>CM057455.1:1543190000-1549102500 GCA_016271365.2 Neoceratodus forsteri | reverse complement strand
GCGTCAGAGAAGTGCTTAAAAAAAAAAAAAAAGCATTAACCTGACATGGATTCCTTCATGCCACATTTGTGAAACGAGCACTTTTATGCACTATAATTAACAAAAAAAAGAACTTTCAGGTAACTCCACACCTTCATAGTGTGGTGACCTCAGTTTTGCTTTCATGCCCAAGATGTCACCACTTTAACTTGGTGTAGAGTTACCAGCTTATTCTTCATGGTGGGGTTTCAGCTGTTCTCTATATTTAGCACGGAGCATGGAGGAAAAGGAAAGAGAGGATAACAAAGTACTTCAGGTCCATGTTTCTAATACTTTGGTTGTAGGACAGCAGAAAGCCTTGGCCCGTGAATGCTGTCCCCACTACTCAGCGGTGATAAACAAGGTTATCTTCATGAATGAAAATATCCAATTTAGCTTTAAAGGATGACAAACTGGATACATTTACCAAATGCCCTGGCAACTGATTCCATATTCTTATTATCCTTGGGACAAATGCAAATTTTCTAAGTTCTATTTTTGGTTGAGTTTGTCAGTTGACGCTTATGACCTCGCAAATCTTATTTATGGTCCTTGTACACTGGGCCCAGATCTGTCATGAATACCGGAGCTTCCAAAATCTTAAAAAGAAATAGCATGTCCCCCCCCCCCCCAACTCTTCTTAAGTTCAGGCACCATAAACCCAAATTCTCCAACAGTTTATCATGTGACATGAATGAAGGTAACAGGCCCACCTCCTGACAGCAAGAACAGATTTAAGGGTACAAATAGCCCGATATCAGAGATAGGGTATATATCTAAGGAGAGAGTTTTGAAGGGTCTGCAGGACCATCTTCTGAATGTAAACAATCCCCACTGCAAGATGAGCTGAACCCAAGGGTACTGAGAAAAATGAAACTGGTCCTGGCAGTTCCTTGGCAGGCATATTTAATGAGTCACTGGCAGCAGGAGAAGTACTGGAGGACTTGGAGTGGCTCACGTTGTCCCTCTGCACAATAGTGGGGATAGGGAAAAACCTAGGAAATTACAGGTAGGGGACCCTAATGTCAGTGGCGGGCAAGCTGCTGGAATTGGTTAACAAGAAACAGATGGCTAACTTCCCATGGGAAAATGATCTTACAGGTAGGAGTCATCATGGGTTCATGAGGGGCAGATTTTAGCAAAACTGGATTTATTTTTTCAACTTGGTGACAGATAGTGGAAAAACGGTCCAGATAGTCTGAATTCGGTACCTGGACTTCAGTAAGGTCTTTGGTTTTGGTGTCCCATAGGGGGCTTATATAGAAATTAGGGGGCTTATGACTGTGACGTAGACAGCCAGCTCTGATTGCTGTATCAATTTTTTTTATTATATATAGAATTTGTGATGGGAAGGTCAGTTTGAGGAAACTACTGTCTTACTGGAACTGACACATCAAGACCCCCCCAGGGATAAGTTCAAAAGGACAGGACATAGCTAAACTGTAGATTTCTGGGGTGCAATTACCTTATCAATTTGCTTGCATCCCAGGAAATAAGATTAGCCATTCATAATTCCCTCAGGGAAAATCCTTTGACTTGAAATAGTTGTCAGGAAGAACTTGAGAGGGAGGGGTGTCAGAGATAAGCTGGAATGGACATTGAAGAGAGGTTGATGTCTGGGCCAGGGAGGACCCAGACAAATTTGGAAGGTCCAATATACTTTCCCAGGGAACCCTTGAATTACATCAGAGAGACCTTTTTAGGTGTAGATTCCAAGGTCCAGACGGGATTAAAGAGGCAAATACACTTTTGCTTGAATACAGAGACTTAGATCAAAGAAACTTTTGAGATGTATGTGTAACAGAGCACAAACCAGTTTGGTCTGGTTAACCTGAGGGAGGAAAGGCACTGAGGTCACCTATTATGTTGTTTTTTTGT
Source organism: Neoceratodus forsteri (assembly GCA_016271365.2). Classification (NCBI taxonomy): domain Eukaryota; kingdom Metazoa; phylum Chordata; order Ceratodontiformes; family Ceratodontidae; genus Neoceratodus; species Neoceratodus forsteri. Next base: position 1,549,100,604 of record CM057455.1, on the reverse strand, counting down.
ATTTTATTTGGACATCCTGTTAGATAAAATATAGATGTTGTTACACCAAGGCGAAGTTATGCGACCTCAGAAAGGGACGGTTCAGAACTGTGTTTAATTGCTGAGAGAACCTGGACAGACACACACAAGACAATATTGCTGACTGAGAAGAGAGACCCTCAAAGCACTGAAAGAAAGTAAGCATTAGATTAGACCAGTCTGAATGTATGTATTGTAGGAACTGCACTGTAGCCTGTTTGTTTTAAGGCTGTATGTGTTGGGATATATACTTGTTCTGTAATTATTGTTCTGTTTTGGTATTTGAAAGTAAAGAGATTTTACAACGGAAACTGTCTGGAGTGCCTTGACATTTTTTTTTATTTTAAGTGGAGCTTTTAAAAGTTATAAGTAACACTGTGTTGAGCTTATTGTATACCAAGCTGGTAAATGGATAGAGTTCTCTAAAGTCTTGTATAGAGTTCTAAGGGTTCATTTGAAATACCTGGTTGGGTGCCCGTAGGCAAAGATATCTGGCCCCCTGAAGACAGAATTATCTGAGCCTGATAATTGGGTATGCTAACAAGAGGTTATCAGTTTGAATCCCTCCAGAGCTTGAGACTAAGGTAACTTGAACCCACAAAACAGACAAGAAGGTTACCTTGTTCTGTTCACTGCACACAAACCACATGCTCAGAGGTTGGCACTTTGGGAGTAGAGGGCTGGCTGGCTGAGTGAGTTTGACAATGACTAGGTAGAAGGCTTACTAGGTAGATTGGGAATTGGCTGACAGAGAGAACTTGAATGTGGCCCTGAACGGCAGGTTTTCTGATGTCCGTGGGACCACAGGGGTCTTTTCTGGGGCCAGTACTTTTGAACATGTATTGAAGCGACCATTTCCATGGGACCACAAGGTAATGTGAATGTGTTTGCACACACAGTACAAAACTCTTGCAGGAGAGTGGTTAATGAGGGGATTAGCAGCATGAAAAAGGTGTGGAAAAGCTGGAGTAGTGGTCTAGAATTTGATAATTGGAATTCTATGCTAAAAATGTAATATTGGGTAATGGTGGAGTACTCAAAGGAGGACAGAAACCTGACTGTGAAACTTAATAGTTTTAAATCCTCTTTCTAGTGTAGTACAGCATATAGGATATATAACAGGATTCTGGGATGCATCAGACGGGGTTTCACTAGTCATAGCTAAGAGGTGGTATTGCAGCTCTACAGGCCACTGGTTAAACTACACTTGGAGTATTGCGTGCTGTTTTGGAAATGGCATCTGAAGAAAAGAGAGAAAGGAAGGAAGGAAATGAAGGGAGGAAATTATGGAAAGAAATGATCCAGGGTCAGTAGGATAGGACCAGTTGAGTCTGGATGGTCTTGACCTATACTCTCTGGGGGGGAAGAAACATACAAACACATGCAGGGATATAACAGAGTGGGCTCCATGGAGTTACTTAAAGGGAAACTGTCAACCCTTTTTGCATAATATTTTTGCTTGAAAAGCCACATTTTATGATTAGAATCTTTAAAATTCACTGGTGCTGATTGTTTTACCTGCTTCCCTTTTTAGTAGAATTGAAACTAATGTTAACAGTGTAGTTATACCCTTCCATGCTTGGTTTCAATTCTTTGATCTACTCTTATTCAATACTTTTTGAACATTAGGAACACCCTGAAACAATGCTGCCACTCATGATGCAAGTCTCCTTTCCTGACACTGCACCATGAGGGTTACGAACATACGAACATACGAAATTTGCCAGCAGATAAAGGCCTAGAGGTCTATCAAGTCTGCTCGAATGTGCAGGTTAGATTGCATTGGTGGTGTTCCCAAGTCCAGGAAAGATGCAATAGGAGTTTATCAAGGACTGTAAATATACACCTTTTTGGGTGGTAACACCAGTATGGTGGACAGTCTGTTTTTAACTTTTAAAAAGAGAAATCTGAATAAACTACCATCAACATCATCAGTCTCTTAAAAAATTTGTCCAATTATAATGTTTTTTTTTTTTTTAACTAGACACTTTCAGGCCTAGGGGGTTGACAGTATCCCATTAAGTACAGCACAACCACCAATGGGCAGTACCTTAAAGGAGAACTGTGTTGCACTTGTATATCATTTTTCCTGGATAAGCTGCATTTTAAATTCTGTTTCCCATTCTGCTATGGTTCTGGCCTTCTAGTAACCACAACAGGTGTTTATCATTTGCACACAAGTGGTCAGTACAGTATGAACCACTTATACCGGCCATGCTTAAGCTGGACGGATGTTTAGTACAGGCAAATCCTGATTTCCTAAACCATTTCCAGTAGGGCTCCATTACAGAATTTCTGTTTATAATGAATGAGGGGTGCCTGCTATCATTGACACCTGAGGGCCATTAACACCTCCACACACTTTCAGAGGCTACCTGACCTCAGCTGTGAAGGAGGAGTCAGTGGGCCTCCCTTGCGGTACCTGACTGTTATAGTTAGCCAGCTAACAATAATGTGTTCCCTCTTTGTTTGTCCCTTCTCCTTACCTCCCTCATGGTGATCCATCCTTTAGATTTTGATATGTTTTTAATGCTGGAGTTGTAAAATGCTGCCGACTGGGATGGAAGGGGCAAAATGATTCCACAAGGCAGGTGAGAGACTGAAAACAATGCTGATGAAAAGGGAGAGAGTTGGGCATGAAGGATGAGCGAGTGATTCCATAAAGCAGCTTGGTATTCAAAAATGTTGCTGACTGGGAGGGAAGGAGCAAAATTACTGCTGACTGAAAACAGAGGGACAGAGTGAGTGATTCTTTTTGCTTTAGCTTATTTAATGCTTGGTTCAAGAACAATGCTGCTGAAAATAAAGTGTCCAGCAAATGGATTCCACTAAACAGGCTTTGCTTGTTTCAAAAGAGAGGAGGGAGGAAGTGACTGTTGCTGAAAACAGTGCTGCCAAAAAGAGAGAGATTTGGAGGAAATGATTCCACAAGGCAAGCTTTGCTTGGTTCAAAAGGAAGAGAAAGGTGGGAGGAAGTGAACTGACCACTGACTGATAACAATACTGGTGACTGGTTGAAGAGAGAGTGAGAGAACAGCGCAGAATAACGGAGAATGCTGAGCTGTGTCTTTTTATAGTACAGTACTGCACTTTCTTTTAAGACTTAAAAGAGAGAGAGCATGGGGAGGGAGGGATGGGCAAACTGACTTGGCTAATAAAGACTTGTAGACAGGGTGGAGAGAGAGATGGGGTGGGATTGAATTAATCCACATGAGAAGCATTTTACACAGTGGACGATTACGATTCAGACACTGATAGTAAGGACATTATAGTATGTAGTATAAACTTATTTATGTGTGTATGAAAATCAGTGGCTCTGAAAATGTTGTAGGACATTTCAAAGGTCAAAAAAGTTGTTCTGTTATGGCGTCACATCGATAGTACAACAGCTTTCTAGCTTTGAACTATATATTGCCTAAATGGCTTTCACTGTGCTGCAGAGACTGAGTAGCTATATGTCACAGACAAGGCATAGGGGCACCTAACAGACAGTGTGTAAATATACAGCCTAAACTTGCATATTGTGCCCACGCATGCTTGCTTTAAGTTTAAGTACTGCATTGTGGTGGAGGGTTCTGATGTTATGCTGTTAGGAGCTCCATTGATGTAGAGGGCTGAGTGTTCCATTGTGCACTAAGCCCTCTACACCAAGGAGCTCCTAACAGCCTGATGACAGGCAAGAGTAGCACTGCTAAGCGACGGTGGCAGCAGTAATGTAATTCTGACATCTGAACCCCCCCACACACAATGCAGTACTTAAAGCAGGCATGCATGGGTGTGGACCGCTCCTTACAGTGGAAGAAGATGGAGTTCAGCCAGGCACTTGGCAGAGTAAGTCCTTTGCTTTATAAAATATAGGCTCAAATAAATTTGTTTTTCAAAAACACAAGGGATCACAGAATTGGGATCGCTATTTTATGTGTATTTAGAGTCAAAAGAAGGGGATAGAAAAAACACATAAAGAAAATGTCTTTCTAAAGTAGTGACACACTTTCTAAGGTGAGCAGGAATTTACGGTGGTGACCCTAAAAAAGTTTTCTATTTTGCTTAGTTATAAAGAAATAAGAATGCTTAAAGATGAAATATTCATTGTCAGAATGAAAGCTCCTATTGCAAAAATATGCTTAACAGGAGAAAGGAAAATACTGGTTAAGAAAGGTACAGTTTCAAGGTTTCTTTGCGGAAAAATATATGTCTTGAGGATAAAACTGAGAATTTTACTAACACCATAGGAATGGTTTATAGCAAATTACTATCTAGAAGTAATTGATGGAAACAGTCTAAAACAGTGTAGGTTTTTACTCGGTCTGTGCAGTATGCATAATCAAATAATGAGGGACATACCTGTAGTAATGATTAATACCACCTTATTAAATTTTATAAAGTCCGTATATGGGGAAGGGGACAACAGAAGATGTACTGTTGTAACTGATGTTAAAAAGGTGATTTATAATTGTGTTACTAAAACATTGCATAACATCCTTTAACAGAATTATCACTGAGGGCCTGAGGAAGTGGCATGGCCACGGAACTGTCATCCGCAGAAGTACGTAAGAAGTAAACAAAAATAGGCGTTTGAACTGATCTTTGGTGTGGAGTTCATCCTCTTGCAAATTTCAGATTTTGGATTTTTTTTTTTTTTTTTTGGGATGACTCGAGACATTTTAAGTGGTTTCTTTAAGTAGAGGGCAGCCTGAACCCAGAAGAAACAAAACAGAAGACAGAGCAAAAAGTGTCCATCTTAATGCATTATATAAAATAAAGATGACAAAGGCTGACATACTCGGGAAAATAATGCCATCCCAGGGTAGAACAAACTCATAAAGGTCACTCGCTCTTCGGTCTTGTGGCTTTATGGATTGTTAGACACTTTGATGGTATTATTTCCTTGTGTACCACACTTTGCCATCATTTATTCTATATGGAGATATATATATTCTTTGGAAAAATGAGTTAATACACTAGTTAGGGTTCAAGTTAGTGCCACAAAAGTAAGGAAATGTGGTACTAGGGTTTCCAATCCTAACTCCCCACCTCCAACCCCCAAGCAACAAGAAGGAAACATATTAGGGTTTTGGATCTTCTGAGTCTTGACAAATCAGTGGTGTGGCCTTCCTTAGGGTTGTCAACCCTGTTGCCACCCTATTCCCTGAGCAAACGATATCAGATGTGATCTCCTCTCTTCCCCGTCTTTATGCAGGGACTTGTGTGAAAAACACTAAAACACACTGTATTGGCAACATACGGAAAAACATACTTCTGTTCCTTCGAAGAGTGTATCCCTATGAGGCACTGGCTTAGAGCAGCACCTTTTGCTTTGGACAGAAGGATGTGGGCTGGGGGGAAGGGGTGAGAATTAGGGTTGACAATCCCAAGGAAGACTCCACCACCAATTCACCAAAACTGCGGAGGCCCAAAATCCTAACTTTTTTTCCCTTTGCTGCTTAGTGGGTGGGGGAGTTAAGATTCCCCTTTGTTGCTTGAAGGGGGGTCATGGAGCTAGGGTTAGAAACCCTAATGCCACATTTCCCTACTTTTCTGGAATTAACTAGAGCCCTAGCTGGTGCATTAATGCAGTTTTTTGCAAAGAATGTCCTTTCTCTTTTAGACAGTGGAATAATTTCCTCATTCACGCAGGTCCTTTTGGGACCTCTGTCAACACATGCAGACGTACAGGACCCTCTAGCCCCAGTGCCAAGAAAAAATTTCATCCAGCTATGATAATAATAATAGTAATAATAATTTTATTTGTATAGCACCTTTCAAATTATCAAAGCACTGAACAAGTTAATAATAAAAATACACATAGCCATTCACACAAACTTATAAAAGCGCATCATAAATACATCAAAAGACTTAATAAATTACAATAAAATCCAGTCAGATACTGACACTTTAATCCTCCACAAAGGCCTTTTTCCATTAAAAAAGGTTTTTAATTGTTTCTTAAAAATCTCCACGGAGGTGCAATCCCGTAACCGGCGTGGTAGAGAATTCCAAAGAGTGGGGGCAGCATGAGAAAAAGCTCTGCTGCCAGAGGTTTTTAAACTCACTCTTGGAATCTCCAGCAACCCCATGTTGGCCAAGTGGAGCGATCGGCCAGGGCAGTAGTGAACCAGTAGGTCTTTCAGATAGGACGGACCCTGATCGTGAAGGTCTTTGAAAGTCAATAAAATGACTTTAAAGGTGATCCGCCACCGGACAGGCAACCAGTGCAGTTCGCGCAACACTGGGGTAATATGACAGGACCTACTTGTCCGAGTCAAAACTCGGGCAGCAGCATTCTGCACCAGCTGCAGGCGGCGGATTTCAACCCAAGAAAGCCCAAAGTAAAGGGTGTTGCAGTAGTCCAAGCGCAAGGACACAAAAGCGTGGACCAACGTTGGCAAGGAGTCAGACGGAACGAGGTGCCTAACCCTGGCAATATTCCTAAGATGGTAAAAGGAAGTACTGACAACAGCTGGCACCTGAGATTGTAAAGTCAGCTTGTTGTCAAAAATCACCCCAAGGTTACACACCCGTTCAGAGTCCAGCAGTGACACGCCGCCAAGAAACATTCCAGAAGGCGTGCCAATACACTACCTCTCAATCTAACCACCCGGATCCACCACCAACACCTCAGTCTTCTCAGAGTTCAATTTTAACCAACTGGAATCCATCCAGTCTTGGATTCCCCCAGACAGTTGTTAAACATTGAGAAAGCTCCATCCTGGCCGGGTGCAAAAGGCGGGTATAGCTGGGTATCATCTGCATAGCAGTGAAACCTCAACCCACACCGTCTTATAATGTTTCCTAGGGGCAGCATAAACACTGCAAACAACTGGGTGACCGCACAGAACCCTGAGGCACTCTACACAACAAAGAGACTGGGCCGGAGGAAAAATTCCCTGACACAACTCTTTGTGATCTCCCGGTGAGGAATGACGTGAACCATTGCAAAACGGTTCCTGATATTCCACAGATTTGCCTCAGGCATGCCAATAACACCACGTGAGCCACAGTGTCAAATGCTGAAGAGAGATCAAGGAGAACCAGAATGGAACGTCTCTTTTGATCCCTCGCCCTCAGAAGATCATTTAGCACCCGAACCAGCGCAGTCTCGGTACTATGTCTTTTACGGAAACCAGACTGGAAGGACTCATAGATACTATGGATGGTTAAATGGTCATCCAGTTGAGCAGCTACGACCTTTTCAATAACCTTCCCAATAAAGGGAAGGTTAGAGATAGGTCTGTAGCTAGAAAAACAGTCTGGGTCTAAATAAGCTTTCTTCAAGAGAGGTGTCACCACCGCCTCTTTCAGGGAGCTAGGAAACTCACCTGACTCCAGCGAGCACCAGACTATTTGCGCCAAAACTGGACTGATGATATCAATACAACCTAAAATTAGGTTAGTCAGTCCAGGATCCAAGCTGCAACAAGTAGGGTGCACACTATGGATAAACCTCATAATATCCACGAACTCGGGTCGATAAAAAGAACTCCAAGAGAAACCAGGCACTGCGTTCTCGCACGTCCCCACAACATCACCCTTAGAGGTTGTCGGACACAGATCAGCCCTGATATCAGCCACCTTAGTTGCAAAGTAACGAGCGAGCTCATCGCACTCTATTTGCGAAAAGGCTTTCCGAACTTGCAGACAGGCTGGGTTGCACAGTCTATCTACAGTTCGAAACAGCTGAGCCAGTTGATTCTGAGCAACTGCAATCTCCCTGGACAGGAACTCTGCCTTCTTATGGGTGATTGCAGATTGGTAGCTAGCATAATGTTCTATCAATCTAAGGTGGTCGGCATCAAGGGCCGATCTACGCCAACAACGCTCTAACTTGCCCTTTCCTCTGCATCTCCCTCAGAGTCCCATCAAACCAAGGGACCCTGGGGTGCAGTGAAAAAGGGCGTTCGTGAGCAGGAGCAATAGAATCCAGGGCAACCATGATGGCCTTATTATAGGCCACCACCAGTGCCTCTGGATTACTGCTCACCAACACGGGGATGAGAGGTCAAGGACCGCCACTAGGCCTTGTGAAGTAACATTCCATAAGGGATGGTACCTGACCATCTCCACAGGGGATGGCCTACTAAGGGGGGTGCAAAAATTGAACCTCATGATGTAGTGGTCAGACCAAGTGACTGGTTCCATCCCCACGTCGGATGCATCAATCCCTAGAAGGAAAACTAAGTCCAAAGAATGCCCAGATTTATGTGTAGCAGCGGAAACTACCTGTGTAAGGCCCAGAGAAGACATTAATTGGAGGAAGTAACTACCAAATTGTGAGAGTTGATTGTCAACCCAGGCGTTGAAGTCACCCAGCACCATCAATCTGGGCGACTCAAATGACATGTCGATGAGGAAGTCTGCTACTTCCTGTAAGAAGCATTTCCCATCACTGGGTGGACGGTAAATAAGAACGATTCGAACACCTACACCTGCTACGACTGAACATTCAAAGGACTCAGCCTCTCCTACTACCACACTCATGAGACCCAATTTAGTCTTAAAACAGACTACAATACACTCCTCCCCTGCGGTCCAATCTCGGGCATTGTATTACTGAGTACCTGGCCGGGGTCATGGCCTCTACTATAGGGCCAGAATTTTCATCCAGCCAGGTCTTGGTAATGCAAGCCAGGTCAGCCCGAACCAACAAGGTCGGCAATAATAGCAGTCTTATTCCTAACAGACTTGGCATTGCATAACACCGCCTGAGTTGGACAAACCTCAGAGGTTGTCAGGCCTATCTGCCTACTAAAATCAGTAGTGCACTTGGGTATGGATACCAGACAGGGCGAACCCCGATCAGGATTCCATTTTGCCCCAGGGTGCCTTCTGGACTTCATAACCCTGACACGATGGCCCCGCTCGTTCATCCTCCCCTGTTCGTGCACCTCCACCCCCCTCACTCTCCCATGGGCAATCCCCAGTGCTCTACATCACTGATAAACATCAGGTTGCAGGGGACGAGTACAAAAGGGGCGGAGGGCGCGAAGAGAGGACTATGAATAGCACACCACCATGTGAGATAAAGGCCAGCACATGACGCTGCTAGACTAAAATAAAACAAAAATAAACCAAAAATTTAAACTAAATTGACTTATACAATTTCAGTAAACATATAAAAACAAAACAAATGATGAAGTTCTGTATAATCCCTCCACCCGGTCCTCTCACTACCGGGGAAGCAAATACACTGGCACTCTCACTGCCAGAACAACATAAAAATAAACTCCCCCAGTTCTCTCACAACTGGGGAAAATATCAGTCTTTCTCCCTGATTAGGAGAAAAACTCAAACTATGAAATAAACAAAAAATAAAACAAACAAATAAAAATTTTAGACCCAGGGTCCTCTCACCACCCAAGAGTCATCAGAATCCAAAAAATAACGATCCACAGTCTCTTACAGTAGATCCAATAAATCCACTTAATTTCAAAGATCCAAGTTCAAAAGGACAATCACATAACTCCAGAAAGGAAACAATCAGAGGTGAAGGTCCACAAAGGCTCTATGTAGCAGGAATAAGAGGTCCGGGGGGGTTTATCCAAAACACAATTTCAGCCCCACAAGCTCCCTATCAGGTACACACCAGGGCAAATTATGTCACTCACACCAAAGGACCCTATGAAAGAGCCACTATAGCAGCAATTCCCAGGGTCCAAGGGAGCGGGGCACTCCACTCAGTTCCTGAACTAGAAAGTACCCCAGCCCTCTGTGGAGTGACAAAACCCTGGAAAGCACCAGCCAGAGCAAAGGGGTTTCAGGAAAATTCGAAATAATCAAACCGGGACATCTATAGTACTCCAATTAAGTCTTGGCAGCTTTCACAATGTCCAAGTTGATTCTAAATTCCACTGATTATGCCCTCCCTACACTTATTAGGGGAACAAAGTCCAACACATAAAATCCCCACTACAATCCATAAAAACAAACCCCACCGTCGTCTCGTCTTCAGAACTCATCCATTAAGGGAACAAACCCCTCCAGCAGCTCTTCTTTTAAACTTAGCCGGTAAGAACAAACCCCTCTGGTGTCTCCTCTCCAAAATCACAACAATCCAGAAAAATGCCAGGAGAGACTAGCAACTCTCTCCAGCTCCACTAACAGGGAGCCCTCCGATGTCAGAAACCCCTGCGACTAAAAGCGAAAAATGGAGGAAAGTCGGACAGAAATCAGCACGGTTCTTAAAAGCTCAATCGAAACTCCTCGGGGCATTACCCGGCATCTCAGCATCCTTCAGCTCTCAAAATCCAGAATCCAAAAGCAGTCCTGCAATGCTCCACCCGACGGCACCCAGCGGCACCGAAACACCAGAGCTTAAAATGACATGAAGTAAGAACTAAACTAAAAAAAAAAAAAAAAATAAAATATTCAAATGATAAACGATCAAATAAAATAGAATGACATCAAAGAAGTAGCAGCGGCAATGCGCCCAGCCTGGCGGCCATCAGGAAGTGAAACAGGTGTCAAAAATTCATGTGTCTGTCTGGTGGACTGCAGAACCACAGGGCCCTCTGGGCCCTGCACTTCTGTGTTGTTGCAGATACAGATAAACGGGGCAAAGACTCCATCTGTCAGACAGTCCAAAAGGCCATCTTCAACCCATGGGTGCAGAGCCATTTGCCAAGAGAAGTTTTCACTGTATGGTACCTGGGCCCATGCAGACTGTAGTTGCAAAATCTGTAGGGTGTAAATCTGAGAAAATCTGTGTTCTTGATGTCTTGAAGTATTTAAAAATAAATGTACAACTACTGCTAGGAGAAATTACAGAAACAATCCGAGGGGATTTTAGATCGACTGTGGTGTAGCAGGAATGCAACTGGCAGCAGCACTGTGTTTGACTAGAACACCTTTCCTTTGCATCAACTACTTTATCCCAATTAGCATCATCAAAGGGTAGCGGGTCTCCATGGTTTGTGCCATCTCCTGGATTGGTGTGTAGGATGCATCACCTTTGCAGTTTGTGAGAAGTCTTGCTAGCCATATCTGAAACATTAAATAAATTACATTAATAACTAAGTAAACTGAATCTAATACATAAATGTAAAACCTTTAAAGTGCATTTTCCAAGAAAACGTACAACTATGGACGAATAATAGATTCTGAATTCTACACACTTTTTTACATAAACCCAGTCATTAAACCCTTTGGACCTAGACACATAAATGTACCTGGCTCCTCGACTATACACAGTACTGAAAATTTTCGAATCCCCACCAAATTGCGATTCTGCACCACAGCAACATCAGTTCATGCCACAGGTGCAAAAAGACAGTTTGGCCAGGATTTGAAAAAAATGACAGCTGTCACATTCATGAGGTGGTGTTTATAAAAAAGGAAAAAAGATATGTTGAAAATTTGGGGTCAAGCAACCATAGCAAAATTTAAATGGATTCACATAAGTTTGCCATTTTTACATATTTTGATCCTTAATTTTCAACGTACCCTTCTTATGACCCCACCTCATGAACGTGGATGGTGAAATTTTTCAAATCCCACTCAAAAGGTGATTTTGCCAAGCAACTGCAAAATTGCTTCTTGGGCCAGATTTGGGTAATTCCACAACAGTTGTTCATAGACCCCAGAGTCAGTTGAAAAACCAATTATGACTGACTTACCACACATTATGACCGTGTGTTTTTGTTTTTAACCAGTTTGAAATTTCTGACTTCAACTAACTGAAGAACTGAAACCAAGTTTTTCAACTTTCACAATCATTGAATTTTACTATGTAGTAGTTTGTTGTACTTTTTTAACTTCGCATCTTTTTTTTAATTAAAATTTTGACTATAAAAGTTAATAAAATGTATGGAAAAGTCCCCACTCCCTTGAAATCAATAGGGTGTGTGCCCACACAGCCTTCACCTTCTGACATTACAAAATGGGGCCGCATGTGCCTATGTGGGGACGTGTTGGTGGGTTACGGTCAGGAAGCAGCTCCATTTTTAGCATTTGGGATTTAGCAGCATTATAACTTCATAAATGGGCAGAAACAAAAGGAATTATTTATGCCCCTCAACTCTGGGGCAGGTGAGGTATTGCATATGTTGGAGGGTCCAGCGACTAGTCAGCAGTAGCTAAGAAGCTGGCTGCTCTTTAAAATGCAAATACAAAGTGCAGTGAAACAAATCTATACACAGTAAGGACCCACTAAAGCACAATAACCAGTCAAAACAACAACAAAATATACTAAGTCCCTGAAAGTAACAAGTTGAAGCAGTGCAGTAAAACAGTATACGGCATAGAATAATAAGCAGCAGTAATACTAGTTACTTAGAAAAAGAACTGTGAGTCAAAAATACAGTATAGATAGGGCCTCTTAAACACCCCACAGAAGCTGGAAGGTACCCTTTTACTAACAGAGCTCTAACCATCAATATATGTTAGTTTATTAGTAGTTGTAGAATCCATGAGGCTAAAAACAGTTTAAGGGAGGACCCCTAGAAATACCTCCTGTATGGTATGCCAGAACTGAGATGTATCCATAGTTTAAATTTAAAGCTAACAAAAACTCATGCATATTGAAAAAACATTTTCTGACACAGTTTCTGAACTTGTTTTGGCCTTAGCATGTACATTGTGTTTTGTAAAATGTTATTCATCTTGCCATGAGGACTTTAATATTTAGTCTATCCCATTCCTACAGTGGCAAACAAACATTTTGTCCATTGGATCCAACCGACCATGCTCTGCACTCTGGCCTCCTGTGAGTCTGGGAACTCACCAACCGACCACCTGCACCTGGCCTGCTCCTCAACCTCGTGGGGAGTCTGACTTACTCACAGTACCACCACAGTTAAAGAGAGAGACCAGACGGGCCGCTAGCAGTAGATAGATGATGATTGATCTCCTTGGCTTTTCAGGTTTGGCCACCTGGGCTCCACAGCCCCCAAGCCCTTAACCAACCAACCAACCAACCAACCAACCAGACAAGCCAGTCAGGCATGCAGCAGACACACAGACAGACAGATTGAGTAGTCTATGAGAGACCATCCTCCTCCTTCCCACTGCCCAGCCCTGGCAGACCTTATATACACATCCCATACAGTACCTTGCTTTCTGTAGTAGTCTGACAGTTCAGTCAAGTGTTGGGTGATGATTCAGTCGGGCGGTGGCAGGTGGCTCCATGGCTCAGACTGCCACTGCTGCACTACTCTGTGGTGGCTCTGGTGTTTATTTGGTGCTGTATGCTCCCTGCTCCCATCCCACATAGTCAGTCCCCAACCCAGACCCATGTCCCCACTCTGGTACTCTGCGCAGTGGAACTAGTGCACCTACCACTCCTCCTCATTGCTGAATCTGAAGACCTGATCGAGGCTGAGTGAGAGGCAGCTGACTGGGTTACTGGTTGATTCTGACCATGACCAGACCACCAACTTGCTGTCTTCACACAATTGCTGCCTGGCTTTGCTGGAGGACTGACTGGGACCTACACAGCCACACACTAGTCTCTCTCTCTCCAGGCACCAGACACACCAGGACAGTGGACACAGTTAACTTATCTTTAAATTAAAGGCCGAACTGCCAAACTTCGTCCCTGCAGAAAAACGCTGCTCACTGCATTGCCCACACACAAACACAGATGCCTCCTCTCCTACCTAGGCACACTCTCCCCACTGCCTCGTGCAGCCAGTCATAGACACACTCAAATTCCTGGCTCCTCCTATCTTTCCTAATTGATGGATGCTTTGTGCCCAGGAGACAGGAGTGCATTTTATTGGTTATAAGGCTTGGTGCCAGCAGTTGAGGACCGTTAGATATTCGTGACCCCCCCGGTCCCCCCCAGGAAATAAAAAAAGAGAAAACACACTGCAGTGCACCACAAAAACAAACCTGAACGGGTCACGGAATCAACTGCAGTGGATTTCAACTCCACTATTTTATGACTGCAATCCAATGCAATTGCAACTGCATTGAATTGCAACTCACTATTTCAACCACTGATGACTGCTACAGGGTCTAGTTGTTCATGAGGAGGAGACTCAAAAAGGCCATATTGAAAATTTAGTGTCAAAAAATGGCAAAGTTTTGCATCAGAGTTGAAAATCCCATTGAAATACATTAAACCTTGCTTTTTCATACAGCAGTCAGCAGTTACAGCAGCAAGACATGTCTTTGATCGGAGAGTGGATCTTCACCCTGGGATCTGTTCAGGAGAGTGAGGGTGTGTGGGAGGGTACAGGATGGATGCTCAGTGGGAGGTCAGGGTGGAGGGTTGCATCAGCAAGGGACTGTTTTCTCTTTTACAGGTTTAAAAAAAAAAAAAAGACATTTAGGGACTGTTTTTTCTTTAAGCCAGGACAACAACTGGAGGGTGGAGGTACCACTAGACACTAGGGAAAGATAAAAGTTAATGGAATGGTGATTGGAGGGTATGGGGTGCCACTTGCTTGTAGAGCAGAAAGCAGCTAACTAAAAGAAGCTTAATTTTCTTATTAATTTAACACTTGTATCTCAGCAGAAGTCAGTGTCTGTTGAGATTAAGCAAGACAGATACTTTATTAGAAGTAGAAGGGGTCTTATTTAGGGTTAAAAAAAAAAGAAAGAAAAGAAAGTCAGTGTGTGTGCTGTGCTGTGAAGGGTACTGTATGAACTTACTTTGCTAAACCAGTAGAAGAGAGAGCTTAATTGGGGGTGTGGCTTAGACACTATTAAAGCAGGTGACTCAAATTATAACTTCCTGTTGCTAGCCTTGCTTGTAGAGCAGAAAGCAGCTAACTAAAAGAAGCTACATTTGCGTTTATGCGTGTCTGCTGTGTCTGCTGGGCATGCTGAAACTGCTGGCATTAGACAAACTTGGATAAGATAATTTTAGCATGTCCTATACTTAGTAAATATACACCTTTAATAATGGAAAAATAACTTAGTAAGTATATGCAATGTTTGATGTATAGTGAGGGATAGTATGGGAGCGAGTATGTATGTGTTAACTGCCATCTGATTACTACTCTTGAAGCAGATATAGTGTTTCTGCTTAATATTAAACCAGTTTCTACTGATATTAGGGAACTGGAAAGTTGCATTGATCTTATGGATGAACAACTTGATTCTAATGAACAATTTCCTTCACATTTAGGTAGCATTTCTATGCCTCCCGATGAGGAGACAATTGTAACGACTAGTACTAGTATACCTGTTGCCTCTGCCCCCTCTTATAAGATGAATGATTATCCGCACTCTTCTCATGATAATGATGACTGGACCATTGTCACAAAGCCTCTTAAAAAAAGGAGGGGCGTTCAAATACACAATAGTGCCCCATTGAAACTCGTAATAGGTTTGAGCAGTTGACTGTATCAAATAATGAATTGCTACATGATTTATCCTGTGCATCACCCTCTGTTGATAATAATGGTTCAAAAACACTTTTCAATCAGGAGTTAATGCCCATGAATACTTGTCCTAGTAAGCCTCAAGCTACCAAATCTATACCTATTAAGTTAATCGCTCCATAGTGTGTTAAACAATCACCTGTTTCTGATTCTTGTACCCCTACTGTCTCAAAACTAGTGTCAGTCCTGGGAGATTCAATCATTAAGCACATTGACAGGGTGGTATGCAATAGTGACAAGAGCAACCGGACTTGTTCTAGCTTCCGTGGGGCCAGGGTATCTGACATTACCTCCATGATGCCTAAAATTTTACAAAATGTGGGGGGAAAATCCACTGGTTATCATACATGCCAGTGTTAATGCTATAAACAACACCCCATTTAATCAGTTACAACAGGACTATGTGGCATTATGTAACCAGTTACTTGATAGGGGATGCTGTGTATGTTTATCTGAAATTCTACCTGTCCCGAGAGCAACATCTGCCATGATGCAGAAAATCAAAGCCCTAAATGAATGGCTGAGAAAGTGGTGTTTTAAGCAGGATATACCCTGTATTACCCACTGGGAATCATTTTCAGATCGTTCTTCCTTGTTTTGCTGGGACGGTTTACATCTCAGTCACAGGGGTAGTACACTTATGAGGAAAAGTATCACTAAAATCATAAATCATTGTTTAAACTAAAAACAATGGGGGAGAATGGATTTATTCCCAAGTCTCTGAATACTTAACCAAAATATTATTACAACTAAATGTAAATTCCTAGCATTGAATGCAAGATCTTTAAACAAACTCAAATTAGCAGAACTCGAAGGCAAATGTAAAACTTTAAATATAGGTGTGGTGGGAGTAACTGAAACTTGATGGGATGCATCCTCAATTTGGTCCAGAGAAATTCCAGGTTGCAAATTATATCACAAAAACAGATTAGATAAGCAAGGTGTTAGTTTGTATGTACAAACGAAATGATATTCCTTCTTTTGAAGTGTGTTCTCCCGTTCCTTTGGAAAGTATATGGATTAAAATCTTATTGAAGGAGCAGTCCTATATAACTATTGGTAACATCTGTCGACCTCCATCTGCAAATTCAGATTACACAACTGTTATGTTTAAAGAAATTACACGTTTTTCAGAATCTCAAGATACTGTAGTATTTGGTGACTTTAACCTCCCTCATATTAACTGGGACTCCTTCTCAGGACAGTCCTATGCCGAGAAAGGACTAATAGATGTGGTAGTTAGTACTGGATTACAACAACTTGTTACTGAATCCACTCGAGGTCCTAATATTTTGGATCTATTATTTGGTAATATAGAGCAACAAATTAGCAATTTACAAATTTGGGATCCACTTGGGACCAGTGATCGTTCATTTATTCTTTTTGAAATTCAACAGTTTAAAACTACACAAAGGAAGTTATACTATACAAAAAATTATAACAAAGCAAATTTTTCTAAAATCAATGAATACTTACAAAACATAAACTGGGAATCTAATCTTCTTAATTGTACAACACAACAAGCTTGGGACTTTTTTAAAAACAGTGTACATTATTTGGAAAATACCTGTATTCCATCTAAGATGAAATAAGGGAAAATTCCCCCTTGGTTCAACAAGACAATTAAAAATAAGATTAAAATAAAAATTAAACTTTTTAGGAAACTTAAGAGTAGTTCTGCTCCATTTAAAACTACTCTATTACATAAATACAGACTATCTGTGAAAAACTTAAAAAAAAATTCTATTAAATTGGCAAAAACTAAGCTAGAATTTAAACTAGCTCACACAAAAGACTGTCACAAATCTCTCTTCTCCTATATAAATAGTAAAAAAAGGCATATCAAGGACCATTGGTCCCATTATAACCAATGGCTCTTCTCTATCTGATATAGAAACCTCGAATCTCTTTAAGTACTTTTGTTCTGTCTTCTCTCAAAAATCACCTATTAGTACATTTAAAGTTCCCCACATAGATTATCATAGGTTCTATCCAACTGACATTATACAGGCTATCAAAAAACTAAAAAAAATACTAGTTTGGGCCCAGATGGTATTCATCCATGGTTTCTGATTGAAACCTCTCTAAATATTTCTATACCTTTGTCAATTATTTTCAATAAATCCTTACAAGAAAGCATTGTACCAAATGATTGGCGTTCAGCAATAGTTACTCCCATATTTAAATAAGGCAATAGAGGTTCTGTGCAAAATTATCGTCCAATTAGCCTGACCTCAGTGGCTGGTAAATTAATGGAATGAGTAATGAAGTCTCTAATAGATCAAGATTGTAAAAAATTAGGAATTTATGATTCAAATCAGCATGGGTTTACTCCCAAGTATTCCTGCACCACCAATCTGATATCTTTTTACAATAATATAAGTAATCTACTAGATGTGGGTATCCCTACTGATGTAATTCTTTCGGACTTTAGTAGAGCATTCGATAAAGTCTCACATGAAAAACTCGTTATTAAAATGCACAATCTAGGTTTGTCACCTGATATTGTAAACTGGACTTTAAACTGGTTGACAAATCATTTTCAGAGAGTCGGAATTAATGATATCTTGTCTGATTCGGGTAGTGTGACAAGTGGTGTACCACAGGGGTCGGTCTTGGGACCAACATTGTCTAACCTCTTTATCGTGATTTACAAACAGGGACAAATAACATCATAGTTAAATTTGCAGATGATACTAAATTGGGAAGCAAGGTTAATAATCAAGAAAATATTTCTGCATTAAAGAAGGATTTGGAAAAATTAACACTTTGGGCAAATTAAAATCATATGCAGTTTAATCAAGACAAATGTTTAGTAGTGCATTTCAGTGTAAATAATCCAAAAACAATATCATATAAATGGACTACCACGTCACTCATCAAATTGTGAAAAAGATTTAGGGATATATGTTTATAATATCATTACATCAAATGATCACAGTGTTAGAACTGCTTGCATGACCAACAGACTTTTAAGGCAAAGAAAACACACTTTTGTTAATTGCACTGAACAATGCCTTATTCCATTGTATAGGGCATACATTAGACCGTATCTAGACAATGGCTCCACTTTCTGGAATCCAAACCCAAAAAAAGACATAGCAATTCTTGAACAGGTTCAAAGTAGAGTAACTAGAATGATTCCAAGATTAACAAACTTGGATTATCAGAACAGATTAAAAGCTACTGGTCTCTTCTCTCTTCAAACTAGAAGATTAAGAGGTGATATGCTTATGGTTTTTAATTTAATAAATTCACCAGATCTAATGGAAAAATGTGGTCTAACACTCTCCAAAAGGAGATATGTTCCAAGACTGCATAATAAACAGCTTAAAGTAAAAACTTATAAACCCAGCAAAAGGGGAAACTTTTTTCCAATAAGAGCATCCATTGTATGGAACACCTTGCCACAAGAATTGGTAGAGGCAACTAGTGCCACTGTCTTTAAAAAAAAATTAGATGCTTGGTTGAGGGATAATAGATAATGTCCCACATAGTGTGGGGAACAGTCTCAATGGGCTCTGGCATTCTTCTGTTCTTTCATACCAAGTAATACCAAGTAATAGACACTAGGGAAATATGACATTATTACGGGGATGGAGATCAGAGGGTAAGGGTGCCACTAAACACCAGGGAATAATAAAATAATAATGGAGACTGTGATCGGAAGGCCTGGGGGGAGGTGCCGCTAGACACCAGGGAAAAATAAAACCATTACGGAGATGGCGATCAGCGGGTGGGTGGAGGGACACCACTAGGCACCAGGGAATAAGAAAATAATTATAGGGGTGGCAGTCGTAGGGTGGAGGATGCCACTAGACACCAGGGGAAAATAAAATAATTAGCAGGATGGTTATCGGAGGGTGGAGGGTTGTGCCACTAGACACCAGGTAAGCATTAACAAACTACAAGGACAGTGATTGGAGGGTGGAGGGGTGCTACTAGATGCCAGGGAAACATTTACTTTATATATTTTTGTGCATAAAAGGATCCTTTTTAATATCATTGAATTTGTTTTTCATATGGCCAAATGAAAAAAGTGGAAGCAAGTCAAGTAAAAGGATATAAAAATTTTAATAAAACCACATTTGGGGGTCATTTTTCCAACAGTTAAGTTGAGAATCCACCTAACAGAGTCCCGATGATGAAGATACATGTGTCGGTCTCTCTCTACAATGTCATTTTTGTGGGTTTTTAATTTATTTTTTCCAAAAAAATGGAAAAGATTTGCATCAAATGAAAAAAGGATTTTTCCCCTCACAAAAAGCGATTAGCCCCATATGAAAAAGGATTCTTTTTTCGTTTTCATACAGCTGTCTTGAAGTGCTTACTGAGCATGCTTAGAATATAAATTTTAAAATGAATAACTCTGGAATGGAATAACACTTCTTCAGCAAACCAGTGAAAGGCACTACTGTTGTGCAGGCTCTTTCTACCCTGAGACTATCAGACCAAAATTCCAAACTGTTTGGGCACTATGGCCAGACAACAAATGGCAAATAAAACTTGAAAAATAATTTTTTCATTATCCACATCTCACAATCCACACATCCCACCAAAACAGAAGTTGGCACATCTGGAGATCTACCCCCACAAGACTGCACATGCAAAATTTGGTGTTAATTAATTGAACGGTTGCAATGTTATTAAAGTGCAAAATATGGGGTTTAACATTAAAGTGCTTACTCAACCCTAAATTACCCACAGTAGATAGTGGGTGAGTGTGGTATGGTATACAAGTAAATAAACCCATTGAGGGTCAAGGGTATGGCAACTAGGTTTTAATGCAGAAAAGTGCAAAATAGTGCACTTGAGCCACAGAAACCTGTGGGCGGAGTACAAAATGGTGGTGATACTGACAATGGCAAAGCAGGAAAGAGACCTGGGGGTACTCATATTGGATGACCTAAAGGTGGCCAGGCAGTGCAATAAGGCAGTGGGGGTAATGGGATGTTAGGGTGCATAGGTAGGGGTGTTACCAGCAGGAAGAGGGAGGTGGTGTTGCTCCTGTATAGGCCACTGGTAAGACCCCACCTTGAGTACTGTGTCCAGTTCTGGAGACCACATCTCAGGGCAGACATAGACAGAGTGGAGGTGGTCCAGAGGAGGGTTGCCAAAATGGTGCAGGGTCTGCATCAGAAGCCCTATGAGGAGAGGCTAATGGAGCTCAATATGTACACCGCTGGAGGAGGGGAGGGAGAGGGGGATACGGTGGAGACCTTTAAATACCTCACGGGGGTCAGTAAGGTATGGGAGAAGTATTTTTTCAGAGAAAACAATTGTCTAGAGCAAAATAATATGCTATGAAGCTGGAGTGAAGTAGATTAAAGAGAGATGTGAGGAAGTACTTCTTTACAGCAAGGGTGGTGGATTCCTGGAACAGTCTTGCATTTTCTGTGCCAGGCCATTTTGTGTCAGGTTTATATCACACATTTCCAAATACTGTATACTCCTTTCACATTAGATCTTTTTTGAATGCACACACAACACTGTGGCGTAACTTTTTTTTTAAACAGTTGCTTCTGGTTGCCTTTCCTAGCATTGATTGGGGGTTGGGGAGGGGAGAGTGGAGACTATGCACTTCCATGACTCACAAACTTTACTGTCATTGCCCTGCTTGGCACCCACTTCTTGTGCCACTGAAACCACAGAGATCTCTGCACAGTCTCATACACTACTTGCTCTAGCAAGACAGTTCACCATCTCTGCTGCAGCAAAATTAACAGCCAAAACTCTGGAGACCTAAACCCTAATGTTTTATTTTGCTGCTGGGGGGGTGAGGATTGGAAACCCTAATGCCAGATTTCTTTACTTTTGTGGTGTTCACTTGAACCCCAACTGATGCATTAATGAAATTTTTTGCAAAGAATTTCCTTTGAGATAGTAGAATTGTGTCCTCATTCATGTAGGTCCCCTCTGAACTTTCGTGAACACATGCAGACATAAAGGACCCTTTGGATCCCTTTTGGCTCTGTGCCAAGGGAAGACTTCACCTGCCTACAGAACTGCAGAGATGGATGTCAAGAATTTATGGGGCTGTCCTGGTGAGCTGTGGAAGCCAGGATCCTCTGATCCCTGCACTTTCATGTGGCCACAGATACAGACACAGACACACAGAACAAGGAGTATGTCTGTCAGCCAGTGTACAGGTGCAGGGCCCTATGCCAAGAGAAGAGTTGTCTTCACTATATGATACCCAGGCCTGTGAGGTTTCATTCCTTGCCTTGAGGGGGTGTCACATAACAGTGACGTCACCCCACCCTCACTCCATATAGCTGGGCCACTGAGGTCATCCCATACTCGGGTCACTGGCACAGGATCACAAAGCATACCCACTGGGGTGAACAGTGGCACTACACAGAAAGTTTTTTAATTATAATTGTTTTTATTTTGACCCCAAATTTTCAAGATTGCCATTTATATTATATTGTCCGAAATGTCATTTTTGCACCACATCTTATCCAGGATCTAAAAAATTATGCCTGTCATGTTTGTGAGTTCATGGGGGGGTGGCTATATTGAAAGTCTGGAGTCAAGATATTGAAAATTAGCAAAGTTATGAGTGTATACTAAAGTACTGCAACATTCACTCATAACCTGGGCATTTTTACCATATTTGTGCACCAAGTTCCCAGCATAACCTTCTTATGAACCCAACTCATGGACCCAGAAGGTGAAAATGTTCAAATCCCTGCCAAAACATCATTCTGTGCCACAGGTGTGAAAACGCATTTTGGCCAGGATTTGAAAAATGACAGGTGTCATGTTCATGATGGCATGAAAAAATGGCTATATAGAAAATTTGGGGTCAAATGAAAATTACCAAAATTATGAGCAACCATACAAAAATTTCAATTCATGGTCATAACTTTGTCATTTTTACATATTTTAGCCTCAACATTTTCAACATGGCCTTCTCATGACCCCACCCCATGAACAAAGGTGGTGAAAATGTTCAAATCCTGCCCAAAAGGTGATTTCATAAAGCAACCGTGAAATTGCTTTTCAGGACAGATTTGCATACTTTCACCACCGCTGGTCATGAGTTGGGGTCCCAGGAAGGCCATGTTGAAAATTTTGTGTTAAAATATACAGAAATGGCAAAGTTATGAATAAATGTTCAAACCCCATTGAAATACATTAAACTGGACTTAAATTATTCTCTCATATGGCAGTTGGTGATTCCAGCAGCAAATCAGGTCTTCGATTGGATCTAAGCCATGGGACATGTCCAGGTGAGTGAGAATGGATGTGGAGTGTGGGGTGGTGGGTGCTGAGTGGGAGGTCAGGGTAAGGTGCGCGGGTGTATTTGTGAGGGATTCAGATCAGCGAGGGATCATTTTCTTTGTTACAGGTTAAAAAAAAAAAAAAAAAAAACATTGAGGGACACATTCCTTAACTGCAGAGCCATTCAAATTCTGACACTGTGGATTTTGCACCCCAGTGCCAGGCTACTGTTTGGGGAATGGGGCTGGGTGACCTGGAGGGGAGGGAGGTTAAGAGAATCTGTACCCTGGTTCACTTATATGGACTATAAAACAAAAATAATAAACATTAGCAAGGGTGGGCAGGCAGTCTGGATTGGGGGGAGAAAGAAGTGGTACCAGGGGTGAGCACCCTGGTCTGCTGTAGTGTTGCTGAACAAATTGTCCTTCAGGCTGATCAACATTTTTTAGACTGGCAAAGCATCTCTTAAAAATTTATTGACACAAAATACTTGTCATGGGACAATAACAGTGAATTGAGTTTTGAGCTCTAAACACAGCTGAGCAAGTACAGTATATATTCCCATTTTTGATTATCTTTCTTTTTGTGTGACTTGCTGTGTATTGCTATATGTAGAATAGTTCTTCATTCATTTTTTTTTGCCATTTTTTCATCTCTTTAGTAGTGAGGCTTGAACATTACAGAGGGATTATGGTTCTGCAACCCCATAGCCCAGCAGGCAGTTCATGGGAGTTCGTATCAGTGGGCACAAAAATTTAAGTATACTGCTGCATGAAGAGAACATAGTAAATCAAATCTCAGTAATTGGAAGGCTGACTAGTTTGGTATACAAATGCACCTGCGTTTACCTCCTGAGGCCCAAGTACAACTAAGACACTGATTGTTACCAAAGTTAATACTGTCAGATATTTCACTTCTTATTAGTATTTCATATGGTCAATGCATGTGCATCAGGCTGCAGGGTTCCCAGTCACACGCATTTCTTGAAAGAAAAACAAATTTATGTAACGCTGTAAGTTCTGAAGTATTACAACATTTCATGACATATGTGCCATTTGACACACTTTCCCTTCTTAGGCAACCACAGAAAAAATGTACCTAACCTTGCCAGTTCATGGCCTTGAGGCATTTTTATCCACTTAACAGAAACGATAACTGTCTAGTCTTTGAATTATTAGCAGACATATAGTGTTTCTAAGTTTCTCGGGCCCAGTGTGGCAGAGCTGTTAAGGGGCTGCTTGTTTCAGACTGAGATTAGATGAATTCATCTTCTCGTCATGGTAGGCTGAACTGCAGCTGGAGCTATATTGAACCAAGGCCATAGAGAGATTTACTCTTGATTTCCATGTTGAACAGATAATACTTGTCATGATTTATTTCAGAATTTTAAATGGAGTAAGATTCGTGAACTCTGCACCTGCTCCCTTTGTGCTGTATGAGGAATGTGTGGTACATCCTGTGAAACTGAAAAAAATTAAAGTATTCTGAATAAAGTCTTGAATTCTTTCAGTGCTCTGAGGGAGAAAATCCATTGTAATGAAGTATAAATAATGGAAGGTTTGATAACTAAATTCACAGTCTGACTGACTGCCATTCCTCATTAAGTAAATGAGGGCTCAGAATAAAGGTTGCATTCTTATTGTTAACTGTCTAGTAGTGCCCAGCTAGGTAAACAAGACAGCTGTGAAGTATTAAAGACATAGAATAGAATGGAAATTATTGCGCATTTTAGTTTTAACGTTTATGGTAGTAGTAATCAGTTTTATGGCAAAATTATCAACTTGAGTTGAGGGTCAAAGGCTAACTTCAGTCAGCCTGTCATTGCCACAAAATTCCGTATATAACTTGAATCTCTTCCCACCCCACCCTAACATAGCATAGAAGAGGGTTTGCTGGACTCTGCTGTTAGTCCGTGCAGCCTCCCACCAATTAGTCTGCCATTCTTGTAGGCACATTTTTGAGCCCTCTCCCCATTGTTCATGGGACAGACATAAGGCAATTCTAGTGGGTGGGGGGCAGGAAGAAATAGGCTGCTGGTTAACTAGGATCTGCGGCCTATCCTGTAGGTAGGGAAATGGGCAGGCTAGGTGGGCCAAGCGGTCCTTATCTGCCGTCAAAGTCTATGTTTCTATGATCAGTTTGCACTGAAAGCTGCATCTTAAAAGAGAGGGTTCAGTCTTGCTGGAATGAGATTATTGTTGCTGCCCAGCTATAATTACGTGATCCAGTATGAGTGCACGATTCCAGACCTTTCACTGGACCCGTGACTGTTCACACATAGCGATTAAGTACTGTATGACACTTTGGAGAATGTGCATCTTTACAGACAGCACACTTGAAACTGCACAGCATGATTATAGCATGACACTGGTGACAGCAAGCACTCAGAAAACTTTACAGCAGGACTGTGTCTTTAGTGATTTGTGAGAGTTTTACTTATTTATTGATAACTTCAGAGATTACCTTTGAGCACAAGTGCTCATTTACAAAGGTTCCCCATTAAATACATAATCACAAAAAACGTAGTACAATAAGCAGTTCCAGTGGAAATGCAGTAGAGTCAGGCTCCAAGCACTTAAGGTAGAACAATTACATACAGTTTTGATAAAATCAATACAGACTGTTGTATAAAAAGGCACAGGTTATGTACAGTGAGAAACTGAATAAAACTGTAATGGTTACAATTGCATTAGACTGCAAAGGCAGACCACAAAGATCTTTTAAATGATTAAACTTGGGGAGATTTAGCAGTATATCAGGCAGTTCATTTAGCCAGTTAGTAGTTCTGACGGCAAATGACGACTTCCGCAGCTAAGTACACTGGAAAGGAGACCTAAGGGCACTCCTGGCAATGTTCCTGGTGTTGTATTGGTTGGAGACAGTACAGAAGCAATGCGTTAAAGTAGGGGGTATTCATCCCCAGAGCACCTTTTTTTGGCTAGCAAACAAGTCTGGAGCTTTATTTTGCTGGGTTAAGGTAGCCAGTTAGTGAATGTATAAAGGGTACAACTATGAGTATGGTTATCTGCACCATGAACAAAGCGTCACACCTTCTTTACTCTGTTTAGCACTGTCACAGGCAGCAGAGTAGACGGGGAACCCATAATCTATAAGTGACAAAGTAGAACTGGCCACCACAATAAGGCAACTAGCATCCCGAGTGAGATTGTACCTGTTCCAGTACAGGGCACCCAGTCTTCTGTTAACTAAGGCCACCAGACAGTCAACATGGGGGGGGCGGGCAAAAGACAAGGTGTCATCCAGAGTTACTACAAGGTATTTGAAGGTCTCTACCTGTTAAAGGTTTTGTCTTTTATCATTTCAGATGACTAAGGGTGGAACTTTCCTCTTCTGTTGGTGGCTAGAGAAGAGCATGCTCTTCATGTTTTTTTTTGTAACTGAGGACCAGCTTTCAAGTGACCTAAAATTAATTTGGAGAGCAGCAGTAAGGCTGTTAAAGTCGAGGTTTTTGGAATAGATGACAGCATCATCAGCATACAGGAGTGTTTTGGATGTCTGACAAGAATTGGGCACTTGATTTATGAAGATGCCAAAAAGAAGTGCGCCCCGTATGGAACCCTGGGGGACACCAATATATAGTGCACTAATAGAATAAATTCGAGATCACACCAAAATAAATTATTACCTAGAGTAAGATCAAACAAGAGAGAGAAACTTTTTACTGTATGTACTGCCAAAGCCTGGAATCAATTGAAAAATGATATTGTAGAACAATCCAGCCTAGTGGGTTTTAAATATATGCTAGATCTAATGTAGTATAATGAATATAGGATGGTATAATATCCGCAAGAGTGGGGGACAATCTCATTGGGCAAAATATACTCTCTTTTGTCCTACCTACCTAAGAGCCTAAGAAATGTCAGTCAAAGATTTATCAATCTTAACCCACTGGGAACGATTGAGACAGCTGTGGAACCAGTCAAGTTTGTTCTGTGACAAACCCTAGCTAGGAAGTTTAAGTAGGAGCTCATGGTTGACCAAGCCAAAGGCTTTAGTATAGTCAATATATATATATTAAAATTTTTATTATATTTTTTCTTCCGTTACTTCCTCCTGCAACCTTAGAAAACCTGCTTTATCTTCCCATAGACAATTCTATGTATGTAAATGCCCTCTAATCTGTACAATATCTGTATAATTCTATGTACATATGAACTTCTTTTTCTCCTCTCTGTAAACAGTATGATCTGTATTGCCTTGTAAATACCTGTGTTGACCTGTATATATAATTGTTCATGCTCCACCCAGGTCCATCTTGCAAATGAGCTTCTGCTCAACGATGAATGCCTGGTTAAATAAAGACTTGATTGATATATATGTATATGTGTATATGTATATATGTGTATATATAAATAATATAGTTCCGACTAGGTCACCATTGTCAAGGGCCTCATAAACATAATTGGTGTATTCTAACAGCGCCAAGTTGGTGCTGTGGAGCTTCCGGAAGCCATGCTGCTGTACACACTGAACACTGCATTGTTAAAGGTATGTGACAAGTTGGTCAGAGACTATTTTCTTAAAGGCCTTGGTTGAGGGGAGGAGAAAATAGAAATGGATCTGTAATTGGTAAGGCTAGTGTGGTCTCCACTTCTGAAAACTGGTGTAACCAGTGCAGATTTCCACTTCTCTGGAACTGTGAGTAGCACAGGGAAAAGTTAAAAAATCTAGATATAGGGTGGGAGAGCTCCTCTACCACAAGGGCAAGAAACTTCAGAGCACCAAGTCACCCCCACACCTAATTTTGCCAAGTACCCTACTGATGTATTTCAAGGTGTCATTGACTGAAATCATCCTAAAGTTGGATGTAGAGTACCTTGGTTCAGAGCCAATCCTCTGGGAGGCTTCAAGACCTGGTTCCCTATTGGGGGGCTGGGCATGCTTCGGAGGGATAACAGAGACTGAGGTCAGTAAAAGCTACAGTGAAATAATTTGCAATTTCAATGGGATCAAGGACCTCTCAACATTCCACCATAAGCATTTGAGGAGTGGCTTTAACTCCCTTGCCATGGAACTCGGAGACGTCCCAGAATCTTTTACCATTGCACCAGTACTGGGTCTTGTGGTCCTTACAGATGTTAAATTTGGCCTTTCTAATCATGCTGGTGCACTTATTGCAGGCTGCCTTATACCTTTGGAGGTATACATGGGATCCTGTTTCCTTGGCCAATGCCCACAGATTATCTATCTCCCCCTTGCAAACAAGGAGTTTGGAGGTGACCCATATGGACAGTATTCCTCTTGCCTTGCAATTTTTTAAAGGGTGCAAATTTATCACAGGCAAGTATGAACTTTGAGACAAATAGTTCTATGGCTGAGTCAATATTGAGAATGACCTCTGAGAAGCTCCAATTAATCTAAAACCTTTTTGTTCTGCTTCCATGACCCCCATACCTATGATGTCTGAATAGTGTTTGTTGCATCTGCTTAATTATCTTTTTGCACTTATGGATGATGCACAGTCTGTTTTAAATAGTTTTGTGACACTGCAACGTCTGTTCATTTTTTGTTACGATGTCTCTCACTATTGTACTGACTTCTCCTTGCTACATGGATCCATGCACTGTTTGGAATATTCTGCTGCTTGTGTATTGTAACTAGGTCACCCATTACATTTTTAATGTCTTTACCTTCTTTACTGAATTGTGTTCACAGTTGTCTGTAACTGTACTCTACCAGGTAATGCCTCAAAATAGGCATAATTTTGTTTAGTGCACTTACCTGGCAATCAAAAAAAGCAAACAAACAAATGTTTGAATGTGTGAATGTTTGTTTAAACATAAAAACACAGAGAGGACAGAACAGGACTTAAATACCATAGAGTTTGCCTTGCCCTCCCCCATAGCTTTCCCCCAGTGTTTCTCCTCTCCTTGCTGATGATCTCCGTAAAGTTGTCCCACTGTGATTTGACCCCATTTATGGTCTCTGCATTAACTGCATTGATTGGTAGGCCATTCCATTGATTCACCACACTGTGCCCCCCACCAAAGGAAAATGTTCCTGATGTCCTTGTTAAGTCCCCTGCCCCCCCCCCACCAGCCTGAGGTTATGACCATCTGGTGCTGGTTCAACTGTCCCTTATTTTGAACAATTCTGTTTAGTCCACCCGTGTTGACCCTGGGTCTCCAATCTCCATTGTAAATGAGCTTTTGCTCATTGGATATTCCCCACAAATAAAATGAAAGCGGAATTGAAATTGTACTCCCCAGTGTATTTCTTGATCTCTGTTATATATTCCCCCATATTTTCAACACACCCTTCTTGTGACCACACCTCATAAACAAAGATGGAAAAAAGTTTTCAAATCCTGCCCGAAAGGTTATTTTGTGCAGCGACCATGAAATCACCTTCAGAGACAGATTTTCACAGTTTCACAGCCCTTGTTCATGAGGTAGGGTCCCAAAAAGGCCATGTTGAAAATATGGTGAAAAAATATTAAATTACCAAGTTATGAGGGCAAGTTCAAAACTCATTTAAATGTATTGAACTGCATACCTGGTTTCCTCATCTGGCATTGAAGAGTGAAGACTTCTGTCTGGTTGGACCCCCCCCGGTTGGTAAGTAATGTGTGTGAGGGTTGGGTGGGGGAAGGTAAGGGCAGCAGTAAACACTAATGGATGGTTTTGTTTTTTAAAGGGTGTGTAAAAATGCAACGACTATGACGTGTTTTTTTTTTTTTTTTTTTTATTATTTCAGATACTGGCAGTGGTGTTTGTGCACCCCAGTGTTGGTGTTCTGTTTGGCACCAGGGTTGGGCTCTCTGTGTCACACAGTGAAAATGGGTGGGGTGGAGATGCAAGCAGGCATCAGGGATTTGTCACCCCAGTGTCAGACCGTTAAGAAGGGTGAAGCAATGGGAGGTGGGAGGGATTGTTTTTACATTGGAGCAGAACACAGCAGGTTGATCATGATGCTTATCACCTCTACTTGCTGGGTGGCATTATGCAGATCAAAGGAAAGAGCTTCCCTGTGACTTGGTTGGCTCATTTCTTTGAACTACAATGAAGTCAATGGCAAGCAAGACCAGAACAGTGTCATGATCAGCCTATCTGATGTTTGATCTGATACTGTTGGACCCTTTGCAGATTACCCTGCATTGGACTGACAGTGATGCACCTCTCAAAACCCACAATCATACCAGTATGTTCACTTTTAGCAAGTACTAAGGTGAACATTAAAATGAGCATAATTGGTGCTCTGAAGTCCCTGATCCCTCAGCTCTCCAGGAGGTGTGGCAGGGGTTCTTTACTTAGGTCACTGCTTGTGGTGGCCATGCCTCCAGTCAGCAGCCCCAGGCTCATCGTAGAGGTACCCTTCCTGGCCCTCACCCCCCCCCGATGCCCATGCAAAGACACTCTAGTCTATTGGTCCTGGCTGCCCCTAATGCCTTCTGGCTCCACAACTACTCCCCCTCTGCTGATGCCTCCAGGCAGGCAAGTGGGGGTAAGGATCTCCCTTCATCTATAAAACTGGAGGGAGCACCCAACTGAAGAGTGGGTTTGAGAAATAGTAGATAAAGGTCATGCTGTGGAGCTTCTGGTAATCCTTCCTGTGCATCCACCGCTTCCTTGTCATTCTCCTCCAGGACACTTGTCCCTTCTACTGACAGACATTTAGATGTTCATACAAAAGTGTACTATCAAAGCTGTTCCCCCTCAAGAGAGAAACAAGGGAGTCTACTCAAGATACTTCCTTGTCCCCAAATGGACAGCAGACTTGTGTCCTATATTGGACTGCACAGCCTTCAGTCTATTCATCAAATACAAAAAGATTCAAATGGTGTTTCTTCAGGCTCTAATCCCCCTGTTGCAAATCGGGGATTGGCTCTGTACTCTGGATAAAAAGGACGCACACCTTCATTTCAAGATTTGCAAATGCCACAGGCAGTACCTTCACCTAATGCTGGATGGCAGCCATTATCCATTCTGAGTCTTGCTCTTTGGCTTATCCTCAGCACCCAGGATATATAACAGATGTTTGACTGTTGTGGCAGCAACCCTTTGGAAGGAAGGGCTTTACGTTTTCCACTATCTGGATGATTGACTTCTCAAGGCCCTGTTCAGGGAGGCAGTCCTGTATACTCTGTCGAGAATTAGATAGTTCTTTGAGGAACTGGGAGTCACAGTGACTGTACCAAAATCCATCCTCATTCCTTGTCAGTGCCCCCAATATATTGGGGCAATACTGGACATGATGGTGGGCAGTACCTTCCTGCCTGAGACAGGGCAGATGCCCTTGTTGCCCAGGCCCAGCAGATGCAGAGGAGTCATTATTTGTCCCCTTGGATGATATTGTGTGTACTAGGGCTGATGGCTGCAGCCATCACTACAGTCCCTTTTGCCCACCTTCATATGTGCATTCCTTTCTGGACTCTTTGGGTGTAATAGTATCAGCTGACAGAATAGTTGGAACAAATGGGTCTCATGTCCCCCCTCTGTCGTGCTCTGGTGTGGTGGATGGACCTTCAGAACCTCTTGCAGGGTGTTTCATGTCTTCACCTGGCTCCCTTGCAGATCCTGACAATGGATTAATTGGGGTCTTGTTGGGGTGCCCCTCTTGGGTCATTTCAGGTTTAGGGCTCTTGGAAAAAACAGTTTGGAGTCCCAACTCCATATTAATATTATGGAGACGAGGACTGTTCTAATTGGCCTATAGGCATTTCACACCCTTCAGTCCTGGTCCCTTGCTGATTCACACAATGCCAATGTCATACACTAAATAAACAAGCAAGGGGACACTCGCTCTTATTGTTTATGAAAAGAAGCAATGGGAGTAATGTAATGGGCCATGTCTCATGGCCTTCAGCTGTCAGCTGTTTCTCGAAGGTGTCCAAAACATCATAGCAGACAGGCTAAGCAGATCTGAGTCACTGGTTCATGAATGGGAACTGCTTACCTCCATAGTAAACAATATTTCACAAAGATGGTGTAATCCAGAGTTGGACCTTTTTGCCTCCCCACACAAAGCAAAACTACTGTGTTTCTGCTTGCTTGCTCCAGGGCCTGGAGTTTTCTGGCATTACTTGCTGTCCCTCTCCTAGAAAGGGAAGTTCTTTTATGTCTTTCCACTGATTGCTCTCATTCGGAGGGTTCTGCTCAAGTTGCAGATGTAGCATACCACCCTAATACTGATTGCACCCTTGTGGCCTCTCCAGATGTGATTTCCACTTCTATTGCTTCTGGCAGGGAAGGCTCCTGTTCCCCTCTCTCTCTGTTGGGATCTGCTGTCCCAGGATCAAGTGTCCTTGGTCCATCTGAATTTGTGGTGCCTGCAATCTTGCATGCCTGGCTTCTGAAAATGTAGCTATTGCATGTTTTAGGGTTTCACCCTATGTGGCTGATGTCTTGCTTGCAGCTAGAAAGCCTTCAACTCTACACACCTATTCATTGAAGTGGAAGGGCATCCCAGTATGATGTGCTTCTATTTCTTGGACCCATTTACAAATCCTGTGAATCGTGCATTGGACTATGTCCTGTCCCTGTCTAACTCCAGTCTCTAGTACTCCTCTGTTAAGGTGTGTTTGGCTGTCATTTTGGCTTTTTATGCCCCTATTTATGGGTGAATGGTGACTCAACTGGAAGTGTCCCATATGTTTCTTAAAGGCATTTTGCACATGTGCCCCACTGTCTGTAAACCAGTTCAGTCTTGGGACCTTAATTTCACCCTTGCAAAATAGACTCTGGCTCTGTTTGAGACCGCTGCAACCTGGAAGATGTTTCCTTTAATGGAGAGCACATTTTCTTGTTGCTATGACTTCGACTCACAGAATTTTTGAACTTCAGGCTTTCATGTCTGCACCTCCTTATTTGATTTTCCACGAGGACAGGGTGTCCGTGTGGACAGTCCTTGTTTCTTACCAAAGGTGGTCTCTGACTTCATATGGAAACAAACCATACACCTTCCTGTGTATCATCCTGAGCGTGCTAACAAAAGTGACACATTGCTGCATACACTTGATTTACACAGAACACTTTGTTTCCGTCTCCAGCGCACAAAGGACTGCAAGATGTCCTCTCTACTTTTTCTGTTATCCACCACCATTATGGAGGTCACTCCTGAGACTAAGTAATGCCTGTCTGAATGGCTGGTGTATTATGTTTTGTTGGAGGAAGTACGGTAAGGAACTTCCTGGTGCTATCTGTGGTCACTCTACTGATGGTATGGCCACTTTTGTTGCTTGATTTCAGAATATTTCTGCACCGACATACTGTAGGTGCTGCTGCCACATGGAGCATAGTGCGTACTTTCACCAAAACATCACAGTCTGGACACTGTATCTTGTGGGTGTGCTGGTTTTGGTCTTGTACTGCCAGACCTCTTGTCATGATGTTATATCAGACTCTGCTGTCCTCCCCGCCTGGGTATTTCATGTACTGCTTGGGACTCATTAAAAAGGTGTGGCCTAAATGAGGAGATGTCCTGTGAAGATGAAGCAATTACTTACATAGCAGTAGATCTGTGACAGAATCTTCTCCCTTGGGCCACAGTGCACCCGTCCTACTTCCCCCTTTCTGAGGTATTAGCTGGCAGGATTGCCCACTGCTTTTTTTGGTGGTGTCCATAAGTGCTTTTATCTTCATTCTGTATTCCAGTCCCATGCCTCTCTTTGTATACCAGCTTCTGGTTTGGTATCCTGGCTCCTCTCGGTAAAATACCCTCCAAGCTGGTTTACAACAGGGAACTGAGAAGTAATGGGGCTGCCCATGTTTTATAGTCATCAATGTCCTGTGTAACTGTGGGTAACCCACAGTTAGCAAAAGGTTCTTAGTGACTCTGTTGCCAGTGTCTTACTGTTAAAAAGGTGTGGCCCAATGGAGGAGATTCTCTCAAAGATGAACTGGTATGGTAAGTAACTGTTTTTTCAAGGCACCTGACCCAAAGGTAAGAATAAACTTTCTTTTAGTGTATTGGGGGGGGGGCACAGAGTAGTGCAGGCAAGGGTTAACAAAACATACTGGCTGGAGTTCTTTTGGGATATTGTGGGAGGATATTAACTCCTCAGCATGAACCATTGACTTCAAATATGACATTTAAGACTATCTATATATAATATATTAGAGGCAAAAAACTCCGTTTAATGCATTAGTTAGGGTTGTTCCACAGCGACAAAAGTGAGGAAATTAGCTGTTAGGGTTGAAAACCCTAACTCAGTCCACCCCAGCACCACACACACACAGCACACACACACACACACGTAGGGGAGGACCAAGTCAACACAACCAATGACAGACATCCAGCAGCAGGTGACAGAAATAACAAACAATTGTCTAAATGTACTACGAGACATCCCCACCCACCTGACCAGGTACTGCATGCTCAGTGGAGATCAACAGCAAAACTGAGGCCATGTACACATCGCTGATTGCAGCTGCACACAACGTACCACACTTAGTAGTTGCATGGCCTTACCTACCGATGCCCCACACCAGACCACACCACATGTGGTGGGCCACCTGAGCAATAGAGTTCAGCAACACCAAGGAGTTGTACAGGTATAATATCTCTGATTATAACAAGGGTTTGAGAAATGCAGCTTTCTAATTGACTGTAAACATTGTAACAGCCTTATGTTTAGTTTTTTATTAACATACAGTACATGTAGAGCCTAACCATATGATGAACATGGTTTAATGTTGTTTAAAAAAACAGTTACTGGAGAATGGCTGTGAATATGAACTCATAAAGAACAGTATAACTTGATCATTACAGTCATTGAAACCTTAGTGTGATTATAACTGACAGTCAGTGTTAGAGAATAACCCCTGCTGTCCTAGTACACTTACCCCATTGTGAGTTAAATCAATACTAAAAGACATTCTGTTTATATCTACACCATACCTACTTGATTCCTGTTGTACCACAATTAACATAGTTATCACTTTGATAGCATCAGTGACATAAGTGTGGCAAACCCAAACACTAGGCATACAGCCTGAGTATGAAACAACTGTTAAAAAAAAAAATCACACTGCGTCCATAAGTGGCATAGATCACTCATTGCAACAATAGTAAATGTATTACTATTTGAATAAGTTAGTCATCACAGGTGCAATGAGATTGTCTTTATCAGGTACAACATACTCAGTAAGTGCCTACAGTAAAATATATCCTATATACATCTCCGATACAGGTACGTCATTGTTGGCTCAGTAGTGCTATGATATTTAGAAGTTGCTTGGCCTGATCCATGCAATTACAAAGTTTCTTACAAAGAATACTTACAGCATCTTTAGTATTGAAACACACTGAAGGTCTGTGTATGTACATCAGCAGTACACCTTCATCAGTAAGAATGCATGTGATACTGGCAGTACGAATTTCGCAGCGTTGAACAGGCAATGCTTTTCCATACGTTTACGTCAGCCTCTCTATCTTGAGTAAACCATTGCAGTAAATGTACTACTATGTAAATCACCTACTAAATGTAACACTACTTTTATCTTGAGCATGGTAGTGTCTTGTACTTAATTTATGTGCTTCTCTTAATTAATGTATACTCACTAGTGTTAAAACCTTTCTACAACTGTCATCATGCACCTTCAGCATTTATATTGACTAACGGCACAGTACCAGTTGTGGTGGGGTGTGGGGCATCGGTAGGTAAGGTCATGCAACTACTAAGTGTGGTATGTTGTGTGCAGCTGCAATCAGGGATGTGTACGTTTGGTGTACATGGCCTCAGTTTTGCTGTTGATCTCCACTGAGCATGCAGTACCTGGTCAGGTGGGTGGGAATGTCTCGTAGTACATTTAGACAATTGTTTGCTATTTCTGTCACCTGCTGCTGGATGTCTGTCATTGGTTGTGTTGATTTGGTCCTCCCCCATACTTGAATGTGTGTGTGTGTGTGTGTGTGTGTGTGTGTGTGTGTGGTGCTGGGGGAGTGAA
Source organism: Neoceratodus forsteri (assembly GCA_016271365.2). Taxonomy (NCBI): domain Eukaryota; kingdom Metazoa; phylum Chordata; order Ceratodontiformes; family Ceratodontidae; genus Neoceratodus; species Neoceratodus forsteri. The sequence goes on along the minus strand of CM057455.1, from coordinate 1,549,065,125 downwards.
TTTGGAGTTAGGGTTTTCAACTTTAACAGCGAATTTCCTCACTTTTGTCGCTGTGGAACAACCCTAACTAATGCATTAAACGGAGTTTTTTGCCTGTAATTTCCCTTCTTTTTGAGAATGATAACGAGAAACCGTAAATGTAATGCGGTGGTGGGAGCGCGGGGCCCAAAGGGCCCCGCACTTCCGCCATATGATGTCTTATGGCACAGTAACAGGAGCAGCAACGCAAACAGAAATGCTAACAGTGGCACACATGGTAACACAAGCGCAAGTGAGAACAGAAAGGGTAACGCACACGGTGGCGTAGACAGGAACGGTGTGCCACGTGATGTCTTGTCACATAGTAACATGGTGCCTGTAAATGGAAATGTCAATGGGCATGGTGACGCAAAGTGAAACAGAAAGAGAAACAGTACGGTACACACAAATGGCAAAAAAATAACAGAAACGCAAGCGCAAATGAAAACGGAAAGGATAATGCACATAGGGCACCGCGCTCCTGGCACATAATGCAGCAATGGGAGCCCGGGGCCCAAAGGGCCCCTCACTCCCTCCACATGATGTCTTGTGGCATAGTAACAGGAAGAGCAACGCAAACAGAAGTGCTAACAGTGGCGCACATGGTAACTCAAGCACAAATGACAACAGAAAGGGCAATGCACACGGTGGCATAGATGGGAACAGTCTGCCATGTGATGTGTTCTCACACAGTAACATGGTGCCTGCAAATGGGAATGTCAATGGGCATGGTGACTCAAAGTGAAACAGAAAGAGAAACAGTACTGTAGACACAAATGGCAAAAAATAACAGAAACGCAAGCACAAATGAAAACGCAAAGGATGACGTACGTGGTGGCATTGGGATCGTCAGTCCTAACTCTCACCCCATGACATGTGTAAAGCAGCAGAAATATAGGAGAATGGGGTGAGAGTTAGGACCCACGATCCCGATGCACACCCCAATGCCGGTTGGGGGGGTGGGCGAGGATCCAAGGGGGGTTTTCAGCCCTAACAGTGAATTTCCTCACTTTTGTCGCTGTGGAACAACCCTAACTAATGCATTAAATGGAGTTTTTTGCCTCTAATTTCCCTTCTTTTTGAGAATGATAACGAGAAATAGTGAATGTAATGCAGCGGCGGGAGCGCGGGGAGCGCGGGGCCCGAAACATGATGTCTTGTGTCATACTAACAGGGACAGCAATGCAAACAGAAATGCTAACAGTGGCGCACATGGTACCACAAGCGTGAATGAGAACAGAAAGGATAACGCACATGGTGGCGTAGACGGGAACGGTCTGCCACGTGATGTGTTGTCACATAGTAACATGGTGCCTGCAAACAGAAATGTCAATGGGCATGGTGACGTAAGTGAAACAGAAAGATAAACAGTACTGTAGACAGAAATGGCAAAAATAACAGAAAGCATAGCGCAAATGAAAGCATAAAGGATAACACACATGGTGGCGCAGGCGTCAACGGTAAGTGAAACGGGTATGGAACTGCAAGCGGAAAGGGTAACAGTAATGTAAGTGCACAGGCTGGTTTTCCCCAAAACCTGCATAGAGAAAGACAGTGAGTACAAATAATGTATGCATAATAATGAGTATCGGACCAGAAAATGAGAACTTGGAATACTAAATATGTTATATCTCAGGAACCGTATGACGTAGAAAAAAAATTTAAAAGTCATATTATTTACAACTGCCCTGGCTGATTTGGAACTTAGAATGAATTTTCTGATGAAAAGTCCGTATCTCGCATCGTTTCCGAGATACGGGCCCTGAAAGGCGCGGCGAACTCCGTAATGTTATCCTATGGGAAAAAAGGAAAAGTTCAGAGTGCCATAATTTTCCCTCCCTGTAATGTTTTTTCACCAAACCACTGAAAGGCACATCTGTGGGCTGTTGGCTGACTTCCCTCCAAATTTCGGGAAAAAAGACCTAACCGTTATTTTGCAGCAGGGATCCGAAGGATTTCTGTAATGCGTCGGGTGCCGTAATGTTATTCTATGGGAAAAAACATCAACTTTGGAGTGCCATAACTTTGCCGCCATGCAATATTTTTTAACCAAACCACTGAAAGACACATCTGTGGGCTGTTGGCTGTCTTCCCTCCAAATTTCAGGAAAAAAGACCAAACCGTTATTTTGCAGCAGGGATCCAAAGGATTTCTGTAATGCATCAGGCGCCATAATGTTATCCTATGGGAAAAACTGTCAACTTTGGAGTGCTGTAACTTTGCCGCCATGTAATATTTTTTCAATACAACACTGAAAGGCACATCTGTGAGATATCGGCTCCGTTCTCTCCAAATTTCAGCCCAAAACTCCCAATGGTTCTTTTGCAGCGCAGTGCCAAAGAATCGCTGTTACTTTCCCACAGATGGAAAACTACTGTCGCAATTTGCTAAAACTTTCTCAAAAAAGTTCGACACTTTCGTGAGCACAAAAGTAATTTGTGAAAGTACTTTTTCCAGAAATCTGAAAAACATATTTCTGGGGTCTTTACCACAAAATAAAGACATGGCAAGCATCCTCAGGGTCCGACTAGGTGAATACAAAAGAATTAGGTTGCTAGAGGGTCCAAATTTAAATGCCAACCATTTTTCTGATCACCAACTGAAAACAAAATGGCCGATTGCGAAAGTAAAAATGCATTTGCGAAAGTGTTGAACTTTTGTTAACTTTTCCATTGACTTATAATGGGAAACTGTTTTTGAATAACTTTTGAACCGTTTAATATTTTTTCACGAAATCTTCAAAAGGCACATCGGGGACCCCAGCTGCATGTTCCCTGAAGATTTCGGGCGGTCGTCGCAAACTGTACGACCTGTAAGCGACCGTAGAATTCCAGAAAAAGCATAAACGTGACACAGATCATGCTTAATAACTCCGCAGCTGTATATCCGACCAGTACGAAACTTGGCAGATCCCAAGGCCTATGGTTCTTGATCAGGTATTCCAAATTTCAGCCAAATCTGTGAAACAGTTGCAACGTTAAGGTGCAAAGTTTTGGGTTTAACATAGAAATGGCTCCTCAACCCTAACTATAGTGGCACTACCGTGCCACTATATAATAAATATATATATATAGTAATGATTTTCAGTAAATACTTCATCCCTCCATCAATATTCTCTCACTAATATCCTTAGACTTTGTTCCATGGTTGTATTCTGAACACTGTTATGTGACTTGATTTTAGCCTATCACATGACAGTATTACAATCTGTGGTTTAATAAAATCATCTAAACCTTGACCATTTTAGCTGTATGGAAAAAGTCAGCTGACACAGATGGCAGATGTCAAGAAAGTTATTTACCTTCTGAAAGCTGCCAATGTTTTACGGTTCTATTTTTTTATACTATTTGTACTTGCAATAAAAATGCTAAACTTGTGCTTTAAGCAGATGTTGGGCCTTGTAAAATACTGATTCGGTGTATGTGCAGAATACCTGTGGATCTCAAAATAAAGCTAAGATAAAAAATGAGTAGTGATTTTGAATGTAGCTGACTAAATGAAGGCATGTATAATGACACAGGTTCAAATCCCACCACAGCTATGGACTGGTTGTGTATCCTTGAGTAATTGTTTACCTCCCAGTGCATCACTGCTGCCAGCAGTAAACACGTAGAAACATGATCCAGCTGGAAAGGAAATGTCACATTCCAGCCATGGTGGTCAGCTTTCCTGGGGCATTAAAACTGTGCTGCACATTTAAATGCAGTTTTGTAGCAGAATTCTTAAAGGTGGTAGGTGACTAATTTTATATTTATAGATATTTTTCTGACTTCCTTTTAATGTTTATTCTGTATTCTGATGTATAAAATGGCAAGAAATGCAGAAACCTTATTGGTCAGGTCTTTCTCTTCATAGAGGATAACAGTGAGTGTTCCCTTTTATATTGATAACATAATTATTACAGTTATAAAATAATGACATGGCCGGCCCAGTGGCGAAGAGGGCTGAAGCACTGGTCACCACACCTCACTCCACGCTGGCGACCAGTGTTCGGGAATGAGCATGGGTCGTCGGGGGGTCAGCTGGGGAGGAGAAGGATTGAGCGTCCAAAGGACTGCTCTCCTATGAGGAGGGGGGTCCACAGCAGTCAATGTGTGGTTGCCTCCTGGTGGAGGCTGGGAAACTACATGCTTGTTGAAAACTGGTGGAGCTGAGGGCAGATGTCTGGAGGGAACATGTGCAGATGCGTGTGTGCCCCCCCTCTGGTGACGTCATTGCATGCCTTCCATTCCAAGGGGCAAAAAATTGGGCACCTAGTTGAGCAGTTAATGGCCGTCCATGAGCTTTGCTCAGTGGCTGGGCACCCAAGCTGGATCCATGTTCCATGGGGAGTCTGGGGGGCTCCCTGCAGCCCTGCTACAGAGGGTACAACCACAGGGGCATACAGGTGCCTGGGACCGACTGGGTAGAGTCTGATGGAATCCCCAGACCAGATGTGGGGACAAGAGGGGAGCAGACTGAGGCAGCCAGAAAAAATAGAAAACTAGTAGCTTTAAAAAAGAAACAAACCAAAAAAAAAAAAGACATCATTTCTTAATGGCTGCATTTCAAGCTTTCATTTAAGAAACAAAAAAGGTTTATACCCCTGTCAGTTCCAGAGTTGGACCTTTCAAAGAATATGTTCTTTAAAATGTGATAACTTTAGAACCATTACGGCTAGAGACTCAAATTTTTTTTAATGAAAGTTCATAGTTGGCTAAGTAGACACTTCTTACGAATCAGCTAAGTAAATATGTCATTACTACTATCACTACAATGATGATATTTCAGTATAAAAAATAAAATTTCATATCGATATACAAACACATAAAATGGTTCACTGCATTTTTAAAGTCCTCTCATTTTTAACATGTGTCGACATGTGTATGCATGTAGCAACACAGGAAAACTGTATTAACTGTTCAAATCTTACAGCTTTCAAAATGTAGAATCAAGTAGTATAAAAATATCATAAGATTATTTTTGGAAATGGTCAGAAGACAGTAGTGATTGTTCTGTCTAAGAATAAACGCATTCTTTTCTAAAGCCTCTACAAGGGGATGCAGAACACATGAAAACAATCTATTTTGCCTTGTGAGATGTATTGTGCCTCCTCCAACTTTAAACAAGGGAGCATATCTCACACTCACACACTCTCTCACACACACACACACACACACACACACACAACCAACCTTACCCTTCCTTGAGCTACTGTAGGAGGTTGAGAAGCCATCCAATTTCAGGCTGAAGTTTTCTTACCCAAGCTAAAGCTAGGAACAATAGTGATTTCTTTCCTGGAGATAGGCCAGTACAGTCTACATCACTTGTCAACAAGAGGGTCAGTAGTGAAGCAGGTAACATGCTTTGAAGTGCTCTCTCCATAAATGAGTGCAAAGTCAGCCAAATGGTGCATCTTTAAATCATAGTGAGACTAAGTACGAGAATGTGCCATCCTTTTTTGCATACTTCAGACATTTAGGACAAGTAGTAGGTTTCATATTATGTAGTGCAGTATAAGGGGCATATGACAAGTCCGATAAAGAGAACTACATTGCATTTGACTAATTCTGTTTCTTTGCAAACTGTCTCTAGCATAGGCAATTGCTCTACAAATCAGTCTTCTATGCTCTACAAATATGCTGTATAGCACTGGGGGTGGGGCACTGATTAATAGTCAATAGTAGAGGGAGAGAGGCTTGCCTTCAAGAAGAGGGTCTTGGAGAATTTGTTCCGCTGGGGTCAATTTGGTCATGGTTAATGTATCTCCCTGTTTCCCTATCAAGATGTGAAGAAGCACTTAATATGTAAAAACAAAGTTCAGCGTTATGCCCCTCCCCATAAAAGTTTCCCACAGTTGCTAATCCTTTTAATTTCCATTATTCCAAGCAGTTTGAGAGTATGATATTGCAGCTTCTATACTGGCTGCCAGAAACAAGTGTCCCAACTAATTAATCCGCCTGTTGGATGTCAGCCTGGATATAACCCTGACCCTGGTTGAAGGATTTGTACAAACATCAAGCTCTTGGGTTAATAGTATAGGGCTTAATAGAGAAGAACCCATGTAGTGTTACATTCCCATAAACTCCATGTCCACCTAGGCTGGCTTCTTTCCAACTGGTTTTACTTGGTTTAAGGAGAACTGTGATGCATCATGTAAAATTTGGCAAAGAGAATCCACATCTATCTGGTGAAGATTGCATAATTCACCTTTAATTCTGGCAACCTTACCCTCCACAGAAAACAAGCAAGAGAATACTATTCAGTTTACCAAACCATGTTTTAGGGATTTTTATTGATGGTGCTTGCAAGACATATGAAACTTTAAGAAGAAACACATTTTTTATTGAGTTCCTCCTTCCTATTAATGTCAGCTGATGGTCACGCCACCTATTACAACCAGCTTTGGTTGCTGTCAGCAAGGGAGGCCAGTTTGACTTGTATATCACTGAGAATGTTTGTATTACATTATTCCCTTAATATCTGAGAATGGAGGATCAGAAGATCATTAGTTCTAGCCCCACGCCAGTTACTTGGGGTAATACCCATAACTGACACTGTAGTGTGGTATGAGGCGGTGCTGCTGAGGTGCCATCCTTCGGATGAGATGTTAAGCCAAGGTCCCTTCTGACCATCTCTGGTTACTGTCCACCTGGAAGCTAGATTCCATAGTGCTTACTGAAGAAGAGTAGAGAATTTCCCTGCAGTCATGGCCTGCATTTCCCCATCAATAAAATGGGTCCCTGTAACCCACCCCCAAAGACTCTCCTCTGTTTGTAGTGGCATTGGATGGATTGTACTGTACTGTGGACACAGCTATGGCCTTTTTTTTTTTCTCTATGCTATCAGCCAAAAAAAATGCATATCAAAGGTTGTCAGCCAATCAGATTGCTTTACTGTCTAAATGAACAGTTGCCAGCATTATTGACCAAATTGATTTATATTTATTTAGTGAGTTTCCCGCATTATTTTTGATTACAGGGTACCATACAAACAGGGCACCATAATAGGGGACACTATAAGCTTACATCTCAAGAAACACAAAGGGGAATTACTTTTATGTATTAAAGTGGCAGCTCATAATTATGGAATAAAGTACAGCGATGGTACAGATAAGGTTAAAGGAATGTCAGGTTGGCCACCCTGACATGAAAGATAAATGATAGAAAAAAGATAAAGAAGACAGGAAAGGGTGAGAGAAAATGGGAGAGAACATGTTTTATCTATCTTTTAACATCCTGCCACACCATTTACATGATTTATGGCTGCTTGTGTCAAAAAATGATAGAAACATCATTGTTTTGACACATGCAATGCCATATTTGCAGCAGATCACAGCCACTGAACCTGATCATTAGACCACTTTTTAGGTGATCTAACTTACGGGCACTGATTTCATAGAATCATAGAAATCTGATGGCAGAAAAGGACCTCTCTGGACCATTGAGTCTGCCCCTTACCCCCCACTTGTCACAAGACATCCCCTTCCCCCCCCCACCACCCCCTTATGTCTGTCTCATGCCCTCTTGAATTCCTCCACAGTTCTGGCCCCACCACCTCCTTGGGTAGTTTATTCCAGGGCTCCAGTGAAGTTTAGGTGCACACTCTCTCCTTGAAGTAACACACCCTTGCATTGCCCTTAAATCTTCCTCCCTACTAATCTATGACTATGGCCTCTGGTTTTAAAACACACTTTCTTTGTAAATAAGCTCCCCTCCTTTACCTTATTAACCCCTTTCACATGCTTAAATGTTTCTATCATGTCCCCCCTCTCCCTTCTGGTTTCCAGTGGGTACAGATCCAATTTACTCCTCCTCCTCCTCTCCTCATAGGCCTTCCCATGCATACCCTTCATCATCTTGGTTGCCCTTCTCTGGACCCTTTCAATCCCATTTACATCCTTGCATAGGTGAGGTCTCCCAGAACTGGACCCCACACTCCAGGTACTATGGTTTTATAAAGATGCATCAGCATCTCCATCCTCCTGCTGGTCATGCCCCTCCCCATGCATGCCAGCATTCTATTTGCCCTACCCACTGCCCTGTTGCATTGGTTTCCCACCTTAAGATTTTTTGAAATTATAATCCCCAGATCCCTTTCCTGCTCTGTTAGCTTTATTTCTCCCCCTCCCAGTGTGTAAACTGCTTGCAGGGTATTATGCCCCATGTGCATTACTGTACATTTCCTGGCATTGAATTTTAGCTGCCAAGTTTCTGCCCACCCTTACAGAATCTTTAGGTCCTCCCTCATGGCCTCCACCCCCCCCCCGGAGTGTCCATCCTATTGCATATCTTCGTATCATATGCAAATAGGCACACCCTACCCTTCAGTACATCCACTATATCATTGATACAGATATTAAACAGGAGGGGGTCCCAGTACCGACCTCTGGGGAACCCCACTCATCACCCCCTTCTCCCTGGAATGCACCCCATTTGCCACCACTCTCTGGGTTCTGTCCTCAACCAGTTTTCCACCCACCTAGTTATTTTTTGTCCTACCTCTAAGCTTTCTAGCTTATTTGCCAGTCTTCTGTGAGGGACAGTATCGAAAGCTTTACTGAAGTCCAGATAGACCATGTCCACTGCCTCCCCTGGTTGATCACCTTTGTCACCCAATTAAAAAACTCAGTTAGGTTAATCTGGCATGACCTCCCATTTGTGAAGCCATGCTCTGTCATCCTGCAGTCCACTGTCTATAAGATAGTTTGCCACCCTTTCCTTTATTAGTACCTCCATCACCTTACCACCACTGAGGTAAGGCTGACTAGTTGATAATTCTTGCCTCCTCCCTACTTCCCCAGGGCAGGGGCACCACATCTATCTTCCAGTCTCTTGGCACTCACCTGGTGTCCAGGGACAAGTTAAACAGCCTTGTCAGAGGTGCTGCCACTTCCTCCCTTAGTTGGATGTAAGCCATCTGGCCCAATTGCCTTGTCCAACTTTAACCTTCCTAGCTCCTCCCTTACCCTGTCCTCACTGAACATACTAGGATCCACCATTTTGTCGTCCTCCTCCTCCCATCCCTCTTAACCCTAATCCCTTGTCCTCCTCCCCCTCCTCCGTGAAAATCGAGCAGAAATGTATTTATTTTTATTTTATTTAGTTAAGTACACTAAACAGATTCTTCCTATTTTCAGGCATGACTCGGGGGAGGGGGATACAGATGAATGCCAACTGACCTTCAACCAGATTAAGCTATTGGTGGTATTTTTAGTGAACTGGGAGCAATTTGGCTTGGGCTCAGGGAAATTCCCCTACTCTACAGTAGGGGGACTCCATGACAGCTTTCTGGAAACTATCCATGGGAATGAGGAGAGCCATGTGAAAGGACATGCGGGAGGATGGAGAGCAGGTCTCCACCCCGGCTTCTATACCTTAGGAGACAGGCACTGAAAATCTGAATGAATCGGTTGTGGAGAAAGAACAAAGCATCAACATGAGGAATAAGAATGATGGCAGTAAAACAGATGAAGTTATGATGGCAGAGTTCTCTGGTTCAAAAGTTAAAATTATAACAAACAGTAAGTCTGGTAAAATGGCTTTGTTATTGCTTGAGTTAGAAAAAGATGAGGTACTGAAAAACAAATACTGTTTGTTAAAAGAAATAGAACAGGAGGGCAGTGACAGGGAAGTGGCCTGTCAGTCAGTTGAGCCATGCTGATGTGGCAACATCAAAGCAGGCTGCTCCCAATACAGCTGAAATGCCAAGTGTAGAAGAAAAGAATGCCCTGAAGGGAATGGCCATACAGAGTCACAAACGACTCTGCCTAAGATGGGCGGTAAGTGTGAAAGGCAAATCATGGAAAAAAAACAAGCAAAAAGGCAAAGAAAGGAAATATGATAAAAATAAAGAGAAAAACAAAGGGGGCCCCACAAGAAGAGAAATGCACCTGACCTAGAGGTGGATAGTCCAGTGAATTTCAATGATACCCCAGATTGGGTGTCAGCTGCTTCACTAAATGCAGGCTGGAAAAAAAAACAGCTGATGGATCAGGTTGGGACCCAAACAGACCCAGTTGTTCAAAACAAAATAAAGCAGAAAAGCCTGAGGAAAGTTTTAAAAATCCAAATGAGGAGAACGTTGAGAAGCCTGATGAAATACACAATATATCTGCAAACGTAGATGATACCAAAGAAATAGAGGTACTAACGGACAAGGACAGCAAAGAACTTTCCACGGAAGTAGAACAAAAAACAATTCAATCAGAAAGAGATCAAAGTGAGGAGTAGGTAAGTGGAAAACAAAATGCCTGGAAGGGAAATGCAGAGGAAAAGCTATTTTCAGAGGACCAAATGAAGCAAGCTAAAAGACCAAATGTGGTTTGTCTTAAATTTAAAGGGGTAGCTGCAGACGCCCCTGATATAATCTATATAGGAAGATAGCTTTTAAAGGAATGTATGAAATTTTACCCTTACGAGATATACACCTTAATTCATGTCCCAGAAGGCATCGAGTATGACATAAGTTTTAAACATCCAGGGAATTTCAACAGGTCTTGGAAGCTATATCATCAAATTAAACATACAGTACGCAACAATGGAATCAGTTTTTTGCAATCCCCCTAACTAAGTCTGCCTTCAAAATTGTTACGGTGCTTTTTAGAATTGAGGTAGTAAATGTGTCTGCCATCACCTTTTAGTTAAAACAAAAATGTGTAGTGCACGGCCCCCCAAACCAATTTTAGATGAAGAGTGTCTATGGACTGGGGGATGGAAATATAAAGTGACTTTGAAACAGCTAAATGGAGAAATATAACACCTGGCGAACTGTTTTTTCTTGGAAAGGAACAGAGGAGTTGTCTTTTATGCAGGCCAGCCCAGGGCCTGCTACAGGTCTGGGGTCAAAGGGCATCTTAGTAGTTCCTGTGAGCAAATAAAATGTGGATTATGTGGAATAATTGGTCACTATGGGGCGGATTGCAAAAACAAGGCAAAATGCAGTTTATGTGAAGGACATTTATTTCTGCATTGCCCATGGGCAGCCCATAATGGTCAGGACCCGGGGAGACAGCTGAGCAAGATCTGTATCTGGTGGTGGCTCAGAAGGCAAAAGGGAAAGAAAATGAGGTAATTTATGAGGCCAGGAATAAAGATAGGCCCCCTGACCCTCCACCTAGATCAAAGGAACAGCAAGCACAGCAGAACGAGGGAGAAGTTACAGGGAACAGCAATGAAGGGGAGAAAGGAATATGAGATACTAAACAAAAAATGGAAAAAAAAAGACAGAATTTACAGTGGTGACTAGCTCCAGAAAGAAGTCGCAACCCAGACCCCAGAAAGGGCCATCAGTGGAAAGAGACAGGGAAGGTATAGAACTTACAAATAGATGTGCTGTTTTTTCAAGACAAAGAATGGGCCACAATAGAAGAAGATTTAATATCATCATGTGTAGACATGTCAGACCCAGAAGAAACAGTGGATGGAGATACCACAGACACACAAGTCTCCAAAAAAAGGAAAAAAAGTGAAAGATGGTTGAAGATAAGAAGGGGGGGGCACCAGCATAAATAAATGGTCTGCATGTCATGTATTACAAATAATGTGAACAGTATAAAAGATAGAAAAAAAGAGAGTGATAACTTTTAACATTCTAAGTGAATTACAAAATGACATAATATTGCAGGTTACACGTTTGCACACTATTGAAGAAATAAGGCAAGCACAAAAAGATTGGTGATGGGGGTCCTCTCTGTGGTCTATAGGGGAAGAAAGGTGCTCGGGGGTTGGAATTGTTTTCTTTACAAAGGATGTAAAAGTCACAAAAATAATGAACCTTGTACCAGGTAGAATTTTTATAGTTGATGCAAATGTAAAATAAGTGGCTGTGAGGATTATTAATATTTATAACCCTCAAACCAAACTGAAAATAAAATAAAATGATGGGTCTGGTTGAGCCATATTTGCATACATCTAAACTAGTACCGGGGGGGATTTTAATTGCTGATTACCAAAAGAAGATTGGGGGAGACGAACAAGCAAAATATATTGTGACAGATATACGCTAAAAAAATACTAAGAAAAGGGGGTTTAGAGGATGCCTACAAACTTAAAGGGAAAAAGCCAGAACATACATATTATAAGGGTAAGCTGTCAACTAGAATAGATTTTTGGATGTTAAAAAAAGAAACCAGGATTAGGGAAATTAGGGTAATCCCTATAGAAACCTCAGATCACCTAGGAGCAAAAGTTATTATAGATTTAGGTGAGCACATGATTTTTGGAAGAGGATTCTGGAGAATGAACACTGAAAGACTGCAGGAATCAGAATGTAATGAGAATATTGGACTTGTTTAGGACAAGAGAGTCAGTACTAGCAGTATATGACTCTGTGACAGAATGGTGGGAGGACACAAAGAATGATATAAAGCAAATGATAATTGAAGAATCACAAAAAAAGGAGATGTCTAATTACAAAAAATACTTAGGTCTGCGGGCAAAACTGTAAGTTGCTTACACGTCAAGTACAAAGTAAAATAGATGAGTTGGAACAAATGGCAGAAATTAAAACACAAATGCAGTGTTATCAGTATAATAAAGTGAAATCATTAAGAATGGAACAAAAAAGTGGTACGCAGGGTACAAAATTCCAAACTAACCCTTTTGAGAGTAGCAGAGAGAGAGAGAGAATAAATAATAGATTGATGTATGGTTTAAGAGAGAGCGCTGGGGTGTTACAAACAAAGATAAGTCATATAAAACGGATAGTACGAGAGTATGTAAAGCAGAAATTTCAGAAACAAAAAGGTAGAAAGGAGCAGGATTTTCTGAAAAAAGCAGAATTATCTGAATTATGGGAAGCAGAAGCTTTGGCCCTAAATGAGGAAATAAAAGTAAATGAGGTGAAGGGGGCAATTAAAACCCTAACAGTCAACACAGCACCAGGTATAGATGGCATTCCCAATGCTTTCTACAAAAAATATGAAGAAGAGGCCTCCAAGATATTGGCAATGGTTTTTAATGGAATTTTTCAAAAAGGGAACATGTCTGAAAGTATGAAGCGAAGTGTCACTATTGTGTTGCACAAGAAAGGAGACACAACTGAAATTAGAAACTGGAGGCCAATAAGTCTGCTAATGTCAGATGACAACATATTGGCTAAGGTAATAAACAAAAGACTAATGTCCTTTGCAGATCTTCTGATCTTACAGACACACACATGTGCCATACCTGGTAGAGAGATCAGGCAAAATCTAATATATATCTATATAGATATCTCTATATATATAGATATGTGTATGTATCTATATCTAGATACATATGTATATAAAATAATAATGAATGAAGCACAGGAAGATAGATTGGATGGCTACCTCTATGCGATAGATCAAGAGACAGCTTTTGACACCATACAGCATGAGTATATGTGGAATGTTTTGAGAGAGTACAATATGCCCAACAAATTTATAGAGCTAATAAGAGCACTATATTCAGAGGCACAGGTATTCCCAGTGGTAAATGGACATCCAGGAATACCGATACATGTACAAAATGGGATCGGGCAAGGTTGCCCCTTAAGTCCCCTACTATACATTTTTTGTCTTGATCCACTATTAAGGAACATTGAGGAGGAATCACAAATAAAAGGCATATTTTAGGAGAATAAGGCCATAAAGAAGGCAAGTGCATATGTGGATGACTGTTACATTAGTCAAAGATCAAAAGTCAGGAGAGGTAATGTTAGACATATTTCACAGAAATAATAAATATACAGGTATTGGGGTGAATAGAGGGAAAAGTTTGATTTATCCTCTAGGTAACTTGAGTAAAGACAAGGAAAGGGGGTTTAGAGATAGTACAAGGTGAAATTAAAATTCTGGGCATTATTTTTTTGGTGGGAAAGATGCTGCTCTTAGAAACTGGAAAGTTAAAAGATTAATAGTACAGGAGAAAGTAAAATGGAAAGATTGGAATATGACAAGGGAGAAAAGGAGATTTACTTGTTAAAAATCGTTATAGTACTGATAGATTTATATATATGTGTGTGTATGTAATATATATATATGTGTGTGTGTGTATATGTATATATATATATATATATATATGTATATAGTGTGTGTGTGTGTGTGTGTGTGTGTGTATATATATATATATGTGTGTGTGTGTGTGTGTGTGTGTGTATATATATATATATATGTGTGTGTGTGTATATATATATATATGTGTGTGTATATATATATATATATATATATATATATGTGTATGTGTATATATATATATATATATATATATGTGTGTGTGTGTGTGTGTGTGTGTGTGTGTGTATATATATATATATATATATATATATATATATATATATATATATATATATATATATATATATATATATATATATATATATATATATATATATATATATATATATATATATATATATATATATATATATATATATATATATATATATATGTATATATATATATATATATATATATGTATATATATATATATATATATGTATGTATAAAATGTGGCTTATATATTTCCAGTACCTCAGATGCTTCAAACTAAGATTTTGGGACTCTTTTTTTTTTTTTTTTTTTTCCAGCTTTTATGGGGTTTCAAGACTAAACCCAATAAACAAGGACATACATATAAACAGATAGGGGAAGGAGGACTGAGCATGATTCACCCCATAGTTGTTTTTTTTTTTTTGTAAGTATCTTCATTTATGCCAGCATAGTACCGATGTTACAAGGGAAAGATACTCTGTGGAACTTTTTAGTACTGGAGCTTTTTAGTACAAAGGTGGCATCAAAACTTGATGATGGGCTTGCAGTATAGCCTAGAGGTTAGAGGAATGAAGTGTGAATGAGCTTGGTACATCCAGCAGCCCAGACCGAGTCTGATTCTCACAACCTCCACTTGCATACTGTGTGACTCGGCAAGTCGCTTGATGCTCAGTGCTCCCAGGTTGCCCCTGAAAACAGGCACTTGTGCCTAGTGGGCCTTACTCAGTTACCAAAGACTAAAATAAATAAATAAACATAGGTAAAACTGGAAATATAAAACAGAAACAAGAGCTACATTGAAGTATATAGGAAATACATTACACATTGGGGGCTAACCACAGATTTATTAAGTAGGAAAGGTAGAAAACAGATCTATAAAGAAGTGGTGGAAAGGAACTATTATGAGGAACCAGTATTTAATGTAGTCTGTGGTATACATGTTGACAAAATATTAGAAATGATGCTAGAAAAAAGGATTCCAAGAAAAATGAGGGAAACAGTCAGGGTATGCAGCCATGGGAAGCTTAACGTAAAAGGTAATCAAAAACTTACAAAGAAAGACCAGGTATGTGCAGAAATATCTTGTGGAATGGTGGAGGAAAGTATGGGGCACGTCTTTTTTTACTGTCACTTTATAAAAACATTTGTGGGGAACTTAGCTACATTTTTGGGTAAGGATATATTTGAGAAGATGCCTTATAATATTTTGATATATGGGCAATTGGCAAGAGAATGGGGAAATTTGAATAAAGGAACTGTATATGTGATATTAGCCATCTTGAAGTGGTTATCTGGCAAACAAGATGTCGGAGGTACCTGAAAAATAAGGAATTACAGCAAAATGATTTAGTTTTTAAAATACAAGTGGAACTACATAAAAGTATACCAGAATGAATGTGCTGTACCTTGTATGGTGAAGAAAGGGCAACAGATTTATGGAAAAATGTATCTGGAATAGCTTAATTGTAGAAAACTGAAAGAGATGGAAATTGTTTATAAGTACATGGAAAAAGTATGTTTGAAGAATGTAAGTATGTTTATTTTCCCTGATATTTGTTTCTGTATATATGCCATGTTTGTTTTTGTTTTTAAATAAAAAATTCCCCTACTCTTTTCGAGAAGTGCCATGGGATCTTAACATCCACCTGAACTACCACCAGAACAGGCAGATGGGACCTCTGTTTTAACATCTCATCCGAAAGACAGCACCTCAGGAGCGCAGCGCCCCCTCATGCTGCACTACAGTGTCAGTACTGGGATTTAACCCAAGTGCCTGGTGTGGGGATAGAACTGGAGGAATAGCTATTAAGCACCTCTGCTCTCTCAAAGTCTCCTCCACTTGCACTCCCTTCTCCTTAGCAATCAAGACAGAAGGGTGCTGCAAGCTGGTGGCACCCTTCTGAAAATCCAGCCCAGTAGTTGCAAGTTAAAAAGGGATGTTTTTAAATCTAGTACTGGAGATTGCTGAAGAATTCTTAAAAATGCTCCAAATCCCTTTGGACCTTTTTAAATTGCTTTTTCTAATAAGGGTTTTGAATTCCTTGATTAAACTGTTTTCTTTCTTGATTCACTGGAAGACCAAATCCAGCATGGAGAGGAGGGGGTGGGTTTGAAGACAGGTGGTCTAGTGGCCCTAGTAGATGAGGAGAAGGGGGGCTGTCATCTTCTCAAGACTGCCTTCAGTTACATTCTTTTTCTCCCCTCCCTTGTGTTACTTACTTGTATGTGCACACACACTCCAACCATCGAGATGATGCTCCAACCATGTACAGTCTCAGATAGAAACAGAATTTGTCATGAGAAAAGGGCCGCTTGGCCTACTAGTCTGCCCAGATGTTCCCTGGCTTATCTGCCTCTGTAGACCCTATTAAGTCTCTGGCAACCCTACTGACTCCCTGCCTCATTTCTAATATACCCATGTTTCTATCCCACACAAGCTTTAAGCCCCCTTCCACCAACAACTTCATTGCATGCCCCCTAGTCCTGGTGTTCTTTCTCATCAGAAAGAGATTCTCACACACACACACACACACACACACACACACACACACACACACACACACTGCTTCATAGTCCTTACATCACCAGGGGACAGTCTATTAGGCAGTGGGATCCCAACCCCTCCCTCCCAGGACAAGGCGAGTATCTGGTTCAGTTCTCCTGCTGGTTTGCCCCTGACACTGGGGCTCAGGACATGAGCTTGGGTTACCGGTGAGCTGGCCTGCAGATGAGTTTCCTTTTTTTTTTTTTTTCTTTCAGTATTGAAAGATTTATTTCCTGTTTGTTTTCTCGCTGTTTGTCACAGTCCACACATGTTGGGCCAGACTATTAAGCTGTTCATGAGCCCCAAGTCCAGCATCACCTTAAGGGGTTTCCATCACCTGCCAACAACTCCTTGCGTATTCCCTCCATGTCCCCTGAACTCACCCCTTTGGAAAGGGGCCAGTTGACTGGGAGCTGGCCAGAGCTTTCCAAAGCAGAGTGAGGAGAGTCGACCTAAAGATATTGTCAATGCCAGTGGTTGAAGAGAGTATGGTGGTCTCATGCACTCTAGCAACGTCATCATTGCTCTCCTGATTTTTTTTTTGCCCGATTTCCCTTCCCACACCATTGCGGAGTAGCCTGGGATGGGAGATACTCGGGTCAGTCAGAAGTACTGTATGCTGAGAGCTTGCTCACCATCACAATCTGACTGGCACTCACTGTAGAACTAGACACATGGTATCATCTTGTTGTGAAGCAGCATGCTGCAACCCACTAGTGGCAGGACTCCTCCTCTCTTCCTGGGGTGACAAATTAGTACCCATATGAATCCCTCTCACTGGGCCATCAGCAAACAGACATGTCTCAGCAAAAGCAATCCACCTTTCCCCAGGAAAGAAGCATCCATGAAGGATACTCAGCTTTGCCTCTTCCACCCAATGTATGTTATCCTTGGCTTGAGATGTGAGCCCTTGTTAGCAGCATGGTAAGCTTTTCTGCTTACCAGTCAGCCACTGGGCTTAGAAAAAAATTGATTAATACGTTTTCCACAATTGGGCATGATTAGACTAATGAGGGCAGGAAACACACCCTGAGCACACTGATAATTCTGTTATTGTAGGTTTAAGCTTTTTGAACAAACTATTCACTTTCTGTTCTTACTCCCATACCAAAAGATTCAAATGTGTATGATATTAAGGCTGAAACGGAGTTAAAAGTTTCCTTTGTAATGTGCTGTTCATGCTCATACGGTGTCAGGCTCTCATGGAGGATTGAACTGAATCTGTAATATAAAAGATAATCTCAAAAGACAAGTTATGAAACACTCAGACTATGACTTTGTATATAGTACATATCGCAAGGTCAGCCATTCCTAATGGGACACCACTTTCTGCTAATTCAGCAGTTTTCTGCTGTGGAAGACTAAATGAGTATGAATAATGAGATGCCAACCTAGTACTAGCACCATGCTTTTTCAGTGAGTTCTGTTAAAGATGGGAATGGGAATTGCAGTGTTTGGAGGAATCTCATCTTATTGAAATTGACAGGATGTGCACTTGAGGGAGTGATTGAATGTCTGTTCTTTGGAACTTGTTACCAAACTTTTGCACTTGTAGAGGAAACAGAATTGCTTAGAGTCATGACAATTTAAAAATAAAGGTCTATTGGGTTAAAAATGAATGTTAGAAATTGTTTACCTTGTCATTAAAGCACGGGATATTTGTTACAAGGTTAACATTGCACTGTCTGTTACCAGTTCTTGTCACATTTTTGAAGGGATTTTAGTTTTGACATCAAGATTTCCAGCTGGGACTTGCCACTGGGATGGCAGCATCTTGGTTTAAAATATGTTTTATAGTAGACAGGCAGGGAAGACTTTCCGATGTTTTGGTTCAATACAAAGTAAAATCGCCATAATCAAAGCAAGCAAGAAATATAGCTATATTGAAAATTACTGTAACACTGTAGAATAACGGAGTTCTTTGCTGCACCACTGCAGTCCTGTGAGTTTCTTCCCACAATAGGGCCCAGCCAGTTACCAGATGGGATGTGGACAGAGACACATACTAGGGACCCTTGTGAGCATGGGGGAAGGGGATTGGTAATGACATTGGCCCAACCAAAGCCTTATTGCATTTTCTCCCTGTCCCTGGTGGTGTAGGCAGAGAATTTAAGCCAAGCTGCAGGACTTGGAAAGAATCCAAACTTTTTCCCCCTTCCTGTCAATTTGGATCCTTGCACTGCCTGCAAGTGCTGACCTAGAACACAAGGAATCATTCGTGTAGTGGGACAGACACGAACAACCTGCTCTCTGCTGAAGACAGATAGATGCTCAGTGTGCACAAATTCACACTCTGCTGTCCTGTTGTGACATTTCTGGTTGGGAAGTTAACTTGGGTTGTTGGCATGCCATGTGGCTTCCCAGCTGCTGTACTAACTGGTCAACCAAATTTGATATAAAATTAACTAGATCATTAAGTTCATTTCAAATGATAAGGGCTATTAAAGTTGTTCTTCCATTAGATCCCCCTTTTCCACCCATCCCAGCAATCCAAGTCAGTGTGTCAGCAGGTGCTTCAGTTGGTATAGGTGTTATCCAGTGCAGGACCAGGGTGCAGCTATGGGATTGAGCATTCCGAAGGCTATAACACACAGGAGCAAGATACAGCTGCACACCCCTCTGGGTTCACACTGTCCAATCAAAAAATGAAAAGCAACTAGGGCCCCCATGACAGGTTGGTAAGACTCTGTCCCATCTGTTATGCAGAGAGAGTTGAAAGCAAGGCTCTATTTTGTCCTCTCCAGTTCTGCAACTTGTCTTTCTCTTGCCTAATTGCACAATCAAATATTTTTGTGGCAGCTAGGAATTGGCCACTCAGATGGTCCCAAAATTCTTTAACTCCTTTCCTTCACTTGCTGTTTTTATTCTTTCATTCTCCACTTGCTTCTCTGTAGTTAAAAAATATGTGAATCTTTATGTGAAACTGGGATGCCTAAGTTTGCAAATGTATATTCTCTAATTAAATTGTTGTAAGGACTGCAGAAAGCTATTTGGGTTTATTAGGAAAAAACAATGGTGTGGAACATGGGGTTGACCCTGAGATGTGTTTGGACCTTCACAAGTTTGCTTATAGAACTGTCATCAAGAAATCAGTTCTGGGACAAAATGTATTTTGTTGTACCTGTTAAGACTAGATGTGCTCTTCAGATTGCCCTCAGGAAAGAAACTGACAAAGTTCTGATACATTTTGTGAAAAACAGGGAATGTAACTTAACAATCAGGATACAGAGTTTAAACTGCCAGGACAAGACTTTCTTGTAGAAAGAGGACAATGTTTTGTTTAGAGATGGATAGATGGAGGGACTGAGATTTAAACTGAGAGGAAACTTGGATGAAGGATTTTTGTTTGTTCTGGCTTTAGGGAGAGCTATCCTGTACAGTTTTATTTGTAATTTTATTGTTGATAATAGTAAAATGCTACTTGCGAATTTTATGACTTCTCTTGGTATGCCTGTGCTTCCTGACCTATGCCTCTACAACAGCCCCTGATGAAACTCTATTTAGCGAAGTAGCGAATCACCTGTTACTGTAGCAGACCTATGTCTTAGCACTGTTATGTCTTTGTTTTGCTACAGCTGTTATCTTGCTAAATAGAGAATAATGGATATGCAACTGTGTTATGGATTTTTTTTAAACACCTGAGGTGTGTGATGACCCATAAACCTCAGAGTGAAACTTGAGAGGTTTATGAGGTCATCGCACATGGAGGGTGTGTAACAACAACAAAAATAGTTTGCAACATAGTTGCATTATTTGTTTTGTAATTACTGGTGCAGGGAGTTTTTTCTTTGAACTCCTGAAATGACACTCAGAGACTTTGAGAATTCCCTACACTAGTATAAATTCTACCACACACACACACACACACACACACACACACACACACACATACACTCTCTCTCTCACTTTCTCCCACTCCCTGTCCAGTAGTGGCATTGTATTTGTTTGTTTTTGAAGTAAGACTGTTGAACCTTGGTTAACTCATGGTTTAGAAGTGAGGCAGAGCAGGGACAGTGTCAGTGGTGATCGTGCTGAGTCAGATTTGTGGTTTTCTGAGTCCAATGCACAGCAGGATCAACCAGGTACATTTCAGTAATTTAGAAGGCAGGATCAACTGGATAACTTATTTAAAAAAAAAAAAAAAACTTGGAGAGACATACAATAGCAGAAACTGTGTTGCTGTAGTGGTTCTTTGCTTAGTGGGAATGGAGTCGTCATATTTGAGGAGCTGTTCCACCTGCCCACTGACACAATATGAGCCAGTGCAGTAGTGTGATGATGTTGACTGATGGCAGAGTTAGTGGTCCTGTCCTCAAAGACACTGCTGTTCAAAAGAAGTTTTGAGAATGCTATAATAACTGGTTTTCAGGTTGACATTTTTTTTATTATGGCATTTGACAGAGGCTTGTTAGCTGTGTAATAAAGGGGGTCACCAGAAATTATAACTCCAGAAACTGCAGATATTCTACTGCTTTTCATTTGTTGATGGGACACTGTGAACCAGAGGGGTGTGCAGCTGTATCTTGCTCCTCAATGTGTCAGCACCCTTCCTCCATTCAGGAGAGTGAGTTAATGAGAGAGTGGCTTTCTTCACAGCCTGTATCAGTCCTGCTTTGTGATGTACTGTTTGGGGGTGTGCATACAAACTCTTCCTGGAAGTGGAATGCCTTACCTCTACAATGGGCCTAACCCCCAGCTAGCCTCAGTCTGAGATTGATTCTGGATCATTGCATGTGAATCTCAGTCTCCCATGTGTCATTTTATTCCTTTTATGTGGAGCCAAGCACTCGTTTGGCTCATCTGCAATCTCCCATCCTATCATCTTTGGTGCTGCAAAGACCATCCGTGGCTAACCTTATGCTGACTCTCTCAGGCTGACCAGACCTACCCCTATAAGTGGCTATGACAAGCCAGCATGACATCATCTACACTATTCCAGTTATTGTGGAGAGGTAGGGAGACCAGCATCTCTCTACCTGCACCACCAAAGGGCTATTGTGTATTGGCAGGAGTCAATTGACTTCCTGAGTACTAACCTCCTGACTGGAAGCAAGCATGCAGCAGGCCTGCCTAATGTTTGAATACCCAGCTTTAAAAGCTGTTACTCGGCAGCCCAGCTAAGTTTCCTACTTGCAGGGCAAGAGGCACTGTTGCAGCCTTGGCCAGCATGGTTGGGGATGGAGGAAGAAGACTTAGATATGATCTGGACAGGGGGCTGATGTTCTCAGCGTCAAAACACCTTACAGTCCCCCAGATGTCTAGCCCCTTTACTAGCACCTTGCTCGGGGTATGGGCTGCTGCCCACAACAGTGCTGAGAGGAAAGCAGCTCTTGACACGCTGCACACTTTTGTGAAATACTCTTAAAGGGGCCACAAATTATAATGTCTTTTTGCATCACATTCTCCTGAAATGGGGAAAGAGGCGAGACTCATTTATTTATTTTTTGTTGACCGGTAAGTGCACTAGACAAATCCTGCATATTTTCAGGCACGACCCGTTGGGGGGGGAGGGGGGGGATACAGATGAATGCCAATTGACTTGAACCAGATTAAGCTGTTGGTGGTATTTTTAGTGAATGAGGGAAATTTGGCCAGGACACCAGGGAAATTCCTCTACTCTTTTCGATGAGTGCCATGGGATCTTTAACATCCACCTGAACTACCACCAATCCAGGCAGATGGGACCTCGGTTTAATGTCGCGTCCGAAAGATAGCACCTCAGAAGTGCAGCACCCCTCTCATGCTGCACTACAGTGTCAGTACTGGGATATTATCCCAAGTGCCAGATGTGGGAACTGAACCCACAGCCCTCTGATCTCCCGGCCTCAGAGGCGAGTGTGCTACCTACTGAGCCACTAACACTGCTTATAAAATGCAGCTGAATTGATGGAAGGGGACATCTGAAATCCTTCCAGGAACTACAGAGAGGATGGGCTCTTTCTGCAGGAGACCTGTCTGTGTACTTAAGGGTCATGCAGTTGTTTTCCAAGGAACAAGAATTGATGCGGGGATCCATCCCAGGCCTGTCAATAAACCCCTTGCCATTCAAAGAAGAGTTGTATGCACCACAGTCCATAACTAACCCCCTTTTGGTTTATTATAATATTTTGCGGGGGAGTACAGTGCCACTTGCTAAAAAGACATGGGCTTGATGGGAGGATGACCCTGGCCTGCACATTACTGATGATGCATGGAGGACGGCCTCAGTCTACCTGGCGTGCTGCTCCAGGAGCAATAAATGAAAACAAATGCAGCTAAACTTCATGTATCTTACATGTTACATGCCTATAAGACTGCACACTAGATACCCAGAGAAATTCCTGCTGTGCCCCAAGTGTGGGACCCAAAATGATGACTTCTTCCAAATGTCCTCTTATCACATGAGGTACACAAAACCATGGAACAGGTTCTGTGTACCAAGCTACCAAGATTCCTTCTAGAATTATTGTTCGGTGCAGACCTAGGGCATGGGACCCTGGGCCCAGCTCAACCATTGTGGTCCACTACATTAATTAATGCTAGGAAACCAGTTGCACAGGGGTGGATGCCAGTAGACCCACTGACTATCAGTCTGTGGGCAAACAATGTAAAACTGTGTACAATGTTTTGGGCTAGAAAGAATGCAGTTAAGTGCTAATGATAAAGTACACAAATTTTACAAGATATGAGAACCCATACTGCATGCTCTTGAAAGAGGGATGCGGCCAGACTGACCACCACAAACCACTTCTTGCCTGTTCACTCCAGGCAGAGCCAAGTCTGAACACTGTATTTGGGGGAGTATTCAGCAGCTGTGTTTACACAGCCGCAGTGCTGCTCCGATTGCTGGTGCAGACTCAGTTAACTGTTTACACAGTCCCCCCTCACTCCGATACAGGTTGGGGTGGAGAGGAGCTGTGCATACTAGGAGCCAGGTGCTTCATCCCTGGGGTCAGCAGAGGAGAAGCATGGGAGAGCAGGCTTTCAATTGGAGCAGTGGATTCACACAGCACTATAATCTGCCTGCTCAGATACACATACCCACTCTTGAGCCACAGCAAAAACAGGCTGTGAAGTTCTTCTAGGATGATCCAGTAAGTGTCCACACCACTGACTTTGCAGCACATCAACCCATGAGCATGGGTTGATGTGCTCAAAAGTCAGCAGTGTAAACATACCTAGTAAAAGTGTACAAAGTACCAGTCATAAATTCTGCTTAACTAGTTCTGACTCACGTGTTTGCACCATTTACACCTACTGTACCTATCTGTCATTTTATATCTGTTACCTGCTTAATCGTGTGTTTTTAAAAAAATGACACATGGCTTTTGCCATTGGAACCTCTTTACCTGTGGAGTTTCCCATTCCTGAAGTGTGACCGTACTATACATGTGCCAGCTATTCGTCAGTTCACAGTGCTCTTCCACAGTGATATTGCAAAAAGAAACCCATACATTCTCTAGCTATAAAAGTACTACTGGGGATAGACGTTTTTCTCTTGCAAACAATGTTACAGTGATAGGTTTTATGGCAGACTCATGCTGTGTTTCATTTCTGCAGGCCTTTGTTGTAAATGATGTAAAACAGGGAACCAATTTAGTTATTTTTTTAGTTGTACATTTGTGTTTATAACAGCAAGGGCATTCCATAAAATAATGCTATCCCTTGATTTTCACCAATATTCTCAGCTGTTCTTAAACACTGATTGTTAAATGTCCCCTTTCTTGGTTTCTCTTTTTACTGTCTCTCTGGCTTTATAGTTTCCCTGTTTAAGCCCACTGCCTTGCGTATTTCCATATACCTAAAGAAAGGATATCCTTTTTAGCTTCAAACATTTTGTATTCATTTCTATTATGTTTATGTTCTTTTGCCATACTGTTTTGATAAAATAAATAATAAATGATGATCTACTGTGGAAAAGGAAACATCTCTACTGTAGATATTGCAAAGTTTTAATTCACAAGTGAAGCTGGTATGAAGTCAAGAACTTAGCACTTTGCTAGTTCCCAATGGCAGCTCCACCATCATCTGTAATTTTCCTTTAAAAAAACAAAACTTAAAAACCCCAAAAGACAAAACCATCCACACCCTCTGTCATAAAGCCCATCTCCTGCACCAAGTCAAATTCTTTTAAAGAGTTCCCACCCCCCCATCCAGCCCCTGCTAGGTCCAAATCTCCCTCCTCCCACTCGTACCCAGTGAAGTTTTGTCGATCATTAATGCACACCACTATGCTTTTCCCCCACTGGCAAAAGCAAGTTTCCTCTACCTCTCAGTACCCATTCATCTCCATGAACCTACAAACTCTCTTCCCAAAACAAGTCACTCATTCCCCCTCAATGCTCCCAAACTCTATACTCTACTGTAAAATATTGGAGCAAGTGCATCCTCGCTCTTTAAAGTCTATGAGCTGAAAGAATAGTGATAGACATACTGTAGAATTGAAAAACCTTGGGTTAAAAAAATTTAGCTCTCCGCGAGTCTTGCAAATATTGGTGTTCAAAAAAATTTGTGGTCCTAATACATTCAAATTGCTGCAATGTCTGGTATCAGCAGTCGGTCGATGTCCAGCAACAGTAAATACCGCTGTACTTTATTACAGAATCAAAACTTATCAGCACAGAACTGTGGCTATTCTCATCTTACTGACATACTTTTCTGGGTAAAGGAAAAAGCAAAGTGTAAATCTGGGGGACCGCTGTCATCCCACACTTCCTGTTCCATTACTGACCCATGCTTTAATTTTTCACACTGCAAGTACAACTGTCCAGATAGTGCTTGCGACATAGTCACCCTGCTCTGTGTCCCTTTTCCACTATTTTCTTGCTCTGTCTAACTCGCTTTTGCTCTACAGTATTCCCGCTCCAGCATTTATGTGCTCCCGGACAGAAGGCTTGGGGCCAGGGGTGTAGCCAGGGATTTCAGATCTGCACACCAAGTGGACTCACTGCTACCCCCCACCCAGTTGTTAGGGTGAGCTACCCCTTCCCCAGGTGTAGCCAGACAATATACAAATGTACACCAGGACTGTGTTTGTTGCCTCATTTGGCACAATAAATACAACTTTTGTATCTCATGACAGTGGTTGTTCCCTTGTATGGGTAAATACAAATGCCATGCATTGTTCCCTAAGACACCCACATACCAGCCCAGAGCCTGTAAACTAGTATTGTCCTTGGGATGCAAACAGAGTATTAGTGACCAGTCCTTCTAGTTTCCATTCCTATAAATAAAAATTACAGAAAGGTTCAGTATTTTCTTCGTTAGTTTTCATGGAAAAAGGAAGCAGTTCAGAGCCTGTTTGCTACCCCCTTAAATAAAATTGCACACCATGGAGTGCTTGGAGTATGCCTGCCTACACCCATGCTTGGGGCCTCCCTTACTGCTGTGGGCCATGCGGTGAGACAGGCGATGCAGAGTCAGACAGCTGAAGTGCTGAATCTGTAACCAAATTCTCCAAAAATTGCTGAGGATAGGTATGAGATACTTTATGTGCTACCACTATTAAAATCACCAGTGCTACACAGGTGCTTACCATGAGTGACTAAAAGAATTGCTACCATTATTCATTCAATATAAACCTGCTGTGTAATGATAATGTTTGCTGTTCAATTAATTTAGCGGACCACTAGGGGGCACGATCATAGTGAATTTTTTTAACAGTGAAATTTTTCAATTCTGAGCTCCAGAAAGGGAGGAAAACATAAAAGAAAAGCACAAAGCAGTGCAATTCCAATTCCTGAACCACACATCTCTGGATCTCTCTCCACCAATCAGGAAGCAGGATTTTCCTTACCCATTTTATAATTGTAAATCAGCTGCGGTTCTGAAATAAAGCACCCACTGGGTCCATGTGGGCTAGGTGCAGTGGGCCTTAATGGGAACAGACGGGTCACCTGCATCTCCAGTTTTGAAACTTGTACCTCAGGCTTTTTTCCTGTCTAAGCAGTTTTCAGTTAAATTTTATAATTGTTACAGTCCCTTTGGAGAACAGTTTGGCATGCCAACCCATTCCAGTTAATTTTCTTGTCACTCAGTGTTGCAGATAAATGTCCCAGTATGTCAAGTATCCTTCAGTAGATGCCCAATTTTTATTTGGGGTGGGGGGAATGTACAAAAAATGACAACTTTTTAATGAAGGGGACTATACCTGAAAATGTTGTTCTAACCATTTGGTTTTCAAAATGTAATTCAGGTTCTTCAGGAAAGATAATGTTTTTAACTTGGTTTGCTATTAATTCACTGAATAATGTGTATCTGTTTTATATATCTTCCACTTGACAGTCTATAAAATGCTCCGTGTTTAGTCCAACTGTGCAAGAGGTCATGGGCAGGACGCTTAGAGCAGCACCATTTTTCACTCCAAATGAAAGGACAAGTTCACAGTTGCTTAGAGGTTAAATATGGGCCTATGGGAAAAAGTCAACATGCTAATTCACATATGTTATATTGCTCTGATAATGTTTTATTTAGAATCCTTTGCATTTCATTGTGTAAAAATGGAAGCAGCCCTTTGTTTTGGTTTTTTTGTTTTGAAGCAGGGACATTTCAAAATGCTCATGTTACACATATAATTAAGAATTCTGTCCAAGGAAAAATTTTTAATAGACAATCAACATTCCCTTTTGGTGCTTTACTGAGAGTTTGGCTTCTAACAATTCATACCAATCGAAAGGAGAACAAGCTTTATGACTCTTCAGTGGGATTATTTGGAAGGCTTAAATGGTATTAGCAAATTATAACATGGCTTTGTTGATCACTAATTAAGGCCTAATTAAGCAGTCTCAGAACCATAATTTCTGACAGCTCAGCTTTAGACTTGGCACAAATATTTTACTTGATGACCTATGGTATGGGAATATTTTTCCGGATCTGTCCATCATAACTAAATACAACATAGTGGCCTCTTATTAACTGTGATTCAGCTCTTCATCATTTAAGATTTTTAATGGTTCAGGAGCTGTATTCAAGCTCAAATTGTTTCTGTTTGGTGATGTAAAGGGGAATCCCTTTCAATCTACATAATAATACAATTCATTTTTACTGTATATTACATTGTCATTCATACAGCCCTATCACAAAACTTAGATTTGAATAGTATTTTTAAATCCAGCTTAAGGAGATTCATTATTCAATAGTAAAATGCATAATTAGGGATATAATACAAATAAATGGGTATCCATGTAATCAGATAGTGACACCGTAAAGGAATTCAACAAGCTTATAAAATGGAATCTGGCCAATTCTTGGCTACATGACAAATACGAACATACGAAATTTGCCAGCAGATAAAGGCCTAGAGGTCTATCAAGTCTGCTCGAATGTGCAGCTAGCACCCCTTATTCTGCAGCTGCCCCTCCCTTCCACCCTTCCCCTTCATTAACTCTCCCCCTTGTCCTGTCCCATCCTCGTTTGAAGCAGTCTACTATTCTACTGCATACCACTTCAGCAGGTAACGCATTCCACCCAGCCACCACACTCTCTGTAAAAAAAAAAAAAAAAAAAAAAGTCTCCTCATCTCCCTCCTGAACCTTCCTTGCTTAGTCTCATATCATGGCCCCTGGTGGCCCTCCCTTCCCTTACTTTGAACAGCCCCTCTGTACCCATCTTGTTTATTCCTTTCATGTATTTAAAGGTTTCAATCATGTCACCTCTCTCTCTCCTCTCCTCCAGTGAGTACATGTTCAACTCCTTCAACCTCCTCTTGTATGATAAGTCCCCAGCCCCTTGATCATCTTTGTCACTCTGCACGCACCCTCCAGTAACTTAATGTCCGCCTTCAGGACACGGACACCAGTACTGCACGCAGTACTCCAGGTGTGGTCTAACCAATGACCCATACAGTGACAGAATCACCTCCTCCTCCTCGAGGATATACCCTTGCAATACAACCCAGCATTTTGTTGGCCTTTGCAGCTGCCTTCCTACATTGTGCCGAGTTGTTCATTGACCCTGTGATGAGCACACCCAGATCCTTCTCCTCCTCCTCTGTCTGGGCTAGCTGCACTCCCACTAGCTGGTAACTCCTCCTTGGGTTCTTCATCCCAAAATGCAGCACCTTGCACTTTTTGGCATTAAGGCCCAGTTGCCAGGTGTCTGACCAGGTTTCAAGCTTTGCCAGATCATCCTGCAACCCCTGCCATCCCCCTAGGTCATCCACCACCACGTCTACCTTGGTATCATCAGCAAGCAGACTGATCTTGCTCTTGATGTCCCATGATATGTCTGCAATGAATATTCCAAACAACACTGGTCCCAACA
This sequence comes from Neoceratodus forsteri, assembly GCA_016271365.2. Classification (NCBI taxonomy): domain Eukaryota; kingdom Metazoa; phylum Chordata; order Ceratodontiformes; family Ceratodontidae; genus Neoceratodus; species Neoceratodus forsteri. The sequence continues at coordinate 1,549,036,110 of CM057455.1, read as the reverse complement.
CCGAGCCCTGTGGAACACCGGCCGTCACTGCCCTTGGGTGTCAGAGCCCCACCCACCACCACCCTCTGTTGCCTTCCTGCAGCCAGTTTCCACCATTTCACCAGCTTTGCACCCGCCTGTGCCTACTAACTTCCTTCCCAGCCTTCCATGTGGCACTGAGTCAATGCCTTACTAAAGTCCAGATACAGGACATCCACCATGGCCCCTGTCCAGTTGCCTAGTTATCCAGTCATAGAACTCAACCAGGTTGGTTTGGCAGGATCTGCCACATATGAAGCCATGCTGTCTGCTGTCCTGTAGTCCTTTGGCCTCTAGGAGGGCCACCAGCCTCTCCTTCAGGATAGTCTCCATTAGCTTACCCACGATGGATGTGAGGCTCATTGGTCTGTAGTTTCCCGGTTCATCCTTGGAGCCACTCTTGTGGAAGGGCACCACATGAGCCATCCTCCAGTCCTGAGGTACACACCCCGAATGTAGTGAGGCATTAAATAGGTCTGCCAAAGGTCCTGCAAGGACCTCTGCCAGCTCCTTCAGTACCCTGGGGTGGATGCCATCTGGGCTTGGCCTTGTCCACCCTCAGTGCCTTCAAACCCTCTCGAACTCTGCTCCATGATTTCCCATCTGTCACCCCCCCTCCCCTGCTTCTGCCATTTCTCCCACCTTGGGTGTCACCCCCTCTTCTCTTAGTAAATACTGAGCAGAAATACTCATTTAGTGCTTCCCTTATGTGTACCCTGCTTCCACCCAACCCCTCCTTCCTAATCCTTATTATGTGGTCCTTACAGCTCCTTTTCTCCTGATGTACTTAAAGAAGTCCTTCTCCCTTCTTAATGCCTTGTGCCAGCCTGAGTTCGTAGATGCTTTGGCTCCCCTTACTGCCCTTGTCACCTCCTTCGATTCTGTCAAGTACCCCCCCCTGTTTTCTTGTACTTCCTAAAGGCAGCTCTTTTCCTCCTTACCTTTTCCATGTCCTCCTTGCTCAACCAGATCGGTTTCTTAGCCCTAGCCTTCTTGCTCTGGGCTTTGCAGCAGGTTTTGGTTGCCTCCACTATCCCCAGCTTTATGAGCTCCCACCTCTGGTTAGTGTCCATACTAGATTGAATTCTGGCCAGGTACCCTTTTACCACTTCCCCCATCCTCCCAAAGTTGGCCCTCCTGAAGTCCAGCACTACTGTGCCAGATTCCACTCCTTCCTTGCCCATATCCAGTGTGAGCCATACTAAGCGGTGGTCACTCCCTGACTGCGGTTCCTCCACTGTAAGTTCTCTCACAAAGTCCCCATTTGCCAGCACAAGGTCAAAGGTATTTCCTAACCTGGTTGGTTCACTGACCATTTGCAGCAGGAAGCTGTCCTGGAAGGCATCCAGCAGTACCTGCTCCCTTCTGTTCCTGGTTGTTGGGGTGCTCCACTCCACTCCTGGCATGTTGAAGTCCCCCACAATCACCACACTACCCTTCTCGCAGGTCCTCCTGATCTGTCCCACTAGTTCCCTGTCTAACTCCTCTGTCTGAGATGGTGGCCTGTACACCACTCCCGTTCTAAGAATCCTATTCTTGGAATCCTGGATTTGCATCCAAAGTGACTCCATACGACTCTCCTCCCCTTCCTCCCTTACACACTTCAGTCCTTACTTCACATATAGTGCCACCCCCCCTCCTTTCCCAATCACCCTGTCCCTACAAAATAATCTGTACCCTTGTACATGTTTCCATGATGACTGCAATGTCCACCTCTCCCTCTGCCATGAGAACCTGTAACCCTGCAGTTTTCCTCCCAAGGCTCCTAGCATTAAGGGTAGCCACCTTCCACCCTTCCCCCCCCATCCTGCCCTCCTTTCCTAGCATCACCAACAGTACTTGCCATTTGTCCTTTGTCACTGTTATGGGGGGTTAGCTCATATGGTTTCCCAACCTGTGGTCTCTGCATATCTCTTCCCCAACTGCCACCCCCCACTCCTAGTTTAAATTCCCAACTTCCTCTATGTACTCCTCAATCCTTTGTTTCAACACTTTCTTTCCCTCCTCACTCAAGTGTAGTCTGTCCTTGGCATAGAGACTACTGTCCTCCCAGGTCCCCTCCCCCCAACAGCCCATACCCTTTAGCACAACACCAGGTTCTTAGCCATCCGTTAAATTCCTCTATTCTCAGCTTTCTTGTTGTGCTTGCCTTTGGCATGGGAAGTATCTCTGAAAAAGTTACTGATCTTCCTGCCCCCTCACATAATTGTGCTAGTTCCTCAAACCTCCTCTGGACTGTATCTACTGTCTTGTCAGCCAGGTCGTTTGTCCCAAGATGTATAATTAAATGAGGCTTGTCCCTACCCCTTCTAGCATATTTCAGAACAGACTGTCCCACCCTTTCCGCTGTCATTCCTGGCATGGCCTCCACCCAAATGCGACTATGCCTCTCCCCCTTGTTACCCCACCTAACTCCTCTTAGTATTGAGTCCCTAGCACTAAGATTCCACCCCTCTTACTCCCTGCTTGCTTCCATTCATCTCCCTCTCACATTTCCAGCTCCTCTTCTTCCTCCTGCACATTATTTCCCCCTTTTACCCCTGTTGCAATTCTCCCAGCAGAACTTCCCCCTGCTCCAGTTTGGTCCAGACATTTATCAATTACTCCTCTAATTTCATCATTTCCCTCCTCCACCTTCTTCCTCTCTAGCAGTGCACAACTATATTCTGAAGACCCTTCACAAATGCCCGCTCCCTCTCTCTTCATAGTAACCTGTTCTCTCCTTTCCACTCCATGACTTTTGCCACTTCTTCACCTCCCTCACAAGTCCCTATCTCCCTCCTTCCATTTGTCTTTTGTCTCCTGACCTGGTTTCCCAGCAATTGTTCTTCCTGGCCTGGGCCCCTTTGTCTCTGCTTCCTTCTTCTGACCCTCTCTCACCACTGTTGGCTTAAATCACCCTCCCTCATCTCCCCTTCTTCCTCCCTCCAGTATTGGGCTAAACTCACCCCCAATCTGCCTTGCCTGTCTTAGTTCCTCCTGCAGACCCTCAATCTCCTTTTTAAGTTTTTCTATATGGTTGCACACTAAACATCCTCCCACACTCCAGGCAATTTTTAGAAAGATTGGTGCACCACAGTTGTTGCAGTCTACCACCCTACCCATTGCTGTCGTTGCCCACCAGCAACCCCCCCACCCTTCCAGATGCAGGATACCAAACACTCCCCAAGTCTCCCTCTCCTCCTCTATCAGTGCAAAACATTTTCTTTATTTCCTTGCCTCCTTTGTTGCACACGCTTAGATATATTGAGCAACTGCTTTTTATATTCCTATCCTTCCTATCCACACTAAAAACAGATTTTAAGTAGCCATTAGCAACCTTCTTCAAACTCCTACTCCTCCTTTCCCCAATGCAATATCAATGCGAAGAAGTGATAATGAAAGCTCCTAGATTTGCATTTACTTCCCTTCCACTGAGAGAGCAGTCACCTCTTCACTTGCTGCTGTTCCTTTCCTGGATGTCTGCTTTTGGAGGCAGTATAGTGTAGTGGTTTAAGGCTCTGAGCTACAAACCTGGAGACATGGGTTTGAATCCCACTGCCCCCACCCGCACACTGTGTGACCCCGAGCAAGCCACTCAACCCCCCCCTGTGCCCCCAGGTCCCACCCGGAAACAAGCTTCAACTTAGTATGCCTTTCCTGGTTAAACAATTTCTCCTTCCTTCCTTCCTTTTGCTATGACAGGTGCATATCCTTTGCCTGTTTGAGGAAGTGATGTCAGAACCCCTGGTATAAAGGAAATAATGGACCAAGGGTGGGACCAGCCCAAGTCTTCCAGAAACAATCAGGTAGCTGAGGCCTCTGGTCAGACCATTAGCACCCTTCCCCCACTCTGCACTCAAACTTTACAGCTAGTGAAGCCAGCAACAAAGAATCACAATCAAAATGATCATATCCCGACACAAAATGGCTTTAAAATCATACACTGGAAAGCAACACAGCAAGAAATACTACAAAAATCAGAGACAGGTGAATCATAAACTGAACCCAAGCAAGAAAAAGCAAGACAAATTACACAATCTCAAAAATTATATGTTACAAAACAAAACAAAATCTAAAGCACAATATTCAACTAAAGAAGCAGAGCTGGTGTCTGATGTACATGTACTGGTGAAGCAGCACAAAAATATGAGAAACTCTTACACTTAGCTAAACACAAAGTTAAGGCTCACAGATTTATGGTTGCCTGGCTGTGACCTTTTTTTGGGGGTGGGGGGTGACAAGTAGTCAGCTGTTAATTTTTATTTGTGAAACGCTCTCTTCTACCTGAAGGGATGATGTAGCAAATACTGTTTTGTCTTCATACTGTATGTCGTAAGACTGTGACCTTGCTCATGGCATAAGAAGTGACCAACATGGCAGAAGGTGAGTGGTTCTCTTCAGTCATTTGTTGCGTCAGTCAGTAAGGTGCTGATGCAGTGGGAAGAGGAACAGTGCTGGAAATGTTCACTTCCTGTTTGTTTAATGTTCTGTGCATCACACCTTGTATCTTCTGATTGGCAGAAGAATGAAGGCAAAGTGTTTCAGACTTAACAAGCATTTGTCAATGCCAAATGTTTGCTTGCTGACATTGGCATTGATAGTGTAGAAGTTACAGAGCTGCATAATAGGAATGGCAGCGAAGTATTGAACTGAAGCCAACCCCACCACCACCCTGCAGAGAGTGACAGGCATTGGGGGTGTGCCTTTGGGTCGTCAGACATAACGACCATGCCATTTCACCACACCCTACCCTGCAGACACTGACAAGTGTCACGGTGTGCCTTGGGGTCTTTGGCCCTTTTGCGCACCCCATTCCATCAGGAAATATGGTGAGATGGGTGCGGTAGGGAGAATGGGGTGAAGTTTGGGTTCGAAGAGTCCGGAGGCACACCTGATGCCTCTCACTGGCTGTAGGGTGTGGGTGGGGTGGAATGGTATGAGCATGACAGGCAAGAATCCCAAGTCACACCCCTGATGCCTGTCATTCTGTACAGGGTGGGGCGTTATGGTCAGAAACCCTAACGCCTCAGGCATTCATTGGTATTTTCACTCCAAATTTTCAACATGGTTTTTTTTGTGACCCCCACCTCATGAACAGTGGCAATATCGGTTTGTTAGCTGAAAACTGCTTTTGCACAGTGACTATGGCATTTCGCACCACAGGTGCAAAAACACATTCCAAACAGGATGTGAAAAATGACAGCGGTACTGTTCATGGGGAGGTGTACAAAATGGCAATGTTGAAAATCTGCTGTGAAAATCTTAAAAAAACTGAAGTCACGAGCGTGTGTAGAAACTGTGCAACGCACACCCGTAATGTAACTAGTCTGGGGATTTTTTTTTACAGCAGATTAATACAGGCATTTTGGGACCTCCAATTATGAACAGTGTCAGTGTGATTTTCTTTATCTGTCCTGAACAATGATTTCCCACAGCGACCACGCATTTCTGTGCTGAAAGTGTGAAAACATATTTCGGCCATGTTGTGGAAAATTACAGCTGTACTGTTCATAAGGAGGTGTGGAAAAATGCCACTGGTGAAAATCTGGACTGAAAATATTGCAAATTCATGAACTTACAAGGGTGCGTGGAAACTACGCAATGCTCACTCATAACACAGTCATTTTATGGAGTTTTGTCACCAAATTTTCAACATAGCCATTTTAAGACCTCTGCTTATGACCAGTGTCACTGTGATTTTCTTAATCTGTCCCAAACATTGTTTTCGCACACCGACTGTACCATTGTGCGCTACATATGCGGAAACACATTTTGGGTGAGATGTGAAAATTGGTAGCTGTACTGCTCACAAGGAAGTGCGGTAAAATAGCACTGTTGAAAATCTGGTGTGCAAATATTACAAATTCGTAAACTTGCCAGCGTGCGTAGGAACTGTGCAATGTGCGCTCCTAAAACAGTCATTTTTGGGAATTTTTTCACCAAATTTTCAACATAGCCATTTTAATACCTGATCATGACCAGGGTAACTGATTTCTTAACATGTCCCCTACATTGATTTCGCACACCGACTGCGCCATTGTGCGCTACATGGGCAGAAACATGTTGTAGGTGAGATGTGAAAAATGACAACTGTACTGCTCATAAGTAGGTGTGGTAAAATGGCAATGTTGAAAATTTGGAGTGAAAATATTGAAATTCGCAAACTTATAGGCGTGCGTGGAACTGCATAGCGACACTAGTAAAACAGTCATTTTTAGGAATTTTTCCACCAAATTTTCAAATAGGCTTTTTGAGAGCCCACCTTATGAACACTGGCAGTGTCGTTTCGTTAATCATTCCGGAAAGGTGATTTCACGCAGTGGCTGTGAAATCACCCTTCGGGTCTGAGTAATGCAGTGACAGTGACAGTATTCATGAGAAGGGGTCCCAAAAACCCCATGTTGAAAATTTGGTGCAAAAATTTAAAAAAAATGCCTGAGATATGCAATAAAGTTGAAAAAACCCTGTCTATCCCATTACACAGCTTACCAGCATTTTCTCAGTTCGCGGTCGGCTTTGAAGAGTGCAGACGTGTTCCTGGTCCGCCGAAGATCGTCTCACCAAGCTCCGGAGGTAAGTATGGGGTGAGGGAGGGTGTGGAGAGGCAGGGTGCGCAGTGGGTGGGTGCGGGTTGTGGGAGGTGGGGCAGGGAGAAGCGCCGAGGGACAGTTTTCATATTTACAGGTTTTTTTTATTTCCCAAGACGACGAGGGATGTTTGTCACACTGGGGTGGGCTCCCAGTGTGGCAGCTGGAAGCATGTTGGTGGGATGCAAGAGCCGATGGGATTGGGCACCCTGTTGGCATAACATCATTTTGCCACACTGGGGTGGGCTCCACTGTGGCACCTGGATGCTTGGGGGTGTGCAGCCCGGTGAGGTTGGGCACCCGTCCCAGCCCATAACATATTGCCATGCTGGGGTGGGCTCCCAGTGTGGCACCTGGATGCTTTGGGGCGGAGCCGACGGGAATTGGGCACCCCATCGGCCGCATAGTGGGGGGGAGGGGAGGCATGGCACGCAGTGTGTGTGTGTGTGTGTGTGTGTGTGTGTGTGTGTGTGGAGGGGAAGCTCTGCTCACTGAAGCGGAGCTCTCCCTTTCAACTGTATGCCACTGCATTTTCAGCTGTCATAGACAGCTGGAGCAGGGATTGGCGCACTGCGACTGCGCCCGCAAACACACTGACTGAATTGGAAGAGGCTGACACACCTCTGGAAAACTCGGATGATGGCACTATGTTTCTTGCACATGCGTGCAAGCAAACATAAAAAGTAACAGATGGCTACTTTTTAGTGGCATTTTCAGGGGTGTGCTAACACTTAAATAGTCTTTGAGACATTTATAATAAAAGTTTACTTTTAAGAAAATCTCCAGTCACAGCAGTAAACCCTCTGTATCACTTTATATTGCTGCCTGCTGTCAGTGGCCCCTGACTCCTGCAATTTAGCCTCTCAATGCCTCCCCCCTCATCACTAGCCATCAGACTCTCCTACTACTGTCCAAACCATGCCTCTAAGCTCCTTGAGGGATCTGATGCCTCCAGGTTCTGGTTTTTCCTTGCAGAGCACACCAGAGGAGGGGAATGGATCCTGGATTGGAGGATGTTGACAGAGGGGAAAGAGTTCAGTGCTTTAAGGGGTCCGTGGTATGGGGAAGGGCATGAAAGCCATGAACCAGCATGTGTGGTTGGGCCCTCTATTTTTTGCTTGTTCTTCTTCCCACTACTGCCTCCCCCTAATATGAATGTGCACACAGTGGAATCCTGGGGGGTGCATCTGTGTTGCAGCATCTTGGGTTGGGGGGAGAGGACAGCACACAGCTAGAAAGGGCAACCCTGATACTGCCAGGAGTTGCTCTGACAGGGGCATGTTGTTCTGTCCTTTCCCAAAAGGGAGCATCCACATAGATGCAGTGGCCCCTGCTCCCATCATCCTGAGCTCTGGGCACAAACCTGGGTCATTAGCCTGCTGGAGTGGTACCCCTAATGGCAGCCATGGAGCTGTGTATTCCTCATCATTTAAAATGAGCATGTACATGCTATTTCTCAGTATGTTGACTCTTTAATATAAAACATTAGTTATGACTTGCAAGATGCAATGAAAATCCTTGGTGGGGTGGGATTAGCAGTTTCCATTAGAGTACCTGCATTTCTAAATTTTCCTTTCAAGCAGTTGTCATCTTTTAGTAGTAAAATATTTTACTTGGCTGTAAGTAAGTTTGATTTGCTAAGTCATTCTGTTACTGACTATGCTTATTGGAAGAAATGACAATTGCCTATATTCAGGAATGTGACCTCTAGTATGATGCCATTTTACTTTGCCTTTAACCAAATTCAGCAATCTAGTTTATTGTTTAATAGAACATTGCTGAATCAGGTTAGTTAAAGCAAAGTAAAATGGAGTTACCCTGCAGATATTGTTAATGAATATTGGCCAATTTCTCTGAGAAATACCTCTAATATATTCAGTGCTATTGTACAATATTTTCTTAAAATGGAGGCATCCCAAATAAGCACCCACAAGGGAAACAAATGAACTATATGAAGGAACATTATAAATGGAATAAGTGCATCACTACCAGAGGGTACTGAAATGCATACCCTAATAGAGAACATGACTAGACTTGAATCATATAATACCCAGGCTCAGGAACTGAATGATGGAGTCAGTATAACCATTTCTAATCTTTGAAATGTAAATCTTAAATCACGTTTTACAAGGTTGTAGGAAATGAAGCTTTAAATATTTGTCTAAAGACCATTTTTTTTTTGAGTGGTCAATATTGAATTTATTTCCTGCTCCTGATGTGTTTTCTTTATGGTATACCTTGCAGCATGCGGTTCTGAAGCTGCTTTTCAGTGTGTTGTAATAACTCCTTTATTGATTTGCTCTGTAATGCTTTCCTGCATGGACTTGGTTCATCTTTGTTTGCAAATTAATGGCAATGTTTCTCCTGTGAGTGGAGAAAAATACCTAGCCTAGGATTATACTCAATTGAACAGGGCCACTGAGTGATGGGAGTTACAAAACAAATAAATAAAATCAAGGCACTTGAACTTCAAACAGGGTGAAGGCTGCATCCAAGGAAAGCAGGTGCATAAATCCAGAACAAGTCTAAAAGATGGCCTTCTTGCAGAAACATTGAAGCAGGGGCTACCCTGGAAGGGCAAGGTTATTAACTGTCCATCAGTTTGCAAACTCAGCCTTTGAGTAAATGCACTAGAACTTAGAAGAACGTTTTTTTGTAGTGTGCTACTTTTGAATTTCTGTGCAAGGCAATGAAGCCAAGTTTTAGAGCAACACAAAATTACACATACTCCACTAATGCAACATGGGAAGTATATGCAAATCCAGCATAAATCTGGGTCGGCCTGTTTCCTTCATGGTGCTCTGAATACACTTCACAGATGCTTTGTTTAAGTGGGGTATGTGTAATTCTGTATTTCTGCACATAAAGAACAATATAAGACAATCATAACCTCGAAGAGATCAACATTCATAAGGCTTTCTGTAGAGGAAAAAAAAAAGTTTCTTTATTGATTTGGTACCATAAGCCAAAAAACTGACAACAGTAATAGAAAAAAAAAGTAGCTGAACTCGTGTTCTGCATTACACAGGCATACACTTTTTCCAGATGTGGCACCCTTGGGCCACATGTTTTTATACCTCATTCTTAAAGCTACAGCTGAAAATAGTTTACTTTAAAGGGGGTCACCTGGGTACTAGACAATATAATGTCGCAATAAAGTGATACATGACCTCTGCAAAAATTACCCATGTAAAAACATACAATTTGTGCATACAATACATTTAAAAGCTTTAGTAGAAAAAAAAACATAAGCATGTGATAAAGCAGTTAGCTCTGAGTCAGTAAATCATCTTTAACTGCAATTGATTCCACATTAAGAGCTCTCCTCTGCATCATTAAGTTCTTACATGTTTTCTTAGATTCTGTAGATAACTATAGCTTATAACTGATGTGAGGAAGTACTTCACAGAAAGAGTGGTGGATGCCTGAAACATACTTCCAACAGAAGTAGTGGCAAAAACAGTTGTGAGGATTAAGAATTCATAGGCTAGGCATAAGGGAATTTTAGTGGAATGTAAGGGGGGAGCCAGAGATCGAATAGGGTTTTCAATGACACTGTAGGAATAGACAAAATGGGCAGATTGGGCAAGCCAAGTGGTCCTTAGCTGCCATCAAATTCTGTGTTTCTAAGATAAATGTTTAAGTTATGTAAAGATACATAACATGGGAATGGATAGTCATAATGTTACATGGATAAGAAATTGGTTGAGTGATAGAACTCAAAAAGTAAGAATAACAGGTGAATTACATGAGAACATGACTAGACTTATCATATAACACCCAGGTTCAGAAACTGAGTGATGGAGTCAGTATAACGATTTCTAATCTTTGAAATGTAAATCTTAAATCATGTTTTACAAGGTTGTAAAAGATGAAGCTTTAAATATTTATGTCTAAAGACCTTTTTTTTTTTTTTTTTTTTAGTGGTCAATATTGAATTTATTTCCTGCTCCTGATGTGTTTTCTTTATGGTATACCTTGCAGCATGCTGTTCTGAAGCTGTTGAAATTAGTGTACTGCAGGGATCTGTGTTGGTGCCAATTTTATTTTCTCTGTATATCAGTGACTTACATTATGGAGTTGTTAATCGGTTAGTAAAATTTGCTGATGATATTAAAGTGGGAGGACCAGTAGGATCAATAGAGCAACAAAGAGTGCTAAGAATGGATCTGCAAAAAATAGAAGCCTGGGCCAAATTTAATGGGATGAAATTTAGTACAGATAAATCAGGGGTAATGTATTTAGGTAAAGGGAGTAGGAAAAAGAATAGGTATACATTATATTAGATGGAAATGAAATGAAAAATGGTGACAAGGAAAAAGACTGGGATAGTGGTTGACAATAAATTGTAGTTTAATAAACAGCATAAGGTAGCTATACAGAAATCCAATAGCATAAGGAGTATAAAATGTAGTTTTTTGAATAAGTCAGTGGGATGTATGGTGCCAATATATAGGTCCTATGTTAGGCTGCATTTAGATTTTGGGTCGCAGTTGTAGAGTCCATATACAAAGAAAGAGAGAAAGAGAATTGAGGGGGTACAGAAGAGATATACTAAGAAGATAGGAACTTTAATTAGATATGAATATAGTGAAAGATTAAAAAGGACAGGATTATTTTCATTGGAACAAAGAAGGGTAAGAAGAGATCTAATGATGTTATTTAGAATAATTAATGACTATGAATTAGTAAAGGAAATAGGGTTGGAGATGCAGGAGAAACCAAAAGGGTTAAGGGGTCATGAAAAGCAGATTAAACTGAAATCAATTTAAAAGAATGGTGTATATTATTCATTTGTGAATAGAGCAGGAAGAGTTTGGAATGCATTGCCGGTAGAAGTGGTAAATAGTAAAACAGTTATGGAAATTAAGAGAAGGATTGAGAAGTTATTTCTGGAGAATAGGGTGACATGTACCCACTAAGGTGGAGAACAGTTTATATGGACCTACGGTCTTCTACTGTTCCAAACCAAGTATAAATACCAAGTATAAATAACATTAACTTTCTTCTTCATCTTTTGGAGTTTCCACTGCACGGACTGAGCTAAATCCCAGTGAAAGGAATTATTCTAACATATAGGAACAGTGTCTGGTTTGGGGGGGGGGTAGCTGCAAAGACTGGGCAAGATGGCCAACTGAACTTTTGCTTGTTTGGATTTCAGAGCTATTAATTTGTTTTTCTTGTTCTAATCGATAGTTTTGGCACCAGTTTTTGATGTTTGTGGATAGGTACCAACATAATGTCCATGAGGAACAGTCCCTGGATAAGAAAAGCAGCAAACTGGAGGTACCGAAAGTAAAAGTATTGGAGCGTTTGTGATGGTGGCAACCAGTGGGAAAGGCTTGATTGAGTCGGTGGCAGGTAGTGAGCCCAAGGAAATGCTACAGTTTTCAGGGAAGAAAATGCAATGCCTGATTACCATAGTTACTGGGCTAGCTGAATAATTTGACTCCATATATACAAGGTTGGTGGTTGAAGAACAGACAATAGATGGGAGTTAAAATGGACATGGCTGAAGTGAAACATCAGGTGGACTCTACAGCCAGAGCTGTTTGCAGGTGAGGGACAGCAAGGATTTTAAGGGTTGGCTGGAAACGCTGGAAAATTAAGCCAATATTCAATTTTGGGGTGTGCAGGAAGAAGCTGTAAGGGACCACTTAAAACTTTTCTAGCAGGACTGGTTGCAAGAGCAACTGGGAGACTGTTCTGAGGGACTACACTGTGGTATACAGAAGGCTTATAGAGTAGCATCTCTGGGCCAAGTAGAAGCCCCTGAGTAGTTGTACATGATCATTATGGTGACACGATGGGACTGGCATGAGAGACTGCATATTGCAGTTGGCCAGGAGGAACATACTGGTCCTTTATGAGGAGTAAATAGTTTATTTATATCCAGATATAAGTTATGCTACATGGCACAGGAAGAAGCACTTCAGTGAGGTATGGCAGAAAACTACAAGAGACAGGGGTCCACCATGGGATGATATTTATTGTTAAGCTGCATGTAGTTCATGATGGAGGAGGAGTGTTCATTTACACTGATTCTGTCAATGCTGGATGGCTGACTGATAAACTGCTGAGACAGAGGGAGAGATGAAACATCAAAGGGCCCTCAGGCCAGAGTCTGAATGGAAAGAAACTTGAGCAATGTAAAAGGATCACAGTTTTGGAGACTCCTGGTTCTATGTTTGTCATAGTGCTCATCGAGGTACTTACTGTATGTGTTAACACTGACAGATATACTGTGCCTGTGAGTACTTTGACTTTATTTTTAGTCCTAAGTATTTATTCCTGAGACGATGCAGTATTTGGTTTTACAAGATGCGGGGTCTTCTAATTGCTGTGGTACTAACTTTTTAAGGGTCTATACCTGTTTTTTGTTTTAATTACTCTGCTTAGTTTGTGATTGCCAAAAGTCTTATGGAGATGGAAATTGTTTTGGGCTAAAAACACCACCATTTTATATTTCTTTTGAGACAGCATGCTCCAAATGGAGCCTGGACCTTGGGGCATTTTATAAAACATTTTTTAGTACATTTTGTATGCAGCTCATGGGCTCATTTGCAGCACTGCTGTAATATTAATATTTGGGAATTGTATAGTTTAGGCTGTTCCTCCATATTTGGTATCAAAATATGCCTGATGCATTTATAGTAGACTTCTTTGTATAAAGAGGGGTCTCCCAATGTTGAAAATTGATCTGGTCTGTCAGACGTATGAATTTGTCCTGTAATGTTGCATTACTGAAAAGAATGTTTTTAATAGTGTCTACCTTTCATTGGACTAATACAGTATACAGAAATATAACATAGTGCACAAGCCTTCAGGGCCACATGCTGTTTTGTCATGTCATTACAAGCAGTGAACAATCTGTTTGAATGGGCCTGTATGACCCTGAAACTTGGGTACCAAAACATTTGTGGGAAAAAATGCATATCATTTATATTTACCAGCTCTACCAACAAGTGTAAGGTTTTAGTTTTTTTTATTAGTTTATTGATAGAAATGAAAATGTGTAACTGCTGCCTCTGGGATTCTCATGAAAACAAGATGATGCATATGAAACTTACAATGAATAAACCAACAAGGGTAACATACAATCCCCACTGCAACACTTATGCTGCTCAAAACTGTGTGTGTGTGTGTGTGTGTGTGTGTGTAATGTATGTATGTATTTATCTGCCCTTCTCCCTCTGGAATGGCATCCCTCCTCCCATCTGCCTCTCCTGCCCTTGTCTGTTTGTCTCTCTCTCTCTCTCGAACTGCTCTGCACAGCACAGACCACTTCTCCCCCCTCCTATTCTTGATTTTACCCTGAACCTCTCCTGGGCTAGCCTCTGTACCACTACATGTTTCTGAAGCTTTGTACAATTTTGCTCCTTATATTTCTGATACTAGGCTCAGTGCAGCTCCTGAAAAAGAACACGGTAGAGTGAACCAGTGTGCATCTCCACTCCCAACATTTTTGACATCACAAAACACACACTGTAGAGTAGCAATTATTTGCCCATTTGCTTTTAGTTGTATTCTGTATTGCACTTTCACCGACCCTGTATGCATTGTTTTTTTTTGGGGGGGGGGGTTATTGTTTGCCTATGTTGATGGTACTTGTTCCTCCCCTCTATAACTCCCCCCCCTCCCCAGGTTGAACCTGGAGGAAATGGGTCTTATCTCTATGTGCTTCTCCCGGTCACTCAAAAAAATATATATTATCAGTAGAGTTTGCAGATGAAAATGCCATATTACTTCACATAGTCTGTTTGACAAAGAAAAAAAATGTTTGTGGCGCAGACATTGAACTGAACTGCCTATAAGGTTTGGACCTTGTCTCAGTTATGTTCAGGGGTGCCAGAAGATTGTAAAGGTTGGGGGTGCTAACGGTTGGAAGGACACTTGTTACAGTATAAAGGGCACTTTTTCCGTACCAGTTGTTGATGCACAGAAGCACAATAAATGCACATTTATGATGCCAGAAATAATGTTGAGTACATTTACAGGCTAACTTCTTCCTTTCAATATACTGCCAAACAACATGCTGCTATGCCATGTCAAAACATCTATGGCGCTTTTCACATGGTCTAACAGTTCAGTGCCATGTCAGGTACAAGACTAATAGACTGTCTTGATCACACAAAAGGATGCAGCCAGCTCAGTGGGCTGGTTCTGCTGAGAGTTTTATAGTGTGGTTCCAGTGGAAGGGGTTTAACATGGGCTGCCACCACCAAACCATGAACAAAGGCCCTTATAATATGATTGGTATTTAACAACTTACTGTTGGTTCTTGATAATCTTAATTGTAATGCTTCTGTTATTTGTCACATTTACTGTACTAGTAGTGCCCAGAAGTTCTTTGTGCTCAACTCAAAGTATTGACTTAGTTTAGTCTGAGAAAAATGTCTCCAATTATGGTGCCCCAGTGCTTCAAACATAGTCTTGATCACACCCATAAAATACACTGCATGAATCATTATTGTTGGGGTAACAACATCAGTCCTGTAGAATGTGGCCAATAAAATGGAGAAACGATAACCATACACTATATATACTTACATACATGACTTTGTATTGGTTAATGTCCATGTCCTCAGTCTTTACAATAAAAACTTTAAATCCATGTATAATTTACAATAAAATAAATGTCTGCCCAGGCAACAGCTGCACAGACTAGTACAGATAGACTGCAGCCAAGGAAGGGTTGGGAGGGTGTCTCCTTGCTCAGACATGATGGACCAGGAGTTCCCTTGGATCTTGTATACTGCAGTGCATTTAACAGTAAGATGTGACATATTGCAGGGAATAGGTGCACCTCCCCCCCCCCCATCTCCCAGCACACAGGAGGATCCTTTGGAGTGAATATTGTGACATGGACAGCCAGTTCTGAGTGCTGTATCATTTAAAAAAAAAATGTATTACTGACTGTCTCTGCTGAGAAATTTGGTACTCTTGAAATGACCTCACTCACCCCCCAGGTTTCAGCTAAAAGATGAAAGCCATGAGAGGAAGGCTGAAACAGCATGTGAGATCACACACACACACTCGTACATGTTTTTAGATACCAGGTGTTACATGGCAGGCCTGAAGCTAATGACAGAGTAGAACAGACCTTGATCAAGGATCTCCTGTTTGTCTGAGTTAAATATAGCTGTAGCAGGGATTTATTTAACTCTAAAAATTGATTAGCGTTTTGTCATAAAAGTGCTAAATCTTTGTGAAAATGCATAGCTCTTGCCTCACTGTGTTTAACAAACACAGCACTTCTAGAAAATCTATATAAATACTTTCTGTACAGTTAGTATAGTCCCAAGAAAAAAACTGCTAATCGATTATTTAATACCCTGCTGTAGTTGCAAAAAGGGAAATCAGTATCCCTTTTTATGACGTTGGAGAAAAACGCAAGTTATTACACAAGGGTGCGAAGTCATAAATGTTTGTTTGATGTCTGTGAGGGACAATAGACACCCTACATTAAAGGGTTATATGAGAAACTGAGTTATGCTCAGGTCACAGAATCTTAATGCCTTATTAGGACATCCTGTTTCATATATGTGTGTGTGTATTGTGGTAGCGAGGATTCTTTATAACAGATTTAGACAGACAACTGTAATATAGTGCATAAAAAACACATATTCTGCGTTTGTCCATTTATTGTCCAAAAAGCAAAATAAAGGATATTTACAAAAAGGAAAATAAGAGGGTGTTAATTCTTCACACCAATGTAAATCATCAGGACATCATTCTTCTTCCATTAAGCATCAAATCAAAAGAATTCCTGAGACCTTCCTTCTTGACAGTGTGTAAACCTCCACACTCGGCTCTTCTTAGCTCTTGCTCAGTCTCTGATCAGAAAGCAACTGACCATCTTCCATATTCTCTCTCCTATCTATCTCCCTAGCCCTCTGGTGGACAACCTTTTATGGCAGCCTGACGTGACATCAGAGGTCAGATGACAACATCAATTAGCAGGAACACTTTATTTTTTAACCTCTAAATTTCATAAAACAGTGTCCTAACCTGCCTAGCTTAATGCAAGTCTCTGTGTCCATCATACAGGCTCTTAAGGAGTCTATTCTGAAAAAAAAGGCTAAATAAATCCTTAATTACAGGGCATGACATCACACTTGGGAGCTGAATCCTCCCCTACTGTGATGTCACTGACTGCTTCTCCCATAAATACAGTCAGTTCAGGAGCTGCCAGCCCTATAGCAGAACCTCTGGAAACATCAGCAGGTAATGACCCTTTTTCTTTTATTTCTGGCTCATTGTAATATTTTAAATCAGAAGAAAAATATTCAGTAGCTATCACTAGGCTTGAAAAATGTAAGCAGAAAAGGGCGCGCTCCTTATCTGTTTACTCTTGCAAGCACTAGGAACCTACAGCTTTTTTAAGAGAAATAAACATTTTCTGTACCAAACTTAGCTTTGTAAAACAGCTGTTGGCTGAAAACTTTCAGCCATCGGCTCCCATTTCATTTTCAGCCCTGTTTTGCTTGACAGCAAAGCTAGCTTCTTTGCTGTACCTGATACCTGCAGCATTTCTTCATATGGGCATCACAGGTGTTTTATGTACTTAAACTCCCTTCAGTTTTTTCTAAGGGAGTGTTTTTTTGTGTTTCCCCCAACTGAGCTAGCTCAGTCTACACACTTGCTGCTAGAGACAGGAGCATGAAACAGGGGCAGATTTTGTACATTCTTTGTAATTCTGCATCCACTTCAGAGCTATGTCTTCTTTATAAGAAACCACTCCTGGTGGTTAGAGTCATTTCAAAACACACATCAGCTGGGACCAAATTCAACATACTGCTAGCAGCAGCAGGGAACCAATGCTCTTTCTTTAAGGCACCAGTTATTTTTCAGGAGCTGCTTTTAAATGGGAACACAGGCATTTTAACAAATAGGGGATAGAAAAGAATAGAAAATAGATATCAGGTTGGCCACCCTGATAGAGAAAAGAAAGGATAATCAGAAAAAAAAAGGAGAAAGGATAGAGTGAAATAGAACACCTAAGGGGATTGCCTATGTTAAATCCTCATTCTGGCATATGTATGTGTGTGTGTGTGTGTGTGTGTGTGTGTGTGTGTGTGTGTGTGTGTATGTATGTATGTATGTATGTATGTATGTATGTGTGTGTGTGTGTGTGTGTGTATATATATATATATATATATATATATACACACACACACATACACACACACACCACACACACACACACACACACACACACACACACACACTGACAGGAGGAGCTAGTGACCTCTCACAAAGCATGCTATAAATATAGCTTTTAATATATTATGTTTTCCTTCAGAGGTCACACTGTTTATCTAGACTCTGACCAAGAAAACATCCTTGAGCACTTTTAAACAGGTATTTAGAGGTAGAGACGGAGACAGATCTAAGTACTGTAGGTACTAATTGTACTGTTTAAACCTTGTTCTTTTAAAAGATTTATATGTCTTGTGATATAACAGTTCTGTATTTTGTGTTTCACATATTTTTATCTATTTTAGTAAAACTCTTTTTAGAACTTACTTGGTCTGTCTTTGATTTCTTTTAATTTGTAAGAAAAGTATATATGGTTATAGCAGACACTAGGCAAAGCTTGGATGGTGGTACCAAACTGGAAAGGTAACAATAATCTGAAGTCTCTATTTAAGTTTTTAAGGGTTCATTTACTGTATACCTGGTTAGGTGCCCATAGGCAAAAATATCTGGCCCCCCGAAGACAGAAATATCTGAGCCTGTGCATTGGGTATGCTAGCAAGAGGTTCACAGTTTGAATCCCTCCAAGACTTGAAACCAAAGGTTGATTTGAACCCACAAAACAGACAAGAGGGTTACCTTGTTCTGTTAAACTGTTCACAAGACTTCACTCAGAGGTTGGCACTTTGAGTAGAGGGCCTGACCTGCTGAGTGGGTTTGTGACAGATTGGTTGGCAGCGGTGGCATAATTTTGGTATCACAAGCTTTATTGTTCTGTCAGCTTGAGACCGTAAGCGCTCTTGCAAAGAAAGAAAGAAAGACAGAGTTTTATTTTAAAAAGGAAAACAGAACTATGTATCACTTGGCATACAGTCCAGTTCCTACCCATTTTATTTATTTTTTCCTAAAGTGCAAGTCAGAGTAGCCATAGTCAGGGAAGAAGATGGCTTCCGACTACAGCAGGCACACTGTAGATTACTTGAAGCAGTTGTGTGGGGATAGAGGAGTCCCATTCGAGGTGACAGCCAAAAGCAGAACCTCAGGGTCCCTGATGGTAGCAGATACCCAGAGCAGCAAGTCACAGACCATGACTGAAAGGGACCAGACCTCGAGTGTGGCAGGACTAGCGGCCAGTGCTGTGTCCAGATCCAGTGAGGAGGACAGCAGGGCCACTGTCAGTGAAGGGTCACAGCAGCAGGGGAAGGTCACCAGTATCCTGAATCCAGAGGTATTGAGGCTGCAAATTGAGTTGCACAGGATGGAACTGGAGTACCAGGAGAAGAGAGAGCAAGAACGCCAAGAGGCAGAGCAAGAATGTAGAGAGGGAACAGCGAGAGGCAGAGCAACAACAGAGGGAGGCAGACTGTGAGGAGCATGTGTGCCAGTGAGCTGTAGAGGAGAAGAGAGAATGAGAACACTGAGACGCAGACCATGAGGAGCAGGAGCACCAGAGGCAACACGAACTGGAGAAGATATGACTCCGACCAGTGGCACCAGAGCAGGTAAGTGGCTTGGGTTTAACTGGAACTGCAGGACTGGGTTACAAATTGAACTCCAAATTATTAGCCAAATTTAAGGAGGGAGAGGATATGGATGCCTTTTTAAACTCTCTGGAAAAAGTTTGTATTCAGGCTAAAATTCCTAGAGTCCTGGAGCTTCCAGCTATCCCCGCTACTTACAGGGAAAGCTCAGGATGCATTGGGTCAAATGGACAATGAGGACAGTAATAATTACAGCAAACTAAAAGCTGCACTGTTAAAAAAGTTCGAATTAACTGCTGATTCATACAGAGCTAAATTCCATAAGCTCAGGTGAAGCCCTGATATGAGCTACAAGGAGCTAGCCATGAAACAATGTCCATTTTTAAAATGATGGTGGGAAGGAATTGAGGCAAACTCTGTTGATAAAATTGAAAATGTGATTTTATTAGAACAGTTTTATTGGACTTGCCCAGCAAAGCTAAAAATCTGACTAGAGAACGGAGATCCCAAAACAGTGCAAGAGGCTGCTGAACTCTCGGACTGCTATGCCAAGAGCAGACCTGCTCTGACAGCAAATGGGGTGGGTGTGGCAGCACAGAAAGGGAAAAGCGCGTCTTCAGGGCAGCTAAAACCCTTACTGCCTCCACCGAAACCAGTTAGCCCCAGGTTTCAGAGAAAAGATTTCTCTGAGAGAAGAAATGACTGTTCTTTGTGTAAAGAAACTGGGCATATTGCCAGACAGTGTCCCAAAAAGGTGAGCAATACTATACAGCAGCGTGCTAGAAAGGAAGTAGGTTGTTTGTGTGTCCCTGGAAGCATGCCAGTGAACATGAGGGAACACATGCACCCAGTCATGGTGACTGGTGTACAGACTCAAGGGTTAAGGGACACAGGGGCATCCTTGACCTTGGTAAAGGGGGATCTGGTAGAGCCTGGTGAGTTTATACCCAATAAATATGTCACTGTACAGGACTTCACTGGTGAGGTGAAAACATTGCCCCTCGCTAGTGTTCTCTTAGATTGGGGTGAACCGGGGGGGAACTGTGCAACAGGTGGCTGTAGCCAAAACATTGGCAGTGGATGTGATCCTGGGTAACAATCTCCAACAGGGGATGGTATGTGCAGTTACCTGTAGCCAAGTGGTAAGGGCAAATTGTAGTTCCCTGAACCCCACAGAAGCCATTGTGGAAACCACTGAGAGGCTGGTTCCCCAGCCTGTGTCTCCTGATATGGAGATTAATGAAGACTGGGTAGAAATGTCACCAGCAGCAAGTGACCACACAGCTACAGAGGGTTACTCTGAAGAGGGAGGGGTGATCCCTTGTCAAAGGGTTGGGATTGACAGTGATCCTGACTGCCCTGATGCTAGTACTAGGGACCCTAGTTTAACAATAGAAGGGGACCTGTCCCATGCCTTGGGAATGTGTGAGGAGTTTGCAGCTGCTCAGAGAAGTGACCCTAGTTTAGAGAAGCTGAGAGCTTGGGCAGATTCAGATGGCACACAGGGAGGTGATGGCTGACATAAGGTTTATTGGGAAAATGGACTTATGTATACTTAGGCAGTGCAGAAAGAGGGGAGAGATGCTAGGCAGGCAGCTTGTCGATCCCTAGGGGTATCGTGAGCAGTTGCTCAAAATTGCTCATGATATTCCCTTGTCTGGTCATCTGGGAATCACGCACACTGTGCAGCGGTTAGCCCAGAATTTCTACTGGCCTAACTTCACCCAGCAGGTGAAGGAGTATTGCAGGTCTTGTCACTGGTGCCAAGAAATAGGGAACGTGGGCAAGAAAACCCAAGCTGCCCTGATTCCCTTGCCCTTAGTGGAGGAGCCATTCCAGAGAGTGGGAATGGATATTGTGGGGCTTTTAAATACCCCAGCTCCTCAGGGAAGAGATTTATCCTGACTGTGGTAGATTATGCCACCCGGCACCCTGAGGCAGTCGCCCTATCCTCACTGAGGACAGAAAAAGTGGCAGATGCCTTACTTGAGATTTTCTCCCGTGTTGGGTTTCCACAGGAGGTAATCACCGATCGAGGGGGTTCCTTCATGTTGGACCTGGTGAAATGTTTATGGGAGAAGTGTGGGGTGGTGCAGAGATGCACAACACCGTATCACCCACAAGCCAATGGACTCGTGGAACGATTCAGTGGTACTTTAAAGTCAATGCTCTGGCTGTTTGCTGAACAGCATGGGAGGGACTGGGAGAAATACCTTCCCCACCTGTTGTTTACATACAGGGAGGTGCCCCAAGAGTCGACAGGATTTTTCCCCTTCGAACTCTTATAAGGACGCCGGGTACGTGGGCCCCTAGACTTGATCTGGCAGGACAGGAAAGGCAAGCATGCCACCCAGGGAACTCCCATTGTGGATTACGTCCTTAGGTTTAGAGGAAAGGTTCAAGGAGCGTATGGGGACATCCCACAGCAACCTGGCAGCTGCCCAACAGAAACAAAAAGTGTGGTACGACTGCAGAGGCAGAGCTCACTTGTACATGGTGGGTCAGGAAGTCATGGTCCTTATTCCAGTCTGGAAAGACAAGCTGCGAGCTGAGTGGGCAGGACTGTACAAAGTGGTTAGGAAGGTAAATGACGTGAACTACATTGTGGAGTTATCTGACAAAAGTCAGATAGAAAGGATGTACGATGTCAACATGATGAAGCCATATGCAAATAGGGCTGATATGGTGTTTGCAGTGTGTAGTCATGGGGAGGAGACAGACGAAGGAGACCCCTTCTGGACTTGCTGGAGGAAAGCAAGCGGTAGTCATCTGTGGAGGCAGTAAAATTGTCTCCCCAGCTGGCCCTGGCCCAGGTCCAGAAAGTAAGGGAGGTTTTAGCAGACTTTACCCCATTGTTTAGCACCAAGCCTGGACTAACCCCCTTAGCGATGCACGATGTGGAGACAGGGACACACACACCCATACAGTGGACAGCATATCTGGTATCAGAGGCTGTCCAAAAGGACATTAGGAGGGAAATGGAGGAGATGCTGGATTTAGGGGTAATCCAGAGATCTCACAGCCCCAGGGCCTCACCCGTAGTCCTTGTGCCCAAGCCAGACGGCTCAACTCATTTCTGTGTGGACTGTCATGGACTGAATGCAGTCACGAAGTCTGATGCCCACCCGATGCCCTGGACGGACGAACTCCTGGACAAGTTGGGAGGGGCGACCTACCTTATGACGATTGACCTGACAAAGGGGTATTGGTAGGTAGAGTTGATGGACAGAGCTAGGGAGAGGTCGGCCTTCATCACTCTGATAGGCTTATTTGAGTTTAAAGTAATGCCTTTTGGAATGAAGAACGCCTCGGCCACTTTCCAAAGGTTGGTGAACCAGGTGTAAAATTGTGCTGAGTACGCCATGATGTACCTGGATGACATTGCCATCTTTAGTACTAGCTGGGAGGAACACCTATCCCACCTTAGGGAAGTGCTGGATAGGATACAGAGGACCGGGCTCACTGTCAAAGCTGAGAAGTGGCATACCTCGAGCATGTGGTAGGCTGGGGACAGCTCTGTCCTAATCAAATAAAGATAGAGGTGATCCAGGTCAGAAACCCAGAAGCAGGTCAGGAGCTTTCTAGGGACAGCAGGGTACTACAGGAAAGTTGTACCCAATTACAGTGCCCTGGCTACTCCCTTATCTGACCTGACAAAGAAAAGGATGCCAAAGAAAATTATCTGGGGCCCAGCCTGTGAGGAAGCTTTTACCAGACTAAAGGAGGCACTGTGCAGTACTCCTGTTTTGACAAGTCATGACTATAGCAAAACCTGTATAGTTCAGATTGATGCCTCAGACATGGGTATTGGAGCAGTACTAAGTCAGACATCTAGCCAAGGGACAGATTACCCGGTAGTGTACCTGAGTAGGAAGCTACTTCCCAGGGAGCAAGCATACTCCACGGTGGAAAAGGAATGTCTTGCCATAGTGTGGGCCCTAAAGAAATTAGAGCCATACTTGTATGGGCAGCATTCTGTGGTGCAGACCGACCACAACCCCCTGGTTTGGCTGACGCAGATGTGGAAAAACAATGGATGGCAGACTGCTAAGATGGAGTCTTGCTTTATAAGGGTATGACCTGAAAATCATACATAGGGCTGGAGCCAAAAAACAGAACTCAGATGGGCTGCCTAGGGTCTATGAGGAGTGAACTGATTTGGGAAGCTCATCCCATGTAGGGTATAGAACCCCCAAATTCAGTCTAGGTGGGGAGGAATTGTGACATGGCCAGCCAGTTCTGAGTGCTGTATAATTTTTTTTTTTTTTAATATAAAATGTATTACTGACTGTCTCTGCTGAGATATTTGGTACTCTTGAAATGACCTCACTCACCCCCCCTAGGTTTCAGCTAAAAGATGAAAGCCATGAGAAAAAGGCTGAAACAGCATGTGAGATCACACACACTCACACAGGTTTTTAGATACCAGCTGTTACATGGCAGGCTTGAAGCTGATGACAGAGTAGAACAGACCTTGATCAAGGATCTCCTGTTTGTCTGAGCTAATTTTAGTTGTAGTTGCAAAAAGGGAAATCAACATCCCTTTTTATGACTGACAAAAAACGAAGTTATTACACAAGGGTGCAAATTCATAAATGTTTTTTTGATGTCTGTGAGGGACAGTAGACCCTCTACATCAAAGGGTTATTTGAGAAAATGAGTTATGCTGAGGTCACAGAATCTTAATGCCTTACTAGGACATCCTGTTTCATATAGATATATATTTTATATATTCTGACAGGGAGGAGCTAGGTGACCTCCCACAAAGGGGTTGGCAAATACAGTTTTTAATATATTCTGTTTTCCTTCAGAGGTCACACGTTTTATCTAGACTCTGACCAAGTAAACATACTTGAGCACTTTTAAGCAGGTATTTAGAGGTAGAGACAGATCTAAGTACTGTAGTTAGGAATTATACTGTTTAAACCTTGTTCTTTTAAAAGATTTGTATGTCTTGTGATATAACAGTTCTGTATTTTGTGTTTTACATATTTTATCTATTTTAGTAAAACTTTTTAGAACTTACTTGGTCTGTCTTTGATTTCTTTTCATTTGTAAGAAAAATATATATGGTTATTGCAGACACTAGGCAAAGTTTGAATGGTGGTACCAAACTGGAAAGGTAAGAATAATCTGAAGTATTTAAGTTTTTAAGGGTTCATTTACTGTATACCTGGTTAGGTGCCTGTAGGCAAAGATATCTGGCCCCCTGAAGACAGAA
The DNA here is from genome assembly GCA_016271365.2 of Neoceratodus forsteri. Classification (NCBI taxonomy): domain Eukaryota; kingdom Metazoa; phylum Chordata; order Ceratodontiformes; family Ceratodontidae; genus Neoceratodus; species Neoceratodus forsteri. The sequence continues at coordinate 1,549,011,622 of CM057455.1, read as the reverse complement.
ATATCTGAGCCTGTGCATTGGGTATGCTAGCAAGAGGTTCACAGTTTGAATCCCTCACAGACTTGAGACCAAAGGTTGATTTGAACCCACAAAAAGACAAGAGGGTTACCTTGTTTTGTTAAACTGTTCACAAGACTGCGCTCGGAGGTTGGCACTTTGGGAGTAGAGGGCCTGACCTGCTGAGCGGGTTTGTGACAAATATATCCAAATAAAAGGCAAACAACAATCCTTAAAAGGGGGGAAAAAGCCATTTCAATTGCAGTTACTGAGCTGGAAAACATGTTTCATGCCAGCCTTCCTGAACCCACCATCTGCCACCCCTGATTCCAGCTGATCAACACACAGCAATAACAGCAGTAACAACTTTGAGTAGTGGCTGATAAGAAGACAAAATACCTGGCTACCTTTACCCAGATGAATAAAGCTCCAGACATGTTTGCTTAACCAAACGCATGTTTCTGGGCTTACCACTCTGTGCTTTAATAAATTGCTTCTGCACCATCTCCAACCAATACAACAGCAGGAACACTGCCAGGAATCTATATCCAGCGCACTGAAGTCCCCAAACATCAACATCTCCCCCATTTCTGCCATTTTGCCAGTGGCTTCCACCAGTACCTAATTTAACTCCCCCCTTTGCCTGAGATCTGTAGATTACACCAGTCCAAATAGTGGCTCCATACCCCACCTCTAGGGCAACCTACAGGATATCCCATTCAGCACACTATGATTCTGTATGTAACTGAGTGTGGTAGTAATATCATATAAGCCTTTGTCACAGTCGGAACACAGTCGATTTTTATCACATTCAGCACTTTTGTTCACTGTATTAGTTCCTTTGCTCTCACCCCACCAGAATCATTTACCTGTTAGCAATGCACCCAATGGGCACCACCATGCCTAGTAGTTGTGGAAAATGGGACATTTAGTAGGTAACCATTTTTTGTTATTTAAAACCATATTGTTTTCAGGTTGTTAAACAGAGACAGAGAAGGGCTTCTAGCTGAGACTGTGTGTGTGTGTGTGTGTGTGTGTGTTGTGGGGGGGGGGACCCGTCTGAGGAGTAAGTAGGAGAAATACAACAGACATATGGAACTCTACAAATTGCAAAAATTACAGCCGTTAAAGTAAAACAAAACTATGAGTATATGTGCAATAGGATGGATATCTGGAGATCCAGGTTCAGATTCCATAGTAGAGCAACGTAATGGTTGCATGAGACTGAGTAAGTCAATTAACACTCAACTTCTTGCTTTACTCTGCTCATCTGTAAAAAATGAGAAAAGCAAGACTACTCTGCAAAGTGTCAAGCCTAGCTATTCTGTGTCAATAAATAGCAAAATAACTTGTGTATATCCTCGTATTTTTCCAGTGTTCTCATGTGATGTCATGAGCTCTTGAAAAGGATAACAGAGGAATACCTGCATGCATTCAAACAGCAGACAGATTTTCTAAAGGATTACTTTAGTTATATTTGTATCTTCTGTACTGCAACAACACACAGCGTGTCACACACATCCTGACTGTAATCCAGATTGAGCAGCTGGATTTCTCTGAAACCTTTGGGATGATAACACAGGACAACAGCCTGTATGAGAAACAGATTCTTTAAAGTACCAGGAGAACCATGCATATGGATTTGCACCATAGCAATGTGGGGTCCTTGGAGTAATTCCCTTATATATATATATACAGTATATATATATGTGTGTGTGTGTGTGTGTGTGTGTGTGTGTGTGTGTATATATATGTGTGTGTGTATATATGTATATATGTGTGTATATATACATTTATTACACACAACCACAAAACACCACACACTCTCACCACTTGTTATTTGAATGATAACTAACAGTAAATCTGCCACAAATACCAGTATTGCATCAATGTGTCATTTAAAAAACATTGGGCATTAGACTGTTCATTAAACTCCTGTTATATTTCAGCACAGCAAAGTAATAGCTTTTGATAGCTGAAGAATGTAAATCAGTTATGGGGGATGATGATGACAAAAAGTTTATTTTTATCCAGGTACATACATTTAGGGATATCCCTGTTTTCAAAGCATGCCCTGTACATGTTATAAAACTTGACTAAAAACATTAAGAACATATAACAATTGTATGGCATTGTCCTCCATCTGTCATCCATCTCATCAGTGTTTAAAACTCTAGTTCATATCTGACATCCTTGTATTCATCATCAGTGTATTTCTCATTAACTCAGAGATTTTTAAAGCAACTTTTATTGCTAGTTGTGAAATTGATTACTCACATCAATAAATATGGCTGCCATCCACATTTTTTTTTTTTTTTTAAACATCTCTTCCTGGAGGTTACCTTTTTACTATACATAATTGGCATACTGTAGATGGTACTTATTCCTTGCTTATGCTTCTGACAGTAAAACAGGAAATGCTTTTAGCACAGTATTTATATAATTGTGCAAAAATAATGCAATAAAACCTTTTATTTGCACACGTCTGATGAATTATCCATACTTTAGATTACCAAGGCCTAACAGCAGTATTGGCAACTGGCAACCTCCTTAAATATTAATTATGTCCCTAAAGAAGTTAGAAGGTGACAACCCAGCTCTCCTGTGCGTTTTCTGTCTGTTACAACATTTAACAACTGCTGAAATTTATAAGACAGCATACCAAAACTATATTGAGTATCTTCCATAATTAAAATTTTATGATAAACTGATATAAAACTAAACGTTGTACTGTTCTGTATAGATAGAAATGTCAGCAGTTCTATCTATATAGCAGTTCTATAGAGAATTGGGGTGGGGGCAGCATTGCAGTAAGGGAAAAAAAACAGATATACTGCATGTATAGCTTGCTTGCACTCTACAACTGTCTGGTCTGCAGTGCATACAAAGCATGTTCTATAGAAACCATTCACAAAAATGTACTGTATTTTTCACACCAGCCTATATGTAAACCAGGTAACAGTGCCCAGCCTGCCTAACTGCTCACAAGAAATAACTGCACAATACACAATTTCAACTAAAGCAGAAAACTGACTGTCAAAGCAGCAACATTGCATTTTATAATTTTCAGCTTGCTTACTTGAGTGTAGTCAGATGTAGTTCTTTCTCTGGTTGGACTCAGTCGATCAGATGAATGATTTCTGTGCTGTTTGTATATAGTATAGACAAGTTTAGGCACACAAATAATGCTGCACTGCACTAGTAAATTAATCACCGTCCTTGAGGACACAGCAAGTAATGTGGGCAAGGGGCTCCTTGGTCCATTCCTTGTGCCCACCTGATTTCTTTGAAATGCATTCTGCATAAACAAGTCAAGCAATAAAGCATACTGAAGTGCTCAGAGGTGCCCCCTGTAACAGGATATGGCCAGCAAGGGCTGTTGGGATCAGAATGGATAGAGGGGATCTGGCAAGTGAATGTTATATATTACTTTTATCTCGCTTTGTGGCCATGGGGGGCTATGGCTGGGCTGGGGACCATTGTTTTTGTTTCTGTGTAAACTAAGCAAAGGGCTCAAGAAACAAAAACGAGTGTGAATTGCAGCTCAGCTGCCTTGTCTGTTCTGCCTAAAATGGAAGCAACTTTAACCCCTTCACACCTGAGACACACACATAGGTCTCTTTTTCAATTCACTTCTTTGTGAGAATGGGTTAAAAGAGCAACTGGTGCTGTGTTTTACAAGGGCAGTTTATTATGTCCTATGAAGATGGTGGTGCTGCAGCACTCTCCGCTCCCTGTTTCCGATGTCTATGGTTATGTTTCTTGTTACCTCTTCACTATGCTTAATGGTTATATACCATATTTCCTAAATGCATCTTACCAGGATGGTGGAGTGGTTAAAGTGCTTCACTTCCACTTCGGGGAACTGTGGTTCAGTTTCCAAGCCCTCATCTCAGTTGGCTAGCAGTAAGAGGTTGGAAGGCATCTGGAGTCACGTGCTTCTATGGAGGGTCATGATGTAATTCTCTTCACATCTACCCCTAGTGACCCATGGAGGAGGTACTGTTCTACATCAACCTTGCTATTAGTCCTGTCTCCATCTAGCTAATGGCTGTAAACAGTACCCCATTGTTAAGAGGGCATCTAGAGACTGAACCCAGGCCCTCCTCCGAGATCTGGCTATGATGTGATGTGGTTGTGATGATGGTAGTTTTGGGGGGGATGCTCTGTGACTCTATAAGCATATCTGCTTGATCCTGGCCCCCCTCCATCAGGTCCACAGGCAAGACACTGCTCACCACTGGCACAAAGGTTTGGACCTTAGGCCCAGTTTGCAGTAGAGATCGTTGATGTAGTCTGTAATTGGGTGAGAAAGCTAACTACCACATAAGTCCCTTGCAAAACTGTGACATAGAATGAAGTGTACTGACCTTGGACTGGTCCACTAGCTTAGAAGGAAGAGGGTGATTATGGGAGAACACAGAAAAGGACAAAGAAAAAGAGATGATAAACAAGCATTTGTCAATGCTGAATGTTTGCTTGCTGATATTAGCAGTGGACGTGCAGGAGTTAGATGCAGAATAGAAATAGCAGTGAAGTACTGAACTCATGCCAACTCCACCTCCACCCTGCAGAGATGGACAGGCATTGGGGTGTGCCTTTGGGTCATTGCCCATAACACTCATGGCATTTCACCTTGCCCTATCCTGCAGATACCGACAAGTGTTGAGGTGTGCTTTGGGGTGTTTGGGTTGACAGTCACCCCATTTCATAAGGACATATGCTGAAATGGGTGCAGTATAGGAGAATTGGGTGAACTCTGCAGCCGAAAAGTCCAAGGCATTCCTTGAAGCCTGTTGCTGGCTTCAGGGTGTGGGTGGGGGTGGAATGGTGTGAGTATTACAGCTGGCAATCCAAATGCACACCCCAGATGCCTATGGGTCTGTACAGGGTGGGACGTTATGGTTAGAAACCCTAACGCCCTGGGTGTTTGTTGGTATTTGCACTGTTTTCATCATGGCCTTTTTGTGACCCCCCAACCTCATGAAAGCATTTGGGACCTCTGCTCATGAACAGTGGCATAGTGATTTTGTTAATCTATCCTGAACGTTGATTTCCCATAGCGACCACACCATTCTGTGCCAAATGTGTGAAATACAGTTTGGGCAGGATGTGAAAAATGACAGCTGTACCATTCGTAGGGAGATGTGAAAAGATGGCAATGTTGAAATCTGGAGTGAAAATATAAAAAATGCTTGAAGTTATGAGCGTACAGTGGAAACTGTGCAACACACGCATGTAACAGTCATTTAGTGGAATTATTTCACCAAATTTTCAACATAGGCATTTTGTGAGCTCTGCTCATGAACAGTGCCACAATGATTTTCTTAATCTGTCCCAAACATTGATTTCCCACAGTGACCGCGCCATTGTATGCCAGATGTGTAAAAACACATTTAAGGCAGGATGTGAAAAATGACAGCTGTACTGTTCATAAGGAGATGTGCAAAATTGACAATGCTGAAAATCTTGAGTGAAAATGTTATAATTTCTCAAAGCTACGAGTGTGCATGGAAACTGCACAATGCATACTCATAACAGTAATTATATGGACTTTTGTCACCAGATTTTCAACATAGACATTTTGGGACCTCCCGTCATGAACAGTGTCACTTTGATTTTCTTAATCTATCCTGAACATGACTTAAGTGTGAAAACGCATTTCAGCCAGGATGTGAAAAATGACAGCTGTACTGTTCATAAGGAGGTGTGAAAAAATGGCAGTGTTGAAAATCTGGAGTGAAAATATTACAAATTCGTGAAGTTATGAATGTGCATGGAAACTACACAATGCACGCTTGTTACACAGTCATTTTTTGGAATTTTTTATACCAGATTTGGAACATAGGCTTTTTGGGAACCCACCTCATGAACAGTGACACTGTTATTTCGTTACCCAGTCCTGAAAGGTGATTCCATGCAGTGACCATGAAATCACCTTTCGGGACTGAATAACTAGATGAGTCACTGAATTCATAAGATGGGGTCCCAAGAACACTATGTTGAAATTTGGTGCCAAAATTCGGAAAAATGGCTGAAATATCCATGTTAGTTGAAACCCCCCAATTTATGCCATTATACAGCTTACTGGCATTTCTTCAGTTTGCAGTCAACTGTGAAGAGTGCAGACAGGTTCCTGCTCCCCCGAAGATTGTCGTGCCAGCCTCCAGAGGTAAGTATGGGGAGAGGGGGTGTGTGGGGAGGTGGGGTGCACAGATGGTGGGTGTGGGTTGGGGGAGGAGGCGCTGCAGACAACGAGGGACTATTTTCTAGTTTACAGGGTTTGAAAAAATAAAAAAACATGGAAAGGTGTTCTTTTTTTACAGGTGGTTTGGCATGCTGGGGTGGTCTCCCAGTGTGTCACCTGGGTGTTTCTTTTGGGGGGGCTGTAGCCAATGGGGATCGGGCCACCCCCCTTGGCACACAACCAATGGGAGAGGGACATTATGCCGATGGGGATTGGGCTACCCCATTGGCAAATGAACTGGGGATTGGGCACCCCCATCAGATTTCATGGGGACCGAGAGGCGGCCTGTGACATCTGCTGCCATGTGAGCTGAGAACTAAAAGGGAAAAATAAATGGCATGCCATTTTCCAGACAGCACAGTAAAGGGTGACATCAATATGTTAATTTTGTTACACATTTGACATCAATATGCAAATTGCCTACACATTACCAACGCTGATTGCAGCGGTGGTTTTCTTTCAACTGCACACCACTGCATCTGAACTGCTGTCATAGACAGCTCGGCCATTCATTGGTGCAGTGTGGTCGTGCCTGCAAAATGGATCCAGGGCATTGGCAGAGCGGGTGGCACACCTCCAAAAAGTCATATGGTGGCACCATGTTTCTTGCATGTGTGCACAAGCAAACCTAAAAAGGACAGCAAGCACAACACTATTGTTGCTGGTTGCCACCCAAATGATTGAGGTTTGTGCCACTCTAACCTGGGTAGTCGGATGACAGAACCCCACCTTGCCAGTTGGCACCAGTCTTGGATGCCTGCTGCCATGAAGAGTTCAGGCACTTCCTTTAGATGTACATCCACCCTTTGTGGCCCAGAGGGAAGAGCTGTAGTTTGGGAAGGAACTTGTGGTCCCTTATGGAGCAGCTATATGTTGTCACGCACCTGCTCACCTGGTGTGTGACACAGAGCTGTCACTTGCCTAGAGCGGGGCTTACAGGGGAGCTCTGAAGGAGGGGTTTGGTTCACCCACCAGTCCAACAGCATCAACTGGCACAATGCCAGGTTGTTTCACAGCAGTATGCCCTGTAGGAGGGATGGGGGTTTCACTTATGGGGCACAAAAAATGGAAAACAGACCTGGGACTGATGAAGTTCTCCCATCCCACCATGCTCATCAGGACTGCCTGGCTCATCTCCACCTTGCTGACTCCTCCCTCTGGTCATCCAGCTAGTTGAAAGGCAATACATCCTTGGAGGCCTGGTCCCACCTCTGGAGTCCAGTCTGTAAGAACAAGCTGCAGGTTAGGGGTTTGGGACCAGAGTTATGAGTGAGTGAAGGCAGGGAAGCAGTGTCATTCACTAGGGGTTCCAAGGGCAAGAAAGAGACACTGAGGGAGACGGAAGCTGGTTTTCGGGGAAGGTCCAAGGGTGTTAAAAAAAAAGAAAGTTAAAAAAAAAAAAAAAGATATAAAAATTAGCGACTGCTAATGTTGATGAGTTTTGAAGATGTTATTAAAAACTAAAAAGAGGTGCCTCAGTGTTATTGCTGAACTTTTAGCTTGTTCATGTGAAAAAAGTAGTGGTCTGCAATTGGATAACACAAAAGGAATAGTAAAGGTGACTTTATCAAAGCATACTGAACTTGAATAGCTAAACTGACTTTGAAGTTAATGGGTTTTTCCCTCTAGGTGGACTAGGATCTTTTATGATAGCACTTTAAGTAGCAAAGCAGTAATTTTTATCTGGAATGCTGAAACAATTGCACATTTACTAATACAGAATGAATACATGAAGATGTTGTTAGTAGGCTGAGCTTAACGGCCTTTTAGTGCAACATAAGGAACTTGCAGAGCAACTTAAAATTGTACTAGGTTGTGCTGGAAGCATATTGAGGGGTCATTTTAAAATGTGGGCATATACTGGGAAAATGTTAAGACAGATATGGAATAATCTTTGGAAAAGACTAATGGATTTTGTAGTGAAAATGTGAAATGTGCTGAGTGGTTTGGGGATTTTAAGAAAGAGGTTATACTCCTAGAGGTTAAGAGAAAAAAGACAACAGGGCTTTAAAATAAGTAATGTGGAAACACCTGGAAAAAGAGTACAAATAGTGATTAGGGGACAAAGGGTGTAAATCCTGCAAACCTGATTGGGGTAGTCTGTAAAAGATATACATTGCCAAAATGGATGAATACAAACATGAGGTGATTTAATAACAAAGAATGAACTGGCAGCTGTGGTTAGTCAAAATTCAGTTGGGGTACTTGGCCACATGAAAACATGGTGTACAAATTATATAGAATATAAACAGATAAGTCTGGATGGTTTGACATTATGAGGAGGGATCATGGAAATAAAAAAATTAAAAAATAAAAAAAAAAGAGGAGGGGGTGTAATTGTTATATGTGCCAAGAATTGAAAGCTAAATGACAGGAGGAATGGGAGGAAGGTGAGTTAGAATCATTATAGGTAAAATTAGAGTTGGAGAGGGCCCCTCAGCTGGCCTGCCGGCATAGTGGTAGCGCGACCACTCATGATGCTGACGACCCTGGTTCGGGAATGAGCCTGGGCCATCGGGGGCCGGCCAGGCAGAGAAGGATCGAGCATCCCACAAGATGCTCTCCCTCTTCTGGGAGGGAGGTTGTAGTGTCCCCCTGCTTTATTGTCACCTTGGTGACCACAGGTGATAGTGCAGGGGATAAGCAATTAGTAGGAGGGACCACCACAGATGCACACTCCTGTTGGTGGGTGAGAACAGCAGGAAACAATGGTGCAGGACTGGGGGGATGAAATGTCCGCTGGCCCACCAAGTCCAAAACTGCACTCATGGCACCATCCCCAGTGGATAACATCAGTCTACACCTCCACCACAGGTGGCCATATTGATGTAGGGGAGAAAATGTAATGGAGCTGGAGGCGTACCTGGCCCTGGTGGGTAAGCTATGGGGGCAGCATAGTGTTCTGTCACAAGTGGGCTGGTGGTCCTGGAGGATAAGTGACAGAGTCTCAGCTGGACAAAAAACAGGCTCCTGGCAGTAGGTGTGACCAGAAGAAGGCAAATTCAGAAAAAAGAGGGCCCCTCACAGGGTAAACCCACTTATTGTGGGTTTAATCTACCCTCTCCCAGGAAAGGATAGTAAGATTGTGTAATTATTTGAAAAATCCCTTTTGATAAAATAAAAAATAAATATTGTATCCAATTTCAGGGCCAGTAGTGATGGAAGATTTCAGTAAGTTGCCAGAAGAGTCTTTGAGGTTGTCCCATGGAATATGACAGCTGGTGGCGGCTGCAACAAGGGGAACAAATATTCTGGACTTGTTTGTTACCAGTTGTAGAAGAATGGTGTCTGAAGCCCCAGATCTTGGGCACTATAGGAATGTCAGGTGATAATGTTGTAGTTGGTCCCCTGCCCTCCTTTATTCTCCTGAGAAGAAATGTGGTTAGCATAGAAACTCCTGTCCCCAAGAAGGAAGATGCAGTAGAGCAATTAAAAAAAACTACAACATTTTCAAACATATATTTTTTACTGGGCACTGCAGAAGTAACTGCTCTCCCACACACACTATTGTAACAGAGAATTCAGTAACACAAATGGTTACTACGGCACACAGTGCTAAACCATGCTCCCCATTTAAAAAAAAAAGATGATGAAAGCAAGGCAAATGGTTAGGAAGAAAGGGAAATGGTTACTGTATAGATTTTCTAGGAATATCGTGAATGGAACTAATAGGTGTCTGTGGAAGTGTGTGTGTGTATATGTATATATGTGTGTGTGTGTGTGTGTGTGTGTGTGTATGTGTGTGTGTGTGTGTGTGTGTGTGTGTGTGTGTGTGTGTGTGTGTGTGTATATGTGTATGTATGTGTGTGTGTGTATATATATATATATATATATGTGTGTGTGTGTGTGTGTGTGTGTGTGTGTGTGTGTGTGTGTGTGTGTGTGTGTGTGTGTGTATGTATGTATATATATATCTTCTGTTAGCCCCTTTAGCAAACTGTGAGAGGCCTTTCGGCACCATGCAATTCTGCTTAAAGTTGGACCAGCATAACATTCTGTGGTGATTTGCATATGCAGCCCATGATGCTTTGCATTGTGGGGGCATGTGTGATTTTGTATTTTCTTGAAACTTTGCTTACCAGCCAAATGCCCTTTGGGGTAACCCTTGCCTCACTGTTTATGCACAGAGGTTCTTTGTCTATGTATATGTATATGTATGTATATGTATGTATGTGTATATGTAATAGATATACCACTCTGAGGTGATTCGATTGGCTCTGATATCCTTGCGCTTAGCATGTGCGTAGTAGCACGAGGCCGCAGGGCAGAGTGCATCAACCGCACAAGGCGCAGTGATATCAGAGCGCGACCGCACACCTCAGAGTGGTATATCTATCTTATAAAATATAGATTTTTGGGGGAGTAGTCCTTCTGTGTAGTTGGTAATTAAATGTTATGTTTGTAGAGGTGACACTTTTGGTGTTAAAAACTGTATTTTAAATGAATTTAAGTTTTAGTAGTCCTTTGTGGTGTCAAAAAAAGTATGTGTTTATAGTACTGTTACTTTAATTGCCCAAATGTAGCGTGACCGAGTGGTGCTCATTTTAGAAAGTGAGAAGCTGTTAGGTTGTGAAAGTAAGACGTGGTGTGTTTAAAAAATTAGAAAAGTCTGTGCCTTTTATTAGTTTCTGTCCATTTTCTTTAGTACTAGTTCCACATTGTATGTGGAAGCAGCGAGGGTAGATTGAGTGAGTCGGTAATTTTAGAAACGTAGAGGGAAGCGAGAGCGCTTCCGTCTAGGTTTCTAAAATTACTGACTCGCTCGGTCTGTCGTCGCTCGTTTCGCATCGGAAATGAAGCTACTATTTTGGATTACGGAGAGAAACTAGTAAAAGGGACTGACTTTTCTAATTTTTTAAACACTGCACGTCTTACTTTCACCAGCTAGCAGCTTCTGACTTTGTAAATGAGCACCGCCGTCACGCCACATTTCTGTATTGAAAGTGAAAGTACTGTGTTTAGGATCGCGGTATTGTCAATGTAAAGGCTTGAATTGAAGACAAGACTACAAAATAATGTATGTAAAGGCTTGAAATGAGGAGAAGAGTACAAAATAATGTATGTTGTACTTTTATATATACAGTTAGGTTTATGTTAATCAGACTGGTCACAGTGGTTACAGGGTGTCAGTTGCATATGTGTGTTAGTGTGGGTGTCTAGCTGCAGCAGGTGTGGAGTGGTCTTGCTGCTGGTGAAAAGGTTTTGAGGAATGGAAAGTAGTTTAGGTGTGCGGTCGTAGTGCTAGGTGTGCGGTCATTGGGAAATAATGCACGGTCATGTGACGTGTTTTGTCCAATTGTATAAGTGGGATTTTTATGATTTTACCACACCATTTTATAAATATAATATATTACAAGAGTTGTAAGCTATGGATCAAAGAAAATGGTGGACTAAGATAAAAAAAATTTTGGGAAGAAATGAGATAATGGTGTGGAGAATTTTAGCATGGAAGATGCCAATGATAAAAATGAAACACAAAATCTGTGTAACAAAATAAGGGGAGTCTGTGTGTGGATTTCTGCAGTTAAAGCGATATGTGCACCACAAAGGTGTTCAGTCACAAGTGAGTCATTGCTCAAGAAAAAATCAATGACAGTAAGGTGAAAGGTTCTGATGGTATTTTGGGTTGGCTAATAAACAGTGGTACAGATAGCTGGCCCTGTGGCATTGAGGGCGAAGGCACTGAAGTCTTCCCTGCCACTAAACTGGCAACCAGGGTTTGGGAATAGACAGGTCACCCAGAGGGAGAGGATCAAGCATCCCAGAGACTGTTCTCCTATCCTGGGGTGGGGTGACCAGTCATCTTGGCCTTTGACTGCCACTGGGTGGAAGCCCAGTAGTGGTGGTTAACTAGGACCTGCAGCTTATCTGTTAGGTAGGGAAATGGGCAGACTAGGTAGGCCAAGCGGTCCTTATCTGCCATCAAATTCAATGTTTCTATGTATGTTTAGTGCAGGAAGTGAGCAACTTGGTAGGGTGGGGCCACAGTTCCATAATATGTGCGTGCTTCCACTTACACATGTTTGTGCTTCCATGGCTGGGGAGTGGGAGAAAACAGAAAAGGTGCTGAGGCAGGCTTAATGAAACTGTGCCCACTCTCCTCCAACCTACATCTCCAGCCATTCGCCAGCTATCTGAATCTGTGCACTGGGGGGGGAGGGGTAGCCCTCCCTCTCTTAGCCCCATGGGGGGGGGCAATCCATGGAGGACTAGCCAGAGGCAGGTGATGAGAGGGGAAGCAGGGACATGGTTGATAGCTGCCCACCTGTAGCCCAAGGGAGAAAAACCTTTATGGAAAAAACACAATGTGGTACAAGAGAACTGGCACTGGCAATAGCAACTGTGATTAATTTGATTATGCATAAAGATGAGTTACCTACAGTGTGAAATCGGGGGGAGGTAGCAGCTTGCCAAAAAAATGGAAAAGGAGAAAATATTGAAATTGACTGGAGACCTATAGCACTTACTTCTCTTGTGACAAAGATAGTAGAACAGTATGTATTTAAATAGATTTGGGATGACATACAGGGTAAAATATATCTGAACCAAAATGGGAATATTAAAAATTGCTGCACAGTACATGTTGGCAAATCCCTAAGTGATGTGCATGTAGCTACTGAGAATGGCCAGGTCCCTGAGGTGGCAGTAATTGATTTCAGTAAGGCATTTAACCTTATAAACCAAAACATTGTTGTGAGAAATTTATGTATTTGGAAGTACATTCCACCCTGATAAGGTGTGTATATTCCTTTTTCCAGGAAGGAGAACAGAGAGTTTAATTTGAAGGGGGTTGAGTCTGAATGGCATAAAATGAATGGAGTTGTACCACAGAGCACTTAAATTGGGCCCATTGTTCTTAGTTATGGTTAGCGATATAAAGACAGTTGGGAAACCTGTGATTTATGTGTATGATACCATAATATTTGTAGCTGTAATAAGGATGCCTTATGCAAGCTTCAGAATGATATGGATTATATGGAGAGGTAGGTAGTGGCAAATATCATGGGAATTAATAACAAAAAACCTCTAATGTCAGTGTCTTGGTAGAAATTTGGAGCAGATAGTTTTGTATGCAGAAGAAGAGATTAGATACGATTTCAAATGCGAAACTTTTGGAAGTAATCATTGCAGATAATTTAAAATGGGAACCTCATGTAGGAGAATTATGTAACAAAAAAAAAAAGAGTCAAGGGATCTATTTCCTTTCAGTACTTAAGAGCAGATTTGTCCCAACAGGAATGTCTCTTGGTGTATAAAACATTGGTTAGGCCCAGTACAGAGTATTTGTGTCCTGCATGGATTCAGGGTTAACAAAAAAGAAAGTTAGATGTCAAAAATTCACTTCAGAGAAGATCGATTAAGATTATAATAAATAAGGAGTCGTATATCATGAAGATAAATGTTTTTGGGGTTAGAAACCCTGGAAGAGAGAAGGACAGTGCTATGTAAATAGTTTTTTTTTTTTTGAGACTATTTGCATCCAGGTGGCTAGCTGAAGGGCCTTTGTTGAAGGGAAGTTATAGAACTTTGTACAAAACAGATTTGAGAGACGAAAGAGGAAAACAAAGAAAGAGGTACCTGATTAGCTTTATACTAAGGGCAGTAGATACATTTCAGTAAATAAGGCCCCTCCCCTACATAATCTATTGGTAGTGCTACTTGCAACTGAAGTGCAATCCTAAATCAAAAAAATATTTGTTACTGTGTACTATGAAATTGTTATTTAGTATGAAGGAAGTATGTGTTTTACGGCAGAAATAGACTGCTTATAATTATGCAGGTGACGGTGAAATTGTGATGGAAAAGTCCAATTTATGAATAACACAGTGGAATTTCTAACTCTGAATTTTAAAGGCTCTGATGTTGTGTTTGTGTATGAGTGATGTCCATTTTAAAATGTTTTTCCAAGATTTGGTACTGCTTTTGTATTTAGACAGTGTAGGTCAGTGATTGCCTCACTATACAAGTTTAATAATTTTTTGTGAAGCTGGGACGGGGTGGGAAGGGATCGTATTTTACGCATAATGATGACTAGCTAATCCCTTCCACTTATTTGTTGCTGCGATCCACCCTGTGCTCAGGCATATAATGATGAGCCCAGGAGCAACGTGGGGGCATTCCCCACTGACTGTTCTTAGTTGAGCAGTGTCCTTGATTAAGCTCATTGTAGCCATTAGTAAGAATACAAAAGTAATTAAATATTACATCCATTGACTTCAGTGGGGTGCATCCCCATGCTGTTCCTGGACACACATTGTTACATGCCTGAACACAGGGCAGATTGTAGTAATAAGAAAGTGGAAGGAATTAGCTGGCTACCTAGTTATGGCCAAAATATGATCCTTGGCCACCCCATCTTGGCTTTACAAAAAATTATTAAACTTGTTCAGTGAAGTACTTGCCGACCTACACTGTCTATATAAAGAATTTAAGAATATCATAAAGTGTAATTTCCAAATCTGAATTTTAGGTGTTTTGATGTATATGAGTATAAGGGATGAATTAGTCATGTCATTGTGTCTATTACGTGTAATGTGATATTTGTGTACTTTATTGTCTCAGTTGTACACTCTTTGTAACAATTCAGCCCTTTTTGGTGCTACAATAAAGAACCACCACCACTACTTCTTATATAATATATATCTGGGGTATTTTTTTCTTCAACTGATAATGTTATTTATCTTTTTTTATTCCCTACTGTGGGACATCCCCCAGGGACTGGGAATATAGTAAAGGAGTATGCATGTTTATTGTACTATATGTTGGCTATATGTTAAGAATCACATATTCATCCCTGTTCAGACATAGTGTAGTAATTATCCTTGAATTCTGGTGTAATGTTCTCTGCTATATTTTGTCTGTATCCTGAGATACAGCTATTCAAATATGATGAAACTTGGTCCAAACATGTTTAAGTACTATTTGATGAGATTTTCACAGACTGGGGAAAAAAAAAAAGTAGGAAACAAAAAACTTGTAATGTTTTTTATTTGACTAATAGAAACTTGTGATGCTTTCAGAAGATCAGCAATGGAGATGTAATTACACAGTATGTCAGTTCAGGACTGTGATTGTTTGTAATAATTTTTGGCTATCCTGTATCTTGGAAGCACTTATCCAGTTATGATCAAACTCCATATACATATTAATTTGCACCAGTTCGCGACCATTTCAGAATTACAGCTGTGGTAACCTAATTATGCATACATTGTGGCTTGTGATTCACTGTTCAATTTGGGGCTAGATCTTGAAATCTAGTTTCTAAATGTGGTACAGACATATCTTGGTACTATTTCATGAAGTTTTTAGAATATCCACTATGCAACGCTCATTGTTTGTGAGTTCTGGCTTGTGACTTGGTATAGACTACCATTTGTACTACATGGTTGAGGTTTTCAGCATCTCGGACATGGTGACTTAATTTTGTATGATCTTGTTACATTTCACTAGGGACTCAGGCTGGCGATGGGAGAATTTGACATTTGTAAACTTTGCCTTGCTTTGGGTGGTTTTAAGTACAATTTGTACCTAAAAACCATAAGCAAAGCGAAGTCACAAATGGTGAATTTCCAATAAAACAGGAAACATTTGTAAAATGATTTGTAGGGTAGATTTGTCATTCATGGGAAATTCTCCCTCTCCACCCTCAGTCCCCTTGGTTTGATGGGACTTTGAGGGAGTTGAGGAAAATTGGATGAAGGTTGGAACGTTGTTGGCAGAAATCTGGCCTGGAGGAGGACAGACTTAAGTTGATGGTCCATTATTCAGACTATCAATCAGAAATCTCCCATAAGAAGGCAGAGCTCCTGTCCAGGGTAATTGCTGCAGCAAGGAACCGACCGGCCCAGCTTTTCTGGACTGTGGACAGGTTGTGCAATCCAGCCTGCCTCCAGGGCCGGAGAGCATTTTCATAAACTAAGTGTGAGGAGTTTGCTTAGTTCTTTGCAGATAAGGTGTCCTCTATCAGGTCAGAGATCTGCCGGACTCGTCCAAATGAGTATGGTGGTAGTCAATGCAAGGATGCAGCCATGTGGTCTGTCTGGACAGATTTTGAACAACCAGCAATCGTGGACATTGTGAAGATTATTCGAGATCTGCGACCGACTTACTGTAGTTTGGATCCTGGTCCAACCCACCTTCTTGTGGGGTGTCTGGATGTCATCGGACCAATCCTTGCTGAGATAGTCTGGTGTTCACTGGACCAAGGGGTGTTTCCAGACCTTTTGAAGGAGGCTGTGGTGACACCCCTTTCAAAAAAACCTTCCTGTGACCCAGACTGTCTTGCGAACTACAGACCTGTCTCTAACCTGCCCTTTGTGGGCAAGGTTATTGAGAAGGTAGTCACGTCGCAGCTCGAGAACTTTCTTACTACCCATGAATTCTATGATCCTCTCCAGTCCAGTTTCAGGAAGAGGCATAGTACCGAGACAACATTGGTTCAGGTAGTTAATATTCTCCTGATAGCGGGAGATCAGAGGAGTTGTTTGATCTTAGTCCTCCTTGATCTCTCAGCAGCATTTGACGTTGGATCATGGGGTTCTGCTGAAACACCTGTGGCTGCTCTGTGGACTGTCTGAGACAGTCTTCAGATGGTTTCGTTCTTTCCTTACAGGCAGGACTCAGAGGGTGGTGTCGGGGGTCTTTTCCTCAGCCCCCTTTGCCTGCTCTGTGGGGTGCCGCAGGGTTCTGTGCTGTCCCCCATATTGTTCACGGTGTATATGTTGCCATTAGGAGACATTATAAGGTGGTATGGGCTGTTTTTTCACTGCTATGCAAATGATACTCAGCTCTACATGTCCTTTGTACCCAAACAAAATAAAGACCGAGACGGCACTAACGACTGCCTCACCGAGATTCAGGACTGGATGAGTGCTAATTGGTTGCAACTAAATCTGGATAAGACTGAGATGTTGGTAGTGGACCCAGGTCAGCAGGTAGAGAAGTTGACTCCTGGGCAATTGTCTGGCCTTGTGCTTTGGGGCAACCAGTTGAGACCTTCTGAACAGGTGCGAAATATGGGCATTGTGCTTGACAATGAACTGACACTGAAAGCTCAGGTGTCTGCAGTTGTCAAGTACTCATTTTATCATCTGAGGAACATTGCCCAGATAAAGCACCTTGTTCCGCCTGAGGACCTCCCTGTGTTGGTCCATGCCTTTTTGTCCTCTTGTGTTGATTACTGTAATGCTCTGTACCTATGGTTGCCGGGGGTAGATCTCCGTCGCCTGTAGCTGGTGCAGAATGCTGCAGCCAGGTAGTTGACAGGGTTATCAAGAACTAGCCATATCACTCCTGTGCTGTGCAAACTGCACTGGCTGCCAGTGCAATGAAGGATCACTTTCAAGGTCGCATTGCTGACCTATAAGACCCTACACAGACAGGGACTAGGTTACTTGCAAGACGTCCTTCAGCATTACTCCCCTTCCTGCCCGCTTCACTCTACCAACAAGAGATTGCTAGAGGTTCCCAGGGTCCATCTTCAAACATCAGGTGCTAGGGCCTTTTCTTTTGTAGCCCCGACCCTGTGGAACTCTCTACCTCATTGGATTAGAGAGTGCCTGTCCGTCGAGTCTTTCAAGTCCTCATTAAAGGAAAACTACACCCAAAACTTGAAAAAATATATGCTGTGCAGAGTGTTTTAATTTGTATGTGAAGTTCTAGTGTTTCCTTCCCTCCGACTGGTATTAGAAGTTTTTCCTAAATTAGCCTGCAAGCTTTAGGGTAGTTTTACGACCCCTGGAGATCTCCATATCAAATAGGTTTATTGCATTTCTTTGTCCTACAATGCACCTTGTTTCATGTGATGGTGATGTAGCAGAGCCCATAAATCCAGCAGAAAGCATTGTTTTACAATCAGTTCACAACAATAGAGATGGCTATATTTTAAAATCTGTAGAATTCAGCTTGGTGACCACCCTCATCCTAAAGGTTTTACTGTCCTGAAAAACTTTGCTGCTGGTAATTTTTGTGCAGCTTGTAAAGCTTCCAAGATATTTAGTTTGTTTGGCATGTGTGTGCTGAATGTTGGGTCTCTTACATCACAGTCACGTGGGACAAGATGCACTGTGGGAACAAGAAATACAATTACACTACCAGGTATGAAGATCCCCAGGGGTCGTAAAACTAGTATAAAGCTAGCAAGCTAATTTGGGAAAAACTCCTAATACCAGTCAGAGGGAAGGAAACACTAGAACTTCACATACAAATTAAAACACTCTGTACAACATATATTTTTTCAAGTTTTGGGTGTAGTTTTCCTTTAAAAACTAATTTATTGAATCTAGTTTTGGGGACTGTATTTAGTTTATATTGCTGCCTTTTTATTTTGTAAATTTTTTAGACTGTATACTTAGTTTCATATTGTATTGTGTATGCTCTTTGGTTTAAGAAAAGCGCACTACAAATAAATTTTGATTTGAATTTAAACTTTGCTAGATCTCTACAAACTTTTCTTTACCATTGGTTGTATACACCCTTCATGGAGGATATAGAGGGTAATGCATGGGTGCCTTTGAGCAACAAGGTGGAGATTTCAGGGAGTGAACCTGGGGGCAGAATAAGCCATGAAGCTGAAAGCTTGAGTGGCTTATGCCCCAGCTACTTTCAATAAATCACCACCAAGTTGTTTACAGACACACAGGTTTTATTGGTTATATTTCATAATTAATTGTGTATTAAGACACTTGGAGTATTGAGCACAGTTGCCTTCATGGTTTACATTGTTATTCATGGTTATAACATATCATCAGTGAATAACATTGTGTGAACCATGAATGTGTTCTCAATTTATTGAAATTGGTGCATTATAAGGGCCAATCATGTAACAGAAGTAAGTGATTAATATACTTCTCATGGTTAGATAAAGATGAAAAAATGATTTTTCTCTAAGAACTGCATTTCTTTTTGGAGGTACAGAGCTTAATTAATGAAAATGTAAATGATTGCTTTATTTCAATGTGTTTACCCTGCATAACCCAACAGGATCCTGCTGCTGCCCATTTTACAGCTGGGTGGACAGGAAAACTGAGATTAGACGACTTGCTTAGGGTCACAATGGGAGTTAAGTGGCTCTGCTGAGAACTGAACTTGGACCTCCTGGTTCCCATAGTGCAAAAATGCTGCTGTCACTGGTTTAGATGCCAATATATTTGGTTCATTACCTAGTCTTAGTCGTTGCACAAAGGAAAAGCCAAGAGATATATTTGCCTGCCAGTTTTGGAGGGATTGCAAACAAACGTGTAGACACCATGTGGAAGCAGAGCATCTGCAAATATTCAGTTCTGAATCAAGCATACTGCCTTTTTAGGTGCAGACATTTGATGAATGAACCCAGCCCTTCTGACGTTTGTTTATAATCTGCCTACATGGTGCATTTCAAAGCACACTGGAGAGCTACATTTTCATGACATTTACTAAAGCATATAAATCTTTATTCCCATGCAGACATGACCTGGCATATCTCTCAACTGTTGCTCACCCAAACGCGAGACACTGATTATCAAAAATGATGGTAAAAATTAGAGGCTAAATGTCAGGGGACACAGCAACAAACTGTAAACAAAAATGCTCAGACCTAGATTGCACTGGTGAGCCTTAATGTTTACTGTTAGAGTGTCAATCATCGATTTAATGTGAATATTTGCTTTAAAGTCTTAGGAATTGATTTACAAAGTGTTTGCAGCAGTGGGAAAGGTTCTGCAAACACAAATGATTGCCTTTTGTGCTCTGAAAATTTTAGTGCTCAGATGAGTTGCTATGGAAACATTTAACATATTTGTTCCTCTTATCATTTTGACTTGTATATATTTTTATTCTTTCATAACCAGGTAAAGCCCACTAGGCACAAGGCCTGTTCTCAAGGCTGACCCATGAGCACTGAGGAGGTTAAGTGACTTGCTCAGGGTAACACAGTATGCAAGTGGAGGTTGAGGGACTCTGGTCTGCATGATGTACCAATCTCATTCATAGCTTGTTACTATAACCTCTAGGCTACACTTCATGTACTTATTGTATATATTTGTAGCTTTCATGTATATTTACTTTTATTTATATATTTTGGCCAGGAAAGCACAGTAAATCAGGGATGTTTCCAGGTGCATTCTGGAGAAACTCTGTTTGACTCATATTCGTGGCATATTGTTGCAAATACATATGGTATTTTATTTTTTATTTTACTTTACTTTTTGCACTAGGTTAGTTGTCTTGACATTTTGTTTAATTGTATGCCTGATATCTATCTATATATCTGTGTATATATAGATATATACACACATACATATATAGTTTTTGAGATATGTTGCACCTTGTTTACCACACCTCTCCCTTCTGCTGTAACCCTTCTCCCCCACCATACTTTGATATGAGCCTCAGCCAAGTATGGCTATCCCAGGCAAAACTTTTTAGTAAATATCATGACTTAGCAGAAAATCTGGAGAGGATGTGTTGGGTGGGGGAATGAACAAGTAATGGTTGATGCTGTAATTGGTAAATAAATACCTGACTTTTCCTCAAGACAGTATGGTTGGGTCAAAATACTACAGTTGGTAGGAGATTCAGAGAGGCTGGTGAGGGTTCAAAAGCCCACCACTGGCCTCCAAAGTCTTTGTTAAAATTAAAAAAAAAAAAAAAGGTTTACTTGGAGTACACCAAACTTCAGTGCCATCTCATGTTTACAATGGGGTGGGGCTTGTACCCAGAGTGACAGCTGGGATGACTGAAGCCCAGGGAAGGTCTTATTTTTTTTTTTTTTGTTTTTTTTTGTTTTTTGTAATTATGCTTTATACTGCCCTACTGCCTGCAAGCTCCAATTCCTTCTGGATATCCAAGGGGTCATCCTCCTGTCATCTGCCCCACCAAACCAACCTCACAGTCCTCCATGGAGCTTCGATTTCGCCCCCCCCCCGAGCGGGGATGAGGTGGGGCTCTGACCCCTGTAATCCTTCATTTCATCAGGCCCCGGAGGTGGTAGGTGAGCAGGGACAAATTGGAGGCATGCCCCAGGAAGTCCGTCATCCTGGAGCGGGCAGGTGTGTTTTTCCCATTTCCTCCCAGACGCAGTGAAATCCCCTGATGTCAGGGCATTGAGTGCCGACATCCACTGCGCTACTTGGCCACCCATCCCCTCCAAGCAGGGCTTGTGGTTCCCACGGGATTCTGCTCGAGGTCACGCACAAGTAGCGTGGCATTGGCCAACCCTGCCCCAGAAGCGATGAGCTGTCGCTGGGACGCCAAGCCGTGCTCCCCAGTCGACCCAACCAGCGACCCGAGTCCACTCCTGAACCCGGGTTGCCGGCACGGAGTGAGGTGTGGTGTACAGTGCCTCAACCCTTAACACCACTGGGCCAGCCCTAGGGAAGGTCTTTTACTTGCTCAAGGTCACAAGGTGAGTCAGAGACTGTGGTAAGATCCCGTCCATAATGTTGCTCTCTACTAGAACACAGTGGTTCTCTAATCATCTACCATAAAGATGTTAACTTCACATTTTTATTTTTCTAATAACATCCTGTTTTTTTTTTTTTTTTGGGGGGGGGGGGACCATGGCATATCTGTGGGTTTTTTTTTTTACCTTTTTAAGTCTCCCATGTCTAGTCTGTAATGATTTGGACCCATCATCACAGAATACAGCACTGTGTCCTATCGCAGTTTGATCTAAATGTGATGATATGGTTTATTTTCTGCATAAGTCTTGTCCCTGATCCTTACTTTCTTTTCCCCATGAATGAAAGTCTAACCTTTCATGGTGCTGCAGATCCCTGTCCCTCCATCCCTTTCTTCACCCCCCGTCTATTCTCTCCTCTTTCCTTTTCCTCCATTTTTAGCTCCTCCTCTCCCCTAAGTCTACGCTTCCTGAGCACCTAGCTGATAGTGTTGCCTTACTGACTGCTTGGCCCACACTCTAGATAGATTAATGTAGGATTTGGGTCTCTTGTTATATATTAGTTGCAGCATTCTTTAGTTCTGTGTATCCACTTCATTATAATTTGTAACTTGCTTGTACATGTATTGCTGCTTTTAATGTTGGCCTCATGTTGTTATTTTTATATTATCCATATTTCTACCTTTATCTATGTTACCACTGTACTGCTATGTTGACAAGGAACCTTTGTAAAAGAACCCTTGGTTCAAAGGTATTATAATGCTAGCGATAAATAAATATCTCTCCAAACCACATACATGCACTTTGAAACCTCAAACCCAGTGCAAAGCATCATGGGTATGCTAATCCTTGAGTAGGTAGAGGGTAGGTCATCAAGACTTGCCGAAAGTGACCTCTACTGGCTTTGACATCTATTTCAGCTCAGGCCTGAGTGTAACCAATTGCAGACACATTTTGTTCTGTTGACTCCTTAGGGCAGTGCAGTTGCTGTCCCCCCAAATACCAAATCAGCGCAGGGAGTTTCAGGCATTTTTATTACACTCTACAGAAGAATTTCCATACCCGTGCTGCTTTGCATCCAGTTTGAGGTTTGTGATTGTTTTTATGTGGTTTGGAGGAGTACACAGAAACCAAACAAAAATTTGCTCTGTCCATGAATCCTTTATAGATCTCACATTCTGATCTTGCGCTACTCTGCCATTCTGGTTTGCTACTGTACCTCTGAGTGTACTATTTGCCAGATTACAGAAGCTGAAGTGGGAATATCTATAGGGTTGCCACCTATCCAGTTTTTGACCGGATAATCCAGTTTTTAGGGTCCTTATCCGGTTTTGATTAAATACAGTCCGGTTTTTTGGGCTATTTTGAGTACTCATATACTCTTAAAAGTAATGTATCAAATCATTCAGTGTTTTGGCTGCATTGCATGTCCAGGTTACAAAGAAGTTCTGATGTCAGTCATTCAGACCTGCCTTTGTTTGTAAAATCAGACTGTCTGAGAGGTATAAAGTATGGCCATTAAGATAATTAGCAGTAAATTAACCTAATCTTTTCCACTCTGAATTTTAAGTATGGTCTTTTACTGCTATGACAAGATACAGCTTTAACACCTTTATGTGCTCTCAAGTGTTTCTCTTTAGGCCCTTTTACACACAGTGGTCTGTATTGGAATGACCGGTACAGACTCATTGTAACGTTACCTGTTTCTGGCGTGTACAGTCAATCCATGCCGCAACATAGTGAACGCTCGCTTAAAATGGGTTCCCTGTTTTTCTTGGTTCATGGGCTTCTGTAGTGTTGTAACCTGGCATGTAATCGTGCCATGTCTGTCATTTCGGCACACTACTCTATTTTTACCACAGATATCTTGTTTGTTGTTTCTGTGCTGGTATGCAGTGAGAGGGAGATGGCAACGAAATATAAACTGCGTGTAAACAGGAATGAGGAACGCTACACTTGCAGCGGAATGACTGCTTGCCAGAACAAAATTTAAAAGTAAGCACTGTGTAAAAAAGCGGCTTTTGTTTTTCCTATATTCTGGTATGTTTTAGACCCACTTTTGTTAAATTAATAATCAAGCTTTTATTGCCTTTATCACCACATTTGCTCTAATTTTTTGTATTACCTGGACATTCTACGATATTAGCTACACTTTTACAGGTCATTCAGATAAACAGCATGGAATGGTGTGTCTGAAATTGGGGAATGTCTTAGAAATATAAAAAGAAGCAGCAGTAGCTGCTGAGGTAAAGGGGAACACACTGCAGTATTAAAGGTACCACAAGCATCGATGAATTAAGTTATCGAAAATTGGTCAGAGCATCAGAATACATGACTGACATGGAAAGGAAAATGAGAGAGTGTTTAACAGAGGGTTGAGCAATAAGCTGTGGATGAGCTTGGCACATCCAGCAGACCTGAGTTTGATTCCCACGGCCTCCACTTACATACTGTGTGACCCTGAGCAAGTCACTTAACCTTCCTGTGCTCCTGGGTCACTCCTGCAAAATGGGCTATGTGGCCTATGGGAATTAACCTGGTTGCCAAATAATAAAAATAAATAACTGAATAAATAAATAAAATAAATAACAGTATAAAAATTATTTCCTATCACTAGTAATGTATATCCCAACATTACAAATGACTTTGGAGGAGGAGGAGGAGCGATAAACTCGCCAGTCATAAAAAGGGGCAGAGCCAGAGGCGGAGTTTGAGGTGTGGTTTACCATCCGTTTTTTACCTCATCCAAAGATGGTGACCCTAAATATGTAATAGTTTGGACTCGGTCCATTAATACATATTCTGGGGTAGAGTTTGGTACAATAGTTGTTTTGCTCGACTTCCTCCACTGCTAGTTACCTTGAAGAAAAGGTGCTCTTCCTTTGCTTAATCATTTCTCGCTCTGGTACTCCAGCAACAGCTACAAATAAAATCAACTTTTTTGTGACATGCTGAGCAATCCTTGTTAAAGGAAAACAAAAGGCTGTAACATTTAAATGAAGTACCTTAGACATCTGAGTTTTGGTTTAATGTTATTGGAGGTCTGATGTTCAAAATGTTAAATTTACTGCTACAGTAAAGGTCGGCAATACCCCCTCTGGAGACATCTGTTGCTCTTAAAAGTGCTGCAGGTGGGAGCACTGATCACCGGGGGCAGGGGAATCACAATTGATATCAGCAAACCCCAGTTGTTCAATGTTACATATAGAATAATGCCTGCGGGACTGTGTATAAGAATTTTTTACACACCCAAGATGTGGGATGCTACGTGGTTTATAATAGCGTCCCACACCAAGGGTGTGTATAAATTAGAGTTTTACAGAGTCACCCAGGCTTTGTTTTATATGATTGCTTGGCTTCTTTTTTTGGGGGGGGCTGCAAGCCCCCTCCTCTCACTCACACGGTGAAGGCTGCAGTCTGAATTCTGTAGGGGCTGGGAGTTGGTCTGTCATTTTCATTTATTTATTTCTGTATTTGGTAACTGGATAAGTGTACTGATCCAAGGGACCATTGTTAGGGACGACCCGGGCCACAGCATGTGGCAGTACGAAAGGAGAGATGTGTTATACGAGTGAAATCTAATAAATATACAGACAATGTTGATGGACAAATGTAGACTACAGAGAAAAGACAAAATAATGAGAGGCTATACAAGCTTAATACTAAAACAAATCAGTTCATCTGGATAGTCGACAACTAAGTGTACATTATTTACTTATTTTATTTGGTCTAGGTTTGCAAGTACCTTTGAGCTAAGGCTCTTTTAAAAAAGGTTCCACGTCACAAGTTACAGTAGACAACATAAATTGAGAGAATAAACATTGAGGCTGGTTCAAAGACAATACACAATCAACACTATGCTGAGAAGGAACCTAGTACTTGGAAGAAGAGGGGAAAAGGGGAAAAAAGGGGAGGTAGGAGGTCAAGGGAGGTAATGAGGGAGGAGGTAGAAAGGTGAGGGGGGGACACGGGGGAAAGTGGCCCAAGTGGCGTTGTCAGGGGTTAAGTGCATAAGAAGGGGGCCCAGGTGAGGGCAAAGTGCGAAAGGAGGCCAAGACCCCTCACAGTAGGCACAGGTGGAGGGAGTACTGTTGGTTAGCCATGGCAGTAACAGGTGCTGGAGGCAATGAGTGTGTTGTGGAGCCTGGATTTGAAGGCACCAAGCAAGGTGGTACAGGTAGTGTCACTAGCAAGACCGTTTAGCCAGGTGGGGGCCCTGGTGTTATGACTGCTGGTTTTTGGTTGTAGGAGGGTACAGACTCCAGGTGGAGTAAGACCCATCTGGATTTTCTTTGCAACCACACAAGTTTGGTATTTTATTAGATTGTCCAGTTGCAGCCAATTGGTTTGAGTGCAAAGGTCACAAGTGTGTGTGAGACGTTTAGCGTCAGTGATGAGTCGACAGGCCTTGTTGAGGGTGGTTGTTACCCATCTGAGTGCAGTGGCAGTGGTGGAGACATAGATGACGAGGCCATAGTCAATCGTGGAGATGATGGAGCTCTGGATGGCAGCTGCTAGGACCTCAGGGGTTAGGTGTCTCCTGTGGCGAAAAAGCAGACCCAGTCTGGAGTTCGCAGCTTTGGCAGTTTACAGCAGGAATAGGTGCCTAGCAAAATTATATGCATAACATAAGAATACATCAAGACATTGTCGAGTGGGGGTACATGGAGCATGTGTTTCGACAGCACACAGAGGTAGGGTGAAAGAGCACTAGGGAAGACCAAGCAACCTAGGAGGGGAGGCTGTTGTGGTCGGGGGGGGGAGGGAGTAGGGTTAACCAGATAAGCAACAGCACTTGGCCTAGTCAAGCAGCCAGGATTTGAGACGTACCTTGAAAGATGGCGTGGGTGTCCAGGGAGCAGACGGGCGCAGGGAGACTGTTCAACAGAGGGGGAGCAGCAACAGATAATGCTCTTCCACCCATTGCTGAAGAAACTTTTGGGATTTCCAAAGGAAAGACTGAGGATGCACGCAAACATCTCGAGGGAGCTCTGGTCTGGAGAAGAGATGTATATGGGGGAGGCAACCCCGAGTCTGATGGTGCTGTACAGGATACAGCCAAGCAAGTAATCAAGTCTGAGGTGGAATGGGAGCCAGCCTAGAGCCTGGTAGAGGTAATGGTGATGGGTGGAGTAAGGCACCAGGAGAGCGCAACCAGATGATGTTGATGTTGTTGTTGTTGTTGTTGTTGTTGTATATTGAGCAGAGGCATGCACGCATGGCCGAGGATGCGCATGAGCAGATGGGGCAGCAATAGTCAATGATTGGTAATAAGTTGCTTGGGCAATGGCTAAATGGGCATCTCTGGACAGAAATAGCTTTATCACCAAGTTTTTGGTTAACCCGATGGATGACTGAGGTAATGTGATCAGCATAGGAAAGGGAGGGGTGCAGACTTACACCCAGATATTTGAAAGTTAGTACAATTTCTAGTACAGTGCCATCCAGAGTAATTACTTAGAGGGTGGACCTTGCCTTGGCAACCCTAGATAGGAAGGGTTTAGATCCAAACAGCATGGATTTAGTTTTTTAAGCTTTACAAGTAGGCGGTGTAACTGGAACCAGGTGTGAGCAGAGGTGTAGTTATCGGATAGGTCCATGGAGGTGTTCTAGAAAGCCTTGTCACTGGAGAAGAGGACGAGGTTGTCTGCGTATAGTTGGGTGTCACAAGTTAGACAATCAGAGGGGAGAGAGTTTATAAACAGGGAGAATAATAGTGGTTCAAGGATGGAGCCCTGTGGTACACTGGTGGTGACTGGGAGGTCAGGGAAGGTAATGAAACCTATGCATACTGATAGATCTATCCATGAGGTAACTTTGGAACCACCATGAGGTCCCAGAGGAGCAGCACTGTGTGATCGACCAGGTCAAAAGCTTTTGACATGTCAACAAAGACAGCACCCATTGCTCTCCCAAGTCCATGTTCCTGTGAATGTAATTAGTAAACGGGGCCAAGGCGGATGTGGTGGAGTGATGCTTACAGAAGCTGTATTGTCTGGACATTAGATTGTGAGTGTCGATGTGGTCTGACAATTGTCGGTGGACAATCCTTTCCAGGAGCTTACTAAGGTGGGGGAGCAAGGATATGGGCCAGTAGTTGTCTATGGATATGGGTCACCAGTTTTAAAAATAAGGACCACCTTGGCATGCTTCCGAGCACTAGGCACTGAAGAGGTGGCTAATGCTAGGTTAAAGAGGTAGGTGAGTGGTTTTAGAATGGCAGGGGTTATAAGTTTGAGCATTGCAGGAAACGGACCATCACTGTCTGAGCTGCCCCAGCTAGGCAGGCTCTTTAGTAGTTTGGCAGTGTCTTTGGAGGTGATGGTTCAGAGGCAGAACAAAGTAAAGGGCAGATTATCAGGAGCTGAGGCAGGGGGATGCTCTGCAGGATCGGGTTCAGTGCTAGAAGTTGCCAGGGGCAACAGCTTGCTAAGGAGGGCAGATGGTCGGTGAATTTTTTTATTGAGGGCCTCGGCAACTTCAACAGGGTCAGTCAACTGGCCAGAGGGAGTATCAAGGTTAATGATATGGGTTAAGCAAAGAGCTGACCTCACCCCAGAAATGGTGTGGATCACGAAGGCTGTCACTTTGTTTGCGCTGAAAGAAGGCATGCTTTTGGGCAAGTGTGGCTTGCTTGCATCAGTTCTGTAGGTACTGGTATTCATTCCAGTGGGTGGGGAAGGGGGCCTGTTTATAGGCTGACCATAGTTTGTCCCTCTCCTTCATCATGGCTAGGAGATCTTTACTAACCCAACGAGTGCAGCCACCCCTAACCCTACAAGTAATCAAGGGGGAAATGCTGATTTGGAGTTGGAGGAGTGTGGCAGTGAAGAATCTCTGCCTCAGACATGTCGGAGAGGGTGTATAAGGTTGACCAGTTTATTGCGCGCACATTGTCAAGAAAGGAGGGAATATCTGGATGGTGGAAATTATGTAAAGAGAGTAGTTTGGGGATGGGGGGCCCCTGGTCTCCATGGCCCAGACCAAGTAGGTGGGGGAGTGGTTGCTAATTGCATCTGATAGCGTTCCTGATAGGAGCACCTTTTCCTCTGTGATCACCCAACCAAGAAGTATATGGTTATGGGTATGTGAGTTGTGTCTAGTAGGGATGGTAATAATTTGGTCTAGGTTATGGAGCTTGTTTTGGTTTGCGTAGTCAGGTTCCTGAGCACTAAGCCAATCCAGATTGAAGTCTCCAAGGAGGATGGTATCACTAGTGGGGGAGAGACTTCCCACTCCTTCTAGGTGGGCAGTGAGACCTGTAGTTGCATCCTGGGGGGAGGGTTATTGCAGCAACCCACATAGATCCCTTTTGCTGCACCAATGGTCAGCTCCACTAAGAGCCAATCACTGAGGGAACTAGGGTCAGAGTGGAGGATGGGGGCAGCAGAGAGAGGCTCATGGATATAGAGAGCTACCCTCCACCTTTTTCTTTCCAGGTCTATCCTGCCTCAGCAGCGAGTACCCAGGGAGATAATGGGCAGCATTGGAGAGGTGGGGTTTTAGCCACATTTCAGAGATGCCAAGCACATGTGGCTTATATAGGGCAACCCAGGGTTTGAGGTAGGTAAATCTGGAGGGGAGGCTGCATAGGTTAATGTGTGCAAACTTAAGGCCAGTGGAGATGTTCCATACAGGATTAGAGTGATCAATGGTAGTACTGGGGGGCTGGGATTGCTCTCGATGTCTCCCACTAGTAACAGCAGAGAGAAAAATAGATTGCATGTATTGGGCAAGGACGGGGGGTGGGGGGGATAAAGGCAGGGAAGAGGAGGAGGCCAAGGCGGTGACCATCCTGTTTTTAGAGAAATGCAAATCATGCGAGACTCATGGGGGTGTCCACTCACCTGACAGTATGATAGAGGGGGGACATCAGGGCAGAAGGAGGTAGTAAGACAGCATAGGAGTTTCTGATCTTTGGCCAGTACGGAAGCACCCAAATCCACAAGGAATAGGATGCCTAGCAGAGAGGCTGCCAGCAGAGGGAGCATTGCCCACCTCATTTGGAGTAGTAGGTCAAGTAATCTTGGGGGGTTAAATGACAAAGGCCTGGGAGAAGTTAGAGTAGGATATAAACTTGCAATTGTGGTTTCCCCTATAAGGAGTGTTAGGGTGCCTTTTATAGGCAAATAATGTTGTAGAAGGTATTAAAAGAGGATCTGAAGCTGGTTAGGGCTGGCAGCTGTGATATCCAACTAGAATTGGAATTACAATTGTTATTACCCATGTAGATGGTGATGGGGTGCCATGGTTCCCTGCAGAGGCTCTTACAGAAAAAATGGCACGTGAATGCCTTTATAACCAGCGAGTTATAACAGAAAAGTATAATTGGGTTTCCCTCTGAGCCCAGTTATTATAAAATAATATTGAATGCCAAGTTATTTTTTTCTTTATTAATTGTGATATATGGAGGAACATGTAATCCCTTTCTCTTTACAGTATAGTTTGCCCTGATGCTGTTATGGAGCTGAGGTCATAATCCACTGCTTGTGACATCACAATCTGAAGCTGTGGAACTGATTTGTAATGTCACATACTGGGGATTATGACCTAGGATCCTGAATGGCATCCAGGTAAAAGGACTAGGATCATATTTTACTAGACATATATTCTTTCTGTCCTGCCACCCATGCCTCCCTGACCTCAAGAAAAAGGATATTGTAAAGACTGAAGGGACAGTGGCCAGCACAGACCCAGCTCTCACCAGTCCAGCCAGATGCTGTCTGAATGAATAGGAGGCAGCGTGTGCTCATACTAAAAAAAAAAAAAATGTATGCTACTTCCCATTTACTCAGATGGCAGCTGGCCAAGTAGTGAGAGGATGGTCTGTGCTGACTGCTGTCCCTTAAGTGTTTAGTATATATTTTTCCTTGAGGTCAGGTTGGCATAAGAGTTTGAAGGGGGAATGGGTGCTGCTGGGGGTGACTGTGGGTGAGTGTCTGATTTGTCTTGTGGCTGAGGGGGAGCAGGTTGGGATTGGGTGTTTGATCTGGTTGGGGAGGGGAGGGTCCTCATTCTTTCTGTCTATGCCAGGGCTGGTGGTGGGGGTGCTGCTACAATGGGTGCAAGGAGGGGTGCTCATTTTTAAACCAGAAAGGACTGAGTGTGGGGAGGAGGGAGGTAAGTGTGCTTAAAGAGGGTTGGGGAGGGGAACATTTTTTGCTTCTTTTGTAAACAAAGTGAAAGCACACTGATGTGCCACTTCCCACAGTCATCACATGGCAAAATTGGTACTTTGGTACATGGTATGCCAATCAAAGGGCCATGGGAAGCAATGACACTTTGCATAATGCTTTGTGTAGCGAAATTAATATACTTAGCACTCACCTTGACAAGAGCCAGCAGAGGGAGGGATCTGCAAGTTTTCTTTTTTTTTCTTTTTTTTTTTTTTTAAAGAAATTAGACCAGGACTGTGATTGAGGATGGAGGGTGGAGCCAACTTGAAGAGAAGCAAGAGGTTATCTTTAACAAAAAAAAACTGGCTGGGAGGTGGGAGTGGAGCAGCTGTGAAAACACAGCTGCTGTAGTGAGTTTATCGGTTTTGGGAAAACATTGAAAACCAATATTTAGACACAGTTATTACATGGTCTACAAGTCTTCTCCAATTTTTCATTACCAGGTTAGTTTGCATAGAAACAGAATCCTTGTCCCCCAAGGTCATCCATTTCTGCTGCTTAAACCCTCTGTGACATCAGTTTGCTGCCTCGGAAACTATTATGATATCACAAACATTGGATTGTGACTTCAGCAAAAGATTAACCTGCATGAGTTAATTAACAGTTGTGGACAAGGATTCTATTTCCCTGTATCCGAACCTAGCAGTGAAGAAAGAATGGAACAGAAATGCAGAAAATCTATGAAATCTAGAGTGAATTGTGCTTCAAGTAGTAGTGCATGTTATGGAAAAACTTTTAACCCATACTTCAGTATTCAGTTTTAGATTGCCTCTTATCTCCTGTCTTGTTCAATACCCTTCTTTCCACCGTTTGAGTCTGCTTTAGCACTTTTTCTCCCATTTGAAATAATAAATGGAGTGCTCATTTAAATATGGCTTGAGCCAGGTTTTCTTCCGTATTCTCAGCTGTTTATACCCATTGTCCCATAAGGTCAGTGAGCAGCGTCTGCTGCATACTAGTTCATATTAGTCACAAGAAAACTGTTATACAATGGGTGTTCAAGAACATCCGAGAATACTGATGAGAACCTGGAGATAGCCGTATTCAAAGGAGCACTCTATTTTATAACAAGTGCTAAAGCAAACTCAGAAGGGGGGGGGGGGGGTGTATAGTACAAAACAGCAGATCTGGGCAATTTGAAATAGAATAAAAAGTATAGGCCAAGATTTTCACTGTAACATGCACAGCTGCTGTAAATATTATTATGATCGTCCTCAAGTACATTTCTATATGGCTACACCTTTGGACCTGTAAGCCATCTTGATAACATTCTTCACATTTTCTCAAATGGGAAAAACTTACTTGAAGCTCAGATTATGCTCTGCTGAATTCAGTGCCAGTTTAGTAAAGTTTTACTAAGGTGTATTTGTAGGTTGAAGTAGAGACTTTATAAAATACCTTGCATTTTCTGCTACTTAGAAACTCAAAGACTTCTTAAGATCCTTTCTAGTTCTTGGTAACTTAATTGTAGGTAAAGTGACATGCTAGGATCAGCATTTCAGTGTGCTTATGTGTACACTGTGGAAGTGGTTATCCAACGTTTACTTAAACCCAGAAATAATAATTATAAAGACTGTGAGGCAACAAGTGGCATTTGTTTTCCTTTTACCTTGGGGCTTGTTAAATGGTAGGACTCCTCATTAAAGAGCTATAAGCAGCATGAATAGCAGACAGAAAATGACGCTAATGTTTTCAAGTATTCAGTTTTCTACTTTTTATTTCTGAAGTATTTTTTCTTTCGGTCATTAGAAAGTTTTCTACCTGACAGTCTTTGGTGTAATGTGAAGAACAGTACTTTACCTGGCAGGTGACATCTAGTTTTATAAAATGGTAATAGAAACATAGACGTTAATGGCAGGTAAGGACCACAGGGCCTATCCAGTCTGCCCATTTTTTCTACCTTATGAATGTGCCATAGCCCTGTACTCTGTCAATGACCTATATATTTATACTCATCTGTATTGCTCCCTTATGCCTATCCCATGCCTGTTTGAAGCCCTGCACTGTATTCACATCCACCACTTCTTGAGGTAGGCCATTCCATGCATCCATGACCCTTTCTGTGAAAAAGAATGTCCTTGCATTACCCCATAATCGGCCTCCCTCTAATCTCATGCTGTGCCCGCTTGTCCTGCTATTTTTCTTATACTGAAACATGTTAGACTCTTTCACCTTGTTAATGCCCTTATGATGTTTGAATGTTTCGATCATATCACATCACCTCTCTCCCTCCTTTGCTTTAGGGTATACATATTGAGCTGCGTTAATCCGTCCTCTGTAAGGTGAAATCCAGCAACCTAATTGGCTAAGACTGACCGTGTGGTGATGCTGTGCACTGTACAGTCAGCCTGGTGTTAGCCTCTTCATACATCACTACACAGCTGAACCTTTGTAACAAAACCAAAAAATAAAGTCTGGCAGTCATGTTTTTCCCACGCTAATGGCAGCATGACATGAACACCAAGTTGTGTTCAAAGCAGCACCCCACACATGCAAACTCCATACCAAACTCCTTTTATTTTTTACACTGCATTTTTTTCTCACAAATCAGTTTAGTATTTACCACTAAAAAGTACAGTAACCACATGTTACAGAAGCACTTGATTCCATGGGCATGTAGCTGTAAATTACAGCCAAATATTGAAACAAACATTAACAAAAACAGCACTCGCCATGGAAAGATACTGCAACGAAGAGGTAGTGCATTCTCGAAGTGCTGGGGTACACCGCCAGTTGGAGCTGGCTTAATAAATTGTATGCAGAGGCTGGGATATTCAAAGGGGTTGCGCATGACACAACAGTGTTGTGCCATGCGCAACCCACTGATGTGCCCCGGCACAATATTCAAAAGGGGAAGTTGTACCACGCAAATCCCAATGTGCAGGGGTGCACCAGTAATGTATGCAGCACAAGTGCGGGGGGCGTGCTCATGCATATTTGGCACATCCCGATATTCAGCCCGGGATGTGCGGTGCATATGAAGGCACACACCTGCCTTGCGCCGCACAAGGGGGCACAAAGATGTTCCCCAAAAAAGGAACATGTCGGAGGACACCCACAGGCTGGCTGCCATATTGCTGGGTGCACTACGGCAGCCACCTGCTGTGGGTGGCCCCCGACCTCCCGAGTCACAGGTCGGGTGTCGGGGAGGGGCCCCCCATGCCTGATCACGGGCTTTGTAAATATAGTATTTCCCTGGTGGCCCAGTGGACCTGCTCCCCAGCCCGATCGTGGGCTTAGTAAAATTTAAATGTATCCCTAGTGGTCCAGTGGGCCAAACCCAGCCCAATCGCGGGCTTAGTAATTAAAAACAGAATCCCTGGTGGTCCAGTGGACTGAATCCCAGCCCGAGCATGGGCTCCGTAAACTAAGATAAATCCCAGGTGGTCCAGCAGTACTCCCCTTCCCACCGGCCCTCTTACACGCCACCCCATTCCCCCTGGTCAGCGGTGAGTGGGCAGGTGGGGAGGGGGGTACCGCTGGACCACCAGGGATTTATCATAATTTATGGAGTCCGCGATCGGTCTGGGATTCGGTCCACAGGACCACCAAGGATTCTGTTTTTAATTACTAAGCCCGCAATCAGGCTGGGGAGCAGGTCCTCTGGACCATCAGGGAGTTTACATTTGTACAAAGACCACAATCGGGCATTGGAGCTCATTGCTGCTGAGGAGCAGGGGGCATTGGACCTCAAAAGCTGCAGCCTGGTAGGGTGCCAGGTGCAAGTTGCTGGGGATCAGCACACGTGCATGCAAATGGGGCCATAATGACATGCAAATGGCCCCATTTGCACCAGGCATGTATAATGGCCCCATTTGCATACCCACTGTTGAATATTGCTGTTCCTGCACCTAGCGCATCCACACTTGCATTAGCGCATCTCCCTGCTCCTCTCCTGCCACTTGTGCTGGCACAGTGCCACTGCGCCATGCGCAATGCGGGCGGCCACAGTGCCATATTCAATGGTGCTGAGCCATGGTGCAGCACCATTGAATATCGCCCAGGCCACGCTCTGGCGCATCCCAGTTGCGCTGCACCCAGGCTTGCACCCCTGCCTGGTGCAGTCTGAATATCCGGCCCTATATCTTTCCATGGTGAGCACTAGTATTTGCCACTGATTTGGTATTCACATTTGACAGCCACCACCAGTGAAGGCTCACTGAAAGATGGGACTCCGGGAGTGGGGATCATTAAAAGACATGAGTGGCGATTGCACTTTCAGTTACAATTGTGTCGTTTCACTGCTCTGCATAATTAAAAACACAAGTAAAGAAATATAACAAAAAAAAAAGGACAGTGCTTCATCTTTTCAGTAGACTGCACAGAAAGAGGGGAATGTGGGGCCTACTGGTAAAGCATTAAAAAAAAAAATACTGCAACTACAAGTATGGAAGCCTCATTTGGAGAAAGATCCCAAAAACAGAGACATTTTAGTTCCACTAGGAGGAGGGACTACTTCAGCAATTTTTTACATACATTTTATCTTTTTACATGTTTAATCATGATTATTTGAATTACTAAACCTATTTAAAAAAAGGCAATTTTATAGGTGCAATAAAACACTCCAGGGTGTACATTATGCTAGATTACGCACTTCCTGGATGGTTGAAGGTACTCAGCCTGCTGCTTCATGCCCCAGCATGTTCCCTCCTTCTACCTCATTAGCATACCTGTTGTGTCCTCACTCACTGTGGCATCGTCAGTAACCAATCTGGCAGGAGGTGATTGGTTCATCTTGATCAACTGTGGTGTCACAGTGAGGTATGAAGGGGAATAGTATTCAAATATTGACCAGAGGTAAGGGCTGTCCTCAAAGATCAGTATATTTTTTCCACTATCTCAGAATCTCACAGGCCTGGGTTTTAGTTTGAGTTAATAAAATTAGATATGAGGGCATCCATGATGAGTGTTGTTAAACGCATAGTACTGTCAGGCTGAAAATACTTTAGCAACAGGGAAAAGAAAAAGTACCATCTATATAAAAAGCAAATGTTCGCTACCTTAAAAATATTAATGGCAGGCAATACACAAGCTCTTTAAGTGAGATTGGGTAGGTAATTTTTGATGCCTTGCTATGTTCTGCTTAGCCTGTGCTGTGAGCTCTTTATTTTTAGCCTCTGTCTGTGTTTGGCGCTGTGTTTTTGACTCAAATGGTTCATGTGAAGCCCCCACTCAACAAAGAGAGATACTGATTTATTTTTTTTCTTGCATTACAGTCCGCTTACTGTAGCTGATGGTACACTAGCGGACTGCAGCGACAGTTGCCGTACACATCTGATAGCGGGGGAGCGAGGTAGGTTTTCGAGCTGGGCTGCTGAGGGGGAAGGAGCCAGGTTGGTGGGAGCCGATACTGCTGCACCACTAGTCCATCCTATGCCTGCTTAGATTGAGCAGGGAGCTCTGTATTTTTAACTTCAGTCTGTGTTGGGCGCTATGTTTTCGGCTTGGATAATCCATTTGAAGCCTCCACTAGCAGATTGCAGCGACAGTTGTTGTACACATCTGATTGGGGGAGGGAGGTTTCAAGACGTTGCTGCTGCTTGGGAAGGAGGACTTGTGGAGCTGATACTGTGGCCCACTAGTCCAGATCTGCTGGAGAATTGCTAGCGTTTGGTGGCTACTGGTGGGTGCTCGGCTAAGCGTCCTGCAGACCATCTCCGATCTCCAGGTACATTTTGCTGGTGTGTGAGTGTGTATTATTAGAAACACTCGAATGCAGAACTACAGAGCAGCGTGTGCGGGTATGGTTACTATTACAGCTCGCGGGCTCCGTGAGAGCGGAATCCACTGAATTTGTATTATTGCAAGGCGCCATTTTTAACCTTTTCAAAGGTGATGTTGCCTTTCCCATGGAATGGACTCGCTATTACAACCATGCTTGGCTTGCGATATCTTTAGGCGGCCATAGAACTGGATACCGGACATGCGCGAAAGCCAGTGCTCTATGGATCTAGTTGGGTTACAGCTGATTACAAATAATCTAGCAGTATTTCAGATGTCTACTTGTTCTTTCCCTTAAAAGCCATTCCCGAATATCTGTGTAGGTAATGAATAGAATGCCTCATCACTGCCATGTACGTAGCATGAGCAAGCATACCCGAGTGTTCTTACTATTAATTATATTATTTTGGGGGAGGTCGCTGTTTACGTGATCTAAAAGTCAGTTGCTCCGTTTTCCAGGGGAAAACGTGTGCTGCAAGAGCAGATTCCGACAAACTCTTGCAGTCTCAATTGTAACTGATTCTGACTCGTACCGCTCCTCTGTCTGCTTCAAGTGGTATGTCCAAGGGAGTGCAGATCTATATGGACTAGGTATAGGTTGGGTACCTTTCATGTCGGCGCCCCTCAGGTTGATTGTTGAAGATGCTGAGGTAACTGTGGAGACAGCGGTTATCAGTGCTGCTGCCTGCAGTTGCAGACTGAATTTTCAGGCTGAGGCCGCCGCGCTCCCCTCTGACCGCACCTCCCAGCTGGGCACCAAGCTCTGCTAGTGCCTGCCGCTCCCGTGCCCCCGTTGCCGAGTTCTGCAATGCGGTGGGTGTGGTTATAATAAATCGTAGATGTGGAGGACCTCTCCTCTGCAGTGACAGCGCTTTCCCTCGTGACTTTTCCAATTTTTCCGTTTCCTTTTCATCTCAAAGCCTTTGAGAGAGACCCCGAAATATTTCACTTGGCTGCAGACGGGAGTGTTAAGTTTTATATGAGGCGGGTGCAGGCTACATGGTAAGTGGTTGCGAAGCAGATGGTATCCATCAGATATGGGGGGCGGAGGGAGGGATGGGGGAAATATAAAACGATGTCAACTACTCTGTCTCATTTCTGGAAGGGGAGAGAGTAATTGGATCTCCATGCCGGACCCCAAATCCTACTGCAGCTGAAGTAGATCAAAGGTGCAGTGCCCGCTTTGAAATAATTCTGTATGACCCAGCTTATTTAGTTCTGGAAGAAAGAATATTTGCCCTCGAGTATAGCTTTACTACCACATCATCTGATTTTATGTTGCATTTTTTTTTTACAGCTTTGTCCACTGTATCGATTTTAAAGCTACTGCTGTCCTTTCCTCTTGAATTATTCCCTTCAGAGTTTCACATAATTAGATATTGCATCTTTTTGGTCCCATTCATTTTCTAGAGCATATCCTTATCAGCCCAGAACCATAACTGTTTAGATTTTAAGAGTGTGGACTCTGACTAAACTGCACAAACTTGGTTGCAGACCTTTGCTGAATAGAAGAAATTCTGATTCATTGCTGTAGTTGAGTTTTGTGAAAGGGCGGCAGCATCTTAGAGTACAGCATCACTAACAGTATGTGACTTTAGATGTTTAAGAGAAAGACAACTTTTAAAACCTGATTTTTCTCTTGTTGGTTGAACCTATTTAAGTCGCCCGCATAATTTGAGTAGGTTGGAAAGCACTTGATTATATTATTTTGGAAGGAACAACTGTTTCGTTTGTATTTAAATCAGATGTCTTGCTATTTTTTGTTACATGTTTACATGGTTGTTATTAGCTGTACAAAACCAAAGCAGTTTGATCAGTCTGAAGTCTAGCTTCAAGGCAGCCCTTCTCTGTTTTTCATTTGGAAGTCATAGTGGTGAGGGTGATTTGTTTTCAGTGGTGAGGCTCAAAACTGCTTCTGCCCTTGAAATAGTTTTTTGTTGTCTTTTGGTTTCAGTAACCCAAATGGGAATTCTACTACTTTACTCTTTAACCCTGTGGGGGAAGAGTTTAGTTTATCATTATTTCGGAAGACATCTTTGAGCCAAGGCTCTTTTACAAGGTTCCACGTCGGGGAAATAATACAGAACATAGTGAGGACAATAACAAGTACAGTAGTTTCAAGCAGCCATAGGCTTTATCAGGTACATTAAAGTTTCATATGGGATTATTATATGTACAATGATTCACAGTATGTATGTTAAGTTACAGTAATTTGTGTATATTATTGAAGAACATATGCACAATAAAAAAACAGCTGTAATATGGTTCATTAGAATAAATTAGAAACTGCTAGGAGATATGGTAGATACATGTAGAGGAAGTTAAGTGGAAGTCACATTGCCCTCTACTCCAAGTAGATGTTCCCATCATTTTTTTTTTTTTTTTTTGGGGGTCTTTTCTCCTTTGGCTCATGTTTCATCCCTGAGTTTGCAAAAGCAGACTGTTCTGCAGAAGTGGCATTCTCAAACTCCTCAGAAAAGACAGCAAGCTGAAGTTTTCCCATTTGCATTCCCTACTGGCCAACACGTGGAACAGCAATGAACTCTGCTTTCCCAGACAGGGGATATCAGGTTTTGAAGCAGCAGCAGCTTAAAGTAGGGGAGGCAGAGTGACCAGAAAAATGTTTTCCCCCTTTAACATGGGTGAGACTGCCAGCTGGACATCTGTGAGAGGTAGGCCCGAGGTGCCATAGAATTCAGGTTCAGGATCTCTGACCAAGTCAGAAGGGGTCACCCAGTCCTACACTGGCACTAGGAGCACCATGGAGATCACTGTATCTTCCAATGGGGAAGGGAAGTTGTTTATCTCTTGTTTATGAATTACCTTATTAATGTACATCTGAAGCACAGATTACCAGAAGGGTAACTGTTTCCCCACAATAATTCATTTCCATGGGGATCAAAATATGAGTGAACGCTAGGGGAGAAAAAAGGTTTAGCAACATAATGTGATTTGCAGTATTTGTGATAATAATATAGTAAATTACAGCATTTTTATGAGCCCCATTGCATGTTTTTTTAACCACATTTGACTTTCATTATTCATTGGCTACTGTTGCTATCCTTACCCATCAAAATGCAAACCATAGCCACAAAAATCAGAAATGTTCACACGCCTTCCACAGGGAAATATAGTGACATCATCTTCTTATACTTTTAAGAAAAGGTTTTTATCTCAAAGGAAGGCTTATAAGGTCACACAGAATTGGTAATTTTGGTAGATATGCATATTTTGAATGCCTTTTGGAAGATTGATTGGCTGAATGAATGAATGAATGAGTCATTCATCAGGTTAGTACATTGGGATGAAACCTAATTTACAGTCGCGGCCCAGAGCTATGTATCCACACAAAGCTACAAACATTTAAAGGCATACTTGCTAATCTAGCAATCTTTGTGTGACATATACTTGCTGTTCTTGGCTGTCCTCTGGATTTTGTATACATACTTTGCATTGTGGGGGCAAGTGTGATTTTGTATTTCTTTGAAACTGGGCTTCCCAGCCAAATGCCCTTTGGGGTAACCATTGCCTCAGTGCTTGCACACAGAGGTTCTTTGTCTTTTAAACTGTGTTTTGTTTTAATTGGGTTCCACAACATAACCCAGATCGATCGTCTTAGGGTAGCTGGTTCATTCCACTGGGGTGTCAAACAGACGAGGCATACTGATGAGTCCTGGTAGGACGAAACACATGTCTATGTCTTCTGTTGGGACACTTTGCAGACTGTGTGAGAGGCCTTTTGGCACCATGCATTTCTGCTTAAAGTTGAACCAGCATAATATTCTGTGGTGATTTGCATATGCAGCCCATGATGCTTTGCACTGTGGGGGCAAGTGTGATTTTGTATTTTTGTATACAGTTATCACTCTTACAGTTATGATACTATTTCTTTGTGTTGCACTGCTGATAAGGTACAGTATACATCCAGATTAATGACTCTTGAAACAACCTTGAGCACAAAAAAAACCCCAAAAACATCAGTAGGCAATTTACCCTTCCCAAGCTACAGCACGTCAAACCTCTAACAGTTCCAGTCCTGTGCTCTACCACTTAGTGTAGCAGATTTTTTTTTGTATTGGATATTGGTATCTGGATAGGCTTGCTGAGACAAAATGTCCCTTTTTCAGGCGCGAATGTTAACTGTTCGTATCAAAGATGGACTTGGCCAGTTAGTCCTGACTAATGTGGTTCAGATCTGGGATACCTAGCAGATTCCACAGCACAGGTTAAATGGATAAAGTGATGGCCTCTGTTTCATAACACTTCAGGTGCCCATCCCCTGTAGACTGGAAAGAAATAAGTGTGTAAATGGCTAATAAAGAGTTACAGAATAGGCATCAACATCTTGCATTTGTGAAGGCTCTGCAAGGTTTGATTTTCTAAACGCTGTGTGAGGATTTAAAACTGGAACCAGCCCACAGGCCAAGTGCTGTCAAATTTGGCATTGGACAGTAACATTTTCTTTGTAAACTTGCCTCTGTAGCTTGTATGGAAGAGGTAATATTTCAATATTTATCTGTGGAGCTAATGGATTTTCCCAGCTTCTAGCCCTGGTGGCTGTAAAGTGTATCTTTGACCCTGCGGTACAGTAATATTGATGCTTTAGTGGATGTGGACTTTCAGTGATGTTGCTGCATCTTTAACTGACCTGCTTATCAGTTAGCCAGATCTAGTGGCAGAGTTACGAAAGACCACTGGACCTAGAGACTTGGCCACTAGAGTTAATGTCTCCATTTTGACAACTGTGAGTGGCTCCTATGGAATATTGCATTGGTGGTTAGTAGTTAGTTTCTGAAATGCACCTTGGCAAGCATGTCTTTTATGGCTTTTTCACTTTGCCAACTGGCTACACCTAGCTATGACTGCCTA
This sequence comes from Neoceratodus forsteri, assembly GCA_016271365.2. Classification (NCBI taxonomy): domain Eukaryota; kingdom Metazoa; phylum Chordata; order Ceratodontiformes; family Ceratodontidae; genus Neoceratodus; species Neoceratodus forsteri. The sequence continues at coordinate 1,548,970,236 of CM057455.1, read as the reverse complement.
AGAGGATGTTGGTGAGAGTGAGACAGGCTCACTGTGTCCCCAACCCCACCCCCTACTAAAAAGGGACTTTGCCGCCTGTCTTTTAAATGTGGTCACCAGGTCTCTGTTACATTTTGGGAGCTTTGTACCTACATGGTTGTTATACAGAAGGACTTAAAACACAAGAATACTTTTGAATGATTACGTTAGTGCTTGCAGTACCTTGGGTTGTTAATTAGATTAAAAATTAATGTGGTGAGCTTCAGATTTTTGTGATAATTTTTCTGGGGTGGCAAGCAGAAAATTAAAAATGTTTCCTTCCACAGGCTTAAATGTGTTCATTATAATGACAGAAAGCAGTGCCAGTGGCTCAGTAGGTAGCACACTTGCCTCTGGGGCCAGATGGTCATGGGTTCTAGACCCACATCAGGTATTTGAGTTGGTACCCATAGCTGGCACTGTAGTGCAGCACAAGGGGGGTGCTGCACAACTGAGGTCCTGTCCCTCAAATGAGATGACAACCGAGGTCCTTTCTGCACATCTTTGGTCACTGTCCAGATGAAAGTAAAAGATCCCATGGAACTTATCGATGAAGAGTGCAGAGATTTCCTGGTGTCATGGTCAGCAGTCCCCTATCAGTAAAGCATGTCCATGGAACCCACTCCTAGAACGCACCTGGAAACTGCTATCATAGCTTAGTGTGCCTTTCCTGGTCAAAAAATGGTAAATAAAATAAAAACAAGATGGAGTTTTTGTCAAGGGGAACTTATTTGTTTTCCCCAGCTGTTTGCGCACCTGCTGCCACCATTGCCTTGCTTCAGGCCCTTGCTATCTGGTCACCACCAGTCCAATCTACATCTACCCCCATTGTACAGCCAGTGGAGATTTGCACGGTGTGGGATATGAGCACACCAGTGGCCATCATATGTAGTAGTGTAGGGACATATGTTTTTTCTGTGCTTTCTCCTTCCCCCTTCCCCTTGATGTCTAGTGTAGGCCATGCATCCCCATGCATGAACCCTCACATGCACATAGCAATGCCCTGCAGGGGAGACAAGCTCCCTCAGCCCACTGCAGGGGTCACTATGGTGGAGGAACCAGGCCGCCACCCTCCCCCAGCTGGGAGCACCTCTGATAACTTGGCCTGACTTCCAGAGTTTGCTTTCAAACCCAGATCATCAGTGCAGTAGTGCATAGCACTTGTGCTGGGCCATTGGGCTGACCAAATTGCCATCCATTGGGAATACTGAAGTCAAAAACTCCATGTTGGGACATCCGGTGCAGCGCTTGAGTTAATGGTGGCTTGAGAGACCAGCTTCTCACTCCCTCCAGCTACAACTCCTCACCTAGCCTATAGAAACCCAACAAAACACACCAGGAATAGGTAGAATTTTGATGGCTAGCAACAGCCTGAAGAGGGGTGATAACAGATTTCAAATACTCACACCAGAATCCGAGCCCTCCGACAGGGAACTTTCAGAAGGAGAGATGCCACACACCATGGCCCAGAAACCTCACATACAAAACAAATCCTCTCACCACAAAAATAAAAAGGCTGCAAGCATGGACCAGAAATTAGATAAGATATTAACAGAAATCATGGATTTGAAATCAGACTTCTCCTCTTTCAAACAAAATCAAGAAACTATGCAAAAAGAAATCGCTGAGACTACTTCCAGAGTTTCTGAGCTTGAACAGACTATGCAAGAGCAATCTGAGACAGTTACTCATCTACACACCACGTTAGAGCAAATTACCACCCTCTGCCATCTTACCATGGAAAGGCAGGAGGATGCTGAGAATCAACATCGTCGTTGAAATCTTGGGGTGTATGACATACCTCAGAATAGCGAGGGGCAGGATCTACAGGGATTCATTGCAGGAGTTCTCTGCACATCTCTCTCTCTCTCTCTCTGTGGATCCGCAGTTGGACTTGGAAATAGAACGTACACATAGAGCGCTCAGCCCAAAGCCCTCCCAATCAAATGCTAGGCCCCATTCAATTATAATTCATTTCCTGAGATACAGCACTAAAGAACTAGTACTTAAAAAGGCATGGTCCATGGGAAAAGTGACTTATGGCAAAGATTTTTCTAGATAATGATTACACGCCTACAACAATGCATAGGAGAAGGGCCTATGTTCCCCTTTTCCACATCCTCCACCAACAGCAGCTTAAATTCAGGACTCCTTACCCTAGCAGACTTTTAGTGCAGTACCCATTGGGGCAGGTGATTTATGAATCAGTGGAAGAGGCCGTACAGGACTTTCCATCGAGAGGCCTCCCACTCCCATCAATGGTCTCTGCTTCCCGGAGGCCCCAGAGAGAGGATAGCACACTACAGGCTGGTCATAAGGGCCGTCAAAGCCAACAGGAAGCTCAGGCTGCAATCAAACAATTACTGGCCCAATTTGCCAGACAGGATAACTGAGAGCTAAGCATCGGAACTGGGAAACTGTGTGGTGAGTGATGCCAGCCTTAGTCTGTTCTCTGTTCTCTCGCATGGGGACTGACCTGGTTTTGGGGGGGTTCCAAGTGAAGGCCTCATGGGGCTAGGAAACCAAACCAGGCATATCGAACCTGAGGAGGGAGTAAAGAGCTTAGTGCTTCTTTAGTAGCCGTAAGGTGCATGGAGGGAGCAAAGGGGATCATGACCTGGGTTCTTCCTGGGTCTCTAATAGGGCCAGGGAGTCAGCCTAAGACTGCAGATTGCTGAGTTTGAATCTGTACCAATTGATAGTCTCTTTCGCCGATGTGTTGATCCTGGCCCCAGATTGTATGGAGTAGCGGCATCAGACTGGACCACTCTGGGGGGATGGATAATTCATGCGGGCGATAGTGGGACTCATGCAGCTAGATTGGAAATAAAATGGCCTGCCCGGGGAAGTTTCTGGGGGCATTCACTCCTGGACTCCCAAGGGGCAGGCCTAACATGGAAAATAACAATGTGTGATCTCCCGCAGGCCCAGGTGTATAATTCCCTTATCTGTTTGCTCGTCACCCCTGGGGAAAAACAGGGCGCTCTGAACAGTCTGGACTGCTTATGGCTCAGAAACTCTGAAATAGTTAGGGGCTGGGACATAAAGGATTGAATTAGGTCTACATGTCGGAGGAACTGACTCCCTGGATTCATTACTTAGTAAGGTAGGATTGAGTTTTTTTATTATTTAGATTAACTGAAGGTATAAATTATACCTCACCATTACAGCATACAAACGAAGAGTCCTGGGAGGGTCTCGCTCCATCAAAATAGATGTTTTGGTATGCTGCCTCTAGATCTTGATCTTGTTTGAGGGCTCGAGGGATTCTCCCTTCTGCGAGGCCACTGATTTTCCCCCCCTCCCCCATACCGACCTAGGGGTGCCTTTGAGATGGGAGGGAGGGAGGCAGGGGACGGGATGAGTGACTCACTAACCAGAAGGGACTAACCAGATTTCCCAAACAGAATATTTGTCTATTCTCCTGGACTTGAAACTACACTAAAAAAGAGGTGGATTTTCGAACACTGGCTCATCTTCAGGAACTCCAGTTGGAGTATATACTCTTGATTAATAATATTTTTACTCATTTCATTTTTCTGAAACTATGGAACTTTGAGTGACTCAACCTTACTTATCCAGCGTTAACATTTTCATTATTCCACCCAGTAGGGGACACCACAAGTACATGGGGCCATAACTGTCTGGATTCCCTGCTTCTCCTTACTTAATGAAAACAGGCCTAGCTAGAGGGCTGAGGCATTCACTGATCAGGAGATATAAGCGCAATGCACCTTCCCCCCCCCCACCCCAATCCCAAACTCCTTCCCAGATGTTATGATTTAGCTTTCTGTTTATATGCCTTACCTTCCCACACCATTCCTATCCCCACATTAGAGGCAAGAGCATCCCAAGGGGCACCCTTACACTCCAGAGTATAGGGTACCCGATTAGGCAGGAGTACTCCCAGCCTTCCTTTCCCCACCATATTGACGAGCAGGATTTGGAAGTCTTCATATGATCAGGGCTGCAAAAAGTGAATTTTGCAAAGCTGCCTTAAGGACTTCAGCCAAGGACCCTAGGAACTTCTGTAGGAATATTAAAAATATAGTGAGTGAGTGGCTCCTCCACCAGTGAGGCTGCTGACATGCTTATTGATGGTGCTAGCTGTAATAATCTGCTAACCATCGCCAATGCATTTAACTCTCATTTCTCTGATCTGTCCGTCTTCACCTCTCTATTCCCCGCCACTGGTTGTGATAGGCCTGCCCAGGTCCCTACATCCCAATTGGTACCCACCTGTCATCCTCTGTTCTATTTTAAGGCTGTGACAACACAAGAGATGCAGAGATTGCTCTCCGGTATCTCTCCCTTTTCTAGTGCTGGCCATGATGGTATGGAACCCAAGCTTCTCCGCCTTGCTGCTGCCTTCATTGCTTCTCCTGTGGCCCATATCGTTGACCTATCCTTAGCCTCTGAGGTTATTCCTGACATATGGAAGGTGGTGAAGGTTGTCCCTGTATACAAACAGGGTGACCCTAGGAGTATTGACAACTATCAGCCGATTGCCATCTTGTCTGCTATCAGTAAGCTTCTTGAGAAAGTTGTGGCGGGGCAACTCATGGATTATGTTCAGTCTCATAAGCTACTGTCTTCCTCACAGCATGGCTTTCGAAAAGGGCACAGTACAACCTTAGCCTTGATCACTGTGACGTGTGGTATAAGGGCTGCTATGGACCAGGGCAGACTCTCTGGGGCCATCTTTATTGATCTCTCTAAGGCTTTTGACCTAGTTGATCATGTACTACTTGGCAGTCAACTTAGGTCCTTGGGCCTGTCCCCTCCAGCACTCAGGTGGTTCTCCAATTACCTTCAGAGCAGGCAGCAACTTTCCATGTATAGTAACTTGCTCTTAGATGTCACCGCAGTGTCCTCAGGGGTTCCCCAGGGGTCAGTCCTTGGGCCCCTGCTTTTCTCCATATTCATCAACGATCTTCCCTCCTCTGCTGCCACCTGCAGGTCTATCCTGTATGCTGACGACTTTGTTATTCTCACTCATTCTCGGGATATTGGGGTCATTAACCACCAATTAAGTGAGGATTTCAGGAGTATCCAGTCCTGGATATGGTCCCACAAGCTGGTTCTAAATCTTAAAAAGACTCAGGCCATGCTGTTTGGATCCCTGGCTAAGATAAAAGCCTCCTCTGTCCCTCTGTGCATCTTGGATAGTGTTGGTGCTCCTGTTCTCATCACTAACTCCATCAAATACCTTGAGGTGACACTTGACTCTCAGCTTGATCTTGGTCACCATATCAACAACGTGTGTTGAGCTGTTAACTGGAAGCTGGGTTTGGCATACAGGGTGAAGAAAAATCTTACTTCGGCTGCTCGACTAGCACTGGCCAGAGGTGTTTTTCTACCATCTCTTTGTTATGGGCTACTTCCATTTGCCCGTACTTCCAAGGTTCACCTCACAAGGTGGACCGTTGCCTATAATAACATTTGCCATTTTGCGCTAGCAGCCCCTTGCCTCACTCACCATTGTGATCTGTATGCTAAGCTTAACTGGCTCTTCCCGCCCAACTATATGAATTTTATTATGGGCTGCTTCACGGGTAAGGTTCTGGGCTCTGGCACCCCCCCTGGACTGGCAGAGCTCCTTGTGCGTACTGCCTCCACTGTCTACTCCCTAAGGTCTCTGGGCCCTGCTATCCTTAAGGTTCCTGCTAAGCACACCCAAATGGGAGACAGGAATTTTGTGTCCTGTGCTCCAAGACTATGGAACTCCCTTCCAGTCCAGGTCCAGTCCTCCTCCTCCCAGGCGTGTTTACAGATCTCCCTGTGGACACACTTGAAGCTCTCCTTGGTATGTGATTGTCTTAAACCCCCCCGGAGTATCCTGGTTACCTGCACTGTTCTTGAGCATATTATCTCCTGTACCTGGCTTCGGTTCTGCTGTGGTTGCTCGCCTGGGTGTAGTCCCGTGTATTGTGTGTAAATTTTGTATACACCTGTTTATACTGCTGAGCATTGTCTTCGTGACTCTGTATTGATTTTATACTTGACTATGCCACTGTTGAAACCTGAGTTATCTTGCTATGTATGCCATGTTTTTTCTGATTCCAGTGTATCTGCCTTACTTGCTTTAAGTTGTACTCTGTATGTACTTATTTGTGTATGCACTTTCAATTCCTGTACTGTCCCGGGTCGTACCTTAAAATAGGCATATGTTTTGTCTAGAGTACTTACGTGGTTAACAAAAGCTAAATAAATACTTAGATTATTGTACATAGTTGCAGCCCTTTTAGGCTTAATAGGACCCTGTTGGTCTTACTTAAGTACTGCCCTTATAGTGTTTTTTTTTTTGTTTTTATTTTCCCATTATTATTTTAAAAAAGGCAAGGACTCGGGTTGGAGCAGAATTTTTATTTAAACAGTTTAGACAACAATAAGCAGAATATGAATTGTGCTTTACAGCAGGCTGGAGAGCAGGGAGGAGGCTCATCCCTGATACACATCCTATAGTTACCAACATGGGAACCCAATTTAAAATAATCTCTCATAATGTAAACTGGCTTAACAGGCCAATTAAAAGATACAGGACCCTCAAGGCTTTAAGGCACATGAAGTCAGATCTCCTGTTATTACAAGAAACATACCTCGATTTCTCTGAACATCACAAATTAGTAAAATTTAGGTTCTCTCAGGTGATAGAATCCTCTTATAAGAGAGGTAAGAGACATGGAGTAATTATTCTTTTCCCCAAGTCCTCCCCTTTCATTCTATCAGACCATTATTCAGACCCAGAAGGGAGGCTGGCCTTGGCAATAGGCATGGTCCAGGGGCAGTGGGTTACAGTATGTAGCATGTATATCCCACGTCAGACTGATGCCTCATTGATTCAGAGATTACTAGACCAGGTGTTCACAAGACAGTGTGGAGTCCTGATGTTAGGTGGAGATCTTAATTGCCTCGTGAGCCCTTCCCTGGATTCCTCAGCAGCCAGCACATCAAAGCAAAGTACCGCACAAAGGCATCTTAGATGCCTCCTGAAAGATACAGGCTTCATTGATACTTGGCACCAAATGAACCCCTCACAGAGAAAATATACGTGTTACCCTGCTGCCCATGGCCATTATTCTAGATTAGACTATTTATTTCTTAGTCAAGAACACAAGACTCTATATCTACCGAGTGAATTAAAGAATATTCATTTATCTGACCATGCCCCAGTAGAGCTTGGACTTAATATAGTCCAGGAGATGAAATTCACACACATGAGATTTAATCCCTCATTGCTATGGGATCCGGAGTTTAAAGAATTACTTCAGAATAAAATTCCAGAAATTCTTAATAAGTCCCCTCATACTACCCCTCAAATATTATGGGATACTTTAAAGGCAGTCCTTCGAGGATATATCGCCTTTGCCTCCCCTAAAGGAAAATGGCAAGACCAAAATCTAATAGATTTACAACAGAGGCTCCAAACTATACAAGAAACTTATATGGAAGGAGATGAAACTGTCTCGGTTCAGTTAAATCAAATTAAACCAGAAATTCAATCTGTACTGACAGATAAAACAGAACAAGCCCTCTTATGGCTTTGTCAAAAATATTATTGGGGGGGGGGGAGCTAGGGCATCCCGTATATTAGCATATAGGCTACATAGACAGACCCACCAGGTTATGATTAGTTTTAGGGTCTTTTATTTTATTAATCAGCAAAAATACAGTACTCAACAAATCTTATCGCTTTTCAAAGACTACTACCAAACATTTATCTTCACACCCCTCACCACCCTCTAAACTATAACTTTCTCAATTTCTAGAACAGATAAACCTCCCTTCCCTCACCCAAACAGACCAGATAATATCTCCAGTCACTACAGCTGAATTATATAACACCATAAAACATCTAAAGAATGGGAAAAGCCCAGGTCCTGATGGCTTTGGAGCTGAATTCTACAAAGCAACAAGAGAGTTAATCCAAACCCCATTATTAGAGGCTTTACAGGCAAGTCATAATACAACCCTGACCCCACCCTCATGATGGCAGGCAACTATCTCAGCTATATTGAAACCCCCTCATCTCTGTGACTCCTATCACCCCATTTCAGTTCCAAATCAAGATTAAAAAATTTACTCTAGCTTACTGGCTCACAGATTAGATAATTTCCTTCCTTCTATTATTCATCCTGACCAAGCTGGCTTTATCAAAACTAGACAGACTACGGACAATATTAAACACATTATTTCTAATTAGTCATGCCCTTCACACTAACTCCCCCCTCTTATTGTTAAGCCTTGATGCCCAGAAGGCATTTGACTGTGTCTCGTGGGACCTTTACTATCTACCCTGGACAAATTTAATTTCCCCCCAGGCTTCCTAGACACTATACAGGGAATCTATACCCTCCCCGAAGCAGTAGTCAAAATTAATGGTTCCCACTCTGAGCGGTTTCCTTTACAACGGGGGACCCAACAAGGCTGTCCCCTGTCCCCATATTTATTTGCCCTCTATGTAGAACCTATTGATCAGTTTCTGAGACAACAAGATGAACTGAAGGGCTGTACAATACAAAACATCCACCACAAGGTGGCGTACTATGCTGACGACTTGTTATACATTACCGCCCCGAACACTCATTGAATACTCTAACCAGGATATTACCACTGATTGAAAGACTTTCTGGATACAAAATTAACCAGGATAAGTCAGAAGTTCTAACAATAAATTGTGTCCCTTCATTTAGCACTATGCAAAAATACCCTCTGAAATGGAACAGGCCATACTTAAATTATCTTGGTATAATGATTGCCTCTTCCCCCTCTTCCTTATTAACTATAAATTATGACCCAGATTTTCAAGAGATACAGTTGGACTTTAATAGACGATCACAATTACCACTATCCTTACTATCCAGAGTACAATCAATACAAATAAATGTTTTGCCTCATCTACTTTATATTATGCAGAATATTCCTTTATCCCCACATCAAAGGGAGCTACACAAATGGACCAAAGCTATTGCAACATTTTTAAGGAATAATAAAAGACCTTGGATAGCTCTGTCCTGACTTTACCTCCCCCCCCAAGGTCAAGAGAGGGCTGGCACTTTCAGACTTAAGTAAATATTTAACAGCTACAGTATTAATGCATATGGCCAAATGGCTGCTTCCTAGAAACCAGTCCTCGGTCTGGATGCAGTTAGAGAGGAACTTGACAGACACAGTTCTAGACGGAGATCAGATTTACCACCCTATACTTCTGCAGTGAGAGAGGATAGACTACCTATGTTTACCAGAGCAGTAATTAAATACTGGAGGCAGCTCCTTAAGTCTAAAGACTATCGTCCATTGGCACAATGGATGTCTCTCCTGATTAGAGATCCTAACTTTTTCCCAGGCCTTTTGGACCATACTTTTTACTTCTGGCATGAGAGGTGGCTAGCTTACACATTTCAATTTTACCAGGATGGCGTTTTTTAATATTTCCACAGCTTCAAGAATAATTTTCATTACCTCATCAGGGCTTTTTCAGATACTTACAAATCAGGCATTATTTGACTTCAGTCATGGGGTTCTGTATTCCGGAACAGCAAACATTTCCCCTGCTAGATCTCCTCCTCCAACTCATGGTGGTGGAAACACAACAATATTTAGTATCTTGTTTTTTATAAGGCATTACAGCAGTCCATGAACCAATCTATAACCTTAATTCAGGGACAATGGGAAACTGAGCTGGGGTTAATCCTACATCTTCTGAATGGATAAGGCTATGGCGACTATAACATAAAACTACTAACTCTTATACCTGGCAGGAATTTTCTTTGAAAATAGTAGCCTGATTCTTTAGAACCCCCAAATTACTGCTAAATTTGTACAGGGACAGGATCCCTCGTGCTGGAGAGATTGTGGGACTACTCTGGCAAATCACACTCATATTATGGGCCTACCCAAAACTGATTGAATTTTGGGGAGAGGTTAATCAACAATTAAAGGAACTTGTCCCTTCTTTAGGGGATCTCACCCACCAAATTTCCCTTTTACTCCACTACCCTAGGAACTTTCGAGAGAAACATGTGATATATCTAGTAAACATTCTACTAAGAGCTGCCTTAAAAGTAATAACTAGATTATGGTTGACATCTAATCCCCCTCTCATCTCAGCCTCGGAAATCCTTATATATGATATATACTAAATGGAAAACATGACAGCACGCCTCCAAAATACTACCCCATTACTTTCAGAAAGATGGTCTAGATGGTTCCTACATATATCCTTTTGCCACACAGAATTTATCTCTTAGACCCCACATTTCTTGGAGATTACTGTATCAATTCAAGAATTTGAGCCTCCTCTCTGCATCTCACAACATATGACCTGTTTAGAAGGGAACATTTATTCTGATAGCTTTCTTATAACCTCTAACTGCTTAATAACAAAGTTCAAGCAATTTATTTACCCTAAGTTATTATTTACTATATGATGAAGCAAGATATCTTGTGATGTATTTCTTCTGTATACCAGAACGTTGGAACCTGTAACCGACCTGATGTCTTTTAAAACCACAATAAAAAAGTTTAAAACAAACAAAAAAAAAAAAAAAATGTTGATCTCCTGTGACATAATCTAGTAAATTTTCATGCAATGCAAATTAAAAAAAAAAAATCTCAAACAATAAGAAGTGCTGGATCCCAATGATCAACCTTTTTTTTTTTTTGTCATGGTCTTATTTTGTGATATCTCAGACGGTCTTTACTACTGGTAAATCAGTGGACTGCATAGCAAAGTACTCCCCAGTAAGCTTATCAGTCTGAGCATACGGTGATATAATACATGGAGGGATGTTTCTTTGCCCATTTCATGAATGGGACCCTTTTGCCCCATAGAAAATCACATCATGTAGTTCCCTGTATACCATGGTAATTACAGCCATATACCAAAACAAAATATCCCTTCCATAATAAAGTAAGCTACAGCCCAACAGACTCTTAAAACAAATTTATTCCTGTGCTACACCAAACAGCCATGCCCCTTGATGTTTCAGCTCTTTTCCTCGGATGCCAGGCCCTCTGTGCTGCTGCCTCCAGTGCTGAGCTCCTTCATCTGCTGTTTCCAACTACAGACACATGTCAGTCCAGACTGCAGATGGATAGTACTGACCAGCCAGGTCATGCCTCCTACATAGGGGGTACCCTATATAACAAAGCAACACTAGGGACAAAACATAGGTCAAAATGAAAATGCCACTACACTATGGGAAAAACACTAGGACCAAAAACAAAAAAAAAAAAAAAAGGCAAAGTGGAGAAGGGTCACAAATATAAACATAGACCATTGTAATGTGATGCATAAAATAAATGACAGCCATAAGGACATCTACCATCTTGGAGACGGGACTAATTTGCTCATAATCCCACTTGCTGTATTGTGTTAATTAGCTCCCATCGGTGGGATATTTCACTGCTTCTCCCTTACCTGTTATTTATTCTTTATACACTGTTTGTGTAGTTGGGTTTTAATAGTTTTCTGAAGGAAGGCAATGGGGTACAGTGGGACTGTTAACTGGAAGACCCCAAGTTCCAGTCCCATTATAGACTCTGGCTCCCTGTTAAACCTTAAACAAGTTACCTGTGCATCAGTGATGCTAATCATGAAGATAGGCTGAAGCAGGACCCCTCTGAAAACAAGACAGTGCACCTCAATTGGGCTACACTGGGTAATGAAGTTGTAAAATATGAATTCCTGGCCATAGAAATGTAAATTGTCTGGACAGTAATGGGGTTAACACATAAAGTAACTGATAGTTTGCTGACAATGCATTCAGAAACACGTACATGTAGTAAAACTGAAATAAACATGCTATCCAAGTGTGTGTCTGTAATATGTACATATGTCTAGAGGGAATTGAACATCTGTGTTACATGAGCATAGTGGAAGGGGGGTTGTTTTCTGGTGCATTGACTTGCTGGAAACTGCAGATAGCAGTGCTCAGCAGTTTAGAAAAGGTTCAGCTTTCTGTATACCGTGCACTGGGGGATCAGAGCTTTGTCTGGATTTTTTTAATGGTCTAATCAGACAGATTTCAGTTTGTGCAGAGAAATATTAGTTGGAAACAAATGTCTGGACATGGTAATGTTTTATTTCTAGTAGTTCATTTTTAAAATGTTTAAATTCCTTGTAGTGCTTTGGCCATATAGGAGACTGTGGAGCTGTATGGGAAGAGAAGACCCGGTTTGCAACAAATCATGTGCACATTAGTAGGGGGAACAAGGGTCTCACAGGGAAAGGATGCTTACATAGAACAGGATTTAAAGGTGTGGTAAGGAGGGGCTCCAGCAGATGCAAGGTCCTAAGCTTTCTCATGGAGGAAGCTGTAGTGCCTACTCAAGATGATAAGTTAGGGGCAGGGCCTCACAGGAGGTGAGTGGAGTCAGTAAGGAAGGATAAGCTCTGAGCAGGAGGGGTCATACGGGGAGTAGATAACAGGGTAGGGGTGATAAATGGTGAAAGATTTGGAAAGAGCACATCTGGCCAGCAGTTGAATATGCAGGGTATCAACAGGAGCAAGGTTAAAGTACCAGAGGAGCAACAGACTTTGTGGAGAGTTGTTTAAGTCCGTGGCAGGAGTCTGATAAACATGAGGACCTCCACCTCCTAGTGGCAGAAAGTCACAGTGATTCGGTGGTATTCACAGAGAACTGGGCATCCCCAAACCATGACTGGAACCACACCACCCCAGAGTTCTTCCTCCACAGAAAAGAACAGACATAGGTAAAAGGAGGGGAGGGGTCCTATACATGAGGGAGGGGTAGCAGCTGTAAAGGAAGAAGCAGGAAGTGACAGTACAAAGACAGTATGCATCCAGGTCCAAACCAAAAACAAAAGTAGACAGGGAAGTGGAAAGGGTAATTAGAAAAATGTCAGTGCGTGTGAGATGATGATCATTGGTGACTAGGCTCTACCTGACATAGACTCGAGCATCCTAGTAGAAGTCATTATTGGCTGCATATCAGGATGGCTTTCTTGTCCAGGGGATCAGGAAGCAATGAGAAAAAGGGTGACCCTGGACCTGGTGCTGTCAAACTGTAATTACGTAAGGGACATCAGCATAGCTGAGCCCCTGAGTAATAGTGACCACCTATCAGTGTGGTTCATGTTACATTTGAGGGAGTAGCATTTGAACACCAAAATGTGTTTTCTAGACTTTAAAAGGGGAGACGTCAATGCAATGAGGGTAAAACTTGCAGAACACTTGCTCGAGCTTAAGGGAGTAAAGGGAGTAGAAGATAAGTGGACCATTATTAACTACAAAAAAAATGGCCTCCAGGTGCTGGCCCCATGGTGCTGAGGGTTGAGGTGCTGGACATCTTACCTCACATCACGTTGGTGGCCTGAGTTCAGGAACGATCTCAGGTTGTCAGGGAGCTGGCATTGAGGGAGCAGGATTGAGCTGCCTAGCAGCAGCTCTCCTCTCCGAGGGAGGGAGGGTCACACTCCTGCAGTACCACCACTGCTTGGTGGAGGTCCAGTGGTGGCGCAGGTGGGTAGATGGGTGACTGGTAGGGTGGGGCATCCTGCAGTGTGTGGCGTGCGCATGCCTTTGCACATCCGTGCTCATGCCAAGGACGTGAGGGTGGGGGTGTGTGGAAAACGTGGAACAAAAATGGATTAAAAAAAATGGCCTCCAAGATGTCACTATTGTAATGTCTGTCTGAAGTAGATGGGGAAGCAGAAGAACACAGGAAACCTCTATGGTTCACAGGAGAGGTAGTAAGAGCATTGAGGGAGAAAATAGCTGCCTTCAGGAAATATAAGGGGAGCCAGAAGGAAGAGGACAGAGTGGGCTATGTTGAAAACCTGTAAGTGTCTGGCAGGGAAGTGAGGGCCAAGGCAGGGGCAGAGATAAAAAATAGCAGAAGGCATCAAGGAAGGAGACAAAGCTTTCTTTCATTACATTAGAGAGAAAAGGCAAACAAAATAAGGCATCGCCAAGCTGCAGCAAGGGGCAGAGTGGGTGTGTGTGGAGAACAGTAAGGGGAAGGCAGAAATGTTGAACAAATAGTTCTGTACACTGTTTACAAAACAGAATGAGGGGCCACTACCAGAGAGGTGGATGGACAAAGGAAGAAAGTGGTTGTAAAGATGTTTGCAAAACCCAGTGGCGTAGACAGGGTCCTTAAAGGGCTACTAGCCCTGATGATAAATCTCCTGGGCCAGATGGAGTGCACCTCAGGGTGCGAAGGGAGTTGGCATAGGCACTGGTGGCACCTGTAACTGACTTTTATAATGGCTTTCTTGACTTAGGAGTTGTCCCTAAGGAATGCAGAACTGTTAATATCATGCCTCTACATAAATGCAGGGCCAAAGATGAGCTGCAGAGCTGCAGAACTACAGGCCAGTCAAGTTTGAGCTCTGTACTCCTCAAACAGATGGAAACCATTCTAAAAGAAAAGTTGATTAAATTCCTGTTGATTAACTGGATAGTAGGACAGCAGGCAACCCCTCAGTCTGCAGCAGGGAAGATTGTGTCAAACTAATTTGACTTCTTTAAATAGGTCTGTGGATAGGGGCCAAGCAGTAGACATACTGTGCCTGAGCTTCAGCAAGGCCTGTGAATGTCCCCTCAGGAGACTGATTAGGAATTTGGATGACCTTGGAGTATGAGACAAATGACCAGTTCAGGGGGTCAGAATTTAATTTTGCAGCCACTATCCAGCAGGGCTAGTCACTGGGAAATTCCCTAGCCCCACACTCTCTTCCACAGGCCCAGCTGGTGTACTAATTCAAATGTTACCTTCTCCAGTATGAGCCTGCAGGGCTAGTTAAAGGAAAATCTTACTAGTTTGCTGAGAAATCTATCAGCATTTGGTTATTGAGCTGGTGCCAGTTTCAACCACTGCATTGGGTGTGTAATTTATTGGGGGAGGAACTCTGAGTGGTGGTCAGTGAGCAGTATTCATGCATGAGAGAGGCCAGAAGTTGGCTCCCGCAAGGATCAGTGCTTGGTCCAGTGCTGTTCAAGTGCATTCTTCAGTGACACTGGAGTTGGCATCAAGGGCAAAATTTGCCTCTTTGCAGATGACACTGAGCTTTGCAGCAGGGTTGACACAGAGGAGGGAATCGATGGCATGAGGGGAGACCTGGAAGAGTTGGAGTTATGATCCAGGATGTGGCATCTGGGCTTCAGTGTCAAGAAGTGCTATGTCACGCATCTGCGGAGAAAGAACCCAGGAGCCGAGTACAGTTTTGTGGGTGGGGGGGGGGATATCTGTCAGTCTTAGAAGAAGAGAAAAATCTATGGGTAGCCATTAATGAGCACCCTCAAGCCATCTGCATAATGCAGTAAGGCACTGGATAAGGCTAGCAGAATGCTGGGCTGCATATACAGGGATTTCAGCAGCAGTAGAAGGAAGGAAGTTAGTCATGGTGTTGCTGCTTCTGGAGTACTCCATCCACTTCTGAAATTCTTACCTCAGGAGGGACCTAAACCACCTGGAGGTGGTGCTTAGAAGAGCCATCAAGATGATGTAGGGACAGCAGGGGTACACACACGAGCAGAGGCTGGAGAGCCTGGATATGTACTCAGTGGAGACCAGGAGGGAAGGAGTGGACATGATGGATACCATTAAATACATGAAGGGTATCAGCAGGGCAGACTCTAGGGAATTATGTTCAGGCCCAGTGAGAATAAAAATACAAGAATGAATGGCTAAAAATGGTGCGTGTGTGTGTGTGTGTGTGTGTGTGTGTGTGTGTGTGTGTGTCTGGTTGTGGTGGTGGGGGTAACAACAAGAGGGATGCCAGGAGGTACTGTTCCATGGAGAAGGGTGGTGGAAGGGTGGAACATGCCACTGTAGGAGATTGTAGATGCAAAAACTGTGGGGTGGGACAAGTTCAAGGGGTGGGTAAGGGTAGCTGGGGGGGTGGCGAGACATGAAGCCCCTAAGTTACCTATACCTCCACATTGGGCAGACGTGATGGACTGCAAGGCCGCCTTCCGCTGTCAAAATCCTAGTTTCTGTGTAATAAAGCAAATATCATTTTCTGGAAGGTTTTAAGCATGCATGTAAAATAATATTTTAAATGCTTCATGATTTAAACCTTTTTTTGGCTAAGTGGTGAAACTAAAGAGTAAGATTAAAGGGACACTGTCTACCTGTTTTTTTTTTTTTTTCATCATATTATTTCTATATAAATACCTACATTTTATCATTGCTTACCTTCTCTAAACTTCATTGATGTTGTTGTTTGTTTTCTCTGTCTCCTTGCTTCGTAGAACTGAAATGCATGGTAATTTATATTTATAAACAATCTTGTTTTGTTAACATACCTGGATCTGTTCTTATTGCTTACTTCTTGAGTATTAGAAATGCCCCAAATAGTGCAGTCACTCACTCAGGCAGTAGCCTCCGAAACTCCCACTGCATTATTAGTGGGTAGACTGTGTTGTGGGTGTTCCCAAGTCCAGGAAAGATGCATTTGGAGCTGATCAATGAATGTAAACAAACCTGTTATGGTGTGATATCACCAGTATGTTGGGCAGTCTGTTTTTCACTTTTTTAAAGAAAATAGATTTGGAATCTAACTACCAGCTACATCAGCAATCTTTACAGAATGTTTTCAATCATAAAATGTGTTTTTCAAACTAGGGACACTTTGAGCTAAGGGGGTTGACAGTGTCCCTTTAAAAGGGAGCATCTGGAAAAAAGAATGCTACAACAAAAATTGGAACATTTATTAAATTGTATAGATTAACATTGTACATGCTTTGATAGCTTCAGAAGTTCAGAGTTTCTACTGGAGGACACTGTTGAAGAGATGGTGCTTTGTTCATTTTCAGAGGTCTCACGTTTTCTGAGTTTAAAGTACCATATTTGTGTGAAAACAGTGTACACGAATGCCACTGAGATGGCTGAGGGAGAAAATTATGTTTTTTTTTTTTGGAACAAGAGACTCAAAATCAAGGGTCCTATGACCTTTACTTTACAGGATATCAGAAGCACAGACTATAGGATTATCAGAAGCACAGAAATGACCCGGCCTGGTGGATCTGAGGGTTGAGGCACTGGACACCACACCGGCGACCCGGTTCGGGAGTGGACTCTGGTCATGGGGGTTGGCAGGGGAGAGGATCGAGCATCCGGGCGACTGCCTCCCTCTCCGGGGGGGGGGACTTCAGCTGTCAGTGCATTGCTGGCCCCCTAGCAGAGGCTGGAGGCGGTGCGCTGATGCTGCACGCCAAGGGGACTGAGCCAGGGCAGCTGCCAGGAGGTGCATGTGGGCGCATGCGTGCTCACCCCATTGGCATCATTGCATGCTCCGCTCAGTACGGGGAAAATAAGAGGAAAAAATGGCTTTCAGATTGCAGTGGCTTGATGGCCATTCTAACGGGTTGGCCCAGCTCCGGGGGGCAACGCAGACAACTGGATCTGGACTTGGTAGGGAGAAGGCGCCCTGCCACCTCACCTTGGGGGCAAGCTTGGGGTATAGGGGCCCTATATGAGCTGGAGCCAACCAGACGGTGGCAGGATTAAGGGATGTAGGGACAAGAATGCCAACCGGGAGCCAGGTAGGAAGATAAATAGAACAAAAAAAAAAAAAAACACAAACAGCAGTATCTCATTTTATGAGAGTCCCAGAAAGCCACTGTATGTGAAATGGTACAGATGTGGTGAAAGCGCTCAGGTTACCTGCAGTAAATGAATGGGAAATAGGGCCCACTCTAGGGGCTGGTTGTGATATCATGCTAAGATGGCTTGGCAGAGTACAACTTAATTTTCCTGCTGTGAAGCTTTTAGGCAGTCCTGATATACAATACTATTGTATTCCACAATGACAGGAGGTTGAGGTATTATGGCTGTATACCTACCCTGTGTTTGAACCACTGAGAATAGGTACGCAGTGAGAGATGAGCAAATGCCAGTTTGTCCAGAGCCATTAAACATCCTTTCGTAACTGCCCTCAGCTTCTTGCTGATCCAGCAAGGAGTCTGGACTTTAGAACTGTGCCTGAATGGAGTGGAAGTGACTGGGGGGCTCTTGTGGAGTGGTAGACTGAAACCACTAGGTTGTCAGGCCAGCTACTTGGCCATTTTATTCTACAATTTATTCAAACCAATCAAAAAAGAAAGCTGGTTTTACAGTAGTTTAACAGACCAGAAGACCAGCTCCTATAGAAAATTTGAATGCCTTATGTCTTGTTTGGGTGTTGATTCATTCATTAAAATGTATTGACTAATAAGAAGAAATGTATTAAATGCTGGGACACACAGCTGAGTTCAAAACACGAAAGAGACACCTTTAAAGGATGACTTAGAAGTAATATATCATGGGCTTCAGGACAAACCTGATGGGCTTATTCTTTTTCTGTCCTTCTTTGTCTCAATAGTTCAACTATCAAGTAAAAAGTTTGTTAATCCAGCACAACCCACATACCTGCAAGGGTGTTACTGTGTTTATAAACTGGCAATTGATGAATAAAACACAAATGGAAAAATGTTTTCCTTTTTAGGTTAGGTTTTAGTTCATGGTTACCTTTATTTATAAGAAATAATGGACACACCCCTAGCATAGAAAATCATGTCTTCTGTCAGAATTTGGAACTGTAGAATGCTGGAGCTATTACCTTGATATTATATTCTCATTATAATAAGTTGGCGAAACCAGTTGTGAAGTATAACCCCCATGCGCATTTCTCTGGAGCTAACATATGGGTCTCAGAATGGATCAGGATACAACATTTTTCAGTGATAGACAGCATTGTCTTGTGAAGAACATCAAGAGTTTAGTGAATTTTCAGGGGTCAAAATTTTTGCAGCTACTAGCCAGCAGGGCTAGTGACTGGTAAAATCCACTGCCCAACCTACTTTTTTACTGGCCCAACTGCAAGGCTTTCAAATCAAAACTTTTAGGACTTGTCTAACCATGAGTGTAGCTGAATTTGCACTTGGCCCTTACTCTGTGCAGTGAAATCAGCTGTTGTTTTTTTTACTTGTCCTGGACAGGGGCAATAGAATTTGCAGACCTCTGGCCAGCTGGTGTACTTATTGAAATGTTACTTCTCCAGTACAAGCCAGCAGGGCTAGTTAAAAATGTTACTTGCCTGATCAGCATTTCACTAGTAGGTTAGTGTTAAATTTGACCCTGGTAAATTACCGCTGAAGTCCACCTGAATTTGTTTCTCTTGTCTATAAACAGTGGTGAAAATATTTAAGGGGAAGCTTTTCCCTAACAACTCTAAAGAGAGCCACAGTTGGTCATGCAACACTGCTGTTTACTTACAGTGGGAGTGTGGGCCTCAATTTAAAGACTTCCCATTGTAACACTGCCTTAAACTGGAAACAAAATAAGATTGCACAACACAGTAGTAATAAGCAAGGTACAAATTCTGATGGGAGACTGGGTAAGTAGCTAGAAATGGTGTGCATCAGCCACCCCGTTGGTGTGGAGAGTAGAGGCACTGTAAAGCGTATTACTTTGGTCCACACCGATCACTTACATTTGGGAATAAGCTCGCGTTGCCATGGGTCATGGGGAGGGGGGCTGGAAGAGGATTGAGTGGTTGCCTGGCAACTCTTCTGGACTGGGGTGGGCCACTATCCCAACTCTTGGCTGACACCAAGTGGAGGCCTGGTGCCAGAGCAGAAATCATGAGGCTGATGTGACATCAGGAGTGTGGAAGGAGCTATAGTTTCAAGAGCGCATGCATGCCTCAATGGGCATGCGCCCTCGGTGCTTCCATAGAGCTGGGATCAAGGAAGAAATCAACAGAGGAAACTGGTGGATGTGGCTCCATGAAGCCCCACCCAAGGCACTACAACATGCCCTGCTACCGCAGATCCCAGAGTGGAATTCTGGATGAGGGTCACTGAGGGTGGGTGAGGATGCACCCTCCAGCCCCATCGTGGGAAGCAGCCCACGGGGGAACCTAGCCCAGGATCATGAGGAGAGGCATGTTATCAGCTGACAGAGGCCTGGGAATGGGGCTGGCTTCTGCCCAGGTCTGACCGGGAGGATAATAACTTGAATTTAAAAAAAAAAAGGGGGATTTTTTTTTTATTCTTTGGGAAGGGGAGGCTGATCCACATTGCTGTTCAGTATACCTCCACACCCTATAGCTACTCAGCAAGTAATAGTTGGCAAGGTCTCTGATAATATCTCTGCTCATCACAGATGCGGTTCAGTGTTGTGACAGTGATTTCCATCAAGATGGGGACAGTGTGAAGCATGGGGTGAATAACCAGACTGGTAGAGTTATGGAAACAGAAAGGTTATAAAAATGTGAGTCTGAGAACTAAGGATGGCTTTAAAAATATCTATTGCATGAGTTATAAAACTAATAGTGCAGTCCTTGACTGAGACACTCTTCAGTGGATAATTAAGATTAGGTTAGCATAAGAGGGATTCCTAACATCCCAAGTTAGGGGGTAAGAGCGGGCTGGCAGACCAAAACAACTTACAGTATTTAGTTTGACCCTGTAGTGCATGGTTTACTATACACACAATTTTCTTGTTGTGGGACAGTTCAAAGGTCACCACTACTATAGTACAAGTATTTACTTTGACATTTATTCCAACAGTTTCTTTTCGTAATGCTCCACTGCTCATACTCTCACCCGAGACCCAAATGTGTCATTTATATTTTACATTTTTATATATTAAAAGTGATTCTTTTCCTTGTTTTTATTAGAAACTGAAATACTACATCCTGCTTTATTTACTTGTAT
This sequence comes from Neoceratodus forsteri, assembly GCA_016271365.2. Lineage (NCBI taxonomy): Eukaryota > Metazoa > Chordata > Ceratodontiformes > Ceratodontidae > Neoceratodus > Neoceratodus forsteri. Next base: position 1,548,949,546 of record CM057455.1, on the reverse strand, counting down.
ACCAACAAACCCATATACTGTGATAAATAAAATATGGGTAACCAAATCACTGCTCAGCAGGTGTTTCCATCTCAGGATTGAGACTGCATTGGGGACCTCTCAAACTTCACTCTCAAGGTCCCTATGATGTTATCTCAGCCCCTCAATGGAAACACTGCCTTGTGTATGGTTGACCATACATTATTCTGTATGTTTCTGTATACTGTAAAACACAGTGCAGAGTGGGAAAAGTCATATGACAGCAATATCATAACTTTTGGTACATTGACAGCCTGAAAATAAGAAATAAAACTTCATTGGACTGTCTGGCACTCTGAGGAACAGTGAAACATCCACAAAAATGTCAAGTGTGTTGATATTTAGATAATTAAATTGTTTCTCAATATTTTTACTACACTCTGCAAGGCTGTATTCTTCCATTTCAAGAGGCATCATTGTCTGCGTGATGTCCCAACTGGGAATCTGGGATGAGATCACCAGTCATCTCTGAAACTTTCCTCCAAATTTGCATCAAGTCTAGAGTTTCTGTATGACCATTTAAATTGTAACCCTGCAGACAAGTAGATGGCCTGCTCACAAAATATTCACCCAAACATTTTCTATATGATTTTTATGATGATGTGTGTTATACAGTGTTTTGAGACCCTGCAATATGAATTTAATTGTGGATTTTAACTTTACCTTAGTGTATCTAGTTTTATACCAAGTGTAGTGGGGTTTTTTTTGGGGGGGGCACATGAAAATACTTCATAATGAAGTTACTAGATTTTTTACATAGTATCATTATTGTTTCATTGAAAAACAAGTTTTTTTTTTTTTTTTAATTATCACAATAAAATGTCAAAATCCATCTTAACCAGCTATATGATTGGGGGGGATGATGGCTCACATACAAAACAGGTTACCCCTCCATCAGAATAGGTGGAATGCATGGCTGGTACACATCATGGACAGTCGATACCATGAACATCCTTCTACCTTCTCTAATCTCCCCAGCCAGCAAGAGAATACTCCCAGGATGGAAAGATCACAATGAGCTGACACGGGCATAGATAATTACCTACACTACAGACCTGCTTAAGTGTTTTATCAAAATACAGACTTGGCACAACATTTAAGAACCTGATTATCTCTAATGTGCCAAAGCCAATGCACATATGATCTCCTGTGAACCACCATGCTCACAAGCTCTGAAATGTATTGATGTAATGCAGAAAATTGAGAAAAAAAATAAATAGAAAAATGTCAAAATAGGCTAGCAGAACACCCACGTGAAATAAGATGTCACTCCTCAGTTGCAAAACAAAAAAGTGATGATTAGCATTGTGTTAAAGAATTTATAATTTTGTTAGCTAAAAAGTAAAAGGTTACCATTTAAGTGTGATACAAGATGTGGGGTAGGTTGCCTACAGAGATCTGTTTATGTAAAAGTCAGTTATTTATGCATAGCTGGAAATGAAAAGGCTTGGGGCATTAGATAAATGAAGGTTTATCAAAGATGAGATTAATGTTCTTGACAGATGAGCATTAGTGTAGAAAGGGCATCAGAATTAACGTTCATGGGCTGTTTTAAGCCTGCTGTGATTCAGTTTTTCCATACTTATTCCCTACTTTCTTTTGAAGTTATTCTAACACACTGTCAGTTTTGTCTGTAGACCACTGAGTGCCAACTGAGTTTACAGCAATGTGCTGCCCTAGCCTTATTTTCTGCATTTACTTTTTGTTACAAGTGCCTTTTTAAAAAAATCAGCTTTTTATGTATGATATGGTTGCAGTTTTTGCAAGTTTAAAGTGACATTAGCTTGATTTTAAACATGAGATAAGTAATGACCAGTAAGGAAAGGAATTTTTTTTTGTATACCACATTTCATACACACTGTATCCCAAAGTGCTTTACAGTCCATGAAGAATCATAAGCAGCAGCCATTACCAACACACTGAAAGGTTAAGGAAAGTTTTGGGGGGTTAGGTAAAAAGAGAAAATCCACAGTCTGAGAGGATAAGTGGCCTGCTCATACTTACACAGTAATTAACTGGCAGTGGTGGGGATTCATGCACGTGTCTGCTGGGCAGTAGCGGGGATTCATGCACGTGTCTGCTGGGCAGTTGTGGGGATTCATGCATGTGTCTGCTGGGCAGTAGTGGGGATTCATGTATGAGTCTGCTGGATCTCCAGGTTCACAGCTCTGTTCTCTAACCACTAAGCTGTTATGCCTCCCAGTCAGAATGACAGCAGGAAGAATGTAGAAAAAAAGGGCTATGTGGGTCAGATACCTTTTTTTGCAGTCTGGTTCCCATTTCATTTTTTGGACTGTCCATAGCTAACAGTTCCTTGGAGATTCTTTGTTCTAGTCATAAATGAGTACCTCTGATAGAAATAATTTGTAATACTTTGGGAGCAGAATTTCAGAGGATGAGTACTCTTTACATAATAAAGTAAGAGAGTATACAGATAAGAGAAGCAAAGTGTGGTTTAGACAGATGCATAACTTGTATGTATTCTATACCCTGCCTTACAGTACTGAGTGAGTTAAAACACAGGTAGTTAAGCAGCAGTAAAAACACGTCTCCCTTCTCCAGTTTAATCTGAATGCACCTCCTAAAGAAGGTCTTCATCCTGAGTTTAAAAATGACTTCTTATGGGAAAGAGCCTGGCAAATAAGGGAGTACTTGTTCCACATCTCAGGATCCACAATAGAAAATCAGATCTAAGAACATGCAGGGTTTAGCTAGATGGTGCACAACCAGCCATTGATCCATGGTCTTGAGCAGGCTGGATGGGACAGTGAAATTTGGAGGTCATGTGTGTAGGTGGGCACCAGTCGGTGATGGGCCTTGTAAGTAACATTGCCTTAAAGGTTATGTGTTGCATTATCGGCAGCCAGTGCAGCTCCCACAAAATAAAGCAGGATTTGAAATTGGCAGTGGCCCATGAAATGCTGGTAGATCATGAATTGGGCCAGTAAAATGTTGCTTTAACCTGCTTTGTTGGCCTGTGTTGGGAGGAGGTAACATTAATGTACACCCAGTCTGTGGGGCTTTGGAGATTCCCAGCCACTAAAAACTTAATTGTGACCCATGTAAGGTGAAATCTGGTCCCTTGGGCTGGTATTCACCAAGACCCTTGTTGCCACATTCTGCCTAGCTACAGAAAATGTGTAAGCTTCAGTGGAAAGCCATTTTTTTTTCTTTCCCCATCCCCCGCCCTGCTGCTGGATCTTTTTCCTTACAAGTATATTGATTATATTGCCACATGGAAACTGTATTGATATGACTTAACCTTATAAAGTTGATCCTGTGTCTTTGTCACCTCTGTCTTTGCATGACAGTTTGCCCCCAAAAAAGGGAAAAGTGGTGATTTCCTAAAATGCTGGGTTAAAGTATGCGGAACAGTGGTATTCCATCAAGGAGAAACCATGCCTTTGTTTTTTTAAGTTTGAGCTAGGTTGATGTTACAGGCCAACTGAACCCAAGTTCCTTTCTGACAGCTTCCCCTTTTTAAGCAAAAGTAATGATTAAGTGCAAAATAGTTTTGACAGTATCCGCAGGAGCAGTTTTTTATTGTCTACTGCTAGGAGATCATTTGCCACCTTGACACTATCACTCTGTTGTGTCTTGCCTAAAAACTGATTGCACCATGCTAATTGACCAGATGCCTTTGCAGCTGAGTCGCAGCCAATTTCTCCAACAACTTCCCCAGAAAGGGAATTTTATAAAGATTTGTGTAGAAGCCCTCAAGTATGCAGATATCAAGTGAGGACACCCTGAGCAGAGGTTTCACCAGTGCCTTTTTTTTAAGGTCATGGTAAATTTGCCCTCTTTTAAACGTATATTAAATAACTTGCAAAGTTTTGAGGCAAACATCCCATAACTGACATGGACAAGACTTGGTGGGCTAGGATCCAACAGACATGTTGCTGAAGGCAACAGTTTAGATTACCATTCTCTCAGGAAGCAGGATTGAATCAAACTCAGACCAGAGAATGTGGTGGTGTGAAACCTGCTCTGCTAACTGCACAGAGGTACCAGCTCTGATAGGACTTTTTTTTTTTTTTCAGTGAAGAATAATGCAACTTCACAGCAGTGTACCTGTGAAATGACCCCCTTTTGGTGGAGGCAGTCTGAGGTTCAAGTGTTACTGAGTAGCACATGTAATAATCAATGTCAGTAATACAGCAGTAAATACTATTCAGTAGCTCATTGTAAATAATTGATCTGCTAGATAAAGCATTTTAATGAGTCCATATACAGTACAGATTAAAGGTCGCCAGTCAGACCTACAGTGATGTGCCCTAGAAAAAAGCTAAAATAACTTTTTAAAAAATTGTACAATTTTGAATTATTGAGCATCACAAAAATACATCAGTATATAATAAATATTTGAAAAGGGTATTAATTAAATTTATTTGCTGCTTCAGTGACCCTCCTAGGTTTCTGAAAAGGGAGCAGTTGGTACATTCTCTCTGCCAGTGTGTTTGTGCATTAAGATAGAAGTCTTTGGAACAGTGCATAATTATACCTATTCAGTGATCAAATAGTTAGTTACTGCCACTAAATATGGGTGACTTTTTTTTTTAATTTGTAAAGGTCTTTTTAATGAAAGATCAGACAAATTATTGAACTGAACTACTGCCACTAGTTAAAACGTTTTGAGCATTAGTTACCAGCTTTAGCGTTTGCATCTTACTTCTGCTGTATGTTGACCCTTCATGCAGGTGTCTGACTCTTGAATAATTATTATTGTTATCCAAGCAAAGGCAATGAGGAAAAAAAGGGCAGCATTCAAAAGATACAAAGAAACTCCAAGGGAAGAGGACAGGGAAGTGTGCCAGGTAAGGCAGTTAGGAGAGCTAAGGCACAGGCAGAGGAAAGGATTGCAAGGGAAGTGAAGAATGGGTTAAGACTTTTTTCTGATACGTCAAGAAGAGAAAAACTAGGGTTGGGATAGTGAGGATAAGAAGGGTAGAAAGGTGAGAGACTGCAGAAGGAAACCAAGAAAAAGCTAACATTTTGAACAGGTACTTTTGCTCAGTCTTAACAGTACAGGGAAGGTTGGACGGGCCACCAGAGAGGAGAATCGGAGGAAAGAGTACTGAAAGGATTTGCAGCCCTGAAAGTGGATAAGGCTATGGGACTGCCTGGGATAAATCACAGGGTACTGTGGGAGCTCCGGGAAGTGCTGGCTGCTCCACTGATGGCCTTGTCCAACAGCTTACTGGAAACAGGAGCCATTCTGGAGGACTGGAGAAGGACTGACGTGGTTCCTCTGCATAAGAGCAGCAGCAAGGAGGAATCTAACAACTACAGGCCAGTCAGCCTATCTTCAGTGGTGGGGAAACTAATGGAAACCCTACTGAAAGAGAAACTGGTTGATTACCTATAAGCCAATGGCTGCAGTATCACAGGCAGCATGGGTTCATGGGGGAAAGGTCATGCCGAAAGAGTTGGATAAATTTTTTGACTGATGACCTGGGAAATAGACCAGGGGAAGGCAGTGGACGTAGCCTTGCTAGACTTCAGCAAGGCCTTCAACAGAGATGTAGCCTATTTAGATTTCAGCAAGGCCTTCAGCACTGTGCTGTACAGAAGTCTGATTAGGAGGCTGGCCAATTTGGGGGTGGGGTACAATATGGTAAATTTGTTTTGCAGCTGGGTAACACATAGGATGTCAAGGGTAGTGATAAACTGTACACACTCTAAGGGCTGGGTGGTGGCCAGTGGGGAACTGCAGGGGTCAGTGCTAGGATCAGTCCTCTTCAATATCTTCATAGAGGACATTGAATAGGAACTGGAGGGGAAGGTCTGTCTTTTTGCAGATGACACCAAGATCTGCAGTAGGTTTTTGCAGATGACACCAAGATCTGCAGTAGGTTGGACACCCAGGAGGGAGTGGAAACAATGTGCCTCAGGGATCCAGGGAAACTAGGGGAGTGGTTGAAGGCATGGCAGTTGGGAGTTCAATGCCAAAAAGTGCAAAATCATGGGCCTGGTATATAAAGCAGGCTTACAACCAAACAGTGAGATCACTGGGAGAATACTTCCAATCTTTCTTACCTTTAGGTAGCAGTATGTCTCTTCTCAGAAAGAAGGTGCAATACAAAGGGTCTTATACCCCTGATAATTGTCATGGCAACAGCTAAAAAGATATATAAAAATATTATAATTGGCCAGTGGTAATTGGCCCAACTTCTCACTAGCCTGGGAAAGCATGCTGAGCTAGCAGAAAGTAACAGATAGGTAAGACAATAGGTCTTGTATATCATGAAGGACACTTGCGGTTACATATGCAGTTACAGTTCTGCACTATTACTAAAGATGACAGTATTGCCTAATTAATCATTATACAATGGTACAAATAGAAACATCTCTCAAGTGTTACAATCAGAATACTGGCAAAGGCATTATGATTCTCAGTAAAAATATAGTAGAACTCAGATCCTGACACCTGTGCTTATACGATAAGTGCCTATGCCCTATGGTTAGTACATGTACCTATGTACCTACAGGTAGTACTGTCTGCGAGGTAGGGGGCCAATCGGGGTGGTGGTCTATTGATAGCAAAACACATACTGAGAGGTAGTCATTAAGGAAGATGGAAGAAAGGATGGGACCCAGGATTGAGCTCTGGGGGACTCTTGAAAAACTGGGAAGTGGCGGCACTGCATACTTGGACCAGCTGAGATCCATCAACCCAGTTGGAGTAGACCCAGCTGACTGCTACATAAGATAGACCCATCTGTGCCAGTTGTCAAGTAGAATGGAATGGAAAATTGTACAAAGCATTTGCAAGGTTGACAAAGATTAGGTAGCCATAGTGTTCTGCTCCATGTCCATCAAGAAGGAGCCAGTAAGCTGCAAAAGTGATGAGTCTGTGGAGTTTGATTTATGGAAGTCAGGCTAGAAAGGGCCAAGGAAAGAAGAGAAGACTGTAAAGAAGGAGAACTGGGAAAGGGCAAAGTATTCCTTCGTGTTTGCCAAGGCTGAGAGGAAAGGGATGAGATGGAAGTATCCTGAGGAAACAGGGTCACTCACTTTGTGGTCTACCCAGGTGTTTTAAAATGTACTGGAGCAGTCAAAAAGCACCTGTAAATACAGGTTTTGGGGGGAATGCAGAATGTTTGAGTTCATCTTCTTCATCAGCTTAGTGGAAATACCTGTTCACTCCTTTTCCTTCAACATTCTTATCCAATCTGAGCTTGGAGGTCATTCTGGAATCAGTTTATATCACCCACTCTGGAAGTCTATTCCAGGAGTAATCTGTACATTCTGTAATTTAGTTCTTCTCAATGTTTCCCTTGAATCTTCCTCCTTATTTTGGAACATTTTAATCCAGTTAGTAAAGAATGTGACCGGGACCCTCCTAGGTATGCCCAAACTGGGGAAGATAACTGTGAGAAGATCGGGAGAGGTAGTTCTGCAGGTCTGAGGTGATAGCTGGGTTCCCGAATCTGCCAAAAGAAAGAGCATCTTAACTTTGATACTTTCTATCATGATAAAATAATACCTGTTGTAAACAATGTACTGTTTAAACAAACTGACTTGTCATATTTAATTACGATGGCACAGATAACCATGCTGAGCCCATCTCATTTAAAAGTACTTTAAAGACGAAACTTGTTAATCTACACGGCATCTGAACAAGCTTTTTGAAATCCCTAGAACAATAGTAGGACCTCTTTTCACTACAGGACAGGCTGTTCCTTTATTCTAAAGCCCACATTTTGTTTCATAAAATAGTTAAAGAATATACCTGTATATATCTGTTACCCCACTCCAAAGAATTTATGTATGAGTGCCCCCAGCTTTCTTTGTGAGCCTCATGCTTCTTGTAAACCACAATGTTAAAAAGAACCTTGATTCTCAATACTGGTAGTGTAAAATTCTTTTTGGAGATCAGAGAAAGAAGAAAGAGACAGAAAAGGGGATTAATGGAGAAGAAGAAAAGTTGAACTCTTCATAAAATCAAAAAAAAAAAGAGAGCAACTACAGAGCGAGCAATGGTAAAGGCTGTTTCTTTTGATGCTCAACCTACACCTCACCCTTACAGTGACATGGATATTCTAGGTCTGTCTTAAATGTAACAAAAATTAACAAGGTTCAGTACCAAGTAAAGGCGTATTGTATTTTTATCAATACCTAGCAGTATTCATTCAGTGTTTAGTTCACGGTTGTATGGATAGTGTCTATATAGTTTGAAATTTCTTTCTTTTATTTCAGTTGTTTAACCAGGAGTGACACACCAAGCTGAAAGCTTGTTTTCAGGTGCAGCCTGGGAGCACAGGGAAGTCAAGTGACTTGCTCAGGGTCACACAGTATGTAAGTGTGGGCTGTGGGATTCAAACCCAGGTCTCCGGATTTGCAGCTCAGAGTCTTAAACCACTGCACTATACTGCCTCCCTAATATAAGATTGTAGCTCTTTTCATACCGGCTAAGATCAGGTAATCTTGTAAACCCTCAATCCCCACCCCCCAATCAAATTAGATGGTGACTACCAGTTTGTTTAGGGTTACCATCCAGCAACCCGCAACCCCCACACCCCCAAAAAACCTCCAAAGCAACACTCCTATCATAATGTATTTATTTTAATTTATATATGTTTGCCCAGGAATGGCACACTGAGCTGGACAGCTCATTTAAAGGTGAGTGGGGAGTGAGGGTTTACATGGGCCATTTGTATTGATGGGGGAGGGGGGATTTGGGTTGGAAACAAGAGAAAATACAGTACTCTTATGATTGGCATCCTTTGATCTTTATCTACTGACAGACAAAAAAACTACAGCATCCAGCAACCCAAAGCAAAAATAGGCACTAAGAAAGCACAACTTGCAAAATCAGATCTAATTTTATTAAAGTGTGAAAAATGTTCTTTATCCTTGATAAAGCTCCTATTTATGGTGTGAAATGCATCAGGTTATGTGGGTGGTGGTGTACTCTGTCTGGCATTGTACTATTTTAATGGACACATTTTTTGGCACTTTAATAAATATTAATTACTGTAGCTCTGATTTTGCAAGTAATGTTCTCTTAGTACCTCATTTTGCATGGAGTTGCTGGGTGTAGTAGTTTTTTTTCCTCTCCTGTTATCTACTCTTACTCTGCACCAGTGTCCCCAGGTGCTGCTGCTGCTTCATCTTTGACTTCCACATGGACAACCACCAAAGATGGGCAGGAGGGATCTCAGTTCAGTGTCTCTATTAAAGTAAGGTACCTGAAAAGTATAGCACCCCTCCCCCCGCCGTGCTTCACTGCATTGTCAGTATTGTGAGGCAAGCATACAGTCTACTGAGTGACTGATACTGCTGCTTCCCATTACAACTGGAGGAGGTGGCAGTGGCTAGTCATGGGAGCATGGTACAGTATAGTATGTAAATCCCTCCCTCACCTGCCAGTCCACAGAGTGGAGGTAATGTATTAATTAAGGGCCCATCCGAAACTTTCTTCAGCCATCCCAAATCCACTCGATTGACCGGGGGGGGGGCATTGTTGGTGCAACTCCATGACTCTTTTGGGTTGGCTCTGCCGCCAGACTTCCCAGTATTAGGGATTTGTGTAAAGCCTCCTCAGATTAAGTTGGGGGAGGGGAATTTTAACATTAAGCTTGTTTTGGGGTTTGGAAGAGGTTTAATATTGCTGGAAGAGGATATATTATAATTATGTCCTTACTAACCGCTTGATAGTTGATCATTTTTGAATTATTTGCTCAATAGTCAGATTATCCAGCAGAGCAGACAATGAACTATGCACACAAGCTAGTTTAATGACTTTGCAAGGCAGTGGTTGTTCTTTTCTAAAGCTAGTTATAAGGACCCAGGGTGCAGCTTTTGTGCAGCGAGAGTCCTATAGCGTCCATACAGTACAGCAAAACATTAGTTCCATTAGTGTATGCGGCAGCTGGAGTGTTTAATTATAGGCTGGGAGGTCTTTCAGAGATTACAGAGAATTTTGGTATGGGTGAATGCTGGTGACAGCTGTTTGCTTAAAGCATCCAAGTAAAAATGAACACAGCAAACACACTCTGTACAAGCTGATAAAGGGAATATCTGGCATGTAGTTAATTATTATTCCTTTGTGTTATGAACGTTAATTTTGAGCTGCATTGTTCATTTAAGTTTAGAGGTGGGGAAAAAGTCATTATTCACATGGTGCTGCCCAGTCCTTCAAAAATGATATACCTATCTTACATGAAAGGATGCTTACAGTATCTGTCACATCGGTGCATTATTTTTTTAAGTTATTTCTAACTTTTTCTACATGACTGTCTGAGTTAAATTTTCAGAACTAAATGTGAGGTAATCAAACTACTCTGGAAAAGCTCTTTTTTTTTTTTCAGTTGGCTTGCAGATGAAGCATTTCTGCTGATTTACAAGTCATACAGTGAAAAACATTATGTGGAAACCATTTTCCAAGCTCTGCAGACAAGGAATGACAGTCCTCCTTCTACATAGTACCCCTATGGCAGGGCCTGGCAGGACATCTACACTTGCCTGAAATGGGAACTAGCATAGAGAGGAGGAGCAGGCCAAGATATGGGGGCCCTTCATGGGTGTTAACAGTGCCAGCTTCTCAGTAAGGGCCCCCTTCCCTCTTTTTTTTTTTTTCTTCCCAGTCCTCCCTCGGACACTCTATAGTACAAGATAATAATAATTTTATTTATATGGCGCCTTTCATTTTTCAAGGTGCTGCACATAAATAACAGTTAAAACAGTTAAAAATCATTGGAAAAAATTCAGCCAGACCAAGACAATTAAACCAGTCAATATTCTGAAAATGCATTTTCCCACAGAAAGGTCTTCAAACCCCTCTTAAAACCCTCCACAGAGGTGCACTCCCACAACCGATGGGGTAGAGAGTTCCAAAGGGTGGGGGCAACATACAAAAAAGCCCGAGCGCCAGAAGATTTCAAATTCACCCTTGGAACCTCTAGCAACCCCTCGTTAGCCGAGCGGAGTGATCGAATGAGGCAGTAGGGAACCAGAAGTTCTTTCAGATAGACAGGGCCCAGGTCATGTAGGGCTCTGGAAATCAGCAAGCTGACTTTAAAGGTGATCCGCCACCGAATTGGCAGCCAGTGCAGTTCGCGCAGCACCGGGATAATGTGACAGGATCTACTGGAACCCATCAAAAGCCAGGCTGCAGCATTCTGCACTAGCTGCAGGCAACGAATTTCAACCCCTGAAAGTCCTAGATAAAGGGAGTTGCAGTAATCCAGGCATGAGGACACGAAGGGATGAACTAAAGTTGGCAGGTCAGTAGACGGAACCAGATGCCAAACCCTGGCAGTATTTCCTAAGATGATAAAAGGAAGTCTTGATGACTGCTGACACCTGCGAATGCAGTGTCAGCCTATCGTCAAGAACTTACCCCAGGTTCCACACCCGTTCAGAGGCTGGGAGAGAAACACCTCCAAGAAAAATTCCAGAAGACTCAACACTACCCGACCCCTCTATCTGTCGACCAGGGTCCACAACCAGTACCTCAGTCTTATCGGAGTTCGACCTCAGCCAGCTGGAATTCATAGACTCCTGGATTTCTCTTAGACAGCTGTTAGACCGAGAGAGCTCCCTCCTGGTCAGGGGCAAAATAAAGGTAGAGCTGGATATCATCTGCATAACAGTGAAACCTCAGCCCATACCTCCTTACAATGTCTCTGATGGGTAGCATATACATCGCAAATAACATGGGTGACAATACTGAACCCTGAGGCACCCCACAAGACAAAGCCATTGAATCTGAGGAAAAAACCCCAGACACAACTCTTTGTGATCTCCCAGTGAGGAATGATGTGAACCATTTTAAGACGGTTCCAGATATTCCGCAAAGCAGCCTCAGGCATTCTGTCAACACCATATGATCTATGGTGTCGAATGCTGAAGAAAGGTTGAGGAGAACCAAGATGGAATGGCTCTTCTGATCTCTAGCCATCAAGAGATCATGAGCACCCGAACCAGTGCTGTCTCGGTACTATGTCTTTTACGAAAACCAGACTGGAGGGGTTCATGGACGTCCTGGATGGTCAAGTGGTCCTCCAGTTGTACAGCCACTACTTTCTCAATCACCTTACCAACAAAGGGAAGGTTAGAGATAGGTCTGTAGTTTTCGAGACAGTCAGGGTCCAAGGTAGCTTTCTTCAAGAGAGGTGTCACCGCCGCCTCTTTCAGGGAGCTAGGAAACTCACCAGATTCCAAGGAGCACCTGACAATCTGCACAAGGACTGGACCGATAATATCAATACAACCCAAAATTAGGGAGGTCGGTCCAGGGTCCAAACTACAGCAGGTAGGGTGCATATGCTAGATGATCCTCATGACATCCATGAACTCCAGCTGACTGAAGGAATTCCAGGAAAACTGGGGCACCGTGATCTCACACCGGTCCACGGCAACCCCCCTAGAGTGTGATGGCAACATTTCTGCCCTAATTTCAGACACCTTATTTGGGAAGAACTGAGCAAGCTCGTCGCACTCCAATTGCAAAAAAGCTTTCCAAACTTGCAGACAGGCTCGGTTGCACAGTCTGTCCACAGTTTGAAATAGCTGAGCTGGTCGATTCCGAGCAACTGCAATCTCCCTGGACAGGAATTCTGCCTTTTTATGGGTGATTGCAGATTGATAGACTGAATAATGATCCATCAATCTAAGATGGTCGGCATCAAGGGTGGACCTTTGCCTGCAATGCTCTAACCTTCGCCCCTGTCTCCGCATCTCCCTCAACATCCCATGAAACCAAGGGGACTTGGGACAAAGGGAGAGGGGGCTAACACGAACTGGGGCAATGGAATCCATTGCCCCCATAACGGCTGTGTTATAGGCCGACACGAGAGTCTCTGGACTCTGCTTGCCAATGCGGGAGATGAGAGGTCAAGCACTGCTGCAAGGCCTTGGGAATCTATATCCCGCAAAGGGCGATGCCTAACCACCTCCACAGGAGTAGGCCTTCTAGAGGGGGTGCAAAAACTAAATCCCACGGTGTAATGATCAGACCACCCGACGGGTCCCACCCCCACATCGGATGCCTCGATCCCTAGAAGGAAGATTAGGTCTAAAGAGTGTCCAAATTTATGTGTAGCAGAGGAAACCACCTGTGTAAGGCCCAGCATTGTCATTAACTGGAGGAAGTGTAGTGACCAAATTCAGAGAATCATTACCTAATTCATTGAAATCGCCAGAAGCATCAGTCTGGGTGACTCGAATGCCATATTGATGACGAAGTCCGCCACTTCCTGAAGGAATCGCTTCTTATCACTGGGTGGACGGTAAATGAGGGCGATTCAAAAGATCATCCCACCGTGGACCAACATTTAGACCATCCACTTTGACATCTTCCCCCTCTCTCATAAGTGCAACACTTCCTGCAACAGCCACCAGGAGGCAGCTACTGTAAGTGCCATAACCCTCCCTCAGTGGAAAGGAGCATCCTATGAGATGCTCCTACCTCCTGCTGCGAGTCCTGCTGGCATCCCAGAGTCTGATTGCAACCAACAAGTCTCTGGATCACTAAGAAGCACCCCTGCCATGCAAGCTATAGGCTGGCCCCAGTTTTGTTTTACATTAATATGTATACTTGTGTGTGTTTCTTACTGCATAAGAATGTTTGTTTGCTTTTGGTAACCGGTTGGGTGCGCTAGGCATAAGAATGCCTATTTTCAGGCAAGACCCGGGAGGATACAAGTTGAAAAAAACACAAGCGTATACATGTGATGCAGCACATGAGCTATGTAGACAGTGAGGGGGGATCAACATACAATCAACTATAGGGTTAGGGGGAACATAGTCCAGCATGATTCAATCAGATACAATTTGGACAGAGTAAAGAACACAAAGCAGAAAAATGTGAGAAAACGGGCATTTCAAAAGAAGTAAATACAGCATACAATAAGTGCCATTATGTGGCCAATTGGCATTAGGAGAGTAGAGCAGGAAGGAGAGGAGAGGGGAGGGGATAGTGGTGGGAGGCAGAAGAAGAGGGTAAGGGATGAGAGAAAAGTAGTAGTTGCCTAGTGGTGCAGAGGCAGGGAGAAAGAATGTTATCTCATGCTGTTGAGGTAAGAGGACTGCAGAGCAAAGCTGAGGGATTTGTCAGCCCAAACAGTACGAGATACCATTCTTATGAAGTAAAAAACACAAACAAGTATACTTTTTAATAAAATTATGAAGGTCCGTCCATATAAAATTGTCAGCATACCTGCTTAAAAAGCATTTTTATTTGTTTATAGTTTTCTGCCCCCTCTCTAGTAATGCTGAGAAGCGGTACAGTCTGGTCATTGCTCTAATATGGTAGCAGGCAGTGGCTGAAGAAACTAAGTTTCCCACTGTTTGTTTTAGAAAAGAAGAAATAAGGGAGGCGTTTTTTTTTATTTAAAGTATTTTTGAAACTGACCAGTATTTATTAGAGCAAATGTAGAGCAGAATGGTGAGCAGCGAGCGGCAGTTGACAGCTGGATGTAGCAGAATCGGAAAGTTGAGCGTATTGCGTGAGGCAGCATCTGTATGCTCATTAAGAGTTACAGTGGTTCTCCACTCAGATTGGATGAAAATCTGAGACTGCTTTATAACATCTTTCAGCAAAATTACTGCTTCAAGTGTGTGCTCTGGTTTCGTTGTGCTAAATACAGAGCTTGTGTCTTCTGCCAGATTTACTCCAGCTCTGAGACTGATGTCTTAATTCAGCATCTTGCTGAAGACTGAAAAAGCAATACTCCAAGTTCAGTGTGTTGAATAAGTCTTCCAGTCTTTTTTTTTTTTTTCCAGCTGTGTGTTTATTCTCATGACTGCCCGACAGGTCCCAGTGGGCCGATCATAGCCTGTCACCTACCATGTCAAGGTACTTACCTTAGCTCCATTTTGCCTCCATGGCTAGTCCCTCATGGCAGGGTTCCCAGGGAGCACAACTTCCCCGATTGTGTTAAGGATAGGGTTCAGGAAGTGGGTGTCTGTTTGGCAGTGCAGGGCCGTTGGAGCTTCATTCATCATGTTGCCATGCAGTGTTGTTTTCCCCAGTTTCATCCCTGGGGCTGCCAGTGTGCTGTGAGGCAGTGTCAGTGTGCACATATCAGCATCTGTTGGCAGCCCCTGTGATCCTGTGGCAGCTTATGCATGTGCTGCTGACAGTCATCTGCTGGGTGGCAATCGGACAACAGAGAACTGAATCCCCCTCTCTAAGGAGGAGAGCTGTCCAGTAGGAAGCTGATAACTCCTTCCCAAGCTGGGCCCCTGCGATCCAACCATTTTCAAACCTGGGTCGCAGGTGTAGCTAGCAGAAGCCCTATGGCTAGGCTGCGTGACTGGCTTCTGTCTCCCAGTAGTAAAACAGAAAAAGTCATAATCTACAAAACAAATATGTTGTGCAGAGAGTTTTGGTTTGTAGGTGTAGTCCTAGTGTGCCCTTCTCTGTGTTTACTGTAAGGAGTTTTTTTCCTAAATTTGCCTGCTAGTTTTATGGCCCATGTGGATCTCCATAGTTGCACTTATTATGGCCCAGCTACTTGGGTCCTGTACATGCCAACTAGTGGCATGTGTTTAATCCATAAACTAATTGATTGAACCTGGACTCTAGGATAAAGTTCCAGATGTGTCTCTTGGGCAAAAAAACAATGCTTGGAAAGACTCCTCGATCTTCTACAAAGTAATCATTCTTGCTACCAGACAAGGGGTATGGACCGTGGACCCCTGCTGGTCCCATTTAGAACATCCCTAGGACAATGATCCTTTGCTTACAGAGCTCTGCTCTGCCTAAATGGAATCCCTGCCCCCCCTAATAAAACTTAGGAGCCTCTTCTCTTTTAAATCTGAGTTGAAAAACCACTTCCTGGACAAGTCAGTGCTCGTGCGGGACAACTGTCTGATCCTCCACATCTCCTCTCACTAATCACCCCCCACAATGCTGTCCTCTGCTGGCTTGCATCCCATGTTCACTGGTCTGCTTGCCCACAGTTCCATTATACCCTGAACACTAGTGGTTGTCCACTGCGGAATTGGTTACCTCCCTCATGCTATGCTATCTCCTTCTCCTGCTCTCATACCACTACAATCTTCTAATCTTATTTCTGCTCCCCCCCACCACCACGCCTACTTGGACCTTCACAGCACTCTAGTCCATTCCTCCCTCACCACCCTCACAAGTGGTGCTGTCCCTTCACTCTGACCTGGTTGACTCCTCTGGACACTGCCCTCCATTCCACTGCCAACTCTGGCCCATTCTCTACCCCGCTGTACCTACCACGTGACAAAGCCATTTCTCTTGGCTGCCTACCATAGTCGGCTCACATGTGCCTGGAATTACTATGTGGCCTTGTAGTCTGGGTCCTGGTGACTCTATAGAAGTTGTGTTGTACATTATCAATACCTGTAATCCAAGAACCTTTGTATGTTGCCATTGCATAATGTCTGTTTTAAACTGTTTTCCTATGTATGTACATCTTTTTTCTCCAACGTGAAACCTTTGAAAAAGAGCATCCTGCTCCAAGGTTGTTTCCAGAACTTGAAATAAATAAAATAAAACATCTGTTTAATACAGTGCCTCCTGTCGCATGTGACAGTGATGTGTTTGTGACCATTACTTATGTAAGAGTTTTTTTTTTGTGAAGTTTACAATGGTATAGCTGTGATTTTTAAATGTCTCCATATTCATTGGGCACTAATGAAGGCTATATTTACAGATATCTAACACTTGAGGGATAATTGAGTGGGTAGTACTGTAAGGAAACTGCTAGAGTCTTCACTGATGATAGTATTGGTGACCTGGTGTGATTTGTTTGCCTTTTCATGTCTTGTGTAGTGTGATTGAACAAAAAGCTGTAAAAGTGAAACATTTACTTCTACTGGCTAAAGCAAGACACATACATAGAAAACAAAAGGTTTGGATTAGAAAGAGATTTTCATTTGAGGCTGGAATATCCGGCTCCTAACCGCAAATTGCTGTTGCTGCAGCCACTCACTGAATCAGTGGTCCTGAATGCATTACTGCCACATGGGACAGGAGGTGTGCTAGGAAAAACAATAAAATATTCAAACATGGAGCTTTTCAGGGGCTATAAAACTAGCAGGCAAATTTAGAAAAAACTCCTAACAGAACAAAGGCAAGAATACACTAGGACTACACACACAAAGGTATAGTATGCTGTATGTGAATTTAAGTGCAGTTAATAGTTATGTAGCAATAACAGTACATTTAATAGGTTATAATTACTGGTGACCCCCCTATAATGACTGGATTTCCAGTCCTGATAAAACTCCATAATAACCCACTGAATTCTGTAATAATTGGATGACGGGCTATTAGGGCATTTTCCTCCTTGCACTCTCACTTCACTTTATTTGTGCAAGTACAGCAGCTGCTCAGGGACACGCTCACTTGCACTAATACAGCTTACAGTTTTTCTCTGCTGAAACTTTGCACCAGTTATTATAAAAAATAATGCATGTGCAAAGTTTGTTTTATGAGGATTTTTCACACGCCCTCTATGTGTGATTATCTTATAAACCTCTTGAGCTTCGTTCTTGGAGTTTATGGATTATCACACACCTCGGGTGTGTGAAAAAGGCTCATAACACACACCTGCACATGCATTATTCTTTATATAGCATATTTGGAACAATAGCTCAGTCATGGGTCCTATTTATTTCTTTACCTAACTGTTTCTACCCTGTTGCTGACTGTCCAGTCACTGGGCTTGGGGATGAATCGCCAAAGCAGACCCCAGCCCCAGCCTATGCTATCAGCATCCTTCCTCCAGTGGGGGTCCACAGTGTGGGTGCCTGAAGGAGCTGCTAGCTGCCATTGACAGCAGCAGAGGAGAGTTTTGTCTCCATTTTCTTACTTTCTACTTGTGGCATGTACAGTAGCCATCTGTTGGCCAACACACACTCACATACACACACCCCCCACACCTGCAGGGGGGCCAAGCTACCTAGCCATTCTGCAGGTGTCACTGTAGCACCAGAAATCACCATGAAACCATCAGCAGCTGAGACGCACTACCGAGTGTCACGTGTTTAATCCAAGACCTTCCCCAATGTTGCTGCCCAAGTCTGTTCCCAAGCCCAGGTTGCCGTCGCTGCTGGGCCCATTGGCTGGGCTCAGTTATGGGTCCTATTTAGAATTGCACTGCTTAAACTGAGTCTTGGCAACAGGAAAATCAACATTTGATGGTTGCATTGATGCACCTGGATAGCCTGTTTTTCCTATGGTCATAACATGGCTAGTGTTTTTATTTTCGATTTCTTTAGGATCCATTACTGATGGTCCCTCCATGACTACACCATGGGCTGGCTCACACTGTGCAGTTTGTAAACATTTGTGATTTTAATGAAGGCCTGAACTTTTGAAGGTTCACGCATCTCTACTTCTAATCTTGTCCTTGGGATCTTGACTTGTACAATAGTCTCCTGGGTAGAGGTTCAAAACTGAAGACTGCTCATCCCTGCTGCATGCAGAGCTGCTGTTCATTTCTTGTGTAACCCCCTTGTTCCCTGGGGTTACTAGAATCCCACTTAGAATTAGTGGCAGGCAGGGAGATGCAGCAAGTGAGATACCAGTTAAATTGGTTTCACACACTGTTACACTCTGTTTTCAGTTCCTGCTGAGCTGGAGTGATGATGTCACCTTAGAATTCTTGCAGCAGCATAAGCCACAATGGAATGCTAGCTGCAGGGGTTAGCAGTAGAACGTGGGAGATTCAAAGTCAGTCTGCAGAAGTAGTCTGTGTGGAGACTCTGGAGAGGAGGAGTGCTGCAGAAGGCAGCTCCTCAGACTCTGCTCTGAAAGACAGCTACCTCAGAGAAAGGGGTTGTGTGTTCTCACCCTAGAGAGGAACACAGAAGACCAGTTGTGAAGTGGTAGACACTGTTCCTGGAAGGTTTTCCAGTGCCCCATCCCCGGAGGGATGGGGAGGAGTTCCAGGATTCTGGGGCATTCCCCTGGTCCAGCCTGGAGAGGGTGAAGCTGCCTAGAGTTGTTTTGTTCTGTGAGTACCTGAGACAATTTGTGAAA
Source organism: Neoceratodus forsteri (assembly GCA_016271365.2). NCBI lineage: Eukaryota > Metazoa > Chordata > Ceratodontiformes > Ceratodontidae > Neoceratodus > Neoceratodus forsteri. Next base: position 1,548,930,558 of record CM057455.1, on the reverse strand, counting down.
AAAGCCCTGGGGCACCTGGATTCCCATTCTGAGTTTTTCTCTGACAAAAGGACTCTTTTCACCAAGATTGTGTGTTTCTAGTAAAAGTGTCTGCCTACTGTGGGGTTTATGAGAGACTTGCCAAGTACAGAACTTTTAGACGGTGTATGGTTTTGACTTTTAAAAGCATCTGCAACAGTGGGGGTCTAGGGTAAAGACATAACCACATATGGAACTTTTAAAGTCAGGACACCTCCGTAGAGTGAAGTGTAGAATGTTAAATGTGCAAAACATTTAGAGAGAGCATCTACAAGAGTGTTTCAGAGAAAGGTGTTGTAACCATATGAATGGCAGAGTACAGATTTGGGAGCAAAAGGTGGGAGGCCTCCCCATTTGGAGTAACCAGGTTTACCTCTCCGGGTTCAGTTTGGGCACCTTTGTTTTCTCTCAGCGCATTTGGCCATTGCCTGAGGAAAGCACTCAGATGTGGGATTTTGGATTTCCCTGAGAGCCAGAATGTGCTTGTGGGTGGTTTAAGGAGCCATCAGCAACCTCCATGCAATATGGAAAAGTGTCCTAGTACTGGCCGGGGTGCCAAGTCAAGGGAAAGAAGAGAAGTGTACCAGTTTGGGCCGTGTGTGCCCAGATTCATTCAGAATCTGAGGATCTACTGTGTGTGTGTGTACTCTGTTACTCAGTAATCTGCATTACTAGTGAGAGTAGCCCTGTGGGAGTCCATCTTTGTTTGTTCTCTGTGATGTGAATAAAAGCCACACTCTAGAATCCCAACCTGGTTTGGACATTAGTTATTGCTTCCAGTGTCCGGATTTACTTGGGTGTCACTGACCAGAAGTACAAACCTAGCATAATGCTGAGCAAACGTTTTCTCGCAGGGACCCAGGTTGATGGCCACATTAAATGGTCCCACCAGGTGTGAGCCAGGTAGTTGCCACACTTGGTTTGCCTGTCTGAGGAGGGCAGACTCTGATGTAGAAGTATGGATCAATAGAAATGCATTTCATAGTAACTACCCCCCCACCCCTCTTGGTGGTGCCATGTGTGAGAGGAGCAGCCCTGCTAGTTGAACGGGGGGGGCTGGTGGGGGGAGGTTACACTTGTCCCATAATAAGGTATACCAGCCCTGCTTATTGTAGGTATTGGAAACTGACCTTAAAGTTTTAGGCTGGTAAATGAGGCTTTTTTTTTCCCCCCTTGGTGGAAGGTTATTATTGACATGCCTTCTCTCAAACTCTGCTTCTTACAAGCAGTTCAACCACAAAGTATGTTTGGTTTTACAGGGGTCTTCTTAGAAGATTCCTGAAAAATACTGACTTTGTTTTCTTGTGCTGTGCAACAAGAGAGGTGACACACTGCAAGTTACGAAGCTTCTCTGTAGCTGTCAGCTCTTGCAGTGGGATGGAGCCCTGGTCTGTTGGCAGCTTGCCTGGAGTAATTGTATCTCACTAGCGACTAGGACAGAGAAGCTCACACTTCTGTGCTGCTCAAGTACCCCATTTCCAGGGTGAGTTGGCTGACCTCCGAATGGAAGCACTTAATGGTGTTTAGTATTCTGAACAAGAATTCACTGCAGGAAGCTCCTGACTCCTGAAGAGTGAACAGAGTACTGCCATGGCCCTGTCTTTTTCCAGTATGGTGAACAGACTAATCTGGTTAGTGTTTCCGAAGAACATGTCATGCAGCCTGTGGGATGGCAGCCTACTCTGTCCTTATGACATTAGCCTAATTTAGTATGCCTTGTTTTTGAAAGGAAGTTGAAGATGCAGGCATGCCAGTGATGTTGTTTAAATGTCTAATAGTTCTGGGACTCCAGGGATTATGTATACCAAAACAATTGATATATAGTTTTGGAAATAACATCTAGACAAACTGGGTTCACCCACTACTTTGTTGACTAGAACTTTTCTTTTTTGTCAACTAACTTCTTTTGTTTTTGTTTAACCATTTGATTTTCTTCTGGGCCAGGTACCAGACAGTTCACCAGCTGAACCTCCTCAGCTGGTTTACTTGTGCTGTCTGGGTGCTATCGGTGCTGCTGCTGATTCTTACCCCACAAAAATAACTAGTGTTTTAGAAATTTTCATCTGTGCCCTCTCACAAATAAAACAGACTACTTAAACTATTCCCTTCCCCCAGGTCGCACCTGGAAATGAGCCTTGGCTCAGTGTGCCTTTGCCATTTTTTCAGACAATTGCAAATGGTGCAGTATTGCAGTGATCATGATATACCTGATTATGGTAGAAGGACTGTAACCTGGACAGATTTGTTCTTTTTTTCACAAGGTTTCTGCATTGACAGATTTGAAGGTGTTTTTTTTTTTTTTTTTAAGGGAATTTACCATTCTATCATGGAGTGGCAGGCTTGAATCTGTAAACTGTGGTCTGTTTCTTTTGTTATGGAGACAGTCTTGCTGTTTTCTGAGATACGGACATATGAACATAAAAAGATGTCAGCTGATAAAGGCCTTACAGTCTGTCTTGTCTGCTGTATTGTGCAGGTCCCCCTTGTGCCTACAGTGGGACCTGCCCACCTATCCATACCCCCCCTGACATCTGTCAGTTCCCCTTCCCCCTTCCTCCCTCAGCAACTTTCCCCTTCATTCTCTCCTATCCTGTCTTGAAGCTATCCATCATTTTAAGGGAGACCACCTCCTCTGGCAACTCATGCCACTTGACCACCACTCTCTCAGTGACAAAAGTGCCTCTTCATCTCCCTCCTGAATCCCCCACACACACACACACCAGTTTCAGGCTATGCTCCTTGTGGACTTGTTCCCAATAAGACTGAAGAGGCCCTCCGTATTCAACCTGTTAATACTTTTAAGGTATTTGAAGGTCTCGAGCATATCACCCCCCCTTCCCTTCTGTCCTCAAGGGAGTACATGTCGAGTCCCCTGAGCTCCTCCTCATAGGTGTTGCTCTTCTGGCCCTGGATCATTTTGGTTACCCTTCTCTGAACTGTCTCCAGCATACTGACATCTTAAGATAAGGGCACCAGGACTGCATACTGTACTCTAGGTGCAGTCTTACCAATAATCTGTACAGCAATAGTATGACCTCTGCCTTTCTGCTGGTAATTCCCCTGACTGTGCAGCCAAGCATCTAATTTGCTTTTGCTACAGCTTTCCTGCAGTGTGCAGAGTGCCTCAGATCAGTCTTGATGTTAATCCCCAGGTTCTTTTCTTCATCAGATTTGGTGACCTACACAACACCCAGCAAGTATTTGAGTCTCTGAGTTCCTTGCCCCTAAGTGCATAATTTCGCACTTTTGAGCATTGAACCCCAGTTTCCAAATGCCAGGCCACTTTTTTTTTTTTTTATTTACTGTAAGTTATGCCCCCAGGCTACTCCATTGGCCCCCATTGGTCTGGCTGCCTGCCTGCCAACCCCATCAGACACCATCCCTGGGACTTACCTGTGCCTCACATGATCCCTATGGACAACCCCCCCCCCGTGGAAAGGGAGCCAGGCCTCGTAAATCCCTGGCAGTTGGCAAGGCAGACAGCCCAGTTAGCGGTGCAGAGCCTGTGATGAGCGGTGGATGGCATCCTGCACAGTAGAGTTTTTTTTTTTTCCCTGATTTTCTGCCCCGCCCTGGATGCATGGAGGCCTTGCTGATAACAAGTATCATGCCGTTGACACCCCTATCCCAAATTCATGGCTCCAGCTTGCACTTCCACCTGTGGTCACTCACATGGTAGTGCTGCACTGGAGGCCATCCATCCTCCCTCCCCAGAGGAGGTGAGCATCCTGCGAATGCTCACTCATCCTCTCCCCAGCTGGCCCTCTGACCAGGGCTTGATCCTGAACCTGGGTCACTGGCATTGCGAGCAGTAGCACTGCCACTGTGCCAGTGGCCTGGCCCAAATCAGTTTTCTAACCTAGCCAGACCTTCCCTTAGTTCCAATCTCCCTCCTCTCCATGTCCACCCTCCCCACAGAGCTATGTGTCATCCGTGAATAGGCAGATTTTACCCTTGATCCTATCCACTATGTCACAGATGACGATGTTAACTCTGGACCGAGCCCTGTGGGACCTCACTGGTCACTGGCCTAGCTTCTGAGAATTCCCACATGACCACCACCTTTTGGCTTCTGTCCTTTAACCAGCTTTTGACCCATCTAACAAGCTTGGCCCCACCGCCAGATCCTCCAGCTTCCTGACCAATCTCTTATGTGGTACAGAGTCAAAGGCCTTGATGAAGTCCAGATACAGGACATTGACCACTTAACCCTGTCCACCACTTTGGTCACCCAGTCAAAAAAGTCAATCGGATTAGTCTGAGACAGACCCATGCTGCCTCTCATCTTGCAGACTGTTTTCTTCAAGAAAGCCCACCAGTTTCATCACTTTTGAGGTCAGAGTGGTCAGCCTATAATTCCCTGGTTCATCCCTTGGACTGCTTTTATGGAGAGGCACCGGATGTGCAGTTCTCCAATCCTGGGGCACACTCCTGGACTCGAGAGGTGTTTAAACAGGTCTACCAGGGGGCCCACCAGTACCTCCACCAGTTCCCTTAGGACCCTGAGGGGTACTCCATCTGGTCCAGGGGATTTGTCCACCCTCAGGGTCTTTAGGCCCTTTAGAGTGCTTTCCACCTCTATTATGCTATCAGTGACACACTCATCCTTGCTCCACCCCCCTGACCCCTTATGGTACTGGCCCATCCTTCTTTCTACTAAAAATGGAGCAGATGTACTTGACAAGCACTTTTGCTTTCTCTTTACTTCCTTTTGCCCAACCCCCCCACTTTTAACCTGACAGTTCAACTTTAATATCCCTCTTCTCCCTTATATACTGTATTTGAATAAGGCCTTCTCACCCAATTGTACTCTCTGTGCCAGCAGTACTTCCCTAGCAGCCTTTTCCTCTCTGTCCACTTTCATGCCACCCTTCATTTATCATTATAGACCTTCCCATCCTCCTCATTCTGAGCATGTTTGTACCTCAGAAAGGTTGCCTTCTTTTCCCTTATTACATTTGCCACTTTGTTCCAAAATCTAAAGCAGAAAATCCAAGGCCACTCACTTGTGGCCTCCATCAGTCCGTCCTTTATTATGTCCCATATCTGTTCCACCTCCATCTCCTTATTGGTCTCAGTAAGGTACACTACCAGAATTTCTTCAACCTTACTAAAGACATCCTTCCTGAAATTCCAAATCATCATCTTGGCCCTGACCTTCCCCTCTGCCCATGTCAAGGTGGAACCACACACCACATGGTCATCACTTCCTGCAAGTGGCACTTCCATCTTTACATCCTGGACATGTCCACAGTTGGAAATGTTTATTTAACTTGCAATCAGACTGTGGGTTGGAGGGATGTCTATATTCTGTTTTCTTCTTGAGTCAAATTTGTGTAGTTTAGTGTCTAATCTGATTTTCATATTGCACTATATTAGTAGCTGTTGTGTTAGAAAAGTACTATTTGGGGGGCGTGGCCTAACACCAAGCAAGATGGAGGTTTAACTGCAGAGCTCCTCACTAATAAACTACATCTAGCATCATCCTCTGCTATCTAAGCCACAAATAACAGCTTTTTCATGAGAACAGAGTAAGAAGAGGTATTACAGCAGTTGTGAATATTTTTTTTTTTGTATAAGATATATCTATAATCCTCAACATTTCTATAGATCCTAAAGATTCTCTGATAGGCCTCACAATGGCCCACTCTGATAAACAACCAAATCTACTGGAGAAAATTGAAGAAATGTTTAACAAATTATCTATGGATATGAGCGAGTTAAAAATTGCTACGCAACATAATACGCAGATGATGGAAACCATTGACTCCAGGCTGATCTTCACAGAAAATAAAATCCGCCTTAATGAGGAATCTATACAAGATTTAAAAACAACTATCAGATCTCAAGACCGGGCGATTAAAGAATTACAGTCAAAAATAGAAGACCTAGAAAACAGAAACCAAAGAAATAACCTCCGGTTATTTGGATTCCCTGAAGGCGTAGAGGCTAAGAATACCACAGCATTTCTACTACGAGAGTTGCCATACATACTGGGTCTTCAAACCAGCAATGAGCTTACAATAGAATGCTCTCACTGATCATTAGGCCCAAAACCCTCCCCGGAACAAAGACCGAGACCTATAATCTCAAAATTTCTTAATTATGCCAACATTGAGTTAATCCTACAGAAAGCAAGGTAAATCGGACAACTTACTTGGCACGAACACAACATCTATATATATATCGAGACTTTTCAAAAGAAGTGTCTCTGAAACGGAGGGTGTATACTGATGCCAGATGACATATGCACTGACTGGGTATTCGCTTTACCCTAAGGTACCCTGCGACCATGCGGATATATATTGGAAACTCTTTTAAAGACTTCTATAACCCAGAATCTCTCGGGTCCTTTTTGAATAACTACTCAGTAAACAGTAATAGTGACTCTATGACCCGACAAGTGCAATCCACACCTGAGCCCCTGATAAACACTATGACTGATAATATAGGTAGCAAAAATACCTTGAAGGAAAGGGGTATTAGCCTAATCTCCTCTGACAAGCCATGGACGAGGCAGAACAGTGCTGCACATAACGAGTCAACTGCCATCATGGATCATCTTGCAAGATGAAATTGCAGCCCTGAAACACCTAGCAAGTGCGCCTCCAAATCTACCTCTGAGGAACGAGGAATCCCAAACATATCTGTTCAAAATAAATATGCAATACTTCAGGAGTTACCTTCATGCAGCGATGACTTTCACGCTGAGTGGGTGTTCGAGAGAAGGACAAGGCAGACCGCGATCGGCTAGATATCTCCTGGGCATGTGAGGGTGAGAGTTCCCCAGTCAAGTCTATGGAGCCACCAAAGAAAAAGCGTCGTGGCAAGAGCAAATACAAAGGAGATTCCACTCCGTCAAAACACTCCAGATAACTGCTCTTATGGATACCCAGCATACCGCGCTATATTTTGTTCTCTTTCTCCCGGATGGTGCAGTAAACACACAACACGTTATCATGTAAATGGTATCCCGTCCCTTTATATCATTCTCCAAAGACTTATACTTTACTTTGGTTACTTTTACATAAAGTTAGGATACCTGTAGTCTCGGGGCTTTATTTTGGTAATAGGACTAAAGTGTCTATGGCGGGACTCGAATACGGGAACTGCGCCAGAAAACACCCCATTGATTTACGCACTGTATCTGTAAGTGTCAGTGCATTGGGAGTTGAATTCCTCCTCAATGTATCTTGGTAACATCGAATCAATGGCTGGGTTTGCCAAAGGGAGGCTGTATCTGTACAATGCGCACCTCGAATGTGGACAGATGTGCTGCGCATAGAGAGATTAATTTCTAATTACGATAATTTCAAAATGAATCTTTATTTCTCTGATGTTGCACTCCACTGTAAGAGCTATATCATTATGTTACAGCCACACAAGGAGTTCCAATCAGGAAAGTGTTCTTATATGAATAGAGTTTAAAAGTTCATAAGAAATTACTGGTTAAATCGCTATAAGGATCATAGTTTAATGTGAAGGGATGTTTAAAAAAATAAATAAATAAACATTTTATTTTTCCCTCATTATAGGTAATTGATCAATAGTATGGAATCATTTGGAATTCTTTTTATTTTATGACATTTATATCTTTACTAGTAGGGATCCTTTTTTTTTTTTTTTTTTTTTTTCTCTCTCCTTCTCTTTACCAGAGGTGATGCTAGATTTAGTAACACTATTGGCAACCTCCACCTTTGATATTTTTTATTTTAAGAGCAAAGACACATATAATATCCACCCTAATTCAGGGTTTATTACAAATCATAGTATTTAGACTTTGTTGGAGATTTTTAGACTGAGTGTCTGTTCTAAGGAAGTCTGGATAGCTTTTCTCCCCTTTTTTTTCCTAGGACTATCCTACTTCCTGTTTGATAAGCTACGTCCTAGAATACAGAGAGGTGGTCTTGGTCTTAGGTTTTTTTGAGTGTTTTTTACTTTTGATACTTAGACTGGCCTTTTCCACTCTGTATTTATTAGATGATTGCATTAGTTTATTGTTACAATTTTCAGATGTTTAATGTTGCTAGGATTACAACGGTTGTAGAAAGCTGCATCGAAGAGAAACAGATAGAGTATACCTTTCTCTAGTTTGTCAGACTTTAAAAAGCCTGCCAGCATACTTAATATAAATAATATCTACCACAAACGTTTCTGTATCCCATTGTTAAATACAAGTCAGCATTGTAGCCCCCTGGCACGACAATTAGTATATAATAGATTAATTATCAACATAAGATGGCTAATTTAGCATTATGTACATGGAATGTCAAGGGACTTAATGTGCCGAATAAATGCAAACAGGTTTTAAACTACCTTAAGAAACACAAAATACAAATCGCATTGTTGCAAGAAACTAAACTGCTGGATACAGACAGTGATAGACTAAAACGTGACTAGGTTGGTCAAGTATATACAGCATCTGCTATAACAAAAAAAAGAGGCGTTGCTATATTAATACATAAAAAGCTGAGATGGATACCCTCTAATATTCAGAAAGACTCAGACGGTAGATGGATTATTATAACGTTTGATATTCCTTCAGGGCCATTAACTATAATTAATATCTACGCACCAAACTCTGATGACCCTCAGTTTTTTCAGAAGTTAACCCAACTGCTAATTTCACTAAACATAGTTAACTATCCAATACTGATTGGAGGGGACTTTAATTTTACCTTAGATTCATATATGGATAGAAGTAATGGCTCACTAGATTGTCACCCCAAAAGCTTAGTTACAATTTCTCAGTTAATGCGAGATATGGGGCTATCCGATATATGGAGAACCCTCCACCCTAGAGAGAGAGAATATACTTTTTATTCTCCATGTCATCAGTCGTATAGTAGACTAGATTACTGGTTAACCTCTCCTGCAATAACGGCCAATACTATAGAAGTCGACATCCTTTCATTAATTATATCGGATCATGCTCCAGTCAAGCTCCTATTTACTTGGGGTTCCCCTCCTACAAAGTCCTCTACATGGAGATTAGATCCTTTATTGCTTAAAGATCCAGAATTCTTACCATGGATTAGAACACAAATAGAAGAATTTCTAGATCTCAATGATCCAAAAGGACACTTCTATGGGTACTACATAGGAAGCGCTTAAAGTTACATTACGGGGTAAAATTATTAGCTATGCGGCCTATAGGAGGAAACTTAGGGAACAACAAATCAATAATCTTGAAAAATTATTGAAAACAAAACAATTATTGTATTCTAACAATTCTCAACCTGACCCCTCCTCTAATTTGCATTACAAAATTTTACAATTGCGAATGCAAATCAATGAGTTAATCTCTAGGAAAACAGAAATCGCACTACTAAGAATAAAACAAAAATTTTGGGAAGGTGGGGAGAAAGGGAGTAAAATTCTTGCATATAGACTTAGAATGCAACAAATGGAACATCATATCGCAGCCTTAAAAGATCAGACAGGGAAAACTCAAACTAATGAATCCATTATTAACCAGATAATGACTTCCTTCTATAAAAAAAAACTCTATTCCTCTTCTCGCCTATCATCATCTTTAGATGTTTCTTCTTTCCTAGATAAACTAGCACTCCCTTGTCTCTCACAAGATGTAACACACTCTTTAGATACACCTTTCACTACAGAAGAAATAAAAAAGACAATTCATTCTCTTAAATCTGGGCATTCTCCGGGTGGAGATGGCTTTCCTGTCGAGTTTTATAAGCTTCTTGCTGAACAACTGTGCCCCTTATTATGTAAGGTATTCCATGAATCTTCTACTACAGGTCATTTACCACAATCTATGACAGATGCAATTATTACAATTCTCCCAAAAAAAGATAAGGATACAACCATCCCTACTAATTATCGTCCAATATCTCTGCTTAATACAGACGGCAAGATTTTTGCTAAGATTCTGGCTAATCGTATAGAATCATACATTCCCAAGCTTATTCACAAATCTCAGGTGGGCTTTGTTAAGGGAAGGATGGGCTCTGATCATTTGCGCTCCCTAATCAATCTTATATACAGGGCCAAGTCTCTTAAATCTCCAGCAGTAGCCATTGCTATGGATTTTGAAAAAGCATTTGACTCTTTAGATTGGAACTTTCTCTATTCGGTATTATCCCGATTTGGCTTCGGCAACCAATTTTGCTCTTGGATTAAACTTCTCTATACAAAACCTCATGCCAGGGTACTTACCAACTCTACATTGTCACAGTCCTTTGTATTAGAAAGGGGTACCAGGCAAGGATGCCCTCTTTCACCATCTTTCTTTATCTTAGCCATTGAAACTCTTGCCGCCTCCCTCAGACAGAGTAATGATATAAAGGACATTTATATCAGACATAGGCAATATACAACATTGTCATATGTGGATGATATGTTGGTTTTGTTAGAAGATTTAAAAGTATCTGGCGAACCACTCAACAATATTCTCAATCTTTTTTCCAGGCTGTCTGGACTTACAGTTAATTATCAAAAATCTGAGGTACTACCACTTAATAAACATTGCAAATCTTTTATGAATGTACATCTTGGATTTCGCTGGTCCCTGCAAGGCATTACTTACTTAGGGATAAAAATATCAACTGATTTAGATAAAATATGGGATAACAACTTTCGTCCTTTACTTGCAAATATTAAAACAGATCTAGATAGATGGAAAAATCTGAACATTTCCCTATTTGGCAAAATGTCTGCAATTAAGATGAATGTCACATCCAAAATTCTCTATTTGTTTGCTTGTATTCCACTTAAGATCTCTCCCCTTCTCTTGAATAATATTGATAAAGTTATAGGAAATTTTCTATGGGAAGGTCACATACCAAGGCTCAATCGTATTAAACTACGCTCTCATTGGACCCATGGTGGATTAGGACTACCATGGTATACGGCATACCTATGGGCATTCAGAGCCTCACAAACTATCAAATGGTTTTTTAAACCTAATTATAATGTACCATTATGGTATGACATGGAAGCTTCTCTGTCCCCAGGACATACACCGAATAGTTTCGTTTACTTTACATTATCTCCTAAATTAAAAAAAATCCCACAATTAATACATCTATTCATTATTGGTTCAAAATGCACAAATGGCTTAAATCTGATCCCTCTCCTTTACCTTTCACACCCATCTGGGGTAATCCGAAACTCTTACTAGAGAACAAACCAATATATAGCAAATCCTGGATGTACAAGAACATTCTTTTTTTGAATGATATCCTGACTGACAATCGTAACACATTAAATTCTTTTACCAATCTTCAAACTAAATGGAATATCCCCAAGATAGAATTCTGGAAGTACCTACAAATTAGAACTGTTATATTCTCTAACCCTCAACAAACTACTAAGTCTGCATCGTCCTGCTCATATATAAATATGTGGATCAATACTCCCTCTAGCTTAGTCAGTAAAATATACAATCAGATCAGAGATTTGCTACCGAATCAATCTCTCTCTCTGCTAGAGACAGATGGAATCGGATATTAAATGTAAATTTAGCAAATTCCCATTGGGACAAATGTTGGAAGATTTGTCACGACTCATTTAAAGATATGCGTAGTAGGTTGATTCAATTCAAAATCTTACACTTATGGTACAAAACACCGTCTCATTTACATAATATAGGTTTACTACCCAATAACTACTGTTGGCGTTGTAATTTACCAAATGGGGACCTTCTGCATATACTGTGGTCATGTAAATCCATATTTAACTTATGGCAAGAGGGTCCATAAATTAGTAGTTAAGATTATTGGACATGACGTTATATTTGAACCTAAATTCTGCCTTTTAGGAATTATAAACAATAACACTAATTTAACGAAATACCAACATAAATGGCTGCAGATCTTATTCATGCAAGTCAAAAGAATGATACTATTTCATTGGAAAACTCAAATAACACCTACTCTTAAGGACATTCTAAATAATATGACTCATATTGCTTCGCTAGAAAGAATCTCATATCTGATAACAGACAGACTCAAGGAATTTTATATGTGCTGGCGGGACTATTTAAACTTTCTTCAAACTCGTAAGTCATAGATTTGTTTAATCTCTTTCCCTCTCTTTCTAAATAGACATATATCTAGTATTGACTTAAATGCATAATTTACCTCCGATGCAGTTCCTCACATTTAGTACAAAATTAGCAAATATGCTAAGTAGGACTTATTTTTTTCTTTCTCTTTTTTTTTATTACTGTTCTAATATAGTACAAGTTGTGATTAATGCATTGTATTAAGTAAATATACAAAACCCTCTAGCTTCAGGGTGTTATGCATACAATCCAGTATAATGATATGCTGACATAACATTGTGTTAATGCATATGTTTTTAAGTGTAATATCTATTATAAAATGCAAGATTCTACTTACTTTAAGTAACGTCTATTGTACTATATGTTATGGATAAAACTTAATAAACAAATTAATTGTAAAAAGAAAAGTACTATTTTGATTGTGTTCAGTTTTACCCAGTCAGTCAATGTATCCTTCCTTACTGGCAATTTTTGTGGAGTGATTTATTTTTTCCTTTGTTAATTGGGACACTGATTCAAATCAGATAGACTTCGTGACAAAAGTTAGATAATCTTCAGTTTGTTTTCTGCACAGGAACAGTTATTCTTCTCTATATTTGGTGTATAACAATGTTCAATTCTGAGATTATTTTACTAGCATTGACCCGTAAAAATTGGTCTCTGCTAGTTAATCCTGTAATGTACAGTACTAGCAAAAGCAGGAAAAAATTCAACTGTGCTGTGACAAGCAGATCTGTTTTTATATGGCTGGCCTAATTTTATAGCACATCCACTTCATTAATCGGTAGGAAAAGATATTTCCAGAGGCAACTCACCAGATCACGCCTCCAAACTTTCACCTGATCCAGATTAACTATTTTCCCTCTCTCTCTCTCTCTCTCTGCATTATGGTGTGAAGAGTTTGCTAATGTCTTCCATTCTCAGATTGCTAATATTGACTTCAGTCAGTTTATTGTATATCCAAAAAGAACATTACAATCATTTACAAACAAATACATTAAAAGCATAAAAGAAACAGATTACCACAGTAAATATTCTATAAATAATTGGATTGCAAATTCTGCAAACTTGTATGTCTTATGTATGAGCGGCTTAACATTCAGTTTCTTTCTACTAGTAATTACTGCAGAAATTAACTTAGCTATAAATTCCAGTTCCTTTACAGTTTTTAGGTGTGTGAGGATGAAAACAGGATCACAACTGAGAGATGCATACTTTGTGAGAAAGTCCTTCAACAGCTTGATCCTACTTTTGTTGTATAATGGGCATCGTAAGATAATGTGACTACCAGTTTCTTGAAATCCCCTTGAGCAGGGACAATATTTTCCCAGCTCAGGGTATCTGCTATTTATATTCAAGCGGCTATAATCTGATGTTACAATTCCATGTCTAGCCCAGGTTACTAGTTTCTTCAAGAGAGGGTTTGAGGGGATCAACAAGTAATCTTCAATGCCATGTACTGTTAGCACTATGTCAGAAAGGCTGTTTTGGGGTTTTTTATGATCTCTGTGTCTTCCTTCTGTGCCAACCAGCAGTTTGCTCTTTAAGGTAATTTTAAATTGCGTAGAGATGCATATGTCCCCATTAAAATCATTCCATATGTGTAATAGCTTCGTTTTATGGAGAATATCCGTAAGGCTCTTCAGTCACTTTGATGAAATTCCTTTGTTTTGCCAATTTATTTTCTTTATTAAGCATTGTTTTGAGAACATGTTAGTTGAGTTATTTATTATATGCAGCCAGTAAATTGACATCCTAAGTTCTATCAAATAAGAAATTTGTATTCTTTCCAATTCAGCCTTACCATTGCAGATGAAGTAGATATAGGTACTTGTAGAATGGCTTTGTAAAAGTAAGGAAGTGGGGTCTCCCAGTCCAAATTATTTTGTGACCCCCAGACCTCGGATCCATAAAGTAAGACTGGATTTAATTTAGCTTCCCCAACTCGACAAGCAGGGAGAATAGTGTTCCCTCCATATTTATAATTAAAACAAATTAAAGCTTTGGCAATATGTTTTGCCTTTATACATTGTTGTCTGCAATGGAAATTCCATTTGCCATTTGAAGTAAACTTGATTCCTAGATAGATGTATTCATTAACTATTTCTATTTTTTCGTTTTGTAGCTTAAACCTAAACTTGGTTCTATTGTTTTCAAAAATCATAACTTTAGTTTTCTTGAGATTTATTTTCAGGTCCAAAGCTTTGCGTTTTCCCTCTTAATAAAACACAATATTGACACCAACATCACGTAACAGCCCTTTGACTCAGCTTGGCTGCTCCGGGACCCTCGGGGTCCACACTGTACAGCACATCTGAGGGGGCTGGCCTGGGTTCCATAGTGGACAGATCTGTGGCACTGTGCTTCCACCCGGGAAAATGGAAAGGGATACTTGTGGACAGAGAACTGGTTACCTCCCCCAGGAAAATATGTAAACTGCTCCCCCCAAGACACTTTCCCCACAACACTACTACTCTCTCCCCCCCCCATTTGTACAATAATATGCAAATACCAGACAAGAAATGCAAACAAGAACAATATTTATTCGGGGGGAGGGTGATGCAAGGGAATAATACAAGGCAGCACTGTGTAGAACAATCAATACCCCACAAAAGATTCCTGCTTCCCGCCTAGGGTGCACTCATAGTACTGTCCCTTTTTTTGATGCAGTGGGTACATCACCAGGGTGATGCTGTTAGCTCAAGCAGGGAAATCTTTCATCAGAGCCCAACAGTTGGAAACTCTAGAACAATATAACTGCTGACCTGGGCTTAGTTTTACCTGGGATGCAGTACAGCACAGGACTTTACCCCCTGTAACCTAACTAGATAGCTAGCTAATAAAGACTCCCCAAAGTCACAGCCTGGGGGTACTTGCAGTTCAGAAGTTCGCAAGGGGGGTTTTCAGCAGGCTGAGTTGCAGTCAAATGGCAGTTGTACTGTACTGTGGAGGTATCCTGATGGTAGTGCACCACAAGGCTGCAGAGCTGGATGACTGGAGAAAATGAAGAACTCCTGTGTTTACCTCAGAGGCCTTTGTAGACCATTTTCACCAGGCAGGCCTCTTGTCATCTTCCTCCGCTGGTCTTCTTCCTTTTCTTCAGTCTAGGGACAAGGCAGGTGGCATCCCTAGACCCCTCTGTTGCACACCCTGCACACACAGTTGCATCTTTTTTATTTTTCAGTTTCTAGCCCCAGTGCACACACTGTGCACAGCAGTACTGCACCCTTGCACCGTCTCTAGCCACACAGCGTGCTCAGGCTGTCTCCTTGCTGGAATTTGCACTCTCCAAACTTACCCCTCCATGGGGGAGTACAGTAGCTAGCTTAGTCTTTGCTCGAGGTTGCAGTGTTTGGCAAATTAGGCTGCACACAGAGTCTCTCTTATCACACTGCAGCCACAATCAGTCGGGCTCTCTCAGTTGTCTCTGCACAGAACCTCCTCTCTTCTAGCAAGAAATCCCCACAGACAATCTCTCTTCCTCTAGGCAGCAGTAGGGGTGCATTCAGGTACTCTGTCCCAAGATGCCAAACAGTGACTGAACAGGTCATTGGGGCAAGGTTGCAGTCATAGAGCTGGTAGCCCAAAGCAGTCTTTCCTGCACTCCAGCTCTGGCTGATCTCTCCTTTGGCGGGCAAAATAGTCTCCTAAATAACTTTTACAGTCCCTTCCTCTGACTGACTGTTCATCTCCCAAGCTTTCCATTGCCTTTTCACTGTAGCCCAGACACCCCCTCATGTTTGTAGTTCTGTGGGGGCTGCCACCTTTGTTTTTGTTTCAGCCCCACGCATAGAGCTCAATAACTTTAATATTAAGCCCTTCCTTGGGCTAAAAGAAATTGTCCTGGCTCTAGCCAAATAGGAGCCAGGAATCTCTGTATTTGTTTTCTGGGAACCCCTATACACTCAGCAGGGTTCCCATTATCCCCCCTCCTCATTTTCTCACCATTAAAGGTGCTTCTAGTAAAGGAGCCACAGCTCCTTTAAATTTGTAGTCCTGGCAGCTGCCCATGCCCAGTAAACAGCAGTTGCCATATCTGTTAAATTTTTTGGGTCCGAGGCTTTTCCATATCTTATGGGACCAAAATAAGCCCCCCTTCCCCGGCACAAGGAGGTACAGAAATAGCAGTCAGACCTTGGCCCTACTCAGAATGGGCCAAGGTCCCAAAATCATAGTGGCTGCAGAGCAGCAGCAAGGCAGCCAGGCTCGAGCCCCACCACAGCCATTGGGATGCTGTCAGGAGGTCCGAGGGCCATAGCCCTCCACATGTCAGTCCATTTGGGGGGCTTACGCATAACTACTGTATGGGGAAAGGAGATAAAACAGTTATTTTGGGAGTATGCAAAAGACAACAAAACAATCTGGCAGAGCACGATGCCCAGCTGAAAGGGGAAATTGTGGGAGCAGACAAATTGGATGTATTCATGAGCCTTGAAGAATTTAATTGAAAGCTCCGTGGGACCTACAGTAACTCTTTAACAGGTTTTAGAAGAAGAGGCACAGTTATTAGCAATTTACAGCTAACTCTGCTTTTTCAGAAAAGTGCTTTATAGTACCTGTACTAATAGCATACAGGCATGCCATCTGTATTGGCCTGTTTATATGGCCAGAGTGCTTTGCCCATCATAGGAGGGAACAACAGGTAATGCCCCATCGTCCCTGTCTCCCTGTATTTTCAGTAGAGAGAAAACAGCTTACTATAGTTTTGCAAATTAACTTATTTTCCTGCTTTTGAGCATGGACTAGTCTTTTTAAGTCCCCCCAAAAAAATCATTCATGCACAAAAATAGGAAAATAAGTTGATTTGCAAAACCATAGCAGTGAATACTGTTTATCCCTATTAAACATTTAGGGCAACAGGGAAGACTACAGGTCATTTGTTGTGCCCTTCTGTGATGACCGATGTGCTGCAGCTAGGTAAACAAGCTGCTAGAGGCATGTGCAGGGGGCATGCCTGTATGCTATTAGTTTAGGAACTTAACTCTGCTTTTTCAAAAAAGTGTGTTTATCTGCAAAGCACTACTGTTAATGATTGCACTTAACTTATCGTTTTAAAACAGCTAAAGAGTTAGATCATGCTGAGCCTTCCTTTTAATCTCTCAAGGAGAGGAATGGCATCTCAACAGTTAAATAGTAGGGCAGAGACCCAGTTTCTATTCACTTTCAAGGACTGCTTCCAAAAGCGGGATGTCCCACAGGAGACCATGTTTGAGGCTACCTTTGAACTTGTTCTCACCATTTTTTAGTCTAGACTTTTTTTCATTTAACTGGTATAATCACCATTCCTCTATCCAATTTTTGATTTTGATTAACTTACTAGAACTTGCATCTCTCCTAAGAGTCTGTTTACCACCAAGAGTGTGAATTTGTATTCCCTTGGCTTCCACTATTCTCTCAATATGTTTCCCCCCTCTGCCACTCAGATTGACAGTTTAGCTTTGGATGCTGCTTTCTGAAAGGATCATAGAAACAGCAATATGCCAGCAAAAGAAGGCTTTTTGGTCTGTCAAGTTAGCCTCGTGCATCTCCTGTACCAGCCCTTTACTTTATTCCCATCCTGTCTTGAAGTTATCCAAGGATCAAAGCATCAAGCAGTTTAATGCCCAGGGCAGTAATTGCTGTGAATTTGATTACTATTCCTACTTTTTCAGTAATCACTAGTGACAGCTTAGAACCATTTTTTAATTGCAGTGCATGTTTCTAACTACTGACCAGCTGTGCAGTATTATACAAACTTTTTTCTTTTTGTGGTGGGACTAGTAGGTTTATCTTAGCCACTTGACCTGGCCAATTGCTAACACTTAATTTATCTACCCCTGCCTCTGTGCAGATGACCAAGTTTTAACATCTTCATCTCATGGCTTGTCAATATAAGTTCTTTCCTACTGCTATAATCACATAAGTGCAGGCATGGGAGCAAGAACCTATGGGCGAGGGGTGGCAGCAGCCCTCCGCACATACTTTTGCCCAAGAGCATTCAAAGTGCCCCTGTAATACATGCAAGGTCTGAAAGGAAGTAATCATGGTCTCTTTTGTGATTACTAGAGGCTTCCCACACACTTTTCCCCCTGTTCCGGCACCCTCTGAGTGCTGATGTAAAGCTAGCTTCCTTCAACTAAATGTTTCCCAAGACGGACTCCCTTCTTTGCAAGGAATTATTCTCAAGCAGGCATTTTGGCCCTCCTTTCAGTTTATGGGAATGTCCCCTTGCTCTATAGAGCAGCATTAAAGACCTGGGGGTTTTCTAAGACCCTGCAGTTACTTCAAATCCTATGACAATCATGTTTACAAAACCCTGTATTTCTGTTTTTGTATTACTTTCTGCATCTGAGCCTCATTAAATTAACCCTTCTCTCAGATCCTAATTCATAATTCTGTTACCTCTCCCATGTCTTGAGTGCATCCACTGTTCATTTCTCAGCCTTCCTAGCTCTCCAGTTATAAAATTGCAGTGCAGCTCCACTGCCTAAATTGTAAACATGTCCTCAGTCTTAAAACTGCAGTGCATCTCAGCTTGGGACTCAACCATTTTGTAAATACTAAAAAAAAAAAAAAGACATCTTCTTGTATTATTATATAGTTCTACCAGTATTTAAATATGTTTAAAATAATCTACCATACAGTTCTAACAGCATTGAAATACTTTTAAAATAATCCACACAAAAAATGAGTGTCACTTCCTATTGTTTCTATGCTGCGCTACTCTTCCTGTTTGGGATATCACCTCCATTTCACATAGTATCCCTGTGAAGGACATTAGTCAGCATAGTATAGTGCCCTGGCAAGGGACTAGGTTTCAGAAAATAAAGGAAGAAGGAGTAGAAGGAATTTGATTTTAGTTAAAGTTTTACACACAGACAGGCGCTCGCGCGCACACACATCAACACCCTTTATAAGGCATGAAGGGTGACATCATGTGCTAAAAGACCCGCCATAGCAAATATCGTGTGAGCAGGATGCCCCAGTTAAGAAAAATGCACTTTTCTTATTTTTCTAAGTATTTACCTGGTTTATCGTATAATTCTCCTGCCTGCCATTTCTATTCAAGGTCCAATAAAGCGAAATGGCCCAGATATACACAAAATGCACATGTCTGGGCACACTTGGATTTGGATGTATATTGCAAATCCAAGCTCACCCACCAGTCCTACATTCACTCAAAGGTTTGTGCAAGGACCCAGGGGTGTTCCAAGGGTGCAAGTAGGCTGAACACCATTGATCTGAGTACAGTGAATCCCCTGCTCTGTGTAGAAGCGGGGATTGGGGGATTTGGCAGTACAGGACTGTATTTTTTTTTTTTTTAACATAAAAAAGTAAAGTTATGCATTTATTGCCTCCAGCTTAGGGGAAACAGGTAGTGGCCAGCCTGGCTCACACATGCATGGGGTTGCAACCACCATGTGGATTTTTTTATGCCATGAAGTTGTCCAGAAATCCATTTTCGTTTACTGTGACAAATGCATCTTTTTTTTACATAAATCTTTTATATCCCAAATGGTTGTCTGCCTGTAGGGATATACCCTGTTCAGGCCAGAGAACCCAGCTGTCGTATAGATGGCAGCCATGGTGAGCTTCTCCTGTGGTCCCCCCTGGATATGGGTAATATCTGTGTTGACCTCACCACACACAGCATCCCTCTACAGTAGGAGCAGGCTTCCTGGCCCAGACATGGGGGTCGCTACAGTGGCAGAACCTGCTGCAAGGACTCCTCGGCCGAGATGGGTTGCCACTCTGCAGCTGTCTCACTCAGCTTGTGGTAGAATGGTACACACAAGAATGACTAGGTGGTGCTGAGAAGGGCTGCCAGTCCAAACTCTTAATAGGAAAGGAAAACTCAGCGCTCTGAATAGAAGGCACAAAATCAAACTGTTGCGAAATGCAAAATTTTTTTATTGGTGCAAGATGTGCCCAGAACAGCACCTTATATCCCCATTCACAGCAGTTGCTGGGTTTGGTGCCTTCAGTTCCAGAGTGCTGAATTTTCCTTTCCTAGTCATCTCACTCAATCCTGGCCCCTGACACATGCATCAGCTTTGATGCTGAACCCAGATCATCTGCATGACAGCACAGTTTGCTACCGCTAGGGCACTGGGGCAGCCCAACTGCATTTTTAAGATCCTCTAGTGTACCATTCATTTATTTAATTTGCTTAGGGAATTAATGGTACTACTGCTGTCAAGGATACTTCCTCATTCTCCCCATCTTACATCATACAGCAGCAACCTTCAGTTTTTTGTATCCCATTTACAAGTGGTTTTAACATTTCCAGAAAATTACAAGTGGCAAACAAATCCTCTGAATGCATGTATATTACAGTTTCAACAGCTGTCCGCACAAAGCACTCGAGTCTCTAAAACAGTCTTACTGTAAATTGTTGGCTTCATGCTGGTTTTAAGACTTGGCACTTACCTGAGAAATTATTTTCATGAATCTCATAATCATTCTGTATACAAGTTCCATCTTGTAGCATGCATAAGAAATAAGATGATGTTCCAGGGAAAACTGTGTCCCTTTCTTTGCATCAATATTTTTAGGGGCTACCTATCATGCTGGCTTCCACAGATGCTCTAGCACTACTCAAAAACAGGAGTCTTGAACTCCTGCAGTATATCTCTGTACATTTTCATGTTGTGTGCAGCGATTAACATGTTGCATGACATTTCACGTAGTTAAGAGAAACATAGTCTGGTTTACTTTACCTAAACACTAATGCTGGGAACATTTTACATCATGCATGTGAAATAGTGCTAAATTACCATTTTCACATTAAAACTAGCAAGCCAGGTAGCACAGTGGCAGGAGTTCTGCTGGCTACACCTGTGACTTGGGTTCAGGAATGGACTTGGGATATTGCGGAGGAGGGGGGCAGGATGCGATCTCATCTGGCTGATCTCCTTCTTTAGTGAGGAGGGATTTTCTCCTCTGCTGTTTGCTTGCCATCTGGTGGAAGTTGGGTGGTCACGCAGCCAAGGAAGATGATGGGAAATGCTGCCGCCAGACACTGGTATGTGTTGTGCATAGGGATGTCATGGTATTTCAGTTTTTTGGCATGCTGTACTGTGGGAAGTAACGGTATTGATACCGTGGGCAATTTCTGATACTGCAATAACTGTTGTTCACAGTATACCATGGTGTTCAGACCTTTCATAGGTTTCACAGGTTTCTTCAGAGCATGGAGGACTAATACTGTCCATATAGCTCGCCACTAAATCACTTACTGATAACTCACAATGTTATTTCCAATCAGGAATCTATCCAGATTAGCTTAAAAGCCTGCATGGTACTACTGGTTACCACCTCCAGTGGTAGTCTGTTCCAGATTGGCACAACTCTTGTACTAAACCAGTGCTTTCTCCTAGTGGTCTTGTATCTCTCCCTTATTAACTGTAACTGATGTGTTTGATAAAGTGGTTCTCGAAGCCTTAAGCCCAGCTGCTCCCTTAGATTTATATCCGTGATTGCCCTATAGACCATGCACATGTCTCCCCGCCGCAGTCTTCGATATTCCAACGTGTACATCCCCAATTTGGTCAGCCTGTCCTGGTAGTCCATATCTTGTAACTCATCGATCATCCGGGTAGCCCTTCTCTGAACCCTCTCCAGTGTCACAATTTCTTTTTTGTAACCTGGGGATCAAAACTGTGCACAGTACTCCACATGTGGCTGCACCAGTGACCCATACAAGGGCAACAAGACCTCCTCCTTCCTACTCTTTATGTGTCTGTTTATGCAGTTCAATATGTTGCCTGCTTTTCTGACCACCTGGTTACCATGCTGACTAAATTCAAGATCATTTGAGACCCTAATACCCAGGTCCCTTACATCAGTAACTTCCCCTAGTAGATGTCCATTTTGACTGTAAGTAGCCCCTGCATTATTTCTTCCAAAATGCATGACCTTGTACTTATCCACATTAAAATTCGGGCCTTGAGTCCTGTGCCCAGTTCTGTAATTTAATTCCTGTAGTTTGGCAACTTCCAGGTTGTTATTAACCGTGGAGTAATTTATTTTTTTTTGTAGTTTCAGGGACAACTGTCCCATGCAAACCAGCTCTCCCCAATGAAAGACTTTGAGGGTTTCTTCTTTGTACAAATGTTACTTCTGCTGTAATACCATGGTATAACACTAACCATGGTATTACATGTGGCTGTTATCATAGTGTCAGGATTTCATACTGTAACATCCCTAGTTGTGTGCCATTGTGAACGAGTAAGTCATTGCACAGCCAGTGACCTTGGGGTGAATAAATGGTGAAATCTCCCCACCAGCAGGATGATGCAGGGCCCTGCAGGCCCATTACCCCTGACTGGGGCCCCACCTCGAACTAGATCCTAACCCCATTTTGTGCAAAAGGACCTAGTGACACTAATATATGCCCTTGTGACATTGAGGTTTGACCACTGCAGTGGTCTACCTAGGGCTGTCTGGTAAATTGCTGCATTGCCTGAAGCTGGTGCTGAAAACATGCAGCTAGGTTCATTTCTGGAATTAAATTCTCAAAGGATATCACACTTGTGTTGTGAGAGATGCACTGGCTGGCATTTCAGTGGGGTCACCACCTTCAAGGTCACATTGTTCTTTTTATTTATTTTTTTGGTTAGTCCCCCGCCCCCATGTGGCTGCCTTCCTGCCTACCCCCACCCCCCATCTTGTCTCACAGGACTTACTGGTGCAAGCTCCCATGGCTTGCCCCCTGCTGCGGGATGGTGGGCAGCATGCTTAACCTGCCAATACAAATCCAGCCTTCTGTGTCTGAGTGGCCTGGTGCAAGGCCTGCGAGGGGTGGCGATCATCCTGCCTCCCAGGATTTTCCTCTCTTCCTTGGTCCCCCCTTTCCTCATGGCTTGGAGGAGTGGTGTGCAGTGGCATCAGTGGTGGTGCCATGCACTTTCCATGCATGGCATACCAGACATCCGCTACTTCACTGCTGCCCAGAGGGCTTCTCCCCAGCCATTGCTAGGGGGCAGCCTGACTTCGGGTACAATACCATTCCCTGCCCAGAGGAGGAGAGAAGTCCTCTGGACATTCGATCCTCCTCCTCCTCCTCCTCCTCCTCCTGTGCCAGCCCTCTGACTCAAGCTCCTTCCCAAACTCTGGTCATCAGTACCACAAGTGGTAGTACTACCACTGTACTCGCAGGCTGGCCAAGGTGGCATTGTTAACTTACAGGTCTCTAGATAGACTGGGTCATGACTACCTGAAAAAACTACTTGGCTTTTTATGCTCCAGGCCACTGCCTCTGCTACAGTTAGGGCAAGTTGTTGGCCATCCCTAGATCTAGAGCACAATCTGGGGATAAGGCTTTCTCTGTAGCAGCGCTGTTCGTCTGGAATGCCATTCCTTTTGGCCTACATACTGCTCCCTCAGTGGAGACATTTGAAAAGGGACTACAAGCCCATCTGTTTGAGGAAGTGTTTTGTAATACTTTGGTTAATTAATCTTAAGATTTACTGACCTTGGTGTTTTGTCTAAAATTACTGCCTCCGATTTATATGTATGACTGTATGTGTTGTGCTGATGAATTCTGGTATATTTCTGAAATGTGTTTTATGTATTGTGAAGTGCTCTGAACCTAGGAGATTGGGCCCTATCCATTAGCATGTCATGCCTGATAGATGCATTTAGCAGAGCACGACTTGTGTCCTGGAAAATACTACGTTTTGGTCCCAATGAGGATTAGCTTGTGTTATATCATGTGTTTATAGTACTGCGTATTTTACTTCCTTATGGTTTAATTGGGTGTGCCACTACATACCTGACCCTAAACAGTTCGGATGACCCCCTTTGTTGTGAAAACTTCTTGTGGCTTTCCAGCAGATTGTACTTCCTGCTAAACAGCCAAGCACAACTACAGTGCTTGATAATCTCATTTTCCCTTTAAAGTGCCTAGGCATAATGAGGCTGAAATGGAAACATTTTGTCTGGGAGGTGTTTTAATCACTTATCTTATCCTTATCAGATCACAGGTGTTACCTGAACAATATTGACACTGCTAATGTGAGTAAACAGTGGTAATTTTAAGTAGTGCAACAGATGGGTCAAAGTAGGTTGTGGATTCTTATAAGTTTGAAATATGAAATGTGCAGTGTTCAGTTTATTATTCATTCAACCCACAGGGTTTTTACAGAAACTTAAAAACGACAATACTGTTTACGATATATATCACTTTCAGACATTTAGCAGGAGTTGCTAGATATTTTGATATTATTGGACCAACATGTGCCTTGTACAAAGATGGTATATAGTACATAAGCTTTTGGGGCCCCACAGGTCCATTCTTCAGGTGAAGAAGGGACCTATGTAGCCCCAAAATCTTGTGTACTGTATCATCTTTGTACAAGACATATGTTGGTCCAATATCCAGTGACTCCAGTTTTCCAATGACCAATATGGCTAAAATCTCTCTTTACTAGACAATTAACATTAATTTATAATCGCACACAAAAAAAAATACAGTTTAAAGTCATTGTTCTTATTTCTTGGCAACTCTGGCGGTGATGGACACATTTTAAAACTTCAGTGTCACCATTATTATGTTCTGTTTAGTATACTATTTACAGAACAGTGTAATGTGCTTTAGATTTCCCACTTTTTCACATTAACAGTATTGTTCAGTGAACTTATGATCAAATTTGGCTTACAAAACATTACTGTAATATAAATAAAATGGGTACTTGTAATAATTTTATGTTACTCTGGGTCTTTTATTATTTCTTGGTAATTTTCAATCTGTGTATTTGTTCATACTGAGGTATGGACTACATGTTTATCTTTAGTCAGTCAATAATTTTGTCTAGCACTTTCATCTGTTCTGTTTATGTGGATAATGTAATGTTTACATAGTAAACAGTGATAATGTGGATATTTTCAAGCCCAGATTTGACATGTATATGGATGGGTTCCAATTCATGACTTTTACCACTGAACAGCGGTGGGGGCAGCTTTATATGAACACATGCCTTCTGCAGTCTCGTTCTTCCTTGTATGAATGTACAACCTCTCCATGTCCTTAAAAAACCTTAGGCTACAGGCAACATGTCTCATCTGGCTGCTGCTACTGCTCCTCTCAGGAAACATACACCCAAACCCTGGTCCTGTCGGTAGGGGCATTAACCACCACGTGAAATATGGCTCCCTATCTATTGCATCCATGAACATCTGCAGCTTGCTTGCTAAATTGGACCTGCTGCAAGCCTGGACTGCCCAACACAAGCCTGATATCCTATCTGTGGTTGAGACCTGGCTCACCCCTAGAACTGCTGATACTGAAATTCAGTGCAATGGATATACATCATTCAGACTGGATTGTACTGGGAAAAGAGGAGGGGGGATGTGCCATCTATATTAAGGACCATTTACAGGGTCATGTCCTCCCTCCCATTAACTCGGGAAATAATGTACAGATCCTACCGCTTAAGGTTGTACTCTGGACTCATGGCAATGGTATAACTGTCATCTCCATCTGTATTCCTCCCAAAAATTAGGTTGAAGGATTCGGAGTCCTCCAGGAACACTTATCTGACTGTCACCGGCAGTCAGAAACAGGTGTGCTGGGCGATTTCAATATAAAGTGGAAGTCCAGCAGCACTGCTTCTTATAGAGACGCCATTGCAGCTATAGGCCACGAACAGCTTGTAACCTCTTCCACACATACAAACTATCACACCGGGACCAGCACCTTACTGGACTGGGTACTAACGAATTACCCGAACGTTACTGCTCTCAAGAGAGTAAAAATATCACTCAGTAAAAGTTGTTGGTTAGTTCTTCGTGCCCACCAGCTAACCCATACCTGTGAGCTCTACTCTAGCACAGAGTGGCTCAACTTGCACAACAGAATCCAGTGCCAGACTTGCCTCCTAGGCAAGAAGGCTGCCTTTGGTCTTACTCCACCGGGGGTACAAAACCTGCTCTGCCCATCCTCTTGACCTAGAAATACCATGAGTGCCAGTGAAAGCATGCTGCTAGCCCCCTTTTGAAGGACATCACTAGGACAATGCTCTTTTGCCTACAGAGCTCCTAAATGGATCAGTTCTCTCAATGCCGACCTTCAAGCGGAACAAAGAATTGGACACTTCAAAACTCTTCTTCGCAAAAACCTCATTGCCTCAAGTATGTGCAACTGCAACACCTAGCACCACTCACCCCACCCCCCCTTGCAGTTCTTCCTCCTTGTCTACCAGGACTTGTCCAACTCCAGCACTTATCTCCCACACTCTTGCCCCTCCTCACCCTCACTCCCCACCCCTTCCTTGCCCTCACTAAGGCATCTTCCTCTACCTCCCTCCGCGCCACCACTACACCCCTCACCCTGATCACTAGTACTTCTCTCCATCTACCACCATCCTCTCTTTTATTGCACCTTCCTCACCTCCTCCGCCCCTCTGCTACCTTTCTACCTTATCCCCCACCCACCCCCAGGCCCTGCTCCCTCCTCCCCACCACTTTGTTCCAACTAACTCCTATGCCCAATCCCTTCCCCACCCCATGTCTCATCCACCCCTTCACCACCTCTTACCCCACCCACCCCATGACCTCTCCTGCACTGACTGTCTCTGCCACTGATCCGACAAGGCCACTCCAGGGCGGCTGCCCCCCACAACTATCCTTAACCTCCTGCCCAGCTCTCCTCCCCTCTGATACACACTGCTCAGTGCAAGTCTCTCTGTTCACTACACTTCCTCCACCATCTACTCCCTCATTTCTCTTCCCCAACTCTATCCCCTGTGCCACATAACTGCATTACATACTCAGTTTTTCTGGTCAGTTCCTGAATTTATTTCTCTGCTATAGTGATTAGTACTTACTAACTGTTTAGCTTGCCGTCCCTGTGCATTAGTACTCTGGTTGCTGAAAACCTATATAGACTGCTGTACTGAATTATCTCCCCTGTTGTATTATCTGTAAATTTCTCTATGTATTCAAATGTTTGTATTTATATTCTGAATGTATGTATTTGAATTTGTACAAAACGACATGGAACCTTTGTAAATGAGCTTCCGGCTCAAAGGTGTTAATTCTGAGACTCAAATAAACCCCAAAGTATCTCTGGTATGCAAGTCCTCCCAGGTGCAATAAGTGATCATTCCCTCATCCTCTGTGCTTGGTCCAGCAAGCCACCCAAACTCCCTGCAAAGGCTGTCACCTCACGTATTCTTAGTAGGTGGCAACTGGAGCCACTTAAAGACCATCTCAGGCTGCTAAATTGGTCGACCATTTACTCGGCAGAAGAAGTCGATGCTGTTCTGGATCTGTTCATCTAGACATACAACGCAGCCTGTGATATCTTCATCCCAGTCACCAAAAGAAAGGTCAACGGATCGCATAAATCCTGGATTACTCCATCCCTCATTGCCTAACTCCATGCTTGGTATAATCTCTGGCATAAAGCAAAAAGTACAGGATCCTCCAGTGATAACCAAAACTATAAAACGGCTTGAAACCAATTCACTCAGGCCATTCTCCAGGTGAAAAGGCAATACTTCAGGGCCGAGCTTGACAACTCTTGGGGTGACTGTCGCAAATATCAAAGCCCTCACAGGGACCTCTAATAAATCACCACCTACTCTAATTAACATAAATGGTGAACTATCTCAGGACCCAAAGGCTATTGCAGATATGTTTAACAAGGCCTTCTCCGATCTTAGTGGAGTCCCCCCCCCCCCAAAAGACTATCTTAGTCCACCCAGCCCTGTTCAGCACACTTCATCAGACCCTCCTGCCTTCAGCATCACCCCACCTTTCTACCTTCATGTCATCTCTAAAGCTGAAACAAAAAACTACCTGCTAAAAGTGATTGGTAAAACTAGGCACAGTAGGGATAGCCTTGACCTGAGGCTTATTTCCTCACCATAGACGAAATAGTGGCACCCCTCACAAAAATAATTAATCCCTCCTTAACAACTGGCTAATTTCTCAAACTCTGGAAATCTGCAGTGGTCACCTCAGTCTTTGAAAATGGTAACAAGACACTCCAGTCAAATTACTGACCAATCTCCATATTTTCCCCAGTCTCCAAGGCATTAGGAAGAATAGTTTACAATCAGACAGTCAATCATCTAGATAAATATCAACTCCAATGTAGGGAGCAGCACGGTTTTAGGAAGTGGCACAGCACCATGACTGCACTGGTAGAGTTCACAAGGATCATCCGTGACTACCTAGATTGAGGGCACTTAGTTGGGGCTACCTTTATTGACCTCACTAAGGCCTTCGATACGGTGAACCACAAACTCCTGCTAGACCAATTAGGCACTGCTACCATATCAGAGACATCAGTGGTTTGGTTCAGAAGCTAACTTTCTGATTGGGTCCAACAAGTGAAAATAGGCATCCTCATTTCCACTACACTAAATGTGACTACAGGGGTACCACAATGTTCTGTCCTTGGCCTGCTCTTAAGTCTGTTCCTCAAACTGCCTCCCGCAAGTTTGCCAAGACAGCATTCTCCTATATGCGGATGATGCTGTAATTTTCTCCAGCCATCTGGACATTAGGGCTGTTGAGCAAAGCATGCAAAATAGCTTCACACTAGTTGAGGACTGGTTCATAAGCTCGCGATTACTGCTCAGTTATAAGAAAACAAAAACTATGTTGTTCGCCTCTACACACAGCAGATTCAAAGTATCCAAACTTGTCATCCACAACAAATAAGGCTATATCCAAGACATGGTTAATAACTTCAAGTACCTAGGGCTCAATGCTGTACAGTGCCCTTTCATACTCCCTTCACATCAACCAAGTCGCTAAATCAGTGAGCAGAAAGTTAGGGCAACTGTACAGGCATAGGCGCTGCTTTACAGAAGATGCTTTAAGACTTACCTTAACAAGCTCAGTTTTATCTGCGGTTAACTATGGTTTTGTTATATACAGTGCAACCTCAGTTATGGCCCTAAAGAGAATAGCCATTACTCTCAATAAAGCCTATAGGCTATTCCTGGGTGTTCCTCACCTTGCCCATATGTGCGACGTATAGTCCTGTATGGGTTGGCTTGACCTGGATAACAGAATTAATTCCCAGCGCAGTCTCCTGGCTAAAAAGGCTACCCTTGGCATGACCCCCCCCCGGGCCAGAACATGATTACATCTTCTGCACAACATGAGGATCACTCACTAACTACTTCAAGGTGCCATTCCGCCGCACCTCCTTAGGCCAAAGGTCTTTTGTATACCGAGCCCCTCACTTGCTAAACTCCCTTCTGAGTGGGCTAATTGCTGAATCCAGAATTGGGCCTTTCAAGTCGATGCTCTGCACCCACCTTACTAGCTGCATGAGGTGCACCTGCCCTTTATAACTCCAGTTTCCAGTTTTCTATCAAGGGCCTGCTTAGTCAATCCCCTGCACTTCTTACCTTCCTATGTGCCCCCTGCACTTATCTCTGTCCAATCAGATGCCGTTACCTTCCCCAGATGCCTACGTACTACTGTATTCTCCCCCTTGTCTCTCTTACCCGTCCTCGCCTTGTCTACCATCATCTCCCCCCTCCTCCATAATCCCCCTCTCCTCCATTATCCTCCCTCTCCTCCTTATTCCCACTCTCCTCCATACCCCTATCCGTACCCTATGAGGTAGTATAGTGCAGTTGGCTAAGGCTCTGAACTGCAGATCTGGAGTCCTGGATTAGAATCCCAGTCACCTAGGTGCATACTGTGTGATCCTGAGCAAGTCACTTAACTTCCTTGTGCTCCCAGGTTGCATCTGGAAATGAGCTTTGGCTTAGTGTGCTACTCCTGGCTAAACAATGTTCCCTTTCCCTTCCCCTATCCCTATCTCCACTCCCTTGCACCTGCTCCATCCCTCCCCATCTCTGATCCTAAACTTGCCTCTTCCCCCTACCACCCCCCAACTACCTCAGCTTGACAATGGGCCTCAGTCCTGCGTGGTCCCCACTCCCCCCCCCAGTATACTTTTTCCCCATTGCCTATTACCTTCCACTGGAGGTCCCTCTGCCTCCTGCATAGCAAAACAGCCTTCCTTGATTTTCTGTACAACCATTTACATCCTAAAGCCATGTTTGAATCTCATTATCATGCTTGAACCAACTATGTAACTTGTTGTGTAACTATGATGGTAACCTGCATGTACCAAGTGTTTGCCTGAATCTCATATTCATGTTTGTACCACCAATGAAACTTGTTATGTAACCTTTTATGTACCTATTGATTGCTTATTGTTTGACGTGGAACCTTTGCAAATGAGCTCCCAGCTCAAAGGTCTGTAATCTGAGACATGAATGAATAAATAAAATAAATAAATGCCAAAGTCTCTTTAATAAGTAAATAAAGTAAGTAACAATGTATTTGTATGAGGCGCCCTTCCAAAGCTCAGGGCACTTTTACAAAATCTCAACATACAATATTAAAATCCATAGCAATTTAAAACATCATTTACATTTTTAAAAATGCTTGTCTACATAGAAAGGTCTTAAGAACTTTTTTAAACCCTTCTACAGTCAGGCTATTGCGTATCTGGCAAGGTAGAGAATTTCACAGGGTAGGTGCCATAAAGGCCAAAGTTCTTCCACCAGGTGTTTTCAGGGTTACCCTGGGACTCTCCAGCAATCCCATTACCAATATAGTAAAACATCGGTGTTGCCATGCAAGACAGCCTTCAGGGAAATGTGGAACTAGCTGGCATTCTGGGTAAAGTAGATTGATTAGACTAATCAAATGTGTTAACAATATACGCATTTCCTTATTTGACAAGTTCAGTTACATTTCTTTGAATCTATTATAGCCCTGATTCCACTTTGGAGACAAATCTGAAAACTGAGATCTGTAATGAAATGCAGTAAAATGTTGGGTGTTTAAGGAACCACTGACCTTATTTGTTCACAGTGTTCTTTACTTGTAGTGTGTCGGCCCATAATGCACTGGTAATTGACATAAGCAGCACACTGTAGCGTTGCATTCCATTACATACCATTGCATGTGCCTGTGGAGGCATTTATTTATTTATTGTTTACCGAGTAGGTGCCATAGCCAAAAAATGACTATTTTTAGGCACGACCCAGGAGGTTACAAGGATTACATGGATACACGGATTACAAAGATAGAGTAAACAACGAAATAGTGTTAAAATATGTACAGAATAAGGATCATAAGAACATAGATGTACCAGTATAGTCAAGACAAGGACAGTGAACAAGCAGCAGGGTATACAATTCAAGTAATACATAAGCAGGATAAAGTGCCAGGACAGTAATAATCGTAAGTCAAAAAGTGAAAATCAAGGTAATTATTGAGGAAGATTAAGAGAAATAACAGGCAGCCTAGGGGTCATGTAAGGTGTGAAGAGGGAGGCAGTAAATCAAGGAGGGTTAAAACATGAGCAGGAGGCCTGGCTGATAAGGAAGAAAGTAAGGCAGGAGCAATACTTGTTTTTTGAACTGGGCATGACTAGGAACTAGACGAACTTCAAGGGGTAGGGAGTTCCAAAGTTTGGGCGCTGCATAGGAGAAAGCTGTACTTCCTTTGAGAGTTTTACATCTAGGAACATGCAGAAGAGATCTATCAGCTAATCGAAGGCCATGGAAGGAGGGCTGAGGGAACAACAGGGAGGCTAGATAGACAGGGATACTAGCCCTAATAATACTATCTGTCAAGGAGCCAAATGCAAGGAACCGAAAGTAAGAGGGGGATGGCCAAATAAGGTCAGTATAGAGCTGACAATGATGTTTCAACCAAGGGGAGGCAGAGGCATATCTGCAGATACTATTGTAGGTACTGTAGTATCCCACTTCCTAAGTAGGGCCTTGGATGCATTTAGATAGGTGACAGCAGCATATGAGAGTGCAGGATAACACGGACGATGGCAAATCTAGCAGAGGGCGTGAGGACATGGCTGGTTTTATAGGCCACACCAATTCTGATGTTGATAGACTTATAAGTGAACATAATGTGTCAATCAAAATTAAGGTTTTCATCAAGTAGGACTCCAACATATTTGAAAGAGTACACTGATTCCAGAACAGAGCCATCCAGACAGGATATTTTCAACAGGGCCAGAGTAGATTTTAATTTGGCGGCAGAGACAAAGATCATTAACTGACTCTTGCTGACATTGAGTATTAGCTTATGACTGGATAACCAGGACTGAATGGAGATAAAGGCTGAAGAGTTTATTTAAATCTCAGATTACAAATACCTTTGACCTTGAAGCAGCTCATTTACAAAGGTTCCACATCAAGGGAAAGGGTTACAATAAGATAGGGAGGTATAGACAACATTCATGGTATCAACGGAGGTACAGACAACATTCTTGGTATCATCGGAGCACAGCAAGTTAATTGGTAAATAAGTGGGAACAGTGCTACACACTCAAGATTACAAGCAAGCATAGAAAACCATAGGTACATTTGAAGCAACATTGCTAATCAGAGGTGGGGGGAAGGGGAAGAGTAAGGAAGGGGTAGGGGAGATGAGAAGGCAGAGTCCAGATAGAGAAGGAAAAGAAAATATGGCAGCCAGAGGCCTTGCCGTAGGGTGAGAGGAAGGGAAGGCTAAGGTGGGAGAATGGGTAAAAGAGGGGAAAAGGAGGGCGGATGAAGGGAAAAAGGAAAAGGGAGAGTGGAGACCAGAGGGCCTGGACAGGTCCAGGAAGGGGGTCAGTGGGATAAGAGCAAGGAAGGGGTGAGGTAAGGGAGGAGGTGGCAGGGGGAAAGGGGAAACTGTTCTGTCAGGAGAGGTGAAACCAAACAGGAAGCCAAGTAAGGGCCTCAGAGAGTGAAAAAAGTGGTATAAGGGTGTCTGCAGAAGTGGGAAACTAGGTGCAACAATCACAAGTGCTTTCAGATAGAAGATGCTGACGAAGCATAAATTTAAATTGGGACAGACTAGAAAGACTGCTTAGTTGGTTGCTTAGATTATTAATCCACGGGGGGGGGCTCTGTATTGAAAGGATTGCTGGTATTGAACAGTCAGACAGTGGAGTACTAGAAGAAGGTCAGAAACTGAGGTACGTGTGTGTTGGGTCTTGGGGGATTTGTTTAGCAGGCAACCAATGCTCGGGGGTAGTAATCCAAGTAGAGCTTTTTTGGACAGGAGACAGGTTTGATATTTGATCCTGTTACTTAGTTGGAGCCAGACAGACTGAGCATATAACTCACAGGTATGAGTGAGGTGCGCAGCACCCATAACTAATCTACAGGCTTTGTTCAGGACCACCGTGAGTTGTTTGAGATGTGGAGGTTGCAGCACAGTATATGAGTAGACCATAATCCATGATCGAGAGGACTGAGCTATGAACTGCAACCTTCAGGACTTCTTGGGTAAGACTTCATCTGTGTCTGAAGAAGAGCCTAATTCTTGTATTAACATCTCTGTCAACATTTTCAATGTGAGGCACAAAGGTAAGGTGATTTATCCAGGGTTAGACCTAGGTATTTGAAAAGCTGAGTTTGTTCAAGAGAGTTTCCGTGGTTGTTGGTAATAGTGAGTTGATGGGCCTTAAACTTATTTCGAGAGGACGAAAACAGCTGGACTTAAGTTTTTTTGTAGTTTAGCACTAGTTTGTGATTATTAAACCATCTCTCTGCTTCTGTGAAGCCTTGTTGAAGACTGTTTTCAACAGCATTGGGATCCAGGTGGCTAGAGAAGAGTACGCTAGTTGCAGACAACTGGAAGGTTGTTCAGGAAAATACTGAACAATAAGGGACCCAGGATTGAGCCTGGAGGTACCCCTGATAGGACAGCCCTCTGCTCCGAAACTACATTTGATATCCTCACCCTCTGCAGTCTATCACTGAGGTAGCTTCCGAATCATTTCAGGGTGTTTTGGGCAACACCAGTTTTAGAGAGTTGGCCAAGCAACAGTGTGTGATTCACTGTGTCAGTCTTTTGTTAGGTCAACAAAGGCTGCACCTACAATCTTGCCTTGATCAATGGCTTGTTGTATGAAGCTTGTGAATTCTAATAATGCTGTGGTAGTACTGTGCTCCTTTCTAAAGCCATGTTGTGGGCACTGGATGGAGTATGTGTCCAGATAAGCACCAAGCTGGTTGGTAACAATTCGCTCGAGCACCCTTGGAGAGTGGAGGGAGAATGGATATAGGCTTAAAGTTACCCTGTAAGGAACGATCACCGGTTTTATGCACCGGAGTTATGATGGCCATTTTCCAGGCATTAGAAAATTGTCCCAGTGTAAGAGAAAGGTTTAGAATCTTAGTTATAGGTAGGAGAATTTCATCTAGGGTTAGGGTGATAAGCTTAAGGTCTAGTCCATCACTACTGTGTCTTGCATTTCTTAGGACCTTAGCTAGTAGTTTTCTAACCAGGTTGCATGATGCGGTTTTTTTTTTTTTTTTTTTTGCATATTTTCTTGTTCCTCTGTAGCTGGGGAGGTGTTACCGATGGTTCCTCCCCAGTCCAGTCCGGCCACACAGCCCCTGCATCACCCAAACCTCAAGCTCTACCCCTTCGGTATCTGCTCAACGATCTTTGCCATGGCGGGCACGCAACCACCACCACAGGATCCGGGGGGGTTCCGATCAGAGGGAGCATCCAGGGAAGGAGTCAGCGGCACCACGCAGCTGGCCATCATACAGCAAGCCAAGGAGGTTTTTCCTTTTTTACCCCCTACGCATGATCGTGCAATGACGTCAACACACTAGATGTGGACGTCCATCGCACACAGCCCCAATGCACTCCCAGCACTGGTAGTACCTCCGGTCACCCCAAAAGACCACTACCACACCAGGAAGCCCCCAGATCCCACCCCAGGGAGAGGAGAGTTGTCCTCCGGATGCTCAATCCTGCTCCCTCCCTGCTGACCCCCAGCACCTGGGTTCGTTCCTGAACCCGGGTCGCTGGCACGACGTGAGGTGTGGCGTCCAGCGCCTCAACCCTCAGCGCCACTGGGCTGGCTTGCATGATGCCCTTTTAAAATAAAAAGGGGGGTGCTCAGGATTATTTTCATCACTGTGGCTTGTGAAGCGGGAATCATCATCATCGAAAAAGTCAGGTGGGAGAACACAGCTCAAACTGGTGAAAGCATTGTTAAAGGCATTAGCAGTTTCCAGAGGGTCAGTGGTAGGGGTCCCATTTATGTTTAGCATTGTAGGCAATACTTTAGGTTTTTTGCCAGTGACGTCATTTTTATTAGACTAGAACCTTCTGCCATCACCCCATGAGTTGGTAAGCATCTTCCTATGGTACTTGTCTTGCCTGGCGAGTCTCCCTCATGCAGTTATTTTTAGCAGCTTTATAGGCATGTAGGTACTGCTGCTTACCAGTGGCTTTTGCACAGTGCCAGAGATGGTCCTGAAACTTCATGTGGGAAAGAAGCTCGGGAGTGATCCAGGGGTTAACCATGCCAGAGACCTTAATCTTTTTGAAAGGGGCATGCGTATCACAAGCAGTGTTGAAAACCCTTATGAAGTGTCAGAGGGCTACATTAACATCATTGGTTGAGTCCAGGATGTTCCAATTTTGGTCACGAAGCTGTTGTTTTAGGAGGTCCAGGTGGCTCTGTCTGAGAAACCTGCAGTAAATAGTTTGGGGAGGGGGGATAAGGAATTTATTAGTCCAACTGCATGTGATTGGGGAATGGTCACCGATTGAGTCAGGGTGCACAGTTACATTGGAAAGGCGAAGGCGAGTAGGTTGGTTAGAAATTATCCAGTCGAGGGTAGTGTTAGTCCCGGTTTTATAGTTTATCCTAGTGGGTGTATTAACAAGTTGAGTTAGGTGAAGGGCTGTTATTGCATCCTTTAGTGAGTTGATCGCAGGTGACAGCCAGTTTATGTTAAAATCTCCCATGATAATTGTCTCCGTGAGGTGATTTTGTGAGCAGAAATGGTCAAGAAGACTGAGGAGACCAGTGGCCAGGTCTTTGGGAGGTATGTAGATTGAGAGTACTGATATTGTTTTATGGTGAGCCCCCAACAGCACTTTTATCGCCAGTACCTGGGTACTGCCACTGAGATCAATTGGTGGTATAGCATTCCCCTTTAGGGAATTTTTTAGAAATATAGCACATCCACCCCCACGTTTGGTCAGTCTGTCCTGTCTGAATATATTGTATCCAGATATAGCTACTGCAGAATCCGGTATTTTGGCGGTCATCCATATCTCAACGACAGATAGTATGTCAGGGTTGTGCTGGGTTACCCAGACTTTCAGGATGTCAATTTTGCTTAAAAGGCTACAGATGTTAATTGTGGCCAGTTTAATGGTACCTTGTTTAGGGTGTGCATTGTAGGTGGAAGGTGCTTCAGGACCTGGATTAGGATTAATGTTTCCAGATAGCAGAAGTAGCACAAGTGCTGTCCTAAGTAGGAGTTCTCTTCGAGCCTTGGGGAAACATGTAACCTTCATGCGAACACAGTGAGGTTTGTCTTTTCCCTATATTTAATGAGGGTGGTGTGGTCCTTAAGGACATGTTGACGGGGATGTGACCCACCTGGGGGCCAAATATTTATAGGGGGCAGGATCACTGAGGTAGACCAAGATCCTTTATTAATAGTTAAAAAGTTCCCAGATGAGCAACCTATGGTGATGTGAAGGTTTTTCAAGATTTCAGTATTAGGTGAGTAAACCGAACTATGGCTTGTTTTGCTTGTGGTAGTGGGCAAAGATAAAAATACGAGAACGGGAAAGGCACTCAGTAAGACTTTAAAATCTGGGGCCATGGTTACTTAGAGAGTGAGAAGGGAGCTGTAGCTGTGTACCTTTAAGATGAGACAGGCCAGGGTACAGAAAAAAAGTAAAATAGTCCGTGTTGATCAATATGCAGCCGATGGTAGAGGAGGACTTGAGAAATGGGCGGGAACTATACGTATTTAATAGCGGCTGGGGTTGATGTGGTACTCTCTATGGTACAGCGATAGGGTGATGGACTATGGTTTGTTAGGTGTAATAATCTGCTTTGGGGAAGAAGGACCCAGGACAAGAAGTGCTTAGGGGATAGCAGTGGGAAGAGGAATGCAACTCCCAAGAGTTGTTGCCCTCTAGTGGCTGTGCAGTATACTTTGCAAATGGAAAAGTAGACAATTTTTTTTTTTTTTTTTACAAACAGTTGGTACTGCTAAACTCGGCATTAGCAGTTCTTGTATTAAAAGAGGTCTCAGGAAGGGTAGAGTTAGGAGCCAATAAGAGAAGGGGGAATGGTGTTATGCCTAATCAAAGCTCAGGAGCAGTAGTAGTGCAGC
Source organism: Neoceratodus forsteri (assembly GCA_016271365.2). Classification (NCBI taxonomy): domain Eukaryota; kingdom Metazoa; phylum Chordata; order Ceratodontiformes; family Ceratodontidae; genus Neoceratodus; species Neoceratodus forsteri. The sequence continues at coordinate 1,548,893,361 of CM057455.1, read as the reverse complement.
CAAATGGCCTGAAAGGCAAAAAGTGCCAGGTTCAATCCTGTTGGTAGCTGTGGGCTGCTCTTCAAAATGTGTACCTGGTTGTAGGCCAAGAGGCAGGTGGGTCAGCGCAGAATAGCCGCTGGGTTCCGAGCAGCTCCTGTGTCTTTCAGGAGGAGGCAGTCACCCATACCAGGCAGGATGCCTGTGGAATTGAGAAGGGTCTGTTAATTTAAGGCCAACAGGGACAATGGACACTAGAAACCTTGGCCCCAATCAGACAAGGAGATAATAGCAGGGGAAGGTTTTCAGGGCAGGGCAGACAGATAATTAATGCAGCTGAACAACACCTTTACAAAAGAGCTGTTACACTTGGGGGTGGGAGTGGGGCTGCTTACTGTAGCTAGCTGCAAAGCCAGGAAAAAAGAGACAAAAAACACAGGACATGGAGGGGGGAGAGAGCATACACACAGGAACCATGGTCTAATAGTTCAGAAGAAAAATATTATTGGACACAGGGACTAGAGCACAACGATCAAGCTCTTGGTTCAAGCAGTTGAGTCTTTAGGGTGCCTTACAGCTCACCTTAGACACAGACAGGATATGTAGAGTAGGACAGGAGAAAAAGAATGCAGGTGTCTATAGTTTATTAGTGGAAGAAGAATGCAAACAGTGTAAATACTCTATGCAGGTAACATCTACAAACTGCAGTTATTAACTATTCTAAGCAGTAAAAATCAACAAAATTAACAAGCTGGAAAAATTAACAATCCTGTTTCACTAACAGTTGGTACCGGTAAACTCAGCATTAGCAGTTCTTGTATTAAAAAAGAGGTCTCAGAAAGGGTAGAGTCAGGAGCCAATAAGAGAAGGGGGAATGGCGTTATGCCTAATCAGAGCTCAGGAGCAGTAGTAGTGCAGCCAAATGGACTGAAAGGCAAAAAGTGCCAGGTTCAATCCTGTTGGTACTTGTGGTCTGCTCTTCAAAATGTGTACCTAGTTGTAGGTCGAAAGGCAGGTAGGTCAGTGCAGAACAGCCGCTGGGTTCTGAGCAGCTCCTGCAGCTTGCAGGAGGAGGCAGTCACCTGTACCGGGCAGGATGCCTGGTTGTAGGTCGAGAGGCAGGCGGGTCAGTGCAGAATAGCCATTGGGTTCCAAGCAGCTCCTGCGGCTTGCAGGAGGAGGCAGTCACCCATACCGGGCAGGATGCCTGGTTGTAGGCCGAGAGGCAGGTGGGTCTGCCCAGAACAGCTGCTGGGTTCCGAGCAGCTCCTGTGGCTTGCAGGAGGAGGCAGTCACCAATGCCGGGCAGGATGCCTGGTTGTAGGCCGAGAGGCAGGCGGGTCAGCGCAGAACAGCCGCTGGGTTCCGAGCAGCTCCTGCGGCTTGCAGGAGGAGGCAGTCACCCGTACCGGGCAGGATGCCTGGTTGTAGGCCAAGAGGCAGGCGGGTCAGCGCAGAACAGCCACTGGGTTTCAAGCAGCTCCTGTGGCTTGCAGGAGGAGGCAGTCACCTGTACCAGGCAGGATGTCGGCAGTTTGATTAAGCTGGAATATATCCTTGGAGCTAGAGTACAGAACAATATCATCTGTGTATAGGATAGATGAGCAGCTGGGGATATTTGTCACGATCCTATTAATAAAAATAGAAAATAGAAGTGGGCCTTGTATGGATCCCTGAGGGACACCTAGGTTAATGGACATCTGATCAGACAAGGCTGAGTTTAATTACACAATCTGGACTCTATTTGATAAATGGCTGGGAGGGAAAGAGGTGACTGGGAAAAGTAACAAAGTGCATGCAGTCATACGGCCTGCTGCCAACTGTCATAAGTTCTGACACACCGACTGCTGTCACCATGCTGCTAGGACTGGAGCAGTGTGGTGAGTCCTTCTTTCCTTGGAAGAAGATAGCAACCTAAATGCTCAATCCCACCCCACCTCCAGTTGACTATTAGCAACAGAGTCCACCTTTGAATGCTGGATGCTGGCATGGCAGGCAGTATCCCTACAGCCGAGCCACTGGGCTGGCAACTAGTCCATGTTATTTTCATCCCATTTTGGTTAAGTCCAGAAACAAAATCTTGGGAGGGAAAGAGGTGACTGGGAAAAGCAACAAAGCTGCGTGAACGTTACCTTCATGGAGGCCACTATCAATAAGCACATGACAGAAAGGAATTTAATTTTATATAGTGCCTTTCATACACACTATATCCCAAAATGCTACATAAGCCATGAACATATGACAGTAGCCATTAGGTGTTCATAGTGACATGAAACAAAAAAAGAAGGCAGGCACACTGGCACAGGGAGGTTATGTGGCTTGCTCAGGTTAACATAGTAAGTGGTGGTGGTAGCACTGAAACCTAGATCTCCAGATTCCATGCTCTGCGCTCTCACCACTAGGCTGCTGTGTCTCGAGGAAGACTGCTTGTTTGTCAGTACACCAGGTGTGGTACTCTTTACTACAACTTTTCAAAGCCTTATCTATAGTATGGATGATTATTACTGGATACACTTCATTTGCAGGGATGCAGCAATACCCTGTGCTAACAAGAAAAGTTATTTCTGTAACGCCTTATCTTGCTGTGCATTAGATAGTATACAGAAGCTTCCCAGTTGACACAAAACAGTGGAACAGAGCAAGATTCTGCTTATTCAGTAGTCTAGCCTCTACTGAGAGTGCAAACTGCTGCGCAGTGTTTAAAAGGGTGGCACTTTTTGACTTGTGTACACGGTATAGAGAATACTAGCTGGGCAACCATGCACAACCATCCTGTACTGCCACAGAGGGGATTCTGATGACATCAGACCTTGAGATGGAAGCTCAAGAGGTCCGATGTAATCAGAAGCACTAAGTGATGGCACAGGCTGGTTGAACACGTGCTAGTCCAACCAGTATTTTTATATAGTGTATAGTTTTGTTTTTTGTTTTTTTTTTTTAATGAAAGTGTTTTCACAGTGCTGCAGCACAGCGAACGCGGCTGGAGGTTTCAGTTCAGAACCTGAACTGATTGCTGTGCGCATGGCAGAACTGTGAAAAACACCAGCTGCGTCGGAGTTCTGATCAGCTGGAACCTTGTTGTACCACAGAAGGGTACAAACATGTTCCATGACCTTTGAACTGTCGTACAACAAGGTTTCAGCTGATTTAGAAATCCATGTAAAACAGACACTCACTATACAATATAAACTCGTCTCTACTGAGATTCAGTAGTGGTACATAGTGTATGAGGGATTAAAAGGATTGGATAGAGTGCTGACTGAGCAATCGATAATGGCACTAAAATCTGATCGGTATCCAAGGTACAGGACAATGCCTGCTAAAGGAACAGTATGTCATAATAAGCAATGCAGTCATTGTCAGTGACGTAGCATAATAGTTACTAAGTTGTTGATCTCCAGCTCATTTCCCTGTGGCTGGCAATCCACATTCCAGGACTGCTGCCCATGTTGGTACTGTTAGACATAGGTAGCAGTCAGAGATGCCTTGGATTGAACAACACAGGAGAATGGGTTGCATACTTGCCTTGGGGAGATGACCCTTCCTTCTCAGTAGGTAGTTAAGGAAACAGAGTTTAGGGGGAGGGTGCATACAACATCTGGTTGCACTGTACATTATAGCGCAGTCAGCAGTACCTTGCAGTATTTCTACAAAGTGCTACAGTATGCTCTCGGGAACAGTGCATTTCAGTGGCAATTAAGCCCTTTTGTCATGCAGTATTTTGTGACATGTTAAGTACAGGGCACTGTACTGCATCCTGGCTTGACTCTGCTGTGTATGTGGATAAACAAAAGGCTTCAGTTTCTGCTGGAATTTAACTCTCTTACCATTCCCCAACACAGTTAATCTCTTAATCGGCTTTTTTAAAGGAATAGTACTGTCAGAATTTGTAAAAACATATGTTGCGCAGAATGTTTTAATTTGTGTGTGTAGTTCTAGTGTGTCCTTCCTGCTGTCCGCTGTTAGATTTTTTTTCTAAATTAGCGTGCTGGTTTTACGGTAGTTTTACAGTCTCTGGGAATCTCCATCTCAGTAAGGTTTATTGCTCTTCTTCCTACAGTGCCTCCTGTCCCATGTGACTGTGAGATATCTGGGACCATGAATTCAGCTAGCATTGGTTTAGAGTCAGTTTACTACAGCAGAGTTGTGATATTAAGTAACTTTCCTTATTCAATGAGCACTAATTGCTACATTTACAGTTTAGCAAATACTTGAGGGCTAACTGAGTGGGTTATTCTATAGGAAAATGGCTAGAGTCTTTACTGGTTCCAGCACTGATGATCTGGGATGATTTGTGTGCATTTTATGGCTGTATGTAATTTGATTAAATGAAGAGTTTTAAGATCAAAACATTTACTTCCGCTGGCTAGACATGACATACACACAGAAAACAAAAATATTGAGTTAGTTAACCACTGGAGGCCAGAACGTCAGGCTCCTGTGTCTGGTACTTGCCGAATCAGTGGTCACATGGCATAGGATGCATTGTAGGAAAAAGAGCAATAAATCTCGTAGGGTTGGAGATCCCCAGGGGCCATAAAACTACCATATAACCAGCAGGCTACTTTAGAAAAACAAAGGGAAGGACACACCAGAACTACACATAGAGACTGAAACACTCTGCACAGCACATGTTTTTGCAAATTTTGTCTGCACTACTCCTTTAAGTGAAGACCGGATTTGGCCCTAATTTACTAGCCAGGGACATATTTCAAACTGCCATAGGCTCATACAACTTGCCCCTCCACTTTTCTATTTAGTCCAATGGGGATTGGATCTCATTCAGCACTGGAAGTTGCTGCCTAGACCAGAAGTGTAGCTGATTTGTGATCCATCAACACTTATTCCAAATGAGTATTAAAAAAAAAAAAAAAAAGGTGTAAAAATGTATGGTGGCATATGTTGGCACAATGTAAAGCATGCAAGCTCCATGAACAAATCATCATCAGCCTGTAAACTGTGATTGACTGGGGAATGGATTTCTTATTCTTCCTGTGCCTGCCTGAAGATCTAAGTGCATCACACTGGTGAGGGCAATAACCTGCTACAGAACCTAAAAGAGAGGAGCAAATTGACAGTGCACCAACACCCCAGAAGACTTCACACCAAATTTATTATTGAAGGGGGGGGGATCAGTTGTTGTTCTTCAAGGATATCTCCCTCTATTGAGCCACACCATGTTACTTTAAGTCGCTGGGGTCAGGACCACCTGGAAGTGTTTGCAAGCTAGGGCCACCCACATCAAGGCGCCTTGTTGCCACATGTATAATGTGGGCATTCCCAGCATGCATCAGTTTTTTTTTTCTGCCATTGGCTGCTCATCAGTCCACCACTGCCAAAGAATGCTGTCGAATTTTTCAAGTATTTGCTAGCGCTGCTACTTCTCTACATTTATTTTAATACTTTCTTTTGTGGTGCCGCCAAAAGACAAGGAACCACTGCTCTGTTATTCCCATTGTGACGAAGCTGATCTTTATAAAGATGTTGACCACTCCATTTGTATCCGTTGCCTTGGTACAAACGACATGTTAAAGCCTTCTCAATTTATTTTTTTATTTTTATTTATTTAGATTTTGGTGACTGGGTAAACCCACTGAGACCAGAAGTCCCTTTTTCAGGGGTGACCCGGAATTAGTTACAGCAATTACATACATTGGAATTAATATACAATAGTTACAGTTGATACATACAGTGGAACAGGTATTAAGCACTTAACGGGGAACAGCAGGCTCACAAGGTACTAGACAGGTGCACAGTACATTTAACAAACTTTGCATAAGTTACATTGGAGAAAAGAAATGGCAGTAGTAGTATTTATCAGGGCTTTAACCAGGCAACCAGGAGACATCACAAGAAAGCTATGGAAAACATTCAGTAGATCTGAGGAATGAAAAAACAGGTTGCAGTGAAGGCAGCTTCACAGTCATCAACCGCTTCTGTCTCCATAGTCAACAGCGGCCATTGCTGAATCATCAAAAGGATGTCACTGAAATCAGTGGAAAAAAGCACCACCATTCTGAAAAGTGTATATGTAGAAAGGCTACTCCAGACCATTCCCATTCACCTATTAGACAGTGTAAATCTACAGATAAAGACAGGACCCAGGCTCCTGCCATGGGGCCTGCCACCCCCCCCCCCCCCCCCAACCGCTTGTCTCTCAAACACCAAGGTGTTGGGGTCCAGCACTGGAACATCCTCCCCACAAGGGGACTCTCAGCCCATTCTGCAATTGGGCACTGTCACGTTGATGGTTCAGCCATCGATGACCCTTCAGGCTCTGTTGGTACACAGGCATTGTAACAAATGATGTCAGACCTGTTTCAGTGCCTGCTGCTGCCACCGACGCCTGTTCCATCAGTGCCTTTGGCTGTCCCGTCATTGACATTACTATCGATGTTTCAGTTTTCTGTCTTTGCCATTGCATCAGGTTCCGAAGGGGATTGCCATTGTCGACTCTTCCTTAATTGTCTGTCTATCCCATCGACCCTGAGCTGATGGTGGTTGACAGTGAACTGGAATATAATCCAGAATTCATGGTGGAGGAGGAAGAGGTGTTATACATGTGGTTGTCTGAAGCTCCACTCTATCACCTTGCTTGGAGGAGAGTGAAAAAAAAACACGTAGATCTCCCACTGAAGATGCTCCTTTTCAAATCTGCCTGAAACAGATTCAGGATAAACTGTTGTTCCAAGCTGAAGAGGAAGAGTCTTCCAAGAAAAACCTCTGAGTTCTTGGAGGCTTCAGCGTCTTCTACTGTGATTATTCCTCCTGAGCATTCTGAACTTGAGGATGCTGCTTTGGCAGCCTGGGATAGACCAGTACAATTGCAAGCCATTCCCAGAAAGGTGGATAAACAATATTTGGCCTCTACTGCTTTGCCATAGTATTCTTCACAGCCTGAAACAGACTCTGTAATAATTATGGCTGCTCATGACAGATCCAAGGCACCCAAACACATGAGCTCTCTTCCTCTAGACAAGGGGTTGAGGAATCTGGATGTGATAGTGGTCGAGGAAGCTGAATGTGATAGGCTCAGGGAAGCAGAAGCAAAAGTTCACTTTCCTAAGAATTGCTAACTATAAGGAGTGTATGACTATCAATTTCCTTCAGAAGATAGTGGCCACTGTGACAGAAAAAATTCCCAGAGGGCCAGGACATAATACTGGCTCAGCAAACTATAGCAAATGGCCAGGAAGCCAATAAATACTTGTTCAGATCGGTCTATGATGACTCTGATGCTGCAGCCCGGGCAGCTGCCTCTGGGATTTGCCTCCATTGCCCCTCTTGGCTTAGGGCGGATGGCTTTTCCTTTGATGTGCACCAGCATATAAGGAATGCTTCTTTTAGAGGAAAGCAATTGTTTGTCAATAATGCTTAAAATGCTTTAAGAGCTTTGCAGTCTTCTAGAATGACTTTTAGATCCCTTCATACTTTGAGCCCCAAGCCCTAGGGATAGGGTTGTCATACTCTTTGCAGGCCCTGTACCCTTCCAGGCTGTGGTTATTACAGAGGCTCAATCGTGGTTCTCAGATACCTCAGCCTTCCACTTCCCAGGCTACAAACTTGCCCACTGGTGTCCATGCTAGACTTGCAAAAGGTCAAACCATTACCAGCACTCCTGCCACTCCCCCCAGCCCTTTTGACTCCCCTGCTTGTCCTCTAACCTCACTGCCTCAGGCCATTTTTCTACCTAAGTGGAGGGAGGGAACTACAGATACTTGGGTACTAGAAGTGGTTCAGCATGGACATGCCTTAGAGTTCCTTACTGTTCCTCTGCTTACCCCATGTTGCCAGACCGATACCCCTCGAGTCAGCTCGCCTTTTTGTTTGAGGAGGTTCGATCCCTCCTCCAAAAAAGGACTGTGGAATTGGTCACGGTTTCAGAAACAAATCAAGCTTATTACTTCTGGTACTTTCTGGTTCCAAAATGGATTAGGGATTTAAGGACAGTATTAGACCTTCGGGGTCTGAAACTTTTCATCGAATACAGTAAGCTCAGAATGGCCTCTCTGCAATACCTTCTGCCCCTAATATTAAAGGGGGATTGAATGGTTGATTTGAGGATGAAGGATGCATACATTCATGTCAAGATCAGCAGGTTTTGCCCTTTGGTTTGTGTTCTGCACCATGTGTCTTTAGCAGAGTATTTGCTGTGGTAGCAGCAGCCCTCTGCATGGAGGGTCTGTACATCTTCCACTACATAGACAATTAGCTGTTAAATGCCCTGTCTAAGCCATTGTATGCACATGGTTGTGGACTTGACAGTTCGACCAGCTGGGCATACTGGTCAGCTTGCTGATGTTGGTTCTTACCTCATACCAGAGGCTTCAGTACATAGGGACCATTCTGGGCATGGTCTCGGGCATTTCCTACCTTCTGACCATACCACGGCATATGGTGGTTCACAGCAGCACTCTGGGGGTGAGGGCTGTTCTGCATGGCCTACAGGCCTTTGCTGCCCTCCTGCCAGGAAATCAGCTGTTGATTTACACAGACAGTATGTCGGTGATGTACTATATGAGTTGACAAGGTAGGGTTCATTCATACACACTCTGCAGAGAGGAGATGAGAGTTTGGTACTGGGCAGTGGAACGTGACATATTCTTGGTGGTGGTGGTCCTCCCTCATACCCTGAACGCACTGGTGGATCACTGCAGTTGATCCTGTGCACTCTGCCATGAATGGGAATTCTCAGACTCCATTTTGGACAACCTCTAAGAAAAATGGGGTTGTCCAGACATTGACCTGTTTGTGTCTTCATACAACACAACACTGCCATGCTTTTGCTCACTCACTCTAGGGCCTGGAGTGTTTTTGCAAGATGCTTTTTACCTCTTTGGAAAGGGAGGTTCCTGTATGCTTTCCCCTCTTACCTCTAATACAAAGGGTTTGGGTCAAGCTGCAGGCTGAGCATGCCACCCTGATTCTGGTGGCTTGTTGTCATTGGCCCAGACAAATTTGCTTTCAGCTTCTCTAGCAATTGGCAGTGGAACGTCCTGACTTACTTCCCCTAATAGCATGACTTCTGACACAGAAGCAGGGTACTCTGGTGCACCCAGATCTTCATTCTCTGTACCTTTATGCATGGCTTCTGAGAACATATAGCGCTCCTGCATCAGGTTTCCCCCCACGGTGGCAGCTGTTCCCTTGGAGGTTAGAAAGCAGTCTACCCAGTACACTTATTCATAAAACCATGTGGTGTGCTGGGCATGCCCTGGATCCCTTTACTTGTCCATTTCCTAAAGTGCTCAACTACTTATTGTCTATTAAGGACTCAGTACTAGGATATTCCTCAGTGAAGGTCCACATGGCCACTGTGGCCACTTTTTCATGCCCTGACAGAGGGCAAGATTGTGAAGCAGCTGGAGGTTTTCTGTAGATTCCTAAGTGGTGTCCTTCCTCTGTCACCTAGTCAAAGATCCGGTTTCGGTGTGGGACTTCATTTTGGTCTTAGAGACCCCCACTGCACCTCCCTTTGAGCCTGCAGCTACTTATGAGCTGTGCTTCCTCTCTTGGAAGACAGTTTCTTAAAGTGGTGATGACATCTACTAGATGCAGCTCTGAGTTGCAGGCTCTGGTTGCAGATCCCTTGTATATTATTTTTCAAAAAGATAAGGTTACCCTACATAACAATCCTCATTTTCTTCTAAAGGTTGTGTCTGAAAGGACCCTAAATCAGACTATAGACTTTCCATTTTACTCTTTATGTCCCACAGATAGTGGGAAGCATTGTTTACATACACTATGCTGGATTTCTGTAGGATGCAAAGGATTGTAGAAAATCCTCTAAACTGTTTATTGCCTTTGCCTCCTAAATGCTGGGCTTACAAATTTCCAAAATGAGGCCTGTCCAAATAGCTGGCCAATTGTATTAGATTTTGTTACCAGAAGCATGGTAAGCAGCTTCTTGGTTCTGTTCTGTTGCTATTCCACCCATTGGGTGGCTACCTCAGTGACTTTATTTTCAAAATATGTTTGCTGCTGACATCTGTACTGCAGTCACTTGGAGTACTGTTCATACGTTGACTAAATACTACAGTCTGGACATCATCCCTCTTAGACGTGCATACTTTGACTTCAGTGTTCAGCAAGGGTTCCTTACTCAGGATCATTAGGACCTGCCATCCTCCCTTCGTGCTTGGACTGCTTGGGAGTCATTCCATGTTGTGACTCAATGGAGAGAGATCCTCTAAGAAGATAGAATAGTTACCTACCGTAACAGTAGATCTTAGAGAATCTCTTCCATTGAGCCACAGCACTTCCTCCGGCCTTTCCCCCTCGTCAGTTGGCTGGGTGACTATATTGCCTGCTCTCTCAAGCTGTATCCCCTCTGCTGCCCCTTATGGCATCCATAGTCAGGTTTCATATCCTCAAGTGTGTGACTTGGTAGCTTCTGTCCGTGCTGGTCCAAAGATCCTCTGAGCTTGTCTCTGGTAGGGAACCAAGGCATGCTTGGGGTTGCCCACATTATATAGGCGCCATTGACCACATCAACATGGGTGGCCCCAACCTGCAAAAATTGCCAGGTGGCCTTATGCTGACAACTTACAGTTCTATGATGTGGCTCAATAGAGGAGATTCTGTGAAAGATCTATTGTTGTGGTAGGTAACTATGCTTTCTCCATTTTAGGTATGGTCAAGTGCAACTCTTGATCAGCCACTACAAACTGGATCTGACTTTCTTGGTTTACCTGTCCCGAAAAAAGTTAAGCATGAACTCTGTGGAAACATTATGGGTGTGGGGGGGAGGGGTAAAATATAAAAGGACAAAACTATTGGCTAGTTTACAATCACTGTAATGTTTCATAGCAAATAATTTCTTTTTTGTCTTGAAATAAAATACATTAAGAAACTGTCTTTTTAAAGGGACACTGTCAACCCCCTTAGGCCTAAAGAGTGTCCCTTGTTTAAAAAAACACATTTTACGATTGCCAACATTCTATTAAGATTGCTGATTTAGCTAGTGTGACACGTGGACAGCCAGTTCTGAGTACACTATGATTTTTTGTAATATAAAAATGTGTTATGGACTGTCTCTCATGAGAGATGCTGAGACAGCATGTGAGTTGACACACACACCCAGGTTTTAGATACAAGGTATTACCTGGAAGGCCAGAAGCTAATTACAGACTAGAACAGGCCTTAATCAAGAATCTCCTGTTTTTCTAAGTTAAATATTACTTTAACTGCTAAGAGAGAAATCAGTATCCATTTTATGACATTCCGGGGAGGAAACCAGGTTTGGCACACTGGTGCAAAATCATAAATGCTTTGATGTCTGTGTGAGAGGGGATACTGCTTATAGATGAAAGGAAATTTACAGACTTGATTGGGGAAGTCACATGGGGAAAGGAGTTTCTGCTGATGTAACCTTAATTAGCTTACCTTCTAATATGATAAAATATCCTGGGTGTATGATTTTTTCTTAAACAGAGGAGGAGCTAGGTGACCTCACACAAAGGGGTTGGCAAAGACAGTTTTTAAAACAGATTCTGTTTTCCTTCAGAGACACTTTTATCTACACTCTGACAAAGAAACATCTTTGAGCACTTTAAGCAGGTATTTGGAGAGAGAGACAAATCTAAGTACTGTAGTAAGAATTGCACTGCTAAAATCTTGTTGTTTTAAAAGATTGTATGGTTCTTGTGTTATAATGGTTCTGTATTTTATGTTTTACATACTTTTATCTATTTTAGTAAAACTCTATTTTTAGAGTCTACTTAGTCTGTCTTTCAATTTCTTTTCTTTAACAAGTGAAGCATATATAGTTAATGCAGACACAGTGCATAAGCTTGAATGGTGATACCAAACTGGAAAAGGTAAGAATAATCTAAGGTCTTTATTTGAGTTTTTAAGGGTTCATTTTGTACACCTGGTTAGGTGCCCATAGGCAAAAATATCTGGCTCCCTCCAAAGACAGAATTATCTGAGCCTGTGCATTGGGTATGCTAGCAGGAGGTTCACAGTTTTGAATCCCTCCAGAACTGAGACCAAAGGTTGAATCGAACCCACAAAACAGACAGGAGGGTTACCCTGTTTCTGTTAACTGTTCACAAGACTGCGCTCAGAGGTTGGCACTTTGGGAGTAGAGGGCTGACCTGCTGAGTGGGTTTGTGACAGCTAGTAGTTTGATTTGGATTCTTTTTTTTTTTTTTAAAGTGAAAAACAGACTGCCCACCATACGGGCATTACCACATCAAAACAGGTTTGTTTACATTCCTTGATCAACTTCCACTGCATCTTTCCTTGACTTGAGAACACCTCCAACACAGTCCAGTCACTCATGATGCAGTGGAAGTTTAGGTGGCTGCTGCCTAAGGAGTGCCTGCACTGTTTGGGGCTGCTTCTGCTGTTTAGGAAGTATTCAGTAAGAATAGATTCAGGATTTGAAACAAAACAAAGTTGTTTATAAATATACATTAGCATGCATATTAGTTCTACCAAACCAGAAGACTGACAAAACAAACAGCAACATCAATGAATTTTAGAGAAAGTAAGCAATCCTAAAATGTGGGTTTTTAACCAGAAGTAATATGATGCAAAACAGGTCGACAGTGTCCCTTTAAAGTATAAACTTTTTTTTTTTTTTTTAAGCAAGACTATTTTGTAGCAGTTTACACTACTGCATCTGGAAAATAGACCTTTCTACCCAGACCTGGGTAAGAGGTTGAAATCTTTATATCAGCGGAGCAATTAAAAACCAAAAAACATACATACTGCCAGAGTGTGTGTTGAGAGGCAAGGCACAGAGTTATCTGAGCTATTAGTAGGCCTGATGTAGGTCAGAGATTAAACCACAGCTGCTTTGGCACACACCAGTTACCTCCACACTGTACTTGTATGTTTACATAAATGAAATGCTTGCTTTAAAAATTGGCAGTAGAAACAAGAAAACATAAGAAACTAGAATTGGAGAACATTTCAAAAAATTACTCTTGTGGTGTTACATACACATTTTGGAGAAAAACGTTAAATGAATTGTTCTAGTGATAATTACTTAATATGTGCTTTAGTTTTTAGCTTCTCTGTTTGTGGACCAGATGTCCATGTTTGTCCTCTGTCTTCCACACTGACTGCTGGGACTGGTTGCAGCTGCACTTTGCTATTCAGCTATGAGGGTTATTGATCAGCTGTCTTAGCCACCAGTGTTGCATTAGCAAGGTGTGCATGGTCTTCCAGTGCTCCCTTAGTCTCCTTCCCAACCATGGGAGTAAATTTCCACACCTCCATTTACACCCCCAATTTGTCTTAGAGTGTGACAACAGAGCTGATTGAGAACTTGAACCATTACTGCAGCAGCACTGTGCTGTTTGAGAAAGCTAGTGCAGAAATTGCTACAAAACAGTATACCACAGAACCATACATAAGGGACTAAAAAATACACAGACATGCTTATGTTGTTGTCTTGGGATTTGTATTGCAGTTCCAGAACTTGGCATACACCAGCTCTACATAGAATTAGTTCAAGAAAAATTGAAAGCAAGATTCTGTTTTGTCAGGTGTTCCCCATTATATCTCAACTGCTGTCTTCACACTGCTAGATGCTTCCACAGTGGGGCTCCCATGAGTACAGGGATCTCACAGGGCAGACTAAATATAAAGTAATGTGGTCTGGAATGGCAATCCAGTATCAAGCATGAAGGATGCCAGATTTGAGGGGCAAGGCACAGATCACCCACATGTCCCATGCCAACTTCCCGCTCGATGTCCAGAAGGACATCAGGAAGGGAGTAGCTGCTGTATGTAACTTCCCTGGGCTGCCAAGGTGCAATCATGTAGTGGCAGATGACACAGACCTTCTCCAGAGGAGTCACAATCCCTAAGTCTCATGCCTGGCTCATCACTAGGCTCTCTGACTGATAAATAGCATTTATTTTATTGCAGCTGCTTTTAAAGTGAACATTTTGTCTACTTGCACAAATAAAGATTGTGGGCCATACTTTCAGCACGTTTAACACATTTACATCTGGGTGTTTCATCATTACAGCCAGCTGCTGCTAGTATAAATTTGAATGTATGGGGGGCTTAAAACCCTCAGTAAAAATAGTGTGTGGGTACAGTGATCTTATGTAATGTCCTGTTTACAGAGAAAGTTAACACCAGTGCCATGCCCCATCTGGCTGTTCTGCTATATGAAGCACGGACAGTTCCAGAGAGTGATCTCTGCATTCATGGACAGAGATTTCCTAACCCTCATCTTTTTACAACATCATGGTAAATGTGATTGGTCAGGGTTTTTCAGTTTCTGTGGTGAAAAGGAGAAATTGACAAAGCCCATTCCTAGATAAGCTTGTACTCCACTATTTGGAGTAGTATTAAGCAAATCCTGTCTAGTTGCACAATATCTAATGTCAAGTTTTCAGATAGATTTCCCAGGGTAGCCCTACTGAGATGCAACATCTTGCTTGCAGTGTTGTTTTTTTTTTTTTACTGGCTGTGTAAGTAATATCAGCCAAGATCTGCTGGTTCACAGTTCTGTACATGAACAACTGTTCCTGAGGTTAGTCTTAGGATAAGGTTATTAATAAAATATTTTGTTTGCCTCCTTTTTTTTTTTTTTTTCATGACCTATAAAAATACATTTTGTATTTTATGAGTAGTACTTATTAGGAAGGAGACCGGATGTGTCACTCTTAAATGTGCACAAGTGAGAGCAAACTTGTACTGCAGAGAGTTTTTGTGCTGCAGTATTTTAAGGTGCTTTTACATGGGGCTGACCTGTACTGCCAGTTCCATGATGCACTTTGTTCTACTCTGTCTGCTGCACTCAAAAGGCAGTTATACATGCAGTGATCTGTATCAGAATGAGCGGTACAGATCAACTGTAAGGTTACCCTGTGTCGCGTCTACAGGTGATCCACTCCACAACAGCCGGGAGAGCACGGGATATCCTTTTCATGGGACAGAAATGAATGGAAGGGCACTAGTACATGGCTGGGTGAAATGCTACAAGAGTCAATGAACCCAGCCAAGCATGGAACGTGGAATTGGCATTTCTGTTGTGGAGTGGATTACCTGTAGACTCCACACAGAGTAACATTGTAGTTGATCTGTACCACTCCTTCTGATCTAGATCACTATGTGTAAAAGTGCCTAGGTATATTATCAGGGCTAATGATCTCAGGGTCCAGAGCCTGTTTGTTGTCCTGGGTCAGTAAGAATGAACTCTTTTTAGTTTAGTGAACCAGTGTGAACTGGGGAAGCATTGGAATTGCCGTCTGACACTGTGATTTTAATGAAATGCATTTTTTTTTTGTGCTTTCCATTTTTTTACTGCCATTTCTCCTGGCTGGGTGCCTGGTCCACCTTCTACTGGCTCAATCCTTTCTAACACTGTGATCATAGAGAAATGCGTTTCTAATAGATCAGTACTGTGAGACTGTCTTAAGCTTCATTTAATGCTTTTTTTGCCTTAATTCCTATAATGTCAAGACTCATGGCTTTCAACATGGATGAGCAAAAGCATTTCTAGGACTAGTGATCATTGCTAAATACTAACCTTTGTCTAGTTATCAATGATGACAAAAATTGGTTCAACATCTGTATTGTATATTTCTTTGTTCCAGGTTAGGCAAGTTCTTGCAGTACTTAGGGTGCTTAGTGTTTTGTTTTGTTTTGTTTGTGCAGTGGCAAGATTGAAGAAATGGTTGCATTTTGTAGGTGAGGGTAAGACGCACTGTATGTCCAGGGTGGCCTTACTACGTCTCTGTGTATCCTGTTACACAAGGAAGATTGAGGAACACATTAAATCTGAAGTTGCATCCAGCGCTATAAATGCACTAATTGCAAGAAGTCCACTTTCTAAATTGATAGTTCTGGCATGGAGTTTTATAGCGAATGTGTGGGGAATTGTAGGGCAGGGCTAATGATGCTGCAGACGAGGAATGATGTTGTGGAAATTGAGCTTCCTTAAGGAGTGCCTACCAGCAGAACGTTGTCCTAGGCATTAGCACACTGCAGCACTCATCAATCATGTGGACAGAAATGGAGAGTGATACACACTCAGCAGTGAGATCAGAATAAATAATCACCCACTCTGCGTCTGTGTGGAAAGGGCAGAAAAATCCAGGAAATTAAGTCTGTCTGCCTCGATCAAATCTGCAGGCTGCTACATAGGGCCAAAATACATTGTCTGCCTAGTCTTTGAAGCTGTATTTGACATTATCTCATTTACTTCTGCCACCTCTACCCTATCCCTTGAAATCTTCAGTTAAGAAAACAAGTATAAAACTGGCTAACGCTTTTTCCCCAGTAGAGCTGGTACTGATGTCCTGAGTTTTGTACTTGAAAGTTATTGTATGACGTTGGCTTGAAGCCGTTTTAGAAACTTACCAACACCAATCCCCCTAACCCCCGGACAGTTCAGTTTGACACGTAAAACATTTAATGGTAACCAAACCAAAACATAAATAGACTGAGGCAGTGCCTGCTACATCCACACCATGCAGGACCATCCAGTTGTATTCAGGTCCTCTGAGGTTGCTAAAACAGAGACATCTGCCTCGGGGAGGAAACTAGGAAGACAGATTAAATTATAGGAGATTCCATAGTGAGAAGTACTGAGGGGGGTGGTCTATGCCACAAATGTGGAGAGGCGAGTGTTTTGCTCTCTCCCGGGGTGAAAGGTGATTGGGTGACAGTTGACTGAGTATTTCCAATTCCCAGTGTAAAGAGTTCGGTTAGGACATAATTGCCTACCTGGGGGCAAAATTACCTCTTGGGGAGGTTGATGGGAGAAGTGAAGGCCAGCTTTAGGGAGTTGGTAAACAAGCTGAGGAGGGTGGCTGGTATTGTGACCTTCTCGGAGGTTCTTCCAATGAATATGCAGTGGCATGCAAGGGAGTTGAAAATCTACCAATTAAACAATTGAAGGAATGGTTGGCAAAGGAGGTGTTTCACTTTCTGGGACACTGGGATTATTTTTTTTTTTGTATAATTTATTTTATTATTTTTCTTCAATAGAGAATACAGGATGCAGGAAAAGACATCTCATACATACTTCATATATATATACAGTACTGCTTTTTCCCCATACCTTAAGCAGATACCAGAAATTAAGTTGTTCAGTACACCTATTGTCCATGACTGAAGAAAAAAGAGCAAGTGCCCGCATATAAACCCACACATTAAGTTAACAGGAAATTTATAAGCATTCACATAATTGAAAATAGACACATATGGCCATTTGCCCTACTCACTGTGTGGTATCAGCTTATGTCTGGTGAGGCAGACTACAACTAAGAACCCCCCTTTGGCCTACAATGATTGTGAACCCCAATATGCAAGCCTGGGAGTATCCAGTCAAAAGAAAAGACTGAACCTAATTATCACTCCAGGCTCCCCTTAAAAGAGATTGTCCAAAATAATATGGGGTATACGTAGAAGAGAGAAAGAAGAAAATAAAGAGAAGTAGGGTATTGCCCTGCCGAAAAGGAGAAAACAGCCCGGAAGTAAAAAGAGAAGAATAAAAACAACAAACAGATTTCCACTCTGCCCAGAAAAATTTAACTGTAACCCATTATAGGGGGTATTGATAGTCTTTGCCTTAACATTACTCACATTTTACCTTCCCCACCTTACTCATAAGCTAGTGATGATACCACACAGACATAGTGCGAGACAGGCACTCCACCTCCCTCCACACATTCTATCCAATTCCTGAGCCATATAGTATTATGGTCTCCGTCAGAGACAGGGATGCCAGAAATTCTGCCCAGTCTCTCTGGAATCTCTCCCCCTGGCCCTTTAATGCATAGATAAGTCGGTCCATGGCTATGGTGGATAGCAGGAGTGACCTCCACATCATACTGGTAGGGGCAGCATTAGACACCCATGTATTCAAAATGATCTGACAAGCAGTTACTAAGACCACCCTTACCCACCTGGGATACAAGTTCCATTCCCCAGACTAGTCAGTCTCTACACCCATGAGAAGTGAGGTGGGCAAGAAAGTCAAGTCTCATCCCCATGTTCTCGCAATTTCACCCTGTATCTCTTTCCAGAACTTCTGCAAGACCGGGCACTCCCAGAAGCAGTGCAGACAGGTTCCCCTCATCACCCCACATCTTCCACATTTGTCAGTGAAGAAGAATCATCAGCATTTATATAGTGCTTTTCATACACAGTATTCCAAAGTGCTTTACAAGCAATGCAAGACTGGTAGTGAAGTGACTGAATGTGTGGTGGCAGCCATATCACACATCATCACCCACATACAGCCTGGATAATTGCATGAACCAGTTTATGGGAAGGGGAATGTTGACCAGGACACTGGTAATGTTCCCTGCTCTTTGCGAAGAGTGCCCTGGGTTATTTTACTTCCACCTGGACACCCACCAGGACACCAGGATGGGCAGAAGGGACTACGGTTTAACATCTCATCCGAAGGACGGCACACCCCAGCAGTACAGCACCCCTCAATACTGCACTCAGATGCAAGCGATTTTTAGGTGCAAGTCCAATCCCGGTGTGGGATGAGAAGCCACGACCTTCTGGTCCAGAGGCGGATGTGCTACCAACTAAGCCACGCTGACACCTGAGTAAAATTTGTGCACCACACTTGGAGGATGAAATAGGCGATGCAAAAATTTGTATTGAGATTCTTTAAACTTATTGCATAAAAGAAGCCCTATATGAGAGGTGACAAGGATGCCTTAGCGACCACTTGCCAGTCATGTGCACCTGGACAAACAGGTTCACAGAGTGCCCGCCGAAGGTCACAACTAATCGTGTGCTGAGACCAGGGCTACTAAATGCTTTCAAACACTACTTATCCCCGATTGACTGGTCACCTTTGGACCGCTCAACTGATGGCAACCTCGCCCTAGAGTTCTTCCGAGACTTATTTTTTCGGGCTTGCGACATATTCGCCCCCCCCTCTAAAAACCAAAAAAGTCAAAGGGACCCACACCCCTTGGCTCAAGACCACACTCCTAGATCAGATGTGTGATAGAGACAACCTGTGGCACAAAGCTAAGGCCACAGGTAAGTTGCATGATATATTTGCATACAAAGCTGCAGGGAACTCCTGTACTAGGCTCATTCGCTCAGCAATAGCAAGCTATTTCAAGGATCTCCTTAACAAAAACTGGGGGTCCTCCAAAGGGTTTTGGAACCCACTAAAATCTCTAACTGGAAGGACTTCCAAGGCCCCACCCAATCTGATTACCACTGACATAGGGTCTATCCAGGAACCCTTGCTGATTGCCAGTGAGTTCAGTGCCGCATTCTCTGATCTCTCAGGGGTGCTTCCTGGAGAGTTCCTAAACCCACAGTATAACCAGCTGCATGGCAACACCATACCCTCCTCAACGAGAGATGGACTGCCGCTTTTCTACTTCAGGCAAGTCACAATAACCGAGACCATCAAGCATGTAAAGAAGGTCCTTGGAAAGACCAGAATGGGGAATGATCTAATTGATATGAAGCTGGTTGCCCTAACGCTTGATGAGCTAGCAGCCCCACTTACTAAGGTATTTAATGCCTCCCCAAGATCAGGCATGTTCCCAGATGCATGAAAATCCGTGCTGGTTACACCAGTTTGCAAATTGGGTGGTAAAACACTCACCGCCAACTATAGGCCCATCTACATCCTCCCACCCCTCTCCAAAGCACTTGAGAGAATAGTTTCTGAACAGCTCACTGACTTCCTCAACAGGCACAAACTACTCTGCAACAATCAGCATGGTTTTCGCAAAAAACACTCTACCATCACCGCATTGGTGGATTACACCTCCCAGCTCTACAATGCCCTTGACCAGGGAATGGCAGTGGGGTCAGTTTTTATTGACCTCACAAAAGCGCTTGACTCAGTTAACCACCAGCTACTACTAAACACACTGCTCTCAATGGGACTGGCCCCAGATACAGTCATCTGGTTTTGCAGCTATCGGTTGCAAAGAACTCAACGAGTGAGAATCGGCGATTCACTCTGAGACCCAAAGGTAGTGACCCTTGGAGTACCCCGAGGGTCCATACTTGGACCACTCCTTTTCAGCCTGTTCATTAACTGCCTCCCTGAAGCCTGCATGGCAAGCATCATATTATATGCAGATGACTCCGTTATATCGGTCCCTGGCAGGGACCACTCAGCCATCACGGAAGGCCTACTCGATAGTTTCCACAAACTCAAAACCTGGTTCTGCCAACACAAACTGCTACTGAACCATAAGAAAACCAAAAGCATGCTGTTCTTGGTCCCTCAGAACAAAAGGGATTTCTGCCCACTTAAAATTCAGAACCTTAAAGGTGACTCACTAGAACAAGTCTTCTCGTTTAAATATCTGGGTGTTTACCTTGACGACACTCTCAACTTCTCCCACCACACTGATCAAGTTGTCAAAACTGCCAACATGAAACTGGGCATCCTCCATAGAAACAAGCACTCGATGACACCTGCTGCCTTCAGATTAGCCACAGGCAGCTCTGTATTGTCATCCATTGACTATGGGTTACCACTATACATAGCAGGGTCTGACACTGCCTTAAACAGGATAAAAACGCTAGTTAACAGGGCTTGTTGTCTGGCACTTGGGGCAGACCATTGGACTCACACCTGTGTCCTCTACTCCGAGACTGGCTGGCTCCCTGTGCACTTAAGAGCACAATACCAAACCTGCCTAATCATAAAAAAAGCACAACTAGGCTTCTTGCCGGAATCCCTATGTGGTCTGTTCAAGAATTCAGTGCAAACAAGGCAAACCAGGAGTGCGTCTAAAGGAGAACTCCAAGTCCCTTTCAAGCACATGTCTTTGGCCCAGAAATCCATTACCTTTAAGGGCCCCAAATGGCTTAATGAACTACCTGACATGCTTACAGGAGGCACAAAGCTGAGCCTGTTCAAAAAAGGGCTACGGACCCATCTAAAGGGTGTATCTACCTGTAACTGTACAAACAAATGATCCACCATTTCCTTTTAATTTACTTGCCTTCTTTACTACCCCCTCTCCTACCCAATCCTCCCACTAATCGATTTACCTCCCCCCTCCACCACTTTACCCCTCCTCATTCCCTACCCATGCCGCCTCCTCTTGACAATACCACTCTGGTTGCTAACCCCCGTTCCCCTATTTCATCCCTCTGCCAAAACTTCGCTTTATTGCTGACATGTTATTTCCTTCCTGGCTAGTCCTACCCTGCAATCATATGATGTAATGCACTTTATTGTATTGTTAAGTTGTACCTGAAGCAAACAAGCCTTGTACCTCATGTGATACCACATTGTTCTCATGATGCCTTCCCTGTGATCTCTGTTGTCTTCCTGGTATTGTATAGTATTGTATTGTACTGTTTTGTCTTTGAACCTTTGAAAATGAGTGCCAGACTCAAAGGTAATAATCCTAATCGATATAAATAAATAAAAAGGATGCCCCACCTCTCAACAGAAATAGACTCACCCAGATCTTTTCCCACTGCACTTTAGTTTTCCCAGTTTGGTCTCTGATAGTCTGTCTATCTAGTCTAACCACTCTTCCTATCAGGCCCTTCTCCTGGGTCCTGGCTCCTAGTACTATCTGCTGCACTGGTGCCAGGACAGTAGTTTCCCTCAAACTTCTATGCAGTTTAGATGAGTAGTTTCTCAGTTGCATATATCTAAATAATTGTGCTTTAGGGATCCCCAACTTCAGTCTAAGCTCATCAAATGTCAAGAGGCCTGAGCTATTATGTAGGTCACCCAGACACTGCACTCCTCCCATTTCCCATAGTACAAATCCTGGGTCCTCCAATCCTGGAAGGAACTCAGGGTTCCTAGTCACTGGGATTAGGAGGGTGTGCTCATCCACAGCACCCTGCCTCCTCTTGATCTCCGCCCAGAGCCGTAGGAAGGCATTTTGGTGCCCTGGGCAAGAGACTAATTTGGCGCCCCCCCCACTCAGAAAAAAGCCGGGGGTGTGGGGGCCACGAGGCCCCTAGAAGCTCTGAGGGGGTTACATGATCTGTGGTGAGTTTTGGGGCTTTTCTTGAAGAAAAAAAAAAAACACTTGTTACATGTTCCCTACCCCTGATTTCAGGGAATACTTTGCTCCCCTAGAATATGAGATGTGGGAGACTGGCTGGCTGAAAAGGAAAATGAAGCTTTCTTTTGCTAGTAATCAAGTTCCAACAAACAACATTTACTAATAGTCTACACTTCCCTCTCTTCCCTGATGCCACATTCTCTTCCCTGATTGCCAGCTTACTGCAGAAACCAAAATTGCAAGAGCCCTGAGCATAAAATGTAGTGTGCGTTGTGAACATAAAACATAGCCTCTACTTTAAAGTGACCAGATTCACAAGCTCATGAGCCAAGATCCCATCACTGTCAGAATTTTAATGTATTAAACTCGCTAAAGACCAATGGGTGTTCAGAAAATTTGTTTTCAGAGAAATCAGAGTTCTACACACACACACACACACACACACACACACACACACACACACACACACACACACACACCTTTTATATGACTCACTAAAACTGTTTGAAACATTTGTACAATTTCATAGACCTACTATATGACTTTCACTGTGGACTTCTGTACCCATGTATGCACTCTGTACCATACTAGTACCAGGCCATGCCTGAAAAATCAATCTTTATGTCACCAGTGTACTCAGTCAGATGGTCAATAAAATAAACATAACCTTGGACACCTTTTTCCAAACTTCTGATCCCATACACAAAACATGAGACTTTCAGACCCTTACAGAAAACATCAGCACCAGTTCACAAAGCTTAAACCAGCAGAGCAATGTGGGCAAAAAAAGTGACTCCCCCCATCTTTTTTCTAATATAAATTTCAGGCAGCTTCCAGTTTCATTTGGTCATAAAATGTTGTAGTTATACCATTTTTTTTTTATTTTATAAATGTTTTAATTCAGTGTTTTTCACCCCCAAGACAAAAAGATGGCCAACACATTTGACTTAGGAATAGCATTGAGGCCTTGTAAGTGTTAAGAACAAGAAAATAAATAAAACTCATAGTGTGAAACCTAGGAGGTACCTAACTGTAGCAGCCTGAATCTAGCGTTGTGGAAAAATAATATTTTTGTTGCACTGCTGCTGTAAGCCCTGTACCTCACTAACTACAGCGTAGGCACTCTGCATCCAAATCTTTTGAAAATCACCAAGCACAAAGTGCAAAATTCAAGAACTGATATACATTTATTTGTCGCAACCATAAATACCTTTTGATTTCTTGGAAACTGGATTTTTCCCTCCCTCGAACAAGGAGGAGGAGGAAGACAAGAATAAGGCTTCCAGGGAGCAACTGGGTGGGCATCACAGAACTGAAACAGCTAAGCCTCCTGAGTCTCTAACCCCATCTGGTGTGCTCGAGTCACCCGACCCACTCGCTCTTCCACTCCTCGACCCCTTCTGGAGCAGCACCGCACTGCTATTCCGCTGCTCAGCCTGCTGGTCTTCCTTGCAACTTGCTACTTGCTGCCTGGTGTGTGTCCCGGACTCCTGACTGGCCAACTCCCAACCCAATCCTAGACTCTCTTTCTCAGCCAACTGCTGACTCCCAAGTCCCGTCACATCGGCTTTGGCACTTGATGGCTACTCTCCCTCTCCTCTCCTCTCTTCTGGGCTGGCTGGGCACCTGGTCCACCACGTCTCCTGACTCCTTTAACTTTCTAGGCCATCCTGCCACACAAACAACATGGTGGAAGGACCTCCTCACTACAGAATCGAGCAGACAACAGACGCATGTGTACCGCGCCTAATAAGCCCTCCCCTCTGGCCAATCACAGTATGGCAAGTTGAAAGCCACTTTGCCAACCAGTCAAACATATTGGATTTTCTTGGGGGAGACAAACTAAGCAGGCAAAAGGCACTGTTGGCACCAAATTAATTGTAAATAATGCCAGTGCCACCAGCCAATTAAAGAGCAGCCAGGAGGGGCGAGGTGGCGCGGTCACAGTCAGCAGAAGGCACACGCACAGAGAAACCAAACAACCGGGGGAAAAAAGAAAAAAAAAATGCAGCATATGGCAAAATATTGCTGGGGCTCAGCCCAGGTCAAGAAATAAATACAAAAAAAATAAGCTTCACAGATGAAAATTGTGCCCCTCTGAGGCTTGCGCCCGGTGCAGGGGCACCACCCGCCCCACCCTTCCTATGGTATTGTCTCCGCCCATGCCCCCAATACCAACTGCACCAGAAAGTTAGGATTAGCTAACTGTGCATATGCCTTAGGTGCTCTTTGTGACAGGTATGCTTTTAGTCTACCTGGGC
The DNA here is from genome assembly GCA_016271365.2 of Neoceratodus forsteri. NCBI lineage: Eukaryota > Metazoa > Chordata > Ceratodontiformes > Ceratodontidae > Neoceratodus > Neoceratodus forsteri. The sequence continues at coordinate 1,548,869,165 of CM057455.1, read as the reverse complement.
AGTCAGCTCCTTCTAAACCTATCCAGGAAGCTGCATCCCCCCGTTTGTCCAATTACGGATGTATCGATGTTGGATATCGAGGTAATACCTCTTGATAACCGGAAACTTCAGGCCTCCCTTTACTTTTGTGGCCTTAAGTCTATTTAATTTCACCCTGGACCTCTTGCCCCGCCAGATAAAATCTGCGAATCCCTTTTCCAATTTACTGATGTCCCAAGGGGTGGGACATACCGGCACCATCTGCATGGGATAGAGCAGGCGGGGCAGCACATTCATCTTAATACATCCCAACCAGGAAGTTGAGAGGGGTCTCCATCTGGACAAGTCAGCTAGTATTTTTTTAAAAATGGGAGTATAGTTAAGGCTATCAAGCTTGGAGATTGAGTTACCCACTTTTATCTCCAGATACTGAGAAAAGCCTTGAATTCTGATACTATTTATAGTATGTGGGGAATCGAGCATCCTGGTTAGGAAGCAAACAAAAGATCATCATCTGCATATAGAGCAATTTGGTCTGCCCCCCACAATGGTATCCCATGTATGTCCGCAGAGGCTTGAATCTTAATCGTAAGGGTTTCAATGGTGAGAGAAAAAGCAGGGAGAGAGGGGACACCCCTGCCTGGTGCCCCTGAACAGTTCAAATTCCTCAGAGGCCTTTCCATTAACCAGAACCCTTGCTCTGGGCTTATAATAGAGCATCTGTACAAGATCAACAAACCCATCTCCAAGCCCAAATCTGTGCAGTACTTCAAATAAGTAATCCCACTCTATCTGAGCAAAGGCCTTTTCTGCATCCATCGTTAACACACATGCCTTGTTCGGGTTTCGTGTCCCTTACCAGATGACGTTCAGCAGCTTTCTCATATTATGATATGAGAGCCTCCCCTTTATAAACCCTGTCTGGTCTGGGTGGATCACTTCTGGGAGGATCTGCTCCAACCTCAGAGCCAATACCTTAGCTCTAATCCTACAATCACAGTTGAGCAGGGAGATGGGCCTGTATGATGTACATTCCATACTATCCTTGCCCACCTTAGGTATCAGGGTAGTATTGGCCTCCAAGCATGTTCTGGGGAGACCCCTCTCACCCCTAGCCTCCTGCATAAGCTCTGCCAATGCTCCCACCACATCCCCCCTCAGCGTCTTACAGTATTCTGCCCCAAATCCATCAGGGCCAGCAGCTTTACCCAATTGCAGGCTACCAATAGCTTTAATCACTTTGTCTTCAGTAATCTTGTCCCCCAACCTCTCTTTTAGTGTCTTGTTTATCCTAGGTAGTTTTATGCTATCCAGGAATGTTTTAGCTAATCCCTGTGTTCCCTTGCATTCTGCCTGATAAAATGTCTGGTAGAACTCTTTGAAGCAAATTCCCATTCCCTGCTCATCCCTTATTACTTGTCCTTGTTGATTTTTAATAGCTGTAATCTTACACGGCACTCTGCCCCCCTTCATTAGCTTAACCAATAATGGCCCCGGCCTGTTGACCCACTCATATATTCTCTGTCTGACGTATGATAATCTGGTGTGCACCTCCCCTGTAAGGCAAGCATTAAGGGCCTCCTGGGCTTTTTCAATTGCCTTTTTTCCTCTCCTCCCTCAGCCAGTACCTGCCTTTCCAAGCCCCTCACAGTCTGTTCCAGGACTTCAGTTTTTTGTTTCCGCTCTCTTCTGATTTTGGCAGTATAGCTTATGATGGCCCCCATCATGTATGCCTTACCTCCTTCCCACAGAGTTGCTGTGTTTTCTACCGTTTCCTTATTGAATTGGAGCTAGTTGCCCCATTGTTCCTTAAGGAAATCTTTCAATTTCTCTTTTTCTAGCAGATAGGTGGGGAATCTTCACGTCCCTACCCGGGGCTCCCGATCTCTCCACCTCATCCTTGGACCCACCATGGCATGATTTAATAGCGCTATCAGGCCATATGAGAAGTCTGCTACTCTATCAAAGAGGGAGCTGGCCAGGTAAATGTAGTCCAACCTAGACCACGAGTCGTGTGGGAGGGAATGAAATGTATAATCTCGAGCCCCAGGATATGCCTGCCTCCCAACTATCAAGTACATCCAGACCCATGAGACCCCTTACCCATGCCTTAGTGGCTCTATTAACCCTTTTGCCCCAACCCAAATAATCCAGTTCCTGGTCCATAATCAGGTTAAAGTCCCCTCAATCACCAGACCAGGGAATTGCTCCCTGTTAAGTACATCCAGGATTTCCTGGTAGAAACTAGGCTCGAACACTGAATGGGCATATATACTTCCAAATGTGAGTGCTCTAGCACCAATAGAGCCCACTACGAAGATATACCTACCCCCTTTAGCATCTTTAATGATCCGCGATACCTGGAAGGGGCACTGCTTATGGACCAATACCGCTACCCCCCCTCTTGTGAGAGGAATAGGAGGCAGCATAACACGCTCTCACCCACCCCCAATTTATTATGCTCTTTGGGTGTAAGATGCATCTCCTGAAGGAGTGCCACTATTGTACCCTTCCTTTTGAGAGCTGTTGGGATCTTTGACCTTTTGACCGGGGAAGAGAAGCCCTTGACGTTCCAGGAGACCACCAGTTCAACCTCTTGACTAGCCATTACGAATTATACCCTGTCTAGGGAGGACTAGGCCTCCTGCCAGTATTTTCTTACCCATTCGGAGCCAGCATTCATCAGTACCACCAATTCTAATTATTTTATAGACAGAGTGGAGAAATAAAAATAAATTTAACATAATCAAACGAATGCACAACCAGTGCTTCAATTTGTGCTCTTCCAACACTTGCACTTTCTTGTTTCCTTGCCATGTGTCACATACAACTCAAGGTTCAGTTAATGCATGAGCAAAAAAAGAGAATTCTAACCCAACCGACGAACAGTGGCACAACAGGTGCCCAGAACATTTTAGCCAGCAACCCCCATAACCCCCCAAAATCCATACATGTTTCGCTTTCAAGAGATACCTGTAACAAATAAAATTCAGCAAAAATTTTGTCCATCTGTGGAAACAGTATAACCCTCAATCCCCATTCGTCCCTCTCCCTTCATGCTATTTTTCTGAAAGAAAAAAAAAAAACAGACATTTATCTGGCAACACATTCTCTTAACCCTGTGTTGCTGGGCCTCAGCATGAACCTTTTACCAACCTGCCCAACCCAGCCCCATCTCCCTGTAGTCCGGCATGACTTGACCCCAAATAACAAGGCCCCCCTCTTCCTCCCATCTCAACTCTGGATTCCCCATTTTCAGCCCTCTTCATCCCCAAATGTCCAGTGTAACTTCCTTCTCCCAGGCTCTGAGCCAAAGGAGGGAGCAGTCCCACACCCCTGAACACACATGCCAGCTCATCCCCCCCCAGCCCCACTGACCTGTCGAGACGATTGTCGCTCCTCAGGTGCACCACCAATTTCGCCATTTGGCCACCGGACTGCCCGAAAGTCTATTGGAATTATTCAACTATAGCCTTCATGCCACCAGCACGGTCCAGTCCAATTCCGCTCATCTCAGAGCCCTGCTGCTGTGTCAGCACCCTCGTGGAGGCTCAAGTGGCTTCCCCGTGACCATCGGGTGAGCTGGATAAGTCAAAAAGGTATCGGACCAGGGAGTTTCAATTTTGCTGACTCCATCGGGGGAAAGGGAGGGAAGCTTCTCAATAATAAATAATAATAAAAAAAAAAAAAGTCAGGAGATCCCTGCCATGAGGTCTGACCCCAGTCTTCCAAGTCGAATCAGCTGTGAGCCTCGTAGCCAGACGCCGCACTGCATTGAGAGTCAAAAAGAGAATGTCTGTCAAAGGCAATTACCAATTCACCAGGTTAGGCAGTCATTTCTTGGCGTTCTTCTTTTCCCATTCCTCCACAAATCTTTTCAGCTTATCTGCCTCCCAAAAAGAGTAGCTGGCACCCTCGGACTTCACTCTAACAACCACTGGAAAGGCTATATAAAATTCTATCCCCCTCTCTCTCAGTAGATCCATATAGGTGTTGAACTGTTGCCTTTTTTTCTGCACTCTTGAAGACGGATCCTGGTGCAGGCTTAATTTGACCCCATTGTACACCACATCTTTTTGCACTGTAGGCCACCATGATCACCTGGCGATCTCCGTAGCGGTGCATCTGAAATATGATCTGTCTGGGCGACTGGTCTGCGGGGGGTCTGGGTGCTAGCGCGCGATGGGCCTGCTCAGTTTTGATTTTTCCCCCAGCAACTTCCATACCCAGGATTTTAGGAAGCTCTTCAGCACAGAATGTCACCACATTCTGCCCTTCCATACCTTCAGGCAGTCCCCTGAGTCTTAAATTACCGCGACTGTTGTAGTTCTCCTGGTAGTCCAGTGATTCTTTTAGAGCCTCTAGCTCCTGCTCTAACTGTGCCAGGTGATTTGCATTTGGGGTCGCTGTATCTTCAAGGTCGGATACCCGCTGCTGAAGTTCTTGCAGACCCTTAGCTTGTTGGGATATTTATGCCGTGAGGGTGCCAATGTTATCTTCAAAGTGATCCAGCCTCGGACTTGAGCCCTTCAACACTTGCTCGGTCACAGTTTTCCCCAGCAGCATGAGCTCTGCAGGTGATAGAGATATGGGGCCTAGGCTACTGGCTGCCACATTGTCAGATTGCTGGGATCTCTTCATAGATTTTGCCAATTGCCATGGTGTTTTGTTGGAGGTAAGGTAGTCATCCATTTCTGCAGTTTTGTAGCTACTGGTCAGGTCCAAATACACCAGAAAAAAGATGCCAGAAATGTATTTTAAATACTTTATAGCATGGAGCGCCAGAGGGATGTGTCTGTCCTCAACTGCTGCTCATTAGCGCCCCCTTGACTGGGATTATTTTAGTGAGATAAAGGCTCATTTTAATTGGATAGTCTTCATCTGAATACAGATGGGACAGATGCAGTGGGGTAGATGTTTGCATACATCTCCATTTGTTTAATCAGGGTGAGGCTGGGGGCTAGGGACCTCTGTGGTGAGACAGATGCCTAGCTATCACCCCCAACTATGGTAATGACTCAGTCAAGGTTGGTGGCAGTAAGGGTAACCTGGGAACAAAAAAAAAATTAGCCTGGGAGGTTGGAAATAAATGAGGGCAAAAGAAGAGAGTAGTGGAGTAGGGGGCAACAGAGGGACAAGAATAGTAAACAAGGCTCCTGGAGAGTAGTATGCATAAATATCAGGAACATTTGGGACAACGTGCACAACTGACAACCTACTGCAGCAGGAGAAAGACTGAATATTATGGCTGTTACAGAAACATGTAAAACATCCAATCACAACTGGGACAACACAGCCCCCAGCTATGACCTGTTTAGGAAGGCTAGGGAGAAGGGGAGTTGGGTGTGACATTCTACATCTGAGAAGACATGAGGGCAGTGGAATATAAGAAACTGAGAGTATTGAAATCTCTATGGGTTTATCTGATGATGGATGGGGGAAAGAACTTCTGAATGGGGGGTGGCCTATAGGCCACAAACCAGTCAGAAGACGTGGGCAGGACACTAATATAAGAGAACAGGAAGGGCCTTGTTAGTCGAGTGGTGGCCTTCGTTAATTTCCAGCTGCCCATTATTATATTTTTAAAATGTAATTGAATATGACCCCCATTGACTTTAATGGGGCACATCCCCATGCTCTCTGGCCACATGTCATTATATGCCTGAGCACAAGGGCATGACAGATCAATGGGGAAGTGGAAGGGATTGCCTAGCCACCTTGTCAGGGCCAAACTACAATCCCTTCCACAAATGGCATGAAATGACTTTCACCATCATAAGCTACCAGATAATGTGAGTGCAAAACTTCAACAAACTGTGGCCGCAGCATACAAGCAGATTAGTGCCAGAGTAAACGGAAAATACTTGCAGGCAGGAGGCTTCGGCAACTCAATCCTCCATACAAAGCAAGGCACGATGTATCAAGGATTCAGGCAGATGCAGGGAATAATCCAAAAGATCCTTTATTTTGAACCAAGATCAACAATATAAACGGAAATAAGAGACACCCTTCCTCAACAAACTGAGCCGAATATTTTCATACGAAACCTCACACTTTCTCAAGGCATCAAGGTTCAAAATAAAGGTTCTTTTGGATTATTCCCTGCATCTGCCTGAATCCTTGATGCATCGTGCCTTGCTTTGTATGGAGGACTGAGTTGCTGAAGCTTTCTGCCTGTAGATAATGTGAGAAACGGACAAATCTTGGTAAATCCCCTTAAATAGTAACTGAAGTGTCACCGATACATAGATGTCCCCTTTGGCTTAGCCCATCAGTCACATCATCAGAGGGCTGGCCATGGAGGAGTCTGGGACTATTAGTACTTAGTCATGGTGGACAGGGGACACATGATCAACCAGATAGTAAAACAAACTAGAGAAATATAAGTTCATGAAGATAGTTTTTGAATTGCTTGATCAGGGCCTCAAGGTCCCTTAGCATTTCTGTAGGAGAGCTGAGAGTTCCTCTTAAACAGGCTCGTTTTTTACCAAGCTGCTCTTCTTTAATGTCTGTTTTAATTCTTAAAATAAGAGTTATTTCATTGCTCTAATTATTCCAGCCCAAGTAAGTTTAGCAAACAGTCTGAGCTATTGTTTTTAAAGTCTCTCCTGGTCTTGATGCACATTGTCGCTATCACAGCAATTATTGTGTTATTACTTCTTACAGAGGATTCAATTTTTAGCAAGCTGCTTTCATTACATTAGGTCATTAGTCTTAAAAATCCCTTACGTATCCAGTCAGCCCTTCAAAGTGGAGTTGATGCTCTTCAAACCTTTTTTAACAACTCTAAATTAAAGCTGAATTCAAACAAAACTAAACTGATGTTGTTTGTATCTGCTGCATAACTGAGGAAGATACAAAATAATGTGTTTGTTGTTTCCACTTTGGAAGGTCAAACGCTTGAATTGGTGCACCAATATAAAATATTTAGGGTTCATACTAGAACTGAGTGGGACAGGTAACAATCATGTGGATTGTATTGTTAAAAAAAAAAAAAAATCTGCACACGTGTTGGACTGTTGTATAGATCTAAAAATTGTTTAAAAGCTGAGGTAAATAAATAGTCTAGACATAGATACGTCCCCTTTTTTATTACACGGGCATCTTATATGACTACTCTGTTGCTGAAAAGCTCAACATATTTTATGAGTTATACAACAGGCTTGCCAGACTAATTCTGGACAGTTGAAAAACTACTCGCCACTGTGAACTGTACAAAAGATTAGATTGGGTGTCACTAGACTGCCATAGAAAGTGACAGATTGTTTTTGCCACAAAGAGGGTGTATGGGCAGGTCCCAAATTATCTAAAGGAATGTTTGCTTTGTAGATATAAAACACTTTCCTTGAGGATGGCTGGACAGTAGGAGCTAATATTCTGGAGAATCGAAACTCAAATGTCTACACACTTTTTTTACTTACTACATGCCTGATCTTTGGAATTCCCTACCAGCCACTCTTAGGGTGATGAGTAATAGGAAGCCTCCAGTTTTAGAATACTATTCCACAGTTGTGTACCTGTTGTCCAGTGGACAGAGGAGTTACATAATAAAAGTGGTAAAGGATTTGCTGGAAATGCTAATAAGTATGATATTTAATTTATATGTGTAATATGATACATATGATTATAATTATATGATCTTCCTTTATATTGATGAGTTTACTTACTATACTGTAGTAATGGAACTTGAAATGCTTACACAATCTAAGGGACACCATTGCAAATTAGCTTGCCTAAACATATACTGCATGAATAATTTGAAATTGAATTGAAAAAGGACTTTCTTTTTAAATGCAGCCAAACAGCAATTTCTACTGATCAGCTGCAGTGTTTGCTGTCATTCGATCACAACACAGTACTCTCAGGTGCCAATGAAAATGTGTCCGGATTCAGCGTGCTCTATTCTCTGCACCAGCTGATTGGCAAACCAGCTTGTCAGTCATGAAAAGCTTACTGTCTTGTGGGTGGCATAAGTTGGGAACTGGGATCTAATTTTGGCAGGTAGGGCTGCAGCATCAGAATAGCAGGACTTTCACTTGAGGATTCAGTGTCATTCCTGGAACTACATGTCATGCATGTATGCTGCAGTTCTCAACAGTGGACCATGTGTTTGTGAAAGTCCGGGCATGAAACACATGATTCCAAGATGGGGGTTCACGGTTATTCAGTCTGCATGTGATCTGAGCATGTGTAGATGTGAATGGGCTCAGAACTTACCATAATGGCAAATGTAAGTAAAAAAAACAAAAGCTATTAGGACTATTTGTGACCTGTTGACCTAATTTGTCCTACCCTGGGGCAAGCTGTAGTGGCACACTTGGCAGACCTGTTAAGCTGCTTGCTGTGGACTGGAGAGTGGCTAATGTTGTACCTCTCCATAAAAGTGGGGATGGGGAGACCCAGGTAACTACAAACTGGTTAACCTGACCTCAGTAGTGGGGAAATTGCTTGAAATTATTAACGAGGAGTTGGTAGATTTCCTGGAGAAATACAGTCTCCAAGACGGCAGACAACATGGCTTTGTGCAGGGGAGAGCCTGCCAGATGGATAAACCTCCTAGAATTCTTTACCTCTGTCTCTCAGGCAGTGAACAGAGGCCAAGTGGTGGATGTCACGGACAGTGGACAGAGGCCAAGTGGTAGATATCCTTTATATTTGGACTTCAGCAAAGCCTTTGGTTCAGTGCCACATAGGCAACTAGTGGAAAAGATTAGTGACTTAGGAGTGGGGGAAGCCTTAACCAGGGGGGTGAAAAATTGTTAGTTGGACAGCGAAGCTGGGAGTAGGGACAGAAAACAAAAACCTAGAAAAATAAGAAAACCGGTCAGAGACTGTGCAGCTCAAATTCCATGTCAAAGTGCAAGATCAAGCGCAATGGGGAAAGGAGGAGGAGGAATCTGAAAACACAGTATTAGATTTCAGGGGATGCATAACAGAGCAGACCTCAGAGGAAGAGACCTGGGGGTTGTTATAAGAGATGGCCTTAAGACCATTACCCAGTGCTGTAAGGTATATGGGAAAGACAGCATGATGCTGGGGCGCACAGACAGGACCTTCTGTTGCAAAAGAAAGTGATGTTACCTCTCTACAGGTGACTGAAGGGTTGCACTTGGAGTTCTGTGCACTGTTCTACAACCCTCACCTTGAAGGGGACAAGGCTTGCTTACAGCAGTCCAGAGGAGAGCAACCAAAATGAGACACAGGCATCAATGAAAGACCTATGAGGAGGGACTGACTGAGCTGAGCATGTATTTCCTGGTGGCTAGAAGGGGAAAAGGGGAACATTATAACATTCAAATACCAGAAGGGAGTAAGCAGGTGGATTGCCAGCAACTGTTTAGGCAGTGTGAGGTATGAGGCAAGTGGGCACAACAATAAGTTATGGGGAAGGGAGATTTAGGAGGGATGTGAGGAAGTAGTTGTTCATGGGGAGGGTGGTGGATAGGTGGAACCATCTACTCAGAAGTGAGGTGAATGTCGAGATAGTTACAGGCTTCAAGAGAAGGTGAGATAGACACATTGGTTTGGTGAAAATGGTGATGGGTGGGTGGGGAAGCAGGTGGGGTTCAGATAGTGAACAAGGCAAAGCTGCCAACAGGGGGCACTGCCTAGGCCCTGCTAGTGCTAGAATGGATGGGCTACGGTAAGGACCAGACATACCTGATGGACCACAGGTTGTTTCTATTTAGTTGCTATAGTCTGTGGTATGCAGGTTGGAGCCTTTTCAGTCTGTGCAATACCAGAAGGTTCAAAGGCGAATGTTAGTAATTATTCATCTCTGAACTTTTAGTCGAGAGAGGCCAGCATCATACATTTGAGCCTTTCCACAAATGAGGGGTACCATATATAATCTATATCCATATTGTTACTGTTGTTGCAATGGATATATTTATTTAAGAGTTTCACCAGGAAGGGCACGCTAAACAACAAGTTGCTTGTCTCACGGTGCGCCCTGGGGGGGAGGGGGAATTGGGAGACCTACAATAATCGTACGAACCATAAGCAGTATACAGTGAAAAGGCAGTTAAGACAAGCAACAATCAGACAGCAAAAACAATAAAACAGTAGGCAATAATCAACATTGTACAGTGCCAATATACATGGAAACAATGTGGAGTGAAGTATTTACAGCACCAATATACATGGAAACAATGTGGAGTGAAGTATTTACAGCACCAATATACGTGGTTACATAGTGGAGGAAAGTATTTACAACAGCACAGGTATATAAAAAGGACAATTTGTATACATGATCAGCAGGACATCTGTGTGTGTCCCATCTCAGAGGCACCACCAGTGCAAAGGGAGGCTAGCAGTTAATTGCAGCGCTTAAGGTGCAATATGGGATGATCAGGTGCAGTTACAGTTCACAGCGAGGTAGTTGTGGAAGGCTAAGGAGATGGATGTGATAGGGAAGGGGAGAGGCGAATCTGGTGGGGAAGGGAGTTCCACAGTTTAGGGTAGCGGTATGAGAATGCTGCCTCGTCAACAGTAGTATTACAATGAGGGACGCTTAAGGTATGGGGAACTGAGGACCTAAAGTGAATGGGTAGGTGGGGGGGAATGGTAATGTAGAACTGAGATAAGAAGGAAGGGAGCCAAACCAAAATTTGGAGACACATTTTGCACAGTGGTGGAGATGTCTGTTTTCAAGAGATGGATTCAGATTATTGTCATCACAGTTGAATACTAAACCAATCAGAGAGCAGCTTCACGATGCTGATGACATCACAGTGCCTAGTCCAGCACTGAAATCAACTGTTAAAATCAAAGAAAAATTGCAAAAGCTTCAGCCAAACTGCAGATTTAAAGGCTATAACTTGTAAACTACTGGTGTATATATCAGATATGCAATAGCCTGACTCAAAATAGGTAATTTATCTTGACTTGTGAGTGGGTAGGACTTTCATAATTCATTTGTGGCTCTGCCACTCATGAGTTATGGTCCTCTCCCTCACACTTGCAGATAAATTGCATATTTTGAGTTAGCCCATTGTATATCCTCTGTATATTTACGTATTTATTTAAGTGTTTTACCAGGGAGGCATGCTGAGCAGACTACTGCTCGATTCCTGATGCGCCCTGGGAGTAGGGGGAAATAGGAGAGCATACAAACATATACAATAAGGTCAATTACGTGATAATACATAAGAGAATGGGAGAGCATCTGCAATCAGTTTCAGTTTATTTTTTTATACGGGAAAGGTATGTGAGCAAAATTGTCCATTTTCACAAGCATCCAGTTGTCCAAAAACAAACAGATAAATTACAGGTTGTACAATGTGTGCGCTATAGACAGGGTCAGGGAATAATTTAATGGGTATATCCCACCAGTCTGTTTCAAGCTTTTGTTGTCTAATTATCAGATTACATAACGAGCCTTGCCTCGGGGGAATACAGGTAATTAGACCCAAACTCTCACTCGGTGGTTAAGAAAAAAACAAAACAACCCCCGCAAAAAAAAAAGATGGCATTAGTTAATACTCCTTCCCCAGTATCCTTAATAGTATTATAATAACTGGGGAGCACTTTCTCCTATATATAACCTGCAGGTTATAACAGGTCTGAACATGTGCACACACCGCTCCTCCGGTCTTCTTCACTACACCACCTTGCAGTTTGCCGCCCGTTGGAATCGGCGGTAAGTTAATTTAAAAAAATAAACAAAAAAAACTTTCAAAGGACCACTTCCCAAGCTGGCTAACATGATGGGATTTTTACCACGAGCTGCAGACCACATCAAACCCAACCAGGTGTGCGGCTCCATGAGGATCTCTTTATTTTATATAACTGCTGAGGTGAAAAATCGATCCCCAGCAATTATATAAAATAAAACCTAGGATGTGTGTAAACTTGAATTTTACATTACTTTGTGTGGGAGTTTTGAAACCCCCGAGTCACTCTCAGGTTTATATGGCATCCCACACCTTGGTTGGGGGGTGTAAAATTCTCGTTATAACCACCCCCAGCCATTATTCTATATATAAAATATTATGCAATGTGTTTTTATACATTTTGATAACTTGTGTTAGAATCTTCAAATGTTTTGAGAACTTTAACCTGTTATATTTTGTAAAGTGTTTGTAAGTATTTGTAACTGCCTACTTGACTGAACAGTGAAGATTTACCTATATACCTCCAGTTTCCCTAAATGGCTTGTCAAACCCACTTTTCCACATGGTCCACACACACAAAGAGGCAAGAAAGGATGCTAAGTTTGGGATATCTGTACTTTGAAACCTATTCTGAAAGTAGTCTTAAAACCCTCCAGGCCAGGGTACTACTTGGAGTTGACACAAGTTAGACAGGGCAGTTCTAATCCATTAGAAGAAAGAGAATGCTATGGTGAGTAACTTTTCCTTAGGTTGAATTTTTTTCTCTGTCCCCCCCGGTCTGCCCCTTTTTGATTCCCTCCCCACCCCCATCACCAAGCTTTTCATGGACTTACTGGTTATGTATCGCTTATCCAGGACATAGTAATGGTGGGTAGACTGCCACATCAGTCATGTGTGGGCCTGGTGGTAGTGGTGGTGGTGGGGTGCTGGCACTCTCGAGCAAACTGTTTGCTTTCACTTCCATTTCCTTCCCGAGGGTGCCAATGTGCAGTGATGCACACGCATGCATGCTTTTGGCATCTGCCCTTCCCCCTTGATGTGCTCCCCCTGTGCTGCCACTTGGCCTCCTGCAGGTGGCAGTCAGGCAGCAGGACACATTGTTTACCCTTCCTGAGGGAGGAGAGCAGTCCGCAGGTTGCTCAATCCTCCCTCCCGCAGCCACCTACCAAGTGACCTGAATCCATTCCCAAATCATGGTTGCCAGCGTAGCAAGCTGTGCCACATTAGCTTGATAATAAGTTTTAAAAAAATATGCTTTGTTTCCCCAAACAAGCTGCCTATGCAACTGTGTAAAAATACAAGTTGGACTCTGGCTCCCATGAAGTAAACTTGGCTTCCAGCTACTGGGCATTGTTTTCTTGATTATTTAAGTGCTTTCTCTGTAGACTCCTTCAGAATAGTTGTTTATGCTTCTGGCTGCCAACTCATTTGTAAGGTCATGCATGCTTGTAGGTGTATTAGAAAGAGCCAGTAGAGACTGTCACCATCACACTGCCAGGCGTGGGCATTCTAAAGAATGAGTCTTCACCTGGAAACACAAGCATCAACACACAGAAATTGGTGGTAGAGAAGGGGCCATCAGCTCACCTAGTCTGCTCTGCCCTGCCTGTGGTATGAGTGACCTAGTGGTCACCATTTCCCTTCCCCTGCTAGCTTTTCCAGCCCCATATGCCTATCCCACCAGTAAAGTCTCCGTTCTCAGCATCTTGTCCCACTTATTTTTTTTTAAAACCCAGTTTTATTGATGGGTAAAGTTACTCATTGTATACATATTTGATAGTATTTGTACAGCCACATTTATGTATGTATGTGTCCTTGCTCCACTTATATACTACCCTCTCTGTGAAGAAATGCTTCTCGAAAATCTCTTCCGAATGTCTTTCCACCAGCTTCATTGAATTCCCCCTTATTCCCTTGTTTCTGCCAATTTTGTGAACAGTTCCTCGATGTCCACTTAGTTCATCCCCTGAAGAAACTTCTGTGTTTGTCATGTTGTCACCCCCCAGTAAGTACATGTTGCGGTCCTCATGCCTCTCCATGAACGACTTCTCTTGTTGCCCATGAATCGTTTTGTTACCCTCCTAGGCACCTCCTCCACCCTGTACCTTTTTGTGAGTGCAGAACTGAGAACTGCATGCAGTACTTTATATGCAGCCGTACCAGTAATCTGTAAGGGGGCAGGATCGCTTCCATTCTTGTGCTACTGATCCCCCTGCTTGTGCACCCCAGCATCCTGCTTGTTGTCCCCACCGCGCTGACTGCTTTAAGTTTTCTGCTATTAACCATGCCGAGTTCTCTGACATCGAACACTACAGCTCTCTCATGCTGTATTCCATTTTAACTTTCTTGTCCCCTACATGCATGACTTTGAAACAAGTGTATTTGAAAGTGGCTCACTTTGCAAACACTTTTAGCTGAAAAATTAAAAATGCCTAATTTCAGGAACCTGATTTCACTATCTGTATAGTAGGTTAAGCTTATTATTTCTTCTGCTGTTTCTTATTTGGGTTGTTTGCAAAAGGCAACATTTAAAAACATGAGCCATTAACAGTGATACATTTTGATGGAAGAAAATGTGAAACGCTTGTCATTTTGCCCAGTTTTGTCAGATATTTGTTAAATCAGTAGAGGATGAAGAATGACTGCATCAGTCACCAGGAAGAATAAAGAGCAACTACAGACTGGAGAGACTGAGATGTAGAAATTGTTTTCACTTTCTCCCTGATGTGCCTTGCTGTCACTGGGGCACACCCATTCTGTAGATCCAGCAGGCTGCAGATTTACTACCATGTTCCTTACAATGACACCCTGTTGATGCAGGCCAGGATCCAGCTGTAAGAGCAATGGATGAGTGAACTTTCTACTACTGGTAATTGCCTGCCCTCTGTTCCCACACACCCACTCAGTAGGAACCCTGCAGTTCTCATTTGCTATTGTGTTACTCTCTGCAGCTGAGACCAAAGGTACTGCGTCAAAGAGCTAGCTTGCCTTTCGTGTCCTATGTTATTAATCAGTATCTTTAGGTAGTCATATGCTGTCTTTGAAGGTGCAGTGAAAGCTTAGTTTTAAAAAAAAAATATGCACATGGAAGTTTAAGATTAGAAAGGTTTTTGATGCACTACATATGTTTCACTGCACTGTTTTTTTCTTCTTTTGTGACAGTCTTTGTTACTGGTTAAACCGGTAATATTTATGTGGGAAACCCTCACCTGTAGATTTGTACACGGGGGAACTGCCATGTCTCGGTGTTATAACTCTCAAATTATTCACTTGAGAAAGACAGTAGAGTTGAAGGAACTCATACAATTTTGCAAGAGGTGTTTGGGGGGGGGGGGGCTGAGTTACTGTGGGTTCATGCCCTTTTTGAATGAAGCAGAACTTATTTTTCTGTACCAAATGTTCCCAAGTGAAAATGACATCCACTAAATACAAATTTTTGAATGTTATGTATCCTTCCCCCATTTTCCCAGTTTGCAATGTCCGCAACCCCAGTAGTCAGAGCCACTGTAGCTGCACCTACCATCAACTGCCTTGGAGGGTGGACAAGTGACTGCCTTCACAGCTGGCACAAGAGCCACAGTGGGAGCTCCACACTTTGCCTCTGAGATGGACTGTGCCCCACGGGACCAGCCCTAGCTTAGAATACAGAGCTGGCATGCGAACCCTTTCTTTGCAGGGGACAATGCCTTGTGCTGCTCCTATAAAATGGCAGGTTTCAATAGCCAGTTTGTCAATCTAGGAGCAATTTAAAGATTTTTCTAAGAGTGTTTTTTTTTTTTTAGCATTTTGGCACCACTGGCAGGCAACAAAGAAAAAGCATGTTGAAGGCTTGTAGTTTCAGCGTGCTTTTTCCTCATCACCTGCCAGTGGTCTCTGCAATAAAAATGTTTTTGTACCATTGGCAAATGGCATCATGAGCACAATAATTGGGGTTCTTTCTATATTGTGATTGCTATTTGAAGTGTCATACCCATGGGGAACCTTATTTTATTGCCTCTGGAAATGTCCTTTAATTTATTCTGCTGGCTCGAAATTCAAGTCGGTCATTGACAGATCTTTGGTATTTTGGATTTTTTTCTCCTACAGGCATTTGTATGCATGTTGATCAGTTCTATTCTAGGGAAGAAACTTGTTTAAACATATTAGAAAGATAATTTTGCAACCACTTAAAGTGAGTGACAGATCTTAGCAATACCTTTCAGTTGAAACAAATGTCACACCACCTTTTTAATACTGCTTTCCTTGATTTGATAAAAAAAATTCACATTTTTGTTATAATTGACTAATGTTTAACAGTAACCACTGTTCTAATAACTAAGTTAAAAAAATGGAGCCACACTGAAGACATGTATGACTGTTTTTTTTGTTTGTTTGTTTTTTTACAGTCTTGCTCTCTGTTCGAGATGGGCAAGAGCCATGACTGGAGCACCGCTCTGTAGTGTTTCTGCATAGAGATTTATCAACCTCTGAAAGAAGAGGCAAGACCTAAATAAGGGAATACTGCAAAATAGGTGTAGCTGAAAGGTGAATAGGCTGACCTACATCGGACCCTGCTGCCTTGAAGAAGCCAGTTTTACTGGCGAAAGGCTGGCAGTTCAAGCAGGTCTGATATGCTGTATTTATAGATATAAAAAAATCTGATAAAGTGGAGTGCTGAATGGGTAAACTACTAATTTTAGTACTGTTACAGTCTGGCAACCATGACAATGAGTCTAATATATTCTTTCCATAGCAATAAAAATACATATAATTTTAGGAACTTGGAATATCTGAACCATGAAAACAGTTGTCAGTGTAATAAGTCAAATTTATCTTTTTGGGGGGAGGAAAACCTGTTTTGAATTGTAGTTGAATTACTAACCATTTTGGCTCCAAACACATTATAATGAACAACTGTGAAATCAACAGGATGCATTAACTGAAATGTCACTAGTAGAGATACATTTTCCTAGAGGCTTATACTTTGCCTTTTTGCCACTTTGTAACCATTTACCTATCTAATCCTAACCTATAGTTAAAGGTCACACATTTCCTCGTGGGGTATTTGCTGCATCTCATTTAAAATGTATTTCTACATGTTTTTATTTTTGATTATTTTGATTTGTTTGATATATGCGAAATACTGTGACATACTACGGGGTGTGTGTGTGTGTGTGTGTTCATTGGACAATATAGGCACTCCTCAGATATGTGCTGAGACACAAGGCTACAGGATGAGTACTCCTTAGCACACTCAAGAGGAGCACCAGTATGTCTCAGTGAATGGAGCACCTTAAAGTGTGTTATTGTACTTATTAAATAGCCAGGTGTTATAACTGTTGGCATTGAAAATGCAGATCCAGATGGTCCTCCATAAAATTCTCTACAGGTGGAGGCATATTCTGTTGGACATGTCAGATAAGGTATTTAATTCTGTTTCAAAAGTGGTAATGATCATTTGTGAGAGAGGAAAAGGCCTACAGTATTTTCTGTAACCATAATGGTGTTCTTGTTGGGGTGTTGCCTCCCTTAGCGGAAAAGGTACTATTTAAGTACTGGCTTGCACCAAATTTTAATGTGCCTGCAGGTTGAGGGTCTGCATGGTCAGATGAAGTGGCCTGTACTAGAGTGAGCTGTCCTTGGAAACTGCTCCTGAAGGCAGTCCTGCTGGGACCAGGCAGGGCTTCAGCAACTCATCCTACCCAGGAATATATGCAGAGGGTCTAGAGAAATGTTACCCAATACCTAGGAGAAATTTCAGATCACACTGGAGTTCTGCCCCTGAAGGTGACCCCTTGGGTGTATATATATTTTTTTCTGTATATACTTTTTGCCTTTTTCCCTTTTAGTCCCACTCCCATGTGTCCCCGACATGACACATGTGTGTGGAGGCACGCATACGCACACCCTGTGGGACGCCCCCCCCACCCTACTGGTCATACCGTTGCCATCTGTGCCTGTCACCGGACCTCCGTCTGGTGATGGTGGGACTACGGGCAGGCAACCCCCCCAATTCCTGGGAGAGGAGAGCCTTCACTCAATCCTGCTCCCACCCTTCTCCTACTTTCCAGTACCCCGGCGACCCGAGGTCATTCCCGAACCCAGGTCACCGGCACAGTATGAGGTAAGCCGTCCAGTGCCTCAGCCCTCAATGCCACGGGGCTGGCTCCCCCTGGGTATATTTAAGGGAAATAGTGTCAGCTGCACTTGATGGAGGACTTCTGGTTTGGGTGGACAGCTTTTTGCTCCGAAGGTGAAACTTATAATCTCATTTGCTCAGTTAGGAACTAGCTCTGGTCTCCGGTACAATCACTTTTGGAGGTATGTTCACATTTGGCACTTACTGGAAAGAAAATTAGTTGGTTACTGTATCTTCCCCTCTCTAGAATGTGAGAATGGGAGGACCTAGTGGAGCAGACATTGGGGAATGGGATGGGACCTGAGAAGGTGAGGATCCCTAATGGTGGGAGATGCTATGTCACCCTTGCGTGTAAAGTGTGCTGGGCAAATGCCTATACTGCTTGTAAGGACACAGAAGCCTGCTTGATGCAGTTGAGCCTTCACCTGTGATATTGCACACCAATTGCCCTAAAGAGAATGTGCCTGATCGAGGAACAGAGGATACTATGCTGCACATATTGTAGGCATGTACTAAACTGACTAACTGGTGGAAGCAGGCCCTTGTGCAGGGAGGTCTTGGGGGTTCAACATCCCCTGCGATGCCTCGCTGGTTGTCATGAGGAATACAAACTGGTTACCAAGGCAACTTGGAGTAGAAAATTACTAGCTAATAGCTGCTTTGACCAAAGTTAAGAGACTCTTCTAATGGAGATTGTGATCTTGGGTGATTTCCAACTTGGGACTCTTAATATGCATCACTTGATGGGGTTTGAAAGGCATGGCTATATTACTCTGGGTGGGAATAGCCTTCCAATATTTATTTTATTTATTTTATTAATACTAGGTAAATACCTTTGAGCACAAGTGCTCTTTTTCAAATGTTCTGTGTCAGAATTGGTTACAAAGTGTTGGTACAAAGCAGATAACGAGAGACCATACAGTGAAACAAGAGTTTGTAACAAACAGAAACTAGAAACATACATAGTGTGGATCAGCTTGGGTAAAGAATAAGTAGTGCATGTAGGGAGCTTTTGAACTAATTCACATGAGAGTTCTGGGATACAGGCAGTGTAGAGGGAGAGAACAAGAGGAACATCATCATAGGGCTCCTCACCAAGTCACACTGGTACTGGATAACGAGGGGTTAAGTGGCCTGCCTACTCTACCGCCTTCCTGTGCTAATACATACTTGGGTGACCATATATAATAGTATTGTCGATCAAGGGTTGAGATAGCACATAGAGACTGCGAGAATAACGCTCGAGAGGTCCCTGATGTCATCTCAACCTCAAGATGGAAACACATGCCAAATACTGGTTTGGTTGCCCATATATTATTCTTATAGTATATGGATTTTATAGTATGTGAGTAAATATAACTGAGTAGGCAGCAGTACTTCTGTTCTTAGTAAAAACAAGGTAAAATTGCTTTTAAACTCTAAAAATGTAAAATATGAATGGCAGAATTGTGTTTTTAGGTGAGGGTGAAAGGGGCAGGGGAGTATCTCAAGGACAGACTTAGGATAAACTTCAAAGGGAAAACTTGTGATGTCACAACTACACTGCAACAACTTTGTGTGACCTTTGAACTGTACTACAACAAGAAAATATTTTTTATAGAAATCCATACACAGTAAGGGCTAACCATATACTATTGTAGTATTATTTCTACTGTCTGGCCAATATTATTAATTGTTTGAACTGTGCTCATCTAGCACATTAGTTATCAGACTTTGTCATGGTGAGCCTCCTCCAAGCCATGAAAAAGATCTTGAGACTCCCCCAAATACTGAAACCATTCTGGGTTTACCATAGAAAAATAGCATGCTTTGAACAGTATTTCAGGAATAAAGTGAAGTCATTTGAGATGGGTGTCATTTTTTTAGCTTATTCTAACCCTGTCTTGTAACCCCAACCCCCCCAGGACAACCTACTTGCTCTGCTGTTTTGACTCTCGACTCATTGTTACCCCTTGCTGCAGTACCTTCATGGGACAGACTGGTTTCTCTGTGTAACCCCACTGCAAATGGGGGTTCCCAAAAGACTTCCAGGAGCTTGCTTGAATGCTCCAAGCCTGAATGGTGTTTGTCGTTTAAGCCATTTATCAGAGAGTGTTTTTAGAACCTCTGGTACTGTCTCTTTAAGAGCTGTCTGCTTGCAGACATAATTAGTTTGAATGGGGGACTGTGTGTTTCTTTGATTGAGTACCACTCGAGATGCTGCCAATTCACTCCATTTTGCAGTCACTAGGAGTGCAAAGGAACCTATCTGAAAGATGTAACTGTTTGCCAGAAACCATTTAGAGTAATAATGAAATTACAGTTTGTCTAACCTGCTTTCTTTGCAGTCAGAACTGTGTCTGCCTAGTTCCCCCATTCTGGTTTTGAACTGCTGAACTGGACCAAACAGTGTGGGTGCTAGCTCTAAAATGGTGCCTTGGACTAATCAGAACTTGACTCATAATCTGAGCCAGCCACAAGAGGATTGTATGGGCAGTGACTCTGGGAGATGTAGTTTAGACTTGAGCGCCTTTTGGACCAACAGCAGCAGTCTGTGTGGTGACAGCCAATCCAGTCAAGAACTGGGAGGAACTCAAAGAAGTGCCCGGTTTTGTCTGTTGGAGTTTCAGTTTAGCTCTGGCAGTGAAGGGGAAAGGAACCCTGTGCTTCTTCAGTGCACAGTTTTAGTCAAAAACATGTGTAAGGTCCAGAGTTCGGTCTGCAGCTTGTGTAACTGCTTGTTAGGACTGAATCCGTCCTGTGAAGAGAATCAAAGGATATCTGAAGAGAGAAACCAGGCTCACCCTGTAGAAGACTGGAGAAATTGCCAAATTGCACTCGGTCTGTCAGGACTTGAATCTGCTGTGTGTTCTCCCGGTATTGTGCAGTAATTGCGATCGATAGAGAAGCAGCCTGCCTGTTTGCCATATAAATGTGTGAGGAGTCTTGTGGAGCTCAAGAGTAGCCCTGCTGACACTGAAGGACCCTATCTTGTTTGGAGGTCGTGAGTACTAATTCAGGATCGCCCCTGTTTAATTGCCACATTAAATCCAAATGGAATCACTGTACTGCTGACTGTTTAAACTAATTTTTCTTTTCTCGGTGTGAAAGGGCCCTACAGCTGCCACAGTTTGGACCTAGCCACTAGGGCTTGGTACCCAGGGACAGTAACTGGTAGGGATAGGCCTGTGCACAGAGCCATAGGTAGATGAGTAGAGTGATAAGCTAATTAACCTGATTTCCCCCTGTCCTTGTTATATCCCCCTAAATAAATCAGAGCTGCTTGTTTCAGCAAAGTTATACTGCCTGAGGTAATTGTCTATGTTAAAGTACTGTGCTGTGATTGTTGCACTGTATCTTATTTCACAGGAGGTCCCAGTGCCGGAATCAGTCCTGGGGGTAAGTGTATACTGTGAAGGTAATTCTGATATATTGTGTGGGCCACTAGTGGAAGAAAGGGAAGGTAGTGTCCCAGAGGGCTGTGACCAAGTTAGTTTAACTATTGCAAACCCTGACCTCTGGGTGGAGGCACCCGCCATTGGATCCAGGCCCCTCAACCTGTTAGTGGCAAATCAGGCAGGGGTAGTAGCCCCTGGGATAGCGCCATCTAGGGGTTACATCTGTTTCCCCTCTATCTGGAATAACCTTCTTACCTACCTGTACCTTCCGCCTTACCCTTGTCTTTAGCAGCTTTCTGGGGTCCTTTTGCTCCCTCCTGCACTTACTTGCTCGTACTGCCTCTCTGCTTAATCCTTGTATTTAGGCTGTTCTGCTACCAGTATGATAGGTCAACTACTAACACTCATTATTTGTTCTTTGTTCCTATTTGTTTGCCCTGTTGTTCATTTTGTATTGCTTGACTGTTTTGGTTACCTTTTGAGTTGTATTCACTTCCAGCCCTACCCCGAGTACACCTGAAATGAGCCTTGGCTCAGTGTGCCTTTCCTGGTCACTGATTTATAAATAAAAACATAAATTCACCCACTGTTATCCTTTTTCAGTTTGCCTCATCCCTTCATGCAAGATATCTAAAACTCTGTATTTAAATACTGTATTTTTTTCATACTTGCTTGAACCTCCCCAGGAGGCTGGCATCACTGTTTGAGAAGCCATGCTCTTGAACGTATGGATGTTAATGTTTATTTAGTTTTTGTTTACCTGATAAATACACTAGACAGTCAAGGCGTGTTTTTCAGACGCGTCCACCACCCTCAGCACGACAAGTGTTTTGACTCATTTATTTATTTATTGGTTGCTTTTTCCTTAAAAAAATATATATCTGAGGATCAGTTACAGGATTTTTAGTACTGTAAATAAATAAAAAGAGAACTAAGAGAGCTTCAGTAGCAGATAAGTAGTGGAATTGCAGTAATGTGTGAGTGGTGCAACGCAGGCTGTGGGCAGCCATATTCAGGCAGACCTTCTGGACACTGAGGTGCTGCCCTATCTGCATGCATCTCTCGGGACTGCGTGGATGAGGTAGTCAGACTCAGAGCGGAAGTAAACTGGGTCAGGAGTACCATCACCCTATCCAGGGACCACCCAGTCCAATGCAGCTGCCTCAAAGGATGCCGAGAACGAGGAGCACTTGGATGACAGTGGGCTCAGGGAGGGTTAGAGCAGTCAGGCAGAGGCACATCCCAGATCCTATTCCTCTCAAGAACTCATATGCCACACTGGCAAATGAGGACAACCAAATAGAGGCACCCAGGGAAGTGGAAGGAAAGGATGGGAGGTTAGGCAAGGAGGTGACCTCAGTGGGGAAGCAGTGGACCCCAGAGGAGGAGGAAGCGAATCCTGGTGGGGACTCCATCAAGAGGGATCCAGCTAGGAACACAGGAGGGAGGACAGGGAGGTGAGGTGCCTACCAGGTGCCACAGCATGGAGGGATGGAAGGAAGATACTGGGGATCACTGGGAAGGCAAGACGGAGGGTGAGCTGGATGTCATTATCTAGGTACTAATGACTTGGCAAATGGGGAGCCAAAGGAAGTTCAGGAAGAGTTTAGAAAACTGGGAGGGTCTCAAGCAAGTAGCTACTTCTGTCACTTTCTCAGTACTACCTGTGAGAGGCAAGGAGCATAGGAGTGCATGCACCAGGAACTTTAACTCATGGTTGAAGAACTGGTGCTGTGAGGAAGGGTTTGGATTCATTGGTGACTGGGGACCCATCTGGAGGATGGAGGTTTGTTCAAGCCTGACGGCCTGCATCCATCCTGGAGGGAATCCAAGCACTCAATGATAAGTTTAAATGCTACATTGACAAGCATTTAAACTAGCAAAGGGTGGCAGGCCAGCAAGGAAGGTACCTACTTGCTCACCCCCACAGCTAGTAATGGAACCAGTGAACCAGAGAGTGGCTATCTCTGCAAAGCAGTGTACAAAAGATGAGATTAGTGTCCAAAAGGTGGATAAGCAGAAAAGGGGCAAAATTCAGCAGAAGGGCAGACAGCAAGGAGAACCAGGGATAAATGACAGCCAAGGAAGGGGCTGAGTAGAACAGTGAAGCAGTCTAGGGAGGTCAAATCATGGAAAGCCATGTGTGCAAATGCCAGGAGCCTTAGCAACAAGATGGAAGATCTGGAGGCTGTCATGGTACAGTCAGACCTGGACATGCCAATCACTGAAACCTGGTGTAATGATAACCATGACTGGGAGATGGCCATACCTGGCTACAACATATTCAGAAGAGACAGAGCAGGCAGGAAGGAGGAGGAGGAGTGGCACTGTATGTGAAAAATGACATAAGGGCCACACAGATCCAGGAGGAACAAAATGGGGAGATACCTGTGGGTTAGCTGGAAGGAAAATGGGGCCAGCCATCCGACAGGTGTGGTCTATAGACCACCAGCCCAGGAGGAAGAAACAGATAGGAGTTGATGCTAGCCATCCAAAGGATGGCAGACAAGGTGAGGTAGTACTGGTGGAGACTTCAATATACCAGACGGACTGGAGCATCCCAGCAGCAGCATCAACTAGGAGCAGATTTATCCTGACTCCCTTCAGGGTGCCTTTCTCAAGCAACTGGTCATGGAACCAACTCGCAGAAGGCAATACTGGACCTTGTGCTCACAAACAGGGACAGTGTGATGGGGGTAACAGTGGGGGAGCACCTGGGTAACAGTGACCACCAGTCATTGTGGTTTGAAATCACAGAAAGAGCAGAACCAAACCACACAAAAACACGTATCCTGGATTTTAGGGGGGCAGACTTTGGGAAAATGGGGAGATGCTTGAAAGAGGCATTAAGGGGAATGGGACAGGAATCAGGGATTGAGGAACAGTGGGCGTATTTAAAATGGGGATTATAAGAACAACAGAATTATGCATTAAGCAGGTTAGCAAGAGGAAAAGAAAGAGAGACCATTATGGTTTTCCAAAGAGGTAGCAAAGAAAGTGAAAGCCAAAAGATTGCATTCAGGCAATACAAAAGACACAGGCAGAAGGGATAGGGAGAAGTACCAGGAGAAACAAAGGGAGGCAGGGAAGTCAGTAAGGGAAGCCAAAGCTCAGACAGAAGAACACATTGCAAAATCAGTGGTTAAAGGGGACAAAACCTTTACAGGTACATAAGTGAAAAAGAAGGACAAAGGGAGGGATAGTGAGACTGAAGGGGAGGATGGAGCAGCGTGGAGGATGACAACAGTAAAGCTGACATATTGAACAGGTATTTCTGCTCAGTCTTTACTAAGGAAGAGGGGGTAATGGGTCTGAAGGAGTACAACGGGTGAGAATGGTGCAGAAATGGACACAAGTCCCTTTACACAGAAAGGGTCCTGAAGGAACTGGAAGTAAAGAGCTGATAAAGCAATGGGACCAGATGGGTGCACCCAGGGTCCTTAAAGAACTAAGAGAGGTGGTGGCTGAACCTCTGGCTATCCTGTTCAGCCAATCA
The DNA here is from genome assembly GCA_016271365.2 of Neoceratodus forsteri. Lineage (NCBI taxonomy): Eukaryota > Metazoa > Chordata > Ceratodontiformes > Ceratodontidae > Neoceratodus > Neoceratodus forsteri. The sequence continues at coordinate 1,548,844,580 of CM057455.1, read as the reverse complement.
CTGGAAACAGGGAGGTACCCAAAGACTGGAGGACAGCAGGTGTAGTCCCCTTATACAAAAGTGGGAACAAAGAGGAAGCAGGGAACCACAGACCAGTCAGCCTCACCTCGTAGTGGGAAAGATCATGGAAGCACTACTGAAGGAGAGATTGGTGGAACATCTGGTTGTCAATGGACTACAGGACCCAAGGCAGCATGGTTTCACCAGGGGAGGTCATGTCAGACCAACCTCATTGAATTTTTGACTGGGTGACTAGGAGGTGGATCGGGAGGGCAGTGGACATGGCCTATCTGGACTTCAGCAAGGCCTTTGACACTGTGCCACATAGAAGACTATTACACAAACTGGGGAATATGGGTGTGGGCAGGACGGTAGTGTGGTGGGTAGGTAACTGGCTGGGTGGCAGGACACAGAGGGTGGTGGTAAATGGCTGTCACTCCACAGAGGGAAGAGTGACCAGTGGGGTACCACAGGGATCAGTGCTGGGACCGGTCCTATTCAACATCTTCATCAGTGACATTGCACAGGATATAGAAGGCAGAATTTCACTGTTCGATGATGACACAAAGCTCTGTAATAGAGTAGATGCACCAGAGGGTGTAGACAGAATGAGAAGGGACCTGCAGAAACTTGAAGAATGGTCAAGGGTTTGGCAGTTGAAATTCAATGCAAAGAAGTGCAAGATAATGCATATGGGGCACAAAAACCCTGGCACAATATATCAGTTGGGGGGTGAGGATATAGCATGCACCAAGCAGGAAAGGGATCTTGAGGTTGTCATCTCTGATGACCTCAAGGTAGGGAAACAGTGTGACAAGGCATCAGGTAAAGCAAATAGGATGCTGGGATGTATAGGCAGGGGCATCACCAGCAGGAAAAGGGAGGTCATAATTCCGCTATACAAGACACTAGTGAGGCCCCACCTGGAGTACAGTGTACAGTTCTGGAGACCATACCTACGTAAGGACATAGACAGGGTAGAGAAGGTTCAGAGGAGGGCAACAAAGATGGTGCATGGGTTGCATCACAAGTCCTATGAAGACAGGTTGAAGGAACTGAACATGTACTCCTGGAGGAGGAGGGAGAGAGGGGATATGATAGAGACATACAAGTATCTTACAGGAGGAACAGGGGCAGGAAAACACTATTTTTAAGCGAAAAAGATGTTTCAGGACTAGAGGGCATGGGATGAAGTTGGAGGAGGACGATTCAGAGGAAACCTGAGAAAGAATTTCTTCACAGAACGGTGGTGGACAAGTGGAACACCCTGCCAGAGGAAGTGATGGGGGCTGAAACAATCACTGGATTTAAGAATGCATGGGATAGACATAAAGGAATTCTAGAGGTCAGGGGTAAGGGGAAATAGACTTCTAGGAAAACAAACTGAACTTACAAGCTCAAATGGGCAGACTAGGTGGGCCATAGGCCCTTATCTGCCAACACTGTCTATGTATCTATGTATCTATGTCCAGGGAGAGTACAAGTACAGAAAAGGTTACAGTAATAGACTACACTAGCGCAGTATAGATCAAAGAGCAAATGCAACAATTGTATAGGATCATATAAAACCACATTACTATACAAGTGAGTATTTGCATGAGCTCCTCTATATTTGGTACAGCAGCCTTGAGTGAGGATTTCCACACAGGACTTGGCCAGTTGGAGAAGAGACAGTGGGCACATTGGGAGGTATGCTGGCTGTAACTCCAAGGGAGTCTGTAACTACATGCCCCTGGCTGGGAACACCTCAGTACAAGTGTGGAATGGGGTTGTTTAGTCAGATTTCTTCTATAAAGCTTTTTTTTTTTCCTCTTGCAATAACAGGGAGTGGCTGCTAACTCCTGTCCCACCTCCTCTCAACTGGCATCTGCTGTCTTAGAGACCAACCTAGTTTTGGAAATCCTCCTACAGCTTGCCCCCCACAATGGGCCTGGATTAGGGAGGGCCATCCTCCACCCCCTGTCCAGATGTTCAGGTTGGACCAGGAGTCCCAGTCAGCGATACAGGCCAGAGCTAGGTGGCACGGCTTGATTAAGCCCCCACCATCACTGTTCTGTTTTCTCACCATGCAACCCTTCCACAAGGTGTACGTGTGGAGGCACACATGCAGTACGCACTTGCAGTCCCATTCTTCTTGCACCCAAGCTGCACTGCCACCAAGCCTCCACCTGGTGGCACTCTAAGGCCAAGCTAACATACCTCCTCACCTCGGAAGAGGAGAGCAATCCATTGGATGCTCGATCCTCTCCTGCACTAGCTGACCCCCAGCAACTCAAGCTTGTTCCCAAACTCAGGGTCGCCAGCATGACAAGAGGTAAGGTGTCCAACTCCTCATCCCTCTGTGCCACCAGGCTGACAGTTTAATCTGTTTTAACATAATTTCAGTAATTAATCATTTATAACGAAAAAAAGGCATTGCCATGTCCAAATGAGTACTTAGGCCTGGCAGTTGATTTGGCTTATCCAATCAGAGAGCACTGGCAGTATTCATTTTAGCCACCTTGACCTGTTTTATAAACAATTCTGTTTTCTTCCGAAGATGAGAAGGTTTTGTCACAAGTGAGGATGCATAGGTTGAACAACATCAGTGAAATAGAAGTGCAAAAGGATGGGTGTAAACTCCCTGTAACTGCATGTGAAAACAATTGGTACATATTTCCAAAAATAGGTATGAGATGAAACAGTTTTATTCTCTTAAAGTTACTATACTGGAAACTCTTGTATGTCCTCTCCAACAGGCAGTCAGTAGTTGGTATGAACTGTCTACCACCCTCACCCCCACTCAGTTGGGACAAGATGAAACATTTCTGAGAGAAGTCTCAGGACATGCCCCCTTTCCAGAATCCCTCTGCCTTTTCATACTGTCTTACAAGTAGACAGCTTCTTGCTCTGCAGGGAAATTTTTCTCCTTATCAAGTATTTTTTCTGCAGCTTACTTTCCATGATAGGATGCTGCTCTTGACTGCATTCTTTAGTCAACAGCAGCATAGGAAGTCTTCTCAACCATTTGTTGCATCTTGCAGAGGAACTCCTTGCTGCAGTGCCTTGTAATGCGGCCGTAGCCCACACTCTCCATCCGGGGCCTTACAGAGCCACGTTCCTCCCAATCCAACACCAGGAGAAGGTAGGCTGTGTGCTTTTTTGGGTGAAGGGAGTGTGTTTGTAATTGTTGCAGAAGCACTGCAAGGTCTACGCACAGTTAGGGGGAGGGGGTCCTTCACCATCATCTGTGCATGGGTGCCTGGCGCCATCTTAGGATGCCTAAATTGCACTTTTTCTCCAGTTTGGCCATTGTCGAGCTCAGCATTGCAATTAATGGGCAGTTTAACCTTTTGTTCTCTGCAAGAGCCAGTATTAAGTATGGTGAGACAGTATTTTGGGGCTATAATGCTGCAAAGCGTTTTTGCAGATTAATGTCAAAAGTGCTTAACATCTCAGTTAATTCAGACGTAGACTCAAACGGGGACTTGGATACCACCAAATATACACCAGTTCTTTCTGGCTGAGAGGAGGGGGCTTCTGCACTGAATGAAGAGTCTTCAATAATTTTAAGCTTGTGAAACGGACTTCTTTCCCTTTTTATAGCATGTGTTTTTACTTCCATGTTCTTTAGTAAGTTGAAGAACTGATGATTACCTTACTGTACTGCAGGCTCGTATGAGATGCATATTTTTGATCTGAGCGCGCATGAGACTTTTGTATATAAGCATGTATAGATATTATAACATGGATGTAATATTATAAAAAAACAGAGCAGTAGATTGACAACAGTGTATTTCGAGGCTGTAATAACCTTGAGAGGTTCTGGTGGCGTCATAACTTTGATAGCAATGCTTGAGAGGTTGGTGTCACCAAAAGTTGATTTGCCTTTTGTACAGCAGTTAACTGTTTGATTTATTGCATCTTCTGCACTGTACTCCCCAACCCTCCTCCTCCCAGGATGCATCTGAAAACAAGCTGCTACCAGCAAAGTACATCTTCCTGGTAAAACGTTTGAAATAAACTGATTTGCTATTTTTGTAATATATGGCTCCATGGAACTGGTACTTGAGGGGATTATTTGTGGTAGGTTGACCTGGCAGTGTTCGGGGTTTACAGGTGGTGCAATAGTAGCCACATTTGTAGAGGAATCAGGAAGTGGTTGCTGCTCAGGAAAGGATTTATCCAAGGCAGTTCTGTGTTAAAAAGTACCACTTTCGAGCTCTGCAGTGCATTGGTCAGCTTTTGCTATATGCAGTTATTACAGTAAAAGATTACTTGCACAAGCATGAAGACTTTTTTTCTCTATAATATCCAACGTTGTTGTAATATTGATGTCACGGTGATGGTTTTTCTAGGTTTGGATGGCACGGTTTCCCTATGGGGGAAAAAAAGACCATCCATGTATTACAAGTCAGTGTACAAATGGTGCTTTTTTTCTTTTGTTCATCATTGTAAACCTTGAGAGCATAGCTCTAGAGGTTTGCAGATGTCATGGCAACCTTGAAGTGTTTTCAGCATGGTTATTAACCAAAGACCATACATTATATTTAAAGTGTATGGGCTACCAAGATTATGTAATCACGAATTGAATTACTTTCCAAGTAATTATTACCTTAAGCAGTCATAAATCATGCAGGGAGAGTCCTCAACAATCAGTGGTGGAGCCAGGTTTGGGAGCATTTGAGACCCGGGGGGGGGAGCCATTCAAGTCAATCACGGGCTCCACAATGGGCACTAAACAGTGAATAAAGATGGTGATGGGGCGCCACTACTCACACTGGGGCAGCCAGGAGGGGCTACAGCCCCCCAGCCCCCCTCTAGCTCTGCCACTGTCAACAATGTTTATTGTGTGTTCTTTGCAACATTATTCATTGGTACAGCCTGGCGCAAATCAATTAGTTTAATACAAACATTTTCAACATTTTTCTCAAAGTGGAACATTGAATGTTGTGAGCATTACATTTTGTTATACCATTGATGTGACATACTCAGACAGGGTTACCAACAGAGTGATGTCATAACAAGGTTGTAATCTGCGTGATTCCAGTTAGTAATAAGAGCACCCCATACATTATTATTACTTTGCTTGAAAATTATTTACATTCAGGTTCCTAAATTTATCATTTCATTATGGTGTTCAGTGTCAGTAATGGGAAAATAGGTTATTTTCATTGCTCTCCTTATATCGATTTCCTATCATTTTGGTGTAGGTTAGTTTGTATAGCTGCTGCAGAGGGAAAAACAATCCAAGAGACAGTAACTAAGAGCCAGCCATTTTTTTACTTTGTTTAATGTTCGTATGCTGGACTGGTTCCCCATCAGCCATCTCTCTGGGAATTTCCTCTTCTGGTATTCCCCCCGGACTTTCCACCTAGTGCAATGCCTTCGGAGGTTGGGGGGTGACCCCCGGCAGACTCTGTACTCCGTTTCCAGGGAGCACCATGGTTTTGACAGTGTGGGACCTGTGGTGTGAGGCAGGCAGCATCCTGCAGCGTTCTGGTAATTTTACTTTATGGGGCCCCACCCACCACCCGCGTATGTGCATCCTCTCTGGCATCCTGGGGGTAGGAATGTTCAGCAGCGTGTGTTCACCCATACCATCAAGAATGCCTCCGCAAAGCTGCCACCAGGAGCCACTACGGAAGCGGCATGCAGTCTCCCATCCCATAGTAGGGAAGTGTCTAAACCAAGCTTTGAATCACTCCATGCCAGTCACCACTCCTGATGTCCTGGGCTCAGGGCATGAACATGGGTCACCAGTGTGCCAGAGTGATGCCCCATCGCCCGGTGCCTGGAGCCAGCCATTTTCTGCAGGTTTTGATATGGTGTATATTTACTAACCAACTAATGGCCTACCTAGACTTTAGCAAGGCATTTGACACAGTCCCACACAAAAGATTAATATACAAGTTAGCCAGCCTGGGTGTGGGTCCCAAGATGATATCCTGGGTAAAGAATTGGCTGGAGAATAGGACACAGAGGGTAACAGTAAATGGAGTCCACTCTGAAGAAAGGGGGGTTACTAGTGGGGTGCTGCAGGGTTCAGTATTAGGACCGGTCCTCTTCAATGTCTTTATAAGCGACATTGCAGAGGGACTGGAAGGAAAAGTACGTCTCTCTGCAGATGACACAAAGATCTGCAACAGAGTTGATGCACAAGGTGGGGGGGAAGGATGAGAAAGGACTTGGCAAGGTTAGAGGAATGTTCAGATGTATGGCAGCTTAGATTCAGTGCTAAGAAGTGCAAGGTAATGCACCTGGGAAACAAAAACCCAGGGGAAGAGTACACAATGGGGGGTGAGCTACTAACAACAACAAAAATGGAAAGGGACCTGGGGGTGGTCATATCAGATGACTTAAAGGTGGGCAAGCAATGTGAGAGGGCAGTAAGGAGGGCTGGGGGGATACTGGGATGCATAGGGAAAGGCATCACCAGTAGAAAACAGGAAGTTGTTATCCCTCTGTACAGACAGCTGGTGAGACCCCATCTGTAGTACTCCGTGCAGTTCTGGAGACCCAGTCTCTGCAAGGACATAGACAGGATGGAAGCTGTCCAGAGAAGGGCAATAAAAATGGTGCAGGGTCTGCACTGGAAGACACATGAAGAGAGACTAAAGGAGGCTTAATATGTATAGCCTCGAGGTAAGGAGCGAGAGGGGGGACATGATAGAAACTTTCAAGTACCTCAAGAGAATCAACAAAGTCCAAGAGGGTAGCATCTTTCAAAAAAAGAGGTGTGCAAGAACAAGGGGGCACAATTTGAAGATGGGGAGGCGGCTCAGAGGTAATGTAAGGAAGTATTTTTTCACAGAGAGGGTTGTGGATGCATGGAACAGCCTTCCTGAGGAGGTTGTGGAGTCAAAAACAGTGGTTGAATTCAAACATGCATGGGACAGTCATAAGGCAATTCTAGGGGTTGGGGGTAGAAAGAAGTAGGCTGCTGGTTAACTAGGATCTGCAGCTTATCCATTAGGTAGGGAAATGGGCAGACTGGGTGGGCCAAGCGGTCCTTATCTGCCATTAAATTCTAGGTTTCTGTGTTATGTTTCTGTTTCAATTTCTCTCTGTTGCTCAAAGCTATACAGCAAAAAGATTTATATATTTTTCTCATCTAGGCTTTTTGCCTCCTAGTCTCCTATTACCTCCATTGGGTAACTCTTGCACCACCAACTACGACATCCAGTGCTGTCTCCACATGGGGAAGGGTCCGAAGGCATTGGCTCGCCATCATTAATGGAGACAGGGCACATTGATTTTATCCCTTGTTTTCTCCTTTTCCCTGCTCACACCTCCCTGACATCAGGCCATGTACTGGGGGACATTGCACACAATTAGCATGATCCTCCAGAGGCAGGTATAACCCCCAAGGTGGCATTATCCCAAGGGGCTACTACCCCTGCCTGCTTGGCTAGTAGCAGGTTAAGGGGCCTGGGTACTGAAACAGGTGCTTCCACACAGAGGTCAGGGTTGTTAGTGGTCAAGCTAACCTGGACACAGCCCTCCGGGACACTGTAACCCCTCTCTTTCCCTTCTAGTGGCCTGAACAATGTACAGTAATCACTTTCACAATGACCCTTATTCACCATGCAATTACCCACACTGCTTGCACTTACCACCTGGGCTGGTTCCTCTAGCTCGACCCTGGGGACCCCCTGTAAAACAAGGTTATGCACAGCAAATAGTTACAGTACAGTATTCTTGGCACAAACTGGAACCTCAGTCAGGTTAAATGCAAAAAGTTAGATCTGATTTATTCAGGGGACTTGAACAAGGAAGGGGCGTAATCAGGTTGATTTGGCTTAAAGGCTAAATCAATCAGACAGTTATACATGCACTTCAGAGTGCCTACACAGTCACACACTCTTGGTACCCAGGTAGAAAAAAGGTGGGCTAGCCAGGACCGTTGCCCAGGGTAGGTCGGCTTCGCAGCTGGTTGGGGCCCTGTTATGGAAGAAAGCAACATGTACAACATTATTGGTAATTCAGAGGCAGAGGGCTCAATTCGTAAAGGAAAAGGCAACAAAACAGTCAGATGACAACACTTTAGATGTAGCTGTTCTTGCAGGGAGCTACCCTGATGTTTACTCGCAATACCCAATATGGGACACAGGCAGGATGAAATCGAGACTGCAGGTTGTTGAGCTGGAGTGCCAGGAGAAGCAGGGCTCACACGAGTCACCGAGGCGTCGTTCCTGTTCAAGGCATTGAGTAGGGGACTGATCCCCAGGCAGGTCTCTTGTCGATGGCTTTCTCTGTGTAGTGGGTAGTCTGGCTGGGCCAGTGTGGCAAGGCCCAGGCCAAATGGAGATGCAAACAGATTTAGTCCGTTGGAGTTAGATGCAGTCTCCAGCAAGCAGAACACAGTTCAGCACACAGTGGGGAACCAAATCATGACCCACTAACAGCACACAGCACATTTACATGTAAGAAATTCTACTGTACCAGGCACATTACTATTTGGTCTCAATTACAGAGTCTCTGCACAAACCAGGAGCTCAAAGGTGGCTGGAAATCCTGATGGGCTGATCGCATTCAGCAAATCTTCGGTGGTCTTCAGGTTAAAGCCTGGTCACAGTTCTGTGGCTTAAATCGTCCTCACAATTTGGATTCAGTCCGAATAGGCTCTATTTTCCCTCTTGGGGAAAGCAGGCAGACAGGCAGGACAAAACTCAGCCCTTTCACAATTCTCCTGCGTGAATTACACCGGGGCTGCTGCTTGAATCAGTCACGCTGTTACCACTTTATTTCCCAATTCAGACTGACTCTAGCTACAAGCAGCCTGGGACTTTTCCCCAGGATCCAAAAGGTTCGGTTGGCTGATCTGTCAGTCAGCTCAAGGGCTCCCCCTCAAGGTCTGTTTTGGCACCAAAACGCAAAAAACTACAATTCCTTAAGATTTTTGCTCCCATAAGACCCCTGGGGACAGGCTCCATTTTAGAGTCCCCAGAGGTACTGATTGGTGCTGACTGGCAGTTCAAAACCAAAATGGTGGTGCAATACCAGCTTGCATCTAGAAAAGTCACCCGTATGGTGAGGGGAGCAAAGTCCAGTAAAGAGCAGTGGCTGGCACAGGGGATACATGGAGGGGAAAAGGGGTTCTTCCGGTACATTGGGGAGCGGAGAAAAACTAAGGGCCATCTCAGCAGATTGAGATCAGAAGGAGGGTGGGTGGAAGAGGCGAGGACCAGGCAGAGGTATTTAACTAGTACTTTGCCTCTGTGTTCACTAGGGAGGGATGGGATATCTACAAAGCAAGGCATGAAGGGGATAGAAGCGAGGTGGTATCAGGGAGCAACATAAATGGAGCAAGAGGGAGGAGGGAAAGGTACCCCAGGGTGTCACATCTGGATAAGGATAAAAGACCAGTAAGGTGGAGGGACGGATGATGCTACCTCCACCAAAGGGTGTGGTTAGCCCTCAAGGCCCTAAAGAAAACATATCTCAGGGCCAGATGGCATTCATCCGAGAGTACTATGGGGTGGGCGGACATACTGGCTGCACCCTGGCTGAGCTTTTAGCAGGTCACTTGAGACAGGGAGGGTACCTAGTGATTGGCAGAGGCACATGTGGATACCAATCCATAAAGGGAGGTCGAGGAAGTATCAGGTAACTATGACCCATCAGTTTGACCTCGGTGGTGGGAAAATTAATGGAGAGTATACTAAAGGAACGATTGGGGTGTACTTGGAGGAGGTGGGAGGTCTGGATAGTCGGCAACATGGGTTTGTGCCAGGTAGATCATGTCAAACCAACCTTGTGAGTTCTATGAATGGGTAACATCGGAACTGGACAGGGTAAGCCTGTGGATGTATTATTCTTGGACTTCAGCAAGGCGTTTGACTCTGTCCCCACATGGTCTGGTGGAGAAACTGATGGGGTTAGGAGTAGGCCCTTTGATGGTCAGATGGATTGAAAACTGGCTAGCTGGACGCACTCAGAGAGTAGTGGTCTGTGGGGAGCTCTCGAACCCTAGAGAGGTTGGTAGTGGGGTACCACAGGGCTCGGTCCTGGGTCCGATCCTGTTTAATGCATACATATCGGACATCAGGGAGGGTATAGGGTGTGAAATGAGTCTCTTCGCTGATGACTCCAAGATGGGAGCAGTAGTTGAGGGAGAAGAGGGGAGGATGGCCCTGCAAGGGGACCTGGACACCCTGGAAAGCTGGGCTCACACATGGAAATTAAATTTCAATATCACCAAGTGCAAGGTGTTGCATCTTGGTGGGGGAAACCCTAAACACAGGTACACCCTGGGAGGGGAGGCGCTGGAGGCCTCAATAGGGGAAAAAGACCTAGGGGTCATGGTGGATACATGTATGAATAACTCTGAGCAGTGCAGGAGAGCAGCTAGCAAGGCAAACAGGATGTTGGGATGCATCGTAAGGGGGATCACCTCTAGGAGCAAGGAAGTGATTCTGCCACTGTACAATGGACTGGTTAGACCACACCTTGAGTACTGTGTACAGTACTGGAGACCACATTTGAAGAAGGACATACAGCTCCTGGAGAGGGTACAGAGGAGGGCAACAAAGATGATACGAGGGCTAGGGGATTTGACTTATGAGGACAGACTTGAGGAGCTCTGCCTGTTTTCATTGGAGGAGAGGAGAGACAGGGGGGACATGATTGAGGTCTTCAAGTACCTCAAGGGAATAAATAGGGTAAACATGGAGGGGATCTTTAGACTAAAGTAGTGAGGTATCACCAGAGGGCATGGTTTGAAGTTGGAAGGTGGAAGGGTGAGGGGAAAAGAGGAGGAGGTTTTTCACCGAGAGGGTGGTGGACCCTTGGAATGCACTGCTTGGTAAGCTGGTTCAGAGATCCACTGTAGGGGGTTCAAGAGAGGGTGGGACAGACACAGAAAGTGGATGTATCAGATGATGGCCTGTCCCGGGGTGGGGATGGATGATAGGGGTTTCTAGAGAACAAGGGATGGGAGGGTCTCGGCACCCAACTAAGGATCTAGGTTCGAGCAGACTCGATAGACTGTAAGGCCTAATCTGCTGGCAAATAGTATGTTAGTAATACATAAGGTCCATGCTGCAAAGAAGGCAGGTTAGACAAACTACAATATCATTACTATTCTAGTGGATAATTAGCAAATACGTACAGCTTCTAACAGAGCTCCCTCTGCACTAACAGCAATGGCAGAATGAAGCGATTATCTGGTAGCCCGGCCGGGACACGAGCATAGAAACAATCAGCCCCCTCCCAGATTAATTATGACTGCAATCTAGACAGCTCTTAAAGGGACAGTACACAGAGGCTTTACAGGCACTCTCTGGCAATACATTTGAACTGGTAAAACACAGGACACCAGACTGGCAGTGAGCATTTAAGCCAGCTCAAGGAAGACTTTTCGAGAACCCCAGTTTGTAGTGGGGTTACACTGGCTCCCATGGTAGGGGTTGCTTGCATAGCGGAAGCCGATGTTATCACTCCCTGGCTGGAAGTACTGCCTGTCCGACTTCTGGAACTGCTCTTGAATCCAGATCACCAGCATGGGAGCACATTGCTTAGCCCACGGGGCCATCAGGCAACCCACAAGAAGATTATCGCTGTATGTTTAATGTTAGTGCCACTGCATCATAGGACTATTAGGATGTTACCCATAAAGACTGGTGCACGTATTTGAAGGCATTCATTTATATGCGTCTCCCCTAAGTTAACACACATGATGTATCATCATCGGAGAACATATACAGATTTTATAGATATGTCTTCCGCTTGTTTTATATGCTGGTTTTCCTCTTGCATCATAAGGAAAGATAAAAGAAATCTGTATTTAAAATGAATGTAAAAAAATGCAGGGAACTCTTTTAGAGCTGCAGGAAAAATGTCAAACTGATCTGAGAGCCCTGTGCTCCTGCTCATGTTGTCATAGGAACTTGATTTGCAAAGCAGTCTCTCTTGCATTCAGTATTCACTATGTCCATGAGTGAGTAGGGTTATTGCACTAGTGCTGGCCACAGCAGAACAGCTTCCTCATTTGATTCAGCCTGAGCCTTTCAATTGAGACATTATACTACAGTCACTTCTGACCATCTCTAGTCAGTGTCTAGGTGGAAGTTAAAGATCCCATGGCACTTATTGAAGAAGTGTAGGGGATTTTCCTGGTGTTATGGGCAATATTCCTGCTGTAAACATAAATCCATGTAACTCACCACCACCACACACATCTGCAAACAAGCCAGCAGAAGTCTGTGTACCTTTCCTGGCCAAAAATTGCAAATAAATTAAATTGAAATATATGTAATTTCTGTGACATGCTCCCCAAGAAGGGCTGAGTGGGAACTTCTACATTAACTTAATACATCTCTTCAGAATATCAGATAGACATTTGTGTATTACAAAGCTGTAATCTCATTGTGGTGTTGCAGTGATATTGTACATGTTTGAGTGGTTTATTAATGTGGCTGTGCTCTGACATGAAATAGCTTGGTAAATGTCATCTTGTGTTGTGATCCCTGCAGGGTAGTATTCTGCAGTGAGGGGCTCTCATGCTTCCATTTGTGGCTAGATCTTGTTTCTGTGTGTTAAATATAGCTGCTTGGTGGTGGTATTCAGTTGCTTGGTTTTGTTTTGCACTGAGGTGGGGTGGGAGGGGAGGAAGAGTGGCAGAGGAAATGCCTAATACTTGGTCAGTGAATCGCATCACTGAATAATCAGTTTACGGAATTTGCGGTTTTTGCTTTTTCAAACAATTCTTTAGAATCCAGACAAACAATCTAATATTCAGACACAAGTCCGCTTACATTTCATTAGTTTTTGTTCTTTATCTCCTTGTATTCGTCATTGCCAAGGACATTTGCATGAAATCAGGATCTTTGTTTCAGGACGTAATCTTATCCTCATGCTTTGACTCTGCTAAAGTCATAATTCTGTTTGTGATGCCCCAGTCTGTTGCTGTGGAAATTATATTGATCTTACAAACTGAGAATTATGATTTCATCAGAGAAAAAATGCTAAAGAATGAGATAAAGTGTGGGATATATTTATTTATTTAAGAGAATCAGAATTACAATCCTTTGAGTCAGACTCTTTTGCTAAGGCTCCATGTCAGAAAATACTGGTACATAGAAATACAAGACGATACATAAATATGCAATACAGTTGTGAGTTATATAATACGGTAGTGAGATTATACAATATAGTAGAAGTAACTATACAACTGGTAGGTTGCAACTTTGAGGGATCCTAGTGTAACCCCTAGATGGCGCTATCCCAAGGGCTACTACCCCTGCCTGCTTGGCTAGTAGCAGGTTAAGGGGCCTGAGTTCTGAAATGGGTGCCTCCACCTGGAGGTCAGGGTTGGTAGTGGTCAAGCTATCCTGGGCACAGCCCTCCGGGACACTATAACCCCCCCTCTTTCCTTACTAGTGGCCGTAACAATACACAATATTCACTTTCACAATACCCCTGATACACCACACAAGTACCCACACTGTTTGCACTTACCACCAGGGCTTTCCTCTGGCCTGGCCCTGGGGACCCGATGTAAAACAAGGTTATACACAGCAAATAACAGCAGTACAGTACTCTTGCACAAACTGGAACCACAGTCAGGGTAAATGCAAAAGAGTTGGATCTGATTTATTTAAGGGACTTGAACAAGGGAGGGGCGTAATCAGGTTAATTTGCTTAAAGGCTCTATCAATCAAACAGTTATGCATGCACTTCAGGGTCCATAAACAGTCACACACTCTGGGTACCCAGATGGAGAATGGTGGGCTAGCCAGGAATGTTGCAGCTGGTTGGGGCCCTGTGATGGAAGAAGAAAACATGCACAACACACACTATTTGTAATCCGTAGCCAGAGCGCTCAGTTTCTGAAAAGAAAACAAGACAATCAGATGACACACTTTTAGATTAGGCTGTTGTTGCAGGGAGCTACCCTGATGATTACTCACGGTACCCAAGACTGGACACAGGGTGGATGAAAATTGAGACTGCAGGTGGTCGATCTGGAGTGCCAGGAGAAGCAGAGCCCACACGATTTGCCGAGGTGTCATTCCTGTTCAAGCGTGGAGCAAGGGGCTGATCTCCAAGCAGGTCTCTCATTGATGGCTTTCTCTATACAATGGGTAGTCTGGCTGGGCCAGTGTGGCAAGGCCCAGACCAAATGGAGACAAATTCGGAGACAGTTTGTTCTGCTTGCTGGAAGCTGTACCCAGCCCAAAACACAGTTTACATAGTGGGGAACCAAATCACGACCCACTTTCAATATACAGCACATTTACATGTAAGGAAATTCTACTGTACCAGGCCAACTGCTTTCTGGTCATGATCACAAAGTCTCTGCACAAACCGGGGATTCAAAAGCAGCTGGAAATCCTGACAGGCCGATCACATTCAGCAAAATCTTTGGTGTTTTTCAGGTATGAGCCTGGTAAAAAATCAGTGGCATACTTTGTTCTCACAAACTTGGAATAAGTCCAAAATAATTCTCTTCTCGCCCTCTCGGGGCAGCAGGCAGGCATGCAGGCCAAAACTCAGACCTTTCCACAGTGACTGTATTGAGCTTTTGCTTCTTCAGCTCCCAACTTAGATCTGCCTCTAACAGCAAGCAGCTTGGGAATTTCCCCAAGATCCAAAAGGTTCGGTTGGCTGATCCTCCTGTCAATCACAACAAAGGCTCCCCCTTCAGGTGCAAAACGGAGCAAAAAGCCCAAAACTACAATTCCTACAGATTTTGACTCCAGACAGCTCCTGTAGTCCGGCTCCATTTTAGGTCCCACCAGAACTGATTGGTTCAATTCAGCAGTCCAGGACCAAGATGGTGGAGATAAAACAGTCCTTGCTGCAAAGAAGGCAGGTTAGACAAACTACATTATCATTATCACTCTAAATGATTTTCAGCAAATAGTTACATCTTTCAACAGAGCTCCCTCTCAGATTATTTATGACTGCAATTCAGGCAGCTCTTAAAGAGACAGTACACAGAGGCTATACAGGCACTCTCTGGCAATCACATTTAAACTGCTAAAACGCAGGACACCAGCCTGGCAGTGAGCATTTAGGCAAGTTCGAGGAAGACGTTCGGGAACCCCCATTTGTAAGGGTGTTACACTAGAATAGGATCCTGAGTCTTAGTAAGATACAGTGGAGAAGCCTTTACATAATTGTAGACGCAAGTAAAGGGGTGCGGCCACCCAGAGGGGGGACTGCAGTGAGACTGCCCAGTAGGTAGGATTACAGGGAGAGACACAGGTGAACTGTGTGAGGAGTGGAGAGAGGACTTGAAGGGTCCCAGATGCATTTTCATAGTTATTGCAGGGGGAAGTTCGTTCACACAGAGGGAGGCCCCATAGTAGGAGCGTTGGCTTATGGAGGTCCTGCAGTGGGGGACAGTTAGGGTGGGTGACAGTGAGCTTCTAGTGGCCCTTGGGTGGGGCGCGGGTTGCACCAGACTGCATAGGCCGAGGGGGGAGGGGTGTTGTGATAGTTTTCTAGCAAGGAGACAGGTGTGGTATCTAAGTCTGCCCTCAAAGTTGAGCAAGCTGGTGCATCTATAAAGCTCACAAGTATGGGTTCGCTTGGCACTTCCTGAAATGAGGCGGCAGGCTTTATTGAGGGGACCTTAATGCGATGGAGGGCAGAAGGGTCAGCAGAGTCGTAGATAATTATTCCATAATTGATAAGGGAGAGTTCCGAGGAGGTTACCACTAACCGGAGTGCCTCAGGTGGCAAACAACCCCTATGTCGGTGTAGGAGTCCAAGTCTTGCTTTGACAGCCGAGCAGAGCAGGTTGATGTGTTTATGGTACATTAGGTGAGAGGTCTAGTGTTATACCAGGTATTTAAAAGTGGGCAGTACTTCGATGGAGGTGCCCTGGTGATTGAGGATGTTGAGGGGGAATGCATTATGCTTGTTTTGGTGGTGTGCGAAGATCATTGCCTTGGTTTTTTTGAGGTTCAGAATGAGTATGTTCTGAGAACCAAGCTACGGCTTCCTAGAATGTGTGCTGCAGGTGGATTGGGGAGTGTGGGGGGTCAGGATGGCTATCAAAGAGAGGACCGCATCGTCTGCGTATAGTACCATATGGCCCAAGCAGGACTTTGGGAGTGTATTGAGGAACAGGTTGAAGAAAAGGGGGCCCAGTAAAGACCCCTGGGATACCCCCTGAGTGGACTGTCAGACAGGACGAGAGAGTTGTTATTTTTGACCCATTGGTTTCCGTCACCGAGGTAGTTTTTAAACCACCCAGTGGTCTCCAACGACAGTCACATAGCTATTAAGGATTGAAGGAGGAGGGTATGACTGACTGAGTCAAATGCCTTTAAGTCGAGGAAGGCAGCTCCTACTACGTGGCCTGTGTCGAAGGCTTTGTTAATGAAGGTGGTAAATTCCAGGAGGGCAGTGGAGGTACTGTGTCCCCTCCTGAAACCGTGCTGTTCTGGGAAGAGTAGGTTAAATTTTGTAAGGTAGTCTGTGAGCTGATCAGCTACTATTTTTTCGAGCTCTTTAGAGATGGGGGAGTATGGAGATGGGACGGTAGTTCAGGGAGGTGCGATCACCACTTTTAAATATGGGGGTGATTACAGCTGCTTTCTAGAGGGAAGGGAAGGGAATTGACCAAGGCAGAGGGACCGATTAAGGATATTAGTGAGGGGGGTGAAGACTGAGTCAAGAGATAGGACAAATTTTAGATCAAGTGAGTCACCACTGTGGCGAGATTTGCCAAGGACTTTGGAGAGATCACCTTACTTCACAAGGGAAATCTTTCTGAGACTGAAAAGGGGAGTAGACGTAGGGTGAGGGATTGTGGATATGGTTTCAGGAGCAGGATCGAAAAATGGGGTTTTTTGAAATTATAGTTCTTTTTTTATTTTATATAAAGGTAATGTACCTGAGAGAACAGTACAGGGATTACACAATATGACCAATGACATAAACTGTATAGCAACTGCAGAGTGACAATATACAGCATTTTACAGAAGTCCCTGAATCTGGAAAAGCAATGAGAAACCCCCCCCCACCCCCCTCACCCAAATCCCCAGGGCCCCATCCCCAGGATGTGCCTTCTATAAAGAAAAAGAAGACAAAAGAAAAGAAAGGAGAAGAAAAAGAAGGGGAGCTGATTCTGATGCATATGAAATACATAAAGGTATATCGGCTGCCAAGGTAGCTAGAGGTGTACCCAACAGGACATTAATTCAAATAAAAGAGCATATAATTTGCCCCATTTCCACTCAAACGAAACCAGACAATTCCGAGAACTTGCTATTAACTTTTCAGTCCGAAAACAGAGAGGAAGTTCACTGATCCATTCTGCATACGAGATAACCAATTGGTCCATCCAATGCCTAAGGACCAATCTTTTGACAGCCATCGGGATTAAGGCCATGTGGAATCTACGCTCCATCACTTGTATGTTGGAAAGCTTCCCTAGGATACAAACTTCTATAGTGAATAGATCATCCAGGCCCAAAGAGGGTCTAAGTTAGATTGATGGACTGCCATAAGGGAGTCACCTTCTCACAATACCAGAAAATGTGTACCAGGTTCCCTTCCACTGTGCCACACCTTGTGCATAGGGTTGAAGATGGTCTGTTTTAATTTAACCAGTTTAACAGGGGTATAATACATGTTGTTCAATATATGGTATTGAGTGAGTCTATGTCTGTATTGAGAGAGATACTGAAATGTATCTACCCAAATTTGTTCCCAATCTAGAAGGGTATCTGGCAGAAGAGAAGACCAGCATTTGGAACCAATCAGGTAGTCCGGGAATTTAGTGTCCAACAGGAAAGAATAAAGCTTAGAAATGCTATGGGCCTTAGTTGCTTGTTCCTGTATCTGGTTTAGGAAGGGTTTAATTTGAGACGGTGTAGGATTGGAGCCGAAGCTGGAAGCCACTAGGTGTCGTAACTGGAAAACTTTAAAAATGTGCTTTTGAGAACCTCCCCAGAAGTTAAGAGAGTTATTCAGGAATAAATCATCGACACAGCAATCTCTCAGCTGAGGAAGCCAGTCTAGAGAAAACGGAAGACCCCCGATCCTAATATTTAAATTAAGGGTAAGAAGTTGGGAAGTGTCTTTCCTGGGAGAGAGATTGAAAAAGTGCCAGCATTGATTCAACACCTTAATCGAAGTGCCAATGATGCTCCCCTGTAAAAGTGGAGGCAAAGTGGATAGGTTATAATAGAGGAGTCTGGATGGGGGAAAGGCCAAACTCGGTTAAAATCTTTTTCTCAAGTTGTACCCAAATTGGTAGAAACTCATCCACCCTCTGGTTGTACCACCTCCCAATTTTTGCCATGTGGCTTGCCCAGTAATAGAGCATAAAGCTGGGAAGATGGAGCCCTCCCTTCACTTTGGGTAAATTAAGTTTTAAGAAGGCTTTCCTGGGCTGTTTACCCTGCCAAATAAACTTGGAAATGGACCTGTGGAAGTGATGAAAATAGGACATCAGTAGGAAAATGTTCATTAGGCTAAGTGGGTAGAAAACCCGAGACAGCACATTCATCTTAACAATATTAATACAACCCCACAGCGATAAAGGGAGGGCAGACCATCTCTGAAGGTCTTGTTGAATTTTAATCAATAGATTGTCTAGGTTAAGCTTCCTGAAAAGTTCAGGGTCTTTAGTAAGGAAAATGCCTAAATATTTGAGAGAGGAGGGGGCCCATTTCATACCAAACTGGGAAAAGTTGACCTGAAGCGTGTTGACGTTCAGTGGAAATATGATTGATTTAGCTAGATTCAACTTGTAATTGGCCACCTGGCCAAACTTGGCTATAATGTGTAATATATGTGTTAGGGACACTTCAGGGTTAGTCAAATGTAAGAGAATATCATCAGCATAGGCCGAGAGAACCAGAGACTGCTGTTGAATGAAACATCCCGTGACCAGTGGAGAATTTTTGATTCTAAGAAGGAGAGGCTCCAGATAGAGATTAAACAAGAAAGGTGACAAGGGGCAGCCCTGCCAGGTTCCTGTAAATAGCGAAAATTGAGAAGAAAAACCCCGTTACAATAAATTCTGGCAGTAGGGGATTGGTAGACCGATTTTAATCCATTGAATAAAGACCTCCGGGAAGTCCATTCTCTTTAATATAATCCAGAGAAATTCCCAATGGACTCTATCAAAGGCTTTCTCCGCATCTAATGATATCAGAGCCATAGGGATTTGCGAGTCTTGGGTGGCTGGAAAAATATGTGAGAGAGTACGCAGGTGGTCTATAGAGGACCTGCCCTGTACAAAACCTACTTGTTCGGGACCCAATAAGTTAAGCCAGACCCTTTTGAGTCTAAGGGATAGGATTTTCGTTAGGATTTTAATGTCGTAATTTAGAAGTGAATTTGGGTGTTAACTAGCAGGGTCGGTCGGGGATTTGTCTGGTTTCAGTATCAGAACAATAGTGGCTTCCAGCAAGGAAGGGTCCAGAGTGGTGGCGTTAAACATGTATTCAAATAATTTTGTGAGGAGAGGGGCCAGTTCCTTCCCAAAAGTTTTATAAAAATTGGAGGGGAAGCCATCAGGTCCCGGAGCTTTGTCCGGAGCAAATTCCTTGATCACCTCCTCCACTTCCATTACCATGATAGGAGTAGTCAGAACTTCTCCTAGGTAAGTCTGGAGGGTAGGGAGGGGGAGACCCTCCAGAAACTGGTCCACAAGGGAATGAGAGAGGTGGAAGTTACCACTGCCGTAAAGTTGCTTATAAAATGACTCAAAAATTTGTGAAATATCCCTAGGAGAAGTTTTAAGGGAACAATCAGAAGATGACAATGAGGGAATCCATCTCGATCCCTCAATTTCCCTCAACCGTAAAGCTAGCATTTTACCCGATTTCTCCCCTTGATCGAGATAGAGGGCCTTCGTTTCCAGGAGATCATACTCTGCCTTGTCTCTTATCCAATCTGAGTACTCGTTTCTGAGTTTCATTAGGGTTTCTAGATCAGCTTGGGAAGAGGAGGAGGATAACTTATTCTCTGCCAATCTAATTTGATTCGACAATAACATGATCTTGGCCTCCCTCTGTTTTTTTCCTCCTTGATGCGAGTTTAATAAATTCACCCCTAAGGACGCATTTAAGGGAGCACCAAAGCAGATCCTCCCTCTCGATTGAACCTGTATTAGTCCCAACAAATGAGGTGATTAGGGATCTGATATGGGAGACTATGCCCTTGTCTTTTAAAAGCTGGGTGTTTAGTTTCCAGGCGGTATCTCTTTGCACCTGCGGGTTTGGGGAGACCAAAATCCAAGCCACCGAGTGGTCTGACACCACTATGGGCTCAATACCAGACTGGAGTACTCCCGACAGAAGGTTATTGCTGACTAATATTAGGTCAATTCTGGACCAGGTCTTATGTACTTGGGAGTAATAAGAAAAGAGTTGTCTTGTGGGGTTAAGTAAACGCCAAGGGTCACATAGGCCCATTAAGTCCATAAAATTCCTCAAGGCTAGCTGTGAAGAGGAGAGTGGCATCAGGGGTCTATAAGATTTATCCAAATCTTGTGAGGGAGCTATGTTCCAGTCCCCCCCCCAATTATTAGCAGTGAGGGTAAGAGTCCACTCAACTTTTCAGCCAAAGTCATAAGGAAGTCTGGTTCCCCCCCCCTACTGGGGCGTAGATCGCCCCTAGTGTTATCTTCACATTGTAGAGTGAACCTTTCACAATAATGAATCTACCTTCATGGTCCGATAAAAGCTCTTCTGCCAGAAAGGGAATATGCTTCTTAACCAGAATGGCTACCCCCCTACTAGAGGACGACCCCCCTGAGGCAAAAACCTGAGCGTAACCTTGACGGCGAAGCCGTTTGACTTCTGATGAGAGCAAATTGGTTTCTTGCATCAAGAGAATATCAACATTCAGTAAAGCACAGTTTTTGAAAACCTGGTACCTTTTAGTTAGGTCTCTGACACCTCTTACATTCCACGTAGCAATTTTAAGCGCTGTAGCAGTCATTATCTAATATACAGTGCAGCAATGGACTATGAAAATGTGAAAAAGCAGACCACCCTAGAAGGCACATCCTGCCCTCCCCCCTCCCCCCAAAAACCCACCATCGACCAAATCCAACCTCCACCCTCCTCCCCGAGACCAGTAAAGAAGAACTGAAGCAGTATAAATTTCAGACATAATGTTACAGCCTTTACCAAGTCCTGAACTAAGAAAGAAAGACCCTCCCTCCTACCCCACATCCCTGAAACTATATACAACTGTTCCCGACTACTTCTTGAGAATAACTGAAAATAATAGTGCTTAGGTCGGGGAACAAAGCCCCAAAAGCAGCCGCTAGATGGGTGTACTGGGAGGTAAACATGAACCGGTAACCTGAGGAAGTGTCGGCTAATAAGTAGAGAGTAATTCCCTCATAAGTACTGAGAACTTCCTGGCTGGGGGAAAAAAAAAAACATCTGGGCTGCTCCCCCCCCCCACCTCTTTGGTGCTTAGAGTCCAACCAGGGCCGACCCTCCCACTTAACCCCCAAAAGACAGATAAATCAGGTTAAGCCTACAAAAATACTGGGAAAGATGAGAACCTGACCAAAATCTCGGGGGTTATACGGAGAAAGCCCCATTAACCTGGGTTAGATATAACCAGAGCTCACGAGAGAGTGAGAGTCCACCAGGGTCTCCTAGATTCCGGTCTTCGCCATGAGAAAATAGCCCCGAACAAATTGCTGACCGGCTGGTTCATCACTTGCCTCCAACCCCCCAACTGCCATCTGAACTCCTTGGACCCTCAAGAGAAATAACCAAATTACATTACCCGCAAAGGTTCTGAACTAAAAAAGGTAGGGAAATAACCTGAGACCCCAATGGTAATGCTAAGAATCAGTCAGCCCCCCCAGCCCAGGGGGCCAACTACAGGCTTCGCCGCCATCAAAACCGTCAGCGGTAAAAATTATGTTCTCAAATATAGACGTGTGTTAGGGCACAAGCAGGGTCGGACTGACATCTTGCTAACCCCCCTCCAAAGTGCTCACCCTAACAATCCTTGTTGCCTAATATCGGGCCAGCTCAACCCTTTACTCAAAAAACCTCTCCAACCCACCAACTACACCTGATGAATTCCCCAGGATATCCTAATGAGCGCTTCTGTCCAAATTACTGTGAAATTAAGCAAGCCTAATTACCTGGGCCGGGGAAGGACAAGAGGAACCAGGGGAGCAATATTTACTAGGGGGACCAAAAGGTCCCACCGGACTCACGTCGTGTGGAAACCACCTCTGGACCCCAAGTCCCCCCCCCCAGCGAGCAGGTCCCATGAACCACCGCACAACCGAGCCCACTCAACCTCCCAACAGACCACTCCAAAGCCGCCACCCCCCACCACCAGAGAATCCAGACGAGAGAGAGAGAAGAAAAACCAGAAACAAAAGGTGAGAGTCCAGAAATGCAGCATGTAGCAAGAGGTAGCTTCTTGGCATTGTTTCAGCGATTCAGGCCGATTTAAACACGTTAGGCAACTTGATTGAAAAATCTGCACCAGACAGTCCAGACGAGGGAGAAATGAGGAATCAAAAACCAAAAAAGAAAGTCCAAAAATGCAGCATGTGGTAAAAGGTAACTCCTTAGCTCTGCCTCAGCGATTCAGCCCGGTTTAAACAAGTTAGGTAATTTGATTGAGAGATCTGATGCCGCTTTGTCTGGGGATTCATAGGAGAGCCAGGAACCATCAATGGCGACTTGAAGCTTGGCAGGGTAGATCATTTTGTAGCGAATGCCTGCTGCATCAAGCTTGCTAACTGTAGAATGAAACACTGAGCTTGTTCTCGTCCCTGTAGGGAAGATCCTGAGTAATATGGAGCTTGAACCACTCCATAGAATTGCCTGTAATTTCTTGCCTTTGATAGAACATGTTGTTTTTCCAAGAAGCTTAGAAATTTAATAATGATAGGTCTTGGCGGGGCTCCTACAGCAGGTTTCGGTCTAACTAAGCGATGAGCACGTTCAATATGATATTGTGGATTAAGAGGGGAAGGCCCAACAACTTTGTTTAGAAACTTCTGGAGAAAGAGATTAATATCAGGGCCCTCCTCAGACTCTGGGAGGCCCAGGATCACCAAGTTGTTTCTTTGGCTCCTTCCTTCTAAGTCCTCCGTTTTGAGTTGCAGTTTACTGATCTGTTGTCTAAGATGAATGATTTCTGGGTCTATCTTTTCCCTCCAGGTCTCCAAGGAGGAAGTTCTGGCTTCTGAATCTCCCATTCTGGTGGTTAGGGCACTGAGATCTCCCCTTAGTGATTTTGGCTCGGCAGATATATCATCTAATGTTTCCTTGAAGGGAATTAACTCTTGCAAGAAACGGTCCTCGGTAAGAGGAGTTGGAGAAGTATTGGAAGGGGGTGGTTTAAGTGCAGGCCCCGAATTCTGGTTTTTAGATTTTTTTAAAGATTTCTCCGGCGTAGAAGGTGGGGTGTGCTTCATGCCAGCAGGCCTCATCTCCACTTCCATCTCAGTCTGCTTCCAAGTGCATTAATATGCACAACGCAAGATGCTGCCAAGTACCGAAGAGTATTATCTATACACTAGATGTAGAATATAACTTTAGATATTGAATTTGTAGGCTGAAAATAGTTAGAAGATGGGCGGGTAACAGGAGTTCTGCGAAAACGCTGCCTCTAGCTGCAATGCATCACGTGACCCCCGAAGAAATGGGGGTTGTGGATGCTGCTGAGGTCAGAGAAGGCACAGTTAAAGGTGTCTGCAATGATCTGTGGGCTCGGGAGAGGGTACCCTGCACTAGCAATTGGGTGGGTGGGGGGCAGAATTGTTTTGTCATTAAGTTCCTTGATATTGTTCCAGAACTTACGCCCAGAACCCCAGGTGGATGAGAGGGTTTCCTGATAGTGGGCCACCTTAGCCTTATGGAGTTCCCATATGTACTTGTTCCTGGCTTCTCTATAAAGTTGGTGGTCATGATGTTTGCCTGATTCATTTGCCTTGTGCCAGAGGTTGTCCTAATGTTTCTTTCATGAGGTCGAGAAGCACGCAGGAGAGCTAGTGGGTGTCCTTGCCTTTAGCTACCTGTTAAGTGACGGGGGCAAAGTGGTCACAGGCAGAGTTGAAGGTGGTGATGAAGTAGTCAAGAGCTGGGTCTACTGTGGGTGCATTATTGATGGGGGTCCAGTCACATAGCCATAGGTGTTCCCCAAGTAGGGAGAGGGATCCCTTTTTTCATTGCAGATATTGTAAGTAAAGGATAAGAGAAGCAGTTTGAACCTATACTTATTTCGAACATTTTATTTAACCAGGATATTCCAGCTAGATAGGAGTGCTTCTCTTTCAGTGGGGTCCTGTTTTGTCGCATCTGGAAATGTTTTAAAAAGTTTTCCCAGAAATGAAAGAATCTCTTAAATCCTTAGAAATGTTGGTTGGTTTTATTATTTTCAGAGATTCCCCATTTGCTAACCCAGAAAAATAGCTTTAAGGACATTTTGTGGCCCTTTGGGTAGTCTGTGGGGTAATGGGGAGTTTCACCTTGCTCCTGAAGCTTACAGTGGAAGAAATTATGTTTGATATTCCTTGTGGCAGTGAAGAAGAAAACAGCATTTAGAAAGTACAAGGAAACCCAAAAGGATGGAGACAGGGAGTTTGGCAAAACAAAGGGAGGGTGAGGGCAGCTAAAGCACTAACAGAGGAGAGAATAGCTAAAGAGGTCAAAAAAAGGGACAAGACTTTCTCCACACAGTGCAAGAAAGCAGCAGCAAAGGCAAATAAGATGCTGGGATGCATATCTAGGGGGATCAGTAGTAGGAGAGAGGAGGTTATACTGCCCTTGTACAGGTCACTGGTATGGCCACATCTAGAGTACGAACATACATATGAACATGCAAAGAAGCCAGCAGAAGAAGGCCATTTAGTCTATCAAGTCTGCTTGTGTTGCAGGATCCACAGCTTGAGCTACTGTCCCTGCCCTCTCTTCCCACTCCTCCCATCCTCCCTACCCATGACCCATACCCTCCCCTATACCTATCCCAGCCTCTCGTAAAGCTGCCCACTATCTTCAACAAGATTACTTCTAGCAGCGCATTCCAGGTGTCCACCACCCTCTCTGTGAAGAAGTACTTCCTGATCTCCCTCCTAAACCTCCCACCCTCCAGCTTAAGACTGTGCCCCCTCACGTTCTGGTTGCCACTCAGCTTAAAGAGACTCTCCTTGTCAACCTTATTTATCCCTTTTAAGTACTTTAAGGTCCCAGTCATGTCCCCTCTCTCTCTTGTCTTCCAGGGAGTACATGTTCAGTGCCCTCAACCTCTCCTCGTATGCCTTACCCTGCTGACCAGCTATCATCTTTGTAGCCCTCCTATGGAGTTCAGTACTGGTGCCCACACCTCAAAAAGGACACTACCTTGCTGGAGAAGGTCCACATTAGGGCTATAAAGATGATAGCTGGTCAGCAGTGTACGGCCTATGAGGAGAGATTGAGGGCACTGAACATATACTCCCTGGAAGACGAGAGAGAGAGAGAGAGAGAGAGAGAGAGAGAATGTGGTTGGGATCTTCAAGTACTTGAAGGGGGATAAATAAGGTTGATAAGGAAAGTCTCTTTAAGCTGAGTGGCAACCATAACACGAGGGGGGACAGTCTGAAGCTGGAGGGTGGGAGGTTTAGGAGGGAGGTCAGGAAGCACTTCTTCACAGAGAGGGTGGTGAACACTTGGAATGTGCTGCCGCAAGAGGTCATCTCGATAAAGACAATGGGCAGCTTTAAGAGAGGCTGGGACAGGCATAGGGGGAAGGTAAGGATCATGGGTAAGGAGGATGGGAGGAGTGGGGAGGGAGGGCAGGGACGTTAGCTGAAGCTGTGGACCATGCAATGCGAGCAGACTTGATAGACCAAATGACCTCCTTCTGCTGACTTCTTCGGATGTACATATGTATGTAGGTATGTGAGGGGAAAAGACAAAGACTAGAGGTGGGACACTGAGAATATGGAGGGCAGGGGGGACTGCGCAGAGGAAGATCAAGAGAAAGCAGAAATACGTTTTCACGACAGAGGGTGGAGGGAGGGAGCAGACGAGCATGCTGCAGTAAGCACCAGGGAGAGGGGGAGTGGACACAAGTCCATTCTTAGTAGTGAGGGTTTGGAAGGGAGTGGAAGTCTTAAAGTTGAATAAGGCGATGGGATTCATGAAAGGATCCTAATGGAACTGAGCATGGTGTTGGCCACGCCTCTGGCAGTGCTTTTTAGCACCTCAGTGGAGATGGAGGAGAGCCAATTGGGTTCCTCTGCACAAAAGCGGCAGTAGGAAGGATGCTAGCAACAACAGGCCTGTCAGTCTGACGTCAATGGTGGTGAAGTTAATGAAGGCACTGCTGAAGGAGGAGAGGCTCGTGGAGCACCTGGGAGGCAAATGGGCTGCAGTACCACTGGCAGTATGGTTTCACAAGTGGGGTCATGTTAAACTAATCTCAGAGATTTCTTTGACAGAGTTACCAAGGAGTTGGATCAACGGAGAGCAGTGGACATGGCCTGTCTGGACTTCAGTAAGGTTTTTGATGTTTTGCTGCACAGGAGGCTAGTTAAGAAACTAAGTGGCATGGGGGAAAAGTGACAAGCTGGGTATCAGGCTGGTTAAAGAGAAGGTTCTCTTACTTTCTGATTTCTCTCTCCACAGAACATATAAGATAGCTTACTTGGCCCCAAGTTGCCTGCTATTTCTTTCTTGTTTACAAAATACGGTAGATCGTATTTGCCTCTGTGGAGCAGACAGTCAAAATGCTGCTACTTCCCGAATCACCAGACATGTTCCTACATTTTGTGATGTCAGAAAATGGAGAACACTGGAGCGAACTCCATTGAGTTGAATGGGGACGATTTTTAAATGTATTTTATTATGATTTAGAGTTCCAGTTGTAAGAAATCAAGGCCACTGCCTGACTGTCAGGTAAGAGCTATCTTATATGCTTGGGGGAACCAGAAGTATGAAGTTGCTGTTTAAGGGATAGGAGGCAAAGGTGGTGGTAAAGGTAGCCACTTGGGCAGTAGGAGAGTGACTAGTGGGGCGCCACAGGGTTTGGTGTTGGAACCGGTCCTCTTCAATGTCTTCAAGTAACATTACGAGAACCTTGAGGTGAAGGTGCGGCTCTGTGGATGATACAAAACTTGCAACAAGACTGACACTCAGGAAAGGGTGGAGAGAATGCAAAAGAATCTGAGAAATCTAGAGGAATGATCTAGATGGTAGCAGCTGGGTTTCAGTGCAAAAAAGTGCAAGGCTATGCACTTGGGGCTGTGAAACCCAGGGGCTGTGTATAAGATGAGGGAGGGGAGCTTACAATCTCCAAGGGGTCATCATAGCTGATAACCTCAAGGTAGCTGGGCAGTGAAGCAAAGCAGTGGGAAAGGCTAGCAGGATGTTGTGTGCATTGGGAGAGGGATTTCTAGCAGGAGGAGGGAGGTGGTGCTACAAGTGTATCACTCACTGGTGAGGCCCAATCTGGAGTTCTGTGTACAGTTCTGGAGGCCTCATCTCCTCAAGAACATTGAAAGGGTGGAGGTGGTACAGAGGAGGACAACCAAAATAATGCTGGGGTTGCACGAGAAGTCCTACGAGGAAAGGCTGCAGGAACTCAACATGTACTCCCTGGAAGAGAGGAGAATGTGAGGAGACACGATTGAAACCTCACAAGAGTGAACAAGGTGCAGGTGGAGGGTCTGTTTCAGAGTAGAAAGGCACTGAAATAAAGGGACATGCTTTTGTAGCTAAAGGGGGGAAGTTTAGGAAAGATATGCAGAAATACTTATTCACAGAAAGGGTAGTGGATGACTGAACGGCTTGCCAGAAGAGGCAGTGGGAGCAAAGACTGGGGAGCTTCAATGATGTATCGGATAAGCACAGGCATATTAGGTAGAGGAACAAGGGGAGGTAATGACACCTATGACCAACTAGGGTCAGTGGTGACAGAATAGGCAAGGAAAAGGAGCAACAGATGGGCTGAAAGGTCCTTTTCTGCCACAAAATCTGTGTTTCTATCTTTTGTTTACAGGGCAAATAAACATTTGTGTTTTCAGTTTCATTTGATGAAAGCTGCAACTAATTGACTCAGTCTTGTAGAGAATTGCAGCTTTCGTTTCATGCCTTTTGACCTCCCACTCTTAATATTGCTATATGGCTTTCCCAAGTGGCACAGACCTCTTGCCAACAAGAAATGAAATATCTTTATTAAAAGAACATGTGAGCCCAGACATTGCAAACAATATATTGTTTCTTCTTGATTAGGCAGTACTCTAGGAAACTTTAATTGCTGAGCATTGAGATTCTATAATAGAACTCCTTTTCTGAGATTTGCAGGAAAGGCATTATTTATCTAACACCCCCACACTAAATTTAATAACATTTTTAGACATGGTCTATTCCTGATTTCAGAGGCTGCCAAGGAGGTTGCTTCCATGAAAAGGTAATTGTGTTTGTCCATTTGAATGAAACCGATTCAGGTGTTATTATTGCTGCTTTAGGGCCAGTAGTGCGGTGGTTAACATGCTGTTAACCATGCTTGGAATCGGGGTTTCTATTTGCATGAGGACATTGCCATCTTTCAGTAAGACAAACAGCATAGGAAACCAATATGGCTAGTTAGATAAGTGAATGACACAGTTTGGGGACACAAGAAAGTTGTTGTTAGGTCTATAAAGGGACCATGATGAAATCGAAAATGAGGCATATAAGGACAAGGTAGAGAAAAGCAAGCAACTCATCAGGAGGCGAGGGTAAACAAAGTTAAGGGTAGCAGAAGGGGTCAAGTGAAATGATAAAACCTTTTTTAGGTACATTAGACAAAAAAAGATAAAAAGATAGCATAAAAAGGATGAAGAAAGAGGTAGAGTGTAAAGGAGGGTGATGGGAATGGGACATATTAAAGTGGCAGTATTTGTTAGTCCTTTTAAAAAAAAAAAAAGTCACCATACAGTGTTTAGCCTGAAGGTATTTCTGACATCCTTCGATTCATCCTCTGTATTTTTAGTGTTCTCAGATCATTTTTAAACTGCTTTTATTGCTTATTTTGTAATTTATGACTCATGCTATTAAAGATGACCACCACTCCCAATTTTTTTAAATTCCTTCGCTGTGGTTACTTGTTGAAGGTACACACTGCAGGATGTATTAGGGTGGTGCTGCCACATGTTTCTGATGATAAATGGTACAGCACTGAGCCAAGACATTTAGTTTTTACCTGGTGGGCATGGCACAAGAGTGGCAGCTTTTTAAAAACATCCAAATCCCGCATCTTCTGTCTCTCTGCTTTACTAGGTATACCTCCCTGTCCTCCTTCCTCTGTTTTCTTATGCCTCCTGAATGCCACCCTTGTTTCCTTCAGTACCTTTGCCACTTCCTTAGAGAACCATAACAGTTCCTTTTCTCTCCAGCTTTTACTCACTTTCTTTATGCAGAGGTTAGTTCCTTTAGTTATACCCTTCCTTATTTTTGCCCACTGTGCCTCCACCCATTCCTGGCAATCTCTCCTTCAAGGCAGTTTGAGGAAATACCCCATTTCTCTAAAATCTGCTCTCCTAATGTTCAGGTCCCTTTGCCTCATGTGGTTAGCCTCTGTTCCTGTCTTAATGTTCAACCACACTGTATGATGATCGCTGGTACCTGGGGGACTTCCCACTGTGACGTCTGCAATGCATGCAGTCCCTGTTTGTAAGCACCATGTCCAACACTGCCCCATCCCTAGTAGGTTCTTTGACTAGCTGCCTGAGAAGAGACCCTTGTAGGGAGTCAAGGATGGCCCTGCTTCTTACCAGGGCTGCAGTTGGAAGGTTCCACTTCACATGCAGCAGACTGAAGTCACCAACTAGCAGCACTTCCCCCTTACTCGCCATTCTGGTAATGGCTTCCATAAGTGCCTTATCCACTTGTTTGCCTGTACAATACCACAGTGGATAGCAGCTCCGAAGCCTTCCTCCCAGGTGACCCACAGCAGCTCCAGACCTTCCTTTCTGACGACCCTGTACTTGCATGGCCTTGATTTCTTCCTAGACATATGAAACAGCCTCTCCCATCTGCCTGTCTCTCCCTCTCCTGAACATAGAGTAGCCCAGTGTGGCCATGTCCCAGTCATGGTATTCAATGCACCACAACTCCATAATGGCCACTAAATCCAGGTCAGAGTCCAAGTGATGGTTACCGGGTCTGAAATTCTTTTTCCCAGATCCTTGCATTGGTGCACATGGCTCTCCACACCTTCTTTCCACCCACTGCCCTGCTACCCTCTTCCATTTCTGACTGTATTTTTCCCTGATGTTCCCCCTGACTTTCCTCGTATCTTTTTAATTTCCTCATTCCTTGTCCTTCAATCCTCTACCCTCTATTACCCGAGTTTTTCCCCTTCTTCTGTCTTGTCCCCATCCCTGCCTTTCTGCACCTCTCCCTTAGGGGAATCTTCTCTTCCTGTTCTCTCCTGCTGCCATCATCCAGGGGGGCAGTTTTTGCCTCCTTTTGCCTTACTGCCTCCTGGCTAGTTTTAATATTGTTCCAAGTAGCATTTAAACCTCCCACCAAGACTGTGATGCCCTTCCTGGAAGGATGCAGGCCAACTCTTTTTTATAGAGGCCTATATTCTCCCATGCTGGCCCCCAGTCACTGAAGTAATCAAAACCCTCCTCCATGCAACATGTCTTCAACCAGTCATTACATGCTCTGGTGTGGAGTACCTTTACATCACCCTTGTCGTACATGGGCAACACCTCATAAAAAGTTGCTGTGCATGGTATATGCTTAAGGCGCCTTCCCAACTCTCTGAAGTTACTCTGCACTACACCAGTATGGATAGCATACTGTTCTTTGGTATGTCATTTGTTCTCAGGTGGACATCGTCTAGCTCCTCCCCATCTCCTGCTGTTCTAGCAATCCTCTGGATATGCTCTGCATCCTGCAAAGCCAAAGCACCTCTCATGCACTTTGCCTCCCTCTCCCTGCTCCTAAGTCTATCACTTAACAATAGGTCATGCCTGAAAATAGGCAACTGTTTTGTCTGTTGCACCTACCTGGTAAATAAAAACTAAGTAAACAGAGTCCCCCACCCGCAGCTGCTGCCTCCTCGGCTGGGTGCATCTGCCTCCCTCCCTCCTTGGGGGCTCCAGTTCTAAGGACCCCACTTCCATCCTTCAAACTACAGTGGGTGCCTTCTCTCAGCTGCCTTGTCTTACTGATAAGGTGACGGAATTTCTACAGATGTATAGGCTGAGCAGCATGCACCTTTCCTGCCTCCCCCACTGTCCTGGAGCCCACCAATGTCCATCCACGGTGCCTCTGCCTAGGCATCTTTTGGGGCAACAGTGGCAGACTTTGTCAACTTTTGGTGAGGCAGAAGGTCCTCTGTACCCTTGCCAGTTCAGCCTGGAGACCATCTACCGCTGCTTACAACCAGAGAAGTGAGTACAAATGGGATAACACTTAAGTCTCTAAAAGGTGACTCGACTGTGTCCTCACACTCATTGCACTGCACCACTCTCATGATCTTTCCTTCTTTTACCTAGTGTCTTGTTCAAGCTTTTCTATACCCTTCTGTCTCCATCTTACCCCCATTGTACTCCTACCTTTCCCTTTTGCATCCCTGAAACAAATTTTTCACCCTACCCTGGATAGGGTGTGTCTTGTTTTCCCTTTTTAAACCCTGCTACCCGTACCCACCTTGTCCTGGGTGTGAACTTCTTTTCCACTTATAGTATGACTGCAGCCTGTAGTTTCCTTCCCCCTAGCTGTTGTAAACAGCATCCAGTAATGTGTTACTTCCTTGATCTGGTGGCCTCCTCACCAGATCTGCGGATTGTCTGCAGACTACTTCAAGGCAGATTCTTCACTAATGCTTTGCAGACACCTTCAAAGCAGAGGCTCCACTGATGTCCTACAGACATCTTCAAGGTATAAATTGAACATGAGTGTCACTGCTTTTATCTCCCCTTCCTGGTGTCCCCTAATTGCCTAGCCCGACTAGGCCTCTGGCAGCTCCTTCCCCCAGTCACACACCTGATTCACAAGGCTTTCTTAATCTGCTCACCCCAAGATTAATTTGTGAGAGAAAATATAAATATGTACTTCTAGGCTAAAGAGGTAGAAGACTTGGTTTGCTGGCCAAAGCACCTAGCTTCACCTCAGCTCTTTCCTTCTAGATTGCTTCAAAGGACAGAGCAGATAACCTTACCAGAGCAAGGGAAAGGATTAGGACTTCTTTTGGCTAAGCAGATCTACTGTGTGTTTTTATTTTGTACTCACAGGGATTGCTACTGTTTGTTGCTAACATTTTATTGCTTTATTTTTCTCTGATTCAAATTGTTGTTGCTGGCATACCTTTTTCTGCATTATTACAAGGTGTGCCTACAGGTGTGTGCTAACAGATTACTGCTGTAATCTTCTGATTCAAATTGTCTTTTGCAAGGTATATCTTCTGTTACTGCTTTGTTTTTCTCTGTAGCAAAGTGTTTCTTACAGGGTATATCTTCTCTGAAATTAGTACAGGTGGTGCTTTACAGGTTTTACAGTTTTATCTAACATTAGGATAAGCTTTCAGGGTTACTGCATTTGTTGTTGACTGATTGTTCTGCTCTTACCTCCTTGTTCGTTCGTCCGTGGTTGTTCTTTTTCAGCAGGGGAAGGGCCCAGCCAACCACCCCACACTACACTCCTTTTATAGGGTACCACAGTCATGACATTTCCTGTGGCAAAGCAGGAAGGGGCGGATCAGTGGGGCATCCACAAGGTGAGCTGATTTGCGGGGGCACTAGTAATTTAACTTGTTATAACAAGTTATACGAAAACATAACACAAAATCACACCATTACTTGCATTTTCTTCCTTCTAATTACTCTGACCAGGTTATAAACCCAGCAACTTATCTGGCATGGATATCATTAACTGCAGGTACTGTGGAACACTTTTCAGAAGGACAGTCTTACAGGATTTAGGACACTGTCCTACATGCTGGGCCATTGGAGATCTTAGGGCTCAGCTCCGGGCAGCATGGGCAGAGATTGCGCACCTCAAATTTCATATTCAAGAGGAATTACATTATAAAAACCACCCGCCATTTCCCCAACATCCAACAGAAGAACCTTGACCACATAGGGTAGTTGGTCTGGGAGGTTGGCAGGTGGTTAGGAGGGGAAAATCGGGTGCCCCACTACTCAGTGCTCTCCAACATATTACCTCCAAAAATCATATAAACACTACAAACAGGTATCTGCCTCCATCTCCGAAATCAAACAAAGGGGCAGAGGACACTGTGGAGCAGGACACTGCAGCACAGGAGCTAGCACAACAAAACTTGCCCAAATCGGGAACCAAAACAAAAAAAGCAAAAAGGAAATCCAAAAAACTTCTGATCATAGGAGACTCTATGATGCGGGGAGTTGATGCCTATCTCCAGCCAGGGGTGATGGTCAGATGTCTCCCAGGTACATCAGCATGGAGAGATGCTGACCGCATTGCTAAAATTGTTCAAGAAGCAGGAGAAAACATTGACGTCCTGGAACACATAGGGACAAAATGATCTCACCAGCCGGTCAGTTGTGGAGACCAAGGAACACCTGACCAGGCTGGGGGACAAATTATCATCCATTTCATCCGGCATCTCCTTCTCTGAGATTCTGCCAGTCTGGGGGAGGGGGACAGATGGACGGAAGGTCAGAGAAGGGAGACAGGGGAGCTAAACATGTGGCTCAAGGGCTGGTGCCAGGAAAAAGGACACAGATTTGTAGGGAACTGGCAATAGTTTTGGGAGCGAAAGTTCTTTAAATTTGATGGACTGCATCTGACTAAGGAGGGAGTCAGTGCATTGGGGCAGAAGTTTGATGTCTTTGCAGAATATTTAAACTAGCAGATGGGGAGAGGAGTGCAGCACCCCATACATCAAATGGGAAGAACACCCCTCCCCCCCCCTCAGCTAGTGGTCAAACAGGGATTAAGTATGTTTGCAGTTCATTTGCATCACCAGGTAAGAAAAAAAGTCCGTCTCCCTTTACGACACACAGAGGAAATGCTAGACCTCACCCAACAACTAACACACCAAAATCTGGCCAATGGAAAATCATGTGCACAAATGCTCACAGCCTGGGAAATAAGATCCCAGACCAGCAGGCAATAATGTTAGAGGCTAAACTGGACATAGTAGCAATTAGTGAGACATGGTTTACCAGTAACCACACTTGGGACACTTCAGTACCTGGCTATGTACTGTTCAGAAGAGACAGAGGTGCAAAAAGGAGGGGTGGAGTAGCCCTGTATGTCAATGAAATTATCAAAGCTCAGGAAATTCAGAATATACATAAGGAGCCAGAAGAACTGTGGGTCACCCTGGAGATAGGAAATGGGACAGCCATAAGAACTGTGGTTGTCTGCAGGCCCCCAGACCAGAGGAGGACATAGACACATTACTGGTAGAGGATATACAAAACATGACAGCTAAAGGGGAGGTTCTGATAATGGGAGACTTCAACATGCCGGATACAGATTGGTCAATACCAGCAGGAACATCTGCCAGAACTAGACACATGGTGGATTCCCTGCAGGGGGAGGGCCTCAAACAACTGGTACAACAACCCACAAGAGATGGGGCTATCCTAGATCTAGTATTGACTAACAGGGAAGGGATCACAGATCTCCAGGTAGAAGGTCACCTGGGGGACCGTGACCATCACATGGTATGGTTCAGTTGGCCACTACAACTAAACCATCCCATTCCAAGGCAAAAATATGGGACTTCAGAGGAGCTGAGTTTGATAAGATGGCCAACAGAGTTGAGCTAGCCCTGGCAAAAAACACAGGTGAGGGGTACAGGCAAAGTGGGCATGCATTAAGGATGCAATACTTGAAGCAACATCCCATTGTGTTAGATAGAAAAGGAAGTGCAAAAGAAGAAGGGAACCACTTTGGTTCTCAAATACAGTAGCAGAAAAGGTCAGAGCCAAAAGGCTGACCTTCAGGAAATATAAAGGAACATAGCGGGATGAAGATAGGGAGGCATACCAAACTGCCCTAAGGGAAGCAGGGAAGGTAGTAAGGCAGGCAAAGTCCCAAACTGAGGAATCATTAGCACAAACAGTAAAAGAAGGTGACAAGACTTTCTATAGATACATTAGTGAAAGGAGAAAGTCCAGAGGGGGTATTGCTAAACTCAAAGGAGAAAAGGGGGCGGGTGAGGAGGACGACTCTGTAAAAGCATCTATCCTAAATAGATATTTTTGCTCAGTATTTACTGAAGAGAAGGTAGAGCAGGGCCCACAGCTCAGCACCATGGACACAGGGGGGAGGGAGGTGAGCACTACTCCCTTCACAAAGAAAGGGTCCTACAAGAGCTCGCTAAGCTTAGGGTGGTCAAGGCAATGGGACCTGATGGCATACATCCCAGGGTACTAAAGGAGCTAAGGGTGGAACTAGCAGAGCCATTAGCAGAACTGTTTAGTGTGTCTCTGACCACGGGAGAGGTCCCAGAAGACTGGAGAAGGGCTCATGTGATCCCACTCCACAAGAGTAGTAGCAGGGAGGAGGCAGAGAACTACAGACCAGTCAGTCTTACCTCAGTAGTGGGCAAGATTATGGAGGTACTCCTTAAGGAAAAGATAGTGCAACACTTGGAATCCATAGGGGCACAGGATCCAAGACAGCATGGGTTTACAAAAGGAAGGTCCTGTCAGACTAATCTCCTAGATTTCTTTGACTGGGTAACCAGAGTGGTGGACCAAGGGGGAGCAGTTGATGTCGCCTACCTTGACTTCAGCAAAGCTTTCAACACTGTTCCACATAGAAGATTGATAAACAAGCTGGGTAAGCTCGGGGTGGGTCAGAAGTTGGTCAACTGGGTGGCAAACTGGTTGATGGGCAGAAAACGGATAGTGGTGGTAAATGATATGCAGCCAGAAGAGATGCAAGTCACAAGTGGGGTACCTCAGGGATCAGTCCTCCTCAGTATCTTCATCAGTGACATTGCAGATGGAATAGAGGGTAAGGCTTGTCTGTTTGCAGATGACACTAAGATCTGCAACAGAGTAGATGATCCAGATGGGGTAGGCAGAATGAGAAGAGATCTGGATAAACTAGCAAAATGGTCGGAAGAGTAGCAACTGGGATTTAATGCAAAGAAGTGCAAGATCATGCACATAGGGAAGAGAAACCCTGCAGCCACCTATAGGCTGGAAGGGGAGTTGCTGGCAGTCACAAAGGAAGAGAGACTTGGGCATCATCATCACCGATGACCTGAAATCATCCAAGCAGACCTCTAAAGCAGTAGGTAAGGCTAGGGGGATGTTGGGGTGTATTAGTAAGGGTATCACAAGTTGTAAGAGGGAGGTAATAATCCCTCTTTACAAGATACTGGTTAGGCCCCATCTGGAGTACTGCGTGCAGTACTGGAGGCCACACCTTCACAAGGATATTAACCAAATTGAGGCAATCCAGAGAAGGGCAACCAAAATGGTGCAGGGATTGCATCAGAAGACATATGAGAACAGATTAACGGTGCTCAATATGTATACCCTAGAGCAAAGGAGGGAGAGAGGTGACATGATCGAAACATTCAAACACCTTAAGGGCATTAACAAGGTGAGAGTCTAACATGTTTCAATATAAGAAAAATAGCAGGACAAGAGGACACTGCATGAGATTAGAGGGAGGCCAATTAAGGGGTAATGTGAAGAAGTTCTTTTTCACAGAAAGGGTGGTGGATGCATGGAATGGCCTACCTCAGGAAGTTGTGGATATGAATACAGTGCAGGACTTCAGACAGGCATGGAACTGGTATAAGGGAGCAATACAGATGAGTATGAATAGATAGACCACTGACAGCAAAGGACAATGGCACATTTATAAGGTAGAAAAAGAAATGGGCAGATGGATTCCTTGCAGTCCTTCTCTGCCGTCAGCTTCTATGTTTCTATGTTAAGATGGCTGCTTTCTCTCCTCTCTAACGATTCCAGCACAGGACTCCAGCTAACTTACCCTTAAATCTGCTGTCTCTTGCTAGAAGGCACTGAGCTTCTGGCAGCTCCTTCCCAATTACACACTTGATCCACAGGGCTTTCATAATGTACTCACCCCCAAGATTAATTTCTTGAGCTAGATTCCTCATACTACCTGTTACACATATAAAAATAAATCTCAAAGTACCCTGAAACTAACAAAAAAAAAATCTCTTTCCTCCACCAGTTAAAACTGTTTCTCCTTAACCACCTTATCCAGGTGCTTAAAACCATTATAAGTGCCCTGACCTACAGTATATGTCGTATTGCATTATATTATGTCTAAAGTGAAGACTGGAAACCAGCAGCCCACTTACCCAGAGTATGTATAAATAAATTTATTCATCCCTTCAGAAAAAAGGGAACAACCAGTGTGTTAGTCACAGCTAACTAATGTCAACGTTTTGGAGAAATCCTCCTTCATCAGAATAACACTGGTATAAAAATCAATTTCAACAGTAAGTTCCTTACTTCATTTGGCACTTTGTTTCAGTTGCAGAATCATTTAAATAGTATTTTTCTGTTCTTATTCAAGGTTATTAGTTTTGTACCTTAATCAGTAGTGCCAGTATTTCAAGGTTTTGTTGCGTTGTGTTTTTTGCAGCATGGTCCCCTGCTCTGTTTAGGATGGCCATCTGAAGTTCTTAAAATACCAGTGTTATCCTGATAAAGGAGGATTTCTCTGAAACATTATTAGTTAACTGTGACTAATACACTTGTTCCTTTTTTCTGAAGAGATATATGAATAAATGCATTATACATACTCTGGGTGAGTGGGCTGTTTGTTTCCAATCTTCACTTTAGATTTACTGTGGCCTGGGCTGGAATTGGCTACTCCCTGATTAGGCTTTTTCTTTGTTCTGAGGTTGGCTGTGCAGGCTGTCTTCTAAATATGTTATAGTATGTACCAGGATAAAACTACTGACAATTGAAATGGGGGAAAAATGAAGTGCACCCTCTGACCTGTCTGACTGACCACAGTGCTTCTGCCTGTGGGATAGCCACCACCTGGAGAGAGCCAGCCAGGGTGTAAGCCAACTGGAAGGGTGCAGGAAGGGGGTCCTTGGTGAAATTAGGTTGCAGGGTGCTACACAGCAGCTGGGAGATGGCCTGTGGGAGTGCCACAGTGGTAAAGGAGTGGGATTAGGGGAGAAAAGTAGAATGTTCAGAAAGGAATGAAAACTAAAACTGAAATCATATCTCCCCGAAGCCTTCTATTTTTCCAGTAAAAGTATACCTAAGGTAGCCTGCCTAATGTTCCTTGTAGCTAAACCAAAGTTGTTTGCTCAAACTAATGTTTTATTCCTAAGGTACTCTGAGCTGCCTGTTGTACAGTACTTGTTTTAGTATTCATACAGGCCACCCTGTAAACAGGCCTTGCTCCCAGTGAGCCTTTTTCTGTTACCAAAATAAGAGCGTGTGTGTATATACAGTGTATATATGTATGGGGGTGTGTGTGTATGTATGTATATATGCTTTCTCTAGGCATCCTCTCTATTTCCTCATTGCAACTATTTCATAGCACACTGTACTCCAAGCGCAGCCTTACCAGTGCCCTAAAAGGAGCAGAATCCCATCACTTTTAGGATGTGATACAGCCTG
The DNA here is from genome assembly GCA_016271365.2 of Neoceratodus forsteri. Taxonomy (NCBI): domain Eukaryota; kingdom Metazoa; phylum Chordata; order Ceratodontiformes; family Ceratodontidae; genus Neoceratodus; species Neoceratodus forsteri. Next base: position 1,548,806,086 of record CM057455.1, on the reverse strand, counting down.
ACTAGGCACTTGCTCTTCAATGTAGAGCAGCATTTGATTTTGCCTTACCCACTGCACATTGAAGTGACAACTTCAGCTTCCTGTCAATGGTGACACCCATGCCATTCTCATGACCTGTTGCAATTAGTATCATTGCTTTTACTTTGCTTTTGTTGTGGACTGTGTCCTGGATTTGAGGGGGCATCACTTTGCAGCTTTCCACTGTGGCAGACTAAAGTAGATCAGATATTGTTTAGATGTGACCTCCCCTGTCATTTCCTTTGTAACAGCAAATCAAGTCATTAAATTTAGTGCAGTGACAGACCATGCTGTGGACATGATTGCTGATACCCTAATAGTCTGATCTTTATACACGTCTGGCCAGGTGGTCAGGCATGATGAAAATGCACAAAAGCATTTGTGGGGTTATACATTATAACTTGCCCAGTAGCTTCATGTTACACTATAGCTTCTTCATTTTTACCACACTGGTAGAGTGCAGTAAAGATGCACAGTGACAGGTGTAATAGTACTATATGCATCACCATATGGTTCATGGGGCACTAGTTGCAGTACCAAAATTAGGCATTGTATATAACGTCGTGGATCATCTTAAGTTTTAGGGCACTGGTTGATCTTGGTAAACAGGCATGACTTCTGATGCTGATTGGGGTCTGACCCACAGTTCAGGTGACAGTGTGTAAGTTTGCCATTTTACTTTCATCTAATGTTCTAAAGATTTTTTTATATGTATTTATTTCAGACATTTTACCAGGAAAAATGCACTGAGCTGGTAACGGCTCATTTCCAAATGTGTCCTGGGGGTAGCGGGAAAGGGAAGTGCAGTAAAGCTCATAACAATAAGCTGCAATAAAATAGCAAAGTGGAGTTGCTCTGCAAAATGGCAACTTTAAATTACAGAATAAACATGCATTTGTTGTGACCAATGGCAAAGATTCTCAGAATAACAGATTCAGCACTAGAGCAAAGACAACACTTGGTGGCTAAGCTGTGAACATAGGCAGGTGATGGGGGAGGGGTGCTATGCCAGGGTAGCACATGCAGGGTCAGGGGCAAATACAGGAGTCAGTTGTGAAGTCTTGAAGGAGAGATTTAAGGGAATAGAGGGATGAGATGGTATATCTTCTTAAAATATGGCACACCAGTCGATCTTACTGACTTGGAATGTTATCTGCTGCAATCGTGGGTCTGATCCATGGTAAACATGTGCAAGAGTTGTACTTTTTAGTAATCCTGGAACTCCCAGAATATCTTTTGGCTCTTAAACAATAGAGTGTAAGTAGTCCAAGTGGCTCATCAATGTACATACATCCTTTGAAAACATGAGAATTAGCAGTCTGTTGGCCTGCCACAAAAATGTTCTCCGTTTTTAACTCTGGAGGTGGACAAAAGTTGTCATTTGCATGCCTTCCATCAGAGTGATAAGTAACTGGTATAAAGTAGCAAACTGCTAAGCAAAACATTCATTGCACAACTGCAAATTAATTTTTTCGTCTTATTCATCTTCTGATTCCATGCAGCTATTTGAACAGCTGGCCATAGTGGCAGCCACATTGCTAATAATAAAGGCATAAAGAGACATTTATTTTCCTCATAAAATACTAGGAAGAAAGGGAGGGGGTGCTCTAATCGAGATGGCGGTATTCTGTGGTACTTAGATTGGGGTGTTAGTTTTTTACAGGGAGTAGTGCTAATCAATGGAAGAGGGTGTTACTCATCAGGGGTGCTGATTAGTGGACTGGGGTTTTTGTGCTGATTGGGGGGTGGTTGGAATTCTGCTGATTTGGGGGTGGTGCTGATGGGGTACGTGGGAGGGGGTATTGAGTGGATCTGGATAGTGGTGTTTGGGGTTGAAGTTTAGGGAGGGTTTGCTTGTGTAACTCCTAGCACCTCAATACCCAAACAACCACTGTGACCCATTCGATTCCAGTGGTTGATCAAGTATTGGGCAGTTGGCTGCCAGTAGTACCCAAATTGCAGTCAGTGGAGGGGAGTTTCCATGCACTGCAGCTCAGTAGGGCATGTTAGGATTTAGCAGACTCCACAACTTGTTGTATTTTATATGTAACTAAGGCTGTACTGGTATGGAAAGTTTGGGAGAAAATCGCGGTAATGGTCAAAATGACAGTGTAACCCCAACCCCCCTGCCTTTTTGCAAATGACAGGTGGTATGCTGTTTGAATCTGACAGCAGTACTAGGTGGGGACTGGGTTCGGGGAGGAATAGGTTACTCGGCACAAGGGCTAGGTTTGGCTACTTTGCACAGGGGCACCCAAGTAATTCCAATCACAGGAAGCAATAACTGTAATGTCCAATACCAGGAATGGGATTCTAAAGTGTGGCTTTATTTCACATCCAAGCAGAACAACAAAGCGTAGACGGACCCCCACTGGGCTACACTTCTGGTAATGCAGATAAAAAGAATCAAGAACAGTTCAACCCTCAGGCTCTGAATTCACCGGGCACACAGCCTGGACTTGCACGCTGCTTTGGGTACAGAGCCCGAACTTGTACTCTAGCTGGGATTTCCCTGGCTCGGCTCCCTTGCCAGCCACTTGGATACCTTCCATATGTCATGGAAACCTTTTCTGGTGGCTCCCTAAACCACCTAAGAGCACCTCAGCTCTATAGGGAATTCTCCTTTTAATCCCACATCTGGGTACTTTCCTTAGGCACTGGCCAAGTACCTTAGAGAAAGTAAAGGTGCCACAGAGCAAATCTGTAGAGGTGAATTTGGTTACTACTGATGGGGGGGGGGGGTCTCCCACCTCTTGCTTCCACAATTCATACCTGGCCATGTCTCTGGACAGTAAACACCTCATACTGTAAAGCTTGGCAATGAAGATTATGGCTAAATGTATGTCACATTTCCTCTACTTGTCTTGCTTTCCCATTGTGCTGGACTTGAACATACTTTTACTTGGCTTAGCCCATTGCTCTAGGTCTCCCACTGATTAAGCAGTCCAATCCCCACTTTACTCTTTGTGCTGGACTTGAACCTACTTGAATTAACCGGCAATGTCTATTACACTAGACCTCCTACAAATTAAGCAGTCCAAGCCCCACATTCCAACAGTTCAGGTGAAAACATAGGCCCTCTGTCAGAGCGAACTCACCCTTTGGTTGCAGGTGCCCCACAGGTAATTCCTCACAGGAAATTCTTTCCCACAGCTTCTGGTGCTGCAGCACGACTTGAAATAGGCAGCATCTTCCTTAGCCGGAACCAGGAGGGTTGCCCCTGGAAGACAGGCAAACCTTTCTACCCTCATCCCCTCAGGGATGGAGCACATGGACCAGTAACAGTGGTCTCCACCACTTCACAATCGGCTTTCTGTGCTCCTCTTTCGGTGGAAACACACACCTCCCTTACAGTAGCTCTAAAACAGAGCTTAAGGCTCTGAGAGCCTGCCCACAGACTGCTGTGCTGCTCCTCTCTCCAAGACTGCACACAGACATTGTTCAAAAATCCCCAACATTATATCCTAACTTCCAACTGTAGCATTCCAGTGTGGCTCATGCAGCTGTGAAAGTTCTATGGTGATGTCATCCCTCAGTCTCAGCTGAGACTGAGAACAGAGTAAGACAGTGTGAAATCCATTTTACTGGAGTTTTACAAGCTGTCTTCCCTGCCTACTACTAGGTCTTGCTGGGATTCTAGTAACCCCGGGTATCAGGGGGGGTTACAACAGAAATCCTGAAAATCATAGTAAAACCATGAAAAGTCATGGATCCATTGTATGTTAAACAGATTGCCTCTGTTTTAATTTATTTTTACACAAACACATCAGCAAAGATGTAAAAGTTTTTAAAAACTAATTTTTAGGCTGGTCCATTATTAGGAGGCCGTTTGTGGTGTTGCAGTTTCAGAGACCAGAGCTTATGTGCATGCCTCAGGATCCCACACTGGGGCCTCACTGAGTACCATGTGCGTTGCAGTGGTGAGGCATAAAATTATGGGTCTGTCATTTGCAAGCACCAAAAGCTATGATGTTTTTCACAGAAAACGCTAAAAATCTTCATATTATCACGGGAAATGCCAGAAATCATGGTGGTGTTATCACAAACTTACTAGGAGAACTCTGAACGATCTAATTGGCAAGGCCAAAAAAGATGAACAGATTACCCTTGCCAAGGAGGAAAGCCTCATCAACGAACCTTGCGAGGTTGCCAACCTCTTCAATTCCTATTTTGGTGACCTTGATAAGTACAAGCCCATGATCCCCCATCCCAAAGAATCTAGCTCAGACAAATCCTCAGTATCCCACACAATCCTTGAATCCCCTCACTCTCTCCCCCCCCCCAACCAATTTTTTTTTTTATTTTCACTACCTCTCACCAGCTGAGGTGATCGACTATATAAAAAAGAATAATCCCAGCCCTACACTGGGAGTCAACGGCATCGACTATCATATTCTCACACTTGTCTGTGAACCCATCATTCTCCCCTGACTAATATATTCATCCACTCTCTATGTACTGGGGTTTTCCCCAGTAAATGGAAAAGTGCCACCATTAAGCCACTTCACAAATCTGGCCCCAAAAATGATCTATGCAATTACAGGTCAATTTCACTCTCCGCTTCTCTTTCCAAAATTATAAAAAAAATTGTTACAAATCAGGTCATAGAATTGCTTGAAAAATAATACTTACTGACTGAGTCACAGCACAGGTTCAGAGTTGGCCACAACATGGAGACGGCCCTGGTAAGATTCACTAACTTTATCGATAAGGCAAAAGACGAAGGGCTGTATACCGCATCAGTGTTCGGTGACATTATGAAGGCCTTTGACTTAGTCGACTGCGAAGTACTGCTTAGTACACTGTCCAATTTAAACTTCTCAGCTGAAGCTGTCAACTGGTTTAGGAACTATCTATGTGATGGGTCACGCAAACAGTGATTGGAGGCCTACACTCTTAGTCACATTAAATATGGTGTAACACAGGGCTCCATCCTAGGACCCTTGTTGTTTTCTTTTATGGTCAACACCCTGCCCGAAATATGCAGGCACACTGAGCTCATCCTCTCTGCAGATGTAGCAGCACTCTTCTGCAAAGATAGTTTTCCCTCTGCCCTCCTCGCCAAACTACAGCATGACTTTAGCAAGCTTCACACCTGGTTCTCTATCCTCTAATTAGTCCTCAACTCCCCAAAAAACAGTCTGATAGTCACAGATACCAGAAAAGCTGCAGATTTTGATTTCCCCCATTAGGGACAATGATGGTAACCTAATTGAGAAAGTCTCAGAGTTTAAATACCTAGGCGACTACCTTTATTTTATATATATATATTTTTTTAAAGTCTCTGATTACAACAAGCTTTGAGCTAGTAGCTCATTTACAAAGATTCCATGTCCATTACAAACAATGAGATATACAAAGATATTTAACTTATGCACAATCCGTTCCAGAGTTACACAGTGTGAGGAACAGTACAATGTATGCCAATGCAAAATCAATACAAGTGGCAGCCTGGTTGGCTCTGTCAGTAGGAATGGGGGGAAATGACAGCCAAATATAGCCTTGTCAAATGGAGAAGAGTAGTGTGATAGGGCATAGGGGTGAAACCAGCCTTACCAGTTAGGTTTGGTCCCAGTGTACCAAGCATAGATAGGAAAAGAGGGAATATTTGGGGGAGGGGGTGCGAGGATGAGAGAGTAAAGGGTATAGGTATTAAGGGGCAGAGGAGGACACACAAGAATGGGATTTGTTGTAGGCAAAGGTAAAGCAGACTAATTGGAGCACTCACATTTACCCATCAAATCAGATGTGAATGGAGCTCCCTTTTGAACTGCCCAATGACCAGTGGACTTTGGCCATCATCTAACCTATGAGTATCATATCAGCCATCTGATAAAAAAAGTTCACCAAAGGATTGGAACGCTATACCAGTTAAAACAATTTTTCATACCTGAAACCAGGGCCATACTAGCTAACAGCTTCTTGCTGCTTATAGCAGACTGTGGCTCTCTGATCTACTCCTCCTCCATATCTCAAGAAAATCTTGGCAGATTAAGGGCCGCATATCATAGCATTCTCAGGTTCATCACCAGCCTCCCCAGTAGGACTCAACACTGCTGTCTCTACTAGGCTGCTAATTGGCTTTCACTAGAGGACAGATTTGATAGCAAAATCCTTACCTTCTTCCACAGAATTCTCTGGTGTCATCTGCCGGGCAGTATATTCTCAAACTCTCCATCATTTCAAGGTCCGAGAGCTCTAGGACCACTACACTTACCTCCGGTAATGCCTTTTCTATTCCATTCTGTTAACACGACCCAAGGCCAACATATTCTCTCTTACAGGGGTGCCAAACTCTTCAATAGCCTGCCCCCACCCCTTGCTCAGTGTCCAACTTTGTCTCTGTATAAAAACTATCTAAAGTGCTACTTATTTGACAAATCTGTTTGTAATTGCACTTGACTGTATGCTTTGACCTCTGTATTCTTTACAGAGCCATAGGAAGGCATTTCGGTGCCCTGGGCAAGAGACTAATTTAGTGCCCCCCATCCAGAAAACAGCCAGGGGTCTGGGGGCTGCAAGGTCCCCAGAAGTCCTGTGGGGTTTACATGCTCTGTGGTGAGTTTGGGGGATTTTCATGAGGTAAAAACATAGTTTTGGTATATGTTCCCTACCCCTGATTGCAGGGAAAATGTTGCTCCCATGTAATCTGAGGTGTGTGAGACTCTGGCTGGCTGGCATCAGAGTGTGAGCTGTAAAATGAAGTTCTCTTTTGCTGATCAACCAACAAATAAAATGTGCTGGTCTACACTTGCCTGATGCCAGCTAAGGTGGCAGAGGGAGGCTAACTGAATAAGGAGAAACAAATCTTGATTGATTTAGTTGTATTGTATGTATTGGGTATTATATATCTATGCTCGTCTTAAATACAACTGACTGCAGTACCTATAAGTGCTGCTTCCCAGTGCTGGCTGCCTGGCCTGCTGCAGCTGATTCTTCATTCAGTAGCAGCCTAGCAGGTACTGAGTGCTAGGGTAGTAGTAGGGGTCCCTGGTTGAGGAGAGTCAGGGCAGTGGAGTCAGAATGAAGAGCTGTCTCAGGTCTGGAGGCTCTGCCTGCCCTGGGACTGGGATGAGAAGGCCCACTGCCAACAGCCACCCACCTGGAGTATTAGGAAAGCAGTGTGGGAGCCGGCCTGCCCTGTAACTGGAGCAGCCAGAGCCAGGCCTGCCAGCAGAACAACTAACAAATTCCATCCAAGGCAAGGCAATGCTTCATTTTCTACAGCAAGACTGGTGTGGGTGGGGTGAAGATAACGGAAGACATGGAAAAAAAAAAACAATGGCAATGGAATGGGAGTGCAAGGGATGGGTCAAGAGGAGAAGAAAAATTAAAACGTATAATATGTGGGTGGGAGGATGGTGCCCCGTGGCCTGCGCCATGGAAGTCAGCCCAATTTAGGAAGGCAATGACTTCTGTTCTTCACTCCCAGTCACTCCCAAAAGAAACTCACAAGTAAGCACTGTATGGGAGTATGATTATAAAACTTAGCCTAACAATATGCTGAGCAAAAAAATTCACTATGGACAGTACAAGTTAACACTTCTTTCACACGGACGGTCACAAAAGTGAACTGAACGCACTCCTCGATCATGAAATAATACACAGCAGCCACCAGCCAGTAAGCTGGGCCAGCCCAGTAATCAAATTCAAAGCAGATTTCCTGAGTTTGCATTTTTTCCAATCCAGTACCCCCCACCTGGCGCCACTGCTGCCACATACACCATAATTCATCTCACTGACACACAATATGACACAAGTTCTCATTTAAAAAAAAATCATTTTGGGTCACACACAGGACGGACGGACGTGGATGGAAATGAAAAATGCTTGCTGTTGCTTTTACTTAATGCAGTCAAGTCAGAATTACTACATTATAGACATCACAGAAGACAGTAGTGCATTGCTTACACAAATCCAATATCTTTCTGTCTCTTGGTCTCGTCTCTCCTCTCTACACTCTATAGTTTATTGCTGTTTTTCACTGCTAGTCTCTTTCTGTCTCATCTCAACAAACTACTGCATCTCCAGCCTCTATTTAACTGCCTCTCAGTGCCACTTGCTTGCGGCGCTCCACCCAGTACCTTTTATACTAATGGGTTGGGCGACGGCGGCCCACCCACAGTTTCTCTTTCTCTTTCTCTGTATCACCACCACATGATTATATTGTCTGCAGCAGATGGCACAACCATGTGACCCCCCCCTCCCGATTTGCTGATCCTTGGTCCACAGATGTGCCCCTGCTGACAGCTAGTTGTAATTACAAACCAAAAATATATATATATAAAAAAAAAAAGAAACCTAAAGCTTATTGCAGCAAGTGAATTAAAAAGTGAGCTTTAGACTTGAAAACTGCGCCCCTCAGATGCTATTGCGCCCGGGGCGGAGCACCACCCGCCCCACCCTTCCTATCGCACTGATTCTTTATGTAATTGCAGTTGATTGTAAGCTATGTCCTCTGTATTCTGTTACTTCTGACTGTTCCATGTAATTATATGTCATATTTGTCACAGGATGATTGTGAAAATGGGCAATCTTGCTCACATGCCCTCTAGTATAAAAAATAAGTGAAATGGTGTTATAAAAATGGGAAAACTTATGGAATCTGACTTCTATCATTTCTGTGACATAGATACAGCCCTGTTTTTTACTTACTTTTATGTTCTCCCATGTGTATTCAGATTTAAATCTACTTTTGTGAATGTGGTGATAATTGAACTTACTATAGAGGAATTAGCATGACTGTTGTCCTTACAGTACAAGGTCATAACAGCCATCCCAAATCATCATATTGTTAGTAACCACACAGAGTTTGTTACCAGCTATAACTGTGTGGCTAAAATGTATTTGTTTCAAACCACCATGTCTGGGGTTATTATATTGTTGCAACCACTGACCTCTTAAAAGTATTCGAATGTCTATATTTTCTCAAATGTCAAGCACCAGATTCATTTTAAGCTTGAGATACCTTAGGATGACTAATATTTTTAATTGCATTGTTAGCGTTTTATGTTTTCATCATATTGACTAGTCCTATACTCTCCCTTCCGCTACCTCAAGGTCACACCTGTAAACTAGACTATTGTTCTCTCTATGGTTTACCCGAAACGTTTTTCAAATTCAAATAAATAAAACTAATCGTACTTGCTAGACTTTAATGGAGCATGGTGGGTAAAGTATGTGTATGATTGTTTCACCAGCTGACCTCAGCTTCCAGGAAGAGACCTCGTACCCAATCTTGAGGCAGGGTGCATGTACCTTTCGGCAATGACTTTCATATAACGGGTCTATCTGGCATAGGGGCATATCCCCGGATACTTATGCACCGGAATTTGTTTGCTGCAAGCCCCCTAAAATCTGCTCCCACTCACCAGTGCAGTGCAGCAGAACCATACTACCAGTACACTTCCCTCCACCCCGAGATGGCTAGCATGTAGTACTGGAATGAAGTGTTGGATCTGCAAGTTACCCCACAGTAAATGCTCTGGGAGTAAATGGGAGCAAGAGGCTTCCCCATGATGCAGTGCAACATGATGCCTCCATGCCTGCAGATATGTCCATAAAGTATTCGTTTATATAAGAGTGTTTGTTCATTGCAATACTGATGACATTTGCAAATGTAATGCAGATTACATGGCCTTGGAATGCATGAGTTGGCAGATTATTTCCAGGGCTGTGTAATTTTTCCCAATGGGGAGATTAATGTTTTGAATAAATTGTCTAACTGGTGTAGGTAATAATGCTGAGTCAGGGCTGCCTTTCTAAAGGATACTAGGTGGGCTGATGATCTAAAAAGTGCTAGAGAGTTTGGATTTGTATGTGAACTGCTAACCCTGGTCCATGGATGAGAAAGCCCTATAATTGACTGTTGTCAAAATCGAGTTATCAAAGTGAATTGAGAGCATGCTGTGTGGGTTTAGTCGTCCAGTATTTTCTGAAGTTGTTTTATGTTCTTTAACACGTGCTGTAGAATGCAGCTCGTATGCAGAACAGCACAACTTCTTATTAAGAAGAAGTGGATAACTGATGCTGTGCCCCCTCCTTGGCATGTACCTGTTCATTTCATGTACATCAGTTTAAAGCAGCAGTGCCTGTATTGAGTGAACTTTTTGACTTTCACTTTTTAATTCTATTTTAGATTGCCCCTCATCTCATGTCTCATATGATACCCTTTTCCCATTTAGAATTGCTTCAGCATTTTTTTTTACTTTTAAAATAATAAAGGGAGTGATCCTTGGCTCAGTCCAGGTTTTCATCAGTATTCACAGCTGTTTTTTTGTGCACCCGTTGTTTAAACATCTCTTTTCTTGTGACTAAAATGAGCTATGATGCAGCAAACACTGTCCCCTGACCTTATGGCATATTAAGTATACAAAAACAGCTGAGAAATACTCATTAAAAAAAACAAAAAAAACAAACAAAAAAAAAAAAAAACTCTGGTCCAAGTCATATTAAAGAAAGAGGAGTGCCTTTTATTATTTTAAATGTAAAAAGTGCTAAAGCAGATTAAAAATGGGGAAAGAAGGGCATATAGTACAAGACAGGAGGCAAGCAGAAATCTAAAATGGAATAAAAGTATAGGTCCCAATTTTCATCCTAGCATGCACTGCTGTTTTAATCCAACTGCAGTTTATTCACCACTTATATTTCTATTGTATATTCCGTATATTTCAAAATCCATGATTCCTCCAGTGCCCCAGGCTACAACATTTATTAAAAAGTGTTTAAAAAGATAGATTTGCATAAACATAATTAAAATAACTGATGATGGGCATATAAAAGGAAATTATTGTAATTGTTGACCTTGTCAGTGTAGGCTGTTTTGCTGCAGGATAGCAACCTTATGCAAGCCAAGTACACTTGGGCTTAAAATAAGCCACTGTCTAGATACTGCAAGCCAATGGTTTAGCTGATGGAACAGATGCAGTCAGCTCATCACAGCGTTGTCGTATCATAGTGCACATTGGTTGTAGCAGACACTGGCCCTTGGGCTTGGGAGGAGGCGATGATCTCTAAATGGTGTCCCGTTGATCAACTTCTTTTCTACCATTCTCTTTGCTGACAGCAACAAACTTTGCACCCCCCCCCCACCAGGGGATGAACATGGACAACACAGCCTTACCAGCCTGCAGGTATGGTTCCACTACCCTTTACACCTCATCCAAAATGCCTTGGGCCAGGTGGACCCAAAGAAGATTCGGAGCCCTCCCGACTTGGGTATCAGTCCATAGACTTTCCGGGACTTCTTGCCCGTTCTGGTGTCCCAAGTCCAAAGACTTGAATGGGAGCTTCTAAACAGTGCCTCACTGGCCCCAACCCTGCAAATACTAAACGGGTTTCCGCTTCACTGGTTTAAACCCAAAGCATAACAACCTTTCCACCAGATGGTGTCACCCCTGGCTGGGCCACAAGGAGGTATTACACCACCAGAAACTTTGTGCTTCTCATTTTCTTTACAAGACTTTCTCAGACTGCATGGAAAGAAGTTGATGTCATAAAACCATTATGATCAGTTGCGCCCAACCCCGGTCCTTAAATCATTTGGCTACCACTGTCTCCCTCTGGGCTCCAATGCAATTACCCCCAAAACTGAAATCTGGCCTTGAAAATTTCTCTTAAAACAAGCCCAAGGAGGCTTTTCTCACAGCCTCTTAATTCAATGTCTTTTCTCAATAAAATACATTTCTGCTTGTGGCTGGCAATATTTAGCTCTCCCCACTTAAAACTCTACTCTGAATACAATTATTAACCCTGCATTTGGAGGTTTAGACTTATTGCACTAGTCTCTATTATTGAGAGAGATAACACATTGTTTCTCACATATGGGTGTGGGGGGGTCTTGCACTCGGTGCTATTGCCAGTAAAGTGGTCATTCATTTACAACTAAACAGGGTCATCCTAATACTATTAAGCATTAAGGCATGACCAGGGGTTCGGTTTCTATCCCATAATCTAACCTTAGGGGGTTATGAGACTACAACATAGCGGAGTGTCTTATGTCCCTAAAATTAGATTAATAATGGTAATCTAACCACTGATGTGCCTTAATGGTATAACTAAACTAAAATCTTTTAATTTGTTTAAAATGAATATTTAAGTTGTTAAAATTATTATATTGTACATGAGGTTTTCCAGCTAGTAACATGACCCTTTTTAGAATATAGTCAGCCAATCGTAATGCTCTATTTCCAGTCATATTAAGCAATAACACATGATAGAGAGTGGTATGTCATGAGATAGCATCACGCCTTGGGTACTTTGTGAAGCATGAGGCAAAGCTGAGTGCCTTCAGCTACCCAAGAAATGGCACGACCCCATGATATACCACACCCTGTAATCTATTATTGCGATTATAAAATGGCCCCAAAGTGTTAGGGAATGGCTGATCAGTAATCATTTTTAAACTGTGATAATATACTGAACTATTGTCATGAGTCAAAGACTGCCTCAGCCACTCAGCTTCCTGGATTTCTCCACTACATTTTATCTCAGCAGCTGGCACCAAATTTTCAAATTTACTCAAACCTAATCTATCATTTTGCCTGTTTGGCTTAGTGTTTCGCAAGCCCCATTCTTGGACAGTTACTCTTCTCATCCTTCATCAGTAACCTCCGACATGAAACTACAGTATGTTCCACATTGATGTATGCTGATGAGCTTGCCCTCACCTTCAGCTCTGAAAGTATATCTGCCAACAGTTTAGGGATAAATACTGACTTCCAGCCAATTCAGTCTTGGCGCAATGAAAATAAACTGGTTCTAAACTCCAGAAATATCCTGAATCCTGCTCTTCTGTTCTCCAGCACAGGTTGTATCCTGCACTAGTGCCTTATTTGTGTCCTGCATTGATGGCTCCCCTCTTGAAGTTGTCAACTTCTTCATGTAACCTTGTGCCACCCTTCATCCATCACTTGACTTTATTACCCATATCAGTGACATTTGTAAAAGTCAACTCTGAATTAGCAGTTGCCTACAGAGTCAAGCACAGTGTCACCTCAGAAGACAGTTTCCCCATAAGTGTCCTCCTCCGGAGCCTAAATGATGCCATCCATTTATGAACTCCTCTAAATCAGTACTTTCTAGATGGGAAGTGATGTATTACACTCTGTTGCTTTGTGACATCAGCTTATCAACTCACCCAACACTGTGACCTGTATCTAAACCTAGGTTGGCTGTCTTGATCTAATGGATGGTTGGTTGCTCTAGGTTATTTCATTGACAAGACTTTCAATATTAATACGTTGCCCTTGATTGTAGCCTCCTTTTGAAACTCTCACCTAAACTATTCTCTGAGGACAAATAACAAATCCGTTTTTGTACTTAATTACTATAGAAACATGGACAGTGATGGCAGAAAAAGACCAAAGGTCCATCTAGTCTGGCTGGAGTTTCTTATCTGCCCTAGGACCTATTGTCCATATAGGGTTTTATGAATCCCAGTCCACTCTTATGCTCCTTTCCCTACTATGACTGACCTGAGCAACCAGCACACCTGTTACTCTGTCCCAGTCATCCCTGAAACCATTTATGGTATTGGTGCCTACGACCTCCGCTGGCAGACTGTTCCATGGCTTCTCCGCCCTCTCCATAAATATAACTTCCTCTCATCCCTCTTGGACCCCCCACCACCAGTTTCTACTATGACCTCAAGTTCTTGACTTGAGTTCACTTGTTTACTCCATTCAGGAACTTTTAGGTCTTTATCATATCTTCTCCCCCCACACACACACCCTGTTATCCAGTGAGTACATGTTCTGTTTCTTGAGACAATGTTTGTAAGATCTGGCCTGTTGGCCCCGAATTTTCTTGGTCACCCCGTGTTTCACTGTCTCTAGCTTGTCCCATTCTTCCTTACATGAGGATTCTGGAACGGAGCACGGTGTTTCTTGGGTTGCCTCATCAGCGACCTATATAGAGGTTGTAGTACCTATTTTTTTCACTGTTAGTACCCCTTCCAATGCACCCTAGCATCATCCTATTCCTATTAGCCTTGCTATGGGCCTTGTTATCCTGCCTTGATTGTTTGAGGGAGTCACTAATGATTACTCTGAGATCCTTGTCCTCTGCTGCTGTGCTCAGTTTAACCCCTCCCATTCAGTACTCTCCTGTTTATTTTTTTCCTTCTAGATACATAACCTTGAATTTTTTGGTGTCGAATTTTACCTTCCAAACTGTAGACCACATCTCTAGCCTTTGTATTTCCCTCTGAATCTCCATGATCCCTTCAGATCTCTCTGTACCCTACCACAGAGCTTCCTGTTATCTGCGAATAGACACAACTTGCCCTGCATGCCTTCTTCAGTGTCTCTGATGAACATATTGAAAAGGACCCAGGACAGATCCCTGTGGCACTCCACTCATAACCTCACTTTCTTCCAATTTGACCCGGTTTACCACCACCCCCTGCTGTGTCTCCTTCAACTAGCTTCCTACCCATCTAATTATGTCCCTAGCCATACCAAGGTCCTCCAGCTTCTTAAGCAATCTTCTGTGTGCACAGAGTTGAAAGCCTTACTGTAATAAAGGTAGAGTAAACACATATTTAACCCTCAGGTGGCGCTATCCCAAGGGCTACTACCCCTGCCTGCTTGACTACTGACAGGTTGAGGGGCCTAGGTTCTATGGCGGGTGCCTCCACCCAGAGGTCAGGGTTTGTAATAGTTGGTCTAGTTTGGTCACAGCCCTCTGGGACACTGAGACCCCCTTCTAATCCCTCTAATGGCCCACACTATGCACAGGAGTTACAGTACCAATACCCCACATGTACACACTGTTCATTCAGAAGGTACCACTTACCCTCAAGACTGATTCGCAGGTTCATCTCCGAGGACCCCCTGAAAAATAAGGTTAAGCAGCATACACAAACCAATACAGTGCTTGGCATGAAGGTATTGACACTTCAGACAGTTTAAAGTTTAACAACAACAAATCTGATTTATTTAGGGAACAGAAACACGGGAGGGGGAAATCAGGTTAATTAGTGGCCTTAAATCACAGTACTGTGCACACATACAGGATCTGAAAAGTCACACTCTGGGTACCTGGGTTTTGGGGGGGGGGGGCTAGCCAGGTCAGTTGCCTGGGGTTGACCGGCAGGTGCAGATGGATTGGGCCCTGTAGAAGAAAATATATGCACAATACCTAATAGTAATCCAGAGCCTGATGGCTCAGTCCATGAAGCAAAGAAACAACAAGAATTAGATGACACACTTGTGATTGAAAACAGGCTACAGGGGAATACCCTGATTTGTACTCGCAATACCCAAGCTGAGAACCGGATGGTGGATGTTCTTCTGGATTGTCAGAAATAGCAGGGCATGGAGACAAGGTCCTTGTGACTGGACCCCACTGCAGTTTATAGCAAATGGATTTAGTGTGAGACAAGCTGGGGTTTGCTTCCAGCTTCAACACACAGCACAGGGGATTGAAAATAGCGATTCCCCACAAGCACTACACACATTCATATGTAAAAGGAAAGTACTATACCAGGCAGGCTGCTCCTTAATCGCAATTACTGCAAGATATCTGGGAGCACACACAGCAGCTTCAGTTCCTAACAGACCAAGCGCGATTCAGCAATTTCTCCAGTTTTCTACAGGGTGAGCCTGGTTTTCACACTTCTGGTGCTTGTTTCTCCTCACAACTCTGATTCAGTCCAAACTGGCACTCACAAAGACTGCAGATAGAAACTCAGGGCCTCACACATGCTTCCTGCGCAAAACTACACACCGCAGAAGCACACAGCTGCTTTTCTCTTCACCGCCACTAATGAGCTGATCTTTCCAGTCACAGAGCAGGGCATGTCCTTTAGCTCCATACTATTCTGTTGGCTGATTTAGCTGTCACTCAATAAGACTCCCTCTGTTGGTAGAAAAAAGGCACCAAGGTTAAAACTACATTTTCCAGAGTCACTGCCCATACAGTCCCCTTGTGGCTGGCTCAAAATTGAGAGTCCAAGTTCCGATTTGTCCACAGGCTCCATTTTAGGGTCTCCCTATCATCCTGATTGGTCCAAGTCCACTATTCAGAACCAAAATGAAAAAGCTACACTGAAATAGTTCGTCCTGAAAGGAAGACAGGTTAGACAAACTACATTTTCTAAGTCATTCTAAAGGATTTCTGACAAACAGTTGTATGTTTCAAAAAGGCTCCCTCTGCACATGTAGCAATGGCAGAAATGGAGCGAAATGACAGCAGCCCAGGCAGGATTCGGGCATTAGAGCACACAGTACCCCCCATACAAACTAATTGTCCACAAGCAGACATCTCTTAAAGAGACAGTACGTGGAGGCTCAAATAGCACTCACTTGGAACCACATTTAAACAGCTCAGACGCTGAACACCGCCCAGACTTGGAGCATTCAGGCAAGCTCCTGGTAGACTTTTGGGAACCCCTATTTGCAGGGGGGGTTACACATAGCATGGCCCTTATCTACTATCTTTGATAGCCAGTCAAAGAAAACTATCAGGTTGGTCTGACAAGACCTCCTGGCCACAAACCCTTGCTGTTTACTATCCTGTAGACTGTTGCTCTCTAGGTAGTCCACAGGGTCCTCTTTAATCAATGACTCCATCAGTTTACCTACTACAGAGAGATGGCTGACAGGTCTTTAAGTCCCCAGGTGTGCCTTTTTTTTTTTTTTTTAATTCTTTGCTAACCAAGTAAGGCCCACTAGGTGTAATGCCTGTTTTCAGGGGGGACCTTGTGCCCCTTTGGGTAGCGGGACTACATCTGCTACCCTCCAGTCTTTTGGAACTACCTCTTTCTGAATTGAGCTATTTAATAGTCCTATTAGGAGTTCATCCACTTAAGGAGCCAGTGCCTTGAGAACCCTTGTGTGCATCCCATCTGGCCTTGGGCTTTATCTGCCTGTAGAGTTTCAAGCCCTTTCTGGACCTTTTCTCTGGTAAATACTGGATGCATCATTTCAGGAATGCTCCTGTCATCTGCCTTGATGACATTTTCAGGTAGGGGCCCAATGTCTTCCCTTGTAAAGAGACGGAGCAGAAATAATCATTAAGGATGGCTGCATTTTGTTCATCTTCCTCTAGTACCCTCCCTCCCTCTTGTAGCCTAAAAATACCCCCTCCTTGCTTCCTTTTTTCGTAATACATCTGAAGAAATGTTTTTCCCCACCCTGGACCCCCTCTGCAATAGTCAGCTGCATGTATGCCTTTGTCTCCCTTACTGTTCCTTTTGCGTCCCTCATTTTTATTTGGTACTCCCCCTATTCTTACTCCCACTGCCTTTCCTTGTGCCCGGTAAAAGCCTTTTTCTTGGCCTTCACGGTTTCTCTGACCCTTTCTGAGAAATCTATTGGTCCACTTTGGTCACCATTACCACTTTGATGGGTAACTAAACCTTCTCCACCTTTACCCCATGGGCCTGGAACATCCCTCCCCATGCCTGTCTGTTGCACCACCTCTCATTTTTTCTTCAGAAGGGTGCTTTAGAGTCACTTACTGACTTCCTTAGTATGTAGTTGCATTTGTTCATATTGCTGTAGCGTGAACTATTTGCAAGCTTTACAAGAACCTAAATTGTGTATTTTATCTCTTCTTACTTGGTACTCTTGAGTTTTAGTTGATTTGTAGTATCTATCAACTGCATCTGTAGTGTTACCCTACTGTACTTTCTGTAAATTTATTGTTGCTTATTACAATCCTGTATTTCATTGTAATCTCCTGTGGTCATTCCTGAAAATAGGCGTTTTGGTATCTAGTGTTCTTACCTGTTCGGCACAAATTAACCAAATAAATCATGCTTACAATAACGGTGTACATTTAAGATCTGTAACAGAACATTTAAAGAGGGGCCAACTAAGATATTATTTTTTATTGTATATTTTCTCTTCTTCCCGGCTGTACCCTTCTGACCCCCCACCCCTCACCTGGGACTAACTTACACTGGCGTCCTCTGCAATAGGACTTGTGGTGTGTGCCCAGCTACTGGTGTGGAGCCTACGGTTTGTTGGTCTTCATCATGCCTCCGGGTTTTTTTTTTCTCCACTGGTTTTTCTCCCTTCCCTTACTTTCCCTGGGGCCTGAGCTATTCACGGTTGTGCATGCACGCCGGCACCGACAACAGCACCAATCCACCCACCTGGCCTAGTGCCAGCCCCTCCAATACCCAACACTACCATCGAGCTTCCGCTCAGTGGCAGGCAAGAGCCAGAGAGGCCAACCTTCCCAATCTGGGAGAGATCTGCCTGACAGCTGCTCTGTCCACTACCAGCCCCCCACCCCGTGACCCCCGGCAGCCCATGCTCATTCCCGAACACGGATCACCAGGGTGGTAAGCGACAGGGCATCCAAAACCTCAGCCCTCTACACCACTGGGCCGGCTCACAACTAACATTTTTAAAACCACTTTTGCCAGTTTTCTGGGGGGTTTTTTTCTGCACATTGCAGGAAACCTTTGTTCAGCGACACAAAAAACTACAGAATTTATCAAAAGCAAGTTTTTAGAGTGCTAAAACAGTAGAAAGTGGAAGGGAAGTCGGATACCAAAAGGAAAAAACACAGAAAGGCAATGCAGTGAGAAAGTGGAAAGCACCCATGTTATTTAGCAGTACTCCAGGTTTATTTTACATAATCAGTTTCACTATGTAAATGTCTGATCTAAAAAAAAAAACTGGTGCAGAAAAATGGAAAGTTAAGCTGTAAATAATAAAATGCAACATTTTAGAAATGTTAGAATATATTTAGCAGAATTTTAATAAATAATGCACAGAAAACAATTGTTTAAAATGGTCAGGCAGTGGCATGAATATTTTGTCCCGACTTAACTTTTATCAGTGCAATTCATGCACATACAGAACTGGCTAGGAAGAAATTGGATGTATTTAACAAGGCCCCAAAGGTGACAAATCTTCCACTTTGACAGCTGTATGAGAAACGTAGCACTTTACGAAACTGGATTTATTCTGATAGCTCAATAACATGAAAAGGGGAGGTGAATTTTTGTTTGCTCTAGTGTGAGGGGGGTGGCATTGGATCAAGGTCCTAATGTAAAGAACCTGATCACAAAAGAAGCCTGCGGTCTTGTTTGGGCCTCAACAAGGCTGTCGCCAACATCTGTTGAAAAGGGGAAAGAACAGTAGAACAGTTAAGATTGAAACCTGAGAGACTAGTTGTCCCATCTGTGCTGGCACTCTTCCAGTGCAAATAGACTACACTAAAAATAATGTCTTCTGACAGAAAGGCATGTCTGGAGGTCAGCTGTGGAACTAATTTCCCACACATTCAAGGACGTGTAAAGGCACACAGAAGAACATGCTTTTTGGGGGTTTGCTTTACGTTGACATTCAGCTCTGGAAATCATCAGGCTTTCTAGGATTTTTTTTTGCTCTTAAGTTAGTCAGTAGCACATTTTATGATAGTAAAAATATGTGATAGTGTTTTGTTTACCTTAAGGGTAATGCTGTGAGACTGTAGTAGATTAACAACCTGCCACCAGTGCCGCTGTGCCCTGGGTTATGATGTGAGCAGTGGGATTTACCTTTCAAACACTGTTGACTGGGTGTAAACTATAAGTGATACAGGGTTTTATTTAACTCTAAAAATTGATTAGCGTTTTGCTCATAAAAGTTCTAAAACATTGTGAAAATGCATAGCACTTGCCTCACAGTGTTTAACAAACATAACACTTCCAGAAAAGCTATATAAATACTCTCTGTACAGTTAGTATTGTCCCAAGAAAAAAAACTGCTAATCAATTATTTAAAACCCTGAAGTGATACCTTCAGTGTAGGTTTCCTGATGCTAATATGCCTTGAAAGTAGCTATTTTATACAAGTTTACTAGCTAATGCATTGATTCTTGTAATAAAAGTGTATGCATGGAAGTTAATTAAAATCGGCATGAGGTTATTCAAATTTTTTTTTTTTTCAACATCTTGCCCACTACCTTCAGATGTTAAACTATGGCAGGTTTTATAGGGTACTGGCTTTGTGCAAATGTATGTGGTTGTGTAAGTATGATGTACTGATATCCTCTACTTTAAAATGTTTGTATTTTTACTTAATAACTTGAGCTGTGAGCAGCACCTCAGAAATTTGACTTGTGTGTTCCTGTAATCAAATCCGTTGAGCAGAACACAGGTGGACGTATGTGAGCAGCTTCCAATTACAGTATCTGACTTATTCTAGGGTGTGACTAGCTCATGGGGGGGTGGGGTTGCATTGCATTTTGGTTTTTTTGCTCCTCCTATGTCCCTTCTGGCCAGCCATTCCTTCGAGCCACCTGGTCCCCATGGCCACCCTCCTCCACTGGCCACCATCTGCTACCGCTAGTGGATCCCCCAGGTGACCTGACGTGACCCTTCATCAGATGGCTCCCCCCACCAGGGGAGGTGCCCATAGGCACAACCAGTTAGCCCTGGGATTGGTGGTGGGGTGGACAGCATGGGGCCATCCTGGCTTTGTGGAGCGTCGGTTGCTGTCATTCAGTCAGCCAGCATAGGGCATTTTCATTAGCCAGCCCACTCAACCCCTGATTGGGCCTTGCAGGAGCGTCAACCTGCAGTGGGGACATGCGGGAGGGTGAGTTGAGGCTGCACATCCCCCAAGCCTGTTGCCAATCCAGTGGCAGGTGCCGAGGCCCTACCCTTCCCTCGGAGGGAAGCATTCAGTGGATGCTCTAGAACCCCTTCCTGCCAGTCTTCACTCCTGGTACCTGGGTTTGGGGTGCAAACCCGTGTCACCAGCATGCTGAGCGAACCCCTTTGCTCAGTGCCACGGAGCCAGCACATTGCATTTGTAAGAGGATTGGTAAAATGGAGGAAAAGATTGTATGTATTTGTTTTCTTTTTTTTTTTATTCTGTTTTTGATGCCAGGCACCTGTAGCCCTGCAAAAGGGCTCGCCAGGCTCCGGTGACCTGAACTGTCACCCAGGGAAGCTCCCCGAGTGGGACCACCAAAGCTGAACTGTCGTGGCTGGAGGGCCAGGCACCAGAGCCGACTTGCAAGGAAATATATTGATTTTCTCCCAGGAGCTGAGGGACATGCAGTGACACTAACGTGAAAGTGTCTGTCCCCAGCTCTGCCCTATTGCAGCACGATGCCTTGTCTCCCAACCTCCGCCAGGGGGAAAGTGACACCGGCACTGGAGAGTCCCCCCTCCTCAGAGAAGGACAGCAGTCCTCTGGATGCTCGATCCTTCCCTGCTGACCCCTGGTGGCCCGTGCCTGTTCCCGAACACAGGTCGCCAGCATGGCGCAAGGTGTGGCATCCAGCGCCTCAACCCTTAGCACCACCAGGCCGGACAAATCTTTGTTTTCTATGTACTAAATTTTTGTGCTTGTGAAAAGTGCCAGGTGGACTACACTGCGGACTGCGTATCCTTCATATATTCATATACACGAATGATTCAGTAGTGTGCAGATCTTCATCGAGGATATCTCTTGCATCAGGCCACACCTATGCAACTACAGAAGTCAGGCACAAGGACCACATGGAAACTTTTTCGCTGGTAGTCTACTAGGGGTTCGCCCACAATGATATCAGCTGAAGTTGCCCTTCCCATATAAACGTGGGTGGCCCCACCCCCTCCTCAGTTCTTTTCCCACCATCGACCATTGCATGTCAGACTCCACGGAGACACCACCATTTCAGTCAACCACTTAATTTTACATTTTACATCTTTTCTTTTCTTCAGTACTTTTTCATTGTCATTTTCTAAAAGCCTACAAAAACCATCATTTATTCCTCAGTTTATCCATGACAGCATGTCAGACTTCCTTGGGCAGGCCTCCAGTGGTTATGCCTGCCATCCTTTCCCTGATCTTCCATCAAGATTCCCGGTGACCTGACTATCAGGTCTGCCTTTTTTTCTGCGAGCAGCATATCACCGTTCGGGGGGAGGGGCTAGGATCTCTGGAAGAGCTCCCCTTTGTCATTGGTCTTCTCCTTGGGTTCTCTAGGCTGCAAGATCCTGAGGCCTGGCCTGGATTTTCTCAAGCTTGGTGGGGGGGGGGGCTTCCCTTGTCACTATCTTCCCAGTAACTGCATCCCCAGACACCATCCAAGGCTGCATTGCCTGTCTAGGTGATGACGCTGCTTGCCATCCAACACCTTCATCTCCACAAGGTGTAGCTGTAGCAATGTACTTTCCTGGTCACCACTCCCCTTGGTGATGACTGCAGATGTATCACCATCCACTTGTCCTCATCTGCTTAGGCGTTGATGCTTCCTGCCATCCAGTACCTTCATCTTCACAAGGTATGGCTCTGGCAGTGTCTTTTCCCAGTCGCCTTTGACCTTGGTGCTGGCTGTGGCTGCATTTCATCTGCTTAGGCGATGACGCTTCCTGCCATCCAACACCTGCATTCCCGCAAAGCATGGCTCTGGCCATACTTTCTGCCAGCTCCCCTACGGCTGGTGTGGGCCCATCGACGCTGGGGCTGCAGGCACCCCCAGTGACATTTGACTCCTGGCAGTGCCTCCCACTGGACCTTCTATCGGCTGGTGCTGGCTGGTCGTCATCAGGGGTCTTGATTTCCCCTTCGCCATTGTCTCTCCTGACTCTTCCTGGCAGTGAGCTTCACTGCACCCCTCGGCCAGCGATGGCCTGCCAACATTGAGGTGGCTGTTTCCCCCCTCAGTGTTGTGGCCCTTCCGTCCTGACCTCTCTTCTTTGATGGTCAGCTGGTGGGGAGCCCTATTTGCCTTCCCACAGCAGGCGGAGATCTGTAGATGAAAGGGCCATTGTCACACCCATTGACATCATAAGCTTATCTGCTCAACCTTCAAAACCCTCTGGGTGGGCTGGCAGTTCTACTTGGTCTGTTCTGGCTGGCGCTGGACATCAAATGTCTGAGCTCCAGTTCTCCATCAGCGTCGCATTGCAACCCTCACTGCTAGCCATCATCGTCATGCAGTCGGTGCTTTTTTCTTTTGGGGAGTTAAATTGATACAGTGGCTTATGTCTTTTATTCCAGGCATGACCAGGACGGGGCCTTTCTGACTACCCCCACATTGATACCTGTGCTGATGACACATTCTACCCATTACAGGGCATCCGTGTCCTTGCTTCCTTTCTGGAGGATGCTACCCTTGCTGCCTGGCACAGATGCAGTATCATCCCTGCCATGCCCAGAATGGCAGACCAGCTATGCCAGGACCCCTCAGGAAAGCCTTCTTTCGTGGGTTATCTTGGGGTCGATTTTAGTAGTGATCAAGGCACATGATAGGTCTAAGCATCTCAATTCTCCCTCCCTTCAGATGGGGAGTTGGAAATTGGATCTTTTCTCTCTCTCCCCCTGGATCATGAGTCAAGGAAATTGGCCTTCATCAGGAAGGGAGCCTTTGCCTCTGTCACTGCCACTGCCACTCAGGGCCTCAGCATGGCAGGCTGTCAGGCCTGTCTGGTCTAATGCCAGTTGAAGCCATGGTGAAAGGCTAAAGCGGCAGCCCAGTCCCTTCCAGAAGGTACCCTGGCTTGGGAGATGCCCATGACCCTCCAGCCTGTGGTTCACATGGGTAAACACCTTTTTGGGTCTACCTACAATACTTCTGATGCCTCAGTCAGGGCAGCTGCAGCTGGTTTCTACCTAGGAAGTCATCCTTGGCTGAGGGTATCCAGATTTGCTGCAGACATCGGCCAATCTATTCTGACTACCCCTTTCAGAGGGTTCAAGCTCTTTTGGGGCTGATGTGCAGGATATCTCCTTGAACCTGCAAGCCTCAGGCAGACAGATAAGATTGATCCATTCCCTCACCACATGCTGCCCAGAAGTGGGCAGAGTGTGCCCTTTCATGGGGCTACCAACAGGATCAGATATGGGGCCAGTCTGCTGAGCACAGCCAGAGCAGAGTCCACTTTGCTGACACCCTCTCCTCCACAGGCTCCCACTCTCGGGTCCCTAGAGGAGGAGCAGCAGCTGCAGCCACCAGCGTGGCTTCAGCCTGACCCCTTATTAGATCCCCAGACTCCAGGACCAAATCTGGTGGCGGTGATAGGGGGTGTCGCCCCTCATTCCACTAGGGGTGGTTGGGGGAGGACATAGCAGATGCTTAGCTCCTGTAGTTTGTAGAACAGGGCCATGCTCTATAATTTCTGGAGTCTTCAGACCTTCCTCCAGTTCCCTCTCCTTTCCCTTTAGACTACCTGCCAGTGCTACTAGAGGTAGGGTGTGCACTGCTGCAGGAGATGGCCATAGAACCAGATTCCTGGGAAAATAGGAACAGGGGTTTCTATACTCCTTTCTTTCTAGTCACCAAGAAGCCACAGGGGAACCTGTGGCCCGTTCTGGATCTGTGAAATGTGACCTCGTATATTCAGTAAACAGTTAGAATGGTCACTCGGCTAGGCCGACTGCCCTTCCTGCACACAGGGGACTGGATGTTTTCCATGAACATGCAGGATGCCTACCTGGATACTAACATTTGTCCATCCCACAGGAAATGCCTTAGGTTTCTGTTTGGGGGGGACTCTAACCAGTTCTTGGTATTGCTCTTTGGCTTGTCATCCACACCATGGGTATTTACCAAATGCTTGCCAGCAATGACAGCAACTCTCAGGAGAGAGGGATGGTACATCTTTCCTTGGTTTTCTCACTAGATGTAGCACGTCCAGTTGGCCCAGGCAATTCAGCCACTGGATCCCCTGTTTTGTCATGTCACCATTATGCAGCAGCATTTGGTGATGCAACAATTGCTCCCATCTCTTATTGGTAATCCCTGTCCTTAATCCTTTCCCTTAGTTGACACTCACCACAGACTCTGAGATGGGGTATGGTACCCACCTGGTTTCTTTCCAGACCCAGACTGTTTGGCACCTGGCCATCAGCTGTGTCTGCATCAACATTCTGGAGATTTTTAGTCTCCAGTTTTTCACCCCATATGTCCAAGACTGTCCCCTTGTAGTACTGATGGACAATCAGCGTGTCCTGTTCCACCACCTCAACAAACAAGGAGGTACTCACCCCTACCCCCTCTGTAGAGAAATGATGCAGGTTTGGGAGTGATTTCTGGCACTCATCATACACATAGTTGCCACGTTTCTGCCTGGCTGTTTGAATGTCCCTGCAAATGCTCTTAGCAGAGTTGTCATTCTGTCTCAGAAGTGGGAAAGCCTGAAGAATGTGATTGCCAAGCTCCATGCTCAGTGGTGTCAACCTGAGCTCGACCTTTTTGCGTCTTCACACAGTGCAAAACTACTACATATTTGCTTGCTTCCTCTAGAGGCTGGAGGTTTTTGGTGAGGTGCTATGCCTCTCCTGGAGGGAAGGTTCCTCTATGCATTCCCTCCAATCCCCCCCTAATGCAGATGGTATTTGTGAAGCTCAGGGTGGACTGGCCTCTCTAATTCTGGTGGCTATGTTCTGGCCCAGACAAATCTGGGTATCACTGCTTTACCACATAGCCATCAAACCTCCTTTCCCTCTCTTTATAAGCGGGGCTTCTTTCTCAGGATCACAGCACCAAGTTGCACCTGGACCTACTGGCACTGCACTGTATGCCTGGCTTCTAAGAGTAGAACTGTTTGTTTGCTGTTCCCCTCACTGTCTTGTACCTTCTCTTGGTGGCTTGGAAGCCGCCTACTCAGCACATACATTCCCTGTAATGGAAAAATTACAGTATTTGGTGTGCCTCTCCCCTAGACTCTTTTTCTCGTGCAGTCCAACAATTTCAGACTACCCCCAGTCCCTGTTGGACTCTGTTCTCAAGCACTGTTTAGTGAATGTATACCCTTGCGGCCATTTCTGCCTTTCATGCCATCGTATATGTCAAGAATGTGTCACAGTTGGAAGTGTCTCCATATTCCTTAAAGGTCTCCTTCATCTGTGTCTGACAGGCTCCTGTCTGTGTCTGACAGAGTGCACAACCGCATATAGACCATTTAGCAGTTTTGCACCATCGCTATTCCCACCCACGCTGTCTGTGTTACGTGGTTTTAACCTGTGCCATCTTGCAAACGGCGAACTGACCAGGTAGGTTAAAAAAAGAGCTGAAAATGTTATTTTATCAAGCCTATGACCTACATAATGTATACTAAACAAAAGGTCATGTAGTGTACAGACTGTTGTTTTAAGTTATAGATAGAGCTGCTGTTTTATATTTTATATTCTGCACTGTTACTGGAAATTTTGTGTTACCTGATGATTTTAAAATGTTTTAGTGATTTTGTGAGGTTCCACAGATTCCTTTTTCACATAGTATACCATTGCTGCCCATACTTAGGATGGTGAAGATGCAATTTTTGTAAACAAAAAATCTGTCATAGTCATTTTATTCTCTGTTTAATCGGCACTTTGTCCTCCAGTTTTCTGTGTGAGGCCACACCCCCAGAATGATGTCATGCAAGGGAACTGTCAATGTTTTACATATAGCACCAAGGAATTCTGGGTAAATTATAAAGTTGATTTAAATGTTCTTTACTCAGAGGTGCAATCCCTTATTTTGGTGGTGGTGACTGCAAGAGGTATTATGCTGACATACTCTCTTGTCTGATTAGACTTGTGTCTTGAACAATTATGTCTGTAACAATTTTGATCTGCTGATGTTTTAAAATAAAGTTTACCAAAAAAATGTGTAACCCCTAGGTGGCTCCATCCCAAGGGCTACTACCCCCGCCTGCTTGGCTAGTAGCAGGTTAAGGGGCCTGAGTTCTGAAATGGTTGCCTCCACCTGGAGATCAGGGTTGGTAGTGGTCAAGCTAACCTGGGCACAGCCTTCCAGGACACTGTAACCCCCCCACTCTTTCCCCACTAGTGGCCTGAACACTGTACAATAATCACTTTCACAATACCCCTGGTACACCACACAAGTACCCACACTGTGTACACTTAACACCAGGGCTGGTTCCTCTGGCTCAACCCTGGGGACCCCCTGTAAAACAAGGTTATGCACAGCAAATAGCAACAGTACAGTACTTTGAGCACAAACTGGAACCACAGTCAGATTACATGCAGAAAAAGTTAGATCTGATTTATTCAGGGGACTTGAACAAGGAAGGGGAAAAATCAGGTTAATTAGCTTAAAGGTTATATCAGTCAAGCAGTTATGCATCTTTGGTCTCCCCCAGTCCACCTCTGGGTACTTAGGTGGAGAAGAGATGGGCTAGCCAGGAGCGATGCCCAGGGTTGCAGCTGGTTGGGGCCCTGTGATGGAAACGCAACATGCACAGTACACAATATTTGTAATCCGGAGCCAGAGGGCTCCGTTCGTAAAGGAAACAAAACAACAAGACAATCAGGTGACGCACTCAGATTAAGCTGTTGTTGCAGGGAGCTACCCTGGTATTTACTCACAATACCCAAGACTAGACACAGGCTGGACGAAAATCGAGACTGCAGGTGGTTGATCTGGAATGCCAGGAGAAGCAGGGCCCACATGAGTCGCAGAGGCGTCATTCCTGTTCAAGCATGGAGCAGGGGACTGATCCCCAGGCAGGTCTCTCGTCGATGGCTTCTCTGTGCAGTGGGTAGTCTGGCTGGGCCAGTCTGGCAAGGCCCAGACTGCATGGAGACAAATTCGGATGCAGTCCGTTTTGGGCTGGTTACAGCTTCCAGCAAGCAGAACACAGTTCACACAATGGGGGACCAACTCATGACCCACTAGCAGCTCATAGCACATTTTCATGTAAGGGAATTTTACTGTACCAGGCAAAGCGCTCCCCGGTCACAATCGCAAAGTCTCTGCACACACCGGGAGCTTAGGGGTAGCTGGAACGCCTGACAAGCCGATCGCATTCAGCAAAATCTTCGGTCTTCTTCAGGTTGAGCCTGGCCCATTTCAGTAGTTTACTTTAGTCACACAAACTTATATTTAGTCCAACATAATTCTCTTCTCTCCCTATCAGGAGCAGCACACCAACATGCAGGCCAAAAACTTAGCCTTTTCAGAGTTCTCCCATGCGAATCCACTCAGGATTGCTGCCCAAAAAACACTTGAGCTCTTCTCATTTCACTTCCCAGCTCAGAAATAACTGAAAACTGCAAGCAGCCTGGAACTTCCCCAAGATCCAAAAGATTTGGTGGCTAATTTGGCTGTCAGTCAAAGCAAGAGCTCCCCCTACAGTTGCAAAAAAGGCACAAACAGTTCAAACTACAGTTCCTACAAATTTTGAATTCAGACAGCTCCTGTAGTCCGGCTACATTTTAGGTCCCACCAGTACTGATTGGTCCAGTTTGCAGTCCAGGACCAAGATAGTGGTGACAAACAAAGCAGTCCTTGCTACAAAGAAAGCAGGTTAGACAAACTACATTATCACTATCACGCTAAGTGATTTTCAGTAAATAGTTGCATCTTTCAACAGAGCTCCCTCTCAGATTACTTAAGCTGCAATCAGGCAGCTCTTAAAGAGACAGTACACAGAGGCTATACAGGCTCTGGTAATCGTATTCAAACTGCAAACACAGGACACCAGCCTGGCAGTGAGCATTTAGGCAAGCTCTAGGAAGACTTTTTGGGAACCCCCATTTGTAGGGGGGTTACACCCTTCCCTGCCTGGGAAAACTTGGCGTCTGTGTCAAGTCTGTACCATCATGACATTGAAAATGCAACATATACAATATATTTATAGCATTAGCATGCTATACAAGTACTATCTGATTCATCAATTGGCATAACTTGTCACTTTACTATACATTTCAGTGTACTCCACTATATCATTTCCATTCTGGCAATACATTATGCATATTTCACACAGGTAAATTGAACATTATTATACAGAATCATGTAATAACTTCTTGTACCCTAAACAATGCAAGAGTGGGCCCTTCCCTATCAGCTAACTTGGGCTGGATGGGGCAGGGGCACCATGGTGAGAGGGCAGAACAAGTAACCTGGAATGGGCCGTCAAGCTTAATTTGGGCAATGAGCTCTGAGAGGTATAAACACCTTTGTGGACTACATTGAGAGGCAAATCCACTGGCCTCCCAGAGGAATCGTAACTGAAGTGCACCACTGGCTTGACAGCTCGGCCAGTCTTTCTGGGGTGAACAACCACAGTCTTTGTACTTTCAGCAATGGTCTTGGAGCTTTCATCATTTGTGAGGGGTGCCTCTGCATGAAAGGGAATGTCCAAGCTGGGAGCACTGTCAGCCCCTTGCTCTGTAGTCTCTGTTTCCACAACACTTGGCTCATTTTGAAGACACTCTGGCACTGAATGGGGGTTGTCAGCACTCTCATAGTGTTCCTTAAGTTCTGGCATGTCACGAGAAAGACTCTTTCCATCAGCCTCTCCTTCAGACAAATCATACTGTTCCACAATACACAAACACTCAGCATCCTCAGACGTGATACTTTGCACTTCGCCTTCAGGGAGCATTGGCTTCAAGGATGATGCCGGGGGGTTAGGCAGTCCAGAAGGCCCAGCTTCATCCCCATAATTCAACACAGGATTTCCATGAAACAACTGACTCAGTTCATATGAGGGGTAATAGGCATTATCACACTCACTGTCATCCGAGTTAGACTGGCAGTCACTATCATTCTGGGCCTGCTGTGGGGGAAGTGTTAAATCTGCAACCACGGGGGCAGGCTGACTCTGTTTTTTTCCTTGCAGCAGCACGAGTCACTGGTCCAGGGGAATTGATCTCTGTGGATTCAGCCTCAATTATAACCTGACCAACAGGTAGCAAGTGGTTACGGTGCATGGTCTTGACAGCTTTGGAGTTATTCTCTGGGCGCACTTTGTACACTGGCAAATCATCCAACTTTCCAACTATGACATGGGGAAGATGGTGCCTTCAATCAGCAATTTTGTGTTTACCATGCAATCCTAAATTTCGCAACACACAGTCTCCAGGCCTAGGCTCTTGAGCTTTACTTTTCTATCATGTCTCTCTTTGTTGGCTAGATTTCTTTTGGCGGCCATTGTCTGGGACAGTTGATAGGCATGGTTCAATTGAGCTTTAAGTTTTTGTACATATTGCAGGTGATCTTCGGCTCAGACCCCATCAGGAGAAACCCCAAAACAGACATCAACAGGCAGCTGGGCCTCTCTCCCGAACATGAGATGGTAGGGAGAGAACCCGGTAGCATCATTCTTCATGCAATTGTATGCATGTACCAAGGTGCTAATCTGCTGGCTCCCTTTATGCTTATCTTTTGGGTGGAGGGTGCCTAGCATGTCTAGCAGGGTGCAGTTAATGCGTTCTGGTTGAGGATCCCCCTGTGGTGATAAGGGGTGGTTCTTGACTTTCACACCCCCCATAGAGAGAGCATTTCTTTGATTAGCTGACTCTCAAAGTCGTGGCCCTGATCAGAATGAACTCGCTGGGGAGCACCATAGTGGACAAAGAAATTTTCCACTAGCACCTTGGCCACAGTAGATGCTTTTTGATTTTTGGTGGGAAAAGCTTGTGCATACCATGTGAAATGGTCCGTAACCACTAACACATTGCCAATGTTTCACTGATCAGGCTCTAAACTCAAGAAGTCTATGCAGACTAGTTCCACTGGGGTGCTGGTAGTAATGTTGACAAGGGGGCAGCCCTCTGAGGCAGGGCTTTTCTCTGCAGACAGTGACTACAAGTCCTTACATGGTGCTCAACATCGGCCCCCATCTTGGGCCAGTAGAATCGAGATCGTACTAGGTCAAGGGTCCGGTCGATACCGAGGTGGCCCATATGATTGTGGAGGGACCGCAGTACCAAATCTTTGAAGGCTGTGGGCAGGACCAGTTGTTGCTTGTCTATTTGGCCCCCCGATATACTGTCTTCTATACAACAACTGATTAAGCAGCTTCAACCTGGGGCCTTCTTTAAACAATAAAGCGGTTCGCAAGATCAGAGGAACGCAACTTGGACACATCTTTTTCCTGCACGAAGGGCGTCAAGTGCTGGCTGAATCATAGGATCTCAGGATTGAGCCCATTGAATGCTGTCATTGTCAAACTGAGGTAGTGCACTAATATCTAGAGCAGAAAAGTAGCAATATGCAGCCGGTGTGCAGGTGTCAGAGGGGCCTAAGCAATCTGCTAAGTAGTCTGCTGTGTTCGTAGACATCTGTTCATTTCTATCAAACTTTTGACACAATGCTTGGATGTCAGGTTTAGACAGCCTGACCCAGTCGCTCTTGGAAATGGGCCTCTGGGATAGGGCGTCAGCATCAGTATGATTCAGGCATGGGACAGACATAAGGCAGTCCTAGTGGGGGGTAGGAGGAAGTAAACTGTTGGTTAACTAGGATCTGTAGCTTATCTGTTAGGTAGGAAAATGGGCAGACTAGGTAGGCCAAGCGGTCCTTATCTGCCATCAAATTCTATGTTTCTTTTTTTTTTGCAATTTAATTTTTATTGCAGTAATTTAACATGAAAGGACATCTTAAACCCCAAGGACGAGGTAAAAACATGTATCAATAATACATAATGTTGTGCAAATTGAAACTCTATGACACAAAACAAAGAGGAACTGGAAAGGGGAAGAGCCCCCCTTATCCTACCCAAACTCCCACCCTCACCCCCTCCCCTTACATAGGCCCAGCACTGGACAGTCATCCTGGAAAATTAATATATAAGCAACATCAAATGTTAACCTTATTAAGGTTATACTACTGGCAAAGAAAACGAGTCAATAAGTGGAGCCCAGACTTTATTGAAATTGGACAATCTATTCTGTAGACTGGCAATCATCTTTTCTAGCCTAATGTTACCTAATAATTCTGCCAGCCATTCCGTGTATGAAATAGGAATGTCATCCTTCCAATGGCGAAGTACTAGCTTTTTAACAGACATGGATATAAGAGCCATGTGATATTTTCGTATTTTGACTGGGATTACTACGAAATTCCCTAATAAGCATATATCAACTGTAAATAGGTCCTCAAGACCTAAAAGGGGGGGTCTGCTCTTTGTTTGATCTGTGATCAAAGGGGGGTTACTTTAGGACATTGCCAGAATATATGGACTAAGTTGCCTTCCCCCTGGCCACATCTCCAACAAGTAGCGGAGCCACCCTTAGGAAACTGCGATATCTTTTGAGGTGTGAAATATAAATTATGCAAGATGCGAAACTGCACAAGTCGCAGCCTATCCTGGGTAATATATATGTGGCATCCGCGCCAAAGCGACTCCCAATTAATGGATACATCCGGTAGCAATTTATCCCAGCACTCTGGAGGTCTGATAGGTTCAGGGTATGTTTTATTATAAAGAGCCTTGTAAATTTTGGAAACCGCATGAGGGCGGTTAACAAATTGGGTCAATTCCTCCAACAGGAGGGCAAGCTCTGATTGCTGAAGATTGTTCCCTAGTGCAGCCATAAGAGTGTGCTGCAATTGAAACACTTTGAATATATAAACAGTAGGTAGCTCAAATTTTCTTAGAATGTCTTTGGATAGGATCCATTTACGATCCGTCTCGATCCAAAACTCACCGAGCTTTGTTCCTTGGAGCTGTGGTAACCATCGAGGGGAAATGACTTTTCCCTCTAACTTAATATTTGGATTACCCATCCGGGGTTGCTCTGAATCAAATTTTGGGTTATTTTTAATAAAAGAACAAAATTGGAAATGGACCCTAACAGACGTAGCTATTGGAGAGTCCTGTAAGGACTTGGGAAGGGATTTGGGCTGCACGAAAAGGAGAGCTGAAGGGGTCAGATTATGGTGACGAATTAAGGCAGATTCTATTTGGAACCAGAGCGGTACATATTTTCCGGAATTATTGAGATTGCTTGGGGCGAGCCACCTCAAATATTTACTCATGTGACTGGCCCAATAATAAAAACTAACGTGTGGAACTCTTAAGCCTCCTTTGAACTTCGGGGCAGCTAACTTATAAAAAGCAAACCTGTGCCCTTTGTCCGCCCAGATAAAATTAGTAAAAATAGTATGGAGTTTTTTAAACCATGTGAGGGGTAGCCAAACATTTAGGAGATTAAGTGGGTAAAATATTCGCGGGAAAATATTCATTTTAATGAGACTTATCCTGCCCCAGATCGTTAAGGGTAGGAGGGACCACCTTTTTAAGTCTTGAGTAATAATGTTTAAAAGAGAATCCAGATTATATTTACTCATAAGGGATCTATTCCTCACAAGAGTGATACCGAGATATTTTAAAGATTTCCCCTGCCAAGATAAACCAAGAGCTATAACCTCGTTCCTTGCTACTCTATAGTTAAGTGGGAATACCATTGTTTTACCCAAGTTTAGTTTGTAATTTGACCATTTACTATAAGTCTCTATCACCTCTAAAAGACGAAGAATAGTTTTGTTTGGCTGGGAAGTACAGAGAAGTAAGTCATCTGCATAGGCTAATGCCTTGATAGTAAACTTCTGGACTGGAATTCCGTAAATGTCGGGATCTTTCACAATTCTTCGGATAAGGGGTTCCAAATATAAATTAAAAAGCAAAGGGGATAGTGGACGCCCTTGCCTCGTGCCCGATAATACCGGGAATCTGTCTGAGCTATATCCATTGCAGAGTACACTGGCAGATGGGAATCGATAAAGAGCTTGAATCCAATTTTGGAATTCTAAGGGAATGCCGAAAGCCTGCAGTGTACGGAAAGAAAACTCTAATCGACCTATTTGGGTCATGCCTTCGGCCCAGAGACAAGTGCAGCGGATAATCTGCATCTCTGGTCACCGAGAAGACATGTTCCAAAGTTCGAATGTGGTCACTAGCCAGCCTACCCCTCATGAATCCAACTTGTTCCCCGCCGATCAGATCAGGGAGAACTTTACTTAACCGGTTAGCCAAAAGTTTACTTAGTATTTTGAGATCTTGATTAAGCAGGGAAATTGGCCTATAACTAGTAACATCTTCTGGGGGTTTGCCCAGTTTTAAAATGAGTACAATTATGGCCTCAAACAGTGTAGTGTCTGTGCTTTTTGCATCTAAAACCTGCTGGAACATTGATAAAAGTAAAGGCATTATACTTTTCACAAATACTTTATAAAAATTAGGGGAGAAACCATCCGGGCCTGGTGATTTATCATTGGGAAGACTGTCAATTACTTCAATAATTTCTATTTCGGTAAGGGGCACGCACAGTGTTGAAGCCTGCTCAGCTTCAAGGGCAGGGAGAAGTGAATCTTGCAGATATTGGTCTAGTTCATGTCGCGGAGGTGCTGTCATCGGTGAGTACAGAGTTTGATAGAATTTTTGAAATTCAGCTGCGATCGCTTTGGAGTCGACAACCAAAGAGCCATTATGCGTGCGTATGGCCATGATAAAATTGGCGGATTCTTGCTGTTTAATACGGGCAGCAAGGAGATGCCCCGCCTTCTCCCCCTGATCGATACAGGTAGCTTTAGCTTTCAGTATCAGATATTCCGCTTTCTCTCTAAGTAGCTCCATGTAGGAACTTTTAAGTTTGACCAACTCTAGTATAGTCTGTTCCGACGTGGAGGGGGAGAGATTTGTCTTTGTCTCTAATCTGGTTAAGAAGTTTCCTCAATTCGTTTTCCTTAAGCCTTTTTTTCCTTGAGGCCACCTCAATAAATACACCCCTTAAAAAGGCTTTAAATGCTCCCCATTCTATATCCGCTTTTTTTGTGGAGTTCAAGTTATTCGACATGTATTGGGAAATCTGAGAGTTGATGTAGTCTACTACTGCAGGATCTTTCCGAAGCTGGTTGTTAAGCTTCCAACGACCTCTTCTCTCAGAAATGCCAGCTAAGGTAAGTTGACATGTTACAATAGAATGGTCAGACGGTGGACCTGATTGGATCGCTGAATCAATAACTCCCCCTATTAAACATTGCGATATTAAAATGTAGTCAATTCTCGAGGAAGTTTTATGCACTGGAGAGGTAAATGTAAAGCCCTTCTCATTAGGGTGTAGTACTTGCCAAATGTCGCAAAGATCTAAATCGTCCAGTAAATCCCTTATGGCCCTTTGTGCCGGTGATAATCCTTTAAGTCGATGACCTGTCCGATCTGCGTTTGGGTCGAAAACTACGTTTAAGTCACCCCCTAAAATTATCGGGATCTTATTGAAGGGAATAAGTTTGGCTATCAGTTCCATAAAAAAGTCTGGAGAATCCACATTTGGACCATAAACACTTCCCAACAAAATTTCTAAGTTGTAAAGTCTACCCTGTACCAAAATGAATCTATCATGAGTATCTTAATAATTTTGCTTGACATGAAAGGAATTTTGTTTCTAATCAAGATCATGACCCCACAGCTCTGCTTTGTACCCTGAGCCGCGAAAACTTGCCCAACCTGTTGTTTTCTCATATTCAACTCTTCTGTAATCAGAAGATGGGACTCTTGGATGAATGTAATATCAGACCTCAGAAGTTGCAGATGTTTGCATACCTGATATTGTTTAAGTTTTTGCCTAAGACCTTTGACATTCCAAGCGGAAATTACATAGATACATAGACAGTGTCGGCAGATAAAGGCCTATGGCCCACCTAGTCTGCCCATTTGAGCTTGTAAGTTCAGTTTGTTTTCCTAGAAGTCTATTTCCCCTTACCCCTGACCTCTAGAATTCCTTTATGTCTATCCCATGCATTCTTAAATCCCGTGATTGTTTCAGCCCCCACCACTTCCTCTGGCAGGGTGTTCCACTTGTCCACCACCCGTTCTGTGAAGAAATTCTTTCTCATGTTTCCTCTGAATCGTCCTCCCTCCAACTTCATCCCATGCCCTCTAGTCCTGGAACATCTTTTTCACTTACAAATAGTGTTTTCCTGCACCCTGTTCCTCCCTGTAAGATACTCGTATGTCTCTATCATATCCCCTCTCTCCCTCCTCTCCTCCAGGGAGTACATGTTCAGTTCCTTCAACCTGTCTTCATAGGACTTGTGATGCAACCCATGCACCATCTTTGTTGCCCTCCTCTGAACCTTCTCTACCCTGTCTATGTCCTTACGTAGGTATGGTCTCCAGAACTGTACACTGTACTCCAGGTGGGGCCTCACTAGTGTCGAAATTATTAAGTTACTCGCCATCAGGAGTAGATGATTCGATGTAATAAGTTGCGCTCCAAAACACTAGTCGTATTCTGACCACCACTAACCTGGGCACAATTTTAAAATCTTGATGTGGGCCTATTCCACCCTCTCCCACCCCCCAATACCATTCTATACCCATTAAAGAAGTTAATACCAGAAACCCAAATATTCTCCCTCCCCCCCCCCGCCCAATTAGCACTACGGT
This sequence comes from Neoceratodus forsteri, assembly GCA_016271365.2. NCBI lineage: Eukaryota > Metazoa > Chordata > Ceratodontiformes > Ceratodontidae > Neoceratodus > Neoceratodus forsteri. The sequence continues at coordinate 1,548,770,004 of CM057455.1, read as the reverse complement.
CTGCGAACCACAGGACCCTGCACAATGCACCTCCAATTTCCAGCCCTCCCTTCCCACCATCCCAACTCACTATAGGGTAGGGGCACAAGAAACAACAACAAGTACTCTAATCTAAAATATTCTATGATCTACATTAAACCTCTACCCTTACATAAACCACGTTTTGTTGAAACAACTCATCCTAGATAGAAACATTAGGCTAAACATACTCATGTACGAAACAGGGGAGGAAATGGCTCCCACAGTTCCCAACGGAATATAATTTCCAGATTGCCCCGCCAACATAATTATTGAGCATGTAATCATGATAAAAGAATAACAGTATCCAGAGTATTGGTGCTGAAGCCTACGATGAACTTAAAGGGTGTACAGCAAATTTCCAGTTTCTTTCCCTTAGGAATAAAACAATGATGTCCAAATGGGAGGCAACCCACATGATAACAGGAAGCTGTAAACACAAAAAATTAAGCAACTCAGCTAAGGATAATGGTTATAGTTCAGTCTCGTTTATATCTTGTTCAAAACTGGGAATAACGTCCCTTCTCGACCCTCTCTCGTGGGGGACCAAAAGACGAGACAACGCAGTGTGGTAGGGCGGTAACTCCAATCGACGAATGGTAGACAACTCCTGGATGCTCGATCCATCCGTCACCTGAAAAAAAAAAAAGGGGGTGAGGAGAGAGGGGAAAAGGGGAAGGGAAAAATATGGAAAAAAGGGGGGGAGAGAGAAAGGGTAAGGGGAAAAATTAAAATAAACTATTCAGAGTCCTGGGACCTCCGGTGTGTTACTGTGGGAATGTTCAATATCAGTTCGATACCGCTGCTGGCACTCCAATGGAGAACCAGATTCATACGGCACTGAGCCCCAATTCTCGCATCTGCCAAAGACCAATATATCCCCTGAATTACAGCAGCCTTAGATCCTGGGAGTAATGGCGTGGGAAACCCATACAATGCAATGCGTGTTGAGGGCGCATGTCCACCAGTCACCCGGGAGTTTATTGACGATCGAGACAAATAGTATGCCCTCTTTTATCAAAGTAATGTCTCAACCTGTGGGTACCCCTGATGTATGCCAGTCTTGAAGGTGCAGACTTAGTGACAAGCTTCTGGTGAGGGGATATTAGCCGTCTGCAGGATGTTATTTGCAGTGTGAAGTCTCCTCTGTTCGGTATTCAAATATCTTTAAATAAATTCGGAAAGGCATTCTTAAGCCCTTTCTTGGCAGAATCAATGTCATCGAATGATGTCCACGACCCTGAAATCACGACACCAAGCCTGGCTGGATAGGACATACGGAATTTCACGCTAGCGGCAATTAGCTTCGAGACCAGGGGATGAAACTGGCTCTTCTTTTTGCCTAATGGAAGCAGGAAGGTCTTGCACAATCCTAATTTGGTATCTCCCACCGTATTTTTTAAGCTCTTTCAATTTATTAAACATATGCTGGCTCCAGGTAGTTTAAAAATCTGATAATCAGTGGGCGGGGGGGGGGCTCCAGACGATGGCTTGGGACGGAGGGCCCGATGCGCACATTCAGTAGTGTAAAACGGGCCAAAAGGTGAAGGCCCAGCTAGTTTTTCAACCAACTTTTGAATAAAACTAATTGTTTCTGCCCCTTCAGCCCCCTCTGGAATACCAATGATTACTGCGTTGTTTTGGCGACTGCGGCCTTCTAAATCTTCAATTTTCAATTCCATTTTGGCAAGCTTTTGCCTAATCGCAGTGACCTCGGGCTCTAGTTTATCCGTTCTTCTCTCCAGTGAACTGATCCTCGCATTGTCGTCGGCAACTTTTTGCTGTAAATCCTCCATTGCATGTGTAAGGGATTTTAATTCGGCGGTTATCGCTATGATACTTTCTTTAAATGGGGAGAATTCCTGCAAAAACCTTTGTAGTGTGAGCGGCTGCTGATCATCCAAGATGGGCTCCGACATCGGGGCGTCTTCACTCCCTGAAGCCCTGGCTTTTTTTGAGGCCTTTTCCGGTGTTGAAGGCGGAGTGTGTTTGGCAACGCTTTTCTTCGCGAGCATCTCTCTAGCTGTAGGTAGATCGCTGCTTTGACTGCTCGGTTTTCCCCTGAATGCTATAGGTGTTTGTACGTTAGGCAAACCGTCTAAAATCACTCAATCAGAGTTAGTTTGGTGGGTCGGGGAGCCGGAGCAACGGAGGAGAGCTGCCTTCAGGGTGACTGCATCACGTGACTCCAACCAAATTCTATGTTTCTAAGGCCTGGTCTATATTCGACAGCATAATCATATGTTGATCTTGCAGAAAGCCACCAGTGCCCCGTGGCATCTAACTTAGCTGAAGTCTGTACATAGGTCAATGGGTTATTGTCAGTCCTCATCAATATTTTCGCCCCATAGAGGTAATCATGAAACTGGTCGACAATGGCCCATTTAACGCAAGGAACTCCAACTTCTGCACAGGGTAGTTTCGCTCTGATGGTGTCAAACTCCTACTGGCGCGAATGCCACTGGTCTCAAACCATCCTCATGGTCTTGATACAGTACAGCTCCTAGACCCTGCAGACTGGTGTCAGTATGCAGCACATTACGGTTTGGTGGGATCAGCATAAGCGAGGATGGGGGCATGGGTGAGCTGGTATGACTTCTTGGAAAGCTGCTTCACAGTCAGGCATCCAACGGGACCCAAAAAGTTCACCTGGGTGGAAATATGCATTGTCTGGTTCTTTGACGGACCCTTTTTTTGTATTTCCGATTGGTAGGAGGGTAACGCTGGGTAAGATTCAAGAGTGGCTGAATCACTTTGGAATAGTCCTTTATGAACCAGCGGTAGTAGCCACAGAATCCCAGGAAACATTGTAGTTCTTTCAAATTGTGGGGCTGGTGCCAAGTAGTCAAGGCTTCAACTTTACTAGGATCAGTCTCTATCCTCTCTATAGACACTATGTGCCCCACATACTTCACAGAGGTTTGGAAAATCTGGCACTTGTCAATGGACAGCTTGAGGCCGAAATCTTCCAGTCGGCTTTGAACAGTCGACTCTAATGTTCCTCTAGAGAGCTCCCAAACACAATGACATTGTCCAAGTACACCAGACATTCCAGCAAATTCATGTCTCCCACCGCTCGTTCCATCAGTCGCTGGAAGGTGGCTGGGGCACCCGATATCCTCTGTGGCATTCTCAGGATTTCGGAGAACCCCAAAGGACAGATGAAGGCTGTCTTCTTACGGTCCTTCAGAGCCATCGGAATCTGGTAATATCCACTGCGAAGATCCAATACCGAGAACCATTTGCTCCCATTCAAACAATCCAGAGCATCTTGTATACGGGGCATGGTGTATTGATCAGGGATGGTACACCCGTTGAAGGTCTGATAATGCACACACATTTGTACTGTTCCATTCTTCTTATGCACATCCGCAATGGGAGAAGCATATGGGCTCCTGGATTCTTGTATCACACCAGCTGCGAGCATTTCCTGCAAGTGTCTTCTCACATAGTCTATGTCTGCAGGGACTAGGCGTTGAGACCTCTCTCGAAATGGCCGTTCATCATGCAGGCATATGTGATGCTCTGCACCCTGGACACATCCCACGTCCCATTCCTTCAATGAAAACACTTGATCTCTCTGGGCAGGTTTCTGGCTAATTCTAGTCTTCCATTCAGCTGGCAATGGGGAGTCACCAAAATCAAACAAGTCGGGAGTCACTCTGTCTTGCCAGGGGGCTTGTTGCTGGGCAACACTGCAGTGTCTGTGCAGTGTACCATAGCTAGGGTGCATCCTCTGTTCACCCAGCTCTCCTGATCTGACACAATATGAATCTGGACCATCACTCGTCGTACATAGGCATGAGCATAAGCTGGCAAGATGCTGGGCTTAACCAATAATCCTTTCGGCAATTTTCCATTGCCTGGCGTGTTCAACATCAGTATTTTGTTCTTGACATTTTTGCGGAGGCAGACCTCCCCTTGAATGGTACACTGGGCGTTAGGGGCCAGTACCATTGAATCGTGGTCCTTCTTCCATATGACCCCTACCGGCTCATCCTGGTCCACTCCCTTGGGGTTCTGTTGCAAATCATAGGCCCTCTTGATCAGAGTGGGAATTCTTAGGGCCCTCCCAGTCTGTTGCCCTTGTTTCTCGTGACAGAGTTGTGCCAGTCTCCCAAACATATGGGCATTGGTCCCAATTAACAGGGGAACCCCATCATACAGTCCAGTAGGGGGACACACTAAGGCCAGTGTCTCGACTTGCTCCTCTACACCAGTTACAGCTGCAGGAAATGACAACCAGAGGTGGACATATCCTAGGTAGGGATAAGACTTGTCGCTTAGCTCCCACACATGTAGGCCTTCCAGGGATTGTAAGGGCACAGCAGATAAGTGTTTGTCATATCAGTCCTTAAATACAGTGGTCACTTGCGACACACTGTCCAGCACAGCCCAAGTAAGAATACCATTCACAGCCATGGTAGTCTCCATTGAAGGGCCCACTATTTTGGACCAGTCTGGAGGAACAGCAGCAGGGGCCTAGACAGATGATTTAGCCACATAGGGATTTGAGTTACTACTCCTTGAACCCTCACTGCGGTCATTTTGGGCACTCCTCGACCACTGATTCATTCTCCAAAGCTCTTCTTGACGCCTGTATACAACTTTATCTAGGTCTTTTGTGGACCGGCATTCTCTCTTCATGTGCCCATCCTTCCCACAATTATTGCAAAATATGTTTCTGGGATTTGGGGTGGCCGAGGCATCACACTGGGAGCTGGGGTGGTGGTACTACCATCTGAAAACCTTGGTGCCATCTCTGTCAGCTGTGTGGTGAGCATTTGGAGACATCTCATCAATTCTCTTACTTTCATAGTCAAGACATTACGTTTCGAGCTGCTGTCAGCAGGAGATGCCTGGGTGGACACCCCAACCCCCATGGCAGATGCAGTTGGATAAGGGTCGGTGCCTGTACTTGTGGGAGTGGCCTTCATAAAGAGACTTTTTGTTTCCCTGAACTCCCTCAGAAGTTCATCCCATGGTGGCACACACCCTCATTGGTCCCCACTTCGGAAGGGCCTCCCGATGCCGGGATCACTTGGGCTGCGCTCACCCTAGAATTACTCTTTCCCCCTCTTCATCTTCAACCTCCCAGAGTTCTTTAATCAAGTCACAATAGTCCGGTGGGTTACCCCTTCTATCTGGGAGCCTTAATTGAAGGAGCTGCAATTTAGAATGCTTTGCATGTTGCAGTATACAGTATGCTCCAACCTCACATGGTTTGTCACTGGCGGCTACTCCACCTTTTTGGTAAGCCTTCTGCAGCGCTATTTCCAGATGAGTAACATATGCAGACAAACTTTCCCCTGGCCATTGTTTTGTACCTTGAAATTTCTACATAAAGTTCTCCCCTGACTCGGTGCTCCCAAAATTGCCTTTGAGTGCAGATGGGTACTTCTGGGCAGATGCATCAGGGTTTGTGGACCTCAGAAATTTAATGGCCTCTAGGGTGGATCCCTCAAACTTTCTATGATCCTTTTCCATTTCTCAGCCTATGCACACTGCCATTCAGGTACCAAAGGGGCAACACAATCTATCCAGGTCTCGCAATCATCCTCCTCTTGGGGGGTGGGGAGGGTGCTGGAGAAGATTGTCAACCTTCGGTAAGAGTCGTGACTAATGTCAGGTACAGACATAGGAGCCAGCATTGGCACGAGCACAGAAGGAGGGGCAATAACAGGTGCTGGAGGGGGTGTTGGGGGAGGAACACCCCCAGGTGGCAGGAATAGTTTCTTTAAGTCCTCCACAGTTTTCCCTTCCTCCAGCAACAACTTAGCAAATTTCTCCTCAAAAGTCTCAGATAGTGTGGGGGGGGGAGGCTCATTCTCCCCGGGGTCTTTACTGTCTTTAGTTATCGCTCTCCAGGCAGTGAGGGCTCCTTCGGGGTGATAGTCCGTGGCACTTTGGAACTGTCTATTGGGTCCTTACACTCTACTAACGCCATGAAACTTTGGGTGAGCAGATTAGCCTGTTGACCACCACCACAGGGTTTTGTAAACATTCAACCTTGGAAAGTACTCCCTCTACAGTGTCCTTATTGGTACCCAGGGGAATATCCAGGATAAGTAGAGCATTTTGGGAGTCGATCTCCTGCCCAGTACACCACCCCACCAACTGGTGTATAGCCACTTCTGTTGGGGTAGCCATTTATTTTTAACAGCAATTCGCAAATTTGGCTACTAGAAGACACAAAATCCCAGCAGTGAGCCTCCAAGATGTAACCCCTAGGTGGCGCTATCCCAAGGGCTACTACCCCTGCCTGCTTGGCTAGTAGCAGGTTAAAGGGCCTGAGTTCTGAAATGGGTGCCTCCACCCAGAGATCAGGGTTGGTAGTGGTCAAGCTAACCTGGGCACAGCCCTCCGGGACACACTAACCCCCCTCTTTCCCCTCGAGTGGCCTGGACACTGTACAATAATCACTTTCACAATACCCCTGGTACACCACACAAGTACCCACACTGTTTGCACTTACCACCAAGGCTGGTTCCTCTGGCTCGACCCTGGGGACCCCCTGTAAAATAAGGCTATGCACAGCAAATAGCAACAGTACAGTACTTTGAGCACAAACTGGAACCACAGTCAGATTACATGCAGAAAAAGTTGGATCTGATTTATTCAGGGGACCTGAACAAGGGAAGGGCAAAATCAGGTAAATTAGCTTAAAGGTTATATCAATCAAGCAGTTATGCATGCGCTTGGAGTTCCCCCACACAGTCCACCTCTGGGTACCCAGGTGGAGAAGAGATGGGCTAGCCAGGAACGATGCCCAGGGTTGCAGCTGGTTGGGGCCCTGTGATGGAAAACACAACATGTACAGTACACAATAGTTGTAATCCGGAGCCAGAGGGCTCAGTTTGTAAAGGAAATGAAACAACAAGACAATCAGATGACACACTCAGATTAAGCTGTTGTTGCAGGGAGCTACCCTGGTATTTACTCACGATATCCAAGACTGGACACAGGCTGGACGAAAATCGAGACTGCAGGTGGTTGATCTGGAATGCCAGGAGAAGCAGGGCCCACATGAGTCGTAGAGGCAGTGCTTAATTTGTGCCGGTGCTAGCCGGGGCTCAGCCCCGGCACCTCTTTTCATTCCGGGGCTGAGCCCCGGCACCTCTAACTTAAGTTCTTTTCTCCGACTGAGCCGACTCACAGTACTGAGTAGAGTAGTATACTCACAGTGTACTTGCTGGCTTGCCGTGCAGACATGAGTGACTTGTGCTCGTCCTCGCTACTTGCCCAGGGGCGGGGGTGAGTTCGGATGCCGGCGGGCGTGCAGGCTTTATGCATCACCTGATCAACTGTTCTGTGGTCAGGTGGTGCATCTGTCTATCAGGCAGCGCAGCGTAAATGTAGTGGAGCGGACGGGGAGGAGTCAGAGTGACTACAGTGGCCTTGCCGGGTCGTTGCTCGAGTCGTGTTGGTGTTGTTGCAGCAGCAGAGCAAAGCTGTGGCTAGGCTATAAGTTAAATAAGCTCCGTCCGTCCAGTCCTCACATATTCTCGTCTGCACTGCACAAAAAAATGTTCTTGGGCGAGTGGGGCGACACAGGGCGAACCGAAGTTAGGGAATAGTGGTTTTGGTGGCTGCTAAAGGATCAAAGTCGGGCATCACGGGGTGGGATGGCTGGGAATAAGCGAGTGGGCGACCGAGCACGAGGTGGGGAAACTGCAGCCGCGGGGTGGTGGGAAAGTAGCTGCTGGTGCTGGGCTTCTGGCTGGAGCCTGAGGAGGAGAGGAGGAGGTTCAACTAGAGCTTGGAAGCCAGGCTGCTGACTGAGGCAGCAAAATTTATCATTCAGGGTGCTAAAATGGAGTGCTGAAGAATGCAGCTGAAGCAATTTAGGAAGAAGTAACAATCAGAAGGGCCAGGCAGGCAGCATTAAGGCAACAACTACTTGGGATTCAAGGAGAAGTCTGTGCACAGTGCATTTGCAGGGCAGAACAGAAGAAGCAGCCTCTGCTTCAGGCAAAAGACTTGAGACTTCACTTACTACCTACCTAATAAACAGAAATAAATAAGTAGTAAACCACAAAAAAAAACAAAAAACAGTAAAGTGAAGAAGCAGAAGACAGACTGCATTAAAGCTGATAGGTTCAGTATGTCTGTCTGGATTTGACCATTATTTTTACTTAAAGGTTTTCCTAGTTCTCCACAAGCTGAAGTAAAAATAACTCCCTTCCGGCCTTCCTGACTTCTTGGGAAAAACATTTTTTGTCACCTGGACGGAGTCAGGATATTAGAGACTCTCACCACCTTATTAAGCAATAATTTCAAGCAAGCCAGAGACTAGAGGCAGAGCAAAATTTAAGGCAGAGGAGCACGTGTGATGGTCTGACTGGGTTTAATCTCACAGTTCCACTTACATATAGCACATTACTGTGCGTGACACGGTGACAGTAACTGTCTTTGTCTCTTTCAGGGGCTGGGGCTTGAATAAAAAAAGACCAATACAGGCAGAGGAGCACTTGTGCGGACTGCGAGCTGGTTTAATTCTCACAAGTTCCACTTACATATAGCACATTACTGTGCGTGACACAGTGACAGTAACTGTCTTTGTCTCTTTCAAGGGGCTGGGGCTTGAATAAAAAAAAGGCTAATACAGGCAGAGGAGCACTTGTGCGGACTGCGAGCTGGGTTTAATTCTCACAAGTTCCACTTACATATAGCACATTACTGTGCGTGACACAGTGACAGTAACTGTCTTTGTCTCTTTCAAGGGGCTGGGGCTTGAATAAAAAAAGGCTAATACAGGCAGAGGAGCACTTGTGCAGACTGCGAGCTGGGTTTAATTCTCACAAGTTCCACTTACATATAGCACATTACTGTGCGTGACACGGTGACAGTAACTGTCTTTGTCTCTTTCAAGGGGCGGGGCTTGAATAAAAAAAAGGCTAATACAGGCAGAGGAGCACTTGTGCAGACTGCGAGCTGGGTTTAATTCTCACAAGTTCCACTTACATATAGCACATTACTGTGCGTGACACGGTGACAGTAACTGTCTGTCTCTTTCAAGGGGCTGGGGCTTGAATAAAAAAAGGCTAATACAGGCAGAGGAGCACTTGTGCGGACTGCGAGCTGGGTTTAATTCTCACAAGTTCCACTTACATATAGCACATTACTGTGCGTGACACGGTGACAGTAACTGTCTTTGTCTCTTTCAAGGGGCTGGGGCTTGAATAAAAAAAAGGCTAATACAGGCAGAGGAGCACTTGTGCGGACTGCGAGCTGGTTTAATTCTCACAAGTTCCACTTACATATAGCACATTACTGTGCATGACACGGTGACAGTAACTGTCTTTGTCTCTTTCAAGGGGCTGGGGCTTGAATAAAAAAAAGCTAAGTGAGATAGGCAGAGGAGCAGGTTAGATCTCTATTCATTTTGGAGACAGGCAGACAGCTGACACATAAATCCCAAAAATGTCTCATGGTCAAAAGAAAATATGGTCGTATTTTTTAAGCCAGGAGGTAGTATGAATGAGGGTGAGCCAGTGACTAAGAGGAAGAAAAGGAGAGTGATAAAACTACAGAAATGAATCTGAAGATGTATCAGGTGCCACTGTTACATGTGTCAGCAGTGCTACAAAAGAAAAGTAAGTTCATGATTTTGAAGGGAATAGTGTTGTCGAAAACAAAGTGTGCCAATAGTGACTCTGAATCACAGAGCTCTGGTAGTGAAGATGAATTACCTGAACAAGTTGTGGCTCACAGCAAACATTTACTTCCTGCCGGATGGACGGTGAACAAAAACATTTTTTCAGAGCAAATACGGTGGTTAGTCATCAACGGATCAAATCTCTGTTGCAGTGTGTGTCAGCAAGTCAGTAACTTGGGTCCCAAAAATCTGCTGGAATGAAGCTGGCTAAAGAATGGATCGAAACCTGAGTTACCTCATACGGTACCAATAAAGCAAAGCAACAGAAATCACTACGGAAAAGATAGGAGAACATGCACAAACTAAGTCCATGTCACGCTACCGCATTCTTGAGCAGTCAAAAAAGACACATTGCTGCAATTAGCTGCAATGCACAGTCTGCCCAAATTGCAACTATGGCCAGAATCTTCAGAACTGCTTATAAAGAAGCAAAGCGTAACCTCCGTCATATGGTTTTGAAGTAGAAATAGACTGTCAGCAGTTGAATGGACTAGACATGGGGAGGATTTTGCATTCCAATGCGGCATGTTCTAACATTCAACATCACATTTTGTCTGAGATGAAGAAAAGTTGTTTGCCCAAATCACAGCGATTGCTCCTAAAGTGAGTCTTTTACTTGATGAAGCTACTGCTTTAAACAAGAAGAGCACTTTAATTGTGTACATCGACTGATGTTACCTGGCATGGAGTCTCGCTAATTTATTTGTGGACCTTGTGGAGCTGCAGGATCTGACTGCCGAGGAATAGTGAACAGTTTATTGTCTGCTGAAAAAATTGCCATAAATGAAACTTTCTTGCCAAGTGCCTGGTAGCAGTTGCTTGCGATGGAGCTTCAGTGATGTTTGGATGCAATACAGGTGCCATGAAGCGGTTTGCAAGACATGTTTCCAAATATCCATAGCATGGCACTGCTCTGCTCATCGCCTAGAGCTTGCAGTCAATGATGTCATGAAAGATGTTGGAGCTACTAATCACTTTAAAAGTTTGTTAGAAAGCTATATTCTCTTTATAGCACATCTGGGAAAAATAGGTTAGAGCTGAAGGAATGCGCTGAAGCACTTGACATTCAGCTTTGCAAGATAGGTAGAGTGTTAGACACCGGTGGGTTCGTCAAGCTTTAGAACAGTAGAGGCTGTTAGGAATGCTTACCCTGCTCTCTATAAGCACTTCACATCTGCGGCTAATGACATTTCTCATGACAGCACAACACATAAAACCTACTCTGGTCTAAGCAAGCGGTTGTCATCTATTCAGTTTGTCAGCAACCTTGGAATTATGTATGATGCCTACAGGAGTTGTCAGAGTTATCTCTTGAATTGCAACATCACGATTGTACAATTGTTGATGCACACGAGCTATCTGCCGCAAATACGGTATTCACGCAATGGTAGAAAAACAAAGGCAAATTTTTGTCGCAGTGTGAGAAAGCCATAGAAGAAAGGATGTTTCATGGTGTCCTATTGCATGAAGGAAATGTTTGTGACAAGAAGATTCACCCAGGACAATTTTTCCACAGCTTAGCAGACAACTTACAGCGTATGCTGTCTACAGGAGGCACAACTGGTGACAAGACTGGGTATGAGAATCTGATCACCGAAATGAAAGTGCTATATAAGCAGTACTGGCCCGATGAGCTACCTACACTGTATGGAGAAAGTGAGATTGAAGCTCTTTGCAGAAAATTTGCTATTGGTACTACTCATTGAAACCATTGGCATACAGGGTGTACAAGGAGTCAGGTGGTAAAGAAATTCAGGAGCAGTATAAGTACCTCTTGACAGCCGTGAGCACTATTGCTATCTCCAGTGCCGAGTGTGAGCGAGGCTTTTCCCAAATGAACCTCATATGCACATCAACACGAGCATCAATGCTTGTTGAAACTATTTCATCATTACTATTCCTGAATCTAGTGACCCACCATTAAAGAAATTAAATCCCATCCCTTATGTTAGCTCATGGCTTGCCAAAGGGCACAGATCAGCCAATGATACACAAAGTAAGGAAAGAAAACATGAGGATAGCCAAGAAATATGGAAATTCTATGGTCTTTTCTCGATATGTAGAGAACAAACCAAACCAAACTCAGAATTTCTTTCTGCAACCTACAAAACTGGTGTAGCAACATGGATGGTTACTTAATGGTATTTGTAGCTTAATACAGAAACTGTTTTTTGGCTAGCAGGCAGCAGCTGAAACAGTGCGTTATATACTCTTTTCTTTGTGCTACACTTCCACCATGCATTACCACACACACATCAAATTACTGTAGTATTTTGTGCAAGCATCCATCATAAAGTAATGGTGGCCTAGCTACCACCCATCCATTACATCATGATGGATACTTGCACAAAATATTATAATAACTTTGTTAAGGAACATTAGTGTCTCTTACCTGGTCAATCCAAGCTGGGGATTAGCTATTCATCAAAACTGAGTCTGTTCCTGAGGAATTCCTGCAAAGGAAAACAAGAAATTTAAAGAGGACACAAAGAAACAAGGGTTGGATTTAAACCACTTGTAAATCATCAAATTAAAAAAGTTTTTATACTTATCTGATAAGGCAATTAAGACATGTCAAGACCTGTAAAATAAGAGAGGTAACTAAATAAAATCTTCTAGAAAAATATATTTTTTTTTAAAAAGACAGATGGTGCAATGCTAGACATTTTAATATCCTGTTCTGATGAGGGCCCCCAGAAACTCTTGGGTTTTAGATGGTCTGTTTTGAGTATTGTGGCTTTTATTGAAGATAGAACACACTTCTGTTACAGGTTCCCTAGTACCTCCATGTTGTTGCTTAATAAGGTGAGCGAGAGTCTCCAATATCCTGACTCCATCCAGATGATAAAAAAATGTTCCCCTAGGAGTCAAGGGGAGCATCCCCTTGACTTATAGAGGGAACATTTATTTTTCATCTGGGCGGAGTCAGGATAATGAGACTCACTTCTCCTTGATAAGCAACAACATATACCATATGGCATCTAGCAGGGTACAACTTTGCCCAATGCCTGGTATTGTATGGTGTGCACGGTGGCCTGGGGTTCGATAAGTATTAGACCATGTCAATGTGATATTATAAAATGTTCTTACTTCAGCAGCTGACCTCCCATTCTAACAAATTAATTACAGCAGGAACATAATTAATGTTATAGGTAGGTCAGAAGCCCTTGGGTTTTGGATGCTCTGTGGTGAGTTTGGGGGCTTTTATTGAAGATAAAGCACACTTCTGTTAGGGAACCTGTAACAGAAATGTGCTTTATCTTCAATCAGGGAACATGTAACAGAAGTGTGTTTTATCTTCAATTAAAGCCCCAAAGCTCACCACAGCACTTCTAAAACCCAAGAGCTTCTGGGGCCTTCCGTACCCCACACCCCTGGCCTTCCGTACCCCACACCCCTGGCCTTTGGATCACAGTACCTTGCCATAGCTCCTACATGCCCATGATCCTTTAGCTATAAAAACCTTTTCATGCTTCAGTTTTAATTGGTTCTTCTATTACTTGTACCATGCTAGATGTTATGTGGTACATTTTGTTGCTTAGTAAGGTCAGCCACAGTCTCCAATACCATAACTCCGAGTATAAAGGGCAAGATGCTGTGAATTGACCCAAAGCCAAAGGCCAGGGGTCTGGAGACCAGTAGGCACCCAGAAGCTCTTGGTTTCGTTTCAGATGCTCTGTGGTGAGTGTTGGCCAGGGTTATATATTGCACATAAAACACATTTCTATTCTTTGTCCCCCAAAAATTCTTCCCTTGGATTCAGGGATAGGGAACCTGGCACAGAATAGAAATGTGTTATCTACAATATAACCCATCAAAACTCACCACAGACATCTAAACTCAAAAACTGAGGGACCTCACCCCAATTCTGGCCTTTGGTTCAATTCAGCATCTTGCCCTTATACAAGCCCACAGTCCTTTACCAGTGGTCAGCCAGACTCTACAATAATTGACTCTACCCCAAAACAATTCTTACCCAGATTCAGGGTAGGGAACCAGACACAGAAATGTGTTTTATCTGGAATATAAATATAACCCCCCAAATTCATTACAGAGCATCTAAAACCAAAAACTTCTAGAACACGGCCCCCAGACCCCTGGCATTGGAGCCAATTCACAGCATCTTGCCATTGCATTATACTACATGCCCAGCCATGATCCTTTATCAGTGCCTGGTCAGCCAGGCTCTCCAACCTGACTCCACCCCAAAACAAAAATTTCTTCTCCTGGATTCAGGGCTAGGGAGCCTGATATAGAAATGTGTTTTATTTGCAATATAACCCCAAAACTCACCACAGAGCATCTAAAAACCCATAGCTTCTACAGAATGGCCCCAGACCCTCGGCTTTTAGTGTTTGGACTCAGGGCCCTGGCAACTCTTTCTTTACAAATTAAGCACTGCACAGAGGTGTCGTTCCTGTTCAGGCGTGCAGCAGGGGGCTGATCCCCAGGCAGGTCTCTCATTGATGGCTTCTCTATGCAGTGGGTAGTCTGGCTGGGCCAATCTGGCAAGGCCCTGACCACATGGAGATAAATTCAGATGTAGTCCGTTTTGGGCTGGATAAGCTTCCAGCAAGCAGAACACAGTTCACACAGTGGAGGACCAACTCATGACCCACTAGCAGCTCATAGCACATTTTCATGTAAGGGAATTCTACTGTACCAGGCAAATCGCTCCCCGGTCACAATCGCAAAGTCTCTGCACGCACCGAGAGCTTAGGGGTAGCTGGAACTCCTGACAGGCCAATCACATTCAGCAAAATCTTTGGTCTTCTTCAGGTTGAGCCTGGCCCACTTCAGTAGCTTACTTTAGTCACACAAACTTGGATTTAATCCAAAAATAATTCTCTTCTCTCCCTCTCAGGAGCAGCACACCAACATGCAGGCCAAAAACTTAGCCTTTTCAGAGTTCTCCTATACGAATCCACTCAGGATTGCTGCCCTAAATGCACTTGAGCTCTTCTCATTTCATTTCCCAGCTCAGAACTAACTGAAAACTGCAAGTAGCCCGGGACTTCCCCAAGATCCAAAAGACTTGGTTGGCTGATTTGGCTGTCAGTCAAAGCAAGAGCTCCCCCTTCAGTTGCAAAAAAGGCGTAAAAAGTTCAAACTACAGTTCCTACAGATTTTGAATTCAGACAGCTCCTGTAGTCTGGCTACATTTTAGGTCCCACCAGTGCTGATTGGTCCAATTTGCAGTCCAGGACCAAGATAGTGGAAACAAACAAAACAGTCCTTGCTACAAAGAAAGCAGGTTAGACAAACTACATTATCATTATCACTCTAAATGATTTTCAGTAAATAGTTACATCTTTCAACAGAGCTCCCTCTCAGATTACTTAAGCTCCAAGTAGGCAGCTCTTAAAGAGACAGTACACAGAGTCTATACATGCTCTGGTAATCACATTTAAACTGCTAAAATGCAGGACACCAGCCTGGCAGTGAGCATTTAGGAAAGCTCAAGGAAAACTTTTTGGGAAACTCCATTTGTAGGGGGGTTACAAATGTAGACATATGTAGCAAAGCATTGTGGTTACAATAAGAAGTTGTTTTCCAATTTCCTTACAGTGAGTTGCAGTCTATTTCTGTAGTGGCTTCAACAATAAAAGCTCTTATATGTTTATTTTCAAAACAAGGCACTGTGCATATAGTATACAGCTGACAAGATTTCTTTACTAAGAGATGTAGTTTTCTATAGCAGTAGTGTAGATGACTGTAATACCAAGACTGACCAACAGAGGACTCTGTCTCACAACAATGCTTACAAACTTTGTTTCCCTTGCATGATGTCACGGTTGGGGTTGCAGCACTGAGAAAAAAGAGGTCAGATTATGCAAATGAAGCAGAGCACAGAAATAAAAGCATTTTATTTTCATGAAAAACAGCACTTTTTGGCAGTTTGAATGGTAGGAGATTGAATCACAACTCCTACAGGTTACTACTTCCATTTGCTATGGCAAACCTCACAAAATCTCTTTTAAACACTCGAGCCTCCGGGAAGGGGTGTTTATCTATCGATCCATCTTTCTGTCCTGTTTCTCCTCAGATGCCCATATGGTACCCATACTCAGTTTTCCATATCCTCTCCTGTGTGCCTGGTGTGGTACTGATTGCTTCGGGCTCTGCCAATCAAATGTTTCTCTGAGCTTGTCTCTGGCAGGGAGCTGAGGCATGCTGGGGATGCCGATAATTATATGGGCACCAGCACGGTGCATGAATGTGGGCGGCCTTAGCCTGCAAAAAGTTTCTGGGTGGTCCTAGTTGTCAGCATGGCTCAGTTGGTAGCACATCCATCTCTGGGTCAGACGTCTGTGGGTTCTAGTTCAACACCATGATTGGGATCATACCTAAATGCTCACACCCGAGTGCAGTATTAGGGGGGTGCTGTACTGTTGGGGTGTGCCATCCTTTGGATGAGATGTTAACTCATTTGTTCCCATAGATGCCATATGGCATCGGAACCATCTACTGCTGGAATGGACCCAAAATGGCCACCAGGAGCAAATGGTTAAACAGAGGTCCCTTCTACACATCCTGGTGTTGTCCTGGTGGAAGTAAAAGAACCTGAGGCACTCTTTGCAAAGAGTAGGGGACTTTCCCAGTGTCCTGGCCAATGTTCCCCTTCCATAAAACCAGTCCATGCAATTGTCCAAGGCTGTGTGTGGGTGTTGGTGTGCGATATGGCTGCCACTACACATTCAGTCACTTCACTACCAGTCTAGCATTGCTTGTAAAGTGCTTTGAGATACAGTGTGTATGAAAAGCATTATATAAATGCTGATTCTTCTTCTAATGCTGACGGCTTATAGTTCCATAATGTGGCTCAATGGAGGAGATTCTCTTGAACATCTACTGTTAGCGTAGGTAACTTTTATTTTTCAGTACAAGCTTCACCTTCCATACTGTACAGTGTTTTACCTTGATGAGATTCTGTAGAAGCATGGCATACCATGTTGAAGGTACTACCCGGCAAGGCTTGAGCATTTAAAAAAAAAAAAAAAAAAAAAGGGTTGTTGTTTGCCACTGCATGCTCCGATTAGTCACTTTCATCACACTATCCAGACCCCAAGTGGGGCAGTTTGGTGCAGGTTATACAGATGAAAGCAGATAGAATTTCAGGCTTTAGAATGATTGCCGTAGAGTTTTAAGAGCTCATGATGGATTGTAGGGGAGCTGGAAATGGCCGTGTCTTCTCTTGCTTTAACTTAAAACTAAAGATTTCCTTGGTTTGCCCAACTCTCTGCATTACAACACACTATGATGGATGTATTAAAACAAGTTCTACCCACCATCTCCCATGCATGGGAACAAACCCTGTTTTACATAAACATTGCATTTACATTAGCAAAAGTGAATGCTGTAGTCATGGTATAAAGATTAACTACCCTTTTTATTGCTTTAAGCGAGGTGCTTGCATAACATGACTAGGCCATTCCATTTTCTGAATCTATGATGCACTCAAGACTGCACGATATATTAAAGTAGGTTTCATTTCAGTAGGGAAACCGCAGCATTTTCTAAGCAGCCTTTTAACATCTCTAGTTGGATACACACCATTTTAGGTATATGAATGTTATTTTACCATTTGGTTGGCATTTATTTCAGAGACCAATATTTGCCCTTCCCCATTTTATATATATATATATATATATATATATATATATATATATATTTTTTAACAGTCACTTGCGATTTAGACAGATATTGCCTTTTGTTTCCAGTAAGAAACTCTGCATCTGTCTATCCTACAGTGGCGAGAGATAGTACACTGTAGAATGCCTCTAGCAGGGATCCCTACCATCCTGCTAGACCATCCCTGATACAGTTCTACAGCATGCTGCATTTGACATTGAAAAAAAACAAAACAGCAACTTGGTTTTACAAATACGGTCAAGAAAATAAAGTACTTACAGGTGTTGGCATCGCTACTGTGAAATATAATCATATGATAGCTGGATGGGAATACTACTGTATTTTGTTTAAAAATAACATGCTGCATTGACTTGTACTGAAAGAGGAAACCAGCACTGTGTAGATTCCAGGAAAAAAAAAAAACACAAACCCCTATACCCCAATGAGAGTGAAAGCATGACCTCACGATGTCTTCATTTGGGCCTCGGCTTTTGTAATGAGATGTAACATCCCTCCCAAATTTGGGTCTCCTCCCATGCTGCAGAATAATATGCAGCTGCCAAGCAGGTGACGTTGGTAACCAGAAATAAGTTGCTTATACCTTCGGCACACAGGTATGTATTTTGAAAGTCCACTGAAAAGACAAATGTGGTAGTGTAAATGACTGCTCCAGGAAATAGATTTTTTAAAGGCCATCTGACATCGAAAATCAGAAACACTTCTGGTTTCAAGATAGTGTGTATATTTATGAAGTGAGAGGGGATGCAAAATACAGAAAATACAAAACGTTCTACAAAATTTGTTTCTGTTTCCCCTGTTTCGTTTGGGGGGGGGGGGCGCTCTCACTTGTCTGGCTTAGTTATCAAAAAAATAGGATTCAAAAACTTGGCCAGGCAGGAGGTGCTTCTTTGGCAGAGCTGGCCCAGTGGTGTGGCAACAGCATAGTGTGCTCCAACTTGGAGACTGTGGTTCTCTTGTCAGCCCCATTGAGGAGTGTTCCTGGGGAAAAGGGTGTGGGCAGGCAGAGTTTGCAAAAGGCAGCTGCTGGCCTACTCTCCTAGCTGAAAAAAAGGTGAGGATAGTAAATTTTGCTTGCATGACATTTTAATTTGGGACCTAGCTTTAACGTCACATAAGGCAATATCAAAAGTGGGTTTTTATAGGTTAAAGATACAGATAAGCTCAACTTTCTATACAATGATTAAAGTCCTGTACAATAACATCAGTAGAGATTCACATTGGTACAGTTTTGCATTACAAGGGCTACCTATGCAATAAGTTTTCGTATGCAGCTACACAGTTGTAAGGTACATAATACATAGCATTTTAACATTTCAGTGCCCCGTGTTCCTTACTTCTAATCTATTTGAGGTTATCCTAGATCTTCTGAGAGCCAAACTCTTTGGACTTGGAGCAAGAAGCCTTAGGACCCAGTGGAAAACTAGAACGTTCAGTTCCACGATGCCACATTTGGTGCCAACGCACTACACTACACTATGCACATTATGGCATATAAATGGTGTCATCAGCCCTTTTCACCTCTGTTCCTTTTTTCCTCTCTATAGAGGGCACAGTAAATCTCTTTGTGACTAGGACTTGATTGTTTAATCTGATCTCCCAAGAGCAGTCTTCATCATCACTTTAGTCTCATGTTCCCTTTCGTGTTTTTCATCATGTCTTATTCTCCATCCTTTTATTGTTACTGCTGTGGGAATGAAATTAATAATAATAAATTTTATTTATATGGCGCCTTTCTAATTCCAAGGCACCTTACAATTTAAAAACAACCATTATAAAATCCAGTAATATACAGTACAACTAATACTCAAAACAGTAAGATAAATAGTTCAGTTCTCCAAGAAGGTTTTTTGCCAGAGGAAAGTTTTCAGACCCTTCTTAAATTCCTCCACAGATGTGCACTCCCATAACCGACGTGGTAGAGTTCCAAAGGGTGGGAGCAGCATAAGTAAAAGCTCTAGAACCCGATGATTTCAAATTCACCCTTGGAATCTCTAGCAACCCTTCGTCAGCCGAGTGGTGTGATCGACCAGGGAAGTAGGGCACCAGAAGTTCTTTCAGATAGACTGGACCCAGACCGTGTAGAGCTTTGAAAGTCAGTAAACTGACTTTAAAGGTGATCCGCCACTGTATTGGCAGCCAGTGCTGTTCGCGCAGCACCGGAGTAATATGACAGGATCTACTAGAGCCTGTCAAAAACTGGGCTGCAGCATTCTGCACCAACTGCAGGCGACAGATTTCAACCCCTGAAAGCCCTAGATATAGGTAGTTGCAGTAGTCCAGGCGCGAGGACACAAAGGTGTGGACCAAAGTTAGAAAGTCGTTGGATGGAACCAGATGCTTATCCCTGGCGATGTTCCTAAGATGGTAAAAGGAAGTCTTTACGACAGCTGACACCTGCCACTGCAGTGTCAGTCTATCATCAAAAACCACCCCCAGGTTACGCACCCGTTAGGAGGTCGGGAGAGAGCGCCACCAAGAGCAATTCTGGAGCGTGCCACCCCCCCACCCAGTCTGTCAACCCGGGTCCACCACCAATACCTCTATCTTTCTGAGTTCAACTTCAGCCAGCTGAAATCCATCCACTCCTGGATTTCTTTCAGAGAGTTGTTAAAGACTGAGAGAACTCCATCCTGGTCGGGTGCAAAAGAAAGGTAGAGCTGGGTATCATCTGCATAACAGTGAAACCTCAGCCCATACCTTCTTAAAATGTCTCTGAGGGGTAGCATATACACCACGAACAACATGAGTGACAGCGCAGAACCCTGAGGCACCCCACACAACAAAGCTGTTGGGCCCAGGGAAAAAACCCTGGACACAACTCTTTGTGATCTCCCCATGAGGAACAAAATGAACCATCTTAAGACTGTCCCCGACATTCCACATATATGCCTCAGGTGTCCTATCAACACCATGTGATCCACAGTGTCAAAAGCTGAGGAAAAATCTAAAAAAACCAAGATGGAGTGGCTTTTCCGATCTCTCCCCATTAGGAGATCATTGAGCACCCAAACCAGCGTTGTCTCGGTACTATGTCACTTATGAAAACCGGACTGGAGGGGTTTATAGATGTCATGGATGGTCAAATGGTCTTCCAGCTGTGCTGCCTCTACTTTCTCAATCACCTCCCCAGCAAAGGGAAGGTTAGAGATAGGTCTGTAGTTTGCGAAGCAGTCTGGGTCCAAGGTAGCTTTCTTCAAGAGTGGTGTCACCACCGCCTCTTTCAGGGAGCACCATACTATCCGCACAGGGACTGGACCGATGATATCACTACAACCCAGAATTAGGGAGGTTGGTTCAGGATCCAAACTACAGCACGTAGGGCACACATTCTGGATAATCCTCATGACATCCATGAACTCCGGTCAACTGAAGGTACTCCAGGAAAATTGAGGAACAGTGATCTTGCACTGTTAAACAGCAGCCCCCCTGGAGTGTGCTGGCTGCAGAACCGCCCTGATGTCAGCCACCTTATTTGCAAAGAATCGAGCAAGCTCGTCGCACTCTAACTGTGAAAAAGCTTTCCGAACTTGCAGACAGGCTGGGTTGCACAGTCTGTCCACAGTTCAAAATAGCTGACCTGGTCGGTTCTGAGCAACCGCAATATCCCTGGACAGGAATTCTGCCTTCTTATGGGTGATTGCAGATTGAGGGGCCAAATAATGGTCCATCAGTCTAAGGTGGTAGGCATCAAGAGCGGACTTTCACCAGCAACGCCTAACCTTCACCCCTCGTCTCCGCATCTCCCTCAACGTCCCATCAAACCAAGGGGACTTGGGGCAAAGGGAGAGGGGGAGAACACGGACTAGAGCAATAGAATCCAGAGCCACCATAACAGCTGTATTATAATCTGTCACGAGGGTCTCTGGATCATTGCTTGCCAACGCGGAGGACGAGAGGTCAAGGACCGCTGCAAGGCCTTGGGAATTTATATCCTGTAAAGGGCGGTACTTAACCATCTCCACAGGGGTAGGCCTTCTAGAGGGGGTACTAAAACTAAACCCCACGGTGTAGTGATCTGACCACCTGACTGGTTCCACCCCCACGTCGGATGTTTTGATCCCTAGAAGGAAGATTAAGTCCAAAGAGTGTCCAAGTTTATGCGCAGCAGTGGAAACTACCTGGAGGAAGTGTTGACCAAATTGCAAGAGTTTATCATCGACCCTGGCGTTGAAATTGCCCAGAGCCATCAATCTGGGTGACTCAAACGCCATGTTGATGACAAAGTCTGCCACTTCCTGAAGGAATCGCTTCTCATCACTGGGTGGACAGTAAATGAGAGCGATTCGATAGCCTACACCTGCTACTACTGTACACTCAAAGGACTCAATCTCCTCAACTAATACCCCGTGAGGCCTAGTTCAGTCTTGAAACAGACCGCAACCTCCCTCCCTCCGGCGATCCAGTCTCAGATGGTGTATCATCAAGTACCGGCTGGAGTCATAGCCTCCAGAATGGGGCCTGAATTTTCATCCAGCCAGGTCTCCATGATGCAAGCCAGGTCCATCGTACCAACAAGATCCGCAGTAATTGTAGTCTTATTCTTAAAGGACCAGGCATTGCACAACACAGCCCAAGTTGGATGAATCTTGCTGGCCGTCCGGGTCGTCTGCCTACCATATTCAGTAGTACCCCTGGGTATGGGCACCAGACATGGCAAACCATGATCTGGATTCCATTTCACTCCAGGGCGCCTTCTAGATCCAACCACCCCAATACCATGACCCCTCTCGTCCATCCTCCGCTCTTGTTGGCCTTGCCTCCTCCTATCTATCCTATGCAATACTTGGCGGCTCTACAGCGCTGGTAGGTCTCAAACTGGAGAGGGGGGGGAATAAAAAGGGCGAAGAGCACGAAGGGAAGAGGATGAGTAGCGCACAACTGTAGGGTTAAAGTCCAGCACATGCTGCATCTACACAACCAAATAATAAGTACAATAGAACAAACTCAATCAAATTATCAGCCAACAGCACCCAAAATAATAATATGCAGACCTTAATATAATGCAATTTAAAACACCATCCTAATCTCTCTTAACTAATAAAATCAATCCTATACTTAAATCCAAAGCCCGCTATAATCTCCCCACATACATACATAACATACAAAAGAAAATACAATTTAGGTTTTGTTTTGTTTATTTTTATCCTGTATAACCAGTGAGCATAGAATGCCCATTTTCACTGGTGTCCAGTCACAACATAATTACAAACACGATATGTAATACAAAAAACATACAAAAGTCATACATATAGCTATATCAATTAAAACAGCGGCATTTTGCTTCATTAAACATAAACTTTAGAAGAACACTTTTGAATAATGAAATGGTTACAGACTTAGTAATATTGCAAGGCAAATCATTATATAATTTAACTGCATAGTATTGAAAGGAGTTCTGTGCCATTGTACTTTTAAAAAAAGGAATCTGAAATTCATAATTAACTTGTGACCTTGTCAAAACAGAATTAAGCAACCTTGGAAACATCTCACAAACTATACCAGGTAGGTATCCCAAATGCAATTTATGCAAAAATACTGCGGTACGCATTCTAAATCTGTCCAGAAAGGACAGACACCCTAAATTACTATAAAGATAACAGTGATGAGTCATTTTATTCTGACAAGTGACCAATCGAATGATATCTCTCACACCCAAACAATCATAAATAAACAAAAGTAAAATTATTTTTTTTTCCCCTTGATTTTGGTTCCCTTGGTCTGCACGATATTTGTCTGTAATGCCTTCAGCCTCCTTAAGACATTACCCACTGGATTAGGCCATGATGTGGTGAATCAGGAAGGACCAAGCCCCCTGTTTATCGCAAGGTGAGTTCCTTGAGGAAACTGCTGCCAAGTCCCACACAAAGCAATAAGTACAACCTGCGCTCTTGTCTCCGCCTTCACACATGAGGGAGAAAT
The DNA here is from genome assembly GCA_016271365.2 of Neoceratodus forsteri. Lineage (NCBI taxonomy): Eukaryota > Metazoa > Chordata > Ceratodontiformes > Ceratodontidae > Neoceratodus > Neoceratodus forsteri. Next base: position 1,548,746,756 of record CM057455.1, on the reverse strand, counting down.
GGTACCATCTTTCCCTTCCTTCACCCAGTGAATGAAGTGGACACAACCTGTGGGAAGGCTCTGATGTCATTACTATCGACTCTGAATCGGCAATTGCTCCTTAGTCACTGAAACCTGTTTCCATGCCTCCCACCAGATCATCTTTAAGATCCCTGCACAGACACTTAGCACAGTTGTCTCAGGAGCTCCGTTGGCACCATTGGTGATGCTGGCCGTGGCACCGCTCACAGCAGCATGCTCAGTAGTATCCATGTTGCAGAAGTCGAGGGTTCTTCTTTAAGATCCCTGCACAGACGCTTCGCACAGTTGTCTCAGGAGCTCTGTCGGCAGCATTGGTGATGCTGGCCGTGGCACCGCTCACAGCAGCATGCTCAGTAGTATCCATGTTGCAGAAGTCGAGGGTTCTTCTTTAAGATCCCTGCACAGACGCTTCACACAGTTGTCTCAGGAGCTCTGTTGGCACCATTGGTGATGCTGACCGTGGTGTCGCTCACAGCAGCATGCTCAGTAGTATCCATGTTGCAGAAGTCGAGGGTTCTTCTTTAAGATCCCTGCACAGACGCTTTGCACAGTTGTCTCAGGAGCTCTGTCGGCACCATTGGTGATGCTGACCGTGGCACCGCTCACAGCAGCATGCTCAGTAGTATCCATGTTGCAGAAGTCGAGGGTTCTTCTTTAAGATCCCTGCACAGACGCTTCACACAGTTGTCTCAGGAGCTCTGTTGGCACCATTGGTGATGCTGACCGTGGTGCCGCTCACAGCAGCATGCTCAGTAGTATCCATGTTGCAGAAGTTGAGGGTTCTTCTTTAAGATCCCTGCACAGACGCTTTGCACAGTTGTCTCAGGAGCTCTGTCGGCACCATTGGTGATGCTGGCCGTGGCACCGCTCACAGCAGCATACTCAGTAGTATCCATGTTGCAGAAGTCGAGGGTTCTTCTTTAAGATCCCTGCACAGACGCTTCACACAGTTGTCTCAGGAGCTCTGTCGGCACCATTGGTGATGCTGGCCGTGGCACCGCTCATAGCAGCATGCTCAGTAGTATCCATGTTGCAGAAGTCGAGGGTTCTTCTTAAGATCCCTGCCAGACGCTCGCACAGTTGTTTCAGGAGCTCTGTCGGCACCATTGGTGATGCTGGCCGTGGCACCGCTCACAGCAGCATGCTCAGTAGTATCCATGTTGCAGAAGTCGAGGGTTCTTCTTTAAGATCCCTGCACAGACACTTCGCACAGTTGTCTCAGGAGCTCCGTTGGCACCATTGGTGATGCTGACCGTGGCACCACTCACAGCAGCATGCTCAGTAGTATCCATGTTGCAGAAGTCGAGGGTTCTTCTTTAAGATCCCTGCACAGACGCTTCCACAGTTGTCTCAGGAGCTCTGTCGGCAGCATTGGTGATGCTGGCCGTGGCACCGCTCACAGCAGCATGCTCAGTAGTATCCATGTTGCAGAAGTCGAGGGTTCTTCTTTAAGATCCCTGCACAGACACTTCACACAGTTGTCTTGGGAGCTCTGTCGGCACCATTGGTGATGCTGACCGTGGCGCCGCTCACAGCAGCATGCTCAGTAGTATCCATGTTGCAGAAGTCGAGGGTTCTTCTTTAAGATCCCTGCACAGATGCTTCGCACAGTTGTCTCAGGAGCTCTGTCGGCACCATTGGTGATGCTGGCCGTGGCACCGCTCACAGCAGTATGCTCAGTAGTATCCATGTTGCAGAAGTCGAGGGTTACCTCAGCCATGAAAACACTGATGACCCCTGTGGCACGACACTGTCCTCTGTGCTGTCCTTTAAGAAACCTGAAGTTCTCACTACTGTTGCTACTGCAACAGCATGTTGTGCCAGCACAAGGTACTCTGTTCCCATCACCTGCCATAGGGGTGGTTAGTGTGATGCAGGTGATCGTGACTTCTTTATGTTCCCCTACATTGTTGATGACTGCTTTCTCAGACTCATTGTTTTTGATGCAACCCTTTCAATAGATCAAGAAGGTGCCCTTCCTGCCCTTGTGGCTGTTCCTGCCAGAGTATGCATTCATCTCTTCCCTGCAAGCTACGATGGGCCAATCTAAGGTTGGCATGATTAATAAACTCCCCCCTCCCCCGCTTCTCCACTATCTATGGAGATGCATACTGCTCACCCTGAGAATTCCTTAGGTGCACAGAAGCTGCTGCCTTTTTAATTTGAAACTGCATGGTTTTATGCCCCCTATGGGTCAAATGAGTACTTTAGAGTCTACCCCAAAGGGGGTGAGGTCCATTTCCTCATATGTCTGCTCCTCATCATTAGCACACTCTGAACTGGTGGATTCTGCATTTTTCACCTTAATGGCAAGAATGCAGGAAGTCATTGGTTTCCCTTGGGTTGCTAGAAAGGACCTTCCTGACTTTGTCCTGATTGGATCCCACCTCCATGTTGATGCCACCCTTACAGCCAGCCGGCCCTTGAAGTAGCCACATTCACTGTTTGAAAGCATCCTGGCAGAATGTGTGGTAACCTACCAACCATCTGAAAATGTGTGACGGTCATCCCGCTGCATCAAGGACGTGATACATCTCACATCCAATATGGACCTATCTTAGTTCTCATTGTGCTGTCTGAAATACTTAAGACGTTTGTGCGTGGTTGGTTATTTGCAAGGCCACTGATTTAATGTGATTAAAGTAACGAAATTCATTTTTCAAGCCTTGAAATTCCAGGAATTGCACCAGTGATTGTTAGTTTAATTTCCAGATTTTACTGGGATTCTACTGTTTTTCTTTTAGTATGTATACTGTATAAATAATCACGATCAGCAGGACGGCATAACCGCTAGACCACGAAGTACATCAAAACCTATATTGTACAGTGCATTTGAGAAAGGAGGACAATTTCAGCAGATTTATGGCAACAAGAGTAACAATCATAGCCTAACATATGCACTAATAAAAATAACACACATTGAGTCATGATTTTGGTTATTTGGTTGTTACTTCTGTTAAAAATGGTACATAGAAAGTGAAGGTATAGCAACATAGAGTGCAGTGGAGCTCTCTGCATCTCGCTCCAATAATATCATTTAATACTGCCATGAAATTGGAATTTCGGTACACATTGTATAAAATGAGTCAAAGTTGTACTTTCACTTTATATTTTTTAAAGTGTTTATATTGTTTTAAACATGTTTATAAATGTATGTCAATTATTTAAATTACTTTGTGCAACCATAAATGTATGCTTAAACAGGACCAACACGTAAATAGGGCTGTCTAGCCCTAATGGTGTTTTGTACCAATGTTTACCTATATAAAAATAAAATTTTCTACTACTGCTGCCAATCGCACTGCACGTTCAACAGCCATTTTAGGGATCAGACATGGAGGTTTTTTTTTAATTGAAAGGCTGTTTAACATCAATGCAGTTTCGTAGCATTTAAAAATGTAATTATATAAATACAGTTTTGGAATTCATGTAAACTGCAGCCTTTCCTTTACCTCTCTTTGAAACCTGATTTTGAAGTGTATTATTATTGGCAAAACGTTGTTTAGGTGTCTTATAATAGTGTGGCTGTATGAAGGAGATAGTCTAGAGCAATAGTTTCAAGTCCAAAATCCTGGTGACCTCAAAGTGCAGCCACCAGAACTTGCTGGTGGCCTCACTCCTTATTTTTATCACTCCAAACCCCTTGATATAACCAATCACCCTTATACAACACATTTGGGTTCACATAGTGTACAGCAAAATCAATCCCTGATACATTTTCTCTTGATGTATTCATATATTTGTTAAAAGATACAAAATAGTCTATTCTATTACCTTTATATTTGGGGCACTAAAGAACTATGCAACAGCACAAAGTTCTGCTGGCGGCCTCATGCAGCCACGATGGACTCATTTGGGAAACGCTGGTCTAGTACATTGAGAGTTAATACTGGTAAATAACTTTTCCTTTCTTAAGTGGTTGGTTCTGTGGGTAGAAGATTATTGGTTGAGTCTGATTACTCATAGCTTGAGTGTTGGTGAAAACCATGAAGCAGAAAGTCAGGGCACTCGCTGTCACAAAACGCGATCTGCAGGTCAGGCCCTCTGCTCAAACAGTGCCAACCTCAGAGTACAATAGTGTGAACAGGTAACAGACAGGGTAACCCTCCTGTCTGCTTCTGGGTCCGAGTCACCTTTAGCCTCAAGTTCTGGGGGGATTCAAACTGTGAACCTTATGCTAGCGTACCCCAATGTACAGGCTCTGATAATATTCTCTTCAGGGGGGTGCAATATATCTTTCGCCTAAGGGCACCTAACCATGTATCCAAAATTAACCCTTAAAACTCTATAAGAGACAGAGACCTTAGGTATGTTCTTACCATTTACCAAGCTTAGTAACACCATCAAGCCCTTGAACATTTGTCAGACTTAATATCCGTTCAGCAATAACATGCAAAGAAAATGACTGAGCAGACCCAGGCAGTATCTTAAGAAAATGTTTACTAAAAATGGATAAAAACAGTAAGATAAAATACAGAACAAATATCAGAGTATCACAGTCACATAAAAGAAAAAAAGGAAAACTACAGAACAAACTCCTACCACAATACATTTAGATCTTTTCTATCTAATGTATTAAGGATAGAAACATAGAATTTGATGGCAGATAAGTACTGCTTGGCCCACCTAGTCTGCCCATTTCCCTACCTAATGGATAAGCTGCAGATCCTAGTTAACCAACAGCCTACTTCCTCCTACCCCCCATTAGCATTGCCTTATGCCTGTCTCATGCATTCTTGCATTTCCCCACTGTTTTTGACTCTATGACCTCCTCAGGAAGGCTGTTCCATGCATCTACAACCCTCTCTGTGAAGAAATACTTCCTCACATTACCTCTGAGCCGTCCCCCCTCTATCTTCAAATTGTGCCCCCTTGTTCCTGCACATCTCTTTTTCTGAAAGATGCTATCCTCTTGGACTTTGATTCCCTTGAGGTATTTGAAAGTTTCTATCATGCCCCCCTCCTCCTTTCCTCGAGGCTATACATCTTAAGCTCCTTTAGTCTTTCTTCATATGTCTTCTGGTGCAGATCCTGCACCATTTTGGTTGCCCTCCTCTGGACAGCCTCCACCCTATGTCTTTGTGGAAATGGGGTCTCCAGAATTGTACACAGTACTCCAGATGTGGTCTTACCAACGGTCTGTACAGAGGGCCAACAACTTCCTGTTTTCTACCAGTGATGCCTCTCCCTATGCATCCCAGTATCCCCCCAGCCCTCCTTACTGCCTTCTCACATTGCTGGCCCACCTTTAGGTCATCTGATATGACTACCCCCAGGTCCCTTTCCATTTTTGTTGTTGTCAGTATCTCACCCCCCATTGTTTACTCTTGCCCTGGGTTTTTGTTTCCCAGGTGCATTACTTTGCACTTCTTTGCATTGAATCTAAGCTGCCATAAATTTGACCATTTCTCCAACCTTGCCAAGCCCCTTTTCATCATTTCCACCCCACCTTGCATATCAACCCTGTTGCAGATCTTTGTGTCATCTGCAAAGAGAAATACTTTCCCTTCCAGTCCCTCTGCAATGTCACTTATAAAGTCATTAAAAAGGACCGGCCCCAGTACTGAACCCTGCGGTACCCCACTAGTAACCCTCCTTTCTTCACTGTGGACTCCCATTTACTACTACCCACTGTGTCCTGTTGTTCAGCCAGTGTTTTACTCAGGCTGCCACCCTGGGACCCACTCCCAGGCTGGCTAATTTGTTTATTAATCTTTTGTGCGGGACTGTGTCAAATCCCTTGCTAAAGTCTAGGTAGGCCATGTCCACAGCCCCTCCCTGGTCTACTACTTTGGTCACCCAGTCAAAGAAATCAATTAGATTTGTTTGACATGACCTTCCTGCTGTGAATCCATGCTGCCTTGGGTCCTGTGCCCCACTGGCCTCTAGGTATTCAGCAATTCTTTCCTTCAGAAGTGATTCCATCATTTTCCCTATCATTGAGGTCAAACTGACAGGTCTGTAGTTTCCTGCCTCTGTCTTGCTCCCACTTTTGTGAAGGGGAATCACATCCACCCTTTTCCAGTCCTCTAGTACCTCACCATCCTCCCATGATTTATTAAAAAGGGTAGTCAGTGGTGTTACTAGTTCTTCCCTTAGTTCTTTTAGAATTCTGGGGTGAATTCCATCAGGCCCCATTGCTTTATCCACCTTCAGTTTTAAGAGTTCTTTCAGAACCCTTTCTTCTGCAAAAGGACTAATATCAACCCCCTCCATCCAGAGTGCTTCTATTGATTGGATTAGGCATCTCCCCCTGCTTTACCATTGTGAATACTGAGCAGAAATACTCGTTCAGTATCCCTGCTTTTTCACTGTCACTCTCTGCCCAACCACTTTCCTCTTTATTCAGCCTCAGTATCCCTGCTTTTGTCTTTCTTTGCTCCCTAATGTACATATAAAAGGTTTTATCCCCCTTCTTAACTGAGTTGGCTATCTTTTCCTCAGTTTGAGCCTTTGCTATTCTGACTTCCTTTTTCCTTCTGCTTTAATTGGTACAGTTCTCTGTCCAGCTCCTTCTGTGTTTCCTTATACTTCCTGAATGCTATCTTTTTCTCTATTACCTTCCCCGCCACTTCTTTTGAGAACCATAGTGTTTTTTTCTTTCATTTTGATTTGTTTATTTGCTTCACACAAAGGCTTGTTGCCTCTGTGATGGCAGTTTTGATGTTTCCCCATTGTTGCTCCACCCCACCTTCTTGCCTGTTTGCTAGTGCTTTTCTGAGGCACTCTCCCATTTTGACAAAATCAGCTCTCCTGAAGTCCAGTACCTTTGCTTTTGTGTGGCTTGACTCTACAGCTAAGTTTATTGTGAACCACACTGGTGGTCGCTTGTTCCCAGGTGGCTACCCACTGCAAGATCAGAGATCCTCTCTCCATCCTCTGTAAGTGCCTTTAAATTAGAGATCTTTGTTTCTTAAGAGCCCAAAAAGATATGTCCTGCATTTCAGACACAAGTATCAGTTTAAACTCTGTGTCTCCACAGCCCTTCTGTGAGTCATCTAGCTTCTCCTTTTAGAATATAAAATTACAAACATGATTTCCTACCAGGAGATATTTTAAATAAAGTGACATCAGAAGAAGAAAAACATTTCCTAAATTATGACAGTCTTTAATCAAGCATTTCCTTTGAACTGGTGGCTGGTTCCTGTTTTCCCAAGGAACACCAAAGGGTTTACAACTTTTCACACCATACCACACAATAGGGAGCACTAGACCATTGGCAAGTTTTGGGCACCAGCACATGATGCCCGTAAAGTGTTTACAACAAAGTTCAAAAGTAAACCAAACAAAATTCTGATATGGATTGTAGTGGTGAGTATGGACATTTGCCACAAGCAGAAATCTAGGCTCTGTTTTAAAGGAAATTTGGGTTTTCACCCAAGTTGGTAATGATTGGTTTGGCACATTTTAGTACTGTACATCAGAAGTCTGTCAATCCACACCAAAGTTGGTAAGGTTGGAGGTGTAACTGGGGTTGTGCCATATAACTCAAGTTCTGTTTCTAGATGTGATCCAGTATTGTTGCTTGAACTTACATGAAGTTGCTGTGCAGACCAGGGTGGCATACTAAAGTAGTGGCAATGGTTATTACACACATTGGTCGGTGATTTTCCATTCAGTTTGATTTGCTGTCTGGAGCTGAGGAAAAATAGTCTCATGCGGGGCTTAGCTAACTGAACACGCCAAAAAAGTGCCTGTACACTGAATTGTTTTCTCATAGTTACGTAAACATGACAATTCATATACGAAGTGTATAATAAGCATTTTAGCCCTTTGAAAAGGTGTAGGCAGGCTAGTTCAGCATGAAGGCTTCCTGTGGGAGGTCAGCCAGACCATTTCTTACAGTTTGGCTATTAAGTGAATATTCAGACAGCAGCCAGGGGCTGCCTCAGATTCTGATCCCCTGCTAAGAGGCTACTGTCCTGCTGCTCAGTTCTAGTTGAAACAGATAGTGGTGTGATCTTGTCCTGGAGTATTGACATCCAAAGCTTAGTTTCCAGGAGAGCTACAGAACTGGTCTTAGGTGACCAGCCTGGACCCTACAGTCATGTAAATATTAATTGGCAAATGCTAGCAGTGAATTAAATGAAATCACACACTTCTGTTACCTAAATTTGATGGTCAAAATAAAAAAAATTACAAAACGTGGATTTTATTATTCTGTTTTTCCTTCCTCAGAATAATTAATGATGACCACTGAATCAGGATCAGACTCTGAGTCCAAGAAGGACCAAGAAAAGGATCAGCAGGGTACAGCTGACTCCAGACAGGAAGGGGCAGCTGCCGGACAGCAGCAGCAGCAGCAGAGTAGTGAGGAGCAGCAGTATAGCTCGGAACAATTCCCTGCTGCAGCAGCGCACAGTACTCCCGTGAAGAAAGAGCAGGCAAGTCTCCTTATGATTTCTTTCAGAAAACTCTAGCTTTTAAAGCAGATGGTGTTTCTTGATTGCGGCACTGGACACAGAAAGTTTGAAATTGCAACTTACAGTAAAACAAAAAATTCTTCTGCTTCCTATTTTGTAATCTCTGTAAAATACAGAGACATAGAATTTGGCAACAGAAACAGGTAGCTTGGCCTACCCTGTCTGGCCAAATGGCCAATGCCTAGTCAGTCTCCACAAACCTGAACTGGTCTCCAGTGACCCTCCCTCCTACCTGCCCATTTCCTAATATTTCCCTATGTTTGTCCAACCCATACTTAAAGCCCCCTACTGTTTTCACCTCCACCAGATCTTCTTCAGGGATATCTCTTTCATCAGGTCACATCGATGGAATTTAGCCATCAGGCAATAGGATCCCACAGAAGCTTTTTCTGTAGCAGTCTATCAGGGGCCATCTACACTGATGTCACCTGCTGATGTCACTGTCCATATAAAGGTGAAGGTGGCCCCAGTCCCTCCTCAGTATTTTTCTTGCCATTGACCATTCTTGCAGGGACTCCATGGGAAGCTTTGTCATTCCGTCAACCACCAAAACTTTCTAAAGTGTTTTTTTTCATTAGTTTTATGTCTAGAACTATTGAATCATCCTCTCTTTCATCGCTGCCACTGTGGAAAGATCTACCATGAGGACGAGCATAAACTCTGTCTGCTGTCTTGGGCCTTCTCATAACCCCTTTGCATGTGAGCTCTGCCAGAAATTTAAGCTCACTACTTATCTTGGTGCCTAAAACAGGCACTCAGTATATTTTTGATGGAGCAAAAGTTAGCCAGTACAGAACAGGGGGGCTCATGTGCTTCTTCTTCCTCCTCTCCAGTGTGTTCCTTGGGCTCACAGGCATCCATGGCCTGGGAAAAATCCTCAGGGATGCACAGGGGACAAGGACCATCATAAGGACTGCTCCTCATGCCACTGGTCCCTATCCCCGCTGGCTTCTACCCAGTCCTCCAGGATTCCATTTTTGGTGCTTTTGGGGATGACTTCCTCCGCTTCCTTGGCCTTGGCTTCTTCTAGGCCGATCCAGGTGGGGGCTTCTTCTCCAGCATCTGAGGATGCTAGGCCATCGACCTCTGGGTTGGCGGCCCCCACCCTGCTGATCCTGTTTGCTTCTTCACAGAGCTCCATGGCGCTGGGTCCCACTGCTTCCATTGTGGACAGCAGGTTGTCAATGGCTGGCCTAGCTTCCGCCCAGTCACACTATTCTACTGCTGGGCCATCATCGACTGGTTTTAACCCAGCGCCATTGCCAGAGTCCCAGTGGGGCCATTGTCATTGGGCTTTGCATCTTTGCCATTGCTCTCGGTCACAACTGCTATTCCTTACCCAGTCATCGACCTTAACTCTATTTTGACTTCTATCATGATGGCTGTGGTCAGGTAGTTAACCCCATGCCTGCCTTGCTATCGTCACATCCTTCAGGACCTCTTTCCACTTCTCCACCGATCTAACCTTCTCGCCCTGCAACCTCCTGGGCATCATCAGCATCTGCTCTGTCTGTACCTGTCTCAGAACAGGTCAATGTAGAGAAGTATCACCCTGATCTCATCCTCCCAGGGGAAGAGGTGGACGTTGGGGCCTACTCCTCTGATAGGTCCACTGCCTCTTCCATGAGTGGGGACTCGGAGAAAAATACCCCCAGATCCCCCATGAGGACAGCAGCTTCTATAATATTATGAAGCAGCTTCATTCCATTATGGGGTTCCAGACTGAAAAGGATGACATCACCAGAAGAAATCTGGTGAATTTTGTTGAGATCCCAGAGTCACCCCTCAAGGTCATTCCTCCATTGCTTCTAGCTCTGGATGATGCTGCCCAGGCTGTTTGGTGCAGACCTAACTCGGTCCCTGCGATGCCCAGAAAGGAAGATAGACTATACTTGGGAAGCCTTTCTATTCTGCCTAGCCTGAAACAGACTCTGTGGTCATTAAGGTGGCCTATGACCGATTGGTGCCCAAACACCTTAGCTCCCTCCCTCCTGATAAGGAGTCCAGCAAGCTTAATTTGTGGGATAAACGGACCTTTGCCTCAGCCAGTTTGGGCCTCCAGATCTCAAACTACCTGTCTCACCTTGTTAAATATCAGACCACCCTATGGAAGAAGGGCAGGGTGGCTGCCCAAGCTCTCCCAGAAAGGTCTCGGAAATAGGAGCTTCTCAAGGTTCTTCAGGCAGTAGAGAACATCAGTAAAAACCTCCTCCAAGCCATCTGTGACATGTCAGATACTACAGCCAGGGCAGCTGCCACAGGCATTTGCCTAAGGAGGCACTCCTGGTTCTATGTTTCTGGGTTTGCTGCAGATGTGCAGCAGAAAGTCCTGAATGCCCCTTTGGTGGCTCCAAACTCTTCGGCTTTGATGCACAGGACATTACTAATGAGTTGCAGGCTCCTGGAGGGCCATCAGGTCACTCTAATACCTTTATCATACTCAATCCAGAAGTTGTCCAAGGCCCTCCTTTTGTAAAGTAGCTAAGAAACCAGGGTCGGGCACCTGTCTCTAAGGGAAATGCAGAGCTACCTCCTCTCTGCCTACCTCTTCCTCAACCCCTGGCCCCTCAGCCCAAAGCCCCAGAGCCGGTGATACCACCCCAGCCCCCGCATCTGCCTGACTCCTTGCCCAACCCCCCCCACTCTTGTTCCAAGCCAGGAGGCAGTGGTAGGTGGTTGTTCTTCCCTGCTTCTTGAGCAGTGAAGGGCCATTACTGCAGATGCTTGGATTCTGCAAATAGAGCAGGGCCACACTGTAGAGCTTCGCGAGCAGCCCCCTGACTTTCGGCCTGTTCCATCGCTGTACCTTCTGGACCACATTATAATGCTCCAGGACAAAGTCTTTTCCCTGCTATGCAAGCAGGCAATAGAACCTGTCCCACGTGGTCACCAGAACATGGGGTCCTCTTCCAGGTTCTTCCTGGTCCCCAAAAGAACAGAAGATCTGTGCCCCATTCTAGAGCTCAAGTGTCTCAACCAGTACATTCAGTACAAGAAGTTCCATATGGTCACTCTGCAGGACCTGCTGCCGCTGCTCAAACAGGGAGACTGGCTTTGTTCCTGGACATGCAGGATGCATATTTCTATATCCTGATTTGCACCCCAAAGGCAGTATCTCAGGTTTCTGTTTCAAAGGGGCATTACTAGTTCAGAGTCTTGCATTTTGGCTTGTCCTCTGCACCGTGGTTCTTTACAAAGTGCTTAGCAGTGGTGGTGGTGGCTGCAAGAAGGGATGGACTTTATGTGTTCCCATATCTGGATGACTTGCCACCAAAGGTCCCCTCTAGGGATCTCTTGCTAGTCACACTGCATAGGACTCTGCAATTGTTCCATTCTCTGATCATTAAAGTCAACGTGCCCAAGTCTGTCCTCTCTTTATCCCAGTGCTTGCAGTACATTGGTGTAGTTCTGGACACCACTCAGGGCAAGGCTTTCTTGCCCCAGGTCAGGGTGGAATGCCTGATGACTCATGCCTCCATAGTAGCTTGAGAGAGGCATGTCACAGCCATGTCTTCTCTGACTCCTGGACCTTATGGCAGTGGCTATAGCCACTGTTCCCCTAGCCAGGCTTCATATGCACATACTCAAGTGGAACCTCTGAATTCAGTGGGACCAGCGCTCGGACAACTTGGATCAACTGATTCTTGTTTCCTTCCTGATTTGCAAGGTCCTGCAGTGGGGGCAAAACCAGCTCAATCTTTTGTGTGGGGTCCCTTTCCTCATTTTCTCTCCTGGGCAGATCCTTACCATGGACACTTAGGGCATGGAGTGGGGAACCCACCTCGGTCTCTTCCAGACTCAAGGGTCCTGGTCTCTGGTGGAGGCTTGCTTCCACATAAACATGATAGAAATGAGAGCGGTCCTATATGCGCGTCAGGCTTTTCAGAACCACTTGTCTCCAGGCACTCTGCTGGTGCAGTCGGACAACCTCAGTATGGTATATTACATCAACAAGCAAGGGGGAACGTGCTCTTATCCCCTGTGCAGGGAAGTACTGAGTGTCTGGTACTGGGCTGTGGACCATGGCCTGGAGCTGTAAAACATCCATGTTCCAGGAGACCAAAACATCTTGGCAGACAACCTCAGCAGGTCACAGTCCGGGAAGCATGAGTGGGATCTGCTGTCCTCGGTCACAGAAGACCTGTTCAAAAGATGGGTTTGTCCAGAGTCGGACCTTTTTGCATCCCCACTCAACACCAAACTGCTGCATTTTTTCTCGCTAGATCCAGGGCCTGGAGTTTTCTGGTGAGATGTGTTGTCCCTCACCTGGAAAGGGAGGTTTCTTTACATGTTTCCTTCCTTCCCTCTGATCCAGAGGGTCCTTCTCAGACTACAGCTGGAGGGAGACTCTCTCATCCTGGTGGCACCACTCTGGCCTTGGTAAATTTGGTTTCCATTGCTATGGCAGCTGGCTGCAGAGCCTTCAGTTCCTTTATCTCTTTGTAGGGACTTGTTCATACAGGCTCAGGGGACCCTGGTCCACCCAAATCTCAAGTCCCTTCAGCTACATTCTTGGCTCCAGAAGACGTAGCCATAGCCCATTTTGGAGTGTCTTGGAGAGTGGCTGATGTTGGTGGCTGCTGGGAAACCATCTACCAGAGCCACCTATTTACTGAAATGGAAGTGTTTTGTCATTTGGACCCTTTAACCAGCCTGGTAAGCCAGGTCCTAGAGTATCTTCTGTCTCTTTCTGACTCTGGCCTGAGATATTCCTCCATTAAGATGCATCTGTTTGCTATCTCAGCCTTCCATGTGCCCGATGAAGGCTGTGCATTAGACCAGTTAAATGTGGCTCATACTTTCCTGCAGGGCATCCTTCACTTGAAACCCTCTGTTCACATTTCTGTCCCTCTATGGGACCTGAATTTTGTGTTGGAGAAATTGACCCTGCCTTCTTTTGAACCAGCCACATCCTGTGAGCTCCGCTTTCTTTCATGAAAACCATTACTTTTAGTCGCTATTAATTCTGCTCGATGGGTCTCAGAGCTGCAGGCTCTCATGTGAGCAACCTTATTTGATTTTCCATAAAGACAGGGTCTCTTTGCATACTAATCCTTGTTTCTTTCCTAAGGTGGTGTCTGAGTTCACTTTAAATCAGTCTGTCCACCATCCAGTTTATTACCCAGAGCATGCCAATCCAGGGGAAGCATTGCTTCATACTCTAGATGTGCATAGAATTTTACATTACTATATGCACTGCATTGGGGACTGCAGAAAGTCCAAACACTTGTTTCCTTTTTTTTTGTTTTGCTATTTCTGTTTTATCCCCTGCCCCATCCACAGCAATGTCACCCAACCCCTCCACCGGCACCGCAAGCCCAGAGGAACCCCCCATGGAGCCATGGTTTACATCCCAGGTGGAGATGAAGTGGGAGTGGTAGCTGGCACCCTTAGCTACCCTCTGGTTCCATACCTTATGATCTCATTGAGGTCCACTTCTGAGCCACAGGTGTCAATGGCGAGAACATTGCCTGGTCCTCCTGTCGGTGTTGCACCGGGCCAGGGCATTTTCCTGGTGTATGCCCCCTTTGGAGCCATGATGTCTGTTAACGCCATGACATTACACTGGCGTCTGTCATGCTCCACCCCTTATGTGCTGCTCGGGCATGCAGAACCTCCAGCCACCGCTAGAGGGCAGTCATGCACCGAGCCATGGCTCTCCCCATCCCCCAGAGGAGACGAGCAGTCCTACGGATGCTCAAGCCTCCTCCCCCCCAGCTGGCTGTCTGACAGCCCAAGCTCATTCCCGAACTTGGGTCACCAGTGTCGTGAGCTGTAGCTCTACCGCAGTGCCGGTGGGCTGGCGTTGTTTGTTTCTTTTTGTCCTGGGAGAGAGGGAGCCCAGTTTCTAAATGATGCTTGTCAAACTGGTTGGTCAACTGTATTACATTTTGTTATAGGAAGTATGGTAGAACTTCTTGGGGCTGTAAAGGGTCATTCAACCAGGGGTATGGCCACTTCTGTTGCCTGTTTCCAGAATGTATCAGCTGCTGACATCTGTGCTGTTGCCACCTGGAGTACTGTCCACACTTTCACAAAACACTACAGCATGGACATTGCCTCTTGCAGGTGGGCAGGTTTTGGCTTGGCCATGCTTCAGAGCCTCCTTTCTTAGGCTTTGGGCCTCCTGTCACCCTCTTGGTCTAGTTGTCAGAACTGCTTGGAATTCGTTCCATAGGTGTGACCTGATGAGAGCTATTCCTGAAGAAGATAGAACAGTAATGTAAGAATTTACTGTAACAGTAGATCTTAGAGGGAATCTTTCATCAGGTCATACCATCCCTCCCTCCATCCCCCTTTGGAGTTTCCTTCTGTTTGCAGACTGACTTGTCTATGCTTCAACCTTGGCCAGGGCTAGGCACTCTATTCTTGCATGGCTACTCCTGGGGAACTAAGGAGACCGTCTCTGGTGGGGAACTGAGGAGGGAGTGGGTCCGCCTACGCCTTTATATGGAGAGTAACATTGGCAGGTGACGTCTGTGTAGGCAGCCCTTGATAGACTGCTACAGAAAAAGCTTCTGTGGAATCCTAGTGCCTGATGGCTAAGTTCCACAGGTGTGACCTGATAAAAGATATTTCCTCGAAGAGCTACTGTTATGGTAAGTTCTTGCATAACTGTTCTTTCCACTGGCAGACAGTTTCAGGCGTTCAGTATTCTTTCAGTGAAGTAGTACTTCCTTGCATCCCTCCTAACCCCTTTTCCAACTCCAGTGCATGCCCTCTTGTTCTAGTGTTCCTCCTCATTTGAAAGAGACCCTTCCCTGCATCTCCTTTACCCAGGTGAGGTACTTGTAGGTCCCTCTCAAGTACCCTCTCTCTCTTGTTTTCCAGGGTATACATGTTGAGGTCCCTCAGTCTCTCCTCATAGGGCTTTTGGTGCACCCCCAAATATTAAAAATCAAATATTTAAAAAGTTACAGATGTAACAATTATATGAATCTGTTAATACATCAAATATGATGGTCTGCACCTTACCAGGGAAGTGGTAAGAGCACTGGGGCAGAAATTCAATGTCTTCGCTGGACGTTTAAGCTAGGGGAGGTGGAGTCTGTGGCTAGGGAAACTGTCCGCTCCAATGCGAAGGATAGGAACTTAGCCAACCCCCCCCCCCAAAATCAAAATACACCCTGCCACAAGCAGGGAGCAGAAATGGGGAAGGCATGGGGCTTAGGAGTGGCCGTAAGGGAAAAGAAACAGGTCAACAAAAGAGGAAACTAGAAAGGGGTATGAAAACCACCCTGCTGGTGCATGGAAAGGGGTGTGCTTCAATGCCACAAGCCTGGGAAACAGAATGAGTGAACTGTAGGCAATAATGGCAGACACCCAAGTTGACCTGGAGGCCATCATGAAATCATAGACCACAGAGAACAATGACTGGGACCTCTCAGTACCCAGCTATACACTCTATACATTGGATAGGAAGGGTTCCAGAGGAGGGGTACCACTATATGTTTGCACTTGAATAATAGCAACCTCATTCAACATTATCAGAAAGGAAGGTGTAGAATCCCTATGGGTACAGCTCAGAATGCTTTCGGGAAAGAGTTGACTGGGGTGACCAAATTGCTAGAACCTCAAGAAGCCAAATGGTGGTAGATGCCTTACAAGACTATCTTCTCAACCAACTGATCAGCACTCCAGTTAGAGCAGATGCCGTCCTAGATGTAGTCCTCCCAAACTGAGAGGTGGTTGGAGCTCTAAAAGTAGGAAAACCACTGGCAAATAGTGACCACAACTCCATCTGATTAGAGTTGCCCCCTGGGGATGTAAAGTCTCAATCCCAGGAGGAGGTCTTGATCATTAGGGGAACAAATTTTGAAAAAATTAAGCCAATCATAAGGGGCAAACAATCCAGGATCCAGGAAAAAGTAAAAGTGGAAGACATCTGGGGCTAGTTCAACAGGCCCTGATAAAGGCCACAAAACTCTGCATCAAGTCAGTGGAGAAAAAATGCGATGGTTCACAGACCAGGTCAGGAAAGGAATTGGAACCAAAAGGGTAGCTTTCCGCAACCATAAAAAGACCACTAGCATTGATAGTTGGGATAATCTCACTCAGAAGAGCAGGGATGCAAAGAAGATGTACCCTGAGTCAAAGGTGGGGCCTAGTCAGCCTAAGACATACACTGCTGAATTATTTATTACCTGCTCTTCTTTTTACTACATTGTTACCCTTGTTCATACCTGCACTTGTCTTCTCCTATAACTAACCTGGCATAATGTCAGCACTGTTTTATTATGTATTTACTTTGCTCTCCTGTATTGCTGTACTGTGACCTTGTTATACTCCTGTACTTGTATCTTTCGGGGCTCTGTGGGCCTACCCGGTTATCAAAATTGAATGAATGAATGAATAAGATTATGAGGCTAGTGAAGGTGGAGGCAGAATTTAGGATTGCTGAGGGAGTCAAATCCAGAAATAAGCAATTCTTTCACTATACCAGGGAAAATGAAAGAAAGGAAACTTGTGGGGGGGCAGTAGTTGGGCGCATTGATAAAGGTAAGAGCATAGAGGATGTCTGGCAAAAGGCTGTAGTTTGGAACACTTTTTTTTGCTCAGTGTTCACAAAGGAGCACAAGGGACCGCTGCCCGAGAGTGGCATAAAAGCCACAGATGGAGGGAAACAGAGTATGGAAACTCCATCAATCACCACTGATAGGGAGGCATTACAAAATCTAAAAACAAAGCACCAGGGCCAGATGGACTGCACCTGAGAGTACTAAAGGAGGTAATGGAAGAAGTACTGGTCCCCTTGATACACTTGTTCAACAGGTCACTTTTAACAGGTGATGTGCCAAAGGACTGGCATAGTGCAGATGTGGTCCCCTTGCACAAGGGGTGGGGAAACACAGAGGAGGCTGGCAACTACAAACTGGTCAATCTCACATCTGTAGTGGGGAAACTTATGAAGACTAATCAAACCGTATCTGGTAGAACATCTTGAAAAGAATGTCTTTATAAGTGACATTGCAGAGGGACCGGAAGGAAAAGTATGCCTCTTTGCAGATGACACAAAGATCTGCAACAGGGTTGATGCACAAGGAGGCGTGGAAAGATGAGAAGGGACTTGGCAAGGTTGGAGAAATGGTCGTAAGTATGGCAGCTAGGATTCAATGCAAAAAAGTGCAAAATAATGCACCTGGGAAACAAAAACCCAGGGGAAGATTACACAGTGGGGGAGGAGGTAGTAACAAAAGGAAAGGGACCTGGGGGTAATCATATCAGATGACCTTAAGGTTAGCAAGCAATGTGAGAAGGCAGTAGGGAGAGCTGGGGGTATACTGGGATGCATAGGAGAGGCATCACCAGCAGAAAACAGGAAGTTGTTATCCCTCTGTACAGACAGTTGGTGAGACCCCATCTGGAGTACTGCGTCCAGTTCTGGAGACCCCATCTCTGCAAGGACATAGACAGGATAGAGGCAGTCCATAGGAGGGCAACTAGAATGGTGCAGGGTCTGCAAGAGAAGCCATATGAGGAGAGACTAAAAAGCTTAATATGTATACCCTTGAGGAAAGGAGGGAGAGGGGGGGACATGATACAAACATTTAAGTACCTCAGTGGAATCAACAAAGTCCAAGAGGGTAGCATCTTTCAGAAAAAGAGACATGCAAGAACAAGGGGACACAATTTAAAGATAGAGAGGGGGCAGTTCAGGGGCAATGTGAGGAAGTATTTTTTTCACAGAGAGGGTAGTGGATGCATGGAACAGCCTTCCAGAGGAGGTTGTGGGATCTAAAACTGTGGGAGAATTCAAGAATTCATGGGACAGACAGGCAATTCTTGTGGGGGGTAGGAAGAAATAGGCTGTTGGTTAACTAGGATCTGCGGCTTATCCTGTAGGTAGGAAAATGGGCAGACTAGGTGGGCCAAGCGGTCCTTATCTGCCATCAAAGTCTATGTTTCTATGGGCTTCAAGATATCAGGCAGCATGGGTTCACAATGGGTAGATCATGTCAGACAAACCTCCTTTCATTCTTCAATTGGGCGACCAAAGAATTGGACAGGGAGCATCCAATAGACCTCCTGTACTTTGACTTCAGTAAGACATTCGACTCGGTGCTGTGGAACCGCCTGTTGAAGAAGATGGAGGACCTTAGCATGGCCGAGACCATAGTCAGGTGTTCTCAGGGCAACTGACACCAACTCCGCTCTGGACCACTTCATACACATATTTAATGAAGCCTGCAATAAATTTGGTCCCCTAAAGAAGCGCAAAGTTAAATCTCTCTGCAACCCCTGGATATCAGTGGACCTCCTTATGACGCTGAAATCTAGGGACAACCTGTGGGAACTGGCCAGATCTACCGGTAGACAAATTGACATCCAGAACTATAAACGTGCACATAACGACTGCACTAAATCCATTTGGCTACAGAAGTCCAACTACTACAAGAAAGCCCTCACCAACACTTGGGGAAATGGGAGAGAGTTCTGGAACAACATAAAAGAAGTCACGGGGATGCAACCCAAAACATCACTGGCCATGATCAAGGTAAACGGGAGCACATTACTTGACCCAAAAAGCATTGCTGACACTTTCAACGAGGCATTCACTGACCTTACCAGTGTGCTTCCCCCTGATTTCTTCAAAGATGAGGACCTCCCCACATCCCACAGCCACACCCGCCCTGCCAAACACCCTCCATTCTACTTTAAGGCAATAAAGGTGCATGATGTTCTCAAGTATGTCACCAAAGCTCTATGCAAATCCAGAACCAGCAGCGACTCACTCGACCTCAAGCTTCTATCCCTCACACTAGATGTTTTAGGGCCTCTCACCAGGATCTTTAATCTCTCCCTCTTCCTCAGCCAGTTCCCAGACTAATGGAAATCAGCCACTGTCACCTCAGTCCATAAAAGTGGTGACAAGGCTATACACAGCAATTATTGCCTAATCTCTATTCTACCTCCTCTCTCAAAGGCATTGGAACGTAGAGTTGCTGACCAACTCACTGACTACCTGAACAAATATAATATTTTCTGCCGGCAGCAATATGGCTTCAGAAAAGGCCACAGTACCGCATCCGCCCTCCTGGAATTCACAGATGCTATCCACAGCTCCCTGGACAATGGTAAACCTACTGGAGCTATCTATATTGACTTCACAAAGGCCTTTGATATTGTACACCACCGCCTTCTACTTGGACAACTTCAGTCCTCTGGTCTCTCCGCTGATTCAGTCACTTGGTTGAAAAGCTACCTTGAAAATCTATCCCAACGTGTAAAGATCGCAGATATGCTCTCAGATACCAAACCTGTCAACTCTGGCATCCCTCAGGGCTCTATCCTTGGCCCACTCCTCTTCAGCCTGTTCATTAACGCCTTCCCGGACTCCTGCACTGAACAAATGATACTCTATGCTGATAATGCGGTAATTCTTGCATCCCATCAGAACACAACTCAACTGCAGAAAAGTCTCCAGCAGGGTTTCAATACGGTCGAGAATTGGTTCATAAGGCATAAACTGATCCTTAACCAGAAAAAAAACCAAAACCATGATTTCAGCAGCACCCACAATAAGTATAAGGATCTCCACCTCACCATAAACACCACACATGGTGACCCTCTGAAACAGGTACAATAATTTAAATACCTTGGGATCACCCTTGACTCACACCTCTCCTGTGTTGATCACATAAATAATGTTGCCAAAGCTGCAAACCCCAGATTAGGCATGCTTTTTCGACACAGATGACACCTCACCCCTGAAGCACTGGGTGCTGCCGTCCAGAGCTCCATCATTACCACCATTGACTACGGCCTTATAATCTATGGCTCTGCCACTGCTACTGCACTCAAACATGTAACTACCTCTCTCAACAAGGCTTGTCGGCTCATCACAGGCGCTCAACGCCTTACATCTGTGACCTTTATACCCAAACTGACTGGCTGTACTTAGAAAACCGAATAAAATATCAAACCTGCATGATGACAAAGAAAATTTTGATGGGCCTTGTACCTCCTGGAGTCTTTTCCTACAACCCAGAAACTGCAGCCGCAACACCAGGGGGACTAAACCACAGCTACTCCAAATTCCCCGCTGCCATACTACACAAGGTCAAAGATCCTTTGCCTTTAGAGCTTCGAGCTGGATGAATGAACTCCCTAGTGATATTACCACCACCACCACGCTTGGCTCCTTCAAATCCAGCCTCCGCAAGTCTTTCACTGCCTCGAGTGCCTGTGACTGCCATTGATCATAACTGAATCATCCATCACGTCTGCCAGCCTGACTGTATGCAAACCTCTACCGGCTGGGTGATGGTCACTATCCTTAACTCTTGCTAATGTCTGGGCACCCTATGCTAATCTCTGTTCTTTGACAATGCCTTCTGGGTGGCACCCCCCACCCGCCTCAACCCTCCTCGAACTACAGCTCTGTCCTCTAACTACACCTCTGTGCCCCGCCCTCACCCCTAACCCTCACTCTCTCTCATCTCCTGCCCTTCCCTCTCTACCTTTGTCAACCTAGTTCTAGCTTTGTATATGTATAGATAAGTGATTATTTGTCATAATGTCATACTTGTTGTATTGTTGTACCATATGACGTGGAACCTTTGTAAAAGATCCCTGGCTCAAAGGTATTTGTAATCCTAGACTGAAATAAATAATAAGAAATAAAAAAAAAAAATAGAAATTGGCTCAGTGATAGAAGTCGGAGAGTGGTAGTCAACAGAGTAAGATATAGTGAGGGAGGTGTCACTAGTGGTGTGCCCCAGGTACCGGTCTTGGGCCCAGTCCTGTTTAATATGTTTATTAGTGACACAGGAATAGGTATTAAAGGGGCACTGTCAGCTTTGCCCCTTCGTTTTGCAAGTAAAATGAGAAGTGTGCCTCTTGGCACACATCTATCCTAGATTCACTCCACAATGCCCCTACATGTACAAACTTATAGCCTTTTGGACGGTTCTCTAGATTTTTGCAAAAATATTCGGACACTCGGTCCAACAAAAACTCACCTGCATCCCAGAAACACAATGAGGTCAGGAATGTGCCTCTGTCACGAGTGCTGTCCTGAAGAGTGATTTTTTTTTTTTTTCAGAAGGAAACCGAGATAGAATAATAAGCCTGCTCCTCATGCTGAAATATAACATTGCTCATATCTCCCAGGAAAAACCAAGTGCTGTGCAGTGTACAATTTAGAATTTCTCGGTGTTGGCGAAATCCCACGCTTGTGCTACAAAGGCATGCTCTTGCATATGCGTGGGATCTTTGTTCATGCTTCTGTAGCGCATCTGCGTGATTTTATCAACACCGAGAAATTCAAAAATGTACACTGCACAGTGTTCAGTTTTTCCTGGGAGAGCTACCAGCAACATTATATTTCAACATGAGGAGCAGGCTTATTATTCTATCTCTATTTCCTTCTCAGAAAATCACTCTTTGGGACAACGCTCATGCCAGAGGCACGTTCCTGATCTCACTGTGCTTCCGGGATGCTGGTGAGTTTTTGTCGGACCAAGTGTGCGAATATTTTTGCAAAAATCTAGAAAACCGGCCAAAAGGCTGTAAGTTTGTACATGTAGGGGCATTGTGGAGTACGTATAGGATAGATGTGTGCCAAGAGGCACACTGCTCACTTTACTTACAAAATGAAGGGGCAAAGCTGACAGTGCCCCTTTAAAGGTGAGCTTAAACTATTTGCAGATGACTAGAAACTAGGTGTTAGGGTTGACTGAATAGAGGCAGTCAGGGACCTACAGGAAGACTTACAAAGGCTCGAAAGATGGTCCAATATCTGGCAGGTTAAGTTCAATGCAAAAAAGTGCAAGGTTTTGCATCTGGGTAAAGAAAATCCCAAAATGGAGTTCTGGCTCAGTGATGTCCAACTCGGCACCTTGCAGGAGGAGAGAGACCTTGGGGTCATCATAAACGATGCCCTTAAGCAGATGAGCCAATGCAATAAAGCTTACAGCATGACAAGCAGAATGTTGAGGTATATAGGAAGAGGAATTAACAGTAGGAACAGGGAGGTGATCCTCCCACTTTATAGGTCCTTGGTGAGGCCTCACTTGGAGTACTGTATCCAGTCCTGAAGACCACACCTTCGGAAGGACAGAAACAGACTGGAGACTGTGCAGAGAAGGGTAACCAAGATGATAAAGAGTCTCCAAGTACTCTCATACGAGAAACATCTGCAATCAGTGAACATGTACTTACTGGAGACTAGGAGAGAGGGGGGATATGATGGAGACGTTCAGATTCTTGAAATAAAGTTCCCTGCTCAGAATTGTTCAATAGGGTAGATGGTTCAACCACAAGAGGGCACGAATGGAAACTTCGGAGAGGGAGCTTCAGAAGGGATATAAGGAAGTACTACTTTTATGGAAAGGGTCAGGGGCCCATGGAATAGCCTGCCAGCTAAGGGTGGTGGATGCATGAACCGTGGTAGCATTTAAAAGGAGTTGGGATAGGGCAAGGGCTCTGGTAATAACAAACAGGTTAGGTTCAGTCATAAGCCAGGTGGTGAGCTAGGCCCAGAGGTCAGTAGCTGATCTCGGAAACTCTAGGGCAGACTAGATGAACCATTGGTCTCCTTCTGCTGTCACCTTCTATGTTTCTGTGTTAATAGTGGCTTTAAATTGAAATAGCCTTTGATACTGTTTATACCTTATTTTTCTTTCTTTTCTTTTTTCTGTTTGAGGTAGAGAATCATTGAAGTACCATCTACCAGTTATTTTTGTCTTTCAGCTACAGTATCTTCCCTCAATTTCTGTTCAATTTAAAATGAACTAGGTCAGCGCCATTAGGTAAAACTGTCCTTTCCCCTTCCCCAGATAATTAGTATAGTTGCACCAGCTACATCGCTGCCTCAAATAATCGACAGTTGCATCTAATTGCAGAGTGTTTTGACTGTTCCTGTAGAAAAACATGCTACAGTATCTAGTTAACAGCAGGTAGTATTCTTTTTTCTGTAAGGTACAGTTGTGAGTCACAGCCCTTCGAATCTGCTGAGATTATACAGCAGAACTCTGTAGAGCTCGGGACATGGCAGTCTGTTGTCTGACCAATGCAGACATTGGCACTGAAGCAGTAGTACAAGATTTAGGTTGCCACCATTGTTTAACAGCCTAGAAGAAGCTGCATGTCACAACTGTACTCATCCAGTTTTACCTTCAAGATACTGTATCTGTTGGTGGACTCCCTTAAATATGGTGACAAGCTTCAGGAGGTCCTGAATAAGCTGAGTGATGGCTCAGGCTCCTGCAGTCTCGGATTGAAGGAAAACTACGCCCGTCTTTCGGATGAGAGATTAAACCGAGGTCCTAACTGCCTGGATTGGTGGTAGTTCAGATGGATGTTAAAGATCCCATGGCACTTATCGAAAAGAGTAGGGGGAATTTCCCTGGTGTTCTGGCCAAATTTCCCTCATTCACTAAAAATACCACCAACAGCTTAATCTGGTTCAAGGTCAGTTGGCATTCATCTGTATCCCCCTCCCCCCGGGTCGTGCCTGAAAATAGGCAGGATTTGTCTAGTGCACTTACCCGGTCAACAAAAACTAAATAAAATAAAAATAAAATAAATATCTTGTAAATGTTATTTGTTTCCATGTCAACATAGAACTCTCTTCCTGTAGCTGTTGTGGATCTACGTGTTTGCTTTACTTTGTTTTCACTGTTCATGCCCGTCCCCTGAACTATCCTGGGGGTTCCCATTTTATGGTTGTTGAAATCTCATTGTCAAAGAGAGCTGCATCAGCATGTAAGAATATGTCACAGTTTATACCATGTATCTCTATGCTGAAAGTACAAATATCCTGAAAACACTCCCTAGAAACACACACGTTGAATGTAATTTAAAGGGAAACCCCCTGCATTACAACTCGGACAAGTTTGCAAAGCTAGCTGAAAGTAAATGTATTTTTGCACCTTGCTGCAGCTTGTTTTGTTTAATGCTTACAAAGCAGACAGGCATGCTGTGGAGTCCAAAGGGTGCTGACACATCATGTCCTCGTATACTCATGCAGCTCTCGAGAGCAATGAGATTTCAACAACCAGAAAATGGAGACCCCCCCCCCCCCGATAGTTACAGGTACTAGTATGAACAGTGAAAATAAACTAAAGCAATAGCATATGTCCCTAATAGCTAAACAAAGAGTTGTCTGGCATGGAAACTGATAACATTTTTAAGATATGAGGGTGTAGTTTTCATTTAAATGTAGCCAAAATGCAAGGTGCTACACAGGGGGGTGGGGGTGGGGGAGATAACAGAGGTAGGGCCTGCACACTGTTTGGGGCTCCTCATGCTGCAGATGAGGATGAAAAAGACTTGGGGCCATAATAGACAAGAAGAAGCATGACTACCGGTGTGCTGCTGCTTTAAAAAGGGCCAGGAGAATGCTGCATGCATCAAAAGAGAGATAGCAACAGGGCAGGGGGAAGTTGCCCTGTATCTTTTCAAGGCACTAATCAGGCCCTGCCTGGAGTACTGTGTGCTGTTCTTGGCTCCCCAATAGAAAAGAGAATTGAGGCAGTTAAGAGATTGCAACACAAGGCCACCAAAATGATCTGGGGTATGGAAGACGAAAGCTATGCAAGGCTGATTGCCTGTTACATGTTCACGTATAAGGAAAAAAGGCTGAATTGGGACATAATCTGTTTTCTGCATACTCAAGGGTGTTGATAAGATTGGAGATGGTTACTCTGCTGTCTTCCAACAGTGCACGAGGAGATGACCTGAGGCTCAGAGTGTAATGTCAGGGGTAACATTAGAAAGTAATTATTCTCCCAGAGGGTGAGGAACCTACAGTCCAGCTTACCAGTGGAGACCAGGGATATGAAGACAGTACAGGCCTTCAGGGTAATCCTGGACAAATTTCTGATTACCAAGGACACACTGGGTGCCTTGGGTAGTCCAGTGGATAGGGAAAACCCCTTTAATACATGTTAAACAGCATACTTATTCATACCTAATCATGACATCGGTGTGGGATAGACATGATGGTTTTAGAGTCCCTTCCAACCTTAAATTACTGTTGTGACTGCTTTACTATCCTCTCCTAATTTTTTTCTGAGATGAGTCCCAGATTCAGCACTTGTATGTGTTGTTATCCAACCCACTATCTTTATTGCTCATTGCTGCACC
Organism: Neoceratodus forsteri; assembly: GCA_016271365.2. NCBI lineage: Eukaryota > Metazoa > Chordata > Ceratodontiformes > Ceratodontidae > Neoceratodus > Neoceratodus forsteri. The sequence continues at coordinate 1,548,721,221 of CM057455.1, read as the reverse complement.
TTTTCCATTTCTGCGTTGTGCTTTTTGAAGTGTGAATTCCAAAACTCTGCAAAATGTTTTAATTTTGGCTTGATCAAGGCGTCATATAATAGTACAATTACACCCTTTGATGTACTCTCCATTCCCATTTTAATGCATCCCGGCATCCTATTAGCAAAGATTGGTATTTGTGTTCACTAATGTTCCCCTTTTAGTGCCCAGTTCAAAGAACACAACATATTTTCATGTCTTTAATATTCTTCAGGGATAATGATGCACATTTCATTCAGTTGTTTTGACGTACTCTTGAGTAAGCTGATATCAAATTCATCTGCTTCAATCAGCAGAACAGTGACAAAGAACAAGAGGAAGCCACTGCTGCTAGCAAGCAGCACGAATACCAACTGTTGGAGGACGATAAGGGCTCTCAGAAATCTTCTTCTAGCAAACTCTCAAAATCTCCTCTGAAGGTAGTCAAAAGGCCAAAAAACATGCAGTGCAAAGTCACGCTACTGGATGGTGCTGAGTACATCTGCGAAGTTGAGGTAAGGTATCTTAACCTTTTACAATAATAAACCTCCTTTGCAATAATTGTATTAACTCATAACTGTCTTTTTAAACAGTTCTGATGGTTTGTACGAGCATCTAATGAGAGAATTTCTCTTACGGCATTCATGGTGCACACTGTATCTGTTTGTCTGTCTTTCTGTCGGTCTGTCTAGCTAGCTATCTACAAATCCTATCTGGGGGGTTCTGTTTTTTATTGTCTTCTCTTCAGTTTAATCTGTTGTAAAGAAATTAGGTTTATGCAGATGGCATGAGTTTTAATCCATGGATACTGTGTTTAATGCAACATTTAAAGTACTGTTTTTGCCTCAGTTATTAGCCTGCAGTAAAACTCTGCTCTCATTTTGACCTCCAATCTTTCATACGGCACAGCAGAACAAGATACAAGTAGTATAGCCTTTCCATATTATTTTAAGGGTTGGATACACCCAATTGTACTGAGGGAGGTGCAAGCTGCACCACTGACGGCCTTGTTCAACAGCTCACTGGAAACTGGTATGGTTCAGGAGGACTGGAAAAGAACTGACATGGTCCCACTACAAGTGGCAGTAGAAGATGAAGGCTAGAAACTATAGGCCAGTCGGTCTTTTTTCAGTGATGAGGAAATTAATGGGAACCCTACTGAAAGAAAGACTGGTAAAGTATCTTGATTCCAGTGGGATGCAAGACCACAGGCAGCATGGATTCACAGAGGGGTCATGACAAATGAATGAGATGATTTCTTTGACTGGGTGACCAGTAAAATAGGTCAGATGAGGGCAGTGGACATAATGAATCTAGGCTTTAGCAATGCCTTCAGCACTGTGTCACACAGGAGGCTGATAAAGGAACCAAGCAGCCTTGGTGTGGGATCCAAAGTGGTGAATTGGGCTAAAAATAGAATAATGGATATCAGTGTGTGTGTTACAAGAGAGTAATACCATCGAGAGGTTCCCCATGTCCCCAGAATCTCGAGATGGTTTTGCTCCCTAGTAACACATACTCTAATATCTGTTATTTTTTTATGATATATGGATCCGATTTAAAAAAAAAAAAAAAAAAAAAATATATACATCTGTTGCACAACAGGCACCCGAGAAGTTCACTGTCTCAAGAAAGGGTGCCCAACAAGTGCACTGAACAGTCATTTGCTTAAGGAACACTGCGGTGAACATTGGTCTTATCTTTTGGTTCACTGTAGTGCTGAGTGAAGGCAAGATCAACCAGACTGTGTTCTTTTTTTTGGGAAGTAGAAAGAAACGAAAAAATAATAATAAAAAAAACACCGATGGTAGGGGCATTAAAATTACTCTTGTTAAGTGAGAGACAGCTGCCATGTTTTTTTCTGCCCACCAACAGATGAAAAGCAGCTAATCAGAAGGTACGCTTATGAAGTGTCGCGTTGCCTTTCTAGGAAAGGGAGTCGGCACCATGGCAACCAGGTTGGTGCTGGAGGCAGGCTTGCGCTTGCACTGTTGTGTTTCAGTGATACTATTGTTCAGAGCACCGAACGATAGTATTATCAATCATTCAGTCTTTGTTTTACCAGGCAAACACCATTGAGAAAGACTCATTTACAAAGTGGACCAGGGTAGGTTCACAAGTATAAAATATACAAAAAAGTCATAAAAGTACAAGAAAATGCATAAAAATGAAACCGCATCGAACATATGTACAGCGCACAATGTATATTGTACAGTATACAACTCATATACACTAAACAATATCTACACTATGGAAAGATGTGGGATAACACAATACTAAGTGTAGGGATGAGGCAGAAGAGGCAAGTCAGTGGTAGAAAAGAGGGAGCAAGATGTTAAGACTGAAAATCATTGTTAAAAGCAATGGGCTCAGAACGATAGTATTATCACTTTTGAGCGATGGTATTACCACTTGTGGAGCAATGGCATTTCTGCATTTTTTTTTTGTATAGGTTACTGTAAGGCTTATCCATATATTAAAAGCTGTTAATGGATAGGAGACAGAAGGTGGTGATTAATGGCACTAACTCTAATGATGGGAGTGACTAGTGGGTTGCCACAGGGTTCAGTACTGGAGTTGGTCCTTTTCAGTGTATTCACAAGTGACACTGTAGAAGAACAGGAAGGGGAGATATGCCTTTTTGCAGATTATACAAAAAATCTGCAATAGGTGAATGCTAGGAGTGGAGAGAGTGTGCAGGGTGTTGTGAAGCTAGAGTAGTGATGAAGAGCATGGCAGTTGGGGTTCAATGCCAGAAATTACAAAATTATGCACCTAGGGCATAAGAACCCAGGAGCTGAGTATAGCATGGGGTGGAAAGGTACTGAAGTTACTAAACCAGAAAAGAACCTTGGAGTTATTGTATTTGATTACTTCAAAGTGGCAGGGCAGTGTGACCTAGCAGTTGGTAGGTCTAGTGGGATGCAGGGGTGCATAGGGAGGGGTATTTCCAGAAGGAGGAGGGAGGTGGTGTTCCCACTGTATCACTCTTTGGTGAGACTCCACCTGGAGTACTATGTACCGTTATGGAGGCTGCATCTCAGAAAGGACATAGGTAGGGTGGAGGCATGTAAGAGGAAGGCAATTAAAATGGTGCAGGGGTTGCAAGAGAAGCCCTATGAGGAGAGACTGAGGAATCTCAACAAGGTTGTATCATGCCAGTCAGTAAATAGTTTTGAGAATTTACTGGATATTCACTTGAAAACAAATGAGGTCAAGTGGTAAAACCATTGAGATGGCGAGCATAACATGGGCTCAGACAGACTGCTTGCTTGCATAAAGTCCTCTGACTCTTGTGATTCATATGTACACCCTGGAAGAGAGGAGAGCGAGAGGTGACATAATAGAAACATTCAAGTACCTCACATAGAAACATAGAAATTGATGGCAGATAAGGACCACTAGACCCACCCAGTCTGCCCATTTTCCCTACCTGCTGCAAAGACCATACACCTTACTTGATCTCTGGCTTTACTCTATTACCTGTCACTAGGGTTTCCCTATACCTGTCTCATGCATTTTTGAATTCCCCTACTGAGTTAACCCCCATCACCTCCACTGGGAGGCTGTTCCATGCATCCATCACACTTTCCGTGAAGAAATACTTCTTCACATTACCCCTTAGTTGACCCCTTTCCAGCCTCATGTTATGTTCCCTTATTCTAGAACATCTCTTTTTCTGAAAGATTGCTACCCTCCTGTATCATATTTATGCCCTTTAGATATTTGAAGGTCTCTGTCATATCCCCTCTCTCTCTCTACTCTCCTCCAAGGTATACATATATATATTTTTTATCAACTATTTTTCCCTTGGGTCACGGCTCGTGGAGCCTCTCCAAGGCATCCTGTCTAGTTCCTGCCTGCCTGAGGCCCCTCCAAACTGTGCCTCCTCTCTCCTCCCTGTCCTGCAGCCAGCACCCTCGGTTTAACTTACCCAGGGTGGGTTGCCCCTCCTCTTGCAGGTAAGGGCCCAGATGGAGGACCTGGAAGGCCAGTCAGAGACAGCCTGGCAGTGGGCATGAGGGACAGGTGCTGTCGCCTGTCCCACAAGCCAGTGTTTTCCCTGTTCTGTGCTCTCCCTCCCGTACGTGGTGCACCCACGACGCTCTGGCACATGGCAACCCTGCCTGCATCAGCCACGCTCGTTACATGCTTCCTGGCTTGCTGCAACAACCCCCGGTCTCCACCGGGAGTCGCTGGCACACCAGGTTATACCCCCCTTGCATCCGGGGGAGGAGAGCACCACAAGGGCACTCATCCTCAACCCTACCCCTACCGACCCCCAGTTCACTCCCAAACCCAAGTCACCGGTGTAGTGCGAGGTGTGCCGTCCAGCACCTCGGACCTCAGTGCCACTGGGCCAGCCCAGGGTATACATATTAAGGTCCTTCACTGTCTCCTTATATGAATTTTGGTGCAGACCCTGCACCGTTTTTGTTGCCCTTCTCTGAACGGCCTCTGCCCGGTCTATGTCCTTATGGAGAGGGTCTGGAAAGTAAGGTGTGCCTGTTTGTGGATGATACAAAAATCTGTGATAGGGTGGACACCCCAGCGGGGGTGGAGGCCATGAGACAGGACCTGAAGAGACTGGAGGGGTGGTCTGAGACTTTGTAGTTAAAGTTCAGTGCCATAAAGTGTGCTGTGATGTATTTGGGATGCAAAAATCCATGAGCAGTATACACTATTGGGGGGGGAGGTAGGAAATCAAGAAAATGGAGCAGGAGAGGGATCTGGGAATCATAATATCCAGCAACCTCAAGGTAGGGAACCAATGCAGTAAGGCAGTGGTAAAGGCAAACACAATGCTGGCATACATAGGGAGGGGCATCACCTGCAGAAGGGGAGAGGTACTGATGCCTCTCTACAAAGCCATGGTGAGACTGCACTTAGAGTATGGGATACAGTTCTGGAGACCGCACCTATGCAAGGGCATAGAGGGCAAGGAGAAAGTTCAGAGAAGAGTGACCACAATTTTGCAGGGTATGCTGGGGAAACCATATGAGCAGAGGTGTAAGGAGCTGGATCTGTACACCCTGGAGACCACGAGTGAGAGGGGGGACATGATTAAAACTTTTAAATACATAAAAAAGATCAATAAGGTAAAGAAAGGGAGCTTACTTAAAAGGAAGGAGGAGGCTAAAACAGGAGGGCATAGCCTAAGGTTAGAGGGTGGAAGATACAAAGGGAATGTGAGGGGACATTTCTTCATGGAGAGGGTGGTGGAGGCCTGGAACAAACTGCCAGAAGAGGTGGTGGTGGCTGATACAGTGGAGAGATTCAAGAGGGCATGGGACAGACATATAGGGTTGGGAAGTGGGGGGGTCAGTGAAAGGGGTTATGTTTAAGGGGAGGGCAGGGGCAGACTCGATGGGCCAATGGATCCTTTTCTGTTGACATGATTCCTTGCGGCCTCCAGAACTGGACACAGTACTCCAGATGGGGTCTCAACAATGATTTGTACAGCGGCATCACCGCTTCCTTTCTTCTGCTGGTGATGCCTCTCTGTATGCACCCCAGTACCCCACTGGCTCTCTCCACAAATTTGGCACATTGTTGGCCACCTTTAGGTCATTTGATATGATTACCCCCAGATCCCTTTCCTGTTTGGTGGCTGTCAGTATTCTTCCCCCCCCCCATCATGTAAGCCTCCCCTAGGTTCCTGTGCCCCAAATGCATGATTTTGCACTTCTTTGCATTGAATCTTAGCTGCCATGACTCCTTGTGTCTTTCTGTCCTATTCAATCTTAGATATGCTTTTATTTCTTTCAAAAAAGGTCATGTTTTACTTTATTACTACTGAGTGCTTTGCTTTTGGCCTCGTCCATGTGTACAGCCCATTTCTAGGTTGCCTGCATATTCTGTGATGCCTGTTAACATTGTTCCTCAGTACTAACTAATCTGTGCAAAATAGTGGGAACATGACAGACAGTCCAGGAAACCGTGGAACAGACTGATCTTCTCTGTTATCACTTCCACGGAGACATTCACATTGGACTGTAGGCTGATGGCATTGGAACCATGCTAGACTTTTCATAGCGGAGGCCTGTCATAACTCTGGACTGGAACGTCCATTAAAATATTTTCTTTTGACTGGAAATAAATTTATTGTGGCTCTTACATATACATTCACAGCCAAAGTTTAAAAAGGTCCTTTGATACGGCATGTATATCGTGCATTTGTCACCCAGAAGAGATTAAAACAAGTGTTTGATATAAATGATATGTTTATTAACTAAGCTGCACTCTACTGTACAGAGGATCTAGGATTTCACTAGGGTTTACTCTCTGTCCACTCCACAGCCCCCCTACCCACTCTCTCAGATCAAATGACGCCCCCACCTTGTCGGTCACTTGCTGCTCCACCCTCATTGGTCAGACTGGTTTCGCCCATCATTTCCCTAAAATCTGGAATTCCCTCCCCCCTGAAATACGACACTCCTCCTCCAACTACTCCCTTACCTCTGCCCTACACAATTACCTTTCCCTCAGCTGTTCCTGCTTTAACCCACCTTAATACCCGTCCCTAGTTTCTGCCTTCCTACCATGCCCACCCCTTCCCCCAGCAGAGTTCTCAACATCCATTGCTGTCCGTGGTGTCAAAGGTCTTGGAGAGATTAGTCCAAAAGCAATTGAGTAATTATCTGGAAGAGAATTCTCTCTTGTCCTGCTATCAGTCGGGTTTTTGAAGGGACCATTCCACGGACACTGCGCTCACTGATTTGGTTGACATCATAGCCTCCAAATTAAATGGAGGTGGTTTGGTGGGTGCAGTGTTCTTGGACCTCTCCAAGGCCTTTGACACCATTGACCACAACATTTTGTATGAAAGAATGCTGTGCCTGGGGATTGACAATGAAACTCTTCCCTGATTCCAGTCATATCTAATGGAACAGGAGCAACAAGTTCAGGTTGGAGATGTTCTTTCAAATCCAGGGTTTATTAAAAGAGGAGTCCCTCAAGGCTCTCTTTTGGATCCTTTATTATTTATAATGTACTTAAATGATGCTCCTAAAGTAGTAAATTATTCGGCTTTATGAATGTACGCAGATGATACTGCCCTGTTGGTAAGTGGGAAAACATTACAGGTGGTGGAAGAACATCTTCAAAGAGATTTTAGTACTTTGGAAATTTGGTTGAGGAGGTCAAAGTTGGTTTTAAACAGCAAAAAAACAAATACCATGATATCTCAACCAAAGGGAATAAAAATTTGAATCGATATAAACTATTTATAAAAACATGTAGTAATGAAATATTGACTTGGGTTGAATTCTATAAATATCTGGGGGTTTATATGGACCAGAACCTAAAATTTGATGTCCATACAGGGTTTTAAATAATTGGTTAGCAGTTTTTTTTCCTGGGACTATACTGACTGTACAGAAAGTATTTATATAGACTTTCTAGAAGTGCTGTGTTTGTTAAACATAGTGAGGCAAGAGCTATGCATTTTCACAAATATTTAGCACTTTTATGAGCAAAACGCTAATCAATTTTTAGAGTTAAATAAATCCCTGCCATATTAAGGAACTGACATGTAAAATAAACAATAAGTTGGGAGTCTTTTGGAGATCTAAGCATTGTATGAATCAGAAAATGAGGGGATATTATAAATCAATTAATTATACCATGCATTGATTATGGTAGCCATATATATGGCTTGGCTAATAAAACAGAATTAAGATCGGTAAAAGTGCTATATAATAATTTCTCCAGATTTATATTAAATTGTGATAGACATATGCATCATTGCGATGTGTACTCATTATTACAATGGCCCCATTTAGAGCAGAAAAGGGATCAAAAATGGATTAAATTAATTCATGGGGTGGTTCATAAACAATCCCCCAGGTATTTAGTAGAAAACCTGATATATGTTACCCATGGACATCAACATAAACTTAAAAGAAATGAGGGGAAGTCTTCTGTAATACCTAAATCAGTGAACAGATATGGGAAAATGACTTTTGGCTCTAAAGTGGCTGACTTGTGGGCTCCCATTGGGATTAAAAAGTGAAAAATACAAAAATGTAAGCAGTTTAAGGATGTGATTGGATATGATCTGAAAATGAAGTGTATATGTAATGATTAGAGTCTTTGTTTTGACTATTGTTAAGGTAAGAGGGTAATTAACTATATTTTATTCTTATTAAGACAGACGTAGATGTTTTTAAACTATGCTTAGTGTTTATTTACAGTATGTAAAGTATTATGTTACTGTATTTATTCTTGTAATGAAAGCTGACACAGGTCCATCTTGAAAATGGGATTTTTTCCCAATGATGTGTTACCATTGCTACCTGTATAAAAATAAACTTAAAAATTAAAAAATAAATCCTGAAGGGGGAAATCTCCTCATATTAAGTTCTTGCCTTGCCTCCCCTCTCTTCTCCACCTGCCTTTCTGGGTCACCAGTGTGCACAAACTAACCCCATCCTTTTCACTCCAACAGCACTTACGTACTACCTCGAGCCTACTCCTGGTATACTCATGCACTATAAATGGTTCTATAGGTTTTGTACGTTCATATGTTCTTTTGTATGATTTTGGATATGTAATTTACCCAATGTTCCACTACATCCGGGATCAGCATAATTGGGTGTGGGGGTCAAGTGTGATTTTCCATGCAATCTAATGGGAATACACTATAGCTTAATATGTTAAATCAAGATGTACCAAGAGATGGACCATGGTATTATCTTGGAAAAAAAATATTTTGTTTGCAAACTGAACCTACTGACTCTCTGGAAAGTATTAAGTGGTCTTTATGCAACGTATGCACATTTATTTATTTATTGAAACATTTCACCAGGAGGGCACACTGAACAACTAGTTACTCATCTCATGGTGAGACCTGGAGGGAGGGGTTACATAGGGTTGTGAAGGATGATCAGTTACAATAGTATGTGGGTAGTACAAACAATACAACATTGTAAGATTGTGCAACAGTTGGAACACAAGGTATTGTACAATAAACAGTAGTGGAACATTGGGTAAATGATCAGAGGACAGGGGTACAAATGCTAAGAGGAGAAACTTGAAGACTTTTAAAGCAGCAGTATGTTTTAGTCAACAAAAAAATGTAATCATTTTATTTGTTTAGCAGAAATTTATTTCTGACATCCTTCGATTCATCCTCAGTGTATTTATAAATCTTCCACGGGGATAATCTCTTGCAGCAGGTACTACACTTGGGGTCGTCACCAGAGAGTGCTGTGGTGCACAGCAGCTCTCTTCTAGCAGTCTTTTGCAGGAGCCGCCCACACATGATACAATCATTCTGCTCCTATATAAGAGTGGGCATTCCCTGGTATCCTCAGTCCATTTTCCTGCCGTCTTCAGTTCGCACATAGCAGCTAGTGCATAGAGCAGCAGTCATCAACAAGAACTTGAGCTGGGAATGGATTTTCTCCATTTCCTTTCCTTCATCGACGAATCTCTAAAGAATCTACAAGCAAGCACTTTTTCGCTAATGTCGTTGCGGCAGGAAGATCTACCGTTACGACAACCATACCATTTGTGTTAGGTGTCTGGGTCCCACACATATCATCTCCTGCATTCATTGCCAGGATTTCAATCAGGCAAAACCTGTCGATGATGTCTCCCTTTAAGCATTCCATTGCCTCTTCCCTTGATGCCCCGTCAACAACAGGCCATTCCTTTATGGGCAGAACTACTGGGTTTGCAGTCTTCGCTGCCCCTCCACCTTCACAATCATTCTCCCATAGGGGCCAGGTGGACAGGGATTGGGACCCTGGACTTCACCACCCAGGAGCTAGACCTGTTTATACCTTACATCCTATTTCCTCAACAATCCCCCTGTTTTCTCAGATACCCCCTATTCCGTTCCCTACCTCTACCTCATTGGACGTAGCCACAGTGATACAACAGGTTCTACAAGTAATTCAGCACTTTCTATCTCCCACCCCAGGGGAGGCGAGTTGCCCTTCCTGTTCTCCTACCCCTCTGCCAAAATGCTTCCAGGGAGACAGGGAATACTCACCACCCTGGTCCCCTCCATCATTTGAGGAAGAGTACTTTTTAGATGAGGCAGAATTTCCAGAAGGCTTTCCCGGAGATCTAGAGGATGTTGACCTACAGGACTTGGGCTCTCATCCCCCATCCTCTCTTTCTACCATCTCCTCCTTACATGAGGATGCCTCCTGCCATGCGGCTGCCTCTCCTCCTGATGACTCATCTTTTCATGAGATGATGGTTCAAATTCAGAAAATCATGGGTTTTTCAACTACCCGAACATGATAAACAAAGAAAGGATATGGCAGACTATCCAAACTGCCTGAAGAACCTGTAGTAGTGGTACCTCCACTTATACAAACTTAACAAAATGCCATACTGGCAGCTTGGAATCAACTCTTAATGGTCCCAGCCATTCCTAGGAAGGCAGATCACCTTTACCAGGCTCCTCTTGACCATCCCTTTCTTTCCATTAGCCCCGAGGCTGACTCGGTAGTGATTACGGCAGCTCATGATCGTACCAAATGACCAAAACACATGAGCTCATTTCCCCCTGATAAGGAGTCCTGCTGACTTGACTACCTCGGAAAGAAGGGGTTCCACGTGGGTACCATGAGTCTTAAAATTCTAAGTTATATGGGACACATGGTTAAATACCAACGTACCCTCTGGTCCTGTGCTATAGAACTAGTCAATAAACTCCCTTCATCTCAGGAGAAGGACCAATTATTGGTTATAATTTCCATTGGCAATTCCATATCTCGACACCTGCTCTGCTCAGGTTATGATGCAGTGGATACTTCGACCTGTACAACAGCCATAGGGATTACCCTGAGACGTCACGCTTGACTACGTGTATCAGGATTCACACCAGATATACAACATAAAGTGATAAATTCCCCTTTTAATGGATCTAAACTATTTGGCCCAGGTACCCAAACACTTCTGGATGATCTCCAGGCTTCAGGGCGGACCTTGCATATGGTACATGGCATGTATCATACCTCACAGCCATCTTACCAATACCGCTCTCAGTCCTCCTTTCAATCAAAAAGGGGCAGTAAACACAGAGGTACCTACAGTGGTGGATTCTGTGGTCACTCCCAGCCTTTTTCCAGGACCGCCACTCTTACCTCCAAGGGCTCCTGCTCCCATCCCATGGGGGAGCTGGTCAGCCCACTTCCCAGTAACCAACTGGGGCAGTGCCCGGGCTTCCTCCACCAGGCCTCGGAAGCCATGGTTGGTTGCTTTGCCTTCCATTTAGAGGCCTGACAGGCAATAACATCGGACAAGTGGGTATTTCAGATCATAAGGATGGGGCACATGCTAGAACTCACCTCAGTGCCTCCCCCTCCCCCCCGCTCTGTCCATTACCCACCCGGCCATATTCCTATTCTCCAGGAAGAACTTGAGCCACTTCTTCACAAGAATGCCATCTATCCAGTCCCTCCGTTGGAGTGCCATCAGGGATTTTACTCCCATTTTTTTGTGTTACCTAAACACACTAGAGATCTCAGACCTATACTAGACCTCAGACAACTGAATTTACACTTTCAGTACAAAAGGTTCCGGTTGGTCTCCTTAACATCTATAATGCTGTTGTTAAAACAAGGGGATTGGTGATGCGCATTAGACATGAAAGATGTCTACCTACATATCCCCATCCACCCTGCCCACCACCGGTTCCTTCACTTTTACCTGCTAGGACAACATTACCAATTTTGGGCACTTCCCATTTGGTCTCTCCTCAGCCCAGAGAGACTTTACCAAGTGTCTAGCGATTGTGGTGGCGGCCCTGAGATGGGACGGACATTTTGTCTTTCTGTACCTGGACGATTGGCTTATAAATCTCTCTGCTTTCATCCCTCCAGGTGACCCTCAACTTGTTCCAGTCCCTAGGAATTAGGGTCAACTGGCCCAAGTCCAATTCAACCCCTACCCAGTCGCTCCAGTATATAGGAGCTGTTCTGGACACCACCTCTGCCAGGGCCTACCTCCCTACTGACAGACAAGACAGACTTCTGTCTCTGGCTTCCCAGCTACAAGCTCAACAATTTATCACAGCCAGATGTCTCTTATGCCTTCTGTGGGCACATGGCCACTGCCATCCCCACAGTGGCCTTTGCCCGTCTGCATATGAGACCAATCCAATGGACTCTTCAGAATCAGTGATGGCAAAAGACAGGGAAGTTCGAAGACAAAATGAGAATCACTCCTATGCTATGCTCGGCCCTGCATTGGTGGACCCAGCGTGTCAACCTATTTCAAGACATGCCCTTCCACTACTCTCCTCCCCAGCAAACGTTGATCACGGATGCTTCCCTCAATGGCTGCAGTGCACACTTGGGTCCCTACAGGACACAGAGCAGGTGGCCTCAGTTCTCCATTTCTCTCCATATAAATATACTGGAAATGAGAGCAGTCCGCCTCACTCTTCAGGCCTTTCACCCCCACCTCTTCCCGGGGTCTCTACTGATCCAATCAGACAATACCTCAGTGGTGTACTACCTGAACAAACAAGGAGGTAAAAAGTCCCGCACACTCTGCTGAGAGATGATGGTGGTTTGGCAGGAAGCCATACTTCAGCACTTCTCATTGACAGCTGTCCATCTACCGGGACACCACAATACCTTGGCTGACATTCTCAGTTGCCAGTCCTCCACGCATGAGTGGACACTTCATCACAACGTTTTTCCGATGATCTTTCGATTGTGGGGAACCCTGCACCTCTATCTTTTTGCCTCCCCCAACAATCACCGACTCCCCAGATACTATTCCATTATCCTGAACAGAAAGGGACAGTCTATAGATTCCCTGTCCCAACCATTGACAGGACTCCTCTTATATGCTCCCCCCCCCCGTCCCACTCCTGCAGTGGACTCTACTGAAACTACAACTCACTCCTGCCACCTTGATCCTCATAGCCCCTCTGCGGCCTCAGCAGGTGTGGTTTCTCCTACTTCAACAGTCCTCAGTAGCAGACCCCATTCCGTTGTCAGTCACGTCAGATCTCTTGATTCAAGATCAGGGAACTGTGTCAATTAAAGCAGAAAGAAGTGGGGAAGGCAGTCTGAATAGCAAAAGCCCAAACTGAGGAAAAAATAGCCAAGTCAGTTAAGAAAAGGGATAAAACCTTTTATAGGTACATTAGTGAGTATAGAAAGGTTAAGGGAGGAATAGTGAAGATAAATAAGGGAGAGGGGAGGTGGACAGAGGGAGACAGTGAAAAGGCAGAGATACTGGATGAATACTTTTGCTCAGTATTCACAAAAGAAGATGAGGAGGAGTTACCTAAACCAGACAATAGAAGCACTCTGGGTAGGGGGGTTGACACCAGTCCATTTACAGAAGAAAGAGTCCTGAAAGAACCCTAAAACTCAAGGTGGACAAAGCAGTGAGGCCTGATGGGATTCCCAGAATCCTAAAAGAACTAAGGAGGACCTAGTGACACCACTGACCACACTTTTAACAAATCATGGGAGGATGGGGTGGTACCTGAGGACTGGAGGAGGGCAGATGTGATTCCCCTTCACAAAAGTGGGAGCAAGGCAGAAGCAGGAAACTACAGACCTGTAAGTTTGACCTCAGTGGTAGGGAAAATGATGGAATCACTTCTGAAAGAAAGAATTGTTGAGTACCTAGAGGCCAGCGAGGCACAGGACCCAAAGCAGCATGGATTTACAGCAGGAAGGTCATGTCAGACGAATCTAATAGATTTCCTCGACTGGGTGACCAAAGTAATAGACCAGGGAGGGGCTGTGGATATGGCCTGCCTAGACTTTAGCAAGGCATTTGACACAGTCCCACAAAAGATTAATAATCAAGTTAGCCAGCTTGGGAGTGGGTCCCAGGGTGGTAGCCTGGGTTGCAAACTGGCTGCATAACAGGACACAGAATGTAATAGTGAGTGGAACACATTCCGAAGAAAGAGGGGTCACTAGTGGAGTACCTCAGGGCTCAGTACTGGGTCCAGTCCTCTTTAACATCTTTATAGGTGACATTGCAGAGGGTCTGGAGGGAAAGGTATGCCTCTTTGCAGATGATACAAAGATCTGTAACAGAGTTGATACACAAGGGGGATAGAAAGGACGAGAAGGGACTTGGCAAGGTTGGAGAAATGGTCAGACATATGGCAACTTAGATTCAATGCAAAGAAGTGCAAAGTAATGCACTTGGGAAACAAAAACCCAGGAGAAGAGTACACAATAGCAGGGGAGGTACTAACAACAACAAAAATGGAACTGGACTTGGGGGTAGTCATATCAGATGATTTAAAGGTGGGTAAGCAATGTGAGAAGTCAGTAAGGAGAGCCAGGGGATACTGGGATGCATAGGAAGGGCCATCACAAGTAGAAAAAGGGAAGTGGTTATCCCTCTGTACAGACAGTTGGTGAGACCCCATCTGGAGTACTGTGTGCAGTTTTGGAGACCTCGTCTATGCAAGGACATAGACAGGATGGAAGCAGTCCAGAGGAGGGCAACTAAAATGGTGCAGGGTCTGCATCAGAAATCATATGAAGAGAGACTGAGAGAGCTTAATATGTATACCCTTGATGAAAGGAGGGACGGGAGGGACATGATAGAAACGTTCAAGTACCTCAATGGAATCAACAAAGTCCAGGAGGGTAGCATCTTTCAGAAAAAGAGATGTGTAAGAACAAGGGGACACAATTTAAAGATGGGGGGGACGGCTCAGGGGTAATGTGAGGAAATCTTTTTTCACGGAGAAAGTGGTGGATGCATGGAACTGCCTTCCTGGGGAGGTTGTTGGTGCTAAAACTGTGTGGGAATTCAAACATGCATGGGACAGACACAAGGCAATTGTAGTGGGGGGTGGCAGGAAGTAGGCTGTTGGTTAACTGGAATCTGCAGCTTATCCAATAGGTAGGGAAATGGGCAGACTGAGTGGGCCAAGTGGTCCTTATCTGCTGTCAAAATCTATGTTTCTATGTTTCATCCCAACCTGAAGTCACTACACCTTCATGCTTGGGTCCTGTGAACGCTTTCATAGCCTGTCTTCAAGTCTCCTCACCAGTGGCCTATATTCTGTTGACTTCACGCAAATCATCTGCCAGGGAAACATATAATGCTAAATGGAAATGCTTCTCCATATGGACCACTTCCCAGTTGTTGGACTTTTATTCATGTCCACTGACCAAAGTCTTGGACTACCTGGCCTCTCTTGCCGAGACAGGTTTGAGCTTCTCCTCTATTAAAGTTCATTTGGCCTCTATCTCGGCCTTCCATGAGCCCTTAGAAGGGAGACTACTGTATCAACATTGTCTTGCCAAAATGTTCTTAAGAGGAATGTTACACATCAAACCTCCCATTAGACGACCCACCCCTCCGTGGTATTTGAATTTCCTGTTGGAAAAACTGACCCTTGAGACTTTCAAACCAGCGGCACTTGCGACCTCTGCTTCCTTTCTTGGAAGACAGCATTTTTAGTAGCTGTCACTTCCGCTTGGTGTATTTCCGAGCTTCATGCCCTAATATGCAAAGAGACTTACATATTCTTTCACAGAGACAGAGTGGCTCTCCGAACCAGTCCTTCTTTTTTACCTAAAGTGGTCTCTGAACACTCCTTAAATCAGTTCATAGAATTACCAGTCTACTACCCTGAGCATTCCAGTAGGGGATAATACCTTCTACACACCTTAGATGTCCATTGTATATTGAGATACTATAACAATCATACCAAATCTGTTAGAAAAACTCCTCGGCTTTTTGTTACCTTTGCCTCAACCAGGGAAGGTTTCCCGGTCGCTAAACAGACCCTCTTCAATTGGCTGGCACATTGTATAACCTTTTGTTATAAGAAATATATTAAGCCATTACTGGGACCTGTCCAAGCCCATTCTACCAGAGCTATGGCCACTATATCTGCCTGCTTCAAAGGTGCCTCTATCACAGATATCTGCAATGCAGCTACATGATCCACAATACATACTTTCATGAAGCACTACAACTTAGACTTTGCTTCTCACCATAGGTCGGCCTTTGGCCACACTGTCCAACAAGGCCTCTGTCATAACTCTCTACCCTTCCTGGGTTTACTGCTTGGGAGTCATCCCAAGTGTATTACCTGCTGCAAGAGATTATTCCCTTGGAAGATAGTACAGTTGCGTACTTACCTAAACGGTAGATCTTCGAGGGATATCTCTTGCAGCAGGTACAATCCCTCCCTCCATCCTCCTCCTTCTCTAAGGAGAACAACTTCAGATCCAAATACATATGGGATGTCATGTGTGGGCGACCCCTGGCAAAAGACTGCTAGAAAAGAGCTGCCGTGCACCACAGTGCCCTCTGGCGATGATCCCAAGTGTATTACCTGCTGCAAGAGATACCCCTCGAAGATCTACCGCTATGGTAAGTATGCAACTCCTTCTTCTCAGATACATTTCTAAAACGGCTTTTCTGGCTAATTTTGTAATTCTTGACTCATGCCATTAAAGATGGCTGCCACTCAGAGTTCTTAAAAATTGCATCTGTTGAGGTTACCTTTCAAGTGTACATGCTAGATTCATTCTGGTCATCATTGGGATGGTGTTACCACATTTATTTGATGGTAAACAACACAGCACTGCACTGCACCAGGATATTTAATTCTTTCATGGTGGGCATGGCATGGGACTGGCAACTTTGTAAAAACTACAGAATCTGAGATCTTGGTTTATGAATAAAGAAAACAAAAAGAACATTTTTATCTTGATATGTTTGCCAGAAAAACATTATTGTTGGAAATAGAAACAATATGGTGACTAACGAACACTGGTGAGTAAAATGTTCACCCTGGAGAAACGGAGGCTGAGGGACATGATCAGTCTTTCACAAATGGAGGAGTATTGACAAGACTGGGCAGATTGAAATGTCTGATCTTGTGTCTTGCTGCAGGATGTGGGGACTGGGCAGACTGAGATATCTGATCTGGTGTCCTGCTGCAGAATGTGGGGACTGGACAGACTGAGATGTCTGATCTGGTGTCCTGCTGCAGGATGAAGTGGGACATACCCTAAAGCTCTTTAGTTATGAAGTCATGGGTTATGGTAGGAGGCACCTTTTGTCCCTGACAGTGGTGACCTTGTGGAACAGCTTACCAGTGGAGACCACGGACATAGACAGTACAGGACTAAAGGTATCTGGACAAATTTCTGCTTACCAAGGGAATCGCAGGGTACACTAGTAGCAGAGTGCGTAGGGGAATCCCCATAAATTAGTACATGTTTGCACAGCATACTTAATTCATCCATGCCCATGAACCGGGAAGGGGGTCATGGTGGACGGAGAGTCCCTTCCAGCCTTCTATTACTATGCTACTTTGCTGCTGAGTATGCAGTAGGGCACAACAGGTTGTTGATTTTTTGGGATAAAGGTACACTCAGAACTCTAGTAGGGCACACAGCTGCAGCCTGAGAGCCTTCTACCCCTGGAAGTGTGTTTATCCTAGCACAACCAACACCCTGGAGTGTCTTATTGTGCCTATAAGATGAGCTTGTAAGCCGGCCACGGTGGTGCTGAGGGTTGAGGTGCTGGACGCCAAACCTCGTGCCATGCCAGTGACCAGAGTTCGGGAGCCAGCTTGGGTGCTGGGGTAGGATCGAGCATCCGATGGACTGCTCTCCTCTTCCTGGGGAGGTATCCAGGGGTATTCCAGTGCAGTAGTGCCCTCTGGTGGAGACCGAGAGCATAACTTGCACACAGAGCTAATGAGGGGAGGAGCGTAGTGGACGCTAATGGCATTGCCATGCAGGTGTCATTGCATCATCACGCTCCTGGGGAACAAAGCCAGAAAAACACCCGACTCCAGATAGGCGACTTCTTTTCTCCATGCAGCACCACTGCACACCCAGCACCAGGCCCCATTTCCGCTGCCTGGGCTGCCTGCCCTCCATCTCCTCAGCTGGCTCACTGGATTAGCAGATAGCGGAGGAGGCCCTACCCCAGAGGGCTGAGAGCTGGGGAGTCCGCTGGCTTGGAGGTAGGTGGAGTGCAGGCAGAACTGGGGGTTCAGGTGGGTGGTAGAGTGATGTAGGGCCTGAAGGAGTAGCCCGAGAGAGTTCCAGAGGCGGGGGCATAAACAGAAGTTAAAAAAAAAAAAAAAAAAAAAAAGATGAGCTTGTAATCAACTTTAAAAAACAGTTTAAAATACGTTTTACTGACATGTAATGCTTTACGTGAAATGTAAAAAATAGTCCCTTTGCAGCTTAACTCATTCTATCCTATTGTCACTTAGAATGTTCAGGTACCCTCTGCCTGCTGCTAGAACACCTGTGTGCCTGAAGGGATTTTAGATCTGCAGCATTCATACAAACGCACTGCGCTTAAACCTACACATCTTAAAAACCATACATCCAATTTTAAAACTGTAAAAGAAAAGTTTTTCAGGACAAAAAGTTTTTGAAAATGAGTGAGGTTTGGTGATGTCTATTTAACTGGATTTAATGTTGTGTAAGGTTGTTTTCATATTTTAATAAATTCTGATGATTTTATCTAAATATAATTATGCTCTGTTTACTTAGTCATGCAAAAATATTAAATTTCTGTAACATTGTTGATTAAGATTGTTAAAAATATACAATAAACATCTGTCATTGTCTAAATATAAATTTTGCAAGTTGTTTACCATTTTTTTAGTCAGAAATCAATATCTGAATCTCTTGTTATTACAGTTTGAGTTTTTTTGTTCCACTCCACTGGTTGGAATTTTTGCAGCGTTCAATTCTTCCTACCCACTGATTTTAGTTTATGAATCTGATTATCAATTTTGTTTGTTTTTCCCCTAGTTTAGTAAGAACATATTTACACATTACCTTAGAAGGACATATCAGGAAGTGATGCAGGAAGGAAGTGCTTTGTGAGGTCAAGGGATGTAAATAGGAAGAACACTTCCAGTGTAGGTCAGTGAGCTGACACAGGAAATGGAGACATGTGTTAGTGCTGGAGGTCTCTCTATGATTAATTGCATATGTGCAGTAGTTAAAATGTGTAATTTCATTGAAATGAACTGTTTTATTTTATTTTTGTAATAAAATCCCATAATAAGTATAGGAAACTGTATTTTATTTGTGCTGTTTGCTTTATCATACTGTAAATGAAACATGATGTTGTTCATGTAAAGGTTCACAGTCTTTCAGTAAAACATCATGTTACATAAATCTGTGTATTATTTAATTTCCTGGCATAGTTTATTTTTTGGGGTTGTATTATGGGATGGTTTAAGGTGAGGGAATGACTGTATGAGGAAGCACTGTGTGTTAGTGGTGGTGGTGGGGGGGCTGCATTCATAATACAGGCTCAGATGCATTTCATATGCTCTGGGGAAATGAGAGGGGCTGTATGCATGTAATAATGGTGCTAACAGACAATGTAGATACATTATGGGTATACGTATAGGATGATGAAATTGCTGAAAAGGCACTGGTAATTTGGGGTATACTGTGTCATGGGGAAGGGGGTGGGTGTGCCTGTACCAAGGAATGATGCTCATAGGTACTGAAGTCATTTTGCATCATGAATTGGCACCTGTCCTTGGGGTATACTCAGCTGTAGGGAAGCAGGTGGGGCTGCCTGCACCTGGTAATGGTGTTCATGTGCCATGCAGAAACATTGTGGGTACACATACAGGGTGATGACATGTACACCTGTAAAGGTTGTGTACTATGTGCTGTGTCACATGGTTTGCCTGCATACACATGTGATATGTTGCAACAGTCAGTATGGCGCACTGTGTGGGTGGGAAGGAGTGTGGGTGTGCCTGCACCATGGAGTGTTGCTCATTGGTGCACATGTGTACTGTGTGCTATGTTTCATTTGAATGGACTGTATACATCATACACTGGCACTGATCACATCACAGTGCATCAGAGGTAAGGGATGGTCTGAAGCATTATGAGCACAAAGGACTAAAGTGGTTGTGGAGTGATTCGAACTTGAATAGAACATTACAGTGCATCTGAGGGTAGTAATGAATCTTGATGTGCACAATGGACTACACCATGGTGACTGAGGAGGGATCCATATCAGTAATGCACATCACAGATTGTCAGAGATAAAGGTTGGACTGAAGACTGATGAACAGATGGACTAAATCAGTGACTCTGGTGGGATTTGAACCTGAACAGCACTTTACAGTGCAGTAGAGGTTGGGGCTGGACGGACACCAGATCAGTCAATGGACAACACCATTGGCTGTGGAGGGATCTGAACCTGAAATGCACTTCACTGTTCACTACAGTTTGGAGCTTGATGGATGCATGATAAGGAGATAGATTTTACAAGTGGCTGTGGAGGGATTTGAGCCTGAGATTTTACAAGTGGCTGTGGAGGGATTTGAGCCTGAAGAATACTTTACAGTGCATCAGAGATTGGGGCTGAACTGATGTCATATGAATTGATGGGCTACACCAGTGGATGTGGAGGGTTTTGAACATCAAAGTGCATTATGGGATTGGTCTGGACTGTTACATGGTAAGTCAATGGACAACACCATCAGCTGTGGAGGGATCTGATCCTGAAATGCACTTCAGTGTTCACTACAGTTTGGGGCTGGAATGACACATGATAAGGAGACAGATCTTACAAGTGGCTGTGGAGGGATTTGAACCTGAAGAATACTTTATAGTGCATCACAGATTGGGGCTGAACTGATGGACTACACCAGTGGATGTGGGGTTTTGAACATGAAATGCACTTCACAGTGCATTATGGGATTGGTCTGGACTGATGCATGGTAGAAGTCGATGGGCAACACCATCAGTTGAGGAGGATCTGAACCTGAAATGCACTTCACTGTTCACTACAGTTTGGGGCTCGACTGATGCATGGTAAGGAGCTAGATCTTACAAGTGGCTGTGGAGGATTTTAACCTGAAGAACACTTTACAGTGCATCAGAGGTTGAGTCTGGACTGATGTCATATGAGTCGATGGACAACACCAGTGACTGTGGAGGGATTCAAAACTGATTTGGCCTTTAC
Organism: Neoceratodus forsteri; assembly: GCA_016271365.2. Lineage (NCBI taxonomy): Eukaryota > Metazoa > Chordata > Ceratodontiformes > Ceratodontidae > Neoceratodus > Neoceratodus forsteri. The sequence continues at coordinate 1,548,700,266 of CM057455.1, read as the reverse complement.
AATGCATCAGAGATTGGGGTTGGACTGATGCCAGATAAGTTGAAGGCAACACCATTATTTTTTTCATTTTAAACAATCAGCAACTGCGTATTAGGGAGAAAACTCAAGTGCAGAGCATGAGACAAACATGCTACTGACCCTAACCCACGTATCATCCATAACGCAAGGAGCAACATGCCACATAGATTTTAATATAGCCATAATCCGAACATAAACTCTTTAAAAAGTAACAAAAGGTGCTGAATTCATGTGACCTCATCTAGCACATGCACAAGAGACTCTCTCCCATCAGGAATGCCAGCTGGATCCATAAGATGTGATCACACAGGATGACCAGAAATTATCCCAAAATGAACAAAGTAACAACTATGAAAACTTTATCATACATAAAAATAAAAACAAATAAAGTAAATACAGATTACAAATCGAGGTTTTGGCACCGAAATGAAGTGAGTATTTTAGGATAAAAGCAGCACCTCCATCTTGAAACTAAGTTTCTAGTCACCAAGCTCTTCTTGCACCAGTGTGTGCTCTGACTGATAAATGGAAATTGTGACATGTACAATAAGCATAGAGCAAGCATGGCAACAGTGAGGATCAATATGACCAAATGGTGACGCTACAGAGCTAGGGCAGGTGCAGGTGAGGGCTGTCACCACTAACTGAAACATCAAAAAAAAAAAAAAAATCACTGTACACTCCAGAGCCCAGACAGCCACTTTCCCTCCAGTGACAGTTGTAAAAAAATACGAGTCCTTGCTTGAATGCTAAATAAGGATTTAGTCTAACGTTTCAGGCACACACATTGAATAGAATAGTGGAAGGCACAACAAAAGATCTGCGTGCAGGTTCCCTGGTGCTTCAGCAACTAAGGCTTCATCAGGGGGATGGTGCCTGCATCTAAGACAATCCCTTTATACCAGTTAAATTCAGAATTGATGATGTCAGAAAATCCGACCAATCACAGAGCTCGATTTTTAAATACAGAAATATTCAGCTCACTTAGTGGTATAAATGGACTAATAGTTATAACAATCATGATATCAGTGACAACATGTTATTGTAGAAAAATACCCCAAAAGACAAAAAAATACACCAAAGTGGTGACGGCAAATCGGATTGCTCGAAAAAAAAAAAAAAATAAGTTATGAAATTAATTATAGTGTAAACCTGATCAGCTTAACATGTTACACTAAAACAAGATGATTTGTTGTTACAATACAAACTAATGGCAGAATGAACATAATACATTTTTCACAGCACATGCAAAAAATAGTAAATTTATTTATTTATGTATTAAGGCTTGTTTTCTCAAAAATAGCCAATGGGAACACATATTATATTAGGTAAAATCAGTAAGTCGATGTCCCTATTAGCTGGTAAAACTCAATTCATCGAGATGTAAACAAATGCTTGAGCTGCACAGAAAGATATGGGCGTAATTGGCCATCAGGCACTGCCACAGCAAATGATTTAGGACGCCATATGGCGTCATCAGGAAAAAGAGGTATGTTTTTTTATGACGCCATATGGCGTCATCAGGAAGGAATGAGTTAACAATTGTTGATTCAGGGCTGTTTTTACTATGGATACACTTTGTATTTAGTGAAATTGGGCCAGGAGTGAAAAAGGAGGCGGTATGGGGCTGAGTTAGTGAGGGAGTGATTGGGGGTCAAAAATCAAGCTGATGTGGGAGTAATTTAGTGAGAAGACAAGTGAGATGGTGGGTAGGTGTTAATGACTAAGAACATTTGAAGTTCAAGAAATAAAAGGAGAAAGAGGAAAACAAAAAAAAAATGAAACGAATGAAAACATGGGGCGCATGCGCGAGCCGGGAATGTGAATGAAAGCTTAATTTTTAGCTCAGTTCCACCCGCCAGTTAATTCATCTGGAAAAATGAAATCCAGCTCATCCTTGAATGTGGCTCTAATCTTGTTTGTTAGGGGAGACATAGAGCTAACAAACCTGAAATTTTGAGATCCACAGTGGACTGGGGAGCCTAAATATCCATCGACAAAGTTTTGCAATCTTACGGAGCTCCAAGCAGCCACACCAAATACCCAGACTGGGACAGCCAGCTTAGTTGAACTAAAAGAAATTAAACTCTTGATGCAGCAGGTCCTCAATGAGGTGAAAACGCACAGAACCTCAGTGGCAACACTAGAGGATAAAGTCCAGGCACTGAACTACCGCACCTTGGATGCTGAAGCCTATCTCTCGTTTATACATGAGAAGGACTCCAGACATGAGGCCCGAATACAAGAACTAAAATGCATGGTAGTTACTATGGACCCGAAGACTCTGAAAATTGGAGCTGGAGGAATAATCTCTCATTTGTTGGTTTCCCGGAGGAGGCAGAGAGGCGAGATGCAGTCATATTCTTGCAAGCAGAACTCCCAAGGCTGCTGCAGTACGAGTGGCGCCCGACCCTCAAGATCGAGCAGGCACACTGTACCCTGGCACTGCCGCTGAAGGAATGAGGTAGACCAAGGCCCTTACTGGCAAAACTGCTGTGCTTCCCAGAGAAGGAACAGATCTTGATCTTGGCAAGGGCCAGGAATCAACTAGTATGGCAGGGCCACGAATTTACATTTTTAACGACTATTCGAATGAACTGGCCCAAAAATGTAAAGCTTTCACCAAGGCAAGGAAATTACTGCAAGAACATAAAGTGCAGCCTGGTGTACCCTGCCAAACTGCAAATCCTTAAAAATGGCATTTACAACACATTTGAGTCTCTGGAAGAAGCAATGGAGTATATTGCTCGGCAGTGGCCGACCTGCAAGCACCTCGAACCCCCAACAAAAACAGCAAGCACCAGCCTCTCTGAGGCAAAACCCCCAAAAAACACACAGCCGATCGGACCGGGACCAGCCAAACAGATTCACTGTGCTGGCAGACAATCATCCAGGGTATGGCATGGAGTGGTCCACCATGACAACCAAGTGAAAGCAGCAGAAACAACAGAAGAGCCCACAGGAGAACAAGGCCAGATCCCCTAATAGACCATACAGGCAGTGCAGCAGGGCATGCTACGTGGCCGGCTCAGAATCACTAGGCAAGTGGCCCTGAAGAAGCAGGGGCAAGACCTGAACTCAGATCCTGAAGAAACCCGACAAGCAGCACCTGGGTTTGCCTGTCAGCAGCAACAGGAAAAAGACGGCCTGCTTCAAAAAGGCATCATTGACTCCTGGGAAGATGCTGTGAGCCAAGTCTATCCTGAGGGCTCAGAGCCTGACAAGTCCTCGCCAGAAGCCATTGCGACCTGGAGCACTCCGCCAAACCACAGCCTGATGAGAGCATAGTTAAGTACCTGAACTTTCCCATGAGCTGGCAGGCTTGTACTGTGGACTTCTGGTCTGTGAATGGACCCCTTAATGAACTGACATCCAGGGAAAGCTATTACAATCTACATTGATTCACCATCAGCAGCTACCATGAGTAATTAACTACCCCTTAACTCCCCCTCCACCTTGTTTGATACCCCTCCTGGTTGCTGTACACTTCCCCTTGACCTCCTTCCCTTGCTCCCACCTCCAGTTGCCTATACTTTAGTGGCTGGTCCCTAACACCTCACTGATCTCTTGCCCATGGCAATCCAGGATCCCCCCCACTAACCCCCTGGATGCCCTCCTCAGGGACTCGGAGAAACTTCCCCACCACTGCTTCCTACTGGCCCCAGCTAACTCTCATCCTGGCCTATTAGCTGGGGAATACATAGTTTATATGGTAAGTACTTGGCCATTGGGGAAGAGCACTGGCTGGTGGAAAAAAAAGAGGAGTTATATATTCTGAAAACAGACATCCTGTAGCATCTCACGGGAGGCAGGAGAAAGAGATTGTTTTGTTTCTGTGTTGGGGATGCTGTTCATGTACAGCTGCCTGAACGATTGTGAACTCCCGGTTGCTGCGAGCTCTTGGTATGATGGCTGCTGACATCCAGGCTACTAGACCCTCTGATGCCAGGGGCCTGTCATGCGAGACCTCACAGAAAGTTTATGGTAAGCTTACACTGTGGTTGTTTTGCAGCGGGACCCTCAGCGGATCGAACTGGCCAAAATCCAGAGCTTGGGTGGTATACAGGTGAGTGTTTTAAATAAGCATGTGCCACTGCCCCTTCCCCACCATTGGAGCGATCCCAGGTGAGGTGACACTGTGGATCACTCAGTCCCCCCAACATGCATCAATATCACAGGCTATGCAGTCAAAGCAGAAGCAGCACATATTAATATGTCCTGCTGCAATACAGGAGTGGGCTGCTTGGCAGTTGGTCTTGGACACATTCTTTGCATAGCTGCTACGTGGTATGTCTCTGCCCAGGATGTTTAAAGGGGGCTTCAGTGCCAAGCCTGCACGATGGTAGAGAGGTGCAGGCATACAAGAAGCAGACATGGACTTGCGAGAGGAGGGCGCCTCCTCCCCCAGCCCTGGCCGCAGGAAACTGCTGGGGTGCTCCTTAAAACAACCAAACTACCAGCCCTGATTTGATAACTGAGACCTGACAGTAAAGGGAGAATGGGCACAACTATCTTTCGGCTTGGGAAGGCTAACATAGCCACAAAAGGAGTTTCACTCGAAGGTTGTCCTGAGGGAAAAGTGGCACGGCTCACTCTCTCCTATCCTTACTGTAAATAGAGGAGTCTGCTACACTACTATGCTGCCCACTGCTACATAATGGCCTCAGTTCTGCAGTTGGGTACCCTACCTACATTCAGGGCCTCCTCTGGGGGCAGCCCAGGCAGACCGGGCAGAAGGAACTTTCCCCTTCTTCCTCCCCTTTTGCCCTGTAAGCCCATCTGAGGAAGACACCTTCAAGACTTGAAGCGCCAATCATTCAAGCTGGCGAGGGCCATCTGGGAAGGGAGATAGTCTCCTAAATACCCCTCCTACTATAGGAAGATGTCCTCCCCCCTCCCTGGGGGGTGGAAACTGAGTCTGGAAGGGCCACAGGCTGAGGCAGAACTACCCTACTCTACCCTAGCCCCCTCTTCCTTTGCCAGAACCCACCCCCCAACTTAGGATACACATACACCCTGGAAGGCTATTGGTAGGTATAGTCCTACGCATCTGGATATCTAGATAGGTACAAGGCAATGGAGGTTGTCCTCACCAATTGGGAAGGACCACTGACCTCACCATGCATACCGTTACTGGGGACAGTATTGGGGTAGTTTATCCTGCATGGGACACCTCAGTCACCAAAAAAAGTCAGTCAAAACAAGTTGATTTACATGTTTTCTGGACTTTTACTTTTTTATGTTCCATTTCATATACTATATGCTATTCTCCTTAGTTTAAATGGACTTATCAAGATACCCTAGCAGAGGGAATGTTACCCCCTCAGTTAGAGAAGTGCCAGGTAGCAAGGCAGACAGCTAAGGCAGCAGACTATGGAATAGCATACCCACCGAGGGCCAGAATAAGATTCTCAGTTAAGAGAGAGATATTCGGGGTCGGTATACAGGGAATGACATGCACTCCAACATACAAGAGAAACAACAGCTGGCACAGATGGGCCCACAGGGTCACACTAATTCAGAATGGTACAAATCTGGGAGAGTGCACCTCCCCCTGGCATAGGGCCACAGGGAACCAGGCAGAAACACCAATAAGTACATATGGGACCCTGCACTTCTTTCTGAAACCTAACAACTATCCTCCTGCTCACCACACTAACCAAAATGGCTAGCTCAGGTGTTTAAATGGGTGTCATGGAATGTGAAGGGGATTAAAACCCCACTAAAAAGAAGGAAGCACCTGGTTCATCTTCAGAAGGAGGACACAAGTATAGCCTTTCTACAGGAAACCCACCTGAATAAAGGGGAAACAGGGGTGGGTAGCACAGGTCTTTGGATCCACCTTCAGCTCAAAAAGCAGAGGGGTAGCAATTTTAGTACATAAGCAAATTCCCTTCAAACCAAATCTGACCAAGAGTGACCCTGAGGGGATAGTGCAAGGGGAACTATGGGGTGTGGATGTCACCCTGTGTAATGTATATGGCCCTAATGACCCAGAAGCTTCATTCTACATGACCCTCACCCAGTCCCTACAAGAAATACAGAGGGGCCAATTGGTAGTAGAGGGCAATATGAACATCACCATGGATGACCTATTGGACAGAAGCCAGGCACTCCAAGGCCCACCGACCAGGGCCACAGCAGCCCTTAGAATGCTTGCCCAAGAACTTAATCTGGTAGACATTTGGCTGCAGGTTAACCCCACAGAGTGGGACTTCGACTACTACTCATCCCTAGCACAAAACGCACTCTGGAATAGACCTGTGGTTTACGCCTGGGACGTTGACCCCCACATATTGGAGGCAGGCATCAGTTCTATTCTAATCCCAGACCATGCCCCCGTATCATTCTCTTGGTTACCCCCTTTGTGGCAACAAGGGAGTAGAGGCAAATAGAGACTGAACACATCCCTGCTGCAAGACTCCCAGTTCTGTGCCAAACTCAGAGGAGAGATTCACGACTTCCTGATAAACAGCAAACTAGGGGACACCTCAGTGGCCACTCGATGGGATGCCCTTAAGGCCTTTATTAGGGATAGATGCATTAGCCACACCTCATATGTACGCAAGCAAAGGGAAAAAGTATTGGGAGAACTGAAAAAAGATTTGGCTACCTTAGAGAAACAATTATACACTACCCCCAATCCCCCAGATAAGCTAAGGGCATCAGTCATAGGCCTCAGCTATAAAATTAACACCTACCTACACCAGAAGGCAGAATATGCCCTATTCCACTTGAGACAAACATATTGGGAAGCCGGTGAAAAACCCGTCCGCCTCTTAGCATATCAACTTAAGAAATGGCAGGAGTGCTCCAGAATACTGGCAGTTAAAAGGAAAGATGGGACTCTATCTAAAGGGGAAGAAAAGAGAAACACTGAATTCCTAACATTCTATAGCTCCCTATAGTCTTCGGAAACACAACCAGCCAAAGGAGCCATCCAGAAGTTTTTTAACAGCCTCAAACTCCCAAAACATAGTAAAAGTTGGAGTGGCTTGACAGGCCTTTGAGAAGGGAGGAACTGGAGCAGGTCTTAACCTCCACAACCCCAGGAAAGGCCCCGGGAGGAGATGGCCTGCCAGATGAATTCCTGGGGTTTTTCCAAGATGTCCTTTGGCCCCCACTGATAGAGGCACTGGACGAGCAGCCGCCACAGGCATCCTCCCCCCATCCATGAGAGTGGCACAGATCTCACTAATCCCCAAGCCAGGGAAGGACCTGACCAGTTGAGGGAGCTACTGGCCAGTCTCACTGATCAACACTGACTGTAAGCTGTGGGCAAAAGCCATGGCCACCAGACTGAAAGTCACAATCACAGCACTGGTGGACCGAGATCAAGTAGGTTTTGTCCCGGTCTTTAGAGGAATGGACAATACAAGGAGGCTGGTGAACTCCTATGAAAACAAGGAAGGCTCCCCCCCCACCCAGTCACCCTTGTGTCTCTGGACACAGAGAAGGCATTTGAAAGAGTGGAGTAGGAGTTCCTCCAGAAAATCCTGTGTAACCCCCCTGCAAATGGGGGTTCCCAAAAGACTTCCAGGAGCTTGCTTGAATGCTCCAAGCCTGAATGGTGTTTGGCATTTAAGCCATTTATCAGTGAGTGTTTTTAGAGCCTCTGGTACTGTCTCTTTAAGAGCTGTCTGCTTGCAGACATAATTAGTTTATATGGGGGGACTGTGTGCTTCTCTGAGTACCACTTGAGCTGCTGCCAATTCACTTAATTTTGCAGTCACTAGGAGTGCAAAGGAACCTATCTGAAAGATGTAACTGTTTGCCAGAAATTATTTAAAGTAATAATGAAATTACAGTTTGTCTAACCTGCTTTCTTTGCAGTCAGAACTGTGTCTGCTAGTTCCCATTCTAGTTTTGAACTGCTGAACTGGACCAATCAGTGTAGGGTAAGCTAGCTCTAAAATGGTGCCTTAGACGAATCAGAACTTGGACTCATAATCTGAGCCAGCCACAAGAGGATTGTATGGGCAGTGACTCTGGAGATGTAGTTTAGACTTCAGTGCCCTTTTGGACCAACAGCAGCAGTCTATTGTGAGTGACAGCCAATCCAGTCAAGAACTGGGAGGAACTCAAAGGAAGTGCCAGTTTTGTCGGTTGGAGTTTCAGTTGAGCTTTGGCAGTGAAGAAGGAAGGAGCCCTGTGCTTTTCAGTGTGCAGTTTTAGTCAAAAAGCGTGTGTAAGGCCCAGAGTTCCGGTCTGCAGCTTGTGTAACAGCTTGTTAGGACTGAATCCGTCCTGTGAAAAGAATCAAAGGATCTCTGAAGAGTAGAAACCAGGCTCACCCTGTAGAGACTGGAGGAATTGCTGAAAATTGCACTCTGTCTGTCAGGAACTGAATCTGCTGTGTGTTCTCCCGGGTATTGTGCAGTAATTGCGATCGGGATACAGATGCAGCCTGCCTGGTATAGTGCTTTCTTTTATATGGATGTGTGAAGAGGTTTGTGTACCTCAAGTGAGCCCTGCTGACATTGAAGGACCCTATCTTATTTGGAGGTCGAGTACTAATTCAGGGTCGCTCCCTGTTGAATTGCCACATTAAATCCAAATGGAATTACTGTACTGCTGACTGTTTAATTCTCCTTTTCTCTGTGTGAAAGGGCCCCTACCAGCTGCCACGGTTTGGACTAGCCACTAGGGCTTGGGTACCCAGGGACAGTAACTGATAGGGATAGGCCTGTGCACAGAGCCATAAGTAGATTATTAGAGTGATAAGCTAATTAACCTGATTTCCCCTGTCCTTGTTATATCCCCTAAATAAATCAGAGCTGCTTGTTTCAGCAAAGTTATACTGCCTGAGGTATTTGTCTATGTTAAAGTACTGTACTGTGATTGTTGCACTGTATCTCATTTCACAGGAGGTCCCAGTGCCGGAACCAGACCTGGGGGTAAGTGTATACTGTGAAGGTAATTTGATATATTGTGTGGGCCACTAGTGGGAAGAAAGGGGTTGCAGTGTCCCAGAGGGCTGTGACCAAGTTAGTTTAACTATTGCAACCCTGACTCTGGGTGGAGGCACCGCCATTGGATCCAGGCCCCTCAACCTGTTAGTGGCAAATCAGGCAGGGTAGTAGCCCCTGGGATAGCGCCATCTAGGGGTTACATCTTGAGGCTCACCGCTGGGATTGTGTGTCTTCTAGTGGCCATATTCATGAACCACTGTTAAGAAAAAATGGGTACCCCGACAGAAGTGGCTGTGCACCGGCTGGTGGAGTGGTGTACTGGGAGGAGTCGACCCCAAAATGCTATGCTTATCCTGGACATCCCCCTGGGTATCAATACGGACACTGTGCAGGGAGTACTTTCCAAGGTGGAAGGTTTACAAAACCCTGTGGTGGTGGGTCGGCATGCTAATCTGCTCACCCACACTTTCCTGGCCCTAGTAGAGTTTAAGGATCCCATCAATAGCTCCAAAGTGCCACAGACCATTACCCCAGAGGGAGCCCTCCCTGCTTGGAGAGTGATAACTAAGGACAGTAAAGACCCGGGGGGGAATCAGCCCCCACCACTATCTGAAACTTTTGAGGAGAAATTTGCTGAATGGTTGCTGGGAGAGGGGAAAACTGTGGAGGACTTGAAGAAACTATTCTTGCCACCTGGGGTGTTCTCCCAACACCCTCTCCTGCACAAGTGCCCGTAATGGTGGATGAACCAATGCAGACTCCTATTTCTGCACCTGCCATTAGTCACGACTCTTACGAAGGTTGAGGATCTTCTCTGGCACCTCCCCACCCCCAAGGGAGATGACTGGGAGACCTGGATAGACTACGTTGCCCCCAAGTGCTAGAAATGGCAATGCCCGGAAGGCGAAAAGCTAAAGAGGGTTAGTGAGAGCCTCCGAGGTCCTGCCCTGGCTACCATCCGCAGCAAACGGGCCAGTAACCCTGAAGCGACTGCACAGGCCTATCTTGAGGCCTTGGAGAATGTGTATGGGAGCCCAGATTCTGATGAGGACCTATGGTGGAGAGTAAGAAATGCACAACAGTACCAAGGGGAGTTGTTGTCTGTGTATGTCTCTCGGCTGGAAAAATTGTTGCAAGAATGCCTCAGAAAGGGTAGTTTGCCAGCGATTGAACTGGACCGAACCAGACTGGACAGAATCCTTAAGTCTGCCCCTTCTCAGAACTGCTGTTGCTTCAGTTCGCCTGGCAAATCGACTGGAATCCCACCTCCTATGATGAGTTAATGAGAGAAATTGAGGAGTTGAGAAAAGGCGACCTCGGGAGGTACCTGCACCAACAGCTGTGGCTACGACCCAGTGACTGAGGGTGACCCATCAAGTGAAGTTCAGGGCAGAGGTTGACAGTCAATGAGTGCTCTGACAAGAAAAAGGTATGCCACAATGGGGCGAACTGTTGAGAGAGATCGGGAATTCAAAAACAGTCCTTTATGAAGGCCACGCCTGCAAGCACGTGGCCCTGACCTATATCCGACTGCATCTGCTATGGGGTGGGGTTACCCACCCATGTATCTCCTGCTGATAACAGCTCCAAACTCAATTCCTTGACCATGGAAGTGGAGAAACTGACGAGATGTCTCCAAATGCTTATCACGCAAGACAGAGATGGCACCCAGGTTTCCAGTTAGTAATACCCCCGCCCTGGCTCCCAGTGTAGGCGCCTCGGCCAGCTCAAACTCCAGAAAGTATGTTTTACTATAATTGTGGAAAGATGGGCACATGAAAAGGAATGCCAGTCCCCAAAGACACTGACAAAGTTGCATATAGGCTACAAGGAGAGCTTTGGAGAAGAAATCAGTGGTTAAGAGGTGCGACATGATCCCAAGTGAGGCACAAAATATAATTCACGTCCTTTTGTAGGAGTCAATTCCAGCCCCACTACGCCTCTCAGACTGGTCCAGAATAATGGGTCCCTCCATGGAACAACTGTAAGGTGAATGGAGTCTCTACAGAGAGCTGTATTAGACAGTAACTCCCAAGTGACAATTATGTTTGGGATTGGTATCAGAAGCATTTGTCAGGCAGTACCCTTACAACCATTAGAAGGACTGCATGTATGGGGTTAAGTGAGAAGGCCTACCCTATTCCGGTATATCCTGATTTGGCTGTCTTTCCCCCACTCCGTGGCTGGAGTGGCCGAACAAGTAGAGACCCTAGCCTTAGTGTGTCCCCCACTGGACTGTATGATGGTGTCCCTTTGTTGATTGGAACAATGCTCATATGTTGGAAGGCTGGCACAGTTGTGTTATGAAAACAGGGTCAAAGACTAGTAGAGCTTTAAGAGTTCCGGCTTTAATTAAGAAGGCCTATGAGGCACAGAGATGCTGGAAAAAACAGAACCAGAGGAACCGGTCGGAATTGTATGGAAGAAGGATCCTGAGTCTCTGATCCTGGCGCAAATGCCCAGTGTACCTTACAGGAGAGGTCCGATCAGAAAGGATGTTAAGAATAAAATATTAATGTTGGATGCACCAGGCGATGGAAAATTGCAGAGGGACTGCTGGTCAACCTAGTATTTTGCCCGCTAGAGCCCATGCTTATGCCAGAAGGGTAATGGTCCAAGTTCATAATGTGTCTGAAAGAGACATTCGAGTAAACAGAGGTTGCATCCTGGCTAATGTGCATTGTGTCAGACACTGCAGTGCTACCCAGCAGCAAGAGTTCAAGGAAGAATGACAGAGTAACGCCTGACTTGTTTGATTTCGCGACCCCCGCTGCCAGCTGAATGGAAAGTGAGGATCAGTGAGAAGCTTGCCCAGAGAGACCAGGTGTTTTCTTTAAAGGAATGGGATGTAGGATGCTGCAAGGCGCTGAGCACAATATCCGCTGCATGACGAAGACCATTTCGTGAGAGGTCTCGACGCCTGGCACCTGCTGACATAGATGATGTGAGACGGCATCTGCAAGAGATGTTAGCTGCTGGTGTAATACAAGAATCCAGAAGCCCTTATGCTTCCCCCATTGTGGTAGTGAGGAAAAGAATGGAACAGTAAGGATGTGTGTGGATTATCGTCATCTAAACCGCGGACTATCCCTGATCAGTACACAATGCCCCGCATTCAGGATGCTTTGACTGCCTAACGGGAGCAAGTGGTTCCTGTGCTGGATCTCCGCAGTGGTACTACCAGATCCCGATGGCCCCAGAGGACCGTGAGAAGACGGCCTTTATCTGTCCGATTGGCTTCTATGAATTCACTGAGGATGCCTCAAGGATTTCAGGTGCCCCAGCCACTTTTCAACGATTGATGGAGCGTGCAGTGGGGACATGAACTTACTAGAGTGCCTGGTATACCTAGATGATGTTATTGTGTTTGGCAGCTCACTGGAGGAACATGAGAGCAGATTATTTAAGGTATTGGACCGACTGGAGGACTTTGGCCTTAAACTGTCCATTGATAAGTGTCAATTCTTTCAAACATCAGTAAAGTATGTGGACACATAGTATCCACGAGGGAATAGAGACCACCCAAGTAGTTGAGGCCTTGACCACCTGGCCACAGCCCAAAAATCTAAAAGAACTGCAAAGATTCCTGGGATTCTGTGGTTATTATCGGCGCTCATCAAGGACTATTCAAGAGTGATCCGCCTTACTTAACTTACTCAAGGGTATCCCCAACCCACAAAAATACCAAAAGTCAGCGCCCTCAAGACCGAAAGAGTGTATTTTCATCCGAGTGAAGTATTTGGGGCCCGCTGGACCCTGATTGTGAGACTTCTTTTCATGAGATCATATATCAACTTACCCATGCTCCAGTGCTGGCCTATGCTGATCCAAGAAAACCTTACGTCCTGCACACTGATGCTAGCTTGCAAGGGTTGGGGCTGTGTTGTACCAAGAGCACGAGAATGGCCTGAGACCAGTGGCCTTTGCCAGTAGAAGCCTGACCCCATCCGAAAAGAACTATCCTGTACATAAGTTAGAGTTCCTAGCTTTGAAGTGGGCTATTGACCAATTCCATGAGTACTTGTATGGGGCTAAAATACTAGTAAAACTGACAATAATCCTTTGACCTATGTGCAGACCTCAGCTGTTGGATGCCACTGGCCATAGGTGGCTTTCTGCATTATCTACATATGACTATGCTCTCGAATACCGAGCAGGTCTGAACCACATAGATGCTGATGCTCTCTCCCGGAGGCCTGTTCCCAGAATGATTGGGTCCGATTGCAAAACCTGACATTCGGGCACTCTGCCGGAAGTTTGACAGGAGGAACAATGTCCACGGACGCAGTGGACTGCATGGTGGATTGCTTGGGACCCTCTGAGAATTGCATACCTGCTGCTTATTGCCACTTTTCTGCAATAGACATTGGTGCACTGCCTCAGCTGGACAATGACAGTATTCACGGGGCTCAATCCGCGATCCCATGATCAAAGCAGCTTTAGAAGCCTCTATGTAGGAAAAGATGTGTCCAAATTACGCCCACTGATTTGAGAACTGCACTGTTATACAAAGAAGGTCCTAAGTTGAAACTGATCAATAAACTGTTATACAGAGAAACAGTAGACAGAGGGGGACAAGTAGACAAACAACAACTAGTGCTGCCCACTGCCTTTCGAGACTCAGTACTGAACTCCTTGCACAACCACATGGGGCACCTTGGTATAGACAGAACACTTGACTTGGTGAGATCCAGATTCTATTGGCCTAAGATGGGGGCTGATGTGGAGCAACACATTTGAACTTGTAGTCGCTGCTTACAGAGGAAAGCTTTGCCCCAGAGGCTCCCCCCTTGTAACATCACCACCAGTGCACCCATGGAGCTGGTCTGTATTGATTTTCTGAGTTTGGAGTCAGATCAAAGAAATATCAGTTGTGCTGGTGGTCACTGACCATTTCACGAGATATGCCCAAGCTTTCCCCACCAAAGACCAGAAAGCATCCACTGTGGCCAAAGTACTTGTAGAAAACTTTTTTGTTCACTATGGGGCTCCACAAAGAATCCATTCTGATCAAGGGAGAGACTTTGAGAGTCGTCTGATCAAAGAGATGCTTTCTCTGTGGGGAGTGCGAAAGTCCAGAACCACTCCTTACCACCCCCAGCGGGACCCACAGCCTGAACGTTTCAACCGCACTTTGCTAGATATGCTAGGCACCCTGCACCCAAAGGACAAGCCTAGATGGAGCCAACAAATTAGCACCCTGGTACATGCTTATAACTGCACCAAAAGTGATGCCACTGGATTCTCCCCCTACCGCCTGATGTTTGGAAGAGAAGCTAGACTACCAGTAGATGTGTGTTTTGGGGTCTCTCCTGATGGGGTTCAAACTGACAACTATTTACAGTATGTGCAAAAGTTAAAGGCCCAGCTAACTCATGCGTACCAACTGGCTCAAACCATGGCTGCCAAAAGAAATCTGGCCAACAAAGAAAGGTATGATAAAAAGGTGAAAGCACAGGAACTCCAGGAGGGAGATCGGTATTGCTAAGAAATCTGGGACTGCATGGCAAGCACAAGATTGCTGACAGATGGCACCATCTCCTCACATTGTAGTGGGCAAACTAGATGCTCTGCCAGTGTACAAAGTAAGGCCTGAGAATAATTCAAAAGATGTAAAACAATGCATAGAAATCATTTACTGCCCATTGGACAAATCTTAATTGAGTCTGAGCCCTAGAAGATGCCCCTCTGGACCAGTGACTAGAGCTGCTGCTAAGAAAAGATCAAGAAAGTCTGCACCTACAGAAGCAAAGTTAAGTGTTCCCTCCACAAGTCCCAGTTGAGCATGACTGTCAGTCCATATCGGAAGAAAGTGAGAGTGACTTTGAATACTATCCTTCTTACGAACTGAGTCAATTGTTTGGGCAATCCCTAGTCAATACTGGAGACAAAGCTGGGCCTTCTGGACTGTCTAAGCCCCCAGCTTCATCCCTGGAGCCAATGCTCCCAGAAAGTGAAGTGCAAAGCATCAGATCAGATGAAATGGAATCATTGTGCATGGTTGAACTGTTTGAGCTTTCAGGAGGAGAATGATAGATTGGGGCAGACTGGTGATACACCCGAACAAGAAGAGTATTTTGAGTGCCCTGACAGTCCACTGCCAGTGTCCGAAAGCTCTCCATGCGAGCCAAATGTTGTGGACTCAGAAACTGTAACTCCTGGAGCTGAAAGTGCCCCAAGTTCTAGCCTCTCTACCCCATGGAGACTCCCCTGACAAGTGAGGACAATGCTGAAAATGAGGCTCAGAGTGCAGAGACTATAACAGTTCCCCTAGAAAGACTGGTCGAGCTGTAAAGCCTGTGGTGCACCTCAGTTATGATTCCCTTGGGAGGCCTGTGGATTTGCCTCTCAATGTTGTCCATAAAGGAGTGTATGTGTCCCGGCTCATTGCCCAAACTGGCGTCAGTGCTAACTCAAGTTACTTGTGTTGCCCTCTAAGTATGGTGCCCTTGCCCGTCCAGCCCCAAGGTAACTGATAGGAAGGCCCCTCTCTTCAGGTTTCATGTACAGAGGTAATAACTTGAGTTATGGTACAATGTGTGTGTAATACTGTGTAAAGAGGACGACTGCAATGTTTCAGAAATGTTCTTGGTAAAATGATATATTGACTGATGATTACATGTGTGAGCCTAATGCAAATGTATACGGTTGCAGTTAAAACTTATGGGGTACTTGCTTGACGCGACATCAAGCTTTCCCAGGCCAGGAAGGGTGTAACCCCTGCAAATGGGGGATTCCCAAAAGACTTCCAGGAGCTGTTTGAATGCTCCAAGCCTGAATGGTGTTTGCATTTAAGCCATTTATCAGTGAGTGTTTTAGAGCCTCTGGTACTGTCTCTTTAGAGCTGTCTGCTTGCAGACATAATTAGTTGTATGGGGGACTGGTATTGCTTCTCTGAGTACCATAGAGCTGCTTAATCCACTTAATTTTGCAGTCACTAGGAGTGCAAGGGAACCTATCTGAAAGATGTAACTGTTTGCCAGAAATTATTTAGAGTAATAATGAAATTACAGTTTGTCTAACCTGCTTTTGCAGTCAGAACTGTGTCTGCTAGTTCCCCATTCTAGTTTTGAACTGCTGAACTGGACCAATCAGTGTGAGAGATGCTAGCTCTAAATGGTGCCTTGGACGAATCAGAACTTGGACTCATAATCTGACCAGCTACAAGAGGATTGTATGGGCAGTGACTCTGGGAGATGTAGTTTAGACTTCAGTGCCCTTTTGGACCAACAGCAGCAGTCTATTGTGAGTGACAGCCAATCCAGTCAAGAACTGGGAGGAACTCAAAGGAAGTGCCGGTTTGTCGGTTGGAGTTTCAGTTGAGCTTTGGCAGTGAAGAAGGAAGGAGCCCTGTGCTTTTCAGTGTGCAGTTTAGTCAAAAACATGTGTAAAGCCCAGAGTTCGGTCTGCAGCTTGTGTAACAGCTTCTTAGGACTGAATCCGTCCTGTGAAAGAATCAAAGGATCTCTGAAGAGTAGAAACCAGGCTCACCCTGAGAGACTGGAGAATGCTGAAAATTGCACTCTGTCTGTCAGGAACTGAATCTGCTGTGTGTTCTCCTGGGTATTGTGCAGTAATTGCGATCGGGATACAGATGCAGCCTGCCTGGTATAGTGCTTTCTTTTATATGGATGTGTGAAGAGGTTTGTGTACCTCAAGTGAGCCCTGCTGACATTGAAGGACCCTATCTTATTTGGAGGTCGTGAGTAC
Organism: Neoceratodus forsteri; assembly: GCA_016271365.2. Lineage (NCBI taxonomy): Eukaryota > Metazoa > Chordata > Ceratodontiformes > Ceratodontidae > Neoceratodus > Neoceratodus forsteri. The sequence goes on along the minus strand of CM057455.1, from coordinate 1,548,683,626 downwards.
TAATTCAGGGTCGCTCCCTGTTGAATTGCCACATTAAATCCAAATGGAATTACTGTACTGCTGACTGTTTAATTCTCCTTTTCTCTGTGTGAAAGGGCCCCTACCAGCTGCCACGGTTTGGACTAGCCACTAGGGCTTGGGTACCCAGGGACAGTAACTGATAGGGATAGGCCTGTGCACAGAGCCATAGGTAGATTATTAGAGTGATAAGCTAATTAACCTGATTTCCCCTGTCCTTGTTATATCCCTAAATAAATCAGAGCTGCTTGTTTCAGCAAAGTTATACTGCCTGAGGTATTTGTCTATGTTAAAGTACTGTACTGTGATTGTTGCACTGTATCTCATTTCACAGGAGGTCCCAGTGCCGGAACCAGACCTGGGGGTAAGTGTATACTGTGAAGGTAATTCTGATATATTGTGTGGGCCACTAGTGGGAAGAAAGGGGGGTTGCAGTGTCCCAGAGGGCTGTGACCAAGTTAGTTTAACTATTGCAAACCCTGACCTCTGGGTGGAGGCACCCGCCATTGGATCCAGGCCCCTCAACCTGTTAGTGGCAAATCAGGCAGGGGTAGTAGCCCCTGGGATAGCGCCATCTAGGGGTTACACCTGGAAGCCTTTAATATAGGCCCGGTTTTCAGACCGTGGGTCCAAGTACTGTATTCCGGGGTCTCTGCAGAGGTTATCACAAATGGGTGTGCATCCATGCCCTTTCTATTGCACAGGGGCACCAGACCGGGATGCCCACTCTCTCCACTCCTCTTTATATTAGCCTTAGAACCACTGCTCCAGGCTATTAGGAACTCCCAAAACATACAAGGAGTAGTAATGGCGGGGGGAGAACATAAGGCACTAGCATATGCAGATGACATCTTGCTCACCCTCAGGAACCTGGGAACATCTATCCCAGCCCTACTCAAACTGATAGACACATATAGTAGTCTATCGGGGTGCAAGTTAAACATAGCCAAATTCCAATTCTAGCTTCAAACTCCTCCATCGGGAAGGAACCGAACTACCCTTGGGGACTATTGTATGCCCCACAGGACATCACCTATCTGGGGGTTAAATACCATTGGAACCTGCAACAGCTAGCAAAGGACAATATACTACCCCTGCTGGCAGAATTGGAAAAGAGCATTAGAGATGAGAACTGCTACACATCTCCCACTGGGGTAGGGTGCAGTCTTTTAAAATGATGGCTGCCCCAAAATTTCAATGCTTACTGGATAATCTCCCCATATGTATAGACCCAAAGATAATTACACAACTCCACACTAAGATTACCTCCTTCTTCTGGGGCAAGGAACAAAATACATAGGCTGGGTGAAACTCAGGCACCCCCTACTTAAAGGAGGCCTGAAACTCCCTGACTTTCAGTTCTGAATCATGGCCCACTCCTTCCTCCAAATGGCAAGGACAGACCCGGGCATGGAGAACTGCTCCCCACCGTGGTGGGTGGAGTGTGAAGCCTCAGTACTGGAAGCCCCTCTTGTTGGCAGTACAATCCCTAGGCATCCCCAGAGGTTGACAGTTACCACCTACCATTGCCGAAACAGTGGCAGTGTGGAAGGCCTACCGCAAACTAAGCCAATGGGACTCGAGCCAGGCAAAATACTACCTGTTGTGGCATAACCCAAACCAAACCATTGGAAATATGCTGATGGGTAGACAAGATTTGGGCTAGCAAAGGTCTAAACTATCTTGGAGACCTCCAACACAGAACTACCTGCCATGCTGAGTTTCCAACAAGTGCAGGTTAGATATGGCCTTCCCAAGCAACACTACTGGAGATACCTCCAAGTTAGGCACGCCATAACTAGCACCCTTACACCTCCTCATGAACAATACACTTGTCATTTTCCACATCCTGCCCAAAATGTTTTCATCCCTGTGTTGCCAAATGGCATAACCGCTGTGCAAAGCCACCTTTCAGCTAACAAACTGATTGTGCCGCTCTTCATGAGGTGGGGTCACAAAAAGCCTATGTTGAAAATTTGGAGTGAAAATACCAACAAATGCCTAAAACATTAGAGTTTCCAACTATAACACCCCACCCTGTAGAGACTGCCAGGCATCAGGGGTGTGACTTGGGATCATTGGCTGTAATGCTCACGCCATTCCACCCTCACCCTGCAGCCAGTGACAGGCATCAAGGTGTGCCTTGGAGTGTTCGGCCCTAAAGTTCACCCCATTCTCCTATACTGCACCCATCTTGGTGTATTTCCTTATGGAATGGGGTAAGTATATGGCCCAAAGATGCCAAAGCACACCACAACACTTGTCAGTATCTACAGGGTAGGGTGAGGGAAAATGGCATGAGCGTTATAGCCAATGCCCCAAAGGCACACCCCAGCACCTGTCAGTCTCTGCAGGGTGGGGTTGACGTCAGTTCTATGCTTCACTACCATTCCCATTATGCATCTCTAACTCTTGCACTACCAATGCCAGTGCCAGCGAGACAGCATTTGGCATTGACAGATGCTCGTTTGTAATGCTCTAAGCACATCTGACCTTTAGGCCCTTCCAACTGAAACTGAACTAGTACTATTCAGCTTCTATGAGATTTCCTCTGTTATTTTTTAAATGAGTATTTTAAACCAATGGGATTTTTTCTTATTGTTTTCTGCATGATCTGGGTGTTAAAAGTATGGGATTTTCTAAATAAATGTCATTAAGCTTCCGAGGAAGGACTGGGTTGGTCCAAAAGCTAAAACATTTTGGGTTTTTTGTTACCTTTTATTGGGCCAGCATAGATGTATCAAATTATTTGCTTCTGGATCTGTTCTTACAAGGACCAATACAGCAAAGACTAAATCTGTATGGTGAATAAAAAGACATTTATAACTAGTAAAGGGTATGAAAGTAAAGCAGCGTTAAACATGTAGATAAAAGGTATTGCCTGTAGCATGCATGTAGCTTTTTCTTCTCTGCTAAAATGTAATAAATCATTTTCTAAATAAAAAACAGTCACAAATACTGTATGTTGCAATGGTGGATATCACTGAATGGAAGATATAGGAGGGTGTTTACAAGTATTATATGTTTTTTTTCCTACCACCTTGAACTGTAGGAGTAGGAGTATCTTATTTTGCTAGGCCATTGGTAGTGGGAAGAAGAAAGCATTTCTCAACAGCTGTGATCTGCTGCCTTTAGCTTGCCAAATATGATGCCAGGCACATATGTCTTTTATTTTACTTGCAGAGAGATGTGAAGTATTTAGGTTGTTTGATCTGGTTGGCACTTAGCAGTCTTTCTCATAAACACACTTGATAAATGGCTTCATATACAACTGTTAGACTGGTGATACTACTGTTGAAAACATTATGCAATGTTTAGAGCCTTGAATATGAAGAACTGTGGGTTTCAATGGAAGTAGTTGCACCCATTACTCCCTAATGTCTTCAGCCAAAACTCAAGATCTTTTCTGCAGTAAGTGCACTTTAGTGAAGCAAATCTCCCACATCTCTCCTTGATTACATAGGCGTAATTTAAAAGGCCATGTTTAAAGGCTGCGTCTAGGGGCTGGCCCAGGGTTTGTGTATAAACCACCCCAGAATTCTGCACCTGGAGCTGCTCGGTCATTTCATTTATTTTTTTATTTTGTTAACTGGGTAAGTATACTGGCAACAGAAACATGCTTTTTTTCTTAATTAATTGGGTTTTATTAAAGTTGTTGCAGTTATATAACTATACAACACAATGTGTACAACCAGAGAACATGTCATCAGTATAACAAATGTCTTGTGATATAATAAAAGATATATATCCTCTCGTCATAGTCTCTCTTTTTTTTAACCTAAGTCATAAATACCCCAAACTAATGCAACTTTGGGTCACATACCTTACTCCGTGAAAGGGGGAGGCTGTCTCCACACTCTCCCACTATTGAAAATATAGAGCCTTAGGGGCAAATTATGGGTCAATCTCTAGCATATATCTCATCCAGCAGTTGGTGCCTTTGCCTATCTGTTGTCTAAGTGAGAAATAATTGCTCCAAGTCATGTATACCTTTTACTACCTGTTGCCAATCTGCCAAAGTGGGTGGGATCCCTGGGCAACCATCTTTTTGTAATACATTTTTTTGCAGTCACCAAGAGAATTGCCATCCAGTATTACTTTGCTACATCCCTCTCCTTATTGGACCATAAAGAGTACAAAAAGAGAAGTAAGTAAGTTGCAAGAGTGGTGGGAAAAAAAAATATCTGCATTGCTTTTTCTCTGTCCAGCTGGAAAGTTTGAAGCACCCGGCATTCCCAGATTATGTGATGATGAATGACTCTAGATTTCCCATGTGCTCACCCGCAGGCTGGTGAGGGAGTTGTCCCTCCATGGTCCTGCTGAACTGGTATCAGATAAGACATTTCCAATTATATTCTGTCTAAGCAAAAGAGTTAATAATTTAAAAACACCCCTTTTTCAGGCAACTGAGTACCAATATGGTACACAATACACCAATACATAAATTTACAGTAAGTCAAACAAGTAGTAAATCTGTGAAATTATACAATGGTTAAAATAAGTTATTGAATATATAACCATAAAAGTTAATCAAGGAATGTACAAACGTTGCCACTCAGTATGTGATTTTTAGAACTGTTTGAAAAAGCATTGAGTATAGAAGAAAATCTGATTGTGGGATTGTATTGCACCAAGAGGCTGCTCCATAGCCAAAGGAATTTTGTCCCGTAGTGCTCTGAAACAGAGGAATTGACAGAAGGTTATTGGCTGTAGAACAAGAGCAAGACAACTTAACATAGTTGAGTGAATCATATAGGCAAGATTTTTTGTGTGCAAGATTCCAAAAACAAATTTTGCAAGAATCTAGTGGGCTTTATCTTCGAGTTGAGGCTAGTTTAAAACATTCAGATTATGACAGTGAATGGGATCTTGTCCTGAGAGCTATTCTGAATCTAGCTACCTGTAACATAGAAACACAGAATCTGTCTGCAGAAAAGGACCTCCTGGCCCATCTAGTCTGCCCTGAAGTCCCTAGCTACTATGCCACCACAGACCCTAAGTGATCTACAGCTTTACCTCCACCCCCTACCCTGTTACTAAGGTCCTCCTGTGCATATCCCATACATGTTTGAAACCCTCTACTGTTTCATTACCCACCACCTCTGCTGGGAGTCTGTTCCAGGTGTCCACTAACCTTTCCATAAAGAAGTATTTCCGTTCATCCCCTTTAAATCTCCCCCCTTCCAACTTCATATCATGCCCCCTTGTTCTTGAACATCTCCTTCTGTGCAGTATGCCACCCTTCTGCACCTTATTGATACCTTTGAGGTATTTGAATGTTTCTATCATATCTCCCCTTTCTCTGTTCTCCTCCAGCAAGTGCGTATTTAATTCCCTGAGTCTCTCCTCATATGGCTTTCAGTGCAGACCATGCACCATCTTGGTTGCTCTTCTGTGCACTGCCTGTATCCATTCTATGTCCTTTTTAAGGTTGGGTCTCCAGAACTGGACACAGTACTCCAAGTGACCATAGATCTATACAGGGGTAAAACTACCTCCTTTTTTCTACTGGTTATAACCCTCCCTGTGCAACCCAGCATCCTACTAGCCTTTCCTACTGCCTTATCACACTGCTTTGCTACCTTCAGGTCATCAGTTATTATGACCCCTAGATCCCTTTCCTGATTTGTGGTCCTTAACACTCCCCCCAACTGATACGATGCCCTTGGGTTTCTATGCCCGATGTGAATAATTTTACACTTCTTGGTGTTGAATCCCAGTTACTAAACCTTTGACCAGTCTTGAGCCTTTTTAAATCTTCCTTCATTCTTTCCACCCCCCAGGAGTGTCCACCCTGTTGCAGATTTTTGTGTAATCTGTGAACAGACATACCTTGTCTTCCAGCCCCTCTGCAATGTCACTAATAGACATTGAAGAGGACCGGTCCCAGTACTGACCCCTGTGGTACCCTGCTGGTTACTTTACCTTCTTCCAAGTGTGTACCATTTACCACCACCCTCTGAGTTATGTTATTTAGCCAACTTTGTACCCATTTGATTATCTTTGGACCCACTCCCAGGTTGGCCAGCTTGCTTACCAGTCTTCTGTGTGGAATAAAGGCTACTTTTTTTGTTTGCAGCAGTTCTCTGTACAGCATCTGTTACTACAGCACCATAGTCAAATAAAGAAAAGAAATTACTTTGAGCTGTTTCAACTCTATTTTCTGCAGTTCAGGTACTTATGGACCTCATACAATGAGCCAAGCTTCTGTTGTATCTGAGTAGTAATGTACATGTATATCAAATGAGCATCAAAAGTGAGGCAAGGGTCAGTACAGACTCCCAAGTACTTGAAAGCAGCCACTGCCTCTAATAGCACACCATCTCTGGTGGTAATGTGGTAATGTGAAAATCAGGTGTGAAAATGTTGTCCTTGGGGGCTGAACCCAGCAACATTACTTGTGAGTTTGGTATATTTAATATTGGTCTTTCTTTCAAAAAACAGTTTTGGAGTGAGTGAAGGCTACTACAAAGGATCCTATTAATAACATTAATATCTCTGTCATGCACTTACAACATGGTATCATCTGCACATATTATTCTTACTGAGCTGCAGACTTTGGGGAGATTATTAATAAAAATCAAAAAGAGCAAGGGTCCAAGAATGGACCTTTGTGGAACACCACACTTGATGAAATTAGTGTCAGAGACATCATTACCAATTATGACCATTTGCCTTCTAGTCATTAAGTAATCTGAAAACTAGGAGATTGTTGAATCTCCCAATCCTAGATCATGTAGTCTTTGTAGGAGAAATTAATGATTGGCAAGATCGAAAATCTTGGTCAAGTCCACAGACACGGCTCCTGTTAACATGCCTTTATCCATAGCTTGGTAGACCATGTCTGTGAACCTGACCAAAACTGTACACATTCTGTGATCTTTCTAAATCCATGCTGTTTACTGCTTCATAGCTTATTTTGGTCCAAGTGCAGAACCAACTAGTTAGGAACTAGTCTTTCCTGTAACTTGGCAGGAGCAGATAAAATAGATCTGGGTCTGTAGTTGTCAAAAAGATATTCCGCTGCCCTTCTTGTTCAGAGATATTACACAAATCAACTTCCAGATATTGGGGGATGGATACACTGAGTCTCCAATGACAAGTTCATAATTTTACCAATGAGTGTGCTGCGATTTTTGGTGCAGCCAATATGAGAAACTTGAGCACCAATTCACCATTGCCTGGATACAGATAAGACTTAAGTAAAACAAAAACCTCCTACACAGAAACTTTTTTTAAAAAATATTGTGTCCCCTGGATGCTGGTAGGGACCCCATTCCACTTCTACCAAGCCCTGATGCTCACTTGCTGAGACTGCTCCACTTACCTGTTCAGGTCCTCAAGGCCCACTTGCATGATACTGCTATGCTGACCCTGGCTCTTCTCTCAGGACCAGGTATGCCTTCAGCCACTTCTGCATTTCTTCCCCACTGTCGATCCACAGTGAAGGCGAAGAGCTGGAGGATCCCCTGGAATGCACTGGAGACAGTATGGCATTGAACATAAGTAAGCAGTGGCTTCATCCATCTAGTCCAGTCCCCATGTCCCCCCAGGAGCATGCCACATCATTGGGTGCCAGCATGCTGACACTCCAACCTGGCTCGACACCCTCTCCAACGTTCCCCTGTCTAGCATTTTCCCCTGCACCACCACCTTTGGTCACCCAAGTGGTAGTAAAGTAGCAGATCAGCATGCCCCGAGGAGGAGAGCGTCCACTGAGATACTTGATCCTCCTTCTCCTGGCCAGCTCTCAGATGGCCCTGGCTATTCTCAAACCTAGCTCATCAGTGTCATGAGTGGTAGCACTACTGCTGCACTGGTGGAATAGCTTACTCAGACATCTTTCTAAGATAAAATTTCAGTTCAGTACTTTCTCTGTGCTGACTAATTGAAGTATCACAGTTTTTTCCTGAACTTGGAAATTGTCTGTAATATTTATAAAAATTACAAAAGTGATTAAACAGATTTGCGATAATTTTAGGTTCAGAGTATTGATTCTGTATTGTGATCTGTGAGTGATTTAATGTTTTGCCAAAAAATGTTATACTCCCTGAAGTTCAGTTCGTTGACATTTAAAATAAGTGCTGCTAGCTTTGATTTATTTCATTTATTTCTAAGACATCTGTATGTCAGCCAGTCATCATACAAATTGTATTTTTTTCCATTCCTCTGTCTTTCAATTCTTCAAGCAATTCTTTAGTTAAAGGATACATAAACAGCATTTTTCTGGAGTGCAACCTTTTTAAAACTCTCCCATGCAAGTGTACCCCAAACTGAGTACTTAAAAGCATGTACCTTAAAAGCATTGATTTTATATGGTTTTGGCCCCCTTTTTTTTTTTTTTCCTTTCAAAGTCGACAATCAGGAAATATTTTAACCTGTCCATGCAGATCGGGTCCAGTGACTCGCTATACGTGCAACGGGATGATGTCATTGAAGCGAGTCATCTAATCTCCTGTAATGAGACCCTATGGAGCGTAATATTTAATGTCTTAATTTCACACTTTATGTTTACCTGGTGATCTATATCAATGTTTAACTTGTACATATAATGTACTGCACTTTATAAAACATATTATTTAATAAATGATGTCTAAATTGTTTTATACTCTTTTAGGCTCCTGAACACTGAAACTTGCTCGCTAAAAGGCATTGCCATGTTCAACAGCTGATCTTACTGAATAGTTTGGTACCAGAAAATAAGTTCATTAGGCCAGTTCAGAATACTGAGATTCATTAGATCAAGGCTGTACTGTACGTATGACCAGAATCAGTTGTGGAGATAAGTAACGTATCAAATAAAACATTGGGTGAAAAGGTGAGCTAAAAATTAGACCTTTTAAAGCTATTATGTATAGTAGAGTTAGATGCAATAAGATGATATACTGGAAACTAAAAACAAACACTGAAGATAATAAATTAATGCTTTGAACTGTCATAGGGGCTGACAGTATAGCCTAGAGGTTAGAATAATGAGCTTGGCACATCCAGCAGACCTGGGTTTGATTCCCACAACCTTTACTTGCATTTTATGTGACTCTGAGCAAGTCATTTGACCACCTCAGTGCTCCAGGGTCACCCCTGAAAACAGGCATTTACCCGGTTACCAAAGAATAAAATAAAATGAAATTAAAAATTAAAACAATTGAAGCCAAATTAAAGTGACCTTAAAGGCGATAATGCAGAATACCGGACCACCGCTACTTGCGTAGCGTAAAGCTTTTGTGAATACAGTGTGAGCTTCGTCCCCCACACCCCACCTTGTTTTTTTTTTTTAAACTCCACTCAACTCAATTAAACGTCTACAAATACCAACACAAAATAACTGAAAGGTAGTTTTGAGAGAATAGCGTACCTTGAACTCTATGCCAATAGCACAGGTCCAGTATTCTCCATTATCACCACCTTAAAATCAAAGCAAAAAATTACAAATATTTTAAACAGCCTCCCACCTCTGTCTACTGCCACTCCTGTGGGTAGCTGCTGGAGCAGCTACGTTTATAAAATGCAGAGGAACCCACCCCTCCCAGTGATGCCACTGGTCGCACCTCTACCACCCAGGTACCGGGAACTGGTGGTTCAAGAACCAACTAGAGCAGGATTGGGAGTCAGCTGTTATATGGAGGGCAGTGCTCCAGGTTCACAGTTCACAGTTTGAACAGCAGAAAGTGCAGCAATTCATATAGCAGAGTTCTGGTACAGGAGCAGGTTATAGGCTATGATGGTAAAAGGGCACTAAATGCTGCTGGATCAGCTACGCTTATAAAGTGAAGAGGAGTCCGCCCCCCAGTAACTTCATCAGCCTTCCCTCCACCAATTAGTAGCTCCCCCCTTACTGGCTCCATAGCCCCAGAACGTGGCAAAATACAGTGGGTGACATCTGTATATTGGAGAGGGTGCAAAAATGAAAAAAGTGTATCAAAATTAAGCAGCACAAACCCACAAAAAACAACATTGCAAAATGCTAGTCACTGTGAAATCCCAGTCTGTGTTAAGTCACAGTGTTTCTTTAAAAACAGATTTGAAATGGCAGGTCGGACATGAGAACCTTTTAAATGAATCCAAACTGGAAAATGTTTTCCCATCTTCAGTCAAAATGGGTTTCCATGTCTGTATCTGTGTCACAGACTCAGCACATCAGTTTCTATCCCTGATGGTCCTGAAGTTAGACATTTGTAGAGATAATTTAAAGACCAACTTTGGAAATGTTATGGATAGAAATATATTTATATCAATAAACTTATGAATTGATTGGTAAATTAGATTCAGTAATTGAAAACGGTATCAATACAATTCTATGATGCTGCTCAGACTCCAAAGCTTTTTTTTTTTTTCTCCAATGGTTGAAGAATTACAACTTTCTAAAGATAATTTCATTGAAAAGGACTAGCTTTATAACTGTTAGGGCTAGAAACTCATATCAGAAGAAGTTGTGATGACACAGTTTACAATTATTGATTTTGTTTTATAGTTCATTCTTCATCCCATCTTGTTCTCACTTTACCTTTCTCCCTCCACTGCCGTGCTGCATGAGCTTATCCCTTCCTTATTTATAGGGACACTCCCCAAGCCGGCCCTTATCTAACCTCCCAGTTCCACTGTGCCTCTCATGGAGGGGCCACGACAACTAATCAGCAGCCAGCTGGCTGAAGAAAAGCAGCTGTAGTCAGTGGAGGCAAATTGGAGATGTTGGTAATCAGCAGCATCAAGGTGGTGGACATTGGTGCAGCCATTCACATGGGGTCCTCAATAAGGCTGTCCCATCAGTGCAGCATCAGGCTGTGGGCACGACAGGACCATGGATTCACTAGTGCTAGAAACTGACAAAGTGCCGAGTTTGTGATGCAAAAATATCGATACAGAAACCCAGCTATGGGCCAGTCAGCCTGACCTCGGTGGTGAGGAAGTTAATGGAGACACTACTAAAGGAAAAGATAGTGGAGTATCTTGAATCCAGTGGGTTGCAAGACTCGAGGCAGTGCAGGTTCATTGGGGGTCATGTTAGACAAATTTGATGGATTTCTTTGACCGATTGAGCAGGCAAATAGATCAGAGTGGAGCAGTGGACATGGCCTACTTATATTCAGTAAGGCTTTTGAAACGGTTCCACAAAGGAGACTCGAAAGGAAACTAGGAAGCTTAGGGGTGAGTTCAGAGGTGGTAAACTGGATAAGAAATTGGTTAAGGGATAGGCGACAGAGGGTGGTGGTAAATGGGGTTCACTCCAGGGAAGGGAGGGTGACCAGCGGGGTGCCTCACCACAGTACTGAGACTGGTCCTTTTTAATGTGTTTGTAAATGATGTTACAGGGGAGCTGGAATGGAAGGTCTGCCTCTCTATGGATGACACCAAAATCTGCAATAGGGCAGACACTCCAGAGGGGGTGGAAAGAATGTGAACCTGAGAAAGCTTGAGGAGTGGTCCGGGGCATAGCAGCTGGGTTTCAATGTGTAAGAACTTCACTGGTTGCTTGGATGCTTGGGCTTATCAAAATGAAGATTTTGTCACAGCATGAAAGTTATTTTGGATGACTGGTATGAGGAGGTATAGCTTATCACTGGAGCCCGTTGAGTCCTTCTTCATGTAAACTATGGTACTTAATTCACTCCCTGCTTATAAATTTAAAGATACTATCATTGTCTATTGGTTATGGGCTTGCATATTGGAGATAAATCATGACAATGCAGAAACATTACTTCAGAATGAGCCCGAGGCAAGGAAAACGGTCAGTAAGATCTTTTAGCTGACTCTGTGGTGTTTTGTTAGTGCTGAGATTTTTTTTTTAAATATTTTAATGTCACGAGTTTCATTTTTTTGTTGTGAAAGTTGGTGCAGCGGATGAACAAAATATATGTGTGTGTGTGACTGCTGGGGGAAGTTACCTACATAACATAGGTAGATTGGGTGCATATGGGATTAAAGGTCCTGAAGGCAGACAAGTCCCTAGGGGGCCAGATGGTGTGTACACAAAGACCCTAAGGGTACTAGCGGAGGAATTGGTGGGCCTCTTGACAGAACTGTTTAATACTCATGCCACAGGACTGGAGATCTGCACATGTGGTGACTCTTCTTAAAAGTGGTCCAACGGATGAACCAGGAAGTTGGAGGCCAGTCAGTCTGACATCAGTAGTGAAGAAACTAATGGAAACTATCCTGAAGGAAAGACTGGTGAGCTTTCTCACAGAAAATGGGCTGCAAGATGAGAGGCAGCATGGTTTGTGTCAGGGAGGTCATGCCAGACTAATCTGATTTATTTTTTTTTGACTGGGTGACCGGGACAGTGGTTGGGGGCCAAGAAGTTGATGTCCTGTATCTGGACTTCTGCAAGTCCTTTGACTCTGTGCCTCATAAGACTGGTCAGGAAACTGGAAGACCTGGGGTGGAGGCCAAACTTATAAGATAGGTTAAAACTGGTTGCAGAACAGAAGCCTAAAGGTGGTGTTTTGGGGTGGGGGGAGGAGAAGCTAGTCCAGTGACCAGTGGTGTCCCACAGGGCTTGAAGCTCATCTGGTGTTGTCTAATAGCTTCATGAGTGACATAGCAGATGGAATCAAAGGTACAATCTGCTTATTCATGTATAACACAAAACTCTGTTGGAGGGTGAACACAGAGGAGGGGAGAAAGGATCTTGGAAAGACCTGGTTAGGTTGGAGAAGTGGTCTGGCATTTGGAAGTTGGGGTTTAATACAAAAAAGTGCAACGGTAAGCACCTGAAGGCGAAAATCTGAGACCAAATACTGGTTAGGTGATGTGCAGGTTACCAAGTCGGTGGAGGAAAAGGACCTGGTGGTAATCAGCATGTGTAACCTGAAGCATTCGGCACACTGTAGGAGATCAGCAGCAAAGGCAGATTGAATGCTGGGCTGCATAGCCTGGGGAATTACAAGCAGGAATGTGGAGGTCCTACTGCTGCTGTACAGGTCACTGATAAGACCACCCCTAGAGTACAGTGTGCAGTATTGCTGCCCTTAAGGATGTGAATTTGCTGGAGATGGTCCAGAGAAGGGTGACAGAGATGACCCAGGGCCAGCAGAGCAGCACCTATGAAGAGAGGCTTAAGGGGATCAACAAGTACTCCCTTGATCATATCCCCCTTCTCCCTTCTGTTCTCAAGACCTTCAAGTAAAGTATTACCAGGGTGAACACGAAGGGCCTGCTCAGTCTTGATGGGAACAAGTCCACTAGAGGGCATAGCCTAAAGCTGGTAAGGGGAAGATTCAAGACAGAGATAGGGAGGCACTTTTTCACCAAGAGAGTGGTAGCCAAGTGGAATGAGTTGCCAGGTCTCTCTGAAAATGTTGGATAGCTTCAAGCAAGGATTGGCTAGAATGAAGGGGAACGTTGCCTGGGGGGAAGGAGGGTTGGGGTATATGAAAGGGGGTGAGGAAGTGTTTTGTGGAGGGGCAGGTCCCTCTGTAGACATAGAGGGGACCTGTACACTCAAGCAGACTAGATAGACTATAGGACCTTTTATCTGCTGGCATATTTGTATGTACCTATGCATATTCATACATTCAGTGCCATTCTCAGTGAAATGCATCTAAAATTGCTTATTTTCTCTTAGCAAAAACCAGCTTGCAGCCAATAATCTGTCATAAATAATTTAATGAAACTACACGTTCCTTCTATAACTTAAAGAGCAGCCTTGGAACATGTTTAATGCATTCCTGTTTCTTCTCACATTTCTGCCCAGTGAACCATTTTGTGAACACGTGCTAGTTCTACCACGTGCAGACAACTGGTGCTCCATGGTCATGTTAATAACAAATCATGATCAAAGAAAGCCCTGTGTTTTACAGTGAGCACCGGATATTTACCAGACAAGGCCTTAATGAGCACAGCAGTGGCTATTTTTTTCACATCTTGGGTACTGACATTTAAAATCTTTTATAACTCAAAGGCCTTAGTTAAAAAAAAAAAAAAAAATCATAAAAAATCATGTGACTGCTCAAAAAGCAGTTAAAGGAGAACTGTTTTTTTTTTTTTTTCCTCTTAAATATGTACCCCTCTCCCCAACATGCACATGCGCGCGCGCACTCACACACACTTGGCAATATACACTGCAATGGTCATCTTACTAGAGACATTTGATTTATAAATGCAGTGTTAAGATTTTATCAACTACTTTAGGAATATGATTTTGCTGAAAATGACCCAACCCTATAATGCAGCTGTGCCCGACTCACTGTGGCCTATGGAAAGAAAACCCTGCATGATGCTACAGTATTCCCACTACATGGGTTGTTCAATATGTTATGTTGAACCTGGCTTGTATATCCCGGCCTTGTTTGGGCAGGAGTCATAGAGGGATCGTACTACTATAACAAGGGCCCATGAGACGATAGTAAATGCTTTGCTTAAAAACTTAGTATTGGGCCGGCCTGGTGGCACTGAGGGGTTGAGGCCCTGGACGCCACACCTTGCGCCTCGCCGGTGACCTGGGTTCGGGAATGAGCCCGTACTGGTAGGGGTTGGCAGGGGAGAGAGGGGATCAAGTGTCCAGAGACCTGCTCTCCTCTCTCGGGGAGGGATCCAGGGGTAGTTTGGCATAGCATCGGCCCCCGGTGGAGTCCCGGCAGCACTGCAGTGCACTGGGGCTTGCAAGGGATGGGGAGGCATCAGGCAGCTGCCTTGTAGACTTGGTTGGGAGCATCCACGTCATGGACTAGGCGGCGCTGCACACCCCACGTCCGGGGTGTAATGCAAGAAAATCCCCTCCAGCCTGGATAGGTGACAGCTCCCAGTGCCAGGCACCACAAGCCTTATACCAGACCTCCGCCTCTGCCCACTTTGATCTCCTCGTGGGCTCTGGCCGGAGAGGGTCTGCTGAGGAGAAAGTAATGCCCTTGAGGAGGTGGGGTCACGGTGGGTGGTAGAAGCGTCCAGTCGCTGAGCAGCCCGAGAGTTCCAGGGTCTGGAGTGCCACAAATAGAGTTGTAAAAAAAACAACAACTTAGTATTGCACCTATTAATTAAATCCCACTGATACATTGTTAAATGAATCAGCATAATGGAACATTATTTTGGGGAATGCATGTTTAACAAGCTGCTAAGAAGAAAAAATTCACAGCAAGATCCAAGTTCAATTAAAGCAGCTACTGCTGCTTTAAAAAAATTAAATTATAATCCTTAGATAAGCATACTGTTACTTTTCAATGTTTCTATGTATGTTGGGCAATTAACATTGCAGATGAGCTACATAATTACTCAAATTGCTGCCTTTTGGATCCTCTCATGACAATCAAAGATCGATGGCAAATGTAAAAATATTGTCTTCATGTTTGATACTTTCATTGTTGCCTGAACGTGGGTATACAAGTCTCCCATCTTATTTTTTTAATTAAAATGTCAGTTTCAAGCCCCCATGTTTACCACAATGAAAACAGCTGTACTTTTTTAGCTATGTCACACCATTTCTGTCAGCATGCACGCCATCTGAAGGAGTGACATGGCACGCTCGAGGCCATCGTAAAAAGGAAGACTAGCTGAAAGCGCAAGTTTAAGGGATGTACTTGCTGCTTGTTTTTTTACTTTTAGCCAGCCCCATTATTAGCTGTTGTTCTGTGCTGCACATTTTAGGTTATAGTTAAAATAAATTTATAAAACATGATCTTGCATCCTCTAATCTTGCTGACAAGATTTTCAGCCTGCTGCCAGCCCTACTACTGGAGCACCAAATGCATAATAACTTGTCAACTACCATCCTCGTTCATTTATACATGTCAGGTACTTCTAACATCATTGTGGGTGTTTCTTAATTTCATTCTCCCCCCTTCCCCCACGAGATTGGAAGACACACTAAGCATGGCAGATAAAACTGTAAAAATCCCTGCTGCTTCTGGGTCCAAAAAATCGCGTTTCTTTCCAGCAGGGTCCCTCCTGAGTCAAAACTGCTCCAAGCTCTCTAAGGCTTGCTGTTGTCATACCCTGACTGTCAGAGGATGACCAAAAGTATGGGGAGGATTCACCGACACAGTCTGTCAGCTGGGGAGGACTCTTGATCAGAGGTTTAAGGCCGTCTCATCACCAGCTCACTTGCTCTGTGACTCTGCAAAATCTCTTCCCCAAGCAGAGTAAAAAAAAAAAAAAAAAAATCAGCATCCACATTCACACAGTACTGCTTCTGATTCTGGCAGCGCTTTGCTTTTAAAAAAAATTAGCAGCAAGTACTCCTTAACAAACCCATGCTTTCATCCAGTTTTCCTTCTTACGACAGCCTCAGTCATACCACATCACTCCTTCAGTGACATAATATGCTGAGAGAAACAGAACAGCGCAGCTGAAAAGGGAAGTAGGACTGTTTTCATTGAGGTAAACATGTGGGAGCTTGAAAATGATATTTTAATAAAATTAAAAGACAGGAGACTTCCATGTTCAGAGCTGAGAATTTAATATACAGACTACAATAAAAGTATCAGACATGAGAACAATATTTTTACATTTGCCATTGACCTTTTAAGGTCTTGGTTCTCCCCTTTGTAGATTTTCAAGGTTCTACAACAATATTTTTGGAGTCAATTTTGGTAAAATGCCTTGACTGTACGGATGTGATGTCTTGGAAGGTAGACTTAAAAAGTAAGAAATGGGGCACTGTCAACACCCTGAGCAAGAGTCTTGAGCACAAGTCAAAGGTCACAGATCCTTCCTACATGGTTAAAGAAGAACTGAAAAATGCAGGCAGAAAGGCACAACAGGGTGGGCGTTATGCTGAGATAAATGGCGTAGTGAGGCTCGACACCATAGTCGGAGGGCCTTCTGCCCTGGAAGGGTGGTTATCTCAGCATAATGCCCACCCTGCTGTGTCTTATTGCATTTATAAAATAGGTAATAGCAAGTTTAACAAGCATTTGTCAATGCCGAATGTTGTCATGCTGGCATTGGTAGTGCAGTGTGGGAAAACATTTTGGGCAGAATGTGAAAAATGACTGCTGTACAGTTCATAAGGAGGTGTAAAAAAAAAAATGCCAGTGTTGTCTGTGTGTATATGTGTGTGTGTGGCATGTAAATAGAGCAAATTTGCGAAGTTACAAGGGTGCATGGGAAATGTACAACGCACGCTTGGAACACAGTCATTTTATGGGCATTCTGCACCAAATTTTCAACATAGGCATTTTAGCACCTCTGCTCATGTACAGTGTCACTGTTATTTCCTCAAACTGTCCCAAAAAGTGATTTTGCACAGCCACCGCACTATTCTGCACCGGAAGTGCGAAAACACATTTTGGGCTGGATATGTGAAATGACAGCTGCACAGTTCATCAAGAGGTGTGGAAAAGTGGCAATGGTGAAAATCCAGAATGAAAATATTACAAATGCACAACGTTATGAGCGTGCGTGCAATCTGCCAACACACGCTCGTAACACAGTCATTTTATGGAGTATCGTCACCAAATTTTCAACATAGGCATTTTTGGACCTCTGCTCATGAACTGTGTCACTGTCATTTTCATAATCTGGCCCGAACACTGATTTCCCACAGCGACAGCGCTATTGTACACGGAGTGTGGAAACACATTTCGGGCAGGATGTGAAAATGACAGCTGTACTGTCCACAAGGAGGTGTACAAAATGACAATGTTGAAAATCTGGCGTGAAAATATTGTGAATTAGAAATTCTGAACCTCGTGTAACTTTACTGTATACGCTAAAAGTCATTTTTTTGATTTATTCCACCAAATTTGCAACATAGGCTTTTGAGAGGCCACCTCATGAACACTGGCACTGTTGTTTCATTATTTTGTCCCTAAAAGTGATTTCGCGCAGTGACTGCGAAATCACCTTTCGAGGCCGATTAACGCCATGACAGTGATAGAATTCATAAGGGGGGGCCCAAAAACCACATGTTGAAAATTTGGTGCCAAAATTCCAAAAACTGCCTGAGATATGCAGCACAGTTGAAAAAACCCTATTCATTCCATTATACAGCTTACCAGCATTTCCTCAGTTCGTGGTCGGCTTTGAAGAGTGCAGACATGTTCCCGGTCCACGAAGATTGTTCGCCAGACTCTGGAGATAAGTATGGGGTGGGGGTGTGGGGAGGCAGGGGTGCAGTGGGTGGGTGCAGGTTGTGGGGGGCCTGGGAGAGCTCCGAGACAGTTTCCTTCTTTACAGGGTGAAAAAAATAAAATAAAAGACATTGGGGACCGTTTTCCTGTTTAACAGGTGCTTTGGCACACTGAGGTGGACTCCCAGTGTGCCACCTGTGTGTGTGTGTGTGTGTGTGTGTGTGTGTGTGTGGGGGGGGTGGGTGCGTTAGCCGGCGGGAGTTGGGCACTTCCGTCAGCAAACAAGGAAAGGGGAGGGAGCTGCAGGAGCTGAGGGGATTGGGCACCCCTCGGCTATACAAATGGAAGGGGGATGACTTTATGCCGACGGGCAGTGGGCTCCCCATCTGCAACATTCAAGGGAAGGAGGAGGGATACATGCCGATGGGGATTGGGCACCCACCAGCTAAGAGAAACTGTTGGTGGGGGCTATGATGCTGAGGGGATTGGGCACCTGGCAATCAAAAAGTGGTGGTGTTGCATGATGCCGGGCGATTAGACATCCCTGTCGGCACACAATAAAGAAAGGGGGGTTTGCACGCAACAGCGGCAGTCACTGCTGCCATGTTGCCTGCACTTCGGGAAGAGGCATGCTGTGGTCACGCTGCACGAGAGCTTCGCTCTCATTGCAGTGGATCTTTTGATTGATCTCTCTGCCTCATTAGCCAGGCAGGGTGTCGGCCCCTGCTGCTGCTGGCAGATTGGGGAATGCAGGATGCACCTACTGGTGCGTGCCCTGCATTTGCCCAACAGTGACCGCGCCTCCAAAGCTGCACTGTCCCAAGATGTTGGCTGCGCAAGCGTGCCATCATAAAAATAAAAATGAAAACAGGAAGTAAATAAAGAAGCTTGGTTTTACAAGTGTGGGGGGGGGCCTCAGCCCAGCAGGTATAAGAGGGAAGTTTTGGCACAAAAGTGGAGGACTCCTTGGGGGAGAGAGGAAGTAGCCTGAGGTTTGTTTGGCCATGAGGGCCGAGGTTCAGGGCTGGCATGGGCCACTTGCCACCTCTGCCCACTGCCCTTGAAAACCAGCAGAAGGTGTAGCAGTTGGGAGTCCATGTGAGGTCCGGGGCCCCTTGTTTTGGGACCACCTGCACCTTTGAGGAGTCAGAGCCTGGGCAGAAAGTGTAGTAGCCCATCTCGTGACCTCTGACACCATGGTGGGGCAGTGCAGGTGGGTCCGTGGGCGAGAGTGAGTGAAGCCCTGTGCCAGGTCATTGTGATAGTGCAGTGGTGGCAGCCTGTCTCCCTTTGTGCTGGCACTTTGGCCTGGTCAGGAGGCATCTGAAAGCCTATACAGCTGAAGAGCAGAAAGTGCACAGGTCTCCAGGCTCGCCAGGGCTCTTCAGAGTATATGTTGCTCTGAGATGCTTGGAGCTGCACTGGCTTTGGATAGAGGGGACTTGGCATTTCTTGCTTGGGACTTTGCTGTTTGTTAGACCACCAGTTTAGGAGCTCTGGATTCGAACCACTGGTGCTGAGAGGTACCACTCAGATCATAGCTACTCTATATTTTGTAGCTGCTAATCCGGGGTGTGTCCAGTGTGTTCATTGTATTGAAATGGAAGAAGTAGGTATTGTGCAGGAGTGCAGTTTAAAGAAAAATACTGTATGGCCTTGCTTTCAGCTCACTATCATTACTGCTGCAAGGATCAAGAAGCCTGTTCAGCCCTGAGGGAGCACTGCAGTATAGGAGCTTTTGGGAAACAAAAGTTTTGCTGCAGACTGCATCGAGAGGACTCAGCCAACAAAAACGTTTTGTTTTTTATTTTACTTCTAGGGGATCAGTGGCAGACCCTGCAAGCACCTTTTCTGCCCCACCCTTCCAACAACTGCTACTGGTTCTTGCCTCCACTAGTGCCATGCCAACACCATGTGGCCTTGAACAACTTTCACTTTTTTGGGGGGGAGGGGGTGAGACTCAGCCAGCACAAACTTTTTTTTTTTCTTTTAATATTTTAAATTGGAGTTATAGCTACAAAAGAATGGTAAGTCAATGAGGGCCACCTGTGCTCCCTCAATTACAAATATTTATGCTGGTGACTGGAAAAATAAACATGCTTTGAACTGTACTAATATTCCATGTTTTAACAGAATTGTACTGTGGCGTCATTTTATTGATGATTTTATGATTTGGAGGGGAGTAGGGATAAACTGTATGATTCTGTAAATTGTATGCAAGGGGCTAACTCCAATTTAAAATTTACTTTTCAAGAAAGCAGCCGAGAGATTGAGCATTTAGATATCACTATTATTAAAGAAAACAAAACTGTGACAACAGCTGTTTTTAGAGAGCAGACAGATGGGGACACACTTTTGCAAGCTAACAGTTGTCACTCTAAACGTGTAACAAAAAATATACCGAAGGGACAGTTCCTAAGGGTGAAAAAGAACTGTGGTACCACAGAATGTTTTTAGAAGGGAGCAGCAGATGAATTCAATTGATAGAATGAGGGTACAGTAATAAAAATATTATGGAAGGATGGGATTTTGCCAAGAATCAGAAAAGGAACATTTTACTAAATGGGAGAGAAAAGATAAATCCCACTGAGACCAGGTTTAATTATGTATTATACTTGGTTTTTGGACAGAAAAAGGTAAAAATGCTCATTCAGTCTGTCCACCCACTTCAGCGGGTCAAACATGCCCCTTTACCTAGTAGAAAGTCATCCAGTCACCTATTAAAAACTCCCTTACTATCACTTAGTACTATAACTTCAGGTAGTGAATTCCATAATCTACCTGATCTTTGAACATAAGACATATGACATCTTACTCAGCTCATGCAGGAGAGTTGTAAAAAAATTAAAAACATTGGACAGTCTTATGAAGTGACCCAGGTCTCAAGGAGCTGGCAACACCGCTACCCCCCACCCCCTTCCCCCTGGATGGCATACAGAAAAGCTCCAACATTAGGAGACAAGCTTGTACTGCACGTAACCATTTTTCAGAGAGTAGTAATGGAACTTGGCTGAATCGCCAAGCAGTGGGGTGTCAGGCCTGTAAAAGGTGCACATTCTGTAAATACATCAACACAGGAAAATATTTTTACAATCCGTACACAGGGAAAAAAATGTGGGACACGTCAGTTGATTACCTGTGACACTGAAGGCTAGGGATGCTCAGACTGTGCAGAAGAATAAAAGAATTTGTGAGGGAAGACATTTATTCCAGTTGGTAGCATTGTAGAAAACAAAATGTAAGTACTGTTGAAAAAACTGAATATAGCTGCAAAATGGACTTCATTTTTTTTCCAACATGCAGTATTTAGATTAGTACAGAATTTAATGCAAGATGAAGCCATCCCATTCTGCATTTATTTACTGAGATGTGTCTGTTTTTATCAGCCATTTGTAGCATGTGGCACAGTTATGGACAATCAAATAAATTATTATGTTCTGAAAACAGAACTAGGGTTAGGTCACAAATCTGCTTAGAAGGGTTTAGCAGTCCATACGGATTAATGCTTGCATTTGAGGATTGTGGGGTCCAAAGGCATTAACATTTTCGTCCCAAATAAGGCTGATGCAAAGGCTATTGTCAGTGACTTTTCAGACATGAAACGTCATATTTCTGTAGTCGCACTGACAAAGCATTACAGTTGTGTATACTGCCCACAAGCTGGGCATGAGTTCAGTGTTAAATTAAACATTCTGCAAAAGAGGTAAAACATTTTAGGATGCAATGACTGTGCTTATGACACAAAGCTGAGAAAGTACTGCTAGGTTACCTGATAAACTTTTAACACCTAGAGAGTGAGAGCTTTGGAAGAAAATGCAGGTGCCTGGATTACTAAAAATGTGTGTAGTCTTTAAAAAAGACATAGAGGTTTAAAGCAGTTTTGATTTCCCATGTTTCAGTTCTTCCCTTTTGTTATTTAATTAAAATAAAGATTTAGCAAAAAAGCCCCACTGTTGTTGAAATTTATTGTCACTGTGTAACCGCAATTATCCATCAAACCTAATAAGCTGAAGTTCACTGCAAAACTATTATATTAATACAGTAAAACATTAAAAAAATCATATAACTTCGCTATTACTCATTTATACAAATCTAATTTAGAAAAACACTAACACAGTCAAGGAAACCCATTTGTCAGCGTACTATTGCATACATAGTAAGACACCAAAATTATTGTTGCTGTAGTGGTCCTTGTAACATAAGATCCACACAAGTAGATAATCTGATACCTTTTATTGGACCAACAGAGTTGTTAAAAAAGAAAATAGGTGCTTTTAGCTTTCAGACTGCACAGAATCCTTTATCAGAAAACAATGACAGTTAGTTTGGAAGGATGCACTTTCTTAAAGTCCAGATCATACATAAAAAAAAAAAAAAGTTGTTAGTCTCATTGGCCTAAACTGCTTTTAAAAAATCAACATAGAACCATATAAATACAGCAGAGATCCAGCATAGAAAAGGTATTTCAAGATCAAATGTCACAAAATAGCTCCTTCCCTGAGAACTGCCCTAAAACATACTATGGCTAGATTTGTATGTTTGTGCATGGATTAGTAAATGTCTATGATTTTAAACCGCCAGATGAAATAATCTGAAAAAAATATATAGATGTAATGTTAAAAGTCTTCTAAATAAGAAAGTATCTTTGTTTTAGGCAAAAGTGGGTTTAAAGACAACCTGTCCTAGTGTAAATTAAGCATTAAGCAACTGTTTCCCACATGTATACAGTACAAGTGGTATTCAGATATGTATGTCTTAAAACCTGTGTACAATAAGTCAATATTATGCATGCAGATTCACACTTATAGTGTTTAAACATGATCTGTCTGCAACAAGTTACTAGTGTTTGTGCACTTTAAACACCCAAACCTAACACAACCCCCCTTTTAACTGAGATAAATTACTGTTATCCTAATATGTCCATGTATCAACATGTGTCCGTATATACCAAATATTCTGTAATGGTTAATTTATATTAGTGCAATTTGTCTTTAAACCCACTCTTTTGCCTGACACAAATATATTTTCTTATTTAGAAGACTTAACATTATATACTACTCAGCTGATACAGGAGCCAACCCACTTGAACACTAAAACTAACAACCACTGCCTTCTGGTTCTAGCCCTCACTACGTACACACATAGAATTATTAAGTCTGGATTATTGCCAGACACCCTAGGTGACCACAATTTGATTAACCTGGTACGCAAGTTCCATAGACCTAAAGCACCCCATAAAATTCTGCCCACTCATTCCCATAATTCACTTGACCGGACACCCCTGTTGCACGACCTGTTGCACACAGACTGGATGCCAACTACCTCAGCCACCAATATAGACGAAACCCTGAATTCCTTCAATACCCACTTTCTCGACATTTGGAATCACCATGCCCTGCTGCGTAAGACCAGAGTAAGAGGGAATCACCTGCCGTGGGTTACCCCAGAACTCTTTGCTTGCCAAAGAGCACGTGACCATGCCTGCCATAAACACAAATCCACTAAGCTCCCACACAACTACCAACACTACTACATGATTCGCAATGCATGTACAAAGGCTATCCACCTCACCAAATCCGAGCACTTCCGGACCAACTTCCAAGGCAATATAAACAACCCTTCGAAATTCTAGAAGGTGGTACATGCACTCTTCTCTCCCTCAGCTCACCCATCTACCCCTTTGATCAAGCAAAATAACATACTCATCTCTGACCATACGTCAGTAGCTGAATGCTTTAACTCCCAATTTACTACTTGTGCCTCTGGCCTTTTAGAGTCCATCCCTCCAACTACACCCTGCTCCCCTTCCTCCTCCAATGTCTGCCCCTTCTCCTCTCCATCCTCCTCCTCCCCCTCCTTTTTCCCCTCCTCCTCCTTTTTCTTCTCTCCAGTTACTTCTTCTGACACCCTAAAGGCTCTCTTTGCTATCAACCCCTCCAAGGGCAGATCTCCCAACAGCCTTGATCCTAAGCTGCTCTGCTTCTCTGCTCCTGCCATGTCATACCCCCTGTCTGTCCTCTTAAATCTGTCTTTCATGGCTGCTACTGTCCCTTCAACCTGGAAGCATGCCACTGTCCTCCCCCTACCCAAGGGCAGTGACTCTACCTCCACAGGCAACTATCCTATTTCCTTGCTCCCAACCCTGGCTAAGTTGCAGGAACACTTTGTCCTATCTCAACTCTCCTCCTTTTTTGATTATGGCTCCTTCTTCACTCCTTTCCAATCTGCTTTTAGGGAAAAAACACTCTTCTGCCACCTCCCTACTGAGGCTCACTGACTCCATTACCTCTGGAATGGATAGTGGCCAGGTCACATCTGCCATACTTGTCGACTTAACAAAAGCTTTCGACACAGTCTCCCACACCCTCCTGCTGATTAGTCTCTCCTCAGCTGGCCTCGCTCCCACTGCCACTAATCAGTTCAAGGCCTATCTGACTGGCAGGTCACAATCAGTTTGCATAGGTAACTCCATCTCCCCTCCTCGCCCAATCAGCACTGGAGTCCCACGGGGATCAATGCTTGGTTCCATCCTTTTCTCCATTTTTCTGAATGACCTCCCAAAGATTTGCTCATCTGCATGCATACATATGTATAAGGATGATACTGTTATATACACATCTGGCAAATCTATTAGTGATGTGACCACCAGACTCCAGC
Source organism: Neoceratodus forsteri (assembly GCA_016271365.2). NCBI lineage: Eukaryota > Metazoa > Chordata > Ceratodontiformes > Ceratodontidae > Neoceratodus > Neoceratodus forsteri. The sequence goes on along the minus strand of CM057455.1, from coordinate 1,548,658,946 downwards.
AAGACTTCAACAAGATACAGCTCTTGTTTAGATACTAACATAATATTTACGAGTAGATTAGTCCATATGGACTATCAAGTCTGTTCGTGCCTCAGAGCCCTGGTTGGGAACCGAGGCCTCCCCCCATCACATTTCTGCTTCCCCTGGCCTCCATCCCAGCCCCCCGGGCCAGGCTGTCCCCTGCTTCTTCTCCTTTCTGTACCTGTCCTACCCCCTCTTGAACTCCTCTACTGTGGAAGTCTGAACCAGCTCACCAGGCAGTGCATTCCTAGGTTCCACCACCATCTCAGTGAAAAACCTCCTCATCCTCCCCCCCAGCCTTAAAACATGCCCTCTGGTGATGCCACCCTCCTTTAATCTAAATATCTCCTCCCTATGTATCCTATTTATTCCCATGAAGTACTTGAAAACCTCAATCATGTCCCCCTTATCTCTTCTCTCCTCCAAAGAGAACAGGCCTAGCTCCTCTAGTCTCTCCTCATATGTCCGATCCCCTAGGCCCCATATCATCATCATGGTTGCCCTCCTCTGAACCCTCTCCAGGAGCTGTATGTCCCTCTGCATGTGCAGTCTCCAGTACCGCACACAGTACTCAAGATGTGGCCCTAACCAGTCCACTGTACAGCTTTTTCTGTAGCCAAGAAGACTGTCTCCATGACCTTTCACACTAGGCAGAGAATCTCAAGGCTGTCATGCCCACCTTCCACACCCTTGATGGGACTACGCTTGAGGACACCTCCTCATTTCGATACCTTGAGGTATGGCTGGACCAGCACCTCGACTTCTCTGTTCATATTGATGCCAGTGTGAAAAAACTGCGTTCCAAGCTAGGTGCATTGCACAGAAACTAAGTGCATCCTGCTTACGGCAAGGCGTGCGATTATACAGACGATGATCCTTCCTATTTTTGACTACTGCAGCATAGTCTACAGTGCTTCTCTATTGTCTGCCTTAACCAGACTAGACACGCTCTTTAACTCTTTCTGTCGCTTCGTTCTTGACTCTCCCCCCTCTCACTCACCACTGTGACCTCTGTCGTGCCTTGTCCTTTCCCTCACTTACTAACAGACGTACCCTCCACTGTGCAAAATTCACCTCCCTCCCTGCCTAGCTACCACTCTATCTATTCTTACCCCTCCCCCTACTCTCCCAGGTCAGGAGACTCAAGGTTCCTTGCAGTCCCTCACTGTAATACTAAAGTGTGACAAAATGGCTTCTTCCACCACCTATCTAAGCTATGGAACGCACTCTCCTTCCCCCCTGCCAGATTCATCACTCATCCTCCACATCATCCCTAACTGCCACCCTACACAACTGCCTATCAATTGCTGTTACCACCCCAAATACTTGCTCTCTAGCTGCCTCACCCCTTCTTCTGCCCTATCTTCTTTACTTGACTCAGTTGTTGTGGTTTTATCCTTCAATTACTTAGGCTCTTATGTTACTGTAATACATGTAGCATAGACTGCTTACATCCAACCTGTACTTGTACTGGTAAATCGGGTACCCGGTCAAGTGAGCGCTACCAGAATAGGACCACACCATACGGCGCTAGTCTGGTAAACACTGACATGGACAGCGAGTGGAATTTTACAGTGCTTACTGCAAGCACTCCCCTGGTCACTGTCAGTGGTGCTGATCACATACAAGGACACCAGAATCCATGATACTGGCTGAGCTGATCCTGTAGTATGGAGGGCTGGGGCATTGAGTAGCTTGGTCAGTAGGAGTGGAGACACGGGTTCTAATCCTGGTCTCCAACCTTTTAGCATACCTCGGGACTTTTTTTTTTTTTTTTTTTACAAGGGGCGTGAGCTGTATTCCATGGCCTCAGAAATGTAACTTGCTCATGATTCCCCACCCCAGAGTGGTAATCCTAAGTCCGGGGTGCAGGGGGGAAAGCTCACCACACGGGAGGGCAGGAGGAAGCTCATCCCGCAAAAGAAAAATCGGCACTATTATTGCAGTGCACTCCTTGCTGATGCTATTCTTGTCGGCTTTGTTTAGACACGGTGCCTTAAATCGCACTTGCATTAAATAACCTATGTATACCTATAAATGGCTGTCCTAGTTGCTGTAATTGTCAATGTTTGTTGTGCAGTACTGTACTATGTTCCCCTGTAATAGCCTTTGGATACCTGTAATTGTTTCATTGCTGTAACTGTCACTGATTATATGCCTACATGTCTATATTCCCTATCTGTACCCCCTCCCCCAAAGATGTTCTGTGAGACGAGCAACTTGTTGTTCCATGTACTTTTCCTGGTGAAACATTTCAATAAATAAATAAAAATTAATTTTTTCAGCTTGTTTCATCTTGTGGTTTACATTCATAGACATTTACTAATGCATGCACAGATGCACAAATGTAGCTGTAATGTGTTTTATGGCTGTTCTCAGGGAAGAAGCTTATCTATTCTGTGACATTTGACCTTGACATATCTATCTTTTGATGGAACTCTGTTGTCTTTTTAAAAGCAGTTTAGGCCAATGAGATTGTTAGCAACTTTTTATCTGTTTTTTTATGTTTGCTTGCACGCATGCGTAACAAACATTATGTGACAGCTTAGGACAGAAGTGGGGTTTTGGAGGTGCGGCACTGTGGCGGCCAATGCCCCCATTGCATTCTGAGGCTTGCCCGTGTTTCCCCAATGCGGTACCATGCTGCTACTGACACTAGTTCAGCAAGCATGCCACCAAGTTGAAACAAATTGGCTGCTGCAATGAGGGAGCAACCCGTCATTGTAGGGCATGCCTTGCCTGGTGTAACATTTCAATAAACATGGTTGGTGGTGGCTCGCTGCCCGCGGCTCGCTCACAGTCCCTAGAAAGCAGAGTTCAGGAGTGCCCAATTCCCCTATCAGCATATGTGCCCCCTTGTTGTTGTGGTCTGCCGAGGTGTCAATCCCCTCAGCATCATGCCCCAAACACAGACATGATTGCTGACGGGGTGCCCAACTCTGTCGGCATGTTAACCCCCATTTTTCTGGCACTGCCCCACCCAATTGTGTGCTACACTGGCAGCCCACCCCAGTACAATATGACCCCCCCCAAAACAAATGTGCCACACTGGGAGCCCACCCCAGTGTGGCCAAACCTGTATTGGGGACAGAAAATGGTCCTCAGTGAATTTCTAATTTTTTTTTTTTTTACCTGAAACAAAGGGAAACAGTCGCCGCCATCATGTCCTCCCGCCCGCACCCACCCTTTATGCGACCCTGCATTCCCACCCCTCACCCCATACTTGCCTCCAGAGCCCAGCACGATGATCTTCGGTGGACCAGGAACACGTCTGCACTCTTCAAAGCTGACCACGAACTGAAGAAATGCCAGTAAGCTGTATAATGGCATAAATGGGGTTTTATCAAGTTAGGTGGATATCTCTGCCATTTTTGCGAATTTTTGCTCCAAATTTTCAACATGGGGTTCTTGGGACCCCACTACATGAATTCAGTCACTGTCATTTCATTATTTGGTCCCAAAAGGTGATTTTGCAGTCACTGCGTGGAATCACCTTTTGGGACTGATTAACGAAATAAGTGTCGGTGTTCATGAGGTGGGCTCCCAAAAAGCCTATGTTGCAAATTTGATGGAAAAATTCCAAAAAATGACTGTTACATGCATGCATTGTATAGTTTCCATGCACACTCTTAACTTTGCGAATTTGTAATATTTTCACTCCAGCTTTTCAACATTGGCATTTTTTGACACCTCCTTATGAACAGTACAGCTGTCATTTTTCACATCCTAGCTGAAATGTGTTTCTGCACTTCCAGTGCAGAATAGAGCACTTGCTGTGGGAAATCTGTGTTCGGGACACATTAAGAAAATCACAGTGACACTGTTCGTGAGCATGAGGTCCTAAAATGCCTATGTTGAAAATTTGGTAACAAAAGTCCATAAAATTACTGTGTTATGAGCGTGTGTTGCACAGTTTACACGCACCCTCATAACTTTGCAAATTTGTAATATTTTCACTCCAGCTTTTCAACATTGGCATTTTTTGACACCTCCTTATGAACAGTACAGCTGTCATTTTTCACATCCTGCCCAAAATGTGTGTTTGCACATTGGGCGTACAATGGTGCAGTCATTGTGGGAAATTAATGTTCGGGACAGATTACAAAAATCATGGTGACAGTGTTCATGAGCAGAGGTCACAAAATGCCTATTTTAAAAATTTGGTGAGAACATTTCACAAAATGACTGTATTACAAGCGTGCGTTGTGCAGTTTCCACGCATGCTCGTAACTCCGATAATTTTAAATATTTTCACTCCAGATTTCCAGCATTGCCATTTTTTCACACCTCCTTATGAACAGTGCAGCTGTCATTTTTCACATCCTGCCTGAAATGTGGGTTCGCACAAGTAGTGCACAATGGCGTGGTTGCTGTGGGAAATCAGCATTTGGGGCAGATTAACAAAATCGCAGTGCCACTGTTAATGAGCAGATGTACCAAATGCTTTCATGAGGTGGGGAATCACAAAAAGGCCATACTGAAAATTTGTAGTGCAAATACGAACAAATGCCTGGGGCGTTCGTTTCTAACCATAACATCCTGCCCTGTACAGACTGACAGGCGTCAGGGGTGTGCCTTTGGATTGCTGGCTGTAATGCTCATGCCATTCCACCCCCACTCTGCAGCCAGTGACAGGCATTGAGGTGTGCCTTGGACTCTTTGGCCCCAGAGTTCACCCCTTTCTCCTATACTGCACCCATTTCAACATATGCCCTTATGGAATGGGGTGACTGTAAAGCCGAACAGCCCAAGGCACACCTCAACACTTGTCAGTGTCTGCAGAATAGGGTGAGGTGAAATGGCATGATTGTTATTCGCGACAACCTGAAGACATACCCCAATGCCTGTCCATCTCTGCAGGGTAGAGGTGGGGTTCACGTGAAGTTCAATACTTCACTGCCATTCCTATTCTACATCTGTCTGACTCTTGCACTTCCAATGCTAATACCAGCAAGCAAACATTCAGCATTGACAAAGGCTTGTTATGTATGATCTGGATTTTAAGAAAGTGTATTTAGAACATATGAACATACGAAATGCCAGCAGAAACAGGCCACATGGTCTATCGAGTCTGCTCAATTGTGCAGCTAGACCCTCGACTTGTAGCTGCCCCACCCTTCGCTCCCCTCCTCACAGTCATTCCCTCCTCACTTTCATTCCCCCCCCTCACTTTGTCCCATCCCCTCTTGAAGCAGCCCACCGTCCTATAGGAAACCACCTCCTCAGGTAGAGTGTTCCACTTGTCTACCACATTCTCCGTGAACTAACGTCTCCTGATTTCCCTCCTGAATTCCTCCTCCTCCCAAGCTCCGTTGATGCCCTCTAGTATCCCTACCTCTTCTGATCTGGAATATCTCTCCTGTATTTGCCTTGTTTATCCTCTTCAGGTACTTAAAGATCTCGATCATATCTCCCCTATCTCTCCTCTCCTCCAGGGAATAGATGTTAAGCATGTTCAGCCTTTCTTCATAGTTGCTCTGCGCTGCTCCCCTTCCAACAGTCTGATGTAATTCTTCAGGAGTGGGCGCCAGTACTGCACCAAGTATTCCAGGTGCGGCCTAACCAGTACAAGGGAAGGATCACCTCACTATGTCTAGAGGAGATCCCCCTTGCTATACAGCCCAGCATCTTATTGGCTTTCACTGTGGCCTTCCTGCACTGAGCTGAGTTGTGCATATTCAATGTTATAATCACCCCTAGGTCTTTTTCCTCCTCTGTGCTCCCCAACTGTACCCCTCCCAGCTCATCATTCCTCCTCTGGTTCTTGGCTCCAAAATTCATACCTTGCACTTCTTGGCATTGAACCCCAAGTGCCATGTTTCTGACCACTCCTGTAGTTCAGTAATTTCTCCCTGCAGTCCTCTCCACCCCCCGATGTCATCCACCACAGCTCCCATTATGATATCGTCTGTGAACAGAATGATCTTACTCTGGGTCCTGTGTGAGATATCCACTATGAATATCCCAAGCAGCACTGGTCCCAGTACCGATCCCTGTGGCACCCCGCTCTTGGCGATGAGAGTTTCCCCTCCCACCACCACCCTTTGCTGCCTGGCCTTCAGCCAGTTAGTGATCCATTTGACCATCTTAGTACCCACCCATACATATTCCAGCTTCCCCCTAGCCTCCCATGCGGCACAGAATCGAAGGCTTTGCTGAAGTCCAAGTACAGGACATCCAATGCATGGCCCTTGTCCAGTTTCCTGGTCACCCAATCATAGTACTCAATCAGGTTTGTCTGGCAGGACCTGCCTGAGACAAACCCATGCTGCTGCCTGTCCTGGAGACCATTGTCCTCCAAAAATGTCTCCAGCCTCTCTTTAAGGATTGTCTCCATGAGCTTTCCCACAATTGATGTGAGGCGCACTGGTCTGTAGTTACCTGGATCATCCTTTGGGCCACCTTTGTGAATGGACATCACATTGTCCAACCTCCAGTCCTGTCATACGCATCCTGAGTCCAGAGAGGTATTGAACAGGTCAGCCGGTGGTCCTGCCAGGCACCCTACCAGTTCCTTGAGTACCCTAGGGTGAATGCCATCAGGTCCCGGTGCCTTGTCCACCCGTAGTGCCCTCAGTCCTTCCAGTACTTTGCCCTCTGCAATTTCTCCATCTGTCACCCCCTTCCCTGCCCACTCCACCACTCCCATGAAATATCTGTCCTCCCCTCTCTTCTGTGAAAATGGAGCAGAAGTACTCATTTAGTGCCTCTGCCTGCTCCTCCCCCTTCTCTACCCACCCCGATCCTTAAATTCTCACTATCTGGTCCCTGTTCTTCCTTCTCTCACCAATATATCTGAAGAAGTCCTTCTATCAGTTCTTAATGCCCAGTTCCATCCTCAGCTCTCTGGATGCCTTGGCAGCTCTGACTAGTCTTGTAACCTCCCTGGACTTCTTCATATACTCCTCCCTGTTTTCCCCCCTCCCTGATCTCGTGAGTCCCTGAAAAGCTTTCCTCTTAGCTCTCACCCCCTCCATTATCTCCTTGGTCAGCCAAGTGGACTTCTTTGTCCTTCCCTTCTTACTCTGTGCCCTAGTGCATGTCCCAGTAGCCTCTGCCAGCCCTGCCTTAATAATACCTCATTCTAGGATCGTGGATATGTTGTTCTATCTACACTTCTTGGCAGGTATCTTGCCGCTTTAAGATGTGCCGGAAAGTCTTCAAGCTGGCTTCTTCCACCCACCCAGGTAGTATAACCCTCAGCTCCTCCCCATGATGCCAGATCTTCCTTTTCACTGGAAGGTTCAGGTTCCCTCTTTAGTGCTCCCACGTGTAGTAGGCCCTAGCACTGGAATCTTTGGATTCACTTCCAAAACTTATTTTAAAACTCTCTTGAGTTTCATCTTCGCCTTCTTCTCTCGCTACCACGATGGAAGACAAATCGGTTCCTGGGTTCCTCGGGCCAGAAGATGTCTTACACCTATCCACATACCGTGTGCATCTACTGCCTGAGACATGACCACGATCCACAGGCTTGTGATCTATCATTCCTTATCACCTTCAGTTCTGGAAGACCGACTTCAACTGGGGTGACCGGAAAAGCATTACCCACTGGTTAAATCCAAGGATGCCCGTTGGGTGGTCTCTGTGGCTGCGGGTCCACCGAGTAGCTGGAACAGCTTAAGGCCTTCCGAGGAGGAGGTGGCTCAGGCTGCAGTGGACTCCTCTTCGGCTTTGGCCTTCATTCCTCTACAACTGGGATCCTTCTATTTGGCTTCCTTCAAGGAGTTGTGCCAGTGTCTCTCTACCAAGGGAGAGGGCCCTTCAGTAGTCACAGGTTTCGCACTCTTGGAAGAAAGAGTCAAAAAACAACAAGTCGCATCGTCGACGATCTTGGGACCAGGAGCGGTCCCACTCACAGGGAAACTCCTGTTTCAACTTCGGTCGAAGTCGTGGCCAAGGCCGCTGGTTTCACAGTAACCCCATCAGACCAGTCGGCTGAGATGCCTGTCAATGCGGCTGAGATTTTTCTCGAGCCGATTGACGGGTTGTCGTCCGATCCAGCCAATGACTCTTTATTTCGGACACCAGTGCTCCTGGTGCCCTCAGATGGGTTGGCTCAGCCTGCTGGGCAGGACCCATCCCCCAAGGAACCTGACCAGGAGGAGCCGCGGGTTTCCCCCGACTCCTTCTGAGGTCCCCGGTCGAGGTCTTGGTCCCATTACTCGACTTCAACATCGGACAAGACACACCTTCATCTGCAATCTTATTTCCGATGCCATGGTACGCGGCAGTGCTGCTCCTCGTCTTCATCCTCCTCAGATGAAGAGAGGCTCTGGCGCAAGTTGCATCAGCACTACAAAGACCTAATGTGGCAGCAGTTGGTCCTGTCTGGGTCTAAACTGATTCCGGTTTCTACCCTGGCCATTAAGTGGCTTTCGCCTGAGCGACCGACATCGCCCATAGCTACTATCACCGGGGTGCCAGTTAAGGCCCCACTGGCTCAGCTGAAGACGGCTACTCCACCAATCCGGGTGGAGCTGCCATCTGCACAACTGAAGTCTGGAGCTCCGACCAAGGAATCTCGGTCAGTCGGCCCAAGGTCTGCCCCATCGGTTATCTGTCACTCTTATTCCCGACCGCCCAAGGCGGGTTGAGGGTGACACAGATGATTGCCTGCTTTATGAGGACTCCTTGGAGTCTGAAGAGTCCTCCATGGGCTCCCATCTAGTCGACATCGAGTCTCTTGGGGGTCTCTCTGTCGACGAGGGCCCTACCTCGCTGACTGGTATTTGTTGGCTCATTTCTGAGTCCATGGGAATGGAGCTTGAGCCTATGTGGAAACAGGCCAAGTATCCCCTCACAGAGATTCTGGACAAAGGGGATACTCCGATGGAGGGCTTTCCGGTGCTGAGGCCATTGTGGTCCCAGCCTTGGAGCTGTGGCAGCATCCTGCCTCTTACCCTGCGCCTTCTGCCTGCATGGCCTGCAAGTATTAGGTCCCTATGGGGTCCCTTTCAGGTTTTTCGTAGCACCCCTCTGTGGTGGGGCTGGTGGCTGACTCCATCTTTAGGTGCTCAGGCAACAAAGGGGATGCAGACAGACCTCCGGACAAGGAATCCAAACAATTGGACCATTCCAGGAAGAAGGTCTGTGCAGCTTCCTCCCTTGGCCTTCGTCAGGTCAGTTCGACCATTATCATGGCACACTTCTCCCATGCCCTCTTGGGCTCCCTGGACGAGGTGATCCCTCATCTCCCAGCGGACCTCCAGACCTCAGTCAAGCAGGTCCAGGACCCCAGGGTAGGGCAGTGGTGAAGCAACAACTCCAGATGGCTCTGGACATTGGTGACTCCTGTGCTCATTTGGTAGCAGCCTCAGTGGCCATGTATTGCAGGGCTTGGCTGTGAATCTCAACCTTTAAGGCTGATATGCAACACAAGCTGGCAGATGCCCCCTTATTGGGCACTGACCTGTTCGGGCCTGGCATGGAAGGTCACCTCCAATGTATAGAGAAGTGCAATGCCACCTTGTACTCCACCACATCTGCCCAGAAGGACAAGGGCCCAAGCGTCAGAAATGCAGGTCCTTTCGCTCGTCCACTCCTGCAGCCAGACTGGCCCAGCAGCAGCAGGGCCAGCATGCTCAAACTTGGCATCCTTGGTCCAAGTCTGTGGCCTCCTCATTCAGGAAGCTCGGGGGTAAGGTCCCAGTGGCTCCTCCACTGGACCCTCCTCCAAGCCTGCCCAGTGACAGGTTGGGGGGTCACCTCCCTCAGTCCTGTCACACCTCCTCTGGGACGTCCCATGGGGGGCTGGCTCAGCCACTTCCTTTCTGCCTAGTCTGCTATCACCATGGACCATTGGGTTTTGGAAGTGGTCGGTTGAGGCCTGCCTCTGGAATTCGAGCAGGCCCTTCCATATCAAGCCTGTGCCCCACGGGGGTATCTGGTGTACACAGCTTCTCGGTCGGCTCTCTGAGATGACTTGGCTCAGCTACTCTTCAAGAAGGTGGTGCATGGAGTAGTGAACCCACCTTCAGACCCAGGGTTCATTTCCAGATACTTCCTGGTACCGAAACGGACGGGTGGGGGGCTGGTGCCCCATTGTAGATCTGCATGATCTGAACAAGTTCCTCAGCTTCCGCACCTTCCAGATGGTAATTCTGGCTCAGATCATACCATCTCTGGATCAAGGCATGTGGTTCTGCTTCCTAGATCTTCAGGATGCGTTCTTTCATGTCCCGCTCCATCTGTCCAATCGATGGTTCCTCCACTTCCAAGCTGAGGGAACCCTTTACGAGTTCCAAGCCATGCCCTTCGGCCTCTCTTCAGCCCCCATGGTGTTCATCAAATGCATGGCAGTGGTGGCGGCTTACCTGAGGCACTGAGGGGTCCGGGTGTACCCTTACCTGGATGACTGGCTGATAGCAGGTCCCTCCAGGCGGAAGGTGGAGTGGTCCAGGGATCTGTCCCCTCCAGACTTGCCTCGACCTTGGCCTCCTGATCAATGAGGCCAAGTTGGAACTCATGCCTTTGCAGGTGATTTAGTTCCTCGGGGCAGAGCTCGACTCCTACCGCGCCAGAGCTTGGTTCCCGGTGGACAGGGTGGAGGTTCTCTCCTCCTTTGCCCAATTGTTTCTGGTTGGGCAATCGCGCCCTGCCCAGGACTTCCTGCATCTTCTGGGCTACATGGCAGCCTGCACCAGCGTGGTTCAATGGGCCCACTGCTATATTTATTTATTTATTTATTTATTTATTAGCTTTTGGTAACCGGGTAAGTGCACTAGGCAACAGTCCTGCCTATTTTCAGGCACAATCCAGCATTCCCTCCAGTGGGAACTGGCCAGCCAGTGGTCTCAGCACTCTGGTCATCTCAACCAGCTGGTCTCTGTGACCCAGAGGATGTGGGATGGCCTCCAGTGGTGGTTTATCCCATCCCATCCCACCTGCAGGAAGGGATCCTGTTTGCCCATCCTGAGCCGACGGTCATTCTGATGACCGACACCTCTCTGGGTTGGGGTGCCCATCTGGGGGAGCACAGAGCCCATGGGCTTTGGTCCCCCCAGGAGTCCCAATACTACATCAACCTGCTGAAGCTTAGAGTGGTTCAGCTAGCACTGACCACATTCGCTCCATTTGTTCAGGATCAAGTGGTCCAGGTCCAGATGGACAACACCATGACCATGTACTATCTCAACAGGCAGGGCAGGATGTGCTCCTTGCTCCCCTGCAAGGAAGCTGTCCACATTTGGTCCCTTGTGCTCAGCCTGGAGGTAGATCTCCTAGCCATTCATGTGGCAGGAGCCTCGAATCAGCTGGCCGATGCCCTCAGCTGGATGGGCGGGGCATCTCACAAGTGGTCCCTCCACCAGCAGGTAGTACAGGATCTGTTCTCCCACTGGAGAATCCCTTAGGTGGACTTGTTTGCCTCCAGGGAGAACGCGAAGCTGAGGCTGTATCATACCCGCCCCCTCAGCAGGGTTCACTACAGGGGGATGCCTTCTTGAGGCTGTGGACCCCAGGCCTCTTCTATGCCTTCCTTCCCCTCCCCTTCCCTTGATTCACAAAGTGCTCATCAAGATCAGGAAGGACAGGCGCAGGTGATCCTGGTAGCCCCAGACTGGCCATGCCAGTTCTGGTATCCAGATTTCCTCAACCTCAGCTCCTGGCTCCTGAGATGGCTTCCAGCACACCCAGACCTGCTCTCCATCAATCAGGGGTAGGTACTCTACCTGGACCTTCAATCCCTGCACCTGACAGCCTGGTTCCTGAATGGCCAGAGTTCCATGCCTTGGGTATCTCCAACGAGGTCCTCAATGTTGTTGAGGCTTCCCATAAGGAATCAACCAGAAAATGCTATGCCTTTAAATAAGAATCTACATCTGGTGTCAGGGTAAAGGGTTGGGCCGATCGTCCTGTCCAATGGTGAGCATTTTGGACTACCTTTGGTCCCTCTCCCAGCAGGGACTTCGGTCGACGACCTTAAAGGTGCACCTGGCAGCCATCTCTGCTTACCGGCAGTGGGCTGGTCAGCAGTCAGTGGCACAGGAGAAGGTGGTCTGGCGCATCTTCAAAGGCCTAGATCACATATCCCCTCTGGTGCATGAACCTCCATCTTCGTGGGATCTACTGCTGGTTTTGGCAAAGCTTATGGGCAAGCCATTCGAACTGATGCACAAATGTGACATCTCACATTTGTCGTGGAAGACTGCCTTCTTGGTGGCTATCACATTAGCCAGAAGGACTGGGGAGTTACAAGCACTCTCTATTGAGTCTCCTTACCTGGTCTTCCACAGGGACAAGGTTGTCCTGTGCCCCCACTTGAAATTCTTTCCGAAGGTGGTGTTGGAGTTTCACTTTGTTCGGGTGATTACTCTGCCGGTGTTCTATCCCAATCACACCTCAAAGGCTGAGTACAGGCTCCATACTTTGGACCCGAGACGAACACTCATCTGTTACAAAGAGCAAACAGCAGAAGTTCGGTGAGAGGTTCGCCAGCTGTTTGTCACCTATGCTGAAGCTGCACCTGGCAGACCTGCAGCCAAGCGAACAATAGCTCGATGGATTATATCTTGCATTGACCTCTGCTATAGGTTGGCGGGTAGGAGCCTCCCGTAGGGCTTAAGGCTCATTCCCCCTGCCATGTCACTGCATCGGTGGCTGCTTCTAGGGATGTCCCTATCCAGAAAATCTGCAGGGCTTCTACCTGGAAGTCAGCGCATACCTTCATTTCCCATTACCACATCGACCTCGAGTCATGCCAGGATGCTGGTTTTGGAGCCTCAGTTCTCCAGTCCCTCTTTCCTAAGTAGGGGGTGTGCGTCTTGCCTCCCTCCTCCTGGAGAACTGCTAGGAGTCAACATATCCACGATCCTAGAAAAACAGGTTACTCACCTGTAACAATAGTTCTAGGAGTGGTATATGTTTTTCATCCACACTGACCCACCCGACCTCCCCGGCTTCGACACACAAACCTGGCTTTCAGCGGGCCAAGATCTGGCATCTTGGGGCGGAGCCTAGGTTTATACCACCCGGATGCGTAGGAGGAGCAAGCTTAAAGACTTTCCAGCACATGTTAAAGTGGCAAGCTACCTGCCAAGAAGTGTGGATGAACAACATATACCACTCCTAGAACTACTGTTACAGGTGAGTAACATGTTTTTTTTTGTTTGTTTGTTTGTCTTTTTATGGGCATCCATAGTTGGTTGGATTCCCTCCAGATGACTTATCAGAATTTCTCACATCTTGTTGAAGTCTGCCCTTCTAAAATCAATCACCCTGGTACCCGAACCTCCAGTTTGCTTCCCCATTCTGAGTGTGAACCATACTGAGTGGTGATCAGTCCCAGCCAGAGGGTCCTCAGCCTCTAGGTCCCTTACGGCCTCCCCCGTTTGATAGTACAAGGTCCGGAGTCCTTCTCAACCTAGTTGTCTCATGTACCAACTGCACCGGGAAGCTATCCTGAAATGCCCCCAGTATAACCTGCTCCCTAGCACTTGTGGTGGTTGGTGTGCTCCAGGTAGGTTGAAGTTCCCCACCACCACTGTGTTCCCCTTACTGAAAACTCTCCAAATTTGTTCTGCCAGCTCCCTGTCCAGCTCCTCCCCTTGAGTTGGTGCCCTGTACACTATTCCCTATCCTCAGTACCCTGCCCTTTGAATCCTGAAACTGCCTCCACAGGGCCTCTGTCCCACCGTCCTCCCCCTCTTCCCTTATTCCTTCCCTTACATAGATCGCCACCCCCCACTTTTCCTGTTTGCCCTGTCCTTTCTGAACAGCCTGTATCCAGGGATCATCATATCCCAGTCCTGGTACTGGGTGGCCCAAGTTTCTGTTATGGCTGCAGTGTCTACCTGCCCCACTGCCAAGAGAGTCTGTAACTCATTTGATTTGTTACCTAGGCTCCTCGCATTCAGTGACACTACCCTCCATCCTTCTCCTTTCCCTTCCTGTCCCCGATTTTATCCCCTCTTTTGCCCCTACCCTGATTCCCTCCCCTATAGCTTGGAGGGTAGGCTTGTCTGGCTCCCCTCTCTGAATACCCTGACTACCAGCTGTCCATTTGCCACCCCCCCTTTCCTAGTTTAAAGCTACCCTTGTTGCTATGAGCTTAGAACATATAGTAAGAGAGAGTTACCAAGTCTTTGGCCTCATAAATGTAATACATTATAAAATGAGGTAAAAAAATCTTAATAAATCCGAATAACTTCATTGGTTAAACCACAGCACCTGACCATTGATTATTTACCTAGAAACTGTAGACTTCATAACTAACCTGCCTTAATTTACCTAACAACACCCTAACTAAATGAAAACAGAACCATTTTCCATTGAAAGTTTGTTCCCCACTTTTTAAACACAAAACCTTCTACAGGGCATATATTAAGAATAAATGCAGTTCCTGGGTTCATTCAAAGACACATGGCTTTTGCTACCAAACTCACAGATTCTACCTAGCAACAACCTAGTTGAAGAAAATAAAACCTTGTACCATTAAAACAAATTTTATAAGTGTCATTGCCCACTCCAGGGCATGGGTTACTTGAGAAATAATACACTTCCTGGGTGCGTGGAAAGTCACTCAGCCATTGACCTAGTGCCTTCCAGTTCACTTGGGTGTGCATTCATTCTCAAGAAATGTATGGCCTGTTATTGGTTACTGTTTACAGATCCTTTTCTTATCTAGTGAACAGTTAACATGTATCAGCAATTATTTCCTAATGCTAATACCTAACCATGCCCGCAATTGATGGTTCAGGGATACTTTACAAGAACAAAAAAGCAACGCAATAATAAAATGCTAAGCAGTGGACATAACAAGCATAATGTAATGAAGATGTCCGATTCATTTAAAACCCAGGTTAATTAAACTGCTGATGTTCCACATTTCATGGACAGCAACAGACAGGCTACGATATTGGTTAGGAGCAAAGCCACCCCATACTTAAGTCATTTTTCATTTGCTTTCTAATTTTCCTCCAAGCTCCAGCCAGACACACATCAGGCTCTCCCCACCCCAGCCCTCATCACCCTCCAGCCTTGCTGCTGCGCTGTCATCCATCTGTTTTTCGTCCTGACATGGTAGAGAGTCAGTACACCTCTACGATTAGTCATGTTGGGAGTGTGCATGTACAATAGACATGCAGGGTCCAGGAGCACTATAGAAGCCATCATTCTTCACTGTACAGGAGATTTACCTTCATGTTTCATCCCACCCACAGGACGCCTCCACTTTGGATGTCATTATGGGGGCATGCACTGTAAGCATGCCATCCACCTGATGTCAGGAGGTGTCTTCCCTCCTGTGGGTGTCCCCAACTTCAGTGCCACCTCTAGTCACCCAGGTGGCAGTATCGCAGAGGGACATTCAACCTTCCCTTCCAAGAGGAAAAGATTATTTGCCAGGATGCTCAATCCTGCTCCTCCTCAACTAGCTTTTGATGGCCGTGCTCATTCCAAAACTCACTTCACCAGCATCATGAACAATGACCCTACCGCTGCACTGACTGGCCAAGTGATGATTTATTTTTTTTTTTTTTGCTTATTTTAATGTGGGAGGGAATCCAGTGGTTCACCTTTATGAAAATAAGAACCTTAGATGTCTTCTTTACCCTTTAAATTATAATTTTTGGTTTGATGCAACATAGTTCAAAAGGTGCAGTAGCACTGCAGTGTTTTACCAGCAGTTATTTGCTGGGTTCTCATAATTTCCTCTACTGCACCTTAAAAGAGATATTGCATGACTTGTTACATTTCTAAATTATCCTGAGTATCTTGAGAAAGTCAATTAGCAAAGTAACAAGAGCAGTTTAATCTGGCCCTGGAGGTAACATTATTTGCAGAAATTAAGTTCTGTGTACAATACGAATATATATTCCCATTAGTATGTTCAGTAGTTGCACTTGAGTGAGTTACTGAAGTACAGTACTTAATAAAATGATCAAGTCTGAATTATTCAAATTTTGAGAGAGCTTGTTGGGGAAAGGTGTACTGTATGTTGGATCACAATAATCAGAAAACTGTAAAACATATACCATGTGTTGCCCATAACCCTTAATTGGGTGGGAAATATGATTTATACAGTAGCCCCCCCAGTCAACTAAACCAACCTTGAAGTTAATAAACCTCTTGTCTGTCTGCAGTGTCACATGCCACAGCAAAGAAAAACAAGCTCTGGCAGAGCCACTACGACTGTGAATGCATTAACTAGATAAGGGTGTTTCATGGGCTTAAACATAAACATTTATTTATTTATTTTAAAAATATCAAATTTACAAACCTTTGAGTCAGAGACTCATTTACAAAGGCACCTCGTTGAAACTAATACAAAGACAGCACAATTAACAAGTCTAAAAACAATGGCTCGGAGAGCAGACAGTTATAACAGTCATTCCCTGGAGATACATGGGCAGCAGTAGATAAACAGATTACATAGTTTAGGCACACAGGCACCACATCAAGAAGACCAAGGCAGTTTAAACAATATACAATAGCTTAAGCAAATAGACATCACGAGTCAAAGAGAAGCCCAGAGTGTTCACATGAAGGCTGTTGCATACACTAACTGAATCAAAGTATAGTACATTGAGAAAGGGCATATTTAAGCAATAAGGCATGACAGGGTGTGTGTTATCATGTAATAACATCACTCCTGGGGTGGGTTGAAGCACGAGGCAAAGCAGAGTATTTATTTATTTGCACGTATTTATTTGACCCACTGGATCAGCAATATTTACACAAGCTGTGCCCAGTGCAGATTTTACAGCACTGGTCCTGGTCTGGTGATCTGGGTTTTACCCATACCACACTGCATATGGCTTAGTGATGTACTGTACAGATGGCTGCAGAGTCTAACCCCTTGAAGGCTGAAGTTTCAGAAAACCATTATGCTACAAATATCAAGACTCACTCCCCCTCACCCACCCCCCAGTCACAATTATTCTACCAAAGTCATGCTTAAATACTGGTGCCTCTACATCCACGCCACTAAGCTTTTAATGCCAACATGCTTCTTCTGCTGCTGTGAGTTAAACTCTTTATTTAAAAACATTTTGTTGAGAAATTTTTGCTTTAGTATATCCATGGTCAGGAAAAATGAATTTGTAAAATAAATCAAAATCTCCATTTATCAGTTCATTGAATCACAATACAGCATGTTATGAATTTTTCAGATTCTATGCACATCATACCCTACCTACTTACCACATATAAACTCCACTATATTAAAAAAGAATAATTCTAGGCCCTTTTTTTTTAATCAGGAGAGAGACACTAAGCTGAAAGCTTGTTTACAGGTGTGACATGGGAGCACAAGGAAGTTAAGTGATTTGCGCAGGGTCACACAGTATGCAAGTGGGGGCTGTAAGAGTCAAACCCAGGTCTCCAGGTTTGTAGCTCAGAGCCTTAAAGGAGAAGTCCACCCAAAACTTGAAAAAATATATGTTGTGTAGAGTGTTTTAATTTGTATGTGAAGTTCTAGTGTTTCCTTCTCTCTGACTGGTATTAGGAGATCTCCATATCAAACAGCTTAATTGTATTCCTTTGTCCTGCAATGCACATTGTTTCATGTGATGGTGATGTAGCAGAGACCATAAATCCAGCAGAAAGCATTGTTTTACAATCAGTTCACAACAGTAGAGATGGCTATATTTTAAAATATGTAGAATTCAGCTTGGTGACCACCCTCATCGTAAAGGTCTTACTGTCCTGAAAAACTTTGCTGCTGGTAATTTTTGTGCAGCTTGTATTTAGTTTGTTTGGCATGTGTGTGCTCAATGTTGGGTCTCTCTTACATCACTGTCACATGAGATAAGATGCACTGTGGGAACAAGAAATACAATTACGCTGTCAGGGATGAAGATCCCCAGGGGTCATAAAACTAGCATAAAGCTAGCAGGCTAATTTAGCAAAAACTTCTAATACCAGTCAGAGGGAAGGAAACACTAGAACTTCACATACAAATTAAAACACTCTGCACAACATATATATTTTCAAGTTTTGGGTGGACTTCTCCTTTAAACCACTGCCTACTTAACCATTTACAACACAACTATTTAGTGGCTGTTGTCTTACAGAAACCCCAGTTAGCTAGCTCTCCCCTGGACTGGGAGGGAGAAGCCCGAGAGGGCGGGGGGGAGGGGCAGCAAGGTCAGCTCCCAGGGTGGGGGCTGACCAAAGGAGCAGACACGAAAGCCTGCTAGGCCTATTCTGCTGGCATTTTTGTATGTTAGTATGCTTACTATACCAACACCATGAACCATAAAACAGATGACTGCCATAACTAGGGAGGCAGTATAGCACAGTGGTTTAAGGCTCTTCTCTGCAGATCTGGAGATCTTGGTTTGAATCCCACAGCCCCCACAGAAATGTGGAGTATCTTTTTAAGAAAGTATAAAATTCTGTGAAATGGTTTTAAAGCAGTGCATGTGCTAAATTCTACTGCTACATTCAAAACATCATACCCTACCTACTTATCACATATAAACTCAACTATATTAAAAAAATAATTTTAGGCATTTTTTCTACCAGGAGAGAGACACTAAGCTGAAAACTTGTTTACAGGTGTGACCTGGGAGCTCAAGGAAGTTAAGTGATTTGCGCAGGGTCACACAGTGTGCAAGTGGGGGCTGTTGGAGTCAAACCCAGGTCTCCAGGTTTGTAGCTCAGAGCCTTAAACCACTGCCTACTTAACCATTTACAACATGGCTATTTAGTAGCTGTTGTCTTACAGAAACCCCAGTTAGCTAGCTCACAGACATGCCTGTGCAGTGGAGAACAGTACAAAACAGAATATAAGATATTTAACCATTTACAACACAGTTACACATATATATAATACATACTTCTCAAACTTGAAAGAAAAAATACACCTTATCATCAAAGTCTGTATTTTTCAAATACTGTGCCCACGTTTAAAATAATTTGAACTCCCCACAAAAAAAGTGCCCTGACATGAAACTGCATGTTTAACTGTAAAGACAATTAAAAATTGTATTTCTAAATGCATTGCTAACACCAATGCTTATGATTAAAACAATTTCAACCCCGTGATGGATAGCATTCTGGGAAGATTGCCTTAGCAAGATGCTATAAAAAACCGGAAAAACAGGTTTAATGGAGTGAAAGCTTGCATCCTATTTCTAGTGTCCTTGAGAAAAGAAAAAATATTTAAATTTTTTTTTTGTCGGCTCTGATCAGAATAGCTTTTAAAATTACATTTGATTGAATTAGACCAAATCTGACTAAAGGTAGAATTTATTTGTTAACCTTGATCTTTATTCAAGTAAGTAAATTCTCTTGTAATAGTACTGAAAACTAAAAACCTATATCTCTTGCTAGATGTTTAAGAAAACATGTGGCTCTTACTGTAAATTAGAATGTGTGTCTAGGTCTCCTTCTGAGGCCCCAGGTGGCTCTGATAATCATTTGTTCCAAAGGATTTTTAAGTCAGTTGGAATGTATTAAATATCTTCTGGTCTGTTCTGTACTGTTCACTCCACTGCACAGGCATGTCTGTGTCCCAAACCAATGTATCTTGTTACAGCATGCTAGCGCTATCTCATGTCCCTCCTGCATGAATCAGAAAAAAGTTTGGGGTGGAGGCAGAGGTGGATCTTACTCCAAAAAAAAAAAACTAGTGCTGCCTCCCACTACTCAGGTTAGAGTTCTTGTACCATCCATTTAGGAAAGAAAATGGTACCCTGCAACCATTGACTAACATGAAAGCGTATTTATTTGAGGGTGGAAAACATTGCTTGGAGGAGAGTAAGGCGGAGGAGACTGTTTATACTTCAGTCAGTTCCATGGACAGAAAACATGACATCACTTATTTAGTAAATGCAATACTCATGTAGGCTCCCCCCACAGTTGTAAAAAGTGCTTCCTTGCCCCATCTTTCTTCTGCTTTTATCCTTTGCTGCCTCTCACGTGGTTTCTGTTGACTTAATAAATGAATGTCACAGTGACTTTTAATTTTACCTGCTAATCTCTCCAGCTGTCTGAATTTTTAGAACTGCTGCATTTGCAGAGCCATTGAGTCTTGCAAGTGCACTCTTTTTTTTTTTTTTTTTGTAAACTTTATTTAAAAAGTGCAGAGCAAATTACAGGTCAGGCATAACCAGCATATATAGCAAGTAATTGTGGTCGTTACAAAGGTACCCACATATATACATATAAGAACATCAGTGGCTACTATACACCAAGTCAGAAGGTCCTTCAAAGGATGAAGATATAGGTACAATGTTAGGAGTAGATTTAAATTGGGTATAGTAATATTAAGGTGGAGTAATGTTGAAATACTGTTAAAATAAAGGAAACCAGGTTTGTACTATTGCAGCTTCTAGTGGAGACCACATCCTATGATAGTGAGCCAATTGGCCTCTAATGTAGTTTTGAGTTCTTTCTAATTTCATACATTCCATAAGGGAACCCACCCATTCTGTCACTGAGGGCATCTCTGATAATCTCCAGTGAAGTGCTGTTGCCCTAAGAGCAATCACATTGCCCAATCTCCATAGGTCAGTTGAAAAAGTAGGTTCCCTTTCCCGGTCCCTGAGGGGCAGGCCTAGCAGAATCTTGACTGGGTCCAATACAAGCGGGCACTGTAATACTGAAGTTAAAATTTATTGTGTACCCCTCCAGAATAACTGCAGTTTCAGGCATTCCCAAATCAGATGGTAGAAGGAGCCCTCATGGATCCTGCATTTAGGGCAAAGGGGAGAGGTGGATGAATCGATCCTGTGGGCCAATTGGGGAGTAAAATAGGTCCTGAAGAGGACACTATATTAAATCAATCGCAGCCTGTTATTAACTTCCCTAAGTTTTTTAGAATGGTTGACAAATCTCCTCCTGTGAGGCCATCTGGCATTATGTCCATCTCCCACTGAGCTCTTATTTATGCAAATGAATCAGGGAGAGCTCCTATCATTAATCTATAACACTTCCTGAGAGGCCAGCATGCTGGATCAGTGGCTTGACCTACATAGATTTCATCCAGGGGGGATCTAACTCCTACAGTAGGTGACCATCTGGTGTTTGGCTTTTTAGACTATGTAAAAACGATTTTAAGCGAAGACACACAAAATATTGAGAGGCGTGTAGTTTATATTTTTTAAGGAGAGAATCAAAGGAAAGAACCTCATTGCCTGATAACAGGTGCCCCATCAAACATATGCTCCTGCAGTGCCAGCTTCTCAGAATTTGCCTGTCCCTCTGCACCACTCTCCCCCCTCTCGATAGGAGGGTCAATAGGGGAGTATCTCTGGACATACCCTCCCCCATGTCCTATTATCTGATGGGCTTTCTGCTACACTCTTCAGGTAGCCCTGGTACAAGGGTTTTCTATTTTTATTGGGGGAGGAAGAGCCCATATTACCCACCAAAGTATAATAGTTTAGGGGAACAGAAGTACAGTTCACCAGGTCCATGCAGACTGGTCTGTTGGTTCCCTCCTTGAGCAGATCATGCATGAAGGCCAGTTAAGCAGCTAAATAATAGTGTTGAACACTCAGGAGACCTAATCCCCCCCCTTCCCAGGAGGCTGTCATAGAATCTCCGTCTTGATTCTTGGCCTCCTTCCTTAACAAAAGAGTTGAGTGAGGGTGCCTTCTAGTGATTTTATGTATTTATGTGGAATCCAAAGGGGGACAGTTTGGAAAAAGTAAGAATTGGGGCACCACCGACATTTTAATCAAGTTAACCCTCCCGATAAGAGTCAGCGGGAGGGCCCTCCAGGCAAAACAATCATCCTTGACTTTTTGAATAATAGTGTTCATATTGAGTTTAACCAGGGCAGAGATTTTATGATTCCCAAGTATTTAATGCGGTTCGTGTGTGGGATTGTGGAGTGAGCAATTGTGATAGACCCCTTTGGGCCTGCCAAAGGCAGCCATTCATTCTTCCCCAAGTTGATTTTATGTCCCAAGAGGGGTCCATATATTTCAGAAAGCTCCGACAGGCAGGGGAAGCAATCCATCCAACCTAGAGGACATCAGCTTAGCTATTATTTTATAGTTTGCATTGAAGAGTGAAATGGGCGGTAGGAAGTGCATTTAAGGTGGTCCTTGCCTGGTTTAGGTAAAACAGTTATGGCGGCCGGATATTGGGAGGGCATCAAAATCCCTGCACCCAAGGCATCAGTCACCATCCTTAGCATCAGAGGGCCCACAATATCCCAAAGCAATTTATATAATTCAGAGGGGAGCCCACCAGGGCCAGGAACCTTCACCTTAACTCCCCACACCACCCTTCGCAACTCTTCCAGGGTGACAGGTGTCTCCAAGGTATCTCTGTCCTGTTCTCCCTGAGTGGGCCATTCAATTTTTCCCAGAAATGTTTCTGGGTTCGCCCCAGCCAGGAGCTCCAAGGTGTACAATGCAGAATAGTAGGCCCTGAATGTGTCATTAATTTTAGTCTGGTCATATGTGACCTCACCATTCGGGTCTTCTATGTCTATTATAGTATGTTCTGTCCTCTTTGCTTTCACCAGGCCTGCCAACCATTTCCCTAATTTGTCTCCCTCAAAGAAAGTGTTTGATTTTGTTATTAATATATCCTGCTCCAGTTTTCTGATTGAGAGCTGATTAAGAGTGCTCTTCAATGATTTAAGCTCTAATAGTGTCTGCGAGGTCGGGTTAGACATATTATGCTTTAATTGGTTAATTGTCTTTTCTAACTGGGATTCTTGAGCTAAACTGGCTTTCCTTTGGAAGGAAGAATATGAAATGGCCTCTCTTCTAATAAATGCTTTCATAGTATCCCACACCGTACTACTACTACTTGTGTCTTCAGGTGGGTTCAAGGAAATAAATTCTTGTAAGTGGTCCCTGAGTTGTTGAATAAATTGTGGATCTAAAATCAAGGAAGGTCCATCCACCATTGCCATGTACTAGGGGGGGTCCACTCCTTGAGTCACAACCACCCTGAGTGGAGCATGATCCAAAATAACTAGTGGACCATGTTCAGCAATGACTATATCCCCCACCATATGGGAGGGAAGGAAGATATAATCTGGTCTAGTGTATGTTGTGCACATGGGAGAAAAAGGAATATTCCCTGGACACTGGGTGACATAACCTCCAGGCCTCAATTAATGATCTACCTTCCACCAGTCGGTGTAAAGTGGAGACACTACAGGGAGGTGTACTATGGTGTGTCCCGGAATGGTCCAATTTAAGATCCCAATAGGTGTTCATGTCTCCCCCAGGATTATATTGTCAGGAAAGGGAACAAGGATGGTCGCCAAGTGGGTAAAGAAATCCGGGGAATCGAAATTGGGACCATATACCGACACTAGAGTAAGCGTCCATCCCCCCAGATCCACCACTGCAATAACATATCTGACCTGAGGGTCGGCCACCCAGGTAAGAACTTTATGTGGAAGGCAGGGTCCAATCCAAATTTCTACACCACGGGCCTTAGATGTAAAGGGCGCTGCCAAAAATGAGCCTCCCCAGGACCCCCCCAGGTGAACAGCCTCCTCCTTAGTAGAGTGAATTTCCTGTAAGAAAATTATATCTCCCTTAAGCTTCTTAACTTGGGACCAAACTTGTTTTCTTATAACGACTGTTCGTAAGCCATTATTGTTCCAAGAAAAAGATGTAAGATTAGCCATTAGTATGTGGGTAATCTGTTTGCACCTGAGACTCTGACCTCATACCCCTTATAAAACAATATATAGCTCCACTAATTTTTAATATACCCCAACTAGAATCCACGGATCCCAAAAGGGTACTCAATTCCCTCCCCCTCCCCCCATTAACACAGGGAGACCAGTACTGCAACGGCAAGTATCAGTGAACAAAGCTTGAGCACCTGGCCCCACTCCCATCCCTGTAATAACACAGTAACCCACAACTAGAACAAGTAGAAATAGTAACAGTAACCCAACATTAACATCCCCCCACCCCACATAAGTTAGCAGACAGTCTGCTTTTCCCATCCACTACTGTTCATGGATAGAGCACTCCATCACTTGCAACAATGAATGTAAACAAGAAAAATATAAATGAAAGTATTATGACCCCTTGATTAAAAAGGAAGGCTGGGGGATCGGGGAGACCCCTCTCCTGAACAGTCCTCCAAGATCAGTCAAAATAAAACTGGAAACTGGGATCCCCAAGGGAGCTCTGCTGAGAAATGGGGATTCAACCACCCCGCTGAAATGAAATTTCAGTTTAAACTTAAGTGCTCTAACTGCTTATAAGTAACTGAGCTCCAACATTGGGTGCCCCCCAATATAGAAAGAAAAGGAGAATCGAGCATAATATGAAAAACAAATAAAGATTGCAGTGCCCCTGTAACGCCCCCTACAAATGGGGGTTCCCGAAAAGTCTTCCTTGAGCTTGCCTAAATGCTCACTGCCAGGCTGGTGTTCTGCATTTTAGCAGATTAAATGTGTTGCCAGAGAGTGCCTGTATAGCCTCTGTGTACTGACATATAGCCTGTACTGTCTCTTTAAGAGCTGCCAGGATTGCAGTCTTAATTTATCTAAAAGGGAGCTCTGTTAGAAGATATGCTTGTTTGCTGATTATTTGTTAGAGTAGTAATAATATTGCAGTTTGTTCTAAGCTGCCTTCTTTGCAGCAAGGACTCTTATGTTAATCTCCACCAACTTGGCCCGGGACTGTCAGAATGGGCCAATCAGTACTGTTGAGACTTTAAAATGGAGCCTGCCTACAGGGGTTTGGTGGGGTCAAAACTTGTAGGAATTGTAGTTTTTGCATTTTGGTGCCTAAAATAACCAGGAGGAGGAGCCCTTGTTGTGACTGACAGACAGATCAGCCAACTGAACCTTTTGGATCTTGGGGAAATTCCCAAGCTGCTTGCAGCTAGTTTCAGTTCTGAGTTGGGAAGTGAAGAGATGACAGATTGAATGATTCAAGCAGCAGCCCTCGCATAGAGTCACTCTGGAGAACTGTGGAAAGGCCTGAGTTTTGGCTAGCATGCCTGCCGGCTGTCCCTGAGAGGGAAGTTGTGCCTTTTTCAGACTGAATCCGAACTTGGAGAGCAAAGTAAGCCACTGAATTGTGACCAGGCTCCTACCTGAAGAAGACCAAAGATTTGCTGAATGCGATCAGCCTGTCTGGACTTCCAGCCACCTCTGAACTCCCGAATTGTGCAGAGACTCTGTAATTGCGACCAGAGAGCCTTTTGCCTGGTACAGTGGAATTTTCTTACATGTGAATGTGTTGTGTGCTTATAGTGGGTCGTGATTTGGTTCCGCACTGTGGTTTGAATTGTGTTCTGCTTGCTGGAAGCTGCATTAGAATTTCCTTACATGTAAATGTACTGTGTGCTGCTAGTGGGTCGCGATTTGGTTCCCCACTGTGGTTTGAACTGTATTCTGCTTGCTGGAAGCTGCATCCAGCCCTACAGACTGAATTCAAAATCATCTGCATTGGGCCTGGGCCTTGCGACACTGGCCCATCCTGACTACCCACTGCACAGAGAAGGCCATCGATGAAAGACCTGCTTGGGGATCAGCCCCCTGCTCAACAGTTGAACAGGAATGATGCCTCTGTGATTCACGTGGGCCCCGCTTCTCCGGGCACTCCAGCTCATCAACCTGCAGTCTCAATTTCATCCTGCCTGTGTCCAGTATTGGGTACCATGAGTAAACATCAGGGTAGTTCCCAGCAACAACAGCTAAATCTAAAGTGTTATCATCTGATTGTCTGGTTGCTTTTTCTTTCACGAACTGAGCCCTCCAGCTCCAGATTACAAGTAGTGTGTGTTGTGCATGTTGCTTTCTTCCATCACAGGGCCCCAACCAGCTGCAACATTCCTGGCTAGCCCATCGTCTCCCTACCTGGGTACCCAGAGGTATGACTGTGTGGGGACTTAAAGTGCATGCATAACTGTTTGATTAATATAGCTTTTAAGCCAGTCAGCTTGATTATGCCCTTTCCTTGTTTGTCTCCTGAATAAATCAGTTCTGACTTTTTTGCTGCATTTAACCTGACTGTGGTTCCAGTTTGTGCCAAGAGTACTGTACTGTTGCTATTTATTGTGCATAACCTTGTTTTACAGGGGATTCCCAGGGTCGAGCCAGAGGAACCAGCCCTGATGGTAAGTGCAAACAGTGTGGGTACTGGTATGGTGTATAAGGGAGTACTGCGAAAGTGATTATCGTATATAGCTCAGGTCACTAGAAGGGAAAGAGGGGGGTTACAGTGTCCCGGAGGGCTGTGCCCAGGTTAGTTTGACCACTACCAACCCTGACCTCCAGGTGGAGGTACCCATTTCAGAACTTGGGCCCCTTAACCTGCTACTAGCCATGCAGGCAGGAGCAGTAGCCCTTGGGATAGCGCCACCAAGCGGTTACACCCCTGTAACAAATGGTACCTTATCCCCCCCCATGCCCCCATATGTACTCCACTGAAATGAAGCCAAACAGGAATTTGTGGCCAGTATCTAGTAGTACAAATTATGAAAGCAATAAAGTAACTAATTAATAAAATATCGAAAGAGCCAGCAGTCCAGGCATTGTGTAGTCTTCTGTGTGTCAATCAATCAAGTGTCCAATGAACTATCAGAGGTAGTTTAGTTTAACAAAATCAACTGTCTTCCAAATGATATTCTGAGCCAAAACCTCTGGAGAATGCTTTGGCCAGTGAGGGCCCGCAGTAAGTCTCAGTCAGTAGGAGGGGAGAAGGGAGGGATGGGGGGAGCCCACCGATAAAGCATAATAGGCCCCAAAGGTGTTACAGTTGAATAAGGCAGGTACTCCCACTCTCCACTTGAACCGCTAGTGGTCACAGTACCTTATAAAGATGCCTTCTGTGCTCAGTGGCCTATTTGACCTCTTCTCTGGCGTTCCAACTCCCTTGTGAACACCAACGTAGGGTCAGGGCTAGTAAAGGCCTTCTGAGGGCCCCCCATGGGCTGAATGATGAAACGGACTGCATAAGCAAGAGTAAAAGGGCAGGAAATCAAATGCAAAAGTTTCTTAATTTTGGCGAAGGCTTGTCGTTGCAGCTGCAGCATCCTCGAGTAGTTTGGGGGGGGGGGTGGAGGCTAACCCGGGTTTGTTGGATCATGATCACCCCTCTTCATCAGGCCGCAACTAGCACCAAAAGCCTGTCCTGGCACCGCAAAAATTTCACAGTGATGTGATGGGGTTTCTGTTCTGGAGTGGGCTTGGGGCCCAGTGAGCACGTTGAATTTCTAGTGTGGCATCAGGCGAGAGTTGGAGCATTTCTTTAAGCCAACCTTGTAGGAAGCCTGCACAATCCTTGCCCTTCAGGCCTTCAGAAAACCCTATAATTCTAATATTGCAATGACGTTCCCAGTTCTCGTGGTTGTTGAGGGTTTGTTTTAAGAATTCAATTTCTTTGAGGGCTTTTGCTGAGTCCATGGATTGCCGAGAGGTTAGGTCTTCCTGTAGTCCCAGTCTGTTCTCCATCTTCCCTATATGAGATTCATGAGTCTTGACCATTTCGGCAAGGTTGTTCACTGATTGCTGCACGTGTTGAATTTGGGCTGTTACATTTTCAAAGCCCGCCTCCATTCGTGTGCCCAAATCACATTTTAAGTCCTTCAGGAGTCGTTATAGGTTTTGGTAGCCCTAAGGCAAGATGTTATTCGGGGGCCCAGAGTGGGGTTCTCTCACAGCTGAGGAGCCTTGGAAGCAGGAATAGCTTGATCCACAGTGTGGTCTGGTGGGAGACCCTTTTGAGACTGGCGCTGAAGTAGGCTCTTAGGATCTCCACTAGTTCCAGGTGAATTGAAGGTGGGTTTTGACTGTTTCCTCGCAGATTTTGCCAGCAGAGGGCATGGAAGCAGTTTACCAAGCCTAGGATGTAGAATGTTTGGTATTAAAATATGGGTTAGAAGGGTAATTGCAAGTGATATAGATGGAGCTTCTCTTTCAAGCCGCCATTCCGCTCCTGCGCTTGGCCACCCCCCCCCCCAACATATGCACTCTCAGTGCCAGAAAAGTATGAATCTGTATGGCAAGCATTCCACACTACTCTGCTTTCCCCAAGCACTTAAAAATTTCTTTGTGTGCACCCAGGAAAGGTCTTTTTATCACCTTTTACTTACTTTTGCAAATACAAATTGTGCCCCAAACTGTGTGTGCAAATGCATGGACAATCTCTCCCTACAAAACAGGGTACTAAATGAGAAAAAGACCGAGGTAGGAAAGGTCAGTGGGGGATGCTGCAAAAGAAGGTAAAGCCATCAAGAAATGGAGAGCAATGAGTACCAATGCCTGTAGTCTGAGTAACAAGCTTCCTGAATTATTGTTTGTTTATTGAGTACAATCAGAGTTACAAACCTTTGAGTCACAGACTCTTTTGCAAAGGCTCCACGTCGGATTACAGGGGGTGGAGGGTAAACAAATACAGAACATACACGAAACATGAACAGGCAGTATTTACAGTCACATGTACTGACCAAGTAGTCCAGGCTTAAACTTTAGAAAACAGTGAGGTAGTAAGTAGCATTCTTGTAAACCTTTAGACAGAGACAAGACGGTGGCAGATTCATGGGGTCAATAGAGACCCTGTGTCTGGAGAAGTGGGGGGTTTGGTAGCACAGTTGGGTAGGCATTGTTAGCTACAGACACATTTTGCACTCTGAAGTAGATGGGCTTTGAGTCCCATCTTGAACAGTGAGACGCTGTGGGTCAGGGTGAGTGGAGGAGGTAGCACATTGAGCCAGCAAGGGGCCCGGTAGCGGAAGGATCTTTGCCCTAGGGATGTTCTACAGAGGGGGACTTGGAATGTTGGGCTAGCTGTGAGTCTTGTGTTGTGCCTGTGGGGGGCTGCACAGATAATGGGGAGTAGGCCATTGGGGGCTATCTGGAGATGTATCTTTTTAGCCAGGATGCAGGTGTGGTACTTTAGTCTTTGTTGGAGATTTAGCCAACCAGACAAAGTGTAAAGGTCGCAGGTGTGGGTAAGTCTGTCACTACCTGTAACTAAGCAGCAAGCTTTATTCAAGGCAACGTTTAAACCACATAGTGTGGAGGGTTCAGCAGAGACATATATAACTATCCCATTGTCAACGAGGGAGAGGATGGAAGATGTGACAGCGAGTTGCATAGCCTGTGCAGGCAGGCAGTGCTTGAGTCGGTAGAGGATGCCCATTCTGGAGTTGACAGCGGAGGAAAGAAGTTGGGTGTGCCTATGGTAGGAGAGGGAGGTGTCTAATGTGATGCCCAGGTATTTAAAGTTTGTAACATGTTCCAGAGGGATACCAAGTGAGTTTTTAATTAGGAGTGCAGACTGACTATGTGGGCTTTGGCGATGGGCAGAGATCATAGACTTCGTTTTTTTATAGTGGCCTTGATGGAGGAGGAACATCTGGATATCGTGGCAGTCACAGAAACATGGTACACACAAAACCATGACTGGGATGTAAACATACCAGGATACACTATCTGGAGGAGGAGTAGCTCTTTACATAAGGGAAAGAATCAAAGCAACAGAACAAAAGGGAAAACAGGGAGGAGAAGAAGCACTGTGGGTAAATTTGGAGACCGGCAATGGCACCACAATCCACACAGGGGTTGTATACAGACCCCCTTCTCGGGGGAGAGGAAATGGACAAGGAAATGATAGAAAGTATACTTAGAATGGCAGAAAAAGGGGAGATATTGCTGATGGGTGATCTGAATATGCCAGATGTTAAATGGAGTGCAGTTGCAGCAGCCACTTCGAAGAGTGGGGTTATTCTAGATGCCCTACAGGGGGCATGCCTTAGACAACTAGTATTGGAGCCCACTCGAGAGGGAGCAATCTTGGACCTGGTTCTCTCAAATGGAGATGAAGAGAGGATCACAGATGAAGAGGTGGGTAGCCATCTGGGAACTAGCGATCATCGAACAGTATGGTTCACAATAAACACAGCAATAGAGTCAAGACATACAAAGGCAAAAGTACTGGACTTTAGGATGGCTGACTTTGCCAAAATGGGTGAGTGCCTAAGGAATGCACTAGCAAATGGGCAGGAAGGAGGGGTGGAAGAACAATGGGAATAATAAAAACTGCCATCGCAGAGGTAACAAGCCTTTGTGTGAAGAAATAAACAAAACGAAACGATGTAAGAAACCACTATGGTTCTCAAAGGAAGTGGCAGTGAGGGTTCAAGAGAAAAAGAAAGCATTCAGGAAGTACAAGGAATCACAGAAGGAGCAGGACAGAGAACTGTATCAGTTAAAGCAAAAGGAAGCTGGGAAGGCAGTCAGAACAGCAAAGGCCCAAACCGGGGAAAAGATAGCCAACTCAGTTAAGAAGCGGGATAAAACCTTTTATAGGTACATCAGTGAGTGAAGGAAGACCAAGGGAGGATAGTGAGGCTTGATAAAGGGGAGGAGGGTGGGCAGAGGGTGACTGTGAAAAGGCAGAGATACTAAACAAATATTTTTGCTTAGTATTTACAAAGGAGGGAGGTACCTAAAACAAACAGTAGAAACACTCTGGATACAGAAGTTGATACCAGCCCATTTACAGAAGAAAGGGTTCTGAAAGAACTCTTAAAACTGAAGGTGGACAAAGCAATGGGGCCTGATGGGATTCATCCCAGAATTCTAAAAGAACTAAGGGTAGAACTAGTGACACCACTGACTACCCTCTTTAACAAATCATGGGAGGATGGGGTGGTACCCGAGGACTGGAGGAGGGCAGATGTGATTCCCCTTCACAAAGGTGAGAGCAAGGCAGAAGCAGGAAACTACAGACCTGTTAGTTTAACCTCAGTGATAGGGAAAATGATGGAATCACTTCTGAAGGAAAGAATTGTCGAGTATCTAGAGGCCAGAGGGGCACAGGACCCAAGGCAGCATGGATTCACAGCGGGAAGGTCATGCCATAAATCTGATAGATTTCTTTGACTGGGTGACCAAAGTAGTAGATCAGGGAGGGCTGTGGACATGGCCTACCTAGACTTTAGCAAGGCATTTGACACAGTCCCACACAAAGATTAATATACAAGTTAGCCAGCCTGGCAGTGGGTCCCAAGATGACAGCCTGGGTAAAGAATTGGCTGAGAATAGGACACAGAGTAATAGTAAATGGAGTCCACTCTGAAGAAAGGGGGGTTACTAGTGAGGTACCGCAGGGTTCAGTATTAGGACCGGTCCTCTTCAATGTCTTTATAAGCGACATTGCAGAGGGACTGGAAGGAAAAGTATGTCTCTTTGCAGATGATACAAAGATCTGCAACAGAGTTGATGCACAAGGTGGGGTGGAAAGGATGAGAAGGGACTTGGCAAGGTTAGAGGAATGGTCAAATGTATGGTAGCTTAGATTCAATGCTAGAAGTGCAAGGTAACGCACCTGGGAAACAAAACCAGGGAACAGAACACAACGGGGTGAGCTACTAACAACAACAAAATGGAAAGGGCCCTGGGGTAGTCATATCAGATGACCTAAAGGTGGCAAGCAATGTGAGAGGGCAGCAAGGAGGGCTGGGGAGATACTGGGATGCATAGGGAGGCATCACCAGTAGAAAACAGGAAGTTATTATCCTCTGTACAGACAGCTGGTGAGACCCCATCTGAGTACTGTGTGCAGTTCTGGAGACCCAATCTCACAAAGACTTAGGATGGAAGCTGTCCAGAGGGAGGGTAACTAAAATGGTGCAGGGTCTGCACAGAAGACACATGAAGAGACTTAAGGAGCTTAATATGTATAGCCTCGAGGAAAGGAGGGAGAGGGGGGACATGATAGAAATGTTCAAGTACCTCAAGGGAATCAACAAAGTCCAAGAGGGTAGCATCTTTCAAAAAAAGAGGTGTGCAAGAACAAGAGGGCACAATTTGAAGATAGAGGGGGGGTGGCTCAGAGGTAATTTAAGGAAGTATTTTTTCACAGAGAGGGTTGTGGATGCATGGAACGGCCTTCCGGAGGAGGTTGTGGAGTCAAAAACAGTGGTGGAATTCAAGCATGCATGGGACAGTCATAAGGCAATTCTAGGGGTTGGGGGTAGGAAGAAGTAGGCTGCTGGTTAACTAGGATCTGCAGCTTATCCATTAGGTAGGGAAATGGACAGACTGGGTGGGCCAAGCGGTCCTTATCTGCCGTCAAATTCTATGTTTCCTGAATCCTTACCTTCTGAAAATTGAACTTGGTTATACATTTTGTCTTTAAAATGCCATGATCCTCCCCATTTCAGTTTTAAAAGGCAAAAAACAGTTTTCCGATTAAGCCGGAGGTTGCCACAGCCATTAGTTCCTTTCGTGCTGGACTGGCATTATTTGACTAGTACATAGTAACTATCAGCCTGCTTCACTGAAATGAAATTTCTGAAAACAAACAAAACTTCTATTTGTCCTGCACTGGCTAACTGTCCAACAGTGTACTGACTTCAAAATTCTTCTAACAGTCTTCAAATTTCTGAGTGGTCTGGCACCCTCATCTCCATTCTCTGTTACATAACTACACACCTGGTCGCAGTCTATGTTCCCCAGACCTATGCCTATTTGGCAGTCTCTCCTTCCAGACTGGTTAATTATGGCCACTGAACATTTTCAGCCTTGAACATGCCACCTCCTGATGTCTTCATAAAAAAGTTAAAAATGTTACCATATGGTTGAGCCTATAATAAGCCTTGATCACGGGTGTAGGTAGACATACTCCAAGCACTCCATGGTGTGCAGATTTAGTTGAGGGGGTAGCAATTAGGCTCTGCACTGCATCCGTTTTCCAAGACATATAACAATGAGACCACTGAACTATTCTGTAATGTCATTCATGGGAGTTGAACCTAGATGGACTGCTCACTAATACTTTCTTTGCATCCCAAGGACATTACAACGGTACAGGCACCAGGCCGGTATGTGGGTGCCTTGGGGAACAATGCATGGCATTTGTATTTACCCATGCATGGCAGCAACCACTGTCATGTGATACACTTGTTGTAGGTATTGTGCACAATGGGGCATCATATACGGCCCTGTACAGTTGTGTAATGTCTGGCTACACCCTGGGGGGGGAGGGTTGCTCACCCTAACAAGGGGGGGGGTTGTGAGTCCACATGGTGTGCAGCTCTGAATTCCCTGGCTAAACCCTGGCCTTGATTTACACTGCCTTACATGTTAACAGGAAAGCACTTTAAAATCTTTATATTTCAAGCAATTTACCACATTTCAATTTATTTTTGTATTTTAGGCTCACATTAAGACACACACACACACACACACACACACACACACACACACACACACACACACACACAGTACCTACACAGAGCATCTGAAAATGGAGGTTGAGTAATTAGGTCCACTTCCTTGGTGGTGGTTCAGTAGGAAGCATTTGAATAAGACCGCATAGGAGCCCACTACGATAACTAGGCTTTACCCATTTACGTTTGCTGTAAGAAGAAAACAAGTATATGACAAAATGCAGTGTAAAAAAAAAAAAAACGGAAATTGGTATAGTCCAGTTATTAAAATACAAGCCTGTGAACTTGGAGATGCAGACTCAAATAAATGAGGCTATCCTAGCAGAGTCAGCTAAGAGAAGTACAGTGGCAGACAGGTCTTCAGGTACATATTAGGCAGGAAGAGGGCACACAAGACAATGAATAGTCCCCTTACCATCTTCAAACATTGGGGAACCTCTGATAAGGAACATTGATATGGCAATATCAGAATGAATACTTGGCATCAGTGTTCACCATAGAATGTGGTGTCCAGCTATGATGAGTGATGGGGATGGTACATTATTGACCTCTTCTGTACTAGCCATTGTGCACATGGTTGCAAAGCAGCTGTCCTCACTAGTTGATATTAAGGGTCTTGGTCCATATGTGCTACACCATAGGGCTCTCATTGAATAGTTTCAGCTTCACTAGCATGGCTGGTTTGGGATTCTGATGAAAGTACGATGCTCTGAAGCAACAGCTTGCAAACCCCAAATTTTGGTGGCCTCCTTATCCCCCCTACCCCTGATATACATCATG
Source organism: Neoceratodus forsteri (assembly GCA_016271365.2). NCBI lineage: Eukaryota > Metazoa > Chordata > Ceratodontiformes > Ceratodontidae > Neoceratodus > Neoceratodus forsteri. Next base: position 1,548,625,076 of record CM057455.1, on the reverse strand, counting down.
TCCCCTGATATAGAACACATTTAGTTTCTTACAGTATACATTAAGTCAAGTCTCTGATACATGTGAAATTGAAATGTCTCCCCCAAGTTTATATAAAGATAAGAAATTGTCCATTCCATTATCTATTCAGTTGGTGCTCTGAAGAGCTCTGTGGCTACACAAATTTGTGTTAGTGGCTGCATGCACCATGGTGGCCTCATTTCAGAAACACTGTTCTAAATGATTGTAAGGAAGTAATGTAATCCCTCTCTTTATAAAAAAAAAAAAAAAAGTAGTTAAGTAAGATCTTGATAACTACAGACTGGTTGGCATAATTCATTGTTAATGGGCAAGGTATTGGAAATCCTTATCAGAAACTGTATGTGGCGGAGTACTTTGAGGGTAAGGAGTCAGGAAGTGAAATACAGCACAGGTGTATTAGGGACAGATTAGTCCAATCCTGTCTGTTGATGTTCTGTGAGAAAATCACTAGCAGGCTGGACAAGGGGACTCTCTAATGCACTCCTCATTGCAGATTAGTCTGCGAGGTGGATAATACAGGGAGTTGGAGGGGGCTACCAGTGTGGGTCAGGAACTGACTTGGGATGGTGGTAAATGGTGCTGTTAAATAGTATCTACTGTGTTCAAGACAAAGGCCAGTGATCAGTAGGGCACCAGTGGGTGCTGTGCTTGGATCTTTACCCTAGTCAGTCTTTTCAGCAGTGATCCTGAGGTGGGTATAAGTAGCTTTGTATAAAAAAAATTGGGGGAGGGCACCAGGAGAGGAAGGGAGGGAGGTAGGTAGGCACTATCGAGAGATGAGCTGGGCTTCAGGAAGACCTGGCTCAGCTGATTGCACAATGGCAGGTTAGATTTAATGTTGATAAGAGTAAAGCAGGTGCACTTTGAGCATAAAAAGTGAGATCATTAACTATAAGTTAAATAGCTAGACACTGGCTGCTCCAGAGCATGAAATAGACCTTGGCATGCTCTCTTTGATGCTGACTTTAAATCTGAACAGCAGTGTAGGTAAGCAGCTAATGAGGCTAATAGGTTATAAGGATGCAAAAAGATGAATTTTGCTGCTGTACTAGGCATAGCGATCAATCTGCAATTGTTTAAGGCCATAGGCCTTATGTGGAGTATTGCATCAAGTTCAGGCTGTTATACTATCCCAAAAATATTCTTTATATTTTAGATTAGGTGCTGAGGAAGGCTACTAAGACGAGAGGTTTACAGCTAGTGTGCTATAAGGATGAGCTAACTCATCTGCTCCATACCTTATTTTTTTTTTTTATCCTGTTTTCCTTAATGATGATAGCACCTCACCTCCTGGCTCACTATTGCAAATGGCACTCTATTCTAGTGAGCTCACTCGATCAGCAAAATATATCGGGTATGATCATATGTGAAAGGAGAAGGCTTGGGAGTTTGATAAGTTTATAAAATCATGAGTGACGTGATAAGTCATTAAATGTGATTAGGAACTGTTCAGAGCAGCTGGCTGCAGCTGTCACATACCTTTTATGAGTTGCAGCAGACTTCAAAGGAGCTTTTCCCATAATTTCCTTAGTTTTAGTTCAGCTGATATTTAATGCAGGGTTAATCTGGCAAACAAGGAATTAAGAAATTGCTTTCCATAGGCTCCAGCCAAGCAGCAGCAAAGCTTCATCGGAAATAAAACTGAAATTATGGTGTTGATAGCACCACTGCTGTGAATGAAGCAGCATGGGCTGGATATCGCATTAGTGTTTCAGGTGCTTCATTGATGAGGGAGTAATGATATTAAAAAAATAACACTTACAGCAGTTTTTAAACCACTGTTTCATTTGTAGCAGCTGTGGCATTTACTGTAGTCAGAATTTCAGCTTTGTCTCCCATGAAGCTTTGTAACTGCTCACTCGGGACCCATGAGAAGCCTGTTCTTACTTCCTTGTTTCCCGAATTAACTCTACATTGAATAGCAGTTGAGTTGAAACTTTGAGACTGATGGAAAAAAGTCATTTGATGTTTGTTCCCTCTCTTAAAATGTATGAAAAATTACAGCTGACTTCTTTATTTGTTTTATGGTGTCCAGGTAAGTACACTAGACTGTCAAATGCTAATTTTCTGGTACTACCTGAGAGGGTACAAGAGAAGTAATCAACAATGCAAAAACATTGAACAAATCAAAAAAGCACAATGAAGTAATCAATGCACAATTCTGAGCGAAGCAAAATACACAATGAAATAGGAGGTATGAGGAGCACATCAACTAAGGTATAGCAAAAAGGCAGGGTACCATGAACAAATACAGTGAGTGTAGCAGCAAGCACAATGGTACAACAGTTTATTCATAAGGGATTAACAAAGAGTAATTAATTTAGGGAGATAAAAGCAAAACCAGGAACGACTGAACAGTGTGACCAAGCAGGGTGCAAGATTGTTTAATAACAAGAGGTGGTAGGTGGGGCAAAGTGCAGCTACATACCCACAGATAGAAGGAAATGAGCCTTCAGAGCTGTCTTGGAGGATGGCACAGTTGTAGGGTTGCAAACATTAGTGGGGGGGGGGGTAGTTCCACAGTCTTTGGGCAGACGAGGAGAAGGCCTGGTTGACCATTTTGGTCAAATGCATGGGAATGACCAAGGAGGTGGTATCTGTTGATTGAAGTGAGTATGTAGGGTGAGCTCCATGTACTAGTGATTTTTGGGTTGGCCAGGGAGTCAGACCTGAGAAGTTTGAAAGTAAAGCACCCTAAACATAGAATCATGAGGCAGAGGCTGCCTAGACTGGAGTATAGGGAGCAGTGATGGGTTAGGCAGGGGGAGAGGACAGGACAAAGCGGCAGATGTGATAAACAACATCCCATTTATGGAGCAGTGTTTTGGGGGTATTTGTAAGGATAAGTGAGCTGAACTGAAGGCATGATACAAGAATGCCATGGGAGATAGCTCTACATGCCTTTTGAGTGAGAAAGTGGCAGAGGTGGAGTGCCATACCAAACCAGGAGTTCATGGATTTGATAATGGCAGAGATTTGAGAGAAGAAATCCAGGACAGGGTCGAGGGTGATGCTCATGTACTTGAACTATTGCAGGTCACCTTTTAAAGGGCATTTGTTCAAAGTATATGTGTACCAGGGTGATCTTAAAAACACCATGCATGTATTTTTCTTAGAGTTGGAAGAAGCTAAAGATTCGTAAGCTATGTCTAAATTGTATGTTTGGGTGTTGAGTATCTGTGAAGAAAGAAAGATGCAAACAGAAAAGGTGTAAGTGCTAATACCTTTTATTTGACTAACAGAAACATATAATGCAAGCTTCCTAAGCCACATGGGACTCTTGGATAACTGCCATCTGCTTTTGAGTGCTGCTGAGTATTTGAAGTTGATAGCCCGCAGTATTAATATACTGTAGGTAGATCATCCTTGGTAATTGCCCTGATATAAAATCTAGTTGGACACTTTTCTTGAGGAGCATAAATTCAGATTGATTCTGGTTTATTACTGCTCACTACCCTTGTTCGTCCAAAAATGTTTGCTTGTAAATCCCACCAGAGCTACATAGTCATTGCAAGACCCCAAGCAAGTCATAGTTCCCTGTACCTCTGCCCACCTAACTGTCAAATAAGTAGAAACATGGCCCCGCTGAAAATTAGATTTTGTATCCCGAATGGGTAGTACAGGGTAAATAAACTCTTCAGCTAGAAAAAGGGTGGGATCATCATTCACACAACACAACCAGTATCTTCTGACAACCCTATGATGCCAAGCTTTCAGTAAAAAAAAATTAGGCTTCTATTCATAATGGTTACAAAGTTAGCTCTTGTCAAAGATAACTTCTTCAAAAGATAACTCTGGAACCAGATGTGCAAGGAACTTTTTGTTTTGTTTTGTTAAATGAAAGTACGTAGTTGCTAAGAGTAATGTCAATGTATTGTGTACAGTGTATCATTATAAGAAAGTTTTATCATTAACATTTATCAATACCTTTTCATAGTATAGTTTATGGTTCTCTATAAAGCTTTATGTCGATACAGCAACACTGTAGCACTAATCCCATACCGGTATTTGTATTTGTTTTGCCAGGAAAAAAGCTTAATTGAGCAATGCTCATTTACAAGGGGGTCTTTGGTAGGACAGATTGTAATACAGCAACTTAAATGTCAGTATACAGAACAATTCATTAAATACAGAATTAGATATTAGTTCAAGGTACAAGTTATCAGTTCTTCTCTAGTAAAAAGACTAACGCAACAAAAGCATTTTGATTTAGAAGTTACAGCATAGACAGAGAGAACAACATTTTTGGTATTTCAAAAATTAATACAAGGATTAGATTCTAATGGCAAGCAAACACATTTGTCCACACAATATTGGCCAAAAATGGTTTGGAGGTGTTGGTGGCTAACAAGTGAACACAATGTTAAGTGATTCCTGAAGGGCATTCCAGGCCATGGGGGCAGCCCAGCTAAGAGCCATCTTATCAAATTTTGCTAAGTGCCTATGGACATGAAACATAACAACACTGGGCTTTCTTAGGTTGTATAACCCTGAGGATCTGTGAAAGAGGTGTATGGTTGTAGGGAATTCTGTAGTGCTTTGAAGGACTAATAATTTACTGTAGATGTCTGAGCCTTCTGACTTCTAGGGAAGCCCATCACACTTCCTCGTATGGATAGCAGTGATGGGTCCTAGCCTGAAGACTGGATATGAACTGGAGTGCTCTGTAGTACAGCACACCTAGTCTAACCAAATTAGAGGCAGTAGTGCTTCTATATATGATGTTGGCATAGTCTAGCAAGGGAGGAAATGTCACCTGGACAAGTCTTTTCTTAACTTCGGGACTGAAGCAGAATTTGTTTCTGTAGTAAAATCCAAATTTCTGGTGCAGCATTTTGCAATTGCCCTAACTCCAATGTTTCATTTAAAAAAAATTAAATTTAAATGGTTTGAAAGTTGGCCCTTTCTAAAGATAAATTTTTTTCAAAAGAAGATACCTGGAACCAGAGGGGCTAGGAACGTAAAACATTTTTTTAATAAAAAATTGAAGCTGTAGCAGTATCAGTATACTGTATATGTAGTTTTCAGATTGATTTAACATTTTATTGATAGTTATAAAATACATTGACATTAATAATGTAGCTGCCCAGTGGTGTGGAGGGCTGAGGCATCTGTGCCTTACCTCCTGCCACTCCAGCGAACCGTGTTTGGTGGCAAACGCAGGTGGCAGGGAGTCGGCCAGGGAGGGAGAAAATCAGGCATCCAGAGGACTGCTTTCCTCTCCCGGGAAGAGAGGCTTGGTGTTCCCACTGAACGGCTGACCCCAGGTGGAGGCCCGAGGGTAGTGCAGGATTGAGGGTGCCAAGGAAGGGAGGATGCTGCAGGACATCCGCAGTGTACATGCACCTCCACATGCATACGCTGATGTGCATGCCCCAGCAATGGGGGAAAATGTGAGAAAACAGGGATCTGGCAGGATACGTAATCTCTGAACGGGTGGACTGGAGCCCTCATGGAGTGGGCTGAAGCCTGCCTGCCAGTCCCCACAGGAGAAAAAACTCTATAGAAAGACATTAATAATGTTTTATAAAAATGTTTTCAAATCTTTAACTTTGATTTTGGTTTTACTACAGCCTATTTAATGATTATCTAACAGTTTCGAGTGTATACACCCTCAGTTAATGCCCCAAAAATGTAACACACTTCTCACTAAACAACCTTACTAACCCTAAACTCCCTGCATGAAAGGGTGGGAGTGTGTGGGTGTGTGGGTGTGGGTGTGTGTGGGGTGTGTGGGTGTGTGTGTATGTATATATATATATATATATATATATATATATATATATATATATATATACATGTGTGTATGTATATATAGTATATATTTGTGTGTGTGTGTGTGTGTGTGTATGTATGTATGTGTGTATAGAGAGAGAGAGAAAGATAGATAGATATTAATATCCCTGGGTCACACCTGGAAATGAACCTCGGCTCAGTGTGCCTTTCCCAGTTACCAATTTTTAAATAAATATAGTTGATGGTAATTCTTAAGTTACCATCCAACCTAACAATGGATACAAGCTCTCTGAAAGGATTTTCCTGTTTCCAGAACTACATTTACAGTTGGGAGAACTCATTTAGCACCACCCCCCCCACCCCCATGTGACTTTCAGGACCTTCTATTTGTTATTACTGAAGATATTTTCATTAAAACCAGATCTTTCTCCCTGAGGCTTCATCTGTTCACATTGCTTATTCCTGTTGTGCAGTCATAACCTGTTGCCATGGGAATGATTCTGATGTCAGAAGTGGAGGATTATGACTTCAAAGCAGGAGAAGCAACAGGGATAGATGAAGTCTAACGGGAAAATAGTATGTTCTCATGAAAATGCCTTCAGTGATATAGAAAGGAATGTCCAGAAATGTAAATGTTTTTGGAATTATAGGAGATTTTAGTCCTGCCAGTGCCAAAATGTAATATTTTACAGAAACCTGAAAAATCACTTTAAGCAGTGAACGTTCTAGGAAGTGGTGGGAGATCATGACGTTGACAGAAAAGCCTCTGCGGTACTAAAACTGTCTCCATTTTATTTAACCGAAAATGTTGTTATAAACCTCTTATGTCACTTGCCCAGTGGCACTGAGGGCTGAGGTGCTGGACACCTTACCTCGTGTCACGCTGGTGACCCGTGTTTGGGAACGAGCATGGGCTGCGGGGTTGGCATGGAAAGAATTGAGCATTCCAAGGACTGCTCTCCTTCTCTGGGGAGGGGTTAGCAGCACTCTGCAATTGCCTGCTCCCTACATAGAAACATAGAGGTTAACGGCAGATAAGGACCGCAAGGCCCATCCAGTCTGCCGATTTCTTTTTCTAACTTATAAATGTGCCATTGGCCTTTGCTCTGTCAGTAACCTATCTGTTCATGCTCATCTGTATTGCTTCCTTATGCCTATCCCATGCCTGTTTGAAGCCATGCATTGTATTCATAGCCACCACTTCCTGAGGTAGGCTATTCCATGCATCCACCACTCTTTCTGTGAAAAAGAATTTCCTCACATTCCCCCTTAATCAGCCTATCTCTAATCTCATGCTGTGTCCTCTTGTCCTGCTATTTTTCTTATATTTAAACATGTTAGACTCTTTCACCTTGTTAATGCCCTTAAGGTGTTTGAATGTTTCGATCACATCACCTCTCTCCCTGCTTTGCTCAAGGGTATACGTATTGAGCTCTGTTAATCTGTCCTCATATGTCTTCTGATGCAGTCCCTGCACCATTTTGGTTGCCCTTCTCTGGACTGCCTCAATTTGATTAATGTCCTTGTGAAGGTGTGGCCTCCAGTACTGCATGCAGTACTCCAGATGGGGCCTAACCAGTATCTTGTAAAGAGGGATTATTACCTCCCTTTTACGACTTGTGATACCCCTACTAATACACCCTAACATTCCCCTAGCCTTACCTACTGCTTTAGAGGTCTGCTTGGATGATTTCAGGTCATCGGCGATGATGATGCCCAAGTCTCTTTCTTCCTTTGTGACTGCCAGCAACTCCCCTCCCAGCCTATAGGTGGCTTCAGGGTTTCTCTTCCCTAAGTGCATGATCTTGCACTTCTTTGCATTAAATCCCAGTTGCCACTCTTCTGATCATTTTGCTAGTTTATCCAGATCTCTTCTCATTCTGCCCACCCCATCTGGATCATCTACTCCGTTGCAGATCTTGGTGTCATCTGCAAACAGACAAGCCTTACCCTCTAGTCCATCTGCAATGTCACTAATGAAGATATTGAAGAGGACTGGCCTCAGGACTGATCCCTGAGGTACCCCACTTGTGACTTGCATCTCTTCTGACTGTATACCATTTACCACCACTCTCTGTTTTCTGCCCATCAACCAGTTTGCCACCCAGTTGACCAACTTCTGACCACCCGAGCCTACCCAGCTTATTTATCAATCTTCTATGTGGAACAGTGCCAAAAGCTTTGCTGAAGTCAAGGTAGGTGACATCAACTGCTCCCCCTTGGTCCACCACTCTGGTTACCGAGTCAAAGAAATCTATGAGATTAGTTTGACAGGACCTTCCTTTTGCTAACCCATGCTGTCTTGGATCCTGTGCCCCTATGGATTTCAGATGTTGCACTATCCTTTCCTTAAGGAGTGCCTCCATAATCTTGCCCACTACTGAGGTAAGACTGACTGGTCTGTAGTTCTTTGCCTCCTCCCTGCTGCCACTCTTGTGGAAGCTGGGAGGTGGCATGCCGGTGCAGGAGAACATGGGCAAGGGACTGCAGCAGTCGCCTGGTGGGAGTGCGCATGGGAGTGTGCACACTGCTGCCGCTGGTGCCTTGCATGCCACATCCCTCGGGGGGGGGGGGCAAAGAAAATATGGAAAGGGTAGTCCTCTGCAAGGGTGATGATGGTCCCCCACCACATTGGCCCGGGAGGGCACCTCCCTGAATACGAGATCCAGTTGGTGGGTCGAGTTGCTCCCCACCCCCTGCCACAAAGGGTAAGTCGTGGGGGTTAAGGGAAGGGGGTCTCATACCCGGTGCCTGCATGGGGGGGTGTGATGTCAGAATGGCAGCAGAGGACTCCGGGGGGGAAAAAGAAATAACAAAAATAAATAAACCTCTTGCGTCTGCTGAATCACTAGAAAATCTCTGGTAGAAGCTGAGGCCTACTTTTGCCTATTTATTAAATATCATTATACTGGGAATCTCAATTTAGCTGATGTCAAGGTGAGTTACAATCAGCATGTTGAAATTTTAGATGTGATAAACAACACAGTAGTAACAGAGTGTTTGATTTAGGCACTGGAGAAGACTATCAGCAGAGAACCCAACAGGCAGTGTAGCAAGTTAAGTAGAGTCACGTCTTCACGCAGTTAGTGGTTATGAAAGCTGATTGTTTGGCATACTAATGAATACTTTCAGAGAGACGTGTTGCAACCTTTTTCTTTATGTTGCAGAGTAAACACTAACCAAACACAAGCACAGGATATTGTACAATTTTCTTCTGCAGGCTGGTTTAACTGAGATCATGTAATTTTCAGTGGGTTGCTTTTTGTACCCAATTTTACTGCTGAGAGGACTGAAGCATGGGTGGGGAAGGGGTTGGACAAGTTAGGTGCTGTCCATACTACACCAAAAAAAAAACATCTGTAATGTTAGATTGTGCAAACCGTTACCATTAATGGTTTGCGTTTACACTGGTAACGTTACAGAAGGCATTTTCGTAACAGTCACAGAAACCTGTTGTGAGGTGGTTTAGACAGTGGTTTCTGTAATGGTTACAGCCCTGTAACTTTACCAGTGCATTTCTAAACACTCCACCATGTAGGTTCCAGTCACCCACTAGACCAGCATGCAGTGCATGATGTAATGCAAGCTGGGAGGGCAGAGGAACCAGGAAGTCAACAGAGGGCAGCGCGGAGCACGTGTGAACCGGACACCCATATAGCGGTGGAACCACTAGCGGAGCCATGTCAGTACAACAGCAATATCCTGAGTGCATGTGCAGCACCGCAGCCAGTGCACAATGAGTGGTGGGGAAACACTGAAAGCTGTATTGGGGTGGCTGCCTGCAGCTGCGCTACATGAACTGCTGTGATGTGATGGTGGTGGTGCCCAGGGCGAACAGTGGGTCAGTGCCATTGGTAGAACAGACTGCAAGAGCTACAAGTCAGCTGACTGATCACCAGCACAGATCTGTGTGCCAGAGGTGGGCTGTAGCCTTTAAAAATGTCAGACAGACAGCAGCTGTCATATGCACGTGCCCAGGTGTTAGACATGCCCTCAGAATACATAAGTGCCAGAACACACCACCCCTGCATGACTGCGTAGTGACCTTATCCCCCAAGCACTGCCTGTGACCATGGTGACATTATCACACCCTGTATCCCTGTCACTGGTGACCACAGCAGTACGCCACCACTCACCCCATGCCATGTACCAGCAAGAACCATGACAGACCATGGTGCCACCTGGTCAGATGAGGCCACTAAATTGCTGATAGAGTTCTGGTCACAGGAGTTGCTGCAGGCAGAGCTAGCCAGTGCCAGGCACAACACAAAGGAGTACCAAAAGATAGCAGACTATCTGTTTGAGAATGGCGTGGAGAGGATGGCAAAACCGTGCCACAATAAAATCAAGCAAATGAAGGTGTGGTACCACAAAACCAAGGACAGCAACAGGTGCTTTGGGGGGGAGGGTGCACGTGTGGTGTGCCCCTTTTATGACCAGTTGGACAACATACTTTGTACATGACCAACCTCTGAACCACAGTTTGTCCTTGAGAGCTCACAAGTAGAAAGCTCACAACTGGAGTCTGAGGATGAAGGGGACGCCATTGGGGACTGGTGCCAAGCCCAGGGGGATGACAGTGCAGACGGTGTGCAGCAGGAGACCCCTGAAACAGGTAAGTGCAACGTGCACTGCAGCTGTGTGTTGGCTGGGATATGGGGGGGAACATCATGGCATGCTGGTGGAGGTGTTGCCTGGGCATGTGGTGAATGGTGATGGGCATAGCACAGCAATAGGTGGTAGCACGGGTATGCCTGGGTGCAAGTGAGAAAAGTGGTCGTGGATGTGGCCCATGGCTGCACAACATGGCTGTGGCAGCTGAGGTGTGTGTAGGCCTACAGGTGTGTGGGGGGGGGACATAGGTGTTGGAATGGGGTAGGACGTGGGGTTGTGTGGGTGAGGTGTATGCATGTGTACATGAGTGATAGGTGTGTTCTGCTGTTCCAGAGCAAGACCCGGGGGAAGGGACATCTGTGGACACCGACACAGTGGAGGCATCCTCGGTGTCCTCAGTCGGGCAGGATGAGACGCTAGGAACCTCAAGTGACACCTCCACTGCTGGAAGGGGGCAGACCTGCAAAGCGACGAAGTGAACAGAAAGCTCTAGTAAACCTCTGGAAGAGAAAAACCAAAACAACATGAATGGCAGAAGTACTCGGGGCAGTTGTAGAACCAACACGTAAAATGTTGCAGGACCACCATAGGGAGTTGTAGGAGCTGGAGAGGGAGCGGGCAAGGGAGGAGCATTTACGGAAGCAGAAGGCTGAACAAACACAACCATTCTTTACACAGATGTTTAAGTGGCTAGCCACGCAATGCCAGCAGGCACCCCCTGCAGCCACAACACAATGTGCGAATGATACCACCATACCACCATGCCACATGCCTATGTGAGCAGAGCTGGCACCGCCGCTCCCACCTCAGCCACATTGTTCCCCAGAGTGCCCATCACCTGTGGTTTTCCCACCATGCCCATGGCCACGGGGAACCCTACTGGCATGTCCACCAGTGCCATGTTTCGGCATTCCACCCCTGATGATGGGCAGGCAGGCTGCATGCCAATGCCAGCCACAACCAGTATGCAACCCCAACCATGGCTGTATCCCACAGGCATGCAACCCCTCTGCAGGATGATGTGTTCACAGGTGGCGCCACTGCCCCTGCCACCCTGCCAACCACATCCCAGACAAGACCATATGGTGTTGGCATGGCGCAGCAGTACTCCACAAGTGGCACGACCGCCGCTGCTGGTCTGTACACTGCTCCTCATCCCCTGTTATATGGTGCCACAGACCAGCACTGTGATAGCCCAATGGCCCCCACAACGGGCATGATGAGCTTCACACAGGACCTGTACAGTGATGCGTTTCAGTGGACCACCCAGTGATGCCATATGACACCTGCAGATGTCTGCTGACCAGTGTGTCCTGCCGGTTGTAATCCGAGACACCCATTGTTACCTTGCCCTTATGGGGCGTATGTACCCCAGTTTGCTGTGTCACAGGTTGTGTGGTTAACCTGCTATTGGTAGGGGGGCCACGGTCTCCACATGTCTAGCAGTCTGCAGACCCCTATACACTGTGTCCTGCTGCCTGCACCTGTTCCCACTGTATTGTTTTGTTGTGTCCATTGTGTGTTTCGTCCTTGATTTGGTAACACCACTGGGGATAGCCCAGAGACAACACTGCCTGGTTTGTGATGCCACCGTGGTATGTGCTCACGTTGGCACACTTCTCTTCTTTGCTACTAACGGGGTGTTAAACATTGTTCTGTGGCCTATATTCATCATATACTGTCAGGAGTTATGACACTTGAGGGCCACACAAATGAATGGTTTATTGCATATCCTGAAATTGTTACTGTGTTTATGTTGTAACGGGTAACAGTAGCAGTGACCCACACACATGATGTATGTCACTGAGGAGGATGCTACAGGGGTTGGTGTCTTTATAGATGTTCACTGATGCTCATATTGTAGACTAGCAAAGTGTATTGCATAGCTTGTTCACATGACATGGTCTTTGTCTCATGAATGTCCTGCAACCACCGGCTCTTGCCCACTGGTTTAGGATGCCTCAGAGGGTGGTGTTGATTCTGTTTTTGTTTGTGTCCAATTGCACTATTGCAGTGTTTCTATTGCCTTTACAGTGTTCCATATGTATTGGGTTCAGTACTGCATGGTGTTGTGATGCAGGATATTGTATGTTTATTTCGGGTTATTGGGGTACCGCAGCAATGCACAAAGTTGCTGCATGACCATGCTGTCACCTAACATTATTTTACATGTGATACTGTCACCAGAGGCCATGGCGGCCTTGGAATAAAGACTGTCATGTGACTCCATATGGTGTTGCTGTTTTGCTTGGGCAGTGTACATGCATGATCACATTGCTATATGGGGGCACTGCGGGGCTTCCGATACGATGGGGCACTGGTGTGGTGGATCCAAGTGTGCTACCTGGCTGCATTGCGTGTGCTGGACCCATGCAGCATGTGTCTGGAGGGTGGCTGCCGTACATCGCATGCCATGTCCTGGTGGTGCACCACATACCTGACTGTGGCATGCAGCAGGGTCACAGCTCACGTTGGTGCATCACTACACACCTCTGTGCTACACGTTGGGGCCCTCTTCTGTTTTCTGCTCCACACCTTTGGCTGCATGACACCTTCATTCCACCAGAACAGCCACAGGGCACACATTGCTGTTGAACACCATGCCATGTTTGCCACGCTATGTGTACACTGACTGCCACATGGGCTTGTGGGTGGGTGTCTGTCATCGCAGCTGTCATCACCTAGTGCACCATGGGATGCGCTCTACATTTCAGGGGTTGAGACCACACACTGTTCACACCTCAATGTGGACAGGCTGTAACAGTTTCAAACCATTTTCACAACTGTTCCCTGGCAGTGTGGACACTCTAACATTTGCAGTCTGTAACGGTTTGAAACCGTTACTGCTTTTTCGAGTGTAGTGTGGACAGGGCCTTACTTGTCACACAGTGCATCAGTCACTGTGATTGGATTATATATTGAGAACTACTTTACATAGAAACATATAAACATAGACATTGACAGCAGATAAGTACCACTTAGCCCATCCAGTCTGCCCATTTCCCTACATACTGGATAAGCTGCCGATTCTAGTTTACCAACAGCCTACTTCTTTCTACCCCCCCACTATAATTGTCTTATGGCTGTCCCATGCATTCTTGAATTCACCCACTGTTTTTGACCTGACAGCCTCTCAGGAAGGCAGTTCCATGCGCCCACCACTCTCTTACGGAAAAAATATTTCCTTACATTGCCCCTGAGCCGTCCCCCCCATATCTTTAAATTGTGCCCCCCCCCCCTGTTCTTGCACATCTCTTTTTCTGAAAGATGCTACCTTCTTGGACTTTCTTGATTCCCTTGAGGTACCTGAAAGTTTCTATCCTGTCCCCCTCTCCCTCCTTTCCTCAAGGGTATACATATTAAGCTCTCTTAGTCTCTCTTCATATGTCTTCTGTTGCAGACCCTACACCATTTTAGTTGCCCTCCTCTGGACCGCCTCCATCCTGTCTGTGTCCTTGCAGAGATGGGGTCTCCAAAACTGCATGCAGTACTCCAGATGGGGTCTCACCAACTGTCTGTGCAGAGGGATAATAGCTTCCTGTTTTCTACTGGTGATGTCTCTCCCTATGCATCCCAGTATCCCCCCAGCTCCCCTTACTGCCTTCTCACATTGCTTGCCTACCTTAAGGTCATCTGATACGACTACCCCCAGGTCCCTTTCCATTTTTATTGTTGTTACTACCTCCACCCATTGTGTACTCTTCACCTGGGTTTTTATTTCCCAGGTACATTACTTTGCACTGAATCTAAGCTGGCGTACTTTTGACCATTCCTCCAACCTTGCGAAGTGTCTTCTCATCCTTTCCACCCACCTTGTGTATCAACTCTGCAGATCTTTGTGTCATCTGCAAAGAGGCATACTTTTCCTTCTAGACCCTCTGCAATGTCACCTATAAACACATTAAAGAGGACTGGTCCCAGTACTGAACCCTGTGGTACCCCACTAGTAACCCCCCCCTTTCTTCGGAGTGCATTCCATTTACTATTACCCTCTGCGTCATGTTGTGCAGCCAGTTTGTTACCCAGACTACCACCCTGGAACCCATTCCCAGGCTGGCTAACTTGTTTATTAATCTTTTGTGTGGGACTGTGTCAAATGCCTTGCTAAAGTCTAGGTAGGCCATATCCACAGCCCCTCCCTGGTCTACTACTTTGGTCACCCAGTCAAAGAAATCGATTAGATTTGTTTGACATGACCTTCCTGCTGTGAATCCATGCTGCCTTGGATCCTGTGCCCTGCTGGCCTCTAGGTACTCAACTGTTCTTTCTTTCAGAAGTGATTCCATCATTTTCCCTACCACTGAGGTCAAACTAACAGGTCTGTAGTTTCCTGCTTCTGCCTTACTCCCACTTTTGTGAAGGGGAATCACATCTGCCCTCCTCCAGTGCTCTGGTACTACCCCATCCTCCCATGATTTGTTAAAAAGGGTAGTCAGTGGTGTCACTAGATCTCCCCTTAGTTCTTTTAGAATTCTAGGATGAATCCCAGCAGGCCCTCATTGCTTTGTCCACCTTGAGTTTTAGGAGTTATTTCAGGACCCTTTCTTCTGTGAATGGACTGGTGTCAACCCTCCTGCTCAGAGTGCTTCTATTGTTTGGTTTAGGTAACTCTTCCTCTTCTTCTTTTGTGAATACTGAGCAAAAGTATTCATTCAGTATCTCTTCCTTTTCACTGTCTCCCTCTGCCTAACTCCTTCCCCTTTATTAAGTTTCACTTTTCCTCCTTAGACCTTTCTTTGCTCCCTAATGTACCTATAAAAGGTTTTATCCCCCTTCTTAACTGAGTTGGCTATCTTTTCCTTGGTTTGGGCCTTTGCTATTCTGACTGCCTTCCCTGCTTCCTTCTGCTTTAACTGATACAGTTCCCTGTCCTGCTCCTTCTGTGATTCCTTATACTTCCTGAATGTTGTCTTTTTCTCCCTGACCTTCCCTGCCACCTCTTTTGAGAACCATAGTGTTTTTTTTACTCTGTTTTGTTTTCTTTATTTGTTTCACACAAAGGCTTGTTGCCTCTGTGATGGTAGTTTTTATTTTTCTCCATTGTTGTTCCACCCCTCCTTTCTTCCCATTTGCTAGTGCATTCCTTTGGTATTCACCCATTTTGCCAAAGTCAGCCCTTCTAAAGTCCAATATCCTCATTTTTATATGGCTTAACTCCACGGTTGTGTTTATCATGAGCCACACTGTGTGGTGGTCGCTTGTTCCCAGATGGCTACCCACTTCTAAATCTGCGATCCTCTCTCCATTTGAGAGTACCAGGTCCAAGATTGGTCCCTCCTGAGTGGATTCCAACACTAGCTGTCTAAGGCATGCCCCCTGTAGAGCATCAAGAATGACACTGCTTTTGGATGTGGCTGCAGTAAATGTGATCCAGTTAACATCTGGCATATTCAGGTCCCCAATCAACAATATCTCCCCTTTTTCTGCCATTTTGAGAATGCCTTCTATCATTTCCTTGTCCATTTCTTACCCCTGAGATGGGGGTCTGTATACAACCCCTGTGCAGATTGTGGTGCCATTCCCTGTCTCCAAGGTGACCCACAGTGCCTCCTGTCCTCCCCATTTACCATTTAGTTTTGTAGCTTTGATCCCTTCCCTTATGTAGAGAACTCCTCCTCCTCCTCTTTTACCCTCCCTGTCCCTTCTGTAGATTGTGTACCATGGTATATTGACATCCCAGTCATGGTTCTCCATGTACCATGTTTCTGTGACTGTCACGATATCCAGGTGTCCCTCTTCCATGAGGGCCACTAGCTCAGGAAGCTTGTTTCCTATACTATGGGTGATGGTCCTCATTGTCCTCCAATTAATGTTGGCATTACCCTTTTTTGCCCCATCCCTGCCCTTATTGCCTTTGTCTTTTTTTACCATTTACCCCTGTCCTGCCCTCTGTCAAACTCTGTACCTTGATGTTTACCTTACTAACTACCATGTTTTGTCGGGGAGGCTTTGAATTTCCTGATTCCTATCAGCACCTCCCCCCTTGGCTAGTTTAAAAGCTTGCCAATGAAGCATTTAAACCTATCACCTAGGAGCTTGGTTCCCTTCCTGGACAGATGTAGACCATTGCGCCAGTATAGACCCATATCTCTCTAGGTGGATCCCCAGTCAAGCCAAAATCCTGTGCTCTGCACCAGTCTTTCAACCATTCATTAAACAGCATGGTGTGAGTACTCTAGCCTCACCCATGCCATAGACAGGCAGCACCACTGAGAAGGTCACCGTGCATGCTACCTGTCTGAGGCCCCTCCCCAACTCCACAAACTCCTCCTGCACTGCACTCTGAAAATCTTTCTGTCAAAACTGCTCTTTAAATACCGGATAACATACTTTAGTTTTACTTGCCTTGTAATAAAGTTAATGGGCACACACACACATACCCTCCCTCCCTGTAGTGGTAAGTACTATTTTAGATGTAGTTTGTCCTTTTTAGGCACAGTTCTATGGTGCAATATGGGCACATTTGTAGCAACAATCCAAGAACTGAAAGACCACCTTTCTCAGTGCTTACAAGAAAAAGAAAAAAATGTGCTCCCTTACCCGAATAGGAGTTCCTTCATCCTGGTAGTACATTTTTTACTGATTCCCCTCTCAGAAAGGAAAGTATCATAATTTGCTGTCAAGGGGTTGTCTGCTCAGTCCGTTCCACTTCCTGATATCTGGATCTGCCCTGGGCTCAGACATTTTGTAGCATCTGTATAGTAAGAGCACGGAGGTGCGCTCCATTCAGTTCTACAGAGTATCATTTTGAATGCTTATTTCCAGATTTTAGATTGGGTTTTGGTACAAATTGAAGCCAGAGTTCAACTAACAGGCTCTTTAACAATGATGTTCCATATAGCTGAAGGAAGCACATCCCCATGTACTTCCTATACAGACATCATAAAATGTCTAAGAACAGGGGAGATCAGGAACTGGAAGGGAGTGAACAGCCAGCCCTTGGAGGGGGGGGGATATGATCTCTTTTCCTTCCAAAAGGAGCATCAGTAAAACATTTACCGGCAGGATGGAGGAGCAACATTCAGCTGAGGAAGCTCCCTGTTTTTTTGAATCACCAAGAAGAGTTGGGAAAGGTGCTCTTTAAAAGGATCTATTACAAATCATGACATTGTTCTTAGCCAGTCAGGATTGTGTATCTCCCAGCATTCCAGGTACACTACACCATAACTGAGTGTCTCTTGCAAACGGATCTAGAGTTCTAATTTTAGATTGCATAGTACATTTCACACATGGCTTGATTTTCAAAGGGTTCGGAATGATGCATGCTGCTTGCGTCAAAAAGAAATTGGTGCAAGGGGCACCTTGCAGCACACCTTGCGTAATTCCCAATTTTCAAAGGGGGCGTGCAGTAAACGGGGGTTTGCCTGCACCCAGTGGGCTTGCGCTGTGCTCGTGCCACCTGCAGGTCTGTGCCATGGTGGAAAGGGGGCTTGTGGCAGATCCTTGCTGTACCATCACCTTTTGTGTGATTTTGCAAGCTCATGGGTCCTGGCAGTGCTTAGTGCAGCCAGAGCTGGACTAATGGGCTGTGCGCGGACACTGGCACCCATGGCAGGCTCGCCCACCTGGCCATCATGGCCACAGTCATCATGGAACCAGTTCTGTCCCACCAGGGACAGCATATGTTACCAGCCAAACACTGTAACATAGGTGCACCCTTGCAACTGGATGGCACTGAAGAAGAATCTGCCCCAGAGCTGTGCAGTGATGGACAGTGGTGCCATGTGCGTGATTACTATGGTCTTGTGTGCCCAGTTTGCTCTGTGGAGACATGCACCTGACCTGTCCCCTGATGTGTCCAGTCACTGTGAAATGGAAGCTGTGTCCCAATGACAGGCTGCACACATCCAGGTCCCTTCCACATCCCAGCATGTGACAACAGGCAGTATGCACACCTGACCACAGTCATAGGATGTGACAGCAGGTACCCGGTATGTCCTCTGTGCCCTAACTGCTGCAGGTATGCACTGTGTATGCCACAGGACACTGGCATGTACATCATAATGAAGGGCTCCAGTGAGAGTCAGGGGAGTCCGACAGGGCACTACACCTTCTGCAGCCCTAGTGTGCTGTTGACTTGGTGCCACGATGGATGTGCACCAGGTGCGACTGCAGGAGCCTCTGGCACATAGCACAGCATGGTTGTAGTCCCCCATTAGTGTGCTTGCATGAGTGGTGGCAGACCTTCATGATTCTGCCATGGGGTGCAGGACCTCCACCATGCTCCAGGTCAGTACACCATGATATCAAGTGTGTTGTTGTCTTCTGTGCTCTTCCTGCAGCTGTGACTTGCCATGACTGCATGTTTTCCATACAGTGATCCTGTCTGATGTACTCGCACACTGACATGCCTAGGGTCAGTGAGCTGGGGGGGGATGGGACTTTTGCATATTCCTTAGCTAGTTATGGATGGTTGGTGGGCATGCAAAGAAACCCTTCTCATAGTATAACCAGTGGGCCAGTTGTGCACTGGCCTGGGACACCCTCCATCAATCCCCTCCCATGTGCTATTTGTTTGATGCATAGGAGTGGTTACAGCAGCTTTGGGAAGTGCGACGCTGGTACCCCTTCTGTACCAAACTCTGGTGCAGGGTCCCTGGCGCACCAGCCCTTCGATGCAAGCTGCTGTTCGTTGCAGTTTGGGCCAGTCTAATGGGCTCTTTGAAAATGGAGCCCAGAGAGTGGTGTTCTTTTCTCCAAAGTAAAACATTTGAGTTTCAATTCAAGCTACACAACATGATATCTAACATGTTTATATACAAAGTTCCTAATTCTCTTGTGGCTGTAAGAGTTTCTTCTCAAGTCCTTCGAGTGCCAGAAGAACTTGAGAATGCACTGTTATAACCATAAGAGATGCATTCACTGTACTGATACCATATAACATATTGAAACAGAGAAACACAGACTCACAGAGAGTAGAAAGAGACCAGTGATTTACTGAGTCTATAAACTGCATCATACAGTTCTAAAATTGTTCCTACCACCAGTGTGTAAATCAGCAACACCCACTGAATGTACTAACAGGTCGGTAAATATGGAGCCCAAACTGAATGTGAACTAGTATTGGAAGATCTGCTTCTGCAGAAAATACTGGCTTGCAGGTTGAATGCAGTTCTCCTTTAAACTGTGATGATCTGCTCCTCAGCTAAGTACTCTCACCTTTGGACAGCAGTACCTCCCCAGTGCGTAGAAATGAGGCAGCATCATCTTCATTCACATAAACATTTAAAGGGATGGGAAATTATTTCTGATGTGCAGCAGTGTGCAATGTTCCGTTTTCAGAAATTATTTTTGTATGCCCAAAGGGTCCATATTTATCTGTACCGAAACAGAAGTTAAAACAGTAAACTGTGTTTTGTAGTATTTTCTTTGCATGGACAACATTCTGTTTAGTTCCATCCTTTAACCCAGGAACATGGAGTTTGACTAGGTCACTGCATGGATTCCGAACTGTGTGCATGAGCTCTGATAGGTCATCAACTGTTGCTCAGAGTTCCGAATCCATGCAATGACATAGCTCAGAATCTAAATTCCTGGTCCCATGAAAGGAACTGTACAGAACGTTGTCCACACTATGAAAAGAATACAAAACACTGTTTATAGTTAACTTTTTTATTCACGTACAGTTAAATATGGATCATTTGGGGTATGAACATTTTATTTATTTAATTTGAAAATTGGTGACTGGGGAGGCACACTGAGCCAAGGCTCATTTCCAGGTATGACCCAGGGGAAAGGTCGGAGGAGTACAGTTACAACTAAATACAAACCAGGCTGATAATGAAATTACAAAAGCAATAACATAAAGTGCATACATCGAGTGCAGTACAGGTAGTAATGCTAAACATTGCAACTGGCCAAATCAGTAGTGAACAAAATCAAAAGCAATAGTGCCGAAATGCTAAATTAAAAAAATGCAAGGAACCCAGATGAGGAATGCTGAAACTAGTACTGAGAGGTGAGGCTGGGAGAGCTAAGGAAGGATTTAGGAAGATGGTTGGCAGGAACAAGGGAGATGAGGGAGAAGTTTTAGTTGGCATCTGAGGGAGAGAATGGAGGACGAGATGGACAGAGAAGGGAAGCTGATTGCAGAAGGAGGGGAGACACTATGAGAAAACTGATTGTCCAGCTGAGGAGTGAGTGGAGGAGGTAGAATGTTTGTTTGGGGGTCCCTGGAGCGCAAAGAGTAGGAAAAGGGGGGATGGAGGAGATGGTATAAGTAGGAGAGGAGGGACCCAAACCAGTATTTAGAGATGAGTGAAGCACAGTGGCACTGGCGACGTGTGGGGAGCAGGAATATAATTTATGAAAATGGGAACTTTAAAAGCAGCTGTACGTTCAGGCAAATTTCCTTTCCCCTTTAAGAGTTGGGCAAGAACCTAAACAAATATATCTAATTTTTATGAAATGTTCCTTACTAATTTGAATGTGGTAATTACATGGAGCATGGGATTTTTCTTTGGATTTTTTTAAAGAAAATATTGAACTTAAGATTTAAATTAACCAGTATAAATAAAAATAAATTTATGATTGATGGGATCTGATTTGTACAGTGTCCAGAAGATAAACAATTCTACTTTTTACCCTTTTGGTTAAAGAGCCGCTCTGTACTATAACGCAAATCTTAAAACCATCACATTTACACAAATAATGTTTGAACATTAGTGTTTTCTGTTTTTTGGGTTTTTTAACCTTTTCATTTTGCTGGTCTACTAAATATGCAATATTTATTGCACAGAATCTTTCAAAATGTATCTGACTGTTCCCCAGCTGACCTCAAAATTATTGTTTGTGCCATCACAGTCTGTCATGGTGAGCACTATGATGTCATAAACAAAGGTACTATGAGGTTAACTGGGGAGAGAGTGAAATGCTTTTTATATAGCCTTTTTGGGAAACTACCAAGATGTGTAGTAAACTTTGGAAAGAAACATTAAAAATGAAAAAATTAAAAGGTATTCTGTAGTAAACTGTAATAGCAGAAACATCACATTTATGAACGTACATGCTTAAGTGCAGAGTTGCTCTTTAACACAAAAATACTAGAAGAAATTCATGTTGAGATGAGATTTTGTACAGCTGTTGAGGAACAATATAAAATGTGTTCTGTGTTATTAACGACTGAAAGCTTTTTAATTGCAGACTCAAGAATAATGTCTTATCCCTTAAGTATCTACTAGAGTGGCTCACCACGCTGGTGAGGCGACCCAAAGCCAGTACTGAATCCCTTCATTTGATTTGAGTAATGCCAATGCTAGTCAGTCAGTAGAAAGTAACGGAGTCATTTAATTACAGTAAGTTTGCAAATATGTTTCTAGTAGAGCAGTGTTTTTGTGAAGGAAGGAAGAACAGTATGGTGGGTAAATACGAATGATCCAATCACTGTTAGTGCTGAACCCAGAACAGCAGGTGGGGCTGGCCTACTGCTACCAGACAGTATTACTGAGAAACAGTGGTGGGAGCTGTGTAAAGTTGGGAATGATGAAAATACTGCAAGAAGGAAAACCGGGTATTTAAAAAAAAGTCTCTGAATAAGCACAAGGGTGTTGGTGTGAAATGTTCAGTCAGTTGACACCAGGGTGTCATTCTGCACTGCTTTTGCAGACCTGGGTATTGCACTTTCATAAATAAAAGGTAGAGAAGAATTTCTAGGAGTGCTTTATAGTTTCAGTGGGGAGGTGATTGCTGATCCTGTTTTCCTACTGACTGTGACCATTTGGAGCAAGGCACTACTACGCCCTGGAGTTTGCCATTCCCTCTCTCTGCCATATTTTTTTTCTTCAAAAATGTCCTGTCCTCCTGAAATGTGTACTGTATAAAGATCTACTGGCACAGCATAGAAAATGTCCATTTAGGTGCCATTCAGCATATATTTTACCTGTTTTCTGCCTGAAGCTTTCCTTACATTTTTATTATTTGCCTGGAAATGTTTTTTTTCTCCTTTAGATTTCTTGTGCTCCTGCTGCTTGTATGCATGTGAAGTCATAACCCTATATATATGACATTGTAACATGGCAAAAAGTAACAGATCAAAATAACAAGCAGTCATTGGAGCAACAAGAACATGTGACCACCAAGCAACCATTGATTAATTCTCCTTATTAATCCATGGTTGCTATCAGGAGTGCGCTAAAGAAATAATGACACCAAGGATACAGCAGCATTTACATGTGTTGTTCAGCCTGTAGGTAGTGCAGCTCTATGTTTCTTCACACTGATCCACCTGGTGGAAGTCGCGGCTCATAGTGGACACAGCAAGTGGCATAAGTAGCTTCAGTGAGGTAGGTGTAGCTCATGGTAAGGTGGTCAACCAAGAGGTGGCACTGCTCCAGAGCAAGCACAGATTAATTCCCGCTACTAATCCATAGTTCAAGGTTCATAGCAGACAGACCAAGCGGCATAACTAGCTTCAGTGAGCTAAAACAGACAGCAGTGTCTGAATTGGGCGAGCAGAAGAGTGTAAGCAGCATGTGCAGCGTAGAGGTCTGGTGTTGGAGAGACACAGAGGATGGGGAGAACTGTTACCATTTTGATACATGGCACTCTGTGTATGTTAACATGCAAATGCACAGACATACCCACAGTGCAATAGCAAAGAATTGCATGTAGCATTAAGAACCAGTGTGAGATGCAGAATAAATAGATATAGAAAAGAAAACAAGGCACAATGAGTATTACATATAGGTGTGCTGCTGCATAATTTCCGCGCTTGTTGCATATGTAAAAAAAAAACAAAAAAAAAACAGCATATTAATAGATGTCAAATGATGAACACGCATGTATTGAAGTCTGTATAAGGTTATAGAGAGATTAGTAACGGATAGAAAAGTTCTTTGTTCACAACATTTTCATCTGTATATTATTTTATTGTAACTATACTAAAGAGTATTAAACTCCTATCTCGCTTGCCATGTTACAAGCGCATTAAACCACTCCAGACCATGATTCTACTGTGGAATTAATCCATGGTTGCATGGTTGGAGGCACTCAAGGCCGCACCCTGCCAACTATGGATTAATTCCACAGTAGAACCATGGTCTGTTGTGATTTAATGCTTACTTGTAATTGCAGTACCCAACTGAGATGCAATAAACAGAGGATTGTAATGTCATATGCAGGCAGGTGTATGTCCCAAGCCGGAGGTACACTGAGCCAGTGGAGCCTAGAGCAGTAGTTTCAAATCCTGGTGGCCTCATTCCTTATTTTTTTACACCCCAGACCTTCTGATATACATCAAGCTGCGCCACCTGTTATAGCACATTTCGTTATACAATAAATAAAGTCCTTGATATATTTTCACTTGAAATGTACCCTCTGTTTTGTTTTTTTAAATAGTAAATGATCCATTCCATTACCTTCGTGATTGAGGCCCTAAAGAGATCTATGACTGCACAAAATTTTGCCGATGGCTGCATGCAATCATGGTGGTGGCCCAGAGAGCGTGCCTCAGAGGCAACATAATCTGACTACGGGGGATGGGATGGGGAAGGTACCTGCTGCATTGTACACTGGCCGATTTTGTGGCTTTGATAGTGTGGGTGACCACATGCTGGTGATGAGGCCCAGCCTACAGGATGATGTCATAGGCATAGAGTTGGCTTCTCTGTGGTGGTAACAGTGGGCCCCACCCCCACTGTATATTACAGCTGAGGTTGCATCTTTGTCACAAATGTTATGGATTCTGTGAACTTTCCCATGTATATGAAAATTCCATATTTTTGGGCATGTACCATGACAACCCCATGATTTTTTAGCATTTTACATGAAACCACCATAGTTTTTGTTTGCAAATGACAGGCCCATAGTTTTGTGCCTCACCACTGCAATGCTCCTGGTAGCCAGTTGGCCCCAGTGTGCCATTCTGGGGTTTGCATGTGGACCCCGGTCTGTGAGATGGCAGTTTAATGTGCTTCCTCCCATCACTTAACCAGTCTAACAGTGTTATTTATGGGGGAGTCACGTGTTGCACTCCTTGAGCTAGCTGCCTTCCTTCGAGCTCCCTTCCCCACTGGCCTATTTTTACACTTTTTCCTTGGAAACCAGCATATTTGCAGAACAATTTGGGTGACAGTACATACCTTATCTCTAATCACTCCTGTTGTGATCTTGGAAGCACACACAATGACGGAGAATGGATGCCAAAATGATATGTGCTCCACTGTGGCATACTCCACCAGCTACACCGGAAAAGGCCTCTTAAAAAATCTAAGTTGCAAGCTGCGGCTGGTGACAAGCCTGCTCCTCCATTGCTGTCCCTAACGGAGGAATGATTCATTGAGGAATTTAACACATTGCATAAAATGATCTCCAGGCTTACGGGAGAAGTTAAGGCTATGCATTCGTCTTTGGATATGCTGGCCAGGAGGGTCAGAGATAATGAGGCCCGCATTGGTTTGCTAGACAACTGGTGGACTAAAATGGACTCTGAAGTGATTTCCTTATGGTAAAAAGTAACCTGTCTTGAGTCACACCTGGAAGATCATGAAGGATGGAGTAGGAGAAATAATAGTTATTTTGGGTCTTCCAGAGTGGGCAGAGGGTCCACATGCCATCCTGTTTGTAAAGCTCATTCAAAAGCTCACCGGCCTTTGACCAAATGGACTTGCATATATTATTGAGGGGGCACATAGGACTTTGCACCCTGTGCATGCTGATGGTAAACCTCCCTGTCCTTTTATTTTCAAATTTTTAAACTTTTTGGATTGCCAGCACCTCCTTACAAAAGTGAAAGATCTTTGGGAGGTCCTGTGGAAAGAATCGAGAATTTGAGTGGTGCAAGACTTCCCAGCAACTGTGCAGCAGCAACAGGCATCTTTCCACCTCCTAGTATCTAAGATCATAGTGACTAGAATCTGATTCCGGATGCTGTGTCCAGCTAAACTCCAGGTACACTGTCAGGGGGTGTGGAAGTCCTTTGACTCTGTAGAGACTGCCACCTCTGAATTGAAGTGGCTGTTCCCCAGTCTTTTTAAGGTCACTTAAACACTCCCCGGTGACTCTCTGGCTGGGAAGGACTCCACTCTCTGTTGTCCTTCGGGTTTGTCCCTCATTAAGTAACTCATTTTTTGGACTCTGGGACTGTTTGCAATAATATTTTTATCTTCAACCACTTGTTCCTTATTTCTTTTTTTCTACCCTCTTGCCAGTGTTAGTGACTGGAGGATTTTCTACCTCTCTTATTGGGAGCGCCCAGCTGCCTGCTGTATAGATGGCTCCATTCCTTATGGTCTGCTGTTTTGGACTTCTTGAATTATGGTCCAAAGCTAATTCTGTCCATCAACATGCATCTCTGATTCAGCTGCTGTGTGGTCTGGTTCGAGCGGTGGACCTCTGCTTCACTGCTGCCCTTTTTCATGGACTGGTTGCAGTGGCATCTAGTAGTGTGGTACACCCTATCTCAGCCAGAGTTCGGTTTTAATCTGGCTCTCATCCACGGGGCTCACTAGTGGTTGTTTGCATTATATTATACTATTGCAGAGGTTCTTCGGCTCCTATAGCTCATTGGATTTACCTTTCCACTCAATTGTATTTCTTCTGGGGCAACTGCTGTACCACACTGTGAGTATGCAGAGGACTGCATTGGGGCAGACACTCCTTTCAAGCTATTGTTGGGGTTGTTGTTTTTTGGGGGTTTTTTTTGGACTGTAGCTGTATATCTTGCCAATCAGTATTTTGCAGTTGGAGAGTTTAGCATCTGAATGTCCTCTCCCAGTATACACCTATTGCCCAGCTTTGTGCTTCACTGAATTGTGCCTCTTCCCATGAGTCTCCAAGGAATTTAGAATCATTGAGACCTGCTTCATTCCACAGGGAGCTATTCCCTCTCAAAGAGGCACCTGCATCAGACATATATTGACTCTAGTAAGGTTGCATAATTCATAGTTCTATGTGTATTAGGACTGTCGCACCGTATATACAATTTGTTTAGTATGCTAGTTAGATCATTATATCTCATTTTTCTCTGTTACCTGATTCAGGACTTTAGTTTCAGTTTATGCTTTGTATTTTCCTGTAACAGGTATAATGAAAATGATATTCTGGCTTACTATAATAGTTGTTGGTCATAGTCAGGACCATATCTTTGAGTATTGAGCTTAAACATACTTTACTTATACTTCGTAATTCTTTAATACCTCTACTCTTCTCCCGTTGGTGTTTTGGAGGATCAGACTTATAGGATTCATAGTACTGGGCTGATTGTTGATTAGTCTGGGGTATTTTTCCCCCTTGGTTAATTAGATGTCTGCTCAGGTGAGGTCTTGGTTTGGGGGGACTTGCTTGGTCAGGCAGTTGGTTATGGGTGGAAGCTATTTGCATTCTGGGTTTGATGTGCTTTGAGGGTCAGTCTTTGGGATTGGGGTTGTTTGGGTCTTCTTTTAGGTTATCTGGGGGGGAATATGGGTTAGATAATTTTGTGCAGGGTTTTTATTGGCTATTTTTGGGGTGTATGGGGCGGTTTGGTGGTTTACTTACACTGTAGATGGCCAGACCTTATTACAACCCACTTTGTACATGGTCAGGGCTAAGACCATCTGATCAACAATTCACTCCTACTGTTTTGGGAGGTTTACATTTTTAATGGGGTGGGGGTTCCAGTGGAGGTTGTTTTCACTATTTCAGTTGTATTCCTGATTGTGTTTCCCTTTAAGACCCTCCTCATTTCTCTCAAATGTGATAGTTGATCATAACGGCTAGTGTTAAGTATGCATTGTGGAATGTGAAAAGCACTTGTTCTAGGATAAAGAGGTACCAAATTATCAAACATTTAAAACAATTGCACTGTCAGGTCTTTTTACAGGAAACTCACCTTCCTCTCTCGGAAGGGTCCCTCTTCCATAGGCAACACATTGGGCAGGTATCTGCAGCGGGCAGTAGCAAGACTAAAAAAGGGGGTAACCATCTTGTTTTCCAGAGAGGTTAGGTTCTCCAGTCTACAGAGTTTGGCAGATCCTCAGGGCCACTATATCTTTGTGAGAGGTGTTCTGATCCATACGGAGGTACTGGTGGACAGTGTATATGGCCCTAATATGGACACATGCTCCTTTATCGCTGACCTGTCTTCTCTGTTAGCCCTGTTTCGCTCCCTTCTAATTATTTTGAGGGGTGATTGGAACCTTTCATTCACACCAGACTTAGACAGAACTTTCCATCAGTGGGCAGGGCTGTCTCCTACCCAACGCTCCGTCTGCGACATGGTGGACACAGGGGCTTTGCGATCCCTGGTGGGTATTGAACCCATCCACCCAAGAGTACACATTTTACTCTCCGGCTCACGACTCTTACTCTTGTATTGATTATTTTCTGTTCAGTCGTCATGTCGTGGGGGGGGGGGTGTTGGCTAGTGGGATCGCCCTGCAGGTCCTCTCAGTCCACTCCCTAGTTTGGCTGACCCACCTGGTTCCCTCCCAAATTCAGAAGGATACTGTCTGGAAGCTTAATAATCTGCTTTTGCAAGATAAGGCTATTGCTAAGATCAAGGAGTCTTTGGAGACTTTTAGGGGATCCACTGCTAATGGGAATATGGAGTGGAGCACCCTGAAATGCTTCCTCCATGGTGAACTGATCTGGCTGGCAACCATTAGGAAATGCAGTAGGGAGGCTGAAGCCTCCCACCTCCTTGATCATATTAGAGCCCTGGAGAAGCAGATGCCACCTGCATCTCCAGCAGAGCAGCATTGTGAACTCACTGCTCTCTGGGACCAACATGAAGAGTAAATGAGAGAGAAGGTAGAATATGCTATCTCCAAGACTCATTCTAGATATGTCAACCAAGGCAAGAAGGCTAGTTTCCCCCTTGTCTTGCATCTTTGCAAACTGGAGACAACCTGTATAGCTACTTCCATCCTCTCAGAAGTGGACAGCTCCACTAAATTGTCCCCTCGGGACATAGTTGCTGAGTTTGAGTCTTACTATTGGGTTCTTTATGCTCCCCCCCAACCTGCCTTTGGCTGAAGAATTGGAGGCTTACCTGGCAATGGCGCCCCTTCCTAGATTGTTGTCGCCCCATCAGGCTCTCCTTCAGCAACTGGTCCCATTGCAGGAAGTCTTAGATGTGATTAAATCTTTGCCTGTGGATAAAGCACCAAGACTGGATGAGTTTTCCCCTAATTTCAACAAGGACATTGCAAATGAGTTAGTCCCCCTGCTGCATTGTTTTTTTCCTCTATGCATGTGGTTCCGGCATATCAGATCCAACCCTGCTTGAAGCTTTGATAGTAGTTCAGCCCAAGCAGCATAGACCAGCAGATAGTCACCAGCTATAGGCCTATTTCCCTAATGAATTGTGATATCAAACTACTGGCCAAAATTTTGGCTACTAGAATTAATTCTGTCTGGGATGGCCTTCTTAGCAAGGAGCCAGGTTGGCTTTGTGCAGGCTTGGTCTTCAGCTGACCACCTCCACAAGTTGTCACACATTTTCTCCAAGTCTCAGGAGGCCAGGGTCCTGATGTTTTTGGTCTCCGTAGACACTGAGAAAGCTTTTGACAGGGTGAATGGGGCCTTTCTTTAATTTTTTTTTAATTTTATTTAAGTCTTGGATTACAACACACCTTTGAGCCAAGGTGCTTTTACAAAGGTTCCACGTCAGAAAAACAGTACAATACAGTAAGTAAGGTAGCCAAACTAGTAACCAAGTGAGAACAATGCAATAGACAGGATAAACAGTACTAATGTGAGGTAACATAGGAGAAGACAGGGTAACATACTGGAATAGGGTGGAGAGGAAGGAAGAGTGCGGTATGGTCACATAAGGGGAGGTGAGAGCAGCCGGGGTCCTTGTCAACAGCAAAGAGCAAAAGTAACATAGCTAGTCATAACAGGGCGAAGTGTTTATGGAGGGAAAGGAGAGGGGAGAAGAGTCGGGAAGGGGAGGGAACAAGGAGAAAAGGGGATAATAATTGCTGAGGAGGAGAGGAGCATAGAGAGTGGCCAATTCGACTTCCCGTCTAAATTTCTAGAATGGCTGAAAGCTCTTTACTTTTGACCCAGCATGAAAATATATTGAAATGGAGTACTTTCTTCAGTTTTCCAGTTGTGTTCTTGTACCCACCAGGGGTGCCCCATGTCTCCCTTTTTATTCAGTTTATATTTGGAGCTTCTCTTACTTAAGTTGAAGACTTTACCTGTTCCTTCTGGCGTAAGAGTAGGAGACTGCGATTGCTTTCCACCTACACAGATGACCTGTTATTGCATGTCTCTTATCCCCATACCTCTATTCCTGTGGCCTTGTTTATTATTGCAGAGTATGGGAGATACTCCTATTACAAGTTCAACATTGATAAGGCCACGGTGATGCCCCTTACTTCTTCCCTCTCCCCTCTCCAAGTCCATCATCACCGACTTTGGCTTGGTTTGGGTGCCTACCAAGCTTAAGTACCTTGGTATTACCCTCACTAAGAACATTACCTTATTTAAGAAGCTTAATTTATTTGATTTTGCATATACAAGGTGACCTTAAAAGATGGGCATCCTTGCTGCTTACTCTTTGGGGTCGCATAAACATTGTCAAAATGAATGTCCTTCTGTGCATTTTCTACCCTCTCCATGCCACTTCCTCTGTCCTGGTTCCATTGTCTGCATGGGATTATTTCAGGCTTTCTTTGGCAAGGTAAACCCCCTGAGATGGGCCTACTCTCAACTGTCAATGCCCAAAGTTTTAGGGGGGCTTCGTTTACCCAATTTTCTCCTTATCTATTTTGCCAGTCTCCTCGGTAAACTCCTCTGCTGACATACCCCAGAACATAAGACTGTGGCAATTTCTTAAACCCCCATTTGGCTGCAACTGGAAAGAGCTTTCATTTAGGAGGCCGGTCTATCTCTTGTCTTGCTGCTTTATTCACCCCTTAAGTTGCTGCTGTGGACTCTCCAGGACTCAGTGATATGTACCTCTGTATGGGTGTTTGCCCAACTCTGTAAGTTTATAATTCCCCCCCCCCCCCAGAAGTGACTCAACTGCTTTTCCACAATCCCAGTTTTAAAATGGGGGGGGGGCAGTATTATCAGAAACTTGGTTACCTCAGTTGGAGGGCAGCTGGGTAGAGGATTTACTCTGGAATGGGCATCTACCGTCCTCCCAGGATATACTTACCTTATTCCAGTTGCGTCCTAATTGTATATTCAAGGTACTTCAGCTTCGCCTTGTCCTCCTCCAGCGCTTTGGTACTGGGCCCTGGCTTCAAGATCGTAGGAGGTTCCTGCAGCCATTGATGAGTTTAGTGATACAACTGCATTTGGTCTGCAGTATTTTGACTGCCCTTTTCCTCTTGCTTTACCCCAGCATTACTCGGCAGTCCTTATATTGGTCCTCAGCTTTTCCACATCAGACTTTCGCCTTGGGAAACTTATGGGGGGATTTGTACCAGTTTATCTCCAATTACAAACTTCACCTTATCCAATTTTTTATACTGCATAACATGTACTGCATTCTAAGAAAGTTGCATAAGATGGGTAAATTGAGCTCTCCCCTGTGCACAAGGTGTGGGCAGGTTGTGAGGGCACCTTGCTTTATGTCTTTTGGGACAGCGTCAGAGTGGCTTCATTATGGGCCCAGATAAAGGCCAAAGTGGATCCCCTGTTGGGTATAGATGTTTGTTTTATGTCTGAAACATGTCTCGTTAGGATTGCTTGGGTACTGACATCTGGGAAAGGAAATATCATATTGCTATGCTTTCCCTGTCGGTAAAGAAAATTGTTCTTCATCACTGAACTGACCAGGAGTCGCTCTCATATCATGAATGGCTGAAGAAGCTTCTGTTCAGTCTCAGGATAGAGAGGATGATAGCAAGTCTTCATCACCGGCTAGACTTGTATGAGAAAAAATGGGTCAGATTGCATGATTTGTACTCCTTGCCTTTTTCTGGGCAAGTGCCTGATGGTTACTGATCTTGGTTTTTAGTATCCCTCTTGTGCACCTTTTTATTACTGTCTACAACGGTTTTCCATAATGTACATCATACTATTCATTATTGTTATGAAGTAGTTTTTCCTTTTTCTTTTCTTGTTTCTGTACATCATTTGCTCCACTGGGATGGCAGGATTGGGGGTTTTGGGTGGGGGTTTGCTTGGGATTTCACCCTTTTTTTTTTCCCTTTTTTGTCATGTTTGTTAACTGTATGTTGTATGATTTGGTGAAAATCAATAAAGTTTACTAAATTTCAAAAAAACCACCATGTCATTTATAAAACATTTAAATCTTTTCAAAAGTGCCTGTATAACATAGCAAAAAAGATACAATTTGTTTAACACACAGTGGGTCCATGACTTCGTGACATGTACTATGATTTCCGTGATTCTTGTTATGTCCATTACATTTTTATTATTTTCTCCTAATTTTCCATGACAAAGGTACAGCTGTAGTTACAACTGATCAGACACCTCTAATAATGAAACAGTTGGCACTAAGATGAGAAACACTGCTGTTTGGATGCCCTCAGCAGAGAGGAAAACAAGCATTTGTCTGTGCCGAATGTTGTCTTACTGGCATTTGCATTGGTAGTGCAGGAGTTAGAGAGATGCATAATAGGAATGGCAGTGAAGTATTGAACTGACACCAACCCCTCCCCCACCCTGCAGAGACTGATGGGTGCTGGGGTGTGCCTTTGGGTTGTCGGCCATAACACTCGCGTCATTTCACCTCACCCTGCAGACACTGACAAGTGTTGTGGTGTGCCTTGGGGTCTTCGGGCCTTAAGCTCATCCCATTTCATAAGGAAATACACTGAGATGGGTGCAGTATGGAAGAATGGGGTGAACTTTGGAGCCGAAGACTCCAAGGTGTACCTCTATGCCCGTCGCTGGCTGCATGGTGGGGGTAGAATGGCATGAGCATTATAGTCGACGATCTCAAGTCACACCCATGATGGCTGTCGGTCTCCACAGGGTGGGGCGTTATGGTTGGAAACCCTAATGCCCCAGGCGTTTGTTGGCATTTTCACTCCAAATTTTCAACATGGGCTTTTTGTGACCCCACCTCATGAACAGTGGCACTATCAGTTCGTTAGCCAAAAGGCAATTTTGCACAGCAACTGCGCCACAGGTGCAAAAACACATTTTGGGCATGATGTGAAAAATGACAGCTGTATTGTTCATAAGGAGGTATAAAAAATGGCAATGTTGAAAATTTGGAGTGAAAATATTAAAAATTGTCGAAGTTATGTATGTGTGTGGAAACTGCGCAATGCACACTGATAATGCAGTCATTTTTTTGAATTTTTTCACCAGATTTGCAACATGGGCTTTTTGGGACTCCACCGCATGAACAGTGGCACTGTCATTTTGCTAATCTGTCCTGAAAGGTGATTCCATGCAGTGACCTCGAAATCACCTTTTGGGACGGAGTACGAGATGACAGTACATGTGTTTATGAGGTGGGGTCCCAAGAACCCCATGTTGAAAATTTGGAGCCAAAATTCCAAAAAATGGTTGAGATGTCAACCTAAGCTGAGGCCATTATAAAGCTTATCGTGATTTTCATTTTAGATCGGCTTTTGAAGGGTTCAGACATGATTAGTCACAGAATCATGGCGCTGGACCTCCGGAAGTAAGTATGGGTTGGGGGTCGGTGTGGGGTGGGTGCAGGTTGGGGAAGGGGGGTGCCGAGGACAACGAGGGACAGTTTTCTTTTTTACAGGGACATTGTCTCTCTCTCTCTCTCCCTTGGGCCCTGTCCACACTACACCGTTCCGACCTGGTAACTGTTATAAACCATTACGGCTGGTGAGTGGAACAGTGTGTCCACACTGTGGCAATGTCCGGTATGGGACCATTACCACTGGTCCACATTGCGGGTGCCAGGTGACCATTATGGCAGCACCTGATTCCCACAATACAGCTCACACTGTGCTATGGGCACTGCTGGGGACCATGCTCATGCATCCACACTACAGCCAATAATGGTACAGTGGCAGATCCGGTTCCATAACCGTTGTTGAAACCACCTCACGAGTGGTTTCGACAATGGCTATGGAACCACCTCCTGTAACGTTACAGGTGTTAACGCAAACTGTTGCAGTAACAGTTTGGACCCCCTGTAACATTACAGAGGGATGGATCTGGTGTAGTGTGGATAGGGCCTCTCTCTCTCTCTCTCTCCGTCTCTCTCTCTCTCTCTATCACACACAGTAGACATCAGGGGATGGTTTTCTTTATTTAAAGGTGAAATAAAGAAAAAATGTTGGGCACACTGGGGTGGGCTCCCAGTGTGCCCCCCCCATCAGCAATGAGTGTGTGGGGTGGGGGAACATTATGCTGATGGGGATTGGGCCCCCGTCAGCTAGGAAAGTGTTGGGAGAGGGGGGAACTGATGCCAATGGGGATTGCGCCCCCATTGGCAAAGAAAGCGTGTGTTGGGAGAAGGTGAAGATGATGCCAATGGGGATTGGGCCCCCATCAGCAAAGAAACTGTGTGTGTGTGTTTGGGGGGGCATGCTGACACGGCGACTGGCCACCCCCAATGTCGGCTTTCTGGGGCTTGTGTGTGTGGGCAGCAGGAGCCACCACATTTACTGAAATGTTTCACCAGGAAAGGCACATAACAGAACCTTGCCATCTGATGCTCCAATGAGGTAACTGCACCTCATTGGAGCAGCAGGTTTCTTTCAAGGTTTTGGCACACTTTAAAGTTTCACATCAGCGCTAGCATGCTCATTAACTGGGGGCTGAGGGACGCACCCACTAAAGCATTCCGTGCATTGTCCAACACTGACACACCTCTGAAATGTGCTACTACTGCAAGACAACATAAAAAACTGGGCACACACCAGGCTGGATATATTTATACATTTGTTTCAACAGGTCTCAACAGTGCAAATACAAACACTGGGCTGGCACCCCGGGGATGTTAGCCTGGTGTTTTTATTTGCACTGTTGAGCCTTAAGGCAATAAATATATAACTATCTGCAGCCTGGTACATGTCCAAGTCCTCTTCCTGTGCTGTGGTTTTTGTTCTGAACAGTAGCACTGTTAAGAGTCGGGGTGTGTGCTTCTCTGCTGCCTTTGTATGTTGTTGCACAGTCTAACTTGTGTTAAAAACACCCCCAATCTGCCATTAATATGTAAAATCTGCATTTAAAGGAAGGAAAACTCATCAGAAAAGGAATAAAGGTTCTTCAGAAAAGGATACCCAGTTGAAAAACAGGGCCAATAGATACTTACTTGAGTTCTCAGTTCGTGGGTCCGAGGGTAACCAAGGATAAGGCTGCCGGTTTGGAAAGCTCATTTGTGGCCATGGAGGGCTTGGAGGATACCGACCTAATGAGCATACAGTCGTTATGTAGGGGACTAGCAATACAGAGAAAATCTGAGCTCTGCAGCTTTAATCCAGCAAACCTAGATCCTGAGGGTTGCTCCAGGGGAGGGTAAGGATGGAGAGTCCCTAAATTATGTTTCAGGTGCTTTATTAGACCCCTTTTCATTCCTGTCTATTGATAAAAAATAAAGCTAGACTCTAGTAACTAAATGGATAATTTAGAAAAGGAAATTAGAGTGTTGAAGGAGAAACTAAAAGAAACAGTTTAATGCATGTGTGTATAGTATGTGGTTACCTTAGTTGTGTAGTATACAATAGTTTGTATATGTATGCCAGACATGGCTGCAAAAAAGGTGCTTGTAACCCAGTTATTTCTCCTGGT
Organism: Neoceratodus forsteri; assembly: GCA_016271365.2. Lineage (NCBI taxonomy): Eukaryota > Metazoa > Chordata > Ceratodontiformes > Ceratodontidae > Neoceratodus > Neoceratodus forsteri. The sequence goes on along the minus strand of CM057455.1, from coordinate 1,548,590,075 downwards.
TCATCAAAAATTAAATGAAACCAAAGGAAAAACAGAAAAAGATTAAGATTCTAAGAAGTAATAAAACAAAGTTACTAACATAGAAACATAGAAATTATCAGCAGATAAGGGACTTTGGCCCACCTAGTCTTCTCTATTACCACTAGCAATTGTGCTTCATGCACTGCTGGCATTAGGTTAGTAACCCCCGACTACCAGCAATCCTCTATGCCTATCCCAAGCATGTTTAAATCCTGTAATTTCTGCCCCCAGCACCTCTACTGGTAGAGTCCACCACCCTCTGTGAAGAAGTACTTCCTCACGTTCCCTCTGAACCTCCCTCCTTCCAGTTTCATCTTGTGTCCCCTCATCCCAGAGCATCTTTTTCTTTGTAATATAGTATTTTCCTGTACTTTATTCTTCCCTGTGATGTACTTAAATGTCTTAATCATATCCCCCCTCCCTCCTGTCCTCCAGGGAGTACATATTTTCCCTCAGCCTATCCTCGTAGGGCTTGTGATGTAGTCCCTGCACTATTTTGATTGCCCCCCTCTGAACCACCTCCATCTTATCTTTGTCCTTAAGTAGATGAGACCTCCAGAACTGGACACAGTATTTTGAGGTGTGGCCTCACTAATGTCCTGTGTAACGGAATTATTAGCTCTCTTTTTCTGCTGGTGATTCCCCTGCCTATGCATCCCAGCATCCTGTTTGCCTTTCCTGTCACCTTGCCTACCTACCTTGAGGTTATCAGAGATTACCACCCCCAGGTCTCTTTCTTGCTTGGAGCATGCTATCCCCCCCCCCCCAGTTGATATATGTAGCTCCTGAGTTTTTGTGCCCTATGTGCATTATTTGCACTTTTTGGCATTGAAACCATGCTACTAATCCTTTGACCGATCATCCAGCTTCCTTAGATCTCCCCTCATTCTAGTCACTCTCCCTGGTGTAGAGCTTAGTGTCATCAGCGAACAGGCAAATGTTCCCTTCCAGACCCTCTGCAATATCTCTGATAAAGACACTGAAGGGGACTGGATGCGGCACTGATCCCTTTGGTATCCCACTGGTCACTTTACCCTCTGCAGAGTGAATGCCATTTACTCAACACCCTCTGGGTCCTATTATCCAGCCAATTCTCCACCCATTTCACTACCTTCTTTCCCATCCCTGTGCTCCCCAGATTTTTTTTTTAACATCCTTCTGTGCAGCATGGTGTCAAAGGCCTTGTCGAAATCCAGGTTAAACAGTTAATGCTTTGGCTATAGGAAATAAACTGGTTGTACAATGCATTGTTCAACAGTTTGAGAATGATTTGGGATGCAAGCCTCTGAAATCATATGCAGGCCGAATATTTTTGATGTAGAATATTCTTCAGTCAGAGAACATTTTAAAGGTTTTATTATGCTCACTTTAAATGGGAATTGTCATTAATACCTGATTCTGTGTCCAGTTCCACAGTCACATTTTTAATGCCCACAGCCATGCCTGACCTTCCATACATTGAAAACTCGCTTTAAAAACTCAGGTTATGCCTTCCCGTTTAATATATATTTCTAGTCTGCACAGCACCTTTTTTGCACATGTGCAGTAGCACAAACAACCCGGTGATATCACTGATGGGCTTCACAGTCTGCAAGACTATGCAATACATTCTCTTTCCCCCTCGCACTGAGCCATTAAATTGTCTTTAGCCTCATACCTGCGAATGGTAAAATGGATTGCCTGTGTGCGGCTACATATTTCCACTCCTTGTCCGTGTTAGCTTGCAGGTTTTTAGTCTATTTCTATATGCAGTCACAGCTTCTCCTGGCACACTCCTTTCATGGACACAGCGTCTTGCAGCAACCAGGTGACAACTTCCCTGAATCACCAGTGATCAGGGGTGGTGGGGGGTTGGTGGTGCGGGGAGGGGGTTGCTGCTTTCTTATGAAAAGAAACACCTTCAGCAGCCAACCCCCCCGCGTACATGGATGATAGAGGGCTTATCCTGCAACCAGTACATCTGAAGGGCCACCGATGTCTTCTGCCGCAGATGTGAACAGTAATGAACAGTATTGAAGTCTGAGTTTAGCACTATACTACCTATGAATAGTAGGATCATGTCCTGAAACTCCTGGCAACTGTAACACCCTTCAATGAATCCACCACAAAAATGAATGAACCTTACCTATGTTCCTGTAGTCCCAAGGCAAAGATACTTTCACAGCCACACCTCTGAACCAGCATAGAGGTTGTTTCTTGGGAACCTAAATTGTAGCTTATCCATAGTGGACTAAACTAGAACCCCCCCCCCCCAAAAAAAAGGGACTGTGTCTGCTTTTCTGAGTTGTATGACCAAGACACATGTACCACAGGAACATATCTTCTTCTGCAATAGACAATATTTTTCCTTCTTAGTCTCCACCCCTGCAATCTGTAAATACAATTCTGGTCCCTGCCTCAGACCATCATATGATAGGTAGTCAATTCCCAATCATGGGGAAGGGGGTGGAAATTGAATAAAATAGTATGACACAACCATTCTGCATGGGAAGCATTGGAATGACTTATATTTAGCCAGACGACCAAGATTATTTTCTAATGTTCCCTTGTTTTTGTAGGAAGATGCTAAAATTGATTTGCATCAAATATTTTTGAAGCAAGCTAAAAAATAGAGCAAGAACTCAACACAAAATGTCTGGACCCTGTGAGACCGTATACTTGCTTCCTTTCTAAACTGACTGTGAGGATGAGAGCCTCAGAAAATCGAAGTGCTCTGGTTTAGGATAACATGAAGTTCTAACAGTATGGTGGGGCTAAGTCCTTACATATGGCACCCAGGGTAAAAAGGCTGTGTGCAGTGGGGGGTTTCCCTAGTATACCCACACGATTTGCTGCATGCACACAACTGTCAGACACTGCTGGCTCCATGGGTAGTGACAGCTTGTGGACACTTATGTGTAGCTGCCCAGAAACTGGGGTTGTGGGGGGAACTGAGGTGCATAAGCCCTGACCTCACCTGGTGCCACATGGCACAGCTGTCCAGGGGGCTCCTAAGGTGCGGGAGCCTTATCAACATTTGCCATCTGCCACACCTGCACTGGGAGCTCCAGATGAGCAGGAACAACCAACAGATGTCCAGATGCCTGATGGAGCAGCTGAATGGGAGGGCTCAAGAGGAACAGGAGCCCCAGTCTGAGCTTTGGTTGCCTGGCGCGGATGTTCTGGGAGCTTACAAGAATCAGGAAGCATGAAAGGTACCTCATAGGAGCAACTGAACAGGAGTGCTCCAGAGACACAGGAGCCCCAATCTCAGCTTCTAATGCCTAGTGCAGTTCTAAGAGTGAGCTCACAAGGAGCAGTGGCCCCAATTTCAGCTGTACCATAAACGGGCTTTGCAGAATGCTGACCCTGCAAGCTGTCATTGTGTACTGCCGGACGAGTGGGATATAGAGTATACCAAGCTGTGAATACCCAATGGAATGGCCTCTGCTGGATGCCACCATCCGAAGGGGTCTATTGCCAGCCAAGCAGGCTTTGGTAAATGCCACCACCATTGGTTGTTTGTTGAGAGACGATCAGGTTTCCCTGCAAGCTGCCACCAGCGGGAGTCTGTTGCCTGTAGATTTTGTTGAATGACCCCTGCCCTGCCCCCCAACAGTGTCTGTACATTGCTGGGCAGCAGGTTTTGTACCACGCTGTCACTAACAGCATTCTGTTGTCTATACAGCCACTGAGCAAAAGCAATGTACATTTTGGGAAACAGAATAAAAAAAGGCAAGCAAACTGAATGACACAATTCTCAACCAGTTATTAAAGTAAAACTGTGGCAGTAACATAAGCAGCTACTTTTAAACCAACAAGTTAATGACAAAGTACACAGCATGCTACTGCGTGGATTTCTGCAATGTGTAAATACAGAGACAAACAGTGGAGCCCGTTGCTGATGTCATTTCTACTACAGGGCTGTCATTCAACCTCTAAAAATGGAGGGGTAACATGATGGGGTAAAATTTTTTTTTTTTTGAGTGAGCCATAACTTTTTATGTATACACTTGGTGTCTGGCATTTAGGGAACACAACTGACACCTGTGCAGATGCACTGATTGCTGACAGTTCCCCTTTAAGGCAGTTCCATGATGTTTCAGATTCACATTTTTCTGATGTATCCAAAGAAGTTTTAAAGGCTGTTAATGGCATAGACACACACAGTTATATATTTATGGAACCTTTATTAAAATAATGTTATACCTAATTGTGTTATATCCAAGTGTGTATCTGAATAGGATGATAGTGAGGAAATCAACTCCCATAATTATAGTACAATTTCTTTATTGCTCGACACAAGGTCTTTACAGTCCACTTACATATGTAAAGAAGTACATCAGGTAAACATTACAAAAGGATATAAAAATCAATTGTTTCCATCTCTATATAAAATATAATACATAATATTATAATTTCAATGACAAAAAAAAGGGCTAAGTCTGTGCAAAATGGTTTTATCATGAATATTACATAAATAAGATTTGGTTCAGGGGATACCAAGATTTGATAGCATGGGCCCCAACCAAAACTTCCTATGCTTTTCATACAGGGGGCATATTAGGAGAATATGCTTCAATTCATCAGAGACCCTTAATCTACATTTACATAACCCATCATTGGTGTCTTTCCATTTCTGCTGATAGTATACATATCTACAATCATATATTTCTAGTCTAAATCTGGTAATTATCCTTCTTGCATCCAGATCCTTCAATAGCACCAGATATTTTTCTACACTGTGAGTAGTTTTCTTTTATACCAGTTAAAATGTTTATATGTTTATAATAATTCCATATCTCTAGAAATAGATATGTCTTTGACCCTTACTTTTGACTTGAAGCACTATCTCCTCAAAAGGCCTATAAAATATTTAGGATAATAAATTGCCCAAACCCATAGGATATAAATAGGGGGCAATACATGACATCATTGGAAACATGGCCCCTCTTGTTGTATAACAATTTCTTCCTCTAAACACATTCTAGGTATTCTGTATTCCTGTAGCAAAAATAGTTTTAGTAAAAATATTATTCTCCTTTCAATAACATGTTGTAATTGGTAGCTGTCCTAATTTGGCTCTAAGAATGGAAGCAGGGATTGACTGCCTGTGGGACCTTTAGTATATATCTGAAAAATTTATTTAGCTGTATTTGCAGAATTTCCAGTTTCTCTGGAGTCCAGATTTCTGCCGCATATAATAGACTTGCTCTTATTTTTACTGCCATGACTTTTAGTAATCCTTTTACTGACCCATTCCCCATCTGTACAAGAGAACCTTTTAAACGCGTTGAATGCAGTTATTGCTTTGTGAAGTATTGATTTTAAATGCTTTATCCATTTTGTGTCTTGTGTATAACAGACTCCTAAATATAGGTAACTTTTAACAGTATCTGTCTTTATTATCTACAGTGCCTTCAGAAAGTATTCACCCCCTTGGGTTTTGTCACATTTTGTGATGTTGCAAACTCAAATTAAAATACATTTATATGTTTTTTTTGTCACGTATCTACACAAATTACTCTATAATGTCAAAGTGGAATGAAACTTCTGGAATTTTTTGTACATGTAATTTAAAATAAAAACCTGAAATGTCTTGATTTGATAAGTATTCACCCCCTTTGCTATGACACTCCAAATTGAGCTCAGGTGCATCCAATTTCCTTGTGAGATCACTCTAAAACTTGAATGGAGTCCACCTGTGGTCAGTTCAAATGGTTGACATGATTTCAGAGGAAATACACCTGTATAAGGTCCCACTGTTGACAGTGCATGTCAGAGCAGAAACTCTACCATGAAGACCAAGGAGCTGTCCGTAGAACTCCGTGATAGAATTATGAGGAGGCATAGATCTGGGGAGGGGTTTAAAAACAGTTCTAGGGTGTTGAAAGTTCCCAGGAGCACAGTCAAGTCCATCATTAGGAAATGGAAAGATTATGGAACCACCCAGACTCTTCCTAGAGCAGACCGTCCTCCCAAACTGAGCAACCAGGCAAGAAGGACCTTGGTCAGGGAAGTGACCAAGAACCCAATGACCACCCTGACAGAACTACAGAGTTCCATGGCTGAGATGGGAGAACCGGTCCAGGGGACAACAATCTCTGCAGCACTTCACAGATGTAGCCTCTATGGGAGAGTGGCTAGACAGAAGCCACTCCTGAGAAAAGGCCACAGAATAGCATGCCTGGAGTTTGCAAGAAGGCACGTGGCAGACTCTGAGACCATGTGGCAAAAAGATTCTCTGGTCTGATGAAACAAAAATTGAACTCTTTGGCCTGATTGCAAAGCGCTATGCCTGGCACAAACCGAACACAGCTCAGCACCCATGTAAAACCATCTCTACCATGAAGCATGGTGGTGGCAGCATCATGTTATGGGGATGCTTTTCAGCGGCAGGGACTGGGGCACTTGTCAGGATAGAGGGAACAATGAATGGAGCCAAATACAGGCACATCCTTTGAGGAGAACCTGCATCAGTCTGCAATAGACCTTGGACTGGGGTGAAGGTTTACGTTCCAACAGGACAACGACCCCAAGCATACAGCCAAAGCAACACTGGAGTGGCTTCAGAACAAGAAGGTGAATGTCCTTGAGTGGCCCAGCCAAAGCCCAGACTTGAATCCCATTGAGAATCTGTGGAAAGACTTAAAGATTGCTGTTCACCGACACTCCCCATCCAACTTGACAGAGCTTGAGCAAATCTGCAAGGAAGAATGGGAGAAAATCCCCAAATCCAGATGTGCAAAGCTGATACAGACATACCCAAGACGACTCAAAGCTGTAATTGATGCCAAAGGCGCTTCTACAAAGTATTGACTCAGGGGGGTGAATACTTAAGTAAACAAGATATTTCAGCTTTTAATGTTTCATACATATTTGTTACACAATAAAAATATTTTTGCCCCTTTGAATTGTTGAATATGCTGTGTGAATCAAGGGGGAACCAAATCATTTCAATGCATTAAAAATTCTGGTAGTAACACAACAAAATGTGACAAAATCCAAGGGGGGTGAATACTTTCTGAAGGCACTGTATATACAGAATTGACATTTTCTTCTTTTTATAGCCAAACATGAGTCGATTTTTTATTTTTATTTATTGTTAAATTGGTTTTCTTTGCATAAGCTAGAGAAATGGTCCATTTTCCTCTGTAGTCCTAGAAGTGAATTTGATATTAATACAAGATCTACAAATGCTAGAAATGGTATTTTCCTATTTTTAATACTTGGGGAGTGAAATTCGGGTTTCTCTAGATTTTCTATTGTGGAATTTATGTACAAGTTAAATAAAACAGGGGCCAAAAGGCATCCCTGCCTTACTCCAAGATCTGTTTTTATTTATTTTGTTAGATCTCCTTTCTGGTTATCCCATAATTATAGCCATTGGCATCTTTCAAGATGCTCGGTGTACATGTCTGTCTTGGGTTGCTTTGTTTCTTTTAAATTAACTACCTTTGCCATTCTCTGAGTATTTTAAAATTGTTTGGATGACTTTCTGGAAAGTTTTTATTTGTGCAACAGTATGGTCTTCATGATCTAACAACAATTTTGGGTCACACCTGGAGGTGAGCCTTGGCTCAATGTGCCTTTCCTGGTCACCAAATGTTTAAATAAAATAAATAAATACAAAAACTCATAATTATGCGAACATCCCAATTTAACAAATTGGTATCATGTTTACCTAGTGAATATCACTCTGTATGTTGTAGTCCCACATAGCCAAACTAATGTGATTATTTAATCTGACCCAAGCAGTTTCGATAATCAGGCTTTTACTGTATTTGTTGTTTTTAGTTAGTTTTGGCTTGAGTCAACTAGTTCTGAAACTGCCACTTTGAAAGCAGACACAGCAAAAACATGGCAACCCAATATTTATTTATTTTGCTAGAGTCACAACCATATTCCACAGCTAGCAAAAACATTTTATGAAGATTTTATGGAATTTATATGAATTTATGCATAAAAACATGCAAACATTCTCCACACTTTTGGAATGTTAAAGAGGGTGTCCTAATATTGGTACTTTACACTTTATTTTCACATTGGTGGGGAAAAAGCAGCCATCATGACAAATGCAGAGTCCTCATTTTATTTTTTTTCTTTCATGCTCTTGTTAATGCCTAAAGCAATGATGTTGCCCTGATAAAAGTAATCTGACCCCTTACTGATTTTTCTTATGGAGAGGTATTGAAGGAAGACACCGCTTACCTGCCAGTGCTCTGCTCTCTTGTTGGTACCTATTTCCCCTCATTAGCAGTTCTATATGAAAAAATTATTTTTTTAACTTCATTTAGGCAGTGATACTTTCATTTTTAAATAACACTTGCAAACTTCCATTTTCAAAGACTGCCAGCAGCAATTTTGTGGGAGTTTCTCACTCCCTCAGCTAGGATTTGCTAATGTGACCCTGGTAAGTCAACACATTGTTCAGAAAGGCCACATTAGCATATACCGAATGAGGGAGGGAGTGGCTGCTAGAAGCCTTAGAAAATGGAAGTTTGCGAGTAAATAAGTTAGAAACATTTATTTTTCCTATAGAACCCCTGATCAGGACATGAGCACTAGCAGGAGAGTGCCTGCAAGTAAGTGGTGTTTTCATTTAACCCATGCAACTCAAAAAGAAAAAGGTCATTTCTAATGCTTAGATGACCATAATGTACATTATGGGAGGGGGGAATTATAGACGTCACATGGAGTGCAAAAACACCAGGGAACATCCTTAAAGCTTCCTGTAGACAACTTGTCATGTATACTAAGCCCTAACAGTTGCCTTTCGGGAGGCTAGAGAATCTCCACAACAGCAAATGAATTAAATGAAATTAGGCAGTATAGCACAGTGGTCTAAGGCTCTGAGCTGCAAATCTGGTGACATCCAGCAGACCAGACCTGGGTTTGAATCCCACAGCTTCCACTTGCATACTGTGTGACCCTGAGCAAGTCACTTAACCTCCTTGTGCTCCCAGGTTACTCCTGTAAAAAAGCTTTCAGCTTAGTGTGCTATACCTGGTTAAACAACGAAATAAAAAAAAAAAAAATATCCCTTAACCACAAGATGCTAAAATCTGTCCGCTACAGTATTGGCCCTTGTGTCTACACAGAATGGCCCTCGGATCAACTAATATTTTAATACTAGCTTTTGATACGGGCAGAAACATTATTGTGCAGATTGGTCACTCAAAATATGCCCTTTTTTATTGTTTATTCTTTATTCCTATTTCTATATCTATCCCGACATCTTTTCTTACTCAGAAATGTTGAAAAAATATGCAGCACACAAGGAATAGTCAAATAAAAAGCAAGTCGAGCTTTACCCTGCCTTTCCAGCCAAATGTCTGGTGACTTGGGGTGCTGACAAAACAAATTACTAACAGCTTAGAGACCGTACACAAACAAAGAAATTTGATTTACAGGAAAAAATTGAAAGGAAAATGAGGAGAGGAGAAATGAAATTAGATGAAAAAAACTCAATTTCCCCCTTTTGGGCAGAAATATTATCTTTTGCTGATTTCTAATTAAACTCTGCCTTATGCTATATCTTTATAGTTTTTTATACCTTTTATAAAGTGTGATTGGACCAGGAATTAAACAGAAATTGAACAACAGTACTACAGCTACACAGTTCACTGTGTAAAAGGAAAGTAAATCAAGTTCAATCGAGGAGAAAGCAAGAATAAAAAGAGGAAAGATGCAATAATATCCCTAGATGAGTAAATGGTGGTCCTTTTGCTATTTAAAGCTCATTAGATTCTTTCACCATTTGTGTACTTAATACATTAATTTTAAACCAGTCCTGTTCACTTTCAATTTATGTCTTAGTCATGAGAATCACAAGAAGAGAAATCCTGAAACAAAATAGTTTCAAACACCCTTACTAAAGTGGAGGATAGTGAGGCTACCATATTCAGAATCATCCATTTGCACTGTGCAGTTTATAGGGCTGTGGTAGGCCATGCAAAGTGCATGGCCAGTGGCACACCATCACTCTCTGCTGGCAGCCAACTCCCAGGAGCGAAGGGAGATAGTGCATACCAAACGGACTAGCACTTTTATTGCCTTGTGCCATTTTCAAAGCTCTGTATACCACTGACCACACAAGGAATGCAAGGCAGCATGAGGTCATTTGCAAGATGTTATGTGGCCATTAGCAGCTCTGCACAATTCCTCTGTGTCTACGTATGGGAGGAGACCATGTGTAGAGCTGCATTCGTTCCCACTTCCCTTGCCCAATCCAGTTCACATCAAGTATCGTCCCTGGCAGTCTAGTGGTACCCTCTCCTCCCACCGCAATCCCCGTATTAAGTCATTTTTAATGGTAGGTCAGTGGTACTCCCCACCCTGATCACCACAGTAATGTCTGTTTCATTGGTAGTGCAGTGGTATCCCCCCCACCCAGATCTTGGCAGTTATTACTTGTATGCCAGTTGCATTGGTAGTCTAGTGGTACCCTTCTCCTGCCCAGATCCCCATTGCATGCATGTCAGTTTCCATGGTAGTCTAGTGGTACTCCCTTCTGTCCTGTTCCACATTGTATAACTACATAATGTCCTCCCTCCTTGACCACCCACTTAGCACCCACCACCCTAGTCTTGCACCTTGTGTACCGTAAGAAGCCCAATATCATCTGCGGGTGAGAAGATGACAGCAAATGGCACAGACCTTCCTCTCACTTCCTCCGCCAGATGCTGTCTGAATGAATAGGACTAAGCCTGTGCATACAGTACAAGCAACTGTTTGTGCTGTACGTGTGCTCAGCCCCATTCACTCAGATGGAGGCTGGGCAAGACAGAAAGAGGAGGGTCTGTGCTGGTTGCCATTCTCCTGTCACCTGCAGATGACGTTGGGATTCTTAGGGTGCACCAGGCGCAGGGTGGGTGTGGTGGGTGCTGAGTGATTTGCTAAGGAGGGGGAAGGTTACATACATATACAATGAAAACTAGCTTCTTGGGGTGTGTCAAGTGCTAGATTGGGGGGGTGCTAAGTGGGGTGGCTGGAGAGGGAGGTTGACATAGTTATGTAAGGGGGATCAGGGCAGAAGGGGGTACCCCTAGACTACCAGTTAAAGTGATATGAATATAGTGGGGATCTTGGCTGGATGGGGTACCACTGGACTACTAATGCTGTTCTAATCATTACTATGAGAATATGGGCAGGGAGGGGTACCATTGTATTACTCATGAAACTGGCATATTTACTGCTTGGATCAGAAAGAGAGGGGGATAACACTAGACTGCCAGGGCATACATTATGTCAGTGGCATTTGGGGGTTGCACATCACTGTGCACCTAAAGAGTAGGGGTTTGAAAGCAGTAAACAGCATTACATTGGCAGCATTTTAACACTTCCCAAATCCTCTCAATAAACAACTGCACCCTGTATGTAAGGGTGTTTCCTCATTTATACGAGTGCAGTGGTGTATTTAGTATGTTCGCGCTATCCACTTCACGCCATCCACTTCATGCCATGCAGTGAGGTCCTATAAAAATGGCCCCACCCCTTTTAGATGATTTGCCCACTTAGTGCAGCACTATTGATAGCGCTGCACTAACCCTCTGAATATGGGGAACATAGAGCCATACATCTGTAAGTCTAACATGATTCAATGAGAACATGGAGATTATTTATTATAACCTTAATTAAGTAATACTTCATTGCCTCAACACCAAGAGCAAGGCTCATTAGGTGTTTGGAGAATTGAATCAGGGAGACTGTAGAAACAGTGGTGCTGTCTTTTTCAGCATAATGTGAGCACAGAAATGCTGCTTTCTGGTCAGTTGAGGAAAATATGGGAGTTTTGCCATACTTAATCACCTTGACTTTTGCAGGTCCCAGGAAGGTGAACTGGGCTCCAGTCTCAAGTATAATATCTTGCCTATGGGCAAGGAAATGGCATTATCTGTGTAACATTTGAAAACACTAGTCAGGGTATGTTTAGAACCAAAAGAACTATGTAGCAGGACACCCTTCATTTTGGCAAGTCAACAGAGCAAATATTTAGACGCTTTTACACACAGGTCTATGTAACGGAATAACTGTTATGGAAACAGTATTCCGTTACATCCCTTGTGTGTTTTTAAAAAAAAAAAAAAAAAAAAAAAAAGCATTTGTTTCGTTCCCTTGTTGAAAGTTCATCCAAACCGCAATCTCTGCTTCTTGCGGTTTGCACAAACGTGTTTCGTTTGATCTGACACTGTAAAACAGCCAATTCTGGTACCACTGCAGAAACTGCCATTAGAGCAGCAAACTTTGGGGGAGCCGAAATAAATGGAGGCGGGATTAGCCAGAATACTTGCAGGGGTGTAAAAGGAAACCCGAATGCAACAGAGTACATCGGCGCCACACAGGTAACGTTTATTTCGTTTTACAAACCTGTGTGTAAAAGCGCCTTTTGTCTAATTAAGATGCATGGGCTGCAAGTGCAGTGGAGCTGGGAACTTGCCAGGGTGTGGTGCAGTACTGCTGCATAGTGCAGTAAACCACTTCAGTGGCAGGTGATTCCTTTTGTAATGCAGTAACATGAAACGTGGCATTGCATCCTAGCTGACTCCACTGTGTAGTGGATTTTGGGGCAACTGCAGTATTCGATTCTGCATGATTCTCCTCTTGTTGAAAACTTCTTTCCATCTGTGGAGCTGTAAATGGTTTAACAATCAGACAGGGGTTGTCTGTAGGCAACCTAAATGTCAAACCAAGGACTTCTTTATCCATCTCCCCAGTGGTAGAAAAATCTCATCTAGCCAGCCAGGCAAACCCACAATTCTCATATTTTTTGTCAAATCATCTTTTTATGCATCTCAGTTTTCCAATTAATGTTATAATGCTCCCAAACTGTGCCAGACACAAGCGTCTTCCACTGTTTGCATCCAAACATCAAGTTTAGCAATGTGTTCTTTATTTTTGTCAATGTTTTTATCAATTGCTAGTCTTTTTTTTTTTTATTAGCCTTTATCTCTGTAAAAAAAAAAATCAGCTTTCACAGATTTGATCCTCAAATCACTAGTCATACAGTACCTGTCTATCCATGAAAGTACCTTATCAAGTGACCAGCCAATTGAATCAGTTATGCAGTGAATGTTAGGGTCGGGATCAGATGCCAGTACTCTAAACTCAGCGTCTCCAACATTTGGGCTAGTAGCAGCAGCTCTGCGGCAATCATGGAATTATCTATCACTCTCTTGTATGTTTATCCCAACTTTTGAGTGAACTAATGATTTTCAACTGAATAGTACTACTGTGGGTGTGATGTAGAGAATATAGGGAATACTGGATGGGCAGCTATGCACAAGTGGTGTGTTGTGCCATAGAGAGGGGATCTGATCCCCTGCAACTTTGAGAGCGAAGCTCGAGAGGTCCATGGGAATCAGAAACCTGAGGTGGCACAACACACTGGTTTGGCATAGTCTCTCCTATCCAGTATTTTTTATAGTGTATGCAGCCCTCCTAAGTAAATACAGTTTTAGGACTTTTTAATCTTTTAAATAGAAAACCGAATTGTTCATTGCCACATCCTATTCCGGTAGTTAGGGCTGGTTGCTAGGATGAGATGTGTGGTTGCTGGGGATCAGACATTCCTATGTTTGTAATGCAGCCTTCTATTGGTTGCCAGTCAGGTGTGGGAGAGATGTTAAAAAATAAAATAAAAAATAAAATGGCAGCTGTATTCCTCGCTTAGCGAGAGGTGGACTGTTAGAAGTCTTTTTGTTCATTTCATAAGTTATTTTAAATATCTGGTTGATCCTGCATTTTATTCTTCATACGTATGCACATATTTTTTTACTTTAATATGTTTTATTAAGATAAGATTGCAACATCTCCATATAAAACATAATGCAGATCATAATACTGATCGGACCATATTCTGGTAAATTAAAATGCATCTCTTAAATCAAAACCATTGTAAGTTATCCATAACTAAATGTCTTGTGACAGTGTTGTCAGTCCCATATAGGGTCCCATCACCTGAACACATCACGTAACAGGGTCCTTATCTGAAGAAGCAACTGGTTATATGGTTCCCCTCCCTTGCAAGAGGACGTTGAAAGAGGTCCTTGATATGGAGTCTTAGTCTGTAGTCATTGGTCCAATCTGAAGATGGGCTTTACATGTGATGGAATCTACCTGTTGTTGTGTAGTATTATTTTTTGTATTGATTTTGTTCTGCTTCCAAAAAGCAGAACTCTGAAATTAAGGATTCTAAGGACCTCTTTGATCTAAACACAATCTATATCCGTGAGTCCGGACAAACTGAATATCATACTGTGTAAAGAGGAAGTGCACCAAAGGACAAATATGATCTATATGCTAACATAATAAACTATGCTATAAACAACATGGGAAGCAAAAAGAACTACATAAAGAACTAATGTCTGTCAAACTTAGGTGCGTGCATTGCCCCCTTCCCCCTGGACACCCCAACTGCTGCTGATCATTCTCCTAGTGGTTGGGCCATATCTTGGGTTACCTGCACCTGGTGCCATGGGCACCATATCTCAAGAAATTTATCATTTCACAGCCATACCCAGCAGGATATCCCTTCCATTCTTTCCAACTCCATTATTTTTGATTTCCAATAATCTATGGTAGGCAGAACAGGAGAGAGCCATCTTGAGGTAATACATTTGAGTGCTGCCACTCCTAAAATCTGACTAACAGCCAGCCCGGTGGTGCTGAGGTGCTGGATGCCTTACCTTGCGCTATGCCGGCAACCTAGATTCAGGAAGGAGCTCAGGTCGTCAGGGTGCCGGCACGTATGTGGGGAGAGGAGCAGGATTGACCAAGCCTGCAGGCTGCTGTCATCTCCTGGGGGTGGTGGGCCTGTGTTGTCACTCCCCCCGTAGTCACTCCCACCAGGTGGAGGTCCGCTGGGTAGAATAGGCCGGAGGGGACGGTACTGTTATAGGTGGGTGGAAGGGGCTGAACTGGCACCACGGTGTGCATGCATACCTCCACACGCATGCACAGCTGGGGCCTTGAGTGGGGAAGTGGGAGAAAATACTACAAAAAATACCATAAAAATCTATATATATATAAAAAAAATCTGACCATGATGCGTTGTGGTGTTAGGGCAAGTCACGAGAACTGGGAACCCTAAAATCAATTCTGTAAACATAAAAGGTATAGTAAGGCCTGTCAAGTTTTGAATTTCTAAATGTACTGCCTGCCAGAATCCTAGAAGTATAGGGCAAGCCTGCAATATGTAGTAATGAGTCCCCGTGTTGCCACATCCTTACCAGCAAGGGTCTGTATGGGCCATGTTAAAGTGTCTAGTTATGGTTGGCATTCCGAAGAATCTAATTAGGACTTTCCAATTGAACTTGCACCAGGAGGGTAATGCCATAACCTGCCAACCCAGTTTTAACCTTTTGGACCATAGCACTGGGTCAATCTGGATGCCAGCTTCTTGTTCCCACCTTACCCACTGAATCTCTAATGGGGGGGGGCTTCAGATTGCGTCAACAAGGAATATACCTCTGACAGATAATGAGGCTTGCCCTTAACTAAAACAGCATAATATAGAAATGATTTGAATCTTGTGCACTGCCTTCTGACTTGGGGATAGATGCCCGTTGACATGATATAATGCCTAATCTGTAAGTACCTGTAATAGTCCTCTTTTCTAAGGGAAGATTTGGCCTGCAATTGAGTAGACACCCATGATCATCTGTACACTGCAGAAAAGTTTTTAATGTCCCTCCCAATATGCATAGCTGGGGTCCAGCCGAGCAGAAAGAAAAGATCCCTTGTGGCGGATAAGGGATAGGGGGCCACTAGCATTGGGGTATGTGTAATTTTCCTAAGATGCAGGAGAATACGTAACGCATGATTAACCCATGGGTTTGTGGTATGTGTCCATATTTGCTGGGGAATGACACTAGTCGGTAAGGTCCACAAGGCCCAGCCAGTCAGAGTGGCTTCCTCTAGCTGGTGCCAGCCTGAGCTGGTCCATCGTTTGGCCATGTACTAAGGTGAGCTCTCTGTGCAGACAAATAATAGAGATACAAATTAGGAGGGCTAAGCCTCCTGCAGTCCGGGGGGGGGGGGGGCCTGAAGAGTCTCATGTTCACATATTTGGTTGATCCTGCATTTCTTTTTTTGTATCTGGTTATCCTGAGTTGTGGGTTCAGGTGATCGTGCCACCGCCTCGAGTGTTTATATGGTTGGTCCTGCCATTTTCTGTGGCTCACTGCACAGCTCTTTTGAAGTGCAATGAATGGTCAGGTGGGCTCGTGGACAATTTTTTTTCAGTCAAGGAACACAATTGTACCGCAGAAGGGTACAACCATGTTCCACAACCTTTGCACTGTGGTACATCAAGGTTTTGCATTGGCTAGAAACTGGTGCAGAACAATGTTCCTCCATACACTGTAGTACTCTATCTGGAGGCTGACATATCAAGTTCTGTTCCCCGTTATACTGCAACGGCATTGTGACCTCACTGAATATGACATTATAACAGACCATGAAGAGCCACTGGGCATTTGCCAGACTGCTCACTAGTGATGTCACAATGACTGTCTGTTTTGCTGGTATTAACTGTTTAACAAGGGAATAAAGTACATGACTACAGTTCTATGCGGGCCTTTGCCACCAGTGAGTTCAGAATCACCCATTTAATTTACTAAAAGGTCTGTAAAGCTAATACAGCAACAGAATGGAAACCAGTATTAGAAACTTAGCTTCTACAGAAAATACTTGCTTCTAGGTTAAATTGCTTGCTGTTTCAGGAAACATACCATCTAACCATAAAACAGGTGTCCAGCTACTGCTGCCTATCTACAGTCCTTGTTGTTGTTTTCCAGAGCTTCTGGTAGCAATGTCAATGATAGGCACTTTGACATTTGACATTTTACTCCAATATTTGGGGGTCAGTCCAGAAATTCCAAGCATGAAAAACCTGGTGCATCTCCATAGGCTTATGACTTGATGGCACAATGGCTGAGAAAGGTGCAAATGTTTACAACAGAAAAAGTTGTGAAGTGTATTCTTAATGGTTCTAACTCCATAACAATTCTGCTTGGAGACTTTAGTAACAGTTATAGGAAGGGCCCCAATTGGCAAATCGAGCTAGATTTTGAAAACCGATACCATAAAACAGTACTTTCACTAATAACGCAACTTTCATGTTTTTGCAGTTTAAAAAAATTGATAGCTGAACTGGATCTATGACTCCTGTACATGCACAACATTGTCACTCCCCATAAATGTGCGCATCATTTTTAACATTTGCTGTTTTATGGAGGCAGTTTCACAGATTTGTAATTGGGAACCTTCCGCTAACACAAACCTTGATATTTCCTGTGACTTTTATTTGCACTGCCAGTATAAAAACTAAAGTACACATAAGTATTGCATAGGTACAGTAATGCAGAATCATTGTTCTACACCCATTAATTCCCAGTAATCTAAAAAGTTTCATTTGTAGTGCATGCTTGAATTGCATCCAAGTAATAACAGCATCTAGGTGCTTGGCTCCTTTCATTTTAGTTACCAGCCATGTACATTAATCTGTGCGCTTCCAAATTCAGGAATGGACAAATAAGTTTTATGAGACAGATTTTAATTAAAACTGATCCAACTGTAACAGAATGAATAAGCGTGTTACAGTGCCTGCCAGTCAATCTCTATAATACATTTTTTTTTTATTTTCAGCCGTTGAATGAGCACGAGAGACAGTGAGTTATAAAATGTCCATGCTATAGAGGACATTTTATAACATTGTGTCCTTTTTATGGGCGTGTAATAGAGAAATGGTCTGTAATATCTATCCTCTTTGTTTGTTAGACTGGCAGATTCTATTTGTGGAAAGCTATCAAGCAGGCAGCTGCAGCGTGGTCTGAAAGTTGATTGAACCTTTGGACCGCGGATGGGGCTTTTTATGCTGTTGATGGTGTTGGCCGTCTGCCCAGAAGAGAACATGGTTGAGCCAGCAGGGTGTCTTGAGTGGACAACCCAAAGCAAATGGAGGGGGCCCCCCATAATTCCAATGCTGAAATGCTAAACAAGACTGAAATGTTGAAAAATGTTGTGAACAACAGATTGCGCATTTCTCAAAGATTATTTCATCAAAAGAAGATATCTCCTGAGCCAGACAGGATAGGGACTTTTTTTAAGTATTTAATTAAGGTATTATTTAGAGCAATATAATTATAATGTATAGTTGGTGTTCTTATCAATATATGAAAGTTTGATCATTAGCATTTATCAGTGAGCTTTCATAATACAGTTTATTATCAATCAAGGCTTGTATCAATACATGAACATTGTATTATTATATTTCAATATTGCCCTGACTCCAGGCTTTCATTAAAGAAAAACTAAGTTTCTCTCCCTTGACACCCTTGTTGGCAGTATCATATGAGAGGCCAAGGACTGAATGGGCACAGTCTGAACTACCCTATCACCACTGTGTTGGTCCCTCCATGGGAGGGTTTAGGCACATTGGTGGTGCAGTGTGGGGAAGCTTGCACTGTGATCACCTGTGTAGTACCTGTCATGTGGATAAGCAGATGACTTCAGGTTCCATTGCAGTCAATCCAGCACCTATCCTGAATGCTAAATTTGCACACTCTTACCTTAAAACCTTACCTTTTTATCCCTAATGGCTGCAAAGTTAGCCCTTTCTAAATATATTTTCTTCAAAACGAGAGAACTCTGTTTTTTGGGGGAAGAGAACCAGTCACTTGACTCTCAACTGGATGCACATGGCCTATGCTTCTGCAGTGCACTTTCTAATTTCAACTATTTTACTTATTTTTGCAAGCAAAAGGCAAATTGCATCTAAAATTAAATATCTGAGCTCCTCAAGTAAGAGGGAACATTTTGATGCCAGATTTACAGATAGGTCATCTGAAGGACACTGCCAGTAGCCGGGGGAAAATCCATCGAACTCTCCACAACAGCAGCAAGACCCAACGCAGCAGGGGAATACTAGAGACAGTCACCCTGATGGATTGGGAGAAATGCTGCTATAGTACAGTGTCAGGAAAGTTGTATGGGACATGATTAAAAAAAAGTTGAACAGATTTGAACCAGAATGAGGGTTCAGGATTCCAAAACTGAACATGACGTGACAGCAGCTGCAGAGGCGGATGACAGCACTGAACATAAGTGACAGGATCCAAACTGGTGACTGAAAATACTCTCCTTTGAGCCAGGCTGGAGAGTTTGGAGAAGGATGCCCAAGCAGTAAATCTTAAGGTAATCAGCCTTCCCGAGGGGACTGAAGGGGAAGACTTGGTGTCCTACTTGAGGATATGGCTGGCTAATTCACTACTTTAGGAAAGAGATCTGGAGCCGTAGGACATATGGCATGCATATAGGGTTAACTCCCAAGCAGCTCAACAAGTCACATCCCCACCATGCACTATCCTTGTTGTCACAAAATGGGTGGAGGTTCAAGATGACGTACTCCTGTGGGCTCGAGCTAATCACCCTCTGCCCGTTGACGATCAAGAGATTAAACTGTTAGTTTCCAGATTGGTCATATGCTACCTGAAGCAGAAGAAAGCTATTCGACCCCAGAGACTGCCGGGTCTGGGGGTATGTGACAGGTGGTGTGTAACCATGTGACCTAGACTATTCGGGAACATTCAAAATTAAAGGTCAGACAGGTTTCAAAGTTCAAACACCTAAGCTCTCTAGTTTACATTTGTTTGAACAGTAGAAAATTAAAAAGGACAGGAAATTATTTCTAATTGGTAGCTGTTTATAATGTTCTAGTTTATAGAAATATTCATAAGCCTAAATGATCCATATGTAACTGTACCTGAATAAAAAGTGGTATGTAAAACTATGTAGCATTGTTTGGTTTTTATGGGCAGCATTCTGTTACAGTTCTGTTCACGGAACCAGTGCTCTGGAGTTTTAGCTATGTCACAGTTTGAGGAAAAAACTGTAAGCATGGTTCCAATAGGACAATAGCTCATGTTTAGCATTCTGTACTCAAACCATGACTTGGTAAACACTCCAAATTACTGGTTCCAGGAAAAGAACTGTTTAGAATGTTGTTCATTTTAAAAAAAAAAAAAAATTGAAAACACAGTTTTTCACATCAATGTTTATTAAGGTACAGTTAAATATGGTTTATTTGGAGGCAAGTTTATAATTTCTTTTACTATGAGCATTGCTAACTGCTGCCAATTATCACACATTTCCTGTCCCCTTTAAATGAATTATTTTCCAGTTAAAAAAAAAAAAAAAATCTCATCGGCAGTGTCCCTTCTTTCTACTATAGGAATAAACTGCCACTCCCTGATCCTCTATGGCTACTGAACTCTAAGGCCCCAGTTCAGCCTATATTGATTCAATTCTCTCTCAAGGTTTCCTGACCTCTAACTCTAGGGTCCCAATTCAGCCTACACTGAATTGTTCCTCTCCCAAAACTTTCATCAGCTCTTCCGCTTTCAAGCAGGCCTCCAGGCAGACTTGGCCCAACTCTACCCATCGCTGGCTTGTAGGGTTAATCTTCCCCGATACATTCAGTGACAAGTTCTTCAGAGCTCCCTTTCAGCCCTGTGCTCTGCAGAAATTATCTCCCCGTAGATTACAGCTCAACATAAAAACACCTTTCACACTGAGATATGTTCTTTTTATGTAGCAGTATTTGTGTTTCCCAGTTAGCTGCTCCCATTTATCCTATTAAGGGCTGACTGCAAGTTTGCAGGTCTCCCTGCAT
The DNA here is from genome assembly GCA_016271365.2 of Neoceratodus forsteri. NCBI lineage: Eukaryota > Metazoa > Chordata > Ceratodontiformes > Ceratodontidae > Neoceratodus > Neoceratodus forsteri. Next base: position 1,548,569,401 of record CM057455.1, on the reverse strand, counting down.
AGTATTCTTAAAAGGCCAACTCCAAAAAGGCCTCTCTTGCCAAACCCTGGCTTGGCTCCCACCAAAGCCCCTGGTCCTTAAAAGTGATGGGAGAGGGCAAAGGACAGACCTACCCTGTTACAGAGTGACACACTTCTTGCTGGTGCCAACCTGCCTTTGGTTGACATACAGAGGTAGGACATATCAGTTTAATGACCCCAAAGAGGCCCAGAAGTGGGCTGAATCGTAGCTGAATTCCTCTGGGCACGACCATCTGACACTGAGGAGGAAGCTGATACCAAAGGAGAAAATGATTCTGACTCTAAAATGTCTTTTGGGACCTCTGTTATTGTCTGGCCTGATACTTCACAGACTGGGTTAGGAATGGGTGAACCATTTGCTGATCCTGTTTATAAAATGGATAAAAAATTTGGAGGATCTTGATTGGTGCAGAGGTTGCCAGAGCCGTATCCTTATAGACACATATCATGGGAACCTGCACTACATGTTAACCAATAGCCATAGCACACACACAAATCAGTGAACTCATGCTATAAAAATTTCTTTCCACAACATTCGCATAATCGCAAAGCAGAGAGACAGTGCGGCTCTTCAAAAGGCACTCATTTCTGAGGCAAACTCGCGATGCCAACGTAACATAGATGAACTGCACAACAGTCCACCCCCCACACACACACATCACAGGATCTCCATAAAAGACAATTTCAAATATATTTATTTCTGTCATCTGTATGAAAGCCGACCCAGAGAGTGAACAACGTGCCATACCTTTGAAAAAAAAAATTGTGCCACAGATCCACTGGCGCTGCTCTGTTACCGATGCAGACTGACATTCTCCTCCCCACCACTACCACAGATGCACAGTATCTCAGCAAAGGACAAATAAACAGATATTTTATTTTTTAAGTCTAACCTGAACTGATAAAAGCACAGACTGCAGTAATGAGTGAACCACATGTCACTGTTTTTAAATTGCCATTCAGATCCACAAGCGCACCTCCTTAGCGTCAGTAATGCAGCAAATGAAACCGCACATTTAAAATAGAACTCATACCCAGTCCTCCAGCAGTATTTCTTTGTACAGATCATAAAATAAATAAATAATTTATTTAAATTTGGGCTCAAAGCCTGAACTGGGCAATGACAATTTAAGCGCTGATGAGCACTAACTATGGAGCTGACAATGGGACACGCTCATTGTCAAGTAAAAGCGGATCATTGGTCTCCAGCAAATGGACCCTGTCAACATTTATACATAGCGAACAGAGCACAAAAAAAATAAATATGAGGGGATGTAATGTTAGAAAAAGACAGCTAATCAAACACTTCCACAAACTACCTTACATGGGAACTATTTTTCTTGCTTCAACTACTAAAGCCTCAGATTTTAAAACAATTTCTTTGGCATGTTTCTAATTTCTTTTCTCAAGTAGTTATGTGGGAAGCCCATTTTATAAGCGCAATAAGACCTCCGAGGTGTGGGTTATGTAGAAAGCACACTAGCCAGGTGCTAAAGGCACTTGCGCAAGGCTCCTTGTGCCTTATAACGCACCTGGGACATGCTCTTATCAGGCCATAACCCACATCTCGTCATGTCTTATTGCTGGCATATTGGTAAGATGACTTTTATTCTCATTTCATGTATTTCTAGCCACAGGGTGAGTGCTCTGTTATGCTAAAGTGTTCAACTGCTGAATTATATAAAAATTACTGGCATAAGCTGCATGGAGAGTAAAAATGGTGGTCATGCGGAACAAATCTTCCTGGGAAGAATCTCTAGCATGTGGGTAATACCATACTGCTCATGTGCTCTCATTGCCTGTCATAGTTCTGGTTAGTAAAGTTTGCTGAGGGACACGGATTTAAACTTGTCACAAAGTGATAAGTGGCTAATATGCGTTTTGCTTGTTTAAAGAAAAAAATCTTGAGATCATTATTTCTATTCACTGCCTATTTTTGGAATGTAATGTGTAACATTCCTATATCTTATTGAAACAGTGATTATTAGGGTCCCATATAATTATCCCTGTATCTGAATCCTGCTTTTAGCTTCACTGGTCATGGCATGGTGATGATATCTGTGCAGATGTTTTATTATTAATTGTAAATTATACCACACTAAATGTATCTCATATCACAGACTTTAAAATCCTGCATCTAAGTTGAGTGAATATTTCACTGTCATATGCTGTGTGCAGTGTGATCCTTTTTAAGTCTGTCCAAGAAAGTGCTATATGGCATGGTTTTTCATAAGTCTGAATAAAATACAATCAAAAAAAAAATGAGAATTCTGGAAACAGAAGGGCCTGGAATGTATTTTAATTTTTTATTAAACAGAGAGCAGTATTGATCTATTTCATACGTGCAGTTTTCATATATGGATGTATTTAAATTGATACTTGCAAAATACATTAAGAAATTCATGACATTTTTAAGAAATGTTTTTACATTGCAAAACATTTTCTGATTTTTGTTTATATTAAAGAATATTTAAAAATTATAACATTTTCCACTATGTACATCCACATTTAATGCCTCAAAAAGTATAATGTACATCTTCATTATATCCTCACTACCATCAATCTTGCTGCACTTTCACAGGCTTTACCTGTGAAAGCTTTGGAATATAAATGTATAAGGAGTTGTTTCTGAGCCCCCACTGCTGCATCAGTGAATTTGTTCTGACTGTATTAGTTTTGAAGTTGTGTGTGTTCTAGCATAGGATAAGAAGTTCTAACCAGCGAGATTCAGTTCAATACCCACATCTGGGCAGTCTTCCACCGAACATTTTCAGTCAATCCAATAGTTTCCAAGCCTGACTCCTCCTACCCAACCATGTGGTTCATCAGCTCCACCCACTTTGCTCTCAGATTTTTTTCCTTCTGTAAGGAACAGTCTCTTTCCTCATAGCTCCCATTAGTGATTGAGGATTCTGCTATTTTTCAAGTCTTTTTTACAAGTTTTTCAAAGTCTGGCTTTAGTTTTTCGACTTGTCATAATTCACCTTGGAACAAAAGAGAAAGCTGGGATTTAGAAAGCATGTTTTGTGCATGTACCCTGTATCTATGACTGAATGACATGATGCCTGCATTTACTATTTAGGTCTGAACCATGGCATAGCACATTTCTTCTGGTGTCAGGTCATGCAGGCTTCAGCCCTCGAAGAGCAAAAGTAGTGGGTCCTCCAGGGCAGGTCCTCCGGGCGCAGCTGGTCACTGGATCAGTGGTGGAGTCGCGGGCCTTGGAGGCTGAGGGGACAAGTGTGGATGTGCCAGTCTTAAACATTCTGTCAGTGGAGGGGGAGAATGGGAAGATCTCCTGACAGTTCGGCAGGATGAAATGTTTGAAAATTTTCTTCTGTTTCTCCACTCCTTTGATGATGAGTCTCCCATCTTGTCATCCAAAACACAAAAAGAAGAGTAGATTCTGGTTGTGAGATCTGTCAGTCGAGGGACTGCACATGCTGTCCCTGACTGGGGGGGTCCTTGTGATCAGTTGCCTTGGAAGGAGACAGACTTGCTAATGCCACCCATAGGTATGCCACCAGAATTGTTGTTAGAGCACATGAGTGAGTCAACACAGGTTGTTCTGACAGTCGATCCCAGTGACGATGAGTCTTTCATGGGAGAGGACTTCTCTCTTACTTGGACAGTGGTGCAGACTACCTCCCCTTCTAGGCCTGGTGGGTCGTGTCTGACTGAGTTCCCAGTTGGGCCCACAGCAGTCCAGCCAATACTGGTCATCCAGATTCCGGTACCACTCCCAGTTCAGCTGGTACCCACTCTTTCAAAGTACCTAGAGCCATAGATATCAATTCTAAGTTGGCCTTGCAGTCAATGCTAGAGATCAGAGGTCTGATCTCATTCTTAGCATAGATGCCAGCGTTGCTATCAGCAGTCAACTTCAAGCTCTTCCTTGTCATTGGCTGGCTCCTGCTATTAATATCGAGCCCATCACCGATGGATACAGCTTGGCAACCCTGGTCTTACTGAACCTTTGGCCCAGGGTCTGGGACAACCGACAATACTGTTAGACCCATCTGGCACTGGCGCACCCAGGGACTCTACCCCTGCTGGCCATTCCACAGCAACCTATACAGGTGAAGCCATCTCCACTCCAGCCAGCAGTGGGTGCTCTGACAAAGGATTTGAGGCCCAAATCCAGGCCTCCCCATCACCTTTCATTTGAAGTCACCCCATTGGAGGGCCGTGATACACCATGTCCACTGACTCTCCTCCATCCTGATTCTGATGCATCCATTCTGTCAACCTCATGTAGATAGAAAAGCAGTCAGCCAATGGACTGGTTCTTGGGGGACCATGTTTGGTTTTGGGCCCTTGTGGATCAGATGACCATGGCCTTGGACACTCCATTGGTGGAGGTCCAGAAGAAGGAGCCCTACCTGTTAATGGATATGCTAAAGCAAAATTCACCAGGGATAGCCTTCTCTTTAGCCTAGGATATTTTATGGGCCTTTTGTTCAGTGTATGGCAGCGTCCAGCCTCCTTTCAGCCCTGCCGGTGCTGTATGGACCAAAAGCATGTTGTCCCTCTTGGGGGACTATCCCAGTTCATAAAACATCCATTGCTGGAGTGGTTAGTGACAAATGTGTGTTCCACAAGATGAAGGTGCATGGCAAGTTGAACAAGCCACCAGACAAGGAGTCTGAGAACAGACAGAAAGGATTGGCCTCCCAGTAAGCAAAAAGATGATGTAAGGCTTTGGTTGTGGTTTAGCTCTTGCAAATGTTTATTATAGTAAATATATAATACAAAACTCTCGGGTAGTATCAGTGAAGATAGATCCCCAGCATGTTAAGACTAATGTCTTTTTATCAGGGTAGTCCAAGAAGCAGGATTTCTTAGCTGAAAGCTCTATGTAGCTGCATCCCTAGGAATAGACCAAGCCAGCTTTGTGACTTTCATGACTAGTTTTGGCCATGAACTCTTAGAGAGGCTGTCTGACTTGGCAGAACTGATCCCTGAAGAGTCGGTTAGATCTGCCAGAGGTCCACAATCTGGGGCTTTCCTTGGCCAAGCACCAGTTGCAGGGGGCTCTGAACTCTGCTGATGTGTCAGCAAGGGCAGTGGCTGCAGCATTGTCTAAGCATCTGTGCAGCTGGCTGTGGAATTTGCCATTCATTTAGGAAATCCAGTAAAGGAAGGTGGACCTGCCATTTACAGGGATGGATTTTTTGGGGGCCAGGAATCCTGAAGCATCTCATATATGTTTAAGTCCATAATGACCCTGGACTCTAACTTCAGTCCCCATCTCAGGCATCATCCCAAGCTGAAACGACAAGGCTCCAGTTATTTGTGTGGCCCCAATTGAGCATGCACATTCAAAAGCAGCAACAGAAGTAACAGTTTCAGAAGTACTGCCCATCAAGCCTTCCAACAAGTTAGAAGGGCAAGGTCTGTGCAGAGGTGGTGGTGTCATTTCTTTTGGAATCCAGTTTTCTGGGGCTGACTCCAAGGGCAATATGTGCAGGGTTGAGAAGCCCCATCCCCTCACAGTCCTGGTGCAGCTTCTGGTTGGGGGTAGACTTTCCCACTTTCTACCACAGTGATCCACTATTACCTTGGACAAGTGGGATCTGGGGTTTCTCTAGAGTTGATGACTTTACCCCAAGTCCCCATGTACCTCAGAGGAAAGGGACCTTGAGGTTATAGTTATGGATGGCCTGAAAGTAGCAGCCCAATGTTCAAAAGTGGTTTGGGGAGCAAATAGGATAATGGGGTGCATAGGGAGGGGGATAGGAAGCAAAAGGAGGGAGGTTATACTCCCTTTGTACAAGTCATTTGCTCACTCCCATCTTGAGTATTGTGTGCAGTTCTGAAGCTCTCACATTAGAAAGGGCATTAACAGGGTGGAAGCTGTGCAGAGGAAAGCAACCAGGATGAAAGGGCTATGGCAGGGAAAGCCCTATGAGGAAAGGCTGAAAGGTCTCAACATGTACTCCTTAGAGAAGAGGAGAGTCAGGGGACATACAATTGAAACCTTTAAATACCTGCGGGGAGAAACAGGGTGAAATATGTGGAGCGTTTTAGGTTGAGTACAAATATAGTTAGAAGAGGGAACAAAATTAAGTTAGTGAGGAGAATTTTCAAGCACGAGGAGAGGGCACATTTTTTCATGGAAACTGTGGTGGATAGATGGAACGGATTGCCCTGGGAAGAGGCAGGAGCTCAGACAGTGACGGTATTCAAGCAAGCATGGGACAGGCACATGGGTATCATTAAAAGGAAAAGTCATCCAGAGAGGGGGGGAATCTAGAGACTGTAGAGCGTCCCATGCCACCTCATAGGTTAGGGAGGGTAAAGCAGATTGAATGGGCCTTGATGTCCTTTTCTGCCCCGCAAAAATCTGTTTGCTTCTACACAACTCTCTTGATTTCCCTTGACAGGGCTTGATTTGGATTCCTGTATCAGCATGCAGATCGGAGTACAAATGAAATAGACTTCACCACCAAAAGAGCTGGGCACTCACAAAAGGAGGATGCCTTCTGGGGGGGGGGGTGGTTCTTATTCCACTCGCAAAAGCAGATGCATAAACTTTTTATTCAAAATTTCAAACCTTGACAAAAATGGCGAGGAGTAGGGACAAAGACGAATAGATGCCCCATCTAGTGGTCTCTGACCCTATTCCTCACTATTCTCATTTTGTGAGTGTCAGCTTCTTTTGTCGGTGATGGTTGACTGTATCGGGAGTTAGTAGCTCCCACCAGCAATGGCTTTCTTCTTCTCAAGCACACCTATTTTTTGTTTTGGTGCAAATGAGGTAGAGCAGGAGGACCACATTGTTGGGTGGTAGGGGTCTAGCTTAAAGACTGTTACACTGATTGAACATGCTCAGTGGAAGACAGCCACAGTGTGGATGTAAACTGAATAACTGTAGTAGAACTATGGATCTTCTTTGAGGACATCTCCCTCCAGTGAGCCACATCATGGAATGGTAAGCCATCGACGTGAGGGCCACCTGGAAACTTTTTGCAAGCTGGGGCCACCCACTTCATCTCACCTTGTTGGCACCCATGTAACACTGGTGTTCCCGGCGTGCCTCAGTTATTTCTTCTGCTGTCAACCGCTATTCAGTCCACTGCTACTGAAAAACGCCATTGAACTTTGCAAGTATTCACCGTCTTCTTCTTTAAAGTTTGTTGTTTTAACATTTACCTTTCATGCCATGAATGGACAAAGAACTGTTCCGATATTGCCGTTGCAGCAACATTAAAATTTATAAAGATGACAGCCACTCCATTTGTATCTGTTGCCTAGGTACACACTATGATGTTAAAGCATGTGCAGTTTGCCAGGGCTTTAACTGGGCAACTAGAAGACATTGAGAGAAAGATTTGTAAAACTTTGTTTTGATCCAAGAATTTGAGAAACAGGCTGTGGCAGAGGCGGCCTCCCCATCTTCACTAACTCCTGTTCCCAGCTCGATGTCAGACAGTCGCTCTCCAAGGTCGATGGCAGCCACTGCTGAATCGTCTAAGAAGAAAGACAAGTCATTGAAGTTGGCAGATAAACATTGCCACTCAGACGAGAAGAAATGCAGAAAGCAGAAGGACACTTCTCCAGACCATTCCCATTCACCACTGAGATGGGGCAAGTCCACAGACGGGGATAGGACCCAGCTTACAGCCTTTGGTCCCCCCCCCGGGCCAGTGTTGACTCATCTTCCCCACTGTCCCATTGGCATCTCAGCCATTGATGACCCTTTCAGATTCTGTCAGTTCACAGGCATTGTATCAAACAATGTCAGATCTGTTTCAGCACCTACTGTCACTGCCGTCGGGGCTTCTGGCTGGACTGCTGATGGCCCTGTCATCAGTGCTTCCTTATTTCACCCATGGGTTAATGCTGGGCCCAGAAAGGCTACCATTGTTGGGACTGCTGTCATCAGCTCCTCCTCATGTTTTTCCTTGTTGTGTTGACTCTGCCTTTGCCAGTGGCTTCGAACGGGAATACATTCCAGACTACATGGAGGAGGGAGGAGGCTATGGAAGAGGAGGAAGAGATAATAGATGTGGTTTGCTCAAGCTCCACTCTGTCCTCTTGCTCTGAAGAAAGCATGGTAAATACACCCAGGTTTCCCCTTGAGAATGCCTTATTTCATGCCTTCCTTTAACAGGATCAGGCTAAATTGGGGTTCAAAGCTGAAGAAGAGGATTCTTTCAAGAAAAATCTTTGAGTTATTGGACGTTTCAGCCTCTCCTACAGTTGTCATTCCTCTGATGCATTCTGCTGTAGAGGATGCTACTTTGGATGCCTGGCGTAGCCTACACAACTGCCTTCTGTTCCCGGGAAGGCAGATAATCAATAGCATGTCCCTACTGCAGTGCCATATTATTCCTCACAGCCTGAAGCGGACTGTGGTAATTTATGGCTGCTCACAACAGAACAAAAGCTCCAAAGCACTTGAGCTGTCTTCCCCTGACAGAGTCGAGGCAACTGAGTGTGATGGGTAAGAGGACTTTTGCTTCAGCTACCCTAGGCCTAAGAATACCTAACTATCAGGCATATATGATTCAATATCAGAATTGCCTTTGGAATAACAATGGCCTCTCTGGCTGAGAAATTGCTGGAGGGCCAAGAAAAAATAGTGGCTCAGCAAACAATAGCTAATGGCCAAGAAGTAGGTAAGCACCTACTCGGATTGGCCCGTGATGCCACTAGTGCTGCTGCTTCTGGGATTTGGATTCATCATCACTCCTGGCATAGGGTGGCTGCGTTCAGTAATGAATACTCTTTTCAGGAGAAAGCAACTATTTGTTAGCATGCTGAAAATACTTTGCTGGGTCTGCAAACATCTAGCATGACACTCCAATCCCTGTGCGTACTTTGAACCCCAAACCCAGAAGAAGGGGATGTGGTTATTTTCGTAGGTCATATGCCCATCCTGGCTGAGGTTACACAAGAGGCCCTGGCCATGGATCACAGAGACCTCAGCCTTCCAAATCCCTGGCCACAAGCTTGCCCCAGCTCCCACGCCAGACTTGCAAAAGGTCATACAATTACCAGCATCCCCGTCACCCTCAGCACCTTCTGACTCTTCTCCATTACTTCCAACCTCACTGCCTCAAGAGGTTCTAGTTGAAGGCCATATCAATCTCTTTCTCCCAGAATGGAGGGAGATCATTACCAGTGCTTGGGCACTGAAGGTGATTCAGCAAGGACATGCCCTAGAGCTCCTTACTGTCACTCCAGTTACTCCCCCATTACCAAACAGATATTCTTCAGGACATCTTGCCCTTCTGCTCCCCTGCAAAAGTACTGTGGAATTAGTCCTGGTTGCAGAAATACATAAAGGATTTTATTCTCAGTATTTTCTGTTTCCAAAATGGACCAAGATTTAAGATCAGCACTAGACCTCAGGAGGCTGAACTTGCACACAGAATACAAAAAGTTCATACTGGTGTCCCTGCAGTCCCTTTTGTTACCTTCATGTCAAAATTGGACATTCTCACACAAGTATCAGAGATTCATGCTTCAGGGCCCTCATTACCAATTTCATGTCTTGCCCTTTGTCTTATGCTCTGCTCCTTGAGTCTTCACAGTGGTAGAAGTGGCCCTCCACAGTGACGGGTCTGTATGTCTTCTGTTACATAGACTACTGGCTGTTTAAAGCCCTGTCTCGGGAAGCTGTCATATACACATACTGTTTCAGACCAGGCAATTATTCGACCAACTAGGTATATTGATCAGTGAGCTAAAGTTGGTCCTCCTACCCCGCCAATGGCTTCAGTACATAGGATCTGTATTGGACACGGTTCTTAGTTTCTTCTGCCCTCAGACATGCCGTGGCACTAGTGGCACAGGCACAGCTGATTACCTCCAGTGACTGTGCTGGCCCGCTGTCTCCTAAGACTGATCAGCCTGATGGCAGCTGCTGTTTTGACAGTTCTGCTGGCCCGCCTCCATGTATGGGTTCCACAATGGTTCCTCAGAGTGCAGTGGATTCGGCACTCGGATGAGTTGGAGTGCCTCATACCAGCTGGTTCTTGTTGCCGTTATTCCCTACTCTGGTGGCTGGACAGGTCCAACCTAGGGAAAGGGTCTCAGTTCCTGTGGCCATTCCCACTGCTGGTTATGACCACAGATGATGTGCTGCAAAGTATGGGACCCAACAGAAAATAAAAATAAAATAAGGTACCCCCTTAGAGCCACTCAGTAGCATGGGAGCATGGGTGGCATAGGGAGCAGAGGGGCCCTGCAGTTAATGTGTTCTTCCCCCTCCCTGCATGGCAGTGGGCAAAAAAAAACACATAAAACAAAGCACATGTTTCCTTTTCTCCTGCCTGCTTGCTCATGGACCCCATCCCCGAGCAGGCAGCATGAGTCTAGGGCCAGTCAAGTGCTGGGACTGCTGTCCCTCCCGAGCATGTGGTGCTTGTTTTGTAAGTGCTAGTTGGGCATAGGCTCAGGAGCCATGGTGAGGGTCCCCCAGGCCCTTGAGGATCCTCAACCGGTTCTCTAAGGCCCCTGCCCCTTCCTCTGCCAGTTGGATAGCCGGTAGCTAGTAGCTGGTGGCAGAGAGCTGGGCAGATGGCTGTGCTCACTGTCACTTTTGCTGCTCTCTGGTGCACCTGCATTCTCTTCTTCAGAAGCCTCCACTGTCACATCGGAGATTTGCTTTGGGTTTCATCCACCTGGACATGGATGTTCTCCCAGAGTTGGTGTCTCAAACCCTCCTGAATCCCCACTGGCTGGTGACTACGGGATAAATAAGCTGGCGGTGGAACTGGGAGCATACGTCCCCCTACTTGGGACTGGTGGGCTGCTTATACAATAGGGGCATATAGGCAACCTGGACACTGCCTCCCCCATAAATCCACACCTCACGCAACGTTCATGTCCTTTGCATTTTCTCCCAGCTTTCCAGAGTCAGGAGAGAAGTGAGGCAGGAACTGTAGCCATGGGTTCCTCCTGAGGGGTTGCTTCAGGTCTCTCTGCATCACCCCCTGCTACTACTTGCTTCTAGTCCATGGTGGATGCCTGTGCCTGATTTCTCCCCTCCCAGTTCTCACACTCACAAGGAGCTCCAAGTACTTTTTTTTTTTTTTGCTCCAAATATATCCAGAACGCTTCCGTGCTCTAATAATGCACTCAGGAAACTGTCTCTCTTGCTCTGCTCTCGCTATTGTTATTCCCCTCTACCATTCTGCTACTGCTGGTCTCACTCCCTCAGCTCCACTCACTCTCATTGCCCAAGATGGCACTTCTTTGTGTAGCTGCTATAGCTCCCTTTTGCCCATCCTCCAATCAGGACCCTGCCTGAGGGTCACGTGACCAGCAAGTCATGCACACACATCACACCAGCAAACTAGGCCCAATGCCAGCTCCAGACCTACCCTACAGCCACTAAGCAGTGCATCACAGGACCCAATCAGGCTGGGAAGCCCAGCACTGCTGCAGACCACAAGGCTCGGGGTCTGGTGACAACTTTGGGTTTCGAGGAACATCCTGGACGAGCCCCCACACTGTAACCCCCCCCCCTTTCTGCCCCATCTAGGGGATACTTTAAACATTGCAGTTCTTCCAGGCCCTGACCCACCTTCAAACTGCTGGCACTATACACAAAGCTGAGGCCACACCTGCCACGATCACTCAGCTTCTGCCTCAGCACTCCATGGCCCCCAATTCACTCCAAGGGTTCTGCTGGTACATGCTCTCTATGGAAAATCCCTGCCAGGCCTACACCCCTGCTTCAACTCCTGGGCTTGAGTTAAGCTCCAGCATGGGGACCACCCTCCAAGATCTGCCATTTATTTGGCCTGCGACCCGCCCAGACTTTAAATGGACCAGCGCCCCAGGACCTGTCCCTTCAAACAGGCCCCCTGTTGTGGGTGAAAGGCTCCCCGGCTCCCTCGCCCCCCCCCCGGCTGCCCTACCACACTGGGTAACAAGAGGAACCTCAGCCACCAGTTCCCCTCCTGAGAGGGCCTTGCCATAGCCCTCCCAGCCCTGGCGACCTGGGTATATAGAAACGTGCTTCCTAACTACTCCAACGTCTCTCTATTGGCTTGCTAAAGTCTCCTAATGCCCTTGCCCCCAGTGATGCAGTACCTGGCTACCTGTGTCCCCAATGGAGCTCCATACCTCCACTCCTGGTCGGCCATGGCTCATAACAAACCATCCTGAGTGCAGTCTTTTGGGGGGGTTTCCCCACTGCCCTCCTGGTTCACTGCACTCCTTCACTTACCCACCTTATCTGTTCCTAATGCTACTCATCCCACCTCCCCCTCCAGCCCCAGGCCTAATGCCTGGGCTGGAAAGGCCCCGCTACTTCCTGTCTGTTCCTTTTTATACCCTTTTACCACTCTCTGCTGCCACCTTGAGGTGTCCAGAGCAATATCCCCCAGAGCACTAAACCCATTTCCTAGCTCTTGGGGTCAGGTAGGAGGGGGAAAAGGGATGCCTAACAGTGGAAATATAAGCCTAGCATTTACAGGGGGCTTACACTAAGTAAGCTAAAGGACCAGAAGATGCCCTAGCCTGGACACAGGATGATGGAGGCAGGTGAACCAGCATGGGAAGGAGTGGAGTCCTGCACCATGCCCAGTCAAAACTGGGCCGACCCTCCACAAGATTCTGAAGCAAACAACCAAGGTAAAAAAAAGGGTGAAGGAGGGAGGGAGGGAGGGCTTCGGGTGGCAGTTCAGGGATAGCTACTCCTGATCCTTTGTGTACTGTACTCGGATGTAGTATATCATTCTGAAGTTTCAGGTTCCAGAAAAGGCTCAAAATCTGAGGAACGCAGTTCTGCCTGACGGATTCTGAGCAACCCTAATAGTTTCCACTACCCAGTCTCATGTCCCCCTACACCCAAACTAAAATTACCAGTCTGCAATTATGGTAACATAAAACTGTTTTATATAGCTGTAATTATAATTGCACTAAGGTAAGTCTGTGCATTAAATATGTTTAGAAAATGGGCTTGAAAAATAAAGCATCTTGATTGGCTAAAAGCCATGGTCAGGCATGCATTTATTTTTCAATAGAGCCCTGTCAGAAACAAGTGCCAATTTGAGATGCCACATTACTTAGGGTATCCATGGGCACCCCAAATTTTAATCTGCCCAGCCGCCATTTTTTTAGGCTCACTTAGCGAGAGAGTGAACTAAAACTGCAACCCCCCTCCCTGTCCTTAGACCGTACCAGTCAGAGATTGGGGAAAAAAATTACAGCAGCGTACAAATAAAAGAAGCAACATAAACTTATTTCACTTTACAAAGCCAGACCCTGACTTCTGATAACATGCCTGCTCTCTCACTACTGCCGCTAGCCAGCAACGCGACTCAATCTACAGGACCAGTTCAAAAGTCCTGTTCCTCTCTTCAGTTACAATGCTGCCCTCCCAGTACCCTGGCTGACTAGAGATTTAGCTCCAGGTTTAGCATACCTTCCACACAGAAGTGGCACACATTCTGCCAACTCGTAACACAGATTTCACACAGTAATAAAAAAAGAAACCGTTTCCGTTTTTAATTGAGTAGCGCTAGCATGTCCGCGTGCTCAGTGCTATTCCTAGACAGCACTTCCCTAAAGTATGTGTCCCTCACTAACCCCAACTCAACTCCTGCTCCACAAAACATTACAGATCTCTTTCTCCCCCTTTTACTTTTGTACACAAAAAAATCAACTTCTGTACATTTAAATAATGCAGTCACCTCTACAGTTACGTGGTTCATTTTCCCCGTAGTGCTCCCACATCCGTCAGTGTCCTGACTCCCAAATTAAAGAAAAATAATAATTGCAAGTGAGCAGTAACAAGGTGGTAGACTGCGGTCACACAAATTCCACCCCCCCCAAAAAAAAAAAAAAACAGAAGGCAACTGAGCTGGTGACAAGAGCCAGTAAGGCGTGTCTGAAATGTTGCACTGCCCTCTACTGGTAAGTTTGGGTAAGTATATCAGAAAAGGGACTACTTTACAAACAAAGCAGCATAAAGTTAGTTTTTAATCATTTATTAAAAAAATTTTAAATTCTCAAATATATATAAAAAATTCATTACATGTAGCCCATTTTCTAAGTGCAATAATACCCTCCTTGGTGGGCTTTATTGGAAAATACTGGACCTTCCAGGGGCTATAAGGCCTTCCACCTGCGGCGTCTGGCCTCATTACGCCGCTGGGCAGTCCAGTATTTCCCAATAAAGCCCACCCTGTCAGATATTATTGCTTACTTAACAGATTGTTTTGAAAGCTATAATCTTTACAGATAGTTTTTATAAATTAAATATTTGTTATCAATGAAAATATATTTAAGCTGCTAGAAATAGGCACAAAGAAACAGGTGGAGAAACAAGGAATGATTTATAACATTCTAACAAGAGACTTACTTTCTGAGTCCCCATATTCACAAACAGTCTTCAGGCTTGACTCCTCCTATCACCTCCCCCAGCTCTGCCCCATTGCACTCAGATATTTTCTTCCACTTTAAGAAACAGGTTTCCTCCTTCATAGCCCTTGCTAGTGAATTAGTATTATTCTGGTTTTCAGGCTTTTTTGTGATTTTTATTGAAGTTTTGTATCAGTTTTTGACTCCTTTCTGTACCCTCACCTAAGGCTTTTCTGCTCTGTTGGCCACGTCTCATAGAATGGAAGAAGATGCTGCTGTTCAAGAGGTGTTCTGTGCAGGTACTAGATGTCCATGATTGGACATGATGACCATATGTACTATTTCGGACCTGGTCCACAATGTGGCACACTGTACCTGGAGTAAGGCGATGCAGTCAAGGAGAACTGGCTGCAGTTGCTCCAGGGAAACCCAACGAAAATGTTTGCTGTCCACAGCAGCATGGTTGGTGGCACAGTTTCAGGCTCAAGAGGTGGGGGGTGCCAGCCGGGATGTTCCAGTCCTGGACTTTTTGTTAGCAGAGGAGGAGTATGCGCTGGATTTCTAGACTCCTCATGAAGACCAAGGATTTAAGGGGCTCCTGACACAGTTGACAACTTTGAAAAAATTTACTATTCAGGCTTAATTGTAGCTTACATTTCATATTTTATTTTGCAATTCTCACTCTTATATCCTTATTACTAAGGGTATTTGCTTGAATACAGTATCTCTGCCCTTTTAGCTCTGGCTACCTGCCTACACCTGGGATCATAATTCTGTTTATGACATCAAAATATGTTGCTGTGGAGATAATTATGATGTCATAAACGGGATTATGATGTTATATGTAGGAAAGCAGCCACAGTAGATATTATCTAGGGGACAGGGATCTTGTTTTCATGCAGTTGTTTTCAGTGATAAAGAAAATGGGGAATTTAATTACTGAAAATATCTGAAGTAATAAAGAAAATGGAATAGAGCTGAATATAAATCTTAATTATGTCAAAGTTTTCTTAGTGTTTTCAGGGGTTCTTAAAAACATTTTCTGTTTGTAAGGCAAGTCTCTGCCTCAGTGTCGAAATACAAGAGTCGATGCTTGTGTAATTGTCAGTCAAGGGACTTTTTGCACACTCTACAGCCAGAGGATTAACTTGGTTGGTTACCCTTGCCTGCGGAACTAGTCTGCCCGTGGGGTTCCATTGGAACAGCCAACTGTACTAATGCCAGTTGATTGAATGGTTGACCACACTGAGGATGAGTCAGAGGGAGAAGATTCCTCTCTCTTTCAGACCCTGGTGCCGAATGCAGGCCAGCCCTATCAGTGTGAGTTGGGTCCAGCTGTGCTCCAATGGCCCTCTCTGATTCAACCAGTCATCCCATCTCTGGTGCCACCACCTGTTTAACCTGTATCCAGAGTCAGTCAGTTGGGTGATCAGGAGCCGGAGAGTAAGGTGTCATGTTGATACATGAGTTGATGTTCGAGATTGAAATTGTGGTTGCTCTCTCATTCTCAGTGGGATGTTGACATTGCTATCAGTGGTTGACATCAAGCTCTTACTCCTCATTGTCTGGCTCCTGACACTGATGCCGAACCCCTCACAGATGAGAGAGGGTAGCCTGGCAGTGGTAGTTGGCTCAGGGTCGAAGTTGACCAGTGATGTGAATAGACCAATCCATCCTTGGCTGCCTGTCCTGGTGCTTACTCTGGTTGTGTATCACATGGCTCCTCCAGCCTTGCTGCGATGATGGTGACCAATGCAGGTGGAGCGCCCACCTCCACAGCCTGCAGGAGGCACTAAAACCAATTACTCCAGGCCAGGGTCTAGATTTTCTCTTATACTGTCTCTGGTGGTTACCCCATCAGAAAGGGTCATCCACACCTTGCGTCTGTGGTTGGCACCCCTTTACCTAGCCTCTGACTCAAATGTATCTTCCATCTCATGGACTCCATGTCATTGGGAAGGTAGTCAATCGATGGATCCCTGTGGGTGGTCAGTCCTCCTTCGAGTCCTTATGGAACACATGTTCAAGGCTATGGACATGCTGTTGGAGTAGGTTCAAAAGAAGGTCTGCCTGCTGTTGGTTATTCTTGAGCAAGACTCCTCACCAATGGTAGCCTTCCCTATTGCACATACAATACTGCACCCAGCCTCCTGCCAGGCCCTCCTATGCCATACAGACCCCAAGTCTGTGGTCACCCTAGGCAGATTGTCCAGATTTTCAGTGACCCAGTCACTGGAAGGGCTAGTGGCAGACACTGTGTTCAGCTAAGGAAAGATGCGGAGTGAGTCGGGCAAGCTGCTGGACAAGAAATCTAAGAAGCAGGATAATACAGATGTAACTCCTAGGTGGCGCTGTCCCAAGGGCTACTACCCTTGCCTGTTTGACTATGGACAGGTTGAGGGGCCTAGGTCCTATGGCGGGTGCCTCCACCCAGAGGTCAGGGTTTGTAGTGGTTAGACTAACTTGGTCACAGCCCTCTGGGACACTGTGATCCCCTTTTTATCCCCTCTAGTGGCTCACACAGTACACCGGAGATACAGCCCCAACACCCCACATTTACACACTGTTCACTCATATAGATACCACTTGCCGTCGAGACTGATTCAGCAGCATGCCTCTGAGGACCCCCTGTAAAGTAAGGTGAATCAACATACACAGCAAAACACAATACTGTTTCCATAAGTACCACTACCACAGACAGTATATAGTATAACAACAAAAAATGTGATTTATTTAGGGAACAGTAACATGGGAGAGGGAAATCAGGTTAATTAGTGGCATTAAATCACAGTACTGTGCACACATACAGGATCTGAAAAGTCACACTCTGGGTACCCAGGTTTGGGGGGGGGGGGCTAGTCAGGTCTGTTTCCCGGGGTTGGCCGGCAGGTGCAGATGGATAAGGCCCTGTAGAAGAATTTAGGTGCACAACACCCAATTGTAATTCTGAGCCTGAGGGCTCAGTTCATGACAGTCAAACAACAAGAATTAGATGACACACTTGTGATTGAAAAACAAGCTGCAGGGGAATACCCTGATTTGTACTCACAACACCCAAGCTGAGGATTGGATGGAGAATGTCCCTCTGGATTGCCAGAAGAGCAGGGCATGAGGACAAGGTCCTTGTGACTGGACTCCACTGCAGTTGATAGCAAACGGATGCAGTCCGAATTAAGCTGGGGTTTACTTCTAGATTCAGCACACAATTCACTGTACAGGGGATTTGAAAAAGCGATTCCCCACAAGCACTACGCACATTTATATGTAAAAGGAAAGTACTATACCAGGCAGGCTGCTCTTCGATCCTGATTGCAATTACTGCAAAATACCTGGGAGCACACACAACAGCTTCAGTTCCTGACAGACCAAGCGCAATTCAGCAATTTCTCCAGCCTTTTACAGGGTGCGCCTGGATTACACACTTCTAGTGCTTCTTTCTCCTCACAACTCGAATTCAGTCCAAACTGGCACTCACAAAGGCTGCAGACCAACACTCAGGTCCTCGCACGCACTTCCTATGCGAAACTATATACTGCAGAAGCACACAGATCCTTCTTTCTTTATTGCCACAACTGATCTGATCTTTCCAGTAACAGACCAGGGCATTTCCTTTAGCTCCACACTATTCTGTTGGCTGATTCAGCTGTCACTCAAAATAAGACTCCCTCTGGTAGAAAAAGGTGCCAAGGTCAAAACTGCATTTCCCAGAGTTACTGCCCATACAGTCCCCTTGTGGCTGGCTCAAATTAAGAGTCCAAGTTCTGATTCATCCACAGGCTCCATTTTAGGGCTCCCTTAACCCAACTGGCCCAGCACAGCAGTTTAGGTCCAAAATGGAGAGGTAACACACATAGAGTCCCAGCTGCAATAAAGGCAGGTTAGACAAACTACAGTTTTGCTAATGCTTTAAAAGATTACAAGCCAACAGTTACAGCTTTCAGATGGGCTCCCTTTGCACCTTCAGCGACTGCAAAATGGAGTGATTACGTCACAGCTCGGGCGGGATTCGAGCATTAAATACACCGTCCCCCCATACAAACTAATTAAGTCTGCAAGCAGACAGCTCTTAAAGAGACAGTACGTGGAGGCTCAAATAGCACTCACTTGCAACCACAGTTAAGCAGCTCAGATGCTGAACACCACCCAGGCTTGGAGCATTTAGGCAAGCTCCTGGAAGACTTTTGGGAACTCCCATTTGCAGGGAGGTTACACCCTTCCTGGCCTGGAAAAACTTGGCGTTCACGTCAAATAAGTACCCCCATAAGCTTCAATACAACCATATACATTTACATCAGTATCACATTAGGCTTATACATGTAATCATCAGTGAACATATCACCTTACCAGAAACACATTTCTGAAACTTTTCAGTACATCACTTTTTCACAGTATTATACACACATTGTACCATAACTCAGGTTATTACCTCCTGCACATGAAACCTGAAGAGAGGGGGCCCTTTCTTATCAGCTGCCTTGGGGCTGGACAGGGCAGGGGCACCATACCTAGAGGGCAACACAAGTAACTTGGAGTTAGCACTGATGTTCAGTTTGGGCAATGAGCTCGGGGACACATGCACTCCTTTATGGACAACATTGAGAGGCAAGTCCACAGGCCTCCCAGGGGAATCATAACTCACAGGCTTTACAGCTTGACCAGTCTTTCTAGGGGGAACTGTTACAGTCTCTACACTCTGAGCCTCATTTTCAGCATTGTCCTCACTTGTCAGGGGAGTCTCCATTTGGGTAGAGAGGCTAGAACTTGGGGCACTTTCAGCTCCAGGAGTTACAATCTCTGAGTCCACAACACTTGGCTCACATGGAGAGCTTTCCAACACTGGCAGTGGACCATCAGGGCACTCGAAATACTCTTCTTGTTCAGGTATATCACCAGTCTGTTCCCGTTCATGATTTTCCTCCTCCGAAAGCTCAAACAGTTCAACCATACACAATTATTCCATATCATCTGACTTGATGCTTTGCACCTCACTTTTTGGGAGCATTGGCTCTAGGGACAAAGCTGGGGGCTTAGACAGTCCAGAAGGCCCAGCTTCATCTCCAGGATTGACTAGGGGATTGCCCCAAAACAATTGACTCAGTTCATAAGAAGAGTAGTATTCAAAGCCACACTCACTTTCCTCTGACATGGACTGACAGTCATGTTCAACTGGGACTTTTGGAGGGGAACACTTTAACTCAGCTTCTGTAGGTGCAGACTTTCTTGATTTTTTTTCTTGGCAGCAGCTCTAGCCACTGGTCCAGAGGGGGCATTTTCTGGGGGCTCTGACTCAATCGAGATTTGTCCAATGGGCAGTAAATGATTTCTATGCATTGTTTTAACATCTTTTGAATTATTCTCAGACCTTACTTTGTATGCAGGCAGATCATCTAGTTTGCCCACTACAATGTGAGGGAGATGGTGCCATCTGTCGGCAATCTTATGTTTGCCATGCAGTCCCAGATTTCTTAGCAATACCCCGATCTCCCTCCTGGAGTTCCTGTGCTTTCACCTTTTTATCATACCTTTCTTTGTTGGCCAGATTTCTTTTGGTAGTCATGGTTTGAGCCAGTTGGTACGCATGATTTAGCTGGGCCTTTAACTTTTGCACATACTGAAAATAGTTATCAGCTTGAACCCCATCAGGTGAAACTCCAAAACACACATCTACCGGCAGTCAAGCTTCTCTTCCAAACATCAGGCGCTAGGGGGAGAACCCAGTGCCATCACTTTTGGTGCAGTTGTATGCATGTACCAGGGTGCTAATTTGTTGGCTCCATCTAGGCTTGTCATTTGGGTGGAGGGTGCCTAGCATATCTAGCAAAGTGTGGTTGAAATGTTCAGGCTGTGGGTCCCCCTGGGGGTGGTAAGGGGTGGTTCTGGGCTTTCGCACTCCCCACAGAGAAAGCATCTCTTTGATCAGATGACTCTCAGTCTCTCCCTGGATCAGAATGGATTCTTTGTGGGCCCCATAGTGAACAAAAAAGTTTTCTACAGGCACTTTTGCCACAGTGGATGCCTTCTGGTCCTTGGTGGGGAAAGCTTGGGCATATCTTGTAAAATGGTCATTGACCACCAGCACATTACTAATATTTCTTTGATCTGACTCCAAACTGAGAAAATTAATACAGACCAGCTCCATGGGTGCACTGGTGGTGATGTTAACAAGGTGGGAAGCCCTCTGGGGCAAAGTTTTCCTCTGTAAGAAGCGACTACAAGTTCGAATGTGTTCTCAACATCAGCCACCATCTTAGGCCAATAGAATCTGTTTCTCACCAAGTCAAGTGTTCTGTCTATACCAAGGTGCCCCCTGTGGTTGTGTAAGGACCTCAGTACTGAGTCTCGAAAGGCAGTGGGCAGCATTAGTTGTTTGTCTATTTGTCCCCCTCTGTCTACTGTTCCTCTGTATAACAGTCTATTGATCAGTTTCAACTTAGGACCTTCCTTGTATAACAGTGCAGTTCTCAAATCAGTGGAGCGTAATTTGGACACATCTTTCCCTACATAGAGGGCTTCTAAAGCTGATTTGATCATGGGATCTTGGGATTGAGCCCGCTGAATACTGTCATTGTCCAGCTGAGGCAGTGAACCAATGTCTATTGCAGAAAAGTGGCAATAAGCAGCAGGTATGCAATTCTCAGAGGGTTCCAAACAATTCACCATACAGTCCACTGCGTCCGTGGACATGTGTTCCTCCCTGTCAAACTTCTGGCAGAGTGCTCGAATATCAAGTTCTGACAGTCTGACCCAGTCATTCTGGGGAACAGGCCACCGGGAGAGAGCATCAGCATCTATGTGGTTCAGGCCTGCTCTGTATTCAACAGCCTAGTGGTATGTAGATAATGCAGAAAGCCACCTATGGCCATTGGCATCCAATTTAGCTGAAATCTGCACATAGGTCAAAGGATTATTGTCAGTTTTTACTAGTATCTTAGCCCCATACAAGTACTCATGGAACTGGTCAACAATAGCCCACTTCAAAGCTAGGAACTCTAACTTATGTATAGGACAGTTCTTTTCAGATGGGGTCAGGCTTCTACTGGCAAAGGCCACTGGTCTCAGGCCATTATCGTGCTCTTGGTACAATACAGCCCCCAAGCCTTGCAGGCTAGCATCAGTGTGCAAGACATAGGGCTTCGCTGGATCTGCATAGGCAAGGACAGGAGCATGGGTAAGTTGATATATAATCTCATGAAAAGCAGCTTCACACTCAGGTGTCCATCTAGCTCCAAATACTTAATTGGGACAGAAATGCACTCTCTCAGGCTCAGAAGAGACTGACCTCTTGTATTTTTTGTGGGTAGGAGGGTAACCTTGAGTAAGATTAAGTAAAGGACGGATCACTCTTGAACAGTCCTTGATGAAATGGCGATAGTAGTCACAGAATCCCAGGAATCTTTACAGTTCTTTTAGATTGTGGGGCTGTGGCCAGGTGGTCAAGGCTTCAACTTTACTTGGGTCGGTCTCTATTTCCTCGGTGGATATTATGTGTCCCACATACTTTACAGAGGTTTGGAAGAACTGACGTTTATCGATGGATAGTTTAAGGCCAAAGTCTTCCAGTCGGTCCAACACCTTGAATAATCTGCTCTCATGTTCCTCCAGTGAGCTGCCAAACACAATAACATCTAGGTATACTACCAGGCACGCTAATAAGTTCATGTCCCCCACTACACGTTCCATCAATCGTTGAAAAGTGGCTGGGGTGCCTGAAATCCCTTGAGGCATCCTCATGAATTCAAAGAAGCCAAGCGGACAGATAAAGGCGATCTTCTCACTGTCTTCTGGGGCCATCGGTATCTGGTAGTACCCACTGCGAAGATCCAGCACAGAGAACCACTCACTACCATTTAGGCAGTCCAAAGCATCCTGAATGCGGGGCATTGTATACTGATATGGGATAGTGCGATAATCCACGCACATCCTTACTGTCCCATTCTTTTTTCTCACTACCACAATGAGGGAAGCATAGGGGCTTCTGGATTCTTGTATTACACCAGCAGCTAGTATCTCTTGCAGATGCCGTCTCACATCATCTATGTCAGCAGGGGCCAGGCGTCAAGACCTCTCACGAAATGGCCTTTCATCATGCAGCTGGATGTGGTGCTCAGCTCCTTGCACACATCCTACGCCCCATTCCTTTAAAGAAAACACTTGGTCTCTCTGGGCAAGCTTTCTACTGATTCTCATCTTCCATTCAGCTGGCAACGGGGAGTCCCCAAAATCAAACAAGTCGGGCATCACTCTGTCATTCTCCCCTGGTCACTTGTTACTGGGTAGCACTGCAGTATCTACAATGTACATTAGCAAGGGTGCAACCTCTATTTACTCGACTCTCTCTATCAGACACATTATGAACTTGAGCCATTACCCTTCTGGCATAACCATGGGCTCTGGCAGGCACAATACTTGGCTTGACCAGCAGTCCTTCCGGCAACTTCCCATCGCCTGGTGCATCCAGCATGAGAATTTTATTCTTGACATCCTTTCTTATACGGACTTCCCCCTGTAAGGTACACTGGGCATTTGGTGCCAGAATCAGAGACTTGGGATCCTTCTTCCAGACAGTTCCAGCCGGTTCCTCTGAGTCCATTTTTTCAGCATCTTTCTGTGCCTCATAGGCCTCCTTGATCAAGGCCAGGATTCTCAAAGCTCTACCAGTCCTTGACACTTGTTTCTCATAACACAACTCGCCAACCATCCAAACATATGCGTATTCGTCCCAGTTAGTAGAGGAATCCCATCACACAGTGCAGTAGGGGGACATACCAAGGCCAGGGTCTCTACTTGTTCTGCTACTCCAGCCACGAAGGTAGGGAAAGATAGCCAAACTTGGATATACCTGGAGTAGAGGTAGGCCTTCTCACTTAACCCACATACATGCAGTCCTTCCAGTGGTTGTAAGGGTACGTCTGACAAATGCTTCTGATAACAGTCCTGGAACATAATTGTCATTTGGGAGCCACTGTCCAACACAGCTCTGGTGGGTACACCATTCACTTTTATTGTAGCTTCCATTGAAGGGCCCACTATTCTGGACCAGTCTGGAGAGGCGGTAGCAAGGGCCTAGGTAGATGATCTACCTACATAAGGATGTGAGTTAGCATTTTTGGGACCTTCACTGCGGTCATTTCATGCACCTCTTAACCACTGTTTTGTGCTCCAAAGCTCTCCTTGTAGCTGGCTCACCACTCTCTCTAAGTCTTTTCAAGACCGGCATTCCCTTTTCATGTGCCCATCTTTCCCACAATTATGGCAAAATATGTCTGCAGAAGTTTGGGGTGACCGAGGCATCACATTGCGGGCTGCAGCATTGGTACTATCAATAGAAAACCTTGGTGCCACCTCAGCCAGTGGTGGGTTGGACATTTGGAGACATCTCTTAAGTTCCCTCACTTCCATAGTCAAGGCATCAAGTTTCAAACTGTTGTCAACATGAGGTGCCTGGGTAGGCACCCCCACCGCTATAGCAGAAGCAGTCGGCAAGTGTCAGTGCCCATACTGGTAGGAGCCGCCTCCATGATGAGACTGTCTGTTACTTTCCTAATCTCCCTCAGCAGTTCACCCCATGGTGGCACACCCTTTTCCTTCTCAGAGCACTCATTAACTGCCAACCTCTTCCCCTGAACTTCACTTGATGGGTCACCCTCAGTCACTCGGGTCATAGCAGCAGCTATTGGTGCAAGTCCCTCCCAGGGTCGCCTTTTCTCAACTCCTCGAATTTCTCTCATTAGCTCATCATAGGAGGGTGGGGATTCCAGTCGATTGGCCAGGCATAGCTGAAGCAACAGCATTTCTGAGAAGGGGGCAGACTTAAGGATCCTGTCCAGTCTGGTTTGGTCCAATTCAGTCGCTGACAAACTACCCTTTCTGAGGCATTCTTGCAACAATTTTTCCAGACGAGATACGTACACAGACAACAACTCCCTTTGGAACTGTTGTGCATTTCTTACTCTCCACCACAGGTCCCCATCAGAATCTGGGCTCCCATACACATTCTCTGGGGCCTCAAGATAGTGCTGTGCAGTCGCTTCAGGGTTACTGGCCCATTTGGCATGGATGGTAGCCAGGGTGGGACCTCGGAGGCTCTCACTTACCCTCTTTTGCTTTTCTGCTTCCGAGCATTGCCTATCTAGCACTTGAGGGGCAACATAGTCTATCCATGTCTCCCAGTCATCTTCCCCTTGTGGGGCGGGAAGGGTGCCGGAGAAAATTTTCAAACTGTGGTAAGAGTCGTGACTATTGTCAGGTTCAGACATAGGGGCTAGCACTGGCACAGAAGGAGGGGCCATAATAGGTGCTGGAGGGGGAGAGGGTGTTGGGGGAGGAACGTTCTCAGGTGGCAATAATAGTTTCTTTAAATCCTCCACAGTTTTCCCTTCCTCCAGCAACAACTTAGCAAATTTCTCCTCAAAACTTTCAGATAGTGGGGGAGGCTCGTTCTCTCTGGGGCATTTACTGTCTTTGGTTATCACTTTCCAGACAGTGAGGGTTTCCCCTGGGGTAATAGTCTGTGGCACTTTAGAACTGTCTACAGGGTCCTTACACTCTATTAGGGCCATAAAAGTTTGAGCGAGCAAGTCAGCCTGTCGCCCCACCACCACAGGGTCTCGTAAACATTTGACCTTGGAAAGTACTCCCTCTACAGTGTCCGTACTGGTACCCAGTGGGATATCCAAGATAAGTATAACATTTTGGGGGTCGA
Source organism: Neoceratodus forsteri (assembly GCA_016271365.2). Classification (NCBI taxonomy): domain Eukaryota; kingdom Metazoa; phylum Chordata; order Ceratodontiformes; family Ceratodontidae; genus Neoceratodus; species Neoceratodus forsteri. Next base: position 1,548,544,354 of record CM057455.1, on the reverse strand, counting down.
TGTCCTGCCCAGTACACCACTTCACCAACTAGTGTACAGCCACTTCTGTTGGGGTATCCATTTATTTTTAACAGTAATTCGTAAATGAGGCCACTAGAAGACGCTAATCCCAGTGGTGCCTCCAAGATGTAACCCCTTGGTGGTGCTATCCCAAGGGCTACTACCCCTGCCTGTTTGACTATGGACAGGTTGAGGGGCCTAGGTCCTATGGCGGGTGCCTCCACCGGGAGGTCAGGGTTTGTAGTGGTTATGCTAACTTAGTCACAGCCTCTGGGACACTGAGACACCCTTTTATCCCCTCTAGTGGTTCACACAGTACACCGGAGTTACAGCCCCAATACCCAACATTTACACACTGTTCACTCATATAGATACCACTTACACCACTTACCCTTGAGACTGATTCAGCAGCACGCCTCTGAGGGCCCCCTGTAAAGTAAGGTTAATCAACATATACAGCAAAACACAATACTGTTTCCATAAGTACCACCACCACAGACAGTATATAGTATAACAACAAATCTGATTTATTTAGGGGACAGTAACACAGAAGGGGGAAACCAGGTTAATTAGTGGCATTAAATCACAGTACTGTGCACACATACAGGATCTGAAAAGTCGCACTCTGGGTACCCAGGTTGGGGGCTAACCAGGTCCATTGCCTGGGGTAGGCCGGCAGGTGCAGATGCATAGAGCCCTGTAGAAGAAAATATATGCACAACACCCACTTGTAATCCAGAGCCGGAGGGCTCAGTCCATGAAACAGTGAAACAACAAGAACTAGATGACACACTTGTGATTGAAAAACAAGCTGAAGGGGAATATCCTGATTTGTACTCACAACACCCAAGCTGAGGATCGGATGGAGAATGTCCCTCTGGATTGCCAGAAGAGCAGGGCATGAGGACAAGGTCCTTGTGACTGGACCCCACTGTAGTTGATAGCAAACGGATGTAGTCCGAATTAAACTGGGGTTTACTTCCAGCTTCAGCACGCAATTCACTGTACAGGGAATTTGAAATGGTGATTCCCCACAAGCACTATGCACATTTATATGTAAAAGGAAAGTACTATACCAGGCAGGCTGCTCCTCGATCCCGATTGCAATTAATGCAAAATACCCGGGAGCACACACAACAGCTTCAGTTCCTGACAGACCAAGCGTGATTCAGCAATTTCTCCAGTCTTCCACAGGGTGAGCCTGGTTTACACACTTCTAGTGCTTCTTTCTCTTCACAACTTGAATTCAGCCCAAACTGGCACTCACAAAGGCTGCAGAACGAAACTCAGGGCCTCACACGTGCTTCCCGTGCAAAACTATACACTGCAGAAGCACACAGCTCCTTCTCTGTCTTCACTGCCACAACTGATCTGATCTTTCCAGTCACAGAGCAGGGTATTTCCTTTAGCTCCACACTATTCTGTTGGTTGATTCAGCTGTCGCTCACAATAAGACTCCCTCTGTTGGTAGAAAAAGGCACCAAGGTCAAAACTACATTTCCCAGAGTCACTGCCCATACAATCCCCTTGTGGCTGGCTCAAATTAAGAGTCCAAGTTCTGATTCGTCCACAGGCTCCATTTTAGGGCTCCCTTAACCCAATTGGCCCAGCATGGCAGTTTAGGTCCAAAATGTAGAGGCGACACACACAGAGTCCCAGCTGCAATAAAGGCAGGTTAGACAAACTACAATTTTGCTAATGCTTTAAATGATTACAGGCAAACAGTTACAGCTTTTAGATGGGCTCCCTTTGCACCTTCAGCAACCTCAAAATGGAGTGATTACTCCCCAGCACGGGCGGGATTCGAGCATTAAATACAAAGTCCTCTCATACAAACTAAGTCTGCAAGCAGACAGCTCTTAAAGAGACAGTACGTAGAGGCTCAAATAGCACTCACTTGCAACCACAGTTAAGCAGCTCAGACGCTGAACACCACCCAGGCTTGAAGCATTCAGGCAAGCTCCTGGAAGACTTTTGGGGACCCCTATTTGCAGGGGGTTACATATAGAGAGGGAAGGAGGGAAGAAGGGAAAAGAAAAGTACTTGACAGGAAATAACTATATGATTGAAAGTGCAGTTCTCAAAGGTGTCCTCTTAAGGTGACGGTTACAAAATTACAGAACAGTATCAACATTTACATACACAATAATTAAGACGTGGGTATATACAGACCAAAGTAATTAAAAGTTTGAAAGACAAAGAATAACTAAGGCAAAGACATTGCAGAGACATCAGTATTCACAGTATTAACAAATCCAGGTTTTAACCACTTCAAGATTCAAAGTCATTTTAAAAGATGTTAACTTGTCAGTGCTTCTTAGTTCCAGAGATGATAGTTAATTCCAGATTTTTGAGATGAAAATGTTTGATTGCAATGTACTAAATGAGCTTAGAACAAATAGGGCAGATAGACTCCTGTTTTGACTTCCTTTAAATTATGCCAATGATTAGGCATCTCAAATGGTGCTGATGAATTACTGTTTAATGGACCTTAGCCACAAGGCCTATGCAGTTGTGTTTGCAGGTATCCACAAGATCAGCTATGTGGCTTAGATGGCTCCCTATAGACATGAGCTCTTTGAGAGGCTGTCCGACTTCTCCAATCAGTTTCCTGAAGACAGTCAGAAGGATATATGGGAAGTCTGTGATTTGGGGCTGATATTGACCAAGTACCAGTTGCAAGTGACCCTGGACTTGCCCAAAATATCAGGCCACTCTTTGGCAGCAGTGGTGTACATATAGGTTGAGGGGTCCCATCACCTTTCTGTCCCAAACCCTACTGCAGCAGCACACTCTCATGCTTCCTGCAGCAGTGGTCTGCTACTATTTCTGTAAAGTGTGTCCTGGAAGTGGTGGGATGAGATTTATCTCTGGTATTCGAGAGGCTGCCCCCCTGTCAGTGCCAAGCACTGTTGGAAGACTCACTTTTGCTGTACTCTATTCCATGCTCCAGAGCAAAGTTCTTCAGCTTCTCGAGCAGTGTGCGATAGAGCCTCTACAATAAAATAGAGTTTGGCAGAGGTTTGCATCACGGTACTTTCTGGTGCCCAAATGGATGGGGGGTTGGAGTCCTGTTCTTGGCTTGAGAATCTCGAACAAGTTAATTCGCAGTTGAAAGTTTCCCATGGTGATGTAATATGTCACCAGATCATTCCATTCCTGGAGCCAGGGGCTTGTTTCTTCTTGCTGGACCTCTAGGATGCATACTTTTACATTCCAATCCATCCGTCACACAGATGATTCCTCCCTATTTGGGTTGACAGAACCTTTTATCTGTTCAAGGCAATGCCATTCAGTCTGTCTTCGGCACCCATGGTGTCCACCAAATGTCTGTTGGTCATGGTGCTCTTGCTCGGATGCAAAGGTATCAAGGTTTTTCCTACCTTTTTTTTTTTTTTAGTCAGCTCTATTTCTGGCACCCTACCCTGTTGGACTCTATCCAGCATGGTCGTTCAGCACCAGCTTGTCCCATCCTCCCGAAGCCTCCAGTCTTCCTGGTCTGTATCTCCTCCTTGTCATGACCCCCAAGCCCCCCCCAATCTAAGCCCCCTGGAAGCAAGGGCCGCCACTCCACCCAGCATTCTATGTACAGTATCTGGTGGGGGATGAGCGAGAGGAGAACCAGAGGGCTGGTAAGCCCAGAATTGGAAATGGTGCCAGGCCACTAGACCCGCCTTCTCCTACCAATGGGAAGGGGGTATCCCCCCCCCCATTGGCCCGGCAGCGCTGAGGCCCACAGGTGCACCGCCACAGCCATTCCCTACTTGCCAGGACCCGACTGCTGAATTTGCCCCAGTTACTACTAGGGGTCTCCAGACAGTGAGGACTACCCCCCCAGGAAAGGAGAGCTGTCCTCTGGATGCTTGAGCCTTTCCTCCCCTGCCAACCCCTGATGGCCCGAGTCCGGTCCCAAACCTGGGTTGCCGGTGTGGCATCCAGCACCTCAACCCTCAGCACCACCGGGCCGGTGTTTTTCCGTACCTTTATGACTGTATCTTCATAGGGAGCTTGTTGCAGGACATTTAAGAGGTCCAGGCGTCAGACCTTCCAGACATCCTGGGACATTGGGCTGATGGTATATCTAGTCAGTATAAGCTCTTCTCAGCAAAGGTGATTCTATTCATTGGGGCAGAGTTGGACTCCCTCTAAGTTCGAGTTTATCTGTCCTGGACAGGTTTGAGAACCTGTCCTTTGCCTGATAATTTCTGTCTGAGTAGTTGCACCTGGCCCAAGACTTCCTTCAGCTTCTGGGCTTTAAAAAGCAGCTGACACCTTCTGGAGAACTTTACCAAAACATAATATTTAGACATAGTCCAGCTTGTATTTCACATTAGTTCTATATTCCACCTCCCAATTATTTATTGCTGAAGTCATCTACATGAAAACAGGATCTTTGCTCCTGAAGAGTTCATCTATTCCTGTTGCTGTCTCCCTACCTGAGGTCATAATGCATTGATTGTGACATCACAGTTACTCCCATGGCAACAGACTGTGCAGTCACAACTTGAAGCAGGGAGTAAGCTATAGAGGCAGATGAATCCGAAGGGATAAAGATCATACATTCTTGCAAATGTTCTTAGTAATAAATACTGGGGAGGAGGAATCTTTAGACTATGTATGGAATTGAAGCTGAATTGTACTTAATTATTATGGTTTTCAGTGTTTTGTTAAAGCGTCAGCAGCTCTTTAAGGTCTCTACCGTGGCCATGGTGTATTTAGCCCATGGCACATGCTTACTCATTTAGTGGGAACATAGGTACCAGAAGTCACAGTCAGACGCAGTCCTGAACCAACTAGGCCAGGTGACCCAGCCAATGCTGAATGCCTTCCGTTGGTGGCTGCTTCCCCTTTGAACCTCTCAGAGGGTTTTCTGTTCCTCCAAGCTGAGTTCTTTGTTGCATTTAGAATGGATTCATCATAGTGGGCTGGAGTATGCATCTGATGGACAGCAAAGTGCACATGTTCTGGTTGCTGAGTAACATGCTGCTGCACATCAGCCTGTTGGAACATTGCATGGTCCACCTGACCTTGGCAGAGTTTGCAGTGCTGTTCTTAAGTTGAATGGTCCAGGTCAACGTGGACAACAGGACCACTGTGTTCTACCTGAACAAACAAGGCAGCACACACTGCTTTTCTCTGTGGCAGGAGATGCTCTAGAATGGTCTCTGGATCACTCCTTGCATGCGGACCTGTTGGTGGTCCATGTTGTGGGTGCAAACAACTAGCTGGCATATGCACTCAGTTGTGTGGAAGAGGTGTCCCATGAGTGGTCACTGCCCTTGGAGGTGGTGTCCCAGGTGTTCTCGGTATGGGGAACACAGTCAATGGATATTTTATTTATTTGAGTTTTGATGACCGGGTAAGTCCACTGAGACAATTACAGTCCCTTTTTCAGGGTCGACTTGGAGTCATAGTAAACAGCAGAGAGACAGTACAATAATATGGAAAAACACAATACATGATTGCAAAAACTGAAATACAGCATATAAGTATGTACAAAAATATGACAAACCATGGAATAAATACGTAAATAAAAACATCATTTCAAGGCATATACAATAGAAACATAAAGGCAACAAACTAAAAGCCAAGGGGGGAAAAAAGGAGCAATGTGAGGGGGAGGGGCAAGGCATTGAGCATGAGGGAATAGAAGGATAAGGACAGAAGGCAGGGATAGAGATCAGGTACAAGGATCAGGCAGGAGTTAGGAGTAGGAAGAAGGGCAGAGAGATGTATTATCAGCGGAAGCAGGAGCAAGATACAGAGGCTGAGAGAGAGGCATACAGATTAGATTGAAACAAAGGGAGAGAAGAACAGGACAAGATAGAGGGGGAAGGAAGTTCCAGTCAGATACCGCCTCAGACAAGAAAAACCTTCGAGCAATGGCTAGGCGTAGTTTAGGTTTAATGAGAAGGGGGAGAGCGGCAGATCGGAGGGCACGTGGAGCTTGTCTTAGTCATATAGACTCACTGAAGCATGGAGGCATGAATATTTGGACAAGCTTAAACATAAAACTCTGAGAAAAATATCTCAAGTTTAGCTTTGTAAGGTAGCTAGCCCAGTGAGGAAAGGATGTCACAGTGGTGAGAGTAGGCATTAACCCCCCAAGGCAAACCTTTCCACCCTATGGTAAGCCTGGGTTAGGAGAGACAGGTAGGAGGAATTTGTTGAGAGCAGTAAAGGAGCACCATAAGTTAGGAGGGGATGAAGAGATGGAGACAATCTTGTGGCAGGAGGCAGGGGAAAGGAAAGAATGGATATGATAGAGGAGTCCAAGTTTCTGGTTCAGAGATTTTGCGACGTTGGAGACATGTGAGCTAAGGGTAAGCACGGAGTCCAAAGTGATGCGCAGATATTTAAAGGAATGGACAGACTCAAGGGAATCACCACTGATCGAGGTAATGCTAAGAGGGGGGAGAGCAGACATGGTGGGGGGTCAGTGGGTGAAAAGCATACTTTTCATTTTTCTCATATTAAGAACAAGGTGACTGTGGCTGAACCAGCCCTCAAGGGAAGCGAAGTCAGATGCAAGTTCTCTATTGATTAGATTAATATCTGGGGAGGAGTGATAGATGATAGCATCGTCTGCATAGAGGTGTACTGAGGCCCGTCAGCAAAAGTTGGGTAGGTCATTAATGAAGAGTGAGAACAAGGGACCCAAAATAGAGCCCTGTGGGATGCCATGAGTTATGAGCCTTAGGTCAGAGATGGAGCCAGCCCACTTAACTCTTTGGGAACGGCAGGACAGATAGTTTTTGACCCAGTTCCGTGCACTAATGTCTAGGCCAAGAATATGAAGCTGATGGAGAAGACCACCATGATTTACCAGGTCAAACGCTTTTGTGAGGTCAATAAATATGGCACTGGTGGCATAACCTTGGTCCATTGCCAGGAATATATTCACTTCCTGGGTAAATAGGAAGCAGAAACTGCTCTATGCCCATCCCCTTGATGGGGGAATGCATTCTCTTAGTCCTGGGCTCAGGACCTCGTGTATAGCTTCCCTTCATTTCTGTTGATCTACAGGGTGGTCCTCAAGGTATACAGGGACAGGGCATCTCTGATTCTGTTTGTGCCAGACTGGCAGTGCCTATTCTGGTGTTGGGACCTCCTCAGTCTCAGCAGCAGACCTCCATAGCTGTTTCCACTGCTGCCAGATCTGCTGACAGTCAGGCATCCATAGCCAGCCCACCTAACTGCCTGGTTCCAGAGTGGCTAGAATTCCAGTCCTATGGGTTTTCCAATGATGCTGTCTATGTGCTAGAGGCCATCTTTGAAGGAGGCAAGATACAATATGTACACTTTCAAGTGGATGTGGTTTTCGTGTAGGTGCAAGGAGCATGGATTGTTGCCTTTGCCCTGCTCAATATTGCACATACTCTACTATCTCTGGTCTCTATCTCAGGCAAAGTTCCAAGCCACAACCCTTAAGGTGCCACATCCATTTTGGCATACTGTGTCAAGGCAGGGATGCTAATGGTGGCACAGAGCAGTGTGTTTGGCCATTTCTTTAAAGGGCTGGACCACCTTTCCTCTCTGGTGCAGGAGCCACCTCCCAACATGGAACTCACTGGTACCATCACAGCTAATGAGTATATGGAGAAATGTGATCTCTCGTATCTGTTGTAGAAACACACATTTTTGGTTGCCACTACCTTAGTCAGACAGATGTGTGAGCTCCACTGAGCTGTGGAGTCACCATACCTGGTCTTTCATGAGGACAAGGTTGTGCTACATTCCTTGTGAAATTCTTACCAAAGGTGGTCTCTCAGTTTGACCTGAATCATTCTACCAACCTTCCTTCTGTATCCTCACACTTTTGAAGCAAAAAATAAATAAAAATGCCACATACTTGACATTCACAGGGCTTTGCTGTTCTGCCAGGAGTGAAGAGCAAACTTTCATCATGAGGCTCGTCAACTATTCCTAACATATGCTAAAGCTGCCTTTGGCAGACTGGCAGCCAAACTGGCAGTTGGCTGATGGATTACCTTCTGTGTTAAGTGTTGGCTAGGGAGAAGTCACCCGTGGTGTTAAAGGCTCACTCCTTCAGATCTAAATCTGTTCTCTCTGGCCCTTAATGACTCAGGCTACATTGTTATTAGTTTTATTTTTATATAATCTGTATATTTTATTAGATTTCTGATTTTTCTTACTCTCATTTGTATTGTTACATCCAGCATGTTCAGCTCTTGGGAGAAGGGGCTAAAATAAAAATGGGTGGGTGCCTGGTTTGTTGGTTGGCTGGTTGGTTGGTTGACTGACAGGCAAGCTGAAGCCACACTTTAATGCTGAAACCCACCAATTTTAGCCAACTAGTAACACTTCTTCCTTCCCAGCATTGAGCACAATCCAGTTGGAGGCCATCCAGACAGCTCTCCTCCAGACATCACTTTAGTTTATGCAGGGGTAAGCCCTATTTAGTAGCAGAGGACATTTATAACCTTCATATCAATGAAATCCCAAGCTGTATCACCTAATAATCTCTGTGCATTGGTTCCTATTGCACTGGCCCCGTGGTCAGTCAGTTGGCAGTAATGCTGCAGAGATGATAGCTGTTTTCTATCCTGCCCTAAGGCAGTAGCAGGGTACCCCCTCCAGTTGCCAGTCTTCCTCCTGCTGGCCATCATCTCCATTGTGGGTTTTGAACACTAACACGGGTCACTGGCATAGTACAATGTAACTGTGACAGCTATGCTGAGAAGCTGGCCCAGTTTGGCACAGAGGAGAGGAAAAATTACCAGTGACAGAAACCTCCTGGAATCCATGGCACAGAGTGTCCACCTATACCTCCCAGGATTACTTGCTCTGTAGTGTTGTCTTAAATGACTCTTCTCCACCCCTCAGTATCATACTGTGTAAGGTGTAATATTATTCTTTATAGCATTAGATGCTGTTTACATTTTCAGTGCTACCAGTCAGAATGGAATTATTGTTTCTGATAAGGCAGTGATTTTATTTAATTAGAATGCATTTACCCAAGATGGCCCAAACTGAGACAAATTATCTCATGTTCACTAGTGGCTTGCTTTTACCAAGAACAAAAAGGTCAAGTGACCACTGTAAGGTCATCATACAGAGAGGCAGGGTCCATTCCTGTAGGGCTTGCAGCATAGCCTAAAGGTTAGAGTAACAAGCTGTGAATGAGCTTATTACATCTAGCAGCCAGGGTTTGATTAGCCTAACCTCCACTTGTAAACTGTGTGACTCTGAGCAAGTCACTTAACCAGCACAAAGCTCCCCGGTCGCCCCTGAAAATGAGCAGTTGTGCCTAGTGTGCCTTACCTGGTTAACAAAGAATCAATAAATAAATGTTCCAGTTTAATCCTGGGATTTCCTGGCTCACAGATTTGTGCTCTAACCATAAATTAAGCCAGTAGTTTCCTGATCTTGACATCTGAGGCAGGAGAGTTGTTGCTGGGTGGAGGTGATATTGCTATGGGCACTGGTGCATATGCATGCAGTAGTACTGAGCAATGACAGAGGAATTCAGGTCAGTGGGGGAGAGAAATACATGGTAAGGATTAATTCTGGAGGTTGCAACAGTATCACTTATAACAGTCCTTTCAGATAAGAAAGTTGAATTACATGCTTGCCCATAACAAAAAGTCTAGAAATTACGTCAAAAACATCTGCATTCACTTTCTGTTCAAAGCAGTAGAAAACTGTCTGGAGGAATGTTTCCATTGCCAGGCCTCTGGGACACTGCAGAGAGACCTGTGTTCCTAAGACAGTGAGTAGTTGAAGGTAAAACCTGCATTTTACATTACTTTGTTCTGTCTGTTGCTTTTATTAACTGTGTGTGTATTCATGCATGCTGAATGATTCATTTCATGACAGATTTCATCTAAGACTTAAGAGCAGCACAAAAACCAGTTTGCAGCAATAGACATGGCACATGAAACTGCTAATGTTGTGCATCACTTTCTCCCTAGTAGATTAGGCTTGTAAAATAGTAATACATTTTTCCTACAGCAACAGTATACCATAATCCATTTTGTTCACTTCATGAAGGTCAATGTAAAAAAAAAGTTACAAACACCTCTGCTGGGTTTATGCACCAAGTCAGAAAGTTTTTATGGGAAGGACCAAAAAGCTTTCTAGGTAGATAATGTACAAACGCTATGTATGCTAGGTGTAGTCTTAGCCTAGATCTTCAAAGGTACTATGACTCTCATGTGAAGAAAATAAGTCAAAAATTGATGTGTCCACTCATCATAAAGGAAATATGAGGCAGGGTTCTCAAAAACAAACAGAACACAAAAGCCTATGTGCTGCATGACTGGTAGGTGCAGATCTAGAACAGGAAACCAGGAAGGATTTGAAAGGTTACACTCTGGCAGATAAATTTTCAGAGGGTTAGTAGCAATAAATTGAGTCAGACAGTGCAAAATATGATGATATACACAGGTATCTATATCTATATACATTATAAGCATAGTTAGGGTTGGGTGCACATTTCTATGCTAAACTTGAATTTTGAAAGTTAACTGTGGAACCGTTCAATGGATTTGTACAAAATTTGGCATACTTGCTCTTTAGGGGTATGTCTCTTGACTTGCCAAAATTTGTATGGATGGGTTTTGTGGTTTTTGAGATATGGGCTGTCAAAAAAATTTTAAATTACAGGGTTTTTTTTAATTACATTTCTTTGTCCACCTATATCTCAGAAACTATTTTAGTTTGAGTTCTGAAATTTTCAGGGTAGACTGCGCTTGGTCTCAGATGTGCCTTTTGAAGTTTTGGTGAACAAGTATTAATCCATTCAAAAGTTAACGTTTTAAATTTCCCATTATTTCCTATGGGAAAAGTTGTGTTTAGCACAAAAATGGCCATTTTTGAAAATGAATCTGCTTGCAAAAATGAAACCAAGTTTAACTATTGAACGTTAATAACTCTGGAACCGTTCAAAGGATTTGCACGAAATATGGCATGCCTAGCCTCTAGGGGTAGGTTTCTTGACATGCCAAATTCTGTTCGGATGGGTTTTGTGACATATGGACTGTCAAACAAATATAAAATTAATGGCCATTTTCGAAAATGAATCCTTGCTTGCAAAAATTAAACCAAGGTGTTTAAATTTTGAACCTGAATATCTCTGGCACCATTCAATGGATGTGCACGATATTTGGTATGCATATTCTCTAGGGCTAGGTCTCTTGACTTGCCTGTGGATGGGTATTGTGGTCTTTGAGATATGGACTGCCAAAAAAACTTTAAATTATCAGGGTTTTTTTTTATGTTTCTTTGTCCACCTGCATCTCAAACAGTTTTAGGTTGGGTTCTGAAATTTTCAAAGAGGACTGTACTTGGGTCACGGATGTCTTTTGAAGGTTTTGTGAAAAAATATTAATCCATTCAGAAGTGATAAAAGTTTTAAATTTCCCATTATTTGTTATGGGAAAAGTTAAGTGTTCAGCATGAAAATGAATCACTGCTTGCGAAAATGAAACTAAGCTGTTTTCACAAACACTGTGGTATTTTTGCAAATTTGCAAAAGTACCACCCCAAAAACTTCTGTTTTTTTGCCACTTCATAGCAAATAAATGATTAGGGGTTTTGGGCAGAAATTTGTATGGTGGCAAGCTCTTGCCCCACCGATGTGCTTCTGCTGGTTTGGTGAAAATATTTGCAATGGTTCAATAGTTACAGCACTCTGAAGAAGAGACATTTCCTATAGGATAACATTGCAGCTCCCATATCTCAAAAATGATTTGCGATGCGGGTTTTTCACTCCCGGCTGCTTAGTCCTCCTTTTGATGGACTAAGCTTGCATGGAGGTTTCAAAGTCACGATTACAAATGCAGTGGAATTTTTTCCATAGTTGCTGCGGTTACTGAGACAGTGCCAAATAAGTGTTATGAGGGTTCCTTTTCAGTACTATGGAGCTGCTGTATGGCTCCATATTTATGTGTAAGTAGGAACGAAGGGCCCAGAGGGCCTGTGCTCCCACATATGCATACCATTACACCACAAAATGGGGAATGTGATGGGACCGCAGGGCCTGGAGGGCCCACGCTCCCACAAACACTTACCAGTTACATTATACTTTCTCAAAAAGAAGGGAAATTAATTGCAAAAAACTTTGTTAATGCATCAGTTAGGGTTGATAGCACAGCGACAAAAGTTTGGAAATGTGATTTTAGGGTTACCACCCCACCATACACTGACAGAAGGGGTGTGCCATGGGGTCATCAGGCCTAACTCTCATGCCATTTTCCTGTATTGTAGCATGTCAGCTTGTTTACACATGGAATGGGGTGAGAGTTGGACAAGCCAACCCCATGGCACACCCAGACTTCTTTTGGTGTGCGGAGGGTGGAGGGGGTGGGGTGGTATGTGTAGTAACCCTAACATCACATTTCCTTACATTTGTCACTGTGCTATCAACCCTAACTGATGCATTAATAAAGTTTTTTGCAATGAATATAGTTATACAAATATTGACCAGAGTTGAGGGTTCCAATGTGAAATCCTTGACTTCTTCAGGATGAACCATTGCCTTCCAATAGTCATAATGCCCTCAGGCTTCAAGCCATATAACTATTGTCAGGCAATAATTAATCCCTTGGGAGTCAAGGTTTTCACACTATAAACTTCAACACACATACAATATATATATGTGTGTATGTATGTATGTGTATATATATATATATATATATATATATATACATTTACGTGTGTATGTATGCTGAAATTTGCAGGGTGGCAAGACCTGTCCCACAGATGTGCCTTTTCCTGCTTTTGTGCTAAAATACTTAAGGATGACAAAGTTACAGTGTTCCAAAATTGAGCAATTTGCCATAGACTAACATTGCGATGCCCATGATGCCTTTCGCCACCCATATGTTGAAAATGAAGTGAGGTACACCATTTTTGCTACTGCCAGCTTGGTTCACCTTTATGTGAACTAACCTCATGGAAAAACATTGTTAATGTATGATATCTGAAGTTGGATTTCTCCACTTCCTACAGTAACACAGGTATACACCTCCTGCTGGTTGTGTGTGATTGGTTGGGTTGTTTTGGTCCTTCCCCTACTTGCATGTATATGTGTGTGTGTGGTGGTGGGGAAGGCACAGTTAGGGTTTTATACCCTAACACCCAATTTCCTCACTTTTGTCGCTGTGGAACAACCCTAACTGATGCATTAAACGGATTTTTTTGCCATGAATTTCCCTTCTTTTTGAGAATGTGCACTATAAATAGTGAATGGAATGTGGTGGTGGGAGCGCTCCCACCATGTGATTTTTTTTTTTTTTTTTTTTGCCACTGTGCTGCGCAAAAACTGTATGACTGAGTGAAATGAAAATTGGTAAATGAAGACATGTACCATGGCACACCAAGTGTCCAGTATTGTGTGTACATCTGTTCAACCGTCGCAGAGCGCCACATGCAAACAATGTGACGTACACAGTTCAACAACCATAAGTGGCAGTGAGCCAAAAATTGACACACTGAAAGATGAATTATAAATCTTTGCACCTTCCAAATGCCAGGCAAATTGTATACATGGTTCAGAAGTTATTGAAGTGTAATGAACCAAATTTTCATTTGTCAGAGTGACATACTTCCGCACCTGTTAATGTTTTACACATGAAACCACTGCAAGGCGCCTCCGAGCCACTAGGGTTACCCATGCTATAAATTTAAAGGCAGTAGCACCATGCAGAATGCTATGTGAAAAACGTTAACGGCGTCACACAGTATCTCCATAGTGAATTATTTTAAAAAAATGTAAACAACATAATTCACATCTCCATGACATCCACCAACACCCTCCAGATTTTGTGTGAAAAGACCAAACCATTCCAGAGATATTAAATTTGTATATTTCTGTACCTTTAAGAAGTCTTCCAAAAAAAATGGCAGAAATTACAGCCAAAAACGCACTAAAATGGCAGACTGCGAAGCAGGGCAACTTCAAATGGCCATAACTCTGGAACGGAACAACATTTCTTCACCAAACAAAACATGGCATGTTCCTTGAATAAATGTCTTTCTACCTGCCAAGTTTCAGACCAATCAACCACACTCTGGCTGTGCTATGTGTCACAGAAGACAGTGCAATGCACTACACAAATGCAAAAACACAAACGGTAATGTTAATGCAAACTGTGATGGAAACAGTGAAGTAAAATAAAATAGTAATGCTAACTGTAACGCAAATGCAAGCACAAACTGAAACACACATGGTGACGCAAATGTAAATGATAATGCAAACAGTAAGAGAAACACAAATGCAAACATTAGTGAAAACAGAAATGGTAACGCAAACGCTCTTGGCAACAGAATCGCAAACGCAAATGGTAACAAAAATGCAAACGGTAAGAGAAACGCAAACAGAAATGCAAACAGTAACTGCAGCGGTGATGCAGAAGGAAACAGTAACGCAACTGACAATGGAAATGCTACCAAAAATGCAAACACTAAGGCCAACAGAAACAATCCATCATACATTTCCCCACATATTTATTTATTTATGCCTTTGGTAACCGGATAAGTGAGCTGATACAAGGGACCATTTTCAGTCACGACCCAGGCCACAAGGTGGCACAGTTCAGGTGGTACAGGTCATACAGATATATAGTGAAAAATTCATGCCACACATGGTGGCACAATTCAGGTAATACAGTTCATACATAGACATAGTGGCATAGAGATTAAAATACGTAGTGAACATTCACACCTCAACATGATGCAAAATAGGAATAGTACAGAAATTGCTTTTGCAACACAACTAATAATGCAGTTGGAGCAATACAGAGATTATGGAAAAAGAGATACTGAGAAAGCAGAGGACAGAAGTATACGGGAAGAAAGTTACAGGGAGCCTTAATTGTGTTAATGGCAGGAGAAGATCAGTGGAGAGGAAGGGGGTGAGAGAGACATAGAGCTATGTTCAGACAATCTAGTATGGACATTCAAGAGATAAAAACAGAGTCAAGCGATCAGATGGTAGACCAGTGTGTCTCAAGTGAGGGGGTGGTGAGAAGGACCCCAGTATAAGTCAGAAAAGCAATGACAGGTGGCTTCAGATAGTAGCCAGTCTTTTAAATTTTTCTTGAACAGGTAGGAGAGGGATGAGCAGATGGATAGAGGGAGTCTGTTCCATAGGAAGAGGGCAGAGACAGAGCAAGCCTTTCAACTCATGGAGGTGGAGGTGTGGGGGACTTCCAGCGAAGGGATGGAGGATACTCAGAGGTTTCTGGTAGCCACTCTACTTGTTATTAGAGATGAGTTTGGTGACTGCCCCAAAGCGTATTGTCTACTATGCAGCTCAGGGCATAATTGAAACGGCTTTGTAGAGGGAGCTACCCTAGAGACTGGTAGAGTATGCAGTGGTGAGTGGAGTTAGGGAGTTTGAAGGAGAAAGTGACAGTCATCGACACCAGTTGGCTAATTATCTTGTATTAATGAGTTATTAACACCTTAATAACACAGTAACACCTAACCAGCGCTATTAATGCCTATACTACACATATACCCACACATACAAAATCACTATATTAATGTTAACACCTTAATAACATATTAATATCCAACACACTATAAGCACCCCAATAACGCATGTAGCAAGCCCCTCACTAAAACCTGTAACAAGCACCTTGATAACACATGAACAGCTACCTTCTTAACATATGGAAGAGCCACCCTACCCCCACCTCACAACTACACCCTGTAGCACAGAAAACTACCCTAACATGCACTACAGTCACAAATCCCACATCTTCCTCCAACCATACTCACTACTACTAATTCTTCTATCAATTTTATCTACCTCAGCTCCACACCCTCCTCAGTCCAGTAAACCTGTTTCACCTTTCCCCTCTCCTATCCCCTACCTTTATCCTTGCCATAACTCCTACACCCCCTTAAATACTCTAGTCTCACTTCCTTCACCTCCCCTTGCTACTCTATTCTCAGCCCCTAGCCACCTAGCTTTCCTTCACCACCTTATTTTCACCTCACCTAGCCCCCACCCCACCCAAATGCTACCGAAATCATCAGCCCATCACAAATGTCCTAAACTCCACTCACTCATAATAGCACTCCTCTTACTCACATCAGGAAAGTTCATCCCAATCCTGGTCCCTACACACACCTCTACCAGTTGCAATCCTTCCACTAATGTACCAGTGTCCCCCACCCCTTCTGCCCTCCCCAAGGGCCTGAAAATTCTCCACTTAAACATCTGCAGTCTCGTGTCAAAAATTGACCTTTTACATCCTATGGTAATTTCCCTCACACTTGATATACTAATTTTAACGGAAACTTGGTTAAACGCTAAAATACCTGATCTCACCATTAATATCCCAGGTTATTCCATAATCAGGCAGGATAGGACTGGCAGGGGTGGCGGAGTAGCTATGTATATCCTGTCTTCACTTCAGTTCTCGACCATGCTATCATCCTCATTACCCTCCGCCTATGAAGCACTTGTAGTAAACATTACCTTGCCTTTTTCCTCCCCTATCTTCATAGCCAGAATCTACTGTTGCCCTGGCTCTAAGGCATCCAATACTTTGGATCTCATTACCTCCATAACCTCCCTCTCACATAAAGGCAAGCTATACATCCTGAGTGATGTTACCCAAAACTAGCTATCACTGACAACTGCCAATACACAAAATGACATCACGGCCCTCAGTCTCTCCCAACTCATCCTGGAACCCACCCACCTAAATCATAAAACCCTTAACCACTCTCTGATAGACTGGGTTCTCACCTCTCATCCCCACTGAGTCATTAAATTAGGCATCCTTCCAGATGCCCTCAGTGATCATCACCCAGTCCTCGTAGTCAGGAAAGTCCATGGACCTAAACCACCTCACAAAATTCTGCAACTCCGCTCCTTAGACCTTAATCCCCTTCTTAATGAACTGGCCAGCTCTGGTTGGTCCCATATTGCCTTTGTCTCTTCCATTGACCAAGCCCCTTGCTTATTTTAAAGATAAATTTCTAAGTACATGGAACTCGTGCGCGCCATTCAAATGCACTAGAGTTTATGGCAACCATCATCCCTGGGTCTCCCCTGAGTTACAGACCTGTCTCAGGGAGTGAGACAAAGCTTGGAGGAAACAGAAGGCCTCCCAGCTTTCCTCAGACCATGCCAGGTATCGCATGTTAAGAAATGTCTGCACAAAAGCTACCAGACTTGCCAAGTCTGAATATTTTAAATCATCTTTTCTCAAAAACAGCAATTCCCCTTCCAAATTCTGGAAAGTGGTCCATGCTCTATTCTCCCCTCCTTCACATCTTCCTTCCCCTGTGCTTGAAATAAACAACTCATTGGTCTCCAAACCGTGCGCAGTGGCTCAAGAGTCTAACTCCTATTATACCTCCTGCACCACAGCACATCTAAAGTCACTCCCTTCTAACCTCCCCCCCCTTCCTTCCACACCCAGCACTCAACCCCTCCACACCCACTGTTCCTTCCCCTTTTCTGCTGTCTCCCCAGAAGAAACATTAACAACCCTTCTCTCTCTTAATCCTTCCAAAGGTTCATCGCCAGATGACCTTGACCCTAAACTCCTCTACCTTTTAGCTTCTGTTCTAGCTACCCTTTCTCCTTAATCCTAAATCTTTCCTTCTCATCTGTCCCTTCTTCCTGGAAATATGCAGTGGTTCTCCCTCTCCCAAAGGATGGTGACCCTTCCTCCCCTGCAAATTTTCACCCAATCTCCCTCCTCCCTGCTCTTGCTAAACTCCAAGAATGCCTGGTCTTCTGTCAACTAATCTCCTTCCTTGATGACTCTTCCTTTTTAACCCCGTTCCAATCTAGTTTTCAGAAGAACTATCCACTAGCACCTCCCTACTTAGGCTCACTGGCTCCATCCTCACTGGGATGGATAATAGCCTCATTACCTCTGCCATCTTTGTCGCCCTCGCCAGTGCATTCGACACAGTCTCCCGTGCCCTACTTCTTGACTCCCTTATGGCTGCTGGGTTGTCAGCTTCTGCCCAAAACTGGTTTAGAGCTTACCTCTCAGGCAGAACACAGTCTGTCAAGATCCAGGATACAATCTCCCCCTTCCCCTCTCTATTTCCACAGGAGTCCCACAGGGCTCGGTGCTTGGATCTATTCTCTTCTCCATCTTCCTAAATGATTTGCCCTCAGTATGCTGCCCCTCTTCTTCTATCCATATGTATGCTGATGACACCATCCTGTTCTCCTCTGGCAAATACCCCACTGATGTAGCAACCACCCTTTAGCTTGACTTCCACCAGGTTCAGCTATGGTTTGCCACACATCAAGTATTCCTAAATGCCAGAAAGACTATCTCCATGACCTTTGGCACTAGGCAGAGACTCTCTAGATTCCACCCTTTACCGTCTTTCCATTCCCTTGATGGAACAATCCTAGAGGACACCTCCTCATTCAGATACCTTGGGGTCTGGTTGGACCAACACCTCAACTTCTCTGGCCACATTGATGCCATCCTGAAATAAATTGCACCCCAAGCTTGGTGCTATATTCAGGAACTGTAGTTGCATCCCTCCTACAGTGTGGTGTGAACCAGTCCAGAAGATGATCCTTCCAATTTTTGACTATTGTGATGTAGTCTATGGTGCCACTCCCAAATCTTCCTTAACCAGACTGGACACTCTAACTCCTTCTGTCGATTTGCCCTTGATGCTCCATCATGCACTCACCACTGTGACCTCTACCACACCATGTCCCTTCCACCACATGCCAACAGGTGCCTCACTCATTATGCCAAACTCACTTCTAAATTTTGGTTAGGGAGAACTTCCCTCCTACCTCTCATGCTCTCTCTTTGCCCCTCTTCCCTCCTCCCACTCCCTCAGATCCTTTGACACTCGCACTTTGTTGGTCCCCTGTCGAACCACTCTCATTGGTCAGTCAGGCTTTACCCATCATTTCCTGTAAATCTGGAACTCCCCTCCCCCCCCAAATATGGCACTCCTCCTCCTCCTACTAATACTACTCCCTTGTCTCTGCCTTACATAACTTTCTCTCATCTAACTGCTTCAACCCTCCTTAACTGTCCTCCTATGCCTCTGCTCCTCTCCATGACTCTCATCCCCTATTAAACATTCCTCCCCCCCGAGCCTGCTTCTCAGCATGCTCTCCTCTCCTTTCACCACTGTGTACTCTGTTCCTCAGATATGCCACTTGTAATTAAATCCATATTCCACAGGTATGATATATTTATTTGTATGTTATGTCACAAATGTGACTGTATGATTATAATTTTTAACTGTATGTCTTGTTACAAATGTAATTTAATTTTTTTATTTCTTGGATATGTTACATGTGAAACTGTATGTCTAATTCTTAATCCAATTGTACCCCCAACCAGGTCACACTGGGAGATGAGCAACTTGTTGTTCAGTGTGGCTTCCTGGTGAAACATTTCAATAAATAAATAAAAATAACAGCGTTCCTCATTGTGGCAGATTACTCTGACAAGCCCTCCATGCTGCTTTTCTTCTCTACACATTGGTGATGCTTCAGCATCCAAATGCATTATGTAAAATAAAAGATGGTAAAATGCAGTATACGCTTGAAATAATACCATCTTATTATTAAACAAGTTGAATGGGGTTGAACAAGTTCACATAGACTACTTGTCCATCAGGCTTGTGACTTTACTGCTTGTTTGACCCCTCGATGGTGTTATTTTCTTGCATACCACACTTCACCATAATTTATTGTATACAGTATATTATAGGGGTGCAGTGATACCCTTATAGTTAGTGTTGAGTAGGCTGTTTAATGTTAAACACTAGGTTGTGTACCTTAAAGGAGTAGTACACCCAGAATTAGTAAAAACATATGTTGTGCAGAGTGTTTTGATTTGTGTGTGAAGTCCTATTGTGTCCTTCCCTCTGTCTATCAGGAGTTTTTCTTAAATTAGCCTGCTAGCTTTATAGTTGTTTTAAGACCCCTGGGGATCTCCATGTCAGCTAAGTTTATTGCTTTTCTTGTACCTACAATGCATCCTGTCTTATATGACAGTGCCATAGCCAAACCCATAGATTCAGCAACAAACACTGCTTTATAATACAACAGCAGGAATGGCTATATTTTAAAAACTATACAGAGTTCAGCTTGGTGACTGCCCTCATATTAAACGTGTTTTTGTTGTAAACAGTTTTGACACTGGTTGTGTATAAGTAACTTGTATGGTTTTCAAGATATTTGCATTTGTTTGCCATCGTCCTTATCTGCCGTCAAATTCTATGTTTCTATACATAAGGCAGTCCTATTGGGGGGGTAGAAGGAAGTAAGCTGTTGGTTAACTAGGAACTGCAGCTTATCTGTTAGGTAGGAAAATGGGCAGACTAGGTGGGCCAAGCGGTCCTTATCTGCTGTCAAATTCTATGTTTCTGTGTTTCTCTATGTCTACATGGGTGTTCACTCAGAGAGAAAAAATGCATCTGCTATTTGTAAGTGCATCTACACACATGCCAAACAAATCTAAATATCTTGAAAACTTTATAAGCTACACAAAAACGCCCAGCAGCAAAGTTGTTCATGATAAAAAGATCTTTATAATGAGGGTAGTCACCAAGCTGAACTCTGTATAGTTTTTAAAATATAGCCATCTCTGCTGTTGTATTGTAAAGCAGTGCTTATTGATGAATCTATGGGCGTAGCTACATTACTGTAACATGAGACAGGATGCACTGTAGGTGCAAGAAAAGCAATAAACTTAGATGAGATGGAGATCCACAGGGGTCATGAAACTACCATTACGCTAGCAGACTAATTTAGGAAAAACTCCTGATAGCAGACAGAGGGAAGGACACACCAGGACTTCACACACAAATCAAAACACTCTGCACAACATATGCTTTTACAAATTCTGGGTGTACTACTCCTTTAATAACTTTGGCATCATTTGACAAAATAGCCCAGCATTTGACAGGCATGGTCAGGCTGTCAGAGTCTCAAAACATGAAATGTTTTGTGACATCTTGTTCAGTTTTTGAAGATGTGGTGTACCAAAAAACTGAAAAAAAAAATTTTGGTCTCCCTATACTTAACATTGCCTATTTTTTGTTCTCACCTATAACGTCAATGGTATGGAATTTTTCATGAAATGTTCAGGGCTGACGGGGCTTATGCCAAGGGTGTTCCTTTTGAATGACTCGTGAAAAGATATTATAAGGTTTCAGAGTTCTAAGAATTTTTGGGATAATCGAGAAATGCAAATGGAAAAAAAAAACTGTCCTGCATGCTTAATTTCATGATTCACTTGTGTGGAAAAAAATACTGATCATGACAACCACCATTTTTTTTTAAACTCACAAACACTGCAAGTATATAAAAATGATAGATTTTCAAAACAGAAACACCTGAACCTAGCTAAACGAGATCCATTTAGCTACATTCTTTTTTTTATTTAACTTGCCAGAAATACCTTTTCTGGGCACCCCAAAATACAGGGTGCTCAGCTTAATGAGGAGCCATTTTCCTGCATTCTCTGTATGAGAACAGTGGGTCTTACTTGAATGCTGAAGCAGAAGCTGGAGTCATGTTGCCATCTTCAGTCTGAGTCTGAGCTACCAATTCCCTCTTCTTTTTATCTATCTATCTATCTATCTATCCATCCATTTGTATATCATTGAGAGCTCCAAGAATAGGGTGTTGGAATATGGGCATTGGCATGAGTGTGTGAGTCTTACGAGCATCAGGGATATCACAGTATGTGTTACTGTGAGCATGTTGGGGAGGGGCTGCGGTCGTTGCTGTATTTCTGTGTTGCCCCCCCAACATGTGCTAGCTGGTGGTGGTTATATAAAAGTACCGGGGGGTGTGGGCAATGAAGCTCCCCACTTAGTCACGGTGACAAGAGCTACTTCTGCTGCTGTAATTCAACCATTCTTTTGTGCATGGTGACATAATTTCATGTCACTGAATTGACTCTCTGCATTTTGGTTGTGCTCTTTTTTACAGTGCTATGTTCACATTAGTCCTAAAGTGGGTGATGTATGTCTGTCTGTTCATCTGTCGATCCACTTCCTAATAAAAGCAGCAGTATTTGATAGCATGATTAATAATAAATGTTACCTGTAAGTTGCAGATTCGTAAGGAGTGAATATTCAAAAACTGATAAATGTAGTAATATGGGTTTTTCAGCTATTACATTTCAAGTATGGAATTCATTTAACAAACTATTGTTCAGGATAATGTTAAAATTTTTATGAGGGAGTTAAAATATGAATTGAGGGTGCGATGTATGTGTAATGACTAGAATGAGAGTGTTAAGTATGTTGCAAATGATGATTTGATTTTATGTTTAGTCTGTTACTTTTGTATTGTAACTAAAACAGGAGCATCTATAATATAGGAGTTTTGTCCTAAAGATGTTTTATTCCAGCTTATCCTGTATAACAAATAATGATTTTTACTACTACTACTACTACATTCTGGTTGAATTGTAGGCAGGGACCGCATCTGAAAAAGCATCACCCATTTTTATACTAAACATTTTCAAATTGGTAACTTGTGTCATTAAGCATGTCTGCAGCCATAAAAATGAAACTGCTATAACCAGATGTGCTGACAACTTATGTAGCGCATTTACATATGTGACTTCATGTGCCGTTAAGCATGATTGACAGCCAACTCCACTCCCGTCTCTAACCTGTGCAGTCTACGAACTGCTAGCTGCACTGTCATTAGATTGCTGTTTGTTTAGGTAGATGTGAAGAGTAGAAGCATTGCTATAAATTTGAATTAATGTAACAAAATCGGTTCTTAAACATCACAATTCTGTATGTAATTATTTTTCTAATGAGCTTATTTTCCTTCGTTACTCAGAAACAATAAACGTGGATACATGAACACTGCACTTCAAGTGATACCATTGTTTTATATTTTAAATGTCTTCATTTCAAAGTTTTGCAGTTGTATATATCGTACTGTGATAACATCTGTTTCATTATTTATGTGACACCAAACTATGAATATTAACATTATTCATGTCTCCATTCACTGATGGTTATTATTCTTCAGGATGAGTGAGTGTAAAATATCAGCAGGTTTGTAATTACTGTAGCCAGATTTGAATTTGCATTGCAAAGACTTTTAATAGTGTATTCTCCTAATGGCATACTGTGTTTTCAAAGATTGTGAAACTGAACCCATTTAATGTGGTTTGAAAAGCTGAATCTTACAACATGCTCAGTTACGAAGTGGGGCTGACGCAGTCTGCAAACAGAACGGTACAGAATGAGAAACATCTGAAGTGAGCCCCACCATCACCTACACCATCTCCCCATGCAAGTTTAGTGCTGTGTCTTATGATGAGTCATCCATATCATCTTATCTCTTTTCACCCAAAATGCTGATTTTCATGTCCAGTTGGGCATATTTCAAAATATGGGAAAATAAACAATGTCCCGGTTTCCCATAGCCACTGATTTTATTAGAAATTATTTAACAAAACAATAAACTATTTCACATCATGAATAGTCACAAAGTGTGGCTACAGCCGACAGCTAATGGTACAGTTGACAGACTGTGTGTGATCAAACTGAAACCCTAAAACAACAAAGCTGCTCTTTGTCACCCTAAATGTGTGACATTGGGTGTGCTCTTCCCCTCCACCTATAGGCACAGACATCACAGCATAACTGAATAGAATTATGAATAAACTATATGTTTGTAGCAGGAACTAGTAAGAATTGTTTTGTTCATTGAAATGCTGTATACAGTTTACATCAGGAGCAGTATCGAAGCTGACTTTGCAGCAGTAAGTTGTATGCACTGCACCTACTTGACAAACTGCATTTCTTTCTAAACTTGAAACATAAATCAGAATACAGAAAATACACTGTATGAAAAGCAGCAATGATACTAGCCAGAACATAAAGGATGTTACCACATTTCAGTAATCAGCCAACATTACTATGGTTATAAAATCATTGAAACACTTGCAATAAAATGAATGGCTGCAACAAACTGTGACATTGTTGTGACTGTCATTTATGCCAGGCTGTGTGTGTGGATGTGAATGAGGGGTGGGAACCACCCAGTGTCACTGAACAGAATCCACACATCCACAGACTGGGTGACAGAAAAACGCTGTTACAATATAGTAAGCTTCTCAGATCTTACTAAAATGGTATGGAGTCGTGGAGATGGTGGTTGTGGTAAGGGCGGGTGATGTTTGGTGTAGAGGTTGCTCTGTCCTGCACAGTCATTCAGTGGTACATCTTGCTGATTGTTGTAGCCCCACTTCAATAGTGCACCTGATGTAAATCATATACAGCATTTCAATGACTTAACAAATGGTTAGTAAAACAGTGCCTGCTACAGAGTGATATGGTGTTTAATCATATTTTTTGTCAATTATTCCATGATATGTATACCTGGAGGATGCGATGGAGGGGTGCACCCAGTGTCACCATCTTGAGTAACAAAGCACAGCTTCACACATCTGACTAAACTTGCTTTTAAGAATTTTGAAATAGTTGTATAATTTGCCTGGTTACACACAGTCAGACAATCAAACTATTTGCAGACTCCACAGCCCCACCTTGTGACTGATCATGATACTAAATACAGCATTTGATTCATTACTATAACTGAAATGAAAAGTGGATGCACCAAACTGTTAAAACATACATTTATGACATTATATTCATGTGTAGGGAATGTGTATGTGTATGTGTGTGGGGGTGGGGGGGCGGAGAAGATACCTTAGTGATATGAAGGGAGCAGAAGTCAAAAAGATGCCAAAAGAATCTGTAGTCAGTAGAATTTTATTAAATATAACCAAACCAACATATGCAGGCATGTGTTAAATAGGATACTGCACATTCATTTCCTATCTCCTTTGAAGGAGATAGGAAATGAATTTCAAAATGATTTTGTTGTTCCCCTGTGTATTTATGTCTGAAAATATCGTATTTATTAGTTTCTGACCGTTTTTATGTGTTGCAACCATTTATTTGGTTTGTTCTTTATTTCTGGTCTCACTTGGTTAATCCATTGGCGCTTTCTTATTCAGATGCATGCTGAGTGAGCTTCTCATTCAAACCCACCATGTAATTAACTCCCTTGCGGCTTCCATTGAAGCTGCTGTTTCAATGTGCTATATGTGTCGACCAAATAAGCAGTGAATATGATGTAATTCTGACCTTTTCTTTTCACTTTTTGTTAATTTAAAATGAGTACTATTTGATTAAAGTGACTTTGTGTCACAATGGCGTAGGTGTTGCTTGAATGATCATGGTTTTGTGAACTTTTGAACCTTCCCCTCTCCCCCGATTAAGTGGACCTGCCCCCACAACACATATACACAGACATAAATAATATAGTCCTGTCACCTGTTTTTAAATCTAGTTGCCCTGTTATCTGAAGGTTAATGTTGGATAAGTACTTTGAATATTTTTTATTAAATCAGATTTTAAGAAGGATCCTCTTTTACCCAACAGCTTCACTAATTGTCAATAAACAGTGGCCAGTCAACACTCAGACAGTGATGCCTGCAAATCCCTTTTTTAAGTAAAACTTTAGTAATTATATGTTAACTCACTGGCATGTTATTACCCATTTTACTCAATGTTGAATATAGCATTAATGATTGACTGTGGGTAAAATGTTGTCCTGACTCTAGTAACCTTTTTTGAAGATGCAGAGAAAGTGTGTGTGTGTGTGTGTGTGTGTGTGTGTGTGTGTGTGAGATTATGTCAGTTAAAGTGATACATGAAATTGGTTAGTATTCACATTTTCTCATCATGTCCCCATCACAGTCAGGGATCGATCCCCCAGCCTAAGATGCAGTGACATCAGCAACTCCTCATCTTGCTGTTAATGCTGACAGCAGTGTGGATACTGCTGGCAGCACTGATTTTAAGTAGAAACTCTGGCAATGAATTGGATGAGTTAGATAGTGAAGAGCTGTTAGAAATTAATTTCCTATCCCCCTACAAAATTAATTGGAGGTAGCCCCTGCTAATTGGTTCATTCATTAGACAGCTGTTTTTTCATTCAAAATAACTCTTAATTTCTAATTATAATTGATTTTGTTTCACTATTCAGTTGAAAAAATAACAATACCACCTGCTGCACATTCCATCCTTTCCAAAAGAACCCCCATGGCTGCAGGATAAAATGAGTTGCTGACAAGTAGTAAACTTG
This sequence comes from Neoceratodus forsteri, assembly GCA_016271365.2. Taxonomy (NCBI): domain Eukaryota; kingdom Metazoa; phylum Chordata; order Ceratodontiformes; family Ceratodontidae; genus Neoceratodus; species Neoceratodus forsteri. The sequence continues at coordinate 1,548,518,229 of CM057455.1, read as the reverse complement.
TTGGCTTCCTCCGCCTCCCCCTACTTCCATCAGTAGCTTTATCTTCCTCTGTAACCCCAGGCCAGCACTGTGCACACTGGCTCCACATACAGCTTAACTGCCTCCCCTCTGGGTCAGCGATGGAAGGAGTCAGGGTTGTTGGGCAGCAGCAGCGGACCACCAGGGACTGATGATTGCAAGCAACAGCTGCTCCATGCCACCCAGCCTCTTGCCGCACTTGTAACACACTTGGACTGCAATAATACAGCATCATCTTCAGACTGGTATTGAGGCACAGAGGAAGGGGGTACTTTCAGTTGTTGCCCACACTGGGCAGGGTCTGTGGGTTTGGGGAGGCTGTTACTGTTGGCTGCACTGTTACTGTCTCCATGATGACAGAATGCACTGAATTAGGCATTTTCATAAGGTGGGCAAAATAAGTAGCCCAGTATCAGGCAGACGAAAATACTCCTCCCCCCATTCAGTGTTCCCCTCACCACCAATGTACCCATGAAGTGCCCTAAGGTGTGTGTGTGTGTCTTTGTTTTGTGTAAAATTTCTTTATTGTGAAAGTGGATGGCTCACATCACGTTACAACCAGAATGTCAATGACATAGAGAGTGTATCAGACATATACTAGGATACATAGTATCATAGTAGTCACAAAGCACATATAGACTTTCGTCCTTGACTGCTTTCAAAAAATTTTTTCTATGTTATCAATTTAATTAACTAAAAACTTGTTACTACTGTAAACATCCAGTCTTACCTTAAAAATGTCCAAAGTTGAACTATTAACTATATCATGAGGAAGAGAGTTCCACCCTGAAACAACCTTCTGACTGAACCACTGTTTCCTTTTTTGAGAATTCCACTTTTGCTGTTTAATTTGTCTACAATGAGATCTGGTATGATAATTTCTAATAGTTAATTCAAGCCCCAAATCTTCTCTAAGAACAGTGTCTTGAAATGATCTGTATACTAAGATCATATCGCCCTCCATCTTCTATAGGCCAGAGAATACAGATCAACCAACAACCTATCCTCATATGTCATGTTCTTAAATCCCAATACTGATCTTGTGACTCGTTGCCTCTCTCCACTCTTGCAATCTAAGCCCATGAGTATAGGGGCCCAAACCGAGAATAATATTCCATGTGAGCTCTAACCAACGATCCATACAGTGGGACCACAACCTCTCTGCTTCTACTTACTATATGTCTCAGTATACAGTTAAGAGCTCTATTAGCATTTTAATAGACTGGTCACATGAGCAGAAAATGAAAGATCATTTTGTATAATAACCCCCAAGTCCCTCTCCTATGTCACACATTTTAATTGTTTATTGTTGACAGTGTAGTTGAGTTCCACATTTTTCTTACCCATATGTAATACAATACATTTATCCTCATTTAGCATAAGTTTATGTTCTAATGTCCACTTCTCAATATATTTGAGTGCTTCCTGAAGTCCAATATAATCTGAAGGTGAATCTAATACTGCACCCATTCTACAGTCATCGGCAAACTTGGTTATCCATACATTTCCCTTGTTATATTGTAATGATGATATATATAAATTGAACAGACAAGGGCCCAAGACTGAGCCCTGAGGGACCCCACTTGTCACAGGAAGCCAATCAGATAACTGTCCATTAATCACAACTCTCTGCCTCCTAAAATTCAACCAGTCCGATATCCAATTTACAAAAATCCTATTTATATTTAGTTCAAGAAGGGATTTAATTAGTTCATCATGAGGTAATTTGTCAAAGCCTTGGAAAATCCAACTGGATAACATCAACTGGTCTACCCTGATCCAAAACATTACTAACTTTTCATAAAAACTCAACAAGTTGGTCTGACATGATCGTGACTTTGTAAACCCATGTTGGCTACGATCAACAAGATCATTTATAGATACATGATCCTGAATATGGTCTTTTATAATACTTTCAAGAATTTTCCCAAGTGTAGATGTTAGACTTACTGGTCTGTAGTTACCAGGAATCCCTCTTACCCTTTTTAAAAATGGGGACTCATGAGCTTCCTCCATTTACTAATACTTCCCTCTATCCAATGATTCTTGAAAAATAAAGGCTAATGGGTAAGCTATTACCTCTGCAATTTCACAAATCAGTCTTGGATGTATATTGTCTGGCCCAGGGGATTTGTTGATCTTAATTTTCTTTAACCTGTCCCACACTTCTTGTATGTCAATGTTAATCCGTTTATCATTTTTTGTATTGTATTTACTGTTAATTGTTACAGTACATTTAGGATTAAATACAGTAGAAAAATATTGATTTTGAACCTCAGCCATTTCCTTATCATTTAATAAGTTGCCGCTATCATCCTTAAAGGGGCCTACTGTTTGTCTATTCCCTTTTTTGTTATTGATGTATGCATAAAAGGCTTTACAATTATTTTACTTCTAGTTGCTAATTTAATTTCAAAATTAGATTTAGCAACCCTTATTAATTTCTTTACATATTTAACCTGTTTCTTGTACTTTGGCATTAGGTTTAGATCAAGTTTTGCTAATTTGTACAATTTATGTTTTATATTTATCTGCCTTTTAATTTTACTAGTTATCCATTTAGGGGAAGCACCCAATTTAGAATTTTGTTCTGGTGAATGGTATATTTGCATCTGCAATATCTTTTATTTTATCCACTAGGATGTGCCACATTTCATCCAACATTAACCCAGCAAAATCTGATTTCCAATCCCACAAAAGTAATGCCTGTCTAATTTTATGAAAATCCGCTTTATTAAAATTGGGAATTTTTATATTACTTCCCTGCTGAGTAACTAATTCGTTTAAATGGAAAAAAATGGTGTTATGATCACTATTTGAGATTGGAGAACCGACCTCAGTGACATTTAGTCTAGATCCCATATTTGAGAGAACGAGATCCAAAATATTGTTAGATCTCGTGTTTTCTAAAACTAATTGATCCAAGCCCAGTTGATTAAAGCTTTCCAAATAATTCCTTTCATTTAGACTAGATGATGTCTGGTTTATCCAATCTATTTCTGGGAGATTAAAGTCACCTGTTATAATAAGGTTATCAGCTGAATCAATATGGTCCAGGTAATTTAAAATATCCACATCCTGCTCCTATTAGTGGAAGGGGACGATACATGGCCCACAACATAATTTTTAGGAGCATTTGGAGGCAGATTTTAACAGACAAATGTTCGATGCTAAGTTTACCATCATGAATTTCCATGCTTTGAACAGATTCATGTACATAAATTGCTACACCACCACCCTTTCTATGTAATCTGGATTTCTGATACAAATTAAATCCTGTAATATTTCTGTCCCATGTCATTTCCTCCACCAGGTTTCTGTAAATTGCTATTTTAATATTTTTGTTCCTCATAAGGTTTGAGTTCATCAAATTTACCATCCAAGCTTCTCACATTTGATAATAAGCAATTTACTGGTTCCAAATCTATATTTAATGTACTCACAGTGGAATCTATCTTAGGATATTTCCCATCCCCCACTTTACCCAGTTTAAATGTTTCTCAATGATTTTATTATATGTATTTCCTAAGACCCTTTCACCCATCTTGTTTAAATGAAGTCCATCATTTCTATATAGTAATCCATTTTTAAAGATACAACCAGTGTCAATGAATCCTATTTTATGTTCAACACAGAACCTCAGTATACCATTTACGGAAAAAATATCATAGTTTATATGCTGATGCACTCCATAAGTAGGTAAAATACCAAATATAATGATATCGGAAGTGGATTTTTAACTTCCTGGATTAATTTAATATAATTCTCTATAATAGTCCCTTTTTTATTTGACTTTGTCATTCACTCCTATTTGAAGAATTACCAATGGTTGCTTTTCATATCCCAAACATCCCTCTATTTCTTGCGTAAGCTCATGGATTTTTATTCCAGGAAACATGCTAACCATTGTATTAGTATTTCTTCCTTTACATACTATTTTGTCAATACCTCTTATTGTAGAGTCACCTAATACAATGATTTCCCTTGGTTCTACTACTAACTGCTCACTATTATAGGTAACTAGGTCATTTGTCCTCGATGCACTCAGTGTCAGTTGTTGAGATTTAAAAAATGTTGTAGCTGAAGATTTAATTTCTCTTGAATCAATTTCCTCAGGACATCCAATACTAATTTTCCAGGCCTGTTCCCTATACTGGGGTTTGGTAGATGATGAAAACGAAGATCTAATGTCCCCATTCACAACATCCCCAACACCTCCATCCCTAGTCAGTTGGAATTGGTCCATATTCAGGACCAAAAAGGAGTTTTTCAATTCCAGAGGTGTAACATTATACACTTGATTTCCTCTGCGTTTGCCCTTACTATTTTTAATAGTAGCCCAACTTCCCCCCTCATCCTCCAACATTTTCGTGTCAAAACACAAATCACTTGCAATAGTATCAATAAAGTTTTCCAGCGTCTCTATGTCATGTTTAGTTTCCCATCTGTTTTTAATTTTTTATTTTTTTTTATTTTCATCTTTATCCTCCTTCCCTACCCCAGTGCCCCCTCCTTCCATCCGCTCATGTCCCCCGACACCCACCTTAGGGATATGCCCCATGAGTGCCTTTCCTCCTCTCCCTGGCACATTGGGGTCTGTCCTTGTAGGTGGTCCAGGTAGACTTAGGGCGGACTTCATCTAGGGCAGCCGCAGGTGTTTTTACGGTTTTCTCCCTGCATGCGCCCCTGGGGCGCCATGCGCTGGGGCGTATGTCCCAAGTATTTCTGTCTTCAGCATGCCAGCCCTCCTGCACCACGATGTCCCTCCCCAGCTCCGATGGCGAAGCCACCTCCATCCCTTCCTCTGCCGGTGCTTCCACTGGCTATGGAAAGGATGCAGAATGCAGAAGCGTTCTTGGTCACCCACCCTTAAGGGAGAGGCATCCGTTGGGACGCTCGATCCTCTCCCCACTGACCCTGGCTGCCCGGAGTCCGATCCGAACCCGGAGCCACGGCGTAGCGGCAGGTGTGGCATCTAGCGCCTCAACCCTCAGTGCCACCGGGCCGGCCCCCATCTGTTTTTTAAATCATTCATTTCTTGCAATAGTTCCCCTATCAACACACATTTACTACATTCAAATTCCTCTACGTTTTCCAAACCCTGTACCAACATTAAACAACTTATGCACTTGGTAAAAGGAGAAGCCATATTGTACCTAGCTTTTCCTAGTTCTAAAAGGAATATTTTTTTTTTGTTTGTTTTTTTCTTTTATAAAAAGTCCCCTTACTTTTATACTGCTTTCAAGTCTTTTTCCCCTTGGTCCTTGCGTTCAGAGCGGACACATAGCAAGAACAACAAGCAGTTAAATAATGACCATATTCCCAAGTGGAATACAATTAGGCCAAAAGGGCAGACCATAAGTGACGTTTGTACCCAAGAGGAGTACAGGCGGGTGTAAATATATATAGGGCATACTAATATGTGCAATAGTTTTTACCACATTAGTGTGAGGACCAACAATGTATTCTGGGATTATACCTCTTTCCATGGCTCTTAGCCAGGGTTCCCATATTGCCCAAAAATGCAATGTTTTCCCTGAGCACCCAGCTGCACTCTCTCAAACACCATACAGGATTTTACATTTTGTTCCCATCGTGTCACTGTTGGAAGTGAGGTGGACATCCATAACTGTGCTATTGTTCTGTGGGCATTAATTAGGGCAATTGACCATAAGGGGTTTGTCACCCTTTGATTTGGATGAATAGGGTCAGCCCCCAGTAGTAGCTCCAAGGGAGATTTAGAAGGAGTGTAGCCCAAAACTTGAGACATAGTAGTATGGATCAAGTGCCAGAATGGAGCTATCTTTGGGCAGGTAAGAGCCAGATGAAGGAAGTCAGCCTCATCCACTGCACACTTGGGACAAGTATCTGGTCCATTAACATCCAAACCATGTAGCATTTAGGGGTCACATATGCCCTATGGAGGAAGTATAACTGAATTTGTCTCAGTTTATTGATACACGAGCCGTGCACGAAATGAGAGCATGCCAATGCCCATGTTTTCTTATCAATATTAATGGAGAGATCCTCACTCCACTTATCTTGACTAGAGCTTGAGTTTGAGACCTGGGAGAGTGGGCTCACAATTGCTGTATAGTAAACAGACAGTGGTTTGCTAGCTGGTTGGGGACAGAATAATTCTTCTTCAAGGGGTGAAGGGGCTACCCATAAATTAGCAGCTTTAATATTAATAACCCCCCCCCCCCAGGTGACGTAGGGTCAAAGATATGAAGAAATCTCCTGGTGGAATGGCCCATTTAGCGCAAAGTTGTGAAAAACTCACCATCACCCCTCTTCGTAAAGTTGGTTGACCTCTAGGTGACCCTTTTTCCTCCAAGACCATAATTGCTGAATCATACTAAGAGTGCAATCGGCTATGGATTTCATAAAATCAAGTATGCTGGAGTTAGGGGAGTTACCCCCAGCGAAATCAGTTCTGTTAAGGGCACCCAGCCAAATATGTTGGGTAGTGTCAGTGAAAGGGGTTACAAATATGCCTTGGACTTAAGTTTTTGAGGCTACCTACTAAGGTATCATTGCAAAGGTTCCCCTCTAGCAAATCTTCCTCCAATCCGATCCAGGGGCACCCCAGGATGTTGTCCCCTGTTGGTATATAGGCCAGTTGCGCTGCCCGATAGTATAATTTAAAATTAGGCAACCCCAATCCCCCTGCACAGGTCTTCCCTGCAGTATCGCTCTAAGGATTTTAGCTTGTCATCCCTTCCAGATAAATTTATGTACCATCATTTCCACCTGTTTAAAATGTATCAGGGGAATCTTAATAGGAAGGGTTTGGTAGTAGTATAGTAGTCTGGGCAGTATAAACATTTTTACAACCCCTACTCTGCCCAGCAAAGAGATCGGTAGTGCATTCCACCTTTCACAGTCCACTGTTAGTTTCTGTATAGTTGGCTTGAGATGTAATCTGTACAGTTCCCCAGTATTTGCAGAAATTTGCAGCCCCAAATATTTTAGTCTCTGGACAAACTGGAGTCCCTCCCCCCAATTGAGCAGTGAGTTGAGCCCAATCCTTAATACCCACTGGTAACAATTCACTTTTAGTCCAATTGACCTTATGCCCTGAAATAGCACCATACGCATGCATTATCTGATGGACCAAAGGCAAGTCTTCAGCAGGGTTCTACAAATACAATAATTGATCATCTACATGCATTGCAATTTTAAACTCTCTTCCCCCTCCCATAAAGCCTCTAATGCCATTATGTGCTCGAAGTGAAGCTCCCAGTGGCTCCAAGAACAATACATATAACAGTGGAGACAAGGGGCATCACTGGCGAGTTCCCTGGCCAAGGTGGAAGGGACTCAATAGTTCACCACCCACTGAGATTTGTGCCAAGGGGCCACAGTACATTGCCCAAACCCAGGAACAAAAAGAAGGACCCACACCCATTCTGTTTAGGGTATAAAACAGGTACCCCCACTCCACATGGTCAAAGGCCTTCTCAGCATCCAAGGCTATAACTGCAGCACCATGTGATTTTTTTAGTAAGGGTCAAGTGGTATATGATACTCAGCGAGCACCTGATATAATGCTTCCCCAACCATACCTTAACAAAACCAGATTGATCCCAGATATATGATTCTGGGCAGCACTACTTCCAACCATGTTGCTAGGGCTTTTGCCAGAATCTTATAATCCGCTGTTAATAAAGAAATTGGTCTATAGGAGGAGCAAAGAGCTGGGTCCTTACCCAGTTTAGGCAATACAATATTGGTTGCAGACCTTGTGGAGGGGGGCATCCTCCCCGTCTCAATCCCTCGAGCAGTGCATTGTGTAAAGGATCCAACAAGTGGCCTTTGAAAGCCTTATAAAAGTCTGTTGGGAGGCCATGAGGGCCTGGAGCTTTCCCACTTTTTAAGGATTGTATAGCAGCCCTAATTTCTTGAGCTGTTAAGGGGGCATCCAGCTTCTCAGCCTCTTCAGTGCTAATCCTAGTGAGAGGTGCTTTACTAAAAAAAACTGTCATAGTCATCTGGTGTGGGGTTGCACTCTGAGGAGTAAAGAGATTTATAAAAGTCACCAAATGTTTCACCTATCTCCCTGGTTCCCCTTATCATATCCTCTTGTGCAGTTTGTATTTGACTGATTGATTTCAGACACGTTCCTTTTTATTTGTCAGGTTAAGTATTTTCCTGTCCTGTCCCCATCAAAACACTGACCTGCGTTAGAGAGAATATGTCTGTCCAAGTGAACACTGGACAGGGTATTAAACTTCCATTTTAACTTCTGCACAATCCCATAGAGGACAGCTGTGGGGTTCGGCATATGCGCCTTCTCACAAGCCGCAATCTTACTTCTAAGAAAGTCCAATTCTTTAGTAGCTGAATGCTTTTCTTGTGATGTGTAGGTAATGGCCTGCCCTCTCACATAGGCCTTCGGGGCCTCCCAATGTGCACAGTGTGAGGTATCACCTCTACATCTGAAATGCAAAAACTCTTGTAGGTTCTCCCCCGTATAGTAAAGGAATCCCTGATTTTTTAACAGGTGAGGGTCCAGTCTCCAGAATTTAGTGCCCACTGGGGAGCTGAAGCCCTGAAAAGTAATATAATGTAATGCATGGTCTGAGATCATGATCAGCTGGTATCTTGCATACCCCAATTTAGCCACTAAGTTACTTGATAACAGTCTATCTATACGAGCATAGGAGTTGCGTGCATGTGAATAAAAACTGTATTGCTGCCCAGATGGGAAGAGGTGGTGCCAGGTGTCAACCAGGTTAAAATCAACTTGCAATGCTTCCAGAGCTTTTGCATTATGGGACTTAGACATAGGGATTTTGTTTGATCGGTCTAAGATTGTGTCAATGACACAATTGTAATCACCCCCTAGTAGTCAGGAACCCTCCCATTTAGACATGACCAGTGCAAGTTTCTGAAAAAAGCCAGGGTTCTCAACATTAGGTGCATATATTGACCCAATCAACATTATCCCTCTACTTGGTATCTCAACCTTGGCCAGGGCATATATACCAAACTGATATGTCAATCTATCTAATACTTGTACTGGGGAGCCAAACAGAAGCCCCTTTGGCTTTAGAGGAGAATGTTGATGACACTCAAGTGCCACCCTTAAAGGCAGCCATTTTCTGAGATTCCGAGGGAGAGAAATGAGTTTCTTGCAATAAAACAATCGATCCCTTGACCTGCGTGTCTCTGACATAACCCTTTTCCATTTTTTGATAGATTTAAGGCCATTGATATTCCAGGACAAGCATTTAACTTCATCCCCATCACTGAACAGCCTTCTAGAATACATTCCAAATCTGGTATATAACATGAGAGCATCCATCTTCTTTTCTCCCATTAATCCAGCCTCCTCCCTCCAACCCCCCAAACTTTGAAAAACTTTGCCCCTACACAAACCCCAACTATGAAACCTAGCGATATAGCCAAGCAATGACACCATAGATATGAACCTCAGCCTAGGAACCACCAGGGGCAGCAGATTTAGATGGGACCAGGCTGGCACCCTCCCTTCTCTCACAAGGACATGGTGCCATACATGCCAGTCTGTAGGAGCCCTCTGTATATCCCTCCCCCAAACCAGCAGACCCACCCACATCCCCCCGATATACTGCTTCCCCACAGTGCAGTCCAACAGGGACTGAAGCTCCCCTTCCCCCCCACGAGTATAAACCTGCCAGCATTCCCACTACAAACAGTGGGCAGCAGAGTCTCCATCTGCCCATAAAGCTAGCCATAAGTGTGGTGGTGGTGGGGGGATGGCCCGTAGGCAGCATAAAAGAAAGCTATTTGGCTAAACAACAAATACAATGCAACATCGCTGAACATTGAATTAAGAAAGTAAAAAAAAAAAAAATAATAATATTAAAAGCCAAGTAGTCTATTAATAATCCAGGACCATCTCCAATGAGCCCTCATAGTGAAATCCACTTCTGCTAGAAGTTCACATGGAATTTGACCAATGTGTAGGGGGCTCGGAGTGATAAAATTGCCTCCTAAAAACAAAAATAAAAAAAATAAAAGCAACGCTCCTGGCGGCATAAGAAAGTTAGTAGGTGAAATATAGTCATAAGGCAAGTCAGCAAATCACCAGTGTTCCTGTCTCTGTCACTATTCAGTACAGCTGACTTCTTATACGTTGCCTCCAACCCATCCACAAGGCCCAGTTAGGAGACATGACCGAGGTCTGAGCAGAGCCCTACAGTTGAACCAATACCTGATCAGCCCTTTATGTGTTTTTTGATTTTTCCCTTTAGAACTTTGCAGGACAGTTCCAATCGATCCACGAAACCCAATAGTTATAAAAGAATCTCCTGCTGTTACCAAAGTCCCAAGACTCTGTCTGGGGCGAGCACAATAAGATACTGAATCAAAAGCCATAGTGCCAGGGCTCCACGAAGCATAAAGTCGCAGCTTGGCAACTGGTGTTATAAACCACTTTGAGAAAGAAATGAGACCCATGCCATCTTACATAAGGGCACATTGTTGGAGCAGAAAAAGATATGTTCAGGCAAATAAAACAGAAATTTTTAGGTTATGATCAGTACACACCTCATTCTGCATTGGGTTGCAGTCCATCCCTCCTAGTCTCCTCTTCCTCAAGCCACCTATCCGCCACTTTGACATAAAAAAAAAAAAAAAAAGCCCCAGCCTATCCACTCGAAGCCGAGCAGGGAACACCAAACAGAATTTCCATCCTAAGCAATGCAGTTTATTTTTAATCGGATTGAAATTTTGATGTTTCATCTGGAGGTTTCTGCTGTAGTCTTGATAGATGTGCACCGTAGAGTTCTCTAATTTTAGAGGGCCCATTTCTCTAGCTTTTTGTAGGATAGTCTCCTTGTCTCAGAACCTCAAATATTTAAAAAAACAGTGATGGGGGCGATCCACTGGGTTTGGTGGTGGACCCACACGATGAGCTCTCTCAACCTCAAAACGTTCAGCTTCCTCGCCGAGGCCTAGCTTCCCAACCAGCCATTTATGCATTTCTACATTCAGATTACACCCCTCCAGGCCCTCAGGGAGCTCAGTAATCTGAATGTTTGATCTACGGGAGCAGTTGTCCTGATCGTCTAAGCGCTCCTTTAAATCTGCAGTCGTGGACAGGAACCTGTTACGTTCTGCTGAAGCTCCCGCATACGAGTCTTCCATATCACTGACTCTGTGCTGTAATTCACAAAGTTGAGAGGTATGAGTGGTAATTGTTTCAGTAAGGCTAGTAACCACCAATTGTGGATGGGCAAATTGCAAGTTTAAGTTATGAAACCCCGCTTTCATGTTGCTCCTCATTTGTGCCAGCGTATCAGGAACCTCAGCTAGTGATTGAGCGAGTTCCATCACAGTATCTTCGGCCTGCACACTGTCTACTCTGGTGGCTGGTGTGGTAGGCCCCGAGCTGCGTAAATCGCACTCACTTTTTCTAGCTGGCGCTTTGGCTCCGAATTGCAGTTTAGCCTGTTTATTTCTTGATTTTCCAGAGGCCATCGGGGCAGGAAAGATAGAGAACATCTATAAAGTGGCTCAGAAGCAGTTATTTAGCTGATTTTATTAGGATTAGAGCCGTCACCCTGAGGAGCTGTGTTAGCAAGTATCCTCTATGCTTGCCCCCTAAGGTGTTTAATGTACTGTCCCTCAGTGATGCTTTGTGCAACATCCCCCCACCACACACACATATGCGCCATTGTTCAGTCTTTGTTTTTGTCACAGCTTCTCCCATTATCATATGGTGCTTGTGTCTCTACTTATGACATTGTATAATGTTTGCGGTGGGGTTGGGGGGTTATATATGATGTGTTAAATCCTATATAACCAGCTGTTTGTATTGCTTCTTTTTGTTGTTGTTTTTTTAATCCAAAACTTGCACAAGGTTTGCAGATACAATGAGTGTTTGACTCACTCACTCCATGGAAGTGAGCACACTCACACTCATCCAAGCTGCATCTGAACTGCTGTATTTATTTTATTTATCAAGTCTAGCATTACAAATACCTTTGAGCCATGGCTCTTTTACAAAGGTTCCACGTCAGAGCTGTAGATGATGTGATTCTTGTGATGCGAGTCTGTGTTTTGTGATCAGTGCTGCTGCAGTCCCCTTGAATATGTAATGGCATAATATGCTTAGTTTGCAGTTTTTGCACAATACAAAAAGTACATGAGCTGATATTAAAGTTACATCCCTTTTAGCAGTGTGTATATTGCCTGAATGTAGCATTTTCCTCTACATTTGGGAAGGCAGTGTGTTTTGAGGCTTTACATGAACAACATCGCTTCTGTCACTTCTGTGCAGAAAAATCATGACCCAGAATCCGTCATCTGCATGATGAACTGCACCTTTTAATGTCATTTTGATGCAGTTATCAAAACAGTTCTGTTGCAGTGGTTAACGAAAGGCAGTCATAAAAATTGTTTTGGGGGGGTGATATCTACATTATCAATTCTAATGTGACAATTGATGTTGTTTGGCTGTCTATGCTGTTTTTGAAAATCCTGTATTCTGTCTTGGCAAACACTGGTAATTAACTGGAAACATTTGTGATTTGTCCTGAGTGCTCCCTAGAAAAGAAAGCACTGACCTGAGAGTATCAGTAAAGCTTTGGATGTCACATTTTTTCAAGAGCACTTACACTCCGAATTCTTGGTTGAGTGAGACTGAGAAAATTGCATTTATTTGCATGGTACCTGCTTTAATAGGATGTATGTTCTCACAGACTTTGATTTGTACATGATTGTGTGATGTGCAACTATTAAATAATTCAGTTTTTATTTGTATCTGTGTTAACTGTGCTATTCATTTGTGTCTGGTGATTCATTTAAGAATCTGATTCAGTAATATTAAAATAAAGTGATTGTGAATGACCAAAAAATGGTATCAATGCATTCAGAGTTACTGTGTAAACGCACAAAGATGTCATGAATTCATACTTTAGACCAGTATTTAATAAGTATTTGCATGGTGGCTTTTATAACTGTGAACCTTGGCCCCTATCCTCATCTAATAATAAAATAGTAAATCAGTCAGAGTTCAAACCTGCACATATCTTATTACTGGACAGTTCTGAAGTTGGTGTACTGTATTTAGCTATAGTTTCCTACACTTCAAACCTAAATCAATTTTCATTATTCCAGTTATACAGAAGTCCCAGGAATGGGGTAGGGATCCTGCCCCTTTGCTGAGCAACTCCTAGCCGATGTATGGAGACAGACCCTCACACCCCAACTAGAGACCGAGACAATTGATTTGCTGCATAAGAATAGATGCAGCTATGATCCTTTATGTCTGCCCAACTCTGAGACCTCTGTCGAGGGGCTGAACATGATGACTATGACTCCCATGGACTCCCAGGCTGGGAGAAAAGTAGGATCTACACTGAGTGGGCATAGGAAGCTTCACCTGGATTGTTTTTGCTTGCATACCCCAGGGCTGATCTTTGTAGGGAACTAAATGAGAACTATAAATGCAGAATGATTTCATGCTGAAAACAGACTAGATAAAGTCTGTGGCCTGATGACACAGCCTTATGGCCATATCCCTGAGAAGTACCTTTTTTGGATTGGTAGCCAGGTAACTGGGCACTAAGGGTCCAAAGCAACCCATAGACTCCAAAAGCTTCATTACCTGCTTAAGTGATGCAGGAGTCCTAGGAGCTGGGTAGTGATCCTGTCTCTTTGCTGAGCAACTCCTGGGTGATGCAGGGGTTCAGTTTAAATGTAATTCAAATAATAAGTGACAAATGAAATGCAAAAATGTACAATACAACTTAATTCACTGCCCTCTAACACATGCACTAACTGATTTTTTCCCTGAAAGCAACATATCAATAATATCCTATACAAAAATGAATTACGTGCTCACTGTCTATCTGGCAAAAGGCATCAAGTCAAAATAAAACTGATGATTGTACTAATGTAATAAATGTCTATAAAAATAGATCACAGATTGAATAACATACAAGAGAACTCGTTCAAATGCTGGCTGTGAATTTACAAAAAAAAAAAAAGACGACTAATTTTAGTGAATCAGCTCTAGTAACACTCATGTTGTGAAATTCAGCAAGTTTTATAAACATTGAAATAAGAATATCTAATACAATTTATTTTCCCACTAATAGTCACACTAACAATAGATATAATAAAGGCAGAACACATTTGGTAGCACAATTATCATTTTTTATTTTCTGTTCTCTTTAAATTCAGAGCCCTGTGCATCTGTATCTGTGGCCACATGGAAGCGCAGGGCCCAGAGGGCCTTCTGCTTCTACAGCCCACCAGACAGCCCTGTGAATTCCTGACAGTTGCTACACAGAAGTGCAGGGGCAGCACGGGCCTGCACAACTGCATCTGTTCACACAGGTCTCTAAGGGACTTGCATGAATGAGGATACGATTCTGCTATCTCAAAAAGAAAGAAAATTCTTTGCAAACAGCTCTGTTAATGCACCAGTTAGGTTTCTACTTGACACCACAAAAGTAGGGAAATGTGGTGTTAGGGTGTCCAACTGTAACTCCCCACCCCTTCACCACAGCAGCAAAAGGACAAAATCACACAAGCAACTACAGACTGCCATCAACGGGTAAGACGAACAACATACAACTGTTTCCAGATTATATAAATGCAGTAGCACTGATGTGCTACCTTTGTCCGATTTTTATCCCTGGTATGCACACTGCAACACATACGCACTTCTGGCTGCAGATAGAAATCCATTCTACTTAAATTACAACACTACTTATGTTTGCAGAAGCACAGGCCCCTGCAGCCAGAGATACAAATCATTGATACTCAAATTACAAGAGTTATTTTGCCTACAGAAATGCAGGCCGCTATGTAGCCACATGTACTTATGCACACTGTAATGTATATACACAATTCTGCCATGAGGGGCCTGTGCTTCTGCTACCGCAGGTGTAAAACATACGCACAGACCTCTGGCTGCAGAAATGCAGGTGCCAAAAAATCCATGATACCACCATTACAACAACACTTTGGTCTGCAGAAACACAGGGCCCTGCGGGGCCAGCACTTCTGTAGCTACTGTATGACATACACAGAGTTCTGAATGCAGAAGTGCAGGCTCCTGAGAGGCCTGTACATCTCCAGCCACAGATGCAAAATGTGTACACTGCCCTCTGGCTGCAGAAGTGCAGGCCTGTGTGGCACCAGCACTTATGCAGCTGCATTTAGAAAACCATGCTGTAGCGGATCCTATTATAAAGTGAGGTACCACCCGCTATCACCTTAGACCAGCAAAAAGTAATTATTTTAACCTAAGCTGAGCTTTAAAATGTAGCATTTTTTTTTCGGGGAAACTGCTACCCCGCTTTGAAAAATTTCATCTGCTGCTGAAACCATGATACTCACATTGTAACAGTACTTCTGCAGCCAGAGGCACTCATGGGCACTGTACAACATACACACACAGCTACAGCTGCAGAAGCAAAGGCCCCTGTGGGGCTTGTCCTTCTGCAATCGCAGATACAAGTTCACAATGGTAACACATCAGTGCTACTGCATTTGTGTTATCTGAAAACAGTTGTATTTATTTATTTATTTAAAATTGTGGTAACTGGGAAAGGCACACTGAGCCAAGGCTCATTTCCAGGTGTGACCCGAGGGTTGGGGAAGAGGGGGTACAGACATAAAGGCAGTACAAACAACCAAAGTGTGAATGCAACTCTATGTTGTTTTACCCGATGATGGCTGTCTGTGGTTGCTTATTTGGTCTTGTCATTTTGCTTCTTTGGGGAGAGGGTTGGGGAATTAGGATTTGAAACCCTAATACCACATTTCCATACTTTTGCGGAGTTAACTGGAATCCTAAATGGTGCATTATTATAGTTTTTTTTTAAAGAATATACATATCATGCAGTAGCTGTAGACTTGGATAACTTCTGATAAACACATTTATCAGAAGAACAATGTGAATAAGTAGAGGACCATGAATTTATTAGTATAGTACTGCAGTTATCACCTATTTATTCATTTAGTGCTGTCATTATGACCCAGCTGACCACCGCCCTGCCCACCATCACTACTTCCAGCACTCTCTCTTTACCAAATCTGCCATAGTTTGTACTTGCACTGCTCAATGATCTCAGCACGCTACCCCAAAATATAATTGGAACCACTGCTACACAATAATAACCTCTGTTTTTTGCAGAAAAGACATAGTACCTCATTTATTTTTTCCTAATTTTGTTACTGAAGCTCAGTAGCACTCCTTCTTTGTCTTCATATGCCGCTTCCTAACTAAACTCACCCAAACTGCCACCGCTGCCAGCTCCTGAAACAACAAACCCAGTGGTGAAACCCCAGTTTTTTTTTAAATAAATCTTGCCCTAGCGGCAACAGCAAAACCACTGGATGGCCAGCTATAGACTTAAAAAGAAAAACCATGCTGAGTGCTCCATAACCATTCTGGTTTTATTCTGCACAGGCTCATTTCTCCACTTGTCTTTCCCTTGTCAATCACACACCAAAACAGCCTACTTCTCAGTTCCACACCTCTCCTGCGTGGCAGCCACATACCAAAACAAAATAAAAAAAAAATATATTAAACTACACAGAAGGACCACTCCTGCACACCATAACTTATACTGTGCTTTCTTTACTCGGGCTAATGAACTAAACCCATCCGCCATATTGCCACACATTTTTTTTGAAATCTCCACTAGTACACCAGTGAGCGACATTGCAGCCTCAGTGTCTGTATCGTCCTGGCTCATCAGTGGCAATGCCCATGGCAACACCACAAAAATAAGACTTAAAGCCACCATTTAATAAAAAAGTCCCACAAAATCTATTAATTATAAAAACAAAAACAATTAAAGGAAAAAAACTAATTACCTATGGTCTGGCCCTATTACATAAATGGAATATGCAATGAGGAATAGTTATATAAATGATTTGTCTATATTCATGCAGTTTGATCACAGCCATCTCACTCATGACTTATGCCAGTCATGAGGTTACCCAAGGTCAAATTGCACTCGTAAATAAATAACTTCTCTAATGGTCTCTGTCATAAAGGCATAAATCTGGAAGCATAGGCAGACCAGGAGGAGCTATAAAATTCACAAGTAGCATTTCATTATTATTATTAATAATAATAAAACAGGAAAAATAAAATTATACTGGATAGCTCTTCATAACAGCAGTACAAAAGAAATCGTACACCTGAATCTCTCCCACAAAATCTCATTCATTCTCTCTCTCTCTGTCGTGTATGTAAACAAAACCTTGCTCTCTTTTTATAAGATGTATTTTCCTAACAGTATAAACTCTGCCTACTGATGTTGAAGTTTCATCTCCTGTCTTTCACAAAGTGTATCAGAACTTTGTCAGTTTCTTTCTTGAAGTCAGCCTGAAGAGCACATGTAAAAATTAATCCACGACAAAGGTGGGCTCTACTAGGGAATTAATACCTGATTGGAGGGGGTTGGGGCACAAGGCCACAGGCCAAGCACCTCCAACCACCAACCAGGCATTAATTCCCTAGTACAGCCCAACTCTGGAGTGGATTAATGCACTTGTATCATGGCAGGTGAGAGGGCAGAATTGTTTAAATAGTGTATAACTTATAATGAAAGAATGATGAGGATAAAAAGTAATTTTACTTCAGAAACTATGCTTCACTTTTGTCCATTTGAAGCGCTGTATAGAGCTGGAAATGTGCACGTTGCATAGTGGATGTGCATTGATGTAGTGCCTGACAATTTCTGACACCTAGCAAGTTTACATTAAGTTGGAAAACAGAGAAACGTGAACATTTCCTAGTTGCAATCCATTGTTCTAATGTTTTGCCCTCCGTTGCTACATTACATTGATGCATCAGAGTACTGCATTGTGGGGGAAATGTGCAAGATTTGCATATTTAAGTATCCACCTAAAAAATACGATGACAGACAATTACAGTGTACTCATTTTAGCAGTGTAGTTATTTCTTTTGCTACCTTACAGTGACCGCTTCAGTCCCGAGGTCCATTGGGTGGGTGGGTGGGAAACAGTGTGCCGAGAAAGCAACCCGGGAGAGCAGTGAGTGGAGTTTGAATCACCTCAGTGGTGGGTGGGAAGGACATAATCTATGACAGAGAGCAGTGAGCGGAGGCTTCATCACCTCCCTCCCGATAGTGATCCGAATGTGCTTGCTCAGGTTGGGCATGAGCGCTGTCCCCATGGTAAGTAAATTATTTCTGCCGTATGCACCTGATACCAACCATGGTCTAATTCTTTGTTTAGCACGCTCCCATCCCCTTGCAGGCATTACTAAGGGCTTAATACCTGCCTCAGTTTGTGTCATGTGTTGTGTTTTGGTGAATGGAATTATTGTATTTTAGTATTACATTTATTGCCATGTTACAACTAGTTTTAGCAGGTCCAACAAAAAAGAACATTCTGTCCAAGATCTGATCTACTGTTTGACAATTCTGTAAACAAGCTCATGGAGGTCAAAATTCATCTTAAGGGTCAACCCCCATATTACAGATTTTTTTTTTTTTTTTTTTGTAAAAAATCCAAATAGCTTTCTGCAATCATTTCAGCAATACAAGTATATACATTTGCAAATCAAGGGATCCCAGTTTCACATAAAGAATCAGATATTTTTTAAGCACAGAGAAGCAAAAGGAGAAAGAAAAAATAAAAATAGCAAGTAAAGGAAGGGAGATGAGGGACATTTTTGGACCATTAGAGTGGTCAGTTACTAGTCGCCACAAGAAAACTTGATTGGGCAGTCAGACAGGCAAGCGACAGACAAGAGGCATAAAATATTTCAACTATAACTGCATAACAATATATCTCTAGAAAAATCTAAAGTCCCTATGGAATGGAAATTAGCAGATGTAGTTCCCATCTTTAAGAAAGGAGATAGGGTGATAGGGAACAAATGCAAAACTATCAGTTTAACAAGCATAATTGGTAAAATGATGGAGAGTATTATTAGAGACAGAATATTAACTCAGACTAATGATTTGGATCGGTATCAACATGGTTTCATAAAGGGCAGAAGTTGTACAACCAATTTACTTATCTTCAACGAGCAAATGAATACGTATCTAGACAAAAATATACCATGTGACATAATATACCTTGATTTTTCAAGGGCGTTTGATCTAACACCACACTGGGCATTAATTAAAAAAATCTCAAATCTGAACATAGGTTCTACCATTGTTAATTGGATAGCTGACTGGATGATGGAAAGAAAACAGTGTGTCACAATTAATGTGCATATTTCCACTGAAGGACCTGTTGCCAGTGGAGTCCCACATGGCTCCGTTCTGGGACTGATCCTTTTTAATGTTTCTATTTCTGACATGACAAAAAATGTAGAGGGTACAGCAATAAAATATGTTGATACTAAACTAGGGGGGCCATGCAGTACATTTGAGGAATCGAGTAAATTACAAAATGACCTGAATAACATCATATCTTGGACCCAGAAATGGGACATGAGACTGAATAAAGATAAGTACAAAGTTATAAACCTGGGTAGATCAAACAAAAAATATAATTATCATCTTGATAGAATCCCCATCTGCAAGACAAACTGCAAAAAAGATTTATATATATAATGAATGATCTAAGTAGTGAACAACAGGTTAGTGAGGCCACAAATAGGGCTAACAGAGTACTGTGGTCCATTAAAAGAAACATAACGTCCAGATCTAGCAGAGTCCTCCTTCCTCTCTATAAATCATAAATAGGACCACATCTGGAATATTCATCACAGGTTTGGAACCCTTATAAAGTGTCAGAAAAAATGAAACTTGAACAGCTTCAATGCTGTTTCACTAAAACAATCGAGGGACATAGTGATTTCTCATACAAAAATCAGTTGGAGGCCCTACACCTCATGTCCTTGGAAACTTGGAGAGCACGGGGTGATATTCTATTTCTGTATGATGTTTTACAAGATCGTAATCTCATGTGTGACTTAAATATTGAGTATAAAGACAATAATAGAGAAACCAGGGGACATCCACTGCAATTGAAGGGGAAGCGATTTAGAACCAATAAAAGGAAGTACACATAGGGCTGGATATTCAAACTGCGCCATTCATAGGTGCAAGCCCTTGAGCTGCGTAAAATAGTTGTGCAGGGGTGTGTCCTGGGAGATATTCGAAGGAGTTGTGCTATTGAGCAACTCCTTTGAATATCACCCCCCAGCCACAGCCACTGTGCATGGCGCAGTGGAACTTGCGCCACTGCAAGTTGACAGAGTGGAGCATTCAACTTGCGGTAGCGCAAGTACCATTGCGCCATGCGCAAAATCACGATATTCAAAAGGTGACATGCAAATGGGGCTATAATTCATGCAAGGTGCGGGGGCCATTTGCATGTGATTATATCCCCATTTGCATGCCATTAGCATGTAGAGTCGCCAATCCCGAGGACTTGCGCGCCTGGCGCTTGCCAGGCAGCAGCCGCCGGGGACCGACGCCCCTGCAGCTCGATCATGGCATAGTGTACCCCCCACCAGCCCGATCGCTGGGCATCCATGTGGCCCCCACCCTCCTCCTGTACATATCCCTGGTGGTCCAGTGGACCAAATGCCCGATCGCGGGCAATATGTATAATAATTCCCACCCTCCGTTCACATCCCTGGTGGTCCAGTGGACCAAAATGCCCGATCACAGGTGGTATGTATAATTCCACCCCTCCGTACACATCCCTGGTGGTCCAGTGGACGAAATGCCCAATCGCAAAGTGGTATGTAATAATTCCCACCCCTCCCGTACACATCCCTGGTGGTCAGTGGACGAAATGCCCGATCGCGGGCGGTATATATAATTCCACCCCTCCGTACACATCCCTGGTGGTCCAGTGGACGAAAATGCCCGATCGCGGGTGGTATATGTGTCTAAATCCCCAGACATAGCCTGGTGGCTAGTGTCCCCACCCTACCCACCCACGAAGCCCACCACCGCTCTCCCCTGGCGGCGGCAGCATCCCACCCGCCTGCGCGCCCCGTAACTGACCAGTGTAGGCTCTAGGGCTGATGCCCATTGGTGCAGAGCAAGAGCCAATGGGCGCAGCCCATACCGTATATGACAGTCCAGATTGGTTTTATCACACATACCGCCTCCGCTACGCATTTCGTCCACTGGACCACCAGGGATATGAACGGGAGGAGCGGGAGCCACATTGATGCCCGCGATCAGGCTGGTGGGGAGTACACTATGCCCGCGATCGGGCTGCGGGGACACTGGGTTGGGGGCCCAGCCACAGGTGGCAGCTGCTGTGTTGCATCCTGCAGTACAGCAGCTCACCTGTGGGTGGCCCTCGACATAAGCCTTTTTTTTGGGGGCTCAAAGTCCTGCAGGCGCAGGTTGGGGGTTGCGCCTGCACAACTCTGCACAGCCCGGCTGAATATCGGGCTGTGCAGTTTATGCACGGTTCCTCCCCCTCCAGTTCATCATGCATTCATTTGCATTGCACTGTTGCTCAGCATGTTTTCTGTGGCGCAACTGCCTCCTGCTGAATATCGCAGAGATAGACAGAAGTTTGGACTTGCTGGGCAACCCTATTGCGCATGACGCAACCCTTTTGAATATTTGGCACATAGACTGTAAGGGAGGTAAACCTATGGAATTCTTTGCCATTGAATATAATTCTGGCTGAAAGTAAACGAGCATTTAAAGCCAACTTAGATAACTATATTTTTAGTGGTGCTGACTTAAGGTATTATGTGTAATGGCTGGAACTCAAATGGGCTTATGGACCCCTGGTTCCTATTCTTTCCTTAGTATAGCAAATGGAACAGGTCTTACCCAACCATGTCACAGTCCCCCCATTGTATATCCCTTATTTATGCAGAAGGCATGGACACAAAGGCCATTGTATAAATCTCTTTATCTGAGCTACTGTGTGTATAAATGTAAAATGTTACACTTGTAGTAAACTCTTCATCCCAGCTTTATACATCATCACCATTTTGGACCCCCACCTTCATTACTTCCTCCAGCAAACCTGCTTCCATCTCTACAGAAACTCCCCCCTCGACTGCAGCAATATATTTTTTTTTTTGTAAACTTGATTTATTCCTCAGGACATGAGGGTTCACTCAAAATTACATCTATTATATCAGAATAATGTATAGACTTAGAATTTTACATAATCAGCTCATTAGATAATTCCAATCGGTATTGCATAAGTGTGTCCATATATATTACAAATCCAGGTACTTAACTCTGTGTTAATATTAGTACATCAGTAAGTTTACTCATCTGGAATTTTACTCTTCTGGAATGTCAAACTGCTCCAAACACTGCACATTTAGGCTTAATAGCCTCTGATTAGATGCCAACCAGGTTCACTGTCTCTACCTTTCAAAATACTGGGAACCAATCGGAACCCATTGCAAATTCTAAAGGCACCCATATTTCCTCATATCTTTGCCTTTGGCCAAATACCTGACACTGGGTGTGTGCTAGTTTCATCAAATGAAGTAGTTGCTTCAGCCAGGCGGAAACTGTGGGGGCTCTAAGATTGTTCCAGTGAAGTGCCACTTCTCTTATATCCACAATTCTCCCAATTCTCTTCAACTTACTACCATCTCCGGGATACCTACCTCCAATCTCTGGGAGCCATAATAGAACGTTTGAGGGATCCACATATATGTGTATGAGTAAAGCCTTAGTGAGTATTGTTTCAACACCCATCCATAAAGGTTTAATCTTGGAACATTCCCATAACATGTGGAAAAAAGTGCCCACCTATATACCATACCTGGGGCAGAACTGTGAGTTATCAGGGTTGATTTTATGGGCTCTTTCTGGGGTGAAATACACTCTCATCATAATTTTATATTGGAGGGATCACAATCTATTGTTAACCAAGCAGTGAAGTAAATGTTTTTGTATGAAAGTCCAACCCCTCCCGTCAGACCTTCCGGGAGCAGGTCTGTTTCCCATTGTCCTCTAGTTGCCTCAAGGGGATCTCCTAGTGAGCCCACCAGCAGTTTATAACACATTTGCAAAGGTTTAAATTTATCTATTTGGGAGAATCTTCTAAACAACTCCTCCAAAGGTGAATAGTACAGTTCTGCTAGGCCCCCCTTTTCTGAAATTGGCATTTCCACACGTTCCTTGATTCTAAGATATGTAAAATAGTGGGAGGGAGGGATAGCATACTTCTATTTAACCTCATGAAAGGTAGCAACCTGCTCTCCCTGCAGTAGCTGAGCCACCCTCATCAAGTCTCTCCCGGCCCACACTTTAAGATGATTACCCAGAGTTGCATTCAGTTGTCCCCCTTTCATCAAAACTGACCTTAGTGTGGTATCAGGGGAAATACAAGTGTGCTGTCCTAGAAGGTTGTGAGCCAACTTCCAGACTTTCAACGAGTTTCTGGTACAAGGGTTGAGGATCCGCTTTTCCTCTGGATCTAATGACGAGTCAACTAAGATTGAGTAGTATAGGGGAAACTCTTCTATATCTTCGATACCCATCCATTGGAGCTTCTTATGTACATCCCTTTGCATGAGGTCTGGAATCTGTGTCAATTGAGCTGCTATGTAGTAATATTTTATGTGGGGCAGGCCCACTTTGTGCCACAGGGCCAGCTTTTGAATTAGTGGGCATTTTCCCTGCCATAACAAATGCTTTATGGCACCTTCAATGGATTTTATATATTAGGTAGGTGGAGAAGGATTGTCTGAAATAAACATAAAATTTGGGGTAAGATAGACATTTTAATAAGGTTTACCCTACCTATTAAAGACAAAGGGAGGGCTCTTCAATTAAAACAATCCTCCTTGATTTTTTGAATCAAGGGAGTATAATTTAACTTAGCTATGAGTGAGAGTTTGTTTGGGAGAAGAACCCCTAAGTATTTAATTGCATTAGAGGGTGAGACCTCCACGCCTGCAATTTTTATTGTATTTTTGATTTTCCCAAGTGAAGCCACTCACTTTTTGTCCAGTTTATTTTGTGGCCTGAAAGAGGCACATACAACTCAAAACACCTATTCAGGTCTGGTAAGGCCCCTTCAGGATCTTTCATCAATAATGTTATTGTTACAAGAGTATTGCTGTTTATTGACACATATTGAAGCATACAAAGCTATCAAAGAAACGTAGAATCTAATGGCAAAAGGGGACCAATGGCCCAGCATGTCTTCCCTAAGTTCTTATTATGCCCCGATGTAGTGCCATGGTGGGTTTTTCATGCCCTCTCCCCACCTTCTGCTTCCTTGCCCTCATTGGTTTCCCCAAGTGGGACTACAAGACCCTAGATCTTGTCTCAACCATGTTTGAACCCATTGAAGGTTCTTTCCCCTACAGCTACTGCCGGTAGTCTGTTCCAAGTCTCCACCATCCTCCCTGTGAAGAACTTACCTTCCACCAATCTCCAGTCATGCCCCCTCATGACTGCATCTCTGTTTCTGACAAATGGGTCCTTGCAGTTTACATTATTTATACCCCTTAGGATCATGTAAGTCTTTATCATGTCCTCCCTCTCCCACTTGGCCCCCAGTGAGCACATGTTCAAGGTTTTCAGTTGTTCATCATTGGATCTGCCTTGCTGGGCCTAAACCATTTTTGTGACCCATGCTGCACTGACCCCAGCCTATCGATGTCCTTTCTCAGGTGGGGACTCCAAAACTGAGCACATTACCCCAGGTAAGACCTTATCAGTGATCTGTATATGGGCAGTATCAACACCAACACCCCCAGCTACTGTCAAAACC
Organism: Neoceratodus forsteri; assembly: GCA_016271365.2. Classification (NCBI taxonomy): domain Eukaryota; kingdom Metazoa; phylum Chordata; order Ceratodontiformes; family Ceratodontidae; genus Neoceratodus; species Neoceratodus forsteri. Next base: position 1,548,493,539 of record CM057455.1, on the reverse strand, counting down.
CTTCCTATACACCTCAGCATCCTAGATGCCTTGCTATAGGCCTTACTGTGCTGGCTGGTTTGCTTGCATGAGTCACTGATGAGGACTCCCAAGTCCTGTCCTCTGCTGAAATGCCCAGCTGAACCCCTTGTATCTAATACTCTTGATGTAGGTTCTTAATCCCTAAGTGCATCACCTTGCACTTCTTGGCGTTGACTTTCAACTGCTAAACCTTTGACTACCTCTCTAGCCTTTCTGAGTCCCTCTGAAGTTCCCTCAGCCCTTCTTCAATGTCCATCCTGCTGCCTAGTTTTGTGTTGTCAGCAAAGAGACAAATCTTTCCTTGACACCTTCACCTATATCACTAATGAACATATCAAATCAGACAAGTCCCAAGCCTGACCCCTGTGGTACCCCACTCATGTACCTGCTATACTTAGTTTTATCCCATTCACTATCACCCTCTGCTGCCTTCCCTCTTACCAGTTTCCCACCCACTTGAGTAATCCTTTTCTACTCCTAAGTCCTAAGCAGCCTCCTGTGTGGCATAGAATCAAACGTTTTAATAAACTCAGAGTAGAGCAAATCCACCAACTGGCCTTTTTTCCACCACCCTAGTGACCCAGTCAAAAAACAGTCAGGTTGATCTGACACAGTGGCCCTGACAGATTGAAACCTGTGCTGCTTGTTTTCCTGCAACCCATTGTCTTCCAAGTAGACCACTAGGCTTTCTTTCACTATGGTCTCTATCAGTTTTCCCCTGGTGGAGGTAAGGCTTTTACTGATCTAATAGTTACTCTGGTCCGCCATGTCCCCACCATTGTATCCCTGACTCCAGTGAATCATTAAATAGCTGGGTCAGGTGTTTTACAAGCTCTGAAGCTAGTTCCCCAAGCACCCTTGGCGTAGGCTGAGCTGGGCTTATCCTTATGAAATTGGTCCTGGAGCAATGCCATCTCAATCATTTTATGATTCTTTGTCAAAAATGTATTTATTTATTATTTGTTTGTTTAAAATTTGTTAACTGGGAAAGGCACACTGAGCCGAGGCTCGTTTCCAGGTGCAACCCGGGGACATGAGCAAACATATACAGTAAGGGGGGTATACAGTAATTCTACAAATGCAGGATAACCAAAATAATGCAATGGTTATTTACATAGAATGAGTTAGATATGAATAGCCATCATTATTTACATATTTTACGTATTGTACATAAGGAAAAGAGAGAGGAATTATAAGGAAGGTGTGACATTGGGAGAAGATGGGGAGTGGGAGCAGAGTGAAGTGTGGTGGAGGGGGGAAGTGGGTGAGGGGACAGGTGCAGGGGGATGAGGAGATAGATTTGAGTTGTCATTTGAATGCTTTGGGGGAGTGGAATTTGTGGAGGGGAGCAGGCAGTTGATTCCAGAGGTGAGGAAGGAGGTAAGAGAAAGTGGAGGCACTGGACAATGAGTGCTGGTGGGGGATGGAGAAAGAGCTGGGATGCCAGGATCTAAAGGGATAGGCAGGAGTGGGTACAGAGGAGAGGAGTGAGGCGAGATATGGAGGGAGGAGTCTGAGCCAGAATTTAGTCGTGACTGTAAATGAATGAATGTTCTGCCTATGAGGTAGGGGAGGGAAACTTAGAGAGGAGAGTGCAGTGATGGGTGTATGGAGGGGAATTTGTGGTGAATCTGCAAAAAGAATTGAGTAGGGTGTCGAGCTTGGAGAGCAAGGAGACCGGGGCTGAGGCATAGATAATGTCCCCGTAGTCGAAAATGGAGAGGATAGTCTTGTGAACTAGGTTGCAGTGGATATGTAGGGGGATTGTATGTTTGTTGTAAAAGAGCATGCCTAGCTTTGAGCAGAGGGAGTCAATATGGACAGCGTAATTGAGGTGTTGGTCTAGCCAAAGGCTAAGACATTTGTAAGAGGTGACGGTATCAAGGGAGGAGGTATCTGAGATGGTGAACCTGGGAGAGGAGGGGAGTTTGGCCAATTTTTCGGGGGAGCCAAAAATCATGGAGACAGTTTTTTTGAATTTAATTTTAGGGAGTTTTCTGTGAACCATGATAGTATGTAGTTCAGGTCAGACTGGAGAGGTAACTGGAGTGAGTTAGAGGTGGAGCCAGAAATGTAAAGCATGGTGTCATCAGTGTAGAGGTGAATATTAGATTGAGTGCAGACTGAGGAGAGATGGTTTATAAAAATTAGAGAGGGGATGGATCCTTGTGGAACACCTGATAGAATGGGGGGGGGGAGCAGAGTTGCCTACTATGACAGACTGTTGCCAGTCACAGAGGTAAGATTTGAACCAGAGTACAGTGGAAGAAGCAAGGCTCTCAGAGGGCAGTTTCCAGAGAAGGAGAGGATGGGAGATGGAGTCAAAGACCTTGGTGAGGTCAATAAATATTGCTGATGTTAGGTGGCCTTTGTCCATTGCTGAGAGGATTGAGCCTGTAACATGCAGAAGGGAGGAAATTGTGGAATGTTTTTTCCTGAAACCAGACTGGTAGTCTAAGAAAAAGTTTGTTGATGTAAGGAACTCGGCCAGTCTAGAGAGAATTAAGGTTTCCTGTAGTTTTGCCAGGGAGGGAAGCAAGGAAATTGGGCAGTAATTTCAAGGGGATGAGGAATCACTTGTTTTATGCAGCAGGATGACATTGGCCAGTTTCCATTTGGTTGGGGACTGTGTTAGTGAGGAAGAGTGACAATTTTGTAAACAGCTGGGATCAAGTATATAGGAAAAATTAGTTGCATTCCTTCAGAGAAAAAAAAAACTGCTGCTTTATAATTGTTGGACAGGAGGGCACAGTGATCTAGACTGTCTTGTTCTCAGGTACATCATGAATGGAGGGATACAAGAGAGTAAACATATGATGAAAGATCAACAATGATAGTATGAAGATACTGAGGAGAATGACTGAGCAATAAAGTGGCCATAGAAGGACAAATGGTTCAAATTGCAAGTCAGGCAGCACTAGTGAACGAGAGTACATTTGTAGATGAAATCAAATACAATTGTATTGGGGAATGGTAAGCTCACATAGCTGGGCTTTAACATCGGGTCCAAAGACAGAGGAACACAGGATGTGGAGAAGTTGCTCAAATGCTGTAAGTGAACTCTGATTGAGCAATGGCTATTTTGCATATATTGGTGGTGGATTTAAATTGTTTTGCACTCTTGAAACATAGAAGTTGATGGCAGATAAGGACCACAAGGCCCATCCAGTCTGCCCGTTTCTTTTTCTACCTTATAAATGTGCCATTGGCCTTTGCTCTGTCAATGGCCTATCTATTCATACTCATCTGTATTGCTCCCTTATGCCTATCCCATGCCTGTTTGAAGTCCTGCACTGTATTCATATCAACCACTTCCTGAGGTAGGCCGTTCCATGCATCCACCACCCTTTCTGTGAAAAAGAACTTCCTCACATTACCCCTTAATCGGCCTCCCTTTAATCTCGTACTGTGTCCTGTTGTCCTGCTGTTTTTCTTATCTTGAAACATGTTAGACTCTTTCACCTTGTTAATGCCCTTAAGGTGTTTGAATGTTTTGATCATATCACCTCTCTCCCTCCTTTGCTCTAGAGTATACATATTGAGCTCCGTTAATCTATCCTCATATGTTTTCTGATGCAGTACCTGCACCATTTTGGTTGCCCTTCTCTGGACTGCCTCAGTTTGGTTATTGTCCTTGTGAAGGTGTGGCCTCCAGTACGGCTTGCAGTACTAAAGATGGGGCCTAATCAGTGTCTTGTAAAGAGGAATTATTACCTCCCTCTTCCAACTTGTTATACCCCTACTAATGCACCCTAATATACCCCTAGCCTTACCTACTGCTTTAGTGGTCTCTTTGGATGATTTCAGGTCATCGGTGATGATGACGCCCAAGTCTCTCTCTTCCCTTGTGACTGCCAGCAACTCCCCTCCCAGCCTATAGGTGGCTTCAGGGTTTCTCTTCCCTATGTGCATGATCTTGCACTAATTTACATTAAACCCCAGTTGCCACTCTTCGACCATTTTGCTAGTTTTGAGTGACTAGGCAGAAGAGGGAAGGAAGGAGGAGGAGATGACAATAAAGGAAGGCAGTCAGGAAGTTTGTTTGCCAATATCTGAAAAAGAGTAAAGTGCTGGGTCAGAGCCTTCTTCTTCCAGAGAAGCTTGACCCAGCTTTCTATACAAGGTACAGTGATGGGTCCATGGAAGGCAATCCAAAGCAACAGCAAGTGTTGTCAGTGGGTTGCAGTCTGGCCAGGGAAAAGTTAGAGACAGTGTTGTTCCTATCTTCAGTTGTTTTGGTATTGATAAGGAACAGATGGTAAAAGAAGTTGAGGTGTTGCTCAAGCCAGACAACAAGGTACTTAAATGGTGAAACATTGTACAATTTGGAATTGTACAGGGTCAGAAGGCCAGCTGGGTGTGGGGTTCGGCTGGTTTTATACCAAATGTTAGTGATGATATTTTATTGAGTTTAGGGCCTGTTATACAGAGGTGGTGACAAAATTGTATTCAAAATAATAAATTACCCAAGTGATTCAAATTTTAACATGGGGCCGGATTTTCAAGGGTCTATTTTTGCACCAGTGGAACCAGGGCATCTCTCCGGAGTACCCACACAACCTCCACTTCTACTCCCATCCTGGATCCACTCTCCTACCAGTCTCCCTTCCGGTCCCACGGACTCATCCAGCCCCCGAGATCACCCCCAAGGGGAAGGCCCACCTCACTTACCTGGCAGCCTGTCTGGGATTACAGGGATGGTCCTGGGCCAGGTGGAGCGAACAGAAGATCTGGTGAAGGGTTGGTCTGGCAGTGGGACATGGGCAATGGTCCCTGGGGTCTCCTTCACCTCCACTGGTCCATCACCGTTTTTCCTTGGTGTTGCTCCCCTCAAGAGTGCAGATGTGCAATGACATCCGAGCACCTATGTGCTGAAGTCCGCCATTGCGCGCCCCCCCCACTAGTGGCACCGCTCATTTAAGGCTGCCAATCTCCTTCTGGGGCTGCTGGTGAGCGGTGAGAACCCCAGTGCCCACCCCGGGAGGGGAGAGCAGTCCTCCGGATGCTCAATCCCTGCCGACTTCCAGTGACCCGATTTCTTTTCCAAACCCAGGTTGCTGGTGTGGTGTGAGGTGTGGCGTCCAGCGCCTCAACCCTCCGTGCCACCAGGCCGGCCAAAGGGCCCATTGAGTGATGCAAGATGTGGTGTACAGCCCACTAGTAGCAAAGCCCGGTGTGCCATGGACCCTGCACCAGATTCTGGTACGGGGGGAGTGTCCCTCCGGCAAAGTCCCTGACATAGATTCAAGAAGTCTGCTGCATCAGCTGAGTGGTGCATGGGGTGGAATTGGTGGAAGCCACAACAGACTCAGCAGGGGATGGAATACCCTGGATGGTAGCACTGGCAGACCCAAAAATGTCTCCATTTGGCCCTGCTGGGGGCCAGTGCCACTATAACCCCACCAGTAGAGCAGGGGCTTGCTCTTGCCCAGGCACACCTCCAAAAGTACAGAACTGCTATTGTTCAGTCTCCATTGAACCCATGGTTGGATATGGCCAAAGACATCATACAGGTATATGGCCTGTCCACATGGTCGAACATGGGTGCAGTGCGCAATGTGTGGTGAAGGATGTGTGTTGGTCTGTGAGTTGTGCTCGTCAATGGTATACTGAACTCTGCAGAGTGCTGTACACAGGGAACTGGCCCCAGCACCCCACATGTGTTATAGAAAACCACATTCATCTGTGGCAAAAGGTGTCTGCTGTGTCATGAGGATATTGGTGAGTGTCCCAGTGGCATAATGTACCATGGTGCCTGAGTATATCTGACCACTAAGCATGGGGACATGTCAGGCCATAACATATACCACACTCCTGCTCAACAGTCCAACCAGACAAGTACCTGTACGCCAATGCCAGCCCATATCCCACAGTAGGGGTCCCAAGATCCCTCAGTGCAGTTGCCCCTGTATTACCCTCCACCCCACTCCCCCAACCCATTAGGACTGTCCTTTGTAGCCCGAATGTAGTCCATACCCAACCCCTTCCCCTCCTCCCATTCTCCATGACCCCTATCTGGACACCCCCCTTCCCCATTGTACCAGAGATGGACACTTGATGTAGCAGGACACCATGTACCCACCACTGTGAGTTGTGGTGTGTTCCATATTGTGTGACACCCTCTGCAGCATGCAAAAGCAGTCTTCCAGAGGGTGCAGGGGTTCAGGTGGAGGCTTCGGAACCACAGGCCACATGTTTCTTTCGAAGGTGCAAGCACATACACACAGGTCTGCTGTCATCTGGCAGACTGGCTCAGTTATATATCTGTAGCACTCCATTGATTATATATGAGAGCCATACAGTGGTCTGTTGCTATCTCAACCTGCACAAAGTTGGTGCTTTCCTGACCTAACCCTACATGACATATACAGCATCGTGGTACAGATGCAGACAATGCCCACGTGCACCAGCATGTCGTGTGGGGTGCCGTGGTCCAGTGTGCCTGCCCGGCATGGGCTGTAGTCATGGAGCAAGGGTCCTTAGACCAACTCTTGCTGGTCTAAGCATGGGTGGGCCCTGGTGATTTCGGGAACCTCACAGTGCTGCAGCTCATTTGTGGTGCAGGGATTCTGTCTGCCATGTCGCAGCCAGGGGTTCGCTGCAAGCATGGTACATGCCAGTCTGGTGCAGATAGCCCCAGTTTTGGTACAGGCTGCATTCTAAAATCAGGACTGGTGCACAGATCAGTGCAGTGTGCCCCTTGTATCATTTCTGTTTCATGCAAGCACTGTGCACCAGTCTCTGGCCTTTCAACAGCTGGCCCATGTTTTTTGTCTTCATTACTATGACTTGGTGGCCTGTCAAACATTTTTCTGGCAGCTGTGTGCAACAATTTCAAGTCAGAACAATGAATTTGAAAAACATACTGCTAAAATTCTTAACCTCTAACAATTCAAAGCAGTGAAACAAAAACAAAAGGGCAAATTACATTTTAGTGTGCTTAGCTACTGAGCTACCATGTTGTTTTTATCTGAGGTAAGAAAGGTTATGGGAGGTTCGGTGTCACTGGTGAATACTGACCTAGAAATAGCATTCTGACAGCTTTCAAGAGCAGCCTAATCATTTTGTGAGTTTTACATATGGTAACATTTTTGATATAAAGAATTTTTTGCTTCACCAGGGATACTGTGCTGATTACGGAGAATCCCAGATGCAGAAATTAGATGAGCTTTCAGACTGCAAGCCAGTAGGGGTTCCAGAAGTTGACAGACTACATATCTTGGGGGAGAGGGGTCAGTCACCCAGCTTTTTGGCATCCCTTGCAGGCCATTCAAGCAGTTGTGTGGTTGCTGGCTGTTGAGGTGAAAACTCATCTGCCATTCTGCATGAAAGGTTGTTACAGGTGTATACTCCAAAAAAATGGAGGAGCAAATTGTACTGTAAATAAGTAGGTGGAAGAGGAAGGCACACTCAAGAGCACACCACTGAAAACATTACATGTCTTTAGGTTGCGTAGAACAAGCTGTTTGTTTTTCTTTTTTTTTTCTTTTTCACTCTTTTAAGAGGTGCAGAAGATGAGCCAAAAGATGGTTGGCTGCCTATTTTCCCATGGGTAAAATAATTTCTGTTTGCAGATTGATCAGCTGTCCCTTGATATCTTGTATTTACAGTCATCAAGACAGACTTTCCCAACTTGCTGCAGTGCAGCTTTCTCCAGCTGTGTTTCTCAGCTCTACTGATGCACCCTGGAGACTGCAGCGCTGTATGTAAAAATAGCCACTGTAGAAAACAGAGATGCTAATGGCAGTGATGTCATTCTCTGAAGTTTAGAGGCAACTACTATTTCTGATCAGGTCTGTAAATAGAGCACTCCACATAAAAACAATCAGTAGCAGAATAATATTTTCATTGCACTTCAAAATGAATTCTAGATTATGAGAGCATCTCCGACCAATCACGGTGCTTTCTTCAGTTGTGCATGAGGTACTTTTATTACTGTAAGAGTAGCTTGCGCACTGAATCAGTGTAACAGGCTTCTGGCCGACTGCTCATGCCATCAGCATTTTAACTAAAGAGAATTTTAAAAAGTTAGTAATCTAAAATAATTTCATGGGTACGTTTGGAGGGCCTCTTATGGATCTCAGACCTCTTGTGTCCTTGGAACCACGGAACTGCTCACCTTCAGTTCGTAGTCCTCTAGTCCTTGGAATGTGCAAGGCGACACACATATCCATAAGAGTCCCTCCAAACAGACCTATAAACTTAAAACAAAAAAAGAAATGGGGTTTAAATCCAGAATAAAACTCTGTTTCATCAGTTTCAAGTAAACTGACCAAAGATCGTTAGGAGGACCACTTTAGAGCAGAACAATTATTTATTTAGTTATTTATTTGAACAACCTTTGTCTTAAAACTATCCATGGTATTCAGAATTCCATTTTTAAAAGTGTAAATGGGAGGAGGGGGTGGATAGGAATGCTATCACCAATAGACATCAGATAAAAAACATTAAGGATACATAAAACTAGGACAAATATTGTAAGCATGACACAGTCATGTAACAAACAAAATTTTAAGCACTTACTATGAGGCTTTAAGATTGTAGCAGTGCTTTAATGGACCCAGGTCTGATTGTCAGCCTGCTATCATCCATTAGAAAATTGGTAGGAGATTTCCCGGCCTCTGACTGGCCAAGACCCCTATCAAGGGTACATTTTATGTGCCATCAAGACCGGAAAATAACAAGTCATGTGCCGAGGTGCCCCATCATACCTGGTATCCTTGTGCCACCCCAGATGCCCACTTCCATAGCTGACAAAACCACTACAGCTCCTCCACCACACACACCCTCCCTTCATTTTAAGATAGCAAACACTGTGCCAGTGTTATTGCATGTTTCCCCCCTCAGGAAAAAGGTTTTTTTCCTTTTTAAATTAGTAGCACTAGCATGTAGCATGCTCTGTTCCACTTGTACACTAACTTTCATGGTCTCTTTCTCCCAACATGCTCCAGCTCCACCCCCGCTCACCAAAAACATCCAATAACGTGCTTCTTTGTTTGTTGAGTATTAAGAGTGAAAAAAAAAAAATACCTGAACCTGACTTTATTTTTGATTGTGGTAGGCTGTCACAAAACTGCCATGTCTGTCTCTCTTACAGCTGTGCTCAGCTGTACTGCCCTCTGATCACACTCAACAGCCACTGCAGCACTGTCTTTCTCTCTCTCTCTCTCTCTCTCACTCGACAGACACAGTCACTGTCTTCCCGACTGCACTGTAGGAAAGAACAATTCCATGTTTTTAAAAAGATAACATTTCTAAACTACTGAAGGGTAGACAGCAATATGGGAAGTGAACATAGTAGTACTGGGGCTGCTACACCACTAAAACCTCCACATTAAGATATACAACAGCACCCTCTTCTGCCCTCTTCCAGAGGGTTACTTTTACATAAAATATTATGTTTATATGCTTTTTTAATATATTTTTCTGTTTCACATTTTTGTTTTAAATATTTTCTTGAAAAAATCCATTTTCTTAGGGTGGGCGGTGTTAGGCATACCAGACCACCCCAGGAGTATAATGAGGCCCTCTGCTTGTGGTGATGGCCTCATTACACCCCTGGGGCAGTCTGGTATAGCCCAATACCACCCACCCTGCCAGGTATCATTGCTTGCGTAGTGTATGCTGGTTCACAGCAGTTCTTAGAAAAAGTGCATCTGCCAGCATTTGTTTTGTGGCAGACAGGGCTAGTATTCTTGCTGAGGTTGAACTAACAGTGTAAGACTCTAATGCCAAGAGTAAACTGAGAACAGAAATACCCAGAGACCAGGACTGGAATTTAGTGCTTGCAGGTGGCAAAATGCCACATAAAAATAACATTTTTCTTTTTGCCTCTGTTGTCATTTGTGGCAGGTAGTTGTCACTTTAATAGCCCCTAGTCTCCCTGTTTGTGCATCTAGAACATCTATAGAGCGACTGAGGGAGGCACTGCAAAAGTAAAACTGTCTGCCAATCAGGTTCTGAAGTACTGCAAAGTGTAGTTATCAGGCAGTTTCATGCTTGCATCAGCAAGTCGTACAGATACATGATTGGCAGTAGTGTTGGGATGGGGCACAGCTCAACACAGGAGAGTCCAAGAAGCAAGTACAGCCAGCGCTGTAGTAAATGACAGGGAGACAGAGCTGAATTAGGAGAGAAAAGGTATGAACACGGAGCTGGGAATAAGAAATGGAAAGAGGCGTGAGGAGGATGACAAGGACAAGGCTGGAAAAGAGATCTGGGAGGATGGGGAAAGGGGCAAAACCAAATGGAGTGGGGAAGCAGGTGTCCTGAAGAGCTGTGTGCACGGACACCAGAAATTTGGGAAATAAGTCTGGTGATGTGGAGGCAGTGGCAGCAGAAGCACATACATGGATGACGCAGTCCTGTTTGCCAGTGGGTCTGACATGATTGTGTACAGTCATGTCTCAAGCATGCCCATTTGCATATGGTTCTTGGCCAGTAGATTAGCCTAAATGTAAAAAGGACAGTGGCCATGTTACTGTAACAAGACACTGACTCGCATGACTCCCTGCTAATCTTGGTATCACTTCACTAAATAGTAGCCCCCTAGAAGTGGTATAAATTCTGCTACATGTGCATCCGACTTGAACTGCTAAATTTCTCCACCCATACTGATTGTCTGGTAACCAAGCTCCACCCCAAGCTAGGGACACACTGCTGGAACAAAGACTGCCTCCCAACCACTGGAACATGTGAGATCATAAACAACTACACTTTAGTGTGTAGTACATGGTTTCACACCCATCTCACAATTGAAAAGTCTGGATACAATGTTCAATGCCTTTTTCAGGTTTCCATTATTCTATCCCCCAGAACTCACCCATGTGAGCCTTACAGACCACCACCCCCCTCCCCCGTGGAGACTGGAGGTCGTGAGGGCCAGCCAAGAAGCCCTTCCTGCCAAAAGACAAGCACAGCACGCTGAGCCAGACCACCACCCCCTCCCCCGTGGAGACCGGAGGTCGTGAGGGCCAGCTGAGAAGCCCTCCCAGCCAAAAGACAAGCACAGCACGCTGAGCCAGACCACCACCCCCCTCCCCCATGGAGACCGGAGGTCGTGAGGGCCAGCCGAGAAGCCCTCCATGCCAAAAGACAAGCACAGCACGCTGAGCCAGGTAATTTGCTGCTCACCTAAAGGAATCCGTTGCTGTGTGGCGCCTTTTTCAAATGGCCACCAGCCCCCAGCCTTGCCGCTCACTCACCCCAGCAGAAAAGCAGCTGCCTTGCCCCGCGAGTTTCGGATCAGGCTCAAACGGAGCTGAACTGTGAACTTGGTGGCCAGCCCTCTGTTTTGCACAGATGTGCAAGTCTTGTTTTGAAAAAAATATATTTTAAGGAACTGAAGCGCCTGAGCAGCCTGAAGGGCCAGTGTCTGATTTAAATCCAGCCTCTGTGCACATTTAAGTCCCCTGCCTGTAACTCATTTGGGACAAACAAGAATTTGAATTTGTTTGCTATTACAGTGGGATTGTTTGTAGATTAAGTGAAGTTGGGCAATTTCTGTGTGGGTTTTAGAGGGACTCTTTAAGTGTGCTTGTGATACTGAAACCTCCAGTCACTGCAGCAGCTCTCAGGACCGTAATTTGATCAGTAGCCCCAGCTCCTTTGTTTGTCTCCCCCCACCCAACTCCCAGCCCATCCTGCTACTTAATCGTTTTACTCTCCCCTCTGCCTACTTAAACCCCTTGTCTTCTCCATTTTCTTCACAGATCACCACCCCCTTCCCCCATGGAGACCGCAGGTCGTGAGGGCCAGCCGAGAAGCCCTCCCTGCCAAAAGACAAGCACAGCACGCTGAGCCAGGTAATTTGCTGCTCACCTAAAGGAATCCGTTGCTGTGTGGCGCCTTTTTCAAATGGCCGCCAGCCCCCAGCCTTGCCACTCGCTCACCCCAGCAGAAAATTAGCTGCCTTGCCCTGTGAGTTTCAGATCAGGCTGAGCCCCGCCGAACGCTATGCGTTCGGCTCCCCACCGCCCCCACCACCACCACCCTTGGTCAGCTCCTGAACTTATACCCTGTTCAAGTCAGGTGACAGGGCGAAATAACCTATCAGCCCACTTTTCCAGCTGCAGGTTATACAGTTCCTTCCCTAGAGGCCGCTGTCGCACATTCTCTCTTGACATAAACTCACTATGCATCTCCTAATCACAACGTTGCTGACCAGCAGGCTCACTCTCCTTGCTCTGCAACCCCACCCTGTGGCTCCTCCACCTCATGACCTCACCACCTTCCCTATTCCTTCACCTATCCCAGACATTGGCTGGCACAGACACCTCTACGCCCCACCAATATCAATTTATCCTAATTTACCTTCTCTCTCATACTCCTGCACTTACACCCTCTTTACAGGTGGGTCAACACTGTACCTCTGCCCTACTCCAGCCTACACCACAGCCCCTCTCCACCCACGAAGACGTGACATTGGTCCCCCCCCCCTCTGCAACCTCCCTGCTTCCCTGCATCATCTCTAGTCTTCCAGTACCTGCCCACAACAAAAAAATAAAACAGTCACCCTATCATTCTCAGCTTGGGTCCCATAAGCATTGCAGGCTCTCTACTAAGGCACACATTACTCCTACTCCTGCTATCCAGAAATATTCACCCCAACCCTGGACCCCCCATCACAACCGCCCCCAGGCAAACCTCAGGGAAGACTGCTGCTGGCATCAATTAATATTTGTAGTCTTCCTAAAAAACACATGCTACTCTAAGGTTGGATTGCCCACATGCTCCTGACATTCCAGCCCTCTTAGAAACCTGGCTATCCCAAAAAATCCCCAATGTTGCAGTCTCCCTAAGTAACTATAACCTTTTTAGGGCAGATAGATCCGATACGCGTTGGGGTGGCTGTGCAATATTCGATTAAATCAACACTTTCGGTGCCACAGTCGTGGACACCTCCCAGAATATGGGGCACAGACACTTAGTGAAAATTAGTCTGGGCACTAAAACTATCCACGTCATCACTGCCTATATCCCCCCAAGAAACCAGAAACTTGCATTTGAATCCATCCTACACACTATCTCTCACCTCTCAAATACTAACAAATCCATATTAATGGGCGATTTCAACATTGATTGGCTATCCCCATCCTCCTCCACCTACAAAGACGCAGCACAGGCTATGGACCTCACCCAAATTGTTACCTCCCCAACAAGGTGTGACACAAGAACCGGGACCTCCACACTATTAGACCTTATTTTTACAAACAGACCACGTAACATCACCCAGGCCACAGTGCTCCCTGATGCTATCAGTGACCACTCCCTGGTTATCTGCTGGTGGTCGGGTAAACTACCCCTAGCACCCCCAACCACCACATGGCATCATAAGCTCAAAAACGGAGGCCTTAACCGCCTCAAAGAATGCTTTGTAAATAGCAACTGGCTACCCATATATAACGCACAGACAGTGGATAACGCCTTCACCCACTTTATAACTACGTTTAACAAAGCCTGTGATATATTTTCCCCCTTCACAAAGCAGGTGGTGAAAACTAGGACTACCCCCTGGATCACACCTTTCCTTATAAACCTTATGCAACACAGGGACAACCTTTGGCACAAGGCCATAGACACCCAGTGCACTAGGGACAGACAACTATATAGGGAGGCGCGTAATAAATGCACCTGAGCAACACGCGGGGCAAAAGCTGAATACTACCAGCATACCTCTCCACCTCCTGGGAGACAGGGAAAAATTCTGGAGCAACATTCAGAAATCAGTGGCAAAACTCGCTCCCCACCCTACCCAACTCAATGTGAGCAGGGGACATTACCCAAGACCCAGCTAAAATCGCTGAAGCCCTCAACGACTCCTTCTCTGACCTCTCACATAGCCTCCCTCAATTTCTTCCACCCTCCCAAACCCCCCAACACCTATGCCTGTGAGTATAGACCTCCCACCCCGTTCCGGCTCCAACCATTCCCAGCAACCTAGGCAGCCTATATCTCCAAGCTATTACAACACTTGCTACAGCAATGACTCCCTGGACCTAAAACTTATTAGGCTTACCCTCGTGTCACACTACCCCATCTCACAAAAATTCTTAACCTCTCACTCTGCCTCGGCCAGTTTCCCCTCTAACTGGAAAAAAGCCTTGATCACTCCTATCTTAAAGAATGGTGACCCCACCCGCACCAGTAATTATAGACCAATCTCAATACTCCCTCCTCTCTCCAAAGCGCTAGAAAAAATAATCTCAGACCAGCTAACCGAGCACCTTACAAGACACAACCTCCAAGTAAGGAACAACATGGGTTCCGTGCTGGCCACAGCACCATCACGTCCCTCACTGAACTAACTACATTCATCCCTGGGGCCCTGGACCAAGGATCTATTGCCGGGGCCATATATGTTGACTTAACAAAGGCATTTGATGCAGTCAATCACGATCTTCTCGTCCAAGTCCTGCCACAACTAAATATGGCCTCTGAGGTCTCGGCCTGGTTCAAGGACTACCTCTCGGGTCGCTCTCAGCAAGTAAGAATCAACTCCACCATCTCCACCCCCAAATCTGTGTGCTCTGGCATTCCACAGGGGTCAATTCTGGGCCCACTGCTTTTTACACTCTTCCTTAACTCACTCCCCAAAACTTGCAGCGGTCATCTCCTGCTTTATGCTGATGATGCTGTTCTTTACTGGCAACACCCACAGCCAGACACCCTCCAGCTCTCCCTTCAGGGTTTTTTCAGGGAACTGGAGAACTGGTTTACTGTTCACCGCCTGATCATTAACTATTCCAAAACTAAGTCCATGACCTTTGCACATTGCCAAAGCCCACACAGCCAGATGACACTCCAAATTACAAACTTGGATGGTACCAATCTGGTACATGTTACTCATTTTAAATACCTGGGTGTCACCTTAGATACCTCCCTCTCCTGCCACAGACATGTACGCCTCCTCTCGTCAGCGATCAACTCCAGAATTGGTACCCTCTACAGGATCAAGAACAGCCTGCCTGCCCATGCCATGCAGATAGCTGTCACCTCCTCCATCCTCTCACTTATCGATTACGGGATTGTTATCTACAGCACTGCTGACAACTCCACCCTAAGTAGCATAATCACAGCACTTAATAAAGCTTGCCGCCTCGTTACTGGCTGTGACAGACTCACCCACACCTGCGATCTGTACACACTAACTGGTTGGCTTAATTTCAAGTCAAAGACTCAAATATCAAACCTGCATCTTAGCAAAAAAGATCCACCTCCAGCTTACTCCAGCCAGTCTACTCCCCATCATCAGCTCAGCCCCTCACAGGCGGATTACCAGACTGTCGGCTACCTCATCCTTCATGGTTCCCCCATGTTGAATGTCTCTAGGGCAGAGATCCTTCCGCTACCGTGACCCCAAATGGCTCAACACCCTCCCCCCCCACTCTCTCCCAGACCCACAGCATCTCACTTTTCAAAACCGGCCTTCGAACACACCTCTTTGAAAACTCTAAATGTGAATGCCAATAAGACCTGCTGTCTCCTCCATCATCCCCATAACTGACTCAGGGACTTCCTGGACCCTACGAACCACCCTCCGCATTAGCTCTGTATGCCTCCTAAAAGCTTTCAAAACGCCTCACAACTGCCATGTCAATTCTGTAACCTGTAAAAATCTAAGTGTATATAAAAAATTTGCTTCTTTTATGGTTTTATACTGTCTTGTGTCTCTCAACCCCCTGTAACCACCGTGGAGCCATTGTATAAATACTGTCTGTACTGAAACCTGTACATAATTGCTTGTTCCGTCTGTCTTCCTTGTACTTTGTTCTCCCTCCACCCCCTGTAAATGATGTGGAGCCTTTGCAAAAGTGTCTATGACTCAAAGGATCGTGATTCCGGTTATACAGTAAATAAATAAATAAATAGCAGCCTTTAT
The DNA here is from genome assembly GCA_016271365.2 of Neoceratodus forsteri. Taxonomy (NCBI): domain Eukaryota; kingdom Metazoa; phylum Chordata; order Ceratodontiformes; family Ceratodontidae; genus Neoceratodus; species Neoceratodus forsteri. Next base: position 1,548,477,638 of record CM057455.1, on the reverse strand, counting down.
GGGTGCCAGAACATGGGGGAAAATGTGTGTGGGGCAGGGAGGGCCTTGAGTTCAAAAGGGCTAGGTTAAAAAAAAAGGCAGTTATTGCAAGCCACTGTTTTGTACACACAAAAAAACTGTATTGGCTTCCTTTTTAATACAAAAAAAATACTGTATCACACTTACAAAAGCAAATCTTAAAGCCATTTCAGGAGTCTTTGGTCCGATGAATTTAAACGGAATCAAATGGTCAAACGTTGCATCATGTCAAGGAAACTCCAGCAGTTACAGTACCTTGACCTAGTGGTGAACTTAGTCATTTATTAGGGATGCAGTGGCCATAACCCTGCAGACCTCTTGCTATCAAAAAAGCAGTCAACACATTCCTTGCCACCTGAACAACATGTTGGAGTTGCAATACAGTCACATCCGCGTTCATGAAGCATTCCACTCACTGTCTCCATTGACAGTCGCACTGCACTATTTTTTAGTCTGTCAGCCATCATGGTGGAACACAGTACACTCCGTCATGTTCAAGATGGCCACCAAACTCTATTGCGCATGCCCAACTACTAGCACATGCATAGTACAGTGCAGTGGCCATCTTGGTCTTGGCAGACTGTGATGTGTTCCACTGTGACCCCCGATTTCCTTTTTTTTTTTTTTTTTGTTATACATATCCCCCACCTGACCCTCCCTCTCAGCACCCACTACACCCTCTCCCACAGAAGCATAACAATGATACTGGGGATGCCCAATCCCTCAGTGTCGCAATCAGGAATCCTCCATTGTGATTTTTTTTCCACCTGTGAAAAGAAAACCATCCATCGATGTCTTTTGCGGCCATTCCTGACCCTCTGAACCTGACCCCCTTACTCAGCACCCACCACCCCGCACTCCTTCCAAGCCCTTACTTACCCATTGGGGGTCCCAACACTGTAAACCTCTCTGGACCGCAAACACGTCTTCACTTTTCAAAGCTGGACCGTGAACTGAAGAAACAGGGATGCGGTTCAATGTATTTCAGTGAGGTTTTGAACTTAGTGGTATGACTTGGCCATTTTTGCATATTTTTGGCCCAAATTTTCAACATGCCTTTTTTAGGCCCCTACCTAATGAACACTTTCACTGACCTTAGGCAAATCTTTTTGTAGTCCCTGCATGAAAATCACCTTTCAGGCAGGAGTTGAAAGTTTTATCTGCCCTTGTTCATGAAGTGGGGTCATAAGAAGGCTGTATTGAAAATTTGGTGTAAAAAAATATTAAACAATAAAGTTATGAGCTTACGTTAAATTTTGTGAGTGCAGGCTCGTAACTTTGGGAACTGTTAATATATTTCCCCCAAATTTACAACAAAGTCATATCTTTACAGCACCTCATGAATGTGACAGTTGTCATTTTTCAAATCCTGACCACAAATGTATTTTTTACATCCTGAAAAGTGATTTCATGATCCCTGCATGAAATCACCTTTTGGGCAGGAGTTGGACATTTTCTTTGCCCCTTTTCCATGAGGTGGGGTAATAAGAAGGCTATGTTGAAAATTTGGTGTAAAAATATTAAACATTAAAGTTATAAACCTACTTTGAATTTTACGAATGCAGGCTCAGTAATTTTCAATATTTTTACCCCACATGTACAACATAGCCATTTCTTTAGCTGAACATTTTTTCTGCCCTTCTTCATGAGGTAGGGTCATAACAAGGCTATGTTGATAATTTGGTGAAAAATATTAAAAAACAAATTTTCAATATTGTTTGCCCCAAATTCCTTGGCTGCAGCCCTGTCAACTCTGGCCAGAACTTGATTATATTGAATCCACGTCATCCAAGACTCCTGATACGACTTACAGTTTTATATGATTTTAATGAAAGACACATGAAAGCTACATTTCAGTTATACACTTTTATTTCCAGGTAACAGGCTGTTTATTAGTATTTCAACAATGGACAGAAACAAAACCCTGCTAATTTTTATGTAAACTCAAACCTAGAAATGATAAAAGGGAAATCTGCAAACAAGCATTACATCTCTGGACTCTGCAAGGTAGTCACAGTCATTCAGATTAAAAGGGATCAGTACCCAACAGACATGGCAAAGAGAACACTGAATAATAAGATACTGTGTTCTCGGGCAGTACATTTTTGCTGTATTCACGATTTTAAAAAATGAGCAAAAATTAAATGACAGTGAAAACAACATTAGTAACTATGTGGACTGCTGTACAGCATGTCAATAGTAATGTGCATGTAAAGTGTCTCAAAAGTATCCCAGTGCTCTGTACTATAAGTGGTTACTGATCTAACTTTCAGTCACTATTGAGTATTCAACAAATAGTAAAACTATCCTACTGTGTTCTTCTCTTTTTTGTTACTTTCCTTTCCTCTTGTTTCCATGTCGTCCTTCTTATGCAGTTACAGTAAAAGAGTAGTCATTGTTTAGGCAAAACTTTATTTTTCCAATGCTGCAATTTAAAAAAAAAAAAAAAAAAATACAAAACAAAATGCGAGTCAAGTCTGAGTCCATTTCAAACTGGCGTTTTAGGGAGGGCATTTAATTGGTAGCCACGTGGTCATCAGCATTCTTGGTAGTGTCTGACGTCATTGGTTGATTCAGAGGATTGGACACCTAGAGAAAAGGAAAAAAGTGAATGAGTATATTGGGTGATCAAGGACTGACCTGCACTGTTATGGGAATGTGAGTACTTACCCAGTTTAAGTGGTTTGTGTGCATTTAAAATCCCAGCCTCCTCGAAGTCCCTTATACAGTCTTCCCAACTCGATGACTGTTCATTAAAATGTGCTTCTAGCTGTTGCTTAAAGTCAGTACTAAATTCCTGATTCCTGGCTGCCTTTGGACAAGGTATCCACTTATAGACCAGCATACTGTCAGGTGAATTAGTTTCTCAGGCTATCTTTAAACAGTTTATTGATAAAAATACAAAATCACACATGCCCCCACAATGCAAAGCATCATGGGCTGCATATGCAAATCACCACAGAATGTTATGCTGGTCCAACTTTAAGCAGACTTGCATGGTGCCAAAAGGCCTCTCACACAGTTTGCAAAGGGTTCTAACAGAAGACATAGACACGTGTTTCGTCCTACCAGGACTCATCAGTATGCCTCGTCTGTTTGACACCCCAGTGGAATGGACCAGCTACCCCTAAGGCAGTGTGCCTGGGATATATTGTGGTGAACCCATTAAAATAAAAAACTATTTAAAAGACAAAGAACCTCTGTGCGTAAACACTGAGGCAAGGGTTACCCCAAAGGGCATTTGGCTGGGAAGCCAAGTTTCAAGAAAATACAAAATCACACAAAAATGTCCAGTGGCTGTAGTAATCCGGTGCAGGATGCTGGAATGAAAACTGATACAATGTTGTTCTCCTCAAGTTTATTCAAAACATAAGGTGTGGTGTGTACACGGAACAGGTCTAGCAGCAGAAGTGCTTTCTACTCAGTGGGTAGCCCGAGTCTCAGTTTCATTGATTCAGAATACGGTGTCAGGATATTATGTATGTACTGCAACATTGTGGCCTCATTTGCCCAGTGGTTTGTTGACTGAGTAATATCCCAGTTTTATGGAAATCTGTGTGTGGGATTACAAGCAGGAGTTTTCCCCTTATAAATCACTTGTAGGGAAGAAAAGAACCAGATAATGTGCACACTAACACCATCGATACCTGCCTCTTATCACCTCAGTCAGCAAGATAAACTTGTTTTGAACCAGTGGCAGCCATGGTCGATTCTGACACAGGCACCATGCTGACTCTGGTTTCATCAAGGTTAATTACCAGTTCTGGTGGTATGAGCTCTTGGGCAACACATCTTGCTATTTTTGTGAGGAATGAGGCTTTTAGTCTGCTAAAACCGGATGGTGTTTTTCCTGGCAGTTTTGGTGCCCTTGCATTTGCTAAAACCCATGGTTTAGGAACTGCCATGCCCACTTCATGATCAGCTTGACAGTTTCTATGTTTTCTTTATGCAAGTGTGGAGCATTAGATTTTACCATCCACTGTGCTAATTGCAAGTAAAACACACCCATTAACAATGGCACTCTCACACCGCAGTGTGGCCACAATCTTTTTCAGCTGCTCAGTAATGTCGGACATCAATAGTGTTGGTCTACCTTTAGGTATATGGGGCAGTGAGGGTGAAAGCTGGGATGATCTGGGGTAGTTTTTAATTGCTCCAGGTAATACCGTTTGAACTTAGGGATGCTGCTTTCATTGATGTCCTTTCTGTTTTTTTGACGCTAGGATGGGACAACAGACATAACCCCATGTTCTGTGACATACTGCCCCAGCTCGAACCTGGTCTCTGGGGTGTAATGGGAATGGTTGTTCAGCCTTTTCTTTTTTGCAGGAGGGGGGTTAGAGACAGAAAGCTCCTTAACAATGGCAACATGCATGTCTACCCCTGATGTCTGGGTGAGGAGTTCAGGGATAACATTTGTGACATCAACTGGGTATTCACGCTTGACAGACTTTAGTTTTAGCCGTACAAGGGGTGCCATTTTAGTGAAGCATAGGACCCAGTAATACAGCTGACAAACCGACCAAACGCCGCAAGAAACAGAACATGAGAGAGTGGTTTTATTTGCATTGACAATCAGCTGATCTGTAACTAGCCGTCACGCTAATTCAGAATGCCTCAAAAATATCAATGGGGGGTGGGCACTTAATCTAGCAGCCACAAATTAATTCTCTTATACAGTATAATAAATTTCCTCCTGATTAACAGTGAAAAGAGATTTGAGCTAATGTTCTTTATTATATGAACTGAGGGGTCTGGGAGTTTCATTATCCCATGAGCTGAGGGGTCCACAATGTTGTTTCCTCCCCTATCCCGCCCCTTAACAGTGAGTGGAGCAGCCCCTTCCCATTCTCTACCCCCTGAAAAACTGCCTAAAATGACCATCAGCTGTCAATGAATGAGCACAAGCTTCTAGAAGCACGCATTAATTCTTTAAGGGCTCAGTCCAGCTGCCGGCCATGGAGGTGAGTAGAGGGCTTTGCCGGTGGCTCCCTTGGGATCGGGATGGGGGGAGCAGCCTGATGTGGCACTCCCTGATGGGGTGGCAGGGTGGGGGTCCACTAGACACCAGAGATTGAATTAAAAAAAAAAAATGTATATATATTTTGACATTGTGGTTGACTGGCCAGCAATCAGCGGGGGTGGGGCCAGGATGATTTTCATTATTTCAACTGTGACCCATGATTTTGCGGGGGTACTAGACACTAAGATTTAATTGAAAAAAATATGCATTTTTTACGTTAGCCGACTGCACAGTGATCGGTGGGGGGAGTGGGACCACAGTGGACATCAGGAGGAATTAAATATATATATATATATTTTAATATTGTGGCCAGCGATTGGTGGGGGGAACCACTAGACACCAAAGATTTTTATATATATATATATATATATAAAATATGTTTTTTTTTTTTTTTTTTTTTTTACATGTGGGCAAAGTTTGTGTGCAAAGTGTGGAATTTCACTCATGAAATTCCACTCTTCGAATTTGATCTGGTGCTCTGCCAATTTCATGAACTGCGCTTTGCAGATTGAACGCAATCTGCAAAATATTTCATGGAGCAATGTTTGCAGACTTTGCACATCTCTACCCATATGAGCACAGGGGGCCATTGTGGTACACGCAGGCCTTACACACCCATATGATGGTGCAAGTACGACTTACTTGATTAGACACTTAAAGTAACTTTGTGGAATTGTTTTGATCAGCCTACAGAAGAGTGGAATTTTCTTGCAAACTGCTGTGGTTGAGACTCCTACTTTATTTGTTTATTCTGTCTGTATAGTTGGACAAAATAGGTTTCTAAAAATAACACCTTCCAGTTTGAGCCCTCTCTTTAAACAAAAGAACAGTATACAAGACCATCATATAAATGTGGTTGGAAATTTGTCCCTTGCTGACCTGTCTGAGGCCCCAGTGTCTCTTGTGTGAGTCCTGATGCTAATATAAGCATATCCTGAGCAAATTGCATCTTTTGTGTGACTCATTACATGACTTTGAGGAGTGATTTCTGAGGCAGTATTGTGACATGAACTTTTTACTGCTTTAAAGCTGGGAGTGGCAACTTTAAAAGTATATAAAGATTATGTTGTTAAGTTATTTAGACATTAACCTTCAAAATCGAGTTGGGATTTAAGAAAATTGCAGTTTACTTAGAAACATTTGCTTAGTATATGTGGCACCCAGATCAGGAGACGGGTACCTCTCCTACCCCCTCTCCAAATAGAGCAAATAACACAATTGTTCTGAGTTAGCTGACTTATTTTATTTATTTGTTTACCGGGTAGGAGCATTGGTCCAAGATACATTTTCAGGCATGACCTGGGTCATGGAGATAGCACAGGAATACAGCAAATAGAAAGCATGCGGTACGAAGCATAAGGAGACATCAGTAAGCATGGGGCAAGAACGAGAAATTATACATGGGTGGTATAAAATAAGAAAGGGATAGATTATATAACTAGAAAATAAAATAACACAGTAAAAACACAATATAAAAATGACACAAACTAGCTGGCCCAACCGCATTATATACTATTGGAAAAATAACTCTGTGGCGGAGCAGAACACAGACATTGATGGTTCTGAGATCTTGCAGAGTACAGAAGAAGCAAGTTTGGGGGCAAACCTCATTTATTCTGGAATTTTTTTTCATAGAGGATGGGTGAGTGGCTGATAGAGAAGGTGTCAGTTGTTTACTTGGGTGGTGGGCTTAAGTATGTTTAGGTGCCAGCCTGTCAGGAACTTCCATTTTAATTGTAAATTGGGCTGCACAAAATAATTACAAAAAGGACCCTGATGGCTTCCCTTTTACCTTGCATGCATTAAACGGGCATGCTGAATGTTTTTTGCAGCAGGCAGGGAAAATGGGCAGACTGGGTGGTCCTTGTCTGCCATCAGTTTCTGTGAATGATCATGGGCAAAAGTGTGTGTGTGGGGCGGGGTGCTGCTGCTGACCCTTACCCATAGGTTCTGCCACCTATATCAGGCTTGACTGGCCTTACCTAGAGCACCAGATGCTCTCTCAATCCATGACTTTATTGTTTAAATTCTGGGTGGATAAACACACTAGTTACCTGACAGTCCTAATATCCCATGCATATTCTCTCAGGGCACCAAAATCTAGGTGTCTCCAAACCCTGAGCGGTACCAGTGCAGTTGGGGAATCTCTTTCCCTGCAGACTGCCTTCCTCGTGGAACTCTTTTTCACTCAGAACTTAGAGAACCCCGCTCCACTGTCCCCTTTAAAAGCCCTTTGCATTTGCATCTATTACACAGGTACACCTGCCAGCCTAAATAGATGTTGCTAATTTATATTGGTTCCTGAGCTGAGCGGGACCCCATAGTACTGCAGCTTTGTGCTTGACCTGCATATATGCTTTGAACTGTACATTACTATTTTTACTCTGTACTGCACATTATTTTTTGTCTGTATCTGCCCGATTCGTATCCTTGCACTGTACTTGAGTGCTATTTGCATGGCCTCTTATGATCCTATGTAATCTTGCATATGCTGTGTAATTATTGTTGTATTGTTACGGATTATACGCGTTTATAAAATGGGTAAAAAGAGTAAAGCAACCTGCTCGACTGGCAACCCTTGTCGGCTATGCCTTTTATTTTCGATATAGCACAGTAAAAAAAAGCTAGCACCAGTAGCCCACTCACCCAGGATATCCTTGTACTCTGGCAACTCATGGATCTCTCCTGATCCGAAGTCCTCGACTGGCACAAACAGTGAAACGCACAGTGCAGTGAGTCAAATCGTAAGCAGTTCAAACAACCACTGTCTTTCTCTCTGCCTGCCTCCCACTCCACACAGCACTTAGCAGCTCTTTGACCAGAATATTTTTTTCCATTCCGAGCACTGGGTCTGACCTGCAGAACACCACTCTTGATGCAGTAGTCTCAACCCATCTTCAGCAGTGCTTCTCACTCCACCACTCTGTCAAACTGCCGGAACCACACATAAAAGGCTGTGATAAAAAAAAATATATGGAAACATTACTGAAAGAAAGAAATTGTACAGCATCTAGAAGAAACTAGCCAAACAGACCTAAAACAGAATGGCTTCACAGCGGGGAGGTCATGTCAGACAGACATGATCGATTTCTTTGATTGGGTGACCAGAACGGTGGACCAAGGAGGTGCAATAGATGTAGTATATCTGGACTTCAGTAAGGCGTTTGACTCCGTTCCACATAGGAGGCTGATGATAAATAAGTTGAAACACAGAGGAGTGGGACATGAAATTGTATCTGGATTAGAAACTGGCTCCAAGGGAGAACCCAGAGTGTGTTAGTAAATGGCACTCTGTTGGAGGAAGGAGTGCTGACCAGCAGAGTCCCCCAGGGATCTGTGCTGGGGCCAATTCTATTTAACAATTTAACATATTCATCAGTGACATTGTGGAGGGTTTGCAAGGAAAGGTATGCCTGTTCACAGATGACACCAATAGAGTGGACAAGCAAGAGGGGATCACAGAAATGATCGACGATTTAAAAAAAAATAAATTAATAAATAAATAAAAATGGAGGAATGGTCAAAACAGTGGCGGTTGAAATTCAATGCCAAGAAGTGCAAAGTTATGCAGCTGAAGAGGATGAACCTAGGCTGGAAATATAACTGGGGGGGGGGGCACAGCTGACTGAAATGAAGGTAGAGAGGGCTCTGGAGGTAATCATTTCTGATGATTTAAGGACAACCAGGCAGTGCAAAAAAGCAGTGTAGAAAGCTATCAACATTCTCGGATGCATAGGAAGGGGTACCACAAGTGGGAAAAGTAAAGTGATAGTCCAGCTGTACAGGTCCTTGGTGAGGCCTCACCTGGAGTGCTGCGTCCAGTTCTGGAGACTGCACCTCAAGAAGGACAAGGTTCAGCTGGAAACCGTGCAGAGGAGAGCTACGGAGATGATACATGGACTACACAAAGAACCGTATGAATCGAGATTAAACCATTTTCGGATGTACTCATCGGAGAGGAGAAGGGACAGGGGAGATGTGATAGGGTACTGGATCACTATAGTGTGGACAAAATTGCACATGCTGTAACACACTGTAAGAAGTGCAAATGGCTCTACAGTGACAGGAGTTGTTACAGCATGCGGTAAGAATGCTACCCCTGTCACTGTAGGCTAGTCTGATGAAACCTGAAGGATGATGCCAGGGCAGTGCTTTGCAGAACTGCTTCCATGGTAGAGTGGCTAGAGCACCTGCCTCTGGTGGTATCTGGGACCTGGGGATGTAGTTTGGTTCCCCCCCCAGGTCCCACTGTAATTTTTATTTATTTTTTTAAACAAGATTTTTCCTGGATCTGACATTTGCCCTTTGCCCAAAGTTCACAGCCCCCCTGGAGTTGATTGTAGTTAGTCCAGGGGATGTGGGGGGCAAAGCCCCCCACATTGGGGGATGTGTAGTGTGAAGTCCCCCTGAAAAAAAGAGACAGTCTAACAGTGTGCCTCTTGTTGTTTGGGTTGGGATTTTCTCCCAATGTTGTTAGAGCACGTGCCATTGTGTCTTTGCTCTTCTATGTATGCGCAGTTTTCACTGCAACATTATGACCCCATGCCATATGATAGAGATATTTAAATACCTCAAAGGTATCAACTCTATACAAACACAGGATCTCATAAGGGAAAACACAAATATACCGACAAGGGGGCACAACATGTGCCTGAAGGAAGGCAGTTTCAAAACGGCAGGAAGTTTTTCTTCACGGAAAGGGTGGTGGAGCCCTAGAACAGTCTGTCCCCAGAGGTTGTGGCAGTAAAGACAGTAGGGGGGTTTAAGCTAGCATGGGATAGGCACTGTGGAAACCTAAGGCAGTAAAGAAACTGGGAGGGGGTAGCTTTCATGGACAGACTAGATGGATCGCAAGGCCCCTTCTGCCGGCACTTTATTATGTTTATATATACAGTGTATATATATATATATATGTGTGTGTGTGTGTGTGTGTATATGTATATATAATCTCCTTATGTCTCCCAGACTCGCACTCCTCACCCCACTCTCTGTTCCCAGTGGCAGAGAGTGAGACTTCCGGCAGTTTTATATAACACACAACAGAAGATGGAAGACTGCTGCTGACAGGACCACAAGGAAATGTTGGTCTTGTTTGCAGCCTAGTGAACCACCAAAGTCGTTCTGTATATGATAGAGAGAGAGAGAGAGAGAGGCATCATAGGGAGAAGCAGCTGTGCAGGGGACAATTTTAACATTGTTTTACTAGCCAGGTATCTAGTGCAAACTGACCAAGGCTAGTGCAGCTAACTCTCTACTTGTCTTTCTTGACTTGTGCAGGTCTTCCATGGCTGATAATGAAGTTAAAAAAGTCCCCACTTTAGCAGGCTCTAGTCTTCATGCTAATCCCTCTGTGTTCCAGATGGCCTGGTGTGATTAATGGCTCACTAAGAGCTGCAAATATGCCAGCCCGATGGCGCTGAGGGTTGAGGCATTGAATGCCACGCCTGGCATCATGCCAGCAACCCGAGGTCGGGAACAAGCTCAGGTTGCCAGGGGTCTGCTGGGGAGGAGAGGATTGAGCATCTGGAGCACAACTTTCCTGTCAAGGGAGGCCCAGTGATCCCGCCACAGCACCAACGTCCAGTGGAGACTGGGGATGCCAAAGTCAGGATCATGCATGCTAGGGGAGGAGGAGATGGCAGACACTTTTGAGAAGGGTGTGGAAGCCTGCCCAGTTTGTGCTGATCATCATTGCATGGCCATGCCTCCATAGGGATCACGTTCATGTACAAGAATAAGGATGCATCCCGACTCCTGAAGGACACGACCACACACCAGCCCCATGCCCACTGTCAGACCCCGCCTTCCCAGGTACCGATATCCTCTGACCCACATCAGACCACCGAAAGGGATTAAAGGTGCTTCCATGTAAGAGGAGGGTGGCCCTACCCTGGGGGTGGGTACGATAACACAGAGTGCTGGATCAGGATTCCGGGGGACCTAGGGTAAGGGTAGTCTTGGGCTGGGTGGGACAAGCTGGGGATACCTGAGGCAGTTCAAGTGGGGGATCCCACAAAAACTTGATGCGAGTCATTATCACTCCTCTGTTTGGACTTTCAGTTAGTGTCCAGGCTGAGATCAAGGAAGAGTGCTGTTAAGTCACTGGCTTCCAGTGTTCTGAACTTGTCGCTGTCTGATGATTTGTCCCACATTATTAAGACCAGTGCCCCTCATTTCCCTAAATTTGTTGTGTCTATGTCCAGCATTTCAGTGACGTAATGCTAATAGGTATATAGGGTCTGCCCCGCAGATGATGGATTTTTTTCCCAGCCTCCTCATAGCTGTTCCCTCTCCCCTCCCAATCTCCCAACTTTACCTGGATACTACTGCAAAGCAGACTCTGAAATGACCATCCATAGACCCATAGCTGCCATTACTGGCAGGTGTAGGGGTTCCCATCTCTTCTTAATGGGCCACATCAGTCAATGAAATCCATGCAGTCCCACCCTTATCCCATCCAGCAGGTCCTTTCGTCCTGAAAATAATGCCATGGAGCATGTATGGTACAAAAATAAACCCTCCTGAAATATATAATTTGAATGGTTAAAATAGGCATTCATTGGGGCTGGCAGTATAGCCTAAGGGTTAGAGTAACAGGATGCGAATGAGCTTTGTACAACCAGCAGACAGACCTAGGTTTGATTCGCACAACCTCCACTTGTGTATACTGTGTGACTCTGACTCCAAACAAGTCACTTAACCTCCCCAGTGCTCCTGGGTTGCCCCTGAAATCGGGCACTTGTGTCTAGTGGGCCTTACCAAGTCATCAAAGAATAAACACACAAAAAAACAATAAATAGGCATTCTTGGAGTGCATAGATCCTTCTAAACAGAAATAGAGGTGGCATAGCTTTATGCCTGGGTACTGTTTCCCTTGGACTGATGAAAGTAAAAAAAAAAACATCTATTATTGTTGGGGCACAACCTGTTAAAAGCAATGCTTTTGTGCCTGGTATATGTATAAATAAAAATGTCATAAAGCCCTCTAGTTTTGTGTAGCCCCCTCCCTAAAGAATTTATTTATTTAAAATTGGTAATGGGGAAAGGTACTCTGAGCCGAGGCTCATTTCCAGTGTGACGGGGGGGTCTGGAGGAGCGAAGTTACAAAACATTAGAATTCAGATTACAAAGGCAGCAATACAGTAGTAGCAATGTGGTGACCAAATACATTAACAGTATGGATTGGTGCAATCAAATGATGACAACTGCGAGATAATGCAGTAAAGTGCACAGTGTCTATTGGGGTACATGACAATTTTAATGGGGTCAGAAAGCAGACCTCTGGAGGAGTCACAAATAGCCTTAGTTAAAAGGAGGACCAAGCAGCAGGGGGTTTAGAATGGAGAGGACAAAGAGTCAAGTGGGATGTTGACAGGGACAAGAGGATACAGAAAGATGCCTTAGCTGATGTCTAAAGGCAGGGAGTGAGGGAAAGAGATGGAGGGGAGAAGGGAGCAAATTCCAGAGTGAAGGGAGGTGGTGGTGGTAGAAAGCCCCTTACTCACTTGACACTGTACGAAAACTTCGAGAAGTGCCGGTCTACAGGAGATCACAGGGTGGGGGCTGAGTTTGTCTTTCTCTGCCTGACTCTGTTCGTTGCCCTGTGGGTTGGGGTGAGAGTGTGGTGAGGTGCATGATGCCAGCTATTGTGTGTGCAGAGCTACGACTGCTTGATTGAACATTTGCTGTTGTGGGATCCCCTGGTTTGGTGGTTTGAGGGTGGGACCAGGTGCAGTAAAAGGAAGAGAGGACCATGGTACAAAGCAGTGTGTGTGTGTGGTGTGTGTGATTGCATTGCAGTCTGTTTCCCGTCCCAGCCAAAAAAAAAAAAAAATATGGGAACAGGTTAAATGTGCAATAATCAGAATATTTACTGGCTTGCAGTTTTTCCTGTATAAGTGATCAGAATTTTCTGTTATAATTGTGGGCTAGTGCAACCATTTGCGAGTGGTGCAATTTTGAATCGACTTGTTCTACTGGTTGATTCAAAAAAAAAAGTTAAGTTTGACACCTGCAGCTGTAAGGGAAAACACACTCAAAATAAATAGAAACCTAGAAAGTGACAGTAAAAGGAGACCACATGGTCCATCTAGTCTGTCCTGCAGTTTTGTATTAACCTACCCCCTTGGTTACCTCTTCAAGTGAGGGTTCCCTTGTTTCTATCTCATGCAATACACAATCAGTCTGGAATGTGACTTGCAGACAAAACAGGATGTGAATGAAAGGAAGAGGCAGGTCTGAGAAAAAACAATGGCAGAATAAATAGATAGTAGGTGGAGTGGAGGGACTGTTTTACTTCATAAATAAACTTTTAATATTTTTTTTAATTATAACATTTTTCAACATATACCCATTTTATAAGTGCAGTGACACATTCCAGGGTGTGGGTTATGCTCTGAGAAACACATGTCTGGGGGCAGTTTTACTGTGCTCTAGCCATGCATTTATCAGAGCATAATCCAGAATCCATTGTGTGTTATTGCTTACAATGAAATCAGCACCTTGTTTTCCCCTTAACCCCCTGATTACACATGTGCATGTGTAACAGAAAATTTCCTCACTCTTGCACACAGCACTGAGTGTGAGTCACAGTGGCAGCACACAAAAGCTACTTTTTTTGAAACTTTTTTCTATTTTACACAGATATCAGGAGTACATACAAAAGCAAATAGATTAAAAGCAGTTATAATGACAGTTCTATTTACATTATCTGGGTAACAATATTACCTAGCAGCATATGCAGTTTGCATATTGTTCCCCACACAGAAAACACGTATGGGGGGTTTGCAGGTTAGTGGGTCTTAGTACTGTATAGAACCCTTCCCCTATTATAATGGATGGTGTCTTACTTACTGTAATCAAGTTAGTATCCAACCGGGGGGGGTAATCTTTGTTGGGCAAAACTGAAATAGATGGGGTAGAGACCCAGAGGAGGGCAGGGTTGGGAGAGAGAATTTCCATCCATGTCATGCATGCCATCAGGGTACCAAATCTGGTCGCTTCTCAGAAACTAGAAGAAATCAAAGGGTCTACCTGTTCATCAGAATTGGGACCTTATTCTGTAATCAAGCTGTGAGGCGTAACATTTTATATATATCATATATTGTAGATTCCCAATAAGTGATTTTAAGGGGAGTTGGTGTTAGCCACAATCTGGTTATGACTTTCTTAGCAGCTGCTAACAAAATACTAAGCAAGTAAACCTGGTGGGCACTCCGGATTTGTTTTGGGATATGTAATAATAGAGCCAGTTCTGGAGTCAGAGTGTCCAAGATAGGAATAGTCTTCCTAAAGTCTTTCCCACCTCACTCCAAAACAGTGATAGTGTTGGGCAGAACCAGAAAATGTGAATGTGTGTTGCCACCTCACATCTGCATCCCTGTCAGCATGGGAATCCCCTGAGGCTGAATTTCTGGCCATGATTTGGGGTGTATGAAAGAACCTTACGGCTACCTTCCAAGAAAACTCTTGCCTAGTGTAGGAATTTATTTTATGTTAGCGTCGACAACTAAAGGTCCAATCTCTTGGAGTCAGATCTGTTATCAGCTCTGACTCCCAGTTTACCTGGACATTGACCATTTCCTGAGTGGGGGTGCTTAGTATAGCTTTATAGAATCTAGATATCAGGTGTCGGGGTCAGGATCACCTACTAACCATGGTTAAAAATACAAACGGAGGGAGTGGGGAGAGATCAGAAACATCTAGACCCAAATCCCTATCCAGTAAGTGGTGGACCTGTAAGTAATGGAAGAAGTCATGGCTAGGAATGGAAAGCTCCACAAAATCTACTTTAATTTTTTGTGTGCTCTGCTGCTACCTGCTGACTGCCACTCTCTAAAGCAGTAAGGACAGAAAATAAAACATGGGCAACGGTTAAACTCCTATTTTTTGTACACACTCCCAGTGTGTGATACCGTGATAAACCATGAGATCGAAGGCTGAGTGGTTTATGTGACATCACACACCAAGAGTGTAAAACAACCAAACAATTATTACTCACTGTTGCCCAGACAATATTCTCTGTTACATCTGTCCCACTGTTACTCCCCCTGAGCACACCTGGAAATTAGTCACCGGCTCTGAGCACTTTCCTGGCCAGAACATTTAAATAAATGAATACCCAGTGCCTTCTCAAGTTGTTTGGGTGAGAAATGGGAAGCAGAGCTAGACAGTAAAACTTGAGAAGACACTCGTATTACCACAAGAGATGCTGTAACTCTACATATAAACAGATGTTGAAACCACAACCATATCTGACTAGACCTGCAGCATCCACTGTCAGAATTTTGAGCAACAGGCTCCAGTCGGTTAGGTGGCAAACACTCAGTCCCGTAATGAAGGTGGGGATGGGTGAATGAGTTGAGGGACCTGGGTTTTACTCAACATCACTTTCCAAAAGCACTAGAGATATGCCTGAAAAGAAACCAGAGCAGCAGGAGAGAGTGAGGCATGGTGTACAGAAGAGGAGTGTGGTAGCTCAAATAATTAAAAAATAAAAACAAATAAATTAGTAAGAGCTCCTGCTCCCCTCGTAACACTGGAGGAGGAAGTTAAAAAAAAAAAAAAAAAGTTAAAGTAAACCAGCCTCCACACCCTTCGGCCCAAAAAGAGGGATGGTGAAACCAACGGCAAGTCAAATAAGATTATACCACCCTGCACGCACATTAGGTCATAAATGGGAGGGTGGAAGCAACAATAAATCCAAGAAAAATTAAATCTGCCTCTGCACTCTGTGGGTCAAAAGAGGGTAGAGTGAAAGCAGCCACAATTTAAACGGTAGATAACTAGTGAACCAACCTTGCAACCCTCTTGTCACAAGGATGGAGAGTGGAAGCAACAACAAGACAGTAAAAGAAAACCAGCCAATACATCCCTTGGTTCATAAGGGGAGAGAGTAAATTAGGCAGATCACTAGTGCACAAACCACCACACTCCTCATCCTATAGGATGGAGGCTGCAATCAGGAACAAGTCAAGTAAGCATTAAGCCACGGCGGTGGGCTCTAATGCTGGATTGATGCATTTTGGGGGCGGTGGGTGTCCGAGGCCAGGGCGAGGTCTACCACCCGCCCCCCATGCATCAATCGCATTAGAGCCCAATCGACGGAGTGGCTTAATGCGCTTGGTGGGCTTACGGATGGCTCCTGAGGGATGTTGAGGTGCACTGTGAGAGCGATACAGGACGCAGGTGGAGGCGTGCAAATTTTAACATGTTTTATTACAGTATGAGAAAGACGTGCACCAGAGCTTACATACATAGTGATGTGGTCAATTGAGGTTGCTCGTGTACTGCTGCTGAAAGGAACACATAACAGTTCTGTGATGTCCTGCGGACTTCCGTGCGGGTATTCCGGTGTCATTCATGCTGGGAGGTCTGCATCGCGCATTTCACTGGCTCTGAGCGCAGCGGCCGCCGCGCGGGTGACCTCGGGTGACCCTACTTCCGGGGCCAGCTTGGATTGCTGTCCGGATGCGTTGTGTTCCACCTGCTGTCTGTGCTATGCTGCCCGCCATGGTCTCCACTTTGCTGCTCTGAACCACTTGTCAGTGGGATCGCCGGCGGCACGCTTCCGTAGATGTCCTATGAATGTCCTGCAGGAGTGGAGCGTCACAGGAGCCGCTCATTGCGCTGCTCGTCTCCCTTGCACATCATGCCCAGTGCTGCTTGGCAGGGGGTCTGGCTGACTGTGGTAGTGCTGAAGCGAGCACGGCATATAGCCTGGGTTAATACCCGCTTCGGATGCAGTCTCGTGACCGTCCTACGCCTATCGGGTCACGCCATCACAGGCACACTATTAATGCCATGTTACAAAGTTCATTAATCCACACTAGGGGGGTACTATGCTTCACAAAGAAGTAGTGTTCTGCAGTGTCTTCCCAAAAACCTTGATCTGTGATGCTGTTCTGCTATGACCTTTACATTAGGGACTGCTTGAAGGTGTGATTTCTTACTGGTAGTGCCATATGGCATCAGAACCATCCACTGCTTAACCCAACCCAAAATGGCCGCACATGATAGAATGAGTTAAAAGGTAAAAAGGGCTGCTGGTGCATGCCGTGGTGCAGCCCAATTGACTGGCCAAGCTCATTTGATCATCTGCATGCTAAAGGCACACATTTTAAACTTTGGAAAAAGTCCTGGGCTGTTTTTGTATTGATTTATTTTTTAACCATAAGGGGCAGTGAAGGTGGCTGCCTGATTCCTGAAGTCTCATGGCTGGCAGTGATGACTGATGATAATTCGTAGGGCCCAACTGGCCAATAAGAAATGCAGCAGGCCTGACAGGTGCATTTATTGACTTACCCTGATTGGCTCACCAAGGTTACATGATCAGCTGCACACTGAATGCACAATTTCTAAACTTTTAGAAACATTTTTAACTTTTTTTTTGTCTGAATCCTGGGCTTTTTTCTAGCCAGATGGGATAGGGAAAGCGTCTGGCTGATTCCCTGATGTGCCCTCCACTCCAACTGATGACGATTGACAGTGGTCCACAGGGCCCAACAATTAAAACACAGACGCAGTCCTGACTGATGCATGCCTTGGCTCAGCCTCATTGTCTGGCAGGGGTCATGTGATCAGCTATGCACTGAAAGTACGAATATTAAACTAAAAAAAAAAAAAATGTACCTTTTTTACCGAGTCCTGGACTTTTTTTTCAAGCTGGAGGGGTTAGGGAAGGCTGTTGCCCATTTCCCTGAAGTCCTCTCAGTTGGCCGCATCATCTGGCAGCAGATCACAGGGCCTGACTGGCCAGGCTGGTGCATTAAGAAAAATTGATAGTGCAATTGTTCTTTCATAGTAAAAGTGTATATGGCTAGAAAGGCCAAAGTAATTAATATAGATTGATGGAATTTTAGGCAAGAATGAAGAGTTATTCCTGCAGGAGCATTTAAATCATGTGTTCCTAACTAAAAGTAAACCACAGGCAGACTGGATGGACCATTGGTCTTTTTCTGCCATCATCATCTATAAATTTCTAAACCCCCGTTTGTTCTAGTCAAATTATAACATGGGTAGAGATTTTCCTGTGTCCTGATTGGCCAAGAAGATTCTGAAAGCATGTGGATTAGGAAAAGAAACCTATGGTTTCACGCTTCATCTGGCAGTCAGGATGCACACTCTGGTATCAATTCCTATCAGAAACTTTTTTTTTTAAATTGATGGCAGCCGTCTTTGAATGGGAAACATACTGTATGTATTCCTGTACCTTTGCCATAATTTAAACAATCATTGATTTCGCACATCACAACTTCCACTCTGCCTCAAACACACACACAACAAGAAAAAAACACATTTGAAACCATTCTCCCACCTGTTTATGTGTTTGAGGTACTGTGCCCTATTCAGCTCTCAATCTCTGGTACCGAGTTGTTTACTCTTCTGTCAAAGTAGCAGTATTTGCTAGTCACTGAGTTGTTGTTTTTTGTTTTTTTTTTTTTTTTGCAATAATGTTTTTAGCAAAATATCAAGATAACAATTTTCTTTAATTTCTGAACCAAGATATGTAATTTGTTAAAAGTGCCTGCTCCTGTGCTATGTCCACCATAAAAAAAAAAAAAAAAGGAAAAATGTTGGTATAGTGCCATGCTGTTTACCATCAGAAACACGTGGTAATACGTCCCAGAGTATTAAGAGAGCTCAGGGAGTTTCTGGCAACACCACTGACAGCCCTGTTCAACAGTTCACTGACAGCCCTGTTCAACAGTTCACTGGATGTATTTCGAATCTCAATTTAATTGTAACTGTTTTTTTATGAATTTTTTTTTTATGAATTTTATACGTAACAAAGACATTTTTGTCTGCAATTTGCTGCATTGTATATGTATGTTTGATTATGTATTGTCTGTATGCAATATATGTGGGTCGCACCTGTAAAAGGAACTTGTTTCCAGTGTGCTTACCCGTTAAGCGAATAAACAAACAAACAAACAAACGGGTGTGGTACCAAAGGACTGGAGGAGGGCAAATGTAGTCCCTCCACAAAAGTGGGAGTAGGGAGGAGGCTGGTAATTACAGGCCAGTCAGCATGACCTCAGTGGTGGGGAAACTAATAGAATCACTACTAAAGGAAAGGTCTGTCGTATATCTCAAATCCAATGGAGCATAGGATCTGAGGCAGCATGGATTCACAGCGGGAAAATCTTGTCAAACAAATCTGATAGATTTCTTTGACTGGGTGACCAGGGAAGGAGGATCAGGTAGGTGCGGTGGATGTGGCCTACCTGGATTTCAGCAAAGCCGTTGACACCGTCCCACATAGGAGGCTAGTAAACAAGCTGGGCAGCCTGGGAGTGGGTCCCAGGGTGCTAAACTGGGCTAAAAATTGACTGAATGATAGGACACAGAGAGTGGAGGGTGGTGGTAAATGGAGTTCAATCCGGGGGTGACCAGCAGGATTCTGCAGGGATCAGTGCTTGGACCAGTCTTCTTTAATGTCTTCATAAGTGACATTGCAGAGGGACTAGAAAGGAAGGTGTGTCTCTTTGCAGATGACACGAAGATCTGCAACAGGGTTGACACTACAGGAGGGGTAGAGAAAATGAGAAGGGACCTAAGCAAGCTCGAGGAGTGGTCAAGGATGTGGCAGCTAAGATTCAATGCAAAGATGTACAAGATCATGCACTTGGGGCACAGAAATGTGGGGGAGGAGTACATGATGAGGGGGGAGGTGCTGTTGGCCACTGAACATGAAAGGGACTTGCAGGTATTCATATCTGATGATCTAAAGGTTACCAAACTATGTGAGAAGGCTGTGAGGAGAGCCAGTGGAATGCTGGGGTGCATAGAGAGGTATCTTAGGCAGAAGGAAGGAGGTGGTGATGCCACTGTATAGAACATTGGTGAGACCTCATCTAGAGTTCTGTGTCCAGTTCTGGAGGCTGCATCTCTGGAAGGGCATAGACAGAGTAGAAGTGGTTCAGAGAAGGGCAACAAAAGTAGTGCAGGGGCTGCACCAAAAGTCATATAGGGGGGACTAGAGGATCTCTATGTATTCCCTGGAGGAGAGAAGAGAGGGGGGGATATGATAGAGACTTTCAAATGCCTCAAGGGTATAAATAAGGTACAAGGGGGTAGCATCTTTCAAAAAAAGATGCTCACGAACAAGGGGCTATGATATGAAAAGAGAGGGGGATAGACTTGGGGGTAACGTGAGAAAGTAACGTTTTCACGGAAAGGGTGGAGGATCCATGGAACAGCCTCCCAGCACAGGTTATAGGAGCAAAAACAGTAGGGGAATTCAAAAAAACATGGGACAGACATAAAGGGTCTCTAGCCACAGGAAAGAGAGGGAAAGACGCAGATCATTTAGGATATGTGATGTATGAAACAAGTAGGGAAATGGGCAGACTAGGTGGGCCGAGCAGTCCTTATCTGCCATCAAATTCTGTGTTTCTATATAACACCATCCTAATACATCCACATTATGAATCTAGCATTCAACAGGTAACCTCAACAGAAGAGATTTTTAAACATTGTGAGTGGTGACCGTCTTTAATGATGTGTCATTACAAAATTGGCTATAAAAGCTGTTTTAAAAATATCTGAGAAAACTAAAACTACACTGAGAATGGGTACATTACTTAAGCAATAAGGTATGACAGGGTGTGTGTTTGTGTAATAACATCATGCCTCGGGTGGTTGACGCATAAGGCTGCAGGACGAGTGCATTCAACACCCAAGAAGTAACGTTATTACACAATATACATGAAGTGCCTTATTGCTATTATAAAATGGCTCCTTTTGTTTTAAAAATAAAAAAAAGGAAAAAACATTTAAAAAATTTTGTTTTACTTTTTTTAGGGTAGGTGTATGTATATGTAAATATATAGAAAAACAAGTCCATACTTGCCCAGCAGGTGGCACTGCCCCTACATTGGTTGCCCGGTATTGATTAGATCTGTGTTTGTGTGTCTCTGACACCCTGTGCCCAAATGTTCTGTTGCTGTTTCCCCCTTCTGTCACACACAGTGTGTTTTGCCTTTTTTCTTTCCTTCCCCTCCCCCTAAAGTCAGGACCCAGAAGAGTCATGATCAACACTCCAGTTGGATCAGATGAAAGCAGAGTCAGGACTTGGAACAGATGAGACACAAAGGGGCTGTCTGAACTGTAGCCTTATTTCAATTAAATATTCAGATCTGACTTCGGAAAAAGGTGAGGGCTATAATAGGAATCTCAGGCAGGAACTGGAGGCTTGTTGCTGAGTGACTATATAGCATGGTGCTGAAGTGTGCACACACTGTCATAGTCGCGATGTTGAGCGGGGGATAAAAAAGTGGTATGGAGCTGTGGCTTTCTTGTGGTTTAACATACTTTTTTGTTTATTTTACTTGCATGGCTGTGAATGGGAGAAGCTGCATAATGTGTGGCAGTCTTCGAGGTTTGCGCTCTCCGATCGCATGACTGGCAGATTATGTGTAGTTCAGTGAATTTCAGGAAGGTGCTCCTTTCCAAAAACCAAAAAAAACATAGTACACAAGTTACAGCAATGTGGGATCTTTGCAGGACTGAAATGTGACCGAATCTGGAAGAAAAAGATTTGTGTTTTTTGGGGAGGTGGGGGGCACTTGCTACATCTCCTTTAAAATCACAAACACACATGCTGCAATAAGATATGTGTTGTGTGTACTTTGAAAAAATGTATCTGGTGGCATCTCATGCTACTGTTAACATGCTGTCTTTCTCTCTTTCAGCAGTGTACATTACTGCCACAGTGCCAGGTAGCAATGCTGTTCTCTCACTGTACAGCTTGAGGTATATCAAGGGCCTATGCTTAGACTGGGGCACACAATAACTGCTTTCCTGGAACTGTAATCCAATGAACCAACTGAAAACACATTAATCATACTGTAAAGGGAAAAAACAATCAGTTTACATTTGCATCAGCTGTCTTTCTGCCCCCACCTATACACAAGGCTACATGCTACTTCTCAGGTCTCAGAGGGACTGCTTTCTGGCCTTCATTGCACCATTTTTTTTTTCACAAAAAACACTTTGAATGTAATTTTCTATTTCACACTAATGTTTTTTTGCTACTTAGTGCAATTTTATAAACACAAAAAGATACCTGAGGATGTTGGTTTCCATTCGTAAACTACATTTCTGGGTGGTTGTAGGCACTTGGTGCAAGTGCCTTGTGCCTCACAGCATACCTGGGTGTACATGCAAGTGCACACCTCGGTATATGGTTTTATGACTACAGATCAGCACCCTGTTATGTCCTAGGGCTTACACATAACAGTTAATAAACATTATAATTTCCAGTTCTGAATGCTTCAAACCATTCCCCTTCTCAAGCTGACTTCTCACATTCTTTTAAATGATGGGTCACTAAGGCCATTTTACTTAAGTTTTGCCTGAAATTCCAGTTGCAAATGAAGATGTTAAACTGAAGATGCACCAAAATGTTGCCCAACATTCACAATTGGTTATAGGAGAATTGCCCAGTACTGCAAGTACCCCTATGCCGAAGGCTGCTCTGCTAACTAGTAGAATAATATGAAAACAGTCCATAACCATCTGCAAAAACACAGCGAACAAAACATGAGTTCTGTAATTGGCAATCAGCAGTGCTGCCCACCACCAGCTTATGGTTCTACGGCATGCTTACGCCCCTCACTATGCAAATATGTGCTGCTGGTGCAAACAGGTAATGAAAATTGGGGAGGGGTTACACAGGGGTTCAGTTAATTTATTTTTAATGGAAGTCTAAAACTTCCATTAGTCAAATTCAAGCAGTCATTCCAACTTTTGGGAAGTCAAAATACTTCTAGGATCCAACTTGTGGAAGTCTGTATTCTTGGAAGGACCAGTTTATGGATGTTAATTCATTATATTAGTGGTAAAACACCATTTCTTTCAGAAAAATCTGTAATTTCTGACTTCCATCCCTACAATTTTTGGAAGTCATCACATTTTTTGTTTTACATTTGGAAGTCGATGATTTCCTCCCCCTTTATTTTGGAAGGTTTTGCCTTATTTTTGGAAGTCAGATACTCCAAAAATGGAGTTGACTGAACCCCTTGGGTTACACAGTACTGCTTGTTAGCAAGGCAGCCTTTAGGTAGGGCAAGTGTAGTAGGATAGATGTAATATAATAATTTGCTAGGTACCTATCTGGTATTTTCTTTCTTTTTTTTTGTTTGTTACATATGTAATTCTGCCTGCTGGAAAGAGTCAGGGTTCTTATCAGAGTCTCTGAAAGGAAAACAAACCAAGTGGGGGTGGGGGTGGGGTGGGCGGTGAGCCTAGTTGTAAATTTATTACTTCAAGGATGTCTAGTTTGGATCTCTGAAATATGGCTGTATTGGTGACATACTGGATTGTGTGTGTGTGTAAGAGAGAGAGACACCTTGCAAAGCAATGTGTTCTGCCTGCACTCCAAAACACGGATCGAACTCCTTGTGTTTCCAAAATGTATTTTTAATTTTGTGTATGCAGTTTGTCTACATACTATTCTACACACAACATGTGGTTCAGGCGTTCATTTTGAGGTAAATCTTACGTGCCACAGAGCAATGTCCTTAGTCGGGCTCCTGCGTTTTTTTCCCCAGCTCAGTTGCCTAATCCTTAGATACCTTTGCTGTTGCATTATTTTTTTCAAAAATGGAAACTTTGCATTGGCGGCCATTCACTATGCAGTCCCCTACTCAGAAGGAATCATCTTGTGGCCACCACTCCAGCTTCACCTGTCCTCGGGTGTGCTGTGCAAAAATGTGCTGACATTTAGGATTCATCATGAATCCATCCTCGGATACTGGATAATGTGTCATTGGGGGGCCAATAAGGGTGTTTTAGGTTTGACAGAACCTCACAGAATCAGTCAGGCTTGGGACTAGGAACAAACTGCCACCTGAAAGTTCATGTCTCCCCTGACTCAAAGTGTGTCTTGTGGTAAGCTAAACTACCTTGAAGAGAGAGTTTTTTTTCACCTGTGGAAACCTGTGAGAAAATGAGTTTCTTTTCATTTTTCTATAATTACTGTTCCCTGTAGTCTGTTGTAATATCCTGTAGTATCTGTGTAATTATCTTGAAATGTTAAAAATATTACTTGTATTTCCTGTTTTCTGTGACTGAATCCTTTGAGGTACAGCTAACCGATTTGTGTCAGAATAGCTGTATTTCCACCACTGAGGAGAGGGCTACCATTACCATATCTTTTTACATCTGCAGTGGTGGAGCCTGCAGACGTTTTGCATTGGAAAAGGACCTACGTCATGTTTTCTGTCCGCACAACATTATTTCTTCTGCTCGGAGAGCCCAAGTACTACACTGACTGTATAAGGCATAGAGCCCTATTTTTCTTGCCACTTCATGTCTCCAGAGGTGCCTTCCCCCACAGAGTATGTTTAACCCGCTCCAACTCCGCTCCACACAGAGTTTACTATGGTTTTAAACAAACCCTCCTGCAGTCTCCCACTGTGCGCTGTATGCCTCCACCCTCTTCTCACACCCATTGCAGGCAGATTTAACAATTCGCGAACTTTCTTTCTGAGGAAAAAAAAAGAAAAATAAATCTAATGTGTCCCATAACAGTCTTTTTACACCTCTGCCAAGTACCTCTGCACTGCCACATCAGCCACTGACTCTCAGTTCTGAACCATAGTTCGCAGACTGCTGGAATGGGTCACTTTTTCTAGGAGCTTTGCGAGCGTGGATCTGGACTCTAAAGACGCATGATTGTCTGCAGTCACTTCATTCCCCGTGCTTGTTGCTGCTGTAGTGATAGTAGAAGAGCGGCGTGGAGTTCGTTCGGCGGGTGAGGACCGTGACTGAGGAGAATTGAAAACTACCGGTGGGCATGGATTCCAGAACTAAGGCATCCCTTTATTCTATTAGCTTTCTGAGTGAATAGTACCCGACTTTAAGATGTGTCACTGATTTGGGGGTCTTTGTTCCCTGATTTTTTTTTTTTTAAGCCTTGTCCCTGTTTCATGAGGCAAGAGGTTGAGAGGTATGATGGTATCCTGGTTTGAGGATGCTTACACTCACAAACAGGGCTCTCCCCTCCAATAAACTAGTAAACCTGATCGAGGTTAGCTTTTGGAATTAGTCGTGGACATGCCTCTGCAGAGGAAAGAGAAACTATTGCATTTTGAGTGTCTGATTGGTAAAGCTTAAAGTGGCATCAGAGAAGATGACCCTCCCCCCAACCAACCTCCCCCTGTCCTCCAGCGCCCCAGCTTCCACCTGCGCAAGATTTCCACCCGGAAAGCCAGATCCATCCTAGTCAAAGCTTTGAATGGCAACAGTCCCGGAAGTGACTCACTGGACCCCAGTATCCTCAGGCTGGTGCTAGATGAAGTCCTTGCCCCACTCACCAGCCTAATTAACCAGTCACTCTGCCTGGGACAATTTCCCACAGCGTGGAAAACAGCCATTATCACACCAATTCATAAAGGGGCGACAGGTCCATGACCAACAACTACCGGCCAATCTCCATCCTCCCCCATCTCTAAAGCCCTGGAGAAAGTGGTGGCCATTCAAATCACTGATTATCTGGCTAAGCATAACATTCTATGCCCAGAGCAACATGGCTTCCGTGCTGGTCACAGTACCAGCACTGCCCTAATTGAATTCTCCAACTTCCTACACTCCTCCTTGGATACCAGCTCCCTAGCTGGTGCAGTGTTCATTGACCTCTCAAAGGCCTTCGACACCGTCTCCCATCCTCTTCTGCTGAATGCACTCTGCCACTCTGGTCTCTCGGCTGGCCCCTTAGCATGGTGCTGAAGCTATCTTGGCCTTGATCATGTGTAAAAATCAATAGCACAGTCTCCGATACCCATCCCATTCACTCTGGGGTCCCCCAAGGCTCCATCCTGGGCCCCTTCTCTTCTCGCTCTATCTGAACACCCTGCCCAGTGCATGCCCTGGCAAATTCTACTGTATGCAGATGGCTGTCCTTTTGCCACCCACCGCATTCCTGCTCCCTCCAGGACACCCTACAGCAGCCTTTCAACAGTGCAAGCTTGGTTTAGGAGCGCAGACTCGTCATCAATCTTAAAAAGACCAAAGCTATGCTCTTTTCCCACCCCCAAAACAAAGCTAGCAACCACCCACTCTATATCCTTCCAAGTACCAATCAGCCACTGGAACAGGTCTGCTCCTACAAATACCTTGGGGTTACCTTCAACTCAGCCCTCACATTTCACAACCACATCGATGCCCTAACATCCGCCACTAACATACGGCTTGGCATTCTCTTCCACCATAGAACCTGCCTTCCCCCAAATGCTCTCCGGCTCGCTGTTACATCATCCGTTCTGTCCCTTGTAGACTATGGCCTACCAGTCTATGGTGCTGCTGACAAAACTGCACTCAAAAAAAAATCACTTAACCCTGAACAAAGCCTGCAGATTGATTACTGGTGCCCCCAGGCTCACACACACCTGTCAGCTGTATGTTGAGGCTAAATTGCTTACCCTGGATGAACGGCTCCAATACCAAACCTGTCTCCTCACAAAAAAAACCCTACTCGGGCTCTCCCCCCTGGGGTAATGGCATCCATCCACCAGAGCCCTCCCACTATTGCAACACAGTCTTCCAACAAGACCACTCTAATGGTCCCCAGATCAAGAACCAGAGGTGGCCAGAGGTCCTTCTGCTATAGAGTCCCAACCTAGTTTAACTCTCTCCCTGCCCCCATCACCATCTCCAAGTTCAAAACCACCCTTCGAAACCACATCATCAACACT
Organism: Neoceratodus forsteri; assembly: GCA_016271365.2. Classification (NCBI taxonomy): domain Eukaryota; kingdom Metazoa; phylum Chordata; order Ceratodontiformes; family Ceratodontidae; genus Neoceratodus; species Neoceratodus forsteri. The sequence goes on along the minus strand of CM057455.1, from coordinate 1,548,450,899 downwards.
CGTAACTGCTCCTGTCTCTGAAAGTAGCCTCCACCTCTACCTCTCTTGACAATGCCCTCCGGGCAGCTGTCCACCTAGCCATCACCACCACTTCCCTGTACACCGTGCCTATGTTTAACCTGGCCAGTGCCAGCTGTTTCAGTGTTTACCTATTAGATTGCTCACTATTGATACCAACTTGTGTAACACCTGTTCTCAATTTACATGTACCCTGTAACCCAAATGTATTTGTCTGACCACAGTGTGACGTTGGCGCCTCTGTTGAATGCCTATTGTTTTGCAAACCTACGCTATGTAACCAAAAACACAATGTATGTCTTTATGTGACGAAGTACCTTTGGAAACGAGCCTCTGGCTCAAAAGTTGTAAACTGATTTTTTACAAATAAATAAATAAGTGCTTAAAGTCTACTTTTTAGGTGAGGAACATAGGCAGTAGTTAATCCCGACATGTGGTGAGGCAAAGGTGTGGAAATCAATCCTTAAAATGCATTATTCATGAAGAAGAGATCAAAACGCACTTATCCCACTGCAGTATATGGGACCTGCTCTCAAATTACCTACAATAATATCAATCCATCCCGTGATGGCTCCAAGCTTAATTATAGGCAGCCCAAGTGTCAATCTCCTTGAGAATTAGCTGCCGATTGTAAGGGTTTCTTACTATCACAATTAGTCATGCTTTTCTGAGTTAAAAGCTAGATGAGGCCTACTCTGAATTGTTCCATAAATCGTCCTTGGCCAAGCTTTCTTTTGATCCCTACTGTACAATGTTTCACGCAACAGTCATCCAATAGTCTTCGTTTACTGCCATTTTATATTTTTTAAGCTGAAATGCTGAACTACTGTGCCACTGCAGCTAGCAGTAATGTGGGAAATAACTGTTGTACAGTTGTATATAGGTGCATAACAAAGCTGTCTGTGGCGATCCTCTTCCCACCTCGAGCATCTCACCATGGTGCTGTTGGGTTGATCGACACTGCAAAATACAGGTATATGGAAGACAACTTGATGTGTACACATGTAGTAGGTGGCTGCCGATGGTTACTTATTAAAACGGGTCCCTGCTACCGAAGGAGAAGATGTTCCTTTAAGAGTCGCTAATGATGCGCGAAGAGTGCAGGCTACACAGACAAGGGACCTGGGGATGTTATATACGGGGATAGCGATGTCTCATCAGAGGATCTAGAGGGAAGAGAGCTACCAGAGATCAGATTATTTGTTGAAAGGTACAACAGAAGTGCTGGAAGTAGCAATTAATGAGATCTCCCGCAGAGGCGTGCTTTGGAGGGGGAAAAAAAAGGGATGAGGATCTGTGCTCTGTGTTCATGAAGCATCACATTCACATGCAGTGCATAACATTCTGTGCAAACTGATAAAAAGGGATTTCTTTCTTTTTTTTGTAAAATGAAGGAAAGGTCAACTTGCAATGTGGCCCCATTTACTGTAGACTGGAAGGGATTAAAACACGGATTTCAGGATCAGCTGTCAAGAAGGAAAAGTCATCTATGCCCCTTTTATTGGAACCAAGAGGAGAGTTGAGTTAATGGGCTGACCCAGAAAAAAAATCACACTGTGGATTTTTTCTTTATTGCGTAGCCAGTTCTGAAGGGACTAGGAGATTATAAAAAGTTGGGGGTTTTCATTCAATAGAGAAATATGACGAGACCAGCTTAGCGGGACAATCGTCAACCTTGCCTTCATCTTCCTACAAAGGTTCTGCTCGCTTCCTCTGAAAGAGATCTGTTGAGGAAGAGGATGGGAGCAGTTGCCAAATCCTGCAGCAGAGTGTGATGAATGCTGCTAAGTTTACATGGAACTCCAAGTAGGAGAAATGGGACTTACTGCGTCCTTCTATCTTGCCTTCCCCTCTCCCTCTCTGCTCTGGTCGAATTAGGTAGAAACTGTGACACCAGCTGCTACAGAGGATGATGGTCTTGCGGAGAAGATCGAGCCATACACTGCAAAAAGATCCCAGATGCTTTGACCTATGACATAAATTGAATTAGCCCCTCTTAGATGCTGTTTTCCCAGAATTAAAAAAAAAAAAAAAAAACTCCTGGTGCCTTGTCTTTAGGGGAAAAAAAAAAACACGTGTTTTGTTGTGAGTTAAGGATCCGGACAATGTGAAAAACAAAAAAGAAAGAGAACGTGAGAAGGGAGAATAAAGAGCTTTTGGGTCCAGCAGACGGGAAAATAAGTTCATATTTTTATTCTTGTGGTCACTTTTCAAGTTTGTTGTAAAAAGGCTCTTCTAGCTGGCTCTTATGGGAATGAAACACTCCTTCCGCTGCCTGCTCCTGAGGAGGAAAATGGTGGAGGCTCACAACGCTGAGGTATGAATGAAGAGGGAAGGGGGTTAAATATACACTAAATGCAATAAATATCAGTTACACAGGTATTCATGGGTTGCAAAGAAGGTCGAACTGTGCACATAATTAGACCATTTGTCTCCATGTTGTCATTCTTTCTGCCCTCTGTGTGTGGTGTGCATGGGGTAAAACACATGATCGAGCTCTGTAACTAGACATACCCATATAAAGCAGAGAACCTGATGTTGCCTTTCAATCAAAGTGAGGGCGGGTTGTTGATTTTGTTGCTAAATTAAGATGATGCCAGATTTGTGATACTGTATTAAATTACATTTGAGATGCGCATGGCCCTCTCTGCATCTGAAGGCCTCCCAGAATTGAACTTGTTTTGGTTGTTTTCAAATATATATGCATAGAGCTTATACATGAAGGGGGTTGGTTTATTTTTGTGACATCCTACTGCTGATTGAAAATGCAAGTTTGGAAATTAAAGGGGGCACAGAGGATTAAGGCTCCTCAAATAAAGCGAGGGGAATGTAAGAGTACTCTAGAGTAGGCTGAACGGGTTTGGGCTATGACGCCGCACCTTATTTTCACTATAGAACCGCCCATGGGACTGCTGACTAGGCTCAGTCCATCCCCTTTCCCCAGGTCTCGTGATGTCTCAGCTGCCGTACACCACATAAGCTGGTTTACTTACTGGCTGTCTGGTTGTGTTTCTGTGGAGACAGATGGAATAGGTGCAGCGGGGAGCTTGGTCCGGGCAGGCAACTTGCATGTCACTGATGCGGAATTTTCTCTCGTCAGCTGGACAAGGTCTCGGTTTTGTTGCTCCCCAAGTGAGTGGAGCAGTGGGCGCAATGGGATTGTGAGGCCTGGTACTGCTTGCTTTGCCTGCCTTGCTAACAGTGTGCCAAACAGCTCGGATGTGCTGCTGTTTACTTTGCACCTCGATATGAACCTGAAAGCACTACAGCTGCAGCCCAGAGAGTGTCACAGCCAGCAGCAGGTCTGAACACATCTAGTAGCATGGGTCATGCACACTAAATTTATTCCTTATCAGGTCAAATCCTGCAAACGTTTTGGCTCTGTCCAGAATTTGTTTGTTTTTTTTTGAAGTAAGGTGTCCTCAGCTGTGACAGAGATGAGTGGGTCATGTGACATTGAGCAAGGAGCATTGTACTCTGTGAGCAGTGGCTCTGAAGGAATGCAAACCTGGAGATTCCCCAACAGAGTGTCTATGCTGAATGGTGGCAGCAACTGAAGTATTGAGAAAGTTGGTAACAGTGATGGAGGCTGAGTCTACTAAGTACCAGTCTGTCACAGGGACTTCTAGTTTTGTGCAGTTCTGTTTTCAGAAATCATATATTTTGTTGTTGTTTCATAAATACTGTCATTGTAAACCCTGTCACAAGGTGGCTGAATGCAATATTTTGTTGTGTTTTGGGCTAAAAAGCATTGCAAGTGAAACTGTCTTCCATTTAATGAGCCTAATTTATCATCTAATTTTCTCACAAAAGGATTTCTCAGTGCTAGAGATAAGAGCATCTTATGGTTTTGGACATACTTCAGATTTGAACACTATAAGCTAGAGTACATGATTAATTGAAACTAAAAGTACAGTCATTGTAGCCCTCTTCCCAGTGCCTTTCTGCTGGTGAGCAGTAAAGCATAGCTGTAGATTTCTTCAAGGTAAGCTGGATCTCACAACCATAGCCTGCCCAGAAAAGGTGTGTGTATGTATATAGGGGGCACACTTGGCTACATTACTTCTAATCATCTGGATGGTCTCTGGCTTTGACTTTGTTGGATAATATATATATTTTTTTAGGGAGGTTGTACACAGGAATGCCACCCCAGAATACAGGGCCTGGGGAGCCTTTGATCAGAAGGGGTTTTAATAATTTTGCTATTGATGCAGCAAAGTCATAGATGCTGTAGGGCAGCTGCATTTCAGCAATTGTTCTCTCTTGTATTTGTTACTAAGTGCATCAGTGAAGATGTGGGGAGACTTGCTGCCCAGCTACTCTCCACCGTATGTATTTTACGCTAGAAGTTAGTCATATGACTGCAGATTCACATCTCCATGGCAACCATTTTGGCTGCAGAGCATGAATAAAGCTCTGAGTTCCAAATACAGTATTTAGTGTGACAAGCTGAGAGTGCGATGTACAGTGAACATTGTAGATACTGTACAAGTTGCTTGGAATTAAATACATGAATGCATCTTGCAAAAAAAAAAAAACCTTGAAGCTCCAGTGATAGCTGTTCTTTACAGGGTTTTTCTTTTGGTACTGTACCTTTGTTGCTGAATGAAAGAAGCTCTGCTGTAAAGAAAATACATTTACAAGACTTTTATATAATTAGTGTTCCTTTTCATACAGAAAGAACAGCGCTTTTGAATGGCACATGTGTCAGTCATAGTATTTCAATGATTACTGGAGAAAAAGGTTGTAACTGTGTTACTCCTTTGAAATATCTGATTTTGCTAAAGGCATGCTTCCTTTTAATTATTTTTGTATCTGTGTACTACATACGTTTTTATATTGTGTACATAGCAGGCATGACTGAAAAAGGGGACTGGTAACCCAGTTTGCTTTCCTGGTTCACCAAATAAATGAAATTAACCCTTTTATTATACTGTACCAACAGAGGTATTATACATCAGTCTTACAGTACACAAGCTTTTGGGGTCACTCAGGTCTCTTGATCAAGTGTTGATGAACGGAAGTGTGTGGCCCCTAAAGTGTATGGATGGTATCATCTATGTGCATTTAGCACAATAAAAAGTATCAAAAATCCAGTGATTTCCTTCTAAGCAATCTGAAGAGAAATTAGAATATTCTGTACAAGTTTCTGTTAGGGCTGTCCAAATTGATCCATCATTCAGGAATAATTTATTCAAAAAGTTACTCGGTAACTGGTTTTGGTAATAGATTATTAATTTCCCTTTAGATGGCTGCTATTTCTTGGGAGCAAATTAAAAAATTCCATTTTCTGTGATGGCAAGAATGCTGTTGTAACTGTCATATCCTTCTCTTTCCAATGCTCGTATAATGGTATCATAAGTGTATTCAGACATTAATGGAGCAAATGCACCAAAGTATGGTTTATTTTTAGTGTTCTGATTTCTGGACAATCTGCAGTAAAAAGCATCTAATTATAGCAGCAGTGCAGTGAAAAATGTTTTCCCAAAAAGCTACTTTCAGCTACAATTAGTAAAAATATTAGAATATCTGCTAAATCTACTTTTCTAGGAACCTCCTTTGCTACGCACCATGAGTTTATTTATTTATTTATTTAGTTGATTCTAACCCTTGCCAGGTCTACAATGGTATTTCTAAGCCAAACTGAGAAAAAAATAAAGCATGTATAGGATACTCAAATTTTGGTGGACCTAGAAAATGTTACCACCAAATAGAAATAGAAGAAGCCTACTGTCTTTTATGGTGCAAAAAGGTAGGGTCAAATGTTTGCCCAGTTTCATTGCACTGCAGCATTAAGGGTACCTTAAGTGCTGTATCCCTGATGTTCAACAACAGTTTAACCATCCCAGCAAAATTAAGAGGGCCACCTGTAGGGTAAGGGTGGTGTAGCTCTTCAGTACAGAAGGAACAGCAGATGCAGGAGAAGGCTCACTCACCTACAGTTAGGGACAAATAACACTGCAAGTGAACATAATGTGCAAAGAAAACAACAATTGCACATACCCCAATAATGCAAAGCATCATGGGAAACATATGCAAATCCTCATGAGAGAATCTGAACTGGCTCAGCTTTAAACAGAATTGCATGGTGCCAGAAGGCCTCGCAGTGCAATCAGCAAAGGCCAAGAACAGCAGACACATATACCGTGTTTTGTCCTCATTTGGACTCATCAGTATGCCATATCTGTGTCTTAGCCCAGGGGGAGGGAGCCAGCCACCCCTTAAGGGGGATGTTCTATGTTTGGGTCATGGGAAGCCCAAAATAGAGAAGGAAAAGAACTACGAAAGAACCCCAGAGCAAATGCCACGAGGCAAAGTTACTTTATTCTAAAAATGTACAAAGGTGCAATACAAAGATAAATAGTGTACAGAAAAAATCCGTGGGATGCCAACAAGCGCCCACTGACCTGGCATTTCACACTCTTGCTCTGGGTTTCCTCAGCAGCTTTACTGACCCCCACCCCACCCCCATTATAGCATTTCCCCTCATCAGTTTAAAAGGAAAAAGCTAAGAATTACCAATGAGCTCCCAGAAGTGCACAACTTCCATTTGGAGACAGGTATTTGTAATTTTTTATTGTGAGCTGACCCCAGCACATAGTGGAACTCTTTCAGACATTGGCAGGACAGCAGACAGCATTCTTGCCACATACAGACTAGCTAAATGGAGAATATCCCACTATTCTGTTGTCTTTAACCTAGGTCAGGTAAAGAGAAGAGATCATCTATGAAGAAACAAAATCCCTGTACAAGAAATAAAATAAATATCTTGGGCAGGAGCAGGTTCTTATATGGGCTACAGATCTGTGAAATAAGCTGTAGAAAACCACATGCATTCACAAGTTCTGTCCTCCTTCTTTACAGAAGTAAGAAAATAAATTCTGTTTCTGCTTCCTACCACGGGTTGGTCAGGCACTCCTTCAGCCAAACACAAGTCATCTTACTTCTGGTAGACCAGCTTTGCCATTCTGGAGTCTCTGTTGACCCACCTCAATGTTTCTGCAGACAGCCCCTGCCTCTGCAGTATGGCCTTGCTGGTTCTGCATTCCTGGGTACGGGGAGGGCAGTGGCAGAGTGAACATGGGGAAGGAGGTGCCATCATCTGCTTGGCTGCTTCCCATTTTGTATTTTTTTTTTAACCAGGATAATATTCTCATTAAGCAAGGCTCATTTTTAAAAAGATCCTGAGAGAGCAATGCAAATATGCAAGAATCAGACAAGGAGTATTAACATGTACAAAGAAACAATGTGAGCAATACAGTGCAGAACGCACTAATACGGTGAAGCAAAACTAACAAACATAAGGCATGCTGAGCACCATAATAAAACTGAACTCAGTCAGAAGTAAGCATTAAGCCATGAGAAAGGAGGCATTTATAAGGAATTAATGCATGGTTGGGGGGTGAGGCCGAAGGCTGAGTATTCCAACCACCCAACTATGCATTAATTCCTTGTAAACGCCTCCTTCTGAGTAACCTAATGCGCTTGTAACATGGCCAGTGTTTCTATTATATTTACTTACAGTAATTATGCAAAAAAAATTACTCAAACAATATCTTTCTTAGTCATGCTTTTTATATCCATATTCCTATAGTTCACAACCAGGCAGTAAGTTTCTGCAAGCAACCTTATTAATATACATATGCATACACTCTTCATTTAATCAACAAATTATCTTTTGCTTCCTTACACTCTATATTACACTAACTGTTGTTTTCAACTAATTTTGAAATGGTGCATACCTTACAACTTCAATCGTTCTACAGTATTACAGATTCCCGATCCACTGTTGGAACTACTGCCGATTTGCATAAAACACAACGGCAATTATTCCAATAACCTGTTGCACATAACCATTTCTTACACACAACTTTCTATAGTACTGCACTTTCCGTGAAAAATTAAACATTTTACTTTTAGATTTCTTTTCTGAGAAGGTCAACTATGCATTTCAATTGTTACATTGCCAGATGGAGCTACTGACCCGGAAATCACTTACTCGCTTTCTACCATGCTCACTGATGGCCCGCTTATCTCCCACCCACAGTTCTGATCACATTTCTGTGTCTGCTGCTCTGCAGACTTCAGCGTGTTACTCTTAAGTACACGTATACTGAAATATTTATCTACATATCCAGATATGCCCATTAGTCCACAGATCGCAAAGGTACTGATAAACTTATCCATTTCTACTTTCTATAAATGGGTTGCTATCTCCATTGTGTGATCTGCTGTGTCCACTGGGTGAGTGAGTGGGTGGGAAACGTAGAATTCTTCAACTATTTCTTAACCTTGTGGTTGCTACTATTATTACAGAGCCGTGCATATCTACATAATTAATGTACGGCTGGAATTGCACCATGTGATATCTTTTAACTTATAACTTTATTTTCTCACTCTGATTACATTAATGCCATGTTACAAGACAGAATTAGCAATTACATTTTTCAGCATAATGGTTGTCAGTGAACAATTGAAAGCAATCAAAATAGTTCCTTTCTCACATTCAGTGGACTGTACATTGTAATTTATTCCAGAGGTTTGAGCTGCATAATTGAACATATTTTTACGAAGATCTGTGATGTCTCAGTATTTCTAAAAACAGCTGAGAGGAGCTTCTGAGCATAATGGGTAGTACCCGCTTCTGTAAAGAAAGGTGCTTTGCACTTAGATCACCATGAATGACTTTGTAGATACACAGAAGTTCTTTAGCATTCTGTTAGCTAGTGAAGTCCATTTTATGCAGAGCATAAAGGCTGCAATGTTGCATTCTGGGTGAGATATTTTTAGTTATTTGTCGTTCACATCTGTTTAAAAATGGAAACAAATTCATAATTCTTGGGATGTCAGGATTAAGCAGTGAGAATCTTAATTGCAATAATGATTGCATTCTTGTAGAATGCCCTATATGAATGGTGATTGATTCCACAGTTAAGATTCTCACTGCTTCATGTCAACATTCCAAAATATTTCACTAATAAGCAGAAACTTAAATTGGAACTTGATCATCCAGTTATTATAAAGAGAACAGTCTTGGTTCTTTGAAGATGTGACTATGTCTCAAAGTTGGAGTTGATTTCAGTTATGCCGTTTTTTGTAGTGCTACAAATACTGTTAAGGGTGATTGAGGTTGCTGTTTCTTTGTACTTGTAGTACCGATACTGCAGCAGACTCCTCCCCACCTTTTATTACTTTTCTGTTGGACCAGTGCTGCGCTGAATGTTCAAATTCTCATGGAATGGAATTAGCGGAATTAAATTCCACAGAATTCCATTGGTAGTGGAATTCCAACATTTTGCATGCCAAATTTTTTTGTGGATTGTTTTTCCGCAATCCACAGAAAATTATTCCGTAGTTTACATGATTGGTTTACCCAGAAATGTTTTTTGAGATTCCATGGAATTAAAAGAGAAATTTCAAAAAGCGTTTTGTAAATGGAATTGCTGTTTCATACAAATTCTGTGGGTGGAATTCCATGTTCAGTACAGTCCTGTACAGGACCCATCTTCACGCAGGCCTACCACTGTTATTTGAAGGGTACCATGTGGGCCAGATCAGATGACATTTGAAAATTAAGCCGCTGTACAAAATAGGTGACTTTAGTTTGCTTTTCCTTATTGATTGATCTATGTATTTGTTTAATCATCATTCTCTAGCTAGTTCCACAGCCCCAGTGTCAGTACTCATTCCACTGTCAGAAGTTCTGCCAGTTTCCTGTCACTAAGCCCTATTACTAGTTCACCAAACTCTGGTCAGAAAAGCTACTGGAGCAACCCCAGTTACAAAAGTCATGGAGTTCCAGTTAATCTGTCCCTGCCAAAATAATAAATTTATTTTCTCCTCTGTCTTATCCATGGAGGATTACAGTGTCCCCCCCCAAAAAAAAATACTAAAATCAAAAAACATTTAAAATCATGCCAGTCCTACAAATCACAGCACAATTTGGCATAGTCTTATTAGAGAACAGTTATTTTATACCTCCATGTTAAAACATTAAGGGGTTAATATTTCCTAGAATTATGGGGTTGCAGAATTAGAATAATCTCTTTATTTTGGGAGGTGGAATAATGTACTGGAGTTCCTGAGATGGCATACTGCTAGTTTATAATCCAGTATCCACCTTGCCTTTTTGGCACTTGAATATTTATACAAAGCAGATTTTATGTCCGTGTTAGTTGATGATTTGGTGGTAAATTGTTTGATGGCCCTAATGAATTTATCTGCACAATGGATTCTGTCCTTGTGATCTTGGACATTATGCATGCTACACATTTTTTCTTACTGTCTGGTTACATTTTATTCTTCAGGGGTAATGACTGAAGCACAATTTGTTTTTCAGAAACGTTCCAAGGGACAAGTGCTGTTTGATAAAGTCTGTGAACATCTAAACCTTCTAGAAAGAGACTACTTTGGACTTACGTACTGTGATTCAGAAAACCAAAAGGTAAAATTCTTAGACATTAGATGCTTTCAGTGAAGAAAGAATGTCACATCTTTTTTTCAGTTTTAAAGTTATTTATTTCCATGTATAAAAGAAGTTCTTTTTCATTAGTTTCTGGAATTTATTTTGATACTATATTGTTGGTTCAGTCACTTAGTCTTCATTCTTGTTTTTCAAAACAAATATTCCATGCAATACCTTTGTAATGGGAGAGCCTTACCACTGCCTTGAGTGAGAAGCCAAGTTAGTGTACTAGAGTTTGAACTGGATGTTCTCAGAAGAGTTATCTGGTGACCATGTATTTATCTTCCAGTGTATTAATAGGTGTACCTGGGGAAGCAAGAAAATATTTTGGGTTACTAGATTGGAAATGACAATTTTATATAATGTGATTAGACCCCTTAGAAACACATTACCATATCAAAAACCATCCCATTGGTATCCAGTTTGCTTGTATATAAACTAAAAATCCAAATATATTTAAAACGTCACTTTCAAAAAATTATTTTTAAAAGATGGCTTCCAATTGATATAAATAGTAAAAACATATTTACGCTACATATATATATCAATATGTACTGTATATCGATCTAGTGGAAGTTCATTATTAGTACATTATTATAGTATAAGTATATTTAAGCAATAAGACTTGACTGTGTGTGCATTGTGGTGGGTTAATGGCATGTCTCAGGTGGGTTAAAGCACAAGGTCATAAGCTGAGTGCTTCCACCACATCGCATGCCCTGTAGTATATTTTTGTGATAATAAAATGGATCCATTGATACTGGTAAAAAAAATGTATTTTTTTAAAGGAATGTATTTTTTATCTAAATTATTTAAAAAAAAAAAATTACAAAAGCAGACAAAAGTAGTGTTTCGACATTGTAGTGTTGGTGTTTGGCCACCACTGCATGTAAGATGCTATGTTTTATTCCAAACATAAGGACTGCACTGAACAGAGTTAAGGTAGTGCTGTGCCCAGTAGAGGCTTCAGCACAGAGCATAGGAGTTGACTGCATTAATTAACAACGTGTGCGTTGGCAGTGAGGTGAGCTCCATTGGGGCCTTTAAGAAAATGTGTGGTCAAGGACTGTTTTATTATCCCTGTGAGAGCCTTCAGTTCATATTTGTGGTCGCCAGCAATTTTGCACTTCTTCTGGGACTTTAGGAAGAGATGCGGTCATGGTCAGGAATAGTTTTATTAGCTTCGTCGGTGCCTTTAAAGAAGACGCATAGTTGACAGTATTTTTTGAGCTTCCTCTGATAACAGCTGTGGTCAGCAGTTTTGTTAGCCCTGTCTGGGCTTTCAAAGTAGAAGTACAGTTAGGGCATTTTTCTGAGCTCCTTCGGGGCTTTTAAGTAAGAACCCACGTTGGCAGCACTTTTGTGAGCAGCACAGAAACAAGCAGTGAAAAAAGGCAAACATTTGGGGCTGGTAGAAATGGAAACCCCTGAGTGAGATAGGTTTGTAGGGAAGCTTGTGACTCATTGTGGACTAAATGAAAGGTGATGATATGACAGCCATCTTTTCTGTGGGCAGTTGAGGTGATAGACAGACGATGGGTCGGTGTGTCAGCTGAGCCTTTTTTAGCTGGAGGTACTTTTGCGTTTTGGCATAACAGCACGGCTGAAAGTACCTCTCATCCAGTCAAGATTCAGAATTTTTTATCCACTTCATAATAACAGTATTTTGGATGGCAGTATAACATAGATGTTGGAGAAACGAGCTGTGACTGAATCTGGTACATCCAGCAGACCTAAGTTTGATTTCCAACATCCACTTACATACTGTGTGACTCTGTGCAAGTCAAATAACCTCCCCAGTGCTCCCAGGTCAACCCTGAAAATAGGCACTTGTGCTTAGGTGTGTATACATATATATATATATATATATATATATATATATATATATATATATACACACACACACACACACACACACACACACACACACACACACACGTATACATATATATGTGTCTATATGTGTGTGTGTGTATGTATATGTATATGTATGTGTGTGTGTGTGTATGTATATATATATATATATATATATATATATATTGGAAATACATTACTATTAAACTGATATAGTAATATAAATGTCAGTGTCAGCGTGGCTCAGTTGGTAGCACATAGGCCTCTGGACCAGAATTTCATGGGTTCTCGTCCCACACCGGGATTGGACTTGCACCTAAAAATCGATGGCATCCGATTTCAGTATTGGGGGGGTGCTGTACTGCTGGGGTGTGCCATCCTTCAGATGAGACGTTAAACCGAGGTCCCTTCTGCCCATCCTGGTGTTGTCCTGGTGGGTGTCCAGGTGGAAGCAAAAGAACCCAGGGCAATCTTTGCAAAGAGCAGGGAACATTCCCAGTGTCCTGGCCAACATTCCCCTTCCCATAAACTGGTTCATGCAATTAGCCAGGCTGTGTGTGGGTGATGATGTGCGATATGGCCGCCACCACAAATTCAGTCACTTCACTACCAGTCTAACATTGCTTGTAAAGTGCTTTGGGATACTGTGTATGAAAAGCGCTATATAAATGCTGATTCTTCTTCTTCTTAAATAAACTCCTCTGGGATGAGCCTTCCCAAGTTATAGATGGCAAGGAAGGTAGCTAGTACTTCAGCTGGCGTATCTTTAAATGTTTTGGATTTGCAGGATCCACATAGAACCACTCAATTCTAGTATACTAATATAGTGTACATATTTATTTAATTTATCTGTCATTTTTTACAGGAATAGTAGGCTGTGATAGCTTGTTTCTAGGTGTGCTGGGATATATGGACCTGTTTTACTGATGGGGGAATGTCAATCATGACACCAGGGAAACTCTTTTGCTCTTCATCAGTAAATGCCATAGGACATTCTACTTCCACTTGAAAAGTGACCAGAAATATGAAGATGGGATCTTGGTCTGACATCTTGTCCTTTGGATGAGATGTTAAACCGAGGTCCCTTCTGACCATATCTGGTCATTGTCCGGGTGAAAATAAAAGATCCATGGCACTTATCGATGAAGAGTAGTGGAATTTCCTTAGTGTCATGCCCAGTATTACCCCATCATTAAAAAAGGTCCTTTTCAACCCCCTACTTCCACCCCAGATGTACCCAGAAGCAAGCTATCATAGCTTAGTGTGCTGTTCGTGGTCAAGAATTACAGATTGGCCAACAATACCCCTGTCAATAAAAAAGGTAACTTTAATCCCCCCCCGATGCACATGGAAACAAGCTATCTCAGCTTTGTGTGCCTTTCCTGATCAGGAATTACAGATAAATAAAATAAATATTTACACTGTATCAATGTACTAAAATCAGTTGGTTCTCTGCAGACCCTGCAAATTCAAGAAGATTGGTTCCATGCATACCCTGCAAATCCAAAACACAAAAGACCTCTCCAGTTGAACTGCCAACTGCATTTCTTGTCATCCATAACTTGGGATAGCTCATCCCAGAGATATTTACTCTTAACTGGTTTCTACTGTGCTGGCAAAACATTTTGAGCACTTAACCCCTGAAACAAAGAATAAATGAAATGACAATTTGTGACAAACAGACCCATCCATGCCCCAGTCAGCAACCCTGTCACAGCCAGCTGTCACAGACCTTCACGTGTGCCCACCCCTCACCATGGCCTTGTGCCAACGTTCAACCCTGTGCAAAGGTGATACGCCCTGGACACCTGGACTCTGAGCTGTTTCTCCAGTCCCCCTCGATCAAGCCAAGGCCAACTGCTCGGACCCCTGGTGCTGTGTGGGTTCTGTTTTTATCAAACATGTCTGCACTTACTGCCCGGTATCAGGAAGGAATAAGTTTTCAGATTCTTTACACCAGATTTAGTGTGCCTCATCAGAATGACAGGTACCCCAGAGATTCACAAACTATACCCTTTTATTTAAATGCACAACCAGTCTGTATATTGTGTTAAATAGTAACTACTTTATTTATACAATATATTTACACATTGGCCAAGACAAAACAAAAGTTCCTACAGGAAAAAAACATGGAAATTAAAGTGAGTTAAACCATAAAATGCACACTTAGCTTCCTGATAGCTAGGTTAAAACTTACAAGTGAAATAAGAAACTGTCTCTTGTCTTAAGACAATTCAGAAACTGCAGATGAGTTCTGTCCTTACAGTCTCCAGCCCCATGAGCCTTGGTGTATACAATACACTCACTCTCCTCTATCCCCTGTGAAAACAGGCTCACTTCATATAGAACCAGTTCTCAAATCTCAGTGGACCCCTTGCCCATAAAGAACAAATGTGTTTAATAAGAATGAAATTCAAGTTATCACAAAACAACAAATGCCCACTGATGGACAATGGGATGGAATTAAGTGAACCAAGCAAGATAGCTGATGTCTTTAATCAATTCTTTTGCTTGACCTTCAATCCTAAGGAGAATGTAACATCTGTAAGCAGCCTTGAACCATCAGAATACGAACCCTTTACAACTGATGAGGTTAACAGAGCAATCAAATCCATTAGACCTAACTCCTCACCAGGTCTAGATGGTATCAACCCACAATTTCTGAAAGAAATGGCTGAACCACTAACAATCCCTCTTACTAGCTTATTCAATAAATCGCCTTGGACCAGAGCTGTATCAAAGAATTGGAAGAGAGCTATTGTGGTCCCTTATTACAAAAAGGAACTAGGGCAATAGCGAATAATTATAGGCCCTTCAGCTTGACAGCGGTCGTCTGCAAAATCATGGAGAGAAAAATAGATTAGACACCAAGGCAAGAGCAATGGGATTTTCTGACAATACTCAACATGGTTTTAAGACAGGTAGATCCTACACTACAAACCTCATCTCATTATATGACAAGGTTAGTGTGAGTAGATACAGGTACCCCGGCTGATGTTATTTATCTCAACCTCAAAAAAGCCTTTGATACAATTCCTCACTCTGAATTGTTAAGAAAAATGATTTACATAGGTTTCAATAAATATATCATTCTGTGGACACAGGAATGGCTTTTTGAAAGGACCCAGCAAGACTGAGTTTGCAACACACACTCTGGCATGACTGATGTCACTACTGGAGTTACCCAGGGCTCTGTCCTGGGACCTGCTGTGTTTGGGATCTTTATTAGTGACATGCATCTTAACATCCAAAACAATATTTCCAAGTTTGCAGATGATACTAAAATCACTTCAGAAGTTGACAATGATGATCAGTATCAAACACTGACTAGGGACTTACAGAACATTGAGGCCTGGGTAGTTCAAAACAAAATGGCATTTAATGTGGCTAAATGCACAGTCCTACATATAGGGAAAAAGAACTCAAAAAGAAAATATACACTGAATAGAATAGCCCTAAGATTGGTTAATAATAATACTGACCTCGGAGTAACCATGCATTCTGAACTGTTCACAGGTGACCACTACAGGAAAGTCGCATTAACAGCAAATCAACTCATTAGCTCAATATGGAAGGCCTTTATTTCTAGAGATGAAACATACATCATTCCCTTGTATAAAAAAGTATGCAAGACCCCATTTGGACTACGCAACATCCTTCTGGTATCTGTACTTAAGATATAAAGCTACTGGGTAGCATGATGCACGTGGTTCCCAGACTGAAAGGTGTACCGTACCCAGACAGGTTGTCCAAACTCAAGCTTTACGTCCTCCGTAAGAGAGGACAAAGAAAGACTATCCTAATGTTCTTTAATATCCTACACAACAAAGAACTATTTAAAGACTATAGCGTCACATATGTAGCTAGACATACACATCTAAGCTCTGACAATAAACAACCCTGAATTCTCCAAGTACCAACCAATAAAAGAGATAACTATTTCACAGTGAGAGCTTGTAAACAATGGAATAGACTCCCATAGTATCTGGTTGCTATCACAGACTTCAATAAATTTAAGTCACAATTGGACCACTAACTTTTTAGACAGACAGGCTGATACACCCACAGCATGTGGGAGGCAGTCACAATGGGTCTTGTACCGGTACCTTCTTTTGCCTTCAACAACCAAGTAATACTGAGTAACATAGATTTAAACAGTGTCAAATGTATCACCTTTCAGAATCCTCAGGTACATATCAATCTTGTCACTCCCCACCGTGTAAACACAGTTAATGGACAGTGAGCCCATTTGCCCTCATGTGTGTCTTTTGGAATTTGACCTGGCTGACCTCCCTGTATTTCCAGGAATCCTTTAGTTTGCCCATTAATTGTATGACACATACAGTTGTCACCCCAGAGAAGGTCTGACCTGTAGGCCCTCCTCACATATGAACAACAGAGACCTTGCTTATCAAACTTTGGGACACATCAGTGAATCATACATTAGCATTCCAGTTAACAAACTGTATTAAAGCATCAGTATGCCACACAATTATTCACATAAAGTACATCAGTAAATGATAATACAAAATATACACACCTGTATACCCAATATGTGCAGTGTATCATGGGGAATATATTCATATCACCATGAAGGAAAGAAGGCTTGCCCATCAAGACTGAGTGGGTGGTTCCAAAAGGCCCTTCAAACAATCTGCAGATGCTGGGAACAGCAGTCTTCTAGCATCATTCATTCTTGCTTTCATTTGTGCTAATTTACATATACTTTCCTTGATGCTTTGCATTAATTGGTTTGTGTAATTTTGCAGGCGTGTAAAACTTGGCTTTGTTGCCAGTGCCCTTCCAGGGTAAGCCATGCTTCAGTGCTTTTGAAGTGAGGTTCTTTGTCGGTTAAAGAATATGTTGAAAAATAAAAATATACTGTTATGAAAAAGTTCTTTATAGTAGAAGTGTAATTAACTATAGAGGGATGAATGCATTCCTGCATGACACTTGGGGAAAATACCAATGGTATTCCATAAATGACATCCTCAACTTTGTTTTTTGTTTATTTTTGTTGACCAGGAAAAGAGGAGTAGGAAACCTTTCCTATTTTGTCCCATGAGTGTGTGCTGTACAGAAAGTGCTGGAGAAAAAATGCAATGCAGCATGATTATAATGCAAGATACAGTTACAACTTGAATAAGCAATACAGGATAGCAGAGCTTGCAGTTCAGAACATGTAAGCATTAATGCCTGACGAAGGAGGCTTCTACTAGGGAATTAATGCATGGTTTGGGGGTTGTGGCATGAGGCCTTGGCTGAGTGCCTACAACCACCCAATCATGCATTAATTCCCCAGTAGAAGCTGACTCTGGAGGCCATTAATGCGTTTGTAACATGGGAATACTTGTGTTGTTGTTTCGGTTTTTACAGTTCTGTTAGCTGGAACTGTTCAGCTTTGTGTTGGTGCGATGAGATCCTGCGTTTTCGCTGCAATGTGTGTTCTGTTTGCTGCTGTGACAAGTAGTGGTGCTAGAGCCTGACCCGGTGATCCCATGATTAATAGTTGGAGTGGGTATTACCAGTAATTAATCACCACTCCAACTTTGATCATGTGGTGCATTTTGTCCAATGACGTTGCCTTATTTAGGGTTTCTCTTTTTTGCCATGTTACAACCCTAATTAAAACATTCATACAGGTGAGGAGGCATATGATAGCATTATACTCTGAACTGCAGTATATTGCTTATGGAGATTGGAAGGAGCACTGATTAGGTCAGAACACTTTAGCATTTACACAGACTTTGCTGTATTTCTCTGAGTTCACGCTTGAAACCCATACAGCAACCTTTTTATATGGAAGCAGATAATGAAAGCCGATTTCCTGATTAGAGCTAATGCTCAATACGGATGGCATTACTACTTAAAAGAGTCACTACCCTGGTAGCTGAGCATCCTGAGATGAAGATAAGGGCACTTAATGAACAACAAGGTCACTTATCTGTTGGTAGTTTCTGATAAGGAGATTATTGCTATTATGAACTGCTGTTTTTTAAAAGCTTAGAGGAAAAAAGATTTTCTCCGTGCAGCTCCATCTCTTGCTAACTACATGTGCCTGAGTTGGTTTCAACCACATTGATTCAGAAACAGTTCTTCACACACATTACAGTAGTAGAGGAGGTAGCAGATGAGGTAATTCTCCACACTAGGTAAGTTAGAAAGTTGGTTAGCAGAAGGCTGACTATCCTTTTAGAAATGCAGGACTATCTCTGTACAAAAAGGACATCACACCAAGGCTCTTACCCTTTGTGTTTTTATTTTGCAGTGCTTCATGAGACATTTTGACTTCAAGTCTTCATCAGAACACTGATGAAGAATTTGAGTTGAAATGTCCAAACATTGCACCTCCTTGTAGAGGGTGTGGCCTAGTAGTGGAAACAGCACTCATGTCTATGGGGCAAGGGAGACTGAAGCTGAAGATGTTTTCTCCTCTCCTGTAAGCTCATGCTGCAGAGACTGTATGAAGTATGTAAGCAATAAGACATAATGGGGAGGTGGTTGTCATGGGAAAAATACCCAGCCAGGTGCGTGGTGAGCTCCAAGGGCCTTCAGCACCTGGGAGGGTGTTGATCCCTGACAACCACTGACCCAGAGTGTCTTTTTGCACTTATTTTATTTATTTAGTTTTTGTTTACCAGGTAAGTACACTAGACAAGAAACTTTGTCTGTTTTCAGGCACAACCTGGGAGAGTTGCATATAATCGCATCCTGACACCTGTTACTCACGCAAACGTGCCCATACATCCACCTTTCTATTTTAAGGCTATTCCAAATGATGATGTTCTAAAACTGCTAAACTCAATCTCTGACAGTACTAGTGTAGACTCCCACTACCTAGAGCTTAAACTCCTGAAGCTACATGAGAGACGGAGGGGAGAAGAGGAGGCAGAGTAGCTCTCTATGTAAGGGAAGGGATAAAAGCAACTGAACGAAAGAGTAAAGAGGGAGGAGAGGAAGCACTGTGGGTCACCTTTGAGACTGGAAATGGCACCACAATTCACACAGGGGTTGTATACAGACCCCCCATGTCAGGGGGAGGGAATGGACAAGGATATGATAGAAGGCATACTTAGGATGGCAGAAAAAGGGGAGATATTGTTGATGGGGGATCTTAATATGCCGGATGTCAACTGGAGCACCTTTGCTGCAGCCATATTCAAAAGCAGGACCATTCTTGATACCCTTCAGGTGGCATGCCTCTGACAGCTAGTTTTGGAACCTAGTTGTGAGGGTGCAATCTTAAACCTTGTACAATGGGGTGGTGAGAGGATCTCAGATCTAGAAGTGGGTAGCCATTTGGGAACAAGTGACCACCAAACAGTGTGGTTCATGATAAACTCAGCTACAGAGTCAAGCCATACAAAAGTGAGGGTTCTGGACTTCAGGAGGGCTGACTTTGGCAAGATGGGAGAGTGCCTTATAAAAACACTAGCAAACAGGCTAGGAGGAGGGGTGGAGCAACAATGGGGAAATATCAGAACTGCCATCACAGAGGCAACAAGCCTTTGTGTGAAGCAAATAAACAAATCAAAATGAAAGAAAAGGCCACTATGGTTCTCAAAAGAGGTGACGGTGAAGGTTAGGGAGAAAAAGATAGCATTTAGGAAGTATAAGGAAACACAGAAGGAACAGGACAGAGAACTGTACCAGTTTAGGTAGAAGGAAGCAGGGAGGGTTGTCAGAATAGCAAAGGCCCAAACTGAGGAAAAGATAGCCAACTCAGTTAAGAAGGGGGATAAAACCATTCATAGGTATATCAGGGAGTGTAGAAAGACAGAGAGAGATAGTGAGGCTGAATAGAATGGACAGTGGATGAGCAGACAGGGACAGTGAAAAAGCAGTGATACTGAATTAATACTTCTGTTCAGTATTCACAAAAGAGGAGGTGGGGGAGGTGCCTAATCCAATTAACAGAAGCACTCTGGATAGGGGGGTCAATCCCAGTCTTTCACAGAAGAAAACTGAAGGTGGACAAAGCAATGGGGCCAGATGGAATTCACCCCAGAATTCTAAAAGAATTAAGCAGAGAACTAGTGACACCACTGACTACCCTTTTTAATAAATCATGGGAGGATGATGTGGTACCTGAGGACTGGAGGAAGGCAGATGTGATTCCCCTTCACAAAAGTGGGACCAAGACAGAGGCAGGAAACTACAGACCTGTCAGTTTGATCTCTGTGGTAGGAAAAGTGATGGAATCACTTCTGAAGGAAAGAATTGTTGAGTACCTAGAGGCCAGTGGGGCAGAGGACCCAAGGCAGCATGGGTTCACAGTGGGAAGGTCATGTCAGATTAATCTAATTGATTTCTTTGACTGGGTGACAAAAGTAGTAGATGAGGGAGGGGCTGTGGACATGGCCTACCTAGACTTTAGCAAGGCATTTGACACAGTCCCACACAAAAGATTAATAGTCAAATTAATCAACCTGGGAGTGGGTCCCAGGGTGGTAGCCTGGGTAAAACACTGGCTGGACAGCAGGACACAGAAAGTAATTGTAAATGGAGTCCACTCTGAAGAAAGAAGGGTTACTAGTGGGGTACTGCAGGGTTCAGTACTGGGTCCAGTCCTTTTTAATGTCTTTATAAGTGACATTGCAGAGGGACTGGAAGGAAAAGTATGCCTCTTTGCAGATGACACAAAGATCTGCAACAGGGTTGATACACAAGGAGGCGTGGAAAGAATGAGAAGGGACTTGGCAAGGTTGGAGAAATGGTCAGAAGCATGGCAGCTAGGATTCAATGCAAAGAAGTGCAAAATAATGCACTTGGGAAACAAAAACCCAGGGGAAGATTACACAGTGGGGGGGGGATAGTAACAACAACAAAAATGGAAAGGGACCTGAGGGTAATCCTATCAGACGACCTTAAGGTTGGCAAGCAATGTGAGATGCTGGTAGGGAGGGCTGGGGGGATACTGGGATTTATAGGGAGAGGCATCACCAGCAGGAAGCAGGAAGTTGTTATCCCCCTGTACAGACAGTTGGTGAGACCCCATCTGGAGTACTGTGTCCAGTTCTGGAGACCCCATCTCTGCAAGGACATAGACAGGATGGAGGCAGTTCAGAGGAGGGCAACTAAAATGGTGCAGGGTCTGCAAGAGAAGCCATATGAGGAGAGACTAAAGGAGCTTAATATGTATACCCTTGAGGAAAGGAGGGGGGACATGATAGAAATGTTTAAGTACCTCAGTGGAATCAGCAAAGTCTAAGAGGGTAGCATCTTTCAGAAAAAGAGATGTGCAAGAACAAGGGGATACAATTTGAAGATAGAGGGGGGACGGCTCAGGGGCAATGTGAGGAAGTATTTTTTCACAGAGATGGTGGTGGATGCATGAAACAGCCTTTCTGAGGAGGCTGTGGGGTCTAAAACTGTGGGAAAACTCAAGAATGCATGGGATAGACATAAGGAAATTTTTGTGGGGGGTAGGAAGAAATAGGCTGTTGGTTAAATAGGATCTGCAGCTTATCCTCTAGGTAGGGAAATGGGTAGACTAGGTGGGCCAAGCGGTCCTTATCTGCTGTCAAAGTCTGTGTTTCTATGGCTGCTCCTTTTATTGCAGCCTCATTGGCTAAAATCCTTATACTGTCTCTCTGCCATGATCGCATTCTGGACATATGAAAATTGGCAAAAGTCACCCCAGTCTTTAAGAAAGGTGACAAGAAGGACATAGCTAATTATAGGCCCATAGCCATTCTGTCAGTACTGAACAAAATACTCAAGAAATTAGTGGCTATACAGGTCACCAAGTTCCTCTCTAAATATACCCTTCTATCACCTGCTCAACATGGTTTCCACAAGGGGCATAGCACCTCTACTGCTCTGATACAATTTACAAATGATGCCCTTACTGCTATGGATCATGGTCTCATGACTGGTGCAGTGTTCATTGACCTCTCAAAGGCATTTGATCTTATAGATCACTCTTTTCTGCTCAATTGACTTAGCTTTACTGGTTTCTCAGAGCAAGCCACAAACTGGTTCCAGAGCTACTTAAGCAATAGAAGACAACGGGTAAAATTTATCTCTGTGGTGTCAGACTCTGTGCCTATCAATGTTGGTGTTCCTCAAGGCTCCATCTTGGGGCCTCTTCTCTTCTCCATTTTTATAAATGACATATCTTCTAACACCCTTTGGTGCTCACCAATCTTGTATGCAGATGATCTGGTGCTCTACACCTCCTCTGCAAACACAGAAGAAATAGTCAACTAACATTTGCATTTCTCATAATGCAAGAATGGATCCACAACAAAAGGCTCATCCTAAACATAAGTAAAACTCAGGGCACGCTCTTTGGATCTGCAACCAAACTTGGAACAAACCGCAACCTTTTCAACGTCTCCAGTGTAAATGGCTCTCCGCTTATGAAAGAAACCTCATTCAAGTATTTAGGTGTCCTGCTTGATGAAACTCTCAACTTTGATCAACACATCATCGACACCTGCAAGTCAGTAAACTCCAAACTCAGAATACCTTACAGGACTAGTTGGATGCTTACCCCCCTCAGCTAGACTGGCCATTTCTAGGGGTATCCTACTTCCATCTCTTGCATACGGTGCTGTCACCTACATAAATGCTTCGAAAACCACCCTAAGTAAGACACAACATACATTAGTATCTGTCGTTATGTCTCAGCTTCCCCACATTTGAAGCCCTGTTGCTTGCTATATGCAGACCTTAGACAGGCTTCTCCATCTGCCAATCGACTCCTTGCCCTTGGTACTCTGCTGGACAACATCATTAGAACAAATCTACCTACTTATCTTGCAGGCATGCTGGTGTCTCTGTCCCCCATCTATGGCCTCCGCTCTACTGGACTCTGTCTACTATACACCCCTAGGTGCAGAACCTTAAAAGGAAACTCTGCTTTCTCCTGCCTGGCCCCAAAATATTGGAATTCCTTACATCTTGATGTTTGCTCTGCACCTAGTCATATTGCTTTTAAAAAGGTGCATCACACTCTCCTCGTCAGACATGCCCTATGTTCCTGTTCCTGTTTTAAACCCCCATAGGGTGCTTGACATCCCCTTCCTCAGCTCTCGAAATGTTTCAGTTGTGCTCTGACCCCTTGTTACTGTTATATGTAGCACTTACCATGGATTATGTGTTAAAACTCTACTGCACTAAGATTGTATGCTTATCACATTTTGTACTGTTGTGTATTTTTCTGCCATTGTCTGTCATATTAGCAATACTTTTTATGTCACAGAATATCGTGTAGATTTTTCCTTGTATGGTTGATTACCTCTGAACTACACCTGTTATTTGTTTCGTCTGCCAGTTTTGTATTGTAACCTCCCGGGTCATGCCTGAAAATAATCATATTTTGTGGCTAAGACACCTTACCCGGTAAACAAAATCTAAATTAAATAAATGCAGAGATACAGGTATATACAGAGTTACATACAGAGGCAATAGCAAGTCAGGAGATAAATAAATAACAGCACATGATTTAGTGCAAGGAAACTAGACTATAATAGACATCACAGGTATTGCTGCGTCACAGTTGGCGAGGCAGTTGCAAACGGGAAACAATAACTCAAGAAGAAATCATACAAAGTGTGTTCTAGTGCAGGGGTTAGCAGCATATGGGATCAATATGGCAACATATCATAAAAAATATATTAAAGTGTACTATTGACAAAAAAAATTATAATATAAAAAGATTTAGAGCTAGTAAAAATAAATTAAATTTTTTGCATTTTAATAGAAAAAAAATAGTTTCTGTTGCAGTTCTCTATGTGGTGCTGTTTTCCCCATACATTCATTGCTTTTTTTTATAGTGATGGGAGAGTGTTTTTATGTATCTTTTTAATGTATTGAAGCAAACAGTGATGCAACAGTTTTCTGAGAGCGAGGCAAAGAGAGAGAGAGTGCAATGGGGCAGAGTGAGAGTGAGGGAGAGAGACCACATCTGAGTGAGAGCAAAAGAGAGAAGCTTTCTGTTTGTGACTGTGTTTAGGAAGATGAGTACAATGCCCAGTGTTGTTTTGTTTTAGCGCATACCACCTTAATTTAGATACAAAGTGGAAGCAAAGCTTGGCTGAGTGAGACAGCGTGGTGCATCTGTTGGCTTACAGTGAGACTAAGTTAGTGCTGTGTGGCAGTTACTTTGGTAGAGCGAGAGCACACTACTGTGCCTGCTGCCATGGTTACTGGCAGGCACCAAGAAATCACCTCATGCAGATTAGCAATTTGGCAGCCAAGCAAGTGAATGAGTAGGCAGGCCAGCAATCGGGTAGTGTTCACAATATGCTTAGCAGCAATTGGGGATTTGGGCTAGGAGTCATTAAGTGAGGGGGAGTATGGGTGGAAAGGATGCTCAGATAAATAAATGAGTAAAGAGGGGGCTGCAGTTGACAATGTGCTGGGCGGGGTTAACAATGATGCGCCACTGTGATATTGAACTTGAGAACGAGGATTGGAGGCCCACAAACAGAACTCACAGTATAGAGAGAGAAAAGGTGAGTACATGGGTTTAAATGTAATTTTTTCTGTTTAGAGCATGATAGATGGGGGGTGGGAATGGGTAGTTATCTAAAATTAAGTAAAAAGTAGTTTTGACAGTTATGGCAAGCCATGCGTGTTAAGGTTTTTAACCTTACAAATATATCTGCAAGGTATCGGAACATGCTGCATCCTGATTGCCGAAAGGGTTCCCAGACCGATGGATGTTACTCATTAAGCACTTGTGTTCCAAACTCTCTCAACCAGCCAGGAAGCAGGAAATTCCCTAGCCTTTGTATAGTGGAAAATAATAATGCCTAATGGTAAAAAAAAAAAAAAAATTTTGTTCTTTTAGTGCTTGAAGTGCACACTAATAGCGCTTCTTCTGAGGAGGGTTTTTTGCTTTATAGTTCCCTACAGAATATCACCACAGTGACCACCTCCATTTACTAAGAGCCAAATTCCAGCTATGTGTTTTTCATTTAGTTATTTCACTTTCATAGTTTTGGGGAACTTGAGGATCCTTCTGGTTGATTCTGGATCTTAGCATTTGTATCCGCAGACCTTATTTTTAAATCACTTTGGCTTCTTTGTTGTTTAGCCCCGATGCCTGTAGCATTTGAAATCTGAAGACTTCAAAGAAGGTTATGTCCACATCTTTATCAGGCTTCCCCTTATGAGGGCCTGCAGTTTATTCTGGGGTAGGATACTTTTTCAGTGCATAGTCAGGGATCGTACAATCCAAAGAAAATATAGCACACGCCAGAGCCAATGGAAGTGGTAGCTAAGAATTTATTATACCACTAAAATGCAAAAGTGCCAATAAAACAAAACAACTCCACCAAAAGGCAGTCAGACAGAACACAGCTGTCAAAGGGAACTACTAACTCCCCTATGTAAAGTGTTTGCATAGAATATTGTTTTATTAAACTGAATAAGGTAAACCTTTAAGAAGGTCAGACTTACCTTGGCATGGGTGCAGGGCAAGGGGCACATAGTTACTTATGTTTTGGGACTGTAAAGAGATAAAAACAAGACAGGAAGAAATCTGCCTGTTTTCAAACAAAAATGAGTATGGGCTGTGGTGCAGGGGTAGGTACAGTACACAGGCTCAAGTCCACATGTGAATATCAAAGTGTGTGCACTCCTGAAACTACAAAAAGGGAAAGCATAAATTTCATCTAAGTTGCAAATACCAGTTTTAGTTGCAATTAAAAGCATTGAAACCCCCTGAACTCAAGCTGCTGCTTTGGTTTTATCTGCAGGGGTTGTTATGGTGGATTATTTCTCTCGATCTTAACCTATGTTTACATGTTTGCCACTGTGTCATCCTTCATAAATGTGTAGGCCATTGTACATATTTATGTCTTGGCTTATAATCTAATGTTTTTGTTTGAGAATATTCCCTCAAATTATTACCTCCACTCTGTATATTATCGCTGTTTATTTCCTCTTTATACCCCTTTTCTCTGTTACAATGTGTAACCCTTCAGGCAAGACCATGTTGTCCATTGTATATACATTTGGAATGTTGACCGGTTGTCTGTTGTTACCTGCTTAACTGGACATTTGTAAGAACAGGTATTTTTACTCACAAACCCTCCAATATAAAATAAAAATTGATTGATTGAAACGTAGACAGTCATGTCAGAAAAAGAGCAATGGTCCACCCAGTCTGCCCACAATACCCTGTCATACACCTAGACCATTTGTCAGTATGGGATTTTTCATTTACACTGTCCATCCCTCAATCCCTTACTACTGCCCCCTTGAGTAACTGTAAAGTCCTTAACTCTGTCCCAGCTGTGTTTCAATCAATGGTTTTGTCACCCACAACCTGCTCTGGCAGATTGTCCCATGGCTCAACCACTCTCTGTAAAATAAAACTTTCTCACATCCCTCCTGAACCTTATCCAACCCCCACCCTGTGTTGTAGATTCATTACTTGTGTTGAGTAGTTCCTCACAGTTCACCATGTTTACTCCTTTCAGGAACTTGAAAGTCTATATTCACATCACCCCACTCTCATCTGGCCTCGAGTGAATACATATTTAATGCCCTAAGCTGATCTTCGTAGGATACATCATGATGGCCTGAAATCGGTTTATTTACCTTTCACTGCAGTTGATTTCACAAAAGTGCAAAAAGTTGTCACAACAGTGCAAACAGGGCAGACTGGATAGGCTTAGCGGCCCTTATCTGCCATCAACATCTATGTTTCTATGTATGCCACAACTGATTAGTTGGCTTCGCCACTATGGTCCAAAAACCAGAGTGCCTCAAGGATCTAATGCCTCTTCCTGTAAAATCACTTAGTATTGATATCCCAATATCCCCATCAGTAAGAATCTTGCTAGATCTAGATGGTTTACAGCTCGACAAATTTCACAAATTGGTGATCCAAGTGGATAGTCTAGATATGAAAATAGTGATCCTCAAAAATTGGAAAGTAAAAATCTATAATGGAAAATGTCAAGAATAAGGTTAAAGTCATGATGGGCATAAATTCAGACAAATTGCTGAATCATATAAACAAACATTTGTAAACATCTTTTCTGTATTAAAGAGAGAAGCAGTAAGAAATGGTTGTCACTACACCATCCCTTTTACTCGATAGAAATAACTTGTTATGATTAAATATCTAGCTGTTGATTGCAAAGCCAGATGTAGTAAATTGTATATTCTTTAGTCATTTTTATAAAGCACTGGCAGTGTAATAACAGTAACATTTTTATAAAAGGGGTAGGCAGAATCCTGCATCTTAATTGGTTAGGACCAGTGCATTATAGCAGCATAATGCACTGTAAAACAAAATGAGTTCTTCGAACCAGGACGCATTCTGTTCTAGAAATCAGTGTGCCTGCCTTCAGAATTTTTAGTCTAAAACAGCCACCATTTTGTTTATAAACACTGCACGAAGAAAATAATAAAACCTAAATGCTCCCAGTATCTATGTTCTGCTTGCCCACAAAGTTAACACATCTTTTTTTTTTTTTTTTATTAAAAGGCAGTTCTTTATTAGATATTAGATTGATGGAGCTCAAGCACGTCATACATGGTTAGCTCTGTCAGCTCTGCTAACCACTCACAGAGAGCAACGGTACTCTATTGGAACTTTCCACCGTAGATGGTAGTGTGCTGCCGGTGAGACTGCCATGCAATTCTGATCTCTGCAGTTGGCATTGCTGGGATGCTCGTCTCTCGCTCAGTCTCATTAATTTCACTTGATAACAGTTGTCTCGGAGAAGAGACAGGAAAAGGAAAAATCCATTGTCACACTATGCCCCAGTGAGTTCAGAGAGGACAGCGGTCCTGAAAGGGAGTGCCCTTATTTGGCAGCAAACTAACCTCGACCTCCAGTTTATTGCTAGCTGATGCTCTGCTCTTCCCAAACCAACAGTATCAGGTACACAAACAAAGACATCCAAACAGCTCCAGCTAAGCTAGGAGAGGGTGGGATGATTAAAAAAATTAAAAAAAAAAAAGCACCACATTTAGGTACAACAGACCACCGTCAAAAACCAGAGCCCCTGGAGGCACTTATTTGGTGGAAGAACCATCTAACCTTGTATGAACAAGTTCATAATATTTTTTCTTTGTTAAATGTCCCTATTTCTCATTTCAGTTTTCACAGACCCCATCTTCTAAGTGCAATAAGACACTCTGTGGGTGTGCAGTACGCCGTGATAACCAACGTCCCTAAAAGTGCAGTCATCACCACATAATCCACACCCCATTGTGTCTTACTGTTTACATAGATGCCTTTTTTAACAAATATACATTTTAAAAGTAAATCTTTTATTTAATACCCTTCATAGGCTCTAAGTACTAAGACATGTGAACACATTTCAGCAGGGATAGATGAACAGTAAATTAGTAATACTCTAGTAAAAAGGGAAAACAACATACCCAACAGTTATAACATGCAGTCAGAACAAATTACACCTTGGAATGTGATGAGCAAGGTATTGTAATGCCATGGATATTCAATGCAGTACAG
The DNA here is from genome assembly GCA_016271365.2 of Neoceratodus forsteri. NCBI lineage: Eukaryota > Metazoa > Chordata > Ceratodontiformes > Ceratodontidae > Neoceratodus > Neoceratodus forsteri. Next base: position 1,548,422,115 of record CM057455.1, on the reverse strand, counting down.
CCATTGGACAAAAAATCACCACTACATTGTAACATGTAGAACTTGACCAACTCTGAAAGCTCTCAAGTATCATTAAATGTGCAAGATTCTAAAAGTAATATTATGCAATGGCAAGAAAGAATGTCGGGCTCTGATTGGTCAGTGTGTGCCTGGAACAGTGATGTTATCCAAGTAGAACATCACTGTAAAAAGTCCAGGCCCACACATGACTGCATGAGAGACTCTTGGAATCATGCGTCCCCTCCCCTCCACAAGAAACCGCTGCTCCCAGCTGCCACTATGCAGAACTTCAGCTTTCCAGCCCTGACGATCTCATCAAAACAGGAACTCCATAAAAAAGTGAAGCTGATCAAAAAGTGAACCCGGCCAGAAAAACACAGCAGTACAGGACACAAAATGCATTTAACTATCTTGCCAGTTTTTTCTCGGAAGCGAGTGGCTTCACTGAACCATGCTGACCATAACTGCCATTTGTGCAGTTCAGAGACATTGTTCAACTTCACGGAAAAAAAGTGCCATGAAAACTAAGCTTGCTACATTGCACAGTCAGTTTACCTGAGTGGTCTGTGTTCACACCACAACCAAAGAATCTCCTGCACATTTTAAAACAGTAGCGAGCGCTTGGTACACTCATTAATGGCTCCTCTTGATAATACTACTTTTACACAAAGTCCATGCTTCCTTTCTGTCCCACTCCTTTCCTTTCACTGAATTATTTTCAGCTTGACAATCTTCTCCTCCCAATGCCCTACCGAGATCGAGCGCAAGCCTCCCTTCCTTTCTGCTTCCAGAATAACCAAGACTTCTTTTTCAGGGGGAGAGGGGTGCACAACCAAAAGCATCACTCAAGAAGAAGCACAGTATGGAAAATGAGGAAATGATGAGTAGCAGCAGCACCACCTGCTGCACGTAATAGAAATTGTGGACTTTTTTAAAACATGTATGCATCCACATACAAAAATCAATAAAAAATTAAATTAAATGTATTTCAATTGTTTTAATTTTTATTTTCACAAATGAGCCATTGTATAACAAAAATGCACTCCAGGGTATGTGTCATGCTGGGATAACATCACTTCTCAGGTGCTGAACACACTCAGCCTGCAGCCTTGTGCTTCAACCACCCGAGGCATGATGTTATCCCAGCATGACACACACCCTGTCATGCATTATTGCTTAAATAATTACTGCTATAAAAATATTGCCTATAATAGACCAGAGAAGCAATGACTTGGGAGGTATATCTTCACATTACTCTTGAAGACTTCCAAGAGTGAAACAGATAGATGTCCACATGTAATAAGTTCCACTGGATGAGGGCCACCACTGCAATGGCTTCATCTCCTACAGATTTCAGTCAGGATAGGAAAGCTGGAAAAGCCCCAGTCTTATTGACCTAATTAACTTTCATAGGTGTGTTGGGGTCAGGAGCTCATGGACTGCTCAGAGTGTTATAGGCAAACGAAAGTACTGTCAATTTGTTGCCTAACTCAGTTTTGCCTGGGTGGCCATGTTGTATCAAGGTTAAGCAATGGAAAGCTGTGTCTTCAAAAAGTGCCCTAGGTAGTAAAGGTTCTAACAGACATCAGTTCTAGACAAGGACTGCATTGCAATGGAATAATGTGTTCTAACCTCCGCGAAAAGGTCAGAAGTCTCCCTGCTGTATTCTGGACTAGTTGCAGGCAGTGAATTTGACAGGCTGGTAAGCCTTTGAAGATGCACCATGAAAGAGGCCAAGTATGGCAATATTTTTTAAATGATAGAAGCAGCCCCATATTGCAGACAACACCTGAGACTCCAGTGACAGACTACTTCCAGGCTGCAAACTTCCTTCTCTGCTTCAAGCTGTAACCTGTTCAGCATGGGGAGTTTGAGCCCACACCAGTAGCAGCTCTGTCATGCTTGAACGAGTGCCAGCCAGTTTGACATCATCCAGATTCTTATCCATCAAGAACTGCTCTAACAATAACATGGACAAGCTCTTGCCTGGTGCGGTGTACAGCTACAGCTGGGTACCATCAACTTAGCAATGAAATACCATACTTTGCTGCCTTATGATTATGATCTCCCTCAGCAGAAGCATTTACACCATGAACATGGGAGAAGTGGCAGACCCATGAGGCACATTACCTGCAGGCTAGGGCATTTGGACTCAACTGGCAAAAACAGATCACCACTGACTGCTCCTTTTCTGCAAGGAATGACAGAACCACTGGAGAACATTAGGTAGGTACATGTGGTATTTATTGGTCACTCTTCTTAAAATGTGGAGTGTCTAACAGCAACAAAAGTACATGAGACACATATTTGACAACATAGAGGATAATGTATGGTCCTCTATCAGTAACCGGTCTGTTAACTGTCGAGAGGTTGCCAGGGCGACCGTGTAAACTTCGAGGCTGACTCGAGAGGTTTAGATTGCCATAACAACAACGAGACAGTTAACAGTGACTGACGGTCGGCAGAGGACTATACATTATTTTTTATAGTGTATGGTCCCACGTAAAAGTAAACGGCTGTTTACTTTTGACAAATAGTCACTGCCGCGCCGCTCAGTCCTTCCCTAACCGCTGCATTCATCCGTCGGTTCGCCGTTTAAAAAAAGAAAAAGGCGCGCACATTCACAGACCGATCGCTGTTGTTAACCTATCGATGTGATGTAGCATCAATAGGTTAACAACATTGCTATGTCACATCGATAGGTTAACAACCTTAGGAAATGATTTCCTAAGGTTAACAGCGTTCTACCATACATTATAAATATTTAGAAAAGTTACAGTGGCAAAACAAAATCTGCTTGTCAAATAAGTGTGATTTACAAGGGACCAGTGAAGGCAGTACTGAAAAGCTACTACATTGCTTCCGCTTTGAAATGGCTTGATATAGTGCACCCCTAATGCAAGTCAGGAGGGAGTTCTAGAAAACATGGTCAGCCTCTCCAAACATCTTGTACCCTGACAATTTCAAGTGAGAACGGATGACACTCAGCCCCTGTTCTCTGGAGCAAAGAGTCCTGTTGGGGCTCTGGAGGGTCAGCAGATCACAGGAGAAAGTGGCATCCAGTCCATTTGAGGCCTTGAATGTCAAAATAAGGACCATTTAGTCGATTCTTTGCCATATAGGCAGCCTGCTCAGTTTATGCAATACCGGAGTTATATACTCTGATCTCAAGGTAGAGAACTAGAGTCAAACTGCCTTATTTTGGACCAACTGCAATGAATCTGGGCACAGGATACACCCTTATACAGTGCAATATAGTAATCAATATGCAATGATAAAAGCACTTACCTCCGTGTTCTCAGGTCTGAGGATCTAGGAAAGGGTACAATTTGGAGGTATTTATAAGATCAAAAAAGTAGCTCCTGATGCCCGCCAAGTCAACACCTGTGAATCCACTATCTGCTGGTCATCCAGAACCATTCACAGACTGTGACCAACCCTGCCCACCTCCATCTGAACTCCACCTAACAGTGGCAGCCAGAGGCAACCTTTGAGGGCAGACACCTGCTTTTCTAATCCCACTAGCAACAGTTCAGCCTTACTAGGATTTAGGGCTAGCCAATTGGGGGTCATCCAAGATTTGTTCTCCTCCAACCATTGCGCCAGAATATGCACAGAGCAATCACCTTAGCTGACCAGGAATGAAATAAATATACGGAGATTTCCAGCGATGTCACCGAACTGCATAGATGGCTGATCTCACGCTCCGCTTACCCCAGCCCAATAAACTCTGTTTTTCTTAGTGCAGTGTCCTGATTCTAACTCCACCTGGGTTCAAAGTGGCAACTACAATTGGGAGAGCAAAACAGCATAATTAGCAAGACACAACTTGGCATGCTTCTCCAGACAGCAGTGATGCTGCCACCTCTTCTGTTGCTGTCAGTGGGGCCTCTTCACCAGCACACTCATGCAGCATGCAGAACCCCACTGCAACAAACAACTGAATATTGCAGGTGCTCTGTGCATTCTGAATGGGGTAGAGAAAGAGAATAAAGAGCTTCAGACAGTAACCACAGCTCTGGTGGATATGTCTGACAACATGGGAGACCTTTTACTACACTTTTATCACTGCCAAGTTCAATTGGAGCTGAAACAGCAGGATATGGAAGGTAGGTTCTGATGTAAAAACCTAAGAATTTATGGGTTACCAGAAGGCAAGGATGGGCAGCACACCACACCTTTTGTTGAGCAGCTTTTTAGTGATTCACTTCTGCTACCTGAGGAGTTTTCATTTGAACTTAAGCATGTTCTCAGAGCACTAGGGCCCAAACCAGCCCCAACACAATGACCATGCTCTGTCATGATGAAATTTCTCCATTTTCAAACAAGACTGTCCTCCTTACTGCACTGCAACAAAATGTAGTAAACTGCAAAGAACAACAAATGCACCAGTAGTTAAGTTGACATGCAGGGCTTAAGTCCCCTACCTGGAGGCTGTTTGAAAAGTGGGATAAAATTCCAACTCACTACCTTGCTAAACTCCGAGCCCTCTGTGCTGACAGAGGCATCTTGTACCATACTTCAGCAGAGGCAAAACAGATTTGGAATACAGAGACATTGCCATTCTGCAGCCACAGTGACCACAGCAGTGCCCAGGTGCCACACACCAAGACCATCCAAGGCCTTCCCTATCAGCAGACTCCAGCCTGCCCCCCCAAGCAGCTGACCAAGCTGACCAACAACAATATTCACAGGTAGTGCGTCATCAAATTAAGGAGCTCCTCAAACAATTTTAAAGACCTAGCCATTATGAAACGTGATGACCTGTCTCTGCAGCTCTGGGAGGAGAGGCACTATGGAGTCAGCCACCCCTTGATGCATCAGTCCGCCTGTATTGTTTACTGGTGGCTCTTTAAGGTGTTCTAGTCTGCTTGTCCTGTTAACTGCCATTTCACGTCTACTGAGGGTCCTGTGGGAGACATTTAGATGCAGAGGTGTTTTTTATGTCAACTGCTCTCTCCACTCTCATGGGCCCACTAGCCATAACATTTCAGGCCTACAGCCAGACCTCTGCTTTAGCCCCAGCACAAGGGGTCAACCAGATACAGGAAGTAAAGTTACTTACTGGGCAAGGCTCATGAGATTATGGCAACCAATTTTAGATGCCTTTGGATAGAGCTTTTTTCACGGCTAGGGAGAGCCCATTTCTTAATGCACTCCCCCCAGTCGTGGGGACAGCCACCCCCCAGGCGCTAACCTACACAACGCAGCTTCCTGGTTGTAAGCAGCAGTGATTCCTTGCACTGACTTAAACTGTACTGAAAAAGAGGGGGTATCATTTTTCCATGACTCCACATACAGGATTGACTGTTCAGGAGCTGCACATTATATGGGTTAGGACCTAGGATGTTCTCTTCTCTGTTTGACTCTCTGGTTAACTGGCAATAACTTCAAACCCAGTTAGGCTGGGGATTGCTGTGACATTGGTTTATATTAACATCTTCTGCTTCAGATCTATCCAAATGACACTAAGACTTATTATAAAGAGTCTAGGGTGACACCTCGCCCTTTAGGAACATAATACCACTATGTGGTGACATTTTTGTTTCCATTTTCTGCAGGATAGCATGTAGTGCACCTATAAGGTAGGTGAACAGCTTTCTGTGCTTTTTCCCACCCAAGGGACTGGCACCTTTCCTTCTTCAGGGCTCCTTACTAGGTGCCCTCTCCCTTGGAAGTACATGGGACTCATGTTTCTGTTACACTCGTCTTTTAAGGCCCAGTTGGCCAGTATTATTCATGTTATTGTACTGCTTGTCCTGTTGATTGCCTAGTTTGCTCCCTCCCACCAATAAGTTTAATAATCCGAGTCAGCCACGTGATGAATTGTGTTGAAAAAATGTTATTTCTCAGCAGGTATATAATTATGGTGGCTTTCCTCAGCATGGACTCCCTGTGGGGCAACCTCACTCTCTGACACCCCACTGTTTCAGGTGCTCTGGGATGAGTGTCTACACAGGAAGCTCCTTCGGCAGGGCTCCATGGGCCTGACAAGCTACATTTTAGTAAGATTCACTCAGTCTACCACTAACCCTCCCCTCACACACAGTTTGCCTGCATTTCTCCCGAGATGGCAGTGCCCCCAGCTGTTATACTCTCTCATAGAAACATACAAACATAGAAGTTGACGGCAGATAAGGGCCATCAGACCCACCCAGTCTGCCCTATTTTCCTACCTATAGTTATGCTGCAGGCCCTAATCAGCCTAAGGTCCCCCCCTCCCTTTAACATTCAAGATCCCTTTGTGCTTATCCTTGTGTTCTTGAATCCTGTAACTGTTTCTGCCCCCACAACCTCCACCGGTAGTCTGTTCCATTTGTCCACCACCCTCTCCATGAAGAAGTACTTCCTCCCTTTACCTCTGAACCCCCCCCGCCTCAACTTCATGTTGTGCTCTTGTCCTTGAGCCTCTTTTTTTTGGAAGATGGTTCCTTCCTGCACCTTGTTCTTCTAGACCTCTCAAGATATATATGGCTTGAACAACCCAGTGAGGCACATGAAGTTTTTCCAATATCTGCATCACCAAGCAATGGATGTCCTTTATCTGTAGGACACTCACTTATCTGCCCCGGAACATCTTAAATTGTCTTATGGTGGCCGCTTTACAGTTCACACCTCTTCCTATGCCAAGGGAAAGAGATGTGGCACAACTATTTTGATCTCCTTTTACACTGCAGCAGGAATACTCTGATCCCCATGGGCATTACATTATTTTGACGGGCCACCTCTATAATGATAAATCACCCTGGCTAGTGTATATTCCCCCAATTCAAACATTTCTCTTTTTAAGCGATGTTTAGGTAAACTGCTGGACCTGCTACAATGCTGCCTTTGGTTGGTGATTTTAATATCACTATGTCTCTAGACTTAGATGCCTCTCACCTTGCCTATCACTGAGTTTCTCCAGCTCAGAATTACCTCTGTACTCAAGTCTCCCAGATGGTTCCAGTGGATATCTAGTGGACATTTTTTTTCCCTACAGGCCGAGCATATACCTTTTTTCCCACCCAGTTATGGTAGTTATTTACACCTGGACTACTTTTTTACCACTTATGAATATTTCATTAATATTCAAGATCTCACCTATGGTCTACTCCTCTTGTCAGATCACAGCCCGCTGTGGCTGAAATTGGACTGAGGCAAAAAGCATAGACCCTCTACTTGGAGATTCATCATTACCCTACTTAAGGACTACCCTCCTTAAGGATGAATCATTTTGAACTATGATTCAGGACTGTGCTAAGCAAATACTTGAAGAAAACTCCTCTGATGATCTCCCGGCCCATCTTATGGGACATCATCATTGCTTTTATCTCTCAAGAGATGTCAGCAGATCTAGAGATAAGTACAACTGACAGCATCTGCATGCTCTGCGGCAGCTATATACTCAAGGGGATAGGGTGACTGCAACATGTATCGACTCCATTAAGGCTGATATTCAAGCTATCCTGGATAGCAGGGTTCTTCCTCCATCATACTTATTATGAAGGGGGGCCCAGGGAACTAGACTCTTGGTGCAGAGACTCTGAGCCCTGAGAAGGACTGTATGCATACTTTAACTTAAAGGCCCCTTTATGGGGCACCCTGTTCATGACACCCCACAAATACTTAAAATGTTTCAGGAATAGTATTGTAATTTCTACACAGAGACTACCACTGCTTCTCCCTCCCAAAATTCAGACTACCATTCTCATCTATCTTCTGAGCCTCACAGCTGCCGCTTGTAGCTCCTATCTGATAAGAATAAATCACTTCAGCTCTTCAAAATTTTAAAACCCTTAAGTGCCCTGGGCCATATGGCTACCAAGTGGAGCAGTATAAGGTCTTTACTGAATTGTTTCTCCCCCACTTACTGAATAATTTTCGGGGCTGTTAGCAAAGGTGTCACTCCCCCCTCCCTTCGTGGTAGTATGCCACTATATCTGTCATTTTAAAATTATGAAAAGACCCTACTTGCCTTCCTTCATGCCAACCAACTTCCATTTTAAACATAGATTAGAAGCTGTACATGGCAGTATGGGTTGGGAGACTAGACCAGCTTCTCCCTACTCTAATCCATCCAGATTAGGCTGGCTTTGTCTGCCGTAGATAAATGGTGGATAATATCAGCTGCACTCCACTCCTTATGGAATTTGTCTCGCAGTGTTCTATTCCTACAGCTTTTATTAACTTAGGCATTCAACAGGGTGTCCTGGAACTTCCTCAGGGACACACTCTCTGCCTTCAGATTCTCCTCCCCATTTCTGTACTGGCTTCGGAATATTTATTCTACCCCTCAGGCCTTTGTCTGAGCCAATGGCTTCTCTGTTGCCTGCATTATTCTCTAATGAGGCACCAAACTGGGTTATCCACTCTTGCCCTTATTGTTTCCCTGTTACATAGAACCTCTAGCAGTGGCCCTCTGTAAAGCTCCTGAAGTTGCGGGGTTACCCTTGGAGATGTTCAGTATGCTACCAACTGAAGATGATGTCCTCCTTACTTTATTGAACCAAATAAATCTATCCCAGGGACATGGTCAGTGTTTCAGACCTTTGGCTCCCTGGCTAGCTTCTCCATCAGCTTTCATAAAACAGAGGTTTTTGCTTCTCCATTATTCTCCCTCTGCTGCGGTCAGACAAAATTTTCTATTGAAATGGCAAAGCACTAAATTAAAATATTTTGGATTCCGAATCCGGAAAAAATCTGCTGAATTTGGAATTATTAAATTATGAACCTGTATTACCCCGATGAATGACACCTCTTATTGGTATCCACTACAACTCCCTTTTCTCTCCAGCACTGTCTCAGTTAACATGACTATTTTTCCTCTTATATTGCATTTCCTACAGACCCTTCCCATCTTTCTCACCCCTGCTATTTTGTCTTGTAAAATAGTTTGATTTCCCATTTTATTGGGGGGAGGGCATCATCCAAGAATGAGATATTCCCTACTGCAGTTACCCTCAGCCTGGTGGTTGGAGGGGTAGACCTTATCAATTTATTAACTTATGCAAGAACAGCTCCTTTACCTACAGTTTACTGCTGGCTGTGCTCTGATAGGCACTCCTTGGAAAACTATAGTTTGTGTTGAATGACATGTATGATATTCGTAAACATTTGTTTTCTTAAGGAAGTGCCCACTGCCTAATGGACTATACTGACTTCACAGCTCAGACTCTGAGGATGTGGTTTAAACTGCGTCTTCTTCCTGAACTCTCACAGGTGTTTTGTTTCTGCAGGGTTTTGGCAGAAGACTTAGAATTTTTACCTATTTAAATAAACCATACCTTTCAAAGGTGGAGACAAACAGGTCTTAAACATAAATTTGTTTTTGGACACATAGGGAGTACTCCCTTTGAGCAACTGCAATTAAAATAAAGTTTTATGGTCCAGTAACACTTTTGTTATCTTCAGGATCAAATCTGTCTCCTGCACAAAGAGAGTGGATGGTCCTGTCTCCCTGACCCAACTCCCTTGCTCCTTCATGGGAGCCATACAAGGAGGTGCCTGACAACATTTGGTAGGAGACATGTACAGGGGCATCCAGGATCTCCTTGGAGATCCTACGCAGTCCACCTTTGATAAACAAAATGACAAACTTCACATCACTATTACATAGTCCAGGAGTGCCAGGAGGAGGCACCCACAGTAGTGACCAGGGAGGATGTGGGGGCTCTCCACTGTGGAGACCCCAAGGAGGGAGTTAGAGGACCCCAGAGGAGGAGGAAGCAACTTCAGATGGGGGGGATCGATTATGATAGGGATAGATTTGGGAACAGGAAAGGGAGAGGAGATGCAGGCTAGTTGCCTACCCAGTACCATGGCCCAGAGGGCTATGAAGTGGATCCAGAGGATCGCTAGGGCAGCAGGACGGGAAGGAGACATGAATGTCATTGTCCACCTGGGGACTAATGGCCTGGATAGGGATAGGGCTGGGATAGTGTGGGAGAGTTGAGGGAGCTGGGGTGGGGTGTTGTACAGGTAGCTCACTCCATGGCTTTCACTGAGGTGCTGCCTGTCTATGGTAGGGGGGAAAGGAGAGGGATATCTACACCAGGAGCTTCAGCTCTTGGCAGAAGGAGTGATGCAGAGAGAAAGGATTCATCTGCATTGGGGACTGGGGACCCAACTGGGAGGATAAAGGCCTATACAGGGGGCATGGCTTGCATCCATCAAGGAGGTAAACCATAATCTTCAGTGGATGGTTTAAATGTTATTTCAATAAATATTTGAACTAGCTGAGAGGAGTAGTGGAAAGAATCTGGGAGGCAGAAACTGCCCCCCACCCGACAGGTTGAAGTAAAGTGTAAGGAGAACATGAGGGGAGAGGAATCTTTCCAGGGTGCAAATTAATAAAGGAAGCAAGGTGGCAGAGATAAAGGGGAAGGAGGGAGGGCAAAAGGGAAAAAGGGGGGCAACAGGCACAGTGAAAAGAAAATCTGGAAGGCCATATGCCCGAATACTGGAAGTCTGGGAAAGAAGAATCCAGAACTGTTGTTGCAGACATCAGGGTGGGAGACCACCTGGGGACAAGTGATCACCTTATGGTGTAGGTCAATATAAGAGCAGCTGCAGAATTTAACCACACAAGGGTGAGGGTCCTGGACGTCCAGAGGGCAGATTTTATAAAGATGGGTGAATGCCTCTGGGATGGCCTGGGTGGGATGATGGCCTAGGTGGGGTGGAGAAACAGTGGGCAAAGCTTAAAGGGAGCACAGTAAAGACACCAAACCTCTGTGTCAGTCAAGTGAGCAAAAGCAAGAGGAAAAAGAGACTGCTATGGTTCTCGAAAGAGGTGGCTGAAAAGGTAAAGGCTAAAAGGGCAGCCTCCCCCCCCCCACAAACAACAGTAATTAGTGAGGTAAACACCAAGATAGAGAAGTCATTAGGGAGCAGGACAGAAGTAAATGTAAAAAAAGGCAAAGGCAGTAAGGACAGGAATGGGGCTAAAAGGGGTAAAGCCATCAAAAAGTGGAGGGTGATGAGTACCAATGTCCGTAGTCTGTGTAACAAGCTCCCTGAACTAGTGGCCTTGATGGAAGAGGGTTGCCTGGATATTGTGGCAGTCACAGAAACATGGTACACAGAGAACCATGACTGGGATGTCAGCATACCAGGATACACAATCTACAGGAGGGACAGGGAGGGTAAAAGAGGAGGAGGAGTAGCTCTTTATGTAAAGGAAGGGATCAAAACAACAGAACTAAAGAGTAAACAGGGAGCAGATGAGAGACACTGGGTCACCCTGGAGACAGGAAATGGCACCACAATCCACATGGGGGTTGTATACAGACCCCCATCTCAGGGGGAGGGAATGGACAAGGAAATGATAGAAGGCTTCCTTAGAATGGCAGAAAAAGGGGAGATATTGTTGATGGGGGACCTGAATATGCCAGATGTTAACTGGAGCACCTTTGCTGCAGGCACTTCCAAGAGCAGGGTCATTCTTGATGCCCTACAGGGGGCATGCCTCAGACAGCTAGTATTGGAACCCACTCGGGAGGGAGCAGTCTTAGACCTGGTACTCTCAAATGGGGACAGAGAAAGAATCTCAGATTTAGAAGTGGGTAGCCATCTGGGAACAAGCGACCACTAAACATTGTGGTTCACAATAAACACAGCCATACAATCAAGCCATACAAAAGCAAGAGTATTGGACTTTAGGAGGGCTGACTTTGGAAAAATGAGAGTGCCTCAGAAAAGCACTAGCAAACAGGCAAGAAGGAGGGGTGGAGGAACAATGGAAAGTAATCAAAACAGCCATCACAGAGGCAACAAGCCTTTGTGTAAAGCAAATCAACAAAACACAACGAAGGAAAAAAACGCTATGGTCCTCAAAAGAGGTAGCAGGGAAGGTTAAGGAGAAAAGGATAACATTCAGGAAATATAAGGAAACTGAGAAGGAGAAAGACAGATAACTTTATCAGTTAAAGCAGAAAGAGGCTGGAAAGGCAGTCAGAATAGCAAAGGCCAAAACTGAGGAAAGGATAGCCAACTCTGTTAAGAAGGGGGATAAGACCTTTTATAGGTACATTAGGGAGTGATGAAAGACCAAAGGAGGGATACTGAGGCTTAATAAAGTGGAGGGAATGTGGGTAGAGGGTGACAATGAAAAAGCAGGGATACTGAACGAATATTTCTGTTCAGTATTCACAAAGGAAGAGGAGGGAGAGGTATCTAAACCAAACAAGAGAAACACTCTGAAGACGAGGGTCGATACCAGTCCATTTACAGAAGAAAGGGTTCTGAAAGAACTAATAAAATTGAAGGTAGACAAAGCAATGGGGCCTGATGGGATTCACCCAAGAATTCTAAAAGAACTAAGGGTATAACTAATGACATCACTGACTACTCTCTTTAACAAATTGTGGGAGGATGGGCTGGTACCTGAGGACTGGAGGAGGGCTTATGTGATTCCTCTTCACAAAAGTGGGAGTAGGACAGAGGCAGGAAACTACAGACCAGTTAGTTTGACCTCAGTGGTAGGTAAAATGATGGAATCACTTCTGAAGGAAAGAATTGTTGAGTACCTAGAGGCCAGTGGGGCACAGGACCCAAGGCAGCATGGATTCATGATGGGAAGGTCATGTCAGACGAATTTAATAGATTTCTTTGACTGGGTGACCAAAGTAGTAGACGGGGGCTGTGGACATGGCTTACCTAGATTTTAGCAAGGCATTTGATACAGTCCCACACAAAAGATTAATACACAAGTTAGCCAGCCTTGGAGTGGGTCCCAAGGTGGTAGCCTGGATAAAAAATTGGCTAGACAACAGGACGCAAAGGGTAGTAATAAATGGAGTCCACAGTGAAGAAAGGAGGGTTACTAGCGAGGTACCGCAGGGTTCAGTACTGGGACTGGTCCTTTTTAATGTCTTTATAAGTGACATTGCAGAGGAACTGGAAGGAAAAGTATGTCTCTTTGCAGATGACACAAAGATCTGCAACAGGGTTGCTACACCAGATGGAGTGGAAAGGATGAGAAGGGACTTGGCAAGGTTGGAGGAATGGTCAAATGTATGGCAGCTCAGATTCAATACAAAGAAGTGCAAGGTAATGCAACTGGGAAACAAAAACACAGGGGAAGAGTACACAATGGGGGGTGAGATACTGACAACAGTAAAAATGGAAAGGGACCTGGGGGTAATTATATCAGATGACCTAAAGGTGGGCAACCAATGTGAGAAGGCAGTAAGGAAGGCTGGGGGGATACTGGGATGCATAGGGAGAAGCATTAATAGTAGAAAACAGGAAGTTGTTATCCCTTTGTACAGATAGTTGGTGAGACCCCATCTGGAGCACTGTATACAGTTCTGGAGACCCCATCTCTGCAAAGACATAGACAGAGTGGAGGCTATCCAGAGGAGGGCAACCAAAATGGTGCTTGGTCTGCACCAGAAGACATACGAAGAAAGACTAAAGGAGCTTAATATGTATACCCTTGAGGAAAGGGGGGGACATGATAGAAACTTTCAAGTATCTCAAGGAATCAACAAAGTCCAAGAGGTGGCATCTTTCAGAAAAGAGATGTGCAAGAACAAGGGGCACAATTTGAAGAAAGAGGGGGCTGCCCAGAGGTAATGTGGAGGAAGTATTTTTCACAGAGAGGGTTGTGGATGCAGAACAGCCTCCTGAGGAGGTCGTGGAGTCAAGAACAGTGGGGGAATTCAAGAATGCATGGGACAGACATAAGGCAGTCCTAGTGGGGGGTAGGAGGAAGTAAGCTGTTGGTTAATTAGGTTCTGCAGCTTATCTGTTAGGTAGGAAAATGGGCAGACTAGGTGGGCCAAGCGGTCCTTATCTGCCGTAAAATTCTATGTTTCTATTCAGAAGATATAAGGAGATGCAGGGGGAGGAGGATAGGAAGGGAAGTGTATGAGGGGAAACAGAGGGAAATAGAGAAAGCAGTAAGGAGTGCAAAGACACAAACTGAAGAGATAATAGCCCAGGAGGTAATGAAGGGGAACTAAACATTTTTTAGGTATGCAGGTGAAAAGTGGAAGACCTGGGGTGGGATTGTAAGGTTAAAAAGGGAAGGGGGGACTGTGCAGAGGGAGGCCAGGAAAAGGCAGGCAGACAGACATCCTGAACAAATACTTCTGTTCAGTGTTCACATAGAAAGGAGAAGGGGAGGTGCCATAAAAAAGTAACAGAAGCTTTGGAGGGAGGGAGGTGAACACTAGTTATTTTTGGAGGACAGTGTCCTGAAGGGAATTGCTAATCTGAAGGTGGACAAAGCAATGGGGCCAGATGGGGTGCATCCATGGATACTAAAGAAGCTCAGAGAAGTACTAGATGCACCTCTGACAGCTCTATTTAACAGCTCACTGGAAACAGGAGTGGTTCCAGAGGACTGGAGGAGGGTGGATGTAGTCCCACTACACAAAAGTGGTAGCAGGGAGGAGGATGACAATTACAGGCCAGTCAGGCTGATATTAGTGGTGGGAAAGTTAATGGAATCTCTTCTGAAGGAAAGGATTGTGGAATATCTTGAATCCAGTGTGTTACAAGACCCGAGGCAGCATGGGTTCACAGGGTGTAGGTCATGTCAAACTAACCTGATGGATATCTTTGACTGGGTGATGAAGGATTTAGATTAGGGTGGAGTGGTGGACATGGCCTACCTAGATTTCGGTAAGGCTTTTGACACCATTCCACATAGAGTAGTATGCAAGCTGGGTACCTTAGGAGTGGGTCCAAAGCTGTTAAACTGGATAAGAAATTGGTTGGGGGATAGGCAACAGACGGTGGTGGTAAACAAGAGTTCACTCTGAGGAAGGGAGGGTGACCAGTGGAGTACCTCAGGGATCAGTGCTGGAGACCAGTCCTCTTTCATGTCTTTATAAGTGACATTGCAGAGAAGCTGGAAGGGAAAGTCTGCCTCTTTGTGGATGACACCAAAATCTGCCACAGATTGGAAACTCCGGAGTGGTGTGATTGTGGAAAGGATGAGCAGTGAACTGAGAAAACTAGAGGAGTGGTCAAAGATATGGCAGCTGGGTTTCAGTGTGAAAAAGTGCAGAATAATGCACTTAGGGCACAGAAACCCAGGGGCAGAGTACAAAATGGGTGAAGTGGTATTGATGACCACCAAGCAGAAAAGAGATCAGGAGGCAGTCATATCTGACAACCTAAAGGTGGCCAGGCAATGCAACAAGACAGTCAGGAGGACTATTGGGATGCATAGGGAGGGGTATCACCAGCAGAAAGAGGGGTTGGTGTTGCCTCTGTGTAGATTACTGGTAAGACCCCACCTAGAGTATCATGTCCATGTTTTGGAGACCACATCTCTGGAAGGACATAGAGTGAAGGTGGTCCAGAGGAGGGCAACTAAAATGATGCAGCATCTGCATCAAAAGCCCCACAAGGAGAGACTAAAGGGCCTCGATACATACACCCTGGAAGAGAGAAGGGAGAGGGGGGCTATAATAGACACATTTAAATATCTCACGTGAGTAAATAAGGTACAGGAGAAAAGTATTTTTCAGACAAAATGGTGCTCAAGGACAAGGGGACACGCAGTGAATCTGAAGGGGGTAGATTCAGAAGAAATGAGAGGAAGTACTTCTTCACAGAAAGAGTTGTAGATTCCAGGAACAGCCTTCCAGTATAGGTGGTGGGAATGAAAATGGTGGTGGGGTTCAAGAATGCATGGGATAAGCGCAAGGGAATCATAGTGGGGGGGGGTTAGGTACTGTAGAGAAAGCTGTAGATCAGGTACGGTCTGTGGTAGAAGTGTAGGTACGGAGGAATGGGTAGACTGGATGGGCCAAGGAGTCCCTATCTGCCATCAAATTCGGTTTCTATTGCAAACCTGGTTGAAATATACCCTTCCTGCACTCAAAATAACTTCCCCCATACTGTATTGAGAATTTTTTGGAACTGTCACAACAGGTTCTTCTGCACCCCAGCTATTTTAGTAAAATGTATGTTTTCTGAATGTGGACATTGCTGAAAATAATGTGGCCAACCACTGGTGGACCATGCCCACATATTTTGGCAGTGCCCAGTCCTTAGAGATATTTGGCAGGAAATCTCTGATCAGCTGCAGCTGCTGTCCTTCCCATGGGACACAATATCCTCTTTAGTGGTATTGTTGTCTGTCTGCCCCCCCTCCCCCGGAGCCAGAGTGGCCCCCGATCTATGGTGTATTTGTACATCCTTGTGGCAAAGAAAGCCATCACAAGGCTTTAGTTGCAAAAGGCATTGCCCATAGTAGATGCCTGATGACACGTTATAAATTATATTTATACCATTGAATGTATCACGGTTTATTTACAGGATCAGCTGCCCGATTTCAGACTAAATGGCAGGGTTGGATCACATATGTTATGAATATAGATAGTTCTTTTGTGCCTTAACTAACATGCAGAGTAACATGATGCATAATTCACCTATATATTAATACCACCTAATCTTACCTTTCTGTATTGTGCTTACTGCTGGGCTCTGTAGGCCCAACTTGCTGTCTTATTTTGCTTAGCATTTTGCTTGGAAGACTGCCTATGTACTTAGTTGGGTAATGACCCACATTTGCCTGCTATAATCAGTGTATTGGATCTGTTTTGTCATTTGTGCTGATACTTGTGCTGCTCTGATTTTCTGATCTCAATAAAAAATAAGTTAAAAGTACCTGATTGTCCCCCATGCACCTCCAGTCTATCTACCAGCTCCTGGTGATCAATGGTGTCATATGCTGATGACAAAGAAAAGGATGGAAACCTATCCTCAGTCCCTTGCTAGGTAGAGGTCATTGCATACCTTGACAAGAGCTGCATCAATGCTATGGAGCTCACAGAATCCAGACTGGAATGACTCAGATGCCATTAACTTCCATGTGTTTCACAAACTGCTATACCACCACTCTTTAAACAACATTAGCAAGAAAAGGCAGGTTGGAGATCAATTGATAATTTTTAGTGTCATCCAGATCTAAATACAGTTTCTGGAGTAGAGGTCTAACAGCCTCCCTTTCAAAGGAATGGGGAGAAGGCCCTCCCCCAAGGACGCGTTGCCTATCCCTGCAAAGAACAGTCAGTGCTCCTACCTCCACCTCGAGGCAAGTGAGTCTGTGCAGGGTCTAGTCTAGATGTGGCACAGTTCAAGCCTGGAGTTACACAAATGATTATCCACTGCACAGATCTCACTCCAGAAAAAAGCATCATTATGAGCCAACCTTTTTGTGTTCCTACTGCCACCTATTTTGTCCGTAGACAAAATTTGGTCCTGGATGCTGACAATGTTGACTTTTTTTAAAATTTATATATAATGCTCCAGTTTTTCCCTGTTTTTCGCCCTGTCCCGGTCGCAGGCATGTGCGTGTGGAGGCAAATGCATGCCACGGTACTGGGACACCCTCCCACTGCTTACCACCTGCTTGTCTGCACTGCCTGAAGACCTCCATCTGGGGCAATGGAACTATGGCATTTGACAGAATCCTCCCCGGGAGAGGGGGATGCCTCTCGGCTGCCCAGTCCTGCTTCCCCTCTCTCTCTCTCCCCCCCTCCACCCATGCCAGCTCTCTGACCCAGGCTCATTCTCAAACCCAGGTCATCTGCGTGACTCATGGTAAGGTGTCCAGCACTTCAGCCCTCAGTGCTACCAGGCCGGCCTGACAATGTTGACTTTAAAGAACTGATTAAGCCTCTCACACCTCTCACACCTCTCAATGGAGGCAAGCTTCCTGTGCCACAGACAGTCCGGATGCAAAAGACAGTGTACAGTGTGGAAAAGTGAGGATGGCCTGTTCCTTTCAGTTGCAATAATCCCAGAAGTGTATTTCTTCTTTTCTGTAGTCATTGCTTCCTGCTAATGCTTATAATTCATCTTCTTGGCAATCCATCAGCATTCCACTGCGACTTTTCCACTTGCACTATAACCACTTACCTAGCACCTTCCGGTGCCAAAGCTCATCATTAAATCAAGTGCTTCTTCCGGGAGCAGTCACTAGGCTGGAACGAATCGGTGCCAAAATTAAATATTGTGGACAGAGCCCTGTTATAGGCCTCCAACTGCTCCAGTGACTACCAAGCTCAAGATAACCAAAAGACCTAGAAACCTGTACAAGAGCCCATGTTGCACAGCATTGTATAACCTCTGAAGTCAGAGGTGTCTTGATTCCAGCCCTAATACTGAACTAACTGGTGCAGTCCTCTTAGCAAATGACTGAAACCACAGAGATGTGGTCAGTCCTCTAGGCCAGGGGTCCTCAAATGGTGAGGCCAGCCTCCCTGGAGAGACCCCAGCCTGTTCCAGGGGAGGCTCAAGCAAGTCTGAAAAAGTGCTGTATTTAAATTCTGAGTTTTATATATTTTGTGTGAAGAGATGACGCAAACTGAAAGAGGATAATAGTAGGTGAATTTTATGTATTTACTAATAGGTGACAAGGGAAGGCGAATGAGCCAAGGCTCATTTCAGGTGTACCCGGGGAAGAGTAGGGAGTGAATACATTTCAAAAGGTAACTGCAAAACAATCAAGAAATGCACAATAAACAACAGTGTAAACAAATATGAACAATAAACTAGTAATGCGTGGTAGTAATTGATCAATTTGTAGACTGATGGCAGAACAGCCCAAATATAAGGGTTGAGCACGGAAGTGCTAAGAGCAATAGCAGGAAGGAGCAAAGTAATCCCAGAGAAGTTGCTTAGGAGCAGGGAAGGAGGGGGAGAGGCAAAGTACAGTATGTAGGAAGGTCATTTCATATAGAGAGGAAACAGAGAAAGTAGTCTGACCCGTGAAGGTACTGCAACAAGGGGTAACAGTGGTTCAAGAATGAAATTAGTGGAGCAAGTAGGCTGGCCTGTGGGTGTGTGTGTGTGGTTATAATAAGCGGAATAATAATATTTGTTTATTTTATATATTTGTTATTCAGATAACACCTTTGAGCACAGGAGCTGCTTCTCAAAGGTTCCACCTCAGTACAAGACAAAGAACTGAATGTGAGCCAAGTACTCAAAGGGGTTTCAATTTATTCATGGTGTACTGCACAAAGTACAGTATGGTATTTTTATTTGGGGAGGACCAAGATTATTTCAGTTTTGGGGGAAGCTCAAAATCTTTTCCATGGATTTGGGGAGGCTCACTGTGACAAAGTCTAAGAACTATTGCTCTGGGCAAATGGCTGGATCCACAGAGATGTAGTCTATCTCCATTCCTGCTGAGAATACAAGGTCCAGCATTTGATTTCTCAAGTGTGTAACTGAAGAAATCTCTTGCCTGAGTTTTAGCACATCTGTGAGCTGGAAGTGTTTTAGGCACAAAAAATATGAAGCATTATCCACCCTTGTATGATACTGTCTTGATTAAATGCTGTAAAGGCAGCATCTGCTAATGCATTCCATCAGGTGGGACCCAGTTAGTGCATATTTTGTTTGTACTATCTTTTCTTGGGTCCAAATTGGGAATTAGCATTTTTCTCCCTTGCTGGCTTCCAGTCATTAAGAATAGGGATTACTAGGTGATTTTACATGCAAGTTAGACTTCATGTTCTAATTCATTTTACATTATTGGCCTGATTATTTATGCAATATTTGCGCGTATACAACAGGAGTAGGGATAAAACTTACAAGATAAAAAAGATATCTTAGTGATGACATCAATAACAGCAACATATAAAAAATTATCATTGTTACTGTTGTCATAATGGAAATTTAAGTTACTGTCATCACAGTGGTACACTGAACCAATCAGAGAGCAGGCTTCACAATGCTGATGGCATCACAGTGCCAACTGCAGCACTGAAGAAAGCTTTAAAACAGATAAAAGCAGCAAAACCTTCAAACTCCTGATTTAAAAGCTATAATTTATAAACTACTGTTGTATATATTGAATATAAATTGCATAAAACTACTTTAATTGATCAGTTAGGGTTTTTATTAAAGCGTCAAAAGCTGAGAAATTAGATATTAGGGTTTCCAACCCTAACACCCCACCCTTACCCTGCACACATGAAGAGGGATTGGGGGTGGCATTGGGGATGTTGGCCCTAACGCTTACCCCATTCCATTAGAAACTAAGCTGGGTGGCACAGCATAGGAGAATGCAGCAGTCTGTGCTACCAGATTTGGCAGTTGAACTCCTCAGTCACAGAGTCGCCAGTGTTGAAAGGCCTGCTTGGGTTCTGTAGAAGACCCCAGAGTGGCAAAGGAAGCTAGTAGTTGGGAGATTTAAGAGGGATGTCAGAAAGCCTTTCTTCTTGGGGGGGTAGTAGAGGGGTGGAATAGACCACCAAAGGAGGTAGTGTGTGTGTGAAATTAGTAAGGGGGGAGGTCAAACATGGGTGGGGCAGGCACATGGGGCTGGTAAAGTCAGTGGCAAATGATGGAGGGGATAAGGACGAGTCAGTGGCCACTACGGCTCTCACAATCAGCCATAGATTGGTAGGGCTGGGAAAGACTTGACAGCCCACAGGGCCTGTTTCTGCTGACCACTTCTGTGTTTTTTGTTTGTCATAAATTCTGCAGCCAAATTTAGTGTCTGGGTGGGGGAATCACAGAATGCTCATACTTGCATGCACAGAGAGAGACACACACACAGGGTCTTGAAGCCTGCTTTCCTAAACACACATATTTTAATCCTGTGTTAGAGTTAATACAGTATGCTACAAAAGCTGTTGTCACTGACTTAGCTTTGTAGTGAATGTGCTGCTCTCAGTGCTTTCTGTCTGCAAAATAATGGGTTCTCCTACAGTTAGCACTGCAGTTCTGGTTTTTCATTTTTTCATTAAAAGAGCTGTAAAACTGCAAGAGACCTACTTCTTCAGTGCCATCAATGTTAGATCTTTCTTTTCTTCAAAACGCAGGATAGAATTCTGCTCCTGGGTGCACCCGGGTTTATATATTCCAGCTGTGGCAGTTGCTTGTCTGAATACTTTTTAGTCAGAAATCTCAAGAACTAAAAGGTGTTTTGAGCATATAGTCCAGCAACCAAAGTTAGAAAATGTCATACTGTAGTGAAGCCTAGCTATCATCTTCAGGCTTGTTGAGAAAACTGCAAACCTCGTGTTTTGTTTTGTCTTGAAGTGGATACTCTTTCCTTTGCATGCCTGGGGCCAAACGCTTGAGGTTTGAGAAAAGGATGTGAGCTGTCCGGTATTATGCTGATGACTAGAAAGTTCACGACCTATGAATGGGTGCCACTGTTTTGTCATTTTGACCAGACCCTGTTGTCCCTACAGCCTTCTTTGGGACAGTCATGAAACGTTTTTGACCCTGATATCAAGAATAGCTGGGAACCTGCTACAAATGGCACACCAAACAGAAAAACAACATATTAGCAAAAAACAAATGCTACCATGCTAGTGGACATGTTTTGTCATGCATGGTTTTTACGACTGTGGGCAGAGCCAACAGGAGTATTGCATGTACAAAAGGAGTGATGTCATGTTTTCTGTCCGTGGAACTGACTGAAGGTGTAAATAGTCTCCTCCGCCTTACACTCCTCCAAGAAATGTTTTCCGCCCTTAAATAAATATGCTTTCATGTTAGTCAATGGTTGCAGGGTACTATTTTCTTTCTTAAATGGGTGGTACAAGAACTGGAACCTGAGTAGTGGGAGGCGGCATTGTTTTTTTGGGGGGAAGTAAGGTCCACCCCACCTCCACCCAAGAAGCTCCGAAAGGTTCATCCCACCTTTTTTTTTTTTTTTTTTATTCATGTGGGAGGGGCATGAGGTGGATCTATCATGCTGAAAGAAGACTCACTAGTTTGGGGTGTGGACCAAGGAACAAGTAGGCTGTGGAGTCCCTGCATTTTGTTAAAGACTAGGAGAAACGAAGATACTTAAAATGCCTTCAAACTGACTTAAAATCCCTTGGAACAAATGATTATCGGAGTCACCTGGTGTCTCAAAAGGAAAGACTATGAAGTGTCTAAAAACTAAGGAAAATACGCAGCTTTCAGGTAGTTCTTAAACATTTATATACTAAAAACAAAGTTCAGCTTTTGGGATTCACAATATTTGTTTACCATTTTCTAGATATATATATATATATATATATATAGTGTTTGTCTTTTTAGTAGTTTCAAAACCTTGAAAGCACTGGTGTTACCAATGCATTTAGAAATACATTTTTTAATTGTCTTTACAGATAAATCATGTATGTTCATGTGAGGGCACATTTTTGGGGGGATGGGGTTCAAATTATTTTAATCATGGGCACAGTACTTGGTAAACATAGTCTGTGATGAAGTTTATTTTTCTTTTTAAGTTTGAGAACTGGAGTTGACTTGCACCAATGGATAGTACAGACATCATATAGAGGATTATGGATGAGCAGTCATACATAACAAGGATATTCTTGTATCGAGAGGTTTCCTTGGTAACAGATTACCTCGAGAGCACAGCTCGAGAGGTGCTCTGTTACCAAGGGAACCTCAAGATACAAGAATTTCCTTGTTTGTATATGACTGCTCATACACAATCTTTTATAGCAATAGTTCTTAGACTTTGTCACAGTGAGCCTCCCCAAATCCGTGGAAAAGATATTGAGCCTCCCCCAAAACTGAAATAATCTTGGTCCCCCACAAAGAAAAATAACATACTGCACTTTGCACAGTACACCATGAATAAACTGAAACCCCTTTGAGTACTTGGCTCACATTCAGTTTGTCTTATACTGAAGTGGAACCTTTGAGAAGCAGCTCCTGTGCTCAAAGGTGTTATCTGAATAACAATAAAATAAATAAATATTATTATTCAGCTTATTATAACCACACACACCCACAGGCCAGCCTACTTGCTCCACTAATTTCATTCTTGAATCATTGTTACCCCTTGTTGCAGTACCTTCATGGGTCAGACTACTTTCTCTGTTTCCTCTCTATACGAAATGACCTTCCTACATACTTTGCCTCTCTCCCTCCTTCCCTGCTCCTAAGCAACTTCTCTGGGATTACTTTGCTTCTTCCTGCTATTGCTCTTAGCACTTCTGTGCTCAACCCTCGTATTTGGGCTGTTCTGCCATCAGTCTACAAATTGATCAATTACCACCACACATTACTAGTTTATTGCTCATATTTGTTTACACTGTTGTTCATTGTGCATTTCTTGATTGTTTTGCAGTTACCTTTTGAAATGTATTCACTCCCTACTCTTCCCCGGGTACACCTGAAATGAGCCTTGGCTCATTCGCCTTCCCTTGTCACCAATTAGTAAATAAATACATAAAATTCACCTACTGTTATCATCTTTCAGTTTGCTTCATCTCTTCACACAAAATATATAAAACTCAGAATTTAAATACAGCACTTTTTCAGACTTGCTTGAGCCTCCCCTAGAACAGGCTGGGGCCTCCCCAGGCAGGCTGACCTCACCATTTGAGAACCCCTGTTTTATAGTGTATGGGCAGTCACAGCATAGAAAATCACACAAAACCAGCTGGAGAAGACAGCAGAGAATTGAAATGTTAACATTTTCTTTTAACTGACACAGTGTGCTGCAGATGTTTCTGCAAGTCAAGTTTTAAAAAGAAGCACAACTTCCAGCTTAACTGGATTGAGGAAAGCAACTATGTGGCAGCATTCCAAGTTGTTATGCTGCAGTAGTGACATAGCTAGTGCAGCATAACAGCTGTGATGACATACACGTAGCTACTACAGCATAACAACTCCATTCTAGTTATGGATTTCTATCCATAACATAGAGGATAATGTATGGTCCTCTATCTGTAACAAGTTTGTAAACTCTTCGAGAGATCGTCATGGCGACGTTTGGAACCTCGAGAGGTTCAGTCGTTATGACGACCTCGAGAAGAGTTTTCAAACTTGTTACGGATAGGGGACCATACATTGTCTTTTATAGTGTATGGTCACCTATCTATTGTATTTCAAGTTTGACCCGACGTGCTGCCATGACCTCCGACATGACCTGCGATGAGACAAGTAAGAGGGGACGTTGGAGTCAAAGTTCAAAGGACGTAATTTTGTTAGGGCAGGGGTCACGGGAGTTCATGTACTCACAGTTCGTCGGTGTCCACATTGCAGTTTTTGTGATGACCACCTGTGAGGTAATTAATAATTTTTACATTTACAGCCCCTTGTTGAAAAATACAGTTATCACCGAACAGCTTAAAGTTGGTCAGGTCGGTTTACTATTTGAGGAGTGAGCAGCTCGTGCCGCAAGCTTTTCTGAAGATTCGAATCTGTTATGCTGCAGTAGCTATGTTCCTAGTGCAGCATAACAACAAGCTACTGCAGCATAACAACTTTTAAGCTTGTATGGATTTTTATTTGTAACAGCATTCTACCATACATTATAACATTCTACTATACACTATAGAAAGCTATTAGAAGTAGAATGGGTTAAACACTTCCTGGAACTTTCTGTATAACAAGTTCCCCTAGGCACCTCGCAGCATTTGACACCACCATCCTAAGAGCAGTCAGTGTGTTACTTTGCAGGACATTGTATAGCAAGAGAGCCAGTCTTGTCTTTTTTCCAAATAATATACTAACTTCATTCTCAGGCAGGCAGTTCTGGGCTACAGTTTATATTCTACTGAATCTTCTTAAAGGAAAACTGCATGTTAAAATCAGGAATATATGTACTACTACCAGTTTTGAGTTCTCACTTCAATCCAGTGTTTTGTTTCTGCCTAGGCCATAAAAGGATTATTTTTCTAATTTTCCCTGGGTGTTTTATGATGTCTGGGGGCTGTCATTCAAGTTTGTTTTATTGCATCTTCTCCAAGTTAGTCTTCACAGAGTACCCTTTGGTTTGATGTATAATAGCCCCTACAGCTGGCCAGTGTCTTGCTTAGCCACAGCAGAGAAAGAACATTGCAGCCAGGATTCACAGTGCTATACAATATACTATAGAAAGTTACATGTTTAAACACATACACACACACACAAACACACACCAAGCAGAACACAGCTGGATAAGGTACCAGTATTTAAGAAACCTGTCATACTTATCCAGAGTCTAATAATGTGAATCCTGGTTGTGATTATAGGCATTTACAACTGAATGATAATAACCACATTTGCTTCACTTGAAAATAGGTAGGCATTTGTGTCTAATTTCTGTTTGACTTACTGTATGTTACACATAGAAACTGAAATAGTCATAACATGCTGTTTTGTGACTCAATGAACTGATAAATGGGGATTTTGGTTTCTTTTACAAATTCATTTTTCCTGACCATGGATATACTGAACCAAAATGTTCTCAACAAAATGTTTTTAAATAAAGAGTGTAACTCACAGCAGCAGAAGAAGCATGTTGGCATTAAAAGCTTAGTGGCATGGATGTAGAGGTACCAGTATTTAAGCATGACTTTGGTAGAAGATTAATTGTGACTGGGGGGGGGAGGGAGTGAGTCTTGGTATTTGTAGCATAATGTTTTTTTGAAACTTCAACCTTCAATGGGTTAGACTCTGCAGCCATCTGTACAGTATATCACTAAGCCATATGCAGTGTTGTACAGGTAAAACCCAGATCACCAGACCAGGACCAGTGCTGTAAAATCTGCACTGGGCACAGCTTGTGCAAATATTGCTGATCCAGTGGATCAAATAAATACGTGCAAATAACTAAATACTCTGCTTCACCTCGTGCTTCAGCCCACCCCAGGAGTGACGTTATTACATGATAACACACACCCTGTTGTGCCTTATTGCTTAAATATGCCCTTTCTCAATGTACTATACAGTACTTTGATTCAGTTAGTGTATGCAACAGCCTTCATGTGGACACTCTGGGCTTCTCTTTGACTCCTGATGTCTATTTGCTTTAGCTGTTGTATATTATTTGAACTGCTTTGGTCTTCTTGATGTAGTGCCTGTGTGTCTAAACTATGTAATCTATTAATCTTCTGTTACCCATGTATCTCCAGTAAATGATTGTTATAACTGTCTGCTCACCGAACCATTGTTTTTTGACTTGTTAACTGTGCTTTGTATTAGTTTCAATGAGGTGCCTTTGTAATAGAGTCTCTGACTCAAAGGTCAGCAAATCTGATATTTTTTAAATAAATAAATAAATGTTTATGCTTAAGCCCATGAAACACCCTTATCTAGTTAATGTATTCACAGTCGTCGTGGCTCTGCCAGAACTTGTTATTTATAGCTGTCATTAACTAATGAGAGACACTGCAGTGTAAATACGATGGTAAGGAAATGAAAACTGTCAACAGTGTTTCTCCTGTTCAAACATGCAGGCACAGAAAAAAATATTTAGAGAGCCTGGCCTCTGTTTCAGTCATGTGGGATGATTGTTGCTAGACAGTTAGCCTGCGGGTGGACAAAACTGCATATATAATTGATAGCTAGTCTATGCAGCAGCTACAGGTTGTGAAGCCACAGTA
Organism: Neoceratodus forsteri; assembly: GCA_016271365.2. Classification (NCBI taxonomy): domain Eukaryota; kingdom Metazoa; phylum Chordata; order Ceratodontiformes; family Ceratodontidae; genus Neoceratodus; species Neoceratodus forsteri. Next base: position 1,548,395,827 of record CM057455.1, on the reverse strand, counting down.
AGTGACCGGGCATGTAACCTGTTGACTTTTCATCTCCTTTTAGTAAAGTGTTTGAATCTCATTCATCCAACCTTGCTTACAGGAATCAATAAGGTGAAGAATCTGCAGAGATACAGGATGGTATTGCCAGAACTTAATATTGTCATGGGTCACAGCAAAAATATATTTTAAACATGTGTTTTCTTTTCAGAATTGGTTGGACCCTGCCAAGGAAATCAAAAAGCAGATTCGAAGTAAGTATTGATGGTGTTGAAGATCTGGTTAGCTGATCCCTCTTTAAGCCATATGGTTGACTTGGTACATTTACTTACATAGCAGTGTGCAGCTTCATAGGTATCAGCTGAGAGGAAAGCTGATGTCGAGTAATAGATTTGAGAGCTTAGGTATTAATCCTATACTTTACATACAGTAGTTTAGCGTCAAATACTGTGAGTCTTGCTTTGCTTTGTTTCAGGGAATTCTGACAAGGCTTCATTAAAATTATGTGCACATTTCACTGCTAAACTGTTTGAACAATTAAAGCTTCTTAGTTCTTCTGAAATGATCTCAAATGTATTTGATCTCTGCCCCAGCTAGCCACTAGACCATAAAAAGATGTGACATAAGGAGATTCCTTGGGGCAACAGTTTGTCAGACCTCAGCATGAAGTCAGGGGTGACACGTAACTTCTGTACAGATACACTTTGAACAAAAGCTTCCCTGTAATGAAACAAAATATAAAGGATTTTACTTCCATTTTATGAAAAATGCAATGTAAATTTCCTAAATGTGAGAAATCTGAAACCATATAAGCAAGCTGCAGTCTTTACACAACATGGATAATTAGGTATCCCTGACACATTTAGAATATTTAAGCTACAGTGTAGGATGAGGCTTGGGGTGTGTAGTGTTATTGTGTAAAAATGCCACACCAGCGGGTTGGCACATAAATAATTATTTCAGTTGTGAGGTTCTCTCACAACTGTGTTTCTAGTCATGTCTAGACTATATGTGGAACAGTGACCTGCCAACCATTCTACTATGAGAATCGTGTAAACCGCTATGTATGAGAGGTGGCCAATCAAATTGCAGCTCCCATACATGTTGCTTGCTCCCTGCTCAGCATATGTATTTTCTTTTTTTTTTTTTGCCCTCCAAGTTGACCTGTAGGCAATGCTGCCGTATGGGCAGTGTGTTCATCCCACCCCCACTTCATGCCGATTGGCTGCAACAGACCGTTCAGTTTGTCTTTTCATTGGCCCACAAATGCCAAAATGCTGTTGGCCAGTTGCTTGCAGTGCTGCCAGGCAGAAGTCTGCCCCTGAATGCCAAAATCCAGTGACATGATTGCTGAATTAGTCATAGTAATTTCATTTTTATGTTAAGCACACTATTCCCCCACCCCTTTCGATTCTCTGGTTTTCCCTGTCATGCTTGTGTTGTTCTAGCTGCTATTCTCCTCTCTCAATTGCCATAATAGCCCAATATTAAAAATGTTAAAAATATTAGTATTTTTAATTATATAAATTCTATTATTGTGCATTTAATAACTGTGGTTGCTGTTGTTGGTCCTATAGGTTGTTTTTGTTCAGTTTTCTGTTTGTGCTGCACCCCAACCTCAGTTTACCATAGGTGCTCGCCCTGGGGTTCTGGTTGCCCACTTGGCACAGGGTATAGCCCTTGCGGCACTCAATGGGCATGTGTAAGAATTGCTGCCCTTAGGGCAGTTGTCTGTCATTTGTTACTACACTGCGGTGGTATATAGTTCCCTGTTGATACACTCAAGGACATCGCATAGTGCAAACTGCACAAGCCAGTACCCTGAGGGCAGCATGTAGTGACAACTTAATAACAAGTACCCCATGGGCAGCGCTTACTGTCAACAGGCAACAGAACAGACAGGACGAAAGCCAATTCCTGTGCTCTACTCACAGGGCAGAACTGACTGATCATTGTGGAAGCAGTACCCCAAGGGCTGCACACATGTCCAGACATACAGCCACTACCCCAAGGATAGCATGATGCAAATGTTGCTCCCCAGGGCATCACCTGATGAAATCTGAACAGATACCCCAAGGGTAGATGTTGTCTGGGTGTCTGTTCTGTTGCCTGTTGACAATCTGTTGCCTGTGACAATATGTGCTGCATGTGAGGTACGTGTTGCATTCTTATTGTATGCTATCCTCAGTGTACTGCTTGTGCAGTTTGTGGATTTGTAGTATGCAATGCCCTTGGGTTGTATCAACAGGGAACCACATAGCTCAGACAGTAACAAATATCAAACAATTGCCCTGAGGGCAGCAACTTCTTAGACATGCCCATTGAGTACTGCAAGGGTAATACACTGTGCCAACTGAGCATCCAGCACCCGAGGGTGAGCACCTATAGCAAACTGGGGTTGGGGTGCAGCTCATAAGAAAACTGAGCAAACGCAGAACCAAAGCCACCAGCAGGATTAACAGTGGCAACCACAGTTATTAAATGCATGATAATATCATTTATATAATTATTCATTTTTTTAAAAATGTTTAACACTGGGCAGTTATGGCAATCGGGAGAGATGGAGACGGCCAGAACAGGCATGACAGGGAAGACCAAAGAATCTGTGGGGGAGGTGGCTAGCATGCTTTTTTTTTTTTTTTATGTTCTTGTTTTATTGATTTATATAACTGCACAGTTAATGTTACATATATCAGATATTAGATATTATCATGTAGTTTACAGATATTATTTAAGCACACTTAATTGTCCCTAAACTATGGGAGAAGATCATTAAAATAAAATAAAGATATCATAAATCATTAAAGAACTATCATTAAAGAACAGGATTAAGTCTATTAGAAAGAAAGCAGATTTAGTACCTTCATTGTTTAGGTATATCTGGGAATACATCAAATACACAATAAATTTATAGGATATGCTGCAAATAAGTAAATAAAACTAGAATTCCCCCTTTATTTATTGAGGAGGTGTTCGAAGGGGTCTCAAAAAGGAATCTTGTAAATATCTCTTAACCTAGTGGGCCATGTGTCAGATAATCAGATTGCAAGCTATACTCCATCATACAACAACCACCAAGACCACCTATTCTGGTACAACTGTAGTTGTTGCCTCAGAGTAAAAGTGACTCTTTCCATTTGATGAATTGATTCCAGCACCTCAACCCAGTCTGACACTTCAGGGACCGAGGTCTGGAGCCATCTTTTAGTAATTGACTTTAAAGCAGCAGCTACCAGTATGGTCCATAGGTATCTCTCGTCCCTGCCCCTCAATTGTGTAGGTATTAACCCTAACACCATATGTTCTGGGCCTACTTTTGTCTGTAACACAAATATTTGGGACAGGTGTCTTATAATTTCTGCCCAAAATATTGTTGTTGGAGGACAAGACCAAAAGACATGGGTCTGCGTGGCACGTTGTTCCCCGCATCCTCACCAGCATTCCGATGATGTTCCTACTGTGAAGTGGGCAGTCTAGGCCAGTACCAGAAAGTATCTATCCCAAAGCTTCCAACAAAAGTCTGTCCAGAACAGCGAGCCAGACATGGACCACGTACTTCTCCAAATCAAGGGCCTTTGCTGGTCTGTAAGAGATATCTGCAGGTCTTACTCCCATTTAGTTATTTTATAGTGGGAGGTGATTTCCATATCCTCTATATAATTCCTATACAGACGGGATATGGCATGTCTCTCCCTCCCAACCCCCGACTCCAAATCCTATTGTAACCCCTAGATGGTGCTATCCCAGGGGCTACTACCCCTGCTTGATTTGCCACTAACAGGTTAAGGGGCCTGGATCCGATGGCGGGTGCCTCCACCCAGAGGTCAGGGTTTGCAGTAGTTAAACTAACTTGGTCACAGCCCTCTGGGACACTGCAAACCCCCTTTCTTCCCACTAGTGGCCCACACAGTATATCAGAATTACCTTCACAGTATACACTTACCCCCAGGACTGGTTCAGGCACTGGGACCCCCTGTAAAATAAGAAGATACAGTGCAACAATCATAGTACAATACTTTAACATAGACAAATACTTCAGGCAGTATAACTTTGCTGAAACAAGCAGCTCTGATTTATTTAGGGGCTATAACAAGGACAGGGGGAAATCAGGTTAATTAGCTTATCACTTTACTCATCTACCTATGGCTCTGTGCACAGGCCTATTCCTACCAGTTACTGTCCCTGGGTACCCAAACCCTAGTGGCTAGTCCAAACCGTGGCAGCTGGTAGGCCCTTTCACACAGAGAAAAGAAAATTAGTTAAACAGTCAGCAGTACAGTAATTCCATTTGGATTCAATGTGGCAATTCAACAGGAAGCTACTTCTGATTTAGTACTCACGACCTCCAAACAAGATAGGGTCCTTCAACGTCAGCAGGGCTACCTTGAGCTCCACGAGACTCCTCACACATTTATATGACAAACTGCAACAGGGAAAAGTCCTTTAATGGCAGCAGGATTCACTTGAGCTACACAAGCCTCCTCACACATTTATATGGTAAACAGTAACAGGCAAAAGTCCTTTAATGACAGCAGGATTCACTTGAGCTACACAAGCCTCCTCACACATTTATATGGTAAAAAGAGAGTACTATACCAGGCAGGCTGCTTCTATCCCGATCGCAATTACTGCACAATACCGGGAGAACACACAGCAGATTCAGTTCCTGACAGACCGAAGCCAATTCAGCAATTTCTCCAGTCTTCTACAGGGTGAGCCTGGTTTCTACTCTTCAGATATCCTTTGATTTTCTTCACGGATGGATTCAGTCCTAACAAGCAGTTACACAAGCTGCAGACCGGAACTCGGGCCTTACACGCATTTCCGACTAAAACTGCACACCGAAAAGCACAGGACTCCTTCCCTCTTCACTGCCAGAGCTCAACTGAAACTCCAGCAGACAAAACTGGCACTTCCTTTGAGTTCCTCCCAGTTCTTGGCTGGATTGGCTGTCACTCACAATAGACTGCCCTGTTGGTCCAAAAAGGTGCCAGGTCCAAACTACATCTCCAGAGTCACTGCCCATACAATCCTCTTGTGGCTGGTTCTAGATTATGAGTCCAAGTTCTGATTCGTCCAAGGCACTATTTTAGAGCTACCTTAACCCACACTGATTGGTCCAGTTCAGCAGTTCAAAACTAGAATGGGGAACTAGGCAAACACAGTTCTGACTGCAAAGAAAGCAGGTTAGACAAACTGTATTTTCATTATTACTCTAAATGATTTCTGACAAACAGTTACATCTTTCAGATAGGTTCCCTTTACACTCCTAGTGACTGCAAAAATGGAGTGAATTGGCAGCAGCTCAAGTGATACTCAAGCAGAAAAACACACAGTCCCCCCATACAAGCTAAATATGTCTGCAAGCAGACAGCTCTTAAAGAGACAGTACCAGAGGCTCTAAAAACACTCACAGTTAAATGGCTTAAACGCCAAACACCATTCAGGCTTGGAGCATTCAAGCAAGCTCCTGGAAGTCTTTTGGGAACCCCCATTTGCAGGGGGGTTACACTATGAAATATGGGAGTCCCTGCAAGAGTCCCCTTTTCTGTTGTCATATTCTGAATTTGTTTGTTTATTGCATCCCTGAGCTGATAGTATCTAAATCTGTCTGTGGAGAGAAAACCATACTGCTGTTGAAGTGCCTCAAAAGACAGAATGGTGTAACCATTCAGCATCTGGTATGGTGAATGGAAGCCCCTTCTAGTTTACTGTTGATGCCACTTGTCTAGCTTAGCTGGAGTAAACTGGGGATCATATGCCCACCATTTATATTTCCAGAGCTGTCTTTGTGTTTCACCCCTATTGATTCCTTTTTTTGCAACCGGCCAGGACAGCCCTTGTGCCTGAGTATCTGTGTGTCTGACTAGGTCCTCCCTCTAAAAAAAGGCTCGCTTGAATGGGGGGATCACTTTGGTCCCCTAAGTCTATCCTCTTCCAATATGCGTCATGGTCTGGGTTACCACAGAGGAGGGCAATCCTCATCCGTGAGGCCATCCAATAGCCTGTCAAATTTGGAAAGGCCAAACCCCCCCTCCTGATTCGGAAGGTATAATAGGGTCTTTTGTATTCTAGTTCACCTGTGTCCCCAGAGAAAGTTGAGGAAAAGTCTCTGCCAAGTTTCTAGTTCTCGTTGGGAAACTATGCATGGCACACACTGGAATAGATACAGAAGGTGTGGGACGATGTTCATCTTGAGCACCTGAACTCTAGCATTTAAGGATAAGGGGAGAAGTGACCAGCGCTGAAAATCTATTTTCAATTGTTTTGTGACGGGGGGGTAATCATGTTCCAATAATTGTGCATTATTGGTACTAATCCTAACTCCCAGATATTTTATGGATTCCAAATCCCAGTGCATGGAGTATTTCAGTTGGGTGGCCGCATCTTGGCTCATAATTAAAACTGAGTATCTCCATCTTCTCCCTGATGAGTTTATAGCCTGCTAATGTTGCAAATTCTTGAATCAGAGCAAACACCACAGGCAGGGAAACCTCCAGGTTAGCCAGATACAGCAGCATGTCATCTGCATATAATGCTAGTTTATGTGTCGACCCACCCAAATCAATTCCCCTTAACTCCAAGTGTTGTCTGATCATTTGAGCTAATGGCTCAATGTAAAGGACAAAGAGGAGGGAGGATAGAGGGCACCCCTGTCTAGTGCCACACTTCAGATTAAATGTGTCTGCTATGTGGCCATTTGCTCTCACATGTGCCCGGGGAGCCTTATATAATCTGAACAGGGCAGTAATGAACTGCTGCGGTAACCCAAACCGGAAAAGGACACACCTCAGGAAAGGCCAAGAGACCCTATCAAAGGCCTTTTCCGTGTCTAGACTTCGTATCAAGGAGGGGGAGTTTCTGTCTGTCTATGTGGTCAACTATATGTGTTGTTCGTCTTAAATTGTCTTGGGCTTGTCTTCTGGGGATAAATCCCGTTTGGTCCAAATGTATTAGAGACGGGAGATAAGCCTGTAAGCGTCTCGCCATAATCAATGTCAAGATCTTATAGTCTGTATTCAGTAATGAGATGGGGCAGTAAGATGTACACCTGGCTGGGTTTTTCCCGGCTTGGGCACCACTGAAATAACAGCCCAGGACCGACAAAGGTGGGGGTAGCCACCTCTCCGTATACCCAGAGAAGCTGAGGCTGGATCTGCCTCCCCATGCACTTATAAAATCCTGATAGGAAGCCATCGGACCCAGGGCACTTCCCTGCTTTCAGTCTCCCTATCTCTGCCTTAACCCCTTTCCCCATTATAGGGGCCAGTAAACATTCCCCTTGTATTGAGGTGAGCTCCGGAAGTTTGTTTTTTTAAAAAGGTCTGCATTGATGCCCTCCCTAAAATTTGCTCCTCCACATATAATGTAGCATAATACTCCTTAAAGGCATCAGAAATTTCACGTACCCATAGTCTACTGGCCAATAATCTTAAAGAGCATGGGCCACCTTCATAATATCTCTGATGCAGAAAAAGGAGTTTCTGCTCCACGTGGTAATCTAAGATGCCGAAGAGTTCTTTTTTATAGTCTAAAAAGATGTCGAGCACCCATCCCTGTTCATTTTCTGTTTTTGCTGCCCTTCTAACTCCTGCACACACTTGAGCAATTCTATTTTAAGGGCCTCTCTAGTCTTTTCTTTTTTTTTTGTTTTTTGCAAGGCTATCTGTATTAGTTTCCCTCTAAGCACTGCTTTTGCTGCCCCCCATATGATAGATTGTGAGGTATCCTGAACAGAATTCACTACAAGAAAATGTTTATATGTGTCAATTATGGTATTTTTAACCTCTTTATCTCTCAGTAGGGAGACATTCAGGTGCCAGAAGGTGTTGGTTTTACCTCTCCCAGGTCCATCTGCATAAATGGGGGGGGCATGATCTGAGAGAAGGAACTCACCCATCCATGTGTCATAAACTCTATGTAGTTCATCTTATGGGGCCAAAAAAATAGTCACGTCTGGAGTACATGTTTTGGGCGGCAGAGAAAAATATATAATCACTCTGCCTCCTATGTTGATGGTGCCAGACATCCACTAGGCCTAACTCCACTACTAGCCTAGCTACTGTCTTTGCAGTATGATGTGGCTTTCTAGGAACTGAGGTGGAGGAATCCAGATGCGGGTTAAATGTCAGGTTCAGATCACCCCCACAAATCAGTTTTGTCCCTCATCCCAATCTTGCAATGTGGTCAAGAAGATACGTTATTCTTGGTATTGTGTCCCTGGAGGGAAATAAACTGAAGCTAAGGTAATAATGTTGCCCATAAACTTCCCTTTTAACATAGCGAATCGTCCCTGCTTGTATATTTCCGAATCTATTTTTTTAAATTGTGTCTTTGTGGGAACCAAAACCATTGTACCATGCCTTCTGCCTTTCTTGTAGGATGAAGCTGCAAGTTCTCAGAATCCCAGTTTTAAGAACTTTTTGTGCTCTTGCACCATCAAATGAGTTTCTTGTAGGAGCAAGAAGTCCACAGAAGCTTTTTTTTCAGCCTGACTTGTAATCTTGCTCCGTTTCATTGGATTGGTGAGACCCTTTACATTTTATGAGCACACCAAAATACCCCTTTTATCCATATTTAAAGCTGTGTGTTCCAAATGCAAGCCCAGCACTGTGGATTCCTCCTCCATCTGGGCTGTCTATTATGTATTCCCTAACCTGTTTTAAAAGAAAGACATACTCCTGGTTTATAATGTCAGAACTACCCCAAACAGTAATTACCCTAAAATATAAAAAACACCTATTAATAGTGGTCAACGTGACCATTAACTTTGTAAACATTAAAACTGCTTCCAAAAGTGGAGACTCTAGTTCGAGGGTCTCTTTTCTTGCCCACTTCAAGATCTATGTGAGGCAAGTCTGGAGGGTTTTTTTATCGTCTCCATACAGGGAGACCCCCCCTCGGCAAGCTTTTAAATGGAATATAGTAACAATTTAGCTCTATGCTGGAATCAAAGGCTTAGAGTAAAACTAGCCTTGACTGGCTATAGTAGTGAGCACCTGAACTCTCTTGCTGATAAAGGGTTAGTTGGCCATGTGCATTTGCAGGAAGGTTGAGGCCAATTTGACCTGTATTTATAAATTAACTCTGGCATTGGGTTGTCCAGGGTACACTTCAGGAGCCCCCCAGGGTGCAAAAACACCCCCCCACGTGAGTAGATACCCCCCTCAGAGGAGAGAAAGGAAGGTGAAGACCACTCCAAGATGTGTCAGTTGCTCTACAAATCAATTATTTCTTTAATTTGCCTAAAGACTATCATTAAGATAGTCCATATTTCATATTTTGTTAGTTGGTAACAATTAGAGTCACATAGAAGGGAGCCATATATCACCTTCCAGCTAATAGAGCTGACCCCTAAAACCATTTAGAGCACCTGTATGACCCCTGACTCTTCCCTACAGGCAACCCGCTAAGGTCGCTCATGGGATGAGCACTTAGCCACTGCTCCTTTTCTTAGATCGGTATGCAAGCTTTTATTTGGGTCAAAATAGCTCCAATCGTCTACCTCTCAGCTAGTCTGTTAAGGCAGCTCGTCCTCTCTTTGACATAGTTCATTCATTATGTTACTTTTAGTGAAGATCTTTAAAGTCCCCCCCCCCCCATTCCCATTCACAAGTCATAGGTGTCCTTCCCAGGAATGGTGGGCCATGCCCCGGTAGGCTCCATCTCAGTGCCCCACTCCCCACTTGCACTCTCTATCCACTCAGAGGCTAGCATGCTTAACATAAAAATAATATTAGTATGAATAAGCACTCAGCAATCATGTCACTTGATTTTGTCATTCGGAAGTGGACGGACCTTCTGTCCATGGGGCAGCACTGCAAGCAACTTGGCAATAATGTTTCAGTATTCCATAGGCCAATCAAAACATGAGCTTTGTGATCTGCTGCATCCAATCGGCATGAAGAGTGGGTGGGACAAGCACACTGGCCACGGAGTAGTGCTGCCCTCGGGTCAACACTGATGGCTAACAGCCACCTCAAGTGCTTCCTGCTGTCTAGTCATTCTCTGGGATGCTTTGGTCAGTTCCTGACTTCTTGCCCAGCCCCTCCATTCTCTGGGACTGGTGGCTATCTTTGGCCCCTATGATGCTTGTTCTTGCCTCTTCAGTCTCTCTGTTGGTTTGGGATTGCTGTCTTTATGGTACTCTCCTTTTGTGCTGGTCATTGCCTCAACACTGTCCCATTTCATCTGCAGCCATCTGTTTGTCTATGGCAGTTTCCACCTATTCTGTCATTGGCTTTGCTGTTGACTGTAGTTTTGGCTGTCTGTCCTGCCCATCCTCAGGTCACTGTGGTCAGCTTCTTGCCTCTGGCCAGGTCCCCATGATAATGGGCATGTAGCTCTTTTTTGAGCCCATTGCATGGCTTTGCCTAGCCAACTGTTTATTTGGGTGGTATTTTCTAGTGCTGGTCAGCGGCCGACTCTGCCTCAGCTGCATTCATGGCTTCATTGTTAGATCTCCCATGAACAATATGGCTTCTTCACAGGATCTAGCCCTTCTGACTTCCTTCTTTCTGGACAATCTCTGTGTCCATACACTGATCCTTGTGTGGGTCTCCTGTCAGTATTTGTTTTTCTTTTTGCCATTTTCTCATGGTGGGTTCTAGGCTTCTTAATCGTGTGCCCCTATTTGTGCTAGGTTGGTGTCGCTCTGTTGTAGTTCACATTTTCTTTGGCCTACGGGACATTGGCTTGTGTCAGGGTTGACTAGTATGCCTTTCTGCTGGCCTTCTACCCATCATTTGTGGTACTACTTGGAATCATTCCATTGGTGTGGTTCACTAGAAGGAGATATCCCTGAAGAAGATACAACAGTTACTTACCAGTAATACTAGATCTTCAAGGGAATCTCCTCCATTGAGCCACATTTCCCCCCATTAGCATTCCCTCTTGGTTTGGGGTAGTACAGTGAGGAATTTGGGCATCATTGTTTCACCCTGTATCCAGTACTGGGGTTTCTTTTCTGTTCATCCTCACTGCCTTTTGGAACTTCATCATGCTCGTCTTTGCCATTTGCTTGTCTGATACAATGTTGTTTTGTCTCCAACGGATAGGCAGAACTGAGGAGGTTTGGGACTGCCCACAATATATAGATGTAGACGATGCGCATGATCATGGTTGGCCCACTAGTAAGAAGTTTCCAGAAGTGTCCGCACTGGTGGCGTGTATGTTCCATAGGTGTGGCTCATTAGAGAATGTTCCTTCAAAGATCTACTGTTACTGGTAACTGTTCTTTTTGTGGGCATCATTCACCATTTTATAAAGATTTGCTGGTCTTTGTTTTTTCAGAGTTATTGGTTCACCTTCATATAGTGAAGTGCAGCTTTTTTTGTTAACTACAGCATGCCTGGTATGTCTCTGTTTCTTCTGCAGCCAGAACTGCTCACTTGGGGACACTATCAGTGTTTCCTGCCGATTAAAGGGACACTGTCCCTTAGCCCTCAAACTGTCCCTAGATTAAAAAACATATGTTATGATTGCTATCATTCTGTAGAGGTTGTTATTGTAGCTGGTAGCCTGATTCAGATTCCTGTTTCCTCATTAAAAGTAAAAAACTGACTGCCCACCATACTGGTGTTACTACACAAAAAACGTGTTCATTTACATTCTTTGATCAGCTTCCACTGCATCTTTCATGGACTTGGGAATACCCCTAACACCCTAAAGTCACTTATGATACTGTGGGAGGAGAGGAGACTTATTGTATCATGAATGACTGCACATTTTTTTTTTGGGGGGGCAGGTGGGTTCCTAATGTTCATGATGTATGCAATAAGAGTAGATCAAGGATTTGAAGCAAAACAAGGTTGGGTATAATTAAACCATTCCCATGCATTTCAGTTCTACTAAGAAAGGAAGCAGATCAAACAACTAACAATTTTGGTGAGTTTTAAAGAAGGTAAGCAATCATAAAATGTGGGCTTTTAACTAAATATAATATGACGCAAAAGGGTTGACAGTGTCCCTTTTAAACGGCGTGTAAAAGGCTGTAGTTTTGATTAAAGTAAGGAGTGGAATCAGCCAAACATTCAAAATAGCCAGCAGAAAAGGCTCACGGGTCTATCAAGTCTGCCCGAGTGTGCAGTTCACAGTTGGATACTACTGCAGCCCCCCCCACTCCACCCAATGCCCTCCCTCCATCCCCACTCCCTGGTCTATTCCCCTCCAGCCCTGTAGTCTGTGGCAGATGTGGGTGAGCACCTTTAAGGTCTGCCTATGACATCTCAGATGCCTCTGCTAGAGCAGCTGTGGTTGGCATCGGACTCAGAAGGCATTCTTGAGTCAGGGTATCTGGCTTTTCTACTGACATTCAGCAGTCCATACTGAATGTCCCCTTCAGAGATTATAAGCTCTGTGGAACAGACATGTAGGACATCCTTTCTGACCTGCAGGCCTCAGGGAGGACCCTGTGGTTATTCCACTTGCTTTACCATACCCGGCCAGGAAGTGGGCAGAAGGTGCTTTTTCATCAGGCCTCCCACAGACCCAAGTCAAGTAGCCAACAGGCAAGTGCAGAGCAGGAACAGCCCTACTTGCCTCTACCTCCACCACCAGGAAGGTCTCTAGAGGTGGAGGTATGGCCCTGGCCACTGGTTCTGCCTCAGCATGGCTCCTTGCCAGACCCTGACCCTCCAGTACTATAGGAGGTGGTGGTAGGGGTCACCTCTCCCTTCACCTGGACAGGTGATGGGAGATCACAACAGATTCTTGGGTCCTGCAGCTCATAGAGCAAGGCCACACTCTAGAGCTTCTGGAGTGGCCTTCAGATCTACCTCCAGTTCCTTCAAGTTACCTTCCAGACCACATTCCAGTGCTGCGGTGGAAAATTCACATGCTACTGCAGAAGTCCAAGAAGTTCAGGATGGTAAGCCTACAAGTCCTGCTGCCTCTACTGCACAATAGAGATGGAACTTTCTCCCTAGACGTGCAGGATGCATCCCTGCATATAAAGGTTTGTGTCTCACACAGGCAGTACCCTCAGGTTCCTGTTCCAGGGTGAGCACTACCAGTTCAGGGCATTGCCCTTTGGCTTATCTTCTGTACCAGAGGTCTTTACCGAATGCTTGGTGGTTGGTGGTGGTGGATGCAGCCCTCAGGAGGGAGAGACTGCATGTCTTCCCTTACCTGGATGACTGGTTGCTTAAAACTCAGTCCGATGAGTAACTGCTCCACACCCTACCGCATACCAAACAGCTTTTCCACGCATGAGCAATCACGGTCAACCTGCCCAAGTCAGTCTTGACCCCCTGTCAGCTCCTCCACTGCATCGGGGCCATACTGGACACTGCCAGCGGTACAGCTATCTTGTCCCAAGACAGGGTGGAACACCTGATGGATGAGGCCCAGCAGCTTTACAGCAACCAATATATCACACCCAGGACATTCTTGTGACTGCTGGTCTTGATGGCTGCAGCCATTGTCATGGTCTCTGTGGTGAGGCTGCTCATGCGGATCCCCCAATGGACTTTGAATCCAATGGGATCAATGTACCGATGATCTAAAATAGAAGCTTCTAGTAACTTCACCAGTAAAGAAAGTGTTCCAGTGGCGAATGGAACCCAGCAATTTACTCAGAGGAGTTCCTTTCCAGATTATCTCACCAGATCCTCACCACGGACACTTCGGGGATGGGCTGGGTAGCACACCTGTGCCCTCACCAGACCCAGGGTACTTGGAATGCAGTAGACGGTCATTATTCATTAGGAACTTGAAAAGCCAAGCATAAACATTTTTGTTTTGCAAAGAAATTGCAACAGTACATCTGTATAGACATGAAAACACATAAAATGAACAGCCACAAAGCCACAATATTAATAATAAAAAAGCATGAAATAGTAGCTTGGTTGCTCTGCCACTGAACAGCCTTCAAGTTGGCTTCTCATTTCACATGATTGCTTTTTTTTCAAGCCGTATTGTATCGTTTGATAAGAGCTGTGTAAAAGAGAGGCGCTCCAGTTATCACTTTTCTGTTAAATAAATAATAATGTCTTTGAGCTGTGTGGCACCATGGGGACGTACTAACCAGTAACAGTAAATGCTCTCGGTTTTAAATTTGCTATCACAATGAACCGGTATTTCTAGGGAACAAGGGCTCATTAATCAGCTGTAGAACATGCAGTTACTGATAAACATGTTCAAGATGATGTATCAAGTGTATTACTGCAGTGTGCTGTGGGGATCAAGTCAGGCTTTGCATTTTTGGGAAAACTGCAGTGCACCTCACATTTAGTACTGTAAACCACTTATGTCTTCAGTCAGTTCACAAAGCCACTGTACCTCTTATCCTGTGTACAATGGTCTCACATTAGGAGTGTCCCATTGCACTTTAGAGCTGGGGGGGGGGCTTCATTTAACTACTGAAATAAATAAGAAAGACTAGAAACTTATTATAGCTAACTTGAGTTATGTATAATAAGTTAATGGAGTCTCCGCCGGTTGTCTCTTATGGTATAAGAGACTCCTCTTGTGAGGTTTGGGCAGCCAGAACCACTCAGCTTCACTTTGCAGTCCTCTCACCCAAATCTCACACTTTGAATCTCTTATACCATAAGACACCCCCAGTGAAGACTCTATTAACTTATAATATGGTGCATTGATGCTTCTTTATAGACACATATTCCACAGTTCAGGTCCTGCAGCACACTAATACAATCAGTTCTTTTTTTTTCTTTTCCCTCCACTACCCAAAAGATTGTGGACCACTGCAGTTGCACTATTTCTCAGATGGGAAGAGTGGATGAATGGCTGCCTTAATGGCCAGTGGCATTACTATTCCTTGGGCAGCTGGCAGGTTGGTTATGTGAACACCAGTCAACTTTCAGCCCTCCCCAGGAACAGAAGAACCCTTGGAGCCACATGTGTTATGGGTGACTGCACGTCACTAGTAAAAGGCTAGAAACTGCTTTTGTACAGTATTGGCCTATAGTAGTCCCAGACCCAAGACCTCCACACCATGTAGCACACTGGTTGGTATAATTTGTTTCTGTTCTTTTTTTTTTTTTTTTTGTGTGGTGCATCTAAAACGAGCCTAAAAATTATGTATCTTTAGTGCTGAAGAATTCCCAATGAAGCTAAAAATAGACACCTTAACTGAATTTCAAGGGCACTTAGTGTGTGCTCTAAAGAACGCGTGTGTGTGTTTGGGGGGGGGGGGATGTCAAGTCCTACCTTATTCTTAACCATCCCTGGCATTTCTAATGTGTGGAATAAGTATATCCATCATCCAATTCACTTAAAACTGCATTTCTCACTAGGACGCTGCAAGACATTTTTCCTAGCATGCCTCAGTACACTGATCTCCTTGGCAGCATAATGTCGCCATACAGAGAATGTTGCAGTGCTCTCTCCACATAGTGCTATGTGGGGCCCATTGTAGATTAAGATCATCTGTGAGGATATCTCCTTCCTTTCAGCAACATCATGGAACTGTAAGCCATCAGTGTCAGGACCACCTGTAAAATGCTATTAGCCGGGCTGCCCATGTCGACATACCTTGTCGGTGCCTATGTTAAGTGGACGACCCCATCATGCCTCCGTTTTTTCTCCCACCATCAACTAAATCAGTTCACCACTGTTGTGAATTCTGCAAGTATTCAATAATGCTACTTCTTGAAGTTTAATTTATAACTTTTATGCTGCTGCCAAAAGATAAGGAACCATTGTTCCAATACTGCTATGTCAATGTGAAGATTTATAAAGACAATGATCACTTGATGTGCATTCATTGCATAGGCCTAGAACATAATACTAAGGTCTGCAGCATTTACCAGGGCTTTAACCAGGCCACCAGGAGACATCACAAGAAAGCTTTAGGGCCACACTTAAAAATAAAAGCTATTGAGGAGAGACGGGGTGTGTCAGAAGTGGCTTCACCATCAACTGCTCTCTCTCACTTCCTAGTTCACCATTGACTCACCTTTCTCCGATGTTGACAGCATCCATTGTCAATTTCACAAAAAAGGATAAGTCCATGAAGTCAGTGGACATGCAGCGAACAGTGCTACTCAAATAAGGAAAAGGGGCATAGAGATAAGGTTGCTACCCCTAGCTGTTTAAGATCACCTCTTAAAAAGAGTTAAGTCAGATGAAAGAGACAGGTCCCAGGCCAAGGCCTCCGACCCTGCTGCACTACCCCTCCCCCCACCACTACCACTGTCTCTTAGACACCAAGGTCAGGGACTGGCACAGGTTCAACTCTGCCACAGGGAGGTTTGTATCTGGTAACGTCGTTGGGCACTGTACTTTTGTCAGTTCTGTCATTGATCCCCCCCCCACGTAGCCCATCGATGCATACCTCCTGTACCAAACAATGTCGGAGCTTTTTCAGTGGCTGATGCTGTTGCCCCCATCATCAGTGGCATCCCTGATCCTTCACTAGGTGCAGATCATTCATCACCCATATCAGGGCAGTCACCATGCTCTGACGAGAATGGAAACTAGACTGGAGAGGCTTGTAGAATTCACATTTCTCCAGATGTTCAGTCAGACAATGCCACCACTTTCTTAATCATGTTACCTATCGAAAGGAGGGTTAGAGATAGGCCATTGCTAGATCATTAGGATCTAAATGTTCTGCCTTCTGTAGGGCCTTTCATGGTTTCATGGTTGCCTCTTTAAGATAGTCTGGGAAGATGCCCACCCTCAGAGAGGCATTCACAATCTCTACAAACGCTTGAGCTAGTGTCTGCCAACTCAATTTTACCAAATAAGAAGGGGCTGAATCTAAGATGCAAAGGGACAGGTGCAACTCTGACAGTCTGCCAGATTTGTACAGAACCAGTTAACTGAAGTCAAAACACTGCAGCAAAGATTCATCCACTCATCTGTTTGACACCTGTACTGATGTATGATATCAGTAGAGGAGCTCTCTTCTGATCTCTACAGTGTTGGTAGCAAAGAAAGCAGCTAATCTCTTGTCTCGCTACTAAACTCATTTAGTTTGGAGGTCGATACACTCAGGATTAAGAACTGTATCCACCAATCTGATGAGAGCAGCAGGCCTGTTTTCTACTGGCTGCAATGATAGTGGAGTACAAATTTCTTCTTACACTAATTGTAGCCTCTTGGTATCACTGATAGTGTTATACCCATGACAAGCTTGTCCGAAAACAGACCTAATCTCCAGTGATGCTCAAGCCTCTGCTCACGTCTTAACTTTCTACAGCTCATCATTAAACCAAGGTGAGCTACAGTGACAGAACTGTGGGCAGGATGGACTAGTGCCAGAGATCAGCCACAGCAGGGATGGTATTATCGTATACCACCACAGCTGCACTGCACCCCTTGGAGGTAGCGGCCATAATTCCAGAAATGGCCATCTGGGCCCAATAATTATCAATAAAGTAAGTATCTTTACATTTACATAAATACTTATAAATGAAGTGCAATGTTGTTTTGAGTGTTGCTCCTATAGGCGGTCAGCAGTTGGCATGGACTCACCTGCTAGATGGGGCAGCATAAAACATTTTAAGAGAAGTCTTGGGACACACGCTTCCCAGACTCCCCCAGTCTTTTCATCCTGTCCTAGCTGGTAACTCCCAATTTTCTCCTTGCATGATGGACATAAATGATGAGAAAAAAGTGCAACAGTGCTTTTAAGTGTGAAACTGAACACTAATCTATGAACTCCCTGGAATAAGTAGTACCATATTCTTTTGCAGGTGGTGCTTGGCAGTTTGCATTCAATGTGAAATTCTACCCTCCAGATCCTGCACAACTCTGTGAGGATATCACCAGGTAATTAAAAAAAGATGAAAGCAGGCTAGTGTTTTGGATATTATTGTTTGTTTAAAAAAATTAAAGTGACTCCATAGCATCGAGCGATGGGGTTCACTATTGCATACTTTCTACACACTAAGCCTAGGACATCAGGAGTGGAGGTGGGAAGGGAGGACTCCAGAGCATTCTGTGGATGCTCTTGTCCTAGGGATGGGAGCTTGTGTACTGCTCTGTAGCAGCTCCTAGTTGTGGCATACTGGAGGTTCCATTGGCCCATCTGGTATCCCTCACAGCCAGCCTCATAGTGAGCAAGCATTTGTGTGGGAAGAAGAGATGGAAATGTGTATGTCAGGTTACAGCCTCTACAGTCCTTCTCATACCATTGAATCCCCCTGCATATCAGTCTTGCAGCTCCTCATCCTGGGTCACCAGTGTTTGTGCATCCTCCCTCTAGTCACAGAGAGGCACCCAGTGGAGACAAGTCGGCAGAAAAAGGGACAAAAGCATTAGTGTAGTTCAGGTATTTATCTTCTCGATGATGGCTTAAAGGGGGGCCCCCAACAGGGAAAAGCTGATCATGTAGACACAGCTCCACAGGAAAAGATCAGTGAGTTGGCCATGCAGGGAAGGTGAAGGTAGCAAGGGCGGTCATCCCCTCACATCAAATGCAAAAATTAGCTGTTTGCACACTAAAAGAAATGGCTTGAGCCAGCAAAGGCTGAAAAAGTTGGAATATATTAGTGCATGTCTGGCACAGGCAGTGCAGCATAAGGTGCCCTGCTGAAGCACCAGGGTACTGGGTAAGGTCCAGTCTCCAAGGCCGTATTGTACATTTGCACTAATTAGGTGGTCAAGCTGCTTCTTTTAGAGTGCAGGTTGCTCTTGATTTTACCTCGTGGACACTGGGCTGATATCTAGATAGGCCTCTGATGGGCAACATGGGGTGTGTCTGGTGAGAAGGTGGGCATAAGAGGCCAGAAGGAGTGAGGGGCGCCAGTGGACTCAGAGGAGGAGCATAAAAAAGTAAGGCAAAAAATTACATAAATAATGTGATCTTGCTGAGAAGGACTCGCCAAGCCAGAGACTGAAGGGTAATACTGTCACTCTGAATCATATTCTGGAATATTTCCAAGTTTTTTTCATGCAGTTATTAATTGTAGTATTGAGGTCTAAATCCCACTGGACTTACCAGCATGAACTTGCTCATGCTGTATCATTACTCCACAAGATGGATGAATTATTTGGTACCCATTCCCATCTGTAGAATGCCTTAAACCTACTGACCTGCTAGATAACCGGTCTAAACAAATTAAAGGGAGTTAGAATAGTAAGAAATGGAAGCAGTTCCACCTCTTGCTCTTTTGTCTCCAGATATTTGCATTTCATGGTAACATGCTACTTATGCAGTAAAGACTTGGATGGTATAGTCAAAGCTTGATCATGCATTACTTATCTCCTTTGTTTTTATGAAAAGCTTAGTAATCATTTAAACAATAAAATACCTTGCAACATCATTTTCATGGACCTTAGCAAGGCATTTCATTTAGTTCCACACAATGCCATAATCATAATCACTGAACTCACACACATTGGTGTACAATTTAAGCTGGTCAGTTGGATATCCAGATGGCTACATGGGAGAATGCAGAGTCTCGTGATAAATGGATGCTCTGCAGAGGCGGGAAGGGTGACCAGTGGTGTTCCTTAAGGGTCAGTTCTTGGTCCTTTTCTATGTGTTTATATCCAATTTAACTAAAGGACTGAGTTGTTAGTCAGTGAAGCATGCCGATGATACTAAGCTGGAAGGCACTTGTTTAATGGAGGCAGACAACAACAGAATACAAGACAATTTAAACCTCATTTCTGACTGGGCTACAAAATGGAGGATCCAATTTAACCTGGAGAAATGCAGAATAATGCATTTAGTTTTAAGTAATAATAAAAATACCCATTACTTGTGTGGAAAACAGCTGTTAGAAACAGGCATTGAAAAAGATGGAGGGATTTTCGTTACTAACAACTTAGGTTCCACCAGACAAATGAATGACACAATAAACAAAGTTAACAGAATTATTTGGACAATTACAAACAACATAAAGTCTAGAGCACCTGAGGTATTAATGCCCTTGTACAGATTATACGTGCATCTATACCTAGATTATTGCTCACAGTTCTGGAATCCTCCAAAAAGAACAAATAGTAACCAACTGGAAAAAAATTCAACATACATTTACAAAACGGGTCCAAGGTTTGGCAAAATTGAAACTATGGTACAAGGCTGCACAGGTTAAATCTTTTGTCACTAAAACAGAAGAGACTGGGGGGTGTTCTATTACCATGGGATATTTATTATAACTGACACCTGTTTGCTTAGTGACCTAGGTTTTGATTTTAAACAAGAGAATATGCTGGCAGTATAGTCTAGAAGTTAGAGTAACAAGCTGTGAATGAGCTTAATCCATACAGCAGACCAGACCTTGGTTTGATTCTCACAACCTCCACTTGCATACTGTGTGACTCTAAGCAAGTCACGTAACCACTTAGTGCTCCCAGGTCACCCCTGAAAATAGGCATTTGTGCCTAGTGGGCCTTACCCAGTTATCAAAGACTAACATAAATAAAAAATATTGCTACCAGAGGTCATTCTCTTCAATTGAAGTCCCCTAAATACAACACAAAGAAAAGGAGATCTTTCTTTACACAAAGAATAATATAAAAATATGGAATGCATTGTCACTCAGCATTGTATTGAGTAAAAATAAGTTGATTTTCAAAAATAAATTAGATACTTGGATCATAGAAAATGTTTGGACGAACTATTACGGGTTTTCAATGGGTCTCTTTAGGCAGATTTGTCTCCTGTTCCCTTCCCTACCTCAGTATGTATGTATGTATGTGTGTGAGTATATACAGTGTATATATGTGTGTGTGTGATATGTATCTATATATATATCTATATATATATATCTATCTATATATATATATATATATATATATATAAATATGTGTGTGTGTGTGTGTGTGTGTATGTATGTGTGTATATATATATATATATATATATATATATGTGTGTGTGTGTATACATATATATATATATATATATATATATATATATATATATATACACACACTGTATATATATGTGTATTTATACCTTGGGGATGAGACCACTTCCAGTGAGATAAATGATGTTATTTTCACTGCACTGAAATAAATTCTCCTGGCGTCAGCAGAGTTAAAATAAATACCGTTTTACCTACTCTGCTGACATCATCCACCTGTATATCAAAGCACTAACCAACAACCCTCTAATTTGCTTACTTGTTAAACACTCCCTATAATCTAATGAACATGACACACCTAGATAATCACATTCTTCTGCAGCAATCCTTTTTAGTGTATCAAGCTGCAAATCTCTCATGCTGCATTTCAAAATGCATCGGATTGCGACTCAGATTAAACCACAGGATGGCTCTGAACAATCAGCTGATTTATATCTCCAAACATACAACCACATATATTGCATTATAACAACTTGAGTCTTTTAAACTGAGTAAATGCTTCTTTACTCTAAAATACTACTTCCACAACTAACAACAAACGTAGAACCATCTCGCAATACTGACACTACTGTAACAAATGCGCCTTTAAAAATAATGCAGCGAGCACCACAACAAATTTCAAATCTGCACCAAGCATCATGAACATACATCCGAAAACATGTAAATTAATGTAATAGTCACATCCAGAAATACACACATAGCTCGAAACGCAAATCGTGATTATCTGTACTACCACCAAACGTAAGAATGTCCCCTCCCTCACGTAGCAAATCAACAACCAGAACACACCACACCCAATCAACACACACACACACAAACACATCAGTCAATAACAGGACACTTTATCACCCATTCATACAAACTCGCACACTACCACAACACATCACCACCATCAGTACAACTTGAATGAACCTCACAAAACCACACATCTCTCTCTCTCTTACTGAAATTGGTCTCACCCCCATGGTATAAATAGCACGCATGATGTGCAGATCGTGGAATATGTGAAATATTTTCCCTCCTGCATCATGAGCACTGTACATTTCACTCTGCAGGAGAGAAAATATTTTCCATATTACACTCCTGCCCCTCATGTATCCCATATATACATATCTATGGAAAATATTCTCGCTTCTGCAGAATGAGCTTTGGATACCCACGAGTGCTGAAGGCATGAGTGAGAGTATCCAGAGCTCACTCTGCAGCACTGAGAATAGTTTTCATAGTACACGCTCTGCGCATCATGTGTGCTATTTATGCAATGGGGGTGGGAGGTTCTCTGATGTCTTTGTTCCTGAAATCATTTGTGTTTCTGTAGTGCTGTTCCTGTGTGCTGTGAGTTTCACTGAGTGTGTATGAATGGAGAGTGAGTGGAATGTGCTGTTGGTTGCTTTCCTAGTGTGTAGAGTGTTACTGGTTGTTTTTCTGCATGGGATATATGGGATTCATTGATATGTTCTCAGGGTGGGGCTTTACCTTCAGGAGTCTGCGAAACACTTTGTTTTCCGTGTTTGTTGGGTATGTGTTGATATATTTACTAGTTTATTTAGTTATGTTTTTCTTTAATTGCACGTGTTTGTTTCATGCTTGGTGCACTTGTAGTTATTTTGAACACTTCCGGCACGGTCTGTTTTCACCACATTGTCACGATTTATTTTTACCGCACCGTCTTTAGATGTGTTCAGGCAATTGCTATGTCACTGCTGTATTGTGAGTATTTAAACCACTTGGTGGAGTTTGTAACATAAATTGCTTTTCAGTTGCTGCAGGGGTACTTTCAGATATAAAGAAACAGGTTTGTTCATTTTTGGAGTTTGCAGTACTTGTCTGTGTTGCTTTAGTCGGATTCAGAGTCAGATGATAAAAATTTGTTGCCGTCCAGATGAAAAGAGAACCACGGTTCAGGAGGTACATGGGAGAATGTGTTTTGGAAGTAGGAATTTAGTGAATTTCAGAGCTCACTTAAGACTTTAACTGAAAGGATTGCTGCTACTTGCTCAGGTGAAATGCAGTGTGTTAGAAAGGCTGGAGAGCTAGAGGGAGCTGACGGCTGGAGAGCTAGAGGGAGCTGATGTCAGCATAGTATGTATAAACGGCAGATATTTTAACTTGCTGATGTCCACTTCGGATATCACACTCCAGTGGTAATAACTGAGTTTATCACACTGATATTGCTTCCACACCATTGTATAAATATCTGTATGTGTGTGTGTATATAATATATATATGTATGTGTGTGTGTATGTAATATATATAAAATCTGGATGACATCATGCTTCCCATGAACGGCTCTTCCTGTTACAGTACTTGTTTGTTCGCCGTATTAACACTTTGCACTCCCTAACCTGCACTGTATTTTTTTTTTTTTTTTTGGTAACCGGGTAAGGCCTACTAGGTACAGGTGCCTGTTTTCAGGGAAGACCTGGGAGCACTGAGGAGGTTAAGTGACTTGCTCAGAGTCGCACAGTATGCAAGTGGAGGTTGTGGGACTCAAACCCAGGTCTGACTGCTGGATGTACCAAGCTCATTCACAGCTCATTACTCCAACCTCTAGGCTATACTGCCAGTTCTTATACTCCCCGCTACTTTAGTCTCCTGCCCCTCCATCCCCCTCTCCAGCACCCCTTCTCCAACTCACTTCCTCATCAGCATTTTCCCTCTCACACTGCTCTACCCATCCCAATTCCTCCCCCACCCCAGACTCCTATTCCCAGCTCTCCCTGGCTACTTCCACCCACCAATTCTTTCTCCCGATTCTCCTACCATCTCTATACCACTTCCCTTACCAACTGCAGTCGTCTTTTCCTTACAGTGTAATCCAGATCCAGAGATTACTGCATCTTTTCTCCCCCCGACTCAACCTACAATTCCCAGCTGCAGCATGTCTTCTCTTCTTATCCTGTCACCTAAACATATGTTATTACATCTGCTTAAGTAAATACTGACTGACTGTATTGATTGTCTACCATTGTATAATGTTTCTGTTTGCATTTTCTGTTATAAAACTGTTTTGCCTGTATTGTTATCCAATTTGATGTGGAACCTTTGTAAATGAGCTTGTAGCTCAAAGGTAATAATCCGAGACCTCAATAAATAATTAAGTCTGTTCTTGTGAGCATCCCACAGGATGTCCTTGTGAAATTTCAGGTGCAGTTTTGAAAGCTATAAAATCCAAAGCCACTTTGAGGACTTTCTTAGTGCATTTAAGAAAGAGCATAGCAACCTGTAACTGGCATTTTAATTGCACTTCTCCAGCCTTATCAAGAAGCACCAAATTATGGCTGCTTTCAGAATTGTTTCATACATAGGCCATGTGTAAACTGAATGTATTCATTTGAACAAGCAGGTTATTTGGTTTGGAGAGGGTGCTGTTTGAAATTAGTATAGGCAGTCTGTTTGCAGTGGCCTTCCTTCTATCAGTTCTCAGAGCTTTGGGCCAGTGAAATAAAATGATTTTGTTGCTCAGTCTAACTAGGAGAATTTTTACGAACACATGAGTTTGAAGACATCAGATTGCATGACGAAGTGAAAGACTAAGGAGACACTGTCAGTTCACCTCAGCCTGAAAAGGCATTTCTAAACCAAAAATGAGATTGCCGTAAGACAGTTGAATTTGTCAGCTGTTTTTGAAAAAGACTTACAGAAAGTAAAGTAGCAAGAAGCAATTGTTTTGAATCATTGATGCAGAGTTCCTAGCAGGGAGGTAAACAGTACTAGGGTATTCTTTTCTAAATATCTTCACTTGATAAAATTTTTTCTAAGATGAACAGACAGCAAAACATTTGCTAGTTGACGTTAAGGACATTTTAGGCCTAAAGGGGGGTTGATGATGTCCTTTAATAAGAAGCCAGTGCATGAATTAAAAGTGAGTAATTCAGTACTTAGAATTTTTTTCCTATTTAAAGGGGAACAGTCAGCACAAAGGGCTCCAAAACCAAGTGTGGGCTGGTCACAACTGTACTTTGTGTGCAAAACATTTTGTTTTACTTACTTTTTACTGTTATATAGTAGATTATATCAGACAAATTTTGCTTACGTCAAGGCTGACATCTTCTGCAACTGCAAATCCTGGAATACTCTGCAGCTGTCATCAGAGTAGGACTGCAGCAGTTGGAAACGGAATAGCCTGCAGCGCATGTTAGAGCATGTGTAAACTCCAGTCAGATATTTTCCAGTTCTGCTTTTCTCCATGGGCTAAGTACAGTCCTCTGTGACTTACCTTTGCCCCGCAAAGACAGAGACCAGCAAGCAAAAGATCAGGAGCTAGAGTCCCAAAACTTTGCCCTGTCACAAACCCAGTTTGCAACGTGCAAACTGGGTTTTACCCCAGTGTGGTATTCACAAAAGCCTATTTTGTACCTGCAAAATGGGTTTGTGACAGACCAAAGGTTTGAGGGGTCTGCAATGCAAATGAAGGTGGAGGGGACCTGCATATCAGCACAGTCTTAATTCACAAAGCATTTTCTCTAGGCAAGGGCCTTTTGCGGGGTTCCCTTGCGTGGAGAAAATACCACCGAGGAAAACCTCCTCTTAACTCTGTGCAACCCTAGTGGTTGTCAGAGGTAGTGCAAGACAGTCCCCCAACAACACAATGTTCCAGGTATTCCAGTGGTCCCTCCCCAATCACCATCCCCTTATAAAAAAAAAAAAAAAAAAATATGCCCTAGTAGTCCAGTGGACCCTCCCCCGATGTCAGATCACTGACCCAAAATTAAAAAAAATATATTCCCTGCTAGTCTGGTGGTCCCTTCCCCCTTTGCTGTTCTCTGATTGCCATTGCTATAGTAACATAAAATACGCCCTGGTAGTCTAGTGGTCCCTCCCCCCTCCCTCCCCATTCTCCAGTCACCGTCCCAATAGTAAAACAATTATTCCCTGGCAGTCCAGTGGTCCCTCCTTAGTCCCCCGGTCACCGATCGCTGTACCCAGTACAAGAACACAGTACCTCCCTGGTAGTCCACTGGTCCCTCCCCCCATCTGAACACCTACCCAATAAATATATACAAGTCTCATTGGTATCCAGTGTACCTCCCCCCCATGGAAAAAAATGATAGTGTCCCATTTCTCTGGTGGACTAGTGAACCCGCAGTTTCAGTGAGCGCATAGTGTATACTGTACTCGCTCTTTCACAGTTCAGTCGATGGCCGGCCATGGTGGTGGGAAGATGGCTATGCCAGTCACCAGCTGGGTTTCAGGATGGGGGGGTGGTAGGTCATTTGTCTGCCAGGGTGGTGGGGTCAGCTAGTCCACCAGGAACATGGGACACTATAATTTTTTTCTTATTGAAGTGAAGTGGGGGGGAGGTACATTGGACACCAATGAAACTTATATATATTTATTGGGTGGGTGTTTGAATGGGGGAGGAACCACTGGACTACCAGGGAATAATTGTTTTACTATCGGGATGGCGATCAGAGAACAGGAGAACAGGGAGGGGATAAGGACCACTAGGGAATACTTTATTTTACTATCAGGACAGTGATTGGAAAATGGGGGAGGACCAGTACACTACCAGGGGAAATTATATTTATTATACAGGGATGGTGATCAGAGACCAGGAAGGGGAGATGAACCATGAGACTACCAGGGAATAATTTACTGTACTGTTGTGGTGGCAAACGGGGAAGGGGGGGAAGGACCACTACACTACCACGGGATATTATTTTTATTATATGGGGATGGCGATCAAAGACTGGGGATGGGGAAGGGACCACTAGACTACGAGGGAAACTAATTTACACAGAATGGGATGGTGATCAGAGACCAGGAGAGAGGGGCACTGGACTACCAGGGAGAGTTTTTCATTCGTAAGGGGTCAGCGATCAGGGAAGGGGAAGGATCACTAGACCACCAGGGAGGGTTTTGTCTCCATACAGGAATAGCAGTCCACATTGGGAGGGGGTGCAGAACTCCCTTGCAGCCTATGTAAATGGGCCCATAATGGGCATGCAAATGGCCAGCTAGCACCTTGCATGCCCAACTGGCTCATTTGCATGGCAGCTTTTGTGAATCACGAATAGCACACTGGTGCTATTCACTGCGGGGCCATTTACAGGCATGCAGATCAGGGCAGCACTAGTGGGGTTAGTGGTATAGCCCTTTTCACAGTCGGATAGTGCCCTATGCTGTCTGTAAATAGCATTGTTTTACCACCTAAACTATCACAAAGGGCAACACAAACTTTTGCACTGCACTTTGAGTTTTTGTGAATCTAGCCCCAGAGCTTATATAAACTCCTAACATGCACTGCAGGCTATTGAATCTCCCAGTGCTGCAGTCCTGTTCTGATATCAGCTGCAGGGGATTCTGGGATTTGTAGTAACAGATGTCAGTAAAATTAGTCTGATACAATCTATTAAATAGTAAGTAAAACAAACTGTTCTTGCACAAAAAAGTGTGCACATTCGGACCAGCACTACACTTGGGTGTGAGGTCCTTTGTGTTCCCTGTTTGCCTATAATACTGCAAATGGTGACATGCAACCCATAAGTACTGAGGTTGGGTGATTTTTTTTGTTGTCAGAAAAGTATTACCCCCACCGTTCCTACTGTGTAAGATTACAAAGCCATCATATATTGTGTATACACTATTTCTTGGATGACAGCCATTTTGATGTACCAGCTATCATGTTTCTAGTTGCTTTGTATGAGGGATGTGCATTGTTCTCTCAGTTCAATGGAAAACAATAATCATAAAAAAAGTATTACAGCAACCTTTTGTGTTAAGATCTTTCAGAACAGAGGGTGCAAGTGCTTCTGTTATGCTTCGAGGATTATTCATCACTAGAGTTGTCCTTTTTCTCCCCTCCAGGTACTACCTCTGTTTGCAGTTAAGAGATGATATAGTATCTGGGCGTCTGCCCTGCTCTTTTGTCACACATGCTCTGTTGGGTTCTTACACTGTTCAGTCCGAACTGGGAGACTATGACGCTGAAGAGTGTGGAAGTGACTATATTAGTGACTTCCGGTTTGCACCAAACCAGTCTAAAGAACTGGAAGAGAAGATCACAGAGCTGCACAAAAGTTACAAGTAAGTAGATCTAATCATTCAGACTCTAGAAATGTAGGTATGTCTAGCATAATAAACCAACAGAGGCATTTTCTTTTGAGCTTCTGTTTGTCTGTTTTCCTCACCTGGTGTCACTCTGAAACACTGAGTGACAAAGGGCCTACCATCCAGACCTGATGCAATATTCCCTGTGGGTGTCCCCCTAAAGTTGAGGCCATATCTAGTTAGTCCTGGGGAGGCCCAGGATCTCTAAGGCAGTGTCCCCTTCTGGGGTTATGTATATGGTTCACTTTAGCCACACTCTGGCAGTTCCACTGGAACAGTATTGACCAGAACGTCTGTAAGCTAAGCTTCTCCCACTACCAGGGTGGTGTATCCCCCTATTTTGCCCCATTACTTTAAATCTTTCTTTCCACTGGAAGAACAGTGTCACCTCCTTCGTCTTCTCACTTAGGATTCTCTGCACCAAAGGCAAATTTAGTTTAAAAATATTTTAAATTTCTTTGACTCAGTTTCACGGTTCTTTCAACTCAGTCTTTGTCCCAATGATGGAACATTGGAAACCAGGGTTCAAATTCTATGTTGGGTGCCGGTAGAAGATGTCGGTCACCCCTCTGCACAACATATGCATGTACTGCCTGAGTGGACATCATAGTGTTAACATGTGCGGCTTGTTCAAAAGCTTCTTCCAGAGTCCTGCATGGTCAGGAAGCTCCAGCTGTTGCTGGGTCAACCTTCAGAGAGGGTTCCTAAGGACTGCAAGAAGGCCTTGGCTGCAACTGGGTCTGCTGAGCAACGTGTGGCCCTTGAGGCAGAAGTGGTGACTGCCATGGCAGCACTGCCATGATCTCAGTGCTGTTCCCTAGAGCCAGCATTGGAGGGTCTTTCATAGGCCAGTTCTGTGTATTTGTCTGTCCCTCCAGACCTTGGGGGCGAGCCCTGCACTCCATGATTCAGATTCCAAGTGCTGCCAGCACTGGCATGGTGTACTGGGAGCAGTCGAGGTCCCCCCAGTCTCTAGACTCATCTGACTGCTTGATGGCTGTCTAGCATCCCTCGACTAAGGGGCAGATCATAGAGGTCGAGGGCTCTTTGGCTCTGCTGTTGAACCAGTTGACTTCAACTCTGGCCGAGCAGGCTGTTGAAATCTTTCTTGAGCCTGTAAACCACTTGCTGGATGAGGTGGAGGAGATGATCTTGCAGGCCTCTGTGCTTCCAGTCCTCACTCAGGAGGACATGGACTGGTTGGTGACCCCAGCCAATCCACCACAGGACCACCCCACCTGCGGTTGGGTCTTTGACGTCTATGTTGCTCAGTGTCCGCACGTAATTTATGGGCAACTACAGGAAGACCCTTTTTGTTGTCAGCTGGCTGGTTGATGGTTGAGGTTGTGGTCGAGGAGCTCCCACTCTCAATCCCGCTCAACCGGGAGTTATCGCCGTCAATATTCCTCGACATCCTCTTTGTCAGGTGAGGAGAGGCACAGATGCAAGATGTGCTGCTGCTACGAGGAATTCCTCTGTCAGCAGTGGGCCATCATGGGGCATGGCAAGGCTCTACCCCAAGGATCTCTAGTCCCCTAGCACCAACCAGTGGTTTCCCCACTGGTCCACATTCAGCAGGAGCTCCCCACACCTGCTTCTCCACTGATTATGACTGAGATGCCACCACGACAGCCACCATTTGGCACACTGACCAAGGAGACCAGACGTTTGGTCACCAGCTGGCCAGGCTAGTTGTCTGTGAGGATAACCCTGGGTGAAAATTCCTGAGAGGCTGTGACAAGCAATGGCCATGGGTTGTTTTCAAGGAGTTATCAGATGACGCAGATCAAGAGTCCATGGCCTCCTCTGGGACTCAGCTCTTTGACCGTAGCTCAGTCCAGGAGCCTTCCACGGAGCATGACCCGTATCCTTCAGTGGGCTGCTCTAACTTATCTCTGAATCCACATAGATCCTGCTTGAGCCAGTCCAAAAGAAGACAGGATATCCTCTTATAGACATTTTGGCCCATGATGAATCTCCACGGGCTGCCTTTCCTGTGGCTAAGGCCATTTTGGGACTGGCCCTGAAACTGTGGCAGCATCCAGCATCCTACCCGGCACCCTCAGCCCATATTCTCCACAATTACATGGTACCTATGGGCTCCTTTTCAGGGTTTTTGGACCACCCTTTGGTGGAAGGTCTGGTAACAGATTTGGTGTTCTGCAAATCCAAAGACTAGGGGATGTAAACAAGCCTCCAGACAAGGAGTCCCATAAGATAAACCATGTCACTAAAATAAAGTGTACACTGCAGCCACTCTACGTCTCCAGCAGGCTAACTATACCCTAATGATGACTAGCTATGGTCACTCCCTGATGGGAGTCTTGAATGCTGTCCGCCTCCACCTCTGTCCTAAACAACAAATGGCGGTGGAGCTCATCAGAGACCATGGTCAATTACTGGCTAAACAGCAGCTCCAAACAGCTTTGGACATGGGCAATTCTTGTACCCATGCTGTGTCAGCAGCTGCCTCCATGCATCACAGGGCCTGGCTGCATTTATCCATCTTCATGACGGACACCCAACATTAGCTGGCTGTTGTCCTTTCCTGGGCACTGACCTCTTCACCCCTGGGGTGGAAGGATATCTCACCCGGATTGAGAAGTCTGATGCCACCCGTAACTCTGTAACATTGTCCCAGAAGGACCTGAAGAAAAAGGCGAAACAGCAGGATTTTCAATACTGGTCATTTCAGTCACAGCCTCCCTGGCATCAGTCCCAACGGGCAGTTCCAGGCCTGGCACCCCAAACCAAAATCTGGGGCTCAAGTTCCAAACTAGGTTGGGCAGGGGTGGTGGTGCTCCATAGGCAGCAGCAACCAGTGCCCCCACAAAAGTTGCTCAGTGACATGTTCGAGGGGGGTGGTGTCATCCTCCACCTGTGCTGTCCCTGACTGCTCTCCCAGTTGGAGGCCAACTACATCACTTCTTGCCACATAGGTCTGCTAACACATTGGACAAGTGGGTGATGGACATATTTTATTTATTTATTTAAGAGTTTCAACAGGAAGGCATGCTGAGCAGACTGCTGCTTGATTCTAGATGTGTCCTGGTGGGGAGGGTAGTGGAGAAGTGCAGCACAGCAATTTACAAAACTAAGATCAGACAGTACATGTTCAGGACATGAGTACACGCAGGTACAGTAGCATAATTCTGGTATGTAGCCCAGTATTGTATAAGTGAGAGCAATACACAGACAAATGCAATTGTGCAAATAACATAGATGACACTAAAATAGAAGTGAGAAACCCCCCTAGAAAGATACTTATGTGATGGAAATGACTAGCTATGTCATTGTGAGGTCAGAGGTTTGTTACATGAGTAGGTGGAGGAAAAGTGTGCTAGAAAGAGGGAGTTGCAGTGTAGAGAGGGTGGAGCAAGCCTAATGCTCGCAGGGAGTTTATTCCATAGTTTAGGCAAACTGAACCTGAAAGCTTCCTGCCCGGCACGGGTAGACATGTGAGGAATGGCCAGAATGCAGGAGTTGTTGTTTCTGAGTGAGTACGTAGGGAGGTTGGGGGCTGTTTGGGCAGAGGCGATATGAGGGGGCAGGGATTGAATCCAAAACTTGGCCACTATTCTTGCAGAGTGGGACTGTCTGCAGCTATTTACTGAGGGGAAGTTTAAAGCCTGGTAGAGGGCACAGTGGTGGGTGGAGTAGGGGCAGTCAAGAGCAAAGTGACAGAAAGCATGGAAGAGAGAGTCCAGTTAGGCTAAGGTGGACTGGGGAGCGGCACTGTAGACTATGTCCCCATAGTCAAAGATGGGTAGAATAATTTTCTGCAAGATTTCCCTGCGAGCCGGCAGTGGTATGCATCCGTGGTTGCGGTAAAGGGCACCAAGCCTGGGGTGCAATTTTTGTGGATGGAATCAATATGTACAGAAAAGTCGCAGTGCTGGTCAAGCCAGACCCCGAGGTATCTAGAGGAGGAGCAGGCCTCCAGAGTTGTCCCATCCAGGGTATGGAAGGTAGGGGTGGAGGGCACCTGAGAAAGTCTCTACCTAGTACCAAAGGTCATGGAGACAGTTTTCGTGGCATTTAGACCTAGCTGACATGCACGAAACCAGTGCTGGACATTGTTGAAGTCCTGATGGAGTCTGGTCACCACATTAGAGGGGGTGGGGCCTGATGTATACAGGACAGTGTCATCTGCATACATATGTATGGATTTGTGTGTGCAAGTGGAGGGCAGATCATTGAGGAAAAGGAAGAACAGGAACGGGCCCAAGATTGAACCTTGGGGTACACCAGTTGCTACTGGGAGGGGGGCTGAGGGGAATGTGCCAATGTTGACAGATTGGGACCTACCTACTAGGTAGGAGTAGAACCAACTGGTGGCCAAGCTGGAGAACCCTGTGTGTGCTAGCTTGGATAGGAGGAGTGAGTGGGAGATGGTATCCAATGCCTTTGCTAAGTCGATGAAAATAACTACGGTGCCCTGCATCAATACCAGCTAGGATGGAGTCAGTGAGCCTTAGGAGGGAAGTGGTGGTAAAATGTTTTTTTTTTCCTTTGTTTATGCCCTCTTACTCGCTGCTCTCAACTCTTTCCTCGTAGATCTCTAGGTTGGCGCACTCCCATGGGTCCCTCCCCAGGTATCTCTTTCTGAGGTCCTGTCTGCACTTCCCCCATTCAGCCCCAGTTTTCTCCCTCGGGTGGGGAGGAGGGGATCCCTGGTAGTCCTCTTCAGTCCATAAGTCCTCATCAGGAGTGCTGTACAGGCCCTGTCTGGAGCCCGGTTGTGGATTTTCTCTGGCAGCCGGGTCCCATCTCCAGGTATCCGTCGTGGGACATTTTCCGCTTTTCATTGCCATCCCTCTGGACATCGACACGCTAAGGAAGCCTAGGGGCAGAGCACTTCGCAACATGCTAGCACTCCAGCTCCCAGCTGATGTCCTCCCTCCCCATATGCTGTCTTCACTGCACCTCCACCTGTGATCACCCAGGTGGTGGTATAGCAGCAGGACAAGCATCTGGTCCCCCACAGAGAAGGAAAGCTGCCACTGGGTGCTCAATCCTCCTCCCACCTGGCCAGCCCTCCAGCTTTCACAGTCCATTCCTGAACCCAGGTTGCTGGCGCTGAGAGTGATAACCCTACCACTGTGTCAGTGGGCCAGCCCAGTGGAGTGGGTTTTGGGCACAAGACTGTCTAGCTGCCTCAAGGCTTTCCCACCGTACTGCCTCCATGCACCTGGAAACTCCAGGGTGTCTCGGGACATACTGTCCACCCTCAGGGAGGACATTGCTCAGCTCCTTGTAAAAGGGGCAATAGCCCATGTCCTGGAAGCCCTAGCCAGTCAGGGTTATGTGTCCAGGTACTTCCTGGTCCTGAAATGAATGTGGGGCTTGTGCCCCATACGGCATTTGCGCGATCTGAACTAGCTCATCTGGAAACACAAGTTCTGGATGGTCACTCTAAATCATTTTATACCATTCCTGGAGCAAAATATGTGGTTTTGCTCTCTAGATCTCAAGCATGCAATCTTCCACATTCTTTTCCATGGGTTCCACTACCAGTCTCTGTTTCCTTTACTAAACAGTATCCTGTACACACTTTTGACTCACTGCAGTTGACAGTGCTTGCTATGATTGTTGTGATTCTTTGCCATGTCATTTATGCACTGTAAATATGTCCCAATTCTTGACGTAATTGATGAAGCATCATCCATCACTGTAATTTGTGTCACACCTTAATTGTTTATATTGTAATGTAACTGCACCTGTTTATCTTCTGTTAATTGTGATTCTAGACTCTGAAAATAGGCTCTGCATAAAAGCTCTTATGTGTGACAAATAAATAAAAAAAAACAGGACCATGCCATATGACCTCTCCTCTGCACCCAGGGTCTTCACTAAATGCATGGCAGTGGTGGTGGCCCACCTGCGGCATCTAGGGATTAAAGTGTACCCGTGCCTGGATGACTGTCTGATAGGTGGTCCATCCAGAGAGGACATGGAGAGCTTCACAGATCTGGCTCTCCAGATCTAACGAGACTTGGGCCTGTTGGTCAACCCAAAAAAAGTCTTAACTGGTACTGAAGCAGGTAATAATGTTCATCGGGGCAGAACTAGACTTCCTGCAGACCAAGGCTCACCCCCCGATGGACCAGGATCTTGCCTCCTTTGTTTGATCATTTCAGGTTGGGCTCTTGCATCCTGCCCAGGATTTTCTGCGGCTGCTGGGGTATACAGTGTCCCACACCAGCAAGATGCATTGGGCCTGTTGGTGGATGCACCACCTTCAGTGGGAGCGAACTCAGTGCCTAAGTCACTTGAACCAGCCGGTCACAGTGACCCAGCTGATGTGGGATATCATCCAGTGGTGATGTGTCCTGGAACACCTGGAGGACAGAATCCTGTTTGTTTACCCAGAGATGACTGTCAGGCTAATGACAAATGTGTCTCTGGTAGGGTGGGGAGCACACCTGGGAGACCACATGGCCTATGGATTTTGGTTGCACAGGGAGTCCCGTCACCACATAAACCTGCTGGAGCTCTGTGCAGTGCACTTGGCTGTGATTGAATTTGCTCCACTAGTCAGGGGTCAGGTCGTTTCAATCCAGATGGACAGTGCCATGACCATATTTTACGTGAGCAGACAGGGTGGCACACACTCTCTTCCCCTGTGATGGAAGGCGCTCCACATCTGGACCCTCATGTGCAGCTTGGGCGCCAATCTCTTGGCAATCCATGTCACAAACAGGGTGGCACACAGTCCCTTCCCCTGTAATGGGAGGCACTCCACACCTGGACCCTTGTGTGGAGCCTGGCCACGATCTCTTGACAATCCATGTAACAAGAGAAAACAGTCAGCTGGTCTTGGCCAGAAGAGATGTCATATGAGTGGTCTCTGAATCAGGGATTGGTGAACCACCTGCTCTCTCCATGGGGTTCACTCTTGGTGGACCTGTTTGTATCCTGGGAGAATGCCAAACTGAGGCTGTTTTTGGCCCCCCCACAATCCAGGACACTAATGTGAGATGACTTTGAGGCCCTGGTCCTTGGCCTCATGTACATCTTTGCACTCTTCAGGCTGACCCACAAGGTGCTGGTCAAGGTCAGGAAGGACCAGGTGTGGATAAGTGTAATACCTCTGGATTGGCTTTGGCAGTTCTGGTCCTCTGATCTCCTCAGTCTTAGCAGCAGGTCCCTATGATGACTGCTGCTCTGTCCAGACTTGCTGACCAGACTTAAGGGGACAGTCCTGCACCGAGATCTTCATTTCCAGCACCTCATGGCCTGGTTCCTGAGTGGCTAGAGTTCCAGGCTTTGGATCTCTCTGAGGATGTTCTACATGTTGTCGAGGCCTCCAGGAAAGTCTCAACTCATAGATGCTATGCCTTTAAATGGAAGAAGTTATCCATTTGGTGTCAAGGCAATGCACTGGATCCCCTTACTTGTCCAGTGGCTGACATCTTGGACTACATCTTTTTTTTTTTTTTATCATTGTATTTTTATTTATTTTTTAAATTTCTCAAACAGATAAGGGTAAGCTGAACGTCCTGTACAATCAGATTTTGGATTACTTCTGGTCCCTTTCCCAACTGGGAGTGTGAGAGATGATCCTAAAGGTGCAACTGGCAGCAATCTCTGCTTACTTGGCATGGGTTAGTAAGCTGATGGTGGCCCAGGAGAAGGTAGTTGAGTGCTTTTTAAAGGGCCTGAGCCACTTGTTCCCTCGATTGTGTGAACCACCTCCACCGTGTGACATACTGTTTGCCTTGGCTGTGCTCATGTGCAAGCCTTTCGAGCCATGCACAGGTGTGAGATATCACACCTGTCATGGAAGATGGCCTTCCTGGTGGCCATTATGTCAGCTAGAAGGATTGGGGAGCTCCAGCCGCTCAAGGTGGACTTTCCCTATCTGGTCTTCCACAGGAACAAAGTCATCCTTAGCCCCAACCCAAAGTTCCTCCCAAACATGTTATCAGAGTTTCACCTTGACAGGAGATTGTCACCAGTATATTTTACCAGCCCATCTTCAGAGGCCAACCAGAGGCTCCATACTCTGGACCTGTGGAGAGCATTCTCCTATTATGTGTAGCACACTGCTGGAGTTCAGGGACAGGCTGGTCATCTGTTTCACATATGCTGAAGCTGCACCTGGCAGACTGGCAACAGAGTGGACAATTGCAAGGTGGATGACATCTTGCATTAGTCTCTGTTATAGATTGGCTGGTCGGGAGCCTCCCTCAGGGATTAGGGTCCATTCCACCAGACATACTACTGCCTCAATGGCTGCTTCCAAGGATGTCCCCCTATACAGGTGATCTGTAGGTCTGCTTCTTGAAAGGCAGCACACACCTTCATTTTCTACTACTGCACTGACCATGAGTCAGGCCGTGATGCTGGTTTTTGGATATCAGTTCTCCAGTCTGTTTGCCAAGTAGGTCTGCATGCCTTGCCCCCTCTTCCCAGAGAACTGTTAAGAGTCTGCCAGAGTGTGGATAAGTGATAACTGAACCATATCTATGTCCCTAGCAAAATAGGTTACTCGCCTGTAACCGTAGTTCTAGGAGTGGTATATGGTTCATGTCCACATAACCCATCTCGCCTCTCCTGGCAGGTGGCACCTGATCCTGCTTCCAGCATGCGAGGTCTGATATCACAGGGTGGAGTCTGTGAATATACCACTCGGGTGGTGTGAGGAGCTTAGCATAAAGACATTCTGGCCAATAACATTGTTCCAGTGGAACTGCCAGAGTGTGGATGAGAACCTTATATCACGCCTAGAAGTACAGCTACAGGGGAGTAACCTATTCTTTTTGTCCATATCAACTCCCTGATGAAGCAAATG
The DNA here is from genome assembly GCA_016271365.2 of Neoceratodus forsteri. Lineage (NCBI taxonomy): Eukaryota > Metazoa > Chordata > Ceratodontiformes > Ceratodontidae > Neoceratodus > Neoceratodus forsteri. The sequence goes on along the minus strand of CM057455.1, from coordinate 1,548,359,215 downwards.
TTATTTTTTTAACTCTCTTTAGCTCCCCAGATGGCTTCTAAGGATATACTGTATCAGTCCCTTATCGAGGCATCACAGCCTCATCACCCTTCCTTCCCCAGGCACTTATCTGCTATCCCAGAAAACCATGGCCTCCCCCCATGTTGCCCTCCCTCCCCAAGACCAGAGGCTAATCTCAAGGGAGGACCAAAATGTTAATTTGGCTGATCTGCCCTAGATTGCCAGGTGTTGTCCCTACAGGTGCCCCAGGATACCATGCTGTGTACCCATGGGGAGTTCCTCTTGGGATTCTTCCTGCCTCAGAAACTGGTTTCGTCGAGGTCAGCATGGCAGCTGCCCACGCTGAGTATGCACATGTGCTGTGATGACAGGCTGCAGTCCCTCCCTTCTGCACTGCAAGCTTCTCTGTTTGCACCACCACTTGTGCTCACCCAGGTGGTAGTAATGAAACCAAGTATGCCAACCTCTCTCCCTGGAGGAGAAGGGCATCCCCTGGGATGCCCAATTCCATCCTGGCCAGCCCTCGACCTGGGCTACTTTGATGAACCCTGGTCGCCAGCGTCATGAGCAGTGGGGCTGCTGCTGCTCCCATGGGCAAGCATGACTTGCATCTTCAGTGCTGTTTATTCCTTTTGGGGTAGCTGCTACAGCAAATGCTCAATGCAGTGCAGTACCAGCCTGTACCATCATGTCAAGTAAATTTCTGTGGGGGGTTTGCCAGGAGAAGAAAGCTACTAGGATGTAGAGCCCAGACAAACCTCTCTAGGATTGATAGCTAAGTTGGTTGAGCACCTGGAGAGTATACAGGAGATCTGAGATCACTTCCTAATTTTGTCCCATGCATTTATATTTGAAACCTCTTGTGGAGGCTGATATTTTACCAACCACGGCATTTCCATCTTTTTCTTTCCATGGAAAGATCTGAATTGTTGCTGTCAAAATAAGCTCTCAATGACTTAAATGATGCACATCATGGAAGTCTCAAACTATCGTGTTTTGTAACTTCATAGAGACATCGGGAAGTCTCTTATGGTTATACAAGGGTGGGTGTCTCTATGCACATTTTTAGGGCAAGAAAGGTGTTCAGTTCTGGCACCTTAAGAATGCAAGTGGAGACACCTCTGTATACTGTGTGTTCATATAACCAAGTGCGTTATCAAGTTCTTTGGGTAATGGAACGTGAATCAAAGTTGAGTAGTTGTGGAACACAGAGGACTTGAGAAGGCACTCTTATAACCATAAGAGAGGCCAGAAATGCTCATATAAACATATAATAACTTGGTCTCCCCTTTGTGCCATAGGGAGACCATGGCATTATTTCCCGTTATAAAGGGGTATATATAACAGCAAACACGTGCACAGTTCTTCTCCTTCTGCGCATGTACCTGCTGCAGTGTTTCCCTTCCTGGCTCTCCACGTCCTTCTCGTCCGCAACCTAGCCGCCAGAGAAACACGGCAGTAAGTTATGGCGGTAAGTTACATAAATAAAAAAACTGTTATTGTCTACAGATAGTGAAATAGCAAAATATTTAAAAAAAAAAAAAAAAAAAAACCTGTGCAACCTCCAAAAATGAAAATCTGTGGACCGGCCAAAAACTGAACTAGAGCACGGCCTCACCAGAATTGCTGCTATTTTATATAATTGCTGTGGCCAAAAAGGGGAGATCCAGCAATTGTATGAAATAAAATATGGGGTATTGTGTGTAAACTCTAAGTTTACTTACATCCTCTGGGTTAGATGCTTTGCACAAACCCCTCGAGCTTCGCTCTCGGGGTTTACGTAGCATTTAAACCCTCAAGTATGTGTAAACTTCTTGCTACACGCACCACCCCATACTTTATTCTATATATAAATCATGTTTACTTCTGTTATTTAAAAAGTGGAACTTCAAATTAAAATCAAAATGTTTTAGTTTGTAGAAAATAAGAGAACTTTCTACATGGAAAATGGACTATACTAACTGTGAAGGTGTCGGGGGGCGGGGTACAGCACCATGTAACACCAATTGCATGAGCTCCTCATCGAGCAGACTCAACAGACTGTAATAACCTTCTTCTATTAACAATTTTATATGTTTGTATGAACTTGGAACTTCACAATTTTAGAACTGCTTGCATAACAGTCCCTCTTATAACAATGTCTGGAAGGTTGAGAAATAAGCAATCCTGAGTGACTACAAATGATTTTATAATTTACAATGTCCATAAGAGACATCCAGACTATCCTTAAAAACTTACTGTAAATCATAAAACTGTTTTATGTATAAAATATTTAAAGAAGAACCGCACTGAACCTCCAAGTCCTTTCCCATGTAGAAGTTGATTTTTTAATACTGGTTTTAATTCTTTCTCCTGTCCATCTCAGCAGGCTTTTTAATGATCCCAGTGGATGTTTCTAATTTACACACAGGTAGTGAGTATCATTTTTATGGCTGCATGGGCAGAGCTCCGTAGATGTATTGCTGTCATACTTTTTAGGAGCACCGTGGAAGCACATGACCGGACCACTGTCTAGCGTGCTTCCACAGTGTTTTCAGGCACAGTTCCACTCATTATGTTTATGCAGTTCCTCCCCTCCACCAGCCTCATAAACACACACCCTTCCCGGAGCACTACTTTTTCTTCTACAACTGCAAAAGTGATGGTCTCAGTGCACAAGATGGCCTCTGATGCAAACTGTACATGCATGAGTATATCGCATGCACAGTTCTGTCATCACTGCCATCTTGTGCATAGCACCTGCTGGTACTGCCGGTGCAGTGAGAAAAAGCTACATCATCTTCTCATTTACAGAACCACATGAATACAATCACTGTTTACTCTGTGGAGGTGCAGCGAAAGCTCAAAATCTTCTTTTTCTCGCTTTCACCGCTCTTCGCTACTATAGCAGCTCTGACCAGAATTTATTTAGAATAGTAGAATGTAGTTTATGTACCTTTGCTTGGCTCTTCCATTGTTAGCACATGCATCCTTGTTCTGCTATAGAACTCTCTGGTTTGGAGGGACATAAACATCATCATACAGTTCTAAAATGTCACTTAAAGATTATAGGCAAATATGGTCTTTTTAGGGCTGCAGTGGGCATAGCCCTCTAGACCTCTTGCTAGGAGACAAGGACTCCTGCATTACTTCTGACCAAGCAGCATGTTGGAGTTGCATCACAGTCAACTCCAGCCTGTAAAGCACTCTGCTTGCTGTCTCTATACGCAGTTGCACTGCACTATTTTTATTTTTGGCACTGACGGTGGAACATGACACACACTGCCATGTCCAAGATGGCTGCCAAATCATATTGTGCATGCACAAATACTAGCACATGCACAGTACATTGCGGTAGCCATCTTGGTCATGGCAGATTGTGCTGTGTTCCATCGTGACCACCGATTTCTTTTGTTTTAAAATTATACTAACCCCCACCCAACCCTCCGTCTCAACCCACCACCCCAGACACATTCATGACACGGGGTGCCTAATCCCCAGTGTCTTGATCACAAATCCTCTGGACTGCCCCCAGTCCACTACCGCACATGCGCAGTTATTTCTGTGCTTTTTATATATTTATAGTTTCCTCCCTACTTGACCCACCTTCTCTGCACTCCTCCCAGAAACATAATAGTGACACTGGGGTGCCTAATCCCCCAGTGTCTTGATCACAAATCCTCTGACTGCCCCCGTCTACTAACATGCATGTGCTGTAATTTGTGTTTGTATTTTTTATATATATTTATAGTTTCTTCCCCACCGACCCTCCTCTAAGCCTCACCACTCCACCCCCCCCCCAAACAGTTACGAGCTGCGTTAGGAAAATGTAATGTAGGATAATAAATTTGTTATGTAATATTTGTATACCAAATTTTCAACATAGCCTTGTTATGACTCTGCCTCATGAAGAAGGGCAGAGCAAATGTTCAGCTCCTGCCCAAAAGGTGATTTCACACAGGGACTGCAAAATCAACTTTCGGGATGCAAAAACACATTTTGTGCTGGAGTTGAAAAATGACAGCTGTCACATTCATGAGGTGCTGTAAAGAAATGGCTATGTTGTAAATTTAGGCTGAAATGTCAAAAGTACAATTACGTCCTGCATCGCAAAATTCAATGAGCTCATAACTTTAAATGGTGGCAATGGGGGTTGACCAATCCCCTGTGCAATAATCCTCATTTATTTTTATTTTTTACCTGTCAAAAATAAAATGTCCAGTGAGTCTTTTGCACCATTACAGTATCCCCCGACTCTCCCCTCAGTACCCACAACCCCTCTCTCACCCGACCCTCCCATTCAGAAGCCACCACCTCATCCCCCCCAAGTCCTTACTAATCCATCAGGGGGTCCAACACCATAATCCTCTCTGAACCATAGACACGTCTTCACTCTTCAAAGCAGGACCGCAAATTGAAGAAACAGGTATGTGGATCAATGTATTTCAATGGGGGGTTGAACTTAGTGCCATAACTTTGCTATTTTTTCATATTTGTGGCCCAGATTTTCAACATGCCTTTTTGGGGACCCCACCTCATGAACAGTTCTACTGTCATTAGGCAAATCTGTTCCAAAAGTTGATTTTGTGGTCCCTGCGTGAATTCACCTTTCAGGCCGGAGTTGAAAATTTTTTCTGCCCTTGTTCATGAGAAGGCTATGTTGAAAATTTGATGTAATAATATTAAAAAAAACAAAGTTATTAGCCTTCATTGAATTTTGCAAACGCGGGCACGTAACTTTGGTAATTTTCAATATTTTTACTCCAAATTTACAACATAGCCATTTCTTTACAGCACCTCATGAATGTGATGGCTGTCATTTTTCTACTCCAGACCAAAATATGTTTTTGCATCCCAAAACTTGACTTCGCAGTCCCTGTGTGAAATCACCTTTTGGGCAGGAGCTAAACATTTGCTCTGCCCTTCTTCATGAAGCAGGGTCATAACAAGGCTATGTTGAAAATTTGGTGCACAAATATTACAATACAACAAATTTATGATCCTACATTACATTTTCCTAATACAGGCTCATAACTTTGGTAATTTTCAATATTTTTACCCCAAATTCCTCCCAAGCTGCCCTGTTGGCTCTGGCTAGAGTTTGTTTATGTTCCCATGACGTTTTCTAGGTGGGCTTGACTATTTAAGGCATTTACTATTACTATTATGTTAAATTATAGTAAAGTTCTTAAAGGGAAGGTGCCATCTCAGGGAGTCCAGAGTCACTGTTTTATGCCCCGCCCCCCCATTACACCTTTCCTGAGGCATAATGTGTGCCTGCCAGTAAAGAAATAATATTTTAAAATAACACCAGCTTTTTATTTCTGATTGCCATTTTTCTCCATAATCCCCACGTTACCCAGAGTACTGTTCTCTCATTGATGTGAGGAGGCAGTGGACCCAGAAGTCACCAACAGAAACAGACAGCAGAGTGCATTGTTTTTACTGCAGCAGTTCAGCTAGGATAATACCCGTGCCCTCTGCTCCTATTGACAAGATCACAATGGAGCATCCGCGATGGAGCTTCCCGTATTGCTGCCATGCCGACCAAGCTATAGGGTATTGATATATTGACAAGCATTGTTCTGTTCCATGTGGTCCACGCTGAAACCAAATTGCCAACTCTTCCCCACCACAGAAGGTACATTTTACAGATGCTGTACTTGCTGGCTTTACACCTCTCGCTTCTTAGATCAATGGTCCCATTCTGACTGCAACTTGCAAGAAAATCAGGGTCACTCTCCTTGCAAAAACAATGCACAGTGAGGTCTGCTTCTCTCTGTGACTTCTGGGCCTATTGCCTCATCATGTCACTGAGAGAGACCGGAACTCTGGGTAGTGTGGGGATTATGGGGAAAAATGGCGAGTAGAATTAAAAAAAAAAACAAAAGAAAAAAACACCAGCATTATTTTAAAATGTTATTTCTTTACTGGCAGGTACACATTATGTCAAGAAAAGTGTCTTAATCGGGGGGGCATAAAACAGGGACTCTGGATCCCCCAGAGATGGTACCTTCCCCTTAAGATTTTGGAGGTTTTTGTATTTCCTTAGTCCTTGTATTAGACAATACGGGAAGCGCTCTCTGCTCCTTAGTAGGTCACTGAAAAGGGATCTCGATTGCATCAATGGTGGTGCTAATTTGCATTATCAGTTTCCATAACTACCACTGAGCAGCATGGCACAAATGTGAATTAGTGTTGTGTAGTACTTTTGAATTTCTTTGTGTCTGTGTGGGGGTATTACATTGACCAAACAATAACAGAACCAGGCTATGTTCAGATAAATTGAAAATGGCCACCACAGCTCAACCCCAGATCAGCTGATTTAGCACAACCATGCCCCGACCCCTCTTCTTCACTGAAAAAAAAAAAACACACAAATTCCAATATCAACTGGGGATTGATAACTGCTATAATGGTGAATGATCCACCTACTGACCCACTTCCTCCATTTTCTCTCTATTGAATCTAAATCATAATAGACTCCAGTGAGAGAGAGTGTGGAAGTGCATTAGTCTATTAGCTGCAAGCATCCAGGAAGGGGAAAAATTGTGCTGTCCATAATTAGCAGTGCTAGCACTACAGTTTCATTTGGGAGCAACAGTCTTGGTGCTGCAAGACATAGTTGTTGTGAAACTCAAAAAATATTAGATAAAATAACAGATTTATACAATTCATAATAGGAGTGATGACTGTCACAAAATGGGCTAACTCGTGTGGTCTGAAAGCAGCACATAACAGAAATACATTAGTCGGGTATAATAAAATGCGTGTAGTTCAATTTCAAAATAGCAATAATAACCAAATGTGATGTACTCTGAAAAAAAAAAAAAACAAAAAAAAACAAACAAATGTGCTCTAACGCATATAAATCTAAAGAAGGAAGAAGGCTAGCAGCGATTGTAGCAGCTGCGGTCAGACAGACAGACAGCTGCAGTCCTGCAATAATCCAGTAGGTCGCATCAAAATACATATGAGCTTGCGATTCAGAAAACCTCCATTGATATACTGTGGACATGGCACTCTGTGGCTCAGACTCCTGAAACAACTAGCTCATTTACATATGACACAGCACAGTTCTCCTTTTAAGTTAAATAAAAACGTTTCTTTTCAAATCTAAAAGACAGATGCCCACATTTGAAAAATGGAACATTCCCTCTGTGTTTTAGGCCTCTTTTGAATAGCTGTAAGAGGTCCTGACACTCTGGCGAATCATCAGTACTGATTGGTTGACTTAATACTGCTTAATAAAGCAATACTGTGCTGTTGATTTGGGGAGTGATCTTGCATTTTGAAGCTAATATGTAACCCTTATGTGTTGTGTTTTCCTTCCTTAATGGTTGTTCCTGAAACAAAACGTGTAAGATACAAGCATTCAGTCTAAGCTGCTTCTGTGAGTTACTTGCTTGGTATGGAATGGAGTGAGGGAGCTAAGCTGAAATGCTAATCCTCACTTTTTACTTTTACAGGGGAATGACGCCTGCAGAAGCAGAGATGCATTTTCTAGAGAATGCCAAAAAGCTATCCATGTATGGAGTAGACCTGCACCATGCAAAGGTGTGCCTTCCTCACCCTACAGTGGTAGTTCAAGTAGTGTCTGTTCCCTCAAATAAGGCAAAATAAGAGTAGTACTGAAATTTCTGCAGCTGTTTCTGGCACATGCTTTCTTTAAGTTTCTATTGGTAAATCTTTTAATAAGCATGTGGCTAACAGCCCCATAATGAAGTATGAATCACAATACAGTAATCTCTATGCTTGATCAGGTGTTCTTATGGCATGTCTCAACTTGTGAATATATTTGCCTTGAAACCCAAATCATCTTAATCTGCCCAGTTACTGCTCAGGCTGCTTAGTAAGCAGTGTTGCATAAGAGTACATTGTCACCATGAAATAAATGCATGTTTCTGTAACCTAAATAATAATAGTTCACATGCTTAACTTTTTTTGTTTGCATTTCTAGGACTCTGAAGGAGTTGAAATCATGCTGGGGGTCTGTGCCAGTGGCCTGCTGATATATCGGGACAGACTCAGAATAAACCGGTTTGCTTGGCCCAAGGTTCTAAAAATCTCATACAAAAGGAACAATTTTTACATTAAAATCAGGCCTGGTGAGGTATGGAAAATATTGACAAGCACAGAAATAAAACTGTATCTGTTAACCTGGTGGGAGTCTTTTTGTGAGATGAAATGTGTACTATAACAGTACAGCAATAAACTATATGTGGAGGATTAAATAGTTATTGTCAGATAGCCCCTGATTTCACAGAGGAAACTTCTAAGAATCATAATTATAGACAGAATTCAGCTTGTATCCCACATTACTGTGGTACACTAGTGCCCTTTCTACGTTAAATCCTAGTTTGTGCACCCTAATAACCCCGAGTGTCCTTCCATGGATTAACCTGAAATTTGGCACGAGCATCCTTGGGCACAGGACTTATTAATCCTGAAAATTTTGTAACAATTGGTTTGACTGTTTGAAAACTCTAGATAGTTAAGAACGTGAACAAAATATGGTTATTAGAGTTTTATCCTACTCTCAGGTAACTCAAAAATGACTAACAACTGAAACCTGAGATTTCCAGGTTAGAGAGTGTCTCAAGGGAGTTTCTTCATTATGTGGTTTAACCAAGAAATGTTTGCAAAAGTGTTATTTTGTCTTTTTACTTGTGTAACTTAAAAGGACACCTAAACAACCTAGTTTTAGAAAGAAGCAATTTAAAAAATCTGGCTTCATAGACAGGTAAAGGAAAGACTGCTGTTTACATTGATGCTAACATTGCATTTATCTGAATAACACCAACAGTTTTCATCACTCTTCTGAATGCTGTATACACAATTCCCCTCGATACTGTCACAACAAACCTCAACAAACCCTGCAAGGGTAATCTCCCTACACTGAATCCAGGTAACAATTTAGCTGTTGCCCTGCCACTCCAAGTATTTGTCATTGCTTCCTGCTCTTATCTCGGGTCAGGTAGTGATCAGTGCTGGCAGTCCCACATCTCAGATCTCACAATGGTCTGTTCAACTTTCCTTCTCCCTGTCTTCCTCCTACCCTGACTATAGCTGTACCCTGCAGGAATGGTCTCCTCAGTCCCATCTGGCAATTGTCCATCACTCCTTCTCCCTACATTGAAACTGGTGATTGTACCATCCTTCCAAATCATGAATACAGCTAATACAGTCTTCTGGGTTTTTTGTCATCTCAAAAATAAACATGATCTTTCCAGTAAGTCAGGCTGATAGCAGCAGGGGGGCATAAGGGAAAAAGTGGCCTTTCCTACTCTTATAAGGTCTAGATTATCTACGATCACAGCACCAACCCTGTACCGCAAGCCTCGCAGTAGCATCTTCTTGGATTTATTTATGATTGGGGACAGTTAAATGATGTGCATAATGATGCGTGCACCTGTCATTTAATATTGACTAATCAAAGGTAGCCTAGATCTTATAAGGGTAAGAAAACCCATTTTCCCCCTTGTGCCCTGCTGCTGTCAGCCCAACTTACTGGAAAGATCATGTTTATTTTTGATATGTCAAAAAAAAAAAAAAAAAAAAGGACTGTACTAACGACATTTCATGATTTGGGAGGGTGCTGAGCTCATCTGTTTTTGATATGGGGAGCAGAAGTGAAGAATAAATACAAGAAGGGGACTGAGGAGGCCATTTCTGTAGGGTACAGCTGTATTCAGGGATGGGAGAAGACTGGAGGGAAGCTGAGCAGATCATTGGGAGATCTGAGCTGTGGGGCTACCAGCACCATGATTGCTACCTGACCACAGATGAGAGCAGGCAGTGATGACAAATACTCAGAGTAGCACTGTGGCGCCTAAATGGGTACCTGGAGTCAGTGTAAGGAGATTACCGCTGGAGTGGGGGAGTCAAGCGTTGTTGAGGCAATATTAAGGAGACTGTGTATATTGCATTCAAGATTCAGAAGAATGGTGAGCCAGACAACTAGAATTGTGGAGCAGGGTATGGACAAAGATTGCTGAGGACTGTCTTGCCAGATTCTGCTAATCGCAGGAAAGGGGTAGACCAATGCTGGAAGTCAGGAGGATTCAATCAAGATATTAGTATGTCTCCCCTGCATACTAATGTTCTTATTCATAGTACGTCCGGCCCTAATGAGGGTATGAACAGCACTTTTTCTGGTGTGTTCTGGTATTTATTGCTTGGCTCTCCAGGAAGACACAGTTGTTGGTCAATGAGGAAGAAAAAAAGGGGGACTGTACACTGCCTTCATTGTGCAAAAGACTGGTGATCCACCCAATGTTTATTGTGGGAGCAGAAGTAAAACACTGATGAAAGAGGACTGGAGAGTGATTTGGGAGGCATCACTTAGTGCCAGTAAATGAAACGTATCACTATAGGTGAGCACTACTGTCTGAGGCACAAGATTATGATCTGAAGTGTGATTATTCTCTGTGTGGGACTGGGAACTCATATGTGGCCCCAGGCAGCACTAAGGACAGAGTGTGTGCATGTGGACTGTTTGATGGCTGGTGGGCTAGCTGTGTGTGCGTGCGTGTGTGGGGGGGTCATAAGGAACAAGAAGACTATAAGAGAAGCGTATTTTTGGATTACCGATGAAGCATGATCACTGGCATTGGACCAGACCAGAACTTCGCTACAACTATCGAGACAACCCATGGTGGACTGATGGTGTGATGCAGCGGAAGGGGTGGAAATGAAAGCAGAGGAGGGCCCTGACGCCTGGCATGGAGGAGGGACATGGTGCACCCACGGGAGCTGGGAACCATGACCCAGCAGCATGCCACAGGCAGGTACATGGTGCACCACCTGGGCAAGGCATGCCAAGCACAACAGCCACCTTCCGGATGCAGGCTGCATGTGCCCAGCACACACACAAGGCTGCCAGGCAGTACACACAGTCCCACCACACCCGTGATCAATGTCGGCAGAGGCCCAACAGTGCCCCCACATAGCAATGTAGGCATGCAAGCAACCCGCCCAAGCAAACGAGCAACTCAGTATCGTGTCACATGTCGGTCTTTATTGCAATGCCACCATGGCCTCTGGTGGTTGTAACACATGGAAAGCAACATTAGACAACAGCATGAACAGGCAGCATGCCCTGTGCATTGCTGCAGCACACAAAGGATACAAAAATAACATACAATGTCCAACAACAAAACCCCGTGCAGGACTGAACCCATGGCATAAGGAACACTGTAATGACCCTGTGACCACTGCAAACCCACCAGTGGACGCACAACATAATACTGAAACAGCACCACCCTCTGAGGCCCCCTACAAAGATAGGCGCTGTCCGGTGGATGCAGGACACCCACGGGACACAGACCCTGACATGTGACCCAGCCATGTAACAGACTATGCAAGGCAACAATATGGTCAACAGTGTACAATCAGACAGTAACCAACCCAACATCCCCATGACCCAACATAACACCCCGGGGTACCATACACAGGATGGGCAAACACCCAGCCCCCTATGTGGACCATGTGACAGATACACCACGCATCACTGCAGAACACCCCAGTGGGAACACACTATATACAGGAGTGCTACTGTGAGCACAAAGCCCTGTGCCAAACCACACCAGGCATGGACAACACCGGTCCACCCCCAGTGCCATCACCATGCCAGTGTGGAGAACGCAATGGATGACCCAGTGATGGCCCACGGGACACACTGGACATCGGTCCCCTGCAGGGGGCCCATGCCATCACGGTGTGGTCCACTGTGGAACTCGTCACCGTACAGGTTCTGCATGAAGCTCGGCATGCCCGCAGTAGGTGCTGTGGGAGCAGCACTGAGCTGGTCAGCAGCACCATGCATCGGGGTAGGGTAGCGGTGTGTGGACCAGCTGTGGCAGGCACATCACCTGTGGGGCACTGCCGTGCCATGCCAACATGACACAGCGGTGCCTGGGATGTGGTGGCCAGGGTGTCCTGGGTGGTGGTGCCGCCTGTGTACACACACCCCTGAACAAGAGATGCACATCTGTGGGGCACAGGCATGGTTGGGGGCAGCACACCGATGCAGTGAGGCAGTGCCCTGCAGCCTGCCTGGCTGTCATCAGTGGCGGACTGGTGCAGGATGGCCATGGCCTGCACACCACTGGGGTTCCCCGTGGACATGGGCATGGCGGGACACCCACCGGTGGGCTGAGCCCTGAGGAATAGGGCAGGTGGGGATGGGGTGGTGGTTGTGGGTGGCATGGCAGTGGCACCCATACAATGCGGTGCACCTACAGGGTGTGGCTGGTGGCATTGCATGGCCAGGAACATTGTTGCCGCATACGATCCTCCTTAGCCCTCTTCTCCCTTGCCCGCTCCCTGTCCAGCTCCAGAATTTCCCTATGGTGCTCCTGCAGCATTTTATGGGTTGGTTCCAGCACCGCCCCAAGCACATCAGCCATCCGTGCTGCCTTGGACTTCCTTTTCTGGAGGTTCACCAGGGGTTCCTGGCCACTTCACTGCCTCGCAGCCCCGCTCCATCCTGTGGTGGAGGTGTCACTGGAGGTACCCGGCATCTCGTCCTGCATGCCCGAGGACACTGAGGATGCATCCGCTCCATCGGTGTCTCCAGATGTACCTTCCCTGGGTCTTGCCCTGCAATGGCAGACACACCAGTCACCATCATACATGCGGTCAGCCCCCACCACCGCCCAACCCCCCATCCCACCTGTCCCCCCGCACGGTGGCCAGTGCCACACCCCAGGTGCCACTGACCTGTTGCATGGCCATGGGCCATGGCATGTGTGCAATGCACCACCATGCTCACCCGTGCCACCACCTATCACTGTGCAACACCCATCTGTGATCGGCATCCGAATCATGCCCTGGCAGAACCACCATGCAGTGCCCCCCATGTCCCAGCCACCATATGGGTGCAGTGCACATTGTACATACCAGTGTCAGGTGTCTCCCGATGCACACTGTCAGCACTTCCAGGACCCTGGTGTGGGCGCGTGTTCCCGGTGGTGTCCCCATCCTCTGACTCCAGTTGTGGGCTGCCCACCTGTGAGCTCTCCAGGATGAATGCAGGTGCTGTGGTTGGCCATGTGCCTAGTATGGAGTCCAACTTTTCATAGAAGGGGCATAGCTTACATACCACTCCCCAGCGCTGTTGCTGTCCTTTTTGTGGTACTGCACCTTCATCTGCTTTATTTTGTCGCAGCATTGCTTTGCCGTCCTCTCCACACCATTCTCAAACAGGTAGTCCGATATCTTCTGTTAGACCTTGATGTTGTGCCTGGCACCGGCTAGCTGTGCCTGCACCTTCTGCTGTGACCAGAACTCCACCAGCTATGATGTGGCCTTGTCTGACCAGGTGGTGCCACAGTCTGACATGGTTCCAGCTGGCATGCAGCACAGGGTGGGTGGTACCGTACTGCTGTGGTCACCAGTGCCTGGGTAGCAGGGCGTATCGGTTGACCTCGCTCATGGGCTGTGCTTGGGAGTCAGGGTGGCTCTGCTGTGGTGCCAGGGTTGTGTGGTCTGGCACTGTTGTACTGTGGGGGCTAGATTTGTGCCTCTGGCGGCTGTTGGTGGCCTACTTCCCACCTGTGGCACACAGGTCTTTGCTGTGGTCTGTTTGACTGCTGCCTGTACCCTGCTGTCATTGTGCCTTCCAGCTGTGTCCCACTGTTTGCCCTGGGACCATCAGTGTCCTGCTGGCACGTCCTGTTGTTGGGCTACCTCCCACTGCTTCCCCACTGCTCCGCGTTCCTGTCTGTGCCTCCGTTGGTTCGGGTGCTTGGTTTCCCACCATTGTGCTGGCTCTGCTCCTGTACCACCACAGCCCTCTGCGGGTGTTCAGTCCACACATGCAGCCTCCTTCAGAGTTCCTCAGCCCCCGCCCCTGCCCTCCCAGCTTTTATTGTACTGCACTTTGCATGACCGTCTGTCAGATGACCATCGACTACATGGTGGAGCATTTACACGCACACCGGTAATGTTACTGTTCTGCAACCGTTACAGGAACCGTTGTAGAAACCACCTCCCAAGAGGTTTCTGTAACGGTTGTGAACTGGCCTCCTGTAACATTACAGGTTTAAATGCGACCTGTTACGGTAACGTTTTACACCCTCTGTAACGTTACAGAAGCATAGTGTGGACAGGGCCCAAGTCTCTGCCTCTAACTCCAATGGTGTCATCACTTCACACATTTGGCAGCCATTTTAGGGAACAGGCGGAGCAGGTTTTCTTAAACTTGGAAGCCAATGCTTACTTTTTCAGATGCTACAAAACTATTTGTTATTCACATAAATGCAACGTTATCATCGACGTAAACATCAGCCTTTCCTTAAGCCCCTTATGAGGTTAAATTTTTGAATAGTTTGTTGGCAAAATGTTGTTTAGGTGTCCTTTAAAACTTGTTTTCATGCATTTTAGTGGTGATGAAAGTGGGTAGAAAAGTGAAAATATATATCAGAAACAGAAAAGACTGCTGGGAGTTTAAGTCTGAAACTTTTGTTGTCTACAGAGTAGGGTGTAAGGCTGTCTCATTAAGTGTTTTTTTTTTTGTTTTTGTTTTTTTGGGGAAAAACATTTTTATAATATTCATGAAAATAGTTTGTTGTGTGCCAAAAGAGGGGTTTCTGTGTGTTCTGTGTTTGTAACTTGTGTTTGTTTTCATGATATAGAGCTTCCACTTTCTTGAGGTAATATAATCATGAAAGCTGAAAAAATGCAGAGGTCAAACTACAGGTCTGGACTTTGTCCAATGATACACCTGCCATGCATATTGCCCACAAGGCATGCACTAAGCAAGCTACAGGTCTGGGGCATGCATTTTGGTGTATCTGCTTAGCATATCACCTGCAGTGCCATATACAAGGTGACCTACTATGGCTGTCTATCTCAAAAAAGATTCAACATATCATTGCAAAATCTACATTAATGCACAACTTGGAGTACAGTGAAAAAAGTAAGGAAATGTGATGGTAGAGTTTTTGAATACTAACTCTGCCCACCCTCATCCACCCCCCATGAACCCCACTGCATTGAATGCCAAAGCATAACCCAGATTTATTACATATAGAATAATACATAGGATGGTGTACACTATGAGAATTTAATACACACCCAAGGTGTATGATGCTACATAAATCCTGAGAGTGAAACTTAAGGGGTTTATTAAGCATCACACACTTGGGGGGCAGTGGCGGCTCTACACCAGGGCCCGCCAGGGCACGTGCCCTGGTAAAAAAAAATGCTGAGCCCCTGTTAGTGCCCCATATGGTGTAGAGCTTCCCCCATAGTAACAATATATAAGTGCCCTGGCTACCATCTGTTGTGCCCCGGCTGTGCCCTGGTAACCATTTGTGGCTAAAGCCACTGCTGTTGGGGGGTGCATTAAATATGAGTAATTACACCATGTTGTGATTTGTTGTATATAACCACTGATCATCACTTTTTTCCTCATTATTTCTTGCTCTGTGTTTTAACACCCCAGCCACAATCATCACTTGCTGTCCTCTCCCATTATGTGTAATGAAGCACACATGCACCGAATTAATCACAGCCAGAAAACTAATCAGAATCATAGCCAGGAAACTAATTAAAAAAAGAAGACATTTTACCCTTTTGATACCAACAGAACTGACATTTTGCAGTCACTTGTTCACTTTCAGCTTTTTATCAGCTCTGCTGTTCAGTTCCGTCGCCATCCACCCAGTACCTTTAGGGTTTACCCCACTACTGATGCAACAGACCGACACAGTCACCGAGAACCAGTTACCAGCTTACTATCTGGTCATATCATCCGTCCTTACCGTCATGCTGCTGACCAAACTAGTGAGCCTCCACTGTGTGCTGCCAGCAGCTCCTGAGTGCCTGAGCATTTCTAGACTCTAGATCCAGTTGGAGAAAGGCGGGAGGGAGCAACTATTGGGCCAGTAAGAAGTGAAGCCTTTGGATGTGATGGAGGGGTATTGATTCCAGTACTCGTGCTGAAATGTTTAAACTAAGCACAGTTCTGTCAGTGACATGCCGTTTACAGAACAATGTGCTCAAGATTGCAGCTGTACTTGAGTGAGCATGTGAATTCCATAATAACTGGCCAGTTTTTATGGCAAATAATGGGATTGGCCCATAGAAATAAATGATGGCCAGTTATTAGATATGTTTTAATATCATAAATAACATAGTATGTGGAATACAGTTATACCCTGTGGTGAACACTGCACTTTTGTGTTGTGAAGACATGACCACAAGATACAGACTGAAATAACGTGTGTGTGACTGTATAGCTGCTTGTCAAGTGACCCACAGGGCCATCCTGGATGCTTGCTACAGGCATGGGGCAATATATGTGATGGGTCAGGAGCTTCACTACTGGCCGACAGGGCCATTTGTGAAGCCTGCTACGGGCCTGGATCAGTGTGTGTAATGGTGCTACTGCTTCCAGATGGCCCACAAGGACATTCACGAAGCAGACTGTAGGTCTAGAAAAATGTATGAGATAAAGCAGCTGCTTCAAGAGTATCCGTTTGGACCATTCACAAAACACGCGATGGGTCCAGGGCAAAATGTGTGGCAATGCGAATGCTCTGCATGTGTGGTCAGCAGGACCAATCATAAGCCCACTGCAGAGCCAAGACAATGTGAGTTGACAGTGCAACTGCTTCATAAGTGGCATACAGGACCATTCACCAAGCATGCTGCAGGTCCTGGGCAGTGTGTGAAAGTATAGCTGTTTCACAAGTGGCCCTCAGGACCACTCATGAAGCCCACTGCAGAGCTGGGACAGTGTTTGTGATGGTGCAGCTGCTTTCAAGTCTCACAACACACATATGCAGCGGTATTTATGGGTGTAGCTGTATTCTTCATGGTATGTTATTTATTTATTTATGATGTTAAAACATATGTATTAATTTTGCTTTGGCATTCTGTTCAGTGAGGTTAACAGGGGTGGTGGAGGATTGAGCAGAGTTAGGGTTAAGAAAACCTAACATCAAATTCCCTTACATATATGCTTTAATAATAAACCCTAACATGTGCAGTAACATAGTTGTTTGCAATAAATTATCTTTATGTTTAGCTTCCTAATTTTCATGGGACTCTGGCAAATTAGCAAGAAAATGGGATCACAGCCCCCTGGACTTTATCTGCCGTGGCTGCATGTCTTTACCTGACCTCATAATACTTTGCTTATGATGTCATAATTGCTTTCTTAGCAACAGATTGTAATGTCTCAAGCAGAAGATTGTGACATTGGGTGTACACAAGTCATCAAAGCAGATGATTTCCAAGAGAGAGCAGTCCTGTTATATTAATGGATTGAAAAATGGGATCAAAAGCATGGGAAGCATCTACAGTATAAGCTGAATGGTTACAAATGATCATTTTCACAGCAGCTTTTGCCTCTGCTGTCTCAGGGAAGTCAGGAAAAGCATAACATTTTGGATGGAATTCAATGGATCATTCAGATATTTCCCGTTTACCTTCCTCATGTTTTGTATCCCTAAGGATATTTTCCTGAAAACCGGTCTCCAATCCTCTGCTTGTGACATAATGATTTTTGCAGCTACCAAACATTATATCACAAGCAGGGTGTAGTGTATGCTTTTGCACCTTTAAGGATCTGAAGGTGCAGTGAGTTCAGAGTCATGTGATGGGTTTTTTTCCTGTTGCTATAGAAGATGATTTACAGTTGTATCACAGTAGTAAGACTAATAGCAGCTCATCAAGAGTGCTATGACTCTGGTTCTTTTTTTTTATTATTAAGACACATAACATGGTGTCAGAAGCAGTGAACCTTAATGCTGCTTAGAAAGGAAAATAAACATTACCGAAGAAAAAAGATGAGGAAACAAGGACAAGATGGAGTAATTTCAGCCTCCAGAGCCACTCGTCCTGACAGGCAATCTGTCTGAAAACTGGAGATGCTGGAAACAGAGATTCAGGCTCTACTTGGTACTGTACCATCGGGTGTAGCTGGAAAACCCAAAGAAACACAAGTAGCAGCTCTGCGCCATACTATAGGGAAGGAATCCTAGAAGTATTTAACACTTTCTGCATTGAGGGAGATGGTACTTCTAAAGATACAGACTCTGTTAGAATGTTTTAAAGCATAATGCAACCCCAGAAGAAATGTGGTTTTTGACTATATAAATTTTGGGACAGAAAGCAGACAGAGAGTGAAACATTTGATCAGTACGTAACAGAGCTCAGAACCCTAGCTAAGAACTGTGAGTGTGGTTCCACCATGAATGGTATGCTAAGAGACAAAATAGTATTTGGGATCACTGATGGCAGACTTGAGTCTAGAGAAAGCAATTGATATTTGTTGGGCTGCCGAGGCCACAAAGACACAGCTCCAAACCATGACACGAAGCACCTCAGAGAAGGTTCTGCATGCTATTGTGCCATGAAATAAAGGCAAACCTCAGGAAAGAAGGCACACAGCAGGTCACGAGGGCAAACCAGAAACCACAGAACAGAAAAGGGACCAGTTCAAACATGCCGTCATCATGGACAAAACCATGCACTGCAAAGTTGCCCAGCCTATGGAGAAACTTGCCACAAATGTAAAAAGAAGAATCACTGTGGAAAAGTATGTGGGGCATAAACTGGTACCACAAGAAACAGTAATGTGCATGCAGTTAACATGGATAGTCTGTTCATTGGACAAATGACTCGCAATGGGGGTGATCAAAAAGATCGTGACATAGATGCCTGGTAAGCACACATGGTGGTAGAAGGAATGCCCATAGAATTCAAGCTAGACACAGGGGCCTGGGCCAATGTGTTGCCAATCACTATGGCAAAGAAGATACCAGGGAGCAGAAATATGATAGATTCTTAAGCCATACTGGTGGCATATGGAGGAGCACCAGTAAAACCCAAAGGAGCTTTCAATCGGAAGTGTAAAACACAGAATAAGGAAGGTGATCCCCAGTTGTGTGTCATGGATGTGTCTCCCATACCACTGTTGGACAAGGCTGCATGTGAAGGACTTGATCCAGTGCACAGAGTTGAGGCTGTGGTACTTCCAAGACCCCTCACAAAGGAAAGTTTAATTGAAACTTATGTGGATGTCTTCACTGGGGTAAGGCAGTTTAAAGGGGAGCATCAAATCTATGTTGATCCTGCAGTTGCACCAGTGGTACATGGCTGTAGACAGGTACTATTTGGAATTATGGACAAACTAAAGGAAACCCTAGACAATCTAGAAGTGTCCCGCATAATTGTCCAAGTCCTCGAGCTCACTGTCTGGGATAACAGCCTGGTAATCACTTAAAAAAGAATGGGGAACTGTGTGGCTTAACCCATGAGAGTTAAATACAGCTATAAAGAGGCAACATTACAACATCCCAACACCAGAAGAAGTACAAAGTCGACTCACTGGAAAACAAGTATTTACCATTCTTGATGAGAAAGATGGCTATTGGCAAATAAAGCTGGATGAGGAGTCGCCTCACCTCTGCACCTTTAGCACTCCAGGGGGCCACTACAGATTTTGTAGACTTCCATTTGGTATAGAAGCCAGCCAGTGAAGTGTTTCAACAGGAAAATGTGGAAACGTTTGGTGACATAGTGGGAGTGTACATCATTGCTGACATGGGTAATAGTAGCAGACAATCAAGAACAGCATGATGAGATATTGACGTAGGTCATGGACAAGGTGTGAACTAAAAATGTGAAATTCGGTAACATTTCAGAAGTCAGATACACGAGTCATGTAGCGACTGCCAAAGGGATTTGCCCTGATGAGACTAAAGTGAAAGTCACTGTGGGTATGCCTGCACCAGCTGATAAACCTGCACTATTGTGTCTGCTGGGAATGATACGATATCTAGCCCAGTACATCCCAAGGGAGGCAGACATCCTTGCCCCACTAAGAAAACTTCTCCAAAAGAATCAGCTGTGGCAATGGGAACATGAGCAGTGGCAAGCCTTCAAACAACTAAAGGAAGCCCTGTGCAAAGCTCCAGTCCTGAGGTATTTTGATGGGAAGAAGCCAGTTGCTATTCAAGCAGACACATCAAGAGATGGAATTTGTATATTCCTTCTACAGAATGGGAGCCCAGTCACATATGCTTCAAGAGAGCACTGACAACCACGGAGCAAAATTATGTTAAAGAGCTACTAGCGGTCGTCTTTGCTACCCTAAAATACCACCAATATGTGTTTTGTAAACAAGTTCTTGCCCAGTCAGACCATAGACCACAAGAGTCCATGTTCCACAAACCTCTAAGAAAAGCCCCAGCCTGACTTCAAGGATGTTATTACAGCTACAGAAATATGATCTCCAGATACAATATACACCTCAGAATCTGATGTATATCACTCACACTCTCAAGAGCACCATTGTCAGATATCTTTGAAGCAATTGTGAATAATCAAGACAACAGAGTGATTCATTCCATGGATTGTGAGCCATCTATTGAGGGTCAGCTAATGCAAGAAATCAGGATGAATACCCAGAGCGACTGCACCTTCCAAGTACTTGAAGGGCTAGTCAGACGAGGCTGGCCCCGGTACAGAAATGAGGTAGATGATAAAATCAAACCATACTGGCCATTTCGAGACACAGTAAGATGTGAGAAAGGAATTCTGTTTCATGGAGAAAGTCATAATTCCAGCAAACATGAGAAGTAACATACTAGTGAGAGTGCACAAAACCCATCTGGGCATAGGAAAAAAACAAAATTGAGAGCAAAAACAGTAATGTGGTGGCCAGGAATGTCAAGCAAAATTGAGCGCATGGTAGAAGGATGTGATATCTGCACAAGGCATCATAACAGGCACCAGAAGGAACCACTGTTACCTCATCCAGTCCCCAAGCTTACATGGCAAAAGGTAGCAGCTGACATTTTTGATTTCAAGGTCCACCCATTTCTAGTCATTGTGGACTAATTTTCTAAATACCCTGAGGTCTAGAGGTTGACAGTCAAAACTGCGCGATCAGTAATCACCAAAATGAAAGCTGTATTTGCCCTACATGACATAACCAAGGAACTCATCAGTGATCATGTGCCTTTTACCAGTCAAGAATTCCGTAACTTTGCAAGAGAATGAGGAATTGAGCTTATCAGATAAGCCCAACATATCCTTAGTCTAATGGAATGGCTGAGAACTGTCCAGACTGCGAAAGTTTTACTCAGGAAGTCAAAGGAAGCAGGTACAGATCCTCATTTAGCCCTTCTAGAGTACGGAAACAGGAGTACTCTACTCACCACCAGACCAAATGCTGATGGGCAGGATGTTGAGAGCACATTTCCCAGTGAATAAAAATCTGTTGAGACCAAAGATCCCCACCAGAGAGAAGGAAAAGTTATTAATAGCACAATTCTGTCAGAAGAAATACTATGACCAAACAGCCAGGCCATTACCACCATTGCATCCTGGGAACTTGGTTAAGATGGAGACAAACCATGGATGGCAACCTGCCAGGGTAGATTCCAACTGTTCACAGCCTAGATCCTTCAAAGTGGCCATTCCCGGAGAAGTCGTCTTCAGGAGAAACAGAAGGCATTTGCAGAAGTTTAAAGGACTGCCAAGTAATGGAATGGCTGAGGCAGAGGAAGTTTAAAGGACTGCCAAGTAATGGAATGGCTGAGGCAGAGGAAGTATAAAGGACTGCCAAGTAATGGAATGGCTGAGGCAGAGGAAGTTTAAAGGACTGCCAAGTAATGGAATGGCTGAGGCAGAGGAAGTTTAAAGGACTGCCAAGTAATGGAATGGCTGAGGCAGAGGAAGTTTAAGGACTGCCAAGTAATGGAATGGCTGAGGCAGAGGAAGTTTAAAGGACTGCCAAGTAATGGAATGGCTGAGGCAGAGGAAGTTTAAAGGACTGCCAAGTAATGGAATGGCTGAGGCAGAGGAAGTTTAAAGGACTGCCAAGTAATGGAATGGCTGAGGCAGAGGAAGTTTAAAGGACTGCCAAGTAATGGAATGGCTGAGGCAGAGGAGCCATATCCAGAGGACATGGAATCTCACCTCAGTGTAACCCCACAGTGTGACCCAAAGAGATGACTGTGCCAGACTCTGAACAAGTGCATGTTACTTCTAACGGAAGGCCAGTACATTTGCCTGCTAGATTCAGTAATTACGAGTTGTGAAAGACAGCGCTAGAGACTGACTCAAATGTCGGATCATGTTCTGGAAACCATTGATCCCAGGATACTAAAGTTAGTAAAATCTAATGATTATTAGCATGTTTATTCCACTTGTTGTTGGGTTTCAAAGTAAAGAGGGGATATATAGTGTATGCTATTGCACCTTTAAGGATCTGAAGGTGCAGTGAGTCTAGATTCCTGTGATTGGGGGTTTTACTATTGTTGAAGAAGCTGATTTACAGTTGTGTTGCAGTAATAACAAGCATTTGTCAATGCCGAATGTTTGCTTGCTGGCATTGGTATTGGTAGTGTAGGAGTTACAGAGCTGTATAATAGGAATGGCAGTGAAGTATTGAACTGAAGTCAACCTCATTACCACTCTGCAGATAGTGACAGGCATTAGGGTGTGCCTTTGGTTCGTCAGGCATAATGGCCACACCATTTCACCACACCCTACCCTGCAGACACCGACAAGTGTCACGGTGTGCCTTGGGGTCTTTGGCCCTTATGCACACCCCATTCCATCAGGAAATATGGTGAGATGGGTGCGGTATTGGAGAATGGGGTGAACTTTGGGGCCGAAGAGTCCAAGGCACACCTCAATGCCTTTCAGTGGCTGCAGGTTGTGGGTGGGGGTGGAATGGTATGAGCATTGCAGGCGACAATCCCAAGTCACAGCCCTGACGCCTGTCATTCTCTACAGGGTGGGACGTTATGGTCGGAAACCCTAACACCTCAGGCATTCATTGGTATTTTTACTCCTAATTTTCAACATGGTTTTTTTGTGACCCCCACCTCATGAACAGTGGCAATATCACTTTGTTAACCGAAAGCTGCTTTTGCACAGCGACTACGGCATTTGTCACCACAGGTGCAAAAACACACTCCGAACAGGATGTGAAAAATGACAGCTGTACTGTTCATGGGGAGGTGTTAAAAATGGCAATGTTGAAAATCTGCAGTGAAAATATTAAAAAAAACCAAAAAACTGGTGAAGTCATGAGCGTGCGTAGAAACTGTGCACTGCACACCCATAATGTAATTAGTTTGGGGATTTTTTTACAGCAGATTGTCAACACAGGCATTTTGGGACTTCCGGTCATGAACAGTGTCACTGTGATTTTCTTTATCTGTCCCAAACATGATTTCCCACAGTGACCACGCATTTCTGTGCTGAAAGTGTGAAAACATATTTTGGCCATAAGTAGAAAAAATGACAGCTGTACTGCTCATAAGGAAGTGTGGAAAATGCCACTGGTGAAAATCTGGACTGAAAATATTACAAATTCATGAACTTACAAGGGTGCGTGGAACTGCAATGCTCACTCGTAACACAGTATTTTATGGACTTTGTCACCAATTTTCAGCATAGCCATTTTAAGACCTCTGCTCATGACCAGTGTCACTGTGATTTTCTTAATCTATTCCAAACATTGCTTTTGCACACCGACTGCACCATTGTGCGCTACATGTGCGGAAACACATTTTGGGCAAGATGTGAAAAATGGCAGCTGTACTGCTCATAAGGAAGTGTGGTAAAATGGCAATGTTGAAAAATGTGTGTATTATATAAAAATTCGCAAACTGCAGTGTGTGTAGGAACTGCGCAACGTGCGCTCCTAAAATAGTCATTTTGGGGAATTTTTTCACCAAATTTTCAACATAGCCATTTTAAGACCTCTGCTCATGAACAGTGTCACTGTGAGTTTCTTAATCTGTCCCAAACATTGATTGTGCACACCGACTACACCATTGTGTGCTACATGCACGGAAACGCATTTTGGGCAACGTGAAAAATGACAGCTGTACTGCTCATAAGGAGGTGTGGTAAAATGGCAATGTTGAAAATCCGGAGTGCAAATATTAAAAATTCGGAACTTACGAGCGTGTGTAGGAACTGCATAATGCACGCTCGTAAAACAGTCATTTTAAGGAATTTTTCACCAAATGTGCAACATAGGCTTTTTGAGAGCCCACCTTATGAACACTAGCACTGTTGTTTCCTTAATCGGTCCCGAAAGGTGATTTTGTGTAGTGACCGCGAAATCACCCTTCAGGCCCGATTAACATCATGACAGTTCAAGAATTCATGAGGAGGGGTCCCAAAAACCCCATGTTGAAAATTTGTTGCCAAAATTCCAAAGAATGCCTGAGATATGCATCAAAGTTGAAAAAACCCTATTTATTACATTATACAGCTTACCAGCATTTCCTCAGTTTGCGGTCGGCTTTGAAGAGTGCAGACATGTTCTTGGTCCACCGAAGATAGTCATGCCAGACTCCGGAGGTAAGTATGGGGTGAGGTAGGGGTGTGGGGAGGCAGAGTGCACAGAGGGTGGCCGCAGGTGGGCAGGGAGACCGCCGAGGGAACTTTTTTGTTTACGGTTTTTTTTTTTTTAGGAAGACGATGCGAGATGTTTACCACTCTGGGGTGGGCTCCCAGCATGGCAGCTGGAAGGCTGTTTGGGGGGGCCTGGGGCTGATGGGGACTGGGCACCCCTGTCGGCCATAACAATTTTGCCATGCTGAGGTGGGCTCCCAGTGTGGCACTTGAAAAGCTTTTGGGGGGGCATGAAGCCGATGGGGGATTGGGCACCCCATCGCCGTACGGTGTGTGTGCGTAGCGCATGGTTACCAACAACATGTGTGCTTGTGTGTGTGTGTGTGGGGGGAGCGCTGCTCACTGAAGCGGAACTCTCCCTTTCAACTGTACGGCACTGCATTTTGGATGATCGCACTATGTTTCTTGCACATGCATGCAAGCAAGCATAAAAAGGCTACTAGCAGCTCACCAAGTGTGCAGTCCCTCATTCTTTCCTTTTAAGACACATAACACAGGGGATTATGATGCCACTTGCTGGCAGTCTGCCAGAGCAGAGGAAGACTAAGTGACACAAATGCTGTTGTCCTGCACAATTCCCAAGTAAAAGTACAAGAGCAAAAAAAGGGTATGAAATATATGTTACACTGGGTGTACTTGTTATGATGATTAAAAGCTGTTCAGTTTTGTCTGATGTTCTTCAATTGTGAAAACACACGCACACACACTTTTTCTTTTAGCCTGAAGCTGATGCAGAAGTTAGTGTTTCCATTGTGAAATATGTTTAACTGATAAATGCTTTTATAGTGTGCCTTTAAGGTCATTTTAACCAACCCTTTTGTTTAATCTTGGTGATAAATTATTGTAATGAATTTATAATCAGAGCTGGAGTAAAGACTGCTGCGTGATCTTACTTTTTGGCCCCCCCCCCCCAAATAGAAAGTGATACTCAGAATGAGTTTCACAGAAGAAGGAAAATCTGTCAGAATTCATGATTTGATACACAGACTCTTTGTGGTCTTTCACAACAAAACAGAATTCATTTTAAAAGCATCTCACAATAGCAAGGAGCAGGGGACGGTATGTTTAGTTTGGAAAATGGTATCAAATGTTATGTGAGAGAGGTGAGGGGTGCTGTACCTGAGGAAAAGTCTTAGTTCTTTATCGATCAGTTGCTGATGAGTTGCTGTACAGTAGTGGCCTCTGGTGGTTAGAAAGTAATTTGACAACATGTGCACTCCACTAGGAGACTGAACGGCATTGCTGAGCTCTTCCTCATTCGGAGCATTTTGATTTTGAATCTCTTGTGCATGTTTATGCTGCGAGTCAAATATTGTACATATATGCTGGTGATAACTAACCATAACATGTTCTTCTCCCAGTTTGAACAGTTTGAAAGCACAATTGGGTTTAAGCTTCCAAATCACCGGGCAGCAAAGCGGTTGTGGAAAGTTTGTGTTGAACACCACACATTCTTCAGGTACAACTCTTTATTTTTGCTTGAATTTCAGTAAAATGGTACATACTGTACATTCATTACTGATCACTGTTCGCATTTATTTATAGTGCAGGCAACAGAATGTTCAGAGGGGGTTTTAAGCACCGACTATCATTTTTCCCCCATCCCATGCCTTCTCTTCACCTTAGCTGCCTGTTTTTGCACTGTTCTTCCTTCTCCTTCTGGGAAGGCAGGGTGAGGAGTTGCTAACAGGAGTGCCACTCGATGACTGACAGGTGCTCATGAACAGAATGGCTAACTATCTCTCCAAGCAGACCACACCACATGTGCCGTCTTCAAATCCAGTGCAGCTGTGTAACTTCTGCCAGCACAGTGATTAGGGAAGGGGCAGTTTTACCTGTGACAATAAAATGAATAGCACAGCTACAGTGGAGCCCGCCAGGATGCAGTACAATATTGCAGCATTCAGCAGCAATGTTACTGCTGGAAACGAGGCAATTTCAGTGGTTGCTAATCCCTTTTATCACGCAGTAGTCTGAGACGCTGCTTTGCATCCTGGCAGGCTCCACTATAGCTGCAGCAGCAGTAGTGCCAGGCTAGATCACAGACTTTGGTAATTTGGGATTTATTTATTTTAGTTTGACAAGGAGAGGATGTGTAGTAAATCTTTCCTATTCTGACAGCATGAATACAGTTCACTATCCACACTGTGGCAGTTTTGCTGGAGGCAACTGAGTCCCTGGAAGTCTTCAGGCTAAACTACCACCACCACCACCAGAGTGGTTTATCCTCCAGCTCTGCCCCATGATGTGGGATCCTCCTTTCCATTAGGACAGGTCTCCTTCTTTGCAACATTGAAGGATTTCAAGTTTACAAAGGACATTTTCAGGTGAATCTTTGACTGTTTCAGTATGCATTCGACATTAAATTTGCTCCCAAGTCTTCCAGGTCCACTTTGCGATAGCATTTGACGATGTACGGCAAGAAAACCTGGATTTAAATTCTGCACCCAGTGCAGACAGAAAATGTCAACCACAGATCTACAGGACAAATGCTTGTACTGCCTGGGTGATCAATACAGTGTCTTGGGATGCAGTCTTTGCCAGGCCATGCTGCCAGCATCCATTGCAGACTGGAAGGCCCAGCTGGCCCGAGAACAGCCTGAGGGCTACAAAAAGGCCTTGGCGGCTGCCAGGTCTGCTACTCACCTTGTGGGCATGGAAGAAGAGGCATCAGCAGCTATGAAAAATTCCTCATTAGTCTTGGTGCTGTTTCTGTCTAGGGCCAGCATCGGAGGATCATTCTCTGATTTCAGAGATGTGCATTGCCCTCCAGACCTTAAGGGAGAGCCCTTCTTACCACAGCAAGTAGCATAAAAACATTGCTGTTGCAGGTCTTGGGACCGAGAAAGATCACACTCTTTCAGCTCCTTCAACTCCCTCGACTGATTGCCCTTCTTACTTTGCCAGCTTGCTGTGGAGATCCAGGATGAGGATACCAGGGTGGTCCAAGGTGTTAACAGTCGAGGGTCATCTTTAAAGATTCATGTAACTCAGAAGGTGAGTCATCGATGGCCTCAATTAGGACTCACACCTTTGACCAGGAATCGGCTTAAGAGCTGACTACAGCCCGTGGACCAGTGTCCATTGGAGCCCTAGTCCAGATGATTTCGGAGTCCATGAAGGCTCCCTTAGAACTAGTCCAGAAATGGACTAGTTACCCATTTACTGATATACTGGATAGGGATGATTCCCCGGGATTTGCCTTTCCCTTGGCTGAGGCAATCTTGGGACTGGCCTTGGAGCTTTGGCAGCATCCAACATCCTGCCCTGCACCCTCTATCCATGTAGTCTACAAATATGCTGTCCCCACAGATGCCCTTTCTGGGTTCTTGGACCAGCCCTCTGCGAAGGTCTTAATAATAATAATAATTTTATTTGTAGTGCACCTTTCCAAAACCAAGGTGCATAACAATGCAATGGGTTAAAACAGCACTTGGAACAGTAAATACAAAACGCGCGTTAAAAACATAAGAGGGATGCCAATTAAGGGGTAATGTGAGGAAGTTTTTCACAGAAAGGGTGGTGGATGCATGGAACAGCCTACTTCAGCAAGTGGTGGATATGAATACAGTGCAGGGCTTCAGACTGGCATGGGGTAGGCATAAGGGAGCAATACATATTAGAATGAATAGATAGGCCATTGACAGAGCAAGGGCCGATGGCACATTTATAAGGTAGAAAAAGAAATGGGCAGACTGGATGGGCCTTGTGGTCCTTATCTGCCGTCAACTTCTATGTTTCTATGTTAAAATGAGATAAAAACATAGTCATGTTAAATCAAGTTGGGTAGGCTTGGATTCACAAATAGGTCTTAAAAGCCTGTTTAAATCCCTCCACGGTCACGCACTCCCATAGCTGACGGGGTAGAAAATTCCAAAGGGCTGGGGCTACATACATAAATGCATGGGCCCCGGAGGATTTTAGGGAAACCCTTGGGATCTCTAGCAACCCCTTGTCAGCCAAGCGGAGTGATCGCCCCAAGCAGTAAGGAACCTGAGGTAGTCCGGGCTCTGTCCACGTAGGGCTGTATAAGTCAGAAGTCCGACTTTAAGGTGATCCGCCACTGCACCAGCAGCCAGTGCAGATCGTGCAGTACCAGAAAAATGTGACATGAACAAGGAGTCCCTGTCAATAACCGGGATGCAGCGTTCTGCACTAGCTGGAGGTGGCAGATATCAACCCCTGGTAGCCCTAGATAAAGGGAATTACAATAATCCAGGCAAGAGGAAACAAAGGCATGGACCAACTTAGGGAGATTGCTGGATGGAACAAGGTGTTTAACCCTGGAAATGTTCCTCAGATGATAAAAAGAGGATCTGATGACTGCCGACACCTGCGATCCTAGAGTCAGCCCTTAGTCAAAAATCACCCCCAGGTTTCGCACCCATTCGGAGGTAAGGAGTGGCACACCCCCAAGACACAGTCCCGAAGGTGAATCTGCCCCCAACCACTCTATTCGGCGCCCCGGGTCCACAACCAGCACCTCAATCTTTTACGAGTTCAACATCAGCCAACTCTAATTCATCCAGTCCTGGATTTCAAGTAGGCAGTTGTTAAATACCAAGAGAGCTCTATCCTGGTCAGGTACAAAAGAAAGGTAGAGCTGGGTATCATTAGCATAGCAATGAAACCTCAGCCCATACCTTCTCACAATGTCTTCAAGGGTAAAAATGTACACTCTGAACAACATGGGGGACAACACCGAACCCTGAGGAACACCACATGACAGAGAGACTGGGTCAGAAGAATAAATCCCCGACACCACCCTCTGAGTTCTGCCAGTGAGGAAAGATGTAAACCAACTGAGGATTGTACCTGATAGGCCACAGATGAACCTCAGGTGACGGAGAAGCACCCCATGGTCCACAGTGTCGAGTGCTGATGAGCGGTCTAGAAGGACCAGGATGGAAGTTCTTCCGATCTCTTGCCATCAGGAGATCATTGAGCACCTGAACCAGCGCTATCTCAGTACTGTGCCTCTTACGAAAACCAGATTGGAGAGGTTCATAGATGTCATGAATGGTCAAGTGGTTCTGCAGTTGTAGACCACTACTTTCATAACCACCTTCCCAATAAAGGGAAGGTTAGAGATTGGTCTGTAGTTAGCCGGACAGTCTGGGTCCAAAGAAGTTTTCTTCAGGAGGGGTGTCACCACTGCCTCCTTCAGGGAGCTAGGAAACTCAGCTGTCTCCAAGGAGCACCAGACTATCTGTGCTAAGACTGGGCCAGTGATACCACTACAACCCATAATCAGGGTAGTTGGTCCCGGATCCAAACTACAGCACATAGGGTGCATACCCTGGACAATCCGCATGACCTCTGTGAACTTCAGCCGGTCAAAGGTACTCTAGGAAGACTGAGGGACAGTGACCAAGTGCTGATCTAAAGCAGCACCCATAGAGAGTGTTGGTAGGAGCACCACCCTGATGTCAGCCACCTTAGCTGCAAAGAATCGAGCAAGCTCATTGCAATCCACTTGCAAAAAGGCTCTTCGAATCTGCAGACAGGCTGGGTTGCACAGTCTGTCTACAGTTTAAAAGAGTTGAGCTGGTAGATTCTGAGTTGCTGCAATCTCCCTGGACAGGAACTCTGCCTTCTTACGGTGATTGCAGATTGATAGACTTGATAATGAACCATCAATCTAAGGCGGTCGGCATCCAGAGTGGATTTCCACAGCAACGCTCTAACCTTCATCCTACTCTCTGCATCTCCCTCAAGGTCCCATCAAACCAGGGAGACTGAGGGCGAAGGGAGAGAGGGCGAACATAGACAGGAGCAACGACATCCAGAGCTGCAGAAATGGTCTTATTATAGGCCACCACTAACACCCCGGGGTTGCTGTTTGCTTCAGGAAGAACCAATAGGTCAAGCACCGCCACCAGGCCTTCAGAGCTTGTATCTCGTAAAGGGCGGTGTCTGACCATCTCCACAGGGGTAGGCCGATGAAGGGGGGCACGAAAACTGAAACCCATGGTGCAGTGATCGGACTGTCCAACAGGTTCCACCCCCAGGTTGAAGTCCTTGATCCCCAGGAGAAAGACTAGGTCAAGGGAGCGACCTTGTTTGTGAGTAGCAGTGGTAACAATCTGTGTGAGGCCCAGAGATGACATCAGCTGGAGGAAGTGCTGTCCAAATTGTGAGAGTTCATCATCGACCCAGGCGTTGAAGTCCCCCAGGACCATCAGCCTGGGAGACTCAAACGCCATTGTCGATGACAAAGTCAGCCACTTCCTGAAGGAAACGCTTCTCATCCCCGGGTGGACAGTAAATGACAGCGATCCTACAGCCTACACCTGCTACTACTGTGCACTCAAATGACCCAGCCTCCTCAACTGGTACATCTGTGAGGCCCAGTTCAGTCTTGAAACAGACCGCAACACCCTACCCCTGTGATCCAGTCTTGGGGTGTGTATCACCGAGTACCCAGCTGGAGTTTCGGCCTCTAATATAGGGCTAGAGTTCTCGTCCAGCCAGGTCTCAGTAATGCATGCCAGGTCAACTGTCCCAACAAGATCTGCAATAATTGCAGTCTTGTTTTTAAGGGACCTGGCATTGCATAACACCGCCCGAGTAGGATGAACTTCCCGGGCCACCCGAACTACCTGCCCACCTATATCGGTAGTGCCCTTGGGTACCAGACATGGAAAACCACGATCTGGGTTCAGTTTTGCCCCAGGGAGTCTTCTGGATTTTACTACCCCGATGCGATGGCCCCGCTCACTCACCCTCCACCGTTCACACCCCTCGATACCGCCCCCCTCCCCCTGGCGAGCAATACCCAGTGCTCTACAATGCTGGTAAGTTGTAAACTGCAGTGGAGGGGAGATAAAAGGGTGGAGGGTGCGAAGGCTAGAGGATGAGTAGTGCACAACCATGGGGGCAGGCCTCCTACACATATCAATAAACACCAAGCCACCACAAACTGAGAAAAGAAAAAACAAGAAACAATCCCAATCAAGCCATTAAACTAAACAATAAAATAAATTAAAAATAAATACCAAAATTCCCCCTAACAACAAGAAGTATATTAAACAAACTATGTAAAATAAATAAAATATGGCAGCACAGTCATTAAGTCCAGGACAGCAAATTAAGTGGAGCAAAATCAGTCAAAAGTTAACTGATAAGTCTTTGACACTGTAACTAAAAAGAGATCTCAGGAGAATTCAGTTTTCCAGGCCCCAATGGAACTCTCACCAACAGCAGAGACTGAAAACTCTCAGGAGCTCACACCTCCTGGACAGACAGATAGCAATATCTTGGTGATTTCTCCAGCCCCCCAAACACTCTCACTGAAGAGGGGGCTTAATGAAATAAATCCAAATGCTTCACTGTCCTTAGCCGCTCTCACTGCCTGAGTTTGGAAAACAGCATATGGCACTTTCACTGCCTTTTTAAACAGAGTAAATAAAATTAAAAGTCTGACCATAATTTTAAGGGGGTCCAAAAGAGTCCTCTTCCGTAAATTGGACTCTCTGAAGCCAGGCATGGGCCCCGAAAAATCTTAACAGGTGGTTGACCTAGGTCTATAGCTGCTGCTACGGGTACCCATCCGAACCCACCAACCAGTAGGTCCTACGGGGAATCCCTAGGGCCCACCTGCCCCAGCCGCTAGATCCTTGGTGAAATAGGGCCCAGGCCCCTGCACCACTGCACGTCCACAATCAACCCACCCATAAGATCGGGGCCAACAACACCCTACTCCAAATCAAGCTGTTCCTCATTACCACTGACCTGCCGGCTGGAACCAAATTGTTAGTTTCCACCACAAGCGTCCCCTGCCAATAATCCAAAATCTTCACTTGCACTGCATAGCCGCCTCTTCTGCAGCTCCCCCTCCCTGACTCACACCCGCCTTCTTAGTCAGCTGGCTGGCTACCAAGGCAAAACAAAGCCAAGCCGACATAGGACAGAAAGCAAGAGTAGTAACACATCCAAGCCCAGAAAGTCCAGGATATGTACACCCAGTAGTGTGATCAACCAGAATCCAACAGAGAAAGATGTAGCAGGCCCGACCATTGAGAATATGAGGGTGGTAACAGGGCCAACCAAGACAGCCCCAATGCACACTTTGAAGAAGTCCAAGCAACGTCCCAATAGTGCTCCGAAACTCAGTGTGCTCAACTCATTCAATCCCTACGATGGATTTGGAGAAAACACTAATGAACAACAAAAGTGGCAGTAGTAAAGACAGTGATTAGTAATGCAAGTGAAAATACAAATGTTAATAGCAAGAGAAAAACGTACAGTGCACAAAACTTAGAAACTAAAGCAAAACGCTGCCAGAGCAGCCGACAGCACACCCAGCCTGGTGGCCATATAGGGTCTTGGTTACAAATTCTGCCTTCTGTAAATTGGGAGATCAAGGGGACTTGGACAAACCTCCAGACAAGATTTCCAAAGAAGCTTGACCATGTGGCTAAAAAGGTGTCCACTGCCATGTCACTGGGTCTCTGTCAGACCAGTTATTCCATCATAATGGCAAATTTTGTCCATTTCCTCTCCAGAGTACTGGGGGGACCTCCTCTCTACTTTCAGTTGCTCAGCAGCTTCCAGTGAAAATCATCAGGGACCAGGGTCAGGAGCTGGCTAAACACCAGCTCCAGAAAGCCTTGGACATGCGCGACTCCTATGTCCACGTTATGGCTACGGCTGTCACCATGCATAGCAGGGCCTGGCTGAGGCTGTCCACCTTTACTGAGGTGGACAGCTTCAGCCAGGCCTTGCTACACACTCAGCATAAGCTGGCTGATGTACCCTTCTTGGGCACCGACCTCCAGCCATGTGGTGGAAGGCTATGTCACGTGGACTGAGAAGTCCAGTGCCACCTTTGATTCTGTGGGCTCATCCCAAGAGGACCAAAAGGCCCAAAAGTCTAACAAGAAGATTTTTCAGTATCGGTCCTTTCTGCTACAACAGCAGCCCTAGTATGGGCCCTCTCAGCACTGATGTCTAAAACCCAAGTTTTGCACCCAGGGGAAAATATTGGGGTTTCTCCATGGCCCTTGTGGCTGAGGCTCCCTCCAAGGCTGTGCAGTGACAGGTTGTGGGGTGTCATTCCCCCCTTCCATCCAGTCCCTGTCCCAGTTCCTGGTCAGGGTATGGTTGCACCACTTTCTGCCACAGTGGCCAGCCATTACCTCAGACAAATGGGCTTGAGTAGTGGTGGACAGAGGGTTGCCTCTGGATTTTGAGGCTCTCCCTCTGTACCTACTCTGAGCTCTCCAGGAGTCCAGGGTGTCAAAGGATATGTCCATACTTTGCACCAACATCACTTAGCTCCTAGAACGTGAGGCAACAGCTCGAGTTCAAGACACCCTGGCCACTCAGGAAGGTGTGTTTAGGTTGTTCCTGGTTCTGAAACAGAGGGGGCTGGGGCCTCAGACTAGATTTGCATGATCTGAACCAGTTCATGCAAATGCACAATTCCAGATCATCCCTCTGAATCAAATCATACCATCTCTGGAGCAGGAAATATGGTTCTGCTCCTTGGACTTCCAGGATGCATTCTTTCACAGTCCGTCTATCCCGTTAATGGTACCTTTGGTTGTGGACAGAAGGAATCATGTAGCAGTTTCACGTCATGCCTTTTAGCTTCTCATCCACACCCAGGGTCTTCACCAAGTGCATGGCAGTGATGGTGGCCTTCCTTCAAGGAAAAGTCATCGGGGCGTATCCATAATTGGATGACTGGCTGATAGCTGGATCATCCAAGGAGGCCATGGAGAAGTTTAGGGATGCAGCTCTCCAATCCTGTCAAGACTTGGGTCCTCTGTTCAATCTGATCAAGTCAGACCTGGTTCTCTTGCAGGTGAACAAGTTCACTGGGGGCAAAATTTAACTCCCTGCAGGCCAAGACCCACTTCCTAGTGGACCAGGCATCGGACCTTACCTCCTTTGCCCAAACATTTCAGATTGGGTGCTCGCACTGTGCCCCGGACTTCCTGTGGCTGCTGGGGTAGATGGCATCTTTCACCAGCGTAATCTATTGAGCTAGCTGAAGAATGTGCCATCTGCAGTAGGAGTTGGGCCAACAGTGTTCTCAGTGCCTAGGTTGTCTGGACCAGCAGGCCATGGTGACACAGTCAATGTGGAATGCCTTTTCAGTAGTGGCTGACCCTACAACATCTGGAATGCAGAATTCCACTTGTCCTCTCAGAGCCATCTGTCAACCTCATGTCAGACATAGCTCCGGTAGGATGAGAGTACACCTAAGAGCCTGCAGGCCCACAGGCTGTGGTCACCCCGGGAGTCCCAACACCACATCAGTCTGCTGGAGTTCTGTGCAGTGCATCTGGCTCTGACGGAATTTGTTCCATTGATTTGGGGTCAGGTCATTCGGGTCCAGACAGACAACACAGTCAAAATGTTTTACCTCAACAGGCAAGGCGGGATGCATTCTGTTCTCTTGTGTCAAAAAACTCTCTGCACCGGGGCACTAATGTGCAGCATGGAAGCATACTTTCTGGTGAGCCATATCAAGGGGAAAACAACCAGCTGTCAGCCAGGTTGCAGAGTCATTGCATGAGTGGTCCCTGCATCAGGAGGTGGTAGATAACCTGTTCTCCCAGTGGGACACCCCTCTGGTAGATCTGTTTACCACATGGGAGAACAAAAAGCTAAGGCTGTTTTGTGCCTGACCCTTACAGTCCGGGACACTGATGGAGATGCCTTCGTAAGGCCAAAGCACCTGGGCCTTCTGTACACCTTCTCTCTTTCTTCCCCTTGGTTTACAAGGTTGAGATCAAGGACTGGAAGGGCAAAGCATGGATGATCCTGATAGCTAAAAACCTAGCACAGACAGTTGTGCTATCTGGATCTCCTCCACCTCAGCAGTAGGCCTCCATGGTGGTTGCCTTTCTTCCGTAGCCTCCTGACCAGACAACAGGGGAAGGTCCTGCACCTGGACCTTTAGTCCCTGAACCTCTCAGCCTGGTTTCTGATAGCCTGGGACTCCAGGCTCTGGGCCTTTTGGAAGTTGTCCCCCACATTGTGGAGATGTCCAGTAAGGAATTGACTCATAAATGCTATGCATTTAAGTGGATGAGATTCTCAATCTAGTGCCATGATAAGGAGCTTGATACCCTTACCTGTCCAGTGGCAAGCATCCTCTACTATCTTTGGTCCCTTTCTTATTCAGGACTGCAAGTGACGGCTCTTAAAGTACATATGGCAGCCATATCTGCATACGGGCATCAGCTGGTATGCTGACAGTGGCCAAACGAAGGTGGTCGGGTGCTTTTTCAAAGGCCTGGATTATTGTCCCTTCTGACGTGCAAACTTTTGCCTCAATGGGATCTCCTGCTAGTGTTGGCAATGTTCATGGGCAAGCTGTTTGAACCAATGCACAAATGTGAGATGCCACTTTTGTCATGGAAGAATGCTTTCCTGGGCCATCACATCAGCCAAAAGGATAAGTGAGCTCTAGGCACTCTTGGCAGGGTCTCCTTATCTGGTCTTCCACAAGGACAAGGTCATCCTTCACCCCAACCAGAGTGCCTCCCAAAGGTCATATCAGAGTTCCACCTTAACCAAGTGATTAACTTGCCAGTGTAGTTTACCAAACAGACCTCTGAGGAAGATCGCAGGCTTCATACTCTGGACCTGCAGAGGGCACTCTTTTATTACAAAGTGCTGTTGGCTTGAGGCTCACAAGCTGCTTCAAACACATGCTGAAGCTGCACTTGACAGACTAGCAGCAGAGTGAACGGTTGCCAGGTGGATTACATCCTGCATAGACTTTTGCTATAGTTTGGTTAGTAAAGTTGCCCATGGGGCTTAGGGTTCATTCCACCAGACATACTGCTTTTGTTAGCTGCTTTCAGGGATATACCCATTGGGAAGATATGCAGGGTTGCAACCTGGAGGAAAGAGCTTACCTTCATTTCCCTTTACAACACTGATGTAATGAGTCATCGGAATGCTGCTTTTGTGTCCTCGGTTTTCCAGTCTCTATTGGCCAGATAGGGTTGCGCGCATTGCCTCCTCCTTCTGGAGCATTACTTGGATTCTGCCAGAGTGTGGATAATGAACTGTATCCACACTATTAGAAATATAGGTTACTCACCTGTAACTGTAGCTCTACTATAGGTATGCAGTTCACATCCAGACAACCCATGCAACCTCCCCTGGAATGCAGCATGCAAAGATCTGATGTCACGGGGTGGAACCAGAGGATATGACACCCAGGTTGTGGGAGGGGCTTAGTTTGAAGACTTCTGGTAACTCTCAGCTGTCTCTAGCAGATCTGCCATTGTATACCACTAGTAGAACAACAGTCACAGGTGAGTAACCTATATTTTTCAGCCTTTTCCCAGGGAGGGGGGGAGGGATGCAGATATACGGATATTGAACCAGGTCGATCTGTTCACATAAAGATGGTTGCAAGTGAGTGCCAATTCATAAATGTGATGTGATCTGCTGCATAATCAGTACTTTGGATGGTCTGCTATATATATTCTGTGTTTTTAATCTGTTTGTTTGATTGACTTACTGGTCATATTTTCAGTAGGAAAGGTACAGTGAGCTGTGACAGCTCATTCAGGTGTGTCCTGAAGTGGGGAATGGGGGGGTGAGCTTACATGGACCTATTTCATTCACTAGGAAATGTTGGTCAAGGTACGTGGGGAAACTCCTCTCTCCTACAAATCTCATGATGTGTTAAACTTCCTCCTGGAGAGTCACCAAAGGTAGGCAGGAAGGACCTTGATTTAATGTCTCATCAAAAGGACAGAGTTTCAACAGTACAGCACTTCCTCTTCTTTGGTTTCTGCTGTGCTATGGACTACAGTTGTATGTAAGGCATCATATAAAGCTACTCATAGAGTAGCCTTCTCTCCAATAGGGACAAGTTGAACAGCGTTTTCAGTGTGTACTCCCTGCAATTACTTTACCCAAAGCTTCATACCACACTGTCAGGACTCTAATACAGCCACCTATACTGCCTGACAACCTACAAGCATACCTCACCTCCTCTGGTTTCCATCTCCTTACTCCCCTACCCCTGATTTCTTCCCACTTCACCCCCCGCCTGACCATGCAAATGTTCTCCCTTCTCTCTTTCTACCTCCTTCCCTTTCTTTTCACACACCCCATCCTGCCCACTCCTCTTACGATCCCCTCTTAATCCACTACCCTCCCTGATAGCCCCCCTTTCCTCCTGCTACCCCAGCCACCCATACCAGTGGCCCATCCCTTCCCAGTTCCCCTTCTCACCCTAACCAGCCCTCTTGCTCCCCTTCCCCTCAGCATACCCTCACACTTCTCTGCCTCCCCTTCCTCCACTAGTCCCCTCATCCATCCAGCACTGCTCTCTTCTCCTTTGCTAAATCTCGAGTCCCTTCTTCGCTGCTACAGACTCATTACTTCACCCTCCTCGCACAGCCACAGAAGGCAAAGGTACACTCCTCACCTGTCTCTATTTCTGCTCCTCCTGCTTCTCTCTGGAGATGTTCAACCCAACCCAGGCCCTCCCCTGAACCCTACCCCCTCAGTCATTTCCAAGGGCCTTCGCCATTTTCATCTGAATGCCAGAAGTCTTCTCCCTAAGGTGGAGACACTCTTAAAGTCTGGATGACCCATCACCCCATGACCTTCTTTTTGTCACCGAAACCTGGCAATCTGCCAGGATCCCAGAATCCTCACTCACTATTCCTGGTTTCAACCTCTACCATCAAGACTGCGACAAACATGGTGGTGGAGTAGCCCCGTACATCAGGCAGTCTTTCTTGCACCATCACCTTTCGAGAATCCTGCCCTTCCTCCCATGAACTCATTGTCGATCTCCTATCCCTTCCCTCCTCTATCCCAATTTACACTACACTGTAGGACTCTACATCCCACCTAAAACCCCAAAAGACTCCTTATTCACTTACATCTCCTCCATCACCTCCCACGCAGCAAATGGAGAGCTCATGCTCCTAGGTGACTTCAACCTGGACTGGTTCTCCCCCTCCTCTAAGCCCACCCTCCTCAAGATCGAGTCTCTTAATCTCACTCAGCTGATTCTTGAACACACCCAACTAAACCCTCACTCCCAAAACCACTCCCTGCTTGACTGGGTGCTTTTCTCATACCTCCATTGCATCATTGTTGCAGGTATCCTTCCTGATGCCCTTAGTGATTATTGCATTACATACTACGTAGGAAGATAAACTTTGCCCACACTGCCCCTAAATGCATTTGGTCTCGACCACTCCATGCCCTGGATACAGCAGCCCTACTCCAGAATCTTACCCATGCAAACTGGCTGCCATTGTTCTCAGCCCCAGACATTGACAGTGCCCTCTATTTCTTCTCCAGTACCCTCAGCTATATCTGGAATTCCAACATCCCTCTAAAGAACTCCAGAGTCAAACATCACCATCACTCCTGGATAACAGCAGACCTTATATCCCTATGCAGATCCAGGGACAAAGCCTGGACAAAATACAAATCTTGCCTATCTCGGACAGATCAGCAACATATAAATCCCTCAGAAATAAAAGCCATCCATCTTTCCAAGGCCAAGTACTTTAAGTCCCACCTACAACCAAATCACAACACTCCTGCTTCCTTCTGGAAAGTAATACACTCGCTTCTCGATCCTCCAGCACATCAGGCTCACCCCCCAATCCTAAAAATGGATGGCTCACCTGTCTCTGACCCCCTTCTCTGTAGCCAAGATATGCAACAAATTCTTCTCCACCTGCACGCTCCCCAACCATCCTACCCCTACCCCCCCTACCCCCTTCTGCCGAATTCTGCTTCCCACCAGTTTCTCCTCAAGAAGTCCTCACAGCTCTTACATCTCTAAACCTGGCTAAAACCAGCCCCGACAGAATCCACCCTAGGCTCCTCCAAATCTCTGCTCCTGCAGCCACTTCCCCTTTAGCTCACATTCTAAACCTCTCCCTCCTGACCTCCACCATCCTGCGGTCCTGGAAATTTGCCAAGGTACTGCCTCTTCATAAACGTGGTGACCCTTCCTCTCCCAGAAACTACTGGACCATCTCACGCCTCCCATTTCTTGCCAAACTACTTGAGTCACTTATCAACTCTAGGCTATAAGAATTCCTCTCCACCACTGACACACTCTCCCCCATACAACTCTAGGCTATCAGAATACCTCTCCTCCACTGACAGTCTCTCCTCCATACAGGCTGAGTTTAGAAAACAGCACTCCACCATCTCCTCCCTGTTGTGAGTCACCAACTCCATCTTCTCGGCTAGGGACCAGGGTCATATAACCGCTGCCATATTCATAAACCTGGCAAAGGCCTTTGATTCAGTCTTCCACCCCCTCCTGCTACATAAACTCCAATCTTCTGGTCTGGTAGCTCCCGCTGTAAACTGGTTCAGCTCCTACCTCCATGATATGCAGCAATCAGTTCAAGTAGGAGATGTCCTATCCTCCCCTCTTCCTATCCTTACAGGGGTTCCTCAAGGCTCCATACTAGGCCCCATCCTCTTCTCCCTCTTTATAAATGACCGCTCCATCTGCACTATCTCCCACATGCACTTGTATGCAGACAATACCATTATCTTCAGCTCAGAACCCTCCACCATCGACCTACAATCCCCAGTCCAGCAAGATTTCAAGAGGGTACAGACCTAGTTCCAGACAAACCAATTAAAATTAAACACAAAGAAAACTGTCACCATGACGTTTGGCTCCAGACAGAAACTAGCTATGCTTCAGTCCCCCCACCACTATCTCTACCCGGGATGGCTCCCTCCTTGCAAAGGTCCCTGCTGTCAAATACCCAGGGGTCTGGCTAGACAAGCACCTAGATTTCTTCACTCATATAAATGCCATTGTAACCCCTAGTTACCCGGGGTTACTAGAATCCCAGTAAGACCTAGTGGTAGGCAGGGAAGGCAGCTTGTGAAACTCCAGTTAAATGGGTTTCACACTGTCTCACTCTGTTCTCAGTCACAGCTGAGACTGAGAGATGACATCACCATAGAACTGTCGCAGCTGCATAAGCCACATTGGAATCTGCAGCAGAGGGAGTGAGATAGAACGTTGGGAGTTTTCAAAGCCAGTCTTCTGTTTTGTTTTGAAGAAGAAGGAAGTGTCTTTTATTTACCTGCTGTGTGAGGTCGTCAGTGTCCAGTTTCAAGTGGTGGAGACTGCTGTCCAGGTCACAGTGCCCTCTCCCTCCGGGGGGGGGGGCAGTAAAGTATCCCTCTGTGGGTTCCAGGGGCAATCCCCTAATTTCTACTACAGGAAGAAAGCTGCCTTTTTTTTTTTTTTACAGTTTCTGTTTTTGGTCTGATAAAAGTGAAAGCAGATGTACTTCGCCTATGGGGCACCTGCAATGAAAGGGTGAGTGTTTTGCTCTAATTTGAGAGGGCAAACAATATGTTTCTTCAGTTTGGAAAATGTGAAGAAAGCTGGGATGTGAACTACTA
Organism: Neoceratodus forsteri; assembly: GCA_016271365.2. Lineage (NCBI taxonomy): Eukaryota > Metazoa > Chordata > Ceratodontiformes > Ceratodontidae > Neoceratodus > Neoceratodus forsteri. The sequence continues at coordinate 1,548,318,439 of CM057455.1, read as the reverse complement.
TTTGGGAGGCCTATTGTACTAGGACAAACAAATGGAGTAGTGTAAAAATCTAAAGTCTTTATGGATTCAGGTAATGTTGTAGAGGGGGTGCTACAGGTCATCCACCGTTTAATCTACATTTCAAAGTTTTAGTTTCTGTTTGTCCAGAGAAATGGCCGGGTATGGGCTGTGGGAGCTGGAGGTGGGAACACCCCCCATCTTTAGTGACCAGGTCCACCTCTACGGATTTCTTCTGTGATTTGCTACTTGCCTTATGCGCCTGGCCAGTGATGAGGTAGGTACCCAGATGTGGGTCGCAACTTTGGAAAATCTCTCTAGGAGTCGCAGACTCTAAGTGGTGTGGGGAGCCACAACTTGGGAAAAGAATTCTCCTTGTTTGATTGGAGTCAGAAGGAAGTAAGAAGAAAATCTCTCTAGGAGTCACAGACTCTAAGTGGTGTGGGGAGCCACAACCAAGTAAAATTTGGGTTCATTCTTTAAATGGACCGTCAGTCAAGTGGCCGGCAGGGGAGCCGGGCCAGTCGGGCTGTGTATCCATAGCGCATGCAAGTCCGGGCTGTGTGCCTGGTGGGTCCAGAGCCAGAAAACAGTAGAAATGGGTTCATTCTTTAAGTGAACCGCCTGGTAGTCTCCAATCTGCATTATCAGTAAACGTAGCCCCTTGGGGGTCCATCTATGCTTTGTTGTGTTCAGCTAGTTATGAATAAAAGCCACACTGACAAATCCCAATCCTGGTTCTGGATATTAGTTATTGCTTCCTGTAGTCGGATTTACTTGGGTGCCCCTGTGCAGAGTAGCCAAACCTAGGTCCCCTTGTGCCGGGTAACCTCATCCTCCCCGAACCCAGGTCCCCACTAGGTATTGCTGCCAACGCCAACAGCATGCCACCTGTCGTTTTAGTAAAAAGGCAGGGGTGAGGGGTTACACCATATCTGTACCAAACTCCATCCTATAAAATTGCTGTCTTCTACTGTCATAAAGACAGTCTCCCCCTACCTGACGGGAGCTGGTTGCAAACATGATTCTCTCAGTCATTGTCTATGCTGATGTGGTCTATGGCACTGCCCCTGCCACATGTCTCTCAAGACTTCACACTTCTAAATTTCTTCTGCCACTTTGTTACTTCTGCCTGTCCCCTCACTCACCACTGCCTTCTCTGTTCCTCTCTCTCTCCCTTTCACCATTACCACACAGGAGGATGGTTCACTGTATCTCCTTCATTAAGTACTGGTTTGGGACCCTTCCTCCATGCCTCTCCTCCCGTCTATCACCTAACCCTCCAGCATACTCTCTATGTTACAGGGACTGATGAGCCTTTTCTCTTCCACACCTCCACTCAGCGGCAGATTAGTCTTTCTCCTATCACCTACCTTTCCTCTGGAATCAGCTCCCCTCTGACCTTTGCCTGTCCTTCTCACTGTCTTCCTTCAAAAGACTCCTCAGACTTCTCCCCTCTATCCAGTGTTCCTACCTCTCTTCTTCCCCTGCCGCCTATTCACCCCCTACCCTCTGCCCAATAAAATACTCTCCCACTCATGAATAATTACAGCAAATGCAGTTTCCACTGCTGGCTTATCTGTGTTTTAAGCTACAGTATGTCTTCACCAGCCTAATATTTATATATTTTATATTTTTGTTTACTAATTGTTGTTGTCTCATCAGTATTCGCTGTTAGCTGATTTTTAATTTCAATGATTTGTCTGCTTGTTTCTCAGTATGTATAACTGCATTATCATGTTTCCCTTACCCCCCGGGTTACACCTGGAAATGGGCCTCAGCTCAGTGTGCCTTTCCCAGTTACCAAATTTTAAATAAAATATAGCCAGTTTGCAGCTTCTGCATTGGCCCCTGGCAGCAACATCATCTTCCCCATGTCCTGGATTTGAAAGCACTGTGGGCTACCATCTGTATGCATACCTCTCAACCTTTTATCACCCGAATGTGTGACAAGAGGACAAAAATGTGTGACACATCAAACATGACATTGCAAGCTCAGAATACTGTGGAAATAAGTGCACTAATGTTAATAATGTTTACTGATAACCTAGCATTTTATATTATTATATATTTCTGCTTAAAAGTCTCAGTGGTCAGTGTGGAATGTCACCTCCTCAATGTGGGACAGAGGATTTCTGAGGGATAAAATGAGTGACGTACCTCGTAATGTGTGACAGTTGAGAGGTATGTCTGTATGTCAGGAACTATCTAAAACCATTTGTCAGCCCCCTTCCCTGCCATGGCCACTGGCGGCAAAAATGTCTCGCATCAATGTCCTGGATTAAATAACATTATGTGGTACATTCTGTATGTAAAGAACCATATAGAACCATTTTCAAGCACCACCACCACCCCCCCCCCCCGCCATCTCCTTCATGGTTACCGATAGAAGCATGTTCTCCCTTCCATGTACAAGAAGGACCATCAGCTCCAACTTTGGGCAGCTGGAGTGGGAGAGGCTGGGAGCACCACTACCCAGCCAGAGGCAGTGGAGTGGGCAAGTGCTCCCCATGCCAGCCCCCCCAACTGCCACCTTTCTTACCCACCACCACCTTCACTAGCTATGCTTCTGGGTGGATTAATGAATGGGAGAAATGTGGAAGGTCAAGAGAAAATGTCCCTGACTCTTTTTAAAATGTAACTTATTATCATTAATGGCCATCTGAACCACTGCCAGAAGAGGCAGATGAAACCTCTGTTTAATGTTTCATCCAAAAAAGGGCACCTCCAACACCACAGGGTCCCTGAAACACCATGCTGGTTCATCAGTACAGTTAGTTTTAAAAAGGTAGCCACCAACATCATTTCTGCAGCATGTGGTCATTGGTGGTCTCCCATCCTACTACTGATCAGGCCTTACTTGTGAGATCTGACAGGCTCAGACTCCAAGGTAGTAAGGCTGTAGGCAATCTGCTTTTGTTAGAAGAGTCTTCATGAGCCTGTGAAAGTTTGATGAGCGCCCATTTCATTCCATTTTAACCTCAGAAAACTGATTAGAGTCACACTGGGCTCTTTCAATCCATGATTTTCGAGAATAGAAATCTAGATGTACAGCAGCATGGATAAAATGTTTGCTCAAGTCCCTGGCTTGACTTGTTTGTGTTTCAGGATAACATCACCAGACACAACTCCAAAGAAGTTCCTCACGTTGGGTTCCAAATTCCGCTACAGTGGGAGGACACAAGCCCAGACTAGAAGAGCAAGTGAAAAAATACAACGCCCCGCACCTTACTTTGAACGCTCATCCAGCAAGCGCTATACTATGTCTCGCAGCTTAGATGGTGGTAAGAACCGCATGATAATCCCCAGTGTAATGTTGCAGGCTGCATTATAATCAGGAAGGAGCTTGGTGTATAAATAATCCTTCTCTAATTCCAGGTCTTTTGATCTCTTGCCAAATAATATACATATGATAATCCTTCTCCTGATAAAAACAATTTCTTGGAAAATGTACTTTTTGGAGTAGGAGTTGGATTTCTCTGTTTTATTGGGTTACCTTCAAAAAGTCAGGGTTTTTGTTGGGTAGGGAGTAAAAAGGAAAAATAATTATTGTAAAAAAGAAAAATAATTATTTTTACATTTTCAGATAAATTCATACCAAACTGTTAGGCCGTTATAGACATGCAATGTACTGACATGGTGTTTAGGTTGGAAGGAACACTAGCTCCATCTAGCCACCCCACACACACACACACACACACAGCTCAAAAGCAGGGATTAATCAGCATGCTGTGCATATAGAGATATCCCAGACATAAACAAAAACTGGATTACTAGTCTTGAGACTACAGTGATGGTAGCATAAATGGTATTTGTGTTACACTGCTGTACACAAACTAAATGCATTTGTGTGCAGTTATACATACAGTACAAACCTACATACATGTGTGTTCATGACAAAAAAATAACTGCTTGTGTAAATCTGTAAAGTTGTACGTGTAAGTGTTCATTATGCAGGGGATTGTTTAATGCAGGGCTGTATTCAGTGGTGGTGCTGCAGTGTGTTAACACGAAGATGAAAAATTAGTTTTTGAACTTTGAGTCACATTTAGCCTAGCTGCTGAATTGATCAGGCTGCAGTGGAAGAGCTTACTCATTCACTTAAAATAGATCAGCAACCTTTTTTTGGCAGCTGGGCATGGCTATGACATCATAGCAGTTAGGCATGGCTATGGCATCATAAATATCATAATTCACAGGTATGATGTCAAACTTGAACCATGACTGTAAGCTTTGACCCAGTCAGCCAAAGGCCTAATAAAACAGTTGAAACAAATGTACAAAACAGACAGTGGGTGCAAGGAACGGCCTGTTGACACAGTTGCTGTGAAGTCACTTGCCATGTTGGCAGATTGGGTCCACACACAGAGCCTGAATTGCTGCCAAGAGACTGATGTAGCATCATCATGGATGCTCACAGCCTCTGGCGAGGGGTGCCAAGCCAACATGGTGCTTCATTGCCCCTGGTGCTTTGCAACGAGAAGGTGGAGATGTTGCACAGACCCACAACTACCTACTATTTTCTATGAGTGCCTAACATTGGTGTCTCTAGAGGTGAGGCAGAATCAGGCTCCATTCACAGTCGCACTAGGTGGTGGAGGCAGCAGAACATTGGGGTGCACCTAGGCTCCCCAGTTTTGCTGCCACCACTTTTTATTGTGTACAAAGATTTGACTTGGTCATTGGGGAATAGGATCCCCAGCAACTTAAGTTGCATGTAGATGGTGCTGCCAGATGTTACTTGGTACAAGTAGGGTTTGCACCCCATTAAAATACTGGGTGAGGGACCCATGGAGTGCTGTACATAGCATAGCACCAGTTGCATGGAGCTGTGCCATGCCAAGTGCCCACAGGTATTGGCAGTAGCACTGTAGTTCTTCTCTCCCCCCCAACACTCATCCATACTTTTAGGAGTGCTTCTGGGCATCTTGTAGGTGGCTATTGCTATCTGCCATGTTATGTCCCTGGTGCTCCAGTAACTCCTGACTTGCACCCTAGTCCAGTAATACTCTTTGGCATACAGTGGAACCCCTCTGTGTAGACCCATTTTCCCACTTGTCTCTTTCACATACTAGATCCCCCAATGATGTCCTCACCCCTCCCCAACCATGGCTTTCCTTTACCCTGTCGCAGGTTTCTGACACTCCTACTTCTGTGACAGTTCTTCAGGTCGGGAGTGTTTCAAAACTCTGTGATGGGCTTTAAGAGGCTTGTCCTGCTTTAGGAATGGCCATGTGGGCCATCTGCATGGTGCCCCCCACCACCACCACGGGAAGGCTTGTGACTCAGGGCAGTTGCTCTTTCATCTTAGTGACTGTCCATTTCAACAGTGTGCAGTGCCTATGGTCTCAGGATGATAGCTGGCATTTGGGCTGCCCCCCCCATGCCACTCCTTTGCACTGGTGGATATTTGACCCTTTGCCCTCAAGGCACTGCCATAGATGGGGTGAGCCAAGAGGGTTGCTTCCATGGATAAGGGGCATCAGGTCTAGGGACTGTTTTTGGCCATATGGGGGTGGTTTTAATCATAAAGTCCAATATAAGTGGCAAAAAGGTACAGTGGTTTTCCAAAAGGAATGCCAGTTTAAGCCACTAACCCAGTTTTAAATGGTTACTGTGCCCTGGTATTTTAACTTATTAAATAATGTTGTTTTCCCTTTTTCATGTTAACTAGTTTGAACACTAAAAAAAATCTGGATCCATACATTATGTAAAAAAACTGTCAAGTCTTTAATTCTGTTGAGGGGCTCTAATGACATAAACCACTTGAGCATCACTCACATGCTTGTGACATCATCAAAGCCCTTCAATAGAATTATGGGCTTCTTTATAGATAGTGTATGGTGCACTTGCTGACATCTTGTACACTCCCTTAAGTCTTGTACCACAGTTAACTGCTAAGAAGTTAATCTAGAGTTTGCCATAATTATAAGATGCATTTATATCAGGAAAATGTCATTTATTTATTTTTTTATTTATTATGTACATCAGATAACCTTTGAGCACAACTACTCATTTACAAAGGATCCATGTCAGAATTAAACAGGCACAAAAATAGGAAAATACATGTACTGTCAGCAGTTCCATAGGAGTGTAGTCCAGTCAGGAATATAATAAATGAGGGAGCAGCAAAATCACTTACAGCTGTGCAAATAAAGGCAGACAGTGTTGAAACAGGATCACATTATAAATACAAAGGGAAACTGAGCTCGAAAGATAGAGGTTACAACTGCACTGAACTGCAAGGGCGGACCTTAGGGATCTCTTAAATTGGTTTAACTTGAGTAGATTCGGCAGGGCATCAGGCAGTTTGTTTAGCCAGTTTGCAGCCCAAACAACAAAGGGAATCGCTAGCCCGGCTGAGAACTCCAGAAGGGAGGATAAAGGACAGACCTTGATGTACTTCTGGTGTTGTAGCAGTTTGAGATGGCATGAAAGCAATTAGTTGAGGCAGAGGGAACCCAAGATCACATTTTTGACTAGCAGACTGATCTGCAGCTTTATTTTGCTGGGTAGTGGAAGCCATTTAGTTTGGGAATAGAGGGTACAAGTATGGGTGCAGTTATCTGCACCAAGAATGAAGTGACATGCTTTATTACAGATCAGCTGTACTCTGTCTAGCACCATGTCACAGGCACCTGTGTAAACAGGGAGGCCATAGTCTACAAGTGACAGGATGGAACTGGCCACTATAAGCCATCTAGTTTCCACAGTTAAGTTGTTCCGGTTTCAGTACAGGGCACTCAGTCTTCTGTTGACTATGGTCACACGCCTATCAACATGGAGGGGGGCAAATGATATGGTATCATCCAGGGTTATTCCAAGGTATTTAAAGGTCTCCACTTTTTTCACGAAGTTGTCCCAGGCCATTCCAGATAACAAAGGGTGAGGTTTTCCATTTTAATGGGAGGCTAGAGAATAGCATAGTCTTTTTTGTGTGTATGTGCAGTTTAGGACCAATTTATTCAGGAACCAGCTTTTCAAGGCTTTGAAATTACTTTGAAGTGTGGTAGTCGGATAGGAATGGTCAGGGTTTTTGGTATAAAAGACTGCATCATTAGCACAGAGTAGAATTTCGGCCATTTGCTTGGCATCAGGCAAATTGTTTATAAAGAGGTCAATTAGGAGTGGGCCCAGGATGGAGCTCTGGGGATCCCAATGGAGACTCCCATAATGTCAGACAGAGAGCCCTCGATCTTCACTCGCTGAGTGTGGGACACCAATGGGTACTCCCCTAATGCCAGACAAGGAGCCTTTGGTCTTCACTCGCTGAGTGTGGTTCATGAGGTAACTGCAGAACAGTCCACTGTGCTGTGTGACAGTCCTAAGTCATTGAGTTTATTGAGTAGGAACTTACAGTTGGCCAGGTCATAGGCTTTTGTAAGGTTGATGTAGATAGTCCTGACCAGGTCATCACTGTCAAGGGCCTCATGAACATAGGTGGTATGTTCCAACAGCACCATATTGGTGCTGTGTAGCTTCTGAAAAAAATGATGCTAGACACACTGGACATTGTATTTTTCTAGATACTTGATTAGCTGATCTGAGATCATTCTTTCTAGAGCCTTGGATAGTGGGAAAGAGAACAGAAGTTGGCCTGTAATTGGCTAGACTAGAGCAGTCACCATTTTTGCAGATTGGTGTGACCAGAGCAGATTTCCACTTCTTGAGGAACTGCGAGTGACGTAGAGAGAAGTTAACATTTTGAGAAAGGATATGAAAGTTCCTCTACCACCAGAGCAAGTAATTTCATGTCATTCGAATCACTCAGTCATAGTTTTGCCAAGCACCCCAGTGATTTATTTCGAGGTGTCCTTGACTGGCACATGTAACCCCTAGGCGACGCTATTTCTAGGGCTACTACCCCTGCCTTGTGGGCCCATACAAGGTTGAGGGGCCTGGGTTCCCAAAATCTACTTTAAGCTGGTTCTTATCCTAGGTTTTACATTTTGCACAGTGCCTCCACCCAGAGTTTAGCTTTAAGTGGGCCTGCTGTTATCTGGTAAATCCCTCTGGGATGCTGTACCCACCCACTATTAACACAAGCCACCCCAAACGTGACCCATTAAAATTTCCCCAGATGCTGTACCCACCCACTGTTAACACAAGCCACCCCAAACATGGCCCAATAACATTTCCTCACATTTCATTACATTTTAACATTTACTGGCTGGATCCAAATAGCATGATCACAACACAGGTATCTGTAAAAAGAATAATGAACAGTTTATTTACAGGGGGAAGGCTTAGGATAGGGGAAGACCGGAGGAGAGGTTATCCATTTACAGTATCTACAGTGAGTTAAATGGTTTTGATTTGTGCTGGTGAAACCCTCCAGCTGGGTAAGTAAGTTGCATTTTAAATCACATAGTGATCACATATTTCACCATCCTCCAAAATAACCAGCGCCATGGCTAACTAAGCTGCATAAATCATTTGACACAGTACACATTGCTTTACCCACACTGGTACTAGTCCCCCAACAATTGGTAGGGGACGCCGCAATCCCAGCTGTAATCTGGGTACCCAGTAACCGCAGTCCATTTAAAGGTGCAGGCCTGAAGATGAATGGTGCAGCTGTACATTGGCCAGCTAGATTAAGAAATTTAAATCTTGGACTTGAAATATTATTAACCACTTTAACTATTTACACTTTCTTGGGTTTGTGCATGGGAGGCCCTGCATCCTGGAACACTGCCCTTCTTTTGGACAGAGAGCACTTGCTGTGTTAACCAGCTGGTTACATTTTATTTAACACATTTGCCTTTTCTGAACATTCAGCACCCTTATGTTTCTTGAACATTCAGCACATTTATAATTTTTACACATTTATAACCTTTCAATACAAACCGCGCTCGTGGCGATAACGGTTCTCTTATCTCACATGGGCTCTTTCTATATAACTGTAGCTCTCTTGGGCTCATTTGAATTCAAATTCATTTATATTCTTTTAATTAGCTTGCATTTTAGCATCCCCAGGCTCTTGCAATTCAAACACATTTATATTCTTTCAGTTAGCTTGCATTTAACATCCCTTGGCTCTTTCAATTCAAACACATTTATATATTAACAGGACCATGTCTGGTCACATCAGCTAAATAAGGTTCACCTTCGCTGGGCAGTGATTAAATGCAGCAGATGCAGGGTGCAGACCAACAAACGGATCCACACAGTTAACCAGTCTTTAGGGTCTGGCAGCCCCAATAAGCTTTCTCCTTTATTGCACTGGAAGGTACAGTCTTACTCATTCAGGCATTCTCACGGAATGACTATCTGTCATCTTAAGGTTCCTGAAGTGTTCAGCACTCTCACTACTGAGGCAGGTTCGGCTCTCTCACAGCTGGCTTGGCATCAAGTTGCAGGACCCATGTTTTTCCCAAATGAGGAAAGGGTTTGGCTAGCTCCTGGAGGACATTTTCTGGCAGCCCCCAGGCTAGCAGGTTCTGCTTTAAACCAACACTGATTTATTTACGGCCAAAGAAGAACAAAGTCCCTCTTCTGTGTGGAGAGGCTTACACTGGATCTCCAGGCCCATTTGGTTTGCTGGGAGCCCGAGCCCCCACCCTCATGGGGGACTGCCACTTGAATCTGAAAAATCTGCTGAAATGCTCTCTTTTGTGGAGCTTTCCTGAGGCTCCCATTGGCTGAGGCTATTGGTTGTTGGCTCTGATTGGTTGGAAGGCTTGTCAATCTCAAAAATGAATTATTCTTTAACCTCCCTCGATTCACAGTTGATTTGTTGTTTTGGTGCCTGAATTTAGGTCCCTGCAGTCCCCCATAAGGACTTGGAAGTTTCCCATGAGCTTTGGCAAAAGTCCCACAAGTCCTGGCTTAAAGATCCCAGCTTTCTGATTGGCTGTTGCTGCTTTGTAATGGCTGCTGAACACACAGTCCCCTTAGGTGCAGAATTAACATAGTCCCAAATAAAGTCCTGCTGCAGCCAGAATATTTAATATAAATGCCCGCTTGCCCCACAGTTCAGTAGTCCCATGTATGTCCTTTTAGTCACTGCCCAGCTTTAATTATTTGCTCCGTTTTCCTGTCACTGCTGCCAATATTTTGTTAACCCCTACTTGCAGCAGGCAGGCTGTTTCTCCGAGTCCCAATGTTATCTGGTGCAGCCAGTTTAGTTGGTTATTTATTATTTAAACATTTTCCCTTTAAACAGTTTTTCCCTTTCTTACATCTTTTTCCAAATACCCAAACAGTAGTTATGTTATTTACAATGTCTTTCTCTTTTTAGCAGCCACCAAAATACTGCTTCCCTGACGGCGGACAGACCCTCATGAATATTCATAGGATCGGTACCCATTAATATTCATAAGCCCTGATCTGTAACAGGAGAGAAGGATTAGTTAATTCTGCTTGCTGTGGAGAGTTAGTGTGGAGAGGATTTTTGTAAGTTTTGCCATTGTTTTTTTTTTTAAACTGCGGGAGAGGAGGATTGGTTAATTCTACTTGCTGCGAAGAGAATTAGTGTGGAGAGGATTTTTGTAAGTTTTGCTATTTTATTTTTTTTATTTAGCTTAATGTAGAATTTAGCTTAAAGGCTTCTGTGGCTGGAGGGATTGAACAGGACATGCTCAGACTTGCTCACCCGCAAAGTCTTTAAATTCTGACAGAGCCATCAAACTGCAAGAGAGAAGGATTAGTTAATGTTGCTTGATATGGAAAGAATTAGTGTGGAGAGGATTGTTGTTTGTTTTGCTATTTTGTAAACTGCAGGAGAGAAGAATTAGTTAATTCTACTTCCTGTGGAGAGAGAGAGAGAGAGAGTTAGTGTGGAGAGGATTTTTGTTAGTTTTGCTATTTTTTTTTTCAATTTAGCTTAAACTAGAATTTAGCTTAAAGGTTTCTGTGGCTGGAGGGATTGAACAGGACATGCCCAGACTTACCCACCCACAAAGTCTTTAAATTCTGACAGAGCCATCAAACTTCAGGAGAAAAAGATCAGTTAATTCTGCTTGCTGTGGTGAGAGTTAGTGTGGAGATGATTTTTGTAAGTTTTGCTAAATGTTTATTTTTTTTTTATTTAGCTTCAAGTGGAATTTAGCGTAAAGGTTTCTGTGGCTGGAAGGGTTGTAAGAGCCCTCCCACACACCTCTTTTATCAGCCTTTCTTAAATACTGAAATGCCACTGGGGGTTGATTTTGACGGCTGTGAGAGAGGAGCTTGGGGAGCTGCAAACTAACCTACGCCCTCAGGGAAGGTCAAGAGGAGAACAAGGAACAGCCATATGATCTAATTTTAAAGATATATATATAATATATATAACTTATGAGTAGGACTGTGGTGTACAGTTAGTACTGTAGATCCTTTTTTTTAATTCAAAGTTTATTAGTTTTCACAATTACATATGAGAGCAGCTCCATACATTACTTATGACAATACACTTGTAGAATGTTTGTACAACTGTTAAAGAAGCTGCTCCCCCACCCCCCAGCCTCCCTCCCTCCCCCTTCCCCAGCACAGCTCAGGTTGACAAAATGTTCACCAGGGTAACCTAAATGATTACTTGGAGAGGTAATCTAAATACAAAACAGTGTGTACAAAGGTTCCCATATACATTTATATTTAGTCAGCCTATTATTTAAACTAGCCACCATTTTCTCCATTCTAAGATTGGCTAAGATCTCTTTAAGACACTCCAAAAAAGGAATGTCCTCACTGTCCTTCCAATGCCGAAGGATGACCTTTTTGACCGATAATGAAATTAAGGCCATGTGGTATCTCCTAGATACAACTGGTATGGAAGTGTGGTCTCCCAACAGGCACACCTCAGGTTTGAAAAGATCGGAGAGGCCCAGGAGGGGATCCATCCTGTGACGGATATCATCCCAGAGAGTAGTAACTTTCAGGCACGACCAGAATATGTGGTACAGCGTACCCTCCTCCTGCCCACATCTGGAACAGAGGGCCGAGTCTATAAGGCCAAACCTATGGAGCCTCTGAGGAGTGTAGTATATATTATGCAAGATGTGAAATTGTGTCAATCTTAATCTATCCTGCGTAATATATCTGTGAGCATTTTTCCAAAGGACTGCCCCATCTATTTCTAGACTGGGGAAGTACGCTGCCCAGTATGCCTTTGGTATGAATTCTTCAGGATATTTACAATCATATAAACTTTTGCAAATCTCGGACACCGAATGTCGATGTCCTATTAATGTTAGCAACACATCCTGGAACCTTTTCCTGTCTGGAAGGGGCGGGAGCGCCCCAAAATCTTTTGCTAATAAATGTTTTAGCTGATAGACTTTGAAGATAGATTTAGTGGGTATCCCGAATCTGCTCAAAATAGTAGTAACTGCGAGCCACGAGCCATCCTGCGTCACTAACTGGGCAAGGGTAGTATTACCCAGTTGTGGGAGCCAGTTTCAACTGATTGGCTTGTTATCTAATTTTATGTTGGGGTTGCCCCAAACCGGTTGGGCCAAGTCCGTCACCTGCCTATATTCCATACTAGAACATATCTGTGCATGCACCTTCAGCGAGATTGCCAGTGGGGTGAGTTTCAATTGCGGGGGAAGATCACTCTGTCTTATATGCAGCAACGATAGTGGCATCAGACCACACTGCTTAATAGAAGTTAGTTCTATTCGCAGCCACATCAGGAGGCTCTCTCCTGAGGCAGTTTCCCCCTCGTTCTCCAACCGTCTCAAGTATTTCACCATATGACTCGCCCAGTAGTAAAATGCCAGAGATGGGAGGCGAAGACCTCATCTATCCTTAGGGGGGGCGGCTAGCTTGTAATATGCAATTCTGGGTTGCCTTTCGGCCCAGATAAAGTTTGTTATTATTGCGTTGACTTTGCGGAACCATGAACTGGGAATCCACATGTTAAGCAAATGTAATGGGTAAAAAATTCTGGGGAAAAGGTTCATCTTGATGAGATTTACACGTCCCCAGAGTGTAATGGATAGCTTGGACCATCTCTTCAAGTCTACTTCCAAGGTTTTTACTAAATCATCCAGGTTCAGCTTTAAAAAGTGGGCCGGTTCTCTTACCACCTGGATACCTAGATATTTTAAAGAGTTCGAAGTCCAGGACATGCCACTCTGATTGACTGTCGACTTATCCACCCTGTGATTGAGTGGGAACACCAAAGATTTATCGACATTTAGCTTATAATTAGAGAGCATAGCAAACTCCTGGATCACCACCAGCAACGCCGGTACCGAGTTATCTGGATCTGTCAACTGCAACAATAGATCATCAGTATATGTGGATACTTTGACCTCGTGCCCTTGAATAACCACCCCATGGATCAGAGAACATTGTTTGATCCGGCGGATCAGGGGCTCTAAGTATAGAATAAAGAGCAACGGTGAAAGGGGACAGCCCTGTCTGGTGCCTGAGTGGAGTAGGAACTTTTCAGAGATCGCTCCATTGACCATCACTCTGGCTGATGGTGCGCTATAAAAAATTCTGATCCAGTTCTGAAAGAGCTGGGGAATCTTACAAGCATTCAGGGCCCTAAGTAAGAAGTTCCCCATCCACCCTGTCGAATGCCTTCTCCGCATCCAGTGAAACTAGGACCGCCGGGTAGGGGGCATCCCTGGTTGCGGAGAGGACATGTGACCGGGTTCTAAGATGGTCCATTGATGAGCGTCCCTGCACTAACCCGACTTGTTATGGCCCAATCAGATCAGTGATTACTAGAACTAGACGGTCTGCCAAAATCTTGGCTAGAATTTTAATGTCTTGATTCATTAAGGATATAGGGCGGTAACTTGCCGGTGATTCCGGGTTTTTCCCAGGTTTCAGAAGTAACACAATTAAAGCCTCCCACAGGGCCGGGTCTGTTTGTGTACCAGATAAAATGTACTGAAATAGAGACATTAACATAGGGAGCAAAAGATTTAAAATTTTTTTATAGAAATTTGCCGAAAACCCATCTGGGCCAGGTGACCTGTCTGAGGGTAACGCCATAACGACTCTGGTGATTTCCTCCACAGTTATTGGGGAAATCAGTCAGTCCTATTGTAAGTCCAACAGAAGGGATAGTCTGGAGGTCTCCTGATAGCAATCTATGCTAATATCCGAAACCGAGTCTCTGGGACTATATTAATTATCATAGTATCTCTGAAACTCCATGACTATCTCCTCAGTTGTTGTCAGGAGCATATTGTTTGTTGGAGAGCGGATTGTCAAAACATGTCTATTCGCCACTGTTTGTATAATCCTCAGTGCCAGTAGTCTTCCAGCTTTTTCTCCCGTATCTGAATATGCCGCTCTGGCCCTGAGGATCGCAGATTCTGCTTTGTGTCTCAGTAATTCTAGATAGCCCTCTTTGAGTTTGACCAGTTCCTGTTTTTCAAGCTCTGATAAGGGTGGGCTTAATCTTGCTTCTTTATGTTGAATTTCCCGTAATAGCCCTTTCAATTTTCTATCTTTTTCTTTTTTCCGGAAGGTAGCTAAACTAATTAAGGCACCTCTCATGGATGTCTTAAAGGCTTCCCAGAGCATATCGGGTCTCCCAACAGAACCGGAATTGGTTCCTATGAAGTGATGGATATGCTCACTGATTACTTGGACCATTTTATCCTCTTTTAACATGTGGTTGTTTATCTTCCACCTGAAAGACTTCTTAGGAGAAGAGAGGGGCGCTAGGTGACATACGACCAATGCATGGTCAGAAGGGGGACCTGATTGTACAAGAGCTTCAACCACTCTGGGAAGGAGACTATGTGAAAGGAATATATAATCAATGCGAGATGCCATGTTATGTACGGGAGATATGAAGGTACATTCCTTTTCCAGAGGATGGAGCACTCTCCAGACGTCACAAAGAGCATACAACTCTAAGAGTTCTGACAGGGCTCTTTGGGCTGGTGAGCGAGCTCTGCTCGTGGAAGCGGAGCGGTCCATTGAGGAGTCCATCACAACATTCATATCTCCCCCTATAACCATCGGCAATGCTGAATATGGTTGCAATACATCGACTAACTTCACAAAAAAGTCAGGGGAGTCAAAATTGGGCCCGTACAAAGTTCCCAAAATGAGTTCGGTAGCGTACAAATAACCGTGGATAAACAGGAAGCGGCCCTGTGGGTCCTTGATTGCTTGTTTCATTGCAAAGGGAACCTTCCTGTTAATCACTATTAGGACCCCCGCACTGTTGGTAGTCCCCTCGGCTGAAAAAACTTGCCCTATCTGCAGGCGTCTCATACAGTTAGCCTCCGAGTCTAACAGGTGAGACTCCTGTATAACCCCTATGTCTATGGATAGCAGATCCATATGCTTAAGAACTTTATATTGTTTGACACGCTGTCTTAAACCCTTAACATTCCAAGTAGCGATTCTTATGGTATTAGCCATATTCGCTAGCTATATAACGAAACCATACTTAAAACGAGACTCCGGATAGCATAACCATACTACAATCCCTATTGAGCTGTGCTGAGGACCCCCACATTTCGCTCCCCTATCCCCCCTCCTCTTATACCCGAAGAAAACATGAATGGATACCAATACCTTCCTCCCCAACCTTCCCTTGCTAACAACCAAATCCCAACCCTCCCACCCTCAAACCCTCGAAGAAACATGTCCCCTAAATTATTAACTGACCCATTGCATCACACATACCCCATCCCTTCTGTCACAGTTACGTGACGCGGCGAGTCCCGCTGTGGTCCGCAGCCATAGCCCTCCCGCCATCCCAAAACTCCCTAAACACATAACTTCTTAGGGAGTGTTACGTTGTGGTGGGTGATCATGTCCAGGCATCACGCCCTGAACTTATGTACTTGGCCCCTGAAAGGCCCCCGAACAAAACCCCTCGTTGAGGTCTCGCCTGGGGCACCTCATATGTACAGTCGTTTCTCCTAGGGGGAACCCCGCCCACACTATCACCTGTAATCCATGTCCTGTAAGCATGAGCATGCAGTAGCCACCAGTTCCCATCTGGGGCTCCGCAATAAACCTAGGCCTGATCGAAAACTAGAATCTGACACCATACAGTTCCAACGAGACAGCCCCCCCCCCAAAAAGGGTTCAAACAAAACCATCCATGAAAGGAATTTTGAGTTAATCAGTCCTCTATAAAAGAAACTACAGCAATAAGACTATAACATTAGAAATAAAATTAGCTCGTGTTTAAAAGATCTCTTTGAAGTCTGCCTCTTCTGGAACTTCTCTGTCCCCATCGAATCATTCTCCTGTAATCTTCACCCACAGCCCGCCTCACTTAGGCCTGAACAGGTCGGGAAATTCCTTTTGTAAAGCCTTCGTGGCCAAGTCTGCGTCCTCAAAGGATACCCAGGCCCCCGACACCATCACCTGGAAGCGGGCCGGGTATCCCATACAGAATTTTATACCTGCTGCGATGAGCTTGGTCACGACTGGGTGAAAAAGGGACCTTCTTTGCTGCACCGAAGCTGGTAAGTCCTGGGTGATTCGTATTGCCTTGCCTTCCCAAAGGACCTTCTCTAATTATTTTATCTTAGAGAGCAGATGTTGCTTTTCTTGGTAGTTTAGTAGCTTGGCTAACAAGGGTCTGGGCTGCTGACCTGGAGCTGGGATAGGCCGCAACGCCCGGTGAGCCCTCTCGAGGGTATATGAAGTTCCATAGGGAGAGGGTCCGGCGAGCTTTTCAAACAGCCTCTGCATAAATAGAATCACATTCTGGCCCTTTTTCTTTTCGGGTATTCCCAAAATGACCACGTTATTTCTTCAGGATCACCCCTCCAGATCCTCGACTTCTGCTCGAGCTTCTTAATGCGCTGGTGGTTGCTGATCGTGGCTTCCTTGGTGCGGCTCACCTCTTTCTCTACAGACATTATTCGGGCTTCTGCATCCATGACTTTAACGTTCAGCTCTTCCAGTGCCCCTGCCAAATGCTTGATCTCTGAGACTACCATTTTCATGTCATCTCTTAGGGGCTGTAATTCTCTTCGGAATAATTCCAGTGTAAGAGGTGGTGTCTCTGGCTCCAGCGTTTTCAGGGCTGTAATATTTGACATCTTCCCACCTCCTGATGGCTGGACCTTGGGTCTTTTCCCGGATTTCTTGGGGGAGACAGGTGGAGTGTGTCGGGGCATCGTGGGTTTCATTTCTGCGTCCATATCTCGATGTAAACCCGTTCCGCCAACACTCTAACAGTACAGACTTCTTTTGCAGTATTATAAAGCTTCTTTCCAGGCAGTTTATACCCTAATGAGAGAGAATGATTAGATGGGGACAGAGAAGTTCCAGAAGAGGCAGACTTCAAAGAGATCTTTTAAACACGAGCCCGCAATCAATGCACCTGGGCAATCAAGCAGGCTAAAGCTAAATTCTACCAGGCCACGTTGACATCCTCCTGGGGCTCGTCCAGAGCATTCTGGGACAACATTAAAGATTTAAACAGTAAGACCTGCTCCCCCCCCTCCATCCCAGATTGTCATAAACGGGACTGTCTCGACTGACCCCACCTGTATTGCTAACTGCCTTAATAAAACCTTCACTGACTTAAGTGCCGTCCTCCCGGCCCATTTTTCAGACCCGTTGCCAAACCCACCCACGTCTCCCATTCCCAGGCCGCAATCCACTTCCGAATGATCTCACCCCACTATGCCAAACCTTTCTTAATAAAGGCCCTTGCCTCTCAGAACCCTACCAATGACCCTCTCGACTCCAGGATACTCCGCCTCGTGCTGGATGTCATGCTCACCCGCTGGCGCTTATCATTAACAAATCCTATGCCTCGGCCAATTCCTAAGGCTTGGAAGCATGCAGAATAACCCCCATCCATAAGTCCGGGACCGCCTCTGCCTAACACTACAGGCCCATCTCCATCCTCCCCCCATCCAAAGCCTTAGAAAAAATAGTAAACACACAGCTCTCAGAATATGTCACCAACTACAACCTTCTTTGTCCGGAGCAACATGGGTTTCGCCCTGGCCACAGCACATCCACTGCCCTACTGGAATTCTCCCACCACATTCACTCAGCACTAGACAAAGGTCATCTTGCAGGGGCGGTCTTTATTGACCTGTCCAAGGCCTTCGACACGGTGTGCCATCCCCTGCTACTAAACTCCCTCAGTATACTAGGTCTCGCAGCCGGCCCCCTGAAGTGGTTCGCAAGCTACCTACACAACAGGTCCCAAAGAGTCAAGCTAAATGGGACCCTCTCCTCCTACCTTCCTGTACACTCGGGTGTCCCCCAAGGCTCCATCCTTGGCCCGACCCTTTTCAGCCTATTCCTGAACACCCTCCCCAGCTCCTGTTCCAGTAAAATACTACTCTATGCTGATGACGCTGTTATCCTTGCATCACACCCTGACCCACTCCCACTCCAAATCATACTGCAAAGCGCCTTCCTCCAAACCGAAAAGTGGTTCAACAATCACCGCCTAGTCCTGAACCTAAAGAAAACTAAGTCCATGCTATTTTCTCATCGGCAAAATAATGCCAGGGACTTTCCCCTCCACATCACCACCAGCACACCCCTTCCTCTGGAGCAGGTTTCATCCTACAAGTACCTGGGCATCACCTTCGACTCCGGCCTTACTTTCCACGCCCACCTTAAAGCTCTGTCATCTGCAATGAACTCCAGGATCGGTCTTCTCTACCGCCACAAAGACTGTCTCCCTGAACCCGCCTTAAAACTAGCCATCACCTCATCGGTATTATCGCTGGCTGACCACGGTCTCCTGTTTACGCTGCCGCTGATGCCTCTGCCTTATCCAAAGTCCAGACCTCTATTAATAAAGCATGTAGGCTCCTTACCGGTGCCCACAGTAGAACACACACCTGTTTGCTATACTCCGCCACAAAAATACTCACTCTTGAGGAAAGACTGAAATATCAAACCTGCCTACTGGCCAAAAAATCCTTGTCAGGTCTCTGCCCCCCTGGGGTCTCTGGACCTTTGCAGTGGGCTGCTAGGTCCCTGCCAACCCAGTACGCCGCCACCGCCACCTTCAACATTCCCAGAGCGAGGACCTCTCGCTGCCAAAGATCTTTCCATCACCTAGCCCCGTCCTGGTTTAACTCCCTTCCTGAAACTATCTCCAAGATCCCAGGTATTGGCCACTTCAAAATTGCCCTCCGCCAGCATATTATTGACAGCCGATGTTGTGAATGCCTGTAGCTACCCTATGCCGGCCCCTACTGCCCTATGCCGGTCCCTACTAACCTTCTCAAGCCCCTCGCCTACCGGACTTATAACTCTACATATCAGCTTGTGACATGTTCAATTTGAATAATGTATCTCTTATTATTTTACCAATGTTAGTACCTATTAGCTTGTGACTTGCTGTCAAATTGAATATGCATCTCCTGTTGTTCCACCAATGTAGTACCTTACGCAAGCTTTAATCCAGCGTAGCTCGCTGCCTGCTCTCTCTAGTGTATATTTTTTATGTATTCTAACCTGTTCACACTCCATGTCCTAACCTCGCACTATTGTTGTCTCCCCTTTTTTGACGAGGTACTTTGTAAATCCAGTCTTTGACTCAAAGGTTGTAAAACTGATCTCTACAATAAATAAATAAATAAATAAATGAGCTCCGGCCCGGTCCTACTACTTAGGCTGCAGCATCACGTGATCTCCCTAGTACTGTAGATCTTATGAGCAGGTTTACGGTTTCCAGTTATAACTGTAGCTGGCTGTCTTATACTGCATGCAAGGGCATTTGGTATTACAATTTCAGTTAGAGGCTGGGCTAGGATTAGTTAATTCTACTTGCTGTGGAGAGAGTTAGTGTGGAGAAGATTTTTTGTAAGCTTTGCTGCCTTTTTTATTTAGCTTAAAGGTTTCTGTGGCTGTGTCTTTTGGAATTAAGCTCAATGGGGGCACAATGGCCCCACTTAAAGCCAGGGGGAGGGGCCTAAAGAGGTCCTGGGGCAAACATCTTAATTTGTGAACTGTATGTGTTTGTGAGACTAGGAATGCTATTGGTGGGTTTGTAATTGCGTTTGTAAACAACTGTAATCTGTATAAAGAGACTGTATTTCACTGTCCCGTATAGGTAATGTGAACCATAGGTAGGATTGTGGGGTGCAGTGATTGTGGAGCAGCAGTGTGGATGAACATACCATGGAGGCTGGGAGGGTGCCGAATATGCCATAGGCTAAGGAGGCTCGAGGAAGAGGTTCAGTGGCTTGGCAGGGAGCTGGGGAGGTTGAGGGGTGAGGGGGGGGTTGCGTTGGTAGAAGGGCTGACATCTGAGAGTATGGGGGGGCACCGCAGAGACAGAACAGGGGGTCAAGGGAGGGGGCAGGGGAAGGGGGCAAACTAGACAGGAAGCCAGCTGATAAAGGGTAGAATCTACTAGGACCTAGCAAAAGAGGAACAGCAGTAGGCAGGAGGAAGGAGAAAACACACAGTAATGCAAAGAGGGGTAGGGAACATGTTTACTGTACTAGCAACACCTGGGGAAGAGGACGCAGGAGGAGATTGCAAAAGGGGTGTACTGGTGTTGGGGAACTCCATACTCCAGGGGATGAGATAGGGCAGCAAGTGGGAGAGGCACAGTCAGATATGGGTGGAGTCCCTACCAGGATTAAAGACAGATAAGGTAGAACAGGCAATCCTAAGGTGCGCAAGGAGGGGTAGTAGGAAACACCACATTGTGGTACATGTGAGGACAAATGACCTAACAGGGGAAATGGTGGCGGTAACAAGGGAGAGGTTTGAGGAAGTGGGGAGGTTGTATGAGGAGATTGGGGAGTCTGTGGCCTTCTCGGAGGTGCTCCCATTATCGTGTGCAAGCACACTGAGAAAGGACAGGATTGGGGAGTTGAATGCATGGTTGGTAGAGTGGTGTCGAACTAAGGGGTACGGAGTTGTGGGCGACTGGGGCAGTACCTGAGATAATAAGAATCTGTTTGCAAGGGATAGGCTGCACCTGAGTGCAGAGGGGAAAGAGGTATTATACTAAGACTGAGGAGGAATATTGCGACAAAGGTGGATTTAAACTAGATGGGGGGTGGCAAGTGGATAGCAGGTAGGCAGAGATCCAATAGAGTGGAATCGCAGCCTACTCCCCAGGCTAGCAGGGAAGGACTCGGGGCAGGTGAAAAGGGAGGGAGGAGATGGAGGGCGATGAAGGGAAGAGGGCAGGATGGAGGGTGGTCTTGCTGAAAGCAAGAAGCTTAGGCAACAAATCGGCTGAGCTACAGGCACTCTTGGCAATATGGAGGGTGGATATTACAGTCATGGAAACATGGGCAACGGAGCACCAGGACTGGGATCTGGCAATCCAATCCCAGGGTACGAATTATACAGGAAGGACTGTAAGGAGGGGAGGGAGGTGGGGTGGCAGTCTGTGTGAGGGCCAGGATCAAATACACAAGGAATGAGGGGGAGGAAAGGAGAACAGAGGCAATCTGGCTGCAGCTCCTAGACTCAAGGGGTAGGAAACTGAGGTTTGGGGTGGTATACAGGCTGCCGTCCCAGTCTGAGAAGCTTGACAGGGAATTAGAGGGACAAATCAGAAAGGTATGTAGAAAAGGGAAGGCTGTCATCGTGAGGGATTTTAACTTGCCGGGGGTTGGCTGGAGCATTCCGGTCACCTCCGGTGCTAGGGAGCAAGTGCTCCTGGATGCAATCCGGGATGGTCTCCTGACACAGTTGGTCAGTGCACCTACTAGGCTAAAGAACACTTTTGATCTGGTATTGTTAAATGGGGAGGCAGTAAGGGAAATAAGGGTGGAGGACCCACTAGCCGACAATGATCACCAAACGGAGAAGTTTAATATCACAATGTGTGGGGAGTCAGAGAAATCAGTAACCCAGGTGGTAAACTTCAGGGAGGTGGACTTTGGAAGGATGCGGGAAGTACTGAAAAGGAAACTGGAGTGCATATGGCAGGAGATGGACACAGAGCAGAAATGGGATATTCCTAAATGAGGGTTACAGAGGCAATGGAAGCCTGCACCAAGACACAGAGTAAGAGGAGCAGAGCAAGGAAACCATGCAGGTTGAACAGCAAGGTAGAGGAGGTGTTGAGGGCAAAACGAGAGGTGCACCAGAGGTATAGGAGGATGGGGAAGGAAGGGGACAGGGAGGAGTATGCAAGATGGTCCAGGAAAGTGACCAGAAAAGTGAGAGAAGCCAAGACTCTGAGGGAGCTGAGATTAGTGCAGGGAATTAATGGGGTTGGGGGAGATACTTTTTCAGATACATCAGGGAGAAAAGGAAGTGCAAGGAGACAATAGTGAGGATAAAAAAGGGTGCGGAGTGGAGGGAAAAGGGGGAGGAACAGGCGGAAGCACTGAATGAATACTTTTGCTCAGTGTTCACAGAAAAAAAGGGGGGACCGCTACCACCATGGGCTGGGAGTTTGGGGACAGGGGGAGAGGTGACAGATGGAAGAATTGAAGGAGGTAGAGTCGTAGAGGGACTGAGGGTAGACAAGGCATCAGGGCTAGATGGTATCCACTCCAGGGTGCTGAGGGAGATGGCAGAGGTGTCGTCGGAGCCACTGGCGGATCTGTACAGCACCTCACTGGAGTCAGGATGTGTGCCACTGGACTGGAAAATGGCACATGTAGTGTCATTACACAAGAGCGGACCAAGGGATGAATGGAGTCATTATCATATAGTAGGTCTCACCTCCATAGTGTGCAAATTCATGGAAATGATACTAAAGGAAAGGCTGGTGTCGTACCTGGAGGACAGCGGCCTCCAGGATGTGAGACAGCATGGGTTCATTTCGGGGAAGTCTTGTTAAACCGGCCTGATACAGTATTATGACTGGGTGACTGGTGAGCTGGATAAGGGTCATGCAGTGGATGTTCTTTACTTAGACTTCAGCAAGGCCTTCGATTCGGTGCCTCATGGGAAGCTAACTGGTGTAGGGGTAGGGGCAAAAATGATGAAATGGATTACAAGTTGGTTGAGTGGGAGGCTGCAGTGGGTGGTGGTGGGAGGGGGGCTATCAACTCTGATGCCGGTGATGAGCGGGCTGCCACAGGGCTCTGTGCTGGGACCAGTATTATTTGGGCTCTTCGTATCAGACATTTTGCATGGGGTTATGAGCAAGTTAAGTCTCTTCGCAGACAACACCAAAATGGGAGCAGTGGTGGATGGAGGGGAGGGATGGAAGCAGCTTCAGGGGGACCTAAGCAAGCTAGAGGAGTGGTCAGAGAGGTGGCAGCTGGGGTTCAGTGCAAAGAAGTATAAGGTTATGCATTTTGGGGTGAAGAACCCAAGGAGAGAATATTGACTGGGAGGGGTTAAGCTGGGAATCACTGAGGAGAAGGACCTAGGGGTAATGGTAACATGGACCATGAACAACACTGCCCAGTGCAGGAGAGTGGTTTCAAAAGTGAGCAAAATGTTGGGGTGCATCGCGAGAGAGTTTTCATCCAGGCAGAGAGAGGTGATCTTGCCCCTCCACAGGTCGCTTGTAAGGCCACACTCGGAGTATTGTGTGTAGTTTTGGAGGCCATACCTGAAGCAAGATATCAGGCTACTGGAGGGGGTGCAGAGGAGGGCAATGAAGATGATATGTGGAATGGAGGGGAAAGACTATGAGAGCAGGCTGGGAGACCTGAATATGTACACCCTGGAGGATAGAAGGGACAGGGGGGACATGATAGAGACATTCAAGTATCTGAGGGGAATCACTAAGGATGGAGCAGATGGGGTCTTTAAGCTTAGGAGGGAGGGACACCAGGGGCATGGGCTAAGAATAGGGGGGAGATTTAGAGAGAAATGAGGAGACACTGTTTCACAAAGGGTGGTAGCAAATGGGAATGCACTACCGAATGGGTGGTATCATGTAAATCTGTGAACAGCTTTACAAGGGTATGGGACAGGGAACAGGGAGAGTGAGGGTGGGAGAGGTGGGAAGGCAGTAGGATGACAAAGGGAGGGGTGGGGCAGCTACAAACTAGGGGTGCTAGCTGAACACTCGCACAGACTTAGATAGACCAGGTGGTCTGTTTCTTCTGGCATATTCGTATGTTCATATGTAACACTTTGTGGATCTTTTTATTTATTTTGAAAAACGAGCTCTTATGGCCCTTGCTGTTTGTCACTGGTCCCCACTCTAGTCATACAGGGACCAGAACTGCTGAATACTGTCCCACTCGACCACAAATTAAGCGATCGGGACATCAAAGGCGCAGCCTTGTTCATGCGTGATCTCCGTTGCACTGGAGTGCCATAGCAAGCAGCGGGGAGGCATGGCCGAAGTTTCTGGAGCCCAAATGGGCTGAATTTACACTGGGGCTATGTTTGGGGCACATACAGGAAGTGGACTGCAGTAAAAAAAAAACAAAAAAACAGCAGGCTTCAGGGGGTGCTTTGGAGGAGCAGAAACGGGAGCTTATGAGACAAAGGTAATCTCCCAAATTTGTTGGGGGGGGGGGCATCACACAGTTATAAAGTTGAATTTAGGGTAGCTTGGTTTAGGGTGCACCAGGGAGGCTTCGGAACCAGGTCCTCCTCAGGGAGGACTGGGAATGTTCTGCAGGGATGACAGAGCTTAGGTCAGTGAAGACTGAATTGAAAACATTGGTTATTTTGATAGGATAAAGGACCTTACAACCTTTAACTGAAAGGATGTTAGGTGAAGATTTGACACCCTTCCCAAGGAGCTCAGAGACACTGTCCCAGAATCTTTTGACATTGCTCCAGTTTGGGTCTGCTGGTCCTTGCAGAATTTAGATTTGGTCCTTCTAATCATTGTGGTGCACTTGCTGAGTGATTGTCTGTATCTTTGCAGGAGGATTGGAGACCCTAATTCCCTAGCCAGTGTGCACAGACTGTCATGCTTCCCTCATATAGGCAAGAAGGTCCAAGGTGACCCATTGGGATGATGTGCCTCTTGCCTTGCATTTTTTGACAGGTGTGAATTTATCACAGGTACATGTGAACTCTGGCAAAAAAATCAAGGGCAAAATCAGTATCTGTTGTGGCATCAAGGAAGCTCCAATCAATTTAGGCACTGTCTTTTTGTTTAGGACCCAGCTGGATATGAGCCAGAGGGTGGCCTGAGCTAATTAACTGCCCAGTGACATTATACCTGGAATGGTCACTTAGGGTATCAGGCAGAACCTTGATAACTTTAACACTGTCTGGGTGTATTATCAGAACCTAGTCTAGTAGTGTTGCTGTGCCTGTTTTTTGATTGGTTCTGGTGTGTTCAGTGACCATGTGTGTAAGGAACAGACTGGATAACTTATCCTTAAGACCTGTACTTGACTTGTCATTCCAGTAGATGTTCGTCACCAGTAACAATGCATTCCTAGCTCTGCTTGAGGTGATGGAAGTAGTGAATGAGGGACTGTATGTCCCCTAGCTGTTTACCAGGTGGGATATAAACAGACATGATGACAACAGATTTGTACCCAGCCCCATCAATAGCTTTAATGCTAGGCATTCACAGTCCCTGGTTAGACCCTTAGTTGCAATTTTGGAGGCTTGCAGCTCTGATCAGAGGTAGACAAGGCAGCCCCCACCTCTCTTATGTATTCTATCTTCCCCAAAGATTTTGAAGCCTGTCAATGAGACAGTGTCATCTGGTATGTGTGGAGTAGGTCATGTTTTAGTTAGGCATATAATGTTTGGCTGCACTAACATAACCCAGGCTTCAAAATGGCCAAATTTAGGTAGTATGCTACTGATATTTAGAGGGACTATTGTCAGCACCCCTTGACTGCAAGTGCCACAGACCCAGAGCTACCAGGAGGGCCTGGGTTTGGGTGGACATTGCTGGACAATAGAAGTAGCCTTAAAGCAATACCCCTAGAGGCTCTGAGATATTGCTTCAGTTTCCAGGTATTCCTCCTAGTGAGGAGGGGCAGGTGAGTGTCCCTTCAGACACTGCCATTTGGGTGATCTTGTAGTACTCCCCTAGTATCACTAGGGTTAGGTGTTCCATGTGGGAGGACTATCATCGTAGCGTCACTTGGGTGTTTTTGGGTTAGTCTGTGATATTTTTGAGTTTTTATTCTGTGTTGCTCAGTAGAGTATCAGGATTACATGAAACTAATTGGCTGATTTATATTATTGTATTACACAATCTAAGCAGCTGTCTCTGATTGACAAAATTGTTTTAATTAAAGTATATGTAAAACTACTTGCTTTTACCACTGCAGTGGTTAATCTGTAAAAAAAAAAAAAAAATATATATATATTAATCTTTGCAGCCAGTATCTGTGGCAGAGGAGTGAAAAGCATGGAGGGCGCAAGAAAAGTGAAGTGACACAAGAGAAGGTGAAGCAACAGAACGAAAGATAAAGGCTAGAAATGGGAATGAAAGGAGTTTCAGTGGAGCTGCATGTTGGAACTGATGCAACATAGACATTATCGGCAGAATAAGACCATTGGTCCATCCAGTTTGACCCGTTTTGTTACGCTACTGTACCCCATAGCCTATTTTCTAGAAACAGCTGAGGCCTCGTGTGTTTACTTCTGATTACCATTATTTGCAGTAACAGGGGACTGAGGTCTCATTTAAACATTGAATAAAATCAGCTCTGGAGCAAAATGCGATCATATGTCACAAAGTCAAAATAACCCTCTCACAAGCAACAATAGCAGCCAAATTCTGATAGTGCTTCCACAAGAGAAGCAGCAACAGCAGCTGAGTTCAGACCGTGCTCCAACCTGAGGCACACAAAGCGCAAGGAGCAGGGGGACTGTATCTGCTCCAATAGCAGTATTTGTTAAAACATCCCAAATTATCCAGAAACTAAGCTGATTTTTTTTTATTAAAAAATGTTGCAACTGGGTTACTCCAAGGACATCATTTGCCCATTTTCATGGAGGACCCAGACAAATAACTTGCATAAAATGATCACATTAAATACATATAAGAAGCAAAATACAAGACCTATACATATGGCATCAATCAGTCAGTGATACAATGACATTTGGAACTCTCAGTACAAAACTGTTTCAAAGTTTGCTTAAATGCAAAATAAGACCTTGTTTGATATAATGCAGTTGGGAGTAAATTCCAGTCTTTTAAAACTTGATAGATGAATGATCACTGAGCTGAGGATGACTTGCAGAATGATAGACAAAATGTAGACACAGAGTGAGTTGCATGTCTTGAGCTTCCTACTTGAACCAAATCCTTGAGCGATAACTGTACATTACAATGCCAAAATCTCAAAAAAGAAATCAATCTAAAATAAAAACAATTATATTGAAAAGAAAACCAACTGAGTGGCATGTATAAGGTACAATGATGCGTTAGCTGAGGAGAAGCTAAAACATGGCAACATGTGTTGTGGTATGCTATTCCAACTCTATTAAGGGAGGTTCCCTGCTGCAGCTGAATAAATTGGTAGTCCATAATCAGTAACAGGCAAAATTAATCATTGTCCCAGCACTTTTTTAGAATTAAATGAAACAGTTTCTAATTCTGTAAAGCAATCCAAGTCAAACATTTACAATCTTAACCAAAGAATCAATATGATAATTATGACAAGTTATGCAAATGAAAACCTAAATACTTAAAGCAATCTACCCTCCCAGTTTCCACATTATTTTCATCGCTAATAACCAACTGATTAGGAATAGCAGTCAACCTACTCCTATTTCCAAAAAAACATAAATTTAGTCTTAAACACATTTACTAATAACCCATTACTACTCAACTATTAGTAAGCAAAGGAACTCGCACTGTAGGTCTGAAATCAAAATTTCACAATTAAGCCCACTATTAAACAAAACAATATTATTTGCGTAAAGTACAATATTTGAACAAGAAGCAACCAAGGGTAGATCATAACAAAAATACTAAATGGGGTCTCACAATGGAAACCTGTGGAACCCTTGCATCAGTTCCTGTCAGTGGAGACAGTACACTGTCAAGTGTTACTCTTTGTTTCCTATTACCCAAATAACTATGAAACCAAGAAATAACTCCCTCTGTAAAACCAGTGTCTCTGAGTTTGGAGACCAAGTGACCATGGTGCAGCAAATCAACAGCTTTCGATAGATCCAAAAGACAACAGCAGCCTTTTCACCTCTGCCTAAGGCCTCATGGAGAAAGGAGGTCAATTCCATCATTGCAGTAAGAGTACAATGTTCTCTTTTAAATTTATGCTGTACCAATGATAATACACTTTGCAGTTCTAAGTAACTCATAATTTGATCAGAAGCCACCTTCTCCAGGACCTTGGACAGATGGGCAGCAAAGAGACAGGTCTGTAATTTTTATCCGGTGCCCTGTCATCACATTTGTAGACTGGCACTTCGGTTGCTCACCTCATAACTCTGGGACCACCCCATACTTCAAAGAAAAATTAAACCAACAACTCAGAGGTCCAATCATTAAATCCTTTACACAGGAAAATAATTTTAGCTCAATCCCTTCCTCACCATTTTAAGTTCTAGTATGCATCTGTTGTAGATAATCATACAGTTCCTCATCAGTCAACTCCCTGAAGTACAACACTCAGTTTGCATCCCTATTTATTAGATTAACCTCAGTTACAAGTTTTTGAGAGGAGCCACGTTGGCTGTGCTGCAGAAAGGATTGTTTAATTTCATAGCTAACTCCATTGGAGTGTTAACCTCACCCTAAGTGATCGAGAATCAATTTTAGTCATGTTTAGCTCATTCAGTATCCTCCAGTTCTCCTTAATTTCATTTCCATGTTCAAATTGTTTAAGTAAAATTCAGACTTGATAGTCACATCTCTTAGGTTTGCAGCATTAACACACCTTCAGAAATAGAAAAACATTTTGAAAAGGGTGTGGGTATGCTGCAATATGCAGAGGTGTATTTATTAACTTGATCCCCTATCTGTGGTTAAGGACTGCTTAACTGAACACCTGAGTGCATCTGCTTTTGTTCTATGTGCCTCTGGTTAGAACATTGTGTGCACTTTTCTGTAGCTGCTGAAACTACATCTTATTTTGTTCCCTGACTGAGATTATGCAGCTACTTCAGGTTGTAGACTTGGTCTAAGTCTATCATATGTTCCATTACTTATCTCATTGTGGGAACATTTTACTGCAGAAGACCACAGAGTGACTGGAAATGCCATAGATACAGTATTTCTTTGAAAGGTTGTCACATACAACAACAAAACTGGGTCTAAAAGTCTGGCAAACTGCACAAAACTGGCAGAGCCTTTGGGGAATGTTGGGTGCTTTTGCAACTCTGACTCCATGTCTGGAGAGCTTATCCAAATAATGAATAGGATGATCAGCTGACTAATCAATAAGGAGGTGAACATTTGCAGCACCATTTAATACTTTCACTGCATGTTGACATTTTGGACATTCTTTTCCCATAAGGCCCATTCCCCTATGTTATCTTGACTGTCACCTCATAAATTGCCATCACACGAGACTGGCCTTGTGGAATGAAATGCCTGTTGTGTTCCCAAAGTATATTGGGAATACACAATGGCCTGAATCAAAATGTGCAGTTTATTTCCATGTGAGAGTGGGGGAGACCATAACTTACTAGTGGTGAAGTCTTGAGTGAGTTGTGAAAGTCTTGTCCCCTCACAAGCGGAGATAAATTGTGTATTTTGAGTCAAGTCATTGTGCACTTGATTTCTATTATAAAACCGTTAAAATCATCTTTTTTGTGACGATGTTACTGTTTTTCTATTTTTTTTCACTTTATCTTTTTATTGAAATTTGAGTATATAAGAAAGCACACATCTTGTACAATAGAAGAATATCCTCCATATAAGGTATAAAATATCACTTAAACACAGTATTTAGGGTAAACATATTGGAGAAGCCTTATATACATGTATTAATAATAAAACACAAACCTAGACAGGTTATAAGTGGAAAGCAGAAGGGTTACAATCAACAGGGTATTATAGAATCAGAAATGGCAACCATGTACAAAATAAATGCTAGGGCAGGCTATGGCAAGGCATTCAGTAAATTAAAAAAAAGTGATAAATGTGGTAATATGAACAATGTTCAGTAATGGAGAGGAAAAGTGTGCAAGGAAAGAAAGAGGAGAAAAAAGCAAGGAAGAAGGGAAGGAGAGAGGAAGGGAGAAAATAGAGAAGGAGGGGAAAAAAGAAGAGATATCTGTGCACAAAAGTTTTGGGAAAACCTAATCTGAGAGCAAAATAAGAAGAGGTCTAAGTATCCCTAAGAATTAGGGTCTAGAAGAACTAGGTACGATGTACTTGAAGTAACCCTGCCAACATCTGTCATATACCATGAGTCGGTTATGAGTAACATGAGATAATCGGTCTAGGAAGACATACTGAGAAAGGCTTTGAAGAACATCTGAAAGAGAAGGCACCAGAGTTGATTTCCATTTCATAAGAATCAGATGTTTGACCAGAAGAGAAAGTATGTTTAGCCATCTAAAATATGCATGTGAGAGGAGAGAGCTATTGGGGATAAGGATGCCTAGAAGGAATGACTTGGGGTCAAAAGATAGTTTTTGTCCTGTTACTCTGGAGGCAAGTAAATAGACTTTATGCCAGAGCTTATTAATGGGAGCACACGGCCACAAGATATCCAGTAGATCTGGCCAAATTACAGCCCCAGCAATTATTTAATAGGGCCATTCGTTGAAGCAAAGAGGGGGTTCTATACCAAAGATGTAGGATTTTAGTTTGTATTAAAGAACTACAAGCATCTTTAAAGGTCTTATGTGCAAGACACCAACAATTACTCCACTGTGCATCTGAAATATTGTAGTTAAGAAGAGTACTCCATTTATTTTTGGCTTGTATAGACTGATCAGGTAGATTATCAATAATGTCTTTGTAAATGGAGCTATTCAATTTTACTGATAAATTAGTCCAGTGTGAAATGTATGGGTTTAGAAGAGTATGCTTATACACTAAACTAGAGAGAGATAGAGTTATAAGCTGCCTGAATTTGTAAAAACTCCCAGAAGTCCTGTTTAGGAAGTTTCCATGTAGCCTGCAAGTCCGAGAATGATCTAGGAGTGAGTGAATTCTGGTCCAAGATATCTCCGAGAAAGAAAATGCCTTTGTTCCGCCACGTTCGTCAGAAAATTGGATGATCTTCTAGAGTGAGCAGTGGCTTGCCCCATAAGGGGGACATAAAACCAGGGTGTTGGATTGGATTTCAGGAATTTGTGGGTTAGTTTCCAATAAAAAAACAGAGGATGATATATTCGGGTGAGATTTTAGTTTAGAGGAAATTGGATTAAAAATAAAGGAAGTAGAAACTCCTCCCGGGCACAATGCGGATTCCATTGCAACCCACAATGGTGAGTGAGGGGAGGGTTTCTGAAACCATTTAATGGTTTGGGACATTCGAAAAGCCCAGAAGTAGCCTTTGAACCAGGGGAGTCTGAATCCCCATTTTTTCCAATGTGATCGAAGTTTGTTGCAGTTAAATCTTGGTGGTTTCCCATCCCAGATAAAGTTGCCTATTAATTTATCAATTTTAGCACAAAAGGAGGATGGTAAGACTAAAGGAATATTGGTAAAGAGGTAAAGAATCTTGGAAGATATGGACAGCTTGATGGCTGCGATTTTGCCCATGAAGGAGAGATTAAGAAGCTTCTATCTGTCCAGAATTGTTTTGATGTTACCTAGTAAGGGGTTAAAGTTAATGTCCCATATCTTCCCTAAATTACTAGTAATTTTGATTCCTAGATATGTTATACCCTGTGGTGACCAACAGAATCTAAGAGGTATGTTCATAAAGGCTTTGCAGTGGTTGTTAAGGGGCAGGGTTTGTGATTTACCGTAATTCAAAGCAATGCCAGAAATGTTAGTAAAATTATTAAGTAAATCAACCAACAGGGGCCCAGCCTCATTCAGGTTTTCAAGTAAGATTAAGAGGTCATCTGCACAGGAGAGAGAGAGACATATCTTGAATTTCCCATGGGTATGCCCATAATGCCAGAAGATTGACATAAACAAGCTGTCAGGGGCTCCATGGCTAAAATAAACAGGGAAGGTGATGGGGAACAGCCTTGTCTAGTTCCCCTTGCTAGATGAAAGTAAGAGGAAAGGGTGGAATTAGTAAGTACTTTAGCAACAGGGGAATCATATAATAGCTTGATCCAGGAACAAAAGGTATGAGAAAGACCGAAATGAGATAAAACTTGATGAAGGTAGTCCCAGTTTAGGGAATCAAAGGCCTTCTCAAAATCAATAGCTGTGGCTGCAGCTGGTGTTTTGAGGGATTTGGCTTTGTGAATTAGATTAAACAGGGGACGTAGGTGATCAGAACCAGGTCTATGTTTAATAAAACTGGCTTGTGAATGATGAGTTAGCTTGGGAATCAAGGATTCAAGTCAAGAAGTTAGTAATTTAGCAAATATCTTCCCATCTGTGTTTAATAAAGAGATGGGCCTGTAACTTGCGGGGTGATTGGGGTCTTTTTCCTTCTTGGGGATTAGGGTTATACTGTAGTTGCTTCTGTGCAAGATGGGGGAAGTTTGCCAGTATTGGAAGCTT
Organism: Neoceratodus forsteri; assembly: GCA_016271365.2. Lineage (NCBI taxonomy): Eukaryota > Metazoa > Chordata > Ceratodontiformes > Ceratodontidae > Neoceratodus > Neoceratodus forsteri. The sequence continues at coordinate 1,548,286,116 of CM057455.1, read as the reverse complement.
CCTGATAAACATTAAGAAGAAGGGGACATAAGGTGTCAGAAAACATTTTATAGAAATCAGCAGGGAATCCGTCACCTCAAGGGGATTTGCCGGATTTCAAGGAAGACAAAGTTTTCTGGATTTCCTGAAGCAAAAAGGGTTCATCTAAAGAATTTGTTTCAAGACTAAAAAGATGAGGAAGATGTAATGATTTAAGGAACTGTTGAATTTGTAAAGTAGATTTAGGGTTTGTGTTAGAGTATAGTTTATGATAAAAGGTTTTCATGATATGGTTTATAGAAGGGATGTCGGAGTGAATTGTACCCTGTTCATCTTTTAGGCTTAGGATATGTCGTTCCATTTGTTGTGCTTTGAGCTGGTAAGAGAGAAGTTTCCTGTTTTTATCACTGTGTTCCCAAAAACTTATATTTAAGTTTAAATAAGGCTAGTTCGGTTTTACGAGAAATTAATTCATTTATTTTGACTCTAAGTTGAAGAATTTCAAGATGAAGTTGAGAGTCCGGACAGTGCTTCTTAGAAGAAAAGTATAAATTCTCTTTAGCCTTAAGAGATTTTTTCCAAATCAGCCAGTTGTTGTTCCCTTGCTCTTTTCCTGTGTGCAGCATAACTGATAATTTTCCCTCGAATCGTAGCTTTACGAGCTTCCCATATAGAGGACATAGAAGATTCGGTTGGGGTATTGTGAAAGAGGAAGTCCTGAATTTGTGTTTTGATCATGGGTAAGAAATTGAGATCCTTGAGAAGGAAAGGGTCCAGCCGCCAATAAGAAGATTTAGGTGCTAATGGGCCCCTCAAAAGTTGCAGTTTGACAGGGGAATGGTCCGAGATTATGATGGGAGAGAGTTTTTCTATTATTTCAATTGCATCACAAACCTGTTGTGATGACATCAACATTGTGACAGCTGCTTTCTGATTGGTTCTGTTCAGGGTAGAGGACAAGGAATGTGACTGTGACGTATCTAACCTCTAGGTACATGTTTATCTGGAGGTTAGATAAATTAAGCAATCAGGCATGATCAGGAGTTAGATTAACAGTCTGTTAATCACCCCCTAGGGGTGTAATGTGGCATGAGGCATAGCCAAGTGCCATATTGTCCCTAGGGGGTGATTAACTGACTGTTAATCAAACTCCTGGGAGTGCCTTATTGCTATTATAAAAAAAAATATTCCAAAAGAAAAAGTGTTTTCCTCATTTAGAGGGAGATTTCTAATAAAATAGTTCTTCCACCAACAGTTTCAGAATCAGAATGCATCATTCCAGTCATTCAGCAGTGCTAGGGGATGGAATGCTACCAAGAAGAATCTATGTGCCATGGTGCTCGGCTGTACATGACAGTTTAACAGGGATTAATGTAAGGCTGTTGGAATCCTAACAGCCAATCAGATTGCAGCATTTCTGAGACCCTTTTTATAAGTAAGCAATAATACCCGACAGTGTGGGTGGTATTGGCCAATACCGGACTGCCCAGGGATGTAATGAGGCCCGATGCCACAGGTGGAGGGCTGTATAGCCCTGGAAGGTCCAGTATTGCCCATAATGTCCACCCTGAAGGGGGTATTATTGCACTTAGAAAATGGTCTCTGTGGCATTTTTATGTGGAACTAAAAAAAAATGAAGAACATTTAAAAACAATACATTAAAAATGCAGTTTAACTCTGTGCTGTAAAGTAGTTCCTGTGTTTTGTGCTGTTCTGTGTCCTGACCCCCCTCCCCACACACAGGCATTCTCTTCTACTTATCTCCCCGACCACCACCTCTACAAGAAGACATAAGAGCTTTATTAAATTCCCACACTCACAGTAGTGTCTTGGCATTGTTTTTATTATAAAAAAAAAAAAAAACTGTTCTTTGCCTTTCCTGCAAGACATTTATTTTACTATTTTGCCATTGGAAGATGCAGCAGTTAGGTGCACAACTTTACGCGACCCTGCAATGCAAAAGCAGGAAGTGGAGTTGAGAACTCTGAGGTAACACGGCAGTGGGCTAATCATTTTTTTTTAGTTTAAAATATCAATAATGTGATTTCCGGGGTTAGGTATATATGAAAACACAAGTCCCTATGCCAGGAAGTTGCTTAGTGCTTGCGACTGTTTCGATGGAGATCGGTATCGGGGAATGTGAGTTATCAGAATGGACTTGCGGTCTGAAGGAAATGCAGGGAAAAAAGGTGAGAGACTTCCTGTTTTTTATGTTGCTTTATTTTTAACTTATTTAAGGGAACTGAGACCATCTCGGGGGCTTGGCAGGCCAACTGCGATCTCAACCGCTATGCAAGAGAAAAAAAGGCAGCATTTTTAAATTGAACATTTTGTGGCATCGGGATACAAGTGATGTGGTTGGCATCCCTGGCACATGTTTTTAGCAGGGCTCTGCTAGTTAATGTACCCACCTGGCATACCTGGCAGCCAGTCTCATTGCTTATATTTTTAAGCCCATTTTCTAATAGGGGAAAATTCTATAAGGCATGCAAAATTGTGTCTTTTATTCACTCTGGAATGTTGCCAACAATGCTGCCTAGCAATGAGAGGCAGAGCAAAGTGGATTCCAGAGTTCTAGTTCAGCATTGTTTACAACATTCCAGAGTGAAAAAAGCTTATTTTTGAGATGCCTTATGGAATGCCCTATTTATACCACAAATTGAATGACATTGTGATGAGGCTGTAGGAAAAATATCTGGTTGGTTACCATGGAGGCGAATAGCATGGCCGAATAACCATTTTTATTCCGCCCTTTTTTTGATCCCTCCCATGGTATAAACAAATTTATCAGGGACCATTTATCACCACTGATTTTGTGTAAGTTAGAATATTATAGCTCGGACCTCATACAGTGCCTGAAACTCCAGACTTGGAAAGCCGGCCCAGGGACTAAAGTCGTGGTCCTGACTGCTGTTTCCTGGCAGACCACACGGCTGTTCCCCACGGCCTTGACTTCCTCTGAACTCTGGTTCATGGAGGAAAGACCGCTTTCCACTCTCCAAGGATTCTGTCCCCCTGCAGCTAATCTGGAGTTGCGGGGAGTAAAGTGCCGTTAAGCTTTTCAGGTGTACCGCCACCCGCCGGGGCTCAGACCTCGTACAGCGCCTGAAACTCCAGACTCTGAAAGCCGGCCCAGGGACTCGAGCCGCGGTCCTGACTGCTCTTTTCTGGCAGACCGCAAGGCTGTTCCCTGCCACTCCTCACCGCCTTGACTTCCTCTGAACTCCAGTTCGTGGAGGAAAGACCACTCTCCAAGGATTCTGTTCCCCTGCAGCTTATCTGGTGCTGCGGGGAGTAAAGGGCTGTTAAGCCCTTCAGGTATGTGGATCCATTTTCAGAGTGTGTGAACATTTGAAATTTTGCACCTACAACTGGATTGGTGGACGCCAGTTGACTGCCCGTCCCGGATTGGCCCTAGGCCTCTGTGCACTGTTTTGCTACCTATGGTGGAACTGCGCCACAGCCTGAGACACTCCTAAAATGGTGCCTTTTTGTTTTAAGAAAGAACCACAAATATTTTTGTTTCTGTCCCACTTCAAGGCCATCTCTTAGCAGACTCGGTACTTGGGTCGGGGGCTGTAGAAGTTCATATTTCAGTGATTATACCTGTCTTAACTGCTTCTCTAGAACTAGAAAACTACTTGGTTACAATTTTTATTGTAAAAGTGTATTACAGCCCTTTTGAGATCTCTTTTACCGTGATAAGTTTTAAACCTGACCTTTCTTGCTGCTGTTTGATCCTGACCCCTCTACCCAGTCTAATCCTCCCTCATTTTAGTCAGACCCCTATTTTTCGGCCTCCTCCCACAAAAGTAATCTGCCTGCCCTGTTTCTTTTGTTTTCTGTGCTAGCCCACCTCCTTGAATCCCTACTTAATCTCACTCCCTTCCTTTGCCCTTCAAGTGTACCGCCGCCCGCTGGGGCTCAGACCTCCTACAGCACCTGAAACTCCAGACTTGGAAAGCCAGCCCAAGGATTCGAGCCACAGTCCTGACTGCTTTTTCCTGGCAGACCGCACTGCTGTTCCCTGCTGCTCCTCACCGCCTTGTCTTCCTGCAGGTCATCTGGAGCCACGGGGAGTAAAGCGCTGTTGAGCCCTTCAGATTACTCCCGCCGGCACTGTGTGCCGACTCTCCTCCCCCCACTTCACCCACCCTGGGTGGACACTCACTTTTATAGTGTCATAAGCATCAGATGACTAAGTGTCTAAACTTCCATTGGCTCCTTATACCACTCTGACACTAGGGGTGTATCTGAGCTGGGTCTAACTTACATTGGCTCCTCTTATCACTCTGACACTAGGAAGTGCATTGTGCTTTCTTTCTCTGACACTCATTGTTCCTGCACCCCTGCCTATTTCTGCATACAGCGGTTAATAGGCTATCTGTGCAGCCCTGTATAGGCATTTATTTTCTAATTAGTCACCAGTTGTAATATGCAAATGTTTAAGACTAACCTAGATACATACCTGCTTAGAAACAATATTTTGTGTTATCAGTAGCATAATGGCAAGCCGTATGGACATAAATGTCTTCTGCGCTTTGTATAAACCTTATGAAACCTAGTCCTATTTCTGTACATTTACAGTCCACATTGACCTTATTTCATGGCATATTCTCTGTGGCCATAGGCATTGCACACGTGGATTTTCTCACTATTTGAGCCTCAAAACAGCCTGTTTCTAAAAATAAGACAACTTCATTTATTAAAAGACCTGAACTCTAACAGTATAGTTTCTGGAAATTCTCAGGAAACTACCTAAAATCTGGTCAGTCTCCTAACCTAGGCTAATTTTCAGCTGATATTTGTCATGTATAATCTGAGGTTCTATAATGGCAGTTGGTCTCCTGAGGGGGGCTGCTCTCCACACTTCTGCTACTATGGTGTCTAAATGGGATTGCATTATCCATCCCCTGTGTCCTGAAGTCTAGTGCCACTTTGCATGGACTCTCTGACTTCCATTTCTCTAACTTGATCACTGAACATGGGTGAGTGCCCACTTGGTACCCCCTCTTTTATAGCAAGGGCTGTACCTACTATGCATCTTTTGCACCCATACAATGGACTAAAAGCCGTACCATTCATATCCTTACTCGCAATGGCAGGCTCTGGTACCTAGCTATCATTACAATACTCCTGTCAGGCGATGTCGAACTGAATCCAGGTCCCCCAGCTGTTTACTCCACAGCTGACCTAACTGTGACTACCAGAAAGGGGCTGTTTATTACTCAGATGAATATAAGAAGCCTTACTCATCATTTTGCTGAATTAGAGGCCTGGGTCAAAGTTTACAATCCAGACATTCTCTGCCTCACAGAAACCTGGCTCAGACTGGGGAATCCTGATGCTCTCTGTTCCCCTGGCCAATTACTCCATGATTCGATGTAACAAATTGTTCTCAAAGTGAGGTGGTTGTGTTGCTGTGTTCCATAAAAAGAACCTTAATCTTATGTCTAGCTCTGGCACGGTCTTTCTTTCAGGTTGTGAATTCCTTCATGTTTCCTTAGCTCTAGGGGCAAAGAAACTTCATATTATCTGTGATTACAACCACCCCCTCTGGTGGCCTAGCAGGATTAAAAAACTTGCTTGACAAAACCTCACAGATTTTCAACCGTAATGAGGTCGTGATCTTGGGGGACCTCAGCCTAAATTGGTTGGGTACCTCACCTAGTTCTTTGTTGTCCCTTATGCATAGCTATAACCTTCAACAACTGATCACAGAACCTACAAGAGTTACGCTGCACCTACAATCATCCACCCTCTTGGACTGGATCCTGGTCAATTGGGTTGAGCATGTATTTATGTCTGATGTCCTGGCCAATGCACTAACAGACCACTCGCCTACCTTCTGCATCTGGTCTATGGCTGCACCTCCATCTGCTCCACCTCGTCTTGTATCTTTCACCGATTTCACCAACCTTGACACTGAGGCATTTCTAAATGACATTTCCAGAATTGATTGGTCTGAGATTTGACTCCAGTAATCCTGAGGATGCCCTGCATGCTTTCCTTAATAAGTTCATGGCTATTCAGTGTAAACATGCCCAGAGGGTCACAAGATGTATCGGAGGTAAACAAACCAATTGGCTGCACAAAGACCTCCTTGCAAATCTGCGCCTTAGGGATAAACAATGGAAAAGGTTCAAACACACTGGGCTGCAACCGGATTTCTTCACCTACAGAGCTTTGAGAAACTCATGCAAAAGGCAAGTCTGGTTAGCCAAAAGCAAATGCTACAAAAACCTATTATCAAGCACCACTGGTGACCCCAGGAAATTCTGGACTTGTAAAAATCTTTCTTGCGGCCTCTCAATCAGTAACCGCTGGTGACATGGTATTCACTGCAGTGACTCTAGTACCATAGCCAATACATTCAACTGAATGTTCTCTGACCTGTCACAGTACACTTCTTCCTTCCTGCAAGCCGTTCCATACTCTCAGTCCCCACCTGCTTACCAACTGGTCCTCTCAGCCACCGGATCTGATGTTCCACTTCATAGCGGACCATTCTACTTTAAGGCCATAACCAGATCTGAGGTCCTGAAACTCCTGAGGACCATCTCAGACAATACTAGCCCTGGATTGGACTATTGAACCATGGCTTCTGAAGCTTGCTGCTCCTCTTATTGCCTCTCTGCTATCAAAAATATACACGTTGTCTCTCTCGCTCTCTCTCTCTCTGTTGTTCCTGACCATTGGAAGATGGCACGCATAACACCTGTCCTCAAAAAAGGTGACACGAAAGAAATCACCAACTACAGGCCCACTGCTATTCTCTCGGTCCTGAGCAAAATCCTAGAAAAGCTTGTGGCTAGCCAAGCAATGGACTACCTAACCAAGTGTAATCTACTCTCCGAAACTCAGCATGGATTTAGAACAGGACATAGTACATTGACAGCTCTGCTTAAATTCCCAACTGATACGCTCTCTGATATGGATGCTGAATGACTTACAGGAGCTGTATTTATTGACCTCACAAAAGCATTCGACTTTGTGGATCACCCCATGTTTCTCTCTGCTCTTTGTAAGCAGAATTTCTCTCCTCCAGTTGTTGACTGGTATAGCAGCTGTCTATCCAACAGGTCTCAAGCTGTGAAATTTAACTCATCCCTGTCTGACAGCTCCTCTATTAACATTGCATGCCTCAGGGCTCTATCCTGGGGTCCCTTCTTTTCTCTCTCTTTATAAGTAACATTGTTGACATTATCCAGCACTGTTCATCTATTTTTTATGTTGATGATCTTGTTTTCTATATCAGCTCCATAAATGTGACAAGCCTAAATTCACATCTTTCGGCTGATTTCAAGAACGTTCAAGACTGGCTGTTGGTCCATAAGTTGGTCCTTAATATACAGAAAATAAAAGCCTTGCTATTAGGCTGTGCCCCAAAGCTAAAGGCCTGTTTGGCACCCTTGATGGTATGTGACTCAGGCGGGACACAAATTGAGGTAGTCAAGTCCTTTAAGTACCTGGAAGTCCTACTAGACCAGTCCCTTGATTTCAAGTTCTCACATACTGTCCACCTGCAATGCTGTCGATGCTAAACTTGGTGTGGCCTACAAAACAAGCTACTTATTGACACCATCAGCCAAGCTGGCTATTGCCAGAGGTATCCTGCTCCCTGCCCTCGCCTATGGGGCTCCTATTTTTGCTGCGGCTCACAAAACAGCCCTCCATAAGTGGGATGTCACGTGTAACAATATATGCCAGTATGACTCCTTGTCTCCTCATCTCAAGCATCATTGTCAACTGTATAGTGACCTGAAATGGCCCTCTCCCTCAGCTTGCAGGCAGTACTCTCTTGGCTCACTCACTGATTCTATTTTTGGGGAAAAAACTCCTGCCTCACTTGCTGTTTTACTGGCTCCTTTAAACTGCTCTCATGGTCTTCGATCAGCAGACAAATCTCTTCTCATTATTCCTAGATGTTGTATGTCTAAAGGTTCTTCTGCTTTCCAATTCATTGCCCCTCAACTTTGGAATTCTCTTCCCTTAGGCCTTAGACAGTCAGAGTCCCATTATTGTTTCAAAAAAGAACTGCACTGTTATTTATCTCTTGCTGATGCATGCACTTGGTTTGAGCCCACTTGATACCTCGGGGGTATTCCGTGTTCCACATCCCCAAAATGCCACTCCTCACTTCCACAAATGCTTTCCCCCCTTTTTTTCCCTTCCTCCCATCCTCTTGCCTCTCAACTCCTTTCCCTTCACCCCCTGTGCCAGTCCTCCTACTCCTTCTCACTAGACTTATGTTTGCTATTGTTTTGGAGTGCTTACCCTCGCCTGTCCCCTTACTATATTTATTATGTTACATCTGTTTTGCTTTGTCATTCCCTAAATTAGTTGTTCCCAGCTCTAGTTTGTCTCAATGCATGGCTTGGTATACTTGCCTCCAGTAATATTTTGTTTACTTTTGTTAAGTCATTGTACTCTCTGTTTTGTTGTTGTATACTGTTGGAAAGTTATCGTAACTGTATTCTGATCTATCATCCCAAACTGTCTTAAATTATTGTAATATTGTCATGTTTCCTTTGTTGTACTGTCCCGGGTCGTGCCTGAAAATAGTCATTTTATGGCTATTGCATTTACCCAGTTAACAAAAACTAAACAAACAAACTCTGGTGCTTTTTCTTGGTCTTTGGTATCTTTGTAATGCCATAGCTTCAGGAGTTTCAATCCTTTGTCTTAGATCTACATCCAATAGGTTGTCTGTCCTGAATTTTGGTCACTGAGGAGTAGCCAGGATGAAGCATGAACATGGTCTTAGTTCAGCAATGACTCCAGTGTTGGTATTAGGTTTACCTGCAGGCACTTTACCAAAAGGATACTATTAGTTTTTTTGTTTCTTTTTTGCTCTGGCTGGTGATCAGCCCCCTTAAGCCCTGCCTTTTCTACCCAGCCTGTCCAGCTGCCCCTCCAGGAACTTACCTTTTCTCCCTGTGTTCCCCTGTGAATGACCCCCCCATGGGAAGGGATGCTTGAAAGCCAACCCCCGTATCCTCCGAGCTGAGTTTGAGTGTTGGTCAGGAGAGGTAGTCCAGGTGGTGGTGTGGGACCAGTGACGGAGTAGTGGGTGGCGTCCTGTGTGGTTGCGGAATTTCTTATATTTTTTTACTTCCCTGGGAGGTGCAGCATGCAATGACATTGCTGTGTGCTTGCCTAGGTCTGTCCCACTTTCCTGAACTACCAAGCTCTTCGCTGCCAGACCTTTTGCCTCCGCCAGCGGCTAGTCAAGGGTGGGTGCTGTCACACCCTCCCCACAGAGGAGAGGAGCAGTCCTTGGGATGCTCTCACTTCCTTCCATGGCTGGCCCTCCGACAACCTAGACTCTCTTCCAAACCCAGGTCATCGGTGTTACAAGCAGTAGCTCTACAGCTGTGCCAGCAGGCCGGCCTACAGAAGGATACAGTTTCAACTTTTTCCCAGGGAAAACCTGCACTTCCAGCACCTAACATGGTATGTTACTGGATGACACGTAGAATCTATTTTGTCAAAAGAGCTGAGATATTGAACACTGCCTTGTCACCAGCTTCATTTTAAAACTCTGTTGCTCACCCCTCATCATTGGGACCAGGCAGTTTTGTCATTTGGCATATGGCCTATGTGAGCAACCTTGCATAAATGTCCTGTATAAAGGAAATCCCATTCTAAAGAGCTTGAAAAGGAGAAGGAATAAAATGGAGCATGGCAACAGAGATGCCTCGTAGAAAAGAAACTTGCCTTATCATAGGGATTTCTGATGGCAGTGAAGAACAAAGATGTCTGATTCTGGCTATATTATTTGAGTAATGCATAGTAAATGGCTTGGCGTAATTGGGTAATGAAAGGAGAAAGTAAACCACAGATGAGTACTGATAAAAAGTTGTTATACAAATTATTCCATCACTGCTTTTTAATGGCACCAAAAAGATAATTCAACTGATGACTTAATTAGCAATATAGAAATGTAGACAATGGTGGCAAAAAGAAAAGACCACTGGTCCATCCAATCTGTCTATAAAACCCTAACAAACTCGAGACCTCCTGTCCATATAGGATTGTAACTCGCACTATCCACCCACATGCTCCCCGTCCTACCATTGCCACCCTGAGGAACTATAAAGTCCTTCACTCTTTCCCAGTCATGTCTGAAACCATTAATGATGTTGATGGTTTTGGTGCCAACTACATCAGCCAGCAGATTGTTCCATAACTCCTACATTCTTTCTGTAAAATAAAACATTCACAAGTCCTTCTTGAACTCCCCCTGTCAGTTTCCACTCATGCCCCTATGTTCTTGATTCACTACTGCTTGCAGTTTACTTTGTTCATTTCTCTCAGAAAATTGAAAGTCTCTCCCATATCTCCCCCCTCTCTCATCTGTCCTCCAAGTATGTGTTCAGTGCCATAAGCCAATACTTGCAAGATCTGCCCTGCTGCTCCTGAATCATTTTGGTCACCCTGCACAGCACTGTCTTCAGCCTGTCCTTATTTTTCCTCGGGTTTGGACTCCAGAACCAGGCAAAGTACTCTAGGTGGGGCCTCACCAGTGCTCTATAGAAGAGGCAGTAGTACTGACTTCTTTCTTCTGTCAATACTCCTTCCTATACACCCCAGCATCTGTTTGCCTTACTGTAGGCCCTGTTATACTGGCTTGATTTTTTGGGGGAGTCACTGAAGATGACCCCTAGGTTTCTTCTCTCAGATGTCTGGCCCAGCTCCCCACCCCCATCCAGTACTCTGACCTGGAGTTCTTGTTCCCTATGCACATCACCTTACACTTTTTGGCATTGAATTTCAACTGCCAAACCTTTGACCACCTCTATAGCCTTTGCAAGTCTCTCGGCATCTCCCTAACCCACTCCTCACTGCCTACCCTGCTACAGTTTGATGTCATCTATGAAGAGACTCATCTTGCTCTGGATTCCTTCTCCCATGTCGCCGATGAACATACTGAAAAGGATTGGACCCAGGACAGATTCTTGTGGTACAGTACTGCTGACTTCTGTCTTTTGATTTGACTCCGGTAACTGCAACCCTCTGCTGTCTCTCTTCCAACCAGTTTCTCATTTGGCTAGCTGTCCTTCACTGCACCCAGATCCTCTAGCTTCTTCAGCAACCTTCTGTTCTGTGAGGCACTCAACTGAAAGTCTTGCTGAAATTGAAGTAAATTCACAGCATGGCCCTTATCTACTACCCTCGTTAACCTGTCAAAGAATACTATCAGGTTCGTCTGACAAGAACTCCCTACCAAAAACCCATGACAGGAGGGTGGACATAGCTGCAGTAACCGAGACTTGGGCAACATCACACCATGACTGGGCCCTTGCGATCCCTGGTTATAAACTATACAGGAGGGACAGGGTATTCTGGAAGGGGTGGCAGTTTATATCAGGGAGGAGATAACTTGCACGAGGGAGGAGTCTGAGGAAGGGGGAGGTGGAGGCATTATGGGGTTCTGTTAAGGTCCAGTACAGGGAGAAAGGTGAGGTTGGGGGTGGTTTACAGACCACCCAATCAGGATGAGACGAGGGACATGGAACTGTGCTCACAAATACTGGAAGCTGCTGGAAAAGGAGAGGTGATAATTGTGGAGGACAGCCTGCCCAAGGTGGACTGGAGCATACCCTCCACAACATGCGCTAGGAGTCAGGTGATCATGGAAAGACTGCAAAGTTGGTTCCTGACTCAGGGCGTCAATGAAGCAACAAGAGCTGAGGCAATTCTTGATCTGGTGCTCACAAATGGGGAGCATACGCAGGAAATAATGGTCGGGGAGCCACTGGGTGGAAGTGACCATTGCACAGTGTGGTTCCAGTTGGATATGGGCAGGGAAAGCACCCCGCCTAAGACCAAAATCTTTGATTTCAGGAGGGCGGACTTTAGAAACATGGGCGAAGTGCTAAGGAGCCATCTGGTGGGCGTAAAAGCAGATATGGGGTAGACCAAAGGTGGTCCATCATTAAGGAAGGAATACTGGTTGCCACAGATGTGTGTGTTAGACTCAGGGGTAAGAACACAAGGGCCAAAGCACCCAGCTGGTTCAGTTCTGGGGTAAGGAAAAAGAGGTTGGCCTATAGAAAATTCAGGAAGACGAAGAGAGGTGGATAGGGAAAATTACCTGAAGTTGGCTAGTGAGGCAAGTAAGGAAGTCTGTTGAGCAAAGGCACAGAAGGAGCTGCAGATAGCTGAAGGAATTAGGAAGGGGAGAAGGCTTTCTTCTGATATATAAGTGAGAAAAGGGACAAGAAGGAAGGGATTGTTAGGTTTAAGAAAGGAGTGGAGGACAATGGGGGGAAAAGCAGAGATACTAAATTAATACTTTTGTTTTGTCTTCACCAGGGAGAAGGACAGACCAGTGCCTTCAGGAGGGAAAAGAGGAGCAAGGAAGGAGGGGAACACAGATGCAGTGATAGAGAAATATAGAATGAGGGAGGGTTTTCTGGCATTGAAGGTGGACAAATCACCAGGCCTGGACAGAGTACACCCAAGGGTACTAAAGGAACTGGCTGAGGAGCTGGCAGGCCCATTTAATAGTTCACTAGAGTCAGGCATGGTACTGCAGGACTGGAGAACAGCACATGTAGTGCCCTTCCACAAAACCAGTCCTAAGGATGACCCAGGGAATTACAGACCAGTCAGTCTGACCTCCACTGTGGGCAAGCTCATGGAGACCATACTAAAGTAAAGATAGGTGGAATATCTAGAGGAACATGGTCTCCAGGATGTGAGGCAGCATGGGTTCTTGGAGGGCAGATCATATCAAATGAATCTGATTGACTTCTTTGACTGTGTCACTAAGACAGTAGACAGGGACCAAGCGGTAGACATCCTCTGTCTTGGATTCAGCAAGACGTTCGACTCTGTGCCCCACAAATGGTTGATCAGGAAGTTGGTGGATCTTGGGTTTGGGGAAAAGATGGGTGGAAAACTGGCTGAGGGACAGAACCCAGAGGGTGGTTGTAGGGGGAAGAGTTATGTGATACCAGTGGGGTCCCACAGGCTCTGTGCTGGGGCCATTGTTGTTCAGTGTCTTCATCAGTGACATTGGGGATGGCATTAAGGGCAAAATATGCCTATTTACAGATGACACCAAGCTTTTCGGGAGAGTGGACACAGCTGAAGGGATACAGGACATACAGGAAGATCTGGAAAAGCTGGGGAGGTGGTCCAGGATCTGGCAGCTTGGCTTCAATGCCAGGAAATGCAAAGTTATACATATTGGAGCCAAGAATCCCAGGACAGAGTACTACCTGGGTGGAGTCAGAGTATCTGCATCAGAGAAGAAGGGCCTGGGAGTGATGATCACTAGTGACCTGAAGCACTCCACACAGTGCAAGAAAGCAGCAGCAAAGGTAATCAAGATGCTGGAATGCATATCTAGAGGAATCAGTAGTATGACAGAGGAGGTTATACTGCCCTTGTACAGGTCACTGGTAAGACTGCATCTAGAGTATGGAGTTCAGTACTGGTGCCCACACCTCAAAAAGGACATTAACCTGCTGGGGAATGTCCAGAGGAGAGCTACGAAGATGATAGTGGGCCAGCAGGGTAAGGCATACGAGGAGAGATTGAGGGCACTGAACATGTGCTCCCTGAAAGACAGGAGAGAAACAGAGAGAGAGAGATAGAGGACATGAATTGGGACCTTTAAGTACTTGAAAGGGATAAATATTAACATACTAAAATGCCAGCAAATTAGGCCTCATGGTGTGTCGAGTTTGCTCGAGAGTCAGTACCCTTGACTGGCACCGTTTCCTCCCTCCCCAGGATCCCCCACCCCCACCAGGGTTCTCCCCTCCCCCCCAGTGTTGGCATTACTCAGCTTCAACCTTCCCCAATACCTGTCCCAACCTCTCTTGAACCCCACAGAAACCGCCGCCACCAGCTCCTTAGGCAGTGCATAACATAGTTCCACTACCCTCTCAGTGAAGTAACACCACCTTCTCCCCCGAGTCTCCCACCCTTTACCCTCCAGCTGTGCCCTCGGTGACCCTCCTCCTCTGAAAAACCTTATCTAGGCTAACCCTATTTACCCCTTTCAGATTCTTGAAGACCTCAATCATGTCCCCCTGTCTCTCCTCCAGTGAGTACAAGTTGAGCTCCTCATGTCTCTCCCCATAGGATCTATCGCTCAAACCCCGTATCAGTTTACTTGCCCTCCTCTGAACCCCCTCCAGGAGTGCAATGTCTTTTAAGTGTGAAGGCCAAAACTGCACTCAGTATTCAAGGCATGGTCTTATCAGACAATTATACAGTGGGAAAATCACTTCTCTGCTTCTTGAGGTTATCCCCCTAGCGATGCAACCCAACACCTTATTTGCCTTGGCCGCAGCCCTCCTACATTGCTAACAGTTATTCATTTTGGCATCCACTACCACCCCCAGATTCCTCTCCCCACTCGAAGCCTGCAGTGTATCCCCTCCCAGGGTGTACTCATGGGCAGGGTTCCTAGGCCCCAGGCAAAGAACCCTGCATTTCCCTGTGTTAAAATTTAGTCTCCAGCTATATGCCCACCTCTCCAGAGCCTCCAGGTCCTCCTGCAGGGCTACCCTACCCTCTTCCCCATCCACCACCACCCCCAGCTTCGAGTTGTCCGCAAAGAGGCTCACTTCGCTCCTGATACCATTCCTGATGTTGAAGATGTAAGCGTTCAACAGGAGTGGGCCCAGAACCGATCCCTGAGGGACCCCACTAATGACCCTCCTAGGAGCCAAGACTTGCCCTCCAATCACCACTTTCTGAGTTCACCTAGATAGCCAGTTCCCAATCCACCTGACCATCTGAAACCCCGCCCCCATCTCCCCCAACTTTCCCAGTAGCCCTGGGTGAGGTACTGAATCAAAACACCTTGCTGTAGTCTAGAAAGAGGACATCCACTGGCCTACCCTCATCTAGCGCCGTCGTCACCCAATCTCAGAACTCCATAAGGTTTGTCTGACACGATGTGCCCCGGACGAAGTAATGCTGGTGATCATCCAGGTATCCCCGTTCCTCCAGGAACACCCCCAGCCTCTCCTTTAGGATGGCCTCCATCAATTTGCCCACCACAGACATCAGGCTGACAGGCCTGTAGTTCCCCAGCTCCTCCCTTGAGCCTCCTTTGTGGATAGGCATGATGTGGGCCACCCTCCAATCCTGGGGCACCCTTTCTGTCTGGAGGGAAGTGTTAAAAAGGTCTGGCAGGGGTGCAGCCAGGGCATCTGCCAACTCCCATAGCACCCTGGGATGGATTACATCTGACCCTGGAGCTTCTTCCATTTTTAGGTACTTGAGGGCTTCACACACCCCTGCCAACAGGGATTTCAAAGTCCGTGACCCCCGTCTCTACAGCAGATCCAGCCTGCCTCTCCCCAAACCATGGTGCCCCTTCGTCCCCCGTAGTACCAACAGGGGTTTCAACATTTATGACCCCCGCCACTTTTGCAGGCCCACCCTGCCCCAGCCCATGCTGTGCAGCCCCAGCTTTCTCCCTAGTGAAGACCGATGCAAAGTACTCATTTAGTACCTCAGCCTGTTCTCCAGCCTCCTCCGCCCACCCTCTCCCTGACCTCAACCTACTGATCTGCCCCTTCACCCTCCTTCTTTCCCTGATATACCTAAAAAAACCTCCCCCCCGATCTCCTGTGCCAACCTCTGCTCCGTCCTTGCCTTGGCTGATCTCACCACCCTTGTGACCTTCATGGCCATCATATCATACTCTCCCTTGTCCAGAGCCCCTCATGAATGCTTGAACTGACTGTATATAGCCCTCTTCTCCCTCACCACCTCCTGGACCTCCCGAGTCCACCAGCATGGCTTCCTGGCCCTACCAAACTTGTGTCTCACCTTTGCACAGGAGCTGGTTCCCTCCTGTATCCCCCTTTTAATAACTGCCCACCTGCTTTCAGTGTCCGTGCCTGGCCTTATCCCCTCCAAATGATCCTTGACGATTTCTTTCATACCCTTGAAATATGTGCCCCTAAAGTCGACTACCTCCATCTTAGTGTGATTTTCCCTTCCCCCTAGGTCCAGTGAAAATCAGACCATAGCGTGGTCACTCCCAGCCAGTGGGTCCCCCAACTCTAGCTCCCTACCCAGGTCACAGTCCGCCAGGACCACATCCAGTATATGACCCTTCCTCATTGGGTCAACCACCTGCTGATTAAGGAACGCATCCCGGAAGGCATCCAGCAGCCTCTGCTTCTTGGCCAATGGAGATGTCATAGTTTCCCAATAAATCCCTGGCATGTTTAGGTCTCCCAGTGCCACTACCCTGCCTCTGCCCTGACCACAGTGGTCCTTAATATTTGCCACCAGACTTTTTCCAGATCTTCCGCCAGCATGGGGGGCCTGAGAACCACCTCCATTTCTACCCTCTAACCCCCCAACTTCTTCAAAGTGACCCATAATGCCTCCATGTTACCCTTAGCCCCCTCCACCCTGCTTATCCCAATGCCACTCTTGATGATCAGCGCTACACCACCACCCCCGCACACTGTCCTGTCCTTTCTGAACATAGTGTATCCACTCAGGTTAAGGTCCCAATCATGCCCCGGAGTGGGCCAAGTTTCAGTGACTGCTGCTACATCCACTTCCCCCTTTGTCAGCATTGCCTGGAGCTCAGGTATCTTGTTTCCCAAGCTCCTAGCATTTAAATCAGGACCACCCTCCATCCCTTTCCTCTACTCCCCTCAATGTTCCAACCCAAGAGCTCCGGGTGTCTACCTGCCCCCCCCCCCGTGCACAGTCTAACATTCCTGTTTTATACCCCCCTTCCCCATGAGGGGGAGAAGTCTGAGTCCATCCTTGATGGGCATGCTAAGACCAGTCTCACAACCCAGCCCTCCCCCTTCACAAGTTTTAAACCCCACCTAGCTTGAATGAATCTGGCCAGTTTCTGTTTTAGTATTTCCTTCCCTCCCACATTTAGATGGAGCCTATCCCTTGCATACATCCCCTTGTCCTCCCAGGTGGCACCCCAGTCCCCCCACAACCCTGTACCCCCGAACCTCATACCACTCATTGAGTCACTCTTTAGCCTGCCTAATTTTTTGTTTGTTGTCCACACTGGCTCTCGGCACTGGCAGGATCTCAGAGAAGGAGACCGAGCACCCTATGGCATGGCAGACACTGGCTAGCTCACAAAACCTAGCCTGAGTCTTCAGTATACTAGTTCCATCTATATCATTTGTGCCCAGGTGCACTAAATTGTCAGGGGATCCTCCACATTTCTTTGCCAGTGCATAAACCAGATGCTTGGCCTTATGCATAGTCAAGCCGGAAATACTCTTGGCTTTAACAGCACAGGGTTTTCCTTCACCCTGGCCCTTCCCACTGGATACCCCTAATCATGGAGTCCCCCAACATTAGGACCCTAGCCCCCCTCCTTATCCTTAGGCTCACCCCTTTATTGGCATCCCTCCCAGTGCCTACCTCATCCGATACCCTGGCCTCACCCTCCAACCTGGTGATGTCCACACCCACTATCCTAGTGACAGTTGCAGCCCTATCTCTCCTGTCCCAGCCCTTACCCTTGACTGACCTGTCTGCCCCATTTGCTGCCCCAACACAGCTTATTTTCATAGCTGACCCATCTGCTTCAGGCACCCCTCTCCCTTCTGTCACTCTGGCCCATCCTGCCAGCTCCCCCTGGAGTTAATGCCCCCAACCCCCCGAGGACCCAAATTCCACCCTATCTCTTTCAATGTCCATTATCCTGCCCTTCTCCTCGATATATTCCTGCTGGTCCCCCCAGTCTACCCTTTCCTCTTAACTGAGTCCTCCTCCTTGTCCCAACCCCCTTTAACCCCATCTACCCTTCCTGCCCTAGCCATGACTCCACCTGTATCCTTGGTTCCCATGCTCCTCCCTTCACTGTCCACCACATTTATGCACTGCCCACTGCTGACAGCTCCCCATGCCCCCACTGTGTCCCTTTTCAAGTTAACCCCCCCATCAGCTGGGTTGACGGCACCCCTTGCCCCCTGTGTGTACTTTTGCAAAATCCCAGCCTTGCACCTCCTGTTGACTGAGCCCTCCCTAATGCCCAACCCCTCCCTTCACCCCTTTATCCACCTCTACTCCAGTTGCATCAACTTCCCCATCCTTTATCAAAGATAGAGGAGCGAATCTGTTTGTATGCTCCAAGCCTAGTACCTTATTACCCCCTGCAGGTGCATCCACCCAGTTTTCTCCCTTCTGTGCAGATCCTGGTCCTTTGCTCCCAGTAATCTGCCTCCATTTTTGGCCCTTATCTTGTTTAGAATCCCCCTACCTGAGCTCCCTGATGTTCCCCGTGTTCCTTCCCCTACACCTTCTTTTCTACTCAAGCCGTCGATCCCAGGTGCAGCTTCTGGACCCGTAGAGTCTACATGATTTTTTCCCCTCTATGCCCCCCGCCCGCTCCTCCCTTTACAGGACAGCCTCCTTTCTCCTCCCCCCAACCTAGCTTCCTCCATATCCACCTGACCTCCTCCCTTAGCTGTGCCAGCTATCAGCACACCATACAGCTCCCCATCCTCCCATCCTAAATAAGGTTGATAAGGAGAGTATCTTTAAGCTGAGTGACAATCATAACACTAGGGGGCACAGTCTTAAGCTGGAGGGTGGGAGCTTTATGAGGGAGGTCAGGAAGCACTTCTTCACAGAGAGGGTAGTGGACAGTTGGAATGCACTGCCGGAAGAAATCATCTTATTGAAGACAGTGGGCAGCTTTAAGAGAGGCTGGGAAAGGCATAGGGAGAAAGTAAGGATCATGGGTTCGGGAGGATGGGAGGAGTGGGAGGGAGGGAGGGCAGGGACATTAGCTCAAGCTGTGGACCCTGCAATACGAGCAGACTTGATAAACCAAATGGCCTTCTTCTGCTGGCTTTTTCACATGTTTGAATTGAAAGCATAGGTCACTTGAGGAACGTCTGCAAATAATTTTTTTTTTTTATGGTTCCATACACTCAAATTAGATTGCTCATCTGTTTTTTTTTTTTATTTCCTGTGTTTTATATAAACATATTTATTGCTATTTTACTCTTTTTTTTTTTAACTTTGTTTATTGTATTTTTGACAAAAAAAACATCGAAACAATGTACCATAGTTACGACACAAAAATCAATACAGAATATGATGTATAGAAACATAGAATCTGATGGCAGATAAGGACAGCTTGGCCCACCTAATCTGCCCATTTCCCTACCTAATGGATAAGCTGCAGATCCTAGTTAACCAACAGCCTACTTCCTCCTACCCCCCACCAGAATTGCCTTATATCTGTCCCATGCATTCTTGAATTTCCTCACTGTTTTTGACTCTATGACCTCCTCTGGAAGGCTGTTCCATGCATCTACAACCACCTCTGTGAAGAAATTCTTCCTCACATTACCTCTGAGCCATCCCCCGGTCTATCTTCAAATTGTGCCCTCCTTGTTCTTGCACATCTCTTTTTCTGAAAGATGCTACCCTCTTGGACTTTGTTGATTCCCTTGAGATATTTGAAAGTTTCTATCATGTTCCCCCTTCCCTCCTTTCCTCGAGGCTATATCTTAAGCTCCTTTAGTCTTTCTTCATGTCTTCTGGCGCAGACCTTGCACCATTTTGATTGCCCTCCTCTGTACAGCCTCCACCCTGTCTATGTCTTTGCAGAAATGGGGTCTCCAGAACTGTTCACAGTACTCCAGATGTGGTCTTACCAACTGTCTGTACAGAGGGACAACAACTTCCTGTTTTCTGCTGGTGATGCCTCTCCCTATGCATCCCAGTATCCCCCCAGCCCTCCTTACTGCCTTCTCACATTGCTGGCCCACCTTTAGGTCATCTGATATGACTACCCCCAGGTCCCTTTCCATTCTTGTTGTCAGTATCTCACCCCCCATTGTGTATTCCCAGGTGCATTACTTTGCACTTATTTGCGTTGAATCTAAGCTGCCATGCATTTGACCATTCCTCCAACCTTGCCAAGTCCCTTTTCATCCTTTCCACCCCACCTTGCATATCAACCCTGTTGCAGATCTTTGTGTCATCTGCAAAGAGACATACTTTTCCTTTCAGTCCTTCTGCACTCTTCTGCTCATTAATACATGTGAGGGAATGACAGTACATCTGCATTACAAAACACTCACAGCTGAGGAGCTATATGCAGCCAAAGCTCCTATACATTAATAGTAGATTAAGTAATTATTGCATCACTAAATAAAATTACCAGCCACCTCGGTTCTGTTTGATAATTGTAAGGGCTGTCTCCATTGCAAGTTCCCCTTTGAGCTCCAATATTCCCAAAATTTGAAGCTGAGAAGCTTCTAAAATGTGTAGCATAACAAGTAGAGAAATGTTGTGCTTGACTTGCCAAAGCACCTCTGCTCCTGTCAGTTAGGAAACCTGGATGAAAGAGACACATGATGCCATCAGTGAATATATCCCTCTCTTAGTGCCAGGCACTGCATGTACCATGGCCACCCAAGCTTTCTTCAGCTCTGCAGAACAAAACATGGAATCCACTGAATGTGCATGCCATTCTTTCTCAGCTTAAAAACAGTCATAAAGCATCATCTTCTCTATTAATCTCTCTCCCAATTCAAGGACCTAGCACATTCTAAAAATAATCATCTAAAATAGTAAGACCTATATTGCACAGATTTTAACAAAGAGAAACAGCTGATACAACAAACATATTAGAACTAGATCACAAAAAGCAGAAAACAGTATAGACTTGTCCAGCATTTTCATGAAAGATTGCCCCATTGTTACTCAATTCAAGAAAGCACCTTACTCAATATTTAAGGCATACAGACTACTATTAAACTATATCCCAAAAGTATGAGAAATTATTTCTGCCCTCATTTTAATGTTTGTGCTCAGTGTCTCACCAACTGAACTATAAAACAGCATTCAGCTCTTTGTCTTTATCTGAAATGAAGCATCCTTTCTCTCCATTTGCAGTTTCGGGTTCCTCAGTTTTGCAATGAATGTTGCTGCAGCTTTAGGATTAGTGTAGGAGTACATTTTATTGCCAACAGTGAAATGCAAGTTTGCAGGAAATCCCAATTTAACTGAATATCCACCTCTGTCTGCTGAGATGACCCCTTTTAATGCTTTCCGCTTGATCTGTGTGGCATTAGAGTAGTTGGGATAGAACAAACTATGGCTTTCCTCATTGTGGCTTGACCCTTCTTCCCAGGCAGTGTTTAGGATTCAATTTTACTTCCTGATAAAGCCATAACTGTCAACAGCATCCCGGACTCCTCTCCAGAGGTTTGGGCCCAGTGAGGATTAATATGGCATGCCTTTACAATGGGTATAGCATACTCCAAACCTAATGCCTCATGTAGCCCATGTTCAATATAGATGAGAGGAGCCTCCTCTTCTGTACCCTCAGGGATTCCCATTATACGAACATTGGGGGCCCTGAAAGCATACTTTAGCTGTTCAGTTCTGGCCTTAAGTAAAACTACTTTGCATGGAGTCTGAGTGCTGGAGACTCAACTGGAGGAGACTGCTGCATGTGATGTTCATTGGGGAGTAATGAGAGAAGCAGGAATTGTGAAGGATTTGTTTTTAAGTTTGAGCAGGTATGCCACTGTTGCTTGTACAACTATAACATAATTTGTTTCAGACTAACTTGTGTAGTCTTCTTCGGATTTGTGGCTGCTCTTGTGTGTTCTGTTCCCAGCAGAGGAGACTAGGAGGCTGGATAGTGGAGGAGTCTGTGTCTAAATCCATGGAACAAGTTGCCCTGCAGATGGCTGGTCTCACCAGGGACAAAGTTTCAACAGAGACAGAAAAAGAGAAGACTGAGACAAAAGATGGAAGATGGTGCAAAAAGGAAAAAAACAGTAAGGGGAAAGAAGAGAAAGCGAACCTCTGTAGGAATATTAGAATTATAGATCTTTGGAACAGAAACACCAGTATTACTAAGGGGATTGTAAAATTTTACTAGCCTCCCCCCTCACATTTACTTTTTTGAAGTTTTTTTTAAAGGTTGCTGTTTAGATTTAGCTGCATATATCATTTATGTACATAGAGTGGCATAGTTGTATTTTTAATTTTTTTTACTTTTAAATTTTCGTGCCACCAGAATCACATGATCAGCCAGTCCAGTTAAAGTGTACAGGCATTGGTGTTCAGGTAGATTCAGTGGCAAATGCCATTGCTGCAGTAGAAAGAGAGGCGACTAAACTGAAGCAGGGATTAAATTATATACTGCTCCGGGAGAACAGCATTGGGGCAAATTGCCCCTTGATCTCTTCTTGATTCAGTTGCTTAAAGGCTTTCGGCAGATGTCATTATGCATAAGTACTTATTGTTAATCAATAGCAGTATCTGATGCAACTAAAGGAAAAGGAGTTAGAAGGGGTATCCAGGGCTATATAAATTCATGTATAAATATTTATATGATCTTTGCTTTTTCTGGTTTAGCTTCAGAAGCTGCAGAAAGTGAGATAAGGCATCTTGTAAGAGGAGTGCTACTGGAAACCTCCTGAGAGGGTCTAGTCCCAAATGAACTACTGTCAAATAGCTGACACCTTTTTGAGAAGAACACCAGAAAGGGACTTAGGAGAAGGTACCACTGAGCAATGTAACTTTGACCACTGGCTAAAAAGAGTCTTTCACAGGAATGGATAAGTGCAACTGATTTAATTTGATACATAGCTGCTATATAAATCTGTTAGAATCGGCCAGCCCATCGGCGCAACGCTTGGATTTCCGCTTGCGATGCCAGTGACCCGGGTTTGGGAACGAGCCTGGGGAGCTAGACAGCCAGCCAGGGGAGAAGGCTTGAGTGTTCTAAGGACAGCTTGTCTTCTCCAGGGAGGAAGGGGGGATAATATCCCGGTGCATGACTGGCCCCAGGCAGAGGTCTGGGACACAGCAAGCATCAAGACAGAAACAATGGGGAGGATGTCAAGGACATCAGTGCTATGTGTCCTGACATCAGGGGTTCCCGCAATGCCTGAGAGAACACCGTAAAATCACTCTCCAGGCTCCGGGTAGACGGAGCCCTGGAGCAGACCCCTAATGGCTCAAACTTGCCTGGCCGGTCTCGGATCCCAATGCAGACAAAGAAGCTTGGGGTGTAGCTGCCCCACCTGGGGGGTAGAACTGAGGCTACATGGGGGATTCCCGGACGGCACAGGTAGGTGGCTGAAGCGGGGGCAAGACTCCAGGAGTGGGGTCTGGGGAGAGTAGGAGGTGTAAAAAAAAAAGAAAATCTGTTAGAATCCTTAAAAACAGAGTAACTTGTTTGCAAGATTTTTGATTTTTAAGAAAGCTTCATACAACTTATGTATTTAAAGTGACCAAGCACCTTATTTCTCAGCACTCTGTAATATTGTACTACACAGAGTGTACTACAAGCACTTTACACACTTATGAACATTGGGCTGTTTCTGAATTTAAGGCAAGATATAAGAACTTATTTGGATTTTCCAGGACTTGTCTGAATTTTTTTGCTACTATTTTTTTTTAACTGATTTTAAAAGCATCTTATGAAGATTATGTTTTTAAAAATTATCAGCACTGGAGGATCTAATTGAATAAACAGCTTTTTCTCTTCAACTAAGCACTTCAGCACTTTTGTCACAACTTGCACTTTATTGCATTTAGAATCACCTTTGTAGGACTTTTATATTTAAGATTCCCAGGTTTATCTGGGTTGACAGTCTAACAGGATAATTCTCAAAATGATTATTTCAATATTGGGCTATGAACAGATTAATTCTTAAACTTTATCTCAACCTCTGTTATTTTTACACTTTTAGTAGTCATAACTGAACATAACTGAAAGATTTCTATTTATTGCTGTATATATGTATTTTCATGCACATCTGGAATTAGCTATTCTGTGCCTGTATGCTGTGATCTGATGGGTCGCTTTAGTGCAATAGCTGTATATATTTGAGAAATTTATTATTTTCAGTATAAGTATTTAGAAAATAGGTTCCTGAGATTTTTGGTTCATTACACTGGGTACAAACATGGTTGTCATGAGGGGACAGATGCGTGAGAAATTGGCTTCCATTACAGACTTTGCTACAGAAATTACTAGCAATATCAGCCCCTCGGATGGTGTTGTAGGGAAAAAGAACAACTCCAAAAAGATTCAGCAAACTAGTTCTAAAAAATCTTCAAAACCACAAAAAAAGAATTAAAAAAATCCATTAGTAATAGATAGTATTTCCCAACCCAGAATTACTGAGCACTTAATTAACAGCAAAAAGGCAGCCACTAATGAGCTTCAATTGCAAAATTCCTCTGGTCTCTGTCAGAGTAATATGGCTTTTTTTTTTTTAACTCAGCTTTATTAGAGAAATCAGAGCTTGTTACAATTTGTGTGGTCTTCAGTATTAATATACAGTTAATACATACTGTGCATGGAAATGACAGAAGATATTATAATACATATGTTACAACCTTAGCATTAAAGAACGGGAAAATTAAACTTTTATTACTACATCAGTATTCTACTTAGGGTGTTGACTGTCATTTCATTATCTCCGCCTTCCCATGACTAGCTGTTAATAACGAGTGCAAACTGGGCAACAATGGCCACTGAATTCATAGAAGTAAAAAGAATAAAAAAGGAAACAAAGAACAACCATAATCTTGTATTGGTGTTGTTACAATTACTCCTTAACTTTTCTCCTTGTCTGTAGTTTCTTACAAAGGCCTCCAAAACATCACTCATTACCCTATTTCTTTGTGTCCTATGGAGCCAGCATCTCTCCTCTAGGCTATTCCCCTTCCCCATCCTCAGTACTCTCAGGTCTTGTCTGGCCAGCCATCTGTTCCACAGTTCATTATGCCTCTCATCTCGTAGTCTGAGCTTAGATTTTAGACTTTCCATTCGTTCTATATTTTCTACCCTGTGGACCCAAGACTAGTAAGAGGGGGTAACACTCAACCAGTTTGCTGTGATTTCCTTTTGGGCTGCTAAGCGAAGGATTCTGAGAAGTCTCTGTGATTGAGAGCCACCTACTCCTGGGACCTCAAGGCCCAGAATCAAGTGTTGGAAATCTAGTGGAACTGGAGTATCTCATAATGTGATTCTAAGCAACTACCTTCAACACCAAGATTAAGTCCTTTGGTGACTATCCCCTCAAATCAGAATGCAAATTTAACTCTAGATAAGCTCCCTGGTTCACTGATTAACTCTCCAGATTGACCTCTGGAGTTGGCTGTATCAGAAACCAGCCAATTGCCAAATGATGACTCTTATGAGTCTCCAAAAAAGTAAGTGTTTTGGCTAATAGTTTTTTGCAGCTTCCTGGTTCATCCTTCACCCAAGAAGTTGATGTAAGGAAAATGGAAGTGCCTGAGAGTAAATGCCCTAATTCCTTTTTGTCTATCATGGCTGAAGTTATTATGGATCTTCATAACACCACTACTGGGTTGAAAAAGTTGGATAAGTCTAGACTTCTGCAGACTGATACAGGAATTGTTCGAGATCCTCAGTTTAGATTATGCTCTAATGCTAATATCAAAAACTTAAATGACGCTCCAGAGGCTATCACACCATCCTTGTTATCTGATAGCATAATTGAACCTCTTCCCTATCTTCTCTCCTATTTGAGTGAAGATATTATTAATTTTAATGAGTAACTCTTATGCTGCAAATCTCATGTTGATGGATCAACTTATTGTTCATAGTGAACCTGAGACAGGGAGGATTTAGTCATTAATGGTGCTATAATGAGATTATTCTATCAGATTTATTTTCCAGGAGAACCATTGTTGTTGGCCATAGTGGAGGACCTATAGATGGTTCCAGATCCTCATAT
This sequence comes from Neoceratodus forsteri, assembly GCA_016271365.2. Classification (NCBI taxonomy): domain Eukaryota; kingdom Metazoa; phylum Chordata; order Ceratodontiformes; family Ceratodontidae; genus Neoceratodus; species Neoceratodus forsteri. The sequence continues at coordinate 1,548,260,410 of CM057455.1, read as the reverse complement.
AAGATTGAACTTTAGCTCCATTGTTTTTCCTGACTTGAGCTTTTCAAAAGATCTGCCAACTAGGAAACAGGTAACTAAAAAACCTAAGAGCAGGGGGGAAAAGGGAGTCCCTTGGAGGGCTCAGTTGCTCCCCTTCAGGAGCTATGTCATATGGGAATGATTCTGGATCCTCTCATCTTGTTACTGTTCCAGGGGGTAAACCAATCAGTGGTGTAGTGGAAGATGGGCTGTCTAAAGATCTTTCTTCACCTTCAGCCAAGAAAAGTGGCTCCTTGTCTTCAAAGCTTCAGGCCACTTGCACTGATATTATTGCAATTAGACTGTGAGCTCCTGATGGAGAAGGTGGGTGGTGTAGGTGAGTCAGGCAAAGAGTCAAGGGAGTTCCCCTATAGTAATCATCTTTTAAAAATAATGGAGCCTCTTACTGTCAATAAGGTTTCATCACAAGAGGCAGGATATGCTCACAAAGATTGGACTAGGAAGCAGGTGACAGCCGGTGCTTTGTCAGTGACCTCTATGCAGAAGTGGGATTCACTCCCTCTGGACCCTCATACCTTGATCAAGGAACCTGTTCTTCTCTGGTTATATTGCTTTATAATGAAGGACCTGGGGGAAGATGAAAATGTGTTAGATCTTGTTTCCTATTTTTTTTTTCCAAGATGAAAGTCCAGATTGAGGTGGGCGATATAGTGTTGGCTTGTCATTCTGGGGATGAGTTTGATTTAGATTGTATTCAGATTAATTGTGTAAACCATAGGACTGCAAATTATGCATGGAATAATGGTCATTTACTTGAAATATTTAACATCATTTTAACATACATCAATAGGAAAGAGACCTTTATCTCTGCAAACTCAGCATTTCATGATACTGGACCTTTTTCTCTTAGTATTTTTGGTCTTAAAAAAGCTTGAGGGGAAACTGATGCCAAATTAACTAAATTAATCTGCTTGTTTTTTTCAAATTATCTTCAAATTTCATTGGGATTCAGGGGAACAATTAAAGCCAAGATAAGAGAGAATCGTGATGGCACCCAGGTTGATGTGCTTTTTAAATCTAGGTCAATCGTGGAGGGAGTTTTGGAGAAATGTCATATTCTAGACAGCTTAGGTATTTACGTAGTGAGGAGTGTTCTATAAGTGCCTCCCATGTTGTACCTCAACCCCAAATTAATCCGGGACTGGATCCATCTCCCTCTGCGGTGCCATTTACGAATAGATTTCAAGTACTTGCAGGCTATCAGTGACTCACGGCTAAACCTTCTACTCTACCCTCTACAAATAAAAATGTTCTTCACAGCCCTATGGCAGACAAAACAATGAACCACTTAATTTCCTGGAATATTGAAGGTCTTGGTTCTAAATGGGCAGATCAGGAATGATTAGGATTTGTATCAGCTTATATGATACTATGCTTCCAGGAGACTTGACATTTATAAGAACACAAGATTCATATCAATAATTTTGAACTCTTTCAGGTTACTGCAAAAAAAGACCATAAGTTAGGTAGGGTGTCAAGAGGTCTTGCATGCTATGTTAAGATTGATGAGCAGTTTTCTGCTCAGCTTGTTAATACTATGAATTTTTGTATAGCTCTTCATGTTTGGGTGCTTAACTTTGATTTCTAGGGACATGGATATGTTGTTCATCCACACTTATTGGCAGGTTCCTTGCCACTTTAAATCTTGCTGGAAGTCTTCAAGCTGGCTCCTCCCACCCACCCGGGTGGTAAAACTCTCGGCTCCACCGCATGAAGCCAGATCTTCCTTACCGCTTGGAAGCTCAGGTTCCCTCCTTAGCGCTCTGCGTTTTAGACTGGATCCTAACTCTTCGGTTTATCCGAAACTAGTTTTGAAGTTTTCTAAATTTCGGTCTTCATCATCCCTCGCGGCTGCGATGGACAAATCAATTCCCGGCTTTCGGAGGTGCTCTTGTGGGCAGAAAATGTCCAGGACGGATCCGCACTCCATGTGCGTCTACTGCCTAGACCACGACCCGCAGGCCTGCGAGTTGTGCCGCTCTTTTTTGGCCACCGTCCTGGAGGACCGTGCTGCCCAATTGAAGTTCGGGCGCCCTGAGAAATGTTACCAGCCGGTAAAATCAAAAGAGGCTCGTTGGGCGGTGTTCACGGTGGCTGGCTCAGCTGAGCAGCTCGAGCAGATGATCGCCCTTGAGGAGGAGGTGGCCCAGGCCGCATCTTCCTCCTCCTCGGCCGCGGTATTTATCTCGCCTCTCTCTGAGTTCCTCGTACACGGCTTCGTTCAAGGAGCTTTGTTAGTCCTTTTCCATGAAGGGAGAGGGGCCTTTGGGACATTCTTCTCAGCCCAAGAAGAAGGAGTCGAAGGGTAAGTCCCACCGTCGGCGTTCGTGGGAGTGGAAGAGGTCTCCTTCCCTGGACAGCTGACCGTCGACTTCGGTCGAGGTTGTGGCTCAGGCCGCTGGCTTCACGGTGTCCCTGTCAGGCCAGCCGGCCGAGACTCCCGTCGACGCAGTCGAGATTTTATCGACCCATTGGACGGGCTGTCGACTGGTGAAGCCGATAACCCTCCTTCACCGGTTCCCGGTGGAGACCGAGGATCTGCCTGCACCTCCGGGGCCGCAGTTCCCGGATAAAGTGCCCGAGCCGAGGGAAGAGCGGGTGTCCCCTGCCCCTTCCCAGACCCACCCTCAGCCCCCCCGAGGGTCTGGGTCTGGGTCTGGGACTTCATCTCGGTCAAGCCGTTCCCTCCGACATTGGCGGTCTCGGTCTCTGTACGGAAGTAATCGGCGACACCGTTCCTCCTCGTCCTCTTCCTCAGATGAGGAGAGGCTCCGATGTAAATTATGTCGACGTTACGAGGAGCTTATGTTGCAGCAGTTACTGTTGTCTGGGACTAAACCAACTCCGGTTCAGCCCCCGGCCATCAAGTGGCTGTCGGCCGAATGACCGAAGCAACCGCTTGCCCCAGTTGAGATGCCTGTTCCAGGGCCGGTTGTTCAGCTGAAACCAGCTGGTCCACCGTTTGTGGTGGAACCTCCGCCTCCACAACCGAAGTCTGGGGCACCGACCAAGGATTCTCGGTCGGGTCACGGCCTGCCCCACAGGTTGTCGGTCACCCTAACTCATGACCATCCTCAGCAGGTGGAGGGTGGCTCAGGGCCGAGGCAGCTCTTCGCAGACTCTTCGGAATCCGACAATGATTCCTCCCTGTTCTCCAGGCAGGTCGACCTGGAGTCCTCTGGGAGCCAGTCATTGGACGATGGCCCATCGTCCTTCTTGGGTCTGCTTCGAGTCATCTCGGAGTCCACCGGGATGCAGCTCAATCCCGTGTCCAAACAGGCCAAGTATCCCCTGACGGAGATACTGGACCGAGGGGATTCCCCCATGGAGGCCTTTCCGGTGGCTGAGGCCATTGCTGGCCCAGCCTTGGAGCTTTGGCAGCAGCCTGCTTCCTGTCCTGCGCCCTCAGCCAGGATGGCCAGGAAGTATGTGGTCCCTACCGGCTGTTTGCCCGGTTTCTCGGAGTTAGTCACCGACAGTGACTTCCGGCGTTCCAGAAACGCTCGGGACGTGGATAAGCCCCTCGACAAAGAGTCCAAAAAGCTGGACTTATCCGGGTGCAAGGTGTATGCTGTGTCCTCCCTCGGCCTCCAACAGGCCAGCTCAGCCGTGCTGATGGCACACTTCTCCCACACCCTCATGGGCTCCCTGGATGAGGTTATCCCTCATCTCCCAGCCGACCTGCAGACCACGGTCCATCAGGTCTGGGACCAGGGTAGGGCAGTGGCGAAGCAGCAGCTTCAGACTGCTCTGGACATAGGTGATTCCTGTGCCAGGTCAGTAGCGGCCACGGTGGCTGTGCGTCGCAGGGCGTGGCTGAGGATATCCACCTTCACGGTGGATACCCAGCACAAGTTGGTGGATGTCCCCTTCTTGGGGACAGACCTCTTCAGCCCTGGAGTGGAGGGACACCTCCAGCGGATCGAAAAGTCCAATGCCACTCTGGACTCGGTCACCTCCGCCCAGAGGGACAAAGGCTGCCGTCAACAACAGCATAAGTCCTTTCGTCCTTCGGCCCCTGCAGCATGACTGGCCCAACAGCACCAGCAACAGGACCAGCAGGCTCGCGCTTGGCGTCCCAAACCCAAGCCTACGGCTTCCTCCAACAGGAAGCAAGGAGGTAAAGGCCCAGGAGGTCCCTCGGCTGGTCCCTCTTCCAAGCCTGCCCAGTGAAGGGTTGAGGGGTGACGCCCCCAACCTCATCATTCCCCCCTGGGTTCCCCCCGTGGGGGGATGGCTCCGCCACTTCCTTTCCGCCTGGTCCGCTATCACCACGGACTGCTGGGTGTTGGAGGTGGTAGGAAAGGGCCTGCCTCTGGAGTACAAACAGGCCCCACCCTTTCGAGCCGTCACCCCTTGGGGGGCCACGGGGTCTGCAGTCTCGCTATCAGCCCACCAAGCTTATATTGCCCTGCTCCTCGAAAAAGAGGTGATCAGGAAGGTGGCGGATCCTCCTCTAGACCCAGTGTTTGTGTCCAGGTATTTCCTGGTCCCAAAATGGACAGGGGGCTGGCGCCCCATCCTCGACCTACACGACCTGAACAGGTTCCTAAGGTCTCGGACCTTCAGGATGGTCACTCTGGCTCAGATAATCCCATCCTTGGAATGAGGCATGTGGTTCTGTTCCCTGGACCTCCAGGACGCGTTCTTTCACGTCCCAATCCGTCCGTCTCATCAGAGATTCCTCCACTTCAGAGTGGAGGGATCCCTTTTCGAGTTCCAGGCCATCCCCTTCGGCCTCTCTCTAGCTCCCAGGGTCTTCACCAAATGCATGGCAGTGGTGACAGCATTCCCTGCGGGCTGAGGCGTCGGGTGTACCCCTACCTGGACGACTGGCTGATTGCATCCCCTCCAGAATGGAGGTGGAGCAGTCCAGAGATCTGGCCCTCCAGGTTTGCTCTCAGATTGGCCTCCTCATCAACGAGGCCAAGTCAGAACTCGTGCCGAAGCAGGTGATACTCTTCATCGGGGCAGAGCTCAACTCTCTTCAAGCCAGAGCTCGGTTCCTGGCGGACAGAGCTGAGGTTCTTTCCTCCTTTGCCCAATCATTTCTGGTTGGGCAATCACACCCTGCCCGGGACTTCCTGCGCCTCCTGGGCCTCATGGTGGCCTGCACCAGTGTGGTCCATTAGGCCCATTGGTACATGCGTCCCCTTCAGTGGGGACAACACTGCGATCCATTGGACCAGCCCGTGACAGTGACCCAGGAGATGTGGGACGCTCTCCAGTGGTGGACCGTTCTGGCACATCTGCAGGAGGGCATCCCATTCGTCCGCCCCAAGCTGACGGTCTCTCTATTGACCGATGCATCTCTAATGGGTTGAGGTGCCAATCTGGGGAAGCACAGAGCGCACGGCCTCTGGTCCCCTTGGGAGTCCCGATGCCATATCAACCTGCTGGAGCTCCGAGCAGTCCGTCTAGCTCTCACTGCCTTCACTCAGTTTCTACGGGGTCAAGTGGTTGAGGTCCAGATGGACAATACCACAACCATGGACTACCTGAACCGCCAGGGCAGGACGCGCTCCATGCTGTTATGCAAGGAAGCTCTCCGCATTTGGTCCCTCGTGCACAGCCTGGAGGTGGATCTCCTAGCCATTCACGTGGCAGGAGCCTCCAACACCCTGGCCGATGCCCTAAGCCGGATAGAGGCTGCGTCTCATGAGTGGTCTCTCCTGCCAGAGGTAGTACAAGATCTGTTCTCCCACTGGGGCACGCCTCAGGTGGACCTGTTTGCCTCCAGGGAGAAAGCGAAGCTGAGACTGTTCCATGCCTGTCCCCCTTCAGCGGGGCTCGCTGCAAGGGGATACCTTCTCGAAGCCATGTACCCCGGGCCTCTTCTATGCCTTTCCCCCATCCCCATTTCCCTTGATCCACAAGGTGCTTCTCAAGGTAAGGAGGGACAAGGCACAGGTGATTCTGGTAGCCCCAGATTGGCCCCGCCAGTTCTGGTATCCAGATCTCCTCAGTCTCAGCTCCAGGCTCCTGAAGCAGCTTCCAGCCCACCCGGACCTGATCTCAGTCAACCAGGGGAAGGTATTCCATCTGGACCTTCAATCCCTGCACCTGGCGGCCTGGTTCCTGAGTGGCTAGAGTTCCAAACCCCAGGTCTTTCTGGCAGGGTCCTCAATGTAGATTGGGCGTCCGTAGAGATCGACCAGAAATGCTATGCCTTCAAATGGAGAGATTCTCCATTTGGTGTCAAGGGAAGGGCTTGGACCCTTCCGCCTGTCCCTTGGCAAGCATTCTGGACTACCTGTGGTCCCTTTCTCAGCAAGGGCTTAAGTCGACGACCCTTAAGGTGCACCTGGCAGCCATCTCTGCCCTCTGGGCGTGGGACGGAAAGCAGTCGGTGGTGCAGAAGAAGGTGGTCTGGCGCTTTTCCAGGCCTTGATCACATTTCCCCTCCGGTGTGAGTACCTCCACCTCCGTGTGATCTACTGCTGGTATCGGCCAAGCTCACGGGCAAGCCATTCGAACCAATGCACAGGTGTGATATCTCCCACCTGTTGTGGAAGACCGCCACCTTGGTGGCTATCACATCAACCAGAGGGACTGGAGAGCTCCAGGCGCATCCTTTGAGTCTCCCTATCTGGTCTTCCACAGGGACAAGGTTGTCCTGTGCCCCACCCGAAGTTCCTTCCAAAGGTGGTGTTGGAGCTTCACCTTAACCAGGTGTTGACTCTGCTGGTGTTCTACCCCATTCACACCTTGGAGGCCGAATATAGGCTCCATATTGGACCCTAGTTGAGTGCTCGCTTTCTTAAGGAGCGTAAGGCTGAAGTTCAGGGAGAGGTTCGCCAGCTGTTTGTCACCTATGCTGAAGCCGCACCTGGCAGACCTGCAGCCAAGCGGACGATGAGCGGGTGGGTCACCTCCTGCATAGATCTCTGCTATAGGTTGGCGGGCATGGAGCCTCCCAGAGGGATAAGAGCTCATTTTATCCGCCATACCACTGCATCAGTGGCTGCTTCTAGGGATGTCCCTATCCAGCATATCTGCAGGGCTGCTACCTGAAAGTCGGCACATATCTTAATTACCCACTACCACATCGACCTTGGGTCACACCGGGATGCTGGTTTTGGGGCCTCGGTTCTCCAGTCTTTATTTCCCAAGTAAGTATCGGGGGTGTGCGCCTTGCCTCCCTCCTCCCAGAGAACTGCTAGGAGTCTGCCAATAAGTGTTGATGAACAACATATCCATGCTCTAGAAATACAGGTTACTCACCTGTAACAGGAGTTCTAGGAATGGTATGTGTTGTTCATCCACATATTCCACCACCGGCCTTTGCTACATGGCTTCCAGCGGGCTAGATCTGGCGTCATGGGGTGGAGCCAAGAGTTTTACCACCCGGGTGGGTGGGAGGAGCCAGCATGAAGACCTTTCAGCAATATTTAAAGCAGCAAGGAACCTGCCAATAAGTGTGGATGAACAACATATACCATTCCTAGAACTCCTGTTACAGGTGAGTAACCTGTATTTTCTGCTCTTGAATTTATATATTCCTCCCCCCTTCTAAGTTTGCTATTGATTATCCATGGGATGCCTTAGGGGACATTTTAGAAGAATTATATCAGACTTTTGTGAATATCCCCATTTTGATTGTGAGAGATTTCAATACTAGAATAGGGGTGTTTGGTCTTTTGGATAATTCATCTGTAGGAATAGCATGTAATGTACAGATCCTGCTAGGCAGGAAAGCCAGGGATACTAAGATAAACCATGTAAGCTTAGGTTTTATTAGGTCTATGCAGAAATATAATTTATATCTGCTTAATGGTGATGAGGAAGGACAGCTGACTTATTTTTCTACAGGAGCATCTATTATTGATAATGCTATTTGGGATTGTCCCATTGAGTTTTGATCTTCTCTTAACCGGATTAATAGAATTGAAAGTGATCATGTACCATTGGATATTGGATTGGCATTAATTCTGTCTTCTGCTATACTTTCTTCAGAAATTCATCTAGGGCACATTACATCAAGAGTAGAAATCAGAAACAGAAAAAGAATCAGATGGATGGATGAAGTTTTGTCTGATATTCATCATATATCGTTAATATTTTTAGACTCATGTTTATAGTCTGGTTGTGATTATCTTACATCTACAGAACTTTATAAAACCCTGGACTTTCTATATTCCAGTTTATGTTCTATCCTCTACTCTGCAGACTCTGCTGACAGGGACAGTATTACAGATAACAAAGGGTGGTTTGACCAGGTTAGTAGGTGTGAAAAAGCTAAGTTGATAGTATTGGTAAAGGTTACTAAGTTACAGGCCTCTAACTCAGTCTACTCTAACTGTAGACTCTTAAACAGAGAAAGGAAATTATATAAAAATTTCCTTCAAGAGAAAAAGAATGAGTATTATTGTAAACAATGGGAGTCTGTGTTTAATAGTATTAGTAAAAATGATGCAAGAACCTTTTGGCATTTGGTTTCCAAGGGAACTTCTAATCTGGAGAATACAGTAGATGCCTATATTTTGGCAGACTCTTGGGTAGAATACTTTATCTCATTGTTCTATGATCCACTATTATGGTGTGATTCCTATATGTTTATATATTGTACAATCGATTCTTTCTTCAGACATGAAGTGATTTTTGCAATCACATCTTTAAAAAGTAAGAAAGCTGCTGGGCCACACTTAACTCCAGCTGAGGGTTACTTGCAGGTGCCCTTAATGTGGGCACATGTGTTTTCTTCTCTTTTTTTAATAAATGTTTAAAATATGTTTTTTTTTCTCATTCTTAGTGAGGTACGGAATCTGTTCCAATCTTCAAAAAAGGTAATAAGTCACATCCTAAAATGTATCCCCAATTAGTTTGCTAGACATTTCTGAGAAAATATTCTCTAGAACTATTCTTACTCATTTACATGAGTAACTCACTGCTCTTGGTGGACTTTCACCCTTACAGTTTGGCTTCAGGGAAAATTGCTCCACTGTAGACAACTGTTTTATTTTAAAACATCTCTGAGAAAAATACTGTTTGATTCATGGCCAGAAGCTGTACGTTGCTTTTATTGAATTTTCTTCTGCGTTTGACTCAGTTACAAGAAGTAAATTGTGACAGATGATGTTGGATAAAGGAATTGAGTATGCCCTCACATCTGTTATCTCCAAGCTATGTAATGTAACCTAGGCTTGAGTGAGATTAGGTTCTTCTGGCAGTGTTTCTAATAAATTCCCAGTTAATAGAGGGGTTCATCGGGGTGTTTGTTGGCTCCTACTCTATTCAATATCTATATGGATAATGTTCTTAAAGCTATTGGGCATGTTCATCTGATTCACCTAAAATTGGATTTCTGGCTGTACCAGCATTGGCGTACACTGACAGTTTACTTCTTCTTTCTCTTACACAAGCTGGTTTGCACAAGAAATTAGACTGCTTGGTCAGGGAATCACAAAAATTGTCTTTGGCCATCAACAGTAATACAAGCCAGGTGATGATTTTTAGTAAGGAGAATTTACCCCCAAAACGGAAATGGAAACTTAGGAATGTATTTGTACATGTGGTGAATAAATGTGTTTACCTAGGGTTAACTGTCTCTTCCAATGGTTCATGGTGCCTTTCACATTGCTAGTGCTGGGACCAAAGCAAAAAAAAAACAAAAAAAAAAACGCTTTGGGTCTAAAAAAATGTAATTACAAATATGATGGCAATAGTATTAGACCACTGATCCAAGTCATTTCTTCAAACTTAAATTTGCAAGCCCTTTATGCTGTGGAAATGTGGGTGCCATACATGGTCTCAGAACAGGAGAAAAATTAGATTCAGCTTTTTAAATATTTTTCTCTTGGTTTGAGTAAGTCTATCCCCACGTCCTACATTAGAGATGAACTTGGATTATATAGTTATAAAACCTTGACTGATTCCTTAGTCATGGGCTATTAGAGTAAGTGTACAAGAGCCCCTCCTGGAAGCTTTTTAAGTGCAAATCTTGAAAAGAAAGAGAATTGGGGGCTGTTAGGTTGTAAAAGCTCACTGTGGCTATTATATGTGCACTCCTTATTTGAAGAATATCAACTTACCTAACTCCATAATTATTTTAAAAGGGAATTTCTATTAGTCTGAAATACAAGAAATATATAAAGAATAAAACTGGACTCTATAACCAAGGTATGAATTTTGATGCTATTGCAAGGTCCAGGTTCTCACCTTGGTATGCTTTAAATGAGGCTTTTTTTGGCTATAGATTTCATCTGGACCACATCTTGGATCCTAAAACTAGAAATGCTTTTATGTGTTATAAGTCTGAAATTTTCCCTGGTAATGTACTTTTTGCTAGATTTGCCCATATTCCCAATGCTTCTGAGGCTCCCCTGTTCTTGCTTCATGGGAGGCATTGAGAATCTGTATCATGTTTTGTTCAAATGCTCAACATATGAGAAGATGCATATTACATGGATACATAGTATACTGTCAGATTTAAGCTATATCCAAGATGGTCCTCTTAACTTTCTTCTTACAGTGAATGATACTTTTATTAGTATTATTAATAATGAACTTGCAAATTATTTTTATATCGATAGGAAGGGTAAATTCTTTAGCTCTCAGGGAAAAGGTTTTTGGTATTGTGGATTACTATTCTTATCTGCATGTGTATTATTTAATAATATGAAAGACTTTGATACACTGTGTGTATTTTCTTTTATAATCCTTGTTGGGAATCTTTGTTATGTATGGTTGAATTTGCATTTATGTATTTTATATAAAGCTGTACTGGCATGTTGCCAATCAATAAAGCTTTTTTGACTGACTGGCCTTAAGTAGGCACTTCTAATTTACAGATGTTGATACTGCTGCCAAGACTTGTCCAAACTTCATTGTGGAGTTATCAACTGTGCTTACCAAACCATCCATTTTGTTCACCACCATCATATGTTCATTAAACCCGTCTCATCTTTTTGTTAGTCCATTGAATAGATTGTATTAGGGCCATAGTATCTTGCCGTACGGTGTCTACTATTGCAGGAAAATCACCAGTGGTGCCAGCAGGCAGTAATGAGACTTTCAAGGTTCCAGCAGGCCTAAGGTTGTTCCAACTGAGCCGCAGCTCTGATGATAAGTGGTCTACAAAAACAATATCGTTCTACTATTCATACTCTAGCAATACCATCAAATGTACAAAGGTTTATTTTGAAAATACAGATTTTATTTAAATTTTTAGCTCTCTATAATTGGAAGTTCTTGGAGAAAGCATGATTCCTGCTGAACTGCTAGCTCTGCTCACCCTCCTTGAACTTTAAATAAAATAAAAAATGTAGTTGTTGAAATGCCTAGTCTGATAGCTTTCTCTTAGACTCCACTCCATTGTGTCTTCACATTATGCCAATAAATGTTGACTTCAAGTTAGTATGTTTTTTTAGTAGAGTACAATATGCATTCATTGTTTTTTTGTTTTTTTTTTGTGTCAGGCTTATCAATCCTTTTTAATTAAATTTTTAGTTTGATCAGCATGCGCTTTGTCATTAACATTTATATAGCAGAGTTAATTCTGTGTTGCCAGCACTTGCATGGCATATTGTTTTACTCTTCATGCTTACCACTCCACCGTGCTATTATTCTGGAAGCCAATTAACATAATTTTCCAGTGGAAGCACTGCTTGCTATGAATCCTGCCATTTGTAACGCGCTGACTAATTTCAAAATGCTGCTATATTTAATCATATTTGCTTTTAGCATCAGTGAATGAAAACCATGAGATATACATGAAGGATTCTGTGTCTGCCACAGAGGTTGGTACCGGACAGTACAGCACCACCAAGGGCATTTCTGCAACCAACTTGATAACGACAGTGACACCTGAAAAGAAAGTAGAAGAAGAGAAGGCTGAGGAAGAAGACGAGAAGAAACCAGAGGAGAGAGAAGCCACTCCAGTCACACCAATCAGACACGATGCAAAGGTACATGGTTCTTGGTTGTATTTATCTATGCAAGTTTAGAGGAAAGGATCAACCGTCATACCAAAAATAAGTGTAGTACTTCAATATCTGTACAGTAAGTAAGCACAGATGCTTTTCTTGAATTTGAATTCTTTGAACTGCATCTGCTGCTTGTGAAGTCATAATCCTCTGTTTGATAGCACCCTATGATAATAATTTATTTAAAAATGTGTGTACCCAGATAGTCCCAATAAGATAAAATATATACTTTTTTGTGGGAGTCCCATAGGAAGCAGGCAGGTAAAGTTGTGTTATGCTGTACATTACAGAATTTCACAAAGTCACATACTACAAAACACATGGGAGACCATTATGATTTCACAAGCAGAGAATTAAGACCACAGGAGTAGATAAGATGCAGAGGCACCTGAATTTTAAAGGATAAAGATCCTATTTTCTTGCCAATATAATTTATATTGTAAGTCTAATTAAATATTCATGAGGCTAACATGCACCCTAATAGGCAACTGTACTGGATGTTAATCCCATTGAAATGCCCAGTACAGTTCAGAGCAGCATGTGTGTTTATAAACTCAATTTTCTTTTTACAATGCTGTCCCCCCCCCACACTAATATGATTAGACTTATAATTGCAATAATGTCCTTACAACCAGGTATTTCCATGGACTTAATGGCTCAATGCCTTTCCTGGGGTTAATGGCTCTCAGCTGCACCTCAGGCCGTTACCACTCCCCAGTAGGGTGTTAATCACTAGGAAATGCCTGGTTGTTCTGGCATAACTGCTTTATTGTAATAAAGCATGGAAAAATATATATAGAAAAATGACACATACTGTGGGCCAAATTGTGTAAATATATTTTTCTTCAGTGTTTTCCGTAAGGTGTCCACAGCTCATCAAGCAAAGTAAAATGGAGCCTTAGCAGCGCTAATGTTAAATTTGCAGTTCATTATATACAGATGCTACATTGATTCATCTTGTATTATGTTTAAAATCCTCTGTCCCAGCTCCCTCACTCTATGTGGATTTCAGTGATGTCAGGATGACAAGTGCTTAACTTGAAATTTTCTGGTTTTCAGCACCAAATTCACAGTTGGCATCGGTAAAACTCTGTTGCACAAAAGTCCCTCAAACTTTGAATGTCAGTACCTTCCATTTTTAATTACTGCATCCACATTCATTAAAGCAGGATCTTTCTCCTTTAGACTTCATCTATTCATATTGCTTATTCCTGATGTGACAGTATAATTATTTGCTTACGACACTGCAACTTAGTGCCATGGAAATGATTCTGATGTCACAATACAACTGATGTCCATGCATTAGGATTTCTTGGGTACAGGCCTATTGGTTCTTCCAAAATCTAAACTGAAATCAACTGGGGACAGAGCATTTTCTGTTGCATCCCTTTTTATGACCTGCTCCCTCTGTTCCCACTTTTGAAAACAAGCTGACAACCTGTTTTTTTCATTCTGGCATTCAGGGGTTTTTAAAAGACATTCATTTCCTTGTTGCACTGCCCAGTTTTATGTTTATTGAAATACTTATATGATGAATTGATTTGTGTTTTTTTGTTTTGCTGTATAATGATTTTGTTTATTATTATATTGTTTAATATTTTTTCTTATGTACCGTACCTTGGTTTAAAACAGGTGCATTTAAATATCTTGGAAAGGGGGAAGTCCAGCACAGACGACCTCAGAAATAAAGAAAACTTAATAAGGGAGGCAGTAGCCAGTCTCAATCAGGGCAACATAAACAGAACTGAAAAGACTGGAAATCAAGGTCAACATTTATTTAAATAAAAAGTTAATTCACATTTCTTTATACATTGAATTAAACCAGTGCAAATTCATGCCACCATCACAAACGTTTCAGAACTACCTTCAGCAGGGTTACAGTGGTATATGTAAGAGAGATACATAAGATCAGTATAGTTTCTACTACCAGTTATTTAAGTTGGTTGGATAATGAAGGTGGATTTTTTTTTTTGCCAAATGAAACTACTGATATAAATGTGAAAAACAATAAGGTGCAAAGTCCTCCTTTGATTACCTGTTTGATTTTAAATAGATATTCAACATAGTATCTTTTCAAAATAAGTAATTAATAAGCAGTACTTTGAGTGGATAGTTGAATGTTGCAGGAGAAAAAGAACTTTACAAAACAAGTTTAAAATAGAGAGAGATTCGACAAGAAAGAAAAACATTTTTGTATAATTTATTTTATTGGGTTTAAAAGAATTAAAGGTACAAAACAATACATTCCACACTATGTGTCATCAAGACTATGAACTAATAGATTAAAAACATACAACCAATCCATTCCATTAAATTATATTGTACATGGTTTCAAAATTGAGAGCCATATGCATGTAGTAGTAGTGGAGCCCTCTTAAGTGCACACCCTTGGGGATAAAAGTTTTTCGTGCACTTAAGCAGGCTGTGCATTTAACCAGAAAATCACTTCCAGGCACATTTCACTGTTTCTGTAATGTGCTTTATTATATCAAGCGTGCAAGTTAAAATGACACTACTGCACTGTCTTACAACACAGTACTACTTAAAAAAAATCAGTAATCTTCTTTTTCTTTGTGAGTTTCACTGCAGGATTCAAAATTAAACAGAAGGCTAAAGTCAGTCTTTTCTTTTGACAAAATGAATGTTCTTACTGTGGCCATGCTAGACAGTACCACAGCTGCAGTTAAGATGATAAGGTGGACTATTTAGGGTGGTACTGTACAAAATGTGCACTTAAAAGCTGTGTTGGACTCAAAATTAATAGGAAAAGTAAACAAAAAATGTACGCTTAACCGAAATGTGCACTTACATGTAGTGCACTTAAGAGGTACATTTAACATTGGATGAATAGGAAAAAAATCAGGATATGAAAACAATGTGCATTTATGTGGGATTTGCACTTATTGGATGTGTACTTAATTGGGCTCCACTGTAATAGCAGTAGTTTATTGTTCAGTTGTATAAACCATCACACAACATACATACATTTAAATGCATTAGAAAAAGATACAATAGTCCACATATTATATAGTACATATAGTGTTCCAGGAGTCGATCAATAACAGGTATAAATCATTTTTCATCTTTCATCAGTCCAATAACAAGAAATAAGTAAATCACAAGTAACCTATTGATCTTAAATTCTATGTATTCATGATTGAATGAATCTTTCTTTGACCCCTTTCCTCCAATTTACTTTCCTCACTTGAGTTAACCAAGGACCCAAGAAGACAAACTGCAGCACTTTTTTAAGAATCGTCCAGAGAGCAACTTATCACTCTGACTAATACATTCCTCATTCAGGGCACCATCAATATGCCCAGCTGGTGACGGATTCAAGTCATAGAAATTTAAGCCGGCCTGGTGGCACCGAGGGGTGAGGCACTGGACACCACACCTCATGCCATGCTGGCGACCCGGGTTCGAGAATGAGCCTAGGCCATCAGGGGTCAGCAGGGAAGGGAAAGGATTGAGCATCTGAAGGACAGCTCTCCTTTCCTGGGAGGGGGGGGTACACGCTCTGCACCTGACTGGCCTCTGTTGGAAGCCGGAGGCATAGCAAGCACACAAGTTTAAAGAGAGGGTTGAGAGTGGAAGACATTGGCGGAGATCCCTTGATGTTGGGGCATGCGCCACTCCCACAGAAAATGGTAAAAACACCCCGCAGCACTCCCAGTAGACAGAGCACCAGGCCCCGATCTTCAGTGCCCCTGCCTGACCCGGTACCAGCATCCCGACAAAAACAAGGAGGACTTCTGGGGTGCCCCTACCCCGTGCCTGACTGGGGGACACAGCCACAGCTACATGGGGGGATGGACTGCACCGGGCTCCAGGTAAGAGGGTGGGGACTAGAAGGCCATAGGTCTCTCTTGAAGCGTGGGAGCACTGTAGGCAGGGGGAGTATAAAGAGTAAGTAAAAAAAAAAAAAAGAAAGAAAGAAATTTCGCTTTACACCAAAAACCATTGATTAATGCATAACACTATTCTAAATATGAGTTAACAGTCACTGCCACATTGCCTGTATTGAGCCAGCATGTACTACCAGCTTGGGCCCAACCTTGAATTTTAATGGAGATACCCCGCAGTGCATGCTGCCCTGTATCCCTCTTGAATGACCCCTAGGTCAGGTACTCTCCACCAGCCTGTACTGTAGTGTAAGATACAGGGTCAAGGAACTGGACCTATGATTACACATCAGGTAATTTTGCTTCACGCAAAGATCCAGAATCAGTAATGGCCCCAATAGCATAACTCAGGTGTGCCACTCTGCTATAAAGCTAGTAATATCCACCTACTATAGAAATTAGCATGGCCACCTCAGAATAACCTAGGGGCATTCACTGAGGTTTCACGTCATATGAGTGAATGCAAAATAGCGATTGCCATATGAGCAAGTGTACATCACTGAAAAACAGCAAAAGTGATGCACACAATAACAGGACCATAAACAGTGATGGTCTGGACCACAGAGAACAAGCAAATTTACACCTATTTTTAATATGGGGACTATGCCCCTGCACCTCCATGTAGGGGGCTGTGTCTCCCACACCCCTCTATTGTAACCAACTCCAAGGGCAAGCTTAACACCAGGGTACAGTGAATCTTTGGGAGGGAGCCATTTGGGGGAGTGGTGGGAGCAACCTGGAGGCCGTGTGAATAGAGAGCAGAACATAAACAAAAGTGCACATGGGAAGCAAAACATACACAAAAAAAATGTAAGTGCACACAGAAACAAAACCAGAATAACTAGAGATCCTGCTGAGGTTCAAACCTGGCTTCTTCACAACTGGAGGCATACACTGCCTCCACTAAACTACACAACCAGCTCAGAATGGCAACCCAGACTACAGTACCTGATAGATCCCTCCTACCATCACTCTCTCTACTCCCTCGCCATTGTTGTTAGTTAACCTTCCCTTGCTATATCCATGATCGCTATCGTATCTCACTAGCTCTATTCTCGGTCACTCAAACTGAGTCACCCATATCACTGGATACCATTCCCGGATGAGCTCCTCAGATTTACCACAGATATACCACCATGTAGCTCCTTGAGAATCGCCCAAGCGGTATCTAAATAATTCAACATATGGGTTAAAACAAGAATCACTTACACAACAAATCATATAGTACAATATATAGCCTATCAATCTCACAATTTTCCACACAGTATTGTGGACTTGAAATGCTTAAATCAAAAACTGGTAATCGTATGAAAAGAAGTAAAGCCGTACACAACATAAAAATCCTCTCCTTAATAAACATCATATTTAAGATCAGTCTGAATAACTCTAGCTGCATGTTTTGATGCTATTATTCTAGACTATAAGCTATGACTTCAAAATAAGCATAATGATAACAGCTTAAAACAAGAAGATAAGACAAATAAAAGATACAAGCATGTATGGCTCAATATAAAATTATATCCAAAGCCAGAGGCTCGATTTAGACACTGGAGTCTGACATTTCTGGCCATATAAGCCATCATACCAATCTATATACAATTACCCAGCTAAAGGAGGAACACTTAATTTGCATACATGAGTCCTTAGCACAGAGCTATCAATGTTATAAATCTAGGCTCCTTCCCATTTAGTTTATTAGGGCTGGACTTCCACTCGGGAATCCAAAACAATCTCAAACTCTGCTCTGCACAAGGAGTCCTGTACATTAGCACACTATATGGGGCTGGCAAATAATTTATCAGCAAGTAGTGGCTGTGTAGGAGTCTCGCCACATAAAGTCCATAGATGGAGGTCAAACGAGGTGCAAAAAAACCCCAACAACACAGGGCTTCACGCTAAACACACTGAGATAAGTTTCTGATGTACCAAGAAATTTAGGCTCCAGTGAAATTATCAGGGTTCATGGTGAAAATATTATCTATGGACAAGCTCCACGAATCAATGATGTGACATTTGTGTAAAACTTACTATAGAAATACACTGTTTTTTAAAGAAGCATGAATTGTGTATTTGAGCATAAATAAATATCTGTTACCGGAGATCAGATTCCATAGTAGCAGTCACTGGAGTTGCACCAAATCATTTAATTTTCAAATCCATGTCCCAAAGTAAGAAGGAGCCAAATTTTAAAATGGTAAGAGTGGCATGAATTTCCAACGTTACCATGCATAATTCGGGTCACCATGAAGCCCCACATTCTCTTGCCTTCACTTTTAAACTTGGGTCAGATCCTAAACACAGTTCACAATTCACCATGCCAACAGGTATCTGGGGTGACAAAAAAACAGTTATTGCGCTATGAGTATAGTAGCTCTTGGTTTGATTCCGGCAATAAATCTGCCCTCCTTTCCTCATGCAACAACAGCATACATGTTTTTTAAAAAAAAAATGAGGATATCGGCACATACTGTGCTTTCCACATGAACATCTTCAGAATACCTCTTCTTCACTCTGGACATTCTCGGCAGTCATTTTTCCTCACCAAGTCACACTCCTTACTCAGTTCTTATCTGTTTGTTCTCCCCTGACAGTTTAGCTCAGATTAGGTGTTTCTGGCTGTAACAAGACACCAGTGAGAACTTGGTGACATGGGACCTGAAACTGCTCAGCCACCACCACAGCTTTTAGCTCTTAAAACTAAACCTGGTAGCCAGGAAATTGCAAAAAATCCAAAAATAAATGAGTTACTGCTGTGTAAAAAGAAACTGCCAGGAAAAATATTTGTCAGCATGTAGAGTGGAGCAGCAGCATGGCCATCTTGCTACGCTGCCCCATATGCATGTAAAAGTGCTTGTGCCACATGTCGGACAGTGGGGTACCATCTGCCCTTACAAACCTAGAGTGAAAAAGAAAAGGACAGTTGAGCCCTCTTTTACTTCCACCTACTCATCTCTTAACAAGCACACTCTTTCAGAATCTGGGTTTCCACTGGGGATAAGGAGTTCAAGAAAGGTCCCCAAGATTCCAACAACCTCTCCTCCTTTCACTTCAGAAGATAAGATAGCCTGCCTAGGGTCACAGTTTGAATAACAAGTGTTTTCCATTGCAGTAGTGTGGGTGTCATGCATGAAACACATGTGTTAAGGATACACTGCCTGGCCAGGGATAAAAGAACCCTAATCCTCCATGGGTATTGCTCCCATCCCTGCCACCCTAAGTCTTCCATACCCAACAGCATGGCTATCAGCGCCACATCCAATGGGTGCCCTGATATGACAAATACATCCTGTGCCACCCCCGAGCAAAATTGTCTCAGTGAGGGGCATTCCCAAAAATAATGCATGTACATACCCAGGACTCTCCCACACAGTGGGGAAATTGCTGGGTTAAACTTACATACAAAGCTTTGGGCCAAAACAAGCGATGAATAAATTTATATTGTGATCCTTGTGTTTATTGCAGAGTAATAGTCCCATATGTGATTGCATAACCATTTTCCAGTTCTCATCTGAGATACTTATTCCCAAGTCCAGCTCCCAAAATGCTTTGCACTTTCCCGATAAATCAGAAAAATAGTCTGTCCTGTTTTGCTGCCTTCTTTATCAGCCCCTTGCTCTCTATTCTGGATGCATACATTACCTGTTCTACTTGAACTAATGTCAAGGATTCCACAGGGTCCTTACCAAGACTATACCAGGTGAAAAAAAACACACACACTTGCTCACACTACCAAAACAAAGTACTTTAATCCAATATGGAGATAAAATCAGCCAGCTTTATCACTGCATATCTTAAAAATCACAGTGCATTTTTTAGCAGAAGTACAACACACCCCATAGAGATCAAAGGAACTCCCCAGCGCTGTTTCATACCAAGACCTCTGCCAAAGGCCCTTATTTGTAGATTTTGATAGTGACGAGAGCTCAGGAGCCCCATTTCCCTTGGGGGTCCACAAAATAGCACATCCCCTCCTTCATGAAAAGGTCACCAAGGCAATACACACCCCTCTCCTCCCATTCCTTGAATCTTCCATGAAAAATATTTTTAATGTATTCCCTAACCATGTGGGCACTACTATTATTACTTATTAATTGATTTACTTATTTTGAAAAGATATAATGTTGAATATCTGTTTAAAATCAGGCAGGTAACCACAGGAGGAATGTGCACCCGGTTGTTTTTCACATTTACGTCAATAAGTGTTATTTGGCAAAAACATTCCACAGCAGACCAGACCTAAGTTTGATTCTCACAACCTCCACTTGCATACTGTGTGACTCTGAGCAAGTCACTTAACCACCCAGTGCTCCTAGGTCACCCCTGAAAACAGGTGCCTAGTGGGCCTTACCTGGTTACCAAAGACTAAAGTAAAATTATCCAACTTATTTAAATACTGGTAGTAGAAGCTGTACTGATTTTATGTTATATTTCTTAGATATATACCAATGTAACCCTGATGAATGAGGTCAGCTCCAAAACTTTGGTGATGTGGCATGAACATGGACTGGTTTAATTTGATTTAGAAATAAATGTGCATTAACGTTTTATTATACTGGCACAGTAGTGCCAGTATAATTAGGGTTTGTGCAAGCATTTAATGTTAATTTATGCAGGTAAATAACTCTGGGCAGGTTCAACAGATCTGCTTGGAATTGTGCATGCCTCTTCAGAATGGAAAAATCTATTGATATGCCAAATTTGGTTTGAATCCCTTGTGTGGTTTCTGAGATAGTGTTGAAAAAAAAAAGAGATTTTTATGTTTTGGCTGTTTTTTTGTCAACCTGTATCTCAGAAACAGCTGTAACTACAGGGCTGAAATGTTTAGGGTAGAAACTTTTGGCCTCACAGATGTGTCTTTTGAAGGTTTGGTGAAAAATATTAATTAATTCCAAAGTTATTAAACTTTGTTTTTCCCATTATTTCCTATGGGCAAAAAAATAGATGTTCCTGGTGGGATAGGATTCTGTTTCGGAGCAATGCTCCGGCATAGGATTTTATGCCGATGTTTAGTAATGGGCATACAATTCTATGTCAGAGCAGCTGTTCAGCGTAGGATTGTATGCCAAAGCATCCTGCTGAAGGGTACAGGTCCAGGCAACACCCTCAAAAAGACTGTGGGACACTGGGGAGCCCACTCCTAGTGTCCACAAACCACCCAGCACTGACGCACAAGCCCGCATGAATGATATTTCAATGCAGGATTCTGCATTAAACTGTCATGTTACGATGTAGAATCATGCATTAGTTTGTCTTCACCCCAGTAATATGGGACACTGGGAAGACTATCCCCAGTGTCCCAATAATCTGTTTTTTTCCCTGAAAAAAAGAAAACCATCCTGCCACTTCATTTTTTTTTTAATTTAATGCAGAATCCTGCATCCTGCCATTTTCGGTGCAGAATCCTGCATCGACGTGCTTGCTTTCACCAACATTAGCATGTCCAACCCCTGAGTCAGCATTTATCCTCCCCTCCACTACTGTGGCACACTGGGGAGCGCACCACCAGTATGCCGATATAATTAATATTATTCTGACACCGGGATGCTGACTCCCAGTGTCAAATGTCTCCCCTGAACCCGCTTCCATTGCCAATGGGGGTGTCCAATTCCCCTGTTGGCATTACGGATCCTCCCAACTCATGTGGCACATTGGGAGCCCACCCTAGTGTGCCCATATTTATTTTTTATTTTCCTGTAAATAAAGAAAACCGTCCCCCAATGTCTTTTTTTTTTTTTAAACCTGTGATAAAGAAAATGGTCCCTCGTCATCTCCCCAGTCCCCTTCCCATCCCCACTCTCCCACGAAGCACCCACCTCCCTGCACACCTTCCCCCTTTACCCATACTTACCTCTGGAGGTCGAGAGCAGCAATTTTCTCTGAACTGGGACACATCTGCACTCTTCAAAGCCCAACTGCAAACTGAAGAATTTAAGGTAGGCTCTGTATTATGGCTGTCAAGGGAGTTTTCAAGTTATGTTGATGTCTCAGTCATTTTTAGGAATTTGTACCCCAAATTTTCAACATGGGGTTCTTAGGACCTCACCTAATGAACACTGTCATTGTCATTTTGTTCAGTCCCAAAAGTGATTTCACTGTTGCTGCGTGGAATCACCTTTCTGGACCGATTAATGAAATGACAGTGCCAGTGTTCATGAGGGGAGGTCCCAAAAAGCCCATGTTGAAAATTGAGTGCAAAAATTCCATAACATGACTGTTACAAGTCTGCATTGTGCAGTTTCTACACACGCTCATAACTTTACCAATTTTTAATATTTTCACTCCACATTTTAAGCATTGATATTTTTTTCAAACCTCCTCGTGAACAGTACAGCTGTCATTTTTCACATCCTACCCAAAACATGTTTTCACACCTCTGGCGCATAGTGGCACAGTCGCTGTGTGAAATCAAGTTTTGGGATGTACCAATGAAATCACAGTGACACTATCATGAGGTAGTGTCCCAAAAAGGCCATGTTGAAAATTTGGTGCAAAATACCCACAAAAGCCGAGTTACACATGGTCATTCAAATTTCACTATGCACGTGTGTAACTTTGGCAAATTTTAATAATTTCTCTCCAAATATTCCACATTGCCAGTTTTTCACACCACCTCATGAACAGTACACCTGTCATGTCTCACATCCTGCCCAAAATGTGTTTATGCTGCACTGGCATTGAATGGCATAGTTACTGCACTAAATCACCTTTTGGGACTGTGCAATGAAATGAAACTGTCAGTGTTCATGAGGTGGGGTCCCAAAAAGGCCATGTTGTAAATCTGGTGCAAAAATACCTAACAATGCCTGAATTATGCGCCATCATTGGAATTTTTCTATGCACGTGCGTAACATTGGCAATTTATCATATTTTCACTCTAAATTTTCGACATTGCCGTTTTTTCACACCACCTCCATTATGAACAGTACAGCTGTCAGTTTTCAAATCCTGTGAAAAATGTTCTTCCACACCTGTTGCACGGAATGGCAGTACAGTTGCACAGAATTGCATTTGATCTGAAAATGTTCTGTACTGGGTACATGCAGTGAGGTGATAAGGTTGTGTTGATCATTTGGGGTGAAAATTATTTAAGAAGGCACAGTTATGACTATTGGCTGCAATTTCACTTTGCCTCCTCATAAATTAACGTGTGGAAGTGCAGGGGCTAGAGACCCCTGTGCTTCCACAGCCCTTCGCTCCCACAGCAAAATAAAGATACTGTTATACTATTTCAAAAAGTAGGAACATTTATAACAAAAAAAATGTTTAAAGGCTAGTTAGTGTTCTCCACATACTTTCACAACTAATGCGATACAGGCAAGGAAATTGGGTGTTAGGGTTTACAACTGTAACACCCCTCCCCTACCAAACCCTACCATTGGAACTGCCCCCATCCTCCACACGTCAGCAAGTGCTGGGGTGTTCCTTAAACTTATGGGCCCCCACCCCACCCAACCCTACCATCACCACACCACCCACCCTCCACACACCAACAAGTGTTTGGTTGTGACTTAGGGTTGTGGGCCTAACTCTCATCCCATTCTCCTATACTGTACCATGATGGGTTCCTTACAGATAGAATGGGGTGAGCATTGGGGCCCATGACCCTAAGGCACAGCCCAATGGTTGTTGGTGTGTGGAGGGTGCAGGTGGTGTTGCAATGGTA
This sequence comes from Neoceratodus forsteri, assembly GCA_016271365.2. NCBI lineage: Eukaryota > Metazoa > Chordata > Ceratodontiformes > Ceratodontidae > Neoceratodus > Neoceratodus forsteri. Next base: position 1,548,236,879 of record CM057455.1, on the reverse strand, counting down.
GGGTTGGGTGGGGAAGTGGGGCCTATGACCCTAAAGCACACACTGATACTTGTTGGTGTGTGGAGGATGGTTGTGGTGTTGTGATGGTAATGTTGGATGGGGTGGGACCCATGATCCTAAGTTACACCCCGATGCTTGTTGGTATGTGGAGGGTGGGGGTGTGGTTCCAATTGTAGGGTTTGGTGGGGGAGGGGTGTTACAGTTGTAAACCCCAACACCCAATGTCCTTGCCTGTATTGCATTAGTTGTGAAAGTATGTGGAGAATCATAACTAGTCTTTAAACGTAGTTTTTTGTTATAAATATATTTATTGGTGAGTGGGTGTTTATTTCCAATCTGTTCAGTGCAGTTGCATTTAAATATCTATCTATCTACATCTAAAGTATCTGTCTGTTGATCTCTGTTTAAAGCAGAGGATTATGATTTTGGGGCAGGAAAAGCAACAGAGTTGTCTAAGGGGTATGGAGCCTGGTTGCATATAAATGTCTTAATAAAGAATTTGCTGTCCTCAAATAACTTTTTCATGAAATGTTATGAGATGCGAGTCTGAAAATGGAGACTGTAATTGTTTTGCAGGAGCCTGGTAAATCACTTTACAAAAGGTTATTTTAAAGCACCTGTAGTTGGCTTCATCAATGATTGCTATTTAATAGCAAGTTGAAAAGGTAGAACAAAGAGTTGGAAATAAAGGAGAGGAGAGTCTAACTCCCAGTCACATTACCAGTATCCTTGGTACCATGGGTGTGCATACACTGACCGGCACAGCCCTCCTCACACCTCCTCAGCCATCTACCTTATGTCCAGGAAGGAAGCGTGCATCTTATTTATTGGACAGGACATGTCGCACTGTCCTAGAAATAAAATGCGTGCTCCCTGCCTGGGCATATGGCGGCTGTCTGAGGAGGTGTGAGAAGGGCTGCGTCAGTTGCAGCATGCACACTGTGGCACCCAGGATATGGGTAAGGTGACTGGGGGGTCTTCAGTGCCACAGTTGGGGGGGGCACTGGATGCTAGAGACTGGGAGGGTTGTAACTTTTCCTATGGGCTGGCAATCAGGGAGGGTGGAGGAACCACTAGCACCAGGAAGGGTTTTAGTTCAACTATGGACTGGCGATTAGAGGGAGGGGGGGCCACTAGCACCAGGTTGGGTTATAGTTTTCCTACAGGCTAGCGATCGGAGGGAAGGCAGACCCACTAGCACCATGGGAAGGTTTTAGTTTTACTATGGGCTTGTGATTGGAGGGGGGAGCACTACGCACCAAGGATATCTACACATGTCTTGGACTGGAAAAGTGGGGACAGGGCCGCTTTACCCTGCCTCCACTACCCATACAAATGAGCCCATAATGGGCATGCAAATGGACCCTTAGCGCCTTGCATGGCCAATGAGCTCATTTGTATAGGTCCCTTTAAAAATTGCAGATAGCGCTCCAGCACTATCCACTCTTGAGGTCTACTTCAAGAGCCATGTCCTGGCAGTGCTACCTGACTTAGCACTGCACTGACATGGCCCTATATTCAGTCAAATGGCACTGGTGTGCTGTCCGACTGCATATATCATCCTCGTACCTCTGGGCAATTGCAAAGCACAGCACAAACATTTGTGCTCTGCTTTGTGCTTCTCTGAATATCTGGCCCATTGATTTTAAATTCAAGCTCCATTTTGTTTTAAACAGGAATTTTAAACATGATTAATGATGCTTATATGTACAGTTCCATTATCTCTTATGATTACGAATGCTTTCTCAAGTCATTTCTTTGCCAGAAATGCTTTGCTTCACTTTGCAATTCTCTCAGCCAAAGAACTCAAGAATGCACTCTTGCAGCCATAAGAGATGCAGTAACTGGTCATATAAACATACACCGTAATCACATGGGTGCAGTTTTAAATGTATAATATGCTTTATGGATGTTTAATTATGGCCCATAATCTCACTTCTCAGTTATGTTTAAAGGCAGTCTGCTGCATCTCATGCCTAACGGGACATGGAGGTGTGCAGTTATTGACCCGATGTTGTATACCCCATTATGTTTTAGTGCTTCCTTGTGTTGCTGCAATGTAGAAATTTGTTTACACTGTCATTGAATGAGTTGAAGTAACACATATTGTCATGTGATCCGATTCTACCAATCGCAGTGCATGTTCTGTTCCTTATTTTATAACTTTATTCAGTTGAACGTTTTTTATAAAATTCCTGCATATGAAATATTCAATTGCAAATAAGTTATCATTTGTCAGTTAATTCTTTTTTTACAGCTTTGAGCCATCCAAAAGGAGATATTTGTTCTTCCAAAGGATACAAATAAAGAATATGGTTCTCTTGACCTTAATTTGTTTTAATTTTCTTGCAAGCTTTCACCTGTAATTATAAAAAGAAACCTGGCAATTGTACGTTCTTCAGCATTATTGAGTAAAATTATTTGCTACAAAAAGTTTAATATAGAGCTATCAGCATTAGAATCCTGCAACTTCTTTTAGAACCTACATTTTAGTGAACGTACACTTTAAACCCATTTTTATAAAATCAAAACTACTGTGTTCTTGTTTATAATATGTGTGTGATGAAAATATTAACTAATTACAGTTTTCTTTTCTTGTCCTTTTTTTTGCTCTTGCACTTAGCTGCTTTGTCTTTTATGGCCTCCCTTTGTGCATCCCTCCAGCCACCACCTTTGTTTGGCACTGATTCTTTTAATTCTGCATCATCTCATTCTGGCTCCCCCACATCCTCAACACAGCTGCGCAGGAGATGTAAGGAGAATGCTCAGAGGCCAACACACTCTGACACGCCTAAAGACATGACCCAGACAGGTAGTGAGTCTGAGCTGGACCTTGACAGAAAAGGAGTGCGGTACTTGGATGAGCAAGACTTACCCTCTGGCTGTAAAGCAAAAACTTGTAAAGGCGGAACCATGTTTTCCTTCTCCTTGCATCTTCCGGACTCCTTCCCAACTCTCTTGGATGATGACGGCTACCTTGCCTTCCCTAACCTTTCTGAAGCTAACTTCCTGCCTGACTGTGTGCTACATTTTCTGCCAATCCGCTCACCATCACTTGTCCCTAGTTTTCTTTTTATCTTTTTCTTTCTCCTCTCTGCCTCATTTTCAGTGCCATATGCCCTTACCCTGTCTTTTCCACTGGCTTTGTGCCTCTGCTACCTGGAGCCCAAGGCGGCCTCCTTGAGCGCTTCACTTGACAATGACCTGAGTGACAGTTCAGAGGAAGAGGTGTGTACCTCGGCCTAGAACACACTTCTTTATGTATTCACTGCTTAATTCTACACAGTGCTAGAGTGCTGCAGTAGTCCTACTTTCAGAGCCTATCTGTGCAGAGTCTATATTTCATTTAACCTAATGAGCAAATTAATTGGAGCTGTTCAGTTAGGACAAGGCACAAAATTATTCACAAATGCATCACTTTGAAATGTAAGACTTACTTTTGGAGAATGTATGGTGGCTCTTAGTTACTGAATAGTGTGATTGAAGACAGCAAAACAGAAAAATTGTTAAAAACAAGAATTTGGCATGAGTCATGCTGACATCCCAGCTGTGATACATTGTGCTACCATACACGTAACTGGAGTTCAGGAGAAAGCTTGGACGACCTCCCCACCCCCCGACTGGAGGTGCTGCTGTCTGAGGGAGCTTGATCTTGCATTCCACTACAGCACTGACTCCTATAGTGGACCATGGAAACTTCACCACCTCTACAGGACCACTGCAGATCTTGTGGCACCAGTGGCAGGGAGAAAATGGGGGAACCAAATGCAAAAAGAAAGCACAGCACCACTGTACCCTTTGCAACAAGGAAGCAAGAAAGCTCCTTTGCTAGCTGTAGTGGTAAAACCATCTAAAAAGCATATAACAGGTAAACAGTGCCATACAAGGAACACCCCAACTTTTTACACTTATGCACTTCCTCAGGGGGCCTCACCACTTGAGTTGGTGGGCCTCCAGAGGAAACTCATTACTGAGACATGTTGAGGTGTTTGTGGGGTGTCCTTTGCTTGTCACTAACTGTTATATGCGTTCTAGATAGTTTTACTAATACAAATAGAAAGGGAGCAACATTTTATTTATTTATTGAGAAAATTGGATTACAATCTTTGAGTCAAGGACTCATTTCCAAGGGCTCCACGTCAGATTACAAAACATAACAAGAAACAGTCAATATACAATATTGCAGGGGGGAGTAGAGGAAGGAAAAGACAACAGGGTATAAACAATATGTGTCAAATATAGGCAATATACAATAAGTAGGAGACAAGATAACAATAGAGTATGAACAGTGCTGCTAGTCCTGTACAGATTAGGTAGCTATACAAGTCCTGCAGGAAGCTTGTGAACGTCAGTGAACAGTACAATCAAAAATGATGGCATCGCCTATATGCTAGCAGGTGATGTGAGCCAGTCAGATTACCAACATTGTCATTAATACACAGTAGCAGCAGTGGGATAGGGATATCTTTAACCCAGGGTCTTGCCATCTGTGGGCAGCTATCTGTTTTATTAGTGGGAGCAAAAGCAGAGGCTGGTGGAGAGTATGTAGTTCTTGAGGGCTGTTTTGAAGTGGCCTAGTCTGAAGATAGAGGTGATGGCCAGGGGGAGTTCATTCTACCAGGATGGTGCTCTGTAGGAGAAGGACCATTGTGCCAGGGTGGTTGTGACCCTGGGAACAGCCCACATTAACTTATGTGCCGCATGGGTGTTTGCTGAGGTATGTGCAGCGCGTCGGGAGGTTGAGACTGCAGTGGGAGTAAGGCCTAGGTGGATTTTCTTAGTAAGGAGACATGTTTGACAACGTATTCTTTTGTCTAGGGTGAGGATTTTTGTTAGTGCATACAGGGTGCAGCTGTGGGTATGCTTCTCCATTCCAGCAAGAAGCCTACAGGCTTTGTTAATGGACAAGTGGATTTTATTTAGTGCAATGTGGTCAGTAGCTGAGTAGACAGTTAGCCCATAGTCTGCAAGGGAGAGAACAGAGGAGGTAACAGCAATGTTTAGGGCCTCTGGGGGTAGGCAGGCTTTGTGCCGATACAGCAGTCCTGTGCGTATATTTATGGCAGAGGAAACATTACTTATATGTGGGTGGAATTAGAGATTAGGATCAAAGGTAATGCCCAGATATTTGTAAGTGTAGACCTGTTCCAGTGGAAGGAGGGTTTTGGAAAAAATTGTTAGCTGGGCATTGTGGTCCTTACTCTGACGGTGGGAAAAGAGCATCGATTTAGTCTTTTTTACATTGACCATGAGCTTGTGGTCAGTGAACCAGTTTTCAACGTGGTTGAAGGCAAGTCGTAGGGAGGACTGAAGGATTGTGGGATCCAAGTGAGAGGCATACATTATCGCGTCATCTGTGTAGAGCAGAATGTTACAAGGACAGGATTTAGGCAGGGTATTCAGGAAGATGCTGAATAGCAATGGGCCAAGGATGGAGCCTTGGAGCACCCCCGAGCTGACTGGTAGAGTGAGAGGGTGCTGTTTATCTTCACACATTGGGACCTGTCTGTGAGGTAACTTGTGAACCAAGCGATGGGTCCAGGGGACAGGTCTGTGCAGCAAAGAGTATCTATGAGGAGGGTGTGTGAGACTGTGTCGAACGATTTTGACTGGTCTATGAATATGGCTCCTGTTAGCAGCTTTTTATGTAGGGCATTGTGCAACGAGTTGGAGAACTCTATGAGGGCAGTGGTTGTGCTGTGTCTGGCTCTAAATCTATGTTGTTCCCTGCATAAGATGTTGTGCATAAGTAAGAAGTCTGTGAGTTGAGCTGCACCAATTTTTTCTAGGGCTTTTGAGAGGGGAGGAAGTATGGAGATGGGCCTGTAGTTATTGGGCAATGTGGGGTCCCCACTCTTTAGTATTGATGTAATGGTGGCCACCTTCCAGTCATTTGGAAACTGCCCTAGACATAGGGAGAGGTTAAGGAGATCAGTCAGGGGGGATAGCACCGAGTCAAGTATCAAGTTAAGGATGTTCATGTCAAAGGAGTCTTTGCAGTAGTTGGAGCACCCTAGTACTTTTTTAAGGTAAGAACTTGCTTCATTCATAGCAAGAAAAATTGTTTATACATACAATTACAGGAAGGTAAAAAGATGGAGCCCTTGTATGTAAAATGTTCACATTGTTGTATGTATGTTCAGGGCATAGATGGCACAGAGGGTTATGAATGCACTAAATGCATACTTATTGGGGAACTCTTACAGGAGATAAATGTGTTAAGAAATAGATTAGAAAGTAAACAAGATATTAACGCATTAGAAAACTTTCTTGATTCTGTAGCCAGTGACTTGAGTACTGAAGTGAATTTAGTGGACAAAGAAGAAGATAATTGGGCTGTAGTTAAAAAGAATAAAGGGAAATGCAGAGGTAAACAAATTTATAACAGTGTCCCAGTAGAAACAACAAATACCTATGCTATACTAGATACTGAGCAAGACTCTGGAGCTACAAATGACCTTTTTTTTCCAGGAAACTTAAACATTGCTAGTGAAGCTTGTTCAACAAGTACACATAGAACTGAAAACAGGGACACATTAAAGACTGTCGTTAAGACCAGTACAGGAACTGACTTAGTACATAACTTACAAAAGACAAACATGGGTGAGACTTAAAATCAACAAAAAAATGCAGAATCTCATCCAGTAACTAAAGAGATCATAATACTAGGGGATTCTACTGTAAGAGGAGTTGATAAAATTGTTTGTAAGGATAGAAATAAACACACAATGGTCAGTATGTTTTCCGGTACACAGATTCAAGAATTAAGGCAAATTCTTAAGGGATGCATGGGTCATATTAAGCAGCCACTGGTGATATTGCTGGTAGGAGTAAACAATATAACATCTTCAAATAAAATAAACATTTTGGAAGAGTATACAAAACTGATTCAAGATTTAAAAGTATAAACAAAGGAAATTATTATATGCGGCATTTTGCCTACATATGGTAGGTTCCAACAAATTCACAAGGAAATTGTATTCACAAATTGCAGGCTGAGGAAATAGTGCATAGAGCAGGATATTGGGTTTATTGAACCTGGTTGTATCTTTAGAAATGAAACATTGTACAAAAAGGATGGATTACATTTAAACAAGATGGGTGAACGAATTTGGGAAGAACATTTAACAAAATTATTGAAAATCATTTAAACTGGATACAGTGGGGAGGGCATTTCACTCATATAAACACTACTAGTAAGCAGATATCACAAAATAAGAAACTGGAGTCAGTTAAGTGTTTACTGACTTACGTAAGGAGTGTAGATAATAAATTTTGAGGAATTTATACACTTAATGGATAAAGATAACATTAAGATTGCGATACTAATGGAAACCTGGTGGGACGACAGTGACAAATGGGATAAAAATCTACCTGGATATATAACATAGTAAATCTAGAAAATACAGGAAGGGAGGTGGTGTGACAATTTATGTCCATGAGTCCATTCATAGCATGGAAATATATTACAGAGATTTAAATATTGAACATTTAACTATAAAGATTATGCTTCATAATGCCCCAAAAATTATTTTAAGAGCTTTGTGTCATCCTCCCTCAATTAACAGAGAAAATGACCAGGAAATCCTGGATTACCTGGATCTCCTAAATCCAGTAGATAATATCATTATACTAGGAGACCAGAACCTTCCAGGAATTGAATGGGCAAACCAGACAGTAGTAAGTGGTATTGAAAGAGAATATCTAGAAAAGTTAAATCAATTGGGATTGAACCAGTTCATAACTGTAAACACTAGGGCAAATAAAATGTTGGATATAGTATTAACCAACATGGGCCCCAAATTAATGGATACAGAAGTGGGCCCCTCAATAGCAAATAGTGCCCATAATACTGTCTTTTTTCAGATAAAAGATTTACCCATTCATCATGGTAGTAAAATAAAAATCCCAAATTTCAAAAAAGCTAAATTTGATAAAATTAGACTGGTATTACGTGTATGGGACTGGACAACTGACTTTTCCAGATTGACACAGGATGAGATGTGGGACACCCTAGTGGACAAAATAAGAGACATCAGATCAGTATGTACCATATATAATTAAAAACTCTAAACTGGGTAATACTCCCAAATGGTTAAACACCAAAATCCAAAGACAAATCAAACAAAAACACAAAATGCATAAACTATCTAAGTTAGATACAAATTATCTTCCTAAATATAAGGAGCAGACAAGAAGGGTTAAAAAAATTAATCAAAGATGCAAAAGCAAATTTTGAGAAAAGTCTGGCAACAAAAAGTAAAGACAACTACAAGGCATTTTATGCTTATGTTAATTCAAAAAAGGGAAATGGAAAAAATAATAGGCCCTTTTAAAGACGAGGGAGGAAATATTTTGGAGGATAAAAACATGGCAGAGATATCAAATACTTTCTTTGGTACCGTATTTAACTCTAAAGACAAATCTAGAAATGATTCGAGATATAGTACAGCGGATGAAATTAAAATCCTAATAGATGTTAATGATGTTTTGGAGAGATTAAAGAAGATTAAAACAAACAAATCACTTGGACCAGCAATATCCATCCTAGGCTCATATCAGAAATAGCACATGAGATAGCCCAACCAGTAGCTTTTATTTTCCAAAAATCATTAGACAAGGGGGAGATGATTAAAAAATGGTGGGAGGCATATGTGGTACCAATTTTTAAAAAAGGTAAAAAAGAGACTCCAGAAAATTACAGACCTGTGAGTTTAACATCAACAATAGGAAAGATACTGGAAAGTACTATTAAAGAAAAAATCTATCTCTATTTGACTGAAAATAAGTTGGTAGATCATTGTCAGCATGGGTTTACTAAATCAAGATCTTGTCAGACCAATTTATTTCACTTTTATGAAAAAGTAAGTAAACTTCTGGATTTGGGGAAATCAGTTGATGTAGTACAATTGGACTTTTCAAAAACATTCGACAAACTGCCACATGATAAGTTAGTTAAATCCCTTTTTTCTTTAGACATAAACAAATATTTAGTTAATTGGATAGTGGATTGGTTATGAGAGGGAAAACAGAGAGTTCTGATAAGAGGTGAACTGTCTGACTGGATTAATGTGTCAAATGGGGTTCCACAGGGGTCGGTGTTGGGCCCCTGTCTATTTAACTTATATATTTCAACTTTACAGTGTAATTTGGAAAATATCTGGATAGCCAAATCTGCAGATGATTGTAGGGTGGGGGCAGTTGTAAACTCAGATTTAGATAGAAATAGACTTCAGGAAGCTCTCATATATATTGAGAGATGGACAGAAGAACATCAACTCAAATTAAACGAGGAAAAATGTATAGTCCTACATATGGGCAGAAATAACTTGGAATTTATATACACTATTAATAAATATTTAAAACAGTCTAAAAAAGAAAGGGATTTGGGTGTCATTATAAGTAATGATTTTACATGTAATGCCCAATGTGATCAGATTGTTAAAAATGCAAAGACCTTGAATTGTATTCTGAGACACATCAAGTAGAAATAGGGAGGTGTTGATCCCCCTTTATGGATCATTGGTGAGAACTCAGTTGGAGTACCGTTCCCAAGTTTGGAGTCCTTATACAAGGGGAGAAATTGATAGAGTGGAGCGAGTCCAGAGAAAGGTGACAAGATCTGTAGCGGGATTGAAAAATAAGACATATGAGGACAGACTGGTAGACCAAAAGTTATATTCTCTTGCTTATAGACAGGGCCCCTGGTGTTCTGCGGCAGAATTTTCTGATTTCTGCGGCAGGGCTCCTTGACTTCTTCGGCAGCATTTTCTGATTTCTTCGGCATGATTTATTCATTTCTCTGGCGGAATGCAGTCCTGTCATTGGCTAAATATGATGTGATGTCATCAATGACATCATATGCTGAGCATAGGGGACGGGCTTCAGGATAAACGAGGTGGGAAAGAAAGCCTGACACTGTGGAAAAACAGTATATTTATATGAAAATTCACCAAAAACAATGAATTCTGTGGCACTATATATATTCTGCGGCATGATACAAATTCTGCGGCAAATTCCGCAACCGCAGAACTGCAGAATTCCAGGGGCCTTGCTTATAGAAGATGGAGAGGTGATATGTTTTTGATTTATAGATCAATTCAGGATGGTAAACTTAGATTGGAATTGGGACTCGAATTATGTGAAAAAACCTACAATACGAGATCTCACGACAAACAGCTCAACCAATTTAGGTGGAATGTATTTAAAAGAAGATATTGGTTTAGTCAATGTGTGGTTCCTTACTGGAACTCTCTTCCTCAAGAGATAGTAAATAATCCCTCTTTGGAAATACTCAAAAAAAAAAAAAAAAAAAAAAGATTGGATACTTATAGCAAACTTAGGGTTACAGATTACTAAAATTGTCTTTTTCTCATAGCAAGCTATTTAAGGATGAAAGTCTAATCTTTTGCTTTGTGACTACTATGATACTATGAATGACCCTGAGGTAGAAAGGGGGGTAGGTGTGGCTGGGTTCTGGGGACTTGGGGGTGGGGTTGAAAATGTTGCTTGGCAGAACTGTGCTCAGATCAGAGAAAGCAGCATTTAGGCCGTTGGCGAGTGTGAGTGGGTCCAATGTAATATTATTGTTGACAGTTAGCTGGGCAGGGAGAGGCATCCTGGACTTTCCAGTTCCTTTAGGTTGTCCCAAAACAACCTAGCATTCCCCCAGGATGAGGCCAGGGTGGACTTGTAATAGCTGGATTTGGCCATTCTAATAGCCCAGGTACACATGTTGCAGGCCATTTTATAGGCCAGCCTGTCCATCTGCACACCAGAGGCAACTGCTTTGTACCAGAGGTCATCATGGCTCTTCAGCTGCTTGAACAGTGCTGGTGTAACCAAGGGGACATTTCGTTTTTTAGTTTGTACCTTCGTGAGTGTGGCAAATGTATCACAGGCCTTGCTGAATGTGTGGGTGAAGTATTCAAGGGCAGCATCTATGGAGGGGGTGCATTTGATGGGGGACCAATCACACTGAGCACGGTATCTCCTTAGTTTAGTGAGGCCACCTGGTTGAAGACTGCGTCGGGTGAAACTGCCTGGTCGGGGTAGTTGCCGCAGACATGACCAGGCGAAGAGGATGGGGGAATGGTCACTTAATGAGTCTGGCAGTACAGTTAGGTTTGTGATTCTGTTAGGGTGATTGGTGAGAAAGAGGTCGATGAGGGTGATAGAACCATTTCTGGGATTATCCCTGGTTGGCTGGTTAACTAATTGGGTCAGGTCTAGCGCTGAGAGGATGTTCTTTATAGGGGAGGCCGAGCTTGACAGCCAGTTCGCATTAAAATCCCCCAAGATAATGTGCTCAATCTTGGGTGGGAAGCTGGAGATATAGTCTGACAGAGATTGAAACGCTGAGGCTTGGTTATGTGGTGGGATGTGCACCACTCTAATGGTTACAGGGGCTCTAGCAGTGTCAGGAGTAATTTTTAGTGTGACAGCCTGTGTCCTGTGGTTGAGGGAGGGTGCTGGTAGGCTTTGGCATAGCAGTGAGTCTAGTATGTAAAAGGCACACCCCCCCCCCTCCCCATTTGCCAAATCTGTCCGCTCTATAAGTGGTGAGGCCACGGAGTGCTAAGGAGTCTGGGACATTGTGTCCTTGCTGCTAAAGGTATATGGGTGCTGTGCTTTTTTCCTGAATTTTACTAGTGTTTCACACTGAACATGGCTACTTCACTGTAGCAGCTTTCCCTTTGGTTGTGTGTGATGATCTCTAGTACTTTTGGGTTCTGTACTGCAAATGGAAGCAGTGCAGCATTATCTGAACTTGCTGGAGGGAGACAGATGAACTAAAAACATCCACATCCCTATGTGCCGCACCTCAGTGTGGGATACACACCCCCCAACTAGCAGTTTTGCATAATGTTTATAATTTTCACTTACTTTGCTTTTATTGCATTTGTATTTTATCTGGTTGATCTTTCCATCCCTCCCACCAGCATCTTGATTAAAACATCTTTGCCGCCCTTCCCACAAGCTCCTGTGGCTGACATCAGAGCTGGGGAGCAGCCGCAGGAGCGTGTATAGTGTAGCCCTATGGACCAGAGCTATTAACAGCTCTGGTTTTGCATATTAGAAATCTTGGAATAGCACCGGACTAGCAGCCATGAGCCACAGCTGTTAATAACTACCCATGAGGACTACACTATAAATCTTCAACAGCTACACCCTGGCTCTGACTCCAGCCACAGAAGATTGTGGGATGCGCCGTTAAAGGCGTTTTAATCAAAATGCTGGCGGGAGGTACAGCAGGATCAACAAGATAAAACATAAACACAAGAGCAACAAAGTAAGTAAAAATTATACATACTATGCAAAACTGTCAATTGGGGGTGTCCCACACTGAGGTGTGGCACATAGGGATCTGGACATTTTGCTTTAAATCTGGGAAAAAAAATTTTTTGGTTCAGAACTGGACCTAACCTGGCCATTTTCAAACCTGTTGATATATTATAATTAGGAAATGAAGAAAAATAACCTGGAATTTAAGTTTTTTCTTTAGGCTTGTTTTAAACTTCAGAACTATAAAGGCAAATGTCCGGTGGTGTTATGTAGTGAAAGCCAGCACTGATATAATGACATGGCAGGGGGTTCAATCTTCTTTCAGAATCTGAAATGCAGTTTTTGCATTCTGGTTTTGCATGGAAAAAATGTAATCTCTGATCTATAAATAGCACAATATTTTTTCATTGAGTGTTATTTATTTGGTTATACTAAATTGTGCCTTTTAAGTATTTAGGAACGGCATTCAGTTTTATATTGCTCCTTTCATACACACTGTATCCCAAAGTGCTTTAAAATGTATGAAGAGGCAGCTGCCATGTGTCATGCACAAGGAAGTAATGGAAAGCACATGGGGAGAGAACATGGGAGAAAGGGGATGAAGCATCAGGATGGTAAACAAGTTTGAGGGAGGTTAAGAAAGTTGGGGGGAGAGAAAGAAGGTTAAAGGAACCCTGAAACCAATAAGACGTTAATTTTCTAAGATCTGGCCTCTTAGCCCTTTAGAGGAAAGGCTTTCATTTACATTAATGCTGAAACTGCATTTATTTAATTAGGATAAATGCAATTTCTTCTCATTTAAAAATGTTAGCCTCTTCTGATTCAAATCTGCCTCCGTCATTTTCCATAAAATGGTTGTCGACATGCAGAGTGATGATGTCAATGAATAGAGAACCAGATCAGCATGCACTTGTGCTGTAGCAACCTGTTGAGTAGGTTTACATTTTTAAATCTTACAAAACTGCACTTGTCCTAACTAAGCATGGGCTGGCAGTATAGCCTAGAGGTTAGAGTAATGAGCTGTGACTGAGCTTGGAACATCCAGCACTCCTGGGTTTGATTCCCACAGCCTCCACTTGACTCTGAGCAAGTCACTGAACCATCCTAGTGCTCCCGGGTCACCCCTGAAAACAGGTACTTGTGCATAGTGGGCCTTATCAGGTTATAAAATAATTAAATAAATTGATATTTAAAGGGCTATGCGTCCATATCTTAAAAAACATTAACATGATATTTTTAGGTATCCTTTAAATGAGCTTGAGAAGGATTAAACAGAGAGAGAGAGAGAGACAGAACTTGCGAAGAACAAGTTTAAATGACTTGCTCTTAGCAGTCTTAGGAACAGTCTGAGAACTTGGACAAGGAAGCTGTTTGTCATTGTGTGTTTTGTTTTGTATGTATTGATATCCTTGGAGAAATCCCTAAATAAATTGCAGTGACACATCTCATTTCAGTAGTTAGAAGACAGTTGGTAATGTTGGTTTTGTCACAAGCCCACTCCCATGGGACAGGATTCTCTGTGTCACAGCAAATTTCTCTTGTGATGGGGAGGGTCAGGGATACTCTTCCTCTGTCCTTTTAGCACACTTGCTGCCTCACAACTGAATATACACCACAGTATCCCAGGGTGCCCTCTCTCCATGCAAGGGAGTATAAATACAATCTTTGGTCTGTGTTCCTGGGATAGAACCTCTCAGCCACTGCACAATGAACCAGAAAAGCCACAGGCATGTATAGGCTTCGGGGGCCCTATACACCCCATTATGCATCTTTCCCCAGAAATGAAGAGCTCGGTTCAAACCCCCAAAGACGCCTCCTGAGACCCTTCATATTTCCTCCCCTCCTTTCATCGCACAGAGTCCCTAGTGTCTCCTTCCTTTGGAAGTGTTTTGGCCCTTAAGCAATCACACAAGCATAGTATAGTTTGAACAACTCTCGCCAAGGCAACACACACAAATGACACCAACAGTATTATCTTAAAAGTAAGCCAAAAGCTTTACTAATTTATTAATAAATGCAGTAAATAACATAGCCAAATGTTAGACATTGATTGCAGGATATTGGAAATATGCATAAAAACCTACACTTTAAAACTCTGAGATTAAAGTCTACCTCAAGTCTTTAGTTGCCAAAGTTTGAAGTACAAAGTCTTTACAAAGGCAGTTGAAAATCTTGATTCTTGGTAGTGCAGAAGAATTCTTGAAGAAAATGTATCTGCTCTCCTAAGAAGGCGGAGTCCCCAAATGCAGAAATGCTAACGGCTCTGATACAGTCTTTGAACCCTTGTTTTATGGGCTTCTCAAGGGGCAGGTCCCAACGACAGTGGCTTGCCCTGCAGTTGGCTAATATTCCATCTCTATGGCTACCCAACCTATCAGCTTTTAGCATTTTATTACAAAACAGCAAATGTGCATTTCTGAATAGGAGAGAAAACTAGGCTCACAGGTCAGCTAGTCTAAACCAGAATTCTAGAGGAAAATCCAGCCTCCCTCCTTGGAAATGACTGTAATTAAGATATCCTCAGTACATCCATTTACTTCAAAGGTAGCCCATCAGCTGTAATGATATCTTATGGCAGACTTGCAGAGACCAAATAAATCCATACTGTATGGCACCACTGGATGCTGAGGGCTATTTCAAACACACATGGATGCGCCTGCTTCCGGCTCTGCTTAATTATTCTTTTGTCTCCTTTTAAATGATTTAATTAAACTAGTTCCTGACCAGCAGCTGACAGATTCTCTGCTCAGTAACAAGCGTTACAACATCATTCCCCAGGGCCCGTGTACTTTGTACCCATGAGCCCTTGCAGCTTGACCTGGCTTTTTTATGGCCTTCCCTGGTGTATTATATACATAAAATAATATGAAATATGACCAAAACAATAAGGTATGGCTCTATCATGCCACAGCCTTATTGTCCATCAAGCATCTTCAACTTCTGTACTTCCATACGGAGCACTGCACTGTAATAATTCTTTCAGGATGTCATTTTTGTAAGGGAATGGATCATATGTGGGCTCAGTAGAGCCTGAAGCCTGATCCCTTCCTGTTACTGGGGTGAATGGTCCAACCCTACACTAAGATACCTCATGGTGCCTCTGATGGGAGTGTGCTCTATAGAAGTCAACAGGCAATGTGCTTTTTTAATTGACATCACTTTTAAACTGTCCAATAGAGACCCATTTAACAACCAAATCTACCACACAGCTAACAAGAACATGAGCAGTGACTTTGACTATTAACAAAAGGGATTCTAAAATCTCCACACAACAAAGTGAAGTAAAAATTACCCCACTAACTTTTATGTAATGCACTCCTAGTTGAGATGTCGGTGGATGTCTGTGTGTAGGGGTAGGGCACTCTCTCCAGGAAGGGGAATGGACTGGGCTGCTGGATCTCTGGACTCAAATTTTATTTATTATGGTTATGATGCAGTAGAGCTGGACATAGTATCCAAAGGAGTTAGAGTAGGGGGGGGGGTGCAGGTGGATACAGAAAGCAAGTATTGAAAGGAAGGGGTATTGTAGAAGCAGCAAGGTGAGGAGTAGAATGGGTAGATAGCAATTTAGTGTGGGGATGTAGGTGTAGTAGTGGGGATGAGGGTGAGGTCTGGAGGTCCAGAAGTGCAGTCCTAAGAAAAATAGCCGACTGATATAGTGGCAGGTAATGATACTGCTGCCTGGTTTGAATTAAAACTAAATTGGTTCTCTCTACACTGTTTCACATGAGGATTTAAGAACCCCCTAGAAACCATTGTCATACTTTCTAGTTGCTGAAGTCACTAAACAAGTCAGTATGTTTAAATAAGTTTGATCTGTGAATTTGATAAACATTTCATGTTAACAGTGGTGCAGATTTTGTGCCTAGCCCAAGCTGATAAATTAGATTCCTAGAACTATTTAGACAGTACAGTATATTAATTTTTTCAATTGCATGTACTGTATATATCCTATTGTTGTGTTCTTTAAGTGAAAGGTTTATCTGCATTACATTTGCTAAACAGAATTCCAAAATTCTATTCTCAGTAACTATAAAACATATATCTTAACGATGCACTCTGTGAGTAATACAATGCATTAAATTCAGAATTTCAAAACTGCAGGTACTTAAGGGGGAACAGTCCACTTACCAAGACGGCCCCAGCTAAAATGTGAGGCTGGTGCTATTGCACTTTGTGTGCACAAATAGTTTGATTTACCTGCTGTTTACTTAAGCAATAAGACATGACTGGGTGGTTATGGTGCGATAACAGCCCGCCTCGGGTGGGCTGAAGCAAAGGTGAAGCAGAGTGCTTCCACCACCCAAGAAGGGCTGTTATCTCACCATAACGCCTCCCTGAAGTGCATTATTGCGATTATGAAATGGGTCCCCCATTAGCAAACAAAATTGATTTTTTTTAAAATACTTTTGCTATGCATATTATTTCAAATGTTTTTTTTTTTAATATTTCAAAACAGCTTTTAGAGATAAAATAGTCCAGGTCTGAGATCACGGTGGTAATTTAAGCTTGTGTGTAGATGGTGCTGCTGCTGCATATAAGCAGCAGTTTAGTGAGGGCAGGCTGTGAGTGGCTTCAGGTATAAGCAGGTTGTCTGGAGAGAGACTGTGTTTGGGTAGGGAGTGCTAATTTAGCACTGGGCATTGCGGTCAACAAGGCCGCGTAACCTCCGCTCACTGCCCGGGCTCCTGTTGAGACTGGAGGGACAGTAGATACTGCAGGTTCCTGGCAGCAGAAGGAGAAGCCAGTTTGCCCTTTTTTTCTTTGTTGTTTTTCTTTATTACAAAAAAAAGTTGTTTTCTTTCTTTTGCGATCCGTCTTGCGTGTGGTCTGCAGATGGAGCCGACCAAGATAGAGGGAAATGCGATCAACAGATTAAAAATTGATCAAAGGTCTGCTCAGCAGGACCAGAAAACATCTGTCACAGGGAACATTGGAGTTTTCCACTGAGATGCATGTTATGTGGGGATAAGCTGTGGTAAGCTGAACCAGTGCAGGGCTATTTTTCCGGTGGAGAACCCATTTTACCAGGAGCTACTTTCACCCGGGCCGTTGTGCTGGGATAGTGGCCTGATTGAAAGTAGCTCTCAACCAATCAGCAACCGAGATTCTGAATACCCATTTCATAATGTAGTATAGTAGGTTGTGTCAGACTAATGTTGCTTAGTTCTAGGCTGACATCTTCTGTTACCACAGACTTCGGAATCCCCTGTAGCTGACATCAAAACAATAGGCAGCAGTGGGAGAGTCAGCACACGGTGCATGTTAGTTGATACAAACTCTGATCTTTTGCTTGCTGGCCCAGCTGTCTTTCCTGAGTTAAGTACAGTTACAGAGGTCTACACTTAGCCCCTGGAGAAAAACAGACCTGAAAAACATCTGATCAAAGATTATAAAAGCTCTAAAAAGCATTGCAAGCTGTTGAATCTCCCACTGCTGCCTACTGCTCTGATGTCAGCTGCAGAGGATTCTCGGATTTGTAGTAACGGAAGATGTCAGCCTACAACTAAGCAAAATTAGTCTGATACAATCTACTATAGTACAGAAAATGGATAAACCAAAATGTTTTTTTACATGAAGTGCACGTTGGGACCAACCCCACACTTGGGAGTCAGGGGCCCCTTGCATTGACTGTTCCCTTTAAATGTGGAAAGAATGGCAGCATGAAATGAGTAACTTAGCCTTTGGTTAAAGTACATCTTGAAATGCACGTTCCTCTTCCTTGGCAAAACAGTACTGGACGATACCATTTTGAAAACTGACTATAGCTTTTTAGAGCAGCAGTAGCTACACAAACACCTGTGTTTAGCTTTTTAAAGATCTAGTAGTGCCAAAAAATAGCAGGCAGAACATTTCAGTAATTTTCTTTTCAGCTTTTTTTGTATGCTTTTGCTGACAGTTTTTTTGCCACTAATTCAGGAGGCAGTATAGCGCAGTGGTTTAAGGCTCTGAGCTGCAAACCTGGAGACCTGGGTTTGAATCCCACAGCCCCCACTTGTATACTTTGTGATCCTGAGCGAGTCACTTATCTTCCTTGTGCTCTCAGGTTGCACCTGTAAACAAGCATTCAGCTTAGTGTCTCTCTTCTGGTAAAACAAAGGTAAAAAAATAAAATGCTGCGGCATACCCTGAGCTCCATCGCCAACCCATCTCTAGGAATTGCAAGTTTTTTTGCAGTTAATCTTTTTATTAGGAGATTTCAGATTACATATATAGAACCATTAGATCAAATGGCTGACAAAGTGGTTACAAACATGCCACTTATTACAAACAACCATATCGTGCTGGTGTACATGTATTACAACTGGCTTAACAAAGTATTAACTGTGAAGCATCATTAAACCCAGAAAATCCTACCATGGGAATACTAAGAAAATCCAGAGAAAGGTATTTCTAGGGACATGGATATGTTGTTCATCCACACTGTCTGGCAGGTTCCTTGCTGCTTTAAATCTTGCTGGAAGGTCTTCAAGCTGGCTCCTTCCACCCACCCGGGTGGTAAAACTCTCAGCTCCACCCATGATGCCAGATCTTCCTTACCGCTTGGAAGCTTAGGTTCCCTCCTTAACGCTCTGCATGTAGACTGGATCCTAATTCTTCGGTTCACCCGAAACTCATTTTAAAATTTTCAAGACTTCGGTCAAGTTTCTCCCTCGCGGCTGCGATGGACAAATCAACTCCTGGATTTCGGCGGTGCCCTTGTGGGCAGATGTCCAGGACGGACCTGCACTCCACGTGCGTCTACTGCCTCGGCCTAGAACATGACCCGCAGGCCTTCGAGTTATGCCGTTCATTTTCGGCCAGTGTCCTGGAGAACCCGGCTGCCGGTTACAGCTTGGGCCTGAGGCGCTAACCACGGTGAAGTCGAGAGGAGGCCCGTTGGGCAGTTACCCCGGCGGCTGGCTCAGCTGAGCAACTCAAGCAGATGATCGCCCTCGAGGAGGAGGTGGCACAGGCCGCATTGTCCTCTTCCTCGGTTGCGGCATTTATCCGGCTCTCGCTGGGTACCTCATATTCAGCTTCTTTCAAGGAGCTTTGCCAATCCCTTTCCACGAAAGGAGAGGGGCCATCGGGACATTCCTCTCGGTCCAGAAAGAAGGACCCAAAAGGTAAGTCCCATTGTCAGCGTTCGTGGGAGCGGGAGAGGTCCCCTTTCCCGGACAGTCGACACTCAACCTCGATCAAGGTTGTGGCTAAGGCCGCTGGCTTCACGGCATCCCCGTCAGGCCAGCCGGCCAAGACATCCATCGACACGGTCGAGATTTCTCTCAACCCGTCGGACGGGCTGTCGGCTGGTGAAGTTGACAACCCTTCTTCACTGGTTCCCCCGGTGGAGACTGAGGACTTGCCCGTGCCTCCAGTGCCGCAGTCCCCGGTTAAGGCTTCTGAGCCAAGGGAAGAGCGGGTGTCCCCCGCCCCTTCCCAGACCCGTCCTCGGAAACGCCGAGGATCTTTCTCGGTCCAGCCGATCCCGCCGACGTCGGTGGTCTCGGTCTCGGTACCGAAGTAAGCGGCGCTGCTGCTCGTCCTCCTCCTCAGAAGAGGAGAGGCTTCGACGCAAGTTGCATCGAACCTACAAGGACCTGATGTGGCAGCAGTTACTTCTGTCTGGGAACAAGCCGATGCCGTTGCCTTCCCCAGCCATTAAGTGGCTGTCACCCTAGCGGCCGAAACAACCCCTCGCTGTAGCCGAGGTGCTCAAGCCTGGGCCGGTTGTTCAGCCGAAACCAGCTGCCCCACCGATTGTGGTGGAACCTCCACCTCCACAACCGAAATTGGGGGCACCGACCAAGGACTCTCGGTCAGGTCAGGGCCTGTCCCACAGGTTGTCGGTCATCCTCACTCCCGACCATCCTCGGCAGGTGGAGGGTGGCTCAGGCCCCAGGCAGCTCTTTGCGGACTCCTCGGAGTCCGAGGACAACTCCTCCCTGTTCTCCAGGCCCATTGACCTGGAGTCCTCCGGGGGCCAGTCGATGGACGAAAGCCCATCGTCCTTCATGGGTTTGCTTCGGCTCATCTCGGAGTCCACCGGGATGCAGCTAGAGCCTGTATCCAAGCGGGCCAAGTATCCCCTGACGGAGATACTGAACCGAGGGGATTCACCCATGGAGGCCTTTCCGGTGGCCGAAGCCATTGTTGGCCCGGTCTTGGAGCTCTGGCAGCAGCCTGCTTCCTATCCTGCACCTTCGGCCAGGATAGCCAGGAAGTACACAGTCCCTACTGGCTCTTTGCCCGGTTTTTCAGAACACCCCTCCGCCAAGGGGTTGGTCACCAACAGTGTTTTCTGGCGTTCTGGGAATGCTAGGGATGTGGACAAGCTCCCCAACAAGGAGTCCAAAAAGCTGGACTATGCCGGCTGCAAAGTGTATGCTGCGTCCTCCCTTGGCCTCCACCAGGCCAGCTCAGCCGTGCTGATGGCACACTTCTCCCATGCCCTCATGGGCTCCCTGGATGAGGTGATCCCTCATCTCCCGGCCGAAGTCTGGCAGGTACGGGACCAGGGTAGGGCAGTGGCTGAACAGCAGCTCCAAATGGCTCTGGACATTGGAGACTCCTGTGCCAGATCAGTTGCAGCCGCGGTGGCCATGCGCCGCAGAGCATGGCTGAGGATATCCACCTTCACGGCGGATACCCAGCACAAACTAGTGGATGTCCCCTTCTTGGGGACCGACCTCTTCGTCACTGGAGTGGAAGGTCACCTCCAGCGGATCGAAAAGTCCAGTGCCACTCTGGACTCTGTCACCTCCGCCCAGAAGGACAAAGGCCACTGACAGCAGCAGCACAAGTCCTTTCATCCTTCTGTGCCTGCGGCACCCAGGCCCAACAGCACCAGCACCAGGGCCAGCAGGCTCGCGCTTGGCATCCCAAACCCAAGCCCATGGCTTCCTCCAACAGGAAGCAGGGAGGTAAAGGCCCAGGAGGTCCCTCAGCCGGCCCCTCCTCTAAGCCTGCCCAGTGACGGGTTGAGGGGTGTCACCCCCAGCCTCGTCACTCCCCCACCGGGTTCCCCCTCCTGGGGGACGGCTCCGCCACTTCCTTTCCGCTTGATCCGTTATCACCATGGACTGTTGGGTTTTGGAGGTGGTAGGAAAGGGCCTGCCCCTGGAGTTCGAGCAGGCCCTGCCCTTCCGAGCCATTGCCCCTCGGGGGGCTACGGGGTCCGCAGCCTCTTTGTCGGCTCACCGAGCTGATACTGCCCTGCTTCTCGAAAAAGAGGTGATCAGGAAGGTGGCAGATCCTCCTCCAGACCCGGGGTTTGTGTCCAGGTACTTCCTGGTCCCAAAACGGACGGGGGGCTGATGCCCCATTCTTGACCTGCATGACCTGAACAGGTTCCTAAGGTCTCGGACCTTCAGGATGGTCACTCTGGCTCAGATAATCCCATCCTTGGAACGTGGCATGTGGTTCTGTTCTCTGAACCTTCAGGATGCATTCTTTCACATCCCAATCCGTCCGTCCCACCAGAGATTCCTCCGCTTCAGAGCGGAGGGATCCCTTTACGAGTTCCGGGCCATGCCCTTTGGCCTTTCCCTAGCTCCCAGGGTCTCCATCAAATGCATGGCAGTGGTGACAGCATTCCTGCGATGCCGAAGGTCCGGGTGTACCCCTACCTGGATGACTGGCTGATTGCAGCCCTCTCCAGAGCGGAGGTGGAGTGGTCCAGGGATCTGGCCCTCCAGGTTTGCTCTCAGGTTGGCCTTCTCATCAAC
The DNA here is from genome assembly GCA_016271365.2 of Neoceratodus forsteri. Classification (NCBI taxonomy): domain Eukaryota; kingdom Metazoa; phylum Chordata; order Ceratodontiformes; family Ceratodontidae; genus Neoceratodus; species Neoceratodus forsteri. Next base: position 1,548,214,884 of record CM057455.1, on the reverse strand, counting down.
GAGGCTAAGTCGGAACTCGTGCCAGAGCAGGTGATACAATTCATTGGGGCAGAGCTCGACTCTCACGAGCCAGAGCATGGCTCCCGCGGACAGGGCAGGGTTCTTTCCTCCATTGCCCAATCATTTCAGTTTGGGCAATTGCTCCAGCCGGGACTTCCTCGCCTCCTGGCGCTTGCACCAGCGTGGTCCATTGGGCCCCGCTGGTACATCGTCCCCTTCAATGGGGGCTGGCCGCCAATGGTCATAGCACTTCCAATCTGCTGGATCAGCTAGTGACAGTGACCCAGGGATGTGGGCAGCTCTCCAGTGGTGGACCGTTCCAGCACATCTGCAGGAGGGCATCCCGTTTGTCTGCCCCGAGCCGACGGTCTCTCTATCGACCGATGCCTCTCTGATGGGTTGGGGTGCCCATCTGGGGGAGCACAGAGCGCACAGCCTCTGGTCCCCTCGGGAGTCCCAATGCCACATCAACCTGCTGGAGCTTCGAGCGGTTCATCTAGCCCTCACCGCCTTCGCTCCATTTCTAAAGGGGGCAAGTGATTCAGGTCCAGATGGACAATACCATGACCATGTACTACCTAAACTGCCAGGGTGGGACGCGCTCCAGGGAAGCTCTCCACATTTGGTCACTCGTGCACAGCATGGAGGCGGATCTCCTCGCCATTCATGTGGCAGGAGCCTCCAACACCCTGGCCGATGCCCTAAGCCGGATAGGGACTGCGTCTCATGAGTGGTCTCTCCTGCCGGAGGTAGTACAAGATCTCTTCTCCCACTGGGGCATGCCTCAGGTGGACCTGTTTGCCTCCAGGGAGAATGCGAAGCTGAGACTGTTTCATGCCCGCCCTCCTCAGCAGGGCTCGCTGCAGGGGGGATGCCTTCTCGAGGCTGTGGACCCCAGGCCTCTTCTACGCCTTTCCCCCATTTCCCTTAATCCACAAGGTGCTTCTCATGGCGAGGAGGGACAAGGTGCAGGTGATTCTGGTAGCCCCAGACTGGCCCCGCCAGTTCTGGTATCCAGATCTCCTCAGTCTCAGCTCCAGGCTCCCGAGGCGGCTTCTAGCCTGCCTGGACCTGATCTCAGTCAGTCAGGGGAAGGTATTCCATCCGGACCTTTAATCCCTGCACCTGTTGGCCTGGTTCCTGAGCAGCTAGAGTTCCAGGCCTTGGGTCTTTCTGACGTGGTCCTCAATGTCGTTGAGGCGTCCCGTAAGGAGTCGATCAGAAAATGCTATGCCTTCAAATGGAAGAGATTCTCCATTTGGTGTCAGGGCAAGGGCCTGAACCCTTCCTCCTGTTGCTTGGCAAGCATTCTGGACTACCTATGGTCCCTTTCTCAGCAAGGGCTTCGGTCGACAACCCTTAAGGTGCACCTGGCAGCCATCTCTGCTTACCGGGCGTGGGCCGGGAAGCAGTCGGTGGTGCAGGAGAAGGTGGTCGGGCGCTTTTTCAAAGGCCTTGACCACATATCCCCTCCAGTGTGAGAACCTCCACCTCCAAGGGATCTACTGCTGGTATTGGCTAAGCTCATGGGCAAGCCATTCGAACTGCTGCAGAGGTGTGACATCTCTCACCTGTCATGGAAGACTGCCTTCTTGGTGGCTATCACATCAGCCAGAAGGATGGGAGCGCTCCAGGCGCTTTCCATTGAGTCTTCTTATCTGGTCTTCCACAGGGACAAGGTTGTCCTGCGCCCCCACCTGAAGTTCCTTCTGAAGGTGGTGTCGGAGTTTCACCTTAACCAGGTGTTGACTCTGCCGGTGTTCTACCCCAATCACACCTCGGAGGCCGAATATAGGTTCCACACTTTGGACCCTAGACAAGCACTCTCTTATTACAAGGAGCGGATGGCTGAAGTTCGGGGAGAGGTTCACCAGCTGTTTGTCACCTACGCTGAAGCCACACCTGGCAGACCTGCAGCCAAGCGGACGATAGGCAGGTGGGCCACCTCCTGCATAGATCTCTGCTATAGGTTGGCGGGCATGGAGCCTCCCAGAGGGATAAGAGCTCATTCTACCCGCCATACCACTGCATCAGTGGCTGCTTCCAGGGATGTCCCTTTCCAGGAAATCTGCAGGGCTGCTACCTGGAAGTCAGCACACACCTTCATCACCCACTACCACATTGACCTTGAGTCACGCTGGGATGCTGGTTTTGGGGCCTCGGTTCTCCAGTCTTTATTCCCTAAGTAGGGGGTGTGCGCCTTGCCTCCCTCCTCCTGGAGAACTGCTAGGAATCTGCTAGACAGTGTGGATGAACAACATATCCATGTCCCTAGAAATACAGGAGTTATACCTGTAACAGGAGTTCTAGGAATGGTATATGTTGTTCATCCTCACGATCCACCCAACCTCCCCGGCTTTGACGCACAACCTGGCTTCCAGCGGGCTAGATCTGTCATCATGGGGCGGAGCCGAGAGTTTTACCACCCGGGTGGGTGGGAGGAGCCAGCTTGAAGACCTTCCGGCAAGATGTAAAGCGTCAAGGAACCTGCCAGACAGTGTGGATGAACAACATATACCATTCCTAGAACTCCTGTTACAGGTGAGTAACCTGTATTTACTCACTTTAGAAATGTGGGCTCAAGAACGACAGAGCATCTTCACAGAAGGTGTAGAAACTTGCTTTGGGGGGGGGGGACCTGTATGACCATCTGGAGGTGGGATACTCAAGACAGCTATAAAGAAAAGCCATTGCAGTCTTTTAACAATCAACCATTACTACTAGGGTGGTCATGGGGGTTTTAGTTTGTCTTTAGAATATCTGGTGGGCAAGGTATGGTTACTGTGGTCAACATAGGTTAAATAAGGGGCCCAAAGTGCTTCAAACTTGTTATAACACTGTTTTTTAACACAAGATATCCTGGTCAGGTTGGCCAACCTTTCTATGGCACTGAGCCACTCTACCAGGGATGGAACCTCTAGGGATCTCCAGTGACGTATGATAAGATACTTACATTCTACCGAGGCCTGTATGAGGCACAGTATAGAGGCTTTGGGGAGAGTGAGAACCTCGGGTATAAGGCCTAATAGCCAAAGACCAGGATCTGCTGGAAGGGACGTCTTTAAGATAAGGGAACATTACTGCCTCCAAATAGGACTTCAAAGGAGTACATGACCACAGGATGTGAAGCAGATCCGCATCTGGGGCCTCACATCTCCAACAGCAGTCGGAGGAGAGAAGACCCATCTTGTTTAGTTGGGACGGGGTATAGTACCAGAGGTGCAGTATTTTATTCTGTAAAAGAAGGCTTTGGGGAATACAGCATGCCTGGTGAGTTCTCAACCAGCTCTGTCGCCATTGTAGATCAGTAATGGTGATCTGTAATGCGGTGGCCCACTTGGTTTTGGCTGGCAGAGAGGGGTTGGGAGCACTGTCTCTTTGAAATCTCTGTATAAGACCAGCCCTACCTTTGGAATGCATAATCCAGTCATCTATAGAAAGAGAGGGTTTAACAACTTTACATTTTATACAAGTGACACAGGTGCATCTTTTCTTAACCCAAGACTGGTATGGGCTTCTCATCTGAAGGTATTTCCAAAAATCACTGTGGGGGAGGCCATACCTGTTTTGCAAACCCAGGAATGAGTCCATGTCTGAGTGTTCTGGGGATCTCAAGTCCCCAATGTAAAGTATTCCTTTAGAGGCCCAGTCCACCCAGTTCATGGGAGATTTATTAATACAGAGGCTGGGGTTATTCCAGAGAGGGATATGATTTCCCAAGCCAAGGCATCAAGAGGTTTTGAGCCCCAATTTTTTCCAGGTTTGATGTGCATGATGGATGGAGATCCAGCCCTTGTGCGGCTTTGGAAGGGGTTGAGGTACCAGTGCGGAAACCGAAGGGCCCTGCAAGAGATCTCTTTCAATTTGGGACCATGCCGGAGAGTGAAGGGAGTGACAGGGACCCTCCTCCTTTAGGGTCTTTGCTACTATAAATGCTATGGAGTACTGAGAGAAGTCAGGTAGGTTCCAGCCTCCCCTCAGGTTTTGAGCCCTCAATTTAGCTCTACTAAATCTAGGTCTGTGTGAACCCCATAAAAAGGAGCTGATCAGAGTGTTCAGCTTTTGATTTCATGCATCAGAAAGAAGAAAGGGAATATGGGATAGTAGGTGGTATACTCTAGGGGCAAGCAGCATTTTGATCACGGCAATCTTGCCTGCCAGGGAGAAGTGCAAATGAGCCCATTTGTTCATGGCAGATTGTAGTTTGGTCACTAGGGGTTTAAAGTTTATGTCCATTAAGGACGAGAGTTTGGAGGTAAGCCAAATGCCCAGGTATGTTATTTTGAATCTTGCCCAGGCCAGACCTTGGGAATCCACAAAGGCCAATGTAGTAAGAGCATTAAGAGGGAGGATTTCAGACTTTGCTAGATTGATGTTCAAGCCTGAGATTTTACCGAATGTTTGTAATGTAGAAAGGATGCGTGGTAGGTCAGGATCAGGCAGTCATCAGCACACAACTTAGTGATAGAACTTTTGTCCTTAACCTGAAGTCCATGAATATGAGGGTGATTTCTGAGGGCTGCCACGAGGGGTTCAATAGCTAAAACAAAAAGTAGGGGGGATAATGGGCATCCTTGTCTGGTCCCTCTCTGTAGACGAAATGGTTCAGAGAGGACATTATTGGTAAGGACCTTGGCGGTAGGGCAGGCATAAAGAGTCTTTATCCAAGTGGTAAAGTATGGGCCAAAGTTAAAAGTGTTCATGACTGCAAATAAATATTCCCAGCCTACTGTGGCAAAGGCCTTCTCAAAGTCAATTTTAACTGCTGCCGCTGGGGTGGGGAGGGAGGCCACTATCTGTATTAAGGGTACTAGGGCCCGGATATGATCTGAGCTAATTCTGCCCTTAACAAACCCCACCTGCGAAGGGTGAATAATCTCTGGAAGGAATTCCTCAGTCTAGTGGCCAAAATCTTGGCCAGAATCTTGGCATCAGTATTGATTAAAGAAATAGGCCTGTAACTGGAGGGAAGGGAGAGATCTTTACCCTCTTTTGGTAGTATGGTAATTATGGCCTCAGATACGGTAGGAGGGAGCTACCCACACGAGTGCGCCTCATTCAACATGTTCACCAGGGGGGCTGTAATCAAAGGCTGAACTAGTTTGTAAAAATCCACTGAAAAACCATCCCCCCAGGTGCTTTATGAGGAGCCATCTCAGTAATGGCTCTGCCAATTTCTGCCTCTGTTATGGGTAGGTCTAGTGTGGCTTTCTGTGAGTCAGAAAGCTTATCGAGGGGCAAGGGCTCAGTAAATTGAGTGTAAGACTCACCGTCCCAACAACCATGGGAAGAGTAAAGAATTTTATAGAACTCGGTCATAGTGTTATTAATAGAGGTGTGGTTCATGGAGAGCTTCCCTGACCCATCCCTTAGGCTGGTGATAACTCTTTCAGCTTGTCTTTGTTTTAGCCTGCTTGCTAGCCTTTTTACCCTCAGCTTGGTAACAGCGCTGGGTTCTGTGACTATAGAGCTCGGCCTTTCTGCTGACCAGTGTATTGATTTTTAAACAGGTGGCAGCAAGAGTGGTTAAAACTTTCGGTGTCTGAAGCACTGAGGGCTTCGCTTTATACTTAGCCTCCATATCTTTTAAAGTTTTCTCTAGCAGGAGAAGTTCCTGGTACCTCATCTTCCACCTATATGAGGCGAAGCTAATGATTCCTCCCCTAATAGTGGCCTTGTAGGCCTCCCAAGTGCTTGCAGCTACAGCAGAAGAAGGGGGATTGTGAAGGAAAAATTATTCTGTAGCCACCTGAAGCCACTGGGTGAAGTCCTTATCATACAGCAGGAGGGGATCAAACCTCCACAGTAGTGATTTGGAGATTTTTAGAGTGGGTACTAAGGCAAGGGAAACAGGGGCATGATCGGAGATGTATATTTGGGAACTAACTACCCCACAAGTGGCCTTAGAGATGTTAGGAGAAGTGAGCCAATAATCCAATCTACTAGCCATTTGGCAGGGTGCAGAGAAAAAGGAGAAATCTTTTACTGAAGGATTCAATACCCTCCACACATCGGACAACTGATGCAGAGAAATAAGATCTTGTAGTGCCTGCTGCGCTCTGCAGTGGGTCTCCGGTCTGGCATTGGATCTATCCAGAAGGATGTCCATTACCAGATTAAAGTCACCTCCCATGAGCAACTCAGGGATATCATACAATATATCCAGAAGTTTTTGTGAAATAGAGTAAAAAGATTTGGGAGAATCCTCATTGGGACCATATATATTTGCAAGGATCAGGGCGCCAGACGGTGTAGAGACCTTCAGAATGATCCACCTACCATCTCCCCCTCTGTAAACCTCTTTAACCTGCCATTGCAGTGATTTATGTAACAAAATGGATACACCCCATTTGGTCGATTTTGCTGTGAAATGAGCTTCTGCACCTACCCAATCTTTCACCAACTTCACAGCTTCTTTGGAACTTAATTTAGTCTCTTGTAAAAAAAAAAAAAGCAACTTGGGTGCCCAATTTTTTTAGCCGGGACAGTACCACTTTTCTCTTTATGGGAGAATTCAAACCCCTGGCATTCCAAGTAGTGGTTGTGATATCTGAAAACTTAGCCATTGTCAGGATGTTTCCATTTTGCGTGCCAACAACTATAAATAAACATTGATGCTATGTAGAGTGTTAGCTGAAAGCTAATATGAATATTCCAGTAACTAAATAAGGGTTCCCACCCTAACTTGAGCAGCCTAACAGGCCTAAACAGGGCCATAACATGTTCTCTGCAGGTCCTAATAAACACTGAAATCACTTTTATAACTATCGGTAAACCTGATAGGACAATGAAGAGAAAAGGGAAACCTATATACCACCCTGGAGTGTCCCGGATGTTTCCAGAGTACCAATGCAATCCAGGGGGTTAGGTTAGGTAAGTTAAAGAGCAGCTCCTTGGCTGAAAGGTAGGTCAGCATGCTGAATAGATGCTGAGGTGCCCCACTAAGGACAGAGTGGGGGGTGTAGTCTGTTTTTGACCAGGGAGGAGGCAAACGCACCATCGACTCCCAATGGCCCAAGACTATCCCCGGGTGTGGGGGGGAGTACGAATAACCTGTGGGATTAGGGTCGCAAGGAGGACAGCACAGTACGTGCATCTCTAGCCATCAAAAACATTGTAAAGGGGGTGCCAGTTCTCCATATCCTGGAACAAATACACCCACACCAACCCTAAACTAGCTTTCACCAATGGGTAGAAAGAGCAGGGAGAGCCAGAATGAATTGAGAATTATAATGACGTTAAGATTCTTTCAGCTTAGTAAAGAAAAGAAGTACCTCTACCGGAATGGTAGGTGCAATTAACTATACATTGCAGTGTCACAAATACTGTCACCATGGTGATATCATTGCAATATCAGGGCCCCTAGGGTGTAAGAATGAGAGGGACATTCATACTCCAGACACCCTTTGAAATATATCGGCCACTAACAGCAGTAGGCTTGTGCCTGGAAATAACTCTATAGTAAACCTTCTGAAGCCATATTAGCTCCCAATAAGTCTCAGGCTTTAAACATATTCCATAGGGCAACATTCTACAGACAGCCCACATTCTATAGATTCTTAATCTACTCCACATGAGAGTTATCTCCTGAGTGCCAGAGCACCTTATGTATACAAGGCAGCAGCCCCGATCTGCAGGAGAAGCCCCGGGGATTAAAATTCCAGAAAAGTTACAGAGTAACATGTCAGGGGCTTGTAATATGGAGCTAAATCAAAACCCTTCACCTGAAATCATGCAGGAACCTGCTGGCAATTAAAAACTAAACAGAACGAAGGGCCGAACCACTGATGCTACATAGTGTAGTAGCAGGGCTACCCTGTAAAGCGCATAACAGCAATAACTTCTCAATGGAGGAGATTGACATAAAACTAGGAGCCCAACTACTTACATTTTAATTGCAGATCAGGACAGACTGCACACGGCACATTTAATCCAGGACCTGAATGTCACGTACGAGTCACGGAGAGTGAGCGGTGCGGCTGGAGAAGGAATGGAGAAAAGGGTATGGGGCTTATAGTAATGGGGACTCAGTGCACATCACACAAGGCAGATGTTATGGCCTTTCCCTAGGAAAGGAGGCCTTACACAGAGGACAAGCTAGGCAAGTCCTGGATTTCCAGCTGCCCCGTATACCACATCAAAACATTTGCCAAAATTACACAACCCTGGGATCTTTACCCATCTTGCAGCTTCGCCAATAAAGACATGGAGCTCCTGTCCTCCTGTGGACTCCTGAGGTTTGGCTGCCCAGTCTGTCTCGAAGGGAGTCCTTTCAGCCAGCCCCTCAGCATTATCCAGGCAGAGTACATCTTCATGGCTGGTGCTTCTGTCGGGCATAAGCAGGACTGCTGGCAACAAATCTCTGAGCGGCTCGTATCTGTTGGACAGCTTCACGGGCATGGAGTAGGTGGAGGAGCCATTGCTCCCTGAAGCTGGTGGGACCCGCTGCTGGCTCCTCAAGTGGTTCCTTCATGGTTTCTCAGTAGAAGGCAGAGAGGGCTTTCCTGACTTGCCAGGTGCTTTCTTTCATTGTCTACCCCTATGCTGCTTCTGCCACTCTGGTCTTCCAGCTGGTGCTGTGGGGGGCATAGAGTTTTGGCCCTGAGAGCCTTCAGGAGGAGCAGAGGTATTCATGAATAACATGGCATCACCACGAGGCGGAGGGGTGGACTTTCATTGCGGCCCAGCTTCACCACCGATGTCCTCCAAGAAGAGTTCCACCTCAGCCGGGGAGTTAAAGGTAAGCTGCTCACCCTTATACAGTACACGTAGTTGCAAAGGGTATCTTAGAGAGGTTGGAAGATTTAACTTGTGAATGGTCTGCTTTGCCGGACCATAGGCTCTACGTCTCCAGGATAAGAAATATGAATAATCCTGGAATATCTGAATGGGAGCCCCGTCCCGATGCAGCATTCTGAGGTCTCTAGCAGCTTTCAGACATAGTTCTTTAACCGGGTATCTGGCAGATTTACACAGTATTGGGCGAGGATGGTACCCAGGCTGTGGCTTTGGGGCTAGTGACCTGTGGACCCTCTCTAGCTCCAAGGAAGGGGGGATTGTTTAGTTTAAGCATTATTGGAAGAGAAGTTTGCAAAAAGATCATATATGGGCCCTCAGTCCTCTCCAGGAGCCCCACAATCCGAATGTTTTTTCTTCTCCCCCGATTTTCAAGGTCATCAACCTTGGCCAGTAGATACTGTATCTGGTTATGATGGTCCCTAGTTTGGAGACATTGGTCATGTAGGATTTGGTCTTGCTGTTTCATTTGAAGTTCAGTATCCACCACTCTGGAAGTTAACTTCTCAACGTCCTTTTTAGTGTTAGAGGTGGTGGAAATGAGTGCTGCTGTATCCAATAATACTTTGTTTGGCATAGAGGTAATATTACCCAGTTGTTGATCCACTGTCTGAGTAAGGGGGATCTGAGGCTCATTAGAGTGGGCCATCTCCTCTCTTGGGACTGCTCCCCTACTGGAGCCTGGTGGTTTGCAAATGTCTTACAAGCCTGAGGTAGCAATGAGAAAAATCTTCAACAGACAATAAAATAGCAATCCCTTGTCCGATTTATTCACTTTAGGTAGATTTGGCTTCAGCTCGATGTACAGAATGCAAATCCGGAGAAATATCCTGGAGATATGGGTGTTGAGAATTCGGATGTAACAGGATGGATAAGAGTGGAACTGCAGCAGCTTAGTTACACAGCTTCCATCTTGGCTGGTTCTAGGAATTGCAAGTTAATCACCCATAGGTGTTCTGCCCCATGACATCATGTGGGGCTTGTGGGGGACACTTGAGAGAGCTTAGGTTTGTCCTTCTGTTGGTCCCCAAGGCATCATGCATGCAGTGATATGTAGCGCAAAGTGCCAACTCTACCAACACCCTCCCCAGACTCTGTCTCCACTGTCACTTCCAGCCAGCCTCTGCCAGATAGCAGTTGAGTGGCAGGAGCCCTCCATCCCAAGGGAGAAGAGCTGTTGTCGGATGTTCGACCCCCTCTCATCTGGCTAGCCATCATGCGACACTGGTCATTTCCTGAACCCAGGTCATTGGCTTGAGTGGTGGTGTGACATCTAGAGCCTCAACCCACCCCACCACTGGGCGGGCCCACATTTTAGTACATTTTGAAAATAGTCCCTTATTACTTTTTATTCTTGAAGTGGTTTTCTATGTGCTCATTATGTTTCTATTTTGCCTGATAGTATTGGGTATAGTGTGAAAAGCAATGCTTTATCTGGAAACAGACATATCTAGTTCTGTTCCTCCCATCCCATCATCAACATGTGGCCTCCCTTATTGTTACCTCACAAGCCCTGCTGCCTGATTGGTGACATGTGTCACAAGTTATCAATCAAGCGGCTAGAAATAGGCTCTTTGTGGTTGCTAGTGCTGTCCTAGTGAAGTCACAGTGTTGATGATGTCTAGGGAGGAGTAGACCCGACTATGTCAGCCTCCAGGTACAGTTTTTTCAACACATCATACAGTACCCCTTGCTGTTAGGTAGAAAATCTTATACTTAGCAGGGGTGCTTCTAGATCCAGGCCTCAGAGGCTTGAGCCCCCAGATCTTTTCATATGTCGTGCCGGGTCGTGGCTGAATATAGGCGACATTGTTGTCTAGTGTACTAACCCGGTAAACAAAAACCAAATAAGTAAATATGTGCCCCAAACCTCTCCTCAATAAACTACTGAAATTGACCCTTTTATAAATATAGCTATGACCTACCCCCAGCATTTGAGGGCTTGGGCCTCTGATCTTTTGTTACTCTAGCAATGCCTCTGCTAATTAACAAAATGGGAAATACTGCAGATCCAAGAAGCAATACTGTAGCTGTTGCCTTCTGAAAGTCACTAGCTCTTTAAATAATAAGTACAAAAACCTCCTTTCTCCACCCCACCCGCTAAGACTGAGTTATTTGCAGGACTGTTGCACTGGCTGAGGCTTTGTGATAGTTCAACAGTAATGTATCCAATTTTTTTATTTTCTCTGGAACATGATTTTAATATTCTTAATTGCCTTGGGATGATTGGTCTCTTTCCTTGCAAGTTTAATTTGGTTCTTTCAGTACCTGTTGAAATTGTTTCTTTGGGTTGGCAGTCCTTGCAAGAGAAATGCAGACACATTTAAATAGTGCATTTTTATGCAGGTTTCAAACAATTACAACATAGTATTTTCAAAGATACAAGAGGTGATTTACTAAATAATGTTAAACATTGGTATCTAAGCTCCTCTGTAATGCAGATAACCTGTCTGAGTAAAAATTACACAGATGAGGGCCTGAAAGTCAGATGACTGTTTCAGTAGCTTCTTAAGAAAAGACCCTTTATGTTGTTTTGCAAAACCAGTTTTGTGACAGTATTGGTAATCAAATGATCATTAAATTCCAAATTTGTATTTCTTGCAGTTCAGTATTGTGTTTCTTTTCTAAGTAAAATCCCAGAAAATATCCAGTGGACTCCGTTATTATAAAAAAAAATCAGCCTGAGCACTAGCCCATAAGCAGACAATATGAAGGAATTTTTTAGTATGATAGTAAACCTCAGGTCTTCCTCTGAGTCTGTTCCATCGATTAATATTGTAGCTTTATGTTTTATTTTGCTTTTGCAAATATGCACATTAATTCTCAGATAGGCATAGTCACAGTACTGAAAGATATTGAAAAATGCAACTGATCCTTTACTGGCTGCACTGGGATAACCGATGATCTGGTTTTATTTTTGGTTTTTTTTTTCGTTTGTTTCTGCTTTCCAATTGGAACCTGGTCACTTGTGTAACAAACTAGACTGACAGTGAGCAGACCGACACTGCAGCCGATGGTGAAACCACTGCCACAGAGGTTGGTACAGTCACCAGCATTAAATCTTCAAGGAGGTAGCTCGTAACTTTGCTCTCACTGCTGTAGTTCTGTGTGACAGAGGGGACGGTCAAATGCAGCCGTTCTGCTTCCTTTTAAAAATGTTTTGGCTGGGGAGGAGCAGGTAAAAATGTATCCTGTGGGACATGATTTCAGGGATTTAGCATTATTTCTTCTCATACTCTGCGTGTCTGTATCTGTGTGTGTGTGTGTGTGTGTGTATCTAAATATAAACGCAATCTCCTATCTGCAGACTTTTTAGAGGTTCAGTTAGAAACATTCATGAATAAAAGTCCAAAGGTAGTAATTTTGGACTAGAGCTTGTGCTTGCTAAACAGAGCAGATGAGAGATCTCTTGCAGAACAACAGTCTGGTATGACAGCACAGCATAATGTTCATCTAGACTGAGCTCAGAAAGCCTTCACCTTGTAAAATTGTTTCATGTGGAAAAATTTGCTACTGGCAGCAAGATGATACTTGAATAACTTTACTTGAAAAGCTGTAGAATAACATTATGCTGAAGAGATTCTGAAGGAAATTCTGGAAATGAGATGTTTTTTTTTAAGTTGATCTCTAATGTTGATGTTAAAGGACACCTAAACCCTCTTTTTACAATTTTTTTTAATTACGCCATAGGCTTGTAAAGGAGAGGCTGCTTTTTACATTTATACTGAAATTGCATTTATTAAAGTAGATTCAATGCAGTTTCATAGTATTTGAAAATTATAAACACAGCCTCTCCTGATAAAAAAAAAAAATCCTGATCTCAGAATACTAAAATGGATGACATGATGATGTCATACATGAGAGATGCCAGTTGTGCCAGTGTATTCTTGCTCTATTAACCGTATTCAAATGTGAATAACTTTAAAATGAAAAATGATAGCATGGTAGTATGAGCATGAAAGTTGTTCAGCACAAAAAATATCTACAAAATGATTGGCGTTTCATTTATAGATACCATTTTTTTTAATTAGCAAAAAAAAGCAGTGAATTCAATTGTCACTTTTTCAATAAACAGATGCAAATAACTTAAAAAAATGAAAGCATGGTATTGTGAGCATGTCATTTGTTCAGCACAAAAATATCTACAAAATGAGTGATGTTTCTCATATACACACCTTTTAGTTTTTTGTAATTAGCAAAAAACAGCAGAAAATTCTCTTTTTTACCTTTTGCAACAAACAGATGCAAATAGCTTTAAAACAAAAAATAATAGCACGGTACTTTGAGCGCAAAAGTTGTTCCGTACAAAAATATTTACCGAATGAGTGGTGTTTCATTTATAGTTACTTTTTAGATTTGTTATCAGCAAAAAATGGAAGAAAATTATTTTTTTCTCACAGTTTTGGAGGTATGACAGTATGACAGCTGTCATTTTTCATTTTAAAGTTATTCACATTTGAATATGGTTAGCAGAGCTTGAATACATCTGCAGAGCTGGCATCTCATGTATGGCATCATCATGGCAGCCATTTTAGTATTCTGAGAGCAGGATTTTTGAAGCAGGAGAGGCTGTGTTTACAATTTTCAAATGCTTTGAAACTGCATTTATCCTAATTTAATAAATGCAGTTTCAGTATAAATGTAATCAACAGCTTCTCCTTTAAAAGTCTATGGAGTAATTTAAAACAGATGGTTTAGGTGTCCTTTAAGGGCATTATGTGGATATCTACCCTCTGTAGGGGGACTTGAATAATCTCTGTATTATCTAAGTAATCCTGCCAATACCCTGTCTTGACATTTGACCCTTGACCAGCCTGGTCCAGTTGTAATAGTAGTATTCTTATTGTAGACACATTCGTAAAGAGCATCTGATGCCTTCAGGGAAAGTTCAAAAAAACAATGTTCAGACACAGTTCAGCTGTTATTACATATATTTTCTATATATGTATCCTCTTCATTATTTATTAGTGAAGAAATCCCCACAGAAACAAGATCTGTATCCCTTGGAGTTCATCTCCCTCTATAGCTTATTCCCTACTTGAAATCATAATGCTCTGTTGTGACATCACAGTCTGTTGCCATGGAAACAACTGTGATGTCACAAGCAGAGTATGATGGCATCAGGTTGGGAAGAAGCAATAGGAGCTGATGAACCCTCAAAGAGCAACAATCCTGTTGTTATGCATGTGACCTCAGTTATAAATAATGAGGATAAGAAATACAAAGTTAATGAGAAAATTAAAGCTGCTTTGTGTCCAAATATTATGTTTTGCAAAGTTCTTCTTGAGGCATCTGTGGCTCTTTAAGGACCATGCTGTAGTGAGGCACAGGGAATCTGCCTTGGTCATTTGAAGTGTGTTGGTATGTTTTCTGTTTTGCTAAGGCTCCGGTTTCTCTTTTTGAATTTTTCTAATGCTGGCAGTCGGATCAAGAGGAGGATTCTGAGCTAAAGACCCAGGTACAGAGTGAGCATGACAGCTGTCTGTGGGAAATCCTGCGTTCCCTTTCATTGGTCACATTTTCTATGGCGTACTTTGTGGTACAAGTCGCAAACAGTTTTTACTTGTATTCTTGTACTTTCTTGTCCCTTCAATGCACCTTATTGTTCTGTTTTTATCTTATTTCTCCCAGAATAGTCTGATTAAGCGAATAAGGGGTGAAAATGTATATGTCAAACATAGTAATCTTATGTTGGAGGTTGGTATTCGTAGTGCATGCTCATGTGGCAATATCAAATAGTCGTTAGCTGGCTTTTAGACCTGCACCATGATGCATGCATTACATATGTGCTCCCTCTTGCTAACACACAAGGGCACAACCGTAGTCACTTGTAAAGATATTTTGTTCCTTTTTTTTTTGCATTTCCCATCATCACTGCCCTTAGAAATTCCACATGTATATAAAAAGCTTTTTTCAATGCCAGCAATAAATGATTGGCCAGCCTACCTGTTGCAGATAATTACCAGATACTGTTGGTGTAAATCAGTTAGTACTGTAGACTAGAGCATTCACAAATGTGTACTGCTTTGAACTGTGATGCTAATGCTAACCCTTTAACTGGCAGTCTGATTGTGTTCAGAACTAAAATCAACAAAACATCTACAAAAATAACACCTTCATTTCCTAAAGCTGTTTTTGTTTTCATGTCCAGGAGCTAGATAAAACCCCAGAGGAAACACTGAAACACCAAACAAACATAAGTGAGTTGAAACGAACATTTTTGGAAACTTCCACAGAGTCCAAGGGGCTTAGTGAATGGGAGAAGAGGCTGGCTACTTCTCCGGTGCGTACAAGACATGAAGATGCCCCTATGATTGAACCACTTGTGCCTGATGAGGTCAGTATGACAGGTGATTTTGGTTGAATAATATACTATATTAATAAATCATTTAAAACTTGCTGCATATGTGTGTGCGTGCATGTGTGTGTGTGCATACATGCGCACTCCTGAAGATGAAATGTAGTTTCAGAAGTATTAGATGGCATATCTGCATTACTTTTTGTTCTCTTTTATTGACTTGGGTATGGAGCGTATACATCAGAATACTCTAAACCAAAGAATCTAGATTTGTATTTGATATTGTATTACATAATTATAACTACCTCAGTTCTCTCTGTGTAGTCACTTTTGTGCAGCTGTATACTGAGCATGTGCAAAGTCCTTGGAAACCCACTGGCGAGATCAAGTTGCTCCCCTATGTCTCGCATCCTTACCCTTACATGCCTTCAGTATGTGAGCTGGAGGTCTTTTTTCAGAGATTTCATTCAATTTATCTGCATCACCATGGCAAAGATTCCTCATCTGTTTTTGTTGGGTCTGTATAGCATGGTTTCAAACTCAGAAGACATGGTGGGCTGGACTTCTGACTTTAAGCATTATAACAACCGCAAGAAGATGTGGTCCAGGACGAATCTTCAGGATATTTACCTGTACAGCCTTGGTCTACAGCACACAAAGAAATCCTTGTGTGCCAGGCCATGCAGTCTTTGATATGCTGCACTACCAGCTGTGCCACCAAGGCAACTGGAAACTGCCACCTCCACTTGCATACCGTGTGACTCTGAGCAGCTCACTTAACCACCTAGTGATCCCCGGTCACCCCTGAAAACAGGCACTTGTGCCTAGTGGGCCTTACCCAGGGTCAGACTGGCTAACAGGGCTACAGGGAAAATTCCCTTGGGGCCCCAAACCTTAGGGGGCCCCCATGACAGGCCAGCACTTTTTAATTTCAGGGTAAATCCTGAGTTTCAAGTTTTGCCTGGCCTGTGGGTGACTGGTAGGAAATTAAAAAATAGAAAAAAAATAATTTGTATACCTTATCTTTGCCTTTTTTATCCCCCCAGCTATGGCCATGCCACTGTACTGTGCCCTAGTCTAATCCCTCAGTCACTCGAGAGTTGTCATCATGCACTTTGCATGTGTGTCACGACACTTACTTCCAGCTTCCCTGAGTGTTACCCGAACCATGCATGTGCACGCACCCAGCAGCAATCCTTCTGGCTGAGTAAGTTTTGGCACCTGTTGCCACCATTTCCATTTGCTGCTGCCACTGGAGAGTTGGAGGAGTTCACAGTGTGCTATGGGCTGACTCCTCTTTATCATTGGGCTAGCTGCTAGCAGACAGTGTCATAACTCGAGTAGTCAATGTCTGATTCGGTCAGAAGGAGTCAGAAGATGAACAGGAGCTGGATTTGGTAAAGAGGAGTCAGGAAAATAAACAGGCCAGGCCAGGCCTGGGGACTTGGGGAGCTGAGTTGTGAGAAGGATTGTGAAATGAGATGGTCAGTCAGTTGAGGTGAGGCAGTTGAGAAATTTTTTCAGTGTACCCCAGCTGGCCAGGCCCCAGCAGCAACGCCAATGACAGTGAGAGGCTCCACTCAAGGAGATGAGCCAGGCCAGCCATCAGTGGTGCTAGTTCCAAATGACAGCTCATCAGCTCTCCTCTGGGCTCTGCTTTGAATTATACCCTGGCTGGTGGCCTAGTGGCCTACCCTGTTTGCAGACAGTTGGAGGACTGATGGGGATCGTCTTGCGGAAGTGGGACACAACAGCCAGCCTAGGGGTGGCCCGGGGACTCTGAGTGGGTCAGGGTCAGTCAGAGACACTGTCTCGGTGACTGACAAAGCCACTACTACAGCACGCTGCACAGCCCTGAGGAGTAAAGTAAGTAGACTGCTTTTTAAAGCTAACCCCCACAAAGAAAGACTTTTAGGGCAATTAACAATATCTCTGTTCTCACCAGTAATGGTGGAAAAGGACTGGAAACCAAGTAGACAGCATGGATGCTAGAGCGCAAAGCAGGTTAGGGAAGAGTGATTGATGCTGCTGACATGGGAACTGAACACAAGTGAAAAAAAATTTCTTGTAATTAAAAAGCATGTTATCTATTGCCACGCATTTAGGGTCTTATCCATGGCAAAATGCACAACTTTGGTAATTAAATTACCTTCAAGGCATTCGCAAATGGCCCTAATGCCAATATGCCAAGCCATTTCCAGGTTGTACTCCGACAGCAATAATCTCTGACCCAGCCCTAACATGAATGTATGGGAGGGAGTAGGCCACCACTGGGTGAATGTGTCCCAATGGCACTTATAACCAGTCATGGAAAACCATCTGGGAAGGGAAAATGTGCATACATATTGGAAAATGGGCAACTTATGGCTTACATAGTACAGGTCCAGTATTTTAAATAACTTCTACTTTATAGCCCATAGGTTCTACAAAATAGGGCATTTTGACACCCCTACATGTATAAGATGTGGAGAGTATGAAGCATCCCTCCTGCGTATATTAAGGGAGTACTCAAAAGTGTAGCCAGTAATTCAAGCAAGCTTAGCCCCCTTGCCAGAACTGCAAGGTGTGTTAACCCTTGAAATCTCTTAAAATGTATTTGCTAGGGAACTATGGAGACCTCCTGGTTCTTGATATGCAAAAATACCATGTGGCTATGGTGGCAACTGTAGGCAAGCAGAATTTGCAAGACACTGGCTGGACTGAGTGGTCCCCTTGTACAGGTAGAGGCACATTGAAATGCTGGATACGTTGAAAATAGAAACCGTTACTGCCAATGTCAATAATAGGTACAAGATATGTTTTAAAAGATGGAGGAGGTTACATATGTTAAATTTAGTGGAATAGTATGGTAGGAGACCACCAATATTAGAGGGGAGATAAACTTCTACCTATTGCACTAAAATTGTATGTAAATTAGTGCTTGGTCTCACCTTTTGGGCTTGGACGTTTTACCTGATGGCTGCTTCCTGTGTATTTGAAACTAGAAGTAGCACTGCTGTTTTTTATGTATTATGAATGAATTAACTGCCTGTAAATAGCTGACCTATAATGCAATATTTCATTATTAGATTATATGTGCTGTGCTGCTGGTTTGTTTATGTATTTAATGTTGCCCTATTCCCTGTAATCTGGAGGTACTGGTAGTGTGGGGGGGGGCGCCACACTACGCTGGTATCTTATTTCAAGACATGTCACAGGTAGCCTAGGTAGGCATAGGCTAGTGCTAGCTAGTAGCCTGCTGTGTATTGTAGTTTGTTTTTTTTCCTCCTAGCCTATGCCACTGTGTGGAGACTGGAGACAGTTGGCTGTTTTTTTTGTTTGTTTTTTTTTTGGGGGGGGGGGGCCTTGTGGGCTTGTTAGTGAGTTGTTGCACTTTTAAATAATGTTTATCTTTACAGTTCCTGTTGTTCTTCAGTCCTACTCCCAGGCCAGCACTGACTTTAGCCTTTACTTTAAAATGATGCAGAGTGGCTGGCCCAATGGCATGGAAGGCTGAGGCATCGCTGCCTTACTTCACGCCACACCAGCAACCCGTGTTAGTGGTGCAAGCTGGTCACTGGGGGTTGGGAGGGGAGAGGATTGAGCAACCGAAGGGCAGCTGTCCTCTCCCGGGGAGGATGAGTTGGTTGGCAGTCCCACCGAATGACTGCCCCAGGTGGAGGCCTGTGGGCTGAACAGGACAGAGATGCCAATAGAAGAGAGGGTGCTGCGGCAGTCTGGGACTCTGCAGTGTGCATGTGCCTCTTAATGCACATGTTGGATTTTTGCATCTGCCATTGTGAGGGAGCCCCTTGTCTACACCTTCCCTCGGGTCCCTTACATGACCAGTCCAACCCTGGCCTTACCCGGTTACCAAAGACTAAAATAAATAAAAAATAAAACTGGGCCATCCCGGAGCACATTACTCTTTCTCCAATGCACAGCCTGGGACTGCTCACATAATTACATTTTACCTTGGAGGCGCAGCTGGTGCTGAAACAGGAATCTTATTCTGGGTGGCCTGGGTTCAAGTACTGTACCAGCTAAAGCACTTACTACTTTCTCTCCTCTGTTTGTACATGTTCCATAAATAAGCACACCACACTCCAGTGATTAAAAATGTAATTATCTGTGCAGCTCCAGGCTGTGCATCGAAAAAAAGTAATGTGCTCCTGAACGGCCCAGTTTCTAGTTGCATTGATAGTGTAGCTGGTAGCACAAGCGGAATGGTATTCAGACAGCCTAGGTTCAAGTCCCAACTGAGGCACTTACAAACAGAGGGGGGAGAGAGAGAAGTATATGTTCCATAAATATGCACCACACTCTTGTGATTGAAAATCTTTGATATGCTATTAATGCCATATCTTTGAGCCCTTGAACCAGTGAGTCAAGTCAGGTAAGGACAAGGGCCTGTTGCCCTGGTGCTCCACTTCTGTGGCATCTTCTACCCCAGCACAGATCGCATGGCTCAAACCAAAGCTTCTGATTGTCTGTTTTCATCAAGCTCAATCCTTCTGTACAGTTTGAGAAGGTGGCACCTATAGAGTTTGAGGAGGTGGCACTTTCAAATATTCATTACACAGACTCTGTCTGAGGGCAGTAACTTGGTTGGGAATATTGACATTTTGACTAGTGGTAGTGGTTAGTCAATCCTGACCCTTTTGGGCTTGTTAAGCCAGTTGATGGTATTCAGGTCAATCACTCTGTGTTCCTATCTCCCATTCCCACCCCCGGGGCAATTTCCTAGGTAGCAAGATCCAAGTTGGGTGATGTGTCCCCAAGGTCCCAAACTGGCTCTGGAGGCGAGTCCAAGCATTCACAGGAGTTGAGAGTCAGGTCCAGTAGTCCTCATCTTTGCAGAACTCCCCCTTCCACCCTTTGGTCCAACAGGAAGTAACCCATGTTGAACTCTGGATCATTTACTTATCAAATCAGTCATCTTGAAGCTCCTGTTCTTCCAGCAGTTCATCCTGCTATACTTGTAGGTGACCCAAGAAGACAACTTCAGGGGAGGAGGGATAGACATCAGCGCCACAAGCATAAGAGTTTGATTAGATCAACATTGTTTCTACCTGTACGCATACTGGGAAATTGAGAGGAAAAATACCCTGGAGGTTATGACTGTCTTTGTCCAGAATTTATATATTTACTGATTTATGTAAACTAGTAACGGCACACTGAGCTAAGGTTTGTTTTCATTTGCAACCCGGTGAAAGGGTACAAGACATAATACAGAAAGTAGAAACATATACAGACAAAATAGTGCATTAAATATAATAATAAGCAGATGAAATAGTGCAAGACTGTGAAAACTAAAGCATAAATAGAATATAATTGTAACAGAATGCAAGTAATGGAGGATGGGTAAGGAAATACTATATAATTACCGGTCATCAATTTTTTCAATGGGATGACCGAGTTGATATTTGCCGTAATAACCCGCTGGTTATTACGGCATTCACGTGCTGTGTCTGTCACAACTTCGCACTCCCTCACTGGCTCTCTGCTCTCTATGTGGGCGGGTTTAAAAATTTCGAAAACATGGTGGCTCCATCTCCCAGTTACCGAGGAGCTGCCACCAGCACCCACCAAACGCGTCTCTCTTTGTAATTTACATTTTTATTTTACTCGTATCTACCTCTGCATTTAAAATAGCGATTTATCCGGTTGATCCTGCACTTCATCCGCATCAGACAGAGCCAGTGCAAGGCGCAACGGTTCCGTGGGTAACTTGGGTGAATCCCAACTTCAATCTGTAAGTAAAAAAAAAATAAATAAACAAATGCAGAAACAGCAACAAAAAAAAAAAAGGCTAACAAAAGGGGAAGTAGGGAGGCAGAGACAGAGTGAGTGAGTGAATGTGTGTGTGCACTGTTTGACAAACAATGACAGTTCAGAAGCACTAAAATAAATCATGACCTCAGAAGTCTGGCTGGGAAAAAATTGCCGATCAGCAATTATATAAAATAAAATATGGGGAAAGTATGTCAAACTCAAATTTAATGTACACCCTCGGTGTACATTAAATTCTTGTATCACACACTTCCCCATACATTATCATCTATATAGCAGTGTAACTGAAAAAGAATGTAAGTATCCACTTACTTTACTAATAGCTGGAGCCCTCACTCCAGCATGATTTTGACAATGTCTAGCATTGGTTCCATGCAATCCAGCTCTCATTAAATGCCAAAAAATATCTCTTACATTGGGTACTAGAAAAGATCAGCAAGGAATCATAGGAAGATGCAAGTAAATATTAGCCTTTTTAAACTTGCTATTTCTCAATGGAAATACCCACTTAGAAACATAGACTTTGACGGCAGATAAGGACTGTTTGGCCCACCTAGTCTGCCCAATTCCCTACCTACAGGATAAGCTGCAGATCCTAGTTAACCAACAGCATATTTCTTCCTACCCCCCACAAGAATTGCTTTAAGTCAGTCCCATGCATTCTTGAATTCTCCCACAATTTTAGACCCCACAACCTCCTCAGGAAGGCTGTTCCATGCGTCCACCACCCTCTCTATGAAAAAATACTTCCTCACATTGCCCCAAGCTGTCCCCCTTCTATCTTCAAATTGTGTCCCCTTGTTTTTCCACATCTCTTTTTCTGAAGGATGCTACCCTCTTGGACTTTGTTGATTCCACTGAGTTAATTAAAAGTTTCTATCATGTCCCCCCCTCCCTCCTTTCCTCAAGGGTATACATATTAAGCTCCATTAGTCTCATCTCATATGGCTTCTCTTGCAGACCCTGCACCATTTTAGTTGCCCTCCTCTGGACTGCCTCCATCCTGTCTATGTACTTGCGGAGATGGGGTGTCCAGAACTGGATGCAGTACTCCAGATGGGGTCTCACCAAGTGTCTGTACAGAGGGATAACAACTTCCTGTTTTCTGCTGGTGATGCCTCTCTCTATACACCCCCAGCCCTCCCTACTGCCTTCTCACATTGCTTGCTAATCTTAAGTTCATCAGATATGATTACCCCCAGGTCCCTTTCCATTTTTGTTGTTGTTACTACCTCTCCCCACATTGTGTAATCTTTCCCTGGGTTTTTTGTTTCTGAGGTGCATAATTTTGCACTTCTTTGCATTGAATCCAAGCTGCCATACTTCTGACCATTCGTCCAACCTTGCCAAGTCCCTTCTCATCCTTTCCACATCTCCTTGTGTATCAACCCTGTTGCAGATCTTTGTGTAATCTGCAAAGAGGCATACGTTTCCTTTCAGTCCCTCTGCAATGTCACTTATAAAGACATTAAAAAGGACTGGACCCAGTACTGAACCCTGCAGTACCCCACTAGTAACCTCTTTCTTCAGAGTGGACTCCATTTACAATTACCTTCTGTGTCCTGTTGTCCAGCCAATGTTTTACCAGGCTACCACCCTGGGACCCACTCCCAGGCTGGTTAATTTGATTATTAATCTTTTGTGTGGGACTGTGTCAAATGCCTTGCTAAAGTCTAGGTAGGCCATGTCCACAGCCCCTCCGTGGTCTACTACTTTGACGACCCAGTCAAAGAAATCAATTGGATTCATCTGACATGACCTTCCTGCTGTGAACCCATGCTGCCTTGGGTCCTGTGCCCCACTGGCCTCTAGGAACTCAACAGTTCTTTCATTCAGAAGTGATTCCATCACTTTCCCTACCACTGAGGTCAAACTGACAGGTCTGTAGTTTCCTGCCTCAGTCTTGCTCCTACTTTTGTGAAGGGGAATCACATCTGCCTTCCTCTAGTCCTCAGGTACCCCATCATCCTCCCATGATTTGTTAAACAGGGTAGTCAGTGGTGTCACTAGTTCTCCCCTTAATTCTTTTAGAATTCTGGGGTGAATTAAGTCAGGCCCCATTGCTTTGTCCACTTTCAGTTTTAGGAGTTCTTTCAGAACCCTTTCTTCTGTGAAAGGACTGGGATCAACCCCCCTATCAAGAGTGCTTCTGTTAATTGGATTAGGTACATCCCCCTCCTCCTCCTCTTTTGTGAATACTGAGCAGAAGTATTCGTTCAGTATCCCTGCTTTTTCACCGTCCCTCTCTGCCCACCCACCGTCCATTCTATTCAGTCTCACTATCCCTCCCTTTGGCTTTCTGTGCTCCCTGATGTACCTATAAAAGGTTTTATCCCCCTTCTTAACAGAGTTCCAATAGAGATGGTGACCTGTAGCATGTCCCCATGATAATCTTTTCTGTTTTGTGGGTTTAGTTTAACCCAGACATGCTCCATATCATTTCCACTGTTTGGACATCTACGTCTGTAGCCTTTGTATTGCCAATGTTTACTGATTTCTCCTGTTCACATTTTTCTTACTATTAGATGTTCTGTACAATGCCTATTAAGCTGCTACTGACTCCAAACTTATGTACCCTCCCTTCCCTTGTGACGATGATCCTTTGTAAATGAGCTGTTAGTGCAAAGGTTGTAATTCTGATTACTAAGATAAAAATAAATAAGAGGGATGAAAATAGGTAAGAGTAGTAGTTATAGTAGGGGCAGATAGGTACAGAGGTTTAGGGGCTAAACCATCAGGACTGTGACCACTTGAAGGGGAGCTTAAAGAATCTCCTGAGGGGCAATAGGTGCAAAAGAGAAAAGGGAATTAAGCGAAGATATGTGGGAGGTGACTGAGGAAAGAGGGGAGGTGCAGAGGAGTGAGAGGTCACAGATGTTGAAGAATTTGGTAAAATATCCACAGGTCTGAACCAAGAGACCCACTCACCAACAATTATAGTTTTACTACTTTTATTAGAAAGGTTTATTTTTCTATCAGACTGACAAAACATAATTCCTCCTACTGAAAAGAACACAGTGCTGTTTTAAACAAATGGTCTCAAAATTAAGTTGCAAAGCTAGTGGATCAGTTTTTGAATTCCCTTGTTTGTGTCATGATGTCAGTGCTTTGCAACTTTCAAAGTAAATGTCAGTTTGTTGTTTAAATGCTTTTTTCTTTTGATTTTTAATCTTCTGCTAAATCTGCGTTACTGTGGCAATACAATTCAACGTTCCCCAGCAGCAGGACCGGACGTGAGGTGTTGGGAGGAATCTCTTTGATATGTGCTCCAGCTGAGTGGTGGCTGTGTGTGGTCTGCTGACAAGATATTGTCTTGTATTTGGTCAGGTTGATAGTAAACATTTCTCACTTGCTGGTGGTCTGATTTTGTTCAGTTTTCTGCATATTGTAAATTTTTTTGTTATAACCTCTGAATCCCATGGCTGTGTTTTTGGCCATTATCATGACACCCGAGTCTGTTTTCTTCTGCCATTATCACTGAATGTTCCTGAATGTAACAAGTCATATTTTTGTTAGGGTTGGCACATAGCCTCCATTTACTCCTGTATGATACATTGATTTATGTATGCATTTGTTATGGTTTTATGGTGTCCTGTTAGTTGCTTTGTATTTTTATTTTTTTAATACTGGGCTTTGATGACAGGTGTCTCGTGTAGTGTATATAGGGAACAGAAAAATCTCTGCACAGGATTAATTCATTGTGTTATAGCAAGGTACTTAATAAAACTACATATCTTGAGCCATGCTGAGAACTGTAGGTAAACTTAATTGTATTCACATAAATACTTACTGGAAAAGAAATACTATTGTTTGAGTGTGGGGTGGCGTGATCTGAACCTGGTCCATACTCCATGCACCACAGCCATATTTTGCTATAGGGATTGTGCTTGATTAAAAGCTATTTCCCCTCTGTTCCTACAAGGATCATACAATTGTCTTTTCAATTTTAAATCAATGTAAATGGGAAGGGATGGTGGGGGTGACAATAGGATTTGTAAGCTGAACCTTACTCGCTTTGATTAGTTTTAGGAATGTAACAAAAACAGCTTGGAAATGGAATTCAGTGCTTATATCCCTGGCAACATGTGTAAACCCAGGCAGCAAGTTGCATAGCTGCATGTTTACTAAACCTGTGTATATGTGATCAACCCTGCACTAGTAACAAATTGACTGCCATACGTAAGGATGATTTTTTTTTCTGTTCAACAGCATGTCAGTAATGGTGTTCTCAAGTCCAGAGAGCAGTTATTACAAATGTCTGAAAGTTACTGGCATTACACTGCCATATGGACTGTCTCACAAAAGTGTAATTGTTATAGTCATATACTGTAGCTCCGTAACCCCTCAGTGCGGGTCCATGGGATCACACTAGTAAACCCATTCCTTGTACGATATACAAAGGATCACTTAATGATTCATTGTTTGTTGTTTGGTGTGGGGATGGGGAAGGCATACCAGATTTAAGAGGTGAGCAGTAAAGACATGACTAATGTGTTAATGACTGTGTACCTTATAAAGGTCAAACAGTGATTTTAATTTGCTCCCCTTGTAAGTACTGTGTATTTCATCTTTAAAAAAGAAAATTACAGCAAATTTGTTAAAGTATCACTATTAATAACTAATAACTACAGTGAACTACAAAGGGATAGATGACTGCATTTATCCATACTCAGCTTATCCTCACGACATTAATCATGATGGTGACTACTAATAAAAAAAAAACACATCTGGTTCTGCACCCCCCCCCCCACACCAACCTCCAAAGGGGCACCAATGAATAAAATCAATGCAGTGCACAACAGAAACATTCTTGGAAATCAATAACTTTAAGCACATGTCACAGCTGTCATTTGTTCATCAAACAAAAAACTTGAATGACTAGAAAGGCCAATTGCAGTACTGACATATTTCATTATGAAAAAAAAAATCATATAATCTCATCAGGACAGTGAACATCTCTGATCAATCCAGGGAACAGACTAGATGTATATCTAGCTTTGCACTTCACTGCTGAAATGTGCAACAGCCTACCATATTTGGGAAACAAAATCTCGGATTCATTTGAACTATGTCTTGTTGTTCAACATAGAAGTTTTCAAATGATTTTACATCATAGATCGAGTCATGGTTAACACACACACACAAACCCCACTTAAAATTAAAACATTATTTTACCAAGTGCAATATACTAAAGTCCTCTGTATCTTGGAGCATTTTTTTCAGTATTTTGATGAGTGAAGAATGTTTAGCCAATTATGCTGATGTCCTTAAATACATAAGTACAAATATGAATAAAACTGCAAGTAAGAACCCAGATATGTTAATCAATGCAGCGTCGGGTTGGGGGCAACCCAGTTGACTAAGAAGGTGTATGAAATCAGTTTATTAATAAAACATTTAAACAATTGTATTATATACTAATATAAATATCATATGCATTATTAAACTAATGGGAAACATGATGTAAAAACAACATAAGGAAACTGGTTTGCCATTTGTCAATGAAATCAGTTTTCTTCTCAAGCCGAGAAAAGATGGGAACATAACACAGTATTGTTATGTATAAGGATTTAACATTTTCAGGCAATATTATACCTTGTAACATGGTGATCAAAAAGCCTTACCTCCAATTGGTTGAAACACATCACCTGACAATGGATTAATGTTCAAGTAATCCACTGTTGTGAGAATTAATCCATGGTTGCTCGAGGGGTGGGGGCATGCTCAGAAAACAGACAAAATCACTGCTCCTCACTGTTAAACACAGCCAACAAAAACAGGGCAAATTCGCTGTCACTGACTGCAGTGTCCCACTGTGTGTGTCACTTTCAGTGTGTCACTCTCTCTCTCTGTCAGCATTCTCATTTTCAACAGTGGTTGTCTGTGTTGGCCGCAGACTGGGTGGGCAAGCCAACTGGCCCCATTGACACATCATTCAGAACATTGGGAGCACTGAGCTGCCAAGCCACAAGTGGGAGATAACTGACTAGAGACCTGCAACTCAGCAGGTAAAGGGGAACACAGCTACGCAAACCCAACAGACATTCCCCTGCTCAGCTCAGTGAGAGAGAGAGAGAGACACCAAGACACAGACACACAGGGAGCAGCATGCCCCTCAAACTGAAAGTCGGCACACAGCTATGGAAATGCAAAACACAGTCTCCCACTCAGCTTAGTGAAAGACAGAGACACGCAGTGAGCAGTGCAGCCCTCACAGATACTGCAACACAACACACATTCCTGTAGTCAGCTCACCAAGAGATGTCCTGTTGTATTGTCTCCTTGTTCATCCTTCTTACAAGTAACGTAACCTGTGGCTGTGAGGAATGTAGCCCATCAGCAAGCATGGCACTCTCTGCTGCTGTCCATTACATCATGACCTGCAGATAGCACAATGAGAGGGAGCTATGTTACAGTGGATTAACCCACTCCAGAGCATGGGTTAACTTGAGAATTAATCCATGCCTGGGTGGATGGATGCACTCAGCCTGCAGCCTCATGACCCCCCACCCCAGCATGGATTAATTATCAAGTAAACCCATGCTCTGTCGTGGGTTAATCCAAACCAGTATCATGATTAAGTATTGCAGTGATACAGAGGCATCACATAAAGTCTACATTATATTACTTTATATAATTTGAGTAGTGTAACAAAATGTCATCACGGCCCCCCATCATGTCATCCTGATGCCATGCTCTGATCAGAATCTTATAATAAATACTGAAGATTTAATAAATACTGAAGATTATCAACTCATATCTTAAATAAAATTAAAAAGAAAATAAATGGCACATATCAATCCTGCTGATTTTATTTCTAATTTACACACTGCTTTCTTTTGTTGCACCTTTGCAGTGCGATATCAACTTTGTCGGTCTATGAGAATCTGAAAGAAAAGAAAAAATCAGTAAGTGCATGATAGCAATATGAACTAGAAAAGTCTAACCATCATAAACAAAGTAATATCAACATATACTACATGGGAGAGAAATAAAAAAAAAAAAAATAGATTACATTACGATCAAATGTCTTCTCAGTTTATGGACAACTATCACTATGCGAAGGCTTTCCTCCTACTATGTCACCTCTGACCTATGCTGTTCAGTTCCGAAGAGCCCAGAGATGAACATTTTCAGCAGCAGTATCGCTGACATCTGACACTGTACTATTTAAACTGTTTTTTGGTTTTTTTTTATTGATTCCAATTGATAACTTGAACAAACATAGAAATACTGAGGGCACAATGAAGCCAAAAACCCAGATCCACTAGTTGTTTAAGAGTACTACTGCACTGATAGCAGTCATTCTTTCCAGAGTACTGCTTATGTTCCATTTGACTGAAAATGTTGTTATATTTTGTGCCTCACACCATCTAAAATTAAAATAAAAATGTGGGTTTACATCCATTGTAAAACATTATAATTTGTAACAGAGTGGCAACAGCCTGTGTTTTTCATTATAATACTACATAAAATACCTTCTCAGTCCCACTTGATGCTTTAAACAGATAACTTCTTTTCATTTCGTCTATTACAAATAGCTCCTTATCCACATTAAATTTCTATATAAAATAATAAGTGCCCTGTAAGTGAAACCCAGGTTAGAATTTGAATACTGGACTGGGTATCAGACATTCTCTGCTGCTCTCTTAGTAGCTTCAGTCTTTTATGGTAAGCACATGCTCCTGTGTTTCCTGCTGGTGAGGCCACGTCTGCATTCAGGGATGTAGTATTTATTGGCCTTTCCATGAACATTTTTGTTTCAGTTTTAGATGCTTTATGAGGCACAAAATGAAATGATCACAGTTTCAATCAAATAGAATACAAGCACTACTCTAGTCAGCATGAGTGCTAGCAACACAATAGTACTCTAAACTTCAAGACCAATTATTACAAATAGCACTGTGTTCGTTTCTGTAGGAGGAATTTTTAAACATAAAAGGTAAATATGAAAATGGTAAACAATATTATAGGACTAAATTGAAATTTGATTTTGACATCATTTATTGAGCGAAGTGTCTGTGTATCTTCTTCAGGAATATCTCCCTCCAGTGAGCCACACCTATGAAACACAGATATCGCTGCCATCTGGCCTACTCTGAAATATTTACCTGGCGGGCACATTGTCGGGGCCTATAAAAATGGCCCAGACCACCTCAGTTCTTTTCTGCCTTCGATTTCTTGTTGGATCAAAGAACTCCCTCCTTGGATTCATTACTGCTTGCCTCGTCAGCCTCATGTCTTGTTTACGGTGAAGTGGGCCTGTTCAGCTTCCCACATGGGCCTTGTTTCCTGTGCGTCTGACACTGCCTGCTGCCTTGTCATCGCTGGATGTTGGCTGTTGATGGTTTCCTCCTTCATGGATCCCTGCTGCCTCCTTATCATCCCACCCTTTCTGGTATGGGTTTCTGCTGATGGCTACATTGCTTCATTGAGTTGGTGAGTGCTGCTCATATACATGGCCTTTACAGCCATTCTGACCGTCTTCAGACACCAAGGGCAGTTTCTGGCTTGATAGCCCAGCCCCCCATTTCCACAGGCTCGGGTCCCTTGAGCTCTGTCACCTGGCTTAGCCTTGCCACTAGCTTTGCTGTTTGTGCTGGGGTCACCATTCCTTTTTGGCTTTTTCTTTTGTGCTGGTTGACATCTTGCCCAGCCTCATCAGTATTCCCACTCCATGTCCATTCCATTTCTTGTGCATGGCAGTGTTCATGTTTCTAGCATTGGTTCTGCCTTCGATTTGGCTTTATGCTTGGTCAGGCTATCCCATAGGGAGGTTTGGTCAGTTCCTGGCTTCCTGCCTGGCCCCTTGGTTCTGTGGGACCCACAGTTCCCTTCAGCCCCATCAACACTTGTCCTTGCCCTAACAAAGGTCTCATTATTGGGTTGGGGTTTGCCATTTTTTGGCGCGCTCCCTTTCTGCTAGTCATCCCCTGGCTTTGCCTCATCATTGTACATGCTATGTGTGCAGTCCCCTGCCTTGTGCATGGCTGTTTTCATGATTTTCTGTCATCGGCTTTGCCTTGGACATGGCTCTAAGGCTGGTCCAGCTCTTCTCTGGAAGTTCCTAGCCTTGCTCCCTGGCCCCCATTTCCATGGGGCCAATAGTTCCCTCTAGCTTCATTTCCTGGACATCTTCCATCGACACATTGGCTGACTCAGTGGGTGTTGCCATTTACGGTATCTCTGTTTTCCTTTTTTTTTTTTGCCTGCCTCCTTCCTCCAGGCACAGAAGGTTCTGGCGCCACAAGCAGACGCCTTGCCATTGCACCAGCAGACTGGCCGGCAACTCTGCTTTGAACTAGCCAATACCAGGCTTTATGTTGTTGGCATGCCCACATCATGCTTGGTTCCTTGCTTTTTGCAGGGCTGTTTGCTTGTTACCCTCATTAGATTTGCCTTCTCCTTGGCTTTATGCCTCTAGTGCTGCCATTCCTTTGGGATGCCTTGGTTGGTTCTTGGTTTAATTGCCTGTCCCTGTGGAGCTTGTGACTCCCTGTGGCTGTGCTGCCTGGCTTTACCGCCCCAACTTTTTTTTGTTTTTGCTGTTTTTTATGGAGTTGCCATTTGTCAGCATCTCTCTTCTTGCTGATTGTTGCCTAGCTTTGCTTTGTTTTGTCGATGTCCCATCTGCTTCTTACATGGCTGTTTCCCCAAGCATCATCGCCAGCTTTCCCATCGGCTGTGGTTTTTGGCTGTTCTGCACATCCTTTAGGCCGCAGCACTTGGTTTTGCCTCTGCCGCCCCCCCAACCAATCATGGGGCCTGTGGCTCTCTTGGGTCCAGTCATGTTACTTTGCCTCACTGACTGTTTCATGTTTGGTCACATCTGGCTTCACCTCAGTGGCATTCTGTGTCATCAGGTTTCCAGTCAGCATTGTGGTTTGTTCGCAGATCCTGGCCCATCAGCTTTCTTTGTTTATAACCGGCCTATCTGTCTATACACTAGCCATGGTGTGTGTCTGACATCAGCACTTTTTTTGAATCATTGGTTGGGGCTTCTAGGTGTCTTGCTCCTGTGCCCTCTGTGCTCTGTTGGGGTCACCCTAGTGTGGCTCCCTTCTTTTTGGCTTGTGGACATTGGTCTGTGTGTTGGGTGGCTTGTGTGCCTTCCTCCTGTTGTCTGGAGTACTGCTGAGAAATCATTCCATAGGTGTGGCTTACTGGAGGCAGACATCCCTGAAGAAGTTAGGACAGTTACTTACCTGTAGCAGTATTTCTTGGAGGCACTCTCCTCCAGTGAACCACAACACACTGTTCCATCTTCCCCCATGGTTTGGTGGAGTCTAGTGTGGGTTTTGGGTGTCATCATTTTGCCTTGTTTGCCCTGCACTGTCTTATCTTTGCTGGTCATCATTGCTCCCTTTTGGGGTTATCACATGCTTGCCTTGACAGGCTCCTGACAGGCAATGATGTCACCAAGGGGCTTAGCCCTCCTTTGACTGTAGATAATCCAACAGGTTAAATAGGAAATTATCTGTTTTATTAAGTGCATTTTAAGGTGTTATTACAACACTTTCTACATTTATAATAATTGTTGTGTATGTGCATTGATGCTAGTGAGTTATCACCTTTACATTTCAAACTGTTAGTAAAAATAATCCATCTTCAGGATTGCTTTAACCTCTAGGTTATACTGCCAACTGATCATCAAAAACTACACATCTCAAGGCTGGTTCTGTGGTGCCAACAAGTATTGGGGCCCCATATCAGGATTTCTAAACTCTGGCTGTGTTCATGTCAGTACATATTTCTGGGGCTGCCATGGCACCAACTACTGTCTTTTTCTGTTCCCTCTTACAGCCTTTTCTCCTACAATTTCATGTGTGAATTTCTACAAGATAGGGTTAATGGGCAAAACGTCACTGCCAAACTCTTAAAGACCCTACCAGCCAGGGGAGGCCCTGGCAGCAATGGACTCTACCCCACCTTTCTCAGAATTATTGCCCCAGCCATCATTAAACCACTTACCTTCATTTTCAATCCTGCCCTCTCGTCTTCCACTGTGCCTGACTCCTGGAAAGTCACACGTGTGGCACCAATCTTCAAAGCAGGTGATCCCCACTTCCCTGAAAATTACAGACACATCTCCCTCTTCCCTCATCTAAATAAACTACTGAAAGAAATTGTACACCATCAGCTATCAGAACACCTTGATAAATATAACCTCCTTTGTCCTCTACAGCATGGTTTCTGTAAACATCATAGCACCTCCTCTGCTCTGGCCCTCTTTTCTGACTACTTCCTTAGGAATATGGATATGGGCAAGGCCACAGGCATGGTGTTCGTGGACCAATCTAAGGCTTTTGACCTAGTCGACTACCACCTTCTCCACTCCACCCTACTTCACTTTGGATGCTCCCTGGAAACGGCTGCGTGGTTCCATAGCTACCTCTCTGGCATGTCTCAATCTGTCTTAATAGGCAAAGACTCCTCTTCCACACTGCCTATTCATACAGGGGTATCCCAGGGTTCCATTCTTGGCCCACTACTTTTTTCCTTGTTTGTCATTGCTCTCGCGGCAGATAGCCTCAACTGTAATGCCCTCTTTTATGCAGATCACCATGTCCTGTACCATAGTGACGAGTCACTCAAATCAATCTCAGCCACTCTCACACTAAATTATACCTCCCGCACACCAATGGCTGCTCACCAACAAACTCCTTGTTAATGTAAAAAAGACAAAAGCCATGCACTTTGGCTCCAAACCTTTCCTAGCCAAGGTCGCCAAATCTGCCTCCTGGTTACTCACCCCATTGGGCCCACCCCTGGAGAATGTTATTACTGTACCTTCAAATATCTAGGTGTCACTCTCAACCCCCCCTTACTTTTGCTGAACATGTAAATAACACTGTACAGAAAATTCACCAAAACTTAGGTGCTGCCTATTGTATCAAACAATGCTTGTCCCCTGAAGCTCACCTTCCTACTGTGCAAGGGACGCTACTACCCCTCCTCAATTACTGCTCCCCTGTCTGCTCCTCTATGCCCGCTACCCTATTTGTTCTCCTAGTCCTCCATTCCACCTACCACTGTGTACTCTACCAATCCCTAGGGTGGCTCCCACTACAAGGTCATTTTGATTATGCCTTGGGCTGCCTAGTGGACAATGCACTCAGCAGCAAACAGCCATCACCTTTTACACTTCACTGTTAAATAGGGTGGTTTCTAGAAGCCTCAGGGCCTCCTCCATCCCTACACTTATAGTGCCATGTACTACCACTGCTATGGGAAGTAAGGCCTTTTCTGTCTCTGCTTTAGACCTATGGAACAAGCTACCATTGTCCATTCACTTGTCCCCCTCCCACCTCTCATTTTAATCTAACCTTATATCCTTGCTCTTGACCAAATCCACTTGCAACTGTTTCACTGCACAGTCATAAGCTCAAAATCTGTCCCTGCTTTGCTTAGCTCTGCTCTTCTATGTATCCTTGTCCTGACCTGCTCTGTTATCAGTCCCTGATGCGCTTTCTCTCTCTCTCTCTCTCTCTCTCTCTCTCTCTCTCTCTGTCTCTGTCTCTCAACCCCTTTTAGGCATGTTAGCTTGTGTGAGTTGTATTTTTTGCCACATTTAGCATGTATCTCTCAAATGGGTGGACTGGATGGGCCATAGGCCCTTATTTGCTGACAGTGTCTATGTATCTACTGGTGGCTGTTTGTGTAATGACCTTGAATTCTCCTGTTTAGCGCATGTGTTCACCTTGTACTGCTTGATAGCTGCTTTGTATCTTTATTAGCTTAACTATATTGGATCTGTGATGTGATCATATCTTCATATTCTCTGTATTTTACTACTTCTGTAGAATGCTTGCTGCCACCTGTGTGGCCTGGGTCATGACTGAAATCGGTCCCTTGGATCAGCTCACTCACCCGGTTACCAAAGACATAAATAAAAAAAATAAATAAATGTGGCTACGTATCTACAGGCCTGGCATCATGGGGCCAGCCTTGAAATATGTAGTTTTTGATGATCACCTGATAGTACAGCAAAGAACTGTGAACAAGCTTCATTCATCCAGCAGAATGGGTTTTGATTCCAACATGCTCTATTTGTAGATTGCATGACCAGAGCAAGTCACTTAACCTCCCTGTGCTCCCAAAACACACCTGGGAATAGGCTGTAGCTCAGTGTGCCTTTCCTAGAGAAAGACAGTAAAAACGATCTGATCATGTGTTAAGGTTCTGAAAATATTATGCTCTTTCTATCCAGATTTGACTTGAAAAGGAAAAAAAAGGACACAATTACTTGTTTGTTAATTGCAAAAACACATAGATGGACAGCATTGTTAAACATGCATAACCTGAAATGCATAATTAAGAGTATTTTATTTCTTTTGATGAAGTTAAAAGTATAACAGTTTCTTACTGAAATACTTTTGATGGAATCTGATTTTCTACTGTAACAATGCCAGAATTCTGTTGGATTATTTTTACTAATAGTTTGAAATGTAAGGGTGATAACTCAGTAGTTTCAATGCACATATAAAACAATTATTATAAATGTAGAAATTGTTGTAATAAACACACTTAATAAAACAGATGATTTCTTATTTAACCTATTGGATTATCTACAGTCAAAGCAGGACCAAGACCCTTGGTGACATCATTGCCTGTCTGGAGCCTGAAACACATGGCTGCCACCAGCCCTTAATTACAGGCTGATTTACATATGAATAAATCTGGACTACAAAGGCTCACAGTTAAACACAATGGCTCACACAAATTAGCTTTTTATGGGCTTTCAGACATTTAAGAAATCCTGAAGATGTCAGTTCCCCTTTAATTACTATGGATGATTTATCCCTCACATGGCAACAATTCTGAAACCCTTGCACGCCCTTCTGTGTCAGAACAAATATTGAAAATGCAGACTTCAATGCAGCATTTGATCAAGCTAACGAACTGTTAGCAAATTAAAAAGTTTTGACACATTTTAATCCTGCATTTCCCATACATTTGGCCTGTGATACATCTCTCTCTAGTGTGGGAGCTGTGGTGTCTCACAACATGCCATCAGGAGAAAAGAAACTGATTGTAATTGCATCTAGGAGGTTAAGCAAGGCCAAAAGTAACTATGCCCAAAAAGAACTTGAAGAGCTGGGAATTATCTTTGGCATCTGCAAGTTTTACTAGTGCTTGCTAGGGTAGAAATTCACACTTCTGACAGATTAGTCCCTTGACTTCCATTTTCAGACTACACATGGGTATGCCATCATTTGCTGTGAGTAGAATGCAGTGTTGGGCTCTGTTACTGTCTTCCCACATGTATGACATTAAGTCACAGAAGTCAGCACTGCATGGTAATGATGATGGTCTTTCTAGATTGCTGTTGCCAACTTGCCATGTAGACAGTTCCCGAGGAGAAATTTTCTATTTCGAACAAGTAGAAAATGCACCCATCGTGGCAGCTCAAGTCAAAAAGTACATACAGGTGGATCTGCTACTGTCCAAGGTGATGGACTTGGTGCTGAATGGCAAGTTCCCAGAGAACTTAAAAGATTCTTCCAAGTTGATGCCCTATGTTGCCAGAAAGATGGGGTTGCCTGTTCAGTCTGACTGCTTGTTGTGGGGAATTAGAGTTATTATTCTACCACCATTATGACAGCAGATATTGCAAAAGCTACACTCAGTTCATTGTGGAATCGTTCGTATGAAGAACATTGCTCAAAGCTACTTCTGGTGGTCTGGCTTGGTCCATGCCATTGAAGAAAAAAGCCAAGTCTTGTCTTTCATGTCAGAGTGTGAATAATATGCCACGGTTAGCACCTCTGCATCCTTGGGATTGGCCTGAATGTTCTTGGAAGCGTATCCATGTTGATTTCACTGGACCATTTGAAGGACACATGTTCCTGGTAGTGGTTGATGCCCACTTGAAGTGGCCTGAAGTCGCTGTAGTGACCTCTACCACAGCAGAGAGCACAATTTAAAAACTCAGAGAAATGTTTGCTTGTTATAATTTACCTGAACAGTTGGTGAGTGACAACAGACCACAATTTGCGTTCAAGGAGTTTGCAACATTTATGCAGTTGAATGGTATTCATCATATTAAATCAGCACCCTGTCATCCAGCTACTAATGGCCTGGCTGAGAGAGACATGTCCAGACATTAAAATGGACTTTAAAATCGGCTCGAGGACATGCTTGTCTCTAAAAACGCTTGGACACTTTCTTGTTGTCTGTCTTATAGGAATACAGCTCATACTACAATGAAGATGTCTTCAGCATTCTTAATGATGGGATGACAATTGCATACTTATTTTGACCTGTTGAAGCTGCCTGAAGCAAAATAAGTTGTGCACTGTCAACAACAGGCACAAGTGAGCAGGTGAGAACAAAAGGCTAAGAGTAGAAATTTTCAGCCTGGGCAGTCTGTGCTAGCTTGTAATTTTGCAGCTGGAGCAAAATGGATTCCAGGCACAGTGACTGGACAGACTAGGCCTGTGTCATACACTGTCAAGACAGAGAATTATCTCATCTGGTGGAGACATGTGGATCCGTTTTTATCAGTAGTTACTGTGCCTCCGAACGTGTCATCTGCTGGACACTCTGAAGGTCTGGGCTGAGCTATGGTACCAGAAGGAATCCAGACTCCAAAGTTAGCCACTCCAGATTTTTCTCCACAGATCGCCTCTACTGAAGGTACCACACCACCAGCCATTGCTGAAGTGATGCCAGAAGCGGTGCAGACATCACTGATTCCAACACCAGCTTCTGTACCATCTCCTGGTGAAGATATCAAAGCCAATACACCTGAGATTCGACGACACTCCACCAGAGTGAGGAACCCACCTCACTGTTTGAATTTATAGTCAGTGGAAACCAAAAACTATTGGGGCAGAATAATCCCAAGGGGAAAGCGGGAATCAAGGCAGTCTACCCTCATGTCCTAGTTTAGAAATTGTTTTCTGATGGACATTGCAATGTTCGTGTTCATTAATGGGATGTTTTCAGTAAGGGAGGAGGAATATGTTATGTATGGTGTTTGAAAGTCCTATAGTGGCGTGATTGTGTCACGTGCATGAACACAAAAGTGAAAGTAAAATGGCATCTGATAAGCCTCTTGTCTGAGCTCCTTTGTAAGTAAAAGGGGAAATAGTGTCTCTCAACAGCCTGCACACAACAGTGACCTAACTTATGCAAGGCATCCTGGGATTTTATAAGCTCTATAGAGCTAAAGCGTGCATTTGTTATACTGTATCAGTGCTGTTTCATGTCCTCTGCAGTTCCTATGTTCTCATCTTGTGCTGGTCATCAAACTTTTTAAGGTACTGTAACTGGCCTGCTGTTTTCTGTAGTTCAACTGTATATGATTTTTTAAAAATATGCTTTTAGAGAAGGTTTGGGTTTGCAAAGTTTTAATTCTGCTTTGTTGAATAGTTTTGCATTACAAGTCCTTATTTTGAAGACTGAGCATGCAGTCTCTTGATTCTCAGTATTTTTTTCCTGTGCTGGCTAACGAACAAGGTTGATGGCCAGCATGAGACAAAAACACAAGAATTGCAGAGGACATCAACAGCACTGACTCTTGCAGTAGAATTGCAGACTTTAGCCCTTAAGCATAATCAAATCCCATAATGTCTGGTGTGAATAGGGTCACAACCTTTGTAATGAAGTCAATCAGGCTTTCACACCAGGCTTAAGTAACTTAATTTACATTTAAATCCTGAAGAAATTAGGAGAGTACAGCAGAGGCAATCCTAGTTCATGCCTGCAAACTACACAAGTGAACAGAAAAATCCTGAGGGGAATTTCCCTTTAAAGTTATTCAGAAGGTTACAGGCACCAAGAAAATCCACCTCATGTGGGTATACTACCCTTCCACCTGTAGTCTTACTGGCCTGTCTCAGTTCCATGCTCATGTCAGAATTTCACTGGGGTCAAATGAGGTTCTCATGATGTGGGACCTTAACTAAACATGCTGAGGCAAAGCTGCAGCCTCTTTGAGAACATGCTATCTGCGCTAGGCCTCACTCAGATCATATCTAACCCAACCAGTGTAGGTTCATTGATTGTTCTATAAGGGGGGGGGGTGTTGTCGCATGCATATGGACTGGACCATGACAAACAGGCTTGATAGAATCCTGAAAGCTGGTGTGTTTCCACACACTTTCACAGACCACTCCCCAGTCTACTACCTCTGGAAAATTAACTTTCCTGAAGTACAGTATCACCCAAGATCATAAGCCTCTATGACTACTCGAAGTTTTACCAATGGGTCTTCCTCTTAGACTTTGCAAACATGGGCTGATCTTGTGTCTAATCCTCCCCCTCTATCACCCCTGCCCTTCTGCATTCACCGAGACCCTTGTCTCTCTTCAGGAGGCTCATGCCACTTTTATCATAAGGAGGGTAAAAGGCACAGCAACAAAATGGTTCCAAAGAGATCTCCTCAAATTTCTCAAGCAGGAAGTAGTATGTTATAAGGCATCCCAGTCCCTATCTGACCTATGTGAGTACAGAAGGCTGCAGAACATTTGCAAGTGTAAAATCTGCACTGCAAAAAGTGTTTTCTGCCGAGAAGCCCTGCTTGCTTCTGCAAAAGAGTCTAGGTTTTTCTAGAGAAATATCAGCGGCTTGGTAGGAAGCTCCTCTAAGCAGCAACCCAGTGACATACGGGTAGGTGGAGTACACTGCAGCAGTGCAAAGACAATTGCTGATGCTTTCAACCAGCAATTCATGGACCTTGCGGCTTTCACTTCCAAGTTCCCATCCTTCAGTGTGGAAGATTCCACTGGCAGCTCATGCCCCCAAATCCATCCTCACAACATCCTCCTTTTTACCTCAAGGTTGTGACAACCATTGCTGTCTTCAAGCTCCTAACTAGCTTTGTTCCTTATATGAGCACTAGTTGTGAGAGCCTTGAACCTAAACTACTGAGAATTGGTGCCTCCATCATAGCATCAGTGATCAAGCACATCTTTAACCTTACGCTTCTGTCTGGCATGGTTCCTGACACCTAGAAGCTTGCCAGAGTTGCCACTGTCTCAAAGGCTGGGAGGATGAGATATCATGAAAATGTTCACTCCATTGTGATATTCCTTTAGCAAGCTACTCAAGCATGCTATGGCTGACCAACTTAGTGAACACATTTACACCCATAAAAGCAAAGAACCTCAGAGCAAATGCCCTGAGGCAAGGATTACCCTGGAAGGGTATTTTTCCGTACAGCTAAATTTCAAAGAGAAACACAATTGCACATACCCCAATAATGCAAAGCATCATATGAAGCATATGTAAATCCCCTTAAAGGAATTGGGACTGGCCAACTTTAAGCAGAATTGCATGGTGCCGAAAGGCCTCACAATGCAACCAGCAAAGACTGAGAACAGCAGACAGACATGTATTTCATCCTTGTTAGAACGCTGCAGTCTACCATATCTGTATCTCAACTCAGAGGAAGGGATCAAGCCAGCCTTAGGAGGGTCTTACTTGTTTGGGTCATGGGGAAGCCCATAGTAGAGAAGAGAAGAACTATGAAAGACAAGAATTCCTCCATGATGCATGAATCAGTCCTCCATGATGCTTTGCATTATTGGGGTATGTGCAAATGTTTTTTTCTCTTACCTGTACACCCACAATATCTTAAATCCTGAACAACATGGTTTCCACAAGGACTATAGCGCCACCACTGCTCTCACAACCGTGATCACCGGCATTAACTCCTAACTCACTGGGTGCATTTTTGTTGCTCAGTGTGAGGCCTTTGAGTTGGTCAACCACAGTCTCATGTACTCCACATTGCATGGGCTTGTCCATGCGTGTTGTCGCCTGGTTTAGGCATTAACTGTCAAACTGACAACACGTGGTAACATTCAATGGCTCCATTTCTGAGTCAGCCCTTGATAAACTTGGAGTCCCCCAAGGCTTGATTTTCAGGCCTATTCTGTATTCACTGTTTATAAACATCCTTCCTACCATTATAACGTGTAGCGCCATACTGTAAGCTGATGACCTGATGCTGCTCCACAGTTCAAAAAATGTAAATCTTATCATCTCCCATCTTACAGAGCACTTCCACAGATTGCAAGCCTGGTTCATGTCCCCTACCAAACTTAGGCATTGCCCAACTCTCCTCTCCATCAAATGCACAGATGGACCCCCTGAAGGTGGCATCATCCTTTAAATACCTTGGGGTTACACACAATCCACAGCTTGATTTCTTCCTCCAAATCCACAATGTTTGTAAAACTGTAAATGCCAAGGTTGGTCTAGCATATTGAGTTAAGAACTGCTTTACACCCAATGCCCTTTTAGCCCTTGCCAAGGGAGTCCTACTCCCCTCCCTCAGTTATGGGCTTATATCCTTCAGTAATGCCTCCAAGTCACTGCTTTACAAGTGAAAAACCACTGACAATAACATTTGCAGATTTGCCCTCTCGCTAAATCAAACTAAATCACTGTGACCTCTACAGCCGCTTGGGCTGGTTATCCCCTGTAAATAGTCATCACTTTATTCTAGGTTGTTTTACTGATGAAATAATTAGGACTTGCCCTCCCCTCCCCCACTTCTATTGCAGCCCTGCTCAAGTCCTCCCACCTGAGATCCAATGAAAAGTCCCTTCCCATTGTCCCCAAAACATCCACCCTCATGGAGGACCAGGCCTGTAGTGCTACTGCACCCAAACTTTAGAACCCTCTGACATTTGCAGTCCGTCGCTCCAACTCCCACCTTCAGTTTAAAAAGTCTCTGTGGGCTCACCTAAAGGCCAACTCTACCTGCATTTGCATGTGATTTTTCTGGGAATCACCCACCCTCAGGCTGTTTACCCTTGCCATCAGCATAGTCTAAAATGACCCAGTCCATGTGCTTTTCTCATTTCTAGGTAAACTCTGTTAGTTGATTTGCACTGTTCACTTGCTTTCTCAGGTTTTTTGTTGTCTATAAACATGAGTTGGCCTGTGGCTCTCCTGGCCAGCTCATGAATGTTCATAAATTTTTGAATCTTATATTTGTGTTTTTATCATTCTGTTCCACAACATGCTTTGCTGTATTTGTCAATTTGATGCATCGGTCCTTATTGTATTGTATCTTG
This sequence comes from Neoceratodus forsteri, assembly GCA_016271365.2. NCBI lineage: Eukaryota > Metazoa > Chordata > Ceratodontiformes > Ceratodontidae > Neoceratodus > Neoceratodus forsteri. The sequence continues at coordinate 1,548,173,985 of CM057455.1, read as the reverse complement.
CTTGTTGTTATGATACTGTCTGTCTTGTTACCTCCCAGGTTATACCTGAAAATTGGCACAACTGTGTCTAGCGTACTTGCCTGGTCAACAAAAGCGGATAAATAAAATGGCTAGCATTGGCCTCCTTGGAGGCCATAGTGCAGGAGTTTCTTAGCTGCGTGTAACTCTGTAGGCCTACAGGGTGGTGGGAAGCCTTAAAGAAATACCAAGCAGTGTCACATGCCCTGCAGAAGCCGATGAGTTATGCTGAACCCAGGAAAGGTGAGACACACTTACATGGGACTACCTAAGTGGGTATGTTTATCCCAGATGTAGAGGAATTTGTAATGGAACACAGAGAGGATCCTTTTATGTGTCATTGGCCATAGATACTGTAGGTGGTCCAGTCTGTGATGGAGAGCTCAAGGAGGAAGGAGTTTAGGTTAGGTTAAAAGACCTAAACAACCTTGACTGGATAAATTTAGCAGGGGAAGAAGGGTGACAAATGTTCCAAACATAGTAGGTCATACTGTGATCACTGAGGGCATCTGGGAGGGTACCACTGGCAAAAATGCTGTTGGGATGAGAAGAGAGAACCCAGCCGATATGCATGTGGTTGAAGGAGAGGGGATTAAGATAAGTGGGCTCTGTTAACAGCTCAGTGAAATTTAGGGATTTGATTTTTTGGGTGGTAGAGTTAGCAGAAACATAGAATGTGACCACAGATAAGGACCACTTGGCCCACCCAGTCTGCCCATTTCCCTACCTAATAGATAAGCTTCAGATCCTGGTTAACCAACAGCCTACTTCCTCCTACCCCCGACTAGAATTGCCTTATGTCTGTCCCATGCATTCTTGAATTCCCCCACTGTTTTTGACCCCACTACCTCCTCAGGAAGGCCAGTCCATGCATCCACAACCTTCTCTGTGAAAAGATACTTCCTCACATTACCTCTGAGCCATCCCCCCCTCTATCTTCAAATTGTGCCCCCTTGTTCTTGCACATCTCTTTTTCTGAAAGATGCTACATTCTCGGACTTTGTTGAGTCCCTTGAAGTACTTGAAAGTTTCTATCATGCCCCCCCCTTCCTCGAGGGTATACATATTATGCTCCTTTAGTCTCTCTTCATATGGCTTCTGGTGCACACCCTGCACCATTTTAGTTGGCTTCCTCTGGACAGTCTCCATCCTGTCTATGTCCTTGCAGAGATGGGGTCTCCAGAACTGCATGCAGTATTCCGGATGGGGTCTCACCAAGTGTCTGTACAGAGGGATAACAACTTCCTGTTTTCTACTGGTGATGCCTCTCCCTGTGCATCCCAGTATCCCCCCAGCCCTCCTTACTGCCTTCTCAGATTGCTTGCCCACCTTTAGGTCATCTGATATGAATACTCCCAGATCCCTTTCCATTTTTGTTGTTGTTAGTATCTCACCCCCCATTGTGTACTCTTCTTCTGGGTTTTATTTTCCCAGGTGCATTACTTTGCAGTTCTTTGCATTGAATCTAAGCTGCCATACATTTGACCATTCCTCCAGCCTTGCCAAGTCCCTTCTCATCTTTTCCACCCCACCTTGTGTATCAACCCTGTTGCAGATCTTTGTGTCGTCTGCAAAGAGACATACTTTTCCTTCCAGTCCCTCTGCAATTTCACTTATAAAGACATTAAAGAGGACCAGTCCCAGTACCCCACTAGTAACCCCCTTTTTCTTCAGAGTGGACTCTGTTTACTATTACCCTCTGCATCCTGTTGTCCAGTCAATTTTTTACTCAGGCTACCACCTTGAAACCCACTCCAAGGCTGGCAGACTTGTTTATTAATCTTTTATGTGTGGACTGTGTCAGATGCCTTGCTACAGTCTAGGTAGGCCACATCCACAGCCCCTCGCTGGTCTACTACTTTGGTCACTCAGTCAAAGAAATCTATTAGATTCATCTGACATGACCTTCCCATTGTGTATCATGCTGCCTTGGGTCCTGTGCCCTGCTGGCCTCTAGGTACTCAATAGTTCTTCCCTTCAGAAGTGATTCCATCATTTTTCCCACCACTGAGGTCAAACTAACAGGTCTGTAGTTTCCTGCCTCTGCCTTGCTCCCACTTTTGTGAAGTGGAATCACATCCGCCCTCCTCCAGTCCTCAGGTACCACCCCATCCTCCCATGATTTGTTAAAGAGGGTAGTCAGTGGTGTCACTAGTTCTCCCCTTAGTTCTTTTAGAATTCTGGGATGAAACCCATCAGGCCCCATTGCCTTCTCCACCTTCAGTTTTAAGAGTTCTTTCAGAACCCTTTATTCTATGAATGGACTGGTATCGACCCTTCCCCCTCATCCAGAGTGTTTCTATTGTTTGGTTTAGGTACCTCCCCCTCCTCTTCTTTTGTGAATACTGAGCAGAAGTAGTCATTCAGTATCCCTGCTTTTTCACTGTCACCCTCTGCCCACATTCCCTCCCCTTTGTTAAGCCTCAGTATCATTCCCTTGTTCTTTCTTCGCTATCTAATACACCTATAAAATGTTCCTTCCAGTGGTTGTAGTCTTGCTTAATCGAGTTGAGAATGGGTCTGTAGTATAGATTCCAAAGCAGGGAGAGCTGTCTAGGTAGGATCACCCTCAGATATTAAAGATACATTGCTGGTTGCAGTTGGGCCCCTGCAATGGAAAGAGAGGGATCCTCTTTTCTCATAGGCAGCCTCTCACAGTTGACCCAGCTGATTTTATGACCAGACATGGGCCAGTATGTTAAAAAGATCTTGGTGATGGCAGGCAAAAAGAACTCGGGCTGAGAGAGAGAAAGCAGCACATCATTTAAAAACATTGAGATAACATGATGGGGTCTCATTGATGACTTCCCCACAAATGTTTCATACAACATTTCATACAAGAGTAATATGAGTTAATTGGCTCAGATGCCCTTATTGCTCTGTTAAAATTTATAGTATTGTTTTATAACAAGAAGGCGTCAAGTCTATTTTTAAAGTCTGCTTTATTTCCACTAATTACCATGTTTGTAGGTAGAGCGTTCCATGGGTTAACCACCCCTTGAGTATAGAAATACTGCATTTTTATGGTGTAGAAATGCTTTCCTGAGATCTGAATTGGATGTCCCTTGGTGTTATCAGCATATTTGAAATTGAAGCCCATTTCATTAAAAGAGGTATTCGTCGTCGAATGTCTGGGTGGTTGTGGCTTGCCAGGCGTTAAGTAGTTATCACATAAAGGAGAGGAGGCAGTCTTGTCTCATTCCTCTTGTGCAGGCAAAATGGGAAGACAGCAAGTGGTTGGTCAGATTTTGTGCCATTATGGTGTGGTACAAAGCTGCTACACAGTAGCTTAGCCACATGCCCAAACCATGTTTGGCCAGGGTTGCAAACATGAAGGGCCATTTGACCCGCTCAAAGGCCTTCTTTGCATCTAGTGCCACTAGATCAGGCCAAGCACCCCCCTCTCAAACAACACCACATTACTTTGAGTGATATGATATTATCCTTGGCATGTCATCCCTTCATGAGGCATCCTGGTCCTTGTGGATCAGTCAGCAATGTCCTCTCCAATCTCCCTGCCAGCACCTTGGCCACCACCTTGTAGTTTGCATTCAGCAGTAAAATGGGGCAATATGACCCACACAAGGTGGGGTCCTTCCCTGGCTTGGGGATGACAGTGATGGTGACCAGGTACTGGGAGTGGGGCAGAGCATCAGACTTGAACACCTCCACAGTCATTGCAGTCATAGGTCAGTCCAGTACACTCCAAAAGCACTTGGAAGTGTCCTCTAGGATCCCATGTGGGCCTGGAACCTTTCCAGATGACAGGGATTTCAAAGCCTGCTCCACCTCAGACTACTGGATATCAGCATCTAGTTCTACCCTGACCTCTGGAGATAGCTGTGGGAGGGGCATTGTGCCTAAAAAGGTGTTGGGGTGTAGGGCATCTTGGGGAACCTCAGTTGAGTGTAGAGATGGGTAAAACTGAAGGTTTCACCAATGATGGCCTAGACAGTGACTTGGGCACCGCCATCACCTTGCAGACTCTGTATAGCCTTGTCCGAATACTTTCCTTTTAGTTACCATGCCACACAAGCCTCCTATTGCATGGGACCTGAACCTGGCCTGGCTCATGGAGAAGCCTTTTGAGCCTCTGGCAACGTGTTAACTTGGATTCTTGTCCTATAAAGTGGCTTTTCTAGTTGCTATTACCTCAGCTGGATGTCTCATCAAGTTGCAAGGTCTGCTGATTGACCCAACAGGGATGAGGTTGTACTACATACAAATGGGAAGTTCCTTCCCTAGGTGGTTTCTGGCTTCCATCTGAACCTTAGAATTATAAAGACTCAAATGGCAAGGCTGATGTCATAACCCTCATGATTTTTTTCCTCCAGGTAAATAATTGTCACCCTAATGGCAACCAGAAAGTAAATGTACCTGCTCCTTTAGCATTGACATTCTAGTCTTTTTAATTCTGTGATCTGGATCGATCCTTGGAGTTGACAGTGTATTTCCTCAGGTTACATGCTAGCCTTGCTGAGGAAAGGCAACTTTGACTGAATATCAGTCCTGTTCTACTGTCAAAGAACTGTTAATGACCCCTGATGCACAGTCCCGAGGCTAACCTGCTACCATGCAGACTACTGCTCAGTAAATCCTTTCTTGTATTGAATACTACTATCTTTTAGCTTCAGACACACTGACAGAGGGCAGCTGTGGCCGCAGCACCTGGCATGCAGTCACTGCTATAAGTGGCAACCCAGTCAGTGAGATTTTCCAGGCTGCGACCTGAGCATCCACACACTTTCATGACCCATTAAAGCCTAGATCTTCAGGGTCCACAGGAATGCTATGTTTAAGTCCACTGTCCTAAAGTCTTTCTTCAGCTGAGCTGAGAGCTTATCATCCTTCAGTCCTGGGACTGCTTGAAGTCTGCACAAGTGTAACTACATAAAAGGAATCCATACAGTTATAAGAAGTTTATTAAGCAGGAAAACTCCATTGAGCAAACTCATTTGCAAGGAAGTCCTGAGAGGGACTCTTAAGGTACAATACAGCATATATTAGGTACAACAGTATACAGGATGAAGCTATACAGTGCAATGAATTAACTCAGGTACAAAAGGAAACATAAGCAGTACATATAATTTAGTGGATGAGGAGCAATGGGGTTATGATACAATTATACGAATGTGGTCATTGGAGAAATGCAGAAAAAAGACCTTGCAACATCTATGCAATATATACAATTCCATTAACTCAGGTCCAAGTGCAGTGACCATAAGTACAGGCAGTGAAATTTATAATTAGGTCATTTATTCAAAATTGTGGAAGCATTTCAACAATAGTTATACTCACAAGGACGGGGCGTGGGACAAACAGGAGAAGAGCATGAGACAAGCAGGAGATTAGAGGGGAAGCAGGGGTGAAGCACAGAAGGAATGGGATGGAGGGAAAGCAAGGGTGAGAGCACAGAAGGAGTGAGGTGGAGGGTGGGGCCTACAACCCCAATAAACAGTTTACTACAACAGACATACAAATCATAAGAGAGAGGAAAAAGTAGGATGTCAGAACTGGGTCATTAATGGTGGGGGGGACATTTGCTGGTAACCAATTTTTTAAGATGGTTACTCACCTGCAACTTGCTTTACTACTGGTACTTCCTTCTACAGTCACACTGACTCACCCATTCTCCCCAGGCTACTGGCCCTCTTTGGTTACCTGTTGAAATGGCTTGATGTTTCCCGAAGTTCCTATCTTATGATCTGAGGCATGGAGGGTTATAGACATGAGATACAGGGGAGGAAATCAAGTGCTAGATAAGGGCTTCCGAAGGATTTTGCTTTGTAGAACTGCACAAATGTGACTTTAAAAGGAATAACAATAGTTAAACTATAGTTACAGATTAGTAACTTTTTTTTGTATGTCTTACTATATACCTATTTTATATGCTGACTGTAATGCATGAAATTCACTTTCTTAGCACCATCATTTTAGTTTGTAAACCTAATTCCAAAAGGGCAGCGGGCTGTGGTGCCGGGTCATGCACTCTAGGTCTGTAGAGTGTCTGAGATATATACACTGTACAATTATTTAATTAATAAAAGTAAATAAATACCATTTTCTAAAAATATTTTGTCCACTATCATGTGCTTCAGCATTAAATTCAGAAACATTGCAAAATTATGTCATCTGCTGATAAAATCTCAGGGGCCCACTACACTGCCATAAAGGACTGTCATTAAGTGGTCAAAAGCCCACTTGTGAACAGTTGTGACTTTGCAGACCCTTTGTGCCAACAGGGGTTGCTGCCCTTCCCAGTACGTCTCAAAACACATTGCTACCAAGCAGGGAAAGGTGTAGGGCTTGCCATACAAATGGCCCACAGAACCATTCACGGAGCAGAGAGAGATTGGTGACCCTTGCAAAGGTGGTTGCAGAGTTTTGTGACACTTCTTACCCATGGAACTAGTACAGAAGTACAGACAAGCATTAGAGGTGTGTCAGCTCTGTAACCAACCTCTAATGAGCCAAAGGGACCCAGATATCATCATGGGGGCTGTGTGAAAAGGGGCCTGTTTGTGTGTGTGTGGGGGGGGGGGGATACATCTTGAGGGGTTCACTGGACACCAGAGAGTGTTATAGGGATGGGGAGAAGGAGGGAGGCCACTGGACTACCAGGTAGATGGACTGAGCATGAAATTATTGGACCACAGACCCAGAAGCAGGCCTTGAAGAACAGTTGTGGACTTTAGCATACAGTTCCCTAGACACAAGATTGTTTTTGTTTTCAGTTTTTCTGGGCTTACAGCGCATCTTTGTAGCCTATCCAAAAAGGTAGTATAATAATGCTTTTACTGTTACTCAGCTGACCTTATAGTGCCTTTGTTTATGGCCTCTTAGTGCTTGCTGTAGCAACAGACTGTGATGTTACAGACAGCAATTTGGAGGTTAGTTGAGGACAGTCACATGTTGTTGGAAAGACACAGTGAAACAACTGCAGCATTATCAGATATAAAATACACTAATTCTAGCTACTGTATTAGTTTGTAGCATTTAATGTGAGGTGGCTACCTGCTCTTTATAGGTACAGGCAAGGGGTGGTGGTACATTTATGGTGGGAGAGCCAGTGCCCGCAGCCTCTGAGCTTGGCATATAGACTCAGACCTCTGCAGGTTTCGCTTAGTACTATGCCAGCAGGTGCAAACCCAGTTTGTGCTCATTAACACCTGGCAGACTAATTTGTATTTCAGTGTAGTAGTCTGGGCATTCCTTTCCCTCTAACTAAGAATCTTTTTGTTGTGAATGATCCCAAGGAGTGGAACTATGTGCATCCTATGTTCTTCCACACTTTGTAGTTTTGGCCCTAGATTCATCCATGTCTTTTCCTTAAGGTTGGAGTTTGATAAGTAGGTGAAGTTTTTTTTTTTTTTTCTTCTTCATTATGCTGCTGTATTTATTTAGTTTTTGTTGCCCGGGTAAGTGCACTAGACAAATCCTGCCTATTTTCAGGCATGACCCGGGGGAGGGGGATACAGATGAATGCCAACTGACCTTGAACCAGATTAAGTTGTTGGTCGTATTTTTAGTGGATGAGAGAAATTTGGCCAGGACACCGGGGAAATTCCCCTACTCTTTTCAATAAGTGCCATGGGATCTTTAACATCCACCTGAACTACCACTAATCCAGGCAGATGGGACCTCGGTTTAACGTCTCATCTGAAAGACGGAATAATTATACAAATTTTGTAATGTTTAGCACTTGACAATGTAATATTGTTTAACTTGTGTACATTTAAGACCAATGTCACCTATGACAATGGGCATTTGATGCTTATAGGATGGATGGATGGATGGATGGATGGATGGAGAGAGAGAGACAAAATTCACAAAATGGAACAGTGGGCACTTTATATGATTGCACGGAGTACCTAAATTAAGTAATAATACCTTGTCAACAATGCCTTTAAACAGTAATAAATAAAATGTCCTAACTCTGGCCCACATTTTCAAAGGAGATGCACAGCACAAATTGGAGATGCACTGTGCATCTCAGAAAATGAGCAGAACCATGATATTCAAAAGGGAGAGATGTGTTGTGCATCTCCGGATGTGCCATTGTGCATCTGTAATGTATGTGGCGCATGTAGAGGGGGCATTCCCATGAATGTGCTATGCATCCCTATATTCAGCCAAAATGTGCAGCGCATCTGCTGCGCATCTTAGAGATAAGCCGCCCAATGTTAGACATGGAAAAAGCATGCCTAAATGGTCAGCCACCCACAGGCAAGTCACAGAACTGCAGGCAAGCCATCTGAAGACAGCCCTTGGAGGTGCACCAGGACATGCTCCAGGCATCCACATACAGCAGTCATGTCAGGATGGATGAACCCTGAGCCACAGTTGCCATGTTACCACCGGCACCATCCAGGGAGCAACTCCCCTACACTGCATCCTGGATGTAGACACCTAGCAGCCACATGCCAGTGCTGTCAAGTGCCCCACGGACACACCAGTGGAGCAGGCAGCCACAATGCAGCAAATGTACTGGGGGCCATGACCTGCAGGGTGCCACTTGGCAGTGGAATGCACCCAGGGTGGCATCTGGGGAAATGGTACCCAGGTAGCCTAGTGGATGGGTGGCAGCCTAGCACAGGCCTGGGACTGATCTGTGGCACACAGCCACAGTGGTACACCATAGGTGCACACAAGTGGGACCCACCCACTCAGGTACCTGGTCACCCTCTGCACACTGCCATTCCTTGCAGTAATCACCATGTTCCTCTCATATGGGGGGGGGCAGCACTGCAGGTGACTATGCTGCATATGGAGCTGGTGTATCACATGCATGTGGTATTCTGATCAGACTGTGTTGCCTTGTGCCCTCCCCTGTTGCATGTGCAGGTGGGCCCCTGTGGCCACTGCCCAGAAGGGCCTCTGTACCCCAGTCTGACCCTGTACATGGCTATTGGTAATAGCACTGTATCCAGGCCAGTGCAGTCCTCCCATCCACACACAAACATTCCATCACACCTGGCTGCTAGGCTGCAGTATCTCCTGTTCACCTTTTTGGACTGGTGGAGCAGCCTTGCAAAGCTGGAACTGAGCATACCAGTAGTATGCAAATGGCCTGAATACATTCCAGTAATCAGATGCAAATGTGGGAGATGGACTTGGAATATGCAGTGAGGTCATTTGCATATCCCGGCTAAATATTGCAATTTTGCGGACTGCACAAGTGGCTTTGCATCACGCATTTCCTCATGCTCTGCATAGGGCTCAGGACACATGCTGTGCAGTGCATCTCTGGGATATTCAGCAGGACATACACGAGTGCATCTCATGGTGTATCTTCTGAATATCTCATTATTTTTGGCTGGCGCATCTCAGATCCGTGACGCAGGCACTTGCACGAGTTTGCAGGGGACTTTTGAATATGGGGGCCTCTGTGCATAACAAAAGGCCTGGTTACACTGCTACATTTGCCCATAGCAAGGTGAGCGCTTGGGTTGTTATGGTGTACATGTGGCAGTGTGGACACTTACCTAATCATGGTAAGCTGCTCCTTACTCCTCACCTGCAGCACCAGAGGAGTTGGGAATGCACAGTGATGTGAGGATTGTAAGCTGCCTTGTAGAATGGCAGCACCGCTCGCATCACTGCAACTTGCTAATTTCCCATGAAGCCCTGTTTCCAGCCAGGAAGTATGACCTGTGGGTCACACCCCGCAAAAGGCTGCTGACAAGTTCTTCCTACTTTGGGTACAAAGAATGTAAAGTCAGGGAATTAAACCACCAGAAAGTTGTTCAAAGGCATCCAGAGGTTTTTTTGTTTTGTTTGTTTTTGTTCTCAACTATAAATGGAAAAAGCTGAAGCTAGAATAACATTGAAAACTAACAAGATGTGTGAATGATATTTTGAAAACTAGAACCAGACTGGTCCCCGCATGCTGTTGCATACCCTTACCCCCCGGCACACACACATATATATGTATGCAATCAGTGCTTGCCAACTCCATCCATCTGAGTCCAGCACCTCCTGTCAGCCACTTTGCAACTTGCCACTGCCATTACTTCCCAAAGGCATGGCATGTCAAGTGATATCCGCAAGTTACCCAACAGCCGCCCATCCCCAGACTCATATCCCCATCTCAATGCAGCTTGCATTGATGCAGAGAGGGGTCCTGTAAATGGGACTGCACATCAGCTCAGGAAATAGGAGCAGCACCTGGGTGGAGATCGGTAAGGAGCGGTGCTGCCATGTAAATGCGGCTAAAATTGTAGATTCTGTTGTAAGAGTTTGAAATGTATATTCTAGTTCACTTTGTTTTCTACTTCTTGTTGGTCTGTCCATGATAGTTACTAATGATTGCAGTTAACTAAGTATAGAGGCCTGTTTCAGGCAACTGATTAGCCCTGCTGAGACCTTCTGAGCTTGTCCCTCAAAGTGATTTGCATACATGTACCCATGATGCTCTGTAGTTGGAATTTCTGCATGAACACGTACTTCCTACTGTATGTACTCACTGTAAATACCATGCCACATTTAAACATTTAGTAGAAGCAGACTGTAAAATGGGCAGCATCCTAAGAATACTGTGACTTTAATTAAATGTTTTATATGTTTAAACTGATAACTTTTATATACTTGAAATCAGTATTTTGTATTATTACTGATCATATATTGTGTGAGATGTAACCAAAAGAGGGCATAGTCCCAGTCCACTTTCTGGTTAAACTAAATGAAATTAAGGGAAAAAAATCAATATATTGCTCTTATTTCAATGGAATCATTCTACAGCACTGCTTTTGAGTCACGTCCCTGCATATTTTATTTTTTTTTCTCCAGACCAAAGAGCAAGAAAAAAGTGTTATAGGATATGAAATTGTGGGAAAACAAAGCACAGTGAAGACTATCTCTCAGGTAAACCAAAAGTTGGGGGTGGGTGTGAACTACATTGTAATTTAGAGTTTTTAGTATTCTGTGTAAAATATCTGTCCCTTGTCTTCATGCTTCTCTTGTGTCACCTTGGCATTTTAGTGTTTTATGGTAAAATTAGATCTTCCATGGAATGGTCTCTTGCAGTAAGTCATTACTTCTGGGAGATCCCAATAAGTGGCGCTCTAACATGGCAATTTTCTCCTAGCAGTCTTCATACCAGGGACCACCCACATGACCTTACTTCCTGGGCTGTGCCTATAAAAGTGAGTGGTCCCTGGTAGTCTCCGTTCATTTCCCGCCGACTTCAGCTCTGACAGCAGCTTACTCTTCTGCCAGTAGTCTACAACATGGATTGAACCCATAGCTTGGGGTGCCTGGGCTTCATACATGGCACCCTAGTCCTGTGCTCGACCAAGAGCTTTACAATGGATGTTTCCCCTGTTACGGACTCGGGGTGCTCAATCAAAGGGCTCTAAAACCTCTGAGTCCTCTACAAGAAGCAAAACAGGGAAGGAAATACCTTCACCTAAAGTCCTGCCTGACTGCCCTTCACTGGTCATATCTTCTAAACATGTATCAAGAAAACATTCTTCATCGACTGGCAATATCTCCCCCCACCCCCGGTCAACGGCAGGTACTTCATCAAAAGAGCATAGAAGTTCAACTTCACATAGAAAGGAATGTTCATTGTCGATGGGATATCATTCCTCAGCTCCCCTGTCGATGAAACCACAGGCACCATCGACAATGGAGGTCCTGCTGCATTCGTCGTCGACGGGGCACACTCCCCTGTCAATGAGGACTCCACAAGACATCATTGATGAGAACACCTCCTCCATCAATGGAGCACACTCTACTTGCTTCATCATCGACAGGGCTACCTCCCCCACTGATGGGACATGCTTCTAAATCTCCATCATCGACGAGAAGTATGCCACCATTGACAGAGCATGCATTTGCCTTCTCATCATCGACGGCACACTTTCCATCATCAACAGAGCACGTCTCTACTGTTCTATCATCAACGAAGAGCATCCCGCCATCAATGGAGCATGCACTGACTTCCCCATCATTGACGGAGCATGCATTTACTTATCCATCATCAATAAGACACATTACAATGTTGATAGAGCATGCTTTTTTTTCCTCCTCCATCGACGGGACTGATCCCGCCATCAGCAGAGCAGCCCCTACGTCATAGAACAGCACCTTTACCAACATATAATACATTTATGGAAGATCATTATAAAAATGTAACCATTGAAAAACCATGACATATTTTATGAAAATGTATCAAAAGACACTTATGGGGCTGCATCACCCCAAAATAAAGAATCATATACTATGAAACGCAGAGGCAAACCAGCCTCATTTGCACTCATGTATGATGCCCAGACACCAGTCCATGATGAACAAAATGTTCAAAGACATAATGGATCACATTATCGGGAGGCACAAATCAATCCCCCAACTTCAAGCACACAGGGCTCAGAACACACTTACATGGCAATTCCATCCTCACAAGTGCCAAACATAGAAGAAATTGTATATAAAGTGTTGAATTCTGTAGGTTTTTATTATACACCCACTCCATTAAAAAACCCTCAATCACAGACTGTGTCTCCACCTCCATCAAAACAGGCATGCACAGAGCTAGAACGCTCGCCATTTCTGCCTCCTCATGAATATTCTGAGGAATATTTGTCAGATTCTCATATAATTTCAGAACCTTTCAAAGAAACAAATTATGATGGTTCCCCTACTAGAAGAGGGTCTGAGTCCCCATATTCTATGCCCTCATACTGGGATGAAGAAATACTACAACCACTAAAGGTCATTTCCCCACCGGATGACCCCTGATTCCCAGAAATGATGTTACAAATACAAAAAACAATGGGGTTTACCACAACAGAACAAGCAAGATCAAGTAAAGATATGGCTGAATATCTTGACATCCAGGAAGAACCTGTCCGGGCAGTCCCTCCTTTTATGCCAACGTTCAGAAATGCGATTACTGAAGCATGGAGTCAACCCATAGCTGCACAGGAGCTACCTAGAAAAGCGCATAGGGTTTATCAGGCTCCTTTTGATTATCAATATTTAACAAATATTCTCACTGCAGATTCTATGGTTATTGCAGCTGCTCACAACTGCACTGGCAAACTTAAACATACAAGTACAGTATCTCCCAAAAAAAGACTCTCTAAACATTTTGATTATATGGGGAAGAAAGTGTTTGCTCTAAACACATTAAATATTAAAATACTTAACTACATGGGACATATGCTGAAATTCCAGTGTACAATGGGCATCTCTGCTGGGGACATTATAAGTAAACTACCTACATCCCTTGAAGAGCAACTCATATCAATGATAAACACACTTACTTCCTTTCTCTACATTTATTAAGATCAGGATACAACATTGCCGATGCTTCGGCTAGAGCCTCTGCAGTCGGTATTCTTATACACCGTCAGACATGGCTCCGACTCTCAGGGCTAGCACCTGATATTCAACAAAAAGTGGCTAATGACCCTTTTTTCTGGTGACCATCTCTTTGGCTCAGGGGCACAAACAATACTGGACAACCTACAAGCCTTAGGCAGACAACTAAAAACAGTACAATATATGTACCACAAACCACGCCCTCAGTATAATTATTCATACAAAACTGGAAATTACTATAACCACAGAGGAAACTTCAGAGGCAAAGAATGAATGACAAGGAACACATCTAAACTGACCCGTGACCGCCCCTTAGGACGGCTGGGTACCTCTTCCTCTCATTAAAAAAACTCCAGACTATGCCCCAGTCTCCTCTTCTAGGCCTCAGAGACCTTTTTCTTGGGACTTTGATTCGACATTATACTGAGGCCTTTCCCATGAGGCTTTATACATCTAGCCACTTTTTGAGGCATCACTGTTACAGGTCATTACGGTCATTCCATCGTGATGCCTCTTGTCCTGTTGTGCGCCGGACCCTTATGTCCCTCCCACGAACAGGGCCTACTACTACTCTCATGCTGAGAAACAGTCAATATATCCTGATAATATCATAATATGGATCTTAATATTCTTACCAAACCTTATGACTTTTTCTCAGATTAACATGTTTGGAGTCTCAAAGATGAGATCTAATAGCTCATAATTGGCAATTATCTAGATCATTATTTAAACTTCTGTTCACCTGACAGCAATAATAAAGGGCCCACAATACTAACATTTCAGGTTTACACCTAACAAGGCTGCAGGCCCTGGCATACTTGGGATCCCTTGCAAATGAGATTACTAATACGTGATGGAACTGACTACATCACTCAGTTGCATTCCACGTCTTTACCCTAAAAAGGGTATAATATTGACTACAACAATACTACTGACTCTAAGAGCCACTGGATTCCATTATGAAATAGATACATTGTTTCATTTCACAACATCATTGTTTGCTACTGATGTAGAATATTTATGCCAAAATGGATATATTTCTGTAATGACTTTACAGACATGGCAAAAAACTGTACGAACTTGCTACATTGTAGCACTACAAAATAATATATTATTTGGGTTACTGCTCAAAACTCGGAACCCAATAGGCTTTGACATATACTGTCTTTTCCAGTGCATGCCACTGAGACCTACCAGTTACCCCATTATATGGCTGAATTTCTTCTGATTTATTACAGTATTTGATATGCCATACCCTGATCGGGTTTACATCTGCTTAACTCATCTCACGATGCCAAGTAATAGCCAGTCTGGCTTGTCTTTTAGCCATAACCCTATAACGAATACTACAATGGAGTACTTACAGATAGAATACAAAATTCTCTTTATATGCTGATATACTGCTCTCAGCACCTATCGGTCCTAAGACCACACTATATGTACAGCGGAATGCCATATCTGCCCACCCCACTGCCATATCACTGCTTGGGACTCTCCCAGAAGTAATGACTTACTGCAAGAGACCATTCTGTGGAAGATAGATCAGTTACGCAAAGACTTTTGCTGTAACAGTAGATCTTCTAGGAATGTCTCTTGCAGTAAGTAGCTTCCCTCCCTCCAACCCCCTGCCATTCTGTAACCGGGAAAACGATGTAGGATCGGGAGGCTTTGGTACCTCTGTTCCCCATGGTCCCTCGCCTTCATGAGCTGAAACCGTTGGGGAATGGAGACGACCAGGGACCACCCACTTTTATAGGCACAGCCCAGGAAGTGAGGTCATGTGGGTGGTCCCTGGTGTGGAGACTGCTAGGAGAAAACTGCCGTGTTACAGCGCCACCTATTGGGAACTCCCAGAAGTAATGACTTACTGCAAGAGACATTCCTAGAAGATCTACTGTTATGGCAAAAGTCTTTGCGTAACTGGTCTTTTTTGTGTGTGTGTTTGTCGTTATCCCAGACTTTCCAATGTACTTAGTAGGTATTAGCTTGTTTTATACTAAATTATAGTCGGTACCCATAATAAGCCTTTGCATTATAAAGTTCTGTACATACCTGTGCTGCACTGAATTTTACAACTTAGATGATGGCATCACTGTCATCACAACTTTTATATACCACAAATGAGAGAAGTTTTAAAAATGCAGCCCATTGACTAGCTATGAGAAATTGTTCCTTAGTGCCATGTGACAATACTGTATGATGGCTATATTTCAGCATCTACTGCCTTAGCATGCGGTATGTAAAAATAAATGAAAAATGTCAGGTACTGGTTCGTGAACAAGCCCAGGCAATCAAGAATGACATCTTATCGTTACAGTTCTCTGGCTCTATCCCATGTAAAAGCAATTGCAAACTTACTGAAGCTGTATTTCAGTTCTCATTTGTTTTGTTTTGTTTTTTTGTTTGTTTTTTTCCTAATAGACTGAGGAAATGGAGAAGAGGCTGAAAGAAGGGATAGCCGGAAGCACTGTGGTTACCACTCAGCAAACTATTTTCCAGAAAACCATTCTGTCATCCCCAGAGGTTACTTTTTAATGTATTTTTTTATTGTACATCACAAAACGATTGCGGTAGCTTCATTACTCTTTGCATTTTTAATGGAACCACCAGAGAATGCTGAGCAGTGTGTCCGCATCTGCATAATACTGTAGCATGTACAATCATGCCATAAGCATTAGCGCACATAGTTTCTTATTATAATCTGAACAGTCTTGCAGTATCTGAATAGCTGTAATTACTTAACAGTCATCACCTATGATAGTTAACTGTGCAGCAGTTAATGCATGGTCAGAAAGCAATTCACTTAAAGCATAAACCAAGTTCCTACAGAGTTTGGCATCAGTATCAGCATTCGGATATTCTAATTTAGTTTTTATATTTCAAATATAGGGCACTGAGGACTGGGTTATTGTAGACAAAATACCCACTAAGCTAGTTGAAGGTGGAGTGGAAAGTACGGTGGTGGTGCATAAAGATAAGGCAGTGACTAGTAAAACTGGTGATGTCCCATCTGCAGTATTACAAGCCAGCAGCACTTGGGAAGCCAGGGACCTTGAGGCATTGAAAAGTGAAATGAAGTCAAAACAAGAGGGTCCAGAACATAAAGTGTACATCCTGGGGAAGTCGTATGATGCTGTTTCTGGAAGAATTGTATCTGTGACAACTAAAGTAAAGGATGGTAAAAGGGAAGTGCAGTCTGCAACATTTGAACCCAAAAGTAAGGTGGAGAAGGAAGCCTTGGAAACAGTGAAGATAATTCCAGTAGCTACACATTATGCAGTTTTGCATCCAGAGACTGGTGAAAAGACCCAAAAGGGATATGAAGTGCACAGAGCAGAAAGAAAAAATGTCTGAATCTTTATCTGTTATCACCGAGGCAGCATCTCAACAGTCTAGCCCAGAAGAAATTGACATGAAAAAAGAAGATCAGAAAAGTGGGGCTTCACAATTGTCTGGTACCCAAAGTGACCAGAAGTGGAAAGGAACTTTTGGAAGCCCAGAAGATGACATTTTTAAAATGGGTGCAGTCAGTGAGAAGGACACAAAATCGACTGATTGGCGATATTCCAGAGAGCGGGCTTTTACCATTGCTACTGCTCACTATGTAAACGAGTCGACCTCTGCATCAAAAGTGGTGGTAACTGCTGGCTTTGCCTGATATGCCATGGTTTAAAGTTAGCAGCATGACCTCAGCAACACCCCTGCTTCAGTAAAGGCTTTAATGGCTTTAAAATACCTTTCCAGTTCACCTACTGCTTTGCTTACTAGTTGACTACTAAGAAAATCCCCAAGATTCTTATTTTGTCACTGGCTTCTCCCTCTCCCCCTTTACTGTTCAACACAAAATTTTAAAACTGGCTTTATTAGGTCATTCACCTTCAATTGTATGTGACAGAAGGCTGACATAGTTGTAGTAATATTTGATACACAAGCTTGCATTTTAAAAATATTTATTCACATTTGCATAATCCAACAAAATCCCAGATAAAAGAAAGCTACTTTTCCTTTCTCATTTTTCAGGTTCTGTGCTGATGTAGTTTTCCACCCCTTTGTTTTGCTGCTTAAATGCTTTGTCTGTCTGTTTTTTCTGCATTATCTTGTTCATTGTTTTGTCTATTACACTTGTCAGTCACTTGATTTATCTGTGCACCTCTTCTCTTGTATCTGTGTTTGTTGACTCTGCATTTCTTTGTCTATTTAGACTAAGCAGTCATCTGGTGAAATAACCCGGGACGGTACAGACATCTCCAAATTTATTGATTTTTCAAGAAAACCAGCTAGTTCTGTGGACTGGGTTACTTCCACATCACATAGTTGGGCTCAGGTGGCCAATTTGATTCCATATACATATTATGTATTTTTTACTGCTTAGAATTTTTGTTCTTCTTTTCCTGTTTGTGCTGCTCTTATTGTCCATCATAGGTTACTCTCAAGGTTTTTAGCCATAATGGTGCCAAGCCACTCAACGGTCTGGTGGTGTTAAAACAATTTAGCTGTGCTTCAGAGATGGCCAGAACTGCACCCTGGCATTGTATATTGTTTTTTTAACACCTTGAATACTACATGATGCATGACTGGCTAGTTCTGTTTATAAAGTGCATTGGTTTTCTGGATCTTGACTAGCAGGGGAGATGTGTCCCTGCACCAGAGGCATGGAACTGTGTTTTCAAGAGTTTAACCAATGGTCTATCACACAAACTGTGCTTGTAAGGCTACTTGAATCTAGTCATCAGAAACTGATTAGCCAAGCAATTTATGTGGTAGATGTAAGGTTTTCATTTTTTTTTTTATTAGCAAGTCAACCTCTGGCTTAAAGTGGCACACAGCCACCTCCTTCACTATGATTCCAAAACTGCCATTGAATTCATTCAGTCAGCTGCAGTGCAGCTAATTGCCATGTAAAACATATGATGAACTGGTAGATTTTGTTGTTCTATCAGGGTATCTCAGAGGTCTGCATGAGACATGAAACAGCAGCTCAGCTGTGGCATAGGTAGCAACATAGATCCAGATGCCCATTAAAACACAGTTTTTATCTTTGTGTTCATGAAACTGTTTTTTAAAATACAGTTGAACTTTCCATAACCATAAAACACATAACATGGTGCCATCATACCACTAGACACATGTACACTAGTGGCTGCAGGTAATCTGATTGCACTATTTCTTAGAACATAGCAGAGAAACAAGAACTTTTAGCAACACTCTCTCTCTGGAGGTAAGGTTAGTTCCTAACAGGACCATAGTAGGCCATTGGAAAGGGAATGATGGAAGTGGTACAGTCCAGTCTTCAGTGAGACCTAATGGAGTCTGATGCACTGCCCAGTCAGTATGCATCTCTCTGGGCTGAGGGAGGAGGTCACCAGGCTCCAGGTCAAGTTGGCTAGGATCAGAGAGTCCTTTTTACACCAGCCAGGGGCCACCGACTCCAACTATTTTGCCTCAAAGGTTTCTTAGAAGGAGGGATGGCTGGACTATGGTGGGCTCCAGGAGGGTGGGGTGTGGTTATTCAGGAACAAAATCCTCAGACAGTGCCAGTGTTCAGCTCATATGTAGCTTTGACGGGACAAGACAGCCAGGAGGAGGCACCTGTGGCAATAGCTGAAGAGGATGTCAGGGCCCTCTACAAGGGGGGACCCCAACGGAGAAGGAAGCAAGTCCTGTTGGGGACTCAGTAGTCAGGGTGGTAGTTTTGGGAACAGGACAGGAGGAGAAAAGGGAGGTGATGTACATGCCTGGGACTTCAGCATGAAGGGCTGGAGAACAGAGCCTCAGATTGCTAGGGAAGCATGGCAGGAGAGGGAGCTAGATATTATTATCCACCTGGGGACAAATGACCTGGCCAGAGAAGCTGCAGGGGGTAGAGCAGATAGGTTCATGAAGCTGGGGTCGGGTCTGAAGCAGGTAGCTCGCAGGGTGGCTTTCACCGAGATGTTACCTGTGAATGGCCAGAGGAAGGTTAGATCCCACAACAAATGGATGAAGGCATGGTACAGGGAGGAGGGATTTGACTACATTGCAGGCCCTGGGGTCCTACCTGGGGGGGTGGGATAGAGGCCTGTATAAGAGATACTGCTGCCATCCTTGCTGGAGAGGAATAGCAGTCCTAGATGGAATGTTTAAATGCTACTTTGATGGGCATTTAAACTAGCCAAGGGGGGGAGGCAGAAATACTAAGGGAGGCAAGTTAGGGAAAATGGGATAAAAGAAAAGGGAAGGGCAGGAAGACAGAATCAGCAAAAACAAGAGAAGGAAGCAAGAGGGGCAGACTGGATAAGGAAATGGGGTGAAGAAGAAATAGAGAGGCATGTGTGCCAACACAAGGAGCCTGGGGAACAAAATCCCTGACCTTGAGGCTATCATTGCAGAGGCAGACTTGGATCTAGTGGCCATAATGGAGTCATGGTGCACCAACAACCACAACTGGGAGGTGGCGATCCCAGGATACACCATGTTCCGACAGGACAGGGAGAAGGGGGGGTATGTACTGTATGTGAGGGAAGATATTAAGTCCACAGAGATTCAGGGACATCAGGAGGAGAAGGAATGGATAGAGGAAATTTGGGTTAGCCGGAGACAGGGCAAAGGGGCCTGTATTCGAATAGAAGTGGTAGACAGACCACTGACACAGAGGAAGGAACTAGACAGAATGTTGGGGGGAGGCCATTATCAAGATGCCAAGCAAGGGGGAGGTATTGATTTTGGGGCATTTTTACCTGCTGGATGTGGAGTGGGGCATTCCGGAAATAGCTACAGCAAGAAGCAGGGCCATCCTCGACACCCTACAGGGAGCATTTCTGAGGCAGCTGGTTACTGAACCCACAAGAGATAGGGCAGTGTTAGACCTGGTATTTACAAACTGGGATGGTATTGTACAAGGACAGCATTGTAGACATCACAGTGGGCAGTCACATGGGTACAAGTGATTAACTTACTGTGTAGTTTAACATGGATTGGGAAAGAGGAAAAATACACAAAAACTAGGGTACTTGACTTCAGGAGGGCAGATTTCAGTGAGGTTATCTAGAAGGAGGGGGTGGTTGCAGGGTGGAAACCCAAAAGATGAGGATTAAAAAGGGGACAGCTAAAGCAACAGCATGCTGCCTGAGAGAAGTTATCAAGGAAAAGAAGAGGAAGAGGCTGCTGTGCTTCTCCAGGGAGGTGGCTAGGGCAGTAAAGGAGAAGAAATCAGCTGTCAGGAAATACAAGGGGACACAGACGGAAGAGGATTGGGAGGTATATCTGGCAAAGCAAAGTGAGGCAGGAAGGAAGGTGAGGGAAGTAAAAGCACAAACTGAGCAGAAAATAGCTAAGGAGGTTAAAGTGGGGGACAAAATCTTCTTTAGGTATGTGAGTGAGATGAGGAAAACTAGAAGAGAATGAGAAAGGTGGGGGAGGGCTGTGCAGAAGAACATCAGAAGAAGGCTGAAATCCTGACAAAATATGTTTGCTTGGACTTCACAGTAGATGGAGGGTTCAAAATGCCAGCATGTAACAGCAGGCTCCAGGGGAACCAGACACTAATCTCTTCTCTGGAGAGTCCAGAAAGGCTTGGATGACCTAAAGGGAGAGCAAGGTAGTGGGACAGATGGGATTCACCAAGGGTTCTTAAGAAACTGAGTTTGGTGCTAGCTGCCCCTCTGGCAACACTGTTCAGCTCCCCTTTGGAGATGGGGGTTGTTCCAGAAGACTGAAGGAGGGCTGACGTGGTCTCTCTTCACAAGGGCAGCAACAAGTAGGAGACTGGTAACTACAGGTGAGTCAAACTCACTTTAGTCATGGAGAAGTTCATGGAGACACTGATGGAGTACTTGGAGGCAAATGGGCTACTGGACCACTGGCAGCATACCTTCACTGGAGAGAGGATATATGTCAAACAAATCTCATAGATTTCTTTGACTCTGTGAGTAGTGAGAAGGACCAAGGGAGGGTTGTGGATGTGGCCCATCAAGACTTCAGCAGGGCCTTTAACTCTGTGCCACACAGGAAGCTAGTGAAGAACCTAAGCAGCCTAGGTGTTGGGGCAAAAGTGGTAAACTGGGTAATGAACTGGCTAAAGGATAGGAGGCATAGGTTAGTGGTAAATGGCAGACATTCTGGGGATAGAAGAGTGGCCAGCAAGATGTCACAAGGATCAGTGTTGGGACCAGTCTTCTTCAGTGTCTTCATAAGCAACACAGAGGAGCTGGGGGGAAGGTGTCTCTTTGCAGAAGATGCTAAAATCTGCAACAGGGTGGATACTCAAGAGGGGGTGGAGAGAATGCAGAGGGATCTGGGGCAACTGGAGGAATGATCTAGGTTGTGCATCTGGGTTTCAGCACCAAACAGCACAAGGTCATGCACCTCATGTGGAAGAACCCAGGTGTGGTATATAAGATGTGGGGAGAGGAAAAGTCCCTAAGCAAGAAAAGGACCTCGGGGTCATCACATCTGATGACCTCAAGGTAGCTGGTTAGTGTGACAAAGTAGTGGGACAGGTCAGTAGGATGCTGGGGTGTTTAGGAAGGGAAGCAGTGTTACTTCTGTATCGCTCACTAGTAAGACCCCCACCTGGAGTACTGTGTCCAGTTCTGGAGGCTGCAGTTTCAGAAGGACATTGACAAGGTGGAAGCAGTTCAGAGGAGGGCCACAAAAATGGTATAGGGTCTACAAGAGAAGCCATACAAGGCAAGGCTGTGGGATCTCAACATGTACTCCCTGAAAGAGGGGAGAGGGGCCGGGGACATGATCAAGATGTGTAAGTACCTCACAGAGGTAAATAAGGTGCAGGTGGGGGGGGACTGTTTCAGAAGAAGACAGACACCAGAACGTGGAGGTATGCAATGATGTTGGAGGAAGGGAAGTTTAGGAGGGACGTGAGGAAATACTAATTCACAGAATGGGTCATGGTCGACTGGAACACCCTGCCAGGAGAGGTTATGGGAACAAAGACAGTAGGGAGCTTCAAGCATGTGTGTGATACACACAAGGGCAAAATCAATTTAGCAAAAGGAGACAGGAGGGGTACCTGGGACCAAGAAGGGTCAGTGGTGTAGGAGTAGGCTGGGAAAACTCAGGGCAGAGTAGATGAGCCAACTGGTCCTTTTCTGCTGACAAAATCTATGTTTTTAGATTGATCTATCGTCACCATATAGGAATACCATCATTCAGGACATGCTGGAGGGGAAATAGATCAAAGGACCACAAAGTTTGCCCTTTGCTATCCAGGCAGCCTCAGCCTTTTTTTTAAAGATACCAATGAAATGATCTTTCAATGGAAAATATTTTGAAAAATGCCTGTGAGATGCTAAACTTTCATTATGCACTAAACAGTCAATGCACAGAGCATTTATCAACTCCAGTTCTGAAATGTTCAAATGCCTGCATTCACCCAGACATATTTAAAGGGGAACAGTCCACAAGGTGACCCATATCCAAGTGTGGCCCTGGTCCTGTTTTAACTTTAATTGCAAAAAAAAAAAAAAAAAGGTTTAGACGCTTACAGTTTTTCTTTACTATTAGATTGTTTCTGGTAATCCTGCCAGCTGATACCCTGACAATTCACTGCAGCTGCCACCTCAGACTCTCCTGCAGCTGATCATCTGAGCCGAGTTGCAGCTACCAGTAATTCAATTATTTGCAGTTTGTTAGAGCTTTTAAGAGCTCAGACCCACCGTTTGACAGTCCTATCATCCTCCTCAGGCCATGTACAGTCATTAGCAGTGGTACTGAATCGCGGGAGGACAGCGGTACTATTGAGCTGTCAGTTGGTAGTGGGTTAAAGAACCATTCACCTCTAGGTCACTGGTTCACAATTGGCCCAGGGCAGTAGTTGCCACAACTCATTATTACTTGATGATTGTTCAGTGACCTGTGTGAGATGTGGTGTGGTGGTCTCACTTGAGTTTCTAGTGGACTGGTGTCCATATCACAAAACCTCCAGCACAGTTGGCACCAGTTGGTACCCATGTTGACCATCTCAAAATGAAAGGCCAAAGACTGAATGGGCATAGAGTCTGAACCGTCTTCTCATTTACATGATAGTCCCTCCATGACAGGTTTGAGGCACATCATTAGAGGGGCTATGTAGGGAAGCTGGCACTGTGATCACCTGTGATGTACTTGTCATGATGTTCAACAGAGCCATTCTTCATTGCTGTCAATCAAGCACCATTCATAAGCCCAACAAAGTCAGTACAAGAGATTTTTAAATTTCACTGAAGGTTATTTATACACTTTATTTAAAGCAGCAGTATTTATTAGTCACTTTATAGTTTTCTTTTTCAGTAATAATTTCTTTAGCTTTTGTTTACAGGGTAGGTACACAGTACAATCCCTTTTTTCAGGCATGACCTGGGAGAGTACAAAACCGATCCGTAACGGTTATATATAATGCCGAAATCAAGATAATAGTTGCATTTAGCGTGTGGTAAAGATATAAAGGTGAGGTAACAATTGCTGGTAAGCATAACAAACATTTATACATCAAAGTAAAATACGAGCAATAGATACCAAAAACATTAGGTGAACAAAAGAAAGGCAAGCATAGATGAGAAGAATGTATCTCAAAAATGCATAAATCGGTACAGTTTAGTAAGGCATGTAAACAAGGCCTGAAATACGGGTACATTTATCAGTGGAATTCACTGTGTAAGTACTTATATAATTTCCTCCTAAAGTGCAGGTGAGACTGGGAGTGTCTAAAGATCAGTGGAAGGGAGTT
The DNA here is from genome assembly GCA_016271365.2 of Neoceratodus forsteri. NCBI lineage: Eukaryota > Metazoa > Chordata > Ceratodontiformes > Ceratodontidae > Neoceratodus > Neoceratodus forsteri. The sequence continues at coordinate 1,548,149,939 of CM057455.1, read as the reverse complement.
GCAGAACTTAGGAGCAAAAAAGGGAAAAGAGTCTCCCCCAATATTTGTCAAGTGTTTTGGGAACAGACATGAGAGGTAGATCACCAGAACATAGGAGGTGGACCTTATCAGGCTGCTACAGGATGACAGCCAGGGAGGCAGGTGTAGAGACCCTTAGGATTTTGTCAGTTATACAGCCTAGGGCATACAGTCATCTTGAAGGTAGGGATAGCCAGTTTAGACCAAAATAAGTTGAGCCATGGTTAGTGAGTAGAGTTGTAACCAAGGCAAAGGAATAGATATTGTTGTAGGTTGTATTCCACTTCGGTTACTTTTGTTGAATGATAGTATGTAATGAATCCATAGGTCGGACTAGGAAGTAGAATGCCCTGTGAAATGGCAAGTCGGTGGAAGTAGCGAGAGCATACCTTAATGTAAATGTACGGCATAATTTGATGTTGGCAGTTTTACAAGCAGGTACAGATGTGCATAGGAAAGGATCAAGGGTGAAGCCAAGGCATTTGAAAGAGTTGACAGAGAGAGAAGGGGGGAAGTGCCATTTCAACAAGAAACTCACATTTTCAGTATAGGCCCTCGATTTAGGTGCAAATCCAAAGAGCATAGAGTGAATCTTGTTAGAGTTAACAAGTAGCTTATTCTTTGAGCACCAAGATTGCACCTAACAGCAATCAGAGTTAAGGTGAGAGTTTTAGGTTTTACATTTTTTTTGAGCTGGTATAAAGTACCATAGGTCAGCATAAAGCAGTGAAGAGCAAGAGGCAGGAACAAGTGAGATGTTAATAAAAATATTAAAAAGAAAGGGTCCCAGAATGAAGCCTTGGGTGACCCCTTGATTAGTATTGATTTATTTTATTGAATTTTGGAAACAGGGTTAAGCCCACTGAACCAATACAGTCCCTTTTTCGGGGTGACCTGGATTGAAACAATACAACATAAGTACAACATTTAAGAGAGAACAAATACAATGAACAGTTCGATACAATGATATACAGATACAGTTACAAGGTGACCTTGGAGTCGGCCCATGTTACAGCATGACAAATGAGCCATTAGGTTAAGTGCATCGTACAAATTCTGGAAATATAAATTCTAAACAATAGTACTGGTGAGATCAGGCTTTGGCTCACTTTTACAAATTGTTTTCTGTCTAAAAGGTAGCTAGCAAACTAGCTGATGGCAATGAAAAATATACCAAGGACAACAGTTTAGGTTTAGTTCCATTAACACAGCCTCTGCGAACATGCCCTTGTCCATAGCAACTTTGGTATCATTAGTAAACCGGATGAGAGCCACAGTAGTGCTGTGCCACTGTCACATTGTGTTTTATGGCAGCAGTATCAATGTTTAGATTTTATTTTCATTTTCTTTCATTTCTGAACAAAAATGTAGGATTCTGACATGTTTAAAAGTCCTCACTCTCTTGCCATGCCCACCATGGCAAAACTAAATATTGTGTTGTGGTTCTATGCTATTCACCCTCAGAAACCATCCTTGTACAGGAACAATATGAATATAATATGTACATTCAAAAGTAACCTCTGCAGAAAGATCGTTATACATTTTAATAGCAGCCATCTTTAATGTCATTAGTTATAAAATTAATTAGAACAGCTGTTTTAAAAATATCTGAGAAAATGAGAAATACACTAAGGTTAATGGGCTGTCACAAATACATTTTTGCCGAAAAAACTAGATCATTTTTTTTGCTAACAAATACTGACATTTTAAATTCAGAATTATTTGTAACAATATTAAGATTCCACAGTGCTTACTGATGTATCAGCAGGCCATCCAGATATTAAACTCTACCATTTACTAATGAGAAAGGTTTTTTCCAATAACTATGTCAGAATCTGATAGTAGTACTGTATTTGCAACCTTTAGTTCAAACATCTACAAATAGAAACAGAAACACACAGAAAAAATATATATTCAGTGCTATTCTTCTCAACCTAAAACTTTAAGCATTGTCTGCTTGTAAGATACATTTATACTAATGCAAAGATTGTGTCCATAGTTAAATGCAAATATTTGTATTAAGTTGCAGTCAAGGCATTGCTATTGTACTGGTTTATTTCCCACACTGATTATACTGTTTTTTGTATTTTATTTGGTAATTAAGCTGCCTTAGGATTTGTAAGAGTTATTTCTTAATTTCTTTCTGCACATGCTTTTGTTCTGCACCTAATGCTTGTCTCACTGAACTTTTTGAATGTGTTGCTGACTCTACTTCCTGTTTCATTATTCAGAAATCTGAATCGAAAGCAGAAGAAAGCTGCAGTGTGACGAAGCAGGAGATTCTGCAGCATCAAGAGACGATGATGAAGCAGGTTGTACAGGAGACTCTGGTGGTGGAGGGAACAGTTGCGTTGAATGTGCATGCAAGCGGTGATGCTTCTGCTGCTACGCTTACTGGAGCTCAGTGCGATGCTGTTGCCTCTGTTGCTTTACCTAGTATGAGAGGGGAAGAGGGTTCTTCTGTGACTGAGGAGGCTAGAGAGCAAGAAAGGGAGAGGGGTGATCAAGCTGTGTCTCGGAATGAAGAAAATGGTATTCCTCTTCCTCCTCAGGAGCAAAAGGGCTCACATGATACAAAGGCCCAGCTCTCAGATCAGTATAATGGAAAACCTCAGTTTGAGGTACAGTAACTGGTAACCCCCACCTTGTCCATATTCCTCCTGCAGTGTTATTGTAGCTGTCTTTGTGTTTTGTGTATGTTTGTGACTTTTCAAACACACTTCTTCTATTCCCCAAGTAAAATAAAGACATTTATATCCTGTACATATACACGCAGCTGCAGTGTGTAGGAAAAGCTTGGGCTGTCTTATCTCCTAATCTCATGGATTGTTTAATACTGTACATGCTAACCTGAGTTTGTATTTTATCTTGGAGGCCCCATCATTGACTTGAGGAGCACTGTGTAGATATATTTTTCATCACTACATGCCGTATTACATTTTAACATAGGAAGCATAGTCAGGAAGACCAGGACAGATGTATATTTTTGAACAGGGTTAAAAACCAGATTAATATTTGTGCTTTCTTGAGTTCCTCCAAGAAATAGTTTATATTAACACTAATTCCCAAATTTAAGAAATTTTTGCTTCCCAAAAGGGTGAATGAAAGTTGTAATGGATTTTCTTAAGATTGAACTTAAAGTACATATTTGAAATGTATTAAACCAAGCTATTTTCTAACCTGCTTCTGTTTAATCTGCTGGGACTATTATTTCTTCTGTGAACAGCTCACTTCTTACTCCTCGCTTCTTCCTCAGATCAGCTGCATTAAGCTTTTTGTACTTCATTTAAGCAATAAGACATGACCGTGTGTTATTGTGAGATAACGGCACTTTTTGGGAGATGGGGCTCATGCTGAAGCTGAGTGCCCTACACACTGGAGAAGTGCAGTCATCACACATTTGTGCACACTCTGGAATGCCTTATTGAGATTATAAAATGGATCCTCTGATTTTTAATTTCAAAACTGAGGAATGAGGTTCTGAAACTGTAATTATTTCTATCCTTTGCCGTTATGATAACTTAATGCATGATCACGTGATCATATTTGACCAATCACATGTCTTGATCTATTTTGCCCATTTTATAATAAAATTTTTATTGCAGCAAGCCAAACTTGCAATAGATGCCGAGCTGCCTGCTTTTAGCTGTTTAAAGATGCACTATGTCATGGACATGCCTTTGTCAGTTTGGTATTGTCTAATGAGTTTTATTGCTTATTGGAACTTTTATCTTTTCCTAAATGTAATGTTCATCATCTTGGTTTCTGCACTGTGAAAATGTACTCTGTTCTTCTTAACAGAGTCATTAGACATTCCTGTTTCTTTTTTTCCTATGGGGGCAACTCATCCCAGTAATTAATTTGTCTCAATCCCTAGTACCCTCTTCCCACATTTGGCTACTTTCACAACCAGCACCAACATCCCTTGGGGGAGGGGGGAGGGGAGCTGGGAGTTCTGCACCCTTCCACAGGGGGCTGCATGCCTTACCACCATGATTTGATCAGCTCTGGCTATTTCCCGGGCATTAAACTAGGACATGGACATAAACCAAGGTCAAGTCAGTAATTTGCTTTTTGATGATAATTCAGTATAGCCCACTGGCCCACAATGCCCATTTACAGGGGTGACCCAGGAGCACTGGAGTGGTTAAGTGACTTGTTCAGAGTCACACAGTATGCAAGCAGAGGTTATGGGAATCAATCCCCAAGGTCTGCATGGCATACCGAGCTCATTCAGAGCTTGTTACTCTAACCTCTCTGCTATATTGCTAGCAATATGCCCCTCAGCTGTAGGGACAACTTACAGAATTCTGTTGGTTGGCTGATCTAGCAATGGTATGACAGCACAGCTCACTGCTACATGGAATAGCAGGGTTTGAATGCACTCATCAGAATGCCATTTGTGAGCTTTTTGGAAGCCAGGTGAAACACAGATACAGATGAGATGCTTGGTTCCTGCAGAGGAAGGGGCATTGGGTGCCCAGCGTTTGTGCATGTACACATGTCATGTTATGAAATTCTGATGGTATAACTGCTGCATGTAATGCCATGATCATTATTATACCACGGTATTACAGAGGAAGTAATTTTTATACAAAAAAGTGCTAGTGAGAGTTTTATAGAAACATAGAAAAATAGCATTTGTTGGCAGAAAAAGGACCATTTGGTCCACCCAGTCTGCCTGGATGTTCAATGTCTTTCTTGCTTCTGAAGACCCTGTCTGGTAACCCTCCCTCCTCTCTGCCTCATTTCTGACATACTCCTGTGTTTATCCCATGCATGCCTGCCCCCCCCCAACACAGTTCTAGCTTCCACCAATTCACTGGCAGCCTATTCCAGACATCTTCCATCTTTTTAGTGAATAAATATTTCCTCACATCTCTCTTGAACCCCCTTCCCTGCAGCTTCATTGTAAGACCCCGGTCCCTTTGCTCATTCTCATTTGAAAGAGACTCTGTGCTTGCACTATGGTCACCCCTGTGAGATCTCTTTCTCCTCTCTTCCAGGGTGTACTGAGTTCACGCAGTCTCTCCTCATAGGGCATCTCATGCAAACACTGCACCATTTTACTTGCCCTCCTCTTCACCACCTTCACCCTATGTCTTCTCTGTGGTGCAGTCTCCAAAACTGGACCCAGTACTCTAGGTGGGGTCACACCAGTGTGGGATACAGCGGCAACACTACCTCTCTCCTCCCACTGGAGATGCCCCTCCCTATGCACCCCAGCATCCCACTAGCCTTACCCACTTCCTTCTCACACTGCCTTGCCACCTTAAGGGCCTCTGATATTATAGCCCCATGATCCCTTTCCCATTTAGTACCCGTCAGTACCCCCACATCCTATACTCAGCACCAGGGTTACTATGCTCCAGGTGTATAATTTTACACTTTTTGGCACTGAACCACAACTCCCATGATTTTGACCAATCCTCAAGCTTCCCAAGATCCCTACACATTTTCTCCATGCTCTCCTGAGTGTCCACTCTACTGCATATTTTGATGTCATCTGCAAAAAGGCATACCTTTCATTCTAATTCTTCGGCAGTGTCCCCTGTGAAGACACTGAAGAGGACTGATCCCAGTATCGAGCCCCATGATATCCCACTGGTTACTCTTCCATCCTTAGAGTGAGTGCTATTAACCAACATGCTTTGTCGCCTATCTGATAACCTGTTCCCCACTTTGGATCCCACTCCTAGGCTGGTCGGCTTCTCTATCAGCCTCCTGTGTGGTACAGTGTTAAAGGCTTTGTTAATGTCCAGAAAGGCCCCGTTCACAGCCCTCCATTGATCTGTTTCCCTGATAGTCCAGTCAGAAGGGACAGTCATCCTTGAAAACAAACAAAAATTTAGTTTGAAGGCCTGATAAGTGCATATGCCATGAACCACAGTTATCAAGGTATCAGAAATTGCCCATGGTATCAATACCATGACTTTTGATGCTGCAGAATATTGTAAAACTGTGATAGCATGACATCCCTATGATGCACACCAGCCACCAACTCACCCATCTAGTCAGAGCAAGGATACAGCTACAGTGGCTGAGATTGTTGTGGTCAGGGTGGAGGGATCGAGGCAAAACAGGGAAAAAGTTAATGGGAAATTAAATGCATGTTTCTGTATGGATTAGAACATCACCACCATACCTCTCAACTGTCTCTGATTACGGGGGACATCCCTCATTTTATGCCTCAAAATTGCTCTGTCCCTCATCCTTCTCTCCTGGATAAGGTGCTGCCATCACAGAGAATGCGCTGTAAATTCAGACTTTAAAGCAGAATTTCATATTATTCTAAGATGCTAAATTAAAACTAAATTCTGTACAAGTAAACACAATTGTTTCCAGTGTTCTGAGCTTGTATCTCCATGCTTGAAGATGTGTCCCTCATTCTGAGGATCTGTTTCCTTCATTCAGTGTTGAGAGGTGTGCTTGGCACATTTGAACAATAAGCCCATCATGGTCAGGGCACTGGAAACCATTTCTCCATTCTTTAAAGAAACTTCAATTTTGACAGTACATTTCACAGCTTCTGTATAATTTGCAGAAACAGTGGTAGAACATCATGAATGGGGTGACGCTGCATTTAAGTAGCCCTGCGAATCTGTGATGTGCTGCACCTTTTTGACGTGTGTGTGTATATATAAAATCTATATACGCATTTGTGAAACATTAAAACAATCTTGAGTATTGCTTAATTGTCTTTTATATTTTTTCTAATCAAACAGCCACCTGTTGTGAAAACTGAAGCACTAAGTTTTGGAAGTATTACTCAAGCAGAGAGGCGAGAAATAACTAAGGAAGTGCCTGTAGTTCAAACAGAAACTAAAACAATTACTTATGAGTCATCACAGGTGAGGCTATCCACTGAAGCTGCTCTTCAATTTTGTCAATTTCTGGAGTGCCACCCTTCTCCCAGTAGTTGAAAAGCATCTGAAACTATCTATGCTGGTAACACCCCCGTGGAGCTACAGTACCTGCTGAGAAGGAAAACTAGCCATAATGTAAATCTTTTTAATCCATATGTAAAAATATAAATACCTTAGTGTACCACGCTCATAACGTTATTGTAGTAGATGAGTGGCCCCAAGAACTGCAGCCCCACCCCCAAATAGTACAGTTTGATTATGTGAAGTAGGGAACAGGGCTGCAGGCACGTAGTATACATAGAGCCAAGATCAGAGGAGCACTTTGTAAAGATAGCATTTTGTAACTTTGCAGGCCATTCTGTTTGTATGTGGCTAGTATATACATACATATCTGGGAAGGCAGCTCCTTGGTACGAGTTGCTTGATAAGAGTTGTCAGTTGCTCATTAAGACCTAGATAAACTATTGTTACCATACCTGAGTTTTGGTAGCAATAGCGACACGATGGCAAGAGATTTTGACTTTAGACTAAAATATTTGAAAATGCGTGTTATAGCATTTTGCCTTTTCTTAGCACTAGTATTTTTCATTAGCATTTATCACCAGATTCAGTATTTGTGTGATGGTTTTAAATCCATTTACATTCACTGCATGCTAATTTCAGAAACAAAAACATTCTCTTCACTCCACCATGTACATTAGATTTTTTTTTATTTATATTTTATGCCCCGTTTTTCACCCTGTCCTGGCCACATGAGTGTGGAGGCATGCGCACGCTGTGGTACCAGTCCACCTTCCTGCTGCTTGCCTGCACTGCCCACATACCTCCGTCTGGGGGCAGTGGAACTATGGCAGGTGACTGAGTCCTCCTGGGAGAGGAGAGTGGCCTTTTGGCTCCTCAATCCTGTTCCCACCCCCCATGCTGACTCTCCAATGACCCGGGATCATTCTCGAACCCAGGTCACCAGCATGACTTGAGGTAAGGTGCCTCAGACCTCAGCGTCACCGGGCCAGCTATTAGATTTTATTTTACCTGTTTTTTTCTACATCTCCTTAACATTTTGATTTATTCCAAGTTACTGTATTTCTTCAAAACAGCAGTTCCAAATCTGTTCAGCAGGTATAATATTTAATTTTATGTTCACCATGTTAGATCATAGGTTTGAGGTTTGTAGCTAGCCCTGATGTCTCCTATGTCCCACAAGCTCAGTGAGCAGTCTGACTTGCATACTAGTTCATCCTGGTCACAAGAAAAAGAATTTCACGCAGTAACATAATATTAGGTTTTGAAGGAACTCTAACTGCATCACATCCACCCCCTGCTTCATAAGTAGGTACAAACTGATCACCATACAGCTCCAACATCTGTGATGTTACCAATACTAACTACTAATCATACTAAGAAATGAAAGATGATGAAAGGCAACAAGGCCCATAATGCTTTGTGTCTACATATAGTAATTTAAAGTAAATCCAGACCTCGTATAACTATCTAGTCTGTTTTTAAAGGTGATCTTATTTTTGCTAACAATGATATTTAGGTGCAATATATTCCAAGGTCTAACCACTCTGAGAGAAGTAATGGGCCCTTTTTTTTGTCTTACATTTGTTTCTGGCAAGCTGTAGTGGGTGACCCCTGGTGTTAATGTGAACCTGCTTGAAATCTAGGCCACATGATTCTGTTAAATAAGGATCTTGGTTAATATCCCATGCAAATAGAAGATCGCCTCTGATTCTCCGATTCTCCAGTAACATCAAGCTGAATTTAAGTACTCTGTCCTTGTATGACAGGGCCTTGTCACAAACAACAGACGTGGTTATTCTTCTCTGTACCTTTTCAATTCTAGCTATGTCCTTTCGTTTAAAAGGTTTCCGTAATTGTGAAATGTAGTTGAAATGTGGTCTTATATAAGCTCTGTATTAATGGCAGCAAAATATCAGGGTCTTTGGATGTGATGTTATGATGTATTGCCCAGCAAATCTTGTTAGCCTTACTAATAGTGTTGGTAATGTGAATATCAAAATTCAGAGATAGATCAACAGTAATCCCCAAATCTCTCTCGCTGTTTTTTTTATCCAATATTTTGTCATAAAGAAAATATTGTTTTTGGAAGTTCTTTTCAAAATGCAGAACACTGCATTTTGAAGGGTTAAAGCGAAGATTCCATTTGATAGACCACTCCTCTAATTTACTCAGATCTTCTTTGATAACTGAATGGTCTTCTGAGGTCACACATATATTGGTGATTTTGCAATCATCTGCATATTTGACAATGTTGCTTTTAATATTATTGGATAAATCAGATATGAATATCTGGAAAATTAATGGTGCCAGAACTGATCCCTGAGGGACCCCGCTCTCTACCTTTATCCAACCAGATGTGTGACCGTCAATCACTCTTTGCCTCCTATCCAAAAACCAGTTTGAGATCCATTGAGTAAATATAGGTTTGATGTTACACAACTGCAGCTTCTGAACTAAAGCCCTATGAGAGGCAGAATCGAAGGCTTTTTTTTTTTTTAAATCTAGTAGTATGACATCACAGGATTTGCCTTTATCTAAATTTTCACTTACGAGATTATAAAAGCCCACCAGATTTGTAGCGCATGATCAACCTTTTATAAACACATGCTGGGTTTGATCTAAACCTGTCATAACCAAGGATAATTTGTCCTTGATTGTATGTTCCAGCATTTTATTTATTTATTTAAGAGTTTAACCAGGAAGGCGTGCTGAGCGGAGGCCACTCGATCCAGATGTGTCCTAGAGAAGGGGAAAAACGGGATAAATTACAGATACAGTACATATACAGGAAATGCAGTACAGTAAGTAAATATACAAGGCAGCTACGATACATTTTTGTTACAGAACTGATATCCCAAAAGGTTACACAGTGGATGGGATACCAGTGTAATAAGCAGGCGGGTGAAACTCTGCAAAGCTTTAATAGAGACCAAAAAAAAAAAAGGAGCTTAGCATAATTATACATAAAACAGCTATTTTGAAGGCCCTAGAAGCCCCAAGAGGATGGATGGCGTAATGCTGAGGGGAATAAGCTAGGTTCAAGCGCAGGAGGGGGAGAAGTGCACCTTGAGGAGTTGGTTTAGTTACTGGCTGCTGTCTGTGTGCCGAATTTCGTCCGGTAAGGAGTTCCACAGTTTGTGCATTCGGGAGCTGAAAGCAGCTTGTCCTTTGTTAGAGGAAATGCGTGGGATGAGAAAGATCCTGGAATCTGAGTTCCTGAGTGCATACACAGTGGGAGGGAGCTGGACAGAGAGGGCCGACTGGAGGCATGTGGGGAGGGATTGCACCCAGAACTTAGCAGTGACCTTGGCACAGTGGACCTGTCTGCGATCCTGTAGAGACGTTAGGTCAAGTGACTTGTAGAGGATGCTGTGATGTGTCAAGGGTGGACAGTCCAGGGCAAAATGACAGAAAGAATGGTAGAGGGGATCTAGCCTGGTTAAGGATGATTTAGTGGCTGTGCTGTAGATTACATCCCCATAGTCAAATATCGGGAGGATCATTTTCTGTATGATCACTTTGTGAGCTGGTAAAGGTAGGCAGGCTCTGTTGCAATATACAGTGCCCAGTTTGGAATGTAGTTTTTTGTGCATTGAGTCAATATGCACAGAAAAATTGAGCTGCTGGTCAAGCCATACCCCGAGGTAACTGAAAGAGGAGCAGTCCTCCAGGGGGACCCATCAGTGGTGTGGCAAGTGGGGTTGATGAGAGGTGGGAGAGTGTTTGCCGCATTCCAAAAGTTAGAGAGACAGTTTTCTTTGGATTGAGGAAAAGCTGGTTTGTATAAAACCAAAGCTAAACAGCACTGAAATCCTCCTGGAGTCTTTCCACAATAACAAAGGTGGATGGACCTGATGCAAACATTACCGTGTCAGGCGGCATACATGTGGATGAGTGAGTGCATGCTAGCTGAGGGCAGGTCATTCAGAAAAATAGAGAACAGTAATGGGCCAAGGACCGAGCCTTGAGGGGACCCCAGAGGTGAGGGAGAGGGACGGAGGTGCAGGAGCCAATTTTTACCACTTGGGACTTGCCTGCCAGGTAGGATTGGAACCAGCTGGAGGCTGTTCCGGACAGACCAGCTCAGTCAAGTTTGGACAGTAAATGGGAGTGGGAGACAGTGTCAAAAGCTTTGGCAAGGTCGATGAAAATGGCTGAGGTAATGTGCCCTTGTTCCATACCAGTGAGGATAGCATCTGTGAGCCTTAGAAGTGAGGTGATGGTGGAGTGTGACTTCCTAAATCCAGACTGGTATGGTTTGAAGAAAGAGGAGGAGTCGAGAAAGGGGGTAAGTTGGAAGAGTACGAGGTGCTCCTGTAGTTTAGCTAGGATGAGGAGTAGGGATATAGGGTGATAGTTATCCGGCGAGGAGGGGTCCCCGCCTTTAGGGAGTTGGATGATGGTGGCTCACTTCCAATCAGATGGGATTTCAGCAAGTGAGAAGGAGAGATTGAATAGATCGGCCAGTGGTGAAGCATTTTTGAGTCCAACCCTGAGGGGCATTTACCTTTGGAAGGGTTGAGGGACTGTAGGGCTTTAAGCACTTTGGTGGGAGTAACCAGGCGAAAGGTGAAACAGGAGGCTGAGGCAGTGAGCGGGAAGGTGGGGGTGAGCTAGAGGGGTGGGGGTGGAGATTAGGAGAGAGGATGCACAGCTGATAAAAAAAAAAGGTGCTGAAAACTGTGGCCACTGCACCAGGATCAGTGACGTTGGAACCTTCAACATTTAGGGTTGGGGGGAAGTGAGTTTGTTTTCCAGAATTTAGCTGAGTGGTTTATATTGGTGTGGAAAGAGGCCTTGAAGTAGTTTGCTTTGGCCTGGCATAGTGACATAGTAGCGTGGTGCAGGAATTATGGAGTGCTTGGTAACGTTGGTGAGCTGCCAGAGTGCCGGTAGTCTTATATGATTTCCAGGCCTTGGAAAAAATAGATGTCAAACTAATAGGGCGATAGTTATCCGGTGAACTCTTAACACCCTTTTTGAATAGTGGAATAACATTTGCTAATCTCCATCCAAAAGGCACAGCTCCAGTATTTAGACTTTTGTCAAATAGAATTTTAAGTGGTACAGAGAGGTGCTCCTTCATTGCCCACATTAGGTCCCCAGAAATGCCATCTGGGCCTGGTGAGGAGCCTTTTATAATCTCATTTAATTTAATTTTAATAATATCTAAAGGAATGCCCACATTATGGGATGAGTGGCAATCTAGAGCTGCATGATTGCCAGTATTAGTGTCAGGGGAAAATGTCTTGCAGAAATGTAAATTAAGAAATTCAGCCACTGCTTTTAGATGTTGAAGAATGGAGGCAGTGTAGCCACAGTCTGATGTTTTGCTATTTTGAATTATGTATTCCTTCTGTACTCCCTTCCCGGCCTCCCCCAGGTTGCACCTAAGAGCAAGTCTTGTCTCAGAGTGCCTTTCCTGGTTACCAGTTTTTAAATAACTAAATAAATAAGTATGTTGTGCAGACATGTTAAAATTTAATGGGGTTCCCTGCAAACACTACTACCCAGGGTATCCAGTGATTCCTTAGGAAAGCTGAAGTTTGTCTAGACTTACCTAGAGGAGACCTGTACTGTCTTCATGTCCACTGTCTCTGCTGGTAGGCTGTTCCATAGGTTCATTGCCTTAGAAGATGTGCCTCTTAATGTTACCCTTGAATGTACCACCTCTGAGCTTCAGGGCAATATCCTTATGTTCTGCCAGAGGATACCAGGTAAAACATCTCCGTTTGTTTGATGTCATCGATACCCTTGAGTATGTGAAAGACTATGATCAAGTCCTCTCTCAGCCTCCTTTTCTCCAACATGAGCCTGCAGTGCTCCAGGTGGGACATAATAAAGGGCTTCTAATTAGACAGGATTATTTCCCCCTACTCTGCTGGTCACCCCTGTTCTGATGCACCCCAACATTCTGCTTGCCCTCTTGACAATAGCTGCACAGTACTTGTCACATTTTAGCCACTTGACTGTTATAACTCCAGGTCCTTTACCTTCACTGCAACAGGAGGAGTCTCATACCATAGGTCCTGTATGTTTCCTTCCCAGGTGAGGCACCTTGCATTTGGCTACATTGAATCTGAGACTCCAGGAGTCTGACCAATTGCCTGGCATGTTCAGGTTCTTGTAAGATTTGTCGTCATTCTCAAATGACTCTACCATCTTGGTTAGCTTAGTGTAATCAGTGAACGTATGCAGCCTGCTAGAGACCCCTGTTTCTAGATTTCTAATGACAATGCTGAATGGCAGTAGCCCCAGCACTGATCCTTTAAGGATACTGCTGAGTAGCCCTCTCCACTGGGAGTAGTGCCTGTCCACCATCACCCTCTGCTTCCTACCCCCAAGTCAGTTAGCAATCTGCATTGTGCATACTTGTGTATACCACACTGGTGTACTTTGCCCAGAAGCTTGTCATGTGCCACGGTGTCAGGGGCATTGCTTAAGTCCAGATAGATTGTCTATGGCCCTGTCCCCCTCCCTGACCACTCTCGCAAGACATTGATCAGGTTGGTTTTGCATGATCTGCCCCCCTAAAACCATGCTGCGAGGGGACAAGAACTTTTACCAAGTGCTCTATTATTCTGTCCTGGAGAGTGGCTTCCAGGACCTTGCACAGCATTAATGTCAGGCTGACTGGCCTGTGATTGCCAGTTCCAGCCTTGCCCACTTTTTGAAGATGGCAACCATTATGGCCATTTTCCAGTCCTCTGGCCAGTGTTGGAATTACAGGGGGGCATGTCAGGGCTTGTTCCCCCTAGTTCTGAAGTGAGCCCTGATAGCTCACATATCATTGCCATTGACTTATAAAGGGAAAAGGGGCTCAATTTAAAGATGGCACCCTTATGGGCTGCCATAGCTCAAAAAGTGTAATTCCAACACTGCCTCTGGCATGATACCTATCCAGACAGATTCCTGAAAGATTTCTGCATGCAATCCCACCAGTTGCTCACTTAGCTCCACTTTAAGCCTGTGGAGTATCCAGTCCTCCCTTTGGGACTTTTCTGGCTTGGTCTTTGCCTGGTAGTCAGCTATCAGGACGGGTATGGTGTCCCCAGTCTAAATTGTGGTTGCTCCTGATGTCATGGGTCATTCCCTCCACCAGGGGTCCCCATGATGAACAGTGAAGCAAAATATTAATTCAGCATCTCAGCCATCTCCCCCAGCTCCTTTCCTGCCTCCCCCCCAAGTTTTCAGGGTGCAATCCCTATTTTCACCTCCCTCCTTCCATTAAGGAGCTGTCAACTATGAATGTTTAAATGCAGCTTAGACTATTGAAGAAAACTATGTAGCAAACTATATTTAGTGGAGCCCACCATTAATTATTTAAAATGTAATGTTAAGACGTGGTGTCTTGCAAGACTGGATAAAAGGAATGCTCTAAAATGAAATGAAAAGGTATATAGGTGCGGAATTTTTCTGCAGCATGAACTGTTACTTATTAATTAGCCACAAATGAATTACCCCCAACCCCCCCACCAAGCATGAATGTCACCCAAAAAAAAAGTGGTACTCTCCCACCTGCCAGTGAAGGGTCAAAAAACTGAACAGAGCCAGTATCGACATCAGTGACTTTCTTTCTTCTGGAAATGCTACTGAGTGCAAAACAACATAGTGGTGCAGCTCTTGTTAGCCAATAGGAGCACCCCACCACGTTTTTGCACTCAGCAAGGTTTTATGAATAAAGAACTTCTTTCATGGAGGTCCTGGCATCATTCAGTTCACTCAATTCAAAAAAGGCAGTATGGCCTAGAGTTTAGAGCACCAAGCTGTGAAACCAACTCAACAGACTAGGGTTTGAATTGCAGCTTCCACTTGCATAATCTGTGTAAAACTGTGCAAGTCACCCTGTGACCCTCTGCTCCCGGGATGCACCTAGAAACATACTTTGCTCAGTGTTTCTTTCCTGGACAAAAAATTTACATTTTTTAATTAGTAATTAAGAGAATGTTTTTGCACCTTCACCGGCAACAAGGTGAGTGCCACACTTTTTTTTTTAATCTACTGTACATTCATTTTAGTGGTTCTACACTCTGAGCATCAGCTTGTGTGGCCCTTTTTGATGTTTCTCAACATAAATGCCTAGGGTTGCTTGCTGTCAGGTTTTTACCTGGTCATTCAGTTTTCTGGATCCCTATCCAGTCATCCATTTTTGTTCAGAGACAGTCAGGTTTTTGAGCCATTTTGAGTGCTTACATATTCTTAAAATGGATTTTGTCAAAACATTCATTGTTTTAGCTGCATGTCCAGATTACAAACAGGTTCTGTTGTCAGTATAGCCCTTTCTTTGTAAAAAAAAAAAAAAAACAGTCAACATGGTAGGGGTGAAGTACGGCCTTTAAGACCATTCTGCGTCTTAAAGCGGCACTGCAGCAAAGCTGGACAAACCATCCGACCCTACCTTTAGTAACAGTAAAAGATTCTGTTATCTTCCACTTTCATTTGATAGTAAACTCTTCTATCTGCACCAGAATTTAAGCATTGTTAAATGATTAAAAATATTTTTTTTCCAAGAAAAAAGTATGATCAGTTATTTTGACTTTGAAATAGTACTGTGAACATGGAAAGGAATTGGATACAGAAAAACATATGGGCCCAGATATTCAAAAGGGTTGCGCCCTGGCGCGATATTCAAAAGGGAAAAGTGAGCTGCACAAATCCTGATGCGCTGGAGTGCATCAGTAGTGTATGCAGGTGCAGGTGGGGGGGGTGCCCATGCATACCCTGCACAGCCCGATATTAAGCCCGGGATGCGCCAGCACAAAGTTGATCCAGAAAAAAAAAGGAACAACTGATGAAATGTGTAGTATGGTATGGTCTGCACACCCATTGGCTCATGCTGTGAACCAATGGGCATACAGCCCTACCGATGGTGTCAGTCGGTGGGCAGCGGGGTGGCAGGTGGGTGGGGTGCTGCCGCCTGCCGGCTGACCGGGGTGGGGGGTACCCTAGACCACCAGGGATATAGGACTTATTTCTATTTTTTTTACAGATGCCCGCTGAGAAGATAGCAGTCCACTGGACCACCAGGGATATAGGACTTATTTCTATTTTTTTACAGATGCCCGCAATTGGGCAGATAGCAGTCCACTGGACCACCAGGGATATTGGAAGGGCATTTCTTTTTTTTTTTTTTTTACAAATGCCCGTGATCGGGCAGATAGTGGTCCACTGGACCACCAGGGATATAGGACTTATTTCTAATTTTTTACAGAAGCCTGCAATTGGGCTGTGGAGCACATTGCCGGCTGCAGTGGGTGTCTGTCCCTGATGGATGCTGCCTGGCAGGGTGCCAGGTGCAAGTCGTTCGGGATCGGAGCACCTGCATGCAAATGGGGCCATAATGACATGCAAATGGTCCCATGTGCGCCTTGCATACATTATGGCCCATTTGCATGTTAACTTTTGAATATCACGGTTGCTGTGCCTGGTGCAATGGAACTTGCGCTAGTGCATCCCCATGCTCCACTCTGGCCACTTGCGCTGGCGCAGTGCCACTGCGTCATGCACACTGCGGGTGGCCAGGGTGCGATATTCTATGCTGCTAAGCCATGGTGAAGCACCATTGAATATCGCCCAGTCCACACCCCTGCGCAGCCAAGTTGAGCTGCGCCCAAGCTTGTACCACAGCCTGGCGCAGTTTGAATAGCTGGGCCATATAGTATACATTATAGTAAACAGTTTATTATATATATGCTTGCATGTTGTTTATAGTATCTCCCTTTTCCTCCCCAATCACATCTGTACATGAGATTTTCTTTAGATAGATAGATACAGTAGACAGATGCAATAGATGCATACATACAGTAGATGGATGGATGGATGGCATTATGGCCCAGAGGTTAGAATAATGAACTGTGAATGAGCTTGGTACATCCAGTAGACTTAGATTTGATTCCCCAACCTTCACTTGCATCCAGCATACTGTGCGACTCTAAGCAAGTCACTTAACCTCCCCAGTGCCCCCGCATTGCCCCTGAAAACAGGATCTTGTGCCTAGTAGGCCTTACCAGGTTACCAAAGAATATAAATAAATAAATAAATGGGAAGAACCTAGAAAACAAATGGGTACAACATGTTAACATTTTTGTTGAGCTGCTGCTTTATCTATTTTATTTTACTGCTCCATTAAAGTCTTCGCTGGCATAACAAATGACTTTAGAGGAGGAGGGATGCACAATCATTCATGAAAAGAAATGGAACTAGGGGCAGAGCTTAGGGTATGGTTAAGTAGCCTTTTTTTTTTTTTGCCTCATTCAAAGGTGGCAACCCTATAAATGCCACCTACAGTATCCATTTTTTGTCCAAAGTATCTTTGTGGGGCTATATCTATGGTAAGCAGTAGCGCATCCCACTATCACCCAAGCTATGTGAGTAAGCAGTTGGAAATGGACAAGAGAGTGCCATGCGAGGAACTGAGCTGTTGCCACTCTCAGGGGGTCCGCCTGAGACGACAACAAATGAACACATGAGGGAGGAACTCCGTTTGTCTGCAAAAGCAATAACTCCAAGGAAACAGGAGAATGGCACGTGGGTACTGCAGTGCCACGTAGGCTTCACTGATTTGCTATGTTGCATGTTTCTGTAATAATTACTATTTCTGTACAAAAGCACTTCTTTTGAGAGGTATTGTTGATAGATTTTGTTTTCTATTAAAGTACCCATATGTCATTCACTTTTGTTTACCTGGAATTATTGTTTTTGTGGGGGATTGAGTGGTGTCCCTCTCTTTGTTGTTGATTTGGGTAAGCAAGCCTGGGTCCCGGAATACCATTGTTTACAGCGCTTCCCGCCTTAAACAGATGAAACTGCACCATTGGGCTACTCCCTTCGTAACCCCTGCAGCAACCCAAGGAATCTAGGGTGCATCCACACTCTACAGGAGCACGCTGTGTAATACTGGTATATGGAACAGGTGAGGGAGCAGGGAGCATATTTGCCAGTGACTGTGCAGTGCAGAAGGCTTCCAAAACCGGGAAAAAAAGAGAGGCTGGGAATAGGATGATGGCCACCATTCAGGCTCTCCCCCTATAGCTGGATGTGGTCTCTTCTCTCAGTGCTGTGTATGGGGCCCTCACTATGGGGAACTGTGGTGGTGAGGTAGATCTCAGGAGACTGGATGGCCTTCCTGATAAGTACCACCCCCTTAAATGCAGTTAAAAAAAAAAAAGCTTTTTGTCATTTCACAATGTGTTAGCTATTTCCACCTGATAAATCTCATTTACCATTCATCACCATTCCTTCCTTTTCAAGGTGGATTCAAGTGCTGACACTGAACCGGGTATACTAATGAGTGCACAGACCATCACATCAGAAAGTCCTGGTACCACAACCACCACACATATCACAAAGGTATACTTTTGTCATCATAATTTGTTCTGAAGAATTAACTGCTGCTTCCATCATTTAGCTCATTTTTTTTTTAATTTAATTTACAGACTGTAAAAGGGGGTATGTCAGAGACTAGGATTGAAAAGCGAATTGTCATCACAGGAGATGCTGACATTGACCATGATCAGGTAACACACAATATTTACATTTATTTATGTATTGTTAAAATGGCCATACAGAAAACTAAACTGTAAACTCATATCACCATTTACACATACTCATTTCTGAAAGAAAAAAAACTGATCGGCATACTTAAAAATAAATAAAAATATTCAGTGGAGTGATTTTATTACTGATATCTTTATTTCATGTCTTTTAATCTCGGTTTCCATTTGTAACTAGTGTAATTTGTCATGAATCTCCATCTTGCTTCTGATCATGCATGTTCCACCTCCTCTTTGTTTTTGCCCCTCTGTGGTTTCCTTGGGCTAGGCTCTGGCTCAGGCAATAAAGGAGGCCAAAGAGCAGCACCCTGACATGTCAGTGACCAAAGTAGTGCTACATAGAGAGACAGAAATCACACCAGAAGATGGAGGAGGAGGAGAGGACTGACCCCAGGTAAGTGGAATGGAGCATAATCAGAGGCATTCTGCAACCTGTTACACAGCAAAAGGCAGCTCCCCCTTACATCGTCTCTCTCCACAGCTTTAACTGTCTCATGTACTGTCTTCAAAGCAGGTTTGGAGAAAGCGCACATTTAAATAGCTGTAGTTGCTAAAATTAAAAAGAAAATTTGAATTGTCTGCTGATACAAGGCATTACATTGAAATAAACTTGCTGTGAAACAGTACATTCCTGATAAAGGGTTAAACCAGTCTTCTCTCATTTGCTTGCTTTGCTACAAACATCCCTTGCATCGTTGCATAAGTCATGCTTTATTTGCTTTAGCCTTCTAACTCTTGATTGTGAATGGGATATGTTATGTATGGCTGACGCATAACAAATATTTAACAAAAAAAAACTAGAAAGGTGTCCTATGTGCTTTAATAACTGGCAGCAATTCATTGTGCTATAGTTCCATTTGTAATTTTTGGTTGTTTTTTTTTGTTAGGTTGGGTGCATTAAAGCTGCATTTTGAGTGTTGGTGCTAACTTTTAATTTTATCTGTTTATTTTTTGTACCCTTTAAATGGATGCCCTGCAGTACCTATTTGGAGCATTTGTTTGGCATTGCTTCTAATGAAGAATGCATCCTTTTTGTGTTGAGCGCCTTTACAAAAAGGTACCATGTTCTGTCAAGACAACTGACCGAGTCGACTGAATCGGCAGAAAAGTATACCGTACATAACGCCTCGCTGTGCATGAGCTTCTGGCATCTCTGTTGTGTACAAGTGTAACTGTGCCTGCACTCTGTTCTAACCCAGATGTGCCTGCAGCCTTTATAACATACAGTACATGTTATTCTTCCTTGTTTAAGATGGAATTTTAATGTGTTGTTTTATTGTTTTTACGTTGTGGCTTATCTAAGGGTTCTTTTCTCAAAAGAAGCATGAAGTTCTGTATCAGAGGCTTCAGTTTATATTGTAGATGGAACAAAGACAAAACCAAACGTGCACACACACCTGCTTGGTGCTCCAAAAAAGCCATAGCGCCCACTTAGAGTATACTGGAAACACTAAACTCAAGTACTTTCAGCAAAGAAGTGTTGAGACACCCCTGTTATATACAGAGTTGGTTGTTACTAGAGTTACCAGAAAGAAGTAATAATGTGCCAAGTAGAAAAAAAAAAAATAATAAAAGTGTCCATCGTCAGCACAAAAGACCAGCTGGATGCCCAGTATATCGGGGTCTTCCAGCACTTAACTATGTTCACGGTTTAGCTGTTCTTTTATAATCACGGGTGGGTAATCTCCATTGATTGGCAGGCTAAGGAGCTCCACAAAAATTTTTTGCGCCCTCATATATGGAGATAAGGAATGCTTTTTCTTCAGCATAAAGCAGTCTCTTCCACTTGGCCCTCCACATGTCACAGTAATCTCCATGATTTATTTGTTTATTTTTATTTACTGAGACACCCTTTTTCAAGGGCAACCCAGAGTTAAATACAAAAAGTAAAGTAACGTTCCATAACTGAGTGCGTAATGTCGTACATATAGTGGAATGAATAGAGTGACAGTGCATGTACAATAAAAATCATGACAGTACCATACAGTAAATTATTTCATACAGACAGAGTGACCAGTACAGAGTACATGACCACATCAAAACACGGCAGTGGTTGAACATTCTCAGTGATCATATCTGCAAAGGCTAGATTTAAAGTGGTGTGCCTTAAGGGAGTTTTTAAAGGCCATAGCAGAGGAACAGTTTTGGACCTCCAGAGAAGGTTGTTCTATAAACCAGGAGCTGAGAAAGTAAAAGCCCATCAGCTGGAGTTTGTCTCAACCCTGGAAACAGTTAACAGAATTCTAGCTGAAGTCCAGAGGTGTCTCTTCTTTAGTTCAACAGTGCACAAAGGCTAGGAGAAGTGGAGCCATTAATTGTCTTGTATGCTAGATTCAGTAATGGATACCCATCGACCATTTACATGTTCATGTACGTGATCTACAGGGTGATGCTGATGGTTTCATAGTGTTGGTGGAAATATTGCATGGTTTGATTTATGGTGAGAGACAGAACCTGAGATTAGAACACTGTTTTGTGTATTGGTTCTGATTTAAAGTGTTAATGACTGGACTGCCATGTTAACATATGTATTATCACTAAGGGTTGGAAGACTTGCAAAAATAAGCAAATTCAATTAGAAATAACTAGAAAAGAAGTGTGGTCCATTTTTTCAGAACACCACCAGCATCTTCCCATGAAAATCTGACTCAGTCCTTTCATTTAAATAAAATTACTTTTCATTAGAAAATGGGTAAGAAAAATACTAATCTCTGATTAGCTGAGCTCCATACCTAGCAGTACATTTATAGCCAACAGAGATCAGGGAACAAGAAGACCCATACCAACCTGCCTCACTTCCAAAGGGGTATCACTGTGCCCACTTTAAAATTTTCAGAAGTGGGCCTGCCACTATTTGTTCGCTTGCTAAGCGAGCTTATGTCCCCCAGCTCAGCCTTAGTTTTCAACTGCCCTTAGTGTGACAGCAATAAGCATTATTAAAAAACATTCACCTTGCATAGAAACAAAGAAGCTGTTGACAGAAAAGGACCTCTTGGCCCACTTAGTCTGCCCTAAAGTCCCTACCTACTGTTCTACCGTAGACCCTAATTGATCTCTAGCCTTACCCCCCCCAGCCCTGTTACTAAGGTCCCGCTGTGTCTATCCTATGCATGCCTGAAACCTGTTACCCTCTGCTGGGAGGCTGTTCCAGGCATCCACTACCCTTTCTGTGAAGAAACATTTCCTCACATCCCCTCTGTCTTCCCCTTCCAGCTTTATATCATGCCCCCTCGTCCTTGAGCATCGCTTTCTGTGCAATATCCCACCCTCCTGTACCTTATTGATACCCTTGAGATCTGAATGTTTTACCACATCTCCCCTCTCTCTCCTTCCCTCCAGTGAGTACATATTTAATTCCTTGACTCTTTCCTTATAAGACTTCTGATGCAGGCCATGCACTATTTTGGTTGCCCTTCTCGGTACTGCTTCCACCCGGTCTATGTCCTTCCTGAGATGGGGCCTCCAGACCTGGATACAGTATTCCAGGTGTGGCCTCACCATTGATCTATATATGAGTAACACTACCTCCCCTTTTTTTTCTGCTGGTGACACTCCTTCCTATGCACCCCAGTATCCACAAACAGGCATACCTGTCCTTCTAGCCCCTCTGTAATGTTGCTAATGAAGACTTTGAAGAGGACCAGTTCCAGTACTGACCCTTGTGACACACCACTGATTACCTTACCTTCCTCTGAGTGAACTGCATATCCCGCCACCCTTTGAGTTCTGTTACTTTGCCAACTTTGTTCCAATGTTATTATCTTTGGACCTACTCCCATGCTGCCTAGCTTGTTTAATGGTCTTCTGTGTGGAATGGTGTTGAAGGCCTTATTGAAATCCAGGTACGTCACATAAAACGCTCCTCCCTGATCCACCACCTTGGTAACCCAGTCAAACTCTATCAGGTTTGTTTGGCAAGATCTACCCCCTGTGAATCCATGCTGCCTCAGATCCTGCAATCCACTGGTGTTGAGGTATTCCCCAATCCTTTCTTTAAAGAGCAGCTGACACCTTTGGGAAAAACTCAGAGAAAATAAAAAAAAAAAAAGTGGGGGAGCACTGCAGAACAATAAATAATGTTGATCTGACCTGTGCAACTGCTCAGCATGTTGCTTCAAGTACCAACAAAATGGCACATGTTTTCAGTTTTAGGGGAATTGAGAGAGTATTTAAAAACCAAAGGGGTGGTGACTACAAAAATGACATATTAGAAAGAGAAGGATTTTGGATCTTTACTTTAGGTGCCTACAAACACCCAGAAACATAGACTTTGATGGCAGATAAGGACCGCTTGACCCACCTAGTCTGCCCACTTAAATGAAAGATTCGACATTACACCATACCTGGGGAAAAGGAAATATTGTGTTCTAGAAATATAGATACCTACCGCTGAAGCATAATCTAGTAGTAAACAGGTATTGATTACTGTGATTAACACAGACCATGAATTAGATTGAGAGCATTTGCTGTGGATTTCTGTTATCTTTATCCTTGCACCCCAACCCTGTGCAAATCTCTTCACTTGCAAACTGACTTTTCCATAACCTTGCCCACCACCGAAGTAAGACTTTCAAGTCAGTAGTTTCCTGCCCTCCCTATTCCCACTTTTATGTAGTGGGATCACATCCACACTCCAGTCACCCAGAACTTCACCCATATCCAGTGGTAGATTGAACAGGGCTGTCAGAGGCGCATACAGTTCCTTCAGTATACTAGGGTGAACCCTGTCTGGCCCCATAGCCTTGTCTACTTTGTTTTACTAGTTCCTGAGGACTCTCTCCTCTGTAAAAGGGCTAGTGTCTACCTCCCTTAATGCCCTTTTCCACTATCTTTGGCCCGTCACCTACCCCTTCCTTTGTGAATACTGAACAAAAATACTTATTCAGTATGTTGGCTTTCTTCTGGTCCTCTTTCACACTCCCCTTCCCTACCCTTTTGGTCTTGCTATCCCTGCTTTCCTGTTCTTCTTTTCACTTATGTACCTGGAGGAAGTTTTATCCCCCCTTTTTTGCTGATTTGCAGTGTTTTCCTCCATTTGTGTTTTAGCTCTCCTAACTGCCTTCCCTGCCTCCCTTTGTTTCTGCTGATAACTCTCCACATCCTCTTCCTTAAGAGTTGTCTTGTGCCTTTTGTATGCCTACTTCTTTTCTTTTACCTTCTCTGCTACTTCCTTGGAGAACCATTGCAGTCTCTTCCTTCTCTTGCTCTTAGTAACCTGCTTGGCACAGAGGTTTGTTGCCTTCTTAATGGCCTACTTTATTCTTGCCCACTTTTCCTCTACCCTACCCTTATTCCCTATTCCTGCTAGGGCTTCCCTGAAACACTCTCCTATTTTCTTGAAATTGGCCCTCCTGAAGTCCAGGACCCTCATTTAAGTGTGGCTGTGTTCTAGCCCTGTCCTTATGCTGAACCACACCATATGATGATCACTGGTCCCCAGGTGACTTCCCACTGTGACATCAGTGACAGTGTCCTGTTTGACAGTACCAGGTACAGTAACGCCCCCTCATGAGTGAGTTCTTTAACTAGTTGCCTGAAGAACACCCCCTGCAGGGAGTCTAGGAGTTCCCTACTTCTAACTGATACTTAAGTGTATTATCCATCTTCTTGCCAACTCTGTATGCTTGCCCAGGCCCACCTTGGAAATGAGCTTGCTCAATGGTGTTACACCTGGTAAAATAAAGACTGATTGATTGATTTGATTGATACTGCAGCAGGTAGGCTCCAATCCACATCTGGTAGATTGAAGTCCCTGCTAGCAGTACCTCACCCTTGTTAGCCATCCCTTGTATTTTATCTACCATATCCTTATCCTCTCCCTGTGCTGGAGGTCTGTAGATCACCCTTATCCTAGTAGTAGCCTGCCTCCTTGTCTTAAGGGTGACCCCCAGTACCTCTGCTTTACTTTGCCCCCCTCTTGTATTTCTGTGGCCTTTATTTCTCTCTCATGTAAAGAGCCACCCTCCTCCCTTTTTTTCTACCCTGTCCCTCCTGAATAGCACATACCCTGGTATGGCTACCTCCCAGTCTGGGTTTTTATTGTGCCAGGTCTCCTGCTACCGTGGTGGTGTCTAGGTCTGCCATCTTGTTGCCCAGACTTCGAGCATTTGCACACATGGCTCTCCATTCTATACTGCCATCTCCCCTCTTCTTGCCCTTAAGCCCTTCCCTTTTCCTCCACTATTATGTTTCTTCTTTCCCCTTCCCTCTTCCTCCTGGTTTCCTTTTTGTGTTTGTCCCCTGTGGGACTTCCCACCCTTGGGATTCCCATTGCTAACCCTGTAAGCATGGGAGGGGAGTGACGGACTATGTCTCCCTGCCTTATTCTGGCTAAACTGTTCATTAAAGAGCTTGGTTCCCCTCCTGGAGGGATGTTGGCCATCACCCCTGTACAGGCCTCTGTCCCTCCAGGTGGAGCCCCAGTCCCCAGTGAATCAGAATCCCTCTGCTCTGCACCATTTCCTCAACCATAAGTTGTAGTCCCTGGTGCAGAGCCTCCTGTCATCCCCCTTGTCATCGACAGGTAGCACATCTGAGAAAGTAACAGATTGTTCTACTTGCCTAAGATCCCTGCCCAGTTTCCTGAACTGCATCTGGCCTCTTCCCAGCCAGGTCATTTTTCCCCAAGTGGGCAATGACTTCTAGCTCTCCCTCCTTGCCTCACCAGTGATGCTTAAGATCCTCCTTCCATCCCTATGAGCCATGGCAATAGGAAAGCACCTTACCCTTACCCCGTACACCTTGGCACTAGTGCCATTGAAGCACTGTCACTCTTCAAGTCTGTCAGTCTCTCACCTTTGCCATCAGGTGCAACTTTGCCCCACTACTGCTGTGTACAGATTGCCGCTACAATTGTTGCATCAACACACAGATATGTGATGCTCCTGAATACTCCTTACTACTGCCATACTTTTTTAGAAAAATTCTGCTCTCTGCGTTGCTACTCTCTGAAAAAGGGGGAGGGAAGAAACCGAGAGAAAACAAAGAAACTGAAGTGATAGTGTGAGTCTCAAAATAAAAAGGCTCTCAAAGAACAGTTGCACCACCTACTGGCAATTCTGTCACCAGAAAGACTATTTTACAGCAACATGCTTTTTTTATTCATTTTTTAACCATCATTTTTATACTTTAAACATTTTTATTCAGAAGATTAAACAAATACTAATTTTCTAAGCACCATAATAAGATTCAGGTTGGGTGGTATGGGCTATTCCTGCCATTTCAGGAGTTGTAAGGCCCTCTGCCTGGGGCATCAGGCCTTATTACACCCCTGGGGATGTATAGTCCAGTGCCACCTACCCTGGAGTGTATTACTGCTTGCATCCCTAGAGGTTGCAACGTTAGCCATTTTTAAAGTGTTTTGTTTTTGTTTCCATACAGAGATAACTTTGGAACTACGTGGTATTACAGTTAGGAACTTCATTTTGTTTAAATGAAAGCTTAGCGCTGCAGTGGTGCTTGGTGAAAGGTTCCATTATTACTGAAAATCTTTACATATTTTTTTAATATTCATTTCTGTACAGACTCCAGCCATTCATAGCATTAACAGCAAGTTCCTACAACACACCATTGTGATGTAGAAACTCATCAATAATAAGACTTTAAGTGGCGCGCTTCTATGTCACTTCAGTCCCAGGCACTCAAAGTGGAAGCAAACCATCACCAGAGCAGACACAGGTAGACAACAATTGAAAAAATAATTATAACCAATAAAATATACACTATGTATACAAGTAAGTCTACAATGGCATTTTGGTGTTCTGGTAACAAATATAAATCACTTGTGCCTCATACTTGTGGTTTATAAATGCCACCAGAAACCCTTGATGCCATAGCAGCCTTATTATGTACACTTATGTATATTTGTTTCCTTATATCTTGATGCCCTTAATCAAAACTTGTTTGAACAATACGAATCACTATGTGTTAAATAGACATCAAGTGAGTTACTGAGAGTTACCAATTGACATGCTGTGACACGATGGAACTTGTCATTGAGCACCACTGTAGGGCAGTGTCTTTATGTTTTATTGGTACAATCTTCATTTATCAGTATTTTAAGTTTTATTGATAACCTTTATCCATATATTGTTATAATATTTTACAAGTAGGGAAGAATGAAAACTATACCAGTATGGATTTAAAAAAATAATTTCATATCCCTAACAGTTCCCGGGTTATCTCTTATTTTATTTAGAATTTACATACACCAGGATAGCCATGTTTAGGTGTATCACTTATTTTTTAATAGGGTCCTTGAAGACAGTATTACAGCAGCAGGTTGTTATATTAGTTGTTGGGATCTGAGCCTTGTAGACGCTCCAGTGGGAGTGACCAAATCCTTTGAATGAATAGTGGGAGCAGGTGTAGGTTGCAGGATACTTCTTATCTGCCATCCACCCGGGGGTGAGAAGGAATTCCTGCAGGAAGTCATGGACCTCATCATCGATCTTGTGTTGGAATTCCCCTGATGGGTGATTCTGGGGGATTTCAACACATGGGTCGATGAACTCTCACAGTTTGGGCAGGACTTCTTCCAGCTGATGAACTCATTGGGCCTCACACAGGTAGTTACCTCTGCTACCCATAGTCATGGTTATTCATTGAACCAGGTCTTCCTTCTGGGGATGGAGATTACTGACTTGGTGATGGAACTGGTCAGTTGGTTGGACCATCACACTATAAGGTTCAGATTCGAGGCACCCCTCCCTCCTCAAATAGAACTGCTCCTATAGAAATGGTCTAATACCGCCCTTTAAGAGATTTGACCCCTGATGGTCTTACGGTGGTGCTGGTCTGAGCTGGGGGAACTGGTACTCACCTATAATAAGGCAGTGGTGGGTGCCCTCAAACCTCTAGCTCCTGTCTGTGTTCACCCCCTCACTCTTCGTTCGAAGTCCTCTTGGTTTGATGGGACTTTGAAGGAGTTAAGGTGAGGGGTTCGAAGGTTGGAGAGATGGTGGAAATTGGGCCTGATGGTCGACAGATTTCGACTGCCGATTGATGGTCTTTATAATGAGCTGTCATTGTCCTGTAAGAAGGCAGAATTCCTGTCCAAGGAGATTGCTGCAGTGAGGAATTGATCTGCTCAGCTCTTCCGGACTGTCAACAGATTGTGCAATCCAATCTGTCTTCAATCATGGGGAGTGTTTTCATGAGTTAAGTGTGATGAGTTTGCTCACTTCTTCACTAATAAGATTGCCAGCATCAGGTCAGTGATCCATTCAGCATCCTAATGAGTATTACGGAGATCAGCATGAGGTGGCAAATATCCAGTCTGTCTGGTCTGACTTTGGCCAGTTGGCAATCGAGGACATTGTGCGGGTTGTCCAGAGTATGCGCCCAATCTATTGTAGTCTGAACCCGGGCCCAATGCACCTCCTAGTGGGGTGCATTGAAGTCATTGGCCCAATCCTCGCTGAGATGGTCTGGTGCTCGTTGGAAACGGGGGTGTTCCTGGACTCCCTGAAGGAGGCGGTAGTGGTACTTCTCCTGAAGAAATCCTCCCTTAACTCGGAATTCTTAGCAAACTACAGACTGGTCTCTCTAACCTGCCCTTTGCGGGCAAGGTTATTGAGAAGGTGGTTGCGGTGCAGCTGGGCAACCATTTAACAGTCCAAGATGTCTGCGATCCTCTCCAGTCCAGGTTTAGGAAGAGGCATAGTACCGAGACCACCCTCATTCGGGTACTTAATGATCTCCTGATAGCAAGGGATCAGGGGAGCCAGTCCATCTTGGTTCTTCTTGATCTCTCAGCAGCATTTGACACTGTAGACCATGATGTGCTGCTGGATCACCTGCAGATTCTCTGAGGACTGTCTGGTACAGTTCTCGGATGGTTTTGACCTTTCCTCGCTGCCAGGACTCAAAGGGGGGTGTCAGGGATTTATTCCTTGGTCCCTCTTCCCTTGTCTTGTGGGGTTTTGCAGGGCTCTGTGCTGTTCCCCATGTTATTTGTAGTTAGAGATGGGCGAAGTGGCCCAAATTTGCTCCACGGAGTGAAAGTGAATTCGCGGAGTGATCCACAACGCAAAGCGGAGTACTTTGCGTTACAAATGGGTAACACGAAGTCCATTGAAAACAATGACTTCACGTTACTCCACCTTCCCAAACCACTACTCCAACCAATTCTTAAGGCGAAGTACATTGAAAACAATGTACTTCGCCTCACTTTGCCTTGTTTTTAAGCTCCAAAGGCGAATTTTGCAGTGATTCATGGGATTTCAGGTCACATGGGCTGTAGATTGTTCTGCACAGCCTCAGTTTGTGGTAGTGTGTATATGAAGCTGTAGGAGACAATGTGCTCCGAGAGCTCTCTGCAATTCAGACCTTCTAAAAGCTGTTAAAAATCTTTTTGAGTCATTTTTTTTGCTGGAACTTTAGTTCATCGATTATAGGAAACCCTCCTGTGCTCATATCATTGAGCATTTATTGTTTGTGTGTGGATTTTGAATGTCAATGTACAACATTCAGTCTATGTACTGAGAGACAGAGGAAGTGTGCTTTGGTGGAGGGGCGTGTCTGTGGTGTAGATAGATTAACTTGGAGAAAAAGACAGTGCTTTCTGTTTTAGTGATATTTTTCTTGTATAACTGTGTTAATGTACACACAGTAATATTTTTAATAATTCTTGCCTTTTTTTGCTGATTGTTGTGGTGCAGCAGTGCATAATTTTAGTTTGTTTAAAATATGTGGTTATATTACTGAAGTTTTCAATTTGCTACGCATTACTTAGTGTGTGTGTGAGTATCCGTGTGATGCTTGTCATCAAATCAGACATCTTTTATTGTGCCACATAAGTTCAATAATGTGAACCTGCTGTCCACTGCAGCTGCATAATTTTTGTACTTTGTGGTATCTTTACTGGTATTGGAACTAGTGACTGTTACTGCAGCAGTGCAATACAATGCCCCTCCCCCGCGGCCTACCCCAACCGGCAAAGGTATTCTTTTCCAGATTTGAATTTCTGATGGTGAGCACTAGTTAGGTGTTGTGCCTTTGCATCTGCATCTCTTCAGTGAGCAGCGCAATCTTAATCTGTCTGTGCATTTGCATCTTTTTAGGGCCCAAACTCCATCTGTAACTTAAGTCACAGTTGTTTCTTTGGTTTCCCTTCAGAGTACTGGACAGGTGTGGTGCATAATTCTGCATGAACATTGTACTCATTAATATGCGTTTTTAAGTCAGGGCCATCCTCACAAGTCACTCGTGATACAAATCACGTTCATCATCACGGTCACAAATACAGTCACAAATTACGATTTCCGATCACGTCACAAATCGCATTCATTTTTTTAATAGTTACTTGGATGTATTGTAAGCCTATTTTGTAGTATCTCTCCATGCTTCACCACCCCACCATTGTACTCATTAATGTTTGTTTTCAAGTCGGAGAGTTTTGTGCCACACCTCATTGGGGCACAGGGAAGTACAGCCATAGGCATTCACGTTTCTTCATCATTGTGGTCAAAAATGCAGTCACAAATCATGATTTACGATCACGTCACAAATCACATTAATTTTTTTTGATAGTTACTTGGATGTATTGTAAGTCTGTTTTGTAGTATCTCTTCAGGCTTCACCATCCCACCATTGTACTCATTAATACATGTTTTTAAGTCAGGGAGTTGGACTGTTTCTGCAATACATACACAGACTGGAAAGATGACTGACTGCACACATGCAGTTTAGCACAGTATACTTGCACTGCTCAGAATACAAAATGTCACACATATGGAAGACAACAAAAAAAGGGCATAATTACATACAAGAGTCGGGATGGTGGAAGAATACATTTTATAACACAGCAAGGAAGGTGTGGGGGGGCACATGGTGTGAGGAAAAAAAAAACTAATGTGGGATCCCATGGTGATCCAGCAACAGTCCCAGCATAGCCATAATTTGCAACTGATGTCCCTCTATGCGATCCAGCCACTGCTCCACAGCACTCACCCTCTCATTGTTCTCCTTGACAGCACTCCAGAGAACTGCCAAGTCAGCCTGTGTTACACGCAGTTCTCTGGGGTCCACACATTCTACGGGCTGACCTGCTGGTGGTGGGGGTGCTGATGGAGCAGCAGATGCTGCTGTGGCCTTCCTCTTCTTAGGGATGCAGCAATGCACAGCTGCACCCTCTGCCACAGAATGGCCAGCAAGTGTAGGCATGGTCCATTCTGTGGCAGCCTGCCACTCCAACTGCTGGTGATTGAGCATGTGGGTGAACTGGTCCTCAGTCCCCAGGTGAGTCCCCTGGGGGCCATGGTGCACCTCCACCTCACATAGGCAGCACTTGACCACACTGCTGTCCCTCCCCCTCTACACAGTCAAAAAACTGCCAAACAACGGAGGTGCAGGGAGGACCAGGCATAGGCAGCGGATGGCCAGATGAACTTGCAGCTAGCAGGTCACGGTGCTGAACAGGGATGGGATCCACACCTGGGCCCAGGGGAACAGGCACATCCTGCTCCAGAGGACCTGGTGTTGGACTTGGTGGTGGTGGTGGTTCAACTGCCTCACAGTCAGGACAGGAGGCGGTGCTGGTCCCTTGCCGGGGTACTCACAAGTTTCAAGTGGTCCAACAGGAATGGGTGCCCATGCCCTCCACACATGCCCACGGAATGACGCTTACCACTACCACGCTCTCCCAGAGCTGCCCCAGACATTTCCTCACCCTGGTCCATCTCTCCTACTGAGCTCCCTCAGTCCGAGCAATCACTGCTCAAACTGTCACGCCACACACACACACACACACACACACACACACACACAGTCACACAGACAACTAACTACTTATAAAGGTAAGAAAAATAAAATTTACAGAAAGAACAAATTAAGTAAAAAACAGTACAGAAGACAAAAAAATGTAGCTTTTAAAAAGCTGTTGGGTCTAAATCAAAGTTTAAATCTCCTCCTCGCTCTGATCTCAAAGTATCAGCAGTCACAAAACACACTTCTCTCTGTCTGTCTGCACAGGAGAAAGTAAAAGTGACTGCTTGTATGACTCACTTTCTTCCTGCCTAGCTAAAGAACATGTGACTTACAGTACTGCGAGCCATGTGATATGTGGGGGGCTGCCAAATCTGAAACACCAAGTGGATCACTTAAAATCATAATGAGGAACACAAAGTCTATTAAAAACAATGACTTTGCCTTATTTCACATTGCCATTCCGCCTTAACACGAAGTGGTAATGACAAGACTGAGTGAGCACTTTGCATTGCCCACTCCACAACGCGAAGTGCCCACTTTGCATTCACGTCCGCCGGTGGAATTTAAGTTGACTGCATCTCTATTTGCATTGTACATGCTGCCATTGGGAGACATTATTAGGTAATATGGGCGGAGTTTTCACTGCGATGCAGTTGACTCTCAGCTCTACATGTCTTTTGTACCCGAGCAGAATGGAAGGGTCTCAGTATTTAACAGCTGCGTCTCCAAGATCCAGGGCTGGATGAGTGCCCGCTGGCTGAAGTTGAACTCAAAGAAGACTGAGGTGTTGGTGGTGGAGCCAGGTCACCATGGTTTGGGGTTGTTGGCAGGTCATTTTCCAGGCTTTGGCTCAGGGGTGACCAGCTGCTTACCTCTGACTGGGTGCGAAATCTGGGCGTTGTGTTCGATAGCAGCCTGATATTAAAATCTCAGGTGTCTGCTGTCATTAAGACCCCCTTTTTCCATCTGAGGAACATCGCTCAGATTAAGCGCCTGGTCCTGCCTGGTGACCTTCCAGCGTTAGTACATGCCTTTGTAACCTCACGCCTTGATTACTGCAATGCCCTATACCTAGGGCTACTGGGGACTGATATCCACTGATTGCAGCTAGTGCAGAATGCAGCAGCCAGGTTGTAGACTGGCTTACCAAGATCCTGCCATGTGACACCGGTTCTCCGCTGCCTGTATATTGGCGGACCTCATTCAAGGTCGGGTTACTGACCTATAAAGCCCTACAAGGACAGAGTCCACACTACTTGCAAGATCTTCTTCACCCCTACCACCCCCTCCACTCACTCCGTTCCTCTGGTGAGGGATTGCTAGAGGTTCCCAGGATCCGACTGAAGACCTCTAGTGCCCGCTGTTTTGCTTTTGTGGCCCCTATCTTGTGGAACTCTCTATTCGCTGGGTTAGAGAGTGCCTGACTGTCAAGAGTGTCAAAACCGCCTTAAAAACCCATTTGTTTTGTTTAGCTTATCCTGATTCTAATAATAGCTTATTGCTATTCATCTCTGATTATTTTTTAATTGTTTGCCTTGGATATTTATTTCTTTATTTGCATTTTTTTTGCTTATTGTACAGTGCTGTGATCTTTTGGAACAGTATTTTTAAATAAAGTTGATTTGATTTAATAAGTACATATGCACAAATTTACAAACGCTATACAAGTTAATGGGGTAGTGCCATTGCATAGGAATTGGGATGGATGGGAATGAGTAGTGAAAAGGAAAAATAATAATAGTGCCTAAACAGAGGAACTCAGCGAAGGAGATGTTAGGAGAGGTTAGCAGACATGAGGGCTTTGAAGGTGCCAAGCCATGGCTGCTTTGAAGGGATGGAGGTTGTTGATGACTCTGATGTTCTTAGGTAGAACATTCCATGTTAAAGAAGAATAGTCATCACAAAGGGTCCCACACTCAAGTGTGGGGGCTGGTGTCAGTGTGCACTTTGTGTGCAAAAACAATTTGGTTTACTTTCTTTTTACTGTAGTATATTAGATTGTATCAGCCTAATTTTGCTTACTTGAAGACTGACGTCTTCTTCTATTCCTACAAATCCCAGAATCCCCTGCATCTGACATCAGAGCAGTAGACAGCAGTGGGAGATTCAATAGCCTGCAGTGCATGCTAGGATTTATATCAGCGCTTATCTTTTCTTTGCTGGTCCTGCTCTCTTTCTCAGGCTAAGTATAATCACAGGGGACTATACTTAACCCCTGGAGAAACGCAGACCCGGAAAACATATCAAGAGACTATAAAAGCTCTAATATGCACTGCAGGCTATTGAATCTCCCACTGTTGCCTACTACTCTGATGCCAGTGGCAGGGGATTCTGGGATTTGTAGGAACAGAAGATGTCAGCCTACAAGTAAGTAGAATTACTCTGAAAACTTTAAAATACTATAGTAAAATGAAAGAAATCAAAATGTTTTTTGCACACACAGTGCACGTTGGGGCCAGACCCACAATTGAGAGTGAGGCCTTTAGTGATGACTGTTCCCCTTTAATGGAGCTACAGCGGGGAAGGCCTTCTCTCCGACAAATTTGTTCTTAGCTGGTGTAAGAGGAATCTGGATTGAGATAGGTGATATGATTGTGTCAGTCTTGTTAGATTTTTTTTTTTAGGTAGCCAGGATTAGAACGTTTTGCACAGCAATTATTACTGAGGCCTGTTTAAGTTCTCTCCTCTGCTGTAAAGGAGGCAATGGTGAGTTCTCTTGTTACAGCCAAGAATATGAACCTGTACATATTATTAAAGCCACCATGAGTTTTTGATAATGCAGTAGCATTTGCTGTTGTATTAATTTCACAGGCATGCTCTAAGGTAGGGTAAAAAGGATTGACAGAGGGGATGTTTTATGCTGTTTAAATTTAGGCCGTTTTTGTAACAGTAAAGCAAACCCAGTTTTTGGTATACACTTCTAACTGATCTGGAGATGCTGTCAATGAAGTTACATTTTAGGTCCAGCCATAGTCCTAGGTATTTGATGCACTGCATACTTTCTAGTGGAGGACCACTTTTCAAGAAGATCTGAAATAGACTGGGTGTGATCGTCTTCCCACTGAAGAGCACATTTTTTGTTGTACTGTCTGAAAGCATACAATTATCAGGCTTCCAATTGTGTGTGATGTGAAAGGTTGTTTAAAGTTTAACATTGAAGTAATTGATAGATTTAGATTTGGTGTGGATGACTGTGATGTGCATGAAGATGTGTACAGCTGTCCAAATGTGAAACAGAGAGTAGATCATTAATCAACGGTTTGGGCCAAACTGCAGTTTTCCTGTGGTAGCATGCATTTCCTCAGCTCTGGGGCATGGAAACAAAATTCCCCTGAGCCGTGCTGTTGCATCACTGCTGATCATTTATGTTAAGCTGGTCCAATAGGGAGTGCATGTAGTGGAGTGGAATTGGCCACATGTTGCTAGCTCCGAGGATGATTTGTGAATATATAGGGGCCTAATTCCCAGACCAGGTGTTTTACGTTGCTAAATGGGGCACCAACACATTAAATTACTATTACTGAAAACTTTACTTATGTGCTGGGGAGAAGAGCCCCCCGCCCAGAACATTTGGCCACAGTAACATCACACATTAAGAACTTATGTATGTACGGTAGCCACATGGTAGTACACAGCAGCCACACACGTACTGTACCTCCATGCACTGCCCATTACTTTTGTCCCATTCATGAGCTTGGATGAAGCATGACCGAGTTGGTATTTTATTGTCATCTCTGGTAGTCCAGTGGCAACCCCCTCCTAAGCCCCAGCATGTAGAGAAACCCTGATAGTTCAGCAGATACCCCCTTCCTATTCCTGTGTGCATCTTACTGATATGCGATCCCTCAATGATTTTTGTCCCCTGCCATCTGTGAGCAACAAACACACCTACCACCTCTCCTAAAATTTTCTTAGCATGTGGCATCACACAATTTGACACCCAGTGCAACAGGGTTGCCTTGCTTTAAAGGTAGACCTACAGGCCCCCTGATGAAGCCTCATATGTTCAGAGGTGATGCACCAGGGTTTCCTTTCCTGGCTCAGTTTTCGTAGTGTGCTAGTTCAACTATTGTGGCACACAGAAAAGCTTTCTGAATGCAGCTTTTTCCAGACAGTAAACTTTAAACATTTATGTGTAATCCATGCAGAAAGTGTCACCCATATGTGTTTCTCTTTTGAGGCTAGAGCTGCAGGTGTTGGCATGCTGACCCTGCCCACTTCTGTGCACAATTGCCATTTGGCAGACACTGCTACAGGAGGGGTGTGCAAACCCTTTTGAGAACAGCTTGGGGTTGCAAGTGCAGAACTGGTAGAAAATAGTTTCTGCAACAGTTCTGCACCAGTTCCTTGTGACTGAGAATCAAGTCTGTAGTATGACAGCAATGCTGTAAGCTATTTTATTTGGAACATTATAACAGTAGATCCTCTTATTACCCAAACTGTTTTTGAGCAAACTGTCTTGTTGGTGAAACAGCAAATGCAGTAACTAACCTTGTCATTCTTTCTCCGACAGGAATAATTGCACTTTCATATAAGAAGGCAAAATAAAATCATCGTTAGAAATACCGGCATTCATACAGAGTCCCTTTAAAAAAAATACACAAAGCAACCCTAAATCTGCAATTGAAAATGACACTGCACTGAACACACTCCAGGAGAACCTGCCTTCACCGTTACTGTGAACACTTATAAAAGACCTTCCCTTGACAAACCAGTCAACTTCAGTATCAGAAATAATATTGCATGAATCAATTAACACAGAAAAATGCTGCATTTTTAATTTTCATAGAAGAGAATCTAAATTGGTAACTATATCTGCACGCTTACAGAGAAGATGGTAAAACTATTAAAGAAGCAATCTCATGTAACACATTAGCAACCCCTGCCTTTCACAGTTAAGGTCTTAACAGATCAATAATTTGTTAGGTAGCAACCATTTTGTTTACAGACCAATCAAGATTACCCTGAAACTGCTAGAAACTGTATAGCTAATGTGTATAATGTTAATCCCTTGCATTAGATGTGCCAATAACACATTATTGAATTTATATCAGATACTCTGTAACAACTTGAGACTTTTATCTGGATTTCATCTGATTTATTTTATTAGTACTATAATGCCTGCAAATCATGACAGATTTTAGTGGAGACGTATACATGCATATTACATTTGCTTTGTAGACTGGATTTAAATATTTTTTTAAATAGTGATAATTGTTTTTTTCACTTGTCTTGAGTTGAGGTCAGTAGGCTAAAGTAACCCCCTCACCGACTCGAGGCCTGTAAATTATCTGTAGTAATTTTGAAAAATTGCATCTGCATTTGTTTTCAGTTTACACACGTACAAAATTGTTGCTCTTAATTCCATTTAATTTTATTTTGTATATCATTTACCTTTTTCTCACTAAAAGTCACTGTTTAATTTTGAAGCGTGTTCAGCATTTACTCTAGTTCAAAGCCAAGCCTTAAACTGTACATACTGAACTGCAAGTTCCATTGTACACTATTTAGTACTTCTGGTTTATAAATATCCAACTGAAAGTGAAATGATCCCATTAAACTGTCGGCTGCATTACGATACTTGTTGAATGTATGTTTCTGCATAGTGTAATAAAAGTGGTAAATGCATTCAAAATGGATTTGCTTTTCTTTCTAATAAAGTGTTCTGGAACTTAAAATGAGAGGCATGGTTGTCCCTGGACCAACCAGACGTACTGTGCTTGCTATTAATAAGACATGGCTGAAGCCCAACTTAAGATCTGTGATTCAGAAATATACTCACCCCCCATTATAAAATTGTTAAAGGACAGAATGTTTAAAAAGTGGGGGTGGGGGTCTTGTTTTGTACACCAGTTGATTTGGAAGCCAAAACTTTATCCCTGACCAAGCACTCCAATTCTAATTGCAACTGGGTAGTGGTATGAGTTAAACTAGGCATTACAAAAAAAACAATCTCTGCTGTGGCTCTAACCCATGTCTGGTGCTGTACAGGGACTGTCAGACCTAGGATCCAGCATGTCACAGTGGGGCCATAGTGAAGTATTAATTTGGAGATTTCAGTTTAGGCTGGATGGGCAATAGCCCAAACATGATAGATGCAACTAGGTTTAATCTTAAAACTCATAAACATACTCTGTTTGACTGAATTGTTTTGATGTTTAATACAGTAAGGATAGCAGGCTTGACAGCCAACATATTTAGTGGTTATTACCAGACGTTTTGTTATGGAATAATAAACTTTCAAAACCAAAAGTTCTCAAGTCCCGCAATTACTCTGGTTGAGATCCTCAGGACATTGCTAATAATTTAAAGCTGGTAGACTCGTCCTTCCTGGATGCCACACTGGATGCAAATCATGCTCTGGATTTCTTTATTAGGGAATTTACTAAAATAATAGACAAATATACTCCACTTGCTAGAAGGAGAGTTAAAAGGGTCTCCAGTAAATGCTTAACCAAAGACTTATCCCTGTTAAAAGACGGAGAGAACACCTGGAAACTACACAAACTCGCCAATCTGTATGCAGATTGGTTAAGTTACAGGTAGAAAAGAATCTCTTTTTAAAACAAGGGGGGGGGGGATAAAGAAGGCCAAAATCTACTTTTTTTAAGCATTAGCAGATTAAATGTAATGGTAATACAGGTACTTATGGAAAAGAGTTAACAAGGTATTGTGTCTCAGAACAAATATGTCTACATGTGTACTTTCAATGTGGAGGACAGGAATATGTCTTAGCCCAACAAAATTGCTATTGCTTTCAACTCAGCATCTTCTTACTTGAATGTTTTTACTTGAATTTTCCTGCTGTATCTGACTTGGAAAATTTACATGAATTGAACTGATCTAAATTCTAGTTCAAGATTGTCCTCCCCTTTTTTTTTTTTTTTTTTTTTTTTTTTAAATCTTGTGATTGTTGAACAACATTGCAATTGACAAGTCAGAATGGTCTACCTCTGCAGTTATTAAAGCTGGCTCTAGCTATTACTGTATGTCCTCCAACCACTGTCTTTAACTTATTTGTCACAGGTCAGTTTCCATCTGTTTGGAAACTAGCTCAAAACATCCTGGTACATAAAGAGGATTCTAAACAATGATAAAGAATTGTGGACCTGTTTCTATATTATCAGTCTAACAAAATTACAGGGAAAACTGGTTCTTTTACACATTTTGGGCTACATGGATACTCGTATCCTAACCCTCCACCACCAGCATGGCTTTTGGAATGGGCATGGCACAGCGACTGCTTTGGTCAGATTCACAAACAATGCCTACAGTGCCATGGATTTGGCGTGTTGACTGGGACTGTATTTGTGGTTCTGACCCACTGATTTGACCTTGTCAGCTGCAGCATTTTGCTGACTAAACTAAATGATAAATCCACACCTGATGCAATTGTGCTCTGGATTTCTTTATTAGGGAATTTACAAAAAATAATGGATTGCTATGACTCAATTGGTTCTGGATCTGTCAACTCAAATTCAGTGTGAAGAAATGCAATGTCGCGCGTTTTGGATATAAGAACCCTAAAATGAAGGACTGGACAGAGGGGTTAGAGCACATCGAACTACTGAGGAGAGAGAGAGAGACCTGGGGGCCATCATTAGTGATAGTCTCAGACAGGAAGCCCTGTGCAACAGGGCATTTATGAAGGTCAACCAGATGTGCTGTACAGGCAGAGGATCACCAGCAAGGAGGCAAGACGTGATACTGCTCCTGTACTTGTCTCTGTTGAGGCTGTAGTTAGAGTACTGTGCACAGATTTGCAATCCCTACCTCACAAAAGACTGCAGTCATTTAGAGATGGTTCAGAGAAGGGCCACTAAAATCATTTGGGGGTATGCAAGGTAAGTCATATGAGGAGAGGCTGACTAGCCTTAACATGTACACACTTGAGGCAAGACAGGAAGGGGGAATATGATAGGGACCTACAGATACACGCATGGTGTCGGCAGAGGCAATTCGACAACACTGTTCAGTCATAATGAGGAGCCAGGTATCAAGGGTCATAAGTACACACTGGTGGGGTGTTTTTAAAAGGGATGTAAAGAAAGAAGGTAGTGCACAAATGAAACAGACTGGCAAGCAAGGTGGTAAGCCCAAGTCTGCCCATGGGTTTAAGGTGGGATGGGGATAGGTACAGGGACATAGTGGCTGGGGGGTTGGGGAGTGAGATAATGTCTGAAGTGGGTCAGAGCTTGCATCTGAAGGCTCAGACTATGCCTGGCAGTTACGGGTTATAGAGGGCATAGGTAGAAGAGTGCATAGTTGATGGACTCCAATTCTTCTGCCTGAAAAATGTCTCTGTTTCTATGTTTAATGGGCAATGTGCAAGCTGATCTGACTCTTCTTAAAATATTTTCCATTCATGTGTGCTATTAAATTTGTGACATATCAGGGAGGCTTCATCAGATCTGATATGTAAGACCTTATATAACTTTTTATTTCTCCTTCCATCGATCTCGCATCAGGCTGAAGACATGCCTTGAGATTCCTTCAACAGAAGTTTTTCTTCAACTATTTTTACTATAGCATACAGTTTGCTTTCGATGCTTTAGTTGACACAGCCATCGCTGTTTCTTGTTTTTTATACTGCTCTTTTTTGCTGCAGTCATGAGGGCAGCTCTGGATCTGCTTCTGTGCCAGGCTCCCCTGCTGCTCTGCAGATCCAGATTTTCCCCTCATTGGTCTATCCCTTCAGGAATGGCACTGCTATATCAGAATTGTTCTTCCAATTGGCTGCCTACTGTTGGTGCTCTTCCTCCAGGTTCCAGTGATATATCATTGGGTTCCTCTTTTGGGTAAGTTCTTGCCATATCTTTGGCCTCCACTGCCACCTTGACCATCATTGTTATTTCGAGGTCAGTTGCTGGTGCTGGCCTTGGATCCTTATGCTGGGCCACAGTTCTCTGCTTGCTGGTTGTTTCCTGGCTCTGCCTCTGATGTTCTTGCTACAGTTTTGACTCTGTTCTGTTTTGCACCAGAAACTGTTGCCTTCTTTACTGTCAAAGTTTTTGTCAGCTTTTCCCACTCAAACTGTCATTACATCTCGGT
The DNA here is from genome assembly GCA_016271365.2 of Neoceratodus forsteri. Taxonomy (NCBI): domain Eukaryota; kingdom Metazoa; phylum Chordata; order Ceratodontiformes; family Ceratodontidae; genus Neoceratodus; species Neoceratodus forsteri. Next base: position 1,548,109,720 of record CM057455.1, on the reverse strand, counting down.
CGATTGCTGAATCTGTGCTCAAATCCTTATGCTGTTCCGTAGCATTCTGCTTGCAGAATGCCACCTGACTCTGCCTGGTTGCCACTCCTGCTGAAGTTTTTGTCTCTCTTCTCTGTTTTGTTACAGAGCCTGTTATGGCTTATGCACTATTCCTGGCTTCGAGTGGCTGGATTTGCCACTGATGTTAAAGCAGCAGTGCATGATAGTGGAGAAGATTTTAACCTATACTTTTTTTATTATATTTTAGATTGCCCCTTGCCTCCTGGCTTGTATGATACCCTTCTTTCCCATTTTGAGTCTGCATTAGCACCTTTTGTTCTCATCTCTTTTTGTACACCTGTTGTCCCATAAGGTCAGGTAGCTGTGTCTGTTGCATGGTAGTTCATTACAGTCACAAAAAAAATGAACTTAACTTATATGTGTTCAGAAACAAATAGAACAGTGATGAATACCTGGTCTGAGCCATATTAAAAGGAGGACTTCTTTTATTATTTTAAACTTTAAAATAAGTGGCAAAGCAGACTCAAAATAGGGATATCATATAAGTTGGGAGATGAGCGACAATCTAAAATAGAATCACAAAAAGCATAAGTCAAAAATGTCATCGTTATCATACACTGCAACTTTAAGCAGCAACTGTAGTCTTCTAAAATGACTATCATTCCATTTAGGTGCTTAACCTGCAGCCTTGCAGCCATGGTAGGGGCTCCTTTCACAGGCTTTGCTCCCATGCTACCCGTGGCTACTCCCATAACCCAGCGTATGAGTTTCATTATTCTCCTATCTCTCAGACTCTCTTGCCTCCTTGTCCATACCAGGGTCACCAAAGTTATGGGTTCTGGTGACACCACTGCCACCCCTGCAGCTTTCTGACTCCCTTATGCCTCCCCTGATTTCTTTAAAGGATTCCAGGATCCTGCTGGGAGACCACGTGTCCCTCTTCTAGCCAAAATGAATGAAAATTACCATGGATGCTTGGATCCTGGATATCGTTCTTAAGGGGCATGCCCTGGAGTTACTATCTATCTCTCTGATGCATTCTCCCCCTCCCAACGAATACCCTCTGGGTCACCTATCTGTCCTGCCCAATGACGTTCAGACACTTCTGCACAAGTGGGCTATAAAATTCGTTCTTGCTGTGAACCTGAACAAGGGTTAACATGCCTGATATTTTCAGGTTTCAAAATGGATAGGCAATCTACTGTATGTCCTATCATGGACCTCAGGGGAGGTGGAACCTATACATAGAATACAAAAAGTTTAATTTTATTTGTTTGTTTATTTGAAATTTGGTGACCAGGAGAAGCACACTGAGCTGTGCCTCATTTCCAGGGGAAAGGGAAGGGGGAATATGTGTACAGATGCAAACAGACTTACAGAATCAGATAAAGCTGTTGGAAGTATTAGTGAATGGGGGAAACTCGGTCAGGACACCAGGGAAATTCCCCCACTTTTGTTTAGAAGAAAAAATTACTTACCATAGTAGTATTGTTTCTTCCAAGGGATGATCTAGTAGGATTAGACAATTAGCAGTCAGACTTAGAGCAGCTGTCTGCCCACTGAACTTTGAGGTACAATGTATGCAAATTAGGGAATTTGGAATACATCATTCAAAACTTCTGCCTCTAGGTGTCATCTAACTGCCAGATTCAATTTTATAGGTGAAAACAGTAGACTATTAAATAATTGTAAGTAAAACGTCCTTATTTATGATACCTTCCCCTTGATAGAGAACATGTTTCAAACAGGACAAAATAGACACAAAAAGGAGCTAAGTTTCCTAGTCATACTTGTTCGCATTAATAAATTATAGTGGCATGGTAGTGCCACTGCAGTTAGGGTTGAGCAGGCACTTCAATGTTAAAACTCAAATTTTGCGCTTTAATAACTTTACAACTGTTCAACAGATTTGCACAAAATTTTGCATGCTTGGGCCCAGATATTCGGATTGCACCAGGCAGTGCGCAAACCTGGGCACAGTGTAACTGGGATGCGCTGGGGTCAGGACCATGTGATATTTAATGGTGATGCACCATGGTGCAGCACCAATGAATATGGCACAGACTGCACATGGTGCAGTGGCACTGTGCCAGTGCAAGCAATGGATAGGGAGCATGGGGATGTGCCAGCGCAACTGCAGTTGCGCTAGGTGCATCACCCGCGATATTCAGTGGAGGGCATGCAAATGAGGCCATAATATATGCAAGGCGCAAATGGGGCCATTTGCATGTCATTATGGCCCCATTTACATACCTTGCACAGGGCAACCTGGTGACTTGTGCCTGGCAACTTGTGCCTAGTGCCAGCACAGCATAATGTGTGCACAGTTGGGGTCCCGGTGCATCCCCCGCCACATAGCCGTGATCACGATAAACCTCCATAACACACTTCCCTGGTAGTCTAGTGGACCCCTTTCCCTCCTGAATCACTGATCACCAGTGTATGTATATTAAAAGACTCCCTGGTAGTCTAGGGGACCCCTCTCCCGTCCAATTCCCCGATCATGGTAAATCACTGTTACACATCCTGCTGGCAGATCAGTGACACCCCACACCATCCCACCCACAGAGGCCCCTTGAACCTCTCCCACCCATCATCGGCGGGTGGCTGTAAACCACCTGCATACTGCCCAGCCACCGCTTAACGAAGGTACAGAGGGCTGCAGGGCTCAGACAAGTCCCACATTATGTGAATTAAGTCATTCACATATTTGGGACTGTCTAGTACAGTATGCCCTGCAAGCCCATTGGTCCATACAGTCCGCACTGTACCTGTCATTTGGCACACGGCTTGGTGAGTTGCAGCCACCTGCTGATGACGGGGAGCGGGGTGGGCAAGGGGCCTGTGGGGTGGGAGAGGTGGGGATGCCACTGGATCACCAGGGACATGTGTTACGGCAATTTACCATGATCTGAGAATCAGGCGGGGGTTCTTTAGACTACTAGGGAGGCTCCTACATATACCGGCAATTGGGGAATCAGGAGGAAGGGGGGCCCACTAGACTACCAGGGAGTGTAATAATATCCATATACTGGCGATCGGGGTCACGGGAGGGAGGGGGGTACCACTGGACTACCAGGGTACTATGTGTGCTTGTGAACGGTGTTCTAGGTGGGCGGGTGGCCACCAACGGCTGGCGGCTGCTGTGTTGCATCCTGCAATACAGCAGCCCACTTGTGGGTGGCTCAGAGTTGTTCCCACTCTTCATGGGCTCAACTTTGAGGCCCCTATGTGGCACAATGCAGAGTGTCAGCCAGCATATGCGCCCGCACATCCCTGACTGAATATTGGGATGTGCTGCCATGCATGGGCACACCCACGTATCACGCCGCGCCATTATCATTGTGCTCGGCACAGCCGAGAGTGCGCTGCACCGGGCAACTTTTAATATACCACCAGGCACATCATGGTTGCGCACGCACAACTCTGTTGTTACATACGCAACCCCTTTGAGTATCTGGGCCCTGGTCTCCTGGGGTAGATCTTTTGATGTGCCAAGTGTTGTTCCAGTTGGATTTGCGGATTTTGAGATCTGGATAGTGAAAAAAAACCCTGAAAACTTGCCATTTTTTTTCTGTTTTTTTCTCATCGTGCTGTGCACAGATGGTGTTGAATTGTTGTTTGAAAATTTTACGGTAGAAAGAGCGTGGGTGATGCAATAGGCCAGTGTTTATTTGGTGAGAAAAATATTAATCCGTTCCAAAGTTAAAGCATTTTTAAGGGCCCATTATTTTCAATGGGATTTTCATTTTTCAGGACAGCTGCACGGAACAGAAAAGGATCTTTGTTTGTGAGGAGGAGTTCCTTGTTCACTAGGGGCCAATACTTGTTTGACAGAAAAAAATACCTTTTTCACGAGCCACCATCTTGTTTTTTCATTTTGCGCATAAAAAACTGTTATAACTCTGCCCAGGGATGTCTGTTTCAGACAACTAACTATATTTCTTGCTCATTGGGAGTTGAGGAGCTCCTCTTTGTGGTTTCCCACATTTGCTTGCTCTTATTTTTCATGTTTTTTAACATTTTAAATCCTTGTTTGCCACCCGCTAACTTCCTTATTAGTGAGCCCTTGTTCATCAAGGAAATCTGCTGGCAAACAAGGATTTCCCTTTTTCACAACCAGATGGCCAAAACTACGATCCTTGTTCAAGAGTCGATTTCCTTGTTGATCATGATAAATAAAGATAGCAAACAAGGAATTTTTCTGGTGAACAAGGATTGTAGTTTTGGCCATCTGGTCGTTAAAACGGGAATCCTTGTTTGCGAGCTGATTTCCTTGTTCACCATGATGAATAAGGATGGTGAACAAGGACTGACTTTTGGCTATCTGGTCGTGAAAATGTGAATACTTGTTCGTGAGCCAATTTCCTTTTTCGCGATGACAAACAAGGATCACAAAAAAAGAATTTGGCTGGTGAATAAGGATTTAATTTTTGACTATCAGGTCAGGGAAAATGATTTAAAGCCATTAAGTAGAGTCATTTGGCTGGGGAAAGGATACTTTTTTGCCAGAGGTAATCTTTTTTCACCAGTATAACATAAGATTGGTGAAAAAGGATTCTTGTGATGATAAAGGATAGTTTTATTGTTTTTTTAAAGCAAGTGTTCAATGCATTTCAATGCGGTTTTGAACTTTTTTTATGTATAACTCTGCTGTTTTGACCCCAAATTTTCTACATGGTGTTTTGGGGACCCACCTTAACAACAATGAAACAATGGAGTAGTGGGAGCTGTTTAGATACTGTCTGTTCCCCCCCACTACTGCATAACCCCAACAGTATGTTGCCAGTAAGCAAAGATCTTACTTTGAGAGGGTTCCTGCAGTAGGTCATTACATATAGGACTGCACCCCCTGGCATCAGGACCACACGGCAAAACTTTTCCAACAATGCCTGGGTGGGGGACTGCCCACCTGACATCACGTGATGGACATCGGCGTGACTATATATAGTGGGCGATCCCCACACCCGCCTTCCAATTCTTTCCTGCAATTGACCTGCGCATAGTACCTCACAGTAGCACTTGCTCAGCTGATCACCATTTTCACCTTTTTTCACTGTTATTTTTGTTCACTAGTAGTTTCTTTTATGTCTTCTACATCGCCTACTGATAAGTCAAAGAAGAAGTGTGGTGCACAGATCCCTCAAAAGGACAGCCACCTTCGATGCCTCTTTTGCTTGGGCCTGGACCATGACACCGCGGCCTGCCCTGACTGTCAGCCCTTCAATCAGGATACCTGTAAATGGAGACAACAGGCCCTGGAAGCCCATCTATTGAAGACCAGAATGGCTTCCCTCGAGAAAGAGATGCAAAATCTGAGGGACACCGCATCTTCTTCTTCTGAGACAAAAAAGAAAGAAAGAAAAAGAGAAAAATCAGGAGAAGGAGCACCCAGAGTATCCGGACCAAGGGGACTCCAACAGACCCTCGACTGGCAAGGCCGTTCCTCCACCGCCTTCCCTTGTGGTTCTCTAGGCCATGCCCGGGGCCTCTCCAGGTACTTCTGCTGCTTTTCTCCCGATCTCTATCGGTAAGCCGTCCACTGGCCCCTCCAGCAAACGCCCAGTTGTTGCTGATAAGTCAGCCACTGGCTCCTCCGGGGCCTGCTCGGCAGTCCATAAGCTGAGTCCCAGGGATTCAGTAGGAACTTGCCTGACCTCTACCGATTAGTCGGTCAAGGGTTCCTCCCTCCTCCTCCCAGTCAACCCATCGTCCGATAAGCCAGCCGTCTCTGACATCTGCCCGGACTCTGCTCACCCATCGGGGGCTCATGCCAGCCAATATTCTCCACAGGCTTCTCTTGGGTGGGAACCTTCCCTTCCATCTCCCCCAGTAGTTTCTCCACCCTCAGTGGTCACGTTGAGTACGGAGGAGGGAACGGGACCCCTGGAGGTGGTTCTCTCTCTGCCCACCCCAATGATGGTTTCCCAAATGCCCCAGAGGGCACCAGGCCAGAGGCTCCAACTCTGATCCCTCCCAGGGTTTCCAACCCACTCTCTGAGCCGTCGGACCCACTGTCAGGCCTTCCTCCATCAGCTCCGCCTCACCCATCATCAGCGGTTCCGATGAGCATTTGGACAGCCCCTCTGTTGGTGCTCTTGTGTCCGATCCTGATGCCAGTGGTGGTACAGTCAGGCTGAATGCCCTTCAATCAGATGATGGTTAGTCTGATGCCTACTTACCTGACATCCACCCCTCTGATGTCAGGTATCCTTACGCAGGGTTTCACATCTGGCCCTTCTCTCCCACGTATTCCAGGCTCTTTCCCCCATGGGCTTACATCGGCCTACCCTCAGTCAGGCCCTTCATCCGACTACTTACCCCATTCAGTTTATTCGGGGTATCATTATCTGGGTTACCCCTCTTATCAGGGTTATCCCCACCAGCATCATTTTTGTGGGTTGGGTGCACCTAGTTACCACTACCCACCCACCCATGTTCCTCCTCCTCTGACTACATAGCAGGATTTTCAAACCATGATCCAATCCTGGTGGAAGGAGGCTAGGTCGGAGCTGGTTTCTGACTTGGAGAAATGCCTGTTGGCTCCAGAGGTCACTCCCCCCCCCATGTTCTTTGTCACCCGTCAGCTCTGTTCGCTCGATGGTGCATATTTCGGTGTCCACTCCACAGGAGGTCAATCTCCCTGATTTTGAACCTCCTGACAATTGCAAATCACCTTTTTCCAGGGAGGATACCTTGAAGAACTCTTCAGATGACCATTCCTCCATGGCCAAAGGCAAGGCTTCTCCTAAGTCTCCCACTGAGGATCCTTCATTCACGGAGTTACTGTGCATCATCCAGCAGTCTAATGGCTGGAATACAGAGGAACAGGATCCTAAGAAAGAGTCTTGCTGAACATTTAAACCTTGAGACAGCTTCTCCTATCCCTGTCCCCCCAGACAACCCCTCATGAAGACCTCACCAGTACCAGCTTGCAGCTGCCCCACTCTATACCGGCCATCCCTAAGAAGGCAGACCAGATTTACCATGCTCCAGAAGAGGTTTCATATTTGGATACTCACCCCAAGGCCGATTCCATTCTCGTAGCTGCTGCCCATGATTGCTCAGCTACCCCGAAGCACATGAGCACTTCACCCCCAGACAAGGAATCACGGCAGCTGGACCAGTATGGGAAAAAAAGTTTATTCCTCCACTATGTGCACCCTCCGCTCCCTCAACTACGTAGCGCATATGGTCTTGTTCCAAAAAGCGACTATGGCCAAGCTTGAGACCCGTATCCAGGCCATGGAATCTCCAGAGCTCAAGGAGGAGCTTGTTAAGGATCTGTAATTGTTGGAAATTTTGTGTAGACATGCGCTTAGGGCTACGTATGATACTGTGGATGTGGTAACCCGCTCCTCCACCATGGCAGTGTCTCTTAGACAACATGCTTTGCTACGCATCTCTGGTCTCTCTAATGATGTCCAGGCTGCAATTCAGGATTCCCTCTTTAGGGGCTTGGTCCTTTTTGGAGGGGACACTAAAGACATCAAGGGCCTCCAGGATAGTGGCCAGGCCCTGAGGTCCATGAGATCTATGTACCAATTGGGCTTTCAAAGGAAACAGCCCTTTTGGAGGCAGACCAAAAGGTAAGGTAAACAGCCCTTCGCTAGACGACAGGGCAAAAGAAAGTCCACGGGTCCCACCTCCCCCCGCCTCAAAATCTCAGAGTGTATCCGGGGAACCCCCTCCCCCTCTACCTTCTGCTTCCTCACTAGCTATTCCTTCCCCCTCCTCTGTCCTGTGGTTGTGGGCAAGGAGCCAGTGGGAGGAAGGTTCGCCCTTCACATGCAGAAGTGAAGGGACGTAACCTCAGATGCATGGGTCCTACAGCTCATTTCAAAAGGGCACACCTTGGAGTTTGTGGAGTTTCCTCCAGAATCCCCTCCAAGTTGCTAGTCTTATTCTCCACACTGGGTTCCTCTGGTCAAGGAGGAAATCCAGTCTCTAGGTCAGAAGGCGGCCATACAGCCAGTCCCTCTGTACCAACAGGGGAAGGGACTTTATTCCCACTTTTTCCTGGTCCCAAAAAAGACGGGTGACCTCAGACCCATCTTAGATCTCAGCAGGCTGAACCTGTTTGTCAAGTACAAAAGGTTTCACATGCTCACATTGCAGGACATCCTGCCTGTTCTGCAGAAGGACCATTGGCTTTGTGCACTGGACATGCAGGATGCTTACCTGCATATTCCAGTGTTCCTGGGCCACCACCGTTTCCGGCATTTTTGCTTCCAGGGGGAGCACTACCAGTTTACAGCCCTCCCCTTTGGTCTTTCCTCAGCACCTTGGGTCTTTACCAAGTGCCTTGCGGTAGTGGTAGCGGCCTTGTGCTGTCGGGGTATAGCAGTATTCCCTTACCTCGATGATTTTGCTTTTGATAGCCCCATCTAGGGACAGCCTTCTGGATGCCCTCTTGTGCACGTTGAACCTATTTTCATGAATGGGTATCACAGTCAACATTCCCAAGTCAACTCTTGTGCCTTCTCAGAACTTGCAGTTCATTGTGGCTATCCTAGACATGGTCTAGGGCTAAGCCTTCCTCCCCCCAGACAGGGTGGAGGCTATTCACGAGCAGGTCAACTTAGTGACCTCTTCCAGATCCCTTCCGCCCAGAGCACTGCTACACCTCTTAGGCCTGATAGCGGCCTCCACCTCCATGGTCCCACTTGCCAGGTTACATATGAGGATCACCTGGTGGACCTTGCGTGTCCAGTGGGATCAACACTTGGATGACTTGGACCACCCGGTTCTAGTCTCCAGCACGATCAAGAAGGATCTCCTTTGGTGGTTAGATCCTCTGAATCTTTCCCAGGGCCTTCCATTCAGAAGTTCCCCACCACTTTGGACCCTCACCAAAGATGCCTCCTGTCTGGGCTAGGAGGGCCCACCTGGTGGACCACTGGGCTCAGGGTTTGTGGTCCCAGTTGGAAATGTCACTCCACATCAATATTCTGGAGATGAAGGCAGATCTTCTTCGGACTGGTCCCTTGCAGTAAGTCATTACTTATGGGAGTATCCACCAGGTAGCGCTGTCACATGGCAGTTTCTTTCAGCAGTCTTCCATGGGGGCCACCCACACAACATCACTTCCTGTGGATGTGTATAAGAGTGGGTGGCTCCCAGTACCCTCTGTTCATTTTTCTGCCAGCTTTAGCTCGCACGCTCAGCTCTCCTGACCTCCTGGGTTGCAGTCTTCGACTCAAACTTGAACCAATTTTCTGCCTTTGGGTCTGAGACCTGAGACTTGCTCTCAGCACCCCAGGCTTCTATAGCAGGCCTGTGACCCACTCACAGTACCCCTGCTGCTCCCAGACTCTGGCTGTCTTGCTGCATCTGGGGCTTCTTTAGGGCCTAGCCCAATTTTTTCTTCTACTGCAGGCCCAGTTTTCTGTTAGAGCTCCCGGTACACCTGCTGCTCCCTGGCCCAGGTACTCTTGCTGGGTCTGGGGATTCATTAGGGCTGCTATTAGCAGCCCAGCCCAATTTTACTTCTCTCTGCAGGGCCTGTGGAATACTCTCAGGCCCTGGCTCTTCTACTTCCAGGACCCAGGCCTGTGCACCACTCGCTGCATTCCCAGCTCCTGCCTCTGATCCTGGATATGTGTACTACTCCCAGGCCCTGGCTCTTCTACTTCCACTAGGCCGGGCCTGTGCTCCTCACAGCGCCCCTGGCCCTCCCTGCTCACAGCACCCCTACTGCTCCCTGGCCCAGGCTCTCTTGCTGGGCCTTGGGACTCGCCCATGGCCGATCAGCCAGCCAGGCCGGAATGGACCTTGGGGGGGCTGCCTTAAAGACTCCCTGGGCAAGGGCACACATTCCAGGCACAGGAGGGAACAGAATTCATACTTCCCAGACTCCCTCCGCCTTAATCCATCGATGGTGGCTCCTCCATCATTGACTTGAGCATTCCTTGTCATCGGGGCTGCTCCCCCGTTGAATAAGCCTGCTTGGCTTGTTTTATCTTTGACGGTCCTCATCCTGTCGATGGAGTTTGTTTCTGAACGTCTCCCATCAACGGACTGTGTTGCCCTGTCAATGGAACGTTCCTCATCGATGGGGGTGTTCTTTGCTCTCCCTCATCAATGGGAGCTCTTCTCCCACGACAGAGACTTATTCTCCATTGACAGGGCACTCCTCGTCGATAGAAAAGCCTATCCCATTGAAGGAATGGTGTGTTTTGCATGCCTCATCTATGGGACGGGTTCCACCGTCGACCGAGAGGCTGGTTCTGTACTCTCGTCGACAGGGATAAGTCCACAGTCAACGGAGAAGCCTCTCCTCCTTCCCTCCTCAACAGGATGTGTCCTTGGTGATAAGGGCCTCCCACCTTGGGTCACCCCTGCTTGGGGCTTTGCTTCCATACCCCCGCTTGTCCCGCACCTTGTTTCGCATCCTTGGGGTCTCCCCCATATCACCCATTTTGGTGCCCGTTGGACTCTACTTTTTTCCTGGGCCTTCGGCCCCGCTGAGAGGACCCATCCCCGACTCCCTTACCCCTTTGCCGATCCTGGACCACAAGGGTTGGAGTACCTTCCCCTGCTATTCAGGGGTCAGTGGTTCTTGGGATGGCTCACCATCTTCCTAGCACCGCCCTTGGGTGCCCTTCATTTCTGGACTTCCCCCCATCCCAAGTGCCGGGCATCGCCCGCATTGTGCTGGAAGTCCTACGGTCCATGGGCCAGGTTCCAGCCTCGTCTCCATTCCCTCCACCTGCCCAGGCACCTGCACCCATCTGGCACTATCCTCGGCTTGGTCCCACCCCCCATCTCCCATTGATGTGGACTCCTTTATGGAGATTCCAGGATGGGGTTCCTTTGTGGAGGATGTTCCTGCCGGGGACCTCTCGGACCGTGGGGACCTTGGTTCTCCCCGTCCATGTCCTTCTTTTTGGAGGCAGCCCCACTTGAATCCCCGGATCCTCCTCACTCCTGGATCTCTCCTTCATGGAGCTTATGCTGCAGAACCAGCACACTTTTGGCTTCCCTGCTGCGGATCAGGACTCCTTTCATCGGGACATGGCTGCCTACCTCGACGTTCCCGAAGAGCTTGCCATGGTTGTCCCACCTTTGATTCCTGCATATTTTCATGCACTATCTCATATTTGGTCTCATCTTGCTTCCACTCAGCCTGACCGTCATGGCCCTGATCAGCTCAGCCGCTGTCAACCATGCCCTGCCTTTCCCGACACCTGCTTCATGCTTGCTTCAATGTGATTGACGCATTGGTCCACCTCTCAGCCTCCGGTGTCATCCTTCAGCATTTTGCCTGGCTGCAGGTTTTGGGTTTTCCAACTGGCGTCCAGCTGTCTGTCGTCAATGCCCCCTTTTTCTGGGAACCTGCTGTTTTGGCCTAGTGCTCAGTCCTTCCTGGATTCCCTTCAGGCTTCGAGGCATACTCTATAGTCTCTTCAGGACCTCTATCATGCACCCAGGTCCCACCCCTGTGGGTGGGCTGCCTCTTGCCCAGCCCCCCTACTGGGGTGCCTCTTGAGACCATGGTAGGGCCTCCAGGGGGGTGGCTCAGTCTGCCCCTCCATGGCATCCCCATCCCTCATGTGGGGTGGGACCAGATTCTGCACCTTAACCTGCTTTTCCAGTATCCCCCGCCTCCTCTTGGAGGCTCCTGGGGATCTCTTTACCTTTCTTGGAGGCTTGCTCCCAGACTGGATGCTTCACTCCTCCATGCGGATCTGATTGGAACTCTTGCCATTCTCCCTGCTGGAGCCCTTCAGTTGTTCCTTCCTATGACCATCCGGGATGTTTTTTCTACTGTCTGATTTGCTCTACTTGTCTATTTACTGACTTTGACTTTATGCCAGGGCCTGTTGACCTCTGCCTTGTCAGGATGAATCACTGTGCCTGGCCACCTACTGTTCTTTCTATATCATGCCTCCTGCATGCTGTCCTCACCCAACTTTGTGCCTTTCTGCCTGAGAGGGTGTGGTTTGAGTTGACATTTCTCCTAGTTTCATGCCAAATGTCTTCGCCTAACCATTGGTCTATCTATCTGCATGGAAGGGGTTTGAGTTGGACATTTCTCCTGGTTTCATGTCACATGTCTTTGCCTAACCATTGGCCTGTCTGTCTACATGGAAGAGGTTTGAGTTGGACATTTCTGTTACTTATCAAACATTTAGTCCTTACCCTACCCTGGCCTATCTGCCTCTGGAGGTGCGGTTGAAGTTGACGTTTTATTGTGCTTTTACAGCTTTGGCTTTGCCTTTCCTCCCATTTGGATTTTACTGCTTGGTAATCTCCCATAAGTAATGACTTACTGCAAGAGACCAGTCCATAGAAGATAGTACAGTTATGTAACAACTTACCATAACAGTATATTTTCTGAGGACTCTCTCTTGCAGTAAGTCCCCAACCCTCCATCCCCCTGCCTTGTTGCCTCGAATCTGCAACTCAGGACATTGGGTGGGATCTCTGTTCCCTGTTTTTCTGGCCCTCGTTTACCTTGATCCAGCCATGCTCGCCAAAGCAGACTGTGAACAAAGGGTACTGGGGTCGCCCACTCTCATACTCATTTGCAGGAAGTGATGTCATGTGGGCGGCCCCCATGGAAAACTGCTGGAAGAAGCTCCCGTGTGACAGTGCCACCTGGTGGATACTCCCATAAATAATGACTTACTACAAGAGACAGTCCTCAGAAGCTCTACTGTTACTGTAAGTTCTTACCTAACTGTACTTTCTTTATGCCCTCCAGGCCTTTCAGTCCATCTTGTTAAGCAGAACACTGCTGATCCAGACAGACAATATGTCAGTAGTCTGGTATGTCAACAAGCAGGGAGGCACCTGATCATACTCCCTGTGCAGGGAGGTGATGGGGGTGTGCAACTGGGCAGTTCAGCATGATCTGTTCCTCACAGCTATGCATGTTCCAGGTGTTCAAAACGTCCTGGCAGATAGCCTCAGTCAGACCTCATCCCTCCCTCATGAATGGGAACTCAGTCAGGAAGTAGCAGGCTGTCTCCTTCAGAGATGGGGTCACCCTGACTTAGATCTGTTCACCTCCCCATTCAACGCAAAGCTTCCCAGCTTTTGCTCACTCGTTGCACAGCCTGGTGCCTTCTGGCATGATGCATTGCCGCTTTGCTAGACAGGGAGGTTCTTGTACACCTTCCTTCCTTTTCCCATTCTGCAGAGAGTACTTCTAAAGCTCCAGGCAGAGGGAACCTGGATGATCCTGATAGCTCCCTTCTGGCTGAGGCAAATCTGGTTTCTTCTCCTGTAGCAGCTCTCAGTAGAGCTCCCAGTTCCTCTTCTTCTCTGACTTGACCTGTTGACCCAGAATCAAGGCAGGCTGGTGCATCCCAGGCTCATGACCCTGCATCTTCATACGTGGCTCATTCAGACATAATAAAGTCTCATTTCGGGGTCTTCCACAGGGTCGCACAAGTCCTGGTAGAGGCAAGAAAACCCTCCACCAGAGCCACCTACGCAATGAAATGGAAGCATTTTTCCATTTGGGCGGCATCAAAGGGATAGGACCCCGTTACTTACTTAGCTCCACAGATTATGGAGTATCTGTTGCACCTGTCTGATAAGAGTCTGTCTTACACTTCCCTTAAGGTTCACCTGTCGGCCATTTCTGCCTACCATGTGGTTGGGGGGGGGATCTCTGGCACAGTTGGAGATCTCAAAAACCTTTTTGAAAGGGATTCTCCATCTTAAACCTCTTCATCCGTAACCAGATCCCATCTTGGGATTTGAACTTTGAGTTACAGAAGTTTACACTTCCCCCTTTTGAACCAGCAGTGAGTTGTGATATGCGCTACATCTCTTGGAAGGTGCTGTTTTTGGTTGCTATAACTTCTGTTTATAGAATTTCCAAGCTTCAGGCCCTGATGTGTAAGGAGCCTTATTTGATTTTTCATAAAGACAAGTCGGTCTTACGGACAAATCCTAAGTTTCTTCCCAAGGTGGTTTCCGAGTTCACCATTAATCAGATGGTCAAACTTCCAGTTTACTACCCTGTCCATTCCAACAAAGGTGAGGCTCTTCTTCATATGCTGGACATGCACAGGATTCTGAGATGTTACCTACACCAAACCAAAGATTCCAGAAAGTCTGATCAGCTTTTTGTCTCCTTTACCCCTAAGTCCTTGGGTTCATGTGTCTAAGGCAGTGCCTATCCAAATGACTCGCTAACTGCATTTACTTCTGTTATTAGAAGTATGACAAACCTCTGCTGGGAAAGGTGAGAGGTCATTCTACCAGAGGAATGGCTGCGTACACAGTCTTCTTGAGAAATGTTTCTGCAGCGGAGATTTGTGCAGCAACTACCTGGAGTTCGGTCCATACCTTCATGAAGCATTACAGTCTGGACATTGCCTCTATGCGTAGGGCCGGGTTTGACCTTGCTGTTCTGCAGGGCCTACTGTCCTAAGGCCGGTCCTACTCTATTCTTTCAGTTGCTCTTCCTCCCATGACTCTCTTAGTCTCTCTGAGGGACTACATGGGCTTCAGTCCTATATGTGATGACCTACTTCAAGAACCCCCTCGAAGTAAGAGAGTACAGTTACATAAGAACTTGGCATAACAGTAGATCTTCGAGAAAGATTCCTGCAGTACATCACCTTTTTCCTCCCTCCTTCTCCCAGTTTTTGCAATTCTTTCAGCTTATTTTGAACTGGACTCCAGGATTTCATCCTTTCTCCTGTCTCATCCTCCGTGGATCATCAGCGGGAGAACTGGAAGGCAGGCGTGGGGACCACCCACTATATAGGGTCATGCTGATGTCCGTCATGTGATGGGTGGGCAGTCCCCTGCCAGGCACTGCTGGAAATGTTTGCCATGTGGTTCTGATGCCAGGGCACAGTCCTATATGTGATGACCTACTGCAGGAACCTCTCTCGAAAATCTACTGTTACAGTAGGTTCTTACGTAACTGTACTTTATGGAAGATAGGAGCACAGGGCTCAGAGTTAGTGAAATTCTAACTCCTCAAGAACCAAGCCTTCAGGTGAAGGCTCTTGAGGTTCAGAAAAACTATCTTCCCTGATTGCATCTCTGCGGCAGATGAGTAGGTTGCTTGCTGGACAGGGTAAGCAACAAAGGGTACCATGGCTGCCTGGCCCAGTCTGGTGCAACCAGTATCATAGTTGCAGACTGGCTCCTCAGCTTGAGAAGGACTCTCGACACCAGAGGAATTGGAAGGAAGGCATAAAGAAATGTTCCCATCCAATCCAGGGTCAGTGACTCCATGGGCACTGTACCCAAGGAGGGTGGCCTGCAGCAATACAGTGGAAGCTGTTGATTTTCTTTTGAGGAAAACAGATCTGTTTCTGGGGTGCCCCAACATCTGAAAATTGTGCCCAACACCAGCCTGTTCAAGGCCCATTCATGATGATCTTGGCTGATTCTACTCAGTGAATCTGACCGTGTATTGTCTTTCCCTGGAAGATGAATGGCAGACAGATGCACTTCCAGGGAGTGTGCTAAAAAATGTCATGGCTTCTGTGCACAGCCGTGAGGATCTGGTACCCCCTTACTTGTTGATGTACCACATGGTGGTTATGTTGTCTGTCCTGACCTGGACTGATTGACCTCGCAAATGAGGGGCAAAGGCCATTAGGGCAAGGAGGACTGCTCTCAACTCTAAAAGGTTGATGTGCAGCTTGGATTCCTGAGGAGACCAAATTCCACTGATTTGTAGGTCTCCTGTGTGTGGCCCCCACCCTAGGAGGGAGGCATCTGTTGTTAGGACCACAGCATGGTGCTGTTGCTGCAAAGGGATACCCTGTTGGAGGTCGTGTCTCTCTTTCCACCATTGCAGGGCCAGTAACAGCATTCATGTGACTGGCACACACTTTGAAATGGGATCCCTTCTCTGGGACCAATGGGATCTGAGGTGATACTCAATATCCCTCAACTGAAATCTGGCACCCGACACTACTGCAGTAGTTGAGGCCATGTGTCCGAGTAATGCTAGGAACTGTCTTGCCATTCTGGGCTGGCCTAAGGCAAAGGAAATTGCTAGGGCCAGTAGATTTGAGATCCTCTCCTGTGGGATGAAAGCTTTTCCCTGAACAGTATCCAGTTCTGTTCCAATGAACTCCAGTGACTGAACTGGCCCCATCTGAGACTTGAGCATTTATAAGGAAACCCAGTGATTCCAGGGTACTTTGGGTCACTCTGGAATCCTTTACCTGCTGGTATGAATACCCTATGTCTAGCCAGTCATCCAGGTAAGGAAATATGCAGATTCCCTGCCTTCTGAGCTAAGCTGCTACCACTGGCAGACAATTTGTGAATACCCATGGGACAGAAGTGAGCCTGAAGGGAAGTTCTAAGAACTGGTAATGACCTGAGAGAAGACAGAACCATAGGTACTTTCTGTGGCAAGGCCTGATTGGGATGTGAAAGTACGCGTCTTTCAGATCCAGAGATGCCAGCCAGATTCCTTTCCTTAGAGAAGGGATAACTAAGGCCAGTGTTACCATTTTAAACTTGGGCTTTGCCAGGTGTTTGTTTAGGTATATGAGATCCAGGATTGGCTACCAATCTCCATTGCTCTTTTTGGTCAGAAAGTATCTCAAGTACATGCCCTTCCCCTTTTGGGTAAGAAGGACTGGCTCTATTGCTCTGGCTTGCAGGAGCTTTTTTACCTCTAACTCCAGCAGAATGGTCTCTGCTGGAGATGAAGGCCAGAAAATGTAGTGGCCCTGGAGTTTTGGAAACTGTTTGAACTGAAAACAGAGACCCTGACTCACTACCTCCAGTACCCAATTGTCTGTGATAATGTTTTCCCAGTGCTGGAAATAGTGAGCCAACCTGTCCCCCTGCTGGGGAGGGGGACCTGATATGTGCAGTCAGGGATTCTGTCTAGTTTGTGGTCTGGGAGCTGGAGTTGGGCTGGCTCGTCTCGCAGACCTCCTGCCCCTGTAATACCCTCTGATCTGTGTGTATTCTGCAAGCATAGAGTATGGGGCATATGACCTGGGGTAGTACCCCATACCCCTACCTCCCACTGCTGTGGATCTAAAAGAAGTGGAGGCTCTCTCTCTAGAGGAGTTACTCCTATAGGTGGTTTTGTAATCCTCCACCTTTTTCATGCACGCCTCAGTTTTGTCACCAAAAAGGGAATTGTTTTTGCAAGGGGAATTCATAGCCTTTAACTGAGTGTCTGGTTGCTCTGAGCCAAGCAAATCTTCTTAAGGAGACTGATAAGGCCAACATTCTGGATAGTGTCATTTGCATCCACAGCCACGTGAATTGTTACATTGTGGCATCTAAAGCTGTTCTGACAATATAAACCAGCATAGAATTCCACAGGGCTTTCTGGTACTGTGCAGCATAAGCCACGTAAGCTGCCTGTTGGAGGAAAAGGGAAGAACCCAAATAACCTTTCTTCCCCATAGTGTCAGTTTTCCTGGAATCTTTGTCTGGTGGATGAGATGCTAGAGGTAATTTTGCCTTATCACTGGCTGCAGCCTGTATCACACACTCATGATCTGGATGGGTATACAAGTAATTGGCAGAACCCCTATCCAGCTGATATTTCTTCTCCACCTTCTTTTCACCCTAGGAACAGAGGAAGGTGTCTGAAGGATTTTAAAAGTTGCCTTTTTAAGGGAATTATGATTTGGAAGGACCACATTTCTCATGGAAGCCAAACCCATCATATCTAAAAAATCTGCCTCTTCCTCATCATCCATAGATTCCAGTGAGGTGAGGCCCAGGGTGTCCGCCATTTCCCTAACAAGTGAAAAATGGAATGAAAAATCATCATGCCCACAAGGAGGGGAACCAAACTCCTGGTCTGGTGATACCTCTGGTTCAATGACGTAAAAACAAATAACGCAGTTAAAAAATACTCGCTCATCAGGAACAGACAATATTTCTCCATGGCTTCTAAAGCTCCTAACACCTTACATAGCAAAACCATTACAATACCTATTTACACAGTCCTTCAGTAGTAGTGTACCAACTGATTGGTTATGCACCTCAGTCATACCGATACATAAACAGGGAAGTAGGACGACATGTAACAATTATAGACCCATAAGCTTAACATCTGTTCCAGGTAAAATATTTGAATCAATATTCAAAGATTATATAATGGACCATCTAAACCACCAGGGCATAGCAGATAATCAACATGGTTTCGAGGCAAAAAGATCATGCACAACTAATCTTCCATGTGAAAATCTCCAAGGCATTAGACAGTGGGTTACCAGTAGATTGCATATATCTTGACTTCTCGAAGACATTCGACACTGTACCACTTGCAGCAATAACTAAAAAGTTAGCAGACATTAAGTTAGACTATAAAGTGATCAAATGGATCCAAGCCTGGTTGAACAATAGGACCTAAAGGGTGTGCATTAATGGGCACTATTCTGACCAGAGACCAGTGATGAGTGGGATGCCACAGGGGTCGGTCCTTGACCCTGTATTATTCCAGATATTCATCTCGGACATGGAAAACAGATTATAAACTAGGTAACAAAATATGCAGATGAATGAAAACTGGCAGGAATTGTACAAACTGCAAGAGATCAGGCTGACTTACAAAGTCACCTGAATAAAATCCTAAAATGAGCACAAGAACACGGGATATCATTTAACAAAGAAAAATGCTGCATGTAACATCTGGGCAACCAGTCTAATATAGCCATCTATCTACTAGATGGAGTACCACTGAGAGTATCTGAGCAGGAAAGGGCCCTCTGAGTAATATTTAATAATAAGCTAACCTCAAACATACACTGTGAAAGCCAGATTATAAAAGCAAATAGAATGCTGTATACAATTAAGAAAAAAAATCGAGTAGGAGTAGGGAGGTAATAATGCCACTATATAGGAATTGGATCACTGTTGGACTATAGTGGCCCAGTATGGGGTCCAATAAATAAAGGGATGATAAATAAACCAGAGAGAGAGAGAGTACAAAGAAAACCAAACAAACTGGTATATGACTTAAAGGACCAATCATGTCAGGACCATCCAAAACATTTGGGATTAATGTCACTCAAGACAAGGAGAATACAAGGAGACCTGATATTATGTTTTGACATTATGCAGGATGAATATCTATTAAGTGAGATGGGCTTTGAATTTAAAAACAAGAGACTAGGTACTAGAGGCCACCCCCTACAGTTCAGGCCACAAGGTTTTAACACACCTAGGAGAAAAGGATTCTATACCCAGAGAGTGATAAAATCATGGACCAAACTCCCATTACATATTATTATTAGTGAAAATAAACAATAGTTCAAAAGCAGGCTTGACACATATATTAATGATGGAAACATGCCAACTTATTATGGGTAATTGGATAGGAATATTTATGGGCCTACTGCCTTTCTCCACTCCTCACACCATTGTATTGTATTGTAATGGGCTCCCCTAGATCCGGTTCTTCCCCTTCCTCCTCAATGTACACTTCTAGCCCTTGGTCACTGGGAACTGGTGGTAGGATTTGAACTGGTGAATCTAGTATGGAACCTGCAGTCTGTAAAGCCTGAATGACTTGCAGGGCTCTAGCAATTTCCTCCACAGAAGGAATTTTATCTTTGTCTACGAGCTCCTTTGCTTTTTAGCAGGAGCCACAACATTTTTCTCTTTATATTTCTTTTTGGCAGGCATAGGCTCAGGAGCCTGCTCATCTGTTCTTTTGTGCTTAGTGTGCTCATGCCCCTTTTCAGGTATTTGGGGGTCTGAGGTGTCTTTAGAGGGTCTCTCCTTTGTCTTGGAGTGGGACGAAGAAGGATCCTCTTCAGTTTGCTTTTGTTACACTGAGGTGGGAACAGAAGCCATTTGTTCTAATATTTTGGCCCTCTTTTTAATAGTTTTTTGTACAAAAAGAACTACACACTTCACAATTAGAGAAAATGTGGCTGGAACCCAAACACTCTATACACAAATCATGGCCATCAGCCTTAGCAAAGCTTTGAAAGCACTTAACACAACTTTTAAAACCTGTGGATCCTGTCCTCTTTTTAGGTCTGTCTGATATGCCAGAATGTCAGAAGACTGTGTAACAATGTCCCAGAATAAAATTTAGAACAATTGCAGTCAGTTCACCTACCAGGTCATAATGTCACATGCTCTGCAGCGCATGATATGACAGTGAGGTAGGAACAGCACGGTAGGTAAGAGCGAGAGGGTGCAAACTGCAAAAGGAAGTATGCGCAGTGGTAGTGCACCCTCTCACTCTTCCCAGTGCAGGATAAGAATCCTGCTGGGAAAGGGGTCCATTAAGCAGCTGCCATGGCTTGATGGGATGAGCCACGGGTAGCAAGGGAGGCAAGCAGTGTGTTTGGGACCGGGTTTTGATTCCCAGTCCCAGACGCATGGAATTTTTTTTTTCTGCACTTTGTGCGATATTAAGTGTGAACCCCCTTGGAGTTAGTTATATTAGTTCAGGTGGGTTTGGGAAGAGTTCTCGCTAAAACAAGAATCGCATAATTTTCAATATATTGCACTGTATTGGTAGTGCGGTATATTACTACAGCATAATGTCTTGCGACATTATGACTCCGTGCCAATGGTTCATTGTGTTTAAATGGAACCACAATTTAAAACAGATTTGTTTATTTGAAATTCAAAGCGATTGGTTCCTAGATAGAAATGGGAAGCAATCACAAACCAGAACTAAGTATTTAAAAGTATGTAACTCACAGAAATGCGATCAGTTCCTGGGAACAAACGGGAACCAATCACGATTAAAACAAAGTTGTTTTTAAAAACTAAATACAATAAAACTATAAACTAAAGTGCTAGCGGTTAGAACTGTAATAAACAACAGTTTAAACTGAATAACTCGGTTCCTGGGAATCACTAAAATTGGTAAAAATACCCAACTCAAACTAAACTTTTCTAATAACTACGAGAGGTAGAATAAAAGTAAAATATTGAAAAAATACCACTTTTTCAAAAAAATAAACAGTCTTGCAGCAAAGTGCTGTGGAGCTCTTGGGGGGGGGTATTGCTGTCTACATGGAAAAATTGTATCTGGCAGTTTTGAATGATTTATTCCAAATTCCCTAATTTGCATACATTCTACCTCAAAGTTCCGGGACCAGTCAGCAGCTCTAGACTGACTGCTAATTGTGTAATACTACTAGGAGATTCCTGGGGTTTGAAGTGCCATGCGATCTTAAACATCCACCTGAACAACCACCAGAACAGGCTGATGGGACCTCAGTTTAATGACTCATCCAAAAGACAGCACCTTTGGGAGTGCAGCACCCACCTCATGATGCACTACAGTGTCAGTACTGGGATTTATCCGACATTCCCTGTGTGGGGCTAGAACCCACAACCTTCCAGTCTTCCAGCATCAGAGGCGAGTGTACTACCTGCTGAGCCACTGACACTGGTCTGGTATCGCTCCAGTCCATGCTTCCTTTGCATCTGCATGAGGATTGGATGTGCACCCTGGATATGAACCGTCACCAACAGTACCTCTGCTTTATGCTAGAGGGCTCATATTGCCAGTTTCAGATCTTGCCATGTGGCCTATCTTTGGTGCCGCATGTTTTCACCAAATGCTTTGTAGTGGTAGCTGCAGTGCTTTGGAGGGAAGGTCAGTATGTGTTTCCATATCTGGATAATTGGTTCCTAACAGTTCTGTCCCAGGAAACCATCATTTACACTCTGTTTGGAGTATGTCATCTCTTCTCCTATCCCTTCTGCAGGGAGACAATGAGGGTCTGGCATTCAGCCATGGAGCACAATGTGTTTCTCATGGCAATCTTTCTGCCTGGCATCATCAGCATCCTGCCAGATTGCTTCAGCCAGTCCCAGGCACTGTCTTATGACTGTAAACATCTGGACTCTGTCATAGACAACCTCTTTGGCAGATAGGTCATCAAGAGCTCAGTTTTTTTTGAGTCGCAAACCATGAAAAACTACAGCATTTTTCCTCACTCACTCCAGGGTCTGGAGTTTTCTGGTGAGATATATCATCCCTCTCCTTGAAAGGGAGGCCTCAAGATGCATTTCCTTCATTCCCTCCAATTCCAGAGATTCTGGTCATGCTGTGAATGGAACTGGCAACCCAGAATCTGGGGGATCATTCTGGCCCAGACAAATCTGGTTCCCTCTGCTACAATAATTGGCAATGGAACCCTGGTCCTGCTCCCTCTTTGAGCAGGGCTCCTGTCACAGAAACAGGGCTTTCTGGTGCACTTGGATGTCCCATCCCTGCACCTCCATGTGTGGCTCCTGAGGATGTAGAACCTTCCAACTTTGGGGTTTCACCTGTGGTTTCTGAGGTTCTGCTTGCAGTTCGTAAGCCATATTCTAGGCTCACCTGTTCCCATAAACAGAAACATTTCACTATATGATGTAACTCTTGTAGCCTGGACCCCTTTGCATGTTTAGTGACATGTTCTGGATTACCCCTTTCAGAATCAGGCCTCCAGTACTCCTCTGTGAAGGTGCATTCACCTGCTGTTTCAGCTTTTCAGGCCCTCAGGGATGGTAAGTCAGTTGCCCAACTTGAGGTGTCATGCATATTTATCCCCAAGTCCCTAGACTGGTTCCAGAGTGGGACCTTAACATTGTTCTGGAGACCCTTACTGTGTCTCGTTTTGAACTGGCTGCTAGCTGTCACTGCTGCATGCTATCATGTAAGATGCAGCTTCTTTCAAACCAACAAAAGCCACCTTCAGGGACATGGTGCTCTATGGAAAGAACACAAAGAACTGGGGCACTCACCACACAAATGAGGACTCTGCAATAAATTGTGCAGTATTGAAGCAGTTCTGTATTTAGGTAAAAGAAAATCAAAGGTGGGTGCTGAGAACAAACCCTACCACAAAGACCCCAATACAGAGAGATGCTTCAATTGTGCACAGATTCATTACAGAGTCCTTATTTGTGTGGTGAGTGCCATAGTTCTGTGTGTGTCTTTCAGGCACTGTTTCTGGTGGCCATTACTTCAGCACAGTGAATTTCTGAATTGCAAGCTCTGCTCGTGGAGTCCCTTTATCTTAGTTTTCACAAGTGTCATGTTGCTTTAAGGACAAATCCTTGTCAACTTCACACTGAATCAAGACTACTTAACTTCTGTTTTATTTTTCATCTCCCACAAATAGAGGGAATGGTTGTTGCATGCGCTAGATGTCCATAGGACTCTGTGTTGGAACCTGGCTCATACTAAGGATTGTAGGAGTGTCTTGTGCCCCCAGGATGGAGGACTCACCTGTTTTTCAGTGAAATACCACCCCCCCCCCCACACACACACACACACACTTGGGAGAGGGATTACCTGGACTGCCTGCTTCTACTGTCCAGAGTGCTGCTTCTGAGTGCAGCGTGACTTATGAATGCTGGCTCTTTTCTGCTTTAACCATGTGTGTGGTGAGGGGAGAGAGTGCGGCAGGGGTGACCTTGACACCTCCTGTGCCTTTCTGTTCAGCTGCTGTGGCTGCACTTTTTTTGTACTGGTCCCCCAATCCTGGCAGAGGGGACCAGAAATGGTTACTGCACTATACCTTCTCTTCGGCACCTCCCACGCCACATGAATGATGCCAATGGCATGAAAGAGAGAGCGTGCTGCAAGGGGCCCCTCTGTAGCACTCTCTCTCCTCCCAAATCCAAGCAAACCATGATTCATGGACCAACTACCCCACCACTGAAACAGACGGACTGGACAGCAGCCCAGGAGGGCTGTTACAATAAAAGGGAGCCAGCACACTGGAGGGGCAAAAATAAATAAAATAAGGGGGAAAAAAAAACCTTGGAACAAGGCTCCATCAGAGAATGGGGCAGCAATTTTTATGCCTGTTGACCCAAGCAGCCAACCAGTTAGAGGGCTGGGGTGCCTGGTAAGAGACTGCAAAGGGTTATGGGAGGATAATACATTCAGAAACCCTCCCAAATGGACTGCCAGACTGTGAGGGCAAATCAGAGGGCAGAAGGACTGATGGACAGCCCTGCTTGTCCAATGGGCACTGATTTTGAGAAAGAAGTTTACGGGTTCTTGAGGAGCTTGTGGCAGTCTGAGAGAGAGAGACTGAGGTGTTCAGACCTGCTGCTGGTGAGCCCAAGAAAGAGGCCTAGTCTGGCCAAAAATCATGTGAGCCCTCACCAGGGTTCACCCTGCAGAATTACCTTGAGCCCTATCCTGGGCTTATACTGTTCAGAGACTTGCCAGGGAAAGACACCTGTGTAGGGAGAGCTGTGAAATTGTGCCTGATGAACACCTGTTGAAAGAAACTACTGAGAGTTTGAGCTGTGGGACAGTACTGTCACTGAGGTGGCTGAGCTGTACAGAGCAGAGGCAAAGACCTGCATTCTCCTCAAAGAAGATAGTGCAGTTGCTTATTCTAACAGCAGACGTTTGAGAGGATCTCCTCATTGAGCCACAGCTCACCCTCCCACTTTCCCCCTTCTCTACTCAGGTGGTTTAACTGGGAGTCCTGCCTGCTCTAATGCTTTCTGTTCCCTTCCTTTGCCCTATTAGGGCAATTTTATCTGGTTCTGCCCTTTCGTGTATGCCTGGTTTTGGTTTTCCCAGTCCCCACCAGTCTGATAATCGTCAGATTGTCTGCGATGGGGAACTGAGGAATGATTGGGCCAGCTACATTATATAGGCAGCACTGACTGGCAAAAAATTGAGCCCTTCCCCAGGTCACACCTGGAAACGAGCCTTGGATCATTATGCATCTGCCAGTTACCAATTTTCAGATGCATACATAAATAAAGTTATCTGGTGGTCCTGACATCAGTGGCTTACAGTACCAATGGTGTGGCACAGTGGAGGAGACTCACTTGAAGAGCTACTGTTACATAACTAACTACACATTCCATCTACTGCTGTGAGTCCTTCTCAGGTTTAGAGAAGAGGGTGCAGAAATGATTCTAATATCTTCAGACTAGTTCCATGCGCTGCTCAGATTGTCTGTCCAGGAACCTCTGTGCCTCCCTCTGACAGGACTGCCAGTCTGTTTCTCAAGAGAGATTGTTTTTCCAAATTTAAAAGCCCTTCACCACAAAGTGTGGGGCTTCACGAAGAGCTAGTTTGCATGTTTCAGTCTTTTAACTCGGATGTTAAAAGTTCTCATAAAATGTGAGACCAAAATAACCTAGTCCTCTAAGTAGAAACATTTTATTTTATTTGTTGCAAAAACCAAAACATTCCTCCAGATAAGTCTGTGGTGTCTGACATTCTTGAATATTTGCTGTATCGGGCATCTCCCAGCAATGACTACAACCTCACTGTCCCTAGTTACATATTTTTCAGGAGGGACAGGGGAAAAGGGTTAAAGGCATGGAAACTGGAGTTCTATGCCAGCAAGTGCAAATCACGCACATAGGGCATAGGAACCCCAGTGTTGAGTATAGGATGGGGGGTACTGGCAGTCACTAGGCAGAAAACAAACCTCAAGGTTATTACTGTGGAAGCCTTCAAGGTGGCAGTGCAGTGCATCAAGGCGATAAGCAGGGCTAGTGGGATGCTGGGGTGCATAGGGAGAGGCATCACCAGCAGGAGGAGGGAGGGAGGTGGTGCTGCCACTGTACCTCTCTGTGGTATGCCCCTACCTAGAATAATGTGTTCATTTCTGGAGCCCACAACTCAGGAAAGACATAGACAGGGTGGAGGTAGTCCAGAGAAGCGCAACCAAGATGGTGCAGGGGTTACAAGGAAAGCTGTATGAGGAGAGACTGAGGAATCTTAATATGTACACTCTGGAGGACAGGAGAGCAAAGGGTGACATGATCGAGACCTTTAAGTACCTCACAGGAGTGAATAGAGTGCAGAGACGGAGCCTGTTCCATAAAAGGATGAGATCCAAGGCAAGGGACATGCAGTGAAATTGGAGGTGGAAAATTTCAGGATGGATATTAGGAAATAAGTCTTCACAGAAGGGGTGGCAGAAGCATGGAATAGACTGACACCCAAAGTTGTGGAGGTTAGAACGGTGGAAGGCTTCAAGCAATCATGGGATATACACATAGAAATGTAGACTTCGGCCACAGAAAAGGACTGTTTGGTTGACCCAGTCCGCCCAGATGTTCTCTGCCTAATCTGTTTCGTAGACCTTAACTGGTCTCCGCCAACCCTCCACCTTTGCTGTTTTTGAACACTCCCCTATGTCTGTCCCACTCATGCTTGAAGCTCTCCACTGTTTTTTGCCTCCACCACTTCTACTGTCAGACTGTTTTAGGTGTCTACCACCCTTTCAGTGAAGAAATATTTCCTTACATCTCTCTCAAACTTCCCTCCTCCAGCTTGATTGCATACCCCCTCGTACTGCTGCTCCTTCTCATTTGAAAAATGCTTCCCTTCTGCACGCTGTTCACCTCTCTGAGCTACTTGCTGGTCTCTATCATGTCACCTCTCACTCTCTTGGCTTCCAGGGTGTACGTGTTGAGATACCTCAGTCTCTCCCCTCATAGGGCATCTTTTGCAATTCCAGCACCATTTTAGTTGCCCTTCCCTGGACTGCTGCTACCCTATCTAGGTCCTCTCTGAGGTACGGCCTCCAAAACTGAACACAGTACTGCAGGTGGGGTCTCACCAGTGAGAGATACAGTGCCAACACCATCTACCTCCACCTGCTGTATATACCCCTCCTTATGCACTCCAGCATCCCACTAGCCCTACCCAATACTTTGTCAAATGGCCTTGCCAGCTTGAAGTCATCAGATAGTGACTGTAAGTACCTCCCCCCATTCTGTACTCAGCACATGGGTTCCTGTGCCCCATGTGCATAATCTTACGCTTTTTGGCATTGATCCCCAATTGCCATGCTTTAGACCACTCCTCGAGTTCCCCCACATCACTGCTTATTCTCTCCACCACCACCTGAGTGTCCACTCCATCACATAATTTTGTATCATCTGCAAAAAAGCATACCATCCCTTCCAGTTTCTCAGCAATGTCACTTATGCAGACATTGAAGAGGACCGGTCCCAGTACTGAGCCCTGTGGCATCCCACTGGTCACTCCTCTATCATTCGAGTGAGTGCCATTAACCACCACTCTGTCTTCTATTCATTAATCAGTTTATAACCAAATTCACAACTTTGGATCCCACTCCCAGGCTACTCAGTTTCTGTCTCCGCCTCCTGTGTGGCACAGTGTCAGAGGCATTACTGAAGTCCAGGTAGGCCAAGTCCACACAGTGGCATATTAGTACAGAAACAGCGAGAGCCCCTGGAGACCAGTAACAGTCTGTGGAGGTGCAATAGGCAGGAAACCTTTGGACAGACTGGGTGGGCCTACTGGCCCTTTTCTGCTGACAGGTTATATGTTTCTGTGTTAGGAGCTGGGTTGCACAGTATGTTAGGGAAGGTGACAAAGTTATGGAGGATAAGGATAGTGGGTGTGGAAATGATAAAATCACAATGGGTGCAGCGTATAGTGGATGGAGGAGGGTTGTCCACTTGGGAGTGATATTTATACCCATTAAATAGATAGAACTGGTGGACAGAGCTCTAGAAGAGATTAGGAAGGCAAAAGCTTGAGGAGAAGTAGCCCTGTTATGAGACTTCAACATACAGTACCAGATGCTGACTGGAGTGCCCCAATGGCATGGGTACCAGAAATCAGGTGTTGGTAAACATATTCCAGGATTGCTTCTGGATGACACAATTAGTGGAGAAAAAGACTAGGGTTCTGACCATTCTTGATCTAGTCCTGACCAACTGAGACAGCATTGGGGGTTAACAGCACAGTGTGTAGTTCGACATAGCCCTGAAATCACAGAGGAAGCTGACCCAGTCTTCCTGGAATTTAGATGGTTGCCTCAGACAAAACTGCAAGGAGAAGAGGCATAAAAGGGTTACATGGTTTTCCAGGGAGGTTGGGGTAGTGGTGAGGGGAAAAAAAGGCCACCATTTAAGTGAACAAAGCTGAACAGATGGAGGCAAGCAAGGAGCTCTACCTTGTAAAGACAAAGGAAGCTAGTAATGTGGGGATGGCCAAGATCAAGGGTGTAAACATGCATACTCACGTTACACATTTGTGTACAGTTTTGTTGAATGCCTGTCACAAACCATATGCTTTTCTGTTAACATTTTCATTCTAATCTGTAGTATATAGGTTAGTGTAAGCCACTGAGGAGCGTCTATGTTTAAACTTCTGTTTAGGAGATGGATACATGTATAACCTCTTAGAGATTAGAGGAATCATCTGACAACAATCTGACTTGTTTGGAAGGGGGTGCCATTTGGAGAGGATGTGTACATTTTTAATTGGGGGGGTGTAACTGTTGGAGATTGTGTAGAAAACGTAAATTTCTGGCTACACCCCTGGCCAAGGTAGAAGTGGAACTAGTGATTGCAGAAGGAGTGAGGAAAAATGTCAAGGCCTTTCAGTATGTCAGAAAAAGGAGAAAGAAAAAGGGGGAAATAAAGAGTATGAGAAAGGCTGAAGCAGAGACGGAGGAGGAATGGGCAGAAAGCTAATATTCCAAATAAATCCTTCAGCTTGGTCTTGACCATCAAGGAGGGGAGGCCACTGCCAGAGTGCAGCATCTAGGTGGAGTGTGGAACAAATATAGAAATGGGTAGTATCGCAGAGGAAAGGGTGCTTCAGGGGCTGCAGATGAGTAAGCATAGAAAATACTGAAAATAGTTTATCTGCATGTTGCTGGTGTGGAGCTGTTTTCTCCACACTAGCAAGATGCACTTTTTTTTCTTTTTTGTTAACTGGGTTAGGCACACTAGGCACAATTGCCCGTTTTCAGGGGCGACCCGGGAGCTTTAGGCTGGTTAAGTGACTTGCTTAGAGTCACACAGTATGCAAGTGGAGGTTGGGGGAATCAAACCCAGGTCTGCTAAACCAAGCTCATTCACAGCTTGTTTCTCTAATCTCTAGGCTATACTGCCAGCCACATGGTACTTTGTCACTAGCCTGATCTTGGACCTCAGAAAACTGGGCCGCATGTCTTTTCATCTTGGTAAACATTGCCTTTGTGAAGTTCCAGTTCCTTTTGTATTTGCTCATCTCCAGATATAATATCATATCACACATGTAGAATAATGTATAGGGAGGAGTGCATAATGAGAATTTTATGCACATCTGAGGTGTGGGATGATAAATAAACCCCAAGGGCAAAGCGTGAGGGGTTTGTCAGAGCATCCCCCACTGAGGGTGTGTATAAAATTCAAGTTAGGCACTCCTTCCCATGCGTTGTTTTATGTAATTGCTTGGGACTGTTTTTTGTCAGCTACTGTATTAGAAATAAAAACATTCAAAAATGAACATGTGCGTCTGTTTTATTTTAACATCCGTCTTTTACAGGCAACTATACAAACACTTGAATGTAGCAGAAATTCTTTAGTAATAGTCAAAGATGACCAAAAATTCTCTCTTTACTAAGCTGAGAGGTGCCATTACTAAAATTGGTTACCCTGGAGACATGTAAATGAGAAACAGAGTTCAGAGGTTGCCACAGAAGTTTGTACATAGAGAGCGAGGGGCATGTTAGTTAGAGCACAGTAGGGACATGGAGTATTTTTTCCAGTTTTGAACTCTCTGACTGTGTAGCTGGAGGCTTGGTTAGGTGAGTCTCAAGATAAAAAAAGAGACTGAAACAGCACTGTATTATTTTTTTCTGATTAATGGGTCTGGACACTTGTGAGGTTTGTTGCTTGGCTGTGTGAGTGTGAGCTGTGCATTGGAAAAGCTGGCACTTGTTCACATTATATCCCATGGGTTATAATTGCAAAGCTTTTCCAATGCAAAAAGACTACCCAGTTATTACAGTATAATACGGTGCAGTAAGACAATAATACACAAATAATTTATACCAAACACAAGATTTCCTGTACTGGTTCATTAATTTTGAATTAAATAATCTAAACAAAGATGGTACTGATGCAGAGATAACTAAATTCACAGTAACCTGTACACAGGGTCACTGCATTGCCTGTGGAAAGGATTGAGGGGAAGTTTTAAAATGTGCAGGTAGACTGTTTCTCAAAAACAAGGCACTAAAATCAATGGAATGTCAATTAGATTATGGAAACAACTGGGATAAGGGCACTATAAGATATGTGTTAGAAGTTGCAGTTTATTTTTCAGTAAACAAATAGCGCACATAGCTGGCAGATAAAGTCAGCCCATGCCTTTGTGAATAAAACATAGCCACTGAGTTTCCCTCCAGTCTTCTAATATAAGCCCAGTAAGATTAATGTACATAGTGCAGTGATGCAAACAGAATACATAGTTTAAAATGAAATGCACTGTGGAATTATACAGCGTAGATGTATATTAACGAGGCACAGGTACATACATATATATACTCTGTAGCCCATAGTCAAGCACACAGCTATAGACTACAATTTCTTATATACTGCAGGTCACAGCTTTCAACTCTTATTCGGTATGGTCATTTAGCTGTTGCTGGATCTATCATCTCTGAGATGTCATAAGATCGCAACAAAGGCAGGAATGCTTTTTTTTCAAATATGTTTATTAGTTCTTATTTAATACATATCAAACAATATAATACATGGATCCACAATTTGGATTACATACAGGGTCAACATACACAGACAAAACATATTTGAGTGTATTTTTCTTTTCCTACAGATTTTGGTATATTTCACAATTAATTAGTTACACTAATCAAACTTTCAGCATTGGGTTACCAGTAGGGTTCGATTTTAACATTATTTTACTAGCCCAAAAGCTAGTGCAAATTGACCAGGGCTAGTGCAGCTGACCTACTTGTCCATCTTGACTAGTGCAGGTTTCCCATGGCTTTTAATGAAATTGAAAATGTCCCTGCTTTAGCCAGCTCTAGTCCTCATGCTAATCTTTCTCAGTGTTGCAGATGGCCTTGTATGAGTAACATCTCACTAAGAGCTGCAGGTTATCTGGCAGTTCAAGAAGGGGATCCCACAAAAGGCTCAATGTGAGTAATTACCACTCCACAGTCAGTATTTTCAGCTAGTGTCCAGGGTGTGATCAGGGGTAGAGCTAAGTCACTAGCTTCTAGTTTTCTGAATGCATCTCTGTCTGACAATTTGTCCCACATTATTAAGACCAGTGCCCCTCATTTGCCTCACTTTGAGTGTCTGTATCCAACATTTCAGTGAAAAAATGCTAAGAGGCACACAGCGTCTGCTCTGTGGGTGGTGGGGTCCTCAGCTCTTCTAAATGGACCATGCTGGTCAATACCATCCATATAGTCCCACCCTTATCCTACTCAGCATGTCCTTTCATCCTAAAAACAAAGCTCTGGAGCATGTATGGTACAAAACACATAATCTGAAAGGTTAAAATAAGCATTCCTGGGGTGCATATATCATCCTATATAGAAATGGTATACCATTGAAACAGCGAAACTAAAACCACAGAGACCATTACAGCAACAAAATCGGCAGTTCAATGTAATGGTCTTGGGGTACCTTGACACTGCTTTCTGCTGGTGTTGCACCCCTCCCTGAAACAACTCCAACCTGGAGTTGCATACATATATACATACATTCATACCAGCAGAGTAGGCCTAAAGGTCTATCAAGTCTGCTCGAAAATCAGCACCCGATCAGGACACCATTGCTGCCCTCCCTGCCTCCCCCACAAATCCCCCAACCCTCTCCTCCATCATAGTTTCACCTCCTGATCCAACATCTCTCTGCTTTACTTTACCCTTGCACCTGTCCCAGCCCCTCTTAAACCCCTCACCTGTACCAACAGACACCAGATCCACAGGTAGTGCATTCCAGGGGTCCAACACCCTCTCAGAAAAGTAACATCTCCTAGTCTCCTCTGAGCCTTCCACCAACTAGTCTCATGGAATGCCCCCTGGTGGCCCCTTCTTCCCTCCACTGGAACACCCTGTCTGGGCTGACCCTGTTCAATCCCTTTAGATATTTGAAGACTTTGATCATGTCCCCTCTGTCCCTCCTCTCCTCCAGGGAGTACAAGTTTAGCTCCTCAAGCCTCTCCTCATAGGATCTTTCCCCCAGGCCTTGTACCATTCTGGTTGCCATCCTCTGGACCCTTTCCAGAAGTGCAATGTCATTTTTCAAGTATT
Source organism: Neoceratodus forsteri (assembly GCA_016271365.2). Lineage (NCBI taxonomy): Eukaryota > Metazoa > Chordata > Ceratodontiformes > Ceratodontidae > Neoceratodus > Neoceratodus forsteri. The sequence goes on along the minus strand of CM057455.1, from coordinate 1,548,077,765 downwards.
AGCACCAAAACTGCATGCAGTACTCTAGGTGCAGTCTAACAAGGCAGTTATACAGAGGGAGAATCACCTCCTGCCTCCTCAAGGTTTACCCTTGGCAATGCATCCAAGCATTTTGTTTGCCTTGTCCGCCACCCCCCTATACTGCTCAGAGTTATTCATTTTGGCATCCACGACCACCCCAAGATCTCTCTCCCCACCCAAAAAGTACTCATGATTAGGGTTTCTAAGCCCCAGGTGGAGAACCCTGCACTTCTTGGCATTAAACCTCAGTTTCCAAGTGCATGACCACCTCTCCAGAGTGTCCAGGTCCACCTCTAGGGCTCTTCTACCCTCCTCCCTATCCACCACCACCCCAACCCCCAGTTTTGAGTCATCTGCAGAGGCGCTCATCTCACTCTTGGTACCTTCCCTGATGTCTGAGATGTAAGCATTAAACAGGAGTGGGCCCAGCATTGACCCTTGTGGAACCCTACTAATGACCCTCCTAGGGGAAGATAGCCCCCCTGAACACCACCCTATGAAACCACCCAGTTAGCCAGTTCTCTGTCCACCTCACTATCCTTTCCCCCCACCCCCATTCCCCCCAGCTTGTCCAGCAGCCCTGAGTGTGGCACCAAGTCAAACGTCTTGCTGAAGTCTAGAAAGAGGACATCCACTGGTCTTCCCTTTGTCACCCAATCATAGAATTCCACAAGGTTAATCTGACACGATCTGCCCTGAATGAAGCCATGTTGGTGGCCATCCAGGTGGCCCCGTGACTCCAGACACACCTCCAGTCTCCCTCTTTCTAGATGGCCTCCAACATCTTGCCCACCACCGATGTCAGTCTGACAGGCCTGTACTTGCTCGGCTCCTCCCATGAGCCGCTTTTGTGGATAGGCATGGCACAAGCCATCCTCCAAATCTAGGGCACCCAACCCGACTGAAGAGAGGAGTTAAAAATGTCCACCAGAAGTGCAGCAAGGACCTCCACCATCTCCTTCAGCACCCTGGGATAAAGGCCATCCAGACCCAGTATCTTATCCGTTTTCAGGGACTTAAGGGCCTCCCGCACCCTACCAACAGGGATTTCCACCACAGAGAGCTCCCTACCTTCCTCCGTCCTAGCCCCCTTCACATTTGGTGCTTCCCCTCCATCGTCTTTTGTGAATACTGAGGTAAAGTATTCCTTAAGTACCTCTGCCTGCCCACAGCCTCCTCAGCCCACCCACTCTCTGACCTCAGTCTGCTAAACTGCCACTTCATATTCCTCCTTTCTCTGATATACCTAAAGAACCCCTTTTCCCTGTTTTTAATCCCCTGTGCCAACCTCTCCTCCATCCTTGCCTTGGCCAATCTCACCACTATGGTCACCTTTTTAGAAATCTTATCATACTCGCCCTTGTCCACATCCCTTCATGAGCTCTTATATCTTCTATAAGCAGCTGTCTTTTCCCCCACCACCTCCTGGACCTCCCTGGTCCACCAGCTCAGTTTTCTGGCCCTACCAAACTTGTGCCGGACCTTCATGCAGGCCTTGGTGACTTCCAGGAGCCCCCTTTTAATAACTGCCACCTGCTCTGTGTCCATTTCTGGTGTGATCTTCTCCAAGAGCCCCTTGAGGATCCCCTCCATACCCCCAAAGTCTGCTCCCCTGAAGTCAACCATCACTGTTTTGGTGTGATTTACCCTTCCCCCCAGATCAAGGGAAAAAGAGACTGTAGCATGATCACTCCACACCAGCGGGTCCCCTACAGCTAAGTTCCTAACCAGATCACAATCTGACCAGACCATGTCCAGAATGTGACCATCCCTCATCAGGTCAGTCACCAGTTGTGCTAAGAATGCATCCTGGAAGATGTCCAGCAAGCAATGCTTCCTAGTTGATGAAGATGCCATAGTGCCCCAGTCAACCACAGGCATGGTAAGGTCTCCCAGAACTGCAGTTCTACCCTCCCCTGACCACTGTGATCTCTTATGTTCACTACCAGGCCCTCCTTAAGTTCCTCAGCCTGTGCAGGGGGCCTCTAAACCACCCCCAGGTTGACCATCTTTCCCCCAGGTGCCTGCAAGGTAACCCATAATGCCTCTATGTTTCCCTCTGCCCCATCCACCCTACTTATATTGATGCCATTCCTAATGATGAGTACCACCCCTGCCCACAGCCCTGTCCTTCCCGAACACAGTGTACCCCATCACTTTTAGGTCCCTGTCATGCCAGTGAGTGGCCCAAGTTTCAGTGGCAGCTGCCACATCCCCTTCAGTTGGCACTGACTGAAGCTCAGGCAACTTGTTTCCCATGCTCCTGGCATTAATCAGGACCGCCCTCCAACCCTCCCCTTGCCCCAATCTGAGGGGTCTCAGTAATCTGAAAGCTACCACACCCTCATGCACTGTCAGGTGCCCTAGTTAAGCACTCCCCCTGCTGGGGGGTGAAAGCCAAGTCCTCCCTTGACGTGCCTGCCAGCAGGAGCTTCAAGCCCCAGCCCTCACCCCCTCACAAGTTTAAACCCCACCTAGCTGCAATGAATTCAGACAGTTTTAGTTCCAAAACCTCACTCCCCCCGAGTTTAAGTGAAGCCTGTCCCTAGCATACAGCCCCTTGTCTTCCCAAGTCGCACCCCAGTCCCCCAACAGACCATACCCCATAGCCATATACCATGCTCTGAGCCAGTCATTGACCTCCATCATTTTCTGCTTGTTTCCTACACTAGCTCTAGGCACTGGGAGGACCTCTGAGAAAGAGACCATGTACCCCATGGCATGACACACCCTAGTTAGCTCCCGAAACCTTGCCTGTATCTCCACCACACTATTTCCCTCTATGTCGTTAGTGCCTAGGTGCACTAATATGTTAGGGAATCCTCCACAGTCCTTCACTAAAGCATAGACCAAGTGCTTAGCCTTATGCATGGTCATGCCAGATATACTCTCGACCCTGACAGCACAGCCTTGCCCCTCACTCCTCCCATCCCACTTAATGCCCCTAATTATTGAGTCCCCTAGCAGGGGCGCTTTAACCTCATCTTTCCCCTTGAGCCTAGCTCCCTCTGCCACCACCCCATCACTCCCACGACCCCTCCATCTACTCTGACCGCACCATCAATTTGAATACCATCGGCTGTCTTTCCCCCCCCGCTCCAGCCATTTCTCTTGTCTGACAGCTCTGCCTGGTCCTCTCCAAGCTTCCCCCCTGCCTCATCACCCTGGTCCATGCCAGCAGCACTCCCAGTAGTCTGTAGTCCCTCCTGGCCCCTAGTGGCTCTTGCTTTTACCCCTCCATCATCCTTTTTTCTGCTCTCCCCCACCCTTAACCCCTGCTAGTCCCTTTCCCCCTGGGATCCTTGCCCCCTCCTTACTGTTCCCTCATCCTCCCTTCCCAGGCACTCCTGACTCCCAACTCCCCTTCTTGGGCTATCCATGGCTCCTCTATTAGACCTGGTTCCCATGCCCCCTTCCATCCCCTATCATTCATCCTCCTCCTTCTTCTGTCCAATGATGACTGCAACCCCTGTTTCTTCTGATGTCCTCCCGTCAAGGAGTCTGCCAGTGGCTGGTACCTGTTTTAGACTGGGCTCCCTCCTGTAGGCTGCCTACCAGTGTTACCTTCCTGAGAGGTGAGCTTCCCTGCTGAGGGCCCAGGAGACCCTTTTGCCTGTCTTCCAATAGCCCCCACTCTCTGCCATCTTTTGCCCTCCTCCCTGTCCAGTCTCTATGCTCCCTCCTCCCATTGCTGCCCCCAGGGCTGACCAGACATACCATGATTTCTGGTGACCCCCCAGTCATCCTGCGCCCACAATTCCAGATCTTCTGCCTCCAACTCTCTGTAGATATGTACCTTCTAACCCCACATATTCATGCCCTTTATCCATCTGTCCAGTTCATGCTTAAGCCTGTGCAACTCAGCCTCTTATCCCATTAACCTGGCACATATAGGACAGTGCCCTTGTCTCCACAGTGTACTCATTAACCTGGAACATATAGGGCAGTGCCCTAGTCTCCACAGTGTACTCATAACTTGGCACATATAGGAGAGTGCCCTAGTCTCCACAGCACACTCATTAACCTGGGACGTATAGGGCAGTGCCCTAGTCTCCACAGTGTACTCAATAATCTGGCATATATAGGGCAGTGACCTAGTCTCCACAGTGTACTCATTAACCTGGCACATATAGGACAGTGCCCTAGTCTCCACAGTGTACTCATTAACCTGGGACATATAGGGCAGTGCCATAGACTCCACAGTGTACTCATAACCTGGCACATATAGGACAGTGCCCTAGTCTCCACAGTGTACTCATAACCTGGGACATTTAGGACAGTGCCCTAGTCTACACAGTGTACTCATTAACCTGGAATATATAGGACAGTGCCCTAGTCTCCACAGTGTACTCATAACCTGGCACATACAGGACAGTGTCCTAGTCTCCACAGCACACTCATTAACCTGGAACATATAGGGCAGTACCCTAGTCTCCACAGTGTACTCATTAGCCTGGGACATACAGGACAGTGCCCTAGTCTCCACAGTGTACTCATAACCTGTATTTGCAGATCTACTGTTTTCACCTCTCGGTAGCTGGTGGGCAGTCGTAGCAGGGAGCGGGTCTGGAAAGAGGCATTGGGATCTGGGTGGGGACCTTCCTGAAGCCGTGGAGCATAGGTGGAAACCCGGAGCTATCTGGCATTGGAAGCGCTGCTGCTAGCCTGCTATCAACTACTCGGTAGAGTGGAGGAACTGAACTTCAGTTTCCTGGATGCCCTGGATTGACTTTTCCCTGCTCCCTGGTTTCTGGTTTTTCACAGTGAGTTTTAGTTTAACTACAGACTGCTCGTATGTTTTCTAGACCTTTCCCTGCTCCCTGGCTTCCTGGTTTTGCCCAATGAATTCTAGCTTTAACTATAGACTGCTCCTATGTTTTCCAGAATCTGAGATTTCTGTTTGGGGCTTGTTGTTTTCAAATGAAGGTGAGAGCTCATTTGAAAATTTGAATACTGTCACCAGTTCTTGGAGATATAAGCTCCTGGACTTATTCTGAATTTAATAAGAGCAGTCTGCAACATGTCACTTCTTTGAACTGGTTTTTCACCTGTGAGAGGGGTGAACTATCTACTGGCTGACCCTGTGCTCCGGTGAACTTGTGACTATTATGAATATGTGACTTTCAGATTTTAGCCCTTTTTAATTTTATAGGTGATTTTTTCTCATTGCAGAGTTCTGTGAGAGATTTCTCTGAGGGGAAATTATTATTTTGAATACTTTTATAATTTAGTTCTGTTTTGTTGTGTTGTTAAGAAGCCCAGGTTGTGAGAGAACTGGTAGGCTTATTTTACTTATTTATTTTATGTGTTAGGTAGGTTAGGTTTTTATTGTTTAAGCTACATATTTTAGTAATTTAGTTGTTTGAAGTTGGTTTGATTAGTTAGCTGGGTGGGGGTGGGGCGAGTAAAGATTTGGTTGTTTTGGGGTTTTTTCTAATCTGTTTAGTTAGGTTGTTAGCTTGTTTTAATTCTATAAGGAACTCTTTTTATTTATTTTTATCACTTTGAGGATTTGCTCTGTTTGAAATGTGGCATTTTGTGGCCCCCCCGGTCGTACGCTACTCAGCCTCTGCTCTCCACTCCTTCCGTCCCTTTTATACCCCCCCGGCTGTTTCTATTTACCAACACTGTCGGGCTTTAGGTATTGCCTGCAGGAGGAGGGTGGGGGCAGGGGGGTGAACAGTGGAGGCGAGATGAGCGGAGCACTCCCATTGGGGTGATTAAGCCCAGGAGACACCCTGGGGCGAAGTGGAGCCTAGAGTGTGGGCCATCATGTTTGGTCCCCATACCCAAGGGCACCATCCCTAGTGATGGGCAGGTGGTCAGGGCAGTCCAGGAGTCCTGTCCAACCCGGGCAATGTTGTGCAATGCCAGTTCTGTCCGGAATAAGATGGCAATAATCTCAGATCTTATTGTCTCGACGGACCTGGTGTGCATCACCAAGACCTGGCTGGATAATAATGAGGGACCAATATTGGAGGCCTCAATTCCAGCTGGGTATACGGTGATACATTGCCCAAGGTTGGACTGCGGGGGGGTTAGCGGTCTGCTTTAAGACCAAGTTGGATCTCACCAGTGTACCAGTTGAGGAGACCTCTTCTTTTGAATGTGCCATTGTAGCAGGTGTGGGCTGTCAAATTGCTGTCATCTACCGTCCACCAGGAGATGAGAAGCAATTCCTTAAGGAAGTAGCAGACTTCATTGTCGACATGACATTTGAGTCCCCCAGGCTGATGGTACTGGGTGACTTTAATGCATGGATCGACGATAAACTCTCACAATTTGGACAACACTTCCTTCAGTTAATGGATTCACTGGGCCTAACACAGGTAGTTATCACTGCTACTCATAAAGCTGGCCATTCTCTTGACTTGGTCTTCCTCCTGGGAATCGAGGCTTCTGATGTGGGGGTGGAACCAGTCAGTTGGTCAGATCACTACACTGTGAGATTCAATTTTAGCACCCCCCATTGTAGGCTGACCCCTGTGGAGATGGTCAAGTTCCACCCTTTACAGAATGTTTCCTCTAATGGCCTTACAGTGGTTCTTTACCTATCAGAGCTTCCTGTGCATAGCAATAATCCAGAGGCATTGGTTGTGGCTTATAATTCTGCCATTACCTCTGCCCTGGACTCTATTGCTCCAGTTCATGTGCGTCCTCTCTCCCTCCGACCTCGAACCCCATGGTTTGATGGGGTTCTGAGGGAGTTGCGGCAAATTGGACACAGGTTAGAACATTGCTGGTGGAGGTCTGGCCTGGATGTTGACCGCCTTAGACTGTTAGAACATTATCAATTCTACTAGTCAGAAATTTCCCATAAGAAGGCAGAGTTCCTGTCCGGGGAAATTTCTGCCTCGCAGAACCAACCTGCTCAGCTTTTCAGAACTGTGGACAGATTGTGCAACCCAACCTGTCTACAGCCCTGTAGAGCATTGTCACAATCACAGTGTGATGAGATTGCTCGGTTCTTCACGATTAAGGTGGCCGACATTAGGGCGGACATCGGTTCGGCACATTCTATGCTAGTTGTGGATGTCCAGGACAGGGTCACTATCCCTCTGTTTTCCTTGAGTACCTTCAACCATCCAGAAATCGTGGACATTATGCGGATTGTCCAGGGGCTGCATCCTACCTCCTGTAGTTTAGATCCAGGTGCCACACCCCTAATCTTAGGGTGTGGAGATTCTATTCTACTGGCTCTAGCACAGATTGTCTGGTCCTCTCTTGACTCTGGTGTATATTCCCTGCCCTTGAAAGAGGCAGTGGTGACACCCTTGTTGAAGAAACCATCTTTGAATCCAGATTGTCTGGCTAACTACAGACCTATCTCGAACCTTCCCTTTGCAGAGAAGGTAATCGAGAAGGTGGTAGCAGCCCAATTGGAGAACCACTTGACCATCCATAGCATCTACGAACCTCTCCAATCAGGTTTCTGTAAGAGGCATAGTACCGAGACTGCACTGGTTCGAGTGCTCGATGATCTCCTGATGACGAGAGACCAGAGAAAATGGTCTATCCTGGTGTTATTGGATCTATCTTCAGCATTTGACACCGTCAACCATAGGGTTCTTTTGGAGCGCCTGAGATGTATTTGTGGAGACTCTGGGGTTGTGCTCAGATGGTTCACATCATACCTCACCAGAAGATCTCAGATGGTGGTGTCAGGGGTTTATCCTCTAATCCCTTCTCGCTCTTTTGTGGGGTTCCTCAGGGCTCTATATTGTCCCCCATGTTGTTTCTGGTGTACATGCTTCCCCTTGGAGACATTGTTAGACGGTATGGGTTGGTTTTCCACTGTTATGCAGATGATACCCAAGTGTACCTATCCTTCGCACCCGACCAGGAAGGAGCTGTCTCAGTATTTAATAGCTGTCTGGAGGAAATCCAGGATTGGATGAGGTCGAGCTGGTTGAAGTTGAATTCTGGGAAGACTGAGGTGTGGGTTTTGGATCTGGATCGCCGGATAGGGGGTCCTGTGGCCGACTCCCCTTCTGGAGTGTTTTGTGGGGATGTCAAGTTACTGGTCACTGAACCAGTGTGAGATCTGGGGGTGATACTAGATGATGGGCTGACCTTAAGATCGCAAGTGTCAGCAGTGGTAAAATCTTCATTTTATCATCTGAGAACATCGCCAGAATCAAGCAACTCATTCCATCCAGCGATCTGCCAACTTTGATCCATGCCTTTGTGACCTCATGCCTGGACTACTACAATTCACTTTACCTTGGGCATCCTGGGGTTGATATCCACCACCTGCAGCTGGTGCAGAATTCCGCAGCTCGAGTAATTACAGGTACTCCTAGAACATCACATATTACTCCGGTGCTGCGGGATCTGCACTGGCTACCAGTTCAGTGGCAGATCACCTTCAAAGTTGGATTACTGACTTTTAAAGCCCTACACAATCTGGGCCCTGACTACCTCAAAAATCTCCTGACTCCTTATCTCCCGGTGAGCTCACTCCGTTCAGCCGATGAGGGGTTGCTAGAGATTCCTAGGGTCACATTGAAATCAGCTGGTGCCCGGGCTTTTATGTTCATGGCACCAACCATTTGGAATTTTCTACCTCATCAGTTAAGGGAGTGTTCAACTGCGGGGAGCTTTAAAATGGCACTTAAATCATTTTTATGGAATAAGGCATAGGGCCTTTATTAATGTTCACTTGTTCTTAATAGTTTTTATATTATTGTCTGTTTGCTATGTTTGTATTTAATCTTTTTGGAATGCCCCTTAGTTTTGGAAAGGCACAATAAAAAAAAAGTTTATTATTATTATATTATAACCTGGCACATATAAGACAGTGCCGTAGTCTCCACAGTGTACTCAATAATCTGGCATATAGAGGGCAGTGACATAATCTGCACAGTGTAATCATTAACCTGGCACATATAGTACACAGGGGCGTCATTTCAGAAAAAACATAGGGATTGCAAGGGAAACTGTAGGCTGGGGGGCTGGGGGGCTCCTAGGCCCCCGTAAAAAATGTTTTAAATTTAGTGCATTTTGGAGGTCATATGAAACAAATTTTGCTACCTTGTTACCTCCTCCCCATGCCCAGTAATTTGCACCCTTGTCCCTCCCCAGAGTCACAACAGTCCAGAATATTGCCTGCACTACCCTCTCCATAGCATTTCACCAAAACCATAAGGGTTCCAAGACTAGTCAATGGCGATGCCCATTCTTACAAAAAGTACTTAAGTCCCTGGATATTTCTTTTTTTCAGCATTAATGCTCAGCTCACTGGACACCCCCCATTAAGTTGGGTTTACCTTTATTACTCTTAGAAATATTTACTAGTGACATGTCTTACCTTGCTTGGGTCTTGCAAACTAGCCTGGAAGCTGAGTAGAGATACTGCCTGCAAACTGGACTGGCAGCTGACTAAAGACACTGCCTGCAAACTGGACTTGCAGCTGACTGAAGACACTGCCTGTAAACAGGACTGGTAGCAGACTGAAGACACTGCCTGCAAACTGGACTGAAAGCTTACTGGAGACACTGCCTGCAAACTGGACTGGAAGCTGCAAGCTGACTGGAGATACTGCTGGCAAACTGGACAAGTAGCTGACTGGAAACACTGCTGGGAAACTGGACAAGTAGCTGACTGGAAACACTGCTGGAAAACTTGACTGGTAACTAGCCACTGGCTGTAGACTGCTGCCAAACTGGACTGGTAGCTGACCTGACTGGACACACTGCTAGCAAGCTTGGCTGGTAGCTGACTGGGGGACACTGCACGCAAGCTGGACTGGTAGCTGGCTGGAAACATTGCTGGGAAACTGGACTGGTAGCTGACTGGAGAAACTGCTGGCAAGCTGGACTGGAGGCTGGCTCAAGACACTGCTGACAAGCTGGACTGGTAGCTGACTGGAGACACTGCAGGCAAGCTGGACTGTAACTGACTGGAGACACTGCTGGCAAACTAGACTGGTAGCTGACTGAAGAGACTGGTGGCAAATTGGACTGGTAGCTAGCAACCTGGCTGTAGTCACTGCTGGAAAACTGAACTGATAGCTGACTGCAAACACTGCTGGCAAATTGGACTGGTTGCTGACTGCAGACACTGCTGGAAAGCCACACTGGTAGCTGCCTGTTGACACTGCTGACAAGCTGGACTGGTGGCTGACTGGAGACATTGCTGGCAAACTAGACTTGGTAGGTAGCAACCTGACTAGAGACACTGCTGGCAAGCTGGACTGGCAGCTGACTGGAGACTGCTGGCAAACTGGACTGGTAGCTGACCTGACTGGTGACACTGCTGGCAAGCTGGACTAGTATCTGACTGGAGACATTGCTGGCAAGCTGGACTGGTAGCTCACTGGAGACACTGCAGAGAAGCTAGACTGGTAGCTGACTGTAGATCCTGCTGGCAAACTGAACTGGTAGCTGATTGTAGATGCTACTGGCACACTGGACTGGTAGCTGACTGGATAAACTGTTGGCAGACTGGATTGGTGGTTGACCTGACTGGAGAAACTGCTGGCAAGCTGGACTGGTATCTGAATGGATTCACTGCTGGCAAGCTGGACTGGTAGCTGACTGGAGAGATTGGTGGCATATTGGACTGGTAGCTAGCAAACCTGGCTGTAGACACTGCAGGCAAACTGGACTGGTAGCTGACTGCAGACACTACTAGCAAACTAGATTGGTAGCTGACCTGACTGGAGACACTGCTGGCAAGCTGGACTGGTATCTGACTGGTGAGTGTTAGCAATGCATTTCAGGTGTCACCTGTGGCTGTGAAGAATTTCCTTTCTTGGCGTAAACACTTGATTAAATACAACATGCTCAAAGCAAACCCATCACCTTACTAAACTGCCAATCTAATGTGGAATAAATGGCTAAAATGTTGGATGCATAGATTTGAATTTCCTCTGTGCCCCTGACCACTGAATCATTGGCAGGCTATTTTAAATACAGACCAATATATCTTTACAGTTGCAAACTTCTGGGTATGTTAGTATTTACCGATACACCACTTGAGGAAACTCATTAAAGGAACATGTTCTGCTCCATGGAAGTACACAGAATAGGCGAGGTTTGTGGCTGAAAAGTGAAAGGTTCTGAGCATAACCATGTTACAGGCCTCCAGCCTTTCCTCATCACTGTTCTTTCAATACATTCATAGGGGACATAAGGGTGAAGCATGAAGGAATAGAACCCAGAGAGTTGTACTAAATAGGGAAGTCTCGGGGGAGATGGGGTCAAGTGTCAGTACTTTGCCCTGTTCTCTTCAATACATTCATAAGGGACACAAGGGTGCAGCATGAAGGAATAGTCTATCTATTTGCAGATGACACCAAGATCTGCAATAGTGTGGACATAATGAAGGGAATGGAGGCCATGAGGAGGGACCTGGAAAGACTAGAAGAGTGGTCTAGAATTTTACAGCTGGGATTCAATGACAAAAAAGTGCAAAGTCATGCCCATCAGACACAAAAACCCGGGCAGTACAAAGCGGGAGGAGAGGTCATGGCATACTGTATACCTCATAGGAAAGGGACCTCAGGGTTATCAATCAGGATGATCTGAAAGTAGTGGCCCAATTTTCAATGGTGGTGGGAAAAGCAAAAAGATGATGGACTGCATAGGGAGGGGAATAGCAAGCAGAAGGAGGTAGGTTATACTCAGTAGCATTATTTCAGTAGAATCATAGGGGTTGCAAAGTCCCGTTTCAGCAAAATCATAGGGGTTATAAAACTCCCCCACCACCACCACATCTATATAAATAAATGCTAGGGAAACCTTGTTTTAGGGTTCTTAGGGGTTGCAGTGGGCATCATAGGGGTTGCAAAAAAATCATAGGGGTCTCAACCGCAACCCCTGGCTACCCCTAAATGACGCCCCTGATAGTACAGTGCTCTAGTCTCTACAGGGTACTCAATAACCTGGGACATATAAGGCAGACCCTAGTCTCCACAGTGTACTCATAACCTTGCATATATAGGGCAGTGCTCTAGTCTCCACAGTGTACTCATAACCTGGGACATATAGAACAGAGACCTAGGCTCCACAGTGTACTCATTAACATGGAACATACAGGACAGTGCCCTAGTCTCCACAGTGTACTCATAACTTGGTACATATAGGACAGTGCCCTAGTTTCCACAATGTACTTATAACCTGGCACATACAGGACAGTGTCCTAGTTTCCAAAAGCACACTCAATAACCTGGAACATATAGGGCAGTGCCCTAGTCTTCACAGTGTACTCATTAATCTGGAACATATAGGACAGTGCCCTAGTCTCCATAGTGTACACATTAACCTCGCACATATAGGGCAGTGCCTTAGTCTCCACAGTGTACTCATTAACCTGGGACTTATAGGGCAGTGCCATAGTCTCTCCAGTGTACTCATTAACCAGGCACATATAGGACAGAGCCATAGTGTCCACAGTGTACTCATAACCTGGCACAGACAGGACAGTGCCCTAGTCTCCACAGTGTACTCATTAACCTGGAACATATAGAGCAGTGCGTAGTCTCCACAGTGCACTCATAACCTGGCACAATCAGGACAGTGTCCTAGTCTCCACAGCACACACATTAACCTGGAACATATAGGGCAGTGCCCTAGTCTCCACAGTGTACTCATTAACCTGGCACATATAGGGCAGTGCCCAAGTCTCCACAGTGTACTAATAACCTAGAACATACAGGACAGTGTCCTAGTCTCCACAGCACACTCATTAACCTGGAACATATATGACTGTGCCCTAGTCTCCACAATGTACTCATTAAACTGGAACATACCAGACAGGACCCTAGTCTCCACAGTGTACTCATAACTTGGTACATACAGGACAGAGCCCTGGTCTCCACAATGTACTCATTAACCTGGTGCATATAGGGCAGTGCCCTAGTGTCCACGGTGTACTCATAACCTGGGACATATAGGACAGTGCCCTAGTATCCACAGTGTACTCATAACCTGGCACATACAGGACAGTGCCCTAGTCTCCAAAAGTGTACTCATAGCCTGGCACATACAGGACAGTGTCCTTGTCTCCACAGCACACTCATTAACCTGGAACATACAGGGCAGTGCCAATTCTCCACAGTGTACTCATTAACCTGGGACATATAGGACAGTGCCCTAGTCTTCACAGTGTACTCATAACCTGGCACATACAGGACAGTGTCCTAGACTCCACAGCACACTCATTAACCTGGAACATGTACGGCAGTACCCTAACTTCACAGTGTAATCATTAACCTGGGCCATATAGGACAGTGCCCTAGTCTCCACAGTGTACTCATAACCTGGCACATAAAGAACAGGGCCCTAGTCTCCACAGCACTCTCTTTATCCAGGAACATATAGGTCAGTGCCAAAGTCTCTACAGTGTACTCAATAATCTGGCATATATAGGGCAGTGCCCTAGTCTCCACAGTGTACTCAAAACCTGGGACATGTAGGAGAGTGCTCCAGTCTCCACAGTGTATTCATTAACCGGGCACATATAGGACAGTGCCATAGTCTCCATAGTGTACTCATTAACTTGGGACATATAGGGCAGTGCCCTGGTCTCTGCAGTATACTTACAAACTGGCACATACAGGACAGTGTCCTAGTTTCCAAAGCACGCTCAATACCCTGGAACATATAGGGCAGTGCCCTAGTCTCCACAGTGTACTCATTAACCTGGGACATATAGGACAGTGCCCTAGTCTCCACAGTGTACTCATTAATCTGGGACATATGGGACAGTGCCCCAGTCTCCATAGTGCACTCATTAACCTCGCACATAAAGGGCATCGCCCTAGTCTCCACAGTGTACTCATTAACCTGGGACTTATAGGGCAGTTCCATAGTCTCTCCAGTGTACTCATTAACCAGGCACATATAGGACAGAGCCCTAGACTCCACAGAGTACTCATTAACCTGGAACATACAGGACAGTGTCCTAGTCTCCACAGCACACTCATTAACCTGGAACATACAGGGCAGTGCCTATTCTCCACAGTGTACTCATTAACCTGGAACATATAGGACAGTGCCCCAGTCTCCACAGTGTACTTCTAATCAGGCACATACAGGACAGTGACCTAGTCTCCACAGAACACTCATTAACCTGGAACACATAGGGCAGTGCCTCAGTCTCACAGTGTACTCATAACCTGGGACATATTGGACAGTGCCCTAGTCTCAACAGTGTACTCATAAACTTACACATTTAGGACAGTGCCCTACTCCCCACAGCACACTCTTTAACCTGGGACATATAGGACAGTGCCCTACTCTCCACAGTGTACTCAATAGTCTGGCATATAGAGGGCAGTGACCTAGTCTCCACAGGGTACTCATTAACCTGGCACATACAGGACACTGCACTAGTCTCCAAAGTGTACTCATAGCCTGGCACATACAGGACAGTGCCCTAGTCTCCACAGTGTACTCATAACCTGGCACATATAGGGCAGTGCCCCAGTCTCCACAGTGGACTCATAACCTGGGACATATAGGACAGTGCCCTACTCTCCACAGTGTACTCAATAGTCTGGCATATAGAGGGCAGTGACCTAGTCTCCACAGGGTACTCATTAACCTGGCACATATAGGACAGTGCCCTAGTCTCCACTGTGTACTCTTAACCTGGCACGTACAGGACAGTGTTCTAGTCTTCACAGCACACTCATTAACCTGGAACATATAGGGCAGTGCCCTAGTCTCCACAGTGTACTTATTAACCTTGGACATACAAGACAGTGCCCTAGTCTTCACAGTGTACTCATAACCTGGCACATATAAAGCCCAGTGCCCTAGTCTCCAAAGTGTACTCATAGCCTGGCACATACAGGACAGTGTCCTAGTCTCCACAGCACACTCACTAACCTGGAACATACAGGGCAGTGCCAATTCTCCACAGTGTACTCATTAACCGGGGACATATAGGACAGTGCCCTAGTCTTCAAAGTGTACTCATAACCTGGCACATAAAGGACAGTGTCCTAGACTCCACAGCAAACTCATTAACCTGGAAAATGTATGGCAGTACCCCAACTTCACAGTGTATTCATTAACCTGGGACATACAGGACAGTGCCCTAGTCTCCACAGTATACTCATAACCAGGCATATATAGGGCAGTGCCCTAGTCTCCACAGTGTACTCATAACCTGGAAGATACAGGACAGTGTCATAGTCTCCACAGCACACTGATTAACCTGGAACATATAAGGCAGTACCCTATTCTCCACAGTGTACTCATTAACCTGGGACATAAAGGACAGTGCCCTAGTCTGCACAGTGTATTCACAACCATGCACATATAGGACAGTGCCCTACTCTCCACAGCACACTCTTTAACCTGGGATATACAAGACATTGCCCCTAGTCTCCAAGAGTACGCAATAATCTGGTATATAGTGGGCAGTGACCTAGTCTCCACAGGATAGTTATTAACCTGGCACATATAAGACTGTGCCCTAGTCTTCACAGTGTACTCATTAACCTGGCACATACAGGACAGTGCCCTAGTCTCCACAGTGTACTAATAACCTGGAACATACAGGACAGTGTCCTAGTCTCCACAGCACACTCATTAACCTGGAACATATAGGGGCCGTACCATAGTCTCCACAGTCTACTCATTAACCTGGGACATAAAGGACAGTGCCCTAGTCTCCACAGTGTACTCATAACCTTGCACATATAGTACAGTGCCCTACTCTCCACAGCACACTCTTTAACCTGGGACACACAGGACAGTGCACTAGTCTCAACAGTGTACTTATAACCTTGCACATACAGGGCAGTGCCCCAGTCTCCATAGTGGACTCATAACCTGGGACATATATGACTGTGCCCTAGTCTCCACAGTGTACTCATAACCTGGCACATACAGGACAGTGTCCTAGACTCCACAGCACACTCATTAACCTGGAACATGTAGGGCAGTACCCTAACTTCACAGTGTATTCATAAACCTGGGACATATAGGACAGTGCCCTAGTCTCCACAGTGTACTCATAAACCTGGCACATATAGGGCAGTGCCCTAGTCTAGACAGTGTACTAATAACCTGGAACATATAGGACAGTGTCCGAGTCTCCACAGCACACTCATTAACCTGGAACATATATGACTGTGCCCTAGTCTCCACAATGTACTCATTAAACTGGAACATACAGGACAGGCCCTAGTCTCCACAGTGTACTCATAACTTAGTACATACAGGACAGTGCCCTGGTCCCCAAAGTGTACTCATTGACCTGGTACATATAGGGCAGTGCCCTAGTCTCCACTGTGTACTCATAACGTGGCCCACACAGGACAGTGTTCTAGTCTCCACAACACACTCATTAACTGGGAACATATAGGGCAGTGCCCTAGCCTCCACAATGTACCGATTAACCTGGGACACATAGGATGGTACCCTAGTCTCCACAGTGTACTCATAACTTGGTACATACAGGACAGTGCCCTGGTCTCCACAGTGTACTTATTAACCTGGGACATATACGACATGCCCTAGTCTCCACAGTGCACTCACAACCTGATACATATAGGACAGTGCCCTAGTCTCCATAGCACACTCATTAAACTGGGAAATATAGGGCAGTACCCTAGTCTCCACAGTGTACTCATAACCTGGCAGATACAGGACAGTGTCATAGTCTCCACAGCACACTGATTAACCTGGAACATTATAGGGCAGTACCCTATTTTCCACAGTGTACTCATTAACCTGGGACATATAGGACAGTGCCCTAGTCTGCACAGTTTATTCACAACCTTGCACATATAGGACAGTGCCCTACTCTCCACAGCACACTCTTTAACCTGGGATATATAAGACATTGCCATAGGCTCCAAGAGTACTCAATAATCTAGCATATAGTGGGCAGTGACCTAGTCTCCACAGGATAGTTATTAACCTGGCACATATAAGGCTGTGCCTTGTCTTCACAGTGTACTCATTAACCTGGGACATACAGGGCAGTGCCCTACTCCCAACAGTGTACTCATAACCTGGCACATACAGGACAGTGCCCTAGTCTCCACAGTGTACTCATTAACCTGGCACATATAGGGCAGTGCCCCTAGTCTCCACAGTGTACTAATAACCTGGAACATACAGGACAGTGTCCTAGTCTCCACAGCACACTCATTAACCTGGAACATATAAGGCCGTACCCTAGTCTCCACAGTCTACTCATTAACCTGGGACATAAAGGACAGTGCCCTAGTCTCCACAGTGTACTCATAACCTTGCACATATAGTACAGTGCCCTACTCTCCACAGCACACTCTTTAACCTGGGACATACAGGACAGTGCACTAGTCTCAACAGTGTACTTATAACCTTGCACATATAGGGCAGTGCCCCAGTCTCCACAGTGGACTCATAACCTGGGACATATATGACTGTGCCCAAGTCTCCACAGTGTACTCATAACCTGGCACATACAGGACAGTGTCCTAGACTCCACAGCACACTCATTAACCTGGAACATGTAGGGCAGTACCCTAACTTCACAGTGTATTCATAAACCTGGGACATATAGGACAGTGCCCTAGTCTCCACAGTGTACTCATTAACCTGGCACATATAGGGCAGTGCCCTAGTCTCCACAGTGTACTCATAACTTGGTACATACAGGACAGAGCCCTGATCTCCACAATGTACTCATTAACCTGGTACATATAGGGCAGTGCCCTAGTGTCCACGGTGTACTCATAACCTGGGACATATAGGACAGTGCCCTAGAATCCACAGTGTACTCATTAACCTTGGACATACAGGACAGTGCCCTAGTCTTCACAGTGTACTCAAAACCTGGCACATATAGGGCAGTGCCCCAGTCTCCATAGTGGACTCATAACCTGGGACATACATGACTGTGCCCTAGTCTCCACAATGTACTCATTAAACTGGAACATACAGGACAGGGCTCTAGTCTCCACAGTGTACTCATAACTTGGTACATACAGGACAGAGCCCTGGTCTCCTCAGAGTACTCATTAACCTGGTACATATAAGGCAGTACCCTAGTCTCCGCTGTGTACTCATAACCTGGCACGTACAGGACAGTGTTCTAGTCTTCACAGCACACTCATTAACCTGGAACATATAGGGCAGTGCCCTAGTCTCCAAAGTGTACTTATTAACCTTGGACATACAGGACAGTGCCCTAGTCTTCACAGTGTACTCATAACCTGGCACATACAAGCCAGTGCCCTAGTCTCCAAAGTGTACTCATAGTCTGGCACATACAGGACAGTGTCCTAGTCTCCACAGCACACTCACTAACCTGGAACATACAGGGCAGTGCCTATTCTCCACAGTGTACTCATTAACCTGGGACATATAGGACAGTGCCCTAGTCTTCAAAGTGTACTCATAACCTGGCACATACAGGACAGTGTCCTAGACTCCACAGCACACTCATTAACCTGGAACATGTAGGGCAGTACCCTAACTTCACAGTGTATTCATTAACCTGGGACATATAGAACAGTGCCCTAGTCTCCACAGTATACTCATAACCAGGCATATATAGGGCAGTGCCCTAGTCTCCACAGTGTACTCAAAACCTGGGACATGTAGGAGAGTGCCCCAGTCTCCACAGTGTATTCATTAACCTGGCACATATAGGACAGTGCCCTAGTCTCCAAAGTGTACTCATAACCTGGCACATAAAGGAAAGTGCCCTAGTCTCCACAGCACTCTCTTTATCCAGGAAAATATAGGTCAGTGCCCAAGTCTCTGCAGTGTACTCAATAATCTGGCATATAGAGGGCAGTGCCATAGTCTCCACAGTGTACTCATTAACTTGGGACATATAGGGCAGTGCCCTAGTCTCTACAGTATACTCATAACCAGGCATATATAGGGCAGTGTACTAGTCTCCACAGTGTACTCAAAACCTGGGACATGTAGGAGAGTGCCCCAGTCTCCACTGTGTATTCATTAACCTGACACATATAGGACAGTGCCATAGTCTCCACTGTGTATTCATTAACTTGGGACATATAGAGCAGTGCCCTGGTATCTGAAGTATACTTACCTTCTGGCATATATAGGGCAGTGCCCTAGTCTCCACAGTGTTCTCAAAACCTGGGACATGTAGGAGAGTGCCCTAGTCTCCACAGTGTACTCATTAATCTGGCACATATAGGGCAGTGCCCTAGTTTACACAAAGTACTTATAACCTGGCACATACAGGACAGTTTCCTAGTTTCCAAAGCACGCTCAATAACCTGGAAAATATAAGGCAGTGCCCTAGTCTCCACAGTGTACTCATTAAGCTGGGGCATATAGGACAGTGCTCTAGTCTCCACAGTGTACTCATTAATCTGGTACATATGGGACAGTGCCCCAGTCTCCATAGTGTACTCATTAACTTCGCACATATAGGGCAGTGCCCTAGTCTCCACAGTGTACTCATTAACCTGGGACTTATAGGGCAGTTCCATAGTCTCTCCAGTGTACTCATTAACCAGGCACATATAGGACAGAGCCATAGTGTCCACAGTGTACTCATAACCTGGAACATATAGGACAGTGCCCTAGTCTCCACAGTGTAATCGTTAACCTGGAACATATAGGGCAGTGCCTAGTCTACACAGTGCACTCATAACCTGGCACAATAAGGACAGTGTCCTAGTCTCCACAGCACACTCATTAACCTGGAACATATAGGGCAGTACCCTAGTCTAAACAGTGTAATCATTAACTTGGGACATATAGGGCAGTGCCCTAGTCTCCACAGTGTACTCATAACCTTCCGCATATAGGACAGTGCCCTACTCTCCACAGCACACTGTTTATCCAGGGACATAAAGACAGTGCCTTAGTCTCCACAGTGCACTCAATAATCTGGCATATAGAGGGCAGTCAACTAGTCTCCACAGGGTACTCATTAACCTGGCACAAATAGGACAGTGCCCTATTCTTCACCGAGTACTCATTAACCTGGGACATATAGGGCAGTGCCCAAGTCCCCACAGTTTACTCATAACCTGGAACATACGGGACAGTGCCCTAGTCTCCACAGTGTACTCATTCACCTGGCACATATAGGGCAGTGCCCTAGTATCCACAGCGTACTTCTAATCTGGCATATACAGGACAGTGTCCAAGTCTCCACAGAACACTCATTAACCAGGAACACATAGGGCAGTGCCTAGTCTCCACAGCGTACTCAATAGTCTGGCATATAGAGGGCAGTGACCTAGACTCCACAGGGTACTCATTAACCTGGCACACATAGGACAGTGCCCTAGTCTCCACTGTGTACTCATAACAGGGCACATACAGGACAGAGTTCTAGTCTCCACAGTACACTCATTAACCTGGAATATATAGGGCAATGCCCTAGCCTCCACAATGTACCGATTAACCTGGGACAAAAAGGATGGTGCCCTACTCTCCACAGTGTACTCATAACTAGGTACATACACGACAGTGCCCTGGTCTCCACAGTGTACTTATTAACCTGGGACACATAGGACATGCCCTAGTCTCCACAGTGTACTCACAACCTGACACATAAAGGACAGTGCCCTAGTCTCCATAGCACACTGATTAAACTGGAATATATAGGGCAGTACCCTATTCTCCACAGTGTACTCATTAACCTGGGACATATCGGACAGTGCCCTAGTCTCCACAGTGTATTCATAACCTTGCACATATAGGACAGTGCCCTACTCTCCGCAGCACACTCTTTAACCTGGGATATATAAGACATTGCCCTAGTCTCCACAGAGTACACAATAATCTAGCATATAGAGGGCAGTGACCTAGTCTCCACAGGATACTTATTAACCTGGCACATATTAGACTGTGCCCTAGTCTTCACAGTGTACTCATTAACCTGGGACATACATGGCAGTGCCCTAGTCCCAACAGAGTACTCATAACCTGGCACATACAGGACAGTGCCCTAGTCTCCACAGTGTACTAATAACCTGGGACATATCGAACAGTGCCCTAGTCTCCACAGAGTACTCATAACCTGGCACAAATAGGGCAGTGCCCCAGTCTCCACAGTGGACTCATAGCCAGGGACAAATATGACTGTGAACTAGTCTCCACAATGTACTCATTAAACTGGAACATACAGGACAGGGCCCTAGTCTCCACAGTGTACTCATAACTTGGTACATACAGGACAGTGCCCTGGTCTCCACACTGTACTCATTAACCTGGTACATATAGGGCAGTGCCCTAGTGTCCACGGTGTACTCATAACCTGGGACATATAGGACAGTGCCCTAGTATCCACAGTGTACTCATTAACCTTGGACATACAGGACAGTGCCATAGCCTCCACAGCACACTCATTAACCTGGAACATACAGGGCAGTGCCTATTCTCCACAGTGTACTCATTAACCTGGGACATATAGGACAGTGCCCTAGTCTCCACAGTGTACTCATAACCTGGCACATACAGGACAGTGTCCTAGACTACACAGCACACTCATTAACCTGGAACATGTAGGGCAGTACCCTAACTTCACAGTGTATTCATTAACCTGGGATATATAGGACAGTGTCCTTGTCTCCACAGTGTACTCATAACCTGGCACATAAAGGACAGTGCCCTAGTCTCCACAGCACTCTCTTTATCCAGGAACATATAGGTCAGTGCCCAAGTCACTGCAGTGTACTCAATACTCTGGCATATATAGGGCAGTGCCATAGTCTCCACAGTGTACTCATTAACTTGGGACATATAGGGCAGTACCCTAGTCTCCACAGTATACTCAAAACCTGGCATATATAGGGCAGTGCCCTAGCCTCCACAGTGTACTCAAAACCTGGGACATGTAGGAGAGTGCCCCAGTCTCCACAGTGTATTCATTAACCTGACACATATAGGACAGTGCCATAGTCTCCACGGTGTACTCATTAACTTGGGACATATAGGGCGGTGCCCTGGTCTCTGCAGTATACTTACAACCTGGCATATATAGGGCAGAGCCCTAGTCTCCACAGTGTACTCATTAACCTGGAACATACAGGACAGTGCCCTAGTCTCCACAGTGTACTCATAACTTGGTACATACAGGACAGTGCCCTAGTCTCCACAGTGTACTCATTATTCTGGCAGATATAGGGCAGTGCCCTAGTTTCCACAATGCACTTATAACCTGGCACATAGAGGACAGTGTCCTAGTTTCCAAAGCATGCTCAATAACCTGGAACATATAAGGCAGTGTCCTAGTCTCCACAGAGTAATCATTAACCTGGGACATTTAGGGCAGTGCCCTAGTCTCCACAGTGTACTCATTAACCAGGCACATATAGAACAGAGCCATAGTGTTCACAGTGTACTCATAACCTGGCACATACAGGACAGTGCCCTTGTCTCCACAGTGTACTCATTAACCGGGAACATATAGGACAGTGCCCTAGTCTCCACAGTGTAATCAATAACCTGGAACATATAGGGCAGTGCCTAGTCTCCACAGTGCACTCATAACCTGGCACAATAAGGACAGTGTCCTAGTCTCCACAGCACACTCATTAACCTGGAACATATAGGGCAGTACCCTAGTCTAAACAGTGTACTTATTAACCTGGGACATATAGGACAGTGCCCTAGTCTCAACAGTGTACTCATAACCTCCCACAAATAGGACAGTGCCCTACTCTCTACAGCACACTGTTTATCCTGGTACATATAAGACAGTGCCCTAGTCTCCACAGTGCACTCAATAATCTGGCATATAGAGGGCAGTCAACTAGTCTCCACAGGGTACTCATTAACCTGGCACATATAGGACAGTGCCCTATTCTTCACAGAGTACTCATTAACCTGGGACATATAGGGCAGTGCCCTAGTCCCCACAGTGTACTCATAACCTGGAACATACGGGACAGTACCCTAGTCTCCACAGTGTACTCATTCACCTGGCACATATTGGGCAGTGCCCTTGTCTCCACAGAGTACTTCTAATCTGGCACATACAGGACAGTGACCTAGTCTCCACAGAACACTCATTAACCTGGAACACATAGGGCAGTGCCTAGTCTCCACAGCGTTCTCATTAACCTGGGACATATTGGACAGTGCCCTAGTCTCAACAGTGTACTCATAACCCTGCACATGTAGGACAGTGCCCTACTCCCCACAGCACACTCTACCCTGGGACATATAGGACAGTGCCCTAGTCTCCACAGTGTACTCAATAGTCTGGCATATAGAGGGCAGTGACCTAGTCTCCACAGGGTACTTATTAACCTGGCACATATAGGACAGTGCACTAGTCTCCACAGTGAACTCATATCCTGGCACATACAGGGCAGTGCCCTAGTCTCCACAGTGGACTCATCACCTGGGACATATAAGACAGTGCCCTTGTCTCCACAGTGTACAAATTAAACTGGAACATACAGGACAGTGCCCTGGTCTCCACAGTGTACTCATTAACCTGGTACATATAGGGCAGTGCCCTAGTCTCCACTGTGTACTCATAACGTGGCACATACAGGACAGTGTTCTAGTCCCACAGCACACTCATTAACCTGGAACATGTAGGGCAGTGCCCTAGTCTCCACAATGTACCGATTAACCTGGGACATATAGAATGGTGCCCTAGTCTCTACAGTGCACTCATAACTAGGTACATACAGGACAGTGCCCTGGTCTCCACACTGTACTTATTAACCTGGGACATATAGGACATGCCCTAGTCTCCACAGTGTACTCACAACCTGACACATATAGGACAGTGCCCTATTCTTCATAGCACACTGACTAACCTGGAACATATAGGGCAGTACACTATTCTCCACAGTGTACTCATTAACCTGGGACATACAGGACAGTGCCCTAGTCTGCACAGTGTATTCACAACCTGCAAATACAGGACAGTGCCCTACTCTCCGCAGCACACTGTTTAACCCGGGATATATAAGACATTGCCCTAGTCTCCACAGAGTACTCAATAATCTAGCATTTAGAAGGCAGTGACAGTCTCCACAGGATAGTTATTAACCTGGAACAGCTAGGGCTGTACCTTAGACTCCACAGTCTACTCATTAACCTGGGACATAGAGGACAGTGCCCTAGTCTCCACAGTGTACTCATAACCTTGCACATACAGTACAGTGCCATAATCTCCACAGCACACTCTTTAACCTGGGACATATAGGACAGTGCACTAGTCTTAACAGTGTACCTACAACCTTGCATATAGAGGGCAGTGCCATAGTCTCCACAATGTATTCATTAACTTGGGACATATAGGGCAGTGCCCTAGTCCCCACAGTTTACTCATAACCTGGCATATATAAGGCAGTGCCCTAGTCTCCACAGTGTTCTCAAAACCTGGGACATGTAGGAGAGTGCCCTAGTCTCCACAGTGTACTCATCAACCTGGAACATACAGGACAGTGCCCAAGTCTCCACAGCGTACTCATAACTTGGTACATATAGGACAGTGCCCCTATTCTTCACAGTGTACTCATTAACCTGGGACATATAGGGCAGTGCCCTAGTCCCCACAGTGTATTCATAACTTGGCACATACAGGATAGTGCCCTAGACTCCACAGTGTACTCATTCACCTGGCACATATAGGGCAGTGCCCTAGTCTCCACAGTGTACTTCTAACCTGGCACATACAGGACAGTGTCCTAGTCTCCACAGAACACTCATTAACCTGGAACACATAGGGCAGTGCCCAAGTCTCCATAGCACACTCTTTAACCTGGGACATATAAGACAGTGCCCTAGTCTCCACAATGTACTAAATAATCTGGCATACAGAGGGCAGTGACCTAGTCTCAACAGGGTACTCATTAACCTGGCACATATAGGACAGTGCACTAGTCTCCACAGTGTACTCAAAACCTGGCACATATAGGGCGGTGCCCTAATCTCCACAGTGGACTCATGACCTGGGACATATAAGACAGTGCCCCAGCCTCCACAGTGTACTCATTAAACAGGAACATACAGGACAGGGCCCTAGTCTCCACAGTGTACTCATAACTTGGTACATACAGGACAGTGCCCTGGTCTCCACAGTGTACTCATTTACCTGGTACATATAGGGCAGTGCCCTAGTCTCCACTGTGTACTCATAACCTGGCACGAACAGGACAGTGTTCTAGTCTTCAAAGCACACTCATTAACCTGGAACATATAGGGCAGTGCCCTAGTCTCCACAGTGTACTAATTAACCTGGGACATATAGGACAGTGCCCTAGTCTCCACAGTGTACGCACAACCTGACACATATAGGACAGTGCCCTAGTCCCCATAGCACACTCAAACTGGGAAATATAAGGCAGCACCCTAGTCCCCACAGTGTACTCATTAACCTGGCACATATTAGACTGTGCCCTAGTCTTAACAGTGTGCTCATTAATCTGGCACATATAGGGCAGTGCCCTAGTTTCCACAATGTACTTATAACCTGGCACATACAGGACAGTATCCTAGTTTCCAAAGCATACTCAATAACCTGGAACATATAAGGCAGAGCCCTAGTCTCCACAATGTACTTATAACCTGGCACATACAGGACAGTATCCTAGTTTCCAAAGCATACTCAATAACCTGGAACATATAAGGCAGTGCCCTAGTCTCCACAGTGTACTCATTAAACTGCGAGATATAGGACAGTGACCTAGTCTCCACAGTGTACTCATTAATCTGGTACATATGGGACAGTGCCCCAGTCTCCATAGTGTACTCATTAACCTCGCACATATAGGGCAGTGCCCTAGTCTCCACAGTGTACTCATTAACCTGGGACTTATAGGGCAGTTCCATAGTCTCTCCAGTGTACTCATTAACCAGGCACATATAGGACAGAGCCATAGTGTCCACAGTGTACTCATAACATGGCACATACAGAACAGTGCCCTAGTCTCCACAGAGTACTCATTAACCTGGAACATTTAGGACAGTGCCCTATTCTCCATAGTGCACTCATAACCTGGCACAATAAGGACAGTGTCCTAGTCTCCACAGCACACTCATTAACCTGGAACATATAAGGCAGTTCCCTAGTCTAAACAGTGTACTCATTAACTTGGGACATATAGGACAGTGCCCTAGTCTCCACAGTGTACTCATAACCTTCCGGCATATAGGACAGTGCCCTACTCTCTACAGCACACTGTTTATCCTGGGACATATAAGACAGTGCCTTAGTCTCCAAAGTGCACTCAATAATCTGGCATATACAGGGCAGTCACCTAGTCTTCACAGGGTACTCATTAACCTGGCACATATAGGACAGTGCCCCTATTCTTCACAGTGTACTCATTAACCTGGGACATTTAGGGCAGTGCCCTAGTACCCACAGTGTACTCATAACCTGGAACATATGGGACAGTGCCCTAGTCTCCACAGTGTACTCATTCACCTGGCACATATAGGGAAGTGCCCTAGCCCCACAGTGTACTTCTAATCTGGCACATACAGGACAGTGTCCTCGTCTCCACAGAACACTCAATAACCAGGAACACATAGGGCAATGCCTAGCCTCCACAGCGTACTCATTAACCTGGGACATACTGGACAGTGCCCTAGTCTCAACAGTGTACTCATAACATTGCACCGTGGGACAGTGCCCTCTCTCCACAGAACAATCTTTAACCTGGGACTTATAGGACACGTGCCCTAGTCTCCACAGTGTACTCAATAGTCTCAATGCAGAGGGACAGTGAGCTAGTCTCCACAGGGGTGCTCATTAACCTGGCACACATAGGACCAGTGCACTAGTCTCCACAGTGTACTCATAACCTGGCACATATAGGGGCAGTGCCCTAGTCTCCTGGTAGACTCATGACCTGGGACATATAAGACAGTGCCCCAGCCTCCACAGTGTACTCATTAAACTGGAACATACAGGACAGGGCCCTAGTCTCCACAGTGTACTCATAACTTGCTACATACAGGACAGTGCCCTGGTCTCCACAGTGTACTCATTAACCTGGTACATAGAGGGCAGTGCCCTAGTCTCCACTGTGTACTCATAACCTGGCACGAACAGGACAGTGTTCTAGTCTTCAAAGCACACTCATTAACCTGGAACATATAGGGCAGTGCCCTAGTCTCCACAGTGTACTAATTAACCTGGGACATATAGGACGGTGCCCAGAAACCTCCACAGTGTACGCACAACCTGACACATATAGGACAGTGCCCTAGTCCCCATAGCACCTAGTCTCAGTGTATTCACTAGCCTGACATAGGACAGTGCGTCTCCACAGTGTACTGAAACCTGGCACATATAAGACAGTGCCCTGTCTCACAACACCCTTTATCAACACATAGGGTGCCAATGTCTCTGCAATGTACCAATAATCTAGCATACAGAGGCAGTGCCAAACTCACAGTGTACAACCAACTTGAACACATAGGGCAGTACCTAATTCCACAGTATACCATAACCTGGCATATAGGTCAGTGCCCTAGTCTCCACAGTGTACTCAAACCTGGGACATGTAGGAGTGCACAAGTCTCCACATGTACTCATTAACCTGAACATACGACAGTGCCTAATCCTCAGTATCATTAACCTGGAACATACAGGAGGCGCCTAGTCTCACAGGTAAGCCTAAATAATTACACTCAGGACAGCGCCTAGTCTCAGAGGTACTCATTATCCTGGCACATAGGGCAGTGCCCTAGTTCCACAGGTACCCAATCTGGCATATAGGGCAGCCCTGTCTCCAGGGTACCATTGCTGGCACATACAGGACAGTCTTAGTCTCCACATTGTACTCATAACCTGGCACATACAGGACAGTGTCCTAGTGTCAACAGTGTACTCATTCACCTGGAACATACAGGAAAGGCCTGATCTCCACAGTGTACTCATAACTTGGCACATACAGGACAGTGCCCGTTCCACAGTGTACTGATTAATGGTACATGCAAGGCAGTGCCTAATCTCACAGTGTACTCTAACCTGGCTCATACAGGACAGAGCCCCAGTTCACAGCTCACTCAATAACTGGGACATAGGGCACTAGTCTTCACAGTGTACTCAATAATCTGGCATATATTGGGCGGCCTAGTCTCCACAGTGCTTGTAACCACAGCACTATAGGACAGTGCTAGTATCCACAAGTGCACCTAACCTGGCACAAATAGGACAGTGCCTGGTCCCACAGCACACTCATTCACCTGGCACACAGGGCAGTGCCATAGTTCACAGTGTACTCATTAACCTGGGACATGGACAGTTCCCTAGTGTCCACATGTACTATGCCTGGGACATATACAGTGCCCCAGTCTCCTCAGTTTACTCATTAATCTGGGACATATGGACAGTGCCTAGACTCACAATGTACTCATGCTTGGCATATATACTGCAGTGCCATGGTCTCCACAGTGTACTTATTAACTGGGACATATTGACAGTGCCCGGGTCCATGTTGCACTCATAACCTGAATATACAGGACAGTGTCCTAGTCTCGGCACACTCATTAACACAAAATATAGGACAGTGCCTAGTCCCACAATGTACTCATAACCCGGCACACATACAGTACCATCTCCACTGGTCATAACCTGGGACATACAGGACAAAACCCTAGTCCCACAGTACTCAGTAACTAGACATAGGAGTGCCTAGTCTCACAGTGTACTCATAACCTAGACATGAGACAGTGTCATAGTCTCCACAGCACACTCAGTAGCCTGAACATAGGCAGTACCCTACCCTCCACAGTGTACTCAGTAACCTGCACACGACAAGTGCCCTACTCACCACAGCACACTCTTTAATCTGGATATACAGCAGTGCCTATTCTCTCAGGTACTCAGTAATCAGCATAGAGAGCAGTGACCCAGGTCACAGGAACTCATTAACCAAGCACAATAGGGCAGTGCCTAGTCTCCTGATGTACTAATAACCTGGCACATACAGGACACAGTACTGAGTCTCACACAGTGGACTCATAACCTGGGACATATCAGAGAGTGCCCCTAGTCTCCACAGTGTACCACAAAACTGAACATACAGGACAGTGCCCTGGTCTCCAGCACACTAGTAACTGGAATATAGGGCAGTGCCCGTTCTCTACAGTGTACCCATTAACCTGACATTCAAACAGTCCCCAGTCTCACAGTGTACCATAACCTGGCATATAGTGGTCCCCAGTTCCACAGCTACTACAACCTGGGACATGTAGAAGTGCCCTAGTTCCACAGTATACTCATTAACCTGAAACTTAGGACAGTGCCTAGTTCCACAGTGTAATTTAACTTATGCAGACGGTGCCTAGTCTCACAGTGTACTCATTAACCTGGAACATACATGACAGTGCCTAGTCTCCCTGTGGTGTACTCAATAATCTGGCATATAAGGGGCAGTGACCTAGTCCCCACAGGGTACCAGTAAGCTGGCACACAGGACAGTGCCTTAGTCTCCATTGTACTCACAACCTGCACATGGGACAGTGTCTAGTCTCCCCATGTTCTCATCAACCTGAACATACAGGAAGCCCCTGGTCTCCACCATGCACTCATAACTTGGCACACGGGCAGTGCCCTAGTCACAGTGTACACACAACTGGCTCATACAGGACGTGTTCTAGTCTCCACAGCACACTCATTAACCTGGGACATCAGGCAGTGCCCTAGTCTCCATAGTGTACTATTAACCTGGACATGAGACCCAGTCCCCACGTGTACCTTAATGACATATAGGGCAGTGCCTAGTCCACATGTCTCAATAATCTGGCATATCTTGGAGCGTGACCTAGTTCCACAGTGCATCATTAACCACCACTTATAGGACAGTGCCATAGTCTCACAGTGCTCATTAACCTGGGACATACAGGGGCACCAAGTTCCAGTGTAGTCATAACCTGGCACATAGGGCAGTGCCATAGTCTCACAGTGTACTCATTAACCTGGGTGATAGGCAGTGCAGTCTCCACAGTGTATAGTAACCTGAACATTTGACAGTACCCTAGTGTCCACAGTGTACTCATAACCTGGCACATGGCAGAAACCCTAGTCTCAACATGTACTCATAACTGAATACAGGACATGTCCTAGTTCCACAGACACCTCATTAACCCGACATATAGGACAGTGCCTATTCCCCAGTGTACTCACAACGTACATATAAGACAGTGCCCAAGTCTTCACAGTGTACTCATTACCCTGGCACATGGGACAATGCCCGTACCACAGTGTGGTCATAAAGCTGGATCATATGGGACCCAGTGCCTAGTCTCACAGTGTACTCCGTAACCTGGGACATATGAGACAGTGCCTAGTCTCCACAGTGTACTCACACCTGGCACATATGAGGCGAGCCTGGTAGACAGTGTACCGTAACCTGGCACATATAGGCAGTGTCCTGTCTCCACAGTGTACCAAACTGGATACAGGACAGTGCTGTCTCCATAGTGTCCATAACTACATAGGGCAGTGCCCTAACTCCACAGTGTACTCAATTATCTGGCATATAGGGGCAGGACCTAGTCTCCAGGATATCATTAACTAGCACACAGGACAGTCACCTACTCCACAGCACCTCTTAACCTGGAATATAAAGTACGTGCCTAGTCTCACAGTGTCTCCATAAACCTGGGACATATAAGACGTGCCTTAGTCTCACATTGTTCTCATAAACTGGCACATACAGGACAGTGTCCTAGTTCCACAGCACACCCAGTAACCTGAAACATATAGGGCAGTACCCTAGTCTCTACAGTGGTACTCATTAACCTGGGACATATAGGACAGTGCCTGTAGTCTCCACAGTCAACATCAAATTTTGCACATGTAGGACAGTGCCTATACCACAGCACACTCACTAACCTGGAACATATACGGCAGTGCCCTAGTCTCCACAGTGTACTGATTAAGCTGGGACATATAGGACAGTGCCCTAGTCTCCACAGTGTACTCATAACCTGGCATATATAGGGCAGTGCCTCAGTCTCTCAGTGTACTCATAACCTGGGAGATGTAGGAGAGTGCCCTAGTCTCCACAGTGTACTCATTAACCTGGAAAATACAGGACAGTGCCATAGTCTCCACAGTGTACTCACTAAACTGGAACATACAGGACAGGGCCCTAGTCTCCACGGAGTACTCATAACTTGGTACATACAGGACAGTGCCCTAGTCTCCACTGTGTACTCATAACGTGGCACATACAGGACAGTGTTCTAGTCTCCACAGCGCACTCATTAACTAGGGACAATAGGCAGTCCCCAAGTCTCCAAAGTGTACTCAATAATCTGGCATAGAAAGGGCAGTGTCCTAGTCGCCATGGGTACTCATAATCTGGTACATATGGGACAGTGCCCCAGTCTCCACAGGGTTCTCAGAACTACTTACAAATATAGGGCACGTCTAGTCTCCTCACAGCATTCATTAACCTGGGATATATAAGGGTACACTAGTTCTCAAAGTGTACTCATTAACATAGCACATAAAGGTCAGTGTCAATGTGTCCACAGTGCACTCATAACCTGGCACATACAGGACAGTGTCCAAGTCTCCACAGCGTATTTATTAACCTTGGACATATAGGACAGTGCCCTAGTCTCCACATTGTACTCATTAAACTGGAACATACAGGACAAGGTCATAGTCTCCACAGTGTACTGATAACTTGCTACATACAGGACAGTGCCCTGGTCTCCACAGTGTACTCATTAACCTGGCACATACAGGAGAGTGCTCAAGTCTCCACAGCATACTTATTAACCTTGGACATATAGGACAGTGCCTGAGTTCGACACCAACCATTAAACTGGAAACATACAGGACAGGGCCCTAGTCTCCACAGTGTACTCATTAACCTGGTACATATAGGACAGTGCCCCAGTCTCCACAGGGTACTCATTAACTTGGCAGATATAGGGCATTGCCCTAGTCTCCACAGTGCATTCATTAACCGGGGATATATAAGGCAGTGCACTCGTCTCTCCAGTGTACTCATTAACATAGCACCTAAAGGACAGTGCCATTGTGTCCACAGTGCACTCATAACCTGGGACATACAGGACAGTGCCCAAGTCACCACAGCGTACTTATTAACCTTGGACATATAGGACAGTGCCCTAGTCTCCACATTGTACTCATTAAACTGGAACATACAGGACAGGGCCCTAGTCTCCACAGTGTACTCATAACTTGCTACATAAAGGACAGTGGACTGGTCTCCACATTGTACTCATTAACCTGGTACATATAGGGCAGTACCCTAGTCTCCACAGTGTACTCATAACCTGGCACATACAAGACAGTGTTCTAGTCTCCACAGCACACTCATTAACCTGGTACATTTAGGGCAGTGCCCTAGTCTCCACAGTGTACTCATAACTTGGCACATACAGGACAGTGTTCTAGTCTCCACAGCACACTCATTAACCTGGAAAATATAGGGCAGTGCTCTAGTCTCCACTGTGTACTAATTAACCTGGGACATATTGGACAGTGCCCTAGACTCCACAGTGTACTCATAACCTGGCATATAGAGGGCAGTGCCTCAGTCTCACAGTGTACTCATAACCTGGGAGATGTAGGAGAGTGCCCTAGTCTCCACAGTGTACTCATTAACCTGGAACATACAGGACAGTGCCCTAGTCTCCATAGTGTACTCATAACTTATTACATACATGACAGTGCCCTAGTCTCCACAGTGTACTCATTAACCTGGAACATACAGGACAGTGCCTTAGTCTCCACAGCGTACTCATTAACCTGGCACATATAGGGCAGTGCCATAGTCCCCACAGTGCACTCAATAATCTGGCATATAGAGGGCAGTGACCTAGTCTCCACAGGGTACTCATTAAGCTGGCACATTCAGGACAGTGTCTTAGTCTCCACATTGTACTCATAACCTGGCACATACAGGACAGTGTCTTAGTCTCAACAGTGTACTCATTCACCTGGAACATACAGGAAAGGGCCCTGGTCTCCACAGTGAATTCATAACTAGGTACATACAGGACAGTGCCCTAGTCTCCACAGTGTACTCAATAAACTGGAACATACAGGACAGGGCCCTAGTCTCCACAGTGTACTCATAACTTGGTACATACAGGACAGTGACCTAGTCTCCACTGTGTACTCATAACGTGGCACATACAGGACAGTGTTCTAGTCTCCACAGCACACTCATTAACCAGGGACATATAGGGCAGTCCCCAAGTTTCCACAGTGTACTCATTAACCTAGCACTTATAAGACAGTGGCCTAGTCTCCATAGTGTACTTATTAACCTGGGACATATAGGGTAGTGCCAAGTCTCCACAGTGTACAAATAATCCGGCATATAAGGGGCAGTGTCCTAGTCGCCACAGAGTACTCATAATCTGGTACATATGGGACAGTGGCCCAGTCTCCACAGGGTACTCATTAACTTGGCAAATATAGGGCATTGCCCTAGTCTCCACAGGGCATTCATTAACCTGGGATATATAAGGCAGTGCACTAGTCTCTCCAGTGTACTCATTAACATAGCACAAAAAGGACAGTGCCATTGTGTCCACAGTGCACTCATAACCTGGCACATACAAGACAGTGTTCTAGTTTCCACAGCACACTCATTAACCTGGTACATATAGGGCAGTGCCCTAGTCTCCACAGTGTACTCATTAAACTGGAACATACAGGATAGTGCCCTAGTCTCCACAGTGTACTCATTAACCTGGCACATACAGGACAGTGCTCAAGTCTCCACAGCGTACTTATTAACCTTGGACATATGGGACAGTGCCCTAGTCTCCACATTGTACTCATTAAACTGAAACATACAGGACAGGGCCCTAGTCTCCACAGTGTACTCATAACTTGCTACATACAGGACAGTGCCCTGGTCTCCACAGTATACTCATTAACCTGGTACATATAGGGCAGTGCCAAGTCTCCACAGTGTACTCATAACCTGGCACATACAAGACAGTGTTCTAGTTTCCACAGCACACTCATTAACCTGGTACATATAGGGCAGTGCCCTAGTCTCCACAGTGTACTCATTAACCTGGGACATATAGGACAGTGACCTAGTCTCCACAGTGTACTCATAACCTGGCATATATAAGGCAGTGCCTAAGTCTCACAGTGTACTCATAACCTGGGAGATGTAGGGGAGTGCCCTAGTCTCCACAGTGTACTCATTAACCTGAAACATACAAGACAGTGCCTTAGTCTCCACAGCATACTCATTAACCTGGCACATATAGGGCAGTGCCCTAGTCACCACAGTGCACTCAATAATCTGGCATATAGAGGGGCAGCGACCTCAGTCTCCCAGGGTACTCATTAAGCTGGCACATTCAGGACAGTGTCCTAGTCTCAACAGTGTACTCAATCACCTGAAATATACAGGAAAGGGCCCTCAGTCTCCACAGTGTATTCATAACTTGGTACATACAGGACATGCCCTAGTCTCCACAGTGAACTCATTAACCTGGTACATATAGGCAGTGCCCTAGTCTCCACAGTGGACTCATGACCTGGGACATATAAGACAGTGCCCTAGTCTCCACAGTGTACTCAATAAACTGGAACATGCAGGACAGGGCCCAAGTCTCCACAGTGAACTCATAACTTGGTACATACAGGACAGTGCCCTAGTCTCCACAGCACACTCATTCACCAGGGACATATAGGGCAGTCCCCAAGTCTCCACAGTGTACTCATTAACCTAGCACTTATAAGACAGTGCCCTAGTCTCCATAGTGTACTCATTAACCTGGGACATAAAGTGAAAGGGCTCGAGTCTCCACAGTGTAGTTACAACCTGGCACATATAGGGCAGAGCCAGTCTCCACAAGTATACTCATTAACCTGGGGCATATAGGACAGTGCCCTAGTGCCACAGTGTACTCATTAACCTGGTACATATAGGACAGTGCCCCAGTCTCCACAGTTACTCATTAATCTGGGACATATAGGACAGTGCCCATACTCCACAGTGTACTCAGCTAATAACTTGGCATATAGGCAGTGCCATGGTGTCCCCATGTACTTATTAACCTGGGACATACTGGACAGCGCCCTAATGTCCACAGTGTACTCATAACCTGGCACATATAGGGCAGTGTCCTAGTCTCAACAGTGTACTCATAACCTGGAATATACAGGACAGTGTACTTGTGTCCACAGCACACTCATTAACCTGGGACATATAGGACAGGGCCCTAGTCTCCACAGTGTGGTCATAACCTGCGACGCAGAGTACAGTACCCTAGTCTCCACAGTGTACCCAGTAACTAGGGACATATAGGACAGTGCCCTAGTCTCCACAGTGTACTCATAACCTGGCAGATACAGGACAGTGTCATAGTCTCTACAGCACACTGATTAACCTGGAACACATAGGCAGTATCTATTCTCCACAGTGTACTCATTAACCTGGGACATATAGTACAGTGCACCTAGTCTCCACACAGTGTCTCGACAACCTTGTACATAAAGGACAGTGCCCCCACTCCAGCACACCTTTAACCTGGGATATATAAGACAGTGCCCTAGCTCCACAGAGCACTCAATAATCTAGCATAGAGGGCAGTGACCCAGCTCCAAGGGTACTCAATAACCTGGCACATATAAAACAGTGCCTAAGTCGTCACAGTGTACTCATTACCTGGGACATATGGGGCCCAGTGCCCTAGCCCCACAGTGCACTCATAACCTGGCAATACAGTACAGTGCCTAGTCTACACAGTGTACTCTTTAACCTGGCACATTTAAGGCAGTGCCCTAGTTTCACAGTGTACTAATAACCTGGCACATCTAGCACAGCGCCTAGTCTCCACAGCACACTCAATAACCTGGAAACATATAGGGCAGTGCCCTAGTCTCCACAGGTTCCTCATTAACCAGGGACATACAGGACCCAGTGCCTTAATTCTCTCATACCATAACCAGACAACAGGACAGTGTCCTAGTCTCCACAGCACACTCATTAACCTGAATATAGGCCGTAATCTCAGTCTCCACAGTGTACTCGATAAGCTGGGACATACAGAAAAGTGCCCTAGTCTCCACAGTGTACTCATAACCAAGCAACATATAGGACAGTGCCCTACTCTACAGCACACTCTTTAACCTTGAGTATATATAGGACAGTGCACTAGTCTCAACAGTGTACTCATAATTCTGCCACATAGGGCAGTGCCCCAGTCTCCACAGTGGACTATAACCTGGGACATATAGGGCAGTGCCTAGTCTCACAATGTACTCATTAAACTGGAACATCAGGACAGGGCCCTAGTCTCCACAGGTAGCACATAACTTGATACATACAGGACAGTGCCCTGACCCACACTCATACTCATTTACCTGGTACATACAGGGCAGTGCCTTAGTGTCCACAGTGTACTCATAACCTGGGACATCTAGGACAAAGTGCCCTAGTATCCACAGTGTACTCATTAACGTTGGACATACAGGACAGTGCCTCAGTCTCCACAGTCTCACTCACAACCTGGCACATACAACCCAGTGCCCTAGTTTCACAGTGTACCCAGAGCCTAAGCACATACAGTACAGTGTCGTAGTCTCCACAGCACACTCATGAACCTGGAACAAATAGGGCAGTGCCTATTCTGCACAGTGTACTCATTAACCTGGGACATATAGGACAGTGCCCTAGTCTCCACAGAGTACTCATAACCTGACACATACAGGACAGTGTCCTAGTCTCAACAGCACACTCATAAACTTGGAACATGTAGGGCAGTACCCTAGTCTCCACAGTGTATTCATTAGCCTGGGACATATAGGACAGTGCCCT
The DNA here is from genome assembly GCA_016271365.2 of Neoceratodus forsteri. Taxonomy (NCBI): domain Eukaryota; kingdom Metazoa; phylum Chordata; order Ceratodontiformes; family Ceratodontidae; genus Neoceratodus; species Neoceratodus forsteri. The sequence goes on along the minus strand of CM057455.1, from coordinate 1,548,041,040 downwards.
AGTCTCCACAGTGTACTGATAACCTGGCACATATAGGATAGTGTCCTAGTCTCCACAGCACACTCTTATCCCAGCAACATATAGGGCAGTGCCAATGTCTCTGCAATGTATCAATAATCTAGCATATAGAGGCAGTGCCAGTCTCCACATGTACTAATTAACTTGGAACATAAGGGGCAGTGCCCTAGTCTCCTGATATACTCATAACCTGGCATATATAGGGCAGTGCCCTAGTCTCCACAGTGAACTCAAAAACCTGGGACATGTAGGAGTGCCCCAGTCTCCACAGTGTACTCATTAACCTGGCACATACAGGACAGTGTATCAGTCTCACAGTGTACTCATTAACTTGGGACATATAGGGAAGTGCCCTAGTCTCCATGATACCCTGACACTGGCATATATAGAGCAGTGCCTACTCTCCACAGTGTTCAAAAACCTGGGACATGTAGGAGAGTGCCCAAGTCTCCACAGTGTACTCATTAACCTGGAACATACAGGACAGTGCCCTAATCTCCTCAGTATACTCATTAACCTGGAACATACAGGAGAGTGCCCTAGTCTCCACAGTGTGCTCATTAACCTGGCACATATTGGGCAGTGCCCTAGTCTCCACAGTGTACTCAATAATCTGGCATATAGAGGGTAGTGCCCTAGTCTCCACAGTGTACTAATAACCTGGCACATATAGGACAGTGTCCTAGTCTCCACACAGTGGACTCATAACCTGGGACATATACGAGAATGCCATAGTCTCCACAGTGTACTCATTAAACTGGAACATACAGGACAGTGCCCTGGTCTCCACAGTGTACTCATTAACCTGGTACATATATGGCAGTGCCCTAGTCTCCACAGTGTACACATAACCTGGCACATACAAGACATGTTCTACTCCACAGCACACCATTAACCTGAAACATATAGGGCAGTGCCCAGTCTCTACAGTGTACTCATTAACCTGGACATATTAGGCCAGTGCCCAAGTCTCACAGTGTACTCATAACCTGGCATATATAGGGTAGTGCCTATCTCCACAGTGTACTCATAACCTTGGACATGGGAGGTGCCCTAGTCTCCACAGTATACTCATTAACCTGGAACTACAGGACAGTGCCCTAGTCTCCACAAGTACCATTAACCTGAACATACAGGACGGTGCTCTAGTCCCACAGTGTACTCATAACTTGTACATAGGACAGTGCCCTAGTCTCACAGTGTACTCAATATCTGGCATATGAGGGCGATGACCTAGTCTCACAGGTACATGATAGCTGGCACATACAGGACAGTGCCTTAGTCTCACATTGTACTCATAACCTGGCACACTTTGGGACAGTGTCCTAGTCTCCACAGTGTACTCTTAACCTGGAACATACAGGAAGCGCCCTGGTCTCCACTGTGATACGATAACTTGGTACATATAGGGCAGTGCCTCAGTCTCCACAGTGTACACATAACCTGGCTCAAACAGGACAGTGTTCTAGTCTCCACAGCACACTCGTTAACCTGGGACATACAGGGCAGTGCCTAGTCTCCTAGCTGTACTCATTAACCTGGGACATATGGGACCCAGTGCCCTAGTCTCCACAGTGTACTCATAAACTGGGCACATAGGAGGTGCCCTAGTCTCCACAGTGTTCTCAATAATCTGGCATATCTTAGGCAGTGACCTAGTCTCCACAGTGTACTCATTAACCTACCACTTATAGGACAGGCCTGAGTCTCCACTGTGTACTCATTAACCTGGGACATACAGGAAGTGCCTAGTCTCCACAGTGTAGTCATAACCTGGCACATATAGGGCAGTGCCACTTAGTCTCACAGTGTACTCATTAACCTGGGTGATATGGGACAGTGCTAGTTGTCCACAGTGTACTCATTAACCTGGGACATATAGAACAGTGCCCCAGTCTCCACAGTGTACTTATTAACCTGGGACATATTTGACAGTGCCCTAGTGTCCACAGTGTACTCATAACCTGGCACATACAAGGCAGTGCCCTAGTCTCAACAGTGTACTCATAACCTGGAATATACAGGACAGTGTCCTAGTCTCCACAGCACACTCATTAACCTGGGACATATAGGACAGTGCCCTATTCTCCACAGTGTACTCATAACGTGGCACATATAAGGCAGTGCCCAAGTCTTCACAGTGTACTCATTACCCTGGCACATATAGGACAATACCCTAGTCTCCACAGTGTACTCCGTAACCTGGGACATATAGGACAGTGCCCTAGTCTCCACAGTGTACTCATTTACCTGGCACATATAGGGCAGTGCCCTAGTCCCCACAGTGCACTCAATAATCTGGCATATAGTGAGCAGTGACCTAGTCTCCACAGGGTACTCATTAAGCTGGCACATTCAGGACAGTGTCTTAGTCTCCACATCGTACTCATAACCAGGCACATACAGGACAGTGTCCTAGTCTCAACAGTGTACTCATTCACCTGGGACATAAAGGGAAGTGCCCTACTCTCCACAGTGTAGTCATAACCTGGCACATATAGGGCAGAGCCATAGTCTCCACAGTGTACTCATTAACCTGGAACATATAGGACAGTGCCCTAGTGTCCACAGTGTACTCATTAACCTGGGACATATAGGACAGTGCCCCAGTCTCCACAGTTTACTCATTAATCTGGGACATATAGGACAGTGCCCTAATGTCCACAGTATACTCATAACCTGGCACATATAGGGCAGTGTCCTAGTCTCAACAGTGTACTCATAACCTGGAATATACAGGACAGTGAACTTGTCTCCACAGCACACTCATTAACCTGGGACACATAGGACAGGGCCCTAGTCTCCACAGTGTTGGCACCCATTGTAGAGTACAGTGGCACCCTAGTCTCCACAGCAGTACCCAGTATCTAGGGACATAGGACAGTGCCTAGTATCCACAGTGTACCCATAATCTGGAAGATACAGGACAGTGTCATAGTCTCTACAGCACACTGATTAACCAGGAACACATGAGAAGTAGCCTATTCTCCACAGTGTACTCATTAACCTGGGACATATAGTACAGTGCCTAGTCTCACAGTGTACTCATAACCTTGTACATAAAGGACAGTGCCCCACTCTCCACAGCACACTCTTTGACCTGGGATATATAAGACAGTGCCCTAGTCTCCACAGAGTACTCAATAATCTAGCATATAGAGGGCAGTGACCTAGTCTCCACAGGGTACTCAATAACCTGGCACATATAAAACAGTGCCCAAGTCGTCACAGTGTACTCATTAACCTGGGACATATAGGGCAGTGCCCTAGCCCCACAGTGTACTCATAACCTGGCACATACAGTACAGTGCTCTAGTCTCCACAGTGCACTCTTTAACCTGGCACATTTAAGGCAGTGCCCTAGTTTCCACAGTGTACTAATAACCTGGCACATTCAGTACAGTGTCCTAGTCTCCACAGCACCCTCAGTAACCTGGAACATATAGGGCAGTGCCCTAGTCTCCACAGTGTTCTCATTAACCAGGGACATACAGGACAGTGCCTTAGTCTCCATATTGTGCTCATAACCTGGCACAAACAGGACAGTGTCCTAGTCTCCACAGCACACTCATTAACCTGGAACATATAGGGCCGTACCCTAGTCGCCACAGTGTACTCATTAAGCTGGGACATATAGGACAGTGCCCTAGTCTCCACAGTGTACTCATAACCTGGCACATATAGGACAGTGCCCTACTCTCCACATCACACTCTTTAACCTTGGATATATATAGGACAGTGCACTAGTCTCAACAGTGTACTCGTAACCTGGCACATATAGGGCAGTGCCCCAGTCTCCACAGTGGACTCATAACCTGGGACATATAGGGCAGTGCCCTAGTCTCCACAATGTACTCATTAAACTGGAACATACAGGACAGGGCCCTAGTCTCCACAGTGTACACATAACATGATACATACAGGACAGTGCCCTGGTCTCCACACTATACTCATTTACCTGGTACATACAGGGCAGTGCCCTAGTGTCCACAGTGTACTCATAACCTGGGACATCTAGGACAGTGCCCTAGTATCCACAGTGTACTCATTAACGTTGGACATACAGGACAGTGCCCTAGTCTCCACAGTCTACTCATAACCTGGCACATACAATCCAGTGCCCTAGTTTCCACAGTGTACCCATAGCCTTGCACATAAAGGACAGTGTCCTAGTCTCCACAGCACACTCATAAACCTGGAACAAATAGGGCAGTGCCTATTCTGCACAGTGTACTCATTAACCTGGGACATATATCACAGTGCCCTAGTCTCCACAGAGTACTCATAATCTGACACATACAGGACAGTGTCCTAGTCTCCACAGCACACTCATAAACCTGGAACATGTAGGGCAGTACCCTAGTCTCCACAGTGTATTCATTAGCCTGGGACATATAGGACAGTGCCCTAGTCTCCACAGAGTACTGATAACCTGGCACATATAGGATAGTGCCCTAGTCTCCACAGCACACTCTTTATCCAGCAACATATAGGGCAGTGCCAATGTCTCTGCAATGTACTCAATAATCTAGCATATAGAGGGCAGTGCCATTTTCCACAGTGTACTAATTAACTTGGAACATATAGGGCAGTGCCCTAGTCTCCACAGTATACTCATAACCTGGCATATATAGGTCAGTGCCCTAGTCTCCACAGTGTACTCAAAACCTGGGACATGTAGGAGAGTGCCCCAGTCTCCACAGTGTACTCATTAACCTGGCACATACAGGACAGTGCCATAGTCTCCACAGTGTACTCATTAACTTGGGACATATAAGGAAGTGCCCTAGTCTCCGCAGTATACTCACAACCTGGCATATATAGCGCAGTGCCTAGTCTCCACAGTGTTCTCAAAACCTGGGACATGCAGGACAGTGCCCAAGTCTCCACAGTGTACTCATTAACTTGGAACATACAGGACAGTGCCCTAATCTCCTCAGTATACTCATTAACCTGGAACATACAGGAGAGTGCCCTAGTCTCCACAGTGTGCTCTTAAATAATTACACACAGGACAGTGCCCTAGTCTCCAGAGTGTACTCATTAACCTGGCACATATAGGGCAGTGCCCTAGTCTCCACAATGTACTCAATAATGTGGCATATAGAGGGCAGTGACCTAGTCTCCACAGGGTACTCATTAAGCTGGCACATACAGGACAGTGTCTTAGTCTCCACATTGTACTCATAACCTGGCACATACAGGACAGTGTCCTAGTGTCAACAGTGTACTCATTCACCTGGAACATACAGGAAAGGGCCCTGATCTCCACAGTGTACTCATAACTTGGCTCATACAGGACAGTGTTCTAGTCTCCACAGCTCACTCAATAACCTGGGACATATAGGGCAGTGCCCTAGTCTTCACAGTGTACTCAATAATCTGGCATATCTTGGGCAGTGACCTAGTCTCCACAGTGTACTTATTAACCTAGCACATATAGGACAGTGCACTAGTCTCCACAGTGTACTCATTAACCTGGCACAAATAGGACAGTGCCCTAGTCTCCACAGCACACTCATTGACCTGGCACATATAGGGCAGTGCCATAGTCTCGACAGTGTACTCATTAACCTGGGACATATAGGACAGTGCCCTAGTGTCCACAGTGTACTCATTAACCTGGGACATATATTACAGTGCCCCAGTCTCCTCAGTTTACTCATTAATCTGGGACATATAGGACAGTGCCCTAGACTCCACAGTGTACTCATTAACTTGGCATATATACTGCAGTGCCATGGTCTCCACAGTGTACTTATTAACCTGGGACATATTGGACAGTGCCCTGGTGTCCATGTTGCACTCATAACCTGGAATATACAGGACCGTGTCCTAGTCTCCACGGCACACTCATTAACCTGGGACATATAGGACAGTGCCCTAGTCTCCACAGTGTGCTCATAACCTGGCACACATAGGACAGTACCCTAGTCTCCACAGTGTGGTCATAACCTGGGAAGACAGGACAGTACCCTAGTCTCCACAGTGTACTCAGTAACTTGGGACATATAGGACAGTGCCCTAGTCTCCACAGTGTACTCATAACCTGGCAGATACAGGACAGTGTCATAGTCTCCACAGCACACTCATTAGCCTGGAATATAAAGGGCAGTACCCTATTCTCCACAGTGTACTCATTAACCTTGCACACATCGGACAGTGCCCTACTCTCCACAGCACAATCTTTAATCTGGGATATACAAGACAGTGCCCTAGTCTCCTCAGAGTACTCAGTAATCTAGCATATAGAGGGCAGAGACCTAGTCTCCACAGGGTACTCATTAACCTGGCACATGTAAGACAGTGCCCTAGTCTTCACAGTGTACTCATCAAGCTGGGACATACAGGACAGTGCCCTAGTCTCCACAGTTTACTCATTAACCTGGCACAAATAGGGCAGTGCCCTAGTCTCCACAGTGTACTAATAACCTGGCACATACAGGACAGTGTCCTAGTCTCCACACAGTGGACTCATAACCTGGGACATATACGAGAGTTCCCTAGTCTCCACAGTGTACTCATTAAACTGGAACATACAGGACAGTGCCCTGGTCTCCACAGCACACTCATTAACCTGGAACATATAGGGCAGTGCCCTAGTCTCTACAGTGTACTCATTAACCTGGGACATATTCGACAGTGCCCAAGTCTCCACAGTGTACTCATAACCTGGCATATATAGGGTAGTGCCCTAGTCTCCACAGTGTACTCATAACCTGGGACATGTAGGAGAGTGCCCTAGTCTCCACAGTATACTCATTAACCTGGAACTTACAGGACAGTGCCCTAGTCTCCACAGTGTACTCTTAACTTATTACATACAGGACATGCCCTAGTCTCCACAGTGTACTCATTAACCTGGAACATACAGGACAGTGCCCTAGTCTCCACAGTGTACTCAATAATCTGGCATATAGAGGGCAGTGACCTAGTCCCCACAGGGTACCTATTAAGCTGGCACATACAGGACAGTGCCTTAGTCTCCACATTGTACTCATAACCTGGCACATACAGGACAGTGTCCTAGTCTCCACAGTGTACTCATTAACCTGGAACATACAGGAAAGCGCCCTGGTCTCCACCATGTACTCATAACTTGGTACATATAGGGCAGTGCCCTAGTCTCCACAGTGTACACATAACCTGGCTCATACAGGACAGTGTTCTAGTCTCCACAGCACACTCATTAACCTGGGACTTACAGGGCAGTGCCCTAGTCTCCATAGTGTACTCATTAACCTGGGACATATGGGACAGTGCCCTAGTCTCCACAGTGGTACTCATAAACTGGGACATATAGGGCAGTGCCCTAGTCTCCACAGTGTACTCAATAATCTGGCATATCTGGGCAGTGACCTAGTCTCCACAGTGTACTCATTAACCTACCACTTATAGGACAGTGCCGTAGTCACCACAGTGTACTCATTAACCTGGGACATACAGGGAAGTGCCCTAGTCTCTAGTGTAGTCATAACCTGGCACATATAGGGCAGTGCCATAGTCTCCACAGTGTACTCATTAACCTGGGTGATATAGGACAGTGCCCTAGTTGTCCACAGTGTACTCATAACGTGGCTCATATAAGACAGTGCCCAAGTCTTCACAGTGTACTCATTACCCTGGCACATATAGGACAATACCCTAGTCTCCACAGTGTGGTCATAACCTGGGATGTATAGGACAGTACCCTAGTCTCCACAGTGTACTCCGTAACCTGGGACATATAGGACAGTGCCCTAGTCTCCACAGTGTACTCATAACCTGGCACATATAGGGTAGTGCCCTAGCTGCCACAGTGTACTCGTAACCTGGCACATATAGGGCAGTGTCCTGGTCTCCACAGTGTACTCATAACCTGGCATATACAGGACAGTGCCCTAGTCTCCATAGTGTACTCATTAACCTGGCACATATAGGGCAGTGCCCTAGTCTCCACAGTGTACTCAATTATCTGGCATATAGAGGGCAGTGACCTAGCCTCCACAGGGTACTCATTAACCTGGCACATACAGGACAGTGTCCTAGTCTCCACAGCACACTCATTAACCTGGAACATATAGTGCAGTGCCCTAGTCTCCACAGTGTACTCATTAACCTGGGACATATAAGACAGTGCCTTAGTCTCCACATTGTTCTCATAACCTGGCACATACAGGACAGTGTCCTAGTCTCCACAGCACACTCATTAACCTGGAACATATAGGGCAGTACCCTAGTCTCTACAGTGTACTCATTAACCTGGGACATATAGGACAGTGCCGTAGTCTCCACAGTGTACTCATAACTTTGCACATGTAGGACAGTGCCCTACTCTCCACAGCACACTCATTAACCTGGAACATATACGGCAGTGCCCTAGTCTCCACAGTGTACTCATTAAGCTGGGACATATAGGACAGTGCCCTAGTCTTCACAGTGTACTCATAACCTGGCATATATAGGGCAGTGCCTCAGTCTCTCAGTGTACTCATAACCTGGGAGATGTAGGAGAGTGCCCTAGTCTCCACAGTGTACTCATTAACCTGGAACATACAGGACAGTGCCCTAGTCTCCACAGTGTACTCAATAAACTGGAACATACAGGACAGGGCCCTAGTCTCCACAGTGTACTCATAACGTGGCACATACAGGACAGTGTTCTAGTCTCCACAGCGCACTCATTAACCAGGGACATATAGGGCAGTCCCCAAGTCTCCAAAGTGTACTCAATAATCTGGCATATAAAGGGCAGTGTCCTAGTCGCCACAGAGTACTCATAATCTGGTACATATAGGACAGTGCCCCAGTCTCCACAGGGTACTCAATAACTTGGCAGATACAGGTCATTGCCCTAGTCTCCACAGTGCATTCATTAACCGGGGATATATAAGGCAGTGCACTAGTCTCTCCAGTGTACTCATTAACATAGCACACAAAGGACAGTGCCATTGTGTCCACAGTGCACTCATAACCTGGGACATACAGGACAGTGCCCAAGTCGCCACAGCGTACTTATTAACCTTGGACATATAGGACAGTGCCCTAGTCTCCACAATGTACTCATTAAACTGGAACATACAGGACAGGGCCCTAGTCTCCACAGTGTACTCATAACGTGGCACATACAGGACAGTGTTCTAGTCTCCACAGCGCACTCATTAACCAGGGACATATAGGGCAGTCCCCAAGTCTCCAAAGTGTACTCAATAATCTGGCATATAAAGGGCAGTGTCCTAGTCGCCACGGAGTACTCATAATCTGGAACATATAGGACAGTGCCCCAGTCTCCACAGGGTACTCATTAACTTGGCAGATATAGGGCATTGCCCTAGTCTCCACAGTGCATTCATTAACCTGGGATATATAAGGCAGTGCACTAGTCTCTCCAGTGTACTCATTAACATAGCACACAAAGGACAGTGCCCTAGTCTCCACAGTGTACTCAATAAACTGGAACATACAGGACGGTGCCCTAGTCTCCATAGTGTACTCATAACGTGGCACATACAGGACAGTGTTCTAGTCTCCACAGCACACTCATTAACCTGGAAAATATAGGGCAGTGCCCTAGTCTCCACAATGTACCGATTAACCTGGGACATATAGGATGGTGCCCTAGTCTCCACAGTGTACTCACAACCTGACACACATAGGACAGTGCTCTAGTCTCCATAGCACACTCAATAACCAGGGAAATATAAGGCAGTAACCTAGTCTCCACAGTGTACTCATTAACCTGGGACATAAAGGACAGTGCCCTTTTCTCCACAGTGTACTCATTAAACTGGAACATAAGGACAGGGCCCTAGTCTCCACAGTGTACTCACAACCTGACACATATAGTATAGTGCCCTAGTCTCCACAGCACACTCATTAACCTGAGAAATATAGGGCAGTACCCTAGTCTCCACAGTGTACTCATTAACCTGGGACATATAGGACAGTGTTCTATTGTCCACAGTGTACTCATAACCTGGCGCATATAGGACAGTGCCCTAGTCTCCACAGCACACTCATTATCCTGGAACAGATAGGGCAGTGCCAAGTCTCCACAGTGTACTCAATAATCTGGCATATAAAGGGCAGTGTCCTAGTCGCCACAGAGTACTCATAATCTGGTACATATAGGACAGTGCCCCAGTCTCCACAGGGTACTCAATAACTTGGCAGATACAGGGCATTGCCCTAGTCTCCACAGTGCATTCATTAACCGGGGATATATAAGGCAGTGCACTAGTCTCTCCAGTGTACTCATAACCTGGCATATATAGGGCAGTGCCTAAGTCTCACAGTGTACTCATAACCTGGGAGATGTAGGGGAGTGCCCTAGTCTCCACAGTGTACTCATTAACTTGGAACATACAGGACAGTGCCTTAGTCTCCACAGCATACTCATTAACCTGGCACATATAGGGCAGTGCCCTAGTCCCCACAGTGCACTCAATAATCTGGTATATAGAGGGCAGTGACCTAGTCTCCACAGGGTACTCATTAAGCTGGCACATTCAGGACAGTGTCCTAGTCTCAACAGTGTACTCATTCACCTGGAACATACAGGAAAGGGCCCTGGTCTCCACAGTGTATTCATAACTTGGTACATATAGGACAGTGCCCTAGTCTCCACAGTGAACTCATTAACCTGGTACATATAGGGCAATGCCCTAGTCTCCCACAGTGGACTCATGACCTGGGACATATAAGACAGTGCCCTAGTCTCCACAGTGTACTCAATAAACTGGAACATGCAGGACAGGGCCCAAGTCTCCACAGTGTACTCATAACTTGGTACATACAGGACAGTGCCCTAGTCTCCACAGCACACTCATTAACCAGGGACATATAGGGCAGTCCCCAAGTCTCCACAGTGTACTCATTAACCTAGCACTTATAAGACAGTGCCCTAGTCTCCATAGTGTACTCATTAACCTGGGACATAAAGGGAAGTGCCCTAGTCTCCACAGTGTAGTCATAACCTGGCACATATAGGGCAGAGCCATAGTCTCCACAGTGTACTCATTAACCTGGGACATATAGGACAGTGCCCTAGAGTCCACAGTGTACTCATTAACCTGGGACATATAGGACAGTGCCCCAGTCTCCACAGTTTACTCATTAATCTGGGACATATAGGACAGTGCCCTATACTCCACAGTGTACTCATTAACTTGGCATATATAGGGCAGTGCCATGGTGTCCTCAGTGTACTTATTAACCTGGGACATACTGGACAGTGCCCTAATGTCCACAGTGTACTCATAGCCTGGCACATATAGGGCAGTGTCCTAGTCTCAACAGTGTACTCATAACCTGGAATATACAGGACAGTGTACTTGTGTCCACAGCACACTCATTAACCTGGGACACATAGGACAGGGCCCTAGTCTCCACAGTGTGGTCATAACCTGCGACGTGAGTACAGTACCCTAGTCTCCACAGTGTACCCAGTAACTAGGGACATATAGGACAGTGCCCTAGTCTCCACAGTGTACTCATAACCTGGCAGATACAGGACAGTGTCATAGTCTTTACAGCACACTGATTAACCTGGAACACATAGGGCAGTATCCTATTCTCCACAGTGTACTCATTAACCTGGGACATATAGTACAGTGCCCTAGTCTCCACAGTGTTCTCATAACCTTGTACATAAAGGACAGTGCCCCACTCTCCACAGCACACTCTTTAACCTGGGATATATAAGACAGTGCCCTAGTCTCCACAGAGTACTCAATAATCTAGCATATAGAGGGCAGTGACCTAGTCTCCACAGGGTACTCAATAACCTGGCACATATAAAACAGTGCGAAGTCGTCACAGTGTACTCATTAACCTGGGACATATAGGGCAGTGCCCTAGCCCCACAGTGTACTCATAACCTGGCACATACAGTACAGTGCCCTAGTCTCCACAGTGTACTCTTTAACCTGGCACATTTAAGGCAGTGCCCTAGCCCCACAGTGTACGCATAACTTGATACATACAGGACAGTGCCCTAGTCTCCACAGTGTACTCTTTAACCTGGCACATTTAAGGCAGTGCCCTAGTTTCCACAGTGTACTAATAACCTGGCACATTCAGTACAGCGTCCTAGTCTCCACAGCACACTCAATAACCTGGAACATATAGGGCAGTGCCCTAGTCTCCACAGTGTTCTCATTAACCAGGGACATACAGGACAGTGCCTTAGTCTCCATATTGTGCTCATAACCTGGCACAAACAGGACAGTGTCCTAGTCTCCACAGCACACTCATTAACCTGGAACATATAGGGCCATACCCTAGTCTCCACAGTGTACTCATTAAGCTGGGACATATAGGACAGTGCCCTAGTCTCCACAGTGTACTCATAACCTGGCACATATAGGGCAGTGCCCTACTCTCCACAGCACACTCTTTAACCTTGGATATATATATAGGACAGTGCACTAGTCTCAACAGTGTACTCGTAACCTGGCACATGTAGGGCAGTGCCCCAGTCTCCACAGTGGACTCATAACCTGGGACATATAGGGCAGTGCCCTAGTCTCCACAATGTACTCATTAAACTGGAACATACAGGACAGGGCCCTAGTCTCCACAGTGTACGTATAACTTGATACATACAGGACAGTGCCCTGGTCCCCACACTATACTCATTTACCTGGTACATACAGGGCAGTGCCCTAGTGTCCACAGTGTACTCATAACCTGGGACATCTAGGACAGTGCCCTAGTATCCACAGTGTACTCATTAACGTTGGACATACAGGACAGTGCCCTAGTCTCCACAGTCTACTCATATCCTGGCACATACAATCCAGTGCCCTAGTTTCCACAGTGTACCCATAGCCTAGCACATACAGTACAGTGTCCTAGTCTCCACAGCACACTCATAAACCTGGAACAAATAGGGCAGTGCCTATTCTGCACAGTGTACTCATTAACCTGGGACATATAGGACAGTGCCCTAGTCTCCACAGAGTACTCATAACCTGACACATACAGGACAGTGTCCTAGTCTCAACAGCACACTCATAAATTTGGAACATGTAGGGCAGTACCCTAGTCTCCACAGTGTATTCATTAGCCTGGGACATATAGGACAGTGCCCTAGTCTCCACAGTGTACTGATAACCTGGCACATATAGGATAGTGTCCTAGTCTCCACAGCACACTCTTTATCCAGCAACATATAGGGCAGTGCCAATGTCTCTGCAATGTACTCAATAATCTAGCATATATAGGGCAGTGCCATAGTCTCCACAGTGTACTAATTAACTTGGAACATATAGGGCAGTGCCCTAGTCTCCACAGTATACTCATAACCTGGCATATATAGGGCAGTGCCCTAGTCTCCACAGTCAACTCAAAACCTGGGACATGTAGGAGAGTGCCCCAGTCTCCACAGTGTACTCATTAACCTGGCACATACAGGACAGTGCCATAGTCTCCACAGTGTACTCATTAACTTGGGACATATAGGGAAGTGCCCTAGTCTCCACAGTATACTCACAACCTGGCATATATAGGGCAGTGCCTAGTCTCCACCGTGTTCTCAAAACCTGGGACATGTAGGAGAGTGCCCAAGTCTCCACAGTGTACTCATTAACCTGGAACATACAGGACAGTGCCCTAATCTCCTCAGTATACTCATTAACCTGGAACATACAGGAGAGTGCCCTAGTCTCCACAGTGTGCTCTTAAATAATTACATACAGGACAGTGCCCTAGTCTCCAGAGTGTACTCATTAACCTGGCACATATTGGGCAGTGCCCTAGTCTCCACAGTGTACACATAACCTGGCTCATACAGGACAGTGTTCTTGTCTCCACAGCACACTCGTTAACCTGGGACATACAGGGCAGTGCCCTAGTCTCCATAGTGTACTCATTAACCTGGGACATATAGGACAGTGCCCTAGTCTCCACAGTGTACTCATAAACTGGGACATATAGGGCAGTGCCCTAGTCTCCACAGTGTACTCAATAATCTGGCATATCTTGGGCAGTGACCTAGTCTCCACAGTGTACTCATTAACCTACCACTTATGGGACAGTGCCGTAGTCTCCACAGTGTACTCATTAACCTGGGACATACAGGGAAGTGCCCTAGTCTCCACAGTGTAGTCATAACCTGGCATATATAGGGCAGTGCCATAGTCTCCACAGTGTACTCATTAACCTGGGTGATATAGGACAGTGCCCTAGTTGTCCACAGTGTACTCATTAAACTGGAACATACAGGACAGTGCCCTGGTCTCCACAGTGTACTCATTAACCTGGTACATATATGGCAGTGCCCTAGTCTCCACAGTGTACACATAACCTGGCACATACAAGACAGTGTTCTAGTCTCCACAGCACACTCATTAACCTGGAACATATAGGGCAGTGCCCTAGTCTCTACAGTGTACTCATTAACCTGGGACATATTCGACAGTGCCCAAGTCTCCACAGTGTACTCATAACCTGGCATATATAGGGTAGTGCCCTAGTCTCCACAGTATACTCATTAACCTGGAACTTACAGGACAGTGCCCTAGTCTCCACAGTGTACTCATTAACCTGGAACATACAGGACAGTGCCCTAGTCTCCACAGTGTACTCATAACTTATTACATACAGGACAGTGCCCTAGTCTCCACAGTGTACTCAATAATCTGGCATATAGAGGGCAGTGACCTAGTCTCCACAGGGTACTTATTAAGCTGGCACATACAGGACAGTGTCCTAGTCTCCACAGTGTACTCATTAACCTGGAACATACAGGAAAACGCCCTGGTCTCCACCGTGTACTCATAACTTGGTACATATAGGGCAGTGCCCTAGTCTCCACAGTGTACACATAACCTGGCTCATACAGGACAGTGTTCTAGTCTCCACAGCACACTCGTTAACCTGGGACATACAGGGCAGTGCCCTAGTCTCCATAGTGTACTCATTAACCTGGGACATATAGGACAGTGCCCTAGTCTCCACAGTGTACTCATAAACTGGGACATATAGGGCAGTGCCCTAGTCTCCACAGTGTACTCAATAATCTGGCATATCTTGGGCAGTGACCTAGTCTCCACAGTGTACTCATTAACCTACCACTTATGGGACAGTGCCGTAGTCTCCACAGTGTACTCATTAACCTGGGACATACAGGGAAGTGCCCTAGTCTCCACAGTGTAGTCATAACCTGGCACATATAGGGCAGTGCCATAGTCTCCACAGTGTACTCATTAACCTGGGTGATATAGGACAGTGCCCTAGATGTCCACAGTGTACTCATTAACCTGGGACATATAGAACAGTGCCCCAGTCTCCACAGTGTACTTATTAACCTGGGACATATTTGACAGTGCCCTAGTGTCCACAGTGTACTCATAACCTGGCACATACAAGGCAGTGCCCTAGTCTCAACAGTGTACTCATAACCTGGAATATACAGGACAGTGTCCTAGTCTCCACAGCACACTCATTAACCTGGGACATACAGGACAGTGCCCTATTCTCCACAGTGTACTCATAACGTGGCACATATAAGGCAGTGCCCAAGTCTTCACAGTGTACTCATTACCCTGGCACATATAGGACAATACCCTAGTCTCCACAGTGTGGTCATAACCTGGGATGTATAGGACAGTACCCTAGTCTCCACAGTGTACTCCGTAACCTGGGACATATAGGACAGTGCCCTAGTCTCCACAGTGTACTCATAAACTGGCACATATAGGGCAGTGCCCTAGTCGCCACAGTGTACTCGTAACCTGGCACATATAGGGCAGTGTCCTGGTCTCCACAGTGTACTCATAACCTGGCATATACAGGACAGTGCCCTAGTCTCCATAGTGTACTCATTAACCTGGCACATATAGGGCAGTGCCCTAGTCTCCACAGTGTACTCAATAATCTGGCATATAGAAGGCAGTGACCTAGTCTCCACAGGGTACTCATAACCTGGCACATACAGGACAGTGCCTAGTCTGCATACTGTACTCATTAACCTGACACATATAGGGCAGTGCCCTAGTCTCCACAGTGTACTCAATAATCTGGCATATAGAGGGCAGTGACCTAGTCTCCACAGGGTACTCATTAACCTGGCACATACAGGACAGTGTCCTAGTCTCCACAGCACACTCATTAACCTGGAGCATATAGTGCAGTGCCCTAGTCTCCACAGTGTACTCATTAACCTGGGACATATAAGACAGTGCCTTAGTCTCCACATTGTACTCATAACCTGGCACATACAGGACAGTGTCCTAGTCTCCACAGCACACTCATTAACCTGGAACATATAGGGCAGTACCCTAGTCTCTACAGTGTACTCATTAACCTGGGACATATAGGACAGTGCCGTAGTCTCCACAGTGTACTCATTACTTTGCACATGTAGGACAGTCCCCTACTCTCCACAGCACACTCTTTAACCTGGCACATATAGGACAGTGCCCTAGTCTCCACGGTGTACTCAATAATCTGGCATATAGAGGGAAGTGACCTAGTCTCCACAGGGTACTCATTAACCTGGTAGATATAGGACAGTGCCCTAGTCTCCTCAGTGTTCTCATAATCTGGCACATATAGGGCAGTGCCCTAGTCTCCACAGTATACTCATTAACCTGGCACATATAGGACTGTGCCCTAGTCTCCGCAGCGCACTCATGGCCATTGCTTTTCCATAGCCACTGCAGCCCAATAGCCTGCTTCTCCTCCATCCTGTAACCAACATTTCTCCCTGCCCAGTAGTTACCCTGCCCAGTCCAGCTGCATCTGTCGGCCTCTTCAAGCTGCAGCTCCCTCCCTCTATACCCATTACCTCTAACACCCCTCTCCCTCAATTTGTTGCAGCCATGTTGCCCTGGTCCCCACAATGGTACCTACTATCTACCAGTGAATTCCCTGCTGCAGGTAACAACACAATCCACAGCGGCTCAGATCAACCCAGCAATGCAATAACTAGGCCAGCTTCAAAGATGTCATCTAACTGTTCGATTCAAGGCTGCAAGCAGATTGCCCAAAATTCAGCCCAGATTCCAACAAGAGCCAAAGCAGTTCAAATCCACAAGTTGATTGTCCAGCATTCAGCCCAGATTCCAGCAAGAACCAAAGCAGTTCAAGTCCACTCTAGGAAGTGCAGTTTGGTTTCAACTGGCCAACTGAGATTGCCCTTAAAGTAGCCCAGTTTTTCCCTCCACTCAAAACAGTTCCCTTGATCAACCAGAAATTACCCCACCCTAAAGCCATACAAAAAACAAGCACAGCAGAGCCAAATAGCATCCAACCAGCTTTTTGGACCGATCAGGACATCTAGCAACCAGTAGCTTCAAAATTAGGCTTAAAAAACAATAACAATGCAAAATTAGTCTCAGAACATTCAAGTCAAATTTGGCCTTGGAAAATACAAGTGAACCTCTCCAGAGTGCTCTGCCCAGTCAGTACTCCAAGTGAACAGCTCCTTTGTGGTGAGTGCAGTCCAATCCTAGTCTTCCTTGCCACTGGCTCCTCCTCCTCCCACCTGTATTTAACAGAGACAGAGGCAAGGGCCAGAGTGGGTAGGTGGGGTAAAAAACATTCCCCTCCTGAAGCACTGAAGCCGATGAAGTGAAGTCCAGTCCCTTTTGCTGCAGCAAGCAGTCGCTTCCTCACTTGCTGCCACTGAATGCAGTCCCCTTGGCTCTCTTGAGGGCAGCTGATGTGGCAGCCAGATGTCTACGAATGTGGCTCCCCCTGCTGATGCCGCCGATGCAGCGATGAAGAATCCACAGCTCTTTGTGAGTTATGGCCAGGCCGTTCAGCTTTTATAGCCTGGCTGCAAACTCGAATCTGGTGCCCCGGGCCTTGGGGGGGTAATATAGTTTTTCTGATGGCACAATGCCCACTGTTGGCATTACGCCATCGCTGTAATACCGTTCAACATATTTACTGTTGAACTGGCATGGTGGAACCTATAAAAACAGGGGTAGCATAGTAATCATGCCTGTGTATTTTTTACTGAAGGTTAAATGCACTGTGGGGAATCCTTGCGTCTTTAAAGAGCAGTTTTCTAGTAGCTGCTTGCCCCAGCCCATTCGATAACTTACCCCCACAGACAACTCCCAATGAAGTGTGGCATAACAAGTCGTGCTGTATCAAAAGTTATTTTACTTGTAAAATTAAAATCAAGCTCACCGGCAACAAAACAACTGAGCAAACCACACCCCAACGTTGGCCCACACAGCCCTGTTTTGTAATGTAACAAAACGAAGGCTGCGGGAGCGAGCCCCATTCACTTATAATGGGGCCTATATTGTCACATAGTTTTAGACTATTTACTGTCGGGATTTTCATAAATCAAAGTGATTGATCGACTAATAGGGATCCTATTATGACTCTTTCAGGGATCTTGCCATGGTGGGAGGTCAGACCCAGTGTAAAACAAGCATCTGTCAATGCCGAATGTTTGCTTGCTGGCATTGGCATTGGTAGTGTAGAAGTTACAGAGCTGCATAACAGAAATGGCAGTGAAGTATTGAACTGAAGCCAACCCCACCACCACCTTGCAGAGAGTGACAGGCATTGGGGTGTGCCTTTGGGTCGTCAGGCATAATGGCCATGCCATTTCACCACACCCTACCCTGCAGACAGTGACAAGTGTCATGGTGTGCCTTGGGGCCTTTGGCCCTTATGCACACCCCATTCCATCAGGAAATACGGTGAGATGTGTGCAGTATAGGAGAGTGGGGTGAACTTTGGGGCCAAAGAGTCCAAGGCATACCTCGATGCCTCTCACTGGCTGCAGGGTGTGGAGTGGTATGAGCATTACAGGCAAGAAAGCAAATAGGATGCTGGGATGTATAGGCAGGGGCATCACCAGCAGGAAAAGGGAGGTCACAATTCTGCTATACAAGACACTAATTAGGCCCCACCTGGAGTACAGTGTACAGTTCTGGAGACCATACCTACGTAAGGACATAGACAGGGTAGAAAGGTTCAGAGGAGGCAACAAAGATGGTACATGGATTGCATCACAAGTCCTATGAAGACAGGTTGAAGGAACTGAACATGTTCTCCCTGGAGAGAGGAGGGAGAGAGGGATATGATAGAGACATACAAGTATCTTACAGGGAGGAGCAGGGTACAGGAAAACACTATTTTAAGTGAAAAGATGTTCCAGGACTAGAGGCATGGGATGAAGTTGGAGGAGGACGATTCAGAGGAAACATGAGAAAGAATTTCTTCACAGAACGGGTGGTGGACAAGTGGAACACCCTGCCAGAGGAAGTGGTGGGGGCTGAAACAATCACGGGATTTAAGAATGCATGGGATAGACATAAAGGAATTCTGGAGGTCAGGGGTAAGGGGCAACAGACTTCTAGGAAAACAAACTGAACTTACAAGCTCAAATGGGCAGACTGGGTGGGCTATTGGCCCTTATCTGCCAACACTGTCTATGTATCTATGTATCTAAGAATCCCAAGTCACACCCCTGATGCCTGTCATTCTCTACAGGGTGGGGCATTATGGTTGGAAACTCTAACACCTCAGGCATTCGTTGGTATTTTCACTCCAAATTTTGAACATGTTTTTTTTGTGACCCCCACCTCCTGAACAGTGGCAATATCAGTTTGTTAGTCGAAAGCTGCTTATGCACAGCGACTATGGCATTTAGCACCACAGGTGCAAAACACATTCGAACAGGATGTGAAAATGACAGCTATAGTGTTCATGGGAGGTGTAAAAAAGTACAATGTTGCAAATCTGCAGTAAAATGTAAAAAAATGGTGAAGTCACGAGTGCATAGAAACTGTGCAACGACACCCGTAATGTTGGGATTTTTTACAGCAGATTGTCAACACAGGCATTTTGGGACCTCCGATCATGAACAGTGTCACTGTGATTTTCTTTATCTGTCCCGAACAATGATTTCCCACAGCGACCACGCATCTCTGCGCTGAAAGTGTGAAAACACATTTCGGCCATATTGTGAAAAATGACAGCTGTACTGTTCATAAGGAAGCGTGGAAAAATGCCACTGGTGAAAATCTGGACTGAAAATATTACAAAGTCATGAACTTACGAGGGTGCGTGGAAACTGCGCAATGCTCACTCGTAACACAGTCATTTTATGGACTTTTGACACTAAATTTTCAACATAGCCATTTTAAGACCTCTGCTCCTGAATAGTGTAACTGTGATTTTCTTAATGTGTCCCATACATTGATTTTGCACACTGACTGCACCATTGTGCGCTACATGGGTGGAAACACGTTTTGGGCAAGATGTGAAAAATGACAGCTGTACTGCTCATAAGGAAGTGTGGTAAAATGGCAATGTTGAAAATCTGGAGTGAAAATATTGAAAATTCACGAACTTACGAGCGTGCATAGGAACTGCGCAACACACGCTCGTAAAGCAGTCATTTTAGAATTTTCCACCAAATTTTCAATATAGGCTTTTTGAGAGCCCACCTTATGAACAGTGGCAGTGTCGTTTCATTACTCAGTACCGAAAGGTGATTTCGTGCAGTGACTGCAAAATCACCCTTCAGGCCGATTAACACCATGAAATTGAGAGCATTCATGAGACGGGGTCCCAAAAACCTCATGTTGAAAATTTGGTGCAAAAATTCCAAAAAATGCCTGAGATATGCAACCAAGTTCAAAAAACCCTATCTATCGAATTTTACAGCTTACCGGCATTTCCTCAGTTCGCGGTCGGCTTTGAAGAATGCAGACATGTTCCTGGTCCACTGAAGATCGTCGCGCCAGAGTCCGGAGGTAAGTATGGGGAGAGGGGTGGGGAGGCAGGGTGTACAGTGGTGGGCGCGGTGGGGAGAGACAGCGAGGGACCGTTTTGAGTTTCAGTTTTTTTTTTAAAGTAGCGACAACACGGGACGTTTGCCACGCTGGGTCGGCTCCCAGCGGGTACAAGGACGACTGGTGGGGGCGTGGAGCCGATGGGGATTGGGCACCCCATCGGCGATAGTATGTGTTGCCCGCGATGGGTGGGCTCCCAGCGTGGCACCCTGTACTCTGGGTTAGTGGAGCCGACGGGGATTGGGCATCCCCGCCGGCTATGTTGATAGAAGCCACGCTGGTTGGGCACCAGCGCGGCATATGGAACTCTGTTTTGAGGGGCAGCACAGCCGACGGGGATTGGGCACCCTCTCGGCTACACAGTGTGTGTATGTGAGCACGCAGTATGCGTGTGTGTGTAGGGGGAATGCGCATGAGCAGGCGATATCTTATCACTGCTCACTGAAGCATAGCCTCCCCTTTCAACTGTACTCCACTGCATTTTCGACTGCTGTCATAGACAGCTCCAGCAGGCATTGGAGAACTGTAGCCGCGCCTGCAAACACACTGCCTGAATTGGAAGAGGGCTGCCACACCTCCGAAAACTCAAATGATGGCACTATGTTTCTTGCACATGCATGCAAGCAAACATAAAAATGAATAAATAAACTGTCATGAACATACTAGTATTTAAGCCAAAAAAAAAAGAGTTTTGTGTGCACCACTGTAATAACCTGGTGCTCAGGACATGGCAGTAAATCCAAGTATCCACAGCAGACTGGCACTCAGAGTAAGTCTCATTCAAAAAAAGTTTACAGACAAGTTGTTGTTTTCCAAAACAAAGTGAGCACCTTTATCGTAAGTCCAGTACATCGGTGTTTCAAGCAGCAAATTCACTCCTTACCCCAGAGTCTTTGTCAGGAAGTGGAGTTGGAGTGTCAGAACCCTTCTTTAAGTACACATAGGTAAAGATGAAAACATTGCCCCCTACTGGCAATTTGCAAATAAAAGTTGTTTTTTTTTTTGATATAACAAGTAGTTCAGGGAGGGATTCGAACATGCTAACTCAATCTAAAAAACAACATTTATTTTAATGATGACAAAACATAGATACAAATGCATGTTTAAACATAATTAAATGCAGGATGCCAGTGTGCATACTTAGGGTGCCACGACTGTAAATATTGTTTTTTCTTTTTAAATATTACATTTTTATCAGCATTTATTTGTAATCCATGCACTATTGCCCTAGAAAATGCAAACAACAGTTCCTTGTTATTATATGTTTTTCTCATTGACAAGATAAATCAAATTTTTTAAAGGTGTATAATACAATTTTAGTCAAACTGAGCAATGGTTCATAAGGGAAAAGATGACTAAGGAGTCCAAAAAGAAAGAGAAAAGTGATGATCTCATAGTGTGAGTCATACCATCTTCTGAAATGGGGGATCAACCAGTCCAAATCTTTATAGGTTCCAAATTCTGGAAGAGAGAAGAAAACAAAATATACAGTATATTAAAGTATTGTATATATTAGGATGGAAAGCAAATAAAAGAAAGTCAGCATTTTTTAACATGTTAATTATATTTCTTAAATAAACATCATAGGCCCAATTCCAAAAGGGTTCTGCATGGATGCAAGGTGCTTGCAATAAACAGCAATAATGAAAGCTGCACCTTGCATCATTTGTTGTGGCATTCCCTATTACACTACGTGGTCTGCGGCGCGTGAGGGAATCCACTGCGTCGACTCACTATTCCTCCTTGCAACCTGCTTCTGGCTATGCCAGGCTGCGGGCAATGCAGCCATGGCGGGCCTACATTTCTGATTTCAAAAGCCCTGCCATGGCCATCGCAAGAGGCTCGCTTTAGACTTGCCAGGAGGTGGTCTAAGCCCCTTACAACTGAGTGGGACACTGTTTCAGGTGGGCTACCAGTGGGGTCCATGGGCAGGAAGGGCACAGAGAGGCATAAGGAGGGTTGGTGTGGCAGCTGGAATGTAGGGGATTGCTTTGGCACCCAGGGGGTAGATATGCCTCCATATGTATAGTTCATGGGCATATGCACTCTGCCAGGTGCTGAACCAATACCCAATGTCCCTGCTGGCACAGCAACCCACTCCATGTCCCCTCCTGCCCCTTCACCCCCGCTGGGCACATGTGTACCTCTCTAACCACCACCAGTGCTGCCTGTCCTTAGTTGTGCTGGTGGGAGGAGTGCCAGATCCTTGTGGCAAATGCTGCAGCTGCACCGCTGGTTGAGCGCTGTACTGTACTTGCAGCAATCCCAGGGAGTTTGGCTCATGGACTCTGCTTTTTTTGGGAATACAGCACAGGGTTCCTGGTGCACCCGGTATTACCATAGCCCTTGGAGTGGTACAACTTGCATCGCTTAAAGGACTCTTTTCAGAATTGGGCTCCAGGTTTCTAGACAGCTGAATCAGTGCCTAGTATACACATTACCTTCTCATCTCTTTTTTAAAAAGGGTTTCAGGTCTCAGTCCACATTATGTCCTTTTGGTTGTAGGGTGTCTAGTGTGAATATTCAAAATGTCTCTCTTTCTAATAGTTTATTCTTTCTGTCCACTCCCCTTGGCTGTGGGGTATGATTTCCAAGGCCACGAATGAAGTCCTTCCTGGATTCATGTTATGTTTTTCAAAGTAGTTTCTACCTAGTGGTGTGTTAAAAACCCTCCTTTGATGTTTCTAATGTGCTTCTGTATGCGCTGTCACAAATGTCTAATGGTACGACCAATGTACAGCAGATTGCAGGGACACTAAATGGCATACATTACATAAGCACTTGCACAGTCAGTTAAGAAAGTTCCTAATATCTACCCCCTCTTAAACAGCCCTCCAGATCGAATCTCTTTCCTTGTTTGCAAAATTTGCATGTATTGCATTTCCCACACTTAAACAGTCCCGTTGGGAGCCAATTTCTCATTGGAAGGTCTATTTTCTTAGGACAAAATCTGCTGTGTACAAATTTGTCTCTGAAATTTTCTGCTCTTTAGAAGGTCACCCTGGGTAATGCCCCAATTTCAGATCCCAATATGGGGTCACCTATTAGTATAGGCTAGTATTTTTGAATGATACTACCCACTTGACCAGCTTTTCTACTGAATTTGGTAACAAAAGTAATTGGTGGTTTTTGGGGAGACATTTCTTTCTTTTTTGATATGGGTAGGTTTTTTCTATCCTCTGTTTTGGCCTGTTCTAATGTCAATTTTAAGGTTGGTTTCTCATACCCTCCTTCCAAGAATCTATGGAAAAGTTCAGTAGACTGTCTACTGAACTTTTCTTCTCTAGAGCAGTTTCTGTGGATGTGAAAAACTGTCCGTAAGGGATAGAATTAACAAGGGCCTTAGGGCGAGTGCTATATGCCCTTAATAGGGTATTGGTCATTGCAGTTTTTCTGAATCCTTGAGTTTGCATATTCAGATGTTTATCTATGAACAACATAAGGTCTAGAAAATCAATACTGATCCTATCAGTATAGTATGTAAACCTCAGATTCCTATCATTGATGTTCAGCCATTCAATGCAATTTCTGACCTTATCCTCTGTCCCTTCCCAGATGCACAGAATGTAGTCAATATAACAACTCCACTTTTTTGTGTCTCAAAAATGGATTAACAGTATCTGATAGGACACAATCTTTCAACCACCTGCCAAGAAAGATGTTGGCATAGCTGGGGGCGATCACTGCCCCCTTTGAAGTGCCTTGAAGTTGCAAGTAGTATTCACTGTTGAATTCAAAGAAGTTATGTGAAAGCACAAATCCAAGTGTTTCCACAATAAATTCAATTGGAAAGACATTGCCATGGGGGTGATCTTGTAACATGTCTTTACATGCTTGAATACCCAAATCATGAGGGATACAAGTATACAAGGACTCCACATCTGTAGTCACCCAGAGGTAGTTCGGTTCCCATTTACAGTCCTGATATTTATTTAACATTTCCATGGTATCCCTCAGGTGGGATGGCATGTTTATCTTATAATCTTTTAAGAAAAACTCCAGGAATCTATTGAGATTCTTTGTCATACAGTAGATCCCACCCCCTGATACGATGGGATGCCCAGGTGGTTTGTCCAGACTCTTATGAATTTTGGGGAGTGCATAGAAGGTGGGAGCTGGGGGGTATCATTCCATATGTACCTAAATTCATCTTCAGTAATGTAATTGTTACTTTTTCTCAGTTCCAACATATTTAATAGGTCCTTCCTGAATCTCTCTGTTGGATTTCCCTGTAATCTTTATAATTCAGGGGATTATTTAATAATTCTTCTGTGCATCTGATATAGTCAACCTCATCCATAATAACAATGTCACCCGCTTTGTCTGCACTTTTAATGACCACATTTTTCAAGTTTCTTTTTTCCTTAATAGCTTGCCTTTCTTTGTAGGACAAGTTATTCTTAGAGAAGCTGGTCGATGAATCTGTTAATATTTTATCTGTTTCTCTTAGTACCATGTTTTTATAACTTTTAATAAGAGGGTTCATTGTATTAGGGCAGAAATTTGATTGTGGTTTAAAGATGCCTTTCCTCAAGTTATTAAAGGATGTAGCTTCTCTGATGTTTTCAGATTGGTCCCACCCTCTGTCACTATTAACATTATGCATTTCATCAAAAGTGACTCCAAAGTGGCTAAATCTATGGGTTCTATGGGGGCCAGGTTAATAACATCAGTTTCATAGTCATTATTAATTTGATTCAGTTCAGATTCACTAAGGTTAGCAAGTAACTCAGTCATGCTCATATCCCTACTCTGCCCTTCCCCCAAATTAGCAAGCTTGTCACCACTCATTGTAAGTTTCTTTTTAGAATAAAAGTCATTTGCTTTACATCCTAATATATATGATACTTTAATATATCTTCCCCCCCCTTTCAGAATTTGGAACCTGTAAAGATTTGGATTGGTTGATCCCCCACCCCAGAAGATGATATGACTCATGCTATGGGGAGATCACTTTTCTTTTTCTTTTTGGACTCCTTATTCATCCTTTTTGACTAAAATTGTATTATACACCTTTATAAAATTTGATTTACCTTGACTATGAGAAAAAATATAACAACAAAGAATTGTTGTTTGCATTTTCTAGGGTAGTAGTGCATGAATTACAAATAAATGCTGATAAAAATGTAATATTAAAAAAAAAACAACAATATTTACAATCATGCCACCCTAAGTATGCACACTGGTATTCTACATTTAATTATGTTTAAACATGCTTTTGTAGCTATGTTTTATCATTTTGATTTTGTTAAAAGCAATGTTATTTTTGGATTGAGTTAGCATGTTCGAATCCCTCACTGAACTACTTGTTATAGCAAAAAAGTTTTCATTTGCAAATTGTCAGTAGGGGGTAATGTTTTCATGTTTACCTATGGTTACTTAAGGGAGGGTTCTGACACTCCAACTCTACCAGATGACAAAAACTCTGGTTGAAACGCTGGGGTAAGGAGTGAATTTGCTGCTTCAAACACCGATGTACTGGACTTACAATAAAGGTACTCACATTGTTTTGGAAAATGACAGCTTATCAGTATTTTTTTTTTTAAATGAGACTTGCTCTGAGTGCCAGTCTGCTGTGGATACTAGTATTTAAGCCAGCAGTTGTAAATTGGTGTATGTGTTGGGGGGGCGGGGTCGCCTACACCCAATACACTTAGTACACATTAATCTGCCATCTAAAAATATATTGCCTGTTACCCTATGTAAGAAACAGTGGGTGCAGAAATTTCTGTAGCCAAGGGTTATAGTTTGATTACCCTGGCTAGTTGCCCTGTTAAATGATACTAAGCCCTGGTGGTACAGTAGTAAATGTGGGGTCAGCATGGGAAGGAAGGAAGGAGCAAAAGTATAATACTGTGCCTTTGTTTAAATAATTTTTTTCCCCAGTCGTTGCAGAGTTTTATTTGTTCACAGAATGGCAGCTGCATGGTGCAGAGAAAGTGGAGCAGTGGTGGAGAGCCGAGTTGTGGGTCTGTAGCAATAACGTATCCATGGTACAGTACATGCCACTTAAGATGTCCACGTTTAATATGGACCATCACTTTACCAGGCCATATACTGCTTGCCAAAAGCCTTTTTCAATGGCCACAGTGTTAAATATGAATTTACAATGAACACTGCCCACCGTGAAATCAGTCTGCCAGAGCTCCTTTAATGAGCTGCTAAACAGCACTTGACAGCTGATGCTAAAAATAGCTGTACTGCTGATTGCTCACTAGTGGCTCATTAGAGGATAATTTAAATGTTGCTGCTTCAGTTAGTGGGTTAGCAGTTAGACAGGGTGTCTCTTGCAGCAGCAGAATGTCTGGGGTAAAGAGAAGCGGGCTGACCTTGTCACGCAAAATAGAAATTTTAGAGGAGATAGCCAAAATTGAGCCTGATGGATCTATCTGCTCACTTTGGAATTGCCAAATCCACACTCTGCGACTTAATGAAAGCAAAGAAAAGCTTATGGCAGATTGTCATTCCAACCATAATCCCGAGTGGAAGAGAAAATGGAATGGTAAGGACAGCGACGTGGAGGATTCACTCTTGATGTGGTTTGCGAATGCCCATGGATGAGAAGCCCTCATCAGTGGCCCCCTTCTCCATCAAAAAGCACAGCAGTTGGCCATTGCTCTTGGAAAGCTAGACTTTAAGCCCTCTGATGGCTGGCTTACAAGATGGAAAAACCAGCACGACATTGGATTTAAAAAAATTCATGGTGAGAAACAGAATACAGTTGGAGAAAGGGTGACTGCCTGGCTGAGAGATGTTCTGCCAGAGATCCTTAGGGGCTACTCGCCAGAGGACATTTATAACACTGATGAGACGGGCTTATTTTTTAGGTGTGTTGGTTATGGGACCCTATAATTCAAAGCTGACACACCTATGGAGCTAAAGCATGCAAAAGAAAGAGTGTCAGTTCTTACTAACCTGCAACATGGCAGGCACAGACAAATGTGAGCTTGTTGTAATTGGCAAATCTTGCCAGCCACAGTGTTTCAGGGGGAATAAGTAACCTTCCTGTGCTGTACCAAGCCAACTGGACAGCATGGATGATGGGGGACATTTTTACCGAGTAGCTGCATAACTGGGATCGAAAGTTACGCCACTGCAAAATTGTCTTACTCCTCAATAACTTCAGTGGCCATCCTCAGGTGCCAGGACTATGAAACATTAAATTAATTTTCTTGCCCCCCCCCCCCAACACCAATAGCCTAATCCAACCCTTGGACCAGGGAATAATTTATTGTTTTAAACAACACTATGTTAGAAACATGAGGCAGCATATGCTAGATTTGCTAGACTCTGATCAAGAACTTTACCACCACAGCATGTGTTAAAAAAATAAATCTGCTGGAAGCTGTGTGTGTGATGAGCCATGCCTGGCAATGCATTTCTGTGGACACCATAGTCTGTTGTTTTTGAAAGGGGGGGGATTCACATCAAGAAGTGCTGCCAGCACTGTGGAGGACCTTGTGGATGACATCGCTGACCCTGGCACCCCGGAAGAGAACAGTGTTCCACCCGGTCTCACCCAGGAAGAGTTTGAAGAAATCTACAGATTGGGGGGGGGTGATGACCCTCAAACAGAGGCAGACAATATCGAGGAGGTGATCAGGGGCTTAAGAGAGGGGCCAGAGGAGGAAGACACTACCAAGGAGACAGTCAAAGATGAGGAGGAGAAAGTTGCTGTGACAGCGAGTGATGTCCATGCTGCCCTGATGACCCTGCGATGACAGATGGAGCAGAGGAATGATACTGAGCCTGACTGGGCTATGCTGTCCTGCACAGTGAAGCAATGGGGGAAATATTCAGAAAGATCCATGGCGCAGAGAAAGATAACAGATTTTTGGACCCAGAACCAGGAGCCAGGAGCAAGTCAAGAGTGATCAGCATCCCTGGAGCCCTGCTGCATGCAAGTCTAACACACTTTTTAAAAGCAATAATAAAAGCTACATTCTAATTTCACAGTACCACTGCCCAAAACCAAATGTTCAACTTTTTTTTCTAAAAAGTGCTGCCAGGCCATGTTAAGTTGGAATTAAACCAAACTTTGGCATACTTGTAGTTTGGTACATAGGCTATCTGATAAAAAAAAAAGTTTTATCTGTTAAAAAGTTCAGGAAGAAGAGGTTGCTGACCTAATAAGGTGGAGTAGTCTGGGAGGAGAATCTGCAGCCCAGAAGCCATGCTGGCAGGCAAGGAAGTTGAAGGAGGAGGCAAGGGAAGCAAGCTGCCCCACAGGCTTTGAGTGCAAATGAGAATACTGCAAAACCAGAAAACTGAACTCCAGCACTACCCACCATTGAATAATAACACACCAAAGTCAAATAGCTTCACATCAAAATTAATAAGAAATAAAAAAAACGGTAGGAGGTTGGAGGGTCCCACTGGTGTAGACCGTTCCTGAAAGAGGTTTGAGCACTTTGTGTGTTAAATACGGTATTAAATTTTGATGTGAAGCTATTTGGCTTTGGTGCGTTATTGTTCAATAGTGGGTAGTGCTGCAGTTCAGTTTTCAGGTTGAAGGAGGAGCCAGGAGAGGGTGTGTGCCCTTGAGCTGTAGTGGTTACTTGGGACAGCCCCCGGAAGGAGTCGCAGACCTCAAATGAGTATTTAATTTTTCTGAGTTCCAGACAAAATGAAAGTGCTTAATGGCTCAATTTAAGTGGAAATCTTATCATTGTCTAGTGTGAGAGTTAAACAGCAAGATGTTATTTTTCCACAGGGTGGAAAACTTTAAGCAACCTAATGATCCCTTAACTCAATTTATGAAATACTGGAGAAAGCCAGTAATGTAATCTTTCTTATTGGAAAGGTGTGAAGGTGATTACATTTTATACTGAAGTGATTTTATTGTGTCGTATGCAACATACAGTAATACTGAATCCAAGTTAACAGAGCAGGCTCAGAATTTTCAGAAAGGCAGTTGAGAATTCAAACTTGAGATTCCATTGTAGCTCATCCTGCTGCAGAATTCCAATGCAGAATCAAAGCTGATTGGTGCTGAGGATTGGAACAGGGTCCTGTCCACTCAGTGACTAGAATTTGGTAGGAATGGAATTTTAAGGGGGTATAAAAGGAGCCGCTCAGCTCTCTTTTGGGGAGATTGAGCAGGGTAACAGACCTGAAAGGACCAGTCCTGTCCAGAGCGAGTTAAGCCTACTGAGGCCTACCTGTATTTAGGGTCTGGGAGACTAGTCCTCAGTTAAGCATTATGAACTATAGGGGATCACCTGCATCCCAGTGTTAGGGATAGTAGGGCAGTAAAGTGAGAGCAGTGGCAAACTAGATTAGCCTGCTGCTTCGAGTACCTCTTTTTTGTCAAGTGTCTTCAGCTGCATCCAGCAAGTTCGCATCTAATTCAAGCAACCAAGCCATCTTGGAGGCTCAGCAGCATCAGATCCACTGCCATCTCCAGAGATCCGAGTTGCCAACATTTTTCAACAATTTAAAGAAAGTGATACAGTGAATTTATTTCTCTCTGGGACTAGTTAAACAGGGACACTCATCTGCTGTGTTGAATTCCGAAATACCTATTCTTCAAGGACTACTTTCCAGCAATTGAAGGACTGAATTCAGAGACTGTGGGGGGAATATATTGTCAAGGCCCCTGGAATTCTGTGATTCTGTGGTTGTGGGCTTTTCTGCAGAATTTGCACCATGCTACAGTATATATATATATATATATATATATATATATATATATATATATATATACACATAGTGTTGCAGAATTCATTGTTTTTAATGAATTTTCATTCAGATATACAGTTTTTCCATAGTACCCAGCTCCCTTCTCTGTCTTGTCCATCCTAAATCCCTCCTCCATGTTCGACTTATGATGCGTTGATGACATCACATCATAATTTAGCCAATGACAGGACTGAATTGTGTCACAGAAATTAAACAAAATCATGCCACAGAAATAAAAAAATGCTGCTGAAGAAGCCTAGGAGCCCTGCCACAGAAATTAGAGAATGCTGCCACAGAGCACTAGGGGCTCTGTATATTGCAAATGTCATAAAGTAATTGTTACGTGAAGTGAATGCTATTGTGAAATGCTTAGCGTATATGTGAATAGAGCATATAAGCAATATAGAGTAAAGAGTTTCTGTGCTAGATATCAGGGAAGGGTATCTGGTGATAAGGGGTGAGTGGGCTGACTGAGGTGGCTATAGGCCTAGTATCCACTGCACACCCTCAAGACAAATAGACTGAATGCACAGTGACTGAGGTATGAGGGGTAGCCTAGTGCTGGGTTAGTATTAAAATAACTGGAGGGCTGGTGGGTGGTGGAATAGCCTACAGTCTCCAGGGGTAGCAGGTATGGATCTGTGGGAATATAAAGGGAGAGTGTATTAATGCTCAGAGTATTTGTTCAATTCAGAAGATTACTTGAAAAGCGTGTGTTGTTACTGCTAACTGCAATTGTTTATTTTTTTATCTTAGTTTGCTTTTGTGGTGCCAGAACAGCTCCCCCATCAGCCCTACCACATACCCAACCACCATCATCACTGGGATCGAGGCGTACATTGCCCAGTATTCCTCCCTGGTTTACCCCCCCAAGAGCAGGGCCTCCAGAGCCTTCCCCTTACCATGTTGAATGCCATGCTCAGTGTCCAGGGAGGTAGCCCCCGGATGGCTATGTGGTGACAGTGGCACAAGGTGGCAAGCATTCAGCTTGTCTGGAAATGCCTTCTTTGGTGACTGTAGGAGGCATGGTGTGCAGTGACACTGTGGCGTGAGTACCATTTTATCTGGCACACCTTCCATCCACTTCTGGGATGCCAGTAGCAGATCATCCTATGGTCACCCAGGAGAACTACACTGGGGATGCTAACCCCTCCCTCCCCCTCCCAGGAGGTGGAGAGAGAGAGTGCAAGGGCTTCTCAATCCACCTCCCCCACAGCAGGCCCTCTAGCAACCCTGGTCTGTTCCTAAACCCAGGTTGCCAGCGTTATGAGTAGTAGCGCTACCGCTGCACTGGTGGGCTGGCAAACTGCAGTTGTTTCTTATGCATGCTGTGTCTGTAAGTTGGCAGAACAGTTTAGTAAATTTAACCTGAATTTTCATTTGAAAACTGTGTCAGAGTCTTGCTTCAAGGCTGTCCGAGTCTCACATTCCTGTGGTCTCCCTGGTCCACCACAGCACCTTTCTCTCCCACACAGTTTCTGTAACTGACTGGGAAAGTAACCTGAAAGGGTTCCTTTGTGTACCCAAATCAATGGTTGTGGGTGGAAAGAGAGGCAAATAACCCACTGGTGATGCAGCTCTGTTTTTAGTCTCCATGTGTACTATGTACTTAGTGATACAAAAGTGGCACCCAGCGTAATGCATCTGCTGGTTGCATCCACCTTGTGTGTGGATTTGTGTTAAAATATATTTACAGGAGGCTCTTCTGCAGGACCATTGCCTCTGCTATAGACAGCGCATTCAGGAATTTTTCCCAGCTCCTCTGAACTGAAATACTATTTTAAGGTGTAAGGGAGACACAGTATTGCATCCTGGACAAGTTTAATCTTCTTTCACATTAACAGAGAGTGCTATTTAAAGAAAGATATTTTAATTAATATTTAACTGGTGACAGCGTTCCTGAGGAAAGCAGATACATAGTGACACCATGTCACCCTACTGCTTGACACTAAACAGGCACTTTCCTTTTCATGCCTATTGGTTTGTTTGTGTCTTTTACCTTGGACAGAATTGTCCCAGTTAGAATTATCTATCCAAATGTACATACCATTTTTTTCTTTTTAATTTTTTTTTTTTGCCTCCTTGTTCACTGATTGCCACCTGTCTGATTACTTAACATTCATGAAAACTGAAGTGGACCAATCTGCAGATTTGCTCAGCCCAATTAGAAACCACTCCTGCATTACAATTGATTAAAATATCCACGCTTAACAGCACTCAATGCATGATTGCCCCTATAACATCTGCAAACTCTCAGGAGTTGCTTCTCCTGCTCAGCACCTATTAACATGTGAATATTCTACCTGGATCATAATCCTATTTTAATTTATTTGTGTTTGCACATCCTGATTCCTAGCTTTTCCACACACTGGCTCAGATATTCAGAACTGCACCACAGTCCGGCACAGCGCAAATCCGATGCACCATGGCGCAATAGGAGCGATATTCAGAGGTTGCACAGGCTGAACTGCGCCAGCACAACCTGGCTGAATATGGCACAGTTGCACCAAAGCACAATCAGAGATGCAACATGGCGCAATCAGAGTTGCGCCATGGCTCAGAAAGAGATGTTCCAGTGCAACTGTAGGAGCAGAGCAGTAGAGCAACAGAGGGGGGCATGGCACAGAGGACAGCCCCAGGGACAGAGCTAGGGATGCACAGTGACAGGCCACAGGAGGCCACCACCAGCAAGGCACAGTAGGGCACCCATAGATGCCCAGACACTGACCCCAGAACACAACAGTGGCAGAGAAAGCAGGCAACAGGAGGTGCCAACAGCCAATGGAGGGGCCACCAAGGGAGCCCCCCCCACTGGCTGCTGGCCGTGCCCCCCCAGACCATATCAAGCCACACCCAGGATCATGCAACCAAGCACACACACACACACACACACACACACACACACCACACAGGCACACAGGAAGCCCACACAGTAGGCACAGATAGTGGCAGGGAGCATGGCAGACCACATAGGACAGGCTGCACAATGCCAAGCAGGGGCCCAGACACAGTGTGCAGATGGCATCTGACCAAGGACCATGGCTACCACCATACATGCCACCACCACACACCCCAACAGCTGGCCCAAGGGCACCCCAGGCACAGCCACTGACCCAGGGGATGGACACCACCACAGTGGGGCACACCACAGCACACAGCAGTGAACCACAGAAGCACAACATGTGCCCCTGCACATGCACACCACAGGGACAGGCAATGGGCCACTGCAGCATGGCTTCTCATGCCACCTGCAAAGCAGACACAGACACAGGCAGGTAAGTCGGAAAATAAATATTTAAAGGAACTAGTTACAAGAACCAGGGACTGGGAAAGGGTAGGTAAGATGAGGGAAGGGGACAGGGATCAGGGACTGTACAGTGGGAGGGGGACTGAAGGGGGAGGTACAGCAGGGGAAATAGGGGTAAACAGGCTAAACTAACGGCGTCCCCTTCCAGCCACCCTGGCATGCTGCTGCTGCCTCCACTCTGCCAACAGCATCTGCCGGACCTGCACAATTGCCTCCAGTGTCATGGAAGCCACCAGTAGGGTTTGGCACAGCAGTCTTGATAGCATCGAGCAAGGTGGTCTTCGCCGCTGGACTCCTATAACAAGGGACAGGACAGGTGATCAGTGCAATGTCCCAAGGAACCAGGCCCACCCACTGTGCACAATGGGCAGTGGGAACACACACCCCTGAAGGGCCCGTAATGGCCACCTGCAGGGGGTGGGCCAACACCAGCCAGCAACTCAGTGCACCACGACATTGCACGGAGGTGGACCCTGCCGTACAATGGCCACACGACTGTGCAGTGACAGTCACATGGCACAGTGCACCGGCAGCACCACAGCAACAACAGTGGCAGCCAGGTGAACGCCCACCCCACCAACAGCCAGAACACATGTCCAATGAATGCACCACAGTGGCATGCACCACGTACAGTGTGACACACTCACAGCTGTCATGGCACAGGCGGCCATGCCTGCACCCACTCCCCCACCACCCCCCATGCACAGTGCAAAGGAAAATTACAGTACCTACCTGCCCTTTGTGGCCCTGCTGGTGCCGGTCCCGCTCCAGCTTGTCCCACTGCAGCCTGCTGCAGCAGCCTGGGCCCTCCTCAGGTCCTCAGGTCCTAGGATTGGAAAGAAGACAGGTGCACATCAGGAACTGACCACAGCAGCTGCCTCCACCCCCATGCGCAGGGTGTGCCCCTGACCAACACATCCCACATGACTGCATCGCAATGCAAGCAGAAGCTGGCAATGCCACCCCATGATACGCACAATGACAGTGTACCCCTCTGCAGGGCATGGCAGGCAGCCAAGCCAACACCACAGTACAGCACCAGAGCAGACAAGCAACATGGGATAACTTACCTGGCTGTGGCACGGCCCCTCGCCTGGCATGTGCCTGTAACCTCCTGAAGGTGTTCTGGGTCCCACAGCATGTGATCCCCCTAACGGTGGCGAGACTGCTCCCCAGTCCTGGGCACCCTTGTCCTGTGCTCCAGGCTTGTGGCGATGTCCTGCCACACGGTACCCCTGGCCTGCTGCAGGGGTACCTGCCCAAAGAGCTGGGGGGCGTGGGGTTCCACTCATGCCACTAGGTTGGCCACCTCGATAGGTGACCAGTTCTGGGCCCCTCCGTCGCTGTGCCTGCACCATGTTCTGCTAACTGCATTTGGTGTCAAAAATGGCAGCCAGAGGTGCACGAGTCCACACCATGCACCCACCTTGCGATGCACGCACATCGCACAGTGACAGAGATGCATGGAATGGGTATGGCTACGCAGGGTCACAGGGTCAGAGGTTTGACTCAGGGGTCAACTGGCATTGCGCATGTGCGTAATACAGCATGGCACCCCATGCACAGCCATGCACGTAGCTGGGCCATGCATGACATGTGCAATGCCACTGCATCATGCTGTCCGTGCATGGTGTGCAATTGCCGCCATGATGCTGTCATGCGCATGTGCACTGTGGGCTTGCGCACCGTGCATGTGCATGTGTGTGCATTATGCCATCGTAACTTGCTCTGGTGCAATCCCATTGCGCATGGCACAATATCGCAATATTCAGACATCACATGCAAATGAGCTCATCAGCCAATACATGGTGCACTGGGTGCATTAGCATGTCATTACTGTTGCACCAAACCTCATTTGCATGTGTTGTGCCTTATAAGTGCCATGGAACAGCACAGGCCATGGACCGGTACTGCATCCTTTCAAGGTAAGTTGTGCATGCCACTGTAGCTCACTGGGAGCAGACAGCACTGCAGGGTGGGATGGACCAGAGAGATGCTGCCACTGACACACTGTGCTGTCCATGTCCAGAGGCAGCGACATATTGGATCATGAGGCAGGAGAGGAGCATGGGCCTACATGTAATCGCAGGCCCAATTTCACAAAGGCTGAGACAGATGACCTGTTTGAGGCCTATCTGGACAGGGAGCCCCTGTTGAGTGGTGCCATGGGCACACCACAGGCCAGGGCTGGTGCATAGGAGGAGGTGGCAGCATACATCAACCAGCACGGCAACCACCAGCGGTTGGCACAGGAGTGCAGGAAGAAGGTGGGGATGGACAAGAGGCACATTAAAGAGAAGGTGGCAGCCATTCGTGTGGCCTGGACTGCCACCTGAGGGGGGCTGGTGGATGCACCAATGCTAATGCTGCAAGAGGAGTTGGTGGCAGCCACCATGAGCCACTCCACAGTGGAGGGTATGCCTCGAGGTGGATTCCAGATGGGTGGCAGCCCATCACTGCATGGTAAGTATGTCAGCTACGCAGAGCTGGTGGCACAGAGGGTGTGAACATGGCTATGCTGGCATGCATGCAGCCAGCACGCGTGTCATGTGCATGTGTGCACGCATGCATGCCATGCCACTGGACACATGCAGTGGCAGTGTGGGGGGCACATGTGGGCATTGCATCACTGACATGCCTTTCTTACTCTTGCAGCACCAGCACACCTCCGTGCAGATGATGGGGCACTGGCAGCAGCAGCAGCAGTGGATGCTGGTATGGCCCCAGAGGACCAGCTGTCCACCTCCACCAGCATCCGGGGGCCTGACAGGCTGCAGCTCACCACCACAGTGCAGGCAGATGTCCTTGACCTGGGGTCGGAGGAGGCCCTGGATGTGTTCCTACAGGATTCCAGCCTTGGTGTCCTCTGTGCAGACACACAGATTGGGGTGGAGTCCGACTCTGATGATGACATCACACTTATCCGGGACAGCATGGGCAATGTTGTGGGCGAGACACCCCTGCTGGCCTCTGACACAGGCAGTACACCCAGCGCTCTGCCAGTGGTGGAACAGCTGCCTGCCACTACTACAGGTGCAGTGGTGTGCGCTGCCCTGGCTGTGCCCTGTGGTGGTGGTGGTGCAGCTGCGCAGGTGCTGGGTGGCGTACAGCAGCCGGACGGGTGACAGCAGCAGGCTGCAGGTGCCACCGGGCAGCTGTACACAGGGTCTGCTGCTGGTACACCTGCTGTGCCCATTCCCCTTGCAGACCCCACTGTGCAGTGTCCACCACAGAAGGGGGCTGTGCAGCATGGCCAGTCACCACATGAGGATCGCCGTCCCACCCGGGAGCTCCAGGACGCCAACTGGCTAGCTGAGCACACCCGTCTGCTGCAGGCATCCATACAGCAACAGGTGCTGCTTGCCACTTGCAGAGGTGCACCAGTTAACTGAGCAACAGGAGAGGGGCACTGCACAGATCCTGGCAGGGATGCAGCACATGCAGGAAGCCACAACTTCATCCTTGGATCGCATTGCCACTGTGATCACGGATGGTTTTGTGTTGCTAGTTGCCACAGGGCATGGCCGTGTACAGGTGACCCCACAGTGCACTGTCCACCCCACAATCCTGGCATCGGGCGACCCCATTTCAGTCGATGCCAGGCTCCGATGTAGGCATCCCAGGCATGCCTGGGGCTGGCCTGTTTGGTGCCTGTGCACAGTCGTGGTCCCGCAGTTCAACCCCTGGGGGGCTGTTGCAAACCCCCCATGGCTGATGCACAGCCTGTGGCTGCCGATCGACCCTGGCGTGGCTGCCCCATGGCCGTTGTGATCACAGTTCTGTGCAGCAGTCCTGATGTACAAAACTGCCCTGACCACTGTCTGCCTCTGCTGCCCTGTGCACACATTTGTGGTGTGTGTGTGCCTTTCATTGGTGTCATGCCAGTGTGTAGTGCCGCACGCTGCCTATGTGTGTGCTTTCCCAGCTGCTGGACCATGTGGCATGGGCGTGATGAGGGAAGGCTAGCAACAGCTGCACCTGTGCACTGGTGCAATGCATCTGATCCACACTACATATCAATGCCTGGGTGTGTGGGTGCATATGTGGGTGTGTGTGTGTGTGTGGTTGTGTGCCACTGATCCCCCTACTCCTGCATCATGCCTCTGTGTGTGCATGCCCATTGCCATGCACACTCCTGCATGTGTGCTGTACCCGTTTGTGTGGCCCATGCATGTGTATCACACCACCTACCTGTGTGCACCAAAACGCTCCTGTGCAATGGTTGTCCCGGTGGCGGCGAGCCTGCTGTAGCAGTCAGGGATCCCTCTGCCCAGGGGGTGACTGTCCACCACCTTCCAGCCCATTGTCTCCATTGTCCCCACTACTGTCGCCCTCATAAGCCTCGACAGCTATCCCATGGTCAGTGGCCATGTTGTGCAGTATGCAGCAGGCCAAGAATAGACCACAGGCTTTTGAGGGGCTGTACTGTAGGGCACCGCATGACCTGTCTAGGCAACAGAAACGTGCTTTCAGCATGCCAAAGTCACACTCGATGAAGTTGCGCATGCTGGCATGTGCCTCACTGTAGCATTCCTCTGCTTTGGATGACAGGCGCCGGTAGGTGGTGAGCAGTCAGAGACTCAGTGGATACGCGCTGTCTCCTGTATGGATAATGACATGGTTAGCCCTCTGCTATTCTATGCTGCACCCCTTTTCTGTCCCTGGTACCCATGCCAACATGCACACCCTGCCTTCCCCCATCCCAAGGTCTTCTCTGCCCATTGCCCCTTGCCTGTGCCATACTCACCCACTAGGTGGCCCATGGGGATGTCCCCATGTTCAAACCTGTGGCACAGTGCAGAACTGTGCAAGATGAATGCATCATGTGCACTCCCAGTGTGTGTGGTGCAGACATTGGTGATGTACCCCGTGGCATCGCACACCACCTGGAAGTTTATGCCAGGGCTCCCCTTCCGGTTAATGTATGTGACACCCTTGGGGCCAGGTGGCATGTGAATGGCCACGTGGGTGCAGTCAGTGGCCCCAGTCACACCAAGCATATGTGCAACCTTGTGGAAGTCTTGCATGGTTGCTGTACGCTCTGCCCGTGTGCTGGGGAAATGGATGTATTCCGAAGCACATGGCAGCAGAGTGTTAAGGAACTGTGTGAGGAGGTGGAACATGGCCGACTGGGTTATGCCTGTGGTGTCCCCCGTTGGTCTCTAGAAGGTGCCTGTGGTGAGCACGCACATGACGGCTGTCACCTTCATCTCCACGGACATGGTGTGGCTCCGTCTGGTGGATACCTGCATCTCCTCACTGCACAGCCTGCAGAACTGTTTCAGAATGGCCCTGTTCAGGCGGTACCAGCCCATAATCTCCATGTCGCTATAATTCTCAAAGGTGGTGCAGGCACGGTACCATTTGTGTTGGGCATAATGCCGACGGACCCTTCCTCGGCCATGTCGCTGTTCCTCCTGCCCCCTCCCACCCCTCATTATGGCCTCCATCATGAAGGGTGCACTGTCCATGGCCCTTGCTGCCCAATGTCCCACTGGATAGTTGGCTGCTGCTGGCTGTGTGCCACCCTGGTGAACTTCCTGTCAGTGTGTGTGTGTCTCTCTCTCTCTCTCTCTCTCCCCATCTCTCTCTCTCCAATGCCACCTCTGTCCCTCTCCCTCTGTGTTTGCCTTGGTCTGTCTGTCTGTCTCTCCCATTCTCTCTCTCCCTCCCACTCTCACCCATGGCACAAGTGCTGTCAGTGTGTTTGCACCCTGTATTTATAGGAACAAGTCTGCTCAG
This sequence comes from Neoceratodus forsteri, assembly GCA_016271365.2. Classification (NCBI taxonomy): domain Eukaryota; kingdom Metazoa; phylum Chordata; order Ceratodontiformes; family Ceratodontidae; genus Neoceratodus; species Neoceratodus forsteri. The sequence goes on along the minus strand of CM057455.1, from coordinate 1,548,001,542 downwards.
AGCAGCTTTGATTTGCTCCACACTTGCTCCATGGATTCATGATTCAATATGTCACTGCGCTGGATATTCGTGGGCACGCCCCCTGCTCTTGTGCATGCATTCATTGTAGTTGTGCATTGATGCAATGGATTTTGTGCTGTGCACTGGCTCCTGCTGAATATGGCTCCTTGGCGCAATACCGCACTTGCACTGGTGCAACTGAGTAGTGCCATGCGCAACTGCTCTGAATATCCGGGCCACAGTTTTTACGTACCTAAAATAATTTCAGCAATGTTTTCCTCCACAGAAAGAGTGATGGATGCCTGAAACAATCTTCCAACAGAGTTGGTGGGGGCACAAATGGTGGTAGGGTTCAAGAATGCATGGGATAGGCTTAAGGGAATCTGAGTGGAAAGAGGGGGAAGACAGAGATCAAGTAGGGTCTATGGTGATACTGTAGGTATGGAAAAATTGGCACACTGGGTTGGCCAAGAGGACTATATCTGCCGACATATTCTGTTTTACACTTGCCTCTTAAATTTTATCTTGCAATGGTGGCCTCATTTGTTTGTTAAAATACCTAACTTACAAAGGGCACTGTCAGCTTCTAGTGGATTTTTTAGTTTCTTGGCAAAATGATTGTTTTAACAATATGTAGTACTTGATTCCCCATATAAAGTGCCTGCTGGACTTAACAGTATGATTTAGCCTTTGCCTTACCATATTTTTACATTTTCCCTGACCTGTCTAAAACCCCAGCATGATCATTCGTTAGGCACGTGCTTGTTGAACATGGTGCCGAAACGACCATAAACTCATGCTTTGCTGAGTATGACTTATGGCAAGCATTACATTTCAAAGGCATTCTATGATAGGGACAGTGTCTTCAGTGCCACTCAACTCATTTATAAAAATGAGCACTGTAACATAAATAATTTAATGTGTAAAATGTAAAGCCATGACTCCAGGCCTGTGTATTAGCTCCAGCACCTGTCCTAGCAGGAGGCTACTATATCCATTATGGCCAAGCCTGGTAAGGGCCCCGCTATCTGTGGGTCACTTAGACCCATTTCCCTGTTGAATCTGGATGCAAAGATTTTTGAGAAAATCCTGGCCATCAGGCTACAAGAAATTATAGGGTCCCTCATCCATCCTGACCAAATGGGTTTTATTCCTGGATGTCACATCCAAGACAATGTCAGGGAATTACTGAATGTGGCATTTGCAACAGAAAGCAGCCCAATTACTGTGGCAGTCATCACCACTGAAAAGGTATCGACTGCCTTGACTTGCTCTTTCTCCCAAAAAACTCAAGCAGCACTTGGGGTGGGGGACAACTTCCAAAAATGGGTGCCAGCCCTATATAGAACACCTACAGCAAGGGTGAGGGGGAACAAGGTATTTTCCAGGACTATAAAGATAGCAAGAGGGACACAACAGGGTTGCCCCGTCGCCTCTCTTGTTTGCCCTAAGTATAGAGCCTCTTGCAGTCAGGGTATGGAAGTTTGGAGCTCTAGAGAGTATAGTAGTGAACGGAGGGGAGCTGAACACCCTTTTCTTTGTACGTAGTCCAGAGCAGAGTAGTCCTGTGCTGCTCGGGGAGTTAGCTGGCTGTGGGGCAGTATCAGAATTCAAGGTGAACACAGAAAAAACAGAGATCACACTGCTCAGTGGATACAGAGCTGAGGAACATGATCAAGTCTGCCTGTCTAAATAGGTGGAGAAACAATTCCACTACCTAGGGATCCAAATTCCAACTAGACTGGAACACCTTTTTGAAGTGAAGTATAGACCCCTGCAGGAGGTGACGGAGGCAGATTTGAAGAGGTGAAAACCCTCCCTCTCTCAGTTACAGGGCGGGTGGAGGTGATTCACATGAATCTGCTCCCCAGGCTGCTTTGTCAGTTTGCATCCCTCCCAGTTCCAATCAACCGGCAGACCTGGGTGTCATCGAGGCTTAGCTCAGAAAACATGCAGACCAGGAGAAGTGGTAACATTTTGCAAGCAGCATTTTATTATCTGTAACAACGGAATAAAAATAAAAACCAAAACAAATTGTTCAGGATAGCTATGTACAAAGGCAGTACAAACAGAGAAAACAAAAGTCCTACAACTGAGGGTTTCTTTTCAATTTCAAATCTCAGTCTCTTCCCCCACCCAAAAAAAAAAAAAAGATTGCTCACTTTTTATAATACATCTTTGCATGGCAATTAATTTCTACATCCTGAGCTTGTTAAGGAGATATCCTGTTTCTCACAAAATGTATCAGAATTCTTATCAGTTTCTTTGCAGAGCAGGCTTGCAAATAGAACAGCGTCCAAGCTGGCCTCCTGCTAACAGGTTTGCAAACAAGCCTGAGGAGCTCAGACTGCATGTCAGAGTTATCCCCGAGTTTCAAATAGTTTTTTTTTGCAATCATTTTAACAATATAACTATGCACATTTTCAAACCAAGGGATCCCAGCTTCACATTGTGATTCACATATATTTTATAACCGCAGATATTTATTTATTTCGTTTTTGTTAACCTGGTAAGTGCACTAGCCATAGAATGACTATTTTCAGGCACAACCTGGGAGAGTACAACAGATAGTTAGACAAATACATTATATCAGTGCAAAACATTACATAATAACAGGTATTGCTGACAGTGGAAAATAATACATAAAGAGAAAATAACATATGAGAAAGATTACAACATTGTACAGTCCATAATGGGTGAGCAGCAGGTAGCAATGAAACCAAACAGTTTGAGTAAATGTTTGTAAGGGGGAAGAAAAAACAGAAACAAAAGTGAAGGCACGGTGATAGCGAGAGACGGAGAATTGTGAGACTATCAGAGTGATCAGTTTTTAGGTCTCACGAGAACATTTGGTTGCACAACCAGACAGACGAGACAGAAAAGGCGAGGATAGAACAAAGTCTTGCATTAACTCTTTCTGCATAACAAATGAGATAGGGCCTTATTTAACCCTGTCACACTGAGACGGGTTTAAAAAATGGTAGCCCACATTTGTATGAGCAGGGAAAAAGCCATGGTTCCCTTGGCAACTGTCCTTAATGGGCAGAAAAGCAGGAGGCATAGGTATCCCTGATATTCACAGATATCATGATGCCTGCCACATGCAGCACCTTAATGCTTTTCTACAAGAGGAAAACGCCCCCTCCCCCACTGGGTGGTGCCAGAGAGAGCTGACACCATGCGAGAGATGGCATTTAATAAATGATTGTTGTTTAATGATGTTAAAAAATATTTTCAGACCACATGCTGATTCAGCGCCTTGTTTCTCGTTCTTGCATTTAATAAATGAGATGCTTTAGAAATCAGGGACAGTGGAAATCATGGAACTGCACCCTGCTACAGGCTTGGCTATGCCAGATGCAGCAAGAAGGCACCCCCACAGCTATCTGTGATCTTACCACAATCAGAATAGCGGATGGTTTTCAGCCAGGCAGGATAAATCCAACATATAACAGATGGGAGAGGAGGGTCTCTGTAGGCTACGTGATCTTCAAGGGGATGGGGCAGTGAAACCCCTTACAGTACTGCAAAGAGAATTTCACCTCCCAGCCAGAGACTTTAGCTGCTATCTGCAGATTTGGCAATATATGAGCTCTCCCCCAATTAAACTGATGCTGAGAAACAGCCTGAACCCCACCAGACAGCTAGTGGACAGCATTCTGTCAGGTCAGAGCCCGTACACATTTGGTCTCAAAATGACACAAGGCAGGGATCATCCACCCCATACCTTGAAGAGACAAAATCACCTCCAGAAGGAAGGAAGGAAGAATTGAGAGTGCAGTGGTCTGAGAAAAATGGGAGATGAGTTTGGAGCAGGCTGCCCAAACCATCTGCATCAAATGTCTAGAGGGAGCATGGGTGGAAGGTGCTCAGCACGTTTTTTTAAAAACCCCAGTAATTAGCACCCATTATGGAGAATCATACTGGAGACTGTGTGAGATAAGGGCTAACCAAGAGCATGTCTTTTGAAGTCTCCCCTCTTTAAAACAGCATTGGGACAAGGTATCAAAGGCAATTGGGGAGATCACTGAAACTGAACCCCCACATCACATTAAACACCTGATAAGGGACCTTCTACATAGCATCCTCCACTCCAAAGCAAAAAAGTACTTTTTGCTATTCCAATCAACTGCTGCCTCCAAGGTGATTACCCAAAAGTAGCTGCTTCAAATCTCTCCAGCTTTTGATGGGGGTCAGAGAACTGCGTAGCCTAAAACTTTTTTTGTTTTTGTGGTCAGAGAACTGTAGGAACATCCTTGAGAAGGAATGACTCACAGCCAGGATTAGATAACACGGTTAAGAAACTAAAATCCAGATGGCTTCCTTACTTTTCACACATAGAAAAAAAAAAAGAACTCACATTCCAGTGCTAGAACAAATGGTTGCACTAATCTAAGGAATCTTAAAAGTTTTAGCAGCAGGCAGAGAAATGAGAATGAGAGGTCCAGGGGAATGAGCAGTGTACAGTCAGAAGGTATGTGGGGGAGATAAAGGAACCTATTGTTAAAAGAATAGACTATTAAAACCATTCACTGAATGTAAACGTTGCATGAATTTTCTTTTTTCTGTACTTTGGCACATAACTGAAGTGTATGTTTGTTCAGTTCTATTTTTTGTATTGTGCCATATTGGTTTGGTGGATTTTGGATTGTCCTGTTCCTACTTTTTTGTGATCACAGTTGAAAAACTGAATAAAAGTTTTGATTACAAACAAATGAAATGTGTTTCAAATATTGCATGCCCCATGTTTTCCTTTCATACAAACAGTTGTAGCCAGCGTTGAGTAGTGTGTGTGTGTGTGTGTATATATATATATATATATATATATGGGGGGGGGTCAAGAGTACATTAAAAAAAAAAAGATACAACAATAGTTGTCCACATTAGGACAAGTGTCCTAATGCAAAAACACATTAACTTTGTGCAGGTGGAGGGGCTACTTTATCAAAAATCTGAACTTACTGGTAATTTAATTTTTAGATATTTAACCCGGCCCCCTTTTTTAAAAAAAAAAATTCTACTACCATAAATGAAGCTGCCCATTTCATAAGCACAATAAGACACTCCAGGGTTGTATGTTAGACACTTCTAATGCATGGATGAGAACTGAAGAAACTTAGCATGGGCCTTGTGTCTTACTACGCCCCACGCTGTGTGTAGAAACGCACACCTCATCATGCCTTATTGCTTACATATGCTTAAGAAATTATCAAAGATAAAAAATGACTAAGACCAGGGCACTGTTTCTGTTACAAATGAAAATAGTGAGCAGTATACTAGACCTGCGTCTTTTAAATGAAAGCTGTCCTTTATCTAGAAACCCCTCCCCCTAAACTTTACACACACAATAAGGCTTTTTGGGTAGAATAAAAAAATCATTTTCCCAGTGGAACTTACTTTTTCATTTTAAAAGTCCGATCCCCAAACTTGGCAGATGCTGCTGCGTTTCCATTGCATTGAAAGTCGCGATGCTGTACCGATCTGCTCTGAATATATTGAGAGGCGAGCATTTAGCCCGCACTTTCAGAACAAATGGACCCGCACAGCATCCGCCATGTTTGGGGTTCCAGACTTTAAAAAATGAAATATAGTAAGTTCTGATGTGGAAAATGATCTACCCAAAAGCCTAATGGGGGGGTAAAGCTTTGGGGTGGGGGTTTCTAGATAAGGACAGATTTCCTTTAAAACAGAAAAATAACACCAGTGGGTACAGACCCCTTGGCACATTTTGCCAGCAGCAGCTGAGTTTCATGTCTTAAATTCCGGCACTGGGACAGGTGATATCCTTAAAGTACTGCTTTCTGCTACTACTTTTACTACTATCACCACCACCACTACCAAAATGAATTTTTCCACTTTAGTATGATGTACAGTAATGCTGCTGTTCACTTCGGTGGATGTTTGAGCTGAATTCTGTTTTTCAGTTAACGCTGAAACCCTGTGCACTGCTGTTACATGCTGTAATGCAGAGCGTGTAAGCAGTACTGAAGTCTAATTGCCACACAATGGGGGTCAAAAAGGAACCTGTGTGGCATGCATGATGCAGCTTGGCTGATTAGTGCACAGAGACCATGATTCACAGTTGGCTGCACTGGCTTTTGTATGAAGTATAGCATTCTGGAAGTCATGATTACAGTTATTTTTTTTTTGTCTTTTACCTGCAGTATGCTTGATAATACTACTACCACCACTGGGGTTATGTGGAGGGGTTGTGGGATAACAGACGGACCAAACTTCAGGTTCAACGCACAGTCTCTGTGTGATGTTTATTCAGAATCTCATAGATTTCTTTGATTGGGTAACCAGAGTGGTGGACCAAGGGGGAGCAGCTGATGTTGCCTACCTTGACTTCAGTAAAGCTTTCAATACTGTTTCACATAGAAGATTGATTAATAATCTGGGTAGGCTCAGGGTGGGTCAGAAGTTGGTCAACTGCGTGGCAAACTGGTTGATGGGCAGAAAACAGAGAGTGGTGGCAAATGGTATACAGTCAGAAGAGATGCAGGTCACAAGTGGGGTACCTCAGGGATCAGTCCTTGGGCCAGTCCTCTTCAATATCTTCATCAGTGACATTGCAAATGGACTGCAGGGTAAAGTTTGTCTGTTTGCAGATGACACCAAGATCTGCAACAGAGTAGATGATCCAGATGGCGTGGGCAGAAAGAGAAGAGATATGCATAAACTAGCAAAATGGTCAGCACAGTGACAACTGGGGTTTAACGCAAAGAAGTGCAAGATCATGCACATAGGGAAGAGAACCCCTGAAGCCACCTGTAGGCTGGGAGGGGAGTTGCTGGCAGTCACAAGGGAAGAAGGAGACTTGGACATTAGCATCACAGATGACTTAAAATCATCCAAGCAGACCACTAAAACAGTAGGTAAGGCTAGGGAGATGTTGGGGTGTATTAGTAGGGGTATCACAAGTCATACGAGGGAGGTAATAATCCCTCTTTAAAAGACACTGGTTAGGCCCCATCTGGAGTACTGCATGCAGTACTGGAGGCCACACCTTCACAAGGACATTAACCAAATTGACACAGTCCAGAGAAGGGCAACCAAAATGGTGCAGGGACTGCATCAGAAAACATATGAGGAAAGATTAATGGAGCTCAATATCTATACCAAAGAGCAAAGGAGGGAGAGGTGATATGATCAAAACATTCAAACACCTTAAGGGCATTAACAAGGTGAAAGAGTCTAACATTTTTCAATATAAGAAAAATAGCAGGACAAAAGGACACAGAATGAGATTAGAGGGAGGCCGATTAAGGGGTAATGTGAAGAAGTTATTTTTCACAGAAAGGGTGGTGGATATGAATACAGTGCAGGGTTTCAAACAGGCATGGGATAGACATAAGGGAGCAATACAGATGAGTATGAATAGATAAGCCATTGACAGAGCAAAGGCCGATGGCACATTCATAAGGTAGAAAAAGAAATGGCCAGATTGGATGGGCCTTGCGGTCCTTATCTGCCATCAACTATGATGTTTCTATACAGGAAATAAGCTTCAGCAATAACATACTCCATCTTCAGTGCATCAGTTTGCAGCAACAGACTATGAATGTAATTTCGCTACACTTAGCCAGCACCTACTGACACTGATCTAAACATTTTTAGTGAAAACCCTTCATCCCTATGAGGGACTTGTTTGTTTGGGTAGTGGGGGCTCAAAAGGAAAAAGAAAAAAAAACAACAAGCTATAGACAAAGAACCTCAATGCAGAATCACTGAAAGAATAGTTACCCCCAAAGGGCATTGGCAACAAATCAAGTTTCAAAGAAATACAACATCATACATACTTCCATAATGCAAAGCATCATGTGATATATGCAAATCACCATGAAATTTCAGACTTGTTCAGTTTACAGCAGTTTACATGCATTTTAAATAGCACAACTAACTTAATTTCTATAATAGTCACCTAGTACGTTTTATCATAATCAAAAACATCTAGTGCCATGGTATTTTCAACATTTACTGGTTACATAAATATAAACTATGTACATCAAGGTATTTTATGACATAGTGCTATTACATACTAAATCCAACAATGATAAACACAACCTGATTTACATATGTTTGAAGGTCACCACAATAATCTCGCTGTACAAGGACCTGAGAGAGAAAAGGAAAATTAAAAAGGGCTCTATAGCATAGTCAAGAAAGGGAAGGGGGTGCCCATAGTTGGCCAACATTATGGACTAGAAATTGTAAAGGATGGATGAGGCTAAGAAATAGAAGAACTGTTGCAACAGATTTAAGAAAAGGTCAGTCCTCAAGAGCGGCAGGAGCTTCCTGTCACAGGCTACTGTAACAGTCAACTGATTACACAAATCTTATTTCTCTAGACGTGCATATTTAGAAAATGGATCAGGAAAATCCTAAATCCTAACTCTCAGATCACCAACCACCTGGTCTGGTATCAGGCAACAGAGACCGGAAAATAATGAGTCCCAGACCCTTCCTACTTTTTTACCTTAGAAACTATTGACGTAAACGGAACATAAACATTTTCAAATTGCTGCCATGTTTTTTCTTCTCACTTAGTAAGCAACCCCCCCACCCTCCAATCACGTGATTTTGTTAACTGACTGGTTCAACTCAGTTGCTTAGCCAGTTGGGTTTAAATGTGCTGTCAGCTGCAATGTCTCTGAGTCCAGTGTTAGATACTTTGAGTGCCAACCATGCTCACTACAGACTGGCAATTAAATGGCGATTGCTTCTGGTCCCAGCAAGAGAGATATTAAAAAATACAAATAAAACAACTAGCACTCAGGGAAGGGGTCAAACAAACAAAATACAAACAAAAGAAGCTCTCCCTTGAGGATGATGAAGGGGCCGCAAAATAACTGCATTAATAACAGCATCACCCTCTACTGGCACCTATACCAGCAGAGGGATTACTTTACAGAAAATGCATTTCTATTCATTGCTGTACTACTTTTTCAGTGATTTGTTAACATTTTTAAAATATTTAATAACAAACTTCACAAATGGCCTATTTTCTTTTTTAAATTTACTCTTTATGCCTCCATATCACTGGCCAGCTCTCATCAGCATTACCCTGGCACTCCCTCCAGTGAGTTCCACTGCTTTACCTGCTGTCTGCCCCAGTGCAGCTCTGGTTTACCCCTTGGGTTGGGAAGCAGTAGGGGAATACATCCCCCATTGCACTTTGTGTCAGGCAGCAGTACAGGATGAGGAGACCAGACTGGATATACCCTGGGTTCTGGGAGGTGCCATACTGAGGTTGAGTGATTTTGCCCCTTTCTGCCTCAAGAGGCCGTGGTCATGCTAGGGTGACCAATTCAACTGTGCATGAAAGATGTGATCAGCAGGGGTCTCCAGCCTATGTCCTTCCCTCCCACACAGTGTCCTAGCTGCACTGCCACTTGTGGTTACCCAGGTTGCAGTATCGCAGTGGAGATGGAGATCCTGTCTCCCCGGAGGAGGACAGTGGCCACTGGGATGCTCAACAGTCTCTCGTGGGCTGGCGCACAATGACCCAGGCTCATTCCCAAACCTGGGTCACCAGCATCATGAGAGGTAGCACCACTGCAGCCCTGATGGGCCATGGCCCATTATCAAAGCAAGCAATAAAACCTGACAGGGTGGGTAGTATGGGCTATAACAGACCATTTGGGGGCTATAAGCCCTGTGTGGTCTGGTATAGCCCAATGCCACCAGACCTGTTGGGTATTATGACTTGCTCACTGCATGGACACTTACTTCTTTTTTTACCATAAAGGTTTTTATTCTTCTGGTCCAGGAGTGGTTATTCAGTCTTGTCCCTGTTCCCCTGAGCCAGGAACTGCCTCCTCCGGGGACCTACCTCAGTGTTGAGTTCCCTCATGAATATCCCCTCATGGTGAGGCTGGAGGGCCACCTTTCTGCCCAGTACAAGAATCCAGATCAGACCGAAGCATGGTCCCAGGTGGTGATCCAGACCCAGGCTGATGGGCAAGGCTTCATTAAAACCCTGACTTACTTTTTTCTCTTTCTCCCTGCCCCTACTGCAGGATGTCTGTCATGTGTGTGGAGGCGCACACATAGGACATTTCTGCAGCTCCCTCCCTTTGTGCTACCTGTGCTGCACTACCACCAGGCCTCCAGCTGGTGGCAGTCTAAGGTTGGGCTGACAATTTCTCCTCTCCCAGGAGAGGAGAGTAGTCCTTTGGATGCTTGATCCTCTCATGCCCCAGCCAACCCCCAGCAGCCCAAGCTCATTCCCAAACTCAGGTTGCTGGTATGGCAAGAGCTAAAGTCCCTCTTGGCGGTCTAGTCAGAACTTTAATTTTTCAAATTATGTTTACTGTTCTGTAGATAGCAGTAGAAAACACTGCCACCTATTGGATCTGGTAATATAGTGCACAGTACAGTAATGGACATGCAATGCAGATGAATCATATGGGCAGGATGGAAGGGATCTTACTACTGGTTTGCTCAATTGTTGCTGAGTTTGTGCCAGCTGTCTGCCAATGCTAGCAACTATCAATTCTGCTGCAGTGCTCATGAAAAGACTTTATAAATGTATTTTTTAATTTGTGATATAGTTACTGTTTAAATGTATTGGACCTGAGAGATGCTGCCTTAGATATTTGTTCCACCTTTACTCTCCACCTTGCAGTTTGCAAATTGCAGCAGTACTGTCTGCCAAGACATTTGTTTCTCCCTCACTCACCTCCATGCAGGCTACAAACTGCAGCAGTACTGCTTTGTAACAGTGCTCAGTGACAGTGAGTCCTTTGCGCCCTCCCTTAATCACACAAGCACACTGATGATGATACTTCTTGTAATCTTTTAGACAATTTCTAGTAAAAAGTAAAAAAAAATATACTGCAATTCAGATGTTTTCTCATTGCTCCCCACCCCCATTAATATCTGGTTTTAAGTGACATATCTCTGAAGGAGCTGTCTTTATTGGTGGCCCAAAGCCAGCAATCCATTTAAAGCAGACAGGAACTCTTTGAAGCTGTCTGCAGAGGCTCATTTTTGAGTCAGTGAGACGGCTACAACAAACCTGTTCTATCCTCAAGTGTATTTGTGTAACAGAGTGTGCAGTTTTCGGCAGCATTACAAATATTGCACAGTTGACTGGCTTCATGCTCCTGTCAGCACTGAAGGATTGAACAGTATTATAGTATATGACTAGGTTCTGTTGTACATGTATTGTCTTCCTTACCAAAAACCTGTTGTACCACAGTTCAAAGGTCACAAAATGCTGTGGTACCCTTTAGAGGTACAAAAGCTGCTTTAATTAGAATGGAAACTAACACTACCTGCCACTTCTTTTTTAATTAATTTCATTTTCAATACCCCCACCCCCCACACACACAATTGTATAGAACCCATCAAATCTCCCGAACGGAAAAGCTTTCATTTTTTTCATTGGTTTAAAAAAAAAAAAAAAACAGAACTCCTCTTCACTCCCACCTGCTTAAAACCTGTCGTTTTAGTAGTATTATTTGATTTAAAAAGTTTGAAAATAGGCTTACCTTTTAAAAAGATTAGGGGCCAGATATTAAAAACTTTGCCCCGGGGCTAAATTAGCACTGCCCGGTGGGCAAACTTAGCCCGGAGCAAAAAGTAAGCTATATGCAAAAGGAATAGCCCGGTGCAAAACCAGCTGAAGCAAGCAAAGGAAGCTGGGCAAACAGGGCCAGGAGTGTAGAGCAAAAATAGCCCGGCTATAAGACAGCACTGAATATAGCAACAGGGAAGTGCACACTGCAACTGCAGCTCATTAGGCTCTGGAGCAAGCCCGTGTTGCAGGTGGAGAACATTGTGTGTGATTGCAGAGATGTCACATCTACTGCAAACAACAATATAAGCCACACACTGCAGACCTGTTCTATGCTGAAGTGAGGTTTGCCCGGGGCTAACCTGTTTGTATAGTGCTAACACACTAGCCTCGTGTAAACTGGTTAGCCCGGGGCAAATGGGAGCTATATTCAAAGCTCCCATGCAAATTAGCCTACTTAGGTAATCTGTGGGCAAACAGGCATATTTGCATCTCATTTTATGCTGCTTAGCATACATTACCATGCAGTTTGCCCAACCTTAGCTACTGCATAGTGCACACAGCTCCACCTTTTAGTTGGAATGGCAGTACAGGCTGGATGCTGCAGGCCAAGGTATGCCCACAGCACCCCCTGCTGGTTGGAATGGACTACAGAGCAAAAAAAAAAATATATATATATATATATTTATATATAGATACATGTATATGTGTGTGTATATATAGGTATATATCCATAGATATATATATCTACACTGCCTGAGTCCAACCATGCCCTGGAGGACGGCTCCCATACCTCTCCAGTGTCCCTCATTATGATGGACAGTCCTTATTTGGCCCCTTAAAACTGCTCTGTCCCTCATCCATCCCTCATGGAAAAGGTGCCACCCACACAGTGAATGTGGTGTAAATCAGACCTGAAAGCAGAAACTCTGAAGTGTTACATACTAGTACTGAAATATAGTCTGTACAGGTACACACTATGGTTATCACAGTGGTCTGGGCATGTATCCCCATGTTTGAGGATATGTCCCTCATTCTGAGGGTCTGTGTCCCTCATTGTCCCTCAGTCTGAGTGTCCATAAAGGTCCATGTCCCACATGTCAGTGACAAAAGGTTGAGAGGTATGACACCCCTCCCCCATCGTGATCCCCGACCCCCAGTAGCACCGAAATTCAGTTTCAACCCTGGTAGTCCATGGTTGCCCCCCCAGCACAAATCCTGATTTCCATTCCACGTAAAGAAAATTAATTTTCCTGGTAGTCCAGTGGTCCCCCCAACCCCCTGCATGAATCCCGACCCCTGTTCCACGTACACAGAAATGATTTTCCCTGGTAGTCTAGTGGTCCCCCCACTCAGCAGTGGTGCCCCCACTCATCCCAATCAAAACCCACTAACCAAGTCGGTGACTGGCTCAGTCCTCCTCTCACCACCATGGCCGACCACCAACTGTGGTATTCATGAGCGCTACTGAAATGAATGAGCCAGCAGCTCATTCATTTAAGTAGCACTTATGAATACCACAGTCGGCGGCTGGCCATGGTGGTGAGAGAAGGGCTGAGCAGGTCGCCAGCTCCGTTCGGAGGATGTGTTCGGGGGTAACGGGAGCCATCACTGCTGGGTGGGGGACCACTATATCGCCAGGATTGAATGTTGAGTTTGGGCTACGATGGGTCAGGATTCATACTGGGGGGCCACTAGACTGCCAGGATTACATGTTGAGTTCGGGGTTGGGATTTATGATGCAGGGGTGGGGGGGGCACCACAGCTGCACTACTGCCAGCTTTTTCTTGGCGGTATTTAGTGCTGCACTACAGGCCATGCTAATGCCTATAGCACAGCACTGTATGTTTGAATATGCAGCACTACCAGCATTCGTGGGCACTCCCCTAACCCTGCCCCTGCATACATAGAAACATAGAAGTTGACAGCAGATAAGGACCGCAAGGCCCATCCAGTCTGCCCATTTCATTTTCTACCTTATAAATGTGCCATTGGCCTTTGCTCTGTCAATGGCCTATCTATTCTTACTCATCTGTATTGCTCCCTTATGCCTATCCCATGCCTGTTTGAAGCCCTGCACTGTATTCATATCCACCACTTCCTGAGGTAGGCTGTTCCATGCATCCACCACCCCTTCTGTGAAAAATAACTTCCTCTCATTACCCCTTAATCAGCCTCCCTCTAATCTCATGCTGTGTCCTCTTGTCCTGCTATTTTTCTTATATTGAAACATGTTAGACTCTTTCACCTTGTTAATGCCCTTAAGGTGTTTAAATGTTTCGATCAAATCACCTCTCTCCCTCCTTTGCTCTAGGGTATACATATTAAGCTCCGTTAATCTGTCCTCATATGTTTTCTGATGCAGTCCCTGCACTGTTTTGATTGCCCTTCTCTGGACTGTCTCAGTTTGGTTAATGTCCTTGTGAAGGTGTGGCCTCCAGTACTGCATGCAGTACTCCAGATGGGGCCTAACCAGTGAATTGTAAAGAGGGATTATTTCCGCCCTCTTCCGACTTGTGATACCCCTACTAATACACCCTAACATCCCCCTAGCCTTACCTACTGCTTTAGTGGTCTGCTTGGATGATTTCAGGTCATCGGTGATGATGATGCCCAAGTCTCTTTCTTCCCTTGTGACTGCAAGCAACTCCCCTCCCAGCATATAGGTGGCTTCAGGGTTTCTCTTCCCTATGTGCATGATCTTGCACTTCTTTGCATTAAACCCCAGTTGCCACTCTTCCAACCATTTTGCTAGTTTATCCAGATTTCTCCTCATTCTGCCCACCCCATCTGGATCATCTACTCTGTTGCAGATCTTGGTGTCATCTGCAAACAGACAAACCTTACCCTCCAGTCCATCTGCAGTGTCACTGATGAAGATACCATTATCTTTTAGCATCTGCGCGACCACACAGCACCGGCATTAATAGGGCTTTTGAATATTTCAGCCTAGCGCTAATCCAGTGCTATTCCAGCGCTATGGATATGCGCCAGGCGCAAAGCTTTGAATATTTGGCCCTAGGAATCAAAAATATTTTCTGTTTGGGGGAGTAAATAAACTCAACACTCTTTTTGTACTATAAAAAGACAAAAAACATTTACTATACAAAATAACACATGAACAACCATGCACAACTTAGCTGAGTTTCTGTCTTGGGGTTCTGATGAGAACCCTTTGATGAAAACATAGCCCTATTGTGCCTGGTTGCCCATGCATTATTTTATGTGTTGCAGATCACATTATGAATTACAGAAAGTAAGGCTGTACTCTCGACCAGTAATTCAGATATTTCATATCAATTTTTAATTCCTAGAAGGTTTCTCTTGACACAGAAGAAATCCTAACATTTTGTGAGTGTTGTCCACCTTCCTAACAAGTGGTGTTCCTCACAAATTCTTGTCCAAACACATCAAATCAAAAAAGTACATTTTTTGTCTGCATTTTGTCATTTTAAATCCCTACCCAACTCATAGAAACTGTCATCAGAAAAAGTGCTGTTTGAGTTACCCAGTCTGCCCAGATGTTCTCTGCATAGTCTGCCTACACAGACCCTATCTGGTGTCTGACAACCCTCCCTCCTCTCTGCCTCTTTTCTAATATACCCCTCTGCTTATCCCATGCATGCAGGAAGCCTCACACTGTTTTTGCCTCCATCAGATAACTGCTTACTCTCATTCTCAGCATTACTTGATTGCAGGTAGGAAGACCTGCTTACAGGATGAAACATCCAGATTTGTATAGTGTCGAGAGAAACTTTCTAGGAATGAAAACTGATATGAAAACTGAATTCATAGGTATGAGTGAGGCCTTGCTTTCACTGACGTAGTTTGATTAGTACAAGATCAGGCACCTCACCACAATATTTTTAATATATTTTTCCCCTTAGGGAAACTGTTCCTCTGATTTTCTTATTCTGTACCACAGCATGGCCACTCTAAAACTAGGAAGCCGAAGGAAGGTATGTAGTTTATGCAGTTGTCTCTGTAGATACCCTGACTGACAAGGCTGCTGTAAACAGGAGGGAAGATAAAGAATCATGATTGTTTAAAAATAAGACAGGGAGCTAAACATAAACAGAAAAGGCCAAGAGTGGAGATAAAAACAACACTAAAAGAACAAACTCTGGTCACAGCCATGATGGCTGCTCTATATTAACCTGATATAAGTAAAAACTAAAAGGTGGATTAGGCCTACAAGCCTGTTTCTCTATGTTGAGGGGTGTGAAGTGTTCCTGCAGGCTTTTAGCCTCCTCAGGAACAAAAATATGAATCTTTCTATTGGAGAAGTAACATCTTTTAGGTTTATTTGCACTACTATCCCAAGGGGGCCAACAGCCTGCAGGGATGTATGATTCAGGCCCGTGAACATAATATGCACTTTTACACACAGGGTTATTTAACAGAATGAGCATTACCTGTGTGGCGCCATTGTACTCTGTTCCATTCTTGGTTCACTTTACACTCCGTAAGTCTTCCGGCAACCCCCCGCCTCCATTTTCAATTTTTTATTTTGGCTCCCCCACAGAGTTTGCTGCTCTACGGACATGATCCTGATTTCTGCACTGTTACTGGAATGACTGTTTTACACAGCAGAATGAAAATGAACACATCAGGATGAACCATGAGAAGCAGAGATCGCGGTTTGGGTGAACATTCACCAAGGGAATGAAACAGATGCACTTTACACACAAGGGAGGTAACAGTATACTGTTACTGTAATGGTAATTCTGTTACAGAAACCTGTGTGAAAAGCACCTAACGAAACAAGTTAGTAGGTCTAGTCCAGCTCTTTTCCCCCTTATATCAGGTTAATGTATAGCAGCTGTTTTGACGCTAACCAGAGATTGTTTATTACTGAAGACATGTGTAATGCCCCAAAGTTGGGGGGGGGGGCACCACAAAAAGAAACAGGAACCCTTCCCTGAGCTGTTAATATTGATTTTCTTTTTCTCCGTTTTCCTGTTCTCCCCCCTGCTTGACATGCCCACAGACCCCTCCCCAGCCATTGTTTCAATTTGCACATTTTGGCACAGCGTGGGGAGGAGGGAGAAGAGGGCAGGACTCGGCCCTTGCCAGAGACCCTTCCTTAGGTCTTGGAAGGCTCAATCCCCACAGCTCCCAGGCAGGAACCCCTCATTCCTACAAAAAGGCCTGGGGAGTGGCTTAAGGGGGGTAGTTTGGTTCAGTTGGTAGGGTAGAGGATGTGGGAAGCATGAACATGTTAACATGTTAACATACTTGTGGTGGGCCCATGGCTCCTCCAGCATTGCTCCCTTCCAGATGAAGTCCAGCAGCAACAGTCAAATGGGAGCAGTGGCTCCCTGATGTCAGCAGTTCCTCAACCATGTCTCTATGCTCCTGATCATCTGTGGAGGAATGACATTCAGGGACAGACTTAGGAATGTGGTGGTGATTTTGGTCCATGCAGAAACATGAGCCCCAGACATTTCACTTCCACTGCAACAGCTGCAGCAGTAGTACAGAAAAGCTGGATGGGAATATAGCTCCCTGGCCATCTCTCCAGACCCCCACAGCAACAGTTACTGTCCCGGGCCATGTGCCCAACTTTGTTTACTTGCACCAGAGGTGTTCCAGGGAGTGGGAGAGGGAAGGAGAGAAGTGCGCCAGGATCCCAAAGGGAGAAAGGAGGACAGGATTGCCTGGACACCCCAAAGTGTTGTGCTGGTACTGGTAAGTGCCGAGTAAAGAAAAAGGAGTGGTCTGATGGCCCCAAATCAAGAGGGAGGAGGGGGGGGCCAGTAGCACAGTGGGCTTGAAATTCCTTTTATTCTAATTTTGCACCATTCTATGCCAGGGGGCAGAGCCAAGAAATGAAGGCCCCTCATATTTATTCATTAAGAGGGTGGACCCAACCCAGAACCAGCATAAGGCAGGGCTAATAGTCCCTCATTAATATTCATAAGGGAGGCAGGACCAGGGCAGAGAGTCCCATAGAAACAGGCACAGAGGCCGTTATTGTAATTAATGAAGAGGGTGGCTCTGCAGAAACAACCTGAAGAGGGACAGATCATTAAAGGCACAGCACCCCCTTGGGAGGGAAGGGGAAAGTGACCACAAGCCCTAGGGTGCCTGTGGAGCTACGCGGGCTGTACTAAGCCCCGTATGGACTGAATTGGGCTACAGTGTGTGCCTAGCACCCTAAAGACTGAATATGTTTGCCTAGGAACTGACCTGCACCGCTTACAGTCTGAACTGTGTTACTGGACTGCTTCCCTTGTGTACTTGATGTCTTGCTTTGCCGCTGTTGCCAAGACCAGCTTCATCAGCACCTGACGTCAATCTAGGGAGGTCCCCGGCCACACCTCCATCTTCTGCAGCTCTTTCTCCTGAGGTGTCGACCCACTTTGAATCTCTGCCACCGTGTTCTAGCATCAGTCCCGAAACATTAAGTTGTAGACAGCCAGTGGTTAGGTATCTAGAAGTGAGTTAGTTTAGGAGCCACCCCGGTTCAAGAGAGATGGACCAAAGTTGGTGTCGTGCATGATCATTTTCTTCTTTTATCACCTGTCTGCAAGTATGTGCATACCAGTACTGCTTCGTTGAGGCTGTGCCAAGGATCACATCACCAGAAGTATTCTTACTGGGAAGTGGACTAGGTGCTGGGGACCTACCAGTGGTCATTGTTGTGGATCATCCAGAAAATCATCTGCTCGACAAGGAAACTTCAGCTTCTTGCTAAGAGTTGCAGATGATCACCAAGTTATCATCCAGCTGGCAGTGTTTCTCTTTGTTTTCTGTTCATCCAGGGGATACCCCATTATGGTCTGCTTATAAAAAGCTCTTTGTGGTGTCAATTCCAACTTGCTGATCAGCCAAGGCACTGCAAAGCCCAAGCTTGATTCATCAATTGTCTTGTAATCTCAGCAAAGTGAATGCAGGACTTGGACTGAAAGGAGTTAACCTCCTGTTAGTGGTTTGACCAATTACTGATCCTGACTGTATCCTTTTTGTGACTTGTGCTATTGTTGTCTCTTGTAAATAAACCTTTTACACTTTGGTCCATGAATAAGCTTCCTGCCTCTCCTTTCAGATTTGTCTGGTGTATTCTGAATTTTTTGTGAGTCAAGAACCACATTCCACTGGAACTTTGGCCATCCACAGACAAAACTTGACATAGTCATCAGCATGAGAAGCATCAAGGAGTCCAAAACTTGACACTACCCATACCAAGCTGCCAGCAGGAGGAGAAAATTGCACTGGAAGAAGAGGAATATCGTGGTCCAGCCCTCATGTGGAAGTCCTCTGGTGCCACTGGGGTGTCAACTGGCCACAAGAAGAGTGAGATTCCTGCCGTGGTGTGCAATAGGAGCTGACCCATTTGGTATGTTGGGTGCACGAGCTGGTGGCACTTGTGTCAGAGAAGAAGCATCCTGGCTCCAGGTTGTGCAGTGCCCACGCAGGTCCGGGAAGGGAAGGAACTGAGGTCGAAGACACACGAATAGACCTGAGAAGCAAATCAGACCCATGTGCCAACAAGAAGGGACCATTGGTTTCATTCAGCAGCCATGTCAGTAATGTGATGTCAAGAACAGCAATATCAGAAGAGCTTGGCACCACCTGTATGAGAACAGCAACAGGGAAGTCCATCAAAGGTTTAAGATGCCAGAGCTAGATATGGTGAGTGCTGTCACCTGTGATGTGAGCTAGCAGGTTCTGGATCACAATTCCCAAAAGGAGACCAGGTACCAGGAGTTTACACAGCAAGTCACAGAGTATGCAAAGCAGAAGACTAAGCTGCAGAAAGAATGCGAAAACCTCAGGAAGAGTCTCTGACAGCAAGTTCAGAAGATCCAGAAGCAATCAGAGCAAGCACTCCACTATGAAAAGGTGGTGACATGGCATGCGAAGAGGATCTAAGAGTACGAGGTTATGGCTAAAGATCTGAGCCATGCATTGCTCACAGCAATGCAGGAGAAGGAGACGCTCAGTAGATGCTTGGTGGAGTTGCAGGCATTCTTGCAGGAGGAGGAGGAGGAGTGCAACCAGCTGACTGCTGTATGTTCCAAGGAACCGTCAAGCCCCCCGGGCCAATAGCCCAGTAATGTAGGATAAGCGAACCAGCCAGCTTTTGCATCCAGAGGTTCCTGAATCCTGCCTGACACCAATGAATGAACCAGAGAGAGAGAGAGAGAGAGAGAGAGAGAGAGAGACCCAGATCTCATCTGGCCCAGAGTGACTAATATTGATTGGCAGAACATGCAGGCCATATCCCTCATTCAGATGTCAGCCAAGATAGTGGAAACGCACTGCCGGAAGAAGAGAAGAACCTCTGCTCGAGCAGAACCCAAGCCAGCTGCCAGTCAAATGGTGCAGACAGATGAAGGAAATGGGAGAGTGTCAGATGATGCATGTGATCAAGAAAAGCCCATACATGCAGGAGGGTGACTGCTGGTGAAGTCGGGGTGGGATGGGAAGCCATCTTCTGAATGGAAGCCTGACCCATATGTCATCCTGGACGACACCCCATGACCAGGATTGCATGTCTACAAGATCCAAGCTTTGGACAGAACATAGCAGTTAGTACACCAAACTCAGTTGAAGTCCTGTGCAGTCCATGTTGAGTCAGACAAATGAATCAACAAGGAGAAGTAGGATCTACTCCTGAAAAGTATCTTGAAGCTGTCCGTACTGACTCCTTGCGGCTAACTAACTGTAAAAGAAAGATTGACTTTAGTGTAAATAGGTTGAACAATCATTTTTGAATCTGTCTTAGTTATTCAAGTACCTGATGTATAGGACCAAGGAAAGTCACAGAGGTAACAAATGGTGACATGAACAATGGGGCCTATTCATGAACGGTGGGGGAATATGCGCAAATTGCATGTATACCCGCTGCATGACTCTGCACCTGCTGGAGATCCACGTGGGGACTGCATTCATGAACAGCAGTTTCCACCCGGCTCTTTTACACGGCCTCAACCCCCGCAGTGCACAGCTACATGGGGGTGGTCAATGCAGGCTGCAGACCCGGTCATACAGCCAACTGGCTGCCTGGACTGGGACCGCTACTGGATCTCTTGCATCCGTCAGTCGCCATGTTTCCGACGGGTGTTAACGCAGACAGAGGTCCAAGGAACCCCATCTGTCAATCCCCACCCTCGAAATGTACCCCATGAACAAGGTGGCCACAATGCGGAGTCTGTTGCCCCTGCCATCCTACTGCAATCAGCGGCAGCATCGAGAGAAGTACCAGTGTGTAGGCTGCCTTCAGAAGGCAGGCCATCACCCCTGTGTAAGGCACCGCACCATTATTGCATGGTGTGGCGTGCTAACATGCCCCTGTGCCCGTTCCCAGTCCCCCCAGGCAGAGGGGTGCCGGATGCATTGGGGTGGCATACCAAGATCCTGAATGGTGCACAGGGGGCATAGTGTGTGTGGCCAGGAGTGGGGGGGGGGCTATGCGCCGGGTTTATGCGGAGCGTAACCCATTTGCAACATTTGTGAATAGGGCACTATATGTTTAAAAGTCAAGAGATGCTTACCATATTTAGAATGGTGTGAACTAATGAAGATGTTAAGATTGTTTGATATACTAAAAACATTAAAGTAGATCAGTTAGGAATTAATGTTTTCAAGTAAGACTAGTTAAATAGTTTTATAGTAGTAAAATATTTGCTTGTGTTTTGCAACTTGAAATGGTAACCGAATTATATTCATTGAGTCATGTATGTTTGAGGGGAGGCAAAGTTGTAGTGCCCTAAAGTTGGGGGGCATCACAAAAAGAAATGGGGACCCTTTCTTGAGCCGTGGATTTAGATTTTTTTTTCATTTTCTCTGTTGCCTTTGTCCCAATTTGCACCTTTTGGTGTGGGGGGGGGGCAGGGGGCAGGGCTCAGGCCTGGTCAGAGACCCTCACTTTAGGGATTGGAAGGCCCAATCCCCCCAGCTGCCAGTCAGGGTCTCTCCTACCCTACAAAAGGGCCTGAGAAGTGGCTTCAGGGAGATAGTTTTGACTCATCTAGCAGGGTGGAGGATGCAGGCAGCACGGATGTGTTAACGTACCTGTGGTGGGCCTGAGACTCCTTTGGCATTGTTCCCCTCCAGGTGATGTCCAGCAGCAGCAGCAGCAGCATCAGTCGGGTGGGAGCAGCTTTGCCTCCATTGTCAAGACCAGCTTCATCAGCACCTGATGTCAACCTTGGAAGGTCCCCGGCCATTCCTCCATCTTAAGCAGACCTGCCTCCAGAGATGTCAACCCACTTTGAATCTCTGCCACCATGTTCCAGCATCATTCCCGCAACAGTAAGTTGTAGAGAGCCACTAGTTAGGTATCCAGAAGTGAGTCAGCTTAGGAGCCACCCCAGCACAAGAGTGGGGGACAACAATTAATGTCATGCATGAACATTTTCTTGTTTTGTTGGCTGTCCTCAAGTGTGCACATACAAGTATTGCTCCAGAGAGGCTGCACCAAGGATTGCATCACCAGAAGTATTCTTGTTGGGAATTGGCCCAGATGTCAGCGACATACCAGTGGATCATCCAGAAAACCATCTGCTCAACCAGAAGACTTCAGCTTCTCGTTAATAGTCACAGAGGATAGCCAAGTTCTCATCGTCCAGCCAGCAGTGTTCCTCTTTGTTTTCCATTCATCCGGGGGATGCCCAGTTATGGTCTGTTTATAAAAACTGCTTTGTGGGGTCAATTCACACTTGCCGATTAGCCAACACATCACAAAGCCTAAGTTTGGTTCATCAGCTTTCTTGTCAACTCAGCAAAGTGCATGCAGGACTTGGACTGAAAGGGGTTAACCCCCTATTAAATTTTCAAGGAATTGCTGGTCCCTATTTTAACATTTTGTTGCTTGTGCTATTGTTAGGTATCCTGTTGTTTATTTTGTCCCTTGTAAATAAACCTGTTGCATCTTGGTCCCTGAGTAAGCTTCCTGCCTCTCCTTCCAGATTTGTCTGACCTATCCTGAGTTTTAAGGAGTCAAGAACGGCATTCTACCAGAGCTTAAAACTCAAGGTGGACAAAGCAATGGGACCTGATGGAATTAACCACAGAATTCTAAAAGAACTAAGGGGAGACCTAGTGACACCACTGACTACCCTTTTTAACAAATCATGGGAGGATGGTGTGGTACCTGAGGACTGGAGGAAGGTGGATGTGATCCCCCTTCACAAAAGTGGAAGCAAGGCAGAGGCAGGAAACTATAGACCTGTTAGTTTGACCTCAGTGGTAGGGAAAAGGATGGAATCACTAATGAAAGAAAGAATTGTTGAGTACATAGAGGTCAGCAGGACATAGGACCCAAGGCAGCATGGATTCACAGTGGGAAGGTCATGTCAGATGAATCTAATAGATTTCTTTGACTGGATGACCAAAGTAATAGACCAGGGAGGGTCTGTAGATATGGCCTACTTTGTCTTTAGCAAGGCATTTGACATAGTGCCACACAAAAGATTAATAAACAAGTTAGCCAGCCTGGAAGTGGGTCCCAGGGTGGTAGCCTGGGTAACAAATTGGCTGGACAACGGGACGCAGAGGGTAATAGTAAATGGGGCACACTCTGGAGAAAGGGAAGTTACTAGTGGGGTACCACAGGGTTCATTACTGGGACCAGTACTCTTTAATGTCTTTATAGGAGACATTGCAGAGGGGCTGGAAGGAAAAGTATCCCTCTTTGCAGACAGCACAAAGATCTATAACAAGGTTGATACAAAAGAAGGGGTGGAAAGGATGAGAAGGGACTTGGCAAGGTTAGAGCAATGGTCAAGAGTATGGAAGCTTAATTTCAATGCAAAGAAGTGCAAAGTAATGCACCTGGGAAACAAAAACCCAAGGGAAGAGTACACAATTGGGGGAGGGGGGTTACTAACAACAACATAAATGGAAGGGGACCTGGAGGTATTCATATCAGATAACCTTAAGGCAGGCAAGCAATGTGAGAAGGCAGTAAGGAGGGCTGGGGGGATTCTGGGATGCATAGGGAGAGGCATCACCAGTAGAAAGCAAGAAGTTGTTATCCCTCTGTACAGAGTTGGCGAGACCCCATCTGGAGTATTGTATGCAGTTCTGGAGACCCCATCTCCACAAGGACATAGACAGGATGGAGGCAGTCCAGAGGAGGGCAACCAAAATAGTGCAGGGTCTGTACCAGAAGCCATATGAAGAGAGGCTGAAAGAGCTTAATATGTATACCTTTGAGGAAAGCAGGGACATGATAGAAACTTTCAAGTACCTTAAGTGAATCAACAAAGTCTGAGAGGGTAGCATATTTCAGGAAAAGAGATGTACAAGAACAAGGAGGTATAATTTGAAGATAGAGGGAGGACGACATGAGGAAGTATTTTTTCACAGAGAGGGTCGTGGATGCATGGAATGGCCCTCCTGAGGAGGTTGTAGGGTCAAAAACAGTGGGGGAATTCAAGATTGCATGGGACAGACATAAAGCAACTATAGTGGGGGGGGGGGGTAGGAGAAAGTAGGCTGCTGGTTAACCAGGATCTGCAGCTTATCCAATAGGTAGGGAAATGGGCAGACTAGGTGGGCCAAGTGGTCCTTATCTGCCATCAAAGTCTATATTTCTCTGTTTCTACTCATGTTCCTTAAAACGGGATCTATTTTCTTGAGACATTATGTGTTCAAGTTATTGACAGCTACCATGAAGTTGTCATGAGAGTGACTTCACTCCTTCTCTCAGCCTGAGCCTCACTGGACAGAAAGTGGAGATTTGGTTAAGGGCTAAGCCACCTAGCACAGTTAATAAGTACAGGATACATTATCTGCACCCTAAAAAGTCTGGGATGAGGATCTCAGGTTAACATTCAGCTGTACAAGAATAGTGAAGGGATCTTAAAGGATCCATAGTTCTTGTGAGAGAAAATACACCAGACAGTGAAGGTTAAACATAAACCAATACTTATCTGATAGGTAGGAGGTTGTCATCCTATCTGACCTGTAGAAAGAAAAGGGAAAATGGATTAATATGGGGAAAATATTGTAGCCAGGGTAGACCCAACAGTAGAGGACAGGTACAAGAGGTAGCGGATAAGCACATAAATTAAGTAAACAGTATTTTGGAGAAAAGGCAGTTCAAGGGGAAAATAAGAGATTTAAGTGAAAAAAGAACTACTAAGAAAAGAAATACGGAGATTGGAAAAGATGCAAAGAATAAAAAAGTAAGCATAGCAGAGGTGTGTCAGCTTTACTCATCAGCACCCTGTAGTTACATTTACTATAGTCTTGGTGGCCCAATGTGGGCCTAATTGCTATTTATCTTTTGCTCTCTTCTGCTTGGAGGACACCTCTGGATGCCTGTTCAGTGGGACAGTATGGCCCCTGTCACTTTCTACACCATCTACCCCTTTCCAGCAACCACTGACCAGGTTTGCTTGCATAGCAACTGGACCCTTACAAAACTTAAAGAGCAGCTGACACCATATACAGTCTTGGGCAGGTGAGTCACACTAAGGAGCTGCCTGCCTGAGGAGCTAATCGAGACCTGAATTAAACATTTTAGTGCAGTAATGAAATAGCGACTTACCTTTAAAAGCTCAGCTCATAATGTCCAAGTACGAGCTGAGCCGCCGCCAAGTGCTGCAGCCCCACCCTTAAAAATAGCACTTTGATGATGTACCATAGGGAACAGGGCTACAAGCATGCTATATGTAGAAGACTGAGATCAGGAGAGCAGGGATGTCTAAATATATATATATATATATATATATATATATATATATGTATATATACAGAGTACCTTGGTCTGCAGTTTTATGTGTATGGGTTCAGAGTATACAATAGCCCTATACATGTAAAACTGCAGACAAAGGTACAGTATGTATTTAGATGCCACCCCCGATCTCAGTCTTGTAGTGCCACTGCAGTTTCATTCTGCTGTACTTTTGAAAGTGCTATTTTAAGGGGCAGGGGTGTACTCAGAACTTACGAGCCAAGCTTTTTAAATGTAAGTCACTATTTCATTACTGCACTAAAAATTTTAATTCAGGTCTAGATTAGCTCTTCGGGCAGGCAGCTCCTCAGTATGAGTTGCCTGCCCCAAATGTGTCAGTTGCTCTTTAAATTGAGTAACAGTAGGAAAAATATGTGTAGTGTTTACAGGTAACTTGTTCCCAATGTGCCTCGCACTTGAAAAACTGTGCAACATAGAAATGTGACAAGAACTGTATCAAAATAAACAGTGCTTACTAATTTATGCAAACTGTTGGGGAGAGGGAAACAACTGAGGCCAACTACACAGCTCTTGCCCAGCCTCAGAGCAGGCAGTGGGGTCAGAGGCAATGCTTTCCTGACTGAGCCGCTGGGCTGCCTTTGGGAGTAACCACAGAAAGCAACCAACACTCATGTGGGTGGGTGGTGGTGGCGAGAAAGCAAAAGTTGCTCCCCAATCCCAGAGAAGGCAGCGGAGTCAGGTGCAGAGAGAGCCGCCAATGCAAAGGGAAGGGTGGGGGTGGGGCAGAGAAAGACAGACACAGTGAGGAAGGGGAAGCGCTGGGATCTCATGCATAACATTTACAGTATGTGATGCAGTTCCACTGCACTGACAGAACGCGATTAGTGTTGGTTCCGGTGATCCCCCTGACGCTGCTATCTCTCCTGCTCTGTTGTCAATATGTCAGCATATCTCTTGCTATGCAACTGTAAAAATGACGAGTAAAATACAAGAGAGAAAAATAAAACATGTGAAACAAGATGCAAAACAAACACATAAGTTGACTAAATCCAACAATATTTGCTTTTTCAATTTGCATATTAAGCACCAGGAGGTTAAATTACTTACTTAGGGCCACACTCTGAGTGCATGTTGGGGTATTTTTCACCTAGGTCTTCAGGTGTACATTTTTTTCTGCACTCCAACCCTCCACACTGTAGGCCCTATGAACATATGGGTGGGTAATATGCACTGGAGGTACGTTACCCACTCACGGAGTTCCGCACCTGCGGAGAGGTGTGCCCCGACTGGTAGTCACTACCATTCACCACCTGTCCGTGACCCCACCCCTCTGGCATTCAGACACACAGAACACATGCCCATGGATCGGGTACACATCTAATGGGGTACCCGGACCTGGTCTGTGAACTGATCACTTGCGCCCTCAGGGCACAGACACCAATTGAAGGTGCAATACAGTGTCTTTTTCATCCTTTTGCTGTTGTCAGCAGAGGTGCCTCCTCTGGTTGGCTGTTTCTCCTGCTGCTGTAAGACCTGCTGGGCCCAGTCTTATGGAGGGTTCCACTTGCACTTGCTAGGCACCACAGACCCACAGAAAGACTAGAAGTGCATGCTGCTGAGACTCACCAGGGACACAGCACTGCACTTCAGGTGGCATGGTATTATCAGTCTCATAGTTCAGTCACAGAATTCATGAACTCTTTGGAGCTGGTGTTCAGGGATGATTTAAAGACATCATAGACTTGCAAGTGGAGTGGATTTTTTTTATGTTGTTCATTGGTCTAGCCTTCCTGTACTGATAACAATACGTTTGACTTGCCTCTGACAAGCCAATATAAAAGAACTCATCTTGGTGACTATCTCTGTGGTCCCCAGGTCTACATACAGTACCTTTGCTGTGGCTAAGATAATGTGATTGTACACTTAAGCTGTTGTCTAAAATACTCAGATTTCTGCAATATGCGCAACCCATTGCATAATGAAAAGCAAGGTCATGCTGAGTGGGAAAACAGTATCATGTCTGACTGGAATAGCATTTGCTCACCTTCATGGTGAAATGAGAATCAGTTTGACATATTTCTTGTAGTACTGACTGCTTTTGTGGAACAAACACATCTAAGCTCTTCAATAAGGTTTTTCCAGATGATTTTACTGTTTAATTTATTGAATTACTGCATTTGTGGTTTTATCTTGCTAATCTGAATTGTATTTTGTAGTATTGGTTCATTTGTTTATTTGTACTCTGTTTTAAGCTCTGTAAGGCACCCATAGTTTCTGGGATTGGGCACCCTATAAATACATTTTACTTATGTAACCCCTAGATGGCGCTATCCCAGGGGCTACTACCCCTGCCTGATTTGCCACTAACAGGTTGAGGGGCCTGGATCCAATGGCGGGTGCCTCCACCCAGAGGTCAGGGTTTGCAATAGTTAAACTAACTTGGTCACAGCCCTCTGGGACACTGCAACCCCCCTTTCTTCCCACTAGTGGCCCACACAATATATCAGAATTACCTTCACAGTATACACTTACCCCCAGGTCTGGTTCCAGCACTGGGACCTCCTGTGAAATGAGATACAGTGCAACAATCACAGTACAGTACTTTAACATAGACAAATACCTCAGGCAGTATAACTTTGCTGAAACAAGCAGCTCTGATTTATTTAGGGGATATAACAAGGACAGGGGAAATCAGGTTAATTAGCTTATCACTCTAATAATCACTATGGCTCTGTGCACAGGCCTATCCCTATCAGTTACTGTCCCTGGGTACCCAAGCCCTAGTGGCTAGTCCAAACCGTGGCAGCTGGTAGGGGCCCTTTCACACAGAGAAAAGGAGAATTAAACAGTCAGCAGTACAGTAATTCCATTTGGATTTAATGTGGCAATTCAACAGGGAGCGACCCTGAATTAGTACTCACGACCTCCAAATAAGATAGGGTCCTTCAATGTCAGCAGGGCTCACTTGAGGTACACAAACCTCTTCACACATCCATATAAAAGAAACACTATACCAGGCAGGCTGCATCTGTATCCGATCGCAATTACTGCACAATACCGGGAGAACACACAGCAGATTAGTTTCCTGACAGACAGAGTGCAATTTTCAGCAATTCCTCCAGTCTTCTACAGGGTGAGCCTAGTTTCTACTCTTCAGAGATCCTTTGATTCTTTTCACAGGGCGGATTCAGTCCCAACAAGCTGTTACACAAGCTGCAGACCCGAACTCTGGGCCTTACCGCGTTTTTGACTAAAACTGCACACTGAAAAGCACAGGGCTCCTTCCTTCTTCACTGCCAAAGCTCAACTGAAACTCCAACCGACAAAACCGGGCACTTCCTTTGAGTTCCTCCCAGTTCTTGATGGATTGGCTGTCACTCACAATAGACTGCTGCTGTTGGTCCAAAAAGGCACTGAAGTCTAAACTACATCTCCCAGAGTCACTGCCCATACAATCCTCTTGTGGCTGGCTCAGATTATGAGTCAAGTTCTGATTCGTCCAAGGCACCATTTTAGAGCTAGCTTACCCACACTGATTGGTCCAGTTCAGCAGTTCAAAACTAGAATGGGGAACTAGCAGACACAGTTCTGACTGCAAAGAAAGCAGGTTAGACAAACTGTAATTTCATTATTACTCTAAATAATTTCTGGCAAACAGTTACATCTTTCAGATAGGTTCCCTTCACTCCTAGTGACTGCAAAAATGAAGTGAATTGGCAGCAGCTCGAGTGGTACTCAGAGAAGCACACAGTCCCCCCATACAAACTAATTATGTCTGCAAGCAGACAGCTCTTAAAGAGACAGTACCAGAGGCTCTAAAAACACTCACTGATAAATGGCTTAAATGCCAAACACCATTCAGGCTTGGAGCATTCAAGCAAGCTCCTGGAAGTCTTTTGGGAACCCCCATTTGCAGGGGGGTTACACTTACTTACTACTAAGCACACATCTGAATGCTGATACTTTTTTGCTAAACACATAGCTCTTATAATACAAAAACTACCTTGTTTCCCAACTACTGTTCCAACCGTCTATGGGGCAGCTCACTCCAGTTGCCCTGACTGCTAATCGAGTGTCTTTCTATGGTTTCTGATATAGACAAAAGTGGAGTTCTTCGCACAGCTGTCATTGCCATAACCAGTGTATCTTTCTTCAGCTGCTTTGGCACTCACTGTTGTTGCTCTTATGCTCTGTTAAGGTACCAGGATATGGCAGTTAAGGCTGCAGTTAGGAGAGCTGGTTGCACAGCAGGAGGTGTGACCCATGAAGTGTAAGGCTGTGGTACAGTCCTGTCCATGTAAAAGTTAGTGCAAAGATCATGGGTGTTAACCAGCCCAGGAGAGCTTGTGCTTCCATTAGCACAGCCCATGAGGTAGGAAGGTCACAGAAGGTAGAATAGTGGATGTTTATTTTTCTTCTTAATACATGTACCAGGAGGGAGTTGGGGTCAGGAGGAAGTCAGAAGAGGGTAGAGTGAGTATTTCTTTTTCTTTATGGACATTTTCCCATACCAGAGGCGTTGGGAGAAAAGCAGCAAAATGATAAGTTAGTGAGTGTTTAGATAAGGCTTTCTTTTTTGCCAGCATCTATTTTTGGAATCACTACTGTACTATCTTAGGAGCTCACCCTCAGTGGAGGCATTTAAAAAGAGTCTGATTTTCTTCTATTTTTATTGAAGTATTTGGTGTCAAATGAACTGGTAAAGTCAGTTATTTCAGGTACAAATTATTATTCAGCTGTGAATATTCATAAGTCTTAAGTGGTAAGACATGACAGGGTGTGTACTGTGGTCAGATAACAGCACACCTTGGTTGTTTTGTGTAACATGAGGCATCACTGAGTGTCAATCACGCAAGAAGTGCCATTATCACCAGCCTGGTGGCACTGAGATTTGAGGCGCTGGACGCCACACCTCACGCCATGCCACTGACCTGGGTGTCGGGGGTTGATGGGGGAAGAGAGGATCAAGCATCGGTAGGACTGCTCTCCTCTCCTGTGGAGGGTAAGGGGAATGTCCCATGCAGGTAGCAGCACCCAGTGGAGACTGGATGCCCTACAAGATGCAGGGACTTTGCTGAGGAAGACGCTGGGAAGTCGCCCTCTGGATGTTTGCAGGAACATGCACATAGTAGGCTGGGCAGCACTGCATGATACACATTTGGGGGAAACAAAGAAAAACCCCTCCCTCCTCTGGTAGGTGAAGGCGGGCCCTGTGGTAATGGCCCCACGTCCACCGCTGGGCATCAGGACGCTCAATCCAGATCCCTCCCCCTGAGTCAGTTGCCCATCCAATAATATAGATAGGGTGCCGGTAGGAGATGGTGGTCCTTCCCTAGAGGACACAGATCTGAGGTGTTCAGGCAAGCTGCACAGGGAAGAGGGGTGGGCCCCACTAAAGAAATGAGTGGACCACACTTCAGGCAGGATGAGCAGAGCCGCAGACCGAGCGACCATGCCGGAAAGAGGCCAGAGGTAAGAGGCAAAGAAAAAGAGTTTGAAAAAAAAAATAGAAGTGCCACTATCTCACCACAAAACATAATATGGAATTTATTTATTGAAATGTTTCAACAGGAAAGGCACACTGAACAACAAGTTGCTCGTCTCATGGTGCATCCTGGGGTGAGGGGGTCATTTGGGAGACAACAACATACAATATATACACAGACTAGCGTAACCATTAATCAGCTTCAATGAACAGAGTAAATGGTGTAACATTCAACAACTACTACAATATGTACATCGGCCGCAATAGGACCGAAGGACATTTTTCACATGAAATTTGATACAGAATGCAAAGTATGCAAGACTGTACACAGAAGTGCTGTTTAGAAAACAATTATGCATAGTGTTAGGAACCCAGTTATGCATAGTAATGGAGACAAGTGCATCCTGAGTATTAACAGCTGGCCGAGCAACCAATAGCAAGCAGTGAGCCAGCTTGAACAGGAGAGAGAAGGACTAGCCAAAGGTACAGTTTACCACTAGAAAGTCTTGCAGGGCTAGTGAAATGGAGTGGAAGGAGGAGGAGTGACGAATCTGAGGAGGGAGGGCATTCCATATCTTAGGGAGGCGATGCGAGAAGGCCATCTGACCAACCATGGTAGATTGACGTGGAACTGCTAGCAGCCAAGAGCCATATGACTTAAGGAAGTGGGCCAGTGGGGGGGAGAATAGTAAGGGAGGAGGCGAGATATGGGGGAAGTGAGCCAAATCAAAATTTAGAAGTGAATTTGGCACAATGTAGGAGGCGGTGATTTTCTAGGGAAGAGAAAGTCAGAGAGTGGTAGCGTGAACAGTGGTGAGTGAAAGGGGAGGCATCAAGAGTGAGATGATAGAAGGAATTAAACAGTGAATCCAATCTGGTTAAGGAGGACTTAGGAGCGGCGCTGTAGATTACATCACAGTAGCCAACAATAGGTAGTATCATCTTCTGGACCAGTTCACACCTGGCCGGTAGCAGGAGGCAGCTACTGCTACTGTATAATGCACCAAGGTTGGGGCGCAACTTCTTCAGAATGGTGTCAACATGTCCAGAGAAGCTGAGGTGTTGGTCTAGCTAGACCCCCAGATACCTAAAGGAGAAAGCATCCTCAAGAACTGTCCCATCAAGGGTGTGGAAAGACAGGGAGGGGAGCCGAGAGAGTCTCTGCTTAGTGCCGAAGGTCATAGAGACTGTTTTCTTGGCATTTAGTGAGAGCTGGTGGGAGCTGAACCAGAGCTGGATTTGTCCGAAGTCATGCTGAAGTCTGGTTTCCACATCAGCAGGGGATTGGCCTGAGGTGAAGACAACTGTATCATTGGTGTACATGTCGATAGAGGTGGTTGAGCAGACTAAGCAAAGGTCATTTCAGAAGATGGAGAAGAGGACAGGGCCCAGCACAGCACCCTGGGGTACGCCAGTGTTGATAGGGAGAGGAGAAGATACGGCATCTGCTATTCTCACTGACTGGGTCCTACCTACTAGGTATTCTTTGAACCAACTAGCGGCATTGACAGTTAAGCCAGCCAAGGAGAGGGAGTCTAGAAGAATGGTGTGGGAGACAGTGTCGAAAACCTTTGCTAGGTCGACAAAAATGGCAGATGTGATTTGACCATTGTCCATCCCTGAGAGGATGGAATCAGTGAGTCTAATCAGGGAGATAGTAGCGGAGTAAATCTTTCTGAAACCATATTGGAATGGGGTGAAAAGTTAGTGTCAGAGAGATACTTAGTTGAGCGAGAGCGAGATGCTCCTGGAGTTTAGCAAGGGTAAGAAGGAGAGAGATAGGGTGACAGTTGGCAGGAGTAGAAGGGTCACCACCCTTGGGGTCCAAGCCATCTGGTGAACTGCCATTGGAGGGGTTGAGGGCATAAAGTGCCTCCCTAGTGGCATCAGGAGTGATGGTAGAGAAAGAGAAGGAGGGGGATATAGAAGGCAGGTTGGGAGAGAGGTGTGTGTGTGGGGGGGACTGCACAAGATGGCAGAGGCAAGGAGGAGAGGAGAGCCAAAGCTCAAGTGGTGAAATCTGAATTAAATTCTGAGGTGACACTAATGTGGTTGACAACTTGAGTATTGTTTATTTTAAGAATGGGTGCAGGAGCGGAGGAGTGTGGGAGAGAAAAGGGAGTGAATAATCTTCCAGAATTGGATGGATTATTTTTATTAGTCTGGAAGGTTGAAAAGAAGAATTCAGATTTAGCTAACTGGGTGGCTTTCGTACACTTGTTGCATAAATTGTTGCATAAAGACTGGTAGAAGCTGTAGGCATGTGGAAGCATGGTTAATTTATATGCTTTCCAGGCTTGATCTCTGGCCCTTGACACGCCATAAGTTCGGGGGTGATCCAAGGGAGGTGGTTGCCTTTAACTCTTGCATGCTTTGGGGGGGGGGCGTGTTTGTTCCAGACCTCTACAATTTTAGCCTGTAAATAGTTGTATGCAGCATCTATAGAACTAGACGTTTTTAACGGCTCCCAGTTAGAGTACATCAGGTCCTGGTGGAGGGGAGCAATGTTCAATGATTTATACGAGCAGAATAATAACATTTTTTGGGGGGGGTGCTTTAGATCAGTGTATTTTACGTACCACACAGATCATGTGGTGATCGCTAATGGCATCTGGTAGAATACCAGATTTAATTACCCTGTGAGGGTGGGATGTAATGGTCCAGTCAATAAGGGAGTGGTTACCGGACTTGTGATTCAAGCAGGTTGGTTCTGAGATGAGTTGTAACATGTTAATACATGGAAATATCACTTCACGTTTTAGAAAGGGAGGTGACTAACCAATTTTGGTTACAGTCATCTAATATATAAGTTTCACCTGCTGGAGTGAGAGAGGTTATGGTGTTTATAAGTTCTGTGATGGCAGTGGGGGAAAAGACCAAGTCGGCAGTATGCACCCACAACATAGATGGGTACCGAGAAGGGGAGGGAGAGTTTAAGAATTAGAACCTCATATGCTTTGGGGACAGAGGAGGCTAGGATGCTGGTGAACTGAATGGAAGAGGAGATGTATATAGCCACCCCACCTCCCCTGGTGGGACGGTCTTGCCGTGACATGGTGTATCTTGGAATTGAGAGGGCTGTGTTCCCTGTTTTGTTACTTAACCATGTTTCAGAGAGGGATGATGATTTCTGGAGTAAATGAGGCAACTAGAGGTTGAAGTAGGTCAATTTTAGGGAGCAGGCTACATATGTTTAGGTGCAATATTCTTAAGCCCCAGGGTAAAATAAGGGGATTAAATGTGGGTAGTCCAGCAGTTGCAGATATAGTTGGGGGGGTACCCACAGGGTAAAGCCCAGGATTAGAGTTTATGTCCCCTGAGGATAAGAGAAGTACTGCAATGACCAGGAAATGGACTTTCACACTTTTATGCCAGGGAGGGGATCTAATGTGGGAAGGGGTAGGGAAGGGGAAATGGAAGGGGAGATTGGAATTTTAGTATGAGAATCAAGTGAGATAGGTAGGTATAGGTACAGTAATAGAGTTGCGCTGGGTCCGATGGGATAGTGCATCCAGCTAAAGGGACGGGGTGGGGTTAGAAGGTAAGTTGTAATGAGGTGGAAGAAGTAGTGGGGGTCAGCTGGGGTCAGGCATAGTAGGTGAGGGAGTTGGAGTGAGGGTGAGGAGAGGAAGGCACAGTGTTAGGAGGATAGAATACAGTGTCCCATAGGAGGCAAGAGACATGGCACATGGAGTCA
Organism: Neoceratodus forsteri; assembly: GCA_016271365.2. Lineage (NCBI taxonomy): Eukaryota > Metazoa > Chordata > Ceratodontiformes > Ceratodontidae > Neoceratodus > Neoceratodus forsteri. Next base: position 1,547,967,182 of record CM057455.1, on the reverse strand, counting down.
TGGTTAGCAGTCTAGCAGTTATGCCTGTAGCCAGGTGGCATTAGCAATGGGTAAAAACACTTGGGAAAGGAAAGCAGCTAAAAACTGTAAATTATTGACTTACGTTCAATAAGGGAAGCAGTGGAGACTAACTGTAGCATGTAGGAATGCAGCACTAGGGAGACCTTATATTGGTCACTGGTGTAGATCACTCGTTATATACAGTAGTAGCAACAGCACCCTGGAAAGGAAGATGAACAGCTAGTGCTACCGACTCTAAGTACATTCAGTCAGAGACTAAACGTAGCAGCAGTGGAACCCAGTAATTGAGAGCCCTTATTATGGTCGGTATTTAGTTTGCAACCACTAGCATTTTATTTGGCAGGCAACCTACAGTAGGTCAGCATGTAGTGGGTATAAGTAGCTGAGTACTGATTGGAGGTGGAGACCTGGAGGGCAGGGTTTAAATTTGGCAAGCGGATTTAAAGAGTGTCAGTGTTGGGGAGGGCGGGTGGAAATTTAGAGTAGGAGTAGCAACAGGGAGAAATAGCAAAGAGAAGTAAGCCAAGAAGTGGCTGAGCTAAAGCAGGTAGACAGGCTTGACTGAAGGAGCCAATTGGTGGGCGCCCATGAGGAAAGCGGCCAATCGGGCTGCAGTATTGAGAAGGCGCCAATCATTGAAATTCCTGGAGGGACTGTACCTGGAAGACTCCATGGTCAGCAAGATGCTGGAGTGGGCGGCGGCAATCAGAACAGCCACATCGCTGAGGGGGTTGAGCTCCCTGTCAGGGAGAGAGGATCTACAGGGGGACAAACAGAGCAAGGGGATTAGTATAAGGTTAGGGGTGGGGGCAGGTAGTAAGAGGCAAGGACAAGTGTAAGCACAGAAATCTGGGGGCGGGGCTATGTCACAGACAGCAGAGCAGCAAGGGGCCAGAGACTTAGGGGATTAAGTTAAATGGGGGGGCAGTAATTGAGAGAGAGAGAGAGAGAAAAGAGCTAGGGAGCTGGGTGGGTCAATGCTGAGCACTGAAGGGGGGGCTCAGAGTGGGGAGGGGGGAGAAGTTAGAACAGGCAGTGAAGAAGATTAGGAGGAATGGTGGAAAGTGAAAATAAAAATTTTAGATACAGGAGAAATAAGCTGAGCTCAGAGTAGGCAGATATGAGCAACTAAATTCAGCAGTATTAAAACATCAGAATGAGCAATTAACGTCTGGTACAAATCAGTTAGGCAAATTGAATATTTCACTTCAAGCAGGCAAAGTACAGAGTGAAAAATGAGGCAAGGCTAGGTAACAATGTAATCAATATTTCAGCTAGTGGACAGAGTAGTTAGGCTACCAGCATTAAATATCAGGTTAAAATTAAATTTTGAGTATGAGTAGTGTGACAGGGTAGAATAGAACCCTATCCCTTTTGTTGGAGAAAGTGTGTAAATGCAAAGATCTGTATTCTTTCATTTTCTCTATCCTGGTTGCGCAACCAAATTTTCCTGTGAGAACTCGGACTTGATCAACCCGAACAGTCTCGCAATCCTTTGGCTCTCACTGTTTCCCAGTTTTCTCTCGCTGTCTTTCTTCCTTGCATATCTATATGTGCTAATATAAAATATATGAGAATCAATGTATAGAAATGTAGTTGATATTGGGATCACTTCTGTTTAGAAAATTGTGTTACTGTTGAAATGTATATATTTATAATTTGAGATACCGGTAACTGTAAAAAGCTAGAGGTTACTTGGGTGCAAATGCCTGAGCCTTTTGCAGTTGCTGTGGGGACCTCAGGAAGTTCTCACTGTTCTAGCAGCTCCTGAAATTTACAAAGGACAGGATTCTTGCAAAGGTTAGGGGTTGTAAAGCCTTATAACACAGCTAAGCTAAGCTGCAAGGGAGATTTTTTACAATAGATTTTATTTTGCTTCTGTATATGGTTATTCTGAACAGGTTTATTTTATTTTATATTACTGCAACTACAAATAAACAGTTTTGTGGAATTTTACAACTGCTCCTGGGTTTTCTCTATGCTTCTTGACCTGTGCCACAATGACAAGTAGCAGCAGGGAGAAATAGCAAGGAGAAGTAAGCCGAGAAGTGGCTGAGCAAGTGCGGGCAGACAGGCTTGATTGAAGGAGCCAGTTGGTGGGTGCCTATGAGGAAAGCGGCCAGTTGGGCTGCAGTATTGAAAAGGTGCCAATAATTGAAATTCCTGGAGGGACCATATCTGTAAAGCTCCATGGTCAGCGAGACGCAGAAGTGGGCGACAGCAGTCAGAACAGCTGCACCACTGAGAGGTTGTGCTCCCAGTCAGGGAGAGAGGATCTGGAAGGCTACATGGTTGGCGAGATGCAGGAGTGGGTGGTGGCAGTCAGAACAGCCACACCACTGAGGGGTTGGGCTCCCGGTCAGGGAGAGAGGATCTGGAAAGCTCCATGGTCGGTGAGACACAGGAGTGGGCAGTGGTTGTCAGAACAGCCGCACCACTGAGGGGTTGAGCTCCCTGTCGGGGAGAGAGAGTATCTGGAAGACTCTGTGGTTGGTGAGATGCAGGAGTGGGCAGCAGCAGTCAGAACAGTTGCACTGCTGAGAGATTGAGCTCCCGGTCAGGGAAAGAGGATCTGGAAGGCTCCATGGTCGGTGAGATGCAGGAGCGGGCAGTGGCAGTCAGAACAGCTGCACCACCAAGGGGTTTAGCTCCTGATCAGGGAGAGAGGATCTGGAAGGCTCCATGGTTGGCAAGAGGCAGGAGCGGGTGGCGACAGTCGGAACAGTCACACAGCTGAGGGGTTGAGCTCCTGGTCAGGGAGAGAGAATCTGGAAGGCTCCATGGTTGGCAAGATGCAGGAGTAGGCGGCAGCAGTTAGAACAGCCACATAGCTGAGGAGTTGAGCTCCTGGTCAGTGAGAGATGATCAGGAAGGCTCTGTGGTTGGCAAGATGCAGGAGAGGGCAGTGGTGGCAGTCAGTACAGCCGCATCACTGAGGGTCTTACTGCAATTATAAAATGGATCCAAGACTTTTTGGGGGTGAGGGGGTGGTGAAGAAATGCGCAAAAAGTAAAATAATGTTAAGTATTTTAGTTATTTTTTTAAGCATTTATCTACCTCGACAAACTAGTCCCAGAACCTCCCAACATTTGGCATGCCATCTCAGTTTCAAATGTAATGCACAGCAAAACACTTTTTTTTAATCAGCCATTAAACCCTCTATTTCCCAAACTCATCCCATTTACCTGTTTTCTCACCTTTTTTCCTCCTTCTTTATATTATTTCCTCCCTCTGCTGCACCTTGTTTCTGTTCTATCTTTTCTACATTCATTAGATGGAATGGTTACTATGGATGGAATACAAGAATCAAACCTCTGCTCAGTTCTACTGGCAGAGTGTTTTCCATGTCGCTCACACAACTGAAGGCCTCCGCTGGAACCAGGGCTTCTGGTGTATCTGTAGCAGACTAAACAGCAGAGATTTCCCCAGTAAGCAGGTGAGGAAAGGAAGGGGATTTTTCATGGTCAGCAAAGAAACACCAGAGATTAAAACTGTAAGTACTGTGGTACTTCATTTTAAATGTATTTATGTGAGTGTAAGAAGAGGATTATCAGGGAAAATCATATTTAACTATTATTTTTTTAATTTAAGTCAGTTTCATTTTTAGGACTTAGTTTAGTGCTTTAAGTGAGTAAAGGTGTCAGCCAAGTTTGTGATGGCAGTCAGGGATGTGTGGTTAGTATTGATTTTATTGTGAATAGGCTGAGATGTGTGGTTAGTATTGATTTTATTGTGAATAGGCTGAGATGTGTGGTTAGTATTGATTTTATTGTGAATAGGCTGAGATGTGTGGTTAGTACTGATTTTATTGTGAAGATGCTGCTGGATCTCTTTCCAGTGCTGCTGTGCTGAGATAACAGCATGAGTGCAGATGTGGCCCTCATTCAGTCAGGTTTTATGGCTTTTCAGACCCATTTTAGAATGTGTAACTACTTATCATAGTTTGGTTATTTAACCTGTTTGATGTATTTGTACATTTTCTTTTTATGTAACTGTTATCTATGAAGTGCCATGAGCCCTAGGATAGGGTGGGTGCTATATAAATAAATTGCCTTGCCGTTGCTTTTTAAGATCATTGGACAGTACCAGGATCAGAAAGCTTGGTGGGTGGAAGGTAGCAGAGGGAGAAGCAGATGGGTAGGCTTTTTTATGGATACTGGTTAATATCAGGATCAGACAGGGTGATGGAAGGCAGGCAGTAGAGGGAAGAGCAGATGGGCATTTTTTTTTTGTTACTGCTGACTGGTAACAGGATCAAGTTGGTTGGGGGCAGGGTGGCAGCAGAGAAAGAAATGGTTAGATTGTTTATCAAACAGCTGGTAACAGTTCTTAAAATCAATGAATGCAGAAACTTACCTGAAATAGTTCCAGCCATTGACCCGCTGTACATAGCCATACCCTTCTTCTGATTCACTTTACAAGAGGAAGTTCAGCTCACTGGTGGAGTACCTGGAGGCAAATGGACTGAAGGACCACTGGAAGCTAGGCTTCATGGGGGGAGAGCATGTTGAAAAATACCATAGATTTCTTTGACTGGGTAACTAGGGAGGTGGATCATCAGAGGGCAGCTGATGCAGCCTACTTGGACTTCAGTAAAGGCTCTGACACTGTACCATACAGGAGACTGATTAAGAAACTTAGCAACCAGGGGGTGGGAGAGAAGGTTTTAAGCTGGGTATTTAACAGGTTGAAAGATAGAAGGCAGAGGGTGATGGTAAACAGCAGTCACTTGAGGGACAAGAAAGTAACCAGTGGAGTACCACAGGGATCAGGATAGGGTCCTGTCCTCCATAATGTCTTCATTAGTGACACTGCTAAGGAACTTGGGGGGTGCCTCTTTGTGGATCACACAAAAATCTACAACAGGATGGATACCCAGGAGGGAGTGGGGAGAATTAAAAGGGATTAGAGGAGACCAGAGGAGTAGTCTAGTATGTGGCAGCTGGATTTCAGTGTCATAAAGTGCAAAGTCATGCACCTCAGGTGGGGAAGCCAAGGGGCTGTATATAAAATAGGGGGGAGGTGCTTACAGTTAACAAACAAGAGAGGGACCTTGGGGTAATCATATCTGATGAATTCAAGGTGACAACGCAGTGCAATAAAGCAGTAGAAAAAGCTACCCAGATAGTGGGGTGCATAGGGAGGGGGATTTCTAGTAGGAGAAGGGAGGCGGTGTTGCCACTGTATCACTCACTAGTGAGACCCCACCTGGAGAATTGTGCCCAGTTCTGAAGGCCACACCTGTACAAGGACATTGACAGGAGAGAAGCAGTCCAGAGGAAGGCTATCAAAATGATGTGGGGGTTGCACGAGAAAACATACAAGGAGAGGCTGTGGGAGCTCAACATGTACTCCCTGGAGGAGAGAACAGTGAGAAGTGACAATATTGAGACCTATAAGTACCTCATGGAGGTGAACAACATGCAGGAGGGGAGTCTCTTTCATAGAAGGAGGAGCACCAGAAGACGAGGGCATGCTATGATGCTTGAGGGGGCAGCCTAAGAGGGATGTGAAGAAATAATTCATAGAAAGGGTGGTGGATGCTTGGAACAGCCAGCCATAAGAGATGGTGGTGGTGAAGACAGTGGAGAACTTAAAGCATGCATAGGATAGGCACATTGATATAGTAAGTACAGGTAAGGGAGGAGAGTGGGCCACCTGTGATTAAATAAGGTCTAAGGTATAGTAATAGGCAGGGAAAATGTAACAGACTAGATGGGCCTACCAGTCCTTTTCTGCCAACATATTCTATGTTCCATTGGTTCTCACACCATGATTGGCTGGGCTGGGAAGGACAATTCAACTATCATTCATCCCCTCCACGCACCTGACAGCTGAACTCCAGGACAGTATTACTACACCCTTGTAGGTCCATCAAACATATTTCAGTGTTGAAACAGAGCTTTTGTAGCATGTGTAACCCAATAAATAACACAGCTATGTTGTGGTTTTAAAATAAATATTTAATTGGGGGTGATTTTAATATTACTTGGTCATCAGAATTAGATTCAAGCAACTGGAGCTCACATAGAATGACTATTGCCCTTCATTTTTCGAGGGGTTCATTTGAGCAGCTGTGACTGATTGACATGTGGAGGAAGATGTTTACAACTTAACATGGCTACACTTACTATTCACCTAGATTTCATAGTTACTCAGGACTGGACTATATTTTTGCTACCTGTGAGCATTACTCCTTAATTAGAGACATTTATATGGGACCTTGTCCTTTCCGACCATCACCCCCTGCTTTTAAAACTTGATTTGGGGAAAAAGTTAAAACACTCCCTTTGGCGTTTAAATATACTGCTGCTAAAAGATCAACAATTTGTCATGACAATGCAACAGCGTATCTTGCAGATACTTTGGGATAACAATAGTTCAGAGATCTCAGCAATTATACAATGGGTTACCCTAAAAACAGTCATTTGTGGGGAAATCATAGCTTACTCTTCCATGAAAAGATGCAAAAATGACCAGAAATACCAGAAATTACTGCAGCTACTTCAAGAATACCAGTTATTATATAGAGCGGGTGACAGGGATGTCCAGTTAAAAATAAGAGAAGTTAAAAGTGCACTTCAAGACCTAATGGACTGGAAAGTGCAACAAACTTTACAGTACCAAAAACAAATAATTCATGAGGGAGGCTCCCATGGTAAGCGTACTCTGGCACGCAAGTTAAGAATGCGTAAGAAAACCTCTACCATATTGAAAGTGAAGCATCCTGTAAGTAAAAAGTTGACACACTGGGAGGATGAAATTTGATCGGCCTTCTCCTATTATCAGAACCTCTATCATTCAGAACAGAGCCTAACTTCGGAGGCTAGACAGACCTTCTTGGCCAACTTGCCCCTTCCTCACCTGAGATACAAAACCAAAGCTTGAACAGACCAGTTAACACTGAGGAAATCCTATCCCACCCAAAGACCGCTAAAATACAGAAATGCCCAGGCCCAGACGGATTTGGATCTGAGTGGTATAAGAAATTTTCGAGGTTACTAATACCCAACATGATCTATGCTTTTCGGGAGGTGGCTGAGGGTGAAGGTCCTCCTCCGTCATGGGCTTATGCAGTAATTGCCCCTATTGCTAAACCAGATAAAGATGTAATGGAACCCTCTTCTTATCGACCAATTTTGGTTCTTAATATCGACTATAAAATCTTCATGGCAAGCTGGGCCACATGACTGGAAAGCATTCTCCAGACTTTGATACATCCAGACCAAGCTGGATTTATCAAGCATTGCAACACAATGGAAAACATTTGCTGAACACTACTGTTGGTAGAATACGTTCATACAAGAAGTATCCCAGTATTTTTTCTTAGTCTTGATGCTGAAAAGGCATTCGACAGGGTGTCCTGGGATTTTCTGTGGAACACCCTGTTGGCCCTTCATTTTCCAGATACATTCATGACTTGGTTGCAAACTATATATAATGACTCATGAGCCTATATCAGAGTCAATGACTCTATCACCCCTCCTATACAACTACAGTGGGGAACGAGACAGGATTGTCCTCTCTCCTCAGTTTTATTTGTGTTGTATATGGAACCTTTAGCAGCTGCAATGCACAGAGAAGGTGAGGTTGAGAGCATACCACTTGGGCAGGTTGAATATAAAATAGGATTATTCGCTGACGATGTTCTCTTGGCAGTATTGTTGCCTGTGGAATCCATTCCTGCAGCATGTACCATATTAGATAAATTCAAGGAACTAGCAGGATTTAAGTTGAACTTGACTAAGACAGAGGTTCTGACCTTTAACATTCCCCACTTGGCCTCCATAAAACGGTTATTTCCCTTGAAATGGTTTAAGTTAAAGATTAAATATTTGGGAATTTTTATTCCAAAAGATTAAAAAAATTTAGAACTAGTTAACAACGAACCTCTAATGCAAATTATACAGGAAGATTTAAACAATTGGGGTAAGTTAATGCTCACGTTTTTCCCCAAAAATCGATGTTATACATATGAATATATTACAGAGATTACTTTACTTGTTTCAGAACCTCCTGTGCTGTCTGGCACATTTATATTTTACCTCTTGTAATAAAAGGCTTTCAAATTTTATTTTGGGTGGTCAGCGGCTCTTGGTGTTTCAGCTCTCCCTAGCACAAGGCAGAGAGAACCTACTGAATTTTGAGCTATACGCTAAGGCGGCATTTTTTAGGATGATATTTCTCTGGATGTCACCTGCCTTTGAGTCACCATGGAAAGACATTGAGTTTATACTCAATGACCATCATGATGTCTTGCTTTCTACAAACAAATACACTCCCCCCCTTAGATACCTATCCCATTTTACTGCTTGAACATTTAAACCTTGGTATGGTCTGCGTACCAACCGCAAATTTGCAGACATCTTTTTTCGCACAAGGCTTTTATCAGCAGACGAATAAATCTAACCTAATAGCTTAGACATCACGTTTAAACACTGGCATCACCTGGGCCTTCATTTTATATACCAGTTTCTGAACTCGGAGGGTGTAGTCTCATTTGAGTCCCTTCAGGAAAAATATGGTTTAACCATAAGAGACAGATTTAGATATGCCCAGGTCAAAGGTTATATCCAGCAGCAACCAGAATCAAATAATTGACTTCCAGCTCCTAGGCCTCCTGTCTTGAATATGATAATGCAACATAATGAAGGGAATCTAGAAATACATTTAATAGGCCAAATTTACAAGATTTTGAGAGATGAATTGGGTGATTCTACCATTACTGTACTGGAGGGCTGGGACAAGGACCTGGGCACATCAATAAGTTTTGAGACATAGTTACAAACAGCTTTCCTGACTATTAGAATCACAAACTTAGTGATTTGGTGGGAGTTTTCCTGGAAATGCAGGACTAAATAGTTCAGGGCTTCAGTGTTCTTGGCCAAATATCTCTCAGCGCACTATGGGGTATGTTGGAGGGGCTGTCGTTGTCAGCTAGCAGATCTGAGCCATGTGTTTTGGTTCTGCCCACATCTGACCCTCTTTTGGTGCTACCTCCAATATGATTTAAAAGAGTGTCTTGGAGAACCCATGGAACTGACAGACGAAATGGTTCTGTTGATGATTATGCTCCCACACTCTCCCTCCTGGTATAAAACTTTATTGCCAATACTTTAAATGGTGACCAAAAAGTGGTAACAAGGAGATGGATAAAACCCACGATACCATCTGTGCTAGATCGGTGACAAATTGTTACATCAATATATCAATTAGAAAAATTAACGGCTACAATGTCAGAAAAGTTATCACTTTTTAACTTGAGATGGCAGAGGTATGTATGGTATATGGCCCAGATAGACAAAACTTTTGTTCTGTAGAGGAAGTCTGGAGGCAGTGAAGAGTGTGCCGCTCCAACTAAGAGAGGGAAAGGGACTGGAATTGTTTCCTTTGTAGATGGGGATATGTTCTTTTTTTTTCCACTACTTCTAAAGATACCATGCAAAAACGTCTTTACAACAGCTTAAACTACTAGACCATAAGAGTGTAAATATTTTATTGAATGATGTAAGTATAGTACATTGCAACTACTTGACATTAGATGCATCCACTGGGAATATGTTATGGAATGGATGTCTTTTCATGTTCTTTCATACACCAAAAATGGAGAAACATAGACCCGCTCATTGGTTAAATTATTAAGTATTTATTTTCACAGTACTTCAAAAATCACTCCTATACACCCTGGATCAATGTTTTGTGGTATCCTTACTACTTCTTCAGGATCTGTTAAAGCCTCCAGCCTCTATCCGGCCCTCACTACGCTGCCTTCTGTCATTTTCTTGGCTTGTGGGGAAAATAAATACTTAATAATTTAACTGGTGAGTGTCACACTTGGACAGCTGGTTCTGATCACTGTATCATTTTTTTGTAATATAAAAATGAGTTATGGACTGTCTCTCATGAGAAATGCTGAAACAACATGTGAGATCACACACACACACACACACACACACACACACAGGTTTTAGATACAAGGTGTTACCTGGAAGACCAGAAGCTAATTACAGGCTAGTAGATACCTAACTGCCAAGGTAGATCATAAACTTTTATAATGGTTAGAGGAAGAAGGGCAAGTTATTACATTTTAGTGCAAAGTCATAAAATATGCTTTGATGTCCTGGAAAAGGGGAAACTGCTCCTAAGATCAAAGAAACTTATTTTTGAAGAAAATGAGTTGTGCTGAGGATTACAGAATTTAATACTTTGTATAGATATATTTTTTTATATATTCTGACAGAGAAGGAGCTAGGTGACCTCACACAAAGGGGTTGGCCAAGACAGTTTTTTTTAAAGCAATATTCTTTTTTCCTTCAGAGACACTTTTGTCTACACTCTGACAAAGAAACATCTTCAAGCACTTTAAGCAGGTATTTAGAGAGACAGACAACATCTAACTAATGTAGTAGGAATTGCACTGTTAAAACCTTGTTCTTTTAAAAGATTGTATGGTTCTTGTGATATAATAGTTCTGTATTTTATGTTTTACATATTTTTTATCTATTTTAGTAAAACTCTATTTTTACAGCCTACTTGGTCTGTCTTTGAATTTCTTTCCTTTACAAGTGAAGTATACATGGTTAATGCAGACACTGTACATAAACTTGAATGGTGATACCAAACTGGAAAAAGGTGAGCATTTTAATCTGAGGTCTTTATTAAAGTTTTTAAGGATTAATTTCTGTACACCTGGTTAGGTGCCTGTAGGCAAAGATATCTGGCCCCCCAAAGACAGATTTATCTGAGCCTGTGCATTGGGTACGCTAGCAAGAGGTTCACAGTTTGAATCCCTCCAGAACTGAGACTAAAGGTTGATCCGAACCCACAAAATAGACAGGAGGGTTACCCTTTTTCTTTTAACTGTTCACAAGACTGCGCTTGGAGGTTGGCACTTTGGGAGCAGAGGGCTGACCTGCTGAGTAGGTTTGTGACAGATTAGTTGGCAGCAGTGGCATAAATTTTGGTATCACAAGCTTTTATTGTTCAGCGTGTCAGCTTCAGACATTCAGCTCACTTGCAAAGAAAGAAAAAGGCAGTAATTCTTATTTTAAAAAGGAAACAGAACTATATCACTTGGCGTACAGTCAAGTTCCTACCCGTTTTATTTTTTTTTTTCCTAAAGTGCAAGTCAGAGTAGCAGTAGTTAGGAAAGATGGCTTCCAACTACAGCAGGCACACTGTAGACTACTTAAGGCAGTTGTGCGGGGACAGAGGAGTCCCGTTCAAGGTGAAAGCCAGCAAGCAGAACCTCATAGATGCCCTGATGACAGCAGATACCCAGAGCAGCAAGTCACGGATCATGTCTGAAAAGGACCAAACCTCGAGTGTGGTAGGGCTAGTGGCCAGTGCAGTGTCCAGATCCGATGAGAAGGGCAACAGGGCCACTGTCAGTGAAGTGCCACAGCAGCAGGGGAAGGTCACCAGTATCCTGGATCCAGAAGTACTCGGGCTGAAAACTGAGTTGCGTAGGATGGAGCTGGATTTCCAGGAGAAGAGAGAGCAAGAGAGATGAGAGGCAGAGCGGGACCAGTGGGAGGCAGACCATGAGGAGTGTGAGTGCCAGCAAGCTGCAGAAGAGAAGGCAGAGCGAGAACGCCCTGAGGCAGAGTAAGAACGTCGAGAGGCAGAGCGAGAACAGAGAGATGCAGACCATGAGGAGCATGAGCACCAGCGAGCTGCACAGAAGAAGAGAGAGCGAGAATGCCGAGATGCAGACCATGAGGAGTAGGAGCACCAGAGGCAACATGAACTGGAGAAGCTTCAACTCCGACCAGCGGCACCTGAGCAAGTAAGTGGCTTTAGTTTAACTGGGACTGCAGGACTGGGTTACAAATTGAATTCCAATTAATAGCCGAATTTAAAGAGGGGGAGGATATGGATGCCTTTTTAAATTCTTTTGAAAAAGTTTGTATTCAGGCTAAAATTCCTAGAGAGTCCTGGAGCTTCCAGCTATCCCCACTACTTACCGGGAAAGCTCGGGATGCATTGGGTCAAATGGACAATGAGGATAGTGATGATTACAGCAAACTTAAAGCTGCACTGTTAAAGAAATTTAAATTAACTGCTGAATCATACAGAGCTAAATCCCGTAAACTCAGGAGAAGCCCTGACATGAGCTACAAGGAGCTAGCCATGAAACAACATCAGTTTTTAAAACATTGGTGGCAAGGAATTGAGGCAAACTCTGTTGATAAAATTGAAAATGTGATTCTGTTAGAACAGTTTTTCTGGGCATGCCCAGCAGAGCTGAAAACCTGGCTGGAGGACCGAGATCCCAAAACAGTGCAAGAGGCTGCTGAACTCTCGGACCGCTATGCCAAGAGCAGACCTGCTCTGAGAGTGAATGGGGCAGGCGTGGCAGCGCAGAAAGGGAAAAGCGTGCCTTTAGCGCAGCTAAAACCCTCACTGCCTCCACCGAAACCAGTTAGCCCCGGGTTTCAGAGAAATAATTTCTCTGAGAGAAGAAACTAATGTTGGCTGTATAAAGAAACTGGGTATATTGCCAGACAGTGTCCCAAAAAGGCGAGCAATAATACACAACCGGGTGCTAGAAAAGAAGTGGGATGTTTGTGTGTCCCTGGAAGCATGCCAGTGAACATGAGGTAACACATGTACCCAGTCATGGTGAATAGTGTACATACGCAGGGGTTAAGGGACACAGGCGCTTCCCTGACCTTGGTAAAGGGGGATCTAGTACAGCCTGGTCAGCTTATAACCAATAAATATGTCACTGTACAGGACTTTGCGGGTGGGGAGAAAACATTGCCCCTCGCTAGTGTTCTCTTAGACTGGGGTGAAATGGGGGAACTGTGCAACAGGTGGCTGTAGCCAAAACATTAGCAGTGGATGTGATCCTGGGCAACCATCTCCAACAGGGGATGGTATGTGCAGTTACCCATAACCAAGCGGCAAGGGAAAATTGTAGTTCCCTGAACCCCACAAAAGCCATTTTGAAAACCACTGAGAGGCTGGGTCCCCAGCCTGTGTCTCCTGATATGGAGATTAATGAAGAGGGGGTAGAAATTTCCCCAGTAGTAAGTAACCACACAGCTACAGAGGGTTACTCTGAAGAAGGAGGGGTGACCCATTGTCAGAGGGTTGGGATTGACAGTGATCTTGAGTGCCCTGGTTTAGCAACTGAAGGGGACCTGTCCCATGCCTTGGGAATGTGTGAGGGGTTTGCAGCTGCTCAGAGAAGTGACCCTAATTTAGAGAAGGTGAGGGCTTTGGCAGACTTGGATGGCGCACAGGGAGGTGACGGCAGACATAAGGTTTATTGAGAAAATGGACTTATGTATACTCAGGCAGTACAGACAGAGGGAGGGGGTGCTAGGCAGGCAGCTTGTCATTCCCCAGGGGTATCGTGAGCAGTTGCTCAACATTGCACATGATATTCCCTTGTCTGGTCATCTGGGAATCGCGCACATGATGCAGCGGTTGGCCCAGAGTTTCTACTGGCCTAACTTCACCCAGCAGGTGAAGGAGTATTGCAGGTCTTGTCACCGGAGCCAAGAAATAGGGAAGACGGGCAAGAAAACCCAAGCTGCCCTGATTCTATTGCCCATAGTGGAGGAGCCATTTCAGAGGATGGGAATGGATATTGTGGGGCCTTTAAATACCCCCAGCTCCTCAGAGAAGAGATTCATACTGACTGTGGTGGATTATGCCACCCGGTACCCAGAGGCAGTCACCCTATCCTCACTGAGGACAGTCAAAGTGGCAGATGCCTTACTTGGGATTTTCGTCTGTGTTGAGTTTCCGCAGGAGGTAATCACCGATCGAGGGGGTTCCTTCATGTTGGACCTGATGAAATGTTTATTGGAGAAGTGTGGGGTGGTGCAGAGAAAATCAAAGTAATGTAGTAGGAATTGCACTGTTAAAACCTTGTTCTTTTAAAAGATTGTATGGTTCTTGTGATATAATAGTTCTGTATTTTATGTTTTACATATTTTGTATCTATTTTAGTAAAACTCTGTTTTTACAGCCTACTTGGTCTATCTTTGAATTTCTTTCCTTTACAAGTGAAGGATATATGGTTAAAGCAGACACTGTACATAAGCTTGAATGGTGATACCAAACTGGAAAAAGGTAAGCATTTTAATCTGAGGTCTTTATTAAAGTTTTTAAGGGTTCATTTCTGTACATCTGGTTAGGTGCCCATAGGCAAAGATATCTGGCCCCCCGAAGACAGATTTATCTGAGCCTGTGCATCGCGTACGCTAGCAAGAGTTTCACAGTTTGAATCCCTCCAGAACTGAGACCAAAGGATGATCCAAACCCACAAAACAGACAGGAGGGTTACCCTGTTTCTGTTTACTGTTCACAAGACTGCACTCGGAGGTTGGCACTTTGAGAGTAGAGGGCTGACCTGCTGAGTGGGTTTGTGACAGTGAGCAGGTCTATGTGTCTCCATTTTTGATGTGTGTGTTTATCCAAGATTGTTTGGAGCCAGATCCCTCCTGACAGTTTGCTTTATAATGCAGGTGCCAAGTGAGCTACATTGCAACTGTGTGAATCTACTTTTAATGTTCTTTGACATTCAAATCCCCTATATTGAAGAAAGAAAGAAAGAGAGAGAGAGAAAGAGAAAGAAAGAAATAAGGAAAGAAGGAAGGAAGGAAGGAAAGAAAGAAGGAAAGAAGGAAAGAAAGAAAGAAAGAAAGAAAGAAAGAAAGAAAGAAAGAAAGAAAGAAAGAAAGAAAGAAAGAAAGACTACTTTTCTAGGTACCTATGCTATGCACCATGAGTTTTTTTACTTTCTGTATCCAACCCTTGCCAGGTCTACAGCGCTATTCCTTTGTTTCAAACAGTAATGTATGCTTCTGCCCCCCCACCCCTGGGTCTGGTTGACAACACCCTCAACCCTGTCACCACCCTTCTCACAGACATATTGATTATCCACCACTTACACAGGACCCCATTTGGTGGTTAGTCAGTCATGTCAGTCATGCGATAGCCTGCAGAGGGTGCCAGCATGTAGCAGCCCAGCTTTTGCTCTGAAGTTTTTCTCCTGAACTGGAGCTGGAGGTTAAGGATGTGTGCACCAGTACATCATGCTCCAGCTCTACGCTACTGCCTACACACCCACTGTGCTGCTGCCTGGTCTCCACCAGCAGGCAATTTCTGCAACAGGAACTGATGTCCCCCCTCTCCAAGTAAGACAAGCTGCCATGGGGTGCTTGATCCTTCCTCACTCTGTCAGCTGACCAAGCAACTCTGCCTGTTCCTGGACCTGGGTTGCTGGCATGGGAGGAGGCGAAGCACAACTACTCCCCCACTGGCTGACTACAGTGCTATTTCTAAGCCAAATGTCATGGCTATCTTTTTTTCTTGAGGAAAAAATATATTAAATGATTTTGGTGGAATTAGAAAATGTTATCACCAAATTAAACTGGTATGTGCCAGGAATCTTTTACAGTGAAAAGAAAGAAAAGATGGGGTAAAATGTTTTCATAATTTCTTGTGCTGCTGCTTTAATTTTCACTTGGACAACCATCAAAGATGGACAGACAGGACCTTGTTTAATGTGTAATCTGATGAACTGCACAAGTCTGCACCTCAACCATGTAGCACCCCCTAGTATTGCACTACAGTGTCAGTACTGGATATTAACTCAAGCTCCTAGTGTTGGACTAGAACCCTTGACATTCTGATCTTCCAGCCCCAGAAGCTAGCATGTAACCTACTGATCCAATTAGTCATCAGTCTAGTTGTCCTTGACACATATAGAATACTGGATGGGTGACCATTCACAACAAGGCTGTGTTTCCATTGAGGTTGTTGATGACATCATACAGACCTTGAGAGCAAAGCTCGAGAGGTCTTCATGATGTCATCAACAACCGGGATGAAAACACAGCCTCAGTTGTGGATGGTCACCCATCCATTATTTTATATAGTATATGGTGGCTGATTTAGTTGTTGTATTTTTTTTTTTTAGTTGTGTGTTACCTTGCATGTTATCTGGTGTGGTTCTCTCCAGCTTCTCCCCGCCCCTAGTGCCATTGCTGCTCCCTGGCTCACTCCGGCTTCTTCATACTCATTCTTTCTCTGGCTACTGTTTACTATGCCAGGCATTGAAATAAAAAAAAAAGTTAACTTTTGTGACACTGAGCGGTGATAGCTCCATGTGCCAAAACTGGCAGTGTCCACTTCTCGCCACTCACTAAAAATGCGCCGCCATGTTTCTGCAATTTTTTTCATTACAGCAATGTCAAGTGAGCCAATCGGGAGGCAGATCAAGGCTTAACATTTGTTCTACTATCGATGTGACTTCAGAACGATAGTACAACTTTTTTGACCTTTGAACTGTCCTACAACAGGATTTGGGAAGCCACCGCTTTCCGTGGACGATAAGCACTGATCATATACTATAAACCAGTTATTAACAGCTTTCTGAGTTTATCCATTTTCTAACACTGAGTCCATGGCTGCAATAATTTCCCCTGATTGTTTAGGCTTTGTGTACCAGAGGATTCAGAGATATGCCCAGTGGTCTACGTGGAACATACTTTGTATGATGCACAGCTGTGGGGGGTTTCAGTGACATGGTCCCACTGGTCTTTACTCTTCTAGTTAAGCTACAGAACGTCATTATGCCAGAAATACAAATAGTAGCAGCAACTGGGTGTCAGTGTGGCTCAATTGGTAGAACATTCACCTCTGGGCCAGAAAGTCATGGATTCTAGTCTTGCACCAGGATTGAGCTCATAGCATAAAACAGTGGTACTGGGGTGCTGTACTGTTAGAGTGTAATCTCCGTTTCAATGAGTTGTTAATCCTTGGTCCTGTCTGCCTTTCTTGGTTGTTCAGGTGGATCTGAGGGATCCCATGGCACTTCTTGAGAAGAGTAAGGAAATTTCCCTGGTGTCCTAGCCAGATTTCCCCCATTTACCTAAACAAATACCCCCAACAGCTTAATCTAGATCAATTTCAATTGGTTTGCATCTGTATTCACCACTCCTGGGATGAGGCTGAAAATAAGCGGTATTTCTTTTTTAATTTTGCCATTTATATTTTACTGAGTTTCAATTACCACATTTCATCAACTGCATCCACTGGGTAAAACCTCGCTGGGACCCCTGAAACCATCCCTTGGAGATGCACACCACAACCCCTGGACAGCCCTCTGACTAAAAAAGGGGTTTAACAATCTCAGCCCAAGATAATCCATCACACTAATGCCTCATCTACACTAGTTAGCTTTTTTGTTTGCAGAAGTGTGTTGCTGTTATTGGATGCTTTATTACTACTAGAAATGGCTTATTTCAACATCATTTGTAATGTGTGCTACATTCATCAATAGAAATCACTGCATGTGATACAGTTGTAACACCATAATCAATTAAATTCAGGGAGGACGTGTAATTTGTAAAGGAATAAGACATTTGGTTGTTTTCATCTCTATGACAAAAGATTGTACAATTGTGCACTACATAGGGCATGACTGACTGGTTGGTTGTGCAGTTTCATACTTCATTAGGCTTTAGGAATTGTTCAGTGTAATGTACTCCATCTTGGTTTGGCAGCATTTTGCTAGCGATCAGTGCCTTCTTGCCAAACTCAGAGGCCAGTGTATTTCAAAGGGCCTCAAAGTAGAAGTGAGCAGGCCTTGCACTGCCTGAACATGAAAAGGGCACTTAGTTACTGTCAGTCATACTAGTTAGCGTGCTTCAACAATGGAGCTATATCACAAATTTTGCAGCAGTGAACTATAAAGTTGAAATATTGCTGTGTGTTTATATTGATATTATAATTCAGTTATTTGTATTAATTGTGATACATGTTTATTGCAACATACGTCCTGTTTTACAACAGGCTCAAGCCTGTAAAATAGCCATGTGGCCTAGTGCTTTTTATCCGGTCCATAACATTTTAAATAAAAAATAACATAAAAATAAAGATCTGCATAGAAAACCGAATACGCTTGTTAAAATAAACTTGTTAAACTAATGCAGCATGGACCTACAACAAAGAGGGAGAGCTACATCACCTGGCTGCCCCTACTAAAGAACATACCTTTAATCTTTCAGGAATGTCTCAGGAGCCAACCAGCCCATTCCTGCCCAACCAGAGGTCACGTGATGGCATCCGACCAGGCGGCTGCATCGGCTTGGAGCTCTCCCCTCTCATCGCCGTTTCCACGGTTTTTTACCGGTATTGGTGGGCGCTAAGTACCACGATCGCTCCTACTACAGTTTACTTGTCGTGAGCAGTGAGGTCCTCTATTGGTCTTCGGGAATAACGGGCTATTGGAGAAGGATGGAGGCCGATATGAAGCAGGCCCCTGTTAAGCACACTCCTTCTTCCTCTCCGAACAAGGCCGCAAAAAAGCAGCGGAATCAAGGTCAGGGTAAGGTAGAACGGATCAACGACAAGGCGCAAGCTGCCTTCCCCCTGACCGAGGACAAATTCATGCATGAGCTTAATCCTATTAAGGATATTCTGAAGGATTTGACAACTGAACTGAGGTCGCTACGAGGGGACCTATCAGCAGTTTCTACTAGGGTGGAAGATGTGGAGGCCAAGATCTTCTCGATGGAAAAGCGACAAGACAAAACAGATGAAGTAATCAACGACTTAAGGCAGCAAATCAAACGGTTACAAAGTAAAGCAGAGGATCTAGAGGGACGCAATCGCAGGAATAATCTGCTCATCTTCGGATTACCTGAGATGGAGGAAGGTCCTGATCTCCTGACTTTCCTGCAAAGGTTCTTGGTGAAGGTTGTGGGGCCTTCTCCTATAAGCCCCTCTTACCATCTAGAGCATGCACATTGTTCATTGCGTCCCAGGCCCCCACTAGGCTCCTCTCCACGACCTATAATCCTAAAGTTTTTAAGCTACATTGAGCGCCAGCATGTTTTTGCTAAAGCTAGGGAACTCAAGGAGATCTTGTGGGGCTCGTCCAAGCTTCGTATTGCCCAGGACCTCCCGAAAGAAACAAGAGAGAAAAGGGCTGCCTTCCATCCGGTGGTATCCAAATTGATTGCCGCTTCAATCCCTTTAAGATGGCCTATCCTGCAGCCCTAAAGGTCACGATTGGAGCTCTGCATTCACCTACCGTCGCCAGAATCAGCCCTGAACGAGCTTACCTCCAGGCTTCCAGAATTATTTAGAAGGCTGCATGAAGGACCTAATGTTATCCTGCTCTTAACCCTAAATTTACTGACTGCATCTGTTCCTGTTTTGAAATTAAACTGTGTTGTTAATTGGGGCCGCTGGGGAGGTTAAAATGTAAGAGGTTCCTTTTCTTTCCTCTTTTCCTGAATTTATTGCTACCTATTCTCTCCAGGACTAATTATTTTTGCTCTCTCCTCTACCCCCCCTCGCCTTTGCCTTTCTTACCTGGTCTTTTCTTTTGGCTGATGGGTCGGATTGCTGGCTGTCGGCTGGTCTCGAATAATCCTCGTGGTAGGCCCTTTGGTTGATAAGCAGGGGGAACTAGGGTCTGAGCTGGTGTTTCCCTAGGGACTTCCTGGGGGGAGGACGTTTTTGGTCCGGTTTTGTAATGTTTCCCCTCGGGAACGCTACCCCAGTGCTCGAATGAATAGGAGGTGGCCTGAATCTAAATAGGTTTTTTTTCCCTCTATCCCGTATGTGAAGGGATGAAGAGATTATAATGCAATGCTGCTTGGAGAGCCTCTAGTGAAGACTGGGCGCAATTCCTATCGGACCTGTGTGCAGTCGGCAAGGCGCCCTACTTTGCAGTGCAGCTCTTGTCTGATGGGACCGACTGTGGACCCAGGTTCTCGTCCCTTATGGTGCAAGACTTAGCTGGTGTTGCTGCGGGGAAACAGGATCTGGAGGGGCAACTGCTGCTGCTGCATGGAATCTGGCCCTTGCCTGATTGACCACAAATAGCCCGCTGCTGGTTTAGCCTCTGTCTCAGCAGCACCCTGCGCAACTGGGTTTTCCCTCCTGACTACTGTTCTTACCCTGGTCCACGTAGCTGTTCTATACTCTCCGCGTTTGGATTTAGTGGGGTTCGAGCGGAGGGGCAACTGCATGCAGGAGGTGTGCTGCTGACTGGCGGGTGTGAAGTGTTGCATAAGAACTCACCCTGGCGGGATATTAATAAAGAAGGCACATCTGGTGCGATTGTTTTATCGATTCAGCCAACAAGGTAAAACGTTTTCCCTTCCCCCCCCCGAGTACTTTTATCCACTGGGCAGCCCTGATGTGGGGTAAATTGGGAACACTGTTTTTCACGCTGGGGGTGGAGGCTTGCTTTGCACTGGGCGGATGGGAGATGCTGTGTCCATCTCGGGGGATGCCTCTAGTATTTCCTTTATCTGGACTGCTTTTGAAGTGCCTTGTATAATAAGCTACTTGGCCTTCTTCCTTAGAAGTGACATAACCATTAAGGCAAGGGGCGGGGGAGGACTCGAGCCTTTGAATGCCTGCTCGCTGGATGCATTATTGCGGGCCTGAAGATGGGGGGTTGGTTAACCCTTCCCTGGTGAAAATAATGACCTGGCCTGTTGCTGTGAGCATATGGGTGCACTTTTGTTGCTTGGATGGTCATTTGTATTCTCCACCGGGGACTCAGGGGTTCGCAGTGGGGTCTGGATGGCCAGGCCTGGTTTATTATTCCTCGTTATTATTCTTGTTTGGGCCTTCCTTTGTAAATAGTTATTTAGGAAGATTTGGGTTTTATGTTGATTTAAGGGGGAGGGGGGTCGAGAGATATGATTGTTTATTAGTTTGTTTTTTGAGAATCAGAGCTAAGGGGGGTGGCAGGACCTCATTACGGTTTGGCTTATACAGGATGTGTGGGGGGCAGGTCCTGGCTAGGGGGGGTGGGTTTGATGGGTTGTTGATTATTCTCCTTTGTTGGGTGCTAGTTTCATGTTTTAATAGTACTTATCGTTATGGGGATTTCAGCTCTATAAAGAAAGTGGGGTTGGGATTGCTATGGGGACTGGTCTATTTTGAGCTTAACGTTGTTGAAATTAGCGGATATAGTTGGGGGAGGGTGCACCCTTTTCTTTCTTACAATGTTATGGTTATCTGGACACATATATTTTGGCTACTGTATTTAAAAATGTCATGATGTGTCTGAAAATTGCTTCTTGGAATGTACGTGGACTCCGGGATCGGGTCAAGCGTCTCCAGATGTTTCGACACTGTTCATTATTGGAATTGATATCCTTTTTCTCCAGGAGACACACCTCAGCCAATCTGATGCTAGCTTACTATCTCGGTCAGGCTTTTCTTACCCCTATCTTGCTGGCAACTCCTGCTATAGCAGGGGGTCGCAATCCTCATTAGAAAATATGTCTTATTCACCATGGAGAAGATTGTGGCAGAAGCGGAAGGGAGATTTATGCTGGTTCAAGGAACCCTCAATGGTGAGAATGTTGTACTTGGATCTATATATGGTCCAGTTGGAGGGGACTCTGGTTTCTTTATGTCTCTCACTGAGAAGCTGATTCCTCCCGGCTCAGTTCATATTAGGTGGTGACTGGAATATTCCTTGCTCACTGATCTTAGATAGAGAGCCCCAGGATAAACGCCCACCTTCTCCTGCCCACAGAGCTTTCTCAGATCTGAGATCATTACTAGGTTTATGCGATCCCTGGAGGCTTGCTAACCCTTCTCTTCAGGCTTTCTCTTTCGTCTCTCAATCGCATGGTACTAAATCCCGTCTGGATAAGATTTTGATTAGTGTCTCTCTTCTTTCAAATCTGGGCTTATCTGGTATTGACCCAATTATCCTTTCTGATCATGCGGTTGTATGGGTCAAGCTTTCTCTTACTCCCGAGTATTCTCGGGATTTGGTCTGGAGGCTGAACACGCAGCTGTTAAAAGACCTGCAGACCGTCTCTAATATAAGTTCCTTGATAGCAATATTCTTGGCTGAAAATCTTAGTTCAATCCCTAGACTTGATCTGGTTTGGTCTGCTCTTCAATGTTTTCTTAGGGGAGAATTTATTAAAACAGCCTTCTTTAAAAGGAAAAAAGGACTTGCTGATTCCTTGATTTTGATGGGTAGGATTCGGGAATTGGAGACTAAATATCTTTCAACTTCTTCCTTGACTGATCTTAGGCAGCTTTTGGCAGCTAAGGATGAATATTCGGATCTTTTAAGGGAGAAAACGGAGTATGCTCTTCTCAAAACTCAAGCGAAATATCTTGATCAGGGGGAAAAGTCTGGTAGGCTTCTGGCACAGCGTCTTCGGGCACTTGAAAGTTCTAGGACTATTCCCTCTCTCGTTTCCCCATCCGGGGAAGTGGTTATTGCGCCCAGGAAAATTGCTCACGTTCTCAAGGAATTCTATCTGGATCTGTATAGCAAGCCGGTAGTATCACATTCTATTTCTGATCTGGATAGTTATTTGAGAGAGATTGACATACCCTGCTTATCTGAAACTCAGCAGGCTACTTTGTTAGCTCCCATCTCAGAAGGCGAAATTGAGAGAGCTATTGCTTCTCTCACTCCTGATCGCACACCGGGTCCTGATGGTTTCCCAGCTAATTTTTATAAGACTTTTGTCAAAGATCTGATGCCCACTCTCCTTAAACTGTATGAATACCTGGCTGTACCCGCAGATGTTGACCCCTCCCTTTTTGAGGCAATTATTGTTCTAATCCCCAAGCCTGACAAGGTCCTCACTGATCCAGCCAGCTACAGGCCTATCTCGCTTCAAAACTATGATATGAAAATCCTTGCTAAAATTCTAGCTGAGCGTATTAAGATGGTATGGGTTGAACTGCTGAGCCCTGAGCAGGTGGGCTTTGTGCCTGGCAGATCTGCGGCGGACCATTTGAGGACCCTCTCGCATATTTCTCAACATGCTCAATCCCTTATGTATTCGGCGGCTTTGGTCTCTCTTGATGCCGAAAAGGCATTTGACCGGGTGGACTGGGAGTTCCTCTGGGCTG
The DNA here is from genome assembly GCA_016271365.2 of Neoceratodus forsteri. Classification (NCBI taxonomy): domain Eukaryota; kingdom Metazoa; phylum Chordata; order Ceratodontiformes; family Ceratodontidae; genus Neoceratodus; species Neoceratodus forsteri. Next base: position 1,547,944,277 of record CM057455.1, on the reverse strand, counting down.
TACTTGAGAAGATGGGTTTCCCGTCCGCTTTTGTCAATAGGATCCGGGTGTTTACAGCTGTCCTTCTGCTAAAATATATATTGTAATGGGTATTCTCTTCCCTCTTTCGTTTATATGCAGGCACTAGACAGGGATGCCCCTCTCTCCTTTACTATTTAATTTGTACCTGGAACCCTTACTAGAAAGATTAAGGCTTCCAAGTCAGAGGAATCAATTTGCATCAAAAGAGCTGGTCCTTTCAGCATATGCTGATGACATTCTTCTGCATCTGGTGGATCCCGCTGATTCTTTGAGGCGGTGTTAGGTCTTATTGAGAGGTTTGGGTTTTTCGGGTATAGGCTGAATGTTTCAAATCTGAAATCCTTCCTCTTAATGTCTATACTAACAAGGCAGATTCTCTTCCTTTGGTATAAGTGGGCCCTAGATTTATTAAATATTTAGGGATTTTTTCTCTACTGACCCTTGCTTTTGAAGGAATTAAACTTGGACCGCTCAGGGACTCGGTTTCGCATGATCTGCAGCGTTATCGGCCCTTCCCATCTCACTCTGGGGTCGATTAATGTTCTCAAAATGAATGTTCTTCCCAGAGTGTTCTACCCACTGAATTTGTTAATCTTTGGCTTCCCATCTCTTATATTCAGCAGTTTCATAGGCTTTTTTCCCAATTTATCTGGTCCAAGAAAGCAGTTAGCGCCTTATAGCAATTTATCACTTCCTAAAGATAGGGGAGGTCTTAGACTACCCAATCTCCTACTGTATTATTGGGCAGCTCATCTTTCTAAATTAGGAAGATGGTTCTCCGATGAACCGGAGGTATCCTGCCCAATCTGGCTCCAGCAGGAGCGTTCTTTTCTCTCTACGATTAAATTTGATAAATACACCCTCTTTTATTTGTCTCTGAGGTCACTTTCTAGATGGGTGCAGGACAGTGTTATCAGGACTGCTATCATATCCTTTTGCCAATGTTTAAAGTACTTCCACATCTCTCCTGCTTTGGATCTGGGGCAACCGGCTGTCTCTAATCCCAATGTTAAATTGGGGAATTTATGGATTAGCTCAGACTGGCTCCCACAAATTAAAGAAGCTAGTTTGGGAGACTTTTTCAACAATAACTCCCTTCTCTCTTCTGGTGATATTCTTGAGAAATTTCACATACCTGGTAGATTTGTTTTTAAAGTGTATCAGTTGAGGCATCTAATCAACCAGAAATTTGATTCTACTCTTGGGGAGTCGGTAGTTTCTCCCTTTCTTTCTGATGTTGTTAGACTTGCCTCACAACCACACTCTATTTCCTCGATATATTCCTTTCTTCTGGATTATAATTTATCGAGAGAAGGTTGTTGGTTCGGACGTCTGGACCCATCTCCTGCCTGGTAACCTTTGATTGGTCTCGGTTTGAGCGACCTTCATAGATATCATACTCAGGATAGGTTCCGGCTAACGCAGTATTATATTGTCAATAACTTATATTATACCCCAGCTAAGATCTTTCAGTTTAAGAGGGTATCTTATCCTAATTGCTTCAAGTGTTTAAAAGGGGATGGTAACCTTGTTCACATATTTTGGGATTGCCCTAAAATTGCTTCTTTATGGTCTCAGATTAAGGATTATCTTGACCCCTTATTGGGTCTGTCTGGCTTTCATAGTCCGGAGGTGTGTGTCCTGGGGGACATTTCTCGGGTTGACAGTGTCAAACGTAGATATCACATGGCTTTAGTGTCTATGGCTGTTAAAAAGTTGGTGTTAAGACACTGGATGGACCAACTGGCTCCGTCCTTTGCCGATTGGTTAACTGAACTGAAATCGTATCTCCAATCTGAAAAATTAGCTGCTAGTTTTAAGGGGCGCTTATCTCTATTTCAAAAGAGATGGGGTAACTTCAGGCTCTTTGTCTGATCTAAGATGGGCTCTTCTTTAACGCGACCTGATCCCTCATGTCCACATTTTCTTCTGTTTTTCTCCTGTTAGTTCAATTATACTATCTTTTGTTACCTAAGAATGTTAAATTTCTTGGTTGGTACCAATTACAACTTTGGTTTTCTCTGCTTGTGCTATCTTATAATTGTAGAGCTATATGTAGGGTACACCCTGAGGGGATAGGGAGGATGGGGGTTTGGGGGGTTTGTTGGGGATGTTTTTCATTAGGGGTATATTGTTTTATTTGTTGGGGGGGTGATGTTTTTCTTTTTGTTGTTGTTTAAATTATACTGTTTTGTTCCATGGTAACAATATTTTTCCTGATGTATTGGGGTTATTGTGTTTCCTTTGTATCTTTAAATCAATAAAATTTAAATTTCAAAAAAAAAAAAAAAAATTCCTGCCCAACCAGCGACTCTATTGCAGGGATGGACCAAAGCAGCCAAAACAATGTGTCTCTCTGCTGGGCAATATAACTCAACTGCTAGTGTCATGCCAAGCTACAAAGATCCTCAACCCATTCTTCCACTGTAAGTGTCACCTGTGACCTCCACTACCTTAAAAGCAACCTCTTGGCTTCAATTAAGGCCACTGTAAACCATCTCATTAGGGGGAAATCCCAGACCCACAATATATCTGTGCACCCTAGAACAGTTAACGGTGGATCCCTAGGGATCTCCACCCGCCCATCTCAACGTAGAGTCCCAGAACCTGTTTCCACCAACCCATTGGGAGGGAGGGAGGCAGTATAGTGCAGTGGTTTAAGGCTTTGAGCTGCAAATCTGGTGACATCCAGCAGACCAGACCTGTGTTTGAATCCCACAGCTTCCACTTGCATGCTGTGTGACCCTGAGCAAGTCACTTTACTTCCCTGTGCTCCCAGGTCGCACCTGTAAAAAAAGCTTTCAGCTTAGTTTGCTACTCCTGGTTAAAACAACTTAAAAAAAAAATTAAGGCTGTGCAGTGCCACAGGATATGAAGAAGATCACCACCAATTGTAAACAACCCAAAAGCAATAACAACTTTCCAAAAATCAACTGGATAAACTAGCCGATTGGGCATTAGCACACAAGATGGAATTTAATGAGAGTAAGTGTAAGGTTATGCACTTGGGGTCGAGTAACTTATGTGCACATTATACTATAAATAGAGTATTAATTAGTACTACTGTTGAGAAAGATCTGGGGGTGTTAATAATGAATTCATTAAGTTCTGAATATCATAATAGGGGGAGTGTCAAAAGGGTCAACAGGGTAATTTTATTTATTTTTATTGCAAATTCGGATTTATACCTTTGAGCTGAGGGCTCGTTTACAAAGGCTCCAAGTCAAGGGAGAATACATGACAATACAGATCAATGACAGGGTACAAACAAGTGGGATCACAGATTAACATCAAAGTTTCACATGCAGTTACATACAATATAGTAATATCAATAAAAGGACAGCAGTGTAGTAGCAACACAACTACACTAGCGGAAATAACTTCATTGTAACACTACAGAAGTGTGGTCCAGGACTTATGGTGTACAAAGAGCATGAAGATATATTAGGTCCCCAGGCTGCTGGGTGGGAGGGGATTTAGGTGCTGACAGGCATGGCTTTGTCCATTGGAAAGTATGATGGGGGAGAGAGGGTAGGCGAGCAGGGAAAGGAGGGGTATTAGTGCAGGGGTGGCAGGCAGGTAGGCTGCCTGCTGTGCAGATGTGGAAATGGGGTGGAGGTAGGGTGAGGGTGGGGGGGCTGTAGGCTGGCAGGAGTGTGTAGTTAACAGAGGCAATGACAGGCATATTTGCCATCAAGGCGAGACTGCAACCCTGTTTTGAATTGGCAGAGCCTGGTGAGTTCAACTAGGGCAGCAGGCAGGTCATTGTACCACTTGGGGCCATTGTACGAGAGGGATCTCTGGGCCATGGATGTTTGCTTAAAGGGTACTGTCAGCCCTCCCTTTGTTGCACTTCTAGTGCTGAAGGAGGGTAGCACAGTTACGAAGAGGGCAGAGGTAGACTCAGGCATGAGCTCTAGCACAGCTTTTTTAGCTAGTAGGCAGGCCTGGTATTGCATCCTTAGATGGAGGGGGAGTCAGCCAGTTTCCATGTAGAGAGCACACTAATGTGTCAGGTGGTGAGCACCCAGGACCAGTTGACAGGACTTGTTCAGGAGGGTTTTGACCCTCTTCAGCTCAGTGTTGGAGCCAGCCCCGTAGATGACAAACCCATAGTCAACTGAAGAGAGTAGAGAGCAATGAGTAACAGTTTTTAGGGCATCTGGCATCATAGAGGCTTGATGTTAGTAGAGTACACTAAGTTTCATGTTAACAGTTTTTATAAGTTGCTCGATGTGAGCAGAGGTGAGGGTGTCATCCAGTAGGATCCCTAGATATTTAAAAGTGTCAGCTTGCTCAAGAGTAACACCTTGACGGCTGAGTATTCTCAGAGGGGCCCCTCTCATCTTGCTCTGTGGTGTAATGAATAGCATACACTTGGTCTTTTTATAGTTGAGCAGCAGCTTGTTACTAGAGAATGAAGATTCCAGCATTTGGAATTTGTTCTGTAGTTCAGAGATAATTGCTGTCAATTCTTTGCCTGGGACCAAAATAATGGCATCATCCACATATAACACGATGTGTGCTGGGCAGACAGTGGATAGAGTGTTTATAAAGAGGCTGAAAAGGAGAGGGCCTAGGATAGACCCTTGTGGGATACCTAGGTTCACCTCTTGGGCCTCAGAACTTGCACAGCCAATTCGGACAGGTAACTGTTGAGCCAGGCAACAGTATCAGTGGACAGACCAGCGTCGTGGAAGCTGTGCAGAAGGAGTTGGTGATTGACAGTGTCAAAGGCCTTAGTGAGGTCTATAAAGATAGACTCCACTGCCAACCCTTTGTCCAGAGCACCATAGAGCTGGGTGGTGTAGTCAACCAAGGCAGTGAGAGTGGAATTTTTTTTTTTATTTTTTATTTACTATACTTTTAACCCCCTGGGATGCTCACCCACCTGTCTGCTCCTGCCCCAGTCCTGCTTCCCTAGTAACCACCATCTGCCGCAGGTATCCCCTGGCTTACCCCCACAGGGTGGGGCCACAGCCTCATGACCCACCCATTTATGAGTAAGGTGTCAGTTCCTACCAACATTGCCTTCCTGGCTTCCCCCCCAGGGCGGGGTTCAGGGCTAGTAGCGAGGGCTGTGGAACCAGTGTTTAATCTGCGGCAGCATGGTGAGGAGCAATGAGGACCTGGGAGCAGGGTGGCATCATCCAGAGCGCCCGAAGAAATTTTCTTGTTTTTCCGGGAGGCAGGGAAGTGCAATGACGTCTGGCATCTGGCGTCCACCCCGCCTCCTGAACGATACTGACGCTGGTTGCTGAGGTGCTCCTGGCCTCCACCAGGCATCCCTAAAGCACCGAGAATGCTCCCCACCCTCCCCCTGGAGAAGGAGAGCAGTCCATGGGATGCTTCCTCCTTCTTCCCCTGGCCAGCCCTCTTATGACCCAGGTCTGTTACCGAACCAGGGTTGCCAGCGTCGCAAGTGTAAATCCAACCACTGCGCTGACGGGCCGGCTCAAGAGTGGAATAGTTTTCATGGAAGCCGTGTTGTAGCTTGCAGAGTAGACTGTATTTTTCAAGGTACTTGGTAAGTTGGTTGGAGACCACCCTTTCAAGGGCTTTAGATAGGGGTGGTAGTATCGATATTGGCCGATAGTTGGCCAGATTGGTTCTGTCCCCAGATTTAAAGATGGAGGTGATGAGTGCTGCCTTCCATTTGTCAGGGAAGACTCCTGATCTGAGGGAGGCATTGAAGACCTTGGTGAGCAGTGCAGGAAGCTCATTTAAGGTAAATGCGACCATCGTCATATCTATAAGGTCACTGCCCATCCTGGTCTTACTAAGAACATGTTTGGTATATTTTAAGGTCTCAGTCACAGATAACAGCCTGAAGTAGAAAGGGGGGAGTGTCTCTGGTGTTCGAGGAGGCAGCGTTTTTGTTTGGAGGTTGGCCGGTCGGGGGGTGACTGATATAGTCATTAGGCAGTATGTTGCTAAGGTCTATGATGGCTGCGTTGAATGCATTTGCAATATCCTTGGGATCTTGTAGAGTACCAGTGGGGGTTTTGATAAGGTTCAGTGGTGCCCTGGAGACTTTTCCCCTGAGAGCTTTCACTGAATCCCAGAACTCCCTTCCCTGGCCCCCGCTCCTACCTAACAGATCCTTGTAGTAGGCTGCTTTGGCTAGGCGTACGAGCTTCATGCAGGTATTCTTGGCAGTTTTATAGGCAATGATGTCAGTCTGCTGCCTGGTAGCTTTGGCCCTGTGCCACAGGTGGTCTCTGAGATGCATGTGCTCGATTAGGGTGCCTGATAGCCAGGGATCGGCTGCTCCTCTGACTTTCTTAGTTTTATAGGATGCAAAGATGTTGCAGACATTTGTGAAGACCCTAAGAAAGCACAGCAGTTGGACCACAGTGGGCTCAGGGAGGGTGAGGAGGGTGGAACAGAGGCACACCCAGTCAATTGTTCCACTCCACAATCCATACACCATTCTGTGGAGCATAGCTCCCCTATGGATGCACCCGCAGAGAAGACTGATGATAACTGTCACAAGGGAGGCCCACAGGAAGGAGACAGAGGACACCACAGGGAAAGGAAGCAGCTCCTGGTGGGGGACTCAGTTATTAGGGGTATAGAACTGGGGGGAGCTGGGAAAAATGAAGTAAGGTGCCTGCCTGGTACCATGGCTTGGAGGGACAGGAAGTGCATCCTCAGGATCACGAGAACAGCTGCAAGGGATTCTGAGCTGGACGTAATTGTCCACCTAGGGACAAATGACTTGGCTCATCATGAGATTAGAGCAATGCAGGAGGACATTGCAGAGTTGGGAGGGACCTAAGACAAGAGCACACACAGTATCCTTCTCAGAGGTGCTGCCTGTCAAAAGCATGGGGAGGCAAGGTACTGGCACCATGCAGTTTAATGAATGGTTGAAAAATGGTGCGGAGCACAGGGGTTTGGCTTCACTGGGGACTGGGGTTCCACCTGAGGGACACCAGCCTATACTGGCAGGATGGTCTGCATCTGTCCAGGAAAGGAACAAGTCTTTTGAGCAATCGGTTTAAATGCTTCATTGGCAAGCTTTTAAACTAGTCAAAGAGGGAGGCACTGACAAGCAGCAGGGAAATCCCAGCCTCTCCCTACAAAACAGGGTACTAAATGGGAAAAAGACTGAGGTAGAACGGCTCAGTGGGGGATGCTGCAACAGAAGGTAAAGCTTTACCAAAAATGGAGAGCAATGAGTACTAATGCCTATAGTCTGGGTAACAAGCTTCCTGAATTAGTGGCCTTGATGGAGGAGGAACATCTGATATCGTGGCAGTCACAGAAACATGGTACACACAAAACCATGACTGGGACATAAACATACCAGGATACACTGTCTACAGGAGGACAGGGAGGGTAAAAGAGGAGGAGGAGAAGTTCTTTACATAAGGGAAGGAATAAAAGCAACAGAACAAAAGGGGAAACAGGGAGGAGAAGAAGCACTGTGGGTAAACTGAGACAGGCTATGGCACCCCCAACACGCACAGGGTTAGACACAGACTTCTCCTCAGGGAGGAAATGGACAGGGAAATGATAGAAAGTATACTTAGAATGGCAGAAAAAGGGCAGATATTGCTGATGGGTGATCTGAATATGCCAGATGTTAACTGGAGTGCAGTTGCAGCTGCCACTCCGAAGAGTGCAGTTATTCTAGATGCCCTACAGGGGGCATTCCTTAGACAACTAGTACTGGAGCCCACTCGAGAGGGAGCAATATTAGACTTGATTCTCTCAAATGGAGATGGAGAGAGGATCACAGATGTAGAAGTGGGTAGCCATCTGGGAACTAGCGACCATCGAACAGTATGGTTCACAATAAACACAGCAATAGAGTCAAGCTATACAAAGACAAAAGTACTGGACTTTAGGAGGGCTGACTTTGCCAAAATGGGTGAGTGCCTAAGGAATGCACTAGCAAATGGGCAGGAAGGAGGGGTGAGAGAACAATGGGGAATAATAAAAACTGCCATCACAGAGGTAACGAGCCTTTGTGTGAAGCAAATAAAACAAGACGATGTAAGAAACCACTATGGTTCTCAAAGGAAGTGGCAGTGAAGGTTCAAGAGAAAAAGAAAGCATTCAGGAAGTACAAGGAATCACAGAAGGAGCAGGACAGAGAACTGTATCGGTTAAAGCAAAAGGAGGCTGGGAAGGCAGTCAGAACAGCAAAGGCCCAAACCGAGGAAAAGATAGCCAACTCAGTTAAGAAGGGGGATAAAACCTTTTATAGGTACATCAGGGAGCAAAGGAAGACCAAGGGAGGGATAGTGAGGCTTAATAAAGGGGAGGGAGGGTGGGCAGAGGGAGACTGTGAAAAGGCAGAGATACTAAACAAATATGTTTGCTCAGTATTTACAAATGAAGAGGGGGAGGTACATAAAACAAACAGTAGTAACACTCTAGATACAGAAGTTGATACCAGCCCATTTACAGAAGAAAGGATTCTGAAAGAACTCTTAAAACTGAAGGTGGACAAAGCAATGGGGCCTGATGGGATTCATCCCAGAATTCTAAAAGGGCTAAGGGTAGAACTAGTGACACCACTGACAACCCTTTTTAACAAATCATGGGAGGATGGGGTGGTACCCGAGGACTGGAGGAGGGCAGATGTGATTCCCCTTCACAAAAGTGGGAGCAAGGCAGAAGCAGGAAATTACAGACCTGTTAGTTTAACCTCAGTGATAGGGAAAATGATGGAATCACTTCTGAAGGAAAGAATTGTCGAGTTTCTAGAGGCCAGAGGGGCACAGGACCCTAGGCAGCATGAATTCACAGCGGGAAGGTCATGCCAGACAAATCTGATAGATTTCTTTGACTGGGTGACCAAAGTAGTAGATCAGGGAGGGGCTGTGGACATGGCCTACCTAGACTTTAGCAAGGCATTTGACACAGTCCCACACAAAAGATTAATATACAAGTTAGCCAGCCTGGGAGTGGGTCCCAAGATGACAGCCTGGGTAAAGAATTGGCTGGAGAATAAGACACAGAGAGTAATAGTAAATGGAGTCCACTCAGAAGAAAGGAGGGTTACTAGTGGGGTACTACAGGGTTCAGTATTAGGACCGGCCCTTCAATGTCTTTATAAGCAACATTCATGGAAGGACTGGAAGGAAAGTATGTCTCTTTGCAGATGACACTAAGATCTGCAACAGAGTTGATGCACAGGGTGGGGTGGAAAGGATGAGAAGGGACTTGGCAAGGTTAGAGGAATGGTCAAATGTATGGCAGCTTAGATTCAATGCTAAGAAGTGCAAGGTAATGCACCTGGGAAACAAAAACCCAGGGGAAGAGTACACAATGGGGGTGAGATACTAACAACAACAAAAATGGAAAGGGACCTGGGGGTAGTCATATCAGATGACCTAAAGGTGGGCAAGCAATGTGAGAGGGCAGCAAGGAGGGCTAGGGGGTTACTGGGATGCATATGGAGAGGCATCACCAGTAGAAAACAGGAAGTTATTATCCCTCTGTACAGACAGCTGGTGAGACCCCATCTGGAGTACTGTGTGCAGTTCTGGAGACCCAGTCTCCACAAAGACATAGACAGGATGGAAGCTGTCCAGAGGAGGGCAACTAAAATGGTGCAGGGTCTGCACCGGAAGACATATGAAGAGAGACTTAAGGAGCTTAATATGTATAGCCTTGAGGAAAGGAGGGAGAGGGGACATGTTAGAAACTTTCAAGTACCTCAAAGGAATCAACAAAGTCCAAGAGGGTAGCATCTTTCAAAAAGAGGTGTGCAAGAACAAGAGGGCACAATTTGAAGATGGGGGGCTCAGAGGTAATTTACAAAGTATTTTTCACAGAGAGGGTTGTGGATGCATGGAACGGCCTTCCGAAGAGGTTGTGGAGTCAAAATCAGTGGTGGAATCTAAGCATGCATGGGACAGTCATAAGGCAATTCTGGGGGTGTGGGGGTAAGAAGAAGTAGGCTGCTGGTTAACTAGGATCTGCAGCTTATCCAGTAGGTAGGGAAATGGGCAGACTGGGTGGACCAAACGGTCCTTATCTGTTGTCAAATTCTATGTTTCTATGTTTCTAATGTAGTAGTCAAGGGCTTTGTTCCTGTCCTTGGCTGTATCTAGTGGGGACCAGTCAGCCTCCCTTAGGTAGAGTCTGAAGGTTTCCAGTAGTCTGGTTCTCACGGATCGGCTTCTGGAGGTCTTAGGCTTGCACTTGGTGAACTTGTTAGACCAAGTGCAACGTACTGGGGAGTGGTCACTGAGGGAATCAGGTAAGACTGTGACCTCTGTGATGTGTTCTGGGCAGGACAAGAGTAGTCAGTCGATGAGGGAGCAGGTGCCTGTTTTGTTGTTTTGCCTAGTGGCTTGTGTAACCAACTGGGTTACGTAGACGCCTGCTATTTGATCTCTGGCAGAAGCAGCATCCTGGGACTGCCATTTGTTGTTGAAATCTCCTGCTATGACTTGTTCCCAGTTTTGTTTTTGTTGCTTGAGGTTGCTGACGAACTGTTGAAAGCCAGTGGGGGGCAGACCTAGTGGTAGGTGTACAGTGGCGAGCATTCGCGTTTTGTTTTGTTGACCAATGGTGAGTTTTAGTTTAAGGACTTGTGCCTCCTTGGTGAGGAGGCTACATGACAGTAATTGCCATTTAATGTCACTCCTTAGGTAGACTAGGCAGTCACCCCCCCACTTTTTGTTGTCCGGTCCTGCCAGAAAATGTTATACCCTCCAGGGCCACAGTCAAATCAGCAATCTTAGGGGATAGCCATGTTTTGGTTAGTGAGAGGACATCTGGTTTAAGTTGTGCTACCCATGCCTGGAAATGTGAGAGCTTGGGGAGGAGGCTACCTATGTTCAGCGGGACAATGTTAAGATGGCCCAGGACCACAGCGGGGTTGAAGATGGGGGACCTGGGTTCAGATGAACATTCCCTGATAACAGGAGCATGAGCATAATGAGCTTCCTAAGGTAGCTGTACCATGTCATCTTAGTAGAGACGCTGAACTTTGACTCCTTATGTTTATTATTATGTGAGGGAGTGACAGGTGGCTGATCAGTAAGGCTGCTACAGGAAACATGCGTGGTTGCATGGGTTTGTGGTGTTTGGGGGGGAAGTTTAAGAGCAGTGGGTAGGTATGTGTCTGGGGACGTCCCCCTCATATGGGGCCACAAGATTAGGGTAGTAGCTGCTAGGGTAGGAGAGTCATTTACTGGCAGCAGACTATCATAAACTGTGGATGCCCTGATGCAAAGCGCCAGGATTAGCAGGAGAGCATGTAAATTGAGGGCTTGCATTCTGACCATGTAGTGTGGGAGGCGTCAGTTGAGTGATCCACAGAGTGAGCTGATGTAAGGGACAGCAGCCAGTGGGCGTGAGCAGGAACAGCACTGATAATGGGTAACGTATTGTGGAATATCAAAAGCAGAGAAGTAGAAGTGATGGTGCCACTGTATAGATCCCTTGTCAGGCCTATATTGGAATATGCTAACCAATGCCTCTGAAGACCCCAAAAAGTTCTGGTCCCACATAAAAACCTTCCTGGGATCCACTCCATCATCTACCCCTAAAGAAATGATCCTTAATGGAACTCACTGCAACAATCCTCTAATCATTGCTAACTTCCTTAATAATCAGTTCTCAGACCTAACTAAATTCACTTCCTCCTTCCCCACCTCACAGCAAATGATTCCGGCTTCTTCTAGCAGGGCTCCTGCTACCCTCTCCTTTCACTTTAGGTCCATTACCTCGAAGGAGGTTACACAACTTCTTAGCTCGATCTTGGACAGTGCAGCCTCGGGCTCAGACAGTATTGAGCCCAGGTTTCTAAACATATAGCTGTCCCTCTCATTGCTGCTTCTCTGGCCAAAATTTTCACCTTTTCCCTATGTCAAAGTAGCTTTCCTGACATTTGGAAGACAGCGAGAGTCACCCCTATCCTTAAAAAGGGTGACCCCCAATGACCCCTCGAAATATAGGTGTATAGCCATCTTGTCGGTACTAAGCAAAGTCCTAGAAAAATTAGTCGCCATGCAAACCATAGAATTTCTCTTCAAACATGACCTTCTAACAACCGCCCAGCATGGCTTTCACAGAGGTCGCAGCACCTCTTCTGCCCTGTGCTTAAATTCACTACTGACACTCTCACTGCTATGGACTCGGGTCTTCTAACAGGGGTGGTCTTCATTGACATGATGAAGGCTTTTGACCTGGTGAACCACTCCCTTCTCCTCACCACCCTGCAATCTATGGGCTTTGCATCTAACGTAGTCAGCTGGTTCAGCAGCTATCTGACAAACAGGGTTCAAGTTGTTAAGTTCAACTCATCCTACTCTGATAAAGTCATTATTAGTATTGGTGTACCCCAAGGCTCTATCTTGGGACCACTTCTTTTTTCAATTTTCATTACCGACATCACCTCAAACCTCTCTGCCTCCTCCTCCATACTCTATGCGGATGACATTGTCCTCTATACCAGTGTGAAAAATGTATCCGATATCAATCTATGGCTTTCCGCTGGCTTCCAACGCATACAATCCTGGCTCTCAGATCATAAACTTGTTAATGAGACCAAAACACAGTCGATGCTATTTAGCACCCCCTCAAAACTCAAATCAAACCAAAACAAATTTAGAGTCTCCTGCCTAAATGGCTCAACCACTGGCTTAGTTACCTCTTTTAAGTACCTAGGTGTCACTTTGGATCAGTCCTTAAACTTCAAACTTCACATTTCGAACACGTTCAAGTCTGTTAATTCCAAGCTAGGTGTAGCTTATCATACTATGTTTTAACCCCCTCAGTGAGACTAGCCATTGCCCGAGGCATACTCCTACTGACCCTAACCTATGGGGTGTCTTCATATGCCGCTATACCTAAAACAAATCTCCATAGATGGGACGTTGCCTACAATAGTATATGTTGGTATGCTGCCTTGTCCCATAGGCAGAAACACCACTGCCTCCTCTATTCTGATCTTAACTGGCTATCTCCCAATGCCACCAGGCTCTACTCCCTTGGCTCCACTATAGACATTATTATGAGGTCCCAAACTCCTAAATCACTGGCGTACTACTCACACAACAGACCTCCAACTATGGTCTGCGCTCAACTGAAATTCTTCTTAAGTGTGCTGAAATACGCAATCACTAAAGGTTCTAGTGCTTTTGTCCACTATGCTCCTCGGCTGTGGACCATCTTCCCTCTAGATGTCCGCCTAGCACCCACGCATGACACCTTTAAAAAAGCTCTCCATCACTACCTCATCTCATCTAACCAATGCTCCTGCTTTAAACCTCTTTAGCTCCCAGTCCTCATCCCTGACTGCAGTTCTTAACCTGCTCCTGCCAAAATACCATTTCTTACACCTCTCCCCAGATGCACCACCCCCCCACCCGACAGGCCTGCACCTCTAGTGCCACCCTGTACCTAACCTAACCTATCTCAGCTTGCCTATCCCCTGCATCTAACCTCTTTTTTGCACCTACTTGTTCTGTTCCCCTGCCCTTTGCATCAGTACACATTTGCCTACTTACCCTCGCGAGGTATATCCCCTCTCACCTTGTTCCCCTGCCTCACCCACTACTTACCTGGCTCCTATCTCTGAAACTTACCCTACTCCAAACATGAATAACCTCCTTTTTCCTATCCGATGCATCTAACCCCTTGGCACTTATTTTGTTTTGTTTCCCATATTTCTCTTGTCTGTAGAAAATTGTTTTTCCTCCAGGGTTACAGCTGCTGTATGTCAATTTTTTCTTTGAATTTGTGACTATGCATCTCTGAGTTATACCTTGTATTTTGCAACAATATGGTTTTACTCTATTGCCAGTGTGCCTCATCCCAACGCTATAACTGTAAATATATGTCCTGTAACCTGCTCTCAATACCTTGTATATTGTTTATGGTGCATAACCTGCTGTAGAATACCACTGTGTATGTCTTGCTGTATCTACCTTCTGTTGTATTCTCTGTAATGTTACCCTGTAACCTCCCGGGTCGTGCCTGAAAACAGTCATCTCTATGGCTACAGCACCTACCTGGTAAACAAAAACTAAATAAATAAATAAATATGGAGCCCCTTTTTTAAGTCCTCAGAATATTGGTAGTAGCAAAATGATAGAAAACATGCAAAGAAGGTTTACCAAGAGAGTAAGAATAGTAAAGACTAAAACTTACTCAGATAGGATAAAGGGTTTGGGCTATATTCCATAACCTATAGAAAGATTAGAGGGGATCTCTGTTCTGTATATAAAGCATTCAGAAATTAACTTATTTGGGAATCAACTGGTCTGATAAAAAACCATCACAGAGTAGGGTAATTAGGTACCACACCTATCAAATACAAGGGGAACTTTACAAAACAACTAAAAGAGGTAGATGCTTTAGTCAGAGAGTTATGGGTACCAGCAACAGTTGTGGAAGCATCAAGTAGGACCACTTAAATATCTTTTGGATGAGTATATGGCTGAAAAAAGTGGGATTATTTCCACTAATAAAGTGGCAAGCTTAATATGGCCCTACGGCTCACAGACTTGAATTCCGCACCTCTGAACCTATTTGCCCACATCCCCAGTGCATTGCTATGTGGTAGAATGTGGAGGTGGTGAAGCATTGCAGGGGTCAGTACTAAAAATGTAAATGTAGCAGATCCCCTTTCTACTCCCTGCTGTGGCCCCTTCGGTGGGGGGAAGGGGCAGACAACAGTCTAAGGGGTGACTCCCGTGTCTAGGGATATAGGATGGTACAGTCTCACTTGGAGCCACGCGCCCTAACATTTATAAAATTCCCAGGCCTGGCACTGAAACCCCACCAATTATAGGTGGAGCTTGAATGGTGGTTATAAATGTCCATGAAGGAAAGCACCACTTTGCTCAGCTATCCTGACTGTACCCTGCCAAGAGAAATTACTGCTTATTTTTCCTTCTATTACTGTGGTCCTCGTGCTGCATGATGGAGAAGAAATGTGTACTGGGGAATATGGAAAGGTTGCTTTTGAATGTGGTGTGGTTTCTGACACAGAATGACACCAGATGTAGCTAATCCAGATACTGTATCTCTGCCACTAACTGTAATGGAGGCCTAGGTCATGAAACATTAGCAGTCCCGGAGAAATTGTAGAAAACCACATGTGGTGATTTAACATAGAATCTGTCGGCAGATAAGAACCATACAGCCCACCTAGTCTGCCCATTTTCCTACTCACTGCTGCAGCCCCAGATCTTTTTTGATCTGCAGCTCTCCTGCTCTACACGTCTCCAGGGTACCCTTATGTCTATCCCATGCACTCTTGAACCCCTGTATTGTTTTTGCCCCCACCACTTCTGCTGGAAGGCTGTTCCATGGCTCCACCACCTTTTCAGAGAAAAAGTACTTCCTAACATTACCCCTGAGCCTTCCACCCTTCAGCCTCATATCATGCCCCCTTGTTCTTGTGCAGAGTTTTCTCTGTAATATGCTTTCCACCTGTACCCTGTTTATTCCCCTAAGGTACCTGAAAGTCTCTATCATATCTCCCCTCTCCTTTCTTTTCTCCAGTGAATAGATATTAAGGTCCTTAAGTCTTTCCTCATAGGGCTTCTGGTGCAGTCCATGTATCATCTTTGTTGCCCTTCTCTGGACACTGCATCTATTTTGCCACTGTCTTTCTGGAGATGTGATCACTGCCTTTTCATACTGATGGTCACTTTCAGGTCATCAGATATGATAACCCCCAGGTTTCTCTCTCCTGACCTGTGGTGGCCAGAATGTTCCCACTGATCCTGTATTCCTCCCTTGAATTCCTGTGACCCAGGTGCATGATCTTGCACTTTTTAGCATTGAAACTCAACTGCCAGACACTAGACCACTCCTCTAATAGGCTTAGGTCCTTTCTCATTTTTTCCACACCCTCCGGTGTGTCCACTTTGTTGCAGATCTTGGTGTCATCTGCGAAGAGGCATACCTTTCCCTCCAGACATTCTGCAATGTCGCTAATGAAGACACTGAATAGGACTGGCCCCAGTACTGACCCCTGTGGCACCCCGCTGGTCACCTCCCTCTTCTTAGATTTCATGCCATTTACCACCATTCTCTGAGTCCTGTTCCTTAGCCAGTTCACAACCCACTTTACCACCATAGGACCCACTCCCAGGCTCCCCAATTTATTTAGCAATCTCCTGTATGGGGTGCTGTCAAAGGCCTTGCTCAAATCCAAATAGGCCACATCCACCGCCCCTCCCTAATCTACCACCCTGGTTACCCAGTCAAAGAAATCTATAAGATTCGTCTGACATGTTCTTCCAGCTGAGAATCCATGCTGCCTTGGATCCCGTGCCCCGCTATCCTCCAGAAATGTCACAATCCTCTCCTCAAGTAAGGACTCCATTAGTTTCCCCACTACTGAGGTCAGGTTTACAGGCCTGTAATTGCCTGCCTTCTCTCTGTTTCCACTCTTGTGGAGAGGAACCACATCTGCCCTCCTCCAGTCCTCAGGTACCTCCCCCATCTCTAGTGTTGCAGTGAAAAGGGCAGCCAGTGGTTCCACCAGCAATTCCCTAAGTTCCTTTAGTACTCTGGGGTGGATCCCATCTGGCCCCATTGTCTTATCTGCTTTAATTTTCCCTTGAGTTCTTCTAGGACTCTTTCCACCGTAAATGGGCTAGTGTCTACCTCCTTCCCCAGAATACCCCTCTTAATGAGCTTCGGTTCCTTACCTTCCTCTTTCCTGGTAAATACTGAACAAAAGTACTTGTTCAGTATTTCAACCTTTTTTGGGTCATTCTCCACCCTTTCTCTTCCTTCCTTCTTCAGCCTAATAATCCCATTTCTGGTCTTTTTCCCCTCTCTAATGTATCTGAAGAAGGTCTTGTCGCCTTTCTTAATAGCCTGGGCTATACCTTCCACTGTCTATGCTTTAGCCCGTCTAACTATTTTGTTAGATTCCCTCTGCTTTTCCAGATATTGTTTTGTGTCCTCATCCTTTTGTGTTTCCTTGTATCTTCTGAAGGCTCTTTTCTTTTCCTTTACTTTCTTGGCCACTACCTTTGAGAAACATAATGGTCTTTTCTTTCCTTTACCCTTGCTATGCATTTTGACACAGTAATCTGTTACATCTGTTATGATTCTCTTGAGTCTAGACATTGTTGTTCCACATCTCCCCCTGTACCTTCCACTGCTAGGGCTCTTGTGTGATTTCTACCCATCTCCTTAAAATTAGCCTTCCTGAAATCTAGGACCTTTATCCTTATATGGCTTGCCTCCTCCACTGTGGTTGCCTTAAACCATACTGTCCGGGGTCGCTGGTACCAAGGGGACTGTCCACCTCCACATCTGTGATCCTGTCCATGTTTGTCAGGACCAAATCCATTATAGCTTCCCAAATCACAAGGAAAATCCAGTATAGCCTCCTAAATCACAAAGAAAAATCAACATATTGGAAAAGATTTCAGTATCTCTTCTTCTTCAGCAAATTAGAAGACAATTCAAGACATGAAATCAGCATGTCTCTTCTAGTCTCTCTTCAAATCAATCTCTACACCAGGACATAAAGCAGCCTGTCTCGACTCTGTTCAAAGCCGTCTCCTTACCCATCTTCTCAAAACGACAGGCTTTGTAGTTGTTGGTTGCTAAGCACAATATTGGGACCCAGCTAGTAGCTGGTAAGAGCATTGTGACATATTACATCAGTCTGAGGTCACACTCTGTCACAGTTGCCTCTGCAATCATTTCAGCTATCTCTAGTTAGTACATCAGGGAACCCAGTTTCATACATATGCCTTACAAACATACATAAGCAAGGCAGAGATTAGAAAGTACAGCAGGTAGAGGTAATATCTGACTGTGCAGTTTAATATAAAGTCAGAAAAGATAGAAATAGTAGTAGAAACCTTGCTTTAGATTCACTCCTACATAATACAAATGTGACAGGGCCTAACTAACCCTGTTACATATACACCCCCGCCAAGAGGGAACCTGCTTTTTCTTTTTCTCTTTAAAACGGGTTACCAAAACTATCCCTTATTCCTATCACATAAACATACTATATATCAGTATTTTCTTCCTTCTCTAACTTTTCAAATTTCTCAATTCCTGAACCATACCATGACAAAAAATCTGCAGTGGCATTCTCTTTCCCAGGTCTATGCAACACTTTGAATTTAAATGGCTCTAATGCCAGATACCATCTCATGATCCTGGGATTTTTACCCTTCATTTGATTCAACCCACAGAGAGGATTATGATCAGTCATGACCACAAAGTCAGATCCTAGCAAATAAAATTTTAAGGGACTCGATTGTCCATTTGGCGCTAGGACTTCCTTTTCAATGGTGAAGTACCTTTTCTCCCTGTCATGCAGCTTCCTGCTGACATATAGAACGGGATGCTCCTTCCCATCTATATTCTGGCTAAGGACCACACCTAGGCATCTGTTTATAATATAAATTGCTCTTCAAAATCTGGGCTTTATAAAACAGGGGCTGAACATAATGCAGCCTTAATGACCCTAAAAGCTTCTTCACTCCCTAAGGTCCATTTT
Organism: Neoceratodus forsteri; assembly: GCA_016271365.2. Taxonomy (NCBI): domain Eukaryota; kingdom Metazoa; phylum Chordata; order Ceratodontiformes; family Ceratodontidae; genus Neoceratodus; species Neoceratodus forsteri. The sequence continues at coordinate 1,547,925,793 of CM057455.1, read as the reverse complement.
ACATTATTAGGATATCTTTTCTTTATAAGGTCAGTGAGGAGGGCAGTTATTTGAGCAACGCTGGGGACGAATCTCTGATAGTAACTAGCCAGCCCTAAAAATGTCCTGACATGTTTCTTCGTTTTAGGGACTGGGCTGTTAGCTACAGCTTCTGTCTTGGAAATTTCTTGTTGCACCACCCCATTTCCCAAAATATACCCCAAATATCTGGTTTCCTACATGCCCAATGCACATTTGATAGGATTAATGGTCAGACCTGCATTTCTGATGGCTTGGATAACTACTCGTAGGTGATCCAGATAGCTTTTTCAGTCTGGACAGTACACTATGACATCATCCAGGTAAGCTGTACAATAATTTGAGTGTGGAGCTAGGACTATGTCCATATACTGCTGGAATGTGGTGGGTGCACCATGTAACCCAAATGGCATGGTGGTGAACTGATAGAATCCAGTAGGTGTTGAGAATGCAGTTTTGTCCCTGGATTCTTTTGCTAGGGGAATCTGCCAGTAACTCTTGGTAAGATCGAGGGTACTGATGTACTTGGCACTTCTCAAACTGTCCACCAAGTCATCTATCCTGGGCATTGGATAGCTGTCAAATTCAGACAGTTGATTAAGTTTTCTAAAATCAACGCAAATTCTCCCCCCCCCCATCTTATTTACAATCACCACTAGTGATGCAAAAGCACTTCTTGACTCTTCTATGATACCCACATCTTTCATTTTATCTACTTCCTTAACTACACCTGCTCTTAACTGCTCTGCTCTGGTATCCTATATACCTTTTCTCTAATAGGGCAAACACAACCTGTCCTTATTACATGCTTGATTCCTTTTGCATGGCCAGGTACCATAATAAAGGTACTATTATATGCCTTTACCAAGTTACACATTTCTGCAGTTTGCTCTGGGGTTAAGGACACATTTACCTTTACTGCATCCAAAGTTACTGTTTGTTCTAGTTTGCCATATGCTATGTCCTTATCTCCCTCTTCAGTTTCTGACAATACTAAAAAGAAATGTGGTAGCTGTGTTAGTCCAGTCAACAATGTAGAGGAAAAAAAAAAATATGTTGCAGGTGATACCTTTTATTGGACTAACAAAATCATTTCTAAGACTAGCTTTTGAGAGATAAAACCCTCTTCCTCAGGTCAAAGTGGAAACAGCTGAACAGCATGACAGATATAGAGGTTGGATGTGGATTCAAAACATAGACTAGCAGTTTACACATCAAAGCATTACAGCCAATTCACACTCCTTACAAACAGGAAGACTAATTGTCATTGGAGTGTGTCTGTTGAAGAGCTCAACTTGTAAGATCAAAGTGCAGCTTAATTTTACTCTGACTCTGGACCATCAATTAACATTTGTAAAAAATCAAGACAGGAAAAAAAATACATACCATTGTCTTTAGAAGGTACCTATTAAAAGAGCCAGAGGGTGCTGATGTGAGGATTTAAAAAGAAACTCTGAAACACTGTTTTAAGTATAATCACTGGAAATGTGCTAAAAATCCAACATCTTTACAAAGTCCTTTTTCTTTAGTGTCAAAATATTGTATCATTTTTAGTTCAAATGTTTGCCGTTCCTGACTGTTTTTGAAGTTACCTTTTAACACTCTGACAGTAAAATTACTGATGAGTGATCTGGTCTTGAAAAATGTTCCCCTACTAGTGTATGTAACCCCTCACCCTTGCCTTTCTACTAAAACGACAGGTGGCATGCTGTTGGCGTTGGCAGCAATACTTGGTGGGGACCTGGGTTTGGGGAGGATGAGGTTACCTGGCACAAGGGACCTAGGTTTGGCTACTCTGCACAGGGGCACCCAAGTAAATCCAACTACAGGAAGCAATAACTGTAATTTCCAGAACCAGGATTGGGATTTTTCAGTGTGGCTTTATTCAAAACTAGCTGACACATGACAACGCATTGATGGTCCCCCAAGGGGCTACGTTCACTGTATATGCAGATAGAGACTAAAGGTGGTCCACTTGAAGAATGAACCCATTTTTACTATTGTCTGGCTCTGGACCCACCAGGCACTCAGCCCAGACTTGCATGCGCTTTGGATACACAGCCCAACTGGCCCGGCTCCCCTGCTGGCCACTTGACTGATGGTCCATTTGAAGAATGAACCCAAACTTTACTTGGAGAGACTCCCATCAGACAAGGAGAATATTTCCCATCCTGTGGCTCCCCACACCACTTAGAGTCTGCGACTCCTAGAGAGATTTGTTTTCTTACTTCCATCGGACTCCCATCAAACAAGGAGAATATTTTCCATCCTGTGGCTCCCCACACCACTTAGAGTCAGCGACTCCTAGAGAGATTTTCCAAAGTTGTGACCCACGTCTGGGCACCTACCTCATCACTGGCCAGGTGCATGAGGCAAGTAGCAAATCACAGAAGAAATCCGTAGAGGTGGACCTGGTCACTAAAGATGGGGGGTGTTCCCACCTCCAGCTCCCACAGCCCATACCCGGCCATTTCTCTGGACAAACATAAACTTAAAACTTTGACATGTAAATTAAACGGTGGATGACCTGAAGCACCCCCTCTACAGCATTACTTGAAATCCATTAAAACTTTAGACTTTTTGACTGCTCCATTTGTTGACCTAGTAAAATAGTCCTCCCAAATAGCAGTCTACATCCCAACTTTCTTTATATTTCCAAACTGATTAAACAATTGGTTTGCCCCTTCAAATGGAGCAAAACACTCACCCTTTCATTGCAGGTGCCCCACAGGCGAAGTATCACATCCTTTACTGTTATACAAGAACAGAAACTGTAAACAGGCAGCTTTCTTCTATAGTGGAAATAGGGGATTGCCCCTGGAATCCACAGAGGGACTTTTCTTCCACCCCCCCAGAGGAAGGGGGCACTGAGACCTGGACAGCGGTCTCCATCACTTTTAAAAGGTAAACAGGATCACACCTCCTTCTCCAACAAAAGGTAAACAGAAACTGCCTTTGAAAACTCCCAAAGTTCTAAACTCACTCCCTGAGCTGCAGATTCCAATGTGGCTTATGCAGCTGCGACAGTTCTATGGTGATGTCATCTCTCAAGTCTCAGCTGTGACTGAGAACAGAGTGAGACAGTGTGAAACCCATTTAACTGGAGTGTCACAAGCTGCCTTCCCTGCCTACCACTAGGTCTTACTGGGATTCTAGTAACCCCGGATAACAAGGGGGGTTACATGTATTTTAATTTTTATGGGTAACTGTGAATCTGTGGTGATTCATTCTTGTTTTGAGTTCCCATCCAATTTCACCAATATAGCAGACTTCCTCACATTTTCTACATTGTATCATATATACTACATTGTTAGAAGAACAGATATATGAGTGTTGGATTTTAAATGTTTTTCCATTATGAGTGACACGTCTCAGGAAAGATATGTGTACATAGTTTGCAGTGAGGTGCTTTGCATGCTTTTGTACCTTTATCATCTAGCTGGAGCTCAGTGGGAAGTTTGCTTCGAACCAGTTTCTGCTTCAGGTTTGGTGGTTGGTGGAAGGCTAGCACTGGTGGAGTGGGAAATATATTTTTTATAGTCTCATCTTCAGACAGTAGTGGCTGTAGATCTTTAATTATTTTCCATAGTTTTTTCCAGTTCTGGGTGGTTGTAGGTTACTGCCAGAGGTGTGCAATCAGATGTTCTCCGTGGCTTGTACCTTAGTAGTTCTTCTCTATGTCTACGAGTGCAGAATGGATATTCCTGTCAGTGGTGCAGGTTTTATATCCCTTCTGCCTGAAAGATTCTTTTACTGTACTAAGGTGTCTGTCCCGTCATCTTGGTTTGAACAAATGCAGTGGTACCGGATGGCCTAGCTGTGTATAATGGATGTTTTGGCATGTGAGGGATGGTAGCTCAAGCTGTTAAGGTAAGTGCATCTGTCTGTAGGTTTTCTGTACACAGATGTTTGCAGTGTTCCATTTTTTAGTGTGACTGTGGTATCCAGGAAATGCACACACTTTGAGTAATTTATTTGGAATTTAATGGAAGGAAGGAATTTATTGAAGCTGTCAAAAAGTTTTATTTTAAGTTTTCCTCTCCTGCTGTCCATATGATAAAGATATCATCAATATATCAATAGTATTTTAATGGCTTATGATGTTGTGTGCTGAGGAATTTTTTTTCTAGATCTGCCATGAACAGGTTAGCATACTGTGGTGCCATCCTGGTGCCCATAGCTGTCCCCATATTTTAAAGGTAAATATCAATGATGAAACCGAAAGAATTGTGTGTAAGGATGTATTCCATAAGTTTGTCTATCACATCTGGTGGATGTTTGCTCTCTGTGGTGGCTTTTCGCAGGTATTCATAGCACGCCATTACGCCAGCTCTGTGAGGGATGTTGCTGTATAAGGATTCAACATCCATTGTGATCAAAACAGTGTCAGGTGGTAACTGGTCAGTACTGTGCAGTTTGTTTAAAAAATCGGTAGTATCCTGTATGAAGCCATTTGTGTTTTGCACCAGTGGTTTGAGTATACCTTCTATGAGTCCAGAAATACCCTCCATTAATGTGCCAATTCCTGATATAATTGATCTGCCGGGGTTTCCAGATTTGTGAATTTTTGGTAACATGTAGAAGGTTCCTAGTGTTGGCCTTGTTGGTATCAGATTTTCCAGTTCATTATGTGTATGTTCTGGAAATGTGCTGATTAGTAGTTTCAATTCTTTAATCAATTTCTTTGTGGGGTCTGAGGTCAGCTTCCTGTAGTAGGTGTTGTCCAAAAGTTGCCTGTAGCCTTCCTGTGTGTAGTTGGTTGTATCCATGATCACAACTGCACCCCCCTTATCAGCAGGTTTAATGATGATGGATGCTTTTATTGTTTTGTAGGTTACTGATTGCTTTTCTTTCCAAAGGTGAGAGGTTGTATAGAATGTTTCTCTGTTTGCTGGAGATTTGTGATTGTACCCTGTGTCTAAAACTGTCTATAAAGTTGTCCAGTTTAGGGTTACGTCCACTCGGTGGAGTGAAGTGGGAGTGCTTCTTTGTGTGGCAAGGTAGGGTCCTCTGAATGCTGTATAGTTTTAATTCCAAGAGCAGAAGGTCTAAGACCCCTCTGAGGCTGTCATATGAACTGTGAGCTAGGCTCCTCTCTAGTCTCTGTTGTTCTGGGAGCAGTCCACAGGACCCTACCTTGCCACACACCAGTAGCCAAATGGAAGTGAATATACACCCCAGATATGGGTCCACAACGAACACTGAATCAGACCTCACTAAGACTGGCAATTGGATGACCATGTCCAATAGAATAATTAACCTCTCCAGTCATTTGCTATTACAGCCAGAAATGTCAGTTCTCTCTAAAGGTCTGACATTCTGTCCCTCTTCAAAACTTGATGAAATACAACTGTACTCAGACCTGGAGGAATTCTTCAAAAGGTTATGACTGAGAGAATTCTTTCACGATCAAGAGGGCTCATCTGATAGAAGTTGTATCCTCCCCGTCGCTGCTCCTATAGATGCCCAAACTGAGTCACTCATATACGAGTTGCTCAATTGGTTTCGCTATTTTAACGTGCTACCATTGCTATCCCATGCTCATATGACCATGGCCGAACTATGGTCAAACATAGATGAACCATGGTTAACCCACGGTTGACAATGGCATGTCCAGAACATTCCAAAAATACACTGGGAAAAGCCATAATACACTATGATGATGCTTCAAGAATTCTATAGCAACTGTGACCAACAACAGTAGCCAAATGGAACCAAAACAATCTATTAATTAACAGGTCTACAATTAAAATTGCAGATTCTAAAAATACAGCTACAACTTGAACATATTTTGAAGAACTGATTTTACTTTGAAAAACAAACAAACAAAAAGATATATAAGGCAAAAAAGAGGTGGCATAATTTAGTTTCAAAATTAAACTGATCCTGGCAAGGCTTTAGACGGATTATGATTAGCTGAAATAAGAGCAAGCACAAACTTGAAAAAAGAGGCTAACTAGCAGTAAAATAGATTTTCAGTAACAGTTGCATCTTTTATTCTAATATTCACACTTGGGGTTGAAAGGTCTAACACCACTTAAAATTATCTAAACCCCCCCGTGGGTACATGCAGGAAAATGAGTTGATGATAGGAGCAAGTGAAGCAGGTGGAAATGGAGAAGCAGAGGAATTGAGACCACATAAGAAAGATAACTTGGGGGGGGGGAGAAGAAGGTGTGCAAAAACAGGAGCAGAGGGAGGATAGGCTACAAAACATGGAAGGCCATGGCAACTAATGCCTGTAGTCTAGGAAATAAAATCCCAGACCTGGAGGCCTTGTTAGTGGAGGCAGACCTGGACATAGCAGCAATAACAGAGACATGGTACACTGCAAATCATGCGTGGACATAAATGTACCAGGTTATGCTCTGTTCAGGAGGGATGGGGGTAAAGAAAGGGGGGGGCTCTGCATGTCAGAGAGGGTATAAAGGCAACAGAGGTGCAGGGCAGACAGGGGGAGGTCAAGACACTGTGGGTCACCCTTGAACCTGCCAATGGCACAGCAATATATACAGGGATGATCTACAGGCCCCTAGTACAGGGGGAGGAAGTGGACAGGGGAGCTGGTGGATGAAATACATGAGATGGTAACTAAAGGTGAAATTCTGCTGCTGGGTGATTTCAATATGCCAGACATGGATTGGATCACCCAGGCAGCTGCTTCAACCAGAAGCAGAGGCATCCTAGATTCCCTACAGTGGGCAGGTCTAAGGCAGCTAGTGCTTGATCCCACCAGAGACAGGGCAATTCTGGACCTAGTACTGACCAATGGGGACAGAATTGCAGAAGTCTGGGTAGAAGGACAACTGGGGTCCAGTGACCACCATGTAGTGTGGTTTAGCATGGGGCAGGGACCCAGTCAAGTCATGCAAAGGCAAAGGTTTTAGATTTCAAAAGGACAAACTTTGCTGAAATGGGGAGATGTACCAGAGTAGCCCTGGAGAAGATAGCGGTAACAAGGCATGGGGGGGAGTGGAAGGGCAGAGGGGGCACCTGAAAGGATTCCTAGTGGAAGTGATGAACCAATGTGTCAGGTTAATATCCAAAGGCAAGAGAAGGAGGAAGCCACTATGGTTCTCAAAAGAGGTGGCAGGCAAAATAAGGGCTAGAAGGGCAGGTTTCAGGAACTATAAGGAGATTCAAAGGGAGGAAGACAGGAAGGTGTACCTAGAGTGTCTAAGGGAAGTGCGGAATGCTGTTAGGAGTGCAAAGGTGCAGACTGTGAAAGGATTAGTGCAGACAGTGAAGAAAAGGGACAAGACATTCTTTAGGTACATCAGCAAAAGAAGAAAAACCAGGGAAGGGGATTGTAATGCTCCAAAGGGATGAAGGAGAGTGTAAGGAAGGAGACCTAGAAAAGGTAAAATACTGAATAAATACTACTGTTCAGTATTCACTGAAGAGGGGGAGGGTCAGGGACCATAGCTGGGAAACAGATACATAGGGGGAAGAGAATTGGACACCAGTCCATTCACAGTGGAGAGAGTCCTGGAGCAGCTCACAAAACTGAAGGTGGACAAAGCAATGGGGCCAGATGGCATACACCCGAGGATATTAAGGGAGCTGCGAAGGGAGCTAGCAGGATCTCTGGCAGCCATGTTCACAGACTCACTCAACACAGGAGTGCTTCCAGAGGACTGGAAGAGGGCACATATAGTCTGTCCCTCTACACAAAGCAGTAGTAGGGAGGAAGGTGGGGAATTATAGGCGGTCAGCCTCAGATCATGGAGGCACTGCTTAAAGAACGAATAGTGGCACATCTGGAATCCAGTGGTGCCCAGGATCCAAGGCAACATGGATTCACAGCAGGAAGGTCATGTCAGACAAATCTGATAGATTTTTTTGACTGGGTGATGAAGGAAGTAAATCAGGGGAGGCGGTGGACATTGCCTACCTCGATTTCAGCAAGGCCTTAGACACCGTCCCGCATAAAAGGCTGGTAAACAAAATGGGTAGTCAGGGCATGGGGCACATGGTGGTAAACTGGGTTAGGAAGTGGCTAACATACAGGAGGCAGAGGGTGGTGGTAAATGGGATCCAATCAGGAGAGAGGGGGTGACAAGTGGGATACCTCAAGGATCAGTACTTGGGCCAGTCTTGTTCAATGTCATCATTAGTGACATTGCAGAAGGGCTGAAGGGAAAGGTCTGCCAGTTTGCAGATGACACTAAGATCTGTAACAGGGTGGATACTCAAGATGGGGTGGAGAAAATGAGGAGGGGCCTGGGTAAGCTTGAAAAATGGTCTGAGGTGTAGGAACTGAGGTTTAATTCAAAAAAGTACAAACTAATGCACTTAAGACAAAGGAACCCTGGGGAGAGCTACAGGATCGGGGGGAGTTGCTGACAATCACCAAGGAAGAAAAAGACCTAGGGGTTATTATTTCAGATGCCCTAAAGATGTCTAAGCAGAGTACAAAGGCTACAGGGAGGGCCAGTGGCATGATGGGGTGCACAGGCAGAGGTATCAGTAGCAGAAGGTGGGAGGTTGTCATGCCATGTATAAAACACTGGTGAGGCCTCACCTAGAGTACTTTGTATAGTTTTGGAGGATGCACCTTTGTAAGGACACTGACAGGGTGCAGGCAGTCCAGAGAAGGGTGACTAAGATGGTACAGGGCTTGCACCACAAAACATATGAGGAGAGATTAAAGGACCTCAATATGTACTCGCTGGAGGAGAGGAAGGATTGGAGGGACATGATAAAAACATTCAAGCACCTTAAGGGCATAAACAAGGTGCATGGGGGGAGACATCTTACAATACAGGAGGAGTAGAAGAACTAGGGGATATGATATGAAATTGGAAGATGACAGGTTGAGGGGAAATGTAAGAAAGTTTTTCTTCACTGAGAGGGTGGTAGATACATGGAACAATCTGCCACAAGAGGTGGTGGGAGCAAGCACAATGGATGGATTTAAACAGGCCTGGGACAGGCATAAGGGAATGTTAGAGATGGGAAGGAGTGGTGCAAAGCCACTAACCAGAAAGGGTCAGAGGCCACAAACAAGTATAGAGCTTATGGACAGACTGGAATGGGCCTGGTGGTCCTTATCTGCTGACAATTTCTATATTTCTATGTAAACCCCAGTAAAGGGGTTAAGTGGCCCTATCTCTAAATGAGACTAAACTGACAACCAGAAATATTTTATATCATTTTAAAGTAGAATGTATACCATAAATAATTTAAATGATGGAACTACTAATGCGATTAAACACAATGTTTATATTTTGATTTTATTTCGTTTTTTATTTAAAATGAGAGTCTATAGACAATAAATGCCTGTTTTCATAGGCAACCTTAGTTATGCTACAAATAGCAGAGAGTATAAAATTAAGACTACATATACAGACAATAAAATACATAGTACAAGAATCACATTTTCATACATAAAGTAGAGCACCATTAGTGCCCATTATAAATGTCCATAACACCAATAACATTTCTTAAAGAGAAACTGTCAGCAATAAGAGCCTCACACCCAAGTGTGAGGCTGATCCTATTTTGCAATTTTTGCGCAATTTTTTTTTACTTACTGTTTACTTCAGCATAATAGAATGTAGTAGGCTAATTTTTCTGACTTCTAAGATGCCATTTCACGTAACAGACATACTAGAATCCCCTGCCGCTGACATCAGAGGAGGGCTGTAGATCTGGCAGATTCAATAGGCTTCAATAGCCTGCAGTACAAATATTAAAGATTTTGTAAACTAAAATCGGATGTTTGCTGGTCCTGCTGTGCTCAAATGGCTTAATACAGTCCTCTGTGACTGTACTTTACCCCAGGAGAACAGCAGACCAGCAAACAGAAGATTACAGCTTATAAAAAATGTTGACATTCTCTGCAAGCTATTGAATCTCCCACTGCTGCTGCCCTCCTCTGATGTCAGCTGCAGGGGATTCTGGGTTGTCTGGTTACAGGAAATGTTAGCTTACAAGTCAATGAAATGAGCCTGCTAACATTTATTACACTGCAGTAATCAGTAAGTAAAAAAAAGTGTTTCTGCACACAAAGGGCTAATTAGGATTAGCTTCACACGTGGATGTGAAGCTCTTATTGCTGACAGTTCCCCTTTGAAGCTGTAACAAATGATTTGTAATTAGCTGATGTTTTTATGGATAAATGTAAGGAATTCCAAAAACTGCCAACTCTATAATAGAAAGCTGTTTGCCCTATCTTCTTTGAACATTTAGGTCATTTTAAATACATTATAACCTTGATTATCTGAACCACCAGGGAGACAGCTGTTTTTTCGGAAAATCAAGAGGTTCGGATAATCAAGGTTACATATTTTCTCAATGACATGCCATGCGCTACAGTTAAAGACTAACTGTGATTCATAAAAAAGTGAAAACAATGCTTTATTAAGTTCATTCATTTAATGTGTAATCTGTAATCACTCTCTGCTTGGAGCATTTGTTTCTCTTTTGAATTGCCTTCTGTCTCAGCTGGCAGAGCAGCAAAGTATTGTATTAAGGTAGTCACTACCTACTTGACTCTCCAGCCACAGAATGCATGTGTTGAAGGTGGCAATGGCTTCACCTGCTGTCACTAACAGAACTGTGGAGTCACAGTCCTCATCGCTCTCACCTTTGGTCCTGTCATCGTCAGCATTGTCTTCTGTTGCGATCGCAATGATGTCAGCATCTGACAAATCACTGGAGCCCTTGTCATGCTCATCTGACTCCAGCCAATCATTGAGCTGCTCCTCTCCCAGGCCAAGGGTTGCCACCAGTTCCTGTAACTCCTTGGTCACTTCTTCTTTTTTAATGCGGTCAGGCTGATTTCTGCATTTTCCTCTGATAAGACCTGGCAGAGCAGTTTACCACAGTAGATTCTTTTCAGTGTACTGTGCCAAAATGGCTTGATTACAACCACATAACAGGCTGTAGTGTTGACTGAATGACTGGAACTAGTGTTACAGCTTACAGTAGGTGGCCACTAATTGCCACTACTGTAATTGACTGACTGACTCAACTTATAAAGCTGTCAAACAGGGCAAAAACTCGGGGGACAAGTCTGCGGTTCGGATAATGCGGAGGTTCGGATAAAAGAGGTCTGGATAATCGAGGTTATACTGTATAAGCAATCTATAGATCGGGTTTTAACATTTGACAATGCCGATATTTCTACCAATAATCTTAATTTAGCTAGTACTTTTTCATTTACCATCTTCCAGGCCTAACATCCCAGTTGTTCCTTTATTCTTTGTTGCAAAGTATACCACTTCAATATGCTGTATAAACAACAAACATGACTTTCTAAAGGTAAATCAGATGCAAACCTATAAGCTTTGTTGAGTAACAGTGCTACTCTCTGCATCAAAGATTTACTGGCAGATGAGTAAATGACTAGACCATAGTCAATAATAGATAGAACATGAGTTTCAACAATACGTTTTTTTATTTCCTCTGTATTCCTATACAGCATGCCAAATCATTGGTTTACAGACTTCACAACATTGTCAATGTGCTGAGGATAACTAAGACAGCTATTTAGAGTCAGACCTAAATATTTATATTGTGTGACTTGATCCAAAATAATACCATCAGATGTTTTTACAAAAAGAGAATCCTGGTAACCAGTATGTTGCCTAGAATGGAATAAGGAGGGTTGACTGGCTCAGAGGTAGCCCCATTTGTCCCAGACCACTTGACCTAGGGTGTCAGACAAGGAAGAGGGGGTGGGGAAAAGGGGAGGGAAAAGAAGCAGAAAAGGCAAAGCTAGGACAAAAGGTGAATGACATCACTCAACGGGGAGGGGTAAGGTGACAGACAGACAAAGGGGAGGAGCATGGAGAGAGGTGGAGAAGGGATTGGCCCAGGGAGGAAGAGAGAGAGAGAGAGGTGGGAGGGTATTTGAGAGCTGCACAGAGCAGATTCCTCACTTTTTGCTAACTATTAGCTTTGAGTGGTGTATACCTGCCTGCTCTGCTGTCCCTAATGTGGACCAACATTTCCTATTGTAACAGTAACAATGGATAATGTTTACTAATGTAGCTAGAATATAATACTGACAGAACTAATGCACTACTGAGAATTACCATATTAGCCAGATAATACATTTTATGGTCTAGTATGCCATCTACTGACAAATGTTAGAATAGGAGTCCAATAACCCATCCGTGGTCTTAGCACACCACCTATGGTACAAAGTCATGATGCTATGACCAGCAATATTATGAGACTCGTCCGAATGTTTTACAAAGTTAGATAGCATAATAATATATTCTGTGCAAGTGCAACGTCTTACAGCCTTGGGTGCGAAACACCCAGTGTGTCCTCCAATAAGAAGCTGAACACAAGAATGCAATTACGCACATGAGCCCATTACTCTGGCAATGGGACTTTGTTATCTGCAGTATGAGAAGTAATGTACAGGGCTTAGCCCCGGGGGATTCTTGGGAGCTTTGTGGTTCCATACCAGGTGTATGATTTTTCCAGTTGGTCAGACTTTGTCTAGACTGTCCTCTGTATAGTGTTAGGGTAATAAACTCTTATTTTGTATATATGTTTCCTGTGTGATGTTTTACCATCAGTTCAGAAGCTGCTGATTCTACAAACTGATGACTATGGCATAGACTTGACTGGTTAAAACTTCACCGGTTGAAAAAAACAGGTGTTGAAAAGAATTTGGGGAATATTTGAATAAGGGGAAAATGCAGGGTTTCGAACCTGCACCCTCCCATTCACAAATACAGACGGACCTTTTAGGCTGTCCATGCCTGAACGTGATGGGATAAACAAAGGTGCTTGACCCTATGCCCACGTTCTAAAGTGGAACGACCTGAAGGATGCCATAGCCCTGACAGTGTATTTGCCTAAAAGGAGAGTGCAGGGTAGACTGGTACACTCTGGGCTCCTCGTCTAGTGCAGGAAAGAGGCAGAACTTTCACAACTGCCATCAGTGCTAAACTTTAAGTTAGAAGTCTCAAAACCTTTTAGCCTCCCATGGAGGTTGGGGTGTTTTTGCACTAAGTGCTAAGTCTGAAGCCCACCTAATACAGCACGTCTGTTCGCTGTTCTTGGAGACCAAACATACGGTCAAGTAACAACCAAAAAGGGGTTATGGTTGCCACCTTGTAAACTGCTTTACAGGCAGTTGAAGCAAGCTCTCAGCTTTGGAAGCAGAGCTGGAATCCAAATCACGAGAAGCAGGCGAGCAATGCAGGGAATGGGAACAGGAAATAGAAAGTCTCAGGAATGTAATGCAAATGGAAATGTGTAGTACTTTGCTAGAGAAGGACAGATAAATTATTAGGTTGCGAGAGGACCGTGAGAAGTTACAAAAGGATAAGAAACAGGCACTGAAGTTGAAGGATATTTTAACTGCTGCAAACAAGGAAGAAAAGGGTAAGTGTCAGAATGCATTGGACAGGGAGATGAGAGAAAAATTGCAAAGTGTGCGCCACATATAGAGTTTTGCAAAATCATGTTAGCAAGGGACAGAGTGAAGGTGGCAGAACAGATCATCCTCTGTGTAGAAGAAAGCTGGCAAAATAATATCAGCAACTGAAAATCCTGAAAGGTCATGTGAAAGCTTTGCTGTATGCCCCGCCTATCGACCTGGCATCACTGAAGGATGATGAAGGCAATGGCAGAGATCTCCAAGATGGTGGACCTTGGGACGCTAGAGGGTCGAGGCCTTGCCAACCTCTGTTTGCCATCTTGAGTAAGTCCAACAAGTCTCAGGTTGAGTCCTTGGCTGAGCAAGCAATTACAAGGGCAGGTGTAGCCAAGGCCAATTCCCTGGTGATTCGCGAGGCCATAAATCGACCTGCTAAAGGACGAAATAGGCCAGAACAGCCTCGTCTGGGTCGTGGCCATGGCTACAGCCAAGGAGGTGGTTAAGACCATGGCAGCACAGCCAGAACACACCCCAAATGCACAGCAGTCTGCACAAATCATCCAAAACATCGCAGACAAAATAGGCCAAAAGGCCTTTGGTGACAATCTGAGCTGCCATTTGGAGACAGTCCGAAATCAGTGCAAAATGCTCAGCCTTCTAATTGAGCATAAAGTGCAGGTTTTGAAACAGACAGTCGACCCTATGTTGTGCGTCAAGCTACGGGAAACGGTACATGAGAACACGGAGGCTGGGTTCGAGGACGTCGCTGCCAGCCTCATTGCGGCACACAACCCCAATCTAGTGGGTGAGATGATGGCCCACAATGTAAAGCAATTCACCAAGGAGACTCTGGCCCAGTATGACAGCCATCTCTGGATGGCCTACCATACCAGGAAGGGGTTGGCCGATGAGAATGCTACGTGTGACTCAGTGGAGTACAAAAATCTGTTTTTGAAATACATGTTACAGGTCTTCCGAGAGAAAGATGAGGCCTCTGTTTTCCCAAGAATGGACCTTTTAGCTGAGATCATGGAAAGGGTGGAGCACGCATATCAGCTGTATGGGCAAGGCTGGACCACTAACTCCAAAGTCAAGGTGGCCGCAGTGCAACCTAGCACTGAGCCATTCACACAGTACATGGTAGAAGGCAAATAAAAGGAACAGGCCTACTATCAGAACAAAGGAGGAAACACCAAGAGCCGATGCAAAGAGCAGCAGCAGTTTTATCTGCTGCAGCAAAAAGGAAAGGGGAACGATGGTCAAAAACAGAAGTCCAGCCCTTCCTACAAGGAGCTGCTGGAGAATGCAACAGACTCGGGGAGTTTGAGGTCAAAGTGAAATCACTTGCGACACACTCCCCCAGAAACCTATTGCAGCCATCCCTTATTCAACTGTTCCATTGGCACCTCCGTACCAGGAGAAGCCTGAAACCAAAAAGTCTCCACATCATGAGTGTACCCAGATATTCCAAAAGACGGACCCCCATCCCCCATCAGAGCAAGGTGAATCAGACTGATGGTATCAGGTCCTAGTATGCATTCTCACCACCCTGGTAATGAATAAGTCTGGCCATCCACGTACAGAAGTGTTGGATAGGGGCCACCAACTTGAAATACTTCTAGATACAGGTGTTGCTGTCTCAGTGCTGCATCAAGAAGATCCAAAGCTATCTCGATGGTCTACAGGTATAGTACTTCCACCTAAACCTTCAAGGGGACTGAAGTTACTACCTACAGGTTCAAACACATACCAGTGACCAGTGGTACCTTGGAGGTGCAGCATCATTTTTGATCTCATGATCTTACATCACCACCAAAGTATCTTAGGAATTGACTTCCTGGCATGTCACAGATGTGCACTGGACCTAGCCAATAGGCTGTTACTCCAGATTCTAGGACATGCTCGCATGCTCCTCATCTCTGACTCACACGTGGTAGCAGCAGTGGAACTCAATGATGAGGAGTATGATGTCATCATCATGCTACAACATCACAAGCTGCTTCTCCAACTCAGGCCAATCTTGGAAAGGCACGGTGAAGCCTTTGCCAAAAACAAGCATGACTATGGAAGGATGGATACCCTTATCCAAGTCACTGGCAGTGATCCACCATGCCAGAGGCAGTATCCATTCCCAGCAGAGGCAGTACCCTCACTGAGAGCCACCATTGATTCCCTTTTGAAACAAGGGGTCATCAGGTCTTGTGTATCCACAGTCAACTCTCCCATTTTGACTGTGAAAAAACCCAGCAATAGTTGGAGGCTCACCACTGATTACCGCAGACTTAATCAAGTTACCCCTAGTTGTGCCCCAACTGTGACTTCTGCCCCAAATGTGCTCAACCTTCTAAAGCCTAAACACCAGTGGTTCAGCACCTTAGACATTTTAAATGGGTTCTGGTCACTACCATTGGCCCCTGAGAGCCAATACAGATTTGCCTTCACATTTTAAGGATAGCAGTACATATGAAACTGTCTCCTGCAGGGATTCCATAACATTCTCTCGTTGTTCTACATCCACATGAGAGATGCCATACATGGTGACTCTACCCCTGAATGTCTTCTACAATATGTAGATGACCTCCTTTTGTCCACAACTGACTTGGAAAGATACCTGAAGCTCCTGGATGAGCTCCTCACCCTTCTGCAGAAGGCAGGCCTCAAATGCAATCCTGCAAAGGTACAGTTATGTAAGCCAGAAGTCACCTTTCTGGGCCTACGCATAACTGGAGAGGGCAGGAGCCCTGCCCTGGACAAGGTCCAAGGCCTTCAAGATTTGCCATTATCAACCAGTGTGGCAACTCTGAGAGGTTTCCTGGGTATGATCAACTTTTTCAGGGACTTCATTTGCAACTTTGCACAAAAGGCTGCACCTCTGTGTGAACTCCTGAAAAAGGATGGCCCCTGGCAATAGGGACTGACTCACACCAATGCTGTCACCTCTCTGAAAAATGATTTGGCCTCTGCCCCAGCATTGGTCAGTCCAAACCCCAACCTTCCATTCCACTTGGAGACTGTAACCTCTGAAGTGGGTATGTCAGCAGTTCTTACACAGAAGGCCAATGGTACCTTAAGGCCTATTGTCTATGCATCCCAAATACTCTCCACAGTAGAGCAGAAGTACTCCTTTTACAAAAGAAATCTGCTGGCAGCCTTTTGGGCTGTCAAATATTTCACTTACATAGTAGGGTTCTGCCCTATTATCTTGCACACCAACCATACACCCACTAACTTCCTATTGACAGATAGGATTAAGGACGGTAATGTGTCCAACACCAGGGCAACCCATTGGTATCTACTCCTGCAGGATAGAGACATGAAATGCCATCAATTTTAGCACATGGTCTCTTTACCAAGGAGACCCACATAAGTGTGGCCTAGAGCCACCTGCCCTACCTGAATCAGGCCCATTCCTCCCAGCAACAGAGAACACTCTGAAAGACCCTGTCTTATGTTGCATCTTTACAGATGGATCTTCCTCATACCATGAGGGGGTACAAATTGCAGGATTTGGGGTCTTGGTCCTGGTTCCATCAGGTGACACCTTTGAAGTGTCCAGGAAATGCACTATTAAGTCATCCCAGTTGCAGAACTTTCTGTTGTGGCCTGTGCCTTGGAGACCATTGATGTCAAAGGAGAATAAGATACCATCATCTTCTCTGATTCATCCTGGGTGTGCTATTCTTTGACAGATTTCCTTCCTTTCTGGAAGGCCCATGACTTCACCTCTTCAGAAGGTATCACTGTCAAACACAGGGAGAGCTGTTTGTTTACATTTTCAGCCTTGCTAAGCAATTTGTTTTTAGGCTGTACTTTCACAAAATCAAGGCCCATTCTAAATCTGAACCTTTCTATGAACACAATAACTGAGCTGACACTTTAGCCAAAGATGGAGCTTGGGAGGGGGGATATGACAATGCCTCCTCCCATTGCAACACTAGTAGTGGCTGCAAACAAGAAAACCAAAGTGGTCCCTTTGGATTTGACTGAGTTGCAACTAGCAGATCCAGAAATCAAAGAGGTACTGTATATGAATATCTCTCCAAGGAAACAGAGAAAGAAATGATTGCAAACAACCCATGCAAAAGACATTCAGATAACCTCCACCTGTCTCAGGATCAGAAATTGGTCCTATATCATTCAGGTGATCTCAATCTTTGGGTGATCCCCAAAACACTTTGATCAGAAGTCATCCATCAAGTACATGACACCTCTACAAGTGGACACCAAGGAGTGGACAAAACAGTCCAGAGAGTGAAAACCATGGGCTGGTGGCCTGGCATAACAGCTGATGTCCAGCATTATGTGGACAACTGCATTACCTGTGCACAGAACAACCCGATTCTAGGCAAGACAAATGCCAAACTCCTTCCCCAAAGGCACTCTGGTCCCTGGAATGACATTCAAAATGATTTCATTGGATCATTGCCCTGTACCACCAAATACAATAAGTATGCACTTACAATCACTAACCTATTCTCAGAATGGGCCGAGGCCTTCTCATGTAGGGCCGCTACTGCAAAAATCACTGTTAGAAGTAGTATTTACCAGATGGGGCCTACCTCTTAAGGCATACTCTGATAAAGGAACCACCTTCACAGGAGAACTAATGCAGAAAAGTTTGAAGTTATTGGGAGTTAGTCAAACGTTTCACATATCTTAACTCAGTCATCAGGACAAGCAGAGAGAACTAACATCACATAAAGCTGATATGTAAATTTGCATCTGAAAATGGAAAAACTTGGGATACCCTGTTGCCCTTACTCCTAATGGCAATTAGAGCTACTCCATCTGCATTAACCAGGTGTACACCTTTTGAGGTGATGACTGGTAGACAAATGAGATTGCCAGAACTTCTGATGATCGATCTCAGTGCCCCTACTGCGGATAGAGTGTCAGTAGATACTTATGTCACACAACTGCGAAACAACATTGTCCAAACCCATGTGTCTGCCGCTAATAACTTGGGTCAAGCCCAACTGCAGTCCACGCAGTATTTTGATAAAAATGTCAAAAAAGTCGACTGGCAAGTAGGTAACAAAGTGTCATGGCACTAAAATTTGCCTGTCCTGCACAAGTAAATGGGCAGACCCATATGAAATCATCAACAAGCTGAGTCCAGCTGTTTGTCACGTGCGTTTCACTCACAGCAAGAAACCAGTGTACTAGTGGTACCATGCTAATCAGCTTAAGCTCTACAAAGGAGAGTAGAAACCCAGAAAATGTTGTTTAAATGCTTCTTCCTCTACCCCAGTGGGAAGGAGACCTGTCTGCCTAACCTTTTTGTTTTCTTTCATTTCAGCTGCTGCAAATCCAAAAGTTTTGGTAAACCAAGAAGATGAATGCCAGGGGAAAGCTAATCCTCCTCCTCCTCCAATTCCTAGACCTATGGCCTGAGAGAGCTGGCAACACCACACTTGACTCCTCAACAGAAGTTCCAGCAGAGCGAGGAGCATCATCAGAAATCCAAGGCGTACCAGGCCCACATCTGTGCCTTTCTTCACACCATGAATCCAAATGAACCAGCCTATTTACTTTTGCCAGATCTTGCCCCTACCCCGGTATAACAATTGACTTCCCATCTACCCATACTTATGAATGAGTCATTGATGCTTTGATGAGTTCCAAGATGGCGGCTAGGCTGAGCCAGCCATCAAGAGCTCTGTACTGAGCTACCATTTGTTTTCTTGTATTTTGCACCTTTCTTTTTAGTTTTGCTAAGTTTATGTGTTATTTTATTTTATTTATATAACTGCCATTTACATGACCACTCAGCTCTGCTGCTTTCCCGGTTTGGTCCGTTGTTTGGCGGTTCTGTGATTCGTGTTTGCGGTTCTGACGTTTCCAAGGGAGAGTTTGTCTGGGAGCCCAATGCTGGATTTCCCTGTTGGAGGTCTGGGATTGCTGTTGCTGGAGCCACAGATGTTTTTTTTTTCTTCTGAAGTGATTTCTGCTGCCTGACTGGATTCTGTGTGGTCATCCTCGGCTCTGAATCTACAGGAGTTTAAGGGAGGAAAAAAATTACTTTTATTCAGTATTGTGAGTAGGAATATTCTGTGCCACTGTGAAGCCTGGCTGGAACCAGAATTAGTGTGTCTGGGTGCTTGTGGAGAGGGGGAGACCTCCTCTGTGTAGCCGAAGACATTTGGGGCATTTTTGGGACTTGGTAAAATTGACAAGGAGACCCGAAGTTTTCCAGGGTGCAGAATTAAGGAGCTTTTAGTGGCTCAAGGGCAGCCTGGTTTAAAATCGGAGTGTGGCGTGGCTGGGAGCTGCATTGGTTGGGACCTCCCCTTGCGCCTAGGGTCAGCCATCGACTTGGGTCTGCTTGCGACCGAACAGGAGTTGTCCCCGTGTGCTCTGAGGAGTTAGAGTCACAGAGGGACTCTCCTAAAACCCTTAGGGGGACAGTCTGTGTGGCCTGCCACCTGGGGTTTGTAGTTGCAGGTCACGGGTGATCTGGCGGAGGGCCTGTAAGTTCTGGCGCATTGGGGGAATGACTCCCTTTTGAGATTGTGCTGCATGCCCGACCTATTCACTGCACTGGTGCCCTTTAAGTTTGGCTCTGACTGCTACCTGGGCTTGTGGGTTTTTCCTTGCCCAAGATTGCTGTTTTATGATAACTCGCAGGAAGATAGCCTGTTTATATGTGGTAGCTGATCCGATTGTTTCTAAATCGACGAGCCTTCTTTCTTGGTTTGCCTACATTATATGGAACATTATTTATTTATTTTTGCTCCGAAAGTACAACTGATTTTAGAACCTTGCTGCTCTGGACAGAACTGTAGTACTCCCTGGTGGTGAGAGGACCTGGAGTAAACTTTCCAATCTAAAGTACTTTTGTTTTGGTTACTGTTTACTGTTTATTATTATAACCAGTGTAAGAGATTGGTTTAGTGGAAATTATTATTTGGTTTAATTTGTCTATTGGAAGTGAGAGCTCCAAGGAATTCACTTATAAACATGGTATGATTTAGCTTAAAATCATTTATTTAATTATTTTTCCATTGGGGGTAAGAGTTCAAATGGATCTTTATTTTTATTTATAGCTGGAACAACTGATTGGATTTCAGTTCTGGACTGCAAATCTGAACTCTGTGTATGAAATTGTTTTAATATTTTAAGGGGGTATTTTATTTCATTTTATTTTGTTTTATTTATTGTTCTTTTTAGGGTTGTTTAAGTTGGGGGTGGGAGGGTTTTGTTTGTATGAGGGTGAATAAATTGGTTTAAAATATGTGTTGGGGTAGAAGTAAAATGGTTAGGCAGCACTCCCCCTCAAGACTTCGGGATCTCCGTCCCTTTGAGTTACCCCCACTTACAGGGGAGGTTTATGCTAGATGTCGAAATCTCGGCATTATGAGATCAAAATGCAGAAAGATACGGGGATCCTGGAACTCTTGGGGGGGTATGGGAGGGAAGAGAATGGATACGGGCGGTGAGGGCTAGGAGATGTCCTGGGGCGAAATGGGTACTGGAGCAAGGTCCTCCTTGCCTAGTTCCCATACCCAAGGGCACTGACTTGGAGTGTGTCAGGCAGGAAGTGGGATCACCCTTGTATTTCCGTCCCTTTTGGGCAGTATTAAGCAATGCCAGGTCTATTAGGAATAAGACTGCAGTGATTGCGGACCTTGTTTCCTCAGTCAACTTGAGTTGCATCACCGAGAGCTGGCTAGATGGAAATGCTGGTCCTGTGTTGGACTCTGCGATTCCGGCTGGGTTCTCGGTGATTCACCGCCTGAGAGTGGACCGGAGGGGCGGGGGGGGTTGTGATCTGTTTTAGACAAGATCTGGATCTAAGGGAGGTGCCAGTTGGTGATACCAACTCCTTTGAGTGCATAGTCGGTGCAGGTGCAGGCTACAGGACCCTTCTTATCTACCATCCACCAGGGGATGAGAGGGAGTTCCTGAAGGAGGTTGCGGACTTCATCACCGATATGGTACTGGAATCTCCCAGATGGTTAATTCTGGGGGATTTCAATGCCTGGGTCGACGATGAACGCTCGTCATTTGGTCAAAACCTCCTCCAATTAATGGACTCATTGGGCCTATCACGAGTAATTACCTCTGCAACCCATGGGGGGGCATACATTGGACTTGGTGTTCCATCTGGGGATGGAAGTATCTGATGTGGAGGTGGAGCCAGTCGAATGGTCTGACCATCACGCCCTGAGGTTTAGATTTGGTGCCCCCTGAAATAGGCCTGCCCCCAGGGAGTTAGTACAGTTCCATCCTTTAAGAGGAGTTACCTCAGAAGGCCTAATGACGGAGCTGGACTTCTCGGATTTTCCAAGGGATAGCATGGATCCAGGGCCTCTGTTTGCGAAGTCACTGTCTGCTGCTGTGGAAATGACTATGCTGCAACAACCAGTGAATTAAAGGGAAATGTCCATGTCCCGTTAGGCCCCACCTCCATGTGAAACAGGGCCCAATTAGCAAAGGAATAAATATTAGTATATGTGGCACTTACTGTTTAGTATTTAATTTAAATTCATATCTGGTTGATCCTGCACCCTCTCCCCTGGCATTTTACGTTCAGACACCCTCCTTGTTGCACTCACAAGCACTCACGGTTGTCCCTGTGATGACGTGGCAGATGGGGAGTGGCTGGGGTATCTCCATAGAGTTGTTGTAGTCCTAGATTTCTTAACAGCTCTGGATTGTACTGCCATGCAGGGTTTTAAATAACTGATTAGCAGTTTTTTTCTTGGGATGATACTAACTGTACAGAAAGTATTTATATAGATTTTCTAGAAGGGTTATGTTTGTTAAACACAGTGAGACAAGAGCTATGCATTTTCACAAAGTTTTGGCACTTTTATGAGCAAAACACTAATCAATTTTTAGAGTTAAATAAAACCCTGCTGTCACATTTGGAGAACAGGTACAGACAGCTAGTGTGCCTGTTAGTCTGTACCTGGTCTTGGTATTGCAAGGACATATAATCTGTATTGCAATAGCTTCAAATAACTCCAGTTTGGAGTCTAGTGGTGTCCTTGCAATACCGAGACCAGGCACAGACTAACAGGCACACTAGCTGTCTGTACCTAGTCTCCGAATGTCACAGTAGTACACAGGCTCCAAACCAGAGCTGTTAAGAAATATAGGACTACAACAACCTTATGGAGACACCCTGGCAGCTCCTCGCTTGCCACGTCATCACGGGGACAGCCGTGGGTGCTTGTGGGTGTGACAGGGAGGGTGTCGGAATGTAAAATGCTGGCAGGGAGGGTGCAGGATCAACCAGATATGAATTTAAATGTAATACTAAACAGTAAGTGCCACATTTACTAATATTTATTCCTTTGCTAATCCGGCATAGAGGGACATGGATGTTTCCCTTTAAGATTTCAGCTCCTGAATAAATGTCAGGCATGGATGAACCGCAATGGATGAAGTTCCTGTTTTCATTGAAGTACCTTTAGTAACAAAGAATGAAATGACTTGAAACCACTACAATAGGCTACACTGACGCGGCAGGCAAGGAGCAGCCAGGGTGTCTCCATAAGGTTGTTGTAGTGGTTTCAAGTCATTCCATGACTGTTGTAGCATGGGTCCAGGGCCTTTGGTCTTAGCCTATAATAGGGCTGTAACTGAGGCCCTGGATGCCATTGCTCCAATTTGTGTTCATTCCCATACTCTTCACTTAGGGGCTCCCGGTTTGATGGGGAGGTCCATGAGTGGAAGAGGAAGGGATGAAGATTGGAAAGACACTGTCGGAAAACTCAACTGGCGGTGGATAGACTTGAATTGTTAGAACATTATAAATTCTACTGTAACCCCCTTGTTACCTGGGGTTACTACAATCCCAGTAAGACCTAGTGGTAGGCAGGGAAGCCAGCTTGTGAAACTCCAGTTAAATGGGTTTCACACTGTCTCACTCTGTTCTCAGTCTCAGCTGAGACTGAGTGATGGCATCACCAATAGAACTATCGCAGCTGCATGAACCACATTGGAATCTGCAGCAAGGGAGTTGGTTAGAACATGGGGAGGTTTTGAAGTCAGTCTTCAGTGAGTGAAGTGTGAAGTTGGGAGCTTGCTGGTAAAGCAGCTCAGTGAAGGCACTAGGAGCCTCAGCCCTGACAGAGGGCTACTTTTAAGTAATAGGGTGTGTGTCTCCACCTTAAAGAGAGACACAAAAGATTACTGAAGCAGTGGAGACCGCTGTTTTCGGGTCTCAGGGCCCCCTCCCTTCAGGGGGGGCAGGAAAGGTTTCCCTGCAGGTTCCTGGGGCAACCCCCTAGTTCTGCTTGTGAAGGAAAAGCTGCCTATTTGTTCCAGAGTTTATTTGGGAGAACAAGAAGATTTGTGAGTCGCCTGTGGGGCATCTGCAACGTGAGGGTGAGTGTCTGCTTTTGCTAGAAGGGCCTATGTTTTTCACCCTGGGACTTGTGTGACAATGTGGGGATTGAACTACCTAATATTGGAAAGCCTAGAGTAATGGGCTAAGCAAAGTAAAAGTAGGTTCAAGTCCAGAGCTTGTTGGGATGCAAATAATATGTAGAGAAGATGTGACAGACGTCTACCCAGAATCTACATTTGAAAGTTCAGTAAAGGAATTGTTCAGTTTCCAGAGAAATGGCCAGGTATGGGCTGTGGGAGCTGGAGGTGGGTGGCCCCCCATCTTTAGTGACCAGGTCCACCTCTACGGATTTCTTCTGTGGATTTCTACTTTACCTCAGGCACTTGGCCAGTGATGAGGGAAGTACCCAGATGTGGGATTGTAAGGAAAATTCTCTCTAGGAGTCGAAGACTGTAGTGTGGTTTGGGGAGCCAAAACAGGATAATTGGTTCATTCCTCAAATGGACCTCAGATCAAGATGGCCGGTGGGGAAGCTGGGCGGTGGGGAAACCAGTAGTGTACAAGTCGGGCTGTGTACCCAAAGCTGTGCAAGTCCGGCTGTGTGCCTGGTGAGTTTAGAGCCTGAGGGCTGGAAATAGTGATAAAGTGTTCTGTTGTCTCTAATCTGCATTACTAGGAAATGCAACCTGCGGGGGGTCCGCTTGCTTTGTTTGTTCAGCTTGGATGTGAATAAAAGCCACACTGGAGAATCCCATTCCTGGTTCTGGACATTACAGTTATTGCTTCCTGTGTTCGGATTTGCTTGGGTGTCCCTCTGCAGAGTAGCCAAACCTAGGTCCCCTGTGCAGAGTAACCTCATCCTCCCCGAACCCAGTCCCCACCAGGTACTGCTGTCAGCTTCAACAGCATGCCACCTGTCATTTTGCTAAAAAGGCAGGGGTGAGGGGTTACATTACCAATCAGCAATTTCCCATAAGAAGGCAGAGTTCCTGTCCAGGGAAATTGCTGTAGCAAGGAACAGACCATCCCAGCTCTTCCGGACTGTAGACAGACTGTGCAATCCAGTCTGCCTCCAGACTGGTAGAGCATTATCACAGGTACAGTGTGAGGAGTTTCCGAAATTCTTTTCTGACAAGGTATCCACCATCAGGGATGAGATCCACCAGTGTCCTTTTATTGGTCATTGCACTGATCAATCGAATGGTACTAACGCCCAGTTGTACTGGTCTACCTTTAGACTACCAGCAGTAATAGATATAGTGAGGATCATCCAGACTCTGTGACCTACTTTCTGTAAGTTGGACCCAGGCCCTACTCACCTGGTGGTGGGGTGTGTAGATGTTATTGGCCCAGTCCTGGCTGGGATAGTGGTGGTGTCATTAGAGAGAGGGATCTTTCCAGATCCCTTAAAGGAGGTGGTAGTATGCCCCCTGTTGAAAAAGCCCTCTCTTGACCCCGACTGGCCAGCAAATTATAGACCAGTCTCTAACCTTCCTTTTGTAGGGAAGGTTTTTGAGAAGGTGGTTGCTCTGCAACTGGAGGATCATTTGTCCACCCACAATATCTATGACCCTCTCCAATCCGGCTTCAGGAAAAGGCATAGTACAGAGACGGCTCTTGTTCGGGTATTGAATGATCTCCTGACGGCAAGAGATCGGAGGACCCATTCCATCTTGGTTCTCCTGGATCTCTCAGCAGCATTTGACACCGTCGCTCATGGGGTATTGCTTGACCGCCTGTGGTTTTTCTGTGGTCTGAGAGGAGCAGTCCACAGCTGGTTTCGATCTTTCTGGAGGGCAGATCTCAGAGAGTGGTGTCTGGAATTTACACTCAGCCCCTCATTGGCTGCCCTGTGGGGTACCATGGGGTCGGTGCTGTCCCCATGTTATTCAGAAAGACATTAATTCCATTGGGACATATAAGATGGTATGGGCTGAGTTTTCATTGTTATGCTGATGATTCTCAGCTCTACCTGTCTTTTTATGCCTGATCAGGAGTCTGATTCCATCACGATGTTTAACAACTGCCTCCTGGAGATTCAGGATTGGATAAGTGCTAGTTGGCTTAGGTTGAATTCAGGGAAAACTGAGGTGTTGGTTGTGGACCCTGGAGGAGGACAACAGGGGCTTGGACTGGGGAAACCCTGGGGTTTATATCTTCAGAGCCCGCTTCTTGCCTCTGGCCAGCCAACCTTTGCGTGATTTTGATGAAAGCCTGACTGCGAAGATGTGGTGTCGGCCGTGAGTCAATCTGTCTTTTTCATCTGAGGAACATTGCCCGGTGAAACACTTGGCTCCACGGGAAGATCTTCCCATCTTGGTCCACACCTTTGTCACCAGCCGTTTTGATTACTGCAATGCCCTCTATCTAGGGCTGCTGGGGCAGATATCCGCCGCTTGCAGCTTGTGCAGAATGCGACGGCCAGGTTGTTGATGGGAGTTTCACAATCTAGCCATATGACACCTGTGCTGTGTGGTCTGCACTGGCTGCCAATACAGTGGCGGATCACCTTCAAGGTCGCATTATTGATCATTAATGCCCTACATGATTTGGGACCTCACTACCTGAAAGAGCTCTTGGTGCCTTACTGTCCTGCCCGTTCTCTTCGCCCATCTGATGAGGGATTGCTAGAGATTCCCAGGGTACGTCTAAAGATGTCTGGAGGTAGATCTTTTGCCTATATGGCACCAACCCTATGGAATTCTCTACCTCGTCAGATACAAGAATGCCTAACTGTTGAAAGTTTTAAAAAACAACTAAATGCTTTCCTTTTTGCACTAGTATTTACCGGTTCATAATAAGTAAGTGTATTGTATGATTGTTTGATTTATTGTTTTGAAATGTGATTTTAAGTGATTTGACTTATTGTAAAAGCACCCTGAGCTTCAGAAGGGCGCTTGATATAAACACAATCTTACTTACTTTTACTTACTTCTGTTCAAGAAGGAAAATATGCCTATTTGAGTGCATTGGTGGTGGCACCACCACATTCTACTTCACAGATTGACTGGAAAACTGGTAATCTTGATGGACAGCAATGTCCAGTAGCCCGCCTTGCCAAAGGAACTTTCAAAGGTTGGCCCAACACACGTATTTGCCCCAATATAACTTTGTGTATACACCAAGTTATCCTGTAACATGCAGGCCTCTACAACCTTACAGCAAAGATTAATAAAGATTTTTGCACGTTTTCATAACATTACAATTCATAAACTCTGTTTTAACCACACATTTGCTTCAATTGCAATTTTCCTTATAGTGACTCCACTAACCAAAGATGAACCTCTTCAATGCTCTACTTTGGTGCCTGGCCCTGAAACTGGCTTGGCAGCAACATCCATCCCTGGAACTCTTAATAAATAATGTCCAGTACATGCACATTATGGTTGTATTAAATCTGATGCACTGGAAATAGAAATTATGAACCTACCGTAATTCTTGATCTTCTTGGATGAAGTCTCCACCACTCATTCACACAAATGGAACTAAGCTGGAGGCACTAGGACTGAGCGGGAGCCAAAAATCTTCAGGAGGGTCAGCACTAAAGTAGGGCCATGTGGAAGCGGTGCCATGAGACTGGTTCGTGCTGTATAGGCTACCTCGGTGTCGACCCTCCAACCGCCTCAGTACCTTTTTTACCGAGGAGGTGCAGCGTAAACTAACCTAGTGAAATTAACCTATATCAGACATAAGATAGTCCGAATGACCCGTATAAGAAGGGCAAACATAACAGAGTCTTCACAGCCAGCCATCGAGGAAGTGAACACCAACAACAGACAAGTTAGCTCGGGGGAATGGAAGGTGGGAATGTGAATGAGTGGTGGAGACTTCATCCAAGAAGATCAAAAATTACGGTAGGTACATAATTTCTGTATCTTCCTGGACGGAAAGTCACCACCACTTATTCACACTAATGAAAGAGTACCGAGCTAAATAATCCCCCTGAGAAGGGTGGCAGGAGAGATGAGCTCACTAGGACAGGAGTCCATTAAAGATTGTCCTGCCAAAGGATTGATGCTGTCTGGCATGGACATCCAAAGCATAGTGCTTCACAAATGTGTGCACGGAGCTCCAAGTAGCCACATTGTTGATATCTGCAATGGGCACATTTCATATTTCTGCCAGAGAAGCTGCGACCACTCTGGTAGAATGGGAGTATACCCTGCCTTCCAGCTTAACATGTGCCATGGAACAGCAGTGGCAAAGACATGCCACTAGCCACGCAGAAATATATCTGATGGCAACAGGCTGACCCAGCCAGGCCAGGCTGAGTGACACAAAGAGTTGCTTTGATTTGCAGATATCTTTAGTTCTGTCTAAGTAGAAATACAAGGCCCTCTTAACATCCAGAGAATGCAGGGTACATTCTCCCTCATTCTGGAAGTTTGGCAAGTAAGTCAGAAGAACCAGGGGCTGGTTCACATGGAATTCTGAGACCACTTTGGGGAGAAATTTAGGATGAGTTCTGAGAACCACCATATCCTTGTGAAATACTGTGTAAGGAAGGTCTGTGACCAAGGCATGTATTTCAGATACTCTGCAAGTGGAGGTAATGGCTACGAGGAAGGTGGTTTTCCAAGTCAGGAACTTTAGCTTACATGTTGCTAGAGGCTCGAAAGGTTTATGGGTGAGCATGTCTAACACAAAGTTAATATCCCAGGCGGCTACCGGTCTCCTGACTGGTGGCCTAGTGTGGAGTATACCTGTAAGGAATCTCTTAACCATGGGTAACTAAACTATAGACAAAGTGTGTGAAGGCTCATGATAAGCTGAGATCACGCAGAGATGGACATTCACAGTTGAATACTGTAGTCCTGAATTAGACAGGTCTAGAAGATACTCTAAGACTTTGTTTGGTGGGCAAGAAAAGGGATCCAGGGAGGACTTTGCACACCAAATGGAGAATCGCTTCTATTTTGCTATGTACATTTTCCTAGTAGCTGGCTTATGCGCTGCTAGGAGAATGTCTGAGACTCTACATGAGACATCAAACCTACCCACTTCTGTCACCTCAGGATCCATGTGTGGAGATGAAGGGATCTCAGGTTGGGGTGGACCACTGGCCCTGGGTCAGAAGATCCATACAAAGTGGTAATTGTCTTGGTGGAATTTCTGATAATCTGTTAATCAATGGAAATCAAATCTGATGAGGCCAAAATGGGGTGATGAGGATCATTTGCCCCCTTGTGCCTCCAGCTTGAGCAACACCTTCTGAATTAAAGGAAGAGGAGGAAATGCGTACAGAAAGCGGCTTGTCCACCGCAGTCTGAATGCGTCCAGACAGAAAATGCCAGGTTCTAGATTTCTGGAGCAGAATAGAGGCAGTTTTGCATTGAGTGGGGATGCACAAAGGTCCAGGTCTGGTGTGCCCCACTCTTTGAAGAGCGACTGCACAATGTTTTCATTGAGAGACCATTCATGAGGATCCACCTCCATTCTGCTGAGGTGATCCGCTAGATCGTTCTGGACTCCTGGGAGGTAAACTGCCTGGATCAGGGTTTCATGCTCCAGGCACCATTCCCACACTCTTGCTTCCCTGCACAGGGGATAAGAATGCATCCCACGCTGTTTGTTGATGTAGTATATCACCACTTTGTTGTCCATCTGAAGGAGAATTATTTTGCAACAGAAAATGTCCTTCAGGGCCTGGACAGCATACAGGACAGCTCTTATTTCCAGGACATTTATGTGGCATTGAAATTAGTTCTGGCTCCATAGATCTTGGGCGTGGAGAGCTTGACAGTTAGCTCCCCATCTGAGTAGAGAAGCATCTGTGGTGATGGTGATCTGAGTCTTCAGTGGAGCAAAGAAAAAGCCTTTCAAAAGGTTGTCCTCTTGAGTCCACCAGGTGAGAGTTCACTTGAGAGGTTCCGTTATCCTGATGTGACAGGACTGGGGGTGTGTGGTTGGGGACCACTGAGTACTGAGTATCCACTGAGTGGTCCTCATGTGAAGACAAGCCAAGGGCACTGTGAACACTGAAGATGCCATGAGACCCAGCATCCACTGCATCGCTAGAGCTCAGACTGAGTCATTATTTTTGATGAAGTAAGCCATCTGGAGGATATCGCTCCTCCCGTTCTTTGGGAGGAAGGCCCTTGTGTTAGAGATATCAAGAAGGGCTCCTATAAAGAGGAGTTGCTGGGAGGGCTGTAGCTGCGATTTTCTAGATTCAACAGGACTTGCATGGATGTGAGGAACCTGGAAGCCGTGGAAACCACTTCCTGTGTCTCTTCTCTGGAGGGGCTTGCTAGGAACCAGTCATCCAGATACAGAAAGACTTGAATTTTGAGTTTCCTTAGGTGTGCTGCATGAACTGCGAAGCACTACGTAAAGACTTGTGGTGCCAAGGAAAGCCCAAGAGGCAGTACTCTGAATTGGTAGTGTTGACCCAGGACCACAAATTGAAGAAACTTGTGGTTGCTCTGGTGCACTGGAACATGTTGGTAAGCATCCTGCATGTCCAGGGAGGCCAGCCAATCATTTTGATGAATCAGCCGTAAAAGTGTACCAAGTGATATCATTTTGAATTTTTCCTTGAAGAGAAACTTGTTCAACTTCCTCAGGTCTAGAACAAGGCACATGCCGCCTGTTTTCTTTGGAACCAGGAAGTAGTGGGAATGTGTGCCTGTGTTCCGCTCCTCCTGTGGAACTATGTCTACTGCCCTGTTGTTCAGTAGGCCTTGAATTTCCGAAGCAAGGAGATCTGACTGAGTTACTGACAGCGTGGGCTGTTGTTTGGGTGGATGATCCGGAGGGGTATCTTCAAAATTCAGAAAAAGGCCCCCGCAAATTAATCTGAGAACCCATTTGTTTGAAGTGACTGACTTCCACCGATTGTAAAACTGAGTCAGATGCCCCACTACTGCCAAGGAAGATTCCTTCTCGGGCAGCTGAGGAGGGACCTGGGCTGGATTTTCAGAGGGTGGCATTAGGCCCTGTGCCTTCTGTTGCATTTTATTTTTTGGCTGAGGGGTTTGATTTTTGTTGAAGCCCCCTCTGCCTTTGCCAGGAAAGGACTGGTGGTTATGAAACTGTCACTGTTGAGGGGGGAGTAGGAGCTGGTCTAGCAGTCTTGATAGTCGTTCTAGTTTTCTGAGTGGCCACGAGTGCCTGCGCCACTTGTGGACCAAACAGATAAGCACCATCAAATGGTAAGTTCATGACACATTGCTGGGCATCATTTATGAACCCCGAGGTTCGTAACCACGCGTGACGACGGGTACATATCCCAGCTGCTGCTGCTCTAGAAGCAGTGTCAAAGGTGTCCATAGCAGCCTTAAGTTGCTGATTATTGGATTCAGTACCTCTAGTGATAGTTTGGAGGAGCTCTGAGGAACCGTCCAATTCCGGAAGAGCCTCCACAGAAGCTTTTAGCGAATGCCCAGGGGTATACTCATATTGAGAGAAATAGCCCTGGTAGCTAACAATACGTATACCCAGGGTAGCGGCTGCAAAAACTTGCTTCCCCAATGTGCCAATCTTATGAGATTCTTTGTTTAATGGATAAGCTGTGGACTCCTGAGGGAGGATGGCCTTGTCATTTTCTGCCAAAACCACCATGGCGTCACCGAAGGCTTGAGAGGCCAGGATTGATCGATCCTTAGGGGGAGTGTACTTTCTGTCTATGGACTTAGCCAGAGAAGGAATAAGCACTGGATTGTCCCACACCATTTGTGAGAGAGTCTTGAAAGAGGGTTGCACCGGAGGAGTCAATTCCACAGGGATCTCCAGGACATGCAGATATTGAATGTGCAACAACTTCCCCAGATATATATATATATATATATATATAAGAGAGAGAGAGAGAGAGAGAGAGATTTATATTCTTCAGTAGAGACTTAAAAGACAGGTCCTCAATCAGAAGCTCTGCTGAAGTAGAGGGCTTATTTCCCTCTCCGAGAGATGAATCCCCATCAAAGTCGTCTCCTAATTGCAGATCAGGATCGGACTTAATGTCATTTCCTACTAGGCCAGGAGGGATAGTATAAAAAGGAAAGGGGGTAAAGACAGCAGGAGGAAGTGCTCCTCGAATTGGAGTTGAGAATCCAGGATTCCACAGCGGCGCCAGTGCAGACCACAGCACCGAGAGTGGTGCCACCAAGACCGGAGTCAAAGGCAGCATCGCAGTCAGCACTGCACCAGACGGAGACCCCAACTCAACTCTTGGAGCACCCAAAGATGAAGATCTGAAAATGTGAGTAGGAGAAAATGGTACTTGTGCTGGCCCCTGTGCCACAGCCTTGTGAGGGGGAAAAGCACAAGGATGCAGTGTCGATGGCACTGGAGAAGGCACCGCACGGCTGGGCAGACCCAACAGTTCTGCCCACAGGTTCGAGGTTCCTAGGCCTGAAGTCCCCAGGATCAAATTCACAGGCTCGGAAGCTGGGACAACCGCCATACCCAATGCTGCATAACAGTGACCTAATGATGAAACTGCTCACTGGAAGACCTCCCAGGGGGCGGGGACGGACTATGGAGTCGAGGGTGTCGGTCACTAGGAACAGAAGCCATAGGTGACCCTGACCGAGTCAGTATCAGTCTTCTGTCCCTCGATCTCGACGTCCGTTGTGCAGACATACCAGAGGGAGACCTCGAGCGGTATAATTTCTTCTTCGACTGGTGGGAAGAAGAAGAACTCGAGGCTGAGCGGTACCAGGTTCTCGACGAGGATCGAGAATGGGCCTGCTTCTTTTTGTGCTTTTGGGAGGACCAACATTCTTCCTGAGCACTGGACTGCCCGTAGTCAGACCCCCCTCCATAGAGGGCGGCAGACCATACTGGCCCCACTGAAAACACAGCTTTCACATGAAGTCTCCCTACCATCCCTGGCCCCGTTCATGGTTGACTCCATCGTAGGCAGGCTGAAGAGGACATCTGAATTCTAAAATAATAAACAAATACTGTATACTAATACTACAAATCAAAACTAAATGACTAAAGCTGCTGTTGTATAGATGAAGATTTGACTCCAGGTGGGTGAGCGTCGTTGTCACTGAAGTGCACTTGATGGTGGGAAAAAAGGAACTGAGGCGGTTGAAGGGTCAACGCTGAGGTAGCCCATACGGCACAAGCTGGTCTTGCGGTGCTGCTTCCACGTGGCCCTACCTCGGTGCCGACCCTCCTTAAGATTTTTGGCTCCCGCTCAGTCCTAGCACCTCTGGTATAGTCCCATTAGTGTGAATGAGTGGTGGAGACTTTATGTCCAGGAAGATCATGATCGAATGTGGTCATTGTTCTTCCACTAATGTGTCATGTTTCCATTCTGTAACATTGTTAGATTTAATGACAGCATATCAGGCATGAGCACAGGACCCTGTAGCTGGGCATCACATAACCGAACACCGAGGGGTGTATAGACCTCAACATCACAAAAGTGCATTGGGGGTAGCTGGAGTAGCAGGCATTGTCAGCACTGTTACAGGTCTATTTGGTTCTGGCATGTCAATTTGGAACCATGCTGACTGGCCAAAATTCAGACACAATATTTTTAATTCCAAGTTATCTGAAGATGTGGTAACGCCCATGCTACACAGTATAGATGGTATTTCACAGAAGGAAAGATTCACGTTGTATAATATGCATGATACCGCATGTTTATTTGATGAGACTCGAAACAAACTTAACCAATTGATTCTTCTAAACAATAAAGAGGTTTAAGAGCAGCACATAGGCAGGGAAATCATATGTTTAGCTTATGGCAGTTTTTGCACTAAACACTATCACTAATCCCTTCCAGGATCTGGAATCAGGGAGGATCCCTGATTTGATCCAGGATAAACATACGGCTAAATGGTATTGCTCTCACTGTAGATCCCTTTCCTGTATGGTAAAGTGTATGGACAAGACAGTATCATTTTCTTTAGCCACTGCACAAAATTTGGGTTACATTACACCACACCCAAATCAAGGACCTTGTTATACTGTACACCACTTCAATATTCTGGAAACTATGTATGTCACATTCACAGTTTCTCTTCTAGTTTTTGACAAGGATTCTTCAGTCTTTGATAAGCTTGCAGTCATCCACTCTGTGGGCCATCTTGAGGGTAGCATCTATTGATAATGGATTAATCTGCCTCCTTGGCTCATGTTTCATTCTAGCCCCGACTCCTGGGTTGCATGAGTTTATAAGAAGAATGGAAAGTAATGTTTTGTAGGCGATTATGAACGGGAGAAGGACTGCAGTGAGGGGGAGAAAATTACAACAGGCAGCTGCTATTCTAAGGGCATAAAAAAAAGTGATGCGACAATAAGAAAAATTTGAATATGGAGGGTCCACAGGGGCACTGTATCCCCCATCTTGGCACATGGGAAAAGATCACTTAATTAAAGAACTTAGCTATGGTGGGTCAGAAGGAGTATATTGTGCCCACCCAACAGGAGGGTATAAGATAGCAGGTGGGCACAGGAAGCAGGTGGATTACAGGATTTGGTTTCAAGTGTTGCTACTTTATTGTGGGACACTGAATTATCATGTTGATGGGAAGGTGGCTATATATATAAAAAAAGTAAAAAAGAGAGAAGAAAAGGGAGGAGGACACATAATGAGATAAGCAGCAGTGGACAGAAGGAGGCCTACAGGGTCAGCGGGGTACAGTTTTCTCATTTGATATTTGTACTGTTTGGCAGGTTAACATGGCTCCCAAGAAGAACACCTCCTCCAAGACAGATGCAGTGAAGAAGTCATGGGGCTTGTGGAAAGAGCACAGAAGATGCTAGATGCCATGGAAGTACAACCAGAGACACCCACTACTACCCACAGGGTCTGGAAGCAAAAGGGAGGAGCAAACCCGAAGGGGATGGGGCAAAGAAGTTGAACACTGAGGGGGCCCCGGTTCCAGAGAAGCTGCAACCTCAGCCGCCTCTGCAGCCTCTCCAACCTACAAGAAGACCGGGGGAATAGACACATTACTGTTAGAAGATATACAAAACATGACAGCTAAAGGGGAGGGTCTGATAATGGGAGACTTAAACATGCCAGATACAGATTTCTCAATACCAGCAGGAACATCTGCCAGAACTAGACACACAGTGGATTCCCTGCAGAGGGAGGGCCTCAAACAACTGGTACAACAACCCACAATAGACAGGACTATCCTACATCTAGTACTGACTAACAGGGAAAGGATCACAGATCTCCAGGTAGAAGGTCACCTGGGAGCCAGTGACCATCACATGGTACAGTTCAATTTGACCACTAAAACTAAATCATCCCATTCCAAGGCAAACATATGGGACTTCAGAGAAGCTGACTTTGATAAGATGGCCAACAGAGTTAAGCTAGCCCTGGCAAGAAGATAGACAGGTGAGGGGGTATAGCCAAAGTGGGCAAGCATTAAGGATGCAATACTTGAAGCAACATCCCATTATGATAGAGAGAAAAGAAAGTACAAAAGAAGAAGGAAACTACTTTGGTTCTCAAAAACAGTAACAGAAAAGGACAGAGCCAAAAGGCTGGCCTTCAGGAAATATAAGGGAACTCAGCGGGATGAAGATAGGGAGGCATACCAAACTTCCCTAAGGGAAGCAGGAGAGGCAGTAAGGCAGGCAAAGGCTCAAACCAAGGTAACACTAGTCCAGAGGGGGTATTGCTAAGATCGAAGGGGATAAGGGGGCATGTGAGGAGAAGGACCATGTAAAAGCATCTATCTTAAATAGATTCTTCTGCTCAGTATTTACTAAGAAGGTAAGGCAGGGCCCACAGCTCAGCACCATGGACACGGGGGGGGAGGAGGTGTGCACTAGTCCCTTCACAAAAGAAATGGTTCTACAAGAGCTCGATAAGCTCAGGGTGGACAAGGCAATGGGACCTGATGGCATACATCCTACGGTACTAAAGGAGCTAAGGGTGGAACTAGCAGAGCCACTATCAGGACTGTTTAGTGAGTCTCTGAGCACAGGAGAGGTCCCAGAAGACTGGAAAAGGGCTCATGTGATCCCGCTGCACAACAGTGGTAGCAGGGAGGAGGCAGGGAACTACAGACCAGTCAGTCTTACCTCAGGAGTGGGCAAGATTATGGAGGCACTCCTTAAGGAAAGGATAGAGCAACACCTGGAATTCACAGGAGCATAAGATCCAAGACAGCATGGGTTTACAGCAGGAAGGTCCTGTGAAACAAATCTCATAGATTTATTTGACTGGGTAACCAGAGTGGTGGGCCAAGGGGGAGCAGACAATGTTGCCTACCTTGATTTCAGCAAAGTTTTCGATACTGTTCCACAAAGAAAATTGATTAATATGCTGGGTAGGCTTGGTATGGGTCAGAAGTTGGTCAACTAGGTGGCAAACTGGTCGACGGGCAGAAAACAGAGTGGTGGTAAACAGTATACAGTCAGAAGAGATGCAAGTCACAAGTGAGATACCTCAGGGATCAGTCCTGGGGCCAGTCTTCTTCAATATCTTCATCGGTGACATTGCAGATGGACTGGAGAGTAAGGTTTGTCTGTTTGCAGATGACACACCAAGATCTGCAACAGAGTAGATGATTCAGTTGGGGTGGACAGAATGAGAAGCGATCTGGATAAACTGGTAAAATGGTTGGAAGAGTGGCAATTGGGGTTTAACGCAAAGAAGTGCAAGATCATGCATATAGGGAAGAGAAACCCTGAAGCCACCTATAGGCTGGGAGGGGAGTTGCTGGCAGTCACAAGGGAAGGAAGAGACTTGGGCATCATCATCACCGATGACCTGAAATCATCCAGGCAGACCACTAAAGCAGTAGGTAAGGCTAGGGGGATGTTGGAGTGTATTAGTATGGGTATCACAAGTCATAAGAGGGAGGTAATAATCCCTCTTTACAAGACACTGGCTAGGCCCCATCTGGAGTACTGCGTGCAGTACTGGAGGCCACACCTTCACAAGGACATTAACCAAACTGAGGCAGTCCAGAGAAGGGCAACCAAAACGGTGCAGGGATTGCATGAGAAAACATATGAGGACAATTTGTATACCCTAGAGCAAAGGAGGGAGAGAGGTGATATGACTGAAACATTCAAACACCTCAAGGGCATTAACAAGGTGAAAGAGTCTAATATGTTTCAATATAAGAAAAATAGCAGGACATGAGGACACAGCATGAGATTAGAAGGAAGCCGATTAAGGGGTAATGTGAGGAAGTTCTTTTTCACAGAAAAGGTGGTGGATGCATGGAACGGCCTACCTCAGGAAGTGGTGGATATGAATACAGTGCAGGGCTTCAAACAGACATGGGATAGGCATAAGGGAGCAATACAGATGAGTATGAATAGATAGGCCATTGACAGAGCAAAGGCCAATGACACATTCATAAGGTAGAAAAAGAAATGGACAGACTGGATGGGCCTTGTGGTCCTTATCTGCCATCAACTTCTATATTTCTGTGTTTCTATGTATATTAGATATAATATATATATATATAAAACAGATATTTCACTGTAGGGGGGTGTAAAAGAGTATACAGAACAGTGGATTGGGTCCATGGGAGAGAACGAGCTAGGGGAGTGGGGAAAGGTGACTGGAGAGTTAAAGGGGGACAAGAACGGGAATCAAAGGGGGCCTCCATGGTGCAAGGGGGTGCAGGAAACAGAGAGGCAGAGATCAGGTGCCCAAGGATGAGGATAGAGGTCATGTGCCTTTAGCATTGAAGGAAAAGCTTTGGAAAGGGGAATATGTAGATATAGTCACCCTGGTGTATAAGTAAACAGCTAGAAAATATAATGAGAAAGAAAGGTTAGCTAAACTGGACATGGCGGCAGCTTTGGTGCTGCTAGGCAGGACAGAGGAAGTAAGGGGCTACAAGGAAAAAACTATGGAGGCGTGGCTAATAGGATTTACATATTACAGTGTCACAGTGCAGGAGAGGCATCTCGAGTTGGCCACACCTCTTTTGGCATATACGTTCACAGCACATAATGCATATAAGCTGAGGGGAGGAGCCTGTTGGCTACAGTATGATGAGAAGTTTAGACAGAGGATGGTTTCTCAATGGGATGTCAGATGGGACATGAGGCACTCAGACTTGTGGCTCGAAATCATGAGAGGGCAGACTGGTAATGGGGAGGACACAGTGAGAGAGGGAAGGGACCTCCCCAGAATTTTTGCTGGGGTTTCAACTGGGCCCAACTGCCAATTCAAGCATGCTTGTTCTAAGTGTGCCGGAAATCACCTGCTGACAAGGTGCCATTTTATGGGGACAGGAACAGCAGGGCAGGAACCAGTGGGTAGCCCTTTCGAGGGGGTTTGCGGGACAGTGGGGGGAGGGTTTTTTTGGTAGGGGATATATATAGGTGGCAAGTGGGAAATGAGATACAGAGTGGGAAGGAAAGGGAGTTACTGTTCCAAATGGCCTGAAACCCCTATCAAACTGAAGAAGGCGCAAGAGTGGACAGAAGGGTACCCAGACAAAATGGCCAGGGAGACATTGCGGGAGGGGTTTGAGAAAGGTTTTAGCCTGCACTTTAAGGGGGAACAGAGTGCCATGAAGGCCAAAAACTTGGGCTTGATAAAAGGTAAGGAGGGGATTCTGGGAAAAAAAGATAGAGAAAGAGATCAAGGCAGGGCGGGTAGAAAGGCCTTTCCCAACCTTTCCCTTGGCCAACTTCAGGGTATCGCCACTCGGTTTGGTACCAAAAAACAGCCAGGGGAATATAGGGTGATTCACCACCTTTCATACCCAGAGGGGGACTTCGTGAATGATTACATAGGGGAAGAAGACAGCAGGGTCTCATACGTGACACTGGACCATGCGGTCAAGCTGATTAGGGTGGTAAAGGGGGCATACATGGCAAAAACAGACATAGAGGGGCCACTTTCCAGATCCTTTCAGTCAGGTTGGAGGACTGGGATTTGCTGGGTTTCAGTTACCAGGGGGACTACTATTTTGACAAGGCAATGCCAATGGGATGTTCGGTGGCATGCGCCACATTCAAACTTTTCAGTACATGGCTGCAATGGGTTTTCCAGGACAGGTGTGGGCATAGGGGAAGTGGTGCACTACCTGAATGATTTTCTTTTGGTGCGGAGTTGGGGGGGGTCAAAACAGCAAGAATACAGTACTAAGGCAGTTCAGGTAGATATGTGAGCAGTTGGGAGTTCCCATAGGTGAAGACAAAATGGAAGGTCCCAGTCGTAGAATCAAGATTTTAGGAATTGAGATAGATGTAGAGGCAGGGGTAATTAGGTTGCCAGCCCAGAAGCTCCAGAATCTGAAAGGGCCTATGGATGCCATCAGGGGAAACAGACGGGAAGGTTGAGGGCGGTGCAACAACTTTTGGGTTTTTTAAACTTCGCCTACAAGGCAATATTCCTGGGGTGCCCGTTCACTCGGAGGTTGGCCAGGGCAGTGAAAGGGGCCACCCTACCACATCACTGGGTGGATATAAATAAAACTGTAAAGGAAGATTTGGCTATATGGGATCAGTTTCTACTATACTATAATGGGGTTACTTTTTGGCAGGAAGACTGGGTATACTGTATAACACTGATGGGGAGCTATATGCA
Source organism: Neoceratodus forsteri (assembly GCA_016271365.2). Classification (NCBI taxonomy): domain Eukaryota; kingdom Metazoa; phylum Chordata; order Ceratodontiformes; family Ceratodontidae; genus Neoceratodus; species Neoceratodus forsteri. The sequence goes on along the minus strand of CM057455.1, from coordinate 1,547,886,646 downwards.
GATGCATCTGGGGTGAATGGGATGGGAGCCTATTTTAAAGGGCGGTGGATATCAGAGACTTGGCTGGTGGGATGCACAGAAAGGGGTTTAACGCGAGGGCACTAGGTCAGAATGCCGTCGGCTACAATAGCGCAGTCAACAACCACGCAGTAACAATGGCGCAGTCAATAACAGTGCCAAGGAACAATGCCACAACAAACAATAGCTCCAATGGTAGCGGTCCAAAAACACATAGTGGACCACTACCATGGTGAGAAAGACAAGGCAATTTTATTTTTAGGGTGCCCATTCCCCCGAGGCTCTGAGCACCTAACAAAACATATCAAAAAATAAAACAGCAGATAAAAATACAATAACATTTTTCAAAATAAATAAGATTCAAAAAAGCAACTTTAAGATCAGCTTCAGATAACTAGACTGGTTGGGCTGGAAAATCAATCCATAAAAGTCAGACTAAAGAGGTGGGCCTACAGCCTCAGCTTGAAAACCCCAATCGAAGGGGCCACCCAGACTGCAGATGGAAGTGAGTTCCACAGGGTCAGCCCAGAAACACTAAAAGCATGGTCACCCGATGTCTTGAGCCGAACCCTGGGAATGTCCAGGAGGCCCCTCGAATCTATCTCAATCCCTAAAATCTTGATTCTACGACTGGGACCTTCCATTTTGTCTTCACCTATGGGAGCGAGCAGAGGTCATAGGTATCAGGAGCTCTGACAGGTAGCCAGGACCCAGTCCATATAGGGCCTTAGAGGTGAGCAAGCCCACATTGAAAAGGATCCTCCATCTGACAGGCAGCCACTGCAGAGCATGCAAGACCGGAGTACCATGACTGGACCTAGACAGGCCCATCAGTAACCAGGCTGCTGTGTTCTGCACCAGCTGCAGTCTGCAGAGGGTCTCTCCTGTGACCCTGAAGTATAGAGAGTTGCAGTAGTTGAGTCTAGAGGTAACAAAGGCATGTACCAGAGTCGGCAGATCATCGGGTGGAATAAGGGGCTTGATCCTGGTGATGTTCCGCAAGTGGCAAAAAACACTTTTGACTACAGATAATACCTGATCTTCAAAGGTCAGCCTACTGTCCAGGATCACACTGAGATTAGAGAAACAAAGTGGCAACTTGTGTTTTTGCGGGGGCTCTGCACCACACCGTGAATATCCAACTCCGAGGGAGGGCAGATCTCAGGAAAAGGATAAACTTTGGGCTGTGGAATTTCAGCTTTTGGCTGTTAGAAAAATAAAAAGTACACTTCGGGCAGGGGGAAATGAGAAACTGCTATGTTGGGAGACCAGGAACAGAACCCTGGTCTCCTGTGCTGTGCTGGCCAAGCTGCTGCTGCCTTAACCCTCTCTGCCACAGGAGCAGCTTGGCTAGCTACTGCACTTTCCTTGTACTTGTGCACTGCACCCTTACCATTGCCTGAATAGCTATGGGGTAGCAGTAGTTGACATATGCTATTCTACACCTGTCGCTATTCGGGTATTACGAGATCCTGAATGCGTGGTTTAGATGGCGCTGTTCAGGAGTTACTATTCTAACCAGGTAGGTAATGCAGGACATAACATTCCAGGAAATCTTGCCAGTCAGGGTGGCCAGGGTAGTATTGGAGATCACTTACGGAGCCAGAAGGTGACATTTTGGTGTGATAACAGGTCAGTGGTGGACGCCATTAATCGATGGGGGTGGTGTCGGAGACAGTAATGAGGGTAATGCGGCAGTTGGTGCCATGGGGGCTGGAGTTAAATTTACCTTTTCAGGCAGAATGCATTGAAGGAGTTCAGAACACCATAGCTGACAGCCTCTCCCATCTCCAGCTGAAGAGGTTTCGAGCTGTCGCCCAAGGGGCAAAAGCCAGGAGGACAAAGGTACCAGCGGCGATGTGAGAAATTGGATGGAAAGAGCTGAATTGCTCTTTCAGAACTCCTAGTCGGCATGGACGTTGAGGGCATATGAAGGTTTGTGGAGAGCATTCCAGGCCTTTAGAGAGCAACACGGCATGGAGGTAAGTGGACCAGTCATGGAGGAACACCTTGCCAAGTTCGTGGAGAAAAAATGGAAGGAAGGGGTGGCACATGTCTCCATGAAGGTCCATCTGTCAGCTGTCAGGCTGGTATGCAACCTCAGGGGTTGGGGTGATCCGGGAAGGGGAAAGTTGAGGTAGTGGATGATGGAGGGACGGTTGAGGCTCATAAGCACAACTCCGGATAGCAAGTGCCCCATTTTGGAGGCCCTGTTGGTCCGTTTGAGTAAGGCACTGCATAATGTTTGTTACACAGTAGGGGAGGCATGCTTGTTTTCAGCCATATTTACGACCATGTTTCATGGGGCTTTTAGGGTTAGCGAAGTTGTTTATGTGGGGCGGGCAGGGGAACAGACAGGAATTTTAAGAGAAGATGTTAGACTGCAGAAAAGGGAAGTGGAGATTTGGCTATGCTGGTCAAAGACAGATCAGACAGGAAACGATATGGCAGTACTGTTGGTATGGCACAAGGTACCTGATATTTGCCCTGCTGTGGTGCTAGCAGAGTACCTAGAGGTGAGGCGGTAGTAGGTTGACCATTATTTGTGCATGGCAATGGAACCCCAGTCACAGGAGCCCAAACGGTGGCAGTGCTAAAGAAAGCGTTGGAATTCATAGGGGAGGACCCGTGGGGATATTCATCATGCTCCTTCTGAATTGGAGCTACATCAGAAGTGGTGGCACACAGGGGATAGGGGAGGAGGTAAAGACAGTGGGGGCAGGTGGACATCGGACTTTTACAAAAGTATGTGAGTGAATTGCTATACGAATGGTTTCTCTTTGTTTTCTTGCAGTAGCGCATGAGATGGCAGCCAGAGAGGTGAATAGCTGGTGTCAGTAAAAAGAAAAAAAGGGGGGGGGGGCAGCAAAATTCAATGCCACTGATGCATGTTACTTCATTTCAGGCCCAAGTACATGGAGAGAAGTTTGCATATTTGACCACTCGTTCGTATACTCTGTGGAGCAAAGAACAGCGATATGTCACAGGGGAAGACAGCTACATCAGGAGGTGAGGCAGAACAGAGTGCGGTGGAGCGACATTGGGGTACACTGGCCACAGCTGCTGCTGTTATTAGGACTACAGACAAAGTGGACAGAACCATATTTGCTTATATTGCATCTAGGGGAAATGACCTGGGGACCAGGCCCTGGTTGGACATATTTTGGAAAACAAAAGGTGACGTTGAAAATAAAGGAATGGTGGCCACATGTGGTCATAGTCTGGTCCAAGATCATACCGAGATGGGTATGGAGGTACACCAGAGATAAGAGGGCCATTGATGAAGTCAGAAAAATTAATGAACAGGAAGGTAGGGGTATTCTTTAATGGGTTGGGGAGGGTGATTAAGCACAAAGAAATATCAGAATCGAGTCCAGGTATAGGTTCATAGGTGATGGTTTCAAGTCATATTAGCTTATTAAGCCATTGATAGATTTGCCACTAACAGTGGATGTACAGTAGTCTAATTTTGTACCCCCCATGTACGTGTCTAACTAATTTGTAAATGAAGCCATATTGGTGGCACCCACCACTGACTTGGGCAATGCATTCCATGCAGTCACCACTCTCTGGCTAAACCATTTCCCTCATCTTGAGGTTTTGTACAAATCCTCTTTTAGCTGGTAGGAATGCCCCCTTATATCTCTACCTTGATTTTCTTTTTTTATGAATCCAGATGTTTCCCAAATGATTTTGTCATTGAAAGCTCTATATACATAGCATAAATCCCCTCTTACTGTTCTATACGACATTGAAAACATTCCTAGCTCCTTAAGTCTATCCATATAGGCCATCTCCTTTACCCTTCTTATTTTTCTAGTTAGTTTTCTTTGTACCTTCTCCACAGCTACAGTACATCCCACTCCTTGAGGGGTGCAAAAGGGGCACCATATTCGAGCACTAACCTCACAAGACAGCCATAAAGAGCCACCAACACCTCCTCCCTCCTTGTCCTTATATTCCTAAGTATATTTCCCAGGATCTCGTTTGCCCTCTTTACACATTCTCTATTGTGTTTAGCAAAACTCATAGTGTCAGTCATCCAGACCCCCAAGTCTTCTTCACTATCTGTATTCATAATTACCTTACCATTAATGGTATAGCTACTGTAGCCTTACCATTATTACTACCAAAATGCATGATCTTACATTTAATGTCATTAAATGCCAATTTGTGTTCAGCTGCCCATGCCTCCAACCTATTACGTTATCTCTGGAACTTTCTCACTGACACAGTATCATTAACTATGGCCCCTACCTTCGTATCATCTGCGTATTTACAGAGCCAGGCCCAATCTTCTACCTGCATTGATGAAACAAATATCCTAAAAAGGATCAGTCCCAAGATTGACCCCTGTGGGACCCCACTACCCACCTCTCCCCAGTCAGACCAGTGTCCCTGGATATTTACTCTCTGCCTTCTCCCCCTCAACCAGGACGCAAGTATGTATAGAGCAGATGGGGTGCACCTGTCCAACATAGGGGTGAAAATATTTAATCTGGATCTAGGGACAGGGATAGAGCAGTGGAAGAAGGAATAGACAGCCCCCGCAAAAAGGGCAGAAGCCCATCATCCAACGCGAAGCTGGAGATAGGCTAGTGGAGAAAAGGAGTGAAAAGGAGGAGGAAAAGGTGGGAGGGGCCTGCAGAGGGAAGGAAAAGGGGGTAAAACGTAGGGAGCAGAAAGAACCCAAACTGGGTATACATCAAGGCTGGGAGAGGGTACTTCGGGGTGTACATCCAGAGGGCTTAGGAGGTGGGGAGGGCGTACACCCAATCCCAGCAGGAGAACTGATGAAAAAGGAAGAGGCCTACCCCAGGTGTACACTGGGGGGAGGGGGAAGAGATATGGGTGGCTAAATTATGAAAATGGAGGATTGATGGACAATGAAATATTGTAGTTAAAGGACTAAAAGGATATGCATGTGATGGAATGACTAAAGGTATAAAGAAAAGTATTAGAATTAACGTGAGGTGTGAAAATAAAATAATTGCTGACTGAGCACCCAAAAGACTATATGGTTATGGTTTATTGGGGAAAAGGAGGTCCGGGGACAAGGAAGGTTGCCTGGCTCAGGGGCAGCCCCATTTGCCCCAGGTCACCTGACCCAGGGCGCCAGGCAAAGAACAGGGGGATGGGGAAACGGGGGGAAGGAAGAAAAAAGCAGAAAAGGTGGAACTAGGACAAAAGGTGAATGACATCCACTCAAAGGGGAGGGGTAAGTTGACGGTCAGACAAAGGGGAGAGGCATGGAGACAGGTGGGAGAAGGGGATTGGCTCAGGGAGGAAGAGAGAGAGAGAGAGAGAGAGGTGGGGAGGTGGTACTTAAGGGCCTGCACAGAGCACATCCCCTTACTTTTTGCTAACCATTAACTTTGCCCACCCTCTCACCCTAAAATTAGGGATCAGAGAGAACGGCATAAGTGATAATAGGGAAGAAGTAGGGACATGGCAAAATGCCAGGGGCGAGTAAACATCAAGACAGACATATGGCTGTAACCGCTGCGGGGCTGCTGAAGGTGGACAGCAGCAAGCAGTGGTTAGAGTAAAAAGGAAAGTTCAGCAGGGAGATCTGCCACAGGAGGACGGTAGTGGGTGGTACAGAAAGAAGAAAAGGATTGGGAAGGGAAAAATGGGAGAAAAGGAGCAAAAAGGAGGAAGGAAAAGCTAGGATGGGCCTGCAGAGGAAGAAAAAGGGGATAAGAGGTAGGGGATGGTAGGGGGTGGGGAGAACCCGACCTGGGTATACATTGAGTCTGGGAGAGTGAACCTCAGAGTGTACATCCACAAGGCTCAGGAGGGGAGAAGGGTTTACACACAACCCCAGCAGAAGAGGGAATTGATGAAAAAGGAGGAGGCCTACCCCAGGTGTACACCTGGGAAGGGGGGAGATATAGGTGGTTAAATTATGAAAATGGAGGATCAATGAACAATGAAATACTGCAATTAAAGGTCTAAAAGGATATGTATGTGATGGAATGAATAAAGGTATAAAGAAAATATTATAACTGTAAAGTGAGGTTTGAAAATAAAATAATTGCCAACTGAGCACCCAAAAGACTGGTTAGTTGTGGTTTATTTGGGAAAAGGGTGTCAGGGAACAACATAACATTTGTCTGTTTTAAATTCAAGCATAGCTTGTTATTAATGAACCAATCATAAACAGCACAAAAATCAGATTGTAGTATGGTACTCGAGGTATTTAAGACTTTGTTTTGGAAAAATATTGCTGTGTTATCTGCATACAATATAGAGGATAATGTATGAGCAGCAGTTAACAACCATGGTGAATTTGTGTCTGGAGGTTACCATGGTTTGTAAACCTCATACATTGTCTTACACAGTGTAGGGGCACCAGTGCAGAAATGGATGTAACAAAATATGCTGCTTTACCCCCAGGTAGTTAGAAACCAGTCTTCAGTACACCATGAATACATTACACACTGAAGTTTAATCATCCTTATGAACACAGCAATTCTGCTTACCTGCTATTGAAGACATGGACATGATGATGTTTGAGCTGAGAAACAGGCTTTATTTTAACAAATTTAACAAGATGACTATGCTATTAAACTAAATTACAGAAAACACAAAAAAGTAATCACAGTGCAACAGCCCAAACTAATTCACAAGTGGATCTGATTACCGGAGTCAAATCGAGTCAGCGTTAGCTATGCATTTTCCTGAAGTGCCACAAGAAACAGAGTTCATTCGAGAAGGAGACGCTTCGGGCCCACTCTGCAGGAGCAAAAGGTACTTTGCAAGAAAAACAGAAGCAACAAAAGAAAAACATTTAAACTGAACACTTTGTTTGGCATTGATTAGGCACAAAATACTACATACACTATACCTTGTTTTCCCCCAGTTGTCTTCAGATGAGGAGTTTTTGATAACCACAACTCTGTTTCTTTTGGGGAACCAAGAAAAATGTTGAAATTTATTGTTGTACTCTGCTGGAAGAGACAGTTCCACCTGAATAAGTTGAAATTGGTTAACTCACTCAGCAGATGCTTGGGGATAGCTAAGGGTGCTCTGTTTTTTTCGTGTGCAGGCACACAGGCTTTAACAGTGGAACATGAAGGTTGCTCTGTTGATATTGCTGTTTGGACAGCAAGAATCAGCAAATTGTGTTTCTGTTTTGCTTCAGACAGATACAAATAATTATTTATAGATTGCAGAGAGTGGTGTCCAGAAACCTGCTGGACCTCAGTGGTGGGACTTCACTGTCTGCGAGACACTGGATCATGGTCTTGTGGGTTGAGAGGTTCGTGATCCGCTTGTCATTTGGTAACCCTGCAGATGCTTTGTTTTTAACATGTTCTGTACTTTATTCTCACCAACTGTCATTGTGCAGTACCAGCTAGAGATGCCCGGCTTGTGGTCGATAGTAGGGGCTAAGTAAAAAGGTGAATCAGGGCAAAGCATGGTAGTGGGGTGCTGAGAAGTGTACTTTCTGTAGGCTGACACTGGATCCCTTTCAACATTGCTGGGGTTGCCATACTTATGAGGCTTAAGTGCCCTAACGTCCCTTGGATTTTCCCCAGATCTAGTCTTGGTCTGCGGTGCTGTATATTGTACATAGTCCTGGCCATCAGAGCCTGTAATTAACTTCAGGTCTCCTTATCACAGGTTGTACTGCTCAGCTGTTCTGAGTGTGAAATATAGTCTGTTGTTGAAATCACAAGGTTTAAAAGTGAAGTAGGAGCCGGCCTGGTGGCGCTGAGGGTTGATGCACTGGATGCCACACCTCACGCCACGCTGGTGACCTGGGTTCAGGAACGAACCCGGGCCACCAGGGGTCGGCAGGGGGAGAAGAGATTAAGCATCCAGAGGACTGCTCTCTCTTTCCAGGGAGGGCTGGGGAAGAATGATCGCTCAAGGAGCGACCTCTGGTGGCAGCTGGAGGTGGCCAACAGCAGCGTTGTGGTGTATGCTGGGGGGTGGAGCCATGGCAGCACGTTGCCTTGGTAGTCGGGCTCCACAAGGGGTGTAACTAAGTAGAAAAAACAACCTCCTCCCACCAATAGGCGAAGGTACCTCCCACCCACGGACCACACTCCCAGAAGTCGGATGTGGCTCTGCTCACCCTGCCTCCTCCCCGGCTCGGTGCTCAACCCTATAGAAAGAGGGCCCTGGGTGGGGGCAACTCTTCCCCGGAGGGTAGACCTAGGGGATGACTGGTATCAGGGATGAGAGAAGAAGTCATGTCACGCAGTGGAAGTAGAGTCCAGGTAATGGGCAGTCGCCAAAGAGAGTTCGGGGGATACAAGGAGAGGAAGCAAAAATTGAATTAAAAAAAAAATTGAAGTAGGGTTGTATAGACCCAAAGCACCACTGTGATAAGGTTTATCAATGTCCGATCGTGACAGGGCATGTGCCGTTTTATTTGTTTCCCTTCCCATTCTTTTTCAGGTGCTTCTGTTTTGCTGAGAGAGTTGCTAGTGTTTTCTTAAACTGGGTGTTATTGCCATGAAACACTGAGTTCCCACAGTTTATTTTTAAGAGGTAATGACCTATGCTACCTCCCCTGAGGAGACCGGAGGTCGCGAGGGCCTGCTCTGAAGCCCTCCCTGCCCGCAGAAGCCCCGAACCCGAGACACACCAGAGACCACCGCCTCCCTGAGGAGACCGGAGGTCGCGAGGGCCTGCTCTGAAGCCCTCCCTGCCCGCAGAAGCCCCGAACCCGAGACACCAGAGACCACCCCCCCTGAGGAGATCGGAGGTCGCGAGGGCCTGCTCTGAAGCCCTCCCTGCCCGCAGAAGCCCCGAACCCGAGACACACCAGAGACCACCCCCCCTGAGGAGACCGGAGGTCACGAGGGCCTGCTCTGAAGCCCTCCCCTGCCTGCAGAAGCCCAACCCAGACACACCAGGTAATTTCTACCTTGATCCAGGCTGCTGCCACCATCATAGGCCATCTCAGCCTTTTCTGAAACGGCCACAAGCTCCCCTGCTCAGCGCATGAATCCCGGCCAGAGTAGCACCTCGAGTTGCTGCCCAGGCTCAAACGGAGCAGAACTGTTACTTTTGTGCCTGATTTTGAAACTTTTAAAACGAACCAGCTAAAACTATTTGCATTTGCCTGTAACTGTATTTAAAAGCTTAGAGTCACTGCAAGCCCAGGACCTGTGTTCTATCTGAAATCCCCCCCTGTGCAAATCTCACTGGGGACTGTTTGTTAATTTGTAAAGTGCATTTCCAGTTGTAACTGAATTACCCCCCTGTGAAAAACTCATTTGGGGACTGTTTAACTTCTAAGTGCATTTCCAGTGTGCAGAATTTCAGTTTGCCCTGCTAGTAATCACCTTCTTTTTTGAATCACAATAGTACCTGATAGCCCACAGCCCATTTGAACCAGCTAAAACTATTTGCATTTGCCTGTAACTGTATTTAAAAACTGAGAGTCACTGCACACGAGACACACCAGGTAATTTCTACCTTGATCTTTTTTTTTTTTTTTTTACACCCAACTTCTCCATTAGCTCCTTATATTGTTTTGCCACTAGAGGGAGCCTGATTAAGTTTGAACAATTTGCTCCCAATACCTCACTTGTCACATTTTACTGCTCTCTAGTAGCTGTTTTCACTTGGTGATCACCCCCTCATCACTCCCTCATCACCCCCTCTCCAATCGTCGAAAGCTATCCCGCCATTGTGCACTCCCCAGATCAGCCCTCCTCCTCCTGCTCCTGTCAGGCAATGTCCACCCCAATCCCGGGCCTGGCAGCACTGGTCCTCCCCCTGAAATCTCCTGGGCTGCACATTACTTCTATGAACATCTGTAGCCTCCTGAAAAAACTGGACTCTCTACACTGTTGGGTGACGCTTCATAAACCTGATGTTGTTGCCCTGGTTGAAACCTGGCTGTCTCCCTCCACTCGTAACTCTCATGTCTCTCTCCCCGGCTACACTCTCCACCGGTTGGACCGTGTCGGCAGGAGAGGTGGGGGCTGTGTCTTCTATTTGAAGGATTCTCTCATGGGCTACCACTCCCCCCGCCTGACCTCGACCATAAGGCCCAGGCACTTACTCTAAAGCTGTCCCCTGACCCAGCTAGAGGCCCATTATTCCTAACCGTAGCCTACATACCCCCCAAGAACCAATCCCAGGCCCTGGGCCCACTAATTGACTACCTCACCTCCCTACCCAACTCGTCGGACCAAATCTTGGTGGGCGACTTGAATATAAACTGGCTCTTTCCTCGCCTCCTCCCACCGTGAGGCTTTCGATTCAATTGACCTAACTCAACTGGTCACACAGCCTACTAGAAAACCCTGGGGGACAAGCACCCTCCTGGATGTGTCCTCACCAACAGGCCAATCCGCATCCACAACATCCAAATCCTCCCTGACTGCCTCAGTGACCACTCCCTGTGCTTTTCAACTGGGAAACCCCTCGGCCCTCATCCCGGTCAAAACCACCTCTCGAGGCGGCTTAGGCCTGGGGACTCATAGAGGCCTTAAGCGCTTCCTTGCCCACACTGATTGGTCCTCTCTGACGAGGGCAACCAACATTGACTTGGCCCTGGCCTTCTTTGTAAGCACTTTCAACTTTGCCTGTGATATCTTTGCTCCCATAACTGCTAGGAGGTCCAAAGTGAAACATGCCCCTTGGATCACCCCTGCCCTACTGTGGCAACTTAAGCAACGCGACAATCTTTGGCACCTTGCTGTTGCTACTGGCCGTTCAGCTGACAGGCAGTCCTATGCTGCCGCCCGCAACCAGTGCACCTGGGCCATCCGCAAAGCAAAGGCGGAATACTACCAAGCCTCTCTACCTCCTCCTGGGGAACCCAGGTGCTTCTGGGACAACATCAAGCAACTGAATGGTCACTCCCAGTCCCTCTCCTTCTCTTCTCAACATCAATGGTACCGTCTCCTCTGACCCTGCCCTCATTGCCACCCACCTCAATAACTCCTTTACCGACCTTAGCTCAGTACTTCCTGGTAACTTTTTCAGTCCACCTCCTCCATCTGTACCACCACCCATTGCCTGCCCCTCTTTCCACCTGCGTCGTGTCACCATGCAAGAAGCTAGGCCTTACTTGCTAAAAGCCCTAAAAGGTAACACCATCAGTAATGACTCACTTGATCCCTGCCTTTACGTCAGGTTCTGGATCAGGTCCTCTCACCTATTATGTGCATTTTCAACAAATCACTCTGTCTCGGACAATTCCCTCTGCCTGGAAGATTGCCACAGTTACCCCTGTCCATAAAGGTGGTGACAGGACTCTTCCGGTGTAGCTACCGACCATCTCAATCCTCTCCCTCTCTAAGGCGAGAGAAATTGTGAAGCGTCCCAAGTCTCTGACTACCTCTGTAAGTACAATGTTCTCTGCCCTGAACAACATGGGTTCAGAGCAGGTCATAGTACCAATACAGCACTCCTGGAATTTTCCAACTTCCTCCATGCCTCCTTGGACTCTGGTGCCCTGGCTGGTGCTATATTCATTGACCTGTCTAAAGCATTCGATACCGTTTAGCATCCTCTTTGCTCTCCACCCTCGACCTAATAGGCTTTGCCTCAGGACCTGTTCCTGGTGCACCAGCCTATCTCCGCCCACTCCCAATGTGTGAAAGTCAACGTACTCTCTGAAACATGCCCCATTCGCTCTGGGTGCCGCAGGGCTCAATTCTTGACCCTACTATTCTCACTCTTTCTTAACTCCCTACCCAGCAGTTGTACGGGTAAGATGCTTCTCTATGCTGATGATGCTGTTCTCGTTGCCTCCCACAATGACCCCATGCTGCTACAGAACTCCCTCAAACTAGTCTTTGACTCTGCAGCTACCTAGTTCACTGAGCACTGACTTGTTATCAACCTTAAGAAACCAAAAACGATGCTCTTCTCCCACCCCCAAAATAAGTACAGGAAGTTTCCCTTAGCTGTCCACTCCACACCCAATCTCGTCATTGACCAGGTGCAGTCCTATAAATATCTTGGTATGACCTTTGACCCTGCACTTTCATTCCATGGACATATATCTGCCCTAAATTCTGTCGCCAACTCACGGCTAGGCATTCTTTACCGGCACAAGAAATGCCTCCCTCCTGATGCCCTCCGCCTGGCTGTCACCTCTCTGTCATGTCTCTCATCGACTATGGCCTTCCGGTCTATGGCTCAGCAGATCAGACTGCCCTCAACAAGGTTTGCCTCACAGTTAATAAGGCCTGCAGACTTATCACTGGTGCTCCAGACTCACTCACACATGTGAGCTGTACACCCTGGCTACCCTACTCAACCTGGAAGAGTGACTCATGTATCAGACACGCCAGCTCACCTTTAAAGCCCTCGTGGCTCATCCCCATAGGCCTATCCAACTCCATTCACCGTACTACACCGACTCCTGATCACGCTAGCCCAAGAGCTACCCTAGTTATTCCGAGAGCCAGGACCTCTCAAGGTCAGAGGGCATTCCCTCACCGCGCCCCCACTGGTATAACTCCTCCTGCCAGTGTCTCAAACTCACTAACCTTAGCTTGCTTTAAGCCCAGGCTCAGAAACTTCCTGCTTAGCTCGCAAAATGCAACTGCCGCTAGCCTAGTGTAAAAAAAAAATATATATATATATACTCTGACAATGCTCACTGAGCGGCTCCCCCTTTCCTTTCCTACTAATTCCTCCTCCCTATCTTCCTCCCTTCTACTCTCACCAGCTCTCCCGACTATAAGTTTTGCACCTTTTGTTATCTTTTGCTTCGTTGGAGATTGTATTCTATTGTAACAAAATTGTAATTGAACTGTAACTTTTTTGTTTGTAAGTACTGTGTCCCTTGTACTGCTGTTCTGATGTCCTCTTTGTGACGAGGCACCTTTGTAAATGAGCCTCTGGCTCAAAGGTTTCTAAACTGATGTTTAACTAAATAAATAAATAAATAAATAATGCTCCTTTGTAAGCTAGGCTCATACTCTGCGTCATCTACCCTTTCTATTTTGTAGATGAAGTCAACAAGGAGATTACCAAGCTCTGCCACAGAAATTTTGAGTACAGTTCTCCCTCTATTATCCACCCAACTTTGTGCCACTGTTTTCTGGCATATAAGAGAGGGTGGCGGATAATAGAGGGTGTATGCTAAATGATGGCACCTGTAATGTTAAAAAATGTTAAACATTATATCTGGGTGATTTGCTGGTTTATGTAGTGTGCATACTCTTTTAAACCCTTAGACATACTGTACTGTATTTGCAAAAAATTGATTTTATTTTGTGATATGTTTTATTTTATTCAATGAAAAAATTATTTATTAAAAACATGCTCACACATACAGTGCAATATTTAAAAAAAGTCACATGTGACCCAGGGAGTGAGATACTGGTAGACTCAATGGTACTGTACATTTGGAAGCTGTAAGTGAGTTGGAATTGGTACTCTGCCTAGTGGAGTGGGAAAGGAATTGGATGATCCAGAAAAGGATGTCCCTGTACTTGTTGCTTATTCCAGTAGAAGGAGGAGGAGGACGTACATTCTGTGGTTTAAAGCAGGGAGGAGCTGAGTACTGTGAGAGTGCTTTGTGTCCGACTATGAATCATCTAAAAAGATCAGGTGGGAAGAGTTGTTGAGTGCACCAAAAGGATTCAGGTGCCTCAGAGGAGGAGGAACACAATAGAGAAAATACATGTCTCCATGCAGGTTAGATAGGCATAATATTACAAGCTGCATTCACTTTATACACGCCGACTTGGTCATCACATCTGCCACCGACTTCCTGGTTCCCACTTCTGCGTAAGCCACACCACCAGCAACCCTACGCACTACATAAGCTGTGTCTGTATAAAAAAAATATACTGTATCCCCTAATAAGGCCAATGCAGATCGGAAGATGTACGGGCAACTGATGGGATTGCGAGGGGAGTTACAGGGGGAGGTCTACATACTGTACTGTACAGTACAGTACAGTACTCACCTTGTATGGCCAAGATGCCCCTACAAAGTTATTTTTTTCTGTAAGAACAAAAAAAAATTAGATTTATAAACATCAGCGATTTTCGAGCCCATTATGCAGTGCGTGTGACGCAAGATGGCTTGGATGGCAGAAGAAGGAGGGAAATTACAATGAGAGATATAGCGGTTGGACAAAATAAAATGCTGGTGGATGGCGGACACAGAGGAAGGCGGATGAAAGAGGGAATCAACATGGGGATCTGTCGGGACATGAAGTGACACTGGCTGTAACAGAAGGTGGCAGATAGTCAATAAGTGAGGAAGCACTGTATGTTGCATGCTTCACTGACTTCTGCCACATAATTTTTCAATATTTTTAAATCTGAAGCTGTCTTTTTAATTGTACACTGATTCTGTTCTTCTTCCACAAATGCCTGGCACTCCTGTATTGGAAGTTTAGAGTGAACCACGGCTGCCATCGTTAGTGCTGATTTACTTTTTTTTTCTCATTGCAAGTTAATCGGCATTTGCATTTGAAAGCTTCTGAGTGGAGAAGACGTCTGCGAAGTGCTAGTGCAGTAGAATGCAACACTCTGCAGCATTCTTTCTTGTTATGGCATTGATGTAATGTACAGACAGTGGTTACCACTAAGAGGATGCTGCATCAATGCTATAACAAGCCTGGCTTTACATCTAATTTTGTCAACAACAGCGTTCTAACATACACTATAGAATCACTGATAGTTTTATAACACTAGATAAGTTATTAAAAAAAAAAAAGCAGGGGTTCAGGTATAGATCCTTGTGGAACAACCAAAGTCATGGGTAATGGTTTTGAAAGAAAACTTTGAATTCTAACCTGTTGCTCACGGTTGGTTAAGTAATCTTTAAACTAAGATGCAACTGAACTGGAAAAAACAAGCCGTTTCAAACTCTCAATCAGTTTTGTATGATGTACCATGTCAAAAGCCTTCGACAAATCTATGTACATAGTACCAATCAAATCACCACTGTACAGGGCCTCATGAATTATTAGTAAATTCTCCTAAAGCTGTTATAGTACTATGGTGTTTTCTAAATAAATGTTGCTCGGCAGTCTGCAGATTATATTTTTCAAGATGTTCCATAATCTGATCGTGTATTATTCTTTCAAGTGCCTTAGACAATGGTGATAATACAGAAATTGGTCTGTAATTAGAGGTTAACAACCTAGCACCAGTTTTGAATACTGGAATAACAAACACATATTTCCAATATGAGAGAACTACTACGTACATCAAAGAAAAATTAAATGACTTTGTAATAGGAACAACCAATTCTAGGGCTATTTTTAAGTGTTTTAAATCTAAACCATCTGGACATACACCAGGATACTATCAATTATATAGTCATAAACAAGATGCAAAGAATACATTTGACTTAATAGGGGATACATGATGAGCAACTGTGGAATACAGGAAATATTTGTATGAGTGCAGTGACCTTGAGTAATATCATGAGTGGTGGAGCCACGAGTGATATTACCCGAGGTCACTCTGCACTTTTGCAAATATTTCTTGTAGTCCACAGTCACCCATCATGTGTGCCGTTTATACAATAGGGTCCCCGAGTGTTTTGCAGTGTGTATTTTTAGTAGTTTTTCTTACTTTATGCTTTCTTTTAAGGGGTTTATTTTGTCCTGCGGTGTTCTTGCTCATGCCTGTGTTCCAAGTGTCTGATGTGTTCTTCTTCTATTGGATGGTTTATTTATCTTCTTTTGGGGTTCTTTGCCTGGTTACTGATGACGTCAGGGGTTTATGTGTGCTGATTGGATGGTGTACTTTTAGGGTCGACTTCATTATGTACCGGGGTTTGGCATATTTTATGATGGATAGCACATTTTATTTATAATTATTTATGCATTTATTTTATTTCCTCTGTGGGATGTGTTTAAATGCTTCGTTTTTCCAGGTATGGGTTTTATTTTTTTTTTACAGGGACATTTTTCTCTGTTTGGGATGCCTACTTTACACTTCAAGCAGTTTTTATTTGGGTTCTATTTTGTGATATATGTGCTTAGGTGCTTCACTTTTACATCACTTTTCTTTTTGTAACATTGTGTATTCATGTACCATACGTTTTGTACTGTGTTGTACGTTTCCTTTCTTGTAGTGATCCATCTTGTATGTTTCTGTCACTCCAAATTGCTCTTCATGTCAATTACTCTGGGTCTATTTTTTGGCATCTTCTTGGATGCGTCACTTGTGCAAGAAAGAAAAATATATTATTGCCCAACTGGTTTGGCGTCCTGCTCGGTTTGTTCCTCTCCTGTTTCTGTACTGCACGAGAGGTTCATGGAATGTGATGTGGGTAAGGTATTCTTAGGTATTTTTAATACTCGTAATTCTTTTAAGAAAGAAGGTCGGCTGGCTGGAGGGCGACGTATCTGGAATGGATTATTTTAAAGTTGACGTAGCCAGATAGCAGTTTATTTTAAGTTATTCCACTGTGGATACGTCATGGTTTAGTTATACAACGTGGGTGATTTTACGCATATATATGTAATGACATACTCATTCACCCCTATTGTATAATATTGTATCTTTTTTTTAAAACCAAACCATGAAAGCTATTAGTTATATTTATATCATTGGCAATTATGGTTGCTGCCTGAAATAATTTAACATTTTTTTTTTTAATCAGGAAAATTTTTTTGCTTTACCAAATTGACAATGGGTTTAGTTATCCCAATTAGTTTCTCTTTATAGTGTTTTTTCTCCAGGCATTTTTGCACTGACCATGGACAATCTTCTGATCCGATTAGTCTCTCTAAATTGTGTGTTTTTTCCCAGGCATTTGTGCATCAATATGAATCAAGGACAAACCATGGATGAAGTTATCATGGGCAAAGATCAGGGACAGAGCAGGGATGACCATACACAACCTTGTTTGTCCATGAAAACATGGACAATTGGAGAGAGGAGTAGGCTACAAGGGGAATTTTTCATCTTAATCAATGAAACAAGAGAAAGGCAAACTCTGACTAGTGCTACTGTACGAGTGTACAGAGGGAATCATGAGTAGAACGTACATTCCATTAGTTTTACACATTCTTTTTCTAATTTAAAAAGCAGCAGTGCAACAAAATTGGTCAAAAAATTTGACCCTAGTTTTTTTTTTGCAATTAAAAAAAAGTTCCAGGTTACTTCCAGTTTTATTATCTTCTGACACTTTTGCCACCAAAGGCTGTGAAGGCAAGGAAGGCTTGATACTAATGGTGAGGAGAATGAAATGTTAGCCACTCGATTTAAGGCATAAGATAAATGTTTATGGTTATTACACTGATATAGATACCAATTAAATTATGGGGATGAATACTAAAATTCAGAAAATGTGCAAACAAAAAATGTTTTAATATTTATTTTTTTAAAACCATCATGACATTTTCCATATGCTTTCCATCCTTCCAAGCCAAAGCACCCCTCAGGCACTTCACTTCACCTCCCCTCTCCTACCCCCCCCAACTCCCAAATCTATCACCTTAACAATACAATTCCCCACGGTGCAACTGCTTCCTCCTTGGGGCCTCCCCTTCTGAGCAAATCATTTATGAAATGATTATGGCATACACTGTGCTACAGTATGTCTTTATGAAACTGAAATATTTGTTGGTTAGTAGGTTTCAGGAAGACAGGTGAGCACATCGTTTGAGCCCCAGCTTTTCTAGCAATTAATGCATTTATATAATACCCTCACAACAGAGTCTAACCAGTGGTAAAGATCTGTGGTTATAGAATAAAGTTACAGAATTACAAAATAATGTGTCTTACCAGTAGCCCTGGATTGTCTTTAAATACTACTGATGGTGTCAAATTAGAAATGGTCAGTTCATAGAAATATTATGGGTATTGGCTGGATTTTTTAAATCCTGGTGATGTATTTGTTGTATTCCTGTACCATCTCCATGGCCCTGGTCATGCCTGAAAATGGTTCTTGAATCAGTGCACCTACCCCATAAACAAACAAATAAAATGTATACTGTACAATGACCACTTATTAAACTCTGCTCCTAAGACTGGCTTTCTTGATACGACTAAGTTGTCGATTCCTATGGAGTTGTGCCCTAGACATGTTCTGTTTTTGATATATCCCTTATCCTATATGAATATTTGTTATGACTTTGCTTTTAAATTTTCACGTAACAAAACTGATGCTTTCTACCATCGTCTTGCTTGTTTTGGTAGTGGTGATTCATACTGTATGCACGACTGTGTGCTTCTTAAACAAATGAATTGGATTTCTTTGCCTGCTAGGCACATACTTCACAAACACTTGCTCTGCTGGCTACACAGGGTAAACTGTAAACTTCCTGGTTACTTGTTTTCTTCAGTCATAGAAACATAGAATTTGACAGCAGATAAGAACTGCTTGGCCCATCCAGTCTGCCTATTTCTTCTTACCTACACTGTTACCGCAGACTGTGCCCAATCTACAGTTCTTTCTCCCTCCCCCCTTCCACTATGATTCTTTTGTGCTTATCCCATACAGTCTTGAACCCCACCACTATTTTCACCCCCACCACTTCCACTGGAAGGCTGTTTCAGGAATCCACCACTCTTTCTTTAAAGAAGTACTTCCTCACATCTCTCCTTAATCTACCCTCATCCAGCTTCATAGCATGTCCTCTTGTTCTTGAGCACCGTTTCTTCTGAAAAATACTTCCCTTCAGTACCTTATTTACCCCAGTGAGTAGTTAAAGGTCTCTATCACATTTCCCTTCTCCCTTCTCTGTTTCATAGTGTACATATTGAGACACTTTATTCTCTCCTCTTGGGGCTTTTGATGCAGACCCTGCCATTTTAGTTGCCCTCCTCTGGATCACCTCCACTCTATGTCCTTCTGGAAATGTGGGCTACACAACTTGACACAGTGCTCTAGGTGGAGTTTTGTCAGTGATTTTTACAAAGGCAACATCACCTCCTTCTTTCTGCTGGTGATATCCTCCCTATGCATCCAGCATCTCACCCTCCCTACTGCATTGTCATACTGCCTGGCACCTCTAGGTCATCCAATACGATTACCTCCAAGTCCCTTTCCTGATTGGTGGCCATCAATACCACTCCACCCATTTTGTATTCCACCCCTGGGTTTCTGTGCCTCAAGTACATTATTTTGCACTTTTTCACTTTTTCACATTGAAACCCAGCTGCCATGCTCGACCACTCCTCAAGTTTTCTCAGGTCTCTATTCAGTCTTTCCACCCCCACCCCTCCCGGAGTGTCCACCCTATTCCAGATTTTGGTGTCATCCGCAAAGAGGCAGACTTTTCCTTCCAGCTCTACCGCAATGTCACTTACAGACATTAAAATAGGACTGGTCCTAGCACTGATCACTGAGGTACCCTGCTGGTTATCCTCCCTTCCTTGGAGTGAACTCTGTTTGCCACAACCCTCTGTCACCTATCCCCTAACCCATTTTTTATCCAGTTTACCACCTTTGGACCCACTCCTAAGCTACCCAGCTTGCTTACTAGTCTCCTATGTGGAACAGTGTCAAAGGCCTTACTGAAATCTAGATAGGCCACGTCCACCACTCCACTCTGATCTAGTTCCTTGGTCACCCAAATAAATTTATCAGATTCCTGTGACATGGCCTCCCACATAAAACCATGCTGCCTCGGTTTCTAGTAACCCACTGGATTCAAGATATTCCACAATCCTTTCCTTCAGCAGTGATTCCATTACCTTTCCCACCACTGATGTCAGGTTGACTGGCCTACAATTACCAGCCTCCTTCCTGCTACCACTTATGCATAGTAGGACTACATCCGCCCTCCTCCAGTTCTCCGGAACCACTCTTGTTTCCAGTGAGCTGTTAAATAGAAATGTCACAGGTGCAGCTAGTATTCCCCTGATCTCATTCAATACCCTTGGATGCACCCCATCTGACCCCATTGCTTTGTCCATCTTCAGACTGGCAAGTCTTTTCAGGACTCTGTCCTCCAAAAAAGGACTAGTGTCCACCTCCCTCCATCCAAAGCTTCTGTTACTTTTTTCTGGCCCTTCCCCTGCTCTTTCCTTGTGAACACTGAACAACAGTATTTGTTCAAGATGTCTGCCTTTTCCTGTTCCCCCTCTGCACAGTCCCCACCTTCCCTTTTTAACTTTACAGTCACACCCTTGGTCTTCCCCATACATACCTAAATGAAGTCTTGTCCCTTTTTGTTACCTCCTGGGCTATTCTCACTTCAGTTTGCACCTTTGCACTAAATGCTGCTTTTTTTGCTTCCCTCTGTTTCCCCCACTACACCTCCATATCATCCTCCCCTCCTCCCTCTGAATCTCCTAGTACCTTCTGAATACTATCCTTTAAGCTTCTACTTTTTCTTTTCCTCATTTGTTTGACACAGAGGTTTGTTGCCTTTACTATGCTCCCTTTTCTTTTTACCCACTGTTCCTCTACCCCACCCTGGTCATCCGGAGGCATTCACCCATCTTTTTTAAAATCTCCCCTCCAGAAGTCCAGGACCCTCAGCCTTGTGTAGTTTGATTCCACAGCCGTCCTTATATTGAACCATACTGTATGGTGATCACTGGTCCCCAAGAGACCACCTACCTTGACATCTGCAACACTGTCCCTGTTAGTGAGTACCAGGACCAGTATTGCCCTGTCAAGAGTGGATTCACTGACTAGTTAGTTGCCTGAGGGATGCCCCCTGCTGAGTTCAGGATGCCCCCGCTTCTAGCTGAAGCTGCCCCAGGGAAGCTCCAGTTTATATATGGCTGGTTGAAGTCTCCCACCAGCAGCACCTTCCCCTTTTTTGCCATTTTACCAATCACTTCCACCAGTACCTTATCTAATTCCTCCCCTGTGCTGGAGGTCTATAGATCATTCTTGTGTGAATAGTGGCTCAATTCCCTGTTTCCAGGGCAACCAACAGTACCTCTACCTCCCCTTGTATCTCCATCGCTTTAATGTTTTCCCTTCCATAAAGCATCACAATCCCTCCTTTCCTTCTCACCTGACATTTCCTGAACTGAGTTTAGCCTGGTATAGCCATGTCACAATCATGGTTTTCGGTGCACCATAACTCAGTAATGGTCACAATATGCAGATCAGCCTCTGTTCTGATGGCCTCTAGGTCTGGAATCTTATTTCATGGACTTCTAGCATTCGCACACATGGCCTTTCAGATTTTGTTTCCTCTCTGCTTATTGCACCCTTTTTTAATGCTCCCATTTCTTCCCCCTTTATCTCTATCACTGTGCTTCCTTTATTTTTACACCCTGGGGGTTTCCTCTACCCTCGGGTTCTCTTTACTCTCGACTTCAGTCTGTAAGGGGAGGCAGTCCAATTCCTTCCACCCCCCCCATTTGGCTAGTTTAATTGTTCATCTAAGTAACATTTAAACCATCCACTAAAGACTGTAGTTCCCTTCCTGGATGGATGCAGGCCATTACCCCTGTATAGGCCCTTATCCTCCCAGGTGGTCCCCAGTCCCCTTCCACTCTGCACCATTTTTTCAGCCATGAGTTGAAGCTCCTGGTGCAGGGATGCCTCTCCTGTTCCCTGTCATAAACAGGCAACACCTCAGTGAAAATCACGGAGGAGGCTACCCAAGACCTTTCCCTAAACTCCCCATGCACTATCACAGCCCTGTCCCAGGCCAGGTCATTAGTCCCCAGGTGGATAATGATATCCAGCTCTCCCTGCCATCCTGCTGCCCTAGCAATCCACAGGATCTGCTTTCCATCCCTCCAGGCTGTGGCACTGGGTAAGCATCTAATCTACTTCTCCCACCTTTCCTATCACCCAAATCTATCCTCCTCATGATCAAGTCCCCCACCAGAAGTTGCTTCCTCCTCCTCCTCTCGGGTTCTCTATCACCCTTCTTGGGGTTTCCACTGTGGAGGGTCCCACATCCCCCTTGGTCACTACCGTGGGTGCCTCCTCCTGGCAGTCCCATCCTGCCAGAGTGGGCTATGAATTACACCAGTGGTATTGGTTGAGAAATGTGCCTTTGTCCCACCACCCCCACCCTTCCAGAGCCCACCATAGTTCAGCTGCTCCTCCTCCCCCTCCGGCACCCTCTGAGGTAACGGTGCCAGACTTGGTGGCCCCTGGGTGGAGGAAGAGGTCCCCCAAATTTTAGCCAACTCGTCCTGGAGTTTAGCAGCCTCCCCCCCCAACCCACAGAGGTGTATGCAGATGGAGCAGCATTGCATTCTCCAGAAGGCTCTCTGAAAATTGCCGCCCCACAGCCACTGCACTGCACCACTCCCAGCATTCTCAACTTCTATTTTCCCTGTGTTACCCAGAAATACTTTTAGGGTGTTTCTAGGTTTCCCCTTTTTTTGTTTCTATCATTGCTCCCCTGCGCCTTGTTTAAATCTTTATGTACTCCTACCCTAGATTGGTGTTGTTCCTATTCCCAATCTTAGCCTACCTCTAACCTTCCACCCTTCCCAGCAGTAACTGTTGCACAGTAATGAACAGACACCGTGCCTCAGTTGACTGAAAGTGTCCCCCACTTCTCCACTTCCTTCTGCCGACGCCTGCTGATGCAGTCATCTGTTCCACTCCCTCGCTGGACACTCTACTAGGAGGCATCATTTAGGGCTTTGTTGTGATGGTTCCCTTTAGCATTTTCCACATATAATACAAAGGAGGGTGAACAGGCTTTTAATTATTTTTGCCCAGTGAGGTGGAATTCTTTGTCCATTTACTTATGTACTCACCTTTCTGTTACTCTAATATCTGTGATATTGCATTTTTTTATTTGCATTTTATCATGCACCTGACAATCACTCTCTCCAGACCCCTACAGTCCACCAGTGTGGTATCTTGATGTCTGGCACACCCCCTGCATGAAGCCATGACTTTGCCCCCCTGGCAGGGCTGGAACTTGGAAGTAGGGTAACACCCTTCCCCGAGTACTCCTGTCTCATCAGGTGGAGCACAACATGGCATACAGGGCCCATATATACCAGGGTTCTTTGCCTAAGGGTGAACAGGCCAGTTTTCTTCCCTGGTCTTTGTCATGCATGGGGCTCAAGTATGAGCATGCACAATGGCATGCTGTACATGCACCCAGCCAAAAGCTGCTCTATCCAGCCTACCTCTGTTGTGCTGCCACTCATGGTCACCTAGGTGGCAGCATTGCAGTGGAGGCAGAGACCTTCCCTCCCAGGAGAAGAGAGTGTCCTTTGAGATGCTCAATCTTCCTCTTCTCCCAGGCATCCCTGGAGGTCACTGGCATGGTGAACTGTAGCACTACTGCTGTACTGATGGGCTGGCTCATGCAGTTGCTTTTTAAGATCTTTACCACTGGTTAAACCTTGTTGCCAAGTATGTTTGTGGAGTGTGGTTATGGAGAAATGGTGTTTACAGGGGGGGCAACCTTAAATAAAAATCATTCACTACAACTGAAAAAAAAGTTTCTACAGTTCAGGGGATAAAACCTTTGTGGATTCAAGGTTCTTTATTTCAGAAAAAATGCATAAAAACAAATAATTATTGCACTCATACATAGATCACTAATAAACTTAGATCCAAAAGTTCAAAATTATGATACAAAATTATAATAAATAAAACAATTAAATCAAATTAACTTACATTTTTAATGGTGAACAGCACCAAATAGGGCCACCTAGAGAAGAATAGTGGGGGGATAAAAGTAGTTTCTCAATATATACATCTGTTGGGGTATGACTAATTGGATATCTAAAGTCCTCCAGGATAGGCTTTATAAACTTCTCTCTTAAACTATTAAACCTTGCACATTCAAGAAGAATATGCCGAACCATTAGCCTGCTGTTTATAGAACACTGACTGATTTTAATTGTATAATGTTGGAGAACCCAAACTGCATCTCCTTTACAATATTCATTCTAAAGAGACAGTATGCTTTCCTATGTTGGAATTTGTCACGAATAAATATGGTTCTGTCCCCCAACTATCTTTAAAAGTTTTATAGAAGGATAGTGAGTTAATGAAGGATTGCGTAACAAAATCTTCCTGCACAAAATGATCACAGTCTTTGTAGAGCAAAATTACAATACACTTTTGGCAGGCATAAAGCATGAGGAGAATTCATGTCTTCTAATCTGACACTTCTAAGGAAATGATGTAATTTTAAAAACCAAATACTATTCATTCTTCCCTCTATTACTTCAAGGAGAGACAATTTTTTAAGGTGCACATCCTCCATACATAGTAGTAACAGTGGCTCAGCAGGTTGCACACTTGCCTCTGAGGCCGGAAGATTGGAAGGTTGTGGGTTCCAGCCCCACATCAGGTACTTGGGGTAAATCCCAATACTGACACTGCAGTACATCATGAGGGGGATGCTGCACCACTGAGGTGCTGTCTTTCGGATGAGACATTAAACCGAGGTCCTGTCTGTCTGTCTGTCCTGATGGTTGTTCAGGTGGATGTTAAAGATCCTGAGGCTCTTCTCGAAAAGAGAATGGGAATTGTTTATTAAAGAAAATCAAAAGGCAATGATACAAAATATGTGCAACCAAAAGAAAACAGTGAAGGAAACTATACAGCAAAAAAACACAGACTGCCGACATGAAAAATCCGAAACATGCAGTCCCCCTCCCAAATCTTCGCCATCATCCATATAGTGAATGTTGAGGACCCTTACGTAGCTCCACCACTCAAGTGTTCTAGTCTGTACTAGAGTGATGTCCCATGTGAATGTCAAGGCAGAATTAAGCATCAAAAAAGTGCCCATGGACAGTGTTGCCAGCAGCATATCCACACCTGCTGTGATAGGGGAGTTTGTTTTGCTGCACACAGTCTTTGAAGTTCAGAAAACATCAATTGTAACAGGGCGGGGTGGTCCAACAGCTGTTGTTGTAACATGTATTTACAATGGACCCTCCATATCATAACCTTAAGATGGGAAAATATCAGGAGTAACACTGAAGGATCATGCACCAAGCCATGACCCAAGAAGGTACCATAGATCAAAGCATTAAAGTGAAGTGTATTCCAAAAGGGAGCTGCCCATGTGGTACCTAAAAATGTCCTGGATGGACGAATATATGGACAGTCAAAAAACAAATGTTGGATAGTTTCCACTGCAGTAGGACAACTGTCCCTTAGACAAAATTGTTCCGAGACACTCTTGTATTTGTTTTTTCCCTTGACTATCATCTACCGTCCACCCGGGGGTGAGAAACATTGCTGCAGGAAGTCGCGGACTTCATCATGGACATGGTGTTTGAGTCCCCCAGATGGATGGTGCTGGGGGACTTCAATGCCTGGGTCGATGATGAACTCTCCCAGTTTGGTCAAGACTTCCTCCAGTTGATGAATTCACTGGGCTTCTCACAGGTGATTACCTTTGCGACCCATGGTCATGGTCATTCCTTGGACTTAGTCTTCCTTCTGGGTATGGAGACCTCTGATTTGGTGGTGTAGCCAGTCAGTTGGTCAGACCATCACACCATAAGGTTCAATTTCCAGGCCCCGGCCCCGTATAGGCCTAGCCCTACGGAGATGGACCAGTACCACCCTTTAAGGGGTTTATCCCCTGATGGCCTGTTGGTGGTGCTGGACATATCAGGGCTGCTGGGGAATAGTGGTGACCCAGATGCCCTAGTCTGGGGTTATAATGACACTGTGACTGGGACTCCGGATTGTCTCGCTCCTGTCCGTGTTCATCCCCTTACCCAGCGCCCTTGGTCCCTTTGGTTTGATGGGATCTTGAGGGAGCTGAGGAAAGTGGAATGAAGGCTGGAGTGTCACTAGCAAAAATCGGGCCTGGATGACAGCAGACTTAGATTGTTAGCCCATTGTATAGACTATCAATTGGCTATCTCCCATAAGACAGCAGAGTTCCTGTCCAGGGAGATTGCTGTGGCACAAAATTGACCGGCTCAGCTCTTCTGAACTGTAGAATGAGTATGCAATCCAGGCTGTCTGCAGTCTCAGAGAGCATTATCACAAGGGAAGTGCGACGAGTTTGCTCACTTTTTTGCCGATAAGGTTGCCAACATCAGGTCTGAGATTCGCACAGGACGCCCCAATGAGGTGGACGGTGATCGATGGGAGGTGGCAGCTCTTCAGTCTGTCTGGTCTGACTTCGGCTGGCGAGCGATCAGAGATGTCATGAAGATTATCCAGTCTTTGCAACTGACCTGCTGTGGTTTGGACCCTGGCCCAACGCGCCTCCTTCTGGGGCACGTTGAGACCATCAGCCCAGTCCTTGATGAGATAGTCTGGTGTTCATTAGACTCCGGGGTGTTTCCGGACACCCTGAAGGAGGCGGTAGTGGTACCCCTTCTTAAGAAACCATCTCTCGACCTAGACTGTCTTGCTAACTACAGACCCATCTCTAACCTTCCCTTTGTGGGTAAGGTTATGGAGAAGGTGGTCGCGCTACAGCTGGAGGATCATTTGACCATCCACGACATCTATGATCCTCTTCAGTCCAGTTCACGGAAACGGCATAGTACCGAGACGGCCCATGTTCAGGTTCTCAATGATCTCCTAACAGCAAGAGATCGGAGAAGCCATTCCATCTTGGTTCTTCTTGATCTCTCAGCAGCATTTGACACTCTGGACCATGGGGTGCTAGTCAGGTGCCTGCGGTCAATCTGTGGACTGTCTGGTACAGTCCTCAGATGGTTCCATTCTTTCCTCACTGGCAGATTTCAGAGAGTTGTCTGTGGGGTTTACTCCTCTGACAAGGTCTCCTTGCCATGTGGGGTTCCACAGGGCTCTGTACTGTCCCCCATGTTGTTCATAGTGTATATGCTGCCATTGGGAGACATTGTAAGGCGTAATGGGCGGAGTTTTCACTGCTATGCAGATGATACTCAGCTCTACCTGTCCTTTGTGCCCAATCAGGGGGGAGCTATCTTGAGTTTTAACGACTGCCTGTCCGAGATTGAGGATTGGATAAATGCCAGTTGGCTGAGGCTGAATTTGGACAAGACTGAGGTTTTGGTGGTGAACCTGTGCCATCAGGTAGAGGGGCCATCAAGAGTGGTGAGCCTCAGGGCTTTGGCTCGTTGGTCGCCAGCTGGCGACCTCTGAATGGGTGCAAGATCTGGGTGTGATTCATGATGACGGACTGATGCTTAAATATCAGGTGTCATCCATTGTCAAGACTGCCTTTTACCATCTAAGGAATGTATCCCGGATCAAGCACCTAGTTCCACCTCATGGCCTACCAGGTTTGGTTCACGCCTTTGTAACCTCATGCCTTGATTACTATAATGCCCTGTACCTAGGGCTACCAGGGGTTGATATCTGCTGCTTGCAGCTGGTGCAGAACACAGCAGCTAGGCTGTTGACTGGGCTACCTTGTAGCTGTCATGTCACACTGGTGCTGCGCGATCCGCACTGGCTGCCTATTCAGTGGCGGATCACCTTTAAGGTCAGTTTACTGACTTATAAAGCCCTACACAGACAGGGACCGAGTTATCTGCAAGATCATACGTACATACGAACATATGTATGTGCCAGCAGAAACAGACCACCCGGTCTATCTAAGTCTGCTCGAGTGTGCAGCTAGCACCCCTAGTTTGCAGCTGCCCCCGCCTCCCATTTGTCATCCCACTGCCACCCCCCGCCTCCCCCACCCTCACTCTCCCCTGTTCCCTGTCCCATGCCCTTTTGAAACTGTTCACAGATTTACATGATACCACCCATTCTGGTAGTGCTCCATTTTGCTACCACCCTCTGTGAAATAGTATCTCCTCATTTCCTTCCTAAATCTTCCCCTATTCTTAGCGCATGCCCCCTGGTGACCCTCCCTCCTTAACTTAAAGACCCCATCTGCCCCATCCTTATTGATTCCCTCAGATACTTGAATATTTCTATCATGTCACCCTGTCCCTTCTATCCTCC
The DNA here is from genome assembly GCA_016271365.2 of Neoceratodus forsteri. Lineage (NCBI taxonomy): Eukaryota > Metazoa > Chordata > Ceratodontiformes > Ceratodontidae > Neoceratodus > Neoceratodus forsteri. The sequence goes on along the minus strand of CM057455.1, from coordinate 1,547,858,899 downwards.
AGGGTGTACATATTCAGGTCTCTCAGCCTGCTGCCATAGTCTGTCCCTTCCATTCCACATATCATCTTTTTTGCCCTCTTCTGCACCCCTTCCAGTAGCCTGATATCACGCTTTAGGTATGGCCTCCAAAACTGCACACAATACTGTAAGTGCGGCCTTACCAGCGACTTGTAGAGGAGCAAGATCACCTCTCTTTGCTTGGATGAAAAAACCCTCACTATGCACCCCTGCATTTTGTTCGCTTTAGCAGCCACTCTCCTGCACTGGGCAGTGTTGTCCATGGCCCCTGTTATCATTACCCCAGGTCCTTCTCCTCCTCAGTGATCCCCAGCTTAACCCCTCCCAGCCAGTATTCTCACCTTGGGTTCTTCACCCCAAAGTGCATAACCTTACACTTTGCATTGAACCCCAGCTGCCACCTCTCTGACCACTCCTTTAGCTTGCTTAGGTTCCCCTGCAGCTAGCTGCTTCCATCCCTCCTCTCCATTCACCACTGCTCCGATTTTGGTGTAGTCAGTGAACAGACTTATCTTGCTCACCACCCCATGTGCAATGTCTGATATGAAGAGCCTGAACAATACTGGCCCCAACACAGAGCCCTGTGGCACCGCACTCATCACTGGCCTTGGAGTTGAGAGCTCCCCTCTCACCACCACCCGTTGCAGCCTCCCACTCAGCCAGCTTGTAATCCAGTTCATCATGTTTGTCCCTACCCTTACACCAGTTAGCTTCCACCAAAGCCACCCATGAGGCACAGAATCAAAGGCCTTGCTGAAGTCCAAGTAAAGAACATACACCGCATGAACTTTATCCAGCTCACCTGTCACCGAGTAATAATATTGTATCAGGTTGGTTTGATAAGACTTCCCTGAAACAAACCCATGCTGCCTCACATCCTGGAGGCCATTGTTCTCCAGGTATGACACCAGTTTTTCCTTTAATACTGTCTCCATGAGTTTGCACACTATGGAGGTGAGACTTACAGGGCGATAATTACCCGGTTCATCCCTTGGTCCACTCATGTGTAATGGTACTACATGTGCCATCCTCCAGTCCAGTGGCACACATCCCAACTCCAGTGTGGTGCTGTACAGATCCACCAGCGGCTCCGCCAACACCTCCGCCATCTCCCTCAGCACCCTGGGGTGGATACCATCCAGCCCTGGTGCCTTGTCTACCTTCAGTGCCCTCAGTCCCTCTAGGACTCTACTTGCCTCAATTTTTCCATCTGCTGCCTCCTATCCCCACCCTCCCAGCCCATGGTGGTAGCAGTCCCCTTTTCTTTACATGAACACTGAGCAAATGTATTCATTCAGTGCTTCTGCCTGCTCCTCACACTTTCCATCCACTCCCCACCCTTTTTCTCCTCACTATTGTCTCCTTGCACTTCCTTTTCTCCCTGATGTATCTGAAAAAGTCTCCCGCTAATTCCTACGCTAATCTCAGCTCCCTCTGGGCCTTGGCTTCTCTCACTTTTCTGGTCACCTCCCTGGACCATCATGCATACTCCTCTCTGTCCACTTCCTTCCCTGTCCTTCTATACCTCTGGTGTGCCTCTCATTTTGCTCTCACCACCTCCACTACCTCGCTGTTCAACCAGCATGGTTTCCTTGTTCTGCTCCTCTTATTCTGTGTCTTGGTGCAGGCTTCTGTTGCCTCTGTAATCTCCCATTTAATAATATCCCATTTCTGCTCCACATCCATCTCCTGCCTTATGCCCTCTAGTTTCCCTTTCAGTACTTCCTGCATCCTCCCAAATTCTGCCCCCCTGAAGTTTACTACCTGAGTAACTGATTTCTCTGGTTCCCCGCACATCGTGATATTAAACCACACCGTTTGGTAATCGCTGTTGGCTAGTGGGTCCTCCACCTTTATTTCCCTTACTGTCTCCCAATGCGACAACGCCAGATCTAAAGTGTTTTTTAGCCTAGTAGGCACACTAACCAACTGTGTCAGGAGACCCTCCTGGATTGTGTCCAGGAGCACTTGCTCCCTAGCACTGGAAGTGACTGGAATGCTCCAGTCAACCTCCGGCAAGTTAAAATCCTCCACGATGACCACCTTCCCTTTTCTACATACCTTTCTGACTTGTCCTGCTAATTCCCTGTCAAGCTCCTCAGACTGGGACAGTGGCCTGTATACCACCCCACACCTCAGTTTCCTACCCCTTGAGTCTAGGAGCTGCAGCCAAATTGCCTCTGTTCCCCTTTCTTCCCGTCCCTTAGAATTTGACGGCAGATAAGGACCGCTTGGCCCACCCAGTCTGCCCATTTCCCTACCTAATGGATAAGCTGCAGATCCTAGTTAACCAGCAGCCTACTTCTTTCTACCCCCACCTCTTAGAATTGCCTTATGGCTGTCCCATGCATGCTTGAATTCAGCCACTGTTTTTGACTCCACAACCTCCTCTGGAAGGCCGTTCCATGCATCCACAACCCTCTCTGTGAAAAAATACTTCTTTACATTACCTCTGAGCCACCCCCCCATCTTCAAATTGGCCCTTTGTTCTTGCACACTCTTTTTTGAAAGATGCTACCCTCTTGGACTTTGTTGATTCCTTGACGTACTTGGAACGTTTCTATCATGTCCCCCTTTCCTCGAGGCTATACATATTAAGCTCCTTAGTCTCTTCATATGTCTTCCGTGCAGACCCTGCACCATTTTAGTTGCCCTCCTCTGACAGCTTCCATCTTGTCTATGTCCTTGCGGAGACTGGGTCTCCAGAACTGCACACAGTACTCCAGATGGGGTCTCACCAGCTGTCTGTACAGAGGATAACAACTTCCTGTTTTCACTGGTGATGCCTCTCCTATGCATCCCAGTATCCCCCAGCCCTCCTTACTGCCCTCACATTGCTTGCCCCACCTTAAGTCATCTGATATGACTACCCCAGGTCCCTTTCCATTTTTGTTGTTGTTAGTATCTCACCCCCATTGTGTGTACTCTTCCCTGGGTTTTTGTTTCCTAGGTGCAATACCTTGCACTTCTTAGCATGAATCTAAGCTGCCATACATTTGACCATTCCTCTAACCTTGCCAAGTCCCTTCTCATCCTTTCCACCCACCTTGTGCATCAACTCTGTTGCATCTTTGTGTCATCTGCAAAGACATACTTTTCCTTCCAGTCCCTCTGCAATGTCACTTACAAAGACATTGAAGAGGACCGGTCCTAATACTGAGCCCTCAGCACCCCACTAGTAACCCCCTTTCTTCAGAGTGGACTCCATTTACTATTACCCTCTGTGTCCTATTCTCCATCAATTCTTTACAGGCTATCATCTTGGGACCCACCCCCAGGCTGGCTAACTTGTATATTAATATTTTGTGTGGGACTGAGTCAAATGCCTTGCTAAAGTCTAGGTAGGCCATGTCCACAGCCCTTCCCTGATCTACTACTTTGGTCACCCAGTCAAAGAAATCTATTAGATTCATCTGGCATGACCTTCCTGCTGTGAATCCATGCTGCCTTGGGTCCTGTGCCCCTCTGGCCTCTAGGTACTCGACAATTCTTTCCTTCAGAAGTGATTCCATCATTTTCCCTATCACTGAGGTTAAACTAACTGGTCTGTAGTTTCCCGCTTCTGCCCTGCTCCCACTTTTGTGAAGGGGAATCACATCTGCCCTCCTCCAGTCCTCAGGTACCACCCCATCCTCCCATGATTTGTTAAAGAGGTAGTCTGTGGTGTCACTAGTTCTACCTCAGTTCTTTTTTTTTTAAAATTCTGGGATGAACTTATCAGGCCCATTGCTTTGTCCACCTTCAGTTTTAAGAGTTCTTTCAGAACCCTTTCTTCTGTAAATGGGCTGGTATCCTTCTGTATCCAGAGTGTTTCTATTGTTTGTTTTAGGTACCTCCCCTCTTCATTTGTAAATACTGAGCAAAAAATTTGTTTAGTATCTCTGCCTTTTCACAGTCACCCTCTGCCCACCCCTCCCTTTATTAAGCCTCACTATCCTCCCTTAGTCTTCCTTCGCTCCCTGATGTACCAAAACAGGTTTTATTCCCCTTCTTAACTGAGTTGGCTATCTTTTCCTCAGTTCGGGCCTTTGCTGTTCTGACTGCCTTCACAGCTTCCTTTTGCTTTAACTGATACATTTCTCTGTCTGTCCTGCTCCTTCTGTGATTCCTTGTACTTTCTGAATGCTTTCTTTTTCTCTTGAACCTTCACTGCCTCCTCCTTTGAGAACCATAGTGGTTTCTTACATCGTTTTGTTTTGTTTATTTGCTTCACACAAAGGCTTGTTACCTCTGTGATGGCAGTTTTTATTATTCCCCATTGTTCTTCCACCCCTCCTTCCTGCCCATTTGCTACTGCATTCCTTAGGCACTCACCCATTTTGGCAAAGTCAGCCCTCCTAAAGTCCAGTACTTTTGCCTTTGTATAGCTTGACTCTATTGCTGTGTTTATTGTGAAACCATACTGTTCGATGGTCTCAGTTCCCAGATGGCTACCCACTTCTACATCTGTGATCCTCTCTCTCCATCTCCATTTGAGAGGACCAGGTCTAAGATTGCTCCTCTCGAGTGGGTCTCCAAATTAGTTGTCAAGGTATGGCCCCTGTAGGGCATCTAGAATAACCCCATTCTTAGAAGTGGCTGCTGCAACTGCACTCCAGTTAACATCTGGCATATTCAGATCACCCATCAGCAATATCTCCCTTTATCTGCCATCCTAAGTATACTTTCTATCATTTCCTTGTCCATTTCCACCCCTGAGAGAGGTCTGTAACAACCCTGTCTGGGATTGTGTGCCATTGCCTGCCTCCAAATTGACCCACAGTACTTTCTCCTCCATTTACCCTTTTGTTCTGTTGCTTTGATTCCTTCTTTTATGTAGAGAGCTACTCCTCCTCCTCTTTTACCCTCCCTGTCCCTCCTGTAGATAGTGTATCCTGGTATGGTTACGTCCCAGTCATGGTTCTGTGTGTACCATGTTTCTGTGACTGCCACGATATCCAGATGTTCCTCCTCCATCAAGGCCACTAATTCAGGAAGCTTGTTACCCAGACTACGGGCATTGGTACTTATTGCTCTCCATTTTTGATGGCTTTACCTTTTGTAGCAGCATCCCCCACTGACCTTTCTACCTTGGTCTTTTTCTCATTTAGTACCCTGTTTTGTAGGGGGAGACTGGGATTTTCCTGCTGCTTATCAGTCCCCCCCGACTAATTTAAAAGCTTGCCAATGAAGCATTAAACTGATTGCCCAAAAGACTTGTTCCTTCCTGGACAGATGCAGACCATCCTGCCAGTATAGGCTGTGTCCTCCAGGTGGAACCCCAATCCCCAATGAAGCCAAGCCCCTGTGCTCCACACCATTTTTTTCAACCATTTGTTAAACTGCATGGTGCAAAGTACCCTGCCTCACCCATGCCACTGACAGGCAGCACCTCTGGAGAAGGATACTGTGTGCTACTTGTCTTAACCCCTCCCAACTCTACAAAGTCCTTCTGCACTGCTCTAATCTCATGATGAGACAAGTCATTTGTCCCTAGGTGGACATTGGCGTCCAGCTCAGACTCCCGTGCAACTGTTCTCATGATCCTAAGGATCACCCTGTCCCTCAAGCCATGGCACCAGGCAGGCACCTTACTTCAGTTTCCCTGCTCCCCCCAGTTCTATCCCCCTAATAATTGAGTCCCCCACCAGGAGCTGCTTTCTTTCCCTGTGGTGCCCTCTGCCTCCTTCCTGAGGGCCTCCCTTGTGACAGTTGTCTGCACCCTCCTTAGTCTCCTCTGTGGGTGCATCCATAAGGGAACTATGCTCCCCCAGAATGGTGTATGGATTGTGGAGTGGAACAACTGACTGGGTGTGCCTCTGTTCCACCACCCTTACCCTCCCTGAGCCCACTGTGGTCCAACTGCTGTGCTTTCTTTGCAACCTCTGAGGTAGCGGTGGTGGCTCTGGTGCTCCCTGGATGGAGGAGGTTCCCTTGCTACTGTCCAGTGCGGCCTGAAGACGGGTAACTTCCTCCCTTAGGGCAGACAGTTGTCTGCAAACAGGGCAGCATCTCAGCCTCCAGAAAGACTCCCGGAAGACTGCTGCCCCACAGCCATTACATTGTATTACTCCCCACATAACTGTCTACCTTGTTTAGTTTTGTGTGTGTGTGTGTGTGTGTGTGTGTGTGTGTGATTGGTGTGTTATATAGAAATATATGTATTTATATAATGGGTATGCTTATATTGTCAGTGCAGTGTACTAGAGAGGATATGACAGAGATATGCACCTTGCCCTCTTGAGGAAATGATGTCAGAACCCCAGGTATAAATGAACTATTTCCAGGGGTGGGTGGGTGAGGGTGGGAAGGGTTTGGGCCTAAACTGTGCCCTCTTGAAACAATCAGCTAAAAGCTCTGACCTTCACAGGACATGAGTGCCTTCCTGTCAGCAAGATGCCATACATGACAATTTGACAGAGAAAATACCCTGCTAATCAAACAGAGAAAAATCCAAACATCCAAGTCAGACACAGGTAAACCTCCCCAGCCCCAAAACAGCCTGGTGACTTGTGCTCTGAAAGCAGTCAGCCACAAAACACATCAGCTGTACAGAAGGGCAGACACAGAAAACAGTATTCAGCCTCTGTGGGTTTAAACTCTTCCTGCACTGAAAATCTTAACAATTGTAACAAAAGTAAAGCAAGCTCCTCTCCTCTGTTGATTGAAAGACTGCCTTTTCTGATAATTCTAAGTTCCTTATTTCATCCTTCAGTTAGAAGTATCCTCCACCTGAAGAATATTAACTTTCCTAAGGAATCTGCTTCAAACCAAAGACAATTGTAAATTGTAAGGTTCACCTCCCTCTGTTGTGAGCACAACTCGCTTTCTTGCAAATCTTAAGTCCAGTGTCACAGCTTCCAGCCAGAGATAGCTTCACCTGAAGACTACTTGTCCTTTGTGCATTTGATCATATCCCTCACACAGACTGCCACCCCACCGCCCCTCCCTTCCTTACGGTCCTTCCTGTATACTTTGTATCCTGGGATTGCCAGATCCCAGTCCTGGTGCTCAGTTGCTCACATTTCTGTGACAGCTGCAATATCTACCCTTCACACTGCCAAGAGTGCCTGTAGCTCAGCAGATTTGTTGGCTAAGCTTCTTGCATTCAGAGAGACCACCCTCCGTCCTGCCCCTTCCCTTCATTAGCCTCCATTTCCTTCCTTTTACTCCCTCCTTTTTTGGCCACTCTGAGTCCTTCCCCTGCTAGCCTGGGGGGTAGGCTCCACTCTATCAGATCCCTGCCTACCTGTTGTCCACTTGCCACTCCCCATCTAGTTTAAATCCACCTTTGTCGCAATATACCTCCCCAGTCTTTGCTTACATACCTCCTTCCCCTCCCCACTCAGGTGCAGCCTATCCCTTGCAAACAAACTGTTATTATCCCAGGTACTGCCCCAGCCACCCACAACCTCATATCCTTTAGTTTGACACCATACTACCAACCATGTGTTCAACTCCCTAATCCTCTCCTTTCTCACTGTGTTTGTGCAGGGTACTGGGAGCACTTCAGAGAATGCCACAGACTCCCCAGTCTCCTCACACAACCTTCCCACTTCCTCAGTCCTCTCCTTTGCTACCTCTACCGTTTCCCCAGCTAGGTCATTTGTCCCCACATGTACCACAATGTGTGGTTTCCTCCTGCCCCTCCTTATGCACCTTAGGATTGCCTTTCCTGCCTTGTCTGCCTTTAATCCTGGTATGGACTCCACCCATATCTGACTGTGCCTCTCCCCCTTGCTGCCCCATCTGATCCCCTTGAGTATGGCATCCCCCAACACTAGTACACCTCCCTCCTCTTTCCTTGTGTCTGTCACCACTCCCCCACCCAGGTTCTCATTTCTGGGGCCACTCAAGATGGTGCTTTTACAGTGTGTCCCAGTGTCTTCCCTCCTGCCCTTCTCAATTGAGACTCCTCCCCCTCCTCCTGTTTGACTGCCAACCCTGCACTCCCTCCTCACCTCTCCAAGTATTATCCTTCCCCCAGCCATGCTATACTCAGTCTCTCTACTAGTAATACCCATCTCTCCCTTCTCTTTGTGAGTACTATCCCTTGTGCAATCTCCTCTTGCATCCTCTTTCCCATGTGTTGCTAGTACAGCAAACTTGTTCCCTCCTCCCTTTTCCTTACTATGTGTTTCCTCCTCCCTCCTGCCTACTGCTGCTCCTCTTTTTCTAGGCCCTACTACAGTCCACCCTTCATCAACTGGCTTCCTACCTACTGTGTCTCCTCCCCCTTATCTCTCCCTTGCCCCACTGTTCCTTCTCTGTGGTGCCCCCACAATACTCTCAGATGTCAGCCCTCCTACTGACGCAATCCTCCCCTCCTCCCTCAACCTCCCCAGCTCCCTGCCAAGCCACTGAACCTGTTCCTGAAGCATCCTTAGCCTGTGGCATATTGGACACCCTCCCAGCCTCCACAGTATGTTCATCTGCACTGCTGCCCCACAACCATTGCACCCTACAATCCTACACATGGTCCACACTACCTATGCAGCCTCTCCACACCACTCTCCCTACAGCAAGTATAATTAACTAATCCTAGCCAAGCTTCTAACAGAAATTGTTATCCTAAATGCCCTTGCATGCAGCATATGACAGTCAACTACAGTGCTAACTGGAAACCACAATCCTACTCATAAGGACTACAGATCTACTCACACATTTTTTATATTTATAAGTCCTTAAGACTTAGCTCATATGGCTGTTCCTTGTTTCCTCCTTCCTGGCCTGTTCTGAGGGCTCAGATCAGTTTGCAGCTCCCCAAGCTCCTCCCGCAGAGCCTTCAAACCCAACCCCCAGTGGTGTTTCAGTATTTAAGAAAGACTGGTGGAAGCAGTGGGTGGGAGGGCTTTTACAGTCACTCCAGCCACAGAAGCCTTTAAGCTAAATTCTACTTTAAGTTAAATTAAAAAGAAAATAAAACAATATCAAAACTTAAAAAAATCCTCTATACATTAACTCCCTCAACAGCAAGTAGAATTAGCTAATACTTCTCTCCTGTAGTTTAAAAAACAACAGCAACACTTACAGAAATCTTCTCCACAGCCAGCAAGCAGACTTAACCAATCCTTCTCTCCTTCTCCTTCTTCTTCTTCATCCCTATTGCTACTCCCAGCCACTTTGCTCCACTGTCGAGGGATTGCTAGAGATTCCCAGGGTTCGTCTAAAGTCATCTGTTGCACATGCGTTTGAATTCGTGGCCCCATCCCTGTGGAATTCTCTACCTCGTCAGATCTGACAATGCCTGACGGTGAACAGCTTTAAATCTGCATTAAAAACTCATTTATTTACCTTGGTGTTCCATGATTTTATTTGACCTGCTGCAGCTGTTTTTATATGCGTAGTTGTTTTTATGAATTTTATGGCTATGTACTAGCACTATGGTTTTGGAAAAGCACTATTTTACAAATAAACGATGATTGATTGAGTGATTGATGGCAACACAACCACATAACATCCCCAATGTTGGGGAGGGATAATTTTATCATTCAAGTATGAAAGAGCTGTGTGCTTGAGGGACTGCAGAATTCCTGGCATAACTGGCACCTCCACCAGAAGCACCCCAGTGTAGAAGGTCTTCCAATGTTGGGTACGATTGATGTCCCATAACAACCGGCAATGTTTTATGAACGTCAGAAAGGGATGTTAAAACTTAGGAAATCGGGTTACTAGCCAGAACATTGGGGATGGTCCAACCTATTCCAAAACTAGGCGCATCATCCAAGGTGTCGCTCACTCTGTCCACAAGGAGGTGGCACCTCATACCCAAGGCATGATATTAAACTGAGAAAAACACCATCAGATTCACCATATTAATTCCTCTGCTGCTATATGGGAGATAAAGAACATCCCACTTTATCGGGTTTAGCCAACTGCCCCACACCATCATAAAAAAACACACTGTATAACCTTGTTTCCAGTGGAAAATGGCACTTACATAGAGTAAGATGGGTATTAAAAACATCCTTATTACCCCCATCCACTTCTTCTTGAACAACTGCCAAGTTTTCTAAAGTGCTACCCTGGCTGCTCCCATATTCAATGCATGGAACCAATTCAGGGCCAGCAAATCTGAACTCATAAAATAGACACCAAGGATTTTCACTGCTTCCAAACAAATAGGAATATTCATATTAAAACTCAGAAGAGTCCCATGTGGTCCTACCGGTGGTGCTCGACACGTGGAGGAATTAATGGTGGCACCAGTCATTAATGCAGTATCAGTAATCAATTCCATAGCCCTTCCCCCAATACTACATCCTGCTCAAATAAGCAAACATCATCCATGTAAGTGGACACCTTAACTGTGGACATGGTGAGGGGACGGGGGATGCCAACAATCAGGGGTTCAGCTGTCATCACCCTCAACCAAGGATCCAAAGTGAGGATGTACAGGAGGGGGCTCAGTGGAAAGCCTTGTCTTACTTCCCACCAAACCCAGATGCTGGAATTCTGCCAGTCATTTATATTCGGTCAGATGGATGAATGGGAATACAAAAGGTCGAGCCACTGTATGAAAACGTCTGAGAACCCGTATTTATGAAGGATGAGATACAGGTAGTTATGCGGCACTTTGGCTTAAGCCTTGTCTAACACTATGAGGAAATGCCCACGCTGTTGGGTCTGGCTAAAGGCAATCAAATTCCTAATCTAGATAAGATTATCCTGTATTCTACATCCATGAATAGAGCAGGACTGAAAAGGATGTATAACGGTAGGAAAAATGTGGATTAATCTTTGACAAAATATATGTGTTAATTTCGTATCCAAATTTAAGAGGCATATAGGTCTCCAATTTGAGAGGCTGCGACGAGCCCCCGATTTCAACAAAAACATTTGAATGGCTTCTGTCATTGTCCCTATAAATGACAAATGTGCCAAAATAAAATTAAAAACTAAAGTAAGTAAGGGTCCAAAAAAAAATCAACAGGTACTGCTGATACAGTTCAGATGTAAGACCATCAGTTCCGTGTGAAATCCGTTTCTGAAGGGACCAAATTGCTGACCAAACTTCCAATTCAGCTATCGGTTTAGTGAGATCATTGTCCACCTGCTGCACTGTGTCAGGGAAAGGGCATCCAAAAAACTGGGCACTGAATCCCCCCATCACGAAACTGGTACCAACAGTCTGGTATAGGAAGTTGTGAACCACCCATAACATTCCCTCTTGCGTGGAAAATTCCCTCCCTGAGTGATCACTTAAACAGGAAATCTGGTGGAGCTGCACCCTGCAGAAACAACTAGTAAAGATATCGCCCATCAGGTGCTTGCACTGTGGGCCATATTGACATTCAAAATTCAGGGAGTGAACCCCATCATACTGGAGAGTCATCATACAATCTATTACTATGTGGATCAGGGCCGTAAGGGTCGCCCCTCTCTTGGCCTGTGTGGACAGCAATTTCTGAAGTGTATGGCATAACTCCAAATATGTCAGGTAAGAGTATCTCCCTATTACCTTATCTTGGCCCCTCTCCAAAACCCCTATGGACCATTTTGTATGGTTCCACCATTGCAATATATCTGGATGTAAATCCAAGACAGACAAAGGAGCCCATAACAATGATCTCAAATTTTCTAAAAAAAGAAAAATCAGTTAAAATGGTATTATTCAACCTCCAACAGGGCTGCCATGGTTGAAGCCAGGAATCCACAGTCAATACACAATGGAGTAAGGAATGCTCTGAAAGTCCTACTGGAAGTATTGAGGCTGATTGGAAGGAACACTTACCATATGTGAAACACAAATATAGTCAATGTGGGTTGCCAAAGTTGCCCTGTGGAAGCTAAAACCAACAGTCAGATGGAGTGTTTGCTAAGAATCAACCAAGTGGGACTCTCAGACTATAGCCTGCAAACAAAAAATCACAAAACAACCTAGTTGTTCGAGCACCCCTATCACAAAGCTGCTGAGGGCAACTGAAATCTCCCCCAAAGATAATCACTCTGGCGGTGCATAAGAAAGTCTGCAAGGATTTAAACAGGGTCACCCTATCAAATGTCATCTGTGGTGCATAGACAACTATTAGTCATTATGCCACCTGATCCAATAAGCAATCCAGCATGACAGCCCGACCTGGTTGAATATCTACCACCCTTGTCACTTGGGGAAAAAGATCATTAAACATCATTGCCACCCCGAACACCTGTCAGGGCCTATGGAAAAATAAGAAAGTTCAGAAGTCCAAAGCCATTGCATGATGGTGACATTGGCCAAAGACTGGAGTCTCGTGTCCTGTATAAAGGTGAACACCGAACTGGAGTATAGAACTTACCCTTTTTCCTTTGCTAACAAAGAGGGTTCTCCCCTGGAGCTAGTTCAGCTCTTTAAATACCTGGGGATCACGACTGATAGTACTATGACTTGTGCCTATCACATTGACATCATAGCTAAGGTTGTTAATACATGCATTGGGCTGCTTTACAGGCATAAGCAAAATCTGACCTCAGAGGTTCTTAAAGGAGATAGGAAATGATTTTTACATAGTTATCTGCTCTTCTATCTTCCTTTCCATGCCAGTTATGTATTCTGATATGGTTTGATGATTTTTTTATACATAAATAATCTAACTTTGGGGTACCCTCAGATCTGCATAGAGTTTCACTCTCATCACCAGCTATTGCATTTGATTTTCATATTTCTAAGACATTCTACGACATCACAAACTCCCTTTCCATGCTATTCATCTGAATGGCCTGGAACAGTTTATAATGTCATAGAATGTTCAGGTGATATGAAAAGAGAAAGCAGCAACTGCAGAGGAGAGAGGTATTCAGGGTAGTTGAAAAGGCAACAAAATTAGATTATTAATTTAAGAAAAAAGGTCAAAAACATATCAGAATACTGGGTAGCCAATAAAACATAGAAACATAGAAGCTGACGGCAGATAAGGACCACAAGACCCATCCAGTCTGCCCATTTCTTTTTCTACCTTATAAATGTGCCATCGGCCTTTGCTCTGTCAATGGCCTATCTATTCATACTCATCTGTATTGCTCCTTTATGCCTATCCCATGCCTGTTTGAAGCCCTGCACTGTATTCATATCCACCACTTCCTGAGGTAGGCCATTCCATGCATCCACCACCCTTTCTGTGAAAAAGAACTTCCTCACATTACCCCTTAATCGGCTTCCCTCTAATCTCATGCTGTGTCCTCTAGTCCTGCTATTTTTCTTATATTGAAACATGTTAGACTCTTTCACCTTGTTAATGCCCTTAAGGTGTTTGAATGTTTCGGTCAAATCACCTCTCTCCCTCCTTTGCTCTAGGGTATACATATTGAGCTCCGTTAATCTGTCCTCATATATTTTCTGATGCAGTCCCTGCACCATTTTGGTTGCCCTTCTCTGGACTGCCTCAATTTGGTTAATGTTCTTGTGAAGGTGTGGCCTCCAGTACTGCATGCAGTACTCCAGATGGGGCCTAGCCAGTGTCTTGTAAAGAGGGATTATTACCTCCTTCTTCTGACTTGTGATGCTCCTACTAATACACCCTAACATCCCCCTAGCCTTACCTACTAGAACAACTGGAGGGCATCTAGAAGTGTAAAAACTGTTTCCTATCACCTTTAACCTGGCCATTCATAGCTCTCATTTCGCTCACTGATTACGGTTTAGTAATCTATGGATCAGCTACTGAAACAACTCTTCGCTGTATCATAGTGGCACTCAAAAAAGCATGCAGGCTATTTACTGGCTCTGCCTATCTGACCCACACCTGCGACATGTATGCTCAGGCTAACTGGCTCCAATTCAAAGGCAGACATATGTACCAGTCTTGTTTACTAGCCAAAAAAGTAAGTCTTGGCGAAGTGCCCCATGGGGTACAAAAGCTTCTTACCCCCATTGACAACCGTCGTTACACCAGGAGCTGTAGTAGCCTGATTTTTAATATTCCCCACTGTCGTACTTCTCTGGGACAAAGGTCCTTTGCATACTGTGCCCCGCTCTGGATGAACTCTCTGCAGCCCGACATCACTTCGGCATCCGCCCTGGGTACTTTTAAGTGAAAACTCAGACAACAGTTAGTTGCTGATGCATGTTGTGACTGCTTCCAAGAACCCCCTCCTTCATGTGACCAGCACTTAAACCTGACATTACCTTACCCCTAGTTAGTCTTTCACCTTTCACACTTCTTGATCACCCCCACTCTCCCCTCACCCTCCATGTCTTCCCCCAGTCTTCGTAACCCCTACCCTCATAAACCACTTTCTCACTTCTTACTGATCACCCCACTCTCTCCTGTCTACCCCGCCCCCACCTCCCCATTTATATATCCTGAGCTCTCATAATCACCCTAAAATGCTTTGACTCTAATCCTACTCACCTTTGACAAGGCACCTGGGTGGATGCCTCCACTTAACTAGTTGATTTTTTTTCAGTTGTTTGTCTGTTTCTCCTTCCTCTAAAAAGTTTGCATTTATTGGTTTAAACAACTGTGTATCTTGGCATACATTGTACAATGCCAATTGTATTGTAAATTCCACTAGTTATTCCCTCGTGTGCAGTTCTTATTAGTCCTTGTGGTGTCTGACTCCTTATTTCATACTTTTACCAATCTGTTTTATCCTCTGATGTGGAACCTATGAAATGAGCTTGTTCTCAAAGGTGTTATCCGAGATTACAATAAATAAATAAATAAAAAGGTTTGTAAAAGGACCTTTCTTCACATGAGATTCAATATGCTATTTACATTCAGTGATGCCACCTTCATGCTAAGGAAGAAATGAGGAAGTTGCCATCAAAACCCAGACACCCAGAACTACGGTGGCTGGGTATGTTTTTTAGTGAAATTAGCTTTCTTTCCAGGCGAGGAGCACCCTTTCCATTTATAAGTGGAGATTTGCCGTGGAATATCATCGTTGGTATCTTGAGAACCATCACAATCAAAGGACATTATTGAGGAAGTCTCTGAGTCAAGGTCAATATCCATATCTCCTCACGCCTTTGACGTCACCAAAGGATGAATATGGTTCCAGAGTGGGAGAGGAGGATTCTTCAGCTTTGGGTCAGTTGTCGGTTGTGGTCTGGTTCAGAGGGACCTCTGTATGGGGCAAGTCAATGCAAGGTGTCAGTGGAGGCACAGAGGACACCTCCGGGGCTGCTTGGAGACCAGGTGTCACTCCTCCTGGGGGGGGTCTAAGGGGGGAAGGACTATTGTTATAAGAGGGACTGGGTCCAAACTCTGAGGTAGGTGGTGGAACCTCCCCTGGTGGGTCCAACAAGAGGCAGTCCAAGGTGGAAGTTACGGAAAACTCAGCATGTGAGGGCTCTCCCAAAGTGAGATCCAGTCCAGGAGCCTTGTCTGGTGAAGCTGCAAGAGATGGAGTGGCTGCAGGGCCCTCCGAAGATAACTTATGGGCCACTTGCGGACAGTCACGAAAAGTAAGTCCTTATGAACATATGAAATTGCCTGCAGAAACAGGCCACATGATCTATAAAGTCTGCTCGAGTGTGCAGCTAGCCCCTCATTTTGCAGCTGCCATTCCCACCACCCCCATCACAGTATCCTTTCCCCTTACCCTGTCCCAACTCCTCTTGAAACTACCCACCATCTTACAGGACAGCAGCTCTTCTGGTAAGGTGTTCCACTTGCCCACCACCCTTTCTGTGAAAAACTGTCTCCTTACCTCCCTCCTAAATCTTACCCCCTTCCAATCTCAGCCCATGCCTTCTCATGTCCCTTCCCCTTCTCAGTTGGAAAATACCCTCTGTGTTGGTCTTTTTTATCCCATTCAGGTACTTAAAGGTCTCTATCATATCCCTCCATCCTTCCTCTCCTCCAATGAAGACATCTTTAACTCTCCCAGTCTGTCCTCATAGGGCTTGTCCCCCAATCCCTGGATCATCTTTGTGGCCCTGCATTGCACCCCAATAAACTAATGTCCTTCTTCAGGAATGGGCACCAGAACTGCACGCAGTACTCCAGGTGGGGCCTGACCAATAATCTGTACAGGGGCAGTATAACCTCCCTTTTTCTGGATGAGATCTCCTAGCTATACACCCCAGCATTTTGTTGGCTTGTGCTGCCGCCTTCCTGCACTGAGCAGAGTTGTTTATGCTCCCCGTTATGATTGCACCTAGGTCCTTTTCCTCTATAGTGCTTCCCAACTGTACTCCATTCAAGTGATATTCCCTCCCTTGGTTCTTTGCTGCAAAGTGCAGAACCTTGCACTTCTTGGCACTGAACCCTAACTGCCATGTTTCTGCCCTCCAGCAGCCCCTTCCATCCCTCAATGTCATCTACCATAGCTCCCATTTTGGTATCTTGATCTTGCTCTGGATCCCATGTGAGATATCTGCAATAAACATCCCAAACCACACCAGTCTCAGAACAGAGCCCCATGGTATCCCGCTCATCACCACTCTTGGTGACGAGAGTTCCCCCTACACTACCACCCTTTGCTGCCTTCCCCTCAGCCAGTTTGTGATCCATTTCACCAATTTTGGTCCTGCCCCCACATATTCCAGCTTCCCCCCCAACCTCCTATGCGGTACTGAATCAAAGGCCTTGCTGAAGTCTAAATACAGGACATCCACTGCATGGCCCTTGTCCAGTTCACGCATCACCCAGTCATAGTACTCTACAAGGTTGGTCTGGTATGATCTTCCTGTGACAAACCCGTGCAGCTGACTATCTTGGAGACCGTTTTCTTCCAAGAAGCTCACCAGTCACTCTTTAAGGATGGTTTCCATGAGCTTCCCCATGATTTATGTGAGGCTCACTGGCCTATAGTTCCAATTCATCCTTTGGGCCACTTTTGTGGATGGGTACCACATGGGCCATCCTCCAGTTCTGTGGTACACATCCCGTATCCAGGGAGGTATCGAACAGGTCAGCCAGTGGCCTCACAAGGACCTCTGTTATCCCCCTTAGCACCCTAGGATGAATCCATCCAGTTCAGGTGCTTTGTCCACCCTTAATGCCCTTAGCCCTTCCAGTACTCTGTCCTCTGTGATCCCTACATTCGTTTTCTCCTATCCTCCCTTACCCACCCCCAATCACCTGAGGTATCTTCCCTCCTTCTCTTGAGTGAATACAGAGCAGTACTCATTCAGTGCCTCTGCTTGCTCCGCCCCTTTCTCCACCCAACCCTATCCTTCTTAATCCTCACCAGCTGGTCTTTGCTCCTTCTTCTGTCTCCAATGTAATGAAAGAAGTATTTTTCTCCAGTTTTGATGCTCTGCACCAGCCTTAGCTCCTTGGAAGCCTTTGCCACCCTGACCGTTCTGGCATCCTCCATGGACTTCCCTATATACAAATCCTTATCCTCCTCCCTCCCAGATTTCCTGTATTTTTGAAACATTGCCCTCTTGGCCCTCACCTCTTCCATGACCTCCTGGGTCAGCCAACTCAGTTTCTTTGCCTACGCTTCTTACTTTTCTTTCTAGTGTATGTTTCCATAGCCTGTTCCAATCCTCCTAATACATATTTCCATAGCTTTTTCCAACCCTTCCTTTATAATGTCCCATTTCTGATCTGCATCCCTGTGCAGTTGCACGCCTGCCAGATATCTGCCCCAAATTTCCCCCATTTTCTTAAAGTCTGACCTCTTAAACTCAATCACCCTTGTGTCTGTTCCCCATCCCATGCTGTGCATGAACCACACTGAATAGTGATAGCTCACAGCCAGTGGTTCCTTCACCTCCAGATTTCTTACTGACTCCCCGTTCTCTAGCACATGGTCCAGAGTCCTCTCTAACTGAGTGTGCCCCTGGACCTGCTGTGTAAGAAAGCGTTCCTGAAATGCCTCTAAAACGACCAGTTCCCTTGCATTCATGGTGGATGGCGTGCCCCACTCCACCCCTGGTAGGTTAAAATCCCCCACCACCGCTGTGCTCCCCTTCCTGCAAAGCCTCTTGATTTGCTCAGCCAAGTCCCTATCCAGGTCACTCCCCTGATCTGGTGGCCTGTACACAACCTACATCCACAGTGCCCTATTCTTTGCATCCTGAAATTGCATCCATAGGGCTTCTGTCCTCCTCTTCTTCCCTTACGCACTTTGTCCCCTCCCTTACATAAATCGCCACCCCCCCTCCCCTTAGTCCTATCCTTTCTGTGTATCCTAAACCCCGGGATCATCATGTCCCAGTCCTGGTACTGCGTGGCCCATGTTTCTGTGATAGCTGCAATGTCTACCCTCTCCACTGCCAGGAGAGCCTGTATCTCCGCTGCCTTATTCCCCAGGCTTCTTATATTCAATGAGACCACCTTCCAACCTGCCTCCTTTCCCTCCTTACCCCTATTCTCCCCCCCTTTTTCCCCAGTGTCCCTTCCCTACTAACTTCACTCATAACTGGGGGGGGTGAGCTTTCCAGGCTCCCTTTTTCAGACCCTCTCCCTACCAATGGTCTCTACTCCCTTCTCCACCACCACCCCTCCTAGTTTAAATTCACCTTACTTGATATATACCCTTCTAATTCGTTTCGGTTCTCCCTTCCCTCTCATACTCAAGTGTAACCTGTCTCCTGCATATAGGCCATTATTGCTTCATACATTAACCCAGTCTGCCACCAATCTGTGCTTCCTGGTCTGGCACTAATCCTTCAGCCACTCACTGAACTCCTGTATCCTTTTTTTCCTTTGCTGTATTCGCACAGGGAACAGGGAGTACCTCCAAGAATGCCACTGACCCCCCCACCTCCTCACACTGCTTTCCCAAAGCCACGCATCTCCCCTTTATCACCTCTACCATCTCCCCTGCCAAGTCATTTGTACCAACAAACACCACTACATGAGGTTTCCTCCTCCCCCTTCATTCGCATTTGAGAATTGCCTGCCCCACCCTTTCTGCGATCAACTCCGGAATAGCCTCTACCCAGATATGAGTATGCCTTTCTCCTCTGCTTCCCCCATCTGACCCCTTTCAGTACAGAATCTGCCAGCACTAGTATCCCCCTTCTTCTTGCCTCGTACCACCCCATCTGCTATTATCTATATCCTCATATCCAGAGTCCACTCAGCCTTGCTCCTTATCAACTCTATCCCCTCCATTTGTAACTCCCACATCCTCCCCACCCGATATCTCCTCCCCTGGTGTCACCTCTCCCTCTACCCTCCTCCTCCTCCTCCTCCCCTACCCTTACTCCGTATCTCAGTCTGACTCCTGAACCCTGGACACTCACTTCTCTTCACCTCCCCATCCCCCCTACAGAGCTCTGATACCTCCCCTTCCACCCCTGAGGTCAACATTGCAAACCTATTTCCTGCTCCCCCTGCAGCAGTGCCCATCACCCCTTCACCCTGCCCTGAGCCTTCCCTCCAGTCACTGCCCCTCTGCCCTTCTTATCCCCACCCCTCCTCCCTACCTTCTCACCAGATCCAGCCCTGATGTTACTCCTCTGCTCACTCCAACTGTTCCTCTCTGGGGTCCATCCTGCCCCAACCCCCCTCATCCTTTCCAGCATCCTTCAGTGGCCCTGTACTTCTTCCTCCAGCCTCCTCAGTCTGTAACAAATGGGACACCCTCCTAGTTGCCAAAGTATACTCATCCAAACAGCTGCCCCACCTCCATTGCATCCCACTATCCTCCCTGTGCCTGCCGCCCTCACCCCATGATGCCCTCTCTATCCACCATTCCGCTGACTTCAGCCACCCTTATACATGTCCCTCAACCCCCCAGTGTGATCCCCCTCATACTGCCCCTTTTCCTTCCCTCCATATTTAGTCTGACCAAACCAAAGGTGGGTACCTTGTTAAACCCAAATAGCTTGCTTCTAAAACCTAACTTACTGTATTGGTCCTGCTTTCTATATCAGGAGCATAGCTTAACAGTGTTACCCTAATCTAGTACATTAGCATCCTATAGCAGTACCCTAATTTAACAGCAGAACAGAGAAAGGCCTTTCATAAATTCAAGAATTCCACTCCATACTCCCACACAGCTTCTAACCTACCCCTTCACCAGTCTTACTAGAAGAACTGTATCCCTGAATTCCTAGCACCCAGGCTATCACACAAACTTTCCCCTTTACTCAGTCTTACTATAAGAATTTTATCCCTGAATTCCTAACACCCAGGCTATCCCACAATCATTAGTTGAATCTCTTAATAATCCCCTATTAAAACATGCTTCTGAAACCTAATGTACTACATTGGACACTAGCAAATTAGATCAGTACATTAAATATTAAGTAACATAATTTTCATACCATCCTACACAGAGTCATAGTTTCTTAGAAAGTCCAAGTGTTTGCTTGTTGCAGAGCTCAGCTCTGTTGCCGAGCTCCTCCTCCATGGTGAATGGCCAATCCTATTTCACTTCACCTCCATTTAAAAAGTCATGGTGGAGGGGGTGGGTGGGAGGAATTTTTTTAAGCCGCACGTCCACCAGATCCAGAACTACTGCTCTGGTTGCAGAGCTGACTTCGGGGGGCAAAAAAGAAGAAGAATCTCTGGTGGGGGGGCATGGCAGTGCTCACTCCTACCCCCGATTTGCTGCTGCCAGTTCCTGAAGCAGGGGGAGTGCGTAAGCAAGTGCTCTCTCCAACCCCCCAACTCCTGCTCCTGGCTATTGTTAAACCTGGTGTGACGGCTCAGAGAAGCAGTACTTATACTGTTCTGGCCCCCTTTTTGAATCTGGTACCTTTTCTCAGCTCCCTCCAATTGGTCAACCACCCGACTCTCGGATAGCATGGCTTTTTTCAATTAAGCCACCCATCCACCAGCTCCAGTCCTACTGCTCTGGTTGCAGAGCTGACTTCAGGGGGGAAAAGAAGAATCTCCAGTGTGAGGGGAGCATGGCAGTGCTCACTCCTACCCCCGATTAGCTGCCGTCGATTCCCGATGTGGGGGGGAGTGCATAAGCAAGCCTGTCTCTGCCCCCTCCCGAGTCCTGCTTCTGGCTGTTGTTGAACCTAGCACAGTGGCTCAGAGCAGCAGTACTTATACTGTTCTGGCCCCCTTTTTGAATCTGGTACCTTTTCTCAGCTCCCTCCAATTGGTCAACCACCCGACTCTTGGACAGCATGGCTTTTTTCAATTAAGCCACCTGTCCACCAGCTCCAGTCCTTCCAAGTGGCACAAGTTGCATCTCATTCTGTTCTGGCATTGTGCTGCAATATGGCCATGTTCCAAACAAAGGCTGCAAGACTGTTGGTCACAAACATTGCTGAGATGGTTCAGAGAGCCACTTTTAAAGCAGGCTTTCGATTGGCCCGAATAAAAACAGACCCCACAATCACAGCTGAGGGAAAAAGCTGTTCGGTAGATGTGTGAGACAAGTGTCTGTCACTTGAAGTTGGACTCTATACTTCCACTCCTCCTCCCAGTCCAAATGCCATATTCGTCCACAATTTTGTCTGGGTAGCCCAAGACCTCAAAGTGTTGTTTTAACCAATACCTGACATTCTGCATGTCCACCCCTTCATTGCGGAACATGATAGTCTCTGTACAAGCGGTCAGCCTTGCAAGAGGGATCGCTTGACATGATAACCTCAGTTTGGAGTAACACAGTAAATTACACTTGGTCCAGAATTTATCCTATGAAACATGCGTCTGAAAACTGACGTCATACCACACTGAGCCAGAGACATAGATGATGGCAAAAATGTCTGGCAAAAAACCCAAGGAGTCCATTAAGAGTTTCTCTACTAGAAAGGTACATTCCAGAAGAAGGTCATCTGGTCCCACATATTTCAGGTGGACTGCATTTGATCATGGAGCCGGGTGTGGCTGAGCTGTGAATAGATCTGAATATCGTAAAGGGGCCTCCGGGGGAGGCGTCTGTTTGGATTGTCAGGACAGTGTAATTCTGCCAGCCCAGGTGTTCCCAGTCCACCGAAGGAGCATCAGATGAGGGAAGGAGCATTTGGGTACCAGAACTGGAGTAAACTACTGTTCCCAGTAGATCATGAGCTATGGGCAACCTAGGAGAAGTCCTGGGGGGAACCCGAGTTGGCGATCCCATTACTTTCATGCAATATACATTGGCATGAGTGCCAGGTCTGGGATCCATGAATGTCCATCTGGGCCCACAATCCGGCCCACTTTCCGCAACACCCTCTCTGGGCTTCATCCTGTTTTTGCAGCACCCTGAGCAGTACCCCTGGACTGGACTGAAGAGTTCAGGTGATCACCTGAGGTGGACTGCTTAGATTCGGGGGACTGAGACACTGTCTGTGTTGTAACTGGCACACTGATATCTTGCAGAGGGCTACTGGATTAAGAGTGACAAGATGCTTGGACGGTCAAATTGTGCTGGGTCACTGGGGCAAGTGAGCACTGTAGGAGAAGGGCCTTCGAATGAACCAGAGTTCATCCTAGACTTGAAAAATCCACCCGAGAAACATCTTCCATCACCTCTGGAGAATGACGGGACGAGCGCCCAGAGTTCATATTGCCAGGAACACTATCCCGACCTGCTTGTTGTAATGGCACCATGGGCTGCAAGCCTGCCAATGGTGGAACTGTCTGAGTGGCTGACTAAAACAGGGACATTTTCCCAAATCCCCTGTTGAAATTAATGGGGGCATGCAAAACTTTCTGAGTACCACCCCTATTGGTCTGGTAAACTGAACTTTGCCCAAATTCAGAGGTCCCCCTTCACAAATGGTTCTTCATTCCCTGCATTCAAGGAACCAACAGGGGCAACAGTTCTTACCATACTCCTGCAGCGTAAATTTGGCTCAGGTAGGCCCAGCACTAGCAGTGATGGAATGGATTGCTCCCACCATAATGTGAGGTGACTGTTCTGGGGTGTTTGCAGCTCACAGCAACCCATCCTGGCATATGCATGTTTGTCCAGGGGGCCAGCTGAATCATGGCCTCCACTCTCTCTCTTGGTTCTGTCCCACTCCAGTAACATCCATCGTGAGGGACGCGTCAGGCACATCTAGCAGTTCCAGTAAACACCGACTCTGTACAAAAAATCCCTGCCAAAGCACCGGGTCATCTTGAGGTGGTGGAGGATCGCCCATCTCAAATGTAACATCCAGCACACCGTAGGGTAAGGGTTGTCCAGTTGGGTGTTCCACACAGGAAGGTTCCTGTTGGTGCAACAAAGTCTCTGGTAATCCAAAATTGAATTCCTCCACAAGGACTGATTCTGTGGCATTCCCCAATGGGGCAAGTGGCAGCAATAATCCTCCCCTCTGCTGTCAAGATCCAGGGTTGGCCATCACATCAGCCGGTTCACCAGGGTCCTCCTATTGGAAAGCAGGGGAATTTTTTTATTATTACAATTATTATAAGATTCCATAAATAAAGCCTTCAGGGGAAGTACATAAATGTCCCCATCAGGGGACAGGAGATCCCAGCAGGCTGGATGGGGGTTCTCTGGAGATGGTACCCACTAAAGAGCACCAAAATGGTTCTGTGAGAGAGATCGCTTATAGGATGGTGCTAAGGAGCCCCAATGCGAATACCAGAGAATGCTTAATAGTTTAAGAGAAGTGACCAAGGAGCTGGTCACTGTTTCTTGCTTAAAGATGAGTATTTTAAAATCTCTTAAAAAAGAGATAAAGTGATGGGGCGGGTGCACCTGAAGTGAAGGATACAGAAACAGGGTAATATTTTGGATGCTCTTGGTGGGTAGAAAGGCAGAAAATAAGACAGGATCAGCTAAACTAGGGATTTTCCTAGTGAAATCCAAGGGGGGGCTCCCAGACTGGGCCTGGAGAGCTCTGCAGAGAATGAACAGTCGAGATGGGGGGGTTGCTGTTCTCGAATATTGGGCTGGATGCAAAGGCCAAGGGCCTCCTAGTGGAAGCTCACGGCATATAGCAAAATAAAATCCACCAGAGGGTGCGCTAAGGTTCATACTAAAGTGAGATGAAGGAGCTAGTAGGCCGAGGCCCATGATGCTCCTATACTATGCCATGGAATAATAAGCTAAGTCATACCCTGACAAAATTAAATTGTCAAGACGATGTTTAAAGGATTCTTTAGTATTACTAGTGACCACTTCTGATGGTAACCGATTCCAGGGCCCAATAATCCTAACAGAGAAAAAATACTTACATCTAAGATGCTTAAAAAATTTACCAGTTAACTGGAAAATATGACCTCGTGTATTATGTACCGATTTTTTAAAAGAAAGACCTAATTCAGACATAATGTATGGATCCTGAATATCGTCATATAGGAGAAGAAGGTCTCCCCAAATACGCCTAATAGTTAGAGGCATTAATTTTAACATATCCAACCTAGATTCATATGATAGTAATTCTAACCCAGAAATTTTTTGTGTGTATTTACGTTGGACCCTTTCGAGAGAATAAATTTCAGATTTCTTGAAGGGACACCATAATTGTGAAGAGTATTCGAGATGGGGTCGGACATAAGATCTAAAAGTGGTAACAACACGTTCTTGTCTCGAGATTTAATATTACGTAGAATAGACCACATAATTTTATTAGATGTGCCAATAACAGAATACATATGCTTAGAATAGGTCATATTGTCAGATATTGTTATACCCAGGTCTTTTTCGTCAACAGTGGAACATAATGGGAGATCATCCAAAATATACGGGTACTTTAAATTATTGGTACCCATATGCATAACCTTGCATTTAGTGGAGTTTAACTTCATTCCCCATTGTTTAACCCAAGTACTGGTTACATCAAGATCATGCTGAATGCAGGATATTTGATCAAAGTTGGAACTGGGACCTCCGATTTTAACATCACCTGCATATTTAATAGTATAGGTCAGGCAAGAATTGGTTAAATCAAAAATGAAAGCTTGAAAAAGACAGGGACCAAGAACCGACCCCTGAGGCACACCACTAAGCACCTTACCAATTTCAGAGAATGATCCATTTATCATCACTCTCTGAGCCCTATCCGAAAGCCAATTCTGAATCCATTTAACTACAAAGCTATTAATACCAAGAATAATAAGTTTTTGAATGAAAGCCCAATGTGGTATGGAATCAAAAGCTTTACTAAAGTCAATAAAGATGACATCACATGCCACCCTATTGTCCAATAAGGAGCTGAAATACTCATAGAAGCAAAGCAAATTAGTAAGACAGCTTCTCCCCTTCTTAAAACCATGTTGTTCCTGGTCAGATTTATCAATCATTGGAGACACAATGTCCTTAAGTAAACTTTCTAGGAGTTTACAAATGACTGATGTCAAGCTAATAGGATGATAATTTTCCCACAAATGTTTGGAACCCTTTTTATGAATGGGAACTACAAATGCCTCTTTCCATTCACTGGGGGTAAAATTATAAAATAGAAAAAGCTCAAATAATATTTTTAATGGAAGGGCAATATGTGCAGATACCAAATAAAGTAAGTGACCTGCAATTAGATCAGGACCGGGGCAAAATTTACCTTTTAATAATAATAATTTGTTAAGGATCGACTCCTCTGAAAAAAGAATAGGAGGATCTGTGGGTTCTATACTATGAATAAACGATTGTGCTTTGGTTGCAGAAAAAACTTTACAGAATTCATTATTAAAAACATCTGCCATAGCTTTTGGCTCATGAATTAGACTATTATCAGATGTTAAGGGTCCAACCATACTTGGATTTTTTCTGAGGGAATTGATACAAGAATAAAATTGTTTAGAATTGGATTTATCCACTGATGATGCTAAATAAAGTTCCCACTTAGATTTGGCCTTGCTAATAGCAGCTTTCCATTGCCTACTAGTTTTTAAAAAGGATTCCCAATTTGGAACAGTCCTATGTTTTAAATAGGTACTATGTTTTTTATTCTTTAAATTAATCAAACGTTTGATGTTTTTATTTAACCATCTAGGAGACTGCTTCCCATTGGCGTTTTTATGTTTATGTGGAATGTAATTATCTCGTAGGGTCAAAATAGTAGTTTTAAAATTTATCCAGCACTGTAGAGGAGTTTGATCCTTAAACAAGGATAACCAATTTATTTTATTTAAATATTGATTGATGCTATGTATGTCAGCTTTGTCATACAGATAGATAATCGAAGAATTATTATTAAAGACAACATGTCTGTGTAAATTAAATAAAATAGAGTTATGATCACTGTTACCAATAGGAGTAGAGATGCACACATCCCTGATGTCAAGGGTAGAACTACTGAGAACAAGGTCGAGAATATTATTACCCCTAGTAGCAATGTTGACCCATTGATATAAGTCTAAAGCTAAGCATGTAGACATAAACTTGTTACTAATACTACTAGATGTAGTAAGTGACTGCCAATTAATTTCTAGAAGATTAAAATCACCAGTAATGATGACATGTCCCAGTTGGGAAGCTTGTTCAAATTCTAATAGTATAGCATCCATAAAAGAACTAGATGGGGGGGGAGTAACATGTCCCAAGGATTATAAAATTTGATTCAGATAGAAAGATTTTAAGCCAAAAAGTCTCAGTAGGAAGGTTATGATTTTTAATAAGACTGGATATATTGATAGAATTGAGTTTATTAATAATAAAGTTGGCAATACCACCCCCTTTTTTTCACTACGATTTAAATAAAAGCTAAGAATCAAGGGGATTTTCTAACAGAATGGATGAAAGGGAAGAAAACAGAGTATATAAAAACAGCTCAAAATAACATTAGATAAAACAAAGAAGAAGAATTTAGAGGAAAAGAAAACTGATAATCTGGACAACTAAAAGCAAAAGGACATGCACTAATTGAATAAAGAAGATGGACTACCTGAGAGTTATGTTGGGGGGGAGAGAAAGAGTGATGAAGCGACCAGAGCTTGACACCTGTATTAATTTTTTTTATGTTTTTCATATTTTATGTTGGAAATTATACTTATTATTTCGAAATTTTCTTAAAGGGACTAGTTAGCTAGATGAGAAACTCAGCTAGGACCCAATTTCATTTAGGTTCTCATTATGGGGGATATGTACAACCACTAGGGCAGGCCTACAGAGTAAGGCAAATAGCCCACATTAGACAGATTTGTCTGTCCTTGTCAGGGATGAATCTGACATTGGAAGTCACAATGTATATAGGTTATACTCAGGGGAAGAGAGAGATAGTTATTTAGGAGTGGGGAAGGAAAAAAGGAGAGGATACAGAAACATCGGAGAATCTAAAGGGATGAGATATGAAACCAAAAAAAGAAAACAAGACATGAGTAAACTCAGGGATGCAAGCCATATAGAAGAGATGCAATGTAATAGATATAAGAGAACGAGTATAGGGCGACAATATCAAAAGTATTTAGATGGCTCAGATTAAGAAAACCCTGAAAGTGGTGTCCCAGAATGTCAATGGATTAAGTAACCTATAAAGAGATCTAAAATAATCTCCCATCTCAGAAAAATGCATCTTCAAATTATTTTATTACAAGAGACATATCTATCAAAAGATGAACACCAGAAATTACTAAAATATGGAATGTCAGGTGTTGTGGCTAGTACATGCACAAGAGGACGTAGGAGAGGTTTAGCCATACTTATACCATGACTTTCAACATTCCAAATGCTAGAATCATATCAGGATGATGAAGGTAGATTAAGTTTGGTGAAGGGATACTGGGAAGGCCAGATTTATACGGTGGGAAGCATATATATATATATATATATATATATATACCCCCAGGATCAGAACCCATGGTATATAAAGCAGTCTTTGATAAAATTATAGCATCTTGAACAAGGGAAATTAATATTAGGAGGAGACTTGAACTTATTAATGAATCCTGTAAAGGACAGCTCAAATCTTAATACCCCCAAAGCTACAAGGGGACAGAAACATGGCAAGAGACTTATAAAAGACCTTGCTTTAATAGATACTGGGAGACATTGTTATGCAACATCCCAAGGATATAAACATTTTTCTGGTGTTCATTAACACATATTCACATATAGACTATTTTTTTGTAGAAGCGGAATTCTTAGATTTAATACTTAAGGCCAAAATGTCCCCAATTTACCTATCAGACCATACAATTATTACTATAGAACTAGAAGCAGAACAAGAAGTAGTAATGAAACAATGGAGGTTCAATAATATGTTAATTAAAGATAAACAGTTCAAAGAAAAGGTACAGCAATGGATCCCCAGAATAATACAAAAGAACACAATAGAAGAGGTGCAGGAGGGAACATTATGGGACACATTAAAATTAGTTCTATGAGGAGAAATTATAGCATATGCAACCCACCAAAAGAAAATGAGACCTAGGAAACAAAAATAATTGGAACTGGAACTAGAAAGATTGCAACAAGTACATGCAGAGGGAAAGAGAGACACGATTATACAGATTAACCAGGTAAAGACAAAACTACAAGATATATTAAATCAAAAAACTGAACAAGCCTTGATGTATGTGAAACAAAGATACTATGAAGGGGGAAGCAGGGCGGCTAAAATACTAGCTTATAGATTAAGAAAACAATAGGCTATATCAACAATAACTAAAATAAAACACCCAACACAAGCCAAGATACTTAATAAAACAAAGGATATATTAGAGGGTTTCAAAATATTCTACTTAAAATTATATCACCAGCAACAAGAACCAGAAGAAGAAAAAAATAAAAAAATGTTTACAAATATGAAATTACCTCAAATCACAGAGGAACAAAGTAAGATATTAACCCACCCAATAACTTCCCAAGAGATAAGTAATGTCTTCAGTAACTCCAAATCAAATAAAAGCCCAGGCCCAGATGGATACACTGCAGAATTTTATAAAACATTCAAGAAAACTTTAATCCCAATGCTAACTAAGCTATTTAATGCTATTCAAGATGATAACTCTTCTATTCTAAACAGCTGGCAATATGCTAACATATCCACAATACTTAAACCAGATTAAGACTCAATGAACTGTGAATCATATCATCCTATTTCAGTTTTAAATCAGGATTATAAATATTTCACAGCTATTATGGCTAAAAGGTTGGAAAGTATATCACCACATATTATAAATAAAGACCAAACAGGGTTTATCATAAAACGTCATACAGCAGATAATGTTAAACGAATAGTATATTTACTAGAAGAAATACAAAATGGGAATAAACCCTCCATACTTTTAAGTATGGATGCTCAGAAAGCATTCAACAGAGTCTCTTTCTAATTTCAGATTTCTAAGATATACGATGGAAAAATGTAATTTCCCAATAGCCTTTTTAAACATTATACAACGAATATACACATCTCCACATGCTATGATAAAAGTGAATGGATCTTTCTCAACCCGTTTCCCTCTAAACAGAGGTACCCATCAAGGCTGACCCTTATCTCTTTCACTATTTGCTATATATGCAGAACTGTTAGCCCAGGCTAGAGAAAACAAACAAATCACAGGGATCAAATTACTTAATACTACCCATAAAACAGCTTTTTTTGCAGATGACTTATTACTATATTTAACAGAACCAGAAACATCCATATCAAAATTATTCTCTCTTCTTGAGGAGATGGAATGTATATCTGGATATAAACTAAATACAAGTAAGACATAAGTGCTATGTCTAAACTACCAACCAAGTGAGACAATCCAGGCCAGATATCCATTGAAATGGAAAAGTAATACATTTCGATATCTGGGGATAAATCTTACAAAGGAAACACACAATTTATACGAATCCAATTATAACCCACTTATACAGGTTATCAGGGAGGATTTCTTGAGATGGGATCCTCTGCCTCTCTCACTGAATCAGAGAATCGAGGTTATAAGAATGAATATACTCCCAAGATTCGTATACCTCTTCCAGACCCTGCCAATATACCCACTACAATCAGACTTTAAAAAATGGAATAGTATGATATCCAGATTTATATGGCAAGGGAAAAAACAAGAATAAAATATAAAACTTTACAACTACCTAAAAATAAAGGGGGTCTTTCTGGCAGCAGTAACTTCGCATATATTACAGTGGTTAGATGAAGGATTAAATCCACACTGGAAAGAAATAGAGAGAAAAATCCAATCAGAGGGACTAGAGAAATATTTATTTGGCCAAACAGTACCAAAAGTAACCTTGAAAAAAGAGATCAGATTTAAACAAACCAGACAATTACTGACTATTTGGAGATTAATAATTAAAAAAACTAAAGACCCCAAAATATACTTAATACAAAAAATTACAGCAGACCCCAGATTCAAACCAAGCAAACAGGATTATAATTATACAAGATGGCACCAACAGGGCCTTACCAGAGTCTATCAACTATACGAACAAGGGGACTTTTGTCAGTTCCAGACACTAAAAGAAAAGTACCATTTAGGGAAACAAGATTTTTTTTCTATTTCTCCAGATAATACACTATAGTAAGAACCAATTAGTAAAAGACTGGGACCCAAGAGAGATACATCCACTTATGAGAATAATAATGAATACACTAGAAATAGCAATACCAAAACATATAATATCTAAAACGTACCAAGCTTTAATTAATAACCAGAAAGAGACCAAGATGCACTCCCAACAACGATGGCAAGAAGAACTAGACATAAATCTGGAGCAAGAGAATTGGGAAGGGATATACACAACAGTACACAGAATTACAAGATCTCCAACTTGGAGAGAATTCAGCTGGAAATGTCCAATAAGATTTTTTTAGAACCCCACAAATAGTGGGGAAATATGACCCTCAAATGGGAATGACATGCTGGAGAGGGTGTGGGGAACCAGTAGCTAACCATAAACATATATTTTGGAGCTGCCCAACTTTGGAAGCATTTTGAAGAGAAGTGGGTTGGGGGGGGCATTGGAGTATTCCTGAATTGGGGACTTTGACACCAGAAATAGCACTTATTTTAAATTTCAATAGTGAAGTAGGAAGAGGTAACACAAGGCTGTTGCTAGCCATATTGCTCATGGCTGCTAATAAAGCGGTAATGAGGAAATGGTTACAGAAAGACCCACCTACCTCTAGAGAATGGGAAGATATAACCTATCAAATATACAGAATGGAACTTATGACAGCCCAGATTAACTTAAAAATCCAGAGATGTACAGCCTTTTGGGCTAAATGATGGCTCAGGATCTCTGGGCATAGACCTGACCTGATACCATAAGGGAAGATATCCAAGGACAGACCTGGGATCACCATAAGGGAAACTATGAAATAAATTCTAAATGTATTACTGAGAACAGCTATTGTAAGAAAAATTCCTGAGTATAATAAGAAAGACATATCTGTATAGACTCTATGGAAAATATGTATGAATATATGATGTGTACTGTAACTCTCCAGAAAATCATGAAACAATAAAGAAATATTAAAAAAAAAAGATTCCACAAATACAACATTCCACTTATTCGAGCAATTAATTTCATATTTGAATACAAAATCATTTTTAAATATGATGAAACCATACAGCAGTAACATTCAAAGTTTCCTTATTGCACAAGTTTATAGTGAAATATGCATATAATTCATATTACCCACCATGATTCAAAATCATATTAAAATCTTAGAAGTTAACTACACTACGTTTGGTGCAATTTACTACGCCCCATACTATATATTACACACAACCTTGCTCTCACTTCCTATACTGTTATTCTGCCCCCCCCCCTTACTAGGTAAGGTTTTAACCTGTTATTGCATTGCTCCAGTGTTTCCACCAACTGGTCATCATTTGTTGTGGAAGGGAAGCTTTTTCTTTTTTTATATATTCACTGTACTTCCATAATTAATCTTCCAATAAGATCCATCAGGTTAATATTTTTTTGCTGCAGCACAAACTGGCATCTTGCTTGCCTTATGACCCACTTAATTACAGCCATCACCATCCTAAGTGTCCCCTTGTTAAATTTATTCCATTCTGTCCCGAACTGACCGTACACTAACAGCTCATATGTCATTTTCTTAAACTGTGCTATGTCCTACTCTACTGCAAGTAAATCCAAAAAGTTCTCCATATATTTATTTTATTTAGTTTTTGTTTACCGGGTAGGTGCGCTAGTCAAAAGACTATTTTCAGGAACAACCCAGGAGGGTACAGAGACAAACATCAAAAGAAAACATTTTTGTACATAATATAGGATTACATGTATGCGTTGAACAATTAACAGCAGTAGATGTGATAGAACAATACAGCATTTGAGGTTACAAGTGTCAAATACAATCAAGTCAAAACGTTAAAAGTGAAACTGAGCAGTATACAAACAATAAGGAGTAAAGTGCTGTGAGAGCAAGTAATAGGTGGAGTGTAGTGAAAGGGGAGATAGTGAGAGTGATGGAAAGAGGAGGAAAGCAATAGATGGGGGGGCAGGTATGGTATAGTAAAATACAGGTTACCAAGTAAGGTTCAGCCGATGAGAAAGAGGAAGGCTGCGAAGTTTGAGAAGAGAAAGCATCCAAAATTAAACCAGAAAGGGGAAGGAAGAATTGAATGCAAAAAGTCAGAAGGAATGATTGATAGGAAGTGCTCACTGTTGGAGCGGATCTTAGGCTACCTGTAAGACTACAGAGAGTGTGGGGGGGGGACTAGAGAGTAGGGGCTAGGGTGGTTTGAAACAGGGGCATACATAGGATAAGAGCAGATAGTGGCATAGCTCTCTCTTAAAAGAGATAGGGGATGCAGCCTGATGTAGGGTTAGGGGGATTGTGTTCCAGAAATGAGGTGCATAACAGGCAAAGGCACAACCACCTTTTGAAATGCGATGCCTTGGAATAAGAACTGGGACATTTTCCACTGAGCGCAAAGCATAGTTGGTTTTCTGGAAGGGAAGGAGTTTGGCCAGGGGTTTAGGTGAACAGGATCTGATGATGTTATCAGTAATAGAACCAAGTGCATAAGACCTTAGTCCTTGGGGAGGAAGCCATCCCAGATCTGTGTAGAGAAGACAGTGATGTTTCAGTCTGGGGGAGCAGGAAGCAAAGCAACAAATATTATTATACGTAACATCCCATTTTTGCAGACTCGAGTTGCAGGCTGAGGCACATGTGGCAACCCCATAGGTGAGGGAGGGAAGTAATATCCCATGGGCAATAGCAAACCTGGCAGACGGAGTGAGAGCATAACTAGTGTGGTAGGCGATACAAAGTTTGGAGTTAACCTGCTTATAGGTGGATTAAATGTGGAGGTCAAAACTCAGTGTTGGGTCAAGAGTGACCCCTAGATATTTGAAAGAATTTACTCTACCGATGAGCCATCAGGGGAGGAGAAGTTAAAGTGTGTCTGTGAGAGTTTAAGTTTAAGTCTGGAGCCAAATAACATAGCTTGGGTCTTAGCTTTGTTTAAAATGAGTTTGTGATTTGCAAGCCACTAGTGTATAAGCTGAAAATCATAAGAGAGTCGAGAGTTTATATCCTCTATACAGTTGGAACTGGTATACAATACAATGTCATTCAAAGTACAGATGTCTCATTGACTCAATTTTATCTATACAATTTTCCCTTAAACAAGTTCTTTTGGTCACTGCCTTATGATGGTGGTGGTTATCCCTCACATTTATCCGATTGTGAGAGCACAGCCACAAGGTGTCCCACACCTTTGTTGGGACTTGGGGTTCAACCACTTGGGCCGTAATCTGATTTATCTCAATGTTATTCAGAAGTGTAAAGCACGGAGTATGTGATACTTCTACTGCAAGACATTTCTTATAAATTTCCTTACGTACTGTGTACCTCATGTCTTGTGGGGAATCTTTCTAAAGTTTCAACTTTTTGAATGTCTCTACCAGGTGTGGAGTTGCCCCAACAGCTAGTGCCCTAAAATGGCTCCAATTTTGTGTCTCCCATTTACACCACAGGGTATCACTTCTTGCCCTAAAAAAGGGTGCTCATACTAATTGTTTACCCAACATTATAGGTAGCAGATTAGAATATATGTAAATGGGAAAAAAAGACCACCAGGTGAAGCATGTCCAAACCTCTCTCCTTAATTGCTCTGTACATGATTAACCTTTTCACCAGATTTAATCGATTACCCCAAACTAGTCTGAAAGCAACAGTGTATATTTTTGTCTCAAGTTTAACAGGTAGTGGATATATGTTGCTTACTAATAAAAACAATGGGATAATAAATGTTTCAAGCATGAAAATTTGTTTTTTTTTCAGTCACAGAAAAGGATCTTCATCTGTTTATTTTTTCTTTGCTTTACCTATACACTCTTCCCAATTTGTAATGGCAGGGTCCACTGTCCCAAAAGTTATTCCTAGGATTTTAATTGGTTCAGAAGATATTTGTATGCCTGATATGAAATTTATCCAGTTTTCCTCAGTCCCATGTATTACTATGCCCCTACTTTTTTGTCTATTTATTTTTGACCCAGGGAGTTCAGAGAACTTAGAAATCACATCCAATGCCCTTTCTCGTGATTAGCCACCACCATAATAGTAATGTTGTCTGCATAAGCCACAGCAACTGGAAAATCCTGATGCTCTAGGCCTATTATATGTTGAATCCCGCTCTCCATGTCCAGTTTTCTATGTAGGGGTCAATGGCAAAGACATAAAACAGGGGGCTCAAGGGGCTCCCCTGCCTTACTCCTTTCAAAATTCGAATGTGTCTACCCACCCTGCCATTTACCACTGGGCTTGTGGAAGCATATTTGTATAAGATTTGAATCCAATTTATGAACATTTCTGGCACACCATATTGTTTCAATACAGCAAAGAGATATTCATGAGGGGCAGCATCAAAGGCTTTTGATTGGTCAATTGTAAAAAGGATTCCTACGATGCCCTGCTGGTCAAAGACCTCTCGTATTATTTTCAGGTTATCTGTCATTGTGCGCTGTGGAATGGCACATGCTTGGGCTGGCAAAATAATATATTGTGCCACTTTGGCCAATCTGGTGCATAGAATCTTACACAACAGCTTCCAATCTACATTCATGAGACTTACAGGCCTCCAGTTATTTAATGTGGCCCTGTCCCCCTTTTTATATAAAAAGTTCAGAAGGCTATCTGCTAGTGCAGCTGAAAAAGGAACTTCACCTAACAAAATGCTATTAAATACCAACAACAAGTAGTCACATATGATATCCTTTGATTTCTTATAGAATTCCCCAGGTAACCCATTGGGACCTGGGGCTACCCGTCTTTACTGCTGAGATGGCAGATAGTAGCTCTGTTTTGGTGATAGGTGTAACCAATATTTTTTCTTGCCTTTTGGGTATCCCAGGGATTTTCAAGTCCTTCAAAAAGGACTTCAAAGAGTCCTCCTTAGGTACAGATTGCCCAAAAAGTTCCTGTACATATCCATCAACTATCTGTGCAATCTCTTGCCCTTTATTCATTTGGACTCCAGTCTGTGTTTTAAATTCTGTCATATATCTAATATCTACCCTCTGACTACAGCTGTCATAAGGGTTCACATATTGTGTTTTACCTTGTGTTCCAAATTTTTGTTCCAAAAACAGTCTGAGCTCTATCATACTGGTATTTACACATCTCTGCCTTAACCAACTGTATATGAACAGAAAGATCTATCCCTGTCTCTGTGGCCTGGGACAATAATATTTGTAGTGGTTTCCTAAGCTAGAGATAATTCAAATATTTTGTGGTGGAAGCTTGCTTGGCAACTGGCTACAGCAGATTTTTACATCATTTTTTGTGTCTTGCCAGCAAAATAATGGATTATCATAAAATTTGAATACCGAGATCCGTGCACTTAATTCTTCCTGCACCCCTTTCCAAAAGTCTGGTTCCACCACAGAGGATATATTTAATCTCCAGACTGTATTGGATTGTGGTTTCTTTAATGGATCCCCAAAGCTTACTGAAAGCATTTTGTGGTACGATGTTTCTATGGGGACTACCTTAAAATTCTTAATTGATATCCACTGGGATGTAAAGAAAAAGATTTATTTTGGTAGACACCTTTCCCTTATAAAAAGTGTGATCTGGTGTATGGCTCATTTCCACAGCACAATCTTTCAGTTTTGCATTTCTATACATGGTGTTCAAAAAGTTCGTATCGCTATACAATTTCTGTGTATGGCCTGCTTTGTTGGCTAGAGACAATATACAATTAAAGCCTCCCCCAGCACCACTGTTTTTGAGGTATATAAGTATGGTTGTATACTTTAAAACACATCTATTCTCTGATATTTTATTTGAGGGTTATAAATGTTTATAAACCTAAAATCTTGCAACTTGAATCTGGCATCTAATATAAGTACTCTGCCTGGTATCAAATCTGTCAACCTGAATATGGAAAAAAAACAGATTTATTAAACATGATGCCAAGTCCCGTGCAGGTTTCTTTGCCCAGGGACCAAAAAGA
This sequence comes from Neoceratodus forsteri, assembly GCA_016271365.2. Classification (NCBI taxonomy): domain Eukaryota; kingdom Metazoa; phylum Chordata; order Ceratodontiformes; family Ceratodontidae; genus Neoceratodus; species Neoceratodus forsteri. The sequence goes on along the minus strand of CM057455.1, from coordinate 1,547,822,789 downwards.
TGGCCCACTAAACCAATCATTGGCTGCCCTATGTTGCTCTTGTATGGTATGTATTCTTGTGTCTTGCAAAAAACATACATCCAGCTGTTGCTCTCTTAAGATGGAAAATGTAATGTGTCATGTTTTAGGGTTCTTAATGTTGTTGATGTTTAGTGACCCAGGCTTGAGCGTCCAGTCCATTCTCAAGTAGTGTTTATTATCGGCTCTTCCATGTCTTCCTCCATGGGTACCTTTGAGTTTGATTTTTGGGTTTTTTTCTTTCTTTCTGCCACTCTTGAATCCCATGAGGTGAACTTGGTATCCTTAGTGAGTTCTGGCTGTGAAGAAGCCACTGACGATATGTCCAAGTCATCATCCTCTGTCCATTGTTTCTGTTTTGATAGAGAGGAGTATCTGTTCCTACTTTGTGCTGTGAACTCCCTTGGGGGTTTGGGAATTGCTCTTTCCTTCTGAGAGTGGCTACATGTCACCCTTCGAGATTTTTCATGTACCCATTAAGCTGTAAGTGGGGGTGGCATGTGCAACACTTCTGTGGAAATTGAGGGAAGTGCTGAAGTGGGAGCAGAAACCAGTTCTTCATTATTATTCCCTTGCCTTGTAGCTGTACCAGATAGGTTATCCTCCACTTCTATCAGAGTGTCTTCTTCTAACAAGTTGCCAATGTCCTTCGTTCGAAGGGAGGACTGGATAGGGTATTTCTCCAAACGGGGCCTATGGGTGTTCTTGGGCTGCTCGATTCCAGCCTGGTTCATTCCTTGCTCTTCCTCACTATTTTCTGGGTTGTTATGCAAGGCCCAGGGACAGTTCCTAAATGTGTGTGTTATGTCTTCGGATAAATTGCAACAAACTGGTGTTGGACAATTTATTGCCGAATGGCAATTTCAATGCAGAGGGAACATTTGAGCTGGTCACAAGCATTACTCAGATGAGTATATCCCAGGGTTCAACAAATCTGACAGCCTGACATCCAGAGCTACCAGATCACAGTCAGGGACAAGCAGTTGGCACAGGGGTACTTGTCCGCAGACAAGTAGTGCTTTAAAAAAAACTAAACTGATTTTTTTTGCTGCACTGCCATGTTCCTCCACTAGAGAGCTTGCTGGCAACATTGGAGTCCATGGCACTCACTTCATTCAGCCATCATGTGACTGACGGGGAGTTCAGCCACATGATCTTCAGTGCCAGGAGCAAGTGCTGAGTGTCGGGAGCGAGCTGCGGCTGCGGGGGGGGGGGACTGAGGATGAGCCACTCATCAGACTGGCAGGTGTACCATCCATTCAGGCATTCACAGATCTGGGCTGCTGTGATAAGGAACATCATGCACTGGTCAATGACTTGGTGGGTAATCAGAGTCACGTCCCACTCACTCCTGCTCATTCACTTTCTCAGCTCATTTGAAAGAGAAAGGACATGTGTGGCATGTGCTACTGAGTTTGTTGTGTGGCGAGGAGTTGGACTCAGGACTGTCTTGTTTTCAGTCTGTTCCCATTGCAGTTGCTGTAGTGCCTGACTGTTGCCTTGTGCTGCGGCTGCAAAAAGTGGGATCAGATCAGGACAGGAGGGAGTTTACACAGGGACTGACTGGGTGGGAGTTGGCCAGCTGGGGGAGGGGAAGGGTGGAAAGCAAGACCGACTGACGACTGCAAGTCAATTTGGTGCTGCTGACAGGCTACCTGCCTCTGTGAGGCATGGGACTAAATAAATCAGAAGGGGTTTCCTTTCTTTTCTTGTTGGATTGGGAGTGTGTCTTGGACAGTGTTGATGGGACGTCATGTTACACTACTAATTCAGACTGAGGGTGTGTGACTGACAATCGATCCCATCAGAGACAGACACTGAGCTAAAAGTAAAGAGAAGTGCAGGGGTGATTTACCACCACCCAGTGTCACTAAAACACAGAGCTCTAAAACAGAGCTGTGAGCATATGAAAGAAAACTAAGGGAAGTGATACTAAATCAGGGTGGCGAAAGAGAGAGAGAGAGAGAGAATAAACATAGAAACATAGAAGATGATGGCAGATAAGACCCGCAAGGCCCATCCAGTCTGCCCATTTCTTTTTCTACCTTATGAATGTGCCATAGGCCTTTGCTCTGTCAATGGCCTATCTATTCATACTCATCTGTATTGCTCCCTTATGCCTATCCCATGCCTGTTTGAAGCCCTGCACTGTATTCATATCCACCACTTCCTGAGGTAGGCCAGTCCATGCATCCACCACCCTTTCTGTGAAAAAGAACTTCCTCACATTACCCCTTACATAGATACATACATACATAGATACATAGACAGTGTCAGCAGATAAGGGCCTATGGCCCACCCAGTCTGCCCATTTGAGCTTGTAAGTTCAGTTTGTTTTCCTAGAAGTCTGTTGCCCCTTACCCCTGACCTCTAGAATTCCTTTATGTCTATCCCATGCATTCTTAAATCCCGTGATTGTTTCAGCCCCCACCACTTCCTCTGGCAGGGTGTTCCCACTTGTCCACCACCCGTTCTGTGAAGAAATTCTTTCTCATGTTTCCTCTGAATCGTCCTCCTCCAACTTCATCCCATGCCCTCTAGTCCTGGAACATCTTTTTCGCTTAAAAATAGTGTTTTCCTGCACCCTGTTCCTCCCTGTAAGATACTTGTATGTCTCTATCATATCCCCTCTCTCTCCCTCCTCTCCTCCAGGGAGTACATGTTCAGTTCCTTCAACCTGTCTTCACAGGACTTGAGATGCAATCCATGTACCATATTTGTTGCCCTCCTCTGAACCTTCTCTACCCTGTCTATGTCCTTACGTAGGTATGGTCTCCAGAACTGTACACTGTACTCCAGGTGGGGCCTCACTAGTGTCTTGTATAGCGGAATTATGACCTCCTTTTCATGCTGGTGATGCCCTGCCTATACATCCCAGCATCCTATTTGCTTTACCTGCTGCCTTGTCACACTGTTTCCTACCTTGAGGTCATCATGAGATGACAACCCCAAGATCCCTTTCCTGCTTGGTGCATGCTATACCTCACCCCAACTGATATATTGTGCCAGGGTTTTGTGCCCCATATGCATTATCTTTCACTTCTTTGCATTGAATTTCAACTGCCAAACCCTTGACCATTCTTCAAGTTTCTGCAGGTCGCTTCTCATTCTGTCTACACCCTCTGGTGTGTCTACTCTGTTACAGAGCTTTGTGTCATCAGCAACAGTGAAATTCTGCCTTCTAGATCCTGTGCAATGTCACTGATGAAAATGTTGAATAGGACCGGTCCCAGCACTGATCCCTGTGGTACTTTCACTGGTCACTCTTCCCTCTGTGGAGTGACAACCATTTACCACCACCCTCTGTGTCCTGTCACCCAGCCAGTTACCTACCCACCACACTACTGTCCTGCCCACACCATATTCCCCAGTTTGTGTAATAGTCTTCTATGTGGCACAGTGTCAAGGCCTTGCTGAAGTCCAGATAGGCCATGTCCACTGCCCTCCCTGATCCACCTCCTAGTCACCCAGTCAAAAATTCAACGAGGTTGGTCTGACATAACCTCCCCTGGTGAAACCATGCTGCCTTGGGTCTTGTAGTCCATTGACAACCAGATGTTCCACCAATCTCTCCTTCAGTAGTGCTTCCATGATCTTCCCCACTACTGAGGTGAGGCTGACTGGTCTGTAGTTCCCTGCTTCCTCTTTGTTCCCACTTTTGTATAGGGACACATCTGCTGTCCTCCAGTCTTTGGGTACCTCCCCTGTTTCCAGTGATTGGCTAAACAGGATAGCCAGAGGTTCAGCCACCACCTTAGTTCTTTAAGGACCCTGGGGGGCACCCCGTCTGGCCCCATTGCTTTATCAACTCTTATTACTTCCAGTTCCTTCAGGACCCTTTCTCGTGTAAAGGGACTTGTGTCCATTTCTGCACCATTCCAGCCCTTAATCGGCCTCCCTCTAATCTCATGCTGTGTCCTCTTGTCCTGCTATTTTTCTTATACCGAAACATGTTAGACTCTTTCACCTTGTTAATGCCCTTAAGGTGTTTGAATGTTTCAATCATATCACCTCTTTCCCTCCTTTGCTCTAGGGTATACATATTGAGTTCAGTTAATCTGTCCTCATATGTTTTCTGATGCAGTCCCTGCACCATTTTGGTTGCCCTTCTCTTGACGGCTTCAATTTGGTTAATGTCCTTGTGAAGGTGTGGCCTCCAGTACTGCATGCAGTACTCCTGATGGGCCTAACCAGTGTCTTGTAAAGAGGGATTATTACCTCCCACTTCCGGCTTGTGATACCCCTACTAATACACCCCAACATCCCTCTAGCCGTACCTACTGCTTTAGAGGTCTGCTTGGATGATTTCAGGTCATTGGTAATGATGACACCCAAGTCTCTTTCTTCCCTTGTGACTGCCAACAACTCCCCTCCCAGCCTATAGGTGGCTTCAGGGTTTCTCTTCCCTAAGTGCATGATCTTGCACTTCTTTGCATTAAACCCCAGCTGCCACTCTTCTGACCATTTTACTAGTTTATCCATATCTCTTCTCATTCTGCCCACACCGTCTGGATCATCTACTCTGTTGCAGATCTTGGTGTCATCTGCAAACAGACAAACCTTACCATCCAGTCCATTTGAAATGTCACTGATGAAGATACTGAAGAGGAGTGGCCCCAGGACTGATCCCTGAGGTACCCCACTTGTGACTTGCATCTCTTCTGACTGTAAACTATTTACCACCACTCTTTTCTGCCCATCAACCAGTTTGCCACCCAGTTGACCAATGTCTGACCCACCCTGAGCCTACCCAGCTTATTAATCAATCTTCTATGAGGAACAGTATCGAAAGCTTTGCTGAAGTCAAGGTAGGCAACATCAACTGCTCCCCTTTGTCCACCACTCTGGTTACCCAGTCAAAAAAATCTATAAGATTAGTTTGATAGGACCTTCCTTTTGTAAACCCATTATGTCTTGGATCCTGAGCTCCTATGGATTCCAAGTGTTGCACTATCCTTTGCTTAAGGAGTGCCTCCATAATCTTGCCCACTACTGAGGTAAGACTGACTGGTCTGTAGTTCCCTGCCTCCTCCCTGCTACAACTCTTGTGGAGCGGGATCACATGAGCCCTTCTCCAGTCTTCTGGGGCCACTCCTGTGCTCAGAGACTCACTAAACAGTTCTGATAACGGCTCTGCTAGTTCCATCCTTAGCTCCTTTAGTACCATGGGATGTATGCCATCAGGTCCCATTGCCTTGTCCACCACGAGCTTATTGAGCTCTTGTAGGACCCTTTCTTTTGTGAAGGGACTAGTGCACACCTCTCATGTCCATGGTGCAGAGCTATGGGCCCTGCCCTACCTTCTCTTCAGTAAATACTGAGCAGAAGTATCTATTTAGGATAGATGCTTTTACATGGCCCTCCTCCTCACATGCCCCCTTACCCCCTTTGATCTTAGCAATACCCCTCTGGACTTTCTCCTTTCACTAATGTATCTATAGAAAGTCTTGTCACCTTCTTTTACTGTTCATGCTAGTGTTTCCTTGGTTTGGGCCTTTGCCTGCCTTACTGCCTTCCCTGCTTCCCTTAGGGAAGTTTGGTATGCTTCCTTATCTTCTTCCTGCAGCATTCCCTTATATTTCCTGAAGGCCAGCCTTTTGGCTCTGACCTTTTCTGCTACTGTGTTCGAGAACCAAAGTGGTTTCCTTCTTCTTTTGCACTTCCTTTTCAAACTAACACAATGGGATGTTGCTTCAAGTATTGCATCTTTAATGCTTGCCACTTTGCCTGTATTTCTTTTTGCCAGGGCTAGCTTAACTCTGTTGGCCATCTTATCAAAATCAGCTCCTCTGAAGTCCCATATTTTAGCCTTGGAATGGGATGATTTTGTTCTAGTGGCCAAATTGAACCATACCATGTGATGGTCACTGGCCCCCAGGTGACCTTCTACCTGGAGATCTGTGATCCTTTCCCTGTTAGTCAGTACTAGATCTAGGATAGCCCTGTCTCTAGTGGGTTGTTGTACCAGTTGTTTGAGGCCCTCCCCCTGCAGGGAATCCACCATGTGTCTAGTTCTGGCAAATGCCCCTGCTGGTATTGATCAATCTGTATCTGGCATGTTGAAGTCTCCCATTATCAGAACCTCCCCTTTAGCTGTCATATTTTGTATAAGAGTCAGACAGACCTGTAATAGCCAGAAGGAGAGAAAAAAACAGCCTAACCTAACTGCTGCAGTAAAGGGGGAGAAGACTAACAACTGAGGTGAATAGGTTAATTACCACCAAAACAGATCTGTGAGAAGCAGAGTAATAAATTGTTAGACATGAGAAGAAGGTGTTTGGGCTTTGTGTTACCAGAGACTAGAGTAGCAAGTAACTCTTCTTCTTACAAGGGTGGAGACAGCGGAGAGTGAACAAAAACACCCTAGGAGGAGAAGTCAGTCAAGAGAGACCAGAGTGGGGCTCTGTGACTGTTTTGCTTCACTTGCTTGCCCTAAGAAAAGGGGAAAAACAACTGTGTTGCACTTAGTTTGCAGTACAGCATAGTAACTGAACAACTTGACCAAAAGGATTCCAACTAGTACACCGTCAAAGTGAGCAAAGTTGGCAAAAGGAACCTAGGCTGTAAGAGAGGGACTGGTTTGGTTGGGCTCTGTGTTTGCTGCCCCAAGAAGAAAAGTAAAAACTAAGGACATGACAGGAATTTCTTTTGCACCAGAAGAAGTGGTGATAAAACTTAGTTGGCCAAAAACAGGCTGGACATGGACCGAGTCTGCTAGTGTAGTAGACATTAAAAATATCAAAAAGGGTGGACCACTGACTGAATCTGAACCAAATGAGAGACCATCCCTTCCCATCTGCCTGGATTGGTGGTAGTTCAGGTGGATGTTAAAGATCCCATGACACTTATCGAAAAAGAGTAGGGGAATTTTATTGATAAGAAATTGGGCTTCATTACAGAAGAAAAACAAAACACAGATCAACAATTAGAACAAAAACAAGCCAGAATTACACAACAGAAAATAAAGCATCACAATTTTTCCACAGAGATTCAGCTTGAAGCCTAGGATAAACTAAAAAATCATTTTTCTTAACAGAACATAGAGCTGTTCGAATATTACAAAGGACCTCAACTTTAAGAATAGTTTTTTGATGTAAAACTAATAAACATCTTGCTTGCCATATGTAATATCGAATAATAGCAAAAATCATATACAGTGTATCTACATGGTATTTATCATTAAGCAGATCATTGGTACAAAACATAATATGTTCATAAGAAACATTAGAGAGTAAAGGCTCTGACCAATCAACAGCTCATGTAGACCAGATATCTAAGGAAAACAGACATTCAGAAAACAGATGTTGTTGAGTTTCAAAAATGTGGAAACAAGAAACTCTAGGGCAGTACCTCAAATCCAAAGCTTTGTGTTTGTGATTATTATTAACCCCTAATCTATCATAGTTACATAACCAAACCATGTCCCATAAATAGGATGGCAACCTTTTATTCTGAAGTTGGTGGAGTACCCAAGGGAGACGACTAGGGGGGCACAAGGGAAAAATTACTTCTTCCTGGGCCTCCAGCCTCCAAATTCTATTATATATCATCAATCTGGATAAGACACAAAAATTCTGAGGGAGAAGGCTCCAAGTTAAAGCCAACTTGAAGCTTTTTTTCCCATAGACAGGAATATTGTGAGATTTGGTAATAATACCCTTATAATGAACATTCCAATTATCCAAACAAAAAGAGAACCATGCCATAAAATAGGGTTTCCAAAAAGTATCCCCAGGTTTTAGAGCTTTTCCAAAATTATAATTAAGAAAAAGGCTGTAAAAAAAAGCAACAGGGTGGATCATATTGATCCCACCTTCTTTAATAGGCCTGTACGTAAAACTCCTTTTAATAGGGTTTAATCTGGATCCCCAGAAACCCTTAAAAAAGATTCCATTTAATTTAGTAAACAAGGATATAGGCGGGGAAACACATAGCTAAGATATAAAAAAATAGGGACAACTAAAGTTTTAAGTAACACAATTCTTTTTTTCTTTCCAATTAAATGGCGCTTCCAACTAGCAATCAAACTGTCCGCTTTATTTAAAGCAATGTTCCAATTGTGGACTTGCATGTTCTTGCGTCCAAAAAAAATCCCTAAATACTGAAAATATTCTAATTTAACAGAAACACCAGCATAAAGACCATTACTGGGAAGAGAGTCATGCCCTAATGGCACACATATACTCTTATTAAGGTTTATTTTTGAGCCAGAAACTGAAGAAAAAGTATGAAGGACCTGAACAATAGCATCCTGTTTTGTTGTAAAATCAACTGCCAAAATCAAATCATCAGCATAAGCTAATGTTTTGATTGGTGGAGAGGAGGGGATACAAAGTAATCCAACAATGCGGGGACAAAGAAAGATTGTTCTCAAAAGAGTTTCAATATAAAAATTATAAAGTAGCGGACTTAGTGGACATCCCTGACGAACACCACAGGCTAGAGAAATAGGAAATCCCACCCAGCCATTGACATTGGGTCGTATCACAACATCTTTATATAAAAGGTGGATCCAGGAAAGAAAACCACCGAACCCAAAAGCTGCCAACACCTGAAATAGGTAGTCATGAGAGATATTGTCAAAAGCTTTTTCTTGGTCCAAGCTTAATATCCACCCTGAAATAGCTTTTTGTCTCCTAAAGCAATATTTCACGTAATAAAATAAGGTTATCATAAGGATATCTTCCAGGGATACCACAAGTCTGGGTAGAACTTATCATTTGGGATGCAATTTTAAGCATTCTGGATAGTAAAATTTAGCAAGAATCTTATAGTCTACATTTAACAGGCTAATAGGTCTCCAATTATTAATATCAGAGGGATCCCTTCTTTTGAAAAGCAAAATTAACAAAGCTTCTTTCATTGAGTTAGCCAAAGTATCACAACGAACATTTCATTATAAAATAGAGTCAACACAGGGACAAGATCTGTGGAAAAGTTTTATAAAAGTGTGCAGTCAACCCGCCTGACCCGGGCAGAATGTGGGCTTAAGCTATGAATAGCCGACAGTACTTCTTGTTCAGTGATATCAAGAGACAGTATGTCTTGGTCAAATTTGGAAAGCTGAGGTAATTGCAATGAATTAAGAAAGGTTTCCAGCATTAACATGATCAGCTTTTGGTTCCAAAACATATTAAAAATGTGATGCTCTACATGTTTAAGCAGTCCTTCAGGTGACGTAATTAATTCCCTGTCTGAGATTGGAAAGATGAAACTAGTTTAGTTTCAATTCTAACTTTACAGGCTCGAAAAGAATCAAGACAACCTTTAGTGACACGGGTACTAAATGAGCTTCCTGACCCTAAAGAGTCAGCTCGATTGTACTGAAACAATCTCATTTGAGCACTAATCTCTTTAATTTGTGGGCTAAAGTCATGAGTAGTAGAACTAGCCAGGGAAATTAAGTGCTGTAATTGATGCCTCAAAGATAAGTAATTCACATATCTGGTATTTTGTTTATCAGCCGCTTTCTTTTGAAAAGGTTTTTTCCAACTTTGTTTAGAGGCCTCCCACCAGTCCATCCCAGTGTCATAAAATTCAGCCATGGACAAACGAGCTAGAAACTCCTTATGCCAAATTTTAAGAAAAAAAGGATCATTTAATAAGGAATCATTGAGGCGCCAACCAGCTTTCTTGCAACGCGGGGCAGAGGCCCAAGAAAAAGAGGCGCATAAAGCAACATGGTCCGAAAATTCTATTCCCACAGATTTGCAAGAGAGTAATATCAGAATCTTGGATAAAAAAATGAAATCAATCCTGGTATGCAACATCCCCTTAAAAAATGTAAACCCTCCAGATTTGTGAAAATGCCTATATGCATCCACAAGCCTTGCAGTGGAAACAATATCATTTAAGGCTGTGGAATCACAAAAAAGCTTAGAGGTCTGAAGGCCTCGATCTGATTGATGTAAGCCACAGTTGAAATCCCTACCCATAAAAGTAGTCTGGATGTGTACAAATAGGGCTTAATCAAATGAAAAGTGAAACCCTCTGGGCTTTAGTTTGAGGGCGAACTCTTATCATCCAAATCTTTCAGATTTGTAGGAAAAATCCAATAATAAGGCTCTACCAGGAGATGTCTACTAGTCTGGATATCTGAAATTCAGAACTGGAGAATAAAATAAAATTCCATCACAAGTGTCTGGGTCCGATTGACCAAAATGAGGGTCCGCAGCCCATGCCTTAGAGGCCTGGAATAGTTCCCCATGGGTTTTAATCTGGTATCCACTAAACAGAAAATATCACAGTTGAGGTCTGTAAGGGTTAAAAACCCCACCCAACTTTTTTCCCTTTAATACTATTAATATTCAAGGAACAAATAGTTAGGAAGACATGAAAAAGGTGGATGGGAGATTTACCCTCGACTTTGCCTAATGCGCTTGGCTATTGGGTCAGTGTTAGCCCCATCAGCGAAAGGAGCGTAAGTGATGAGGTATCAGTATCTTCCCCAGAGTCTTTGTTCAGAGAGATCAGTGGCTAAAACTGCAAATTTGTTGGGGTTTGCCAAGCACGAGGAGTGTTATCTTTACTCGTGACTAGCCACAGCAAAGCCTCTTTCTAGTTCTTTTATGAGTGACAGTAGTAAAACTAGGAACATCTACGTCTAAACCTGTATGGGGGGGAGGCAGAGCATTATCTGGTATTGTAGAATTAGTAACTGGAGGAGGGACAGAAGGATCAGTAGGAGATACTACTTTCAAGGAAGTTTGGGAATCTAAAGCAGGGACTGTGGGGAGGTTGTCGGAAGTAATTATCGGTAAAGGAGGGGAATCAGTGTCCAAGGTAGAAGAGGCCAATTTATGAGCGTGTAACTGTTGGGCAACAGTAATTAAACCGTCATGGGAAGGACAATCGTCTCTATTGTGAGATGCCTCAGGGCACGGGCCATAAGCATGGCCAGTTCCCCACACAGGTTACATTTAAAAAGAATTTGAGCATTTTGTGAAGTATGACCATATTCGAGCAGTGACTACATTTTAGAGTGTCACAGGCTGAACTCAAATGAGTGCGTGAACCGCACTTAAAACATGACTTGGGCTGTCCAGCATAAAAAATGAAACCCTTGATTTTACCTAAAAAAAAGAAATTAGGCAAATGTTTCAGGCCAGTGTTAGTAGGAAAGAGTTTAACTCGTACCTTCCAACTACTATCCCAGATTTGTTCACTGTCAAGATTAGGAACAGGCCGATTCAGAACCTCACACCGCTTATTCAACCAAAATAGAATGTCTTCAATGTTGACACCTTCATTTTTGAAAACAACGGTAATATTACATATAGCTGGTTTAGTGAGGGGAATGGCTTGAAAAGGGGACCAAACAGGTGTGGATTGTAGCTTATCATATTGGGCCCAAAATCTGTCAAGCCCAGACATTTGCTTAAAGCTAATATCGAAGTTTGAATTACCAATATTAATTAGAGCAAAAATCTCTGAAGAAAAAATTTACAGACCCTTAAGTAGGGATTTGGCAACATACAAATGGTCAGGGGGAGTTCTAAACCATCTTATAAAGCAGTCTAACTGTCCTACTTTTCCTCGTGCAGGTTCACCTTTGGATGAAAATAAATCTGCAAGCTTAAAATTAGTACCATTAGATACAGTAGCAGAAGTATACAAAGAAGGTCCGAAAAACAGTCTTAGTACCTCCCAAACCATAACCTGCTACAGAATCAGTGGGTTATAGTACAATTACTAAGAGAGTCAGGTCCTGTAGTGGTTTGAGTAAGAGTCACACTCTCGTCTGAGCTCGTGGAAGTCCTTAACAGTAGATTTTTAGCTATATTCAAATATATTGGGTCTTGAGAGTCTGGGGTCCAAACCTCCAACACCCTTCTCCCAACCTGCATTTTCAGTGCTTTATCTGGGACCAGTCGTGTGATGGTCCTGGCTGGGTTTAGCCTTTGTGGAAAGAGGAACTTTCACGCTTAGACCAGCCAGGTTCTTGAGTGGCAGGAAAAAAATACTGCAGAAGTGGAGGGTTTGTTCGAAACAGGCAAAGGTTCAACAGTCAGAAGAGAAGCACTTACAATTGATGAGCCATCGCTAGATAAGGGCAGTAGTAAGGGTCCGCTGATCTTGTTGGTAAGTCGGCTTCCAAGTGGTTGAGTCGATCGGCAACAGTGTCGGCGAGTTTCACTAATGCGGAAGAGACAGAGGTGAATTTCGCATGTAGGACGCCGGCTTGGGGCTTTCAGAGTTAAGGCCACGGGAAGAAGGGCTGTGAATAGGCGCCCATGGTGGTGCCTGCGCAGAAGACGCTATCTCAGTGTCGAGGAGCTGCAATTGCAGGACTAAAGTTGCATGCTTCCTGAAGGCTGGAAGCAGATGAAAGAGCCAGTTCTAACAGGTACATCTGAAATCTTGTCAATAGGATGGCAGGAGAAACAGAACCGTTCGATTATAGTCGTGTCACCGTAGCAGCAACATCCAAACACTCTTCTGAGGCCTCTAGTAAGGTAGCAAAGAGGAGGAGGCCCACTCCCCTGAGCTAGTAGCATCCATCTCCTCCAGGGGATCATGCGAACTGGCCATTATGCAGCCAGCGCAAAGGCTCCACCTACGCAGAGTAGGGGAATTTCCCCGGTGTCCTGGCCAAATTTCCCTCATTCACTAAAAAAAATACCACCAACAGCTTAATCTGATTCAAGGTCAGTTGGCATTCATCTGTATCCCTTCCCCTGGGTCGTGCCTGAAAATAGGCAGGATTTGTCTAGTGCACTTACCCAGTCATCAAAAACTAAATAAATAAATAAAATTTAAAACTTAAGGAGGAAGAGAGGAGAGAGTAAGTATTGAGCTCTCAAGTTTTTGCACAGAAAGCTAAGGGGATGGCGGGCAGAACTGTGACTAACTGATTAAGGAAACAAGTAAGGAGGACAGGACAAGGACACTAGCATCAGTAAAGTAGGAAGGAAGACAGAATAAGCCACTGGATTGCTTTGTGTGTTGCCACCACCAGCCAGGCAGAACAGAAAGTAAAGGGCAGTAAAGTCTGACTAAAGGAGGAAGGGTTTGCTTGCTGGGCTTTGTGTTGCCCTGAGAAAAGTAAAGGGAAAGTGAAGTGAACAAAAAAAAAAAAAAAACAGAACTGACCTAACTATACTAAGCTCAGCTGACTGAGAGGATGGAGGACATAAAAATAATAAAGTGTCTGTGCTGTATGTTGGATGAGGCAGGGACAATCACTGGGACTGGGATATGTGTGTGTGTATGTGGTTGGCACAGGAGAAAGTGTGTGCAGTGTGAAAAAAGGTAAATAAACTGAAACCAAAAAAGTAAGCATCAAAGCAAGCAACAGCAATAACATCATCCCATTCCTTCCCTTAGTATAGTTGCTGTTACTATTTCTTCCCAGCCTTCACTTCCACTGCCTGACTGCCTGCATTCTATAGTTTATGCAGCCACAGCCTGTAAAGGTTAAGAAATATATAGTAGTGTCTGGCTGCCAGTTCTACCTTCCTCCCCATTCTAGCCTAACAAACACCAGTGGAAAACACACATGCACCACACACAGTGACTTTAACAGAATACATTTTATTAGCATCATAAAACAAAGTAAGCCCTGTAAGCAGAGAGCCAGACATTAAGGCATTCAAAATGCAAAAGACTAAGAGTACTAAGCATAATAAGCAGCAAAGTCTATTATCCCTCTGGTCAGCAGCAGCAACAGCATCCTCAAGTTCTTCTAATATAACTACACCAAGTACTACTTTCACAGATGAAAGTAACAAGGAGTCTGCATCCGTGGCACTAGACAGAACAGGTGATCGGGCACTTGATTTAAGCAGTGAGCTGCCTAATGAGGCCTTAGCTGAAGCCCCTGTGTCACTTCTCAAGAAACACAGTTTTGTACCTGTTGATGAGTTGCAAAAGAAGTGAAGTAAAGACAAGAAATATGACCAAGAAAAAAGGGCCAGGTTTCAGCCTCATTGGCTGACAACTTATAAATGGTTGAGATACAATGAAAAAAAGGGGTTGATGTATTGCACAGTGTGCGAAAAGTATCCCACTATTGCAACACCAGCCTTTTCAAAAAAAACGAACAAATGTGTTTGCCACAGGCTCTAACAATTTTAGAATTGAGTCAATACATGTACACAAAAAGTCCAGTCCGCATATGCTACGCCAGAACCAACATATTCTGGAAAGTGGCCATCGTGCAGTTCATTGTGATATCAGAGAGTCACCACTCTATCAAGCCTTTGCACAGTTGGAAGAGGCCACAAAGGTGAAGATGAGATGCCTGTTTAACACAGTGTACTCCATTGCAAAAAATCTGTGCCCTTTTTCTGATATGGATTGGGTATGTGAATTGCAAGAGAAAAATGGAATTAAGCTTGGTACAAATTGTACCAATGATACGCGAGCCAGGGACTTTTGCAGAGCTATATCTGCTGTTCTATGCAACACCCAAAAGCAGACCATTAAAAATGCAAAATATGTTACAGTTCTTGCTGATGGCAGCACTGATGCAGCTATAATTGAATGGGAAAATAGTTTCCTCCGTTTTGTAAATCCTAACACAAAAGATATATGTACATATCCGATCCAGGCCATACCTTTGGAAGCCTCAAATACTGAAGGTGTCTTTAATGCAATAAGAACTGCATTAGAATCATTACATCTTCCTATCACTGACCTATCAAACATGAGCAATCCAGGGCCACTTCTGATTTCTGCCAATTTTGATGGGGCAAGTGTAATGCTGGGTGAAAGGTGTGGAACCATTGCAAAGTTACAGGAACACTGTCCTCACATCATTGCCATGCACTGTATTGCCCATAAGCTGAAGCTGGAAGTTCTTGATATGAAGAAAACAAACCCTTTCATAATCAAAGCTTGAAAATACTCTAACGGGCATATTTAAATTCTACCACTATAGTCCCAAAAAAATGAGGGAGCTTCAAGACACTGCACAAGTGATAGATAGAGATCTGGCACACTTTAGTGCAATTAAACAGGTGAGATGGCTTGCCAGCAGATCTCGTTCAGTACATGCAGTTCAGGTGAACCTACCTATGGTTGCTCAGCCCTTGGAACAAACTGCAGCTGGTGCTGATGGTTCAAAAGCAAAGGTGCTGTTAAGAGAGGTACAGTCTGTGCACTTTGTCAAATCTGTTTATAGGAGCAATCTTAGACCTGGTTCTCTCAAATGGAGATAGAGAGAGGATCACAGATGTAGAAGTGGCTAGCCATCTGGGAACTAGCGACCATCGAACAGTATGGTTCACAATAAACACAGCAATAGAATCTAGCCACAAAGGTAAAAGTAACTGGACTTTAGGAGGGCTGACTTTGCCAAAATGGGTGAGTGCCTAAGGAATACACTAGCAAATGGGCAGGAAGGAGGGGTGGAAGAACAATGGGAATAATAAAACTGCCATCACAGAGGTAATGAGCCTTGTGTGAAGCAAATAAAAAAACAAAACGATGTAAGAAACCACTATGGTTCTCAAAGGAAGTGGCAGGAAGGTTCAAGAGAAAAGAAAGCATCTAGGAAGTACAAGGAATGCAGAAGGAGCAGGACAGAGAACTGTATCAGTTAAAGCAAAAGGAAGCTGGGAAGGCAGTCACAACAGCAAGGAGCCAAACCGAGGAAAAGATAGCCAACTCAGTTAAGAAGGGGAAAACCTTTATAGGTACATCAGGGAGCGAAGGAAGACCAAGGGAGGATAGTGAGGCTTAATAAAGGGAGGGAGGGTGGGCAGAGGGAGACTGTGAAAAGGCAGAGATACTAAACAAATTTTTGCTCAGTATTCACAAATGAAGAGGGGGAGGTACCTAAAACAAACAGTAGAAACACTCTGGATACAGAAGTTGATACCAGCCCATTTACAGAAGAAAGGGTTCTGAAAGAACTCTTAAAACTGAAGGTGGACAAAGCAATGGGGTCTGATGGGATTCATCCAAGAATTCTAAAAGAACTAAGGGTAGAACTAGTGACACCACTGACTACCCTCTTTAACAAATCATGGGAGGATGGGGTGGTACCCGAGGACTGGAGGAGGGCAGATGTGATTCCCTTCACAAAAGTGGGGAGCAAGGCGGAAGCAGGAAACTACAGACCTGTTAGTTTAACCTCAGTGATAGGAAAATGATGGAATCACTTCTAAGAAGGAAAGAACTGTCGAGTATCTAGAGGCCAGAGGGCACAGGACCCTAGGCAGCATGGATTCACAGCAGGAAGGTCATGCCAGTGAATCTGATAGATTTCTTTGACTGGGTGACCAAAGTAGTAGATCAGGGAGGGCTGTGACATGGCCTACCTAGACTTTAGCAAGACATTTGACACAGTCCAACACAAAGATTAATATACAAGTTAGCCAGCCTGGGAGTGGGTCCCAGATGACAGCATGGGTAAAGAATTGGCTGGAGAATAGGACAGCAGAGTAATAGTAAATGGAGTCCATCAGAAGAAAGGAGGTTACTAGTGGGGTACTCTGCAGGTTCAGTATTAGGACTGGTCCTCTCCAATGTCTTTATAGCGACACTGCAGAGGGACTGGAAGGAAGTCTGTCTCTTTGCAGATGACACAAAGATGTGCAACAGAGTTGATGCACAGGGTGGGGTGGAAAAGGTTGAGAAGGGACTTGGCAAGGTTAGAGGAATGGTCAAATGTATGGCAGCTTAGATTCAATGCTAAAGTGGTAAGGTAATGCACCTGGGAAACAAAAACCCAGGGAAGAGTACACAATGTGGCATGGATACTAACAACAATAAAAATGGAAAGGGACCTGGGGGTAGTTATATCAGATGACCTAAAGGTGGGCAAGCAATGTGAGAGGGCAGCAAGGAGGGTTGGGGATACTGGGATGCATAGGAGAGGCATCACCAGTAGAAAACAGGAAGTTAGCTATCCTCTGTACAGACAGCTGGTGAGATCCCATCTGGAGTACTGCGTGCAGTTCTGGAGACCCGATCTCCGCAAAGACATAGAGCAGGATGGAAGCTGTCCAGAGGAGGAACACCAAAATGGTGCAGGGTCTGCACCGGAAGACATATGAAGAGAGACTAAAGGAGCTTAATATGTATAGCCTCGAGGAAAGGAGGAGAGGGGGACATGATAGAAACGTTCAAGTACCTCAAAGTCAACAAAGTCCAAGAGGGTAGCATCTTTCAAAAAAGAGGAGTGCAAGAACAAGGGCACAATTTGAAGATGAGGGGAGGCTCAGAGGTAATTTAAGGAAGTATTTTTTCACAGAGAGGTTGTGGATGCATGGAGCGGCCTTCGGAGGTTGTGGAGTCAAAAACAGTGGTGGAATTCAAGCATGCATGGGACAGTCATAAGGCCATTCTAGGGGGTGGGGGTAGGAAGAAGTAGGCTGCTGGTTAACTAGGATCTGCAGCTTATCCAGTAGGTAGGGAAATGGGCAGACTGGGTGGGCCAAGCGGTCCTTATCTGCCGTCAAATTCTATGTTTCTATGTTTCTATCCTGCAACATTTTTTGACCAATCTTAAAAATCTGTGTCTGCAGTTCCAAAGAGATGACTTAATAATTCTTTAAGTATCACATCTCATTGAGACCTGCCTCCTCCGGCAGATGGAACTGAAATCAAAGCCAGGGAAATACATGACAGCTTTCCTAGCTAATTACAAACCTCAGGACAGATGCATGGACTTTGCAATTTCAAAGAAGGGAGTTGAGAAGACTCTTCCCTTCACATTTAGAGGCAACTGACCTGAAATAAATTCCAGGACAGATACACAACTGCATACTTTAGTAGATGCAGCAATATCTTACATCGATGTAAGATTTCAAAATTTCTCAGAGGTTCCTCTGAAATGGTTCAGCTGCCTGGATTTCAAGCAATTTGATCTACCAAGAGAACAACTTGCGGAGTTTGGGACAAATGAAGTGGCTAATTTAGCAGCATACTTTAATTTTTTCACAGAAGAGCAGCAGGAAAATATTAGATCAGAATATGCTGCATTTAAGGCTCTGCTGAAATCTGCAATTGACAAACCTTATCTGCAGATGTATACAAGATTGCTGAAAGAAAAACTGCTCCAGATTGCTCACATGCTAGAGTTAGTGGAAATACTACTAGCAATGAGTGTGTCAACTGCAAAGTGCGAACAAGTGTTTTCCATTCAAAACCTGATAAAGACAAAAAATAAGGACACGTCTGGCAGATGACACACTACAGTCACTTCTTCAAATATCAGTAGAGGGTCCTGAACTGCGTGACTTCAGTCCAGATCCAGCAATAAACCACTGGCTGCTGCCTGGTCCAGGCACTCAACATGTTTATGGGCATGCTACTACTGATGGTTCAACTGAATCTGATGCTTCATTCTGTATCTCATGCTGCTAGCACTGCTGCTGCTCCTGCTCCATCAACATCCTGTCCTAGCACCACTACCACTAGTACACTTGATGTTGGCGACAGTTCTGAATCTGAGTTCTGATTATGTTTGCCCTAATTATTCTCTGCTTCATTCTGGCTTGTGTGGGACTGGATATAGTCTCTGGCACCACTTGTCTCAGACTTCAAATCACACAATCTGTATTAAAAAACATTTAAAGATAGTTACATATTTATTTTTACTGTTTTCTATAGACTACATCTATGTAGCATTACTAATAGAATGACACGGCCATTTACTTTGCTGCTACATAATTTTTTATATGTTTTCCTTAAAATATGGTGATCCAACCATCGCACTACCACTCGTGACAGGGGAACTACCATTTTTGGATAGGCCAGTTATCCTGGACTACCACATAAATTTGAAATTTGTCGATCCATGGAATATGCCCCACATCGGAAGCATGACTTAGGCTGTCCAGCATAAAAAATAAATCCTTGGTCTCTGCCAAGATGAAAGCAACTGGGTAGATGCTGAATGATGCAATTTGCTTGGGTTAACTGGACCCTATTGCGCCACCCTCTGGTCCAAACGTCTTCTGAGTCCATAATTGGATCTGGTAGCCCCAGAACTGTGCATTTTGCGTTCAACCAGTATAAAAGGTCTGTAATGGCCACCCCCTCATTTTTAAACAGAACTGTGATTGTACGATATGCAGGTTTAGACAAAGGGATTACTGTGAAAGGGGCCCATTCCAGAGTTTGTTTGACCCCTTGGTATCTCTGCCAAAACAACTCTAGACCCGCTTCTGTCTTAAAGCCTGCATCGAAGTCTGGGTCCTCAGATGTGTGAATTAAGGCACAAATCTCGAGTGATGAGAAGCCCATACTCTCTTTCAGCAAGGTTCTGCCCACATAAATTCTATCAGGATATGTTTCCAGTCCCCCTCGATATTTTATTCTAACAGCATTCCTTCTTTTTGCTGGCTCCGGAGGTGTATGCAAGAGCCCAGCAAAGGTCTTTGTATTAGGCACTCTAGCTTGTGGCCCAGGTCTTCTTGAATCTATCTGTGTATCTCTTTCTTGTTGTTCTGTGTGATTTGAGGTTTCTGGTGTGGGCGGGGGGGGAGACTCTGCAGATTTTGGCACATTGCCACCTCCGTCTCTTCTGTCTGGGCTCTCTCTTGCATGTTCTATGTGTGGCTGCAAAGGGGATTCATGATCATTTACCAAACTACTGGCAGGAAGGATAAAAGACTGTGGAGAATTAGTCAATTCAAGGGAAGAAGGGATTTCCAGAGGACCATCTTGCATTATTTCCTGTCTTCTTGGGGAAACCCATGGTTGATCTTTTGAGTTTCTAACCCATCCCACTTGTCCAAGCGCTTCTCTTACTGAAAGCCCACTCACAGAGATATTTTCATCATAGTCTGGTAAAGTCAAATTTTGTGTTTGTTGGGGCTAGTTTGCTTTTTCATTACTTACTAGGAAAGTCTGCTCCTGAGTAGTAGCCTGCTGAGTACCCTGACTTCCAGCTCCGTTCTGCTCCATTTCAACATTTTATTCCACATCCCCCCACCCTCATGACCTGCATTTCTTTTGGCATTTCTACCACCGTCTGATCAGGCTCCACATTATTGTTTGGTAAAATCTTACTTTCCTTTGCTGGAGTTGCTGCATTGTTTTCCACCCCATGTTTCTCCATGTCTCTGGTTGCATCTCTCATCTGCACATCTGCTGCCTCTGACTCCCCCGATATCGGCATTCCCCTGCCTCGAGAAGCGCTAACAGGTAGGCCCTTCCGCTCGCTGTATGCTCCAACTGAGTTGCTCATTTTTGGATATAGCAATCCTGCGGTACATAAAGTTGATGCGCTAGCGGCAGCTATTCCAGTATTTTCCTTAACGGAATCATCTTTTTCTACCTGGGCTTCCTCGACAGACCGGGTGGGGAGGGATGCAGACTCCTACACCCTGGAGGCCATTACCGCACCAATGCACAGGAACTGGATGTTCCCAGCTCCTCCCTACTGTCGAAAAGAGTAGGGGAATTTCCCACATTCACAAAAAATACTACCAACAGCTTAATCTGGTTCAATTTCAGTTGGTTACCAGCTGTATGCCCCCCCCCCCGGGTCACCCCTGAAAAAAGGATTTCTAATCTCAATTCAACAAATTCAAAAAACACATTTTGGACCAGTAGTTAAGCATTCTTTTGACAATCTCATATCTGACACCCCACATTCCGGCTTCCAATCTTCCCACTGCACCTGGTGTGTCTCTAGGGAGTCCCAGTGCTCCTCTTAAAAAGTTATTTTGTTCTACTTCAAGCATCCCAACACTGTTATGATAACACCATGCCGCTACAGTATATAACAGTTGAACATGTGTTTTAACCTCAAAGGCACTGAAAGAATGATCTGCATAATTGTAAGCAAGCCGAAAATGCATTTTGTTGTCATTTCTACTTGAGATTTGACATCTCTAACATGCTCCTTCCAATCCAAGCGCCTATTAATTTTCACACCTAAATAATTACAAGATTCAGTCTCTTCAATAAACTGGTTCCCTACATACCATTTCTGAGGAACCTGTTTTTTCTTATTAAACATCATGGCCCAGATATTCAAACTGTGCCCAGCTGTGGCGCAAGCTTGGGTGCAGCTCAACTTGGCTGTGCAGGGGTGTGGACTAAGTGATATTCAAAGGAGCTGCACCATGGCTCAGCAGCAAGTGGCCAGAGTGGAGCATGGAGATGTGCTAGTGCAAGTTCCATTGCGCCATGCACAGCAACCATGATATTCAAAACTTGACATGCAAATGGGGCCATAATGTATGCAAGGCACACATGGGACCATTTGCATGTTATTATGGCTCCATTTGCATGCTGGAGCGCCGATCCCCGATGACTTGCACCTGGCGCTCTGCTAGGCAGCAGCCATCGGGGACCAACACCCCCTGCAGCCTGATCGCGGGCATTTGTAGTGCAAAAAAAACTAATATGTCCAATATCCCTGGTGGTCCAGTGGACCTCTATCTGCCCAATCGCGGGCATTTGTAAAAATAATACGTCCAATATCCCTGGTGGTCCAGTGGACTGCTATCTGCCTGATCGCCAGGGCACCAGGTGACAAGTCATTGGGGACTCGACAAGTTCAGACATAAATGGGGCCATAATGACATGCAATGGCTCCATCTGCACTCTGCATACATTATGGCCCCATTTGCATGTCTAGTTTTGACATCACGCCGGGGCGCATCAGTGGGTTGCGCATGGTGCAACACTGTTGCACCATGTGCAACCCATTTGAACCCTTTTGAGTATCTGTGCCCATGACTTTAGATGTATTGTAATTTAGCTACAGGACCAACTGTAAAAGTTGATCAGATACTTTACACAGACTTCTTTTAAGCCCCAGAAGTGCAGAAGAGATCATAACCATGTAATCCACATACACAAGAATCAGAATTAATTCACCAGACATAGAAGGAGCAAATGTATTGATTTTATATAGCTCCTTCACTACTATGTCAACACATAAATTGAATAGACAGGGTGCTAAAAGACATCCCTGTCATACACCACCATAAATATTGAACGTGATTGTCAGTGATTCTTCTTTATTAATTCTAATCATCACATCAGTTTCTCTGTGTAACATAATGAGAATTTCTAATAAATTATCATATATTCCCAGATCAAACAGTATACACCATAAAGTGCCTCTATTGAGGAGATCAAAAGCGGACTCAATGTCCAAAAAAAAGCCATATAAAGTTCTCTTTTCTTACTGAATACATAATTATGGATTAGAAATTGAAGTGTAAAAATGTGATGTACTGTCCCATAACCCTTTTCAAAAGCCTTCCTGATTAAATGACAAAAGTTGATTTTCCTTAGCCCACCTTTCCAGTTTATTTAATATCAGTGTACATCTTTAGGGGAACATAAAGCAATGAAATAGATCTGTAACAGGCTGGCGACTCCCATTCCCCTTCTTGAAAAAAGGATCAATAAGAAAAAATTACTTACCATCAACAGTGTCAGTGGCTCAGTAGGTAGCACACTTGCCTCTGAGGCCAGGAGATCAGAGGCCTGTGGGTTAAGTTCCCACTTCTGGCACTTGGGTTAATATCCCAATACTAATACTGTAGTGCAGCAAGAGGGGGGTGCTGCACTTCTGAGGTGCCGTCTTTTGGATGAGATGCTAAACCGAGGTCCCATCTGTCTGGATTGGTGGTAGTTCAGGTGGATGCTAAAGATCCCATGGCACTTATCAAAAAAGAGTAGGGGAATTTCTACGGTGTCCTGGCCAAATTTCTCCCATTCACTAAAAATACCACCAACAGCTTAATCTGGTTCAATTTCAGTTGCTTACCATCTGTATCCTCCCTCCCCCGGTAGCCCCTGAAAAAGGGACTGCTATGCACAGTGGGCTTACCGGGTAAACAAAATTCAATAAATAGTAATCTTTTTTCTTCCAAGGGAATCTTACCGTATTCTGACATATGCAGTATTGTCCTTCCATTGTACTGTCCCAGAGCTGAAACGGTTAATAGAACCTATGTTAATGATGGAATGCTAGGCTCATGCTCGGTTTTCAAACCACTTTCCCTGGTAAACATTCTACAACTGTCAGATTCTTATGGAGCATGAAGACTAAAAAGCACGTATACTAACTTTAACAATTAAATAATTAACAACAAACAATCCCCTTTAAAAATGTGAGCAACACCAAGATTCAAGTCACTAAGCCTGACAACAGAACCACTCATGGGTTTACAACAGCAGGACAGCTATGCTACAGTGCCCCGAGGTTCTAGCAGGGGAGGCAGGGTGCAAGCTCAGAATACAGTAAGATTCTCTTGGAAGAAACAAGATTACCATGGTAAGTAAATGTTTCTTCAAACCCCAGGAAATCTTATTGTATTCTGACATTTGCAGACTACCCAAGCAGTACCTCTGGAGGAGGGTGGAGAACCTATTTAGGAAACAAGCTCTGCAGTGAATAATGTTTAAGCCCTTTTTTTTTTTTTTTTTTTTTTATACTTTGTGGTCGGCTCAGCAACCGCTGAGAGAACCAAGAGTTACCCAGGTTTCCCTGAAAACAACCAATTTAAGCAACCGGCCCAGGGAAAGAATAAAATACAGAAATGTTCTTTTTGAAATGTAAATAAAAGTTTTTAGTTCCCTCCCAGTTAAATGAACCAAAAAGAAACTGAAAAACTTACCAGAATAACACTAAATCTACACCAATGCACCTATAAACTCAAGGACAGTGCTTAAAAAAAAAAACAATAGAACTAAAATTTACTTAAAAAAATGAGAAAATAAAATCTTCAAGAAAGATAAAGGAGAGCTCTCAGAGGCGTCTGTACTAGGCAAGTGGAGTAAAGAATCTGAGAGTTGTAGAATGTTTACCAGGGACAGTGGTTTGAAAACCAAGCATGAGCCTAACATTCCATCATTAGCATATATTCTATTAACCATTTCAGCTCCAAGGCAGTACAGTGGAAGGACAATACTGCATGTGTCAGAATACAATAAGATTTCCTGGGGTTTGAATTCCTGTTTTCCATTTCTCCAGTATCCTTTGACAACTATTTCAGAATATAATTTTGCCAAAATTTCATCCCACCAGTCGATGTTGACTTGGAAATTTTCTGAAGGCAATCCATCAACGTCCAGTGTTTTATTGTATTTTTGAGCCTGAATTACAGTACCTCAAATTTCTGTGTAAGAAATATATTCCAAGGGTTGACTGGACCCAGGTAAAGTTTCAATGTCCCTATTAATTACGATTTAATCCCTTAAAATTGGAGAGCCATTTAAAAATGCAGGGATTGCTGTTTCTACATAATCTCTGTTCCCCATTACACTGGCAACCATACTCCAGAATACCTGCATATCTTCATTGTAAATTGCTTCCTGGAAGTCACACCACAGGATTTTTTTGTACTTTTTTTTTTAGCTCTTATCATGTTTTTATACTCCTTCACATTAATATGTGCTCTCTTGTCTTCCACTACCCCACTTTTCTTTGCTAGTTTCTCTAATTTGTATACTTTCTTCTTAAGGGACACATTCTTTGTTGTACCAGACTGCTCCATTTTTATAGCACCTTAGAGTGTGTCTCTGCATTTCTTGTGGTTAAGACTGTGATAATATTATGCCATGTCTTGAAATAAACCAAAGAGGTTTTCCTTTAACAGAGCTTGAGAGAAAACTTCTCTTAACGCTACCAATTTTTTTCATTACAGAGTAATTCTGTTAAAATCCATAGCATCTGACCATTTGCTTTTTTTTTTTTTTGCATTATACACAGAGATATTGTCTTCCATAATATGCAGAACAGACTGAACTATATCTCGGGGGGATGCTCAAGTAGACAATTAGGGTAGGACATTATACGTGAGAGAGGGAAATGATCCCGTTTCCACCATTCCAAGATTTTAAAGTTTTTAACCAATTTAAAGAAGTATATTTCTATTAGGCATAAATCAGTAACACTGCCTCCTATAAATCAGGAAGGTAACATCTCCATATTTGTCTCTAATGACTCTGCCATTCAATAATCTTACATTTAGTTTCATTGCAAGTTCTAACAGCAAAAGCCCTCTTTCATTATATTTTGTATCCCTAGAGTTCCTTAAGAGGATACACAAAGTATCATCAAGGGTCCAATTGCATAGCTCTGATTCTTGTTTCCTGCCTACCCTCGCATTCAAACTTCCTATAATAATGAAAAGAGTCCCAAAAAAATATTCCTGTAAGTCCAAAATCATATTTGAAATATTTGCCATTATACTTTTAGAGTTCTTCTCCCTTGTCACAGGGGTATATAAGTGTTATTAATTACTGTCACCAGATTGCTATCCCCCAACAGGAGGTGGCAAAGGCCGTACGGGTATCCAATGTCTAATCTCTTAACCATAAAATCAACTTGCACGATATGAAAGTTGAGATGTCCCCTACTGCCCTGACAAATTTCTTTTCCTTCTTAGAATATATATCCCAATATTGGAATCCTTCTAAATAAAAGTCATCTCTGTCAAGTAACCAGGTTTCCTGAAAAAGCAGAATATCATAGTCCCTGATTTTATACAACCAATCTCTTTTTTTTTTTTTTTAATTAAACCAGCAACATTCCAGGAAGCATTTTCCATTGTTGTATCCCATCAAACTTCTGTTAATATGTCCAATCCAGGACAGATTCATTAGAGCTGTTCACAGTAGAATTAAGCTTGAATAAATCTATAGATAGTTCTGTTGAAACAGTTTAATCATTTTCACTAACCTCCAGAATAAAGCTAGTATTGATTCTTATCTCCTTTCTACATCTGCCTCTAATGATTGTAATCTTTGTTTCTTCATCAGAGCACCCAAAAGAATGTTTGATCTCCACAAGTCTCAGGTACAGTAAATAGTTATTCTGGAATGTAGTTTACTGCTTTTACTGTCTTTTTTCCTATCCTTACCAGGTGTAACTCGTTTATTAGAGACTTCTCCTTTATGATGCTCTATTCTCTGTCCTATACCTTTGTTACCCTCAATAACTGTAGTGTCCAAATGTATGCCAGGATCTTTAAACTTCACTTTTGTATTAATTAAAATGTATCTGGCCTCTGCTGACCCACTGTCATGCATATCCACCCTTTATTTATTTATTTATTGAATTTTGGTAAGCGCGTAGGCCCACTGCGACAAGACGGTCCCTTTTTCAGTTAATCAATCAATCAAAATCTTTATTTAACCAGGCGGACACCATTGAGCAAGCTCATTTTCGAGGTGAACCTGGGACATACAAATAGGTGGATACAATTTTGGTAAAGATCAACAACACAAATACAATTTCATGTACAGCAATTGGGAATAGACAATACAAATACAAGTAAAAAGTGCAGATAATGTACATTATTTTACAAAAAGGCAATGCGTACAGCACAAACAGAATTGCAGAAACATACAGGCAGACAGTAGGTACAGAGTAGGTGCAAGTAAGGATGATCCGATTAGCACCCAGAGGTACATAGTAGCCAGATGTGTTCAGCTCTATCCCTACTTTCCTCACCTCTGATAGGACTCCTTTAGAGACTTGCACCTCCTTCAAATACCTCGGGGTCTGGCTTGACCAGCACCTTGACTTTTCCGCTCACATTGACTCAATCCACAAGAAACTATGCCCAAAACTCGGAGCATTATACTGGAATAAGAGCAACATCCCTCTAGCAACCCGCAAAGAAATTGTTCAGAAGATGATCCTCCCAATACTTGACTATGGGGATATAGTCTACAGCGCTGCTCCCAAGTCTGCCCTAGCCAGCCTTGATCCTCTTTTCCACTCCTTCTGTTGCTTTGCCCTTGACTGCCCCCTTTCGACTCATCACTGCAACCTCTACAGATCCCTCGATCTAATGTCACCCCACGATCGTAGACACATCCACAGCATCAGGTCCACAGCAAAATTCTGGGTACAGTCCCTTCCCCTCTACCTCGAATCTGCCCTCTCAGCCCCATCACAGCCCGCCTACTCCCTCAGGAGTGGAAACTCCCAGCTTCTCCATGTTCCTCATATGTCCACATCCAAGGGCCAAACAGCGTTCAAATACCTCATGCCAAAACTCTGGAACGCACTGCCAGCAGGCATTCATGACTTTACCAACACTTCACATCTAAATCATCTCCTCAAGGCTCACTTCTCACCAATATGCACCTGCACATAGTGCCACCAAGGGGCAGATGCCCCAGCCCCCCCTCCTGTATTTAGGGCCTCTAGCTGTGCTGCAACCCATTCCCCTTGACTAGTGTTCATAGCACTCTGCCCCAGCCATGCAAATGCCCATATAGTTGACCATAAATTGTGCACCCATTTTGCTCCCAGACTGTTTTTTCTGCATTTGGATATACTGGCTTTATTCCTCATTGCCTTACATATCTATATATGCATATTTTAGCTTTTCTATTATCTGAATATATCTATATCTGTATATGATTTACAACTTTCTTGTGTCTACTAATTGTATGCTCAATTAATTGTGTTATTGCATGCTCCACTGTCCCCTTTCCCCCAGGATGCATCTGGAATCAAGCGGTACCCAGCTCAGTATGCCTTCCTGGTAAAACTCATAAATAAATAAATAAATAAAGCGGGGGGGTAGGAGGAAGAACAGAAAAAAAAGAGGTTGAGGAGTCACAGGTAAGAGGATTTGAGGTATAAGCTATTAAGGGGAGTGATACGGTGAGGGCAAGGGAATGGTGAAGGTAGGCATGGGGATGGCAATAAATGGAGCCTAAGAACAGAGAGTGACCTAAGATCATGAGGAGGCAGAGAGAGAGTCAGAGATCTGTGCAGGGAACTCTGTAAGGAATAGGTGAACCTAGTCAGGGGGAGCAAACACAAGATTCTTTAATATGGAGTGAATATAAAGAATTGAAGGCTGCTAGACTGATGGGGTGATTAATTTTTAGTTTTTTTTTGTATCTTATTTCACAAAAAGGGCAATACATGACTAATAGATGCCCCGTCAAACGGAGATTTGGCCTTGGAAACCTTCTGCGAAATGAAAGAGGCACTTCTCAAGGCATACTTACTTATTGGGCAGAACAGTAAACAGTCTGAGATGTAAGCTGGCAGTTTGTTTAAGATAACTTTGTAGGTACAGATAGCAGCATTTCTCTGGTGTCTAAAGCTAAGGGATGACCAACCTACCACCGTGTACAAAGAGCAATGATGGGTGGAATAGGGAAGTCCTGTTATAAACCTTAAGAGCTCTATGGTAGAGCGTATCAAGTTTGGAGTGAGCACCTGTAGGACCCTGGCTGTAGAGGAAGTCGGCGTAGTCTAATAAGGAGAGAAAGGTAGTTTGGCCTAGCCTCAATTTTGCAATCTAGGGAGGATATTTTTTATCCCGTAGAAGAGACCAAGTCTCATTCTAAGTTTCTTTATCAGCGCTTCTATATGACCAAGGAAGGAGAGTCTAGTATCCAACCAAACCCCCAAATGTTAACATTTTGATACATACTCCAATTGTTCACCTAGAATAGTGGTGACTGAGGGGAGTAACCCAGCCATGGCCGGATTTGCTGAGTTAGGAAAGGGTGACAAGAACATAGCTTTTGTTTTCGTGGCATTTATGAGCAACTTCTGGTTTAGGAGCTGGATCTGCAGCAGGTTGAAATCATCCTGGAGTTCTCAGCGTGCCATTAGAGGGAAAGATCTGCTAGAGTAAAGCACTGTGTTGTCCACAAATACATGTATTTGGGCCTTTTTGATAGTGGCATTAATTCTATTGATACAGATTGCAAAAAGCAGGGGACCCAGAATGGAGCCTTGTGGTACACCCCTCTGAAGGGGTTTCAGTGGTGAAACTTCGCCATTCACTTTTACTTGCTGTGAACGGCCTGAGAGATAGTTAACAAACCATCTAAGAGAAAGAGTAGCCAACCCAATAGTTTGAAGGGATGTGAGGAGCAGACTATGGTCAACAGTATCAAAAGCCTTGCTTAGGTCCAGGAATACTGCGTAAACAAAGTTCTTATTGTCCAGTTCACACTGCCAATCATTAGTAACCTTGGCCAATGCAGAAATTGTGCTGTGTTGTGCTCTGAACCCTGACTGTAATGGGTTGAGAAACTTTGATGATTCCAGATGGTTCCTGAGCTGGGTGTTCACAATTGTTTCCAGCAACTTAGACAGGAAAGGGAGAAGGGAAATTGGCCTATAGTTGTTGAGGTCATAAGGATCTCCTGACTTAAACAAAGGAATGACGTGTGCCGTTTTCCAAATGGGAGGAAGGTCACCTTGCGACAGGGACAGGTTGAACAGCTGTGTAATAGGCGCAGCTAAGACCCTGTAGCCCACCTTTAGAAAATATGGGTCGACGAGGTTGGCACCTTAGCTTTTACTGACGTCCAATTTTAGCAAAAGGTCTTTAACCTCTTTCAGAGATGTAGGTTGAAGTAAGAAGGTCGGGCTGGAAAAGGAGGGCCTTGATTAACAAACCCAAGTTGCGTTTGTAGGTTACTGGCTGGGGAAGTATTGAAGGCTAGTCCTGCTGTAGCAAAGTGATTATTGAAAGCATCAAGGATTGACGGTTCATCAGTGTGTGGTAACATAGAAACATAGAATTTGACAGCAGATGGGGAGGTCACGTGATGTGCTGAGTCGGACCAGACGTCCTCCACAGCGCTCCCAGGCCCCAACTATTAAAACTGGTCTTTCTGCTCGAGAATTTTCCCGCGGGTGAGTGCTATTAGGGTACTGGTCAGTGCTTATATACGCGATTGTGATTTTGTGATGATCGCATCGGATAACAGTTTGTTGACACGGGCCCTGTGCTCACGTTGGTGTGTGCTGCAGCGTCGTGGGTGGACCGAGGCTGGGAGTAGTGATGGAGCCTGAAATCGGAGCCTTTGGCGTGAGATCTCCAGCAACCAAGGCCCAAGTTACAATCCCCACTCTCAAGGAGTTCGGTGAAGATTTAACAAGTGGAGGGGCAATACCTCAGCCCAGCGAGGATCTGCAGGATATTAAGAGGCTCTTACAGGGCCTGGTAGCAGATTTTGCAACAGTGAAACCTACACTCCAATCGTTGGCGCAACGAATGGGGGACGCTGAGGCTAGGATAGCCTCCCAGGAGAGAAAGTCATCTATGTTGGAGCAGGAGTTATCCACTGCTAAAAGATTAATTAAGAAGTTAGAGGATCGTATTGAGGATCAGGAGTCCTGCAGCAGGAGAAATAATCTGATTCTGGCTGGGCTGCCAGAAAGATCTAAAGGGGTAGACTGTGTTTCGTTCATCCAGGATTTACTTTTAAAGCTGTTGGGCCAGTCGCCTTTTGGAGACTCTTACAACTTGGAGAGGGCCCATAGAGCATTAAGGGAAACACTCCTGCCGGGGGCGCGACCCAGGGTGATTATAATGCGGTTCCTTAACTTTAAGGAAAAAATGCATGTGCTGGGGAAGGCTAGACAGCACAAAGCCCTTCAATGGAATGGAGCAACTCTGGATGTTCCAGGACCAAACTCCCTCTGTTAGAGAGAAGCAGAGGAGTATGCTGACATAAAGAAAAGCCCTACATGGCGGTATTAAATTTCTCGCCGCAGTACCCAGCAACTCTCACGGTGAGACTACAATCAGGAGAAAATGATTCCTGACGGCGAGGGATGCGTTGAATGCTTATGTACTGAACTTCCTAACTTATTTAAACCTCAGACTTGAGGTGGACTACTGAGTTGCAGTTTTGGTTAAGGGCCTGGTTTATAGGTGGACTTTTAACAGATGGACCTCATAGCTGCTTATATTCTGTGTAATTAAGGTGACTCGATGTATATTTGCCTATTTGCATATTATTTTGAACTGGGACATTGGTCTCTCCACTAAAATTGGTCTAACGATAGAAGGGCGGTCCATGGGGCCGGGTTTTGGGGTCCCTGTGGGGCTGCTTGGCTCTCTAGAGAGGGTTTCAAAAATTTGGAATTGACCAGGTGACTTTTTTGTAAGGCACCCGATTTTTATAACTGAAATTCTTTCTAGTGGTGTTGGATTTGGTATTTCCCAGAGTTATTATTATTATTTTTTTTTCAGGAGAAGATTCTTTTCATGGTTATGTTCGGGTGTCTTTAATGTGGGGAGGTGTTACTTTAATATTTATAATTGTTATGGGACGGGCAAATTCTCTTGTTATCAGAGCTAGGTATTGGGGGCAGGAGATGCTTGGAGGAGGGCTCATCCATGACTGCCGAAATTTTAGGAGGTCGATCAAAGGATCGTGGGGTGGGGGTTGGGGGAGGGTTAGAGAGAGAGCCCATAGGGTGAATTATATAGGAGGGCAGTGTGGGATGGTTTGGGTATGCTCAGGGTATACTCCGGCTTTATTTTCTTCTTTACTCTTTACCCTTCCTTTTTCCTTTCTTAAACAGAATGGCCTGTTTTAATATTACCTCTGGAATGTTAAGGACCTGGGTAGACGGAAGAGGATGGTAATTTTGAGACACATTAAGCGCTTGGGAGCACATATAGCTGCCCTACAAGAGACTCATCTCTTGATGGAGGAACTAAGCTGTCTTAAGAAATTGTGGGTGGGCCAGGTTTATGGGCAGGGTAGGGAAAAGGCCTAGGGAGGGTGGCGATTTTAATAAGTAGTAACTGTCCTTTAGGGTTGACCAAGTGTTATTAAGAGAGGACGGTAGGGGGCTGTACTTGGTGGGGGCCCTAGTCGGAAGGTAATTGCGTTGGCTTCTATCTATGGTCCTACCCCACCTTCCGAAGACTTTTTTGCTTCAACTGAGAGAGATATATCTGCACTCTCCACTGAGTCTCTTGTCCTGGCTGGGGATTGGAATATTTGCATCAGCAATCTGGATGACAGGAAGCCTCCATCTGGTAGGCCCCTTAGTAAGGCTCAGATTGCTCTGAGGAGGAGGATGATGGAGGTAACTGCCTTGGTAGATCCAAGTAAAACCCACTCGAGTAAGGGCAGTGTTATGACTTTTTTCTCGGCAACCCATAAAATCCACTCCCGGATTGACTTTTTCCTAGTTAGTGGCCCCTTTCTTCGAGAAGTGAAGGATATTCTCACTGGAGTCAGGGCTCTTTCGGATCACTCCCCTATCTCTGTAGTGTGGGAACCATGTTCCGCCTCCCCTAAGCCAGTTAGAGGGAGACTAAATGATCTGCTACTCTCTGAATCTATGGTTCAGAAGGAGTTGAGCGAGTCCCTGAAGGGATTCATTCAATCTCAATTACCGTCGTTGCAGGATCAGAGACTGGCCTGGCCAGACGGCAAAGTATTGTATGTGGGAAGGTCCAGGATATTGCGGCTAGAAGGAACAGATTAAGGAAGGCAAAGGAGGAATTCCTTTTGGGGGCCTTAGAATATTTATCCCATCTAGAGGGCTCCTCGGGAGAAATTGATCTAGAACTTAAATCCTTATGAGGGGAATGGGCGGATCTCTGTTATGGCAAGTTGGAATTCTGGCTAGAGAAGATTCGGTCAAGTATTTACTGCAGGGGGACGCTCCGGGTCGTGTGCTCGCAGCTAGGGTTAGAGAGTGGGAAGCAAGTAGAATTATTACTTCGGTATGGTATGATGGGAAATTGTTAACAGACCCGCAAGAAATGGCAGAGGCATTTGCATCCCATTTCTCTGATCTCTATGGGCTTGGTACGGTGGCGGATGAGGAGGAAATTAATGCCTTTCTTGAGGAAGTGCCCCTTCCAAGGCTAGATGAAATGCAGGCCAGAGATTTGGCAACTCCTATCTCAGGCAAGGAAATCTTGGAGGCGGTGCAATCTTTACCGTCAGGTAGAACCCCGGGCCCAGATGGGCTCACAGCTAAGTTTTACCAAACTCATATCCAGGTTATTTTACCAATCCTACTAGAATTTTATAACATGATTTTACAGGAGGGGTTACTACACCACCGCTGTACCAGGCCTTCATATCTTTGATTCCCAAACCAGATAAGCCTAGAGACAAGATAGATAGTTACAGACCCATAGCTCTAATGAATCAGGATATCAAAATCCTTACGAGAATATTAGCTAACAGGATTCTGCGATTGCCCCAAAGTTTAATCAGTGAGGAACAGGTGGGATTTATGCCTGGAGGGGCACAGGATGCCCTCCAAAGCTACATCATATCCTTAGTTATGCCCGGACTCCCAACTCCCGCTAGCTTTAATCTCTTTTGACGCTGAAAAGACGTTCGATAGGGTTTCCCATGGTTTTCTTTTTGCTACAATGCGGAAGATGGGTTTTCTGGAAGGTCTGTTGAGAGGCATCAGACATTTATATGCCATACCATCAGCTAGGGTTCTATGTAATGGGTATAGCTCTCGGGAAATAATGCTGAAAAATGGGACTAGACAGGGATGCCCTTTGTTGCCAATATTATTTAATATCTATTAGGAACCACTACTTAGAGCTATTAAGGGAGATCAACTTATAAAGGCGGTGAAGTTGGGGGGGAGAGAACTTAAACTTTCAGTCTTCGCGGACGATATTTTGTTGCACCTCGAGGACCCAGCTTCTAGTTTTGAACGAGTAATGGGGGTGATTGACCGCTTCTCGGAGGTGGCAAATTATAAATTGAATCTAGTGAAAACTCAGGTCCTTCCACTGACCCCTCATGTGCATCAGGCAGACTTTGTTTTTTCAAATTTACAGTGGAGGTCCAATGAGATCAAATATTTGGGCATCCGGATCTTAGCTAATGGGGAAAAGGGAGCTGAAGCAAATCTGGGATGGTTAATATCAGTAATCAAGGGTGACATACTAAGATGGAATAAACTCCCTTTGAACTTTATGGCCAGACTTGGTCTTATCAAAATGAACCTATTGCCTAGGCTACTCTATCCATTATATATGGCCCCCTACGACATTCCGATTACCTGGTTTAAGGTTATTAAAAAGCTTTTATCGGATTTCCTATGGAATTCAAAACCCCCTAGGAAGAAATACGAGTTGTTACGTTTACCCCAATCAGGGGGCGGGATTAAGTTACCGGATCTGCATATATATTATGTCGCGGGACAGATGGCCCTTATGCTACGGTAGGTTAGGGCAGTCTGATGGGGAAATATATACCCCAACGTGGTTGCAAATAGAGAGGCAAATGCTGACTGAGAGGGTTTCTCACGGAGACAGCGTTATACTCTAATTTTGTAAAGGACTTTATTATAGGGAGGGAATCAATTGGAAAATCTATGAGGGCGTGGTGGGTTTCCTCACTCCAGCTCAGAGGAAAGCCCAGTTGAGGGCATGGGAGCAACCTTTGTCTGGAAATCCTACCTTTAAGTTGGGGGGGCAGATGGTTAGCGTGAAATGGGCCCTGCAGGTGAAGGGTCTAAAAGTGAGGGACGTTATGCAAGATATGGAGGGTTTGGCGCCAATTCGTGGGCTGGGTCTGCCAGTATTTAAAAGATTGCAACTTTCAAGTTTATTAGGAAAAGTGGAGAAAGCTGTTGGAGGTGGGATTCCCTGAAAAGGGTAGACCCAGGGGCAAATGCTCTTTCCCAGATTTATAGGGTGTTGGTAGAATTCATTGGTCCATCTTCCCCGATATGAATTGCGTATTGGGATGGGATACTCGCTTCCAAGAATCTTGGTTGGGAGTCAATTTGGAAAAACTACAGGTATATTTCAATACCTAAGTTCAGGATAATGCAATATTTTATTGTCTCCAATTTATACTTTACCTCGGCAAAACTATATGGCAGGAAATTGGGACAGACAGACCTCTGTTTTAGGTGTGGGTTGGGGATAGGTGATTTGTTACATGTGATGTGGGAGTGTTCCAAAATGTTCCCCTTATGGTCTGATATAAGGGATCGTATGGACCCAGTTCTAGATTATTCAGATTATATCACCCCAGAGGTTTGTATCTTGGGGGACTTTTCTGGCATAAAGGGAACTTTGCCTAAATTCCACATAGCTTTGATGTCTGCATTAGTGAAAGCCTTTTTGGTTCAACATTGGAAAGATGATCAGGAGTACAGCTACGGACAGTGGGTCCATGATCTGGTGTCTTCATTGGGCAGACTAAGGAGGCACCTCTGGGGTGAAGGGAGTAGAGAATTGTATAGCAAGAGGTGGGCTCCTCTGGAAGCAATTTATCTACTACAGAGATTCCCAGAGGTCCGGCCTGTCACCTCCCCTGAATTGCATGAATCTTTTTTATGACATGAGGAAGGTGACTTTTTTGTTTCTTCTTTTTCTTTTCTCTTTATACTTAGATTCACGCTTCTTTTAGGACGGCTATGTAAGTGGGTTGGGGTATAGAAACCAGGTTATTTATGTGGAATTACTTAAGACTAATTAGAGTCGCCTCTCTAGGGGACTGGCGGGGATGGATCTCTCTCTCTCTCTTTATAGGGTTCATGGCGGGGCTCCATCTCAATTTCAGTTAGGGACCTCGCTAGATTTTTGTTAGGGGGTTGACAACTCTATGAACTGTAACATAGTTGACATAGTGGAATTTGTTCTTATTATGGGTCTTTTTCTCTTTCTATTTTATTAAATTTCTTTTTAGTTTCAGTTCACTGAATGTTAACGGCTTCCAATTCATATGCTTAGTCTGTACATTTGGTGACATTTTGTTAGTAGGGAGTTGGAGCGACAGCTTAGTTATAGGAGTTTTCAACTGACTACTTTATCTCCTCGAGATGGACTCCTACTATGCTGATAGAAATGGGTCTGTACATAGTTCATACAGTCAGTTTTTGGACTGTATACCCTGGCTTGTCCAGGTTTTGTATCTTGCTGTTATTATTTTTCTCTTCCTTTTCTCTCTTTTTCTTTTTTTTGTTATTGTGTATTGTTGTTCTAAAATTAATAAAGATTTGTTGAACAAAAAAAAAAGAATTTGACAGCAGATAAGGAGTGCTTGGCCCACCTAGTCTGCCCATTTGCCTACCTAACGGATAAGCTGCAGATCCTAGTTAACCAACAGCCTACTTCCTCCTACCCCCCACTAGAATTGCCTTTTGTCTGTCCCGTGCAGTCTTGAATTCCCGCGTTTTTGACTCTACGACCTCCTCAGGACGGTTCTTCCATGCATCCACAACCCCCTCTGTGAAGAAATACTTCCTCACATTACCTCTGAGCCATCCCCCCTCTATCTTCAAATTGTTCCCCCTTGTTCTTGCACATCTCTTTTTCTGAAAGATGCTACCCTCTTGGACTTTGTCGATTCCCTTGAGGTATTTGAAAGTTTCTATTATGTCCCCTGTCTCCCTCCTTTCCTCGAGGCTATACATCTTAAGCTCCTTTAGTCTTTCTTCATACGTCTTCTGGTGCAGACCCCTGCATGATTTTGGTTGCCCTACTCTGGACAGCCTCCACCCCGTCTATGTCTTTGCAGAGATGGGGTCTCCAGAACTGTACACAGTACTCCTGATGTGGTCTTACCAACTGTCCATACAGAGGGCCAACAACTTCCTGTTTTCTACTGGTGATGCCTCTCCCTATGCATCCCAGTATCCCCCCAGCCCTCCTTACTGCCTTCTTACATTGCTGGCCCACCTTTAGGTCATCTGATATGACTAACCCAGGTCCTTTTACATTTTTGTTGTTGTCAGTATCTCACCCCCCCCATTGTATGCTCTTCCCCTGGGTTTTTGTTTCCCAGGTGCATTTCTTTGCGTTGAATTTAAGCTGCCACACATTTGACCATTCCTCCAACCTTGCCAAGTCCCTTTTCATCCTTTCTACCCCACCTTGCATATCAACCCTGTTGCAGATCTTTGTGTCATCTGCAAAGAGACTTACTTTCCTTTCCAGTCCCTCTGCAATGTCACTTATAAAAACATTAAAAAGGACCGGCCCCAGTACCGAACCCTGCGGTACCCCACTAGTAACCCTCCTTTCTTCACTGTGGACTCCATTTACTATTACCCACTGTGTCCTGTTGTCCAGCCAGTGTTTTACCCAGGCTACCACGCTGGGACCCACTCCCAGGCTGGCTAATGTAGTAATCTTTTGTGCCAAACTGTGTCAAATGCCTTGCTAAAGTCTAGGTAGACCATGTCCACAGCCCCTCCCTGGTCTACTACTTTGGTCACCCAGCCAAAGAAAGCAATTAGATTTGTCTGACATGACCTTCCCACTGTGAATCCATGCTGCCTTGGATCCTGTGCCCCACTGGCCTCTAGGTACTCAACAATTCTTTCCTTCAGTGGTAGTACCCATCAAGATTCTGGAAGGCAAGGAATTCCCGGTAGAGTAGCCTTCTATATCCTTAATTACTCTTCAGAATTTGAAGGGGCAATTGGCCGAAAGATCCGAGTTGTGAATGGTAAAAGTTAGCCTTTGCTTCTCTGACCTTCTTAGTGCAAAGGTTTCTCGCTCTCCTGAAAGAAATCCAGTCATTTGTGAGTTTAGTTTTTTGGGAGATTTTCCAAAGCATATCCCTATTCCGCAGGGCGTCCTTCAGCTCCTCTGTAAACCATTGGCAAGATTTGTTTCTGACTTGGACTTTCACTAGAGGTGCATGCCTATTAAGGGCTCCTAACACAATTTCTTGGAAAATGTCACATGCTGAGTCCACTGATTTAGCTAGATAAAAGTCCTGCCAGCACATGGAATGACTCAACTCAAGAGTTATATGCACAGGGATCAAAATTGCCTCAATATCTTTTAGTAGAAAATTTAGAAGCAAGTGGCAGAGTGTGATTTGACCTTACACAAGCAATGAAACAGTGATCACTGATATCTGAGAAAAAGACACCAGCATGGGTAAAGAAATAAGGTTTGTTAACTAGGATAATATCCAACAGATTGCTGTTGGTAGGGCTGAACTTGTTTGGGTGAGTAGTTTCATTGATAAGCTGAGTCTATCCAAGCGAATCGCAGAGCGTTTTTAGAGGAGTGGAGGCACTGGAAAACCAGTCTAAATTCATGTCACCTAGAAGTATTGACTCTGAGGACTTATGACCCAAGACCTTACTTAAGTGATCCAGAAGCCGTAACCCCACAGAAGGGGGCCTATAGCAGCCTGACACACAAAGTGAGATGCCAGTTGAGATCCCAACCTGAAGGGCAAGGCTTTCAAACTCGTTTTGGACAGATGTAGAGTCAATAACAGAGACAGATAATTTTTCCTTAATATAAATAGCCACCCCACCACCTCTGGATTGTCTATCAGCTCGGAACAGAGAGTAGGCAGGAAGGTTTACTGCAAAGTTAGTTGTTGCCAGATGGAGCCACATTTCTGTGACAATCAAAATATCAGGATTAGTGGGACAGATCCAGGCCTGAATGGAGCTAATTTTTTTAACAGGCTGCATGCATTAACTTGCATAAAGCCTAGATCTTTAAGGCTAGGTAGGTCAGCGGGTGATCCAATGGCAGCTGGGGGGCCAGGATTAAGCTCAACATTCCCCAAGCACAACAACAGAAAAACCAGGAGCTTCCTGGTTAATCCTAGGAAGGGCTTCAAGATTTTGATTCGTTCACATTTGCAGGGGACATGATATTGACATGGAGGAACCCTAAGACTGATGCCTAGCAGGGTTAGAGCTATGTGCAGTAAAACCTTACCAGAGTCAGACAAGGGGGAGTGTAGGGAGTGAAGGGACAGATGTATGTCCGTAGAAGTGTATCCTGGTAGGGTACCAGTGTGCAAAGTTAGACATGTATCCAAGATTGGAAAGGAGGAATAGGTGGCACAGCAGAGCTATTCAACAGGGCACAGAATGTCCACACAGTGCAATTCCCTAGGTGTTTTCTTCTAGGACGAATTTGAATAAAGAGAGCATGATGCAAGCAAAGACAAGCACAAAAACAGATATAAAGCATAAAAAAAAATATACAAAGAACATAATTACTACAGTTAAGAACCACTAGTATAGATAACAGTACCATAGAGTATACTATGGTGGACAGTAACATAATCATCAATCCCTATTTACAGATAACATTGTACATAATTCAGATTGTACAGATAACATTGTACCTAACTTGAGAAATCCAGTGATGCCAGGCAGTGGAGAGGTAGAAAGCCTGGAAGTCACTGATAGCAGGAGCAAGGTGGGCAGCCAGACAGTCTTGCAGCGAGCATTGAAACTGAGGAGGGTAACGAGTTCCAGGAGGACACAGCAGAAAGGGCGAATGATCTCCAGGCCACAGAGAGATGCAAGGTTTGGCACTATGAGAAGGGGTAGGGAGGAAGATCTGAGAGCACGCTGGGGGGAGTCGACACTGGATGATATCAGCTAGGCAGGGAGGCATGAACTGATGTACTAGCTTGTGAACAAAGCTCAGGGTGGCATATGGCAGTTTGGCCTCATAAGGCAACCATCCCAAGGCAAATAGGACATCACAATGATGATGTCGAGTGTGGGTTCCCAGAGCAAACCTATCCGCTCTGTGGTAGACCTGCGAGAGATGACATGATATGGTTGCACAGGTTGAGATAAGTAATTGGGTACTATACAAGAGGAGAGGCACGAGGGTGGCATCCGCAATCTTTTGACAGGCAGCTGAAGTAAGGAAGGGATGAATGCAGTAAAGGATGCCGATTTTTTAGTTAAGGATTTTGGTGAAAGCTGTTACATGTGGATCCAGTGTAAGTGAGGGGTCCATGGTGACCCCCAGGTATTTAAATTACTCAACAGATTCAAGGGCAGTCCCAATACAGGACAGCAAAGTCAGTCGGGGGAGGGTGCGTGCAGGTGATCTAGAGAACAACATGCACTTAGTTTTTTTAGTATTAAGCACCAGGTGTTTTTGAATTAACCAATTCTCAAGGGTGCTAATGTCAGATTCCAACTTTGCATTGAGCCAGCCTATGTCAGAGGAGGAGCGTTTTGTTTGGGCTGGCAGAAAATCTGTAAACAGACCTAATCTGTCCACTTAAATTTTACGCCCACAGCACCTTTGCAGGCATTATAGAGCATTACTTTCAAAGTAGTATGATTTTCAGACTTAACTTTGGGAAGACCATACATGCATACGATGGGTAGCAGTTTCCCATTTTTTAAAATCAGTTTCTCTTTAATTCTTTTTCCATTTTCTTTTGGCACTTTGACTTCATTTGAACCTTATTGGCCATATTTGACTCTAAGCTTCCATTTCTGTCCCCACACTTGACTCCTTGAATTACACCTGATTTACTTCGGTATTACCTTTGCTCAAGTACCTCAACCTGAATGCCTATATCAGTTCCATGAGATAATAGCAATCGCTGAATGGCGATCACTATTACGGTGAGTGCATTATCGCTGAAAAGCAATTTGGTGATACGCACTTGCAGGCGAACGGGCACACACAGTACTGTAACTGTGTGAGCAGAGGGCTATCCCCGATTATGGATTCTCAACCCAGGGGGTACATGTTGGGGACGGGCACAACCCAGTTTTAAAAAGTTTTAAAGTCCTGCAGCCAAGGGAACAAGCAAAGTTTTCCCGGCCCCCAGCCCAGAACCTACTCCATTGGAGCCAGCCTTCCTACCCACCACACCACATGGTTGGCTCAGCAAAGCAGGCACACTAGAGGGTTATAACCCTCTTCCCTATCCCTCCCCTTCCCCTCACTATATTCCCTTTCCGCTCGCCCAACCCTCCTCTCACAGTCGCACTCCTGGGTATTTCGGCAGGTCGCTCATGATAATAGCATCCTCATATGGGTCACTGTTTCGATGATTGCTCATATGCTAGCACTATTATCATGGGATACCCCTATATCACAGTTATGGGTTTTTGTTTGAGCCTCTACTGTACAATATTTCTTTTCAGCAAGATCTTAGCTTTTATTTCCTTTTATTGCTTTTAACTCATTCTTGTTGCATTGAACTTCCGTCTGTTTAATACCTGTTTAACCAAATGTTCATCTCATTGGCTTCCTTTTCCACAATAGCTTTGGTTATCTCTTTTATTGTTCTGTTTCCTAATTTTTTTATTCTCCGGTAATTCTCCAAGCCCTTTTCTCCTCCAGTCTTTAAGGAGGTCTAACATTTCTCTCCACGATAGATTGTTCTTAAAAATCTCCATTTTGATTTCCGCTAAAATAGCCTCTTTTTATACTGTGGATCTAACAGTTCCTCATTTTGGATGCCACTCGACTTCCTAGTACCAGAATTTATTGTAGCTGGACATTGTCCTCTGGCTCTTGTCACAAACATGGAATATCTGGGAGGGGGGAGGTATATGGTGGTTTGAGGCTGTATCTTTTGATATAGGGGATATAAAATCTATGTTTGCTTT
The DNA here is from genome assembly GCA_016271365.2 of Neoceratodus forsteri. Taxonomy (NCBI): domain Eukaryota; kingdom Metazoa; phylum Chordata; order Ceratodontiformes; family Ceratodontidae; genus Neoceratodus; species Neoceratodus forsteri. The sequence goes on along the minus strand of CM057455.1, from coordinate 1,547,781,757 downwards.
GCTCCCTCTTGTAAATCCCTAGCTGGACAGTCTGCTTTCTCCTTCCACCTTCCTAATCTTTGGAACTCCCTTCCACTAACAATTCGCTCTGCCACCTCCAAATGCTCTCTTTCCTCTCCTCTCTTCTCCAAGGCCATATTGCTCCCCCATAAATGTCCTTAGCCCCATTGCCCTACACTTCTCCTTACCTAACCTCTATACTTGTTGCCAACCCACCTCATCCCCGTTCTTCTCCTCCCTTCCCCTCCACTGCTTCCTCCCACTCCCTTACTTCTTTTTCTCACTCTCCCCAGTAATCTCCTTTCTACCCCTGCCTAATCCTCAACACTCTATTCCCCCACCCTGCCCACCATAATCTGTTCTCTTCTCCTCTCTCGTTTACTCCTACCACTACTTTATCTTTTCACCCCCCCAGCCTATCTCACCCTCCTCAGCTTACTCTCTCACTCCTGCCTTTATTTGTGACGATACTTTCTTGTGTGTGCCGGGTGCTTTGCACTTCTGATGTTTAACCTGCATTATCTGCTCTAGAGATGTATATTATTGTACATACTTTGTATTGTTATTACTGTGCTTCTACATGTTTGTACTTATCCCTTCCCCCAGGACGCATATAGAAATGAGCTCCATGGCTCAGTATGTCTTTCCTGGTAAATCTCTTTTAAATAAATAAAACATCCTCAAAGTCACACAGATACAAACTTTTAGGCAAATTGTTCTTCTTTAGACCCACCAAATTTGTCTGATCCAATGACGTCAATGCTTTTCTCCACCCTATGAACAATTACTTGGGGTGACTGTTTTACCATACAACTCCCATTCTCTTGACTGTCCAAATCTCTAAACGTGTCCCATGAAATAATCTTGTACTCTGAACACCAAGAGTTCTCTTTAACTTGCTTATTAACTGTTGGCAACTGTGCAATAGTTTGCCTCCTTGTACACACAGCATGAGTGCTTTTACTCCTCTCCTGTGTTTCTAAATTCCTAATTTTCTCAAGCAGAAGATGAACATCACATGTGTGTAAGTTATCCTTTTTTATTGGTGACAAAGCACTTTGTGGTAACAGGGAACTGCAAATTCTCACAGCTCCCTCATTTCCTTTCAATTCAACATGTGTTCCTGGGGTCAGAGAATAATTTACCCCCCAATCATCCTTTTTAGTATATTTCTTCAAAGATATTTTTACACCTACTGTGAGTTTTTTAGGTTTTACAGAATTGGCAATGACTGCAGCTTTTCACCTTCCTGACATTCTACAGTGTGGTCCTCTATTAAACCTATGAAAAAGGCAGAATAGTAGTTGAATAACAGAAGATGCTGAAAATGGGGTTAAGGAGCAGCAAGGATACCACTCAATCTAAGACTTCTTTGATGATCACCCTAATAAGAAAATGAATAAAAAAACAATACCAAGATAAAACACAACTTAAAAAACAAATAAAATAAATTTTAAAAAGAGCAATGCACAGCTGCAATATAAACAGCCAACTTTGTCAAATGCAAATTTTTTAAATGAGCTAAGTGATCGTTTAGTGTGCAAACTTTTCAAAACCTCAAAAGTGAGGATAAAATATATCAAGCTTATGAGCCACTTATATACAGTTTAAAATCGCAAACCTAGTAATAAAACCTTGAGTGAGACTGATTATATATTTTCCAAGTATAGGAAGAGCCACATTTTTGTGGCGTCTTCCATTAAAATAGCCCCAAGATGCTCCTAGTTATATCACAGAAGGAAGAATAAGGAGAAAACGTGGACCGAAATATATAACCATGCCAAATGATCATCTATGTCCTTGGTTATGCCCTTCTAATATGGCGTATGGGTTGGGGGGGGAGTGCTTGTCCCCCTTCATTACCACTTCGTTTTCAATATACAAACAAAAGAGACTGACAATATTCAGTTATTCCACTGCTTAATACCTCAGGGACTCAGGATTCAGAACAAAGTCAAACAGAGCTGTGCTCTTCACAGTCTGGTCCAGTTGCTCCCCTCCATTCTGTATAACATTGGTTTCCACTGGTCACCACTCTCTGGCAACTACTAGCCGCCGGCTGCCCACAGCTCAGACAGTCGTCCGTTGATCATCACACTGTAGCTCTGCTGCACCCCTCTGCTTCCTCTGCTCCATTCAGTTCCACTCAGCGTGGCTCCACTCAGCACTGTACCACTCCACCTATGTGCCACTCATGGAAATGAAGCTGAAATAGGCAGAAAAAAAAAAAATCAAGAAAACTGGGGAGGTACACTTTCATACATAAAAGTGAAAAATGTATTCACCATCAGGCAGCAATGGCATACCTTTTAATTTCACAGAAAAGCCCATGCACTTAAGCACTACTCACTCCTCGCTCCTTTGTGCTCACTCGCTTGTGAAGTGTGATTATGGAGAAATGATGTTTCAGAGAGGGTGCTCTGAAATAAGAATCATTTACTGCAACTGAAAAAAGAAAAAAAGGTCACATTTCTACAGTTTGGGGGATAAAACCATTGTGCATTCCAGTGGGGGAGAAGCAATCTTTAGGAAGGGGACATGAAATAAAAATCATTCCCTGCAACTGAAAAGGGCTTAAGAAAAAAAAAAGTCATTTTTTCTACATTTGGGGATAAAATCGTTGGAGTGTGGTGGGGTAGAAACAATTCTTACAGACATGTAATAAAAATAAACCCTTGGAACTGAAAAGGGCGTAATAAAAGAATTACGTTTTTTTTTGTATCCTTGGGGATAAAACATTTCAATCAATCAAATCTTTATTTATCCAGGTGAACATCATTAAGCAAAGCTCATTTGCAAGATGGACCTGGTAAGGTCAAGGTTCAGTTACATAAGAAATATAGTACAATTTAATAAACACAACACAATAAGGAAACAGATTATACAGGATATAATAGCATAGAGTATACCAATACATAAAATACATACAATTGTGCAGGACCCATTAACAACAAATTACATATTTACATGAAGAAGGAATAGGCAGCGCATAAATTCGGTCGTAGAGTGAGAATATGTGGAGATTGAGGTATGAAGTATAAGGTATAAGTGGGTTTGTCAGAGGTGTAGGAATGGATGGTGTGCGGTCTGGGTGGGGAGGTGGTGGTTTTTACAGGGAAAGGTGAGTCGGAGGGTTATTACAAGGAGGGCTGGGTGGCAAGGAGATAGGCGGTATTGGTGGCTTTAGCAGTGACTGTTGGCAGGACTGATAGATAAAAAGGTAGGGGAGGGGTGCAAGTAGGCAGTGAAGGAAGATGGAGGCCGGTGATGGGGGAGTGAGGAACATGATGGGGGGAATACTGCAATACTATATGGAGGCATAGTAAAAGAAGAAAGAAAAATGAGTGGAAAGTATGAATGCAGAATCTGGGGAGTAGCGGAGAGCCTCGGAGGATGGGACAGACTAGGAGATGAAGGAGAGGAAGAGGATTATTCTCTACTACTGTCGAAAACAGTTACATGTTTCCTTGATAAGCCTAGAGTACAGGGATTTGAAGGATGTAATGGATATAGGTTTGCTCACTTTCAGTATTTTCTGCATATTGTTCCATAGGGAGGATAGCACAAAACTAATGGCAGATCTTCCAAAGCGAGAATTGAGTTTGGGCACTTTAAGCATGATGAAATTGTAGCTTCTTAGGGCATATTTACTTAAGGTGGCTTGTGCGAAGCAGTCTGAAACATATTTTGGTAAGTTCTTTGATATGGCTCTGTAGATCCATAGTGTAGCGTTTCTGTCCTTTCTAAAGTGGAGCGAGGTCCATCCAACTGCGGCATAGAGGGAGCAATGGTGGGTGTTGAAAGGGAGTTCTGTGATAAACCTCAGGGCCCTATGGTAGAGTGTACCCAGTTTTTCCAGGTATGAGATGGGGCAACGACTATAAGAAATCAGCACAGTCGATTACCGAAAAAAAAGAGGCCTGGGCCAGCTTTTTTCTAGCCTCGCTTGTAAGAAAGTGTTTTATTCTGTAGTAAAGTCTAAGTCTTTGTTGAAGTTTTTTCAGTAGTTCTTACAAATGTACTATGAAGGAGAGTCTACTATCTAGCCAGACACCCAGGTATTTGAATTTTGTGACAAATTCAAGGTTTTCACCAAGGACAGTGGATATGTGTGGAAGAGTGCTTGGGGTAGAATATCCTGCATGTGTGTGGGGAGAGAAAAACATTGCCTTTGTTTTCTTTGCATTGAGCAAAAATTTTATTTTCAGTAGTTGGTGTTGGAGTAGGTTGAATTCTGCTTGTAGATCTTTGCAGGCTGTCTCATGAGAAGGGTCGCTGACATACAACACCGTATCATCAGCAAAAAGGTGTACAGTGGCTCTGGTGAGGTTATTGTCGATACTGTTGATGTAGATGGCAAAGAGGATCGGACCGAGGATGGAACATTGGGGTACTCCTCTTTGCAGTGGTTTGAGTGGGGACAGTTCCCCTTCAGCCTTCACCTGCTGGGTCCTTCCTGTAAGGTAGTTGTTGAACCATTGTAGGGAGTTTGAATCGAGTCCAATGGATTTCAGGGAGGAAAGGAGCAGATCATGGCCGACCGTGTCAAAAGCCTTACTCAAGTCTAAAAACACAGCGCAGACACAATTTTTTTAATCCAATTCGAGTTGCCAGTCATTGGTTACTTTTGTAAGGGTTGTTATGGTACCATGATTGGCTCTAAATCCAGATTGTGCTGGGTTTAAGAGGTTAGCTGATTCAAGGTATTCTCTTAATTGTATGCTTACGATCTTTTCCAGCAGTTTGGATAGCACAGGAAGGATGGAAATCGGTCTATAGTTGTTGAGATCCGAAGGGTCACCTGACTTCAATAGTGGAATGACTTGAGCGGTTTTCCGGATCGATGGGATAGTTCCTAGTTGTAATGAAAGGTTAAATAAGTGTGTTATCGGTACTGCTAAAACTTGTACGGCAATCTTTAAGAAGTAGGGGTCAAGGGAGTCTGCACCTGCACTTTTCTTGATGTCCAGTTGTGATATTAAGTCTTCCACTTGCTTCAAGGTGGCTGGTTTGAAGGAGAAGGCAGAGTTGGTTACCAGTGTTTTGGAACTTTGTATGCCTAATTGAGATCGTATGAAGTTAGCAGGAGAGTTGTCAAATGCTAATCCTAAAGTCATAAATTGATTGTTAAAGGACTCCAGAACTACCAGTCTGTCGTTGATGATGTTTGTCCCAGTGAGTATCTTGGCTGGGAGTGAGTTACTTGGGTCATGTCCTGCTATGTCATTTATAGTGCTCCAGAACTTGGCGGGGTTATGGAAGGAGGAGTCTAGCTCAGCCCAACAGTAAGCAGCATTTGCATCTCTGACCTTCCCGGTACATATGTTTCTGGCCTTTTTGAACTGCCCACAATCTGATGGCGTCTTAGTTTTACGTGCCTTTTTCCATAGCATGTCTCTCTCTAGGAGGGTGGATTTAAGGTCTGGTGTAAACCAATGACAGGTTTTGTGTTTGATACGCACTTTAGATACTGGTGCATATTTGTTAAGGGCTCCTATGATAATGTCATTAAGAACATCATATGCTATCTCCACTGTATTTGCTAAGTAATATTCTTGCTATTGTGTGGAATACTTTATCTCTTCCAAGTATGCATGGATGTTAAAATTCTGCTTTGGTCTCCTCGTTGTGAACTTAGTGGGGGATGTAGGTTTATAGGATGTTCTTATGCTAGCAATGAGGCAGTGGTCGCTGATATCACTGAAAAGGACTCCAACGTGGGAGAATAGGTGAGGCTTGCTTACCAGAATAACATCCAGAATTCTGCTATTACTTGGTGTCTTTTTGTTGATTCTGGTAGGCTCATTGATGAGTTGTGTAAGCCCATATGTGTCACAGAATGATATTAAGGGGGTAGCTGCCTTGGAGAGCCAGTTTAGATTTAAGTCTCCAATGATTATAGTTTCTACAGACCCCATTTCGATTATCTCACCTAGATGTGATAATAGTTTGAGACCAGCAGAAGGAGGCCTGTAGCAGCCTATTACCCGGAATGATGTGGCATGTGAGATAGCCACTTTAAGGGATAGGCATTCAAATGATTGTGCCATGGACTGGGGTTGGGGGAAAAAACAATACAGTACATGGGGAATATAATAAAAATAATTTCATACAACTGAAAACTGCTTTTTTTAGGGCTGCAGGTAGCCGGAACCTGCAGCCCTATTGCATCAGCTCTAAAATTGAGCTACAGGATTCAGACCTTTGAACACTTCCTTTGGAGTTTTCAATTGATCCTTCCACCTCTTTGCAGCCCTTCAATTTAACCCTTGAAGTGGTGCAGACCAAACATCTATCCAGAGCTTAATCAAATAGATTCATTCTAGTTATTTCAGCAGCTTAGGGATTAACAAACACATACTCTGGAGAATCACCTCTCCTCCCCAACCTTATAGTGCTTCAGCGAGTACAAAATATACGTTTTCATTTGAATCCAACTTGGTAAACAGCTGTATCCTTCTACCCTGCCTGCAGTATATAGCACTGTTTCTAGAGTCTCTTAAATAACTGTGCCTCTTAAAACAGCTTAAGGCAGTAATGGCTGTAATTTCTATTGAAACACATTCATCATTTCAAGAGCATGTAAGATAAATAGCTATGGAACAGCTAACTTCCATAAATAATGAAAATATTATTTATTTTCAATGGCACTTTTTTCCTGCATTCTAGCATATTTACCCAATTATGTAGTATATGTGATGATTTCCTGCAAAACGCGTCTTTAAAACTAAGCTATTTATAATAATTAGTTAATGTACATTGTGTACCTTTTCTGGGATTTTAATGGTTTCAACCCCCCCCTCTCAGATTTCCTTGCAATACATTTGAGTCTTGACCCTTGATTATGCTGGTCATTAATCTTCAGCCTTCTTGTGTGCTTTTATATACATAAATGACATTTTATTTTCTTCTTCAGTACCATAGAGACACTGTTTTTGCAGAGATTTTTGCAAATTCCTTGCCTCTTTCATTTAATTTTTATGAGCAATGTCCACCTCCAAATTTACATTTTTTATTTCTTTTTGATCAGGTTTCACAGCATGTAAATCTAGCAACAGTGGCAGCTCCAGCTTCCGTTGGTTACCAAGGCACTGGCTAGGTACTACAGTTGGAAGCCAGGGCACCTACGGAGATTGGAATAGAAAGCATATCCATGCTTGCTTCTTGGAGTATTTGAACTAATGATGAATGTTATGTTTCTAAAAATAAAAATGCAAATTCCATTTTATTTTTTTACAGGGAATGGCCCTGCTACTCCTGTCTTGGGGGTGGAGGTATGGATGGCATGGCTTCTCTTGGCTTGGGACAGATGGCTATGCTTCTCCTGGCTTGGGGGGGCGGCCCTGCTCCCTGCTTTCTTTAGTAGGAGAAGCTGGGCCACATGACCCAGAAGACAGGGCCACCCCCCTCCAGGAAAAGCAGGGTCACCCCAAACCAGGAGAAACAGGGAGATACCCTTTCCCCAAGCCCAAACAAGCAGGTCCATCCTCATCCCCAAGCCAGGAGAATCAGGCCCCCCCCACCCCATCAATAAAAGCAAAACTATTCCCCTGGGGCAGGAGAAGTAAAGCCTTCCTCCGACACCTGAACAAGAAGAAATGGTCATCCCAACCCTTTACAGCAGGTATCCACCTACCAAACTAGTCCTCAATGGACTGGCCACCCACAGTGGCAGGCCAGGAGATCGAGGGTCATGCATTCTCTCTTTTGGGTCTCTCCCCTCTTGTCCCCACAGTACTGAGACATTTTCAAATAAACCCATTCACTTACCTTAACGAAAAGGCAAAAGCAGTCAGAACCCTGTCACTCTGGTTCCGCAGGCAGTTTCTTTCTTGGCTGTTTTTGCTGCTGGCAGGACTTTTACTTCAGGGTCTGACTCTGTGCTGCAGCTACTGGCTGGGCAGAGTGGCTAGCTGGTGCTGCACTCTCTCATTACTGACCAGACTGTGCTCTAGTATTTAATGAAAAAAGCACAGCATGGTACAGCTCTTTTAAGGTTAGCTATACTGCTGGGTTGTTTGGGGGGGGGGGCTTCTGTGCTACAGCTTGCAAGCAATGGCAATGCAGTTCTGGTTTGGTGAGCATGGTAGGCTGAGTGACTCCTGATTCAGGCAGCTAGGCAGTCACTAGGAGCCAAGCCACAGTGCCACTCACTGCCCCAACACTGGATGTCCAATTATGGGGTAGGGTGGTAAACTAAAATGAAAGCAAGTAGCCACTTGTTGCTCAACCCTGTTGCCACCAGACTTCCCCAATTCTGACACCAAGTCCCTAAACCTAGAGTCAGACAGTAAATGAAAAGTAGGCAAACAATGACAGCCAAACCCCAATGCTGCCAACCCTCCACTCTAACACTAGGTGCCCAGCCCCCTGGTCCAACAGTCAATGAAAAAAGTAAGCAGACAATGGGAGCCCATCTACAGTAATGTTTTAGAAAGAAACACTAGTTGTTTTCTGCATTAATCTATTGTAGCATTGCTCCCTGTTTCTACTACAGCACATTTGTGTACTTGCCACTTGTACATCTAATAAAAATCAGTGTTATTCCACAGTCAGCAGTAAAACTTTGACCTGCTCAATAGAAAAGCATGTGGGAATTCATAGGATGAATACTAAAAACAACAAAAGTGCAGTAGTGCAATGAATATCATGGAGCAATGCTACGCCATATTGGTGCAAAGACAGCTAACGTTTCACTCCAGAAGCAGAGTTTTAACAGAGTTAATAATTTAATGCAGAAATGCCCTTATATTGTCTGTCACTAGGTCTGAATAGCACATGTATGAACTGCACTGTCAATAACAGCACCTTCCATACAGCACTATGCAGAACAGTGGCAGGACAAACGTGGCAAGTAAAGGCAATGCCACTGGTAGCGGTCACAAAGCACACTGATGACTGCTACCAGTCCACTTATTTTAGTGGGGACTCTGCCCCCCTCCCCCCTTAACTAAAATAATCAACTCTGAGTTGGAGTTGGATTACGGGACAAAAATTTGATTTTGACTACCAGGATTAGACCCCTGATCTCCACCACCATTGTGGCCAAGCAGCTGCATGTCTCAGTCCTCTCTGCCACGGGAGCAGCTCATTCACCATTTTCGATTTCCCAGCCCTTGTCTTCTTCCTAGTACTATGGACAGTGACCTGGGTAGCGCTTACTGCACATCACTGCTTAATCCCTGTCTTTGTCTGTGGTACGCCATTTGGACAGCGCTGTTTCTTTCTTATGCTATATTTGTAGCACTATTGTAACCGGTTATTATATTATCCACCACCATTGATGTGTACAAATAAAAATTCTGAAACAATGAATATAATGCATCCTCAGGATATGAGGAAGCACTTATAAAATTACAACCAGCAATTAAGATAATGAATAGTATATCAAACATGGTTTAAACTACCCAAAAGGCATATTTTCACAGTTGGTTAGTACATGTAGTTATAAAAAAAGCTTTACATATAAACTACAATATCAGGAAATATAAACTGTATAGAAATACATTTTGTGGATGTTGGAGTGAAACAATGAGGATATAAAATTGACAGGTATTCATTTACATATCACTTCTCTTGAGAGACATTTTCTTTAGGACTGTGGAACCAGTGAACTCTGCAATACAATGATTCCAAATATCAGGTATCTATTCTAAAACATTAGATAAAAAGTGGGGCATTATTATATCAGATGCTGAGCCATAATTGATCTATATCTTGGGGGCTCGCTATTGCTCAGGTGTGAATGATTTCTGTAGACAATCTTTATTTCCTGTATATAAAGATGGCAGGCAGGGCTCAAAATATTTTTTTAGGAATGGCTGTCCAAGGGACAGGTAGAATGTAAATTCTGCCTGTCCTGCAGAATTTGTGCCTGTCCATTTTGTTTGGGGGTAAATAATTTAAATGTTGATCTGAATTCGTGCTGGTGGGTCTTAGTAGCTGGTACTCCCCCCCCCCCGCTGCATTCTATGCTAATAATTGTTTATTATTTTTGTATAATTACATTTACAACTTATGCTCTTTCTCCTCCCATGTCTACAGCCTGCATCTCCTTCTTTCTTATCTTGCTGAAGGGCTTTTAATTATTTTTTGGTTAAGTTCAGGCTCGGCTCCAAAAAGGACTTTTACTGCTGCCTGTCCCTCCACCTTTCATATCCTGCTTAAGGTCTATTAAAATAGCATTATCCTTCTGAAAATTGCTTATTTGATGTTGAATGATTAGCCTTCATGCTAAAATATGTCTGTGCTCTGTGGTCTGAAAAGCATTTTATTAATCGAAGCACATTACCTCTCAGAGTTCTAATCGCACTGCCTCCCTCCCTCCATAATGTTGGCGCCCAAACGCGGCGATGATTCTCTTAAAACTGCTTATTTAATGTTGAATGATTAGCCTTCATGCTAAAATACATCTTGTGCTTTGTGGTCTGAAAAGCATTTTATTAATTGAAGCACATTACCTCTCAAACCAAGTTCTGATCGCACTGCCTCCCTCCGTAGTGTTGGTACTCAACATGACGATCATGAATCGAAAACTGAATGTATGCATTTGAATACAGCCACCAACATGATCATCTCACTTCATTGCATGCGCTGAACTGCTCATAGTTCTGTGGACATCATGAGGCACAGCTGCAGTACGTGAGGTCGTGTTACCCCGGAAGTGCACTTTACACCTCAATCTCGGGCAACGACTGTGTAAAGCGATCTACTGCTGGGTCCTAGTGCCCATTTACAGTGTACTGGCAGCTGCCTGTCCCAAGGACAGGCAAGAATGGAAAAACGGCTGTCCGAAATCAAAACTGGCTGTCTGGGACAGGTGGACAGCCAGTTATTTCGAGCCCTGATGGCAGGCATACTTTGCAACAGAAGTGTGTTTTTTTTTATTGTATTATAGTGGTAGTTATACAAAAGTTGCATACCTCGAGGTACCACTGAGGCACTCAAGTTGCAGTTTGCATGACTGTAATGTGATTTTGCCTCGCTCTGCCTCAGTATACCTAAGTATACCTCAGTACTGAGAAACTTCCAGTTATATCTTTGTCCATACTTTGCCAGACTTTCTTGTGGTGTCGGAGACATGGCTCAGACCCACCACAGCAGATAGAGACATAAACTTACCCAATTATCAAATATTCAGAGCGGATCGCCAGACAAGGGGTGGGGGAGTAGCTATATATGTAAAATCCAATATATCTGTAACTTGCTTAGATGCAACATCTATACCCAAAGAATTCGAATGTCTATCCCTCAAAGTGGCTCTCTCCAACACTGCAGTATTTCAGCTAGTTGGTTGCTACAGGCCCCCCTCAGCTGATCATAAGATTCTAACCCACCTGGGGAATCTAATCAAGATGGGTACTGAAGAAACCATAATCCTAGGTGATCTAAACCTAAATTGGCTATCCAAGGCAGCAGCACCTTTAGTATCATTCTGTGATACATATGGGTTTTCACAACTTATAAATGAACCAACCAGAATCAACAAAAAGAATCTGAGCAACAGCACATTACTTGACATCATACTGGTGAATAAACCCCACCTCTTCACACACGCTGGAGTGCTTTTCAGTGATATAAGTGACCACTGCCTTATTGCTGGAATAAGATCATCCAGCAAACTAATGCCCCCAGCTAAATTCCTACTGAGGAGATCCAAGAAAAATTTCAATACTGAGGCATATCTTCATGAACTAAATCACTCTATAAGATGGCAAGAGTTCTACCTAGCAGACTCTGTGGAAAAAGCACATCAGGTGTTAAATAGCATAATACCAGGTGCCCTTAACACTCATGCACCAATTACTAGAGTTTGAATAAAAAACAAAACTTGCCGTTGGTTTTGATCTGACCTTAAATCAGCCCTGCTTGAGAGAGATAAGCCATGGAAAAAGGCAAGGAAGACTAAGAACCCAAATGACTGGATGATATTTAAGAAAGCCAGAAATAGCTGTACCAGGAAAGTACGGGATGCAAAGGCTGCCTATTACATGGCTGAACTCGACTCCTCCTACCACAATCCTGCCAGGTTCTGGAGCACCATTAAGGGCATAATAGGACAAGATCCTAGCACTACACTACCAGCTCAAATGCACCACAACAAGGGAACAATTTCAGACAGGATGGAAATACTGGATACATTCAATAATCATTTTACAACTGCTGGCCTTGCATTTGATACCTCTCCAGCTAATCTGCTACGTGCTCAGTTAAGCTCCCAGTACACGGGAACTCGGATAACTGAATCCTCCTTCTCCTTCAAACCGTTTTGTTGAAACAAGTGGAGGATCTAATTTCCAGATGAATATCAAAAAAGTGCAGGTGCAGACCCTTGACCCCTACTTTCTAAAGATTGCAATACAAGCACTGCAGTTCCTTTAACACACCTTTTAATCTGTCATTAATATCTGGTTCTATTCCTGCAACTTGGAAAACAGCCCAAGTTTTCCCTCTACTGAAATCAGGGGACCCCATGGACCTTAACAACTACAGGCCAATCTCTATCCTTCCAGTGCTATCCAAGCTGCTAGAAAAATTAGTGAGCATCCAACTAAGAGAATATCTTGAAGAAACTAATCTCTTAAATCCAGTACAATCTGGGTTTAGAACTAAGCATAGCACTATTTCTGCACTGGCTAAAGTTACAAACGACTGGCAAACCAAACTGGATAAAAAGAATAGTGTTTGTGCTGTATTCCTAGATCTAAGCAAGGCGTTTGATACGGTGGACCATGAACTGCTACTCTCTTCCTTGCATTCCATAGGTTTGGATCCATCCTCCCTTACATGGTTCAGGTGTCACCTCATGGGAAGGACACAGCAAGTGAAAGCTGAAGGAGACCTATCTCCACTAAAACCACTTCTAAGAGGAGTTCCACAAGGATCTATTCTGGGCCCTATCTTTTTTACCATTTATATTAATAATACTGATTCAAATCTTACCAAAGCCACTGTACACTTGTTTGCAGATGACACTGTTTTATATGTCAGCAACCCATCACCTGCTACAGCTTGTGAAGTTCTACAAGCGGAATTCTATATACTACAACATCAACTGTTGGAAAAAAAGCTTCTTTTAAATGCAAAGAAAACAAAAGCAATGTTTTTCTCCACCCAAAGCCATACAAGTCCCTCCTCACTAAACAATCTCCCCCAGCTATCCACTATCCTTGGTGAAAGCCTTGATTATGTAGAAAAATTCAAGTATTTGGGGGTGTGGATAGATAGCAGACTTGACTACACAGTTCACATTGAAGAACTTCTAAAAAAGCTTCGCCAGAGGCTTGGTCTATTTTTCAGAACAAGGCACTTTCTAACCAGAGACTCCAAGAAGAGGTTGGTCCAGGCCACATTTCTCTCAGTGCTTGACTATGCAGATTTCCTTTACAGTCACTGCCCTATCTCCTACCTAAGCAAATTGGATATACTATACCACAGAGCACTGAGGTTCATAACAGATCTACCATTTAACACTCACCATTGCTCTCTCTATGCTGCAGTCAGATGGACATCTCTACATCTCAGAAGAAACAGAAATGCTGCAGTATGGACATACAGAGCATTGACTAAGATGCTTCCAAACTATATATTAGACTGCTTCGCACAGGCCACAGCTAGTACCTATGCCCTAAGAAGCCACAACTTCATCATGCTCAAAGTGCCTAAAGTCAACACCCGGCATGGGAGATCTGCTATCAGCTATGCTCTAGCTATATCATGGAACACGATACAGAAGACCCTGAAGCTGATCAACCTTGTATCATTAGCATCCTTCAAGCATCTATATCTAAGTCTCTTCCCAGAAAAATGCACTTGCTTCCACAAGTTCTAGTTTATTCATATTCCTAACCTTCCCTCTCAGGCAGCCATCATAACATGGCAATTCACTTCCCTATAACTTATCTCCACAGACATCTCACCTCCTGGCTATAATCTTCTCCCATTAATTCCTGGCTCTTACCTTAGCCCTTATCACTGCCATACACCTCCTAGTACTAGCCCCAGCCCCGTTCTAGTCACTCGTACCCTTTCCTACCATGTCACTTATCACAGTCTATGTCCACCATCTTTCAGTCATTCAATCACTGTGTCTCCTTGTCCACACTGACTTACCTTGGAACATTGGAATTTTGGGTGCCTCATGTTGAATGTATATCATGATACTTCCAATGTTGATATGTATATATTGGATTACCTAGTGTGCATTTCATATGTTCCTATCTTGGCCTGTTATGTTTTAAACAACTTCTGCCTTTGATTACTGTATATAAGTGTTTTAAATATACCTGTATATGTACCAATTATTGAACCTTGACCTTATCAGGTCCATCTTGCAAATGAGCTGTGCTCAATGACGTTCGCATGAATAAAGATTTGATTGATTGATATCTCAGTAATGTGACACTTTTCTATGGCTGCCACAGTATGATTGACTAAATGAGCATCTGATATAATAATATCCTGCTTTTTATTGTTTTTTAGAATACATGCCTGACATTTGTATTTTGTATCGCAGAGTTCACTGGATCCACAGTGCAAGAGAAAATATCTCTCAAGAGGAGGAATATATATGCATGAACACCTAAACATTTTATATCCTCAGTGCTTCACCCCAACAAGTGCAAAATGGACTTCGATATAAATTTATATTTACTGTTATTGTGGTTTATATGTAAAGTTTTTTTTAATACTTTCATCTTCTAACCAACTGCTGAAAATATGCCTTGTGGGTAGTTAATACCAGGTCCGATGTTATACTTTTCATTACCTTTATTGCCAGTTGTAACTTTATGAGCCTCCTCGTATCATAAGGATGACCCACACTCCTCTCCTGCAGCCCTATTGGCTCTGGCCAGATTTTGTTTATTTTGCATGTGGAAAGATAGCTTTTTGCCTAGGAAATGCATTTGGCACATCCCACATTTCCAAAGGAAATGCACCCTTGAGGCCATTATTTCTAGCCCTACAATAATACAGGACAGGGTGTGTGATTATGGGTCAATAATCTCATGCCTCTCGAGGGTGTTGTTAGGCATGAAGCACTTGCACCAAGTGCCTTTAAACACCCAAGACAGAAGTGTGATTATTGACCATAATTAAACATCTCTGAAGTGCTTTACTACACTTATAAAATGTGTTCAAAAATTAATCAGGTAAAAAGCATAGGTAATGAATTATGCATTGCTGAAAAAATGAACATTTCTCCATTTATGTATCAAACATTATACAGTCCCTTTGTTGTTGGTACCACGCTGTGCACAGAGACGCTGGGGGTAGGGGAGAAAGTCAGTTCCAGAAAGCAGCAGGCAGCGGCCGTGCACTGTTGATAGGAAAAGAACCTTTGTCCAGTGGTGGCTGCAGTGGACCGGGAGGAGCTGAGCAGTGTTGGAAGTGGGTTCTGCGAGCACAGTGTTGGTGGTTAGTCTTTCCATTTTCAGTTTTGCACAGCATTAAATCAGTGGAGCACTACAGCATGAATCTACTGTGCTTGTAGTGAGGTTCACAAGATTGAAAGTAGTTCAGGCATGTAATTTGGGGTAAATAATTAAACGGCTCTGAGCTGCTTTCAGCCAATGAAATAACCACACATTTTGTACACACAAGACACAATAATTATTGGTAGCACTGTGTAATACTTGTTTTGTGAGTGATTTTAAATACTGTAATACATAGGTTTTTTCCCCGATCAGCTGTGTCGTATGGCATTCTTTTCCAGATAACTCAGCTGATGTGCATGTCTACACCTGTTCATTTCACGCACTACTAAAAAAAAAAAAAAAAAAAAAAGACAATGTTCCTTAGTGACAGTGGGATAGACAAACCTGATATCAGCATCCTCCATGTTGGGAGTTACAGACCTAATCCTGCTCTTTTGACCACGCTCACAGTTTACTCTCAATAGGTACTCCCACTGCACTTATATCAATGTCAGCTGGAGATTCCCCTGCAGCATGATAGTGCTTGTCACACACATGCGCTTCTTACTGAACAGCGCGATCTGCGCTGCATCAGTGTTGCCCAAACGGACCCTCAAAAATAATTCACACCCCACAGTTCTTGGACTGGAAAAGCCTGCAGCTCTCTTACTTAAAATATTAACAGAATTACATGTCATACTTCTTTATCATGCAATTCCTATTCAGATGCAAACAGCTACATTAAAACTACATACATACAGAATAAACAATTCAGTCAGATCCCTTGTGCAGCAAATTCATGTCCCTGCCAAACCCCTTCTCCCTCCTCATGCTCTTCGTGGAACTCTGGCCCATCAGTCAGACAGACCCATCCAGGGCCATGTCTCCCCTCCAGACAGTCCCCCATCTTCCCCAGATTTCAGGACTTCCTTGACCCATCGATGAGGAGCATGCCTGTCCAGGGCCGCACTCTCCGTCTCCAAATCTTGGCTCCCAGCATTTCGGTGCATGCCCCAACTGAGTAACCACCCACCTGGGCCCACGAAGCATACCCATCCCAGGGCTGTGCCTCTCCCGGGCGTCATCCAATCGCCACTTTTAATGCCAGAAGAATTTACTTTCAGGGCTCTTTCCTATCAAAACTAGGCACTAGGTATTACAAGTAATTTATATGAAATAAAATACAGGCAATTGTAATTACTCTTTTTGTTTTGTTAACTCAATACACCCTTTGTGTGAGATACCTTCACAAACCACTTGAGCTTCGCTCATGTGGTTTATGTGGTATCCCCAGGTGGCATCACGCACCTTAGGTTTGTAAAACAAACAAAACTCATATACAACTCTCCATGCATTATGTAAGCAATAAGACATGACGGTGGGTTACTATTCCTAAACTCAATGCACAGTTGCATTATAAGGCACTTGCGCAGTTCGGAAATTGTAACCCATACCCTGAAGTGTAATATTACGTTTATGAAATGAGTGTACTGTTATAAAAAAAAAAAGATATTCTAGCAGTGTGGTAACTATTCCTGAACAGCACTGCTTTGGATCCTTCCCCATTCACTACTTATTTTATAATCTATATTTAATATAGTTCACCGCCCCACTTCCACAGTCTCATTCTGGCAGTTGTGAGGGTCAATACAGACTCCATTCCTAGACTGAAATAAAAAGTCAGACAGTTCCAGGAGCAAAATTGAGAAGGACTGCTCCTGTGTAAAATATAACCCCCAGAAGGCATTGAACTGGCTAAATAAAATGTAAAAATGCATCATACAGTGAGTTCATGTGCGTGTCCCAGAAGCTTGTCGGGTAGGTGAAGGCATATTTGTTTAGCCTAGTCTGGGGAAGGGGGTAGAGCTTATCAGACACAGAGAGGCATACTGAATCAAATTAAGCTTTAAAATAAATGGTAACAGGAAAAGGCACACTGAGCTGAGGTTTGTTTCTAGGTGTGACCCAGGGAAAAGGTTACAGGGGTAAACAGTATAACATTTCAATACTTTACATGATGCAGATAAAGTGCAGACAATTTTAGTGAGTATTTAATCTTAAATCAAAGGTACTGGGCTCCCCCAGTGAATTCCTTCCATTTCTAACACTGCCTATACCACCTGTTTTTTTGAAAACAGATGCACATTCGGGACTCTCCCGAAAAATTCAGGACAGCTGGTCACCCCTACACAGCTGTTCTAAAACTGCAGCACCCATCAGGTTAATAGAACCTCCAACGTTATGCAACTCTACTGCCCCTTTACATTGGGATTTCCCAGTCATTTGAACTCTCTCAGCAGCTAGAATACTTTCCCAACAGATGAACGCGTAGCCACAGCTGGTAATAACCAGGAGCGTCTATAGACTCTTGCAAGACCAGGGGCAATGGTCCCAAGATTTATGGTCGGATGCTCGGGGTTTGGAGGCTGCAGAGGTGGGGGGGGGGTCAGAAGGCAATGCCTCCCATAGCAACGAAGCAGTTGAGGTTTTGCCTACTGTAAAGGTGAAATTCTGGGCTATTCTGAGCCCTCAAACATTACAACAAGAGCTTTGAACAATTGTGGGCACCAGAGAGCCATCTTCCAGGTCAGCAGCACTCCTGCAAGCTCTCTCCCACGAGGTAGCAAATTACCAAAAAATACAGATTTTCAGCTGTCTTAAAGAACAAAGCACAGTACTTGACGCAGTAAATTATTTTGAACCGATACCAAATTCAAGATGGGTTGGACAAAAGGGCAACAGCAGGGGCCGCAGAAAGAACAGCCCATACAGTCAAACAAGGCTGCGGGTCCCTCGAGCAGCAGTGGAGTTGTCAATCAAGCGGCATT
The DNA here is from genome assembly GCA_016271365.2 of Neoceratodus forsteri. NCBI lineage: Eukaryota > Metazoa > Chordata > Ceratodontiformes > Ceratodontidae > Neoceratodus > Neoceratodus forsteri. Next base: position 1,547,763,513 of record CM057455.1, on the reverse strand, counting down.
GGTTGAGCTGCCCTGGCAGACTATGCTTGAGTCCATGCAGGCCATGGACTCAAAAGTAGAAAAGACACTGGAAAAGTTGGAGAAACACAACGCCGCTACTCAGAAACTTATCGGGTCTGTAGCTGAAGCAGACAAAAGGGAGACATCCACGCTTGACACTGTTGCTTCCCTAACAAAAGAGAATGGTCAACTCAGAGGATGTACGGAGGCCCTTGAAAATGAAGTACAGGCCAGGAATATATGTATAGCTGATTTCCCGAGGGAGTAGAGGGGACATCCCTTCTACCATTTCTGCTGGAATGGCTTAAACGCCAGCTTTAATTGAGTGAGGACTGTCATTGGAAAACCCTTACTAAGGCCTACAGGGTTAACCTGCAGGTTCGACCGATGGATTCTACCCAGCCACGCACTATCTTACTAAAGTTCAGGGGATTGGATGTTCACGATGCGGTGCTTGCGGCGGCCACAGCAGCATACCCACTGGAACTCAACAGCACAGATATCAAACGTTTTACTCTAATTTATTTTACAGACCTGTGCCAGGAGAGAATGTTTTGATGCTGTGTGCCATTGACTTTGTGGTTTCGGGATTATTCACTCCTTTCTATTGCCGGTGTGACTCTGGATTGTTTATGGTGGGAAGCAATTCATGAATCCACAAGACCCAGGCCATTGGATGGAGAAAGTTGAATGGGAATTTACAACATGTCGTGTTCCATCCGAATCTCAGTGATCAGATTTGGACGATGCTTGAATTCTGAACTGTGAGTTAAAATAATGTGAAGTTGCAGCTCTGAGCTGAACTGCTTTAAGCCCTGTTACATCCTTGACTGATCGAAGTTGTAGGGAGAGAAGTATATTTCCCTAACAATAATCTCAATTGTTTTATTGTGGGTATCGTGGATGGGGCTACATGTTTGAATTTTTTTTTACTGCATTACATGCCACTTGGTAATTGCAGAGTTTCTGCCATATTATGAATCCCCATCATATATGCCCAGTAGCAGAGAGCACTACTAGTTATTAAAAAGTAGTGTACTTGTTGCTTGAAACAGAACTGTGTTAAACATTATGACAATTCTTGTTTATATTCCTTAGCTTTAACAAGGAATCTATCATTCTCTTCTAACACATTGTATGTTGAAGTGCTGTGCTAGTTGTGTGTTTAGGTATTTGCTATACTTGGTGGGGGTGGGGGGGACTTTTGAAAGGAGTCACAGTTTAATTTCTGTCTTCTCCCTACTCATGCAACAGGTTTAACCAGCAGTTCTTTGGACTGTGTTTTTCACTTTGTCTCCCTAATGGATACACCTTATACCATTGAAGAGGCTGGCAACCATCTATAGACTTTTTGAGAATTACAAATCTATGGGCTGACAGCCCGGGACTCCCCTCTCCTCCTGCTGTACAAGACTATATGGTTATATTTTTTTATGTACATCAACTCTTTGTAGTAACTATGTTCTATTCTCTATTACCATATATGAGACAATGTGGCTGTTAATGTATCTGCTTATACAGAAAATTATGTAAAAAAAAGCTTTGAACAATGAGTGGTGTGAGTCCCTCTGAGGGACTTACACCACCCATTGTTCAAAGCTCTATTTGTAATGTTTTAGGGCGGTGCCAGGCGGGTAGTGGCATAGTGGCTGTCATCTGTATATTTTCAATTAAGTCAAGTTTCCTGCCCACTAGCCATTAAAATGTTTTTTTGACCAAACAAGAAAACCATCAGATGAATTTAATTATCCACATGTAGAGAAAAATTAGGCCCTCAGTGACAGGCGCTGGTAGAGTAGCAGCCTGGCACCTACATATTTTTTTTTAAACAATTAGTGATTGTTCGCTGCATGTGGCCCTTGAAATGACTTTTTTGTAACAGGTAGACAAATTATCCACACCACTCTACCACCACATTAACTATAGTTGCAGACCAGAGCTAGCCCATACCAAAACCACACACACACACACAAAGAAAAGGAATTAAAACAAACAAAAACTCCAACCACACCAAAAATAATATTGCAAATAAAAATAATCCTCACAAAATGTCACATTCGTGGTGGCTCATTTAAAAAAAAAAAAAAAAAAAAAACATACAGAGAGAGCGCACATAAAATGTAGCTTGTCAATTTTAATGAAGAAAATAAACTGTAACTAGGGCAAGGCCATTCAACTGGGCATCACTTCTGTGCATAACCCTTGCATAAACCTTGTAGAGATCATCAGTTCTGGCAGTGGTTTTGATGATAGTGTTGAAGAGATAGAGGCATCTGTCCCTGGACTAGATCTCTCTCTCTATCTCACATACAATAATCAGCTCGTTTTCAGAATTCTGCAAAAGACTTTTTTTCAGTAGTCCTGACAGTTATTGAAAGCAACTCATGTTACAAATGTAGAGAAGCCCAAAGACATGAAGTAACACCCTGCAAAATTACATGATCCCTGCAGGAGTCAAAGGCAAGAAAAGCCAGGTTTGCAAAATGCACAGCACCCATACCATTAAAGAAGATTTATGAAATGGCTGGCAGCAATCAAGCATTCGGATTGGTTCCTAAGAATGTGCTAATATGTCTAGCACCACAGAAAAAAGATCAAGCTGTGCCACGCTATGCCAGGCAGGCACTGATCTTCCCATTCTTCCAGTGCTCCAAATTAGAATGTTAAAAAAATACATAAAAGCTGCCATCTTGTTTTCACTTGCTCTCCTCACAAATGAACCCGTTTGATCACTGGAGTGCTGCCAGACCCAGTCGCAGACTGTAAAGCTGAAAAGCTGCTGATTGCCAAACCTCCTGCCTGCTGAATGTACCGGCACAGTTTCATCCAGCAGCCTGCCCAAGACTTTGGCCTGGTGCAAAGGGATAGAACCCTGTTGCATGCACTTTGTCACAGAGCTCCTCGAAGGAAGCCCTAGTCCGAGTCCCTAGCACTGCGGTGTAATTTCCGGTAGCCCCTGAGAGGGAGACCGACGGTGCTTGAGCCTCCCCCCCGATCCCAGCTAAGAGATGGCAGTCACAGGACCTGTTGGAGCTGCGAGAGACCAGCACGAGACCCCTCTCCCCTCTTGTTCCCGGCTAGGTGATGCCAAGTGGCAGCCAGATGCCCCGAGCATGAGACAAGACGGCGCTCGACCTCAGCTGAAACTGCTGTCTAACCTGCGGTAGCCTGCCGGGAGCCCTGGTCACACTGGAGAAAAGGGTTTGTTCTGCAAACACAAATCTTAATTTATTTTTCCAAACTCAGGAGTGCTACTACTTTAGTGGTGTGTGGAGGGGTGGTACCATGGCAACTACATAATTGACGAAAAAATACAAAATCTGGAACCCTAAACTGCTCAAAAGTCTTTAAGTAAAAAAGAAAAACTCTAGGCAGAGGAACTATTTTATTAAAATTAAGACAAACTTTTAATTTTTTCACTATTTATTAAAGTATTTTTTACTTTCTCGTCTATCTATAATTTAGATCCCTATTTCATAAGTGCAATAAGCCACTCCAGGGTCTCTGTGTTAAGACACTTTAACACATGGCTAGGAGGTTGGACGCACTTGGCTGGTGGCCGCGTGCCTCACTACGCCTCCTAGCCGTGTGTTAAAGTATCTAACACACACCCTGTCATGTCTTATTGCTTACACAGTACATTTACCACTGATATGTACAGCAGCTGTCAATTCATTATAGCAGTATCACTGCTCACTGAACTTTTTCTCGTCAACAAATAAACTCACCACCTCCACCCCCACTATACCTGCTCCTGGGGAAATGAAGTGAGTACTTCAATCAGTGACTTGTCCCCACTCCCCAACTACTTTAGCCCAGGATTTTTATTGTCATAGCTAATGTATTTAAACCTAGGAGAATTGTGAGATTAGCATCAAGAGGATATTTTCAATTGCAACATAAAGCTTAATATTTCCCAAACAGAAGTACCATAGCTGACAGCAGGTCAGCACCTCTTCTGCAAACTTCACTTAAATTGGCTTACTATAGCATATCGACAAATACAGCTCGCAATTCAAAGTTGCTTATACTTTTTTCCATTAATCCAAAAGGCAGCAGCTCAAACAATAAAACAAAAGGTCCAGGACAGTATACAGTTACATTGCCATTTTGTTACTATCGGTTCACAGCTTCACGCTAGCAGTCTGGGTTGCTGCCTTAATAAAAGTATGGGCACATTTCAGTTGTGAGCTGTATTTGTGGAGCTGCTGATGTTGTAATGCTAAAGTGAAGTTTACAGAAGGGGTACGCTGACCTGTCCACTACGGTCAGTCTATCTGGAAAATATATATAATCGAGATTCGCCGTAGTGGAGCAGACAGTCTGGTGAAATGAGCCAGCCCACAAGTTGCCACAATTAACGTATTCTGTTAGGAAGGTGAGCCCAGTAAAGTCAAAAACTATAAATGATAAACAATTGCAATGCATCATCCATTAGCACGGCCGCGTTGTGTGAACATGAGAATATGAGTGCCACTGTAAAAACTAAGGAGAATTGCAGCTCTTTCGTCAGTTACCAGCACCCCCTCCCCTCTTGCTGAAAGTACTACCGTAAATTCCCGGGACTAGTCGTTTACTTACTAGGGTGTTAATGCAGGCTGGCGAAAGCAATAATCTATTTATTTTCACTTCAGCAGCACTGTACTCGGCTCACTCTCTGCTGCCCCACAACCCGAGTTAGACCAGTGCTTTTTCCGCTTCAAGCACATCCCGATGTGCATAATGGTGCGACGGCTAATGTTACCTGCTGAGAAACTAATGACATGACATACAGGGCAAGGGGCAGCGGTGGCCGACAGTACCACGGCTGGTAATGAATCACGATTCCCAGCTGCACAACCATGTAACCTTAAAATAAATAATGGCAATATTTTCATGAACCCGGGACCATTTGCAAGACACCTGGGGCACTAGCCCCACTGCCCCGGGTTAATAACGCCCCTGAGTAACAATGTTCTTGTTGTTACATCTATGTTGGTCCATTAAAAGATATCAAATCATTGGCTTCTAGATCTGGTAATAACGAAGCAGATGACCCAAGCATAAAGCAGCGTCGCGTCGCTCAAAGTACACGACACAGCCCATCGTCGCGCTGTTACCGGATGTAGCCTCTCCTCCCTCTGCTACCATTGCGCCTAAGTGTTACAGAACGGAGGGAGGAGCAGCTGCTGGTGGCAGCAGCAGCCCGGCGACGCCATTGAGTTCGTATATATTGGGCGACGCGGTGCAGCTTCAAAGGTTGGGATCGCCCGCTTTGAACGGACGGGAGATCAAGTTTTTTAAAGGTACTGATCGGGGGCATCGGGTACGTGTTGGTCTTTGTAGCCGTGTAGATTGACAGGGGAACCCGGCGAAGGGTCACGAGCACGTAGGACCGTCGCCTCCTAGGAGGTGGAGTCGCACAGGGGCGTATAGTGCAGAGCAGAGTAGAGTGAGAGAGGAGAGAGACCAGGAGCACTTGCCAGAAAACCATTTTTGGGTCCCCCCATTAGGGTCTAGGGGCATTGCGCTGGTTTGGGTGTCAACGTGTTACTCCCCAAACCCACGTTCTATAGGTTCCAGTTTTGCACGGGTAAACATCTGTGGAGCATACCCGTCAACTTGTTGTTGCCACTTACAGAGTGAAGTGCCTGTGTTTACACTGTCAAAAGATGTACTTAATAAGCTGTGTCATATGGCAGTGAGACCTAGTGGTTATACCACCGGCTTAGGGGCAGGTGGCTTGGGAGATAGTTGGGTCAAATTCCTGTAGAACCAAATGCTCACTGTGCAGCCTTGGGCAAGTCACTTACTATAACATCTTTGGTCCAGCCCACCCAACTGCAAAAATGGCTAGAAGCAGGACCTCTGAAAACAGTATACAGTAGTGCATCTCAGTTGATAGTTAAATAAATTGCATTAAATAAAAGTCCTACTTTCTCAGGGCTAAAGTGTCTGTAGGTTGCTCTGGTGCAGTGGTTCTCAGAGTTTGTCACGGTGAGCCTCCCCAAAGTAATAGATGAGATCTTGAGCCCGTCCCAAATATAGAAATAATCTTGGCCCTCCCCAAGGTAAAAATATCATACTTTGTACAGTACACTAGAAATAAATGAAATGCCATTGAGAAGTTGGCCCAGTTTATTCTCATTTTATTATTTAACTTATTGTCTCCCCATCGGTATAACTCGTACATCTGGGGTTATCCACTCCCTCATCCCTTTTGAATCTCAGACCCTTGTTACCCTTCACTGCAATACCTTCATGGGTCAGACTGCTTTCTCAGTCTTTTTTTCCCTTCTATTAGAAATCTTCTTACACCCTGCATCTCTTTCATGCTCACCCCGCTCTTAAGCACCATATAAGGGATCATGTTGCTGCCTTCTGCTCTTGCACCTGGTGCATCTCTAGACAGCCGTTGTATTTGTACTGTTCTTTCACAAGTCTAATGGCTTAGTTGTACCCACTTGCAGTGTACACTTTGTTCCTGCTTGTTTGCAATATTGTGGATTCAAAATTGTATTCACTTCATGTATCTTCCCCCTGGTCGCACCAGCAACTGGGCCTTGGCACAGTTTACCTTTTCTGGTCACCAGTTTGTAAATAAATATAAGTCTTTGTTTAGTGTGCCTTTCCTGCTCACACATTTGTACATAAATAAATGGACCTGCAATTATCCACTTTCAGAGTGCCTCTTCCTTTGACACAAAACATAAAATGTAAATACAGCACATTTGTAGATTTGCTTGAGCTTCCCTTGGAACAGGTTGGGTCCTCCCAAGGGAGGCTGGCATCACCATTTGAGAAACATTGTTCTAGTGAAAGCATGCGTGGCAGAGTTTAAAACTCGTTGGTAGCAACACAGGTAATAAACATTTAATTTGGTGGTGTCAGTGAGATTAAACAGCCTAGTGGGGAAAAAAAAAAACATTTGAATTGCCCCTTTATACGTTAAAGTGGGAAGATATTGCGAGTAACTGTTAAAAAGTACATTCACCATTGAAATAAATGGGAAAGCTGGCATTTATTTGTCTGAAAAATGAAAAATACAGGCCCACCATAATATCATAATGATGAAAAAGTGTGACTTGGTATCGCTTGGATAATACGCAACATGCAGGCTGACAAAAAATGCTGTGCAAACAGGCCATATCAACTAGTTGGCTTAGGCCGCTGATTATTGTTACACCAGCACCAGTCAGTTATTAAGTTGCTCCACCTTTTCCCCTGCCCACTTTCCCACGTCTCACCCAATTAACCAAATAAACTTTTTTTTATAACTCCCAGTTCCAGCCACAACTGGCCACCTTCTCTTTTCTTTCTCCCTCCTCTCCTCCCCATTTGAATTTACTGTTCGTATTTATATATGTTTAAAGATAATGAAATGGAAGGACTGCAGTTCTTGGGTCAGACAATCTGGCGGGCAGATTTTTTTTCCATAGGGTTTAGCGGGGGCTCTGCCCTCTGCACCCCTGTGACTATATATAACAACACCTGGCCACCATATTTGTAACCCAAGAACTGCAGTCGAGCCAATGAAATATACAGTGACAGCAAAAAAGACCTTCTGACTCATCAGGTCTGCATCATCTAGCATGTTGCATAATTCTTGATTACATGACTCATGGAACTATCTCCAAGCCACCCAGTTCACTCACTGTGGGCTCTATTACACCTAGATTTAGAGGGGGGTTAACTCTCATCCAATGCTTTTTAACCATCACAAACCAGCTAGCTGAGCAGAGACTGAGTCCAGAGCATAAAGTAGGCCCCACCTCCATCTGCCTGTCCCATCCATTCCTGACAGATGATGTCTACATCTAGGTGATGGGTTACACTGAATTTCGGACCATGTAAGGGACAACACTGAGCTCTTCAGGCCCACGTGGGACACATCCAGTCTAGTAAGAATCAGATTTGTACTAGAAAAATTTAATGGGCTAGTACAGGGACATTGTCAGCAAAAAGGATTCATTAGATTGGCACACAGAGCTAAGGCTGTCGTAAATGAAATCTGGGGCATGCCCTCCCCACACAGTTTCCATCACCCCGGCTCCAAACTAGAAATACCTCTGGAGGTATATTTCAGTTATTACATGGTCTGGTGCCATCCCTAGGAGTTTGGGGGGTGGGATGGGAACATAGCAACTGTGTCCATTGCTGAGGATGGGATAAAGAGCCAATCTGGAAATGGGGGATGGATAAGGGATAGATGGATGTGGCCCTCAGAGTCTAAGGGGAGGGTGATAGGTGTCAACACCTGGATGGAGTGGGAGTTGATAAAACAGATGGCATGTTTGGACTGGATGACTCAGGTTTCTCTGGCATTGGGGTGTGTACCAGCAATTAGATTTGATGGGTGAGGGGGGTTAGCCAGGTTCTGTTAAATTAAAGTTTAGAGCTCGCTTCCACCATTGTGAAACAAGGAACTCGGGTGGCGAGCCCAGCCGCCAACATGCATTGGTGGTGGCACTTTGAGACCATCTAGTGTTTGAACTTGTGAACCTTTGAGCTACACTGAGGTGAACTGGACAGTATGGTAGATGGAAGAGCCTAACATGCTAGGAGGAAATGCATTGAGACAGGCATTATGTGAACCAAAGCGAAGATGTGAGTCATTGTAATTCAGAGACAGTTTGTTATATCACATGATCTAACTTCATGGAAGGAATCTGAGCCGTATGGAATACAGGTCGGCACAAAACAACCTTATAAGGTAGTATTACCTCAGATTTGCACCCACCACCTGATTGGCCTGCTGTGTGAAACCAGTTATGCAGGGAGTGTGACTTCAGAGCATAAATACTGCACCTCATAGTACAGAACTTTTACCATGTGAAAAATAATTGTGCCAATATTTTTGGAAGTCTTTAATTTGGAATATAACATAGTATCATTTTTGTGACCTACAGTAGGTAATTTTAGGAGTCTAGTCAATTCAGACGCTCACCAAGTGGTCAAGCCCAACCCTACACAATTTCTGTAGCTCGGACCTAACTCCCTGTCTAAATATAAATCCTTGGATACTGTCGTCTGAATTGGACTTAGTTTGATGTGCAACAGTGGTGTATTTCATATGTTCATCTTCAAAAGTTGCTGTACTCCTGTCTTCCATTTCTTTTACTAGTTTGTACTTTTTGTCCCTTTTTGCTGATATTGTCTTAACTGAATGCACTGTACTTTAACATGTGCTGCTACTCGCCACCTGGGATGCTCTTGTAAACTAGGTGTTGCACCTAACTGATGCTACCCCAGTGTGACATTTTGAAATAAAATAACTGTTAAGTGCTTCCTATGTTGAGTCCACTAGTTAAGTGATAATCCTTGCTGCAGCAGTCTTTGTGGTCAGACAATGACTGTGGTTGAGGTTACAAGTCCAGATTCAAGGGCAGATCATGTACATCAAGGTCCTGTATCCTACGGTACAGACAAGAGTGAGAGGGGACAACAGTGTTAGTAAAAGTCCCTTGAAAAAATAAACACTGAAAGATATCAAATGTTTGGAAATTTAACTTGGGTAACATTGTCTGAGCATGCCAGGTTTCCTTACTCTTCTGTGAGGAGTTAAGGGGCACTGGAAAAAAGAGTCTGCTGAGATGTGGCATACGCTAGTTTTCTAACCTAATACAGCTTCCAGCATGCATTACATTAACCTCTTCATTGTGCCAATCCCTTTCCCTCATACTGTTAGCATAACAGTTCTTGGGGAGTACTGTAGCTTTGACTCTCTGTGTAGCTCTGTGACACTCACTTCAGGTGTCAGCATGGCTTGGTTGGTAGCACGTTTGCCTCTCGTCCAGACGGTTGTTGGTTCTAGCATTCACCAAGATTGGGCTCATACTGTAAACGTTAGCACCCAAGTGTAGTACTAGAAAGATACCATACTGTACTGTTGGGGGTGTGCCATCCTTTAGGTGAGATGTTAAACTGAGGTCTCATATGCCTTTTCTTGTGGTTGTTCAGCTAGCACTTCTTGAAAAGGGTGGCAGTTTCCCGTGTGTCATGGCCACATTTCTCACAGTCACTAAAAATACCACCAACAGCTTAACTTTATTCAAGTTTCAGTTGGTTCGCATCTGTATCCCCTCTTCCCCCTCCTGGGATGAGGCTGAGAATAGATAGTATTGTCTAGCCCTCCTTTCCTTGTCAAAAATCTCTAAACACATAAATAAGTACTTCCACACTAGACTGCAAAACCAGTGTCATAAATCAAGGCAAAGAGATGTTTTGTTGCGAATTAGCACTGGTGTAAGAGCAAGTTGCATAAATGGCATATTTTGTACACACCACACATTTTACGTAGAAACACTATTCATGCAGGCTGTGTGACCTTGAGGTTAGAGCACCAATCCAAACTAAACCTGTAGACCCAGCAGACTAGGGTTTGAAACCCACAGTCGCTGCTAGCCTACTGTGTGACCCTGAGCAGGTCACTTCACTGCCCTGTGACCTGTACCTGGAAATAAGCTTCAGCTCATGTGCCTTTTCTTACAAAGACTTCTTAAAAAAAAAAAAAAATGATGCTTCACAATGTAATGGAGCTATTTTTTTAATATTCTCATTAAAAATTAGGTTTCCATAACTCTAGAGATGAAATCTGCCAATGTAACTATTCTTTACATTAAGAATGTACTGTAATTTTGTATTGGTATTTTGTCATTTGAGGTATTTTTTAGCTAATGTGGGTGAAGTGAAAGTTCCACAATGGCTTCTGGAATTAATTGCTGGTGAATGGTACGGGACGCCACTGGATTCTGAAGCTATCTCTTTATCCCCTGGTCAAGTATAGTGTGCTGCGGGGGTAGCTAGAGCGCAGGTTGAATGAGGCTAAAGAGTTTAGTTCTGGCAAATGCTCAGGGGGCTGACACTGGAAACTGAAACCCCTTTGTTTATCCACAGGTCAGGTATATTGCAGGCAGGTGCAATGCAGGCTTCCCCTTATGCTGTGATGAATTCAGTGCTGGCGAAAGGTGAGGGACTCCAGAGAATTGGAGGCTGAAGACTTCTGTCTGTACACAGACAAGCCACAGTGTGGGTAGGCACGGTGCAGGTTGAATGAGACTGCAGTGAATGTAGTGCTGGGGAATGGTGAGGGACTGATTGCACTGGAGACTGAAACTTTCTGTTTATCCACAGGCCAGGCACAGCGCAGACAGGAGCAGTGCAGACTTCCCCACACTGTGATGAATTTAGTGCTGGTGAAAGGTGAGGGACTGAAACTCTATTTATTCACAGGTCAGGTACAGTGCGGTTGGGCTCAGTGCTGGCTGATCAGAATTGCCATGCATCACTATGCCTTGGTACTAACCTTAAGGGACTTCTGTATATGTTCTGGGCTTATGTACCAGATTACTTTTTAAAGTAATATTGTAGTGGTTATCTCTAAAAGGAATCTGGTATAGTGCACCACATAAATACTTTCATTGTCCATTTTTTCATGACATCCAGGAGACCAGGTAAAAGTTGATCATAGTGGTCTGTGGTGAGCAGCAAACAACGCTAAAATGCAGATTCCTGACCTTACCCTGGTGTTGCTAAATAAATATACATTTTCTGATTATGGTTTCCAAAATAGTGGGGTATGTGGTTTAAAAAAAAAAAGTTGTTTTTTGAATTCTTCCTGGCTGGCTTCCATTGTGTCCTAATACCTGCACTCTGCGCATTTATCACTAAAATACAGCCATGCAGTCTTTATGCTTGTCCCTCATTGCATTCTGTTCCATGCATGTTCTGTTCTGTTTCTGTCTTCTGTTTCCATCCCTGGTCCCATTTACAGTTTGTGTCGTTCTGCATTTTTTGTGTTCCCTCTGTTCTAAACTGTATCTTTCGCTTAAAATCTGACTTCTCCTTTTTATGCTGTGTTCATAAACAAAATAAAGAAAAAAAAAAAAGGCCCCCAACCCCGTATTCAGGAGGTTAGTGCATCGCTAAGCTAGTTAGTGACATGCTAACAGGGATTAGCATGATCGGACATTGTGGGGGACCATATTCAGTGGCCCCTGCTGCTCTGCACGAAGCACAGGATCTTAAGCAGCTGTGTGGATTATTATACTTAAAACGTTTGTTAAATGGTCAGAAGTATTGTAAATAGCTGTTACAGTGCAGTTGTGCAAAACAGGTAATGCTAACCATTTCCAGAAATGCAAAGCAGTAGATTGTTAACCATTGTTTGAGTGGGTCCATGGCACAGTAGACAACATGCATAAAACTGTATTTCTTCATGTTGCTAATAAGTGTGTGTGCCAAGTGCTATGCATTTTCATAGCTAATTAGTACTTTCAGATGTAAAACTGCTAATCATTTGTTTTTTGGCTTATTTAATGTGTGCAAAACATAGTGCCATACATTTGAGGGTCCCTTTGTGTACAGAACACAGTGGTAGTCATAGATTTTGAATGCCCTAGACAGCTCCTGTTGAAGTGCAGTTTAAGGAATTCAGAATCCTACGCTTATCAGACAACATAGCGGTGTGCGATGCCCCCCATTCTGGCTGACCAGGCTGAGTGCCAGTTATCAGACTGACAGCTTGAGCTGTAAGGGCTCGCACCTGGAAATGAGACTTGGCTCAGTGTTCCTCTCATGGTTACTAATTTTCTAATAAACTAAATCCCTGCTAGTGTACCCCAATCACTGGACCGAGATCTACATTACTATAAGAAGTCACGTATCTCTTGTAGTCTTTTGTCCTCCCCATCCCCTGATCGATGGTCCGAGATGTAAAAATGTGCCCAAGCCTAAATATCCCTGGTAATCTGATGTCTACCCCATCTCCAAGTTGCTTGTCTGAGTTGTACAGATCTGTCAGACCTCACATATCCCTGATAATTTAGTGCCCTGCCACTCCCTGATCGCTGGTCTGAGATGTACAGATCTGTGAAAACCCACATAACCCTGGTAGTCTAATGTCCCCCACCCCCACCCCCTGATCGCTGGTCTAAAGTATAGAAATCTGTCAAAGCTCACATATCTCTGGTAGTCTGCTGTCAATCCCATCCATCGATTGGCTGTCCGAGATGTACTAATCTGTTAAAGACCACATATTCTTGGTAACCTAGTGCCTCTCCATCCCTGATTGCTGGTCCAAGATGTACAAATCTGTCAAAGCCCACATATCCCTGGTAATCTAGTGTCCCCCTCCACCCCCTGATCGCTGGTCTGAGATGTAGAAATATGTCAAAGTCCTATTTCCCTTGTTGTCTAGTGACCGCCCCCACCACCATTCCAATCCCCGGTCTGGACTATATAGAAGTGTCAGATCTCTATTATACTGGTAGTCTAGTGGACACTACTACCACCACCACCACCACCTGATCATCGCATAACCCCTCCTGCTCTGGCCTACCACTAGCACCTTCCCTCCGCCGCGATTACACTCCTGACTCACTGTACGTAATGGCAAAGCCCTGCTGCCATCCACAGAAGGTGATCAGCACAGGCCCTCTGTTCATCACACCTGCCATCAGCCATCTGAGTTACAGTAAGCAAATGCGTGCACCTACTGTAGAAACAGCCGTTTCTACAGTAGGCGGGTGCTTGCTTTCAGTCGCTCAGACATGAAATGGCTGAGGTAGTGAGCGGAGGATTTATGCCGTCGCCATCTGGATGGTAGACGATATCTTTGCCATTCATACAGAATGAGTTGAGTGCTAAGAGAATGGGCTGGGGAGGGGGTGTACTAGGAAATAGGGCTTTGACAGATTTGTACATCTCAAACCCGTGGGGGGGGGGCACTAGACTCTTGGGGAAATAGGGGTTTGACAGGTACCAGTACTCCTTCTGGACTGGGTATCGTATGTGGGGGGGGGGCACTAGTCACCAGGGAAACAGGAGTTGACAGCTGCATATTTTGGACTGGAGGGTTGAGGTGTAGGCATCCACTAGACTACCAAGGAAGTAATTGCTTTGAGATCACTACATCTCCGACGATTGATGAGGGGGCACGGCCATGGCCCTGCACAATGCCTCTGCACATTGCTGCATGCTAGCATTGTCAGGCGATGCCATGGGACACAGAATGACATGCAACTGGCCCCTTAGAGCCTGGCATGCTTTGTGTGCTCATTAGCACGACGGCCACTGAGTATGGCTCACAGGAACAAAGGTGCAGTCCTGTTTGGAATGTGATATCTCTATTTGCTCCTGTGAGCCACTTTTTTGCATGGAATTGTGTTAGTGCTGCACATGGTCACTGTGTGCTGCGCTTCCACAGCTGCCATATTCAGACAGGCAGCTGCACTGGTCAGAGCACATTGCCTGTCTGACTATTTATTTAAATCTAGGATTACATAATACCTTTGAGCCGAGGCTCTTTTACAAAGGTTCCACGTCAGAAGACCGGACAATACAGTTTATGAAATTACAGAGTAAGACAGTCGGCCGTACGTTGTCTTGCTTGTACCGTGGGCTTTGAAAATGGGGGCCTAAAAGTCCATCTAGTCTGCCCTGTTGCCCTGCTGTGTAGAACATTGACTTACCTCCCCTTCAGAGTTCTCCCCCACTTCCTTCCTCCCTCCCTCTTGCTTCTGAGAACCCCCGTGAAGATGTGCCATTCTGGTTTAAGCCCAGATATAGGCCAAGAATTGACCACATTGCTGGGTAATCTATTCCACACAACCATCTTTAGCTCCATGAAAAAATACTTCTTGATGACTTTTCTGAATTACCCCTGCTTGATGTTGTGTCCCCCCTGCTGGATGTATTGTTTCTCAGCATAAACAGATCTGCAGAATTCACCATCTTGAACATCGGTAAGTATTTGTATGTTTCTGTCATATCCCCCTCTCCCTCCTGTTCTCTAGAGAATGCATGGTGAGACTTTCCAGCCTTTCCTCATAGGATCTTCCCTGCTGCCCCAGATCATTTTGTTGCCCTTCACTGTATCATGTCTAATTTATTTTTGTCCTTCCTCAAATGAGGGCTCCAGAACTACACAAAGAACTCAAGGTGACGTCGAACCAGTGACCTATACAGTGGCAGTATGACCTGCTTCTTGCAACTAGTGAACCCCTGCCTGATAACCCCCAGCATCCTGCTAGTCATCCCGTACATCTTACTGCATTGGGAAGAGGTTTTTAGACTACTGGTAATTATTTGTCCCAGTTCCCTTTCCTCCTTTGAGTGCTCCTCATTTATTCCATTAATAAAATATTTTGTTTGCAGTGTTATGCAGCCTGTATGCAGTACTTTATATTTTTTGGCATTGAATTTCAATTGCCAGATACTGGACTCTGCAGTCTCTTTACATCCTTTTTTATGCTGCCAGGTCCCTTCTCACTATTTTATTTATTTATTGATAAATATCGGATAACACCTTTGAGTCAAAGACTCTTTTTTACAAAGGTTCCACGTCATACATAAGAAGAGACAATAGTGTACAGAGTAACAAGTAACATAGTAGTTAAACACAGCGGTTACAGAATGGTTGCAGATGATTACAGAAAATACAAAGAATACAAAAAATAGCAGCTGGGAATAAAGGTTGCAGGTATATGCATAGCATTACAGGGCGATGGCACTAGCCATGCCCATGCGTTATTCGTTGGCCAAGGCTGGACAGAGGTGTCCATTGTCATGGTATAGGCATGCTCAGGGGCGGCAGACCAGAGTTAGGTCCGTAGACATGGGAGATGAGAGGTGGTAGAAAAATGGAGGGTCAGGTTTAGGGGCAATCACATACCGATTCTTGGGTAATAAGGTCTCTTAGTTGGTACTTGAACCGACCAAGTTTGGGTTCAGTGAAAAGGGAGTTTGGGAGTGAGTTGAGCCAGGTTGGGGTCAGATATCAAAACGTTCATTGGCCAGAGGTGGTTCTGCATCAAGGTACCCTAAAGTGGGTAGTTGCTGACTGCCGTGTGAGGCGACTATCCACCCTCCCTCAGAGCGTTGTGTCATCTGTAAAGGGACTCACTTTCCCCTGTGTCCCCATCACTTTACTCTGTATCCCTATCTCTCTGTCATTACACAGTAAAGGAAGTGTAAATAATGCGGTTTATGTTTTCTTATGTGAATTGTAAATTTGGGCATGTCTGAGATAAGTTTAATCACCCTGTTTTGTGTGTTTGTTTTGAAATAGTCCTATTTTTTTCCTTATGTATTACCCAATATTAATGCAGCCTTTTTCTCTATCCAGTATTCATCTTTTAATTACTTAGCAGTTCTGGAACAAGGTGACGTCAGGTGAGCTGAGGGACTACATTGAAGCGGGGCACAGTGACATCACCTGAACTGGTGTCACTGAATTCCACTTCAATGTACGCTTCGGCTGAACTGATGTCATTGGGTTCTAGAACTGCTAAATACTTAAATTCTGGGTGGAAAGAAGGCTACATTAATAGCGGTCCTTAGAGAAGGAAAACAACAGGACTATTTCAAAACCAGTACATAAAACTTTACACTGGGGTGAAACAGACTTCATACATACCCGCATTTACAGTTGTAGTAAAAAAACGGGAATGTTTGTTTATGTTACTTGCAAATAGTAGTGGCCCAAGGACAGACCCCTGAGATACCCCACTTCCTAATACCAAAGAACTTTTCATTCAGTATCACTCTCTGAGTCCTACCAATCAATTAATTCTCAGTCTAACTAGTTAACCCATCCCAAGTTTAGGTCCCCTAAATTCTTCACAAGCAAAGTTCTGCTGAAATACAAGTAAATGATGTTGTCTGCCCAGCCAGCAATCATTTGTGTCGCTGAACTAAGAAAAAATCAATCAGATTCATTTGGCACGACTTGTCCCTCATGAACCCATGCTGATTTTTATCCATGAGCCCATTCACCGCCAGGAATTCGACTATCTGTCCTTGAATAATTGTCTCCTGTAGCCTGCCTACTACAGCTGTTCAGCTCACTGGCCAATAATTACCTGGGTTCTCCCTATCCCCAGTCCTGTGAACCAAGATGGAACAAGGTCTGCTATCCTTTACTAGGAGGAGGTCATGGTAGACCCTGAACAGAGCTGTTTCCATACTATGTTGAGGCTGGAAACCGGACTGGAATGGTTTACAGATGTCATGTTTCTCCAGATGTTGTTCCAACTGCACCGCCACCAGCTTCTTGATCAACTTCCGCGAAAAGGGAACATTTGAGACAGTCCAGTAATTTGAGAGAATGCTAGGGTCCAGATATGTTTTTTTTATGTTTGTCTTGAATGCATGGGCAACGAATATTTTGTTAGAGTGGCTTTTGAGGGGTGTGAAATTGTCAGTCCAATGCAGAGTGGTCTGCAAGGGGCTGGTCAGTGTCACACCACTCATCAGCGAGGCTGGTCATGACAATGTCCTGGCTTGCTGGGTGGAAATGTTGTGTAGTTCAAAGGAGAGAGATGACCCAATTAGGTTGGCTCTTTCCTTTGATCTACATAACCGCTGTCCAGCAAGCACGGCTGATCTGCCATGATCAGCCAGCTGAGGCTGACTTACACTCTGCAAAAAACAAACCTGTCAATCGATGTCTTTCTGTAGCGCTCCACATTGTCAATGGGAATCACAACAACTGGGTATAGTGCACCCCTACCAGGGGAGTGGCACAGCCCAAGCTTTAGAATGTCGGGCAGATGAGGATTCCATGCTGCAGCAACTCCCCAGTTCAGCTGTGCCATTTGAAGGGGACAGAGCTACTTTTCTCTTCTCTCAAGAATTTCAAGTTTTAAGATTTCAAGACTTCATTTCAGTTCTGCACTGCATGTTGGGGCTGCCTGTTTCAGGGAGTACCCCTAAATTAAATCGTGCCTGTTAAGCTGCAGCTTTCAAATTGAATAACCTGCCTTTTTTTCTTATTCTCTGTGTGGATTGGAGCCACTAGGGTGTGGTCCTCATTTAAAAAAAAAAAGAAAGAAGTGCCACAGGTAGTAATAGTTTTATTTATTGGGAGTGTAGGGTCTTTGGGGGGGGTCTTTCGGCTCTAATATAGGTTCCTTTGCACCCCCCCCAAGCCTCAGGTTTTGTGTTTGGTACTTTTATACATCTAATGTGTGCTTTCCATACTTTTTGTAGATGTTTCAGTGATTTTTTACCATAAACCTCCTGTTTTTTTTGTTTGAACAGCCGCCATTAGGGCTGGGTGCACACTCCTTCGCTTGGGTTTCCCGCTATTGTCTAGAGCGCACACCTGTGGTACGTGTGCTTGCACAGTGCTAATCCCATTTGCGCAGCACAGTCACCATTGAATTGCATTGCACAAGTGTGCACACATCTGCGCAAGCGTGCTAATGCATGCGAGCACACGCTGCGAGTGTGAACCCTTATTCTAGTGCTTTTTTAGGTGCCAATACAGGATTACAGTTTGCCCTGCTGGTTTTAGCCCATCAAGCAATAGGACTAATAATTTTTATATTATTACAGCTAACATACATCCAGCAGTCTTGGGTTTGATTCTCACGACCTCCACTTGTGTGATGTGTGACTCTGAACAAGGTTTTTTAAGACAACGCTGAAAAATATTTTAGCCCAGAAAAGGATATTGGGGCTAATTATAATATTTTACTCACAGTTGTTATCTGGCACAATTATATTTCTCTTTGGCACCATGACTTATCGGAGACCATTAATCAAGAAACAATGTAAGTCCTGCAACAAAGGTGATGGGGCCCTCCCCATGGGTTCCTTTTGTCCTTATTGTTTTACTGAGCACCCCCAGATGGTCTTCGGGACTGTGGAGGGGGAGCACCTGGTTCTTAATTGGCAGTGGCAGCAGAATGGCAGGATATTACCTTCGTGGCTCTGACGTGAGCTTGAACCCCGATGTCCCACAGATACACCTGACTCCAATAAGGCCCCCCAGGTCGGGGGGAGCCCATTCAGGCATGTCCAGGTGCGGCACAGCAGGCTTAGGCTGCGATAACATGTGCAGGCAAACCCCGACCCAACCTTTCTTGGGGAAGTTCCTGACCTTAACTTAAAAAAAAAAAAGTCTGATTCAGGGATGTTTTTCTCCCCTGCTTCATAATAAGCCCTTGTCTTTTTGGATAGCTGATGCATGTAGTCCCTTACAGCTCAGGAGGTACAGTCTTTGGAGATGGCAGATGTCAGTCTGTCTCTGTGTGCATTTTCTTTGGCTACTGTGTGACAAAATTATTGAGGAGCACTGGGCAGGTGTGGATCAGGAAAGTGTCTTCCCAACCATGCCATGGATTTTCTTTTTCAAAGAAAATGTCTTGCGGTTGTGAAGCCCCTTCACTAGAGGACAAGGCCGTTTGTATTTCTGAAGACACCGCCCTGCCTATAGAAGGCTCTGGCCCTATCAGCCTTTCATGTTAAGCAGGTGAACACTGCGTGCAGGAGGGGTTTCGTCTCTAGTAGCACACAACAGCTGTACATCTTGTGCATATTTTATTGTCCAGGGTCTTCAGCATATAGGTCACTACCCTGGCCAGTTTTGTTCCGCCTTTCTAAAGGGGCAAGCATTTTTTTTTTTTGCAGTTTATGGCCATGGTTCTACCTTCCAGGTAGTTATTCACTGGAGAATTTAGTGCCAGACCGCACTACCTGCTGCATTGTTTTCGACCATGAGGGCCATGTGGCTTGTCATTGGGTCTGGTTAAGTTTCATAACCTAACCTGTTTAACATCCCCTTAAGGGAGGCCTATGGTTTGATTCTTTTCTTGATACTGTTTTAAAAAATAAATACATAAATGCAGTTAAAAGGGTTTTTCTCCAGTGTCAAACAACGGCGCAAGACTAATATAACCTAGTGGGGCCATGGTAACAGCCGATGTAGACAGTTCTGAGGGGAGTTCCGTTCCTTCAGAAATTGGCTTCTGGGAGTGGAGATGTATACTCAGAAAGCAGGTTACAGTATCAGAGGAGCACTAGCCAGGCACCATGCAGGAGGCCCATCTCCACAAGCATTGTGCCTCACTAGAGAGCACACGGCCCATCCCTAACTCCTTTTCTTGGTGGTAGATTAGAGAAGTTTTCCTCAAGATGGGCCGGAACAATGTCAGACGCCTTATTAGGGGTCGCTTCGCCCCAGTTTTTTCAAGGGCGGTTAAAAGGCCAGGTGTCATCAGAGCTCCAGGCTCTTTTTCTCTTCAGACCAGAGTACAGGTCTTGCTAATCAGTGAGTTCAATGGTCCTGTTCGTCTTATTAAATGGTCTCCAGAAAGTTAGGGAGTTGTTAGGCTTTTCTTAAATTCAGGAGCCTGAACAAATTTGTGCTCCACAACCTTTCCAGATGGAGCCTCGGAGGTCAGTCACCGGGCTGCTCGGTCAAGGGGTTTTCTTAAGCCTCAATTCATCTGACGATTGCCTGCCGCCACGTTCCCTATGTCAGTCCTACTCGGAGTATCTCAGGTTTTGATACTGGATCAACCTTCCAGCATAGGGCATGTCTTTGCCCGAGCATCAGCCCTTCTGAGTTCCTTGAAGGTGTTCGTAGTCTTGGTGGCTTAATGTCTATCCTGACTGAATGACCTGCTTATTCGTGCACTGACTTTCTCCTTAGCAAGAGGTCGGTACTCAGCACTCTAGATGTGCTAGAGCTGCATGGCTAAGGGTGAACTGGAAAAAGAGCTATCCTGAGCCATCTCTGACCTTGAATATCTGGTAAAAGTTTTTTGGTACAAAATTAAGAAAGGTTTTGCAGCCCTTTTTTTCCCAGATGGTAACTTTTGTTAGAAGTCCACTGGCTCACTGCAGTTTGGGCCTCAAGATAGGCATCAGCAGTTTAATCCTGTGGGCCCGCTTATAGATGTAGTCTATTCAGTGGGTTTACTGTAGGCCTGGGATCCTTCATCAGAGGATTATCAGCCAGTTTTCCTTTTAACCCTTAGCTTCTTTACTCCCTGAGTTAGTCAGTGGATGTGCAAGATATGAGCAAGTTCCACTAGAACTTCCAGAGGTATTTCTCGCAACAAACGTCAGCCTAGATGGATGGGAGACAGGTCGGAGCCACTTTACCACTCAGGGAACTTGGTCAGTGTACGAACAGCATCTCCACATTATTGTTCAGGAGATGGAGAAGGTCCACCTAGCTTCCCTTAGTTTTCATCCATGGTGCTAAACATGGTGTGCATTTGTACATAACCATTAAGGCATGGGAGATGTTTCGAGAGGTTGTCAGCCTGTCGACAGCTCACCTGCCAGGGGTATTGAACCTTCAAGCAGACTGGTTAAGCTGCAGAATGTTCATCCCATAGAGTGGAGGTTGAACTGGAGGTTTTTTGAACTCCCGTACAACCTGTTTGGTCGACATCAGATCAGTCTGTTCGCATCCAGCTGCAATGCTCAGACCCGAGAAGGTTTTTTCAGTCTTTTTGGTGCCCACAGTTGGGGCCAGCAGTCACTGTACCTCAAGAGTGGACCTTCAGGAGAGCATATTTTTCCTCTACTAACTCTTTTTCCAAAGTTTACAGAGAAAATAATAAATAAAAATAAAAGACGCTCTGGAGGGAGCTGCCTCTTGTTAGCCGATGAATGGCAGAGAAGACTGTAGTTCTCAGACTTAGTGAATCTTGCTCAGCAAGCACCTTATGCATTCTGGTATGTAGAGACCTGCTCAAGGTCCCTCTCTCTCTCCACCCAAAAAAATTCAGGAATGATACAGCTCGTGCCCTGGCTCCTGAGAGGAGGAGGCCCTCCTATATACCTTAAAAAAAAAATATATATATATATATATATATATACACTACCGGTCAAAAGTTTTAGAACACCCCAATTTTTCCAGCTTTTATTGAAATTTAAGCAATTCCAGTCCAGTGAATAACCTGAAATGGTACAAAGGTAAGCGGTAAACTGCTAGAGGTTAAAAAAAAGTTTACATTGGCAAAAACTGCTTTAGAGAAATTGCAAAGAAAGCCAAGGTGTCAGTGAGTACAGTTTTCTACACCATCAAAAGGCACTTGGAAACTGGAGGAAACTCTGACAGGAAGAGGTCTGGCAGACCTAAAGCCACAACAGAATCAGAAGACAAGTTTCTGAGAGTCAACAGCTTGCGTGACAGGTGGCTCACAGGAAAACAGCACAGAGTGACTGGCACCCTGAACCAAAAGGGCTACCACAGCATTTTGCAGCGCCATGCAATACCCTCTGGTCTATGCCTAGTTGGTCAGGGGTTCATCCTACAGCAAGATAATGACCCGAAACATACCTCCAGGCTATGTCAGAACTACCTTCGAGGAAAAGAACAAGACGGTAGGCTTCAAATCATGGAATGGCCAGCACAGTCTCCAGACTTAAACCCCATCGAGCTGGTTTGGGATGAACTGGACAGAAGGGTGAAAGCAAAGCAACCTAAAAGTGCAACACATTTGTGGGAACTTCTGCAACAGTGTTGGGAAGAACTTCCCGAACAATATTTGATGTCCATTGTAGGAAGAATGCCACGAGTGTATTCGGCGGTTACAGTATATCTGCAAAAGGTGGCTACTTTGATGAGTCAAAAATTTAGATTAAATTTTGTTAAACAAAATGATTCTATGATTTCTTTTTTATCTCCAATTGTTTATTTGTTCTATGCTTTAATTTCAGGGTACATTGAGACATTAACCTGCATAAATTTCAATAAAAACTGGTAAAATGGGGGTGTTCTAAAACTTTTGACCGGTAGTGTATATATGTGTGTGTGTGTGTGTGTATGTATATTTACATGCATACATACATATACATATGTATAGATATAAAGGGGATACATGATGGGCAGGAGTGTGATATGGCAAAATATTCTCACTCCTGCAGAGTGAGCTCTGGATACTCGTGAGTGCAGGAGTGAGAATATGTTGCTATATCACACTATCTGCACATCACGTATGCGATTTATACAATAGGGGCCTCTAATATTTGTGCTGCTATATTTTATTTGTTGTCCTTAGTATTCTTTTGTGGGCTGAATGTCTTCCATAGGTGTAGTTAGGTTGTCTGAATGGATGGTGTCTGTGTATTTCCGATGGTTAGCATGGTAAATGAGTGTTACTTCAGTAATTTCTGTGGTGGTTGCGATCTTGCGTGCATTGTGTGTTATGTGTGGTTGGTCTGTGTGAGACTGTGGGCAGGGTTAATTTCTGGCAAAACGGTGAGTGTTTCCTGGTGAGACCGGTGTGTACAGTAGTTTTATTTTTATGGTTGTTCTTTTTTTGGCATGATGAAATATGTTTTATATATTTATACTGTGTATGGGAGAGTTTGGTGAATTGGGTGGTTCTTAACTTTTTCTTCTCTGTTTCCGTTACGTTTTCGTCACCGGCACCTTACAGGAATTGTTTGCTGATTTTGAGACGGCATCTCAGGATATCTGACAGAAGGAATCTGATTTGCAAAGGTAATATTTTTTGTAGCTGGGTGCTGTGTGTTGAGATGTTACTGGAAATCTTTGTGGATGCATCATTTCTGCAGTTAATTAGACTTTACTGTCTGACTGCAGCACGGGAATACGTCAAGGAGTTTTGAAAGTAGTTCCACAAAAAAAAGAAATGGGAGTGATGCCACTGACATAACCACTGTGATAATATCAACTGCTGACATAGGCACTGTGTGTCTAAATGTAAGATATTATCACTATGTCTACGTCAGCAGGATTTATTCAGTGGGGCGTGAGTGATATAAGTTTTTATTTTAAGTGTTATCAGCTCACCCCTATGGTATAAATAAATAAAGATATGTGTATATATATATATATATGTATGTATATGTGTGTGTATATATATATATATATATATATATATATATATATATATATATATGTGTGTGTATAGTTTTCCCCGTGAAAACTACTTGACTCCTTGATGGCTGCCAGAAATCATCTATGTTTGCAGCCTATGCTCTGGTAGGGGCCTCCTCTGTCTTTACCTTGGGCCAGCAGGGAAGGTTTTCTCCTTCAATGGCTTCTATTCCACTGGTATTTCTGGTTTTCTATAAGAAGGCAGAGAGGTTGACATTGAGTTCACTGATCGTCCGGGTTCGGTTCTGCTATCGCAGCCCCATGGTTTTTGGCTTCGGAACTCATGGGCATGTGTTTGCAGGACACGTCTGCTGTTCTGATCTGGTTTGCTGTGGGATCTGTTGGGTTCAGAATGCCCTTGACAAGTTTTCTGAACCACTCCCATCCACATTGCTGGATGTGTTGTTTTACAGGCTTTCTGTTAAGGAGTCATACCTTATTAGGAATAAGGACAGGTGGTACTCAGAATGGTGTTCGTCCTTCAGGTGCTCATTGCCTTCTGTCCGCCTGTCTGCAGCCACTTCTATTTAAGGGAAGGAATTGCACTCATCTTGCATCGCTGAGATCGACTCTACACGGATGACTGTGTTCTGTGAGACTGAGAGTCTTGTTTGTTCTTATGGAACAGACAAGCAGGGGCAACAGGCCTTCCTTTTTATGCCACCTTTGCTAAAAGGGTGCGGGCCTGCTTTGACTGCGGGTCAGTGTTGTAGTAAGAGGAGGTCCCCGGCTCTCCTCAAGGCTCACCACTCTAGGCTAAGGCGGTGCCCTGGACATGCAAATGAAGCATTTGTGTTTAAGATTATGCAAGGCAGTTATGTGGTCTCACATCCATGCGTGCACAAAACATCCACCTTGATGTTTAGAGTTCGCCTGACGCAGTTTGGTGGCAGAGTGCTACAGACAGCAGTTAGCAAGTAATTCTCAGTGCTTGTCTCTGACATATGGGGTAATTTTCTTTGCCCCCCCTCCTATTTTTCTGGGTACTGCTTCTTAGAACCCAGTTGCTATCATTACCCATTGACAATATTGAGCGCTATAGAAAGAAAAAACTAACGTCATACTTCCCGTAATTTCCTTTTTTTTCTTTTTTTAGCTTCAACATTGTCAATGGGTCCTCCCATGAGCCTTCTCCTGTGGTAGAATCTTATCCTGTTGTAAAAACACACTACCATTTTTTCTGGACATCCCTGTTCCTTGCTGTACTATACTCATAAATAAAAAAAAAAAAAAAAAAGATTGTTTTTCGATCAGTCTGTGACCACAGATTAAAAGCTTTGCTGGTAACTCTTGAGACATTTTCTCTTTGTTACAGGTGGCCTCACTGCATCCAGTTGCTGCCTGGAAATTCTATCTTCGTGGCTGTCAGCCTCAGCTTCCAGATGTGTGAAAGATGAGAACCTGCCTTTTGCGCAGGATGGTTCTTTAGGCAAGGAGGATCGAATTGTCAAACCTTGAGTCCAATGGAGAGTCTCCTCCTCCTCGGATGTCTGCCTGAAAGGTTAAGACCATTTTTTATTTACACGTGGCAAAGTGTTTATGTTAATAATAGATTATAATGTTAAAAAGGTGTAGCTATTATGGCACTGTGAGGTGAGTAGTAACTGGGGAGGTGCTGCAGCATGGAATCCTCATGTATCCAACATCCTAAAGCTTGGGTTGTGCCATTCCCCTGATAGTGGTGCACCATACCCAGTTGTTATGCTTACCAATTGACAATGTTGGAGCTAACAGAAAGGAAATTATGGTAAGTAGGAAGTACATTTTTCTGTTGCTGCCGCCGCCATTACTGTTCCTCCACTCGACCTTCCCACTCGGCACCCACCACCCCACACAAACATAACGCTGACACTGGGGGGTGCGCAACCTAAAATAAAGAAAACCATCCCTCATAGCTTTTTGTTTACATACAGTATACCATGTAACAAAGAAAACTGTCCATTGATGTCTGTTGCTGCAGCCACTGTTACTGTTCCCCCACCCAGCCCTACCACTCAGCACCCCCCCCCATACACACACACACACACAAACATAACACCGACATTGGGGGTGCCCAATCCCCAGTGTTGCCACTGGAAATAAAGAAAACTGTCCCAGGTATTTTTTTTTTTTTTAATATACCCTGTAAAAAAGAAAACTATCTATCAATGTCTGTTGCTACTGCTGCCATTACTGTACCCCTACCCAACCCTCCCACTCAGCACCCACCACCCCACTCTCACACCCAAGCCCTTATTTACCCACTGGGTGTCCAACACCATAATCCTCTCTGGACCGCAGCCACACCTTTACTCTTCAGCGTTGGACCACAAACTGAGCAAATCATGCATGTGGTTTAGTGTATTCCAGTGGGGTTTTGAACTCGGTGTCATAAGTTGGTCATTTTAGAATATTTGTGACCCACATTTTCAACGTGCCTTTTTGGGACCTCACCTATTGAACAGTGACACTGAAATTAGGCAAATCTGTCCTGAAAGGGGATTTCTTGGTTGCAGCACAAAATCTCCTTTCGGGCAGGAGTTGAACATTTTCTCCACCCTTGTTCATGAGGTGGGATCATAAGAAAGCTATGTTAAAACTCCGAGGTACAGATATTAAAAAACAACAGAGTTATGAGCCTACATTATTATGAATGCAGGCTCGTAACTTTGGTAGTTCTCAATATTTTTACCCCAGATTTTCAGCATAGCCATTTCTTCACAGCACATCATGAAATACAGCTGTCATTTTTCAGATCCTGGCCAAAATGTGTTTTCACACTTGTGGCGCAAAATCACCTTTTGTCCAAAATTTGAAAATTTTCTCTGCCGTTGTTCATGAGTTGGGCTCAAAAGAAGTCTGTGTGGGGTCATAAGAAGACTATGTTGAAACTTTGGGGTAAAAATATGAGAAAATAACAAAGTTATGAGTCAACGTTGTAGTTTTTCAGTGTACACTCGTAACTGTGGTAATTTTCAATATTTTGACCCCAGATTTTCAACATAGCCAAATAATGTATGGAGAGTGTCTGTTAACCTGTTTTCAGTCAGTTTAAAACCTGATAATCCCATCATTATGACATCAGTATGCTGTAAACCTTGCTTAACTATGTCATGGTGATGGGATTACAGGATAGAATGTCACCATCTGTCTAAATTCTTGGAAAGGAAAGGTGATCTGCTGCTTGGACAGTCATTCAAAACACACACATTCCATTCAGACAGTTACAAACGTGCTGCAGTATAGATCGCAGTGGCTAATTTCAGCACTTCATTTGCTCAACATACAAACCAGGAGGCATTCATAGCTGAGCAGGAGAACAAAACGCACATTGGAAAAAAACTGTATTTTTTTCCCCACAATGGCTAGTTTTTACATATACTATAAAATGCAATGCCTGAGTAATGGTGGTCAACCACGGACGTCATCACCTCTCACGGTTGCCATGGCAACTGTAAACCTCTCCAGCTGTGCTCTCGAGGTTTACTTGGTTGTCCTGGCAGCTGCTTGAGGTGATTACATTGGGGTTAACCGCTGTTACTCGGGCATTATCCTCTATTTCTTCACAGCACCTCATGAATGTGACAGCTGTCATTTTTCAAATCCCAGCCAAAATGTGTTTTTGCACTTGTGGCGCAAAATCACCATTTAGGCAGGATTTGAAAATGTTCTCTGCCCTTGTTCATGAGGTGGGTTCATAAGAAGGCTGTTTGGGGTCATATCGAGGGCTATGTTGAAAACCTTGGGTGAAAATATGAGAAAACAACAAAGTTATGAGTTTACACTGCAGTTTTTCAATGCATGCTCATAACTGTGGTAATTTTCAATATTTTGACCCGCAACATTTCAACATATTTCTTCATACCACCTCATGAATGTGACAGCTGTAATTTTTCAGATCCTACCCAAAATGTGTTTCAACACTTGTGCAAAATGATGATCTTTGGGGTATCTCAGTCATCAGGTAACGCAATAGGAACCTTCGCCATTGGTGATGGGGAATCCACAAGGAAGATTTTCAGCAGTGCAACTGGAGTCGCCCACACCATCGACATCAGCCGATGTCACCAACCCTATATAGGCATGAGCGGCCCCGCTCCCTCATTAGTTCTTTCCTGCCGTCGACTTGCTCACAAGGTCTCTGCGGAAGCTCTGTCGCAGTATTTGCACCTTTTCTCAGCCTATGATTTTTGTTTACTTACCTGTAAAAATATATATTTTTTCAAAAGGATTTTTTTTATATTTTTTGTTTTTGTCGAGAGTTAATCCCTCTATTTCTCTCTTCCATTGCTGCTGGTGCGGAAAGAAGATTGCTTCTACAGACGAACATTCCATCTGTGTGTGCTGTTTTGTGCCTGACCATGAGGTTTCTGATTGTGAGCTCTGCCAGAAGTTTAACCAAACTACGCTTCAGCAACACAAAAAGTTTCTTAAAAAATTCCTGATGGATCAACAGGTAGCCAGCTCTGGGCAGGGGTCCTCCGGGGACCTGGCCTTCCAGTCCCTGGCTGGTTCTTTGAGCTCCGAGGCCTTCAAGGCCCAAGACAAGTCCTCGGGTTGGGGGAGTCATAAAAAAGACTGAGATCACCTCTGCTCCCCCCGGCGTTACTCTTGGTTCCTGTTGGCTTCACCTTTTCTTCTTCTTCTGGGGGATCTTCGTTGACTGCAACCGCTTTGAAAAAGAGAACTGCCATCCAAGTCTCTGTGCCCACCTGACCCATACCGACCGCACCTCTGCCGCCCGACTGTCAGGGCGCTCAGCAGTTGAACTTCAGGTTGTCGGGCCCTTTTTTTTTTTTTTTTAATTTATTAAATTCTTGGATTACAAATACCTTTGAGCAGAAACTGCTCGTTTACAAAGGTTCCACGTCAAAGGATGAGGGCCAACATACATACCGAGGTAGTAAAAGAATGCACAATAAACAACCAAAACCGCTAAAAGAAAAAAATAAAGATATTCAGTTATAACATATTTTGAGATAATATTCATATAACGAGCAGCTTGAGTAGGCAGCTGGCTGCAGTAACAATAAGAGATAGAGGGCACAATAGGCAGTTAGTATTGCAGGCGTGCGACCGAGAGAGGAAGTTGGCAGGCTAATGGGCCACTGTCAGATGCTGGTGTAAAATGTCTTGTTCCAGTGGAGATGCGAAGCAGGAAAGCAGTCATAAGGAAGGCCCGTGCCAGAGGGAATGAGACTGGGAAAGGGCGGGCTGTGAGGCATGAGTGAGCTGGGAGTTGCTTAGAGAGATCTCTGTTCAGAGAAGCAGTCACATTGAGTGGTAGAGGTGAGGTAAAGTTTGAGATTCCTTTTGAAGGGTCCAAGTGTAGTAGAGGAAAGTGCTTCTTTATTGAGGGAATTGAACCATTGAGCGGCTCTATAGATAAAGGACCGCTGACCCATGGAGGTATGACATCTAGGGACCTGAAAGATTAGAGATTTGGCACCATGTGTTTGTTGAGTGCCACTGTAAGTAGTAAGGAGTGAGCTAACGCCAGGTGGCATGAGACCGAGGAGAATCTTTTTGGTAAGTAAACAGGTCTGGTATTGAATTCTGCTGAGTAGGGGTAGCCAGCTGGCCTGTGCATAGAGGTCACAGGTGTGAGTTTGTCGGGCCACACCTGTTAGTAGTCTACAGGCTTTGTTGAAAGAAACTGAGATCCTGCAGAGGGCACTTGTTGAGGCAGAGCCATAGATGGCAAGGCTGTAGTCAATGATAGAGATGACAGAGCTGTAGATGGCTAGCTTAAGGGCATCCGCAGGCATACAGTGCTTGTGTTTGTGTAGTAGTCCACTCCATATATTAGCGGTCTTGGCAACAGTGTCAGTATGCCGAGTGTAGGAGAGGGTACTATCCAGGGTAATACCAAGGTACTTGAACTCCTTGACATGTTCGATTGGGTTCCCAGCGTGGTTCTTGATGGTGAGGGACAGAGAGTTGTGTCTGCTCTTTTGCTTACAGAAGGACATGGCTTTGGTCTTGCTGTGGTTCAGGACAAGTTTATGAGAATTGAACCAGTCTTCGATGCGCTTGAAGTTGAGCTGCAGCTGGGATTCAAGGACTGTAATGTCATGGTGGCTGGAAAACAGGGCTGCATCATCTGTGTAAAGTAATATTTTTTGGTGGCAGGCACTAGGGAGAAGAGTAGAGGGCCCAGAATAGACCCCTGGGGAACTCCAGAGCAGACCGGTTTCTCATCCAAAGAGATCCCTGCAATCCTTGCACGTTGGATCTGATTATCAAGGTAGCTGGTGAACCATGGAAGGGCATTGCTGGAGATCCCAATGGAGGACAGTTGCTTGAGCAGTAGGGGATGGTTAACTGTGTCGAATGCCTTGGTAAGGTCTATAAATACTGCCCCTCCACAATTCCCTTTGTCAAGCGTGGCATGGATGAAGGCTATAAATTCCAGTAGTGCAGTGGTGGTGCTGTGCCCTTTTCTGAAGCCATGCTGCTCTGGGCACTGTACATTGTACTTTTCCAGGAATTCAACTAGTTGGTCCGACACTATTCGCTCCAGCGCTTTAGATAGTGGGGGGAGGAGTGAGATAGGTCTGTAATTGGTGTGGAGCGTCCTATCTTCTCTTTTGTGAACCGGCATGACAGTGGCTTTCTTCCAGATAGAGGGGAAATGGCCCCAATCTAAGCAAGCGATTGAAGATCTTTGTAAGTGGTTCTAAGATTTTATTGAGGACTTGTGCCAGCAGTTTCAGGTCAAGGGAGTCACCACTGTACCCTTGTTTGCCAATGGCCTTTGAATGTATTTTCTAGCTACTTGTGGTGGGACCTCCTTAAAAAAAAACTTTGGGGTTGTACGTTCTATTTGGGGGGTAATTTGGGAGTAGCCGGACGGGAGGTCGTCGAAAAAATTTGGTGGAAGGACACTGTCCAAGTTTGTAAATGTATTATTAAAAGTGCTGGTGATGGTACCTAGGTTGAGTGTAGGAGTGCCATGAAGGTTGAGCATAGTGGGTGGTGCTTTAGGATCCTTGTCTGTGAGTTCTTTCATGTTGTTCCAGAATTTTTTTCCCTGGCCCCAAGAGTTAGTCAGAGCCTCTTTGTAATAGCTGCATTTAGCATTCTGTATTTTTCGAGTGCAATCATTTCTGGCTGCTTTGTATAATTGTATGTTTACTTGCATCGGAGTTGCACAAGCACAATGCCAGAGGTGGTCTCTGTGCTTGAGTAGAGTTAAAAGGTCAGTAGTAACCCAGGGGTTGGTTTGTCTATTGACCTTCATCTTTTTCAGTGGTGCATAGATGTCACAGGCTTCGTTGAAACGTTTGATAAATAGGTCCAGAGCTTTGTTGGTGTCACTGAGGGAGTCAAGCACTGCCCAGTTCAGCCTGGTTAGATGGGATTTTAACAGCTGGAGGTTCCCTTGTTTGATAACCCTGGCATAGATAAGCTTGGGAGGGGGCTTGTGGTATTTGTTTGACCAGGAGCAGATGACAGGCGAGTGGTCACTTATTGTATCCGGGGAGTACAGAAACATTAGAGATGCGTTCAGGGTAGTTAGATAGAATCCAGTCTAGAAGCGTAAGGGAGCCTGTCCTATAGTTACACCTAGTGGGGGCATTGACCAGTTGAGTGAGGTGATGCGCCGTGGCTGCATCCTTATATGTAGCGGCCTCAGCAGAGAGCCAGTTAATGTTAAAATCACCCATGATTATGGTTTCAGAATTATGTTGTTGGACCCTTAGGTATTCCATGATGCTATGGAAGCCAGTGGCCTGGTCTCTTGGGGGTAGGTAAACTGAGATGACAGAGAGTTCCTTGTTATGTGCACCAAGGAGGATTTTGATTGTGAGGACCTGAGAGGAGTTGCTCAGGCTAGAGGATGGGATGATGTGACCCGTAAGGGTATCCTTAAGATAGATGGCGCAGCCCCCACCCCGTTTAGCAATCCTGTCTTGCCTGAAAATGCAGTAGCCAGGGATAGAGACTGAGGTATCAGGGATTTTAGGGTTTAGCCATGTTTCCACAACTGAGAGGACATCAGGGTTTTGCTGTAGGATCCATGTTTGTTGAGGATGCTGTAGGTGTTGATGGATGCCATGGTGAGTGTCCCTGTCCTTCTGCTTGGTGCCATTGCTAGCTGCCCAGGTGGTCCGGGGGGGGGGGTGAACATTTCCTGAGAGCAGGAGCAGCATAAGGAGAATTTGTAGGAGAAAGGATTTCAGCTCTGTAGATTTGCCTGTTTGTTTTGCTCCTATGCTTTCCGCCGCCACAGTGCCACCACTGTTTGGATAGGTTAGGAGACAATTAACTTGGTCAGGGATAATCAGTGGGCAGTGCGCAGTTAGTATCAGAAGGTAGCCAAAGTGCCATAGAGGGGAGCAGAGGTTGGAACTGTCTATGGTATAAATTTCTGTGGTCATGCCTAGGTTATTATGCAGTGTAAAGTGGGGCACTTGATGATGATGAGATTGTTTTGGGTTGCTCCCAATATAAATGTAACGGGGGTAAAGCACATAGTCAGTAAAAACACCTGGAAGAGCATTATTCAGTCAGAGGACGAATCAGGGTCCAAGGGAACTAGGGCTGGGAGAGGGTGTTTGCTTAATAAGGGTTGTATATGGAGAGGAAGTATCAGATAGTCAGGGCACGGTGTGATGTTCAGCTGAGGAGGATAAGTGGCAAAGGACAGGGATAGCTAATCCAATGGGAGGGCAGCACTCAGGGTTAGCTAATCCAATGGGAGGGCATCACACAGGGATGGCTAATCC
This sequence comes from Neoceratodus forsteri, assembly GCA_016271365.2. NCBI lineage: Eukaryota > Metazoa > Chordata > Ceratodontiformes > Ceratodontidae > Neoceratodus > Neoceratodus forsteri. The sequence goes on along the minus strand of CM057455.1, from coordinate 1,547,731,173 downwards.
AATGGGAGGGCAGTACCCAGAGTGGGAGGGGCGACAAGCCTGTTTAAAGGAGGCCTGGGAGGGGTGGTGGGGTGGGACAGAATACAAACCCGAATTACAAAGCCAAGGACAAGGCAGCAGGTCGGCAGAGTAGGGCAAAAGAGCGCTCCAGTGGTCATGCTGGCAGGTTCCGTAGTGCCCAATCACAGGCCGCTAGGATTTGCAGTGACCTGTCAGGAGGCTGTGAGAGGAGGAACAGGCTCTGCGGCAAGAGAGCGGTTGTACCTGGCGCAGGGATCCAGTGTAGGGCTCCAGGAGGGCGTCCTTGGATGGCTGGTTGTGTCCGGCACGGCAGCTGAAGTTGAGGGCGTAGGGCGCCGCTAACAGCGGTCGTGCCGTGCGTTGGTCCGGTCTCTCTGGTGCAGGGATCCAGTGTAGGGCTCCAGGAGGGTGGCCTTGGATGGCTGGTTGTGTCTGGTGTGGCGGTCGTAGGGCGCCGCTAACGGCGGTCGTGCCGTGTGTTGGTCCGGTCTCCCTCCCTGTCATCGAAGAACATGTTTGTCATCGACGGCTGTCCCGTCAAGACCTGCTCCTTCTCCCACTAGGGCTACAGGCTCATTGGGTTCTCTTGGCACAGCAGGCAGGTCGTTGACATCTGTGCCATCGAACCCACCACCGTCGACCTGGATGAAGTCCTGATCAGTTTCACTAATGTGCTTGTTTAGCAGCTGGGTGCCTTGAATAGTCCCCCTTCGCTGACACAGTCAACAGCGGCTTCATTGTGGATGCCTGTTTGTCAACCCCTGGAGACCCCTCCTATGGGCTGCTGCCGGCAAACCCAGTGCCAGACCCAGAGATCAAAGAGGTTGACGTCGAGGAGTAGTATCACCCTGATCTCATTCTTCCCGATGTGGAGGAAGAAGAGAAGGAGGTCCTAATTTCTGACAGGTCGACAGCCTCTACTGTCAGTGAGGACTCTATAAAGCATACTCCCAAGTCTCCTCCTGAGTGCCCCACATTTTTTAATGTGATGAAGCAGCTGTCCTCATGGGCTTCCATACTTCGGAAGAGGATGCCACCACAAAGAATCTGGTGGATTTTTTGGAGATCCTAAAATCTCCCTCAAAGATCATTCTTCCAATGCTTCCAGCATTGATGAATGCAGCCTCAGCAGCCTGGCACAGACCAGACATGGTGCCGGCTATGCCATGCAGGGTGGACAAACTTTATCATGCCCCCTGAGGGTCTCCCCTGTTATGCTGCTCATCCATAAACTGACTCGGTGGTCATTAAGGCACCTCATGACAGATCTAAGCTGCTTAAGATCACCTTAGTTCCCTTCCCCAGACAAAGAGTCTGGCAAGATTGACCTTTGGGGAAAAAGGATTTATGCCTTCTCCACACTAGGTTTTAGGATTGCTAACTATCTGTCATATGTGGTTAAATACCAGAATGCCAGTTGGAAAAAGGGCAAGGCCACAGCCCAATCAGTTCCAGAGGGCACCCAAAAGCAGGAGCTGCTTCAGTCCCTCCAAGCAGCTGAGGATATTAGCTAATGGCTCCTCAGAACCTTGTATGATATGGCTGACACTGTTGCCAGGGCAGCTGCCACAGGCATATGTGTCTGCAGACACTGCAGGCTCACAGTTTTGGGGTTTGCACTGGACGTGCAATAAAAAGTGCTTAATGCCCCCTTCAGTGGCACAAAGCAGTTTGGCTCTGATGTCCAGGACATCATAAATGATCTGCAAGCTTTGGTCAGGGCCCTCAAGTCTGTCCAATCCCTGTACCATACTAACAACCGAGAGGCAGAGGATGCCCTCTCTTTTGTGGAGCAACCAGTAGGCCTGGTTCTGGTCCCCAACACCGAGGAAAATGCAGGGCCCAGACTGTCTTCCCAGGCCTCACCAGGACTGGTCCTACGGCCAGGCATCCCAGGAATGATGGACCAACCCAAGCGGCCGGCTTCACCTCTGCCTGACTCCTTGCCGGAACCGCCTCTTCTGTTCCCGGACCAGGAGGTGGTGTTTGGAGGTTGGTTTTCCGTCCATCTAAATCAATGGAGAACCATAACCTCAGATGCATGGAGTCTGCAGATCTTAGAGAAGGGTAATATCTTGGAGCTCATCGAGCAGCCTCCAGACACTCCGTCTCCACCCTCCAGTTATGCCCCGGCTCAGTTGTCTGCTCTCCAGGAGGAGGTGCAGTCTCTTCTATGTAAGCAGGCCACTGAGCCAGTGCCCAGGTGCTAGAGAAGCAAGGTGTTTTATTCCAGGTTTTTTCTGGTCCCCAAAAAAGACCGGAGATCTGAGGCCTGTTTTAGACCTTAAAGACCTCAATCTGTGTGTCCAGTACAAAAAGTTCAGGATGATAACTTTTCCTGGTCTGATGCCCTTTCTCAAGACAGGGAACTGGCTCTGTTCACTGGACATTAAGGATGCTTACCTGCACATCTCGGTCTTTCCTCCTCACAGGAAGTTTCTTTGCTTTGCTTTTCAGGGTGAGTATTATCAGTTCAAAGTGCTGCCCTTTGACTTATCCTCTGCATCGCAAGTCTTTACCAAGTGCTTGGCAGCGGTTGCAGCAGTTCTCATAAGAGGACTGTCTAGTGGATGATTGGCTTCTCAAGGCCCCATCCAGGGAATAGCTTTTGCTGACTCTAGAGCGAACTCTTCGGCTCTTCCACACCCATGGCATTACAGTCAATCTGCCCAAGTCGGTTCTAGTACTGTCCCAAAGATTGCAGTATATTGGGGCAGTTCTGGACTTGGTGCAGTGGAAGGCCTTCCTGCCCCAAAACAGAATAGAGTGCCTGATAGCCCAAGCTCAGGAAGTCGCTCAGAGCCGGTACATACCTGCCAGGGTATATCTCAGGTTGCTGGGCCTGATGGCAGCTGCCATCCCCACCGTTACATTAGCCAGGCTCCATATGAGTACCCTCCAGCGGACCCTCTGGGTACAGTGGGACCAGCGCATAGACGAGTTAGACCAACCAGTTCTGGTCTCTTCCCCAGTACGCAGAGTACTACAGTGGTGGATGGACCCATGGAATCTGCTTCAAGGAGTTCCCTTCCAGATTTCTTCCCCGCATCACATACTAACCACAGATGCCTCAGGTCTGGGTTGGGGAGCACACCTGGGTCTCTTCCAAACCCAGGGCTCTTGGTCCCAAGAGGAAGCCTCCTGGCATATTAATGCCCTGGAGATGAGAGCGGTGCTCTACGCCTTGCAGGCTTTTCAGGAACACCTTGCTCCAGGTCAACTGCTGGTGCAGTCAGACAATTTGAGTGTAGTTTACTCATCAGCAAGCCGGGGGGTGGGGCTCATTCACCTCCTATGCAGGAGGCCATGAGAGTGTGGTACTGGGGCATTGGACCACAGTCTGGCACTCCCTACAGTAATTGTGCCAGTTGTGTTAAACACTCTGGTGGACAGTCTCAGCCGGACTCAGTCCAACATGCACAAATGGGAGCTTCTCTCATTTGTTGCAGAAGACTTCTTCGACAGATGGGGTCATCCAGAGTTGGACCTTTTTGCGTCCCCACTCAATGCAAAATTGCCCAATTTCTGCTCGCTAGATCCAGGGCTTGGAGTTTTCTGGTGAAACATGTTGCCCCTCTTTTGGAGTGGGAGATTTCTTTATGCATTCCCTCCATTTCCCCGATCCAGAGGGTGCTAATCAAGTTGCAGATGGAAGGGGCCACAGTGATTCTGGTGGTTTCATTCTGGCCTCGCCAGATATGGTTCCCTCTCCTTCAGCAGATGGTGGAGGAACCTCCGGTGCCTCTTCTTCTTCCTCTTTGCAGGAATCTGCTAACCCAGGATCAGGGGACCCTGGCCCATCCCAACCTCAGGTCCCTCCTCCTGCATGCCTGGCTCCTGAGAACATAGCCATCACCAGGTTTGAGAGCTCTCACAGGGTGGCGGATGGCCTAGTGGCCGCTCAGAAGACTTTCACTCAAGCCATATATGCCATGAAGTGGAAGTGGTTTGCCATCTGGGCTGCCAGACATAGCCTAGACCCTTTCGCCTGTTAAGTGAAACACATCCTGGAATACCTCATTTCGTTGTCAGACTCAGGCCCCCAGTATTCTTCCCTCAAGGTCCACCTTTCGGCTATTTCTGCATTCCATGAGCCTGTAGGTGACCACACTATTGCTCAGCTGGATGCTTCCCGGTTCTTTCTTGGGTGCATCCTGCATCTGAAACCTCCAGTCTGTTCTCCAGTCCCGGCTTGGGATTTGAATTTTTTTGGGGAGAAATTGACCACATCTCCCTTTGAGCCAGTCACATCTTGCAATTTGTGCTTTATTTGATTTTTCACAAAGACAATGTGTCTTTGTGAATGGATCCTAAGTTTCTGCCTAAGGTGATTTCAGAATTCACACTCAGTTAGGCTATTCACCTTCCTGTTTATTTTCCTGAGTGTGCCAATCCAAGGGAAGCATTGCTTCATATGTGAGATGTGAGCAGAACTTTGAAGAATTACCTGCTTAGGACTAAGGAGTCCCGAAAGTCAAAGTAGTTATTTGTTTCCTTCACCTGAGGTAGAGGGGGCGCTTTAGTTTCTAAACAATGTTTATCCAAATGGTTGGCTAATTCCATTGTGTTTTGTTACCTACAAGTACGGCAAAGAGTTGCTGAGTGCTGTCAAAGCTCATTCCACCAGGGGAATGGCTACCTCATTGGCTTGCTTTCAAGGGATTTCAGCTGCTGTTATCTGTGCAGCTGCCACCTGTAGTACAGTCCATACCCCTACCAAACATGAGAGTCTGGACATTGCCTCAAGAGCCTGTGCAGAATTTGGTAGGGCTGGGTTACAGGGACTCCTGTCTGAAGTTTGTGGAGAGCCCTCCTCCCAGACTGACTGTTTTGCACTTGTAACTGCTTGGTACTCATTCCGACGGTGTTACCTGATGACTGAGATACCCCCAAAGAAGACAGAGCAGTTACATAAGAACTTACCATAACAGTAGATCTTCGAGGGAATCTCAGACATCGGGTATATACTGTATTTCCCTCCCACCATCCTTCTTCCTGGGGTTCCTGTTTCGGAGCTGGCTGTCTGGTGTATCCAGCTTTTCATTCAGGTCTGAGCACCTATTCCTGTCCTTGATCCCCCATGGCTAGAGCTATGCTCCCTTTGTCTCCGGGGGAAAGAACTGAGGAGGGAGCAGAGCCACTCACGCCTATGTAGGGTTGGTGACATCGGCTGACGTTGACAGTGTGGGCGGCCCAAGTTGTACTGCTGAGACAGAGCTAGAAATTCATTTTAAAAAGTGGTGTTCCCTACGGAATACCATTTTACAAAATTTTGGTATTCTGTCTTCAAAACTGGTATTCCACCCCTATTTTTTGTATACCATTGTTCAGTCGTTTTTTACAGCATGATAATTAGAAATACACTTGTTTGTTACCCAAACTACTCCACTGAAACTAAATTAGAAAGCAGTTTAAAATGTTGTATGCTTCTCCAGTTTTTGCCATTATTAATAAAGTCCCAAGCTGCTAACGTCATGCTGTATTATTTAGGCACTTAAGACCAGTGCTGCAGTTTACCAAGTAAGAACCTGAGAACAGAACTGGTACTGTGTTTCTACCATTGACAGTAGTGCCGTTTCTGAACAGCCGTCCATTCAGTGTAAACAGCCTACTTTACTGGCTGTTGTGCAGTCATTAGTACAGTACACAAAAACAGTTATTCGTAAATAGAGAAAACCTCATGTAATATGACAGGTGCTATTACCGGGATTAAAATGACACAATAGCAAGTAAGGTAGGCCGTTTACAGTACAAGGAGTAGTTCAGAAATGGCAATGCTGTCAATGGTAGAAACACAGTACCTATTATGTTTACAGGTTCTTTAGTCTGCTCCTTTTTTTAGCATAAAATGCAAGTAAAGATTTATTTAAAGCAGTGGGAGCGACGTGACAGATGGCTTATTCTTGTGATGGCACTGTGGTCAAGTCTAAAACTCATTGAGTCCAGTAGACACCATATGGTGTCGAACCATCCATTATAGAACCTGACCCAAAATGGCCACCAGGACTCAATGAGTTAATGATTTGAGCAGTAAAAGGGATCAGTAAGAGGGACTGGCATCAACTGAATTATAAAGTATTGCTGAAAATGCTGCTGCAGTTCATTCAAGTTGAAACATACACAGTTGAACAAAAAGCACACTTCCAGGTAAAGAGCCCATAGAGGACCATGAAGTTCTTTCATACAAAATGCCAGCTGGGATTCAGGCTATGACCCCGCCTCTGAATTGACCTCGCTGTGTATGTTTCAACCGGAGTGTATTGCAGCAGCACTTTCAGCAGTATTTTATTAACACCTTGATGAAATAAAGATTGATCTTACTTGGAAAGGGTTCCTTCAGTAGGTCATCACATATAGGACTGACGTCACCTGGTGTCGGGCCACATGGCAGACTTTTCTAGCAATACCTGACGGGGGACCACCCACCCGATGTCACGTGACTGAAGTCAGCGTGACCATATATAGTGGGCGGTACCCAGGCCCGATCTCTAGTTCTTTCCTGCCATCGCCTCGTGTCAGTCACATTGCAGACTTCCATATAGCGATCGTCGTGAAAGTTATTGCGTCGGTTTATCCCTCGCTGTTTTTTTCTCTAAAATTCGTGTTTTATTTTTGATGTCTTCTCCCAAGAAGAAGTGCTTGTCCTGTGGCATGTAGATACCGTACAAAGACGGTCACCTCAAGTGTGTCCTCTGTTTAGGCCCAGACCATCCAGTCTTCTCCTGCTCTGAGTGCCAGACCTTTAACCAGTCCACTAAAAAGAGGAGACAGCAGGTTTTGGAGGCCCATCTGCTAAAAGCCTGCCTGGCTTCCCTCGAGAAGAAGATGGACCGTCTCAGAGATTCGTCCGAAAAATCTTCTCCTTCAAAGAAACACAAGGAGAAAACAAGGGAGCGGGCCCGCTCTGCAGACGACGCCAGGCCCTTGATGAGCAAGGTCCAGCTGCCGCCCAGAAAACGGACGGTAAGTCTGGCAAAACTTCGGTGGATCAGTCGGCCATTGGCTCCTCCTCCGACCGCACCACTTCGGGTGATAAGTTGGCCCCCGGCTCCTCTGGGGACGACGTGGCGGCCGGTAAGTCATCTACCCAGGCAGTGGGTACTCACCCAGCTCTGGTCGATAAGCCGGCCGGGGGCTGCTCCCCTGACCGCCTGACCCCACCCGCTGAGTCGGCCATCGATGACGACCGCTTGGGTTCAGTTCCCCCGTCGGGGCCTAACGGTGCCTTACCCGATGTCCGGCGGAACCAGAGGGACAAAGCCCCTCTCTCTCCCCTCTGTCTTCTTCGCCCGTGCCCTCCAGTTTCCCGGTAGGTACATCCAGCGATGGCAGCGGAGAGCCCATCAACCCTGTCGATGCCTTGGCTCCGCAGTCCCCTTCTGGGGTCAAGGAGAAGGAGGCTCCTCCTCGGCCTACAGGCCTGACTGTGGAGGCCTCTCCTCCGCCTTCCAGCAGGTTTCCGGCACCTTCTCCAACTCCGGTTGTCCTGGCGACAGTCCCGCAGCCTTTGACCCCGATGCCGGATCCGGACCCGATGCCAGGGCCCCTTCGTCTGGTTCCGACGCCAGATTGGGTGGTGCCGGTTCCGAAGTGGGCTGTCCTGACACCGGACCCTCAACCTATATACACAATGGCGGGTCCAACGTCAGTTCCCCCAACACCAGATCTGATGACAGGGGTTTATACCCGACCCCGAACTGTCTCGCATTACCCGTTGGGGTATCCTGGGGACCACTACCCAGGGGGTCCTACTCCAGACTGGAGCCATCCCGGGTAATTCTGCCCTGGATTTAATACCTACTCCCATTATAAGGGATTCCAGGGCTATTATCCACCACTGGTGATTCCTCCTCCCCTCCTCTGAGCCTTTACCTACTCCACCTCCCCCCCCCTCAAGTTACCCTGGATTTCAAGACCTTAATACAGTCTTGGTGGCAGGGGGCTCGGTTGGAGTTTGTCTCGGATCTGGAGACCAGGCTACACAACCGTGGTCTCTTAGGTCCCCTTCCCCGAGCAGTTCATCGATAGCCACTGTCCATATCTCAGGGAAGACTCGAGAGGACGTTTGCCTTCCGGATACCAGACGCCATCCTGTCGAGAAGGTGGACGATCATGAAGACAGCTCAGAGGGGAGGGAAGATTCCACTGAGGAAGTGCGGGAGGACTATGAGGAGATGAGAGGCAAGGTCTCGCCAAATTCTCCACCAGAAGACCCTGCTTTCTCGGGTCTTTTGAGAGTCATGAAGGACTATTTCAACTGGGAGTTGGAGGAATAGGACCCTATGAGACAGAGGCTCGCGGGACACCTAGACTTAGAGTCTCTGTCTCCCATCCCCATTCCTCCATGGATGGCACCTCATCAAGACCTCACCACTACCGTCTGGCAGATGCCTCATTCTATCCCGGCTGTCCCCAAGTGGGCGGACAGACTCTGCCGGGCGCCGAAGGATGCCTCTTTCTTAAAGACACATCCCAAGGCTGACTGTTGTCATCTCTGCGGCTCATGATCGCTCTTCAACGCCTAAGCACATGAGCACTACTCCGGAGAACAAAGAGTCGAGGCAGATGGACCAGTTTGGGAAGAAGTTGTATTCCTCGTCCACATGCACCCTTTGGTCCCTCAGTTATGTGGCCCACATGGTGTCCCATTAAAAGGCGACCTTGGCCAGGCTGGAGGCACGAGTCCAGTCCATGGATCCCTCGTCTTTGAAGGAAGAACATGCCAAGGATCTCTGCCTCGCCAAGGTTTCCTGCAAGCATGCTTTATGCACCACTTACAACTCCATCGACTCAGTGGCCCATACATCGACAACTACCATTGCCCTCAGACAGTATTCCTGGCTTTGCCTTTCCAGACTCGCCAACGAGGTCCAGTCAGCGATTCAGGATGCCCCTTTCAGGGGTTCGGTCCTTTTTGGTGGGGCCACCAAGGATATTATCACAGACCTACAGGACAAAAGCGTTGCACTTAGGTCTGTCAGGTCAATGTACCGATCGGGCTCCCAGCAGCAGCAGCCATTTCGGAAAAGGACCTGAAGGCAGAGAAAGAACACCCCGGTGCGCCACCAAGGGAAGCGTAAGGCCACAGGTACAGCCACCTCTCCTGCCTCCAAAAATCAGAGACGTTCAGGAGGTCCTTCCTCTGTACGTCCCACTACTTCTGGACTCCCCTGCCCCACTGCTTCCTCAGTCTTGCGATGGGGGGAGGTTAAGCCACATGCAGCAGGAGTGGAGGCGATCACCTCCGATAGTGGGTCCTGCAACTAGTGTCCATCTGGCACACTATAGAGCTTCTGGAGATTCCCCTGGAAACTCCACCTCAGAAGTCCTCCTACTCTCGAGACCAGACTCTTCTCGATCACAAGGAGGTTAATTCACTCTTGCTCAAAGAAGAGCGCGTCCTACTTGGGCAAAGGGGAAAGGGATTTTACTCCTATTTTTTCCCTGATTCCAAAAAAGACTGGGGACTTCAGACCCATACTTGACCTTAGTCAGCTAAATCAGTTTGTTGAGTACAAAAAATTTCGAATGCTGACACTCCAGGGCCTCCTCCCTCTCCTCACGGAGAACCACTGGCTCTGTGCCCTGGATATGCATAATGCCTACCTGCACATTCCTATTTTCCCTAGCCACCTCCAATACCTGCACTTTTGTTTCCAAGGGGAACACTTCCAGATCCGGGCGCTCCCCTTTGGCCTGTCTTCGGTGCCACGGGTTTTTACCAAGTGCTTGGTGGTGGTTGTGGCATTCCTGCGCTGCAGGGGTATTACGGTCTTCCCTTACCTGGGTGACTGGTTGATTTCAGCCCCGTCCAGGGATTCTTTGCTGGAGGCTCTTTCCTTCACTCTGGACCTTTTAGCAGCCTAGGGATCATGGTCATTGTTCCCAAGTCATCCTTTATCCCTGCCCAGAGAATTCAGTTTATTGGGGCAGTCCTGGATAACGTCCGTTGCAGAGCCTTCCTTCCTCCAGTCCGGGTGGAGACCCTTATCCGTCAAGCACTCAAAGTGGCCTCCCTCAGGACCATCTGAGCTCGGGAAGTCCTTCACCTTCTGGGCCTGATGGCAGCCTCCATCACTACAGTTCCCCTAGCAAGACTTCACATGAGGCTGACTCAGTGGTCATTGCGGGTTCAGTGGGATCAGCTCCTAGACGACCTGGACCATCTGGTCCTAGTCTCCTCAGCAGTTCAGAAAGATTTGCAGTGGTGGACGGATTCTCGCAATCTCTCCTTGGGACTTCCCTTTTGGAATTCTGCACCAGTAGCCACCCTCATAATGGATGCCTTGAATATGGGGTGGGGAGCTTACCATGGGGAACACCAAGCCCAGGGACTATGGTCCAGTGGAGTCTTCTCTCCACATCAGTGTTCTGGAGCTGAGGGTGGTCCTGTAAGCTTTACAGGCCTTTCAGACCCTCCTTCCAAAGGGATCAGTGCTAATCCAAATGGACAATATGTTGGTAGTTTGGTACGTCAACAAACAAGGAGGAACCCGGTCGTACCCTCTGTGCTGGGAGGTGACACGGGTGTGAAACTGGGCAGTCCAGTGCCATCTGGTCCTTGTGGCTGTGCACGTTCCATGTGTTTTAAATGTCCTGGCAGATAGTCTCAGCAGATCTTGGACCCTAGCTCACGTGTGGGAACTGCATCAGGAAGTGGTGGAATCCATCTTCCAAAGTTGTGGGTGTCCGGAAATCGATCTCTTTGCCTCCAAATCCAATGCAAAACTTCCAAAATTTTGCTTGCTCGTTCCAGAGCAAAGTGCTTTTTGGAACAACACATTGTCTCCGTTCTGGACAAGGACATTTTTGTACGCTTTCCATCTGTTTCCCATTCTGCAGAGGGGTCTTCTCAAGCTTCAGGAGGAGAGAGCAACAATGATCCTCATTGCTCCTCTTTGGCCGAGACAGATCTGGTTCCCGCTGTTACAGCAGCTGTCTGGGAACCACCGGTTCCACTTCCAGTGACTCATGACCTCCTGACCCAGGATCAAGGTTGTCTAGTGTACCCGGGGCTCAGGACCCTGCATCTCCATGCATGGCTCCTGCAGACATAGCGATATCCCATTTTGGGATTTCCTCCAGGGTTGCTCAAATCCTTATTGAGGCAAGAAAACCTTCTACACGTTCCACTTATGCCATGAAGTGGAAGCAGTTTTCCATTTGGGTGACCGCTAAGGGCTGGAACCCCTTTTCTTGCTCGGCCCCACAAGTCATGGAATACCTCCTTCACGTGACAGACTCCGGTCTGTCCTACTCTTCCTTAAAGGTCCATATCTCAGCTATATCAGCGTACCATGAGCTAGTGGATGGTAAACCCGTGGCTCAGCTGGAGGTCTCCAAAACCTTTCTGAAAGGGATTCTCCATCTGAAACTCCCCCATCCACAGCCCAGCTCCACCTTGGGACTTGAACTTCGTTCTGGAAAAGCTCACCCTTCCTCTTTTTGAGCCGGCTGTGAGCTGTGATTTACTCTTCCTGTCCTAGAAGGTGCTTTTTCTTGTGGCCATCACATCAGCTCAAAGGATTGATTTCGGTGCTTCACGCTTTAGTCTGCAAGGAGCCATACTTGATTTTCCATCGGGACCGGGCAGTCCTCAGAACTCATCCGAGGTTTCTTCCCAAGGTGGTATCAGAAGCCATGCTGAATCAGTCAGTAGAGCTTCTGGTTTATAACCCATCCCCCTCTAACAGAGGTGAGGCACTCCTTCATATGATGGATGTCCATCGGATTCTCCGGTGCTACACCCACCAGGCCAAAGAGTTTCACTGTTGCGACCAGTTGTTTGTCTCCTTTGCCCCAAGATCAAAGGGCAAACTGGTTTCTAAGCAGAGCCTTTCCAAATGGTTAGGCAACTGCATTTGGTACTGTTGCCAGAAGTACGACATACCTCTGCCGGGTACCGTCAGAAGTCATTTTACTAGGGGCATGGCTGCCTCTGCAGCCTTCCTACAGAACGTTTCCGCGGCTGACATTTGTGCTGCTGCTACTTGGAGTTCTGTCCATACCTTTACCAAACATTACAGTCTGGATATTGCTTCTAGGCGGAGGGCTGGCTTTGGCCTAGCCGTCCTGCAGGGCCTTCTGTCCTAGACTGGGTCCTTTCTGGATTTCAGCTTTTTCCATTGGAGTTAGCTTTCCTCCCCCCTAGTTTCTCTCGGTCTCTCCTTAGAGGAACTGCTTGGGACTCTGTCCTATATGTGATGATTTACTGAAAGAACCCTCTTGAAGTAAGATAGTACAGTTAAGTAGGAACTTAGTATAACAGTAGATCTTCAAGAGAGGTTCCTTCAGTAGGTCATATTTTTTCCTCCCTCCTTCCCCTCATTTTATGTTTACAGGGACTCAAAATCCTGTTTGCGCCTGCTGTCAGGCCTCTTCCTGGCTCCGGTGGGAGAACTGGAGGGCAGTCGTGGGGATGTCATGCTGTATACGGTCATGCTGACATTAGTCACGTGACATCAGGTCAGCGGTCCCCCGTCAGGTATTGCTAGAAAAGTCTGCCGTGCGGCCCGACGCCAGGTGGCGCCAGTCCTATATGTGATAACCTACTGAAGGAACCTCTGTCGAAGATCTACTGTTACGGTAAGTTCCTACGTTATTGTACTTTATGCATTGACAAAACTTTGAGTCTGTGGTACGTTCTTGAGGAGGAGTTATGTAAATTGTACTAAGCCTTTTAGTAGGTGCCAGTCTCTTTTACTGATCGTACCTTTAAAAATACCAGCCTCTTTGCAAGTTTTCCTTTTTTACCTCTGAATTCCCGGTTTTCCAACCGAATAATCAGGTGCAGCAGTGACGACCGTCTGAATCATATTGGCTGAGCCTGTACAGTACGAATTTCCCGGGGAGGTCCTGCTGTTCTTAAGGTGATTGGCGCTTGCAAAAGAGCTTAGATAAGACAGCTGAGCCGGAAATTGATCTTGCGTGGTTTGTTGCGAGATTTTGATTAGTCTCCAGACAGAGACGCAATGTATCTGTGTAATATAGAGCCATTCAAAACATGGGTTAAAAAATGGTATACGCTGCAGGTTATCAGTTGGGAGTATTTGGTGTTCTGTGCATGATTTTTGATATGCACGGAACACCAAATAAAGGGGAATTTCGAGCCCTGCCAAAATCTTCTGTGTGGATTTCCCTTCACTGACTGCAAAGTACCTGATGACTGAGATCCCCTCGAAGATCTACTTTTACAGTAAGTACTTACGCAACTGCTCTTTTCAGCCATTGTTTTCTAAATGACATCTGTCATGCTCAGGAGCAGTGGTCATAAAAAGATTATGTTGAAAATTTGGGGTAAAAATGTGAAAAAACAACTGTGTTATGAGGAAGCAAATTGTTCCAGCATTTACTCATAACCTTATTTTTTGCAGATTTGGGCCTCTAATGTTCAATATTCCCTGTGTTACTCCACCTCCTGAAAATGGCAGATGTCCTTTCTCAATTCCCTTCCAAAACTTGTTTCCACACTTGTACTGTGAAATCGCCTTTTGGATGGGATTTTAAAAATTCCACCTGTATTGATCATAATGTCAGGTCAAGATTGTTGGACAGTTGGATCAAAATTGGGGTCAAACTGTGGGTGTACACTTAAAAGTAGAATGGCTTCTCAGCTGCCCTATGCTGGGTAATTACAGTGTAACAATCTGTCAAAGCAGGACACCACTGAAAATTAGATATTGCATCTCATCTGCTCTATTCTGGGTAAACATACAGTAAAAATGCGTACAAGCAAGACCTAGTACAACAGCAATACCAGCGGCGAACATTTGGCATTGACAAATGCTTATTTTAAGATGGGGCGTCAGCACCTCCCTTTTCAAAGCATAGGGAAAAATCCCGTCCCTAAGAGAACACCCAAAAATCTCCACAGAAATTGAACTGAGTGATCCCCAGCAGTCTGAAAGGAACTGGGTTGTCACAGGGTCTGGTATACTGTAGGTGGGTTGCAGTCTGGAAATTACCTGGAGGATATCTTTTGCCAACACCAGCTCAGACTCCTTCTATAAAGTCAAAGTACCCCATTCCATCAAAGACTGCGTACTGTCGACCAATCACGAGCCGCTTGAAAATGTCCCAACTTGGATAGAGGATGTCTTGTCTAAAAAGAACTGATTAAACTCGTCACACTTCTGTGAGGAAAAGGCTTTACAGGACTGTAGACAGAATTTAGCAATCTGTCCACAGTATTGAAGAGCTGAGCCAGTCAGTTCTTTCTAATAGCAGTCACCCACGACAGGAATGCTGACACTTTCAGAGTGATTGCCCGGCAGTACTCATAATGAGATCTCAGTGCCACTTTGTCCTCCTCTGAGGGCGATCTCTGCCAGCACCTCTCCAGCCTCCACCACTTTGTCTCCAGCCTCCTCAGGTCATTATCAAACCATGGTGACTTGCAGTAGGAAATCAAGGGGTGGACACAAAGAGGTGCTAGTGAGTCAATAACTGCGGCAAGAGCCACACTGTAGTCCTGCACTGTGGCCTCAGTCTCATCACACAGGCCGTCTCCATGCCCAAGATGTCCAGTGTTGCCAAGAGACTCCGAGGCTTCAGATTTCTAAAAGAGCAGTAACTGATCATTTCCAGAGGGGAGGATAGTGGAGGAGCCTTGCAAGGGAACTGCACCTTCTAATATACTTGAAGAGGGACGTATCATTTTTCATCACCGCTTTTGCTATCCTTCGCTCTGTGTTTGCTTTCACCTCTTAATGAGCTGCTTACATTTATCTAGTTTCTCCTTGTACAATTTCCTATTGTGTGCCATCTTCTGTTAGCAAACTGTAGATTGAAGGGGTCTGCCTTTCCCTCTCAGTTGGGACAGGTTGAAAAGTCGGAGAGTATAATGTCACACTCCCTAGCCCTTCACCCTCATTCTTTTTAGTCTGTCCTCTAGCTGGTTGACAACTCCCCGCTTAGCAGGTAATCTTTTTGAATGTTTTGTATCTTACTTTCACCCTTTAAGAGGATTTTTCGACCTTTGAAGCCTGGAGGAATACTGCACACACACACACAGGAATTTTCATCAATGTGGCTCATTTGAAATTCTTTGTTTTCCATAGGGGACTCAGGGTTGCAGTGCCTGGTAGAGCTGCAGTAGCCTGCACTGTCTTCTGTGCCTGGAGGGCATGATTTGTCCCCAAACCCCCTCCAGAGTTCAGCATAAGGTAGGTTGGGGCTTTTAAAAAGAGGGCGCGCCCCAACAAGGATCCCTGTGTTTCAGATGGGTCCCGCACCTAGAAACTGCGCTGTCGCATTGGCACCATCGTAGGAGGCCTGCAATGCATTTGTGGAGGCCAGCGGCCATCTTGCATATGGCCATATATGCACACTGGAATGCAGAAGCCATTTACTGAATGGATGCACATGTACAGTTTCAAGCGCATCGATCAATTCCGAAGCTTTCTGGTGTGTTTTTGCAGTCAGCACTTATACGGGCTGTCAGAGGGTGTCTCAACTGACAATCTGCTCACATAAGAAATGCAGTCCTTTGTTTTCAAGAAATGGTCACCAATCTGGAGCAGAATTGAGGGTTTTCTTTTGTTTTTGTCTGGCTGCAGAACTGTGAGAAGCTCACTCTTTACTTCAGGACTATGACGACCTTTTAGTCTGAGCACAGAGCTGCAAATAAGGGATTTTCTGGACTTCAGGACTTCAAGCCCTTATAGGAGTCCCCTAATACAGTAACTGTGTAACTTGTACTTTTATATTTAAAGTAGTGAGGTTATAGCCTCACATTCTGCTCTGTATTACTATGGAGTGCTTAGAAGCCCCAGTGAAGTACACTGGATTGATGGTTTTCAAGTGTAGTAAGTGCAATTCTAGGCTCTGCACCATGGTGGCAGGCTTCTGCTGCACTTCCTGCGACATAACTCCGCTCAGGACACCCCCTCTTCCTTCCTAAGACAGTGCAGAGTTGAGCAGTTTCTCGGGGAAGGGGTGTACATCTGTACATCAGGGCACCTCCTCATCTCTGACCTTAAGTGAGCCACCTCCTCTGCCTCGAGACAGATCACCCCCTCCCTCTGAAATGGGAACATGAGAGTTTGTTCTTTCATTAAAAACGTATTCAGCTGAGTGAGCGTCCTTTCAGGTCAGCTGGTCAAGCAGAATAACAACAACAGAAAAAAGGCCGCACAAGATGACTCTTCCAGCCCCTAGGAGATCTGCTAATTTTTGCCTGCCTCGCCCACAGGAGCCATCCAGACCTAGTGGCCATCTCCTGTACTTTCCGATGACGAGTACTGGGAGTCATACTTAGAAAATGGGGAGCAGAAAGTGGAGAACATCATTCCTCAGATGGGGACTACTCATCAGACAGAAATTTTCAGAAAAAACTCTCGACTTTAATAAAGCAAACCTGTGCGACATTAGACCTAGAAGATGACTAGCAGCATGCCTCTAACAAGAAGGCAGACCCACTGATGAATGCCAGTAAAGGGGACAGAGTTTTCCAGGCATGCAACACCACAAAGGAAATTATCACGCAGGGATGGGCTCACACAGACCGCAAGGCGTCGGCCATGCAATTCGCTAGGCTCTACAAGGTACATGGCATAAAAGTCGTTTGTGAAACAAGACATATGCACGCACTCTGGCAGTAAAGGGATCAGGGTGCTGTGGTGGGCTTGCCAGACCAAATGTGAAATCTATAAACAAGAAGCTGTAGCACTCAAAAATAGCACTCAAACCACAGATCTTTGCAAATCAGACTCATCTTTTCTGCATACATTTGCTTTTAACAGATATGTGGTGCTTTGGAGGAGCAGCACGGCCCAGCACACCAGGTGCTTCAGTGTTTCGCTCATCAGGGGCAGGCTCCTGGTGAAGTCCTACCCATTTTATACGTGCCTGCATGCTGGTGCTGGTAAGAAATTGGGAATAGGAGAACAAACTCGAAGGGCTAGAGCAGGACAACATGTGGAACACACTTAATTCAGAACTCCAGCAATGTCTGACTAAGTATATACCAGAACTGGGAAGGAAAGGTACAAGCTTGGTATACATGGAAGGTCTTAAGGTAGATAAGGAAGAAAAAGAGGCATACAAAATTGCTAAATAGAACAATGGACCAGAGCTATGGGAAATGCATAAGAGATAATGTTAGAAAATATGAAAAGCGTGTAAAAGTGTCAAAGAAGAAAGAGGAACTAAGGCTTGTAGCAGCAAAGGATAAAAAATAATTTTACAACTGCATCAACAGCATCGACCTGAACAAAAATAAATAGGACCCATTATGAAGGATAGTCAGCACATAACAGATGTGGCTAGTATGGCAGAAGTTTTTAATAATAATAAACTTTATTTATATAGCGCTCTTCACAATGTGTTAGAGTGCTGCACAGCAAAACAACAATTAAAACCGTAAAATATTAAACTACTATTCAATAATTTAATGTGCCATAATCCCATAAAACAACCCATTACAGAGCAGCACCAAATGCCAGCTGAAATAAGTAGATCTTAAGGGCAGTCTTGAAGCTCTCCACTATCAGGCACTCCCATACCCGACTAGGCAGAGAATTCCATGGGGTGGGTGACACAGTTGAAAGCACCCTCAGTCCAGATGTTTTTAGTCGTACCCTCGGAATCTCCGGCAATCCCTCATCAGTCAAGCAGAGCGGCCGGAGAGGGCAGTAAGGATACAGGAGATCTTGTCAGACAAATTTGTTGTACTGTATTTCTTTGAACCGGTAAGTATAGTACTGGACTTTGGCTTGCATGTGGATGTAGTCTATTTGGACTACTTTAAGGCCTTTGATACCATTCCCCACTTTGAACTAATAAATCGGTTGATAGAAATGGACAGAAATAAAAATTCAGTGGGTTGGATAGCATCATGGTTGCATGAGCATAACAGAGGGTTTGCATTAACAGGGATCATTTTGTAAATAGGGCACCATCACTAGTGGGGTGCCACAGGAATCGGTGCTGGGACCCACAGTCTCAGGGGTCGAAATTAAGTTTTGCAGCCACTAGCCTGCAGTGCTAGTGACTGGGAAAATGCACTAGCCTCACAAATGTTTCCACTGGCCCAGCTGGCGTACTAATTAAACTGTCACTTTCTCCAGTATGTTAAACTAAAACCTTATTAGCCTGATATAGAATTTGCCAGTGTATGTCTAGTGGCCGGTGCCAGTTGGATAATCAGTCACTAGAAGAACTCACCACGACTGTCTCAGTGCTTGCAGCATCTAGGGGCACTATTCATCACAGCAGCAGCCACACTAGCTTTGTTCCCGGACAGAGTCCACTTCTGGCAGGGGCATGCAAAAGACTCTGAAGAAAACCAACAGAGATGGCCAAAGGCATTCTTCATGTACTCATGCTTATGGTGGCAGTCATCGACCTGATGCATTGGGCCAGGCTACTCTCCCATCTGCTGCAAGTTCTGCATTGTCAATCCTGAAATCTTCACATGGGGTCCCTCTTGGAGAAGATTCAGCTAACCCTGGCAGTGAAGACCTCCCTTGCCTGTTGGGCATAACATCAGAACCTATCCAAGGGAGTCTCCCTAAAGGACATTCAGTGGCTTACTCTGATGACAGACACCAGCCTCAGCGCAGGGACCTGGAGCCTGTTAGAAAAATGTTACCAGTTAGTGTTCTTGAGATGAGGGTGGTAATCAGAACAATGCTGTCCTTCAGGAACAAGATTTGGAACGAGCATGTACAAACAAAATTGAACAATGCAGTGATGGTTGTCTATATCAAGAAGCAAAGAGAAACCAGGAGTAAGGCAATGGTGACGGAGACATACACGTTTTTTTAAAGGCTAGAAACAAACCTGCTATTCTTATCATCAGTCCATCTGGCAGGGACTCAGTACATGTAGGCCATCTGGCTCAGTCATCAGATCCTCCATCTGGGGGAGTGGGAATTAAGTCAGGATGTCTTCAATGTGTCAGAAGCCGGGCATGCCAGTCCAGGACCTCATTGCCACCAAGGCATACCCAAAGATCCCAAGGTACTTCAGCCATTTTCATGAAAGTTAGTCACTGGAAATAGACTGTCCCTGCTATAGACTCACTTCTGTATGCTATCACAGCATGGCCAATGATCCTAAAAGTACTGAGGAAGCTGCAGAAGGAATCGGCAACCTAGATTCTCATCTTTCCAAAGTGGCTGCAAAGAGTGTGGAACTCAGAACTGATTTCTCTGGCCTTATGCAGAATAATTGTGCTGCCACTCAGATTGGACCTTCTTTTTCAGTATCCAGCCCTGTACCCAGATCCTCAGAGGCTTCATCTGTTGGCTTGGCTGCTTAACACAGAACATACATAAAGGTCGGATATTCCAAAGGTGTGATCCACAACCTTATGTACTACAGGAAGACCTCTGCAGAAAAGACCTACAGTAGAGTCTGGGATGTGTTCCACCCCTGGTGCTCCCCTTTGGGGATCAGACCCTTCACCGCCACTCTGTCCAGTGTCTTAGAATTTGTGCAACGGTATCTAGACAAGGATTTGTCAGTTAGGTCCACTAGGATTCAGGTGGTGGTGCTTTCTGCCTGATCTCCAGATAATAATGGCTTTCAAGAGTAATGTACTCACCATTTTTGATATTCTGTAAGTAAAATATTTTGATTAGCAAAAGTGCTTTAAACTTGGAGAAACAGCGCCTTTTGAAATGTCTATGGTGCATTTCCAAGTGTTAAGATGAGTGTTGTTACTTTATCCAAAAAAAAAAAAAAAAACATATAAAGAGTATTTCTTAAAAATTGGTGAGTAAAAGAGGCCAGTACTTACTTTATCTGGAGCACTGCTATCTGCTGTCCATGGATATGTGGATTATCCCCTAGAATATCACCCATGTATTGGTCACTTCATTTATGCAGGCCACAAACTCTGTCCTTGCATCCCACAGGTTTCCCCTTCCTGGAAACTGAATGTGGCCCTAACAGCAATGATGGATCCCTTTTGAATCCCTTGTGGAAGTTACAGTTTGGCTTCTTACTCTTTAGTTGCTATTTCTAGGGCCATTTGCTCAGTGAGAAGGACTGGAGAAATCCATGTGCTGCTCCACAAGGAACCATACTTAGTTTTCCAAAAGAAGAAAGTGGTTCTCTGCAAGTTCCTTCTCTCCCTCCTTCCAGAAGTGACTTTCCTCTTTCTTATGCAGCATGTGATTGCAATTCCTTGCCTTTTCCCAAATCCCAATAATGCGAAGGAGAAGTGTCTGCATTCTCTAGAGATGAGGAGGGGCGCTCATGGTTAACTTGAAGCACACAAAATCCTTCAGTAGTAATGACAGACTTTTTGTTCTTCTGGGGCCAGGGAAAAAGGGGGTATGCTCAACCAAATGTACCCCAGGAAGGTTGCTCTGTGCAGCCGTTAGACTAGCTTTTACACATCTCATGGCCTGTCAAGTCCGCTGGGCCACAAAGATCATTCCACAAGAGCTATTGCCGCATCTTATGCTGAGTGCATCTTACGCCGAGCGTGCCATGACGTTCCTGGTGGACATTTGCAAGACTGCTATTTGGGCCTCTTAATTGTTTTTTTTTCCAATTTTTTTATTGCCTCCGTGCATCCCTGAAATCTCTCAGGCTGCCCCAACCCACCAGTCCGTTCTACTGCCTACTGTGGCCTCTGCTCCTCATATATGTTACTGCCTCCTGCCGAGATCATGCTGGATGATCCCCCAAGCTCTGAGCCCCCTGGGGTGGGGCCGCCTTCCACCTCCCGGTGCGCTATCTATAATTTTGAGCGCCCGGCTGGCCCGGTGAGGAGGCCGAAGGGGCGGAGATGGAGACCTGGTCTTAGGCATGTGACGGCTGGCTGTGTAGGGAGGAGGTTTTTTTCTGGTGGTGTTACATCCCATCCCAACCCACCCTCCATTTGAGATCAGACGTGAAATGACTTCCAGCGTTCGCTGAGCTCCACTGCATTGCCATACGGCTGCGACGCAGGTTCCTCGCATATTCCTGGTCACCGCCAGAGGTCGCTAAGGAGCGACGTAGAGTCCTACTCCCCGAGAAGGGAGAGCTGTCCTCCGGACGCTCAATCCCTTCCTTGCTGATCCTCAATGGCCCGGGCTTGTTACCAAACCCGGGTAGCCATCATGGTGCGAGGTGAGGTGTCTGACGCCTTAACCCTCAGCGTCACAAGCTGGCTACTTGGGCCTTGTAATATACTTTCATTAGGTATTACTGCCAACACCTGGACATGCTTAGCTCTGCTAATTCTGCTTTGGACAGGTATCTGTTGAGTTCAGTCATCCAGCACCTATCCTCCTGGTTTCAGAGCTACTTATTAGAGCTCATTCTATCTACTGACAGCCCATAGCAGTGGATACACAAAGAGGTTTTGTAATATGTTTACTGGTTAGTGCCCATAATCAGCCACTGGCAGAATCTCACAAACTCTGTGATTCACACTTGTGAATAACGGAGTTCTGTTATTCACACTTGTGAATAACGGAGTTCTGTTAAACACCTTTTGGTAGAATTCTAAAATAAACTCTCACTCCAGCTGAACATCGGTGCCAGTGTCTGCCCTCGCGCTCTGGCTGTTACGCTTAACGCTCTTTCTGGAAAACTGCCAATGAAGGACCGGTGCAAGACAGCCCTCCCCCACCCAAGTGAAGTCTGTATTCTGTGGCTTTCTTCCTCCTCACCACACTCACACACACACAAAAAAAAAACCTCCCCTTTTTTTTTTCTAATACCTGCATTTTTTTTCCCTTTGGTTCCTGACTCTCTCAAACTCCCATCATCCATAATGCCTTATGTGCAGTTCCAGGTCTCGTTGATGGTACATCCAGCAACTACATCGAGCTTCACTTGCATTCAAACCAAAATTAAAAGAAATTGAAACAACTAAAAAAATAAAACAAGCACACCCTGGTTCTTTGCAGTCAGCAAGAAAGAAAAGCAAAGTTATTCTCCCACCCTTGCTCATGTTGGTGGGGAGGTAGCTATGACAATGAGCTCAACACAGCTACGGAGGCTCCACTGGGGCAGTCCCTACTTTCATGCAACAAAACCAGTAAATGTAAAAAAATCAAACATGGGGAAGTGTTCAAACTCAGATTTTTTTTCAATTGTTTATCATTTCCCCCCCCCCCCACATCCTTGGCTCAAGCCTGTATGTGTGGAGGCATGTGCACGCTATGCACTGCAGGATGCCCCACCCTACCGGTTGCCCATGCCCGACTGCGCCACCACCGGACCTCCACCCAGTGACGGGGACTGTGGGAGGGCGACTCCCCTCCCAGGAGAGAGAGCTGCCATGAAGGCAGCCAGCTCCAGTCATGCTCCCACCCTCCATGCTAGCTACCCAATGACCCAAGATCGGTTCGACCTGTCACCGGGCGTGAGCTGAGGTGTGAGATACCTCAGCCCTCAGCGCCACCGAGCCAGTGTCAAACTCAGATTTTATGCTCACCCTCGGTGTGTGATGAAAGTGATAAACCCCTCGGGCTTAAGCCTCGGAGTTTATGGGGCATCGCACACCTCGGGTGTGCATAAAATCCCCATTATACACATTTCCCCATGCATTATTCTATATTCCTTACCGGTAATTCTGGTTGTGTGTAGGCGTCACCCACGGGCAGGCAGGCCCTCATTGTTTTCAGTGCTGTACAACTTCCACCTTCAGTCGTATATTGTATATAGTTCCCTTTGTTCAAGGGTTAGGCTTATGTTACTGATACTAATGCTGCTTCTGATAGTTTTACAGGGCTTGGCCAATAGACTTGGACAGTAGGGTTGACTGGGGGTGATGGGATAAGAGGCTTGTCCTTACACTCTCCAACTTTTTAATCTGTCCCAGCTGAGAGAGAAAACAGCCCTTACCGTCTACTGCCTGCATATGGATGAAGCCCACATATAACCAGAATTACCGATAAGGAAATTGTAATTCCCATAAAAACTAATTATGATTTGAATAAAAGATCTTGAAGGCCTAGAATTGATACAGGTCCAACAGTATGTTTGGGTGCGGTGTTTGATGATCTATATTCGTTTTTGAGTCATATCCAAAATATTTGTCTTAAGACAGCAGAAATAGCTGGGGGCCTTGAGATGTGTCTCAGGTTTTCTCATACGGGAAGCACGTCTTAGAATTGTTAACTCACTCAGCTCTAGAATGGAATCTTGAGTGAGTGCTGTATTCCTGTGTAAAAATGGCTGTTTTCCTGAGCAGTTAGAATGTTCGGAACTGAAATGGTAACACTCCAACTTGGAGTATAAATAACTAAAAAAGTATAACTCCTATCACAAAACGTACAGCACGAAGTTTGCTCACAATAAAAAAATCTTTAAAATGAGGGGTCACACATGTTAGTAGCATTAACGTTTATTTTTTTTTTTTACCGAGCATGTAATGATGAAAATTGACATTTTTTTCTTAAAAAAAAAAACAAAACCCCTCAGAAAACACCTTAGAATTGGCAAATGTCTGTTGTAGGATGGTTTTTCATCACACCAACATTTGTGCATTATACTGCCACAGTTTAGAGTATTTCTGAGCTGTTTTACATAATAAAACATACCATAAACTAAGGCATGTGGCAACACATAATGCCAGTAAACCGACTGAATTTGGAAAAATGCTCTGCACAACTGCCCACATGACGCACAAACCACGATAACTGAAAAAGTATGCCTCCTAGCCCCTAGATACCTGCACGGAAAATGTTTACAATAACAAGAGCTTTAAAATGATGGGTCACTTATGTTGGTGGCATTTGCAGATATTTTTTACAGTTTCTGAAATGATATAAAAAGAGCATTTTTTTTTACATTTTGTTCCCAAAGAAATACCTACATCATAAAAGGTACGCGTCCTAGACCCCAGACACCAGCATGATAATTGTCCACATTAAAGAGACCTTTCAAATGATGGGTCACATATGTTTCTAGCATTTACAGTTTTTTTACAGTACCTGAAATGGAGGAAAATCACATTTTTACACTTTTTTTTATCCCCCCAAAAAATAAGACAGAAAAAGTACACCTAGCTCCCATACACCAGCATGCTAATTTTTCACAATGAAAAGAGCTTTCAAATCAGGGATCACACGTTTCTGGCATTTACAATTTTTTTAATGGTATCTGCAATGGAGAATAATAGCATTTTCTTCACCTTTTAACCCAAATTAAAACCTATAAAAATCTGAAAGATAGCAAATGTGTCCAATATAAAGTCAGTATTCTGGTAGGTAGGAATGTTTCCTACCGACCCGCGCTTTCCAATAACCTTATCCCATCCCTGATTGGTTGATCCAGAAAGTGCATAAGAAGTGCAGGACGCACATATGCGCTCTGGGGATGAGTGAGTTAATACTCTTTCATTACCAGTAACAGATTGTGGGAGTAGTGCCTATATAACTGCAAATAAAAGAGATTTGGAAAAATTGAATAAAGTATACAATAAGTTAGCACATTTTATTTTGACAGCTGAATTTCGTACCATTACTACGAGTTATTTACTCAATTAGAATGATCCCCTCAACATACATTGCCACCCTCTCCTTTGGCGCCCCCTCCCCCGTTCCTTCAGATAGTTTGTAGCCCAGGACATTGAGATCCCAGTTATATTTTCAGTTAGCTCAGGTTTTTCTGTAATAGCCACCAAGTCCAACTACTCTGATGTCATCATCGCCTGTAGCTCATCAGTTTTATTCCCTGTGCATAATTCTCCACATGAGCTTTCGTTCCCTTTTAGGCTTCCCATCTTTTTTGAAATTACTCTTTATTCTCCTCTCAGCCTGCCTCCTCCGACCCTTCAGTGAGGACCCCTGGACATCCCACTGCCCGGAACCCTGCCCACACAGACCACAGATCCCCATGGAGCCGCGGATTACCCCCCGGGCGGGGATGAGGCGGGGGGTTCTAACCCGGTAACTTACGTTTCATCGGTCTCGTGGTCTGCTGGGCGGGCATGGGCACATCATGGGCACGTCTAAAGTCCTCCCATCTTCCCGGCTGAGGCAGGCTCATTCCACGTTTTCTCCCTCCCCGAGCAGCCAGCGACCTCCCCTGACGTCATGGCGGTGCTGCGCGCGTCGTGCTGCTCAACGACCAGCCATCCCTGGTGGAGCTTGCAGTTACGAACCCCTCTCGGGTCGTGCAAATGCGGGCATCGGCGAATCCCTCCCGGAGCAGGCGAGCTGTCGTTGGATGCTCAAGCCTGTCTCCCCCGGCCGACCCAGCGACGGCCCGAGTCCGCTCCCGAACCCGGGTCGCCGGCGTGGAGCGAGGTGTGGCGTCCAGCGCCTCAACCCTCAGCGCCACGGGCCAGCTAGGCTTCCCATCTTTGGTGATTGTTAAATGCCCACTTTTCCTACTTACTCCCCTTTTTTCTTCCACATTTTTTCTCTGTCCAGTGTACTGTTAAGGGGAGTTATCTTGGCTACTGTTGTATCTCAGTGTATGGTCCTGTGCTGTATCACTGCACACCCCCTGCCTAGTTTAATATTTTGCTAATTGTTACATCTGGCTTTTGCTGTGGTGCACTGATTTCCCCCCTGCTTAGATGCAGGGCATCCTTTTCAAACAGCCAGCTATCTTCCCAAAAGGATCCATAGTTCCCCAAGTAATAAAACGCATCCTCACGACACCAACCTTTCAGCTACATATTGAATTCTAATATTTTATTCTTTCTACTTTTACTGTTATGTGGCACTGGTAGCCCCTCCTAGAAGTCTACTTATTTGCAGTGTACTCAACTTGCTACCCAGTTCCCTGAATCTTAGCCTGTTCTACATAGGTCATTGGTACCTAGGTATATCACGAAGTCTGGCTTCAACCTTCAGACCTTGTCCGCCTCTCCAACTCTGGCATACCCTGTCTGCAGTTGCACACGTTCAACACAGACTAAATATTGCTCCCCAGCTAGAGTTGCACACCAGCCTCCACAGCCCTCTAACTATAGAATCCCCTGTGTCAAGGACACATTTTCTATTCTTCCTGGCTGTATAGTGCTCCACTGAACGAATCCCCGCATATAATGAATGTGGGTTATTATGACTCCTGAGCACTGTGCCATCAAAAATATCAGAAATAACAGTCGATCTGTCATTTCATCTGCAGACTCAAGCGGCAAGTGTCAAGTGCATAGATGCAGGCTGCAGGCAATTACAGTACACAGTAATCAACTGCTAACTGGTGTTAACTCACCGAAGGAACACTATGATTAACACGAATAAGCCAGCTGTACGACATCAGTTAATTCAGTTTGTGCTCACTAACCTGCTGTGTAAACCTGTTGTGCTGTCTTCTCTTGCTGTCTTACCATGAAATGACCAGGCTGTAGTGTGCAAACAAAGCTGGCCATACTAGACAGATTGCAAGCCAGTGAGAGTTTGAAAAAAGTTTGCCAGGAAACCGGCTACTCAGAATCCACAATTTGCACATAGAAAAAACAGGAGGCTTCCCTACGGGAGTTTGGAGTTGAGTGCTCAGACTCTCAGGGCATGACAAGAAAAAAATTAGGAAAGCCTGATGAAAGTGAGATTGATCAGGCAGCACAGCTGTGGTTTCAACAACGGAGGGCCATAGGTGTTCCTGTTTCCGGGGCAATTGTGAAAGGGAAAGTCAAACAGTTTTCTAAAGCTGTCTATGGAGCCCATCCAGCTGGCTGTGGAGATTCTGATGCAGGCATGGTATCCACCATGTTGTGATCACAGGGGAACAGAGATCCTCGGATGATCAGGCTGCCAGAGAGTTTCTACCAAAGCTGAAAGAAATTCTGTGTGAAAGGGGAACCTGCCAGAGCAGGTGTACAATGCCGACGAATCCGACTTGTTTTGGCAGTGCCTTCCTGAACAGACCGTTGTGAGCAGGACAGAGGATAGTGCATCGAAAGGGTTTAAGGTTGCCAAGGACAGAGTGACTTTTCTTTTTTGCATAAATGCAACAGTTACACACAAACTGCGGCCACTCTGCATTGGTAAATTTGCGAACCCCAGATGCTTTCACCATATTAACATGGGAACCCTACCTGTGTCCTCCAGAAACAGCCACAATACCTGGATGACCTGTGACATTTTCAGTTGTTGGTTCACTGAAGAGTTCGTACCCAATGTCAGAGCACATTTAGGGCAGCAAAAACTTCCAGCAAGAGCTATCTTACTTTTAGATCAGTGCCCAGCACACCTGCTGGAGAGTGAGCTCTGAACCCACGATAAACGCATTAAGGCCATTTTCTTAACCTAAGAATACGACCTTCAGAATATAGCCCTTGGACGGTGGCATCATTGCCACTCTCAAAAAACACTACAGAAAGAGGCTACTAAGTGACCTTGTTGCAGCAGAAATGCAAGTCACTGACTTCCTTTGAGCCTTAAAGGAAAGCTGTCCTTATCTGTACACCCCCATCCCCCAAAGCTCCCCCCCCGATTAGCCTTTTTGGATTGAAAAATAATTTTCTAGGGACATGGATATGTTGTTCATCCACACTTATTGGCAGGTTCCTTACCGCTTTAAATCTTGCCGGAAGGTCTTCAAGCTGGCTCCTCCCACCCACCCGGGTGGTAAAACTCTCGGCTCCGCCCCATGACGCCAGATCTTCCTTACCGCTTGGAAGCTCAGGTTCCCTCCTTAGCGCTCTGTGTTTTCGACTGGTTCCTAGAAACTTTGGTCTTTGAATTCAATTGGAAGTTTTCTGAAACTTCGATCTTCTTCTTCTTCTTCGCTACGGCGATGGCTCATTTGTTTTCCGGCTCGCGGAGGCACCCGGCATATTCCTCCAGAAAAGATCCACACTCCATGTGCGTTTACTGCCTTGACTTGGATCATGATCCTCAACTTTGCGATTTTTGTTGTGCCCTTTCAGCCAGTGCTCTGGAGGATCGCGCGGCCCGTTCGGGGCTCGGGCGACCAGAAATTTTTTCCCACTCCGGAAAACTCCTTGGAGACTCATCGGGCAGTGTCCGCATCGGCGGCCTCGGCTGAGCTGCTCGATCTTCCTCCCTCTGGGAGGGGGCGGCTTTTCCTCTTCCTCAGTCACGGACTTATCCTCTCTCCTGAGTTCTCCTCATGCAGCTTCATTCAAGGAGCTTCGCCAGTCCCTTTCTCGAAGGGGAGGGACCTTCGGGACCTGCCTCTCAGCCCAAGTCCAAGGAGTCGAGGCTAGGTCCCTTCGGCGCCCGGAGGGAGCGGAGTTCTCCCTCCCTGCCGGCCGACGCTCGACTTGGTCCGAGGATGCGCTTTGCCGCTGGCTCCACGGTGTCCCCGCCAGGTCAGCCGCCATGACTCCCGCCGACATTGTCGAGTCTCTCGACCTGTCATCTGGGCTGTCTTCTGCTGGAGCCGCCATCCCTTCGCCGGTTCCCCTGGTGGAGGCTGAGGTTCTTCCTGTACCTTCGGGTCGACAGACCTCGGCACTTCTTCCGAGCCGAAGGAGGAGCGGGCGCGCTCCGCTCCTTCCCAGGCCCATCCTCGGTTCCCCCAAGGATCCGGGTCTCAGTCTCGGTCTTCCTCTCGGTCTAGCCGCTCACGCCGACTTGGCGTTCTTGAGTCAGAGCACCGAGTCAAGTGGCGTGCCGTTCTTCCTCGTCCCCCTCCTCGGATGAAGAGTGGCTTCGATGCCGTTGGCATCAACGTTACGAGGAGCTTATGTGGCAGCAGCTGTTGTTGTCCAGGAATCAATCGACCCCGATTCATTCTCTGACTAGTAAGCAGCTGCTGCCCGGTTGGCCGACGCAACTGCTCGAGGTAGTCGAGGTGCCCTCTCCGGGGCCAGTTGCTCTTCCGATCCCTGCTGCCCCACCATCTTCAGTGGAACCCAGGCCGGGTCATGACCTGTCTCGCAGGTTATCTGTTCCCCTCACTCCCACCCGCCCTCGGCGGCCGAAGAGTGACTCAGGTCGCTGCACGGCTTGCAGACCCCGGGCCCGAATCGACTCTCTATGTTTCCTAGCAGGAGAACCCAGGGTCTTCTCCGGAACATTTCGCGGAAGACAGCCCATCATCCTTTATGGGTCTGCTCCAGCTCATCTCGGAATTCACCGGGATGCAGCCTGAGCCTGTTTCCAAATGGGCCCCTTACGGAGATTCTAGACTGAGGGGGTTCACCTTCGGAGGCCTTCCCGGTGGCTGGGGCAATTGTGGGCCCAGCCTTGGAGCTCTGGCGGCGGCCTACTTCCTGCCCTGTGCCATTGGCCAGGATGGCCAGGAAGTACTCTGTCCCTGTCGGTTCTCTACCTGGTTTCTCGGAACACCCCTCGGCTGAGGGGGTAGTTACCGACAATGTTTTTCAATGTTCTGGAAACGCTAGGGATGTGGATAGGCCCCCTGACAAGGAGTCCAAAAGGTTGGACTATGTTGGACGCAAGGTTTACGCTGCGTCCTCCGTAGGCCTCCGTCAGGCCAGCTCGGCGGCACTGATGGCACATTTCTCCCACGCCCTCTTGGGCTCCCTGGATGAGGTCCTCCCTCATCTCCCGGCCAACCTGCGGACCACGGTCCGGCGGGTGCGGGACCAGGATAGGGTGGTGGCGATACAGCAGCTCCAGACGGCTCTGGATCTGGGCGACTCCTTTGCCAGATCGGTGGCGGCCGCGGTGGCCATGCGCCGCAGGGCGTGGCTGAGGTTATCCTCCTTCTCTTGGAAACCCAGCACGTTGGTGGACATTCCTTCTTGGGGACTGACCTTTCGGCCCTGGAGTGGAGGGACACCCAGGGTCCGAGAGTCCAGTGCCACTCCAGACTGGGTCACTCCCGCCTGGAGGGACAAGGGCAGCCGGCGGCCTTTGCGTAAGCCCCTTTGCCCCCCGGTTCCTGTGGCTCGACCGGCCCAGCACGAGGGCCAGCAGGCTTGCGCTGGGCAGCCTGACTCCAAACCAGCATCTTCCTCCAAAAGGAAGCAGGGAGGTAAAGGTCCGAGAGCTCCCTCGACCTCTTCCTGCCCCAAGCCTGCTCAGTGACGGACTAAGGGGCGCTGTCCCCAGCCCCGTCGCCCCTACCCGGGTTCCCCCATGGGGGGACAGCTCCGCATCTCCTCCACTTGGTCCGCTTCCTGGACCTCTACGGGTCGGAGGTGCTAAGGGTGGGACCTGTCTCGGGTTTGCGAGCAGGTTCCACCCTTCCGAGCCGTTGCCTCACGGGGATCTTGGGGTCCACAGCCTCTTCGTCGGCCCGCTGAGCCGGCTTGCCTGGCCCTCTAAATAGAGGTGATCAGGAAGGTTGCGGATCCTCCTTCTGACCCTGGGTTCATGTCCAGGTATTCCTGGTCTCAAACGGACAGGGGGCTTGCGCCCCATTCTTCCGCACGCCTGGATGGTCTCTCTGACTTAGATATCCCATCCTCAGAGAGGGCGTGTGGCTTCGCTCCTGGGCTTTCAGGACGTACTTACTCCTCGTTCCGTCCATTTCCTGGGAGACTCCTCCCTTTCCTAGCGGGGGATCTTCTTATGAGTTCCAGGCCAGGCCCTTCGGTCTTTGCCCAGCAGCTCTCTGCAGCATCGAGGGTCCCGGGCGTAACCCCACCCGGATGGCGGCCTGACTGCAACCCTTCCAGGTGGAAGGGGTCGATCCAGAGTTCTGGATCTCAGGCTGGTCTCCTGTTATCGGAGCCACGTTGGAACTCATGCCTTAGCGGGTGATCCTTCTTCGGGACCAGGCTCGACTCTTGAGTCCGAGCTTGGCTCCCGGTGGACAGGGCTGGGGTTCTTCCTCCCTTACCTGGTCATGTCTGACTGGGCAATTGCGCCCTGCCTGGACCTCCTACTCCTCCTGGGCCTCGCGGCAGCCGGCTCCAGCGTGGTCTGTTGGACCCGCTGGTTCATGCGTTCCCCTTGTGGGGACTGGCCAGCCAGCGGTCACAGTGCTGCGTTCCTTCGGACCAGTTCGTGACTACAGCCCAGGAGTTAGGGAACGCTCTCCTTCAGACCATTCCAGCTCTTGCAGGAGAACATCCTGTTCGTCCGCCCTGAGTCAACGGTCTGCTCTGACCGATGCTTCTCGGATGGGTTGGGGTGCCCATCTAGGGGAATACAGAGTGCTCCGCCTCTGGTCCTCTCGGGAGTCCCGATGTCTTTCCTACCCGCTGGAGCTCCTGGCAGTCTGCTTTGCTTGCACCGCTCGCTCCGTTTGTGCGGGGTCTAGTGGTTTAAGTCCAGGCGGACAACACCACGACCATGTGCTACCTACCCCGCCAGGTTCGGACGAGCCCCTCGCATCTCGTAAGGAGGTTCTCCGTATTGGGTCTTTCACGCAGCTGGGAGGCGGTTTCCTAGCCATTCGATGGCAGGAGCCTCCAGCACTTCAGCTGATGCCCTAAGCCGGACATAGGCTGTGCCTCACGAGTGGTCTTCCCTGCTGGAGGTAGGACAGGATCTTCTCCCTCCTTCCCTCGAGGGAGAATACGAGGCTGAGACTGTCTCATGCCCACCCCTTCAGCAAGGTTTGCTGTAGGGGATGCTGTCGAGGTCACAGACCCCGGGCCTCTTCTACGCCTCTCCCCCTCATTTCCCTTGACCCACGGGCAAGGCGAGGAGGGACTAGGCGCAGGCGATGCTGGTAGCCCCAGACTGGTTTGCCAGCTCTGGTATCCAGCTCTCCTCAGTCTCAGCCCCAGGCTCCCGAGGCGGCTTCCAGCCCACCCGATCCTGATCTCTGTTTTCAGGGGAAGGGTTTCCATCTAGACCTTCAATCCCTGCACCTAAGGCCTGGTTCCTGTGCGGCTAGGGGCCAGGCCTGGGGTCTTTCGGCAAGGTCCTCGATGTTTTCGAGGTGTCCTGCCGGGAGTCAGCCAAATATGCTCGCCTTCAAATGGCGGAGTTCTGCATTTGATGTTGGGACAGGGCCAGGGCCCCTCTCCCGTCCCTCGGCGAGCATTCCAGACCGTCTGCGGTCTGTTCTTTTGAACCAGGGCTTCGGCTGACGACCCTCTGGGTGCTTCTGTTGGTCTCCCCTGTCTTCCAGGCGTGGGCCGGAAGGCAGTCGGTGGCACAGAAAAGGTGGTCTGGCGCTTTTCTAGGCCTTGATCACACCTCCCCTTCGGGGAGAGTATCCCTATTCTAGGGATCTTCGCTGGTATGGGCTTAGCTCACGGGCAAGCCGTTTGAACCTTGCACAGGTGCGAGTTCCCCACCTGTTGTGGAAGGACACCTTCTTGGAGCTACTCTGCCATCCAGAAGGAGAGGAGAGTTCCAGGTGCTCCTTTGAATATCCCTATCTGGTCTTCCACCGGGACATGGTTGTTCTTCGCCCCACCCGAAGTTCCTTCCATTGGCGGTGGCTGAGTTTTTTCCCTATCTGGGTATTGCCTCTGCCGGGTTCATCCCCATTCACGCCTTGGAGGCCGTATATAGGTTCCCTTGGGGGCCCTATTTATACGCTCGCCTACCAAGGGAGCGTAGGGCTGAAGTTCGGGGGAAGTTCGCCAGCTGTTTGTCATCTACGCTGAAGCCGCACCTGGCAGACCTGCAGCCTAGCGGACGACGAGTGGGTGGGTCACCTCCTGCATAGGTCTCCGCTATAGGTGGGCGGGCATGGAGCCTCCCAGAGGGATAAGTGCTCATTTTACCTGCCCTTCCGCTGCATCGGTGGCTGCTTCTGAGGATACTCCTGTCCAGGATATCTGCAGGGCTTATACCTGGAAGCAGGCTTTACCGTTTTCCCTTCCACATCGACCTTGGGTCACGCCGGGATGTTGGTCGGGGCCTCGGTTCTCCAGTCTTTATATCTAAGTAGGGGGTGTGCACCTTGCCTCCCTCTTCCCGGAGAACTGCTAGGAGTCTGCCAATAAGTGTGGATGAACAACATATCCATGTCCCTAGAAATACAGGTTACTCACCTGTAACAGGAGTTCTAGGAATGGTATATGTTGTTCATCCACACGACCCACCCGGCCTCCCCGGCTTCGACGCACGACCTGGCTTCCAGCGGGCTAGATCTGGCGTCATGGGGCGGAGCCGAGAGTTTTACCACCCGGGTGGGTGGGAGGAGCCAGCTTGAAGACCTTCCGGCAAGATTTAAAGCGGCAAGGAACCTGCCAATAAGTGTGGATGAACAACATATACCATGACTAGAACTCTTGTTACAGGTGAGTAACCTGTATTTTTTGTCCATTATAACTTTATTTTATTTTTGAAAAGTCCGCGATCCTCAGACATGGCGGATGCTGTGCGGTTCCATTTGCTCTGAAAGTGCAGCACCACTCACCTCATTACATTTGTATTGAGGCAAGCGGTGCAGCAGCGCACTTTCAGGGCAAATGGAACCATGTGGCATCCACCATGTTTGGGGATCGTGGACTTTTCAAAAATAAAAGTAAGTTACGATGGACAAAACATTTTTTTTTCAATCCGAAAAGCCTAATCGGGGGCAAAGCTTTGGGGGTCAGGGTGTTAAAGATATGGATGACTTTTCTTTAAACTTGCAGGACGTCGCAACCCTGTCGGGTGAGGCACGGTCCAATGTAAGCACAGCAAACATTCAGCACTGCTGGAGGTCTGCCTTGGGACCATCCATTGATGGGCTGATTGAGGACTGTGATGATGAGGAGGAAGATCCTCAGGATGTGGAGGAGATAATCCTGCTAGCCACATCTAGAGTTGCCAGCCAGCACTGATGAGACTGACAACGTTATAGAGAAGTGGCTGTCAGTCAATGATTACATTGCCACAAATGATCAGCTTACTGACTCCGCAATTATCGATACAATTACGCGGGGGAGGGAGGAAGGGGATGAGAGAGCTGAAACAGCCAATGCATCTGATGAATCAGACGCAGAAATCGAAGTCCCGACCTAGAGAGGCAGACAAAGGACTGCAGTGTGGGCTGGACTGGCTGCAATGTCAGGAAGCAGATCCAGTAAAACTATTTCAACTTCAGCACCTGCTGTGTTATGCCAAGAACTTAGCTGCTAAAGCGACCAAGTAATCTGAAATCACTTTGTTTTTGTTTTTTTCATTCCGCAGGGACTGAGTGACTTACAGTACTAAGTGAGTAAGCTGTGCGTGTCTCTGGAGAGATAATTCCAATTGTCATGGTTTACATAGTATGTTTTTTTAGAGTTTTGTGAGTTTTGAGCCAGAAATAATAAAGCTCTTTTATATTGTAAACCAATGACATGTGTTCTATGTTGGGGTGTACGCTACAATCAAAACCGGCATAATGAAAATACATTCCCGTGATATAACGAACAAGCCACTATAACGAGCGCAGGTTATGGCTCTGGATTTGTTCATTATAGCGAGGGATCACTATACCTGAAACTTTTCTTCCTGGTTAGTCCTTTCTGGACGAAGTAATCCCCCTGTGGAGTATTAACTTGCTGTTAGCTTGCCAAAACAGTTCTTCTGTATTGTTTCTACCAATATCATGAAATGGGTCTAGGTTGTCTTCCTCACTGATAGAAAAAAATGCAAGTATGATAAGATCTAAAGACTTCAGAATAGAGGTGTGCGAAAAAAAAGTCCGCCAGCAGAATTTTCGCAAAACTCGGACCTTCGCTTCTGTGAAAGTTCAGTAATCAAAATTACAACTTTTGCAGAAATTCCAGCTTAGAATACTTGAATAAATGTATGAATTGCAGATTATTGTATTAAACTGCGGAAAAAAATTCCAGAGAATGATCACTGTCAGTGGTCAGTTCTGTGAAATTTTGTCTTCTGCGGTTTAATACAGTAATCCATAATTTATAGATTTATTCCACAGTTCAGTGAGTCACTGAACTGCAGAATGAATGTATGAATTGTAGATTAATGTATTAAGCTGTGGGCGGAAACGTTCACAGAGCTGATCACTGAACTGCGGAATAATTACATGTATTGTGGAATGATCCATTAAACTGTGGAATAAAATTCCTCAGAACTATTATTTTGCAGTTCATGTGTATTATTCCGCAGTTCAGCCAAAAAATTCCATGGAACAGGATGAAAATCCACCAAACACATTTGGAAGATTCCGATCTCACTAATGGCGGAAGTTCGTAAAATTTCACAAAAGTTCAGTGAAAGCGGAATTCACAACTTTCGCCCACATCTACTTCAGAAAAACCTTTCCAACTCTGTGTGACTGGGTCAAAAACGGGGGTATGTAGTTTAATACTACACAAT
This sequence comes from Neoceratodus forsteri, assembly GCA_016271365.2. Lineage (NCBI taxonomy): Eukaryota > Metazoa > Chordata > Ceratodontiformes > Ceratodontidae > Neoceratodus > Neoceratodus forsteri. Next base: position 1,547,696,143 of record CM057455.1, on the reverse strand, counting down.
GTGTGATTATGCACCTGGGAAGAAACTACCAGAATCTAAACTGCTACATCAAGGGGGACATACTAACAAATCAAGAAAAAGACCTGGGCATAATAGTATCTTCTGATTTTAAAAACCAAAAACATTGCCAACATGTATTTAATACTACAAACTACATGTTAAATACTATAAGGAAACACTTTATTCATTAATTAGAGATGCATAATTACTCTTAAGGAATACATATGTATGACTGATAAGTGACTATGGCTCACTGCTTTGGAGAAGGTTGCTATTTAGAAATTAGACCAAATTAGAAACAAATGCAGCTTGAAGCAACCAAAATGATGGCTGGAATGGACAATATGGAATATGAGGATAGAGTCAGGTCATTAAACCTTTTTAGTTTACACAAAAGGAGGCGGCATGGTGATTTGTGCTTATTATTTAATATACATATGGACAGTGAAATTATGTAACTGCTCAGACTGGAATCGAAAAAACAAAAATGTAGATACCAGGTGTCATAATAAAGGAAATCTCCGTTAGAATTATCATGAGAGAGGTTTTCTTTACAGAATGAATAGTAGATTTTTGAAATCAATTACCACAACATATAAACAGCAAAAACACTGTAACATATAATAAACAGCAAAAACATTGCAACATAGAATAAACAGCAAAAACACTGACTTCTTTAAAAGAAATCTAGATGAATACTTGCAGGGTATGAAATTCATGAAAAAAATACCTGCCCACTTGAGCATGTAAGTAGTAAAAGTACATGCCACCCTATGTCTGGGACTGGGTTACTAAATCACAGGAACTGGCCCCTTGTTGTGACACCAACCTGGAATAAGCCTGGGCATTAGGCCTAAAACTGTGGTAAACACCTTATGCCTGCTTGCTGAAGGAGATGCTGCCTTGCCCAAAAAGGACTTGTTCAGCTCAGCAACCCCCTCCCCACACACACAATAATTTCTGACTGCTGCCCCTGCCTGTTTCACCCTGCTTACCACCCCAAAAGACCAGTTCTTAAAGGGGCTTCAAAAATATTTAGTTGTTTGCCTTCTGCCCTAAATCCTTCAAAGGTAAAACCACTGAGAATACTGTAATAAAAAATTATGAGAGGGCTGATTTTTTGAGCATGAGGGAAGGAGTTATAAGCTTGGAAATGGGAGGTGTTCTTTAGACACCAAACATTACAGCATGTGTGGGACATATTAGAAGACAAAATCAGCAATTTAGTTAAAGTGTATGTACCAACCAAAAAGAAATAAAATGGGACTGGTAGATTACCACCATGGATGTCAAAAAATGTTCAGAAAAGTATCAAAAAGGAAAAAAAAAAGGCTTATGTAAAGGCAAAAAACAGTGGGAATCAGGCCAGTTGGGACTACTACAGAAAACCCTTAAGGAATCTAAAAGATTCTAGCTAGGAAATCTTACGAACTCAGGCTGGCATGCACCGTAAGGGACAACTATAAATCATTCTATGCCTATGTCAATAACAAGAGGGGAGCATCCAAGACTATTGGACCACTTAAAAACCAAGACAGCAAGTTAGTTGCAGACAGCAGTGAAATGGCTGCGAGTTATAATGATTATTTTACATCAGTATACAATAGTAAAACAGTAGCATCAAAAACACACATTTATCACAAATGAAGACAGACTACTAAGCGTAGATGATATTAGGTATAGAGTATTAAGGCTGGATCAAAACAAAGCTCAGGGGCCTGATGGCCTACACACTAGACTCATCAGGGAATTAGCGGTAGAACTGGCAGGACCTCTGACAATACTGTTACAAACATCACTAGACCAAGGGGAAGTGTTGAAAGTCTGGTGCCAGGCGAACGTGATGCCATTCTATAAAAAGGGCTCAAGGCAGGAGGTGGGGACTTATAGGCCCGTCAGCCTAACTACTGTTCTGGATAAGGTCTTGGTAGGCATCATCAAGGACCATATAATTGAGCATATGCATCAGGCAGGGCACGTTGACTTCACACAATACGATTTCACGAAGGGATGTTCCTGCCAAATGAACCTTCTTGGATTTTATGGTAAAGTTAGCAAGGCACTTGATGACGGGGATTCAGTGGATGTAATCTTTCTCGATTTCTGTAAAGCGTTTGGCAAGGTCCCGCATGGGGTACTTGTGGATGTGCTTATAGAGTACAAAATTCTGGGGAACGTTACCTGTTTGATAGAATCATGGCTTTCCAACAGAAAACAAAGGGTCTGTATTAGGGGATCCTATTCAAAATGGTCAGAGGTGACCAGCGGAGTACCCCAGGGTTTGGTACTGGGACCTTGCTTGTTCAACATCTACATTTCAACTTTGTCTTGTAAAGATGATGTATGGTTATCAAAATTTGCGGATGATGCCAGATTAGGTTAAAATATAAACTGCTTGGAGGATGCTGTCTTATTACAGGGGGCATTAGGTGAGATGGAGGATTGGTCTAGGAAGTACAGCTTGTCCTTTAACATGGAAAAATGCACTGTTATGCACTTTGGGGAAAAATAACAGTAAGACACCTTACATGCTAAATGGTAATATCTTGAAAGTAGTCTCTAATGAGAGAGAGATCTGGGGATGAGAATCACACATGATCTTAACTTTAAACAACACAGTAGCATCGTGACAAAGAAGGCTGGTAGCATATTACATTGTATTATCAGACACATCAAGAGCAGGGATAGAAGTGCGCTGATGCCATTGTATACCTCACTGGTTAGACCTCACTTGGAGTACTGTGCACAGTTCAGGTCTCTGGGCTATAAAAAAACAGATCCAAGCAATAGAAAGGATACAGAGGAAGACTACGTGGCAGATCCCAGAACTGAGGGGTAGGGAAGATGATTCGAGATGGGGGGAGCTTGGATGTACTCCCTAGAGTTTCGGACACTTGGGGGTGGGGGTGGGTTATGTGCCTGGGTTATAGGGCACCACATGATGAAGGTATGTGTGATCAGCTTGGCCTAGTTACTAAGGATTTAAGGTGCTGCACCAGAGCCCACCCATTACAGATAAAAGGGGAGAGGTTCCACACAGAAAAAAGGAAGCATTGGTTTAGCATCAGAGTTGCTAAAATATGGAATAACCTTCCAGTACAGGTAGTGGCTAGTAAAAAAAAATCATGACTGAGTTTAAATCTAAACTAGATAATCACCTAATAGTAAAAAAGATCCAGGGGTATAGCATATAAAATTGAAGCGAGCTTTATGGACTCCGGTCTTCTTTGCGTTGATAAACCTATGAAACCTATGAAAGGACTTTATTGCTAGCCCCCAAGCCCTGAAAAAGATTGATTTATTTTTGCCTGCCCGCCCTGGGGAGTAGGATGTACCGGGGCAGGGGTTGAAATTAGTACGTGCCCACTAGCCAAATGCTGGTAGAGTTTATAGTGGGCCCGAAAAAGTTTCCTTTTACTAGCCCTGCTGGATTGTATTGGAAAAGGTAACATATCATCAGCTACAACTAGTTGGGCAGATGGAACATGGAAGACACTGAGGCCTGTGAATTTTCCCAGTCACAGCCCTGCTGGCTAGTGACTGCAAAACTTAATTTCATTCTCTGCTGTTTTTGTATCCCAAGTATCCCTGTAAAGCAGCCTTTTTAAAATGATATTCCCTGTTTGTCTTAACTGCAGTGCTACTATACTACCAATCCCTGAAAAGGGCTTTTTACAATGATTTCCTTTTCCTTCATGCTGCACACTCAAGTTCTTATTCCCAAGCCTTTAAAAGTCTTTTTTTTTTATTTTGAAATATTTTTTCCTCCCATTTCCCTACGTGCCCCAAGTTCTTATTTTTTTTTTTTTTTTTTTATTTAACAGACTTTAGGATTACAACCTTTGAATCAGGGACTCATTTACAAAGGTTCCGCGTCAAAAAAAAACAAAAAACATAAACAATACGTATAGACATAGAATGGCAGCTAAAGGTTACAGTTTTTTCAGTTATACAATATTGCAGAATCAAGATCAGCTATACATTGCATTGAACGTGTTATAGAGAGTTGTATTTTACAGTTTTCAAGAGAACAATCAGTTTGCTGATAGAGGGAGGGAGTAACAGGTTTGGTATTTACAGCGAAGTAGAGAATTAGACAGATATCTTGTGTGTGCAGCCAAAGGAGGCATTGTTAATAGGTAATGTTTGGTAGCCTTATTGGTAGGAGCTCAGTGGCGGGGTGGTCCCATAAGATGATAGATAGATGAGCCAGCACTAGCTGGTACATTGGCAGTGCCGTGAAGCGAGAATGTGCTCTTTGAGGGCTGACTTGAAAGGTCCTACCTAATTGGAGATGGAGGAGACGTCAGAGGGGAGTTTGTTGTACCAGGCTGGGGCCCTGAGTGGGAATGACCTTTGGGCTGTGGAGGTTCTAACCCTCGAGATGGATCACATCTGTCAGTTGGCAGTGCAGGTGTTCACCGAGGTGTGGGAGGATAGGAGAGAGGCAGAAACCCCCAAGGGGGTAAGACCCAGATGTGTTTTCTTTGTGAGGAGACATGTTTGATAAAATGGCCTTTCATCCAGGGTGAAGAGATTTGTCAGGGCATATAGGGTACAAGTATGGGTGCGCTTGTCTTCCCCGGAGAGGAGTCTGCACACTTTGTTTATGGCCAGGTGGATTTTATTAAAGGCTGTGTGGTCAGCAGCCGAATAGATAGTGAGCCCATAATCGACTAGGGAGAGGACTGAGGAGGTGACAGCCAGATTAAGGGCTTCTGGAGGTAGGCAATCCTTAGAAAGCACTCTGAAGCCCCCCAAGTCCTGAAAGGGTCTTGTTTTAATGATTTAACTGCCTGCCTTTATAAGTCCTTAGTAGAACTTACCTCAAAGCCCTTAAAAAAGCTTTTAATGTTGCCACTGGTCCCTAATCAATAATCATTACAAGGACTGTAAGTTTTTAGTGTGTTAGCCCTTAAGAGGACTTTTACCTCTGTTCTTGCCTGTTTCTGCTGCAGCTGATTTGACTCCCATGAAGCATTCTGGCGGACTGACCGGCACTTGACCAGCAATGCTTCATAGGGGAGGGATCAGCTGCATACCAGCAGCCGCTCAGTAATGTCTTTTGGTGATTCAGAGCCCTGTCATGTGACTGCAGCCACAAAACTGAGTCTGCTCGATTCTGAGACATGCAGTCACATGATGAGCTCTGACTGTAGTTTCCAGTACGCTGCTCTGTTTCTGGCTGCAAAAACAAGTACTCATGCAGTTAGTCGCATGACCCTGACACCACGCAGTCACACAAAGGAAGCGGGACTCTAGGAGAGGGAAAAAAAACAGAGAGTGGAAAAAATTTTAAGAAACGGGCAGCAAAAAAACCGGCATGAAACAGCATCAGTAGTTCAAATGCCTTAGGTGCCCCAGGGGGCAGGCACTGTGGATCTGTAGGTGTCCTTAGACAAACGTACCTGCCCTGGGGCACCTAAGGTATAGAAATGTCACACCCAGAATACTTGAACGGAAAAGAAGTAATAGATTATTAGTAAGGGACTGTTTCCAAGTGGACTATGTCCTGTTCTGTCTCACTGAAACCAAGTGAAACTGCAGTCTGTCCTCCTCTGCTGCGGACTCAGTAATGGACTTGCAGCTCTTACTGTGCATTGTTGCTTCTCATATGCTGTTCCAGAGCCCTGCTCCTGAAAGCAGGTAGCTCTGTTTAAGGACCATGACTTTCCTACAAATTAGGCATCACCAACCTCCCAGTGGTCCCTCTGGAAGACAGTTGAACCACATTCCCTGCAGAAAACCAAGTGCTCTCCATAACCTCCTGCCTGTGTCTCTTTGCCCCTTTCAGTATTCATTTCAGAGTGGGAGATTGGGATAACTATAACAGTTTTTAATTTTGACCCACCTTTTCTTCTACCTTGGGGACAACCAACTCACTGTTCTAATGGGTTTACGCTGCTGCTTTACGACTCTGGGTGTATTTTCTTTCATTTGGCCCCTACTTTGTATACTCAGTGGGGCAGTGTCCTACATAGACGAGTATCTGAAATGAACCCTGCCCTTTATATTGTGCCCCTTCAAAGGTTGAAATTGGCACTAGCCCACCGGATAAATACTGGATACTGGTAGATTTTGTATGGTTGGGCCAGTAAAATGTCCCATTAACTAACACTGCTGGTTTGTATTGGAGGAGATAGCAGTTCAGTTGGTTCATGAGCTGGAACAGTGGATTTTCTGAATTTCACATGTGCAATTTCTCTCATTGCCCCCTTACTTCTGTGTACCTAATTGCCCTCGTGTTCCTGTTAATTCTGTGCTCATCACTGCTCCCTCTGTCTGCCCCATTCTGTGTCACATCATTGAGAATGTGACAGATGTGCTCTGCTGCAGAGCATGTTCATCGGTTTTCACTTTGACACTGGTGTCTCGGGTTACCGTGTTGCCATGATGCACACTGTCTAGCACCACATTACCGGAGGACCCGATCTGGCCAACCAACTGTCCTACAGAATATTTAGTGTCAGCAACTCTAAGAGAGGTTTAATCAAGTAATCGGAAACAAAAATACACACATATATATTTTTTCTGTTCGCTTTAACTGTATGATTTGGGCCATGTTTCTGCTAAAATGGGGGGAGAGGGATATGCTTTAAAAAAAAAACAAAAATACATGGGGTTTCCCCTTGCTTAAATGCTTTGGTCTAAACAATAAACTGCAGTGGTCGGTTCTGTTCACTTCTTTTACTTTACTGCTCTCTGGAGTAACAAATGAAGAAATAAGCAAATAAAAGATGTTTCCTGTGTAATAAAATCAGTGAACTGCTGCTGTACTCAGTCAGTCTTACTGAAAACTGTACGCAGCCAGTGGATAGCAGCTCATTTCTCCGTTGTCTGCCTCCGGCCTGCCATCATCACCTTTGACTTGCAGGAGTTTTGACCGCTCCCCTATCGTTGAGTCACACATCCTCCAAGAACTATCCTCTTAGAATGGGTTTTCAAGTGGTGGTTCTTTTGACATATTGGCTAGATTCCTAGCCCTAGGGGCTCCTGCTCTGGCTACCCCAGTTACTTACATTTTGAATTGTTGTCCTTCCCTTCCAAATGGAAACATGTTATAGTTAGTTCACTACACTGGTGCCCCAACAAACTATTGTCCTATGTTGCTGCGTTCCCTCTCTCCAAATTACTTGAGAGATTGGTCATTATGTAGTTCACCAACTACTTTGACAATCCAGGTTATCTTGCTCCTTTTCAACTGGGCTTCCATCCTGTACACTACTCAGAATCACTGCCCATAGTCATTTGTACATGAACGCCAGTCAGGGACCATTGCAGTCCTCATTGACTTTCAAAGCATTCAAGACAGTAAATCACTCACTGCTCCTAGCCAAACTTGCAACATTGGGTGTCTCTACCTCCTCATTATGATGTTTCAAGTCCTATTGGATAGGTAATAATAAGTTAAAGGAGAAGTCCACCCAGAATGTGCAAAAACATATGTTATGTAGAGTGTTTTGATATGTATGTTAAGCCCTAGTGTGTCCTGCCCTCTGTCTGCTATTAGGATTTTTTTCTAATTTAGCCTGCTAGCTGTGTGGTAGTTTTACGACCCCTGGGGATCTCCATCACAAATAGGTTTATTGGCTTTCTTTCTCCTACGATGCACCCTGGCTCATGTGACACTGATGTTGCCATGCCTTTAGATTTAGCAGGGTCTGTCACAGCTCAGCCACAAAGATAATACTTCTTTCAGAGAAGTCACAATGCTAGATTTTGGGTGAGTGTAATCATTATTATTTGTTGATATTAGTACCTTGTCCTGCTATGTTACAACCTATAAGGTGATGTTCAATTTTTGCTACTTAGTACTGGTGCAAAAACTGAAAGTGACTGAGAGGAATAGAGTAAACAGTGACATGATTCAAACACACACACACACAGCAGAGCATAGCAGGACAAGGTACTGATATCAAAAAATAGTAATGATTACACTCACCCAAAATCTAGCAGTGCGTCTTCTCTGGAAGAAGTATTTTCTCTGTGGCTGAGCTGTGACAGACCCTGTAACAAGACACTGGCTTCCTGTAGGGACAATTAGACATCACACCAAAGGGCACTGTGGGAAGACTACAGGCCATAAAAGAAATCAGAATGGCATCCTCCAAGGGCAATAAAACAGTTAGGGAAAGTTAGAAAAAACATCAGTCACAGCCAGAGGAAAAGAAAACACTGGGAACTGGTTGGAACACAGAAAAAAAGACTGCTACATATATTTTTCTGATTTTAACATGGAGTTTTCCTTTAAATTGGTAACAACCATATCCCCTCAGCGATCTGTCTCTTTAGAGGTCCAGTGTGGGTCTGTCCTGAGCCCCATCCTCTCTTTTGTTTTCATAAATGATCTCCCCAACTCCCTATTTGTAAATCTCACATGTACATGGATGATACCATCATCTTTGCCTCTGACCCCTCACTCCCTTCCACTGGGAAGTCTCTCCAGATCAGCTTTGACAACATACAAAAATGGTTCCTCGCCAATCAACTTGTCATAAATGAGAAAAAAATTGTATCTGTGCTTTTTGGCACAGCCAACTGGCTTCACTCAGCTCCTCCAACTTTGAAGTTGCATTCCTTATCAGGCTCCACCATTGACTTCATAACATTATAAATACCTGGATGCGATCCTTAACTAACATCTCAGCTGCTCACTCCACATAAATTACATTGCAAGTGTTTCACCAAACTCAGGGCCTTACAGAGAGTTAAAACCTGTCTTACTTTTAGCACCAGGAAAACTAGTTAAACATTCCATCTTCCCCCTTCTCGATTATGGGAATGTGGTATTCTCCAGAGCTTCTCACTCTACACTATCTAAGCTCTCCCCCATTTTCACTGCCCTTTGTAGATCTGTTTTGGTTTGCTTCCCCAAACTCACCATTGTATTATGGACAAGGAGCTAGACTGCCCCCCCCCCTTCCCGGCGCTCTCTCCCCACTGCCCTGTTAGGTGGTAAATATTGGTTGGGCAAACTACAGGAGTACCTCAGTGAGATATTAAAATTGAACTTCTGACATTTTTTCTAAGTATGGAACCTGATTTATTTGTCCAAAAATAACAAGTCCTGTACTTACAAGAAAAAGTATGAAAATGTACTAAGTATAGGAATTTTGGAGTCTCCCTCCTCCGCCACACATACACCAGATTGCAGAGGGAAAAAAGTCATACTTTTGTGCTTTATCATCAGCTTCGTGAATTTCACAAATTTTGCAGATTTTAGTTTAATACATTTTGCGAAACTTGCATACTTGCTCAGGCTTGCGGTTCTCCTTAGTGAGTTATTTACTTCAAAACCTTCTTTTGAGTGATTGGGAAGAATTTTTTCCTATAATGCTGCTTTGTAACATGGGGGTAGCAAACTCAGTGAGCTGATAGGTGCAGGGCTTCCACCTGACCATGCAGTAATGCACGATATACTCACAGTTGCTGTGAGCACTTCAGAGTGGGAATCACTGGGCAGAACTTGTCTATTTTTTTCTGGCTGATGCCTGAAGGCTGAGAAGCAGCCATTTGTAATTCTCAGTTTAGCAAGCAGTAGTGCCCATCCTACCCACCCACCCCGTGGATCTCACCTGGGGTGTCATTAATCCCCAATAACCGCACACCCTGTTGTGGGTTATTGCTTACTTAAGTGTGATTGTTTTTAAGGAGCTCATCTACTTGCCTTGGTCTACTGTATGATGCATGCTGAATCTGAAGCTGTGCAATGCAGATTTCATTTAATGGTGATGTTTTCACTTACTTAAACTGCATCTGAGTTTTTGTGTTTAACAAGTAAATCGCTTGTCATTGGGTGTGAAACTGGAACAAACTGTTTTCCTGCTTCACAAGACTTACAGCTGCTGATGGATGTCCTCCATTTTCATTTACTCTTTTTTAACACCAGCTTGCAGAACATGCAGCAGCACTGTCAAACAAGCCTCTGCAAACCAGTTGTCATCAGACAACTCTTGTTTAAGATTGGCATTTGGTCAAATTCGTAGGTATACATTATGTATAGTGTTTCGGGATTTCTTTGTCTTCATACAGTTAAAACTCCCTTGAAAGGAAGTGGCCAGATCATACTGTCGGTGATCCAGGAAGTCATACCACTGTACTGACATTTTGTTCTTGGCAGAAAAAGAGAGACAGCAGAGTGAGTTGAACAAATGTGAGGTGCTTGACAGTCAGCTTTGGAGATTATGAGCCACTTCACCATTGGGGTGGAGGACTGGGATATTGTACCAGTGGGGAAAAAATTGAAAAATATAATTAAAAAAAAAAAGTAAGGTGCCTACCTTAACTTTAGAGGATTAATATATATATATATATATATTTTTAATGTGTATATTTTTGCCCTCAGTTACTGCTGGGGGAGGATCCCCAGTATTGGCAGGGTCCTGGCATTTGCCGAGATCCCCGGAGTCATGGGGCTTACGCCAAAGTGTGTTTGTCTTATGAACCCCCTTGCTGGAGCGAGGCCAGACGTGCAGTGACCTTGACACTTGGTAGGATGCATTCCCACCCCCAACGTGCAGAGGTCCACTGGTTCCCATCCGTGACAGGCACACAGCATGATCCTGGGCTGCCATACTTTCTAGCCAGTGCCAGAGGTCGGTAGTTGCTGGGTATCAGATCCCCTTCCTCTACGGAGGAGGTAAGCAGTCCCTTAGATGCTTAGCCTCCTCCCCCCGGGCTAACCATCTGAGGTCCGTTCCTGAACTGCGGTCATTGGCATCGCAGGCAGTAGATCTACCACTGCACCATCAGGCCGGCCCAGGATTAATATTGTTTGGGACTTCCTGTAGCAAACAATATTTAAGTTCAGAAGTTTTGCAAAGAGGGCTTAAGATCATAGGTATGTAGTAACTGTATAGATATGCATATGTAGTAATAAATACAGTGAGAAAAATGACGTAACCCAGCCTTAGAATACAATGAAATATACTGGTGGATGAAATAATGAACAACAAATCTTACCTGTGTCAGTCTTTACCATTCATCACTGTTGGGTGTCTGGACAGAGACAGGCACCCCACGGGAGATTTTATTTTTTTTGGAAGGAGGAGTCAGTGCTGACACATTGCGTGGCGCTCGTGGGTTGGCCAGTGATGGCCGTTGGATCCTTCTCCACCTCCGTTCTGCTTCTCCTGCCATTGAGACAGCACCTCACTTGAGAGTTCTCTGCGTGGCCTAGTAGACTTTGACGCCTCAAAGCCATTTGACGTCATTCTTCAAATTCTCCGCCGCGACTCTGCCTCAGTTCTGTTGCCTACTTGATGCTGTTTCCAGTCTGGTAAGATCTTTCCTTTTTATTAAGCGGCATAGAGTCTTTTCTGGTTTGTTTTTTAAGTTACTATATGCATCATGCTTGGTCCTCAGGACAAGAAACGGTGGAAGAAAACAGGTCAGCCTCCCATGCGTCAGAGTCCCTGCGGCCAACAGATCTCCATTACCAACCAGCATGATGTTTGCATTTCCTGCCTTGGACCTCAACATGACATGGATTCCTGTGATGCTTGTTTCTCAATGGATTGCTGAGTTCTGGAGCACCGCACGTTAAAAGCTGGCAGGGCTCTGCCAACTTTTACTCATGTCAGTCCTAGTGCAGGACACTTGGCCCTTCCTCCGGGTCCCTTCCCGGGCCTACATGGTCCAGTGAAGAGGGGTCTGCCTCTTCTTCATGCGTTGCCATAGAGGAGGTTCCTACTGCAGTGCAGGAGGTCCGGTCCAGCTCCGTTCGTGGTTGTGCCAGGAACACTGTTATGGCGTGCAGGCTCCCCTGTTGTCTGAGCCCAAGGCTGTTGGTCCTGACGTGGGGCGTTCCTTGGCACCACCCGACAATGCTGTCTCTGATCCCGGGGCTGTTCGTGGCTCCGGTGATCGGGGCGGTGCCGTGACTGGGGGAATCCCTGGGGCCACTGGTCCAGAGCACTTCTTGATTGTATCCTCTTCAGAGCTGGACGGTTCAGAGGCTGATCTGGACTGGAGGCCTGATTCTTCGGAGTCAGAGGGTTCCCCATGGCCTAGCACCCTTGCATCTTCCCATGTACCCCCTCCAGCGACTCTGGTGACTGTGGCTTATGCTGACTCTCGAGCTGATGGCAGCTTGGTGGGTCAGCTGCAGGTTGGAGATCCCGCTGCTGTGGGAGTGGCGATCGGGATCCTGAGTGAGTGGGTGGCTGCCATCCTGGTGCCATCCTCCTCCACAGAATCAAGATCGAGCCCCCTTCTGCAGCTAACCGGAGGAGGGGTCGTCCTGAGTTGTGGTGGGCTCTTTGTCATAGGGTGTGAGGAAGAGCTCCTCTGAGTCAATGGAGTTGATGGAACAGGGCGAAGGACATCTGCACACTCCCATGGCCCTTTGGGGTCCGAGGAGGAGTTGTAGTGTTGAGCCTGGTCTCCTCCCTTTGTCCTCTACTAGCGAGGTCTCATTGGGTGGGGCTGGGGACCGCCCTTCTCTAGCCATCCGGCCCCGGTCCCATCATACGGTAGCTCACCATACAGGGTTAAGTCCTGGCCGATTTGTGTTCCTTAACAAGTTGGTGAATTTACAGACCTGCGGATTCCTGCTTATGCCAGGTTCTCCTGTAGATTCCTCTAGCCCTGGCAGAGAGACACGACACGTCACGTCAGATGGCAGGCTCGCCCGTGCCTCTGTGACCAGCTCCCCTTCTCCCAGGCCACATGGCTCCTCTGGGACCTTTGACCTGGGAATAGTTCCATTCTCGGGCTGCGACTTTCTCACAGTATGTTAGGGCCATGGATGAGCAGGTCTTCTGACCGGTTCCCCCTCTGCAGCCAGAATCTGACTCTTCAGTTTCTCAGCCTCCTCGTCTTCCTCCACAGGGGAAGAGGAGCCCTCTGTCTATCTGTCCTCAAATGCTGATCAGGCCCAGTATCAGCGCTTCCATCGAGGTTGGTCAGGGACTTGCATATTTCTCATTATGCCCGAGACAATACCGAGCGTTTGACGCAAGCCTTTTTAGGCGAATACAGGTCACATCATTTGGTGGTCCCATCCTGGCTAGTTCCATTCCAGGAGGCGGTGTACAGCACCTGGCAGCTTCCATACTCCTCAGAACCAGCCACTGTGGACTGCCGGACACGGTATTGTGCAACCCCGGGGGTCTCCAGGCTCTTTGCCTCACCCATCTTCTGACACGTCTGGACACCCCTTTCGGGTATAGACGCCCGGTCCGCGCCCAGCCTCCTAATCCTGACTCTCAGGAGTTTGATCAGCTGGGGCAGAGAGTTTTCTCCTCTGTACAGATGATACGTGCTATCATTTTACATCAGGCATACCACGCTGCCTATAACGGGCATCTGTGGGTGATGCTTAGCCAGGCACTAGCATCGCTGCCCGATTTGGAGGCTACCTGGCAAGCCATAGCCCTTTCTGCGATAGGCCTGGAGTTGGCAAGGCACCAGTCAAGGGCATCTTATGATGCCAGTGAGGTTACTTCATGGCTTGCAGGGAGAGAGATCTGCATTGGGCAGATGGCATGGGTTTGCCTTTCGAGGTTGTCACCTTTGGCCCAGCATAGGTTACTGGCCTCCTCCTTCCAGAGGACCCATCTTTTCTCCAGCAGGGCGAGACAGGAACTACAGGAGCGCCTTCCTTCCCCTAGGGTTCGGGGGACCCCGACTCATCCTGACCAGTCCCAGGCCTAACCGGCTATCGGAGGGCCCCCCCCTTTTTTCCCCTTGGGGGGGGCTGAGGGATGTTATTCCTTCAGGGTTTCTTGGGCCCTCTTTGGGGGAGCTTGGTACTCACCCAACAGTGATGAATGGTGAAGATTGACACAGGTAAGATATGAAAATTACATACCTACTGTAATTCTTGATCTTCCTGTGTATCTTCACCATTTATTACTGAATCCCTCCCACCTTCTCCTCACAAGACTTCAGTCCCTGAGCCGTACTGCCTCCCTACTCACCCCCAATGGATTATTTTCTCTTCTCTCCTCTCTGGCAGGCCGCCAGGTGTCCTCTGGGGGGTGAGGTGTTGGAGATGGGTGAGTGGGGCTCCCATAGGGGGTTTTCATAGGGTCTTCTGGTGAGCCCCTCCTATATCCTGAACTGCTTTGTGGGGTGCAGCCATCCCATGAGTTCCAACTCTCAGTCATCTAGGATGAGGCGGTTCTGTGGCTGGCCATAACTCTCTTGCCCCTTGTTGTTTCTTCTGTATCTTACCCTCCCCCATGAGGATGGTATTATTTTAGGGGTTCCTCCTCTCCCCTCACCTCAAAAACCTTGATTTTCTCCTTTTGGTAACTGTAGGGAGTAGGGAAGAGTGGGGATATTCCCCTCGGGAATTGGGATCAGGGCTAGGGAGAGCTTTACCCATCGGGATCATCTGAATCTTTGGAACCTTCCTTGAGACCATCTCTTAGTGATCTTCCAATCAGCCATTTATCCTGATGGGTCTTGGCCTCCCTCTCTCATCTCCCTCTCTCATCTCACTCTTCCTCAAACCTCTTCTCTATCTCTGTCTCTTTCTCCCTTCCTACCTTTGGTCGTCCAGGGACTGGGGCCTTCTCGGCCCATACCTCCAGGTCCCTCTCCTTCGCTGTCCCGTAGTCAGCTTATTCTTTTTCAGTTGCTCCTTTTCCTTTGCTGTCTCTTGGGATCCCTTGCCCCACCCATATTTTCTCTATACCGTCTTTTCTTCTGTCTCCCTGGCATGCAGAACTGAGGTGGAGGAGGATCCAACAGTCATTACTGGCCTACCCACAGGAGCCATGCAATGCATCGGCCTCATGGGTTGTGCGCCGGCTCCTCCTTCCAAAAAAATAATAAATCTCCCGTGGGGTGCCTGTCTCTAGCCAGACACTGGCCAGACACCCAACAGTGATGCATGGTGAAGATACACACAAGAAGATCAAGAATTACTGTAGGTACGTAATTTTTATTTCTTGATGGGGCTGTCACTTGGCTATAATCACTGAGATTGAGGCTTTAGCGTACGTGTGTGACTTGGAGAGATGCACGAAAACAAGCAGAGAATACAGGTCACAGATTCTTGCAGTATTTATTTTGCTAGGTAATACATACACTACAAAGCAACAGTGTGTGGAGAGTATTACCCATCTGGTCGGTGCAGAGACTGAGGACAGCTGGTTAAGATTGTTTGGGCCTTCAGCTGTCCTGGACTTGATGAAGGGACAAGATAATGAATGTTTTGCAGCTGTTACACTTGTGTTCTCTTCAAGCTGTGCATGCGACTCCCGTGCCCGTAATATAGAATAGCTAAAAGCATGATTTAGCAGTCTGGGCTGTTGTCACAGCTTGGGTTGTCCCTCTCTGCTGATGCTAGGGCAGGTAACTCTTTATTCTTACAGTAATGGAATGAGCCAGCATGTCTTCATGTTTCCTAGGACATGCAAGAATCCTCAGTCTGGTTAAAATTAGTGAGTTAACAGGTACACTAGTATGAAAGAACATTGATATTGTAGCTGTCACCGAGACTTGGTGAGATGACTCCACTACTTGGTACAGTGCAATCTCAGGCTATACTGTATATCATAAAAATAGGAGTCATAAAAAAGGAGGTGGTGTGTGCATCTTTGTTAAAGATTCACTACAATCAGCAGAACTTAACTATTAACATTGACCAAGGGAATGACATAGAGGGGTGCTATATACAAATTATAGATCATAGGGGTGAAAAACTAACTATTGGGAACTTATATAGACCACCCTCGGCTGAGATAGATTACAACTTAAAATGAAAGTAAGTCATTATAGAGCTAGCCAGAGAATCCAATGTAGTGTTGATGGGTGATTTTAACTATCCAGGTATTGACTGGCACAATTTAACAGCTAGTTCCCCCAATAAAATCAGCTTTATAGGTTCCTATCTTTCATCAGAATTAGAACAAATGGTATCTGAACCAACACGTGGAAATAACATTTTAGATCTAGTTCTAACTAATCTCTAATTGGATATTAATAATCTGGATATTTTGGCTCCAGTAGGCAGTAGTGACCATAATACAGTATTTATATATATATGCAACAGGCGTCAGGATAAAAACTGTAGAATAAAACCATATATCTATGCTACTATGGTAATAAATGTATTTATCCACAGAGTAACTGTGTGCAAAGTCCTATATATTACATTGAGCAAAGTCTGCGCTAAGTCGCGCAAAGTCCGCGCAAGCCGCACTAATGGCGAATATCTCAGTTTTCATGAAAATGGATATGACCCCCCAAAAAAAGCCTGTTGCATAAATGGAATATGCGGGGGTTGACTGTTTGATAACTCATTTATGTGATACAGTTGGCAGTGACCTCTTGTAACCATAAGTTACTTGGGGTCACTGGCAACTGTAGCAGATAAATGAGTTTATCACAGTCAACCCCCACATATCCTGTGTGTGTGTGTGTATATATATATATATATATATATATATGAGATACATGATGGGCACGAGTGGAATATGGAAAATATTTTTCATATTCCACGATGTGCACATCATGTGTCCTATTTATACAGAAGGGGCCTCACTGTTGCAAAATGTACAGTTTGTGCGGCTTGTGTGGGGTTAGCGCGGGTTTAGCGCGGCTTGCACGGGTTTAGTGCGGCTTGCACGGGGTTAGTGTGGCTTGCGCGGGGTTAGCGTGGGTTTGCAGGGGTGTAATAAACGGTATTTATTTTAACTCTGCTGATGTCATCAGGATTTATTTCTCTGCAGTGAAAATAACATGTTTTATTTCACGGGAATATGTCTCACTCCCTTGTGTAAAAAAAAAACAAAAACAAAAAAAAACATATATACATATATATATATACAATAATTCATATAGATGCAATTATAGAAAAGGAAAGAAAATTATAACAAAATTAGAGCAGCATTGAAAATGTGTGACTGGGATACATTGCTTGGGGGATCTCCAGATAGAAGACTGCCGGGCAATGTTCAAAAACATAATACATGAACTGGAGCATTTATATATTCCACTAATAGAAAATCTGAATAATAAAGGCAAATTACCACCGTGGTTAACAAACAAGATAATGAAACAAACAAGAAAGAAAAAGCCTTTAAGAAATTAAAACAACTTGGAACTGTAGAAAATCAGGCCTTATATAAACTTGAGTTAAAAAAAACTAAACAACTAATAAAGAAAGAAGAAACCTTGAATTTAATTTATCAGTTTCCAAGGGCAATACCAAAGCATTTTATGCAAATGTGAATTCTAATCAGAACAAGGACAATACCATTACACTAATAGTTAATAATGGGAAATAAATAAATAACAGTGCAGAGATATCAAATGCCTTCAGTGAATATTTCGGATCAGTGTTCTCCAAAAAAATACATAACATACCTGCTGTAGCCAATAAAAACACCTATTATGAGATTGATCATGAAGAAATTAAAAAGGCCATTCACTCACTTAAAAAAAAAATACTGCACCAGGCCCAGACAATATAAAAGCCTATATGATTAAAGAAGCTATGGATCAGGTTGTATATCCCCTAGCCATAATATTTAACAAATCATATAGCACTGGAAATATCCTGGAAGAGTGACAGAAAACAATGGTCATACCAATACACAACAAGCGTTTGTCAATGCCGAAAGTTCGCTTGCAGGTATTTGCAGTGGTATTTGGCACTTGGACATGGCTTAAAAAAATCAGTGACAAAGAAGTACAAGCATTTGTCAGTGCCGAATGTTGCTTGCTTCTATGTGCTGTTTAGGTATTTGGAAGTCATTGGAGTGCAAATATTGAAAATTTCATAACTTACAAGCGCATGAACCGCGCATCCATCAGAAACAGTCATTTTAGGAATTTTTTCACCAAATTTTCAACATAGCCATTTTAAGGCTTCTGCTCATGAACAGTGTCACTGTGATTTTCTTAATGTGTCCCATGCGGTGAGTTCGCACACGACTGCGCCATTGTGCGCTACATGGGCGGAAACACGTTTTGGGCAGGATGTGACAAATGACAGCTATAGTTCTCATAAGGAGGTGTGGTAAAATGGCAATGTTGAAAATCTGGAGTGAAAATATTGAAAATTCGTGAGCTTACGAGCGTGCGTAGGAACTGCGCAACGCACGCTCGTAAAACAGTCATTTTTAGATTTTTTTTCATCAAATTTCAACATAGCCATTTTAAGATCTTCTGCTCATGCACAGTGTCACTGTGATTTTCTTAATGTGTCCCTTACATTGAGTTCATGATAATCAATGCGCCCATTGTGCGCTACATGGCGGAAACACGCTTTGGGCAGGATGTGAAAATGACAGCTGTACTGCTCATGAGGAGGTGTGGTAAAATGGCAATGTTGAAAATCTGGAGTGAAAATCTTGAAAATTCAAGAAACTTACAAGCGCAGAAGGAACTCGCGTAAACGCTCGTGAAACAGTCACTTTTAGGAATTTTTTCATCAATTTTCAACATAGCCATTTTAAGACCTCTGCTAATGAACAGTGTCACTGTGATTTTCTTAATGTGTCCCATACATTGATTTCAAGACACCGACTGCGCCCATTGTGCTACATGGGAGGAAACACGCTTTGGGTGAGATGTGAAAATGACAGCTGTACTACTCATAAGAAAGTGTGGAAAATGGTAATGTTGAAAATCTGGAGTGAAAATATTGAAAATTCGCGAACTTCACGAGCCTGTGTAGGAACTACTTAATGCATATAAGCAGTATTTTTGGGAATTTTTCCACCAATTTCCAAATAGGCTTTTGAGAGCCCACCTTATGAGCGCTGGCAGTGTCGTTTAGTTAATCGGGCCCGAAAGGTAATTTGCACAGTGACTCATGAAATCACTCCTTCGGGCCTGGTAATAACGCCATGACAGTGACATCATTCATGAGAAGGGGTCCCAAAAACCCCATGTTGAAAATTTGGTACAAAATTCCAAAAATGCCTGAGATATGCAACAAAGTTGAAAAAACCCTTCAAACAACATGAAGTCTTGCTATATTATGACATATGCAGTATAACCCCAGGTTAGAACTGCTCCGGAGGTGAAAGAGTTAACTTTCCATGCAGGGCATGGAATCTTGAGCGTGAGCTCGGTTGAACACTCTGTCTGTTGAAGCTCAAACTTAAACTGTCAGATTCTTTACTCCGCCTCACTGAACAGTCGCTCCGGAGATTCCTCCTGCTGCTCGGTTCGTTTGTCGGTTTAAAAGTGTAATTCTCGGTTTATTTTACTCAAATTTAACCGCAATCGTCGGTTCAAGCTCTGTCTGTGGTATTGTAAGTAATAGATAGGCTTTTGTTTATTTTCTTCTGTGTGGAACTTGTAAACGTTTTTTCGGTTCAGTTTGAACTGATCAGATTGGGTTTAAAATTACTTTCTAGTTCTTTAGAGTGCAGTTCCCGGTTCTTATCAGTTCTAAAAAAAACGTATTTTATTACGTTTTTTTCCACGACCCGTGACACGGTTGGGAACCGGTAAGAGAGTCTTGCTTGGCGGATTGCCATTAACGGGCAAGTTTTGGTTAGGCTGGCACTATGTCTGAGAAACCCAAAAGAAAACCGGACCCACTGGGTTTCAGCACTGTGGCTCTGTGGGGAGCCTTTGCTAAGGCTGACCCACACACCACTTGTGTATATTGTCTGGGGTTTGACCACCTCAATGCAGACTGCCAGATTTGTAAGAATTTTCCTGCTGCCACTGTGGAAAAGAGAGTTGGTAGGCTTAGGGAAAGGGAGGCCAAAAAGTCCGCTGACCCGGATGGCCAGCCCGGTTCGGTTCCAACCGAACCTGAGGGAGTGCCCTCTGACCAGGGCGATACTTCCTCGGGCAAATGAAGAACCAGCTCTGAGGAGCCGGTTCCAA
Source organism: Neoceratodus forsteri (assembly GCA_016271365.2). Lineage (NCBI taxonomy): Eukaryota > Metazoa > Chordata > Ceratodontiformes > Ceratodontidae > Neoceratodus > Neoceratodus forsteri. The sequence goes on along the minus strand of CM057455.1, from coordinate 1,547,676,337 downwards.
CTAAAAGGACTAGAAGGTCAGCTAGTTTGGGGCCTAAAGTTCTTTCTTCAACCGCTGAGGAAATAGCCAAAGCTATTCAAATTGTCCAGTCTCTTTCCCCAGTTCCGTCCGAACGGACACCATTAGGGAAGCGCTCGGTTCGGACGGTTACCCTGGTTCAAGATTATGATTTTGAGGATTTTTATGAACCGGAGGAAGGGGAGGAGGGGTATGAGGAGAGTGAGTGTGATTTTGAAAGTCTGGATGTGCCCATTGAACCGGACATCTCTCCAGACAGACCCTCAGGAGATCAAGAAGAGCCTGATTTTGTGGAAATGATGGATATTCCAGAGTCTAGGAGACTGTCTATTCCCTTGCACAAATCTTTAAGGAAACAGACAGTAAAAATTCTGAAAACTCCTCATTCTATCCTCCCTGTGGATAAAAGGATGGACAAGAGGTATGCTTTATCAGGCTCTGATACGGAGTTCCTATCCCAGCAGTGCAGCCATGTGGGGTAGTGCAGGCTGCAGCTTGTGACAAGCTATTCCTCTAGCCTCTCAACCTCCTGAAAAGGATTCCAGGAGGATGGATGCCATGGCAAAGAAACAGTACATGGCAGCATCTTTGAGACTCAGACAGGCAAATTATATGGCTTATGCAGCTAGGTACCAGAAATCCAGGTGGGATACTGTCCTGGCCCTAGCAAAACAGGCCCCTGACCAGCTTGCCAGGGAGCTGGAGCAGGTGGTTGCAGATGGTATTGAGGCATCCAAGGTGCAATTTCATGCTGCAGTAGACTCTAATGATGTTTCATCAAGAGTCATGGCTACATCTGTGTCTCTTCGCAGCATGGCCTGGCTCAGATGTACTGCCCTGTCACAGGATACCCAGTCTAAGGCTATGGATTTTCCTGTTGTGGGAAATTCTCTGTTTGGGGAGCAGACAGAGAATTATATGAAGAAAATGGATGAGTATAGGACCACCTATAGGAATGCACAGGCCAAAGAAAGGCAAGTCACTCCTCAAAGGCAGCATGTCAGGGGCAGGGGCAGGCCTTTTCATAGGCCTTTTTACCAAGCCCAGGCCTCCTCTTCTGCTTATGCCCAGAGGGGGTTCTTTAGAGGAAGGGGCAGAAGGGGTTCTAGTAAGCCTGCTTCTACCCCTCAACCCAAAGCCCCTGCAAAACAGGCTCCCTGATGGGGTGGCAAGGGCCGATTCTCCACTACCGGTAGGGGGCAGGCTGGCTTACTTTGTCCAGGACTGGAAGTCTTTAACATCAGACAAGTGGGTCCTGGAAGTAGTAAGCCAGGGACGGGTTCTCAGCTTCAAAAAATTTCCGAAGATGAGAGCCAGGTCTTTTCCACCTGCAAACCCATCAGAGGCACTTGCCCTTGAAGCAGAAGTTTCTTCCCTCCTGGCTCTCAGAGCCGTGGAAAGGGTTTCACCCATACACCAGGGCAAAGGGTTGTACTCCAGGTACTTCCTTACCCCAAAAAAGACAGGAGAATGGCAGCCCATCCTGGATCTCAGGTATCTAAACAAGCACCTTTTAAAACCAAAGTTCAAAATGGTGACCCTGGGGATTATTTTACCCTCTCTAAGGCCAGGGGACTGGCTAGCCTCCCTGGATCTCAAGGATGCCTACTTCCATGTTCTCATCAGAAGCTCCCATCGAAAGTACCTCAGATTCGAACTGCCCTCAGGCCATTACCAGTTCAGAGCAATGCCCTTCGGCCTCACCTCGGCCCCGAGGGTGTTCTCAAAATGCCTGGCAGTAGCAGTTGCTCATTTAAGAAGGCAAAAGATTGCCATCTTTCCTTATCTGGACGACTGGCTCATTGTAGGCCAGTCTCCAGAACAGGTCAAACTACACTTACAAGTAACCCGCAACTGCTTACATCTCTAGGTTTCCTTCTCAATCTTCCAAAGTCAGTTCTGGAGCCTGTCCAGCTTCTCACCTTCATAGGCGCAGAACTGAACACAAAAGAAGCCAGAGCCTTCCTCCCTCTGGAAGGAGCAAGGACCCTGGTGTCTCTGGCCTCTTTCTTTCACCCTGCAGGTCTCGACCAGCAAGGCATTTTCTACAGCTCCTGGGGCACATGGCTGCTTCTACAGCAGTAGTGCAGGGGCGAGATTTCAGATGAGGGACATTCATTTCCATTTGAGAGCCTTTTGGTCTCAAAGGACAGATCCCCAACCAAATTGATTCCAGTGACTTGAACCCTGATCCAGGCCCTTCAGTGGTGGCAGGATCAGAACAATCTGAGACAGGGGGTTCCCTTCACTCCCCAGTCTCATTCCTTGACCCTTACTACAGATGCATCCCTCTTGGGGTGGGGAGCTCACATGGGCGACCTTTCCACCCAGGGGCTGTGGTCCCTCAAGAATCTCTGCTCCACATCAATTTGCTGGAACTCAGAGCAGTTTTTCTAGCACTCCAGGTTTTTTCCACATCTGTCCAGAACAAGGTTGTTCAGGTCAGAACAGACAATACCACTACAATGTGGTACATCAGCAAGCAAGGGGGCACTCGGTCTACGGCCTTGTGCTCCGAAGCAATGAAGTTGTGGTCTCTGGCTTATTCTCTGAGCGCCTCCCTTACAGCAGTTCACCTCCCAGGCAAGGACAATGTCCTAGCGGATGCTCTCAGCAGGATTTCCCAGGCCATCACGAATGGGCACTGGACCCCTAGTACTGGAGGTAGTATTTGCCAGATGGGGCACCCGCAAATAGATCTCTTGCAGTCCCAGACAATCACCAAATTCCTTTTTGCTGCAGGCCCCAGTGTTGGGCTCAGTCCCTCTGGATGCCTTCCTCCTCAGTTGGAAAGGGAAGTTTCTCTATGCTTTTCCCCCCTTCCCCCTTCTTTTCAAAGTGCTAGTCAGAATCAGATCTCAATCCTGCAAGATGATTCTGATTGCTCCAGATTGGGCCAGGCAGCCCTGGTACCCACTCCTCATGTCCTTAGCAGTCCACCCTCCCCTATGTCTTCCCAGGAATCACAACCTGTTAACCTGTGCCCAGGGGAGAGTTTGGTATCCGAACCTCAAATCTCTCAATCTCAAGGCATGGCTCTTGAAGAGTTAGAGTTTGCTGACCTACACCTTTCCCAAGGTGTATTGGATATATTGAAGGCCTCTAGGAAGCCTTCCACCAGGGCTACCTGTAATTCAAAATGGAAGAGATTTTCCATATGGTGTGCTGGTAAACATATTTCCCCAGAATCTGCTGGCGTGCCCATGATCCTGGATTATTTGGTGCATTTGAATTCCTTGGGGCTGAGACCAGCTACCCTAAAAGTGCACTTGGCAGCTGTGTCTGTCTTCTTATCAGCAGGTAAGCCCTCTTCTTTATCAGCTCACCCTGTGTTCTCCAAGTTTTTTAAAGGGTTGCTTCACACCAACCCCCCGTTCAGGGACCCTGCCCCTGCTTGGGATCTTAATATTTGCATCGCTCAGCTTATGCAACCCCCCTTTTGAGCCATTGTCTTCAGCAGAGCTTAAGTACTTGACTTGGAAAACTGTGTTTCTGGTAGCCATCACCTCTGCCAGGCGCATAAGTGAGCTACAAGCTTTGTCAGTGGAGCCTGATTTTATCTCCTTTCATAGAGATAAGGTGGTCCTCAGGACTAACAGGAAGTTTTTGCCTAAGGTGGTTTCAGACTTTCACCTTAATCAATCCGTGTCTCTTCCTGTGTACTTCACTGACCATTCCTCCTCGGGTGAGAGGAGATTGCACAGTTTAGATGTCAAAAGAGCCCTTAGTTACTATATAGAACGTACCAAGGGTCACAGGTTCGAATCCCTCCAATTGTTCCTCACTTATGGTGAGGTTGGTAAAGGGAAACCTGCCACTAAAAGATCCATTGCCAGGTGGATTGTCTCTTGTATCCAATTCTGCTGTGAAAAACTGGGTAAGGTTCCTCCCTCAGGCCTGAGGGCTCACTCTACCAGAGGTACAGCTGCGTCTCTGGTTGCTGCCAGGGACATCCCTATCCTAGAGATATGTCAAGCAGCTACCTGGAAAACAGTTCACACTTTTACTAAGCATTACTCCCCGGATATCCAGGCTAGGAGTGATGCTCGATTTGGCACAGCTGTGCTTCAGAGCCTATTTCCCAAGTAGGTTCTGTCCCTCCTCCATTGAGGTACTGCTGTGTAGTCTGCATATGTCATAATATAGCAAGACTTCATGTTGTTTGAAGAAAAATTTACTCATCTTAGTAATGTTGTTTCTTCTAATGGAGTCTTGCTATATTATGACCTCCCCCCAGCCTGCCCCTCTCAGAACCTCTATTTTTGGGATGTAGGCAGTGCAATGTTGGCACTTCATTGATGCCCACTTTATTTTCACCCCTCTAGGGTGCTTAGGTGTTATGCTTATTTTTCTTTCTTGAATCCCCGACTTGAGTCTTTGTTTTGGGATCAAGAACAAAATGTGTTTTGTAGTTAGTAGCCAGTAGCTAGTGTAGGTTCACGGCTTCCACACAGAACCTTAGTGAGTTTTTTGCTCATAAAGATCTGACAGTTTAAGTTTGAGCTTCAACAGACAGAGTGTTCAACCGAGTCATCTAAGATTCCATGCCCTGCATGGAAAGTTAACTCTTTCACCTCGAGCAGTTCTAACCTGGGTTATACTGCATATGTCATAATATAGCAAGACTCCATTAGAAGAAACAACATTATTAAGGTGAGTAATTTTTCATCTAGCCCATTATACAGCTTACGGCATTTCCTCAGTTGCGGTCGGCTTTGAAGAGTGCAGGCGTGTTCCCGGTCCACGATGATCGTCGCGCGAGCTCCGGAGGTAAGTATGGGGTGAGGGGGTTGTGGGGAGGCAGGGTGCGCAGTGGGTGGGTGGGTGGGGGGAGAGGAGAAGCGCGGGGACCGCTTTTAATTTACAGGCTTAAAAAAAAAGAAGATGACGTGGGTGCTGCCACGCTGGGGTGGGCTCCCAGCGGCGGCAGGAAAAGCTGTTTGGGGGCGTGGAGCCGACTGGGGCTTGGGCACCCGTCGACTAAGCAGATTTGCCACGCTGGGTGGGCTCTGGCCACGGCACCAACTGCCCCGGGGGGGAATCGTGAGAACGGCTACAGGTTCGCAACAGCGGTGGTTTTCTTGAGCCGAACACCACCGCTGTCATACAGCACCCGTGATCCATTGGTGCAGGATCACGCCTGCTCAACGGAGCAGTAGATTGCACAGGAGAGTCACACTCCAAAGTGTGCTATTCTCAAGACGCTCTCGCATGCGCAGCTAAGCGTAAAAAAAGGAAATACAATGAATAGAGAAAACTACTGCCCTATCAGTCTTACATCTGTGGTTTGTAAAATTATGGAAAAATCATTAAAAACCAGGACTGAATATGAAATAGAGACTTTTGAATCAAGGATGATAAACAGCATGGGTTCCGCACAGGTCATTCTTGCACCACAAACCTAGTCAACTTTTATGAAAATATCAGTAGTAGTATGGATAAAAATACACCAATCAGTATAATTTACCTAGATTTTCAAAAGACTTTCGACCTGTTCTCACATAATTTACTCATCCTAAAAATGATTACTTTAGGGTTTAATGGCAATATGGTACAGTGGGTTGCCAAATGGTTAGAAAACAGATCACAAAGTATCAGAATAAGTAATACAATATCGAGTGTTGTAAAAGCTACAAGTGGGGTGCCACAGGGTTCTGTCTTGGGACCAGTACTATTTGGTATATACATAAGTGACCTTCATTATGGGGTTACCAACCAGATTATTAAGTTTGCTGATGACACCAAAATCTCATCAGAAGTAGACACAGAAGGAATAAATATCACTATTTAAATGTGATCTACTGCAAATAGAGTACTGGGCAAAAAACAATGAAATGACTTTTAATGTCAATAAATGTTTGGTCATGCACATAGGCTCAAAAAATTCAAAAAATATATACCATCTGTTCGGAAAAGTGATGAAGTCTGTAACGCCGAAAAAAAATCTGGGCATCATTGTAAACAACTAGCTGTCAGCAGTTGATCAGTATAGGAAGGTCATACTGATAGGGAACTGCATACTTACACCTATCAGGAGGACATTTATATGTAAAAGTGAATTCTGCATAGTTCCACTCTATACATTGTATATTAGACCATACACTGACTGTGCAGTATCCTTTTGGGCACTATATCTAAACAAAGATAAAAACGTTCTGGAATCCATGCAAAGAAGAGCCACCAAGGTAATCCCATGGGTTAGAAATTTACTCTCTCAAGATAGGTTAAGGGCATTAGGATTGTATGATCTCCAGATGAGGAGAGATAGAGGGGATCTTCTTTTACTATACGGCATACTTTTTTTTTTGTTTTTTTTTTTTAACCAGGAGAGACACATTAAGCTGAAAGCTTGCTTACAGGTGCGACCTGGGAGCAAAAGGAAGTCACATAGTATGCAAGTGGGGATAGTGGGATTCAAACCCAGGTCTCCAGGTTTGCAGCTCAGAGCCTTAAACCACTGCACTATACTGTCTGCTAAGTTTTATATACTTAATGACCAAGAATTAATGAAGGGATGTAATATAATTCAGGTGGCCAAAACTGCAAACTTAAGATCACATAATAAGCAGATTCATATACAAAAAGCCACATCAAACAAACGTAGGTATTATTTTACTATCAGAGCCATGGAATTATGGAACGCACTGCCTAATCATATTGTAGAAGCCAAAAACAGAACAGAATTAAAAAAAAAAATTGTTGTACAATCACCTGTTAAATAGCAATAGCTAAATATGCCCCACAAGGTGTGGGGTAGGTGGTCCCAATGGGCCGAGTGCTTACTTCCACCTTAATAGACCAAGTAATACCAAGTAACTAGCAGTGTTGCACAGGAAAATGTGGGAAGCATACTAAGGAATGATAGTGAGAATCCTTTTCGGTGTCTAGTTAGCAGTCCCGTTTGGGGGTTGGTATCGGTGTGTTTTGTAGGAGGGCGATATGATAATCCTGTGGTGTTTCAAAAAGCCACAGTTAAGGCTGGCCCGGTGGCGCTGAGGCGCTGGACGCTTCACCTCCCACCACGGCAGCGACCCATGTTCGAGAACGAGCGCGGGCCGCTGGGGGTCGGCAGGGGAGGGAGAAGATTGAGTGTCCGGAGGACAGCTGTCCTCTCCCCTCCCTGGGAGGGAGTACTGGCACTCCCGCTGAATGACTGCCCCCAGGTGGTGGCCGGAGGGTATTGCGGGTCTGAGGGTGCCAGAGGAAATGAGGGTGCTGCGGGACTTCCGCTGACGTGTGCACGCCTCCACACACGCATGTCTGGCTGTGTGCGCCCCAGCAGGGGAACAGGAGAAAAAATGGAGGAAAATCACTCTGGCTGCAGGATGGTGCCTGACCCTCCACAGGCTCCACACCCGGACCGGGCAGAAAGGTAAGTCCCGGTGATTCTGGGGTGACAGGGCTAGGGGAGGTCGGTCAGAAGGGGGCAGCCAGAGATGAAGGAGTATAAAGTACATATAAAAAAAAAAAAAAGCCACAGTTAAGACACCAATATGAGGGAGATCTACTCAACTCAGAAATGCTCAGGACTACAAAGTTGACAGGTTGCGGATGAGTTTTTAAGGCTAAATAAAACAAATATTATGTTTCCAATTATGGATGCGAACAAAGTTAGGGTAGGATGATCAAACTTGCCCCTTAATGCTTGCAAGTTTGTGCATTATTGTACTAACTCTGAATTCTCACCACCTTTCATACTCAAACTGTCCTCCAGGGAGGTGGGCTGTAGTAACATTGTACCAAATTCTCAATTAGGGACAATGTTATCTGTGCAATCTGAATTATGTACAATGTTATCTGTAAATAGGGATTGATGATTATGTTACTGTCTGCCATAGTATGCTCTGTGGTACTGTTATCTATACTAGTGGTTCTTAACTGTAGTAATTATGTTCTCAGTACATTTTGTTATGTTAATTGTGAATGTTTGTGTGACATAATTGTGTTGTATTACGACATGTTCCTGTAACTATATTAATTGGTCTTGTTATTGCAGTTGTCTTACCTGTATGGTTTCTTGTGTCAACTATTGCACTATCAGTGTACTGCACTCACCGGGTCACTACTGAAAAGGGGACTGTCTTGTCTCAGTGAGCCAACGCGGTTACCAAAATTCACTATATAAATAAATAAACACATAGAGTATACTACCTCTTGCAGTCTCACACACACTCAGTCATACTGCCTCTCTTAACTCACATTTTTATATACATGAATGTATGCATGCACACAAGCCCACAGGCCTTTTGCTGCTGCCCTCCTCTGTGTTTCTTTGACAGCATATTCGAACAGTTTGTGCCGTGCTAACAGGGTTTGAGCTGCACAGACTGGCTTTTGCATACTGGGAAGGTAGTGTAGCAAGTGCCACCTTCAGAGCCACAGTTAGAATAGCTTGAAGTTAGCTGGCTCACCGGCAAGGGGGACCCGGGTTCGGTAATGAGTCGGGGTCATCTAATGACTGACCAGGGCAAGGTAGGATGGGCATCTGCAGGACTGCTCTTCTCCACAGAGGTGGGCTGTGGTTCCCAGCATAAGTGCAACTCACAGCAGAGGCTGAGATGCAGCGCCAGTATGGGGACCATGTGGTTGAGGAGGAGACATCGGCGGATGTCTCCGGGGAGCATGCACCTCCCACGCTGATGTCATTGCACGTCTGCATCTGCTGGCGTGACCTAAGGAAGAAAACCCCTGACACATTCGCACAGTGACACCAGGGACCCTTGCAGGCGCTGCCTGTAGCCGCTCTGGGGGGATGCCTGGGGGAGTGGATTAGCATCTCGGTCTTTCCCCTTGGGTCCGGAGTGGGGCCTCCACTGTGGGGGGCAAGCCACAGTCTCCAAGATCTCCCTGGTAGGTCCCCAGAGCCAGAACGAGCCCAGAGGTGAACCTGAAAAGGGTCAGCTGGCCGAAATGGCGTACATCCCCAGCCTTGGGAGAATAAATAGAATTGATTAAAACAAACTAAAAAAAAAGAATAGCACAAAGTTGTTAGTGCACGAGCACTAATGAACTGAATGAGTGCATGCTGATGAGAGGCAGAGTCATGCATATAGAAACGCAGAAACATTGAAGTTGTCGGCAGATGGGGACCGTATGATCCATCAAGTATGCCCTTGGTTTCCATCTCCCCTTACTTAGCTGCCTGCTTGAGTATCCCACATTGTCTGTCCCATGCCCGCTTGAATTCCCCCACCGTCTTGTCTCCCACCACCCCCTCCTGCAGGCTATTCCATGGTTCCACAACGCACTCTGAGAAGAAGAATTTCCTCATATTGCTCCTGAACTTTCCTCCCTTAAGTCTAAGGTCATGCCCTCTAGTCCTGTTGTAGTCTTTTAACTGAAAGAGGTTCTGCACATGCACCCTTTTGTTTCCTTTAAGTTATTTAAATGTTTCGATCATGTCCCCACGATTCCTGCGTTGCTCTAGGGAGAATAATTTGAGGTCGTCAAGTCTTGCCTTGTACAGTTTCTGATGCAAACCCTGCACCATCTTTGTTGCTCGTCTCTGTATCGTCTCCAGCCTATCTATGTCCTTCCTGAGGTGTGGCCTCCAGAACTGGACACAGTACTCCAGGTGAGGCCTTACCAGGGACTGATACAGGGGCATGCTTCCTTCATGCCTTCTGCTTGCGATGCCCTCCCTATGTATCCCAGGATGCCATTAGCTTTTAGTGCTGCCTTTTCACATTGTTTACTGACCTTGAGGTAATCTGATATGAACACCCTCAGGTGTCACTCCCTCCTAGTAACCACCAGCTGCTCTTCTCCCACTGAGTACAGTTTTCCTGGGTTACGTTTTCCCAGGTGCATGGCCTTGTATTTTTTGGCATTGAATTTCAATTGCCAGGTCCTGTACCACTCCTCCAGTTTTTGGAGATCAGCTTCCATGCTATGCTGTCCCTCTGGTGTATCCACCCTGTTGCCAATTTTGGTGTCATCTGCAAACAGGCACACTGTTCCCTTCAGTACATCTGCAATGTCACTGATGAATATGTTGAAGAGGATCGGCCCCAGAACCAAGCCCTATGGGACCCCACTAGTCACCCTCCCCTCTTCTGACAGAGTGCCATTCACTAGTACTCTCTGAGTTCTCCCACGTAACCAGTTTGTGACCCAGTTTGTTACCTTGGCCCGACTCCCATGTTCTCCAGTTTTTTGACTAGTCTCCTGTGCAGAACAGAGTCAAATGCTTTGCCGAAGTCCGGGTAAACCACATCCACTGCCCCACCCTGATACACTGTTTTGGTGACCCAATTGAAAAAATTAACCAGGTTTGTCTGGCAGGACCGCTCTGCTGTGAAACCATGTTGATTTTTGTCGAGCTGACCAGTTTGCTCCAAAAAAGCTACAGTTCTTTCCTTCAGCAGGGACTCCATCAGTTTTTCCATGACTGACATTAGACTAACTGGACGGTAGTTTCCTGGCTGTACCTTGCTTCCATTCTTGTGGAGTGGTACTACTGTTGCTGTCTTCCAATACTCCGACACCTCCCCGCTCCTTAATGATTTGTTGAAGAGCACTGCTAGGGGGGCTGCCAGTTCTGCCACAGGTTCTTTAAGTATTCTTGGGTGTATCCCATCTGGCCCCATAGCTTTATCTACCTTTAACTTGTCTATTTCCTCTAAGACCCTTTCCTCTATGAAGGGACCCATGTCTATTCCTTCTATTGGACACTTCTTTATGCCTATTGTTGGTCCATTTCCGTCTGTCTCCTGTGTGAAGACTGAGCAGAAGTACTCATTGAGTGCCTCTGCCTTCTGTCCGTCTTGCTCTGTGGGTTTTCTGTCCTTTTTTGTGATTCTAACAATGCCCCCTTTGGTCTTTCTTTTTTCTCGTATGTACCTGTAGAAGATTTTGTTACCTTTTTACTTTGTGAGCTATCCTAACCCTCTGTCTGAGCCTTTGTATTTCTTATCACTTTTCCTGTCTCTTTTAGTTTCTGTTTGTATTCTGTTTTGTCTCATTCCCTGACTCCTTGTACTTTCTGAAGGCTATGCACGCCTCTTTCACCATGGTTGCCACTTCCTTGGAAAACCACAGTGAGTTTTTCCTGCTTTTGTTCTTACTAACCTGACAGGCACACTGTGATGTGACCATAGTTATTGCATCCTTCAGCCTTGTCCAACATTCCTCAATGCTCCCTTCTGTTGTGTTACTTAGGTTGTCCCTCAGGCCGGCCTTCATTTTTGTGAAGTGTGTCCTCCTGAAGTCAAGGATCTTCAGTTTGGAGTGTGTGGAGTCGTCAGTCCTTTTTACCCTGAACCATACCGTGTTATAGTCACTGTTGCCCAGGTGGTTCCCTACTTCCACGCCCAGAACCCTATTACTATTTGTGAATATGAGACCTAGAATCGTGTTACCCCTTGTGGGTGATGTCACTAGTTGACTTAGGCCTGCTTCCTATGGTGTTACTAGGAATTCCCTGCATTTTGTGATGCCGCTGTGTGGGTACTCCAGTATATATCCGGCAGATTGAAATCTTCCACCAGCACCATGTCCCCTTTGCCTGACATCTGGAGGATGATTTTCAGGATTTCCTTATCCATGGCTTCCTCCTGATTTGGGGGTCTGTAGATTATTCCTACCCGAATGGGTTTCCAGCTTCCGGCCCTGATTGTGATCCATAGATCCTCTGTTTCCCTTGTGCCTGCTGCATTTGTGTAGCATTGATGGTATCCTTAACATAAATAGCTACCCCCCCCTCCCTTTTTCCCAGTCCTGTCTCTCCTGAACAAGTTATACCCCGGGATAGTCTCCTCCCAAGCATGATTGTTTGTGAACCATATTTCAGTTATGGCAACTCAGTCTAGTCCTGCCTTAGCTATTGTGGCAGTGAAGACAGTCATCTTGTTAGTCAGACTGCGTGCATTGAGGCATAGTGCTGACCATTCTTGATGTGTCATTTTGTTCATCATGCCCCCCTTGATCTTACTGTTAGTCCCTTTGCCTTTTTTTATGTTTTTGTGTCCTCCCTTTCATTTGCTTTGGTCATCTGCTGAGTTGGAAAGGGTTTCATGTTTCCTGCTATCTGCTTTTGCTATCCTGGAGTGTGTAGATATGGTGCTAGCTGGACAGGGAGGGACGTTAGGCTCTATGTGTGTTTCTCCTAGAACTACCATCATTTCCTCTCCCGCTAGTTTAAATATCCCACGTGGACGTCAGATGTCTGGCCCAGCACCCTGACTCCCTCCTTAGTGAGGTGGAGGCCGTTAAATTTGAAGAACTCCCTTTCCCAGAAGTTGCCCCAGTTTCCGACAAAGTGATGCCCCTTTGTGTGGCACCAGTCACTGAGCCATGCATTGAGCTCACTTATCTCTTTCTCTCTGATTTTCTGCCTGTTCTTTCCCTTTTCCCAAACAGGCAGAATTTCAGAGAATGCAATGCTGGACGAAAATGGAACCAATTTCTCGCCGAGCTGCACAGTGTGCTTCTTAACCTCCTCGACTGACCGGCTAATGAGGCCATTGATCCCTAGGTAGACCAGGATATCTGAGCCCACTTCTTCCATCGTGACTATGTTGACTATTCGGTCAGTGTCCCTACAAGCAGATGCTCCTGGGAGACATCTGACTTGCACATTTGTATGTTCGTTTTGTTTCAGGTGGGGGGTCCACACCGCGAATCATGGAGTCCCCTATGATTATGATTTTTTTCCTGTTGTTTTTGAGATTTTGTTTATGTTGTTTTGCTATCCTGTTGCGTTTGGCTTTTTGCTGGTCTGACACATCCTCTGTCCTTTCGCATGGTACGGACGTAAGAGGTGTGTACCTGTTTCCTGTGTTTAGAGTGCTTTGTTTGTTTGGGAGAGTTGCCCGAGTGCTGCCCCCTTTTCCTGTAACCAGTTGCCATCCCCCAGGTTTGGTTGTTCTCTGAGGGAGAGGTGTGCTGGTTTGGTGTCGGCAATGTGGAGGTGCTCTCCTGAAAGAAATGTTTCCCTGTAGGTGGTTACGTAGGAGGCTGATCTCACCCCATGCTTCATGGAGCGCATTGGCATTTTGGAAGTGCTAACAGTCTGTATGCACTTTCAAAAAGCATGATTTAATAACAGATTAGAGTGGACCACACCCCTCCTTCTCCAGGTGTCATTCTCTAGTGTTGGCACTCCCTCCCTCTCCTCATCCCTGTTTGCTTGGTGTCTTGTGGCACACCTGAGAGCATGCAGCCCTCCACCCCACTACTGAAATGGCTGGTGGCACAGACTCTCTGCATGCCTCCATGGCTGGCCTCTGTCTTACACAGCCACAGTATTGTTATACCAGTAGTACACCAGGGAAATATACATCAGGGATGGAGCGGGGGAACAGCCACACACTACATTCATGGCATGGACCAATGTGCTGTGATTATGACATATACTATAGAGCCTGCTAGAATGCAGTGCAGAATACTGCAGAATTCTACAGAGTTACTGCAGGAAATTGTGCAGTTTCAATGGCAGGTGACCCATTTTTGCCTACAGGAATTTGTGACACTGTGTTGCATCCTGACGAGCTCCACATTAGATTGGCAGTTAAGGGGGCATTAGGGCTCTGCATGTTGAGTGGTGTCTTCAGCACTTTTTGTATGAGTATTGCAGTTCAGTGCTTCTGCACTAAGGGGTTTGTGCTGTACATAATGCCCTACTTGTTCACTGTGGAGAGGTGCTTAGTAGGTGTAGTCACCCCTGGAGTTTGCACTTACGCAAGGGTTAGGGCTTTACTTTGTCCAGCGCTCGAAGGGAGTATTTTTGAAATCTGTTAGTGCTGCCCAGGACTTTAGCCCTCGGTTTTCAATATACTTTATTTGTGCTGCATATTAAGTAGCGTAGTCACAAAGCCCTTTGTGTGTGGTTTGAGTCGGGGGTTTTTGTTTGCTCTCACATTGTTCACGCAGTCTCTATGCTTTCTATAACAGCTGACACCAGATTACAGCACTTTAGGTGGGTCAGTTAGTTGACAGGAAACAACATTTTTTGTTTGGGTCTTAGTGGACAAAAGTCTGAGAGGATTGCACAGAGTTATGGGTTTCTAGACAGAGGCAAATTAGGCAACTATAGACAAAGGTAGCACAGCTCCAGTCAGCAGGAGTTGCAGTGCCAGTTATAGTAAGGGAAAAGGCAGACTTGTTCTGATTAACTGCTGCCGTTGGCAGAGGTTCTGTACAAACCACACACTGTTATGACCATTGTCTTATATAAACTGTTGCTTCATTCTCTACAGTTTGCTAGTTTATTCTTATTCATTTAACCATAACTTTACTAGGCAATGTCCCTTTAAGATTTATTTATTTTGAATTTTGATAACCAGGTAGGCCCACTGAGACAAGACAGTCCCTTTTTCAGGGGTGATGGGTGACCTTGAGCATGATTAGAGACAGTGATTTTCCATTTTCAAAAATGACAGTGCTCGAGGGTGGTGAGGAGGGCGTATGGGATGCTGGCAAATATTGGCTGGGGGATCACCAGCAGGTGTAGGGAGGTCCTGGCGCCCCTGTATCAAGCCCTGGTGAGGCCACACCTCTAGTACAGTGTCCAGTTTTGGAGGCCTTATCTGTGCAAAGATATAGACTCCATTCAAAGGGTCCAGTGGAGGGCGACCAAGATGGTACAGGGGATGAAGGGCAAGCCATATAAACAGAGGTGCAAGGATTTGGGGCTGTATACAATGGAGATGAGGAGGGTGAGGGGGGACATGATTGAGACCTTTAAATATACCAAAGGGATGAATAAGGCAGGCTCAGGGAAGCTGTTCCACATGAAGGAAAGAAATGTAAGAAAGGGGCGTGGACTGAAACCCCGGGGGGGGCGGAGGCACTTCAAGAGCAATGTGAGAGGTACATTTTTCACAGAAAGGGTGGTGGAGAACTGGAATTGCTTCCGGAGGAGGTGGTGAATTCAGAGACTGTAGAAGGATTCAAGTCCGCTTGGGACAGACACACGGGGCTAAGGGGAAGGGGGGGTCTCAACATATGGTAGGGTGGTCTAAGGGGGAAAAGGGCAGACCAGATGGGCTGTGTGGTCCTTTTTTGCCATCACCTTCTGTAATTCTGTGATTTGGCAAAATCTTAAAATCTGTTTTTTCTATTTTTAGCCCAAAATCAAGGGCAACTCAGCCTTTCTACAAAAATTTGGCTCAAAATGACGAATTTGTCCCAAAAAGCTGGTGCAGAGTGGGGGTTTCATGAAAAAAATTGACTCAAAAGTGCTGGTATAAAAATGGCAAATTCTGTTTTTTAGCAGTGTTTTCCACTGAAAATTGATTCATTAACCCTACTTGATACATGGTTCAGGATTACAAAATTCATATGTTATACATATACATGTTACAGTGTAGTACAGGACAGTACAAAGTATGGTGCAGTTTTGTGTGTGTTGCGCAGATTGGTGCAGATACAGATTCAGAATCAGACTTGTTACTGTATTATTTACTGTGAAATATGGAACAGACTGCCAGCAGAAGTGGTGGGGGTAAAAACAGTGGGGGAGCTTCAAACATGCAGGGGTTGCACATAGATGTATATTAGAAAACAGGCAGGGAGGAGGGAGGGTCGCTGGAGACCAGTTTGTGTCTGCAGAGACAGATTAGGCAGGGAACATCTGGGCAGACTGGGTGGGTCAAGCAGTCCTTTTCTGCTAACAAATCTGATATTTCAGCGATTGCTTGTTGTTTTCTGAGACATGTTTTTCTTGTGCTGGAGGGGAAAGTTCATGTATGCCTTCACTCTGATTCCACTGTACTAGCATGGAATTGGTCAAACTCAGGAATGACCCAACCATCATGATTGTGGTATCCCCTCTGGCCTAGACAAATCTGATTCCTGCTGTTATGATGAATAGCGGTGGAACCTCAGTTTCAGTTAGTCGTTTAATTGGATCTGTTCCAATATCATGGCAGGCTGCTGCTTCTTGACCATCTCCTGCTGCACTCCATGCTAAGCTCTTTAAGACGTAGACGTTGTCTTTTCTGTCATCTCTCCGGGGATGCTGCCCATTCTCCTGGCGGCCAGATAGCCTAACACTAGACACACTTACTCTCTGAAGTGCAAGCAGTTCGGTATCTTGTGTCAGTTTAGGTTCTTGGACCCATTTTACAATCTGATCCAGAGGATTTTTGAGTACCTGCTGCTTCTTTCTCAGTCAAGTTTACAAGGTTCATCTGCTCAGGTGCATTTGTCTGCCATCTCCGTTTTCCATGTACCGACTGATGCAAACTGTGGCTCAGTTTAAGGTCTTTGAAGGATTTCCTTCATGCAGCCATCCTGGTTCACAAACTGGGTCCAGCCTTAGACATTAATCTGATCATTGGTGCCCTAACATGGCAGAGTTTGAACCTTCATCTGCCTGTGAACTCAAGTTTCTTGCATGGAAAACCATGTGCTTAGTCGTCCTCCCTTTTGCTTGAAGAGTTTCAACATTTTAGGGCTCGGTGGTTAACCTGCCTTACCCGACCATTTTTAAGGACAGGGTAATACTTAAATCCCATCCTAAGTTTCTGCAGAAGGTGGTGTCTGAGTTTACATTAAACGAGTCCACCAACCTTCTGGTGTGTTTTCCAAACCCTGGGAATCCTGACATTTTTTCCTGAGAGATTTAAATTTTTTTGTGAGTTCTGGAACTATTTATTTTGGTTCGGAGGCAGCATCACTTTTTGTGCTTTATCCAGGACTTGTCTGGGACTGATTTATTTCCACCTGAAGTTTGATCTCAAACAAAACTGTCTGATGTTCGCTGATTCCTAGTGGGTCCAGCACTATGACCGCCCCAGCACTGTCCTTATTGGTAAGCACTATGTCTAGGATGGTTGTCTCTCTAGTTGGCTCCTGTGTACTAGGAATGCATCCTGAAAGACTTTTACCTGCTGTTGGCTTGTTGCATTTGCTGCTAATGGGGTCCTCTAGTGTACATCTGGCTTGTTAATGTCCCTCCCTTAGCAGCACCTCCCCTGCCTTTTTTGCCCCTCTTAACTCTCCTCCCCTGATTCCCCATCTGCTTCCTCCTTTCGAGATGGTGGTCTATATACTACCCCATTCTCATATTTGTAACCCTTCTGTTACTTCCTGCACCTCTTATTGTTTCTATTGCTCACTTTTGCTCACATCCTTGATCTCTGAAACTTTTATGCTGTCCAGTACATACAATGCCACCCCATCCCCCTCTTTTCTATCACTCCTGAACATAGTATACCCTGACGTATTATGTCCCAGTCGTGATACTGGGTAGTCCATGTTTACATGAATACCATCAGGTCCAGGCATGCTTTAGCTGCCACTGCCTTAATCACTGAACTTGTTCTCCAGACACCTGGCGTTCATGCATGTAGCACTCCAGTTCACCTGCTTTCCCCTTCCTTCTGGGCTCAGCCCAGTCCCCTTCCCCACTGACCTTCTACCCAACCTTGCCCCTGTCCCCCTTCTCCCACCTCCTATTTGGATTCCATGCAGCTTCTGTTCTGCAACTTTTCACCACTTTCCTTTTTCCCCTTTCTTTGTTTCTTTCCTCCTTCCTGGTTTTCTAACACTGATGGGAGGTCACCTGGTCCTCCCTCCCTCTGTTGAGTAGATACATCTTTCTGCTTCTGAGCTGCTCTCCCCCAGCTAGTTTAAAGGTCCCCCAATGTGCTGTTTAAACCTGTGCTGTAGCCTCCTGGTGTCCATCTTAGAAGGGTAAAGGCCATCCCTATTGAGTAGCCTTCTATCCCTCCCAGAGTAGCCCCACTCCTCTAGGTATCCCCTTAGCTCCTCCCTGCACAACTCCTTCAGCTATTTGTTGAAGCAAGTGATGTGAACATTTCTCTTTTCTCCCCTGTCTCAGACTGGCAGGACCTTAAAAAAGGTCAGTGAGGCTGCTGCCTGCTTGAGCCTGCCCCCTAGCTTCCTAGATCTATTTATAACCTCCCCCAGCTTCTGCAAGCAAGGTCATTGGTCCTCAGATGGACCGTGATGTCAAGCTTTCTCCCCTTCTCCACTACGCTGACTGTCCTTTCTACCCTGCCTGCATCCCTCTCAACTGAGGCTCATGGCAGGTGCCTTAATATTCTGTCTCCCTGTTCCAGCTACCCCTTGTGTTCCCTGTACAATGGAATCCCCTTTCACAAGTTTTTTCCTAGTCCTCATTTTTTTGCCCCAGACTGAAATCATATATCAGGTGTCATGTTGCTAAGAGATCTGATAAATTTGCTAGAGGCTCCAGCCTCCACACTGTGGATATAGGAGCACGTGAACCCCACTGGGGTGCGAATCTGTTCACTGTTGCTATGTCAGGGTGTCAACCTGCCTGGACCCCCTGCCCTGCCAACTACAGTCAAGACCCTAGGTGTCTGCTGAGGAGGAGGAGTAATGGCTACTGCAGACAGCTACTACTGGAACCTGCTTCGGAGAAGGTGAAGTTCTGCCTTTACTACAGCAGACTCCTAAGTAAGCACTGCAAAGAAAAAAAGGGCAAAAACGCCTCTTCCATATGATGTCCCCAGAAATGACTGCACCACCGGTGTTGCAGCCTGTGAGACCCTTCTATTTCCTTACCCTGTCCTCCTTCTGCTTCCCACCATCCTATTTTTCTGCTTCTTTCTGTACTTATGTTTAACCTTTTGCTTTAGGATCCTTGCCTAGTAATTCCTTCTCCCACTGATGTGTTTTCCTGGTCTGGGCCCCTTTTACCAGGGTACCCCAAATAGGATTTTTCTGGGGCACTCTGCAACACCCAATGACTTTAACTGTACTGCCCCTACTGTTTGACCACTCCTCTGTTTCAGTCCCTACTCCTTGTCTCATACTTTGTCCTTCTGTTTATTTTATCCTCTGCCACCTACTTCCTTGACCCCTGCTGTGTCAATCCTCATTGCCTTCTCACTCTTGTCTGCAGGCACCAGCTCACTCTGGGATAACCCGGTTTGTTACCTGGAACATGGCCTACCTTAGGCAGAGTTCTTGTGGAACTGCAGATTCCCTGCAGGTGATCTTGTAGATGACTCCCTCCTGCTCTGTGGTCCTCATGCTCAGGGTCCCTCAAGCTTGGGGATGCTAGCCCTGTAGGCCTAAATATTAGACTGCTAGTGCCTGATTCGCAGTAGGCAGTCCTGTGATCTGACCCGCAGTAAGATAGAGCAGCAAGTGGCTGCCGACTCCAACTCTTCAACCATGCACAATTGCTCTTCATCCTCCCAACCTCCCTTCCCACATAGAGAAACTATAACTAAACAGTTTAAACAACAGGAAACAGTACACTAAGGTTAAAAACCCTCTCACCACTGCTGCCTCTGCTGAATTTGGTGCCCTCTGTGGCTTCCATTGGAGTGCTGCTAGCTCCTCAGTGACACTAGGCAGTCATATGATATGATATCCCGAAAGATTGCAGCAGAAACAGCTGCTCCCAACTCTTGACCACATGCAATACCATCCTTCCACCCAGCCTACCCACACCGAGAAAAGTCACCCAGAAGTTTGATAAAGGTCATCAACAATTTTTGTGGTGGATTTCAGAAAGCCATGCTTAGTCCTGAACCCAGCTTAATGGCTACTGAGTTCATAGTTTATCCAGGAATTCTTTTATAGGGACATTTGCCAGGGGTTCAAGCATTTTACCCAGAACTGAAGGATTGTTCTTAACTGGTTTAGGTCAAGTGAGTACTCGTAGTTAAATAGCGGTATGGCATGGGCCTCTTTTTAGATTGAGAGGAGCCCATTATAGTGACTAGTGGACAAGAAATACTTTTTTTTAGCTCGTATTGCATTACAATTTGCCCAGGGCTTTTGGCAGTAATCTTTAGGAAGTATTGTTCTAGGCTATCTGGAACAGCAGGTGTCCTGACATTCAAGTCAGCAAGTAGTTTGAGCACTTCTTGGACAACGAAATCGCTGCATTCAAAAAGCTCTTCTTGCCTAGACACTTGCTTTCCTTGCTAACAGAAGTGGCCATTGTCGTATAAATCTTAATTATAGGCCAGTGTCAGTGCAGAATTTGTTCCAAGACTGAGGTAGGTAGGTTTCATGCAAGAGAGGAGGACAGAGCAGCAGAGAGACTGCAAAACTGAAATTTAGACAACCAAGGAAATGCTGGAAGCCAGGATCACAGCAGGAGCTATAGATAACACCAAAGTCATCTTCCAGCACATAAGTGGAAGGAGGAAGGTGAAGGAGAGATTATGCCCTTGGGGAAAAAAGGGATTGGGGAGGAACTTGTGAGAGAGCCAAAAGTGATGGCTGAAATGCTTAGCAAATACTTTGCTTCCGTATTCACCAGAGGACTGTGGGTGGGGTGTGGGGATTCATTGGGGGGGGGGGGGCCCACAACATCAGGGGTAGCCACGATGCAACCACTGGACATCACACATGCCTTAGTAGCTTACTAGATAGCAAAGATTAAGCCAGGTAAATCCCATTGGGCGGATGGGGTACACCTCAGGACCATAGTGGAGTTAAAGAAACAATTACTGGTGCCATTTGCAGTAATCTTTCAGGAGTCTGTCTGGACGGGTTAATTCCAGAGACTGGAAAGTAGCCAGTGTGGTCCCCATCTTCAGGAAAGGGGCAAAGTTGGACCCTGGTCATTACTGGTCAGCCTGATGTCCGTGCTGGCCAAGGACCGGGAGGCCGTTATCAAGGCCAGAATAATGGAGCACATGGCTTTATGAGGGATAGATCATGTTAGACCAACCAGATCTCATTCACAGGGATGACCAGGGAAGTGGATGGGCAGGACCGTGGATATAGTTTATCTGGACTTCAGCAAAGTCTTTAATACTGTGGTGCACGACAAGCTTCTGTGCAGAGTATGCCAGTGCAGTATGCAAAAGATACACACAAGGTGGATTGCTAACTGGAGTGGGGGCAGGAAACAGAGGGTTGTGGTAAACTGGCACTATGAGTGGAGAAGAGTACTTAGTGGAAACATAGAAACATAGAATTTGATGGCAGATAAGGACCGCTTGGCCCACCTAGTCTGCCCATTTTCCTACCTAATGGATAAGCTGCAGATCCTAGTTAACCAACAGCCTACTTTGTTTTACCCCCCACTAGGACTGCCTTATGTCTCTCCCATGCATTCTTGAATTCCCCCACTGTTCTTGACTCCATGACTTCCTCAGGAAGGTTGTTCCCTACATCCACAACCCTCTCCGTGAAAAAATACTTCCTCACATTACCTCTGAGCCGTCTCCCCCCCATCTTCAAATTGTGCCCCCTTGTTCTTGTACATCACTTTTTCTGAAAGATACTACCCTCGTGGACTTTGTTGATTCCCTTGAGGTACTTGAAAGTTTCTATCATGTCCCCCCTCCCTTCTTTCCTCAAGGGTATACATATTAAGCTCCTTTAGTCTCTCTTCGTATGTCTTCTGGTGCAGACCCCCCACCATTTTGGTTGCCCTCCTCTGGACAGCCTCCACTCTGTCAATGTCTTTGCGGAGATGGGGTCTCCAGAACTGCACACAGTACTCCAGATGGGGTCTCACCAGCTGTCTATACAGAGGGATAACAACTTCCTGTTTTCTACTGTTGATGTGCATCCCAGTATCCCCCAGCCTTCCTTACTGCCTTCTCACATTACTTGCCCACCTTTAGGTCATCTGATATAATTATCCCCAGGTCCCTTTCCATTTTTATTGTTGTCAGTATCTCACCCCCCCATTGTGTACTCTTCCCCTGGGTTTTTGTTTCCCATGTGCATTACCTTGCACTTCTTTGCGTTGAATCTAAGCTGCCATACATTTGACCATTCCTCCAACCTTGCCAAGTCCCTTCTCATCCTTTCCACTCCATCTTGTGTATTGACCCTGTTACAGATCTTTGTGTCGTCTGCAAAGAGACATACTTTTCCTTCCATTTCCTCTGCAATGTCACTTATAAAGACATTAAAAAGGACCGGTCCCAGTACTGAACCCTGCGGTACCCCGCTAGTGACCCTCCTTTCTTCACTGTGGACTCCGTTTACTACTACCCTTTGCGTCCTATTGTCCAGCCAATTTTTTATCTAGGCTACCACCCTGGGACCCACTCCAAGGCTGGCCAACTTGTTTATTAATCTTTTGTGCGGGACTGTATCAAATGCCTTGCTAAAGTCTAGGTAGGCTATGTCCACAGCCCCTCCCTTGTCTACTACTTTGGTCACCCAGTCAAAGAAATCTGTTAGATTCGTCTAACACGACCTTCCCGCTGTGAATCCATGCTGCCTTGGGTCCGGTACCCCACTGGCCTCTAGATACTCAACAGTTCTTTCCTTCAGAAGTGATTCCATCATTTTCCCTACCACTGAGGTCAGACTGACAGGTCTGTAGTTTCCTGCCTCTGCCTTGCTCCCACTTTTGTGAAGAGGAATCACATCCGCCCTCCTCCAGTCATCAGGTACCACCCCATCCTCCCATGATTTGTTAAAGAGAGTAGTCAGCGGTGTCACTAGTTCTGCCCTCAGTTCTTTTAGAATTCTTGTGTGAATCCCATCAGTGGAGTCCCTTAGGTCACTGCTGTTCAACATCTTCATCAGAGGTCTGGAATCTGAGGTTTCCAGCAGGCTATTTAAGTTTGCATATGACACTAAGCTAGCCAGGGTGGTGGACTCCCTTGAGGATGGGGACACACTTCAGAAGGTCCTGAACAAGTGACTCCAGGAGCCTCAGATTCAGTGTAGCCAAATGTAAGGGGCTGCATTTTTTTTAATTTATTTATTAGTTCTCAGATTACAATACCTTTGAGCACAAACAGCTCTTTTACAAAGGTTCCATGTCAGTGGGAGGGGTGACAGACATTCAGAGGTAGGTATTAGAAATGTTTTAACAATTTAAGATGACTTAAGCAGCTGGCCCAGTGGCACTGAGGGTTGAGGCACTGGATGCCACACCGGCGGCCCGGGTTTGGGAGCGAGCTCGGGTCTCTGGGGGCTGGCTGGGGAAGGAGAGGATTGAGCATCCGACGACAGCTCTCCTCTCCTGGGGTTAGGGAGGGATGTGTGTCTCAGTACTAGCGACACCCTGTGGAGGCAGGGTGCACTGCACTTGGAGACCTCACGGAAGCTGGGGTAGAGGTGTCGGCTAGATGTCTCCTGCAGACGTGCACGGGAGCGTGTACGTCCATGCTGTATGTCATTGCACAACCGCGCCTCTAGGTAAGGGGAGGGGTATGCGTAACAGAACAAGGGAAAAGAACAGCTCTAGGGTAGGTGATGGCACCTGACCTCATTCTCCACCGGGTCCTACCACCTGCCTTCCATTTCCTCCACCCGGGCCCCCACCTGCAGCATGTTCTGTCTCTAAGAGCGCCAAAGAGGAGTGGCGGCCCCACCCTGGGGAGTTAAGCTGGGGGTACAAGCTGCGGGGGGGGGGGGGAGAGGAGGCTCAGGATGAGAGGACCCCAGGCAGGGAGGATCAAGTCAGGATGTCTGAGAGAGGTCCTACAGGCGGTGACCCCGGAGGGAAAAAGAAATGTAAAAAAATAAATACAAAAAATAAGGACTTAAGCAATGCAAAAAACATAGTTCAGTAAGAAGTTACAGTAGGCCTTATCAGAGGAAGCAGCCCGTGGGCTTTGTCATAGTGTATAGATATTCAGTGGAAGGTAAGGTAAGTGACAGTGAGGAGGTGGGGGAAGGGTGGAAAAGTGAGAGCATGGGATTAGGAAGGAGCAGGACAGGTGGCAGTGGTCTGGGGGGGGTGAAGGGAATGGTGAATGGCTGCCCAAGGTTGTTCAGTGCAGCAGAGGAAATGTCCTGTTTAGGTGAAACAGTTGCAGGAACTGACTGTTGTAAGATGCTGACGTAGATGTGTATGTGACTTTTATGTGAGGATGAACAAGATAGGTAGGATCTACATACTGTGTGAGTCTCCTTTTGCTGCAGTTGAGGAGGAAAAGGACCCCAGGGGTCATAACAGACAAGGGGCTGAAGCAGGACCAGCAGCTGTGCGTAAGAGGGCCAGCAGAGTGCTTGAGTGCATCAAAAGGGTAACCAGCACAGCAGAGGAAGAAATCCTGTCACTTTGCAGAGGCTCCCAGTTAGATCCACCTGGAGTACTGTGTGCATTTTTGGTCTCCTCAATATGAAAAGGACATTGAGCCAGTCAAGCTGGTACAATTCAGGACCACCAAAATAGTGCTGTCTGGAACAAGGCTGCGAGGAGAGACTGAAGACCCTTAACATGTTCATCCTGGAGAAAAAGAGGCTGACAGGAGCCATAATCTTAGTCTTTCACATACTCAAGGGTATCAACAGTATCCAAAAGTCAGAGACATTAAGAAGCACTGTTTCTCCCAGAGGGTGGTGAACCTGTGGAGTAGCCTTCCAGCGGAGACTGTGCTCATGAAGACAGTACAGGCTTTTTAGGTTAGCTTTAAAAATGTCTGTTTACCAAGTGAACCACCAGGTACTCTAGATAGTAGATTGAGTAAGGAATTCCTCTAAATTGGTACATGTTTGCACAGCACACTTATTTACTTTCTACTTATGAAGCAGGTGAAACAGACATGATGGACTTAGAGTCTCTTTCAACTATAAATGAGTGTATTACACGTCCAGAGATGGATTGGGCACCCTGGCTGTTTTTGTTGGATGGTGAAATGGCAAGGATTTGCAAGGTAAATATTCATAAGGAAAACTTCTTTAAATGTCCCAAAATCATTGGGCATATGGTCAGGTTGAGGAGAACCGAGGACCATTATTTATCAGTCAAGTTTCTATAATTTCTTCCTCAGTTTTGTGGCACGCAGGGACTACAGGAAGAAGAGAAGAGTAGGTTATCTGGATTCCTTTCCTTTGGAAGATGAATACAATCCAGTTGCCTGGGAGTGGTTCATGAATCTAGAAAGTTGAATTAAGGACTTGGACATAAACAAGTCCAACTGCCAAGAACCCAGAAATAAGATGTGGGCATAAAAGTATGACTTGAGCTTGTCCATACCCGGAGGAAAATGTTAGTGGCAGAGCACTGCCCTGTGGTTGTGTGTTCACAGGATGTGCTGTGTAGCATGGCTGTTTACTGTAGCTGTGAACCACCTAGTCCAAGCAGATCTTACTTCGAGAAACAGCTCTTGCAGCAGGTTACACCATTAGGACTGAAGCCGGCAGGCATCAGGACCCCACGGAATACTTCTAGCTAGCTATCTTCAGCGGGGACCGCCCGCGACGCCGGTCCCACCCCCGACGTCAGGCGAATTTAATAAGGGGCGGTCCCGCCAGATTCCCCAGTTCTTTCCCGCCGTCGACTTGCATGTCTCGACCCTTTGGTTCATTTCTAGCACGCGACGCTCGGTTAAGTTCTTCCTTCGGGAAAAAGTTTGTTTTTTCGGCTCTTTTGCTGTCTGATGTCCTCTCCAACCTCCGTTGAAGGCCATCCTTCGAAGTGCGCCTGTGGGAAGCAAATCCCATTTAAGGATCCGCATTCGGCCTGCGTCTGGTGCCTGGGCCCAGACCACGACATCCGGTCCTGCTCTTTTTGCCAGGGGTTCAACAGCCGGACCCGGATCCATCGCCAGAAGGCCCTCCAGGCGTTCCTGCTTGAAGAAAAAATCAGGGCCATGGATGCAGCCTCCAAGGGGGAATCCTCAGAGAAGGCCCGGAGACACCCTGAGAAGCACAGGGAGAGAGTTAGATCCAAGTCCCCGTCTAGGGCCTCCGACTCCCGTAGCTCCGGCTCCCGGTCCGACCACTCTCCTTCCCGGGCCCGTTCTCAGCCTCCCCCTGCAGCAGTGAAGACCCCTTCGGGCTCCTCTTCTGTCTCACAGGCCAAGACCTCCAGGCCTTCCTCATCTTCCTCTTCTAAGGCCCTGGCTAGGACGGGGGACTGTCATCACCACCGTAAGTCTGGTTCCCGCCGTTCCGAACCCGACGTCAGGTCTGCCTCCTTGCCTCCTCCTCCCCAGAGGAAGACCAAGGAGCTTACCTCCTTAAAGAAGTCGTCGGATCCGGCGCCGGCCTGTCCACGCCGGCCCTACACCATAGGTCCCAGGAACCGTCGACCGCCAGACGCCTGTCGCCGGTCAGGCTCCACGCTCTTCTCGGTCGTCGGCCGGGGGACCGACGTCCGTACCCGTACCTATTGAGAAGAGGACTCCGACGCCTCCCACCGAGTTGGTCAGGAGATGATCACAGAGGAGGAGCTGACCCAGCCCAAGGACCAGACGGGCGAACCCGGTCCTGTCGCACTCCCCAGGGAGCCCTCTCCGGAACCTGAGACCCCAGGGGAGCCGACGCCGGAACCCGACGACCGGCCAGCGGCACCTGGTCCGTCGTCGGGCCTCTCCATATCTGAGGTCAAGGAGTTGTTCACTTACTGGTGGGACACCATAAAAAGGGACGTGGTTCCCACCCCTCCTCCTCTTCCTCCTCCTCCTCCACCTGCGACCCCACCGGCCCCTGCATCCCCTACTCCGTCCGGGGTGGCAGGCTGAGTACCTTCCCCCCAGGAGCCAGCGGATCCTCCTAGGGGGAGACCAGACAAAAGGAGACCTCCGTCCAGATCATCTTCAGGGTCACCCAGCCCTAAGAGACCCAGAAGACGCCGCCGTTCGCCTTCGACGGAGGACACGGGATCGGAATTCTCGGAAGGATCCAGATCCCCCTCTCCGATCCACATCCCTTCTCCAGACCCACGTGAGCTTCCCAGATCTCCTCCGGATGACCCATCGTTCTCAGAGATCATGAGGCATATCCAAGAGAACATGGGCTGGGATGCGGAAGAATTAGACCCCGAGAGACTACTCCTCGCCAGGTATCTTCGGCAGAAAGATCCTAAGCCTGTGGTGGTACCACCCTTGGTGGACACTTTTGTGGATGTCACCAAGGCAGCATGGAAGCATCCACACTCGCTCCGGCGATGCCGAAGAAAGCTGACCGCCTGTACAAGGCCCCTAGGGAGGACCAGTATCTGGCTTCACATCCTCTGGCCGACTCTCTGGTCATCACAGCCTCTCATGCCCGTGCAGAGACTGCAACATTTGAGCACCCTGCCACCGGACCCGGGTCCAAACAGCTGGGCGCTATGGGCAGGCGCACGACGAGCTCGCTATCTTGCGCCATCAGATCCCTGAACTACTTAACCCACATGGTACAGTTCCAAAATGCCTTGTGGGAGCAGGGACTGGATCTGGCGGACAAATTACCAGACGGTGAGCAGAAGGAGGAGATGTTGCAGCTCCTCCACTCTGAGTTGGACGTGGGAACCCAGGTGCCAGGCAGCGTGATTCCGCGGACTCCTGGCCAGAGCGGCAGCAAGGCGTATGCCTCGGAGACACTCATGGCTCCGTGTCTCCGGATTCACCCGGACATCCAGAAGAACATCCTGGACGCCTCTTTTGACGGAGAAGTTCTTTTGGTGAATCCTCGAGAGGGTCCTCACCAAACTCCAAGAGGCCGGGAAGGCGGTGAGATCGGTCCAGGCAATGTACCAACCCAGGCTTAGTTCCTTTCGTAGGAACCAAAGCCGTTTTAAGTAACCAGAGCATGAGAGAGCAGTCCCCTTCGGACCACAACAGAGGGCTCCGTTCGTAGAGCCCAGGAAAGTTGCCCATGGGTCAGTCAGCGCCCAGCTAAGCCGGCTCAGCATGACTCCTTCCGGCCCCACCCCTCAGGATCAACGGGACATCAAGGTCGAGGTGCGATTGTGGACTACCTGCCAGGGTGGCAGTCCATAACCACCGACAGGTGGGTCCTTCAGTTGTCGAAGAGGCCACTTTATGAGATATCGAGACAAGCCACCCTCGAGGCCTCCTCTGCTCTCCCGTTACTCGGGTCAGCACAAATTGCTTATCAGGCAAGAAATACTGGCTCCTGCAGAAGGAGCGGTGGAGTATGTTCCAGAGAACCAGATAGGATCCGGATACTATTCCCACTTCTTTCTGGTTCCGAAAACAGGGACCTCCGTCCAATCTTGGACCTCAGCGACCTAAATACATCGGTCGCTTACAAACGATTTCGCATGGTGACCCTTCCGGATCTCATCCCCATGCTAAAGCAGGACGCCTTCTTAGTGTCCCTAGACATGCAGGACGCCTACCTGCACATCCCTGTGGCTCAAGCGCACAGGAGGTTCCTGCGCTTCGAGTTTCTCGGCCACCATTTTCAGTTCCAAGCTCTTCCGTTTGGGCTGTCATCATCCCCCAGGGTCTTTACCAAGTGTATGGCAGTCGTGGCAGCGTCTTTAAGGAGACAGGGCCACTATGTGTTCCCGTACTTGGACGATTGGCTTCTCATGGCTGCCTCCAGAGAGGCATTGTTGCTGGCTATCCAGAGCGCCCAGGCTCTGTTCCAGTCTCTGGGCATCCTAATCAATTACGAGAAGTCTCTCCTTGTACCGTCACAGAAGCTGCAGTTCATAGGCGCAGTTCTGGACACTGTCCAAGGGAAAGCTTTTCTTCCCGACGAAAGAGTGGAACGCATCAGATCCCTCATCAGGGACCTCTCGGCGAAGAAGACTGTCCCCGCCAGGTTGGTCCTTCGCTTGCTCGGACACATGGCTGTGGCCATTCCCACTGTCCTTTGGCAAGGCCCACATGCGGTAACTCAGTGGATGCTCAAGGTGCAGTGGGACCAAAGGCAAGACCACATGCAGCAGCCGGTCAGAATCACGAATGCCGTAATCCGAGACTGGCAGTGGTGGCCAGACCCAGGAACACTCTCGGCGAGTGTTCCGTTCACAGCACCGTCCCCGGAGGTGATTCTTTCCACAGACGCCTCAGGGCTGGGGTGGGGAGCACACCTGAACGGGGTGAGGTCCCAGGGAACGTGGACCCCTCAAGAAGCTCATCTCCACATCAACATTCTGGAGATGAGGGCGGTCCTTTACGCCCTGCAGGCCTTTCAGTCAGAGATCCCGCGGAATACTCTTATGCTTCAAACAGACAATACAGCGGTGATGTATTACCTCAACAAACAAGGAGGCGCACACTCTTACCCCCTTTGCAGGGAAGTGATGAGAGTGTGGGATTGGGTAATCCGACACGGCACGAGCCTGATTGCAGTTCACGTTCCTGGAGTGGACAACACAATCGCAGACGGCCTGAGTCGTTCCCAGGCCAGAGTTCACGAGTGGGAACTTCTTCAGGAGGTAGCAGAGGATCTGTTTCTTCGATGGGGCACTCCAGAACTGGACTTATTAGCTTCCCCATCCAATGCAAAACTGCCCAATTTCTGCTCGCTAGATCCAGGGCCTGGTGTTTTCTGGCGAGACGCATTGTCCCTCTCCTGGGCGGACAGATTCCTCTACGCCTTCCCTCCCTTCCCGTTGATCCAGAGAGTTCTTCTCAAACTGCGCAGGGAGCATGCAACAATGATCCTGGTAGCCCCATTCTGGCCCAGACAGATTTGGTTCCCCTTGCTAACGCAGCTGTCCCGGGAACCTCCAATCCCGTTGCCTTTCAGCTCCCATCTTTTGTCTCAGGAGGAAGGTTCTCTAGTCCACCCAGACTTATGCTCACTGAACCTGCATGCATGGCTCCTAGAGACATAGCCATTTTGCGACACGGGGTCTCTCAAGAGGTGGCGGAAGTTCTTTCCGCTGCCAGAAAGCCGGGCAACGCATGCGACGATGCTAGTGAAATGGCCGCTTTGCTTGTGGTCGCAAGCACGCCCTTCCCTCTAGGATGCCCAGTGAAAGTGGTGCTGGAATACCTGCTTTCCCTATTCCATTCGGGTCTCGCTTACTCCTCTATTAAGGTGCACCTCTGCGCGATTTCTGCTTACCACTTCCCGGTGGGACAGCACACAGTGGCACAGCCTTGATGCCTCTCGAGATTTCCTGAGAGGGGTGTTACACCTTAGGCCACCCATTAAGGATCCGGTTCCTCCATGGGACTTACTTTTTGTCCTGGAACAACTCGCGCTTCCCCCCTTTGAACCTGCCACGGATTGCGAGTTGCGTTTTCTGTCGTGGAAAACGTTATTTATGGTTGCTGTCATGTGAGCAAGGAGAGTTTCCGAGCTCCACGCTCTCATGTGTAAGGAGCCTTATTTAATTTTCCACCAGGACAGAGTATCTCTGAGGATGAATCCTAAGTTTTTGCCTAAGGTGGTCTCTGCCCTCACTCTCAACCAGGACATCAATTTACCTGTATATTTTCCTAAATATTCCAATAGAGGAGAGGCATTGCTTCACACCCTGGATGTTCACCGCTGTCTAAGGTATTACCTGAACAGAACTAAACAGCTTCGCAAGTCGGAGCAACTATTCGTTTCCTTTGCTGAGAGGATGTTGGGCCAACCAGTTTCAAAGCAGTCTCTTTCTCGCTGGCTTGTCCAGTGTATCTCATTTTGCTACAACAGCAAACAGAAGCCCCTCCCGGGTACAGTCCGGGGCCATTCGACAAGGGGGGTGGCTACCTCGTTTGCAGCACTTCGTAACGTCTCCACCTCTGCAATTTGTGCTGCAGCTACTTGGAGCTCTGTGCACACATTCATTAGGCACTATAGCCTGGATATTGCATCACAGCAGAGAGCCGGGTTCGGCCTGGCCATGCTACAGGGTCTCCTGTCCTAGAGTCAGGACTTGTCAAAGATCTTTCCTAGTTTCCTACTCCCAGAATGCTTACAGGCGCTATTGCTTGGAAATCAGTCCTAATGGTGTAACCTGCTGCAAGAGCTGTTTCTCGAAGTAAGATAGTACAGTTACATAAGAACTTACCGTAACAGTAGATCTTCGAGAACAGCTCTTGCAGCAGGTACCTTCCCGCCCACCATTCCCCCTTAGAGGAGGCATGGCTTACCGAGCCTTGGGCAGGGGCTTACGCCCTTTGTCTTTTGATGACGGATCCCTCGGTCTCCCATTCTGATGTCATTCTGTGGCGGGAGTCTCCGGCGGGAGGAACTGGAGAATCTGAAGGACCGCCTATGTACTACGCCTGGACGCCGGGGCGGACCGGTTGGGGCGGTCCCATTGAAGATAGCTAGCTAGAAGAATTCTGTGGGGTCCTGACGCCTGCCGGCTTCAGTCCTTATGGTGTAACCTGCTGCAAGAGCTGTTCTCGAAGATCTGCTGTTACGGTAAGTTCTCACGTAACTGTACTTTAGTCTCCCCAGAAACATGCCGTTGGAACGATTTCATTAAGCCTGTTTCTGTTTGAAGGATAGTGACTGTGTTATGGAGAAGAGACTGGAGCACTGGCAGGCTGTAGGTGAAGAAGTGAAGTTTGGGTCATAATGAATGTTTTCCACCAGCAAACATTCAGAACAGCCAGAGCATACAACTGATCCTCCTGAGGACTGACATGACATGAGGTCACGTTTCAGGCTAAGACTGTTCTTTTTGGGCCAAAGCAGTGACCTGCTGCAGATAAGGTAAAAGCTAGGTGAGAAATGTTGTTGTGATTGATACAACGGTATGTATCTATTTCTGTTTTTTGTGTACTTCATTGTATTGTATGTTTGTATTTTGTATATGGCATTGTTTTGCTCTTTGTTGCTCTTGACAGTGACCTGTCATTGAGCTAATGATATAGGTGACATCAGTCAAAGAGAATTGTGGCCTTACTGGTTTTGGTTGTTTATTTGAAATTTTCATCAAACAGATGGCACGATGACTGCATTAGATGAAGTATCTCATTGTCTGAGGGAGGGATCCCTGGGTATAGCAGGGTACAAAAAGTACTTAGTTTATAGTGCCGTAGAGCAGGATACATGAGTGCTGGTTCCAAAAAGGTACATAAATGCTAGTAACTTATAATGCAAGACAGTTCATGGTGATAGTGGAGAACAGTTTCTTGAAGAGCAGGTAGGGGATACTAGCCACTGATGTCAGGGTTGCCCTTTGATACACAGAGGCACTAATGAGAGTTCAAATGAAGGTGGGTGCTAATATTCTGAACAACTCAATAAAGATTATGTAGTGGATGGAGGGGATCAGGTGGGGGTTAGGTACATGGATCTTTGATGTGCTCAGACAGTAGCCTTCGGAATTTGGGAAGGTTAGGGGATTGTTGAAGGGGTGCTGGAATGATGTATCTGTCTGCAGGACCTAAGGAGAACAAGGTCTATCTGCTAAAGTCTTTTAAAGAGCTACTGATGCCTCAAAGAAAACTTTAAAAAACATAATAATTAGGTACAATTCTGCTTGCATTCCATTCATATTTTGTATATTTCTCCTTCCCATAATTTATTATTAAAGAAATGTGTATGAATATGTGATTGTTGTCCCACATAGTTCATTTTGAGTTCATCTGCCTCCATAGCTTACTCTCTGCTGCAAGTCATAATCCTCTGTTGTGACGTCACAATCTGTTGCCATGGGAGTAACTGTGAAGACACAAGCAGTGCTCTATGACTTCAGGTAGGGAAAAAGCAGCAGTAATAGATAAACATTGCAGGAGCAAAGATCCTGTTTTCATGCAGATTACCTCATTACTAAATAGTAGGGAGGAGGAATACAGAACTAATGAGAAATACAAGCTGGACAGTGCCAAAATATTATATTTTGTTACCGTTCTCCTGAGCGTGTCACCAGCTCTTTAAGTAATCAGGTACTGTCCATCCATCTGCCTTGGTTAATCTGGAATGATGAGGGAAGGGATGCAAGGTATGAAGGGGCTAACAGTTGCAACAAAGTTGAGTATTTAACATGTCAAGCTTTTCGGTATTTCTAAGAGACAGTATGTTGGTACAACTTCTGAGTTGTGGTGCTAAGCTAGTCCGAGTATGTGGAGCTCCAAAGGAAAAATGTACTCTGCTGTAAATAGATAAAAATTTAGGTAACTGATATATCTCACAAGGCATACCTACAGTATGAAAAGGTACCACCAATTGATCAGATAAGTATAAAGCAGTTTGGCTGTTTATGGCCTTGTAGACCAAAGGCAGCCAGTGTAAATCTCTCTTGGGGGGTTGAACCACTTTAGTCTCTGAATAATGAACAGTGATGTGCTTCCCATTTTTCTTTACAATAAACCGTAGCACTTGCTAATAAGCGGCATATAAGCGAGCTAATGCAGACTCAGAGGCTTGATGGTACATGTCATCCCAATAGTCTAATATTGGAAGAACTGCTTTACACCTAAGTATTTTCATTTTCTTTAATCATATTTTATTGAGAATTGTTCGTGTTTTTGACAGTATCTACAAATGGTACAAATACTTAAATAACATGATGAAGGAAATACAGAAAGCAAAAGAAAAGAAATCAAAAGGAATACTTACTGCTTCTGTGCTAAGGTTAATCTGCCATTCATTCTGTATCAAACCATTCTACACGGAGAGTAAACATGATGTTATCAAAACACATGATCATAAATGACAATAACACAACTGCAGGAAAACATTTGTCAGTGCAGAATGTTTGCTTGCTGGTATTGACATTGGTACTGCATGAGTTAGAGAGATGCATAATGGGAATGGCAGTGAAGTATTGAACTAACGCCAACCCCCACCCTGCAGAGACCGACAGGCGTTGGGGTGTGCCTTTGGGTCGTCGGCCATAACACTCACGCCATTCCACCTGACCCCACCCTGCAGACACTGACAGGTGTCACGGTGTGCCTTGGGGTCTTCAGCCCTTACACTCACCCCATTCCTTAAGGCAATAAGCTGAGATGGGTGCAGTATAGGAGAATGAGGTGAATATTAGGACCAAAGACCCCAAGGCACACCTTGATTCCTGTCAGTGGCTGCAGGGTGGGGATGGAATGGCGTGAGCATTACAGCCGATGACCCCAAGCCACACCCCTGACGCTTGTCAGTCTGTACAGGGTGGGGCGTTATGGTTGAAAACCCTAATGCCCTGGGTGTTTTGTTGGAATTTTCACTCCAAATTTTCAACATGGGCTTTTCAGACCCCACCTCATAAACAGTGGCACTATCATTTCGTTACTCAATCCCAAAAGGTGATGTCGCACAGCGAATGTGCCATTCAGCTCAACGGGTGTGTAAAGACATTTGGACAGGATGTGAAAAATGACATCTGTACTATTCATGAGGAGGTGTGAAAAAATGGCAGTGTTGAAAATCTGTAGTGAAAATATGAAAAAGTGGCGAAGTTACGAGCATGCGTAGAAATTGCATAACGCGCACTCGTAATGTAGTCATTGTTTGGAATTTGTTCACCAAATTTTCAACATGGCCTTTTTGGGACCTCCCCTCATGAACAGTAGCACTGTGATTTCGTTAAATTTGTCCCAAAATTTAATTTCGCACAGCAACTGTGCCATTCTGCTCTGCAGGTGCAAAAACATGTTTTGGGCAGGATGCAAAAAAATGACAGCTGTACTGTTCATAAGGAGGTGTAAAAAAATGGCAATACTGGAAATGTGGAGTGAAAATATTAAAAATTAGCACAGTTATGAGTGTGCATACAAACTGCGTAAAGCACGCTCATAACAAAGTCATTTTTCAGAGTTTGTTCACCAGATTTGCATCATGGGCTTTTTGGGACCCCACCTCATGAACAGTGGCACTGTTGTTTCGTTAATCAGTCCCTAAAGGTGATTCCGTGCAGCGACCACAAAATCACCTTTCTGGACCGGGCTCCCAGTGTGCCAGACTAGTGGGGGGGGGGGGTGAATGCCAACCTGGGGATTGGGCATCCCGAGGTCAACTGACAAAAAGGGGGCATGGCGGGGCGCAGCTGACACTGGGAAGGCATCCCGGTGTCGAAAAAACATAATTACTTTGGCACACTGAGGTGGGCTCCCAGTGTACCACAATATTGGGGTGGGGGAGCATGCCAACTTGGGGACTGGGCACCCCATTGTCGGCAGAATATATGTTCATGTTTGGGAGGGCATGCCAACACGGAGATTGGACACCCCGATATCGGCCTTGGGGGGAGTTTGTGGTGGGCTGCAGGAGCCACCAGTTATGCGTGGCGGGGCTCATTTATTAATTTCACCAGAAAAGACACATCGAGCAAAAGACTTGCTCGTAAGTCCAGCCTCGCGCATTACTATGCACTGTAATACGCATGGCTGGAATTTGTGTGGTTGCCGGAAAGGGCGGTGGGGGGTGGGAAGAGATCTGCTGCTGCAATGACGAAACTGTCCGTGATTGGAGTGACAGATTTCTTTCAAGTCCGGTGCTATCTCTGAAACTGCCATCATCGTCAGCTTGCCTATTGACTGGTGGCTGAGGGATGAGCCCCTGAAAGAACTGGCTGGATTGGCCAAACACTGCCACACCTCTGCAATACTCTATTCTCCTCAAAATGTTTCTTGTGCACTGTGAACACAAGCAAACATAAAAATGGATAAAACCCACATTTAGGTTGTACAATTATGCAGCTGGTGTTTATTTCTAATTTGTTATACTCCTTAGTGTGACTCTTGTAAGGAAAATTAGCCAGCTGCTCCTAGGGTGGGGGTACGTTCCACTGTTTCCAAATAATCCATAAAAGGTAACCAATACGATTTTTTGTTTTCTCCTATGGTGAGCCTTAATTTGAATTTAAGTCATTTCATGAGTAGTATTTGTTTACAGTTTTGTATCCAGTGCTCTACCTGCGGGGTTGGGGGTTGTAGCCATCTCTGGGAAATGCTTTTCTGCTGCAGTGAGGATCCTATAATGATAGACTTACCCACCGGTTCTAATTCCATTTGGTCTAAGACGCTATAAAATCAAATAAGACTGTGCTAGAAACTATGGATCAGATATTCTGCTACTATGTGTTGTTGTTCTTCCACTGTTCCCTCCCCTGAGGCCATATCTGGAACTCAGCCTTGGCTCAGTGTGCCTCTCCCGGTTGCCAGTTTTCAAACAAACAAACAAACAAACAATGTTTTTCTATTTAGTTACAGTCAGGCAGCGCCTGGCTCGTTTTAAATGGCCCAGACAGGACAGAACTTTGGAAGTAACTTATTCAATGTAATTTTTAAAAAATGAGGGAGGGATCAAAATAAGCCCTGGGTACTTGAATTCAGTAATCCTTTCCAACTAAGAGTTATTTAAAGTAATATTATACAATGGCAAGAAAAAATCCTGGTCTCTGATTGGTCAGTCTTGGGCTGGACCGGTGATGTTAATCAGTACAACATCACGGGTCTAGTCTCAGCCTCACTGTGAACCTGTAGATGAACTTTTGCTTGATGCTGTGCTTGATGATCAGCTTGATTGTTTCATCTTCTTTTAAAAACCAAAAATATTTTTCCACACAAACATCTTTAAAATGATTTTTTTTATTCTTTATAACAACGAGCCATTGTATAATAGCAATAAATACCTCCAGAATTGTGTGTCGTTTGGGATAATGTCACGCCTCAGTTGTTGGACGCACTCGGCCTGCGGCCTCATGCCCAACCACCTGAGGCGTGACGTTATCCCAGCACGACACACACCCTGTTGGGCATTATTGCCTAAGTAAAAGAATAGTCTGGGTTAACTGAAGAGTGCTGTGAGCCGAATAACATAATTTGGGTTTTTTCGCTGTTCAAAATTAGCAGATTATCTCAAAGTCAATTTACCAATTTATCAACATCGTGTTGTAATATTTTGGATAAAGAAGTAATAGATTTTTGAGCTGAAAAGAAGATAGTATTCTCATAAAGACCCATTGAACTAGGGATATCATGGTTTTACGGTATACAGCGGTATCGGAAGTCACAGTATTGATACTGTGAGCAATTTCTAATACTGCGATAACCACTGTTCACAGTATACCACAGTATTCAGACCTTTCAACAAACCTTTTTGTATTTTTAGTGACAACTTCCCTTCTATGCCAACAGAAGTTTGAGGAGGCTTTTTTTCTTTGTACAAAAATGACTTCTTCTGTATTACCACTGTACAACAATAACCACGGTACTACATGTGATGATTTTCATACCATCAAAATTTCATACCGTGACATCCCTACATTGAACAACTGTGAATGAAAAAAGAAATCCCAAGCATCTTTAACATCAGTACAAGATAAAAGGGCTTCCAATGGGCCTGATTTAGTATGCAAGTATGCCATCATAAGTGAATCATACATTAGCATTCCAGTTAGCTGACCGTATCAAAGTGTCAATATGCCATACTGTTATACTGAGCTATGACAGAAGATGTACATTTTGTGCAAAAAAAGAAGCCTCCTCAAACTCTTGCATCAGGGAGAGTTGTCATGGAAGTCACAGTTATCTCTGAAAATACAAAAAAATTGGATGAAAGGTCTGAATACTGTGATATACCTTAGATCACAGTTATCGCGGTATTGGAAGTTACACACGGTATCAATACCATGACTTCTGATACTGTGGTATACTGTGAAACTGATAACTGGGATATTCCTAACAGCAATATTGATTGAGAATAATAAACTGTAAAGGAAATCCACCTGACAACTTTGAAAAACTACAATACTCCTACTCACAAATCCAAACACAAAAAGTCTCAGTGCTACTCACACAAGAAAAGCATTTTAAACATCTAATAACACAAAATATTTTTCAAAACCGTGATTCTACAGAACAACCAAAACGTGCATACATCATTAAACATCAACAAAACCTCTACAAACGTTGCTCTAAAAGCTAATAAAATATCTGCTTACCTAGAAACAAAGGATAGCTCAAACTCTCTGCTTGAATCTCAACTGCCCAGCAGTGCATCTGAATGAGGTCACATGACATCTGATCAATAGTCTAGGCTGCCAGGTCTGACTCTCATCACATAGAAAGAACAGGAAGCACAGCCCAGGCTTCCAGTTTAGCCTCACAGATCACATGGGAACTACAGGAAGTTAAAAGTCAGGAATACCTATTTTAAAACAACAAAATAACCCACCCCTTGCAGTGCAACCACACCCAGTTAGTGCAGCTTACCAGCTGCAGCCGAACCCAGGCTGCATATCTAATTATGCTAATGCTCTAAAGGCAACCATTTAAAGATGCAGCATCAAATTACAACACTACTACACTGCTAAAAAAATAACATTAAAAAACATTTAATTTATTTATTTATTCATTTTAAAAGTTTCACCAGGAAAGACATAGTGAGCTGGTAACAACACGTTTCCAGATGCATCTTGGGGGCAAGGGGTAGGGGAGAGACAGAAAAGCAATCAGAACTGAATACATAGCAGGTAAATAAGCACTGTTGAGGCAACTAAAAGCAAATTATGTACATTAGCATAGATAGATAAAGCAGGATACATCTTGAAGACAACAGAAGAATGCAGTAAGTGCACAGTGCAGAAATGCAGGTAGATAGTAGCTAAGCTAACCAGTAATAGTCTGTTTGGAGCTAGGAAAACGGGGTTGGCAGCTGGATATAGGGCGAGGAGTTAGAGTAGAGAAGTAAAACAAGGCGAGAGAGAGGAGGAGGGAAAGATAGGTACAGAGGGGGTTTGGGGCAGTTGCAGAAATGAGAAGAGAGGAGAGGAGAAAGAGTGTACTGAAGAGGCAGCGCACATGGCGGGGGGGGGGATTCCATAGTTTGAGGAAGCGGTAGGAGAAGGCAGCCTGACCAACTGAGGATGTCTTAGGGGGTGCAAGAGAGCGGAAACCAGAGATACAACGGTTGTAGTAGGAAGGGGGGGAACCGAGGTGAGATAAGAGGGGAGAGAGCCCAGAATTTAGCAATAAAGGAGGAACAATGAGAGCGGCGCCTTGCTTCAAGGGAGGGAAGGGAGAGGGAGGTATAAAGGAAGCAGTGGTGAGTGTGGGACGGGGCAGTCCAAAGCAAAGCAACAGAAGGAGTGGAAGAGGGAATCCAGGCTGGGCAGGGTGGACTTAGGAGCAGCTGTATACAATGTCTCCATAGTCAAAAATGGGAAGAATCATTTGCTGGATAATGGCTTTACGAACCTGCAGGATGGTACAGCCACGGTTCCTGTATAATGCACCTAGTTTAGGGTGCAGTTTTTTGTGGATGGCATCCACATGTCCAGAAAAGTCGAGGTGACGATTGACCCAGACACTGAGGCACTTAAAGGTTGGGAACATCCTTGATTGTGGTCCCATGTAGGGTGTGGAAGGAGAGGAGAGGAGGTCAGGAATCCTTCAGAGCTTCTGCCTAGTGCCAAAGGTCATGGAGACCATTATTTTGGGGGGGAGCATTGAGAGACAGCAAATTTGAACGGAACCAGTTCTGGACGTTGTCGAAGCCCTGCTGGAGCTTGACCATCAGGTCAGGGAGGAGGAACCGGAGGCGTAAAGAACTGTATCATCTGTGTACATATAGATGGACGCAAGATGCATGCAGCGGAGAGGTTGTTCAGGAAAACTGAAAAGAGTACTGGGCCAAGTACAGAGCCTTGGAGGACACCATTAGTGATGGGGAGTGGAGGGAATAAGGAATCACAAATTCTAACTGATTCGAGTCCTACCAGCATGGTAGGAGTGGAACCAGTTTGCAACAGATGTAGAAAGCCCCAATGCTGACAGTTTGTCAAGTAGAAGGTGGTGTGCTACAGTGCTGATGGCTTTGACCAAGTCAACAAAGATGGCGGAGATGGTAAGGATCTGCTCCATGCCTGAGAGAATGGAGCCAGTAAGCCGAAGGAGGAAGTGGAGTGGGATTTATGGAAACCACACTGGAAGGGGGTGAAGATGGAGGATGAATCAAGGAAGGGGGAGAGTTGAGAAATAACTAGGTGTTTCTGCAGTTTAGCAAGGGTGGGAAACAGGGAGAGAGGGCAGTGACTGCCAGGACAGAATAGGTTGCCATCTTTTGGAAGGGGTACATCAGTAGCATTT
Source organism: Neoceratodus forsteri (assembly GCA_016271365.2). Classification (NCBI taxonomy): domain Eukaryota; kingdom Metazoa; phylum Chordata; order Ceratodontiformes; family Ceratodontidae; genus Neoceratodus; species Neoceratodus forsteri. The sequence goes on along the minus strand of CM057455.1, from coordinate 1,547,636,777 downwards.
TTCCATTCATCAAGGACAGAGGCAAGGGAGAAGGAGCGGTTTAGAAGAGAGGAGAGTGGAAGAGCAGTAGCTGGGGCAGAGAGATGGAGGAGTTTAGGGTCAAGGCCACCAAGACTCTTGCCCTTGAGAGGGTTTAGTGCTAGGAGGGACTTGAGAGTGACAATAGGAGATATAGGAGACAAGGAGAAAGAGGGAATCAGGGAGGTAAGGTGGGGGGGATGGGGGGAGGAATTGAAGAAAGTGTTGAACTCCAGTGCAATGAGGGTGGTCAGAAATGGTGACATCACTTATTTTGAGGACTGGGGGAGAGAAGAGGGCATGGATGACCTTCCAGAACTTTGAGGGGTGGTTAATGTTCATCTGGAAGGTGAAGGCATTGTACTCCACCTGGGCAAGCCTCGTGGTTTTGGTACAGGCATTGCGAAGGGCACGATACTTGAGTAAATCATTTGGGGAGCAAGAGGACTTGTAGGCCTTCCAGACAAGATCTTGAGCATGGTGGCACGTCACAAATTCTGCATAGAGCCAGGGGAGGTGGGAACCACGGACCCTGGCTTTTCTGAGAGGAATGTGCTGGTCCCAGATAGACTGAAATTTGGACTTAAAATAAAGGAGGGCAGAATTAGTGGAGTTGGCAAAGGAGATGGGCCACCAGTCAGTAGCTGCCAAGTCCGCATGGAGGGAAGATAAATCCAGTGATTGGAAGGACCGGATCTGGAGGGGACTTGGGGAGGTGTAGTTTGCGGACACAGTAGACCAGATGGTGATCACTGAGGGTGTCTGGAGGGGTGCTGGCATCAGTAATCCAATGGGGATGGAAAGCAAGAACCCAGTCCAGTGGGGAGTGGTTAAGGGATTTTTGGTTGTGGTGGGTAGGGTCAGTGATCAGTTGAGAAAGGTGCTGAATGTTTTGACAGAATTTGGAATGAAATGGGGAGAGCAATTTAAATTGAAGTCCCCAAGGATGAATAATTCACTGGATGAGGTGCAGGAAGAGATATTAGTGAGGAGGTCAGTGACAGTAGACACCATCTACAAAGATGGGAATAGAGAAAGGGAGTGAGAGTTTGAGGAGTAAGTTTGTAGGCAGTTGGAGAAGAGACAGAGAGTATAGAGGTGAACTGGATAGCAGAGGATAGGTAAATGGCAACACTACCACCTCTACAGGCACAATCCTGGCAGGTAATGGAGTACCCAGGTATGGAGACTGCCATATCAGGAATCTTGGGTGAAGCCAATATGGGAGATAACTAACATGTCATGGTGAAGGTTGACCATGGTGGTTGTAGCAGGTCCATCTTCGGGAGGAGGCTTCTGACACTGAGGTGTGCTACTCTCAGCCCTTTAGGGAAGAAGGTGGGAGAGGCGTAAACAGGACCAGGATTGGGCTCAGTGTCTCCTGCCACCAATAGAAGCAGTGAGATGAGGAGCTTAACTGGGACAGAGCGGAGTCTACTAGGCACTTGTGAGGGAGAGTAGGGGTGAGAGAAGGGAGGGAGGGAGGCGAGTGAGAAGCCTGGATCTAAAAGATTTGAGATGGAGGCAGGATGAAGGGAGGAGTGAGGGCCCAGGGAGCCAGGGGGAATGGAGGAGATGGGGAAGGCAGAAGGAGGGGAGAGTTGGAGAAAGGGAGGATGGGGAATGAGGGGGGTGAGAAGGGAAAGGATACAGAAGGGAGGGAAGCACAGGTAAACAGGAGGGGAAGGAGAGAGGGCAACATACGGAACATGTTTGATAGATAGGAAGTACAGAGGACAGGAGAAGTTAGTAGAATTAGGAGGGAGTTGAGCTTATGCAATAGAGGAGATGGGGTATGCAGCACAGGAGGAGCAACGATGGAGCAAGATGAGGGAGAAGACTGAGCTTGGAAAGGATTGGAACAAGGTGAAAAGGAGTAGGGCTAAGCTGAGAGAGGAACAAGTGAAGGATGCAATTGCAGGAGGAGTAAGTGGAAGGAGAGAACAAGCCAGGCAAGGGATGGGAGACAGAAGTTGAGCAGTACACTGAAATGGGAAGGGGGACCTATGTAGAGAGTAGGCAGCAAGGTAGAACAAGCAGAGCACCAGGAGGAAGGACCTGCTAGTATAACTAAACTTCTCTACTTGGACTAAGAACTAGAACTCTTGTACTGGGACCTTCAATTTAGGGTAAAACAAAAAAAAAGTCTTTGTCAGAGTTAGTTGAAGTGAATTGTTATCTGTTATCTGTATAGTTATCTAGGTGCTTGTCACAGGTGGCTGAAGGGAATTATCTGTGAAATTAACTAAGTGTAGAAAGATTTGCAAAGTAGGGGGAATGGCTTAGCTAGAAGGAGCCAGGTTAAAACCAGATTTAAACACTGCTCTAGATAGCGTCCGCCAGAGAACAAGCAGAGCACCAGGAGGAAGGGCCTGCTGGTATAACTAAACTTCTCTACTTGGACTATATTGCCCTCCTTTCTTCCCCTCCACCCCACCCAAAGGCAGGTCTACTTTTATAGGCACAGGATTTAACTGACAACAGGAACTTCCTGTTTGGGAGCAGGAAGTGAGTGATCACAGAGCCACCAAAGACTCACCATCCTAAAAGGCCAAGAGTAACTCTCCGTCCCCCCCTAGCAGCTGGAGGTCTGACTCTGAGCAAGTAAGGAGACTACTGAGAAATATAGGAACTTCTTGTCTCAGAACAGGAAGATCAGGAGCTAAAAGGGCACAGAGATGTAAGTAGGGACAGAAAAAAAAGAAATAAACAGAGGAAAGAGTAAGTATTCCAAACAACAATTAGGGGACCAGAAATAAGACATGATGGGAGTGGTAGAGTGCAGTGGCTGTGATGCAGCAGTCTTCCGGGAGACGTTCTGGAGGATGTGGTGTTGTCCCATCTGCAGGCACCTCTCTGGGCTGAGGGAGGAGGTTGCTCATCTCCAGGCTGAGTTGGCAGGATTTGTGGGACCTCCTCTCCCACTCAGGGACCACCAGGGTCACTGCCGTTGCCTCAGAGGTTGCCAAGAAACAGGAGCGGTTGGACCACAGTGAGCTCAGGGAGGGTGAGAGTGGTGGAACAGAGGTGCATCCCTCCAGTTGTACCTCTCCACAATTTCTATGCCATTCTGGAAAAGTTGTGGTTCCTCTATGGAGGCACCCACAGTGGAGACCAAAGAGTATGCTGGGAACCTCCACAAAGGCGACCCATAGGAGGGTGGCATGGGACCCCACAGGGGAAGGAAACAACTCCTGGTGGGGGACTCCATTATTAGGAAGGTAGAACTGGGGGAGGAAGGGGAGAGGGAGGTAAGGTGCCTTCCTTGTGCCATGGCTTGGAGGGACAGGAAGCGAGTCCTCAGTATTGCAGGAGCAGCTGCACAGGAGATGGAGCTGGATGTCATTGTCCACCTAGGGAAAAATTACCTGGCTAAAAAAGGGATCAGAGCAGTGCAAGAAGCATTTGTGGAGATGGGGAGGGGCCTTAGACAAATAGCATGCATGGTAACCTTCTTGGAGGTGCTGCCTGTCTATGGCACAGGTGAGGCTAGGGTGCTCCACACCATGGGATTCAATCAGTGGTTGAAAAACTGGTGCAGAGCTCAGGGATTTGATTTCATTGGGGGCTGGGGTCCACCTGGAGGATGCAGGCCTATACTGGCGGATGGTCTGCATCTGTCTAGGAAGGAACCAGCATCTAGAGTGATAGGTTTAAATGCTAATTGTCAAGCATTTAAACTAGCCAAGGGGGGAGGCACTGGAGAGGAGCAGGGAAATCCTAGTCCCCCACCAAAAAAATCAGGGTACTAAGTGAGGTAGACACCAACATAGAGATGTCGATAAGGAGAAGCGCAGGGGTAAATGGAGAAAGTGACAAATGCAGTAAAGACAGGGATGGGGCAAATAGGGGTAAGGCCATCAAGAAATGGAGGGTAATGAGTACCAATGCCCGTAGCCTGGGCAACAAGCTCCCTGAACTGGTGGCCTGGATGGAAGAGGGATGCTTGGATATTGTAGCAGTCACAGAAACATGGTACATAGAGAACCATGACTGGGATGTTAACATACCAGGGTACACATCCTACAGGAGAGACAGGGAGGGGAGAAGAGGGGGCGTAGCAGCTCTCTATGTAAGGGAAGGGATAAAAGCAACTGAACAAAAGAGTAAACAGGGAGAAGAGGAGACACTGTGGGTCAACTTAGGGAATGGAAATGGCACCACAATCCGTACAGGGGTTGTATACAGACCCCCATGTCAGTGGGAGGGAATGGACAAGGATATGATAGAAGGCATACTTAGGATGACAGAGAAAGGGGAGATACTGTTGATGGGGACTTTAATATGCTGGATGTCAACTGGAGCACCTTTGCTGCAGCCACATCCCAAAGCAGGGCCATTCTCGATGCCCTTCAGGTGGCATGCCTCAGACAGCTAGTTTTGGAACCTACTCGTGAGGGAGCAATCTTAGACCTCGTACTCTCAAATCGGAACGGTGAGAGGATCTCAGATCTAGAAGTGGGTAGCCACTTGGGAACAAGTGACCACCAAACAATGTGGTTCATGATTAACTCAGCTACAGAGTCAAGCCATACAAAAGTGAGGGTTCTGGACTTCAGGAGGGCTGACTTTGGCAAGGTGGGAAGAGTGCCTTAGAAAAGCACTAGCAAACAGGTTAGAAGGAGGGGTGGAGGAACAATGGGGAAATATCAAAACTGCCATCACAGAGGTAACAAGCCTTTGTGTGAAGCAAATAAATCAAAATGAAAGAAAAAGCCACTATGGTTCTCAAGAGGTGGCAGTGAATGTTAGGGAGAAAAAGATAGCATTTAGGAAATATAAGGAAACACAGAAGGAGCAGGACAGAGAACTGTGCCAATTAAGGCAGAAGGAAGCAGGGAGGGTAGTCAGAATAGCAAAGGTCCAAACTGAGGAAAAGATAGCCAACTCGGTTAAGAAGGGGGATAAAATCTTTTATAGGTATGTCAGGGAGCGTAGAAAGACAGAGGAAGGGATAGTGAGGCTGAATAGAATGGTCGGTGGGTGGGCAGAGAGGAACAGTGAAAAAGCAGGGATACTGAATGAATACTTCTGTTCAGTATTCACAAAAAGAGGAGGTAGGGTAGGTGCCTAATCCAATCAATAGAAGCAGTCTGGATAGGGGGGTCGATCCCAGTCCTTTCACAGAAGAAAGGGTTCTGAAAGAACTCCTAAAACTGAAGGTGGACAAAGCAATGGGGCCAGATGGAATTCACCCCAGAATTATAAAAGAATTAAGCAGAGAACTAGTGACACCACCGACTAAGCTTTTTAACAAATCATGGGAGGATGGTGTGGTACCTGAGGACTGGTGGAAGGCAGATGTGATTCCCCTTCACAAAAGGGGGACCAAGACAGAGGCAGGAAACTATAGACCTGTCAGTTTGACCTCTGTGGTAGGGAAAGTGATGGAATCACTTCTGAAGGAAAGAATTGTTGAGTACCTAGAGGCCAGTGGGGCACAGGGCCCAAGGCAGCATGGGTTCACAGTGGGAAGGTCATGTCAGATGAATCTAATTGATTTCTTTAACTGGGTGACCAAAGTAGTAGACCAGGGAGAGGTTGTAGACATGGCCTACCTAGACTTTATCAAGGCATTTGACATAGTCCCACACAAAAGATTAATAGTCAAATTAACCAGCCTGGGAGTGGGTCCCAGGGTGGTAGCCTGGGTAAAACGTTGGCTGGACAACAGGACACAGAAAGTAATTGTAAATAGAGTCCACTCTGAAGAAAGAGGGGTTACTAGTGGGGTACTGCAGGGTTCAGTACTGGGTCCAGTCCTTTTTAATGTCTTTATAAGTGACATTGCAGAGGGACTGGAAGGAAAAGTATGCCTCATTGCAGATGACACAAAGATCTGCAACAGGGTTGATACACAAAAAGGTGTGGAAAGGATGAGAAGGGCCTTTGCAAGGTTGGAGGAATGGTCAGAAGTATGGTAGCTTGGATTCAATGCAAAGAAGTGCAAAATAATGCACCTGGGAAACAAAAACCCAGGGGAAGATTACACAATTGGGGGGGAGGTAGTAACAACAACAAAAATGGAAAGGGACCTGGGGGTAATCATATCAGATGACCTTAAGGTTGGCAAGCAATGTGAAAAGGTGGTAGGGAGGGATGGGGGGTTACTGGGATGTATAGGGAGAGGTATCACCAGCAGAAAATAGGAAGTTGTTATCCCCCTGTACAGACAGTTGGTGAGCCCCCTTCTGGAGTACTGCATTCAGTTCTGGAGACCCCATCTCCGCAAGAACATAGGATGAAGGCAATTCAGAGGAGGGCGACTAAAATGGTGCAGGGTCTGCAGGAGAAGCCATACGAGGAGAGACTAAATGAGCTTAATATGTATACCCTTGAGGAAAGTAGGGAGAGGAGGGACATGATAGAAACGCTTCATTACCTCAGTGGAATCAACAAAGTCCAAGAGGGTAGCATCTTTCAGAAAAAGAGGTGTGCAAGAACAAGGGGACACAACTTGAAGATAGACGGGGGATGGCTCAGGGGCAATGTGAGGAGGTGTTTTTTCACAGAGAGGGTGGTTGATGCATGGAACAGCCTTCCTGAGGAGGTTGTGGGGTCTAAAACTGTGGGAAAATTCAAGAATGCGTGGGACAGACATAAGGCAATTTTTGTGGGGGGGGTAGGAAGAAATAGGCTGTTGGTTAAATAGGACATGCAGCTTATCCTCTAGGTAGGGAAATGGGCAGACTAGGTGGGCCAAGCGGTCCTTATCTGCTGTCAAAGTCTATGTTTCTATGTAGGGGGAGAGACGCAGAGATACAAGGATGCGAAACCCTGTAGAGAGAGTATTGGCACTTAGACAGAAACAGAATAAGGCAATTTCATTGAGGGGGTTATGCTATGTCAGTGTACCTCGTGTTGGTTGAAGTCCCTTGCCCTTCAGGCTTGGGACTCTAGCCCAGCACTCAGTGCATTAACATAGCTTAGAAAATTGCAAGAATCAATTCTCAAATCTCATTGGCTCAGATAGGCTCCAAGCTGGGTATTTATTTTTCAAAAAGATGCCCACCTCAAAATAAGAGCCACTCCAAGTGCCACTTCACAGAGTAACATTCTGCAGAGGTGCCTAACCTGCTCTGTAATTGGCTGAAAGCATCACAGAAAATTTTAATTGCCCGCCATGTTTTTTTCTCTCGCTTAGCAAGAGCTACAGGTCCTCCCCCCACTACTTGCTTCAGTGCTGCTGCTTACCTTGTAATAAAATTAAAAAAAAAACTGAGAATGATTTTGCAGTCGGGAGAGTGAAGACATTTTCAAAGCCTTATTCTTGAGTATGGCATGACTCTCCCGACCGCCATCTCGCACTACCGCGCTGCACAAAAACTAAATGGAAGCCATTGCTCCTTTCGGCTTCATATTCCGAAGCTTGGCTTTAAAAACGGCTGCTACCATTCACTGCACTGCCACACAGTAAATGCATCTCCTGAGAGTCTTGAGGTGGAAGCAGAAACCACACCAGTAGCCATTACAAAAAAGAAATCCTTAACATACACGCACAACTCTGCCCCGGCCTCACCTGCAGCCCAAAGTAAACAGTTGCTTCCTTGACTACGCTTTGTCTCCCAAACAGGCACGAATGACACTTCGTTCTCCAGAGCTGAACTGCAGCAGCTCCTGGCCCTTCAGAAATGGGGGGACACGCAAAAAAAAGAAAGAAATATACTTTGTCACAAAATTAACACACTGTATGTGGGGGGGGTTATAAACAAACTGTTATGGGAGGCTCTAACTGCATACAACCAATTTTTTTTTTTTTTTGAACTAGAGAGTCCCTAGTAGGTCAAAACTCTATAGCTCATGCAGGCGGAGGAACTATTTTATTACAAAACTAATGTTAAACATTTATTCACAATTTGTTATTCATTTTTTTTTTTTTTTTTTTTAACAGTGCCCATTTTCTGAGTGCAATAATACCCTCCAGGGTGGGCTTTATTGGGAAATACCAGACCTTCCAGGGGCTATAAGGGCCTCATAACGCCCCTGGGCCATCTGGTATTTCCCAGTAAAGCCCACCCTGTCGGGTATTATTGCTTACATAATACTCCCTCTGTCATGCCTTATTTCTTACATAACTGGCCTGGGGCTTGGGAAGCAGGTTGAGTGAACAGCAGGTGGCATTGAATCCTTAAGTCATTCTATAGTGTGTATATGTAGAGTCTGTTGCACAAGATAGCCAACCTGTGCAGTGTGGCTTTAGGGGCTAAATAGTGTACTACATCTTCAGAGGTGAGTAGGAATTGTCTCATTACCTGCATTCTTATCAGAGAATTTAGGCAGTTCCTGGCTGTGTATAGGGCTCCTAGCCTGGGACCAACTGACATTGGATAGTTCATTTTAGACTTTTGCCTATGTGGGACTCTGACTCTGTGGGTGTAACAAGCATTTGTCAGTGGCAAACATGTTTGCTTGCATTTTGTTAGGAGTTAAAACAGCAGCATACCTCATCTTCAGTGGGGTCCTACATTTATACATTTTTTACAGTGTATTTACCTAGGATAGTGCAACTAACATGCGGTACCTTGTTTATAATGAGATCTTGCTTTTATTTTTTTCCTACAAAGCTGTTCCTCGTTCTGGTGTTGTCCAGTAGTGCCCCACCCCAGCCCTGTCACTTCCTCACGGACTTACAGGTTTGCCACCATTTACCCAGCACCACAGTGTAGTGGGTGGCCAGCCATGTTGGTTGTGCGAGAGAATTTAGGGGGTGCTGGCTTGAACAGCCGGCATTTTTCTCCTACCACCTAATGTTTATCTGGGGTGGTGCATGCAGTGAGGCGGTCACGCATATGGGGTGGGGGTTGTCGGCACAGATATGTGACAGGTGTCCGATGGCAACCCCCCCCCACTTCTCCTGACTGTGCTGCCGGCCAGTCTCTACCAGTTGGCAGTCACACAGCGGGAACGGCATCCTCCCCTCCCCAAGGACGGAGAGCAGCTCCTAAGACACACAGTCCTTCCTTCCTTGGTCAGTCCTCATTCCCAAATGCATGGTGCTGGCATAGCAAGCGGTAGCACTACTGCTGTGCTACTGGGTCAGGTTGGAGTCATGCTTTTATCCATTTTTCAGATATATTTTACCAGGATGGTCCAGCTGAGATGCAATATCTTATTTTCAGTGAGGTCTTGCTTGTACCCATTTTTGCTCTATATTTACTTAGGATAGCTCAATGGAAATTCAGTATCCTGTTTTCAGGGGGGCCCAGCTTTTATCAGTGTTTACAATGTAGTTACCCTGGATAGTCCAGCTGAGAAAAGAGGCAGTATCTCATTTTCAGTGGTCTTCGACATTTTGACCCCAAATTTCCTACATAGTCTTTTTATGACCGCATGTTATGATCAAGTCTAGTGGAATTTTTTGAAATCCCTTCCGAAAGTGGAGTGACCGCAAAAAAACATGTTTCAGAGGATATTTGAAAAAATGACACTTTTCATGTTCATATTTTGGGGGCACAAGGGATATGTTGAGAATTTGGGTTCAAAATCTGCAACAATAAGGTTATGAGTAAATGTGGGAAAAATACAATTCTTCATAACTTTGTTGGGTTTTATGATGGTCTTTTATGACCCAATCTTATGATCAAAACAAGTGGAATTTTTTTAAATCCTTTCCAAAGGGGGGATTTTTGCAGAGTGACTCAAAAACATATTTTGGAGGGGCTTTATAAAATGTTACTTGTCATGTTCGTTAGGTGGAGTAACGAAAGGGCTGTTTTGCACATTTCGGGCCCAAATCTGCAAAAATCACAAAGTTACAAGTAAACGTTGAAATAATTGAACGTTTTCTCATTTTTTACATTTTGATCCCAGATTTTCAACATTCTCTTTTATCACCCCACGTTATGATCCATATTTGTGGAATTTTTTAAATCCCAAAACATGTTTCGGAGGGGGATTTGAAAAATTACACCTGTCGTGTTCATGAGATGGGGGTTACAAGAGGGCTATGTTGAAAATATGGGGCCAAAATCTGCCAAAATTCAAAGTTGCTTCATAACAACTTTGTCTTTTTGACATTTTTACTCCAAATTTTCAACATAGCCTTTCTTTTAACCCCCAACACACACACACACACACGAACAAGACAGGTGAAATTTTTGAAATCCATCTGAAAGGTGATTTCGTAGAGTGATTGTGAAAACATATTTAGGGTGAGGGATTTGAAAAATGTCACACACCTTGTTCATGAGGTGAGATCCAAAAAGGCTATGTTGAAAATTTAGAGCAAAAATTTTAAATAATGACAAAGTTATAAGTAAAAGATGAAAGCGCATTTAAAAGCCATTAACTGCACTTGCCTTGTTTTCCTCAGATCCTGTTTGGTGTTACAAGCTGCAGAATGTGGCAGTCGTCATCAGAGGACCCAGTAGGTAAGTGAGGGGTATGGGTGTGGGTATGTGTGTGTGTGTATGGGTGGGGAGGTGTGCCAGCAGAGAGACCGGGGTCCATGACAACGAAGGGCTGTTTTCTTTTTAGGTATTTGGCTGGCGGCACCAAGGGTGGGCATCCCAGTGTTGCATCGTGTTTTTGAGGGGAGTTAGCTGGCACTGAGGGTTAGCGCCCCAGTACCAGACTGGAGGGTGTGTATGTGTAGTTGGGAGCCAAACACTGGGTCATGTGGAAAGGGTGGATACTGGCAGCAGGATTGGGCACCCGCTGTGGGTGTTATTTAAACAGTAAGCCAAGCAGGAGGTGAGATAACAGTGAATGGTTGAATGAACAGCCACTGCCGGTAATGTTAAACTTTGGATCGGATGGGCAGGTGGAAGAACCGGCAACAGAACAAGCAGTGGGAGGCAGGTTTGGTGCTGATCATGCTCAGTTGGTATGGTAATGGACGGAAACTTCTTACTATACAAGCGGCTTCCATCTTTCATATGTAAGAAGTGTCCACCCATCAGCAAGCTGGCTAGCATCAGCAGCAGTTTGCTTCTAATAGGCTGCTCACAGACCAGCCTCTTCAACACTCAGCTGTATTGGCTCCAACACGGCCACACGTGCAAAAGCCCTGCAGTACTGGCATGTTGCCAGTATGTTTGCTGTGCAAACGCATAAGCAAACATAAACAGTAGGGGTTAAATGGAAGAAAATAGTGGGTTATGATGTTCAATTGAACCTAGATTCTTATAGCAGCAGCATAAAACCATTAGGACAGTGAGCCAAATTGTTCTGAAGGGAAAATTAAATCTGGGTTGAAATTCTAAATGGTGTGACATTTGTCCCAGTCCCCTGCTCTGAAATGAACCTTGGGTATAGTGATGTGATCTACGTGCTTCTGGTAGGAGAGTTGTGGATCCAGCCATATGACTAGATATTTGAAGTGAGGGCCTGCTTGAGAGCAAGGCTGCCTAAAGTGGAGAGGTAGAGGGAGGTGTACAGTTTTCAAGTCTGAGGATGAGTGCTAAAAATCATTGTCTTATCATTTTGACATTAAGAATGTGGTCGTTCTCATTTAGCCATGCTTCCTTTGCTGCAGCGTTGTGTTAGAGCTGGCACTCCATACAGGCCAACATAGAACCACTGCAAAAGGTTAACTTTGGTGCCTGTTCTACTCGAGACAATTTTATAAGGAAGGATTTCCAATTCTGAGGACATAGAATTTAGAACAAAAAGCAAGGAAGCGGTCCTAAGGATGTAACAACCATTTTTGTGATAACCTTGTCATTTTCACCAGCAGTGCTAATTTTTCTTTATCATGTGATGTGTTCTTCATAATATAGCGCTGTAAATTGTGACAGATTGAGGTATTTGAGCCCACTGCCCAGTTTCTACTTTGAGGATCCCATCCACAAAACCCAAACTCGATATTATAGTTCCATGTTACTAATAATATTTTTTCAAGTTGGCATATTGTACAACTGTTAATATTGTGGCACCCTCTAGGTGGTCCCCTGAACTAGATATTGGGTCGGAATAAAATAAGCAGGTTTGCATCGCAGTATGTGAATCACAAAAACAGTGATGCCTATCGGTAAAATTTTTGATTAGCTGCACTTGCTAATCAGTTTTCAGAGCTGGCTTGTGCTTGGAAAGGCTGCTGGCTGTTTTTTTTCCCCTTTCCCAGATTATGCGACATCCCCCAGTTTCTGAACTGGTTCCGCCCAGGAATTGCTTTTCTTCTGCCCCACTGCCCTCCATCCAATCCAGGGGCACTGGAGGACGAGCACGTGGGAGAGGAATTGATTGGGGCCAGCGAGATGGAGCAGGGCTGCACTAGGTGAAAGGGAAACATTGTGAGTTTGATTATGTATGTATGGTCAGTACCCAGAAATGGGTTTCTGCAATCGTGATGACATGGTTCAATGTTGGCCACTAAGCTGCCCCAGACATAGGCAATCTGGCAGTGCATGTTGGAGCAAATATAGAGGCAGGAAAATTTGCAGAGTTGCCACTCTGCAAGTTAGGCTGGATGCTTTGAGCAAATACAGAGGTACTGTCTGCTTTTGACTTGCTTCTGCAGCTAGGCCAGGGTTGCGTGGCAGGTTAATTGGGGAGGGGGCATGCAGTACACATTATAGCCAAAAAAAAAAAGGAGCAGAAACAGCTCAACTCCATTTTCTGTTGCAGCACTTCAGGCACCCCTGTCTTTTTCTCTGCACCAGTCACCAGTGCAGGGTAACTTATTTCTCTCCCGCAGGTGGATCTAAACCAGTTTTTCAGGACAGCTGAGGGCCCCCTCTCTCCACTACTGTTTAGGGCATCTAGCAGTTCATATACCCCCTCCCGTCTCTGTCGTTTATTGTCAAGTTTCAGTCACAGTTTTGTTTCTTTGCAGGACAGTGGTTCAGTATGCAGCCCCCCACTTATATATACAGACACACACACTTGATGCAATGGCCTAAAACAACCCAGCCACAAAAAAGAAAAAAAAGCTTTTTCACAGTTTTGTTGGTCTCGTGTTTTTTTATAGCCCTCTGAACAAAACTGTGAAAAAGCTTATTTTTTTTGTTACGGCTGGGGTGTTTTGGGCCATTGCATGAAGTGTGTGTGCGTTGGGGAGGGGTGCATGTTAAACTGCTATTCTGTAAAGAAAAAACTGTGACTTGCTGAAACTTCTCATATGGAAAAGAAATGTATTTTAGATATGTTTATAAAAGTATTTTTCAAATATGTTTGACCATATGTCTGAAGTATATACAAATATCTCAAATTGGCCAATTTTGAAATATCTGATTTATTTGCAGAATATATGTGATAGATATATTTAAGATATATATATATATATATATATATATATATATATATATTTCCATTATATATTTATTATACGTGCATGATATAGATTTTATATATCTGCCCATATATCTTGAATGTTTAATAAATATAATTTTTTATGTAGTTGACATCAAATATATGCATTGTAAAAATATTTTAAAATATCCAGGCAAAAAGACAGTAGATTAATCTTGATTTAACATATTTTTAACTGCACATGTGGAATTCATCTTTTTGGTAACCATTTACATACCTGTAATATAATTATCATTTAATGATGCACCATTACCACAGACTAACAGATTATACATTTATACTTACATATACGACTTCTTGATCTCACAGTTTATAAGGGCTCAAATTGGTATTTATACCTCCCCGTTTGGTTCCCTTTTATGCTGAGTGGGATGGGTTCCTACATGTTATTTGTCTTTCACTCTTTACCTTTCCCTGGTCTGTAAGTTAATGCTGTCAATTCAAAACTATTTTTAAAATAGAAATTGCTGTGATTTTGGTTGATAAACTGTACTTTTGAAATATGCAAATTGGTTATGCAAATACATACACAGTACCACAGCAGGCATTTGCAAAGATACATTTGAATTCTGCATATGTTCTGCACATACTGTATCTTACGATCAAACAAGATATATATTTTACTCACAACAGAAGTTAGGCACACATGCACACTGAACCAGGAGCTCCAGAAGACACTTCTTGGATTTTCTATCACAAAGTGTATTTGTACAGTGGAGACAATTTGTTAAACCTAAAGCCAAAAGTAGCAATAGTAAAAAACAGACCTAACACACCTCCTCACAGGATCGACATTTCAGAAATGTCAATCCTGTGGAGAGGTCTGTTTTTTTTTACTATTGCTACTTTTGGCTTTGATGTTCCAACATTTTATTTTTTAGTGCAAATAAACCTTGTGGTGCAAGATCTAAAAATCGTCTTCTGGAGTTACCGATTCAGTGTGTGTATGTGTGCACCTAACTTCTACCGTGAGTGCTGTTTACATTTACGTTGTGAGCACCACTACATTTTGGAGCAGCCTTCTCTGCTTGTATACATAGTTTACTATAAGAAGATATATAGAAATAGTGCATTCAGTGTATATTTACATAATGTAGTCTAAATATATTATAAAAGTATATGTAATATATATTCCAGTCACATTCATAAACTATAAAATATATTTGCTATGTAAAACATATATTTAAAATGTATTAGATGTACATTAGGCCAAACCCATTTTAACATATATGAAATATATCTCAGAAATTACATCTCTAACATATGCAAAATATGTTTGCTAACATACACTTATTGTAGAAATTACAGATTAAAATTATGCTGGTATAAAACTATAATAATGTTTCATTGGAGAGTCCATAAAAACATTAAAAAGTAAAACACAATATTTTCTGAGATAGTATAACGAATCATATATATTTAATATATTAATGCCAAGTATAAGACATATCTCATTGAATTCTGCAAATATCTATAACTGGAAAAAAATGCACAGATATCTGAAATATGTGATATATTTAGATATATTCAGATCTAGTCTACATATTAAGGAGATGCAGCTAGGGGTTCCACAGGGGTCAATCGTTGGGCCTCTGCTCGTCAGCCTTTTTATCAACTCTGCACCAGTGGCTTGCTCAGCACATACAGTTCTCTATGCTGATGATGCAGTAATTTCAGTCGCTGGTAATGACCACTACGCCATCACCGCTGAACTCCAAAGCAGCTTCCTTAATCTTGAATCTTGGTTTACGTAAAACAAGCTACTATTAAACCACAAATAAAGAGTCTGCTCTTCTCCACCTCGCAAAGCAAAAAGAAATACCTACCCCTGCTTATACATAACGATAAGGGCAAGATTCTAGAGCAAGTAACAAAGTTCAAATATCTAGGCATTACCTTGGCCGACACGCTCACCTTCTCAAGCCACATAGACTCTGTAATCAAGGTTGCAAATGTAAAACTCGGTGTTCTATACTGACACAGGCATTCGTTGACACCTGATGCTCTCAGACTTGCCACCTGTAGTTCAGTACTGTGTTCTATTGACTATGGGCTGCCTATTTATGAGGCGGGCACAAAAACTGCTTTTGATAGGGTTAGCACACTCTTCAATAAGGCCTGCCGTCTAACTTTGGGGGCTGCTTCTGACACACACCTGCTCGCTCTACGCTGAAACTGGGTGGCTCCCATTACATCTTAGAGGGCAATACCAAACCTGCTTACTGCTAAAAAAAGTGCTTCTTGGTCTCACCTCCCCCTCTCTGGACAGTCTCTTTAGCTGTCAGTTCCAGTGAAATCAACTTGAAGTGCAGCTACTGACAGGATGGTGATTCCCTTCAAAAGGATGAAACTTGCCCAGAATTCCATCCTGTACTAGGGACTGAAATGGTACAGTGAGCTCCTGCTGACCTCACTTATGTCCAAGATAAGTACATTCAAATTTGGGCTCAGATCCTTTCTTGACAGTAAAATGACATGTACCTGTCTATGCTAATGAGACAGGACCTCATCCACCTACTTCTTACTTCTTTTCCTCACAACCCCCTCCCCAACCTGCAATCACCTGATGATGCCCACTCATGGCTGACAACCTGATCCACCCCCATCCCACCTCTGGCGATGTCACTTCTGGCTGACCACCCTACCCCTACCCATCTTAAGTTGGCCCATCATATAGTGAACTCCAATCATGAGCCTTGCCAACCTTCTCTTACCAACTCTTCTTTCCTGTTAATTACTGACTATTTGATATATAAGTCTCAATTTTATTTTGTTGCCTGTGTAAATGTTTCAGTGTTATTTTTCTGTATACCTTGTATTATTGTAATTGTTTTTTCAACACTGACTTGGAACCTTTGAAAACGAGTCCTTGACTCAAAGGTATTAATCCCAAACTGAAATAAATAGATATCAACAAAATACAGTATAGTTCTAGGAGCGTGGATATGTTGTTCATCCACACTTCTTGGCATGTCCCCTTCCACTTTAAATCTTGCTGGAAGTCTTCAAGCTGGCTTCTCCCACCCACCCGGGTGGTATATACCTCGGCTCCGCGCCATGACACCAGATCTTCCTTTCCGCTGGAAGATACAGGTTCCCTCGTGCTTGCAGCATATCGTAGGCCCTGGATTCTAACCGTCGTTTTTTACCAAATTTTTAAACTTGTTCAAGTTAGCGATTGCACTTTCATCGCATCTGCCATGGAGGAAAAATCTTCCCCTGGATTTCGCCGGTGCCCCTGTGGCCAGAATATGTCACGCACCAATCCTCACCTCACGTGCGTCTACTGCCTAGGCGTCGGCCATGACACCTCATTGTGCAGTTTTTGCTTGGCTTTCCATCCCAATGTCCTGGACGACCGCAAGGCACGCTTGAAGCTGGGGAGACCGGAGAAAAGGAACCCACCGGTGAAATCAAAGGAGGCAAGGTGGCCGGTTTCCGTGGCTGCAGGATCCGAAGAAGAGCTGGAACAGATGAAAGCATTCGAGGAAGAAGCAGCTTGCATTTCGGCCGATCGAAGCTTCTTTGTTCCTCTGAACTTTGGCTCCACCTTTATGGGCTCCTTCAAGGAGTTGTGCCAGTCTCTCCCCACTTGGAGTGAGGCACCCTCGGGCTCGCACTCCTCCCGCTCTCGAAAGAGAGAGAAGGACCCTGTGTCTTCGTCTCAGCGAAGATGTTCCAGTGACCGAGAGAGGTCCGATTCCCAGGAACACGCGGTCTCGACTTCAGTCGAGATAGCAACCTCGGCTTCCGGCTTCACAGATCTTCCGTCTGGCCAGGGGACCGAGGAAGTGGCCGACGAGGTCGAAATTGTCTTCAACCCGATAGACCCTTTGTCACCGGCCGTGGCCGACGACTCATTGGAAAGGACTCTGGTCTTTGTATTCCCTGATGAGGAGACCCAGCCTTCTGGTGCCCCCATTAAGGACCCGGTTCCGGACCCTCGGTTTTCACCGACCCTGGTGTCTCCTGATCGACCGAGTCGGCCTCCCCGATCTCGGTTGAGGTCCAGAACCCCCTTGGCGAAACGACCGAGAAGAAGCCATGAGCGCGCTAAAAAGAGGCGTCGCCACAGGTCCTCATCCTCCTCCTCGGACGAGGAGAGGCTCCAATGGAAGTTCTGTCTGCGCTACGAAGACCTTATGTGGCAGCAGCTGATACTGACTGAGCAGAAGCCGGCTCTGCTGCCCACCCCAGCCATAATTTGGCTACCGCCTCCTAGGCCGACGCCGACCCCTCCGGAACTGAAGCCACTGGTTCCTCTGCACGTGGGGCCGTCCCGTCTCCCGGTTTGGCCTATTCCAGTCTCTCCACTGATTCTGGTGGAACCACCGCCTAAACAGCCTGAGGAAGGGGCTCCTTCGAAAGGACTGACAAGACACCGGTCTTCCCCGACGTCTGTCGATAACTGTCACCTCGGATCACCCTCAGCACATCGAGGGTGGCTTAGGTGGTAGACCGGTTTACCATGCCTCCTCAGACTCGGACGTCACCGGCTTGCACTCACATCCTGGGGAAGATGAGTCTTCGGTCGGTGCAGGGTTGGAGGATGGCCCTTCCTCCTTCCAGGACATTCTCCACCTCATCTCCAGCTCCCCCAGAATGTCTCTGGAGCCCATCCAGAAAAAGGCGGAGTATCCTCTCATTGACATCCTCAAGAGAGGGGATACCCCAATGGAGGCCTTTCCAGTGGCTGAGGCCATTGTTGGCCTGGCCCTTGAACTTTGGCAGCGCCCTGCCTCCTGCCCAGCACCTTCTGCCCGCATGGCCCGCAAATATGTGGTGCCCATGGGGTCCCTTGCGGGGTTCACCAAGCACCCTTTGGCTGAGAGCCTGTGACTGCCTCGGTGTTCAGGCGTACGGGTAGTTCGGCCGATACTGACCTCCCCCTGGACAAGGAGTCCAAAAATGTGGACCACTCTGCCCGCAAGGTCTACGCTGCTTCTTCTGTGGGCCTTCATCAGACCAGCTCGGCTGTGATTATGGCACACTTCTCTCATGCCCTTCTGGGGTCATTGGATGAGGTCCTCTCTCATCTCCAACCGGACATGCAGACTACAGTCAAGCAGGTCCGTGACCAAAGTCGTGCTGTCACAGAACTGCAGCTCCAGACAGCCTTGGATATAGGAGATTCTTGTGCCCGCTCGTTGGCAGCCGCAGTGGCCTTTTGCCGCAGGGCTTGGCTGAGGCTTTCCTCCTTCCTGGTGGATACTCAGCATAAGCTTGCTGACGTGCCCTTCCTGGGGACTGACTTGTTCGGTCCAGGAGTGGCCAGTCACCTTTAGCGTATAGAGCAGTCCAGTGCCACCTTGGATGTTACTTCTGCCAAGGGTTCTTCGGGCAAGAACCAGCAGAAGAGAAAGAAGAAGCCATTTCGGCACTCTTCCCCTGCAGTCAGGCAACCCTCCTATCAAGGAGGTCAGCAGCATCAGCAGCAGAAGGCTGAAGCTTGGCACCCGCGGGCCAAGCAGGGTCCTCAACAGCCCCATAAAGAGGGCCAAGGTGCAGGTCCTGGAGCCTCCTCCTCCTCTAAGCCTGCTCAGTGACAGGTTGGGGGTCCCCACCCCTATAACCGTCATGCCAGCTCTAGGTCCTCCTGTGGAGGTTGGCTCTGCCACTTCCTTTCCGCCTGGTCCGCCATCACTTCAGACAGGTGGGTTCTCGAAGTGGTCGGTCAGGGACTGCCTCTGGAATTCGAGCAGTACCCTCCCAGCCAAGCCCGCACCCCTCAGAAGGAACGGATCTCCGCATGTACCCAGTTGGCTGTTCGAGACGACATGGCTCAGCTCCTCCGCAAGGAGGCAGTAGCCCCAGTGCCGGATCCTCTGACAGACCCAGGCTTTGTTTCCAGGTACTTCCTGGTTCCCAAGTGGATGAGGGGTTGGCGCCCCATCCTAGATCTCCACGACCTGAATCATTATCTCTGGTCCCGCACCTTTCGGATGGTCACTTTGAACCAGATCATACCACCCCTGGAGTGAAACATGTAGTTCTGTTCACTGGATCTACAGGATGCGTTCTTTCACATCCCAATCCGTCTGTCCCATCAGTGGTTCTTCCACTTCAGGGTCGAAGGGACCCTGTACGAGTTCCGAGCCATGCCATTCAGCCTGTCATCGGCCCCTTGGGTCTTCGTTAAATGCATTGCAGTGGTGGCAGCCCCACCTTCGGCATTGAGTCAGAATCTGCCCTTATCTCGATGACTGGCTCTTGGCAGGTTCCTCCCTTCAGGAGGAAGAGAGGTCCAAGGATGTGGCCCTCCAAACCTGCTCCCAACTCGGCCCCCTGATCAACGAAGCCAAGTCACAACTTGTGCCCTCTCAGGTGATGGGCTTCATCAGGGCAGAGCTCGACTGTTGTCGAGCCAGAGCTTGGCTCCCGGCGGACAGGGCGGAGGTTCTCTCCTCCTTTGCCCAGTCATTTCTGGTTGGGACTTGAGCCCTGCCCGGGACTTTCTGCGCCTTCTGGATTACATGGTGGTGTGCACCTCAGTGGTCTATTGGGCCTGGTGGCACATGCGCCCCCTCCAATGGGAGTTGGCCGCCCAGTGGACTCAGCGATATGGTCACTTCAACCAGCTGATCACTGTAACCCAGAAGAATTGGGACGCTCTCCAATGGTGGACCACCCCAGACCGGTTGCAGGAAGGGATCCTGTTTGTCCGCCCCGAGCCGATGGTCATCCTTACGACCGATGCCTCTCTCATGGGCTGGGGAGCCCACATGGGGGACAACAGGGCCCACGGGTTCTGGATCCCCAAGGAGTCCCGATGCCATATCAACCTGTTGGAGCTCAGAGCAGTCAGACTGGCATTGTTAGCTTTCGCTCCTCAGCTCCTGGGTCAAGTGGTTCAAGTTCAGATGGACAATACCACGACCATGTACTACCTCAACAAACAGGGCGGCACGCACTCCTGTCTGCTGTGCAAAGAGGCGCTCCACATCTGCACCCTCATAAGCCGGTTAGAGGCGGATCTCCTAGCCATCCATGTGGCAGGAGCCTCGAACCAGCTGGCGGATGCTCTCAGCCGCATAGGCCAGACATCCCATGAGTGGTCTCTCCATCCAGAGGTATCTTACAGTCTTTTCTCCCATTGGGGCAAACTGATGTGGTGGACCTGTTTGCCTCCAGGGAGAACACCAAGCTGAGACTGTTTCATGCCCGCCCCCCTCCCCTCAGCATGGCTCGCTGCAGGGGGATGCCTTCTCGAGACCGGGGACCCCATGCCTCCTCTACGCCTTCCCTCCATTTCCCTTGATCCACAAGGTGTTACTTAAGGTGAAGAGGGACAAGGTGAAGGTGATCCTAGTAGCCCCTGATTGGCCACACCAGTTCTGGTACCCAGATCTCCTCAGCCTCAGCTGCAGGCCCCCAGAGTGGCTTTGTACACGCCCGGACCTGATATCTCTGAACCAGGGGAAGGTATTCCATCCGGACCTTCAATCCCTCCACCTCACAGCCTGGTACCTGAGCGGCTAGAGTTCCATGCCCTGGGTCTTTCCGAAGATGTCTGCACCATGGTGGAGGCATGCAGAAAGGAATCGACCAGGAAATGGTATGCCTTCAAATGGAAATGTTTTTCCATTTGATGTCAGATTAAGGGTCTGGACCCATTATCCTGTTCTGTGGCTAACATTCTCGACTACCTTTGCTCTCTCTCCAAAGGGGGTCTATGGTCATCGACCCTTAGGGTGCACCTGGCAACCATTTCTGCTTACTGGGCACAGGCCGGTCAGCTGACATTGGCACAGGAGACAGTGGTCGGGCACTTTTTCAAAGGCCTGGATCACATGTCCCTTCCGGTGTGTGAACCTCCGCCTCCGTGGGACCTGTTGCTGGTTTTGTCAAAGTTCATGGGCAAGCCATTCGAACCCATGAACAAATGTGAGCTTTCACACTTGTGGAAGACGGCCTTCCTGGTGGCTATCACATCTGCCAGATGGACAGGGGAGCTTCAGGCGCTTTCGGTGGACTCCCCTTATCTGGTCTTTCACAGGGACAAAGTTGTCCTGCGCCCCCCCGAAATTCCTTCCGAAAGGTGGTGTCAGAGTTTCACCTTAGCCAAGTGTTGACTCTGCCGGTTTACTACCCTAATTACACCTCAGACTCCGAGTACAGGCTACATACCTTGGACCTGAGACGTGCGCTCTCCTGCTACAAGGAGAGGACGGCAGAAATTCGTGGAGCGGTTCGCCAGCTGTTTGTCACCGATGCTGAAGCTGCCTCTGGCAGACCTGCAGTCAAACGGACCATAGCAAGGTGGATTACATCATGCATAGGTCTGTGCTATGAGTTGACGGGCAAGGAGCCTCCCAGAGGGATAAGAGCTCATTCTACCCGCCATACTGCTATATTGGTGGCTGCTTCCAGGGACATCCCTATCCAGGAAATCTGTCGGGCTGCTACCTGGAAGTCAGCAAACACCTTCATTACCCACTACCACTTCGACCTTGAGTCACTCTGGGATGCTTGGTTTTTAGGCCTCGGTTCTCTAATCTTTATTTTCTAAGTAGAGGGTGTGTGCCTTGCCTCCCTCCTTCCAGAGAACTGCTTGGAGTCTGCCAAGAAGTGTGGATGAACAACATATCCACGCTCCTAGAAGAACAGGTTACTCACACTGTAACAGTAGTTCTAGGAGTGGTATATGTGTTGTTCATCCACCTCTACCGACCTCCTGACCGGGCAAGCAACCTTCTCAGTGGGCTAAGATCTGGTGTCATGGGCGGGCCGAGGTATATGCCACCTGGGTGGGTGGGAGGAGCCCGCTTGAAGGCTTCCGGCAGGATTTAAAGTGGAAGGGGACATGCCAGGAAGTGTGGATGGACAACATATACCACTCCTAGAATAGTATTTTTGATTTTATTCAAGGACATAACATTGAAAGAACAAAAACTTGAATTTTGAAATAGTATAGCAAAAATACATTTAATATACATATATATATATCTGTGTTATATATAGTATGTATTACTATATTTGTATACTGTAAGGTGTTTTCCAAATATATATCTTGGATCATTCTTTGAATATCTAGAATATATCTCAAACTATATCTGGAAAGTGTCTGACATATGTTTGAAACATACTTGGGGAAACAAGGATATAGTTCCGATATTAAAAAATATAGATCTTTTCCATATGGGTTGGTAAAAAATAAGAGATGGGAGGTGAGATTTGAACTATCGATACACTGCATAGCAGCAGAGAGGGAGCCCTCAGTTGCCCAGAAAAATTGGTTTAGTTCCTGGTGGTGGTGGTGAGAAATTAGTTATCCTACATTGGTGAGAGAAAAAAGTTGGGGGCCTGAAGTGCTGCAGCAGAAAATGGAGTTAAAGTGTTTCTGTTTTTTTTTTGTTTTGTTTTGTCAATAGGGGGTTAAAGTGAAGCACCCTGGAGATGCAAGAAGACTAGTAAAAGTGTTGGGTGTTGCTGCATATAAAATTGCAAGTGTGGAGGTTGGGGGAGCAGACTTAGGATGCCATGTGTTCTACTGTGCAGTGTTATATGGCCCTCTGTCTTGGACTCATACTTTTCTCCCACTTAGTTTTGATTCGTCCCATGTTTTTTCTCTGACTACAGAAATGGAGTGGTGAGACTTACCTGACTGAGCATTAAGCATAAGTAGGTAAAATAAACAGAAAACTGACTGAAAACAGTAATATTTGTGTTTTGTTGTTACATAACAGCTACAATTTGTTTTGATATGCTACAGTTAAAATTAAACATACGAAACTGCCGGCAGAAAAAGGCCCACAGGTCTGTAGGTTTGCCCAATTGTGCAACTCTTAGTTTCATATTACTACAGCTGCCCCTGCCCCACCAAAACCCCTCCCTTCCTCCCCGTTTCCTGGTCTTTCCCTCCTTTGTGTTCTTGTCTGTACTAATCCTGCCCTTGACTCTATCCCAACCCCGCTTAAAACTATGCATTGTCCTTGGTTTGATTAACTCCTCCGGCAGTGCGTTCCTTCTCGCCACCCCTCTATGTAAAGTAGTGCCTCCTCATCTCCCTCCTGAACCCCCCTTCCAACTTCAGACTGTGCCTGTTAGTGACTCTTCCCCTCTTTAAGCGAAATAATCCTCCTTCTCTGACTTTGTTTATGCCTTTCAAGTACTTGAAGGTCTCTATTATGTCCCCTTTCCCATCTCTCTTCCAATGAATACATGTTGAGCTCCCTCAATCTTTCCTTATACGGCAACTCTCCCTGTCCCATAATCATTTTCATAGCTCTGTGCTGCACTCCGTCCAGTAATCTCACATCCTTTTTGAGGTATGGGCACCAGTACTGCACACAGTACTCCCAAGTGTGGCCTCACCAGTGATCTATACAAGGGCAGGATGACCTCTTCCTTTCCAGAGGTGATCCCTGTGGCAGTGCACCCCAACATCCTAATTGCCCTTGCTGCCGCCCTCCTACACTGTTATGATACCTTCATGTCCCCTGTGACTATTATGCTGAGGTCCCTTTCCTCCTCTGGAGCTGTTACCTGCACTCCCCCCAGCCAGTAGCTGGTCCTGGGATTTCTTGCTCCAAGGTGCATGACCTTGCACTTCTTAGTGTTAAACCCCAACTGCCACTCCCTAGACCAGTGTTCGAGTTTAGCTAGATCCTCCCTGAGTGCCTGCCTCCTTTCCTCATTGTCCACTTTTGCACAAATCTTACTGTCATCTGCGAACAGGCTGATCTTACTCTTGACCCCCTCTGCAATGTCTCCAGTGAAGACCTTGAACAAAACGGGGTCCCAGCACTGAACCCTGCAGTACCCCACTTGTTACTGGCCTTGGCTTGGATGTCTTCCCCTTACAACTACCCTCTGCTGCCTGCCCTTCAACCAGCTCTCATCCCACCCCACCAGTTTCTCCCCCCCACCCCCATGTCCCTCAGCTTTCTCATTAACTTCCCATGGGGCACCGAGTTGAAAGCCTTACTGAAGTCCAGGTACAGGACATTCACAATGTGGCCTTCGTCAACCGCCCTAGTGACCCAGTTGAAGAAGTTGATCAGGTTAGTTTGACATGATCTTCCTGAAACAAACCCATGCTGTCTCTCATCCTGTAGACCAATACTCTCAAGAAAGGTTATCAGCCTCTCCTTTAGAATGGTCTCCGTCAACTTCCCCACTGTGGAAGTCAAGCTTACTGGTCTGTAGTTGCCTGTTGGTCCTTGGGTCCACTCTTTTGAAGGGACACCATGTGAGCCATCCTCCAGTCTCTGAGTACCTTCCCCATCTCCAAAGAGATGTTGAAGAGGTCCAACAGAGGGCCTGCCAACAGCTCCGCCAGTTCCTTCAGAACCCTTGGGTGTACACCATCTGGTCCTGGTGCCTTGTCCACCCACAAGGTTTTAAGGCCCTTTAGAACTCTGTCCTCTTGTATGACCACATCCGTCCCCCCTTTACCCTTGCCCCCTTTCCCCTGTGGTATTAGACCATCCCTTTCTTTTGTGAACACCAAGCAGAAGTACTCATTGAGTGCCTCTGCCTGTTCTTCCCCTTGTTCCGTCAATCCCCCATCCCTCTTGATTCTAACAATGTTCTCTTTACAACTCCTCTTCTCCCTTATATATTTAAAGAACCCCTTCTCCCCTCTCTGATCCCCTGAGCCAGCTTCAGCTCCTTTGCTGCCTTGGCTGCCCTGACTGACCTCAGTGGCCTTCCTAGATGCCTTTGTGAACACCTCTGTCCTCCTCACACCCCGATTTTTTGAATTCAATGAAGGCCAGTCTTTTTTCCCCTCACCTTTCACTCCACTTCCTTGCTGAGCCAGCTAGGTTTTTTGAACCTGGACTGCTTACTCTGAGATTTGGCAGACGTGTTTGTGGCCTCATTTAGCCCCTTCCTAATGATTGCTCACTTCTGTTCAGCATCTATCACTAGGTTAATATTAGCTAAATACCCCTTTAGAATGCTGCCCATTCTAGCAAAATCTGCCTTCCTGAAGTTCTACACTCTTGTCCTGGTCTTAGCTGATATTCTCCAGTAGCACCTGGTCCCTGGCATGTGCTGTAGTTACTGTCTGCCAGTCATCCCCAAGTAGGTTGAAGTCTCCCACCATAACTGTATTTCCCTTGCCACTGACCTTCCTGGATTTCTCCCCCAGCTCCCTATCCACCTCCTTGCTCTGTGAGGGTGGCCTATAAACCACCCCCATCCTGAGCTTCTTGCATTTAGGGCTTTGGAGCAGTACCCATATGGCTTATGGCCTCCCCTTATCCCCCTCCTCCCTGGTATATAGCATCCCCTCCCTGACATTAATAGCCACCCCTCCAGCCCTTCCCTCCTCCTAGTCCCTGCGGAACACCTTGTAACCTGGGATCGTAAGATCCCAGTCATGTTATTGGGTGGCCCAGGTCTCTAAGATGGTGGCAATATCTACCTCTCCCTCTGCCATCATTGCCTGGAACTCTGCCACCTTGTTTGCTAAGCTCCTTGCATTCAAGGATACTACAGTCCACCTTGTGCCCCACCCCTCCTCTTCTCATCTCTCACCTTCCACTTTTGTCTTGGTAACTTCCCGTCATGCTCCTCCTCCCTCTCTGGGGGGAGAGGCCTTCCGGTCTTCCCTGGAAAGTGCCTCCTTCCTGCTATCTGACTCAGCCCCCTCCCAATTTAAATCTATGTTGTTTTTAATGTACTTCTCCAGCCCCTGCCTGGTGCTCTTGTACCCTCGATGCTAATATGCAGCCTATCCTTGGCATAAAGCCCCTTACTGTTCCATGTCTCGCCCCTCTCCCCTACTGTCCCATACCCCATTCCTGCACACCACCTCTTCAGCCACCCATTAAACTCCTGTATTCTTAGCTTCTTCACCGTGTTCTCTCTAGGTACTGGGAGTACCCCGGAGAACGTCACTGAGCTTCCCACCCGACTACAGATACCCCCCCAACTTCTCTGAACCTCTCATGTACTTCCTTCACTGTACTGCCCTCTAGGTCACTTGCTCCTAGCCGCATAACATATTGTGCTCCAGCCACTGCTGAATGCATGTTTTGTAAATGCCTCAAATCCCTCTGTGACGAACTCGGACTTGTTCAGCTACTTAGTGAACCCACTAGGATCAATACTTCAAATATTGCCAAAAGCTCACTCCTTGATGTTATACTTACCACTCATCCCCACAAAATGTTACACTTGGCGGTCTTCCACAATGACATGAACGACCATAGAGTTGTAGTCTGCACAAGATCGCAAGCTAAAGTTCGCTATCAGACCAAGTTCATAACTAAGTGGATCTTTCATAAGTTCAGTGCATCAAACTATTTGCCTGACCTAAGTAAGGTTAGATGGCAAGATCTCTATCTTGCAAAAACAACCAATGAGGCTGTCACTGTCCTCAATGGCAACCTTATTACCCTGGCTAACTAGCATGCCCCCTTTATTAAGTTTGGGATGCACAACATCTGTCACTCCTGGTTTACACCAGAGCTCAAGGCCGCACTTACAAACTGTGATAAAATCTGGGCCCAGGCCCGGCACACCAAGAGTCCAGTAGATTGGCAGGTTTTTAGAGCAGTTAGGAATGCCTGTGTTAAACGCATTCATTCTGCCAAACCAAACTTCTGTGTTTCCACCCTAGAACAGGCAAAAGATAGTTCTCATAAAATCTGGAGGACACTTAAGTCTATCGAAGGACGGCCGGCTGCTCCCTCCATTCCAACCAAGATCCACAACAATGGTAAGGTTGTGGAAAGTAATTGTCAAATCCTTGAAGAATTCAACTCCCATTTCATCACTGCTGGCCTAGCCTTTTACTCCTCATCATATGGAGCTTGTGCTAATAACCAAGCCAGTACCAACACCGCTCCCTAAACTTTAGGTTGTCCATTCCAGCTGCTCCCTCTCAACTTCAAATAAATTGAAGACTTGCTCATTAATTTAGATACCAAGAAATGTGCCGGGGATGATGGACTTGAACCATTTTTCCTAAAATCAAGCTACCCCATCTTACTGCCCCCATTCACCATATATTCAACCTCTCCATCACCACTGCTACAGTTCCTTCTTGTTGGAAATCCGCTCACATCCTTCCCTTATTTAAATTGGGGGACCCATGCGATCTAAATAATTATAGGGCCATTTCAATTCTGCCTATCCTCTCAAATGTTTTCGAAAAATTGATTTATACTCAAACAAAACACCATATTGAAACCTTTTCACTCTTAAACCCAGCACAGTCTGGCTGTTGCCCTAACCATAACACCGTCACTGCATTGGCCAAAGTTACCAATGACTGGGTCTCTGCTATGGAATCTAAGAAGATCACGAGAGCAGTCTTCTTAGAACTTAGTAAAGCATTCAACACCGTAGATCACAACCTAATTGTGAGTAGCCTTACCAAAATAGGTGCCACCCCATCCACCACACAGTGGTTTAACAGTTACCTATCAGGAAGGTCCCAGAAAATGAAAGCAGGCAGCCTGTTCGCAGCCTCCTTGCCAGTTGTCAGGGGAGTCCCGCAAGGCTCCATCTTAGGTCGTATCCTTTTTTCCTTATACATCAGCGATCTCGATTCACATATAACCAAGTCTAATCTGCATTTTTTTGTAGATGATACAGTTTTGTACACATCTGGCTCTACATTGTCTGAAGTTAGGGACGTACTCCAAGCTGACTTTGCCAAGTTTGAACTTAATCTTATTAATGCCAAACTCCTCCTAAACACCAAGAAAACCAAGGCTATGATCTTCTCTCTTAATACCTCTTCTGATGTCTCCCTTGACCTACCCAAAGATTTTATTGTCACCTCCTTAGGTAAACCATTGGAAGTCATCTCCAAATCTAAATATATTGGCATTTGGCTAGACAACAAGCCCTCCTTTAACGATCACCTCGACGACCTGTCCAGGAGATTAAAAGCCAGGCTAGGTTTCTTCTTCCGCAACAGGTCTGTCTTTCCGCTAGAGACTAGAATCAGGCTTGTTCAGGCCACATTCCTGCCCCCACTTGACTATGGGGACATAATCTACACCTCTTCTGCAATCACTAACCTAAACAAATTGGACGTCCTCTGTCATCGTGCTCTGCACTTCATTACAAACTCCCCATACTGAACCCACCATTGTGATCTGTATGCAGCTGTTGGTTGGATGGCACTTACCATTAGATGTAAGCTCCATGCTGGTATTTGGACTCTAAAGCTTCTCCTGAACAAACTCCCAAGCTACCTAACATCTCTCATCTGCATCTCCCGTAGTGCACACTCACTTAGGAAATCGGACTTTATCCTCCTTGATGTGCCTAGGACTCGCACCTCCTTTGGGCGAACGCGCCATATCAAGTGCCCTTCCAACCATCTGGAATCTGCTTCAATCCTCACTGAAACTATCCAGCATTGTCTCTGTCACCTTCTACAAAAGGCTAGTTGCTTCTAAAATGAAATATATTTGTAGTCATTTTTAAACTCCTTCTCCACCATTATTCCCCACCCTACCTTCCCAACTAACTGGAATCAGCTCTAGTCCGTACGGAACCCACCTAGCTTTCACACCTGACTTCTTCTTTTACTTGCTATGGTGGCCAAACAAAATGATCCCTACAGCTGTTTCATGACTTTTCTCTGCCCTTATTTCTCTTCCTCTGTATTCTACTCCCCCATACTCTCCGTAACCCTTTTCTTTTTCCCCCTTACCTTTCTTTTCTTTATCTATTTTCTTTTTCCCTCACATTCCCTCTAGCACTTTAGCCCTCTAGCCCTCTTCTTGCTCCCCTTTTCCCTCATCTGTTAACTCTTCCTTCTTATTTAACTTCTCTCTCCTGTTGACTCTACACTTTCCACTTCTAGTGCTTCTCTCCAGGTTTATGCTTCTTATACCTGCATTGTTATGTCTTAATTGAGTATTATGTATCATATGAACCTAAACAGCACTTTATTTACTGTTATGTTTATTCTTTATATGTATTGTGTAGTTGTCTGTATACATGCTTCAGGACCTCCTTGTGAACGAGCTTGCTCAACGGAGTTTTCCTGCAATAAACTTGAACTTGAACACATTTGAATGCACTGCCCTACTCTCCCCACTGTCATACCTGGCATACACTCCACCCAGGTTTGGCTCTTCGTTTTTCAAAATTGCTTCTCAAAACTGACTTTCTGTTAATCAATTTTTCATTTGATTAGAAATTCTGTTGATCCACTTTCTGATACTAATTTATGCCTTGGGTAGAGATCCAAGTCCACTGAATGGAAAAAGAGCTCATCTGACTAGCTTAGGAAGGCAAGATTTGCTGGCCTGCCAGCACAGTGGCAAGGGGCCCATTTGCAACGCTGACATCCCGGGTTTGGGAACGGACCGAGGCCAGCTAGGCGGAGGAGGATTGAGCGTCCGAAGGTGGCTGTCCTTCTCCAGTGGGGGAGGGAAGTGTCTAGCCTCTTAATGACCCCTGGCGGAGGCGAGGGGGATCAACGAAACAGCCAGCGCCTAGCTACGTGGGAGGCACGACAGACGTCAGGCTTGTCTTGTGGACGTCATTGCACATCCTGCCTCCGGGAGAACGCAGCATTGAGAAAATACGGTCCTCAGATATGATGCCCTGCTCTGCCACAGTTCCCGCTGCCACCATCATCGGGGGGGGGGTTGTCCCACTTCCATGGCCCCACCTGGGGGGTAAGCCAGGGCTTGCTACCAGTGTCCATTGGGGGGAGGGGCGCCTGACCGGTAAGCCTGGGCATGGTGGGATGGTGTGCAGGGCAGGGACTGAGCTCCTTCCGAAATTGTGGGCGGGGCCAAACAAAACAAAAACAAAACAAAGAAAGGAGGGCAAGATTTAGCCACATAACTTATTGTGCTCCAGCCACTGCTGAATACATGTTTTGTAAATGCCCAGTAGTGGAAATGGGCAAAAAAATAACTGGGGAATCTGCCACAATTTGTTTGTTTAGAAAGAATTCTCTAAAGTGAACTCAGGGCGTGCTCCTGAAGATCGCTAGGGCAGCAGAATGGGAGGGAGAGCTCAATATCATTGTTCACCTGGGGACTAATGACCTGGCTAAGGACAGGACTGGGATAGCGAGTGCAGGGGAGTTTAGCAGCTGGGGTGGGGGGTTAGACGGGTAACACACTAGGTGGGTTTCGATGAGGTGCTCCCTGTCTAAGACAGGACAGGAGAGGCAACTCCACACCAGGAGCTTCAACTCATGGCTGAAGGAATGGTGCAGAGAGGAAGAGTACGGCTACACTGGGGACTGGGATCCCATCTTAGAGGATAAGGCCTTATACAGTGGTTATGGCCTGCATCCATCTGGGAGCGGAAGCTCAGTCCTCAGTGGACAGTTCACATGTTATTTTGATGAACATTTAAACTAGCCAAGGTGGGTGGCACAAGTAATCAGGAAGTCAGAAACTACCTCCCCTCTGAAGTAAACTGAAGTAGAGATCACGGAGAAGGGAGAGGTATATCCCAGGGTGCAAATTAATAAAGGGAGCAGGATGGTAAAGATAAAGGGGGAAAGGAACGGGAGCATTGGAAAGAGAGGTGGGGAGGGCAAAGAGGAAAAAAGGGAGGCAACAAGAAGAGTGGAAACAGAATCAGCAAGGTTATGTGTGCGAATGATAGAAGTCTAGGAATTAAGATTCTGGACCTAGAGGCCATCATGGCAAAGGCTGACCTTTATACTGTGACCATTGCTGAGTCATGGTGCTCTGAAAACCATGACCGGGACATGGTCATTTGGGGCTATATTCTGTTCAGGAAGGACCTGGTGGGAAGGAAAGGAGGTGTGGTGTTTTATGTAAGGGAAAGCATAAAAGTGACAGAGTTGTGGGGAATACAGGGGGAGGCAGAGGTACTCTGGGTCATCCTGGAGACAGGAAATGCAGCCGCTCTTCACACTGGAGTGGTCTGCAGACTGCCATTGCAGAGGGAGGAATTAGATAAGAAACTGGTGGAAGCCATTAATAAGGTGGTAGAAAAGGGGGAGGTGCTACTGGTGGGGGACTTCAACTGGCCAGATGTGGTTTGGAGCCTCCTAGGAGTGGCTTCAGCTAAAAGTAGGGACATCTTGGACTTTCTGCAGGGGGCATTCCTCAGACAGCTAGTCAGTGAACCCACTCATGATGGGGCAGTACTGGACCTGGTACTCACTAACAGGGACAGTGTTGCAGAAGTTAAGGTGTGAGGCCACTTGGGGACCAGTGATCACCATACGGTGTGGTTCAGTATAAGGATGGCTGAATCAAACCATGCAAGGATGAAGGTCCTGGACTTAAGGAGGGCAGATTTTAAAAAGATTGGTGAATGT
Source organism: Neoceratodus forsteri (assembly GCA_016271365.2). NCBI lineage: Eukaryota > Metazoa > Chordata > Ceratodontiformes > Ceratodontidae > Neoceratodus > Neoceratodus forsteri. The sequence continues at coordinate 1,547,605,273 of CM057455.1, read as the reverse complement.
CTCAGGGATGACCTAGCAGGAGTGGGTAACCTGGGTGGGGTGGAGGAACAGAGGGCAGAGATCAGAGGGAACATAGTAAAGGCAACAAACCTCTACATCAAACAGGTGAGCAAAAGAGGAAAAAGAGACCGCTTTGGTTCTTGAAAGAGATGACCGAAGAGGTAAAAGCTAAAAGGGTAGCATTCAGAAGGTATAAGGAGACACCTAGGGAGGAGGATAGGGAGGTGAAGCGGGGAAACTGAAGGAAGTAGGAAAGCAGTAAGGAGAACAAAGGTGCAAACTGAAGAGAGAATAGCTCAGGAAGTAACAAAATTGGACAAGACATTTTTACAGCTGCGTGGGCAGAGCTCTGCAAACATATTACTAACATTCTTGGAAAGAGCACTGAAGAAGCACGTGACCGGACAGCTCTCCAGTGTGCTTCCACAGTGTTGTGGTAAAGTTCCAATGCGTTTGTTTTTATGGCCCTTTCCTTTCGCTGGCTACATATACACACCCCTTTTGCGGTGCACAATTTTCCCTCTGCAACTATGGAAGTGATGGCTGCCATGCCAAAGATGGCTGCCAAATCAAACTGCGCATGTGAGAATATCATGCATGCACAGTTTTGTCATGGTGGCCATCTTGGATATGGCAGACTCCAGTGTGGGAAGAGCTCCGAGTATTCTTTCACTTAGTCTCGCTGCTCTGAGCAGTCATACTGGCTCTTACCAGAATTTGTTTTGATATGTAAGTGAAAAAAGGAAGACTAGGGGTTGTATTGGAAGGTTAAAAATGGAAGGGGGGACTGTGCAGAGGGGATCAGGAAAAGGCAGACATCCTGAGCAAATACTTTTGTTCAGTGTTCACAGAGGAAGGAGAAGGGAAGGGACCACAAAAAAGTAACAGAAGCTTTGGCGGGAGGGAGGGCGGTGGTCAGTAGTTCTTTTTTGGATGTGAGAGTCCTGAAGGGACCTAGTAATCTGAAGATGGACAAAGTAATGGGACCAGATGGGGTGCACCCAAAGGTATTGAGGGAGCTCAGCGAAATACTGGCTGCACCTCTGACAGTTCTGTTTAACAGCTCACTGGACGCAAGAGTGGTTCTGGAGACTGGAGGAGGGCAGATGTAGTCCCACTACACAAAAGTGGTAGCAGGGAGGAGGCGGCAATTATTGGAGTGTCAGCCTGACATCAGTGGTGGGAAAGTTAATGGAATCACAGCTGAAAAAAAGATCTTGAATCCAGTGCGTTACAAGACCTAAGGCAGCATGGTTTCACAGATGGGAGGTCATGTGAAACGGATCTGATAGATTTTTTTGACTAGGTGACCAGGAAACTAGATCAGGTTGGAGCGGTGGATGTGGCCATCCTAGATTTCAGTAAGGTGATTGACACTGTTCCACATAGGAGACCAGTAATCAAGCTGCCTAGTCTATGTTACTCTGATAGATGTATCTTGTAATCCATCTGCTCTCATGTTCCTGCTATGTATATATTGAATAATATTAGTTATTCTGTTTATTTATATATGCTTATTGTCTGATCTGTTTTAACTTACTTACCTGGCTTTCCACTGCAATAATTTTGCAACATTGTTAAATCTCTCTGTATCCTGTATATTATTATTGTATTTGTTGTACTGTATTCACCATTGACACCCGGGTTGTCACTGAAAAAGGGACTGCATGGTCTCAGTGGACTTACCCGGTTACCAAAATTCAAATAATAATAATAATAAGCTGGGAATCTTAGGAGTGGGTCCAAAGGTGGTAAACTGGATAATAAATTGTTTAGGGGATAGGCAGTAGAGGGTGGTGGTAAATGGAGTTCACTCCAAGGAGGGAAGGGTGACCAGCAGGGTGCCTCAGGGATTAGTGCTGGGACCAGTCCTCTTCAGTGTCTTTATAAGTGACATTACAGAGGAGCTAGAAGGAAAGGTCTGCCTCTTTAAGGATGACACCAAAATCTGCAATAGGGTGGACACTCCAGGGGGTGGAAAGAATGAGCATAGACCTGAAAAAAAACTACAGTAGTAGTCAAGGGTATAGCAGCTGGGTTTCAGTGCGAAAAAGTGCAAAATAATGCACTTAGAGCACAGAAACCCAGGGTGGAGTGGTGTTGACAACTACGAAGCAGGAAAGATAGCTGGAGGTAAGTATACTGGATGACTTAAAAGTGGTCAGGCAGTACAGCATGGCAGTAGGGAGAGCAGGTGGAATACTGGGGTGCATAGAGAGGCGTATCACCAGCAGAAAGAGGGAAGTGGTGTTGCCTTTGTATAGATCACTGGTAAGACCCTACCTAGAGTATTGTGTCCATTTCTGGAGACCACAGCTCCGGAAGGACAAAGAGTGGAGAAGGTGCAGGGTCTGCATCAAAAGCCCCATGAGGAGAGACTAAAGGACCTCAATATGTACACCCTGGCACAGAGGAGGGAGAGGGCAGATATGATAGGGACTTTTAAATACTTCACAGGGGTAAATAAGGTACAGGAGGGAGTATTTTTTAGAAGAAAAGGTGCACAAGAACAAGGGGACATGCTGTGAAGCTGGAGGGGGTAGATTCAGGAAAGATGTGAGGAAGTATTTCATAGAAAGAGTAGTGGATTCCTGGAACAGCCTTCCAGCGGAGGTGGTGGGGCAAAAACAGTGGTGGGGTTCAAGAATGCGTGGGATAGGCACAAAGGAATCATAGTGGAAAGGGGTGGGGGAGCAAGTGCTGTAGATCGGGCACGGTCTGATGTAATAGTGTAGGTAGAGAGAAATTAACAGACTTAATGGGTCCTTATCTGCTGTCAAAGTCTAAGTTTCTTCTGTGTTTCTCCTTCCTGTTTTCTTTTCCCTTTTCAGTACTTTCCATTATTGTTAACACAGCAGAATTCCTTTCCAACTTTTTAAAAAATTTATTGTGCCTGCACATCACAGCTGCCTCCGCCCCTGCTCACTTCCCAGCCCTGACCTCAGTATTTCTGCCAGTTATCCATTTCCCTGCAGATAACTTCCCCTCCAGGCATGGCGGGGCCCTGTGGCGAGCTTGCCCCTCATGTAGCTCCTTGTCAGGGTGGTGGTCTGCTGAAACATGTCCCAAGAGTGTCTCTGGCACCATCCCACTGGGGTATTGCTTAGGTACTCCCATGCCCTAGATGTTGACGTTGGCTCCAAGTACAAATGTGATGCTGGGAGCATGCCATCTTTCTCCCTTCTAACGTCTGTGCTGCACTATTGCCTGTGGGTACCCATTTGGCAGGTGCAAGACTGACTTCCTTCCCAAGGCAGAAGAGTGGCCTCTGGGATGCTCAAATCTCTCACCCTCTCCCCTTCCGCCTCCCTGGCCCTTTAATCCCCCAGCCTTGTTTCCAAACCTGGGCGGCTGGTGTTGCAAGCAGCAGCCCTGCCGCAACACTGATTGGGCAGTCCCCCTCTTCCCATTTTTATCCCTGGAGTCAGACTCCAAGTTTGACTACCAAAACTGGGTTTGGCTTTCATTTTCACTACCACAACTTTGTTCCTGTATGGGTCTGCCCAGTTTCTCCACTGTAAATACTTTGATAGGATGCACTTTTGTGTAAAGGGAGAAAAGTCTGAAAGCATGCATTTCCCCCCAGTCCCCTTTTTTGCTTGAGAATGAAATAGCTGCTCATGATTGGAGAAGAACAGCATTTGAATCCTGTCACAGAGCACTGATGGTAAGTTTGCCCCACCTTCTGTGCTCAGCTCTTGGATAATATTGAAGTGCTTTTTCAAACTTCAGAAACCCACCACTGCAAAGTGCAAAACAAAAAGTACTGTCGGATTCATATGCAAAATAGAGTGATCCAACTTCTTTTTGCAGCATATGCAATTACATAGGAACATAGACAAGATGTCTGAAGAAGACAGATGGTGCATCAATTCCTGTAACATTTTTTTTTTAAATACCCTTGAATTTGTCAATGACATCATCCAATGTTATGTTTTTAGATAATTTCTTTAAATATTAATGATGGAGAGGTGTCAAAGCCATTTACTGCAGTGCCATCAACTGACCTGTGGTGCTGGTACACTAGTGTCTTATCTACCTCTGTGTGGTCAGTCTTGGGGTGACACCACTGGCAGTCGGCACTCACTAACAGCCCCAAAAGGAATAGCTTCTCTCTGACTCATCTGAGAAATCAGTTGACTGAAAGAAGCCAGAAAGACACTGAACATGAGCTCCTCTGTTCCCCCATCAGGCTTGTCAACCTTGACTCTGTTCAAGTAAGCCAGGGAAATTTTCCTTGAGCCTGTCGACTGGCTGTTGGATGAGGTCCAGGAGTCGATCTCACAGACCCTGGTGCTCCCTGTCCTCACTCAGGAGGACGTGGACCGATCCATGTTCCAGATCGGTTCCCCACGGGAGCATCCGCCACTGGCAGTCGAGCCTTCTAAGCCTGTCCTTGTCAGTATGGCTAGGCATATGGTTTACCATAACCAGCGAGAAGGCTGTCCTGTACATCAATCATGTGGTTGGCAGTCGAGGTCTCGATCATGGCACTCTCGATACCACTCGACTGGGAGGCATTGCCATCAATGCTTCTAGACCTCCTCAACCTCGAATAATGAGAGAAACCACAGCAAGATGTGCCAGAGCTAGAGGAGCTCCTTTGGCAACAGTGGGCTATTGTGGGGTGGGCTAGGGCTTTACCCCCTGAACCTCACCTTGCACCTGCCAGTGATGCCCTTGCCAGTCCACACCTTGCAGTAGCTTTCAGTTACTGCTTCCTCACCCCTACTGGTCACGCTGCCTCCACCACAGCCAAAGGTGGGCACTCCGACCAAGGAGGCCTGGTCAGCAACAGGCTTGCCTGGCTGGTTGTCGGTGTAGAACACGCAGGCTAAAGACACTCGGTTGGTCCGTGGTGAGCAGTAGTCAAGGGTTGTTTCTGAGCAGTCCTTGGATGACTCAGACCTTTTGTCCGTGGCCTCCTGAGGAACTCACATCTTCGACCGGGAATCGGTTGAAGAACTGGCTTCTGAGCATGGGCCAGTGTCTTTTGGGCCCTTACTCAGTTGATTTTGGAATCCATGTCAGTCCCACTAGAGCCAGTCCAGAAAAGGATAAAGTACCTGTTTGCAGATATTTTGGACAGGGACAGCTCCCCGGAGATTGCCTTTCCCATGACTGAGATCATATTGGGACTGGCCCTGGAGCTTTGTCATGTCCAGCATCCTGCCTGGCATCCTCCACCCGCATGGTCTGCAGGTACGTGATCCCCACTGGGTCCCTTTCTGGGTTCTCAAGACCACTGTTCGGCCGAAGGGCTTGTTTCAAATTTGGTCTTCCGCATATCCAAGGACCAGGGAAACTTGGACAAGCCTCCAGACGAATCCAGGAAGACTGACCACGCTGCTAAAAAGGCCTGCTCTATGACATCCTTGGGTCAACATCAGGCAAGCTGCACCATGATGATGCCCAGCTTTCAGAACTCGCTGATGGGAGTCTTTGATGAGATCCTCCCTCACCTTCCTGCTGACCAGTAGTCAGTGGTGAGGATAATCCATGACCAAGGTCAGTTGCTGGCTAAGCACCAGCTCCAGACAGCCTTGGACATGGGTTGCTCCAGTGCTCTTGCCATGGAAGATGCTGTCTCCATGCGTCATAGGGCCTGGCTTCATCTGTCCACCTTCATGGCAGACACCCAGCATAAGCTGGCTGATGTCACTTTCCTGGTCACCAATCTCTTTAGCCCTGTTGTGGAGGGACATCTGACCTGCATTGAGAAGTCCAGTGCCACCCATGTCTCTGTGGCATCATCCCAGAAGGACCAGAAACAAAAGCCTAAGAAAAAGGCTTTTTAATACCAGTCCTTTCAGCCACAGCCTCCTCGGCAGCAGCAGTCTCAGGGGCAGTACCAGGCCTGGTACCTGAAATCCAAGTGTGGTGGCCAGAGCACCAAGAGAGACCGGCAAGGATGGTAGTGCCCCTCTAGCCGCAGTAACTGATGCCCTGCAAAAGCTGTCCAGTGAAAGATTAGGTGCTGTTATCCTCCACCCCTCCTGTCCCTCTCAGCGCTCCCAGTCAGAGGTCGGCTAAGTCACTTCTTGCCACATTGCTCCCCTATTACAACTAACAAGTGGGTGCTAGAAGTGACTGGCAGAGGGCTGCCTCTAGACTTCGAGAAGAAAAGGAACCATAGCTCATGTCGCAAGTGCCTTGGCCAGTCAATTACGTGTTCAGGTACTTTCTGGTTCCAAAACAGATCAAGGGTCTGTTGATCCTGTACTAGATCTGTATGATCTAAACCAGTTCCTGCAGAAGTGCAAGTTCCAGCTGATCACTCTGAATTGTATCATACCATCTGTGGAGCAGAACATGTGGGTTTGCTTTCCAGGATGCGTTCTTTCACATACAAGTCCATCTGTCTCACCGTCAGTACCTCTGGTTACGAGTGTAAGGGGTCCTGTACCAATTCCACGTCATACCCTTTGGTCTTTCCTTGGTGCCCATGGTCTTCACCAAATGCATAGCAATGATGGCAGTGTTTTTGTGGTGTCAAGGTATCAGGGTGTGTCCCTTCCTGGACAGCTGTCTGGGCCATCCAGAGAGACTTTTGAGAGGTCCAGAGATCTGGCTGTCCAGACCTGAGACTTGGGCCTGCTGGTCAAGCCAGACAAGTCCAAATGGTTACCATCATAGGTGATTAAGTTTATCGGGGAAGAACTAGATGCCAGGGGGCCAAGGCCCACCTCCCTGCAGAACGAGTACTAGATCTTACCTCCTTTGCCTGATCATTTCAGGTTGGGTTCTCATGCCCTGCGTGGGATTTCCTGTGGCCACTGGGTTACATAATGTTCTGTACCAATATGGTTTGTTAGGCCCACTGACAGATGCGCCACCTGCAGTGGGAGTTGGGCCATCATTGGCTCCAGCACCTAGGTCACTTGGACCAGCCGGTCACGGTGACCCAGCCAGTGTTGGACGCTATCCAGTGATGGCTGATTCACCCAGAACATCTGGAGGGAGGAATCCCATTTTGTCTGCCCGGAGTCGACCTTCACATTCATGATTGACATGTCTCTGGTGGGGTGGGGAAGCGCACCTGGGATATCAAGAGCCCATGGGTTCTGGTCACCCTAGGAGTCCCAGCACCACATAAACCTGCTGGAGCTCCATGTAATGTGGTTTGCTGTGATGGAATTTGCTTCCCTAGTTAGTGGTCAGGTTGTGCAGGTCCATACTGACAACACCACAACCATGTTCTACCTGTACGGACAGGGTGGAACAACACACCATTCCTCTGTGTTGGGAAGCCCTCGGTGCCTGGACCCTTTTACTCAGCCGGGGTGCAGATCTCCAAGCGATCCATGCCGTGGGAGTTGACTTACAGATGTCAGATGCTCTCATCCGGGTAGGAGAGACATCACAATGAGTGATCCCTGTATCAGGAGGTGAAGAACCACCTGTTCTCCCCGTGGAGCACTCCTCTGGTAGATCTGTTTGCCTCCTGCAAGAATTCCAAACTGAGGCTGTTTCTTGCCCCCCGCCAACAGTCCTGGACACTGTTTGGGGATGCCTTCGTGAGGCCTTGGACCCTTTCCCTTGGTTCACAAGGTAGTGATCAAAGACTAGAAGGATATGGCCAAGGCAGTTCTGGTACCCAGGTTTCCTTGGCCTTAGTAGCAGACCTCTGAGGTGGTCGTCTCTTCACTCAGATTTGCTGACCAGACTTCATGGAACGTTCCTGTACCCAGACCTTTAGTCCCTGCACCTCGTGGCCTGGTTTCTGAATGGCTGGAGTTCCAAGCCTTGGGTCTGTTGGAAGAAGTGCTCCACATTGTGCTGACCTTCCAGAAAGAGTCAACTTGCAGATGCTATGCATTTAAATGGAAGAGGTTTTCCATTTGGTGCCAGGGCAAGGAGCTTAATCTCCTTGCCTGCCCTGTGGCAAGCATCATAGAACACCTCTGGTCCCTCTCTCAGGACTGCGAGCAGTGACCCTTAAGGTGCACCTGCCAGGCATCTCTGCTTACTGGGTGCAGGCTGATAAGCCAACAGTGGCCCAGGAGAAGGTGGTTAGGTTCTTTTTCAAAGGCCTGGATAACCTGTCCCCTCTAGTGTGTGAACCACTACCACCGGTGTAAGAGTTGCTTCTGGTGCTGGCTGTGCTCATGAGTAAGCCATTTAAGCCTATGCACAGGTGTGAGATGTTTCACCTGTCGTGGAAGATGGCCTTTTTGGTGGTCATCACATGAACCAGAAGGATCAGTGAGCTCCAGGCAGTCTAGGTGGAGTCTCCTTATCTGGTCTTCCACGAGGACATGGTCGTCCTTCACCCCCTCTCAAAAGTTCTCCCAAAAATAGTATTGGAGTTTTACCTTAACCAGGTGATCAACCTTCTGGTATACTTTACTAGCCCATCTTCAGAGGTCAACCACAGGCTTCACACTGTGGACCTATGAATGGTGCTATTTTATTATAAGGAGCGCATGACTGGAATTTGGGGTGAGGCTTGCCAGCTGTTTGTAACATACACTGAAGCCGCGCATGGCAGACCAGCAGATGAGAGGATGATTGTCAGGTGAATGACATCCTACCTGTGCTATAGGTTGCCTCTTGTAGGACTTAGGACACATTCCACCAGATTTACTGCTGCCTCGGTGGCTGCTTCTAGAGACTTCTCCATGTAGGAGATCTGTAGGGCTGCTACCTGGAAGTCGGCATACACCTTCATTTCCCACTACAGCATCGACCTTGAATTTCATTGGGATGCTGCTTTTGGGACCTTGGTTTTTCACCCAGTTTACCAAGTAGGGGTGCATGCCTTGCCCCTCCTTGTGAAGAACTGCTTATTTGTCTGCCAGGGTGTACATAGTGAACTGTCTCCATGTCCCTAGAAAAATAGGTTGTTCACCTGTAACCATAGTTCTAGGATGGTATGCAGTTCACATCCACACAGCCCACCCAGCCCCAGGCAGGTGGCACACGGATCCCTGCTGCCAGCTTGCAAAGATCTGACGTCATGGCACGGGGTTGGGGAATATACCGCTCGGGTGGTTGGAAGAGTTTAGCTTCGAGACACCCAATGAATCAGCACTTCATGTGGAACTGTCAGAATGTGAACTGAATACCACTCCTAGAACTAGGTTACAGGTGAGTAACCTATTTTTATCCTTCCTTTACAAATAAATAGTTCCCCAATATCTGTTGTCCCCTTGTGTTCTGCTAAATGGAAAATGGCCTTGTCATAACTCTGCTGCTCAGTTTTTCTGATTGAACAAATGCTTTCCGTTTTAATGTGAATTAAATCTCTTATTATTATTAATAAATTATTATTCTTCCTACCATGTATACACCACCTGACTGTTGATAATCCACCACCTGCAAGATTACCATTATTATTAAATATTATTTTCTCAGTTGCAGGCTGTACCCTCCCCCCCATCTACCTGTGTAAAAAACACAATTTACTTTTTATTTAAAAATACTTTCTTTGCCCCAGCATCCAGCTGTCCCCCACCGTGACATATAGCCAAATTAAAATAATTTTAAGAGTTTTTGTCATTGCAAGCTGCCACTGAACCAAAACCATTAGTGGTTGCCTCTACCTCTCGGCCCTCACAGTCATTTTCTCCAAAACTTCAGAGACCAGCTCTGATTCTCCAGCATGGGCCACAGTTAAACACAAGTGCCACTGAAAGTTCCTGCGTAATTGAACTCCACATTGCTGGAGTGGGGCCTTTGATATTAATTGAGTTGGTGATCAAGAGTATAGTCATTAATGGCGAAGGCCAAAGTGGCAGCATACAACACATTGAAAACTGAACAGTTGTATTTAAGTAATGTGACACAGTGGTGGTGGTGGTGGGATTCATCCAGCCACTGGATGCATGGACAAGGAACACATTTTTAAATCTTCAGTGAAAGCATTATTGTCATAGTTAAATGGAGAAACAGCCTGTCCAATATACAGCATGTCCTTATGTTTAATATATTGTCTGATGCTTTTACTTTGTACAGCACTAAGAGTTTTTTTTGGGATGGGTGCCATATAAATAAAGATTGTTGGACTGGAATGAAAACAGACTACAAGTAAAAAAAAATAATTATATCTCGGTATGTGGGCGCTGGTGGTGGAGCTGTCAGCAACTAGGTGGTGCTGATGAGATTTTGTTTTTAAAAGTCAGAAGGTTGTATGGAACTTACTTTGTTTTTGGTGGCATTTGGCAGACAACATAATTTATGGCAAGGGTAGTGTATTTTTTTTGTGTTGAGGGGCTAGTGCTTGAATACGCAGATGGGACCGGACATTAATATTTGAAAGAAGCACAGAACTTTTTATATGTGGGGAATTGATGGACGACCACGTAATGTGTATTCTCGAATCGTAGACTCTAGTATTTCAAGGAGTACCTGTTTTGCTGTAAATTAAATTAACATGAAATAACCTTTTTCTTCCTATAAGGCAGCTCATTATATTGCCTTAGAAAATGGGCTTTTTATTTCCTGGCATCTTACTGGCTGGCACCCTTGCCAGGGGGTACATTAACTTACAATAGATGCCCAGGAACTAAAAATTCCCAGCACAGCCTGCCTCATGCCCAGCTGACAAGTGGTATCATTGTGCCCATTTAATTTTCAGTTAGCACCCAACATTTTTTCCAGCTTGCTTAGCAAGGCAGTGAGACCTATCAGTATTTAGACCAGACACTACATCAGTAATGACAGCAGTATACAAAAAAAAGAAAAGGAAAGCAACTTTTTTTGTTGTTTTACAAAGCCAGACCTGACTATTTTTGTCTCATTTAGCAAGCAAATTGGTGGCCGTCCAAGCCCCCCCTCAAGGCTTTCTTACTTCAAGTTCAATTAATTAAGCAAAAAGCATCGAGATATTAAAAAAACAAAATTAAACCGTCAGTGCGGTTGGCTCAGTGACCGCTCTGTGCTTCCAAACCAAGTACCTTTTTTCCCGTGGCACAGTTCTGCTCCCGACTGCGGTCTTGCCATCCTAAAAGGCATGTGGCGCCATTCTCGCTGCAGCCATTGAAAATACATTTTAAAAGGCTGTGAATAAAATATATCTGCTGCTCCTAACTTTGGTTTGCATTCCCAGCCTTATCTGGTCCTCCTGGTGCCCTACCTCTTACTGTTGTTACTGGTAATATGGCTTCCCCTCACCTCCTTGCTCCACCAGCTGAATTTGCAGTGATTCCCTCAGGTCTAATCCGAGCTGTGTGTAACTGGGCTGTGGAGACCCAACACAGCATCTGTAAGATGCCCAGTGGTGATGGTGGTCAGGGTGATGGGGAACTCTGGACCTCTGATGCCCCCACAGGACTTGCACAGTATCCTGGCTCACAAAGGGACTTGCTTAACTTTTTCAGGCCCAACTCACCTCCTTATGGGGTGTGTTGAGGTCATCGGCCCTGTCTTGGCTGAAATAGTCCGGAGTTCACTGGAGGCAGGTGAGTCTCCTGACTCCCTCAAGGAGGCGGTGGTGACACCCCTCCTTAAGAAGTCCTCACTGGACCAGGACTGTCTCGCCATTACAGACCCGTCTCGAACCTGCCCTTTGTGGGGAAGGTTATTGAGAAGGCGGTTGATCCTCTCCAGTCGAGATTTAGGAAGAGGCAAAGCACCAAGACCGTCCTGGATTGGGTACTCAATGATCTCCTGATAGTGAGAGATCAGAGGAGTTGTTCCATCTAAGTCTTCCTTGATCTCTCTGCAGCATTTGACACCATGGATCATGGTGTATTGCTGGAGCATCTGTGGGTTATCTGTGGATTGTCAGGGACAGTCCTCAGATGGTTCCATTTGTTCCTCACTGGTAGATCTCAGAGAGTTGCATTTGGAATTTATTCCTCAGATGCATTCCCTCTACCTTGTGGGGTACCCTAGGGCTCTGTGCTTTCGCCTATGTTATTCACGGTGTACATGCTGCCGTTAGGAGACATTGTAAGGCGGTATGGTTTGAGTTTTCACTGCTACTCAGATGATACTCAGCTATACATGTCCTTTGTACCTGACCAGGATGATGTGGTTTCGGTGTTTAATAACTGCCTCGCCGAGATCCAGGACTGGGATGAGTGCCAACTGGCTGAAGCTGAATCCTGACAAAACTGAGGTTCTGGCGGTGGACCCAGGTCTCCAGGTAGAGGGGTCCTTGGTAGGGCAGGCCACTGGGCTTTCACTTGGTGTTCACCACCTGATGGCCTCCAAACAAGTGCAGAGTCTGGGCTTTATTTTTGAGAAAGGGTTGACCCTGAAATCTCAGGTGTCATCTGTCATCAGGACCTCATTTTACCATCTGAGGAATGTCACCCAGATTAAGCATCTGGTTCCACCCGGTGATCTTCCGACATTGGTCCACACCTTTGTGACCTCCCGCCTTGATTACTGCAACTCCCTGTACCTAGGGCTTCTGGGGGTTGACATCCGTCGCTTGCAGCTGGTGCAGAATGCTGCAGCCAGGTTATTGTCTGGGCTATCTTGGTCCAGCCATGTCACACCTGTGCTGCGCGGACTGCACTGGCTGCCAGTTCAGTGGCAGATGACCTTCAAGGTCGGCTTGCTGACCTGTAAAGCCTTACCTGAACAGGGACCTGGTTATCTGCAAGAGCTCCTTTGTTCCTACTGCCCCCTCCGACCACTGCGCTCTGCCAATGAGTGATTGCTGGGGATTCCCAGGGTCCATTTGAAGACCTCTGGAGCCTGTGCATTTGCTTTTGCGGCTCCTACCCTGTGGAATTCTCTACCTCCTCGGATAAGGGGGTGCCTGATTGTGGAGAGCTTTAAATCTGCTCTCAAAACATTTTTATTCTCTCTTGCTTTTCCTGACAGTCTTTGGAGTTCTGTCACTTTAAAGGTTTTTAAACTTTTACTGTTTTTAGGTGTTTTGTAAAAGCACGTTGATATTTATTGAATTGCGCTTGCAATAAATAAAGATTATTATGTTATTGTTATTATTTACTTGGGGTTGCCTTCCGAACAAACTACAACTCCCGTGAAGCCATGGGGCACCTATGAATCTTACTAAACATGGTCTACTAAACAGCAGCACCCTCTATTGGCCAAATGTAGTAGTAGAGGGACTATTTTACAAGGAGAATGTGGTTTTATTATTTTTGAACATTTATCACAGTTGTTTTTAATCTTGTATTTTTTATAAAAATGTTACCTGTAGCCCACTTTCTTTTTTTTTTTTTTCTTTCTTTCTTCTCAGTGGGGCAGTGTCAGTGGCTCAGTAGGTAGCACACTCACCTCTGAGGCCAGGAGATCAGAGGGCTGTGGGTTCAGTTCCCACATCTGGCACTTGGGTTAATATCCCAGTACTGACACTGTAGTGCAGCATGAGAGGGGTGCTGCACTTCTGAGGTGCCGTCTTTCATATGAGACGTTAAACCGAGGTCCCATCTGCCTGGATTGGTGGTAGTTCAGGTGGATGTTAAAGATCCCGTGGCACTTATTGAAAAGAGTCGGGGAATTTTCCTGGTGTCCTGGCCAATTTTCCCTCATTCACTAAAAATACCACCAACAGCTTAACCTGGTTCAAAGTCAGTTGGCATTCATCTGTATCCCCCCTCCCCCGGGTCGTGCCTGAAAATAGGCAGGATTTGTCTAGTGCACTTACCCGGTCAACAAAAACTAAATAAATAAATGGTACCTGGTAAAATAATTGGTTAAAAAAAAAAATAAGAAGTGCAGTAATACCCTCCAGGGTGGGCGGTATGGGCAATACTGAACCTTTCAGGGACTATAAGGCCTTGGGCGGTCCAGTATTGCCCAGTAACACCCACTCTGCCGGGTATTATTACTTGGGATAATTTTCAGTCTCATCACTGAAGAAAGGGAAGTGATTGCCTTTATGCTTTGTAAAGCCTTCAGCTCAGTTCATTCCACTTTCCAGTTTTGTACACCTCTGCCACGTACCGACATTTGATTTTGTTTCAGTTTGGAAAGAGCTGTAGCGCTTTGCCTTCTTTTGCTGAAAATCAGTCATCACAAAAGTAACAAGACTCTTGGTGGAGTGGTAGATGTCCCCCAACAAAACATACTGTTACTCGTAAGGTCTGTCACAGCTACAGATCAACAAATAATTCTCTGTGTCTCACCAGCAGGCAGCTGTCCGGAGGCAGAACCCATGATGCATCACTTGGGGAGTCCTGTCTTGAAGGGTGAGGTGAATCAGAAGGAGAAGCCGGTAAGCACTGGTGCTTTTTGGGTCTGGGAACCTTTGGTGGACTGTGGGAGTTGGCAGCTGTTATTGCAGGAAAATGTGCTTTTTTTGAGGGGAGAGTCTGCTCTTTTGCTACTTTAGTATGCATCGAAGAATGAGATGAAGGTTTGGTTCTGTCCCCACATGAGGAGTGTAAACATTTAATCCAGTCTGCTCACTGATCTTGCTTCTGTGTCGCTCTATGTTGCCAGTGGGAATTACTCACAACATGGGTAATAATGCACCTTGACCGGGGCTCACAGCTATGTAGCTTTAAGAGCTGAACCTAGCAGAGTGGAATGCTGGTGGTGTGAGTGCTCCATTGCCTTATTTCAGGCAGTCTTTTGACCCAGTGTTCTAGGGGCAGCAACACATCGGAGGAGCTCATCTGACTTTATCTTCAACATTTCTGCTGTTTTTTTCTCCCTGTTTAACTAAGGCAGGTAGGGATCTGTTTATTTCTACAGGTAGTCGCTCTCAATTCATTTGTGCCTGCTTAAAACAGTTTAAACAGGCAAGCCTGGTTTTACTCATCTGTAGCTTCTGGAAAGGTCTCGGTGAGTTGCCACTCCCAGTATTCTGTGAGAACTAAAAGGGTGTGTGATTTTCTACCTAAAGGTCAGGTTTTTGTAGTCCTTTTCCCTGCCTGGAGCCCAAAGGAAGCTAGTGGGGTTTTTTTTCAGCTTGGTTTCAGCTTTTCTTACTTGTTATTTTCAGATTTTAACAGCTAGTAAGAGGTTATAGTGTGTTTTGGGGGCATTGATTTCTGTAGTTCTCCTGAGCTATTGTCCACGCAGGCGCCGATTGTGCACTTTTTTCAGTGGCTTAACAAGAGCATTCCGTGCATGCGCAACCCTGCCTAGCAATTTGCGAGCATGAGCTCACTCCCATACTTCGTGACATGTGCATGTCACTTGCGTCTCCTCAGTGTCAGTTGTGTGATGTCATTCACGCAACCACACATGTGCAAATGTGATTTCCTTGCTTTTGAGTTCATTACTTTAAAATCTTCATATATTTGCAAGGGTTTTTGCTAGGTTTTTTTGTATTTACTTTTTATTGAGACAGAGCAATAAGAAACCATTACAATTGGCACATTCATATTGCATTGTGTAATATCACATACATTAATATGTATGATTCTGGCATTAGTTCTACCTTTACCGCAACTATAAAAGAGTGTCAAGCAGTTATAATCCAAGTTCCCGCTGTAAAGAAATTGTCCTTTGAATTTCTAATAAACAGTAGTTCACAAACACCCCCCTTATTACTGCTGCACAGACTATTTATGGTATAAACGATTCATCTTCAGAAGACATATAATACCCAGCTGCACCATTTAATTTCAAATGGAGTAGTACAGCCCTGAAATGAGGCCGTTATTCGTTCCGTAATATATATTTCTTTCTAGATTTGGCACCAGGTCTCGTTTGTGGGAGGTTCCTGTTTTCTCCGTGAACGAGTAATAGCTTTTTTGGCTGCTAGTACATATAAATACACCATGGACCATGGGGCTATCATTATGCCTGGCAGAGGGAAGGACAGTAAAACCATATTAGGAGATATTATGTCCCTATCTGTTGAGAGTTTACCCATCTGTTCCAATATGTCGTGCCAGAATTATGTCAGTACAGGACAGGACCAAACCACATCTGTGATCAGCTGCTTGCTGGCCACTGTTTTTACTAGTTTATAAGGCTTTCCATCTAGTGCTCCAAACTATGGTCTTGTGTGGGCCCCCCAATGAGTAGCACTTCTGCACACACCTCTCTCTTGCAGATTTGATGCAAGGTTTATTTAAGTAAATTAGATGATATCAGTATTTTTTAACAGTCACTGGCTAATTTTTTTTTGTACATTGCTACCATGGCATTCCAGAGACCATTTTATTGTAAAAAGTACAAAACTTGCCACATGACGTGGGGAAATTCTTTGTATTGCCATTCTGTCCTTTCCCTTCTCCAACTCCCAGACCTCTGGTGTCACAGGGAGGTTACATAATGCAAGCATAATGGCAGTAGTACGGTTGAGTTATACCAGTCCCTATTAAACCTCCTGAATTATTATTTTTTTGCTGCAGAATCACTGTTTTTTTTTTTTGTGAAGACACCTGAGACTGGCCCCTCAGACCAAGGGGGGTCTACAACAGGCACATGCAAATGTACTGTACTGGAGCATGCCAAAGATGCTCTGGCCAATATGCAGGCATACCGTCATTTTTACAGGCTCTGCTCTGATACTCAGAGAGATGAAGGTGAATCTGTTGATAAGGAATATCCCATCCTCGCAATCTCTGCTAAGCAGCTGGGCAACGAGTACTCTAAGGAACAGGAAGTTGAGTGGTCTGAAGGCCCTCTGATGTTCTCCATTCCACTTTTGTTTGATTCTCCACTCCTGTCTTTCCTAGTAGCTGAATCCTGCAGGGCACTAAATCTCTTGGAGATTCAGTCTATGGCCCTGCTACTGGTGAATCCAAAGATTTCCACTTTCAGGAACGCTACTAAGTGGTTTCCAGGTTTTCTCAGTATGAGCAAGTGATCACCAAGGCTAGATATTGATAAGAAAAAACAATTGCCAGAATCCCAGGTGACATGTTATCCTTTACTGGAGGCTATACTAAAAAATGGGAAGTCCTACTGATCACTGATCATTCAGTAGCTAATGTTGTTCAGTATGCCACAATCACTATTGAAAAGATGTCTTTGCTTCCGATGGAAATGATAAGAAGGTAGATCCAGCTTGTAGATGAGTTTTTTCAGCAACCAGATCTAATATTAGATCATGCACACATCTTTCCTGGTTTCCAGGTCTCTATATGTCTAGGTCTCAGCTCTTTCATAAAGTGTGCCAGATTTTTATGTTGCCCATTCCAACTGTGCAGATTTGTATTTTGTAGAAACATAGACTTTGACGGCAGATAAGGACCGTTTGGCCCACCTAGTCTGCCCATTTCCCTACCTAAAGGATAAGCCGCAGATCCTAGTTAACTAACAGCCTATTTCTTCCTACCCCCCACAAGAATTGCCTTATGTCTTTCCCATGTATTCTTGAGTTCTCCCACAGTTGTAGACCCCACAACCTCCTCAGGAAGGCTGTTCCATGCATCCACTACCCTCTCTGTGAAAAAATACTTCCTCACATTACCCCTGAGCCGTCCCCCCTCTATCTTGGAATTGTGTCCTCTTGTTCTTGCACATCTCTTTTTCCGAAAGATGCTACCCTCTCGGACTTTGTTTATTCCCTTGAGGTACTTACAAGTTTCTATCATGTCCCCCCTCTCCCTCCTTTCCTCAAGGGTATACATATTAAGCTCTTTTAGTCTCTCCTCGTATGGCTTCTCTTGCAGACCCAGCACCATTCTAGTTGCCCTCCTCTGGACTGCCTCTATCCTGTCTATGTCCTTGCAGAGATGGGGTCTCCAGAACTGGACGCAGTACTCCAGATGGGTTCTTACCAACTGTCTGTACAGAGGGATAACAACTTCCTGTTTTCTGCTGGTGATTCCCTATGCATCCCAGTATACCCCCAGCTCTCCCTACTGCCTTCTCACATTGCTTGCTAACCTTAAGGTCATCTGATATGATTATCCCCAGGTCCCTTTCCTTTTTTGTTACCCCCCCCCCCCCAATTGTGTAATCTTCCCCAGGGTTTTGGTTTCCCAGGTGCATTATTTTGCACTTCTTTGCATTGAATCCTAGCTGCCATACTTCCGACCATTCCTCCAACCTTGCCAAGTCCCTTCTCATCCTTTCCACGCCTCTTTGTGTATCAACCCTGTTGCAGATCTTTGTGTCATCTGCAAAGAGGCATACTTTTCCTTCCAGTCCCTCTGCAATGTCACTTATAAAGACATTAAAAAGGACTGCATCCAGTACTGAACCCTGCGGTACCCCACTAGTAACCCCTCTTTCTTCAGAGTGGACTCCATTTACAATTACCTTCTGTGTCCTGTTGTCCAGCAAATGTTTTACCCAGGCTACCACCCTGGGACCCACTCCCAGGCTGGTTAATTTGACTATTAATGTTTTGTGTGGGACTGTGTCAAATGCCTTGCTAAAGTCTATGTAGGCCATGTCCACAGCCCCTCCCTGGTCTACTACTTTGGTCACCCAGTCAAAGAAATCAGATTTGTCTGACATGACTGTCCCACTGTGAACCCATGCTGCCTTGGGTGATGTGCCCCACTGGCCTTTAGGTACTCAACAATTCTTTCCTTCAGAAGTGATTCCATCACTTTCCCTACCACAGAGGTCAAACTGACAGGTCTGTAGTTTCCTGCCTCTGTCTTGGTCTCACTTTTGTGAAGGGAATCACATCCGCCTTCCTCCAGTCCTCGGGTACCACCATCCTCCCATGATTTGTTAAAGGGCAGTCAGTGGTTTCCACTAGTTCTCCTTAATTCTTTTAGAATTCTGGGGTGAATTCCATCAGGCCTCATTAGTTGTCCACCTTCAGTTTTAGGAGTTCTTTCAGAACCCTTTCTTCTGTGAAAGGACAGGGATCGACCCCCTTATCCAGAGTGCTTCTGTTAATTGGATTAGGCACCTCCCCCTCCTCTTTTGTGAATACTGAGCTGAAATATTCGTTCAGTATCCTTGCTTTTTCACTATCCCCCTCTGCCCACCCACCGTTCATTCTATTCAGCCTCACTATCCCTCCGTTTGTCTTTCTATGTTACATGATGTACCTATAAAAGGTTTTATCCCCCTTCTTAACCGAGTTGGCTATCCTTTCCTCAGTTTTGGCCTTTGCTATTCTGACTTCTTTCCCTGCTTCCTTCTGCCTTAACTGATACAGCTGTCTGTCCTGCTCCTTCTGTGTTTCCTTATACTTCCTGAATGCTATCTTTTTCTCCCTGACTTTCCCCGCCACCTCTTTTGAGAACCATAGTGGCTTTTTCTTTAATTTTGGTTTGTTTATATGCTTCACACAAAGGCTTGTTGCCTCTGTGATGGCAGTTTTGATGATTCCCCATTGTTGCCCCATCCCTCCTTCTAGCCTGTTTGCTAGTGCTTTTCTGAGGCACTCTTCCATCTTGCCAAAAGTCAGCCCTCCTGAAGGCCAGTACCCTCGCTTTTGTATGGCTTGACTCTGTAGCTGAGTTTAACGTGAACCACACTGTTTGATGGTCACTTGTTCCCAGATGGCAACCCACTTCTAGATCTGAGATCCTCTCACTGTCCCCATTTGAGAGTATGAGGTCTAAGATTGCTCCCTCAGGAGTGGGTTCCGAAACTAGCTGTCTGAGGCAGCCACCTGTAGGGCATCGAGAATGGCCCTGCTTTTGGATGTGGCTGCAGCATGTGTGCTCCAGTTAACATCTGGCATATTCAGGTCTCCCATCAACAGTATCTCCCCTTTCTCTGCCATCCTAAGAATGCCTTCTTTCATATCCTTGTCCATTCCCTCCCCCTGACCTGGGGATCTGTATTCAACCTCTGTGCGGATTGTGGTGCCACTTCCAGTCTCCAAGGTGACCCACAGTGTCTCCTCTCCTCCTCCGTTTACTCTTTTGTTCAGTTGCTTTTATCTCTTCCTTTACATAGAGAGGTACTCCTCCCCCTCTTCTCCACTCCCTGTTTATCCTGTAGGTTACGTACCCTGGTATGTTAACATCCCAGTCATGGTTCTCTGTGTACCATGTTTCTGTGACTGCTACGATATCCAGGCATCCCTCTTCCATCAAGGCCACCAGTTTAGGAAGCTTGTTGCCCAGACTATGGGCATTGGTACTCCTTATCCTCCATTTCCTGATGGCCTTACTCCTTTTTGCCCCATCCCTGTCCTTCTTGCCTTTCTCACTTTCTCCATTTACCCCTGCCCTTCTCCCTCTCAACATCTCTATGTTGGTGTTTACTGCACTTACTACCGTGACTTTTTTGGGGGTGCTAGGATTTTCCTGCTCCTTTCCAGTGCCTCCCCACCTTGGCTAGTTTAAATACTTGCCAATGAAGCATTTAAACCTATCACCTAGGATCCTGGTTCCCCTCCTGGACAGATGCAGCCCATCATGCCAGTATAGGCTTGCATCACTCCAGGTGGACCCCCAGTTCCTTGAAGTCAAATCCCTGAGCTCTGCACCAGTTTTTCAACCACTGATCGAATCCCATGGTGTGGAGCACCCTAGCCTCTCGTACGCCATAGACAGGAAGCACCTCCGAGAAGGTTACCATGCATGCTACTTGTCCAAGGCCCTTCCCCAATTCCACAAACTCTTCCTGCACTGCTCTGATCCCTTTCTTAGCCAGGTCATTTGTCCCTAGGTGGACAATGACATCCAGCTCCCTCCCCTATGCAGCTGCTCCAGCAATCCTGAGGATTCGCTCCCTGTCCCTCCAAGCCATCGCGCCAGGCAGGCACCTTACCTTCCTCCCCAAATTCTACCTTCCTAACAATGGAGTCCCCCACCAGGAGTTGTTTCCTTCCCCTGTGGGGTCCCATGCCACTCTCCTGTGGGTCTCCTTTTGGAGGTTCCTATCCTCCTCCTTGGTCTCCACTGTGGGTGCCTCCATAGAGGAACCACACATTGCCAGAATGGCATAGGAATTGCGGAGAGGTACAACTGGAGGGATGCGCCTCTGTTCCACCACCTTCACCCCCCCCGAGCCCATTGTGGTCCAACCTCTCCTGTTTCTTGGCAACCTCTGAGACAACGGCAGTGGCCCTGGTGGTCCCTGGATGGAAGAGGAGATCCTACAAATCCTGGCCAACTCACCTGGAGATGAGCAACCTCCCCCCTCAGCCCAGAGAGGTGCCTGCAGATGGAACAACACCACATCCTCCAGAACGTCTCCCGGAAGACTGCCGCTCCACAGCCACTGCACTGCGCCACTCCCATCATGTCTTATTTCTGGCCCCTTCACTATTGTTTGGAATCCTTACTCTTTCCTCTGTTGTTTTTTTTTTTTGTTTGTTTTTTTTCTTCTCTCTCTGCTCGCTTACTGTCTCTGTGCCCTTTAAGCTCCTGACTGTCCTGTTCTGAGACAAGGAGATCCTATATTTCTCAGTAGACCCCTTACTTGCTTAGAGGCAGACCTCCAACAGCTAGAGGGGTCCGGAGAGCTACTCTTGCCCTTCTAGGATGGTGCGTCTTTGGTGGCTGTGTTATGGCCTCCTTGTAACAAACTATTGTTCCTGATGTTATCTCGTGTACCGTAATTCGGGCCAATGTCAACTCGCTCCACATCACTTCGCTCCTGACTCAGTTAGCTCCTGCACTACAAGCTCCTTGCAGTTTTGCTCCTGTTACAGAATTTCTCTGTAATACTGTCAGTGCTTCACTACATGCTCCTTGTTACTGTTACCATAGTATTACAAATACGTAACTAACATACAAAAGCAACTGCATGGATGTATTTGTTTGTAATACTGTTAGTGCTACATTAATTAATAACTCACGTCAATCACTATCAATCACTGCTGGCTATCATTAGCAATCAGCAATCAGCAAAACATACAAAAACCGTTACTGCAGCGCTTGATCACTGCTATCTTTTTAAAATGGAAGGGCGGTTCATCTTGTCGGAGTGTAGCAAGCGAAAGCTAGTGGACTGTAATAACTTTATTTACACACAGCATAGACGTGGATATAATGGCAAAACTATATGGCAATGCGAACTCGCAGTAAAGAAAGATAAGCGATGTAACGCTAGGGTGCATACAGTAAGCTACGACAACCCTGGCATAATTGCTACCTTTAGCCAGCACTCCCATGCTCCAGACCCAGCTGCTGTTGAGAGAGTCGAGGCATTAAACATTGCAAAAGAAAGAGCTGCTGCGACACAGGACACAACGGCGCAGTTGTTATTGCACTCTAAGCAACATGTTTCGTTCGCAGCACAGGGATGCTTGTGGATGAATACATAAAACGAACAATTCAGTGGGTCAGAGTACATGGTGCACCACCAAATCCACGAAATTTTACTGAACTTTCATTGCCTGACTATTACACCACATTCAGAACTAGTCAAGGTGATGAAGTTACTTTCTTGCTCCACGATAGTGGATCTGGGACTGAGCGCATACTTGTTTTTGGTACAGAGGCTAATCTGCAGTATCTGGAGCACTGTGATCAGTGGTTTGCTGATGGCACATTCAGCATTGCCCCCCCTCTTTTTTATCAAATGTTCGTCATACTGGGCGAGCGCTTTGGAAGTTTGCAACCAGCAATATATGCGCTCTTACCTGGCTAGAGGAGGGAGCATTGTGAGAAAGTATTAACTGCAGTCAAAGAAATCAACCCACATCTCAGTCCTGCAGTGATAATGACAGACTTTGAAAAGGCAACTATTCAGGCTTTCACTAATGTATTCCCCAAAGCACGGCAAGTGGGGTGTTTTTTCCACTTTGCTCAGTGTGTGTATCGCAAACTACAAACAGAGGGACTGGCCAACAAATAATCTCAAGACAGTGAGTTTAGTCTGAAATGTAGATATCTCCCTGCACTTGCCTTTTATCCACCCAAACAGCTAGTGTCACGGTTCAAGGAGATTACAGATGAATCTCTAAATATATTTCCTCCTGAGCTTGAACCGCTAATTGACCATTTTGAGGATACCTGGGTCGGGCGTAGGAACAGACGTGGCACAGGCAGAAGGCAATCACAGTATGCTATCCATCTGTGGAACCATTGTGTCACTGTGATTGAAAAAAGAGCCAGAACAAATAATGCCGTAGAAGCCTTCCACAGAGGAATGCTGTCCATTCTTTGCTTACATCACCCTTCCATATGGAAATTTATTGAGGGACTGAAAGGAATCCAAAGAAAGAGGGAAGCGGAAATAGAGCAGCTTATTGCTGGGAATTCGAGGAATACACACAAGAGAAAATACAAGGACAGTGCCATCAGGTTAGAACTAATACTACAGAAAAGTGAGGAGAGCTCTGCTGAAGAGTTCCTGAGAGGAGTAGCCCACTGCTTCCAGTATTAAAAGTCGAACAAACATTGCTTTTAAATTTTTAAAATAAAGCTTACATTTTTTAAATGAAACTGAAGTTGCAGCGGCACGTACGTTTCACACTATGTGATCTTGTCACCATGGTAACCACGCAGAGTAATGCAGGTAAATGATTTTGCCCTTTTTCTTTGTTTTTACGTATTCCATATTGCTTTGTTCGTCATGTTGTAAGTGAGTGGGAGCGAAAAGATGCGGAGATGTAGGAGTAGGGAGTGAAAATGACAGGAAGCGTATTGTCGGGAGCGAATTGACGCGCTCCCCCGTAATTCATCTGTTTGTGCTGTCCTTATTGTAACCTCCTGGTTGTACCTGAAAATAATCATTTAATTGTCTAGTGTGCTTACCTGGTCAATAAAAATGTAATAAATCTGCCTTTTTAGGAGATACAGTTGTTGACAGCCTTCAATTTTCAGTCAGGTTCTCCACCATAGTTTCAGCTATGAGAGGAGTCTGATTATGACACTGGTCCACGGAGCAGGCCTCCAGTGTGCATGTGTACGATGTTCCTTTTTTAGAGGATAAATGATTCTGTTCAAAGTTGGATGAGATTCTATATTTTAGTAAAGACAAGAAAGGTCAGTTGCCCATGTCCAAAGGGCAGCAGAACTCCAGTAACTCTTTCGGTGGAAGAGGTTTTAGACTCTTCTGTTACAACAGAGGTTGTTATCATTCAGTTTGAGGCTTTGAAAATCACAGAGGTAGAGGTTTCTTCACTGGTTTTAAGTTGTCTCAGAATAGAGAGACCTTCTCTCGCAGGTGCTCTGGAGGAGTGGGCCCATTGTGTCACACCGCCCCTCTGGGAACATCGTTAGAACTTTGTCAAAAGATGAGCCCAAACCACAACAGACTATTGGGTGCTGGAGGTTATTTCTCTCTGAAACAGAATTCTCTAAGATGTCTTCAAGGGTCTGGTTCTTTCATTCTCCAGATACACAGTATAGAGAAACCGGACACTCACAATCTCTAAAGCATGTTCAAGCAGTCACTGCTGACATGCACAAAAATATCTTTATTAAGGTCAGAAGTCATTTCAAACCACCATAGTTAACACAGGCAGCACATAGAAACATAGAATTTGTCTGCAGAAAAGGATTGCTTGCCCACACAGTCTGTCCATATGTTCCTTGCCTAATTAGTCTCTGCAAACTCTAACTGGTCTCTGCTGATCCTCCCTCCACCCTGTTTGTTTTTTATACATCCCTGTGTGCATCCTGCTCATTCTGAAGCCCCCCTCCACATTATTTTTGCCTTCACCACTTCTGCAGGCAGTGTGTTCCAGGAATCTACCATCCTTTTTCAGTGAAGAAATATTTTGTCACATCTCTTTTAAACACTCCCCACCTTCATTGTGTGCCCCATGGTCCTGGTGCTGTTTCTCACTTAAAAGTGACTTCTCTCTGTCACCCTGTTCACCCCTGTAAGGTACTTGTTGGTCTATGTCATGTCACCTCTCACTGTCCTCTCTTCCAAGGTGTACATGTTGAGATCCCTCAGTCTCTCCTTGTATGGTTCCTGGTGCAGCTCCAGCACAATTTTACTTGCCCTCTTTAACACTGCTTCATCTTGTCTTGTGTCCTTTCTGAGTGTGGCCTCCATAACTGGACACAGTACTCCTGTTGGGGTCTCACTAGTGAGTGATACAGTGACCACACCACCTCCCTCCTCCTCCTGCTGGATATACCCCACTTATGCACCCCAGCATCCCACTAGCCCTGCACACTGCTTTGTCACACTGCCCTGCCATCTTGGGGTTATCAAATATGATAACCCCAAGGTCCCTTTCCTATTTAGCGACTGTCGGTACCTCCCCTTCTGATCCTATACTCAGCACATGGGTTTCTATGCCCTAGGTGCATGATTTTGCACTTTTGGGCATTAAACCCCAACTGCCATGTTTTAGACCCGTACTTGGGTTTCCCTGGATCTCTTCTAATTCTTTCCACCCCTTCCTGAGTGTTCAACCCTGTTGCTATCATCTACAAAAAGCTATACCTTTCCTTCCAGTTCCTCAGCAACATCACTTAGACATTGAAGAGCTCTCGTCCCAGCACTTAACCCTGTGGCACCCCTCTGGTCACTTCTCCATCATTTGAATAAGTGCCATTTACCACCACCCTCTAGCTCCTCTCTGCTAGCCAGTTTCTAACCCAGTTCACCACTTAAGCTGCCACCTCCAGGCTGCTCAGTTTCTTTATCAGCTTCTGTGCAGCACAATTTAGAAAGCCTTGCTGAAGTCCAGATATGCCGTGTCCACTGCTTTCCCCGATCTATTTTTCCTGGTCACCCAGTCTGAGAATTCTGTCATTCTTATGGCTGCCCCCCTCCCCCGAATATATGTTGCCTGTGGTCTTGCATCCCATTGGATTCAAGATACTCAACCAGTCTTTCCTTTAGCAGGGTTTCCATTAATTTACCCACCACTGAAGTAAGACTGACCGGCCTGCAGTTGCTAGCCTCCTCCCTGCTGTAGCTGTTATGTAGAGGAACCACATCAACTCTTCTCCAGTTCTCCAGAGTCATGCCTTTTTCCAGTGAGCTGTTGAACAAGACTTTCAGTGGGGCAGCTAGCACCTCCCTGAGTTCTTTTAGGACCTGTAGATGTATCCTGTCTGGTCCCATAGATTTGTCTGCCTTCAGAGCTGCAGGTCCCTTCCGGACTGTTTCTTCTGAAAATGGACTTGTGTCCACCACCCCACTTCTGAGCAGAAATACCTTTTCAGAAAGTCTGCTTTTTCTTGATCCTGTTCTGTGCAGTCTCTCCCATCCGCCTCCGCAATCCACACTGTCTCTCCCCTTGGTTTCTTCTCACTTACGTAAGGTGACTCCTCAATGTTTTGTTGTATACTACAGGTTTTTCGATGGGCAGAGTTCTGCTGACATATTACCTGTTTTATACTGTTAGTCATTACCACAAATGCATATTCAGTAAAGGAGCCCAGCTGCTCAGCATAACACTTAAATAGAATGTAAAAGATTACAGAGTGGGCTTTTTTAATGTCAGCCCATTACCTAATACTGGCAAATGTCTTTTTAGTTATTTGCTAAATTTTTAAAGTTTTCCTGTTTGGAAGGGAAGGGATCATAAATTCAGCCAAACAGATAGTCAGCCAGTCCATTCCACGTCCTGATCTGTTGGACCCACCCCCACGTGCAGACATTCTGTGATGTCTAACTAGAGAGAGCATGGAAGCACACCCCACTGAAGTCTGTGGGGCCAGTTTTGCAAAGAGCATTGTGTATTTTTAAGCATCCTTTAATATAAATGAAAAACAGCATTTAATTCAGTAAATATCTAAAAAGATGTTTACTAGTATCAGATAATAGGCTATGCCATTAAAAAAGCCCACTCTATAATTTTTTACATTCTCTTTATGGATTCATCAAATTAATTAGTTACATCGGGCAGAAAAGCAGTTTCTGGAGATGTGTCATGCATTACATATGTTCAGTAGTACCTCATTAGGGGCCAGATATTCAAAGCTTTGCGCGGTGCGTAAACTTATTTGTGTTGGATTAGCGCAGATCTGCCATATTCAAAAGACCAAATAGCGTGCGCAAATTGCAGTAGCGCTGGGCAAACCATAATTATATGCAAGGGGCAAATTGAACATGAATACAGGCGCTATGAGATATTCAGCAACTAGTGCCACGCAAAGGTGTGTAGCGTGATATAGCGCGACTCTTAGCGCAGTACAAATTACCACCCAGGAAAAGCTGGTCTTAACCCTGGGCAAACAGCTTTGCATGACGTTGGTGGTTTGGGCAGTGTTAGTGCGGGATTAGCGTGGCTTGCGTGACTCTAACATATGATCATGACACTTAGAAAATGCCAGACATGGAGGACACATGCTGCCACTGATGACACTACCATGATGCCAACAGCTGCCACCAGTCCCTGCCAAGCACAGACAGGAAGGGGTGACTCGACCCACAGGGGACATCATGGTAGTGTGGCCAAACAGCACACACCTGCAGACCATACGTCTGTGGTGACCAACAGATGCCAGCACACACATGCAGCACTGTGTGCATGGTGGCAATCGAGGGGAGGGTGTACAGGTGGCCAGACTTCACCATAGCCCAGGTGTGGCCACAAGACTGGGACACAACACGCAGTGCACATGGGCCAGTAGTGGGAATACCCCACCACCTGTGTGCCTGTCGGATCTCGCATCCCCCCCCCCCGCCACATACTGCACAACTGTACAGATGCCACAGTACACACAGCTGGCCATGTATATGTCACTGTGAGCATCCTATGCCACAGGTACAGCATCTGTGGAGCACACAACAGCGAAACAGTACTGTCCACTGTCAGTAATCTCCTGCAAGCTGGGCCTGTCACTGTGTACAGTGCAGTGGTCATCACTGCCCTACATACCATAGGCATTGCTGTGTCCCTCACACTATCGGCCCCCTTGCTACTGTAGTGTCTGCTGTGCACTATAGCATGACCTACAGTGTGACGGTTGCATGCAGCACCACCACCACCTGTGCCTATGCTGTGTTGTCCCCTGGGGCACACAATGCTATGCTGTACTGCGTACATGTAGCCTGTAGCACCCATCATGCACTGTCAGACTGACCTACAGGTGGAGCTGCGGCCAGCCCCTCTACTTCCAGGCTGACCAACAGATGTAGCTGTGGGATCCTGCAATAACGCTGGGCAAACTGCATGCAAATCAGGGAATAATGAGATGCTAATTTGGCTGTTTGCCAGAGACTACCAAAGTAGGCTCATTTGCATGTCACTTTTGAATATGGCAAATCTTAGCACCGGGCAAACAGCTTAGCTCCACACTAAAGCCATGCTAACGGTTCGGGGACTATTATACGCGCTAAGCGCTCATGCATACCGCAGTTGGCGGCCGGCCTTGGTGGTGAGAGGAGGGCTGAGCCAGTCGCGGCGCCCGTACTGAGTCTATCTCTGAGGAAAGCGGGTGGCGCCACTTGAGTGGGGGACCACTAGATCACCAGGTTTTGCTGTCATTTGGGGCTACAGGAGTCAGGGATCGTGCTTATGTGGTGGGGGCCACTAGAACACCAGGAAGTAGAAAGTGACATGGCTATGGGGGTCGCGCTTGGGGGTGGGGACCACTAGAACATCAGGTATATTATGAAATGAACATGTTACGGGGTCGTGGATCGCGGATCATGCTTGGGGGTGGGGAGACCACTAGAACACCAGGTATATTATGAAATGAACATGGTTACGGTCATGGATCATGGGGGGTGGGGGGGACCCACTAGAACACCAGGACATTATGAAATGAACATAGCTACGGGGGTCGAGATTGCGCTTGGGGGGACCACTAGAACACCAGGGATATTATGAAATGAACATGGCTACGGGGGTCGCGGATCACGCTTGGGGGGTGCGGGGACCATTAGAACACCAGGGTCACTTGTGTGTATCAAGCACACATATGCATGGGTGCATTGTATGCACTCATACCTCCTAACTGTCCCTACTATTCTGGGTAGTCCCTGATTTAACCTCCAACTGTTCCTCTGTCCCTCACAGAATATGTATTACTGTGACAGAACAGTGGAGATTAACCTCACACATTCATATCAGCCAGTAACAGTTACCATCTTTGCCAGGACTAACCCGGTTTTAGGTTTTACTTCACAGATCCCCCCTCCCCATGACGGGGCCAGAGATGGGAGAGGCCCCCCTCTGTATATACATCCAGAGTGGACTGGTGGCTCCTGGGTGACAGCGGAGACTCGAGGACAGGCTGGCAGCATTTTACGAAGCCCCCAACTTCACGTTTTCCATGTTTTCCTTCCTTGCCCTCCTGCAGAACATCAGTGCGTGCATATGGAAGCATGCACGCATGATGTTTTCATGGCCCCTGCCTTCGTGCCTCCCACAGCTGCACTATCACCAGGCTTCCACTGGGTGTTTGTCTAAGGATGGGCCAGCATCCCTCCCCTCCATGGGAGAGAAGAGCAGTCCATTGGATGCTCAATCTTCTCCCACCCTAGCCAACCGAGTTTGTGCCTGAACCAGGGTTGCTGGCATGGCATGAGGTAAGGCACCCAGTGTATCAGCCCTCAACATCACTGGGCCAACCCCTTTAATCTCTAAGGGGTTGGGCCAGTTGCTATGCTGATCAGAAACAACAGCCACCTAATAATGTAGTAATTGCATCTGGGTGGGCCAGGAAACCTAAAAGGTCATGTCTTCGGGAGAAGGAGGCTACTGTACATTTCACGCTAGAAAGACAAACTGAAAGGGTCTCTGTGAAAAGGAAAACTGCAACAAAACCTGCTGTTTTGTTTGACTGAAGAAAGCTTGTTTCTCGTATCTTAAAGTGACAATGTTCAGATAAAGGCTTTTAATTTGACCCTTGTAAAGGGTCCTCGATTGAGTGTTCTCAGAATTGCTTACAGTAGCCAGGGGCCCTATCACACACCATCACAGAACAGTTATAGTTTTATATGTAAGCAATAGCACACAGCGGAGTGGGTAATGCTCTGCTGTGCCTAGGGTTGTAGTGAGACATGGGGCATTAGGCCGAGTGCCTTATTGTCCCTAGGGAATTTATCAGAGTATAACCCACTGCTTATAAAATGGGTATAGGTTGAAACATGTAATAACTGTTTCAAAAATGTTACAATATTTAAAGACTTCCTCTGGTGATAAATAGGTCCTCCACTTTAGTCAGTATGGGCATTGTGACACTATGGTAAGTGAAAGTGGTGGCTGCAAAAATTTTTTTTTTTTGTTATATCTGCTAAGTGACTTTTTTTAAATTTCTTTTCTAAGTTTTTTCCTTTTTTTTTGTTGTTGTATGGGTTCAGGTGTGTGGAGTCGGGAGACAATGAAGGTGACTGCTTTTCAAAGCAACTGCGGTGGGTCATTAGGCTGCTGGCAAGACAGTGAGTTCCTTGTGGTCTTTCGGACAGCTTACTACCATATGTGGTTGCAACTTTCTTGCCAGTATTGTCATGCTGCTGTGGGTCGGGAGGGAGATCGATAGAACGCGGTCGGCTGTGGCACACACTCTGTGTCGGGAGGAAGAGCATTTGGATTGAGTGCGACAGTGACAGGGATTTCAAATAAAAAAACACTTTTGTACTGTAAACTATGTTTTGTTTCTGGTTTGTGGGGGTTGTCTACAAGCAAGTGACGGGGTAGCAGAGAAAAAAATGGCTGCCATATTAGGATTTTCGAACTGGATCAGTGGCTCCTAGATTCTGGTCAGTAAACTGGCCACTACTAGTGGACCATTTTTTCCTGTGCTATACTAAAAAAAGACATACCTGCAATCTTGTCTTAGCCAATAGGATTCCAGGACTGTCTTAACCCATTTTATAAAACCTACTTTACCAGTCTTGCCTGGCGGAGATATAACCACTCATTTCCTGTGTAGTCTTGTAGCTACCCATCTCTACAGCTGGACTAACTGGAGTACTAAGAGGTTGTATGTCTTGCTCAAGGTCACACAGTGACTATTTGGCACTGTAGAGGTTTAAACTTCTGATCTCCCAGCTGACGCTGTAAACACCAGACCACACTGCCTTACATTACACAAAACGATGCCAGCACAACAAATTATACAAAGTTGCATCATTGCAAACAAATATGCAAAGTGACACAGGCACAAAAGTGATAGTACTGCCAGAATTTAAATGTGCAAACTTGATAGGAATAAATCTCTTTACTGAATGTGGATATCATAAAACATGCAAAGCAATCAATGACTGGTTTCCAGCCTTAAGCAGTTTACATCCTTACACTGTGCTCTGAAATAGTGCAAAATGTACTTACACGAAACCGCTTAATAAATCGGCATGTCTGCAGGAGTGCTGGTATCTGAAAATGCCGTTGCCACAAGTTATTAACAATGACACTGAGAGTTGTGGAGATCAGGAAGTTTTCATTAGGAATTACTGGCAGCTCTGTATTTTACCATTCCAATGTAATGCTATAAAAGCGGCTCCCCAAGTGTGTTATTTGGAATAAATTTCCCACTGGCAACAACATTGTCACCTTCCTTTGTACACAAGTGTTCCCCTTTAACCAAAATTCATACAATATTGAACAAAATCAACAAGCATAGAAAAATCAAATTGGTGAATGACTAAATAATAGTAAATGCTGTCAACAGTAGTATAAAAACTGTTTAAAGTCCAACTCCTGATTTAGTCCATACCCACCAGTGGCTTGCAGGGTGAAAATATATTTTGTTTAATTTAGGATGAGAACCTTACTAAGAGCTTATCCTCTGGGAAATGGTTAAATAAATTCAGTGCCTATAAACTTCAAAAAGTTAAGTTTTGAGTCATAGGCAATCGCAAAATGCGTCTTCAGGGCATTGTCTATGTACCTAGACACAGTGGCATTAACATTCTCCTGGATGTGGATTTTTAGAAAGTGGATGCTATGGCCCATCTAATCCAAACCACATACCCACTAGGCTGCGTACACCACAAAATGAGTATAACAGTTAAATTGGTGTACTTCAGTTTCCTTCCCAGTAATGGGGTTTGAAAACTGTGTACCTGGCAACCCAAATCTATAAACATTACAGTTTAAACAGGTATGAAATCTTATCGATCATGGTGGGAACCATCACAAGGCTGCTGGTGGGGTGTTCCTAAAATGACTGTGTGTAAGAATGGCACCTACATTCCTGGCAAGTTTATGAGATCAAGGGGTAGCTTTCAGAGATTCTTTTAAATGTCAGTCCCATTGCAACAAGTGCCAGTGTTTGTACAAACTGCCGCAATTTTTGGAGCCATCGGATTATACTCATTTACAAATGAAATATGGTTGGGTTGTTTGGGGCACCTTTCCCTACGTACCAACAGTGTACTGTAGCTCTGTCTACTGCAGCTGCCCTCTTGCTGGCTGTTTGTAATAAAGTTTTGTCACGTCTTCTGTTTCCTGAAAAAAGTAATTTTCAGTTGAGCAGATTTTGCCAGCTGTCAGGAATTGCCCAAATGTTATCCCCTTGATGGTTGATCATGGGTGGGCACTGTCTGCATGCAAAATTTTATTGCTAGCCATTTGTTTTCTATGGCAGGTGGAGATTACCTCATTTTTGTCATTATCAGAACATTTTATATCCAAGAACTCACACCTTTGCTTGTTTTAATGATGTGTGAAATGTAAACTCAGAATATTTACATTTAACTGGGACAAAACTTCAAGGATCTTCTCTTCTGTGCCTTCCTACATGCACAGGACATCATTAAAGAAGCAGTGCCAACTTTTAATTTTTGAGAAAAAAAAAAGTCAGTGGTTTGATTATACAGGCATAATTCTTGCCACCAACCTAAATATAGACAGGCAAATGAGGGAGCAAACGTGGTGCCCATGGTCATGCCACATGTTTGAAGATGATATCTACCGTCAAAGATAAGGAAAATAAGATTCCATTGATTCTACAGTAAAGTCAGTAGATGTCGGAGCAAGTTTGACACAGGGATTGCACTCAATCGGGGCAAAATTAATGGAAGTCCAAAGAAAAAAGGGAAAAAACAATCTTGAAGAACCAGGGCAGTGATACAGCAGTAGGTACACCTTGTCCCACAAGGAGAGAAGAGGTGCCTGGCATGCCCAGCAAGCAGACTGTCCTTGGAGCAGACTGGGGAGGGTAAAGCCCCAAAGGATACAGGGGGAAGGTACATGTTGTGGAGAACTCAGTAAGGAGCACTGAAAGAGATCTAGGTCTCACCCCCCCACCCATCCTGTAGCTCTCTGCAGGATTCATTCTCCCGAAGTGCATGATTTTGCACGTTTTTGCAATTAACTTCAGTTGCCACACTTTGGACCACTCCTCCAGCTTTTCCAGGTCCCTCCTCATGTTATCCACCCCATCTGGTGTGTGTACACTATTGCAGGTCTTGGTGTCATCTGCAAATAGGCAAATCTTTCCTACCAGCCCTTCTGCAGTGTCACTAATGAAGACATTGAAAAGGACTGGCCCAAGGACCGATCCCTGAGGAACCCCACTAGTCATCCTCCTCTCCTTGGATTGGATTTCATTTAGCACCACTCTCTGTTTCCTATCCTCCAGCCAGTTCCTTACCCAGTTCACTACCTTATGTCCCACCCCTAGGCTGGCCAGCTTGTTCATCAGCCTTATACGTGGTATAGTGTTAAAGGCCTTGCTGAAATCAAGGTAGGCAATATCCTCTGCTCCCCCCTGGTCCCCACAACCTTTGTTACCCAGTCAAAGAAATCTATCAGATTTGTTTGACATGACCGTCCTGCTGTGAACCCATTCTGCCTAGGATCTTCGGCTCAGTTGGCTTTCAAGTGGTCCACAGTTCTTTTCTTAAGCAGTCCCTCCATAATCTTACCTGCCACTGAGGTGAGGCTGACTGGCCAGTAGTTTTCTGCCTCCTCCCTGGTCCCACTCTTGTGCAGAGGCACTAGAAGTGCCCTCTTCCAGGCCTTGGAACCACCCCAGTATTGAGGGACTCACTGAACAGGACTGCCACTGGTGCTGCTAGCTTCATCCTTGGTTCCTTTTGTATCCTAGGATGAATGCCATCCAGTCCCTTTGTCTTGTCCACCTTCAGTTTAGAGAGCTCCCTCAGGACCCTCTCTTCTGTAAAAGGACTGGTGTCTACATCTTCCCTCTCCACGTACCTGTTTCTTAGCTGTGGTCCCTGACCCTATCCTTGTACAGTGACTACTGAACAGAAGTATTCATTCAGTAGTTCTGCCTTTTCCTGGTTCCCCCGCTACACATTCCCCTTCATCTCTTTTGAGCCTTACAATCCCTTTCCTGGACTTCCTTCTTTCACTGAGGTACCTATAGAATGATTTTGTCCCCCTTTTTAACTGTCTGTGCTAGTCTTTCTTCTATTTGAGCCTTTGCTTTCCTTACTAATTTGCCAGCTTCTCTCAGACAGCTTAGGCACTCCACCCTGTCCTTTTCTTTCTGAGTCTCCTTATAGTTCCTGAAACTCAGTCTTTTTGCCCTAACCTCCTTTGCTACCTCTCTTGTGAACCATAGTTGTTTCCTCCTTCTCTTGCCCTTACTTCTCAGCCTAATACACTGGTTGTTGTCTCCACTATGGCTCCCTTTGTTTGTGTCCACTGCTCTCAACCCCCCTCTTCTCTCTTCCTTCTTGCTAGGGCTTCTTTGATGCATTTCCCCATTTTAGCAAAGTCTGCCCTCCTGAAATCCAGTACCCTTGCCTTAGTGTGGCTTGTCTCTGACCCGGTGCCTATATTAAACCACACTGTGTGGTAATCGCTGGACCCTAGGTGACGTCCACTCTGACCTCTGTGACCCTATCCCCATTTGTTAATACTAGGTCCAGTATTGCTTTGTCCCTGGTGGGCTCTAAACTAGCTGCTTGAGACCTGCCCCCTCCAGGGAGTCCAAGATGTGTCTGCTCTTTGCTGTGGCAGCTGCTGGGATGGACCAGTCTACGTCTGGCATATTTAGATCGCCCAGCAGTAGTACCTCCCCTTTTGCTGCCATCTCTTGTATTTCTTCACCTAGCCACCTATCCACTGCTTCCTCCTGAGATAGAGGCCTGTAGATCACCTCTGTGTGTATTGCCATGCCATTTCCTGGTTTAAGGGTGACCCACAGTACCTCGGCCTTACTCTGTCTGCCTTGTTCTGCTGTAACTTTTATCCCTTCCCTCACATACAAGGCCATCCCACCCCCCTTTTTCCCCTCTCTGTCCCGCCTGAATAGAGTGTAGCCTGGTACATTAACCTCCTAGCTGTGATTTGTGGTGAACCTCGACTCCATTATGGCTACTATGTCCAGGTCTGTCTCTGTCATCAAGGCCACCAAGTCTGGGATTTGGAGAGAAGGGTGCTGAAAAAGCTAGCAAGGTTGAAAGTATATGGGACCTGATGGCTAACACCTGAGGATGCTATGTGAGGTTGCAAGGGTTATAACAGGTCCACTAGCAGACATTTTCAATAGCTTGCTGGCCCTGTGGTGGTCCCTAGCGACTGGAGGACAGCAGATGTGGTTTTGCTACACAAGAATAGGAAGAGGAATGTGCCAGAGAATTATAGGTCTGTCAGCTTGACGTCTGTAGTGGAGAAGACCATGGAGTCCGTACTGAGGAGGGGCCTGGTGGACACCCTAGAAGGGAACAGGCTACAGTACCCCAGACAGCATAGATTCATGAGGGGAAGGTCTTGCCTGAGGAATCTGGTTGAGTTCTTCAACTGGGTTACCACAGCAGCAGACATGGGGCAGGCAGTTGATATCGTATACCTTGACTTCAGCAAGTCCTTTGACTCGGTCCTCCACAGGAGGCTGATCAAAAAGATAAGGGAGCATTGGGTAGAGTGCTGATTAGGGAGTAAAACACAGAGGGTTTAATCAGTGGGAAGTTTTCATAGGTGAGGAATGTGACCAGTTGGGCACCTCAGGGGTCAGTACTAGGATCAGTCCTATTTTCATCTGTGACACAGGAGGAGGTATCAAAGGTAAGATCTGCTTTTCTGCACATGACACAAAGATCTACGCAGGGGTAGACATGGAGAAAGGGAGAATGGAACTAAAGGAAGACTGGGCAGGTTGGAGAGCTGGTCCAAGATATGGCAGCAGAAAATTAACCCCAAAAAATGTTAAGTAATGCACATTGGGAAAAAGAACCCCGGGGTCCAATACAAGAAGGGGGGGGTGGTGCTGGATAGCACTTTGAAAGAAAAAAGATTTAAGGGTGATGATATTGGTGACCCTAAAAGCATCTGAACACTGAAACAGGGTAGTGAGCAAAGCAAAAAAAAAATTCTGGGATATATAAGGGGGAATAAACAGCTGAAAGCAAGAGCTGATCCTATGTCTGTACATGTCAGTGGTGTGGCCACACCTGGAATGCTTTGCAAGGTACTGGAGCCCACAATTGAGGAAAGACTGCAACAAGGTGGAGGCAGTACAAAGCAGGGCAGCTAAGATGGTGCATGGCCTTGAGGGTTTGACATTCAAGGAGAGGTTGTGGACTTAAACATATATGCCTTGGGGGAAAGGAGGGAAAGGGGTAACATGACTGAGACATACGTGTACCTGCAAGGGATCGATAGAGTAGATACCAAGGAACTAGTCTCCTTGAGTTCAGACACAGGAACGAGCGGTAATTCAGTAAAGCTGGAAAGGGGGGTATATTCAAAAAGGACTTCGGGAAGGGCTTCCTCAGGGTGGTAGATAAGTGGAATAAGCTACCAGAAGAAGTGGTACAGGCCAAATCAGTCTGCAGCATCAAATGGATGGAACAGGCAAATGGGTTTAGTTGGGGGGAGCTGTAAAACAGGGAGGGTTGCCACTAGGGCAAGGCAGAATAGTTACTGTAGATAGGACTGGAGACTGGATGAACCAAGAACTTTTTCTGCCATGCTATCAGTCTCTATCTATATACAGTATCAAACTCATGGTTTATTCTGCAAACGAGAGCGTAGCACAAGTAGCCCCCAGTGAGTCAAGTCTTCAGCATGACCCTTTGTCGGGGGCATGGCTGCTTTACTTGAGAAGCACCATTTTATAGTGAAACACTTAAAGGTACAGCATATATCTGTCGTTCTTTCATACAGGTAATTAAGACAGCACGTCAGTAATTGCCTGCATCATAGACAGTAAGTAGCCACAATAACAAATTAATGAAAACCAAACCCTCAGTACCAATAGAGTGACATATATGAAATATGATAGTAAAAAGTAAAAAATAAAATTAATAATCATGAATGAGAAGGCAGGGGAAAAGTGAAAAGGTGGTGGTAGAATGGAGGGCCGTTTTTAAGTGCCTAGGAGCATGTCAAAGTGCAGTGCAGTTGTCCAGTCTACCATACTGAAGAAAATGGGTAGCACATAGCCGTATTACTCCCCAAAATGTAAAAAATCAGAAGTAAACTTTTTCACAAAACCAACTGGAAAAAAAGACAGTGATAAATCAAATTGCTGGTGATGGCTTTGCAAAGAATAAATATTGGGCGTAGGAACATCTGAGGGTACAGAAGAAAGACAGATATTGTAAGTAGATTATAAGTTGAAGGCCAGATAAAATATAAAGGTAAGAAAGCTAGACATGATAGAGTTTAACAGAAGGTAGGGGATGGCAGGAATCCAGAGGCGGAGCAGCAGGAGGAGTTCCAAAGGTTACCCAAGTGGTGGTACTGAGTGATGTGCAGGCTGGTAACCAAATCTAGAATGAAATACAAACAACAAACATTTTTTTTTCACAGTAAGCACTATATAATGTATGGGAGAGGGTGTTTAAGGATGGAATTCAGTGAATTCCTTTCCTTGTTATGCTAGTGTTGTGATGTCAAGAGGTTGCTATACCCTCTTGACTACGTCACAATGATAGCATAACAACTTCTTCAACTGTCCCGATGGGGGAAACTGCCGCAGGGAGGAAGGAAACGATTTGAGCTCTACTCAGATCACTGGGGCTTTAATCTGCTACCTTACCTTGCCAACTACGTCCTTACTGTGCCTTTTTTTTCCGAAACCCATTTGTTTATGGTTAGATGTTTCACCACTGTGGCTGTTCTGGAGGAGTGAGGTTTGTGGGGCATCTTGCATGTCTCTCGGACACAAATGGCCGCAGCGTTGAGAGCTGGACCTAAAGGAGGGCGGTGGAAAGTAAAAAAAAAAAAACACAACAAAGGAGAGATACGTTTCATATAACTGGTGCCCTTACACTATAAAAGCTTATGAATGGGCATCAGTTAATAATCTCGCTGAATTCACTCCTCGAGGTTACCATGGTAGCAGTAAACTTCTCAAGCTTTGTTCTCAAGGTTTACAATGTTGCCCTGGCAACCACTCAAAGTGAATACAGCATGGTTATTAACTGATGCCCATCCATTATCCACTATATTTTAGTGTATAGAGAAATCATCAGTGGTTTTCCATAGCTAGACTCTTAAACATATATACCTATAAAGTACATGTGCTTAGCTGTTTCACAGGAAAGGTAAAAGATCAACATGATCATTTGAACCCAGAGGGCATAGTGCATCCAGTGAATAAATCCATTTGGATTCCTTCAAGAGAAGAGTTTTCATTCTGTCCTCGCTTCTGGGATGTATGGGTACATGCTGTAGTCCCATGAAGGTAAAATGCTGTGGATCTTTTGCATGGCATAATTCAAATTATACAATGGCAAGAAAGAATCCTGGCTTCTGATTGGTCAGTTGGCTGTCACAGCAGGGATGTTATCCTGGCATAACATCCCTGCTGATTGTTTGTAGGATAAGGAGCATGCTGTTGCGCTTTTTTTTTTCTCTTGAGAAACAAAAATATTTTTACACACTAACAAAAACATTCTTTAAATTCTTTTTTAACTATGAAACAATAAGCCATTGTATAATAGATAATGCCCTCCAGGGTGGGTGTTATGCTGGGATAACATCCTCTCCAGGTGTTAGACGCCCTCGGCCATTGGCCTCGGGCCCAACCACCTGAGGTGGGATGTTATCCCAGCATAACACCCACCCTGTCGGGCATTATTCCTTTAATATGTACCAAGGAGGGTATTGGGTGTAGCTGCATTTACAGAGCTGACATGCTCCTGCATTCTTTTTTCATCAGGGCCTA
This sequence comes from Neoceratodus forsteri, assembly GCA_016271365.2. NCBI lineage: Eukaryota > Metazoa > Chordata > Ceratodontiformes > Ceratodontidae > Neoceratodus > Neoceratodus forsteri. The sequence continues at coordinate 1,547,566,622 of CM057455.1, read as the reverse complement.
ACAGTGCTTCCCACATCAATTTTCTGAAACGTGCACATGGTAATGTAGACAACAGAAGATCTGGAACTGGTGATTAAACTCCCTGACGTCCACAGCTGTTGTTTTTGTTGGGTATATGAATCTGGTGCCATTGGTACAATACTTGTACTGTAGATATTGCAGTGGCTACCGCGCTGGCTACTTTGATGGGGTGGGGAAGCCAGTTGGGGCATCTGGTAGCAACTGGTTCCTTGTACATACTGTTTTTGACAAGGTCACTACTATTATTGCCTCTGCAATATAAGTGCTCACTGGTGTGGTTCCCACAGACTGTGACAGGGCTGTGTCCCCAAGAAAATTTGCAGTTTGAGGCAAAACTGTTGAATGCAGTTAAAAAAAAATAACTGCAAGACCAGTTGCATCACTTCTGTTTCCTGGAGTCAAAAGATTCTGTCTTTTCAGATTTCTAACTCTGGTATATGCTACCACTACCAACTCATGCGAATAATCCTCTGAATGAACCTATTACTTAATTCATCTGCTTGTTCATTATGCAACTCTAGGGTGGAGCAGTTCCTCCATATCCTCCCAAATTGACCATATGGAATGCCGCAGCCATGTGTTATTTATGTGCACTCTGGGCAAGCAAAACTGTGTTGCTAGAGGCAGGTTTCCTAAAAGTCTTAGTGGCCACCCGATTGTCATCTGATATTGTAAGTTCTATATACAAAAAGGTAACATTTTTGCAGTTATCAGAGGCAGTAAGTTTTAAGTTAAGGTCATTGGTGTTTAGGAGCTCAACAAATCTCACTACTGAATTAATACACCTCTCAAAATGATGACAATATCGTCAATATATTGGCCCCAAAAAGCTGTTTGGGGGCCAAAACAGGTTACTGTCAGGGTCAAATGCCATGGCCCCCTCCCACAGCCCAAAACAGGATGGTGTAGAAGGGAGCCACAGTAGTGTCCATGGCAGTCCTCTAAGTAAAACCGGTTGTTAAACACAAAATAGTTTAATGTCAGGATTAGCCTTGTAGCTTCCACAGTGAAGTTCACTGGAAAAGAAGAAGCAATGTCATTAGTGGTAAGGTGATGATGAAGAGCAGTTAAACCATGCTAATATATTTTGGATGTATACAGTGAAGTAACAGCTATTGAAATTGAAATGTTTTCTCTGGACCAGGTGAGCCCCTCGAGTTGTGACAGGATATCCGTTGTGTCATGAATATGACCTGGTGCAATGACAGTTCTTTGTAAGAAATGGTCAGCAAAAATCAAGGGGCTAGATTCATAAAAAATTGAGAAGTACAGCTTAAAAGTTTGCATTGCGCTTTGTGTTTGCCCAGGTGTCCAGAATTGCTAGTCACAGTCGGATAGCGCACCTCACTATCCGACTATGAATAGGGCTAGGTTGAGGCAGCAGTAACCTCAATACCGCTAGCAGTACCCCACTAGCGCCTCCCCAACATGCAGCCAGGAGAATGGCCCCGCAGTGAATAGCGCAAGAGTGATATTTCCAGTTCACAAAGGCCATTGGGCATGTAAGGCACTGTTTAACATTTGCATAGGCTGGATGGACATAACGCCCCCTGCAAAAACCCCTGCCTGATACGTAGCTTTAGTCCTGGTGGCTAGGGCTCCCACTGATTGCAGACCTGTTATGAAATTAATAGTGTCCCTGACATCTAGAGGCCCCCCCCGGTGATCACCAACCACCAGCCCGTGTATGACACACACATGTCCAGTGGTCCCTCCCCCCACTCGATGTAAGAGTCTGGTTTCCCTGGTGGCTAGTGGTCCTTCCCCCAACCCGATCACCCACCCGTTGTAAAAGAGTGGTTTCCCTGGTGGCTAGCGGTCCCTCCCCCTATCTGATGACCCACCTGACCTGTTAAACAGTGTCCCTGGTATCCAGTGGTCCCACTCCCAGTCCGATCCTTATACCCGTAACAGGGCAAACCATTTGGGTAGACCCCCCCACTGATCGCTGGCCCATTATGAAATTAATAGTTTCTCTGGCTTCTAGTGCCCCCCTCCCTCCACGTGATCGCTGACCTCTAGCCTGTGTACAAAAATAATTCTCCATGGTTGTAGTGGCTCCATCCCGTGATCGCCGGTCACTGGCCCATGTATGACAGACATGTCTCTGGTTTTCTAGTGGTCCCTATATCGCACCCCGTAGTATAGTTCCTGTTCCCTAGTTTCCAGTGGTCCCTCCCCCCCCCTGTTTATGCACTGGGGACCAGAGCATCTCGGAGTGCCCACGAGCCGCTGCCTCTACTCCCAGCCTGAAACCACTTTCCCCGGGAGACACATTGCTGAGCACCCGGATCCTTGGACCTGTCCAGCCCCCCACAGATCACCCCTCGGGAGGGGCCTGCCTTTGCCTACATGGCAGCCGCTCTGGAATTAGAGGGACTGTCCTGCCGGTCGTGGGGCTCAGGAGAGCCAGTGGAAGGCTGGTCTGGCCGGGATATGGCCTGGGCTCCCGGGCCTCCATCACTTCCTCTGGAGTCCACTCAGGGATTTCTTTTGCTTACGCTTCCCCAGAGCACGGATGTTCAATGACGGTGTGCACATAGCTGCTGACATCCGCTGTTCCGCCTTGTTTCGCATTGCTACCTGCAGGACCTGTGGATCTCCATTGGGGCCACTGAGAAGTGATGCACTCCCACTACCCACCCTGGGAAGGGAGAGCAATCCTCTGACGCCAATCCTCCCTCCCTGCTGACCCCAGCAGTCCAAGTCCGCTCCTGAACCAGGTCGTCCAGGTGGCACGAGGTGTGGTGTCCAGCACCTCAACCCTCCTCAGCGCCACCAGGCTGGCCAGTTTTTCACTTTTTAAAAGGAATAAGGAGTCTGAATGAAAACAACCAGTTAGATCAGCAGTCTCTATAGAATGTGAACAATCATAAAATGTTTTTTTTAAACTCGGGACACTTTGAGGCCTAAGGGGGTTGACAGTGTCCCTTTAAGTGACTCCTTATTGTAAAAGACATTTATTTCTTTTGTCTTTAGTTTTTCAAAGTCATTAAATAATTCTTTCAAGCTGTCATCTGTAATGGTCGAACTGGTGGCTAAGGAGATAAAGATCCCCTGCCTTCAAGCAGCGTTTGAGTGATGCTGCTACCCTCTCAAAACAGGTGAGGTTCATTGCTTCACCTTCACTGATTTCTCCCTGTACCTTGTCTTGTCTGGATTCATAGCAAAATAATCGGTGTAGCTTTTGCACCTGTAGCAGTATTGGTGTCTCAATGCAGACAGCAGCTGTATCAGTTCAGAGTTTTGAGCAGAGAGAATAACATATATTTTGCACAAACCATAATGTTAGATAATGTCTTTGTAGAAAATATCTACAAAGCAAGATACATTTTTGGTTAGTGACCCTACCCTAGAAACTGTTGGTGTGCTAGGCGGGTTATTGATATCTTTATGCACCTTTGGAAGAACGTACAATGTAGGAATGACTGGGTTGTTGTTCCTGAGGAACAGTGCCTACTGATTGCTTATACCGTACATCCTTCCAAAAGTGCGCTGTCAATCAGTTGACTAAACTGATTAATAAAAATCAGGAGGAGATTGTGTTCAGTTTTCTCTAAAATGCTTTCTTCTTGATTGCTACATTTTTGCAATCAGTTTTATGCCTTATTGCAGTTTCCCACTTATCAGCCTGCTTAAGTTCTACATAATTCGTTTTTAATTCTTTCAGAGCTTCCCATTCCTTTTTTTTAAAATTAGAATATTTCCTCTCACAATTTTCCCTGAACAGTGAAGAATTCACATAATTATTGAGCAGTCACTGGAATATTAAAATACAGGGTTACCTTTATGACCTGGACAGAAATGTGATTTGGGCCTAAAATCCCTTCTTTATGCTCGTTCATGGTTAACAACCTCCTCTTTGAAAGAATTGTCCAAATTCTCCTGTTGCTCTGTTCCAGAATCTGGGGGGGAGGGGGTCTGGAAGCTTCTAGAACACTGCAGACAGTTCTAGAAGACTGCAAGTCCTGGAACTCTAGCTACTCAGGAACCATGATGTCAGGTGCAGGTGCAGGACTTTACTCTCAGATCTTATCGAAAGATCTGGCCAGAGTGAACCAGACAAGAAGTATATGTGCTCTTCAGGAACAGGCCTGGGTAGCCCACCATGGAATCAAAGCAGTGCAAGGAACTACTGCACCCCAGAGTGAGTTACTGATTATAGTCCACAAAAGAGCCACCAAACTCAGTGATTCAATGCAGATAATGTCAAATTTATTGACAGTGGACAGGCAATACAGGTACATTACTACATAGCTCACAGTAGTCTTGGCGCTTTGATCATTAGAGCTTTGTCAGCGGGTAGAGAGTGAAAGCTGTCTGAGATGGTTTGATGAAAAGATCATGGTTCCAGAACTGGCATGGCCAGTCTGGAGCAGTAAGTAACAGATTGAGCATGGGGTTGCAGGAGGATATGTCAAGGTTGCAGACCTGGTCGGACATCTGGCAACTGGGGTTCAGTGCCAAAAAATGCAGAGTGCTACATTTTGGGACAAAAAACCCTAGGAGGAGCTACCAGCTGGGGGGAGTGCAGTTAGCCGTGACTGAAAAGGAGAAGGATCTGGGGGTGCTCATTACGGGAGCAATGAACAACTCAGCACAATGTAGAAAGGTGGCCGAAAAGGCCAATAGAATGCTGGGTTGTATTGCCGGGGGTATATCCTCAAGGAGGGGGAGGTGATTCTGCTGTTCTATAGATCACTGGTTAGGCCACACCTGGAGTACTGCATTCAGTACTGGCGCCTGTACCTGAAAAGGGACATTAAGTTACTGGAAGGGGTGCAGCGCAGGGTGAAAAAGATGATCTGTGGTCTGGGGGACTTACCAAGCGAGAGTAGGTTGAGGGAACTGAACATGTACTCACTGGAGGAGAGGAGGGAAAGGGGAGATATGATTGAAACCTCCAAGTACATGAAGGGAATAAACAAGACTTATATGGACGGGCTTTTCAAACTGAGAGAGGGCAGGGCCACCCAAGGCCATGATATGAGACTGGAGGGGGGAAGGTTCAGGAGGGAGATGAGAAGGCATTTTTTTACGGAGAGGATAGTGGCCGGGTGGAACCCATTACCGGTGGAAGTGGTATTCACTAGAACACTAGGCAGCTTCAAAAGGGGCTGGGATGGGGCAAGAGGGAGGGTCACAGGAGGGAGGAAGGGGCACCTGCAGAATAAGGGCTGCTAGCTGCACAATCGAACAGACTTGATAGACCATAAGGCCTTTTTCTGCTGGCACTTTTCATTAGTTTGTATATTTTTTTTGCTTGTGATAATGTCTTTTGCATATGAGAGAATTTAGCAAAGCAGAATTACCTTTAGTGTGTCACAGTCCACGCAGTGAAATCATGACACAGCTGTCTCCAGTCCTGACTGAGTCCAAACTGCATCAGTATAGGATGTTTTTTTCCTGGTAATCTCTTCTTTCCTCCTTGTCCTCTGATTAACTTCCCACCAGTGGTGCATCATTATCAGTGATTGTTGCCACTATCTGTGTGTTAGTTTGCCATGCATGAGTTGGCAATGTGTCATCTCTAGTCAGCCATGTCTCAGTGATGCTGTGAGCCTTGGTGTGATTTACAAACAGATTCAGATCCCTAGTTATACACACGATTTCTCACATGTCAGTCTGTGCTGCGGAGAATTCAGGTGACTCAGTAGTGGCTCACAGGGTTGCAGTCCAGCAGTGGTAGATGGTGTTTGCCATCACATTCTCACATGCCTCGCCTGCAAGGTGGATAACATCCTTAATTGTTCATTGTTTTTGTTTTTTAATTGTGAACTCTGCAAAAGCGTTCTGCCCTAAAACAGATAGGCACCTAAACTGCTGTCTTTTTCTGCAGCATCTTTCACAAAGTTTCATGATAGTGCTCTCCTGTAAAACCTGAGTATAAAAATATGGATAAAAGTACCACTGAAAGCAGAAGGTACACTTCAGATGGCTCTTCTCTGCAGTGGTCTGTGGTAACCAAGAAGGCTGAAAAAGCTGCAAAGCACTCCACTGTGAAAGAGCTGTCATCTCTGGTACTCAAGGAGACAGAAGACACTTCAACGTCAAGTAAAGAGCACAGGGTCACAGTTGGGAACACACTGATGGTAGCCTGGTAGCCATAAAAAGCAAAACAAAGGTTTTCTGAACGCCTGCCAAATATTGCAGAAGTATGCAAAAATAAAAGCACTTTGAGGTCCCTCTCACCAAAAAGTAAATAGACGAACCAGTGCAAAAGAAAAGCATGCCCTCCATGGAAGAAATTAAGCAAATATAGCAATTTTTCAAAACAATTCAAAACTTAAGAAACTGTCTCAAGTGTCCTTGGTAATATCCCTCTGAGGAATGTATTTGAGGAGGAAGAGGTGGAGAAACTAATTGCCCTGGAAGATACTACTGAGGGAGACTTTGGTTCCTTGGGGTGAATGAGAACATTGTATCCTATACTGCATTTTTAAACAGATGGCTGATATGGTGACCCTACTTGACACCAAGTCAGAACTGGACATACAGAGGCAGAATTCAATAGTGCTGGGTCTGACCTCAATGAAAAGAGTGATCAAAGCATCCATAAGGCCTTTATGAATGCCACTAAAAAGATTTTAGCTGTGTCTTCAACCTCTGAGGCAGTAGACAAGAAGACTGAGAAAAAATATTTGTGGTACCCAGAGAAGGCTTCGAGTTTATTTGTAACTCTGAGGGGGTTATGTAGGGAGCTGCTTGTGAGAAAGCAAAGACAAATTTATCAGTAGTACTTGCTGATAAAGATTACAGAAAAACTGACATAATGGCTAAAAAGACGTATGCTTCCTCCATCCTGTTGCTGAGCTAGGCAGCCTACCTGAGTTATTCTGCACATTACCAGCAGGTTCTGTGAAATGCAGTTGTGTCACTATATGAGAGCTTGCCTTCCCAAAAGAAGCTTCACCTTGCATATACAGTGAAGGCTGATTGTAAAGCTGCTAAATACCCATTTCTCATGCTGTGGACATGAACGACACTGCACCTAGGGCTCTGGCAAATTCATTGTGTGCCAGAAGGCACTGATTTTCTGTTAAAGGTAGCTCCTTATTTGGTGACAAAATAAAGGTTTAAATGAGTGGAAAAAAAAAGTTCTTATCTGTAACTGTAGCTCTAAGAGTGTATATCCACACTTCTGGCAGGATTCCTTTCCCCTTTAAATCAGTCCGGAAGGTCTTCAGGCTGGCTCCTCCCACCCACTGGGCGATATCCTCCTCTGCAATGCCCTGTGATATCAAATCTGACCCGCTGGAAGCCAGACCAGTGTGCCACTTGCCAGAGGAGGTTGGGTGGGTTGTGTGGATGTACACCATATACCACTCCTAGAATTACAGTTACAGGTGAGTAACTTGTTTTTCTAGGGGTGGATATGGTGTACTTATCCACACTTCTGGTAGATTCCTAGCCGCTCTCCGGGAGGAGGGGGTATGGTGCACACCCTCTATCTAGAGAACATAGATTGGAGAATTGAGGACCCAAAACCAGCATCCCGGCATGAGTCAAGGTCAGTGTGGTAGTAGGAATTGAAGATGTGTACTGACTTCCAGGTAGCAGCCCTGCAGATCTCTTGGAGAGGGATGTCCCTGGAAGCAGCCACCGAGGCAGTGGTATGTCTGGTGGAATGAGCCCCAAGCCATACAGGAGGCTCCCTACCAGCCAGCCTATAGCAGAGGTTGATGCAGTATATAATCCACCTGCCAATTGTCTGCTTAGCTGCCAGTTTGCCAGGTACAGCTTCAGCGTAAGTGACAAACAGCTGGCAAACCTGTCCCTGAACTCCAGCTGTGTGCTTCTTATAGTAGGCACGTGCTCGCCGCAGGTCCTGAGTATGAAGCTTGTGCTTGGCCTCTGAGCTGTGGTTGATGAAGTACACTGAGACATTGATCTCCTGGTTAAGGTGAAACTCTGAGACAGAACTTCGGGTTGGTGAAGGACTGCCTTGTCCCTGTGGAAGACCAGGTAAGGAGACTCCACCAAGAGTGCCTGGAGCTCGCTGATCCTTCTGGGGGATGTGATGGCCACCAAGAAGGCAGTCTTTCATGACCGGTGTGACATCTCACACCTATGCATTGATTTGAATGGCTTGCCCATGAGCATTGCCAACACCAGCAACAAGTCCCAAGGTGGTGGAGGTTCATGCACTGAGGGGAAATGTGGTCAAGGCCCTTAAAGAAGTTCCCGACCATCTTCTCATGCGCCACTGTCGGCATACCTGCCCAAGTCCGATATGCAGAGGTGGCTGTCAGGTGCACCTTGAGGGTTGTCGACCGAAGGCCCAACTGAGAGAGGGTCCACAAGTAATCAAGGATGCTAGCCACGGGACAGGACAGGGGGTCAGTCTCCTTGTCCTTGCACCAAATGGAGAATCTCTTTCATTTGAAAACATAGCACCAATGAGTCGACTCCTTCCGAGAGACCTCCACCACATGGAGGACCTCACCGGAGAGACCCAGAGCCTGGAACTCTAGCCATTAACGAACCAGACTGCCAGGTGTAGGGACTGAAGGTCCGGGTGGAGGACCTTCCCCCCCGAGAGTAGATCTGGACAAAGTGCCAGACACATGGGAGGCCTGCTGCTGAGGCTGAGGAGATCGGGGTACCAAAACTGATGCGGCCAAATGGGACTCCTTCCTGTAGATGTTCTGGGATCAACCACCACTGGATGGCATCCCAGGTGGCCTTGACCCTGAGACCACTGATGGGCCAGCCCCCACTGTAGGGAGCACATTCGCCAGTGGGCCCAATGGACAGTGCTTGTGCAAGTCACCATGAAGCCCAGGAGTCGCAGGAAGTCCCTGGCAGGGTGCAGCTGCCCAACCTGAAATGATTGGGCAAAGAGGCAAAGGAGGAAAGATCCTCTGCCCTGTCTGCCGGGAGCCAGGCTTGGGCTTGGCAAGAGTTGAGCTTCACCCTGATGAAGGAACAAGTTCCAACATGGCCTCATTGACCAGGAGGCCAAGACAATAGCAGGTCTGGAGGGTCAGGTCCCTGGACTGCTCCATCTCCATTCTGGAGGGCCCTGCAGTCATCCAGGTACGAGTACATCTGGACCCTTCAATGCCTCAGGAAGGCTGCCACCATTGCTGTGCATTTGGTAAAGATCCTTGTAACTGAGGAAAGGCAGAAAGGTATGGCCTGGAACTCGTTGAGGGTCCCCTCTGTGTGGAACCGAAGGAACCGCTGGTGGGATGGACGGATGGGGACATGGAAGAAGACGTCCCACAAGTCCAGGGAGCAGAACCACATGTGCTGTTCCACATACAGAATGATCTGGTTCAGAGTGACAGTTCTGAAAGTGCACGACTGCAGGAACTTGTTCAGGTCGTGCAGATCCAAGGTGGGGCACCAGCCCCCTGTCTGTTTTGGAAACAGAAAGTATCTGGAAACAAACCCTGGATCAGCTGGTGGATCCGGGACACGAACCACCACCTCTTCTGGAGGAGCTGGTGATGTCCTCTCGAAGGGCTGACTGCATGTCTGTGGATACCACATCTTCCCGAGGGATGCAGGCTCGGCTGGGAGGGAGAGCCTCGAACTTCAGAGGCAAACCCTGACCGATCAGCTCTAGTACCCACTTGTCTGTAGTAACACTGGACCAGGCAGAAAGAAAGTGGTGGAGCCGGACACCCCTGGAAGGATCTAGGGGAGACGACGGGCAGGGAAGGGGCACCCCCCAACCCGTCACTGGGCAGGCTTGGAGGCTGAGGCAGGGTCAGTGAAGAGTGTTGCTGGACCTCGACCACCTGGCTTCCGGACCATGTAAGTGACCGACTTAGGCCTGGGAGGCCAGGACTACTGGTGTCCAGCCGAGGTCTTGGAAGGCTTGGCTGCAGGGCCGGGTGAAGCCAGAAGGATTTTTTTCAGAGGTTTGGAGCCCCTGTCCTTTTGGGCTGAGGTGAAAGAGTCCAAGCTGGTATTGGACTTCTCAATCCTAGTGAGATGGCCATCCACCCCTATCTCGAACAAGTTGATGCCCAGGAAGGGGACATCCGCCAATTTGTGCTGGTATCCACTGTGAAGCTCAAGATCCACAGCCAAGCCCAGTGGTGCATAGTCACAGCCACAGATCTGGCGCAGGAATCACCGATGTCCATGGCTGTCTGGAGCTGCTGTTTGGACACAGCAGAGCCCTGGTCCTGGACCTGAATGACCGTCAACTGAAGGTCGGCTGGGAGCCGAGAGACCACCTTGTCCAGGGTGCCCAACAAGGCATGAGTGAGGTGGGCCATCATTAAGGCTGAACTAGCCTTGCTGAGGCCAAGAGACAAGGCTGCATAAACTTTCTGAGCCATATGATCCAATTTGTTGGATTCCTTGTTGGGGAAGTTTGTCAACATCCCTGACATTGCCCGTCCGACAGAACACAGAGTCAGCAGCTAAGCCCTCAACCGAGGGATGCTCAGTGAAACCAGAGCGGGAACCCATGGGGACCACATACTTTCGAGCTATACGGGCTGACGGAGTTGGGCAGGAGGCTGGATGCTGCCAGAGCTCCAGTGTGGGCCCAAGAATGGCCTTGGCCACTGGGAAGGTAACCCCTGGGGAATCATCTCGGTCGAGGATCTCGGTGAGGGGATACTTAGCCCATTTCTGGATGGGCTCCAAATGGATCCCTGTAGCTTCCAAGATTAGGTGGTGCATGGTCCTGAAGGAAGTGGGACCATGGTCCGTAGACAGAACCTCTCCGGATTCCAGGTCACCCAGCCTGGAATGCATAGAGGAACCCTCCGACTCTGAGGATTCATTGAAAACCAGTCGACACCCCCCCCCCCAGAGTCCCTGCTAACCTTGCGGGGCTCGTCGGCCCAAGTGATCGCGACCGACAGCCGCCGAGGAAGCCTGAGGCAGTACGAGCATCCTTGGACAGAGAACCATCCTTCGACTGAATTGGCAGGAGTTCCACCCGAGTGGATGGAGAGGCCAGAATTGGCCAAGCCGGAACCAGTTCAGGCCCAGCACCCAAGAGGAGCTACTGCCACATAATCTCCTCGTAGCACTGTCGCAACTTGCAATGGAGCAGATCCTCCCCCGAAGAGAAGAGGAAGAATAGCGGCAACACTGCTTACCTGAGTTCCGAGAGCGCAACCACCGACTATGGCAAGAGCTACTTGCCCTCCAGGCATGGGCCTGAGATCTCGACCTCTGCCACCGAAACCGGACAGCGGGGAGAGGCAGGAAGCATCGAGGGACGCTTTGGGCCCCCTGCAAGCTCGACGTCCCAAGGGGGCTGATCTGACCCTCTCTGGGACTGCAAAGTCAGGACCAGAGTCCTGGAGGGGAAAGTATCCCCCTCGTCCAGCAACAACGGGTCGAGAAAAATCTCGACCAGCTGGTTGGCCAGTGTCTCAGCCGACATGCTCGACAGGGACACTGTGGGGCCAGCAACCTGGACAGAAACATTGGCTGATGCCGATTCATCGAGGAACGTCGACAAAGCAGGAGCACAGAAATCTGAGGCCCGAGAGCGGTCGCAATCCCACGACTTGCAACGGGACTTTTTAACTTTTTCCTTGGAGTCCTTCTTGGATTTCGACCCACAGGAAGAGCCTTCCCTGAGGGTGGGAAGGGACTGGCATAAGTCATAGAACGCTCTTGTAAATGAGGTGCCAAAGCCCAGTGGTACCATCGTAGATATTGTGGAAGACCCCGCGGCCACCCGGGTGGCAGCTTCCCAAAATCTGCCATTTGTTCAGCTGACCCAGCAGCCACAGAGACCTCCATATAGATGTTCTTTGACTAAACGGGAGGATACCTCTTGTGCAGACAACCCAGTAAAAGTCGAGCGTACCGGTCCTTCAGGGTGGAGGGATGCTGAGTGTGGCACAGGCCACGAGCCTGGGAGTCATGTTCCTGGCCCAGACAATACATGCACGTGGGGTGAGGGTCCATGCATGACATTTTTTGTCTGCATGGACAAAGCTTAAAACAGGGCACCGACTTCGGAGCAGATGAGCCCATGGTGCGAACATAGTAAACTGCAAAGCAGCCTGAAGACCAATGGAGTTTGAAATTTTGAAACAAAGATAGTGCTTACACAAATGCAGAACACTATGGATGGAACCTGTCTCTTCCAGCGGAAAGGAGTATCTGGTGTCACGGGATGTTGCAGAGGAGGATACCACTCAGGTGGGTGGGAGGAGCCAGCTTCTAGACCTTCCGACCTGATTTAAAGGGGAATGGAATCCTACCAGAAGTGTAGATAAGTACACCATATCCACACCCCTAGAAGCCAGTTTTAAGAATTTGACAGAAAAAGAGAAGTTCACAGTGCCTTATAGACCCTTTAAATGGAGAGGTATGGGAATGGCTTAGTACAGCAGACCTCATATACACCATGAATGCACAGTTCAAAGGGATACAGAGAGAGACAGAGGCAGAAGGCAAAGGGGAGATGGACAGAGATCTGCATCAGCTCCCCAACCCCCAGGCAAAATCTAACCCTTGACAAATTTGACCTTGTCTCCTTAGACCTGTTGCCAATAGGAGCATGCCTCTCATATTACCTTGAATAGTGGAAAATATTTACCACAGACAAGTGCATTGGAGGTAATAAGAAAGGCTCAAGACTTCAGTTAGTAACATTTCTGAAGTGCAGCAAATTTCGTGTTTTCAGCTGAGTGAAAAGAGCAAAAGCACACACAGAATTTACAATGCACGGCAGTTGTCACTGGGAGAGCTACTGAAAAGAGCCTGCTCAGCTCCCAGTGAAAAACCAACAAGGAACAGAGCACTCATAACTTAGAGAGAGGACTGCTAACTCCACATTCAGCTTCAAACAAAAACTGTTTTTTCTCACACAGTTAGCCATAAAAATTGATGCAGGTCAGCCCCATTAGGATACCCATCCTGCAAGCCTAATGGGGATGACCTGCATCAATTTTTATGGCTAATTGTGTGAACAAAAAAAAGTATTTATTTGAAGCCAAACGTGGAGTTAGCCATCCTTTCTCTAGGTTACAAGCGCTCTGTTTCTTGTTGGTTTTTCAGCTGAGCACAAGTCTGCTGGAATTGGAAGTGAAAAAGTTAAGAGCTAAATGCTGTGGAGCAGATTCCTGTTTCCCAGCTGGAAAAAGACTTTCTCTCTCTGAAGAAACATTGGGAATCCGTTTTCCCCTACAGGCTCGCCTTCCTATGGAATCTAACTCCTTTCCTAAGAAACTCGCCCTCGCACAACTCGAACAAACAACTTTGCATACTACCTCACCCCACATTCTCCTGCTTCTCACCTTCTCGGGTCTCACCTACAGGACATCTAGTCCTCCCCACGAAATACTAAACTACGTAGGAATCTTGTTTTCTCTTCTCAGAAGCAGTTACTCTCTGCTTTTCATGTACTTCCAGCAATATACTATATACAAATATTGCCACTGTATTTTAGCTTTGTATAAATGATGCCTACCTAGCCATACCTTCTATGGCTATAACATGTATCCATTTGTAGATATGTATTCTATATGTGTGTACGTATGTGTGCATATGTGTGTGTGTGTGTGTGTGTGTTATATATATATATATATATATTTATTCATTGCAAAGAACTTCGATAATGCATCAGCTAGGGTTGATAGCACAGCAACAAAAGTATGGAAATGTGATGTTAGGGTTATCACCCTACCACCCCATCACTCCACCCTCCACACCAACATGTTGGGGTGCCATGGGGTCCTCAGGCCCAACTCTCACCCCATTCCATGTCTGAACAAGTTGACATGATACAGTATAGAAGAATGGTGTGAGAGTTAAGTCTAACGACCCCATGGCACACCCCGACGTCTGTTGGTGTGTGGAGGGTGGGGTGGTAGGGGTGGCAACCCTAACATCACATTTTCATACTTTTGTCGCTGTGCTATCAACCCTAACTAATGCATTAACAAAGTTATTTCAATGAATTTCCCTTCATTTTGAGAAAGTGTAATGTAACGGGTAACTGGCATGTGTTTATGGGAGCGCGGGCCCTCCAGGCCCTGCTGTCCCTTCAAGTTGTCCATTGTTTGTGTAATGGTATGCATATGTGGGAGTGCAGGCCCTCTGGGCCCTGCGCTTCCACATACACATAAATATGAAGCCATACAGCATCCCCATAGTACTGAAAAGGAACCCTCGTAACACTTATTTGGCAATATCTCAGTAACCGTAGCAACTATAGAAAAAAATTCCACTGCAGTTGTAATCATAACTTTGAAACCTCCACACGTGATTAGTCCACTAGACTAAGCCTCAGGTAGAGAAAAATCCGTATCTCGAATCGTTTTAGAGATACGGGTGCTGAAAGGCGCCGCAGTGTTATCCTATGGGAAATTTCTCAACTTCAGAACACTGTGACTATGTGCCTGGTAAATGTTTTAGGACCAAACCACACAAAAGGCACATCTGTGGGACCAGGGCTTGCCACCCTGCACATTTCAGCCCAAAAGCATAATCCGTCTTGGCACAATGAAGTGACAAAGAAATCAACACATGGGACAGTGTTTTCGAGCTGTGTTTTCGTGATAACTGTAATGTGTTTGAAGCACTCATCCCTATAATGGAAATATTTTTGAGCACAAAAATATGTTGCTGAGCTACCTTTTTTTGTGTGCGAGATCATTACTGTGCACACAAAAAATGTTTCTAGGGACATGGATATGTTGTTCATCCACACTGTCTGGCAGGTTCCTTGCCGCTTTAAATCTTGCCGGAAGGTCTTCAAGCTGGGTCCTCCCACCCACCCAGGTGGTAAAACTCTCAGCTCTGCCCCATGACGTCAGATCTTCCTTACTGCTTGGAAGCTCAGGTTCCCTCCTTAACACTCTGCATATAGACTGGATCCTAACTCTTCGGTTCGCCCGAAATTAGTTTTAAAATTCTCAAGACTTCGGTCAAATTCTCCCCTCACGGCTGCAATGGACAAATCGACTCCTGGTTTTCGGCGGTGCCCATGCGGGCAGATGATGTCCAGGACGGATCCGCACTCCATATGCGTCTACTGCCTCGGCCTTGATCACGACCCGCAGGCCTGCGAGTTGTGTAGATCTTTCTCGGCCAACGTCCTTGAAGACTGTGCTGCCCGGTTACAACTTGGGCACCCCAAGAAGCGTTATCCGCCGGTGAAGTCCAAGGAGGCCCATTGGGCGGTGTCAGCGGCAGCTGGCTCAGCTGAGCAACTCGAGCAGATGATCGCCCTCGAGGAGGAGGCGGCCCAGGCCGCATCCTCATCTTCCTCGATCGCGGCATTTATCCCGCTCTCTCTGGGATCCTCCTACACAGCTTCTTTTAGGGAGCTTTGCCAATCCCTTTCCATGAAGGGAGAGGGGCCATCGAGACACTCTTCTCGGTCAAGAAAGAAGGACTCAAAGGGAAAGTCCCACTGTTGACGTTCGTGGGAGCAGGAGAGGTCCCCTTCCCTGGACAGTCAACACTTGACTTCGGTCGAGGTTGCGGCTAAGGCTGCTGGCTTCACGGTGTCCCTGTCAGGTCAGCCGGCCGAGACACCCGTCGACACGGTCGAGAATTTTCTCGACCCGTCGGACGGGCTGTCGACTGGTGAAGCCGACAACCATTCATCACCGGTTCCCCTGGTGAATGAAGACTTGCCTCGTCTCCTGTGCGGAGTCGGTCAAGGTTCCCGAGCTGAGGAGGCGGGTGTCCCGCTCCCTCCCAGACCCACCCTCGAAACACCGAGGGTCTTGGTCTCGGACCTCGACTCAGTCCACCCGATCCCACCGACATTGGCGGTCTCAGCACGAGTGGCGGCGGGCGGCGCGTCGTCGCCGTCTTCCTCCCGGAAGAGGAAGCAGCGCCAAGTGCGTGAAGCTACGAAGAACTTAATGTGGCAGCAGCTGCTATTGTCGAACAGCTGATGCCGCCGCCTTTCCGGCCATTAGTGGCTGTCACCTGAAAGGCCGAAACAACCCCTCATGGTAGTCGAGATGCCCAAGCCTGGGCCGGTTGTTCGGCCGAAACCAGCTGCCTCACCGATTGTGATGGCACCTCCACAACCGAAATCGGGGGCGCCGTCCAAGGACTGTCGGTCGGGTCAGGGTCTGCCCCACCAGTTGTCGGTCACCCTCACTCCTGACTGTCCTCGGCAGGTGGAGGGTGGCTCAGGCCCCAGGCAGCTCTTCGCAGACTCCTCAGAGTCTGACGACGACTCCTCCCTGTTTTCCAGGGCCCTTGACCTGGAGTCCTCTGGGGGGCAGTCGCTGGACGAGAGCCCATCATCGTTCATGGGTCTGCTTGACTCATCTCGGGTCACGGGATGCAGCTCGAGCCCGTGTCCAGCCGGGCCAGTATCCCCTCACGGAGATACTGGACCGAGGGATTCTCCACGGAGGACCTTTCCGGTGGCTGAAGCCATTGTTGGCCCAGCCTTGAGCTTTGGCAGTGGCCGGCTTCCTGTCCTGCGCCCGGCCAGGATGGCCAGGAAGTATGCGATCCATACTGGCTCTTTGTCTGTTTTTTCAGAACACCCCTCTGCGGAGGGGTTGGTCACCAATAGCGTTTTCCGCCGCTCCGGGAATGCTAGGGATGTGGATAAGCCCCCCGACAAGGAGTCCAAAAAGCTGGACTATGCTGGGCGCAAGGTGTACGCTGCGTCCTCCCTCGGCCTCCGTCAGGCCAGCTCAGCCGTGCTGATGGCGCACTTCTCCCACGCCCTCATGGGCTCCCTGGATGAGGTGATCCCTCATCTCCCGGCCGACCTGCAGACTACGGTCAAGCAGGTGCGGGATCAGGGAAGGGCAGTGGCAAAACAGCAGCTCCAAACAGCTCTAGACATTGGAGACTCCTGTGCCCGATCAGTAGCAGCCGCAGTGGCCTTGCGCCGCAGAGCCTGGCTGAGGATATCCACCTTCACGGCAGATACCCAGCACAAACTGGCTTACGTCCCCTTCTTGGGGACTGACCTGTTCAGCCCTGGAGTGGAATTTCCCTTTATTTTGAGAAAGTGTAATGTAACGGGTAACTGGCATGTGTTTGTGGGAGTGCGGGCCCTCCAGGCCCTGCTGTCCCTTCAAGTTGTCCATTGTTTGTGTAATGGTATGCATATGTGGGAGTGCAGGCCCTCTGGGCCCTGCGCTTCCACATACACATAAATATGAAGCCATACAGCATCCCCATAGTACTGAAAAGGAACCCTCGTAACACTTATTTGGCAATATCTCAGTAACCGTAGCAACTATAGAAAAAAATTCCACTGCAGTTGTAATCATAACTTCGAAACCTCCACACGTGATTAGTCCACTAGACTAAGCTTCAGGTAGAGAAAACCGTATCTCGAATCGCTTTAGAGATACGGTGCTGAAAGGCGCCAAGAGTGTTATCCTATGGGAAATTTCTCAACTTCAGAACACTGTGACTATGTGCCTGGTAAATGTTTTAGGACCAAACCACAAAAAGGCACATCTGTGGGACCAGGGCTTGCCACCCTGCACATTTCAGCCCAAAAGCATAATCCATCTTGGCACAATGAAGTGACAAATAAATCAACACATGGGACAGTGTTTTCGAGCTGTGTTTTCGTGATAACTTTAATGTGTTTGAAGCACTCATCTCTATAATGGAAATATTTTTGAGCACAAAAATATGTTGCTGAGCTACCTTTTTGTGTGCGAGATCATTACTGTGCACACAAAAATGTTTCTAGGACATGGATATGTTGTTCATCCACACTGTCTGGCAGGTTCCTGCCGCTTTAAATCTTGCCGGAAGGTCTTCAAGCTGGGTCCTCCCACCCACCCAGGTGGTAAAACTCTCAGCTCTGCCCCATGACGTCAGATCTTCCTTACTGCTTGGAAGCTCAGGTTCCCTCCTTAACACTCTGCATATAGACTGGATCCTAACTCTTCGGTTCGCCCGAAATTAGTTTTAAAATTCTCAAGACTTCGGTCAAATTCTCCCCTCACGGCTGCAATGGACAAATCGACTCCTGGTTTTCGGTGCCCATGCGGTCAGATGATGTCCAGGACGGATCCGCACTCCATCGTCTACTGCCTCGGCCTTGATCGACCGCGGGCCTGCGAGGTTATGTAGATCTTTCAATGCGCGTCCTTGAAGACTACGCTGCCCGGTTACAACAGGCTTGAAGCGTTATCCGCGGTGTGAAGTTCAGAGGCCCATTGAGGCGGTGTCATGACAGCTGGCTCAGCTGAGCAACTCGAGCAGATGATGCCCTCGAGGAGGCGGCCCAGGCCCATCCTCATCTTCCTCGATCATGGCATTTATCCCGCTCTCTGGGATCCTCCTACACAGCTTCTTTTAGGGAGCTTTGCCAATCCCTTTCCATGAAGGGAGAGGGGCCATCGAGACACTCTTCTCGGTCAAGAAAGAAGGACTCAAAGGGAAAGTCCCACTGTCGACGTTCGTGGGAGCAGGAGAGGTCCCCTTCCCTGGACAGTCGACACTTGACTTGGTCGAGGTTGCGGCTAAGGCTGCTGGCTTCACTGGTGTCCCTGTCCAGGTCAGCCTGGCGAGACACCCGTCGACACGGTCGAGAATTTTCTCGACCCGTTGGACGGGCTGTCGACTGGTGAATCCGACAACCATTCATTCCCGTTCCCCTGGTGGAAACCGAGGACTTGCCTGCGCCTCCTGTGCCGGTGTCCCCGGTCAAGGTTCCCGAGCTGAGGGAGGAGCGGGTGTCCCCCGCTCCCTCCCAGACCCACCCTCGGAAACACCGAGGGTCTTGGTCTCGGACCTCGACTCAGTCCACCCGATCCCACCCGACATTGGCGGTCTCAGCACCCGGAGTGGCGGGCGGGCGCCGCTAGTCATCGTCTTCCTCCCGGAAGAGGAGAGGCTTCGGCGCAAATTGCGTCGAAGCTACGAGGACTTAATGTGGCAGCAGCTGCTATTGTCTGGGAACAAGCTGATGCCGTCGCCTTCCCGGGCCATTAAGTGGCTGTCACCTGAAAGGCCGAAACAACCCCTCATGGTAGTCGAGATGCCCAAGCCTGGGCCGGTTGTTCGGCCGAAACCAGCTGCCCCACCGATTGTGATGGCACCTCCACAACCGAAATCGGGGGTGCCGTCCAAGGACTGTCGGTCGGGTCAGGGTCTGCCCCACCAGTTGTCGGTCACCCTCACTCCTGACTGTCCTCGGCAGGTGGAGGGTGGCTCAGGCCCCAGGCAGCTCTTCGCAGACTCCTCAGAGTCTGACGACGACTCCTCCCTGTTTTCCAGGGCCCTTGACCTGGAGTCCTCTGGGGGGCAGTCGCTGGACGAGAGCCCATCATCGTTCATGGGTCTGCTTCGACTCATCTCGGAGTCCACCGGGATGCAGCTCGAGCCCGTATCCAAGCGGGCCAAGTATCCCCTCACGGAGATACTGGACCGAGGGGATTCTCCCACGGAGGCCTTTCCGGTGGCTGAAGCCATTGTTGGCCCAGCCTTGGAGCTTTGGCAGTGGCCGGCTTCCTGTCCTGCGCCTTCGGCCAGGATGGCCAGGAAGTATGCGA
Source organism: Neoceratodus forsteri (assembly GCA_016271365.2). Classification (NCBI taxonomy): domain Eukaryota; kingdom Metazoa; phylum Chordata; order Ceratodontiformes; family Ceratodontidae; genus Neoceratodus; species Neoceratodus forsteri. The sequence continues at coordinate 1,547,547,162 of CM057455.1, read as the reverse complement.
TCCATACTGGCTCTTTCTCTGTTTTTTCGGAACACCCCTCTGCGGAGGGGTTGGTCACCAATAGCGTTTTCCGCCACTCCGGGAACGCTAGGGATGTGGATAAGCCCCCCGACAAGGAGTCCAAAAAGCTGGACTATGCTGGGCGCAAGATGTACGCTGCGTCCTCCCTCGGCCTCCGTCAGGCCAGCTCGGCCGTGCTGATGGCGCACTTCTCCCACGCCCTCATGGGCTCCCTGGATGAGGTGATCCCTCATCTCCCGGCCGACCTGCAGACTACGGTCAAGCAGGTGCGGGATCAGGGAAGGGCAGTGGCAAAACAGCAGCTCCAAACAGCTCTAGACATTGGAGACTCCTGTGCCCGATCAGTAGCAGCCGCAGTGGCCTTGCGCCGCAGAGCCTGGCTGAGGATATCCACCTTCACGGCAGATACCCAGCACAAACTGGCTTACGTCCCCTTCTTGGGGACTGACCTGTTCAGCCCTGGAGTGGAAGGCCACCTCCAGAGGATCGAAAAGTCCAACACTACCCTGGACTCTGTCATCTCCGCCCAGAAGGACAAGGGCCGTCGTCAGCAACATAAGTCCTTTCGACCTTCTGCTCCTGCAGCACATCCGGCCCAGCAACACCAGCATTAGGGCCAGCAGGCTCGCGCTTGGCACCCCAAAGCCAAGCCTGAAGCAGGGAGGAAAAGGTCCAGGAGGTCCCTCAGCCAGTCCTTCCTCCAAGCCTGCCCAGTGACGGGTTGAGGGGTGTCTGCCCCAGTCTCGTCGCTCCCCCCTGGGTTCCCCCCGTGGGGGGACGGCTCCGCCACTTCCTTTCCGCCTGGTCCGCTTTCACCACAGACCACTGGGTGTTGGAGGTGGTAGGAAAGGGCCTGCCTGTGGAGTTCAAGCAGGCCCCGCCCTTCCGAGCTGTCGCCCCACGGCGGCTACGGGGTCCGCAGCCTCCCTGTCAGCTCGTTGAGCTGACATCGCCCTGCTCCTCACAGAGGAGGTGATCAGGAAGGTGGTGGATCCTCCACCAAGCCCAGGGTTTGTGTCCAGGTATTTCCTGGTCCCGAAACGGATGGGGAGCTGGCGCCCCATTCTAGACCTGCACGACCTGAACAGGTTCTTAAGGTCTCGAACCTTCAGGATGGTCACTCTGGCTCAGATCATTCCATCCTTGTAACGAGGCATGTGGTTCTGTTCTCTGGACCTCCAGGACGTGTTCTTTCACGTCCCAATCCGTCCATCCCACCAGAGATTCCTCCGCTTCAGGGCAGAGGGGTCCCTCTACGAGTTTTAGGCCATGACCTTCAGCCTTTCTCTAGCTCCCAGGATCTTCACCAAATGCATGGCAGTGGTGACAGCATTCCTGCGGTGCTGAAGGGTCCGGCTGTACCCCTACCTGGACGACTGGCTGATTGCGGCCTCCTCCAGAATGGAGGTGGAGCGGTCCAGGGATCTGGCCCTCCAGGTTTGCTCTCAAGTTGGCCTCCTTATCAATGAGGCCAAGTCGGAACTTGTGCCAAAGAAGTGATACAATTCATCAGGGCAGAGTTTGACTCTCTGCGAGCCAGAGCACGGCTCCTGGTGGACAGGGCTGAGGTTCTTTCCTCCTTTGCCCAATCATTTCAGGTTGGGCAATTGCACCCTCCCTAGGACTTTCTGCACCTCCTGGGCCTCATGGCGGCCTGCACCAGCGTGGTCCGTTGGCACATGCGTCCCCTACAATGGGGACTGGCTAGCCAATGGTCACAGCGCTCCGATCCTTTGGATCAGCTAGTGACAGTGACCCAGGACATGTGGAATGCTCTCCAGTGGTGGACCGTTCCAGCTCATCTGCAGGAGGACATACCGTTTGTCTGCCCTGAGCCGATGGTCTCTCTATCGACCGATGCCTCTCTGATGGTTTGGGGTGCCCATCTGGGGGAGCACAGAGCGCATGGCCTCTGGTCCCCTCAGGAGTCCCGATGCCACATCAACCTACTGGAGCTTCAAGTGGTTCATCTAGCCCTCACCGCCTTCGCTCCATTTGTACGGGGTCAAGTGGTCCAGGTCCAGACAGACAATACCACAACCATGTGCTACCTAAACCACCAGGGCGGGACGCGCTCCATGCCTCTTTGCAGGGAAGCTCTCTGCATTTGGTCCCTCGTGCGCAGCCTGGAGGCAGATCTCCCTGCCATCCATGTGGCAGGAGCCTCCAACATTCTGGCCGATGCCCTAAGCCGGATAGGGGCTGCGTCCCACAAGTGGTCTCTCCTGCCGGAGGTAGAACAAGATCTGTTCTCCCACTGGGGCATGCCTCAGGTGGACCTGTTTGCCTCAGGAGAATGCAAAGCTGAGGCAGTTTCATGCTCACCCCCCTCAGCAGGGCTCGCTGCAGGGGGATGCCTTCTCGAGGCCATGGACCCCGGGCCTCTTCTACGCCTTTCCCCCATTTCCCTTGATCCACAAGGTGCTCCTCAAGGTGAGGAGGGACAAGACACAGGTGATTCTGGTAGCCCCAGACTGGCACCGCCAGTTCTGGTATCCAGATCTCCTCAGTCTCAGCTCCAGGCTCCCAAGGCGCCTTCCAGCCCGCCCGGACCTGATCTCAGTCAATCAGGGTAAGGTTTTCCATCCGGACCTTCAATCCCTGCACCTGATGGCCTGGTTCCTGAGCGGCTAGAATTCCAGGCCTTGGGTCTTTCCAGCAAGGGTCCTCAACGTGGTTGAGGCATCCCGTAAGGAGTCGACCAGAAAATGCTACGCCTTTAAATGGAAGAGATTCTCCATTTGGTGTCAGGGCAAGGGCCTGGACCCTTCCTCCTGTTCCTTGGCAAGCATTCTGGCCTACCTATGGTCCCTTTCTCAGCAAGGGCTTCGGTCGACGACCCTTAAGGTGCACCTGGCAGCCATCTCTGCTTACTGGGCGTGGGCCGGGAAGCAGTCGGTGGCACAGGAGAAGGTGGTCGGGTGCTTTTTCAAAGGCCTTGATCACATATCCCCTCCGGTGCGAGAACCTCCACCTCTGTGGGATCTCCTGCTGGTATTGGCTAAGCTCATGGGCAAGCCATTCGAACCGATACACAGGTGTGACATCTCTCACTTGTCATGGAAGACCGCCTTCTTGGTGGCTATCACGTCAGCCAGAAGGATGGGAGAACTCCAGGCGCTTTCCATCGAGTCTCCTTATCTGGTCTTCCACAGGGACAAGGTTGTCCTGCGCCCGCACCCAAAATTCCTTCCGAAGGTGGTGTTGGAGTTTCACCTTAACCAGGTGTTGACTCTGCCGGTGTTCTACCCCAGTCACACCTCGGAGGCCAAATATAGGCTCCATACTTTGGACCCTAGAAGAGTGCTCACTTATTACAAGAAGCGGACGGCTGAAGTTCGGGGAGAGGTTCGCCAGCTGTTTGTCACCTACGCTGAAGCCGCACCTGGCAGACCTGCAGCCAAGCAGACGATAGGCAGGTGGGTCACCTCCTGCATAGATCTCTGCTATAGGTTGGCGGCCATGGAGCCTCCCAGAGGGATAAGAGCTCATTCTACCCGCCATAACGCTGCATCGGTGGCTGCTTCGAGGGACGTCCCTATCCAGGAAATCTGCAGGGCTGCTACCTGGAAGTCAGCACACACCTTCATTACCCACTACCACATCAACCTTGAGTCACGCCGGGATGCTGGTTTTGGGGCCTCGGTTCTCCAGTCATTATTCCCTAAGTAGGGGGTGTGCACCTTGCCTCCCTCCTCCTGGAGAACTGCTAGGAGTCTGCCAGACAGTGTGGAGGAACAACATATCCATGTCCCTAGAAATACAGGTTACTCACCCATAACAGGAGTTCTAGGAATGGTATATGTTGTTCATCCACACGACCCACCCGGCCTCCCCGGCTTCGACGCACAACCTGGCTTCCAGCGGGCTAGATCTGGCGTCATGGGGCGGAGCTGAGAGTTTTACCACCCAGGTGGGTGGGAGGAGCCAGCTTGAAGACCTTACGGCAAGATTTAAAGTGGCGAGGAACCTTCCAGACAGCGTGGATGAACAACATATACCATTCTTAGAACTCCTGTTACAGGTGAGTAACCTGTATTTACTACCCATCCATAAATCCCTTAAGAAACAGGTTAACAAGATCCTGCAAACCCCTACTTCTGTGCCACTGGTTGACAGAAAGGTGAATAAGTATTGAGTGGCTAAGGGTGGAGCAGATTTCCTGTTCGGGCACCCTAGCCATGAGGGAGTGGTGCAGGCTGCTGCCTATGATAAGGCAGGCATCCCCTTGGCCTCTCACCCTCCTGACAAAGATTCAAGGAGGATGGATTCCATTGCTAAGAAGGTGTATTTGGGATCCTCTCTGGTCATCAGGCAGGCTTCATACATGGCCTATATAGCCAGATAGAGAACATTGTGGAACACTGTGATGAAGATCACAAAATCTGTCCCAGCCCCTATGGCAGCTGGTCTGGAGTAGGCTGCAAAAAGGGGTATAGAGGCTTCAGAAGCCCAGTTTAGGCTGGCTGTGGACAACAGTGACACTGCGGCCAGACAAATGGCTTCTTCTGCATCACTCAGGAGGTTTGTTTGGCTCAGGACTACTAACCTGACCTAGGACACACAGTCCAAGGCTCTGGACTTTCCATGTGAGCCTACCTCTCTGTTTGGTGAGCAGACGGAGGTCTACATGAAAAAGATGGATGATTATAAGACAGCATATAAAAATGTTGCAGCTAAAGAGAAGGTTTACACTCCCCAAAAGCAACATGCCAGGGGAACCAGAGGCAGGGGTCAGTATAAGCCATTCTTCCAACCTTAGGCCTATTCCCATTACCAACAGCAGAGAGGTTACTGCAAGGGCAGAAGAGGTGGCAACCGAATTAGCCCCAGCACTCAAACAGCATCCCAACGTAAGCAGGCTCCCTGAGGTGTCTGCTTGGTTTGCCTTCCCAACCCAGATAGGGGGCAGGCTGGCCCACTACCTCCAGAAATGGCAAACCATCACCACAGACAGATGGGTCTTGGAGGTGGTTGGCCAAGGCCTGACTCTCAGTTTCAAGCTCAGACTAAAGCGGAGAGCAAGGGTCTTCAGACCATCCTCCCCATCAGAAACAGTGTTACTTGAAAGGGAAGTATTAAACCTCCTATCTCTGGGAGCAACAGAGCCAGTTCCTCTGGCACATAGAGGGAAAGGGCTCTACTCAAGGTACTTCCTCACAATAAAGAAAATGGGAGTGGCGACCCATACCGTATCTCAGGCACCTAAACAGGCATCTGCTGACTACAATCCTTCCAACCCTAAGGCAAGGGGATTGGTTGGCATCCCTGAATCTAAAGAATGCATATTTCCACATCCCCGTAAGGCAGTCCCACAGAAAATTCCTCAGATTCAGACTGCCATCAGGCCATTACCAGTTCAAGGCAATGCCTTTCGGACTTACTTCTGCTCCAAGGGTGTTCACAAAATGCTTGGCTGTGGTAGTGACACACCTCAGGAGACAAGGAGTAACAGTCTTCCCTTACCTGGATGACTGGCTAGTCATGGGGCAGTCCCCTCAACAGGTAAGGCAGTCTCTGGCACTCACACAGGAACTGCTATGGTCGCTGGGGTTCCTGGTCAACGTGAAAAAGGCAGTGTTGAAGCCAATGCAGCTCCTGGAGTTCATCGGAGCCAAAGTGGACTCAGTGAGAGGAAAGGCTTTTCTTCACCAGACAAGGGCAGACAGCCTAGTGCAGCTCACAGGCACCTTCAGGCCCCAAAGCGTAAGGCCAGCCAGGCATTTCCTGCAGTTGTTAGGCCATATGGCAGCCTCAACAGCTACAGTATCAGGGGCAAGATTTCAGATGAGAGATGTCCAGTATCGTCTTAAGCTCTACTGGCACCAGAAAACAGATTCATTATCAAAGCTGGTCCCAGTCTCACAAATGTTCAGTCAAGCACTTCAGTGGTGGTTGGACATGGACAACCTCAGGCAGGGAGTCCCATTTCTACAGTAACAGCCCTCCCTGGTGCTAACCACAGATGCTTCCCTACTGGGTTGGGGGGGCACACCTAGAGGAGCATACTGTTCACAGTACATGGCTCAAACAAGAATTCTTACTCCACATCAACCTGCTGGAGCTCAGGGCAGTCTTCCTAGTACTTCAGGCATTTTCTTACAGGGAAAGGTGGTGCAGGTCATGACAGGCAGCACAACCACAATGTACTACATCAACAAGCAGGGAGGCACAAGGTCAACACCCCTGTGCACAGAAGCCATGAAAATACAGAGACTGGCTTATTCTCTGGGAATTGTCTTGTCAGCAGTTCACTTACCAGGAAAGGACAATGTGATAGCAGATGCACTGCGCAGGATAAATCATAACCATCACTAATGGTCACTGACTAGGCAGGTGTTGCAGTTAGTGTTCAAAAGGTAGGGCAGTCCAGAGATGGACCTTTTCGCAGCCCCAGACAACTACCAGCTTCCCCTTATGCGCTGCAGCACCCCAATGAGGGGCCCAGTCCCACTGGACGCACTGATCCTGGACTGGACAGGGATGTTTCTGTATGCCTTTCCCCATTCCCTTTGCTTCTGAGGGTCCTGAACAAGCTCAGATCCCAGCCAGCTACAGTGATTCTCATTGCTCCAGTCTGGACCAGGTAGCCATGGTACTTCTTGGTTCTGGCAGTGTCAGTTGCCAAACCAGTCAGCCTCCCCAGGAGGCACAACTTGTTGACTTCTTCCCAAGGCAGGATCCTGTACCCTGACCTTCGGTCTCTCAGGCTCAAGGCCTGGCTCTTGAGAACCTAGAGTATGCTGACCTACATCTCTCTGAAGGGGGCATGGAGATCCTTAGGGTTTCTAGGAAGACTTGCACATCCAAGTGGAAAAGATTCTCCATTTGGTGTCAGAACAAGAATCTGGATCACACTCAGGTGGATTTGCCAATGGTCCTGGATTACCTAACCTACCTTCATTCCATTGGCCTGAGGCCATCCGCATTGAAAGTACATTTAGCAGCTGTCTCAGCCTATCTGTCAGCAGGCAAGGCATCATCCCTGGCCTCAAATCCAGTGTTCAGGAAATTCTTTAAGGGGTTGCTACATTTGCACCAACCACATAGGACTCCCACCCCAGTGTGGGACCTGAACACATGTATTGCACAACTCTTGCAGCCATATTTTGAGCCTGTGTCATCAGCTGATTTCAAGTATGTAACTTGGAAAACTGTGTTTTTAGTTGCAATCGCTTCGGCCAGGAGGATTAGTGAGCTCCAGGCATTGTCCATGGAGACTGACTATACTGCACTCCACAGGGACAAGGTGGTCCTTAGGACTAAGAATATGTTTCTCCCTAAGGTGGTGTCTGATTTCCGTATCAATCAGTCCATTACACTGCCAGTCTTTTTCACTAACCATTCCTCTTCTGGGGAACGTAGACTGCATAGCCTGGACATAAAAGAGCTATCAGCTACTACCTAGAACATACAAGAGGCCACAGAGGGGACAAGACTCTGCTCTTTTTGACCTATGGGGAAGTTGGAGAAGGTAAACCGGCCACAAAAAGGTACATAGCAAGGTGGAGCATGGTATGTATCCAGTTCTGTTATGGCAGGGTGGGCAAACAACCCCCACAGGGCCTCAGGGCCCACTCCACCAGAGGAACAGCTGCATCAATAGCCGCTTCAAGGGATATCCCTTTGCTGGAAATCTGCAAAGCAGCTACCTGGAAAACAGTTCACACATTTACTAAACATTACTGCCTGGATACCCAGGCTAGGAGTGATGCCAGGTTTAGCACAGCAGTCCAGCAGAGCCTGTTTCCTAAATAGGTCCTGTGCCCACCTCCAAAGGTACTGCTTCGGTGAGCTGCACTTGTCAGAATACAGCAAGATTTCCTGGGGTTTGAAGAAAACATTACTTACCATAGTAATCTTGTTTCTTGCAAGGGAATCGTACTGTATTCTGAGCTCCCACCCTTCGTCCCCTGCTAGGACATACAGGGCACTGCATACTGTCTGTACAACTGATGTTGGAAACCTGTGGGTACCTAATACTTTCTTGGGTATCTGTTGACTTGAGTCTTAGGAGATGCCCTCTGTTCTTTAAGAGGTGTGTATTTTGTTTTGTTTTTGTTATACTAGATCAGTTAGCTAGTTGGTTTAGCTTTTGCATGCTTCGTAAGAATCTGACGGTTGCAGGAAGTGCAACCAGGGACAGTGGTTTGAAAACCGAGCTCGAGCCTAGCATTCCATCATTTGCATAGGTTCTTTCACCATTTCGGCTCTGGGACAGTCCTATGGTGAGACCATACTGCACTTGTCAGAATACAGTAAGATTCCCTTGAAAGAAACAAGATTACTGTGGTAAGCAATGTTTTCTTCTGTTACAGGAAGTGCGATAAGGAACTTCTGGTGTGGTTCATGGTCATTCTGCCAGAGGCATGGTCACTTCAGTAGCTTGTTTACAGAATGTTTGCTGTAGAGATCTGTGCCACCTAGAGTACTGTCCACACTTTCACTGAGCACTACAGTCTGGACGCTCTCTCTCAAAGATGGTCTGTGTTTAGCCTAACAGTGCTGCAAGACCTGCTAACATAAGCCAAAAAGTTCCAGCCACCTAGACTGTTAGCTACTTTTACTGCTTGGGACTCATTCCAAAGGTGTGGCCTGATGAAAGAGATATCCTTGAAGAAGACAGAACAGTTACCAGTATGTAAGAACTTATTGTAACAATAGATCTTCAAGAGAATCTTTCATCATGCCATACCGTCCCACCCTCTTTCCCCCTTAGGGGTTCCAACAAAGGATCCTTATACTGCTGTCTCCATTCTTATTGGTTCCAGCACTCTGTCCCACCTGGTCTGTGGAGTGCTGGTGTCTCTCCTGATTCCCTACAGGGAGGTCCTCCAAGCATGATCTCCAGCAGGAACTGAGAAGAGGAGGGGCCGTCCACATTCATGTAGACGTTGACACCTGATGTCATCTTGGGCAGCCCCTGGATGACTGCTTGCAAAAGTTACCTTATGGTCCTAGCGCGGTGTGGTTATAGTTCAAAATGTGTGGCCTGGTGAAAAAGATTTTCTCAAACATATACTGTTACGGTAAATTCTTACATATCTGTTCTTTCTCCCTGTGGGGCACCCCTCTGATAGATCTGTTTACCTCTTGGGAGAACACAAAACTGAGACTGTTCAATGCCCCCCCCCAAGTCCAGGACATTGGTGGGGGATGCCTTCATGAGGCCTAGGACTCCAGACCTCCTGTACGCCTTCTCTTACTTTACCCTAATCCACAAGGCGGTGGTCAAGGTACAGAAGGACAAGGCACAAGTTATCATGATAGCTCTTGACTGGCCTCACCAATTCTGGTACCTGGATGTTCTCAGCCTCACCAGCAAATCCCCATGGTGTTTGCCTCTTTGCCCGGATCGCTGACACAACAATGAGGAAGGTCCTGCACCTGGACCTTCAGTCCCTGCACCTCACAGCCTGGTTCCTGAGCGGCTAGAGTTACAAGCTCTGGGTCTTTTGGAGAATGTACTGCACATCGTGGGGGCCTGTTGAAAAGAGTCAACTTCCGGTGTTATGCCTTCAACTGGAAGAGGTTTTCCATTTGGTGTCAGGGCAAGGAGCATGATCCCCTTGTCTGCCCTGTGACTAGCATCTTGGAATACCTCAGGCACCTCTACCAACTGGGACTGCAATCAACGACCCTTATAGTGCACCTGGCAGCCATCTTTGCAAACCAGGTGCAGACTGGTATACTGACTGTGGCACAGAAGAAGGTGATCAGGTGCTTCTTTAAGGGCCTTGCCCACTTGCCTCCACTGGTGCATGAGCCACCACTGCTTTGGGTCTTATTGCTGGTACTGGCAGTGCTCATTGGCAAGTCTTTTTAGCTTGTGCACAGGTGTAAGGTGGCACATCTGTCGTGGAAGATGGCCATCTTGGTAGCCACACATCACCCAGGTGGATTAGTGAGCTCAGACGATCGCAATGGAGCCTCTTGGTCTGGTCCTCCACAAGGACAAGGTGGTCCTTGGCCCCCACCTGACGTTCCTCCCAAATGTTGTCACAGAGTTCCACCTTAACCAGATGATGAACCTCCTAGTCTGCTTTACAAACCCATCTTTGGAAGCTGAATGCAGGCTCCATTTATTTGACCTGTGGCAGGCACTTTCCTTTATGTGGAGTGCACGGCTGGAGTTTAGGGTGAGGCTCGCTAGCTCTTTGTATCATACATTGAAACCATGCCTTGTACACCAGCAGCTAAGAGGACAGTTGGCAGGTGGATTACATCCTGCATCGACCTCTGTTATAGGATGGCTGGTGGGGAGCCTCCCTTAGGGCTCATGGCTCATTCCACCAAACATACCACTGCCTTGGTGGCTGCTTTCCAGGAGATCCCTATTCAGGAGATACACAGGGTTGCCACCTGGAAGCCAGCACACACCTTCATCTCTCATTACAGCATCAACGTAGAATCTCATTGGGATGCTGCATTTGGGACTTTGGTTCTCCAGTATCTGTTTGCCAAGTAGGGGTGTGCACCTTGCCCCCTCGTCCCTGAGAACTGTTGAAAGTCTGCCATCATGTGTATAAGTGAATCATATCCACGCCCCTAGAAAATAGATTACTCACCTGTAACCATAATTCTAGGAGTGGTATATCGTTCATATCCACACTACCCACTTGAGCCTCCCCACGCAAGTGGCACACAGATCCCTGCTTCCAGGGTGCAAGCTATAACATCACTGGGAGGAGCCGAGGGATATACCACCTGGGTGGTGGGAGAAGCTTTGCTTAAAGACATTCCGGTGAATCAGCTCCTGAGGAAGAACTGCCACTATGTGGATGTGAACCACATACCACTCCTAGAACTACAGGTGAGTAACCTATATTTAGGGCTGCAGAGGGCAGAGCCCTGCAGACCTCCTGAGATCAAAAAAGGAGATTTTTCCTACAGAAGAACATTTAGGAGTTGCAGCACAGTCCACACTGCACCCATGAAGTAATCCATATTGTCAATGCACTTTTCCCTTAGCACTGTTTTTATCCCATCATCTGGTGGTCCGCATATGCGCAGTAGCACGCTTTCGTTTTTTCACCATGATAGCGGTGCATGAGGAGCTCCACCAGTGGTCCCGGGGCCCCCGAGATCAGTTAATTGGGATCTGGAAACACGAGGGTTGCAATGGAGAAATCATGAAAATATGTATTTAAAGAACACCAGTGAGCAGTACGAAACTGAATTTATACGTAGTAATGACCCATTCATAATGGTCAATAGATACTACTCAGAGCAGAAACCAGTGACAAGCAGAGTACCTCAAGGGTCAGTCCTGGGGCCCATTTTATTTCAGATATTCATCTCAGACATGGAAAAACAAGTTATGAACTGGGTCACAAAATATGCGGATGACTAGAAACTGGCAGGAATTGTACAAACAGTAAAAGGACAGGCTGATTTACAAAATGATTTGAATAATATTCTAAAGTGGGCAAATGAACAAGGGATGTTTTTCAGGAAGGACAAATGTTGTGTTTTACATCTCGGCAATCAAATATAGCCACATATCTGGTAGACGGGGTACCATTGTGAGTATCTGATCAAGAAAGGGATCTTGGAGTGCTATTTAACAATAAGCTAACCTCAAATTCACATTGTGAAAGCCAGATTGTAAAGACAAACAGGGTACTGTACACAGATAAGAAACATTTTAAAAGTAGAAGTAGAGAAGTAATAATGTCCTTCTACAGGAATTACATCAGGCCACTATTGGACTATGGTAGCCCAGTCTGGGGACCAATAAATAAAGGGACGATAAACAAATCAGAGAAGGTCCAAAGGAAAACATCTAAACTGGTGTATAATATTAAGCATTTATCATACCAAGAATGGTTAAAACATGTGGGTCTAATGTTGCTCGAAACAAGAAAGATTTGAGGAGACAGAGTTATGTTTTGATGTTACGCAGGACGAACATCTACTAAGATAAATGGGCTTTGAATTTAAAAATGATAGACTAGGTACTAGAGGTCATCCCCTACAGATAAGGCCTCATGGTTTTCACACGAGTAGGAAAAAGGGCTTTTACACCCAGAGAGTGATAAATCCCTGGAACAAGTTCCCATTAAATATTATCATTAGTGAAAAAAAACAGCAGTTCTAAAACAGACTAGACACATATATTAATGATAGAAACATACCAGCTTATTATGGGTGATTGGAAAGAAGCATTTATGGGCTCACCGCCTTTTTTTAGCTCCTCGCACCATTGTATGAACCATTGTATAAATATTAATGAACTCTGCCTGCCTTCTGCTCATTGGCAGGGTTCATTAATATTCATGAATGGGTCATTATGTATAGATGCAGTTTCGTACCGCTCACTGGCACTCTTTAAATACATATTTTCATGGCTTCTCCACCGCGCCCCCCCCCCCTGTCTCTGGACCTCCACAGCTGACCCTCCTTCTCAGCCCCCAAGCATAACACTGATACTGGGGTACCCAGTCCCCAGTGTTGCTTTCCTCTGTTGTTGTCACCCATGAAACTGTCCCGCCCACACGACCAATTACCTGAAATAAAAAAAAAACCCTTCCCTCATAGTTTTATTTGTTTTTTGTTTAATAAACTCTGTCAAAAGAAAACCATCCATCGATGTCTGTTGCGGCCGTTACTGTCCCGCCACCCAACCCTCCCACTCAGCACCCACCACCATCACCCCGCCCCAGGCCCTTATTTATCCACTGGGGGTCCAGCGCCGTAATCTTCTATGAATCGTGTCTTCACTCTTCAAATCCAGACCGCGAACTGAGGAAACAGGTATGCGGATCAATGTGTTTCAGTGGGGTTTTGAACTTAGTGGCATAACTTGGCCATTTTTGCCCCAAATTTTTAACATGCATTCTGTCGGACCCCATCTCATGAGCAGTTGACAAAGAAAAAATACGCTCAGCACTCATAGGGTGCTGCCAGGCACTTGCCGATTAAACTTTGCACTGAATTTTGAATGTCTTTCTATGAGTACTGAGCGTGTTTTTTCCCAGTTACATGTTGGCTGGCAGCCCACCTCATATACCGCCAGTTCCTGTGTGTGTTATTGTTTCCTAAAACTCATGAACAGTTGCAGTGACATTATGCAAATCTGTCCAAAAAGGTGATTTTGTGGTACCTGTGTAAAATCACCTTTCAGGCAGGATTTGAACATTTCCTGTGCACTTGTTCATGAGGCGGGTTCTTAAGGCTATGTTGAATGTTTGGTGTAAACATATTAAACAACAAAGTTATGAGCCTGCATTGAATTTTGCAAACGCAGGCTCGTAACTTTGGTAATTGCAATATTTTTCCCCCAAATTTACAGCATAGCCATTTCCTTAGGTATAGGAAGATTGTTCCCCTGACGAATGGTCTGGGACCAGCCTGGTCTGAGACCAGACAGGTTCAAAGTTGTTTCACTCCCACAAAAAATACTCACAAGCTTATTTTAAATGAAAATAGGTATGAATTTATTAAGCCAACTGCTCATAAAGTCCTGAGCCATTGCCAGTCACCCAGACAGGTTCTCACTCCAGCACTTTGCCTCTATCCAAGTTTCGTGAAGAGGCCAGCCTGGTCTGAGACCAGTTTCCCTGCCACCTGGTCTGAGACCAGTTTCTCCTTCCTGCTAAACTGCTCTAGGATCAGTTATTGTCACATATGTATCTAACCACAGGCTTGCTAGGCAGCAGCCAGCATAGTGTAGTGGTTAGTGCACTAGGCTGTGATCCTGAAAGTCTGGGTTCTATGAAATCACCTATTTTGTGCATCTCAGTGCAACACAGGCAAGAAGAAAAAGTTAGGGAAGGAGTTATCAATCTCAATTACAATTGAAAGGCTGATTAAGTTGACATGTTTATGAGCTAAATAGTGCTTTCAGAACTGCCCAGCTCAATACAGTTAGCGCAGTGATTCTACAAAACCTCCAGTATTATCTAGTCCATTGGGTATTGGAGAGCTCCTTTTCTCTACTGTCATGGTAAGACGTCAGCAGGGCTACGCCCACTGCAGCTGTAAAAACTAAGTGCAACAAAGAAAGCTCCTATACAGCTGTGAAACTGGCCCCACACCAGGTGGCTCGAAAACTGGTCTCAGTCCAGGCTGCACAGAAACTGTTCTCTGACCAGTCGTCAGGGGAACAAACTTCCTACAGCATTTTCTTACAGCACTTCATTAATGTGACAGCTGTCATTTTTCAGATCCTGGTCAGATTATGTATTACATGCCTAAAGGTGATTTCACAGTCAGTGGTGATATCAACTTTTGAGCAGGAGTTCAACATTTTCTGTACCCTTGTTGATGAGGTGGGGTCATAAGAAGGTTATGTTGAAAATTTGGCATAATAATATTAAAAAAAAAACAGCAAAGTAATGAGCCTATGTTGAATTTTGCAAACGCAGACTTATAACTTTGGTAATTTTCAATATTTTTACCCCAAGTTTTTTAACATAGCCATTTCTTTAGAGTACCTCATGAGTGTAACAGATGTCATTTATCACGCTCAACTGCAGCCCTTGTGGCTTCTGCCAGAGTTTATTTTTTTAAGGTACAGCATAAGCACAAAGGATAATGGTTGCACTTCATAGACTGTATGGCCGGGAGAGAGGAAAATTCATATTTTGGAAGCACTGACTGCAGCCAATTAAGGTAGTAAATTAACATTAGGGACAGGTAATCAGTTTATACCCACAATGGTAAGGCACAAGGCCTGTTTTCTGGGGTTACCCAGGAGCACTGGGGAGGTTAAGTGACTTGCGCAGGGTCACACATCATGCAAGTAGAGGTTGTGGGAATTGAACCCAGATGTACTGGACATACCAAGCTCATACACAGCTCATTACTCTAACCTGTAGGCTACACTGCCAGCCTATATAACATTTTTGGAACATATAGTAGTCTGACAACAGAGATAGTCTCACATTTAGCATTCTATTCACATGAAAGTTTTCAACACAAACAGATGTACTGCACCCTTTTTTGTTTGTTTTTGTATTGTTTCTGTGAACTGTATTGTCTTTCTGATGTTGTGTTTCCTACTTAAAATGTAATAAACTTTGATAAAAAAAAAAAAAATGAATGCTGGGGGCAGTGTGACCACAATGCAGAGTCTGAACTTTAATATTCTTATGTTCTACCTCCGGGACAACAACTCAGGGCTGAGATGATTGCAGATTTCATGTAAATCCTCTAAAAGAAACATCATTACTACAGTAAGTAATTTTTTCTTGGTGTTGTGCTGTGACACTCTGTGGGTTTTTTGTAGACTGAGGTTTCTATATTCCCAGTTTCTCTGCTACAGACAGTGGTGTCCAGGAAACCTATTCTGGTGGTAGAGTATTGGAAGGTAAGGTTTATGTAAGGGTGAAAGTTGTTGAACTTAATGGTGAAACTGTTTAACTGTATGTTTGTCTTCTGTTTAAGTTAGAAATATGTCATCTGTATAGCAAAGATCTAGCAGTGGTTTGCAGGGCTTGTGATTGAGGAATTCTTCCTACAGGTTGATGACCATAAAAAAGGTTTGCATATTGTGTTGCTTTTTTGCACCCATAGCAGTTCCCATGAGCTTTAAACAAAAAAAAATGTCAGTCATTAAATGAAAAGCTGTTGTGAGTCAGAATAAATATAGGGAATGCATAATCTGTTGCAGTTTAATAACTCATTTATCTCTACTAGTGAGTGGTAATAACCCATAACTCAGGAGTGTCAAAGCCACGGGTTACTTATAAAGGTCTCACTACTTCTGTGTGGAGAAATAATGAGGAACAGCCCTGCCATTTTTGTGACAAGGTTGAATAAGGCACTGCCCCATTTGTTATGCAGAAAGAGTTTAAACGCAAGGGTCTGTTCTAGCCTGTCCTTTTCTCTCTCTTTTGTGTGATTGCACAACCAGATTTTCTCATGAGACCTAGGACTGATCACTCCAATGGTTTCACAATTCTCCGCCTCTCGCTATCTCTCTGCTTTCCCTTGCTGTTCTGTCTTTTCTTCCCCCTTGCATATCTGCTGGTATAAAAACTATATGTAAATAATTTTGTGGAAATGTCACTGATACTGGGATCTCTTTGTTTAAAACTGTGTGTAGTTATACTGTTAAAATGATTGCAAAAACTGGAATTCAAGGGGTTAACCTAAGATGCTGGTTTGAAAAATATTTCCAGAGCTGTCAGCAAGAGATCAGTTCTGGGTCACAATGTTCTTTTTTGCTGCACATGCTGAAACTGACAAAAACACTGTGAGAAGCAAAATGTTCTCTTAACGAGCTCCCTGCAAAGACTTGTTATAAAAAGAACTGCAGTGTTTTGCAAGAGGGAGAGACAGAGACTGAGATTTGAAATTGAGAAGAAAAAACTCAGAAGAAACATAGAAACATAGAATTTGATGGCAGATAAGGACCGCTTGGCCCACCCAGTCTGCCCATTTCCCTACCTACTGGATAAGCTGCAGATCCTAGTTAACCAGCAGCCTACTTCTTCTTACCCCCACCCCCCAGAATTGCCTTATGACTGTCCCATGCATGCTTGAATTCCACCACTGATTTTGACTCCACAACCTTCCTCCGGAAGGCCGCTCCATGCATCCACAACCCTCTCTGAAAAAATACTTCTTAAATTACCTCTGAGCGCCTCTATCTTCTTCAAATTGTGCCCTCTTGTTCTTGCACACCTTTTTTGAAAGATGCTACCTCTTGGACTTTGTTGATTCCCTTGAGGTACTTGAAAGTTTCTATCATGTCCCCTCTCTCCCTCCTATCCTCGAGGCTATACATATTAAGCTTCTTAAGTCTCTCTTCATATGTCTTCTGGTGCAGACCTTGCACCATTTTAGTTGCCCTCTCTGGACAGATTCCATCCTGTCTATGTCTTTGCGGAGATTGGGTCTCCAGAACTGCACACAGTACTCCAGATGGGGTCTCACCAGCTGTCTGTACAGAGGGATAATAACTTCCTGTTTTCTACTGGTGATGGCGCTCCCTATGCATCCCAGTAACCCCCCAGCCCTCCTTGCTGCCCTTTCACATTGCTTGCCCACCTTTAGGTCATCTGATATGACTACCCCCAGGTCCCTTTCCATTTTGTTGTTGTTAGTATCTCACCCCCCATTGTGTACTCTTCCCCTGGGTTTTTGTTTCCCAGGTGCATTACCTTGCACTTCTTAGCATTGAATCTAAGCTGCCATACATTTGACCATTCCTCTAACCTTGCCAAGTCCCTTCTCATCCTTTCCACCCCAACCTGTGCATCAACTCTGTTGCAGATCTTAGTGTCATCTGCAAAGAGACATACTTTTCCTTCCAGTCCTTCCGCAATGTCGCTTATAAAGACATTGAAGAGGACCGGGTCCTAATACCTGAACTCCTGCGGTACCCCACTAGTAACCTCCTTCTTCTGAGTGGACTCCATTTACTATTACCTCTGTGTCCTATTCTCCAGCCAATTCTTACCCAGGCTGTCATCTTGGGACCCACTCCCAGGCTGGCTAACTTGTATATTAATCTTTTGTGTGGAACTGTGTCAAATGCCTTGCTAAAGTCTAGGTAGGCCATGTCCACAGCCCCTCCCTGATCTACTACTTTGGTCACCCAGTCAAAGAAATCTATCAGATTTGTCTGGCATGACCTTCCCGCTGTGAATCCTTGCTGCCTAGGGTCCTGTGCCCCTCTGGCCTCTAGATACTCGACAATTCTTTCCTTCAGAAGGACTCTGTTTTCTATGTTTGTGCTGCCATTGTAATTAGTTATACTTTTTATGTTGCCATTAATAATAAAATGCTATTTGCGAATTTTCAAACTACTACTGGTTTTCCTATGCTTCCTGATCTGTGCCTGTATGACAGTTTTCAAATGGCATTTAATTTTCTATGTAATTTCTTTTGAACAAACCGTGGCTTTGTGCCGTCATCAAGTGAGGAGTGGAAAAGCCGCAAGTTACTTACAAGGTCTTACCACTTAGGCCCTGTTCACACTACAGCACAGTAACTAAAAATGGATTAATTACTTTGCTATAGTGTTCGTGCTATAGCGTCCACAGTAGCGCCAGCGTGTTGTAAACCATTCTTGAAGATGGGTTACAGCGTCCTCACTACTGCCTCCAGCTCAGTTTAACTCGGAATTGGTTCCCATGTACTCACATAAAGGAGACCCATGTCTTTACATCCGCACTGCAAGTAAGTCCGATTTAGCAGTTGTAACATTTTTAAAACCATGTTTAAGCCAAGGTCTTATCAGTGTTTAAGCACAGTTAACGTGTTACAATCCATGATAGGTGCGGATGCAAATTGTGCTGCGGTGATTTAAAACAGTTTAAGGAGCTGAAACCATTTTAAATACCATAGTGTGAACAGGGTCTTAGTGTGGAGAGATAATGAGGAACAACACTGCCATTTTCAAATGCTGTTTAATTTTTTATTATTTTTATTTAATCTTTTTGAACAAACTGTTGTTGCATACCATCATCAAGTGAGGCGAAGACGCACAAGTCATTCTTTCACCTTTGTTGGTGCAGTACAAAGATTTGTAAAGATGACGTTTACTCTGTGTGTTTGGGCCTTGCACATGACGTGAAGCAGTGTTTATTCTGCCATGGTTTCAACCGGGCAATGTGGAGACACTGTCGGAAAGTTCTTGAGGCTTCCAAGCATGTGATGTCAGTTTTTGGTTGAGTTTTGCCATCCAGTTCTTCAGCCTTGGCCCTGAAGATGTCCCGCTGTTCTCCTTGGAACTGGTGGTTTCTTAGCCATCCTGCCCTGTTCCATCGAAATTGAAAGATAAGTGCCATAAAGCGTCACTGTTGTAAGCAGAAACATTAAAAGGAAAAATCTGCTTCTCCCATCTATTCACTGTGTTTGGGCCGCTCGGATGTTGGAGGTAAGTAGTCATCCAATTTGGTGGTCCCTGCCGATTCCCCCGACTACTATTATGACAACAAGTTTGGGGTCTGACTCACTCATTGAAGGCAGTGTGCACCCTTCTGTGGCTGGCATAGTCCTGCTGTTGGCTCTACCACTAGTTGGCACCATAGACTCTCAGGCTACAGTGTCTACTGGCACTGAAATATTCAAACAGTTACTGTCATTGGCGCCATCATCAGTTCCACCATTGTCACTACTTCCCCAGCTGTCGATGCCATTGACACCACTTGGGGGTCCTTCTGGGCATACTACTGTGCCTCCTTGCTTCTAGACACTGGATGGACTATGTTCTCCCTCTTCCTCTTCCTCCACCTGAGGATGAAAAGGAGACATACAACCCTGATCTCAACCTTGATGAGCAGGATATTGGGGCTGATGATCTGGATTAGCCTCGAGGTCTGCAGACCAGTTCCACATTGTCCTCCCATACTGAAGGCACTGTTCTTTATATCCCCAGGTCTCCTCCAAGGGTGTCTCTCTCTTTTCAGACCCTACTGTATTAGATGCAGGACACACTGGGCTTTTTGGCTGAAGATGAGAAATCCTTCAAGAAGGCTCTAATAATTTCTAGAGATACCATCTGGCCCTTCTCTGCTGGTTCCTCCAGTCTGTCATGCTTTGCTGGATGCCACTATGGCTGCCTGGTACAACCTGGAAGTCTGCCTGCCGTGCCTCATAAGGTTGACAAAATGTGCACTTCTTCTTCCAGCAAGTCTTATTATGCTTCGCAGCCTGAAACTTATTTGATAATGATAATGGCTGCCCATGATCATGCGAAGGTTTTCACATCATGAGATTCTTGCCCCCTAAATGAGTGTAGGTCATTGGATGTTATGGACAAGAGGACATATGCATCTACCTCTTTGTGATTATGCATTGACAGTTATCAGGCATACATGATGAAGTACCAAAACACTTTATGGAAATGCTTCTTGGCTGCTGCTACTATACTGGATGGTCTCTTGAAGAAGGAGGTCTTTAGGACTATGTCTGCTGGCTTAGATGCTGGGAGGCACTTCCTCCATTTGGCTTATTATGCCTCAGATACTTCTGCTTATGCTTCAGGCATTTTCCTTGTGATGATACTCCTGGCTCAGGGTGTCTGGAGTTTCACCTGACGTGTAGCATTCTGTTCTGAACTCCCCTTTTAGGGGTCAAAAGTTCTAAGTGAAATAACATGTGTTCTTAGTGAAAATAAATATCCCAGTATAATATGATATACAGTATTTACCCAATTTATTCTCCATTTGTATGGCATATTTAGGTAATCATCTTCCAGTGTCAGTCTTCACCATTCATCACTGGTGGGTGATTGGCCGGAGACAAGCACCCCGCAGGAGATTATTTTCCCTAAGGGGGGGAGCCGGTGCCGCCCACGAGGCCAATGCATGGCGTGGCGCTCGTGGGCTGCCAGTAACGGCCATTGGCTCCTCCTCTGCCTTAGTTCTGCTTCTCCCGCCATAGAGACAGCACCTCGCTCCCGCTCTGCTTCTCCACTGCATCAAGCGGCCTAGTCTTATGTGTTTGCGGCCTAGTTAGCATGGCATCGTTGCCTTTGGAGCCATTTCTTTCATCGCTGTTAACCTCATCTTCGCCTCGGTTCTGCCTTCAAGCGACTCAACGCCATTTCTGAAGCCGGTAAGACCGTTTCATTTATTTTTACTGAGCGGTGTCGAGTCTATTCTGTATTGTGTTTTAATTTCACATCATGTCCGGTTCAGGGAACAAAAAGCACTCTTCCAAGGCGGGCCGACCTCCCATGCATCGGTGTCCCTGTGGCTGGCAGTTTTCTGCAATGGACCGACATGATGTATATCTTACCTGCCTTGGACCTCAGCCCGCCATGGACCACTACAACACATGCTTCTCGATGGACTGCCGCATTCTCAAGCACCGTGTGTTTAAAGTCGGCAGGGGCCCCACTGACATTCAGGGGGAGACGTCGCACTCCCCGGTCCAAGCGTAGGTCTGTTCAGCCTTCCTCCGGATCCCCTCCCAGATCTATATGGTCCGGTGAGGAGGAGGCCTCCTCCTCTTCTAGCCTTGCCATGGAGGAGGCTTTCACCACAGTGCCAGAGGACTGGTCTAGCCCCTCCTGGGGCTGGGCCAGGAGCACCACCCTGGCAGTCACCTCCTCAGAGGTGCAGGCTCCCCTGTTGTCGAGGCCCACGGTCATTGGGTCCAGCGTGGGGCATTCCTTGGCGCCGCCTGCCAGCACCGTCTCAGATCCCAGGGCCGGATGATCGGGGAGACCAACACAAACTGGCAACCTGACACCTCGGTGTTGGTGGGTTCTCCAGGCCTAGCACCATTGTGCTTTCCCAGGTGCCCTCTCCCGCAGCTCCAGCGACTGCAGTCGGAGTCGTCCTGTCCCGATGGTGGCACCAGGGGCCCGGAGCAGGACGGCAGTGTCAGAGCTGTGAGAGTGGTGATCCGGGCATTGGGGAAGGGGTTAGCAGCCATCCCTGTGCCATCCCCGCTCTCTGATGCTGTGGCCAGGGCCCTTTCCTCTGTGGTCTCCCCAAGGGGGCCTGTGGAATTGAGGGGACTGTTGGCACAAGGTGCGAGTAAGAGGTCTTCCTCAGAGTCAGCGGGGTTGAGGGGACGCGGTGAGGGGCTGCGGCCCTCATCCGTAGCTCTTTGGGGCTTAGGGAGGAGCCGTAGTGTTGAGCCTAGGTTCTCTGCCTTGTCTCCTTTGAGGGAGTCCTCGGTGGGTGGGGCTGGGGATGGCCCTTTTGGACTCATGCAGCCCCAGTCCCCTCATAGGGATGCTTCCCTTTCAGGACTCAGTCTGGACCGCTTCAAACTGGTTGAGCGGCCATTGACGGAGCAGACCT
The DNA here is from genome assembly GCA_016271365.2 of Neoceratodus forsteri. Taxonomy (NCBI): domain Eukaryota; kingdom Metazoa; phylum Chordata; order Ceratodontiformes; family Ceratodontidae; genus Neoceratodus; species Neoceratodus forsteri. Next base: position 1,547,525,428 of record CM057455.1, on the reverse strand, counting down.
GCGGATCTCCTTGTCGTTTGAGATCGCCTGCTAGGTCTCATAACCCTGGCAGAGGTAGGTCACGTGCTATGAGCAGTCTTTCTTCCTTGCCTCTGCGTCCGGCCCTTCTTCTCCCAGGCCATGTGGGTCCTTCGGGGCCCTTGACCTGGGAGCAGTTCAGATCCCAGGCTGCTGATTTCCCTCACTATGTTAGAGCCATGGACAAGCAGGTCTTCTGCCTGTTTCTCCCTCCACAGCCAGAATCTGAATCATCAGGTTCCTCGGCCTCCTTGTCTTCCTCCATCAAGGAAGAGGAGCCTTTCATTCACCTGTCCTCTGACACTGATCGGACACAGTATCAGCACTTCCTTGCGAGGCTGGTCAAGGACCTGCACATCTCCTACATTGCTTGACTCAATACCAAGGATGCGACGCAAGCCTTTTTAGGTGAGTACAGCGTGGATCACTTGGTGGTCCCGTCCTGGCGTATTCCCTTCCAGAAGGCATCGTACAGCACCTGGCAGCTTCCAGCTACCCCAGCTCCAGCCTCTTTGGACTGCCAGCGCCTGTATTGCACACCCCGGGAGTCTCCAGGTTCCTTGCCACATCCCCCTACAGGATTGTCATGTCTGGGGACACTCCTACCGGGCATAGATGCCCGGTCCGCAACTGGCCCCCAGATTCAGACTCTGCAGAGTTCTACTGCCTGGGGTGGAGAGTCTTCTCCTCAGCGCAGATACTGCTCTGCATTGCTTCACATCAGGTGCACCACGCTGCCTATAACAGGCACCTGTGGTCGATGCTTGGTCAGGCTCTAGCATCACTGCGTGATTCAGAGGCAACCAGGCAGGCCATGGCCCTCTCTGTGATAGGCCTGGAGTTAGTGAAGCACCAGTCAAGGGCATCTTATGACTCCAGTGAGGCTGCTTCTAGGCTTGCAGGGACAGCAGTCTGCATTAGACGGATGGCGTGGCTTTGCCTATCCAGCCGGGGTGATAACCTCCACATTCCAGGGGACCCGCCTTTTCTCCCTCAGGGCGAGACGGGAACTTCAGGGGTGCCTTCCTCCCCCAGTGAACAGGGGACTCCGCCTCGTCCTGACCAGTCAAAGGCCTAGGTGGTCTGTTGAAGGGTCTCCTCCTCCTCCTGTGTTTTTTCCCCTATGGGAGGCTGAGGGACAGTACTTCCTCAGGGAAGTGCTGAACCCCCTTCGGGTGAGCTCGGTACTCACCTACCAGTGATGAATGGTGAAGCTCGACACTGGAAGATATGAAAATTACATACCTACCATAATTCTTGATCTTCTAGTGTATCTTCACCATTCACCACTGAATCCCACCCACCTTCCCCTCAAAAGGCCTCAGTCCCTGGGCAGGCCTCTACCCTACTGGTTTTCTTCCATGAACCTTGGGGTGGACCCCCACCCCACAACCTCAGAATCCTTCTCCTTTTAGGAGAGGGATTCTTGGGAGGAGAACCAGTGGGATTTCTGGGAAAATCCTGGGGGGGTTCCTGGTGGGCCCCTTCTGTTTGCCCTCGGGGGGGGCCCTAGGCCAGTCCACACTTCTTGGTGTGCTGGTCCTTCTGGGGGGCTTTCTTGAATTGGGGCCAGGTCAGGGGGGCGCCGACAGGACCTCTCCCCACCTTCTTCCTTCCTTCCTTCCTTTATCCTATTACTTCTCTACCTCTTAACTCTCCCTCTTCTTGGAGGGAGATGTTGACAGGTTGAGACCTGTCCCCCCGAACCCTGTGCGTAATTTTTTGTGAACTCTGTCCGGGGGGGTGGGGGTTAGGTCTCATGTCTAAGTGAATTCCACCCTGGTGTTCCAGGGAGGGGGAGAGCAGTGGAGACTTTCCGAGGGCCCTTTAGCCAAGAGGAATAAATGCAGCTGACTGCTTAAAGCTCTCGTTTTGTAACTTTTGCTGCTCCCTCTCGGGATACTCCTGTCTCCTGAGCCTTTCGGACCTTGTTGGGTCTCCTGCCTCTCCCTTTCTCCCTTTTCTATCTTCCTTATTCTCTCCTTTTCTAGCAATCTGGCTGTTCAGGGATTAGGGCCTTAGGACCCATATTCCCAGATCCTCCTCTGGCCTGCCTATTCCTTTTTCAGTTTATATTCTTCCCTTTTCCTGTCACTCAGGCTCCATTGCCCCACCCTCATTTTTCTCTATTCTGGTTTTCCTCTGTCTCTAATCAGCGTGCAGAACTGAGGCAGAGGAGGAGCCAACGGCCATTACTGGCCAGCCCACAAGCGTCACACCATGCGTTGGCCTCGTGGGCAGTGCCATTGGTGCCGGCTCCTCCCCCTTAGGGGAAAAAAACAAAATCTCCCATGGGGTGCTCATCTCCGGCCAGTCACCCACCAGTCAAGAATGATAAAGATACATTAGAAGTGGGCCGGCCCGGTGGCACTGAGGGTTTAGGTGCTGGCAGCCACACCTCGCGCAGGGGGAGGGAGGATTGAGCGTCCCAATGGATGCTTTCCTCCCTGTGGGATGGGATACCAGGGGTGCAGTACGCACCTGACATCCTGAGAGAGCTGGTGGGAACACGGGCTCTTGAGGGGTTGGTGGCTCCGTCTAATGGAGTCAGGAGAGGGGACCTCTGTAGGTGCTTGGGAGGGATGTGCGTCAGCATGTCTCCTCTCTGGACACTTGTCATCTTTGTGGCAGCGTCTCAGGGGGCTGGGACAGGGGAAACCACAGAAAAAAGGAAAACACCCCTCAGCGGTCCTAGATGACGACCGCTCGGGCCCATCCAAGACCACCGATTCCGGACAGACTCCACTGTGCAGGAGGAAGTAAGAGGTGAGGCACTCATGGGGCAGATCCTGAGTAGGGGGTAGAGATGGTGATGAACTGCCTGAAGGAGTGGGCACTGAGGGTAGGCAGGAGGAGATAAAACAGAAATTGTAAAAAATATATATATATATATATATATATATATATATATATATATATATATATTAGAAGATCAAGAATTATGATAGGTACGTAATTTTCATTTCTTCGAGATAGCTTAAAATGTGATAGATCTTCCAAGACTCGGTCTTTGCCATTTATTCTCAACGATGGTCTGTGCCAGAGGCACTAGGCCATGTGTGAGAAAAGTCTTTACAGTCTACAGCTTAGGAGACCTTCGTCACCCATGAGGCAGATGTAATGATGTGATGCTCATGGGCTGGCCAGTAAATGAAGTTGGTCCCTACTTTCCTCAGTTCTGTTTTTCCCACTGTTCAGAGTACACTGTGGGAGAACTAGTTATATAAGTGCATCACAACTCCTTTATCAGTTTGTTGCCACGTGTTCAACACAGTACCCCTCGGCACTGACCTCATTCAGTGCCATCTTTCTTATTTTTACCCAGTAGTGCGGAGCCAAACCTGTTCTATCCTTCTTATTGTTTTTTTTGCTCATGGTGCCATGTCGGTTCTGAGAAGTGTAAAAGGAAGAAAGTCTCTGGGAAGAAGAAGCGACATGGCAGCCCCATATGCGTTGGTGTTCCTTTGAGAGCCATATCACCATTCAGGACCTGCATGATGTGTGTTGGATCTGCCTCGGCGCCAACCATGACATGGATAGGTGCAACACCTGCTTCTTGATGGACTACTGCAACTTCGAAATCTGTGCTTGAATGGGTCACAAGCCCCCGACTTTCAGAGGCAGGTATTGCACCAGGGATGCCAAGGTAAGATCCTGGGCGCTTCCCCTGGGCCCCTTTGCAGTACTATACATACTAAGGAAAACCAGGCCTCTCCACACACTTGCCCCGCCGAGACAGAGGACCTGGGGGAGGGGTCTGGTGGACAGTTGGTCTCCTCCTAGGGACCGGCTGAGCATTCCTCCAAGTCCATCACCCTTCAGAGTAGCGGGGTAGCAGACACCCCCGGTGGTGAGGCCAGAGCTATATGTTGGGTCTACGCTAGTGGGCACTTTGGTGATGCAGCCCAGTGCTGCCTCAACTCATAGTACAAGGCCATTACCGGTGAGTGAGGCAGTACTGACCACAAGGTCATACCCCCCCTTTCTGGCACCATTCGTGATGCCGGGAGAAGAAAGGCCTCCAGAGCCTGTCCTTCTTGGCCCTGGAGGTAGTTGTCATTTCTTTTCATGAGTGGTTGAATGACCAGAGAAACAGGAGCTTGGTGATGATTTTGGGTTTGAAGAGGGGGTTGGTGAGGATGGGGGACTTCCTGGGCCTGGTTTGGGGCCAGGAGCTTCTAAGAGGGTGATGTCTGTGGTTGGTGCCGGGGCCCCCTCCTGCACCATTTTTGATGCAAGTTCGAGTCCTGGTGCCATTCCCAGTGCTGATCCTGTTCCTGGTACCAACTGCAGGGCAGGGGACAGAACTGGTGCTGATTCTGACACTCACTCCCCTTGTAGCTCTGGCCTGTCCCAAGGGGCAGGGTTGGCCCAGGTGAGGGGAGGATCTCGGAGCCTGGACCTGCAGCTCACTCTTTGCCTTGAGCTGGTGATAGCTCTGGCAGGAGTCGCAGTGCTGATTCAAAACTGAGTTTCTCCCCAGAACCGACTGGCCCTGTCACTAGTGGGGACTGGGGCTGTCCCATGGAATGAATACAGCTCTGCTTTCCCCAACTGATAGCATCTCCCAATGGGCACAGTCTCAACAGGTCCAATGTTGATCATTTGCTGATGGACAAGTTTACCAAGCCCTCCTCCCAGGAGAGGTCCCCTGAGCACTGTCGCAGTCCTGGAAGAGGATCAAGCCTGGTTTCTCATGACCCCCCCCCCATTTCCCCCTTTCCCAGGTATTTTCAGTCCTCTTGGGCCTGTGACTTGGGATCAGATCAGGGAAGTGGCTAATGTGTTTTCACAATACCACCTCAGAGCTGACTAGGCCATCTTTAAGTCTGAAGCCCCTGGACCAGCTCTTCTGACTCCAGCTCCTCCTGTCCTACTTCCTCCTCTGTGGAAGAGGATACCTCTGTCTGCATCTCCTCTGACGCTGACTACATCTGCAGCCAGCAGTTCCTAGCAGAGTTGATGCAGGAAGTTTGGGTCTTCAGCATTTCTCTGGTTGCAGTACTGCTATCCTGGTGATGTTATTCCTTGTGGAATACAGCGTAGACATTATTGTTGTCCTCTGTGGCCTAGGTCTTTCATGGAGGCATCTAAGAAAGTCTGGCTCCATCCCCCTTCCCCCTCTCCCACCCTAAAGGATGTCCAGTGCAGATGTTGCACTCCCTTGGGGTCTCAAGAGTCCATGTTTCATCTCTCTTCTGGGATTCTGGTACTACAGACTCCCTCTTGGCCTAGATGCCCAATGCATGCCTGTCCCCCCCCCCCCAACACTGGCTCTGCGGAGTTCGATGTCTGGTGCAAATGAGCTTTTGCGGCAGCATGCGCCATGATGTACATTACTGAACACCAGGAGGCTTAAGGCAAGTGCTTGTGGGTGACGCTGAGTCAGCTCTTAGCATCCATGCCAGATAGCAAGACAACCAGGCAGGCCATTTGCCTTTCTGCCCAGGTCCTGGAACTGACGAGGCACCAAGCAAGTTTGCCTTGTGACACCAATGAGGTGACTTCTAGGCTAGTGGGAACCACAGTCTGCACTCGGCAGACAACATGGCTTCACCTTTCATGGTGGGCACCCCTGGTCCAGCATAGGGTGCTAAGCTTGCATTACCAGGGGGACTCATTGTTTCCTTCTGCAGGGTCTGGCGTAAGTTGTCAGGGCGCCCTCTTGCATCCAGACCATGGGAGCCTCCATCTGCCCCTGACCAGTCTTGTGTCATGCCAGACATATGAGAGTCCCTGCCCTCCTGTGGTTATCCTCCACAGAGTGCTGCGGTAACAACCATTTCCCTCAGGGTGAGCCACCTCCTCCCTTTTGGATGGAAAGCTCAGTACTCTGACCCATAAGTGGGAATAAACAGTGAAGATTGATTATTGGAAGATATGAAAATTATATACTCACAGTAATTTTTCATCTTCCAGAATATCTTCACCATTTATTCAAACACCCAGTCACCATTCCTCACTCAGCTAGGAGCCAGGCTCCCCTGGGCAGCTCACCTTGTGTCTTTTTCTTTCTCCTCACTTTATCCTCTTGCAACTTCTTGGGAACACCCCTGTTCCAACAGGGACATACCCCGCTCCTTCTGCCTCCGTTCTCTTTAAAACAAAAAGTGGGTAAAGGGAGAAAGACCCCATTTTGGGGTCCCTATCCCTCCCTCCAAAAAATGCTAAAAAATTAAATTTTCCTTGCTAAGGCAATTTTTCATTCCCTTCTTTCCTTTCGTTCCTCCTCCTCCATTCAGCATTATTTTCAACAAAGCGATGTACTTTTTGGAGTCTTGCATGAGCTTGGCCAGCTGCACTGAGCCCCCCCATGCATGCATGCATGCATGCAGCTTAGAACTGTCGTACGTACATAATCGAGCTCTGTCACCTTCAGTTTCTTTCTCCTGTAAGTATCACCAGCCTTATCCCAGAGTGGAGGACTTCCCAAGAATACCCTTTTTTTTCTTGCCTTCATTCTTTTCTCTTTCACTTGGGAAGTGGCAAGAGGATATCTATATCTCTTCTTTTTCTTCCAACCTCTTCTGTATTGCAGTAAAATACTTTTTCTTTCTCCTCTCTGAGGAGATTCCTTTTGGTCTCTCCACCTTAGCCAGAACTCCATACCAGTGCTGCTGCCCTTCTCCACCAGCTAGTCAAGAAGACTAGTAGGCTCTGGCTCCCCTTTTACTTGTACCCCTGTGCCACTTAGGCTCATGCTTTAGTTATTTCTCTATGTTGGCAGTCAGGTTTTATTGCCTTTTTTATGATTTTGTATTTTTTAGTCTCTCTCTCTCTCTCTTTTTTTTCTCTCTCCCACTAGTTTCTCTCCCTGCTAACAGAACTGAGGAAGGTAGGGGCTGGCGTCAGTTACTGAACAGCCCACGAGCACCACATCTTTACGTCTGCCTCATGGGCATCGCCGGTACCAATGTCAGGCCCCCTGTAAGCCGTAGATGACAAAGCCTTTGCTCCTCTGTGGTCCTAGTGCCTCCAGCACAGGCCCATAAGTGTGAATAAACAGTGAAGATGTTCTGGAAGATCAAATATTACAGTGAGTATGTAATTTTCATTTATTCAGCATAGAATAATTCCTTTGCAACAAGCGGCTGAGGGAAGTGAAGCCATGAGTGCAAGGATCTATGACGTCAGCAATCTACAGAGAGTAACAATCATATTTTAAGCCACCTCATAGATTATCCATTGTGGACCATGGGATTTAAATAACATAGCTACTAGTAAAATAACATGGAAAGCTATGGATAAAAGAACACAGTTTCAATTTTGTAGTAGTAGTAGGTATGTTGACATATATATTAACCTTTTTTTCTGCAAATATATATGCCTTGTCTTGGTATACATCTTATGAGGCTTGTGATTATATTGTGGGGAATGTAATTTTCCAGGTGTCCTTTTCTGTAGGAAACTTTGGCAAGCTGATATGCTGTCTTCATTGGGGATGTTGAATTATAGGGCCTTGACATGCATAGTGGCCATGACAGTAATTAAAGGTACTTTAGTGTTAGCTACAGTTTTCTGAAAAAGAAAATCTGTAACATCCTGAATGGAGCTGACTGTGGACATTACTGGTGGTTTTATGGTGTGATCAGTAATTCCTGAAATGTTTTCTGTAAGTGTGCCAATCCCAGAAATGATAAGCTGACCTGGGTTCATAGAAATGTAGATATTTACAAATAGAAAAAGACTCTAGGTCCATCTAATCCGAGGCATAAATCGGTTTGGGGAATTCGATTGGCAATGATAACATTTGATAAGCAATCATACAGGTTTGAGGAGCAATTTTTAAAAATGGTAATGCTTTACTGCAGCATATCAAAACTCAGTGTTTTCTTTATCATTAAAATAAGCGTGAATAAGGTTTGGTATCATTTTTCTATTTATTTGAGCTAGCAGACTTTTTCTACAGAGCTTAAATTGAAAAACTGATTGTGATAAATTGCCCTTCAGGCCCAAAACAATGGTTCCAGGACACATAACTTTAAAAAATGTATAAAAAGTTGTGCACCTTCCTGCTGCAGTTATTTTCTTTCACAACTTCCCTCATTTAAACTAGGGAGGCTATGGCTTGCTGCAGAAGAAATTTTGACATACCATCTCTGTGTTTGACACTTTCCCTGGTCTGTAACTTCTGTGAACTGCCAGACCAACCCAGACAACGTGCAAACCTCCACCATGCTCTACCCAGATCTTCTCCCATAAGTTGGTGGTGGTATACCAACGCCGCAGCAACTCCCCTACTGTGAAGACCATCACAGCGACAGGATTTAGGCACAATCCGCATGTCGCTGTGATGGTCTCTGCAAGCCCGGCAGACTGCCTCGCAGGGTGTTTTGTCCTCTGCCCCGGTCCAACTCCGACTCTGAGTTGGAATCCTAGAGACCGGGGTGTGTGGGGGGCAGAAACATGGAGGCATCCCTGACACCGCATTGCCGACACTCAGCACTGTCGCTGTCGGGGATGTCTCCATACAGGATGTCGCTACGGCATGGTAAAACCATTGTTAGCATACCTTTAGACCTTACCCCAGAGGCCTTTGACACATCCTCGATCCTCGGCCTTTTTTTTCTAATCCTGTGTGGCCAGCCACAATCTTCTAAGCCAGGCCCAGGCTCATCTTCATTTGGGACTGAAGCTGTAAACTTTTTATCACTGTGTTTCTTGTGCTAGACACTGCACATAGCCTCTTCTTCTCACACTGTTGCATCATTCACTGCTGCTTAGCTGTGCACATGACTGAGGTCAGAAGCTGCTGCACATAGGGGATGGAGGATGGCCTGAGTTTAAAGACTTGCTTTGTCAAGCGAGGGGGGTGTCAAGCTGCTATCAGGATGGGAAAAAAAGCACATGACTTTCATTTTCGAAACACTGCTGCACCAAAGAACTTGATTAACAAATGTTTCTAAACAAGCTTACAGTTGAATTGCAGTTTGTGTTTTTTGGGTCACAAAAAATTGTGATGCGGATCCACTTTTTTTATACCTTAAAGTCTGGTGTGTTCCTACTTCAGTCCCCACCAGTCTACTAGTGCCAGGTTCTGTGCAGAGCTCCCAATTCGTAGCTGTAACGTCCTGGATGAAGCTGTCTGTGGTCATTACTAATGGCTTTATGATACGGTCTATAAGTCCTGAGAAGTTTTCTTTAGGTGTTCCAGTAAGTGTGCCAACCCCAGTTGGTTTGCCTTACTGTCCACATTTCACTCTTCCCCAACCCCATAAGTCTAACCCCCCCCCCAACTCTTGGAGGTGTTTATATATTAACTAATGTCCCCTGGTAGATGTTTCATCTTCTGCAGCACCCTCTCCTTGAAGAAGAACTTCCTAGCATCCCTTCTAAATTTCCCCCTACTAGTTTGTAGTTATGGACCCCTTGATATGCCTCATAGGTCCTTTCCTGCTGCCTGTGTATCATTTTGATCTCCGTCCTCTGGACTGATTGTAGGTGGTTTTTTTTTTGGGTTTTTTTGTCCTTTTTTAGGTTAGGGTTCCAGAACTGCACAGTACTCTAGGTATGGCCTCGCCAAAGACCTCTAGAGGGGCAGGATCAGTTCCTTCTGTTGGAGAAAGCCCTGCATGTGCATCTAGAATCATGATAGGCTTCCCATTTGCCTTGTTGCATAACATAGGAAATATTGACACATTTAACAGTTATACCATTTTTCTTTGTTTTAGTCATTAGCTAGCTTTATTTAAAAAAAAAAGATAAAGTTGCATTGTTAGTTTAAAATGCTTGTCCTTGTGGGAAAAAAAAAAACTAAAAATAATAAAAATTAGTATTTAGGTGTCCGCATTTTCAGTTTTGTAATTTTCTTGAAATAGTGTCCATTGCCCTGCTGTAAAAATGAGTTTGCAAATGTTTTGATATTTTAAATAGGAGTAAGACAATTATTTGAAAGGTGTAATTTGTCAACATTATATTTTTGCATAAATCTGTCCTCTTGTCTTTCATAGGTATTTTCTGACATCATGTCTGAAACCGTGAAATACAATGATGATGATCACAAAACATTCTTTTTGAAGACACTGAATGAGCAACGTTTAGAAGGAGACTTTTGTGATATTGCCATTGTGGTGGAGGATGTCAAATTTAGAGCACACCGGTACGTGTTGGCTGCTTGTAGCACATACTTCAAGAAACTTTTTAAAAAACTAGAAGTTGACAGTTCCTCTGTAATAGAGATCGATTTTCTTCGTTCTGATATATTTGAGGAAGTACTGAACTATATGTACACAGCAAGAATTTCAGTAAAAAAAGAAGATGTTAATTTGATGATGTCTTCAGGTCAGATACTTGGTATTAGGTTTTTGGACAAACTCTGCTCTCAGAAGTGAGATGTTTCCTCTCCTGAGGAAAACACACAGCAAAAAAGTAAATTTTCATTTGATACTGGTGTAAAAATAAGTCGTCCAATGATTGACACAAGTGACAATCAAGATGATGAAGTTGAAGAAATTGGAGACCAGGACGATTGCCCATCAGATGATACAGTGGCTGAAACTCCACCTGCTCAGGAAGAGGGAAAATCCCCAACCTTAAGGGTGCAAGAAGCTATCCTGAAAGAGCTTGGAAGTGAAGAAGTCCGAAAAGTTAATTGTTTTGGCCAAGAAGTAGAAACCATGGAAACAACTGAACCAAAAGACATCAGATCACAAACCCCTCAACCTCTAACATTCAATGACAGCATTAGTGAAGTCAAAGATGAACAGCCACCAGGTTGGTCAACTGCAGCAACAGACATGAAGTTTGAATATTTACTTTATGGTCACCGAGACCAGTTTGCTTGTCAAGCATGTGGCAAGACCTTTAGCGATGAAGCCCGACTAAGGAAACATGAAAAGCTTCATACAGCAGATCGACCATTTGTGTGTGAAATGTGTACTAAGGCCTTCACTACTCAGGCTCACTTGAAAGAACACCTAAAAATCCATACTGGTTACAAGCCCTATAGCTGTGACGTTTGTGGGAAGTCTTTCATTAGAGCACCCGACTTGAAAAAGCATGAAAGAGTTCATAGTAATGAAAGGCCGTTTGCATGCCACATGTGTGATAAAGCATTCAAACACAAATCCCACTTGAAAGATCACGAAAGAAGACACAGAGGGGAGAAACCTTTTGTCTGCCCCTCTTGCACTAAGGCATTTGCAAAGGCGTCTGATCTAAAAAGGCACGAGAACAACATGCACAGTGAACGAAAGCAAGTTGCTGCCAGCGCCATACAAAGTGAAACTGAACAGTTACAGGCAGCAGCTATGGCAGCAGAAGCTGAGCAACAGCTGGAGACTATAGCTTGTACCTGAATTCCAATATATTTAATGTACCTACCAATCATTTTATGCACAGACATTCAACTTGTATTATATAAAAAAAAAAAAACCTATCATAGTACAACACGCTTATGAATTTTGATAAGTTTCTTTTTTGAATTTAATAAAAAGAAACCTATGTTGTTTAAATAATGTATATATGTATATTTAGCTGTACTTTGTGTGCCATTTTAAAAGATTGTTGTTTCAAAATGGTTTGAAAGACTGTCTTTTCTCCGAAAACTAAGTTATTGCATTTTGAAGTCCTCTTTACCAAGGCTGGGCACTAGGAAATGAGCAAAAACGGAGGTCCTAATGCAGTTCATTTGTTTCTAACATACCCTATGGATATGTTTTGCTTTCTAAAAAGGGGACACGCAGTAGCAGTAGAATGACAGCCAGTCACACACACACAAGAACTGGAAGTAAGTTTAACTTCCTTTCTGACTCATTACATACAGTGCTAACTTCAGAAAAGTCTTAGAATGCGTTCTAGTTTCTAGACTGCCAGTTCTAGTAACCGAGCAATGGTGCTTGGTGGCTTTTTGGATAAAGCACTAGATTTTATTGCTGAGTTCAAGTCTTGGCTCTGGCACTTATTGAGTTTGTGGTTCCAGGTTAGCTTCTGACCACTCACGGGTTCTGATGTCTGCCACTAAAAAATAAATTTCTGTCTTCATTTTATTATTTTTCTTTTTCGGCTTTTTGTTTGCGTTGCCTTGCTATATTCAGTTTATGCCTCTTTCTCCATTCTGGCTGCATGTGGTGACATTAGGGCGTTTGGCTTCTACATTTGTAATTCTTGACAAGCCAGCCCATAGTTGAACACAGTTGGCAGTATTAGATGACTTTAAAGAACAGAGTGTAATTAAACCTCCTGCCTTGGGAGCTTACCCTTCTAGCTCAGTACTAATGACCAATAAGTTATTGAAGGTAGGTCTACTTTGGCCAGTTGCACTGTATGTGATCAGTTAGACAAAGGTCTTTATTTTCCAGTGTCAACAATCCATCACCTCTTACAAGCACTAAATCACTCATAGGTTTTTTTTGTTGTTGTTGAAAACAATTTTTTAAATAAAGTAAAAGTTTATTTGTATAAAGTGTGTCTGCACAGGTTTATGACTGATGCATCGCAAGTGCATTTTTTAGATTTGATTTATCTTGTTTTTGGAAATAATGCAGGCTTTTAAAAATTCAGTATCTCGTCTACTAAGCAGAATAATTATGAGTTGCGTTTACTTGCAATACATGATCTCACTTCACAGCAGTTTTCCTTACTGATGGAATTGGAAACTACTACAGTGCTTGCCCATTAAACTACTATGGTTGAAGTTATATTTTGTACTCCAGGTATTGCTACATATTCTGTACATTTTAAAATGTTTACCTGGGACACAATGTAATTACAAGATAGTTCAGAAACCTGCAAAATGAGGTAAATGGTATATATGTGCCTGTAATATATCATCCAAACTAGTAAACATTAAATCAGGATGGTACAATGACGTGATAACCCTTACATGCTCTAAGAGCATTAGCTGTCACCTGCAGATGAAAGACAACAGATGCTGCCAGTACACTAATGCTATATGGCAGGGCTCGAAATTAAGGACTGCTGTGCTTATCAGTGGCCTCATTTAAACACTTTCAAGACCAAAGACAAGTATACATGTCCTATATGTATACAACACCCCTGTCTCAAAAGTGTTTGAGGGAACAGTCTTTTGAAGGCTTAACTTGTTCATGTTGATCAGTGAGTGGAGTGCAGCACAAGACTATATGTATCTTGGCACTTGGACACATCGTGCAATGGTTTGCATCAGACTAAGCTTTCTTTGCATCTTAATTTAGCCCTTCACAATTTTTCAGTCTGCCCATTGCTTAACGATTGGTCTGCATTGGCACTCCACAAAGTTAATTTCCAGCCCTGTATGATTTAGAATTATTTGTAATGGAAGTAAAAGCTGTTTGTTTTTTAGTGTGTGGCCCTTTGCAACTAATTTAAAAAAAAAAATGCACCATGAGAAAAGCAGCTACAAAACTATGGATGCTGAGCTACAACAAGTTTTTTTTCAGATTAAATATACAGGTTCTTTTTAAACTAACATCTGTGTTGCAGTATCATTACAAACGTTTAACCTATGATGCAGGTCTACAGAATGAAAACAAAACAGTGATGCAGTGAACAATTGTATTCCGCCATATGTTGTGGGAAGATTTTATCTCTGGCCAAAATTCCAACCTTAGTACCACACTGCTTATAAGTCTTTCCAGTTTTCATCTTTCTTATTTCTTGGCCCGTAAGGTAACCAGGCAGTCTAAATACTTGTTTTTAAATCACATTCTGAAAACCAAATTGTTTCGACAATACATAGAGAAGCAGACTATTAGCCAGTAACCACACATCCAGGATAATCCTGAACAGTTCTGAAGACTCCATAAATAAGACACTGTCCAGTTCTTGACACTGTTCCCTACTAACAGTATTAAGGGGGATGCAAGGGACTTAGGGCCCATCTTTCCACTCTTCTGACAGATGGCAAAACTGTAGTCCAAGCTTTTCAGCTGGAATTCTACCCCTTCTCACACTGTGTAACCCTCTGCGCTATTATCCTCCCTCAGTAATCTTTGTAGCTCTTCTTTGAAAGCCAGAGCAGTGGTAGCTTCCACCACCTTACTGGGTAAGCTATTCCACATATTAATCTCCCTCCGTATGAGTGAAGGCTTTCTAATGTTATCTCTTATTCTGTCCCCACCCCAGTTTTGAGTACATACTGTATACTTCCGCTTGCACTTACAAAGCTCAAATGTGTTTGTACTTTTTACTCCTCCCTGTCCATCCCACTTAGAATTCAGAACACAGGTGAGTCTTCACTCTGTTTTCTCGAGGATAAATCATGTCATTATATCCCATCTCTCCTCCTAGTTCTTGCCCCTCAGTCGCTAATAAGCTAGTTTGACCCTCCTGTATATATTTAAGGAAGCTGGTTAAGGAGCACAAAAAGGGGTTATTAGATAAAGCCAAAAGAATGGTATATAATTAGGGGTTTTACAAAAACTTAAATGTTTTGTAGCAGAGTATTTAGATTTTGTTAATGCACTGTTAATGTAAGATGCCGTTTTTAAATATAAGTTAATAGTAACTCAGTTACATAGAGTTAAATAAATATATAAGAAGTTTGCCCTGCACTCTGGTGGCTATTTTTTCTGTATTTGCCAACATGCCTGCAGCCATCCTGTTTTGTTTAAAGCATCATTGTTACAACAATATAGGCTGGCTTTTTAAAGCCCTCGGGGTGGGAATGGGGGGGCTTCGCAGCATGTTTCTGATGCATTTGCCCAAACTGTGCCTGAAATTTAAACCGTCTCAGAAGCGGTCTAACGTTTGTGTACAGTCGCTGTCATTTGCAACACTTAAGTGATGCATGATACTGCAAATCATGGAACTGTTGCAAATGCATCACAACATTTTAAAATAGAATTAGCTTTTCTATTTGTATTTTTTGCATCCTATACCTTACATCTGCCCAGGTTGTCTTTTTCCAGTTCCAGTGCCTCCTCATTCACACCCTGACTTTCAACCTTGCCCCTTGGAGGGAGGGGTCAGATTAGGATAGATCTCCCCTCACCAAAGCACCTAAGGGCAGTGGGGGTATTGTGGGTGGCACAGAGCCCCAAATGTATTGGGTGTCACAGTTCTGACCCAAGCATTTATCCCTGTTTTGTCCTACCCCTGCAGATGTCTGCATGCTAGAACTCCAGTGTGTGCCATGCACAGCCATCAGGCATCCTCCCTACCCCCTTCTGATCCCGCTGTATTTCCACTTGTGGTCATCCAGGTGGCAATGACATGGCAGGGCTAGGTTCAGCCATCCCCAGAGATTCTTGATCCCACTCACCTGTCCCTCTAATGATCCAGGCTTGGGGCATGAACCTGGGTCCAGCTCCTGAAAAATAACATTTAAACGTTCTGATGCTTCTCGGAGAATGGAGGCACAGTCCAAAATTGGGAATTGTGCCTACATACTCCTCTTTGAAAATTCATCCCTGCATCTGTAAGTAGTTCTGGATGTAGTTGCCAAAGTACTGTTTGTAACCTGGCTGGCAGTACAGCCTAGAGGTTAGAAGAATGAGGTGTGAACAAGCTTGGTACATCCAGCAGACCAGACCTGAGTTTGATTCTCACAACCTCCACTTGCATACTGTGTGACTCTGAGCAAGTCACTTAACCGCCCAGTGCTCCCAGGTCGCTCCTGAAGATAGGCACTTGTGCCTAGTGGGCCTTACCCGGGTTACCAAAGACTACAAAAATATAAAATAAAATACCTGTAGTAATCAGATTTCAGTGGTGGTGCAATTTGGTACTGTGATATTAGATAACCCAAAGTGTTTATTAGTAAGGGAACTAGAATGTTACTTGTGAATGTGAAAATCACCCTTACCCTAGAGAAGAGATGTCATGGTATGAATTGCATGATGGTATGGTAACTGCTAAATTTAATACTGTGATAAGCTTAATACAGTAGTTATTAGGAAAATAATATTTTTGGCCCCCCAAAATCTCCCCAAACTCTTGTGTTGTGAGTTGGTGTGAAAGGGCAGCCTCAAAAATCTGCCCCACTCAAAAATAGAATTAGGGTAATTGTCTAAAACACACAGTATACTGTGACCCCATGGTTATTGTGGCGTTGGAAGTTACCCACTGTATCAATACTGTGACTTCAGGTACTGTAGTATACTGTGACATCTCTTCTCCAGAGTACAAAGTAATGTACAGGAGAATAAATTTGACACCTGTTGCATTGATATGTACTAAAATGGAGTGTGTGGACATGGTAGCTAATTAACAGGGTATGCTGGTGTTTTGTATATAATATTACCAAAATAGAAGTTCGAGAAATGTTCTTAGTACCATTGGACCTAAGCAGATTATAAAAAATGTAAACAGTCTTGCAGTGAAAATAATTTTGTATGCTGTTAAGGTACTGATTTTGTTGTAAATTCTCAGGTACAGAATTCTGATGTTGTCATGAATGCAGGACATGCTGTAGAACACATCAAGTAATCCTCTCAGATCTGCATTTTAAGGCTCCATGCTAGAAAATCTTATATATATATAATGGGCTAGAAAAAAGAATCAGTGGCATTGGATAAACACCATCAGGTGACTGTGCGTATATCAGAGCGCGACCGTATACCTGCACTTTTACTCCCCTCCAAAACAATTTTGCCATTTTATAAGATAGATAACCCACTCTAGGGTGTACAGGGCTGTGATATACACACACTTTAGTGGGTTGCGATTTTCTGCCTGCGGCCCAGCAGAATAACTAACGCACACCAAGGCGCATGATATCAGAGAGCAACTACACACCCTAGAGTGGGTTACTAGGTGTGTGTGTATATATATATCTATATATATATGTCAAATGTTTCTATACTGTACTTTGCAAAAAAGGAATATTTACTTTTAAATATTTTTAAGCAAAATCTTAAACATTAACCCTTTATTTGCTGATCCTTTGAATTCCCTTGTTGTTCCTAACCTGTAACTTGCTTGGCTCATTATTACTTTTGGTTCGTGTCCGTCTTGCCCTTGTTTTTGTAGTGTTCTATGTTGTCACTGGGAGATGCTAAAAAACAGGCAAGGCACGCCATTGCAAGGGATAGAAATACAGTGAAGTTTTACTCCACCCATGAATGTAGCATGAAGTCACCAACTTCACCTCTGTGGTTGTCCTGCGAAGTTTTTCAGAGAACTTCACCTAACTTCGCACTTCACCAAAATGCGAAGTCTGAGCCTAAATTGCAACCTTCACAGGTAGACTTCATCTGCTGTGTTCAGCTTTGTTTTTTTGTGAAGCTGCACAGCTTGACTGAAAGTGGTAAGCAACTCATGTTTAGGCCGTGTGACTCCCAGCAGGGGCCTCTATGTTAATAAGGTCACATACTGCCAGAATATTTCAGCCTATTCATCCTCTGCAAGTTATAGTTGTGAAAGCCAGTGCAGTGAATAGCTGCTTTAGGAGTTTTTGAGCAAATTTAATAGTTCAAAGGACTGTATTTCTTTCATTTTTCAACTCTTCATGCTTGCTAACACTTTTCTGTCTGTGCAGCTTTCTGCAGCATTTCTGTCTTATCTTTTGCTAGTCTTTTTATCTTTCATTCATTAATGAATTAATTTTTCCTGTACCTTTTAATTTTTGTCTATCTTTTTTTCCCTTGCCCCCCCCATCTAGTATGAGCAGTAGGCCAGAGCTGGATGTGGCGGAGGGCCCATTAGGCTGCACTGTTAGTGTGGCACAGCACGCACCAGGGCTGAGTCCACCTCAATCCCCCTACCAGACCCTGTAGAGGCAGACAGTGGGTCCATCTTTATCACCACCAGCAGTAGCACTGGAACTGCTACCAGCAGCATCATGACTACCACCAATACCGTGCCCACCCTTTCAGTGCCAAGTAAATCAGGAAAGGCCACCTCTCCCTTGTGGGCAGAGAAGTCCCTGGTGTGGGACTTCTTTAGCATGGCAGACCCCAGTGTGGTCACTTGCAAGATCTGGAGGGTCAGTTTGCACTGGTGAGGAGGCAGCCACTTGGCATGGGGGGCAGTGAACCCATCTGAGAATTCGGCACTTGGAGATGTGAGAAAGGCACCAGGCTGATGGTGGTAGGGGAGGGAACACTGCCAGCAGTGGCAGCAGTGTGCTTCCACCAGGCCAGAGCAGTGGTGGTTAGGGGAGGAGACAGTCAGATGGCCAGCATCACTGTAACAGTGTGGGTGACGGCAGCGAGGGCCAGCCTCCAGCCCGGGTTCGTGGTATGATCTCTTGATGTAGTATTGGAGGAGGTCAGGAGCCTGCAAACCACCCAATCTGCCCTGAATGAGTGCACAGACTGGCTGGAGGGCAAGCTAGACCTGATATTGGCACTGCTGGCTGGTGGTCCTGCATCTGCTCCCCATGATAGCCAAGTGCAGCCCCCACCCCCACCTCGCCTGTTGTGTAAATAATGTGGCGTGGCCTGGGTTTCATGCCCAAAAGAAAATTTTCTCCTGCTTGGCATGCCAGGTGTGCTTTTTGCAGTTAATCTAGTTGTGGCATTATGCCGAAAGAACATGTTCTCCTGCTCTCCATGCCAGGCATGCTTCTTTTAATTAATCTGGTGTTGGCATTATGTTTGAAAGAGAAATTTCTCCTGCTCACCATGCCAGGTATGCTTCTTGTAATTAATCTAGTTGGTGGCATTATCTCGAAAAAAACATTTCTCCTGCTTACCATACCACACATGCTTCTTATATTTAACCTGGTGGGTGACATTATGCCTGAAAGAAAAATTTCTCCTGCTGTCAGTGCAAGGCATGCTTCTCATATTTTATCTGGGTGGCATTATGCCCAAAAGAAGAATTTCTCCTGCTCGCCATGCCAGGCATGTATTTCGTATTTACTGTGATGGTGGCATTATTCCCAAAAGAAAAATGTCTCCTGTTCACCATGCCGGTGTGCTTCTTGTAATTAATCTGGTGGTAGCATTATGCTCAAAAGAAAGATTTTCTCCTGCTCACCATTCCAGGCGTGCTTGTAATTAATCTGCTGGTGGTGTTAATGCCTTAAAGAAAAATGTCTGCACGCCGTGTCAGGCATACTTCTAGTAATTAAAGGAAGACTACACCCTCATGTCTTATAAATGTTGTTTCCATGTCAACAGGCAACTCTTTCTGTGTAGCTGTTAAGGATGTGTGTGATTGCTTTTGTTTTTTATTGTTCATACTAGTCCTTGTAACTACCCTGGAGGTCTCCCTTTTCTGGTTGTGGAAATTCCATTGTCCCAGAGAACTGCATTAGCATATGAGAACATGATGTGTCGGCACCATTTACACTTCACAGTATGCCTGTCTGCTTAATTAGAGTTCAACAAAACAAGTTGCAGCAAGGTGTGAAATGCTACATATGCCTTCAGTTAGCTTTGCAAACTGTCTGATTTGTAATGCAGAGGGTTTCCCTTTAAACTGCATTCAATTTGTGTGTTTCTAAAGAGTTTTTTCAGGATATTTATACTTTCAGCATAGAAATACATGTGATAAATGGTTGCTGAGACATCATATTCTCATGTGCTAATGCAACTGTCGTGGACAATGAGATTTCAATGACCATAAAATGGAGACCTCCAGGTTAGTTACTGGGGACTAACAGAAAGAGTGAAAATAAAGCAAATGCATATATCTCCAACAGCTACAGAAGAGAGTTGTCTGTTGACATGCAGACACATAAAATGTACAAGCTATAAGGGTGTAGTTTTTCTTTAATCTTGTAGTGGCCTTATGCCAGAAAGAAAATTTCTCCTGCTCGCCATGCCAGGCATGCTTCTCGTATTTAATCTGGTGATGGCATTATGCCCGAAAGAAAAATTCTTCCTGCTTACCATGCCAGGCATGCTTCTTGCCATTAATCTGGGTGTGGCTTTATGCCAGAAAGAAAAATGTATTTTGCTCCCCATGCCAGGTGTTTCTTGTAATTAATCTAGTGGTGGCACTATGCCAGAAATAAAAATGTTCCTTCTCACCATGCCAGGCATGCTTCTCGTAATTAATCTGCTGGTGTCATTTTGCCCGAAGGAAAAATTCCTCCTGCTTGCCATGTCAGGCATGCTTCTTAATATTAATCTGGTGTAGAGCCAGCCCAGTGGCACTGAGGGTTGAGGTGCTGGATGCCATACCTTGCGCCTCACTGGCGACCTGGGTTCGGGAATGAGCCAGGGTCATCTGAGGCCGGGGGGGGAGGATATGAGTTGCTGCTGGATGGCAATGCTGCACCTCGGGAGGAGTTCTTCAGCTCTCTCGGAGCTTGGCCGCCCCCTGGTGGAGGCTGGAAGGACAGTGCCACTTCAAGGAGCGCCAACGCTAGGTCGATGGGGAGGGCAGAAGGAACCAGGTCTGGAGCTGCAGTGTGCCTCCACACACATGCGCCACCGCTTCCAGGGGTCTCAGCTGGCACATGGGAGTAATGGAGGAGACTGTGGGGGCGGACAAAGGTGCTGCTCCTAGACCGACTCTGGGGATCTGCCGGGGTGCGCATGGCGCTAGAAGTCCCTGAAGGACCCCGAGCTTGGTAGGTTCGGCAAACGTAGTCGACCCACCACAGGAGGATAAAAATAGTTGTAAAAAATATATATATTAATCTGGTGGTGGCATTATGCCTTAAAGAAAAATTTCTTCTCACCGTGCTAGGCATGCTTCTCGTATTTAATCTTGGATGGCATTATGGCAGAAAGAAAAACATTGTCCTGCTTACCATGCCAGGCATGCTTCTTATATTTAATGTGGTGGTAGCATTATGCCCAAAAATACAATTTCTCCTGCTTGCCATGACAGGCATGTTTTTCGTATTTAATCTGGTGGTGGCATTATGCCCAAAAGAAAAAGTTCTCCTGCTTACCATGCCAAGCGTGCTTCTTGCAATTAATCTGTTTGTGACTTTATGCCAGAAAGAAAGATTCATTTTGCTCACCATGCCAGGTGTTTCTTGTAATTAATCTAGTGGTGGCATTATGCCCAAAAGAAAAATTTCTTCTGCTCACCATGCCTTGTGTGTTTCTTGTAATTAATCTGGTGGTGGCATTATGCCCGAATGAAAAATTCCTCCTGCTTGCCCTGTTAGGCGTGCTTCTTAATATTAATCTGGTGGTGGCATTATGCCTTAAAGAAAAATTTATTTTCACCGTGCTAGGCATGCTTCTCGTATTTAATCTTGGATGGCGTTATGGCAGAAAGAAAAAATTCTCCAGCTTGCCATGCCAGGCATGCTTCGTATATTTAATGTGGTGGTAGCATTTTGCCCAAAAGGATAGTTTCTCCTACTTGCCATAACAGGCATGTTTTTCATATTTAATCTGGGTGGCATTATGTATGAAAGGAAATTTTCTCCTGCTCGCCATACAAGGCATTCTTCTTATATTTATTATGGTGGTGGCATTATGCCCGAAATAAAAAAATGTTCCCACTTTGCCAGGTGTGCTTCTTGTAATTAATCTGGTGGTGGCATTATGCTAAAAAAAATTCTAATGTTTGCCATACAATGCATGCTGATTCTGATCACTGTGCTATGACATTATATGTCTCTCAGTGAGAAGCAGGGGATGTGAGGACTGGTAGAGAGGATGAAGCAATCCACCACATGTTTGCAGAACTGGATTCGATGGCTAGAGGGTTTTCGGGGACATTTTAGGGAGGTGGATTTGGATTTAACTGTTGTTTACATATGACACTGCTACACATAGAAACATAATGCCTTTTTTCTTATAAGCAACAGTGACAAAGTACCCCCCACACACACACACACACACTGGCTGACAGTACTAGGCACAGAAAGTACAGCAGCATGACTTTTCAGGGCAAAAGGTAATCTAAAGATGTTGAGCAACAAATCAGTGTTTGCGGAGCATTTTAATTTTTTTATACAGAAAAGCACTGAACTACAGTCTTGAAAACAGACTTTCTCTCACAAGCTAATCCTTCCTCCATGACACTCTAACAAGGACTGCCATGAGGCAAGGAGTCACATGATACAAGAAGACAGCAATCTGAACTATGACCCTTGCTGTAATGTGGTTCTCTGGGGAGTTCAGTATGGTTACTCAGTTTTGCAACTTTGTGGAACTTGTGCTGAGCTGTGAGGTCAGAAACTGCATGGCAGATAACTTTGCAGAGTTATCCACCCTCCACAAAGCACTCTGTGGAGGGATGTTAGCCAACTTCGCACATCTCTAGCAAGGAACTCACAGGCACTGCTCAGATCTGTGACATTGACATGGAATGTTGGGGATATGAACATTCTGCGGTCTCTCAGCTCCTCTGTGTTTTGTGCCAGTTTGAAGTGAGAGCAGCACTCTCCAAGTAGCTCCTGATCTTAACTGAATCTTCACAAATTTTTTTGTTTGTTTTTTTCCATCCCAAAAGTAACTATAGAATGAAAATACTGCTTGTTTATAAAAGCAGTACTCTTTTTTTTTTTTTAATGATTTTTAGCTCCAAAGTCTCGGAGTAGTTTGCGAACACCATGTTTCACACCCCTTTTTTTTACTGATTGCCGCAAGCGTCATGTGTTTTTGTCATTTTCCAAGGCTGCCACATCACGCACAAGCACCTGCACTATTTGCATATTTCTTCCACAGCTGCAGTTGCAGCATTCTTTTGCTGATGCAAATCACCCTTATGTGCAATATTTTCCTTTTCTGCAGGTGGCATTTGTGATGTTACTGCTTGCACAACCTTCATCCTTATTTTCAGTGGACCACGCTTGTGCTTGATTTGCTGACACATTTTCTTTTCTTGTTTGCTTAGTTTTGCATCACTTATGCACATATTGTCACCCCTAGTTTTCAACTCAAAGGTTTTTTTGCTTGGGGGGCACTATTGGTACAGTTACATTTATTTATTGGAAACATGGTTCCTTACTTTCTCAAGTGTAAGGTATGACTCAAAAGCAAGAGCCAGTGTCCATTCTCTGCGTCTGCCCTTGCTCCAGCAAATCAAATGCAAACATTTTGGCTCCAAACAGTCTGCTGTTATTTATTTATGACTTTGATAACCAGGTGAGTGCACTGATCCCAAGGACCATTTCCAGGCATGACCTGGGCCATAACACATGGCGCAGGGTGACAGTGGAGTACAAGGTAACAGTAATACACATGAAACAGATTTGATACAAGCAACAATAATAGACACAATATACAGGTTTGATGCATAGGTCCATTTGAGAACAGTGAATACAAGGTTTCAATATCAGACATGAGACGATTTGGTACAAACAAACCAATCATAGGCACAGTGTACAATGTGTGACTGCATTGTCCAGTGAGCAAGTAATACACAGAATACTCAGTAAAAAATGTATATACAATATGTACAGGCAAGGAAGTCAAATATTACTGTGAAAAATGGAATATAACAGTTGAAGGCAAGAGAGTTGACTAGTGTGGGTAGGTGGGTACCCCCTGGGCTGGGGAGTTGACTAGTGTGGGTTGGTGTGAGACCCCTGGGAGCATCGGCAGGATGAGTTTTCCAGGAACCAGACTTCAAGGTGGGACTTGAAACTGGAGTGTGTGTCAATGGAACAGAGCTCAGCCGGTAGTTTGTTCCACTGCAAGGGGGAAGCTGCAGACCAAGCTCTGCTACTCATGTTGGTGGATACCCTAGGAACAGCTAGAGGGGGAGTACCATTTGAGCAGAGGTTACGGAGGAGTGTTCGGGTTTTCAGAAGGGCAGTTGGGGATTCTGGAGCCGTGCGAATGACATTGTCCACCATGCAGCAGAGGGCTAGGTCAAAGCGACCTTGCAACGGTAGCCATCCAAGGCTATTATAGAGGGTACAGTGGTGGGTGGAGAATGGGGCCAATAAAGCAAAGCGGCAGCGCTGTTGTAGGCAGCGGAGAGTTTAGCCATAGCAGTAGCTAAGATCCTGGCATAAATAGGGGAGCAGTAGTCAAGAATAGGGAGAAGATTACCCTGGACAATGGCTAGTCTAGCTTCAGGGGTAAGGTATTGCCTGAATCTATAGGCGGCACCTAAGTTTTGATGGAACCTTCTGACAAGGGAATTTTCATGCTCAGTGAAGGTAAGTGAGGGGTCAAGCAGTACTCCTAAGTATTTGTAGGTGTTGATGTCCTCCAGGTCTGTACCATCTGGGGTGAGAATGCGTAGGGGGTGTGGCTTTTAGTTTTGGCCAGGAAGGGCTTAGATCCAAACAACATGGATTTAGTTTTTTTGGCATTTATGAAGAGGAGTTTTTTTTGAGAACCAGCTGTGGGCTGCAGCATAGTTGTGTGAGAGAACTGAGGAAATTGCGGCCGTGGATTTGTCACTGTGGAAGAGGACAAGGTCATCGACATACAGGAGAGAGAGTTACAGTTGAGGCAGTCGGGAAGTGCATTAACGAATAAGGAAAAAAGGAGGGGACCCAGGATTAAGCCTTAAGGGACCCCCACAGAGACAGGTAGGGTGGGGGAGCAGGTTTGACCAATACACACGAATTGTGAGTGATCAGTAAGGCAGATAGTGAACCAGCTTGTGACTTTCTGAGAACAACCAAGGAGGCTAAGCTTGGAGGTAAGGAGAGCATGGTTAACCATGTCAAAACCCTTTGAGAGGTTGATGAAGACAGCCCCGGTGGCTTTACCGTTATCCATGTTAGAGAGGATGTGGTCGGTCAGTAGAGCGAGGGCAGTGGCGGTGAAACGATTCTTGCGAAAGCCATGCTGTTCGTTGCATAAGAGGGTGTATTTGCTTATGTACTCAGTGAGCTGATTGTGGACTGCTCTCTCTCTCTCTCTCTCTCCCTCTCTCGAGTAGTTTACTGAGATGAGGGAGGATGGATATTGAACGGTAATTGTTGGAGGATTTGGGGTAACTGGATTTAAAATTGGGGATAACCTTAGCTATCTTCCATGGGTCAGGCATGGAGGAGGTGGAAAGGGCAAGGTTAAAGATGAAGGTGAGTGGCTTGGCAATCGCCAAAGAGATCAGCTTAAGAAAGACTGGAGATAGACCATCAGATCCGGAGGAGCCATGGTTAGGTAGATGGTTGAGTAGCTTCACTGTATCATGTATGGAGAGGGCTTTAAAATAGAATGGGGGTATTTGCAGGTGCGTGGCAGAGCTGGAGGAGGATGGCAGTGTGTCAGATATTAGGGCCGGGCTTTGAGGTTGGGCAGTTGGCAGCTTATTTAGGTACATGGATAAGTTGGTGAACTTACAGTTGAAGACACTAGCCACATTGTGAGGGGTCGGTCAGCAGCCCATCCTGGGAGTTGAGATGTGCAGCGTAGCTGGAGCGAGGGTTTAGGAGGGAGCTGATTGAGTCCCAGAATTTTCTAGGGTCTCCAGGGTTGGCCTTTTGCCGGTTGCAGAAGTGGGTCTGTTTCAAAAATTTGGCCTGTTTACATTTGTTCTTCATGTGCCTGTAAGCATCCTAGAGGGCAGGAGAGGGGGGGGGGTTGCTTTGAAAGTGGACCAGGCATGGTCTCTGGCCTTCATAAGGGTTAGGAGGTCTTTGGAGACCCAGCATGAGTACCCACCTCTGACCTGTCTGGTAGTGACAGAGAAAAAGTGGTCCTGGAGTGTTAGTAGAGTCTGGGTAAATGTGGAAACTGCCATGGCTACATTGGAAAGGGAAAAAAGCGTGGACCAGTCCAAGGACTGGGCCTCCTTGAGGAGATTTGTGGAGACTGGGCAGCTGAAATTTCTTAGAGATAGGTATTTGGGTGGGGGGCACTTTAGTTTGGAAGACCAGAGGAGCTAGGTCGGTAAATGATCACTTACATAGTCAGCCATGGTGCCAGTGTGTAATGCTCAGTCCTCCCTGTTTATGAGGATTCAGTCTAGTAGAGTCTGGGTGGCTGAGCGTGGATTAAGTCTGGTGGGAAGAGTGATCACCTGCACCAGGTTGTGCTGCTTTAGCAGGAATACATAGTCTGGTGGCAGCTCAGCCAGTTTAGATTAAAGTCGCCGAGAAGGATAGATTCCCTATAGGGAGTTAGAGAGCTCAGGCCTTGGAGGAGGCTGGTGAGTCCAATAGTTCCATTTGCAGAGGGGGTTGGGTTGTAGCAGCAGCCAATATAGAGTTTCTTGCAGGATCCCAGGGTCAATTTGGAGAGTAGCCATTCACTAGGTGAGGAAGGGTCGGATTGTAGGACAATGCTAGCTGAGAGGGGTTCCCTTAGGAGCAGGGCCACACTGCCACCTTTTTTCCTGCCTGGCCTGTCGAGGCGTAGGTAAGAGTAGCCAGGTATTTTGAAGGTGTTTTCGGTGTGGTGTGGCTTTAGCCATGTTTCAGTGAGTCCTAGAATATGGGGCTTGTGTAGCTCAATCCAAGCCTCAAGGTCATTGAATTTAGATGGAAGACTGCAGACATTGATATGTGCGATTTTAAGATCAGGGGCATTTGTCCAGATGCTGGAGGTGGGGGTGATATGGGAGTTTGTTGGGCCAGGGTTGCATTCAGTGTCCCCAGCAAGGGAGAGTAGTGATAGTAGGAGAATGTATGGGCAGGAGGGAATAGAAGGAGACCAGGAGAGGTTAACCAGGTAGTGGCCAAGGATGCAGTGTTCTCCTTTAGTGAGTAGGATGAGAGAGATGTACCCCAGGGTGGACTTATCCCTAGTGGTGTGTGAAGAGGGTTGAGACAGGGGAGAGGGGGAGAATGAGAGGAAGGAGAGGCGCTGTTGATCGCAGGCCAGCACTGTTGCACAGAAGTCTGTCAATACCAGCTCAGTAGTTAGGGAGATGGCACATAATATAAGTAGTGCCAGCTTCATCTTTCCAAGGGAGAGTGGCAATGTAAAGTAGTAGGAGGGAATTAGCTTGGTTTGCCTTATGAAGGGGGAGAGGAGGGAGTGGTGAGGCAAGGGGCAGTTAAGAGATGTAGTTCTCTGGGGCAGGAACACACTCTAGAAGGTGTTCTGTAGCTTTAAATTTGTGTATGGCAAGATGGCCAATGGGAGAAAAGTACACAGAAGGGGGAGTGGTTTAGGTGTATTTAACAAGTCGTGGGGGAGAGGGCGAAAATCAGCTTCCACTGGTACCAAAATCCAAAAGTCAGGGCTAGTACCTTGCAGTATAGAGGATTTCTGAAAAACTGTTTAGGTTCCAGAAATTGAGGGGTCCGTGTCCTGGTCAAGGCATGCTGGATCCCTGAAATAAAGTAGAAAAACTGGATTTTTAAAGGCTGGAAGAGGAGGCTTTTTACATCAGAACAAAGAGAATAATAGAAGTGGGCAGGGTCCGAGAGCACAGCACACTGTTTGGGGGTTGGGGAGGAGACAGAGTGCAGGCCAGACAGCAGAAGGATTTACACAGTCAAGGCTCACAATTCACTTCTAATATCAACTCAGAACTTAAAATGACTGTAAGGATTAAACAAATTATTAAACTCTGGCACACAAATTCAACTAGAGAGACAGAGGGAGATACAGTAGTTAGAGATGTGTTCAGCAAAAATCAGCTTCCACTGGTACCAACATCCAAAAATCAGGGCTAGTACCTTGCAGTATAGAGGATTTCTGAAAAACTGTTTAGGTTCCAGAAATTGAGGGCACGTGGCCTGGTCAAGGCACGCTGGATCCCTTGCAGTATAGAGGATTTCTGAAAAACTGTTTAGGTTCCAGAAATTGAGGGGTCCATGGCCTGGTCAAGGCACGCTGGATTCCTTGCAGTATAGAGGATTTCTGAAAAACTGTTTAGGTTCCAGAAATTGAGGGGTCCGTGGCCTGGTCAAGGCATGCTGGATCCCTTGCAGTATTCTGAAAAACTGTTTAGGTTCCAAAAATTGGGTCCGTGGCCTGGTCAAGGCACGCTGGATCCCTTGCAGTATAGAGGATTTCTGAAAAACTGTTTAGGTTCCAGAAATTGAGGGGTCCGTGGCCTGGTCAAGGCATGCTGGATCCCTCTCTCTCTTGTCACAGGGTAAGGTACATCTGGCTCCCTATTTGGCAATGGCAAATTTGAGTTACATCGTTCACTAATTCATCTCCTAAATAAGATCTTTTCACAGTGTTGAACTGCAAGACCCACCTGCAAAGACACCCGAAAATCAGGTGGCTCCCTCAGGCCAAAGGGGGGGGGGTGTTAATGACAGGCTCTTGTGAATGCACCAGAGCATGATAGAGATGCTGTTCCAGATTTGCAGTGTACTTTGGTTTGTTTTAGGGCTCACGTGTCCCAGAGCCAGAAAATGGTGGCAAGTTTACCTGCTGACAAAGCTCTTGTGTCTCTAAGGGTTCTGCAGGTGGAAGGTGAAGGAATGTCTAATGAAGAATGGTCTGAGGGTATTGAAACCTCCTCAGTACAAATGTTCACTTGATATGCAATTTGTTGTCTTTATGATTCAGGTAAGTTGCAACGTTCTGCAGCAGGCAGAAGTTTCTACTTGACATCTACTTTTGTGAACCTCAGTCCTATCACTCGGGTGTTTGCATATTTTCTCCATATTCTGTACAGATGTTCCTGTAGAAGTGGCTATCCCTTAATGAAAAAGTCATCCCATAACTAAGAAAAATGCTATCCCGCATATAAAGCAGGAGACCCCACCAGTATTGGATGTGGCAAATTTCAGTGTGGAAGATCATTTGGCTATTCTAATTGAAGCTACTGCTGTTCCCACTGACATAAAGAAAACAAATGCTGCCTGCAGCTACCTCCAATAGGGAAGAACATATAAGGTTATACCAATGGAGGTAGCTGCTGTTCCCCTCAGACGACAATAATAGATGCTGAGGGAAGAACATACAGCTATATCAATGGAGGCATCTGCCATTCCGTTAGGTGGGAGTAATATGAGAATAGACACCGCTTGCCAGTCAGCTTGCTCACTGTGGGGTCAGCCATTATGGCCGCTTTCACTCCCACTTTTGTTGGCACTGATCCTCCGTGAATGATAACCATGATGTTGCGTGGTATTCCTGAGAACCCTAAGGTATTTTTTTATTGAACAGTTCATAGAGTGGGAAAGTTCATTAAGACTGAAGTCTTATTTGCAAGAACGTCTATAAACATTATTTAATAAAGGTTTAGGGAGCAAACTAAAAGACAAAGTATTACAGTTTCTTAAATGGGAAGTTAGTGAATTCTAATGATATGGGGCATCAAATGTAAGAATTGGATTTATAGGAAATTTTGCCTCTTGGTAAGCAGAAAGTTCAGTTTGGGACATCACTAAGGAAATTTTTAGAGGAGACAGACAAAGTTTTGATTGAAGATATGGAGCGTTCATACCATTTACAGCCTTAAAATTAAGCTAGTTGAGGTAATGAACTTGATTATCCTAAAGAATTCAGAATCTGCTTTTTTAAAGATTTTTGTCTTGGATGTATTACAGCAATCAGAGACACTGTGACAGCTGATGCACTGCTGAAAGCAGTCAGGCTTCCACAACATATTTTTGGTGTGCTATTTCTGGTTGCAGGCTATTTGGTCCTAAACTTGTAAAAATTCCAAAAGGACGTGAACAATAAGGGTCAGCTGCCCATGTCTACGGGTCAGTACAACTGTAGCTTCTCATTTACAGGGAAAGTTCTCACCACCTCACTTTTTCCAAATGCAGTGTTCTCAACAACACAGCAACTGGATCACATAATGATTTGAAGAACTCACAGATTGAAGATTTTCCTCCCTTAGTTACTTTGGTGGTTCAAACCAAAGGAGCAATCTATCTTCATCAAGGATATCTCTTTCATCAGGCCACACCTTTGGAACTATACCCGTGTCAGCACTTGGACAACATGGAAACTTTTGCAAGCCGGAGGCCACCCATGATGAAGTCATGTGTCAGCATCTACATAAACGTGGGTGGCTCCATCTCTCCTCATCCTTTTCCCTCCATCAATCATATTCGTTGGACCTGCTCACAGAAACATTGACTGCTAGCTATTGTCATTATTTTCCTCATAGAAAAGTGTCACTAGAATGACTCTTTACTAGATATGCCCAGATGGTGCAGGAAGGAGTTGTAGTTTCAATGGAATATCTGAAGGAGAAATATGGCGTGCCAAATGGTGACCTCTTCCATTACCTGCAGTTGAGATATGCATTTATTTTTTTTATTGAAAGATTTACCAGGAAATACATATTGAGCCATAAAGCTTGTTTCCAGATGTGTCCTGGGGGAAAGGGGGAGAGAATAAATACATAGTACAGGCAAAACGCAATAATCTGATAAGCAAAAGGCACAGCTATGTACAGTATATTCATTAACATAAATGGCACTTGTTAAACAGATGGATAAGCAAGTTTAGGACCAAATAGTCTGCAACATTATTTGAACACAGACAGGTGGGGCGAGAGGGTTACCAGACCATTAACTAACTGGGTGCACTTTGTATTCTGGTCCTTTGTGCACAATGTTCCAGGCAAATATATCTCTTTAGTAAAGTGCTACAGTCTGCCAGCAACCTCACTTTGGTAGGCATTAGAAAGAAATGGGAGAACCCCTTCCTGATGCAGATTGGAATATGCTACTGCAAAACATCTAGAAAGTCACTGTATCCCCCAGCTGGTAGGAGTTTAGTAGTAATAAAAAGTGTTATTTTTAAACAGGAAGATGTTAACGCACCATTAGGACCATAAGTCCTGTTTTCAAGGTGGTCCTGTAATATAACAACACAACATATAACAAGCAGCATGCATAAAAAGAGCCATATAAACGTCTATTACAGACCAACAATTAAACTTAAATTAATGGTATAAAGTTTAAAATTCTACAAGCACAAGGTAGTTATAGGTTCCCTATACATAATAAATATTATATCTGTAAGTCAGAACTTTAGGTTTAACAGTGCATGCATTTCACGAACGTTATTTTTCAGCATATCATGAAAAGATTTGGGGTGTCTTTCTAACTGACTTTCATGGTCTTCTAGTTTATCCCAATTCCTAGCTACCAAATTTGAAAAAAAAAAATATTTCCATACTTCTTGATTTTTAAAGTATGAAATTTATGTATGCTATTATTCCTTAGATTATGAATGTTTTCTTTTTTAATCAGTTTGTCGATCAAATACACCAGTCTTCCAGATCTTAGTAGCCTATGAATCAGACAAGTCCAT
Source organism: Neoceratodus forsteri (assembly GCA_016271365.2). Classification (NCBI taxonomy): domain Eukaryota; kingdom Metazoa; phylum Chordata; order Ceratodontiformes; family Ceratodontidae; genus Neoceratodus; species Neoceratodus forsteri. The sequence goes on along the minus strand of CM057455.1, from coordinate 1,547,494,517 downwards.
TTAATTTTTCTTTTGTTCTCTAAATACAACCAGTTTAAACTTCTGTACATTGTACAGTGGTGTGTGGTGAAATCACATTGTAGTACAAATCTGGCCAATCGATTATAGAGTTTCTCCACTTTCACCAGTGCAGTCTTGTTCGCTAAACTGTATGTATGGTCCCCATAGTCTATTATTGGAATTAGCATCTGGTTTGCTGTGGTTTCTCATCCTGTGATTTAAATAGTGGCGAATTCTCCTAAATACTCCCATCCTTGTATCAACTTTTTTACCATCATGTTGATATGATGTTTGAATTTTAGGTTTGCATTAACCCATACCCCTAGGTATCTGTATTCTTTTACTTGTGATAGGACCTCATTATATATTGTTTTAATGCAGATTTGTTTTGTTGTTTTATTAATAGTCACTGTATTAAAAATCATAGTTTGCGATTTTCATTCCATTTAACAATAGTTTAGAATTTGCAGATTTAGGTGGAAAATTCTTATTTGTTATTTCCACATTTCCTCCATTATGGTTCACTTTGGTGGGGGATCTACAAGCCACCGCTGGAGAGGCTGTGGGAACAGGGTAATCGCTATCACATATTTTGGCAATATCCACAGGTGCAACAATTCTAGTCTCGGATCTGGAATGAACTGAGCAGGATCTGGGATCTTAATAACAGACTAAATGTTGGGTTGAGTGTCCTGGGTTTCCTGCCTAAGGGTGTTGTCTCCAGGGGTCACAGAAATGTATTTAGGAGCATGTGCCTAGCAGCCCTTAAAAGTACCACATCACACTGTCTCACCTCAGATACCTGCACTGGGTGAGTGGAGGGAGTGAGTGAATTCCATCATGGGTATGGAATTTATAACAGTCATACTGAGCTTAACTGGGGACAAAATTCTGGAAGAAATGGTCTCAGTGGGAGCAGCATTGTGCTTTATCCCCTTTACTGGCACAGGAGGAGCCCAACTCAGTGTCTGGTATATCTTCTGCCTAGGCTAACTACTGGTAGGTTTATGGAGACGAGCAGCTGTGCCCCTGCTTCTTATCAATAGATATTTTATTTCTAAAGTGCCCAATTCCAGAGACTCTGAGCGCTATACAATATAAAAACCATACAATGTAAAATCGTGCACAGAATGCACACATGATAAATACAACTGAGAGCATACAATTAAATCTATTCCATATAAAACAAGTTAATAATTTCAGAAAATCAATAATTTAACACTTGCTGGAACAACTACGTCTTCAGGCCCTTTTTAAAGGCTTCCACTGAGGGAGTTCCTTTAAATAACCAAGAAAGGAGTTCCACAGGGTAGGTAGTAGTAAAATTTTATTTATACAGAAAATTATGCCATTAGGGGTTCAAGAATCCCTATTTACAAGGCATACCTGTTTAGTACAAAATAAATAAACACAATTAACAAATACACAACGTATAGATACAGTTATCGTACAATTAGGTACATGCAGTCATTTCATTTGTTTTAAACAACCAAACATCATATATTCATAATCAAACTTCACCTATTACACAAACATTTAAAACGCAGCTCATGTTTCACTGCAGTCTTATATTCTAATAAAGACAGGTTTGTGTCCCTAAGGGGGGGCGGGGAGCCTGTTTCAACTTTTTGAAACTTTATACTGGAAGGTCATTGTACTATATCTATTTTTAATTTTTGGAGTAAGATAAACTCTCGCTCCTGATTTTCGTAAATTTAGTCCATGTTCCGTTTTTTTTTAATTGTATAATAGGTGATTTTGTAAATTATTCTTGTGTAAACCTTTTATCTGTGTTAACCAAAAAACCTCTGCCCTCTGTTCTAATGAATTCCATCCCAACTTTGAATACATATCACAGTGATGGGTACCAAAATCACATTTTAACACAAATCTGGCTAATTTATTATATAAAACATCCAGGCTATGTACTTGTTTTTTTGAGGTGTGTCTATAGATATGGCTACCATAATCAATCACAGGGAGAAGTAGTTGGTTTACTATACTCAGTCACATTTCCCCTGTTAAACAATTTGATATGCGTCTCATAACCCCTAGTTTTGAATTTTTTTTTTTTTATAAGTTCAGTCACATGTTCAAAATTCAATTCCTGATCAATTATGATCCCCAGCTATTTATAGTACTGGGTTTGCTCTAATATTTTCCCATCCTGTGTCTTAATTGTCAGGTTTGTGCCTACTCTATCCTTCTTCTCTGACCCAAAGTACATAGTCTGTTTTTTTTTATTATTAATCAATAGTCCAAATTTTGTAAAATATTTTTGCATGTTTAAGAAATCACCCTGTAATTTTTGTTCCAGTTCACCCACATTTTTACCTGATGCAATCAGGACAGTATCATCCGCGTACAATCTAATTTGTGAATTTTTAATTACTCTTGGTAAGTTATTCAAGTATACTAAAAACAGGAGGGGGCCCAGGATTGATCCTTGGGGTACCCCCCTAGTAACAGTACCCAAGCTAGAGCTGTATCCATTCACCATTACAAACTGACTTCTGTCTTCTACATATGATCTAAACCAATAGTTCTTAGACTTTGTCACAGTGAGCCTCCCCAAATCCATGGAAAAGATTTTGAGCCTCCCCCAAAAACGGAAATAGTCTTGGGCCTCCCCAAAGAAAAATAACATACTGTACTTTGCCCAGTACACCATAAATAAATTGAAACCCCTTTGAGTACTTGGCTTACATTCAGTTCTTTGTCTTATATTGATGTGGAACCTTTGAAAAAGAGCTCCTGTGCTCAAAGGTGTTATCTGAATAACAAATAAAATAAACAAATATTATTCAACTTATTGTACCCCCCACACACACACACACAAGGCCAGCCTACTTGCTCCGCTATTTTCATTCTTGAATCATTGTTACTCCTTGTTGCAGTACCTTCATGGGTCAGACTACTTTCTCTGTTTCCTCTCTATACAGAATAACCTTCCTACATACTTTACCTCTCCCCCTCCTTCTCTGCTCCTAAGCAACTTCTCTGGGATTACTTTGCTCCTTCCTGCTATTGCTCTTAGCACTGCTATGCTCAACCCTTGTATTTGGGCTGTTCTGCCATCAGTTTAGAAATTGATCAATTACCACCACTCATTATTAGTTTATCATTCGTATTTGTTTGCACTATTGTTCATTGTGTATTTCTTGATTGTTTTGCAGTTACCTGTGGAAATGTATTCACTACCTATCCTTCCCCGGGTACACCTGAAATGAGCCTTGGCTCATTCACTTTCCCTTGTCACCTATTAGTAAATAAATACATAAAATTCACCTAGTATTATCCTCTTTCAGTTTGCTTCATCTCTTCACACAAAATACATAAAACTCGAAATTTAAATACAGTACTTTTTCAGACTTGCTTGAGCCTCCCCTGGAACAGGTTGGGGCCTCCCAAGGGAGGCTGGCCTCACCATTTGAGAACCCCTGATCTAAACCAACCACATGGTTCATCATCCACTCCCAGGCGTCTCAGTTTCTCAATCAAGACACGATGATTTACTAAATCAAACGCCTTTGATAGGTCCACGTATACTGCACCCACCGATCTCCCCTCCGCCAGAGGGGTGGCAACTAGGTCCAAGAAATCGGTGAGTGCAGTAGCCGTGGACCTACCCTGTCTGAAGCCTGACTGAAAAGGGGTAATTTTTGTATTTTCCAAGTATGTTGTTAGTTGCCCATAGACAATCCTCTCCAACATTTTGGAGATTGTTGACAATAATGCTATATTGGCGATAGTTTGAAGTGTCAATAGATCACCCCCCTTTATGGATTGGAATTATTTTGGCCTTCTTCCATAATGCAGGATATAATCCTCCCTTAAGCTCCAGTTAAAATATCCCTTAGTACTGGGGATATCACTTGGGCAGCTTCTTTTAATAATCTATTTTCTATTTTGTCAGGACACAAGCTTTATTTATGTTTAGATTTCTTATTAATTTACATACTTCAGATGTGGTCACTATTTTAAAACGAAACTTTGGGGACTGATGTTCTTTACAATTTTCAAAATCAGTTTTTTGGTCCTCAAACTGAACATTTTCCAAATGAGTTTCAATTCCTAAATTTAAATCTGGAAGCTCAATAAAATAATTATTTAAATGCTCTGCAACATTGTCAGCTTCTAATATTTTCCCATTATGTTTTAATTTTGTTTCTAATTGATTTTTAACAGGATTTGCTAAATTTTTTTTATCAGAGACCAATAATTCCTAGGATCTTTTGCTTCTTTAATTCTCTGTTTATAATAAGAGGCCTTAGAATTCCTTACTTCCTGAAACACTCTATTCCTTACCTTTTTAAAATTTTCCCATGCATCAGATCTTAAAGTTTTGTTTGCTTTTTTCCATAGTCGGTTTTTTGATCTAATTAATTTTCTTATGGTTACAGTCACCCAGGGTAAATGATTCTGTTTTTGATTAACTTTTTTCCATGGTGCAAACTTATCACATGCCTCATTAAACATAATTGTAAATTCCTGAATAGCTAAATTCAGGTCGGGAATTAGAAAAACTCTATGCCATGGTGTGGCCGCTGAGAATGCCCTGTCCCCAGAATGCTGCACCCTAGCCCTGGGAACTCCCAGGAGGACTCCCACGGCAGAACGGAGTGCCCCGGCTGGCCAGTACGGGACAAGGAGATCTTGCAGATCAGATCAACAACAAATCCATTCTGCACAAAAAGACTATTTTTCTACTGTTAGCACAAAAGCCTGGGTGGATTGTTTGCTTTTTTCTTTTAATGAATAGAGACGAGGCAAGGCACTACCTTTATTTTCATATATTTAATGCTAGGCTGACATGCAGTAGCATACAACAATATACTAAGTAGAACTGTTGAGATGTTTTTGTACTGCTACATTATGTAATGATGTATGTGTACTCTGCACCTTGCCATTCTTAATAAACTTGAAGATCTGACATCAGAGATCTCTTGCATCAGGCCACACCTATGGAACTAGGACCACCTGGAAGCTTTTTTAACTAGCGGTCTGGGGGCTGCCCACTCCATCACCCTCTGACGTTGACCAACCCTTTAAGAGTTGGTGGCCCCCGCCCCCTCCCCAGTTTTTTTCCTGCTGTCGACCAATGCACGTCAGACCTCCAGAGATCACTACAAGCTTCAGTCAACTACCATTTTGTCTCGAATTTTCTTTTATTTTCTAACCCTGTCTTTCGAGTTTTCTTCGATTATTTTTCTATGTCGGGCCCATCTTTGGACCGGGACTTCAAGATGAAATGTGCTTGTGGGAAGCAGCTCCCGGGGAAGAACAGTCACTCTGCTTGTGTCCACTGCCTTGCACCTACTCATAACACTCAGGCCTTCGACAGTTTCCCAGTCTTTTCCTCCTCCAACCCAGCAACCCATGACGCCTTCGCCATCAATGTATCCCTCCCTTTCTCACTCCCTGTCTTTGTAGCCGGTATCTATTCCTGTCAAAATGTCCAGCCCGCTGTCTGTCTTGACCTCTTAACTTCCATTACTTCCCTCTCTCAATCTGGTGAGCTTTACATCCTTGGCAACCTCAATTTAAATTGGTTGTCCCCAACAACATCTACTGCAAGAAATGCTATCAGTGCCCTCAACCTCACACAACTAATTACAGAACCCTCCTGCCCTAATCACAAGACCCCAAACCACTCCCTACTTGATTGGGCCCTAACTTCCCACCCACATAGAATCAACGCCTCTGGCATCCTTCCGGATGCTGTCAGCAACCACAACCTGGTTTTCCTGGTCAGAAAAGTTCACAGCCCTAAATCCCCACATAAAACCCTATAAATATGGACTTACAAATCCCTAGAATTGGAACCTCTCTTGCATAGCCTTCCCTGTCAGACTGGTCCCCTCTAGCAAGCATAGCAAGCACCTCCTTGCTTGATAAAGCCCTAATCTATTTTAAAGACATCTTCCAAGCAAATTGGAATGCCTTCGCACCCCTAAAACAAACAAGGGTTAGAGGTCATCACCTTCCTGGATTACCCCTGAATTACTAGCCTGCCACAGAGCCAGAGATCGGGCCTGGAAATGGTACAAAGTCTCCCAGCTTCCAAATGATCTTATTTACCGAAAACTCCATAATGCCTGCACCCAGGCTACCAGGCTAATGAAATCGGAGTACTTAAAATCTACCTTTGCGACAAACATCAACTCCCACTCAAACTTCTAGAGAGTGGTCCATGCCCTCTTTACCCCCCATCCTGTCCACCCACCCCATACTTAAAATAAATGCCACCCTCGTTGCCGATCCAGTTGCTGTAGTTACTGAATTCAACTCCTATTGCACCACTTGTGCTGATGAGCTACTCCAATCCCTTCCAAACTGTTCCCTTCCCTCTCCCTCTTCCTATTGCCCACGAATGACACCCCTCTGATTCCTTCTTCTCCTTCACTGCTGTCTCCCCAGATGACACCCTAAATACTCTGCTAGTGATCAACCCTTCAAAAGGCTCCTCCCTGGATGGCCTTGACCCTAAACTACTATCCCTCTCAGTCCCAGCCATCGCCTACCCACTCTCTATTATCCTAAACCTCTCTTTCTCAACCGCCTCAGTACCTTCCCCATGTAAACATGCAGTGGTCCTTCCCCTCCTTAAAGGCAGAGACCCCTCCTCCCCTAGCAACTACTGCCCCATCTCTCTTCTCCCTACCCTTGCCAAACTTCAGGAACACCTAGCCCTCTCCCAGCTTACCTCAATGACCCTTATCAATCTGGCATCAGAAAAAATCACTCCACCACCACTCCTCCCTTCTTCGGCTTACTGATTCTGTCCTCACAGGAATGGACAAAGGCCAAATCACCTTAGCTGTTTTTGTCAATCTGGCCAGAGCCTTTGACACAGTCTCCCACTCCCTACTCCTTGACACCCTAGCAACAGCTGGGCTATCCCCCTTGGCCACAGACTGGTTCAAGGCATACCTCATTGGCAGAACCCATTCAAGATCTCTGAAGCAATTTCCACACCCCTCCGATAAGAATTGGCATCCCCCAGGGATCAGTGTAAGGCCCCATACTATTCTCTCTTTTTCTAAACAATCTCTCATCCACCTGCTCTCCATTCACATGTACACTGATTATACAGTCTTGTATGCATCTGGGTCCTGCCCCACCGAGGTTGCATCCAACTTGCAGCACGACTTTGACAAAGTTCAGTGTTGGTTTGCAAACAACCAGCTATCTCTCAACGCCAGGAAAAAGTCTCCATCACCTTCGGCGCCAGGCAGAGAGTTACCAGGTTTCCCTCTCTACCCTCCTTTCACACTTTACTCGAGGACTCATCCTCCTTCAGGTATTTGGGTGTCTGGCTGGACCAACACCTGAACTTCTCTGGTCATATTAATGCCATTCAGAAAAAATTGTGTCCCAAGCTCGGTGCCTTATTCAGGAACCGTGCCTGCAGCCCACCCATGGCTAGGCATAAGATTGTCCAGAAGATGATCCTATTTATCTTCGACTACTGTGATGTAGTCTACGGTGCCGCCCCTAAGTCCTCCCTGGCCAGACTAGGTACCCTGTTCAACTCCTTTTTACTGTTTTGCCCTTGATGCCTCCCTCCGCACTCATCGTGATCTCTGCCATGCCCTACCCTTCCCTTCCCAACTAACATCTCTCTCACTGCACAAAATTCACCTCCAACCACTGGCTGGGTAAACTTCCCTCCTGTCTCTCCCCTGCCTTTACAACCACCTCCCCCCTCCTTCCCACTCCCTAAGATCTACAGACTCATGAACCCTGGTGGTCCCATGCCACTCAACCCTTATTGGCTAATCAGGTTATTCTTATCGCGTCCCAAAAATCTGGAATTCACTGCCCCCTCAAATTTGCCACTCATCTTCTTGCTACTCCATTAACTCTGCCCTCAAGAACTTCCTTGCATCTTCCTGTGCTTGCCATGACCCTCCCTAATCCCCCGCCATCTCCCCTAAGCCAATATTACTATATGCCTACTCCCCACCACTCCTATTTCCCTCTGATCATGCTCCTCCTTGTCCCCTACTCTCCCTCCTCCTAAAGTGTTCCTTCTCCTTCTTTCTCTACCCTTAATCTATTTCCCTCCTGTGAGCTCGATTACTGCCATGTGCAGGCAGGATCCATAGTGCACGGTGGGCAACAACTTAACCCCCTTTCCCCTATTTCTCATTTTATTGCACCCTTCCTCAGTCACTGCTGGATCACTGACTTGTGCAGGCAGGGTCACCCACCACACTGGTGGGGTACTACCCCTCAATATAGTTGACCTCTGCTATCCCCTCCCACAACATCCCTCCCCCGACACCCTCCCTCTCTCACATCACTATATATAAATAACTCTCATCACCTATAACCGGTGTCCTACCAGTAGGGCTGTCCACCGCCCTGCCCAGATAAGGATAACAGAACACTGTTGAATTTCAACTCCCCCCCTTGGATACCCCAACCTACAATACCTCTCTCTCATCACCCTGCCACGCTCTACCTCTCCTCTCCTCCTACCCCCCTTTCCAGTTAACATAGCCTAACACTGGCCTACCCCTACACTCAATCAAGCACTTATAACCTACCCCATACCCCTCTTATATGCACTTTAGTCCACCCTGTCATCTCTGTTTGCCTCGAAAATCATGTGCTGTCTGCATCTCTCCATAAATTTCCTTTCCCTTCTTCCATTCTACCCTCTGCAATTTTTTGTTCCCTCCTTCCATTCTTCCTCTTTTTACTCCAATCACTGTAAATCTTGAATATATATGTTACACTAATGGCTACCAATTACTATTGGGTCACCTTACCATCTAGTGCTACATACTGTTGCCAAATTATTATATGTGTTCCAATGTTACCAAATGTCACCAACTGTTGCCAATTTGCTATATGTGTCTGCATATCTAATATACTTAACGTTTGCATTGTTAGCCAATGTTATCCACCTGTACCTTCTGCTCTCATTGTATGCAAGTACGCAAATTGTATTCCAACATTGTAACATTTCTCTGTATTCTATCCCATTGTTCCCTACCCCCCCAGGTTGCACCGGGAGATGAGCAACTTGTTGCTCAGCGTGCCTTCCTGGTGAAACATTTCAATAAATAAATCTGCAGAGGCTTCAACCAGGCCACTCAATGCCATTGCTAGTGGGCCCTAGAAGAATTCACCCTGCAGCAGAAGGTTGCCAACATTGAATGGGAGTTGCAGGCCAGAAGCTCTTTCTCTTCTCCAGCCCTCTCTTCGGGATCACAACTTTCCTCCTCGGGCGGGGGTTGAGATCCAGTAGCAAGCACAAGCACTGGGACAAGGACCACAAAAAACCCTGGTCCTCCTCTCACTCATGGTCCCTGCATAAGCCCAAGGCCATGATGGGAGCAGCCACCTCCTCGAAGCAGCCTCTTCTGCCTTGCACACCTTCTCCTCAAAAGGGCTGCCCTTGGCAGCTCTGCCTGCCAACCTCTCCTTATCAGATAGTCACTCCATGGGGGTAGGATCCTTCCAGTCCTCCCAGCCCCTGCTGTTCAGGCACCTTCTAGTGACAGGGCCGCAGTCAGGAGGTTTTGCCAGTTCTACTCAGTCTGGCATGGGTACAGTGAGCTCAGGGGTCTCCTTCTACAACCTGTCTATTGCCCTTTTCCAGGCAGATGACCTCCTTCACAGCCACATACCCAGTGCCTCCCCCAGCATCCCCTCCAGCCATCCTTCAGTTGCCTACACTGGCTCTTGAGGTACCTGCCACTGACATCTCTCTCCAAACAATGCTGGCCCCTCATCTGGCACCACCACCAGTCAGACCCCTCCCTCTTCTGATGCCTGTTTGGCCTCAGCCAGCATCTTCGCTGACTCCTTAACCAATGCCAGTGCTGGTTCTTCAACTGGTGCTGGCACCGATTCTTCCTCAACCAATGCTTGCACCTATTCTTTCAACACTGACATTGGTTTCTCCCCAACCAACATTGCAGAGCTGCGTGATGCCGGTGATAGTGGACTTTCAGTCTATGCAGATGTCCCTTTGGGTTTTCATGCAGGTGAGGCTTGTCCCATGACAGGATCTGGCTCCATGTGGACCCACGCATCCTGACCCTACGTCCCCAGGGACCCACTGCCTGCCCCACATCGGGCTGGCACCATATACATCTCTTGTTTGCATGGGAGAAGAGGGAGTATATCACTCAGACCTCCAACCTCCTGAAGAGTCTGAGGAGTCCAGTGATGACGGGGATGAGGGGCCTTTCCCTTCTACAGTTCCTTCTGACAAGGGTTGAGACCCCAAAATACATACTCCAGTCTCCCCCAGATGACTGGTCTTTTCTGAGATTATGCATCAGATCCATTTGACCATGGAGTTTGCAACTGAGGTGCTGGTCCCCTCCTGACTTCAGATATGTACCTACCTCAAGCCGCTGGACTCATCCCCTCTGGTGGTTCCCCTGTTGATTGACACCTTTGAGGGTGGCACCATGGCCACCTGGCATCACCCTAATTTAATACCAGTTATGTCTTGGAACTTAAGGTGGATAAATTATACAGGGCTCAGTGGGTAAGCCCTTCTTTGGGGAACAGTCACAGGTGGGCTCAGTAGTCATCATTGCTGTTCATGACCACTCTAAGAGGCAGAAACACCTGAGTTCACTTCCCCCCGACAGGGAATCTCACAGGTTGGACCTCTTAAGCAAACAGGCTTCTGCCGTGGCGACCTTGCCCATTAGGACCATCAGCTATAAGGCCCACATGATCCAATACCAGGATGTTCTGTGGGAACAAACCATGAAGATGTTCAAGTCTCTACCTGAAGGGCCAACTCCCCTATGGCTCCTCCAGGCCATGAAGTCTGGGGCTGTTGTCAGCTGCCACCTCCTCCATTCAGCCTACAATGCTGTAGATGCATCAGCCCAGGCAGCAGCAGTGGTAATGTGCCTTTGTGGGCACTCTTGGCTGAGGGTGTCGGGGTCTCCTCAGGATGTTCAGATGTCCATCCTGAATGCTCCCTTCAGGTGGTATAAATTGTTCGGGGCTGATGTCCAGGATATTCTATCCAATTTACAAGCCTCTGGATGCACATTACAGTTGATACATTCTATGTAGCATACTCAACCAAACAATGCCCAACAGGTGCCCTTTCACTGGGCCACCCACAGACCCTGGCCAGCCTCCAAGCCAGCCAGACAAAAGGTATCCCATGATAATTACTAGGAAAAAGTTGTGACTACAAAATCATGAATCAAACATAGTGAAACTCTTATTGGTGAACACAAAATTATAGCACCTGGATATAACAGCGATTACTGTTGTATAAAAACAGCGATTATTTGAATCACGATCATGGATCTTTTTCTGTTTCTATTACAGTGCCCATGCCATCTCTATGTCCATGAATCTCCCTATGATCGGACCACATAGCTGATTAGTTCTTCTCTATGTCACTGAATCTCCCTATGATATGAGTTTATGTTTCAAAATCAAGTGTTATCTCATCATTGCGATCGGGCTAGTAGGATCAATCTTTAAATGTTTGCAAAACTACTGAGCTTACTTGAAAATGTATTATTTGAGATCACTACCTTCATGCCATAATTGTGCACCTTGTCATTGTGGATTGAAAAGCAAGCGATACAGTACTCGAAATACATGAGATTTGGGCACTGTTTGCTAGTTTAAGTTTAGATTTTAAGTAAGTGTTGCATCATCATTGCTCTGCTTTAATTCTCTCTCTCCGATGTAACTGTCTCTCTCTCTCACCTCCTTCTAGCTTAAATCTAAACATAACCTAGTAAACAGTGCCCTGGTGTGTGTCATGTATTTTTAGTAATGCATTGCTTGCTTTTCACTCTGAACACTACGCAATGACAAGGTGCACAATTATGGCATGGAGGTAGTGATCTCTAAATAATACATTTTCAAGTCAGTTCAGCAGTTTTGCAAACATTCAGAGACTGATCCTACTGATCCAATCGTCGGGAGATTTAGTGACACAGAGAATAGACAGTGAGAACTTCACTGTGAGCCAGCATCAGCAAACATCCTGCTCTGTACCTGTTTTGTTTCAATGTGATCGTGACTGGATCACTATATTTACATATGCGTTTATGTACCATCGCTAATTGTGCGGTCGCCATTATGTAGTCGCTATAATGGTGATTGCTATTTTTAATTCACGATTTTAGCATGGAACCATGTAAAGCTGCCTCAGCCTTGCCCACCCCTCCACTCCCCCTCTTCCTCCTCCTCCTCCAACAAGGGTCCTAGAGGTGGAGGGGTGGGACCTGCTGCTTCAGCCTGACTCATTGCCCAACCCCCCCAGTGGATCTGGTAGAGGCGCTGGCAGTAGAGGGTCAATTCTCCCTGCACCAAGACAGGTGGGCAGAGATCACAGGCAACAATGGGGTGCCACAGCTCATAAGTCATGGCTACACTCTGGAACTCACGAAGTGGTCCTCAGAGAGGCCTCCAGTCCTTTCCTCTTATTCTGCTACCCACTTGCCAGTTCTTTGGGAGGAAATCCAGTCTCTGCTCAGGAAATGAGTGACAGAACCTGTACCAGAAGCCCAGCAGGGCAGAGAGTTCTACTCACATTTCTTCCTGGTCCTAAAATGCATGGGTGACCTCCGGTCCATCCTGCCCTCAGGGAGTTAAATCTCCTCATCCAATACAAGAAGTTCCAGATGGTAACCCTTCAGAGGCTGTTGCCCCTCCTGAACAAAGGGGATTGGATATGCTCCCTCAATATGCAGGGCGCATATTTTCACATCAAGATATATGCCCCCAACAGACAATATCTCCCAGGCAGCTGTGGACTATAGCACTTAGTCTCCTCCTACCATTGATTTACTCCCCCCCTGCACCCTTCCCTACCTTTCCCTTGATAAAGCTTGTATTAGCTGCTTCTCATCTCCCTCCCAGCCTCTCCCTGCACCTCAAATTCTCAACTTACCTCCTTTCCTTATCCTTATTCAATATTTTATCTTCCCCTCTGATCTTCACTCCATAATTAGCTACAGTTAATTGTCACATATATTCACTGTTCTTCATATAGTTCTATAACGTACTCTCAAATTATGTAAACTTCATGCAACCTATGTAATTAGTCCTCTATTTGCACATTGTATACATGTCTTGTATGTCTGCCTATTCTCTGACGTGGAATCTTTGTAAATGAGCTTTCAGCTCAAAGGTGTTAACTCCTAGCATTCAATAAATAAATATCTCAGATTTCAGTTTCAGGGGCCACATTTCCAGTTCTGGGCCTTGCCCTTTGGCTTATCTTTGGCTCCTCAGGTGTTTACCAAATGCCTATCAGTGGTCGCAACTGCCCTCAGGAGACAGAGATTCTATGTCTTCCCCTATCTGGATGACTGGCAGCTCAAAGCTTCATCCAGGGACAGCTTTGTCTGGACCCTGGCACACACCATTCATCTGTTTCAGGACCTAGGCATTACAGTCAACCTGCCCAAGTCCATCCTAACACTTGGTCAGCAACTCCAGTACATTGGGCAGTCCTGGACATGGCTCAGGGCATGTCTTTCCTTCCTTTTTTTTCTAAGGATAGCAGGTAAGGTCTAGAAATAAGTTGTAGCCATGATGGGAGTGGTGTAGTGCAGTGGCTGTTGTGCATCAGTCTTCGGGGAGACCTTCTGGAGACTGCAGTGCTGCCCTATCTGCAGGCACCTCTCTGGGCTGGGGGAAGAGGTTGCCAGACTCAAGGCTTAGTTAGCTTGGGTTAGAAGGACTGACCCCCCCACTCAGAGACCACCAAGTCCACCTCTGCTTCCTCAGAGGATGCTGGGAAGGAGGAGTAGATGGACAACAGTGGGCTCAGGAAGGGTTAGGGTGGTGGAGCATAGACATCCCAAATCCCATACCACTACAGAATTCCTATGCCACACTGGCAGGGTAGGACAGTCCCACTGAGGCACCCAAAGCAGTGGGTGGGATGAATATGGAAGTTCTCCAGAGTGGAGATCTCAAGGGGGGGTAGCACAGGACCCCAGAGGAGGAGGAGAAAGCAACTCCTGGTGTGGAACTCCATAGTCCAGGGAGGAGATGCTGGGGACAGGTAGTGGGGTGGAGAGGGTGGTTAAGTGCCTTCCAGGAGGCACAGCATGGAGGAATGGAGAGCGGATCCAGAGGATCGCTAAAGTGGCTGCAAGGAGGAGGGAGCTGGATGTTATTGTCCATCTGGGGACAAATGACCTGGCTAGGGGTGAGTCAGGGATAGGGAGAGTGCAGGATTAATTTAGGGAGTTGGGGAGGGGCCTTGGGCAGGTAGCAAGCTCCATTACCTTCTCGGAGGTGCTGCCTGTCCATGGCTAGGGGGAGGTTAGGAATCTCCGTGCCAGGGACTTCAACACATGGTTGAGAAATTGGTGCAGAGAAAAGGGTTTCAGCTTCACTGGGGACTGAGGACCCACCTGGAGGGCTGGAGGCCTGTAAAAGGGTGACAGCCTTCATCCCTCCAGGGAGGGGACTATTTTTCTTGATGAGCAGTTTAAATGTTTCATTGGCAAGCCTTTAAACTAGCCAAGGGGGTGGCAGAAGGAAGCAGGGAGAATCAAGCTGCCCACCCCCACAGGTTAATGTAGACAGCAGAGAGGACCGTATGGTTGGGAGACCGCCAATGGTAGCTAAACTAGGAGATGGTAGAATGGCAGAGAACAGAAGAAAGGGGATTAAATGAGGGAAGGCATGAGGATAAAAGAGAGGGGAGGACAAGAAGAAAAGTCGCAAAATATGGAAGGCCATGTGTGTAAATGCTCACAACCTGGGAAGTAAAATCCTGGACCTGGCGGCATTGATGGCAGACGCTAACCTTGGCTTTGTCGCTATTACCAAGACATGGTATAATAGTAACAATGCCTGGAATGTAGCTACATCAGGTTATACTGTATACAGGAAAGGCAGGGAGGGGAAAAACGGAGGAGGAGTAGCTCTTTATGTCAGGGAGGGTATAAAAGCAACTGAGGTACAGGGATTGCATGGGGGCGGCGGAGGCCCTGTGGGTCACACTAGAGAGAGGCAGTGGCACCGCTGTTTTTATGGGTGTGATCTACAGACCTATAACACAAGGTGAAGAGTTGGACAAGGTTCTAGTGGTAGCCATCCATAAAGTGGCAACTAAAGGGGAAGTGCTGCTGGTAGGTGACTTTGTCATCATGGCACAGGTGAGGAAGCATAAGACCAGGAGTAGTTGTAAAATTTGCAGGTAACATTTTATTATTTAAAAAGAAACAACAAGTGAAGGTGGAGAGATAGTGAGAGGTGGAGAATCGTAAGACTGTCAGAGTGATCAGTCCTTAGGTCTCACAGAACATTGGGTTGCACAACCAGACAAACAAGAGACAGAAAAGGAGAGGATAGAACAGGTCCTTGTGTGTAACTCTTTCTGCATAACAAATGGGACAGGACCTTATTCAACCCTGTCACAGACTTCAGTTTGACAGATGTTGATTGAAGCATCCCAGTCACAGCCTCAGCCAGGAGTAGGCACATACTGGACTCCCTGCAAGGGTCATGCCTCCTGCAGCTAATGCTGGAGTCCACCTGTGAGGGTGCAATTTTGGACCTGGTACTCACCAACGGGAACAGAATTGCATTGCAGATATCATGGTAGGTGGACACCTTGGGTCCAGTGATCATCACACAGTGTGGTTCAATATGAGTACAGTGGCAGAGTCAAGCCACACAAAAGTGAGGGTCCTGGAATTTAGAAGGGCAGACTGCAAAGTTGGGGGTATGTCTCAGGAAAGCTCTATCAGGCAGAAAGAACCAGGGGGAGGAGTTCAGGAACAGTGGGCACATCTGAATGGAGGCATAAGGGAAGGCAACAAACCTTTGTGTTAGGCAAATAAAGGCAAGAGAAAAAGAAAACCACTGTTGTTCTCAAAGGAAATGGCTGGGAAGGTAAGAGCAAAAAAGTTGGCTTTTAGGAAGTTCAAGGAAACACAGAAGGAGAAGGACAGGGTACTGTATCTGAACAAACAGGTGGAGTCAGGGAAGGCAGTCAGGAACACAAAGGCGCAAACGGAGGAAAAAATAGCCCAGGCAGTAAAGAAAGGTGACAAGATGTTTTATAGGTACATTAGTAAAAGGAGAACGATGGGTGGGATTGTAAGGCTTAAGGGAAAGAAAGGGAGTGTGCGGAAGGAGACTTGGAAAAAGCAACAATCCTGAACAAATATTTTTGTTCAGTATTCACAGAAGAGGGGGAAAGTGAGGGACCACAATTAAGTGGCACGAGCTATAAAGGGGAGTGAGATGGACACCAGTTCATTTACAGAGGAGAGGGTTCTAAAGGAACTCACAAAACTGAAAGTGGACAAGGCAATGGGACCAGACGGGGTACAGCCTAGAATATTAAAGGAGCCTAGGGATGTGCTGGTAGCACCACTGGCAGCCCTGTCCAGTGAATCACTGGAAATAGGAGTGGTTCCAGCTGACTGGAAGAGGGCAGATGTAGTCCCTCTACACAAGTGGAAGCAGGGAGGAGGCTGGAAACTATAGACTAGTCAGCCTGACCTCAGTGGTGTGGAAAGTAATGCAATCACTGCTAAAAGAAAGAATTGCAGAACATCTTGAATCCATCAGAGCACAGGATCTGAGGCAGCATGGATTCACAGCAGGAAGATGTCAAACAAATCTGATAGATTTCTTGGCTGGGTGACCAGGGAAGTGGATCGGGGGGAGCAGTGGATGCGGCCTACCTAGATTTCAGCAAGGTCTTTGAAACTGTTCCACATAAGAGACATGTAAACAAGCTAGGCAACCTGGGAATGGGTCCCAGAGTGATAAACTGGGTTAAAAAGAGGTTGAGGGATAGAAAACAGAGGGTGGAGGTAAATGAAGCTGACTCCGAGGAAAGGAGGGTGACCAGTGGGGTGCTACAGGGATCAGTTCAGGGGCCAGTCCTATTCAATGTCTTCATAAGTGATATTGCAGAAGGGCTGGAAGGAAGGGTATGCCTCTTTGCAGATTACACTAAATCTGCAACAGAGTAGACACTCCAGGAGGGGTGGAAAAAATGAGGGACCTAGGTATACTAGAGGAATGATTAAGACTGTGGCAGATAAGAGTCAGTGTGAAAAAGTGCAAAATCATGCATTTGGGACACATGAAGCCAGAGGAGGCTTACATGATGGGGGAAGAGATACTGATGGGCACCAAACAGGATAGGGATCTGGGGTAATTATATTAGATGACCTAAAGGTGGCCAAACAATGTGCCAAAGCTGTGGTAAGAGCCAGTGGGGTACTGGGGTATATAGGGAGCGGTATCACCCGCAGAAAAAAGGAGGTGGTGATGCCTTTGTAAAAATCACTAGCGAGACCTCATCTGGAGTACTGTGTCCAGTTCTAGTGGCCTCTTCTCGCTAAGGACATAGACAGGGTAGAGGCAGTTCAGAGAAGGGCAGCAAAAATGGTGCAGTACCTGCACCAAAAGTCATATGAAGCGAGACTAGAGGACCTCAATATGTATACCATGGGGGGTGGGATATGATAGAGACCTTCAAATATGTCAAGGGCATAAATAAGATACAGGAGGGTAGCATCTTTCTGGAAAAAAAATGTTCTAGAACAAGTGATCATGACATGAGCCTGGAAGGGGGTAGATTAAGAGGTAACAAGAGGAAATATTTCTTCACAGAAAGGGTGGTGGGGCACATTTGGTAGGGGAGTTCAAAAATGCATGGAATAGGCATTGGGGAACCCTAGCGATAGGAAAGAGAACAAAGCCAGAGATCAAGTAGGGTCTGTGGTTTTTGCAACAGGTAGGGAAGATGGGCAGACTGGGTGGGCCTAGCGGTCCTTATCTGTTGTCGGTTTCTATGTTTCTGTATTCTGTGTTTCCTCAGGACAGGGTGGATCATCTCATAGCCCAAGCCAGGCTGCTGTTCCACATCTGATATTTTTCCACCAGAGACTTTCTGCAGCTCCTGGGCATGATGGCAGCAGCCATAGTCACAGTGCCTCTGGACAGATTGCATATGAGGATCCCTCAGTGGACGTTGAGTCTAGTGGGACCAATGGATAGATGACCTGGAATAGGAGGTTCTGGTCTCTTCCCTGGTGAAAAGAGTTCTCCTCTGGTGACTGGAACCTACCAATCATCTCAGGGGAGTTCCCTTTGCTATTCCTTCCCCTCAGTAGATCCTGACCACAGATGCCTTGGGGAGGGGCTGGGGAGCTCATCTGGTACCACACCAAACACAAGGGACGTGGTCCTGACTGGAGTTCTCTCCAGTGTTCTGGAGATGAGGACGGTGCTATGTAGGCCTTTCGGAGTCAGCTGTCCCCAGGTCTTCTGCTCATGCAGATGGACAATATGAGTGTCATCCATTACATCAACAAGTAGGGAGGTACTCATATCCTCTCTGCAGGGAAGCAATGAGAGTCTGGTACTGGGCTCTGGACCACAGCCTAGAACTGTCAGCCATCAATGTCCCAGGCATCCAGAATGTTCTGTGGATGATCTAAGCCAGTCAAAGACGCACAAGTGGGAGCTCCTGATCTCAATCGTTGGAGTCCTCTTCGACAGACCAATGCAAAACTGCTGCATTTTTGCTTGCTAGATCCAGGGCCTGGAGTTTTCTGGAGAGACGTGCTGTCCAGCTCCTGGAAATGGAGGGTTCTCTATGCTTTCTCTCTCTTTCTGCTGCTTCAGAGGGTGCTAATCAAGATACAGATGGAAGGGGCCACGATGATTCTCATTGCCTCCTTTTGGCTTCATCAGATCTGGTTCCCCTTACTGCAGCAGCTAGCAGTGGA
Source organism: Neoceratodus forsteri (assembly GCA_016271365.2). Taxonomy (NCBI): domain Eukaryota; kingdom Metazoa; phylum Chordata; order Ceratodontiformes; family Ceratodontidae; genus Neoceratodus; species Neoceratodus forsteri. The sequence goes on along the minus strand of CM057455.1, from coordinate 1,547,475,783 downwards.
ACCTCCAGTACCTCTTCCTCTATACACCGGGTTACTCTCGCAGAACCGGGGCACTCTGCTCCATCCAGACCTCAAGTCACCTACATCTTCACACCTGGCTCCTGAGGATATAGCCATGGCCCAGTCTGGGGTATCACCTAAAATGGCTGATGTCCTGGTGGTGGCCAAAAAGCCTTCCACCAGGGCCACTTATTCCATGAAGTGAAAGCATTTTACGCTATGGACTGCTTCATGCCAGCTAGACACTTTCACATATCCTATGAATCAGAATGTCCTGGTGGTGGCCAAAAAGCCTTCCACCAGGCCAGTTACTCCATGAAGTGGAAACATTTAACGCTATGGGCTGCTTCATGCCACCTAGACACTTTCACAAGTCCTGTGAATCAGATCTTGCAGTACCCGCTGTCTCTTTTGGACTCGGGTCTGGGGTACTCCTCTGTTAAGGTGAACATACTGTATCTGTCATCTCTGCCTTCCATGTGCCCATTGATGGTCATACAGTGGCACAATTGGAAGCGTCACATACATTTTTGAGAGGCATCCTTCACCTGAAGCCTCCTATCCTGTCTGCATCTAGCTCCTGCGACTGTCCTTCCTAATTGTTCTCCCCTCCCCTCTCTTCTTTGCTCTTTCCACCTAGCACTTAACCCTCTCTCCCTCAACTCCCTCTCCCATACACCCATTCATCCTCCCCTCCTCCCACCTTCCTTCCCACCCTTCTTCCCTACTCCCCTGTAGCACTTTAATTGATATTTGACAAGTGCCTATGGCCGCACCCACTAGTGTGTCTCTCCTCCATACCGTGTCAACCCTGTTACCAGACCTCCTTCTGGCATTTTTGCCACTGTATTGAATGTATAAAACTGCATGTAACTGCCTGTAACCCACTGTTATACCCTTATTCAGTGTCTTGTATGAATTGTACCTCAACTGATGTGGAACCTTCGTAAAAGAGCCTTGGCTCAAAGGTACTTGAAATCCTAGATTCAAATACAATAAAATCTGCAATCCCATCCATCCATGGGACTTGAGTTTTCTGTTGGAAAAACTTACTTTGGCTCCTTTTGAGCCTGCTGTGATATGCAAGCTACACTTTCTGTCGTGGAAAGAATGCCATGATATGCAACCTACTCTTTCTGTCTGGGAAAGCATGATCTACAAGCACTCGTGTGAGCAAACTTATTTGGTTTTCCACAAAGACAGTGGGTCTTTGCATACTAACCCTAAGTTTCTTCCTAAGGTGGTGTCTGAGTTTATTTTAAATCAATCCATCCACCTTCCTGTTTATTACCCAGAGCATGCCAATCCTGGAGAAGCATTGTTCCACACTTTAGATGTGCATAGAATTCTGTAATACTGTACACACCGTACTAGGAACTGCAAGAAGTCCAAACAGTTGTTTGTTTCTTTCATCACTGGGAAAGAGAGCACCCTTGTTCCTAAGCAAAGTTTGTCCAAATAATTGGCTAACTGGATTTCATTCTGTTACTGAAAGTACAAGGAACTTCCTGGAGATGTCAAGGGCCATTCCACCAGGGGTATGGCGACTTTGTCTGCCTGTTTCAGAAATGTCTCAGCTACAGAGATTTGTGCAGTGGCTAGTTAGAGTTCTGTCCATACCTTTACCAAGCACTGCAGTCAGGACATTGCCTCTAGGCACAGGGCCAGTTTCAGCTTAGCTGTTCTTAGGCTCTTGGTTTCTTCCATCCAGACTGGCTTTTCTGATGTCAGAATTCCTTGGGACTCATTCTATAGGCATGGCCTGCAGCAAGAGATACCCCGATGTCAGATAGTACAGTTATATAAGAACTTACCGTAACAGTACATCTGCAAGGGGATCTCTTGCAGCAGGCCATGTCGTCCCTTCCTCCTTCCCCTAGCTATGGAAGACCTTTCTGTTGCCTGTGGACTCCTTTCTGCTTCCATGTGGGTGGGAACCTTCGGTATCTCCTCAGTTCCTCAGCAGAGACATTTTGTTCTGGTCTCTGGTGGGCAACTGGGAAGGAGTGGGGATCCTCCTCTCTTATAGGGTTGGCCGATGTCAGAGAGTGGCATCGAAGTGAGTGGCCCCCAAAAAGACTGTACCAGGTCATAAGAGTGCTTCTTGAACAGTGCGATATAAACCAAACTGCAGGAACCATGCATGTTGGAATAGCGACAGGGGTAGACTAGCATTATAAGCATAGAATTTGATGGCAGATAAGGACCACTTGGCCTACCTAGTCTGCCCATTTCCCTACCTAATGGATAAGCTGCAGATCCTAGTTAACCAACAGCCAACTTCCTCCTACCCACCACTAGAATTGCCCTATGTTTGTCCCATGCATTCTTGAATTCACCCACTGTTTTTGACTCCACTACCTCCTCAGGAAGGCTGTGCCATGTATCCACAACCCTCTCCATGAAAAAATACCTCCTTACATTACCGCTGAGCCATCCTCCCCCCCATCTTCAAATTGTGCCCCCTTGTTCTTGTACATCTCTTTTTCTGAAAGATGCCACCCTCTTGGACTTTGTTGATTCCCTTGAGGTACTAGAAAGTTTCTATCATGTCTCCCTCTCCCTCCACTCCTTGAGGGTATGTATTTTAAGCTCCTTTAATCTCTCTTTGTATGTTTTCTTGTGCAGACCCTGCACCATTTTAGTTGCTCTCATCTGGACAGACTCCATTCTGTCTATGTCCTTGTGGAGATGGGGTCTCCAGAACTGCACGCAGTACTTCAGATGGGATCTCACCAACTGTCTGTACAGAGGGATAACAACTTCCTGTTTTCTACTGGTGATGCCTCTCCCTATGTATCCCAGTATCCCCCCAGCCCTCCTTACTGCATTCTCACATTGCTACCCAACCTTAAGGTCATCTGATATGACTACCCCCAGGTCCCTTTCCATTTTTGCTGTTGTTGTTCATATCTCACCCCCCCCCCATTGTGTACTCTTCCCCTGGGTTTTGTTTCCCAGGTGCATTACTTTGCACTTCTTTGTTTTGAATCTAAGCTGCCATACATTTGACCATTCCTCCAGCCTTGCCAAGTCCCTTTGCATCCTTTCCACCCCACCTTCTGTATCGACCCTGTTGCAGATCTTTGTGTCTTCTTCAAAGAGACATATTTTTCCTTCCTGTCCCTCTGCAATGTCACTTATAAAGACATTAAAGAGGACTGGTCCCAGTACTGAACCCTGCGGTACCCCGCTAGTAACCCCCCCTTCTTCAGAGTGAACTCAGATTTACTATTACCCTCTGTGTCCTGTTGTCCAGCCAATTTTTTTCCCAGGCTACCACTTTGGGACCCACTCTAAGGCTGGCTAACTTGTATATTAATCTTTTGTGTGGGACTATGTCAAATGCCTTGCTAAAGTCTAGGTAGGCCATGTCCACAGCTCCTCCCTGGTCTACTACTTTGGTCACCCAGTCAAAGAAATCTATTAGATTCATCTGACATTACCTTCCTGCTGTGAATCCATGCTGCCTTGGGTCCTATGCCCAACTGGCCTCTAGGAACTCAACAGTTCTTTCATTCAGAAGTGATTCCATCATTTTCCCTACCACTAAGGTCAAACTAACAGGTCTGTAGTTTCCTGCCTCTGTCTTGCTCCCACTTTTATGAAGGGGAATCACATCTGCCCTCCTCCAGTCCTCAGGTACCACACCATCCTCCCATGATTTGTTAAAAACTGTAGTCAGTGGTGTCACTATTTCTACCCTTAGTTCTTTTAGAATTCTTGGGAGAATCCTGACAGGCCCCATTGCTTTGTCCACCTTCAGTTTTAAGCGTTCTTTCAGAACTCTTTCTTCTGTGAATGGACTGGTATCGATCTCCCTATCCAGAGTGCTTCTATTCTTTGATTTAGGTACCTCTCCTCCTCTTCTTTTGTGAATACTGATCGGAAGTATTCATTCAGTATCCCTGATTTTTCACTGTTCCCCCTCTGCCCACCCTCCTTTCCCTTTATTAAGCCTCATTATCCCTCCCTTCATCTTTCTTTACTCTAATGTACATATAAAAGGTTTTATCCCCCCCTTCTTAACTGAGTGGGCTGTCTTTTCCTCAGTTTGGGCCTTTGCTATTCTGACTGCCTTCCCCGCTTCCTTCTGCTTTAACTGGTACAGTTCTCTGTCGTGCTCCTTCTGTGTTTCTTTATACTTCCTGAATGCTACATTTTTCTCCTTAACCTTCCCGGCCACCTCTTTTGAAAACCACAGTGTTTTTTTTTTCCCTTTATTTTGCTTTGTTGATTTGCTTCACACAAAGGCTTGTTGCCACTGTTATGGCTGTTTTGATTTTTCCCCATTGTTTCTCCACTTCCTCCTCCTTCTTGCCCGTTTGCTAGTGCTTTTCTAAGGCACTCTCCCGTTTTCCCAAAGTCAGCCCTCCTAAAGTCCAGTACTCTTGCTTTTGTATGGCTTGACTCTATGGCTGTGTTTATCATGAACCACTGTTTATTGGTCACTTGTTCCCAGATGGCTACCCACTTCTAAATCCGAGATCCTTTGTCCATCCCCATTTGACAGTACCAGGTCTAAGATTGCTCCCTCCTGAGTGGGTTCCACCACTAGCTGTCTGAGGCATGCCCCCTGTAGGGCATCGAGAATAATCCTGCTCTTGGATGTGGCTGCAGCAAAGGTGCTCCAGTTAACATCTGGCATATTTAGGTCCCCCATCAACAATATATCCCCTTTTTCTGCCATTCTAAGGATGCCTTTTATCATTTCCTTGTCCATTGCCTCCCCCTGAGATGGGGGTCTGTATACAACCCCTGTGTGGATTATGGTGCCATATCCTGTCTCCAGGGTGACCCACAGTGCCTCCTGTACTCCCCGCTTATCATTTAGTTCTGTTGCTTTGATCCCTTCCCTTCCATAGAGAGCTACTCCTCCTCCTTTTTTACCCTCCCTGTCCCTCCTGTAGCTTGTGTACCCTGGTATGTTGACATCCCAGTCATGGTTCTCAGTGTACCATGTTTCTGTGACTGCCACAATATCCAGGTATCCCTCTTCCATCAAGGCCATTAGTTCAGGGAGCTTGTTACTCAGACTATGGGCATTGGAACTCATCACCCTCCATTTTTTGATGGTCCTACCCCTTTTAGCCCCATCCCTCTCCTTACTGCCTTTTTCTGCATTTACCTCTGTCCAGCTCCCTATTGACTTCTCTACCTTGGTGTTTTCCCCTTCCCCTTTTCAGTGCCTCCCCCCTTGGGCTAGTTTAAATGCTTTCCAATGAAGCATTTAAACCTATCACCTAGGATCCTGGTTCCCCTCCCGGACAGATGCAGACCATCATGCCAGTGTAGGCCTGTATCCCTCCAGGTGGACACCCCAGTCCCCAATGAAGCCAAAACCCTGAGCTCTGCACCAGTTTTTCAACCATTCATTTAATCCCATGGTGCAGAGTACCCTAGCATCACACTTGCCATAGACAGGCAGCACCTCCGAGAAGCTTACCGTACATGCTACTTGTCTAATGCCCTTCCCCAACTCCTCAAACTCCTCTTGTACTGCTTTGTTCCCATTCCCAGCCAGGTCATTTGTCCCTAGGTGGACAATGACATCCAGCTCCCTCCCTCGTGCAGCTGCTCCCACGATCCTGAGGATTCGCTCCCTGTCCCTGCAAGCCATGGCACCAGGCAGGCACCTTACCTCCCTCTCTCCTTTCTCCCCCAGTTCTAACCCCCTAACAATTGAGTCCCCCACCAGGAGTTGTTTCCTTCCCCTGTGGGGTCCCATGACACCCTCCTGTGGGTCTCCTTTTTAGAGGTTCCTGGCATCCTCCTTGGTCTCCACTGCAAATGCCTCCATAGAGGAACCACTCTCCACCAGAACAGCGTATGAATTGTGGAGAGGTACAAGTGGAGGAATGCTCCTCTGTTCCACCACCCTCTTCATCCCTGAGCCCACCTTGGTCCCACCGCTCCTCTTTCTTGGCAACCTCTGAGGTAGCAGCGGTGGCCCTGGTGGGCCCTGGGTGGTGGAGGAGATTTCACGAGTCCTAGCCAAGTCAGCCTGGAGACAGACAACCTCCTCCCTCAAACCAGAGAGGTGCCTACAAATAGGGCAGCATCGCAGCCTCCAGAATGTCTCCCTGAAGACTGCTGCCCCACAGCCATTGCACTGCACCACTCCCATCATGTCTTATTTTGTGGCCCCTCTCCTGTTGCTTTTTATGCTTACTCTCTCCTCCCTGTTTTGTTTTTTTTCCTCCTACTGCCTATGTGCCCTTACAGCTCTCGCCCTTCCTGTTCTGGGACAGGAACTTCCTGTATTCTTCTGTAGTCTCCTTCTTCCTTGCTCAGAGTCAGACCTCCAGCAGCTAGGGGGAGAGGAAGCGCTACTCTTTTCCTTCAAGGATGATGAAACCTATGTGTCTTAGTGATCCTTCCCTTCCTACTGTCAAACAGGAAGTTCCTGTTGTCAGTCAAATCCAGTGTCTATAAAAGTAGAACTGGCTATGGGTGGGAGGGTGGAAGGGAGGGAAGGAGGGCAATTAGTAAAAAAAAAGTTCTAGTTTTGTAGTCAACTGCTCCTTGCTCTAAAAGCAAGATTTCTGTCTGCCAAAAGCTAGCACTAGGGAACTGTAATTGGAGACACCTGCTTTTTTACTCCTAAGCCGCAACCCCAATTAACTTCTCCCCTCCTGATTTAGCAAACTCCCTTTCCCCAACACAGAAAAACACACTGACTTTCTTTTTTTTACCCTAAATGAGACCCCCACTTCTAATAAAGTATCTGTTTTCTTAATCCCAACAGGCACTGACTTCTGCTGAGATAGAAGTGTTCTATTAGTAAAAAAAAGTTCTAGTTTTGTAGTCAGCTACTCCTTGCTTTGAAAGCAAGATTTCTATCTGCCAAAAGCTAGCACTAGGGAACTGTAATTGGAGACACCTGCTCTTGTACTCCTAAGCCACCCCCCCAATTAACTTCTCCCCTCCTGACTTAGCAACATTCCTTTCCCTAACACAGAAAAACATACTTTCTTTCTTTTTTTACCCTAAATGAGACCCCCCACTTCTAATAAATTATCTGATTTTTTAATCCCAACAGGCACTGACTCCTGCTGAGATAGAAGTGTTCTATTATTAAAATAAATTCTAGTTTTGTAGTCAGCTGCTCCTTGCTCTGAAAGGAAGATTTCTATCTGCCAAAATCTACACTAGTTGAGCAACTGGTGCTACCCTTGTCACTATTCACCTGCCCAGAGGAGGAGGAGGAGAAGGAGGAAAGTGCAGTCACTAGCTGAGCTGCCCCCATGGCAGAGTGGGTTAAGGCAGCGTCTCGGCCAGGAAAGACTGTGAGACTAGGGTTCTAATCCTGGTCTCCCCTTAACATTTTACTTGTGGAAAATATATATTTTTTTTTTTACAAGGGGCCATGGAAACAGTAATTCCACTGCCCCACAAATTTAGCTTTTCCCCATGATCTGCTCTCCCTCAGAGTTAAGATCTTTAATTATGGGGGGGGGGCAGAGCCCCCCACAAGAAAAGAGATTTATTATTTATTGTAGAATGTTCATGCTATGTTTCCTGGTGGCATTTGGTAGTGTCACTGTATTGGAGAGAACTGTCAATACAGTGCTGTTACAGACAATGCTCTTCAGACCTAGTGCCAGGCAAACTGCTAGCTAGAAAAGTTTCTGGGTGGTCCTAGTGCCTGACAGTGGTAGTTCCATAGCTGTGGCCTGCTGCAAGAGATCCTTTTGCAGATCTACTGTTATGGTAAGTTCTTACGTAACTGTACTTTAAAAAAAAAAGAAAAGTATTAAACTAATAAAGGATAGAAAAGATCTGGAATCTAAAGGGTTAACTAATCCTAAACAACATGGGTTTACAATTGGATGCTCCTGTACCACACACTTAGTCACTTTCTATAATAAAATAAGTGCCAGTCTTGATAATAACATCCCAGTTGATGTTATTCTACTGGATCTAAAGCCTTCAATAAAGTCCTCCATAAAGATCCTGTATCCAGATTAATATGCATAGGACTAAATCATAATCATAGGTGGGAGAAGTGCCCAAAATTTGCTATGCATAGTATTTCGCATAGAACCTGAAATTTGCATAATATTCAGCATAGCGAAGTGAATAACTTCACATCTCGAAATAACGTGAAGTTCCCGTTATTCTCTATAGACTTCACATTACTTTGCCTTCTTTTGTTGCTCTATAAGGCACATTTTGCAGTGATTCATGGGATTTAAGGTCACATGGGCTCTATATTGTTTTGCACAGCCTCAGTTCACCATAGTGAATGTGTAGTGGAAAGCTGGAGACAGTTTGCTCTCAGAGTGTTGAGATTCAAACCATCGAAAAACCTTTAAAAATGCATTTTTGCTGCAAAATTTTGTGTCAAAATTTAGTACATCGATTGTAGTAAACCCTTATGCATTTATATCATGAAGCATTTATTGATTTTGTGTGAATATTTAATGTTCATTTAGTACATTCAGTCTCTATACTGACAGACACTGTAGAAGTGTGCTGCGGGAGAGGGGCGAATCTGTGGTGTAGAAGGGAGATTAGCAAGAAAGGCAGTTTTTCCAACTTATGTTGGCTGGTTTTGTATTATTTGTGTTCAGTTACACACAGTGCAACTTCACTTAAGTTTTTGTTTTTTTCTGTTTGTTGGGCATTTTTTCAGTCATTTTAAAAGATTGTAGTTTACTGAACAGGTAAAGTTTCTGTGCCTGACCTTTAATCTGTCTGTGTTGTAAACTGATATGCATTTTATTGCAGCCCCACAATAGTAGTACTCTGATTTTCTCAGCCTGTCTGCAATATTTTTCCCTGCTTCTGTGTAGCTACAGCTGTACACCCCCCCCCCCACACACACACACAACAAGGTATTGTTTTTGACTTTTGGATTTTTGAAGACTGGTTAAGGTCTTGTGTTGTGCCTGTGTGGCTGCATCTCTTTCATTTTTTGCTTCCCATCCCCCCAACACTGCAGAAATAATAAGTTGCTGTTAATTGTCTGTGTAATCTTAAAAAAGGCTCATGAACAGACAGTCATGCAAAGCTGTTTCTGGCTGTGGTGCTGCTGTCCAGAAGTCTATTAGCAGCGGAAGTTGTTGTGAAGATGAGGCAGGTTCATTAGGGCTAGCAAGTCTAGCAGTATTAAGAGTACTGGTCGTGGCCATGGTAGTACGCAGCAGAAAGGAAAGGTATCAGTTGTTGCAAGTAAAGGGATTTCTCTGACACTGTTTTTCACAGTGAAATCAGTCTCTTCAATGTTGGTTGGAGTTGTTCCTGCTGGTAGTAAAGTTGGTGATTGCACGGTTGATAATAGCATGAGTATTGCTACAAGTTCAGCCTGGGTAAAGTTATCAAGTGGTAAAAATGTTGAATCCGCAGACTTGAGTGTAGTTGATATCCCACTCCCCACAGTAGTTGAACATGATTCTGATCATGCTAATGACTCACAGTCTCATGTTTCCACTGATCTTGAGGTTTGACTATACAAACATTCAGATGTTAATGAAAAAAGTGTGGATGATAGTATTAAGGCTGTGGTTGGAATATCTCCTCAGGAAGACAGCATCCAAAGTGAATTGGATGATGATGCTTATGATGATGATGCTAGCGAACCCATTTGGGAACCGGAAAAAAAGAAAGTGAAGGTAGCTGTTTGTAAAGTCTGTTTGTCAATTCCCCCTTCTCAAAGTTCTGATGTAGCTGTGCCTGTTACTGACGCTAAAGTAATAGTCATAGATTGTGATGTTTAGTCACTGTTCAAGTGTGCACAACACCAGAAAGCATGCAGTACACCCCCCATTTCATCACCAAAACTGCCATTCCATATGCAGCCTCAGCAGCGACATATGAAGAGCAGGGGATCAGAATCCTTAGTTTGGAATTTTTCGTACAAGATGGTAGCAATGAAACTGTGAAGAAACAGTGGCAATCTGCCAGCTTTGCCAAGCGCATGTGAAGCATGCTAAAAAGGGTAGCCACTCTGGCACTGGGAACCAGCATACTTATCTCAAGATCAGGCCCATGGCACTGTGGACTTGGCACCAGAGGGGAGCTAATGCCATAGTGGGGCGTTCACCTTCATCCATCTTAGTGCACATGGTACCCCCTTCCTTCAGTGGAAGTAACCATGTCAGTAAAAGTGGTGAAATAACACCGGAGGATTACTACAGGCATGAGGAACAGGATGATTTTGAATGTTCCAGTAATGGTCAGAGTAGCAGTGGTGGTCCATGTAGTAATTCTAATACATCAATCCCTGTGCTTAAAACAGGGAAAATAACTGCATTTATTGGCTTGTCATCTGTGCACCCACCATCACACGTCAAAGGTACCCCATCCATGTCAGTTCGCAGAGGAGAGCCATTTGCCATGCCACATGCAAAACACTGAACAATGCAGCCCACATTGCACAGCCTTTTTGCCCAGAACAGTAAATACCCACCAAATCATGCAGTTGCACATGAACTCAGTGCTGCTGTAGTATAAATGCTGGCAGTTGATCTTTTGTCATTCTCCTTTGTTGAGAATATGGGATTCCGGTGCTTTGCAGCATGCACATGTCCTCAATGGAAGATCCCATCCAGGGCATACTTTTCCACCTATACTGTCCCTGAGTTATATCAGACAGTGACAGACTCTGTAAGACATGCCCTTCAACATTCTGCGTCACCTTACATTCACTTAAGCGTGGATATGTGGACAAGTGGCAAAATGGTGGGTAGTTCCTATTTGTGTATTACTGCACGTTGGGCACAGCTACCTGGGGTTGTCTGTGATGATGGGTTAGGAAAGCAGTGTAATAAGTCAGACTGTGCTGGTAGCAACCTTCATGGCATTAGACAGCATGCCACGCTTGCAATGCATAGTATATCAGGGTTGCATACAGGTGAAAACATGCTAGACTTGCTACTGACAAACTGATGATTGGCTGCACCCCTGTCCCTAAAAGCTGACTTCATCGCTAGTGATAATGGATCAAACATTGTTAAATATATCAGCAATCATGGCTTTGGAGGGTTCTCTGCATGGCCCACTGTTTAACTCTTGTGGTACAGGAGTTTCTGCAGGACCCTGAAATAAAGCAAATGCTGACTGTTGCATGCTGCATCTGTGCCCACTTTGCATGCTCTGGAAAGGCCCGTGACCAACTTAGGCAGCTGCAGATTCAGAACAGCCTCCCTCAGCACCGCCTCAAGGTTGAAGTTGTCACAAGATGAAACTCGACGTTTTACATGGCAGAGCAGTTGTATGAGCAGTAAAAAGCCATCTCTGAGTACACTAGCCTTGACAGTTCAGGGGTCTCAATGTCTAGGACAGCTGAGGAATGGAGACTCATGGAATCAGTAATATTAATTTTGTGGCCATTTGAACATGCCACACAGGCAGTGGGTGGTGACACTGCATCCATTAGTCAAGCCATTCCACTGCTGCAGATGCTAGCTTTGATGTGGCCGGAGCTAGGTCAAGCTGTGCATTACTGAAACACATGATTACAATATTAGACAGCAATCAATACATCTCCACTATTCAACAATTTCCAGAATTTAGAATAGCCACAATGCTAGACCCGTGCTACAAGCATGGCATTGCATCCATACTGGAGGGAGGGCATGATCAGGTTCAAAATTTAACTGAAGAGCTGGTCCAATTGGTTTCTGGGGCACAGAAGTCATGTGCAAAGTTCTGCTAACCACAGCATAGCAAGGCTGAAGATTACTGTGGACTGAGCACATCCAGTAAGGTGGCAGAGGTGCAAGGGGTGGTGTCAGATGCACAGTTGTCCATTAATCCACTTTGAGGTGCTTTGTCCCAAGTAGGAATTTATGACCTAGATGAATCTTCTGAACAGGTGGAAGATTCATCAGGAATGCGTACATCACAGACCATGGTTGAGGCCTATTTGGCAGAAAACAGGCATCTGACAATATTGAACTATCCTTTGGTGTACTGGAGTGGCAATGTGAATGAATGGCTAGCACAGACTTCAGTAGCGCTGAAGTACCTGATCTGCCCACCCTCCAGTGTAAGTTTGGAGAGGGTATTTAGTTCTGTGGGACCATAGTGTGTAACCATCATACTAACCTATCACCTACAAATGTCAGCATGCTGACATTTATCTAAATGAATGAAGGTCATATACCAAGTAGGACAACCACATCTATGTGTATACCCCATCACAATGATGGATGTGCTGCTGATGCAGGTGAAGCAGACCATCCTGGTGGCAGTGTCAAATGATGTACCATTGAGGTTGATGAGGCAGTCATGGAAAAAGAATTTCCAAGTGGGTACAACTCAGGCATTGAGAATTGCGAGGGTAGCGCTTCCTCCTTGATGATGACAGTGATGAGGAGGAAGTTGGTGGGAGGGAGTAACTGCAAAATTACCAGGATGAAGGCTGTCGCAGTTCCATAATGTTACCATTTTTTCACGGTAAAAAATGGTGGCCTTGACTATCATATGACAATTGACAAATAAATATTAATGACATGTTATATTTTGACTTCTCCTTTCTTGATTTTGAGGGTACAGTTCACAGAATGTCAGCAGTCATTATTACCCACAGTTTTCTAAACACAAATGTCAAGTTGTAGTAACTTAAATCTTGCTGATTGAATGACAGACATCCTTCTGACACTGAAAAACAGTAACGCACCCCAGCCAGCCACCCTGCTTCTTGCAAGACCGAGACATTGTACCTGTGCCCAAGCTATGAAACCTCAGCCAGTCACAGCCGCCCTGCTTCATGAGAGTGAGTGAGACAGACATTGTACCTGTGCCCAAGCTATGAACCTGCAGCCAGCCACAGCCATCCTGCTCCTTGAGAGTGAGAGACATTGTACCTGTGTCCAAGCTATGAACCCTCAGCCAGCCATAGCCACCCTGCTGTTTATCACTAATTTACAGTAAGTATGTACTAATGTCTTGTAATATGGTTTTGACTTGCACTGTGGTTTGAATCCTTCCATTACCATTTTAGAGATGCCACTGTCACCAAATACAGGCAACTGATTTTGATTTTGTTTTCACAGGTTACAGACTGTGTAAACTTGCAGGACTGCAGTACTCCTAGCACTTAAAGGATAACATCTACAGGTAAGTATCACTCTTATTTCCTCTTTCATTTTTTGTTTTAATTTTTTTCTGCCAGTGCAAAGCATTCAACGGCGGTGACATACAGGCCAGAAAATATATTTTTTCTTCACAGATGGGACAGGCATACTTCAGCATGCCAGGGTTGTACAACGTGTTATCGTGGTCCTGAAAACCCATGATTTAATGCAAGTATGACAGTGGGCCAGTGTGTGTCACTCACTAAATGTGTGAATTTGTTTAAGGGCTTTACTAATAGCTTGGTATTTTAAGCTGTATAAGGGGTTTACTAATAGCTTGGTAGTTAAAGCTGAATAAGGTGTTTACTAATAACTTAGTATTTTAAGCTGGATAAGGAGTTTACTATACTAATAGCTTGGTATTTTAAGCTGGATATAACAGAAGACAGGAACAGCCATGCTGGGAACTGTATGTGGTCATGCAATGAACTCCTAATAATTTTGTCATCTGTTTTCAGGTAACATTGAGGTGCTGTGGACTGCTGTCGGTGATATCTTACAGCCTGAAGACAGACAACAGTTAGGATATGCTGAAGACCTGGAAAGACATGGTGCCCCTTCACAAGAGTGGACCCAAGGACCAACTGGGCAACTGTAGACCGGTGAGCTTGGAGAAGTTGATGGAGACCATTCTGAAAGAGAGATTAATAACCTTTCTCGATAGCAATGGTCTGCAGGATGAGAGACAGCATGGGTTTTTCATGGGAAGATCTTTCCAAACTAACCTAATCGACTTCTTTGACTAGGTCACTAGGGCAGTTGATGAAGGCCATGCTATGGATGTCCTGTATCTGGACTTCAGCAAGGCTTTCAACTCAGTGCCACACAGGATGTTAATGAGTAGGCTGAGGGACATGGGGACTGGGGAAAAAACTGGTGGGGTGGGTGGAGAGCTAGCTGCAGGGCAGACAACAGAGGGTAGTTGTAAGGGGGAGACATCCAAGCCAAGGCCAGTAATGAGTGGGGTACCTCAGGTTTTAGTGCTGGGCTCTGTTTTGTTCAATGTCTTTATTGGAGACATTTCAGAGGGGGTCAAGAGTAAGATCAGCCTGTTCGCAGATGACACTAAGATTTGTGCAAAAGTGGACAATGAAGAAGGGAGGCAGGCACTTAGAGAGGATCTAGCTAAACTCAAACATTGGTCTAGGGAGTGACAATTGGGTTTTAATGCTAAGAAGTGCAAGGTCATGCACCTCGGAGCAAGAAATCCTAGGAACAGCTACTGGCTGGGGGGGAGTGCAGGTAACAGCTTCAGAGGAGGAAAGGGACCTGGGTGTAATAGTTACAGAGGACATGAAGGTATCAGCACAGTGTAGGAGGGTGGCAGCAAGGGCAAATAGGATGCTAGGGTGCATTGCCAGAGGGATCACCTCTAGAAAGGGGGGGGCATCCTGCCATTGTATAGATCACTGTTGAGGCCACACTTAGAGTACTGTGTACAGTACTGGTGTCCATACCTCAAAAAGGATGGGAGATTACTGAAGGGGTGCAGTGTAGGGCTACAAAAATTATCATGGGACTAGGGGAGTTGCCGTACAAAGAAAGGTTGAAGGAGCTCAACATGTACTCGCTGGAAGAGAGAAGGGAAAGAGGGTACGTGATAGAGACCATTAAGTACTTGAAAGGTATAAACAAAGTCAGGGAGGGAGGAGTATTCCACTTAAAGGGGGGAAGGGTCACTAGGGGGCACAGTCTGAAGTTGGAATGGAGAAGATTTAGGAGGGAGATGAGGAGGCACTACTTCACTGAGAGAGTGGTGGCGGGTTGGAACACACTGCCGGAGGAGTTAATCATTCAAAGGACAGTGGATAGCTTTAAGCAGGGTTGGGATCGAGTCAAGGGCAGGGTTAATACAGACAAGAATGCAAAGGGGGAAGGACCGGTAACGAGGAGGAAGGGAAGGGTTTGGGTGGGGGTGGGGCAGCTGTAGTGATATGAAACTACAAGCTGCACAATCGGGCAGACTTGATAGACCTATGCTTTTTTTTCTGTTGGCAGTTTAGTATGTTCTTAAAGAAAACAAAGACATTAATGAAACTTGTTTTCAAATGATACCCCCCCAAAAAAAGAATACTTACCTTACATGTCTTGACAGTTTCTGTACAGCCAAAGTCATGAACCATCGCAAATGTGCAAAACACAAGTGTGCCTATGACCTGAGGGAAAAAAAGTAATCACAAGTAATGATATTTCAGTCAACCATAGTGGTAACCACCAACCCCCCGAATAAATATTAAATGTTATAGTACCACATTAGGTGTTGGACTCATAACATATGTCTGGCATGTGGATGTGAACATCATGTCCACCAGGGTAAAGTGGAGTAATTCCATATGCATTATAATTACCTGAAAAGGAGCAACATGATGGACTGCTTACAACACAGAATAAAATTCAATAGAAACTAAATGGCTGTGTCAAGGAAGAAAAAAATTACACTGGGGCGAACAATGACTCACCATTGTGGTATGAAGGCACACACAAAGGGCATCATGTATCAGTGATGCAACAGGCATCATCACCAGGTGAAGTTCTCACTTAAGTTGGGACACTGTGATGCATTTCTGGCCTTATTCTTCATCTGGCCTTTTCATGACATTAAAGCAGCGGGACAACAGCAGTGGCAGCAGCAACTGGCATCACCACCAGGCAATGCTCACACTTAAGTTATGACACTGTGACACATTTCTGACCTTATTCTTCATCGGGACTTTTCATAAAATTAAAACAGAAGGACATTCACAAGATAGAAGGGACATTTGGGGGGGCATGGTAGGTGATTTAATGGTATTGTGATCATTGCACTGCTGCTTTAACCAAATTAAAGGAAAAAAGTCATAATTCCAATCTAAATCACACCTCTCACAAATGTATTACACCATTATGCTTTCCGCAATAGAAAGGCAATTTCTAAGAGTTCTTACTTACTTTCCTTTATTTTTCAAATGTTATAGCAGTGTCTACAAAATTGTGGACACTGCACGCTCTCACTATAGGTGACACTAAGGCAACACACCACCCGCTTCAATAAAAGTGTATTGCAGTGTGTGTGTGTTTCTGTGCTGCAAATGCAAAGGAAATTGAAGCATGCAGCATCTGAAAAGTTCGTGGCCCTGGTAATTTTAAAAATTAAAATGAAGAAAGTAATAAGAAAAAATTGTTTCTACTGTGGAAACCATAATAGGGGGTGGAACATTAGGGTGAGCTGGGGATTTATAATTATGAGGGTCACGAAATCCTTGTTAATTTTATTCACATCTGGATGGGACACTAATACCGCATGCCAAATGATGTATATTATAAGCCGGCAACATTCAGAAGATAGGAAATTATGGCGGGGAAGGGGATTGTCTTGGTACAGTAGGTGACTTCAGGGTATTTTGATTGTAGTTGTTGTGGGTATGTGTACTACAAAACTTTAACACAGTAAACAGTATCCAAAAAGTAATAAAGCCTGACAATGAAAACATCAGTGCAAGAATGCATTTACAATTTTTACTGATACTGTTTTTTTAGTTTACATTGCCACCTAATCTAATAACTTGCATATATGAACAGTACCCTTCTTTCAACAATTTAAGTATGCAGCACTACATTTTTTCGGAATCAGAAGTAATAAATGGAGCGCTCATTTTAATCGGCCTTGCACCAGGTTGGGATCAGTATTTAAGCAGTAATGATCGAGTGCCAGTCATTTCCTAGAGATAAACAAATAGCTGGGGGAAAGATTGGCCACCCCCACCCATCCAGTCATTAATCAAAAGGAAATGGCCAGCTCTGAGGTCATTATTGCAATTATAAGTCTAATCACAATAATGTAAAAATTAAAAAACAAGGCACTGAGTCAGCATATGGTCTAAAAGCAAAACAAAATGGTTATATTAAATGCATTTTTTTTTTTTTTTTAATTTAGCTTTTTCCTCCTTCAGAGCCTCCCTCCGCCTATCCTTCTGCCCGGTCACGGGCTGCCGGCTTCTGCCTTCAAATCGGCCGCTGCCACCCGATACCCCATGGCTTACCCCCACGGGGCCCATTGGCTACTGCTCCCTACATGCGCCATGGCACTGTAATAGGTCGGGGTCTGCCTGAAGGCAAATTGAAGCTCGGCGAGCTTCATTCACGAATGCATGCTGAAAATAGAAAATAGAGTTAAAAATCTACGTTTCGACCTTGGGTCTTCTTCAGGAAATATCTAAAAGAGAAAAATCAAAACAAAGCTAGTGTCACAATAATCACAATAATGATTGTTTTGTTTTGGGTTTTGAGTGCGGAAACCAGTTTTGTTTACTTGCTGTTGCTGTGCCAGTCATTTCTAAGGGATTTCAGACCAGCACAGCAACCAATTAATGAGCTAGTTCAGCTCATTCATAATTAACTGGATGTATAATCTTACATACATTTGGACAGCAACTATTTAAATTCAGTTCTGTTGTGACTCCAGTGACATCGCGTGCAGCTGACAGTGCTACATGACATAATGAAACCGTATCTGTTCAAAAACAGTTGGGAATACTGATGAAAACCAGGTCACAGTAACATTACAATGAGCACTATTATTATTACTCATTAAAAAAATGGAGTAATACAGAATAATCATTGTTGAAAGAAGAGTAGCATACTCGTATACACAAGTTATTAGATAAGGGGCAATGTAAACTAGAATAAAAAGTATCGGTCAAAATTGTAACCACATTCTTGCACTGGTCCTTTAATTGCCATGCTGTCTTAATTTTTGGTTGCTGTTTAATGTGTTATACATTTTCATAGTATAAATACCATAACAACTACACTCAAAATACATTAAAGTCACATACCATGACAAGCAACCACCCACTATAATTTATTATAATATGAATGTGGCCAGATTATACTGATATCATGCTACATCAGTCAGCATGCGGTATTAGTGCACAGTCCATATTTTAATTATTTATCTATTTAAAGATTGGTAACCAGGAAAGGCACACTGAGCCTAAGCTCAATTTTAAGTGCGACCCAGGGAAGAGGGTACCATATACAAAATATAAGTATACATTTATATACATTTATGAGATGAGCAAGAGTACATGAAAAATATATAATGAATAAGTGACATGCACAGATGTAGGGCCTAATAATATATCTGTCAGCGGACAGTTGAATACTAGGAGAACAATACATAAGCTAGCAACACCATCTTAGTGTACTGAGGCAGACGTGAGAGCACAGGTATTGTGCAACAATATAAACAATTATAGGTATACATTGATATACATTCAAGGGATGAGCAAGATTATATACAGCAATTATACACGTAGAGCAGGAGCAGCAGAGAAAAAAGGGAAAGGGTCAGAAAGGATGTAGTGTATAGCATTTAAGGAGGGTGGAAACAGTGGCAATGGGGGAGGGGAGGGGAGGGGAGGTGCTTGAAATACTTTTTGATGGATGGCGCAGTAGGTAGGCCCATACAGTGAGGGGAAAAGAGTTCCAAAGGGCAGGGAACTGATGGGCAAAGGCTAATGTACCGGCATGTGAGTGGGGGTGATCAAGGCAAAGGAGTGGTGGTCCGAGTGCGCAGGGAGTAGCCTGTACTAGGAGCAGGGTCTAGTAAGGAGAAGTAGGAGGGAAGGGTATTGAACCAATACTTAGCAACGAAGGTAGCGCAATGTGTCAGGTGGTGTTCATTAAGTGATGGTAAAGAGACAGATTGGTAAAGGAGACAGTGGTGAGTGCAGTACAGGAGGTTAAGAGGCAAATCTGAAAAAGGCTTGAAATAGTGGGTCTAATTTGGTGAGGGAGGATTGTGGCACTGAGCTGTAAACCACATCGGCATAATCAAAAGGGGGAGGATAAGCTTAGAGACTATATCCTTCCTGATGGGGAGGGAGAGACTGTCTTTGTGCCTATAGAGCATTCCTGATTTTGGACATAGTTTGCTGTGAATATTTTCCAGGTGTAGGGAGAAGTCTAATTTGTGGTCCAGACAGACTCATAGGTAGTCATATGACTCAACTACTGTAATTGTGACGCCATCGAGGGCGTATAAGGTGGGAGGAGTTGGGGAATAATCCCCTGTAAAAATAATCAGAAAAGTAACAAGTATTTTAGGAGTTGTGACTTAATTTAGTTTATTTTTTACATGACCGAGGGTTGGCAAAATGGCAGAGGCTGTGTGCTTTCATTACAGGTGAAACTGTAGTACAGCAACGCACACTGAAATTAAAGTGCCATTAAGAGTACGTTTTGGCGTCACACTTTAAAATGAAATGAAAGCATGCAGTATACGCACAGCTGGTGACTACATGACTTATTACTGTACATAAAATAAAGTATGGAGTAAGAACAAAAACATTTTTATTGCGGGAAGCAGAATGGGGTGGGGGCATTTGGGGTAGGAGGGGAATCAGATTTAGCATTATAAGCATAAAGAAATGCAGGATTAACAAAATTAACATAAGGAAGAAAACATTAATTGAATATAAATTATATACTTAGGCTATAATGAAAAAAAATATTGCTTAAGAAAAAAGGAAAAATAGAGGACAGGTTTTTGGGGGTGGATTTTGTGAAAATATATTTGTTTACTGGGCCTGTGGGGGCTGGGGCTGACCACCAGTAATTGTTAACAATTGGATTATCTCCGCATTTTGACCCTCAATCTGGTTGAGCTGCTGCACTGCACTCTCCACATTTTTTATTGCTTCAACCTCTGCCCACAGCAAAGCCAGGTCAGCCTGTGTGGCAGGCTGTTGTGAGGGGTTGCACTCGTGGGTAGCTGCAGGAGTTGCCACTTCTGCTGCCCTAGCCATTTGTCTGTGACCCCATGCAGGCAGGCACTCCACCACTTCATCAGCTTTGGCTGCAGGAGTGGCTGGTACCTCTTGCAGCTTTGCTTCCCACTCGGCATGGCAGTGCCCTAAAAGGTGCCTTTGCTGACCACCTGTGCCCAAGTGGCCTCCCTTGTGCCCCCGACATAGACCTGCATCACACAGCTTACATCTCACTATCATCGGGTCGCTGCAGGGAGGACCAGGCACAGGTGATGGGGAGGCACCACATAATACCAATGGAGATGGTGGAGGGGCAACAAGCTGCTGCTGCTGCTGCCGTCGTGGTTGCTGCTGCTGTGGTTCCTGCTGCCTTTTCACTGCTGCAGGGCTGGCAGTGGCTGAAACACCAGCAACAGCTGCTGCTGCTTCAAACAACATGAAGTCTTGCTGTATTCTGACAATATGCAGTTAGACCAACCGGTTCAGCTGCCACGAAGAACAAAGAGTTAACTCTATGCAAATGCATAAAACGTTGAGCTCGAGCTCGGTTTTCAAACCACTGTCCTCGGTATGTTCTAGCAACTGATCAGATTCTTTACTCTGCTCACCAGTGAAGATGCCTCGGAAATTTCTACTTGCTACCTTCAGTCTAGCTGAGTTTCGTTGGTTCAATTTCAACAACTTTGTTATTTTATTTGAAAAATGTTCTCGAACCGCTGTCTTCGGTATAGTGTGCGCTCCTCGGTTGGGTAAGTGCTCAGTTTCCAATCGGTTCCGCGACCGTGAGGGGACCGAGCTTCTATTTTTTCCCTTTTTTTCTGTAAATTTAATTGTATTGGGATCCGGTGCAAAGTCTTGACCAGAACTGGGGGCTCTTGGTTCATTTTTGGCTGGCGCTGAACTGTTGGCTGGTTCGGACTTTATTTCTTTATTACCCGGCCTAACTAAGCCTTCAGGGGTAATTTCTTAATTTCTTCATTTCTTTATCCTGGCCTAACTAAGTCACTCCAGATAAAGCACATATTTGTTTCTTGCTTAACCAGCCTAACTAAGCCACTGGGTTAAGCTCCAAATTTTAGGATTATGTCACAGAAACCCAAGAGAAAAACTGGTCCCACTGGGTTTCAGCATTATACCGAGTGTGGGGAGCAATTTGCAAAAGCTGATCCACATTTGGTTTGTCTGTACTGTTTGGGTTTTAACCACTTACAAACAGGCTGTGATATTTTTAAGAATTTCCCTCAGTCTATTTTAGAGAGGCACCTCAGTAAACTGAAGGAAAAAATGGATAAGACTGCTGAGGCTGGTTCTGGTTCAGCTGAACCCTCGGATCCGACAACCGACCTCTCAAGCCAGGGTGAACCGTCAACGGATAAATGGGTAAACGACATTTGGAGTCTGCTTCTGAACCTGCACTGTCAAAGAAAGCCAAACGCTCCAGTTCGCATCCGCATAAACAATCAGTCTCGGTTCCAACTGCAGATGAAATTGCAAAGCCATCCGAATAGTGCAGTCTTTGCAATCTGGGTTTGCCGAACCGTCGCAGGTACCGTCTGGGCAGCCAACAGTTTTGGATACCGGTTCAACTCCTTCGGGACACATTGACCCCAAGAAGTATTATTTTTCTGACTATAAAGAGGAGGAGGAACAGGATGAAGGGGAACTCATTGACCCTGAGGTCTCCCCTGATCGTCCTCAGTATGAATCCCCTCCTAGGCATGTCTCTGAGGCTACCTCCCATTTTGCTTTTATGAGGCAGGTGGCTGAGACCCTGCAGCTCTCTGTACAAGAGGCCAGGCAGGAGGATGATCAGGAAGAGGATTACAGGGAGATGATGGATCTTCCTGTATCCCAGGGACTTTCGATTCCCATTCATAAGTCCCTTAAGAAGCAGACTTTAAAGATCCTCCAAACCCCTAGTTCTGTCCCTTCTTTAGATAAGAAGATGGGCAGAAAGTACTTTCTGGCTGGCAATGGTACTTACTTTTTAACCAGCCATTGTAGCCATGTAGGGGTAGTTCAAACTGCAGCTTGTGACAATACTGGCATCCCCCTGGCCTCTCACCCCCCCAACAAGGATTCCAGGAAGGTGGCTTCTCTTGCCAAGAAAGGGTACCTGGCATCTTCCTTGGGTATCAGGCAAGCCTCCTATATAGCTTATGCCTCCAGGTATCAAAAGTCCCTTTGGGAAGCTGTGGAACAGTTGGCTAAAAGACCCCTCCTGAGCTTTCTGCTGATCTTCAGGAGCTGGTCAACAAGGGGGTGCAAGCATCAAAGTCCCAGTTCCACATGGCTGTGGACTCCAATGATGCAGCTTCCAGGGCTATAGCTTCTGCTGTATCCCTCGGGTATTTTTCTTGGCTCAGGTGTGCTACTCTGTTCCAGGACATGCAAAATAATGCCATGGATTTTCCCCTCATCCAGAACTCTCTGTTTGGGGAACAGACTGAGGCATACATGAAGAAAATGAATGAGTACAGAGTTTTTTGAATTTTGTTGACCTGGTAAGCCCACTGGGCCTAGAAGTCCCTTTTTCAGGGGCGACTGGAGGGGGGATACAGATGGTAAGCAACTGAAACTGAACCAGATAAAGCTGTTGGTGGTATTTTTAGTGAATGAGGGAAATTTGGCCCAGACACCGGGGACATTCCCCTACTCTTTTCGATAAGTTCCATGGGATCTTTAACATCCACGAGAACTACCACCAATCCAGGCAGATGGGACCTCGGTTTAACTTCTCATCCGAAATACGGCACCTCAGAAGTGCAGCACCCCTCTCATGCTGCACTATAGTGTCAGTATTGGGATATTAACCCAAGTGCCAAATGTGGGAATGGCATACAGAAGTGCTTCAGCAAAGGAAAAAGCAGCCACTCCTCAGAAGCAGCAGGCCAGGGGCAGGGGCAGACCTTACCCCAAACCTTTCCACCAGGCTTTTCCCTCTTACCAGCAACCCAGGGGGTTCTTTAGAGGGAGGGTCAGGAGGAGTGCTGGCAGGGTCGCCTCCACCTCCCAGTCTGCTACCCCAGCAAAACATACACCCTGAGAGCTCTGTTCAGGCCGCCTCCCCTTACCCTGTTGGGGGCAAGCTGACCTATCTCCAAGCTTGGCATTCCATCACTTCAGACAAATGGATCCCAGAGATAGTAGGTCAGGGTCTTGCTCTCACTTTCATGGTGCCCTCAAAACTGTCAGCAAGAGTTTTCAGACCTTCCAGCACTGCAGAAACAGCCCTGCTGGAGGCAGAGGTTTCCACTCTTCTTCATTCTTCTTCACTCTTCTTCTTCAAGGGCAGTGGAGCCTGTGCCCCATCAGCACAGAGGCAAATGACTGTACTCAAGGTGCTTCCTGGCACCAAAGAAAAAAGGGGAGTGGTGGCCCATTCTGGATCTCAGATTCCTAAACAGGCATCTTACAAAGCCAAAATTCAAAATGACAACCCTGGCTACCATTCTACCTAATCTCAAGCAACGAGATTGGTTGGCATCCCTAGATCTAAAGGATGCTTACTTCCACATCCCTATCAGACAGTCTCACAGAAAATATCTCAGATTTCGACTGCCTTCAGGTCACAACCAATTCAGGGCTATGCCCTTCAGCCTGACATCTGCTCCAAGAGTGTTTACAAAATGTCTTGCAGTAGTGGTGGCATTCCTCAGAAGGCAAGGAGTTTCAGTTTACCTCTATCTGGATGACTGACTGTTGGTGGGTCAATTCCCCCAACAGGTCACTGAAGCCCTAAAACTCTCTCAGGATACTCTTCGCTTTCTGGGGTTTTTGGTAAATTATCAAAAGTCTGCCTTGACCCCAGTACAAATACTAGACTTCATAGGGGCAGAGCTGAATACCATTCAGGCAAGGGCCTTCTTGCCTTCTGCAAGGGCACAGACCCTCATAGATTTGGCAAAATCCTGAGTTCCTCATCCAGCAAGGTACTTCTTACAGCTCCTAGGACACATTGCCTCCACCACAGCTGTGGATCTAGGGGCCAGGTTCCAGATGAGGGACATTCAGTTCCACCTGAGATCCTTTTGGTCTCAGAAAAAGGATCCTCTGTCCAAACTGATTTCAGTATCTCCCACCCTTCTTTTAGCTCTTCAGTGGTGGCAGAAGATGGACAGACTCAGAGTGGGGCTTCCCTTTCTCCCTCAGGTACCCTCTCTGGTGCTGACAATGGATGTTTCTCTCTTGGGCTGGGGTGCCCACCTAGGGGATTACACAGCACACGGTGCGTGGATCTCTCAGGAATCTCTCTTGCACATCAATCTTCTGGAACTCAGGGCAGTGTTCCTGGCTATTCAGGAGTTTTCCAGTCTCTTACAGGGCAAGGTGGTGCAGGTCAGGACAGACAATACCACCACCATGTACTACATCAACAAGCAGGGGGGAGCAAGATCCTCTCTGCTGTGCACAGAGTCCATGAAGATCTGAAAACTGGCATATTCTCTCAACATGTCACTGTTAGCAGTTCACTTGCCAGGCAAGGACAATGTACTGGCAGATGCTTTCAGTAGGATCAGCCAGGGCCATCACGAATGGACCTGAAAAGGCAGGTCCTTCTCTCAGTATTCAGGAGATGGGGGGTTCCAGAGTTAGATCTCTTCGCAGCCCCAAACAATCACCAGCTACCACTGTATTGCCGCAGGCCCCCACTTCAGGGCCCAGTGCCACTGGATGCTCTCTTCCTGGACTGGTTAAACAGGTTCCTTTATGCATGTCCCCTTTTTCCTCAGATAGCCAGAGTCTTGGTCAAGTTGATGTCTCAATCTGCCACAATGATTCTCATAGCCCCAGACTGGGCCAGATAGCCACGGTACTCTATACTGCTGTCACTATCAGTGACCAAGCCAGTTTCTCTACCCAGGAGGTACAATCTGCTGACATCTTCTCAGGGCAGGGTAATGTACCCCAATCTTCAGTCTCTTCACCTCAGGGCTCGGCTCTTGAAGACTCAGAATATGCAGATTTACAACTGTCTCAATTTGTCTTGGATATTCTGAGGAGTTCCAGAAAACCTGCTACCAGAAAAAACTATTCCTCTAAGTGGAAAAGATTTTCTATTTGGTGCACCCAGAAGGATCTGGATCCACAGCAACCTGGATTACCAGAACTCCTGGACTATCTGGTCCACCTTAAGTCTTTGCATTTACAGTCATCTACTCTGAAGGTGCACCTCTCCACTGTCTTGGCTTATCTTTCAGCAGGGAAGGCTTCTTCTCTGGCTGCACACCCAATTTTCAAAAAGTTTTTCAAAGAGTTGTTGCATCTTCATCCCTCACACAGGGAATCTACTCCTGCATGGGACCTGAACATATGCATAGGTCAACTTATGCAGCTTCCTTTTTAACCTATGTTTTCTTCAAAACTAAAGTTTCTCACTTGGATAACTGTTTTTCTAGTGGCTATCTCCTCTGCTAGAAGAATCAGTGAGCTTTAGGCCTTGTCTGTGGAGCCTAACTATATCACACCCCACAAGTATAAGATTGTGCTCTGAACTAATAGGAAGTTCCTCCCTAAGGTGGTTTCTGATTTTCATCTTAACCAATCCATTACCTGGCCTGTATTCTTCTCAGACCACTCTAGTTCAGGTGAACACAGGCTGCATAGTCTGGACATAAAGAGAGCTATTAGCTATAACATGGACAAGACAAAGGAGCTAAGAAAGGATTGTTCCCAACTTTTTCTTACCTATGGTGAAGTTGGTCAGGGCAGGCCAGCTGCAAAGAGGACTATAGCTAGATGGATTGTGGCATGTATCCAGTTCTGCTACAGTAAGTTGGGTAAGGACCCACCAGCAGGACTTAGGGCCCACTCTACCAGAGGCCCTACTGCCTCCCTGGTGGCTACCAGGGAAGTCCCCTTGCTTGAGATATGTAAGGCTGCCACCTGGAAGTCTGTCCATATATTCTAAACACTACAGCCTGGATATTCAAGCTAGGAGTGATACCAGGTTTGGCACAGCAGTATTGCAGAGCCTATTCCCCAAATAGGTTCTGTGCCTACCTCCAAGGGGAATTGCTTGGTAGTCTGCATATTGTCAGAATACAGCAAGACTTCATGTTGTTTGAAGAAAACAATACTTACCATAGTAATGTTGTTTCTTATAATGGAGTCTTGCTGTATTCTGACCTCCCACCCTACCTCCCCTTCAGAACCTGGGGAAGGGTGGCTCTCCTGCAGCTACCTAATGACTTAAACCATTAGTAGGTATTGGTTTTCTTTGGGCAACTGTGACTTGAGTCTTATACATGCCTTTTTGTGTTTCGCTTATGTTGCCCCTGTAGGAGACCTATTTAGGCTTAGTTGTGGCCATTTATATATATATATATATTAGAGGCAAAAAACTCCGTTTAATGCATTAGTTAGGGTTGTTCCACAGCGACAAAAGTGAGGAAATTTGCTGTTAGGGTTGAAAACCCTAACTCCGAATTCACCCCCCCAGCACCACACACACACAGACACACACACACACACACATGCAAGTATGGGGGAGGACCAAGTCAACACAACCAATGACATACATCCAGCAGCAGGTGACAGAAATAACAAACAATTGTCTAAATGTACTACGAGACATCCCCACCCACCTGACCAGGTACTGCATGCTCAGTGGAGATCAACAGCAAAACTGAGGCCATGTACACCAAACGTACACATCCCTGATTGCAGCTGCACACAATGTACCACACTTAGTAGTTGCTTATGTATCAGAGAATCCAGCTGCTTACAATACAAACCTAAGCAAGTCAGAAATTAGGAATTAGAAATCAGAAAGTACAGCAGGTAGAGTTTTTTTTTTTAAATTGAATAAATTTTATTAGGGTTATAACAAGTACAACACTAACAACAAGTGGTGTAACATTACATTATTAAACAGAGGTAATAATCCGGATAAAATAATACTACTACTGTCCATCTATTCTACTATCCCGCCCTCCCACCCAATCCCCATTACCCTCCCTCAGCGAGATGCAATTACTCCATATAGATAACGGTGTCTATGGTGGGTAAAATAACCATTAGTTAGATAATATTCATCAGAGTTTGTAGAGGCGGAAGGGAATATAAATACAGGGTGCTCAAGATAAGTAAAGAGCATACAATTTCCACCATTTTTTATTAAATGAGGGTATACGGTGATGAATATTAGCAATGAATTGCTCTGCACAGACAGAGAAAGACCTCATGTAGCAATTCAGAGTAAGAAATGGGGGCTTGGTCCATCCAATGTCTAAGCACAAGTTTTTTGACTGCTAGGGAGATAAGAGCCATATGATATCTTCTCTCTTTTAACTGGATTTGAGAGAGATCTCCAATGATACAGATGGCTGGGGAAAGAAGGCCTTGCAGACCTAGGATTGGATTTAGTGTAGACTCAATTTGTTTCCACAGGGGGGATACCTTCCCACAGGACCAAAAGATATGCAATAGTGAGCCAACCTCTTTACCACATCTGGAGCACGTATTTGAGGGAAGGCACCCCATTTTGGCGTGTTTGATTGGTGTGCAATACATACTGTTCAGAATACGATACTGAGTGAGCCTGTACTGGTCTTGGATGACATAAACATATAAATCTTTCCATATTTGGGTCCAGTTAATTTCTAAGTTGGGTAGAAGGGCGTCCCACACTTTGGAACCTACTGGAGATGGCACTTGGGGGCTTACGAGTAATAACTTATATATAGAAGAGATTCCATGTGACCTGAAGGCCAGGACACTTATCTGCTGTAGAAAAACTCCTAGCTGAGAAAACAGAGGTTGTGGCCCAAATACTTTAGCCAGGAAATGTCGCAGCTGATAAACTTTGAAAATATATGTCATTGGTAGCCCGAGTTTAGCCAAAATCTCTGGGGAGGAGAGGATGGAGGTCTGGGAGTAGAGCTCTGAGACAGTAATATCCAGGGGCATCATGAGCCAAGTACGGGAGAGTGGAATACCTCCTATTCTGATGTTTAAATTGGAAAGTATTGGTTGGGAGAAATCACGGGTCAGAGTGATTTTGAAATATCCACACATTTGTGAAAAAACATTTATTGAAATCCCAATTGGGGAACAGTGTAGTGATATGGGAATAGCTTTCATCAGAGAGAAAAGAGTTGTAGCAGTTGATAATTTGTGTGTAGCAAATATGTCTGACTCAATTTGTAGCCAAATAGGGTTGTAGTCTTGTTGAAGTAACAACTGGGGTAAAGATAGCCATTTCCCATATTTGTAAAGGTGGCTGGACCAGTAATATAGCAAAAAGTTGGGCAATCGTAACCCCCCCGCATTCCTTGGGCCGGCTTAATTTAAGATAGGATCTTCTGGCAGTTTTGTCTAGCCAAATAAAGGAAGCAATAGAGTGAATACGCTGAAAAAAAGATGGGGTAACCAAATGTTTAACATATTAAGAGGATAGAAAAGCCTAGGAAGAACATTCATTGATGATGTTAATCCTGCCCCATAACGCGAGTGGGAGATTTTTCCATTGCGCTAGGTCTTGTTGGATATTGATCCATAGATCTAGTAGGTTGAGCTTACGGGTACGGGATGTGTCAGAGGTAATAAAGATTCTTAGGTATTTAATGGACTTGGGGGACCATTTCATCCCAACTTTGGTGAAAGCATAACTATATGTTAAATAGTTAAGAGGGTGGATTGCTGTTTTATTTAAATTAAGTTTGTAGTTTGAATATTTTCTGAAATTGTCAATGATTTGCAGCGCCTTTGATAAAGAGGAAACAGGATTGGAGAGATGTAGGAGAATGTCATCTGCATAGACAGAGAGCTGTGGATCTATCTTACCTACAGAGATGCCGGTGACATTGGGAGAAGATTCTAAACTCCTAATTAATGGTTCTAAATATAAATTAAAGAGGAAGGGAGAAAGCGGACATCGTTGACGCGTGCCGGTATGAAGTGTAAAGAACGATGAGTGGACTCCATTGTAGTGTATTCTTGCAGATGGAGAGGAATAAAAAGATTGGATCCAATGAATACATTCTGAAGGGAAGCCCATTAATTGCAACGTTGACCACAAAAAAATCCTAATCTACCCTGTCGAAGACTTTCTCTGCATCTAAGGAGATGAATGCCATCAGTATGGGTGAGGTCTTTGCTATTTGAAGAATATAAGAAAGTTTACGAATATGATCCAAAGAAGATCTGCCTGAGACAAATCCTACTTGTTCCGGGCTAAGGAGAGAGGACTAGACCTTCTCAATTCGGGTAGCGAGAATTTTTGCAAGAATTTTGATATCACAATTTAACAGTGAGATTGGTCGGTAGCTCGCTGGGCAGTTAGGGGGTTTATCTGGTTTAAGTAGAAGGATAATGGAGGCTTCCAGTAATGAGGGATTTAGTGTCTCTTCAGATAGCATGTACTGATAAAAGCGAAGTAGTATAGGAGCTAGGTCTTTAATAAAGAGTTTATTGAAATTCGATGTCAGATCATCAGAACCTGGAGCCTCGTCCAAGGCAAGGGTGTTAATATTGGATTCTATTTCCTGTAGAGACAGGGGAGCAGCTAATGCAGTTTGCTAAGGGGCAGAAAGACATGGCAGTGTCATGGAGTTTAAATACATTAATAGGTCTACTTTCGATGGAGGAGATGAACGCTGGTTATAGAGAGAGGAACAGAACTGCTCAAAAATGGTCACGATTTCCCTGGGGATGGGTCTTAATAGAACCATCAGGAGCGCTGATTGCAGAAACATTTCTGGAGACCTCAAGTTTCATGAGGCGTATGGCTAACAAATGACTGGCTTTTTCCTCATGTTCTATGTATTTTGTGTGGGTCCTTAGTATTACCAATTCTGCGTCATCCCGTAATAGAGTAGAATATTTATTTCTCAAGGATAAGAGGGTTTGCAGGGAGTCAGTAGGTGAGGTGATGGAGAGAGATTGTTCCAGTACACGAAATTGGGCTAATAAGGATATAGCTTCTGCTTCCCGTCGTCTTTTCCATGTGGAGGCAATCCGGATGAATTCCCCTCTTAAAAAACACTTCAGAGCACACCAGACCTAATCCATTCTCAGGACAGAATTAAGATTGTAGGTCATGAATGTTTGTATGAGAGGGGAAACTCTGGAGACAACGTATTCCTCTTTAAAGAGCAGAGTATTCAACTGCCAGGATGTGTCCCTTTGGAAACTGGCGTCTAATATCAGGGAGGCCCAGGCCACTGTATGGTCCGACAGGACTATTGGCTCCATTCCTGTGCTACATGGACCATGAAGGAGAGAGCAGCTGATCAATACATAATCTAATCGGGATGAAGAAGAGTGAACTGTAGAGTAAAAGGAAAAAGTATGAGATGAGGGATTCAATACTCTCCATGGGTCACATAAACCCAGTGAGTCAAGAAACTCATGTAATGCCCTTTGTGCAGTTGATAGAGGTCTAAGGGGGCAGTTAGATTGGTCTAGGTCATGGGTAGTTGGAAGATTCCAGTCTCCACTCAAAATCATGGGGAGTGACATAAATGGGGTTAATTTATCAAGTAGTTCCTGGAAGAAGGAAGGGTCACCGCCCACTGGGCCATAAATGCTCCCTAATATTAAGTCTATATGATCAAGAATACCTTGGACCAGAGTGCATCTCCCCTGTGGATCTGCAATTATACTGCTTGCTTGGAAGGGCACTGAGCAATTTACCAGAATAACATCCCCTACTAGCAGTCGAAATTCCTGAAGCGAACACTTGACCAATTTCTTGCCTGCGAAAACCATTGGCTTCTGAGGGGAGAAGGTGGGTCCCTTGAAGGAATGATATATTGGCACATAAATGCGAGATATGTTTAATAATTTTGTATCTCTTAGTGGGTTCCCTGGCACCTCTAACATTCCAGGTGAGAAATGTTGTCATTGTACTAACCGTTGTCATGACAGGATATTATAGACCTTAGGTATATAACATTCTCAAAATGCACCTCGCGCCCTCACCCCAGTCCATTACCCTAAAATTCCCAAGCCCATGTATTCTCAGCGTATAACATCCATAATCTATAACAACGTGTCTGTGATATTGTTCTAGTTGGATAATCATGAAAGGAAAAAACTCATAAAAACATATATAATGAGTGTTGAACAATTAGAATTCTGAGAACCCCAGCTCCCCTCCCCCCTTTTAACTACTCTAATAAACCTATTTACAAATGCTCCCTTACCATCTGACATGTCCCCATAACCTATAATACAATTTTCAGTGATGAGCAAACCCATTGCAACCCTATATAGCTCCCTCCCATCATTATTATATGTGTGCATGCGGTGGAAACTCTGTGTTTTGATCATTAGGTGTTGAGTTCGAGTGAAGACCAGCAATAAATGCCCAGTAAGAAAGAAACCCAATAATATCCAAAATATGGGTATGAGCCAAATAATACAAGTTACCACACTCTTGAGGGCAGCCAGGGTACCCCCCCCAACATTCTGGTACGTGATATTGGCCATTCTATAGCTGCTCCAACCCTCCCCCCCCCCAGCAATCCAGTGTATAGGCAAACAAATATAGTAACCTCTGATGCTGTATAAATAAGGTATTTACTGACCTGTACTTGTAATGGAGACCTTGAATGTTGCTCCACCAGGATCTTCAGTTGCAATTAAGAGTGAGTAGTAGAATCATAGAGCAGTCATTAGAAAACCAAGCAGTTTGAGGGAATAAAAAGCCTGAAAAGTGCAGGGATAGTAAAGTGCGATTGAGAGCAGTTTAAACTGAGAAAATAGTAGGAGACTAGCTAGAAGAGAAAAGGGAGGATGCAATCCCAGCTGAGCCAGCTTCCAAAAATCTCTAAATTGAAATCGGGAAGTGAAAACATGCTATAACAGTAACTATATGTTGTATAAGCTTTGGTATCTTAATATTTAAATGCGACAATTAGAGTCCCCCAACAGTCAGGTGAATGGTGGAGCAGTTCAGTGGAGATCCAAAATACCAGATGGACCAAAGTAACAGGGAAAGTGTTCCCTGGGGAAACACAACTCCTAGATCAAAAGGGCCCCATCATTCAAAAGCAAACAGGCCGGAGATTCTAAGCATCAGGCCATTCTAGAGCAAATGGCAGTCAAAATTCAGGCCGATGTCTAGGCCCATTACCGCAGCACCTATATCAGGAACATAGACCAGAACAGCAGGCAATGAATCTTCATAGCATCAATCATGGTAGGCATCATAGTCTGCTCTTAAAAAGATTAACCGCAATAACCCCAATTAGAGTAGAATCTTCAGGGAAATTTGAACAGGGAGGGCATCTTCATGCAAAGCTCCACTTGAGCTTGGGCTAAATCAAACGACAGCCATGAACCAGTCATCAAGTCTTGCAGGTGGGCTGGGTATGCTATGTGGAATTTGATACTGGCTGCAATTAACTTGCACACAATGGCATGAAAGTAGCTCTCTTCTGTCGGGTCTCCAGTGGCAGATCTTGCGTAATCCGCAATTTCTTGTCCACCAAGTGCATTGTTTGCAGCTCTCCGGTTTTAGTCAGAATGTGTTGCTTTTCAGGATAGTTCAGTAGCCGGATAATCATTGGTCTGGGAGGAACAGAGTCCAAGGGTCTTGGTCTCAGGGACCTGTGAGCTCTTTCAATTAAGTATGTAGGATTATACGGTGATGGGCCAGCAATTTTGATTAACAGCTTCTGGAGAAAGGGGATAGCCAAGGAGCCCTCTTCACCTTCTGGTAAGCCAAAAATCAGGATATTATTCCTTCGACTTCTTTCCTCCAAATCTTGAGTTTTTAACTGTAGCTTATTGATCTGCTGTTTAAGTTTCACTATTTCAGGCTATGATATTTCTTTCCAGGCTTCCAGGGAGCAGGTACGTGCTTCGGCGTCCGAGGTCTGGATTTTTAAATCACCTAGCTCATTCCTGACATTTTTTAGGTCTGATGCAATATCCTGCAGTGTTTCTTTGAATGGCATCAGCTCTTGGAGGAATTTCTCTTCCGTAAGTGGTACTGGTAGAGACAGGGCGCTAGGATGCTTAGTGGAAGCTTGCTGATGTGGTTTCACTTTTTTGGCCTGCTTCTCAGACAAGACCAGTGTTGTGTGTCTTGTTAAGGCCGATTTCATCTCTGCCTCCATCGCGGTTAAAACAAGCCAATTGCGATGCAAAGAAGAATAGAATCCAAACGAGTAGGCAATGCAGAGGTGGAATCAGCAGTTTGAGGAGCAGTTTTGTCTAATATGATCTTGGTCAGAATGGATTACTGAGAGGTTGAGCAGGAGCCAGAGAGAAAAGCAGCTAGTGAGCCAGACACATCACGTGATCTCCAGCAGGTAGAGGTTTGATTGTGCAGTCTAATAGAGAGTTAGAAAATATATAGTAGTAGAATCCTTGCTTCTGGTTCCCTCCTACATAATACAAATGGAACAGGGCCTAGCTTAGCCCTGTCACATAGACCTCCCCCCTTTAAGAGGGAACCTGTTTTTTTTTCTTTTTCTCTCTAAAACAGGTTTCCAAAACCTTTCCTCATTTTCATCACATACAAATTCTGTATATCACCATTTTCTTCCTTTTCTAACTTTTCTCATTTCTAAATTCCTGAACCATACCTTGACAAAAAATCTGCAGTGACATTCTTTTTCCCAGGTCTGTGCATCACTTTGAATTTAAATGGCTGTAATGCCAGGTACCATCTTGTGATTCTGGGATTTTTATCCTTCATTTGATTAATCCAACAGAGAGGATTATGATCAGTTATGAGCACGAAGTTAGCTCCCAGCAAATAAAATTTAAGGGACTCCATTGCCCATTTGGCTGCTAATGCTTCTTTCTCAATGGTGGAGTACCTTTTCTCCCTGTCATGCAACTTCCTGCTGACATATAGGATGGGATGCTCCTTCCCATCTATGTTCTGGCTAAGGACCGCACCCAATCCTGCTTCCAAGGCATCTGTTTGCAATAGAAATTGCTCTTTGAATTCTGGGCTTTTTAAAACGGGGGCTGAACATAATGCAGCCTTAATGGCCCTGAAGCTTCATCACTCTCTGGGGTCCATTTTACATTATTTGGACAAGATTAAACCCCACTTTTCACCAATGAACCCCTCTATTTTCAACTTAAGGATTCCCTTCCCCTCCAAATTGAGATGGAGCCTATCTCTAGCATACAGCTCCTTATCCTCCCAGGTCTCCCCCCAATCCCCCATCAACCCATACCTTCTGGCCCCACACCACTCCCTGAGCAACTGGTTTATCTCCCTAATCTTCCTTTTGTGTTCCCCACTAGCCCTTGGCACTGGCAGGATTTCTGAGAAGGAAACTGTGCATCCTATGTCATGACATAGGATAGGCTCCATCTCAATTTGGAGGGAAGGGGAATCCTTAAGTTGGAAATAGAGGGGTTCATTGGTGAAAAGTGGGGTTTAAACTTGTGAAGGGGGGAGGGATGGGAGAAAAGGCTGTCAAGGGGGTGCCGATAAAGGAGGGACTCTGTCTCCACCCCTCTGGGGAGCTGGAGGAATGTGGGAAAAGGTCGACTGGTAAAGTGCAGACCAGGGGAAAACAGAATCCCCATGGGAACATGAGCAGGGGAAATGGAAGTATAGGGAAAGGGTGGAAGGTAGTCCTGCTAAATGCCAGGAGCTTGGGCAATAAAATGCCTGAGCTCCAGGTGATGGTAACTGAGGGAGCAGTGGATGTGGCAGCGGTCACTGAGATCTGGGCCACCGCAGGACACGACTGGGACCTGAACCTGGAGGGTTACACTATGTTCAGGAAGAACAGGGGGAGGGAAGGGGAGGAGGGGTAGCAATGATAGTCAAAAACTGCATTGGCATAGGGGGAGTAGAAGGCGGAGGGAACCATGGAGGTGATTTGGGTCACCTTGATAACAAGGGGGGACAAGAGAGTATAAATAGGAGTGGTGTATAGACCCCCTGCACTAGCGGAGGAGCTGGAGGGGAGTCTGGTGGCAGATGTTGGGAGACACTGCAGACTGGGCAGGGGAAGGGTGGTGGTGTTGGGGGACTTAAACATGCCAGGAACAGACTGGGAGACTATGACATCTTCAGTGGCCAGGGAACAGAGGTTGTTGGATGTCTTTCAAGATGCGTTCCTAACTCAGCAGGTGGGGGAACCGACCAGGGAGGCATGGGTACTGGATGTGGTCCTGGCAGACAGTGACCAGATTGGGGGCCTGGAGGTAAGGGACCGGTTGGTGGGGAGTGACCATGCCATGGTCTGGTTCTGCCTGGACCTAGGAGGGGTAGAAGGCTGCACAAAGACGGAGATAACTGACTTCAGGGGGACGGATTTTAAGGAAATGGGAAGGATCCTTAAAGAGCATTTGGATGGGATTGAGTCAGACATGGACTCTGATAGTAGGTGGGAAATCATCAGGAGAGGGGTGCAGGATGCTACCAGCAGCTGTGCAAGAGTAAGACGAAAATGCGGTAGGGCCCGAAAACCCTGCTGATGGACCAGGGAGGTCCAGGAGGTGGTGCGGGGAAAGAAGGCAGCCTATAGGCAATTCAAGTGCTCAAGGAGTGAAAGGGATCGAGGAGGTATGAGCTGATGGCTGAAGGGCCACTAGGGTGGTGAGGGCGGCTGCAAGGCAAGGAAGGAGCAGAACCTGGCCAGGGAAATTAGGAGAGGGAACAAGGGGTTCTTTAGATACATTGGGGAAAAACGAAGGGTGAAGGGGCAGATTAGCAGGATTAAAACAGGGGAGAGATAGGCACAAGACCTGGGGGAGCAGGCTGAGGTACTAAATGAGTACTTCACCTCAGTTTTCACCAAGGAAAATGGGGGTGCTGCATCATACATGGGAGAAGACAGTGATTCTGAGGAAGGGGGGGACCCTTACGGATCAGCAGGTCTGGGGAGAGGCGGAGGCATCGCTGGCAGGAGGGGGGCAGGCTAAGCAAGGAGAAGAGATAGCAGAAGTGGAAATCACAGCAGAGAGAGTGAGGGAAGCCCTCAGGTCCCTTAAGATGGAGAAAGCACTGGGGCCAGATAAATTACATCCCAGAGTGCTGAAGGAACTTGCTGATGTCCTGGCGAAACCCCTGGCGGAGCTTTTCACCATCTCTCTGAGGACAGGGTGGGTGCCCCAGGACTGGAAGGCAGCGCATATAGTGCCTATCCACAAGGGGGGGATCAAGGGAGGTGGCAGGGAACTACAGGCTTGTCAGCCTGACATTGGTGGTGGGCAAGGTGATGGAGGGCATTGTCAAGGAGAGGCTAGGGGGGGACCTGGAAAAGTCAGGGTGCCTGGATGATAGACAGCATGGATTCATCCTGGGGAAATTGTGTCAGACAAACCTTGTGGAGTTCTATGACTGGGTGACGAGTGCCTTGGACCTGGGTAGACCAGTGGACGTCCTCTTTCTAGACTTCAGCAAGGCATTTGACTCTGTTCCTCATGTGGACCTGTTGGATAAGCTGGGAGAAATGGGGGTGGGGAACCAGATGATCAGATGGATAGGCAATTGGCTCCAGGACCGGACCCAGAGGGTCGTAGTTGGCGGGATAGTCTCATCCCCAAGAAGAGTCATTAGTGGGATCCCACAGGGATCAGTCCTTGGGCCCCTCCTGTTCAACGCCTACGTCTCTGACATAAGGACAGGTATCAGGAGTGAGATCAGTCTCTTTGCGGATGACTCAAAACTGGGGGCGGTGGTGGATGGGGAGGAGGGGAGGGTGGCCCTACAGGGGGACCTGGAGGCTCTGGAAAGATGGTCTAGAAAGTGGAAGCTGAGGTTCAATGCAGGGAAATGCAAGGTACTGCACCTGGGGGCCAGAAACCTGGGCCAAGTGTACACCCTGGGGGCAAATGCTACAAGTCTCGATGGCTGAGAGGGACCTGGGGTGGTGGTGGATGTCAAGATGAACAACTCGGAGACTTGTAGGGAGGCAGCAGCCAAGGCCAACAGGATGCTGGGATGCATCGCTAGGGGATCACCTCCAGAGGAGGAAGTGATACTCCCTCTGTATAACTTCTTGATGAGGCCGCACTTGAGTACTGCATGCAGTTTTGGAGGCCACACTAAAAGGGACATTAAACCTGGAGAGGGTCCAGAGGAGGGCAAACCCAAATGATTTGGGGCTTGGGGACAGGACCTATGAGGAGAGGCTCAAGAGCTAACTATGTACACATTGGAAGAGAGAAGGGACTGGGGGACATGATAGAGGTCTTCAGGTACATGAAGGGGTAAATAGGGGAGGAACAGTCAGGGTGCTTTGAAGGAAGGAGGAGGGGGCCACTAGAGGGCATGGGTGGAAGCTGGAGGGGGGAAGATTCAGGGGAGAAAGGAGTAGGTGCTACTTCACTGAGAGGGTGGTGGAGCCATGGAATGTGCTGCCTAGGGGGCTGGTGGAGGCAGAGATGGTGGAGGGGTTCAAGAGGGGTGGGAAAGGTACAGGGAAGGGTTCTGAAGCAAAATCCAATGCAGCGAGAATATCCGGAACTGGGAAAGGAGAAAGCCAGAGAAGGCGAGGGGGGCAGCAAGGTCAGCTCCCAGGGTGGGGGCTGACCAAACGAGCAGACGCGAAAGACCATTAGGCCTATTCTGCTGGCATTTTAGTATGTTAGTATGTTTACATCTGTCTAAGGGGACTATCACATCCATTGCAATCCTGTCAAATGGTACATCTATCAAGGGTAGGGGCTGCAGAGGCATCTTGTCTCTCTTAGACACTGGTGCTACTTTCTGACATTCAGGACAAGACCTGCAATAAGTAGCTACATCATCATGGATCCCAGGCCAGTAGAACCTGTACAGCACCCTGGCAAGGGCGTGCTCCCTCCCAGAGTAGCCAGCCATAAGATTATCATGTGCTATCTGTAACAACTCATTTCTATACTTCTTTGGGATGACCAGTTGCTCTGCCAGTTCCTTTGTCTGAGAATTGGCACAAACTCGGTACAGTAGCCCATTACACTTTCTAAAAACAGGTTCTGCCTTTTTGTGTTTCACCCCCACCTGTCTAAAGTAACCTTGGAGAGAAACATCATTAGTTTGTTCAGAAGCAAAATCACAATTAGTTATCAGTCTCGTTTCAAGATTTTCATAAATTAACCCCTTATGTCCATCAGTCTTTTGTTGCCACTGCTGTTTCAGGTGTCTTCTTTCCCAACGGGATTTCCAGACCTTGGAGCTGGGCTGAAACAAGTCTTGATCAAAGTTACCAAAGGGGAAACTATCCTCATCATCCACGTTTTTCTTTGCCTGTTTTTTGCCTGTGCGCTTGTCATCACAGCTGCTGAAACTACAGGTTTGTCTCCCTCTGTGATTAACTTAGCAAAGTCTAGAACGTCATTTCCAATTATCACTGGTACAGGTAACTTTGGCACAAGTCCTACTTTCGTTTGGTGTGACACACCGTTAATGCTGAGAGTCAGTAGAGTGGTGGGATAGTATCGGGTGTCCCCATGAATGCAAATAACCCCAGTACCTGGTCCTCTTACACAAGTCTTTCCCAAAGTGTCAGCATTCACAAGGGTCTTTCTGCTTCCAGAATCTGTAAGTCCTTTCAAAGCCTTATCTCTACCTTGACCTCTGTTAAATAGTTGCCCCAATTTGCTAAGGCTAAATCTGCTTCAGTATTACCTTTCTTATTTTTATGGCA
The DNA here is from genome assembly GCA_016271365.2 of Neoceratodus forsteri. Classification (NCBI taxonomy): domain Eukaryota; kingdom Metazoa; phylum Chordata; order Ceratodontiformes; family Ceratodontidae; genus Neoceratodus; species Neoceratodus forsteri. The sequence goes on along the minus strand of CM057455.1, from coordinate 1,547,437,389 downwards.
GTTTCTTGCAATATGGCCTGACTGATTGCAGTTATAGCAAATAAAGTCTTCAGGTGCAGATTTGTTGCCCCAACCAGAGTTCCTATCTAACCTGGAGTTAGACTGGGGAAAGGAGGGTCTTTCCAGTCCTGGTCTGTTACCCCCTCCCTACTGTGGTGTATGTCTGGCCATCTGATAGTCCTCAGCCAAAGAAACAGCCTTTTCCCCATTATTCGGTTGGTGCTCTTTTACTAAAGCTGCACGTCTGTAGGCAAGATATTGATGAACTGCTCCATTGTAAAAATATTGATAAGTTGGGAACTAATTTTCCCTCTGGTTGTAGCCATTTAATGAGGAATTCTTTGAGTTGGGTGTAAGCTTCTCGGGGATTGTTGAATGACTGGTACTTCAGGGACCGAAAATTCTGTCTGTAGATCTCTCCTGAGATGTCATATCTTTTCACAATTTCTCTTTTCACCAGGTCGTAGGCTGCTGACTGAGCAGTATCCACATTACTGTATGTAAGTTGGGCTTTACCTGTGAGATAAGGTACCAGTATGATAGCCCATTGCTGCTTTGGCCATTGGCATGCACTGGCGACCTTTTCGAAAGTAGCTAGGTATGTCTCAATATCATCTGACGGGCACAGCTTTGTCAGTTTAATGTCTTTCAGATAACCTGGGTTTTGCTGATCTGTGGGGCCTGTGCCAGTTCCTCCATCTTTAATAGCCTGCAAGGAAGGCAGCCATAGTTGTACATCTTTCCTTGTACCTCCAAACGTTGGAGGTCTTTTTCTCTCTGCTCTGCCTCTACTCTTCTCTATGCCTCTAAATGTTGGAGGTCTTTCTTTGCTTCTCTGTCTCTATTTGCTGTATTATCCACCATTTGAACAATCAGACAGACTTCCTGATCTTACTTCAAGTTGGAGCTCTTGCAGCAGGCAATAACTATTAGGACTAAGCCACCAGGTGCCAGGACCCCAAGGAAACCTTCTAACTAGTAGTCTTCAGTGGGGGACTGTCCCCAATGTCAGCTCCACCCAACATCAACCAATGGTATAAAAGGGGGTGGTCCCCAGCCCCAGCTCAGTTCTTTTCCTGCCGACTTGTTCGCATTGGGTCCTCTGACGCCTTTTCAAATCTGTTCGATGGCTTTCATGCCTTCAGCGTTTCTTTGATTTTTTCAACCAAAATAGCCAATTTTATTTCCCTTTCTGCAAGTCGTCTTCTCTGGCATCATCCATTTCATCTACGGATAGTAGAAAAGCTAATTGCGACTGTGGCAAGCAGCTACAGTCAAAGGACGGCCATGAGGCCTACCTTTTTTGCCTAGGTCCGAACCACAATACTGAGGCCTGTGAGCACTGCAGGGTGTTCAACTCCCCGGACTTGGATCTGCCACTAGAAGGCCTTTAAGGTGCACCTCCTAGAAAAGCAGCTTGCTGAGATGCAGAGACAGCCAGCAGAGAAGAGTCCTTCTTCACCCTCAACAGTCTCCACCTCCTCCACATCTAAGCCGCAGAAGGAGAAGAAGGATTCAGGAAAGCACAAATACCAGGACAAGGACTAGGAAAAGTCCCGGGGTCACTCCTATTCCAGGTCTCTGCTGCTAAAAAAATCTTCATCCAGCTCCTCGTCCCATGGGGGCTCAGACCATTTCTCCCGGTCTACCCGCGTCTCCTCTGGGCAGCTGGCTTCTAAACCTCCCGTTGTCCTGGCGTCAGGCAGAGGTAAGTCATGGTCTGGGTCTTTAGGCCCTACTCTGATGTCCCTTAAGGGGAAGGCCACACCAGCAGGGTCACCCTTCACCTTAGTGGCTGGGACCAGCTAGAAGAAAAGCAGTGATGCTCCAGCACCTGCCAAAATGGTCTCGATGATGGTCTTGTCCAAGGCCTTGGACAAGATGCTACATCATGAGGGGCAGGCGTCAGACCCAGATCCGCCACCCCAGGCTCTGGCCAAGACGTCGGCTGCTTTCTCACTGGACACCACTAAGCAGCCATCTGCTACAGGCATGCCCTCTCGGATGTCAGGCCGGGCGTCACGTTCCTCCTCACTGCTTGAAGGTCTGGGGTGGGATGAGACACCAAATCAGCCCATTGGGTCCTCATCTTTGCTGTCCCCTCCAACGCTGGACACCCTGACACCAGGTGCTCCAACACTGGGTGAACAGATGCCAGCTCCACAGTCAACAGCCAGTCCTTTGGTCCCACAATTCTCCAAAGACCAGATGCAGGAGTTCTTCTCCTTTTAGTGGAATCAGGTCAAAGGGGACCTGCTCCTTCTAAAGAATCGGTCATCGTTGAACTGGAGCTGGAGCCAGACCATGGCATGGGTCAGGAGCCTAAGCAACCAACTCCTCCCCCCATTGGACTGGCTCAGTGGCACAGAGAGTTAAGGCACTGGATGTACACCACACGCCACGACAGCAACCTGGGTTCTGGAATGAGTCTGGGTCATCGAGGGTCAGTGGGGGGGGGAGAGGATGTTGAATAGGGTGCCGGCAAGCAGCTCTCCACTTTAGGAGGGTGTAAGAGGGCTTCTTGGTGTGTGGCTACCACCCAGTGGAGGCCGCGTGGTAGTGCCGCTTCCAAGAGGCTTGGTGCTAGACCATGAAAAGGGTAGATGGGACTGGTCTGGAGCTGTGGCATGCATGTGTGCCTCCATTCACATGTGATGCTACTTCTGAGGCCCCAGGGAGAACCAAAGGTGGGAGAAAACTCAGGTGGAAAATCGGGGGTCACTGCACGATGAACCTCTGGGCCTGCTCGGGAGATCCACTGGGACACGCATAGTGCATGGAAGATTCCAAAAGACCCTGAGACAGGTAAGGGTGGCAGGGGACAGCAGTGATCCACCATAGTGGATAAAGAAAGTTGAGAAAAAAACCTCCTCCCCCTATGAGTTGTACTTTGAGCCCCAGGGATCACCGTGGTAGACCCTGGCGCAAAGATCAGCATCACTGCAGAAGCTCCCATTCATCAAGTTGTCACCGTCGTTGGTCCTCTCGCACTTGGTGCTGGTTCCATAGCCTTCGCTGGTCCCATAGCTGACTAAGCTCTAGCAGTTTATCCTCCTCTTCAGTAGACTCCAGCAGTGGTTCTGTGTCTCCGGGCTCAGACCATTCAGATCCTAGGCATTGCCCTTCTTCCCTGGATAACAAGGACACCTCCAGGTCACCTCCTGACAATCCAACATTCATAGATGTCATGAAGCACATCCAGGCCTGCAATGGATGGGAGACTGAGGACCTGAACCTGGAGAGGTAGAGGTTGGCTAAATACCTGAGGCAGAAGGAGCCCAAGCCTCTAGTGGTGCCTCCTTTAGTGGACACCTTCCAGGACCTGACAAGGTTAACCTGGAAGTACCCTTCCACCTCCTCTGCTGTATCCAAGAAGTCAGATGGGCTGTACAGAGCCTCTGGAGAAGAGCTCTTCCTGGTGGAACACCTTATGGCAGACTTGATGGTGATCACGGCTGCCCAGGATAGATCAAAGAAGCCTAAACACCTAAGCACTCAGCCACCTGACTAGAAGTCCAGATACACTGATCAGATGGGTAAAAATGTATATTCATCCTCCATTTGCTCCAACAGGTCCCTTAATTTTCTCACACACATGGTGCAGTACCAGAATGCCCTGTGGGAGAAAGGTATCAAAAGAGCTCAGGCTCTCCCAGAGTCAGCACAAAAGACCAAGCTCCTGGACCTACCAAATCAGGGTCGGATGTAGGCACCCATGTTTTGTGTGCCTCATATGACTCTGCAGATACAGCAGCCAGAGCTGTGGCCTCCAGTATTTGTCTCAGGTGCCATGCCTGGCTTTGGATCTCAGGATTTTCCCCGGATCTGCAGTCGGGCATCCTGGACCTCCTGTTAAAGGACTCAGTCCTTTTTGGAGCCGAGATGGAAAAACTGATTAATCGCCTCCAAGAGTTCAGGAGGTTCATTTGGTCCATCCAAAAAACGTACAAAGGGGACCAAAAACCCTTCAGAAAATGGCCATTTTGGAAGCCCTCAGGACAACAGCCCCGAATTTAGCCTAAGCAGAGGGGTGACTTCAAAAGGAAGGCCACCTCCCAGACACCTGGAAGCTCTGCCTCTTGAGTCATGAAGTCCTCCCAGACCCCTCTGCCTACTCCCAGAGCATCCCAATGACTTCTTTCCAGACCCCCCCTCCTCCAGCGGAGTCAGTGGGGGAAGTGGTAGGGGATCGCTTCTCCTTCCATCTCGAGGGCTGGAGCAAAATCACATCAGACTTCTGGGTTCTACAGCTCATAGAGAGTGGTCATACTCTGGAGTTTGAGCAAATACAGTACCTCCAGATATTCCAACAGTGTCCTCTCATTGTCCTCCTTGTCATGTCCCCGTAATTGAAGGGGAAATTCAGGCCTTCCTGCAAAAGTGGGCTATAGAGCCAGTCAACGAGGAAAACGGTATTATTCACACTTTTTCCTAGTTTCTAAAAAGGCTGGGGACCTTCAGCCCATCCTGGATCTCAGCTTCCTGAACAAGTTCATCAAATACAAGAGGTTCAGGATGGTCATGTTACCAGATCTAATTCCCCTCCTGCCCCAAGGGCACTGGATCTGAAGGATGCATACCTGCACATTCTGATTTTTCCACCCCACAGGAGGTTCCTGCAGTTCCTCTTCCAGGGCCAACATTACCAATTCCGAGCCTTGCCATTCCGCCTCTCTTCCGCTCCCAGAGTCTTCACCAAGTGTCTAGCAGTGGTGGCTATGGCTCTGCAGTGCCGGGGCCATTATGTCTTTCCCTACCTAGATAAGTGGAACAGCTAGTCCATAAGGGAACAGCTAGTCTGCAGTCTCAGAGACACCTTTACTGTCTTCTGTGAGCTGGGGATCACCCTGAACATTCACAAGTTGTCCCCATGGCCCAGTCAGAGACTCCAGTTCATTGGGCTGGTCCTGGACACTGTTCAGGGCAAGGCCTTCCTTCCTGCAGACAGGGGAGATCGCCTTCAGAATCAGGCCCAAATGGTATCATCAGCTCCTCATGTCCTGGCCAGAACCCATTTAAGGCTTCTTGGCCACATGGCAGTAGCCATCCCATCATCATTTCAGGTTTATTGGATAGCAAATTGAGAGGAATACTCTCATTTACAAATGCGTCCAACCATGGTACAAAACTATGGCACTGCCTAACATGCAATTTTGTACAGACATACAGTACAAATATAAAATATTAAAATAATCATCAGCAAATAGTCAAAACATTGATGTTTGCCCACAACAATTACAGTGCTTGTTATATAGACTAGCTAATCAAGATCTAAAATGCCTTATAGTTAATAATACTTGTACTCTCAATTGTTTATATATTTTGTCCCACGTATGGGTACAGCTACAGCCAATAACTTATCACCATATTTGGATCTGCTTCTTGGAATCTGGAATAAAATCCGGGATCCAGATCTCAAACAGTATTTATGAAGGACTTTAGATTGTGCTACACATAATAAGAATGAAGGTAAAATCTGCAGGATAAACTTATACACAAATGTATTCCAATGAAGGTCTCTATGGTCTATCAGATATGTCAGACCTGCTACATTATACAAAGTACTCCTATGGGTATTATAAGGCAAGTTTGTAATAAACTGCAATGCACTATTATAAAGTGAGTCGAGTGTCAGAGTACTTGTAGCATTTTTCTAAATAAAATCACAGTAGTCCAGTACAGGTAAAAATAAAGATGAAACTAATAATTTCCTTACTGATAAATTAAATAAAACTTTGTTCCTGTAAAAAAAACAAAAAACCTGAGTAACCCTTTTAATTTGTTGGAAATGTTTTTGATGTGTAAATCAAAAATTAAATGATTGTCAAGTGTCAAACCCAAGTATCTGTTGAAGTTAACCTGACCAATAATAGCTCCAGAGGTAGCGTAAATATCCCTAGTAATAATCCCATTATTAGTTTTCCTCTCAAACAACATCCACTGGGTTTTCTTTTCATTCAGGAGGAGCCTTAGTTCCATTAACTCCCACTGGATGTCAAGAAAGTCCTTCTGTAATATGTCTATAGCTAGGTTTGTATCTTTTTTCAATGTATACATGATTGTATCGTCTGCATAGAGGTATATGCTACTGTCAGGTGAGCAGTACCTAGGGAGATCATTCACATATATTAAAAACAACAGGGGACCCAGTACCAAACCCTGTGATACCCCTGTATACAATATTGAGATATCAGAGCACCACCCTAACACACTGCAACTTCTGAACCAGGTATGAACTAAAGCAAGACAATCCACTGTGGCCAAGTCCAGCTGTCTTTAAGCGATTAAGCAGAACTGTGTAGTTTACTGTGTTGAAAGCCTTAGAAAGATCTAAAAAAAATAGATGGTACACTGCAACTTCTGTTGAAGGTAGTCAACACATCATCCACGACTTTTGAGATTACATAAGTGGTATTATGCCCTTTCTTATATTCGGATTGTAAATGTGAAATTACATTATATTTAGTAAAATACTAAATCATTTGCTTATGTAAGAGTTTTTGAAACATTTTCACACGTTACCAGAATTGAAATTGGTTTGTAAGAGCTTGGGTCTGCAGAATTTCACCATTTAAAAAGGGGGATAATAAATGCTGTTTTCCAATCTTTTGGTAATTCTAAACTTTGAAGAGAAAAATTAAATAAATAAGTTAAGTGTCGTGCCAATATGTTTGATGCTGTTTTATAAAAGACTGGAGCAATTCCATCTCAGCGTGCCCCTTTGCTAGTATCCCACTTTAACACTTTAAATAATGTAATTTCTTGACAGGAAAAAATAGGTCTATCCAACATTTTTGTGAAATCAGTGTACAAATGAGGTGCGGTAAGCCCTGGATGCTCCCTGTCAAATTGTTTGACCAACAGCAACCACCTGATCCACAGCGTTATACAAGGCTCTACCCCCATAATCCAAAGTTACAGGTAGAGTGGGTAGAGCCTGCTTCCCTTTAAGGGAGTCTATACCCCTCCATGCTAATTTTGGATTTCTGGTTGAGTGTGAAAAATGATTAATATAATTTTTCTTTGCCCTTCTGATCTCTAGTGTACACTTGTTTTTAATAACCCTAAATGCTACTCTATCTGCTGAATTCTTAGTCTCCCTTGCTTTTTTCCATAATTGTGCCTTAGTTTTAATAAGCTTTTTTATACCTTTCATAATCCCAGGAGTCCTTGTTTTTTAAACACTTTCGCACATCAAAGGTACATGTTTTTCAATAACTTCAAGTAAGGAAGTTTTAAAATATGACCATGCAGATTCAATATCTGGACAGACATACAACAGTTTCCAGTCTATGTCAGCTACATCCCTCACAAAAGCTTGGTCACAGAAGGTGTCAAAAGATCTAATAATAATTACCTGAGCTGGTACTAGTTCTTTTTTACTATCCTTTATACATGAATATAACAATGGTCACTTATATCTGCCTCATGAACAGCTGAGGTGTATCTATGGGGCTTGTTAGTTAAAATCAAGTCTAAAAGTGTATTTTTCCATGTTATGTCCGTGTTGTCTAGTAGGCAAGGTAATCAACTGAGTTAAAATGAGTGCAGAGAACTGGTTCACTGTTTCTTGTTGTGGAGTTAACATTTTCCAGTTAAGATCTCCTAAGAGTACAATTTCATTTAAAAAAAAGGAGCGATATGTATGATCAGAGTCAGTAGTGTTGCAGTGCAAGCTGAGGGAGGTCCATACCTCTCAACTTTTTGTCACTGAAATGAGGAACATGGATATTTCTGGACACTCAAAATGAGGGATGATGAGGGACACAGACCCTCAGAATGAGGGACACATCCTCAAACATGGAGATAGAAGCTCAGAACACTGTTAAAACCATAGTGTTTACTTGTGCAAAGTTTATTTTTGATTTAGTATTTTAGAATATTATGAATTTCTTCTTTAAAGTGTGAATTTACATCACATTCTTTTTGTGGGTAGCACCTTTTCCATGAGGGATAGATGAGGGACACAGCAATTTTAAGGGGTAAAATTAGGGATGTCCCTCATAATGAGGGACACTTGAGAGGTATGGGGAGGTCTATAGCAAACTGCTAAGTTAAAGTAAAAACCTGATGAGCCCTGAACTTGTAAAATCAAAAGGTCTAATTGTCCTTGAATTGTCTTGGCCGTCTTAATTTGCCCTTTGTAATGATCTTTAAGAGAAATCATTACCTCTCCCCCTTTTTATGTTTGCTTGCACGCATGTGCAAGAAACATAGTGCCATCATTTGAGTTTTTGGAGGTGTGGCAGCCCTCTTCCAATTCAGTCAGTGTGTTTGCAGGCACGGCCCCAGTTCTCCAATGCCTTCTGGAGCGGTCTATGACAGCAGTCCAAAATGCAGTGGCGTACAGTTGAAAGGGGGAGCTACGCTTCAGTGAGCAGCGATAAGATATCGCCTGCCTGCCACGCCCCCCCCCACACACACCCACATGCACATACCGCGCGGCTCACCCCCCGCGACTGTATAGCCGACAGGGGTGCCCAATCCCCATCGGCTGTGCTGCGCCCTCAAACAGAGTTAATACATGCCACGCTGGGTGTCATCCCAGCGTGGGTTACATATGCAGCTGACCGGGTGGCCAATCCCCTGCCTGCTCCACTGTCCCCCCAAGAGAACAGGGTGCTACGCTGGGAGCCCACCCCAGCGTGGCAACAGATGCTGTCGCTGACGGGGTGCCCAACCCGTTGGCTCCACGCCCTCCCCACAAGCTGTCCTTGTGCCATGCTGGGAGCCCATCCCAGTGTGGCAAACGTCCCGTCGTCTCCTCCTTTGTTAAAAAAAAAAAAACCTGCAACACAAAACGGTCCCTCGCTGTCTCTGCCCCCACCCATGCCCACCCACTGCGCACCCGCCTCCCCACACCCCCTCACCCCAGACTTACCCTGACCTCGGCGTGATGATCTTGTGACGGGGAACACGTCCGCACTCTTCAAAGCTGACTGCAACTGAGGAAATGATGGTAAGCTGTATAATGTAATGAATAGGGTTTTCAACTTTGCTGCATATCTCTGGCATTTTGGAATTTTGGCAACAAATTTTCAACATAGGGTTTTGGGACCCTCCTCATGAATTCTGTCACTGTCATGGCATGATCGGGCCCGAAGGGTGATTTCGTAGTCACTGCGTGAAATCACCTTTCAGGACTGATTAATGAAATAACAGTGCCAGTGTTCATAAGGTGGGCTCTCAAAAAGCCTATGTTGAAAATTTGGTGAAAAAATTTCTAAAAATGACTGTTTTACGAGCGTGCATTGCGCTGTTCCTACACATGCTCGTAGGTTCACGAATTTTCAATATTTTCACTCTGGATTTTCAACATTGCCATTTGACCACACTTCCTTATGAGTAGTACAGCTGTCATTTTTCACATCTCACCCAAAATGTCTTTCCGTGCATGTAGCGCACAATGGCGCAGTCGGTGTGCTAAATCAATGATTGGGAAACATTAAGAAAATCACAGTGTCACTGTTCATGAGCAGAGGTGTTAAAATGGCTATGTTAAAAATTTGGTGAAAAAATTCCCAAAAATGACTGTTTTACGAGCGTTTGTTGAGCTGATCCACCGCTCATAAGTTCGCAAATTTTCAATATTTTCACTCCAGATTTTCAACATTGCTATTTTACCACACCTCCTTATGAGCAGTACAGCTGTCATTTTTCACATCTTGCCCAAAACATGTTTCCGCCCATGTAGCGCACAATGGCGCAGTCGGTGTGCGAAATCAATGTATGGGACACATTAAGAAAATCACAGTGACACTGTTCATGAGCAGAGGTCTTAAAATGGCTATTTTGAAAATTTGGTGAAAAAATTCCTAAAAATGACTGTGTTACGAGTGAGCATTGCGCAGTTTCCATGCACCCTCGTAAGTTCATGAATTTGTAATATTTTCAGTCCACATTTTCACTAGTGGCATTTTTCCACACTTCCTTATGAACAGTACAGCTGTCATTTTTCACAACATGGCTGAAATGTGTTTTCACACTTTCAGCACAGAAATGCGTGGTCGCTGTGGGAAATCATTGTTCAGGACAGATAAAGAAAATCACAGTGACACTGTTCATGACCGGAGGTCCCAAAATGCCTGTGTTGACAATCTGCTGTAAACAAGTCCCAAACTAATTACATTACCAGTGCACATTGCACAGTTTCTACTCACGCTCGTGGCTTCACCAGTTTTTTTAATATTTTCACTGCAGATTTTCAACATTGCCATTTTTTACACCTCCCCATGAACAGTACAGCTGTCATTTTTCATGTCCTGTTCAGAATGTGTTTTTGCACCTGTGGTGACAAATGCCATAGTCGCTGTGCAAAAGCAGCTTTTGGCTAACAAACTGATATTGCCACTGTTCATGAGGTGGGGGTCACAAAAAACCCATGTTGAAAATTTGGAGTGAAAATACCAACGAATGCCTGAGGTGTTAGGGTTTCCGACCATAACACCCCACCCTGTAGAGAATGTCAGGCATCAGGGCTGTGACTTGGGATTGTCACCTGCAATGCTCATACCATTCCACCCCCACCCACGCCCTGCAGCCACTGAGAGGCATCGAGGTGTGCCTTGGACTCTTCGGTCCCAAAGTTCACCCCATTCTCCTATACCGCACCCATCTCACAATATTTCCTGATGGAATGGGGTGCGCATAAGGGCCAAAGACCCTAAGGCACACCGTGACACTTGCTGGTGTCTGCACGGTAGGGTGTGGTGAAATGGCATGGCCGTTATGCCATGACCCAAAGGCACACCCCAATGCCTGTCACTATCTGCAGGGTGGTGATGGGGTTGGCTTCAGTTCAGTACTTCACTGCCATTCCTATTATGCAGCTCTGTAACTCCTACACTACCAATGCCAATGCCAGCAAGCAAACATTCGGCATTGACAAATGCTGGTTTAGTTCTGTCTAGTCTAAAAATGTTATAATTGTTGATTGATATACTGTATCAAGGTCCTTAACTTTAGCAGTTAACCAGGTTTCAGGCAGTGCTAGTGTGTCAGGTTTAACTGTTTCAATGTGAGCTCTTATTTGATCAGTTTTAGGCAGTAAACTCCTAACATATAAATGAAGCAATCCTACATTTTTCCTTACACCAAAATTGTCCAATGAGCAGTTAGTTTGTGGTAAAGGGCCTGGATTTAAATGACCATTCCCAGATATCAACAACAATAGCAATATGACCCTTCTAATAAACACAAACTGTTATTTAGATGGAATTCGTTGGTCCCCCTTACTGCACAACTGTTTGAGGAAAAACGTACAAATGAATATGCAACAGTCCCCACACAATTATTAAAATATTTTCATAAATCTCAAATGAGTCTGCACTCTCCATGTACACATTTAGCAGAAACACCTCCAGATCAGCTAATAGCAAGCTACTTTTATTAACTAAACCATCCCTCTCTGACCCAGTGATATTTCTCCTCTCCGAGTACCCAGCATCAAAAGGAACACCCCTAAAAGCAATTCTTTAAGCATTATTCAGTCTCCCACTTACTAGATTAGATATAAAAATCAGAAGTATGTGCTGCAGACTGTGACTGAGTAGTGTTTGCACCACTTGCGCACAGCGCCAGTGCTGTGCGAAGGCACAAACCTTTCTAGTGCTATGCTCTGCCCCCTTCCAAGTCTGCCATCTGTGATTGGGCTTGCCGCCAATCCCCCCTCTTACTAGGCAGCTCAGTGAGTGATACAGTGGGACAGAGACAGTTCGAAGATGTGCTGAGAGACAGTCTGTTTCTCACAAAGTGGCAATCACTCTTCAGTTTGCTGGCTCCCCTTCAGTAACACAAAGTCCTGCCAGCACATACAGCACGTTTTCCAGTTGATGGTAACTTCTGATCCATCATTCTGCTCTGTCCTGCAGGCACAAGCTTTTCTAGTGCCATGCTCCACCCCCTTCTGAGTCTGCCATCTGTGACTGGGCTTGCCACCAAGCCCCCCTCCTACTAGGCAGCTCAGTGAGTGATACAACGGTTCCCATGGCTTGCCTACATATGAGGGTCTCTCAGTGGACACTTAGGATTCAATGGGACCAGAGATTGGATGACCTGGAGCAGTTGGTTCTGGTCTCTGACCCAGTTTGTGGAACACTCACCTGGTGGATGGACCTGCTGAACCTCTCGACAGGGGACCTCTTCTGGCAGGTGCCCCTGAGATGAGTTCTGACCATGGACGGCTTGGGCCTTGGTTGGGGTGCTCATCTGAAAAACAGGCAGACCCAGGGGACCTGGTCACCAGACGAGCAATCACTCCACATCAACATTCTGGAGATGTGAGCAGTCTTGAATGTCTTACAAGCCTTTCACACAGACTTATCTCCAGGCCCTCTTCTCATCCAGATGGACAACATGTCCATAGTCTTTTACACCAACAAGCAGTTGGGGATGCATTCCTACTCCCTCTGCAGGGAGGCAATAAGGGTCTGGTATTGAGCACTGGAACATCGCCTCAAGCTCACCACCGTTCATGTTCCAGGTGTCCAAAATGTCTTTCCAACAGCATAAGCAGGTCTTGGTCCAAGGCTCATGAGTAGGAGCTCCTTTATTTGGTAGCAGACCAGCTATTTGACAGATGGGGATGACCAGAGATGGACCTTTTTGCATCCCCATTCAATGCCAAACTACCCAATTTCTGCTCGCTAGATCCAGGGCCTGGAGTTTTCTGGCAAGTTGCATTGTCCCTCTCCTAGACATGGAGGTTCCTTTATGCCTTTCCTCCCTTTCCCATTCTTTAGCGGGTACTTCTGAAGCTTCAGGTGGAGGGAGCAGAGATGATTCTCTTAGCATCCTTTTGGCCTTGGCAGATTTGGTTCCCACTACTTCAACAACTGGCAGTGGAACCTCCAATTCCCCTGTCTCTGAGCTTGCACTTGCTTTCCCAGGACCAGGGCAATTTGATCCATCCAGATCTCAAGTCTCTGCATCTTCATGCGTGGCTCCTGCAGACCTAGTGAGGGCATGATATGGAGTTTCCCATAAGGTAGCAGATGTCCTGGTGGTAGCCAGGAAACCCTCAACTAGATCCGCATATGCTATGAAGTGGATAAGATTTTTCCTGTGAGCTACTGCACACCAGCTTAATCCCTGTTCTTGTTCCCCAAACGCCATCCTTGAGTATCTCCTCTCTCTGTTGGAACAGGGCCTGAGCTACTCCTTCATTAAGGTGCATCTGTCCAATGTTTCAGCATATCATGCACCAGTGGAGGGCAAAACCCTTACTCAGCTGGATGTATCCTGTACTTTTTTGCAGGGCATCTTGCACTTAAAGCCTCCCTTCAGAGATCTCATTCCTCCATGGGATCTCCTTTTAATGTTGGAAAGCTCACTCTTCCCAATTTGAACCAGTCACAGATTGTGAGCTACGCTTTCTGTCATGGAAAGCATTATTTTTAGTTGCAGTTACTTCCACCTGAAATATTTCAGAGCTTCAGGCTCTGATGTGTAAATAGTCCTATTTGGTTTTTCATAAGGCAGGGTGCCCTTACATACAAATCCTAAGTTTTTACCTAAGGTAGTGTCAGAGTTTACCCTAAATCAAGACAGCCACCTGCCAATTTACTATCCTGAGCACTGTAATGGGGGAAGCATTGTTACACACTCTTGATGTCCATAAAACGCTCTGTTACTATCTGAACCATACGGGTTCCTTTTTGAAAATGATTCAATTGTTTCATTTGCTCCCAGAACTCAGGGGGCACCAGTTTCCAAACAGACCTTGTCTAAATAGTTGGTTAACTTCATTGTTATTTGTTACAACAAGTTCAATGAGCCCCTACCAGGTCCGGTAAAAGGCCATTCTACCAGGGGGGTGGCTACCTCCTTTGCCTCTCTTCAAAACATCTCCACAGCAGAGATCTATGTAGCAGCTACCTGGAGTTCTGTTCACACCTTCATCAAGCATTACAGCTTGGACGTGGCTTCCAGACCTAGGACTAGGTTTGGCCTGGTGGTCTTCCAGGGCCTTGTCTCCTAAGTCCTTAGTTGGCAATGTTTCGGCCTCCCCCCAGACTTGTAGTCCTTATCCTTTTATTGCTTGGGACTCAGTCCTAATGGTTATTTCATGCTGCATGAGCTCCAGTTCGAAGTAAGATAGTACAGTTATGTAAGAACTTACCATAACAGTAGATTTTTGAGAAGAGCTCTTGCAGCAGGCGTTGCTTTCCCTCCCTCCCTCTTTCCTCCCTGGTTTTCTCTCTGCTGTTTAAATCTGGCAAAGAACCTGCCCAGTTCTCCTTCCATTCTAGACTCCGGGTCTCCAGCAGGAGAACTGAGGTGGAACTGGAGACCGCCCCTTTTATACTATTGGCCGACTTTGGGCAGAGCTGATGTCATGGGCGGTCCTCCGCCAAAGACTGCTAGCTAGAATTTTTCTGTGGGGTCCTGGCTCCTGGTGGCTTAATCCTAATGGTTATTGCCTACTGCAACATCTGTTCTTGAATATCTTCTGTTATGATAAGTTCTTACATAACTGTCCTGTACTGTTCTGCTGCTGCTTATGATCTTCTCCCATCTCTGGTGGCTTCGCTGTCATTCTCCTGGTGGTCACTCCTGGTCTTTCCTTGATTGGATCCATATTTTCCTGCTGTGCTTCCCTGGTGCCAGGTCTGGTACCCACAAGCAAACTCTTGGCCTTAGAGTATGAATGGTGTAAATCCAATTACTTCTGACACCAACTGTGGAGAGGCTTCTGGATGTGGTGCGGCTTCTGACACAGAATGACACCAGATGTAATTTGTCCAGTTGCCTGTGACACTAAATATATTGGAGGCTTAGGTGAGGAAGCATGAGCAGTCCAGGAGAAAATGTAGAAAAGCCACAAGTGGTGATTTATTGAACTAAGTCAAAAGAAAAAAAATAAAGTGAAAACATTTCAGCATCTATCCTCTAGTCAGTCTCTCTCTCTCTCTCCCTCCCTCCCTCTCTCTCTCTCTTTCTCTCTTTCCAAATCAATCTCTCCAGGACATAAAGCAGCCTGTCCTGGCTCTGCTGAAAATCCATCTCCCACAAATCTCAGTCAGACAGGCTCCTGTAGTTGCTGGTTGCTAGGCATAAGATTATGACCCGTCTCGCAGCTGTTTGTTGCTAGGCCTAACACTGTGATGCATCTTGTAGCTGGCTACAGCACTGTGACAGATTACATCAAGTCTGAGGTCACACTCTGTCACAACTGTCTCTGCCAGCATTTCACTATCACTAACTTAAGTATCAAGGAACCCAGTTGCTTACAATACAAACCTAGGCAAGTCAGAAATTATAAATTAGGAATTAGAAATTAGAAAGTACAGCAGGTAGAGGTTTGACTGCGCAGTCTAATAGAGAGTTATAAAAGATAGAGATAGTAGTAGAATCCTTGCTTCTGGTTCCCTCCTACATAATACAAATGGGCCAGGGCCTAACTTAGCCCTGTCACAAAATACATTTCAGTCAGGACAAGTTTGTTGTACTGCACTTTGGGAAAAATAACCCCACGTACAAATACAAAGTGAATAACAAAACTCTTAACACGGTTACAAAAGAAAGTGATTTAGGGATCCTTGTCAACAACAACTTTACTACAGTTGACCATTTTAAAAAAATATCCACAACAGCTAATAGAATCCTTAACTGTGTCAAAAGAACATTTATAAATAGGTCTGAGTCATGCATCTTACCCTTGTATAGGACATATATTTGTCCACATTTGGATACTGGATCTCCATTTTGGAGCCCATTCTTGAAACAAGAAATAACCTTGCTGGAGAGGGTACAAAGAAGGACTAAAAAGATAATACCTAGATTAAAAAACCTAAATTACCAAGAAAGATTAAGTAGTACAGCCCTGGTTAGCCTTGAAGAAGTGAGGAAAAGGGGAGATCTATTGCAACTGTATAAATTCCTGCAGTGCCCCGACTTGAACATGCAGTGTGAATTACAGTTTGCTAAGCGAACACCTAAATTAAGAAGTAATAACAAACAACTAATGGTCCCTAAAGTCAGAATTACAAAACGTGCTCAATACTACACAGGGCAACAAAGGCCTGGAATAGACTCCCCCAACATGTTATAGAAGCTAATACCTTTGCCTTCTTAAAAACCAGGCTGGACGCTCATTTTGGATGGTTGACTAGGGACACAATGTACCCAGCAGGGCATGGGAGACATTCTAGATGGGCACAGGTCTACTTATGTCTTAATCCACCGAGTAATTGAGTGACTATTTTAGTTATTTTTGACTCCTGCATACCGCGGAAAGAACCATTAACTCTATTCCGATACTGTGATTGCAAAGAGAAGATTTACTATGACGTTACCCACGAAGTGTGTGTCTCCTGTTTAGGCCTTTCCCATGACTTGAAATCTTACAAAATCTACAAAGACATTAACTCCACTACCAGATGATGCAGAAAAGGGGTGCTACAAAAGTTTTTACTTAAGAAACTTTTAGTGGCAATGGAAAAACAACTTCAAGAAAAGTCTGTGTTGCCTGCCCCATTGACCGAATTGCGGTCATTGAAATCCAGAGATAGAAACATAGAAACATAGAAACATAGAATTTGACGGCAGATAAGGACCGCTTGGCCCACCTAGTCTGCCCATTTTCCTACCTAACAGATAAGCTGCAGATCCTAGTTAACCAACAGCTTAATTCCTCCTACCCCCCACTAGGACTGCCCTATGCCTGTCCCATGCATTCTTGAAGTCCCCCACTGTTCTTGACCCCACGACCTCTTCAGGGAGGCTGTTCCATGCATCCACAACCCTCTCAGTGAAAAAATACTTCCTCACATTACCTCTGAGCCATCCCCCTTCTATCTTCAAATTGTGCCCCCTTGTTCTTGCACATCTCTTTTTCTGGAAGATGCTACCCTCTTGGACTTTGTTAATTCCCTTGAGGTACTTGAAAGTTTCTATCATGTCCCCTCTCTCCCTTCTTTCCTCAAGGGTATACATATTAAGCTCCTTTAGTCTTTCTTCATATGTCTTCTGGTGCAGACCCTGCACCATTTTGGTTGCCCTCCTCTGGACAGCCTCCACTCTGTCTATGTCTTTGCGGAGATGGGGTCTCAAAATAAATAATAATAAATAAATAAGATAAATATTTTCAGACAGCCACAAGCATAAGAACCACAACAAGGATAAGGATATGGCCTCCCCGACCTGCTCCAGGTCACTGTTGTGGCCAGCAGGTACTTCCTTATCATCATCATCATCCACCCTGGTGATGGTGACTTCAGCCCCCCAACCATCGACCACGCAGTAAGGTTGGGGCTTGGCTTGGGCACTGCTGGGCCTACTGTGTGAGGTATGATGCCGTAGTCGCCCGGTCTGAACCTGCTGTTGCTATTACACTCACTACCCTTAGTCCTGGCATTGTTGACACACAAGCAGTGCTAGTATCATTTTCTGAAATGACACATTATCTCCTTCCAGGTCTGCCTGTCCAGCCTGTACTAATGGTGTCAGAAGTCTCAAATACTCAGACTCCACAGACTCAGCAACACAATACTATCCTGAAGGGGCCTCCTCAGCTGCCGAAAGCATTTCCAGCACGTTCCTCTATCCCCATCATCGAATGACACTATGACAAGGTGTATCATGGGGTGTTGAAATAACTTCCACTAGAAACAGTAAATTGGGTACAATATACCTTACAGGTATGATTTTTATTAAAAAATAAACAAATCAAACAGAAATACAAACAAATGACTTTTTGTTTAAACTGAGTAAATAAATCAAAAGAAAACCATAAAGCACAGCTTGGCTAGAATATAGACAGCTATCTTGTCAATATCTATCTGTGCCTGACCTCTCACAGAGCTCTCCCAGGGAGAACCACACAGGTCCTCTCCCCCTGAACATCTGAATTGGGAGTCTCATCTAGAACCATAAATATGCTTGTAGCTCCTCCTATAAGCCGAGGATCCCGCCCATCGATTATGTCAAAACACATTTTTATACAAATAACTACAATATTTTAATTCATACTTTCAATATAATGGTTCATGTTTAAGAATAATCAAGACCATCTTCTGCGTTTAATACAATAACTTTTTGGGAACTCAATTTTACCCTTAAATTAATAATGTGGGCTACATTACTGAAACTTCACCCAAAAGAGCAGAGGAAGGAGTTTTCTTGAAATGATAAAAAGAAAATACTTAGGGCCACCCATTCCCTATACAGACTCAAGACTAGGCAAGCTTCTGTGCAGCTACACGACTGAAGAGTGAGCTCAAAAAGGCTTATCTCAAGAAGACTCAGGTATTTAAATATCTTTTCACTGAGAAATACCTGTTCATCAGCCTGAGCTAGTACATTAAAAAAGAAAAAAAAAACCGAACAGTTGCACAGAAAAAACGCCGTATAGTTCAAGGGCAGCCAGACCCTACTTAAAGCCAGGTTCAGCGGGAAAAAGCAGCGCTCAGCGCTCAGCTATTTCATTCAAGGGGAGTGCTTGACTGAGCTTTGTCAGGATTCAGGACAGTATTTACTTTTGATTTCCTGACGCTGTAGGGGCGGAGATGGCTATTTAAGCCAGCAAAGTTACTAAATGCAGGGAAAAAACATACCTACTGTTTGGAACCTGGAAGCCACAGAAAACAAGGTTTAAAGGGCTAACCTTCCAGTCAGGGGCAGAGTTAAATTTTCCTGCTCGCAACTATGGTTGCAGGACTAAGCACTAATTATAGGAACCCATATACATAGAAATTATTAGTGCTTTTCAAGGAACCGATAGGGGCATAAATGGTAAGCAAAAATGTCTAAATATGTGGTTACTTGATAATCGGACTTCCAGTCCGTTCTAGTATTTCAACCCAAATTGGTTCTGGTCTTGTATTTTAAACAGACAACCAGTACCAAAGATCCTGAAGACAGAGCTAAAGCAGAAAATGAATAGCGAGTGGCCAACACGCTATTTCAGGGAGAGTGACAGAAGCATAGTGCTTGGAAAAGAAAGGAAAGCACAAGAGAAAAGAAAACTGTAAATGCTGTTGCGCAACAGACTTAGGGAAATACATAAAGAGATATAGAAGCAAAGGAGAAATAAAGGCTTCAGGTCCTGGACTGGTTCTGAAAAATGCAAGGAAAGGAGGCACCACTACCAGGTGGAATATAACCCAGACCTCATAATGGAAGAGGATTATGAGGAAGAGTAAGGTTATATTAAGGGCCAGTATTTGCCTAATACTAGTTCCACCCTATCCTCTTGTGGTGAGAAATTTGTGGTCAGTACCCCAAGATCACCACCAGAGGATATGTCTTTTCAAACCTTAATGGAAAAAATTCAGACAGCTATGGGGTTTAATCTAGAAGAGGAATACTCCACAAAGAAGTATTTGTTGGTGTTGTTAGAGGTGCCAGAATCCCCCTCCATAGTAATCCCTCCACTTTATCCAGCCCTAGAGGATGCCATTTATGCTGCCTGGTATAGGCCCAGTGCTATATCAGCAGTCCCTAGGAAGGCTAACAAGACGTATCCTGCACCATCTCACAAGTCTCATGCTAACCAGCCAGAAACTGACTCAGTAATCATAGTTGCCAATGACAGATCCAGGGTACCCAAACATATGAGCTCTCTGCCTCCTGATAAGGAGCCAAGAAAGCTAAATGTTATGATGAATGTACCTATGCCTCTGTATCACTAGGCCTGTGTATTGCAAACTACCAGGCCCATATGATAAAATACCAGAACACCCTGTAGAGGAGTGCTAGGACTTCTGCACAGGCCCTTCCTGAGGGTCAGGCTAAAGCAGAGTTATGGAAATCTTTAACTGCAGGGTCTGTGATGGGAAAACATTTTATCTGCTCAGCCTATGATGTCTCAGATGCTTCTGCCGGGGTGGCTGCATCTGGCATTTGCATGAGAAGATATGCACAGCTCTGATTAGCTGGGTTTGCTAATGATGTGCAACAAGCAGTGTTAAATGCACCTTTTAGAGACCATAAACTGGGCATGATGTGGAAGAGATTTTAAAAGGCCTCCAATCCTGTAGAATGACTCTGAGATCAATCAAGTTCCTATACCCCATACCAGGCAAGGGCAACAAGGCAGAGGTAAAGGTACTGGAGTCTTGCCAGTCAACCTTCCCCCAGATGTCCATTCCAAAGTACCTAGAGGAGGAGCTGGTGGTGTTGCCCCCACCAGTTCACATGACTCGCAGCCGTACATGTCCCAACCACCACTGCTACCAGAGGTGGCTGTAGGGGGATGGCTCTCCCTTCACTTAAAACAATTAAGAGAGATAACTACAGACAAATGGGTACTGGACATCACTGCAAAAAGCCATGCTCTGGAATGACTGTAGACCCCTTCATATCATCTGCCACCTATCTCTATGTATCCCCCAGGACACATCACTAATCAAAGAGGAGATAGTAGCCTTGCTTCAAAAATGGACCATAGAACCAGTTCTTGTCAGGCAGAGGAACAGGGTCTTCTACTCCAGGTATTCCCTAGTCCTTAAGTGGACAGGAGAGTTCTAGACCTAAGAGACCTAAACCTCTACATAGAGTACAAAAAGTTTTGGATGGTCTCCCTACAAACCATTATTCCCCTGTTGAACACAGGAGCCTGGATCCATTCTTAGGACATGAGGGATGCTTACCTTCATATCAAAATCAGAAAGAATCACAGAAAATATCTGAGATTCCTGTTAGAAGGGGAACATTACCATTTCAGAGTCTTGCCCTTTGGCTTATCTTCTGCACCATGAGTCATTACCAAATGCTTGGCAGCGGTAGCAGCAGCCCTCCACAAGGAAGGATTGTATGCGTTCCCTTACCAGGATGATTTGCTATTGAAGGCCCAGCCCAGAGAACACCTACTGCACACCCTAGTTCGAATCAGGACTTTGTTTGACCATCTAGAGGTGACTGTGAACTTTCCAAAGTCAGTACTGACCCCCTTTCAAAGACTGCAGTACATGGAGCAGCACTAGATATGGGTCAGGGCTGTGCATTCCTCCCTTTGGACAAAGAGGAATGCCTTATAGTGGAGGCCCAGCTGGTGTGCTACCAGCCAGGAGCTTGTTATTCCTTCTGGGCCTTATGGCAGGAACCACTGTAACAGTGCCATTGGCTCACTTGCACTTCATGATCCCATTGTAGTCTCTATGAGTCTAGTGGGAACAATCCACCGACAGCCTAGACAAACCTGTACTGGTCACATCTCGTCTGAGAAAGGCCCTGATGTGATGAATGCAGTGCACCAACCTGCTCAAGCGCATGCCATTTCAGAGTCCAGCCCCATCACATGTTTACACTTCGTATGCCTCAGAATGTGGGTGGGGAGCACACCTACATCCTTACCAAACACAGGGTACTTGGACTCAGATAGAGAAAAACTTACACATAACTGTCCTGGAGATGTGGGCTGTTCTGTACAGTCTCCAGGCATTTTGAGCACATCTGATGCCAGGCCTTCTGTTAGTACAGATGGACAATGTCAGTGTGATGGTTACAGTATATCAGCAAACAAGAGGGGACTCATTCATATCTGCTCTGCAGGGAAGCAGTGAGAATATGGCAGTGGGCTCTGTAATATGACCTGGAACTCTCAGCTGTACATCTTCCAGGTGCACAAAATGACTTGGCAGACAGGCTAAGCTCGTCACAATCCAGACTATACAAATGAGAACAGATGACCTCAGTGGCAGAAGATCTCTTAGCAAGATGGGATCACCCAGAGTTGAACCTTATTGCATCCTCACACAATGCAAAATAGATGCATTTTTTGCTTTCTAGCTCCAGGGTCTGGAGTTTTCTGACGAGCTGTGTTGTTCCTCTCTTGGAAAGGGACGTTTCTGTATGCCTTCCCTCCCTTTCCCATAATACAAAGTGTTACTCAAACTATAGATGGAGGGAGCAACTCTCATCCTAATTGCTCCTCTTTGGCTTCAGCAGATCTGGTATCCACTACTCCAGCAGTTAGCAGTAGAGCACCCAGTGCCCCTGTCACTGTGCAAGTGTCTGTTGTCACAGGACAGGGGTCTGTGGTCCATTTGGACCTGAAATCCGTACATCTGCATGCATGGCTCCTGAAGACATAGCCATAGGAAGGATTGAGGCATCCTCTAAAGTGGCTTATGTTCTTGTGGCTGATAGAAAACCCTCCACCAGACTTACAGTACCTACTCATTGAAGTGGAAGTGGTTTACATTGTGGGCTGCTTCCAAGCACCTGGATCCGTTCACTTGCCCAGTTAATGCAGAATTGGAATTCTTGGCTGTCCCTATCAGACACAGGTCTCCAGTATTCCTCCCTTGAAGTACTTTTGCCTTCTGTTTCACTCTTTCATGCCCTGTGGATGGCCGCACTGTTGCCCAGCTAGAGGTATCCCATACCTTCTTGAGAGGTATACTACACTTGAAAACTCCAGTTAGGAAACCAATCCCGGCTTGGGAATTATATTTTGTACTGGAAAAGCTTACTTTGGCTCCTTTTGAGCCTGCGCGTGTTGCGGCCTATGCTTTCTTTGATGGAAAGTGTTATTTTTGGTCGCCGTTATTTCTGCTCAAAGGATGTCAGAGCTACAGGCTCTAATGTGTGAGCCTCCATATTTGATTTTTCACAAAGGCAGGATGTATTTACGTACAAATCCTAAGTTTCTGCTGAAGGTGATGACTGAGTTTACTTTACATCAAACTATCTGCCTTCCAGTTTATTTTCCAAAGTATGCCAATCCAGGGGAAGCATTACTTTATACTTTGGATGTGCATAGAGTTCTCTGGTATTATGTGAATTGCATCGAGGACTGCAGATAGTCCTCTCAGCTTTTTGCTTTGTTTTCCTCTAGGCAAGAGGGCACTCTTGTGTCTAAACAGTGCCTGTACAAATGGTTAACAAACTATATTACTTTCTGTTGTAGGAAGTATTGTAAGAAACTCCCTGGTGTGGTTCATGGTCATTCTACCATAGGCATGGACACATCTGTTGCATGTTTTAGAATTGTCTCAGCTGCTGACATTTGTGTTGCTGTCACTTGGAGTGCTGTCCACACCTTCACTAAACATTACAGTTTGGACATTATGTCTTACAGATGAGCAGGTTTTGGTCTGGTTGTCTTACAAGGACTTCTATCATGAGCACATATGTCTCCATCTGCCCAGACTGTCAGTTTTGGTACTGCTTGGATCTTGCTCCAAAGGTGTGCCCTGATGAAAGAGATATCCTTGAAGAAGATAGAACAGCTATGTACTTAACAGTAGATGTTTGAGAGAATCTCTTTCCTCAGGCCATGCTGACCCACCCTCCTTCCCCCTGCAGGGGTAATTCACAGCATTTTCTGCACAGAGTTGTTTTCCATCACTGCTTCTTCAGCACCCCTTGTTGCCTGGTATGCAGGATGCTTTGTTTATCTCCTGGTTCCTCATTATGAGGTCCTCTGAGCAAAATCTCTGATGGGGAACTGAAGAGAGATGAGGCTGCCCACATTTATGTAGATGCTGATGCATGACTTTGTCATGGGTGGCCCCTGGCTTGCACAAGTTTCTGTGTGATCCTAGTGCTGATGTGGATATAGTTCCAAAGGTGTAGCCTGATGAAAGAGATTCTCTTGAAGATCTGCTGTTATGGTAAGTACTTAACTGTTCTATCTGTATAAGGATTCACTGGTCTGTCCTATACCGAGGCTCTGAGAAGACATCTTCAGAATTGTACAGAGGACAGGTCCAAATGATGACAATCCCTTGTTCAGGAGTTCATTTCTTGAGACTACAGTTGAATTCTCTACATTGTTGTCCAAGAGACTATATTTTCAGTTTTGAACTTCTATAGAAAAAGAGGGAGTGATCCAGATCCTGGCTTACTAAACCCAGATTGGAATGATAGTGCCTTTTCTCCTAAGGAGAGGGAACAAGTTTCCCCTCAGCTTAAAATCATATGCCCAAGGCCATCTGGGGATTTCAGACTGATCTAGATTTTCAAAGCTCAAACATGTTTTTGAAGCAAAGGTTTAAGATGGAATCCTTCCCCCCCTGGATAATCAGTGCTGATCATTCAGGGGAGTTATCTGGCCTCTATTGTCCTGTCAGGTGCTTAACTATGTTTACCTTTCTGTCATGACCATAAGTAATTTTGGGGGGGGGGGGTTCAGAGGGGTTGTTCCAGCACCAACATCCTTTCTTGGTCTCACCTTTATGCCAGAGTTTTGGACAAGGTACTAACAATAATTGTGGCCACCTCAAGGTTGAAGGGAAATCATTTGTATCTGCTGTTGGATAATTCCCCTCATCAAGTAATCATTGAAATGGCCAGAAACTCAGTTCCCTGAAGAGTGCTAGCCCTGAAGTCTTTCTTCGGGGTAGGGAGTGTAGAGAAAAATTCTCTCCAGCAATCCCAGAGTCTGGAAACATGATGGGTGTCAGCCCATGCAATATCTTCAGACATTAAGGCTAATGACAGCATCAATAGTATTGGTTCCTTTGGGCTCACTGTTACTTGTATTTTCTCCTAGCGCATCTCTTCAACTTTAGGTTTCCAGGTTCGCGATTCTGCTTTGGTGCTATATTAAAGTGTTGTTTTTTTGTTGCTCTCTGTTCCCCGTCAGGTGTTTGTCATGATGGATACCATTCTGCTTGGTTGGGTCACAGTCCTGAACCAGTTCCAGTTAAGTAGGGACCCCATAGGAGAGGATTCACAAGGGAAACATTTTAAAAATGAAGGTGTTTTCAGCTCTTGCTCTGTTCTGTTTTGCAGGACAGCTGCATACATGAACAGTCTGAAGCAGAAGACATGAGTGCTTGCTATTGGCAGCCCTACAGTTGCTTCATGGGGTTGATGAGATATTCTTTCACCTTGAGAACTGGTTGTTCTGGCAGATTGGTTCAGTCACCAGGTTGTGCATCATTGTGGACGGTCTTAATCCAGACAGATTTGCATTCCAGTGGTAGAGAGAGGACTCCAGTTCTCAGGTCCTTCAGTCACTTCAGGTGTCCATGTAGCTGCCACTAGGGGCTCCTATCCTATCTGGCACATCAAGTACCTACCCAAATACAATGATGCTGCTCATCTGCTCCCTCACTTATTTGTGCTGTCATTGCTGATTTTGCACAGGAGCATACCGGGAGCCTGCTGCCCCTCCCAACCTCCCTGCTATGTGCTCAATAAAATCTACCTTACTCCTGGTACTCTCACCTCCGATCCTCTCTCAGCACATAGTAGCTCTATGCCTTACAACTGGTTTGACGCTTACCATCAGGAATGGGTAACATGCACCCATACTTTATCACTCCCCCCTCTATCCCGCATGCCCACCCTCTGGGAACACCGACAACTAAGCTGTAACACAAGACAGAGGTGGACAGCAAGACTTACCTACAGGCAGTTAAGATTATGCCTGTTCAAAGTTATACTTATGTTATTACTGCTGTCTGGAAATATTCACCTAAATCCTGGCCCCAGCCCCAGACCATCACATAAGGCAGCCTCTTTAGTGTGGCCGGGGTCACTTATTTTAGCAGCTATGAACATCTGCAGTCTTCTCCCTAAACTGGATGCTCTACAAGTCTTTGTTAACCAACACAATCCAGACATCCTGGCAATTGCTGAAACATGGCTCATACCTAAAATCCCTGACACATATTGCCCTGCCAGGTTACACTATCTTCAGACTGGACAGGACTACCAAGAGAGGAGGGGGATGTGCAGTCTATCTCAAAGAGTCACTCATGGGACACCCCCTGCCAGTACTTACTGCTGGTTCAACCACACAAATACTAGCCATCAAAATTCTGCTAGGTGCCCATAGTAAGGCACTTACTGTAGCATCAGTGTAATCCCTCTTAAAGAGCAGGGAAGGGGTCTCAGTTCTGTCATGGACTTTATCCAAAACCAACTCCCTGGCTCGGAGTTAATTCTGATGGGAGATTTTAATATTCATTTGCTTGCCCCTGAGAATGGGAGCTTTAGGGACGCGATCTCTGCCACAATCTTTTCCCAGTTGGTTAACTCCCTGACTAGATCCAGCTGCAAAACAGGATCAAGCCGCCTACTAGATTGGGTACTAAACAGTCATTCTGATCGCATTACTAACACTACAGTCCTCCCAGACATGCTCAGTGACCTGTCATCTGCATGTGGACAAACAAATTATGCAAACCTCCACCAAAGACAATCACCAGCAGGGTCCTAGCACTGGGTCATCTTGAACCCCTCAAATCCCTCCTTAGAGTACAAGATTGGACTCCTATCGACAGTGTGAAGGATATCAACACGGCACTTGATTATTTCATCAACACCTTTAATGCTACCTGCGACTCCCATGCGCCCCTAAAAAAGCAAAAAATAAAAGGCGCTTGCAACCCCTGGCTCTCTGCAGACTTATTAGCTTGTTTGAAATCTAGTGACCACCTCTGGCATCAGGCTTAAGCCACTGGCATGCAATCAGACATTCAGAAATACAAAAGAGTGCGGAATGATTGCACAAGGTCCATCCACCTTGAGAAAAATACATACTACAAGGGAGTGCTTACTGACACATGGGGCAATGGTAATGCTGTCTGGACCTTAGCAGTGTTCTTCCACCTGACTTTTTTGATGCAGATGTCACCCCGGCCAATCCTGTAAGCACTCCCCCAACGACCAGTCACCCACCATTCTACTTCAAAGAAGTCTCATTGCATGAAGTCCGAAAATACATCCATAATGCAATTGGTAAATCTAGACACAGTAGGGACTCCCTTGACCTCAAACTGCTGTCTCTCACCCTTGAGGAAGTGTTAGTGCCTTTAACTGGATCTTTAACCACTCACTTAGACTCACACAGTTTCCAGTAAATGGAAATCAGCCACGGTTAACCCAGTCTACAAAAGTGGAGACAGGACTCTTCACATGCACTACTGGCCTTATATTATTGAGGAGTCTGCTTTGGAACTCTCTTCCTTTCGGGGATCGTCTGGGGATTTGCCGTCAGGAACGCATGGACTTTCTTGAGCTTCGGCATTCTATTGAGGAATTTATTTTGGAGCTTTTGTTCTTCTTAAGAACGTTCGGACTGGCTCCTGTGTGGATTGATTATAGGAATTTACTGTCCACCTGGATTTGTCTCTGTGGCTCGGCGTGTTCGCAGTTGGAGATTGGGATCTCGATTGGGCTCACTCCTGGAAGATTTGGCTTATGGACTGTTGCATCTGTTTCACCATCGTTGAGGAGTGGGTGAGTCTGTCAGCCTTTTGATCCTAACCCATGGTAGTCTGCTGGGGTGGTTGGTTAGGTAGACTGGGGGTGGTGCTGTCGGAGGACGGGCCCCAGAGTGCCCGTGGTTCTTGGGCTTTACAGTGGGCAGGCTGGAGATCCTGCTCGGGTGAACCCTAATTACTAACCGAGCTCCCCAGTGGCACCTTGGGGGCCGATCTAGGGGATTCTATCCATTTGTAAAAATGTTGGCTTGAACCCAGGGTGGTTTGCTGGAGTAAACAGCTGCCACAGGAGTTTGAGGGGTGCTATCGGAGGATGGGCCCATGACACCCGTGGTTTGTGGGTTTCTGTCGGGGTAGGCTTGAGAGCCTGCTCACGCAGATCCAGTTATAGGCTGGTTTCCCTAAATAACACCTTGGGGGACGATCTTAGGGAGAGTTTTCTTTTCTGCTGGCTGACTGATTATATCCCCTCCTAAGCAGCTGGAATACTTTTCTGTGGACTGGTTTTCATTCTATTTTTATGGAGTATATGGTACAGCTATAAATCATTTTTCACTTGATCTCTGTTTGAGTGCCTATGTGAGAGATAGGCCATGGGACAGATTCCTCAGGGGTGAGAGCTCTGAGGGACTTTCATTTTTCTAGTAAAAGTATAAACTGGAAGAAACTGTGACTTCTGTCCTTAACTATTACAAACTTCTTCTTTCTGAGGAATTTATAAAACCTGCCCAGACCTGCCTAAAGACTTTTCTTTAAGGAGTCGGCCTGAAGAGAAATTGGATTGTTTTAAGTTATTTAAATTAGCACTGGTGTGACAGTATTTATATTTAAGTGGTTGTTTAAAACTGTTTTCTATATATTTAGATAATTATGTGTTGGGACCGAATATCCATGGACAGGTGCTATACCCCCTCTAGGCTGAGGGACCTGCACCCTTTTGATAGCCCCCCATTGCAACCCGAAGTATATAGGCATTGCCGTGCCCTGGGGATTGCACAGAGGAGGCAGAGAGGGAGGGAGGGGTGTCCTCCGGCTACGAGGGGGGGGAGCGGAGTGGGCGAATAAGGATGGTGAGGTCAGGGAGATGCCCTGGGGTGAAATGGGCCCAGGACAGGGGAGTGCGATGCCTGGTTCCCATACCCAAGGGCTCCACTGAGAGTGGGCAAGTAGCCTGCTCCTCCAGGGCCTCTCATCCAACCAGGGCGTTGTTATGGAATGCCAGGTCTATAAAAAACAAGACAGCAGTTATTGCTGATCTTGTTGAATCATCTGACCTGGCTTGCATTACCAAGACCTGGCTGGACGAAAATGCTGGTCCCATTTTGGAGTCAGCTGTTCCAACCGGGTACTTGGTAATACATCGCCCGAGGTTGGATCGTAGGGGTGGGGGGGGGGTCGCTATTTGTTTTAAATTGGAATTGGGCCTTGTGGAGGTTCCAGTGGCATCCCCTAGATCCTTTGAGTGTATCATGGGAGCAGCTGTGGGCTGCAGAATCCTGCTCATTTACCATCCACCCAGTAATGAGAAAGTTTTTCTGCAAGAAGTCGCGGACTTCATTGTTGACCTGGTGATGGAGCCCTCCAGGTGGTTGGTCCTGGGGGACTTCAATGCCTGGGTCGATGATGAACTCTCGCATTTTGGTCAAAACTTTCTCCAACTAATGAGTTTGTTGGGCTTCACACAGGTGGTTACCACTGCTACCCATATTCAAGGTCACTCTTTGGATCTAGTGTTCACCCTGAGGATGGAGATCACGGGACTGGTGGTGTAACCAGTTGGGTGGTCTGACCATCACCCCATAAGGTTCAATTTTGTGGCCCCCCTTATGAGACCCACCCCTTTGGAGATGGTCCAGTATCGCCCTTTGAGGGGAGTTACCCCTGAGGGTCTGATGGCTGCACTGGACCCATCGGAGCACTATGGAGTGCATGGAACCAGATGCCTTAGTAGTGCACTATAATAATATGGTGCTGAGGGCACTGGATTCCATTGCACCTGTCAGTGTTCACTCCTTCTCCCTCCGCCCTCGGTCCCCTTGGTTTGATGGGACATTGAGGGAGCGGAGGAGAGTGGGGCGAAGATTGGAGCGTTGTTGGCAGAAATCTGGCCTGGAGGGTGACAAACTTAGATTGATGGCCCATTATGTGGACTATCAATCAGTAGTCTCCCATAAGAAGGCAGAGTTCCTGTCCAGGGAGATAACTGCATCAAAACACCGACCTGCTCAGCTCTTCCGGACCGTCGACAGACTGTGCAATCCAGCCTGTCTGCGGGGTCGGAGAGCCTTTTCACAAATACAGTGTCATGAGTTTGCTCGATTCTTTGAGGATAAGGTGACATCAATCAGGTCGGAGATCCACAGCATATGTTCTAATGAGCATTGCAGTGACTGATGCGGGGTTACATGCCCTCAGCCTACCTGGATGGATTTTGACCAGCCAGTGATCATGGTTATCATGAAGATTGTCCAGGGCTTACGACCGACTTGCTGTAGTTTGGATCCTGGTCCTACGCGTCTCCTTGTGGGGTGCATGGATGTGATCGGACCAGTTCTTGCAAGGATAGTCTGGAGTTCTTTGGATCAAGGGGTGTTCCTGGAGTCTTTGAAGGAGGCTGTCATGACACCCATTTTGAAGAAACCTTCCCTTGACCCTGACTGCCTCGCCAACTACAGACTGATCTCTAACCTGCCCTTTTTGGGCAAGGTTATTGAAAAAGTAGTCACGTTGCAGCTCGATGGCTTTCTTACCACCCATGAAGTCTATGATCCTCTCCAGTCTGGTTTCAGGAAGAGGCATAGTACTGAGACGGCATTAGTTCGGGTACTTAATGATCTCCTAATAGCGAGAGATCGGAAGAGTCGTTCGATCTTGGTTCTCCTTGATCTCTCTGCAGCGTTTGATGCTGTGGACCATGGGACGTTGCTGGATCACCTGCGGCTACTCTGCAGACTGTCAGAGACAGTCCTCAGATGGCTCCACTCTTTCCTCACAGACAGAAGTCAAAGGGCAGTTTCAGGGATTTTTTCTTCTGCCCCCTTTGCTCTGTCTTGTGGGGTGCTGCAAGGCTCTGTGCTTTCTCCCATGTTGTTCATGGTGTATATGCTGCCGTTGGGAGACATTATAAGGTGTTATGGGCTAAGTTTTCACTGCTATGCAGACGACACTCAGCTCTATATGTTCTTTGTGCCCGAACAAAATGACGCAGTGTCAGTTTTTAACAACTGCCTCGCTGAAATTCAGGACTGTATGAGTGCAAACTGGTTGAAGTTAAATCCAGATAAGACCGAGGTGTTGGTAGTGGACCTGGGTCATCACGTAGAGAAGTTGACTCCTGAGGCCCCCTCTGGTCTTTTATTAGGGGATACCCAGCTGAGACCTTCTGAACAGGTGTGAAATCTGGGCGTAGTCTCTAACAGTGCACTGACGCTGAAGACACGGGTATCGGCCACTGTCAAGTTATCCTTTTACCATCTGAGGAATATCGCCCGGATAAAGCACCTTGTTCTGCATGATGACCTTCCTGTGTTGGTTCACACTTTTGTTTCTTCTCGCCTTGATTACTGTAATACTGTATATCTAGGGCTGCCAGGGGTGGATCTCCGTCGTCTGCAGCTGGTGCAGAACGCGGCAGCCAGGTTGTTGACTGGATTATCAAGAACTAGCCATATCACACCTGTGCTGCGCGAACTGCACTGACTGCCAGTGTGGTGGAGAATCACCTTCAAGGTCGTGCTGCTGACCTATAAGACCCTACACGGTCAGGGACTGGGCTACCTGCAAGATCTCCTTTGTCCCTACCACCCTCTCCGTCCACTCCACTCCACTCCACTGGCGAGGGATTGCTAGAGATTCCCAGGGTTCGTCTTCAATCATCTGGGGCAAGGGCCTTTTCTTTTATGGCCCCAACCCTGTGGAATTCTCTACCTCGTCAGATTAGAGAGTGCCTGTCCGTGGAGTCATTTAAGAGGTCTCTGAAAAGCCACTTATTTACACTAGCATTTGGATAGATTATTTTATGTTTTTTTTTATTGTTTTATGTTATTATTTATTACTGTTGATGTTTTATTCTTGTTATGTATCAGCGCTTGGATTTATTGAAAAGCGCTTTACAAATAAATTTTGATTGATTGATTGATTGATGGCCTATCTCCATATTATCACCTCTCTCTAAGGCTCTTGAATGCATTGTAGCTGACCAGCTTACTGAATATCTTGACAAACATAAGATCCAATGCGCCCAACAACATGGGTTCAGAAAAAGACATAGCACCACCTCGGCCCTCATGGAATTCACCGGTTCTATACACTGCTCCCTGAACCATGGTCAATTAGTTGGTGCTGCCTTCATCGACTTAACAAAAGCATTTGACATGGTTCATCACCCTCTAGTACTGGAACAACTACTTAATGCAGAGCTCTCCCCTGACTCCACTGCCTGGTTTAAAAGTTATCTGGACAACTGCACTCAACAAGTCAAAATTGTCGATGTCCTCTCTGACTCAAGACCTGTTCACTCTGGTGTTCCTCAAGGGTCCATCCTGGGCCCACTCCTATTTAATCTCTTTCTAAACAGTCTTCCAAGCTCCTGCCATGAACAAATCCTACTCTATGCAGATGATGCCATAATTTACACAACTTACCCGGAGCCTATACCCCTTGAGAACCAGCCTCAACTTGGATTTACCTCGGTAGAGAAATGGTTTAGTCATCACAAGTTGATATTAAACTATAAAAAAACTAAGCTTATGCTCTTCAGCAGCTCCCATAACAAGCACAGGCAACATCCTCTGACTATCACTAACTGCCTTGGTACTCCCCTTGAACAGGTACAATTCTTTAAGTATCTTGACAACAACCTATCATATGGGGGAGCATATAGATAATGTTGCTAAAACTGTAAATATTTGTATTGGTCTACGCTACAAACACAGGCAATCTCTGACCCCCTGAAGCCATAAGTATAGCTGTACAGAGCTCTGTTATTTCTATACTTGACTATGGACTGATCATCTATGGCTATGCGACTGATACCGCTCTCCGGTGTATCTCCACTGCTCTTAATAAGGCATGTCATCTTTTCTCAGGAGCCCACCATCTCACCCACACATGTGACCTCTGTACCCTAACCGGTTGGCTACAGCTTAAAAATTGCATCAAATACCAAATTTGCCTGATGGCCAAGAAAATAAACTTAGGCCTCTTGCCACCTGGAGTTCAAGATCTTCTAAGCTTCCCTCATAATTCTCGCCACACCGAAGGTTCTGAATCTCAGCTTCTACAGGTCCCTCATCGCCAAACCACCCAGGAGCAAAGATCGTTCACCTACAGGGCCCCCACAGATGCATGCTTTCAACAGTGACATCTCCTCTGAAACTAAACTTGGCCCTTTCAAATCCAAGCTTCGATCACTACTCTCTACAGTTAGCACCTGTGACCGTCTCCCTTAACCATGTTTTCCCAAACCTCGATCTTAGCACTCGACCTCTTTCATAGTAACTTAGCACTCTTGCCTCCTACCCCTCCCCCCGTATCCCCCTACCCCTCTCTTCACCCTTCTTCCCCCTCCTCTTGTCCCATCTCTCCTCACTCTCCACTTCACCCCCCCTTACTCTTCCCAGCCCACCCTCCCACATCCCTTCCTACACCCTGTGCCCTGTTTGTCTTGATAAAGCCTGCTGGCCAATATCAATGTACTGTATGCATTTTCCTGTGCCTGAAACTGATTAGCATAATGTGTCTGTTGTTTTACATTGGCTGTCCATTATGGTTTTGTGTCCATTATGATTTTTGTACCTCCTATTTACACCTTATTGTACCGTACTTTACTATTCAGTTTAATATGTTACACAGAAACATAGAATTTGATGGCAGATAAGGACTGCTTGGCCCACCCTGTCTGCCCATTTCCTTACCTGATGGATAAGCTGCAGATTCTAGTTAATCAACAGCTTACTTCCTCCTGCCCTCCACTAGAATTGCCTTATGCCTGTCCCATGCATTCTTGAATTCTCCCACTGTTCCTGACTCCACAACCTCCTCAGGAAGGCTGTTCCAAGCATCCACAACTCTCTCTGTGAAAAAATACTTTCTAACATTACCTCTGAGCCGTCCCCCTCTATCCTCAAATTGTACCCCCTTGTTCTTTTACATTTCTTTTTCTGAAAGATGCTACCCTCTTGGACTTTGTTGATTCCCTTGAGGTACTTGAAAGTTTCCTATCATGTGCCCCCTCTCCCTCCTTTCCTCAAGGGTATACATATTAAGCTGCTTTAGTCTCTCCTCGTATGTCTTCTGGTGCAGACCTTGCACCATTTTGGTTTCCCTCCTCTGAACAGCCTCCACTCTGTCTATGTCTTTGCGGAGATGGGATCTGAAGAATTGCACGCAGTACTCCAGATGGGGTCTCACTAACTGTCTGTAGAGAGGGATAACAGCCTCCTGTTTTCTACTGTTGATGCCTCTCACTATGCATCCCAGTATCCTCCCAGCCCTCCTTACTGCCTTCTCACATTGCTTGCCCACCTTTAGGTCATCTGATATAATTACTCCTAAGTCTCTTTCAATTTTTGTTGTTGTTATTAACTCACCCCCCCATTGTGTACTCTTTCCCTGGGTTTTTGTTTCCCTGATGCATTACCTTGCACTTCTTTGCATTGAATCTGAGCTGCCATGTATTTGACCATTCATCCAACCTAGCCAAGTCCCTTTTCATTCTTTCCACCCCACCTTGTGTATCAATCCTGTTGCAGATCTTTGTGTCATCTGCAAAGAGGCATACCTTTCCTTCCAGGTGCTCTCCAATGTCACTTATAAAGATATTAAAGAGGACCGGTCCCAGTACCGAACCCTGCGGTACACCGCTAGTTACCCTCCTTTCTTCACTGTGGACTCCATTTACTATTACCTTTTGAGTCCTGTTGTCTAGCCAGCTTTTTATCCAGGCTACCACCTTAGGACCCACTCCAAGGCTGGCTAACTTGTATATTAATCTTTTGTGTGAGACTGTGTCGAATGCCTTGTTAAAATCTAGGTAGGCCATATCCACAGCCCCTCCCTGGTCTACTACTTTGGTCACCCAGTCAAAGAAATCTATTAGGTTCTATTAGGTATTATGTTGTCCTTTCTACTGACATGGAGCCTTTGTAAAAGAGCTCTTCGCTCAAAGGTATATGTAATCTGAGACTTAAATAAAACAAAAAACAAACAAACAAAAAAACAAACAAACAGGTGGAGATAGTGGATGCACCATATTGGACACAGGAGTCCAGGTTGGTCTACCTGTTTTCCTTCACCATGGCTTCCAGTGGTACCAAGAAAAATTCAGGAGTCAAGAGGGAACTTCCTTCCAGTATTCTGGAAGTGACTTGAATACCTGAGTAAATTTAACAACTTGGTACCTGGTTAAGCGTTCTCCTTGCTGGCACGAAATAGAGCAAGACCCATTTTCTCACCTAAACCAAGATACTCTGAATTGTACAGTCTGGCTCCTGAAAGGAAGATACTGCCAGAACTTTTTTTTTTTTTGTCTATGGTGGTGAACACAATCTTGTTACCTGAGTGACTTTCTATATCCTTTGCATGTGAGAGGGTCTGAAACACCTTCTCCATTTGTGCACATGGTTAAGG
This sequence comes from Neoceratodus forsteri, assembly GCA_016271365.2. Lineage (NCBI taxonomy): Eukaryota > Metazoa > Chordata > Ceratodontiformes > Ceratodontidae > Neoceratodus > Neoceratodus forsteri. The sequence goes on along the minus strand of CM057455.1, from coordinate 1,547,402,638 downwards.
ATTCAATCAGAAGAAAGCCCTAGGGGTTAGACTGTGTTTTTATCCTTCAGGCCACAGTAGTTAGAGGCTCAGCCCTAGGCATTTTTTGGGTCTATTTTCAGCTTGGTTGCTGCTTGGCCCCATGACTGGTGCCTTACTGTACTTAAAATATTCAGACTTACTCAGGTTTCATTTGGGCAGTCACCTGAGTCAAGCTCTCATTTCAGTCCCCTGTGCCTACATGTATTTGTTCATTTGAGTTTTAAAAGCTCACTGTGAGCAGTTTTTCAAGATCTTTCTGGCCTTTGTTACTGAACATAGAAACACAGACTCATATCAAATTGACACCAAGGGTCCATCATGTCTGCCATAGCATTGTGGGGCTTTATATTTTCGTAATGAAGATGAAAAACAGAAATTTTTTTATATTTGGGGAGGAGCTGGCATCTTGTTCTCAGATAAACCTGTTTAAAAAACGTACTATACAAATTGAAGTATAAGTAACCATACATGGCACGGCTGTGTTTCCCTTTCGGTTTTGTAATGACATCAGAGGACCTCTCTAGTTTTGTTCTTGAGATCAGTGTGATGTAATAACAACCACTTGATGGAAGCACAGCCTTGTTTTCTATGGTTACCCATACATTATTCTCCATGTTCTAAATTCTGACCCCAGTTTTTTCAAGAATCCTCGCATAACCTTCTAGTTGTTGACATTCTTGAATAGACAAGTTGGTATGATACTTCAGTAAAGATACAGTGCATTTTTTCTTCTACTCAGAAAGTTTCTTCTACTCAGAAAGTTTAGTTGCATTGTAGATATATATATATCTTATAGCGGTGCAGTAGCGCCACTGTAGTTAGGGTTGAGCAGGGGGTTTCTATGTTAAACCTCAGACTTTGTACTTTAATAGCATTGCAACCATTCAATGAATATGCATAAAATTTTGCACATGTGGTCTCGAGGTGGGGGAGTAGATCTCTTGACTTGCCAAGTTTCGTTCCAGTCAGATATGTGGATTCAAAGATGCAGATAGCAAAAAAAGTGAAACAGTCAGGTTTTTTTTTACGCTGTTTGTTGTCATTGTCTAGCGCCCAGACGGTTTGGAATTGTGGTCTAAAATTTTCAGGGTAGAAATGGCTTGGGCCACAGTTGTGCTTTTATCCAACATTAATAAAGCCAGCACTCCAGACCAGCATATTCAAGAGTGCAAAAACATTTTGTTATTTTTATTCATAGAAAAATAATTGCATAATAAATACTTACAAGTAGAAGCAATAACATCATTTTCATCTGCTGAAAACCCAGTAAGTGTTTTAGAAGCTTATTCAACACACACACAGCTTTTGCCCCTGGGCTTCAGGGTATCCAACCCCTTCCTTAGGAGGCGTGACCATACAAAGTGACCTCAGTGCCTTTATACTCCCCACACCACATGTACATATCATCAAAAAGTTAATTGAACCCATTAGATTATTCATTAATGATCAAAGAAAACCATTATTGCAGTTTACCTGTAATGAAGCCCCTTGTAGACAGCTCTCATAAGTGTTCTCAGTCCATGCATACTGCTATAAAACAGGACAATTTTATGGATAATTCCAAAATCATGGACCAGTCACACCTCTGTCCACAAAGGGTACCATAAACAGCCCCCTGCAAACTAAGATTATGTTTCTATTCAGAAAAAGTATTCTTTCTTAGGTTACTAAGGCATCATAGCAAATAGGGTGGGGAAGGGGAGAGAAAGAAAATCTCAAACACCATTATAGATTTCATTTGCACAAAACCCCAAACTTAGGCATCACAAAACAATTTAAATGTATTTCACAAACTATACAAAAAACCTGGCATGAATATTTCATACAGTGAGGACATCAAATAGCTATTGCTTGAAAAAATATATAATAAACATCAGCATTGCAGGCATAAACAGCACAAAGGATTTCTCCAACCAGAAGTCTGTCTGCTAATTCTCATGTATGAATGGCTTCCAGTCCATTTGATCATTAAAGCGATGTGTCTTCAAGCTTCTACACTTGAAAATTCACATGGACTCCAATCTACCTAACAGCAAATTTCTGTCTCCTCCTCTTACAAGATAGGGAGCATGATTAATTGCCATATAGCTGATTTTGTGTTCATTTACATCTGAAACATCAGACAAATGTTTGTAAACTGGATATGTCACATCCCTACAGTTGATTGCCCTGTGGTGCTGCTGTATCTGTTCTTTTAATTTTCTGATAGTCTGTCCTATGTATACTTTACCATAGAAGCACCACAGGGCATACACAACAAACTTTAGATTACATGTAATGAAGTGTGTAAGATGCACTGTTCTAACCCCCAAACTACCTGGATTCAGGAGTGTGTTCCCCTTGACAGCCTGTTTACATGTCTTACATTTTTTACAAGGGTAGAAGCCTTTTGGCTTCGCCCTTCCCCCCATCCAGGTGTTTCATATTTTTTTACTTCTAAATTCACTGTTGGTTATCAAATCTTTCAAGCACTTTCCCCCTTCTAAATGTGATCCTTGGGCCATTTTTTTGCATTTCCACTAAATCCTTATCCAGCCCCAATAATGGCCAGTGCTTCAAAATCACTCCTTGATAAAAGGACCATAAGTACTAACAAAGGTCACTTGGTCTTTTATTGCCCCTGTCTGTCTGTACTCCAATAGAATCTGTCTTTCAACCTTATCAATCTTATCAGATGCTTCTTGCAAAGTAGTCTCTCTGTACCCTCTTTTCCTTACTGTAACAAAGAGTTCTTCTCTTGCAACCTCAGTATCACTATTATTTGTGCCGTTCCTTTTAAGATGTACAAGCTGTCCATATGAGAGGTTCCTATAGTATGTGAGGGGTGAGAACTGTGTGAATGCAAAATACTATTACCTGCTGTTGTTTTCCTAAAAATCTTCATCTGTACCTTACAATTCGGTGTTCCTAACAGTGTCAAATCTAAAAAATCAATTCTGTGTTTATCAGAAATTGCAGTAAATCTCAAAACTACATCATTCCCATTAAGGTATTCCAGGAAATCCAATATTTCCTGTCCTGTACTTTTCCATACCAAAATGAGATCATCAATCAAGCGGCCATATTTAATGATCCTGTCAAAAATGGATTTCTTTGGCCCCCCCCACCAGCCCATAAACAGATTGGCATAGGAGGGGTGACTGATGACCCCATGGCAATCCCACATTCCTGCCTATAAAAGGGCCCATCAAACAAAAAGAAATTTGCAGTCAAAATTAGATTTAGGGCATCCAAAATAAATTCTGCTGGATACCTTGAAGATGACCCCTCCAGAATCTCTTTTACAGCTTTAATCTCATTTTCATGTTTAATACTAGTGTATAAGGATGTGACAACTATGGTAACCCACCAATAGTTCTCTGGCCAGGTGAAATTTTCCATTGTCTGGAGCACTGAAGTCGTGTCTTTTAAATTTGAACTTCGCTTTACAACCTCCTGCTGTAAATACCCATCTATAAACATAGCCAAGGGCTCCATTAAGGACTCACACCCCAAAATAATAGGCCTTCCTTGGGGAGATATCATGTCTTTATGGATTTTCGGTAAATGATAAAAAACGGGAACTCTGAGAAACTCAGTATTTAAAAAATCTAAATCTTCCTCATTAATCCATCCCATCTAATGACTGAGAAATTCTTCTAATAATGCCTTGTAATGATTCATAGGATTGCTAGGAAGTTTAGCGTGTGTAGATGTATCCCCTAATTGTCTCAATGTTTCTTGTACATACTCAGTTTTACCTAATACCACTACATTCCCTCCCTTTCAGGGTAGAAAGGGCTTGAGCCACAGTTGTGCTTTTTGCTGGTTTGGTGAAAAAATATTAATCTGTTCCAGAGTTATTGAATGTTAAAATTTTGGTTATGAGCATGCTCAGTACGGGCTTCTGGATAGCTGCTGGGAACGAAAAAAGAACTTGGTCCATATGAACAAGGATCCTTTTTTTGTATGGAGTAATCCTTTTTTGTCAGCAAAAAAATCCTTTTTCCTATGTTTCCATTAAAAAATTTTTTTCAAAATCCACAAAAATGACATCCTGGACACACAGCAACACATGTATCTTGCTCATCAGGACCACATTAATGGATTCTGCACTTAGTTCTTGGAAAATGATTGTGAATTGTGGTTTTTCTTTTCATTTTAAAATCCTTTTTCATGATTTGATTTTCTTTTATCATATGGCAATACAAAAACAGAATTCAGCCATACAAAAAAGGATCCCTTCATAAGAAAAAAATATTTTGGACTTAGTTTTTTCACCCGATTCTTTATTCGTGTGAAAGAATCCTTTTTTTGTATGGATTTTTCCTTCATACAAAAAAGGATTCCTTCATAAGAAAAAAGATTTTGGACTTAGTCTTTTTCCCGATTCTTTTTTCGTATGAAGGGATACTTTTTTATGTGTGTCTTTCATTTGATACGAAAAAGGATCCCTTCATACGAAAAAAGATTTTGGACTTATTATTTTACCACACTTCAACTTCAAAAACCATAACTTCCTCGGTATTTGGAGTTAAGGTACAATCTCTATATAAAAAGAAATGTCTTAATCATGCAGACCGATGCTCTCAATAGTTTGAATCAGTGAGACGAAATGGATAACTCCTGTGGCTGATCACAGCAAGTAGCAAGAGGGAAAAGGGGAGAAAACAGCCACACAGGGAAAAGAAGAGGAAATGAAAAGAGAGGCAGTATAGCGCAATGGTTTAAGGCTCTGAGCTGCAAATCTGGTGACATCCAGCAGAATAGACCTGGGTTTGAATCCCACAGCTTCCACTTACATATTGTGTGACCCTGAGCAAGTCACTTAACTTCCCTGTGCTCCTAGGTCGCTCCTGTAAAAAAGCTTTCAGTTTAGTGTGCTACTCCTGGTTAAACAACTAAAAAAAACCAAAAAACGATTGCGGCACACAGAGGGAGACACAGTATAGAACTACCATCCCACCCACCTGAGTCTAGTCAAATTTCATAGGTTTCTCCTAACCATCACTGAAACTTCCTGGATTGGAGCAGGAAGGGCTTAATCCTCTGAGGTGCGCAGTCAAGTGCTGCATTGCAATTCCTGGTTTGGACCAGCAAAAGAGACAGTTGGTAGGAGAGAAGACCAGAGCACCCGCGAGGAAGTCCTTCAGATACATAAAATTCTATACAACCAGTGAGGGAGCTACCAGTTCGATGAAAGACATGAGAGGGGACAGGACCAACAGGGGAAATATAGCAGATAAGTATATTTCAATTAACAAGATTGCTAAGGAAAGGCCTGAAGGTGGGTAATTGAAACTGCGAATGAAAGCTATTTACATGGGTTAAGTACAACTGGGATTGTATTAAAACCTTTACATGGGGTACGTGGGAAACTGATTCTAACCCCAGGAATTCTTCAGTATGATTAGCTGTAACAGTCAGACCCCTGTGTTGAACTGCCTCAGAGAAAGAAATGGAACTTATACAAATGATTGAACATCCAGTGGCTCATGCCACCATTCAAACTGCTGCCTTACCAACTGCTGCATTCTATAATGCTCAGATTTCATTCTCCACCTGCCTAGTAAGACACCTCAGAGACTGCTCCTCAGCATGACTGAGTTTACATTTATTTTTCATGAAAACAAGTAAAACATTTTTATTTATACTTTATCTGCTGCCTTTATTAAATTTCTTACAGTTTAGCACTAGTTTTAGAGTTATTTTGCTTCAGTTTGCAGTTCCTTAGCGGTTCCCGAAACCATCAAGGAACTGGTGACCCTCTCTAATTTCTTTTAGTTTTCATTTAGATTTTACTAAAAGAACTTAAGTGGGACCATTCCTAAAGTTTTCCCGGGTCATCGGTTATTTCTGTCAGATTTGCATTTTTTTCCCGGTCTGGGAACCAACCGCTACACTCTGTGACCTGACAGTAATCGTATTGACTTATTTACTTTTATTTAAAACTTTGGTTGGGAACTGAGCTTCAGTTCTTATTTCTTCTAAATATTAAGAATGGTGGTTATGACCGATAAGCGGAAAAAGAAAACAGGGCCTACCGGTTTTAAAAATTGTGTTAAGTGTGGGGAAGTGTTTTCGAAAGCGGATGAGCATGACTTGTGCTTATTTTGCTTAGTCTCCTCATACTTTTAAGCAGATTGTGAGATCTGTAAAACTTTCTTGGCTAAAACCATGGAAAAATATTTAGAGCGTTTTAAGAAAAGAATGACCACTCCTGTGGTTCCGAGTGATCCAACAACAGATCAATCTTCTCCTTCTTCTAATAATAATAATAAGTTTAAAGATCCAGGACTGATTGCCTCTGACAAAGGTTAATCGTCTAAGTCTAAGAGACCAGAGACCCGGTTCCATCCAAGAAAAAACACAAAAGCACACTGAACCTCCTGCTGAAAAAGCAAAGGAGCCCCCAGTGACCAAATCGGCCATGCCTATGGCTGAAGCAGTGGCTAAGGCTTTACAGGTGCTACAAGCCCTGCAGACTGCAGCTTCTCAGGGTCTGATACCAGTTCCTCTGCAACCGGTACTGGCAAACCCATCGGTTACAGTGTCAGTTCCGACCACAGTTCCTTCATCGGTTCTGTGCTTGGTTCCATTAGCCCAAGATCCTCTATATGAAGAATATGAGGAGGAAGTGGATGAACTGATAGAACCAGAGGTCTCTTCTGATCAGGCATTTGATTCCCCTCCGAGGCTATCAGAGGGTTATTCCTCTCATTACACCTTTGTAAAACAAATAGTGGAAGCCCTCGATTTAACCACAAATGAGACTGTGGAGGATGAGGAAGAGGCAGAGTTTCTAGACATGATGGGCCTGGCACCCACCAAAGGGCTTTGGCTCCCTTTTAATAAATCATTCAGGAAGAAAGTCATGAAGGTGCTGGAGACACCCAATTCTGTGCCTCCCATAGATAAAAAAGCTGACAAGAAATATCAGCTGGCTAGATCAGGAGCCGAGTTCCTTTTTTTTCACCCTGATCATGAAGGGGTGGTACAGGCTGCAGCTTGTGACAAGACTCGGGTACCTATGGCATCACACCCACCTGAGAAAGATTCAAGGAAAACTGACAGCATGGCAAAGAAGGATTACCTAGCTGCTTCTTTGGCCATTAGACAGGCGAATTATATGACCTATGCTACTCAGTATCAAAAATCTCTGTGGAACTCTGTGATGGCCATGGTGGATAAGGCACCCACAGAACTGGCAGCTGATTTGGCAGAAACAGACAGCTGTGGGCTAGAGGCCACACAATATCAGTTCCACATGGCAGTAGATGCCAGTGACACTGCTGCCAGATGGATGGCACTTACTGTGGCTCTGAGGAGGTTTAGCTGGCTGAGAACTATAGATCTCTCCCAGGATACAAAAAACAAAGCATGGATTTCCCATGTGAAAATAATTCTCTGTTTGGTGACAAAACAGAAACATACATGAAGAAGGTGAATGAATACAAAACCACTTACAAGAGCAATGCCGCAAAGAGAAAGCTTCCACCTCCTATAGGCCACAGTGTAGGGGAGGTACAGGTAGGTCAGGCTATAGCAGACCTTTTTTTCCAGGCCCAAACCATCCCTGACTATCAGCAACAGAGAGGATACTTTAGGGATGGGGCAGAAGAGGCTCTAGTCCTGGGGGTCAGATCCCACAGGCTACAGCCCAACCAAAACAGACTCCCTGATGTGTTAGTCAGGGTCACCTCCCCACTGCCAGTAGGGGGCAGGCTGACTCACTACTTCCAGGCTTGGGCAGCCCTTACTACAAACAAGTGGGTCCTGGAAATAGTGAGTCAGGGCCTAGCTCTCAGTTTCAAATCTTTCCCTAGGCTAAGGTCAAAACTTTTCAGACCAGCATCCCTGACAGAAAGAGCACTTCTGGAAGCAGAAGTGTCCAACTTGCTAGTGGCAAGAGCAGTGGAATCAGTTCCCATATCCTAAAGGGAGAAAGGGTTCTGATAAGATACTTCCTAACCTTAAAGAAAAATGGGGGGTGGCGACCCGTTTTAGACCTAAGAGCTCTGAACAAGCACTTAGCAGAGCTAATGTTTAGAATGGTGACCTTGGCAATGATCCTTTCCACTCTTCAGCAAGGAGACTGGCTGGCATCACTGGATCTAAAGGATGCTTACTTTCACATTCCCATCAGGGAATCTCGCAGAAAATACCTCAGGTTCAGACTACCTTCAGGAAATTATTAGTTTGCAGCCCTGTCATTCGGATTAACCTCCACTCCCAGGGCATTCACAAAGTGCTTGGTAGTGGTGGTGGTGAACCTAAGGTGGCAGGGCATCACTGTGTTCCTTTACCTGGATGGCTGAGTAGTCATGGAGCAGTCACTACAGCAAGTAAGAGATGCTCTCAAGTTGACCCAGGATACCTTAGAGTCATTTGGGTTTCTAATCAATGTCCAAAAATATGTACTTGAACCTGTTCAGGTACTAAATTTCATAGGGGAAGAGTTGAATACCCTGCAAGGGAGGGTCTTCCTCCCTCAGGACAGAGTGGACAGTATCCTACAAATTGCAGGATCCTTTAGTTTCAACAAGACAAGGCCAGTAAGGCACTTCCCACAGTTGCTGGGACACATGACTGCAGTAACAGGAATGGTCCAGGGTTGCAGATTTCAGATGAGAGACGTTTAGTTCCATCTCAGGACACACTGGTATCAAAGGAGGGATTCTCTCACAAAACTGGTGCCAGTGCCAAGGATACTGTTGCAGGCCTTACAATGGTGGTAAGACAGAAGCAACCTCAGAGGGGGATCCCATTCAAGAAGGAATCCCCTATGCTGGTACTCACAACAGATGCTTCCCTCCAAGGGTGGGGGTCACATCTGGAAGAGCATACAGTGCACATCACTTGGTCCCCTGCAGAGTCACTCTTGCACATAAACCTGTTACAGCTGGGTGGTGTTTCTGGCACTGCAGTCTTTCGCATCCCCAGTAAGGGACAAGGTGGTATGGGTCAGGACAGACAATACCACCATGATGTATTACATCAACAAGCAGGGAGGGACAAGGTCCACCCCACTGTGTACAGAGACAATGAAAATATGGAGCCTAGCGTACTCCTTACAGGTGCCCCTGTTAGCCATTCAGCTCCCAGAGAAGGACAATACCCTGGCAAATGCACTCAGCAGAATCAACCAAAACCACCATGAATGCTCTCTAAACAGGCAAGTACTAGAGGTACTATGATTCTGATAGCTCCAGATTGGGCCAGGCAGCTGTTTTACTCACTACTGCTCTCACTGTTAGTAACCCAACCCATACACCTCCTTCAGAGGTGCAATCTTCTGACCTCTTCACAGGGGAAGATCCCGTATCCAAACCTCAGGTCTTTCAGACTCAAAGCATGATTCTAAAGACCTAGAATATGCTGGCCTACACTTTTCTGAAGGTGTCCTTAGAGTTCTCAGGGGCTCCAAGAAGCCCTCAAACAAGAAAGCCTGTGCTTCTAAATGGAAGAGGTTTTCCATGTGGTGTAATGCTAACAGCATACTGCCTTCCCAGGCAGGGTTGCCAGTCCTATTGGACTATCTCACCCACCTACATTCATTAGGACAATAGCCCACTACCCTTAAGATCCACCTGGCATCAGTCTCAGTCTACCTCTCAGTGGGCAAGGGTGTTTCTCTGGCTGCTAACCCTATTTTCAAAAACATTTTCCAAGGGGTTAGCTCATTTGCATCCTCCCCATAGGGAGCCAGTGCCATCTTGGGACCTCAGTGTCTGCATTGCCAAGCTCATGGAGCCACCATTCAAGCCCATGGCTACAGCACATCTGAAGTCTGTAACTTGGAAAGCTATCTTCCTGGTGGCTATCACCTCAGCCAGACAGATTAGCGAGCTACAAGCCCCATGTATAGGGCAAAACTACATATCATTCCACAGAGATAAAGTGGTCCTCAGGACTAGTAGGAAATTCCTTCCAAAAGTAGTCTCTGCTTTCCACCTGAACCAGTCAATAACTTTGCCAGTCTTCTTCACTGAACACTCTGGTTCAGGAGAGTGCAGGCTGCATAGCCTGGATGTCAAGAGAGCGCTCGGTCATCTTAACCACACCAAGGCCCACAGGCAGGACAGGCAGAAGCTGTTCCTGACCTATGGGGATGTGGGAAAAGGAAAACCAGATTCTAAACAAAACATTTCACATTGGATAGTAGTATGTATCCAGTTCTGCTACAGTAAAGCTAGTAAGGAGCGCCCAGTAGTCCTGAGGGCACATTCTACAAGGGGTATAGCTGCTACAATAGCAGCTGCCAGGGATATTCCCGTGCTGGAAATTTGTAAAGCTGCTACATGGAGGTCAGTACACACCTTTACAAAGCACTACAGTCTGGACACAGTGCAGAAGTGATGCCAAGTTTGGCACAGCAGTGTTGCAGAGCTTGTTTCCTAAATAAGGTTCTTTGCCCTCCTCCAAAGGTACTGCTTCGTAGTCTTCTACAGTTAATCATATTGAAGAATTCCTAGGGTTAGAAGAAAAAATTACTCACCATAGTAGTCTTGTTTCTTCCAAGGTATTCTTCAGTAAAATTAACTCTCACACCCTACCTCCCCTTCCAGAACCAGTTGGCCGCTGCATCACAGCTGGATTATCTGATTGTTATGATTGTCATATCCTGGTTATGTTTAAGTTTTTAAAACCAGATGGCTTACTGTTTCCTATTGTTAGTCCTATCCAACATTAACAGGGGGCAACTTAAGAAGGAATTAGTTATTGAATAAGTTATTATCATTATTATTAGGTGTAAGGAATAGCTTAGTTAGTGGGTCTTACCCCGCAGGCTTCAATGAATCTGAACATTATAGAACGCAGCAGTTGGTAAGGGCAGCAGTTTGAAAGGTGGCATGAGCCAATGAATGTTCCATCATTTGCATTAGTTCCATTTCTCTCTGAGGCAGTTCAACACAGGGGGCTGACTGCTACAGTTAATCATATTGAAGAATACCTTGGAAGAAACAAGATTACTATGGTGAGTAATTTTTTCTTGTATGTAATGTAATCTTTTGTAGGGTTTCTTGTAGTATCGCTGTGATTCCTTGTATAGGGTTTTCTGGTCGTGAAGCTGTGATTGTTGCTGCATCCTTTTTATAGGGGTTACTAGGGAAGCTGTGATTGTATTGAAGCTCATACAGGGTTACATGTGGAGCTGTGATGTTTTAAATCCATTACAGTGGTTAATTTTTGTAAAACTATGATTATTATTATATCTCCTTGCAGGGTTTTTTCTCTAGCATAGTAAATAAAGGAGAGAAAGAAAACACACAAGACAAATAACAGACATTTAAGGAGGTATTAAGAGGAAGCAGACATAAAAGGATGAGGGGAGTTGTGCAACATAGTGGCTGTAGGGCATCAGTCTTCCAGAACACCTTCTGGAAACTGCAATGCTGCCCTACATGTGTGCACCTCTCTGGGTTGAGAGAGGAGGTCACCAGACTCAGGGCCGAGCTGGCTTGGGTTCAGAGAACTTTCTCCCTGACCCAGGGACCGCCTAGTTCACTGCCACTATCTCAGAGGTTGCCCAGGAGGAGGACTGGCTGGACAATGGTGGGATCAGTGAGGGTTAGGGTGATGGAACATAGACACATCCCACAACCAGTTACATTGCACAATCTACATGCCATCCTGGCAGAGTGGGAATGTCACACTGAGGCATCCACAGTTGTGGCCAGAAGGGATGCTGGGGTCCTTCCTAGTGGAGGCCCCAAGGGGGACAATAGGAGACCCCAGAGGAGGAAGCGAATCCTTGTGGGTGACTCCATTGCTAGAGGATAGAGCTGGGAGAAAGTAGAAAGGAGGAGAGGGAGGTTCAGTGCCTTCCAGTCACTATGGCATGCAGAGATGGAAAGGAGATCCTCAGAATCACTGAGGAGGTGGCGAGGGAGGCAGAGCTGGATGTCATTATCCACCTGGGGACAAATGACCTGGCTAGGGATGAGCCAGCAGTAGTACAAGAGGAGTTTAGGAAGTTGGGGAGAGGTCAAGCAAGTAGGATGATCGGTGACATTCTCGGAGGTGCTACCAGTCTATGACAGAGGGGTAGGTAGGATTCTCCACACCAGCATTTCCAACACATTGGTGAGAAATTGGTGCAGAGAAGAAGGGTTCAGGTTCATTGGATACTGGGCTCTCACCTGAAGGGAAAGGGTCTATACAGGGGCAACAGTCTGCATCCTTCCAGAAGGGGGGCTGCAGTCCTCAGCGAATGGTTTATGTGCTTCATTGTTAAGTGTTTAAACTGAATAAGGGGAGGTGCAATTAAATTGGGAGACAGTAACACACACACACACACAAATTCGGGAGGCTAACTATAATATTTTGGACAGCAGTAACCCAAAGGGAACTAAATATAGGTGAAACACAAGAAGTAGATGCAAAGTCTAGAGTTGTGAAAAACAGAGGACAGGATAAGGGTGGGCAAAGGGCAAAAAATAAGGTAAATGGGAACACCATCTGTAAAGCCATGTGCGCCAATGCTCACAGTCTGGGCAACAAGATTGCGGACTTGGAAGCCATAATGTCAGAAGCAGACCTGGACCTAGTAGCATTCACAAAAACATGGCTCAGTGAAATCAGAACTGGGATGAGGCTGTACAGGGGTATAATCTGTCTAGGCGAGACAGGATGGAAAGCAAGGGAGGAGGAGTGGCTCTTTATGTAAAAGACAACATAAAGGCTACAGAAATACAAGAAGGAAAGGAGGGTACAGAGATGCTGTAGGTAAATCTGGAGAAGAGAAAAGGGGTAGTTCTTCATACAGTGGTGGTCTACAGACCCCCTGCAGAAGGGGAAGAAACAGACAAGGAAATTTTGGAAGTGATCCATAAGATGGCTCGCAAGGGAGAGGTGGTACTAATTGGAGACTTCAATCTGCCAGACATAGATTGAAGCCTCCCAGCTGCAGCAATGTCCAGAAGCAGTACATCCTGGACTCCCTGCTGGGGGCATTCCTGAGGCATCTAGTGAAAGAACCCACTTGAGAGGGGGCTTCGCTGGACCTAATATTGTCAAATGGGGACAGCATTGCTGACATCATGGTGGGGAACCACCTGGGGACCAGTGATCACCGGACAGTGTGGTTTAGCATTAAGACAGGGCCATAATCAAGCCACATGAGGATGAGGGTCCTGAACTTCAGGAGGCTTGATTTTAAGAAAATAGGTGAATGCCTCAGGGATGTCCTGGCAGGGAAAGGGAAACAAAGAGGAGTAGAACAACAGTAGGCTACAATAAGGGAGGGAATTGAGAAAGTTATTAAGCTCTGTGTCAGGTCTGCAAGGGCAAGAGATATAAGAGGCCACTATGGTTCTCCAAGGAGGTAGCAGGAAAGGCAAAGACAAAAAAGCTAGCCTTCAAGAAGTACAAAAAGACAAAGAAAGAAAGAAGAAGATAGGGAAATCTACCAATTGAAACAGAGGGAAGGTGGTAAGGTGTGTGAAGGCAAAAACAGAGGAGGATATAGTCAAAAGAAGGGAGATAAAACATTTTTTAGATACATAAGTGAAAAGAGGAAATCCAAGGGAGGGACAGTAAAGCTGAAATGGGAAGAGGGGTCTTGACAGAGGAGGACCACCAGAAGGCGGACATGCTGAACAGATACTTTTGTTCAGTATTCACGGAGGAGGGAAAAGGAAAAGAGCCCTTGATTGTAGTTAAGGACAACAAGTGTTGGGTAGTGGACTCTACTCTCTTCACAGAGGAAAGAGTCCTAAGGGAACTGCAACAATTAAAAGTAGACAAAGAAATGGGGCCAGATTGGGTGCACCCCAAGATACTGAGGGAGCTCAGGGAAGAACTGGCTGTACCTTTGACAGCCCTGTTCAACCTGTCACTTGATACAGGGGAGGTACCGGGTGATGGAAGTGGGGCTGATGTAGTCCCAGTCCAGAAAAGTGGGAATAGGGAGGAGGCAGGAAACTACAGGCCTGTCAGCGTAACCTTGGTAGTGGGCAAAGTGATGAAATCACTACTGAAATATAGGATTGGGGAATACTTTGCTACCTGCAGACTTCAGGATCCAAGGCAACACGGGTTCACTGGGGGAAGGTCCTGCCAGACTAACATGATACAGTTTTTCAACAGGGTAACTAAGGTAATTGACCAGGGAGGGGCGGTAGATATGACTTGTCTAGATTTTAGCAAGTTTAGTAGCTGTTTCAAATGGCCTTCCTGAGGACGTCGTGGGAGTCAAAAACAGTGGGGGAATTTAAGAATGCATGGGACAGGCATAAGGCAATTCTGGTGGGGGTTAGGAAGAAGTAGGCTGTTGGTTAACTACGATCTGCAACTTATCCAATAGGTAGGGAAATGGGCAGACCGGGTGGGCCAAGCGGTCCTTATCTGCCATCAAAGTCTATGTTTCTAAGGCCTTCAACACTGTTTCACACAGAAGGCTGGCAAACAAGCTAAACAGCCTAGGATTGGAAAGAGAGTAAAATGGGTTGAGTGTTGGCTTAAGGGCAGGTCCCAGAGAGTAGTAGTAAATGGTGTACACTCTGAGGAGAAAGTTCTGTAGTTTCCTAAGAGTAATCACCAATTTTTTTAGAGTTTACTTCAGTGGCGGAGCTGACCCAATGTTTAGTTCAGAATATTGCAAAAGTTAATTGAGTGAGGTCGCTCTCTAAGAGAAAAATATATCGCTCATGCAATTTTATTTATAATTATTCTTTATTTTCATCTCTGTTATTTTGATATAGCCCCAATGTCTCACCTGTTCAAAAGGCTTCTTCTGGGGGACTGTTGAAAAATAAATATTTTTAATATTTAATTTTTTCATATTTTTTTATTGAGTTGTTTTTATGCTTGACATTCTAGACATACTTATGTACTACATTTATATTGCTTTCAAGAATTGAACCATATGTTTTAAATAAATATTTACATTGTTTATCTATGTACAATATGTTGATTCCTCAGCCACCATTTCTTACTGTGTTTCTTTAAGAAACTGCTCATTCCTTTAACTGGTTCTGAAGCTCAAGTCCTCACCACTTAGCTTACATACATTACCTCTATCATTTGTCTTGTATTTTGCTAAAATGTGTATTCATTCAGTTGCTACATTTTAGGAGGCATCACGTTGCAATAGCAATGGGAATACAGCGAAGACCATCACAGCAACATTATCTGATAGTTCACTGTGATGGTTCACTGGGTTCCTGACACTGCTGCCTCTGGGGTGTTTGCCCTCTTTCTGTACCAACTCCGACTCGGAGTTGGTTATTTTAAGTCTGGGGGGGTGCAGGGGGAAAAGCTCCTCACAGAAAACACAGTTTATTCCAGCGATGGCACAATTAGTGGTGTTGTGCCATCGCTGTACTGACAGTTGCTGTGCTCCATGTCACCACAGCATGGTGGAACCATTTTAGGATTCATTTTTATGCAATAGGAGTGGACATAAATGGAGAGTGATAAATCCGTTTATCTGAGTAACTGTGTGGATAAATTTATTTATCCACACAGTTATACGTTTATCCACACAGTTCCTACGTCAGCAGTCTCCCTCCCACTGGCACTACTTCTCCATTTCTTCCACATTCTGCAGTACTCTCTCCCCTCGACACACCTCACTGCTCATCAGATAAACTCACAGCAAAAACATGTCAACAGAATACACGAACTGCAAAATATTGTTATACCTTATTAAAAATAGATTCGTTTTCATTTCTGTTCCACTCCAATCTCTCATTGCAGCTCCACTGGGTGCGCTGCCTTCACCACTTTCAATAACAGCTGCTTCTGTCGACTTCTTCTGTACCTCCCCTGACCTCAAAGCAAACAGCAACAAACAAATTCTAATCTTTTTTAAAAAAATGTCTAATAACTTACAAGGAAAACTTGGTCCTGCTCTCAGTATGTTATAGCAGCCCCAGGAAGCCCCACACTCGCTAAAGGAAGCCACTATGTTTCCTTCACTCTTTTTTGAAATCCCGCTCGCTCCACCAGTCAGCGGGCATGCTTTTAAAAGAACATCATGGCCACATAGCAACTAACAAGTGGAAAAGAACCATAACAAAAAAAAAACCTGCACGTTGCTGAAAATAAAAAAAAATGTATTAAAACTACACACAGCATTAACACCTGAGCTATCACACAATGTCCATCCCTATTGCATAAATGAAATATTGGGGGGGCGTGACTGTGTGATACAGCATTTATCTTATATAGTTGCCATTGCCCTCTCGTAAACCATCACTTGTGGCTCCGCCACTTGTAAGGTTACTTGAGGTCAATAGCAACTACACAAGATAAATGCTGTATCACATAGTCGCCCCCTGCATATCCCTTATTTATGTTCAACAAAAATATGCAGTATATGCCTTGTGATGCGGTTCTTATGCCGCCTGCTGCATTACTGTTGCTTCCATTATTTTCATTCTAGGATCTGTTTGCTAAAGAATGTATTCATTCACATTGTTTATTTTATCCTGGTTAACCTTCATATCTTGGGCCTAGACATGCAGGCCTCTAAATTTATCAACCAGTATTCTCTACCGTCTTTCATTTTTTATGTTTAATCAATCTATACTGGCGAAATTCGCTTTACTGTTTTTAGTGTTTCTCATAGTTAGATTGACATGCTGTATACTTCGTGCAGCTTTCTTACATTTCGTAAACATTCTTTTTGTATGTTGTGCACATACATTTCATCATCTATAAAGATTTATTTCAAGTTTTCATTTGCATCATGTAGTTACCTGCATTGCGAAATTCACCATGCTATTTCATCATTACTGCTTGAGGGAGAGTGATTCCAGTATATTCTTTCTATAACAAACATGTTTTCATTAGTTTATACTGTTCTTTTATGCATAAAATCTTCCTGCAGTATTATCAGTGTATAAAATATTGGTTCTCTTACTTTTTATAACACGTTCAATTGACTTCGCCTTGTTTGTGGTTTGTACAATGGCTTTTTCTATTGAGTTAAAAAGCATTTGTTACATAGGTTTTTGCTAGCTCAATGCACTTTCTATGCCTGAGGTTTCATTCATTCTACTTCTTAAATCACAGTTTTAACTCTGGAATCAGTTATTCCAATTTTTACAGTTTACTTCCTGCTTCTCTTTGAAATTTCAAGTGTGCCATATTTCATATTTACCTCTTAATTTGTTTCTCTCAGTTTTGATCCTTAATCTCATTTTAAGTTAGAGATAATGTTATAACTTTGTTTTCTGGAAAAGTTTTCTACTCACAATTCTTTGGTGAGCTTGCAATCACTGTCTCTGCAGTGTAAACTAATAGTGAGCTCAGGGCTTCATTCCAGCTCCTCTTGTACCCATGGCTCAGTCATATGACAACCACCTGGGGTTGTCATGCATTACCTTGGTGATGCAGTTGCCTAAGCAACCATGGTTTTGCCACAGGTACTGTGTTTGGCTGAGGTTTTGTTTGCAGAAGACCTATCTCTGGAGATCCTTTTGATATGTCTTTCCAGACTTATTTTCAATGTTTTTGTATGATTGTTTCTACTCATGTTCCTTTTCTTTATTTTCTTTCCTCTTCCAACCCCCCGATCTCTCCCAAATAGGTCAGGATCTTAATCACTAGGGGGTCCACTCTACTCACTTCAAGTCGTGTGTACCATGACTTTTAGCTTTTTGACATGAATCATTGTCGCATTTTTGTTTTCAACAATTTTTGTTTCACAGCTACTTCGGTTATTTGCCTAAGTCATTGTTTTGCTGCTCTGAATCAGCTTTGGATAGTGGGGGGGGGGGTGTGGGGGTATGTGGCGAGGTTTGGTTTCAGGGTTGGGGGAGAAAAGTTTCAAGACTTGACTTTAGATAGATTCTGGTTCTGATCCCCATCAAAACTTTTGATTTTTATTGTCCTATTCTGTAAGACATAATTATTTACTTTGTTATCAGCTTACCAACAAGCCTGCCAGTTGGCTTCCTCGTTTAGACCCCATTTCTCATCCAGGGCACCTATCTCATGGATCCACCACATTTCTCAGTTTTCAACTATTTTATTATAGTCTCCACCTCCTTCTGGTATTGGGACTTGTTCTAGCCCCCCAAATCTTATCTGAATCACTGTGCGTCCTCTTTCCTTATAATGTCTCGCTATTGGCAATTTCTCATCATTATTATGAATTCAGCTCTTGTCCTCAGATATCCTTGTTTTTAATTCTCTAGTGGTTTTGCTTACATACAAACTGCACAAGGACTTTGTAGTATGCATACCACCCCCTCTGTATTGCAGGTGATGTATGACCTAATGTTACAGTGTATTATTTTCCTATTTGGGGCTGCTTAACGTGTGTTTTATTTTGTAATAATAGTTGTCTGCTCTTTTTTGTAGTCTTCTTCCCTGCTACAGTTTCTTTTTGCTCTCAGAAGCTGTGAGTATGGTATGCTTTTCACTAATTTGTCTGGATGAAAACTCGGTGCATGTAGTGTAGTATTTCTGACTGTTGGTTTCCTGTAAAGTTTAGTTTCAACAAGTATAGGAAGATTTTCAGAGATAAAATGTAGCAAAGCAACATTATTGGAAGCACAGAAAAAGGCATCAGACTTTTGGAACTTTCATGGAACTATACAAACTGTAGGTTAATTTATTAAACTGTGGAAAAAATCTGCAGAAAAGATCACTGCCAGTGGTCACTTCTGAGGCTTTTTTTAACCACAGTTTAATTCATTAATCCACCCCCCCCCACACTGATCAGTGGTCCCAGTAAATATTTCCAATCCCTTCCTTGGACCCTCCTGGTTTCTAGTGGCCCCCAACCACCGATCTTGGCCCCCCAAAACATTTTATTTCCCTGATGTGTAGCGGACCCCCCCATACTGGATTTCTTAATCCACAAAGAAACAGCCAGCAGTCCACTAACTCATCCCCCTCTATTCCCAGTATTCCCAGATGTCTAGTGGACCTCCCCATCCCGATCCCTTATATAAAAAAAAAATCCCAATTCCCTGGTGTCTAGTGGACTCCCCACCACCCCTCCCTGACAGTTCATCTGCCACCACCCACCCCACTCCCCCACCCTGCCCTTAGTGGGCCACCAGCGAGCCCTTCTCTCTCCTCCACTACCAGTGGCCCACTGAATTGTCAGTGAATGACTGCATGGTTGTACAAGCAGGCGCTGATTCATTGACAGTTCATTAAACTGTGGATATAATAAATTCCACAGTTTATATGCATTTTCCTGCAGTTCACAAAAAAAGTCCAAGGAACTCAGTGAAAATCCACGGAAAACCCCAGTTTCACCAATGGCGAAAGTTCCGCAGTTTCCGCAAAATTTCACGGAAGTTCCACAGAAGCAGAATTCGCAACTTTTGCCCACCCCTAATAATCATAATGCCATTAAATCACCTACATTGCCCCAACCCCACCAAATATCCTGTATTGTGAATGTCCCACTGTTTTAATGTCATGAAAAGTCCAGATGAAGAATAAGGCCAGAAATGCGTCACAGTGTCCCAACTTTAGTAAGACCATTGCCTGGTGGTGTCACCAGTTTCTACTGCTGTTGTCCCATTGTTTTAATGTCATGTAAAGTCCAGATGAAGAATAAGGTCAGAAAAGTGTCACAGTGTCCCATCTTAAGTGAGAGCATTGCCTGGTGGTGACAGCAGTCGCTGCTGCTGTTGTACCACTGCTTTAACATCATGAAAAGTCCAGATGAAGAATAAGGGTAGAAATGCATCACAGTGTCCCAAGTTTAGTGAGACCATTGCCTGGTAGTGAGTTTGACACCTGCTGCATCACTGATACATGATACCCTTTGTGTGTGCATTCATACCACAATGGTGAGTCATTATTTGCACCAGAGACATTTTTTTTGGCATAGACACAGCCATTTAATTTCTATTGAATCTTGCTCTGTGTTCTAAGCAGTCCATCATGTTGTTCCTTTTCAGGGAATCATAATACATATGAGATGATTCCACTTGACCCTGGTGGACATAATGTTCTCATCCACATGCCAGACATATGTTACAAGTCCGACACCTAATGTGGTACTGTAACATTTAATTTTTATTCAGGGGTTGGGGTGTTACTGCTGTGGTTGACTGAGATATTGTCATTTCTGATTACTTTTTTTTTTCT
Organism: Neoceratodus forsteri; assembly: GCA_016271365.2. Taxonomy (NCBI): domain Eukaryota; kingdom Metazoa; phylum Chordata; order Ceratodontiformes; family Ceratodontidae; genus Neoceratodus; species Neoceratodus forsteri. The sequence continues at coordinate 1,547,382,571 of CM057455.1, read as the reverse complement.
TCATCAGGTTATATGCACACTTGTGTTGTGCACATTTGGGATGGTTGATGACTTTGGCTGTATGGAAACTGGCAAGCCATGTAAGGTTAAGTATTATTGTTTTGGGCGGGGGCACATTTGAAAACAAGTTTCATTAATGTTTTTGTCTTCTTTCCAGGTCTTCAGCATATCCATTCCTAACTGCTGTCCATCTTCAGATTGGAAGATACCACCGATGGCAGTCCACAGCACCTCAATGTTACTTGAAACAGATGATGAAGAAATTATTAGGAGTTCATTGCATGACCACATTCAGTTCCCAGCATGGCTGTTCCTGTCTTCTGTTATATCCAGCTTAAAATACCAAGCTATTAGTATAGTAAACCCCTTATCCAGCTTAAAATACCAAGCTATTAGTAAACCCCTTATCCAGCTTAAAATACCAAGCTATTAGTAAACCCTTTATCCAGCTTAAAATACCAAGCTATTAGTATATTATACAATGGCAAGAAAAAATCCTGGACTCTGATTGGTCAGTCTTGGGCTGGACCTATGATGTTAATCAGTACAACATCATGGGTCTAGTCTCAGCCTCAATGTGAACCTGCAGATCAGCTTGAGCAGCTTGATTGTTTCATTTGCTGTTTAAAAAACAAAAATATTTTTCCACACAAAAACATCTTTCAAATTATTTTTTTTTATTCTGTATAACAACGAGCCATTGTATCATAGCAATAATGCCCTCCAGGGTGTGTGTCGTTTGGGATAACGTCACGCCTCAGTTGTTGGGCGCTTTTCGGTCTGCGGCCTCGTGCCCAACCACCTGAGGTGTGACGTTATCCCAGCACGACACACACCCTGTCGGGCATTATTGTTTAAGTAAACCCCTTATCCAGCTTAAAATACCAAGCTATTAGTAAACCCCTTATCCAGCTTAAAATACCAAGCTATTAGTAAACCCTTTATCCAGCTTAAAATACCAAGCTATTAGTAAAGTCCTTAAAAAAAAAAACACGTTTAGTGAGTGACACGCACTGGCTCACTGTTGTACTTACATTACATCATGGGTTTTCAGGACCAGGATAACACATTGTACAACTCTGGTGTACTGAAGTACGCCTGTCCCATCTGTGAAGAAAAAATATATTATCTGGCCTGTATGTAACCACTATTAAATGCTTTACTCCAGCAGAAAGAAATTAGATAAAAAAATGAAAGAGGAAATAACATTGATACTTACCTGTAGATGTTATCCTTTAGGTGGTAGGAGCATGGCAGTCCTGCAAAGGTACAGTCTGCAACCTCTGAAAACAAAATGAAAATCAGTTGCCTGTATTTGGTGAGGTGACAGTGGCATCTTTAAAATGGTAAAGGAAGGATTCACACCACAGTGCAAGTGGGCAGGTCAGGTACTTCAGTGCTACTGATGTCAGTGCTGGCCATTCATTCATCTTGCCACTCCAGTACACCAAAGGATCATCCAATATTGTCAGATGCCTGTTTTATACCAAATAGGCCTCAACCATGGTCTGTGATGCACGCATTCCTGATGAATCGTCCACCTGTTCACAGGATTCATCTAGGTCACAAATTTCTACTTGGGACAAGGCACCCCAAAGTGGAATAATGGACAACTGTGCAGCTGATACCACCACTTGCCCCTCAGCCACCTTACTGGACATGCTCAGTCCACAATGACCTTCAGCCTTGTTATTCAGTGGTTTGCAGAACTTTGCATGGTACTTCTGTGTCCCGTGAACCAATTGGACCAGCTGTCCAGTCAGAATTCGAACCTGATCATGCCCTCCCTCCAGTATGGATGCAATGCCACATGTGTAGTGTGGGTCCAGCATTGTGGCTATTCCAAATTCTGGAGATTGCTGAATAGTGGCAATGTGTCGATTGCTGTCTAATATTGTAATCATGTGTTTCAGTAATGCACAGCTTGACCTATCTCTGACCACATCAAGGCTAAGCTGCAGATTCAACAATGTCTTCCTCAGCACCCGCAGCAGCAGTGGAATGGCTTGACTAACAGATGCAGTGTCACCACTCACTGCCTGTGTGGCATGTTCAAATGGCCTCAAAATTAATATTGCTGAGTCAGTGAGTCTCCATTGTTCAGTTGTCATAGACATTGAGACCCCTGAACAGTCACGACTAGAGTGCATAACTAGGTACTTGGAGATGGCTTTGTATTGCTCATACAACTGCTTTGCCATGTAAAATGTCGAGTTCCAGCTTGTGAAAACTTCAAGCTTGAGGCAGTGCTGAGGGAGGCTATTTTGAATCTGCAGCTGCCTAAGTTCATCACGGGCCTTTCCAGAGCATGCAAAGTGGGCACAGATGTGGCATGCAACAGTCAGCATTTGCTTTATTTCAGGGTCCTGCAGAAACTCCTGTACTGCAAGATTTAAACAGTGGGCCATGCAGAGAACCCTCACAAAGCCACCATTGCTGATACATTTAACAATGCTTGATCCATTATCACTAGCTATGAAGCCAGCTTTTAGGGACAGGGGGTGCAGCCACTCATCAGTTTCTGTCAGTAGCAAGTCTAGCATGTTTTTGCCTGTGTGCAAACCTACTACACTATGCATTGCAAGCGTGGCATGCTGTCTAATGCCATGAAGGTTGCTAGCACCACAGTCTGACTTATTACACTGCTTTTCCATCCAGTGATGAAAGTAGGCAGGAACACTCTGGAAAGGTGTTCCTGTACTTTTTCTGCAACCGGAATGCCATCCCAGTACTTCACATACCAGTATAAATTTTATCGGCATTTGTTTCCTTGTATCTGTTAGCCACGCACGTCATGGCCAAAAACATTATGTGCTTTTTAACATCATTTGTGTGTGTGTGGGGGGGGGTTCAGTCAGGGGAGCGCATCTGGTTACAGTCAGACAGTCTACAGAACTGCTTCAACTGCCCATAAAAAAACAATTTTACTGGCCACTGTTTATAAGTGATTCGTGGTCCATGAAGTAGTTTCCACCAATCACTTCCCCAGATTGTGTTGTTGTCCCTTTCTGCCTATGAGTGTCCTATCTAATTGTACATCGACACAGGGTTGACAACGTGCCGCTCTGCAAAGATTTCCTTGTCCATCGCCATCTCGTCGACGTTGTGCCTGAGGAAAAGAAGACATGGTCATCATCAACCATTTGAGGAAGGCTGAGGGAACAAAACTTTAAACAACAGTAGCTGCAATAATTCCATTAGTCTGCTGGTTAAGTTATGTTAATGTACAGTATGAAGACATATAAAAAGGAGGGTTTTTTTTTGTAATCAGCTCAGACAGAGATTAAAGGAGCAGACGGTGCAGGGAAGAGATGAAGTTTGATGAGAGGACTGCATCCCCCAGTCCCAACCATCCAATGATGACAGGAGGAGGCTGATCTGGGTCCCGCTATCAGTTGGAAATGCAAACATAGCAAGTGGAGGGGTGCCCTTTTTAGAATTTCTTGTTGAAAAATCTGGTTTGGTGGCTCCTATGTTTAAAATAAGTTAACTCTCTGGGTTTGTGTCATCTCATGCTTTCATGTCCCATCGATTCTGTAGACAGTAGTTTGTAGAGAAGGAATCCAGGAGATATGTTTGACAAGAGCTGACTGAGGACCAAGATATATCCTAATTCCCAAAGTTCCTTACAAGGTAGTAATACTGCAGTTGTTTGTAGCACTTTGAGACAAAGTGAGACTATGGAAGGTTTTAGAGTTTAAACACAGAATGTGGGGGATGGGGTTAAACACTGGGAGGTTAATTAAGTGACTTGTTCAAGGTCAGAAAGTGATGGTGTGGCTATGTGGGACTCAAACCAGGGTTTCCAGGTTCACAGGTCTGCACTGTAACCACTAGCCTGCACTGCATTTGCACTTTGGTTTGCTTGCATGGTGCACCATGCATCACAATATAAAATCCTGTCAGGCCTTGACTTGAATAGTAAGAGTCTCTCAGCCGGGGCCTCTCAGCAGTTTGGGCAAAAGTTCTATCAAAGCAGCCCAGCAGCTATATACTGTACTCTGTCATTCATGATTCACTGCGGTTAATGTAGCGTGAGTCATTCTGAACTGACCCAGAGCTTAAGTATGGAAGATATGCAACAGTGTGTGTTATTTATTTATTTAAAATTTGGTAACCAGGAGAGGCACACTGAGCCAAGGCTCATTTCCAGGTGCGACCCAGGGAGGGGGAGGTAGTGCAAACAGCCCCGCACCTTCTGTTCCCCTGGCATCCAAATGATCTCTCCCGCTCCCTCCCAACCATGTACTACCCACCCCGCACCCTCTGTTCCCCCTGCATCCAAATTATCCCTCTCGCTCCCTCCCACTGCGTGCTGACTGCCCCGCTCCATCCATTCCCCATGCCTACATCGGAATGCCCAATCCCCATGTCGGCATTATCTAAACTCCCCCCCCCCCCAGGCACGGGGAAGCCCAATCCTGGTATCTGGAAATAAACATTTGTTTTCCCTGTTAAAAAAAAAAGAAAATTGTCCCCTGATATTTTTTTTTAAAGCCTGTAAAAAACAAAACAGTCTCTCATTGTCTTCCCATACCCCTCCCCCATCCCAACACTCCCTCTGTGTACCTGTCTCCCCGCACCCCCCCTTACTCCATACTTACCCTCTGAGGTCGGCAGCTGCCCTCCACATCTGCTGTTCCAAATTCACCATGTCAACGTAACTCTCCAACATAAAAAGCCCCACGCTGCTTGACTGCACAGTCACTGTTGTTTTTTTCCCCCCATTACATTTAGTAAATTATACTTTCTCTTTAGGCACTATATGATGCAAGATTTGGTGTTTCATAAACAATTATGAAATGCTGAGGGATTTGGTGAAAAGTTAGAATGTTTGACCAAGAATGATACTTAACTGGTTAAAGTTTCAGATAATCTTGGCCTGAGATCTCAGCTAACCCCTGGTAATACCCAGATGCCTGTTCAGTCTATATGTTTATTCAGCTGGGAATAGGGAAGACCACTGAAGCAAGCTCATTTACAGTGGTGTCTCTGAAATTACAAACAAGAAGCTCAAGTGAGGAGAGGATCTCTGATCCTGAAGTGGGTAGCCATCTGGGAACAAGCGACCACCAAACAGTGTGGTTCACAATAAAATTAACTGTAGAGTCAAGCCACACAAAAGTGAAGGTACTGGACTTCAGGAGGGCTGATTTTGTCAAAATGGGAGAGTGCCTCAGAAAAACACTATCAAACAGGCAAGAAGGTGGGGTGGAGCAACAATGGGGAAACATCAAAACAGCCATCACAGAGGCAACAAGCCTCTGTGTGAAGCAAATAAACTAATCAAAATGAAAGAAAAAAACACTATGGTTCTCAAAAGACGTGGTGGGGAAGGAAAAAGATAGCATTCAGGAAGTATAAGGAAACACAGAAGGAGCAGGACAGAGAACTGTACCAGTTAAAGCAGAAGGAAGTGGGTAAGGCAGTCTGAATAGCAAAGGCCCAAACCGAGGAAAAGATAGCCAACTCGGTTAAGAAGGGGGATAAAACCTTTTATAGGTACATCAGTGAACAAAGAAAGACTAAGAAAGGGATACTGAGGCTGAACAGAGAGGAAGGTGGTTGGGCAGAGAGCGACAGTGAAAAAGCAGGGATACTGATTGAATACTTCTGCTCAGTATTCACAATGGAAAAGCAGGGGGAAATATCTAATCCGGTCAATAGAATCACTTTGGAAGGGGGGGTTGATATTAGTCCTTTCACAGAAGAAAGGGTTCTGAAAGAACTCTTAAAACTGAAGGTGGATAAAGCAATGGGGCCTGATGGGATTCACCCCAGAATTCTAAAAAACTAAGGGAAGAACTAGTAACACCACTGACTACCCTTTTTAATAAATCATGGGAGGATGGTGTGGTACCTGAGGACTCGAGGAGGGCGGATGTGATTCCCCTTCACAAAAGTGGGAGCAAGATAGAGGCAGGAAACTACAGACCTGTCAGTTTGACCTCAGTGGTAGGGAAAGTGATGGAATCACTTCTGGAGGAAAGAATTGTTGAGTACCTAGAGGCCAGTGGGGCACAGGACCCAAGGCAGCATAGATTCACAGTGGGAAGGTCATGTCAAACAAATCTAATTGATTTCTTTGACTGAGTGGCCAAAGCAGTAGACCAGGGAGGGGCTGTGGACATGGCCTACCTAGACTTTAGCAAGGCATTTGACACAGTCTCACACAAAAGATTAATAAACAAATTAGCCAGCCTGGGAGTGGGTCCCAGGGTAGTAGCCTGGGTAAAACACTGGTTGGACAACAGGACACAGCGGGTAATAGTAAATGGAGTCCACAGTGAAGAAAGGGGGTTACTAGTGGGGTACTGCAGGGTTCAGTACTGGGGCCGGTCCTTTTTAATGTCTTTATAAGTGACATTGCAGAGGGACTGGAAGGGAAAGTATGTCTCTTTGCAGATGACACAAAGATCTGCAACAGGGTTGATACACAAGGTGGGGTGGAAAGGATAAAAAGGGACTTGGCAAGGTTGGAGGAATGGTCACATGTATGGCAGCTTAGATTCAATGCAAAGAAGTGCAACATAATGCACATGGGAAACAAAAACCCTGGGGAAGAGTACACAATGGGGGGTGAGATACTGACAACAACAAAAATGGAAAGGGACCTGGGGGTAGTCATATCAGATTACCTAAAGGTGGACCAGCAATGTGAGAAGGCAGTAAGGAGGGCTGGGGGGATACTGGGATGCATAGAGAGAGGCATCACCAGTAGAAAACAGGAAGTTGTTGGCCCTCCGTACAGACAGTTGGTAAGACCACATCTGGAGTACTGTGTACAGTTTTGGAGACCCCATCTCCATAAAGACATAGACAGAGTGGAGGCTGTCCAGAGGAGGGCAACCAAAATGATGCAGGGTCTGCATCAGAAGACATATGAAGAAAGACTAAAGGAACTAAAGATGTATAGCCTTGAGGAAGGGGGCATGATAGAAACTTTCAAATACATCAAAGGAATCAACAAAGTCAAAGAGGGTAGCATCTTTCAGAAAAAGAGATGTGCAAAAACAAGGGGGCACAATTTGAAGATAGAGGGGGGACAGCTCAGAGGGTTGTGAATACATGGAACAGCCTTCCTGAGGAGGTTGTAGAGTCAAAAACAGTGGGGGAATTCAAGAATGCATGGGACAGACATAAGGCAATTCTAGTGGGGGGTAGGAAGAAGTAGGCTGTTGGTTAACTAGGATCTGCAGCTTATCCATTAGGTAGGGAAATGAGCAGACTAGGTGGGCCAAGCGGTCCTTATCTGCCAACCAATTCTATGTTTCTATGTAAGTGTTCAAGCCAGCCCAGTGGCTCAGTGTAGGTGCTTTCACCTGCCACACAAATAAAGGACAGCCTGGCATAGCACCTGCATATGCACTGTCCAAACACAATCTAAATAGTGGACAGCCTGGCACAGCACCTGCACATGCCCTGGCCAAAATTCAATCTAAATAATGGACTGGCCTGTACAGTAACTGCACAGCTCTGGCACTGGCCCTGGCCAAAACACATTGTAAATAATAGACAGACCTATACGCCTCCTTAGGAAGGCTTGGATAGCCAATGTGCTGGGGCCAGTAGCTGATTGCAGCTCTTGCTATTGTATTTGGCATTTGCCACTATTATTATTTCTGGACATCTTATCAAGGAATCAGGGTGAAACATGGTAATGATCGTTCACCAGATCAAATTACTGTATAATGTCACATGTCTTATTAATGTACTGCTACGCTACTGAGGTTTACGAGCACACAGATACAGAATTAATTGTATGTTCACAGTTTCCATGTGGCATCTGAATTCATTCTCCATTCCTTCCAGGCTGATTGCATAGCATCAGGGTTCAACCACGTGGTTCAAACTGAAGTGAATGTACAGAGACTCCTCCATATTGAAGGTCGAAACACTGTCCGAGTCACTGAAGTTCCTGTAAACTGGGAATGCTTCAACAGAGGAGACTTCTTTATTCTCAACATGGGTGATGTGAGTTTATGTCCCAAGTATTTTCCTTCCCTTTTTGCTCTAGTTTTAGAATTCTGTGCCTGAGAAGACTGTATGGATCTCTCTACCTTCGATCTCAAGGTCCATATGCTGTCTTATTAAATGTTTTTTTTTTGTCAGTCATGGTTCAGGGACTAGCCTGCGTCAACTGTCAGAAGACTGTGGGAGGATGATTGTGATTCCCCTGGACATTCACCTCCTCAGGGATGGGAGTGACTGTGGTATCCACTGCAATAGTGCCACCTGGGTGACCACAGGATGCGGTGCAGCCATAGTCATGATGCTACATGTAATTCAAAGTCTTCCTGATGCCAAGCAGTGGGACAGAAAACAGAAAAACTCCTGTTGGGTGTAGAATGACATCCACCACAGGCCCTGCATCACTGACTGTGTTCTCCACTTTGACTGTTGAGACTGTAACATTGTACCAATGGAGTACAGGGTCTCCCCCTTACCCCCCAGGTATCTCTTCTAATGGGTGGGTCCTCCATGGGGGAATTGCAGGGTGTGTGTAAGTCCCAGAGATTATGGGTAATTGGCCTTGGCACAGTGACAGGGATATTGTAGACCGGGTTGTGGCTGTATGTGAGAAGCGCAGAAAATGTTAAATATTAAGTAAATTCGGTACGCTTGTGTTTCAGCTGGCTGAGATTGTAATGTTTCTGAAGAACGGTAATGAAGCTGTACCCACATGCTAAAGTCTATTTTTATTAGTATACATAGATACATAGACACTGTTGGCAGATAAGGGCTTATGGCCCACCCAATCTGCCCATTTAATATTGTAAGTTCACTTTATGTTTTTCTAGAAGTCTGTTGCCCCTTACCACTGACCTCCAGAATTCCTTTATGTCTATCCCATGATTCTTAAATCCCGTGATTGTTTTAGCCCCCACAACTTCCTCTGGCAGGGTGTTCCATTTGTCCATCACCCTTTCTGTGAAGAAATTCTTCCTCACATTTCCTCTGAATCGCCTTCCCTCCAACGTCATCCCTTGCCCTCTAGTCCTGGAACATCTTTTTCACTGGAAATTAGTGTATTCCTGCACCCTGTTCCTCCCTGTAAGGTACTTGTATGTCTATATCATATCCCCTTTCTCCCTCCTCTCCTCCAGAGAGTACATATTCAAGTCCTTCAGTCTGTCCTCATAGGACTTGTGATGCAATCCCTGTACCATCTTTGTTGCCCTCCTCTGAACCTTATCTACTCTGTCTATGTTCTTACGTAGGTAAGATGTCCAGAACTGACTGTACACTATACTGCAAGGTGGGGCCTCACTAATGTCTTGTATAGTGGAATTATGACCTCCCTTTTCCTGCTGGTGATGCCCCTGCCTATGCATCCCAGCATCCTATTTGCTTTACTTGCTGCCTTGTCACACTGTTTCCCTACTTTAAGGTCATCAGAGATGATAACCCCAAGGTCCTGTTTCTGCTTGGTGCATGCTATATCCTCACTACCCAACTGATATGTTGTTCCATGGATTTTGTGCCCCATATGCGTTATCTTGCACTTTTTTGCATTAAATTTCAACTGCCAAGCCTCTGACCATTCTTCAAGCTTCTGCAGGTTCCTCCTCATTCTGTCTACACCTTCTAGTGTGTCCACTCTATTACAGAGCTTTGTGTCATCAGTGAACAGGGAAATTCTGCCTTTCTAGGTCCTGTTCAATGTCATTGATGAAGACGTTGAATAGGACTGGTCCCAGCACTGATCCCTGTGGTACCCCACTAGTCACTCTTTCCTCTGTGGGCTGATAGCCATTTACCACTACCCTCTGTGTCCTGCTGCCCAGCCAATTACCTACCCACTGCACTACTGTCCTACCCACTCCCATATTCTTCAGTTTGTTTAATAGTCTTCTGTGTGGCACAGTGTCAAAGGCCTTGCTGAAGTCCAGATAGGTCACATCCTCTGACCTCCCCTGATCCTGATCCTGATATGTCTTATATGATTTTCTCAGCAGTGATCATTGGATTCCCACACATCCAGGCCATCACAAAATTCATACGGGTCACTGGTGGAGGATTGGGAAGTTGTACGGCAAGAGACTGATTGCCAGGTGCTGCTCAAACTCGAAAGCGCTAAGGTAGATCACGACCTACTTCTCATCATTCTTTCTGGTCAAAAACAGGGGTCACTGTGCTGAAACATATACACATATTAAATTATCAGCAGATGAGGATCGCTAGGTCAATCCAGTCTGCCTGTAAGCCCTACACTAGTATGTGGCCTCTGACCATACTTGGGCAGTTTTTGGTCATCATTCCATTCCATCTCCAGGTTCCCTTGCTCCTGTCCCATACATGTTTAAAAACCACCAATGTGCTTGCTCCCACCTCCTTGGGTTGCAGACCATTTCCTTTTTCCATCACCCCTTCTGTGAAGAAAAACATCCACACAATTTCCTTTTAATCTTTCCCCCTCCAGTTATGCCCTTTTTTACTTTACACCTTCTAAATCAGAAGAGGTCTCTCCCCTGCATCTAGTTCATTTCCTAGAGGTACTTGAAAGTTGCTAGCCCTGTTTACACTGCCAACTTTGCAGCCCATCAACCCATGGACACGAGTTGATGTGCTGCAAAGTTGGCAGTGTAAACACTGCTGGAGCACCCTATGTGACCATCGGATCATTTTTTAATCTGACACAATTGTGGAATCAGTAGCGGAGTGAGCACATTAATTGGTAGTGTGAATGCTTTGCTGCTCTCCTCTGCTATAAAGGTAATTTTGGGGTGATTTAACAGCTCCTCCTCACAGCAACCTGCAGCACTGTGAGGTGGGCTGTCAGATAGGAAAAGGCGGTGCATCGAGGCGGCGCACATGAGACAGTGCTGCTGCCATGTAAACATGGCTTATATCATGTCCCCCCCACTCCCTGTTTTTCTCCAGTGAGTACATATTGAGGTTATGAGCCACTGTACTGCACCAATCTGATGTATAGTTTCATATTTGTAATGTATAATTCTGCCCTTTATTCTTTAGTTCTTTTTGTATTGTCCGCCCCCTTTTTGTTTAGGTTTGCTACCACCTGTTTGATTGCAGGAAGTCATTCTGCACTACAGGTCCTGCCCTACAAAACTAGGCCGAGTGTTGGGAGGGTTGAGGTGAATGATGTCTATATGTGGTTCTGTCTAGTTGCCTGACCCTAGTATGTTAGCTGAGGCATTGGTGTTTCCTACCAATGATGCAGCATGACATAACAGGGATTCATGCACCTATAAGGGGAAGGGTAGCAGGGGATTGTTTAACAAGGAGATGCACACTAAACTGAAGCTTGTTTCCAGGTGTGACCTTGTACCACAAGGAAGTTAAGTGACTTGCTCATGATCACACAATATGCAAGTGGTGTCTGTGTGGATTCAAACACTGGTTTCCAGATTTTCATCTCAGAGCCTTAAACCACTGCTCTATACTGTCTCCCTATAAAGGTAGAGTGATCCTAGGAGTGAGCAGAGGGTGGGTGGATGAAGCAAAGTAGTGCACAGAATTGATCAACTGAGTATGGCTGTTTATCTACCCCAAACTCAGGTACACAAAGACGGGAGACTTGATATGAGTGCAATCCCAAGTTAAAAATTCTCATTAACAAAGTAACTTAACCTCCTTGTGCTTCCCGGCTGCATATGGAAACAAGATTTGGCTGAGTGTGCCTTTCACCTTGCCGTGACATTTATTGACAGTCTTGGAATGTGGCGGTGGCACACAATCTCAGAATGTAGTGGTTGCATACTATTCTGGAATGTGGCTGGGACAAACAATTTCAGAATGAATTAATCATATAATTATGTTGCAACTTACACAGTTCCTCACATTTATAAAATGGCAAGAAAAAATCTAGAAATCTCATTGGTCAAGAGACATCAGCTGACTGTACATTAAATCTCTTTATACGCACAGTCATCCTGGTCCTATACCACATCACACAATGAACAAATCAGTCCTCCTACAGCCAGAACTAACTTCCATCAGTCCCCCTGCAACCAGAATTGGTCTTCCATCACAAACATGACTGCTACCTTTACACTATAAAAACCTTCAACTGGGCCCTAGAAATAAAACTACCTTAAATAAAAAATAAAACAAATTAATTAAATGTTGTTTCCCTGATCATCACACTCTCCTTACACACATAAACAAGTTAGAAACATTAAGTATTGTTTATAGTTTTCATTACAACTATTTCTTTACTAACAGTGAAAAATCCCCCTTCTGTCTTTACCTGCTCATCAGGGAAATCTCTTCTGCTTGCCCAGACAGTGAGATAATTGAGTCTCTGGCTCTAAAACAGGCCTTTGTTGTCTGTGTGTATAGTATGTCAGGAGAGTAACATTCAACCAGTGAACAGAGCAGAATTTTGAATTCCTGCATTCCATGAAAAACATTCTATGTCTTGAATGTGGGGAAACACAGAGAAAAAAAACAGGATGAAGAAAGTAGGCAATACAGTAATACTTTATAATGTATGGTAAGCGCCTATTAACCACCATAATCAGCAGTCACACAGCTTTGTTATGCACTGTTTAGAATTTTAAAAGTTGTTAACCACACTTCAGAACTTCCAAACAGTGGCATAACAAAAAATAATGCACCAGAGATCCATAATTCTCACACATAGAATGCAAACAGTCTTTTTTTGACCATACACTATAAAAGATGATGGCTGGGGATTGGGTGACAACCACGCTGAAATCACCTCTTGTGGTTGCTAGGGCTACAGTAAACCTCTTGAGCTGCGCTCTCGAGGTTTACCATGTTGCCCTAGCAACCACTCGAGGTGATTACAGTGTGGTTATCACCCGATCCCCAGCCATTATCCTCCATATAAACAAAGAGAAAAGGTGGGAAAACACACTGTACATAGGCAGACTCAAACTGCTCAAATACATTGCTGATGTTTATAAAACCACATACATTTGAATCATATAGAGGTATGTTTAGGTGAAATGTACCCTCTTCCCCACCAAAAAAATGGCAACCTGGCAGGTTTAAAGTTTTTTTTTCTTCTTACTAACCTTTCACCTCAATCCAATAGTAGTTTTCCTTTTATGTACTAGACCACAACACATAAGTAAAAAACAAAAATAAAGAGAAGGTTGCATTCAATTAAACTATATAACTACAGTGTAATGAAAATTAAGTTTTAAACACTGCTTATGTTTTACACATTTACAGATATTATAGTGCATTTATATAATAAAATTTACACGTTACAGAGAAAATATTTATTTTCAACCAACTCTACTAATAAATATTTTAACTGCAAAGTACTGCCCTAGTTAACCTATTGCTGAGATATGCTATTTAATGCATTAATAGGGACTACTTTTTCCATTTTGGGTGTTTTAGAGGTAATGTATTGTACACTCTTGAAAATAGTAAATACGTTTTAATCCCTATCAAAGTAAATCAAACTAATTCATTTATGATGGTAGCTCATTTTATAAGTGTGATAAGCCACTCTAGGGTGTGCATTAAAGGATTTTAATGTACTTCACAGGGCGTAAGGACACCCGGCTTTGGCCTCATGCCTTAGCACACCCCTGGGGCATGCATTAAAATCCTTTAGAAAACAGCCAAAGTGGATTTTTTATCCTGATTGGTTGAAAGTGGCTCCAACCTGGGCATTTATTTTTCAATAAATGCCCAGTAAACAACAAGTGCCAGTCCAAGTGGCACCTCACTGCCCAACACTCCATACTTGTCACCAGCCTGCTTTTTAATTGGCTAATCGCTCCGAGCAAAATTTAAAAATGCCCGCCATCTTTTTCTCTCGCTTAGCGAGAGGCACTCGTCTCCCCATGCCAAACCAAACAGAATGTACTTGCAGCCACTCCTAATTTCTCTCGCTTAGTGAGAGGCACTCGTCTCCCCATGTCAAACCAAACAAAATATACTTGCAGCCGCTCCTAATCTTAAAAACAAATAAAAAACAGTCCAGTAATCCTACTGTTGGAAAAGTCACTCAACTGCATCACTCTCCCGACCACGCTGTCACACACTGTGAAAGCCATCTCCCGAGTGTGATCTCGCAGTACCGTGCTGACCGAAAACAGACAATAATCACTCAGCAGAACTCCCTTGCAATCACTCAGCAACAAAAAAAGCATTTACTTCACTATTTAAATAAATCCTCAAGAAATCTCTTCTTTCCGTTTACACCGACCGTGAATGGCGCTTTTTGTACTTCCTCCTACATTGCGGTCAAAGGTCAGAGAGCACACAGATCGAACTTCAGACGAAAAAATGAAACAAACACCCAAAAAGAAAAACTTGCCAGTCAGTCCTATGAAGACTTTACTCCCTTTCTCCTTTACCAATCAGTGTCTGTATGTGTGACGGTCTCTCGCTGGGGGGGGCAGCAATGGCCGGGTATCAAGCCACCAGAATGCTGCAGGGAGGAGCAACAGCACCATGAACAGCCTAGGGACTACTTTATAAATACATGTATCTCAAATACTTCTATTAAATTTTTTCACAGGCATTTACTGTATTATTTTACAACTTCATTAAAATGTACACAGATAGCCATTTTCTAAGCACAATAATACCCTCTAGGGTGGGCATTATTGGGAAATACTAGACCTTCCAGGGGCTATAAGGCCCTCCGCCTGTGACGTCAGGCCTCATTATGCCCCTGGGCGGTCCGGTATTTCCCAATAATTCCCACCCTGTTGGGTATTATTGCTTACTTAATGCACACCCTTTTTACTTGTAAAACCTTTTATCTGTATAACAAAATGGTTTGCTCACAACAATTAATGTTCTAACAAAACAGAATACTCACAACAATCAATGTTCTGTAAAGTAATTGAGTAAAGTCTTAACAATGGCATAACAAGGTTGTAATCTGCTTGATTTCAATTAATAATAAAGGCTACTCCTACATTATTGCTTAATTAGGCATGCAGTTGGTGTTGATGTTTGGGGGCATATGTAATATTATATCATTTTGTTGTGGAACTTTATTGGGGTGGGATTGAGGACTGTAAGTAAACATATCTAGCATGAAGCATGCATTCATTAGAACTGTCAATTGCCTATATTTTATCTGGCAAAGTACAAGTAACAAAATACAATGATACACTGTGCAAAGAAAAATTCAGTTGTGTGTTACACATTATCATGTGTAGACAACAGGTAGCTCAGTGTTGTAGGTGTAAACTGCGTATAGTTTCATATGTTGTAAAGTGTACGTGCAGAATATAACAATACTTTTATAATAGTACTCAGTACTACAAGACCAATGAGTACATTGGTTTTGCTCTTATTGGAGCTCCTCAGCTGTAGGTAACTGTAATATTTTCTATTTCTGCAGGGTTTGCATAGAGGATAATGTATGGGCATCAGTTAACAGCAATGCTGTATTCACTTCGAGAGGTTACCATGGCAACTGTATAAACCTCGAGAGTGAAGCTCAAGAGGTTTATTGTTGCCTGGTAACCTCGAGAAGTGAATTCAGCATTGTTGTTAACTGATGCCAATACGTTGTTTTGTATAGTGTATGGGCATCAGCTGAGCATTTCTTGATCATGGCTGTGATTACTTCATACTCATAGTGAGCATTGTGCTGTTGCTCATTCCCCCCCCCCGAACATGACAAGAAGAAGCCCCGCTCGGTCCACATTCTCCCACTGTCACAGACTTAAGTTTTTAAATTAAATATAATGCTACCCACCTATGTTGAACATCAGGACTGTGTCCTTTCATCAGCGCTGCTGTCTTTTTTTGAAGGGATCTCACTGCTGCAGCCCGTTTCCCCATGATCTAAATAGACCTGTCCTCCATGTGGCTGTTTACACGGAGCTGAGCGTTGCCTAATGCACATGCACAAGGATGTTCCATGTTGTTGTACCATCGATTTGACATACTCAGGATGGTACAACAGCAATATTACGTCACATCGATGGCACAAAAACTCTGTCTTTCCATGGAATTCAGTGAACAACAAAGCTCTCCCATACACTATAGATTGTTTGAGGACTGGAATTCAACAGTCAGCAGTTAGTCTTGAGAGGAAGATGGAATAATCAGAATTTCATACATGAGTAAGCCACAATCTACAAGTCTCGTTAATCTGCAGAGACACAACCACGGACATTGCTGTGTATGCTGTTTTACTGTCATTGTTTGCTAATTTCAGACTATAGTTGTAGTTCCATCTCTGAGACTTTTCTGGGGTTGTCCAAGGCCTGATGTGCGGGTGGGTGGGGAGGTAACTGTGGATGAACACACAGCACACTGACTGAACAGACTGCTGTCAGGGAACTGAAGTTGTGTGGCTGCTCAGAGTTCGGGGTGCTCATCTTGCCCCCCAGAGAGGACGGCTCTGTTGCCTAGCGGGTTCACTAATGGCTGATGTGCGCACTGTGTTTCCCATTGAAAAACAAGATGTCTGCTGCTTGAACTCTTTGCTTGGACCCTGCCACCACTTGCTGCTCGGGGAATAGAGATTAATGAATTGTCAGGTGATAGCCATCTGCCAATCACTTCACAGCTCCCTGCCCATGTTATAAAATGTGTTACAGTTCACTGCGTGTGTTTGTGATTCCAGAGTTCAAACTTTGCAGTTTGTAAAGAGAGAAAATTAGGTCTCAGCTTTATGTTGTCTTGATGGAAAACTGAGCTTAACAACTGCATTTAGAAGGTGCATGTAAGTAAAACTGAGTGTAACCATTTCAAACAGTTTGAATCAATGGAGCAACAGCCACCTGTAATGGTGAAAACATGTAATAAAGGTTCACAGTAGTTACATTGTAATATAATCCAGACTTGTAATTTGACACAATTTTTAAATAGGTATGTGACTGAGACTCACAGCTGGCCATATATATGCACTGTAGTTCCACTGTCAGCATCTAGTTATAATCAGGGACACTAGTGCTCTGCGGCAGAATTTTCTAATTTCTGCGACAGGGCTCATAGGCTTCAGCTGCAGCATTTTCTGATTTCTGTGGCATGATTTGTTCATTCCTGTGGCAGAATACAGACATACCATTGGATAAAACATGTGATGTCACTGATGATGGCATTACATGCCAAGCATAGAGGAGGGGTCTCATGGTATACAAGATTGGTACAGGAGTCTTGCACTATGTGAAAACTATATATCACACAGTACTATGCACTATAAAAAAATACAAAATGAGCAACTCAATGTACAACCAGTGTGTTTTGCAATCTCGGGGTCCTGATTCCCATGGACCTCACAAGCTTTGCTCTCAGGATCAGAACCCCGCTGTGGCAGAACACACTGGCTATGCATAGTTGCCCATCCTGTATTCTCTATATATAATGTATGGGGAGCCTTTATTATTAACTGAAATTAAACAGATTACAACCTTCTTATGCCATCGATATGATATCACTGTTATCAACCCTTCTTAAGTATGTTATATCAATGGTATAACAAAATGGAATGCTCACAGCAATCAGTGTTATATAAAGTAATACATTAAAGTTATCAACTCTGTGATTACACAGTCTGGGTAGCCCATCCATGCACTATAACTGGCTCATTGGGAACTGACAACTGGTGTGAGACTACAACACATCTTTACACAAAATACACTGAACAGTACTTAGGTGGTAATGGCTTTCAACCACTATAGACCCGGTCAGCAGCTCATAGATTTTTTATTTATCATGGAATATAAAAGCAATAGTATTCATGACTAGCAAAAATGTGTAAAACTGGAGCAATTGCTGTAGATGTGTATTACACAGAATCAGTGATGAAAGTGAACAGGAATGCACAGGAACTCAGTTCCTGTACCTTTTTTGAAGCATGAATGTAGTTCCTGTACTTCTTTCCACTGACACTGGAACCAAAATTCTTAAACCAGCAACATAATGACAGTTTTTGGGCCTGTGACCTGAAATCAGGGTTTCTATAACAACATTTGACTTCAACAACAATGCTATTTTCCTAGAAATACTTCAATATTTCTAACTGAATCTACTAATGTCTACACAGACAGATGTGTCTAGTCACAACTGTCCTTCAGATTGAGGATCTTAATTCTGCATCGCATATTTGCCAGTGCCTGAGTTCCTGTACTTCTTCTCTACCACTTGCAATACTGCACAGAATAGCAGTATGTGTTTTATGGTTTAAAGCCGTAGTTCATGATAGTGGTGAAAATGTTGACGCATATTTTTATTCTTATTTATTTAAGTCTCAGATTACATATACCTTTGAGCTAAAAGCTCTTTTACAAAGGTCCCATATCAGTAGAAAGGACAACAGATTAAACAGGACAGTAAAGTACAGTACAATAAAGTGTAAATAGGAGGTACAAAACTCATAATGGACACAAAATCATAATGGACAGTCAACGTAAAACAACAGAGGCACATTATGGTAATCAGTTTCAGGCACAGGAAAATGCATACAGTACATTGATATCAGCCAGCAGGCTTTGTCAAGACAAACAGGGCACAGGTGTAGGAAGGGATGTGGGAGAGTGGGCTTGGAAGAGTAAAGAGTAAGGGGGGGTGGGAGTGGAGGATGTGAGGAAAGGTGGGGCAAGGGGTAAGGGGAGGAAAAGTTGTTGGGGGGTAGGGTATATTTTCTTATTCTATTTTAATAAACCCATGATCACCTGACTTGTAATGTACCCTTCTTTCTTCATTTTGAGGTTTTAACATTTGAAATAATAAAAGAAGTACTCCTTATGGTGCGGACCATATTTTCAGGTGTAAACCTTAACCTTCTTTTTGCACTGGCCAGCATGACAGCTTGATTAAAAATTGCACTAGTCAGCAGATGATTGCAGCAGTACAAAATTACAATTGTAAATTTGGATCACTTATACTGGAAACAGTAAAAGCCAAGAAAAACTAGAATTATTGCTCATTTATCCTGCTCCCACATTGATTCCTGCTCCAGCAGAAAATAAAAAACCGCAATGCCAATACACACAGTGTGCCTCACATTGATTTGTATCATGGCCTCTTCTGTTCCTCTTTCTGTTCCCCCAAACCCCCTCAACCTTGTGTGTGGGTGTTGATGTGCAATATGGCCACCACTACACATTCAGTCACTTCACTACCAGTCTAGCATTGCTTGTAAAGCACTTTGGGATATATTGTGTACAGTATGAAAAGCACTATATATATGATGTTTCTTATTCTTATCCTTACTGTACCTCTTAGCATTTTGTCACTGAAATGTTGAATACAGACACTCAAAATGATGGCAAATGAGGGGCGCTGATCTTAATAATATGTGACAAATTGTCAGACACATGCACATTCAGAAAATTGGCAGCTACTTACTACAATGGCTAGAACCAAGACTCAGCCAATCAAGTTACAGGGATTTTCATTCCCATTTTAAATACAGTGGTGACACCAGCTCAGATTATGGAAAGAATGATATAAGACAAGTTTAGTCAGGCGATAAGTCTCAATTTGAAATAGACTAAAACAGTATAGGTATCATTTTTCAGCACTATCATGCCCTTCTGCTTTAAACCACTTATGCTTATATTTTATTGTACTTACAGGTATACAGGTATTATATGAATCATTTATTAAAGCTTTGCATGTTCATTGTATTTAGGTTAGTCAGCCACAGGTTTTGGTCTTTTCTTGGATAACTGATTTGCAAGCAGTTCAGACTGCCAGCAGCAGCAGCCACCATTAAATAGTCTGTGTGACAGGGAGCCTGCCTGACAGAAATTACGAAATCAGACTGAGATGGGTGCTTTGACTTCATTCTGCTTTTAGTTGGTAGGTGACTGCCTTATATGTTTCATGCTCTTAAATAGAAGGCACAGGATAGTGGTGTACTGTAGATATTGCTCATAAGTTCCTTCCATGTAGTAACCTTGAAGACAGTCAATGTCAATCTCAGTTTTCTTAAATGACTTATGCATGTGGACTTTCAACTTCCTTGACAGAGTTTTACCCAACATTTCCATAAATTCAGCTTTCTATTAGTCGTCCTCAGTTTCCTTAGGGTGGATGTTTATATCAAGCATATGTCTTACAAATGTTAGTTTACATTCAACAGCAAGTCTGGAAGTATTTTGCTTTGTGGGTAAAGTTACCTATCTTCTTGGTGGCTATCCCTCCTCTGGACCCCCTCCAGTAGCTTGATCCTTTTTTAGATACTGGCACCAAAATTGCACACAGATTTCAAGGTGTAGCCTCAGCAGTGCCCGTTACAGTTGCAGGATAACTTCCTCCCTAGCAGAGGTTATTCCTCTGATGATGCAGATTAGCATTTTATTTAGATGGGCTGTTGACTTGCGGCACAGTGAATCTCCAGCCTAGCCAGAGCACCCCTTAATTCCTGACTCTACTCACTGTTTCTCTAATCTTCTGATGCCTGATATGGTCTATTCTGAGTGTTGATGGGTTATAAATTGATTCGCTGTTCAACTTGTTTTGCTGTCTGGACAAAGGTACTAATTATAATTTAGATATACTTTTTTGAATTTTTTTACTTATGTAAATCCTGCTTATACTTTATTCTATTGTCCAGTTCCTCCCCCCAGGAAACATCTGGCAAAGAATAACACATTTGATTGGAATATGAAGCAAACAACTTTATTTCACATTTTCAAAAAATAATGAAAACAGAACAAACAAGAACTTTCAGTTAACTGTGACAGTATAGAACAGGACAATCAGAGATTAAACATTAGTGATGAATTACATGAAACTGATTCTACCACATCAAACATCTCCTTGACCACCACTGAACAGTGTAACGTCCCTAGCTCCATTCCTGTGTGCTGGTCAAAAGAACAATATGATCACTTTAAAGACAGCAACCACTGGCTTGTTGTAACAGATGGCTTGCTAGGGTGTAGTACATGCAAGAATGTTGGTGGTCTTGGTCTTAACATATTTCAGGGAATGACATTGGCAAAAACATGGGTAAATATATGTATTGGCCCTAATGCTACTGATGCTAAGCAGCAACAAAATTCATTAAGGAAAAAAATTTGGGAACATCGGAATTCGGATGCACATAAAATCGCAAACAATATTTTACAGCAGGCAAACTGTCACGTATTGCAAAATATCATAGGTGAGCAACATAAATCTATACTGGAAACAACATACTGGGTATTCAGAACAGCATATTGCATTGCTAAGTCTGAAAGGCCTTATTTAAATAATTCTGCCTTGATTGCAAATGGTCTTGATATGGGGAGAGTATTACAATCCCATCTGAGCTGTGTTGATATTATATCCCATATAGCATCAGAAATGCATAAACGAGTCATACATCAGATTATATTACAAAAGTCAAAGATCTCTGTGTTTTTCGATGAATCTATGACAGTTAATAATAAATGCACTCTTATTATCTACATAAAAGCAGGACTTAATTATTCTGTACAACTTGCAACTATTATTCTGGATTTGGTTTAACTACCTAGTACAAATGCTTTGACTATAAAGGGTGTCATCATTGCAACCTTAAGAAAACATGAATTCACTGACTCTTTTTCTTTTTTTTTGTGATTTGCTCCTCTTTTTCTGGCCGAACCCCCTAACCTCGCAAATGGGCTCACCCCGGCCATGGCACCCGACCCTTACTCTGGGAAGCCCCCCTCCAGAGTGGAGCCGCCAAAGCGGAACTGTCATGGCTGAAGGGTCGGGCACCGTTCCTGGCTCATATGCAGGTGCCGGCAATTTTCTTAACTAGAGTCCCCTTGGAGCTAGGACGTGCAATGACGCAATGGTGACTGCGTCTGTCCTAGCTCCACCCCACATCTAGATGCGTCATGCTTGTCCCCCAGCCTCCGCTAGAGGGCAATCAACACTGACACTCTGGATTCCCCTCGCCCCAGAGGAGGAGATCCTTCTCCTCCCTTGCTGACCCCCGACAACCCGTGCTCGTTCCCGATCATGGGTCACCGGAGTGGCGCGAGGTGTGGCGTCCAGCACCTCAACCCTTAGCGCCACCGGGCCGGGCCCACTGGCTCTTTTTTAAAAACATCTTTGACTGAGTTCTGTTCAGATGGAACTAGTGTCATGATGGGTGCCAAGTCTGGTGTTGCCCATTTGCTTCTGGATGATTTCCCACACTTCGTAGTGTGGCACTGTCTAAATCATAGATTGGAACTGGCTGTGGGGGATGTTGTAAATGCCTGTTCAGGTATTAACCAGTTTCCTTGTTTCATGGATTTGCTGTATGCACTGTACAGTCAGTCTCCCAAAAATCAGAGGGAACTTGCTGAGGCTGCATCCTCTGTTCTTGGAGAGATAAAAAAACTGACAGGGTACTAGATATAAGATGGGTGGCATCCAATTTCTATACTGTGCATGCAGTAAAGAGCAGTTATTCTGCACTGCATGCACACTTCACAACTGCAGCTCGGGATGAAAACTGTCCTTCTAGGAGAAGGCGAAATTCAGTAGTCTGGCTGGAACTCTGTCTTCCACTGCTTTCCTGCAGAATCTTGCCATCATGATGGATGCACTAAATGAAATGAAAGATTTGTCCGAACTACTTCAAGAATGAACAAGAATGAACAATGACATTGCCTTGTGCAAATCATCTCTTGCACAGATATATTGCATGATTAAACAGTATGAAGCACTACCCCGGCGATGTGGTTGAAAAAGCAACAAATGCTGTTGAATGTGGAGAATTTAATGGTGTTACACTCGGCACATTGCGAAAAACACCAGAGATTAATCATTCACAGTTCATTCAGTGTCTAGTAGATGATGTAGAAAGTTGATTGCTCACTTTGGTCAGTACAAGAGGTGGAGGTCCAGTTATGGAAGACCAATATAAAGATTTCATAAATCAGCTAGCAGTACTCAGTCTAGATGTCATAACTTTAGATAATGTAAAGAGATAAGGTACACTGTATACATTCTCATTAGGTCTGTCTGAAGCATTGTTAATTCATACAAAACAAAAAATGTTACAGATTTTACTATTATAGACAATTGATGTGATTTTGTTTTATGTTCTTTTATATTAACCATCAGGAGTTCAGTCTACAACCAAGGATCCTGGATAGTTTCAAACCTTCCTGCAACATCTTCCAGTCAACAGTCCATAATGATTTCTTCTGGTTGGTCCTTACAAGAACAACAGCCACAAAATGAACTTATGTGTTTGAATCTCCATTAGGATCTTCTTTACTGTCTTATTTTTGATAAGTTGTGAGTTGTTGAAATAAAATGAATAAAAAGCAGATGTAAATCCAGGCCTCCAGATTTTTGTGTCCCTTTTTCTCTTTTTCTATGTCTTAAGGCATAAACCTTGATACTAATACAATTTAAATGGCTAACATTAACTTTGTAAACAAGTAGAGCAAACCAAAAAAAAAAAAGAAGATAGCTTAAAAACCTATGTTAAAACAGGAAAAACATTTACTTCTTGTTGGAAGTGGGGCCAGTGCTGACCTAGTTGCTCTCTCCCTTTCTCCCTATACCTTTAGCATTTGGTCCAGAACTGAAACACCCTCCCTTTCTTCTAAATGATCAAAAAAGGGTAGCCACCTTGAATTCAATCTATCTGTTGCTAATCTTAACTGAGCTTTTACAGCCTCCATATTTCTAATATTATCAATATTACTATACCAGTTAGTAAGAACAGGAGGGGCTGTAGATAGCCAGTGCTGTGTTATAACTTTAATAGCAGCACTAATCAATATATAAAATAGATATTTCTCTGCTACTGAGTGTAAGCCTTTTGGTGGGCAACCCAGAATCAAATTTTCAAAGGTTGGAGGGTGTATCAGGTGGAAGATAGATTTGATGTTGTAAGTCACTTCTCTCCAAAAAGTTTTTATTTTAGGGCAGTCCCAAAAGACATGATAGTGGGTACCCATTTGCCCACATTGTCTCCAGCATTTGTCAGAAGGGTGGGTGGAGTAATGTTTTGAGAGGACTAGAGTCCAGAAAAACCTGGTTGAGACTTTCCAATGAAATTCCTGCCAGGATGGAGAGTTAGTTGTTTTATGAATGCCCTTCCATGCTTCCTTCCAAAGGTCCTCTGACAAGACCCCACCAATCTCCGTATGCCATCGCTCTTCTATTTTTTAGCAAACTATTGCTCCAGCATCTACCTGTAAAGCCCTGTAGACTTTGGAGATATATTGTTTAGTGTCTTGCATCTGGCTTTTTCTCCAAGTTAGTGCAATAGGTTCTGGGGGGTCTTGGGATATGGCCAGTACTCCTGGTCCCACCTCAATATAATGGCGGCATTGAAGATACTTAAAGAATTCTGTTTTGGGTCATTTAAATTCCTGTTGTATTTGTAGAAAACTTTTTATTTGCTCCCCATCCAATAATTAGTAAAGATATTTTAAACCCTGGGATTCCCACCTTTTGAAATAGGGATCACCCTGAGAAGCTGGGAAAGAGGGTAGGGAGGTAAAAGGGATGTACTTCCACACCAAAGAGGGAATTTCCCACCATTGTCTCATATAGGTTCTTTCTTCAAGAAAAGGATACTGTGCTTGGGTACATAGAGTATAAGGATTGTGCTGGCCTCGGCATACCTGAGAAGTTGAAACCCTTACAACTTGCTGTTATCACACTTCCGACAAGCAACGCTGAGTGTGAGAGAGGTTTCAGCCAGATGAATATCATTGCTTCTGCTGTGCACAATCGCCTGTCTATCAGTCACATTTTGGATCTGATTTTCATTTCAACTTGTGGTCCTCATCTTGTTCACTGGAATCCCAAACCATTTGGTAAGTCATGGCTTCTTCACGGAAGGTGCCCAGCCCACAGTACTTCATGCATGAAGAGAAATTGGGAAGACGAATCATCCAGTGATAATGGTGGTTTATGGAATCTCTTTTGAAAATCCATATGTAGTAATCAATAAAGCACTCCCGGGTGTGGGTTATGCTGGGATTTACCCTAAATTATACTTTATAGTGTAAGAGCCTACCAAAATTCTATAATTGCATATTGAATTACTTTACTTTGTTGAACTACTTTCAAACCCCAGGACGTCTTACTGTATTCTGACTTATGCAGTTAGCCCTTCTGGATGAACTGCCCCAGAGAGGAGAGAGTTAAAACCGATACGCTAATAGTGGAATGTTCAATATGCTTGACTTCGATTTTCAACTCACTGCCCTCATTATGTTATATGTAACTGTCAGATTCTTTACTCCGCCTGCCTGTGAAGTCGCTCCGGAGATTTATCCTCACTGTACAACCTGCAACTATTTTCATGGATTTGGTTGAACTACCTAGTACAAATATTTTGACTATAAAGGGAGTTATCATTGCAACTTTAAAAAAACATTGATTTACTGAGTCTATTAAAAACATATTTTATTGGTTTCTGTTCAGATGGAGTGATTGTCACGATAGGGGCCAAGTCTGACATTGGTCGTTTGCTTCTGGATGATTTCCTGCACCTCATAGTGTGGCACTGTCTAAATCATAGATTGGAGCTGGCTGTGTGGGATGTTGTAAATGCCTGTTCAGGTATTAACCAGTTTCATTTTTCTGTGGATTCACAGGGTGAACAGCTTAGTACAGTTAGCAGGCTCTTTTTGCCTGCACATCTCTCGACCAGCAATGCATTTTCTTCTGCTCCTTGGCCACATGGCAGCTTATACAGCAGTGGTCCCAGGGGGCAGGTTCCAGATGAGGGACATTCAGTTTCACCTCAGATCATTCTGGTCTCAAGGAATATACTTTCTTTCCAAGTTGGTGCCAGTGACAGCCACCTTGCTGCAAGCACTGCAGTGGTGGCAAGAGAGGGACAACCTCAGAGGGGGTGTCCCATTTCTGTAGCAGTCTCCTACTGTGGTGCTGACTACAGATGCCTCACACCTAGAGTGGGGGGCCCACCTAGGGAACCACACTGATCATGCTACATGGCTCAATCAGGAGTCTCTCCTTTACATCAACCTGCTGGAGCGCAGGGCATTGCTCTTGGCACTTCAGTCATTTGCTACAATGGTACAAGGGAAGATGGTTCAGATGAGGACAGACTACACCACCACCATCTACTACATTAACAAACAGGACATAACAAGGACCTTAGCCCTGTGCACAGAAGTCCTGAAGATCTGGAGAATGGCATACTGTCTCAAGATCTCCCTCTCAGCGAGTCATCTGTCAGGGAAGTACAACATCCTGGTGGATGCCCTCAGCAAAATTAATCAGAGCCATCGTGAATGGGCTCTGAACAAGGAAGTCTTACATGCAGTATTCTGGAGATGGGGCACTCAAGAGATAGATCTCTTTGTAGCCCCAGACAATCATTAGCTACCCCAGTTCTGTTGCAAGTCCCCAGCACTGGTCTCAGTGCCTCTGGATGCACTGCTTCTGGACTGGACAGGCAAATTTCAGTATGCCTTCCCTTCATTCCCTCTGATCCACAGAGTTCTGATCAAACTCAGGTGTCAGTCAGCCACAATTATCCTGATTGCCACCTACTGTTCCAGACATCCTTGGTACGCAATGCTACTGTCTCTGTCAGTGACCAGTCCAATATGGCTCTACAGGAGGCTCAACTGCCTGACCACCTCCCAAGGGAGGATCCTCTACTACAACCTCAAGTCCCTCAGTCTCAGGGTCTGCCTTTTGAGGAACTAGAATATGCAGACCTGCATCTTTCTGAACAGGGTTTTGGGCATTCTGAGGGTCACCAGGAAGACTTACACTTCTAAATGAAAAGGATTCTCTATTTGGTGTTCCCAAAGGGATACTGATCCACAGGAAGCTGGATTGGCAGTCCTGCTGGATTATCTAGCTCACCTTCACTCCCTGGACCTCCAGTCTTCCACCCTGAAGGTACACTTGGAAGCTGTCTCTGCTTGTCTTTTTAGTAGCCATCACCTCAGCAAAGAGGATCAATGAGCTTGTCTGTAGAGTCTAACAGCATTGCATGCCATAGGTGCAAGGTTGTTCTCAAAACAAACAGGAAATTCCTTCACAAGACAGTCTTGGATTTTCACCTGAACCAGTCCATTACCTTGCCTGTTTTCTTTACTGACCATTCTATTTTAAGAGAATGCAGATTGCATAACCTGGATGTTAAGATGGAAATCTGCTAATATCTGGATCAGACAAAGGGTCATATGAATGAGTGTACCCAGCTTTTCCTTACCTATGGTGAGGTGAAAAGGGGCAAGACATCAACAAAAAGGACCATTGCAAGGTGGATTGAGTCTTGTATTCAGTCCTGCTATGGCAAACTGGGTAAGGAGCCACCACTGGGCTGAAGGGCTCGCTACACTATGATATCCCTCTGCTCAAAACCTGTAAAGCAGCTAGCTGGAAAACTGTTCAAACATTCACTAAGCACTACTGCCTGGACACTATGGATAGACATGATGCCAGGTTTGGCACAGCAGTATTGAAGGTCCTATTTCCTAAGTTGGTTCTGTGGCCACCTCCATGGGGCACTGCTTGGTAGTCTGCATAAGTCAGAATAAAGTAAGATGTCCTGGGGTTTGAAGGAAAAATTACTTACCATAGTAATATTGTTTCTTCCAGGTTAGTCTTACTGTATTCTGACCACCCACCCTGCCTCTGCTATCAGAACCTGGGGGGTTCTGCACTCCATCTGTTCTTTCATAAAATACTGGACCACTTGGGTGGTACTTCTTGAGCATCTGTGACTTGAGTCTTTTAAATGCCCTATTGTAGGGCTTTATAGTCATTTGTGTAAGTTACTATATTGTTATCTAGCATACTGTAGCTTAATAATTATTATTATAATAGTTGCTTGTAAGAATCTGGCAGTTACATAGAATGTACCGATGGCAGTGGTTTGAAAACCAACCTCGAGCCTATTGAACATTCCACTATTATCATAGACTTTAACTATCTCCTCTCCTGGACAGTTCAACTGAGAGGGCTAACTGCATAAGTCAGAATACAGTTAGACTCCCCAGGAAGAAACAATATTCCTATGGTAATTTTTTTTATCTTACAGAACGTTGATTGTTGTGAGCATTCCATTTTGTTATAACATTGATATGACAAATATAAAAAGGGTTAAGAACAGAGTGATGTTATAGTGATGGCATAACAAGGTTCTAATCTGCTTGATGCCAGTTAATAATAAGGGATCCCCATACATATTACAGTGCTAAACTTTGTTCAGCATATAATAAAGCTATACATGTATCTGTATGTTAATAAAAGATTAACATAAGGCTGTTAGAATGATTACACCCAACCAGGAAGCTCAAATTCTCAGACCCATTTTATAATACACTGTAAGAACGGGGGGATATGTTGGTCAAATAGTATTCAGAGCTTGACACCTATGGTCTCAATAATTTCCTTGATCTGACACCATATATTCTAGAGTTATGTTAATGATGATA
The DNA here is from genome assembly GCA_016271365.2 of Neoceratodus forsteri. Lineage (NCBI taxonomy): Eukaryota > Metazoa > Chordata > Ceratodontiformes > Ceratodontidae > Neoceratodus > Neoceratodus forsteri. The sequence continues at coordinate 1,547,354,285 of CM057455.1, read as the reverse complement.
TTGTCAGCCTTTTTCCTCTGCACCCTAGAATAAAGAATAAAAATTATTTCAGAAATTTGTGGTTTCTTGTATTCTCACACACACACACAAAAAAAAGGTTGCCTGTATGTTTAACTTTGATTGATGACATTTTTGATTGATGGCATGCTTCACTATACACAGATAATGCTGGATGGGCAACTATGCACAACCAGTGTGTTCTGCCACTGAGGGGTTTTGATTCCTTCTGACCTTGAGATCAAAGCTTGAGAGGTCCATTGAAATAAGAACCCTGTGGTGGCAAAACATGCTGGTTGTGCATAGAGTTGCTCTATTTATATTTTATGTAGTGTATAGTTAAGCAATAATGCACAATATGGTATGGGTTATTGGGTGATTTACCCACGTCTTGTGTGGTGTGTCACAAGGCACAACCAAGTGACTTAACCACGCAAGAAGTGGGTAAATCCCCCAATAACCCATACCCTAGAGTGTCTTATTATGATTATACAATGGACCCATGTGTGAAATAAATTTAAAATGTGTTTAATTATGTTTTTTATAAATGCCATTTCTCATCTGTGGGTTATTGCAGGAAATACCCACTGTCATGTGATGTGTTTTGACTAATGAGGATAAAGGATTTTCATACCCAGTTGTATAATACAGTGTGAAATATATGTGTGTGAGTCTTTTTGCTTTCAAAATGAAATTCACTCATGCACTCTATAGAGATTGCAGAATGCTGTTCTACCAGAGTAGGGTAGAATCACATCCCATGACCTTTGAAATGTGGTACAACAGCATTTTGAATGGATGGAATGCTATACAGAACAACACTCTACTATACCTATACACTATAAATTGATTCCATTTCTAACTGTTTCATTTTAAAAAATATTAATTTTATTTGTTAGCAAAGTTCATATTTGCCACCAGCACCATGGGACAAACAAATTATTACTAAAAATAAATGTATCTCAGCATATTTGGAGGTCAAATTAATTTGTTCTGTGGATGAATAAAATATATTGCTGATAATTTTATGTTTCTGTATGTTTTTTTCAGCTGAGAAAGATGTCATTTTATAAGTGCTATACCACACTTCAGGCCCATGGCTATACTAGGAAGGAATGCATTGCCCCCGTGCCTTACAATGCACTGGGTGCATGCATTAATGCCTAATATACCCATGGTCTGCCATGAGTTATAGCTTACTTAACTCATTGTCTCCTAGCAAATGCCTGTAGTTGGCAGTAAAATGCACTGGTGTGTCTGAGGATGACTACAGAAGTCAGCTACTGACTTCCTGTGTGCCCTGGCAATGTCTGAAGATATCACTTACATATTTTAATATATAATACAATATAATATATATTTGATTGCATAGCACCGTTGGAAAGGTAATTTTGTGCTGAACAACTTTACCACTGATATTTTGTGTCTATCATGTATACTTTAGGAGTTATTCACATTTGTTTATGGTATGGTGTGTATTGCTGAAGTTTTGTCTATCAAGACTCATCTAAGCACTTTGAATAAAACACACTTTTTGGGTATCTCAGCCAGAATAAAACAAAAACCGAACTGATTACAATTCAAATCAAATTAAATCAAATCAAACTTTATTTATAAAAGGCACCTTTCCAAACCAAGACGCCTGTACAATAAAACCATGCACATTTTTATAAATATCCAAATAAAATTAAAACTAATAAATATAATAGCAGCTTTAGTAGTTAAAAAATGCCATGCTAAAAAGATGCGTCTTCAAAGCAACTTTAAAACTTTGAATGGTCAGGCAATCTTGTACCCGATGAGGTAGAGAATTCCACAGGGTCGGGGACATAAAACTAAATGCCCTTGCCCCAGATGTTTGTAAACAACCCCTGGGAATCTTTAGCAATCCCTCATCGCTGGATTGGAGAGGGCGGAGAGGACAGTAGGGGTGAAGGAGATCTTTCAGGTAACTGGGTACCTGATCATGTGGGGCCTTATAGGTTAAGAACACAACCTAGAAGGTGATCCACCACTTTATTGGCAGCCAGTGCAGTCCGCGGAGCACAGGCATTATATGACTGGTCCTGAAGGTACCAGTCAAAAGCCTGGCTGCCGCATTCTGTACTAGCTGCAAGCAGTGGATATCAACCCCTGGGAGCCCCAATTGATTGCATAGCACTATTTGAAAGGCAATTTTTTGCTGAACAACTTTGCTGCTAATACGTTGTGTGTACCATGTATACTTTAGGAGTTATACACATTTGTTTATGGTATGGTGTGTATGGTTGAGATTCATCCCTCAAACCTCACCAAAGCACCTTGACTAAAATGGGGAAAATTATGTTTAATACTACAAAGATAGGTTTTCTTTACAATCATAATATTAAAACTACATCTAATGTCTGGATGCTTAATTTGGTGTTTATATGTTACATATTTCCCAACAAAAAATGGCTTGTATTGTCTTTTTTAGTGAAAAAATTAAAAAAAAATTTGATGCTTCGACCAGCATAGAAAAAAACTAAATTACTTATTATTACTTGCATACCACCGTTGAAAGGGTAATTTTGAGCTGAACAACTTTGCCACTCATACTTTGTGTCTAGCACTTACGGTTCTTGAGCTATTATCATTTGTTTGTGGCATGCTGACTATGGCTTAATTTTGCTTAGACAGGCCCAGGATTCAGTGTTAACAGGAGACAAGAGGTGTACCTGCAGAGAGCTCCTGTGGAGGCAATGAGTTAATATATATCTGTTTGGTGTCCAATTGTTTCTTAAATGTATTATGTATTCATCTGTCTTATACAGTATAAGGATACCCATTTAGTGACTCAAACTGGTTGGTGGGGAGGAGTACATATAATGTGCTTGCAGAATGGAAATGTGAATCTTTAAAATCAGCTACACATGCTGCCCCAGTGCATGTTAAATACTTAAGTTATTAACCTATATCAACTTTTTGAGGAAGTCAGATTGTTAAAATGTGACTTGAAAGTGCTCATTTTATGAAACAGATTGTGATCCAGAGTTCTCTAAAATGCCCCAAATCAACTAATTTTTTTGAAAATTTTCCCGGAGTGAGGGTATGGCCCCAGACGCCCAAGCAAGGGTTGGGTTTTCCAACATGCATAGAGTTCTTGTACTTCTTTTGAACCACTTTCATCACTGTTCCCATCCCACCATCATAGACAACCCCAGGTAGCTGTGCCCAATGTGCAGTAATACACAGATAGGACCTACCCACCATTTTGCCACTTGTCCACATATCCATGCTTAAGTGAATGTAAGGTGATGTGGAATGTTGAAGGGCATGTCTTACAGACTCTGTCACTGTCTGATATAACTCAGGGACAGCACAGGTGGAAAAGTATGTCCTGGACAGGATCTTCCATTTAGTACAGGTGCGTGCTGCAAAGCACTGGAATCCCACATGCTCCACAAAGGAGAATGGCAAAAGGTCAGTTTCCAGCATTTCCACTATGACAGCATTATGTTCACATGCAACTGCATGATTTTGTAGGTATTTATTGTTCTGGGCAAAAAGGCTGTGCAATGTGGGCTGCATTGTTCAGAGTTTTGCACGTGGCATGCCAAATGGCTCTCCTCTGCGAACTGACATGGATGGGGTACTTTTGACATGTGATGGTGGGTGCACAGGTGACAAGCCAATAAATGCAGTTATTTTCCCTGTTTTAAGCACAGGGTTGATGTACTAGAATTACTACATGGACCACTGCTACTTTGACCACTACTTGAACATTCAAAATCCTCCTCCTCCTCCTCCTCATCCCTGTAGTAATCCTCCACTGTTATTTCACCACTTTTACTGACATGGCTACTTACACTAAAGGAAGGGGATACCATGCTCATTAAGCTGGATGAGGGTGAACATCCCACTACAGCATTAGCTTCCCTGGTGCCAAATCCACAGTACCATGTGCCTGCTCTTGAGATGAGTATGCTGGCCCCCAGTGCCCAGATGGCCACCCTTTTTACCACACTTCACACCTGCTTGGCAAAGCTGGCAGATTGCCACTGTTCCATCGTTACCATCTTGTATGAAAAAATCCCAAACTAGGGATTTTGATGTCCTACTCTTCATATGTTGCTTCTGGGGTTGCATATGGAACGGCAGTTTTGGTGGTGATGAAATGGGGGTGTATTGCATGATTTCTGGTGTTGTGCACATTTGGACTTTGACTGAACATCACAATTGATGACTATTACTTCAGGGTCAGCAACAGACACAGCTACATCAGAACTTTGAGGAGGGGGGGATTGACAAACAGACTGTTTACAGACAGCCACCTTCACTTTCTTTTTGTCTGGTTCCCAAATGGTGTCGCTAGCGTCATCATCATAATCATCATCCACAAATTCACTCTGGATGCTGTCCTCCTGTGGAGATATTCCAACCACAGCCTCAGTACTATCATCCACACTTTTTTCATCAACATCTGAATGTTTGGATGGCCTAACCTCAAGATCAGTGGAAACATGAGACTGTGAATCATTAGCATAATCAGAATCATGTTCAACTACTGTGGGGAGTAGGACATCAATTACACTCAAGTATGCGGATTCAAAAACATTTTTCCCACCTGATTAGTTTGCCTGGGTTGAACTTGTAGCAATACTCATGCTGTTATCAACAATACCCATCAGCAACTTTACTGCCAGCATGGACAACAGCATCTCAAACCAGTATTGAAATGACTAATTTTGCTGTGAAATAGAGTCAGAGAAATCCCTTTACTTGCAGCAGCTGCTGCCTTTCCCTTCTGCTGTATACTATCATGGCCATGACCACTACTCTTAAAACTGTTAGACTTGCTTGCTACTAGCCCCAATGAACCTGTCTCATCATCACAACTTCCACTGCTAATAGTCTTCTTAGCGTCAGCGCCACAGCCAGAAACAGCTTTGCATGACTGTCTCTTCATGGGCATTTTTAAGATTACATAGACAATTAACAGCAACTTATCATTTTTGATGTTTTGGGGGGATGGGAAGTAAAAAAATGAAAGAGATGCAGCCACATAGGCACAAGTATTACAAGACCTTAACCAGTCTTCAAAAATCCAAAAGTCAAAAAACAATACCTTGTTTTGTGGGGTGGGGGGGTGGTAGAGCTTTAGCTACACAGACAGAAGCAGGGAAAAATATTGCAGACAGGCTGAGAAATTCAGAGTACTGCTATTGCAGTACCACAATAAAATGCGTGTCAATTTACACCACGCACACAGATTAAAGGTCAGGCATAGAAACTTTAACTGTTCAGTAAACTACTATACCGACAGTCTTTTAAAATGACTGAAAAAATGCCCAACAAACAGAAAAAAACTATAAAAAAGTAAGCAAAGTTTTACTGTGTGTACCTGAGCACACAAATAATAAAACAAGCATTTGTCAATGCCGAATGTTTGCTTGATGGCATTAGCAGTGGAAGTGCAGGAGTTAGACAGATGCAGTATAGGAATGGCATTGAAGTATTGAACTGACGCCAACTCGACCTCATCCTGCAGAGATGGACAGGCATTGAGGTGTGCTTTTGGGATGTCACCCATGACGGTCACGACATTTCACCTCACCCTACCCTTCAGACACTGCCAAGTGTTGAGGTGTGCCTTGGGGTGTTTTGGTTTTACATTCTCTTCATTCCATAAGGAAATACACTTAAATGGGTGCAGTATAGGAGAATGGGGTGAACTCTGGGGGCAAAGGGTCCAAGGTGCACCTCGATGCTTGTCACTGGCTGGAGGGTGTAGGTGGGGGGTGCAATGGCATGAGCAGTACTGTCGACAATCCCAAGAAACACCCCTGACACCTGTCAGTCCCTACAGGGTACAGCGTTATGGTAGAAAACCCTAATGCCCTGGGAATTTCCTGGTATTTTTACTCCAAGTTTTCCACATGGGCTTTTTGTGACCCCACCGCATGAACAATGACACTATCACTTTGTTGGGTGAAAGGTGATTTTGCACGGCGACTGTGCCATTTGGTACCACAGGTTTGAAAATAGATTTTGAACAGGATGTGAAAAATGACAGGTGTACTGTTCATGAGGAGGTGTAAAAATGGCATTGTTGAAAATCTGAAGTGAAAATATAAAAAAACTGGTGAAATCACGAGCGTGCATAGAAACTGCGCAATGTACACCCGTAATGAAATTAGTTTGAGGATTTTTTACAGCAGATTTTCAACATAGGCATTTTGGGACCTTTGCTCATGAACAGTGTCACTGTAATTTTCTTAATCTATCCCGAATGCTAATTTCCCACAGCAACTGCACTATTCTGCCTTGGAAGTGCAAAAACACATTTTGGCCAGGGTGTGAAAAATGACAGCTGTACTGTTCATAAGGAGGTGTGGAAAATGTCAATGTTGAAAATCTGGACTGAAAATATTACAAATTCGTGAACTTATGAGGGTGCGTGGAAATTGCGAAATGCACGCACGTATCACAGTTATGTTATGGACTTTTGTCATCCAATTTTCAAGATAGCCATTTTAACACCTCTGCTCATGAACAGTGTCACTGTGATTTTCTTAATGTGTCCCAAACATTGATATCGCAAATGGACCGCATCAATGTGCGCTACATGTGTGAAAACACATTTTGAGTGAGATGTGAAAAATGACAGCTGTACTGTTCATAAAGAGGTGTGGTAAAATGGCAATGTTGAAAATATGGAGTGAAAATATTACAAATTCTCAAAGTTACGAGCGTGCATAGGAACTGCGCAACACATGCTCATAAAACAGTCATTTTTGGGAATTTTTCACCAAATTTTCAACATAGGGTTTTGAGCCTACTTCATGAACTGTGACACTGTTGTTTTATACATCGGTCCCGAAGGTGGTTCCACACAGTGACCGCGAAATCACCTTCGGGACCAAATAACAAAATGACAGTGACTGAGTTCATGAGACGGGGTCTCAAGAACCCCATGTTGAAAATTTGGTGAAAGAATTTCCAAAAATGCCCAAGATATGCACCAAAGTTGAAAAACCCCTATTTATGCCATTATTCAACTTACCAGCATTTCTTCAGTTCACGGTCGGCTTTGAAGAGTGCAGATGTGTTCCAGGTCCACCGAAGATCGTCGCACTATCCTCTGGAGGCAAGCATGGGGTGAGGTGGGCGTGTGGGGAGGTGGGGCACTCAGAGGGTGGGCATGGGTTGGGGGAGTGGGGATCAAGACAGTCAGAGAGGGACCATTTTTTCTTACAAGTCATTTTTTTTTAAAGACGTCATAGGACTTTTACCATGCTGGGTGGGCTCCCAACGTGGCAGCTGGAAGGTTGTTTGGGGGGCAGTGGAGCTGATGGGGGATTGGGCACCCCTGTCGGCCATACAGATTGATGCCATGCTGGGGTGGGCTCCCAACGTGGCACCTAGAAGTCTGTTGGGGGGCAGTGGAGCTGATGGGGATTGGGCACCCCCATCGGCCTTAAGGACTGTTGTCACACTGGGGTGGGCTCCCAGCATGGCACCTGGAAGTCTGTTGGGGGCAGTGGAGCTGACAGGGATAGGGGCACCCCCATCGGCCTTATGGACTGTTGCCACGCTGGGGTGAGCTCCCAGTGTGGCACCTGGAAGTCTGTTGGGGGGGTGCAGTGGATCCGACAGGGGATTGGGCACCCTATCAGCCATACAGTGTGTGTGTGGGGGGAGTTCATGAGCACACTGGGGTGGTCTCCCAGCATGCTACTTGTTACGGGGGGGAGGAGCAGCCTATGACAGCTGTTTCAGTGCAGTGCTGACTTGTAGGTGCTTTGCATACTGCCGATGGCAGTATGCAAATTGCTTACATGTTACCACCGCTGATTGCAGCAGTTTTTTGCTTTCAACTGTACACCACTGCATCTGAATGGCTGTCATAGACAGCTCTGACATTCATTGGTGTGGTGCGGCCGTGCCCTCAAAAGGCAGCAGGGCATTGGAATTGGGGGAGGCAAACCTACGAAAACTCATATGGTGGCACTATGTTTCTTGCACATGCATGCAAGCAAACGTAAAATCTAGCCAACAAAAGTTGGAAAAACTGCCTTTCTCACTAATCTCCCTTCTACACCACAGATCAGCCCCTCCCCAAAGCACACTTCTACAGTGTCTGTCAGTAAAGAAACTGAATGTACTAAATTAACATTAAATATTCACACAAAATCAATAAATACTGAAAGATATAAACACATAAGGGTTTCCCACAATCGATGTACTAACTTTTGACACAATATTTTGTGGCAGAAATGCATTTTTAAAGGTTTTTCGATGGTTTGAATCTCAGAGCTCTGACAGCAAACTGTCTCCAGCTTTCCACTACACACACTACACTGAACTGAGGCTGTGCAAAACAATATAAAGGCCATGTGATCTTAAATCCCAAGAATCACTGCAAAATTCACCTTAAAGAGTAAAAGGACAAGGTGAAGTAACGTGAAGGCCATAGAGAACAATGGGAACTTCACCTTATTTTGCGATGCAAAGTTATTCACTTCGCTATGCTGAAAATTATGTGAAATTCAGGTTCTATGTGAAATACTATGCATTGCGAATTTTAGGCACTTTGCCCACCTCTAGTCCTGATACCAGAAGGAGGTGGAGACTATAATAAAATGGCTGAAAACTGAGAAGTGTGGTGAATCCATGAGATAGGTACCCTGGATGAGAAATGGGGTCTAAATGAGGAAGCCAACTCGCAGGCCTGTTGGTAAGCTGATAACAAGTAAATAAATTTTGCCTTACAGAACAGGACAATAAAAATCAAGTGTCTGGATGGTGATTGGACTCAGAACCCATTTAAAGGCAAGTCTTGACACTGTTCTCACCCTGCCCCTAAAACCAACCCCCTCTCCCCCCACTGCCCAAAGCTGATTCAGAGCAGCAAAACAATGACTTAGACAAATAACCAAAGCAGCTGTGAAACAAAAATCGTTGAAAACAAAAATGCAATTCATGTCAAAAAGCTAAAAGCCATGGTACACATGAATTAAACTGAGTACAGTGGACCCCCTAATGATTAAGATCCTGACCTATTTGGGAGAGATCGGGGGGTTGGGAGAGGAAAGAAAATAAAGAAAAGGAGCATGAGTAGAAACAATTATACAAAAACATTGAAAACAAGTCTGGAAAGACATATCAAAAGGATCTCCAGAGATAGATCTTCTGCAAACAAAACCTCAGCCAAACACAGTACCCGTGGCAAAGCCATGGTTGCTTAGGCAACTGCATCACCATGGTAATGCATGACAACCCCAGGTGGTTGTCACATGACTGACCCATGGGCACAAGAGGAGCTGGAATAAGGCCCTGAGCTCACTATTAGTTTACACTGCAGAGAGAGTTATTGCAAGCACACCAAAGAATTGTGAGTAGAAAACTTTTCCAGAAAACAAAGTTATAACATTATCTCTAGCTTAAAATAAGATTAAGGATCAAAACTGAGAGAAACAAATTAAGAAGTAAATATGAAATGTGGCACACTTTTGAAATTCCAAAGAGAAGCAGGAAGTAAACTGTAAAAATGGAAATCGTTAATTCCAGAGTTAAAACTATGATTTAAGGAGTAGAATGAATGAAACCTCAGGCATAGAAAGTGCATTGAGCTAGCAAAAACCTATGTAACAAATACTTTTTAACTCAACAGAAAAAGCCATTGTACAAACCACAAACAAGAAGGTGAAGTCAAGTGAAAGTGTTATAAAAAGTAAGAGAACCAATATTTTATACACTGATAATACTGTAGGAAGATTTTTTATGCATAAAAGAACAGTATAAGCTAATGAAAACACATTTGTTATTGAAAGAATATACTGGAATCACTCTCCCTCAAGCAGTAATGATGAAATAGCATAGTGAATTTCGCAGTGCAGGTAACTACATGATGCAAATGAAACCATGATAGAGAGGTTTATAGATGATGAAATATGTGTACACCAGATACAAAAAGAATGTTCACAAAACGTAAGAAAGCTGCAAAAAGTATACAGCATGTCAATTTAACTATGAGAAACACTGAAAACAGTAAAGCGAATTTCGCTAGTCTAGACTGATTAAACATAAAGAATGAAAGACAGCAGAGAATACTGCTTGATAAATTTAGAGACCTGCATTTCTAGGCCCAAGATAAAATAAACATTGTGAATGAATACATTCTTTTGCAAACAGATCCTAGAACGAAAATAATGGAAGCAAGAGTAACATAGCAGGCGGCATAAGAACCACATCACAAGGTGTGTATATATATATATGTATGTATATATATGTATATATATATATATATATATATCTGTTTGTGGAACATAAAAATGAATCCTAGAATGTTGTAGCAACTGAATGAATATACATTTTAGCAAAATACAAGACAAATGATAGAGGTAATGTATGTAAGCTAAGTGGTGAGGACTTGAGCTTCAGAACCAGTTAAAGGAATGAACAGATTCTTAAAGAAACACAGTAAGAAATGGTGACTGAGGAATCAACATCTTGTATATAGATAAACAATGTAAATATTTATTTAAAACATAAGGTTCAATTCTTGAAAGCAATATAAATGTAGTACATGAGTATGTCTAGAATGTCAAGCATAAACAACTGTATAAAGAAATATGATAAAATGAAATATTAAAAATATTTATTTTTCAACAGTCCCCCAAAAGAAACCTATTGAACAGGTGAAACATTTGGGCTATATCAAAATAATGGAGATGAAAGTAAAGAATATTTATAAAGAAAACTGTGTGAGAGATATTGTTCTCTTAAAGAGTGACCTACCCCAATTAACTTTTGCAACACTCTGAGGGAGGGCAGGGTGACTAGCGGGGTGCTGCAGCAGTGGTAGGTGTTGGGCCCGGTCCGCTTCAATGTCTTTTTCTACAACATTACGGAAGGACTGGAGGGGAAGGTATGGCTACTCGAGGATGACACAAAAATCTGCAACACAGTACACACATCGGGGGGGGGTTGAAAGAATGAGGAAAGATCTGAGGAAGTTGGAAGAATGGTCAAGAGTTTGGCAGCTGAGATTCAACACAAAAAAGTGCAAAATCATGCACTTAGAGCATGGAAACCAAGGGGCAACATAGCAACTCAGAGGGTAAATTGCCATTACAAAGCAGGAAAGAGACTTGGGGGTTATAATTTCTGATGACCTGAAGGTAGCTAAACAGTGAGACAGGGCACTGGGAAAGGCTAGCAGAATGCTGGGATACTAGGGGAAGGGTATCATCAGCAGAAAGAGGGAGGTAATAATACCCCTGTATAAATCTCTGATGAGACCCCTCCTTGAGTACTGTGTTCAGTTCTGGAGGCCTCACCTCTGAAATGACATAGGCAGGGTAGAGACGGTGCAAAGTAGAGCAATGAAAATGGTGCAGGGCCTGCACCAAAAGCCCTACGAAGAAAGGCTGAATTTAAATGATGTACTCCCTAGGAGACAGGAGGGAATGGGGAGATATGATAGAGACATTCAAATACCTCACAGGTCTAAACAAGGTATAGGAAGGGATAATTTTTCCTAAGAAAAAGATGATCAAAGACAAGGGAGCACAATATAAAACTAGAGGGGGGAGGCTTAGAGGAAACATGAGAAAGTACTTTTTCATGGAGATGGTGGTGAATGCTTGGAACAGCCTCCCAGTGGAAGTGGTGGGGGCTAAAATGGTCACAGAATTTAAGAATGTATGGAATAGACACAGGGGAATCATAGAAATGGGGGGGGGGTATGCCGGAGACAGAGTAGAGTCTGCAGTGCTCTATTGAATCTCAGATAAAAAGGAAAGTTAACCTATTTCAGAAACTTAAAAAAAGTACACAATTACAGAAAAATAGTCTAGTCTATAAATATAGGGCAGCAGTTAAAACTTTAAAAAGATCTATTAAACTTGCAAAATCCAAACTGGAATTTGAATTGGCACATACCAGAGATTGTCATAAGTCTCTTTTCTCATATATAAATAAAAAAATAAGAATTCAAGAACCATAGGACTTATAATTAAGAATGGTGTTAGGCTATCGGATTTTGACACTGCTAATCATTTCAATAATTATTTTTGTTTAGTATTTTCTAAACAAACAGTCACCCCAGTTTATTCATATACACTTGGCATTCATAATATCACGACATCTGATATCTTACAGGTAATAAAAAAAAAAAAAAAAATACTAGCCCTGGACCTGATAATATTCATCCCTGGTTTCTGATTGAAACCTCTCTAACCATTTGTAAACCTTAATCACTGTTATTTAATAAATCCTTGAAAGAAAGTTCTATACCTGATGAGTGGTGTACAGCAATTGTCACCCCAATATGCAAGAAGGGCAACAGAGGCAGTGTTCAGAATTATCGCCCCATTAGTTTGACATCTGTAGTAGGAAAACTAATTTAGAGGATAATCAAGCTGAACCATTGGACCTGGTGTTCTCACTGGGACTCGAGATCATTGATCTCGATATCGACCAAGTAGCTTGGTCTGATCATTGCACAGTGAAGTTCACATTTAGTGCTCCCGTCACAATTTCTTCCCCTTCTGAGATATTTTGTTGCCGCCCGTTGAAGATCTTACCCTGAGGTTGTAACAAGCGGCAGTCGATTTATCAGGGTGGGTGATGCATCGTCGGGCCATTGACATCGGGGTAGCTGCCTATAATGAGGTGCTATCCGTGCCATTGACTCCTCGCACCTGTCCGTATCGACCCAGAACTTCATACTCAGATCGCTTTTGGTATGATCGCCATCTCAGGGAAAATGAAGAAATTGGGTCGGAGATTTGAGCGTTGCTGGAGGAAATCCCGTCTGGGGGCTGACAAACTGGTCCTGTGTGCGCACTATCGCGCATATCAGGAGGCAATTAACCAAAAGAAGACATTATTTTTGTCCCGGGAAATTGCTGCTGGGAGAAGCCGACCAGCCTCACTCTTCCGGACTTCTGACAGATTTCTTCATCCTTCCTGTCTTCAGCCCGGGAGAGTTTCCTCGAATGAGGATTGTGAGGAATTTGCTCGGTTTTTCTCAGACAGGGTGTCTGATATCCGGCATGCGGTTTCTTCAGCCAGTAATATCATTGCTGTCAGTGGTCGTCAGTCGTGTTCAAAGAGCACTCATTCTGAGTGGGGTGAGTTCAAGCCAGTGGAAGTTCGTGAGGTCATTGAGATTGCAGCCAATTTGAGGTATACCTTTTGTGAACTGGACCCTGTGCCAGCAACGCTTCTTGATGAGGTGCATTGACACTGTTGGCCCAGTGTTTGCTCTGATTGTCCGGTGCTCCTTGAGTCAGGGTGTCTTTCGGATGCCTTGAAGGAGGCTCTGGTGAGACCCTTTAAAAGCTTCTCTGGACCCGGAGATTAGGGCAAATTATCGTCCTGTCTCCAATCTTCCATTTTTGGGAAAGGTTGTTGAGAAGGTGGTATCACTTCAGTTGGGAGAGCATCTTATGACCCACGAGTTATCACGATCCCTTCAGTCAGCTTTTCGGCCAGGCATAGCACTGAAACTGCATTAGTTGGGTGCAGAATGATCTCCTTAGGGCTAGAGATCGGGAAAAGACAATTCTTGTCCTCCTTGATCTCTCTTCAGCATTGACACTGTGGACCATTGTGTGTTGCTTCTCCGCCTGAGGGAGTTGTGTGGACTCACGGTGTTGTCATCAAATGGTTTGAGTCATTTCTGACCAACAGGAGGCAGCGGGTTGTGATGGGTAATTTCTCATCTGACCACCTCGCGCTCATGTGGAGTCCCTCAGGGTTGATATTGCCCCAATGTTGTGCAGTACATGCCTACCCTGGGGAGATCATTAGGAGGTATGGTTTGAGTTTTCATTGCTATGCCGATGATACTCAGCTATACCTATCCTTTGCACCGGAACATCGAATGCAGTGGATGTGATGAATATCTGTCTGGCTGAGATAAATGACTGGATGTCTTCCAGCTGGCTGCGACTTAACCTAATAAGACTGAGGTACTGGTGGTGGGAGTGAACAGAGCTCGTGATGAGATGGCCTTTGATTCAGCGACTGGCATTAAGCTAGGAGCTGTATCATTGATGGCATCCCCAAGGGTGCGTAATCTTGGTGTGATCTTTGACAGGAGCTTGTCCATGGAGGCTCAGATATCCTCCGTGGTACGTTCCTGTTTTTTTCATCTTAGGAATATCGCCAGGATTAAGCCGCTTGTTCCGGCTCTGGACCTCCCTACTTTGGTACATGCCTTGGTCACGTCGAGACTTGACTACTGTAATGCGCTCTATCTCGGGGTCTCTGGAACTTCTCTTCGCAGACTGCAGCTGGTGCAAAACGCTGCTGCCAGGCTTTTGACCGGACAAAGTAAGTTTTGTCATATAACTCCGGTATTGCGCAATTTGCACTGGCTGCCTGTCAGGTGGAGAGTTTTGTTCAAGGTGGGGTTTCTCACCTATAAGACCCTACATGGACAGGGCCCTGGTTACCTTACTGATCTACTGGTACCGTCCACCTCTGTCCGGGATCTTGGCTCCTCTGGTGGTGGCCTCCTCACAGTTCGAGATCTGGGTTGAAATCAGCAGGGGATCGCTCCTTTGGAGTTGCTGCTCCAGTTCTCTGGAACTCGTTGCCGTTTGATGTGAGAGAGGCCACCACTGTAGAGGCTTTTAAGAGAGGTCTAAAGACCTTTTTATTTGCGCAGGCTTTTGGGTTTTAAGTTATATGTTTGTGATTTTACTTGAATGTATACAGTATGATAGACTGTAAAGTTTTTTGTACGGCGCCCAGAGCCTTTGGGATTGGGCGTCTTTTTTAAATAAAGTTGACTTGACTTGACTTGACTTGAAAATCAAGCAGGAATGTACAACACTGGGTATTCAAGATTCCTTACAACATGGTTTACACCGAAGCACTCGTGTACAACCAACCTAGTATCCTTTTATGATAACATTAGTGCACTTATGGATTTAGGTATTCCAACCGATGTAATATTACTTGATTTCAGTTGAGCATTTGATAAAGTCCCACATAAAAAAACTCATAACTAAAATGCACAATATGGGTTTGTCACCAGCTATAATAAACTGGACATCAGACTGGTTGGCTAATAGAATTCAAAGAGTTAAGAGTTAACAAAGTATTATCCGACTGTGGTACAGTGTCAAGTGGTGTCCCCCAGGGTTCAGTTCTGGGACCCAAACTATTTATTCTCTTTATACATGATTTACAGCCTGGGCCTAATAATTATATGGCCAAATTCACTGATGATACAAAATTAGGAGGAAAAGTTAACAATCATGATAACATAGCATCCCTGGTAGCTGACTTGGAAAAAGCTGAACACTGGGCAAAACAAAATGACATGTACTTTAATCAGGATAAGGCAAGTGTGTGGTCATCCATTTCAGTAAAAACAACCCTAATAATATATATCATCTTAATAACTTGCCAATTAAAACATCTAGTTGTGAGAAAGGTCTGGGTATGTTTGTCAACAATAAGCTTACATCTAGGGATCATTGTACCATGACCTCTAACAAGGCAAATGGTCTTATAAGGCAAATCAAGCGTACATTTATAAATCACTCTGAACAATGCCTTATACCACTTTATAGGGCCTATATTAGACCGTATTTAGTTTATGGGTCCCCTTTTTGGAATCCGGGGCTTAAAAGTGATTTGTCACGGTTGGAATATGTCCAGAGGAGAGCCACAGAAATGGTGCCCAGATAACATGTCTTGATTACCCTTCTAGACTTGAGGCTACTGGACTCTTCTCACTTCATAACAGAAGAATAAGAGGGGACACGCTATTAGTCTATAATTTACTCCAATCACCTGACATGGTGAAACAATGTGGGCTATTTTACTCAAATAGAAGATTAGTCCTGAGATTGCATAACAAACAACTGAAGGTGAAACCTTATAAAACTAATAAAAGGGGTAATTTCTTTACCATTAGGGCCCTAAGAATATAGAATACTCTTCCACAAGAGCTGATCAATATAGAAAACATTAACAGTTTTAAAACTAGTTTGGACATCTGGATTAGGGAAAACTTTTAAATTATGTCCCACATTGTGTGGGGAACAGTCACGATGGGTGAATGCCTTCTTCTGTTCAATTACACCAAGTTAAACCAAGTTAAGTAGGGAAATCTGGGCAGACTGGGTTGGCCAAATGGTCCTTATCTGTTGTCAACTTCTATATTTCTATGTTAAAAGAATAAAACATAATATCCCCAACAATTTAGGGAGCATATATTCTGTTTTATGGGAATTAACAGTACCCATAACCAAAACACAAAGGTCAATGCACTTTTACAGTGAAATGGTCCCTTTCTACTGGAAGCAATTGTCACACAAATTTCGACATTTTGACTCTAAACCTTTACCAACAAAGACAGTAAAACAATGGTTTTTGGTTTTTAACTTAGCACAGAAAAAATGCTGTTGTAGTTACTCATATGACTGACTACTTGGTTTTCCTTTGTATTTATGATTGTATTTACTATGTAACTGTAAATATTTGTGGGACACAGTAAATAAATAGGGCTGAAGAGCTAAGTACCACCACATTATATGGGAATTTTCTTTTTTTCCCATTTAGTGAAACCAGCAAAGGGGATTATGATCAGTTACAGACTTAAATTCAGCCCCCCCCAAGTAATATTTCAGAGACTCAATAGCCCACTTCAGAGCTAAGCATTCTTTCTCTATGGTAGCATATCTTCTCTCCCTCTCATGTAGCTTCCTGCTAATATACATGATCGGATGTTCTTCCCCATCTATTTTCTGAGATAAGACTGCCCCAATACCATTATTTGATACATTGGTTTGAACCTCAAATACTTGGTTGAAGTCAAGGCTTTTCAATACAGGAGCTGTACATAGAATGGCCTTGCTATTCCTAAAAGCCTCATCACAAATAGGGGTCCACTGAACTTTATTCAGGCGCCTCTTTTTAGTGAGATCAGTCAAAGAACTGGCAATGGCTGAGAAATTAGGAATAAATCTCTGGTAATAACCAGCCAGGCCTAGGAAAGATCTCACATGCTTTTTCGTGGTAGGTATTGATTGGGCTGTTTGCTACTGCTGTAACCTTCTCTACTTCAGGCTTCACTTGTCTGTTGCCTAAAATGAACCCTAGGTATCTTGCCTCAGTCTTTGCTAGGGCACACTTAGCAGGGTTAATGGTCATTCCTGCCTCCTTTATTGCTTGCAATACCTGGGACAAGTGTCTAACATGGGATTCCCAGTCAGGGCTGAATATGACCACATTGTCCAAATAAGCCACACAGTACTAAGTGTGTTGTCTTAGTATGTGGTCCATAAAATGCTGAAAAGTGGCTGGGGCCCCATGTAGTCTGAATGGCACTGTGACAAACTAGTATAAACCGATTGCGGTGCTAAATGTGGTTTTATCTTGTGCATCCGGTGACAAGGGAATTTGCCATTATCTTAGTAAGGTCAAGGGTGGAGATATACTGTGCATTGCCTAGCCTGTCAAAGATGTCATCTATTCAGGGCATTGGATAGCCATCAAATAATGATGCATTATTAAGCTTCCTAAAATCTAGTCATAGACGTATCCCACCCTCTTTCTTGTCCATTATGATCATGGATGAAGACCATGCACTCTTTGAGGGCACAATTATGCCTATTTGCTTCATTTTTTTGACTTCCTGAAGCACCTCATCCCTCATCTTCATGGGCAATCTGTAGGGCTTTTGGTGTATGGGCTTGTCTTGCGTGGCAGTTATGGTGTGCACAATTCCTTTGGCCCTTTCCGGCACGTTTGTGAATATGGGCTAAAATTCTTGTGATATCCTCTGCAAATCTTTCTGTTGCTGAGGTTCCAGTTCAGGGTTTATCTGGATCTCCCCCTACTGTCCTGACTGCTCAAGCCTTATATAGGCAACCTCCAGCGCTGACTCCCTAACTTCAAGATGGATATAAAGGGATGGGTGAGGCTTCTCATACCATTTCCTAAGGAGGTTCACGTAGTAAAGTTTCTGGGGAAGGGGGGAGTTCTTTCCTGGCATGCTAAGCTAATAATTCACTGCTCATGTTTGCCTCAAAATGGTGAAGGGGCCCTGCCATTTCATGAGTAGTTTGTTCTCTGTGGAGGGAAGGAGTAACACTTTGTACCCTGATTGAAATATTTCAGTCTTTAAATCCTGGTCGTATCTTTCTTTCTGCAAGTCTTGCTTCTGTTCTAAGCTCTGGTGTGCCAAGTTGATATACCTCACCAGGCATTTATGTAACTGAGTCATGTACTCTATGACATTAAGATGTCCCACCTTCTTCCCAGTGTTCTTGAACCACATCCAGTGGCCTCCTCGGGTTCCTCCCATACAATAATGAAAAAGGAGAGAAACTAGTGGATTCTTGAGGGATTTCTCTGTAAGCGAAAAGTAAATAGGGGAGGTACCTATCCCAATCTCTACCATCTTCTTTTACATACTTCCTCAGCATTCTCTTTTTTCTGTACAAGGCCATCCATATGTGGGTGGTATGAGAATGTACGCTACCACACCCAGCAGACGGTACAATTCTTTTAGCAGGTGTGCATTAAAATTCCTCCCTCGATCAGGAAGTATTTCCTGGGGGATTCCTCTGTGACTAAATAGGTTTTCTGGCTCCTGTGCTATCCTTGGGGTATTGACAGTTCTCATGTGCATAGCTTCTGGGTAGTGGGTAGTGTAATCACAGATGACCACTACAAATTTGTTACCCTTGGAACTTTTTTCCAGGGGCCCACTACATCCATGGCTATCCTGTCAAAGGGTTAGTCACAATGGGGATGGGTTGTAGTGGTACTCTGTCCCTTTCTCCTGCCTGAGCTACCTTCTGACAGTCAGCACATGCTTTACAATACTCAGCTATGTTCTTGTGGATAGAAGGCCAATAAAACTGGGTAATATCCTATTCAGTGTGCTATCTCTGCCTGCATGGCCTGCTAAAGGGATGTCACACACTAGATACATAATTTGCGAGCAGAATTTTGCTGGAACCATTAGTTGGTCTACTACCTCTCCAGTTCTGGAGTTAGTGTATTCTCTGTACAGTATTCCCTGTTCTGCAACAAACTGAGGGGCACCTTTTTCCACTCCTTTCCCCACCTGAAAAAAAAAAGAAAGGTCTGCTTTTTGCTCATGCTGCATATCACATTTAAAAGTGTTTCTTAAGTTTGGGTGTACACCAGCATGAGTATCAATCCAGTCCTTCTTTAACATCCTCTTCTCTGCCTTAGTTTTAAGGTCCTTGCCAGGATACTGAAAAACATCATCATCAAATGGGAACACAGATAGTAAATGTCCCTACTTCAATTGAGCTCTGGTGGTTATGGCAACTACATCAGAGTCCTGGGCGGCATGACAATGTATAAATGAAGCAAAGTCTGGGTGGTCATGCCCGATAACAACTGGCATGGGTAGGCGAGGTACCAACCCCACTTCTATCTTGTGTCTTTTCTTGAACAGTCATTTGTATGGTGGTGGTAGGGTAGCAATGGGTATCACCCATGCACGCAGATGTCTGTTGTATACAGCCCTTTATTATTCCCAGTCACCAGATCTTCTTGCACAAGAGTCTGGCAGCTCCCAGAATCAGCCCCATCATCTGCTGTGATCCAGTCTGCACAGTAGCCATAAAGTGACCCCAGTTCTCTAAGGCTATGTGAGCTGTCTCTTTCTTTGTATTAGGACAGTTTCTTACATAATGTTCCTTCTTTTGGCATCCATGACATACAATCTCTGCTACTGGAATTGGCCCCCCCCCCACTCTCCAGTCTTGTTTCACTAGGGCTGGATTTGACAGTTTATAAGTAAAAGGGCTCCTTACCAGATTGCTGGTGGTTGCAGCTGCTGATGTCCCTTGGAACCCTCTGTGTCTGGATGGTCGGGCTGCCAGGAAGTGTTCCACCAACATGATGGTTTTATCAGTGGAATCAGGCTTATGCTCCTGAACCCAAAGTTGCACATCCTGGGGTAAAACTTTAATAAACTGTTCAATAATTACTGCCTGCAGAAATTGGTCCTTGATCTTATTATCTGGCTGCAACCATTTGTAGCAGAGCTCCTTGAGATGGGCATCGGTCTCTCGGGGGCGTATCCAGTGACTGCATTTTAAGAAACCTAAACCTCTGGTGATAGGTTTCAGTGTTTATGTCATAGCACCTGAGGATCTCCTGCTTCACATGGTCATAGTACTCTGCCTCTCGGGAGTCCATGTGGCTGTAAACTAACTGGGCACTGCTTGTCAGGTGCAGTGCCAGTAGAACAACCCACTGTTCCCTTGGCCATGCTCATGTTCGAGCGATCATCTCAAACATTGTGAGGTAGGCTTCAGCGTCATCACTGTCCGAAAGTTCAGACAGTTTAATGTCTTTTGGGCTTCTGGCTCTTTCTGTTTGCCCTGCATTGATGGCATGCAAGACCCTCATGGTATTCGCCCATTTGGCATCTTGACTTCTCCACTCAGCGTCTCTATCTTTCAGCTCAATGTCTCTATCTTTTTCCATCTGCACCTGTTTTATGCAGAACCATTTCAAAAACTTCCCTACATCCTCAGGTGGAGCATCTTCAAGAGGAGGCAGTTCTCTCAATTGTTCCTTATTCTCTTGCATCTCTTCAGGCTTTGCCTTCTTCCAAGCTCCTAGGTCCAGTCCAGGCAGCAGCTTCTCTCCCAGTCTGTCAGCCATGGTTCTAGTTAGAACTCAATGGACTTTCTTCTACGAGTTCTTCTCTGGCAACTCCTGGTGCATCAGTCCACCTGGGATATCTAGGTGATATCCACTGGAAAATGTTCCCCTACCCAGTACAGACGTTTCTGGCAAGTTATCCCACTGCTAACACCAAGTCTGTGGAGCGGTTGTGGGATAACAGATGGACCAGACACAGAGCTTCTGGCTCAACACACAATCTCTGTGTGATGTTTATTTAAAACACAAGGGATAACCTTAAGCAATGGCATATCCCTTCTTCAATACATCAGTTTGCAGCAACAGACTATGCATGGCCTTCCTCTGCACTTAGTCAGCACCTACTGACCCACTCATCTATCTCTTTAGTGAAATTTTTAAATCCCTATATTTGTCTTGTGTATTTGGGTGATGGGGAGCTCAAAAACAGAAAAACTCCAAAAACAAGCTAAAGACAAAGAACCTCAGTGCAGAAGCACTGAAGCAAGGGTTACCCCAAAGGGCATTGGCAATAAAGCCAAGTTTCAAAGAAACACAGCATCACTCATACCCCCATAATGCAATGGGATCTGTATGCAAATCACCATGAAATGTTATGCTTGTTCAGCTTAAAGATAAATGGCAACCATTTTACACATTTAAAAAAACAGCCTGAATTCAAGTCCCTGTGCCATGAGTAGTGTTTCCTGAAAATGTCATGCTATTTGGTTTTGTAGTTTTCTTTAAATCAACATTTGTTAACTTGTTCTGCACTAACTGGAAACAGGCTGTTTCTGTCCCTCTGACTGAGCATTGGAGAATGATGACATCACATTGGGCTAAGCTACAGCTTCAGCAGTGTAAGTCCCTGCTTGACTGAAGAACTGAAGAGCTGTTAACTTCCCATTTAGAGCAATCTGTGAGTTAATTGTTTGCTGTTCAGGGTTTTTACTAACTCAGTCTGTGGTATTTATTCAGATGAACTGGCTGAAAATCCACATTTTGTTCTTCTAAAAAGCTGATCATTTGAATGTCAGTGCTGAACTGAAGTGGTATGCATTTGAGAAATCAGTTAGTCTGTATCACAGCTGCTGACAGTTCTTTCTCATCAAAACTGTGTTTTTTTCTAGCTATATAACACTGGGTTGTTTAATAGATATAAAATAAATATAAAGTATGTTATGAACATACAAATGTGCCAGCAGAAACAGGCCACCCGGTCTATCTAAGTCTGCTCGAGTGTGCAGCCAACATCCCTAGTTTGCAGCTGCCCCAACCCCCTCCCTTTTGTCATCCCACTGCCACCCCCACCCTCACTCTCCCCTGTTCCCTGTCCCATGCCCTTTTGAAGCTGTTCACAGATTTACATGATACCACCATTCTCCCTCCTAAATCTTCACCCCTCAATTCTTAGCCCATGCCCCAGTGACCCTCCCCCTCCTTAACTTAAAGACCCCATCTGCCTCATCCTTATTGATTCCCCTCAGATATTTGAATGTCTCTATCATGTCCCCCCTGTCCCTTCTATCCTCTAAGGTGTACATATTGAGGTCTCCCAGCCTGCTGTCATAGTCTCTCCCCTCCATTCCACATATCATCTTTGTTGACCTCCTCTGCACCCCCTCCAGCAGCCTGATATCACGCTTTAGGTATGGCCTCCAAAACTGCACACAATACTCCAAGTGCGGCCTTACCAGTGATCTGTAGAGGGGCAAGATCACCTCACTTCGCCTGGACAAAACCCCCCTCACTATGCACCCCAGCATTTTGTTCACTTTTGCAGCTACTCTCCTGCACTGGGCAGTGTTGTTCATGGTCCCCGTTATCATTACCCCAAGGTCCTTCCCTTTCTCTGTGATCCCCAGCTTAACCCCCCCAGCCATTATTCTCTCCTTGGGTTCTTCACGCCAAAGTGCATAACCTTACACTTCTTTGCATTGAACCCCAGCTACCACCTCTCTGATCACTCCTTTAGTTTGCTTAGGTCCCCCTGCAGCTGCTTTCACCCCTCCTCTCCATCCACCATGGCTCCGATTTTGGTGTCGTCAGCAAACAGACTTACCTTGCTCACCACCCCATGTCCAATGTCTGATATGAGGAGCCCAAACAATACTGGCCCCAACACAAATCCCTGTGGCACCTCACTCATCACCAGCCTTGGAATTGAGAGCTCCCCTCTCACTACTACCTGTTGCAGCCTCCCACTCAGCCAGCTTGTAATCCAGTTTATCATTTTTGCCCCTGCTCCTACACCAGTTAGCTTCCTCCCAAGCTGCCCATGAGGCACTGAATCGAAGGCCTTGCTGAAGTCCAAGTAAAGAACATCCACCGCATGACCCATATCCAGTTCACCTGTCACCCAGTCATAATATTGTGTCAGGTTGGTTTGACAAGACTTCCCTGAGACAAACCCATGCTGCCTTATATCCTGGAAGCCATTGTCCTCCAGGTACAACACCAGTCTTTCCTTTAGTATTGTTTCCATGAGTTTGCACACTATGCAGGTGAGACTTACCGGATGATAATAACCCGGTTCATCCCTTGGCCCGCTCTTGTGTAATGGCACTACATGTGCCATCTTCCAGTCCAGTGGCACACATCCCGACTCCAGGGAGGTGCTGTACAGATCTACCAGTGGCTCTGCCAACACCTCTGTCATTTCCCTCAGCACCCTGGGGTGGATACCATCTTACCCTGGTGCCTTGTCTACCTTCAGTGCCCTCAGTCCCTCTAGGACTCTACTTGCCTCAATTCTTCGATCTGTCACCTCTTCTCCTCCTGTCCCCACCCTCCCAGCCCATGCTGGTAGTGGTCCCCCCTTTTCTTCTGTGAACACGGAACAAAAGTATTCATTTGGTGCTTCTGCCTGCTCCTCCCCATTTTCTGTCCACTCCCCACCCCTTTTTATCCTCACTATTGTTTCCTTGCACTTTCTTTTCTCCCTGATGTATCTGAAGAAGTCCCCCCCATTAATTCCCTGTGCTAATCTCAGCTCCCTCTGGGCCTTGGCTTCTCTCACTTTTCTGGTCACCTCCCTGGACCATCTTGCATATTCCTCCCTGTCCACTTCCTTCCCTGTCCTCCTAAACCTCTGGTGAGCTACTGGTTTTGCCCTCACCACCTCCATAACTTTGCTGTTCAACCAGCATGATTTTCTTGCTCTGCTTCTCTTACTCTGTGCCTTGGTGCAGTCTTCTGTTGCCTCTTTAACCCCCCATTTAATAATATCCCATTTCGGCTCCACGTCCATCTCATGCCTTATGCCCTCCAGTTTCCCTTTCAGTACTTCCTGCATCCTCTGAAAGTCCACCCCCCTGAAATTTACCACCCGGGTAATTGATTTCTCTGGCTCCCCACACATTGTGATATTAAACCACACTGTTTGGTGATTGCTGTCAGATAGTGGGTCCTCTACCTTTATTTCCCCCACTGCCTCCCCATTCGACAATACTAGATCTAAGGTGTTCTTTAGCCTAGTGGGTACAGTAATCAACTGTATCAGGAGACCCACCTAGATTGCATCCAGGAGCACTTGTTCCCTAGCACTGGAGGTGACCAGAATGCTCCAGTCAACCCCCGGCAAGTTGAAATCCCCCACAATGACCACCTTTCCTTTTCTACATACCTTTTTGATTTGTCCCGCTTGCTCCCTGTCAAGCTCCTCAGACTGTGATGGCAGCCTGTATACCACCCCAAACCTTAGTTTCCTACCCCTTGAGTCTAGGAGCTGCAGCCAGATTGCCTCTGTTCTCCTTTCTTCTCCTTCATCCCTTGTGTATTTGATCCCATCCCTCACATAGACTGCCACCCCACCCCCCTTATGTCCTTCCTGTATAAATGTTAATTCATACAAGTAGTTTGTCTTTGACATAGTCTCAATAAATAGGTTAATGTAAGAACAATTTTTTCCTCTTAGATTGACAAACAGGTGCTTGCCACACACTATTTCAGGCACATGTACCATATGAACTCACAAATTTCAGTTCTTTGATGGTTTCTGTGTGAAAATACATAATGTATAACTAGAAATACTATATTGTACCTTGATGCCCCCATCTCTTGCCTATAGTTGAGGCAGATGGACTCTGATGCCCCTTGTCACCTGTCCCACAAGCCCCCTGTCTCCTGCCCCACATTTGAGGCTGCTGCACCCTGCTACCCACTGTCTTCTCCCATAGAGTCAGGGTTACTGCACACTGTTACCCCATCTCCTGCCTGAACAATCAGGGCCTCTATGCCTTGCTGCCCCCTGCCTGAACAGTTGGGGTTGCTGTACCCTGCTGCTCCTGTTGCCCCAACCCCACCAGAACCACTGCTGTTGCCCCTGTTTCTGTCACCACAGTGCTGTACTCTGCTATGCCATAGAATTCCTTGTCCTCTGCCTCTACATTTGGGGCTGCTGCACCATGCTGCTCATGCCACCAGAGGTGGGACTTCTATTGCACCCTGCTACCTACTCCATTTCCCCAAATGGGCAGGGCTGCTGCACCATGTGCATCCCATCCAGAGTCCACTCTGAAGAAAGGGGGGTTACTAGTGGGGTGCTGCAGGGTTCAGTATTAGGACCGGTCCTCTTCAATGTCTTTGTAAGCGACATTGCAGACGGACTGGAAGGAAAAGTATGTCTCTTTGCAGATGACACAAAGATCTGCAACAGAGTTGATGCACAAGGTGGGGTGGAAAGGATGAGAAGGGACTTGGCAAGGTTAAAGGAATGGTCAAATGTATGGCAGCTTAGATTTAATGCTAAGAAGTGCAAGTAATGCACCTGGGAAACAAAAACCCAGGGGAAGAGTACACAATGGGGGGTGAGATACTAACAACAACAAAAATGGAAAGGGACCTGGGGGTGGTCATATCAGATGACTTAAAGGTGGGCAAGCAATGTGAGAGGGCAGTAAGGAGGGCTGGGGTATACTGGGATGCATAGGAAGAGGCATCACCAGTAGAAAACAGGAAGTTGTTATCCCTGTGTACAGACAGCTGGTGAGACCCCATCTGGAGTACTGTGTGCAGTTCTGGAGACCCAATCTCCGAAGGACATAGACAAGATGGAAGCTGTCCAGAGGAGGGCAACTAAAATGGTGCAGGGTCTGCACCGGAAGACATATGAAGAGAGACTAAAGGAGCTTAATATGTATAGCCTCGAGGAAAGGAGGGAGAGGGGACATGATAGAAACTTTCAAGTACCTCAAGGGAATCAACAAAGTCCAAGAGGGTAGCATCTTTCAAAAAAAAGGGTGCAAGAACAAGAGGGCACAATTTGAAGATGGGGGTGGCTCAGAGGTAATGTAAGGAAGTAGTTTTTCACAGAGAGGGTTGTGGATGCATGGAATGGCCTTCCAGAGGAGGTTGTGGAGTCAAAAACAGTGACTGAATTCAAGCATGCATGGGACAGCCATAAGGCAATTCTAGGGGGTGGGGGTAGAAAGAAGTAGGCTGCTGGTTAACTAGGATCTGCAGCTTATCCATTAGGTAGAGAAATGGGCAGACTGGGTGGGCCAAGCGGTCCTTATCTGCCATCAAATTCTATGTTTCTATGTTTCTATCTCACAGTTAGGTGCTGTACCCTGATGCCCCCCATGTCCTGCCCCACAATCAAGGCTTCTGCACCATGCTGCAGTCTATTCCCCTGCCGCCATAGCTAGAGTTGCTTCACCCTGTTCCTGTATACCCAGTCAGGGCTGCTGTACCCTGCTGCACCCTATAGCCCAATGACTTCACAGTTAGGGTTGGTGCACCATGCTGTCCCCTGCCTCCAAAGTCAGATTTTGTGCTATACTGCCCAAAAGAAAAAACAGAAAAATACTTTCATCTTGTGTGATGGGGGTGAAGAACAGAGGGCAGTAGGGTGCATAAGTCCTGACTGTTCAGCCAGGAGTCAAGGGAGGCTGTAGGGTACAGCAGCCTAAACTGGGGGACAAGATGCAGCAGCCACACCTGGGTGGAACTGACACAACTATAGAGACAGAAGACAGAGTGCTGCAAAAGCCCTAACTCTTTTGGCAGGTGGCAGCATGGTGCACCAGCCCTAACTGTGGAGGCAAGGGGCTCTAGACACAGCAGGCAACAGCAGCTCTGCCTGAGTAGGCAGGAGCAGGATGCAGCAGCCCTGGCTGTGGTGGCAGGGGACTGTGGACAGCATGGTGCAAAAGTCTTGACTGTGAGGTATGACACAGGGTGGCATCAGAGTACAGCAGCCCTGACTGTGGGATGGAGTGCACATGGTGCAGCAGCCCTGCTCATTTGGGACAATGGATGTGGATAGCAGGATGCAGCAAAATCCCCACCTCTGGTGGTATGGGGCTGCATGGCACAGCAGCCCCAGTTGTAGAGGCAGGAGTCATGGGACTCTATGGAGTCACAGAGCACAGCAGCCCTGACTGTGGAGAGGGGAACAAGGGTCAACAGGATGAAATGTCCCCAACTATGGGGTTGGGGGATAGAGGACAGGAGGGTGCAACAACCTCAACTGTCCAGTCTTGGGGCAGCACAGTGCAGTAGCCCCGACTGTTCAGGCAGATGATGGGGGCAACAGGGTGCAGCAACCCCAACTGTGTGGGAGAAGACAGTGGGCAGCAGGGTGCAGCAGCCTCAAATGTGGGGCAAGAGACAGGAGGCTTGTGGGGCAGGGGACGATGCAGCAGAGTGCAGCTGCCTCAATGATGGCACAGGAAACAGGGGACATCAGGATGCTATATACTGTTCCTAGTTATACAGTTGGTATTTTCAGTCAGAAACCATCAAAGAACTGAAATTTGTGAGTTCATATAATACATGTGCCTGAAATATCAGAGTGTGGCAGGCACCTGTTTGTCAATTTGAAAGGGAAAAAAATGTTCTTACATGAACCTATTTATTGAGGCTACATCAAAGACAAACTACTTGTATGAATTAACAAACTTTAGATTTATTTTATATCCATTAATTAAACAACCCAGTGTTATGTAGCTAGAAAAAACAGAGTTTTGATAAGAAAGAACTCCCAGCAGCTGTAATACAGACTAGCTGATTTTTCAAATGCATACCACTTCAATTCAGCACTGACATTCAAATGATCAGATTTTTAGAAGAACAAAATATGGATTTTCAGCTAATTCATCTGAACAAATGAGTTAGTGGACAGCAAACAATTAACTCACAAATTGCTCTAAATGGGAAGTTAAGAGCTCTTCAGTCCTTCAATCAAGCAGGGACTTACACTGCTGAAGCTGTAGTTTAGTCCAATATGATGTCATCACTCTCCAAGGCTCAGTCAGAGGGACAGAAACAGCCTGTTTCCAGTTAGTGCAGAACAAGTAAACAAATGCTGATTTAAAGAAAACCACAAAACCAAATAGCATGACATTTTCAGGAAACACTACTCATGACACAGGGACTTGAATTCAGGCTTCTTTTAACAATGTGTGAAATGGTTGCCATTGATCTTTAAAGAAAGAATGCATGATGCGAAAGGGCCTCTCAAACAATCTGTAATCTACATGCATTTTAAAAAACACAACTAACTTAACTTTTATAATACAGTCCCCTTGTAAATTTTTACCTTTATCAAAAACACCTAGTGCCGTGGTATTTCCAACATTTACAGGTTTCATACACATAAGGCATATACTGTACATCAAGGTATTTTGTGACATAGTGCTATTGCATACTAAATCCAACAATGAGGAACACAGCCTGTTGTTTTACATCAGCTCGGAGGTTGCCACAATAACAATCCTTGTACGAGAACATGAGAGGTGAAAAGGAAAATTAAAGAGGACACTATAGCATAGTCAGGAAAGGGGAGGGGTGGCCATAAGTGGCCAACCTTATGGACTAGAAATTGTAAAGGATAGATTAGGCTAAGAAATAGAAGAACTGTTGCAACAGATTTAAGAAAATGTTGGTCTTCAAGAGTGACAGGCTCTCCCTATCACAATGTCTTGAAGCTAAGCTCCTCCCATCATACATGTTGTTGTCATCTGGCTTTGTCCTGTCTGAAATCAGATGTTTTTTTCCACTGGAAGGAACAAGTCTCTTCCTTCACAGCCTCTGCAGCCATACCTCTCAACTGCTATACATTCACATAGCACTATGTATTTTACACTCAAATTAACCCGTGCTCCACAAAGAATGACTGATTTTCCTCAGCTGAATATAGAAAAATAGACAATGACAAATGGAAAATACTGAAGGTCCATCAAGTCTGCCCAGATTTCCCTATCTGCCCCGGGACATATTATCCATACAGGATTTTATCCCCTTCCCCAGTCCACCCCCTGTTCCCCTCCCTACTGCTACCTACCTGAACAACCACCAACCCCTTCACTCTGTTCCAGCCATCCTTGACACACTTTACAGTCTTGGCACCCACCACCTCCACTGGCAGACTGTTCCATGGCTCCACCACCCTTTCCATAATGTAGAACTTCTTCCCCTTCTTCTTAAACCTTCCCTCCACCAGTTTCCACTTGTGACCTTGGTTTCTTGGCTCTCTACTCCTGCTAAATAGTTCCCCACAGTTCACCTTGTTTATTCCCTTCGGGAACTTGAAGGTTTCTTTCATCCCCCCCCCCGTCTGGTCTCCATTGAGTGTATGTTCAGTGCCTTCAGATGATCTTTGTAAGATCTGCCCTTTTGTCCCTGAATCATCTTGGTCACCCTGTGCTTCACTGTCTCCAGCCTGTCCCTGTCCTTCATTAGGTAAGGACTCCAGAATTGAACACAGTATTCCAGATGCGGCTTCACCAGTGACCTATATTGAGTTAGCAGTACCTCCTTTTTATGGTTCTGGGCGGAGCCTACAGCCATTTTGAGATCGATCATAGCTTACAAAAACAGCTGATCATGGAACCTTCCATTGGATGTTTTGAAGCATCCTTCTGAAAGTCCTACAGAGCTTGAAACACTCCACCATGATCAGCCACTACAGAATAATAGCCACACTATTTCAGCTATTAATTCCGCATTCTGGGGCAAGAACTATGCATGTCTGACTCATGCACATGCATAGTTCCACTGGCGCCACCATGTTGTGAATGGCAAAATGCCATTCACCTCAACTATTCATGCACAGGTGCCATGCATGAACAGTCATGTTGCCGCTGCCAGCACCGGCAGGAAAGAAAACTCTTCCACTGCTGCTGTCTTCCCTGCTCCCCATCCCCGTGCTGACATCGGGGTCCTCAATCCCCGTGTTGGCATTATGTAGCCCCCCCAACTCATGTGGCACACTGGGAGTCCACCCCAGTGTGCCCAAATGTATTTATTTATTTGCCCTATGCCGACATCGGGGTGCCCAATCCCTGTGTTGGCATTACGTGCCTCCCCAACTCATGTGGCACACTGGGAGCCTATCCCAGTGTGCCAAAATGTTTGTTTTTTCTTCCCCCTGCTGACATCGGGGTGCACAATCCCTGTGCCAGCATCATGTACCTACCCCCCAACTCATGTGGCACACTGGGAGCCCACCCCAGTGTGCTCAAATGTATGTTTTTTTCCTGTAAATAAAGAAAGCCTTCCCCTGACGTGTTTTTTTAACCTGCAAAAAAAATGGTCCTTCGTCATCGCCCCAGTCCCCCTCTCCCCCATCCCCACTCTCCCACTGAGTATCAACCTCCCCACACCCCCCTTACCCCATACTTACCTCCGGAGGTCGGTGCTGTCATCTTCTCTGGACCAGGACACATCTACACTCTTCAAAGTCAAACCGCAAACTGAAGAATCAAAGGTAAGCGTGCTATAATGGCATTCAATGGGTTTTTCAACTTAAGTTGATAAATCAGCCATTTTTGGGAATTTTGGCGTCAAATTTTCAACATGGGGTTCTTGGGACCCCACCTCATGAACAGTGTCACTGTCATTTTGTTACTCAGTCCCAAAAGGTGATTTCGCTGCTGCTGTGCGGAATCACCTTTTGGGACCGATTAATGAAATGGCAGTGCCTCTATTCATGAGGTAGAGTCCCAAAAAGCCCATGTTGCAAATTTGGTGAAAAAATTCCCCAAAATGACTGTGTTATGCGTGTATGTTGCGCAGTTTCTACGCATGCTCCTAACTTTGCCAATTTTTAATATTTTCATTCCAGATTTTCAACATTGCTATTTCTGCACACTCCTTTCTAACAGTACAGCTGTCTCTTTTTTTACATCCTGCCCAAAACATGTTTCTGCACCTGTGGTACAGCATGGCATGGTCACTCTTCGAAATCACCTTTCGGGACAAGTGAACAAAATAACACTGGCACTCTTCATAAGGAGGGATCCCAAAAAGGCCCTATTGAAGGTTTTGGTGCAACATCTCCAAACAGTGGCCAAGTTACACCTGGGTGTTCAATAATTTCTATGCACACATGTAACTTTGGTCATTTGGTAGCCCGTTGCAGCCCTATTGGTTCTGGCTAGAGTTTGTTCCAATTGTCAGTACTCTTTCCGATACACCCTGGCATCCTACCAGCCTCACTATAGGCCTTGTTACACTAACTTGATTGTTTGATGGAGTCACTAATGATGACTCCCCGGTCATTGTCCTCTTCCACAGTGCTTAGTTTAACCCCTTGCATGCAGTACTTTGTCCTGGGCGTTTTTTTCCATAGGTGCATAATCTTACATTTTTTGGCATTGAATTTCAACTGCCACATTTTGACCACCTCTGTAGCCTTTGTAGATCCCTCTGCATCTCCCTGATCCCTTTGTCCTTATCTACCCTACCACAGAGCTTTGTATCAATATCTACTTCATCCCTTTGTCACTATCTACCCTACCACATAGCTTCATGTGATCTGCAGAGACACAACTTGCCACAGATGCCCGCTTCAATGTCATTGATGAACAGGACGGGATCCAGGACAGATCCCTGTGTCACCCCACTCGGGTCTTCTCTCTCTTCTGGTTTGATCCTGTTTATCACTAACCACTGTTGTCTGTCCTTCAACCAGTTTCCTACTTGTCTAACCATGTCCCTAGCCAAGCTCAAGTACTCCAGCTTTTTCAACAGTCTTCTGTGTGGCACTGAATCAAAAGCCTTGCTGAAATCAAAGTGACTAAATCCACAGCATGTCCCCATCCATTGCCTCTTTCACCCAATCAAAGAAATCTATCAGGTTGGTTTGACAAGACCTCTGTGCCACAAAGTCATGATGTTTACTATCTTGTAGACCATTGCTGTCTAGGTAGTACACTAGGTCTTCTTTAATGAGACAGGTCTGTAATTTCCTCGGTGCTTCTTGCCCTTCCCTTGTCTAACAACATTATGTCCACTACCTTTCAGTCTTTCAGAACTACCCCTGTCTGAATTGTGCTATTGAATAGCTCTACCTAGGGCTCAGCCAATTCCACAGTCAATTCCTTGAGCGCCCTTGGGTGCATCCTATCTAACCCTTGGGTTTCATATACCTTTAGGGTTTAAAGCCCTTCCGAACCCTTTCTCTGGTAAATGCTGGCTGCCTTATTTCAGGAATGCTCCTGATGGCTGCCTTGATGCTACTGTCAGGCTGGGGCCCACTGTCTTCCCCTGTGAAGGCAGCAGAAGTAATTGTTAAGGATGGCTGCTTTTTGTTCATCTTCCTCTAGTACATCAAAACATTAACTTAACTTGACAGAAATATTCCTTAACACTATGCATATGGGGCCCACTGTTCTTATTATTCTTTAAAATAAGAAAGTGCTACACATTCTGGCCCTTTACTCCACATTTTGAATACCAGTACTATGCATTTCAGTGCTGACAGGTTGAGAGTTGTGCCTGCGGCGTTAGAGGGATTCCAGATCTTCTTTGAGGATATTGACTCCATTAGACCACACCTTTGAAACTATATCTGTCAGCGCTAGGACCACATGGAGATTTTGTTAGCCAGGGGAGCCCACGATGATGTACCAAGTCTGCATATATATGTGTGGGTGGCCCATAACTCCTCAGTTCTTTTTCTACTGTTGACCATCCTCATCAGACCTGCTGAAGGAAACACCATCAACTTAGCATAACTTCATTTTACTAAAGTGTTTATAAAGAAAAATAAAAGCTGAAGTCAAAAGAGCTTTTATATCAGTATTGTAAGTGTGGAGATAACATTTACAAAGAAGACACATACACAGTCTGTGTGTGCTGTCTGGGCCTGTCTCACAATGTGAAGACTTATGAGATTTGCCAGAGTTTCAACCAGGCAAGGTGACACTGCAAGAAAGCTCTAGAAAATGTCCATCTCATAAGATTAGTTTGACAGGACCTTCCTGTTGTAAACCCATGCTGTCTTGGATCCTGTGCTCCTATGGATTCCAGGTGTTGCACTATCCTTTCCTTAAGGAGTGCCTCCATAATCTTGCCCACTACTGAGGTAAGACTGACTGGTCTGTAGCCTCCTGCCTCTTACCTGCAGCCACTCTTGTGAGTGGGATCACATGAGCCCTTCTCCAGTCTTCTGAGACCTCTCCTGTGCTCAGAGACTCACTAAACAATTCTGCTAATAGCTCTGCTAATTCCACCCTTAGCTCCTTTAGTGCCCTGGGATGTATGTCATCAGGTCCCATTGCCTTGTCTCCCTCTGAGCTTAGCGAGCTCTTGTAGGACCCTTTCTTTTGTGAAGGGACTTGTGCACACCTCCCTCCACCATGTGTCCATGGTGCTGAGCTGTGGGCCCTGCCATACCTTCTCCTCAGTAAATACTGAGCAGAAGTATCTATTTAGGATAGATGCTTTTCCTTGGTCCTCCTCCACACACTCCCCCTTATCCCCTTTGATCTTAGCAATACCCCTCTGGACTTTCTCCTTTCACTAATGTATCTATAGAAAGTCTTGTCCCCTTCTTTTACTGTTCGTGCTAGTGTTTCCTCCGTTTGAACCTTTTCCTGCCTTATTGCCTTCCCTGCTTCCCTTAGGGAAGTTTGGTATGCTTCCCTATCTTCGTCCAGCTGCATTCCCTTATATTTCCTGAAGGCCACCCTTTTGGCTCTGACCTTTTCTGCTACTGTTTTTGAGAACCAAAGTGGTTTCCTCCTTTTTTTGCACTTGCTTTTCTTCCTAACACAATGGGATGTTGCTTCAAGCATTGCATCCTTAATGCTTGCCCACTTTGCCTGTACCTCCTCACCTGTATTTCTTCTTGCCAGGGCAAACTTAACTCTGTTGGTCATCTTATCAAAGTTAGCTTCTCTGGAGTCCCATATTTTTGTCTTGGAATGGGATGACTTAGTTCTAGTGGCCAAATTGGACCATACCATGTGATGGTCACTGGCCCCCAGGCAACCTTCTACCTGGAGATCTGTGATCCTTTCCCCGTTAGTCAGTACTAGATCCAGGATAGTTCTGTCTCTTGTGGGTTGTTGTACCAATTGTTTGAGGCCCTTCCACTGTGTGCCTAGTTCTGGCAGATGTTTCTGCTGGTATTGACCAATCTGTATCTGGCATGTTGAAGTCTCCCATTATCAGAATCTCCCCTTTAGCTGTCATGTTTTGTATATCTTCTAACAGTAATGTGTCTATGCCTTCCCCCTCCCCGATCTGGAGGCCTGTAGACAACCCCGGTTTGTTTGGCTGTCCCATTTCCTGTTTCCAAGGTGACCCACAGTTCTTCTGGCTCCTTATGTGTGTTCTGAATTTTGTAGCTTTGATATTTTCATTGACATAAAGGGCCATTCCCCCCTCCCCCTTTTTCACCTCGGTCTCTTCTGAACAGTACATAGCTGGGTACTGAAGTCTCCCAAGCATGGCTACTGGTAAACCATGCATCGACAATGGCTACTATGTCCAGTTTAGCCTCTGTCATTATTGCCTCCGGGTCTGGGATCTTGTTTCCCAGACTGTGGGCATTTGTGTACATGATTTTTCATTGGCCAGATTTCGGTGCGTTAGTTGTGGGGCAAGGTCCGGCTTTTCCCTTGCGCGTCATATGGGGAGCCAGAACTTTTTCCTTACCTTGTGATGTAAATGAACTACAAACATGCCGAACTCCTGTTTGATCACTAACTGAGGTGGGAGGGATGCTCTTCCCATTCCATGTATTGGGTGCTGCACCCCTTCCCCATTTGCTAGCTTAAATATTCTGAAAATAGAATATATATATATATATATACAAAATACATATAAAAAGTGACTACCACTAACACTCATCAATAAATATCTAGGATGACATTTAAAAGATAATTCTTTTTAACTTAAATGCAGCAGTAAATTCGTTTGGTTTCTCAGAGGATTGCTGTAATAACCCAAAATTTGTGGGTATTGTCAAGTCCATAATGTTGTACCAAAATCACATAATTCAGTGCATAGGAATTTGTTTCCTGTTCCTTAGGCATCTGAAAAGGATACACAAACAATAATGGATCAGTACCAGATAGAAAATAGTGCTTGGAAACTGTTAAATTAATTAACTGGTAAACCCTGCTGAAAAGGAAACAACAGCCAAGGCAGCAGCATTACTGTTTCCTAATACATGACAGTAATTCAGTTTTATCATTTAGGCTGGGTGGTCTCAATGCTCCCAACATAAAATCCAAAATGATTCTCTCTGTTCCAATTTTTCATCCAAATCCCCCCCCAACCCGCTGTCTCAGTCCAACAAAATTTGAAACTGTGTCCTACTGTGCCAACCATCCTGCAATGATTTACCAAGGCATTACCATTGTCATGCGCTATTAATAAATGTAAATGTTCCCCTATCCATGCCTTAAAGTGCCTAGTGGTCTTACCGACATAAAAGGTCCCACATTCACATGTAGCTAAATATAACAAATATTTAATATTACAGTTAAAACAACTCCTGAAATCATAACTTTTGGTACTATTGCATGTAGTGAATGTTGTAGTTCTCAGAATGGACTGACAAAATTTACAGTTACTGCAGGTAAATTTACCAACTGGTAAAGGTGGCAACCAATTTCCCAGAAGTACTGGAACTGGCATCCCTAATGTGGCTATGTACTAGCCTGTCCCTAAGATTTCTGCCACATTTACTGTATATAACATTCTTGGTCTATCTTTTGTGGCTTCTTTTAATAAGGGATCTGTTTGGAGTATGTTCCAGTTGTCATTTAGGATTTTTGTATCCCTTGGGCATGCCTACTGAATTGTATCACAAAATTCATTCTGAGGGGCCCATTTTCTCTCTCTTTTACCCTTCGTAAATTGTCTCTGTCTGTTTCAAGGGCTTCACTAAATGCTTGGGTCACCATGCCACTACTATATCCCCCGGCAACAAATCTACGATACATATCTGAACCATTTGCTATGAAGTCAGCATCCTCACTACAGTTCCTCTGTACTCTCAACATTTAGGCTTTGGGTATGTTGTTTTTCATATGGTGTGGGTGGCAGCTGGAGGCTAATAAAAGTGAGTTCCTGTCAGTCTCCTTCCTAGAAAGATCTGTTTTATATGTATCATCTTCTTTTTTTATGATGGTAAGGTCCAGGAAGAAAATGGACCGGGAGTCACATTGATCTGAAAATTTTAAGTTCTGGTTATTTTTTTCCAAGGTCGAAACAAATTCTCTCAACTCCTCACTGCTGCCATGCCACACCATAAATATGTCATCTATAAAACAATGCCAAATGTCAGTCCTATCATAAAAAGAATTGACCTTGCTGTCATTGATGGTTTCTTTTCCCACTTGCCCAAAAAGAGATTAGCATAATTTGGAGCAAAAGTTGCTCCTATAGCTGTCCCTTTAAGTTGAAGGTAAAAAGAATCCTGAAAGAGAAAGCAGTTTTTTGTAAGAACATGATCAGAGCATTCTAATAAAAATTCCACTTTTCTCTGGTCCATGTTCACATCACCATCTAACCAGTACTGCAGTGCTTCCAAACCCTTCTCATTGGGTATGTTGGTATATAATGAGCATATGTCCATGGACACTGAGAGCCAATCAGATTCAGACTGCATATCATCAATTACCTCTAGTATGTGTGTTGTGTCTCTTACATAAGATGGCAATGTAAAGACATACTTTCTAATATGTGCATCTACAAATGTTGACAAAGGCTCCACTAAGGAGCCAATGCTCCCCACTATAGGGCGCCTAGGTGGATCCTGCATGCTTTTATGTATCTTAGGAAGTACATACATACTTGCCTTAACTGGACAGGGAACAGTAAGGTACATCAATTCATTCTGGTCTGTTATGCCCTCTGATTCTTCAGTAAACAAAAAAGCATCAATATCCCTCTTGAACTGCATAGTTGGGTCCCCCCTAAGTTTTTTTTTTTTTTATAAAAAGAACTATCAGACATAGCCTTGTTATTTCTTTCATATATTGTTCAGTGGACATGACCACAATGGAACCACCCTTATCAGCTGGCTTGATTATTAGTTTCTTATTTTCCTCAAGGGACTTCAAAGCCAGTGATTCATTCTTAGTAATGTTCACATAGCCCAGTTTCACATCAGCGGCTAGTAATGCCATCATACTATTCTCATAGGCACGTTCAGACACCCTAACAGTCTCATTATATGGTGGCAAGAAAGTGGATGGAGGTTTAAAAGACCTTACCTCATGGTAGCTTGTATTAACACCCTCTTCTGGTACTGTCTCTTGTTGTACTCCATGACACATTTTTTTTGCTTTTCGAAGTAAGCTTTTAGGTTCAAATTCTGGGTAAACCTGTGTATATTAACGTATATGTCAAATGGTTTCGAGTCTACAGTAGATATACAGTAGTAGCACCGAATTAGTCAAGGGATTTTTAAGGATTTTTAAAAATTCCTATTGAGAATTGTGAAACCTTTAGTTAGGGATTTTGTTTTGTTTGTTAGTGTGTTCACTGCTACACAGAGAGGGTTGTCTCATCTGATAGTGTAGTTGAAAATCTACCAGATGGCACTTAAGTACTATAATATGAATTGGCCTCTTTCTGTAGGTATAACAAAAAGAATTTTAGAGGATTTTTTTCCCTAAATTTTGTGAAGGATAAATAGGGAATCTCACAAAATTGCTTGACAAATTCAGCGCTACTACTGTAAATGACAACCCCTTTAGTAATAAAGACAGTTGATCAGCTGTGAGTTCTTGACCTGAGATGTTAAATACAATATTTTCCTGATTTATTTTATTCTGCTATGGGCTTTGTCGTATTTTCTGCCTCCCCTCCTTGTCCTTGCTGGTTTCCTGGGCTGGGTGCAGGTGCAATTGGCCCCTCAGTTGTCACACTTCCCTCACTGGTTCCTCAAACTGGATTGTTCTGCCATTCCGCCTGTGGTCCAATTGGCCTCTGGTTCCTCCTCTAAAAAATATCCTCCACTTTGGATTCGCTGTTGGAAGTGTAGATTGAAGACTGTCTTCTATTTTTTCAAAATGGAGCTTAGTTGGTGTGCTGGTCAGGGATGGGATTGCTGGCCTTCTTGATTTGGATGTCCCTTATTCCTATTCCAGTTTCTCCCCCTATTACTTCTTTCTTTATTGCTATTTTTATTCCAGTTGAAAACTCTGTCATGCAGGTAATCTTGCCTGTACCTTTCAGATTTTTTAAGCTTGGTTCATTTATTCTTTTTTTCTTCTCTCTGAATGTTATTCTTTAGCTTTTTCTTTAGTGTTTCAAATTCAGAGTGTTCCTTAAAAGTTAGCACTGCAGCTTCCTTTATCTGTATATCCACTAAGACATCTGGCTGCTGGGTTTGGTAATCCTTTATTACAGTTTAAATGAGGGCATTAGTTCCTAGCTGGAGGGATTCCTTCCAATCATGAATAAAAACTCCTCTGTCCCACCCATAGCCAGATGTGTTAGTAGTAACACATAGGCCCTGAGGTGAGTGCCCCATTTTTAAATATGCTTCAAGAGTTGTACACCTCAATAGTTTCTGTGACCTTTAACAATTGCTCTCTCCAGTTCCAAAAAAGCAGATTTAATGTCCAGTACCTGCTCTCTCTCGTTAATAAATCCA
Source organism: Neoceratodus forsteri (assembly GCA_016271365.2). NCBI lineage: Eukaryota > Metazoa > Chordata > Ceratodontiformes > Ceratodontidae > Neoceratodus > Neoceratodus forsteri. Next base: position 1,547,315,815 of record CM057455.1, on the reverse strand, counting down.
GTGCTTTTAAAGGCAAACTTATCTTTTAAATGTTATCCTATTTATTTATTGGTGGGTGTTAGTGGTGGTCACTTTTTTTTTTTTGTAATTATGCTTTATACTCCCCCCCCCTTACTGCCTGCCAGCTCCGACTCCTTCAGGACATCCAAGTAGTCATCCTGCTGCTGTCTGCCGCACTGAACCAACCCCCCCAGTCCTCCATGGAGCTTCAGTTTACCCCCCCGAGCTGGGACAAGGTGGGGCTCTGAAACCTGTAATCCTACACTTTGTCAGGCCCCGGAGGTGGTTGGCGAGCAGGGTTAAATCGGAGACATGCCCCGGGAAGTCCGTCATCCCAGAGCCGGCAGGTGTATTTCCCATTTTCTCCCTGATGCAGTGAAATCCCCTGATGTCATGATGCTGAGCGCCAATGTCCACTGCACTATTTGGCCACCCGTCCCCTCCAAGTGGGGCTTGTGGTTTGCCTGGGCTTCCACTCGAGATCACGCACAAGGAGCATGGGCATAGGCCATCCCCCCACCCCTGGAGATGGTGAGCTGTCATGGGACGCTCAAGCTGTGCTCCCCCCCTGGCTGACCCAACCAGTGACCCGAATCCAATCCCAAACCCGGGTCGCTGGCGTGGTGTGAGGTGTGGCATCCAGCACCTCAACCCACAGTGCCACTGTGCCGGCCCCATGGTCACTTTTTAAATGTATTTTGTATATGTATATTCTGTTGGTTGCAGCCGTCACTTTATTGAGCACTGAGCACTTGTACATATGTGTATGGACCTTGCCTTTAAAAGCACTGCCCCTTTAACTGTTTAACTATTTAAGATAGCATGTGACTGCTGGGATCATTCCCATGATTAAGGCCTGAGTGGCGAAACTGGTCGGGGTCCCAAAGGTACGATCCGTATCTTTATGCTTTTTAAAATATTTTTTTAATAAAGCTTGTTTGCCTTCAGCTCGAGTGGTGCTAGTATTGTTTGTTTCCTTGGTTGAATGGTTACTCAGCACACTCGGCACAGCGAAGCAGTCTTGTTTGTTCCATCTCCTTGTACTCAGCCCTCAGCGATGGGTTCATCTAACACACCACAGGTTCCTCCTTCTCAGCTACCATCGGTGTCACCGGTGTGTTCTGCGGTTCCCATCGGTAATGGAAATGTTGACGATGAAATAGAATATAATCCTGACCTCATAGATTTAGAGGAGGAATACGAGGAAGAACAAAATTTAGCACCTCTCTATAGTTCTACCCTCTCATCCTGCAGTGAGTACTTGGTGGTCTGTATCTTGAGATCTCCTCTTGTGGATCCAACTTTTCAAGCTAATGTAGTCCGCCATGGGCTTTGCTGTGGAAGAGGAAGATTCCACAAAAAGAAATCAAGTGGAATTTTCAGAGGTGCCCTTTACACCCTTCATTATAATCGCATCTATATATCTTGCATTAAAGGATGCTACCTTTGCTGCATGGTACAGACCAAACTCACTGCCTGCAGTTCCTTGAAAGGCTGATTAGCAGTATCCTGTACCATCTGCTAAGCCTTATTATGTTCACCAGCCAGAAACTGACACTTTAATCATCATGGCTGCTCACGATAGGTCTAGGGCATCTAAACATATGAGCACTTTACCTCCTGATAAAGAATCTAGGAGGCTGGATGTGATGGGCAAGCATACTTATGCTTCTACATCACTTGGCCTTAGGATTGCAAACCACCAGGCCCACATAATAAAATATCAGAACAGCCTATGGAAAGCTGCTTGTACTGCAGCCCAGGCTTTGCCTGATGGCTCTGCCAAGAATGAGTTAATTAAAACATCCTCTGGTGCTGAGGCTGGCGGCAAACATTTGCTACATTCAGCTTATGATATCTCGGATGCTTCTGTCAGAACTGCTGCTTCAAGCATTTTCCTGAGGAGCTATTCTTGCTGGCTTTGCCAATGATTTGCAAAAAGCAGTTTTGAAAGCCCCTTTTAGAGGGACAGAACTTTGTGGCTATGATTTTGAAGAGGCCCTTCATGGCCTTCAGACCTCAGAAATGACTCTAAGGTTTGCAAAGGCCCTGTAACCCACTCATGCTAGGGGCTGTGGGTGGGGCTCCTTTTATCAGCCTGCTGACAGATGTAGCCGTGCATACCAAAAGCAATGCTGTGGTAAGGAAAGTGTCCCCCTGCCAGGTCCCGCCCCCTAAGGTGCCCATGCAAAAGCACCGAAAGCAGTCTGTACCAGTGGCACTGCCCTCACCGGTTCTGCCTGACTTTCTTCCAACTATACCCCCATCTCCATTGTTTACCTCCAGGGGTTGTTGTGGGGGGCAGGATCTCCCTGCATCGGAAACAATGGCAGGAGATCATTATGGATGAGGTGGTTCTGGAGATAATTGCAATGGAGAATGCCCTGGTGCTGTTAGAAGCCCTCAAGATCATCCTACGCCTCCTTCCTGTTATCCTCTGGGCCTCTTGTCCCTTCTGAAGAAACAAGTTCCGTTATTATTCCATAGAACACAGAAACATAGAATTTGGCAGCAGATAAAGACAGCTTGGCCTGTCCAGTCTGCCCATTTCTCTCTACCTATACTATTGCCACAGACCATAACCATTCTTTCTCTCTCCCTTCTTCCTTTCCACTATGATTCCCTTGTGCTTATCCCATGCTTTCTTCAACCCCACCACTGTTCCCCCCCACCACCACCTCAGCTGGAAGGCTGTTCCAGGAATCCACCACTCTTTCTGCGAAGAAGTACTCCCTCAAATCTCTCCTAAATGTACCCCACTCCAGCTTCATATGCATGTCCACTTGTTCTTGAGCACCTTTTCTTCTAAAAAATACTTCCTTTCTGTAACTTATTTACCCCATGAGGTATTTAAATGTCACTAACATATCCCCTCTCTCCCTCCTATGTTTCAGGGTGTACATATTTAGGTCCTTTAGCTTCTCCTTAAAGGGCTTTTGGTGCAGCTCCTGCTCCATTTTAGTTGTCCTCCTCTGAACCACCTCCACTTTGTCTATGTCCTTCTGGAGATGTGGTCTTCAGAACCTGACACTGTATTCTAGATGGGGTCTTACCAGTGATCTATACAGAGGCAACACCACATCCCTATTTCTGCTGGCGACACCCCACCCTGTGCACCCCAGCATCCTACTAGCCACCGTGACTGCCTTGTTGCACTGCCTGGCCATCTTTAGGTCATCTGATATGATTCCCCCAAGGTCTCTTTCTTGTTTGATGGTTGTCAATACCACTCCACCCATTTTGTACTCTATCCCTACATTTCTGTGCCCTAAGTGCATTATTTTGCACTTCATTGCATTGAAATCCAGCTGCCATACCCTTGACTGCTGTTCTAATTTTTTCAGGTCTCTGCTCATCCTTTCCAGCCCCCAGAGTATCCACCCTATTGCCGATTTTGGTGTCATCTACAAAGAGGCAGACCTTCCCTTCCAGCTCCTCTGTTATGTCACTGATCCCTGAGGCACACCACTGGTCACCCTCCCTTCCTCGGAGTGAAGTCAGTTTACCACCACCATCTGTCGCCTATACCTTAACAAATTTCTTATCCAGTTTGCAACCTTTGGACCCACTCCTAAACTACCTGGCTCTCTTGCTAGTCTCCTATGTCATATGCTTCTGAGGAAGGACTTGGTTGGTCTGAAAGCTTAGGCACTGTTTTATTTTTGTAACATTTATGTTGGTCCAATAAAAGGTATCAAATCATTTGCTTCTGGATCTAGTCTCCTATGTGGCATGGTGTTAAAAGCCTTACTGAAATCTAGGTAGGCCATATCCACTGCTCCACCCTGATCTAAATCCTTTGTCACGCAATTAAATAAATCTATCAAATTAATTTGACATGACACCCCCCGTGAAACCACGCTGTCTCAGGACTTGTAACCCACTGAATTCAAGATATTCCACAATCCTTTCCCTCAGCCATGATTCCATTAACTTTTCTACCATCATTGTCAGGCTGACTGGCCTATAATTGCTAGCCTCCTCCTTGCTACCACTTCTGTGTAGTGGGACTATATCCGCCTTCCTTCAGTCCTCCGGAATCATTCCTGTTTCCAATGAACTGTAAAATAAAATCATCAGAGGTGCAGCCAGTATCTTCCTGAGCTCCCTCAATACCCTTGGATGCACCCCATCTGGCTTCATTGCTTTATCCAATGCCTTACTCCAAAAACATGCTGCAGAATCAGTTCCTCCTCGAGAGAGAAACAAAGAATCTTCATCGGGGGTATCTCAGTCATCAAGTCACTCTGTAGGAACTTCACCATCGGTGAAGCAGGATCCACACGGAAGATTTTCCAGCAGTACCACTGGGGCCACCCATGCCGACATTACCTGCCAACGTCATCAGCCTTATAAAGGTGTGAGCAGCCCTGCTCCCTCCTCAGTTCTTTCTTACTGTTGACTGTTTGTATGGGTCTCTTCGGAAGCTCTGACACAGTTTTGTGCCATTTGCATCTACAACTTTTCTTTATCCATTTTTTTAGAATCACTTTTTAATAAGAGATTCCATTACTTTGTTTATGTCAAGAGTTAATCCTTCCATTTCTCTCTTCAGTCGCTGCCACTGCTGAAAGAAGACTGCCTCTTCAGGTGACTCAATATGTGTACCCTGGAGCAAAGGAGGGAGAGAGGTGATATGATTGAAACATTCAAACACCTTAAGGGCATTAACAAGGTGAAAGAGTTGAACATGTTTCAATATAAGAAAAATAGCAGGACAAGAGGACACAGAATGAGATTAGAGGGAGGCTGATTAAGGGTTAACGTGAGGAAGTTATTTTTCACAAAAAGGGTGGTGATGCATGGAATGGCCTACCTCAGGAAGTGGTAGATATGAATACAGTGCAGGGCTTCCAACAGGCATGGGATAGGCATAAGGGAGCAATACAGATATGTAGGAATAGATAGGCCATTGACAAAGCAAATGCCGATGGCACATTCATAAGGTAGAAAAAGAAATGGGCAGACTGGATGGGCCGTTCGGTCCTTATCTGCCATCAACTTCTATGTTTCTATGTTTCTATGACTATATCCTCTGTGTCTGTTGTCTTGGGCCTGACCACGACATCTTAGACTATGAGCTCTGCCAGAAAGTCGATCAAACCACCCTTAGGCAATGCACAAAGGCTCTTAAAAAATTCCTGATGGAACAACTGGTAGGCAGTTCTGGGCAGGGGTCCTCCAGGGTTCCTCCTTCCCAGTCACCAGCAGGTTTGTCAAATTCCAAGGCTGCAAAGGCCTGAGGCAAGTCCTCAGGGAAAAGTTTCAAGAAAGACCATAAACGGGACTGCTCCCACCCTGTGGTGGTCCCAATCCGCAAAGGCCTCTTCATCTTCCTCCAGTGGTACTCTGTTGGTTGCGGCTGCACCGACATCTGCTGCTGTCCAGGCCTCTGCTCCTCCCAGGCCCATAAAGATAGTGCTGCCTTCTGCTTCTCAGGGAGGCCAGTCATCGACCCTTAGGTTGTTAGCCCCCAGTTCGTCGATGCTTAGGTCATCAATGGCAACTCCTCCACTGCAGCCTGATACCTCTTCAGACCCATGTCTGTCTGGCTCTTTGGGCTCCCAGGCCCTGATGGACAGGTTGCCACACCCTGTGCCAATGGTCCCTCCTCCATCGATGCACCAGTCTCCTGCCATTGACCTCAATTATATCCTGGCCTGGTTCACTACAGCCCTGGTCCACCAAATGGGTTTTTATAGGCTTGGGTCCCCTGCAGTGTCCACAGCGCCATCAATGCCACTTCAGCTTCCTTGGGTGGTTCCTGTGGGCTGTTGTCAGTTCCTTATTCATCAGACCTCGAGTTGGAGCAGGTCGATGTTGAGGAAAAGTACCATCCTGACCTCATCCTACCTGAGGAAGAGGATGACGAGGAGGAACCTTTTTCCTCTGATAGGTCCACTGCCTTTCAGTGAGTGAGGACTCTATCAAGCATACTCCCATGTCACCTCTAGTGGACTCTGCTTTCTTAAATGTTATGAAGCAGCTGTCCATAGCAATGGGCTTCCATACTGAGGAAGGGGATGCCACCAGATGGGAGCTGGTGGGATTTCTGGAAATCCCAGAATCTCCTCCTACGGTCATTCCTCCTATCCTCTCAGCCTTGTGGAATGCCACTACTGCTGCCTGACATAGGCCTGACATGGTCTCTGCCATTCCTTGCTGGGTGGATAAGTTGTATCATGCCCCTCAGGGCCTACCTTACTATGCTGCCCAACACAAGACCAATTCTATGGTCATTAAAGCAGCACATGACAGGTCCAAGGTGCCTTTCCTGATATGTTATGGTCTCACACTGTCCGAGCACCTTGGCTGCCTCCCCCCGACAGGGAATCTAGGTGCATTGACCTTTGGGGTAAGAGGGTACACACCTCCTCCACCTTGGGGCTGTGGATTGCTAATTACCTCCAACACATGGTTAAATCTCAGAATATGATCTGGAAGAAGGGCAAGGCAGCTGCCCAGACCCTTCCAGAGTGCTTCCAGAAACACTGAGGATATTAATAAGCATCTCCTCAGGGCCTTGTATGATATGTCTGACACTGGTGCCAGGGCTGCTGCCACAGATATCTGCCTTCGTTGCTTGCTGTTGCTAGCCTTGCTTGTAGAGCAGAAAGCAGCTAACTAAAAGAAAGAAAAGAAAGAAAGTCAGTAGGAGGAAAGAGAGCTTACCTGGGGGTGTGGTTTAGACACTATAAAAGCAGGTGAGTCAAATTACAACTTCCTGTTGCTAGCCTTGCTTGTAGAGCAGAAAGCAGCTAACTAAAAGAAGCTACATTTTCTTCTTAATTTAAAACGTATATCTCAGTAGGAGTCAGTGTCTGTTAAGATTAAGTAGACAGATAACTTTATTAGAAGTAGAAGGGGACTTATTTAGGTTTAAAAAAAGAAAGAAAAGAAAGAAAGTCAGTGTGTATTCTATGCAGTGAAGGGTACTGTATCAGCTCACTTTGCTAAGCCAGTAGGAGGAAAGAGAGCTTACCTGGGGGTGTGGTTTAGACACTATAAAAGCAGGTGAGTCAAATTACAACTTCCTGTTGCTAGTCTTGCTTGTAGAGCAGAAAGCAGCTAACTAAAAGAAGCTACATTTTCTTCTTAATTTAAAACGTATATCTCAGCAGGAGTCAGTGTCTGTTAAGATTAAGTAGACAGATGCAGGAGGAAAGAGAGCTTACCTGGGGGTGTGGTTTAGACACTATTACAACTTCCTGTTGCTAGCCTTTTTTCTTACTAATTGCCCTCCACCCACCCACCCAAAGCCAGTTCTACTTTTATAGCCACTGGATTTGACTGTCAACAGGAACTTCCTGTTTGGCAGTAGGAAGACAAGGATCATAGAGAAACATTGGTTTTGTCAACCCTAAAGTAGAAAAAGTAGCTCACTCTCCCTCCCTAGCTGTTGGAGGTCTGATATTGAGCAAGGAAGAAGGAGGCTACTGAAGAAGATAGGAAGTTGCTGTCCCAGAACAGGAAGGGTGAGAGTTGTAAGGAGAGGAGAGAGTAAGCATCCAGAGAAACAGTAGAGGGGACACAAAATAAGACATGATAGTAGTGGTGCAGTGCAATGGCTGTGGGGTGGCAGTGTTCTGGGAGACATTCTGGAGGCTGCGATGCTGCCCTATTTGCAGGCACCTCTCTGGTCTGAGAGAGGAGGTTGCCTGTCTCCAGGCTGACCTGGTTAGGATTAGTGAAACCTCCTCCCCACCCAGAGACCACCAGGGCCAATGCCACTACCTCAGAGGTTGCCAAGAAAGAGGAGAGGCTGGACCAGGGTGGGGCTCAAGGAGAGGATAGGTGGTGGAACAGAGTTGCATCCCTCCAGCTGTACCTCTTCACAATTCATTCGCTCTTCTGGTGGATAGTGGTTCCTCTATGAGGCACCTGCAGTGGAGACCAAGGAGGATGCTGGGAACCTTCACAAAGGAGACCCAAAGGAGGGTGGCATGGGACCCCACAGGGGAAGGAAACAACTCGTGGTGGGGGACTCAATCATTAGGGGGTAGAAATGGGGGAGGATGGGGAGAGGGAGGTAAGGTGCCTTCCTGGCGCCATGGCTTGGAGGGACAGGAAGCGAATCCTCAGGATTGTGGGAGGAGCTGCACGAGGGAGGGAGCTGGATGCCATTGTCCACCTGGGGACAAATGACCTGGCTAGGAATGGGATCAGAGCAGTGCAAGAGGCATTTGTAGAGTTGGGAAGGGGCCTTAGACAAGTAGCGCATACGGTAACCTTCTCAGAGGTGCTGCCTGTCTATGGCAAGGGAGATGCTAGGGCACTTCTCACCAGGGAATTCAATGAGTGGTTGAAAAACTGGTGTGGAGCTCAGGGTTTTGGCTTCATTGGGGACTGGGGAGCCACCTAGAGGAACGCAGACCTATACTGGTGCGATGGTCTGCATCTGTCCGGGGGGGACCAGGATCCTAGGTGAGAGGTTTAAATGCTTCATTGGCAAGCATTTAAACTAGCCAAGGGGGGAGGCACTGAAAAGAAGCAGGGAAATCCGAGCCTCCCCCCACAAAACATGGTGATTAGTGAGGTAAACACCAAGGTACAGAAGTTATTAGGGAGCAGAACAGATTTAAATGTAAAAAAAGGCAAAGGCAGTAAGGACAGAAATGGGGCTAAAAGGGTAAGGCTATCAAAAAGTGGAGGGTGATGAGTACCAATGCCCGTAGTCTGTGTAACAAGCTCCCTGAACTAGTGGCCTTGATGGAAGAGGGTTGCCTGGATATTGTGGCAGTCACAGAAACATGGTACACAGAGAACCATGACTGGGATGTCAACATACCAGGATACACAATCTACAGGAGGGACAGGGAGGGTAAAAGAGGAGGAGGAGTAGCTCTCTATGTAAAGGAAGGGATCAAAGCAACAGAACTAAAGAGTAAACAGGGAGCAGATGAGGCACTTTGGGTCACCCTGGAGACAGGAAATGGCACCACAATCCGCATGGGGTTGTATACAGACCCCATCTCAGGGAGGAATGGACAAGGAAATGATAGAAGGCTTTCTTAGAATGGCAGAAAAGGGAGATATTGTTGATGGGGGACCTGAATATGCCAGATGTTAATTGGAGCACCTTTGCTGCAGGCACATCCAAGAGCAGGGTCATTCTTGATGCCCTACAGGGGGCATGTCTCAGATAGCTAGTATCGGAACCCACTCGGGAGGGAGCAATCTTAGACATGGTACTTTCTAATGGGGATGGAGAAAGAATCTCAGATTTAGAAGTGGGTAGCCATCTGGGAACAAGTGACCACCAAACAGTGTGGTTCATGATAAACACAGCCATACAATCAAGCCATACAAAAGCAAGAGTACTAGACTTTAGGAGGGCTGACTTTGGGAAAATGAGAGAGTGCCTCAGAAAAGCACTAGCAAACAGGCAAGAAGGAGGGGTGGAGGAACAATGGGGAGTGATCAAAAGAGCCATCACAGAGGCAACAAGCCTTTGTGTAAAAAACAATCAATAAAACACAATGAAGGAAAAAAACGCTATGGTTCACAAAAGAGGTGGCAGGGAAGGTTAAGAAGAAAAGGACAGAATTCAGGAAATATAAGGAAACACAGAAGGAGCAGGACAGAGAACTTTATCAGTTAAAGCAGAAAGAGGCTGGGAAGGCAGTCAGAATAGCAAAGGCCCAAACTGAGGAAAGGATAGCCAATTCTGTTAAGAAGGGGATAAGACCTTTTATAGGTACATTAGGGAGCAAAGAAAGACCAAAGGAGGGATACTGAAGCTTAATAAAGGGGAGGGAATGTGGGTAGAGGGTGACAGTGAACAAGCAGGGATACTGAATGAATATTTCTGCTCAGTATTCACAAAGGAAGAGGAGGGGAAGTAACCTAAACCAAACAAGAGAAACACTCTGAAGACGGGGGCCGATACCAGTCCATTTACAGAAGAAAGGGTTCTGAAAGAACTAATAAAACTGAAGGTGGACAAAGCAATGGGGCCTGATGGGATTCACCCAAGAATTCTAAAAGAACTAAGGGTAGAACTAGTGACATCACTGACTACTCTCTTTAACAAATCATGGGAGGGTGGGGTGGTACCCGAGGACTGGAGGAGGGCAGATGTGATTCCTCTTCACAAAAGTGGGAGCAGGACAGAGGCAGGAAACTACAGACCAGTTAGTTTGACCTCAGTGGTAGGAAAAATGATGGAATCACTTCTGAAGGAAAGAATTGTTGAGTACCTAGAGGTCAGTGGGGCACAGGACCCAAGGCAGCATGGATTCACAATGGGAAGGTCGTGTCAGATGAATCTAATAGATTTCTTTGACTGGGTGACCAAAGTAGTAGACCAGGGAGGGGCTGTGGACATGGCCTACCTAGATTTTAGCAAGGCATTTGATACAGTCCCACACAAAAGATTAATGCACAGGATAGCCAGCCTTGGAATGGGTCCCAAGGTGGTAGCCTGGATAAAAAATTGGCTAGACAACAGGACGCAAAGGGTAGTAGTAAATGGAGTACACAGTGAAGAAAGGAGGGTTACTAGCAGGGTACCACAGGGTTCAGTACTGGGACCGGTCCTTTTTAATGTCTTTATAAGTGACATTGCAGAGGAACTGGAAGGAAAAGTATGTCTCTTTGCAGATGACACAAAGATCTGCAACAGGGTTGATACACAAGATGGAGTGGAAAGGATGAGAAGCGACTTGGCAAGGTTGGAGGAATGATCAAATGTATGGCAGCTCAGATTCAATGCAAAGAAGTGCAAGGTAATGCACATGGGAAACAAAACCAGGGAAGCGTATACAATGGGGGTGAGATACTGACAACAGTAAAATAGAAAGGAACCTGGGGTAATTATATCAGATGACCTAAAAGTGGGCAAGCAATGTGAGAAGACAGTAAGGAAGGCTGGGGATACTGGGATGCATGGAAGAGGCATCAATAGTAGAAAACAGGAAGTTGTTATCCCTCTGTACAGACAGTTGATGAGACCCCATCTGGAGTACTGTGTGCAGTTCTGGAGACCCCATCTCTGCAAAGACATAGACAGAGTGGAGACTGTCCAGAGGAGGGCAACCAAAATGGTGCAGGGTCTGCACCAGAAGACATACGAAGAAAGACTAAAGGAGCTTAATATGTATACTCTTGAGGAAAGAAGGGAGAGAGGGGACATGATAGAAACTTTCAAGTACCTCAAGGGAATTAACAAAGTCCAAGAGGGTAGCATCTTCCAGAAAAAGAGATGTGCAAGAACAAGGGGGCACAATTTGAAGATAGAGGGGGGACGGCTCAGGGGTAATGTGAGGAAGTATTTTTTCACTGAGAGGGTTGTGGATGCATGGAACAGCCTCTCTGAAGAGGTCGTGGAGTCAAGAACGGTGGGGAACTTCAAGAATGCATGGGACAGGCATAAGGCAGTCCTGGGACGGGTAAGAGGAAGTAAGATGTTGGTTAACTAGGATCTGCAGCTTATCTGTTAGGTAGGAATATGGGCAGACTAGGTGGGCCAAGCGGTCCTTATCTGCCTTCAAATTTTATGTTTCTATGTTTCGTAGGTACACCTGGCTAAGGGTCTCAGGTTTTGCTGCAAATGTCCAGAAGAAGGTGCTCAACACCCTTTTCAATGGCTCCAAATGATTTGGACCAGATGTTCAGGACATCATTAATGACCTACAGGCATCTGGCAGGGCTATCAAGTTTGTCCACTCACTCTATCATACACAGCCTAGGAGCAGACAGTGCCCTCTCTTTCACAAGGTGTCCCACTAGTCCAAAGCAACCTCTTGTCCTCAGGTCAATAGGAAAGGCCTCTTATACCTTGCCTACCCCCCTCCTCCTCCTCTGGTGCTGTAGCAAAGCATCCTAGGAGTGATGAATCAGCCCCAGTGGCTGGATCCACCTCAGCTTGACTCCTTGCCAGACCCCCTCTTCTGGTCCCTGACCAAGAGATGTTGGTCGGAGGTTGGTTCTCCCTCCATCTCAATCAATGGAAAACCATCACTTCAGATGCCTGGATTCTTCAGATAATAAAGAGAGGACACACTCTGGAACTTGTAGAGGTACCTCCAGAGACTCCTCCAGTACCCTGCACCTGCCCCCTGGCCCATCTAACAGTTCTCCAGGAGGAGGTACAGTCCCTTCTGCAAAAAAAGACCAATTGAGCTAGTGCCCGGGCACCAAAGAAACAAGGGTTTCTACTCTAGGTTCTTCCTGGTCCCCAAAAGAACTGGAGATATGAGGCCTATTGTAGACCTCAAGGACTTCAACCTTTATATCCAATACCAGAAATTCCGAATGGTCACTCTGCCAGGCCTGCTGCCTTTACTTAAGCAGAGTGACGGACTGTGCTCCTTGGATATGCAGGACGCCTACCTGCATATCTGAGTGTATCCTCCTCACAGGTGATTTCTCCGATTTCTTTTTCATGGCTAGCATTACCAATTCAGAGTATTGCCCATTGGCTTGTCCTCTGTGCCGCAGATCTTTACAAAGTGCTTAGCAGAGGTAGCTGTGGCTCTCTGGAGGGAGGGACTGTATGTTTTCCCCTACCTGGATGATTTTCTCCTAAAGGCTCAATCCAGAGAACAGCACCTCATGAACCTGGAGAGAACCCTTCAGCTGTTTCTCTCCTTGGGCATCACTGTCAGTCTGCCCAAGTCTGTCCTGATTCCATCCCAGAGGTTGCAGTATATAGGGGAGGTCCTGGACTCGGCGCAGGGCAAAGTCTTCCTGCACTAGACAGGGTGGAGTGCCTTATTGCTTAGGCTCAGGAGGTCGCCCAGAGCTGTTATGTTCCTGTGAGGGTGAACCTAAGACTATTTGGTCTTATGGCTGCAGCTATTGCCATTGTCCCATTGTCCAGACTGCACATGTGTGTCCTCCAGTGGATGCTCAGGGTGCAATGAGATGAATGCATGAATGACTTAGATCAGTTAGTTCTAGTTTTCTCCCCAGTCTGTAAGGTGCTCCAGTGGTGGATGGACCACAGATCCTGTTACGAGGGGTCCCATTCCAGATCTCCTCCCCACAGCAGATCTTCATCATGGATGCCTCTGATTCAGGCTGGGAAGCACACTTTGGTCCCCTTCAGACTCAAGGAACATGGTCCCAGATCAAAACCACCCTGCATATCAATTTCCTGGAGATGCGGGGAGTCCTGTATGACATGCAGACCTTTCAGAACCATCTCCTCATGGGTCAGCAGTTGATCCAGTCCGACAATCCCAGTGTGGTCTTCTATATCAAGAAGTGTGGGGGGGGGGGCACTCATACCACCTGTGCAGGGAGGTCATGAGAGTATGGTACTGGGTGCTAGACCACAGCCTGGTTCTTTTGGCAGTCCATGTCCCAGGTGTCCTAAACACCCTGGCGGAAAGCCTCAGCAGGAAACATTCCAGCATGCACAAGTGGGAACTTGTCTTATCCATCACAGAAGATCTGTTCACCTGATGGGGTTGTCCAGAGTTGGACGTTTTTGTGTCCCCACCCAATGCAAAACAGCCCAGTTTCTGCTCGCTAGATCCAGGACCTGGAGTTTTCTAGCAAAGCATGTTGTTCCTCTCCTGGAGCAGTAGGTTCCTTTTCACCTTCCCTCCATTTCTTCTGATTCAGAGGGTGCTAATCAAATTGCAGATGGAGGGGCAGGCATGATCTTGGTCACACCCTTCTGGCCATGGCAGATATGGTTTCCATTACTACAACAGTTAGCTGAGGAACCTCCAGTGGCTCTGCCTCTCTGCAGGGATCTGCTGATGCAGTCTCAGGGGACTCTGGTCCTTCTCAATCTCAAGTCCCTTCACCTGCATGCCTGGCTCCTGAGAACATAGCCATCGCCCACTTTGGGGTATCGCAGAGAGTGGCGGGTGTCCTCATGACAGCTCAGAAGCCTTTCTCTATAGCCACCTATGCCATGAAGTGGAAGAAGTTTGCCATCTGGGCTGCCAAGCATCATCTGGACCCTTTCACTTGTCCAGTGAGCCAGATTCTAGACTACCTGATTTTGCTGTTAGACTCAGGTCTCCAGTAGTCCTCCCTCAAGGTGTACCTTTCAGTTATCTCTGCCTTTCACGAGTCCGTGGGCGGTCGCACCATGGCTCAGCTAGATGTGTCTCATACCTTTCTCAGGGGCATCCTGCATCTGAAACCTCCAATCTGTTCCCCTGTCCCAGCTTGAGACTTGAATTTTGTTTTGGAGAAATTGACCCTGTCTCCAGTTGAGCCAGCTGCGTCTTGCAAGCTATGCTTTGTCTCTTGGAATGAGTTGTTTTTGGTTGCTATTACTTCTGCTCAAAGGATTTCTGAGCTTCAGGCTCTCTGGCGTGAGGAGCCTTATTTGACTTTTCACAAAGACCGGGTGTCTTTGCGCATGAATCCTAAACTTCTCCCTAAGGTGGTGTCCAAGTTTACTCTGAAGCAATCTATCCACTTACCTGTTTATTTTCCTGAGTGTGCCAGTCCATGGGAAGTGCTGCTCCATACGTTAGATGCATGCAGAATTGTGAAGTATTATCTGCTCCAAGCTAAGGAATGCAGAAGGTCAAAGCAGCTTTTTGTTTATTTCACCCCAGGAAGAAAGGGCATTCAGGTTTCTAAATAATGTTTGTCCAAATGGTTGGTACATTGTATTGTGTTCTGCTACAAGCATGACAAAGAGTTGTCAAGGCGATGAAAGCCCACTCCACAAGGGGCATGGCTACCTCTATGGCCTGCTTTAAGGGGGTCTTAGTGGCTGCCATCTGTGCTGCTGCCATCTGGAGTACCATTCATACCTTCACTAAGCAATAGTCTGGACATTGCCTCTAGAGCCTGAGCAGGCTTTGGCCAGGCTGTCTTGCAGGGTCTACTCTCCTAGGCTTTGGTTGACTTTCCTTCCAAACTGTCTTGCTGCACCTGTAACTGCTTGGGACTCTTACCTACGGTGTGAGCCGATGACTGAGATATCCCCGAAGAAGATGGAACAGTTACATAAAAACTTATGGTAACAGTAGGTCATCGAGGGGATCTCAGCCATCAGATCTGTCTTCCCTCCCACCATCTCCCTATTGTGAGGTTCTCTTCTCAGAACTGGCTTACTGGTGTATCCAGCCTTTTATTTTTGCCTGGGCACTTCTTTCTCTCCCTGGTCCCCCATGGCACGAGTTTGCTTTCTAGTCTCTGGGGGAAATAACTGAGGAGGGAGCAGGGCCACTCACACCTTTATAAGGTTGGTGACATCAGCAGGTGACATCAGTGTGGGTGGCCCCAGTGGTACTGCTGAAAAATCTTCTGTG
Organism: Neoceratodus forsteri; assembly: GCA_016271365.2. Taxonomy (NCBI): domain Eukaryota; kingdom Metazoa; phylum Chordata; order Ceratodontiformes; family Ceratodontidae; genus Neoceratodus; species Neoceratodus forsteri. Next base: position 1,547,300,585 of record CM057455.1, on the reverse strand, counting down.
TTGATCTTGCTTCACTGACAGTGAAGTTCTTACAGTGTGACCTGATGACTGAAATACCCACGAAGATCTACTGTTATGGTAAGTTCTTATTTAACTGTTCTGTTCTATTCTAGATACTTTCTAGTCCCAAAATGGACACGGGATTTGTGTCCTGTATTAGATCTTAGGGATCTCAACTTCTACATTGAATAAAAAAAGTTTCACATGGTATCCTTGCAAGTTCTGATTCCTCTTCTGCAAACAGGGGACTGGCTTTGTTCTCTGGACATGAAGGATGCATATCTGCATGTCAGCATAAGGAAATCTCACAGGCAATACCTCCACTTGTGCTGGAGGGAGACCACCACCATTTCAGAGTATTGTACTTCGGCTTGTCTTCTGCATCACTGGTCTTTACCAAATGCTTGGCAATAGTGACAGCAGCCCTTCGAAGGGAATCCATGTATGTGTTCCCCTATCTGGATGACTGGCATCTGAAGACTCCTCCAGGGATTCTGTACTACACACTCTCAGACACGGCAGTTGTTCAAAGACTTGGGGGTCACAGTGAATGTGCCAATGTCTGTGTTGACTCCCTGTCAAAGACTGCTGTACATAGGGGCAGTCATAGTCACAGAGAAGGGATGTGCTTTCCTGCCACAGGACTCCAGAGACAGTTTGATTGCTCAGGTGTAACTGGTATACAGGAGCCATTATGTGTCTGTGAGGAAAGGTTACATCTCCTGGATCTCGTTGTTGTGACCTTAGTGGCTGTGCCATTGGCACACCTTCATATGAGGATCCCTTAGTGGACACTCAGGATTCAGTGGGATCAGTTGATGGATGAGTTGGACTAAATGGTTCTTGTCACATATCCACTTCTCAGAACATTGCTATGGTGGTTGGATCGCAAAAACCTATTGGAACTGCATGTCCAAATGTGTGCCTATTTAGACCATTGGGCTAAGGTGAGGACTGTAGAGCAAATTAAAGATTTAATTGTAAGAGAATAGTTTCTTAAAATTGTACCTGATGACCTGTGCATATGGCTGCAGGACCAGGCATGCAACTCTGCAAAGGAGGCAGCAGAAAGCATTGATTTGAATGCGGCCAGCAGACCACATTCACAGTGTAAGAACTATGAGGGTGGGGCAGCACCTGGTTTTAAGGGGACTCAGGGAGGGCAGCCTAAAGGGAACCAGCCTGCACCCAAGCCCAAAACAACCCACCAGTTCTAAGGGGAACAAGGAGCTGGGGGCAAAATAATGCTGGATTTGCCAGAAAGTGGGACATCTATCCTGTGACTGCCCTAAAAACAGGAGTAAAGGGAAAAAGTCTGGGGGATGGGTGACCAAGACAGCACACCACAGTTGGTAAACTGTGCACACACTGTAGTGCCACCAAACTCCACCAAGCATATGCACCCTATTCTAGTCAATAGGACAGTAACATAGGGATTGAGGGACACTGGTGCCTCCATCTCCATGGTAAGGCAGGATGTGATCCAGGTGGAGTAGATTCTGCCGGGGCAGTTCTCCAAGATTCTGAGAGTCACGGTTCCAGTGGTCCAAAAGCCAATGGCTCATGCCTTGCTGAGCTGGGAGGATGGCTATGTGGTACAGTAGGTGGGCATTGTACCTGATATCGCTGTGGATGTGATCATGGGGAATGATTTTGACCACAGGGAAAACCTAGTATGTGTTACTACCTGTTGCCAGGCAAAAGTGCAAGCTTCTGAGGGTGAGGAGGTGGCAACACAGCCTGTGCAGACCCCTTTCTCAGCAGATGAGGAAGCAGCTAGGGTGGGTGGGTGGATGAAGGGCTAGCTAGGAGTAGCAGCCCTGAGCCCCAGCTGCAAGCAGAGGAGGTTGCCACTAGGGGCAGCTTTCCTCCAGAAGGGGAACTAGGGAGGTTTAGACAGGAGGAGCTTGGAAGGGCACAGCAAGCTGATTCTACCCTCCAAAAACTGAGAGAGATAGCAGATAGTGCTGAGGCCTCTCAAGAGATTAAAAAGTCAGTTTGTTGGGAGAATGGGCCATTGTATAAGGAGCGTACACCACAGAGGGAGCTAGAGGGAGAGGTACTCCAGCAGCTGGTAGTCCCCCGGTACTACCAAAAGCAGCTTCTGGCTCTGGCCCATGACATCATTTTTTCAGGCCACCTGGGTATTTACCGCACAAAAATGTGGCTTGCCAACAACTTCTTTTGGCCAAGCATGTACACAGATGTGGCAAATTACTTTTGGACTTGTCCACAGTGCCTGAAGGTGAGAAAGGTCGGGAACAAGGCTAAGGTGGCTTTGCTGCCCCTGCCTATTATTGATGAACCCTTTAAGAGGGTAGCTGTGGCCAGCCCGGTGGCGCTGAGGGTTGAGGAGCTGAACGCCACACCACGCACCACACTGGTGACCCAGGTATGGGAATGGACTCAGGTCATTCGGGGGTCGGCTGGGGGAGGTAAGGATTGAGAGTATGGAAGACTTCTCTCCTTCCTCAGGGAGAAGTGATTTGCCCTGCGTGTGTCAGCACAGCAAGAAGGGGTTTGGTCCACACCCAGGGTGCTTGGCTGCCTCCGCGGAGGTGGAGACATCTGCTGCACCCATTGCACGGGTGTGGGTGTGGGGGAGAAAAGAAACAGAGGAAAATACCAGGACCCAGCAGGATCCATGATGGCCTCAATGGGCCAGAAGACGTACCCCTCTGAGGGGGGGTCATAGCCCCTGCCGGGTCTGCGGAGGTGGTAAAATAATGTTGTGATAAAAAAAAGGGTAGCCTAAGTCACATTGGCAAATGATACATACTGGTTGTTGTGGCCATGTCCTCCATTGAGACAGAAAAGGTGGCTGATGAGCTCCTGGGAATCTTTAGCAGACTGGGATTTCCCCAGGAGATTGTTGTCCTTAATGACCAGTTTTGTGGGAGAAGGGCAGGTGAAACAGCTCAGTGCTTCGCACTATCACCCTGAGACAAATAGCCTGGTTGAGCGGTTCAATGAGACCCTTAAAACTATGCTATGGGCATTTGCTGACCAGCACAAAAGGGAGTGGGACAAATATTTGCCCCCCCCTCCTGTTTGCTTACAGGGAAGTCCCACAGAAGTCCACAGGGATCTCACCCTTCGAGCTCCTGTTTGGTCACAGGGTAAGGGAGGCCCCTAGATTTAGTCAGGGATGAATGGGAAGGTAATCATGCTTTCCAAGGAAAGTCTGTTGTGGAGTACATCCTAAATTTGAGGGCCAGGCTTAAGGAGCTCATGGGGCTTGCCCAGGAGCACTTAGCAACTGCACAACAGCAACAGAAAGCCTGGTACGACCGTGGGGCCAGAGCCCAGGAGTATGAAGTCGGGCAGTGAGTGATGGTACTTGTTCCAGTCCAACACAATAAACTGCAGACAGCATGGGAGGCCCATTTTCCATAATCAGGAAGCTGAATGATGTTAACTATGTAGTAGGGCTGCCTGACAGAAGGTGCAGGGAGAGGGTACATCGTGAACATGATGAAGCTCTACTATGATAGGGAGGAGATGGTCCTCACCATGTACAGTGTGCCAGAGGAGGGGACAGAGGCTGATCCCCTGGTGGACCTTCTTGGAGAAGTCTGAGAGGGATCCTTAGTGAATAACGTCATCATCTCAGGGCAGCTGACACCTACCCAGGCCAAGGAGATGAGAGGGGTGCTGTGAGAATTTGGGGGCATGTTCATGGGGAATCCTGGGTACACCACAATGGCTGAACACCATGTGGACACTGGGGCCCAACTTTTGCTGAAGCAGTCCCCCTACAGTGTACTAGAGGGGGTTAAAAAGACCATGCTGGAGGAACTCAGGGAGATGCTGGCCCTTGGAGTGATCCAGGTGTCCAGTAGCTCCTCAGCCTTGCCAGTGGTCCTGATTCCCAGGAAGGATGGTACCAAAAGGTTCTGTGTCAACTACCAGAGGCTCAACAGCTGTACAGAGTCTGATGCCTACCTCCTGCCCAGAACAGTTGAGACCTTGGAATGGCTGGGGGGAGCCCGGTTCCTGACCACGTTAGACCTAACAAAGGGCTACTGGCAGGTGCTGTTAACACCCCGCAACTAGAGAAAGGTCTGCCTTCATTACTCCATATGGCTTATTTGAATTCCGAATAATGTCATTTGAGATGAAGAATGCACCCGCAACCTTCCAACGGCTTGTGGATTGCATTCTGGCTGGGGCAGGTGAATTTGCTCTGGCATACATGGACGACATTGCCATTTACAGCCAGACATGGGAGGATTACAGCAGGCATGTGAGGGAGGTGTTCCACAGACTGAAGGCTGCAGAGCTGACAGGTAAGGTGGAAAAACATCAAGTAGGCATGGCTGAGGTGTCCTACAATGGGCACCGGGTGGGCAGTGGACGCGTCTGTCCAGAGCCTGCAAAGGTTGATGCCATCCAGGCATGGCCCACCTCTTCCACAAAGAAACAGGTAAGGGCATTTGTGGGAACAGCCAGGTACTACAGGAGGTTTGTCCCTCACTACAGTGATGTGGCCAAACCCCTTACAGACCTGACAAAAAGAACGCCTGAGAAAATTCTCTGTACAGAGAACTGTGAATCTGCCTTCTGACAGTTGAAGGAGGCATTATGTGGGTCACCTGTGCTTGCTAGCTCCAATTATGACCTAAAGTTCTTAGGACATGTGGATGCCTCAGACCATGGGCTGGGGGCCATCCTGAGCCAGGTTGCACTGCAAGGGGAAGAGCACCCTGTAGAGTATCTGAGCTAGAGGAAGAGGCATATGCCACAGTGGAGAGGCAATGTCTGGGGATAGTGTGGGCCCTTCAGAAGCTGCAGCCATATCTGTACAAGAGGGAGTTCACTGTGGCCACATATCATAACCCCTGACATGACTCCATATGAGTACTGGGCAAAACAAAGTTATTGCGCTGAAGTTTGGCACTACAGTCATATAATATGATCATTCAGCACTAAAGTGGAGCACAGAATGCCAATGCAGATGAACTGTCGAGGCAGGGCTGAGTGAATGACATGTTTCTTTAGGCATTCCCTAGGCCCCACGTGAATGGCAGTGTCTCTTGGGAGTTGCCCAAAAGAGACATGCCTTCCTTTCCTGGGGGGGAGGGGATGAGCTGGGTCCATGACCAGATGGATCTATTAATTTAGTTTTGTTAGTGTATTTTGTTAGTGTAAATATACTTCTGTCATACATTCTGCTATTTGCAATGTGGACACAAAAACATGGCTTCCAAGGTCACATGACCAAACAGGCCTTATAGGAAATATTGGTCAGAGCTGCTCAGGATAATGTTCCCTTGTGAACAGTTAGCCACAAGGCTCTGCAAGGCAGATGTGAGTGTGCCATTTTGAATGCCTCAGGCATCTTGAAAGGCAAGGGCGTGGAGTTATACACCTTGGGCATCCTGCAAAAACAGAATTGTAAAAGTTGATAGAGCAGGGGTGGGTGTGGAGTGAGCCAGCTGGCCCAGATGATATCATCCATCCATACACACACACATACACATTTGGGGGGGCAGTGGAGAACTGTCACTCAAAGGGGGTGATACCCTTCCCCCACAGTGAGTAAAGGACTAAATTGAGGTGCTGAAAGCCAGCACTTCCTCTTGGAGTTGGAACATCTGAAGACCAGGGGCCTTGCCTTACAAAGACTAGCTGACTGGTAAGATAGCACAGTGAGGGACAGTACTTTTCTGTAGCTAGGGCAGGTGAAGAATTTTAGGTGAGGATAGCTCAGAATTTTGCTGTACACCAACTGTCTTTTCAACTTGTTTATTTTCTGCTTCTTAGTAAATGTGAGCCCCTTTTCTTTTCCTGTAACTATATCCTGCTTGTAAAGACTTGTAGTCACTATAAATAATCCATTTTTCATAGAATAAGTGAATGTTTGTTTTATTTAAAATGGTAATTCTACTATTTCTGCTGGACTCTGCAGTCCATCTCTGAAAAGCACTCTGCTCACAGTTATTGTGTTTGACCTTCTTGATCTTGAGCAAGGAGAAGGTAAAAAACAGGTTTCCTGGTTCCTGTTGGTAAAAACCTGGAGGTGCCTGTGAACCTGAAGTCCCTGGTGAGTGGATTTTTGTCACAGTTCCACACAGCTCCTTTTCTAGACTAGATCATTTTGCCATAAACCAAGAAAGTGTCTCAGGGCTGTTAAGTTTTGAAGCCAGGGAGGTGGTGTTATCAGATCATGCTCCAGTGTGCATGAGACATAATATCCGGGGGAGGAAAAGGATAAGGTATGGTGTCTTAATACCCAACTACTTAAAGAACAGTAGATGGTGGAGAAGCTACAGATGCACCTAAATAACTTTTCTGACTTCAATTAAGGGTCAATAAAACAAATGGACACCCTGTGGGGAGAAGCCAAGTGTGTAATTAGTGGGGAGTGTATAAGATTGGTAACTAAAAAAAAAAAAAAAACACAACGAGAAAGACCAGAAATCTGGGGACCTACTGAAGCAAATAAGGAAGACAGAAATGCAGCTTAAACTGGATACCCTGAAGCAGGCGTGAAAGACCCTTAACTCTATCTGAGCTCAGTATGCAGAACTGCTCAAGTGAGAGGGTGGAGTTGGCTATATTAAGGGCCAGGGTTAGGTATCTTGAGCATGGAGAGAGAGGGGGGAGGGGGGGGAAAGATGCTTGCTCTTAAGTTGATACAGCAGGAAGCCCTCCAGGTGGTAAAAGGCCTAAAAGTGGGACTGAACCTACATCCAGTCACCAAATCTACACAGATGGTAAATGCCTTTGAGGGGTTCTATGACACTCTGTACACCAACGACTAAATAACCCTCAGCTCCTTGATCACATTAGGTAATATATGAGTACTGTACAACTTCCTCAGCTGGTAATTCCTTGCAAGGGGTGGTTACAGTTGAGAAGGTCAGGCTGGCTATATGTGAGCTCTATTTAGATAAGACCCTGGGTTGGATGGCTACCCACCTAATTTTACAAGGCATTATCATAGAGTTGGTCCCTTTCCTTGTGAATATATTCAATTATATTCAGTTATATTCATGCCAAGGGTTTAACAGAAAGCTTTCTCACAGAGGCTTGGATTACATTACTGCCTAAGCCAGAGAAGGATGTGTTTCAGCCTGGTAGCTATCAACCCATTTAATTGATTGATACAGATTTTAAAATCTTAGCCAGGGTTGTGACTAATAGACTGCAGAAGGTATGGGATAGGCTAATTGGTGTAGAATAAGTTGGTTTCATGGGGGAATGGGTCTCAAGTGACTATTTATTCAAATTACATCGCCTCATTCGGTGTCTGGGGAAGTCAGGGTCCCTGTAGCCTTGATCCCTCTGGACACCGAAAAGGCTTTTGATTTGGTCTCTTAGCCTTATCTCTTTGAGGTGCTAAAAAGTTCTAACATGCCTGGATATGTTGTGACTTGGGTGCTGGTCCTAACCCAGAAGCTGTTGGCTAGAATTTTGGGCAATGGGGTGCTTTCTAGTCAAATATAGCTGGAACATGGAACATGGCAGAGGTGTCTGTTGTCACACATTTTAATCTATACTTAGAGCCTCTAATGTGACAACTGCAGAATCCACATATTAAAGATATTGGGACTGGGCAGGAAGAATATAAATTTTCATCATATACAGATGACATTTTACTTTATGTAGAAGAACCAGCAACCACTATTCCAGCTGCCCTGGAAGATATAGAAAGTTTTAGCTGTGTCTCAGCATATAAGCTAAGTATTGGAAAAACAAATTGTCTGCCCCTGAATACCCTTGTTACCAAACAGGAGAAAGTGGACTTGGGACTCCACTGGAAGCCTAGGTTATGGACATACTTGGACACTGTGGTTACAAAGCATCTGGCCAATTAAAATAATCTAGACCTCTTTATGCAAAAATACCATGCCCTTGACATTATGGAGCAGGATTAAATATCTATAGTAGGGCAATTGAGAGGCTAGCGATTCAATCTGGTCATATAAGCCAAAGTGACTTGGGTTCAAAAAGGATCTCTGTATGGGCTGCAGGTGTTCAGATGAGCAGAGAACAAAACAAAACAGCTCAGCAGGGTAAAGAGTGTGCGGTGACAAAATTACCAGATCATGTCAACAAAAAACCGCACCACTCAGAGGTAGCTTCCAATAAGTAGCTTTAATGAAGAAAATATTTTACAAAACACCGCCTTTAGTGCAAACACGCATCAGGGACACTGGTATGGACCTCTACCAGTTTCGCACTCAAAAATGCATCATCAAGAGGATAGCGAATCACAATAATGGTACCCTTTTTGTAGAAAAAAGGAGGTAGGATTTAAAGTGACAAAACATGTACTATTTCAAATTCAGTATTCATAATGAACTATCAAACCCCATTAACCATTAACCATTAAAAACATTCAATATATACTGCAGGAGAACATTAAGGAAAGCTAAAGCACAGAATTAATTAGCAAAGCAAATAGAACAGCAGAAAATTAATTTAGCAAATACTATGATCACATTTTTTTGTAGATTGTCCTTAAAATACAAACATCTTGTCAAGCAACATAGCATAGACTTAAAATAGCCAGTATATCACCACTATTTCAATTGGCTCAATGTTTTCAAATATGTTTTGCTACAAAATAGACATCATCCTACATCTTACCAAACAACATAGCATAGATTTAAAATAGCCATATATTACCACTATTTCAATGAACTCAGTGTTTTTAAATGTGTTCTGCTGCAAATAAACACCATCCTACAAAAAGATGCACATTAATGTTGATCATACTAATATCTAAAAAAGTAATAATTCATATATAATTTTAACCATTAACACTACCACCATAATTGCAATGGATTCTATATATTCAAATGTATCATGCTGTATGCAAGTGGACAGCAATTAATTTTGTACCAGGAAGAAAAATACATAGAAAAAACAGTGTGAGACCATAACATATCAGGAAAGGTACTAAGCAGAATGTTAGAGTCCTTAATTTCTTTGTATACATGATAGAAGTTCCATCCTGTCATTAAGCCCCGGAGGTTCGAGTCCCCCAATGTGAAAATCCAAAATGACTCACGTTGGAGTAGTTTGGCATCAAGATTACCACCACGTGGTCCCAGAGCGACTCTTTCAAGGGCACAGAACTTAAAGGAATGTGTACCACTATTATTTTGGACATGACATGCTAGTGCATTTTTAGCATCTTTTTTAGAAATTGAATGAAAATGTTCCCCTATTCTCACCTTCAGAGGTCTACTGGTCTTTCCCACATAGAAAGAACCACATTCACATGTTGCAAGATAAACTACATTGCTACTATTGCAGTTAAAAAAATTCCTGAATCTTAAATAATTTAGTATTATTACATGTACTGAATGTCAGTTCTATGAATATAGGGACAAACCTTACAGTTACCACAACTGAAGATGCCACTAGGCAATGGGGCAACCAAGTATTTTTTACTGTAGTTGGTTCCCTATCAGGTAAGTAGCTATGCACTAATTTATCCTTCAGGTTTCTGCCCCTACGAAACACAAAACAAGATTTCTCTCTCACCTCATCAATTAGTAATCTCTCATTTTCCAAAAAGCGCCAGTTGTTATTAACAATAGTCTGTATCTCATTATAATGTCTGGTATAGTTAGTGATGAAGTTAATTCTAGATGGTTCATCTCTTTTGGTTTTTGATACTAATAAAGTCTCATTTTCTATATTGATAGTTTCAAGAAAAGCTTGTTCTACAAGTTTGACAGGGTAACCCCTCTCAAGAAATCTATTACACATATCATTACCTTTTACTAAAAAAACGCTAATCTCAGAGCAGTTCCTACGTGCTCTCAATAGTTGGTCCTTGGGAATGTCGTTAATCAAATGGCGTGGATGGCAGCTGGATGCATATAGACGGGAATTATGGTCAGTTTCTTTGCAAAATAAATTAGTTTTCAAAGTCCCATCCGACAATTTTGAAGTACTTAAATCCAGGAATGCAACACACTCCTGATCACTCTGTACAGTGAATCTAAGATTTGAATTAGTGGATTCAAAATACTCCACAAAATTCCCTAATTCATACAGTGTGCCTGTCCATACCATAAAAATGTCGTCAATAAAACAATGCCAGATATCAATCTTATCATGAAAAGGATTGTTCTGGGTGTCATAGACAAATATTTTCTCCCATTTGCCCAAATAGAGGTTGGCATAATTGGGGCAAAGGTGGCTCCCATAGCCATCCCCTTGGTTTGCATGTACATCTCACTACCAAACATAAAGACATTCTTTTTTAATACATGTTCACTACATGTCAGTAAGAATTGTTTTTTTGGTTCATCTATACTGTCATCTAAGGACAACCAGTAATCCAGAGCTGAGATACCACCTGAATGGGAAACATTCGTATATAGAGATGTGATGTCCACTGAAACAAGATACCATGCCTTTTCAGTCTGCATCTCCTCTATTATACCTAACATTTGGTAGATGTCCCTAATATAGGATGGTAATGTCATAACAAATGATTTAATATGTGCATTCACATATTTAGACACTGGCTCAGCAAGTGAGCCAATACCAGCAACAATAGGTCTCCTAGGTTGGTTGACAGAATCCTTATGGATTTTGGGCAGAACATAAATGCTTGCTCTAACTGGTTTTGGAACAGTCAGGAAACCAATTTCAGATGTTGTAATCACCCCTGTATATAAAGCTTCATTAAGAAATGCAGCTATTTCTTGGTGGGATCATTAATAAGTTGCATATAAAATTCTGTCATTTAACTGTCTAGTGAATTCTCTTACATACATTTCCTTAGACATTATGACTACAAAGCCCCCCCCTTGTCAGCTGGTTTGATAATTATATTAGAGTCACTTTCCAGTTCTTTCAAAGTAGTAGCTTCTTCACCAGAAGTGTTTGCTACTGAGTTAGTGTCAAACATATGACGAAAGCCATTCTCCCATGCTTTCTCAAAAACTTGCACTGTCTCATTGTATGGGGGCATATAGTTAGATGGTGTTTGAAAAGTTCTTACCTCTCTCGGAGGACTATTCTCCCTGGATGGTTCCAATAAAGCGTTACCACGACATATGTTTGCTTTATTAAAAAATGCTTTAAGATTTAAATTTCTAGTGAAACGATATAGATCCACATATAGTTCAAATGGTCGAGAATCCTGGGTTGGTACGGAAGATGGCCCTTTTTGTAAGACCCGAAGCTGAATATTCAAAAGTTCCTGTCCTGAAATATTTATAAGAATGTTTTCTGCTTGATGTCCCTTGTCAAATCCTAAGTTTGTTGTCTCCCTCGGACCCTGCTGCCGATGTTTTCTCCCCCCATGTCGAGTGGTCTTCCTCTTTGGTTCCTGCTGTAATTCCTGTTGTCCTGGTAGTTTCCCAGGCCTCTTGCTCAATTGCTGCTGTTGACAGATATAGTTGGAAGTTGGAACTGTATAGTCCGCTGTAAATCCATCTGTTCCAGCTGTTCGTCATCTAAAAAAAAACTCTACTATTTCAGACCCACTGTTATCTGTAATGTAGGTGGGTGAGTCATTCCTATTTCTGAGAATGGACTTAGGAGAGCAAGAGTTAGCATCTGTATTTTTTCTCCCACCACACTTTCTACCATGACCTCGTGAGGTGTTCTGAGTGCTCCAATTAAATACTCTACCATTCAGATAGTCTTGTCTATCTCGCTCAGACTTCTGTAGTTTTACCTTTTTGATCTTATTGTCCTCTCTCTTAACGTTATCTCTTAATTTCTTCTGAAAGGCCTTGTATTCAGGATGATCCTTGAAGTTTAGCACAGTCATTTCCTTGTTAGCAACATCAGTGCTTACCTCGAGTTGTTAATTTTCATAGTCCTGTATGAGCACTCTCATAAACTCATCTGTTGCTAATTGTTGTGCCCATTTCCAATTTGATAACTAGTGACTCTCTATCCTAACCATAGCCAAGATGTTTGATAACCCTTAGTCCACGGGGTGAGCATCCCACTTTTAGATAGACTTCAAGGGTAATTTTCCCCCAGTAATGGCGTCTCCCTCAAACAATTGCTCTTTCCAATATTAAAAATGCTGTTTTGATTTCAAGAGGACAAGGAGTATGATCAATGTTTAATGAATCTCCCTCCGATTACTATTACTACTGTCACACTCTGGATCCTGAAAGTTATCCTGTTCTCTTGTCGTCGAAAAAACACTCCTAGCACACGATCCTAATGCCTCTCCCAAGATGGTGTCCATGAAATGTCTGCTGGACATTCCTTGAAATCGAGAGACTAAATTTATCAAAGCGACAATATCAACAGGTGGTTTTAACCACGTATGGAAACTAGAAAACCAACGCTACGTGTGTAACAATCAAAAATATTTATATTGCACCGGCGTACCTGTTAGTCGCTCGTGATCCACCCGCAGTGTAGAATAATATGATAGAACACTACCAAAGCAACCCCCCCTGCAAGCACGTACAATTATTAGAAGCAGAAAACAAAACAAAACAGCTCAGCAGGGTAAAGAGTGTGCGGTGACAAAATTACCAGATCATGTCAACAAGAAACCGCACCACTCAGAGGTAGCTTCCAATACGTAGCTTTAATGAAAAAATATTTTACAAAACACCGCCTTTAGTGCAAACACACATCAGGGACACTGCTATGGACTTCTACCGGTTTCGCACTCACAACTGCGTCATCAGGAGGATAGTGAATCACAATAATGGTACCCTTTTTATAGAAAAAAGGGGGTAGGATTTAAAGTGACAAAACATGTACTATTTCGAATTCAATATTCATAATGAAATATCAAAAAACATTTACCATTAAAAACATTCAATATATAATGCAGGAGAACATTAAGGAAAGCTAAAGCAGAGAATTAATTAGCAAAGCAAATAGCACAGCAGAAAATTAATTTAGCAAATACTATGATAACATTTTTTAGTAGTTTGTCCTTAAAGTGCAAACATTTTGTCAAGCAACATAGCATAGACTTAAAATAACCAGTATATCACCACTATTTCAATTGGCTCAATGTTTTCAAATATGTTTTGCTACAAAATAGACATCATCCTACATCTTACCAAACAACATAGCATGGATTTAAAATAGCCATATATTACCACTATTTCAATGAACTCAGTGTTGTTAAATGTGTTCTGCTGCAAATAAACATCATCCTACAAAAAGATGCACATTAATGTTGATCATACTAATGTCTAAAAAAGCAATAATTTATATAGAATTTTAACCATTAACATTACCACCATAATTCCAATGGATTCTATGTATTCAAATGTATCATGCTATATGCAAGTGGGCAGCAATTAATTCTGTACCAGGAAGAAAAATACATAGAAAAAACAGTGTGAGACCATAACATATCAGGAAAGGTACTAAGCAGAATGTTAGAGTCATTAATTTCTTTGTATACATGATAGAAGTTCTATCCTGTTATTAAGTCCCGGAGGTTCGAGTCCCCCAATGTGAAAATCCAAAATAACTCACGTTGGAGTAGTTTGGCATCAAGATTACCACCACATGGTCCCAGAGTGACTCTTTAAAGGGCACAGATCTTAAAGGAATGTGTACCACTATTATTTTGGACATGACATGCTAGTGCATTTTTAGCATCTTTTTTAGAAACTGAATGAAGATATTCTCCTATTCTCACCTTCAGAGGTCTACTGGTCTTTCCCACATAGAAAGAACTACATTCACATGTTGCAAGATAAACTACATTGCTACTATTGCAGTTAAAAAAAATCCTAAATCTTAAATAATTTAGTATTATTACATGTACTGAATGTGTCAGTTCTAAGAATATAGGGACAAAACTTACAGTTACCACAACTGAAGATGCCACTAAGCAATGGGGGGCAACCAAGTATTATTTACTGTAGTCGGTTCCCTATCAGGTAAGTAGCTATGCACTAATTTATCCTTCAGGTTCCTGCCCCTACAAAACACAAAAAAAGGTTTCTCTCTCATCTCATCAATTAGTAATCTCTCATTTTCCAAAATGTGGCAGTTGTTATTAACAATAGTCTGTATCTCATTAGAATGTCTGGTATAGTCAGTGATGAAGTTAATTTTAGATGGTTCATCTCTTTTGGTTTTTGATACTAGTAAATTTTCTCTTTCTATATTGATGGTTTCAAGAAAAGCTTGTTCTACATGTTTGACAGGGTAACCCCTCTCAAGAAATCTATTACACATATCATTACCTTTTACTAAACAATCACTAATCTTAGAGCAGTTTATACGTGCTCTCAATAGTTGGGCCATGGGAGTGTTGTTAATCAAATGGAATGGATGGCAGCTATACACATATAGAAGGGAATTATGGTCAGTTTCTTTGCAAAATAAATCAGTTTTCACAGTCCCATCTGATAAGTTTGAAATACTTAAATCCAGGAATGTAATGCACTCCTGGTCACTCTGTTCAGTAAATCCAGGATTTGGGTTAATGGATTCAAGATACTCCACATAATTCCCTAATTCATCCAGTGTGCCTGTCCATACCATAAAAATGTTGTCAATAAAATGATGCCGGATATCAATCTTATCTCAAAAAGGTTTGTTCTGGGTGTCATAGACAAATATTTTCTCCCATTTGCCCAAACAGAGGTTGGCATAATTGGGGGCAAAGGTGGCTCCCATAGCCGTCCCCTTGGTTTGCATGAACATCTCACTACCAAACACAAAGACATTCTTTTTTAATAAATGTTCACTACATGTCAGTAAGAATTGTTTTTTTGGTTCATCTATACTGTCATCTAAGGACAACCAGTAATCCAGAGCTGAGATACCACATGAATGGGGGACATTCGTATATAGAGATGTGATGTCCATTGAAACAAGATACCATGCCATTTCAGTCTGCATCTCCTGTATTATACCTAACATTTGGGAGGTGTCCCTAATATAGGATGGTAATATTATAACATACGATTTAATATGTGCATCCACATACCCTATTTAGACAGTGGCTCAGTAAGTGAGCCAATACCAGCAACAATAGGTCTCCCAGGTGGGTTGACAGAATCCTAATGGATTTTGGGCAGAACATAAATGCTTGCTTTATCTGGTTTAGGAACAGTCAGAAAACCAATTTCAGATGCTGTAATCACCCCTGTATATAAAGCTTCATTAAGAAATAAATCTATTTCTTGTTTAAATCTAACAGTGGGATCATTAATAAGTCACATATACAATTCTGTGTCATTTAACTGTCTAGTGAGTTCTCTTTCATACATTTCCCTAGACATTATGACTACAGAGCCCCCCTTGTCAGCTGGTTGGATAATTATATTAGAGTCACTTTCCAGTTCCTTCAAAGCAGTAGCTTCTTCACTAGAAATGTTTATATAGTTTGCTACTGAGTTAGTCTCAAACATATGACAAAAGCCATTCTCGCACACTTTCTCAAAAACTCGCTCTGTCTCATCGTATGAGGGCATATAGTTAGATGGTGTTTGAAAAGTTCTTACCTCTCTTAGAGGACTATTCACCCTGGATGGTTCCAATGAAGAGTTACCATGACACAACCTAGGACATTTCACAATCTATACTGTATAACCCTACTTTCCTAATATCCAACCAGCCAATTATGGAAAGCTTCTGACCTCGGGTCCCACCAATGTCGGTGGCGCACATTTCGCTGGGTGGTAGATTCATCGACTTTAATACCCTTCAAAAGTGACATGGTATACCTAGGCTAGCATACTTTAAAAGTTATGCAGTTAACATATGTTATCTCATCCTATATGGGTCTTAAGTCATGGCTGGATATGGGGGTGGCCCCCCTAGAAAAATTGATACAAGCCACAGAACGACCCCATGCCATATCCTTTCTATGCAAAACATTACAATCAACGGATCCAGGTAAACTTACTGGGGTCTGCCATTACTTGCAGGGGGCACTGTAAGTAGACTGGACACCAGAAAATTAGCAGCATATATGGGGGGATCTTTATAAATATGTGAAACACAATAGGTATAGATTGATACAATTTAATATCCTCCAACATTTATTTTACTCCACAGAAATTACGTAAAATGGGAAAATTGGACAACTCTATTTCCTCCAGATGTGGGAAAGTGGAGAGTTCCTTGCTTCACATTCTGTGGGCATGCAAGAAAGTGATCCCCTTTTGGGAGGACATCTGGCTGCACCTAATCCCTCTCATGGGGTTAGAAGACACTTTTATACTGGAGATCTGTCTTGCTAGGCACTGCCAGGGTAGGGTTCTGGGTCCCAGGAAAGGACACATAGCCTTAACTGCAGCAACTGCCAAAATGATAATCTTGAGATATTGGATGGGCGACAACATATTATCCAGGGTAGAATGGCATAATGAGATTCTGAGCACTTTAAATGTAGAAAAACACACTGCAAGTGTAAACCACAGGTACATCTATTGTAAGATGGGACACATTACATTCTCTTATCTCCAGCATGTGGTTGGGATTCTAGTATGCTGTCTATTGCCAGTACAAAAGTGTGATTATTGGGTCCATTACTCCTCAATTGCTGAAACTTATAAGCCTTATATGAACTGGTTTTCAATGTTTTTCTTTGCTACTTTGGGGAGGTGGGATAGTTTGTGTTTTCTGTAAGGGATACATCTGTGGTGTGCTGTGGTGGAGACATTCTTGGTTTGATTTTGCACTCTGAAGTGTAGATGCAATACATAGGAACTTTGTCTTACCATCAACACCAGTGCCACCCTCAGCAGGTGTTGTGGCGAGGGAACATTATAGATTTATAGGTGGGTGGATGAAGGTACCCAACAAGGAGATGCAGAAGTCATACACAGAGGTTTGATGAAGAAAAACTTGTATTAGTCAAAAGGAATAAGATGACACGGTCACAGGGGAAAATACTAGCAATAATAAAGGCAAGAAAAATACACTGAACAATCAGTGTCTAAAGAGTAAATACACATAAATTACTAATCTCTGGTCTAAAAGGTGCACCTTGGCCTATGATATAACTATGCTGAACAGAGCACTCTGGGATAAAAGAAAACTGGTCAACCACTGGTACTAAGAGCTCTTTATACTATGATTGAACACTGCAATGCTACAGTGGATCTAAGTATACAGTTTACTTTGGAATCCACTTTCTGGCAGCAGGGATTCATGCATACAGACTTCAGTTGGAGGGGAAAAGAAGGTACTCAAACAAAGGGGAAATTTGGTTGCAACACTGAACTGGCACTTCAGTGGAGGCCTTCATAAGGCTATCAGGATTTGAGAGGATTGGTAAACAAGCCATAAGTTCATCAACAAAACCCACCCTCTCTGGAGTTGCCAGGACATGAGAGCAGAATGGAAAAGTTTCTGGTGCAAACCCTTCAATGGGCTGCCAGGACAAGACAAACTGAAGAAGATGCTTCAGCACAAACCCTCCAATGGGCTACCAGATGAGATGAACTGATGAAGATGCTACAGCACAAACCCTCCAATGGGCTGCTGGGATGAGACAAACTAAATAAGATGATTTGGCAGAAATAAGGATGCAACCAGGATGAGGCAGGTCTTCAGATGAGAACCCACACTGAAATTCTTTGGACACTGGTGCCAGATGCTGGCCTTTGGGCTGTAATGCCAAGTGGTACTTGAAAGAAAAGTAAAATAATAAACAGGGGTCGAATCTTCTGGGAGCTGGATGGGATGGTCGCTTACTGATGAGTCGGTGCAGCTCCAATGCTTACTGAACACCTTAACAGGATAGGATGAAAGTAGAGCAGGACAACAGGTTGGCCTCTCCTAGCTGGTGGCTATACTAACTAGGTGAACCAGTATGTTGCAATGCTTCAATGATGTGCCCAAGCAGGAACGATGCACTTATAGCAAAATCAGGAGCTCAGTGCTGAGATGATTCCCAAACCAGGTGGGCATAGTAGCAGTGGGCAAATCATACATTTTGGGGGCAAATGCAAGCAGCAGAGGGCAGATCACACAGTTCAGGGGCAATTGCTAGTAGCAGAGGGAAAATCGTACAGTTTGGGGGCAATTGCCAGTAGCAGAGGGCAAAACACACAGTTCAGGGGCAATTACCAGTAGTAGAAGGCAAATAACTAGTTCAGGGGCAATTGCTAATGACAGATGGCAAATAACCAGTTTGGGGGCAGTTGCCAGTGGCAGAGGACAAATAAACAGTTCTGGGACAATTCTCAGTAGCAGAGGGCAATTGCAACAGTTCAGCAGATCATTTACAGTATCAGTATTGTTGTCACTCTAAATTCCCCGGATGCCAGTCCTGGGAGCCCTTGTTAACACTCTCCCCTTCACTAGCCACTTTACTGGGCTTGCTAACCCACTCCAGCTCTCGTTCGCCTCTGTGTGGTCCAGAGGTAGGAAATATCGATAAACCCCTTCCCACCAATGTGATCTTGGTGGCAGATGCAGCGCCCTAGGTGCAAGTTATTAAAACAATAAACCAAATAGCTTGCCCTTTGCCCCGCTGGCCCACTTAGTGCTTATTTATTTGAAAAGAGGAACAGAAACACTTTGGGTTTACTAGCCCTTTCCTCATCTAGCCCACCTGGGCTACCTTAAGGCTTAGTTTAACTGGGGCTTTGCCCTGTCCGTACTTTCTATATACAGGGCCTGCTTTGTCCTATGCTCTGTCTCCAGGAAGCAATTTTCTTTTTGGCCTGGACCCCAATGCCACATTGGAGCTCAACCCATGTCCTGCCTACCATCCCCCCATGCCCAGGCTTACCCCCCTGGGTGGGGTTTCCAGGCAGACACCCCCCCAACAGACATTATTGGCAAGCCCTGGCTTAGTCCCCAGGGCAGGGCCATGGGAGCGGGACCCCCCTGGCGGACAATGGTGGCAGTGGAGATGGCGGCAGAGCAGGGCATCATAACTGGGAGCCGGCTTTTATGATGCTGTGATCCCCTGGAGGCAGGACATGCAGTGATGTCAACATCCATCCCATCTTCCATGTAATTAGGCACTGGTCTTTCTGTGGTCCCCTGGCCTCTGCCAGAAGTCACTAATGAGATGGACGCTCCCCCCCCCGAGAAGGAGAGCCACCCATCGGACACTCAGTCCTTCTCTGCCTGGCCTGCCCTGGGAGCTTATCTTTAATTATTTTAATTTTTACAAAAGGGCCGCTTGCCCTTAACCCCACCCCTGCTGAATATTTATTTAGGTCCTTTAACTAGGGCCTTTGACTAGGGCCTGTTTGTTCCTATGCTCCACCTCCCCCCCTTTAATTTAAATAGGGCTGCTCTTGACCTATGCTCCTTGCTGGAGCACAATTTAAATAAATTTAACTATACCCACCTTCAGGCGGACCGGACCCTTACGGCTGGGGTCCTTCCCTGACCCCTAATGACCACGGACATCCCTTACAGTGCAGTCTGGCATGGGAGCAACTCTTTTCTTTTTTTTACTTAACAAACAATCTTGGCAGTCAGCACCTGGCTGTTGGCGTTGCTGCTGACTCACCGCCCCAGCCCTGGGTGATGATGTGTGTGTTGGGAGGCTGGGAGGTGCCAGCAGAGGGAGGGAACCGAAGGCGGGATCTTATGGGCTGCAGGCACAGAGAAGTCTTCTCTGGTTTCCCATGCTGCCCTATGCTTCAGCTTCCCCACGGTCGGCCGGCACCCAGCCAGCCACTGACCGAGACCAGGACACCCACCTGCAGCTCCTTGGAAACTGCCTACCCTTGAACAGGGCTGCTTCAGCTCCCCCACGGTCGGCCGGCAAGCAGCCAGCCACCGACCGAGACCAGGACACCCGCCTGCAGCTCCTTGGAAGCTGCCTGCCCTTGAACAGGGCTGCTTCAGCTCCCCACAGTCGGCTGGCACCCAGCCAGCCACCGACCGAGACCAGGATGCTGCCTGCAGCTCCTAGGAAGCTGCCTGCCCTTGAACAGGGCTGCTTCAGCTCCCCCACGGTCGGCTGGCACCCAGCCAGCCACCGACTGAGACCAGGATGCCTGCCTGCAGCTCCTAGGAAGCTGCCTGCCCTTGAACAGGGCTGCTTCAGCTCCCCCATGGTTGGCCGGCACCCAGCTAGCCACCGACTGAGACCAGGACGTCTGCCTGCAGCTCCTTGGAAGCTGCCTGCCCTTGAGCAGGGCTGCTTCAGCTCCACCACGGTCGGCTGGCACCCAGCCAACCTCCAACCCCGAGACCAGGGCAGCCCACCACCAGCACACCTTGAAGTGCGGACAGCGCAGCCAATTAGAACACGGCGCTCCAGCAAACCCGCCTGACTTGCCAGGACTTTTCCCCTGCTTCTGCCACCTGGCACTTTTTACGAATAGATTTTAGATAGAACTAGGCACATTTCAAGTGTGTAATAGAAGTTTTTTTTTTTTTAAGTGGCTAGTTTTCTATTAGCAGGTTATACAGACCTGCCGCTAGAGGTATTCTTGGTCTTTCTACACAAATCACTGTACTCAATCATGGGCAATATGGCCTGCATTATCATTCTACTTCTAATCCTGGCAGAAAGTATGACTCATAAAGCACTGATCCATGCTAAGTCGGAAGTCATCCCAGCCTGGGAACCCACAATCATAGTTCCTGCTGCATCTTCATATTGCTTCCCTACTCGTAATCTGTCGGGTTTTCATTTTAATTCTCATCCCTCTCCTCTGGCCCTCCTCCCTTCGCCAATGTCTTTCTGTGCACTTGCCCTGCTAGCCTTGAACGGCCACATCAGCATCTCCTATGCCCTGGCTAGACATACCTCAATGACTGAACACCGCACAAGAACCCATACGAAAAGAGCCCACTTCTACCTGATAAATGCCCTCAAGAAAATGTTTCTGATTCTCCTTTTCTGTTCAGCCAATGTCGAACTAAATCCAGGTCCCCCAACTCAAATCACTTCTCCGTTGGAGTTTGCAGCTGCTCCTGGGATGAAAGTGATGATGGTCAATATTCTAAGCCTGCTCAAAAAACTTGATCATCTTCAAGTTTGGGTAGCCCACACTGACCCAGATCTGATTATAATTACCGAGTCATGGCTAAAAAAGACCAACACTGATCCGCAAATTACTACACTGGGCTTCAAGCTCTTTAGGGCTGATAGGGATTGGGGGTGGTTGTATACTCCAAATCAAAATTTGATGTTAGCAGCATTTCCTGTAAAACTAAGCCCAACAAATATGAGATTGCCTCACTTAAACTTCACTTTCCATCCTCAGAGTGCATCACAATCATTGGTGGCTGTAGACCCCTGTCAGGAGGCACAGAAATTCTTAACGTGTTGAAATCCATAACTTTGGCTGCTAACACGGAAACAATAATCTTAGGGGACTTCAATATGGATTGGCTCACTGCTAAATCCCACTCCCAAAAAGCCATCTGTGATGAGCTGGGTCTTACACAGATAGTAACTGAACCCACAAGAATCAATGCTTCTAACTCTGCCAACAGCTCACTCTTAGATGTCATCTTAACTTCACATCCCCATAAAATCTCACATTCTGCAGTTTTCCATAATGACATGAGCGACCACAGTATCGTTGTATGTACAAGATTCCAATCTAAAACCCAGCAGCACCCTAAATTCAGAATCAAACTCTCGTTCCGTAAATTCAACTCAGTAAACTTCCTAACTGATCTAGCTACGATCAGGTGGCAAGACCTATATCTTGCCAAATCTGCTGATGCCACCGTCTGTGTCCTAAATGACAACCTCACCACCCTAATTAACAAGCATGCTCCTCTTATTAAAATGAGGGTGTGGAAAATCTCGCATCTGTGGTTCACCCAAGAGCTCAAATCTGCACTTACCAATAGAGACAAGCTATGGGCTAGGGCCAGGCACACAAAGAACCCGGCAGACTGGCAGGCATTTAGAACTGCCAGAAATGCCTGTGTTAAAAGTGTACATGCTACTAAAGAAAACTTCTACATCTCCACTCTGGAGCAGGCCAAAGGGAACTCCCAAAAAATCTGGAAGACACTGAGATTCATTGAAGGCCATCCTGCTGCTTCCTCCCTTCCCACCAAGATTCTGGCCAAGGACGGGATGGTTGAAAATAAACTGCGAATCCTCGAAGAACTTAACCTTCACTTTGCCACTGCCGGGTTGGCATTCGACTCTCTCCATACACTAGCCGAGTGAATAGCAACACTGCTTCAGATTCTACATACTACTCCACCTCATCCTTCCAGTTGCGCCTGTTTAGCTACAAAGAAGTCGAAGACATAATTCTTAGCCTTGACACCAAGAAAATGCAGGACGATGGCCTTGAATCATTTTTTTCATGGTTAGGCTATGCCCAGCTACAGCCCCCATCCTTCACATCTTCAACCTCTCTATTACCACAGCCACTGTTCCATCCTGCTGGAAATCTGCCCATGTTCTTCCTCTCTTCAAATCAGGAGATCCTTGTGACTTAAACAACCACCGTCCTATCTCTATCTTGCCCGTTCTCTCCAAAGTGCTGGAAAAACTTGTATACAACCTATTAAAAAATCACCTTGAAGCGCACTCACTCCTAAACCTGGCCCAATCTGGCTTCAGGTCAAAGCACAGTACCATCTCAGCCTTGGCTAAAGTCTCTAATGACTGGATCCAAGCTATGGACACTAAGAAGGTTACTGGTGCAGTCTTTCTAGACCTCAGTAAGGCCTTCGACACAGTAGACCATCACCTCCTAATCACCTGTCTTGCCTACATAGGTGTCACTCCACTTACCTTACAGTGGTTTAACAGTTATCTTATGGGAAGGATACAAAAAGTCAAAGCTGATGGCCTACTATCTGCCCCCCTTCCAATTGCCAGAGGAGTCCCTCAAGGCTCCATCCTAGGACCAATCCTTTTTTCCCTGTACATCAACAACCTTGACTCCCACATAAAGAACTCTAGCATACATTTCTTTGCGGACAATACGGTTTTGTACACATCAGGCTCATCCTTAACTGAAGTCAGGGAAGCACTCCAAGTTGACTTTATCCAGTTAGAAAGCAACCTTATCAATACCAAGCTTCTCTTAAATGCCAAAAAAACCAAGACAATGGATTTCTTGAGACTTGCTTTGTCTGGTGCCCTACCTACCCCACCTAAAAACTTCATAGTTACCTCCCTAGGTGAACCCTTGGAAGTCGTACCTAAATTTAAATATCTAGGTATGTGGATAGACAACAAGTTTTCCTTCAATGACCACATAGAGGATCTATCAAAGAGGCTTAAAGCACGATTGGGTTTCTTCTTTAGAAATAGGACCCTCTTTTCTCTCGCGACCCTCAAAAGACTTGTCCAAGCAACATTCCTTCCCTTGCTTGACTACGGAGACATTATCTTTTTCTCCTCCCCAACCTTGAGCCTATCTAAACTGGACGTACTCTATCACCGTGCTCTTCGCTTCATTACTAACTATGCGTACAGGACCCACCACTGTGATCTTTATGCAGCAGTTGGGTGGACCTCTCTTGCCACCAGATGCCTCCTGCATTCTGTCATTTGGACCCTCAAATTACTACTCCACAAACTGCCTATTTAATGTCTCTCATACACATCTCGCATAGCGCCTACTCCCTAAGGAAATCCGACCTTATCCTACTAGATGTTCCCAGGACACGTACCACAGCTGGCCAAAGAGCTGTCTCATACCCTCCCATGCATTTGGAACCAAGTACAAGCCATGCTGAAGCTAACCAGCATCGTATCAATTAACTCCTACAAAACACTAGCTATCTCTAAATTAAAAGACATATGAAAAGAATTAGGCCCCAACGCCAAGTCAACTTCCTAGGTACCAACTGGCCCTCTACTTATTAAGCTGAAATGTGTTGTATAATTTAGGGCAAGATTAAAGCTGGAATGTACTGCATATATAACATAAGGACTTCTATTGTGTATACCTCTTGTATTATATATTTTTTCTTTGTTGTTCTACATTTTATACCTCGTGTCTATGTAATTGCGAACTATATGTGTATGTGCCTCAGGACCTCCTTGTGAGTGAGCTTGCTCAAAGGAGTCTTTCCTGCAATAAACTTGAACTTGAACTTGAAATATGTGGCTTTTGCCACGCCACCACCAAGGGACCAGAAAAACATTTAAATTTAGCCGGCACAATAAAATAGCAAAAGAAGCCAAACAGCCCACACCGTGATCCCGGCTCGTCAAATAGACTGCCACAACACAGAATCCGCCACACCACATGGACCACTGCCCAGTTCATCAACCAGAGGAGAGGCAGCACAGGAGAGCCAAAGGAACTGGCTTCAACTTTCCAGGTAAGCCACTTGGTTTGCTATTGCTCTTACTCTGTTCTGCTCCTTCCCCGCTTGTCAACTGACTACTCAAACCGCTGGATTTAGTCTAAAAAAACAAACAATCAGGGTTCCAGGTTTTGAACCCCGAGTCTGCATTCCACTAACACTTTTTGTTGTATATTAATATGTTTAGTTATGGTTGTCTCTTATGAGATAAGAAGGTTATCTCGTGCTGGTTTGGGCGAGAGGACCGCAAAGCAAAGCTGAGCTGTTCTGTCAGCCCAAACCAGAACAAGATAACCTTCTTATCTCATAAGAGACACCCATAACTAAACATATTAACATATTATGAAGCAGTCGAACTGCCTACAGCCTGAAAAAAACCATTTACAATCCAATTTTAAATGAGAATGTGCACTTCTGTATTGCTGGTCTCCCCTGCTGTTTAGATGCCTAGTGGTACATTCCTTGAGCTGACACTACACGGCTGTTAATGGTCAGCGGGGATATATGTGGCTAAAACATTTCTATTTATTTCACCCTTTTTATTTTCATTTACTTTAGAGTTTCATACATTTGCATCATAAACAAAGCATCGGTTTTATGGTGGCAGTGGGACACATACTGTGTAATGCTTGACAGTGCTAACAACAGCTAAACAATTTGAATCCATTTACAACTGCCCGTGAAGTTTTATAGATAAACACCTGCTCATTTGGTGGGCTCTACTGACAGTTGCCGGTAACGTCTTGTGCTAAAGAGACTGTTTTTTTTTTTTTATGAGCCTTTTTTTAATGGGATTTCTGTCACAGCTGAATCCACATCTATCGCAGCGATTCTCTCACAAACTGTGTGACAATCCAGCGTCACTGTGATGGGAATCAGCTGTGCAGAGAAGCTCAAGGCAGCATCTGTACACAGAATAAGAGGTACAGTAGTGCTGGCCTCTGATTGGTGGAGGCAGTTCAACTGCTGTATAATTTAACTAAAAATGCCATGCGCTGGGCAGGGATAGCAGTCTCAGCACATGGTTAGCCCTATCTTATGCTACCTGCTTGGGGGGTGTCTAACAGAGCAGGCAGCTAGGAAAAAAACGTTCTTCTTTCTTATTTTCAAATTGCTCTTCTGCTTTGTGATGGGGGTAGGGGGAAGAAGGACACCTTACTGGGGGGTTCCAATGCACTGCCCCTATGCTGCATATGCCACTCCTACTGCCCACACCACAGAGGGACTCTAAGGGGCACTTTATTCATTTAATTATTTTTCTGTTGTGTCCCATACTTTGGGGTGCTACATGTGTACTGATTGATTGAGACTGTCAGTACAGCCTAGAGATTAGAGTAATGAGCTGTGAATGAACTTGATATATCCAGTAGACCTGGGTTTGAGTCCCACAACCTCCATTTATTTATTTATTTAGCTTTTGTTGACCGGGTAAGTGCACTAGACAAATCCTGCCTATTTTCAGGCACAACCCGGGGGAGGGGGATACGGATGAATGCCAACTGACCTTGAACCAGATTAAGCTGTTGGTGGTATTTTTAGTGAATGAGGGAAACTTGGCCAGGACACCGGGGAAATTCCCCTACTCTTTTCGATAAGTGCCATGGGATCTTTAACATCCACCTGAACTACCACAATCCAGGCAGATGGGACCTCGGTTTAACGTCTCATCCGAGAAGGCGGCACCTCAAGTGCAGCACCCTCTCATGCTGCACTACAGTGTCAGTACTGGGATATTAACCCAAGTGCCAGATGTGGGAACTGAACCCACAGCCCTCTGATCTCCCGGCCTCAGAGGCGAGTGTGCTACCTACTGAGCCACTGACACTGACATTTGCATACAGTGTGACTCTGAGCAAGTCACTTAACCTCCCCATTGGTCTTGGGTCACCCCTGAAAACAGGCACTTGTGTCTAGAGGGCCTTCCCTGGTTACCAAAGAATAACAACATATTTTCATGTGGTTGTACTTGTCTGTGTATAAACAAAAAATTTTTGTGTTTTCTTAATAAAGCATATTAAATGATTACCAAAACAATTGTCAGGAGTACTCACCAGAAGTTTTGTACACTCTGAAATGCCAAGAATACTCTCATGCCAAGTACAAGAAAGTGAATCCTACAGCAGGCCCTACTGCCAGCACTGGAATATGGCAGCAACATTTACATGGCTACTCCTAGCACATCTCTGCATAAATTTACAGTAGTATTCAATTGTTATGCTGATTCACCCTAGGCTCCAATAGAAGTGCACACCACTGCAACTTCTATTTCAGCCTTGGGCTCCTTCACTCTGACAAAAAGCACAACCTTAAATGGTACCTAATGATGTTTAAATGCATGCAAGGATCCTACCTGCATAACCAAGTCACTAAGCCTAAACAATCCTACCTGCTAAGATTACAGTCTAATTAACTTAAAGTGCCCATGGCACACAGTTTGTTTGGTAAAAAGGCATTTGCCATAAAGTGGCTCCATCAACCTGGAACTCTGCCAGATACTGTCAAGTAATCCTGCATGATGCAAGCCTTTAAGTGTGCAGTGTACAACCTTCTCAATACCCCCATTGCACGTAAAGTATCACCGGGGTAGAACACCTTCACACAGCCCTTCACTTTTCTCCTCCCTTTACTCATAGTACTACTGCACATATTCCTGCTGTTTCTACTGCTCAACTTGCAATGGCCCTTTTGTTGACCAGCTTTTGTTCATATGGATTTAATTTTTGACATTTGCAATTCGTTTATTTTGCTGATGCTAATTTCTGTTATGCACATGTGTTGTCTATCATCACTTAGGACAACACTGTCTACTTTACTGTTGCAATTGCCCCCCAGTAGCCTCTTGAAAATTAGGTGAGCTGCCTAAATGTGGATTTTCAAGGTAAGCAAAATTTCATTTAAATAAATAAATATGGAGGCACCAGTATGATTATTATGAATTATAAAATGGGTATGGGAAACCCTGCATCCTGATTGGCTAAAATTTGAGTGTACCCATTGGATTAGGAGACCACAACCAATGGGTATGAACAAATTCTGGTACCAGCCTTCCTTAGTACAGAAAAATATCAATGTGCGCTCTCAGAGCCTTCTGAAAAGCTACTGCTCATCAGGCATTCTTGCAGTGCCCTCTGCTGATAGCATGCTAATATTGCCACAGTTATCATGCTGCTGAGGAATTATTGTGTCTTTTTTTACATCATTTTCTTTATTATTTTTTCTTACATATTTTTAACAACTTTAGTTGGCCCGGTAGCATGGAGGGCAGAGGCATCCATGCCTCACCTCCTCCTGCCATGCTGTTGACCTGGATTCAGAATGGATTCGGGTCATTGAGGGCAGGCTGGGAAGAGGAGGATTGAACATCCGGTGGACTGCTCTCCTCCTCTGAAGAAGAAGGGTTGTAGTTCCTGGCACTTGCCTGACCTCTAGTGGAGGCTTGGTGGCAGGCTGCCAGGGCTGGCAACTTGGGGGCATGGATGGATGGCATCCATCAATGTCCCATGCATGGTAACATGTGTGGGTACATCTGGACAGCATTGCACTTCTGTTCCTCCAGGGGGAAGAACAGGGAAAATGGCCGGGTGCAGTGGGGGATGACACCGACCTCTTGCAGGCTCTACATTGGCTACAGGGCCCTCTCCCAGAACTGAATCCATTTGTCAGCAGTTAGTTGCCAGCTGTCAACCCCCATTATAGGGGCTAAGCCATGGGAGAAAGCAACAGGTCAGAGATAAGTCCCTGGGATGCAGGTGAAGGGGCTGGTGGGAGGTCAGTGGATGACTAAGCCTGCACTGTGGTGGGGAGAGAAAATAGCATTAACAGCAAAAAAACAAACATATTTTTAACAACTTTTAAATTTCTCTTTTAATGTGTTTTGCAAAATACCCATTTTATAAGCACAATAAGATGCTCCAGGGTGTTGGCTGTGGTGTCACAACTGCACTTTCAATGGCTTAAGGCACCCAGCCTATGGCTACATGCTTTACTATGCCCTTGGGTATATGGTTGTGACACCACAACCAACACTCTGTCATGTCTTATTATTTATGTGTAAGACAGCAGTTATCGCCTTCATTATGGCACTTATCTGCTTTCTAATGGCCACTCAAATTGGGATTGTATGGATGAGGTCCTCAATACTCTAAATCAGGGAGGAACTGGGGATGACACACCTGGGAAACACTGTATGCTGCAGTATTCTAACAAACACCATTCGTGTAGTGTGGGAAATTTCTCACCGTGTACTGTACCAAGTATCTTGAGGGACAGTATGAGTCATAACAGTGTATAACCCCCTCCTTATGTTTTAGCTGTGCATGAAGTGGCAGGTCCAGCAAGCCAGAAGGTGAGTAAATGATTCCTCAGACTGCATGACTAGAAACTAATACCTGTTAAAATAAAACTACCGCAATGAAGTTAGTGTAGTTTTTGCATACTGTCTCAGTATTGTACTTGCCTTTGAGTAGCAAACAGGCATAATAATTATAGTTTATGAAAATCCTTGCATCTTTGAGTTGATCATACTTTCCTGAACCTTTGAGATATGACTTATTAATCCCTCAGTCTAGAAATAAGGCTATTACATTCAGCTAATGGGAAATGTCTGAAGCCAACGGTAACCTTGATTCATTAAAACTTTATAAAATATTAATAGTGCCCAGGATCAATTTCAAAGCCATTGGTTTGAAGTCACCTGTTTTCTGTGGAACAGTTTGATGTTATACAGTATATGTATATGTCTATAGATAGACAGACAGATAGATGGATATAGACAGATATTCAACAGGCACTTATCTTAGCCATAAAAAGGTCTCAGCCTATTAGGAACTATTTTAGATAGTAGTCCACGTATTTCAGAAAGTTAAATGTACAAGGCAAGCACTTAATGACATGTTGCCCCCTTTGGAGCAGACAGCATTTAATTATGGAGCAATTAGCAGCCTTCCCGCTGAGGAGATTTAGAGTCAAGTCGTACTGAAAGGGTAGTTGCTCTAGTATTTAGCAGACCTTATTTGGTTCTCTGCTCCAACATATATCAAATGACTAAGCTGAAGTAAAAGAGACAGATTCGCCTGATAGACACTTCTGCTGATCGGTGGCTAAAGGCAGTTATCCACGCTTTTTCTCCAGAACGAAGTCTGGTGGTTAATTTAATAAAATGGTACATGCATTGGGTGAGTACTGCTCTCCTATTCAAATCAAATGGCAGGTGGGAGAAACAACAAAAAGTTTGAAGAATTCCTGTATGTGTACTGCTCTTTGTAAGTCCATTTTAGAAAAGAAAACTTATTGTATAAAAATGACAGCTTACTGAATATTTCTGTCATGTTTTTTTATTTAACTTTAGAAAGCTGATACGTTAAACAGTTTTAATTAAATGGACATCTTTTAATAATTAAACCACAAAATATAGCCTTTGTCCACATGAGATTTCAGAGCAGGTTAATTTGACTGAGCTGCTTCATGCCCTACTATATATTGAGCCTGAGCAGTCAGAAACAGAATCATACTTTATACCTTGAGTTTTTGAAACTACTGCTGCTACTTTAAAGTAACAAAGTTCTGTTTTTTCTAAGCAGTAGTGGCTGCAGAATTTTTGGAGGTTACTGGTGATATAGTAGACAAATTAATTGGTCAGGAAAAGGACTGTTAAGTGGTTCAGTTGGACCATCATTTTCAGTACGCAGTTATGCCAAAGTTAAATGTACATATAAAGTGAGAAGTCAGAAAGGGTACACATGCATTTTATGTGGGGAGGCTTTTCCTCCTAGCATTGCCCTGTATCTCATCACATGCTCTCTGTAGATCTAGTATCTGGGATGTTAGAGGCATTGTTATTGCTTATAAATATACTTTCTTTGTTACCCCGTGATAATTTATGGGTAGTGAGTATATGAACTATAGTTGCACCTCAAACTACCTCACTCAGTGGCATTATTGTACTGCAAATGTTACTTCTGTATTCTTTTGTGACTGTATCTGTATAGTTGTATTATTTATTCCACTGTATTTTTCTGTGATTGTATCTGTATATTTCTTTTACTTTATTCTATATCCCATGCCCCTTCACCCCGATTGCACCTCCAAATGAGTCTTTCTTGACCCAGTGCGCTTTTCCTGATCAAGTTTTCTAAATAACTATGAATAAATAATTCTTCAGTAAAATGCCCCAAGTGGTGATATTGCTAGTATCCAAATTTCTCTCAGAAAACCCAGTGTGCATTTATTCTTTTTACTGGAAGGTACTGCATGACAGTTTCCCAATAAGCTTCATGAGGTATGAAATATGGATTCATCATCAGATGAAATAAATATTTCCT
Organism: Neoceratodus forsteri; assembly: GCA_016271365.2. Lineage (NCBI taxonomy): Eukaryota > Metazoa > Chordata > Ceratodontiformes > Ceratodontidae > Neoceratodus > Neoceratodus forsteri. Next base: position 1,547,270,115 of record CM057455.1, on the reverse strand, counting down.
TGAACAGGTCTTAAGTAGTTCTGGATATAAGAACAACACAGAGGGCCCAGCCCAGTGGTACTGAGGGTTGAGGCGCTGGACACCACACCTCACGCCATGCTGGCTACTCGGGTTCGGGAACAGACCTGGCCATTGGGGTTCGGCAGGGGAGGGAGAGGATCAAGCATCCGGAGGACTGTTGTCCTCTCCCGGAGTGGGTTGCTGGAGGTTCCCAGTACTGTGGTGGCCTCTGGTGGAGACCAGTGGCAACACAAGTGCAAGGGATGTAGAAGGGGGTGGGATGACAGCAGGCTCCAGCGGCACGGTTGCGGAGGAGCCATTGCACGTCTCTTCCCGAGGGGGTACCAGTAAGACACAAATATCCTCACAGTGGACCAATGAAGCCACCGACAGTCGACTGGCCCCTGAGTCAAACAAAGCCCGACGTAAGTCAGGGTGGAGTTCAAGGGTGATGTGGTCTCTCCTCCCGGTCTGCCTCCCAATGAGGGGGGGCCCTCTTAAGGGATAAGCTATGGTCCTCCTCCATCCCTGCAGTCTCGACAGAGTCTGGCTCAATGGGGGGCTCATTAAACTACTGCATAAATGGGAGATAAGGGGGTAAGTCCCCCTTGCTGTCCATGGGACCAAAAATAAAACTGACAAAAAAAACAAAAAAAACACCACAGAGGTCATATGTGTACAGCCATTTTGTTCTGTAACTTCTGTAAGTAGGCTGCTGTACATAGGTCATAGTATATGATATGGTGCCATTGTAAGGAGAAAAAATCAAAATGCCAACTGTACTGAGCAGTGGCAAACTGTCCCAAGCAGCAGCAGGACCTCACAGGAAATGAGATGTGGAATTTCAGCTAGGCTATCCTGAGTAAATAAGTTGCTTGCAAATCACTTTGTGCTACAGTATATGAAAATCACTATATAAATGTAACTATATACTATTCTACAGATTACACATTACAAGTACTGATTAATATACCATGCTACAGAGAGCTGCTACACTACCCTCACTTTGCCTTAATCTCATAAGTTTCTTTCAAATGTTTCCTATATTACATCTGTTGGGTGTCAATGTGCTTGCTCAGTAACTGGAGGACACCAGTGAGCAATGAACTTATGTAATTGCTACCAGCCACAGAGGACCACAACCGTTGTTTATGATGCATCCCTGTAGAATGAACTATGTGACACCCATTAGAGTTGGCATGACATGCATGAGAAGCAAATGCAGTTTGCAGCTTGCAGCAAAGTCCATATGTTGTTTGCATAGACAAAAGAAGACAGATACGTTTCTATTTATTTGGTTTTAGTCATTCTCTTCAAGGCACATGTATGCATTCTAAAGCAGAAAGCCCAGTGCAGAGCATCATGGGCATGCAGATCATTCTGCAGCACACAGTAGGCTGCATGGGAAATGTCTCACATGAATGTAAATTCTGTACAGTCCATGCACTATCATTAATGAAAGTAGCAAACCTGCTGAGAGATGCCAAAGTAATCTTTTATTTTGCCTTTTATTCTTCATTTATTTTTATCACATTTTATAGAAACATAGACTCTGTTGGCAGAAAAAGGCCCTGCTGCCCATCGAGTCTGCACAACCCTACCTATCATTGTTGATCGTTGAGGGTTGTAATGGTCCTTCACTCCACCTTCCCCCCCCCTTCAGCCACTGTGTTAATCAACAGTTTTCTCAGTCCTACCCACAGAAACATAGACAATGAGGGCAAAAAAAGACCAATGGTCCATTTAATCTGCCCAGAGTTCCCTATCTGCCATGGGACCTATAGTGCATATGGGGTTTTAACACTCCAAGTCCACCCCCTTGCCACCTCACTATTTCTACTGACCTGAGCAACTGCCAAACCCTTCACTCTGCCCCAGCCATGCTTTAAACCATTTATGGTCTTGGCGCACACATCCTCTGCTGACAGACTGTTCCACGACTCCACCACTCTTTCTGTAAAATAGATCTTCCTCATATCCCTCTTAGACCTTGCCACCACCAGTTTTCACTCATGACCTCAGGATCTTATTTATTATTTATTTATTTTGTTTTTGTTGACTGGGTAAGTGCACTAGACAAATCCTACCTATTTTCAGGCATGACCCGGGGGAGGGGAATACAGATGAATGCCAACTGACCTTGAACCAGATTAAGCTGTTGGTGGTATTTTTAGTGAATGAGGGAACTACCACCATTCCAGGCAGATGGGACCTCGGTTTAACGTCTCATCTGAAAGACGGATCCGAAAGACTCTGTACTCTTGCTAAATAGTTTCCAGCAGTTCACCTTGTGTAGTCCCTTCAGGAACTTGAAGGTCTCTATTATATCCCTCCTCTTTTGTCTGGTCTCTAGTGAGTACATGTTCAGTACCTTCAGACGATCTTTGTAAGATCTGCTCTGTTGCCCTTGAATCATCTTAATCATGCTGTACTACACTGTCGCCAGCCTGTCCCTGTTTTTCCTTAGGGGAGGACTCCAGAACTGATCACAGTATTCCAGATACAGCCTCACCGGTGACATATATAGAGGTAGTAACACCTTCTTTTTCCTGCTGTCAGTACCCTTTTCGATACACCCCAGCATTCTATTGGCCTCACTATAGGCATTGTTACACTGGATTGGTTGTTTGAGGGAGTCACCAATGATGACTCTCAGGTTCCTTTCCTCTGCCATAGTGCTCAGTTTAACTCCTTCCGTCCAGTACTCTATTCTGTTTTTTCCCTCCTAGGTTCATAACCTTGTATATTTTGCATTGAATTTTTTTTAACTCATCTTATTTCAGACTACAGCCAAAATGCATACACATGCATGTGTGAGACAGTTGATACAGAATACAGTGTCACCTTAATTAAACAGCTGTAATATAGTTAGAATATTACATCTTCAGTGGCATTGAGTTTCAACTGCCAAACCTTAGACTACCTTTCCAACTTTTGTGGATCCCTCTACATCTCTCAGATCCGTTCCTCACTATCTATTCTACCATAGACCTTCGTGTCATCTGAGAAGAGACACCACATGCCCTGTATGCCCTCTAAAATGTTGCTGATGAACATATTGAAGAGGACAGGACCCAGGACAGATCCCTGCTGCACCCCACTTGGGACCTCGCACTCTTCTGATTTGACCCCATTTACCACCGTCCTCTGCTGTCTCTCCTTCAGCCAGTTTCCTACTCACCTAACTATATCCCTTGCCTCACCTATGTTCTCCAACTCATTCAGCAATCTTCTGTGTGGCACTGAGTTGAAAACCTTGCTGAAATTGAAGTAGAGTTAATCCACAGTGTGACCTTTGTCTACTGTCTTTGTTAACCAAAGAAAACAATCAGGTTGGTCAGACAAGGCCTCCCTGCCACAAACCCATGCTGTTTGCTGTTCTGTAGACCACTGCTGTCTAGGTAGTCCACAAGGTCCTCAGTGATTCCATCAGTTTACCCACTACAGAGATTAGGCTGACTGGTCTGTGATTCCTTGGTTGCTTCTTGTCCCCCTTTCATTATGTAGCAGGGCTATGACTGGGCTCCCTGCAAAGGGCAGCCAATCAGGGCACAGGGTGCCAAGGTTCAAAAATCTGCTATAAAAGCAGAGCCACTTTGCTGTTTGCTGGTGGTCTTTGCTGGGGAGTGTCAGCAGCTGTAGCCACAACTTAAATTCGACGGCCATAGCCACAAAGAGCAGCAGTGGCCATAGCCGCACATTGGACTTGTGGCGGCTATATCCACAGGAAAAGTCAGCAGCTGGAGCTGCAGGGAGGTCTCCAAGTGGCCATTGCCACAAAAGAACTAGACTGGGCTCCCTGCAAAGGGTAGTCAATCAGGGCACAGGGGGCCATGGTTCAAAATCATCGGATCTGCTATAAAAGTGGAGCCACTTTGCTGTTGAGGAAAAAATTTCCCACCCTCCAGCCTCTCACCTCCATCATTAATTAAGTAGGTTCCCTGGGCTCCTCCCAGAAGCAGCTACCAATTATCTCGAGGAGGAGGAGGGGAGTTTTATCTTAGAAAAAGGTGACTTGATATGTTTAGAGTTTTATCCCACAGTTACCGTTGAGAGTATCTTATTTAGTCTGATTGTCTAATGAATTTACTGGGGACATGTTCTTGACTCATACTTGCCGGGGTCTAGTCAATGGTGGATAGTTTATCTTGGTCCCACGCATGTTTGATTAATGTGTGAATAACTCTTTCTTGCTCCGACTAACCTGCCTCTTGTTAATTCTGGGTCTGGGATGCCACTGCTGATTGTTACAATATTACTTTGTTTTTCCATCGTTGGGTTGATTGCCTTAGTCACCATTTCTCTGCTTTCTGTTTTAGAAGGTTCATACTATCTATTTGTGGTTGGTACACTATTGTAACGGCATTAGTACCTGTATAGGATCTAATTACTTGTGGTTTTTGCTGGACCTCGGCTGGCCTCTGAGTAAGTCATTCCTTCTCTTATCCTGAGTTGGTTGTATTACTTGAGGATCTCTCTGATCTCTCTCATTGACTTTACTGACTGCCAATCCATTTACTAGGTCCTTTCGTCTGCTGTTCCTTAGTACACATGGGGCTGTAGACCATCTCTCTAACACTTATTCTTTTCATCTGTACTCTGCCTTTTATTTGCTCCCTGCTCCTCTCAGTCTTTTGCTCACCATGAGGGTTCCTAAGCTGCTCCTTGGCTCAGTTGGAGTGACATCCTTGCTGTTGGCCCTCCTACTTTCCACTGATCTCCTCCTCCTGCCCTCTGTTGATTCCACCTGCCACCACAGGTCTGATGGTAGGAGCTTTATTTTCTCAAACATGCTGGGAGTATATTCCCTCCTATGAAACCTGGCTCTTGAACCTACCCTCGCCCCCTTCCATTGGCATTGGCACTGGCCCCTGAGAGCAAGCATGTAGGCAGGCATACTCACTGTACACATTTGAGTACAGTTTTGTTGAGTGTCTGTCACAAATCATATGCCTTTCTGCTACCATTTTCATTCTGATCTGTAGTATTTGGGTTAGTGTAGGCCACTGAGGAGTGTCTCTGTTTGAAGTTCTGTTGTTTAGGAGACAGACACATGTATAACCTCTTTAAAGTTTAGAGGAGTCATCTGACAACAATCTGACTTGTTTGGAAGGGGGTACCGTTTGGAGAGGATGTGTACATTTTTAAATGGGGGGGGGTGTAACTTTTGGAGACTGTGTGTACAAAACAGAAATTTCTGGCTACACCCCTGCCTGAGAGGCTGTCTCCTAACACTCTATTGGAAACCTGGTTACCCTATTGCCTGCTCTCTCTCACTCTCATGACATTGAACCCAACCCTGGCTCCCCTGCTGGGGCTACTACAAGCTGATCCCTCCTTATGGTCCTCAAAAAAGGTGTTAAGGCTTGCGCATATGAATATTAGAAGCCTAACAGCCAACTTTGCAGAGTTGGAGGCCTGGATAGATAGTTACTCACGTGAAATACTTACTTGGTCTGTCTGAGACTTGGTTGAAACCCCACACACCTGGCTCTCTGTGCCTGATTAAAGGCTATAAGCTCTTTAGGTGTGACTGCCCTAATGCTAAGAGAGGAGGGGGTGTTATTTTTATTTTTATTTATTTTATTTATTTATTTATTTTTATTTTACCAGGAGAGACACACTAAGCTGAAAGCTTGTTTACAGGTGCGACCTGGGAGCACAAGGGAGTTAAGTGACTTGCTCAGGGTTACACAGTATGCAGGTGGGGAATGTGGGATTCAAACCCAGGTCTTCAGGTTTGCAGCTCAGAGCCTTAAACCACTGTGGTTTACTGCCTCCAGTTCTATGCTAGGGAGAACCTCAACATTCAAATTAATTCATGGGCATTTGCATATGCTTTCTATGATGCTTTGCAGGTAACCTGTGAAGTGGGCACATGAGAAAGGGTGCCAACCATTACGGTGACTCCTTCCCAGCACAATCCACTCTTGGCGATGGAAAGGTAGGGTGACTGGATGAGAGGGTGGGAGAACTAGGTGATAGGATGTCGCTATATGTATGTGTGGGGGGGTGGGGCGAGCCACGGTGAGTGTGGGCTGGGAGGGGTGGAGAGGCTGTGAGGGGTGGTGCTGTGGTTGCTGGTCAAGCTGTGTCGTGGCATCGGGGGATTGGCTAGTGGCTGGGGTGGCTCTTTGGTCTGGGTTTTGGGTCTCTGGGCGCTGGTGCTATTTTTATTCGCCCGGCCCAAGCCTTTTTTACTGCTTCCTCCCCTGCCTTTCCCCAGAGTTGAGAATCCTTAAGTGGGGGGTGCAGGGGGGCAAAGCCCCCCGTGAGGGGTGTGTGTATGTGTGGGGGCACAGCCCCCCCCCCACAGAAAGCAGTAAAAATCTGTCCTGGCCCCATTGTTCTGGTGTGCTGGGGTTGTCAGAGTGCTGAAAATGTGTTTGGCACTCTGACTGAGTGATAACAGTGATCACCTTTAGGCATTTGCCGTTATCACATAGAACCTGCTTTGCATTATTGGGGTATGTGCAATTTGTGTTTTCTTTAAAATTTGGCTGTATGGCCAATATCCTCCAGGATAACCCTTGCCCCAATGCATTTGCTGTAGGGTTCTTGTGTAGTTCCTTGACATCTCTATTTGCATTGTCAATATTTGTTGTTTATGTGAAACTATCCACACTGTTGTCACCCTAGGTCTCGCAAAAAAGCTGAACATACATTGTGTGCATTTACATTCCCCCCTAAAAATGGAATTGTAGGTCTATCTAATGTTCTCAGTTATCTTGACTCATTAAAGGGCAAACACAAACTCATAATTACGGGTGACCTTAACCTGGACTGGCTGGGCAAGAGCTCCAGTCTCTATGCTGTGGAGTTAGGTTGGCTTTACCTGTCCCAGCTTGTATCCTCCCCAACCAGGCTGTCTAAAAACAGCAGTCATCAGTCTCTCCTCGACTGTATAATCTCTAATTGACCACACAGGATCTCTGCTTTAGGTGTCTTTCCAGACTCTATCAGTGACCTTTCTCTGTTTTTTTTGTGTCTAGAAAGCGAGGGCCCCCAAACCCCCACCCGGAGAAATCCAGTTCTGTGATTTCTCTAAGCTTGATAAGAGGGCCTTTATCTTTGACCTTCAATATGCTGACTGGGCACCTCTATTCCAGACCTCCAAAACAGAACATGTCACTCAATATTTCTTGTCCAAGCTTCTTGCATTGCAAGACAAGCATGTCCCACTAAAAAGACATAGAATCTGGGGAGCTGCCACTCACTGGCTAACCTCAGATATAATGGCCTCTGTCAGACAATGGGACAAAGCCTGGAATGAAGCAAAGATGTCTCAGTCCCTTGATGACTGGACTGAGTACAGAAGGCTTAGGAATCACTGTAAAATATCTATGAAAGCTGCCAAGAGCACATACTACTGCCAGCTTCTTCACACCTCTGTTAGTGATTCTCGTGGGTTTTGGAGTCATGTTAACTCGATTCTGGGGACAGAAAAAAAGTGATTCCCTAACAGAAATGGTCTTGGATAGAACTAGCTGCAATAACCCTTTTACCATTACTGAGGCTCTCAACTCCCGCTTTACAGACCTCTCTTCTTATGCAATGCCCCCTTCACCCTCATCTGGATCACCTCTCAAGAAGAGTGAACCTGAAATACCTCCTTTCCACCTCCACCCAGTTGCCGTACCCTAAGTTCTATGCCTACTCAAATCCATTCCCTCCTATGGGTCAGCTGGGGCTGATGGGCTGTTGCCTAAATTCCTGAAAACCATTGCCCTCTACATTGCATGCCCTGCAACACACCTCTTAAATTTGTCCCTGGCTACTGGACACGTCCCGTCCCCCTGGACGACTGCACAAGTTGTCCCCATCCTTAAAAAGGGCGATGCGACTATAATGAATAACTACCACCCTATTGCCATCCTTTCATCCTTATCTAAAATCCTGGAGAAAAATGTTGCCACCCAGGTATCTGATCCCCTCCAACTGCATAATCTCCTCATCCCGGATCAACACTGCTTTCAACGGGGTCACAGCGCTCCCACTGCTCTTGTCCAGATCACCAACGATGTCAGGCTTGCTATGGATAAAGGCTTTTTCACTGGGGCTATCTTCATTGATCTCATGAAGGGTTTTGATCTGGTTGACCATCCACTGCTCTCATCCAAGCTATCTGCCCTTGGTTTTTCTTCATCTGCAACTGCCTGGTTCCCACAGCTACCTTGCTGAGCAACAACAATTTGTACAATTCGGAAATGCAAAGTCGTCCCTATCTCCTACCTAGATCAGTGTCCCACAAGGATCGGTATTGGGCCCTGTACTCTTCTCAATATTCATAAACAATCTTTCCCCCACTATCTAGTCCTTGTTCTGCACTGTTATACAGTATGCGGATGATCTGGTACTCTTCTTCTGCTCCTCAGACATGTCAGTCATCAACAGTAATCTCAACCTTAACTTTAACATCCTCCAAATGTGGTTGAAGCAAAACAAGCTGGTCCTAAACACCAAAAATACTGTCGCCAAGCTCTTTGGCTCAGCACCCAAATTCGGGCCTGTCGCCAGTATTTATGCATCAGCACAACGGAGACCCCCAACACTGTGTCCTCTGTTAAGTACTTTGGTGTCACCTTGGATCTGGCCCTGGACTTTGAACTGCATCTAACCACTTACATCAAAGCAGTAAGCATTCAACTAGGTCTAGCAAACAAAGTCAGGCATAGCCTCACATCTGCTGTGAGACTGGTCATCGCGCAGGGGGTCCTCAAACCAAAACTGGCCTATGGTTTGATTGCCTTCCTGGAATCCTAAAAAGGACTGCTCTGCAAGTGGGACGTATGCTACAATATCTGCCACTTTGCTCTGTCAGTGTCCAAGCTCTCCCATAGCTGCTCCCTCTACTCCAGTCTGGAGTGGTTTGTCCCTACAGCTTTCCGGCAATACACTACTACCTGTTTCATCAAAAACATACTCACCTCCTGGACACCAGATAAACTGGCCTCTCTTTTAACACCTGCTTACTCTGCCTACACCCTGAGATCTGCTAATAAGTCCCTCCTTGACCAACCAAAGTGTAACACAGTTATGGGTGAGAATGCTTTCTCGATCTGCACTCCTAAAGGGAAGAATACTCTTCTGCTGACACTCAGGAGCACCCAAGCACTCTGTAGCTTCAAGCTGGAACTGTGTAGGTTTCTGGCCAGCTCTGTGCCCTGCTCCTGTGGTGAGTGCACCCACTCACCGTCCTATCCCTCCTAGCAGATTTCCCTGGCTGGGGTCCCAATCCTGTCATCCCGACCCATCTGCCAAATTCCATTTATTGCCCAAGCACTTATTCCCTGTTTATAATTTTTTTTTTTGCGCATTGATGTTTGCTATTTAGTGTGCCTCTGAGGCCTATAAACTGCTGCCTCCGCCTCTGTGTTGTTTTATTATTTCCTGGTACCTTACTCCTGGACCCTGTCTGTTATTTACTTGACTATTTAAGGTTTTTGATTTTTTTATCACTTGTTATAACCTGTTTATCCCTTGTATTCTATAGTTGTTTTCCCACCCATATGTATTGTAACCTCCTGGGTCGTGCCTGAAAATGGGCAGTTTTGCTGTCCAGAGTATCTACCTGGTCACCAAAAACTAAATAGATAAATATTGGCTACCCTCCAGTCTTTGAGAACTACCTCTGCCTCAACTGAGCTACTGAATAGCCCTAACAGGGTTTCAGCTAGTTCTGCGGCCATCTCCTTGAGCACCCTGGGGTGCATCCCATCTGGCCCTGGGGCTTTATGTACCTTTAGAGCTTCAAGCCCCTTCTGGACCTTTTCTCTGGCAAATACTGTCTGCCTCATTTCAGGAATGCTCCTGACATCTGCCTTGATGCAACTTTCAGGCAGGGGCCCAATGTCTTCTCATGTGAACACAGAGCAGAAGTAATCATTAAGGATAGCTTCTTTTTTGCTCTTCTCCCTCTAATACCCTCCCCCTCCTGTACCCTAACAATACCCAATCCCTGATTCCTTTTGTCCTTCATGTATCTGAAGAATTGTTCTCCCCACCCTTGACCCCTTCTGCAATCCACTGCTCCATGGGCCCAATTTTCAAAGGGTGGTGCACAGCTTGCATCAAGCCCTGCGCCACCACACTCAGAAATCGTCAGTGCACTGACCAGGTTTGCTGAAACAGCGATTTTTGTAGTTCAGACGCAGTTGAAACAGTTTACCCAATTTATGTCGGCTTGCACCAAATATCTGATGCAAGCTCCACAAAAATGGCCCTCAGGATTGTTGCAAGTTAGACCAGAAAAAAGTTGGTCTAACTAGCAGCAGTTGGTGCATGGGATAGAAAATCCCAGTCACTGTCTGAAAGAATGCTGCAAGCCCCAGGTGCCATATAGAGATGTGCCAAAGTTTTAATTCACTGGTGAAGTTGCCACAAAGTGGCCAAAATTTGCATCCGTGGAGTTTCATGAAGTTTTCCCTACCCTCAGCAACTTCGACTGCACGCAAAATTGTGATGTTTTCCATGCAAATGGCAGAATTACACTTGCAAAGTGCAGAATTTTGCTTGCAAACAGTGAAATTCTGGCATTTGTGGGGGAAATTTCACAATTCATGGTCAGAATTCCACCATTCACAGCAAAATTCCATACTTCATATGTCGATCTGCACTTTGCAGATTGTGCTAACTTGTCAGATTAATTCGTGGAGTGAATTTAGCCAACTTTGCCCATCTCTAGAGCCATATGTTCAGCACACTGGGGCTTGTGGCATTCTTGGCCCATTGAAAAAGCAGGCCCCATGTCTGCCTTTGCCTCCCTGACCATCCTTTTTACTTCACTAGCTTTTATTTGTACTGTCCTCATTCCTCCTCCCCCTGCATTTCCTTATACCTGGAGAAAGCATTTTTTCTTGGCCCTCACTGCTTCTCTGGTAATGGGGAGGGAATCAGGGGTGGAGGAAGAATGGCAATATTTAAAACGGGGATTACAAGAGCAACAGAATTATGCATTAAGTAGGTTAGCAAGGAGAAAAGGAAGAGGAGGCCATTATGGTTTTCCAAGGAGGTAGCAGAGAAAGTGAAAGCCAAAAAGATTGTATTCAGGCAGTACAAAAAGACGCAGGCAGAAGGGGATAGAGAGAAGTACCAGGAGAAGCAAAGGGAGGTAGGGAGGTCAGTAAGGGAAGCCAACGCTTAGACAGAAGAGCGCATCGCAAAATCAGTAGGTAATTGGGACAAAACCTTTTACAGGTATATAAGTGAAAAAAGAAGTGTAAAGGAAGGGATAGTGAGACTGAAGGAGGAGGACGGGGGCCGCATGGAGGATGACAACAGTAAATCTGACATACTGAACAGATATTTCTGCTCAGTCTTTACTGAGGAAGAGGAGGGTAATGGGCCTGAAAGGAGTACAAGGGGTGGGAATAGCACAGAAATGGACACAAGTCATTTTACATGGGAAAGGGTCCTAAAGGAACTGGAAGGAATAAGAGTCAATAAAGCAATGGGGCCGGATGGGGTGCACCCCAAGGTCCCAAAGGAACTAAGAGAGATGGTGGCTGAACCTATGGCAATCCTGTTTAGCCAATCACTGGAAACAGGGGAGGTACCCAAAGACCGGAGGACAGCAGATATAGTCCCCTTACACAAAAGTGGGAACAAAGAGGAAGCGAGGAACTGCAGACCAGTCAACCTGACCTCAGTAGTGGAGAAGATAATGGAAGCACTACTGAAGGAGAGATTAGTGGAATATCTGGTTGCCAACGGACTACAGGACCCAAGGCAGCATGGTTTCACTGGGGGGAGGTCATGCCAGACCAACCTCATTGAATTTTTCTACTGGGTGACAAAGAACTGAATCAGGGGAGGGCATTGGATGTGGCCTATCTGGACTTTGGCAAGGCCTTTTACACTGTGCCACATAGAAGGCTATTAAATAAACAGGGGATTATGGGAGTGGGCAGGACAGTAGTGCGGTGGGTGGGTAATTGGCTGGACAGCAGGACACAGAGGGTGGTGGTAAATGGCTATCATGCCACAGAGGGAAGAGTGAGCAGTGGGATACCACAGGGATCAGTGCTGTGACTGGTCCTATTCAACGTCTTCATCAGTGACATTATGTAGGACCTAGAAGGCAGAATTTCCCTGTTTGCTGATGACATAAAGTTCTGTAACAGAGTGGACATGCCAGAGGGTGTAGACAGAATGAGGAGGGACCTGCAGAAGCTTGAAGAATGGTCAAGGGATTGGCAGTTAAAATTCAATGCAAAGAAGTGCAAGATAATGCATATGGGGCACAAAAGTCCTATAAGGCATCAGTTGGGGGGTGAGGATATAGCATGCACCAAGCAGAAAAGGGACCTTGATGTTATCATCTCTGATGACCTCAAGGTTGGGAAACAGTGTGACAAGGCAGCAGGTAAAGCAAATAGGATGCTGGGATGCATAGGCAGGGCATCACCAGCAGGAAAAAGAAAGCCATAATTCCACTATACAAGACACTAGTGAGGCCCCACCTGGAGTAAAGTGCATAGTTCTGGAGACCTTACCTACGTAAGGACATAGACAGGGTAGAGGAGGTTCAGAGGTGGGCAACAAAGATGGTACAGGGATTACATCACAAGTCCTGTGAGGTCAGGCTGAAGGACTTACACAGATACACAGAAATGTGACGGCAGAGAAAGGCACCACGGCCCATCTAGTCTGCCCAACACCCTACCTCCCCCCTTCTGTTATGCTTCCACCCTCTTTTCCCAACCCCTTAAATCTATCCCAAGCCCTCTTGAACCCCTCCACTGTTTCAGCTGCCACTACCTCCTCCGGCAGCTTTTCCGAGGCCTCCACCACCCTCTCTGTGAAAAGCTGCCCCCTGACATTACCTCTATATTGCCCACCTTTCAGTTTGAGGCTATGTCTCCTAGTGTTCACTCCCTTCTTCAATTTGAACAAGCTGTTACACTCTACCTTATTTATTCCCTTCAGATACTTAAAGGTCTCAATCATGTCCCCCCTCTCCCTCCTAGTCTCCAAAGGGTACAAATTCAGCCCTCTCAATCTTCTCTCATAGGGTACATCCTGCATCTCTCATACCATTTTGGTTGCCCTTCTCTGCACCCTCTCCATCAGCTCAACATCTCTTCATAGGTGAGGCCTCCAGAACTGCACCCCATATTCCAGATGTGGCCTAACCATGGTTCTGTATAATGGAATTAGCACCTCCCTCTTCCTGCTATTAAAACCCCTCACAATGCAAGCCAACATTCCATTTGCCTTTCCCGCCACCCTGCTACACTGGCTGCCCACCTTGAGGTCACGCAATACCATAATCCTCAGGTCCCTTTCTGTTTCCTTCTCCTTAATCACCAACCCCCCCAAGGGAATAAGCTTCCCTCCTATTCTTCCTCCCCGGGTGCATCAGTGAGCACTTTTGTGTAATAAACTTCAATTTCCAAGTGTCAGACCACCTCTCCAGCCTCTCCAGGTCCCTCCTCATGGCTTGCACCCCATTAGGTGAATCAACCCTATTGCAGACCTTTGTATCATCTGCAAACAGGCACACCCATCCCTCCAGACCCTCTGCTAGATCACTAACATAGATGTTAAAGAGTATTGGTCCTAGTACTGACTCCTGTGGCACCCCACTGGTCACTGCCTGTTCCTTGGAATGTGTCCCATTTACCACCACCGTCTGACTCCTTCCCTTCAACCAGTTTTCCACCCACCTTGTGATCCTGTTGTCCACCCCTAGTCTGTCCAGCTTATGTACCATTCCACCATGCGGAACGGTGTCGAAGGCCTCATTGAAATCCAGATAGGCCATGTCCACTGCTCCTCCCTGGTCCACTATCTGTGTCACCCCATCGAAAAACTCTATCAGGTTAGTCTGACAGGACCTTCCCTTGGTGATGCCATGCTGCCTGTCATCCTGCATGCCATACATAACTCCAAGTATTCTGTCAACCTGATCTTAAGTAGTGTTTCCATTATCTTCCCCACCACCGAGGTAAGACTAATAGGATGGTAGTTTTTGACCTCATCCTTCCGCCCCCCCTTATGTAGTGCGACCACCTCTACCCTCTTCCAGTCCATTGGCACCACCCCTGTGACCAAGGACAAGTTAAACAGCCTCGCTAGATGCAGCGCCAGTTCATCCTTCACCTCCTTGAGAACCCTTGGGTGTATTCCATCAGGCCCCATTGCCTTGTCTACCCTAAGTCTACCCAGCTCTTCCCTTACTCCTTCAGCAGTGAATTCTGCCACAGTCACCTGCCTGTGGCTGTCACCCTCCCCACCCCATCCTGGTCCCCACCCTCCCTTTCCTCCATGAAGATTGAGGAGAAATAGCTGTTTAATGCCTCTGCTTTTTTGAAGTCCCCTTCCAGTATTGTTCCACTTTCCCCCTTATCCTTCCAATCCCATGCTGTGCCCTCCTTTCTCCAATGTACCTAAAGAAGGTTTTGTCCCCCCTTCTTGCCTGCTTCACTATTCTCTCCTCAGTGGCCTCCTTAGCACTCCTTATCTTTTGCCCAGCCTCCTTTCTTTTTTCCCTGTCCTCATCCTTTTGTGTCCTCCGGTACCTCTTGAATGCTCTAGTCTTCTCCTTGACACCTAATGACACTTCTCTAGTCAACCATAGAGGTATTTTCTGTCTTCTATTCTTTCTTACCCTTCTTATACATGAGCCCATGGCTTTAAATACCCCTCTCTTGATGGCTGCCCATAATTCCTCCACCCCCTGTACATCCCCTATCCTCATAATTTCTTCCTCAACTACCTTCCTCATTCCATGAAAGTCAGCCTTTCTGGAGTCCGTTACCTTGGTTTTTGTCCTAACCCTCTCCCTGCCCACTCTCACCCTGAACCTGACAGCCCTGTGGTCACTGGTGCCAAGCTCTTCAACCACCTCCACCTCCTCCACACTGCCCCCATTTGTGAGGACCACATCCAACAGGTTTACTCCCCTAGTGGGCTCACTGACCCTTTGTTGGAGGAATATGCCCTAAAGAGCCTCTAAGATGTTTCTGCTCCTTGCGGAGATTGCTGTCTGGGCCCCCAGTTTATGTCCGGAAGGTTTAAGTTCCCAACTAGCCCAATTTTCCCTTTCCATGCCATCCTCACTACTGATTCTACAAAGTGTCTATCCCCTTCCTCCCCCTGCATAGGAGGCCTATAGACTACCCCAACACGCAGGTTTTTCCCCGTCCCCTGTCTAGAGTGACTTGAATATGTATTCCCTGGAGGACAGGAGGGAGAGATGGGATATGATAGAGACATACAAGTACCTTACAGGGAGGAACAGGGTGCAGGAATACACTATTTTCCAGTGAAAAAGATGTTCCAGGACTAGAGGGCATGGGATGAAGTAGGAGGGAGGGCAATTCAGAGGAAACGTGCGGAAGAATTTCTTCACAGAACGGGTGGTGGACAAGTGGAACACCCTGCCAGAGGAAGTGGTGGGAGCCGAAACAATCCTGGGATATCAGAATGCATGGGATAGACATAAGGGAATTCTGGAGGTCAAGGGTAAGGGGCAACAGACTTCTAGAAAAACATAAAGGGAACTTACAAGCTCAAATGGGTGGACTGGGTGGGCCATAGGCCCTTATCTGCTGAAAGTGTATATGTATCTATGTGTCTCTGACCCTTTCTGAGAACCATACTGGTCTCTTGTAATTGTTTCATTTTTAACAGTTCTCATGCAAGACTTTGTTGCCTTGAGAATGGTCCCCTTCATAGCCCTCCATCTTTCCTGTACACTTTTGATGCTGTCCACCCTGGTCAGTTTGTCTCGGACCAGCTCCCTCATCCATTTGAAGTCTGCTCTTTTGAAATCTAGGACTTCAGTTTTTGATAGGGAGAGTCTGGTCCTGACAGCCATCCTGAACCAAATGGAGTTATGGTCGCTGGACCCCAATAGCTT
The DNA here is from genome assembly GCA_016271365.2 of Neoceratodus forsteri. Lineage (NCBI taxonomy): Eukaryota > Metazoa > Chordata > Ceratodontiformes > Ceratodontidae > Neoceratodus > Neoceratodus forsteri. Next base: position 1,547,254,250 of record CM057455.1, on the reverse strand, counting down.
CCCTCCCTTCACTCCTCTCACCATCTGTGTGTTGGTAAGCACTAAATCGTGAATGGCTGTCTGTCTTGTGGGTTCATTAACTAGCTGCATCAGCAGGCAGTCCTACAATATATCTAACAGGCTTGACTTCTGATGCACCTGGCTTCTGGAATGCTCTAGTTGATATTCAGCAGGTTCGGATCACCCACCACCACCACTGGTTCCCCCTTTCTTCACTCCCCTTGCCAGTACTTCCACAAGCTCACTACCTTTCTCTTTCCCTTGTCCTGGAGGTCTATGAATCCCCCACCCCCATATTCTCTTGCTTTCCCCTTTGTATCCCCTGATGTGTCAATCCTCTGTAGCCTTTATGCCCTCCCTAACATATAGGGCTACATCTCCCACCCTTTGCCTTTCCCACTACACTGTCTAAACATTTTGTAACCTGGGACTGACAAGTCCCAATCATTATTCTCAGTGGTCCAAGTTTCAGTGATGGCTATGAGGTCCATCTCAGTATCTGCCACCAATACTTGGAGCTCACTGATTTTATTACCCAGACTTCTGGCATTAAGGTAGACACCCTTCCAACTAGCTTTGGATCCTTTTCTGCTGTTTTGTGATCCTACACCTGCATTTCTTCACATTCTCCTTACCTTCATATTTTTCCTATTGCTTGCAGACCCTGAGAGCCTTCCCCTCTTTTCCTCTTCCATTACTCCTTTTTAACCACAACTTTATATTTATCCAACTTACTGCTACTAGTCCCTAGTATGGGGGGCACTAGTTGTGTTCCCCTCCCTTTACTATGACTCCCCTAGCCTCAGTGTCCCCTGCAGTCAGTTTACCTGTCTAATGTGGATGTCAGACTTCTGCCCCAGCAAGCCTTCACTTGATGCTGCACAGACTACCTACCTTCCTTGGCAGCTTGTTCCATCCCTCTACCACCCTCTCCATGAAGAAATGCTTTCTGATGTTCCTTTTAAATCCCCTCCCCCACCCACTTCATTGAGTTTCCTCTGGTACACGTGTTTCAGCGTGAGCAACTCTCAGCTAACCACATTATTAATCTTGAGGAGAAATGTCTGTCTCAGTCGTGCTCCCCTCTCTCCTTGCTTTCAGTGTGTACATACTAAGATCCTCCAACCTATTCATGGAAGTCCTTTCCTGCTGACCTTAGATCATTTTGGTTACTCTCTTTTGTACTGTCTGCACCATGTCCGTGTCTGTCTTTTAGTACAGAATCTAGAATTGCATGCACTATTCCAGGTGAGAATACACCTGTATAGTGGCAGAATCACCTCACTCCTCCTACTGTTGATCCCCCTTCCTATACAACCCAGAATCCTAGTTGCCTTCCCCACTGCTATGTTGCAGTGTGCAGTAGCCTTCAGATTGTCCAATATTATTACCCCAAGTGCCCTCTCTCAGTTGTACTTTCCACTGCAAGACCCCATTCTGTATTCCATTTGGGATTGTTTGCCTCTATGTGCATCGTACATTACTTTGCACTTTTTGACATAGGAGTTTAACTGCCACATCTTTGACCACTTATGCTTCTTACCCCCTTCCTTACAATCCAGTCTTCCACAGAGCTTTGTAATGTCCACAAATATGCATATCTTCATCTGGATCCCTACTCCAATATCCCAGTTGAAGAGGACTGGTCCCAGGACTGATCCCTGTGGCATTACACTGTGACCCCTTGATCTTGCAGTATTCCCCATTAAGTACATCCCTCTGGGGTCTGTTACAGGGCCAGTTTCTTTTTCTTTTTTTTTTTTACAGTTCTTTTTCCCTCCTGTCACCACTGGCTGGGGTCCCATTGGTCGTTCTGCCTGTTCCCCTCCTGCCGAGACCCTCCTGAGTTATGATCTCAGTCTCCCGTTCCACCCATGACACACCCCTATGGAACTCCCTGGTCATTGTCCCCTAGGGTGAGGCTGTCTACAGCTCCCCAGTGCTTACCTCATCCAATGCCTCACAGATAGAGGTGGAGGGAGAGTCGAGATCTGGTGGGCAAGGTCCAGTGTTGGAGGTGGGGGCAGGCGACATCTTCCTCCCAGCCAATGGGTGCTTTCCTGGTGTTCATGCATGAGCACAAATTCCCCAGGAGCATGGACGTGCAATGACATCCAGCATGGGCTGAGCATGCTTCTGCACCCTTCCTGTAGACATCTGCCAACACTCCCAACCCATTGTTGATGTGATCCTTGGCTGTGCACCCCCAGCCTCCACTGGGAGTAGCTAGTGCCAGAGAGTCACTCACCCATCCTCCCCAGGAGAGGAAAGCTGTCCTCCAGATGCTCAATACTCTCCCACTCTACCAACCCCTGATGACCCAAGCTCGTTCCCGGACCTGGATCGTCAGTGTGGCATCCAGCGCTTCAACCCTCAGTGCCTCCAGGCCAGCACGTGGCCAGATTCTTACCCATTTTGCTATTTTATCTCCCATCCCAGATCTCCCATCTTCTTAAACAGTCAACTACATGGGACAGAGTTGAAGGCTTTGATGTAATCATGGTACAGTATGTGAATCACCTGCCCCTCATCTACCACCTTCATCACCCAATCAAAAACCGTTGACTAGGTTTGTCTATGTGATCTCCTACCTGTGAACCCATACTGTCATTGTCATGAAGTTCTTTCACCTCTAGGAAATCCTAGCCTCTCCTCTCTAAAAGTTTCTAGCAGCATTCCCACTATGGATGTCAGACTGAGAGGTCTTTCATTCCTCAGTTTGTCCCTACTCCTGTTTTGGTGCAAGGGTACCACATTCACTGTCTGCCAGTCCCTAGGTACCTCCACCATCTCCAGTGAGCTGTTGAAGAGCTCAGCCAGTGGCACAGCTAGGACCTCTACCATCTCCTTTCATGCTTGGATATTGTAAGGATAAAAGATAGCTGCGTTGTGTTTTCTATCTTTTAAATCATTCAAGCCACACAAAGTGAATGTTTTTCCCTCTGGTTTATTTTCTTTCTGCGAGTTTCGTCAACATCAAATACATGTATTTCTGCTTTCTGTTTGGTGCTAAACTATTCAAGTTTATACAGTGCTTACATAAAGTTTTCTTATCTCAAATAATACTACCACCCCTTTATAGGCCAATCATATAACAAAATAGCACATTAATCTGAGGGTGTGGTGTATTTGTGTTAAAACATAGAGATAACTATATTTTTCTCATAATCACAAGGTGTTTCTTACACAATCTTATGACTGCTGACTGCACTGATAAAAAGTTCTTTGTGTGCACACCTCTCTTTGATAGATAAACATCATCCTAATAAAGGCACAACATCCTGTTAAGTGTTATTATAGGAGATTAAAATGCTTATGACTGTAAAATCATAAGTTAAAGTGTTGTGTAATCATAAAACTATCACAAGACTGAGGCATCACAAGACATTTAACTAAGTCTTGCTAACTACTTGGGTAAACACATTTGGTTATATAGTATAAGAAATTTCACTGAAGCATCCTACCAACACTCAGTTAACTATTATAAAAGGTTATACCAAAATAAATGTTACACTACAATATCCTCCCTTTGTGACTCTCTATACCTGGAGATCACACAATACGATATTACCATTGTAACATTTGTATCTGTTGAATCATGTATTTTATTTTTCAGTACAATAACACTTGCACAATAAGAACACAAATCACTGCAATACTGCATACTACCACTATCAAGGTTGGACTAATACCCAAGACAGTCGAGCCCCAATCCCACCAGGATATAATGGGGCTATATGAAGACTGTCTTTTTACCTGTTTAGCAGAGGCCTTCTGTGAGAAAATAAGTCCTTCTGTTTGCTGGCGATACAACAAGGCACCAAGTGTCATTTTATCAATTTTGGGTAACTCAAAATGAGGTGGGGATGCCAAATCAGTGAGTAAATCCAAGGTCGTACTGGAACCATCGATATGAGTAACATTTGTTCGACTATAGGCAGGTCGTTCCCAGAGGGTCCAGTTTGCAACCCACCAAGTTTTGTCACTACACCCCCATACATTCCAAGGTTGACCTGCGATTACACACCATGACTGGTTCCATCTCATTGCTTGGTGGTATGCATTTGCAGACACTAGGGTAAATTTACATTGTCTAGGAAACCATGTGGCGGTTGATGTCTCTTCCCCACATACTAAGGTTTCATATTCTTGCACACACTGTTGCTTAGGTAAAACAACATATTCATTGTGTACTGGGATAATAGTGTCACCTGATATTTGGAGTCTCATGATCTGGTCATGTATTAACACTCCCAAATTACTGATTTGCTACAATGTTTTTGGTGGTTCAAAACATGCAGGTATTATCACTAGTATGGGAATCGCATGTCGCAGCACATGTACATATTGATTTGGTGAATTCCATACTTTTACCATAGCTAAGGGTGGTAGGAATATAGTAGGACGACCCAATAATATTGTCACATTGGTCTCACCTATTCCTAAAGGTAACCTATTTGTTTTAATTGTATTCAATTAATTGACTAGATAAGCATGTGCTTCAGCAGCTAATTATGAGCAAGCCAATTCTATATAGCTTTCTCTAGACATATTAGAAAGTGAGTTATAAAAACGGACTGCTATCTAAGCAATAATTTTAAAATTATGTAAGGTTTCTCTAAATGTAAACCAATAAATTTCCTCAATATCAGCTGCTAATCTCACAGTAGTTGATAATGGTCCAGTAGCCATACTCTTTAAAGTCGTTTCTAAAGAGCGAATATGACCCTTTAAAACCATAGAATCAATACCATTAGTAATTCCTAATCTTGAGCCTAACCAGATCCACACGTCTCTTTTACGATGGAATAAGCCTGGTGTTGCTTCTGCAGGAATTTTAAATGACCACGCTCTATGTCTAGCATGGTATTGATTTAGGGTATTATTATAATAAAGTTGCCACACTAATACCGAAGCCCGATCCTTACATTGAAGTGGTAACCATGAAAAAGGTAAATGTAGCAAAACATTATAATACTCCAATTTACATGGATAATATAGAGGATATACATTTTGTGTCAAAATAATACCATCTGACGGGGGCAAGAACTTTTGCCCTGATATTTATTTGTTAAAGGCAATACTACAAAAAATTGCTTTAACCCTACTGTATAGTTCTGTATAATAGATGTATTATATAAAAAATTCCGCATATTACATTGTGTGGCATTAATACCCCAATCAGAGGCATTTAACAATGTTATATTAGATGGATAATGTAACATGTCCTTTAGTTCTATTTGAAATAAATCTTGTTCTTCTTTCGTTAAATTCATCGTATCCCCCAAAGTGAAGCAGATATAGATCCCTTTCTGGGCTGTTGTGTTCACTACACACATCGCCGTGCCAGGCCAGGCTTCTGGCGAACATCCCTATGTCGCATCTTGACATTGTCCATAAGAAATAAAGTACCATTTGACAAGAAAGATATCCAGTGTATTCATGTTGTTCTCCCAACATCACTGGGAGACCCCTCACTGTATGATTGGCATAGTTCTTGTTGTATAAACTATTCCATATGTGTCCTGGGCATCCATTAAATCGCTCAGAAGTTGCCAGGATCAGTAAGGTACTACACAGTATAAGTACAGGATACATCATTGTACTTCACCTATTGGGAGAAACAGAGCAGTATCAGTTGTCATCATTTAAAAGCTGATACAATTTACATTGGTCCACATGGACCCATTTGGTCTCTGTAGACCCTTGTCAAATTCTTCAGATCTGAATGACCCATGGTCCCAAAACATCAATGACGTCATAGGGTCCCATCTAATTAGCATCCCAGGGTCCCTTTTGACCCAAATTTTTCACCATGACATGATGCCCCCTTTCAATGGGCTGTATCACTTTTTCATCATGTCTCTGTTTGTTTTTCCAATGAGTCTGTGCCATGTTTCTGGCAACATGGAGTAAATAAACAGCTAACTGTTTTTGCAGCTGTTGCAAAAATACATCAGCTTTGATGCAGTCTAACTCTGGTGTCGATAGATCTGGATCTGAAGGATAATGCAGTCACATATCTTGTCCAGTCATCAATTAGTATGGGCTGTAGCCTGTACTCTTGTTTTCAGTACCTCTAATACCCATTAGGATTTCTGGTAAGTGTGTCACTCACCCTTCACCAGTATCTAACACTGCCTTTTTCAGTGCATTTTTCAGAGTGCAATTTAACCTTTCTTCCATTCCCGATGATTGTGGATGGTAGGGTAAATGCAAACGTTGAGTGATACCTAAGATATCACACAAAGCTGTCATTATTTTCGCTGTAAAGTGAGTTCCTCTGTCACTTTCAAGTATTCTGGGAAAACCCCATCTTGAGAACACCTGTTCCCGTAGTGCTTTTGCAGTAGCTGTAGCACTATCATTTCATATAGGCAATGCTTCTACCCATTTGGAAAATGTCAATAAAGACTAGTAAATAACAGAAGCCCCCTTTTGCAGTAGGCAAGGTCCCCACATAATCAATTTGTAAGCTGGACCAAGGACCATCCGCCAGAGGTGTACACCCTAACAGAATTCTCTTACCAGGCACTGGAGGATTCATCTGTGCACAGATGAGACAAGCCTCCAGACATTGCATGACATCTTTTCCCATTTTTGGCCACCAATATTTTTGTGCCAACATTTTACACATTTTGTGGAGTCCACAATGACCCCCAATCCGATGATTATCCATGATAATATATTTTTGAAATGAAGTGGGTGGTATCTACTTCCTAAACCCAGGTTGTCATTCCCATACTACCATATCTTTCCATATGGTAACATGTTTGGTTGCACACTGTCCAGTGTCTTTCCATTGGTTCTGACAACCCATTATCCAAGTATCTATATCTTGGATATGCCCCAAACTTGGGACTTGTGAGATGGCAGCTATCCATTTAATATTGATGTTTGTCAAATTTGTCCATCTCCCACAATTGTGTAGAATCACCTCCAAGAGAGTCTACCAATACATTTGTTTGTTTGGCTGCAATTTGAGCAAGGTTATCTACTAAGTTATTGTTTAACTCATGGATATCCTTTGGATTCTTTTGGTGAGCTCTTACTTTACAAATTGCTATTTTCAAAGGTGTCTGAGCTTCTATGTCCCATATATGTTGTAATATGGGAGCAAATGCGACAGGTTCTCCAAATACTGTTGACATTCCTCGTTTAGTCCAAATTGTCAAAAAGTCTAATAAGGAATTCACCACAAAAGCACAGTCTGAGAAGATATTAATAGCCTCCTGAGGGTAAGCCATAATAGCTCCATGGACTGCCTCTAATTCTGCCCTAGGGGCAGAGAATGATGATGGGCATCGTACTAATATTTCTTGATTAGTACTCGGTGTCCATATGGCATATCCTGTGTGGAAATGTCCATCCTCTCAAATGCGAGAGCTGTCTACATAAACACCTCTTGCTTCAATATTTGGTTCTGCAGAAAATATGGGTTTAAAATCAATTCCCATTACATTTCCACAATTATGTGCCTCTCCATCCCATGCCATTGATTCAACTAACATAGGTGAGGTACATTTTTTTACTGTGATATTTTTGCCTTGTAGGGCCAAAGCCCACTTAACCAATCACTGTGAAGACATACCTCTCACATCCCTTTCAAGTAGAAATTTCACTGGAGTGAGACGTCTGCAGGATAATTCTATTAAACCCCACAATATGTTCTGTAGCTTGTATTACCCAACATAGAGCTAATAAGTGTTTCACACATTCCTCATATGTTTCTTCCACTGGTGTTAGTACACAAGAAAAATATCCCACAGGACGTAAAGTCCCTGCTCTCTTTTATAATAGGACCGCATCGATTACCTGATCTGTTGCGTGCACCTGTATTACAAAATCAGAGTACTCAGAAGGACTAATGAGAGCTGGAGCTGTCATTAGTGCTTGGTTAAGAGCCATAAAAGATGTTACAAGAAAAAAATCCAAGAAAAAACCTTCTTTTTTAAGCTAGTTGACATGTGAGATTTAAATAAATCTTGATTATTTCTTTTCTGTTTTAGACAGTAAATAATATTTTCCATGTCAGAGTGAAAAAGTTCACTTGTACAGCTTAGAATACAGCAGTACCTGGAAAATCCCGACAAAATAATGTGCTCGACTTAGATTAAACATGGAAGGTCAAACTGTGTTGCAAAAGGTCACTAATTTCAACAAGGTGAAAATTACCATATTTTTAGTTTTGGCAGCTTTTTGCTTAGTTGAACACTCAATTAGATAAAAGGAGGTAGTTATTCTACCTTTACTCAAAGGAGATTTGGCACTACAACTGTGCCTCTGCTGGTAATGTACACAAGGACTATTTTTAATATGAAAGGTCTTGGGCGTGCTCCTGGTTGGCATGCTCTAATCTCTTTATTTCCTATGTAATTGCCCAAGGGAGCCACCCCATCCACATGCCTCTGCCAATGCTGCATCACATCTGCAACAGCAGTTTACGGACAACAAGCCAACATTTCAAAACTGGAACATGTCATGGGATGAAACATAAAGATAAACCAGAGTAGCTAAAACTTCACTCTGGCTTCATTATAGTTAATGAAGCTGATAACATTCATTACCGAATACAGTAATGTTTTTGCAGTTCTCCCAGTAAGTACAGAGAACAGCATGACCATGGGCAGCAAGGAATAGCTGTACAGACATAAGTGTGTGTACTTAGATTTATTATAGAGTCTTAATTCTTAAGCCACAAACTTCCCTTTGTGCCACACTTAATTTATATTTACTATCTTTAGCCTCTGTGACATATTTGGCTATATTTAAGTAATGAGCATCATTTTTCTCTAACACTTGTTTCTTCAACTGACACGTCCTAGCAGTTCTTTCTAACTGATACTGTACGTACATTTGACATATGTTAGCTAACTTGATTTTATCTGAATTACTTTTCTCATTATGGTCCGTACATTGTTTAATTAAACATAAGTATGCATCTTTCTGCTGTTCAGGAGAGCTGTACGGACCTTCTTGAAGGTTTGTCTCTAAACATTTAAATAATATGGAATCCATACTTATGTCAGTAGGTTCACTGGCAAATCACGTCTGACTTCACCTCAGCTTCCTTATGTGTCTTCCGACCTCCCTCCATACATAAGTAATTAGTTCAGGTATGGTAGGCATTCCTCGCAATGGCTCCCTTCTCTTCTCGGTTCGTTTGATGTCATCAGCAACCATATAGACTGTCTTCAGACAACCAAGTCATGGCACCAATTGTAAGGATAAAAGATAGCTGCATTGTGTTTTCTATCTTTTAAATAATTCAAGCCACACAAAGTGAATTTTTTTCCCTCTGGTTTATTTTCTTTCTGCGAGTTTCATCAACATCAAATACAGGTATTTCTGCTTTCTGTTTGGAGCTAAACTATTCAAGTTTATACAGTGCTTATATAAAGTTTTCTTATCTCAAATAATACTACCACCCCTTTATAGGCCAATCATATAACAAAATAGCACATTAATCTGAGGGTGTGGTGTATTTGTGTCAAAACATAGAGATAACTGTATTTTTCTCATAATCACAAGGTGTTGCTTACACAAACTCATAACTGCTGACTACACTGATAGAAGGTTCTTTGTGTGCACACCTCTCTTTCATAGGTAAACATCATCCTAATAAAGGCACAACATCTTGTTAAGTGTTATTATAGGAGATTAAAATGCTTGCGACTGTAAAATCATGAGCTAAAGTGTTGTGTAATCATAAAACTATCACAAGACTGAGGCATCACAAGACATTTAACTAAGTCTTGCTAACTATTTGGGTAAACACATTTGGTTATATAGTATAAGAAATTACACTGAAACATCCTACCAACACTCAGTTAACTATTATAAAAGGTATACTGAAATAAATGTTACACTACAAAATGTTACACTACAGATATGTAGCCCATCCTGGCCCATAGACATGTCCACTTTTAGTGCCCTTAGGAGGCAGTATAACATAATAGTTAAGAGCACTGAGCTGCAAGCCTGGAGACCTGGCTTTGAACCCCACAGCCCCCACTTGCATATTGTGTGACCCTGAGCAAGTCACATAACTTCCTTGTGCTCCTAGGTTGCACCTGGAAACATGCTTCAGTTTAGCGTGCTTTTCCTGGTTAATCTCCCTTCCCTTCCCTTCCCTTCCCTTCCCTTCCCTTCTGTCCCTTTAACACCCATGGCTCTGAAAATGGATCTTCATTGACAACCTTCCATCCAAGCCTTGATGACACAGTCTGGTAATGACCCCTTATACTTGGCTGTGAATACTGAACGGAAAAACTTGATTCAGTATGTTCAACTTCACATTGTCCTCTGCCTCCCATCCATCCCTCTTCCTTAGTCTAACTATTCCTGCCTCTGTTTTGCAGTTTTCCGTTATATACCAAAATAATGTTTTGTCCCACTCTTCATTCCCTCAGCTATTCTCAGTTCAGTGACAGACTTTGCCCTCCTTACCATCTTGTTGGCTTCCTTCATTTTTATTAGGGATTTTGTCTTATTCACCTTCTTTCTGGCTGTTTTCATATTTTGTGAAGGCCTTCTTTATTCCCTCACAGACTCTCTCACCTTCCTAGCCCTCCTGCTTTTCCCCAACTGCACAGATGCAGAAACCAGCGGCTTCCAATATTTTTCTCTCTGACCAATTACCACTTTTTTTTTCACTCTAGTACTGCCTTTACTCCAAATCTGTCTTGTAGCATCCTTCACATCCTGCCAGTCTCTGTGTTGGGGGACAAGCTGCGGTAGTGAGTAAGAAGTTGGTTGCAGGATAGAAACCAGATAGTGATGGTAGGTGGGAATTATCCAAGCCTAGGCCTGTGACCAGTGGGGTCTCATGGGGCTCGGTACTTGGACTGCTGCTATTCAACATCTTTATTGGGGATATAGTAGAGGGGGTCAGTAGGAAAATCTGACTGTTTGCAGATAATACTAAGCTCTGTGGGAGGGTAGACATGGAGGAGAGGAGACAGAAGCTCAGGGAGAACCTGGCCAGGCTAGAGAGTTGGTCTGGCATCTGGCAGTTGGGGTTCAATGCCAAGAAATGTAATGTCATGCATCTGGGTTAGGAATCTGAGAGCCAGCTACTATCTGAAGGAGGACAGGTTTCCAGCATGGAGGAGGAAAAGGATCTCAGGGTGAAACTCAGGAGTGACATGAAATGCTCTGTGCAGTGCCAGAATGCAGCAACCAAAGTGAATAAAATGCTGGGATGCATCACAAGAGGAATCACCTCCAGGAGGAAAGAAGTCATTCTGCCCTTGTACAGGTCATTGGTGAGGCTGCACTTTGAGTACCAAAATAATCCAGGGCATGGGGGACAAACCATGTGAGGAGAGGCTGAGGAAGCTCAATATGTACTCCCTGGAGGACAGGACAGAGTGAGGATACGATAGAAATCTTCAAGTACCAAAAAGGTATAAATAAGGTTGGATCAGAGGGCATTTTTAATTTAAAAAAGGAGGGGAACACAAGGGGGCACAGTTTGAAACTTGTCAGTGGTAGATTTAAAAGGGAAATGAGAAGGCACATTTTCACAGAGAGGGTGGTGTCAAAATGGACTGAGCTGCCAGAGGAGGTGATATCTTTGAACACAGTGGGAAGCTTTAAAATGGGATGAAACAGGGTAAAAAAGAAGGTTGCAATGGGAAGGAGGATTGGTAGGGGGCAAGTGAGGGAGGAGGAGGATAATGATGGGAGGCAGGGGAGGGGGGGAGCAGATCCAGTAGAATAGATTGGGCTGTGCACTTGAGCAGACTAGATAGATGATTGTGGCCTGCTTCTGCTGGAAAATTTTTGTATGTACCGAATTCTGCTCCTCAAGTCCAGGACTTCTGTCTGCGATTGTTTCCTTTTCACACCTAGCTTGATATTAAATCCATAGTTTGCCAGTATAATCAAGAGGTTAGAGTAAAGAGCTGTGAATGTGCTGGCAAAGGCACCTAGCTTCACCTGAGCTCTTTTCTTCTAGGTTGCTTGAAAGGACATAGAAAAGAACCTTACCACAACAAGGAAAAGGATTGAGGCTTCGTTTGGCTAGGCAGATTTACTGTGTGCTATTATTTTCTTTTGTACTCACAGGGATTGTTACTGTTTGTTGCTAATATTTTATTGCTTTATTTTTCTCTGATTCAAATTGTTGTTGCTTGGTATACCTTCTGCTGCATTATTACAGGGTGTGCCTACAGCTGTGTGCTTACAGATTACTGCTGTAATCTTCTGATTCAAATTGTCTTTTTACAGAGTATATCTTTTATTACTGCTTTATTTTTCTCTGTAGCAAAGTGTTTCTTACAGGGTATAACTTCTGTGAAATTATTACAGGTGGCACTTTACAGATTTTACAGTTTTATCTGTCATTAGGATAAGCTTCCGGGGCTACTGCACTTTTTGCTGGCTGATTCTTTCTGCACTTACTTCCTTGTTTCTTTTGTCTGTGGTTCTTCTTTTTCGACAGGGGAAGGGCCCAGTCACCCACCCCATCCCCAACCACCCCACTCTACACTCCTTTTATAGGGTAGCACAGCTGTGACATTTCCTGTAGCAACACAGGAAGGGGCGGATCAGAGGGGTATCCACACAGTAACCCCATTTACAGAGGCACAAGTAATTTAACTTGTTATGCAAAAAACAAACAAACAAAACACAAAATCAAACTTTGGCATTCATTTTCCTCCTTCTAATTACCCTTACCAGGTTATAAACCCAGTAACTTATCTGGAATGGCTATTATTAACTGCAGGTACTACGAGGCACTTTCCAAAAGGGCAGTTTTACAGGATTTAGGACACTATCCTACATGCTGGACCATTGGAGATCTAAGGGCTCAGCTCCAGGCAGCATGGACAGAGATTGTGTGCCTCAAATTGCATATTCAGGAGGAAATACTGTATATTATAAGAACTGCCCACCATTTACCCAACATCCAACAGAAGCACCACGACCGCAGACGGTAGTTAGTCTGGGAGGTTGGCAGGTGGTTAGGAGGGGCAAATTGGGGTGTCCCATCACTCGGTGCTCTCCAACATAGCACCTCCACAAACCATATAAAAACTACAAACAGGTATCTGCCTCTATCTCTGAAATCAAACAAAGGGGCAGAGGACACTGCAGAGCAGGACACTGCAGCACAGGAGCTAGCACAACAAAACTCACTCAAAACAGGAACCAAAACAAAAAAAAAGCAAAAAGGAAATCCAAAAAACTTCTGATCATAGGAGACTCCATGATTCAGGAGTTGATAACTATCTCCAGCCAGGGGTAATGGTCAGATGTCTCCCAGGTACCTCAGTGTGGAGAGACACTGACCACATTGCTAAAATTGTACAGGAAGCAGGAGAAAACATTGATGTCCTGGTACACATAGGGACTAATGATCTCACCAGCCGGTCAGTTGTGGACACCAAGGAACACCTGACCAGGCTGGATGACCAACTATCATCCATTTCATCCGGCATCTCCTTCTCTGAGATCCTGCCAGTCTGCGAGAGGGGGGCAGATGGATGAAAGTTCAGAGAAGGGGAGATAGGGGGGCTAAACATGTGGCTCAAGGGCTGGTGCCAGCAAAAAGGACACAAATTTGTAGGGAACTGGCAACAGTTTTGGGAGCGAAAGTTCTTTAAATTTGATGGACTGCATTTGACTAAGGAGCGAGTCAGTGCATTGGGGCAGAAGTTTGATGTCTTTGCAGAATATTTAAACTAGCAAATAGTGAGAAGGGTGCAGCACCTGATATGTCGAATGGAAGAACACTCCTCCCCCTCAGCTAGTGGTCAAACAGAAGTTCAGCATGTTTGTAGTTCATTTGCATTACCAGGTAAGGAAAAAGGTCCAGCTCCCCATATGATGCACAGGGGAAACTCCAGACCTCGCCCAACAACTAACACACTGAAATCTGGCCAATGGAAAATCATGTACACAAATGCTCGCAGTCTGGCAAACAAGATCCCAGACAGGCAGACAATAATGACAGAGGCTAAACTGGACACAGTAGCCATTAGAGAGACATGGTTTTCCAGTAACCACACTTGGGAGACTTCAGTACCTGGCTATGTACTGTTCAGAAGACACCGAGGTACAAAAAGGGTGGAGGTGGGTGGAGTGGTCCTTTATGTCAATGAAAATATCAAAGCTACAGAAATTCAGAATACACATAAGGAGCCAGAAGAACTGTGGGTCACCCTGGAAACAGGAAATGGGACAGCCATACAAACTGGGGTTGTCTGCAGGCCTCCAGACCAGGGGGAGGACACAGACACATTACTGTTAGAAGATATACAAAACATGACAGCTAAAGGGGAGGTTCTGATAATGGGAGACTTCAACATGCCAGATACAGATTGGTCAATACCTGCAGGAACATCTGCCAGAACTAGACACATAGTGGATTACCTACAGGGGGAGGCCCAAAACAACTGGTACAACAACCCACAAGAGACAGGGCTATCATAGATCAAGTACTGACTAACAGGTAAAGGATCACAAATCTCCAGGTAGAAGGTCACCTGGGGCCAGTGACCATCATGTGGCATGATTCAATTTGGCCACTAGTACTAAATCATCCCATTACAAGGCAAAAATATGGGACTTCAGAGGAGTTGACTTTGATAAGATGGCCAACAGAGTTAAGCTATCCCTGGCAAAAAGAAATACAGGTGAGGGGGTACAGGCAAAGTGGGCAAGCATTAAGGATGCAATACTTGAAGCAACATCCCAGTGTGTAAGAGAGAAAAGGAAGTGCAAAAGAAGAAGGAAACCACTCTGGTTCTCAAAAACAGTAGTAGAAAAGGTCAGAGCCAAAAGGCTGGCCTTCAGGAAATATCAGGGAACGCACTGGAATGAAGATAGGGAGGCATACCAATCTTCCTATAAGGGAAGCAGGGAAGGCAGTAAGGCAGGCAAAGGCCCAAATCGAGGAAACACTAGCACGAACAGTAACAGAAGTGACAAGACTTTCTATAGATACATTAGTGAAAGGATACAGTCCAGAGGGGGTATTGCTAAGATCAGAGGGGTTAAGGGGGCATGTGAGGAAGAGGACCATGTAAAAGCATCTATCCTAAATAGATACTTCTGCTCAGTATTTACTGAAGAGAAGGTAGGGCAGGGCCCAAAGCTCAGCACCATGGACACGGGGGGGGGGTGGAGGTGTGCACTAGTCCTATCACAAAAGAAAGGGTCCTACAAGAGCTCACTAAGCTCAGGTTGGACAAAGCAATGGGACCTGATGGCATACATCCCAGGGTACTAAAGGAGCTAAGGGTGAAACTAGCAGAGCCATTGTCAGAACTGTTTAGTAAATCTCTGAGCACAGGAGAGGTCCCAGAAGACTGGAGAAGGGCTCACATGATCACGCTCCACAAAAGTGGTAGCAGGGAGGAGGCAGGGAACTACAGACCAGTCAGTCTTACCTCAGTAGTGGGCAAGATTATGGAGGCACCCCTTAAGGAAAGGATAGTGCAACACCTGGAATCCATAGGAGCACAGGATCCAAGACAGCATGGGTTTACAACAGGAAGGTCCTGTCAAACTAATCTCATAGATTTATTTGACTGGGTAACCAGAGTTGTGGACCAAGGGGGAGCAGTTGATGTCGCCTACCTTGACTTCAGCAATGCTTTCGATACTGTTCCACGTAGAAGATTGATTAATAAACTGGGTAGGCTCGGGGTGGGTCAGACGTTGGTCAACTGGGTGGCAAACTGGTTGACAGGCAGAAAACAGAGAGTGGTGGTAAACGATATACAGTCAGAAGAGATGTAGGTCACAAGTGGGGTACCTCAGGGATCAGTCCTGGGGCCAATCTTCTTCAATATCTTCATCAGTGACATTGCAGATGTACTGGAGGGTAAGGGTTGTCTTTTTGCAGATGACACCAAGATCTTCAACGGAGTAGATGATCCAGATGGGGTGGGAAGAATGAGAAGAGAGCTGGATAAACTGGCAAAATGGTTGGAAAAGTGGCAACTGGGGTTTAATGCAAAGAAGTGCAAGATCGTGCACATAGGAAAGAGAAACCCTGAAGCCACCTATAGGCTGGGATGGAAGTTGCGGGCAGTCACAAGGGAAGAAAGAGACTTGGGCATCATCATCACAGATGACCTGAAATCATCCAAGCAGACCACTAAAGCAGTAGGTAAGGCTAGAGGGATGTTAGGATGTATTAGTAGGAGTATCACAAGTCATAAGAGGGAGGTAATAATCCTTCTTTACCAGACACTGGTTAGGCCCCATCTGGAGTACTGCATGCAGTACTGGAGGCCACACCTTCACGAGGACATTAACCAAATTGAGGCAGTCCAGAGAAGGGTAGCCAAAATGTTGCAGGGACTGCATCAGAAAACATATGAGGACAGATTAAAAGAGCTCAATATGTATATCCTAGAGCAAAGGAGGGAGAGAGGTGATATGATCGAAACATTCAAACACCTTAAGGGCATTAACAAGGTGAAAGAGTCTAACATGTTTCAATATAAGAAAAATAGCAGGACAAGAGGACACAGCATGAGATTAGAGGGAGGCCGATTAAGGAGTAATGTGAGGAAGTTCTTTTTCACAGAAAGGGTGGTGCATGCATGAACAGCCTATCTCAGGAAGTGGTGGATATGAATACAGTGAAGGGCTTCAAACAGGCATGGGATAGGTATAAGGGAGCACTACAGATGAGTATGAATAGATAGACCACTGAGATAGCAAAGGCCGATGGCACATTCATAAGGTAGAAAAAGAAATGGACAGACTGGATGGGCCTAGCGGTCATTATCGGCCGTCAACTTCTATGTTTCTATGTGAATGAGCTTGGTACATCCAGCAGACCTGGGTTTGCTTCCCACAACCTTCATTTGCATACTGTGTGACTCTGAGCAAGTCACTTAACCACCCCAGTGTTCCTGGAGTACCCCTGAAAACAGGCACTTGTGCCTAGTGTGCCTTACCTGGTTACCCAAAGAATAGTCTGATGGTCGCTGGTACCTAGTGGGTCTTGCACCATGACTTCCCCTACACTATCCCTGTTTAAGAGGACTAAATCAATTATGGCTCTCACCCTTGTAGGTTCCTCAACTCTCTGTGTTAAGAATGCATTCTAGAACACTTCTAGAAGTAGCTGATTTCTCTCACTTGCTGCTCCTGAGAGACTCTTGTCCACATCATACATGTTGAAGTACCCATTAGCAGCACCTCCCCTTGCTCTGCAGCCCTTCTAATTTCAACCACCAGGTTTCCTGCCCGCTTCCTGTTTTTTACGATGGTGGTCTGTATACCATCCCAACCCTCATGCTACTCCCCCATCTGTAATTACCTGAACCCACACTGTCTCTTTGCATTTGCTTTCTCTCCTATCTTTGACCTCCTTGGCTTTTATACCCTCCCAGATGTAAAATGCCACCCCCCCTCTTTCTTCCTCTCTGTCTCTCCTAAACTTTGCATGCCCTGGATAGTAAGATCTTAGCCATGGTTTTGAGTGCCCAGCTGTCTGTAGTCACCACCAGATTCAAGTGTGGTCCTGCCACCACTGCTTCCTGGTCACTGGTTTTGTTTCTAAGCTCCTGGGGTAAGATCACATAGCCATCCATGTCACTTGCTTCCTTCTCTTCCCTCCCTCCCTCGTTCTTCCCTGTCTCCTTCTCTCTAGCACTATCCCTACCTTACTCTGCCCTTGTCCCTCCTGAATTCCCTGTGGTCCCTTCCTTGTATCCTGTTCTGTTGCCATTTGCTTTTCTTTATTCCATGTTGTTCCTTCTGAGTTTTTTTAGCACTGAGGAGGTCCTCTTGACCTCCCTCATTTGAGTATGTGTACCTATCAGTAACTGGTCTGCCTCCTACCCAGTAGTTTAAAAGTGCCTTTATGTGCTCTGCAAACTTTTGCCCTAATATCCTCGTACCATCTTTGAAGGGGTGTAGGCCATCCAATTTGGACAGCTTCTTTACCTCCAACTGCAGCCCTAATATACTGATTTTTTAATTCTTTGGTAACTAGGTAAAGCCCACTGGACACAAGGCCTCTTTACAAGGGTGGCCTGGCCTGTTTACAGGGCTACCCAGGAACACAGAGAGGTTGTGACTTGCTCAGGGTCACACAATGTGCAAGTGGAAGTTGTGGGAATCAAACCCAGGTTCCTGGATGTAACAAGCTCATTCACAGCTCTTCACTGTAACCTCTAGGCTAACTGCCAGCACAGCTCATATATCTAAAGCCCTTATATCTGCAGTGCTGCTTTTGCCAGGAGTTCAATCAAATGTAATCAGATGCCTGCCCTCATCCCTAGAGAAAACTGGCAGGACTTTGGTAAAGGATACCAAAGTTGCTGTCAGCTTGAGCCTGCCTCCCAGCTTCCAGAAGCTATCCTTTATCTCTTCTAAGGGTCTGATAGCCAGATCATTAGTTCCCAACTGGACAATGACATCCAGTCTGTTCCCAAAGCCACACTCCTCACAGTCCTTTCTACTCCATGTATATCCCTCCCTGCTGATGCCGTGGGAAGATGCCTAACTAGCCTGCCCCCCTGGTCCCCACACCCACTATCTCCTATGGACAATGGTGTCCACTACTACTAGTATCTTCCTAGCTCTCTCCTTCCCTTGTGACTTTGAGCTCATATTGGGTGTGTCCCTAGCGACAGATGTGGTATTCTGAGAGGTACTAGGTTCTGGTTTCCTTGTTGGGGAGACTGGACCAACTGAATCACTCAGGGTTGCAAACCAGTCTACTGTCACCACCCCAGGGCACCCACCCCTGCCTGCATGGGCCTTTCTTCCCCCACATCTATGCCTCTGCTAACTACAGTCCTCTTCCTAGTCCAGACTTTAGGAGCCTGTTGGGGAGGTGAAGTCGTGGCTGCCTGCAGCAGCATCCACTCAGACCTACTTTGGAGGAGGATAAGTTTAGCTTTAACTATGGTCAGGTCCACAGCGAGTACTGCAAACCAGTTGCAGACCAGGACTGCTGCCTCCGGAGTACCTTCCTGAAGATGGTTGCTCCACAGGTATTGCATCCTATCAGGCCCCATTCTCCCATCCAAATCTGTCCCACTCTGGTCTCCATATCCTCCACCACTTGCTCTCCTAGACTCCTAGCTATGTTCCAGAGGCACCAAAAATGCCTTCCCATGGGGACCCTTTTATTAGCGACCCCAGATAGGATTATTCCAGGAGCTTTGGAGTAACCACTGACAGCCTTCTCCCTACTTGCCTTTCTTGGCTCCTCACTTTTCTCTCTTACCTACCTAAGTGTGTTTATCCCTGGAGAGTATCTCACCTATTACCAACTACAAAAACTCACAAACAATACACAGTTACTTGCACCTGTACCACCCCTACAATATCACATAGTGATTAGAGATCATTTCCCATGCTGACAGGAATCTGTGCTTTACCTTACTTGATAGACAGTTGGGTAAGGTCCTCCATGGACCTGTGAACTTCCGTGTGGATGCCTCATCAAATGCTGTCCTTCCTGTCATTGTCATCACTTATCATGGTTACTCATATGAGGGGTTTCTTTGACCTGTGGGAGTTAAAAAGTGAACTGCTAGGACTGATTTGCCCCCTAGAAGAACCTGCCCCTTAACTCTACAGAATTCTCTCCTTTATTTTGTTCTCCAGTAACCACAGTCCCACACAAAAGAAATGTAAAAATCAAGTTGTTTCTGCAGAAGATTAAAAGCCAGTTAACAGCTCTTCTTCCCCTTTACTTGAGTTTCAGCTGTGTGCTCTATTTTTCTCTCTACTCTGACTAAAATAAAGGAACCAGTGAAGTCCCTTTAAAAACCTGACTGCTAGGAATAATTTTCCTCTAAAAGAATCAGTCCCACACCTGCCCAGAACTCTCGCCTTCCTTTTGACCTCTTTTATCTGCTGTTCCACACAACAAATGTAACAAAATCTGGCCAGAGCCAGTACAGCTGCAGCTAAGGAGAGGGATGGAAAAAGGCACTGTCCACTGTGTCCAATATGGCCACTGGAGTGAAGTGCACATGCGCGATGACTCACACATGCGCACTGAATTCCAGAACACTGGTGGCACAGTCCAACCTGTCCAATATAGCCACCAGAGTTCTCTATGCGTGGTCGGCAACTCATGCTTGCAAAGTAAGCACCAGTGGCCATCTTGGATGCATCGGATTGTCCCGCTGGCATTCCAGAGTTCAGTATGCATGCACGAGTCATTGCATATGCACACTGAACTCTGGTGGCCATCTTGGACATGGCAGACAGTGCAGTATTCTGGCAGCCAAATAAAGTAGTGCAGTGGGTGCCCAAGGATCTGCGTCCGACTCCACTACTGGAAAGACAGAGAAAAGAGCAGCCAGTATCTAGTGAGCTCCCTTTTCTTACTGATCATGAAATGACTGCAGGGCTCTGCCCACTGCAGCCACAAAAATTAGACAGCTTCTGCATCAGATTAAAAGCCAGTTTATAGCTCTTCCTCCCCCTTACCTCAGTTTCAACTCAATGTGCTTCTCTTTCTACTCTGGCTCCTTCCATTTTCTGGATTGTAGAGCCTTACCAACTGTCCAATTGTTTGATCAGGAACAGGGCACAACAGCGAGCATTCAGCTTGTGTAATTACTGCCAGCCACTGAGAACCAAGACAGTACAGTATTTTACAATGCATATTCCCATTATAATCTTCTATACTAAGCTATGAGATACCTATAGCAGTCTGCATGACTTGAGTAAAGAACAAAGGGAGTTTGTAACAAAGGCAGTATGTGGAATGCATAAACAATACAAGTAGATGGATAATTTCTTATTTGTTTGGCTTATAACTTTCTCCAAGGCATATATATGCAATCAAAATCATAAAACCCAGTGAAAAGCATCACAGAGAGCGTGTGAGTGTGTGTGTGTGTGTGTGTGTGTGTGTGTGTGTGTGTGTGTGTGTTGCTGTATAGAAAATCACTCAGCATTCACTACAGTTTGTTGACTGTGTCACTACTCAGATCTCACCACAGCTGACTCACACACATCACATGCAGCAATAATCTTTATAATCTGCATAAAAGAGAACACATGACTACCTGAGGCACTGTAAGCTATTGTTTACTGCCTCTTAAACCAAAAGGGTTACATTAAATGCACACAGAAAAAAAGAAATTTTCAGGAATAACCTGTAAAGCAAAAATGAAGTAGTTACAAATATAGTTACCTTTTTTGCTATAGATCATTTATGAACAAGATCTAATGATTAAAACTTATATTCTGATCTTACTGTGACAGTGAGATCCTGCCACTCTTGAGAATCGATCTTTTCTTTAATCTGTTGCAACAGTTCTTCAATTTCTGAGCCTACTCTCTCCTTTACAGTTTCTAGTCCATAAGGTTGGCCACCTATGGGCCCCCCTCCCCTTTCTTGACTATGCTATAGTGTCCTCTTTAATTTTCCTCATTGTTGGATTTAGTATGCAATAGCACTATGTCATACAATACCTGGATATAGATGCCTTATGTGTATGAAACCTGTAAATGTTGAAAATACCATGGCTTTTTGATAAAGGTAAAAAGTTACTAGGGGGCTATATTACAAAAATTAAGTTACTGGGGTAGAGATTTCAGAAAACCCCCGTTGTGTTATTTAAAATGCATGTAAATTACAGATTGTTTGAAAGGCCCTTTGGCACCATGCATTCCTGATTTAAGCTGAACCACCCTAAAATTGCATAGTGATTTGCATACACATCCCATGATGCTTTGATACCCGTATTGGTTATGCAATAAACATATCAAAAGGGTAAAAAAAATGACAACAAGGGACTCATTCCCAATTGGTTAAACAGTAAAGTAAAAAAACTATTAAAAAAGAAAAGGAAGCTTTATAATGAGTATGAAAAACACAGGACGAATGAGAGGTAGTTACAATACAAGGCTATACAAAAGAAGAGTAAATAGGCCATAAGTAAAAACAAATACAATATGAAGCTTAGAGCTAGAAATATAGCACATAAAAGCAACTTAAAGCAGTCCTATGGGTATGTAAATTCTCTAAGGAAAAATAACTCCTGTATAAATACTGTAGAACACAATACACAGGTGGATGAACCTCAGAAAATAGCTGAAATTTTCAATTCCTATTTTTGTTCGGTTTTCTCATCCAAATTGAAATTCACAGGGAACACACCAAAAGGTATTGAAATAAACATCGATTTTACTCCAGAAAATATAGTAAGTGAAATTAATTTGTTAAGAAATTCTTAGTCAGCAAGCCCTGATAATGTATCAGCTGCACTATTAAAACGTTTAATCCACATATAGCCACCCCCTTAACAATTCTATTTAGAAACTCAGTGCAAAAAAGTGAGATACCCCCGACTGGCTCTCTGCAGTAATCACACCGATTTCATAAAAAAGATAACAAAAGTGACTGTAAAAATTACAGGCCTATAAGCCTTACATCAGTTCTGGGTAAAATATTAGAATCTCTGACAAAGGATTCCATTCAGGCAAATCTTAAGGATAAGAATTTGACTGACTTCACGCAGCATGGTTTTACACCTGAACAGTTTTGTATAACTAATCAGCTATGCTTCTACAAAAAGATTTCCTCTGCACTTGATCAGGGATTATCAGTTGACTGCGTGTATCTTGACCTGTCTAAAGCGTTTGACAAAGTTTTGCATACACAAATTATAAAAGCACTGATTGAATTACAAATAGATCAGATAATTATTACCTGGATACTATTGTGGCTTAAATACAGGACCCAAATAGTCCATATCAAAGGTTTTCTCTCCTCTAGAGCTCTTGTTACAAGTGAGGTTCCACAGGGATCCATACTCAGCCCTTTACTTTTTCAGATTTTTATAACCAAATTAGGTTATAATGAATCTATGTGGGTAAACAAGTATGCCGACGATACTAAAATAGCATGTATCATTGGTAAGGATACCAACCAGAAATCTCTACAGTCTGCACTAGACAGCATGGTTAACTGGGCAGATTCTTTCAGCATGACCTTCAACATGGAAAAATGCTGTGTTATGCACTTTGGGGGACAGAACCCACAGATAAATTATTATATAGAGAATACTCTTCTTAATAATTCCAATGTAGAAAAATATTTAGGGGCTATAATTTCAAATGAACTAACCTATGAAGAGCATGCTCATGCACAAATTACCAAGGCAAAAATAGTTCTGAGGACAATAAGAAGAAATTTTAAGAGCTGAGAAGAACAAATCATCATGCCCTTATACAGATCATATATAAGGCCAATCCTGGACAATGGGACCCCACTATGGGGCCAATCAAAGGAGGTATAAAAGATAAAGTTGAAAAAATCCAGAGACAAGCTACTAAGCTAATTTATCATTGTAAAGGCCTCACTTGTGAGGAGCGAAGAATAAAATTTAATGTAATGCCTCTTCACACTAGAAGAATCAGAGGTGATTTGTTACTTCGCCATTCCATACTTCAAAATAATAGTCTCTCAAAAGAACTTAACTTTAAAATAAAATAATCATAGCAAGGGAACCAGGGGTCACCAAATGCAACTGATAGCAGTAAAGTTTAATACTGAAAAACAAAGAGCTTTTTACACTCAACGAGTGGTGAACCCTTGGAACCGTATCCCTAAAGACGTCATCAGTAGTACTAACTAAAAACTCTCTGAAAAAATTTTAGGCAAATATATATTAGAAGCCAACTTACTTTCTTATTACTGATAAAAGAATGGAGTGCATATGTGTGAAATACCTTACTAAGATCCGTACACCTTTTGTATGAACCTTTAGCATTATGGGGATATGTGTGATGTGTTTCTTTGAAACTTGGCTTTATTGCCAATGCCCTTTGGAGTAACCCTTGCTTCAGTGCTTCTGCACTGAGGTTCTTTGTCTTTAGCTTGTTTTTGAGTTTTTCTTTTTTTGAGCTCCCAATCACCCAAACACACAAGATCCACATAGGATATAGTTCATTTCCACAACAAACATAGATCAGTAGATTAGTGAGTCAGTAGGTGTTGACTAAGTGCAGATGAAGGACATGCATAGTCTGTTGCTGCAAACTGATGTATTGAAGAAGGGATATGCCGTTGCTTAAGGTTATCCCCTGTGCTTTAAATAAACATCACACAGAGATTGTGTGTTGAACCTGAAGTTCAGTGTCTGGTCCATCTGTTATCACACAACCCATCCACACTTATTTTCTGTTTTTATGCTGTTGTTGGAAGGGTCTGTGCACTACAATATCATCCAGTGAGATGGAGAATCCCATCTATCCATTTCTTACCACTGTAGAAACCATGAACTTTGAAACACAGTTAGGGGGCTGGACTAAGTACAAACCATATTTCATTAAAGGAAAATGTGCATGTGCTGAGCCCCACACCAATGTGTGGAGCTGCTGTCAACTACTAAGTGATTTTCTGTTCTAAAACATTTTGTAACTTACTGTACTGTTTTTCAACTTAATTTTTGTTTGGTGGATCCTGCTTTTATCCAGCCCAGCCAATCCACATTAAGAGCTACTTTGGCACATCCCAAAGTTCCTCATTGCTGATGTCAGCCTTTGGAAATGTAAGCAATAATGCACAACAGGGTGTGGGTTGTGCTGGGATAACCTCACTTCTGGGGTGGTCGGGCATGAGGCTGCTGGCTGAGTTTGTCCAATGCCCCAGGCATGAGGTTATCCCAGCACACCCACACCCTGGAGTGCATTATTGCTGTTATATAATGGCTGTTTTCTTAATAAAAAGAATATAAAAAAACATATATTTTTATTCATTTTTTATTTCATTTTTTGGAATGTGGAGGTATATGTTGTGAAGAAAAAGTTAATGTTTGTTCACCAGTAGGTGGAGCTCTTATCTGAATTATGTTGCCTTCTGAGGTGCCTCAGCTTTTTTGTTTGAGATGTGGTATCCCTTTGGTCCCCTTCCCGCACACACAGTATATTTTCTTGTCAAGTTTCCTTTTGTTTTTTTTTAAGTTGTGGTTGCAGATTCTGATGTAGAATCCCACATCTTTGCTAATGTTTGTTGGCAGCTCCTGCTCCATCACTGTTGTTGACAGCTCCCACTCTGTCACCGCTGTTGTCAGCCGGCTGGTGATGTGGGCATAAATTGGATCTGTCAGTAATGAAGGAGAAGGAGGTATGGTGTGTTACATAGTATTATTATGTATGTTTAAAAGAAAATTAAGAAAGAAAAAACAGAGCTGCTGTAACTATGGAAACTGCTTTGTAGTGGAGTGGGAGAGTGTGAGCATTGGGCATGCTGCTTTGCTGTGAGCTGAGATTCAGAAGCAGTGGGAAAATCCAAGTTTTGGACAGTAAAAAAAAAGCTGAAATGACTGTTTATTGATTTAAATTAATCTGTGCAGGTGCGAGGGTTGGACAGAGTGTGTGTGTGTGTGGCAGGGTCAGGGATGGTGCTATGCCATGCATGGTTCAGTGAAGCCATTTGGTTGTGGGGAAAACATTGAAGATGAGCTGTGGCATGATTTCTTCATGTGGTATGTGGTTATGTGTGTGCCTGGAGTTAATACAGTAAGGTTGTGCTCACATAACCTCACTGTGCCAGTCACCCATTGACCAATCAGAGTCCAGGACATTTTCTTGCCATTGTATAATTAACAATATAGAATATGCAGGAGCTTTGTAATGCTCAGATCAGCTGTTCTCCCATCGCATTGTACTCCCAAGGCTAAGTATGGATCACGTGACACAATGATGGAAACACGTGTCAAGTTGGGCATAGTGCCCATATATGTTATTTTTAATAATGTATGGTTTTAAATGAATTTAAAATTATATAATTTTGCCCCAAACTCCATCTAGAAAGTTGCAAATTGTAAAACAAAAAACAAACACCTGCATACAGCTGCTAAATATGCATCCACACTGTGCCAGAAATAGTTCATTTGCATTAGTTTAGTATTACGTTCATGTCACTACTTTGAAAGAATATCCTACATCGAACAACAATCTTCATTTACTAAGTGTTTTGCACTTAGCAAGTAAGGATTGTCTACCCATATGGGACATGTTTTCAAAGCAGTGCCATCTATACAACATTATACTAAAACAAAATAACAATTTCTAACACTTGGTGCATTGGTATTCAACAGTTGGTTGTGGGTAGGGTTTTCAGAAATTATCCAAAATGTGTGAAATTTGTTTTTGAAGCTACTCTTCCAGTTGATGACATCACTAGACCTTACACAAGCAGACTAGACATTACACATTACACAAGCTGATGCCACCCTGACACTACCCTAAGCCATCAACTTGGTCACGCCTTGGACCTAGTCTTTACATCAAGCCTTGACATTTTAAATGTCAAGCATGATGGCTTGAATTTTGGATGGATCATCATGGTGTATGACCTTTTTTGCAGCCACCTGAGTAATATCACCCCCATGGAGATGATTCGGTACTGTCCAAAACAAAATCCAAGTAAGTCTGAGGCTGTACTGGACATTTTGGGCATGGTGGCAGCTTGCACTGAGGTGCCAAGAATACCATGGAGGGTTATAACTCTCTCAGCTGTCTAGGTCTCTGTCATTCCCCACCGTGTCTTCTCACTGACCTCCTGCCAAAGCTCTCCATGGTATAATGAGGAGCTGTGGCAGTTGAAGTCTAAAGGGTGGGGGTTGGAGCAATCCTGGATGAGATCGAGGTCTGCAGAAGGTAAGCTGGCTCTGAGGGCTCATTTTAATAGGTATCACAAAGCAATCACTGTGGAAGAGGTAGAGTTCCTGTCACAGGTGATTGTGGCAGGAAAAAAAAAACAGCCAGTTCAACTGTTCTGTGCTGTGGATAGGTTTTTGCATCTTCCGTGTTTCCATGCTAGCAGAGTCTTTTCAGTAGATACTGTAAGTGCAAAGCATATGGCTGGTTTTCCATGACAGAGTGTCCTCCATAAGATCAGCAGTCTCCCTGCAAAGTCTGCTACTTGCTGGCAGTTGTCTTCCAGAGACAGACATGAACGCTTAGTGGTCCTTCTTGGGTTTTGGCCAGTTTTGAATGATGACATATTCTAGGTGATCTTCAAGCTGCTCCCAGTTACTGTGCACTGGACCTGGGCCCAACCGGACTACTGGTGGACTGTCAGAGGCCCTTGGACTGATATTTGTGGGAAACATCAGGTGTTTCCTAGAGGAGAAGGTTTTCCCTGCCACACTGAAGAGTGCCATGGTGAGACCCCTTCTGAGAAAAAAATGTCTTTGGACCCTGGGAACCTCACAAATTACAGATCAGTCTCAAACCTTCTGTTTTTGGTGAAGTTGATTAAGACAGTAGTGGTGAAGCAGCTTGAGGCTTACCTGGAAATCTTTTAAATCTATGAGCCTTTCCAGGCAGATTTCAGGCCTTGGCACAGTATGGAGACATCTCTTGTCAAGGTGCTAAATGGCCTTTTCTTGGCAAGAAGTTGAAGGGAATGCTCAACCATGGTTTCCCTTGATTTCTCATCAGAGTCAGATACCGTGGACCACAGGGTTGCCCGAATCAGGCTAAATTCTTTCATGATGATTTGCATATACTTCTCATGATGATGTGCACTATTAGGGTATATTTAATTTTGTATTTCTTTGAAATTGGCTTTATCGCCAGTACCCTTCCAGAGTATCCCTTGTCTCAGTGGTTTTGGGCTGAGGTTTTTTCCTTTTAGATTGCTTTCCTATTTTAGACTCACCATGACCCAAGCCAGTAAAACAATCATAGGGCTGGTTCTCCTTTCCCCTGGGCTGAACAGTAGATGTGGCACATTGATAATTTCTGAGTAGGACAGAACACATGTCTGTGTCTTCTGTTTTCAGCCTCTACACATTTTGTGAGATCATTAGTTGCCATACACTCCTGCTTACTAACTTTGCACTGGACACCTGTATTGGTTTTGCACATGTGTTACCGTATTCCATGTTGTACATTTATTATGTTTGTACTGCTTTAATTGGCACAGAATATTGTGGCCCCACAACTGTCAATGTGGTTTTCAATCTTGCACCTATTGTATTGCCTACTTTATCTCCCCCCACGATGCATCAGGATACCTGTATTGGTTTTGCAGATCAGGTACTGCATTCCACTTTGTACATTTAGTTTGTTTGCACTGTTTTGCTTGATACTGAATATTGTGGTCACACAACTGTTAATGTATATTTACTCTTGCACCTTTTGAACTGTTTAATTTGCCTCCCCCAGGATGCATCCAGAAATGAGCTGTTACCAGCTCAGTATGTTGTTCCTACTGAAACTTTTTTCCATAAATAAATACAATTAAAGCAGAACCGGTCTAAATTATTTCATAGTGATTTGCATATAGTTCCCATGATATTTTGCATTACAGCACTGGGATATGTGTAATTGTGTAATTCATGGTGTTGTGAGGGATTGCCTAAGGTGGTATGAGGACTCACTGGAACAGCCCTCGGAAGGTTTCAGTCCTTCTGCTCTGGCAGGATGCAGTGGGTGGCTTTTCAGTTGGTGTACGCAGATTGCCACCAAGTCCATCAGGCATCTGGGAGTTGTAATTTCCCACCATTTTATACCCACTTTGGTACCACATATTAGCTAAACTTTTATACTATTTATTTGTATTGTTTGATTTTTTCATAATTTGTGATGTACCCTGGACCTCTGGTGAAGAAATGGATTTCATGCATTTAATAGTATACCATGATGTTTACCCGTGTCTAAGTTACCATACAAGACAACAGTTTTCTGAAATGTGCTTCATAAACCTATAATTTCTAAACATATTTATTTTATTTATTGACTAAATAAATTTTATCAGGAATCCTAATGAGCTATAACAGCTTGTTTCCAGAGGCATTCTGGGGAAATGATACATGAGGAAGCAACGAGATATAGGGGCTATTAAGCAAGAAAGCAAAAACTTCAAAATACAATGAGCAGCTGGACACTATACTTGAGGGTCAGGGGAACAGTGCAAAAAGCAATACATACTGTAAAACCTTTTTTTTTTTGCAGCAAAATGTTTATGCCTGTCAACATGATCTTATCTGTTTGGTTTTGGGTTGGCATTTAGTGTAATCAGTGGCATTCTCACATGTTAATGGTCTTTTCAGTTCATCTTGTCTTCAGTCCTGGAGTCCCTGCACTGCTGCTACTAGATGCTAGACACCTGCCATATATACAGTACCTGTCTGCCTGTGACTTTACCTCAGTAGCCTCATTTAGTCTTTAAGTTCCCAGGGGATAGATACATAGCACATTTGGAAAACTATAGTGCTGATGCAGAGACTACAGTCCAGTATGTCCAGCTGTGATCATTCCCTACTGCACACTGAATTTATTTGGGAAAGGAATAACCTACCAGTCAAGCTGGGCATGTTACTGATTATAGCTGTGTTAGAGCCCATACTGTCAATCAAAGCTGTCATGCCTGAAGGAAATAACATTATACCTGCTTTCATTTTGCTCACTCTGAGTGCCTCTCTCAGAGCCCCTGAGACAGTTTGCAAGAGAGGCTTCACTGGATGGCAATTTACAGGTCCAAAAGTATTGTATTGTAGGCTTTCTTATTGCACAGTTTCCTGTGTTCCTACATTTTTAAATATTTAAAAACTGCTACATTGTTCATTAACTGCCCTTTTTCCTCTAATAATTGAACACTTTAATATGATGCTACTGTGTTTAATAAAAGTTTGTGGTCATGGCTTAATGCAGTGCAAAGTTATTATTGGCTTCATGCAATTCTTACCAGCAAACTATTTTTGTTGGGGTTAAAGACATGCAAAAATGGTAGCAATATTTTGGCAGCAAAACTAACTACAGTACTTTTGGTATAAATGAGTAAAAATGGGTAGAGAGGGTGGCATGGGGCCAGCCATGGGAGCAAGCATAGAGTCAAGTGTAGGAACAGAGAAGGCTAGTGTGAGCAAGGACTACTACCTCCAAGGAGTATGTGGGGAATGCATATTGGATAGGGGAAGGGAGGTCGGACCAAAGCAGGGGAAGTTTCTAAGAGGATACAGACTGACTGGCATATAATACAGCCTTCCTTTCAGAATGTTTACAAAAGTTTGTATTTTAGTAGTAGCTCAAACAATTACAATTTATATTAAAATGTAACTACTAGTTTTTTTTTTTACCATTAAAAAGTTGTTTAAAAAGTGTAGATAACAAGTATTGTTGAGAACCTCATCAAGCATAAACAGTCACAGTTGATAGTACTTTATGTACATTTTTCAGGGGTGGGAACAGAACCCAAGCTTATTTATTTTTTTATGTTTTCCACTCCAGTCACAGGTATTAAATTATTCATGACTCTGAGGTAACACACTCAGGCAGCATTGTTCTACAGAAGCAGCAAGTGGTATCACATTGCATACACAGTGAGCCAAATGTTTCTGTAGAACAGGATAGACTATCAACACTTTAGGTAGTACATTTGCTGATAGTGCTTACACATATGGAAGTGCTGGGAGACTTTCAAAGAATATTTATATAATTTTGCCATTCGTCTATAAGGGTCCTAAGGGACTGCAACCATATGGATAGATAATACAACATACACCATACACATAATAAAATCAATCAATGGCATGATAATAAAGAAAAAGTGCAAAGGAAAAGATGATCGGTAATAGTTAGCAGAGTTCCCATCGGTAGCTGAGCAATTTATCTTTTAAAGGTTGCAGTGTCAGTGGCTCAGTAGGTAGCACACTCGCCTCTGAGGCTGGGAGATCAGTGGGCTGTGGGTTCAGTTCCCACATCTGGCACCTGGGTTAATATCCCAGTACTGACACTGTAGTGCAGCATGAGAGTGGTGCTATACTTCTGAGGTGCCATCTTTCGGATGAGATGTTAAACTGAGGTCCCTTCTGCTTGGATTAGTGGTAGCTCTGGTGGATGTTAAAGATCCCATGGCACTTATTGAAAAGAGCAGGGGCATTTCCCCCAGTGTCCTGGTCAAATTTCCCTCATTCACTAAAAATACCACCAACAGCTTAATCTGGTTCAAGGTCAGTTGGCATTCATCTGTATCCCCCTCCCCCAGGTTGTGTATGAAAATAGGCAGGATTTGTCTAGTGCACTTACCCGGTCAACAGAAATTAAATACATACAATAAAAAATAAAGGTGAGCAGTACAGGAAATGTTTTAAGAAATGTTGTGAGTTTGTTCCATTTCACTGAGAGCTGCATGTGCAAAATTATAATTGTTAAAGTTCATTTTTATGCTTGCTCAGTGAGGTTGAGCAAGTTACTATGTTGTTGGGTTGTGTTTATCGGGCTAAAAGAAGCCTAGATGCACTACCTCTATTGCCACTGTTTTGCAGTATGTTTATGTTTTGTAGTATAGGTGTTGATAATATGATAACTTTCTGAGTATTGCTCATGTTTTTTTTTAGTTATGTTTATTTTACAATATGAACTGACATACAATTTCTTGGTTCCCAGTACAGGAATAATAAAATAGGAATGTTACATTAGGATTAAAAAAACTCTCCTCCCATTATTACAATACATGAGGGAACACCATATATACACATCAAATTCAATCCCAATAATTACATATGAGCCTTTTCAGCAAAGCTATGGAAACAGTAGTTAGAAATGTAGTCAAACAAAGTCTGTACTGTGCTGAGTGCACATACTCATGTCACTGTACACTGACCCATGAGTCACTGTGCTGTAAAGGAAAACTTTCAGACAAAATACATGGGACATGCCTTTAAGATAAAACTTCCAACAGTTGAACTTCAGCTCCAATGTAAAACTATCAGAGCATTCAAGGAAAGCAGGACTTTCATCTCATAACCTGTGGAGGTGAGGAATTAACTGTGGCGTGGTCTTAATAAGCTGCACTTGTAAATAAAACCATGTTTTAAATGTTGAGCTCAGTATCAACCATGTAATTTATGCAAACTGAAACAGATGAAGCAGTGTCAGTGGCTCAGCAGGTAGCACACTTGCCTCTGAGGCTGGGAGATCAGAAGGCTGTGGGTTCTAGCCCCACTCCAGGCGCTTGGGTTAATATCCCAATACTGACACTGCAGTGCAGCATGAGGGGGCTGCTGCACTCCTGAGGTGCCGTCTTTTGGATGAGATGTTAAACCGAGGTCCCATCTGCCTATTCTGGTGGTGGTTTAGGTGGATGTTAAAGATCCCATGGCACTTCTCGAAAAGAGTAGGGGAAATTCCCCAGTGCACTGGCCAAAATTTTCTCCCCATTCACTAAAATACCACAAACAGCTTAATCTGGTTCAAAGTCAGTTGGCATTCATCTGTGTCCCCTTCCTCCGGGTCGTGCCTGAAAATAGGCAGAATTTGTCTAGTATACTTACCTGGTCAACAAAAACAAAATAAAAATAAATAAATAAAATAAATAAATAAGATATCTATTGTGCATACACACTGATCATTTTGTCTACCTTTCCAATATGAAGGAAACATATAGTCCGGTCAGTTAGACTTCTTATGTGGTGCATCAGCCTTTGGCATGTACCCCTCGAGATCTACCACAAGACAGTGGCTATCTTGACTCCAACATTCCCACTGAATCCAAGTACCCTGGCCCTGTGGTTGCCGGATGCAAAATATACTGTATTACATTAAGTTTGTAAGATGCCACATATCACAACAAACTGAAACACACCTTCCTTTTTTTAATGAAAGAAGAACTGGGAAAAGCAAACAGTAATTATTAGTACATTTTTTAATGATGGTGGAGAGAGGCACTACAGACCACAGTGTAATTATAGCAAGTAATAAAGTAATTTATGTTTTTAGTCCTCTCCCTCTGATATGAGAGCCTCTAGGTGGCAAGCAGCAAAGTCTCTTTCCATGACTCTTTTTCCTGTCTCGGTCAGTCAATTAAGGATAAAGGTTTTACCTACATATTAAAGTGTGAGTCTAGCAGTTAGCTGGAGAGCATGATTGATCTCCAGTGCATGGAGATCCAACTGGACAATGTCGAAAACCGTCCTGCACTGTCAGGCCGATAAGCTCAGATTCAGAAAACAGTGGATGAGGGTACCATCTACTAAGTTCAAAGACCTCATTTCTTGCCTTCTGCAGGATACTGTCCCAAGCTTGAGGGCAGCTAGTGATCAACTGGAGAATGTGAGGCTGTTCCAGATTGGATGGCTGTCGTTGAGGAGTAATGTGGTACATATTGATTATTTTCCACAAAATATCAGAATCTAATAGATCTTTTATCAGCTGAGTAATAAACTAAACTGGGTCAGAGTCTTTCATGGCCCCAGGCAGCTCCATGATCCTGATATTGGCTTGTCTTCAGCCTGAGTACTTTATTCTTTGACTGGAGACCAGAGACTACAGTTGAAGTTTGAGTTGTGGATTCCTTCCCTGACTTCACATCTGTAGAAAGTCCATCCACGTGGGTCTCCAGTAGTGTGCAACAAGAGCTCAATGACTCCACTTTGTTCTCTAAATCATGGATAGCATTTAACAAAGCTGCTTTTGTAGGCTCTTTGTCTCCCAAAGTGGCCTCCTGGCTTCAGTCGCTTCCCCCCTGCAGACTCAACCTGACTAGTGGATTTTACCTTCCTACTCTCCAAAGTCATCATCTGGCATGGTTTCAACATGTCTGACCAGTCTAAATTTCAACAAGTTGGTAAATATACTCCTTATCTATATGTCTGACAAATTTGAGGAGGTTTGTAAAAGGTTTTAAGATTATTTCTTGCAAAAGTAAGTCAGAGCTGAGCTACTCTCGGACTCATCTTCATTAGTTAGCTGTTGGTTCCAAACCCCCTTACTTGTGTTTTACTACAATGTGATGAACTGTGAATGTGTATGAATTATGAGAAAATTACTGTTTTTTTTCAGTAAGTAGTTCTCTGAAATGCTCTGAACCTAACATTGTCAAGTTTTTATAGAATTTCTCAGCTGTCTGTGAAAGTATTCAGTGTTCATTTTTAGGATGCTATTTATAGTCATGAACATGTTAGAGCAAAGCCGGTGAGGTCTCATGTAGTTTTGGTAAGATTTGTGTTTGTATTGTGTACAGAATTTAAGTTGGTATAGTTTACGTAAGTAATTTCTTTTTATATTAATCATAAACTGAACTGTAGATTTTTGCTAAATTCTGGGGTACTGCAATTTTCCATCTGAGATCCAATACTCTACTATAAGCCCACATCTACAACACATTTATATATATTAATCTGGAGAAAAGAGGCTGCACTGGGACTGGTGGTGCAAAGATAAAAAATCAACTAGTCCACATCACCAATCTTGCACTCATCACCATAAAATGAAGGAGACTCCAACCTGCTTATTCTCAAAAGTGCTGTATTTTGTCAAGTGGTCATGTACCAAATAAAAAAATGTGCAAATCCCAGATGTGTTTCAGAAGTTCTTGCTCCCCTTTTCAATGGATCCATTGAAAAAGGGAGCAAAGACTTCTGAAACGTGTCTGGAATTTGCACATTTTTTTTATTTTGCACATGACTGCTTCATAAAATTCAGCACTTTTGAGAATAAGCAGGTTGGAGCTTCCTTCATTTTATGGTGGTGAGTGCAAGATTGGTGATAGGAACATTTGTATATATCTTTGAGGTCACCCAACTGAATGTGAAATTTGTGAAAAGGCCAAGAAATAAAAGAAACCACTCTGGTTCAATAAACAAGTGACATAGTTAGGGACAAACAAACTTTCAGGGTAAGAAAGATGGAATCAAATATGGTCAACAGGGCCACATAAAAAAAAAAAGTCTATTAGTAAGGACACCATGAGGAGGACAAAAGTCAATCAAGAACTGGGGACAGTGAAGGAGTCAAAAATGGCGACAAGACCTCTGTCGATATATAATGGCAAAAAGGAGTACAAAAGAAAATGTCTAGAGGATCAGAAAGGATTGGATAAAAATTGAGGATGATAAGGAAAGTGCCAATATATTAAATGAACATTTCAACTTGTTATTCACAGTAGGAAATATAAAGCCATTACCTGAAAGCAAAAATAAGTTCTAGGATAGTGAGAGTAGAAGGCTAGGGATAGTTACTAAGTAAATGGTTCTGAAAGGTCTGCAAGAACTTCTGTAAATGTAACCAACTCTCCCACGTCGGACAGGTTGCACCCGATGATATGGAAGAAGAAGAGCCAGTAACTGGTAGCTCCTTGGAAGACTCTTTTACAGAATCACTAGTATTTATGAAAGTGCCTGAGGACTGCAGGGTGGTAATGGTGTCTGTGTGCATAACAGTGCAGACAGGGAGGACCCAAGTAGCTTTAGGCCTGTGACTCTGACGCTGATAATGTTGAAGTTACTGGAGTCATTCATCAAAGGGAACATAGTGGACTTCCTGGAAAAAAAAGATGGACTCATGTACAGAATTTAGCATGGATTTACAAATGGAAAGTCATGCCAATCTAATTGACTTTTTCAACATACAGTAAAGACATAGATGGTAGATAGGAATCAGACAGTAGATATATTATACCTTGATTTTAGTAAAGCCTTTTATTCAGTGCATCACAGAAGACTAATAAAAAGTAGTAGAATCAGAATGTGGAAATAAACTACTAGGTGAATTGATAATTTGTTGTGTGACAGGACTTAAAGATTTGTACTAAATGGCAAATTCTCAGATTACAGGTTAGGAAGGTTAGAAGTGGTGTGCCCTAGGTGCTAGTGATGGGATCAGTACTGTTCAGTATGCTTGTAAGTGATATACTGTAGGAGTTGAATGCATGGCAAAGGGAGCATCTGCCGACATCACAAAGCTCTGCAGAAGGGTAGATGCTGATGAGGAGATAAACAACATTAAGGCCCTGTCCTCACTACACCTCTGTAATGTTACAGAGTGCCCAAACCGTTACAGCAATGGTTTGCTTTTACACCTGTAATGTTACAGGAGGCATTTTCATAACCGTTGTTGAAACCACATATGAGGTGGTCCCGCCCTAGTAACATTACCGGTGGTAGTGTGGACAGGCAGTAACAGTCCCTTGCAGGGCATGAAGCGCAGCGTGAGCTGCATTGTGGGATCAGACGCCGCTGTAATGGTCGCCCGGCTCCCGATGTGTCGACCGGCGGTGCCGGTCCCGTAACAGACACTGCCATGGTGTGGATGCACTGCACCACTTCCCGGCCGTAACGGTCTACATCCATTACCAGGCCTGAACGGTGTAGTGTGGACAGGGCCTAAGAAAGATGTGGATTACATGAACAGTTTTCAGGAACATGGCAGTTACAGTTTAATCCCAAACTACAAGGATATCCCTCAGCCAGTTACCCGATAGGTATTTTTTTATTAGTTGTCTACTGAGATTAAACCAAAATGGACAGAAAACATCTCAGAAAAATTTGATGGAAGAACTAACCAGTGTACAACAACTACAAAAGTGAATAGTCCAAGGATAGTGAGTGGAAAGATATGCCCACCAGTGCTCCGCTGAGCAAGTCCAGCTCCTTTTCTCAAAATTGCAGCATTAAGTAAATATCAAAAGTTTACTCAGCACACATTCAGTCCTTATTTTAAAGATTTGCTCTCCTCACTTGTGAGAAATGGGGTCTTGCCAGGATCAAGGGTTGTCCAAGCCAGGTCATCTACGCCAAACTTCAAGGAGATCCCACAGGCAGGCAGTCGATATGTATTTTTACTATTTGTCCACTGAAATTTTTCTAAAATAGACTGGAAACATCTCAGAAAAACTTAATGGAAAAATCAACCAGTGAACAACAAATATGTCCTAAGGATTTTCCAATTAATTTATTTCAGTTCCAAAGCTATGGCCACCTCATCTAGGGTCCCAACACGTTGCCGGCTTCCTGCCAGCTTTTTCAAGGGAGATCATGAGCATGAAATTCTGAAAGAAGGTAATTGGAAACAAGCAGAATGTTGAAGGGAGCACTAGGCACTTCAAAATGATCAAGAAATCCTAGGTAAAGCAGGACTTGGGGGACTCTTGTCTTAATCTGTCTTCAAACATCTATGTATCTATGACCTTCTGTTCAGATATTCAACATATTCTTCATACAAGGTTTAGGTCTCTGCTTACCTACAGGAACTATAGTTTTCGATCTGAAATCCTGCAATCTAATTTCCATGCTAGAGGCAACTCAGAAATTGTGACTCCCAGAATATAACTTTCTTTTTGGGGTGGAATGAAAACTGTTAAATTTTTGTGAACAGCATTAAACATCCACAGTTCCCATAGATTTGTATGTTTGAGCTGTTTTCAAGGATGCAAATATGTATTACAAAGAATCCAAGTTTTCACAGCTGGGTTATACACATATGGTCACTGCGCTACAAGTACTGTATCTGGTTCATTCTAATAACATTTACTGAAACAAGATACCAGTAGTGCCATGAATGTACTTATATATCAAATATGACAGCCAGTAAGCATTCACCAACATCCACACAAAGTCATCAACAATGAAGAACCAGTCTGACTGAGGAAGGGAAATATCCCATACCCAACGAATATCCCATATGTTGTTCAGAGATATAAAACGAGTAGGGAATTTGTGCCATCCTGATTAGTCGAAAGTGTTCAGAACCCTGTGCCTTATGTGATGACATTTACCAGGCTGGGAACCATTCCAGCAACCAGGGTGCAGTGCACTTAGATATGCATGCCTCCCAACAATTTAAAAAAAAAAAATATATATATATATATATAAATATATATTTCTAGCAGACATGTTTGAACAGTAAAAAATTGTACCCTACCACTTGCCAGTATTGTCCAAATAGCAAATAAATAATTTTCAATTACTCCCTAATTCCACCCCGCCTAAGACACATAATACTAAAAATAAAACATTTAATCCTCCCTTTTTGTCTGTTTAGTCTTTGTCTTACCTTATTTAACAAGGCCTCTAACTTCTGAGGATGATTTTCTCCTCTGTCTCTCCTGCCACCGAGTTTTGCAGCTACACACACCTGCATTCCTCTTTCTTCCTTCTACCCATCCCATTACATTCTTATGCCAACAGATTTTTTTAAATTAAACAATCTCCTTAAGACAATGCTGACTCTCTCAGTAATAACCTTGCTCCCTTACTTACACAACACACTTACCAACTCACATACTGTGCTAAGCCACCAAGCACAATTGCATGTCTGGGAATCATGCACTCTCTGACAGAGTGACTAGCAGCACAGAGCTCTCTCTCTCTCTCTCTCTCTCTCTATTGCTTAGTCAGGGTGCTTATTCTATCAGTGACAGGCCACACAACACTCACTGTCTTCTTCACATTACTGGTGAGATGTGGACAGTACTCACTGCCCTCCTTCACTTTACCGGTGATCGATCGCAGTGCTTTCACTCTCTACCTCACTCTACTGGCAATCTGTTGCTTAAATTAATATTAAATCTTGTTTTAATGTTCAGATTAATATTTACTGTTAAATCCTGTTACACAGCAAAGCTTGCAAACACAACAGTGACACAGAAAACAGCAACACAGAAAACTGAAACAGGAACTACTGTATTTTCTTTTTTTTAAAGAAATAATTTTTTTATGAATTTCTTTTGATGAAATGTAATTTTTTCGTTGTTTCTTTTTTGTTTTAATTTTTTCTCTTTAGTTCATTTTTGTTGGCAAGGGGGATCAGTTTTATAAGTTCAGTATGTCACTCTAGGGTGGTGGTTGTTATTGGTTAACGCACTTTCAGGCACTGAAGGCACTTAGTGTTTGTTTCTGTACTCAAAAACATTGCACTTTGTAAACATAAACTGATTTATCAGTACTAGTGTTAAAGACATTCCAGATGTGATGTTTATTCCTGTATGACCTCTTAAGTGTTGAGGACAGATATATTTGTCTATGTCTCATTAATTTGAACTAGGAATGCAATCATAGTCTTACAGTATAAATGGTATAATAGAGAAGGATATAATCCCATCAAGGGATTTTGGTGACATTATAAACTGTAAGAGTGAAATGCGAGTGGTTTGTGAAGTCACCAGAATACTGAGCTGGAATGACAAGCCTCATTATGGATAATTTACGTGTTTGTTTTATGCAATATGGGGAGCTCTGTGAATATTTGATCTCATACTACCGTTGATTTGATGCAACAGCTTAGGAAACATGCAGGCAGACTTGATGGACCACTGGTCTTTTTCTAACTTTAAAATATCTGTTTCTTTGATCTATGAGTTTTGACTTTCTGATGTTAGAACGATAGTATTATGAGTTTTTGATGTCATTCCCCATAAGAAAAAGTGATAACTCATGTATTACATAATATTTTGGGGGCATTTCTGTGACAATGAATACTAAGGATGTGCAGACACTATTCACACAGTTTTGAATAGTTTGGACATTAGCACTATCCTACTAAATTGCAAATGCATTTAATGTTATGTTCTTGGATTTGTCTGCTTATACATCATCCCTTGAACCCCCTACCAAACTACCCAATCACTACACTAACTCTGTTCCCCTGAGACAGGCCTGCCCCTTCTACCTATGGGTAGTTATGGTATCTGAAGTTTGAAGGTTGCTTTCAGGCAGATCTTCTTACAACAACGGTCACTCCGAAGGCCTTGAGCCCAAATTACTGAAGATGTTTTTCCCAATGTAGCTGCTCTTGTAACCAGGCTATTCAATCTCTCATTGCAATATGGCACTATTCCAGATACCTGGAAAGTACCTTACACTGTACCAATCATTAAGGTTGAGGGATCTGAGAGGTCCAAACAACTACTGTCCGTTAGCCATTTTGTTTGTACTGAGTAAATTACTTGACATTGACAAGTTGGTATCTTCCTAACTTCCAGACTGCATCCACTCCCATAAAATCCTCTACATAGCCCAGCATAGGTTAAGGAAAAGGGACAGCATGACAACAGACTCAGTCAAGTTCACAAATGACATCGGCATGGCTTTTGATGAAGGCATTCTGACAAGGGATGTGTTTGTCAGCTTGACCAGTGCCTTTGATCTGGTTGATTACTCATTATTCTGTAACCAAGCTTCCTGGCATTAGTGTCTCCTTTGCCACTCTGAACTGGTTCACTAGCTACCTCAAATACAGGAAGCAGCAGATCAGAGTTGCAAGCACTGTCTCTGATCTAGCATGCACTATTGTTGGTGACCCCCAGGGATCTATTTTTTTGTCCACTGTTGTTCACTGTCTGTCACAGTACCTTCTCTGGCATTAGTACATGCCGTAGTACTCTATTATATGCAAAGGATCTGGCCAGACTGTTGGTGCTGTGGTAGCACTACTGCTCAAGAAGCTGGTGATCTATGTTTGGCAGCGAGCCTATGCCAGACAGTGGCTGGCTAGATGGAGGAGGACTGAGCATCGCAGAGAATGTTGTCCTCCATGGAAAGAGGGCAAGTGAGCCCTGCTGTGCTACCATCACTTGGGTGATTGTGGATGGCAGTGCAGATAAGTGCC
Organism: Neoceratodus forsteri; assembly: GCA_016271365.2. NCBI lineage: Eukaryota > Metazoa > Chordata > Ceratodontiformes > Ceratodontidae > Neoceratodus > Neoceratodus forsteri. Next base: position 1,547,213,960 of record CM057455.1, on the reverse strand, counting down.
ACTAAAGGGAGGGGAACACTCTCTGATGGATATAAAGCACCCTTGCATGCTTGCATATGGTTGTCACTCCATGGAGCATCCAGGGGAACAAAGAGAAAAAGATAACCACCTGGTGGCATGCAGAATAAAGCTGATGGCCCTTCACAGACCTAACACCACCTATTGGGTACTGGCCTGCCCTGACCGAACACATCATTTGAAGGGATATTTGGGAACCTCCAGTGGCCCCACCACAGCAGGAAAACAGTGGAGGAACAAGGTAAGCCAATATAAGACCCAGAGAGGGGGGAGGATTGGGGACCTTTGGCAGAAGCAAACCAGCTGGGCTGCAAAAGAGACACAAAGTGAAGTAAGTTAAAAAAACAATATCCAGAGGAGCTGGGTCTCTACAGCAGTACTAAATGTCTGTTGAACTTTCAGCATCATCTCAAGCCTAATTTTGGCAGGGTTCAGTCATGGCTTCACCTGAACAAACTAGTGTTGGATTCCACAAAAATAAAGTCCATGTTATTCTACTCTATGCCCAAACTCCACACAGGTGCCCATAGTCGTTTTGACTCCTTTCAAGATTGCTCTCTCCAAGGTGTGGCTGACAAGTTCAAGTTTCTGGAAGGCTCCCACCCTGTGTGCTCCTCGCAAGTATTGCAGTGCTGTACAACTATGTATAACAAAACAGTACATATGCACATATGATGAAAGCCAACAGAATAAGACCATTTGGTCTATCTAATCTGCTCATAATACAGGGCCCTTGGCATAAGCTACTGACCCTGCTCCAATTCCCCAATCCTCTCTTCCCCTCTGTTGACCCTTGTTTCCCTTGTAAGTCTATCCCAGCCTCTCTTGAAGCTGTGTATGGTTTTCAACAAAATAATCTCCTCTGGAAATACATTCCAACCTGTCACTACTTCTCAGTGAAGAAGTGAAGAAGAAGAAGAATCAGCATTTATATATCGCTTTTCATACACAGTATCCCAAAGCACTTTACAAGCAATGCTAGACTGGTACTGAAGTGACTGAATGTGTGGTGGCAGTCATATCGCACATCATCAGCCACACACAGCCTGGATAATTGCATGAACAGGTTTATGTGAAAGGGGAATGTTGGCCAGGACACCGGGAATGTTCCCTGCTCTTTGCAAAGAGTACCCTGTGTTCTTTTACTTCCACCTAGACACCCACCAGGACAACACCAGGATGGGCAGAAGGGACCTCGGTTTAACGTTTCATCCGAAGGACGGCACACCCCTGCAGTACAGCACCCTCCAATACTGCACTCGGATGCCAGCGATTTTTAGGTGCAAGTCCAATACCGGTGTGGGACAAGAACCCACGACCTTCTGGTCCAGAGGCGGATGTGCTACCAACTGAGCCACACTGACAACCTTCCTAGCCTCTGTCCTAAGCCCTTCCCCCCACTTGAGACTGTGTCCCCTCATGTTTCAGTTCCCACTCAGCTTGAAGAGATACTTTTTGCCTACTCTATTTATTCTTTTCAAATACCAGAAGGTCTCAATCATGTTCCCTCTCTCTCATCCAGGGAGTACATGTTCGGTGCCTTTAACCTGTCATCATATGTCCTACTCTGTTGGTCCATGATCATCTTCATTGTCCTTTGAACCATCTCCAGCAGTTTCATGTCCTTTTTAAAGTATGGGCATCAGTGCTATACACTATACTCCAGATACAGTCTCACCAATGGCCTCTACAAGGGCAGCATTTTCTCCTCTCTCCTGCTACTGATCCCTCTGGCAATGTCGCCCAATATTTAATTTGCCTTTGCTGCTGCTATACTGCATTGCACATATTGTTTCAAGTCACTAGTAATCATCATTGCCAAGTCCTTCTCCTCCTCCTCTGATGCAGATATCAGGACCCCTCCTGAGCTGTACTCAGTCCTTGGGTTCTTGGCTCCAATGTGCACAACTTTGTATTTCTTTGCATTGTAGCCAAGCTGACAAATCTCAGACCTCCTCTCTAGGTTTTCAAATCTTCCCTTAGGTCTTGTATCCCTTCTGCTGTGTCCACCCTCCCACAGAGCTTGGTGTCATCTGTGAATAGACACATTTTGCCCTTAATACCATACCCAAGATAATTGATGAAGATACTGCATAGCATTGGTTCAAGCACTGAGCCCTGTAGGACCCCATTGGTGACCTCTCTGTTACTGGAGAGCTCACCTCCCACTGCCACACTCTGGGTCATGCCCTTCAATCAGTTTTCCACCCACCTGGTCAACTTCTTGCCAATCCCTAGATCATCTAACTTCCTGATCAACCTCTTGTGGGGTACAAAGTCAAAGACCTTGCTGAAGTCCAGGTAAAGGATGTCCACTGCTTGGTCCCTGTACACTGTTTTAGTAACCCAGTCAAAGAAGTCACTCAGATTTGTTTGACATGCCCTCCTTCACACAAACCCATATTGTGCCTCATCCTGTAGTCCATTCTCATCTAGATACTCTACTGACCTTACCTTAAGTATGATCTCCATGAACTTGCACATAATTGAGAATTTTGAACACTGTTTGCTGTAAAAACAGTATTAAATCACCTGTTTCTCACAGTACAGTAACAGACTACAAATTCATTTCTTCTATTAGCTAGTAGCAGAATTTTCTCTGTTGTATAATAAGTTAACTTGCAATAAATTCCTTTACTTACATGCTATTAGTTACCATCCTATTATTGCTCATTTTTCCATGTTTTCTAAAATACTCAAGAAAAGGTTGCTCCTGTACTGGGATCAGCAGATTCAATATCAGGCCCTAAAACACAAGTCAGTGCAGACAAAACTTTAGTGAACAGTAACATGAATATTCAAACTGAAAAGGGAAGAAAAAGCTGTAGCAAAACTTACAAATCGGTTTAATGATTTTTCTATAAAAAAAGCAATGAACTTCTGCCCAGCTGCTTGCTGTACACTGAGTACCTGAATGATTAAATGAGGGAGAGCCAGACTCCACTTTTATGGTGAAGGGAATGGTTTGAGGACTAAAAATGCCTGTGAAATTCAAACTGCGTCCAGGTAGTAGATGAAAAGGAGAAGCACATCACCAGAATTTCAATTTGTTATATTTGCTATAAGATCAATTTTAACTTGCTTTTATATATAAAAAATATTTTTTACAAAATGTAACCATTTTAATAGTGCTGTTCTGTGCTATGGTTAACTTACAACCTAAGTGCTATGTATGCTTAAGCACACTTCTGAAATAATTTAATGTATTAAATTTACTAAAAGTAGAGAGTCTCTAAAGCATTGTATTCCCTCTATTTAGTGCCACCGCAGCAGTGAGAAGATTACTTTGAGCAATCATCTGTGCCGCTTCAAACCTATCAACTGAACTCTGCTGTTGCTGTAAAGCAGTATATCCCATTTCAGACTGTATAGTTCTGGACAATCTTATTCTGAAATAGTTTCTGCACTCCACCATTTCTATACTGACTCAGTCTTCTCAGTACACTTTTCAGCACACTTTTCTACAACAATGTACTTGCTCCTGCTACACCTGATATTCCTGATTGATATTCCTTGAGCTCACAGCTTTAAACAATTCTGCCTTTCCTCTGAGGCTCCTCTGCCTCCACTCCATCAGTGGGCCTCCACTTTCCAGCTCTGCATGCCTTCAGCACCTCTTTCATCTCTACCCAGTCACCTTTCCTCCCCTGGAACCCATGGGGGCACTTGAAACAATGAACCCTCAATTCTAATGGTAGCATTGCAAAGAGCATGCAAAGAGGCAAATACAAAACACCAGGGGATATCACCAAAATACAAAAAATAGATCATAAAACCTGAATAAGCAAAGGTAGGTGTGGTGATCTACCCCACTGCTAGCTCTTATTTGTAGATATTATTCTGTTGTATATATATTTTTTATCTGTGTAGATGAAGATGTTCCAGGACTAGAGGAAATGTAATGAAGTTGGAGGGAGGACGATTCAGAGGAAATGTGAGGAAGAATTTCTTCACAGAACAGGTGGTGGACAAGTGGAACACCCTGCCAGAGGAAGTGGTGGGGGCTGAAACAATCACAGGATTTAAGAATGCATGGGATAGACATAAAGGAATTCTGGAGGTCAGGAGTAAGAGGCAACAGACTTCTAGGAAAGCATAAACTGAACTTACAAGCTCAAATGGGCAGACTGGGTGGGCCATAGGCCCTTATCTGCCAACACTGTCTATGTATCTATGTATCTAATTCTATGTACATGCCAGTGTCAGCACAAAGGCACATAGAGAAAAGATGAGTTTCTTTTTTAAAAATGGGGTTTGACTTTCCTCTGACCTACATGACCAGCCTTGCTTGCTGGAATCTGACATGCTCTTGTCAAAAAACTTGTGAATACATGATCAAAGAGTATTTCTCTAATGTTAAATGACCAAAGGAAACAGAAGTAATAAAATCAGCTTGTATAATCGTACAACTTACAGGATCTTCCTTATAACTAATTAAATAAAGCCAGTTCAAAATCCCAGGATGAAGGAAGCTATTTCCATTGTTGTAAACCCTTAAGATCAAAATGGAAATGGTCTTAGACAAGAGGTGACAGAAAAGGTTCCCACAGTACACTAAAATGTTTTTTATAAGTGCCAGATAACATCCTTCTAACAGGCCTGTGTGAGATTGTAAAACCTTTGTTAACTATGGGAATCTGACATCAAAGACTATCCGGAAAATAAGACTTTGGGGAAAGCACAAGTGTGATACCCAGTGGCCTAAAGTAGAAAGGCCAACCTCTATTCACTGATCTGGAAGGGCCAGTCTTTATTCACAGACTGGGGGTGGTGATCTTCTATATAAACACCCCAGCAGACACTCAGGGCCATTTTGCCATTTTACTTGGACATTCTCCTGACCACAGAATACACCTGTCAGCATAGAGACTGCCTAAGAACCAAAGGCTGCCACAGAAAGATTGAAATATTCTGCAAACCAGTGATTTTCTGGATTTTGAAATCTCATGCCTAAGGTAGACTTTTTAGCTAACAGTTTTAGTGCATTTCACTGAACATTTTTCCATTTTTTTTGTTTCTGATGCTGTAACCCAAATTAGTATACTGTCTTTTAGTTGTAACTGTATTTATCTAAGTATTTTAGTAAAACATTTGTTTTCTAAAGAATATCTACCTGATCGAGAATTTCTAATATTGTATGTGTGACTGTAGAAGGTTTATTAATAAACTGTGACAACTACTTCTTGCTTAGAGGGGCCACCATAAGCAACCAAATTGAAAAGGGGTCTGGAAGGGACATCTGAAAGAATAGGGAGAATACCAGAGTCTACAAAGATTTTGAACCAGGCTGTTGCATGTCCTGTAGGAAGAAGGCCAAATCAGGTTTTTATATTGCTATCCCGAAGAGAGTGTGATGCCTGGGTCTTCCTCCTTTGTGTAATAGCCAAGGAAAGGTTCATATTTGGCCACAAGACTCAAGACTGGCATTTTGCCCTTATCCAGAGTTAGAGGGATGCCCTGGATCCTCGTGGTAGAGATGCAGTTGTGACCTCAGTGAGCATTCTAAAAGCATGAGGATAGTATCCCTGTTCCCCCTCTGCCAGGGATTGCACATAAGGGTGAGCACTATGAGCTCAGATGACCTGATACCCCAATAGTGGGTTTGTGACAGATCTGGTGTGCAGTGTTGGGATCTGAGGGATTTGGTGCATACTGTTGCAATTCAAGAGATTGGTGGCACAGGCATAACAGGTGTATTCAAGCCCAGTGTATCAGATTGATAAACTGTAAACAGTCCACACACAATCAAGGCAGAGTTTAAACAAAAAACAAAAGCAAACCAACTATATATATAGATAGATAGATAGATATAATTTGGTTACAGTATACAGTTCCCTACCCATTTTTGTTTTTTCCAGGGGTACAAGCTAGTGTAGCAGTGGTTAGTGAAGAAGATGACTTCCATCTACAGTGAATACACTGCAGATTACCTGAAGTAGTTGTGTCAGGAATGAGGAGTCCAGTGTGAGGGGTGAACCAAAAAGCACCTTGTGGAGGCTCTTGTGACAGTCGATGAGCAAGCGACTGCCCAGGACCTTGAGTCACAGCTGGTGACTGAAAGAAACCAGATCCTGGGTGTGGGGGTGCCAAGGGACATCACAGAGTCCAGTCCCAGGGAGAAGGACAGTGAGACCAGAGGGAACACAAAGCCATAGCACCAGGAGAAGGTCACCACAATGCTGGAGCCAGAAGGGATCAGGCTGCAGCTCGAGTTGAGGAGATTGGAGCTAGAATTCAAGCAGAGGAAGTTCCAGATGGAGCTAGAGATGCAGGAAAAAGAAAACTAGCATTAGAGAGAGGCCAAGGAGGAAGAAAGGCAGCTTCAGAGACAGGCTGAGAGAGAGAGAGGAAAAAGAGCAACAGAGGGAATTTGAACTGGTAAAGCTAAGACTTTGACTACCAGCCCAAGAGGAGGTAAGTGGCAAGGGTGAACCTGGAACTCCAGGACAGGGATACAAATTGAATTCTAAATTAATAGCTGAATTTAAAGAGGGGGGGATATGGATGCATTTTTGAATTTGTTTAAAAGGTCTATTTCCAGGTTAAAATACCCAGAAATCCTGGAGCTTCCAGCTATCCCTGATGCTTACTGGGAAAGGGCGTGAAGCACTAGGCCAAATGGACAATCAGGACAGTAGTAATTATGCAAAACTTAAAACTGCATTTTTTAAAAAGTATGAATTAACACCTGAGCATACAGGGTTAAGTTCCATAAGCTCTGGAGAAACCCTGCCATGAGCTATGAAGAACTCGCCACAAAACAACATTAGTTTTTGAAACAGTGGGACCGAGTGGAAGCAAACTCTGTAGAGAAAATTGAGGAGGCTGTACTTGTGGAGCAATTCTTTTGGGCTTGCCCAGCAGAGCTAAAAACTTGGCTGGATGACTGAGACTCCAAAACAGCGCAGCAGGCTACTGAGCTCTCGGATCGCTACTCCAGGAACAGGCCTGCTCTGAAAGGGAGTGGAGTGGGTGTGGCAGTGTAGTAGTGGAAAAGCACGCCTTTAGGGCAGCCAAACCCCTCACTGCCTCCACAGAAAGTGGGAAGCCCCAGGTTACAAAAAAAAAGGATTTATCGGATAAAAGAAAAGATGATTGTTGGTTTTGCAAGTAGCCAGGGCATCTTGCCAGACAGTGTCCTAAAAATGCACAGAGCTGGCAAAGCAGTGCTCGAAAAGAATTGAGTGCACTGTGTATCCCTGAAAGCATGCCTATAAATATGAGGGAGCACATACACCCAGTTACTGTAAATGTGGTGCATGCTCATGGATTAAGGGACACAGGGGCATCTCTTACCTTAATAAAAGGGGATTTGGTTCAGCCTGAACAGCTTATACCTAATCAGTTCATAACAGCAAGGGAATTCACTGGGGAGGAAAAAACTCTGCCACTAGCTAGTGTTCTCCTGGACTGGGGTGAGGCAGGAGAGAGGGTGCAAAAGGTGGCAGTGGCAGACAACCTCGCACTGGATGTGATTATAGGGAACAATCTCCAGAAGGGGGTGGGGTATGCAGTTACCCACAGTCAGATGGCAAAAGGCCGATTGTAGTTCCCTGGACCCCATAGAAGCCCCTGTGGAAAACAATGGGAAGCTGGTTCCCTTGCCTGTGTCTCCTGAAATGGAGAGCAGTGAAATGGAGGTAGGACTTCCCCATGTAGCAGTTCACAAAACAGCTACAGAAGGCTATTCTGAGGAGGGAGGGGTAACCAATGGTCAGAAGGTTAGTGATGGCAGTGACCCTGAATGCTCTGATGCTAGAGCTATGGACCCCAGTTTAGAAACTGAAGGGGACATGTCCCATGGCTTGGGAAAATGTGAAGAATTTGCAGCTGCTCAGAAGACTGATCTTAGGTTGGAGAGGCTGAGAGCTTGTGCAGAATCTGATGGGACACAAAGAGGTACTGTGGGACATAGAGTGTGTTGGGACCATGCACTGCTGTATATGTAGGACATAAGGAGAGAGGGAGGGGTGATGAGCAGGTAGATTGTCATTCCCCAGGGGTACCGTGAGGAGTTCCTCAAGATCGCTCATGATATCCCCATGTCCAGACATCTGGGAATCATGTGCACCACACAATGATTGGCCCAGAATTTTTATTGGCCCAACTTCATCCAGCAGGTGAAGGAATATTGCAGGTCTCGTTACCGGTGTCAGCGAATAGGGAAGGCAGGTCATAAAACCAAAGCCACCCTAATTCCCTTGCCCATTGTGGAGGAGCCATTCCAGAGGGTAGAAATAGATATTGTGGGACCCTTGAGTACCCTAAGCTCCTCTGGGAAGAGGTTTATCCTGACAGTGGTAGATTATGCCACCTGATACCCAGAGGCTGTCACCCTCTCCTCACTTAGGACAGACAAATTGGCAGATGTCTTGCTAGGGATTTTTTCCAGTGTTGGGTTTCCACAGGAAGTTATCACTGATCGAGGGGGTACCTTCATGTTGGACCTGATAAAGTGTTTGTGTGAGAAGTGCGGGGTGGTACAGTGACTCACGATACCTTATCACCTGCAAGCCAATGGGCTTATGGAAAAGTTTAATGGTACCCTAAAATTGATGCTCCAAGCACTGGCTGAACAGCATGGTAGAGACTGGGAGAAATGCCTTCCTCACCTGATGTTTGCATACAGGGAAGTGCCCCAAGAGTCAACAGGATTTTCCCCTTTCTAACTTCTATATGGATGTAGGGTGCATTGGCCCCTAGACTTGATCCAGGAAGACTGGGAAGGCAAACATGCCACCTAGAGAACTCCCATAGTGGAGTATGTCCTAAAGTTTAGGGAAAAGCTGAAGGAGCTTATGGGATCAGCCCAGAGCAACCTGTCAGTCACCCAAGAGAAGCAAAAGGTCTGGTACAACCGCAGAGCCAGAGCTTGCTTGTACAGTGTAGGTCAGGAAGTCATGGTCCTAATTCTGGTCTGGAAGGATAAGCTGCAGGCTGAGTGGGCATGACCATACAAGGTAGTCTGACAGGTTAATGACATGAACTATATTGTAGAACTGCCTGACAGGAGACATACCCATAGAATGTACCATGTCAACATGATGAAACCATATGCAAATAGGGCTGACATGGTATTTTCAGTGTGTAGTCCTGGGGTGGGGACTGATGAAGAAGACCCCGTACTGGACTTACTGGAGGAAAACAAGTGACAGTCCTCTGTGGAGGCAATCAAACTGTCACTCCAGTTGACCCTGTAACAGACACAAGAAGTTAGGGAGGGTTTTAGCAGACTTTGCCCCTTTGTTTATGGCCAAATCTGGGCTAACCCCTTAGCGACACACGATGTAGACATAGGGACGTAAGTGCCCATACGGTGGACAGCCTACCGGGTGTCTGGGGCCATCCCAAACCAGATGGCTCTACTCACTTTAGTGTGGACTATTGTGGACTCAAGGTAGTCATGAAGTCTGATGCCCATCCAATGCCACAGATGGACAAACTACTGGACAAGTTGGGAGGGCCGACATACCTTACCACCATTGACTTGACAAAGGGGTATTGGCAGGTGGAGTTAACTGCCAGAGCTAGGGAGAGTTCGGCCTTCATCTCTCCAATAAGATTATTTGAGTTCAAGGTAATGCCTTCTGAAAAGAATGCCCCTGCCACCTTCCAAAGGTTGGCTAACCAGGTGTTACATGGTACTGAAGAGTATGCAGTGGTGTATCTGGATGATACTGCCATCTTCTGTACCAGCTGGAAGGAATATCTGTCCCACCTAAAGAAAGTGCCGGGCAGGATACAGAGGGTAGGGTTCACTGTCAAGGCTGAAAAGTGCTAGGTGGCCATGGCAGAGGTGGAATACCTAGGACATGTAGTAGGGAGAGGGCAGCTCTGTCCCAATCAAGCCAAGACTGAGGCATGGTGAAGGCCTGAAACCCAGAAGCAGGTTCAGAGTTTCCTCGGGACTGCTGGGTACTATTGAAAGTTTGTACCATGTTACAGTACTCTGGTAGCTCCCTTCTCTGGCCTGCTAAAGAAAAGACTGCCCAAAAAGGTAAAATGGGAGCCAGCCTTTGAATGAGCCTTCACATGGCTAAAGGAGGCACTGTACAGTGCCCCTGTGTTGGCCAGCCCAGACTACAGTAAAACATTTGTAATCCAGATAGATGCCTCAGATGTGGGGATTGGAGCAGTCCTCAGTCAGACCTCTAACCAAGGGAAAGATCACCCAATAGTGTACCTTAGCAAACAGTTGCTTCCTCAGGAGTAGGGCTATTCCACAGTTGAAAAGGAATGCTTTGCACTGGTATGGACCCTGAAGAAATTAGAGCCGTACCTCTATGGGAGGCACTTTGAGGTACAGACCAATCATAATCCCTTGGGGTGGCTAACGCAGATGGGTAAAATGAATGGTCATCCCTTAAGATGAAGTATTGCCTTACAGGGCTCCGATATGACCATTACCCACAGGGCCGGATCAGCCAATGCCAACGCAGACGGGCTGTCTCACCAGTTATAACAGTGAACAGAATTTGTGAAAATCATACCATGCCTATGGTTGGATTCCCAGAAATTTAATCTAGAAGGGAGGGATGTGGTGAACTACCCCACTGCTAGCTCTTATTTGTAGATATTATTTTGTTGTCTATATTTTTTTATGTAATTCTATGTACATACTAGAGTCAGCACAAAGGCACAAAGAGAAAAGACTGGATTTTTATTTAAAGAAAGGAGTATAACCTTCCTCTGACCTACAAGGCCAGCTTTGCTTGCAGAAATCTGACAAGTTCTTGTCAAAAAGCTTGTGGACGCATGATGAAAGAGAATTACTCTAACGTTCACTGGCCAAGGGAAGCAGAAGTCATAAAATCAGCTTGTGTAATCATACAACTTACAGGAGGTAGTGGACACATGGAATGGCCTTCCTGAGGAGGTCATTGGGTCAAAAACAGTGGGGGAGTTCAAGAATGCATGGGACAGACATAAGACAATTCTGGTGGGCGGTAGGAAGAAGTAGGCTGTTGGATAACTAGGATCTGCAGCGTATCCAATACATACAGAAATGGGCAAACTGGGTGGGCTAAGTGGTCCTTATCTGCCATCAAAGTCTATGTTTCTATCTTCCTTATAACTAATTAAATTAAGCCGGTTCAAAATCTGAGAATGAGAGAAGCTATTTCCACTGCTGTAAACCCTTCAGATCAAATGGAAAATGGTCTTAGACAAAAGGTGATAGAAAAGGTTCCCACAGTACACAGATATTTTTTTTTATAAGTGCCAAGAAACGTCCTTCTAACAGGCCTGTGTGAGACTGTCAAACCTGTGTTAACTATGGGACTCTGACATCAAAGATTATTAGGAAAATAAGACTTTGGGGAAAGTGCAAGAGTGATACCCAATGGCCTGAAGTGGAAAGGCCAACCTTTATTCACTGACCTTGCAGGGCCAGTCTTTATTCACAGACTGGGGAGGTGGTCTTCTATATATACTCTCTATCACAGACACTCAGGGCCATTTTGCCATTTTGCTTGGACCCTCTCCTGACCACAGATAAAATGTGTCAGGACAGAGACTGCCTAAGAACCAAAGGCTGCTACAGAACGACTGAAATATTTTGCAAACCAGCAATTTTCTGGACTTTGAAATCTCGTGCCTAAGGCAGGCCTTTTTAGCTAACAGTTTTAGTGCATTTCACTGTACATTTTTCAGTTTTTTTTGTTTCTTATACTGTAAACCAAATTAGTATACTCTCTTTTAGTTGTAACTGTATTTTTCTAAGTATTTTAGTAAAACATTTGTTTTCCTAAAGAATATCTGCCTGAGCGAGAATATCTTATATTGTATGTATGACTGTAGAAGGTTTATTAATAATCTGTGACAACTGTTACTTGCTTAGAGGGGCCACCAGAAGCAACCAAATTGAAAAGGGGCCTGAAAGGAACATCTGGAAGAATAGGAAGAATACCAGAGTCTACAAAGATTTTGAACCAGGCTGTTGCATGTCCTGTAGGGAGAAGGCCAAATCAGACTTTTTCGCTGCTAACCTGAAGAGAGTGTGATGCCTGGGTCTTCCTCCTTTGTGTAATAGCCAAGAAAAGGTTCATATTTGGCCACAAGACTCAAGACTGGCATTGTGGCCTTATCCAGAGTTAGAGGGACACCCTGGATCCTCATGGCAAAGATGCAGTTGTGACCTCAGTGAGCATTCTAAAAGCATGAGGAGGGTATCCCTGTTCCCCCTATCATGGATTGCACATAAGAGTGGGCACTGTGAACTCAGTGGACCTGAACCCCAGGATTGGGTTCATAACAGTAGGTGATAATTGCATACCTGTAATTAATAAAATTTGAACATAAAATCAAAGCTAACAGCAGCTCCTCCTCAGAGACCTTCACACATAACAGTATCACTCTTTACTTTGTTGAAATCCCTAAGGTATATAAAGGTTTTGGTCATGTCCCCCTCTCCTTTCTATCTTCCAGGGAGTAAATGTTGCGGTCTCTGAGTCTCTCCTCATATGGCCTGGCTTGTTGTCCCTGGATCATCTTGGTCACCCGTCTCTGTACCGTCTCCGGTATGTTGATGTCTTTCTTCTGGTAAAGGCTCCAATACTGCACATTGTACATCAGATGCAGCCAAACCAGTGACCTGCACAGTGGCAGGATGACCTCCACTTTCCTTCTGGTTAAACCACTGGCTATACATCCCAGCATCTGATTTGCTTTGGCTGGTGCTCTCTTGCAGTGTACTGATTGCTTCAGTTTATTCATAATGATCACACCAAAGTCTTTCTCCTCCTTTGATTTGGTGACTTGCACACCTCCTAGCCAGTATGTGATCTCTGGGTTCTTCACCCCCAAGTGCATTACTTTACTCTTTCTGGCACTGAATCCCAGCTTCCAAATACAATGCCATCTCTCTAGTTTAGCCATATTCTCCCTAATGTCCTGTCTTCCCTCTTTTGTATCCACTCTCCTACAAAGCTTTGTGTCATCAACAAAGAGGCATATTTTGCCTTTTACTCCATCTGCAGTGTCACTGATGAAGATGTTGAATAGCATAAGGCCGAGCACTGAACCCTATTGGACTCTGCTAGTGACTGGTTTAGCTTTCGAGAATTCCCGTTCCACCACCACTACCTTCTGGTTTCTGTTTTACCCGATAAGCCAGTTTTGCCCCTACCACCAAGTCCTCTAGCTTTCTAATTAATCTCCTGTGAAAAAAAGAGTCAAAGGTCTCTGTTTTTCAGTTGTTTAACCAGGAGTAGCACACTAAGCTGATAGCTTTTTTACAGGAGTGACCTGGGAGCACAAGGAAGTTAAGTGACTTGCTCAGGGTCACACAGTATGCAAGTGGAAGCTGTGGGATTCAAACCCAGATCTGGTCTGCTGGATGTCACCAGATTTGCAGCTCAGAACCTTAAACCACTGCGCTATACTGTCTTGCTGAAATCTAGATACAGTATGTCCCCTGCTTGGCCTATGTCCACTGTCCTGCTTACCCAATCAAAGAAATCGATTATGTTGGTGTGGCAGGATCACCCTGACACAAACCCATGCTCACTATTGTCATGGAGCCCATTTTCATCCAGAAAGTTTACCGGTCTTTCCTTCAGTATGGTTTCCATGAGCTTTCCCACTATCAAAGTCAGACTTACCAGATGATAATTACCAGTGTCATCCCTCGGCCTACTCTTGTGTAGGAGCACTAAACATGCTGTACTCCAGTCCACGGGTACCACTTCTGTCTCTAGAGAGGTGTTAAACAGGTCCATCTGGAGATCCACCAGCACATCTGCTAACTCCCTCAGAACCCTCGGATGTATGCCATCATGTCTCAGGGACTTAGTCACCTTCAGGACCTTTAATCCTTATCTCACCCTATCAATTTCTATCTCCCCATCTCTGACTCCTCCCCCATTATCTCCTCCTCCTTTTGTTCCCCTGGGGTATTAGGCATCATTCTTCTTCCTGAAGACTAAACAAAAATATATGTTAAGTACCTCTGCCTTTTCCACACAACCCTCCACCCACCCCTCTTCCTTTTATAGCTTGACTGTCCCATCCTTGATATCCCCTCTTCTCCCTGATGTGCAGGAAGAAGGCTTTCTCTCCCATTTTCACTCCCTTTGCCAGCTGCAGTTCTTTCTTGGCCTTGGTGAATCATACTGCTTTACTCACCTCTCTTCCTTTTTTAGTGTACTCCTCCATGTCATCATCCCTCCAAGTGTACTTATGCTTTCTGAAGGCTGCCCTCTTGTTCTTTACTGTTTGGGCTACCTCCTTATCAAACCAGTTGGGTTTCATGGCTCTGGATTTCTTGCCCTTCATCTTGATACACTCATTTGTGGCTGCCATGAGCCCTTCCACGATAACGGCCCATTTCTGGTCTATCTCCATTTCCTTCCTGATCCCATTGAGGTGCCCTTCCAGAATCTCCCCATCTTTCCATAGTCTGCCCTCCTGAAGTCTAACACTTTTTGTTCTGATCTTTTCCTTGCCAGTCATCCAGGTAAAACTATACAATGTGATGGTCACTTCCTGCCAGTGATGCTTCCACCTTCACCTCCTGGACATGCACACCATTAGTCAGAACCAGGTCTAGTATAGCCCTCTCCCCTGGTGGGTTCTAGGACACACTATCTCAGAAACCCACTCTGGAATGCCTCCAGCAGTACCTGAGTCCTGGTATATGTAGTAGTAGTGCTCTTCTATCCACTCCAGGTAGATTGAAGTCCCCCCATAATTGCTCCAACCCCCCCAACACCAGTGGCCATGTCTGCAGTTTTGGACCCCAGCTCCCTGTCCTAATCCTCCTCCTGGTTTGGTGTTCTACATTCCACCCTTACCCTTGGCTTTATTACCTTTTGACAGCTGCACCTGTACCCACAACAACTCATCAATATCCAAAAGTGGGGAACAAAAGACCCTTCCAGTTATTGTCCAACAGCATTGCCGTCCATATTATCCAAACATTTGGAAAGACAAATTCATTTATACAGTAGGTAAGTTCATATTTAAAATAATATTCTAAAATTAACCCTTATCAAGTAGCTTTAGTACAGGATTTTTTCACAAACACTGCTAATCTTGATTTCATAGATCTGGTTTCCAGTGCTTTGTAGAAACAAAAGCTTGGGAATACAGTATACCATCACTACAGCAACAACTTTACAGTGACACAGTCGATGCCCGACAACATTGCCATGTCACTATAAAGTTTGCCTGGGACCCTGGCACCCTTTCCCAAGATCCCTGAATCAGCTCCATTTCGGAATTGATAAAAATAAGTGGGGGGTGCAGGGGGCATAGCAAAACAAGAACTTTTGATCACGGCGGCACCATGCTGATCGCAATTGTGGTCGATGTAGTGATGTCAGGGAAAAGTTGCGTCGACAAGAAATTGATGCAGGATCATAGAGCCTTGCAATACAATGTCTGTGGACTTATATAGTAGGTAAGTTCATTTTTTAAAATAAGATTCCAAAATTAGCCCTTATCAAGTGGGTATTAGTACAGGATTTTTCACAAACACTGCAAACATTGATTTCATAGATCTGGTTTCCAGTGCTTTGTAGAAATGATAGCTTGGGAGTACAACATCTGTGGACTTGTCCAAAGTGTTTAATTTAGTTGATTATTTCACAGTTAGTGAACCAATATTTTTAATTCATATTTTACTAAATGTTCACCTAATACATAAAACAGCTCATACAAGGTTACATAACAAGGAAGAAGAAAACTACAAAGTGATGGATCGCCCAACCCACAACTCTAGGTCTGGCCATGACAGTACTTATATGGTAGTCTGTGGGGGTTGTTGTTTTGTGACTTAGTTGTGAAGTTCATGAATTCACCTCCGGAGTTATACCTTGTGATACAGAAGCATGGTTGCTCCAAAACTGAACTTTTTGTTTTGGATTATGACATAAAACAGCCAAAGACACTGAGCTTTGAGAACAGTTAGCAGTAAATAACATTTGCTGTGCTATCTCATCTACTTAAGGGCACAGTGCACAGTATGTGTATTACATTCTTATGGTTTTAGCACTCCTAGAGTGGGCTCTGCCTCATACTTCTTATTTTATTGTTATGTTGCATAATTACTGGTGCTACTGAGTCATAGGGGTTTAAGAGGGCTGACATAAGATCTGCTACTTGTGTGAGAAGGGTCATCTACTGGATAGCTACACTAATTGGCTCTTTTGGGAAGTGGTTTGTTGATTCATTATGAGATTGTTTATTTTTCATTTACTGGATTTTGTTGACCGGGTAGACTTACTGAGACTTAATTTGGTTTTATTTATTTAAAATCTGGTAAATCCATGAGCTTAAACTGCCTGTTTTCATGGGTGACCAGATATAAATAAAACTGTATTGCAGTGAACGATATACATCAATCCATACAGAAACACACATATAACATGAAAACAAATGATAAGAGAATAAAATCTAAAAACCGAACATTTACACACAATTACAGTGATCATAAATTGATAAAGTGTTCAACTTCAATTTAAATGTATTTAAGCTAAGTGTCAAATCAGTAAGATGTTGCAGGTGAGAATTATAAAAACTGGGAAGTTGGTACAGCAAAGATTTCTGGCCCAAACTGATTCCAAATGAAGGGGTTTTAAAGAAGATAGATTCACGAGACCTAATGCGTACTGATGATACCCTAGGTTGGAAAAATACCTTATAAATAGCTGGAACCTTGTTCAACAAGGTTTTCCTAGCAAGTACGCCAAGCTGAAGCTTGAATCTGGAGAACAGGGAGGGCCATTGAACCATTTTCAAGAGATCACAATGATGAGTGTGAATAGGCACTTGGGTAGCAAACCTGGCAACCTGGTTGTATAAAACTTGGACCCTAGACATCTCTTTTTTCAGGAGTGACCCAGGATTGTAATTAGGCATCAAGTGGGCCACATTTTGTATTGTACGTCTTGACAGCATTTTGCAGTCTATGGGATAGTTTTTCCAGTTGTATGCATTCTAGTTCATCTGATGGCCATTCCTTATAAGTGTGAGCTCTTTCGTCCATTTATAGGTGGAGTAGTGTATTTGTCTTTCTGTGGTGTTTGCTCTGAGGTAAATCACATGTTGTTTACTGACACCAACATTCCAGAGACCTATGTTCCCCACAGTACAGATATATGGCATAAATAGGCCCTCTATACTGAGGAGTTGGTTTAGGTTGGCTTTAATTCACCCTAGAAAGTCCTTATGAAAGGGAATTCCTATAAAAAGTGCAGTATGAACATATGAAGAAGCCAACAGAAGAAGGACATTTGGTCTGTCTAGTCTGCTTATATTGCAGGATCCACTGCTTGAGCTACTTTCCCTGCCCTCCCTCCCCACTCCTCCCATCCTCCCTACCCATGATCTTTACCTTCCCCATGTTTATCCCAGCCTCTCTTAAAGCTGTCCACTGTCTTCAATGAGATGACCTCTTCCAAGTGTCCACCACCTCTCTGTGAAGAAGTGCTTCCTGACCTTCCTCCTAAACCTCCCACCCTCCAGCTTAAGACTGCCCCCCTCATGTTATGGTTGCCACTCAGCTTAAAGAGGCTCTCCTTATCAACCTTATTTATCCCTTTCAAGTACTTGAAGGTCCTAATCATGTCCCCTCTCTCTCCTGTCTTCCAGGGAGTACACGTTCAGTGCCCTCAACCTCTCCTGATATGCCTTACCCTGCTGACCTACTATCATCTTTGTAGCCCTCCTCTGGACCTTCTCCAGCAGGCTAATGTCCTTTTTGAAGTGTGGGTACCAGTACTGAACTCCATACTCTAGATGCTGCCTTACTAGTGACCTGTACAAGGGCAGTATAACTTCCTCTCTTCTACTACTGATCCCCTTAGACATGCATCCCAGAATCTTGTTTGCCTTTGCTGCTGCTTCCTTGCACTGTGTGGAGTGTTTCAGGTCACTAGTGATCATCACTCCCAGGTCCTTTTCCTCCTCTAATGCAGATACTCAGACTGCACCCAGGGATTACTTTATCCTGGGATTCTTGGCTCCAATATGCATAACTTTGCATTTTTTGGCATTGAAGCCAAGCTGGCAGATCCTGGACCACCTCCCTAGTTTTTCCAGATCTTCCTGTAGGTCCTGTGTCCCTTCAGCTGTGTCCACTCTCCTGTAGAGCTTGGTGTCATCCATGAATAGGCACATTTTGCCCTTAATGCCATCCTCAATATCATTGATGAAAACATTGAACAACACTGGTCCCAGCACCGAACCCTGTGGGAGCCCACTGGTTGGCCTTTGTGTTCTTCCACCTGAGCCTAATGCACCCATCTGTGGCAACCAGTATTCCTTCCTTAATGATGGACCACCTTTGGTCCACCCCATATGTGCTCTGATGCCTTTCAGATGACTCCTTAGCATATTGCCCATTTTCCTGAAGTCCTCTCTCCTGAAGTCTTAGTCAGGGATGCTTTCCCTGCTCATATCCAACTGGAACCACACTGTGCAATGGTCACTTCCACCCACTGGCTCCTTGACCATTATTTGCTATACATGCTCCCCACTTGTGAGCACCAGATCAAGAATTGTCTCAACTGTTGTTGGTTCAGTGATGCCCTGAACCAGGAACCCACTCTGCAGTCCTTCCAGGATCACCTGACTCCCAGCACATGTTGTGGATGGTATGCTCCAGTCCACCTTGGGCAGGTTAAAGTCCCCCACTATTATCACCTCCCTCTCCTTTCCCCACAGCTTCCAATATTTGTGATCTCAGTTCCCTGTTCCTCTCCTTATCCTGATTGGGTGGTCTGAAAACCACCCCAACCTCACCTTTCTCCCTCTATTGGACCGTAACTGAACCCATAATACCTCCACCTCCCTTTTCTCTGACTCCTCCTTTGTGCAAGTTGTTCCTTTCCTGATATAAACTGCCACCTCTCCCCCTTCCTGACTACCCTGTCCCTCCTGTATAGTTTATATCCAGGGATTGCAAGGTCCCAGTCATGGTATGATGTTGCCCAAATCTCAGTTACTGCAGCTATGTCCACCCTCCTGTCTTCTAATAGTGCTTGCAGGTTGTCCATCTTGTTTCCAAGACTCCACACATTCAGAGATATCACCGTCCACCTAGAATCAGATCTTACTTCTCTTCCCTCTAGTCTTCTATTCACATTTAACTCCTCTGTGTGCACCCCTCCATGTACCTTTGTTATGTGTTCCTTACCCCCTCCACCCTTTGTTAAATGTGTTCTCACCCTTTCCACCTCCTCCCTCCAGAACTCTTCCATCACTGTGGGGGGGAGGGAGGGAGAGGTTCACTGACCTCCTCCTCCTCTGAGTCTGTGGGCCTGCATGCCTACTGACCCCCTCAGTAGTTTAAATTAAATGTAGTGGTTATGTATTCATAATTATTATATATTAGGGATCCATTAGGCTGTGTGCATTTGTAGAAGCTGGCTGTTGGTATAGTACCCATTTTGCAAAGTTTCTTTGGGGTGTAACATGGGTTGTCCAACATTTTAAACTGCTTTGTTTTGAAGTCTGGTAGGGAGGTTGCCTGCCTAGACAACTGCCATAGCGTGTTCCAGTCCCAGGTCATGGTGTCCATTCGGAGGTCTCTGCTCCACCAGGAAGTCATTTCATTGACTACACCATGTATTTCTATTGTTAGGGAGTTGTACAATTGGGACATTGGATTCGCTAGGATTCACTAGTAAGGTAAAGAAGCAGAAGGCTAAAAGCCCATGAGATGCTTCTGTCAATCACCCATAATAGTCTAATGTGTTGTTATCCAACAAAAAACTATCGAGTCTCTTTTTAAATTTCAGTTTTGACTCACTAATAACAATTTACAGCGGAAGTGAATTCCATGGTTTAACAATTCTTTGAGAGTGAAAAAACACACGCTTATTTGAAGATGAGGTATTACATTTCAATTGAAGTGGTGCCCTCTGGTGTTTACGTTAATCTGTTTAAACTCAAGCCCTGTTTCAGTCATCATTAATAACCTCTCTTGCCAACATAAGGTCACCTCACAGCCTTCTACTTTTTAAGGACATTAAACCAAATTTACTAAGCCTTTCTTCTTAAGGAAGGGTAGTAGCACCTTTCACATATTTTGTTCTTTAGGTTTTGTATTCTGTCATCTTCGCACGGAGAGGTGGTATGTTGCAACACTTGTTTTCCCAGTGGTGCATTAAGGTATGTTGTATCTGAAGTGCTCCAGATGCATCCAATGTTTTTAAATCCATCATCCTGTTGCAGTTGTTTAAAAGGTCTGCAAATAGTTCTAGGAGAATATTATTTACTATGAGGATTTCACTGTTCCTCCAACTTGAGAGTTTCAGTTTAATGTCACTTACCTAGATGTTGCTGTTACCCCACATATGTTGTTCTATAGTATGTTTAAGAGACAAGTCGGTTGCACATATTACTTTGGGGAGACTCCTTGGGGGGGATGGGTCCATACAAGACTGCTGCTAGTTTAGTTTTGATAGTGCAGCACATCTGTTTTTTTTATGTCCAGACATTTTGATTGGCAGGTGTGAGATGGGATTTCTTTATGGAGATAATACCAGTATGAGGCATACTATAGGTGTGCTGGGCAGCCCAGTGGAAGAAAGTCAAATAAAAGACTTCTAGGCCTCTATTTGCTGGTAGTCATGCTACAGTGCTTGTTATACAAAAGTGTGTAACAGTAATGCGGAATTCCTTGGCAGATGCCGTACACCGAGAGGTAAACCAAGTGATACCAAGAAATACCTCATTACCACTCAGTACTGTGACAAGTATGAGGTAATGCTCAGTAATGTGGCAGTTAATTAAATCCCATCATCAGAACCTGAAATGTGCCAGGTGGTGATGTTTGCGGTAAAATTGATCTTAGCCAGTTTCAGTTTTCCGGCAGGTGTTCCCACAGTCCACGTCAGGATCTTTCTGTTTCAGCCAACATACCGTATGCTACAGGCAAGATAAACTGTTGACTGTATAGTCTAATTATGGGAATAAGTAATTAGGAGAAAGAGCACATTAATTTCAAAGAGCTGCATTTAGTCATAGAAATAGTGTATGAAAATAAGGCTCTTAACACAGATGTTATGCATGACACGGCCCTTGGTAATGAGTAAGGCATTCAGAGAAAACAGATTAAAGCTCAGCACAACAGAAATAATGACAGGAAAAATGAAGTCAAACCTACAGTAACTACCAGCTTCTTTGGCTCTGATGGCACTCTGCAGAACTCAAAAAAGAGTAACCAGTGTACTCATCACAAAACAGAGTCAGCATATTGAAACCCCCATCTACCTGAGACATTACTTTCTGCGGGGGCGCTTCTTCACACAGAACTGAAGAGAGCAAGGCAATAGGCAATACTTAAAATGTGCTATTTGAGTTACTCAGCGTGGACCAGAATGAAACCATGCAAGTTTAAAGGATGCTGCCTAGCCTGATTGCTTCCCCTGGAAATACCTGCAGTCCATTGTATTTGTCGATTAAAAATGCTGCTGCAACACATATTCTCATTTATTTTTTAAAGTACTTTTAGTACATGCTGTATGAGTACGGTACATTCAGGATTCAGGCATCCAGGAGGAACCAGTATAAGTGAGGATCAAGCAATGAACAACACTGTTTCTGTAAAGGCTACCTAAAGAAATGGAATATACTATTCTTTGATCTTCAGATTTTGTTTTGTAACATAACCAAGGAATTTATTAATTTATGTTTTTATTCTGATGCTGTATCAGGATTTGCAAGTTGACATCAGTTATTCCACGAAGTAGTATGCAATGTTTGCTACATAAAACTGCCAAAAAAATGAAATTCATGAGTAGCACAAAATGAACACAAAAAAATTATATCACAAATTGTATTTCAAATCACACCCATCAATGTCATGTTCTAAGTACTGTACCTTGAATTGCCTATCTGTGTGAGCAAACTTTAATTGACTGTGTGCTTCAATGGCAACTGATGCAGCCTTTTCTGAGCTCCTCTTTATTACTGAGCCAGTTCTGCTGGGGCTGTTTGAATATTGGCACCTTTTTTATGGGAACCAATCAGTTTGAAATGAGAGCCGATGCTGTTGGAGGGTCCAACCTTTGCAAGGAGACAAGTGTAGATAAAAAAATGGATAAAGGGTAGTATTTCAAATGCACAATGTGACAACAAGGAAACACCATTGTTTTAATTGCATTACACAAATTATAGCTTCCCCCCATGTTTACATGGAATGTACAAGTCAGCATGCCAATGCAACAGTTGCTGTTTTCAACAACGTACAGTATATTCTGTCTGAACAAGGGGAGGTATAATTTGTGTAATGCAATTAAAACAGTTGTGAGATTCCAACCATCACAAATTTAAAGTGAGAACATGGATTTGTGGAGCATTTTGTTGTCACGTTTTGCAACACTACTATTAGCATTTTTGCTATTTCTTACCACAGCCGATAGGCGCCTTATTAAAAATGGCTAAACTGATGCTGTAAACATTAAAATCTATTTGGGACCCCATACCTATAACAGTTAATAGAGTGCAGTAACATGACAAAGCAATAAAAGGAAAAGAAAATATATGCAAGTGCTGTACGTATTTAACAGTAGCATCCACCCCCCTACACCAGCAACACCCCCAGTGGTCCCAGTACTATTAAAAATGCACTTGTTTTATGGTCTGTACAAAAATTTGTTCTTTCAGATCCTTTGTAGTAGAATGATATGAAGTAACTTTTATTGAATATGTTTAATTTGCTCCTGATATGTCAAGTCCTATCAGATATGTTACCTAATATCCATTCTTATATTAGAAAGGACCCCCAAGTCTGGGTACTACTTTGGGTTTGTATGTTGGTCCTTTTCTCCATGGCTTACTGTGCTTTCTGCCCTAATATTTTGTTAACAATTTGCCAGGAAATCAGCCTTGTAATTTATCGGGTATGCAAGTAGTGGTGAGCACTGGGAAGGTGGTGCTTCTCTAATTTGTAGATAACTGTTAGTGGGGCATAGAGAGCACACCTTCCTGCTTAAGAACAACAGAAAAAATGATTTTACACTTCTTAGTGCAGTTCAAACGTTTATTTTCCTCGTGCTATGGCACAGTACTGCCTGTATCCAAAGTGCAATGCTGCACCATAACAGGAGCAAAATAAATGTTTGAACTGCACGAAGAAGCATGAAATCATTTTTCTCTGGTATTCCTAAGCAGGAATGAGTGCTCTCTACACCTTACTAACAACTTGTGATTTATCAATTTGATGTTTTAAATTTTCCCCCTTTTCCTCCCCAAACCCTCTGTTTTATTACGTTATCTTGCTTTGAATCGAGTTCAGATTCTTCTGGTTTATAACTTCTAAAGTGACCATTTTGGAACTTAATATGTTAAACTATAAGCACCTGGTGACAGCTAACACTGGTTTATAATATATGCTGTCAGTGGAAAACATCCTTATGTGCAAATGGGAGGTATGTGGGTTTCCTTTTGTGTAAACGGTGGTGATTTGAAAAAAATCCTTGCATCACTCGCCCCCCCCACACACACACACACTCTCACTCTCTCTCACACACACACACGAACACACACACACACACACACACTGAGAACCAGTTTTTTTCTAGTTTTAGCCTCTGGCTGTCCTCCTTGGGAGATGGGTTGATTTCTTGCTTCCTCTAATACTCTTTAGATTGGCTGTCCTAATGACAGGGGTAGGGGTGGTGTCTGCATCCTTAATCCCTTCAGATGCTGTTGGGAAGAACACCGCCCTATGCCTATGCAAAAAAAAAAATTGGTGACAGCTGGATCCTCTGCATTTTTTACAGAGGGGCTGAGATGCTAAAATTAATATACTCTGTTAAGAAGCTGGCCATTCCTTTCCAATGTTTTTTTCTAATAAAAAAATAATTACAGATACACTTTTCAACCCTTCTCTCACCTCTCACCCCTGTTTATCAAGTGTTAGGCTTTGCAAGTATAAATTATTGCAATAAGATAATTGACACTATTTTTTTCTGTCCTGCTTATTCAGTGCAGTATCAGAAAGAAACTAGAACAGTTTTAAATAGCTGCCTGAGTAATCAAAAGCAACTATGTATTACTTTTTTTTGTAAAATTGTTACCTTTAAAAAAATACATAGTAACTTTCAGAACTTTGAAGATGTTCCATATACAATGCTACATTTTTGTAGAAGAGTAATGTTGCAACATTTTAACACAGTGTTTCTTTTGATTGCCCAAGCAGGGATTTGGAACTGTGCAGGCTTCTTTCAGATAATGGAATGAACAAGAGGGACAGTAAAAACTGTGTTAATTATCTTTGTCATTTTATAACTTAGTATTTGTTAAACTACAGTATGTTTTGTTACCCATACAGTACCTTTGTAATTTGAATTGTACTCTCCTGGGTTATGCCTGAAGATAGACAGGTGTTTGCCTGGTGCACTTACCCAGTTACCAAAAGCAAATAAATAAATGTCTCATGATCTGCAGTACTATTTTCTTACGATACTAATGCAGTAGTGAAGTAGAAAGACTCTATCATGAAAACACTCATGCACCGTCATATAATTATCATACACGATTTGCAATTTTTTAGTTGATAATCTGCTCTCTGCAATTTGAGCATGTAATGCTGACTGACACAAAATGCAGTGTACCGCGCTCATATTGCATGTCTTTGCCTATAGCCCTGTAAATTGGAAGACAACACTTCATTTTCATATTTGGATTTCCTGTTGTTTAGTAATGTACAACTGACAGACCGTAATGCCGATGATTACCTTCTTGACAGATAGTGTATCTCAGTGGAGTACAGTGGATTGGGTGCCCAAATATATTAATGGAATATGCCTACTCATGTAAAAAAAAGGGATTGTTTATTCTTTGAAAATTAGATGCACATACTAAGGAAAGACAGGTGAGGATAACATTTCTTGAAGTAACACTAAAAAAACATATGATTAATCCAGAGCTGTAAGCAGCAGCTAAGCAGTCTATGTTGAATAGTCATTTTATCATGACTTCTGAAATATCTACAAGTTGTAAAATATTCATTGCAAATGAGTGTTGCCAGCATAGAATGAGAACCCCTACACTACCTTGCACTGACTTTATTCTGGTACAACTGACCCATCCCTCTCCCGTAAGGAAGCTGACACATAATCAGAAAACAGCTGACAATTGGTAGCCAGTATAATGTCCCCTTCTAAAAATGCACAAGAGGCATATGGATTACGCCCACCAGATTTGTTATCATCATGTCTGTATTACACATTGTCGCATGGCTATACAAACTAAGGATGCTTGGTTAGATGGGTATCCTTCATCAACCATTAAAAAGCACAGCATAAATGCTACTAATTAATAGGTGGTCCAGGAATGCAATGAGAATTAAAAGTGTGCGTTTATTAAACCCAAGTTCAAATCCCGCCACCTCCAACTGAGTAATGTGAGATTTGGAGTACATGGAATAGCTGCTATGCTGATAAGTGTTTACACATTTCAATAACCAGGAATGGTTTTATTTCTTCAAGTGGTAGAGTGAGAGCTTAAATTTTGTTATGCTAGTTAGCAGCATTTATGGATTAACAAATCTATAAAAATGAATAGTAACTCAAATAAAAAGTGTGTGTGTGTGTGTGTGTATGTTTATGACCATCCCACTCACTCAGTTGTGATCATGGATGACTCATTTGTCATTTATGAGCATTTCCATGTCCTATGAAAATGGGAGTAAGATACAGGTAATGCGACAGGTTTAAACATCATCATGACACACTTCTTATGCATACAAATATTCATGTGCTAGGTAATATTTATGTATGTTAGACTTTTCTGTTCAATACACTAACATTGACCTATCATTTCTTAAGCAGAGTGTATCCTTTATACAGCCCAGACCATGACAATTGATAAAACCCAAGGTAGCAATTCATATCATTCTGTGCAAGGATTTCTGCATGCATGACTGGACTTCACATGTATGACTTTTCCCTGTCTAGTCCCCTCCCCTTTTACATCACAAGACATGTATTCCAGTGTGTGAAATAAATTAAATAATAAAATACATTTGTGCATGTTCATTTATCCCTCCCTCCCAAATCATATGCCAGTGGCAAGGGTATGTTTGGTGCAGTCTGATATTATTAATTTTTTTTTTGGGGGGGGGGACTCCTGCTGAGAGTTAAATCTTCTTTACTTCTTCATTCTTTACACAACATTAATGTTGAGGACTGCAACTGGTGGACCATTAGTTTAACAATTGTTATCCTCCTTGGAAAAAGGGGTAAGCCAGTGTGTTCTTTATGGTATGGCAAAGGTGCTCATGAACTGTGGGTAGGGGCTGTTTGATGGGGCAGCAGGCAGAGCATCCTGCTACCACACCTGAGACCTGGATTTATGAGCAGACTCAGGAGTTGGTTTGGGTGGCTGTTAATATGTTATGTTTTTTCAGAGTACATCACCTTTAGCAATACATGGACAGTACTTTATCTGGCAGTAGTGACACCAAAGGACTTATGGACAGTTCTTGGTTTAAGCTGCAGAAACGAGTACAGGTGTTTTTTTTTTTTTATTTATGTTGACACATCCCACATATTTATTATATCAGGGGATTAGAGACAAAGCATTAGAATAAGGGTTCACACAGTAAAAAAAATGGAAGTTAGTGGATTCAAGCTGCCATTCCAAGATAACAGTTCTGCACTGAAACCTAGTATGCCCTTTCCAAAGAAACTAACAGCCTCTCATTAGCCATCAAAAAACTGCTGCTTGAACCCCCAGCTGCCACTTTCTTACTGTGTGATCCTTTCACTGTCTACTGTACCTATTCCTGGAGTTTGAAAAACACACCTGCACTCTTCTGTATCTCAAACCAAGAACTGCAACACACCTGTAAGCCCCAGACATACCGTCAACTGTCATTTAATTGCCATTGCCTTTCTCCCCAGTGCAAATTAACAAGCAGTCCACTGTAGCTGTATTACTGAGTGTAACTGTAACAGTTTGAGTCCCGCCAGGTTGCAGTTCAGCTGGATTCAGCCTTTATACCCTTCACATCTCATCAAGCAAATTCACCCCCCCATAACACAGCTACAAATTGTGACTTAGAGCTGCAACTTGCATTTACTGTATAATTGTGACTGTGATTAAGATGCACCTCACAATTAGGTGAAGCATTGAGCATCGTGAAGGAGACAGATTTGCGGCAGGATTATTTTACGATGGGGAGGGGAGGCTAAAGCTCCACTACAGGGGCATCTTTGCAGTAAAACATATTTTTCTAGTTTAAAGGGATAATCCCATCTGAAAATATGATGCACTGATTTGTAATATGTTTTATTACTATAGAAAAACAAAGCAAAGCAAAATCGAAAAAATATGTACAACTCAGAATAATAAAAAAAAAACAGCTCCTGATCCCAAAGAGTCATAGAAAGTGGATAGCCCCTTACAACTACTAAGGAGCGTGAGTGAAAAATGAACAGGGGAATCGTGAATTCTTGTCACTTTCACTAGCACTCCTCAGCCCTGTGTAGCCCAGCTGGTTGAATTAATCTTACTGGTGCATGAATGTAAATATTATACTCTTTAAATTAGTTGACAATATTTAAAATATTTTGAGTCTGTATATCCCCATAAATGTTGTCTGCCCCTTCCCTTACAGCCCACCCTGGCCATAGACACAAACCTGCTAGTTAATATTTTCTCGCCTGCAATTGGGTCATGCCTTGCTTCTAACTCACCATAAATCAAATAATTTATCACAGAAAACTCAAAGCTTGATATTAACAGCAATTGAGAATTAAAGTATGTGCTGATGTTGTCCAGAAAATACAAATCCTCCATTCCTATGGCACATTTCATCATTAACTTACTGTAGTTGTAGGGATGGAGACACATTTATTTAACCATCATTATAAAACAGCACTTTCCCTGGTTGTCACTCACCCACCCAGTAGCCCCTGAAGTTTTGATGTTATTCACAGTATGTGCTTTTAATTTATGAAAGTGTTGCAATTTAAAATAATTATGAGTAAAGAGATTTAACCTCTGAGGAAAATATGTACTGTACAACTCATCACTGTAATAATAAAGAAACGGGAGAGTAGCACCCCTAATGCTTCAAGGTTCAGTAAATAATATTATAGAAAGACTGAGACATGTTTGGTGATTGCCAATAAACTAATCGCTCCCCATCAAATATTGAGCTACTTTATCAGTGGTCAAATCATTTAACATGTATCATTTAACAACAAATAAAAAAAAATACAGAACATCTGAACATGTGACCCCAGCTACACAAAACCCTTCCAAACCAGCACTATGCACAAGATACAATGCAATGATTTTTTAAGTGCAAAAGAAAACCAACCAGTACATACTTATCCTCATGAGAAAATGCATTTTTTGATTTTTTCTTGTAATTTTTAATGTGACAGAGCCATAAAGAATTTCAAAAACCCTGATTTATACAAGTGTTTAGACACTAGGATGTAAGCAATTTTGTACTGGTTGCAATAGATGTTAAGAGTCTAAATATATCTAAATACTGTGCATCTATCCCCTGTATGGTGGCATCAGAGGTAAAAGAGAAAGCTATAGAAAACAGAGGTGGGAGAAAACCCACCAAACAAATTCATTTTGGAAGGAACTGGCTAAGATACAGTAGTTCTCTACAATAATGATTTCAAATTTGAATCCCCTCACCCCAAGGGAACCACTTCCTTCAGTTTTGAAGCAATTTGGCCACCATTGAAATTGCAGTCCCATTCAGGAAGAACAATTAGTCGCTATGACAACAGCCAGTCCTGTAGGTGGATTAAAGGAAAACTACACCCAAAACCTGAAAAAATATATGTTGTGCAGAGTGTTTTAATTTGTATGTGAAGTTCTAGTGTTTCCTTCCCTCTGACTGGTATTAGGAGTTTTTCCCAAATGACCCTGCTAGCTTTATACTAGTTTTATGACCCCCTGGGGATCTCCATACTTGATAGTGTAATTGTATTTCTGGTTCCCACAGTGTATTTTGTCTCATGTGACTGTGATGTAAGAGAGACCCAACATTCAACACACACATGCCAAACAAACTAAATATCTTGGAAGCTTCACAAGCTGCACAAAAATTACCAGCAGCAAAGTTTTTCAGGACAGTAAAACCTTTAGGATGAGGGTGGTCACCAAGCTGAATTCTACAGATTTTAAAATGTAGCCATCTCTGTTGTTGTAAACTGATTGTAATGCAATGCTTTCTGCTGGATTTATGGTCTCTGCTACATCACCATTACATGAAACAAGGTGCATTGTAGGACAAAGAAATGCAATAAACCTATTTGATATGGTGATCTCCAGGGGTCGTAAAACTACCCTAAAGCTAGCAGGCTAATTTAGGAAAAACTCCTAATACCAGTCAGAGGGAAGGAAACACTAGAACTTCACATACAAATTAAAACACTCTGCACAACATATACTTTTTCAAGTTTTGGGTGTAGTTTTCCTTTAATGTTTCTTCTAAAGGTAATGTGTGAAACAAAAGTTAGTTGTGGAGTGGTTTAATTCTTGTCTTTGTTTTTATAATCAGTCCAGAAAATGTAGGTGTATTAATGTACTCACCCCTGGGAACCTTGGTTTGAGTTACTGTGCTCTCCCTTACTGTGGCTGATTGGTGTGGATTTGTATAGGTACCTTTGGACTGATATACAGAGACAAGATTATTATTATTCATCTCAGCTATGGTTACTTCACAGCCAATTTTGTTTACTATTATGGGATATGGGCCATGTATAGCTACTACCTGCTTTCATAGAGTTTATGTAGAGATATAATTATTTCCTGCAGTTATTAACAGTTTGCGCTCTAGTTTTCTTCATTCTTTCTGGATTTAATTTTTGAATTCCTTCAATAACTCAATTGGCTAAGTTTTCAGCAGACCCTGGCTTTTTTGTGTGTTAGTTTAGTGAATGCCTTCTGTTTTGCACTATTAAGACGAGAGATCATCCTAGGTAACCCTAATGTTTTTGGACCCTACAGTTACATTTTTACTTCTGCTGTCTTCTTATCTTCCATGTAAAATATTTCCTACAGTCCTTTTATTTATTTTTTATTTATTAAATTTTGATAATCGGGTGAGCCCACTGGGCCCTGAGAGTCCCTTTTTCAGGGGCGACCCGGGGATTACATAGATTATTACATAGGATTGAGTGCAACAAAATACATAACATGTGTCACATAGATACATTACAGGGTAAACATGGTAGGAATATAGCAAGTTACAACGGTACAGGAGTTGGACTACAGAGTATTGGCTAACACTTGGGGGACCCTTAACTTAGCAGTTGCAGTATGTGGCGGTAGTCAGGTGCACCTTAAGCCTAGTGTGGAAGTTGTAGGAGGAGGAGGTTTCCTGAATACCTTGTGGCAGGGAGTTCCATAGGGTGGGGGCGGTAAAGGCGAATGACTTCCCGCCCGCCTTAGTTCTCACCCTGGGCACCGAGAGGAGAGTCCTGTCGGTTGTATGGAGTTGCCTTGGGTTGCTCTTGACGGAGATGAGCCCGGCGAGGCTGGGTGGGGGGGAGGAGTGGAGTAATTTGTGGGTGAGGCAGAGCGAGGGGTAATGAAGTCTATCTTCCCAGGCGGGCCAGTTTAATAACGACAGCGTGTCACAGTGGTGAGTCATCAGGCCCTTTAATGTGGCGAAGTGGGCCAACTTATGGTAGAGAATCTGTAGCTTGTTTATCTCTTGCCTAGCTGCTCCCTGGATGACAGGGGCAGCATAGGTGATGGTGGGGAGCAGAACGCTCGTGGCGATGGAGACCCAGGCTGCTGGTATCAGATGGTCTTTCAGCCTGTAAAGGATCCCGAGTTTGGAGTGGATATTCTTTGTTACTTGGTCTATGTGCTCCTTGAGTGTGAATCCCTGATCCAAGATGAGACCAAGGTATTTTATAGAAGGGACCACCTCGAGCCTCTTGCCTGATGTGGTCGTAAGTTGGAGGAGTTGGCCTCTATCCCGATTGAGGGATCTGGGGCCGAACAGCATGGCCTTGGTCTTGCTCAGATTGATGACCATTCTATTGGTGATTAGCCATTCCTCAAGGGATTCCAAGTCATCTTGGAGCCCTGAACATAGTTCTCCCATGTTGGTGGAGGGCTGGTAGCTTTTAAGCTTGTTACCAAAACGTTTTCCCCTCTATGCTAGTAGGCTTTTATTAGGCTATTATTAGGCTTTGGATCTCTCAGCATAATTTTATTTTTATTTTTATTTTATTTTAGTCTTTGTTAACTGAGTAAGGCCCACTAGGCACGAATGCCTGTTTTCAGGAGCGACCTGGGAGCACTGGGCGGTTAAGTGACTTACTCAGTTCCAACACTTATTGGCATGTTTTAAAATTATATGTGAGTTCCTTAACCTGACATTTGTTTTTATAAAGTAAATAATTAAAAAAAACTATCATTTAGATTGCTGAACTGGTATATAATGTTAAAATGTACCATTAGGTATTGGGTCTTTTGTTATGCTGGGGGTGCAGAATTTAATATGAGTTAACAGAGCTACATTTCATTATTGTTCTTTACTTGAAATGAAACAGACTGAAACTTTGTGGTTGTAAGATGTACTCTCCCAGATCCTTTCTGAAAATAGGCAGGTATTTGTCTAGTGTACTTATCCACTCACCAAAAGCATATCTTATATATATGGTGACTAGATATATATATATATATATATATATATATATATATATATATATATATATATATATATATATATATATATATATATATACATACATATAGTGTAAACAACAATAATGAAATGTATCTCAGCTAACTCTTAATATGTTCTGCACCCAACGGCATAACTAAAGATGCAATATTTAATTATGCATTTTAACATTGTTATACAAGGCAGGTCCTCAGAACTTTAACAGATGTTTGCATCATTTGCACTTCATCCACCATCCCTCAATCTTACCTGGAGTACAATGAACTTTGGCAGTTAATTAATTTCAAAGACCTATGTAGAACTGATCCAGCTTTTGTAGGGGAGAGGAATGATGTGCTGTGCATTCAGCAGTGGTGAGAGCAGGTTGAAAGTTAGATCAGGAGCCAGAAAGCCACGGTAAGACTGAGAAATGTGCTTGAAGATGGAACTTCACCCAGGAAGTACTCACAAATTCCTAATTCCACTTTACAGTACAGACATTAAATTAATCCCTTCCCTCTCTTCCAAATGAACTGAGCACCTACAGTACATACGCTGTGTCTAAATGAATGAGAGGAAATCTGCAAATAAAAATACAGAGTGCACTTTACCTCTCATTTATTCATTCATTCAGGTGGCAGCCAGGCAAGTTAATGTGTGTGTGTGTGTGTGTGTGTGTGTGTGTTGGGGGTGGGACGCCAGTCACAGACTCCATTACAAATCTCTACTTTTTTGAGATCTCACATTCACACATCTCAACCTCTCAGCATTAAAAATCATAGCACTGGCCTTCAAAAATCATAGCAAAGGGACAGAATGTGTAGCACTTTCTTATTTTAAACAATAATATGTCTACAGATGGCGGGCCCCATATAATTAGTGATAAGGAATGTTTCTGTCAACTTAGTTCAATGATTTAATAGTCTGTGTGTCCAGAAATAGATCTGGCATTATGAGGAACATCAGTACACCTATGCAGAGCCAGGGTAAATTTGACTGTGAAAATCATAGTGCTATGCAAAATTCATAGCAGTTGAGAGGTATGCTCACATTTTTTTTTCAGAGTGGTTGTATATGCAGTTGAGCAAGTGAAAAAAAAAGGTAGAGCTATAATCTCAGGATGTAATGAAATGTGGTGTTTAAACTAGATGTTTCCTTCACCTTCTCTTGCTGAGCCGCATGAACAGGTAGAGGGCTACTGGTGCCCTATTGGTTTCATCACCTCACTTACAGTACCTCTCAGCTGCTGATATGGATTCTTTACAGAGCTATGTATACATAGTATCTTACTCATAAAAATGACCCCCCTAGTAACAGAGTGGTTTTTGGGTGTACAATTACAAATTTAAAATAGTTTAGAAGCTGTCATTAACACTAAAATATGGTGCCCCATATTATTAAATTATTGATCTTTATAACAATACAGCCCTATGTTTTATGGGTGATTGCTTATACTGTGTACTGTAACTCATTTTGAAGCATCTTTTGAGTAGCAGTTACTTACTGTAGTCAGTAGAAAGAAAGGTGGTCACTGTCCTACCATGTACTGAGAATGATGCCATTTTAAGTAAAATGTGGTACAATTAAAAAGCTGGTTGCTTTTATACATGCTTCAAAAGTTGCAATATAAGTAATCACCATTAAAACATATGGAATAAGAAAATAATTAACTTTCTGCAGGTACTGTGTTTAACTTTATATGTGATTGCTCCTGAAACACACTACAGTATTACAACCATACTTTTGATATACAGTACTGTATATAGTTAGTCACAAAGAAGCTGGGATTTTCATTATTATCACGCCATACATTTTCCACAATACTATGTTAAAACACTGTGTTCTGAGAGAGTAAGAGAAAGTGAGAATGTGAAGGGGAGGGAGGAAGAAAGACAGAGACAAACGTACAGTAGTTTATACTCTGAGATTAAGAGCATGGGGGATGAGGGGTGCTTAGATCTATGATTTAATCCATCTCAAGTTTTAGAAAACTATTTCCTTCTGTATGTGAGTATGAGCCATGTTCATTCCTCACCTAAACCTAACATGTTACATAAATATACATACTGGCTATGCATCTACAGTATCTATGTATTTCAACATGTTAATAATAAATAACACCTTCACACTCATTAAAGGATAAAGAACGTCTTATCACATACCATATATTCATTTGAATGTCCACACAAAGAGTATTTTAATGTCAATCAGCTGTGAGGATGTATGCTGTTCTCCAACTCCCAAAATAGGCACATAATGTACCCTCTTTCTATCACCATCGAAGAGGGCTTTCCCCTGGAGCTAGTTCAGCTCTTTAAATATCTGGGGGAATTACTATTGACAGTATGATAACCTATGCCTATCACATTGACAACATTGCTAAGGCTGTTAACACCCACATTGGGCTACTTCATAGGCATGAGCAATGTTTGACCCCAGAGGCTCTTAACCTGGCCATTCAAAGCCCTCTTGTCTCGCTTACTGATTGCAGCTTACCAATCTATGGAACAGCTACAGAAACAACTCTTCACCGCATCACAGTTTCACTCAACAAAGCATGCCGGCTCCTTACCAGCTCAGCCCATCTGTCCCATACCTGTGACATATATGCTCAGGCTAACTGGCTCCAATTCAAAGGTAGACTCCTGTACTAAACATGTTTACTGTCCAAAAAAGTAAGCTAAGGCAAAATGCCCCCAGGAGTGCAAAACCATATTACCCCCACTATCAACCATCATTGCACCAGAAGCTGTACTAGCCAGATTTTTAATATAACCCGCTGTCACACTTCTCTGGGACAAAGGTCCTTTGCCTACCATGCCCCGCTATGGATGAACTCACTGCACCATGACATCACTTCAACATCCACCTTGGGCTCCTTCAAGGTTAAACTTGAGCAACAACTAGTTGCTGATGCCAGTTGTGACAGCTTCCAATAACCTTCCTTTTTGTGACCAGCACTTCTTCTAACCTTATGCTATACTGACCTTATGAATAACTGTTCTCAGCATGCAAATAACTGTTCTAAGTTGCTAATCATTCTCCTTTCACATTTCCTCTTGATCTCTTCCACTCTTTCCCCTCACCCCTCTATGGCTTTCCCCCATCCCCCCCTGTTATATCTCCTGCGCTCCCTTGCTCACTTTAAAATGCTTTGTCCCATATCTCTGCACCTCTGACGAGGCACTTGGGCTGATGCCATCCCTTACCTTGTTGATTATTAGATATTAGGCTGAGTCTGTTCTCATTTTTCTGTAAAGGGTCATTTCATAAGACCCCACCCCCTCTAATATGACCCTTTGAATTCCAGGTTTTAATCAAATACACACCTTGGCATACATTGTACAATGCCACATGTATTGGAACTTCTCTAGTTATACACTGCTGTAACATCTTGTATAATTTCTTGTTTTGTTTGTTCTCCGTCTCATACTTTTCCAATATGTATTGCTCGTCTGACGTGGACCCTATGAAATGAGCTTGTTCTCAAAGGTGTTATCTGAAATTTCATTAAAAAAAAATAATTTTAGTAATGTTTTCTCACATCTGATTATGATAACCTTGGTTAAAAAAAAAAACTTTATCCACCTGTGTTTTGAATAAGCATAGTAACTGGACATACTTACATGTTTGCCCTGTAGCAGGTAATTTAATGGGAGTGTTTGTTAAATGCACAAAATGTAGAAAAGATGAGTCATTAAAAAAAGCGGCAGTATGCGGTAAGGTAAAGCTGCTGGCAGCTCATTCACTTGTTTGTGCAACTCCCCCCCCCCAGTCCTGGCCACTCAGCACCTTGCATCATGTATTGAAACAATGGCCATAGCCTTTAGCACATCACACTCAACTTAGAGCTTAAAGCAGAAGGCGGGGGAGGGGTGGTATTCCAACTCTGGCCTCAATAAAGAGGCAATGTAAAATAAAGTAGCCCCTCTTTCAATTACAGCACCAGCTCTTAGTCATCCCAGAGACAAGCCCCCCCCCACCACCACCACACACATATACGCACACAGACACACAGGCATCTGTAGTGTGTTATTCTGTTGATACAATGGTTTTAGTTTGGTGGAAAAAAACAAAACTTTCTTTTATCTGACCTCTGTATGACTAGGTTTCAATAACTCCAGAATTGGGATTAATTTGATGACTAATTTATACTGATGATAAATACAAAGGAATGCTGAATCTTTTGTTAAATATTTTTAACTGTAAAATCAAGAACATGTTTTAATCCTATTTAACCCCATGCCATGTTCCAACTTTATGAACCTTAGAGTTTTGTAGTCATATTGCAAAACATCTTGTCTAACTTGTTTCAAACAAATAATAAAAAAAATTACTCCCACTCATGAAGCAGAAGGCAATATCTTAAAATGTATGGGATGGTAGTAATGAAAATCAATGCTTCTTTGAGAGTAGTACAGCATGTTGAGAGTATGGTTGTAACCCTGAACTGAGTTTTAGGAGCGATTGCTTGTAAAGTTACACACAGTACCTGCAGAAAGTGACTTTCTTAAGCACTGTGTTTTAACCGTGATTGCTTATACAGTATACTGTAGCTCATCTGATAAATATCTGAAGAAAAATGAAAGAAAAAATGAAGGTATCTTCCTTCCCATGATGTAGAGTAGAAGAACTAGAGCTGGCATACTCTGCCTGATGGTATCACCATACAGGTGTCTGAGATGGTGCATTATACTGTAGGAGCACACAGCTTAAAATACACACCATAAGCTGAAGCTATATGGCAGAAGTTAATTTGGGTATACGGTATAACACTGCTGATAACAGACTGCAGATTGAAAGCAGGTCTAGTTTATTTTTTTGTTTGTTTGTTTGTCAAATCAAGCAAGGAACCACCATAGCATTAATTGACAGGCTGCGATTTTTGTATATGACTTTTTCTAGTATGCATATACTGTATATTGCCTGCCTGATGTGGCTAACCAGTTCTGGAATATTATTATTATTGTTCTTTATTATTTATTATTTGGAGAGTTTATACTGCATGCCTGATGCAGGTGACCAGTTAAACCCTGCTGCTAAAATTACTGTGTGCACTAACAAGTCAGCAAGCTCAGGAGCACACAATCCATATTTCCAGCTCTGTATACCTGACTGTTCCTTGTTTTTATGTTAACATTGGGGTGGTTCAGACTCAATATTAAGATCATGAGGAGATCCTGAGGCATGCAGGAGCACACCACAAAGATCCATCAGGTTGATAGCATGTCATCCAGTCCAAATAACAGTTTGTGTCAGCTTTAAGTAGGCTGTACTGTACTGTACTCTGGCTCTCACCTTTCAGACCCCGGCACTTACAAAATTCATGTTCCCAGCTCTGCATACGTGATTGCTCTTGTATTTATTTATTTATTAACATGGGGATGGGGGTCAGCCTCACTATTAAGACCATAAGGCAGGAGCAGACCACAAAGATCCATCAGGCTGATAGCATTTCATCCAGCCCAAATAATATTTTGGGTCACATTTAAGTAGGCTGTACTCAGGCTCTCACCGTTCAGACCCTGACACTTTCAAAACATAACAGCAATTGATTATAGCAAAGTGGCAGGTTAGATAGGAGCAGGGTAAGATCAGGAATATTATTATTTATTTATTATTACCCTATCTGTGCTGTGTATGTTCGGACCAGGCACTTTCAAAATATAACAGCAATTGATTATAGCAATGTGGCAGGTCAGACTGGAGCAGGGTAAGATCAGGAATATTATTATTTATTTATTATTACCCTATCTGTGCTGTGTATGTTCGGACCAGGCACTTTCAAAATATAACAGCAATTGATTATAGCAATGCGGCAGGTCAGACTGGAGCAGGGTAAGATCAGGAATATTATTATTTATTTATTATTACCCTATCTGTGCTGTGTATGTTCGGACCAGGCACTTTCAAAATATAACAGCAATTGATTATAGCAATGTGGCAGGTCAGACTGGAGCAGCCATAGGAACAGAAATATTATTATTTATTATTTGGAGATAGATTAGGCTGATAACATTTCATCCAGTCCAAATAATATTTTCAATCACCTTTAAATAGGCTGTACTCTAGCTCTCACCTTTCGGATCCCGACACTTTTCAAAACATTACAGCAGTTGATTATAGCAGTGTGGTAGGTTAGATAGGAGCTGGGTGAGATCAGGAATATTATTATGTATTTATTATTTACCCTACCTGTGCTGATTACTTGCACTACAGGTACGGGGGTTTTGTGTGGAATGGGGGAATAGGAGCAGACTGGCTGTACAGGAGCGGGG
The DNA here is from genome assembly GCA_016271365.2 of Neoceratodus forsteri. Lineage (NCBI taxonomy): Eukaryota > Metazoa > Chordata > Ceratodontiformes > Ceratodontidae > Neoceratodus > Neoceratodus forsteri. The sequence continues at coordinate 1,547,176,055 of CM057455.1, read as the reverse complement.
AACAAAGAGCTGACTTTTGTGTGCTGCAGTCTCCTATAGATAAACTATTCTTTTTGTAAGCTGTATGTCCAGCTCATTATGTTTTGAATCTTTTAATTTTGTCAATAAATAAAATGAATGGAAGCACACATAGAAATGCAACAAACTTTGGAAACATGGTAAGGGTGCCATGGAACTATGCCCACTAGTATAATTTTTTTTTTCTTGCAGCAGTGAGCGCTCACAGAGTAAGAAGTGATTTCAATCACAGATTTTTCTTGCTCACTGCGTGTTCACAAAGTCAGAAGTCATTTCCAGGAAAAAAAGGACTGACACAGTGCTTACAGTATATGCCTTGTATGCAACGCTTTGATGATGTGTGACTGTCGACGGCAAGTAGCTGATAAAGTTGAAGACTCTGTACTAACACACTGTAGATACACTGTGAGCAGTCTGACATACAGTATGCATTTATTGTGAACAACCTTTAAAGGAAGACTGTCAGTTCCTTGTATTGTTGTTGTTTTTCTTAGAGAAACATATCAGAATGAGTGCTGTGATTTAGCCTAAGTCTCTCTTTTTGTGAGAAGCTGCTCAAGCTGTATATAGCATTTTGTGAGTGGTGAGTGGTGAAGAGTAGGCATAATAACACCATCACATAATACCATAATGTAACACATTAACACATTCACATAACAGCATAATGTCACAGCATAACAGGCAGACTTACTTTTCAGATGCAAAAACAGAAAAGTATAGAATCAGACCCTGCAACAGCCAGATTTGAAAAATTCAACTTAGTAAAAACATTTAAGAAATGAGCACACTTAACTGGTATTTTTACAAAAACATCACACATGCAATTTTAAAACGGAAGAAAGAAAAACAGGACACATTTGATTTTAAGTAGTCCCCTTTTATTTCCCATCCTCTTTAATTAGGCAAGAGTCTAAAGTGATTACTAAATGGCAATTACTGTAATGAGGGTAGATTAATTAGCAGGGCACCTCCTGACACAGTACTGGCAATAGTACAGCTGTACAACCTGATGCCATCTGCCGGTTAATTTGGGAGAAGAACATCAATTACTCTTCTTGCACAGAATCTTGCTGTTACAGCTTGTGGTAGACATCCTGTGGCTAAGTGCAGAAGTGCATATTAACAACTGCTAAAATTAGACATTTGACACTGTGGCACTGAGCTAATACCTCAGTACCGCATGGCACCGCGTGGTAATGAGTGGTAATGTCTGTCATACCACAGTACCAGTGAACTTTTTTATAGTCACCACTGTAAATGGCGCTGAGACCATCTGGACTTTTTATGTGCCGATATGAAATCTGATATTGATTTTTGAGTGGTTTCTGAGCCATGCAAGACCATTGCCTGATCATAGTCATATAGTAGAAATTTCATGGCAGGATATTCATTTTTTTATCATTGAAATCCCTCTGACTCATTAGGAGGCACAGTTTGTACCATCTTTCCTGGTATGTTTTTAGTGAGTGTGCTAGAGCCTTAACATTGTTTGTGACTGGGTCAGTTGCTGAAGGATAAAGCACAACTCATAAGTATTTCATTGCCTTGAGTTGCCACTGCATGCCTGAGACTGTTGTCCCATTCTTGAGGCAAGGATAACTTATTGGTAGCATCTCAAACTTCTCTGTGTTTGTTTTGTTTTCTGAGTGTAAGTCCCCTTTTCTGGGAGTTTACTTGTTAAACTGGGTTGCCAGTAAGGCTGGAACTGGGGGCCTGTCTGCTGGCAGGAGGGGCCTCAGTCCAGAGGGCCTAAAAGGTGGGTTTTGGCACCAAAAAGGGAGAGTCCAGAGAGAGGAAGAGGGAAGAGTGTAGCTTGTTGTGTTTCAGTTGTGTAAGGCCAAGGTTTGGGGCTGGGGTGGGCCACTTGCCACTCTGGCCCACCACCCTTGAAGACCAGTGGTACAGATAGTGGTTCAGGAGACTGCCTGGAAGTGGAGGGAGAAGAAAGGGATCATCTGCACCAAGTTTTGGGAGCTGGAGGTTGAGGAGCTCACCTTGCGCTTTCCAGCACTGAAGTGGGGTGGTGCATGTGCAGTCCGGACACCCCTGTCTGTGGGCGAGAGTAAGGAAAGTCCATGGTTTGGCCAGGCTCTTGGGGCAGTGCAGTAGTGGCAGCCCGCACTGTGGGGGAGGCAGTGGTGTTACCCTGTCTCTCTTTCCATGTGGCACTGTGGTCTGGCCAGGAAGCTTTTAGGAAACTTATGCAGCTGATGAGTGGAAAATATTCTGCATCTCCGGGATTGCCAGGGCCCTGCTGTGACTAATATGCCCTGGGATGCTCAAAGCTTTGCACTGGCATTGGTGAGAAGGGTCTTAGCCATTTCTGTGAGGAGTTCCTGCTTGAAAGCAGGCCATCAAAGTTTGAGAGATCTCCTGGTTTGAACCACCTCCATAGGTATTGAAGCCACCAGTATCAGCTTCGGCTAAGATCGAGCTGTTTTTTGGGGTACCCATAAGTGTTGTGTGAGCAGGAATATGGGAAGCCCTAGTAAGTTTTGTGCAGGAGTAAGTTTAGTGTAGCTTAGTTCAGCCCACTGTAAAGTGCTGCTGCCAGGATTCAAGAGCCTCCACAGCTCGGAGGGAAAGCACTGCAGAAAAAAAAACTTTAAAAAAAAAAAAAACATTACTGCAGACTGTGTCAGGCTCTGTGACTAGGGAAGTTGTCCACTGTTAATTTTGTACCCCATGCTCCATGGAGTGAACTGATCAATTTTCCACATTAAATAATTTTTGTTGTACTTTTACTTTGGAGTGGACAATGGATTCACTTAAAGCACGTTGTGATATGTCTAAGCAAGAGTTTTCCCCCATAGCTGCTGCACCCCCTAAGCATGAACTGCCTGTACCTCCCCCAGAGACCGTCACTGGAACCTAGGCAATGAGTTTTAATTTCTGGACTGTGTTTCTAGCTGTGGAGTGCCCCCCTCCCCTGCAAGTGACATCAGGTATACCCCTAGATATTGGGAGGGGAGGCTTACATGAAAATGCTCCAAAGTGGCAGATGGCATCCAGAAGAGGGGTATAGATGTGAGTGGAGTGACTAGCAGGAAGAATACATCGTCTCTGTATGCCAAATGTTTATTTTAGGTAGCAAACAATGGAAAGCCCTTTAGCTGTTAGTTTCTGCAATAGCAGTTCACCAAGTTGAACAAGGCTAGGACAGGGGGCACTCCTGGCAAGGCTTTGGTGGAAGTTTTCTGATACGATGTTGTTGGTACTAACAGCAGAGCCAGCCATGATTAAACACACTTACTTGCAGTAAATGATATGTCACAAAATACTGCATGACAGAAGAACTTAATTGCTGTTGAATTACACCATTTGTTGCAGTACCCTGCAGCACTTTGTGAGATACTGCTACATTACTGTGTTGCATCCTGGCTAGCACCACTGAACTATCATGCTGGGACTGGTCTACTGGAGACTGACCCTCTGGGAGTAGTCCTGGGGAGTGCCACACCTCCTTAGGATGAAAACTAGGTTTTGCCATTCCACCCTGTTGAACACTTTTTCAGCCTCCAGAGTAATCGAGGCCACCAGATCGTTTAGTGTGGCTGCTGCTCTTTTGAGATCTGACATTTTCACAGTGTTGCTGTAAATGTGATGGCCCTGCACAATGAAGCTGATCCGGAGAGGAAGGACTTGTTGAAGGCCATTTACTAGCACTTTGACATACACCTTCACATCTATGTTCCGTAATGTTAAAGAGCCACTACCACCTCAAAGAAAACATTAAAAAAACATAATAATTAGGTACAATTCTGCCTGCATTCCATTTACATTTCGTATATTTCTCATCCCCATTATTTTTTGCTAAGGAAATTTGCATGAATATATGATCTTTATCCCTTAGAATTCCTTTAGAGTCCATCTACATCTTTAGCTTACTCCCTACTTCAAATCATAATCCTCTGTTGTGACATCACACTCTGTAGCCATTGAAGTAACAGTGATGTCACAAGCATTGCTCTGTGACTTGAGGTAAGGAGAAAGCAGCAGGAATAGACAAACTCTTCAGGAGCAAAGATCCTGTTTTCATACAAATGATGTCAGTAATAAATAATGGGGAGGAAGACTACAGCACTAATGGGAAATACAAGCTGGACTGTGTCTAAATATTAGATTTTGTTAAAGTTCTCCTGAACGTGTCACCAGCTCTTTAATAGCCTGTAGCCAGAGTGGAATGTATGGCCCTTATCTGGTTTATGTATCAGGTGGTCAGACAGAAAAGCATTGTGTCCCGAAAGCAACCCTTCTCCTCAGCTGTGAAAACTTATTTAAGAATTGGTGCTAAAGTGTCAGAAAGCACAATGTAAAAGCTTGGAGGATACTTATCACTCCCTGGTGATTTCCCATAGGGAAAGCTCTGCAATGGTGCTTCTACTATTTCCAGTGTTGACATTTCTTTGGCTAGGGCATGCCCCTGCTCTGCCATTAGCAATGTAACTGTGGCACCATCAAGAAAGGTCTCCATTTCTTCTGGTGCATCCACAGTATCTGATTTAGATACTATAGGTTGCAGTAGAAATCTAAAAATGCCGTGTTTATTTTATTATGATACTTAGTGAGGTCAGTTGAGATGTTCTGCCACATAGCTGTAATTTGGTTCTTTGCCTTTTCTTGTCTGAGACTCAGATACAACATTTGGGTGGCTTTAGGCCCATAGGCCACATCAATGAATTGTGCTAATCTGCAGGCACATTCAGTTTAATCTCTCAGGTTTTCATTGTGGACTTTTTTGACCCCCACTCTTTCTGTCCAGTTATTTTTGAAGTTATCTGTTTTGAGTTTTTCTTCTGCTGATATTTTTTCCAGTAGTTTGGATCTTCCTGTGGTAGTGATTTTTTCCTTTTGTAGCAGAGGGCAATAAGTTTGCTGCAAAGGGAGCACTTTAGGGCCTCCCACACAGTGGCCCATTTAGTATCCACAGGTGTATTGCACAAGATGAAATCCCAAACATAGGTTTTAGCCACCTGATGGCATAGCTCCTGTTACAAGATGAAGTTATTCAGTTGTTAGCAAGAGGTTCTGTGTCTGGTTCCAGATTCAGCAATATTTTGAGTGGGATGAGCTTAGAGACTGTAGATGACAGTATGGCCGTAGAGATTTAAAGAGATTGGGGGTCACACTGTACAGTATATAGAGAATAATGCATATGCAGGTGTGTATTATGAGGATTTTTGACACATCCAAGGTGTATGATAATCCATAAACCTCAATTCTGAAGTTCAAGAGTTTTGAGATTATCACACACGGAGGGTGTGTGAAAAGTCCTCACTAACACAAACCTGCATATGCTTTATTTTTATGGCGGTGTGGGCAGAGCTCTGCTTATGTTATGCCAGCATATGATCTTTAGAAGAGCACTGTGGAAGCATGTGACCGGACCACTGTCTGGTGTGCTTCCACAGTGCTCTGGCAAATGTCCACTGGTACTGTTTATACAGCCCTTCCTCTCCATGGGCCACATAAACACCCCCATTTGCAGTGCACTACTTTTCCTTCCACAACTGTGGAAGTGACAGCCACCATGTGCATGATGGTGGTGCTGACTCAAATTCACATGCATGAGTATCACGCATGTGCAGTTCTGTCAGTGCCACCATCTTGAAAATTGCATACTTTGGTGTAGCGAGAGCTCCACCTGTAAATTGCTGTGGCTCTGTGTGTATAAGGTATGTGCCATTATGTATTTTGGGAAGGTAGTTGGGTCTGTGTGTATTGCTATTGTGACTCACTGTACTGAGCGGCCATATTGGCTCTGACCAGAGGTTGTTTATAATAACTGGTGCAAGGTATTTTGAGCCCCAAAAAAGTGGCAGAATACAGAGTGATACAATCATGTTTATTTCCATCTTAAACTGTTTAGACTGCAAGGTGTGCAATATTTTGCAACTGTTTATAGAAATTGTCTACTGTTATTTAGGGAAAAAAATCATAAGAAAGTATCAAGTAAAACTCAGCATAGGTTTTGAGTTCATCGACTTTGTCTAATTCAGCCAAAGTTGTTCAGTGATTCATTTCAGTATCTGGTGCAATTGCAATTAGTCAAAAACAAACTGGTTTAGGTTTAAACATTAAACTCATGAAAAGAAAACTAGTTTTTAAAACATTTTACTTTGTTTTAAATGTCTATATCCATTTTCCTTATGACAGTTTCAGGTGTGGTCACTCTAGTTGCCATGAGAATGTACTTTCACATTTTGAAAGGACAGCACAAGCCTGAAAATGCCATAATAACACGATATGACATGATATCAAGTTATTAGAGTGTTTGAAAACTTGGTAAAATTAGTTAATATATGGGGTGTCACCAGTCATTATAAACCAGTAATTGATCCTGGATGCTGACTTTTGCAGTGGTGATCCAAAGGTGTTGTCTTTTCTGTCGAATTAAGTAGTCTCCAAGTGTTGGCAAGGTATGGGCCTGTCAGTATGCTCTTAAGCATGTAGGCACTTTGAGAGAGCATCCTGTATGGGCTGGTGCTCTCAGTCACCTGGTCCAGTATGAGATTCATACCCCCCCCCCACACACACACACACACACCAGAAGCCTGTGGCTGGGGTAGAAAAGGAGTTGCCTATTTAGTTCTGCAAATAATTCATGGGTATAAGCATTAGAACTATACATTTCTACTAAGGCTACCTTTTTGCTCATGAGTGTACCTGTCACAGTGAGAATTTGTCCATCTGGGTGCCTCCAAACAGTGGCAGCTTGAACGTTTAACTTTCTGTGTAATACTATTTGTACACCACCTTTTTTGTTGCTGGTCTCTACTCGAATATGACCCTATCCAGTGTTTGTGCATCATAGTGGCATCTGCCACCTTCATGTGTATCTCTTGGAAAACACAACCTGGACACCATTGTATTTCAGGTGCTGCAATACTTGTTGTTGGTGGTGGCCCTGACTGTATGTAACTACTGTACTTGCCTTCTAATTGAGGAGTTCCCACTCAGTGAAGTTGTTTAAAAGTGACCTGAAAATCTATCTGTTTGACCAAGTCTTTGGTGCTGATCTTTGATATTACTGAAATGTGCTTCAGATTTGAGATGTATTGATGACAGCATTTACAGTGCAGCCTGCTGTGATGCAACACAGTAAAGGGTTGCTATCTGGTGCATCTTATAGGGACCTTGTCTCACCTGACCTATCTGAATGACTGCTTGGCCTGGTGTGCTCCCACTCCATGAGGAATTACTGATGGCAAACCCAGGGTCATGCTTGAAGCAGTATGGACCCAATCCAAGCAGAGCTTTCTAAGTTAACAAAGCAGTCCTGATGGTTGTGTGTCACCTAATTGGGAGCCACTACAGCTGCCATAGAACAGGTAAGATAAGGTCCCTATAAGATACAGCAGACACTTACCTGTCCACAGCATTCTGTACCCACTGCAGGTGGTGTACCAATCCTTGGGATAGCCCTAGGTAGGGAGTATTACAGTAGCGTAGTCTTGAGATCATGAAAGCATGCACTAGGGTCATAAGATCCTTTTGCCCAAGATAGGGTTTTATCTGAGAGATATTCCTTAACTAAAAATCCACTCTAGACCATGGCTGGAATCTGGTGTTCTAGTGTTGGCCTTGAGTCCACGATGACTCCTACATTCTTTTTTTTGGTAATATTTTAATTTAAGTATCCATAACTACATTGTAATTACTATATAATTACAATGTAACTGCTATATAAGTACTGTGTAGTTACATGTAACTACAATGTGGTTGGTAATTAGTTTCTCATTTGCATGTTATGTAGTTAGACACACATTTCTATGAAGTAACTACACTGTTATTGCACTGTAAATACTATGTAGTTGTTAATTACTTTCACATTTAACTGCTGTGCAATTATACAATTTGCATGAAGTAGTAGTTACACATGCAAACACAACCTTCTCTCTTTTGGCACAAATTTATTTATGCTGGAAGTGTAACTACACATGTAATAGCTGTTGCAAAGTGCAGCAGAAAAATAGATTTATGCTGGAAGTATAACTACATATGTAACAGCTGTTGCAAAGTGCAACATACGTAGTTACATTTGCCAGAAAGAATTGATTTGCCGCAGAAGGGAGGCAATAGTAATTGCAGTAACTACCACGTCATGCTAACTATGTAACTACAGTACAGTGCTACCATTTTTGGTAACACTTTAAGTGTCCCTTGCTACAGTATAACAATGCTGTAACTGCAGGTCTTGTGTACTGTTTCAACTGTCTATGTGTAGCTGACATTTATTTCAACGGTAATCACACAGAAAAATGTTAAAGTGCAATAATGGTAACTAAAATATGAATACAATGCAACTTCAGTCTGCTACAGTTAAATGCACTGACTGGCAACTCTTTAGATGATGTTCCATATACATTCCAGTTTTTCATGAACTTACAGGTTAGTAAATATGCAGTCTGATATTGTGAATTGATATATAACTGTACACAAAAATATTTCATTTGCATAATTACTAATTGGCACTATAACAATATTGTGGCTAAGAAATAATGGTGCTGTTTTCACAGTTAATGCCTAGGTAACATGTATTTGCAGTTGCACACACTTACATATGCCATATGTCAGTACTGTAGCTGTGATGTAAGTTCTCATTCAGAAATCAGTCCCTCATGAACTTGCTGTTTACTAAACATTCAATCTAATATTGGACCCTGTTCACATGGGCAGCAGGCAATGTGTCAAATTTGCATTCCTAGGCCTGGTGATCAATAGCAGCCATCCAATCAAATGGTCTGACAAGGAGCAGACTGGATCCTGGACTGTGTGTGGAGTGGGGAATTGTGGGTTATGGGTGGTCTTCCCATTACTGCTGTGTTCCAGTAAAGGGACCTACTGGTCTGTGTATTTTTACTGCCTTGCCCGCAGGCCTCATGATATAGTGAGGGTGGTGGCGTAGCTTGATGTGAAGGATGGTGCTATGGCAGGCACACCATTCAGCCAGTTGGAGGGGCATGCAATGGCTAAGGAAGGGTTCCTACCTGTGTATCCTTCGCCACCCACCATCACTCCACACAGCAGATCAGTGATAAAGCATGGTAGGTAGCAATGCCCCACCCCCAGCCATCCACCTGGGCCATAGCAGGCCAGGGGTGTGGGTCAATACCACAGAAGCAGCACATTTCTTAGTAACTACAGCACTGTTATAAGCCAATAAGTAATTATGTAAATGATTTTTATTGTATAAGTAAACAATGTAGTTGCATAGCAATTAAGAATATTAGATTGCATGTTTATTACGCAGTACGTGCATGAGGGAATGATTTCTGAAGGAAAGCATACATCAGAACTACAGCATTGACATTTAATGTAAATGTATAATAGTTACACCCTTCTTCATATGCTTTATTTTAAGTGTCAGTTTCTGCGTACTTACTTTGCAAATACATGTTAGTTAATCATTAACTGTGGAAACAATGCTACAGAAGCAGAGGCATTGCTAGCATCAGACATTGTTCAGGGTCCAGGCCCCAAAACAACAGGCCGGAGGTCTGGGTGCCATCTAGGCCCCCAGAATTTTTTTTTTAATTTAGTGCATTCTGGTGCATTTTGGGGGCAGTTTGAAACAGAATTTGCTACCCTGTTACCTCCTCCCATACCCAGTAAGTTGTACCTTAGCCCCCTTTCCCAGAGTCCAGTATGTTGCCTGAACCACCCTCCCCATAGCCTAGCCACCTACTCCAGTGCATGGTCCCCAGCCCTCCCCAGGCATTAATACTATTACATTCAATTCTGTGTGTTACTAAATATTATGTGTCAAAATGTGCTTCTTTCTACCCCAAATATTTCCCAGTAACCAAATATTGTGTAAATAAAAAAAAAACTGCCCCAATTCCAGCACACCTTTCCCTGATCAGTGCATTTTTTATTTCAATATTCTGTAAATAAAATAATAAGCGTGATCTCTGATTGCAACCCATATTGTAAATGACTACATTTGAATTTTAATTTGAAAACACTTACATACTTCAAGATTTTGAGTTCAGAGAAAGCCATCCTTGCTTCAGTCACTATTTCCTGGTGAAGATATTTAGTTTACTTGGTATCTGAGCCAACATATATCCCCCAGGAAGTTTTTTATTTCACTTTATAAGTGCTCTAGCTCTCTTCAAACATGTTGTGGAAAGCAACTGTCCTAAATAAAAGAAAGAAATCATGGGCTGTAATCCTAAAAGATGTCCCCGGTCACTGCATTTGTGTTAAATTGAAAGTGCACTGGCACATCTCACGTACATGGCTCAAAAATGAATCTTTTACTTAAAGGGGGAAAAATGTGGCTCTTAATGCCAACACACACTCCCCATCCATGTAATCAAATAAAAAAAAATCATTAAGTCAAATATATTGTTAGTTATCAGGGCTCTTCCCCCATGATCTGCATTCAGAAATACAGTATATCGCGTTAGTTAATGCAGAAGAGTGTAATATAATAAAGAGGCCAAGGAATCATTTTAATGACATGACACTTCATGCCATCATGGCACAGAAGCAATAGTATTCATTTCTGTCACAGAACAGTGTTCTGTGTTTGTATCATTTATTACGCTTCAGGTTATTGTAAGTGCCGATGCTAAGGTACAACGATTTACAACATTCTTTTGTTTGACTCTGGATTGTGCAATAGCATGTATACAATGCCTCTGATCAACAGACATCTCTAGCTGTGAACTGCAGATAACAAAGACTACACGTTTAAGCTTTCAGTACTGTGGATGATCTCAACAGCTATTTTTTTTGCTCATTATTTAATGTTATATCACACCTGTGCTCTGCAGACTGCACTGGCTGCCGGTGCAGAGGCAGATCACCTTCAAGATTGGATTACTGACCTATAGAGCCCTACATGGACAGGGACGTCGGTACTTACAAGATCTCCTTTGTCCCGACCGCCCCTCCCCCCGCTCCGCTCATCCGACGAGAGATTGCTAGAGGTTCCCAGGGTTCAATTAAAACTTTGGGGGCCCGTTCCTTTGCTTATGTGGCCCCTACCCTGTAGAACTCTCTACCTCATCAGGTGAGGGATTGCCTGACTGTCCAGAGCTTTAAAACTGCTCTAAAATCATATCTGTTCAGCCTAGCCTTTCCTGCTTGATCTTAGAATTCTGAGAATGTTTAATAACTGTATTAGCTGTCAATTTGGAAGTAAGATTTTTTTAAATAGCTTTAAATTTTAGATATGTTAATATTGTTTTATCGTGTGTTTTATTATTATTGTACAAGCGCTTTGAACAGAGTCTGGAATTGCGATTTTTAAAAATAAAGCTGATTGATTATTGCTGATCATCATCATTGTCAGGGCAGTTTGTATTCATTATTGTTTTTTTTCTTCTTATGGATGTCTTTGTCTAGCCCCCATTCAACTCCCCATCTGGCCTGCCTCCTTCTCCTCCTTTCCTTACCCCTTACAAACATGAAAGATAAAATGTCCCGCCTGCCCCATGAACCCTAAACCCACTGGCCTCTACTTATCTGAAATATTTGCTGCTTAATGTTATCTTCTTCAGCAGATTGGAGATATGGTAGGAGGTGCTCACATTGTTGTCAGATCTAGCTTGGCGCATTCCCAGTCACTTATATAACAAATCACTGATTCTTGCCGTTCCTGTAGTGGGTCTTTGACTGTGGCACTGTGGTGATCAAATGGTTACGTTCACTGTGAGGAAGGAGGTCTGGCTCATCGCTCACTCAGTCCTCATCCAGTCTTCTAGGTCCTGCTCTTCAAATTAAGAAAAAAAGAAGAAAGCTTTCACACAATTTGTTGGGACTGTCCCAGTCCCAGCCAATTGCATGAAAGCATTCTCAGTTTTGGGATAGTAGGAGGACTGGATGCTGGTGGAGTGGGGGGGGGCATGGCGAGTTGGTAACCCCTAAATGATGCCTGTGGGAACCAATGATCGGATCGGGATCGGGATCAGGAAGGAATGGAATGGAAGTTTTACTTTGTTTAAGACAAAATATTAAAAAAAGGCACGGCTGCGCAAGTGCAGGAAAAGGGTCACGGCCCCAGACAAAACATTCAGGGCCTGAGCCCTGGAGGCCTAGTCCTAACAATGCCCCTGCACAGAAGCAGCATGTTCCATAGTAACTACAGCACTGTTACATCCTTCTTCTTACACACTAAGTGTCACTTTCTGCATACTTACTTTGTAAGTACATGTTAGTTAGGCATTAACTGTGGAAACAATGCCACAGAAGCAGTACATTCCTTAGTAACTACAGCACTGTTAAATGTCAATAAGTAATTATGCAAATTAATAATTTTTTTGTTGTATAGCAATTTACAATGTTAGATTGCATGTTTATGTTTAGTTCTCTTTTTTTGTCACACAGTGTACAAGTGGTGGCTCTGGGATTTGAATCTAGTTCTCCAGGTTTGCAGGTCAGTGCTTTTAACCAGTACGCTATACTGCAGTAACTTCATGAAGAAATGATTTCTGAAGGATAATTTTAAGTGTCACTAACTACACTGTAACTACTGTATAACTACAACACATATTGACACCTTGCCTGCCACACATAAAATTTAAGGCAGGCAAAAAATAAAGATCACAGTCAATAGTCAGACTGCTATTAATGTATTGCTTCCAGTTTGATGGGTAATCTCCTGAAACCAGATTGAAACCAGATTCCCATATGTGAGCCGTTGTAACCAAGCAAAGGTAATTTCCATCTGCCAGCTAAGAAAGTCCAAAACCCAATGCTAAAATACAGTTCAACAAAAAAAAAGGTTCCAAGGTTTCAACTTGCTGATGACAATCAGGTCTAGGGCACATTCTGTCCTCCAGACTCTTATGCTTCATGTTACCTTGCACACCCAGCCAGCCGAGGCAGCACAACCAAAGAATGTCCCACATGCACTGGGGCACTCTTTGATCCATAAGTTGTTCTTAACTTTCTGTGTTTTAGCAGGCTGGCAAAATGGAAACTCCAGTGTTTGAATAGGCATGTGACTCTTGACCTCTTGATAAAGTTGTAGTCTAGTTTTGGATAAATGTCGCTGCTTAGAAATTTTCCATATATTCAGCTTTTTAAGAGCTGAAATGGTATAAGAACAGAGCCAGATTCAAATCAGACCTGAAGTGGGAAGGAGGTCAGCTCGGTCCCTGCCTGGGACCCTCTCTACCTGCAAACCACCAACCACCACAAGCATGAGTTTGGAGAGCAGCCTTGGAGAGGCTGTATTTTAAGGCGACTGAAATTGGCCGCAGCAGGAGCTATGGATCGGTGGTGGTAATTCGGCAGCACAAGCAAACTGGTGAGTCGGCAGCCAATCAGGATAGAGGAACAAAACTGCACCAGCAGTTTCAAAAGAAATTAAGCCACAACTCAGCTTATCCAATGATTGCACTTGCCATCAACAGCCAGATTTAAGTCACACTGGGAGGGGGAAGGAGGTTGGCATGGTTCCTGCCTGGGAACCACTCTACCTCTGAACCACCAACTGCCACAAGCAGGAGTTTGGAAAGACTCCTCAGGGAGGCTGTTTTTTTTGGTGCTGAAATCAGCTGCAGCAGGAGCTGTGAATCGGTGGCTGCAATTCAACAGCACAAGCAAATTGGATAGTCAGTGACCAATCAGGGCAGAGGAACAAAATGATGCCAGCATTTTGAAAAGAAGGTAAACCACATCTTGGCTTATAAAATGAGCGCACTTGCCAGTGCCAACAGCCAGATTCAAGTCAGACCCGATGGGGGAAGGAGGGTGGCTCGGTCCCTGCCTGCGACCCCCTCTACCCTTGAACCACCAACCACCACAAGAAGGATTTTGGAGAGCCACCTTGGAGAGGATTTTTTTTGGCAGCTGAAATCACCACAGCTGGAGCTGTGGATCAGCAGCTACAATTTGGCAGCACAAGCAAACTGGGGAGTCAGTGGCCAATGAGGGCAGAGGAACTAAATGGCACCATCATTTTGAAAAGAAGTTAAGCCACATTTTGGCTTATGAAATGAGTACACTTGCCAATGCCAACAGCCATATTCAAGTCAGACCTGATGGGGGAAGGAGGGTGGCTCAGTCCCTGCCTGGGACCCCTCTACCCTTGAACCACCAACCACCACAAGCAGGAGTTTGGAGAGCCACCTCAGAGAGGCTGTTTTTTTCAGTGGCTGTAATCGGCCACAGCAGGAGCTGTGGATCAATGGCTGCAATTCAGCAGCACAAGCAAACTGGGGAGTCGGCAGCCAATCAGGGCAGAGGAACAAAATGGCACCAGCATTTTGAAAAGAAGTTGAGAAAAATATCGGCTTAAAAATGAGCGCACTTGCAAGCGCCAACAACCAGATTCAAGTCAGACCTAGAAGGGGAAGGAGGTCATCTCAGTCCCTGCCTGGGACCCTGTCTACCTCAGAACTACCAACTACTGCATGCAGAAGTTTGGAGAGCCACCTCAGAAAGGCTATTTTTTCTAGTGGCTGAAATTGGCGACAGCAGGAGCTGTGGATCGGCAGCTGCAATTCTGCAGCAGAAGCAAACCAGGGAGTCACCGGCCAGTCAGGGCAGAGTAAAAATATTGCGCTAGTATTTAGAAAAGAAGTTAAGTCACATCTTGATTTATAGAATGAGCATGTTTGCCTGTGCCAATAGCCAGATTCAAGTGAGACCTGAAGGGGGGAGGAAGTTGGCTTGGTCCCTGTCTGGGAACCCTTCTTCCCTCAAACCACCAACCATTGGAAGCAGGAGTCTGGAGAGCCACCTTGGACAGGTTGCTTTTTTCGGTAGCTGAAATCGACTGCAGCAGGAGCGGATGATCGGCAGCTGCAGTTCGGCAGCACAAGCAAACCAGGAAGTCAGCGGCCAATGAGGGCAGAGGAACTAACAGCGCCAGAATTTTGAAAAGAAGTTAAGCCACATCTCAGCTTATAAAATGAGTGCACTTGCCAACGCTAACAGCCAAATTCAAATCAGACCTGGGGGGGGGGGAGGGTGGCTCGGTCCCTGCCTGGGATCCCCTCTACTCTTGAACCACCGACCACCACAAGAAGGATTTTGGACAGCCGCCTCGGAAAGACTTTTTTTCTGGCAGCTGAAATCGGCCACAGCTGGAGCTGTGGATCTGTGGCTGCTATTTGGCAGCACAAGGAAACCAGCGAGTCATCAGCCAATCACGGCAGACTAACAAAACTGCTCCAGCATTTTGAAAAGAACTTATGCCGCATCTCGGCTTATAAAATGAGCATGATTACCAGTGCCAACAGCTAGATTCAAGTCAGATCTGACTCTGGACAGAACTCAGTACATAATTTCCCACCCTTCTTTCCCCACCCCCATGACTTTTAAATGCCCTAGAATCCTTCTAGGGATTGGATAGCACTGGATGGGAGGTGAAGCTTTGAGCAGGGGTGTGCAGGGGCACAGACAAAAAACTTTTTCGGGATTCAACTAGCTTTGGTTGTCAGAGACACAAGCCTCGTTCTTGACTTAGGGGGTTTGAGTAAAGTGATTGCTCCATAGCTGTATTTAACCATAGAGCAAGAGCCTACCTTTTGGGGGTTTGTTTGAAGTGACTGCTCCACAGCCATGTTTAAGCATAGAGCAAAAGCATGGTTAAAGGGCAGTATATGTTTGTATATCTCTGCAGATAGTATTTCTTAGTATTTTGGATAATTCTTAACTAACAAAAGAGTGATTGCTCCATAGCTGTATTTAACCATAGAGCAGGAGCCTGGTTAGAGGGATAAATAGAAACATAGAAACATAAACTTTGACTGCAGATAAGGACCACTTGGCCCACCTAGTCTGCCCATTTACCTACCTACAGGATAAGCTGCAGATCCTCGTTAACCAACAGCCTATTTCTTCCCACCCACCACAAGAATTGCCTTATGTCTGTCCCATGCATTCTTGAATTCTCCTACAATTGTAGACCCCACAACCTCCTCAGGAAGGCTGTTCCATGTGTCCACTACCCTCTCTGTGAAAAAATACTTTCTCACATTGCACCTGAGCCGTCCCCCCCTCTGTCTTCAAATTGTGTCCCCCTGTTCTTGCACATCTCTTTTTCTGAAAGATGCTACCTTCTTGGACTTTGTTGATTCCACTGAGGTACTTACAAGTTTCTATCATGTCCCTCCCTCCCTCCTTTCCTCAAGGGTATACATATTATGCTCCTTAGTCTCTCCTCATATGGCTTCTCTTGCAGACCCTGCACCATTTTAGTTGCCCTCCTCTGGACTGCCTCCATCCTGTCTATGTTCTTGCGGAGATGGGGTCTCCAGAACTGGATGCAGTACTACAGATGGAGTATCACCAACTGTCTGTACAGAGGGATAACAACTTATTGTTTTCTCCTGGTGATGCCTCTCCCTATATGTTCCAGTATCCCCCCAGCCCACCCTACTGCCCTCTCACATTGCTTACTAACCTTAAGATCATCTGATATGATTACCCCCAGGTCCCTTTCCATTTTTGTTGTTCTTACTACCTCCCCGCATTGTGTAAGCTTCCCCTGAGTTTTTGTTTCCTAGGTGCATTATTTTGCTCTTCTTTGCATTGAATCCAAGCTGCCATACGTCTGACCATTCCTCCAGCCTTGCCAAGTCCCTTCTCATTCTTTCCATGCCTCCTTGTGTATCAATCTTGTTATAGATCATTGTATCATCTGCAAAGAGGCATACTTTTCCTTCCAGTCCCTCTGCAATGTCACTTATAAAGACATTTAAAAGGACTGGACCCAGTACTGAACCCTGTGGTACCCCACTAGTAACCCCTCTTTCTTCAGAGTGGACTCCATTTACAATTACCTTCTGTGTCCTGTTGTCCAGCCAATGTTTTACACAGGCTACCACCCTGGAATCAACTCCAAGACCGGTTAATTTGATTACTAATCTTTTGTGTGGGACTGTGTCAAATGCCTTGCTAAAGTCTAGGTAGGCCATTACCACAGCCCCTCCCTGGTCTACTACTTTGGTCACCCAGTCAAAGAAATCAATTAGATTCATCTGACATGACCTTCCCATTGTGAACCCATGCTACCTTGGGCTCCGTGCCCCACTGGCCTCTAGGTACTCAACAATTCTTTCCTTCAGAAGTAATTCCATTGCTTTCCCTATGACAGTGGTCAAACTGACAGGACTGTAGTTTCCTGCCTCTGTCTTGCTCCCACTTTTGTGAAGGGGAATCACATCCACCTTTCTCCAGTCCTCAGGTACCACAACATCCTCCCATGATTTATTAAAAAGGGTAGTCAGTGGTGTCACTAGTTCTCCCCTTAATTCTTTTAGAATTCTGGGCTGAATTCCATCAGGCCCCATTGCTTTGTCCACCTTCAGTTTTAGGAATTCTTTCAGAACCCTTTCTTCTGTGAAAGGACTGGTATCGACCCCCCATCCAGAGTGCTTCTGTTAATTGGATTAAACACCTCCCCCTCCTCCTCTTTTGTGAATACTGAGCAGAAGTATTCATTCAGTATCCCTGCTTTTTCACTGTGCCTCTCTGCCCACCCACCGTCCTTTCTGTTCAGCCTCACTATCCTTCCCTTTGTCTTTCTACGCTCTCTGATGTACCTATACAAGGTTTTACCCCCCTTCTTAATCGAGTTGGCTATCTTTTCCTCAGTTTGTGCCTTTGCTATTCTGACTTCCCTCCCTGCTTCCTTCTGTCTTAACTGGTACAGTTCTCTGTCCTACTCCTTCTGTGTTTCCTTATACTTCCTAAATGCTATCTTTTTCTCCCTAACCTTCCCCACCACCTCTTTTGTGAACCATAGTGGCTTTTTCTTTCATTTTGATTTGTTTATTTGCTTCACACAAAGGCTTGTTGCCTCTGTGATGGCAGTTTTAATGTTTCCCCATTGTTGCTCCACCCCTTCTTCTAGCATGTTTGCTAGTGCTTTTCTGAGGCACTATCCCATCTTGCCAAAGTCAGCCTTCCTGAAGTCCAGTACCCTCACTTTTGTATGGCTTGACTCTGTAGCTGAGTTTATCGTGAACCACACTGTTTGGGGGTCACTTGTTCCCAGATGGCTACTCACTTCTAGATCTGAGATCCTCTCACTGTCCCCATTTGAGAGTATGAGGTCTAAGATTGCTTCCTCATGAGTGGGTTCCAAAACTAGCTGTCTGAGGCATGCCACCTGTAGGGCATCGAGAATGGCCCTGCTCTTGGATGTGGCTGCAGCAAAGGTGCTCCAGTTAACATCTGGTATATTCAGGTTCCCATCAACAGTATCTCCTCTTTGTCTGCCATCCTAAGGATGCCTTCTATCATATCCTTTTCCATTCCCTTTCCCTGACATGGGGGTATATATACAACCCCTGTGTGGATTGTGGTGCCATTTCCAGTCTCTGAGGTGACTCACAGTGCCTCCTCTCCTCCCCTCCCTGTTTACTGTTTTGTTCCATTGCTTTTATCCCTTCCTGTACATAGACAGCTACTCCTTCCCCTCTTTCTCCCCTGCTTGTCTCTCCTGTAGGTTGTGTACCCTGGTATGTTAACATCCCAGTCATGGTTCTCTGTGTACCATGTTTCTGTGACTGCTACAATATCCAGGCATCCTGCTTCCATCAAGGCCACAAGTTCAGGCAGCTTGTTGCCCAGACTACAGGCATTGGTACTCATTACCCTCCATTTCTTGATGGCCTTACCCCTTTTTGCCCCATCCCTGTCCTTATTGCCTTTGTCATTTTTTCAATTTACCCCTGCCCTTCTTCCTATTGACACCTCTGTCATGTTGCCCTATTACTCCCCTTGCACTCTCATCCGTAACCTCTGCAGGGTTTCTTGTTTCCAATGCTCCCTCACTTTTCCTTTCCAGCTCCTCACCACTCCTCTCTTCTCTGTTTCTATCCCTGAACATGTGGCCTTGATGGAAGAGAGATGCCTGGATAATGGAAAGGACATTATTAAGAAACATTGAGGCAAATATATTTAGAGTTGATAAATTAATGGATTGATTGAAAATTACATTAATGAGGTAAATTGAGGCAGGTGATTTTTAAACAGGGCAAGAAATATTAAACTCTGATTTGCCAGATATAGTACTTGTGGTGACAATAAGTAAGGAGGGTTGGGGCAAGCAAATTGGAGTTTATATTGCATATATAGGACAGGGCATATTAGAGTATGAGTATCTGGTATATTAGGCTCATAATAGGCATTGGAGGGTTTAGTATGCATTTTGAAGGGTTATTTGGGGTGAGGGGGAAGTGGGGCAGGGGTCAGATAGGGGACTTGGTACCCAGAGAGGATGGAGGGGTGCATGGCAGGGATCATGGAGGGGTGAGAGATCGATCAAGGAGAATAGTGGGGTGTAATGGATGCAGTGCTGCAGTTTATATGGAGATGCTCTGGAGAATAGGGTTTTGCCCAATATGTAAAACACTGTCACAGTTAGAGGCAGAAGTTATTAGACTGAGTGGAGAGATGGAAAGTTGCTTCATGTGGACTATGGGCAGGAGGGGCAGCCGAGGAGCTAGCAACAGGTCAAGTGAGGAGCATTCAGTAAATGGAGGGTATAATGGGTCATTTTCTAGCAGGTCAAGTGAGGATTGTTCAGTAAATGGGCGGAATAAGGTGTCAAATTCCAGGGCAGGAAACAGCCAGAGTTATTTGAGAAGTAAACGTGGGAGGCGGGTGGAGAAGAGGGCAAGGGGGAGGGACAAGGAGGGAGAGGAGAGGGAAGAAGTAAGAAAGGGGAACACAACAGAGGAGAAAAAAAACAGAAGAGCAATGAGGCAATGGGTTGCACATATGTCAGTGGGGGCGGGGTCAGCCTGAGAAATAGGTATACACCCTTAAGGAAGTTGAGGGATTCAGGAGAGCAAGAGGAGGAAGGGGCCAACATAGACAGAAACAGAGAAGAAATGAGTGGTGAGGAGCTGGAAAGGAACAGCGTGGGATCATTGGGAACAGGGAACCCATCTGAGGTTACAGATGAGCATGCAAGGGGAGTAATAGGGCAAGGGGACACAGATAAGTGGGAAGGCAAGGCCATGGAAGGGAAGACATCAAATGGGATGGATTGAGGTGTACATAGGAGAAGTGGGTGAGGAGGGACTATGGGGGGAGGGATAATACCATGGAGACAAGCAAGGCAGAGCTAGACAGGAAGCAGTCAAGTAGAGAATCCCTGGAATGCAAAGGGACTAAGGAAATTAAAGTCTTTATTTTGGGGAACTCCATAATTAAGGGAATCAAAAAGGAGTTGGGTGGTTTGGGGGATGGAGCTATTAGGGCTGAGTGCTTGCTAAGTATGATGGCGCTCAAAGCCTCATGCTTAATACACACCTTGGCCAGGAAACATGAAGGGGTCACCCACATCGTAGTGCATCTGGGCACAAATGATCTAGCGTAAAGCAGTGTAAAGGAAGTTCAGGCTAGGTTCAGGGAGCTGGTTAGGATGTGTCAGGTGGAGGGTAAAACTGTCTCATTTCCTGAAGTACTGCCAGTACCAAAGGCCAGTATGGATAGGAAGGGGAGAATTGAGGATTTTAATGTGTGGCTGAGGAGATGGAGTAAGAAAATGGGGTTCGGTCTGGTGGGAGAATGGAGTAGGACATGGGATAATGAGGAACGTTATGCTCCTGAGAGGTTACATTTAAGCAAGAGTGTACAAGGGTCCTGAGGGGAAAAATACATAAGTACATGAGGGAGGGTTTACATTTAAATTGAACGGGGAGGAGCAGAAGGAAATAGACTAGCTAGGACTCCCCCATGAAATAGGACGGGTAGAGCAGCAAGAAATAGCAAGGACAAATGGGGTTTGTGGTGGAAAGAACTGTCAGCAAATGCCAGAAGTTTAGGGAACAAAATGGTGGACCTGAGGCCATTATGGTAGAAGAGGGTCTTGTCATTGTTGCTACAACAGAGACGTGGTGGTCAGAGCACCAGTCTTGGGCAGTATGTGTTTCAGGTTTCAGGCTTTTCAGAAGGGACAGGGCTGGCAGAAAGGGGGGGAGGGTAGCATTGTATGTCAGAGAAGACATGAGGGTGACAGAAAGCCAGGAGGTACAGGTGGAGGTCCTGTGGGTCATATGGAAAAAACAGTCTGGAGTGTCATTAAGGCTGGGTGTGATTTACAGGCCACCTAAACAGGGGAAGAAGGGGACAGGCAGATGGTACAGGTGGTACAATACATGGCACTCAAAGAGCTGATCCTACTACTGGAGGATCTTAACCATTCCAATGTGGACTGGGAAATCCCAGCGGCAATGTCTGCAAGGAGCAGAGAGGCACTTGGTGCACTCCAGGGAGCTTTCTTGCAACAGCTGGTAAGGGAGCCCACTAGGGGGTGATAATATACATATGAAGAAGCCAGATGAAGAAGGCCATTTGGCCTATCAAGTCTGCTCATATTGCAGGGTCCACAGCTTGAGCTAATGTCCCTGCCCTCCTCCCCACTCCTGCCATCCTCCCTACCGATATATACTATACATATATATGTATGTATATAATGTATATATGTGTGTGTGTGTGTGTGTACTATATATATATATATGAAATATAATAGAGCACAAAACTCCATTTAATGCATCAGTTAGGGTTGTTCCCTGTGACAAAAAGCGAGGACATTTGATGTTGGGGTTGAAACACTTACCCTCCAGTCCACCCCCCAACCAGCATGGTGCACGTTGGGGTTATCGGCCTAACTCTCACCCATCACATGTGGAAAGAAGCTGAGGAATAGGAGAATGGGGTGAGAGTTGGGACTGATGACCCAACACGCACCCGATGCCGGTGGGGGGTGGGCTGAGGGTGCAAGGGAGTTTCAACCTAACATCAAATCTCACTTTGTCACTGTAAGCTAACCCTAACTGATGCATTAAACTGAGTTTTTTTGCCTCTAATTTCCCTTCTTTTTGAGAATGATAATGAGAAATATTGAATGTAATGTGGCGGCATGAGCACGGGGCCCTTCGGGCACCACACTCCCACCATGTGATGTCTTGTCACATAATAACATGGAGCCCTCAAACGCAAATGGTAATGCACATGGTGACGCAAAGTGAAACAGAAAAACAGTACTGTAGACACAAATGGTAAAAATAATGCAAATGCAAGTGCAAATAAAAACGTAAAGGGTAACGCAGACGGTGGCGTAGACGGGAAGGGTAAGTGAAACGGGTATGGAACCTCAAGCGGAAGCGGTAAGGGTAACAGTAATGTAAGCACACAGGCTGATTTCCCCCAAAAGCTGCGTAGAGAAAGACAGTGAGTACAAAGAATGTATGCATAATAATGAGTCGGAGCAGAAAATGAGGAGTTGGAATACTAAATTGCTTATATCTCAGGAACCGTATGACACAGATAAAAAATGTAAAAGTCATATGATTTATGACTTTCCTGGCTAGTTTTGTACTTAGCCCCCATTAGGATGCTGCAATCTTAGCCCCATTAGGGGCTAAGCATTCTGACAAAAGTCCCGTATCTCACTGTTTCTGAATCACGAGCCCTGAAAAACGCGGCGAGCAAGTAATGTTATCCTATGGGAAAAAAAGAGAAGTTCGGAGTGCCATAACTTTGCTGCCCTGTAATATTTTTTCAACAAACCACAAAAGGCACATCTGTGGGATGTCGGCTTTCTTCCCTCCAAATTTCAGTGTAAAAGACCAAACCGTAATTTTGCAGCAGGGTGGCAAAGAATTCCTGTCATTCAGCAGATGCCGTAACGTTAGTCTACGGGAAAAAGTGTCAACTTTGGAGTACTGTAACTTTGCATCCATGCAATATTTTGTCACCAAACCATGAAAAGGCACATCTGTGAGATGTTGGCTGCCTTCCCTCCAAATTTCAGCCCAAAAGACCAACCCGCTCTTTTGCAGCTGGGTGGCAAAGAATTGCTGTCATTTTGCCATAGCCTGGAAAAGTAGTGTCGCAATTTGTGAAAGCTTTCACAAAAATTTGCGACACTTTCATGAGTGCGACGCTACTTTTCGACACTACTTTTTCCAGAAATTGGAAAAACATATTTCTAGGGTGTTTAACCTCAAAATAAAGACATGCCTGGCATCCTCAGGGTCCGACTAGGTAAACACAAAAATAATTGTGTTGCTAGAGGGTCCCAGACTTAAATGCCAAGCATTTTTCTGATCACCAACTGAAAACAAGATGGTGGATTTGCGGCACTACTAGGGCCATTTGCGACACTAAAAAGTGCATTTGTGACACTGTTGAACTTTTTGTTAACTTTTCCCATTAACTTATAATGGGAAATTGTTTTTTGAATAACTTTTGAACCGTTTAATATTTTTTCATGAAATCTTCAAAAGGCACATCGGGGACCCCGGCCACACGTTCCCTGAAGTTTTTGGACCAGTCGCACAAACTGTGCGACCTGTAGGGACAAGCAAAATATTCAAGAAAGCATAAACATGCACTCAGATCATGCTTAATAACTCCGCAGGTGTATATCCAAACAGTATGAAAGTTGGCAGATCCCAAGATGTGTGGTTTTTGATTGTGTATTCCAAATTTCAGGCAAATCCGTTAAACAGTTGCAAAGTTATTAAGGTGCAAAATTTTAAGTTTAACATGTAAATGGCTCCTCAACCCTAACTATGGTAGCACTACCATGCTACCATAATATACAATATACTGGACATGGTCCTCACAAACGGGGATAGTGTGGAGGAGGTGGAGGTGGAGGTGGGAGACTGTCTTGGTGCAAGTGACCACAATACAGTTAGTTTTTTTTTTTTTTAACATATCATATTTTCTCCCCTAGCAGTCACTGACCTGCCTTTACTTCAGCTGTCGCTCCAGCTCCACCTCTGGCCCTGAAGTTCTGCACACTCAGCTGGCAGACGCAGCTCTACCCTTGAAATGGGCACTCCCCATTGCCCCTGTGACAGGCAGGGAGCCATTACTGGCACGCGCCATCCAGGCACCGTCGGCTGGTGGAGTGAGGCCATCAAGCTGCTGCGGTCTGTGCTGCTCATATTTCCATTTGTTCTTGACCCCAGGAGTGAGAGTGTGTAATGACATCAGGACGCATATGTGCTGATGTCTGCTGCACGCCATACTTGCCCACTCTAACAGTGCCCCCAGTCATCACCAGGGGCTGCTGTAGAGCGATGGCTCCCTGGATCCCTCCCCAAGGATAGGAGAGCAGTCCACCGGAAGCTCAATCCTTATCCCCCCCACTGACCCCTGATGGCCCGGGCTCATGTTTGAACCCGGGTCGCCAGCATGGCGCAAGGTGTGGCATCCAGTGCCTCAACCCTCAGCACCACCGGGCTGGCCATACAGTTAGTTTCAAGGTAAAAATGGGTAGGGAAACAAATCGAACTAACACAATGGTTCTGGACATCTGACGACCAGATTTTGCAAGAATGAGGGGGATCTTCAAGGAGGAAAAGGAATATAAAGAGCTATTAGGCGATGTAGAAAAATTATGGAAATGCATTAAGGGGGGGGTACTGAAAGCCACTGAGCTCTGCATCAAGAGGGTAGGAAAAAATGAAAGAAGAAGGAGACCACTCTGGTTTACTAGGAAGGTGGCAGGGGCAATTAGGGAAAGAAGGATGGCATTCAGAACATATAGGAAGACCCACAGGAGGGAGAACAAGGAGCTTTATAGAGAGAATGTAAGGGTGGCAGGGCAAAAGATTAGAAGGGCAAAAGCAGATTCAGAAGAGAATGGCTAGGCAGGCCTAAAGGGGAGATAAAACTTTTTTAAGACATGGGGGAAACGAGGAAGGCAAAGCAGGGGATAATGAGAGTAACATAGAAACATAGACTTTGATGGCAGATAGGGACAGTTTGGCCCACCCAGTCTACCCATTTCCCTACCTATTGGATAGGCTGCAGATCCTAGTTAACCAACAGCCTACTTCCTCCTACCAAGAGCAAAACAAAAATCAGCAAGAACTCAGGAACTAAAAGTTTGGTTCCTGATGCGTGCCTGATTTTGATTGCTACTACTTGGACTACTGTTAAATAGCGCACTCTCCCTGAGTGGTCCTGAGCTGTTTTGAACAGTACATCCTCCTACCCCCCCACTAGAATTGCCTTATATCTGTCCCATGCATTCTTAAACTCCCCCACTGTTTTTGACCATACGACCTCCTCAGGAAGGCCATTCTATGCGTTCTCCTCCCTCTCTGTGAATAAATACTTCCTCACATTGCCCTGAGGGTGATGGGGAAAGGGGGGTCACTAGTGGAGGGAGACTTTGAGAAGGCAGAGGTGCTGAATAGCTACTTTTGCTCAGTCTTTATGGTGGAAGGGGAGGGGATGGACCTGAGTTAAGGCAGAGAAGAGGGAATGACATAAGCATGGGTACTAGCCTTTTCAGTGAGGACAGGGTAAAAGAGGAACTAGGGAGGTTGAAATTAGACAAGGCAAAGGGCCAGATGGCTTGCATTCTAGGGTATTCCAGGAACAGAGATAGGAGTTGGTGGCACCTCTGGTGAGGCTGTTTAACTTGTTCCTGGATACTGGATGGGTGCCAAGCAACTGGAAGACAGCAGTCGTGGTGCCATTACATGGGGGGAGGGGGCAGCAGGAAGGAGATGGGAAATTTTACCCGGTCCAGCCTCACCTCGGTGGTGGGGAAGGTGATGGAGGTGCTATTTGAAGGAAAGAGTGGTAAACTACCTGTTAGATAACGGACTACTGGATGACAGGCAGCATGGCTTCACAACTAGGAGGTCATGTCAGATAAATTTAAGAGTTCTTTGATTGGGTGTTGAAGGTGGTTGATCAGGGTGGGGAGGTGTACGTAGCCTATCTGGACTTCAGGAAGGCCTTCGGTACCGTCCCTCACAGAAAGCTGTTAAATAAGCTGGAAAGCTTAGGGGCAGGACAGAAATTATCTAGGTGGGTGGAAAACTGGTTGAAAGGCAGAAGTCAGAGGGTGGTGGTTAATGGGGTACATTCCAGGGAGATGGGAGCGATGAGTGGGGTGCCCCAGGGGTCGGTACTGGTACCACTCCTTTTTAATATCAAATTAGTGTTATAGGAGATGGGCTGGAGGGGAGAGTGTACCTATTGGCAGACGATATGAAGATCTGCAATAGGGTGATCTCCCCGGTGGGAGGAGGCCATGATGCAAGACCTGAAGATTCTGGAAGGGTGGTCCGAAACCTGGCAGCTGAAATTCAGTGTTAAAAAGTGTGCAGTGATGCACATGTGGCATAAAAATCCGCAAGCAACTTACACTCTGGGGAATGGGGAGTAATTAAGCCAGCTGAGCAGGAGAAGGATCTGGGGGTTATAATATCAAGCAACCTTAAGGTAGGTAATCAATGCAGCAAAGCAGTGGAAAGGGCAAATGGAATGTTGGCTTGCATTGGGAGGGGCAAAACAAGCAGAAGGAGGGAGGTACTGACGCATCTTTATAAAACCATGGTGAGGCCATACCTGGAGTACGGGGTTCAGTTCTGGAGACCACACCTATACAAGGACATAGATGAGATTGAGAGGGTACAGAAAAGAACAACTAAGATGGTGCATGGTATGCAGAGGAAGCCATATGAGGAGAGGTGGAGGGAATTAGATCTGTGCCCATTGGAGATTAGAAGGGAGAGGAGGGACATGAGAGAAACATGTAAGTACATGAAGAGGATCTATAAGGTTAGGGAGGGAAGCTTACTTAAAAGGAAGATGGGGGTTGAAACTAGAGGGCATGGTCTAAGACTGGAAGCAGGAAGATTTAGAGGTAATGTGAGGGGGCATTACTTCATGGAGAGGGTGGTGGAGACCTGGAATAAACTACCAGAGGAAGTGGTGGGGGCTGAAATGGTGGAGGGATTCAAGAGGGCATGGGACAGACAAAAGGGGCTGCCAAGTAGGTGAAGAGAGGTCCCATGACACAGGGGATGAGTGGGGGAAGGGATAGACTTGATAGGCCAGAGGGTCCTTTTCTGCCATCAGATTTCTATGATTCTATAATTCTGTTAAGATCTTAAGGGAAGATAGGTTCCATCAGGAAAGAAACAGGCCTAAACTACTTTTTACCCAGTCATGCCATGGAAAAAACCCATACCCAAGACTGGCTCTATGATACTGGTTCGACAACACTTTCGCTGACCGACATCATGACAATGGGATTTATGGTCGACGGAAATCCTGATTGTCTCCTGGTCTGTCTTTCTATCTGTCAGGGGGGCTTCACCCCCCCAACCCCCCCATTCCTATTATAAATCAACTCTGAGTTGGAATTAATTTGGGGAGGGTGTGCAGGACCAGGAGACAGTGTACCCCTGTTCCAGGTGCACCAACACAGCAAACTGTCGACGAACTGACAATTTTGTCGACAGCAATGTAGGTGGCTGTGTTAGTGTCGTGGACCGTGGCACATACCCCCAAGACCTGTCCTACTCACATGATGTGAAAATAAAGTATGGAAGGGTCTACGGTGTTTAAACCACCTTTATGAATTGGAAAACAAGTAACATTTAGTTTTAGATGACTGCCCCAAAGCATTTGGAAAAAAATGCTTTATATTCATGTTTCAAATTCCAAAGGAGGGGGGAACAAAACTAAGAAAGGTAAATAAGGTACCCAAAATTTCTTTATAATACATGCTATCTTCATTTTGGAAAATTTCCAAGTTTTCCACTGATTCACTTTACTGCTAAAAATTTCAATTTTCTCATTCCATTTCAGAACTGGTAAATCCTCTTGGGCAAATTAAATGCCTAACACACAGACAGGAATGTTATATATTCCAATGCAGATACATAGTTTGTATTGGCAGGAGTAGTACCCACCCTTAATCCAAAACATTTATTTTTATTTACTGTAGAACCCGAAACTGATACGAACATACAAAGAAGCCAGCAGAATTAGGCCTTTTGGTCAATCTAGTCTGTTCATTGTGCAGGGTTCTCAGCTCAGGCTGTTATCCCTGCTCCCCTCTCTCCTTCGTCTCCATCCCTTCTCCCCATATATCTATCCCAACCTTTCTTGAAGCTGCCCACCATCTCCAATTGGATCATCTCTTCTGGCAGCTCTTCTCCATTTGCTCACCACCCTTTCTGTGAAGAAGCATCTTCTAACCTCCCCCTTAACCCCCCCCTTAACCTCCCCAACTTTAGGCTTTGCCACTCCTAGTTTTGCTACAGCTTAGCCTGAAGAGACCCTCCCTGTTCATCTTATTAATCCTTTCTAGCACCTGACGGTCTCAGTCATGTCTCCCCTCTCCCTCCTGTCCTCCAGGGAGTACGTGTATAGGGCCCTCAGTCTCTCTTCATACAATTTACCCTGCTACCCTGCAGTCATCTTCGTTGCCCTGCTCTGAACTGTCTCCATCAGGTTGATGTCTTTTTTAAAGGTGAGAGCTCCAGAACTGCACTGCATACTTCAGATGCGGCCTCACCAGTGACCTGTACAAGGGCAATACCACGTCCTGTCACCAATTTGCTGATCCCCCTGGCTATGCACCCCAACATCCTGTTTGCCCTTGCTACTGCCTTCTTGCACTGCGTAGAATGCATCAGGGCACTAGTTATCATCACTCCCAGGTACTTCTGCTCTGTGGGAGAAATCTGGGCCCCTCCCAGGGAGTACTCTGTCCTGGTGTTTTTGGCTCCAGGGTGCATAACCTTGCACTTCTTGGCACTGAAGCTCATTTGCCAGATCCCAGACCACTTTTCATGTCTTCTTAGGTCCTCTATAAGGTCCTGTATCCCCACGGCTGAGACCACCTTGCCACAGAGCTTGGTGTCATCTGCAAAAATACACATTTTGTCCTTGAAACTGTAACCACCCTAGGTGGCGCTATCCCAAGGGCTATTACCCCTGCCTGCTTGGCTAGTAGCAGGTTAAGGGGCCTAGGTTCAGTGACTGGTGCATCCACCCAAAGGTCAGAGTTGGTATCAGTCTGACTAACCAGGCCACAGCCCTCTGGGACACTGTAACCCCCCTTGTCTCCTGCTAGTGGCCCACACAGTACACAATGTTTACCTTCCCAATACCCCTGATAGGCTTTACCCAGACACCTAGATTTAGCAC
This sequence comes from Neoceratodus forsteri, assembly GCA_016271365.2. Classification (NCBI taxonomy): domain Eukaryota; kingdom Metazoa; phylum Chordata; order Ceratodontiformes; family Ceratodontidae; genus Neoceratodus; species Neoceratodus forsteri. The sequence continues at coordinate 1,547,147,135 of CM057455.1, read as the reverse complement.
TTACCCCCAGGACTGGTTCCTTCCACTTGGCTGTGGGGACCCCCTGTAAAATAAGGAGATGCAAGACAAAAAAAAAACTATGCAATACCTTAGGCATAAACAGACACCATAGTCAATGTAAATTGCAGAAAAAAGTAGATCTGATTTATTCAGGGGGCTATAACAAGGATGGGGGTAATCAGGTTAATTGGCTTAATCACACTATAAATATCACATTTGTGCATGTAGACAGTGTCCCTATCAGTCACACTCTCTGGGTACCCAGGATGGAGAGGGGGGCTAACCAGGACTGTTGCCCGGGGTAGGCCGGTGTTGCAGCTGGTAGAGGCCCTGTGAGGAAAAAGAAATAACATGCACCCTTTCTAATTGTAATCTGGAGCGAGAGGGCTCAGTTCGTGTAAACAACACAACAAAATAATCAGGTGACACACTTTTTGATTTAAAAGATGGCTGCAGGGGAGCTATCCTGATAGTTACTCATGGTACCCAAGACTGAACACAGGATGGACGGTGGTCGAGACTATAGCTGGATTTTCTGGATTGCCAGAAGAAGCAGGGCCCACACGAGTAACTTCTGCGGCGGTCCTGTTCAGGTATGGAGCAGGGGGCTGATCCCCTGGCAGGTCCCTTTCAATGGATTTTCTCTATGCAGTGGGGTAGGGAGACAAGGCCCTTGTGGCAGGGCCTAACTGCATTAGGCAGCAGCGGATTCAGTCTGAATTGAGCTGGGTATAACTTCCCAGCCCTCAGCACACAACTCAGCTCAGGGGAAACCAGACTGCGATTCCCCTTCAGTTCACAGCACATTCATATGTAAAATGCCAGCAGCACACAGTTCAAGCTGGGGAAAAACCAGATTGCGAGTCCCCCTCCAGTTCACAGCACATTTATATGTACAAGCCAGCAACATGCAGTTCGCACAGTGGGAAACACAGCACATTCACATGTACAAGTCAGCAGCACACAGCTTACATGCAGCCAAACTAAATCGTGATTCTCTTTCAGTACACAGCACATTTATATACCAGAATTCTAACTGTACCATCCAAATGCTCCCCTCTCACGATCACAAGTCTCTGAATACTCTGGGAGCTCAGAAGTGGCTGGAATTCCTGACAGGCTGATCGCATTCAGCAAAATCCTTGGTCTTTTACAGGTTGAGCCTGGTTACACCTTGGTGGCTTCTTTCACTCTCACAAACTCAGATTTAGTCCAAAAGTACTTTTTCTGTCCCTCTCAGGGCAGAAACAAATCAGCAGGCCAGATGGCAGGCCTTCCACAGTTCTTCTGCATGAACTACTGCACAAAACGGTCGCTCGAACACACGAGCTGCTGCTCGCTCAGCTTCCAACTTAGATCTGGCTTGCCAGCAGACAGCTCAGGGCATTTCCTTTAGATCCAAAAGGTTCGATTGGTCATTTCAGCTGTCAGTCACAATATGCTCCGCCTGTTGGTGCAAAAAGGCACCAATAGTCCAAAACTACAATTCCCAAAGTATGGCACCACACAGTCCCACTCTAACAGGCTCCACTTTAGAGTCCTAAAGTACTGATTGGTCCAATTCGGCAGTTCAGGACCAATATGATGAAGTTAAACAGAAACAGTCCTTGCTGCAAACAAAAGGCAGGTTAGAACAAACTCCATTTTCATCACTATTCTAAATGATTACCAGCAATTAGTTACATCTTTCAGCAGGGCTCCCTCTGCACAAATAGCGATGATAGAAACAGAGTGATTATTCAGCAGACTGGGCGGGACTCAAGCAGGGAAACACTCAGACCTCCCCATTTAGAATACTTATATCTGCAATCAGGCAACACTTAAAGAGACAGTATGTGGAGGCTTTAAAGGCGCTCACTGGCAACAACATTTAAATGGCTTTAGCGCCAAACACCAACCAGGCAGTGAGCAACTAGGCGAGCTCGTGGAAGACTTTTCGGGAACCCCCATTTATAGGGGGGTTGCAATACCACTCCCAATATTTATTTATTGAATTGTGTTGACCAGGTAGGCCCACTGAGACTAGAAGTCCCTTTTTCAGGGGCAAACCAAGGGGGCATACAGATGGCAACCAACTGAAAATGAACCAGATTAAGCTGTTGGTGGTATTTTTTTTTAATGAATGGGGAAAATTTGGCCAGGACACCAGGGAAAGTCACCTACTCTTTTCAAGAAGTGCCATGGGATCTTTAGCGTCCACCTGAACAACCACCAGAACAGGCTGATGAGCCCTCGGTTTAATGTCTCATCCAAAAGACAGCACCTCAGGAGTGCAGCATCCCCCTCATGATGCACTACAGTGTCAGTATCGGGATTTACCCCAAGTGCCTAGTGTGGGGCTAGAACCTACAGCCTTTCAATCTTCTGGCACAGAGATGAGTGTGCAACCTGCTGAACCACTGATACTGATGTATCAATATCATTAATGAAAATGTTGAATAGCACTGGCCCTAGCACTTAGATGCCATTTGTGACCACCCTGGTGCTAGACAACTCTCCCCCAACCATAACATTTTGGGTCCTGTTTCCTAGCCAGTTTTCCACTCATCTAACCATCTTCTGTCCTACTCTGAGGTTTGCCAACTTCCTGATCAGCCTCCTGCGGGGTACAGAGTCAAAGGCCTTGCTAAAATCCAGGTAGAGGATGTCCACTGCTTGGCCCCTGTCCACTGTTTTGGTTACCCAGTCAAAGAAGTCAACCAGATTCATTTGACAGGACCTCCCTCCCATAAATCCATGCTGCCTTACATCCTGGATTCAAAGTTTGTCTAGGTGCTCTATCAATCATTCCTTCAGTATAGTCTCTATAAGTTTGCACACTATCGAAGTGAGACTGACCGGTCTGTGGTTCTCAGGTCGTCCCCGGGGTCACTGTTGTGGAAGGGCACTGCATATGCCATTCTCCAGTCCTGTGGTACCATGCTCAACTCCAGTGGACAACTGTACAGGTCCACCAGTGGCTCCTCAAGCTCCCCCACCAGTTCCCTGAGCACTCTAGGGTGCATTCCATCTGGGCCTGGTAGTTTGTCTATCCTCAATACTAGTCACCTCTTTCTTCACTCTTCACCCTTCTATTGCCCCATCTGTCCTCATCCCCCCTTCCGATCCTCTTTCCCCCCTTGTTGGCACCAGTTTGTCTTTTTCCTTGGTGAAGACAGAGCAGAAGTATTCATTGATTACCTTAGCTTTCTCCCTATTTTCCTTCACCCACCTGTCTCTTTGTCTTAGTCTAACTATCCCATCTCTCTTGTCCCTCTTCTCGCTTATGTAGCAGAAGAAAGCCTTCTCCCCTTCTTAATACCCTCTGTTAATTGCAATTCCTTCTGTGCCTTAGCACCCTGAACCACCCTTCTTGCCACCATAGAAACATAGACTTTGACGGCAGATAAGGACCACTTGGCCCATCTAGTCTGCCCATTTTCCTACCTACAGAAAAGGCCATAGATCCTAGTTAACCAACAGCATATTTCTTCCTGCCCCCAACAAGAATTGCCTTATGTCTGTCCCATGCATTCTTGAATTCTCCCACAGTTTTAGACCCCACAACCTCCTCAGGAAGGCTGGTCCATGCATCCACTACCCTCTCTGTGAAATAATACTTCCTTACATTGCCCCTGAACTACCCTCCCTCTATCTTTAAATTGTGTCCCCTTGTTCTTGCAAGTCTCTTTTTCTGAAAGATGCTACCCTCTTGGACTTTGTTGATTCCACTGAAGTACTTAAATGTTTCTACCCCCTCTCCCTTCTTTCCTCAAGGGTATACATGTTAAGCTCCTTTAGTCTCTCCTCATATGGCTTCTCTTGCAGACCCTGCACCATTTTAGTTGCCCTCCTCTGGACTGCCTCTATCCTGTCTATGTCCTTGCAGAGATGGGATCTCCAGAACTGGATGCAGTACTCCAGATGGGGTCTCACCAACTGTCTGTACAGAGGATAACAACTTCCTGTTTTCTGCTGCTGATGCCTCTCCTGTGCATCCCAGTATACCCCCAGCCCTCCATGCTGCCTTCTCACATTGCTTGCTAACCTTAAGGTCATTTGATATGATTACCCCAGGTCCCTTTCCTTTTTTGTTGTTACTACCCCCCACACTGTGTATTCTTCCCCTGGATTCTTGTTTCCCAGGTGCATTATTTTGCACTTCTTTGCATTGAATCCTAGATGCCATACTTCTGATCATTCCTCCAACCTTGCCAAGTCCCTTCTCAGCCTTTCCACGCCTCCTTGTGTATCATCCCTGTTGCAGATCTTTGTGTCATCTGCAAAGAGGCATACTTTTCCTTCCAGTCCCTCTGCAATGTCACTTAATGAAGATATTAAAAAGGACTGGACCCAATACTGAACCCTGTGGTACCCCACTAGTAACCCCTCTTCCTTTAGAGTGGACTCCATTTACAATTACCTTCTGTGTCCCGTTGTCCAGCCAATGTTTTACCCAGGCTACCACCCTAGGACCCACTCCCAGGCTGGTTAATTTGACTATTAATCTTTTGTGTGGGACTGTGTCAAATGCCTTGCTAAAGACTATGTAGGCCATGTCCACAGCCCCTTACTGGTCTACTACTTTGGTCACCCAGTCAAAGAAATCTATTAGATTCATCTGACATGACCTTCCCTCTGTGAACCCATACTGTCTTGGGCCCTGTGCCCCACTGGCCTCTAGGTACTCAACTATTCTTTCCTTCAGAAGTGACTCCATCATTTTCCCTACCACAGAGGTCAGACTGACAGGTCTGTAGTTTCCTGCCTTTGTCATGGTCCCACTTTTGTGAAGGGGAATCACAACCACCTTCCTCCAGTCCTCGGGTACCACACCATCCTCCCATGATTTATTAAAACGAGTAGCCAGTGGTTTCACTAGTTCCCCCCTTAATTCTTTTAGAATTCTGGGCTGAATTCCATCAGGCCCCATTGCTTTGTCCACCTTCAGTTTTAGGAGTTCTTGCAGAGCCCTTCCTTCTGTTAAAGGACTGGGATTGATCCCCCTATCAAGAGTGCTTCTGTTAATTGGATTAGGCACTTCCCCCTCCTCTTTTGTGAATACTGAGCAGAAATGTTCGTTCAGTATCCCTGCTTTTTCACTATCCCCCTCTGCCCACCCACTGTTCATCCTATTCAGCCTCGCTATCCCTCCCTTTGTCTTTCTACGCACGCTGATGTACCTATGTAACCCCCCTGCGAATGGGGGTTCCCAAAAGACTTCCAGGAGCTTGCTTGAATGCTCCAAGCCTGAATGGTGTTTGGCATTTAAGCCATTTATCAGTGAGTGTTTTAGAACCTCTGGTACTGTCTCTTTAAGAGCTGTCTGCTTGCAGACATAATTAGTTGTATGGGGGACTGTGTGCTTCTCTGAGTACCACTCGAGCTGCTGCCAATTCACTTAATTTTGCAGTCACTAGGGTGCAAAGGAACCTATCTGAAAGATGTAACTGTTTGCCAGAAATTCTTTAGAGTAATAATGAAATTACAGTTTGTCTAACCTGCTTTCTTGCAGTCAGAACTGTGTCTGCTAGTTCCCCATTCTAGTTTTGAACTGCTGAACTGGACCAATCAGTGTGGGGTAGCTAGCTCTAAAATGGTGCCTTGGACGAATCAGAACTTGGACTCATAATCTGAGGCCAGCCACAAGAGGATTGTATGGGCAGTGACTCTGGGAGATGTAGTTTAGACTTCAGTGCCTTTTTGGACCAACAGCAGCAGTCTATTGTGGTGACAGCCAATCCAGTCAAGAACTGGGAGGAACTCAAAGGAAGTGCCGGTTTTGTCGGTTGGAGTTTCAGTTGAGCTTTGGCAGTGAGAGGAAGGAGCCCTGTGATTTTTCAGTGTGCAGTTTTAGTCAAAAGCGTGTGTAAGGCCCAGAGTTCGGTCTGCAGCTTGTGTAACAGCTTGTTAGGACTGAATCCGTCCTGTGAAAAGAATCAAAGGATCTCTGAAGAGTAGAAACCAGGCTCACCCTGTAGAAGACTGGAGGAATTGCTGAAAATTACACTCGGTCTGTCAGGAACTGAATCTGCTGTGTGTTCTCCCGGGTATTGTGCAGTAATTGCGATCGGGATACAGATGCAGCCTGCCTGGTATAGTGCTTTCTTTTATATGGATGTGTGAAGAGGTTTGTGTACCTCAAGTGAGCCCTGCTGACATTGAAGGACCCTATCTTATTTGGAGGTCGTGAGTACTAATTCAGGGTCACTCCCTGTTGAATTGCACATTAAATCCAAATGGAATTACTGTACTGCTGACTGTTTAATTCTCCTTTTCTCTGTGTGAAAGGGTCCCTACCAGCTGCCACGGTTTGGACTAGCCACTAGGGCTTGGGTACCCAGGGACAGTAACTGATAGGGATGGCCTGTGCACAGAGCCATGAGTAGATTATTAGAGTGATAAGCTAATTAACCATTTCCCCTGTCCTTGTTATCCCCCTAAATAAATCAGAGCTGCTTGTTTAGCAAAGTTATACTGCCTGAGGTATTTGTCTATGTTAAAGTACTGTACTGTGATTGTTGCACTGTATCTCATTACAGGAGGTCCCAGTGCGGAACCAGACCTGGGGTAAGTGTATACTGTGAAGGTAATTCTGATATATTGTGTGGGCCACTAGTGGGAAGAAAGGGGTTGCAGTGTCCCAGAGGGCTGTGACCAAGTTAGTTTAACTATTGCAACCCTGACCTCTGGGTGGAGGCACCGCCATTGGCTCCAGGCCCTCAACCTGTTAGTGGCAAATCAGGCAGGGTAGTACCCCTGGGATAGCGCCATCTGGGGTTACACCTATAAAGGTTTTATCCCCTTCTTAACTGAGGTTGGCTGTCTTTTCCTCAGTTTGGGCCTTTGCTATTCTGACTTCCCTCCTGCTTCCTTCTGCCTTAACTGGTACAGCTCTCTGTCCTGCTCCTTCTGTGTTTCCTTATACTTCCAGAATGCTATCTTTTTCTTCCTGACTTTCACAGCCATCTCTTTTGAGAACCATAGTGGCTTTTTCTTTCATTTTGATTTGTTTATTTGCTTCACACAAAGGCTTGTTGCCTCCGTGATGGCAGTTTTGATGATTCCCCATTGTTGCTCCACACCTCCTTCTAGCCTGTTTGCTAGTTCTTTTCTGAGGCGCTCTCCCACCTTGCCAAAGTCAGCCCTCCTGAAGTCCAGTACCCTCACTTTTGTATGGCTTGACTCTGTAGCTGAGTTTAACATGAACCACACTGTTTGATGGTCACTTGTTCCCAGATGGCAACCCACTTCTAGATCTGAGATCCTCTCCCTGCCCCCAATTCAGAGTACGAGGTCTAAGATTGCTCCCTCATGAGTGGGTTCTGAAACTAGCTGTCTGAGGCCTGCCACCTGTAGGGCATCAAGAATGGCCCTGCTCTTGGATGTGGCTGCAGCAAATGTGCTTCAGTTAACATCTGGCATATGCAGGTCTCCCATTAACAGTATCTCCCCTTTCTCTGCCATTCTAAGAATGCCTTCTATCATATCCTTGTCCATACCCTTCCCCTGACATGGAGGTCTGTACACAACCCCTGTGCGGATTGTGGTGCCCTTCCAGTCTCCAAGGTAACCCACAGTGCCTCCTCTCCTCCCTGTTTACTCTTTTGTTCAGTTGCTTTTATCCCTTCCTTTACATAGAGAGCTACTCCTCCCTCTCTTCTCCCCTGCCTGTCTCTCCTGTAGGTTATGTACCCTGGTATGTTAACATCCCAGTCATGGTTTTCTGTGTACCATGGTTCTGTGACTGCTACGATATCCAGGCATCTCTCTTCCATCAAGGCCACCAGCTCAGGGAGCTTGTTGCCCAGACTACGGGCATTGGTACTCCCTCCTGGACAGATGCAGCCCATCATGCTAGTATAGGCTTGCATCACTCCAGGTGGACCCCCATTCCCCTATGAAGCCAAATCCCTGAGCTCCACACCAGTTTTTCGACCACTGATTGAATCCCATGATGTGGAACACCCTAGCCTCTCCTATGCCATAGATGGGCAGCACCTCCGAGAAGGTTACCATGTGTGCTACTTGTTTAAGACCCCTCCCCAATTCCACAAACTCTTCCTGCACTTCTCTAATCCCTTTCTTAGCCAGGTCATTTGTCCCTAGGTGGGCAATGGCATCCAGCTCCCTCCCCTGTGCAACTGCTCTGGCAATCCTGAGGATTCGCTCCCTGTCCCTCCAAGCCATGGTGCCAGGCAGGCACCTTACCTCCCTCTCCCCTTCCTCCCCCAGTTCTATCTTCCTAACAATGGAGTCCCCCACCAGGAGTTGTTTCCTTCCCCTGCGGGGTCCCTGCCACCCTCCTGTGGGTCTCCTTTGTGGAGGTTCCCAGCATCCTCCTTGGTCTCCACTGTGGGTGCATCCATAGAGGAACCACACTTTGCCAGAATGGCATAGGGATTGTGGAGAGGTACAGCTGGAGGGATGCGCCTCTGTTCCACCACCCTCACCCTTCCTGAGCCCACTGTGGTCCAGCCGCTCCTCTTTTTTGGCAACCTCTGAGGCAATGGCAGTGGCACTGGTGGTCCCTGGATGGATGAGCAACGTCCTCCCTCAGCCCAGTGAGGTGCCTGTAGATGGGACAACACCGCATCCTCCAGAACATCCCCCAGAAGACTGCTGCTCCACAGCCACTGCACTGCACCACTCCCATCATGTCTTATTTCTGGCTCCTGAACTGTTTGCAGTCCTTACTCTTTCCTCTGTTTTTTTCTCTCTCTCTCTCTCTCCTTGCTTTCTGCTTGTGTGCCCTTTAAGCTCTTGATTGTTCTGTTCTGAGACAAGAATATCCTATATTTCTCAGTAGACCCCTTACTTGCTCAGAGGCAGACCTCCAGCAGCTAGAGGGGGCCGGAGAGTTACTCTTGCCCTTCTAGGATGGTGGGTCTTTGGTGGCTCTGTGATCACTCACTTCCTGCTCCCAAACAGGAAGTTCCTGTTGTCAGTCAAATCCTGTGCCTATAAAAGTAGAACTAGCTTTGGGGGGGAGGGAAGAAGGGCAATATAGTCCCAGTAGAGAAGTCCAGTCACACAGCAGTCCTTCCTCCTGGAGTCTTCTGTCAAGCTACTAGCAGAATCTTTCTAAGGCAGTCTTTAAATGTAGCTTCCTTCTAGGTAAGCCACTCCCCCTACTTACTAGATCTTTCTACAAGTAATTTAAACCTCACAGCTATCAAGGCCCTTCAATCACCTGAGATTTACACCTAAATAACTGTTCAGATAACCATTCAGTTCAGTTAACTCAGACAAACACACACTTTTTTTTTTTTCCTAAATTAAAGGTCCAAGTACAAGAGTTCTACTTCTTTAGTCCCAGCAGAGAAGTCCAGTCACACAGCAGTCCTTTCTCCTGGTGTCTTCTGCCAAGCTACTAGCAGAATCTTTCTAAGGCAGTCTTTAAATGTAGCTTCCTTCTAGCTAAGCCACTCCCCCTACTTACTAGATCTTTCTACACGTAATTTAAACCTCACAGCTATCAAGTCCCTTCAATCACCTGAGATTTACACCTAGATAACTGTTCAGATAGCCATTCAGTTCAGTTAACTCAGACAAACACATACTTTTTTTGTTTTGTTTGTTATTTTTTTTTACCCTAAATTAAATGTCCAAGTACAAGAGTTCTACTTCTTTAGTCCCAGCAGAGAAGTCCAGTCACACAGCAATCCTTTCTCCTGGTGTCTTCTGCCAAGCTACTAGCAGAATCTTTCTAAGACAGTCTTTAAACATAGCTTCCTTCTAGCTAAGACACTCCCCCTACTTACTAGATCTTTCTACAAGTAATTTAAACCTCACAGCTATCAAGTCATTTCAATCACCTGAGATTTACACCTAGATAACTGTTCAGAAAACCATTCAGTTCAGTTAACTCAGACAAACACACACTTTTTTTTTGTTTTGTTTGTTAGGTTTTTTTTACCCTAAATTAAAGGTCCAAGTACAAGAGTTCTACTTCTTTAGTCCCATCAGGGAAGTCCAGTCACACAGCAGTCCTTTCTCCTGGTGTCGGCTGCCAAGCTACTAGCAGAATCTTTCTAAGGCAGTCTTTAAATATAACTTCCTTCTAGCTAAGCCACTCCCCCTACTTACTAGATCTTTCTACAAGTAATTTAAACCTCACAACTATCAAGCTATTTCAATCACCTGAGATTTACACCTAGATAACTGTTCAGATAACCATTCAGTTCAATTAACTCAGACAAACACACACTTTTTTTTTGTTTTTGTTTGTTAGTTTTTTTTATCCTAAATTAAAGGTCCAAGCACAAGAGTTCTACTTCTTTAGTCCCAGCAGAGAAGTCCAGTCACACAGCAGTCCTTTCTCCTGGTGTCTTCTGCCAAGCCACCCTCACATATCCTAGGTATTTTTCCCAGTCCTCCTCTCTCTTGGTCTTCTTGAATTTGCTATAGGCCAACTTCTTTTTCTTTACTGCCCGGGCTACCTCAGAGCCGTACCAGCTGCATGTTTTTACCTTTGAGTTCTTCATCTTGTATCTAGCACACTCCTCGGTTGCAGTTCTTAAGTATTCCTTAATAAGAGCCCATTTTTGGTCCACCTCCATAGTCCCTGTAATTTTCAATAGGTGCCTTTTTAGTACTTCTCCCATTCTGCTAAAGTCTGCCATCCTAAAAGTCCAGGATTTTGGTCCCAGTGGGGACACTTTCCCTGCCAATGTCCAGCCGGAACCATACTGAGCGATGATCACTTCCACCCAGTGGCTTCCTGACTGTTATGTCCTGTATGTGCTCTCCATTCGTGAGCACCAGGTTAAGGATTGCCTCTTCCCTGGTGGGTTCAGTGACACCTTGAGTCAGAAACCCATTCTGAATCACTTCTAGAATTTTCTGACTCCTGGCACATGTTGTGGTCGGTATATTCCAGTCCACCCTGGGCAGGTCGAAGTCCCCCCTATTACCACATCACCCTTCTCCACAGCCCTCAGAGTTTGTGAACTCAGGTCCTTGTCCAATTCTTAATCCTGACTGGGTGGTCTGTACACCACTCCCAACCTTACTACTGGTCTGTAATTGGACCCACATTGCTTCTGCTTCCCCTCTTCTGCCTCCTCCCTTGTACTTGTTATACCCTACCTAATGAATACTGCCACCCATCCTTCTTTGCTTATGGCTCTGTCCCTCCTGTAAAGTTTATATCCCAGAATTTAGAGGCCCCAGTTGTAGTTAGGTGTGGCCCAAGTCTCAGTTTTACCCGCAATGTCCACTCACCCCTCTGCAAGTAACACTGGCAGGTCATCCATCTTGTTTCAGAGACTGTGTGTGTTCATTGACACCACCCTCCACTTTGAGTCTGAGCACTCATCATTTCTTTTGCTATGAGTTTCCCCTTTGTATTCATATGCTTCCCCCTCCCCAATTATCTAACTGCCCTGCTCTCCCTTCCCTCTTTTTTCCCATTGTACTGTTATGGGGGGAGGGGCAGGTCCATTCATTAGCACCTACAGGAGTCAATGTGCCCTAAGACCTCCTGTCCCCCCCCTCAGTAGTTGAAATTAAGTTTATGAGTAATGTATCCCCCCAGCCTGTCCCTGAGTACCCTGAGCCCTCCCTGTTGAGATGTAGTCTGTCCTGTGCATAGAGAGATTTATTTGATTGTGTCTCCCCCCCAGTCTCCTAAGCAGTCAAACCATAGAAAATTACTCTAGAAAAGGACTCTATTGTGTCTCATACTGCTTGGTCAGTCACCTTCAGCCATAAAGAGACAAATATTGCCTACATATGGTGTCATTTTCAACTGGCCAGACACTCCCGGAGAGGTCAAACCTGCAATATTCTGGTTCCAGAGTACTATGTGTGCTTAATAAGCAGAGCCAAGGAAAAAATGTATAATAAGAACTCAGGTAACAACTCTGATGGACGTCCACATTAACTAAGGTTTCCTTCCCCAAATAAGCAGTCTTTAATGGTATAATCATAGCATCTTTAAAAAACTAATGTATCCAAGAGATAAATTTGATGGGTATATGAAAATGTTTTCCAAAAAAGCATACATGTATGAATGGGACACCTTGTTATAAGTCTTCTCCACAACAAGGAGTAACCACTCACTGTTTTCTGATTTCTCTGTTCAAAATCATCTATTAATATAAATAAATGTTCCTGGATGAATTTATTAGGGATAGAGCAGGTCTGTGCATACTCAATCAATTATTTTGCTACTTAGTCCAATAAAAGATATCAACAACTTGTTTCCCCTTCATCAATTATATAAAACAAGTGGTGGACATAGTTAAATTTATGGGTGTAGTTCACCTGGATTTGGAAACGCTTTCTATACAGTTCTTTAGAAAATTTTATTTCAAAAGTTTCACCAGGAAACACATACTGAGCTTATAACAGCTTGTCTCCAGATGTGTCCAGGAGGATTGGGGAGGGGAGAAGGCAGTGAAAATACATAACGTAAGGTACAGTAGTATTAAAAATAAAGTACAATAAAAATACATGCAATATAATAAAGTGTAATAAATGACAGTGCAGTTACAATTTGCAGGCAGAATATTCAGAGCTACATGAAATAAACATGAGTATAATGCAAATTAAGATGCAAGTGTTATGTAGTACAGGAAGCAGTGCCAGACAGTAGCAGATTGCTATCACTTAAATACTCACTAAAAATACCACCAACAACTTAATCTGGTTCAAGGTCGGTTGGCATTCATTTGTATCCTCCTCCCCTGGTCATGCCTGAAAACAGGCAAGAATTTGTCTAGTGCACTTACCCGGTCAACAGAAACTAAATAAATAAATACATACATGGAAGAGTCCCATTTGTTGTGTGAGCAGGCAGATCAGCCCCCATTCAACTGTGCTTTTATAAGTCCCTTGTTTTGAGTTGGGGAACATTTCTGACTCCCTATCTCCCTGTGCCAGTCCATAAAGGTCAATGAAAATTTTTACTAATTAGGTTTTCAGGGCACTAGGCTCCCAGACAGGACATCTTTAAACCCCAGTCCTGTTGGGAACAGTAGAAAGCCCTTTTGGGCTTCTATGGCTCCTGTAATAGGGTAAGTAAATGGCTTCAATAACTGTCATGGGTAGTACTGCAGATAACCTTGCACGTGTGTGGACTCCTTGTAATGGTGACCCCTTGGTTTGTTACCTCTTTGCAATTCCGCTCTTTGACTGTAACCCATGTCTCTGAAATGGTGCTCTTACACCTGGTACCTCTTTTTTCCTCTGCAGGAATCTGAAAACCTTAATAGTTCATGCTTCTCTGAAGACATATACTTACTACAGTTAGAAACGGGGTCCGATTTTTCAAAGGTTGATGCACGTCAAACCCTATGTTTGGCACAACTATGTCAAAGGTCTTTGATGTGACTGCGCCCCGTTTTAGTACATTGGACACATTTGCAACAGTTTCCACACTTTACAGCAGCTTGGGCCAAACATTTGGCACAAGCCCCATAAAAAGGATCCCCCAAATGGTGCAAGTTACTAGGGAGCAGCTGGTTGAACTTGTGGCATTTGGTGAACAGGGATGAAAATCCCAATCGGCACTGAGAAAATGCCATAAGTCCCCTGCGCCGTATGTTCAGCACACCAGGGGCTTGTGACATACAGTATGCAGGGCTTTTGAAAATTAAATCCATGGTCTTTCCACACTGCAGATCTTATACAAATACTACATTTTATTCAAGGAAATGCGAAGGCAGATTTAACATTTTACAGGTCCAATTCAGTCTTTTCTTTAGGTCTGGGTGTTTACTGTAGAGATCCCAATCAATCCCAACTCTGTCCCTCTCAGACTGATTCTGTGACAGTATGTCTTGTACTGAAATGATGCTAGTCAGTTGGTGACATGAATGTCTCTAGTGCTTAGTTTGAGCTGTTCCCCATTCTGTAACTTAGCTTAAGACTATCTAGAAAGCGTGATGGCATTGCCAAACTTTGTCTTTTTTTAAATACGTTTTTGTTGATTTTCAACAGGAAGAGGGCAAAGGGAACAGTGGAGACACATACAGAGTATCAAAGTGTGATACATACTGTACAACTTCATGATATGCATTGGCAGTGATATATATGACCCAAACTGGGATCGAAGCCTATCCAGGCACTAGAAACATTTATAACTGTGGGCCATTGAGATGTAGGTAGTTAGAAAATCAGAATGTTTCCGCTCAAGTTGTTTACCTAATTTAATGGTATAACCTCCTGGGTTATTTTAATGCAGGGTTTCTGACAGGAAAATATCTCACTTCATTCAGACAGATTCATATACTGTACACCTATTCTGGGTCTAGAAGAATAAACCAGCTATTCTAAGGTGGCAGCCAGGGATACTCATCTAAGACACTCCTGGTAATCTGGTGGCGCTTCTGCCTTCCAATGGGAGAGAATTACATGTTTAGATATTAAAACCAAAAATATCAACAGACCAATTTCTTCGAAGGATAACAATTATATATTCAATCAGGCCATGCCTGCCATATCCTCTGCTGTATATATTTTTGGTCCTGGTGCAGGTTCCTCCAATTTTCCTGACTTGACTGGTCAGAACTGGAAATGTGCACAGTCCAACTGTCCTTTATTCTTTTATATTCAAAAGACTGGTATGTGCCATGCTAGCCTACACAAAACCATAGCAAAATTATAAAAAGGATTTTTTTCCGCTGGTAGATATGATGCCTCTGTTATGCTAAGTTTAAGATGCAGTACATGCTTTTGAAGCATCAGGTGTGTTAACAATCATTTATGTTAAATATTTTAGCTGATGAACAGGTACTAAGGCCTTAAAAGCTTCTAGCTTGCACTTTTAGATAGCAGCCCAATAAAAATGTCATAACTCCCTGATAATATTTTGGTTTTGTTTTTCTCATTATTTTTTATTGCTGCTGTAAAGACTGGTATATATTGTTTTTAAACTGAAAATCATTTAATCAATGCACAGTAGTAAACATGACTGGGTATCATTCATTAGGTGTGCTAGGTCATAAAAAACATAATTCTGACTAAATGAGCTACAAATAGTGTCCTAACTTTGAATTAATGAATATCGTATATGGTGAGACTTGTTACAAATGAAAGGATTCGCTATTTGGCTCAGTTTAACAGCATGTGGGGTTCCATTCTGGCTAAACTTGACAACCATTAAAAAGCTAAGTAGAGTTTTACAGCTTTGTTTTTCACAGTTGGCCGAGTGAAAGCATGTGGAGTTATCTTGCAGTAGTTTACCGTGATAGTTGTTACAAGCACTACAGAATAAGTGCGTGTAAGATCTCAAAAATTGTCATTATTCTGTCATCATATGATTTGTTAAAACAATAAAAATATTGAAAAAATGAGTTTGTAAAAGGTCTTGGCATATTAAAGGCATACTTAAGTTTTTGACAAATCTTTTAACAAAATGTTGCAGCATGGGTGCATACTGTAACAAAATGCACTGGAAATGTGAAAACTGCAGTTTGCAAGACATCATGTATTTGCTCAGCTCAGAGTGAATAAAAGACTTGTCCTAGAAAAGGGGAGTCATGTCTGCAAATTATGCCATTTTCAGAAATACAGGTTTTCCGGTTTATACATATTTATAAATGTTTTATGTTGCAGATAATTAAATAATTGACCTTCAGGTTTATTAACAGCATGGAGTACTCCACTCACTAATTTGGCAGCTGGATGCCTTTGGAGGACTTATTACTTTGCAGCTGAATCTCATTGCTTTTGTTGTTTTTTACTTTTGTGCTAATCTAAGTGTACCAGCACCAAGGTATGCGGTTAAGCTGTCATAAGAACAATTCTTTACTGCTAGTCAGTGTTCTGTAAGTGGCTTTCCTATCCTTTTAACAAATAATCTTATACATGATATGAGTTACTGAAGCTCCACTGAGTTTATATCAATCAAGCCTAGAAGGAAATGATTACCGGTTGGAGCACTCAACACATTTTTCCTCATGCAGTCATAGTAAAGTATTATAGCATGACCAGGTACTGGGTAGTTAACCTATACTTAGGGGGTCATGAGACACAGTACATTACATTAGGGTTAGATTAAGAAAGGCAACCCAACCAGTGAAGCACTGTAATGCTAATATTAAACTAAAATATGTTTTTATTTGATTGAAAGCAGCCGTGCATGTTACTAGTGAAAATGATGACCTATACTCTTTATTCTGTTTAAGATTGTCCTTCATCTCCTGTCTTGTATAATACCTCTTTCCTTTATTTGGAGCTTCCTTAAGCACTTTTTTAAACATTTGAAATACTAAAAGGAGTTATCCTTTTAATATAGCTTGGTCCTGAGTATTATCGGTATTCTCTGTAAGAACAAAAAAAAGGCATTGTGTCAGCATGTGGGATGAAAACAAAACAATAAAGTAATATGACATGCACACTGAAAATAGAATATAAAGTTTGAATCAACATTTCAACCATAGGTCTTCTGGAATTATCTAAAGGAAAAAAAACAGCAAAGTTTATTTTTCTCTTTTAGATAATTCCTGGAAAAGACCTATGGTTGAAAAATTGATTATAACTTTAGTTTCTATTTTCAACGTGAATTTAATTTTACCTCTTTGTTTAATATTCTCTGCAATTTTTGAGCACCCACTGTTTAATGTCACTTTCCTTGTGATTAAAATGAACTAGCAAGCAACAGACAATGCTCTCTGACCTTAAGGGACAGTCATTGTGTACTAAAACACAGCTTACAATACTGAAGAAAATCTGACCTGAGCAATATTTAAATGAATGCTACTTTTATATGTAACACTCGGGTTCCCCTGGGATTACTAGAACCCCTTTAGTACAAGTTTAGATAAGATTTGGGCAGTAAAACGGTGAAATCCCTGTAGGGTCCCTTTAAGAATCATTTGGTCAGTCTCTGCTGAGCCAGAGGATGCTTAATGGAATTTAGAACTCTCACAATATCATAAACCCCACTGGTTCTCTGTGTGCTGCAGTTTTTTTATCATGTAAAATTTTATTGAATTTATCAGTTATCCAGAGCCGTACAGGACGGCCTTCATACATCATATGTACAAACATAGCCATACATGCTCAATACAAACATATCTTTTCTTCAAGACGTAACAGACTATCCTTAAACATACACTACCTATAATATTCTGTAAGCAGGTTCTCCTAAAACAGGATGCAAAGTACAAACCTTCTCGAACTAAATGGGATGGGACTCACACAGTAAAGAGGCTAATAATCATAGCCCCTCTACCTAAACCAACAAAAATTCTGGAGTTTGGTGTCGGGATTTCAAGGCATAATCTTCCACCGTCTACTGATATAAGTCTCTGCCAGATAGCAGCTACACCCTGAGACCCTAAAATGGGTTTAGGTAAAGTTGCCCATCAAACTGAAACAGACAGGGTCAAAATGACCATAGACAGGTCCAATAATACATGACAATATAAATTAAAACAGTATGAGTTAATAATAGAGACAAGACCATACAGCCACAAATGCCCGAAATTTGCTTTAAGCTGGCTATGCCAACAGCTATGTCAACAGCTACATTCAGGGGGAATTTTGGAATGGTGGGGGTGTCACTGAGCAGATGTGAGAGTGTACGTAGGCTCCCCATTTCTTGTAGTACTTGTCTAGTCAGCCCTTGGCCGCCGCTGAGAGCTTCTCAAAGTTAGCCAGCCTGGGCATGGCAGAGCACCACTGTAGAACTTTTGAGGGAGTAGGCTGCCTCCAACATATCAGAACGGCCCTTTTAGCTTCCATCAAAGCCACTAGGACCCATGCTGCACTGGAGGGGGAGAGTGGATTTAGCGCCGAGGTATCTCCTAGTAGGAGGTAGTGATTTTGAATCAGGATTGGCTTACCAATTATCCTGGAGCAGTCCTCTAGGAGTAGCATCCAGAAGGTTAACAGGGTTGGACAGGTCCAGAGGACATGAAGCAAGTGAGCAGAAGAGGACTGGCACCGCCAACACTGGTTGTGCAGTGAAAATCTTCAGCCTGTGCAGTACTGCTGGGGTTTTATACCACCTCAGAAGTATCTTCAGTTGTATTAACTGATGCTTAGAGTCCTCATAGGCTGTATGAGCTGCTCTAATGCAGAGCGACCATTGTTGCGGGGGTATTGGGTGGAGGAGGTCTTTTTCCCAGGCAGCTTTACTAACCAGGGTACCATCCAGCTGGGCATCTCTGATTGTTTGTGCTGCAATTTTTACTCAGTAGTCAGAGAGAGTCTGAGTTTGGAGTTGGTGTGAAGCAGGTGGTGCTCTGTCATCTGGTAGCCCAATTGTCAGAGGGAAGCACCCCTCTTTTCTTTTCTCACCTTAGTGTGTGCAAGCAGTCTGTGCACCGGGACATGGTGGCAACCATCTTTTGCAGTCCCCCGAGGGGACGGATTTCTTCACAGAGGTGCTAATTTGGTCTGGTAACCGTGAGTAGTTACTTGTAACACTTCTTTTAAAAGTGCTCCTCAGAATAGATTGCATGTTTTAAAATCAAAGTCTCTAGCCATGGAATAGCTAAAGTGCCTTGGATTCTGTCACTTCAAATGCAGTAAAGCAGAAAGACCTTCAGCCAGGGGCTCCTGTGTGTTTACCACAGTGACTTGTTTAACCCTTGCTGTGTCACTGACATGTGTATATGTCCTAAAAACCTACATGTTTTAAATCTTCTGGCAGCTTAAGAATTAAATATTTTACTGTGGGTTGGGTTCCATGGAAGGGGACCCCTGCAGTTTTGAGAGAAAATGTTAGTTCTATGGGAACTTAACAAGAGATATTCAAATGGGCATACTGTGCCTAGCACAAAGGTGCAGTGGGACATCTAAAGAGGCCTGCAGTGCCTGGGAAAAATGTGAATTTTGTAATTTCAGAGGAAGTCTGTCTTTGGCCAAATTGAGCTGACCACTCAATCCAGGTTGCAGAGGGATATAATCTGCTTACAAGTGTTTGGGTGGTAGCTTGGTTCCCCGTTTGGGAAAGTTAATAAGGGGAGGAAACAAAGTGGTTCCACTGGGTCGGGAGTGTATGCCCTCAGGTAACTTTCAGGACTCAAGTGGTCCATGCTCTGTGCTCTAATGTGGGACTCTGTGGGTCCAGTTCTTGTGCTCTCAACAAGTGTACTTTGGGTCTGCCCATTGCGAGTTGTGCTGTAATAGTTCTGGGTATCGCTGGTGCCCCATTTCTTCCATTTGCCCCAGAAGAAAGGGATAGATGTTCAAAGTGTGTTCTCTGGAAAGTTCTTCACCCGTGGAATTTCTGTGTACTTTGTGTTCTGCATCTGCAAAGCCCTTGGGGGAACCACCAATTTCTGACTGACATCTGTGTCAGAATAAAGTCATACAATACAGTCCCATTTCTTTTGTGGACATTCCATCTTTGTATGACCTGTGACTTTTTGGAGCTTCCTCAGACATGTGTGACCCCTATGTCACAGGTAACTTTCTCCTGTGCCCAGGTAAAATAGAAATGTTTATTTTGTACCCCCCTTTGATCTCTTAAATGCCTGAGCCAGATGTTGCCCTAAAGCCAGGGATAATGCCTTTGTGGTTATTGCTGTTGCCTTGCCTGTACATGGAGGAGTGGGGTTACAAAATTGGGGTCTCGTCCAAACATTTCAGGGGAGAGAAGAGGTGCCATGCAAAGGGAATAACAGTGGTCTTTTGGTCTGGTGATGGTACACCCAGCCAAAGAACTGTTTCTGTGGAAAAAAATTGTGACTTGCTGTGGAAAACTGTCAACTGTGCATGGACGCCATTGGCAAGCTTGGCCTGCATTGTGGATTTTGTGGAAAACCTGCTTTAAGGACTGCTTAAAGAACTGTTGTGAAGCCTGTTTAAAGTGCTTTAAAAACTGCACAAAACTGTCAAAATTGCCAAGCTGCAGTGTGATTTTGAAAGAGAAGTGTTCATTTTGCTGTTTAAACCATTTCCCCCAGTGAGCTCGAGGAGTGCCTGAGAAGAAAAGTTGTGGACTTTGCTGAAAAAAGTGTGATTTCATTTGAAAAAAAAAATGGAATTGCCTTTGTGGACTTGGGAAAAACAAAAATCAGTTGTTTAAAATCATTGCCAGAGCTCGAGGAGTATCTGGTTGGAGGGGGGAGAGAGAGAGAGAGAGAGAGAGGAGACCCTGCTCATTAGCATGGCATCCTGTGATTGGTCCATTCTGAGTAAACCCCACCTCTGGGCTGGTGTCTAGTGCTGGACTGTTGCAGTGCTCATGGTGGAGTGTGGAGAGCATTTGAGGCAGCAAGGCCTGTGATTCAAATCATTTGTGAATTTGTGGCCTGAACTGTTTAATCGGAAGATTTTCAGGCGATTCCCATAACAATCAAAGGGATGTTCATTCTGGTTGTGGATCCTGTGATTTGGTATCAGTCACTGATCCAGGACTGTCTGTTGGCATGAATGTGACTTGCTGTCGACCATGCATAGGGCCGCAATGCAGGAGTGCAAGAAATCAGCATCTGTGAGTATCAAAATCATCTGTTGTACAAACAAAGGTAATTCTGGGCAGCTGAAGAGTGAGTTGGAAGCAATTTGCAAGTAAACGTATGTAAAAGGGAGCAAAGTGGACATTTTTCATGATGTAGTGTAAATTGGGCACACCGTGCCAGGACAGGGGATGAAGATAAAAATCATCAGTAGTAACAGGCCCTAAAGACCCATTTGTGGCATTGAGCCAACCCTGTATGATGATATTTTTAGATTAATTTTATGAAACCCTGTATTTTACTGTATTTTTATATCCTCTTTTATTTCATTCTTACTGTACAGGTGCACTGATTTTTAGAAATTATAAAATGCGCATTATAAATAAAGTATTATTATTATTATAAAGTATTAAACAAGTAAATAGCAGGTCAAAACTAAGTTAAAATTCAGGTCACGATCTAAAAGTGCAGGTTGCAGTGAACAGGATATTTTTCCTTTCAATGTAAAAAAAATATTTGAATGCAACAAGTAACAGCAGCTTTGTTGTGTGTGTGTTTTACAGTGTGGAAAGATGGCTAGTCGATCAAGACAATATCCACTGCATTTAAAGACATGGATAGCTCAAAAGGAGCAAGAACTCAAAAAGTTTGAGGATGATTTTGACTGTGAGGATGCTCCAAGAGATGCAGTGCTCCCTGGATGGCTAGTCAGTGTCTGTGTAGTTTGCATGAAGGTCGGACAGGATGTGATGGCAGTCCCTCACTGCTAGGAATGCAGAGACAAGTTTGGAATGGGTATGGCAAGTGGCCCTCCTGGACAGATTGTCCATTGTGTCCACTTGGCCCCAACTTGGACTTAAAGTACAGAATCTACCCCTGAGTCACAGAGAGCAGCTGTGTGTGTGAGAATGGGCCAGAGGATTTCTGTAGAGAATTCTTTGAAAGTTTACAAGAGCACAGTGAAGTTTTGGAATTGAAAAGTGGCCCCTCAGCCATGGAAGAGGCTGTGTGTCCTGTCTGTTGCTTGTTTGGAAATGATGAACCCTTGGTAGAGGGGACCAAGTCCAAGTGTTCTGAGAGTGGATGAGGAAATGGAAGACCTCACCACCTGGGAGGCCAATGCCTCAGGTGTCAGTGAAGAGTGGGTGCTTGCGTGAGTCGAACCTGTGACGGGTTCCTTGGCAACTCACATGTAGGAAGTTGAACCTCTGGAGGATGCAACCTGTGCATCTGAATTGGAGGCATCTGGTGGTGAGATTATGCCACTGGAAGCTGTGGAACCTGATGAGCACTCAGAAGAGAAGGGCTCAGGTTTGCAAGAGGAGGAAGAAACTGGAGTGGGCAGTAATTTTCCTGTTTAGGATGAAGAGGCTTGGCTGCTTCAGACTTGGCCACCCCCAAGCCAGCCTGAAGTCAAGTGCTTGCCTAAGAGCAGCAAGGAGGAAAGGGGCATTAGGAGAAAGGCTGAAAAAGTTTTCGGACTGAAATATCCATATCTACCCTGCTGGATGTGGGAAACAATTGAGGATTGCAGAGAAGACTGGTTCATGGAAGAGGCCAGGGCATCCATAAGTTGGCTGTGATGTTGGAAGAACAAGGCTGGACCAGCTACCAGAGAGAAAGTATGTTGAGACAAAATTTAATTGTGTAAGGTGGGCCGCACCCTCCACTTGGACTCTATCATTGTCACCAATACCGAAGGCAATGAGACAGTGCATTCTGTGAGGATGACCTATCCTGATGGACCCAACATTTACTGACCTCAACCCTGGTGGTATTATGGATAAGAGTTTGTGTACATTCCAGCTTTGAAAAAGAAAAATGACCATCAGAAACTGCAAGCCATGATCGGCAGGCCACAGGATCAGCAGACAACTGGCCAAAGAAACCCATAAGATTGGTGTGCATCATCCCCCCTGGGAGAACAAGGGATGTTTGTGTTTGCAGTTTCTTCTTTTGTTTAGCAGATGAAGAGCCAGAGGTCATGGAAGATTTGAGTGCGAAGATGTTGTCTACAGCCAAGGGAGCCTGAGGAGGAGGTCCTGACTTGTGTCAGAGGTGATACAGAAGAGTCGTCCTGCACTTCTGAACTTTTAGGGCCAAGTTTCTCTTATTTTCATTTAAATGACTGTCACCTGTGGTTGTCATGTGAATGTCATCCTAGGCCAGTGGACTTGATTCTGGACATTTTCCAGTGGGCCATGTGCCTACTTACAAGAACTGTTTGGACTGGCTTTGCCACATTCCAGAGACATGCTTGACTGAGAGTGCCCAGCACTAATGGACATTGCAACCTTAGTTGGACAATAAGGTTTTGTCCTTCCCCAATATTTCTATGTATTGTTTTGCACTTTTATACTGTTTTATAGAAAACCCTTTCAAAACTTTTTGGGATTATGTTGTATCTTGCTGTGTGTGTGTGTGTGTGTGTGTGTGTGTGTGTGTGTGTGTGTGTGTGTGTGTTGCATGTTGTTTCTTTTGCAGGTGCTCTTTTGCAGGTTTTCCTGGAAGAAGAGGAATTTAGAGCTCACCTGAAGCTCTTGTGGGTTTTTCTAGTCTTCAGAAATGGTTCTAAAATGTTTTAACTAAGGAATGTTAAACATTTTGTGTTTCAGGTGTAGAGTGTGTAGTAGTAGTTTTGGGAAATGCATAGCAATGCCTTATGTGTGTTTCTAAAGCAATTTACGGTGTAAAATGTGTAATGGTATAGGCTGCCTCTTGGGTAGTGTAGAGGTTATATAGCTTTTCGCTAGTGGTCTAGTGGGTGGATAGGCTGGTGGCCCTAACCGGGTAGTGGACGTCTGTTTCTGTCCTGTGAGGGCATGTTTCAGGAAGCTCCTCTGGGCCACTGTGGAGTGGTTTCCCTAGCTAGTTTGTTAGTTATGGCTGAAGATGCTTTGGCATGGCTCCATGTCCTCTGTGTGACCTGCCTATGCTGGTCATAGGTGAAGGAGGGAGTGTACAACCCTCCTCATAGGGTGCCCAGGGGTGGATGGCCAGTGCTGCAGTTCAAAGCCCTTGCTGCAGACAGCAAGGTTGGCTGGTGGCAGTGAGTGTAACACCTGGGTTCCCCAGGGGTTACTAAAGCCTTTTAGTACTAGTTTAAGCAGGATTTTGGCAGTAAAAGGGTGAAATCCATGTAGGGTCTCATTAAGAATCATTTGGTCAGTCTCTGCTGAACCAGAGGATGCAGAATGGAATTTAGAACTCTCACAGCAGCATAAGCCCCCTTGCTCTCTGTGTGCTGCAGTTTTGACTCAGTAGCCAGAGGGAGTTTGAGTTTGGAGTTGGTGTGAAGCAGTTGGAGCTCTGCCATCTAGCAGAACAATTGTCAGAGGGGAGCACCCCGTTTTCTTTTCTCACCTTAGTGTGTCAGCATGGATAGTGTCCAAAGCAGGCCCTTGGAAGCTTTCTCCAAGACATTTCTGTTTTTTCAGTTTCTTAGCACTGCTAGTCTTGCATTAAAGGAGCAGCACAGTCCATCCAGGTCTCTAGGCTATCTTCACCTGATGGAGTGGGCTTTACTCCTGAAAACATCTGTAATTTGCGATAAGCGTCTTGCACAACAGATGGCACATAGGTAGGTCCTCCTCCTTGGGTCTGTGGTGGAACATCCCTTGGACCATTAAACACTTTTTGAACCTCTTCCATAGACTTCCCCTGTGCCTGCAACCACATACTAAGCTTTTCTTTGAAACCCTCAGATTTGGGAGAGGCTTCCCTTTTGGGTGTCACATTAGCCTGTGTCAATATACTCCATGCATCATTGGAACCTTCTGGGGTCAGTATGTCAGGAACTCTTGCGGCATCAGCTACATTTTGGCATTCAATTAACACTGTCAAAGCTGGCCCAGTGATGCTGAGGGTTGAGTCATTGGACGCTATACCTCACTCCACACCGGTGACCCGAGTTCGGTGACGGACTCGGGGAGCCGGGGGTCAGTGGGGGAGGGGGAGGACTGAGCATCTGGCGGACTGCCTCTCCCTCCCTGGGAGGGAATCCCAGCTGCTCGGTGTCCTCTTGACCCCCGATGAAGATCGAGGGTACTACAGGATCACCAGCCAGATCTAGGGACAGGGAGTTCGGCAGACATCAGTAGGAAAGCTGTGCACAGATATTATTGCATGACGCAACTCCAGGGGGAAAACCACTCAAGAAACCCCTCCTACCACTGGGTGAGGCGATGGCAACCATGAGTATTCCAACCACATGTCCAAGGTTGGCCGATTCTCTGACTCTCCCTGGGGTCTGGGGCCTCACCGTGGGGCTGGAAGAGCGTGGATCCTGCATACCAGATGTAGCAGTACGGAGACCGGTTCAGGCGGACGGTTATTGGAAAGCTACAAATGGGAACCTGAGAGATGCCCCAAAGGTAGGGTGCATAAACAGAACATACAAAAAAATTAACACTGTCAAAATTTTTGTGGCAGAGTCATCACCCACCCTCAGAAAGCAACTGCACCCAGGCATTTGGTTACTAATAGGGCCTCTTCGATTTTCTCCCTGTCTGTGCCAGGTGGGACTCCCAGGAGCAGAATGGCCTTTTGAGGGTTCAGCTCCTTACCCTCACATCAGTCAATCAGTTTGTTGGAAGCCATGATATCACCAAAAATTCAGGGGTTTGGGGGGCTAGAACACTGTCCTCATGAGCAATGACTTCCATGTAGGACCAGACTGGTGAACAGGAGATCCCAGTGGTGACTCCAAGATGTAACTGGGTCACTGTGTATACAGTGGTTACAACCCCTGTTTTGTGGGCTTAATCAAGGTTGAGGGGACTGGGTTCTGTTACCAAATTGGGGGGGGGTGTCATTACCAAATGTATAGGAAATAGCATAGTGCTGCCACCCAGAGAATTAGTTAAGTGGGTCTGGTGACAGAGTGGTATGATCCCCTAAGATGTTGTACCTACCCACTTAACCTTAAAGTTACCCCACAGATGGAATTCCTGAAACAAAAACAATATTTCGACACACATGCAATTATTAACTGTAGCTAATAATATGCTCACCAATAATGTGCTCACAAGACAGCTGTAAAAAAGGTTAGCCAGTAATTTATTTACATGGGGTAGGTATAGGTAAAGGGGAGAAAGAACCAGGGATAAGCAACTTTTGAATGCTGTAAATAAGTGACAATCACTTTGTCTGTATCCCCATGAACAGAACAACACCCTCCTCCCACCAGCATATGCAACAGTAAAGTCTGATATTCTGTTTATCACAGCCTATTGAGATACTTAAAGGAGTGAACCTCTTCAAGGGGTTTTCTTTGTGTTGACCTGGAGTTGGTTGGCCTGAAACCAATGCAGTACATTGTGGAAATGTTACTAAAGTGAGACTTTAACAGCCTCAGTTGATGGGCCTGTGGCATAGGGAACTGTGTCTTCTGCATACGTGTGAATGTGCAAGTTGACACACACAGAGGGGAGGTCATTGAGAAAAATGGAGAAGAGGATAGCACCCAGGATGGAGCCCTATGTGACCCCAGCCTGTATTGGGAGTGGAGGGGACGGCATGCCACTTACGTGCACTGACTGCTGACAGCCCAAGAGGTAGGAGAGAACCACCCAACAGTGAAGACTGAGAGGCCAGCAGAACTCAGCTTATCAAAGAAAAGTAGATGGGCCACCGAATCAAGGGCTTTGGCCAAATTGATGAAAAAATGGACACCGTGATGTGCCCCTCCTCCATCTCAGAGAGGATAGAGTCAGTGAAACATAGGAGTGAGGAGGCAGTGGAATGGTGTTTTTGAAAACCACACTGGAAGAGGAGAAGAAGTTGGAGAGTGTAGGAAGTCAGACAGCCATGAGTAGACCAATTCCTCTTGGAACTTTGCAAGAGAAGGGGAGAGGGAGGACTGTAGTTTCCACTGGTGGAAGGATCACCTCCTTTGTGAAGGGGAAGCACTTTGGCCAGCTTCCAAGTGTGAAGGACAGCAGGTTAGGGTGAAGGAGTGGTTAAAGAGGTGAGTGAGGGGGAGGTGATGGCAGGAGCTGAGAGACAAAGGAGTTTGGGGCACAGACCCTCAGAGCTACATTTGGATCGGTTGAGTAAAAAGAGAGCAAGCAGGGTTTCCTATACAGATACAGGAAGGAAAGGAAACCCCATGGAGGAGGTAGATGGAGTGAAGTGTGGTGACGAAAATGGGAGAGATGAATAAGGAAAGTGTGAAGAGGGGAGAGGGGAGAGCACAAGTGGTAAAAAACACATGGAGGTGAGCAGTAACAGAGGATGGGTCAGAGACTGGGTGCCATTTACTGTAAGGATAGGAGGAGCAGAATGGGCTGGGAGATCAGTGAGTGGATCACCTTCCAAAACTTGGCAGGGCAGTTGAGGTTGTTCTGGAGGCTGGCTTTGACGTACAGGGATTTAGTGGTTTGAATGGCCTTAGTGCATGAGTTTCTGAGCACTCTGTAGGTTTGTAGATTGGAGAGTGAGTGTGAGAATTTGAACTGTGCCCAGGCTTGATCATGGGTCTGGCACAAATCAGAGGTCAGGGGTGATCTAAGGGTGGTGGGAAGATTTAACTCTGAACTGTCGGATAGGGGCATGGTTGCCCCAGGTAGAAGTTAAGATTGAATGGGAGAGGGAAAGGATGATATCTGCATCAGGGGCAGTGAGCATGGGGGACCAGTCTTCTGCATACAGGTCACTTAATAGAGCATCTGTGTTTAGTGACCATAGGGACTGAGACCAGATGTACTGAGGGGAAGGGCACTGGACTTTTCTGACACAATACATCACACAATGGCCACTAAAACCATCAGGCAATATACCTGAAGCAATGATGCAGCGTGGGCGTAAGGAGAGAACCCAGTACAGCAGGATGTGGTTTAAAGAATGTGGATTGAGCAGGATGGGTTCAGTGATGAGAAGTGAAAGATTTAGGGACTCAATCCTAAGGGAGGTAGACTTAGCAGCAAGGGAAAGCCAATTGATATTAAAGTCCCCAAGGAGGATTAGTTCATCAGAAGAGGAGTCAGTGGTGACGACAGACAGTGACTCAGCTAGAGAGGAGGGATTGATTTTAGAAGATGCATAACCCCCCCCCCCATGAATATGGGCAGAGTGGAAGGGAAGGAGATTTTGTCAAAAAGATAATTGTGAGAGGAGGGTAAGGCCTCCGTGAGAGAGATGGTAGAGGAGAGGCTTTGGTGTACATAGAGGGCTACTCCACCTCCACATTTTCCCCATCCTTCCTGAAAAGGTGGTAGTTAAGAAAGGGCCAAGCTAGAATCAGGAAGGCTGGATGAGAGCCAATATTCAGTAACACAGAGGATGTCAGGATACATGGATACTATTCTCAACCAAATAGGTGCAGCTGAATAAAATTAGCTGCCTTGTCTAAATGGACTTTAGCACAATGCAAATTCTGCCTTTAGCTGGCATCACTTTATACCTATAGTATATGTGGACATTTGTCATAGATACATAGATACATAGACAGTGTCGGCAGATAAGGGCCTATGGCCCACCCAGTCTGCCCAGTACCACCACCATCACCACCATTAATTTTCTCTTTAGCAAAGATTTGAAGACACTGTAAAATATTACTTTCAATAAGATTTTGCTCTCTATTCTTGATTTTGGTGTGCCACTATTATATACGGCAGGAAATGTCTTAGATTCCATATAGAAACATAGAAATTGTCGGCATTTAAGGACCATTAGGCCCATCCAGTCTGCCTGTAGGCCCTATGCATTGTACGTGGTCACAGACCCAATGTTTTCTATGGCTTTTCATCACTCTCTCCCCTCTCAGGGTTCCCTTGTGCCCGTCCCAGGCATGCTTAAATTTTTATTTATTTTATTATGCTATATTTATTCTTCATTTCTCTGTTTCCATGTCATTTTTGCAATTCTTGCTATTTTCTTGTTTATTCATCCATCATTATTTGATCAATCTGCCTGTCTAATTTTCTAGGGTCTGTTTGAAATATTGTTGTTTTTTTATCTTTCTTAATATCTTCTTTTTTGCCACCTTTCATTATTACACTATTTTCTTGGATTGCCCTATAAATCGCTTCCTGTTTCTTTCAAATTATTTATTACTAAAGTTCATACTAAGGATGATGAGGAGCAAGGAAGCAGAATGCCCATATGTACTCCTATTAAAGTTCACTCTGCATAGTAACCTAGTGTGCCACCAGATAATATATACTTATCCAGTTTGTTTTTAAATTCCAACTTTTTTCTACTTATTACTATTTCAAGAGGCAAGTTATTCCAGGGGCATACAATTATGGGTGTAAAAAAGTATTTATGCTTTTGGGTGTTGAAAGTTTCCCCCACTGTCTGCAAGGGGTGACCTCTTGTATCTCTGTTGCAATTTTTGAAAGTAATACTTAGTTATGTACTGTAAGAAGGTAAGGTTCATGTATAACATCAAACATAAAAGTGGATCACCTCTTATCTATCTAGTTTTGAGTGACATGAGATTCAGAGCCTGTAACATCTCCTCATATCCTACATGTATGCCCCCAATGTCTTTAATACACTTGGTAAATTTCCTCTGAACTTTCTCAAGATTCTTTCTACTCCCTTTTTCGATGGTCACTAAAGTTGTGAAACATATTTAAAGTGCAGCCAGGCACATGTGCTATATAGGAGAACCAATACGTTACTGTTTCTAGGTATGGGGTTTCTTTTGATTGCCCGTATTACTTTGTTTCCCTTGGCAATTGCAGCATTAATATGTGTTGCGTTACCAAAATCATTCAGTATGTTTATGCTCAAATCCCATTCATTATCAGTGACACCTAATGGATCGCCACACAGTACATAAGTATATCTTGGATTTTTTTTTACCCAAATGCATTGTTTTACATTTTCCCATGTTCATTTTCATTTTCATTCACCATGTCTCAACCTCTAATGAGATATCCAAGTCTTTTTGTAGATTTTCTATTTGTGATGATGCTTCTCATGGTCTCTAGCTTAGTTTCATCAGTGTATTTGGTATTCCAACAGCATGTACATTCTGTAAGGTCAGCGATGAATACTTGGAACAAAAGGGGACCCAAAACTTATCCTTGGGAAACACCTTTGGTGACACTACCCACCTCTGATAAGTGCCCATTTATTATCACTCTTGGTGATCTTTCACTAAGCCATTCAGTAATCCAGTTTGTTGTTTACTGAATTTTGATAACTGGGTAAAAGCCCACTAAGACATAATGTCTCATTTTCAGAGGTGACACAGAGTTAGGATATTTAGTTGAGAACTTTATACATTGTAAGTGTATTACAGCAGACAGAGTCATTCAGCGCATCATATAGGGTCATTAGGACAACAGTAACAAATTCAAGGAGTACAGTTTATATTAGTTACATAAGACTTTTTTTTTACAATAGGGAATCTAGATGTTGCATAAGAGTAACAGAATCATCAACACTGTCAAATGAAAAAAAATATTGCACATGAAATCAGTGGGAGAGGCACCAGGGTATGATGAAAATGGGCTTGCCTGATGCAGGCTACTTTAAGTTGCAAAGGGGATGACTAAATGGTTAATCCAGAAGACTGTTAGGGTAATGTACTGCTAATGGTACAAGGGGGTGAACAGTTTGCAGTGGGCTGTCCCTACTATATTGGCTTCTAGCTTGTTTTTGAACATTGCCAGCGTGTTACAGAGTTGAGTGTCTTTTGGGAGAGAGTTCCATAGGGAGGGGGCAGTGAAGGAGAATGCTCGCCTGCCTGAAGCAGATGTAGCTCTTGAAATTTCAAGTTGGAGGTGGGAGGAGGAGCAGAGGTGTATAGAATGCTGCTTGAGGTTCAGGACACATTCAAGGCAGGAGGGATGGGTGGCATTTTATCAGTTTGAAGACTAGGCATAATAAGGGAAACTCCATATGTGCTGTGAAAGGGGACCATCCCAGGGAAGTGAAGACATCACAGTGATGCATCCGGGGGGCGGGAGGCCAGCAGCAAAACGACCTATCTTATTGTACAGGCTGTTTAACTTGCTCTAATCTTCAGCCCGCAGTGACTGCAGAATAGAAGCACTGTACTGCAGGACAGGCAGCAAAGTGCTGTTGGCAATTGTAAGATGGGCTGTTGTAGTGAGGTACGAGGAAGAGTCTATACAGCAGGGGGAGTTTCTGGTGTATTGTTTTGGATACCACCTCCACGTGGTCGTTGTAGCACAGATCTTGATCAAGCATTATCCCAGGTACTTCAGGGAGCTCACTATCTCCAGTTGAGGACTCCCGCTTGTTGATAACTTGAATAAGTTATTTTTTTCTGTGCCCACCCTTTTTGGGCCAGAAAGCACCCCTTTTGTTTTCTTAATATTTAAAGTCAACTTGTTTTGCTGGATCCACACCTCAAACTGCTTGAAATGATTCCCTAGGTCTGAGTTTATCTGATCAGTGTCAGAAGAAAACTTGTATATTACTGCATCATCTGCATAGAGTTGGATATAGGCCGCCCACAGTTGTCAGGCATATCATTTATAAACAGGGAACCAACAGGGGACCCAGGATTGAGCCTTGAGACACACCATGAGATATGCTTCTATGTTCTGAGTGACATCCCTGCCACCTAACCATTCGTTTGCAGTTCATCAGATACTGTCTAAACCAGCAGCGGGAGAGACTGTTTAGACTAATAGCTCTTAGTTTCTCCAATAATAGGGTATGGTTTACAAGATCTAAGGCCTTAGTGAGGTCTACAAAGATAGCACCTGTGGCCCTGCCAGTTTCTGATGCCTTTAGAACAGTGATTTCTCAGACTTTGTCTTTGTGAGCCTCCCAAAAGTAATAGAAGAGCTCTTGAGCCCCCCCACCTCAAATATAGAAATAATATTGGCCCTCCCCAGAGGAAAAATATCATACTTTGCACAGTACACTAGGATGGAGTAATTCACATATTTGGGACTGTCTAGTACAGTATGCCCTGCAAGCCAATTGGTTCACACTGGGGACCAATGGGCTTTAGCCCATACTGTACCTGTCATACGGCGGGCAGCTGGGCAGTGTGCGGATGGGATGCAGCCACCTG
The DNA here is from genome assembly GCA_016271365.2 of Neoceratodus forsteri. Taxonomy (NCBI): domain Eukaryota; kingdom Metazoa; phylum Chordata; order Ceratodontiformes; family Ceratodontidae; genus Neoceratodus; species Neoceratodus forsteri. The sequence goes on along the minus strand of CM057455.1, from coordinate 1,547,115,788 downwards.
CCAATGATGGTGGGGAGCGGGGTGGGCAGGGGTTTTGTGGTGGGTGGGTGGGTGCCACTGGATCACCAGGGCATTTCAAGAAAGAGTTTACCATGATTACGGCAATGGGTGGGGGTTTCCACTGGACCACCAGGGACATCATAATGTCATGTATCAGGGCATCAGGGACTCGGATGGGAGGGGAGACCACTGGACCACCAGGGTTGGACACGTTTCCTACACAGCGGGGATTCGGGGACTGGTGGGAGCCACTTGACTACCAGAGATCTCATAATAAACATATACCGTGCAATTGCAGCTATGGGGCAGGGGATGCCCCAGGATCCCCACAGCACACGTCATGCTGTGCAGAGCACCAGGCACAAGTCGCTGGCCTGCCCTATGCAAGGTGTGCAAATGGGGCCATAATGACATGCAAATGGCCCCATTTGTGCCTTGCATATATTATGGCCTCATTTGCATGCCTCCTGCTGAATATCGCGGGTGATGCGCCTAACGCGACTGCACTTGCGCTGGCAATATCCCAGTACTCCCTATCTGTATTGGCGCTAACAATGCCACTGTGCCATGTGCAGTTTGTGTGCTGCCCATGCCATATTCAACAGTGCTGCACCATGGTGCAGCACCGTTGAATATCACCTGGACCTGGACCTGGCCCGGGCGCATCACAGTTGCGCTGCGCCCAGGCTTGCGCCACTGCCTGGTGCAGTCTGAATATCCCAGCCTAAGTATATGTAGGGTAACCAGATTTTGGGATGCTGAAAAGAGAACACCATCTAATAAGAGTAAGCTTGACTGCCATAACATAAAAATAATAGCAAGGACAGAAGAGGACTTTAGTCTATCGAGTTTAGCCTCAGGCCCTAACTTACTACAGTTTCCAGCACTGCTACTGATCCTCCTACCACAGCTCTTTTAGCTGTGATTATACCTTCCCCCTTTCTGATATTCCCCTTTATTTTATTTATTTTTTTCAATTTTTTATTATGGGATAAAACCACTGAGCACAGCTCATTTGCAATGGCATCCCAGCAGTCGAATATCAGTTACATGGTAACATAGTAACTTACTAACTGACGGCAGATAAGGACCACTAGGCCCACCTAGTCTGCCCATATTCCCTGCCTGCATCAGCGACTGCTGACCCTGATTTTGCAGGAGTAAATTACATATAAATTAAAAAACAAATATAATGATGCAAATATTAGGCACAATACACATTAACACATGTAATTAAATTATTGCCCATACTGAAGCTGTCTCCCTGTATTTTCAAACCATTTATGGTCCCTGTATCACATAGCTGGGCAGGCAGTTCCATTTGTCCACTACTCTCTCCTTGAAAAAATGCTTCCTAATGTTTTTCCTAACCTTTCCCCTACCAGCCGCAGATTGTGTCCCCTTCTTGTCGAACAGTTCTTAACTTTGAACAATTCTTTATGGGCCTCCATATTGTACTCCCAAATGTATTTGCATATTTCTGTCATACATATCCCCCTCTCGCAACAGGCAATGCATACTGAAAAGGTATTGTATAAATACAGATCTCTGTTACATTTATAAAGAGATAAGGCAACGGGCAGCAATATGTATGACACATATAGAGCATAACACTACTGTTTTGATAATTTTCATTAACAAGTGAGAAAATAGGTACTACAAACAGGAAGGGTTGACTTATTTAGCTATCCCTTACACTGCTCGCTCCTGTATGTACCTATACAATCTACTTTTTCCATCAGCAATAAAGCAACTGAAGTCCCGTCTCAGCCTATGGTCTAGACCCATGCTTTCATATTTATTTGCCTCTCGAAGGTCACGATGTGCATTTTGAAAATTTAATGCAGCATTATTACAGCCCAGAAAAGTAATGATAATAAATAAATGCCCTTAAAAAACAGCTAAGTGTTTCATTCACTGTACCAGTCGAACCCATGGTTTCATAATTGTCCCACGAATCATGATGTACATTTTTGTGAGTATGGAATAAACATACTTATCAAATAAATTGACACTATATGGTGCTCACAAACATAATGAACTCCGCAAACGTAATGAGGCTGCAGGTCAGGATTGTAATATTTTGTCTTCTGGGACAGGTTTTTCACTGACTGACTATTGGCAGCTAAGACTACTACCGCCTTCTGCACTAAATCCCATGTGTGGGTGAAAACTGCATGCTCTGTCATGTGCAGACTGCAAAGCTGGACCATGCATGAACATTCAGTATTGTTTTCACTCGCGGCTGTGAGGTGCAGGACTTCAAGAATGGTAGTTGCTTGGCAACATGTAAACAACTACAGTTTTTCAGTGAATCAGAGTTCCAAGCCCAAACCCAGGATGAAAGAGCACTTAATGGAACATCCGCCCAGGTAAAATTTCACAGGTTACAAAGAGGACATATCTGTGTAAGACTGGATATCTGGTAACCCTCAGTGTATGGGGCAATACTTCATCTTTGTTAGTTTGCTCAGGATAATACATGAGAAGGTTTATTGTCTGATTCAATGCAAAATCAGAAACTATTTTGGTAGAAAGTGCAGATTAGTATGCAAGGATACTCTGTCCTTGTGAGAAATCAGGTAAGGTATCTCGTGCATGAGAGCCTGAAGCTTGTACATCCTCTGAGCAGAAGTCACAGTGCCCAGAAGTAGTCTTCCATGAAAAAACATATCACACAAGTTGTGGAAGGATCAAATGGAGCCAGAATAAAATTTTCAAAGATACATTTAAGGTCCCAAGGTGGAGCCCATTTATGAATCGGGGTATGCATGTACAGAATACCCCTAAGGAATGTATAGGACACTTCTAGTTGTGCCACTATGCGCCCAGCAATAGGGGCATGGAAAGCTGAAATGGCAGCCAAGTACACCTTACTGGATGAGTACTAGAGACCAGAGTCAGAAATAGACAGCTGGTTGGCCAGCAAAGTATAAAAAGGACATATAAATGGGTCTTCAGAATGTGAAGCACACCATATGGAGAAACACTTCCACTTCAGTGAATAGGTTTGTCTTGTGGAAGGCTTTCTAGCTGCTCATAAGACATATGCCACTTATGGAGAAACACTGAAATGGGCAATGGCTGTGCCTTCAGAAGCCATGCATTCAGATGCAGGGACCACAGGTCAGCATGGACGAGGGACCAGAGACCCTCTGACCTACAGTATGACAGCAGGTCCCAACACAGGGGCAGTTGAACAAGAGGCTCCACCGCCAGATGCTGTAGCAGGGGAAATCGTATCTGGCTAGGTCAGAAGAGAGCCTCTTGTATTAGGGTGGCTTACTCTGCCTGCAGCTTGAGTAGAACCCTTTGAATTAGAGGGATCAGAGGCAAAGTATTAAGGAACCTCCCTTTCAAAAACAGGGAAAACGCATCTTGCCCAAATACTCAGGCTGTGGAGCGAGCAAGCAGAAATGCAGCAGTCTTGTGCCGGTTGGGGACAAAAAAATGTCCAGCTCTGGACCACCTGATCTTACAAAGATATCATTTACCACAGAGGATAGCAGTTCCCACTCATGTACCTGTGACTAGGAACTGACTTAGCCTGTCTGCTGAGACATTTTGGACACCTAGGAGAAACACAGTTATCAGTTGAAGGCCATGTGACAGTGTCTAGTACCATGCCTTCATTGCTGCTCTGCATAGTGGGAAAGACTGAATGCCCACATGCTTGTTGATGTACAGCATCACACTGACATTGTCTGTTTTCATCAATGGGGGGCCTGAACTGAGGTGTTCTGTGAAGGACTCAGAAGCCAAAATGATGTGCAAAACAAAACATTCTGATGCTCTGAAAGTGGAGCTCAGTGTAAAAGTGGCTTCATTATGAGTGTTATAAGCAAAATTAGGACAGTTTTTACGTGCCAGCATGTCTTAATTTTGCTTATAACACTCATAATAAAGCCACGTTTGCCTTGAGCTCCATTTTCAGAGCATTTTGTTTTGCACACAGTTTTGGCTTCTGAGTTACATGCTTTTTTGGTGTAGCATCTTGCTTTTGGAGCACTGGACTTTGTCTGAGTTGTGTTTCAGGTGCTCTTTGAAGGCCTGGAGACCAAGTAGAACAGCTCTTATGTCCGGAACACACATGAGAAGATCTAAGTCCAGGTCAGTCCACAACCCCTGGGTCTGGGAATGATCCAGGTGGGTTCCCCATCCCAACCAGAAGCATTTTTCATGAGAAGCTGCACCAGAGGAGAATGGGATGCCCAGCAACAAAGGCAAAGATTCAATCCACCATATCAATGATTTGCAAAGATGAGACATGATGAGAACCATCTGTTCCACCTTCTGTGTCAGTTGATCCCACTGTACACAAAGTATCAACTGCAGGATTTGTATATGGAGGTGGACCAAGGGGGCTATCACAGTGGTAGCTGCTATAAGTCCCAGAAGAAGGAGCATTGTTAAGGCAGACTTATAATGGCTCCTATGTACCAGATGGGCCAGAGTACCCAGGACCATGGCCTGTCTGTAGGCAGAAATGTACCACCCACTGCTGCGTCCAGTACTGCACTAATGTCGAGGAGGCACTGAGAGGGAATGAGTATGGATTACAATACACTGACTGGAATATCCAGGTCCCTGAACAAATGCTTTGTTCTGAACAGTGTGTACTGAACTACTTCCCTGGATGGGTCCTTTGGAAGACAGTCTTCTAGCTAAAGGAAGACATAAAGCTTTTCACTCTGGAGGGCTGCAACCACAACCACGAAGCATTTGGTAAATACAGTGCCAAGGATAAGCCAAAGGGCAAGAGTCAGAACTCATAATGATTGCCCTCAAGCAAAAAGTGGAGGTACTGCCTATGGCATTTTCCAATGTTGGCATGCAGGTAAGTGGCCTTCGTATCCATGGTGCAGAGTCAATTCCTCTTTTTGCAGTAGGGGGATGAGAGTGTGAAGAAGCACCATTTGAAACATTTTGCATTCCCTGGATTTGTCTCTGACGTCCAGTACAGTTTGCTAGTTTCACGTCCATTTGGGAATAAGAAAGTATCTGGAATAGAAACCGCTGCTCCTGTCCATATGAGAGATGGTTTCCATAGCTTTCTTTAAAAAAAAAACTGAAATTCTTCTCACAGAAGGGTACAAATGGCCTGGAAGAGAATGAGAAGGAGGCAGAGGGTGAACTAGAGGGGGAGGAAATAGGGAGACAGAAGGTACTGGGGTGGCTGTGGTGCACGAGAACTGATATCTTGGGCTGCTCAACAACTGTAGCGGGGGCTGGAAGGGAGGCCACCACCCTGACCATGGGTGTGTTGATAGCACTCATGGCTACCACAGGAAGCTGCCTGTGGTAGCTTTGTTATCCACGGCTGCCACAGCCTACTGGGCAATGAAAAGATCCTCTATCATGCCCCCTGGCAGGTTGAGGAGTCAGTGATTTAACAGATCTTAAAGTGATTCCAGATGACTGAAGCTCCTTAAGGGCATTGCAACATTCAGTCCAAATAATGTGGAGTCCCAAGAAGGAGCATTCAACGTGGCTTATTGTTCATCTGTAGCAAAGATAGCCACCCTGAGCCAGTAGCATCTCCTGAGGCAAATGTCAGAGGCAGCAGCCCTGGCAGACACATCATATGCATCATATACTGAGTGTAACAGATGTTTTTCAGTATCAGTACTAGCTGAAGCAGCTTTAAGGAGTTTAGTTTTGGCAGGACTATCAGCAAATGTCTGAACAGCAGTCATGGCAGATTTCAATAGGTTATTCTGGTATTTAATTGTGTAGATCTAATCATTTGCAATTCTTATGCCCCAGCACACAAATGCCTACGTTCTCTAGCCCATAACATCTAGCCTCCTGGGTTCCTTGTCAGGAGGCAAAGTACACATAACTCTAGGGCTCTGGTGCAATCATGAGCAGCCATGATTACCACAGAATCAGTTTCTGGCAGGGAAGCATAATAAGGCTTAACCAATAGAACAGGGTACGGTTTACCAGACTGCAGGAACTGCAGGCAAGGTGAAAGGCCTGTGCCAAGAAGCAAAGGTAACATCTTTCAATGCAAGATATACCAAAGGCACCACAATAATAATAGGTGCAGCTGTGTCTTTCAAGAACTCCATTAAGTTGCTTTTACTGGAGTCTTCCTCTTCTCCCACAAAACCCATCTTGGAATTGTGTGAGCAAAGCCTGAAATGATGAATCTTCAGGTGGAGACCTGGGGTATGAACCACAGATTCTTCACTGCAAGAGGAGAACTGGAAAGGATCCCTCCTTCATGGGGATCATCCTCCCTCTCCATTTCCTCTAAATCCTTCTCCATAAAGCCAGCCCAGTGGCACAGAGGGCTGAGGTGCTGATTGTCTTACCTTGAACTATGCCAGTGACCTGGGTTCAGGAATGACCTTGGGTCATTGGGGTGTTGACGTGGGTGGGGGGAGGGACGAGTGGGATCGAGCAAGCTGGTAGGCAGCTCTCCTCTCCCAGTGGTGGTGGGGTTGGGTTGTTGCCCCCCCCATAGTTCTGGTCCCACAGGGTGGAGGTCTGGAATGTAGTGTAGGCGGAAGGGGGCAGCAGTGCTAGGGTTCAGTGGAAGGGGCTGCTGGCACCACGCTGTGCATGCGTGCCCCCACATGCATGCATGGACATATACCAGGGTCATGGGTAGGGAGAAAAATGGGGTTAAAATCCTGTGTGTCCCTGTCACCAGTAGGAGGGAGGTGGTGACGGAGGCAAAACAGTTATATATAGAAAAACCTTTTTCTCCATGTTTAGGAGATTAGGATCATATTCCACCTCGTTTTCATCTTAAATTACAATGGGGCTATCAACAAAGCTGGCAATGGAGGTGGTGGCTGTGATCGAGAAACTATAGGCATGTTTTTATGTCCTGTCAATGATGGTACCAACAGGGAAGGCCATGTTAAAGGGACTGTAGGCACCATCATTGGCAAGAATGAGAACAGTTGAAGTAGCATATCTGAAAATGATACCAGTACAGCCTGGGAGTTGGTGATGCCTGATAAAGGGTTCATGACTGCCAGTGTCTCCAGGACAGACTCCAACCATAAAGGTGACATATCATCTGTAGTAGGTACAGAGCACCAGATCCAAGCCCTGATCTTGGTATCCTAATGATGGTTGGGGGGCTGTAGTCCATGCTGCCAGAGTAGTTGATGACTAGACACTTACCCTCCTTCAATAGAGAGCTCAACCTTACCAGTGAAGTATCTCCCCATGCTGAAGGTGATGGATAGAGGAAGAAGGCTTTGACAATAATTTGTCTTAATTTTTTTGACATCCTTACTGATTGTGGTGGTGACAGCATCACTGGCTTCCTGGGAGTATCATTCTCATTGGTGGTCAGGCATGCAGGAGAGCCAGCTTAGAACCCATTCATCTTGTGGCCTGGTTGAATCCCTGTCAGATCCTGCAGGCCCCTTACATTGTGAGACCAGTCCAAACAGCAAACACATACAGTAAGACCATTGTCCTTGTAGGTCTTTTAACCGCAGGTACAGAACCTAAATCAAGGTTCATTCAATGGCAGCCTACAAGGACATTATCAATACTACTGAAGTTAAGCTTGAAAATAAAATCATAGAAAACAAAGGCATTGTTTCTTTGCAGGTTCAGTGAGCAGTTGACAGTGGAAGAAAGAAGTAAGAAGCGATGGGCCACTCACTTTTTATAGGTGCAGACATTGTATCTCGTCATGGGTGGCCCCCAGCTAGTAAAGGTTTCCGAACAGTCCTGATGCTGACAGGAAACAGTTCGAAAGGTGTGGTCCAATGGAGGCAATATCCTCAATGAAGATGGCTGATGAATCCAATTTCAAGTGGCAGTACCATTTGTACTAAATTCCTACTTAGAGTGCACCTACTGTATTTTCTTGTCTGGTGGTCTCACAATAACCAGCACAAGATAATGCAGGCTTATTTTTACAATAAAATGCCAACTGAAAACACATACAGTACCTTTCTTCTGATTTACAGTTACTCTCTCACTCTTTCTCTCTCTCTCTCTCTCTGTCTTCCTCCCTGGTATCTACTTTTTCAGTCCACACTGAGCTTCAGAGAGACACGTGTTAAATAGGAGGATATTAGCTGAAGTGCATGTTTGCTTAATCAGCAATTGAGTGTTTCACAGGCTGTACAAGCCTCTTTTTAAAGGATCCAACTTTCCTAATCCTACCACAGGAGTTTGCAAATTCAAGTCCCTCCAGAAACCCTATTTTAGCCCTGTCAGGGCAAATACCCATGGTATCTTGTGGGGTAAGAGGTGTATGGGGTGTACACCCTATCACAAAAGGTTTGTTGAAACCATATGACCCCTCTCTGGTGCACTTCTGAAAAATACAAGACAGCAACATTCCTTATCCTTAAGAGATCCCGATATATTTTGAAAAACGAGGCTCAGATGACCAGGAAGTAAAGATGTAGTAAACATATTTTATTTAATACTTTAGCTAATGTAAAATCTTACTGACCTGTTTAATGTTATATCATTCCAAATGATATTACCAGTGAAAAACCTCACTCACTAATCATGAATTGGAAAGTGTAGGATGGTTTAAATCATGAGCATCCAAAAGTGATAACAATAGTATTCATGCGCTGCACAAACTAAAAATAATTACTAATAATTGTGGCAGTTTAGTAACAGCATGGGACTAGCGTAAGTATTTCTTTGGATTGCTGACAGCTACAGATAAGCCCAATACCTCATTTAAAAGAGCTTTTCATGGGATTTCAGACTTTGATGGCAACTGTGCACATGTTCAGGATGTGAAGGTGGATTCACTGCTTGCAGAAAGTGACCACCACATGGTGTGGTTCCACCTGGACATGAGCAAAGGGATGGTTAGGACCAAGATGAGGGTCTTGAACTTTCAAAAGGGCAGATGTTGGTAGGATGGGAGTATTTCTGAAAGAACACCTTGCAGGGATAAGAGTAGGGATGGATGTAGGACAGAAATGGGCCATAATAAAGAAAGGATTGATAGAGGCCACTAGTGAGTGTGTTAAAATCAAAAGTAAGAAAGCTAAGGAAAAAAGTCTAGCTGGTTTAACAAGGAGGTGGCAAAAGCAGTACGGGGCAAGAGGGCAGCCTTCAGAAGGTGAAAGTGTACTCAGAAGGAGCAGGATAGGGTGGACAACATTGCTACATCAAGAGAGGTGAGCAGGGTGGTAAGGGAGACAAAGGCCATGAGAGAAGTACAGCCAGCTCAGGGGGTAAAGGTGGGTGATGAGGCCTTTTTATAGGGGTATATAAGGGAGAAAGGAAGCATAAAGGATGAGATTGTCAGGCTAAAAAAAGGAAGGAGGTTGGGCAGAGGGTAGAGAAAAAAAAGCAGTGATGCTTATCAAGTACTTCTGTTCAGTCTTCACTAGGGAGAAGGACAGACCAGTACCACAAGGGAGCAGGTAGATGGGGACTGGGAGGGGGAATTCATAGACTACACAATTCAAGCTGACAGGGTATTCCAGGGCCTAAGTTGGAAAAATCACCAGGGCCAGATGGCATACACTTAAGGGTCCTTACAGAACTGGTGCATGTTCTGGTGGGTCCACTGGCAGACCTGTATAATACCTTTCTGGAATCCAGAAACATGCCTCAGCATTGGAGAATGGTGCATGTGGTTTGGTGCCTCTCCATTAAAATGTGTGCCAAGGGATGATCCAGGCAATTACCAACCAGTCAGCCTGACATCAGTAGTGTGAAAGCTGATAGAGACCATCTTGAAAGAGAGACTGGTTGGCTTACTGGAGGAAAATGGGCTCCAGCATGACAGGCAGCATGGGTTTGTGTTGGGGAGGTCCTGCCAAACTCATCTAATTGACTTCTGTGACTGGGTCACTAGGACAGTGGACACGGGCCAGGCAGGTGATGTCCTGTATTGGGACTTCAGCAAGGCATTTGACTCAGTGCCTTATAGGAGACTGGTCAGGAAGCTAGAGGACCTAAGGGTGGGGACTAATCCCACAGGATAGATCAGAAGCTTGTTTCAGGATAGAAACCAAAGGGTGTCAGTCAGGGGGGATTCTGAAAGTGAGGCCTGTGACCACTGGGGTCCCACAATGCTTGGTGCTTGGACAGGTGTTGTTTAACATCTTCATAGATGACATCATGGGTGGGATCAGGAGTAAAATGTGCCTGTTTGCAGACAACACCAATCTCTGTGGGAAGGTAGGCACAGAGAAGGGAAGTCGGGAACTCAAGGAGGACCTGGCTAGGTTAGAAAAGTGGCCTGGCATTCAGGGAACCAAATACTGGTTGAGCAGCATGCAGGTAACCTGGTCAGAGGAAGAAAAAGACTTAGGAATAACAATCACAAGTGACGTGAAACACTCTCTACACTGCAAGAGAGTAGAAGTCAAAGCAAATCAGATGCTAGACTGCATAGCCAGGACAATTACCACCAGGAAGATGGAGATCATTCTGCCACTGTTCAGGTCACTGGTAAGACCACACCTGGAGGACAGTGTGCAGTTTTGATGCCAGTGCTCATATCTTCAGAAGGATGTCAACTTGCTGCAGACTGTCCAGAGAAGGGCAACCAAGATGATCTAGGGCCAGCATGGCAACACCTATGAGGAGAGGCTTATGGGATTCAACAAGTACTCTCTGGAGGAATGAAGGAGAGGGGCGACATGACTGAGACCTTCAAGTACCTTAAGGCTTTTAAAAGGGTGGCCACTAAGGACCTCTTCAGCTTACATGCAAACAAAACCACTTGGGGGGGCACAGCCTAAAACTGGTGGGGTGAAGGTTCAGGAAAGAGATGAGAAGGCACTTTTTCACTGAAAGGGTAGTAGCCAAGTGGAATGATCTGTCAGAGGAAGTGATATCCCCAATAAATGGCATGTCAGCTTCAGGTGGGGGTGGGACAGGGTGAGGGGTAAAGTTGTGGGGGGCAAGTGAGGGGAGGGGGAAATTTAATGATGTCGGAAGAGAAATGGAGAGGGGGACAGTTCCCTTCATACTTACATAAGGAACTGCACAATCGCACAGACTAACTAGACTGTAAGGCCTTTATCTGCTGGCATGTTTGTATGTAACTGTTTGCAAATGTTCCCCTTTAATTTATTTTCTGTCAGCCTGATGACCTCTATGAATTTTTGGAAGTGAAGAGTTTAATTTTACCAATGAGTTAACTATAATTAATGTAAAATTTAAAGTTTTGCATGGCATGTCACACAATTCATAACACAAACCCTATTTTTAAATGACATTTTGTAGTTTTAGTAGAAGGCATTTTGCTTCTCATTGTTGCTCTTCACACCACTTTTGATGTTAAATGCTGAAGTGCAGGCCAGTAAATGTCAGCTGTCTGACTTTAGTTGCAATAGGGCTGGCTGGCAAGTCTCCCTACTGTGCAGCTAATTGGTTCTCTGATGGCAAGTAGTGTACCAACACCAGGGTAATCAACACTTGCACTTTGTTCTTAATTGGTAGGGTGCATCCAAATGTCACTCCCTCTTCCTGAAGCTCAAGAACAGCAGAACTTCAGCACTAGTGAGGAACTGCTGCCAATCTATATTATAGTAATCAACAAGAGCTGGATGCAGCTAGACAGCGTAATTATTTTGGGGAGCATTACCTATGCATCCTATAACTTCCTGTTTTAATTACTGCAATCATTAATGAGCTGCATCCAAGCGCAGAAACACACAACTGGAAATAATGCAGTTTAGCTTGAGACCACATATGTAAGCAGCAAACAGAATGTGCTGGAATGTTAGAGATGCAGAAGGGAAGGCTGCATCTAATAGTGTAAACAGCAACTTGTTTCAGATTTCCCAGATCTTTCAAAACTGAACAGAAAACCAGAAATAAATCATGCAGACACAGAAGATATATGGGGGGAGAAGAGATGCAGGGTCACAATTCTGATAAGGGCCTCAACAGGCTACCTGTGGTTAAGAGACATGGGTACTTTGCTGAAGGTGGATGTCCAGTGGGATAGATGGTCATCTTCTGTTGGGTGGTTAGATGACGGCATTAGGTGGGGAATATAACCTTTAGAGCACAGTTGTTTGTGGGTTTATGGTTGAAGTTGGGAGGGAAGGAAGTACATTTAAAGCAGCAGTGCAATGAAGAAAAAAAGCTTTCAAAAAGCTAGCTTCAGCTACAGTTGGTAAAACTATTAGCATACCTGTATAATCTTCTTGTCTTGACAACTTCTACACTGCACACCTTGAGTTGTTTTTTTTCAGCCCTAACCCTCGCCAAGTCTACAGTGCCATTTCTAAGCCAAATGTGGCAGTCATGTTTTTTCTTGAAAAAAAAATACATTAAAACATTTATAAATTACTCAAAGTTTGATGAAACTAGAAAATGTTACCAACTAATGAAAATGCCTAGAATCTTTTATAGTGGCAAAAAAGAGATGGGGTCATACTTTTTGCCTAATTTCATTGTCCTGCTGCTTTAAATGCCTTGGTCAAGCAGCAGGCTTAGTTTTCACCATTTTGATATGTCACAACATGGAAACCGAATTTTTTTTTTTTTAGGTTGCAATTAAAAGAATAATGCATGACTGGGTATGTGTCGTGCTGGGATAAAATCACCCTTGGGTGGTTGGGCACGACACCATAGGTCAAGTGCATCCAACAGCCAAGAATTGACATTATCCCAGCATGACACACACCCTGGAGTGCATTATTCCTATTATACAATAGCTCCTCTATTGAAAACAAAAGACAACATTAAAAAATATATTCTAGAATACATTTTCCCATACACTTTAATATTTGGGCATAAAGTGGTTCCTTTTTCTTGAATCAGTTAATTCTTATTTTGTTAATGGTTACAACAGTATAATAGCTAATATGCTGATTTACAACAGCAACAAGGAATTCTGGGTTGATCATAAAGTTAACTTAAATATTCCTTACTCAGCAGTGCAATCTCCTAGTCTGGTAGTGGTGACTGCAGTATACAGCTAATATGCTGATTTACATACAGTAGTAAGGAATTCTGGGTAGGTTATAAAGTTAACTTAAATGTTCTTTACTCAGCAGTGCAGTCTCCTATTTTGGTAGTGGTGACTGCAGTATAGCACCTAATATGTAGATATATGTAGCAATGCATTGTGGGTACAACATGAAACTGTCTTCCATTTTTCCTTACTGGGAGGTGCAGTCTCCTATTTTTGTGGCGGTTACAACAATATAAGCTCTCAGATGTTTATTTTCAAAATGAAGCATTGTGCTTACACTGATAACTGACAAGATTTATTTACTGAGAGATGTAGTCTCCTATTTCTGTAGTGAGTACAGAAATATAATAGCCTGTGTACTAATTTACATAGTGAGGAATTGTGGGTTCAGTAAATAGTTAATTTTCTGTCTCCTTAATCTGCATGTGGAGTGATGTTTTCACAGATGACATTCGGTCATGTGTGTGCTAGGACTAGATCCATGATATTTTGCTGTGATAACATTACAGGTCCAGCCCCAGATTGACCAATCAGAGCCCAGCATTTTTTCTGGTCATTGTATAATAAGGGATAACACCTGAGGGGATGTGCAATCATACTCCAGTATATAGTACACACACCTCAGGCGCATTTTGAGACAAAAGATGCAGCCAATGCCTTTAACTTCTCAACATGAATATGTATTAGCGTACAATCACATACCCTGGTATATGGTATCCCACATACAAAATTGCACACTTTAAATATAAAAATGACAAAAATACAAAAATGCCTCACCTAAGGAGAGGTCCAGGCACCGGTAAGGATCCCTTGCTGCAGACATTCAGGGTAGTGCTACACATCAGGGGCCTGATTTCTAAACGGCTGGATACAGCCCAGAGACTAAGTCCTGTGATGCAACCTGCTGGTGCAGAGAAAAAATCTCCACACTGGCAGACATCGTTTTTTTGGCCTGTGGTACACACAGGCAGCAGGAGCAGCTGCAGAATATACTATGCTTGGTAATACCAGGTGTAGCATTTTTTGGTGTAGCTTCACACAAAAAGCATCATCAAGCTGCTGTACATCACGGAGCTGGTCTCAAATCAGCTCTGTGTATGAAAATACTGTGCATTCAGCAAAACCTGTGAGTGTGTGAGGGAAACTCTCTTTGTTCACAATTTTTGCCACCATGTGCAATCTTCGTCCATTTTGAAAATCCAGCTTGGATGTTCAGAATAGCCTTAAAATAAATCTGCTTCTGCAACACATATGCTCATGTACCCGTACCTAATAAGGGATACTGTATTAAGGGTCTGGTAGGTTGAACAAATAGATGATGGCTAATTTATGCCTACAACTGTAAACAGTGTTCCTTATTTATTCCTAAGCACTTCTCAGCTAAATTTCCATGTAATTATGCAGACCACATCCATAAAGATTATTACTTACTTACAACTTTTCAGAACTCTTTGTTTCTAACCACAGGAATCCCTCACTTAATGGTTACGCATTATGCATCTAGCTCCATGGAAACAGATGCCCTTGAGATGGAACCTATTCTAACTATGGAATTTCAGAATCTTGTTTCAAACTGCAGCCATGCTCCATTCTGGCAGATGGTCAGATTTGTTTCTTCACCTGGAGAGAACAGTCTCCCCCATGTTAGCCCCAGTACCGCTGACTCTCTAGCCAGTTTATTTATTTTAAATATTTACTTAAAGTGTATAAACTATTGTTTAGTTAGTTCCTTGATTACTCTGCATTAGCTAGGGAGTTTTTTTTTTTGTTATTCTGGTCTCTCTGGTTCTCATTTTTATTGCCAGGAACTGCAGACTACCCCAACTGGCTACCGATTTTTTTTTCCATTTGGCTACTATTGTTAAAATTAATCACTCACACATTTATATCAGAGTGGTTTCATTTTATTTTCTCAATTTATAGTACAGGAAACAAGAGTGCATTTACTTAACATTTCTGCCTGTGCTTGTTCCTGCTATAGGAACTGTGAATTGACCATTTCTAGAGTAAGTGAATTTTTTTACTGTTGAGCTTTTGTTCTACAATGATTTTTTCGAATTGTTAGTATTTTTTTTACCAGGATCTCTCTAAATTGGTTTGCCTGAAAGACCTGGGGGACCTACAGGCTCAGAAAATTGCAAAAATTGTTTCTAGCTCTCAGCAAGGGCAGACTGCCATGAGCGCTGTTTAGGCCCAGACCATGACTTTACTAACTGTAAGTCCTATCATATTTAAAGAAAAGGGTAAAACAATGTGAAAGAAATTATGGTTTCACAATCTGCCTCCTTTTCACCCAAAAATAATAAAAAAGACTCCGGCAAAGATATTCAAAAAGGTTGTGCCATGCACAATAGGGTTGCGCTAGCGCAAGTCTGAAAATGCGCCATTTTGCGATATTCAGCAGGAGGCAATTGCACCCCCCAAATCATGCTGAGCAATAGCGCAATGATAATGAATGTATGCACAACTGAAAGGGGAGGAACCATGCATAAATGGGCGCGGTCGATATTCAACAACATGCGCCATGCGCAATAGAATAGCGGAGATTCTTGGCGATAGCGAGAATGAGCCAAAATAAAAAGGAACTAGGGAGAGGCGCCAGAACGCTACAGGGAAGGCACATGTTGCTGAACTATAGCCAGCCACACAGGCAACACACACACACACACAGGGCAGGACAGAGAAAGGGCACCTGGAACCCACAGGCACAGGGAAGGTGTGGAGAACCACAGCCACAGCCACAGTGCAGAAGGGGGAAGTGTCACACAGCACTGAGGCCACCACAGTTAGGTGTTCCCAGTGCAGGGGAAGTAGCAGCTAGGACAGTGGGGACACACAGAAACAGCTGCCGGGGGGGTGAACACAAGCCAGGGACATGGCCAGTGCCACCATCCAGATGGAGGCAGTAATGAGGGGGGTGAGAAGGTGGGCAGCAAGGGGGGGGTGCAGCCGTGGAAGGGCCCGTTGGCGGTATGCCCCCAACAGGCAGTACCAAGCCCACACCAGCTTCGAGCTGTACAGTGATACTGAGATCATGGGCCGGTACCGCCTGGATCAGACAATTCTGAGGCAGCTCTGTGAGCTGTGCAGTGATGTGATGCAGGCACCCACACGACAGAGCCATGCTCTGTCAGTGGAGACTAAAGTGACAGCTTGCATGTGCTTGCTCGCCACAGGTACCTTCCAGAGACCAACAGGGGACACCACAGGCATAACCCAGTCGGTCACATCATGCCACCTCACCCAATTCCTCAGCGCACTGCTGCCACATGCTGCAGAGTACATCCATTTCCCCAGCACACCAGCGGAGCACACAGCAAACATACAGGAGTTTCACAGGGTAGCACTTATGCCTGGCATGCTAGGGGCAATAGACTGCACCCACATGGCCATCCGCACACCACCTGGCCCCGAGGGGGCCACATATATTAATCACAAGGGCTATGCTAGCATCAACTGCCAGGTGGTGTGCGCTGCCAGGGGGCGCATAATCAATGTCTGTGCCATGCACCCTGGGGGAGCACATGATGCCTTCATCTGGCACCAGTCAGTACTGTGCCACAGATTTGAGAGTGGGGACATCCCTACTGGCCACTTAGTGGGTGAGTATGCAAACCACACTGACAAACTTAGGGATTGGGAGGGGCATGGTCAGAGGTGACATGGGTAGTGGCCTACATGGCCCGGGGCAGGGCGATGCTGATAACCAAACTAACCTCCACTCTCTACACACAGGTGACAGTGGATACCCACTCCGTCCCTGGCTGCTCACACCATACCAGTGGCCCGCGACCCCATCGCAGCAACGCTACAATGAGGCACATGCCACCACACGTAATGTCATCGAGTGGGTGTTTGGTATGCTGAAGGCACATTTCCGTTGCCTGGACACCTCCAGCGGTGCCGTACAGTACAGCCCCTCAAAGTCCTGCGGGCTATTCCTGGCCTGTTGCATCCTGCACAACATGGCCAACGAATGTGGGATAGCCATACAGGTCGAAGAGGGGGACAGCGATGGGGACGATGAGGACGCTGGTGACATTGGTGATGGGCAGTCCCCCCTTGGGTGACGGGACCCCCGACTGCTCTGGCTGGCACAGCTGCACCAGGATGCCATCACAGAGGAGCACTTCAGCCAACACAGATAAGTCATGGGGCCATGTGCAACCACCAGTGGCAAAGGCACAACCCACAAACATACATGGACACACACCAGGGGTGATTGCCATCAAGGGAAGTGGCCAGGCATGGAACCACACACACTGCCAGGGATGGGCGAGGTCTAACATGGCATGTGGTCAGACACACACACACGCACACCTCACCAGACATGCACAAAGGGTAAGAGGCACACCGACCCAGAATGCCACCCCTAGCCACATACATGTCCACAGACCACCACGCCCACTGCCTGTCATTGTGCATGTGTCAGACACTGGGCACCATTGCACACTGGCATACAGCACAATGCAGGCATCATCATGCACATGCAACTGTGGACAGCAGCTGGGAGGGTGTGCAGATGGACTGTGTGTGCGCGTGCAGGGCCGGGTACCCACTTGTGCATTGCCCGCTGAATGACGCAATGCACACAGGGCAGCATCAGACAGTAGCCACACTGGGAAACATAGAAAACATAGAAACATAGACTTTGGCGGCAGATAAGGACCACTTGGCCCACCCAGTCTGCCCATTTCCCTACCTACTGGATAAGCTGCCAATTCTAGTTAACCAACAGCCTACTTCCTGCCACCCCCCACTACAATTGCCTTGTGTCTGTCCCATGCATGTTTGAATTTCCCCACTATTTTAGCCCCAACAACCTCCCCAGGAAGGCAGTTCCATGCATTCACCACTCTCTCCATGAAAAAAGATTTCCTCACATTACCCCTGAGCCGTCCCCCCTCTATCTTTAAATTGTGTCCCCTTGTTCTTACACATCTATTTTTCTGAAAGATGCTACCCATCAGTCACACGCCACAGTGCTCCAGCCACCACGGATGCATGGGCGGCCCGGCCGAGACCCGCCAGCAGTGACAGGCTGACCACTGGCCTCATGGGGTGGCACTGATGGTCCCCCAGGGGTTCCACTGTGTAAACATGACCGTGCTCACGCAGGGGTCTGCAGCACACTGAACATGCCTGCGCCAGGCGTGCTCGGCATGCCCACAGCTGAACCCGGTGTCGACAAGGATGGTGTCTCATGACCCAGGGAACGGGGGGTGGACATTGCACTGTGTGGTGTCTGCGACACATGGGCAAATAACTGTGTGCCCACTGTGGCCATGGCAGCTGTGATTGTCTGTGTCAGCCTGTCAATGGCAGTGGTCACATCCTCCTGCATCCAGTCCATCCCTGCCAGGAGCAGAGCGGTTTCTCTGCTGCGACGCTCCTCTGCCTGGTGCAGAGCCACACTCTGTGCATCCACCGCTGTCACAAGCTGCATCTGCTGATTGATGGATGCTTGCAGTATGCGGGTGTGCTCATCCAAGAGGTCATCTGCCTGATCGGCATGCTGTCCCTCAGGGTGTTCATGGCCCTGATGCTCATCACCCCTTGAGGGTGGGTGCTGCACACCAGGGCCAGGCCTAGGCATGTTCACAGGTGGTGCACTGACGCCACCCCCTGACACTGTATCCCCATACCCATTGACCGACTGCTGATGCTGCCCCTCCGGCTGCCGCTCCTCAGGGCTCAATGGTGCCGCTGCAGTGGCTGCAACAGTCCCACTGTCCTGTACATACACCAGTACTGCTCCACCGGTGCTGACAGGCACAGGCTGGGACTGTGATGACACACAGACCTCCTCGGCGGCATCATCCACAGCCATGGCCACAATGTAACCTGCTGTGTGGCCATCCTGTGGCACACACGTGTCACTGCCCATGACGTTAGTGACATCATCATTGGTGACGGATCTGGCACCAGCCCGAGTCTCAGCATGCTGGCATCCATGGACGCTGGCACGCTGGGACACGGGCAGGGCCTTCTCCGCACCTGCTCAACCAACATCAGTCTGGACGTCCAGGCGGGCCCACTGTTGCCCTGAGCCACGTATTCCTGTGGAGGTGGATGGGCCCTCCTCCATCTCCATCTGACCGGCCTTAGTGGAGAAGCACCACCGCTGACCCATGCAGATGCTCAGGAGCTGTAAGGGAATACAAAGTCGCGTTACTGCATGTGACCTACCCTGTCCCCCCCAATAGACAGACCATGGCCTACCATGCAGTGACGGGCTACCACCCATCTGGAATCCACCACCAGGAACACCCTCAATGGTGCAACACTGCATGCTGCCAGCAACCCTCTCCTCCTGTGGGGTCAGGTGTACCACCTCTGGCTGTCCCCCACCTGTAGCAGACCGTGCTGCCCTGATGGCAGCCACCTTCTCCTTAATCCTCTGCCTGTCTGTGCCCATCTTCTTCTTGCACTCCTGCATGGAGTGCTGGTGGCTGCCATGCAGGTTTTCAGCACGTGCCACCTCCTCCCATGCAGCAGCACGGGCCTGTGGTGTTCCCTGGCGTCCGCTGAGAAGTGGCTTCTGGTCTAGGTAGGCCTCGAACAGGGCATCCATCTCGGCCTTCATGAAATTTGGCCCCCTCCTCCTCCCACGACTCTGTTCCTCTTCCTCCACAACACGCTCGGTCATTATTCAGCCTGTGAGATTGACAGGTGTTACCTGTGACTGGCAGTCTCATGCATGTCCCAAAATCCACAGTCCACACTCCCAAACAGCATGCAACTCACCAATAGACTGCAGTAACCGACTATGGCCAGTGCAGCCCAATGTCGCACTTTTAGAGCGCAACCCATGCAAATGAGGCGAGGCGCATCTTTAAGTGGATGTAAATGCAGTGTCTGCACCATTCAATGACTGATTAGCTGATTTGCTTATGCCAGTTGAATATCACGCTGTTGCGCTTTGCACAATTGTGTTGAACGTGTTGAGCCAAGGGAGTAGTTCTGTGACATGCGCAGTACCCACCTAACTGCGCATGCCCAGGTTGATGACGCAGGAGCCTGCCATGCTGCTGAAGTGCTGTGCGTGGGAGGCGATACAGGGCATGGCCACCATTGTGCCAGTTGTGCTATAGTGCTGTTCACTTATATGGCACTGTGGCACTGGGGCATCGTAGGCACACTGGGGCAACAGCGCGGTAGGCCACTACAGGAGGTGGCACACAGGCAACCAATCGCGCTAGACGCATTGGGTTCCAATCACGTTGTGGCTGTCTGTGCGTCAAAGACCCTTGACCCTGTGTCCGACCTTTGCCCCCTAGGCACCATGCATCAGGCATGGGTACACCACTATCGCACTATTCGGTGACAGCGCGATAGGGAATGGCAGCGCTGTACCACGCAGCATCTGCACGTGGCAGAACCGCACTGCAGAGCACCATTTTGACTTAACTGAGCAGCAGAGATGGCACGGAGGGGAGCTGTGCAGTGGAGCCAGGTGGAGCTGGCAAACCTGGTTACCATTGTGGAGCCACATGTTGGCCCACTATTTTGGGAGGCACCCCTGAACAGGCCAGGAGTCAGGTGTGGCAGGAGGTGGCCGACACCCTGGAGGAGGCCACTGGCATGGGGCAGACAGCGGAGCAGTGCTGCCACCGATATGGGGACCTGAGGTGGAGGGATCTGGACCTGCTTTCCCACCTGCAGGCACCTGCCAGGAGGGGCATGGTGCCATGGCCAGATAGGTGCAACATCCATACACTTTTATCTTCCATACGGGTATCACGGTTGCATGTATCCGGCACATGGGGGGGCTGTCCAGTGTTGGCCGTGGTGGTGTTATCAGGATGTGGGGTGGGTGGGTCTGGCTGTGTGGGATTGCACACACATGGGGGTGGGGGGATTTTGCTACAGGATTGTACTGATGTTCCTCTCTCCATGTTTGCACCTTAGGCCCAGAAGAGCGCAGGCTGGCGAGGGAGAGGAGGCGTCAGCAGGAGGACCATCAGGCCGGGAGGGGCGAAGGTCCGTAGAGGCGCAGGGACCAGCCTGATGATAGTGAGTGCCTTACATCCATGATTACTATTGCATGCTGTGTAACAGGGCGGCAGCGGGGCATGGCCACCATCCATTGACACAACTGCCATGCACGCAACTTGTTACAGTCAGCACTGTCCAGTGGCACTGCATATCTGGGAGTGCGTCAATGGTGGTCCATGCATGCACCGGGCACATGGCTGTGCTACTGCTTTCACACCGCATAGCCAAGTCACTGTATGGCCACGGTGGTGCTGTGCAGGACATGGGCGGTGGGTGTGTGCAGTGGTCCACATGGCTGTGGCTGCCTGGGTAGGCAGGTCTAGTGGACACGGTCACTGTGGGTGGTCACACACCATCACAGGGGCATGGCACATGGCTGTATGCCATGCACAATGGGTTTGCTGCAGGGGGCTGGACAGTCACACGTATTGACTCTGCTCCCTTGTCCTAGGTGGACAATGCTGGATGGCCCTGGAATAGGCCATACAAGTGATACTTCAGCTGGCACGGGCGTCCCTGGCAGCATTGGAGAGATTGGAGCGACATGGGGTCCAGAGGAGGAGAACCCGGAGGCGCCACAGGAGTGGAGAGCAGGGCACAGAATAGGCCTTCCATGACCCCCTGACACCCATACCCCTGGACCTACCCTCACACGCCTTCTTCCCTCTCCCATTTGTACAATCCTGCCCCATGCCCGCCTCCACCTGGTTTGTGGCCCTTTCCCCCCACCCTTGTATATATTTGTAAATATGTTTCATAGTTCTTATATTTTAATACATACATTTTGTTATCATAACTGTGGTGGTCTCTGATTTGCTGCAGGCTACAGGTGCTCAGCTGCAGTGGTGTGCATGGTGTCAGGGGTGGTGCACGCATGGGCGTGTGTGTGTGTGTGTGTGTGTGTGTGCAGAGGTGAACTGCCTATGGTGTGGGCAGGGAGATCAGTCACTGTCTGTGGTTTGTGTGTTGTACTCTGTGCACTGGATGCCTGTGTGCAGTGGTCCATGGGGCCTGCACTGTGTGCATGGCACTCCTGTCAGACCATCCATGGCCTGTGCAGCTGACACCCTTGCATGTCTGTGATATGCACGGTCTGCTGGCATGTCAGTGGTGGCTGCTGTGGCCAGTGCTGGGATGGGATGTGTCCTTGGGAGGGTATGCAGGGTGCTGTACTGCTGGAGGTGGGGTCCGGGGCATGCCTTGTCACATGTGGGGTACCTTGTGTGCTGACATATGGACGGTCTCTCAGCTGTACCTCGGCGGGGGGACGTGCAGGGTGGCACTGTGTATGCATCTGTTGCATCACTGTCTGCTGCCGCCCACTGCAGGGTGTCCATGGTGGGGCTGCCTTGCATGGCTCCATGGTGCATAGGGTTGTATTGTCACAGTGGGAGTGGTGGCATGCATGGGGTGTCCTGCACTGTTGGGTGCTAATCCTGGGCAGGGTGTATGGGGATCATGGTGCAGGGTGTGCTC
Organism: Neoceratodus forsteri; assembly: GCA_016271365.2. NCBI lineage: Eukaryota > Metazoa > Chordata > Ceratodontiformes > Ceratodontidae > Neoceratodus > Neoceratodus forsteri. The sequence goes on along the minus strand of CM057455.1, from coordinate 1,547,093,419 downwards.
TGCATTTGTGGGATGGTGTGGTATGGGGTCGTCGGCCATCCTTGTGTGCTAGTCACAGCTTGCCAGGGGGTGTGCTGGGGCACCATGGCCCGGCTGTGGGTTGGTTGCTGGTCTCCATGGGCCAGTGGTTATTCCAGCCCTCCTCCAGTTGTGCAGTGCATGGGGTGTGGGGGGACGATGTCTGTTCTGCTGTGTGTTCCTCTGCCCATCTGTGGCATGCGTGGTGGGCCCCTGCATCCCTGGTTGTGCTGTTGCATTGCTGCCCTGCTGCTGGGAGGCATCTCTGGTTGTGCTATGGTGCATCTGGACTGCTCAGCTGAACATCCCTTGTTGTGCTATGGCACATCAGATATGCTCAGCTTCACCTCCCTAGTTGCGCTATGGCGCAGGTGGAGCGATATTCAGTCGTCGGCCGTCGGCACATCTTGGCCTGCGCAGTTTTTGAATATCACGCTTCTTGTGCATGGGCGCAGTGGACTTGCACTTGCTCCTGCTGTTGTGCACTATTTGGGTGCAGTTTGAATATCTGGGCCTGTGAGTGAAAGCACACATTAGAGGGGTCCATCTCCTCATGAGCAGCAGCAGCAAATGCCTGTAAAAGGTGACAAGAAAAAAGATAAAGCTGCTCAGTCCTCTGATTGGCATGGTAAAGAATTGGATACCAGGGTGTCTGAAAGGGGGAACCCTGAATCCAGTGATGGCAAAAATAAAAGCGCCTTAGAGTAGACACAGGAAAGGGTTCCTTTTAAAAAGAAACTTGAAGAAAATAAATTCACTACCACTCCACTTGAATGAAGAAAGGAACCGTCAGATAATACAAAAAAGATGCCTTCATCTGAGTACAATTCAAAGATGTGGCAATTTTTCAAGGCTATCCAGGCGATGGGAAATTTTAATAATGTGACTGTCACCACCCCCGGCTCAGACTCTAACCTATCTGCTTGTGAAGGTGGAGGAAGGTGACCCCATGGAACCAGAGAGTGCACCTGAGTGAGACTTTGGATCTCCTCTAAGGCATAATGAGGACTGTCCATCCTTTTCCACATTTGTCAGACAAATGCTTGATACATCCTCCTCAAGAAACTGGGGAGGATGGAGAAGATGCTGAATTTATGGATATGATGGAGATAGCACCTCAAGGAGGTTGCCAGTCCCCAAATATGAATCAATTCAGAAGGCCATATCAAAAATCATGTGTGCACTTACTTTAGCTGACATAGAAACATAGATACTGATGGTGGATGAGGACTGCTTGCCCCTCAGTCTGCCCATTTTCACTACCTATTATAACACCACAGACCCTACTTGATCTCCAGCAGCTTTACCCCCCCCCTTTCCCAACCTCTAAGGTTCCCTTGTGCCTATCCCATGCATTCCTGAAATTCATTACTGGTTTTGCCCCATCACCTCTGCTGGGAGGCTGTTCCAGGCTCCACCACTCTTTCTGTGAAGAAGTACTTCCTCACATCTCCCCTGAGTCCTCCCCCCCAGCTTCATTGTATGTTCCCTTGCTCTTTAGCATCTTTTTTTCTAAAACATGCTTCCCTCTTGAACTTTATTTATACCTGTGAGGTATCTGAATGTTTCTACCATATCCCCCCTCTTCCTTCTTTCCTTCAGGTATACATATTGAGGTCCTTTAGTCTCCCCCATAGGGCTTGTGATGCAGGACCCTGCTTCATTTTTGTTTCCCTCCTCCGGACTGCCACTACTCTGTCTATGTTCTTTTGGAGATGTGATCTTCAGAACTGGACACAGTACTCTAGGTGAGGTATCCTAGGATACTCAAACCAAAGCCATGAATTTTTCCTGTGAAAGCAATTCACTTTTTGGTGACAAAATAGAGGCAAACATGAAAAAAGTGGATGAATACAAAATCATTTACAAGAGTAATAATGAGAAGGAAAAGGCTTGTACCTCCTACAGGCTTCATGGAAAGGGAGACAGAGATGGAATATTTCCCAACAGCCTATGCCCCCTACGCCCCTTATGAGTACCAGCCACAAAGAGGCTACTATAGGAGCAAAAGTGGCACTAAGTGTACTGCTGCTGCAGCACCAGTGTCCAAGCCTCACCCAAAGTAAAACCCCTCACAGTTCTGCTCAGGTCACCCAACCATTATCAGTGGATGGAAGACTGTCCTACTACTGTACTTCCAGGAATGGGTAAAATGTACCACAGACAAGTGAGTCCTGGAAGAAGTGGACCAGGGTTGTCTGTGCAGTTCAATAAATTTCCCAAACCACAGAAACACAAAAGCTTTCCTGCTCACTCTCCCACAGAAAGAATAGTGCAGGAACTGGAAGTAAAAATAATATAGTGTGTGGGAGAGCGCTATTACCTATGGAACTCAATGAATTCCTAACCTTGTCATGCTACTGTAGTGACTTCAAAGTGTTGTTGTACCATCTTGAGTGTGTCACTATGATGGTACAACAACTTAGAATATGCTCAGCTCCCATAACCATGACAATCACAGCAGTCTTTTTTTTTGTTCAGTTTCTTCTCACAGCTACGCTCTGCTGATTGATGCTACGGAATCCCACCCCCTCACCTTCCTCTCCCCTCCCACCCCTGCTAGCTTGTTGCAGTCCATGCCCTCCACTTGCTTCAACCTATGCTTTGCTCCATTTTCTGCACCCAGGGAAAACAGCAGTGACATAAAATGTCGAAATCAATGAGTAATATGATGACATTGTCCTGTGATCTGGCCTGACGGTGAGTGTCACAGATGTGGAGGGGGCCCCAGGGGTCTGTTAGAACTGGGGACTATCTCAAGAAACATGAGTTTATGCTGTTTACTATGAACTAATCATGAAATGAACCAGTGTTGCACTGTTGCCCATACACTATAAAAGACAATGGATGAGCAACAGTAAACAATGCTGCGTTCACTTCTTGAGGTTGTCATGACAACCTTCAAAGTGAACACAGCATTGATGTTCACTGTTTCCCATCCATTATGCTCTATGTTGCTAGCAAATGGTGAAGAAAAGGTCCCTGCCTCTCAGTGGGGCAAGGGTCTGTTTTCAAGGTACTTCCTGACCCACAAGAAAAACGATATGTGGCAACCCATTTTAGTTCTCAAGCATCTGAACAAGCATGTTAAAAAAATAAAAAGTCAAGAAGGTCACACTGAGAACAGTGATAACATTATTTTATAGGCAGGCGCTAATGAACGCTCAATCAATTTTATTTATATACTGGAAAGTATGTGAGCAAAAATGCCCATTTTTATAAACGTCCAGTGTGGAATACAACATATAGATAAAATAAACATAACAAGTAACAGCAAAACAGATCAACAAATTAAAAAGGGTTACAGAATCATAGGATGTACAGGCTGTGCGAAAAATACTCAGGGTTCCAGAATAAAGTGCTGCATGAGGGGAAAGTGCTAGACTAAAGCGGTTGGTGGAATTGGAGGTCAGAAGGGCAGTGGTGGTGAGGGGAGAGGGGGAAGTAGGTCTGGGGGAGAGGAAGGGGAGTGAGTTGGGTTGGAGAGGTGGAACAGGGAGGAGGGGGGATGATTGAACAGGTTTAGCATGGTAACCGCCTGGGGCATCTACAGGTGGATGAAATTAGGAGGTGGGCCTTGAGGGAGGAGATGAAGGAGTGGATTGACTTGCAGACTTGGATTTCAGGGTGAAGTTTATTGTACAACCTCGTCCCAGTAAAGGAGATGGAGTTCTGAACCTGTCTGGCCCAAAAGAAAGGAGTGTCAAAGACCATGGTGGTGGCACCTCTAGTCAACCGCCTAGGTGCTGAGAGTGGAAAGGAGGAGTTGACGCTGGGTGGCAGCAGATTGAGGTGGATTTTATGAAGAAAGGATAGTATTTTTAGGTGGAACCTCCCTTCCAGGGTGGGCCAGGTGAGGGAGAAGTAGAGGGTGCAGTGGTGGGTTTTCTAGAGGAGCCCAGAGATGAAGCAAGCTATACTGTTGTAGGTGACTCTGAGTTTGAAATAGAGTAGTGAAGATGAATATGGAGAGTAGATGATGGAATTATAGTCGATCAGGGCAGGAGTAGGGTGGTAGCCAGGCATAGCCTGGAAGAGGAAAGCAGAAACTTTCTAATCCTGTACAGAAAACCCAGTCTGACATAAATCTTTTTAATGAGGTTATTTATAAGATGGTTGTAGGATAGGTGTGGGTCCAGGTAGAGACCAAGGTATTTAAATTCGACCACCTGTTCGACAAAGTTACCAGAGTTGTCGAGTAGGATCAGTCCACATGCAGGGGCTCTCCTCGGTCTGGAGAAGATAATGAATTTTGTCTTTTTGGAGTTAAGGACCAAACCAAACTATATTACTAGTAAAAGCACACTCCTAAGTCACTCTGCTGGGTTAACACTAAGAGCCTATAACTTTGGTATGCACTTAAAGTACCCTCTGGATATTAGTAACATTTCGGCCAGCAGAAGAGAATTGCACAGGTACAAAAACAATCAACTTAGTTTGCTGATAACAACGTCCGTTCCCAGTTGGAGTGGGTAATGCTCTGCTCAGAGGCAGCAAATCTTCTTTTATCCAGTGCTCACCTGTGTTTCTTACAGCCTGCTCTGTTGCTTGCTCCATTTGGGGAGGGGGGGCTTGGATGTAGCTCCTGGCAGCTGCAGTTCAAGTGGGCCTCCACAAGAAGAGCTTGCTGTGCTCCTTACAGCTTGCTCCATTGCTTGCTTCATTTGGGGGCTTAGGATGCAGCTCCCGATGTTGCAGCTCAAGTGGGTCTTCACAAGAGGAGCCTGCTGTGCTCCTTACAGTCTGCTCCATTTGCGGAGGGAGGGCTTTGGATGTAGCTCCCGATGCTGCAGCTCAAGTCAAATGATAAATAAGCCTGAGGCTGCAGCTCAAGTCAAATGATAAATAAGCCTTTGTCCTGCTCATTATTATTTACTTTTCATTTGTTCAAACTGCTGTTTGAAATGCCTTAACTTACACAGATATCAATTTTGGTTTTTCTGAATGTTTGAATTCAGTATCAGCTTTTACATTTTGCAGTCTCTTTAATTACAATTGTTTAAATAATGAGATCTCTATCTGCTGCAGATGCACCCTATGAGGAAGATCTAATGGTTGAAGTGCTGGGACTGTGGTTGTTAGCGTGCTCTCTATGCTAACGCCCTCCTTATTTAAATAAATACTCATTATTGAAACTCCTGGAGTGCTGGACTTCTTTTATGATATTGCTTGGTTGGCTACCTTTTTCCAAGCACCCTGAACTGCTATCCTGGGCACAGTTCCCTCCTTTCACTTTGCATACCATCTTTGCTGTCAGGTCACTGTCTGGGATCACTGGATTTGAAAGATGCCTATTTTCATATCCCAGTCAGGCCATCACACAGGAAATAAATCAGTTTCAACCTAGGGAATTGCCAATACCAGTTCACAGCTCTTCCTTCAGCCTCACATCAGCATCAATCATATTCACAAAGTGCTTTGCTGTGGTGGCAACAGAGCTGAGTAGGTAAGGTCAATTCAATTCAATTTTTATTGTTCAATCATGACAGATTATGTCTTGATTATTACAAAAGGCGCATATATATGTAAAAAACCAGAAAGTAAAAAAACATTAAAACAGCTAGCTTGTTATCATACTATTCATTCACATCAATATACAGCATCAAAGAGTTAGCTTATCCCTACCATTCCCTTCCCCCATTTCTATTGCACATTTTTTTTATATTTTATTACTGACTTTAAGAACATTGCAATTTTCTCTACCTCTTCCTGCATTCTTGGATGTAATAAGATGAAAACAACATCAAATACATTATTTGCATAAATAAGAAGTGTTTGTGTGAGATGTAGATTCCTAGGTTTATTATACAGTGGACAGTCAATAATTGTATGCCCTATATTCTCTTGAAATTGTCTTTTACACTGGCATTCTGTTATCTCCTGTGTCTCTCTCCCAACGTTTTTATTTAAAAAATTATATACTTTTATGTAATTATACCAAATCTTGCCCATGTAATGGTTTTACGTTGTTCCTTTGTAGTCAGTAATAGTAGATATTCCTCTATACCATGAGCCATTCTGTTTTCTTTAAACCATAGCGCACACTTTTGGTTTTTTATTTTCACCATATCCTGTTCCTTAGCAGCTATCATGATTTTCTTCATAATTAACTCTTTATATTGAGTAGATATTATGATGTTTCTATTTGCATCAGTCCATAAATGCTTTAAGTTATACCTTTCCAATATCATCACTAAATAGTTTAACCATTTAGATTTAATCCCTCTCAACTTCCATAAATTTTTCTCCTGTGAGCAAAGTTTAGGCTGTATATTATACCCATTATTTAATATATTAATCCAGTAGTTAATCACTCAAATTTCTTTAATGAAGTTAACTTTTACTATTCCTAATTCTGCCCTAACCATGGCATTTGCCATCGAACATGGTACACATAAAAGCGCCTTATAGTAATATGATAATGGGGTTTCCAGAATATTCTCTATCTTATCTTCATATCCCCATACTTCTGCACCATACAATAATATAGGGTTAACTTTTGCTTCTCCTGCAATCAAAGCTGGCTTTATCGTTTTCCCCCAAATTGATAATTAAATTTCAGCAATGCTTTTGCAGTTAGTTTAGCTTTTATACTTTGATTTTTTAAATGTTTTATCCATTTACCGTTTGTTATAATTTTTACCTCTAGATAATTGTATTCACTCACCATTTCAATCAGTTTTTGGTTTACATAGATTTTAATTTTACAGTATGTATATCTGTAGGTCTTTCCCCTAAAACCATCACCTTTGTCTCATCTAAGTTTATTTTAAGTTCAAGATAATTACATTTCTGTGCAAATATATCTAACTTTTTTTGTAAGCACTCTTTGGATAATGCCAACAAAATGAAGTCGGCATATGCTAGTGAGCCCACCCTCAATGTGTTTATAATAGGGTTATCTAACTTATCTTCCATCTCAAATTCCAAAAGGGAATTATATATATATATATATATATATATATATATATATATATATATATATATATTAAATAAGGATGGAGCAAGTAAACAACCCTGATGTACTCCTCTGCTTGAAGAAAAAAGTTGGTCAGTTCTTCCATTTTACCATATCTAACCATGGTCTTAGTACCAGCACATAGTCCATAAATAGGAAACAAAAGTGAAGAGGGTAATTGATTTTCAATGAGAATCTTCCATAGTATATCTCTATTGATAGAGTCAAAAGCATGGGAAAAGTCAATGTATACAGCAAAAAGTTTCATCTTTCGAATGTGTATATATTTTTCCATTAAATGTGCCAAACAAATAACATTATCAACAGTGGAGAAGTTTTCCCTAAAGCCTGCTTGTTGCTGTGACAATATATTATTATTTTAATCCATTCTGTTAATTTGTTCAATAAATTTCGTGAAAAAAACTTAGAGAATATGCTTTGTAAACTAATTGGCCTAACATTTTTGGGATCATAAACAGATCCTTTTTTTAAGTATTGGGACAATAATATTAGATGTCCATTCAATTGGAGTATAATTATACTTTAAACACAAGTTAAAGAACATTGTTAATACAGGGATCCAAAAAGTGCTATATTTTTTGTAAATTTCAGAGGGCAGTAGGTCATGGCCTGGGGCTTTATTATATTTCAAATTATTTAATGCTAATTCTACATCTTCCTCTAGAATGGTCATTGGTTCATAATAGACATCCCTTAGATCTTTACTTAATGTTGCTTTCATCATTCTTTCCTCACTATTGAATATCGATTGAAAATGTGTGACCTAAACATCTTTGGGAACATGTATTGTAGGTGAGGTATAGTATACATTAGTGCTGGTTGCGACCATATTCCAAATTTTTTTGTTATCTTTTGGTTGTATAATTATCATCATTTCTTTCCACTGGTTCTCTAATGCTTGTAATTTTTTAACTTGCAATAATTTAGAATAGGATTTTCTGGCCTTATTCAAATTTTTCCAGTTTATCCTTGCCAGGTGCCTTTTTGTCCATCTTATTAAGGCATTCAGGTTCTTTTTGGCTATACAACAAGATTTATCAAACCAGGTGCTTTTTATACTTTCCTCTCTATCACATTCGGCATATATTTTTTTAGTCATGTTACCATTTAATTGATTCAATATTTGTTCCATTGTAACAGCAATAATAGGGTGCTCCTTAGTTGATTGCTCAAACTCTTTTTCCCAAGTCTGGAATATTTCTTCCAAGAATTCATCCTTGATCTTGGAACGGAGGAGGACCCTTCTCCCTGTTATAGCCAAATGAGCTTGTAGTTTGTCTACTTTATTTGATCTTGCTTCTTCCACAGTTAATTTAACTGTCAATTCTAAGGAAGCATGGACACTATCCGGTCTTGTTGTCATTTTTATATTCTGAAAGATATCATAGTGTTCTGGTGTATACAAAATGTAGTCTATCAGGCTTTGTCAATTATGGTAGAAAAAGGTCATCCTCCCCTCCAGATCCCCTTCAGTCTCCCTTTTAAAGCCATTAATGGGATATTATCAATTAAGTTCTGTAACCTCAACCCATTTGAATTAACAACCTTATCCATGCTATTTCTTATGTTACATTCAGCCATATTTAATTCAGATTCAAGGACACTAAGATTATCATGTTTGGCTATCTGTGCGTTTAAGTCACCCACAACAATTATTATTCCTTCTGGATATTTTTCTATAATCATTTCCAATTCTTTGAACACATTACCCCATAACCTTTTATTATCCTCTTTAGGTAAGACGATGGTATATATGTTGAATAAGATAAATAAATCACTTCCCCAATTCAATGTTGTTATTATGTAATTTATTTATCTTGAATTGGTGTTAAGTTTTTCCTGATCTTTACATAAGATGTTAAACCACCAGAAAATCTCCTAACATTTTTATTCTTTGTAGTGGGTGAATGAAAAGCTGCATAACCATTCAAGTAAATTTTTTATTTAGTCCTAGTTTCTTGTAATAATATAATATCAAAGCCAGTTAAAAACTGAAGCCATTTGCTGTCAGCCGGTTTTCCAGATAAACCAGGTATGTTCCATGATAAAAAATTTGCACTAATATTCTGAAAACTGCTCCTTTCATTGGTATCTATAAATTTTGAGTTGTCACCATCTAGTCAAATACTGTCCATATTGCTATTCTCTATTGATGTCTCTCTACTTGGATTGTCCAAATTGATCAATAAAAATCCTGCATTATCCAGTTTCTCAGCATTTAATAATAGTTCTTTAATTACCTGTTTGGAGCCACATTTTATATTTATTTGAGTATCACCTCCTTTTGGAAATGCTCTTACCACCCACTCAATATGTCTACTTCCTAATTCAATATTCAATATGCTGGATAACAAGGCAGCAACCAATGACTTCAGGATTTCGTCATTTTCTCCATGAATCTTACTTAGGCCAAACAATGATATAACATTAACATCATCTGTAGTGCTTTCCCTTTCCTTCCTTTTTTTTTGAGAAGTCCCATTTTAATTTTCCCAGGACTGTCTCAAATATATCCTGTTTAATTTCCTTCACTACAGTCTGCTCTGTGCAGTTTTGGCTCACAATAGTTTGCCTTTGTACTGGCATATCTATTTCTAATCCTAATAATGCTAAGTTATGTTGTTTAAACCATCATTTTTTTGCTATCTCCATTTCTCTTAGTATGTAAACTGGAAGTTCCTTGTCAAGTGTATCCCTTGTTACCAGCATTATATCATGACCTCCCATTTCTACCCCAATTCTACTCTAAATAAATATTCTATCAGCTCCTTTAGTATTACTGAAGTTTCATAGCTTTTCTTATAAATTCCTTTTATTCTGATTACTGTTTTCCTGTCCTTTTAATTTCCTTACTATCATTGTCTTTTTTGTACATTCTACATCATTTGCCTTTTTCCTTGTATCTTTTCCTTTTGCTTTAGGCTTTTGCCCCTCTCCATTTGAATATTTTATCTTATCTCCTACAGTTTCTAATGCCTTTATAGTTGTCTTTTCCTGAATAATTATGAGCTCCAAGGGAATTGATCTGTTCTCTCTATTGAATGCTTTTTCCACCTTTTTAGCTTCCCCTACCTTTTCATTCACATTTATTTTTTTTTCTATTCCAGTTTCTCTTTCCTTGTCCTCCTTTTCCTCTTCCCTTTACCCAATTTTTTCCCATCACAACTTTAGTGTCATCTGGTATCAGGAGTGTTGAGAAAGAAATTCTCCCATTATTTAGTTTAGCCTCTAAATTGCTCATCTTGTTCTCCATCTTTTCCAATTTTTCATCAATCAGATTAGTAAAACCAGCAAATCTCTCTGTTATATCATGCAGCACTTCTAGGACAACTATATTCGTCATCACAGGATGGGCTAATGCCTTAATTGTATATTTTGCCAGTGTATCTGGGCATTGTGCCATAAATTCTGGATCCAAATTAATATTTTCTACCTCTTTGTCTAGATTTTGAAAAACGGTATTTGGAGATCCTGCCAATATTGAGATATTTGAGTTCTCCATGAAATCCTGGGTAATCACCTCTGCTGAAATGTCTAGAGGGCTAAATGGGTTTAGCCTTGTAAATTCCTTATTTATAGTTCCCCATATCTGATTTCACTTTATCAGGTGTACTTAATTTCTCTTTCTTTTTTTGTTATTTTTCTGCACTCTTCGATCCTGTTGTAATACCTATTTTTCCTGTTTTTAGTTGTTCCTTTTTTATAAAGTAATCTGAAATTTTATTAGGGATTTTAGCTTTATGTGTCCTTAGCCTATTCTCCACTTCCTTATTTATTTTTTCACCCCCTATGCACCCTGGATTCTCTATAGATTTTAGTGTATGATCATCTAGTTGAGAAACAATCTCCTGCTGTATTATTAGAGGTTCTATTATTTTCTCTTTAATTATCTCTTCTGCCATATTTTTCTCCCCATATTCTTCTTACACATTTTGTCATCTCTTGAATCTGCATTCTTATCTATCCTCTTTCCCTGCTTTTCAACCTCCATTTTTATATCTGTCCCCATCCCCATCCCCATGACAGAGCTTGCAGGGGACGTGTATTTTGTATTCGCCTCTGTTTCTTTACTTGCTCCCTTTATAAACTTTCTTTTCTCTATTGGCATTGATGTAGTTATCTCAAGTTCTCATTTAAATACACATCCTCTCTTTAATTTAACCCCCTTTTCCTTGTCTTTATCCTTAGGTCTCTGTGCTGTCATGACAATTTTACCTCTTTTAATATTCATTTCCACCAGAGGTAATAAGAGTTAATAAATATAATACCAATCATAGCAGACAATAACAGGCAAAGTAAAGGCAAGACAAGCAGAACAAACTAATAAAAATACTATAGTCAGTCAGAAAAGGTCAAGAGAAATACAAAGAATTTTGCCAGAATCCCAGGCAAGAAGTTGTTCTGTACAGGTCCATTGAGATTTTCACTAAGAGTCCCTACACCCAAGTCTGAGAGAAGCAGCCCCAATCCTGTATTTCAAACCCAGTCAATTATCTATTTTGCTCTTATCTACTCAGTGTAGAGGGCAATAAAATTAATAAAATGGGCAGCAGTAAGTGTCAAGGTCCTTCTATCAGCTTTCACTCTGTCCCAGGCATGGGCTAAAACTTTAAAACTTTTCAGGGCAAGGTATTAATATAAGGTTTCTTTACAGTTTCTGTCAGCCATTTTCAAGCACCTGCCAGCATGTGAAATAAAATGTTTCTTGTTGTCTACTGCCGAGGAGATTTCCACAGCGCTTGATTCTAGTAGATCAGTTGATTATCAAAGCATCCATCCGCACCAGGCTCCAGTCAATGTTAGAGGGACTGGACACCAATAATAAACAAAAAAGAAAGAAGCACAGATCAGGCTCAGTATTGCAGTTAATCCCGGTCCCCCTATATTATTCCCTTTAGTACTCCTTAAAGGCCTCAGACCCTTTTAAAACCCATCCCTTTATAAAAAATGAACTTACTTTTTAAAAGCTGTAGTTCATAAGAATAAGATGACTCTAAGGGCCTTCTGTTTCTCCTAGTGCACATTCCACGATGCCCCAGAACTATTCAGCTGATTATTCAGTTGATTATTCCGTCAACGATTATTTAGCAAACAAAAGAAAAGAGCTACGAGGGTCACGTGACGAACATGGAGTAAGGCAGCAGCCTGTGGGTCTCCTGCTCCCTACCGCTATAAACTGCATTTCTGCACAGCAAATGGAATTATACAGGCATTAAGACACTGATAGGTACCTATAGAAGTGGATTCTGAGGCTTTCAGTGACGACGCCCGTTGTCGAGAAACCGGACAGCCGAAATTAGAACCGGAATCCAAGCGCCTGCAGGAGGATAGCAGCGTCCGGGTCTCCCGCTCCCTGTCAGTGTAAAATACGGCTTTGCACAGCAAAACTAGGGAATTGGGCACTGGGACTCTGCTGGAAGCTTAAAGGAGTGGATTCCAAAGTGTTTGGTGATAATGCTTGTTATTGCAAGATAAGGCAGCGGAAACGAGAACCGGAATTGAAGCGCCTACCGGCAAATAATAGCTTGTGGCTCCTCTGCCCCTGCTAATAGAAATTATAACTTTGCACAATAAAACAAGGTGAGCAGGCACTGGGACACTGCTAGGTGCCTGTAGGAGTGGGTCTAGAGGTATTTGGCGACAACGCCCGTTTTAGGAGTATACAGGCAGCCGAAACAAGAATCAGAGACTAAACGCCCACGGCAAGCTGTAGCTTGTGGGCCTCCCATTCCCTGTACACATAAAATACATCTTGGTACAGCAAAACAAGGAATCAACATTGAAGCATTGTTGGGTGCCTGTAGGATTGGGTCTTGTGGCATTTGGTGACAGCACCCGCTTTGGAAAATGCAGGCAGTTGAAACTGAATCGGAAGCCAAGCGCCCGCGAAGGAGCTCATCACCATCACTCCAGGAACAAGAGCTAAATCCCGAAAAGATTTACAGCGATCTTTCTACTATTAAAGATGCTCTATTTAAACTTATAGAAGAAGTGGCGGAGATAAAACCAGCCCTGACACAGCTAGCGAGAAGAGTGACTGATGCTGAGGCCAGAATTTCGTCCTTGGAGAGAGCTATGGATAAAGCAGGGCCCAGTATGGTGGAGTGCAAAAGAAACATCACCAAACTAGAGGATCGTCTAGACGACCTGGAGGGCCGCAACAGGCGCAATAACCTAGTCCTGCTGGGTCTTCCAGAAGGAGAGGAAGGGCCGAACACTATTCAGTTTCTGCAGAAGCTTATCAAAAAATCAGTGGGCCCTTCACCTAATGGACCGGAATATATTATAGAGAGGGGTCATCGGGCCCTTAGAGCCAAACCTCCACCTTCAGAGCCACCGAGACCAATTATCTTTAAATTATTGAACTACCTGGACAGAGAGCACATCTTAAACGGAGTTAGAAAACTAGCAGCCTTCCAATGGGAGGGTAAAAGGCTGCTTCTGGTGCCTGACCTAACATGGAAGATGAGACAGGCTAGAGCTAGTTTCAGGCCGGTCACCTCGAAGCTATGGGCGGCTGGGATTCGACACCGTTTACTTTATCCTGTGAAGCTGGAAGTTACACTTAAGGAGGGCCCGAAGAGGTTTAACTCGGCAGAAGAAGCACTTGAATCCTTGAGAGCTCTGCTACCTGACTTGTTTCCTAAAGGATAAGAGTTAAGTCAATTATATGGACAGCACATAGAAATCTTTTGATTTTGGCAAGTTTGTGGCTAAGATTTTCTACTTGTTGTTAATGGCTATTATTAGTATGGGTTTGGGGTATCGGAATAAAGATATCTTCTGTATGCCCTAGTAAACTAGTGACGAGTTGGGTAAGGTACTGTGCATGTTGTAATATGATATATTTAACTACTTTATAGATGGGCAAGGGAGCTCTAGCAACTATGTAATTGCTATATTTTGGTCAAGAGTAATATAACACTTTGGATTACATATAAAGAGTGGGGGGGTTCGAGTTCATCTTTATAGTTATAAACCTAAGACTAACATGTTTATGAAGAGACAGGCTATAATGACTGCATTTAGGTCAGCAAGAATGCTTTAGTTTTACTGTTCTATGATGCCTACATGTTTGGTCTTTTATGAAAAAATTATTAGTTTTCTTAATAGTAAAGTATAGACATGGGGTTTTATTAGTTTAACATGTCAAGTTAAGACCGAATAGTTAAGGGGTGTAACGCACGGCAAGATTTTATGGCAGGCCGGACAGCCATGCTTGATTATGTAATAGTCCCTGCTGGAAGCAGCTCGGCCTGACCTGGAGTTTGCAGTCATAGTTAGAGCCTTTTATAGAGAACATTGTCTGGAGTGTTATGGAAGGCCTGTAACCTCGATTGCTATTATCTGAAAGGATGGAGGTATTTATTGATTTAAGGTATAATTTATTAGTTTAATGGATGCATCACACCCCTTAACCTTAACTCTTAATCTCCACTTGTTAACTCTCATTCGTCACTGTTTTGCTGTTTGACTTAATAGACGAGTTAAAGATAGACGCTATTTCTCTTTTAATAGCCTGGTTCATAAATAGAGTTTGATAAGATTATGTATTCAAGTTATAATAACAACTGTGGCGGGGTGGGTATGCCCGTCTCTATGTAGCATCACGTTTCAGTGGATGGGTAGTTGGCTTCGGGCCAGGAGGGAAAGTTATAAGTTTTTTATGGGTGGGTTGTTATCTTGTTTTGGGGATGGAGGGTTAATTTGGGGAAGTAAATTTTTTGTATTTGGAGAGTTTGTATGGGGGGACAGCTATCCCAAGAGCTATATAATCTGGGCAACAAATGGAGGATAGGTTGAATATAATCTCTTGGAATATCAAAGGAGGAAAGGATAATTGCAAAAAGTTTGTCATTTTGAATCACCTTGCCCGCTTAAAACCAGCGATAGTTTTTTTACAAGAAACCCATGTCCTTGCTGATCGCCTGGCCCATTTTAGGAAAAAGTGGGTGAGTCAAGTCTTTGTGAGTTCTCCTCTAACAGTCGGGAGTTGCTATTTTAATAGCTCGTAGGATTCCATTCATTCATTCTAAAATAATATCCAACCCACAAGGCGATTTATATTTGTTTTAGGCAGTATCGGAGGGATTAACTTAGTGCTAGGTTCAGTATATGGGCCTAACCTAGACTCACCTGATTTCTTTTACGCATGACTAGGTGTGACCTTGGCCTCTTTGAGAATGTCCCAATAATTCTAGGGGGAGACTGGAACTTAGTCCAGTCTAACCGTTTAGACAGATCGCATTGCAGAAGCTTTTCCCCCTCCCCTGCTCAGAAGGCCCTACGAGAATTCACACTATCAATGGGCCTAATAGACCCCTGGCATACCTTAAACCCCAGCCTCCGGGAGTATACCTTCTCCTCTGCTGTGCACAAGTCGCACTCGAGAATAGATTTTTTTTTTGGTCAGTCAGTATAGTCTGTCCTGGGTAGCGGAGGCCGCAACTTTGCCTCGTGTAATTTCTGATCATTCCCCTATAAATATTATATGTTCTTTACCACTTCAACCAGGCAGATCATACTCATGGTCATTAAATAACAGTATTTTAAAGGAATCTACGACATTAACCAGATATAAAGACTTCCTGGAAAGATCTATTACAAGTAATTGGGGTTCTATTAAAGCCATTGATCAAACTTGGGTGGCTCTCAAGGCTATGTGGCGAGGTGAATATCGTCTGGCAACAGTCCATAGCGAAAACAAGAAGCTTCTGGATGGATGTTTAAGAGATTAAGGAGTTAGAAAAGATAAATGATAACCAAGAACAGAAGAACAAGAAAGTAAATTAATCTCCTTGAGAAATTGGTATGCGGGAAAACAGAGAGAGAAAGTTAATAGTTTAGCCTCCAGAGTCAAGGCTTTGTATCTAGGACAAGGTAGCAGGGCGGGGAGGTTGCTGGCTTGGCAAGTGAAACAAAAATCTTTGGAAAGATGGGTGACTGCCCTTAATCACCCAGAATCAGGGCATTTGACCATAGACTCGACTGAGATACTTAAAATTTTCAAGTCTTTCTATCAAAAACTTTACACAAGCCAACAACTCTCCACCCGAGTATCAGAGGAGATTCAAGAGTTCTTGGAAGCTATCTCTTTGCCAAGGCTATCAAGTGATGCTGGCCCTCAATTAATAGCCTCCATCTCTGTGGAGGAAATAGACAAAGCTATTGACTCTTTCTGCCCGGATAAGGCGCCTGGCCCGGACGGTTTCACAGCTTTTTTTTTTCAGCAATTTAAAGATAATCTTGCACCTTTATTGCAGGAGCTTTTTCCCTTTTGGTGTGATCAAGGGGTCAAAGACCAGACGCCGTTTGAGGCCAAGATTATTTTGTTGCCAAAGCCAGATAAGCCCCCTGAGGAAGTGAGCAGTTACAGACCGATTTCACTATTAAATCTGGATGTTAAAATTTTCACTAAAATCTTGGCCAACAGGTTAAAACAAGTATGGCGGAGTTTATTGAGCCCAGAGCAGGCCGGCTTTGTTGCAGGTCGCTCCTCGGCGGATCATTTTCGTAAGTTGTTTTACCTAATCGCAGAATCTGTGGACCCTGCATTGGAAGCGTCACTAGTTTCATTAGACGCAGAGAAAGCCTTTGACAGGGTGGAATGGACCTTTATGTTCACTACACTGTCAAAGCTAGGCCTCCCAAATAGATTTATTCACCTGGTCCGTATTTTATATTCTTGTCCTGTGGCTAGGATTCAAAACAACAACCTGATCTCGGAGGCTTTTCCTCTTTCCAGGGGTACCCGGCAGGGTTGCCCTTTATCACCCTACCTTTTTAATCTATATATCGAACCGTTAATCAGATCCATAAAGTCCAGTAATGAGGTGAGGGGGCTAAAGATTGGGGATTCTGAATTCAAGCTATCTGCATTTGCTGACAACTTATTATTACATATTTCAGATACTACTACCTCCCTTCCTAAGGCTCTTGATTTAATTGACAAGTTTAGTATGCTTTCAGGGTATAGTTTGAATAAGGCAAAAACGTCAGTCTACTCTTTGACCCCATTCCTGCAGAGAAGCTGGTGCCTTTCCTTGGGACTTCGCTGGCAAACCAAATCACTTACCTACTTGGGAATCCAAATATCCAAGAATCTAGGAAACTTAGCTAATTTAAATGTTAAACCGTTAATTAAAAGTATTAAGGAAGATCTGGTCAGGTGGTCAAAACTCCCATTGACTTTTTCGGGAAGAGCTAATACAATAA
Source organism: Neoceratodus forsteri (assembly GCA_016271365.2). Classification (NCBI taxonomy): domain Eukaryota; kingdom Metazoa; phylum Chordata; order Ceratodontiformes; family Ceratodontidae; genus Neoceratodus; species Neoceratodus forsteri. The sequence goes on along the minus strand of CM057455.1, from coordinate 1,547,076,207 downwards.
AAATGGTAGTTATGCCTAAACTTTTTTATACATTATCCAATTTAAATATATACTTGCCAAAGTCCTTTTTCAAACCGCTATTTCAGCAATGTGTATTTTTTTTATGGAATGGGAAACCCCCAAGAAGGAGCTACCTCAAACTTACCCGGCAAAGGTGTCTTGGAGGGCTTCAACTCCCTGATTTTTATGCTTACTACCTTGCAATCCACTTGGCAAGGTTGGGTGCTTGGGCTTGTGACGATGATCTTGCTTACCCTGGGCTATATTTAGATCGATCATTTGTTAAAAACTTTAAGATAGATCTAGAATCATTACTGTATACTCCATGGGCTAAGATTCCCAAGAGGGCAAAGGATCGCCCGTAGGGTGGATATTAAAGCTTTGCAACAATTTTATATGAAGAACCGTTACAGTGGTATGATCTATCCCACACCAATATTAGAAATCCGAATCTGATTATTGGGAATCAGCCAATATCCAGATTGGGAATTGAAGGGTATGAAATTGGGTCAAAGACCTCTATCAGAACAATGAGTTACTCTCACTTCAGGCATTGATGGAGAAATTGGGAGGAAAGCCCCAATCCTTTATAAAATTAAGTCAAATATTAAGCTGTGTTAGATCGTATTTTGGCCAAGAGTTGGGACAAGACATTCTGGGACCTATGTTCGCAGAGTTGAAAGGGTTTGTACAGGCGAACAAGGTGATATCTAAAATCTACAAATATATAATGGCTAAAGGGAATTCGAAAGTGTCCCCAGTCCCAATTCATTGGGAACTAAACCTCTCCTTGGGTAAATCACCAGAAACATGGGAGAAGGCCTGGGTCGATATCTATAAATTTATTAAACAAGATAGATTGAGAGAAGTTCAATTTAAGTTACTTCATAACTTGTATCTTTCACCGGCTAAGCTGTCTAGAATAGGTAGTCACTTTGAAGCGCATTGTACTGAGTGCAACAACTCTCTAGCTACCAGCTACCACAAATTTTGGACTTGCCCCAAGGTTGTGGGATTGTGGCATTTGGTGAAGCAAAAGATCGGCCAATTCTACAATCTGGACAAGTTTTTCTCTCCGGAGGCTTGTATATTTGGGGTGTTTGACAAAATACAAGGCAATTTAACTAAACGTCGAATAGCTATGGTAGCATCAGTAACTAAATTAATAATTTTGCGCCACTGGAGGGGTGATTGGACTCCGTCGTTCGGGGAATGGTGGGAAGAATTTATGAACGCGTTGAATGCTGAAAGATCAGTTCTTTCTTTTTATAACGCTTCACCAATATTTCAAAAATGTTGGGGTAAGCTATTCCAATGTCTGAAGGATAGGTATGGGTACTAGAGATAAATTTTTTTTTTTTCACTCTCATCTCTTATCATTGATATGATATCGACCCTGGCTTGCTATCTTAATTTTGTATATCCTTTCCTCCTTAGTGCCTCCCTTTGTGGATTTAGTTAAACTATCTACAGATGGATTATAACTTGTTTGTATTTTGTTATTCTCTCTTCTGAGGAAATATTATGATTATATATCAAACGTATGAAGCAGCCATAGGGATAGCTGCTAGGGTCGGGTAGGAAGGGTGGGTATTGCTGAGGGGGATTTTGGGGGTTTTGTTTCCTTTTGTTATATTCTTTTATTTATTATTGTATGGTTTTATGGATTAAGTATTTGTTTGGTATGTATCTTTTGTTGGATATGATTCAATAAAGTTTGGTTATTTGCAAAAAAAAAAGAAAAGAGCTACAATTTGTTAAATGCTGGTAGTATTAGCAGGGATATTGTGCTAAAAATTAGCAACAAGCAGCCTCTCCTTTTCAATTCTCTGTTGCATCTGAGGGAGAAATGATGTGCATGCACTTTAAATATCCCTACAGGTAGGTGCTGGTTTCCTATCAGCAGACAGAGAACATGTGACCCTGGGAACCCCAGGAAGTTTAAAATAATTCTCTTTAAAAAAAAAAAAATTATCTCAGATTCTATCATTTTTAAGCCCCTGAGAATCCACACTCTGAAACCTTCTATACAACAAAAAGGAAGACCAGAGGAAGTAACCCTTGTTAATGAAAAAAAAGAAAAAGATAAAAACTGATAAACATACAGATTTTTACATCCCTTTTGATGTAGTTTGATAGTTACAAAATCTACATTATGTTCTGTTATAAATTAGTGCCACCTCGTCTCTCCAGATGAAATCCAAGGCTACTGGGACTCTTTCTTTTGGGGACCAGTGCTTGTTCTTTCAGCCGACCCAAATGGCATCTTTTCGGATGTTACTCACTCCGTTGCCATTTACAGAGGGAACAGGAATCGCTACGAACCTCCTGAAACAAACTGGAAAAGTAACAAGAAGGAACCTGTACCCGTCTGGGGCTCACAGTAAGATGTACCGGTAAGACTGCAAACTTCTAAACATAGATGGCATACCTGTGATAAAAGTAAAACTAGCAATGCAGTCCTGCAATCGGTGGCTTTTCCTCAGACACATACACATATAGTGAGCATCCAGACTCCCAGCAGCCTCAGAACTAAAATGTTATAGATACACACTCCACCAGAAGGTAAGGTGTGGTGGTTCTCCCTTACCTAGATGACTGACTAGTCTCAGGGAAAACAACAAGAGACGAGGTGCTCACTTCAGACTGTAAAAGGCACCTTGGAGAATCTGGGATACTTGATAAACCTGCAGAAGTTTCAAGCAGAACCTGTTCAGATATTGGACTTCATAGGAGCAGAGCTAAACATCCTGCAGGGGAAAGCCTTCTTCTGTAGGCCAGAGTGGCAGCTTTGATATTTACAGCAGAGTCTTTCCCAGCAGGCCAACCAAGACCTGCAAGGGACTTCCTGAGATTACTGGGACACATGGTCATATACACAGCTGGGATTCCATGGGACAGGTTCCAAATGAAAGGTATCCAGTACAACTTAAGACAGAAGAAGTCTCAGAGATGGGACCCACTCTCAAAACTAGTGCCAGTGACAAAAGCACTGGTAAAGCCATTAGCATGGTGGAAGAATGAAAGCAGCCTCAGAGAGGGCATTCCCTTCCTTCAGCAATCACCAGCAAGTATTCTTACTATTGATGTTTCACCACTGGATTTGGGTGCCCACAGGTACACACCTGCATGACCTTACAGTAAATGGCGCATGAAGCCAACAGGAGTCCCTGGAGCAAACCAGCCTCCAGGATCTCAGGGTAGTGCTTCTAGCAATGCAATCATTTGTCTCCCAGCTGTGAGGTCAGTCTGTCCAAATCAGAACAGACAACACCACAACAATGTACTACATAAACAAGCATGGAGGGACAAGGTCCTCAAAACTGTGTACAGAAGCAATGACAATCTGGGACCTGGCATATTCCTATGACGCAAACATTTCTGCAGTACACCTACCAGACAAACACAATATCCCTGCAAACTCTTTAAGCAGAGTCAGCCAGGTAAATCATGAATGAGCCTTTAACTAACAGGTTCTGGCCAGTTTTCAGAAGGTGGGGCACTCTCAAAACCAAACTTTTCGCCTCTTGGGAGAATGCTCAGCTCCCACAGTTTTGTTGCAGACCACCAGCCAGAAGGACAGTCCCAGAGGATGCCTTGATTTTAGACTGCACATAAAGGCTCCTGTATGCCTCCCTACCATTTGAACTCATACTACTACTTAAGTTCATGAGGGAACCTGCAATAATGATCCTTAGCCCCAGATTAGGCAAGACAGCTCAGATCCTCTGTGCTCCTGACCCTGTCCAGAAAGACTCCAGTCAGCCTGCTATTAATTCACAATCTGCTGAGGGTCTAGTATGATTCCCCATCTCTTATCTCCCTGTCACACACTAGCCCAACTCCGACTTCCTGTTTTGTAATGGCCCAACAGTGCAATCATACCAACAAGTCAAGTACCCGACATTACCTTTCTGTGGTGGACTTGCCTTTTTGCTTTCGAGCAGCTAAAGTGCAGTAGTGTGTCACATTTGTTCACAAAGCAAAATTTGTCAGAAATGCCCATATGTCCAATAATTCAATTAGTTAAATGACGCAAACTCCTGCACAGTCCCGCACTACTGATCACTGAAATCCTGTATGTTGCTAATCAAATTACCTAATTATGCTAACTATATGCAGACCCTAGAGATTTGTTCTCCTGTTTGCATTTGTTTTGAAGCACTGGCAATGGCGACAGCAACAGCTTCTAAAGTACAGGATGCAGTTCATGTCTGTGATCTTGTGCAGTCTCAGTAAGGGCACAGCAAGCTAAGCATGAGTGGGTATCTGTATTCAGCCTTCTAATGTGCCAGCTAGTTGCACTAACATTTCTGCCACCAACCAGATCCCTGACATATTTGCAAAAATAGAGAGGAATGCCACCTGGAACAGAGGATATTATAGAATGGTTTGAGGAGACTTATGTTCTGGGCAGGATCAGGCACAGAATGCAAAATAATTCTACAAACAGAGCACAGCCATTGTACCCCCCTGAATTTTGGTCAGTGCATAATCAGATGCTGAGTGGACTGCCATGGACTCAGAATAAGGTGGAGGCTTGGCATAGATGCATGGGCACATTGGTGGGAGCAGTACATGTTGGGGTATACCGATTCATAGAGAAGCTTTATAATGAGCAAATTATGACAGACAGCATAGTGGAAAAAATTAATCGTGGGGTGCCAAAGTTGCCTGTAAAAAAAATAAAAAATACCTGAAAAGAGAGAGGAGCAGATAAGCAACATCATTGCAGACATAAAATATCGGTCTGCAAAGGATTATGTTAGTGGGATCACACACAACTTGGTGATTTAAGGCAGCATGTCCTTTAAAGACTGCTAGTACTTTTTACCTTGTAACCTTTGACCCTTGAGAAGGAGCGTGGTGTGTTGTGCTGTAGCTTGCAGGAGAAAAAACTGCTATAGCAAGGATTCATTTTAAAAGTAACATTAATAAAGTTTAAATTTTAAATCATGGACTATCTTGGGGAAAGCGCAGAACATTGTGAACATTGAACACACAGTGGAACTCCCTGCAGACACTTGGTGGACACTTGGTGGAATCCCCTTGAATCCCTGACACAGGTACATCAAATTATCTGTACTGTCTCATTATGTAAAACATTTACTTGGCATTAATTCACTCTGTTTACTGTCGGCATTACTGTCTCATTTGTCTGTGGGTGTAAGCAATGTTTACTTCAATCTGTTTAATGTTGGTATTATTGTAGATGGCATCGTGGAAAAAATGAATCCTGGGATGCTAAATTTGCCTGTAAAAAAAATAAAAAATACCTGAAAAGAGAGGAGCAGTTTACTTCAATCTGTTTACCGTCAGTATTATTGTAGATGGGCATTAAAAGGATGGGCTAATGTGTGTGATGGGGAAATGGAGTCAGGAGAAAGGCTGTCGGGCAGTCATGAGTCAGGCGATTGACCAGATCCCTCTGCTGACATTATCCTGGGGCAAGATAACATTCCAAAACCTCAGAAAACCATGCCTGAGGGCAAGGTTTTTGAAGAGTTAGAACTCTCAGGATTGAATCTCTCAGAGAAGTCCTGAAGGTGCTTTGGGTTTTAAAGAAACCAGGGAAAGTATATTGCTCTAAATGGAGCAGATTGTCTTTCTGGTGTTATCCCAGAAGAATAACCACAGTAGAGCCAAGGTTGCCTGTAGTCCTGGAATACCTGGTACACCTACAATCTCTAGGCCTAAGGCCTTCAACACTAAAGATGTACTTAGCAGTAATGTCAGCTTACATATCAGCAGGCAAGGAAAATTCACTGTACTCACAACTCATTTTCAAATGCTTCTTAAAAGGATTCATTCACTTGTACCCATTGTTAAGGGTCCCAGTCCCACTATGGGATCTCATTGTCTGCCTTGCACAGTTTATAAGGGCTCTATTCAATCCTATGGACACTGCTGACTTGAAGTATGACACATGGAAAACCATATTCCTGATTGTCATGACCGCTGCTATGAGGATATGTGAGCTGCAGTACAGTACCATAACCTTCCATAGGGATAAGGTAGTCCTTAGAACCAACAGGAAATTCTTACCTAAGGATGTGTCTGAATTCCAGCTGAACTAGTCTGTAACATGTCCTGTGCTCTAGCTGGACTACTCCAGCCCAGGTGAGCAAAAATTGCAATGCCTGGACCTGAGATGAGTTCTGGGTGTCTTCATGGACCAGACAAAAGATATAAGGTCCCAAAACACTCAGCTTTTTGTTACCAATGACGAGGCTGACAAAGGTAAACCAGCAGCCAAGAGGTCTTTTTCTCACTGGATAGTCTCTTGCTTCCAGTTCTGCTATGAAAAAGCTGGGAAAATGCCCCCCGGAGGCTTAAGGGGACAGTCTACAAGGGGTACCTCTCTGCCTCTGTGGCATACACAAGGTGCATCCCCTTATTAGACATTTGCAAAGCAGCTACCTGGAAAACAGTGTACACTTTCACAAAGCACTACTGCGTGGACATATAGTCTGGGAAGAATGGCAGCTCTGAAACTGCTGTCTTGCAGAACCTTTAAGTGAGTTCTGGTCCCAGCTTCCCAAGGTGCTGCTGCTGAGTCTGCATAGAGTGTAAACATTAAGTGAGGGATTCCTGGGGTTAGAAGAAATAATTACTCACCGTATTAATGTTGTTTCTTCTCAGGGATCCCTTAGTATGTTTACAACCCCCCCCCCCCCCCTTTCCAGAACCTGAAAACTGGTTCTCACAAGACTCAGGTCTTTTTATTGAGATTGTTTGAGCATTATAATTGCAGTTACTCTACAATTGTAAGGTTTGTTTTTTTCTAAAACATTACTAGGATTTTTACCTTCATAAGTCTGCTTCAATTTGATTGGTAACCTTTTATCTAGCTTTACTAGTCACTGCTCCATTCTGGCTATAGAAACAAACCTGACCAACTACCAGTGTGAAGCATGGCTGCTGAGTTTAACCAAGATTCAAAAATTCCATAATTAAAATAAGTTTGATTGTGCTTACACAACTGGATGAGATGATGCTTGTGTGACTTGACTTACATTGTGAATATGATTTATGTTGCGGCTTTCCACCTCTCTATCCATAGGATATACCACCCTATTAGGGTACAACGTGAGGAACCCTAGAGGAAGGTCCCCCCCATAGGTGCTGTGGTGATGATTCAGTCGGCTAAAGGTAGCTTAGGAAGAAGCCCGAAGGGAATACCCTATTGGGTGTCGAGCATCGAAGAGGCGAGGATGATGAATGAATGAAAACTGACAAGATGATTAAGGTGGACTTCCTAAGAAGAGAGGGGAAAGCCGGGGCCACCATCCTCCTCCATCCAACAGCGGAACCTAACTAATTAACCTAAGACAGCACATTAAGCTAAGGAAGCACTAACTCTAGCTAATATTGTGACCATTGGCACGAAGGAGAGAAAAAAAAAAACCCTTTTTAAGGGGGAAGCCTCTGGGGGATCCAAGGCCTAGGTCGCCTTCCCTCCAGACTGATGACGTTTGATTTAAGAATGTACGTTGTTAAAGAAAAGGATTTATTAAAGAGAAAGATGAGTAGGGAGGATGATGATGGGATAGGGGAAAACCCCAAAAGGAAAGCGCGGATCGAAGAAGGAACATGAGGTAGCAGGGACCTGAGAGGGGTATGCTCAAGTAGGCAATGGGAAGGAGTAGATCTATTTAGAAGTCAGAGGAGCAAGGGGTATTCCAGATGCGCTCATGAGAAGACTGAGGATGATGCAGACTGATGATGATGATTGCTGCAGGAGTGCAGCAGTCCAACATGAGAAGACTGAGGGAGAGGAGACAGGAAGGAAGAGAAGACAGGAAATGAACTCGAACTGAACTGGAATGATGATGGAGAGCAAGAAATAAACTCAAAAATAAACTTGAATGATTGTGGGGAGCAGCCAGCCAGCCCATAGCAAAGGGCGATGGACAGATGTTAGCACCCTTTGCAAACTGTGTGAGAGGCCTTTTGGCACCATGCATTTCTGCTTAAAGTTGAACCAGCATAACATTCTGTGGTGATTTGCATATGCAGTCCATGATGCTTTGCATTGTGTGGGCATGTGTGATTTTGTATTTTCTTGAAACTTGGCTTCCCAGCCAAATGCCCTTTGGGGTAACCCTTGCCTCAGTGTTTGCGCACAGAGGTTCTTTGTCTTTTAAAACATTACTATGGTGAGTAATTTGTTTCCTTTCACATATATGATTCAATGTATATGTTTATCTTCTTGTATCAGTATTGTTTCTATATATGATGAAATGCACTGTGCCACTTCTTGTTTGTATTGTAAAACTGGTAGTCTCATGTTTTACCTCGTTTTAGCCTCCCAGGTTGTGCCTGGAAACAGTTTCTTTGTCTAATGAACACACCTTGTAAATAAAAACTTTAAATAAAAAAAAAAACTAAATAAATAAATAACCAAAACACAGTTGGCACCAGTAGATCTCAGCAGCACTACATTCTTTAAAGCTGTCTTTCAAGTCATTCCATTCTTCATGACTGTGTGTATCCACATAAAAAAAGGAGCTTCACCTCTTATGCTTATCTATAGCTGAGGTTTGTTTTGGAGCCAGATTCCTAATGTTCTGCTTGTAACACCACTGTCTGTTGTTGCAAAGGCGACTGTGAAATCACAAACAGGGCATTGTGACTCCAGCTCCAGACTTGGCCTCAGCTCTAAATGAATTGCAAGGGACAACGATCCATTTTTCTTGCGGATATCCTTAATAATAATGAGCCCAGTGGCTCCAAACTAAAGGACAAATGTTGGCTGATGTAATTTCATTCTGCTTATTGAAATTAATTGTAATTGTTTTGGTTGGAGACCAGAGCTTGTCCTTAACAGTATGCCTGCAAGAGATTACATGGCAGCAGTTCAGATCTCATTGGCCAAACTGATTGCTGGAATTGCGGAACAATCTAGGACCTATTTAAGATTTGTTTTTCCATATATGATGTGGTATCCCCAAAAGAGAAGGTGCCATTGCCACAACATTATGTTTGTGAAGTTTTACTTCACCAATAATGCTTAACACTGCAGGGTCATTCTAGCGAATACTGATGTGCTGGGCTTGCTTTGGTACCTAAAACCTACTGGTTGATACTCATTAGAAAATGCCTGCAGGAGTGCAGAAGAGTATATTTATTGCTGTTATAAGCCTCATTAAAGGTTTTTTTTTAACCTTCCATGCTTTTTTTAAAATGCCAGTTAGCTTTGCCCTATTACTATGACATTTGCATGAAACAAATATCTTCATTCTTCAGACTTTGTCTGTTCCTACTCTTTCTTCTCCACCTTAGGAAATAGTCCTATGTTTGCAACATCACAGTCCCTTCCTTGGCACAGTCCCTTCTTTGGCACAGTTCCTTCCTTGGCTCAGACTGTGATGTCGCAACTAGAACATTAGAAATAATAAATATCTTGAAGAGAGATACAGAAAATATGTGAACTATAAGCTGAAGTGTGTCTAAAATACTTTTCAAACTTTTCTTTGAGGCACAGTTACTCTTTATGAAGCAGAAGTAAAAAATTTCCAATATCACATGGAAATCTCCATTCTTAAGTGCTTTGCTTAGGCTTTTAATACCTTGCTATAATGAATTTAACAGGATAAGTATTGTGAGTACATAGTTTATTCAGAGGGTCTGAACATAACATTTCCTCCTCGAACATCTGCATTACACAGGATAGCTGCTGCTTTTATTATTTACTAGTGAAGAGGAGACATCCCATTTAAGCTACTGCTCTTTTTTTAATTCTTTGTTTGAGCCCCTGTTCACCAGTTGACTCTGTCTCTTCATTTGTCCCTCTGCTTCACCTCTGCTGTGGACTGCCCACACTACAACAACTCATGGAGAAAGCCGCTCCACAGCAGTCCCCGAGACATGTCTGGGGCTTAACAGTAGTTTTTGATGCTGTGGAGTTGGGTCAGGCCAGATGTCAGGGCAGAGACATAGAGGAGGTTGGCAGCTTTTGTCACCAACAAAGAGCAATGGTTTTCCACTTGTTAACCCTCCCCTCCCAATGGCAACTCATCAGTACCTGGGAGAGGAAGGGGGTAACCTTATCATTGTATTGCCACCCATGACATCATTAGCTGACTAGCTGCCCACAGGAGGTGCTTGGCCACAAATTCCTCCTTCCTCCCTCCCTCCCTCCCAGATCTAGGGGACACTGCATCTGAGACCCTCCCCACACACTCTGCCCCAGTCCAAGCATGCCTTGCATCCAGTGGCAGTTTCCTCACCCACCCTGCCCAGTCCAAGTACCTTTGGAATCCAGTGCCACTACCTTCCCACACCCTGCCCCATTCCAAGTATCCCTTATATCTACTGGTTGCTCCCCTCACCCTTCCCTATCCAAGTATCCCTGGAACCCAGTGGTGCTCACCACACACCCTGCCCCATTTCAAGTATTTCTGGAATTCAGTTGTCCCACTGCACCATTTAATGTATCTTTGGTGTCCATTGGTCCCCCACCTTCACCAATGTCATTCCCCCTTCCCCAGATGTTGGCTGGCTAAAACCCACAACACACCTCTTCAACTGCCTGCTGCCTGACTTAATCATGACTGTGATTTGTGAAATATGTGCACACAGCATGGATACCAGGCATGCTTGGACTGGGGCAGGGTGTGTGGGGGAAAGGGTCTCAGATGCAGGAGAGATCACAGGTTCAGGAGCGATCACTCAACTCTCTCTGCACTGCTTGATTATACCTCCCTAATTTACAATGCCTTTGATGAAGGTCAGGCAGTGGGGTCATCTTTATAGAACTCACCAAGGCCTTCGACACTGTCAACTATCAACTCCTACTACAAAACCTCTTCACTATTGGACTGTCAAGTGACACAGTGGAATGGTTTGACAGCTGCCTCTCTTGCAGGACCCAGTGCATCAAAATCAAAGGCAAGCTGTCAGAGCCAAGGGTGGTTAGCCTAGGTGTCCCTCAGGGATCAATACTCGGACCACTCCTCTTTAATCTCTTTATCAACCCTTACCCTCAGAGTGCCCTGCACACATTGTGATATATGCTGATGATGTGGTCATCTCTGTTGAAGGAACAAACATAGCCAAGATCTCTGCTGCACTTCAAGACAATTTCCACAGACTAGAAAAATGATTTTCCAGTAACAAACTCTTACTTAACTATAGAAAAAACAAAGACCATGCTTTTCTCCATCCAACAAAACAAAAAGAAGTTTGGGCCGTTACAGATCCAGAGTCTCAAAGGTGACACACTGGAACAAGTTTGCACCTTCAGATATCTTGGGGTTCATCTCGATGACACCCTATCATTCGTAAACCATGTCGACCATGTTGTTAAGACTGCTAATGTTAAGCTTGGTGTCCTCTACTGGCACAGGCATTCAATGACACCGGAAGCCCTGAAGCTGATCACAAGCTGTTCGGTCTTATCCACCATCGACTATGGCCTCGTTATCTACGGTGCCAGTACTGATACTGCCCTCAAAAGGCTAAAAACCCTAATGAACAAAGCCTGTCACCTAGTTCTGGGGGCTGATCACAGGACACACATGCATGCCCTCTCCACAATAGGGTTCTATACCAAGTGTGCATACTGGCAAAGAAGCCAATGCTAGGACTCACACCTGGCTCAGCCTCCTACCTCTTCAAAACTGCCCAACCTACCATTAGGATTCAGAATGCTGTGAAAGGGGGGTTGGTGGTGCCTTTTAAGTGAACAGCACAGGCTCAGAGATCTCTCTTCTACTGTGGACCCAAATGGCTCAATGAACTCCCCAAGGAACTGATCAAGTGTAGTAAGGTCAGTCAATTCAAATCGGGACGCCGTGCCCACCTAGCCCTTGAGAATGTCTGCAAATTTATCCAGTAACCCCACATTACTAAGCCTGCTGCCCACCACCCCTGGTGGTAGGACACTGGGAAAATTACCTCGTTGCCCCCCTGCACCTAATGCCACCACTGCCCTTGCGAGCAGTCCTCTCACCTCTCACCCCTTACCACTGGCCTACTCCCATGCCACTCCCTTCCCCTCCTCCTTCCACCTGCCTACCCTCCCGCTTGCAGCCCTCCCCAACCCCATCCCCTGCTCTTCCCCACTGACAATCCCCTCCTTCTCTTCCCATCACCCTCCCGCTGACCTCACACAACCCCCCCTTGCTCTCCTCCTTCATAGAAAAGCACAGACAGAGCCTTTTCCAGCTGCTTCTATATAGAGACATGATATGGATCATTATGAAATGGCTGGGAAAAAAGCAGCATTCTGATTGGCTGCTAGGAGTGTGCTAAAATGTCTAACACCATGATAAAAAGATCAGGCTGTGCCAAGCCATGCCAGCTGGGCACTGATCCTAGAAATATGCCCACATAGAACGTTGAGAAAAAAAAATCAGCCATCTTTATTCTCCCACTGAGTCCCCAGACACAGGATGTAACTGCTGCTATCTCCGAGCATGACACCGACGGCATTTGAGCCCTCCCCCCTGTTCCCGGCTCATCAGAACTGTTGATCCCATCTACTCACATTACTGGAGCCGAAGACAGAGCGCTGAATTTTAACTGAGTGTTCTACCAGGGACTTACCGTTCCTGCTCGGACTGCGGCATTGCCGGACATTGGCAAACAGCAGGATCAGACAGATTTTGTTGCTGTTGTTAAATAAAGGTAGAATCAGCCAGATATGTAAAAAAAACAAAAAAAAAAAAACAACAGAAAAACAAACCTAGCAGTGCTGGTACTTGTGTAGGTGGGGTGGATGTAATAGTGGTGCCGTGACAACTCCATGATGGGGGGAAAGAAATACAGATACAGAAGCCTAAACAGCTCAAAAGTCCTCAACTCAAAAAAAAAAGAAAAAACAGTAGGCGGAGGAACTATTTTATTAAAAAATTAACACAGACTTTTAAGTTTTCCACTGTTAAATGCTATATATTTTAGTTATCACATCAATCTATATGTTAGGTAGCCATTTCATAAGCACAATAAGCCACTCCAGGGTCTGTGTGTTAGACACTTTAACACAGGGCTAGGAGGCTGGACGCACTCGGCCGATGGCCTCGTGCCTCACTATGCCTCCTAGCCGTGTGTTAAAGTGTCTAACACACACCCTATCGTGTCTTATTGCTTACTTAGATCTCAAGCTCTACCCTATACTTACTCTATTATTGCCTTAACTTTCAATCTGTCTTGCTCAGGATACAGCTTCCACTAATTTATATGCAACAATTGTTTATATGTACACCACCCTTAGGAAACTACAATGTAAACTGACGATGGAATCTGCAGATCCTTATGTAAACTAACTTGTTTGTTTGTCTTGCCTATCTGTATGACCTGGAACCTTTGCAAATGAGTCTCAGACTCAAAGGTATTAATCCCAATCTTAAATAAATAAAATATTTTATAAATCCTGGTCTGCAATATTTATCGGCTGCTCTGCCCACTCTTGAGAACCGAGCCTGCCTGGCAGTTGCCCCACATCCTCTGATGAGGCATGCAGGCCTGGGAGTCTAGGTGATACACAAATCTTTGTGGTGTTTAAAATGTTTTTCTTTTCTTATACGGGGTTACAGCAGTCTTTGGAGGACTGCCATATTCCACAACCCCCTGCTAATACAGAGCAGAAGTTCCAAGTTCCTATTGGAAGCCCAGTGCCTAGTCTGTTCCACCCCCGGACTGCTCCTGTCACTGCTCTGCATGGGCAGACATGAGGGACTGGAAACTGTGGATGCTATTCGGTGTGGCCTGGCATTAGGGTGCAGGGCTTTATGGGCAAAATACAATACATGCAAATTGCACATATCCCATAGCTTTTTGTAGACTGGGCCTTCAGTCAAAAGACCAAAAATGACAGGGGCAAGCAACTTCACCAAATAGACAAACAGATAGTGCACTCCTCTGGAAACTCATGCAGTTAGTAGAATAGATGACCACACAGGTACAGCAAAGCTGAAGTTTATTGCTGTGCACAAAGTGAAAGGCTTAAGTGGCGGCACCCAAATAGGTGCATAGCATAGGGTGAGCAATATTATTTAAGTATTATTCCATTGTTTATGATTTTCATTATTGCTATCATTTTGTTAACTTTTTGTATAATGCACATATTATGTAAAGCAACTTATAAAGACGTATTGTCAGTTTGAAAAAGTTTCTTGACACCTCATAGGTTAGGGGATTCAGTCACCTGGTTTTCATGCAACCTTTTGATCTGGACCTCCTGGGAACCCAGTTTGTGGTTTTACATAATAAATTTACAGAAAGCATAAAAATAACTACATGGCAAGCAGACTTTGTTTTTGTTTTTTATTTTTTATTTATTTTTTTACAATACATTGAATGTTGATAGCCTGAAGGTAAATGTTTTGACTTTGCTGAAAGTTTTAAAGTTCACATTTGAGATCCCAGGAGGTTGTGACTAGAAATTCTAGTCACTCACTGTCATGTGCAGTCCCACAGGAGTGCAAGGTATGTCATTAGTACATCATGACCAGATGCAAGGCACATGATGTCATGACACCCTAGATGGCAGCAGCTTCAAAAGCAGGCCAGACGGAACGCCCAACCAGATCTGCACTGTAATGGCTGTGGTCATCTGAACAGTTACACGCAAGCCGTGCGAGCTGCTGAGTCAATCTTAAAAAAAGCTTAAACTGTGAACTGAGTTGGTAAGCAACCTTTGTTTAACACTTTGAGAGATGAGAAAAAATAATTAATTTATTTGGTAAACTGTTTTAAAGTGCAACAGGCTTTAATCATATTTAATCTATTACTAAATATTATTGTATATATTTTCAAACTCAAAGGACCACTCCCCCCTTGAAAAAGTCTGCAGGGGACCAGTGAAACATGGGAGGCAAGCAATTTTGGTGGCCAGCATGAAAATAAAGATGAATTTGTGAACAAATCATTTTAAGCTTAAAGTGTGGTTAACCGGTTGATAGAGTTACTCTTTGCTGTTTTTGATGCTATTGTTCTTGGAACTCTATCTTGGTAGACCTGAATTACCTTATCAGCATTGGGCGTGACCAAAATTTGATCTCCCCCCCCATATTTTAAAAATGTATTTCTGTCATTCTTGGATTCATGTTAAGTTCATTTTTATATTTCTCAGATATTGTTAAAACAGTTTTTAAGCTAGTTTTGTAATTAGTGACTTGTGTCATTAAAGAATGCCTCCACTCGCAGTTTTTAAAAATCTCTTCTGCTGAGGTTATCTGTTGAATGTACAAACTAAATTCCTACTGTAGATGAATTTGGATGGTGCTATGACATGTTTCTGATGGTAAACTGCACAACATTGCACCAAGATACTTCATTTTTTTGTGGACATGGCACGGGAAAAGGAACTTTTAAAAACTTCAAAATGCCATGACTGAAAGTAAATGAAAAGAAAAGAGGGAACCTTGATATTTTTGCTAGACAAACATTATTGCTGAACAGAATGATATGGTCACTAACAAATACTGCTGGTTTAAGTCCAAGAATTCTTGCCTCCACTGTTGAAGAGCATGACTGAAGTCTTGGAAGAAATGAACCTTGCCTGAGTCAAATATCACTTCTCGATATGATTTTTATGTCCCGTGGCACACACACTTTTTCAGGGAAACTTAGATATTTCATTAGAAAATGTCTTGGCTGTTCAGTAGCTCCTGGTTTAGATCTGCTACAATGCACATGCTCCATTTCCTATGTTGCACCTTCTGGGCCCAGGTTCAGCTTTATAGCTAGCCAGTGCTGAACTGTCTACTCCAGGTTCCTTCCCTCCAGATCTTCTGGCAGGTCAGCTACTGTGTATGGAGATTCAGTCTCCTTGCCCTGTTCTCTTGATCCTCAGCCCTGTCTTTTACTTTCATCACTGATGCTTTCAGGGTATTCCTCTCTCAGGTCATGTCTTGCAGGAAATCCTCAAGCTCGCCAATTCTCTGTTCAGCTTCATCTAGGTGGCTCGCATGTGAAGCAGTGGTTTCAGACAAGCTGGCTATGGGAGGTCTTTAAGCCCATGGTTCGATGGGTGGAGGAACAACGTCACTCCCCCATTGAGCTTAAAATGTCACAACATCCTGGGCTTTGCCAGGATTCTTTTTTGTTGTAGCCGAAGCCTACATCGGCTATTCCTTTCTCCTGCTCCCATTTATCATGCCTTCCTAATTCTGCTTCTGCCCTTCCTAGCTTGTTTCCCTGCTCTATGCTTTCACCTTTCCATTCTGCTCCCCACCTGTCATGCTCCCCTCGTATTCATAGCATCATCCCTACCCTTAGCCTCATTCATTTCTCCTCACCGGACTGCCTCGTCGAGTTCTGTGTCCTCCCCCAGACTCTCTCGCTCCTTTGCATTACCTGCTTTGCTCCGAGCTGGCCCTCTGGTTCTCCTCCCTTGTGTCTATTTTGTTTTCCATCCATAGGCCAGAAATGGATTTGGTCCCATCCAATACCTGTTCTCATAGGCTCCAGACTGAATGGTTCATGCCATGGCACCTGATTTATACTTTGTGTGTTGCTCTATTGTTTTTTATTGCGTCGGCATTACAATTTCATTCTCCACCCCACCCCCCCGTGGACGCTAGGCCTGCTGACCTCGCTCTCTTCATTGCCTGCTCGGTGCTAGTGGGTTTGCCCGTGGACCTGATCCTCGGCTCGAGCTTGGCTCCTGATGTGCTCTCCGCCATACCGCAGCCTGCAACAGCCCCCATCCTGGATTCTTGCTGGTGTGTCCTACACTGTAGCAATAACCTTTTTCTCTAGCTTTGGCAGCTCCCCATACCTCCCTGTTGTCACCCTGCACCTCACTTTGGAGGTGCACTATGTCCTGTTTCTGGCTCGCTCCGTCCCTCCATCTGGCTCTTCCAATCCAGTCCTTGTAGCGGACCTGTCCCGCCTCCCTTGCCCGCTGATTCTCCTGGTGGTAGCGGCTCGTACCCAGTACCGGGAAGGGGTATGGCGAGTAAGGGAGGGTGCCTCTGTGTCCATAGGTACTCACTCTTTTCTTACTCCCTGCTTGGGTGACTAGTGTCTGGGCTCCTGATTCATTTTGCGCAGTTCGGATACTAGATCACTATCATGCTAATTTTATTTACAAATGTTTTCTTCCACCTTCCCTTTTCTGACAGGGCACTGCTCCCTTTGGTGGCCAGATTGAATTTAGAGCAGAGCTGTTCCTAGTTTCTCTGTCTATTTATCTGCAACTGTTCTTTGCTGGGGCTTCTTCATCTGCGGTCTTGTGCTGCTTTTGTGGACTCGTGTGCTTACATTAAAAAACATTTTTGGGACCTGAATGCTGCGAGCTGCATCCTTCTGTGTTCTCCTCAGTGCAGGTCCCCCTTGGGAATCTGTCTTATTGTGCTATGGAAGGCTACTCTTGCTAGTTTCCAGTCTCTCACCTCGTAGACTCCTCCTCTTGCTGTTTGTTCCCCTCTGTGTCTTTGTACTTTATGATGTTTAACCTTATCTCCCCCTACACTTTGAGGATCTGACCTGTAGTTCTGCTTGCATTCACCAGCTTCCACAGGTATGTATGCTTCACCCTGTATATTCTGTCCATTGTGCTCATGTTTCTCCTCCCCTTCTCTTTAACAGGCTTAATTCTTTGTCTCTATCCAGTATTTTGAATGGCTTTCATCCTCTACGCAGCCGTTTGGCTTGGTCGTCCCATGCTTACCTAATTCACTCCTACTACCTCCATTCCATTGCTCACGTGTTTTTTGGCTCTGAGATCTGTCCTTCATACCTTGTACCTCGTCTCTTCCTCTGTTGCACCTATGCATTTCTTTGGGGTTCCCCTATCCTACCATGCCTTGGCTGACTCAATCTGGCCTGCATGCCGGCCTCCCTGGCCTCAAGCTCTGGCGGACTTCATCCGGCCTCATCTGACTTGCCCTATTACAGTTCTCATTCCATGCTGGCTGGGTCCGATGCTACTCATTAACCTCTCTACCATCTTTTGTCCTTTCATACATTGCTTTCCCGTACCAGCCTCCATAGCGTCACTCCATCATTGTACTTCTTCTGTTCCTATTTTACCGTCCTCAGCCTAGTGCCTATTCTCATCCCAGCCGTCATGGATTCTCTTCACTCATGGCTTCATTCCTCATCCTACATTGATTTTGCTCCACTCAAGAGCCATGCCTTCCTGTTCATCGCCCTTTGCTACGGGCTAGCTGGGGGCTCTCCACCATCATTCAAGTTTCTTTCACATTCTTGTCCAAATCTACCTCATTTCGAGCATCCTTCTTCATCGCATTGCTCTATTAATTTCTGGATCTACCTCCTTTTTGAGGAGTCTACTTGGTCACATTGCTCTATCAAGCATATTACCTCTCTAGTTTCTCTAGTTCGCATGCCCTCTGGTCCCAGACATGCCTTCTTGGCCTTGGAAGTACATCTCCTTTCGAGGATCCTCATTACTTGCATCACGATATTGAATCCTATGATCTTTCATCACCCACACATCTGGGTCCACTCGTTCACATCGCATATTCATGCCTTATCGACTGCAGAGTCTACATCCTCACCATGCTCAATCAGGCATACCTCTCATTTGATTTTATGCTCCTTGATTCAGATTTCATGCCACCCCGACTGGCAGCGGCTGCGGTCCCGGCTCCTTTGGCCACTGCATGGTTCTGCAACACCCCCCCCCCCAGCACGCCAGCATGCCTACTCCCAGACTGAACTGTTCCGAATCCTTGGGATCTTCCATCGCGGCCGCCTCTCTGGTCCTTCTAACCCCTCAGCTTGCCAGCTTTTGGATGCTGCCCCTCTTTCTTTCACCTTTGGCTACCTTGTCATCCTGCAATGCTAGAAACTGAATGCTACCAGCTGCATCCTTCTGTGTTATCCTCAGTACTTGTCTGCCTTGGGAATCTGTCTAATTCTGCACTGCAAGTCTAACCCTTCCTAGTTTCTAGTCTCTCTTCTAGTAGACTGCTCCACATGCTGATTGTTGCCTTCTGCATATTTTAGAGCTTCATGACGTTTCACCTTATTCACCCCCCCCCCGCTTTGAGGATCTGCCATGTAGTTCTGCTTGCATTCACCAGCTTCAACAGGTACATATGCTTCCCGCTGTCTATTCCTTGTAGTATTCAGACCTTTTTGACCATGTTTCTCCTCATCTTTCTCTTTCCTAGGTTTGATAATTTGTATATCTCCAGTGTTTTTTATGGCTCTTGTTCCCTCTGCAGCCAGTCGGCTTGGTCATCCCATGCTCATCTAATTCAATTGACTCTGAGCTTTGTTCTTTCCTGCCTCATATTCCCCATTGACTACTCCTGCTTCAGCATGCCCCTCATTCTGCTCCTTCTCCTCGGCTCTATCGACAAACTCAGCGTCCAGGATTCTCTCCGATAATGGATTCTATCTCTTTGTGCCACTATTTATCTTTTCATTTGCTCTGCTATTTCAATCCTCAGGCCTTCCATGGCTGACTCCATCTGACCTTACATCAACCCCGGGTCTACGTGCCACCTCATCCAGCTTGCTCTCCTGCCCCCTTGAGGAGCCTTCCTCCTTCACAGAGTCTACTTGCTCCATGTCTTCCATTGTTGATCCCTTCATCTGTGACCCTTCGACTCCTTAGCCCCCTCAGCTCCATGATACCTGGCCTCAACCTGCTCATCTCATTCAATCCCTCTCTCAGCATGCCTCAGCATGGTTTGCTGCTATGTCTGCACTGTTCCCTTGCTCTGTCTGGCCATACCTATCCTGGATCATATACCGCCTAATCCATCTCGCCCCCACGTACTGTTCTCCTCCCATACAGGCTGGGTCCTATGCTTCCCTATTGACCTCCCTACCATCCTTCGTCCTTTCATACCTTGCTTTCCAGTACCTGCCTTCATGGCATCAATCACTCATCATACCTCATCCATTCCAGTTTCATCCCTCAGCCTAGTGCTTATTCTCGTCCTGACTGTCGTAGATTCTTTCCACTCATGGCTTCCCTCCTCATCGTACATCATCTGATTTGACTCCCCTAGATCGCTGTCATGTGCTTGCCCTCTGGTTCACAGACCCTCTGGTTCCTGATGCACCTTCTTGGCCTCGGTGTCTGTCTCCTTTCGAGGAGCATCATTGTTCGTATTGCTCCATAGAGCCTGATACCTTCATTCAAGTTCTTTTCAAGTACATTCCTGTCTCCCCTTATTCCAGTTCCATACCAGCTTTTCAGGTTTCAGCCATCATGGCTTTGCTCCACTCTTAGCTTCGCTCATCATCATACATCATCCAATTTTGCTTATTCTTCATCATACCTCGTCCAGTTTTGGTCCTTGATCGCTTCACCTGAGTTGCCTCTGGTTCCAGGTTTCCCTTTTTGTCCTTGGAATCTACCTCCTTTCAAGGTGCCTATGTCCTTTACTTCCTTCGTGCAAGTTCATTTTCCAGTTCTTTCCTATCTCCTCCTCTTCCACTTCAGTACCGGCTATCCAGGCTTCACTCCACTCGTGGCCTGCTATCGATATTCTTTATGGGGATCCTTACCATAATTCCTATGCACCTATCAATCGCGGCCATCCTGCCACATGTATTAAGTTCATAACTCCAGTCATATCGAGTTCATAAATCCAGTTATCATTCACTCAGAATTACCTCAAGGTTTATCTATTTACATCGTTTATTCGAACATTCCTATCATTGAATTCCATACTACCTCATCGACTACAACCTCAGGGTCTAATCATTCAGAGTCTAATCGTTTACATCGCATAATCAAACATTCCTCTTCAGCCTCATTGTATGCTCACTCGCATCGCTCAATCAAGCCAGTCTGCATTATCATCTGTATCCTCATCAGCACATCTGGAATCTCCTCGTGAGCATGTCCAGATACCCATTGCTCCTCTGTCTCATACATGAATTTACTCCCTCCCATCCTTGCTCCCCTGATCTACTATCTCTTATCGACTAATCGAGTGTATCCTCGTTGGGTCCCTGCTACATTATGTTCCTTATTTTATCTGTGCTTCTTTTGAGTTTTTCCCTATCCTATCTTCATCCCTCCTTACTTATATCCCTCATCTATGAACCATTCTCTCTACCAACATATGCCCTCAAATCAACAGTCGTCAGCCTAGAGGGAAGGCGATCTAGGCCTTGGATCCCCAGATGTTTCCTTCTCAAAGGGGTTTTTCCTCTCCTCCGTGCCAATGGCCATAATATTAGTTAGAGTTAGTGCTTTCTTCTCGTTAGTTAGTTAGGTTCTGCTGTTGGATGGAGGCGGATGGTGGCCGGGCTTTCCACTCTCTCCTTAGGAAGTTAGCTCTTCTGTTCACAGAATTCATTCATCATCCTCACCTCTTCAAAGCTAGACATCTTTGGGTATTCTTTTTGGGCTTCTTCCTAACCTACCTTTAGCTGATTCATTCATTCCCGGCACCTGTAGGGGGTGAACCCTACTCTAGGGTTCCTTGTGTCATACCCCTACAGGGTGGTATATCCCATGGATAGAGAGGCAGAAAGCCACAAAGCAAATTAAGTTACACAAGCATCATCTCATATTATCTCATTCAGTTGTGTAAGCACATTGAATGGGAGGGCTTTAAGCCCGTGGTTTGATGGGTGGAGCAACAGCGTCACTCCCCCATTGAGCTTAAAATGTCACAACATCCTGACCTTTGCCAGGATTCTTTTTCATTGCCCACCATCCACCCCTCCTCCTCCAGTGGCTCATCTCTCTTCCCTGTGGGTTTCTTCCTAACCTACCTTTAGCCGACTCATTCATTCCCGGCACCTGTGGAGGGGAAGTCTTCTCTAGGGTTCCTTGCGTCGTACCCCTACTGGGTGGTATATCCCATGGATAGAGAGGTGGAAAGCCACAAAGCAAATCAAGTTGCACAAGCATCATCTCATATTATCTCATTCAGTTGCATAAGCACGTCAAACTATATTTTATTGGTGGAATGTTTGGGCTGTCATATTTTCAAACTCTGCTTTTATTTCCTTGTTGCAAGTTTGCCAACAGACCCA
The DNA here is from genome assembly GCA_016271365.2 of Neoceratodus forsteri. Classification (NCBI taxonomy): domain Eukaryota; kingdom Metazoa; phylum Chordata; order Ceratodontiformes; family Ceratodontidae; genus Neoceratodus; species Neoceratodus forsteri. The sequence continues at coordinate 1,547,054,277 of CM057455.1, read as the reverse complement.
GCATGGATACAACAGCCTTTTCTGCATCCACATTTCCTGTGTCAGCAACTGAGGCTATGGTATGCAGTCTGGTGTGGCTCTCTGCAGTGGAGCTGGAGGTACAGGTCAAATTTGCAGCCTCCAATTAGAATTTTTTCTGATGCTTGCCTTGCCACTGTGTTGCCATGGACTAAAGCTAAAGTATAACAAGGTTTTTCCCTCTGCTGTTGAAAGTTGTTGAAAGTTATTTAAAGTTATGCTGCATTAGAAGGGTGCATGAGGAAGAGCCAAGCTAATGTATGTCCACGTCTTGAAGAAAAGAAAGAAAGAAAGAAAGAAAGAAAGAAAGAAAGAAAAGAAAGAAAGAAAGAAAGAAGGAAAGAAAGAAAGAAAGAAAGAGTGAGTGAGTCTTAGCTGTGATTTGAACCTAGGCCGCTATACTGGCCTTCCAGCACAGTGATAGTGCTACTGCTCATGATGCCAATGACCCATATTCGGGAACTAGCCTGGATGTCAGAGGGCTGGCCAGGGGCTGGGTGATTGAGTGTCCTATGGCCACTGTCCTCTTCCAGGAGATAGGGTGGGGAAGTCACTGGTGTTCAAGCAGCCCCTTACAGCAGCCAGCAATACAACAGCCAGGACTAACTATGTCTGGAAGGCATGGCAGATGTATGGCTTACCATCACCATGTCATTGCATGCCTCACCTCCTTGGGGGAAAAATGGAAAAAGGAGGTCTGACTGCTGCACAATGATGTCTGCCCCCACGTCACTGGCTGCATGCCACCGACTGGGCTCTCATTCTTGTTGTACTATTTAATATCCTTTGTGGGGAAGGGGGCCCCCCCGGTGGCCCTGCCCTTGGGGGGTCCTCAAAAGTGAGGTAAGTCCCAGGGTGTGTAGTGGGGCTGAGCCAGAGTGTGTGCGTGTGTGTGTGTGTGTATGTGTGTGTGTGTGTGGGGACTGATGGGGGCTGCTGGGCAAGGGGGGAAAAAGCATACTAAACAGAAAAAAAAAAAAACCTCGGCTGCCCAGAATACCATTCCAACTACGCTACCAGCTGTGCCACCAAGGCAAGTGGAAACCTATGACTTCCAGAAGCACCTTACTCTTTCTGTACAGCACAGCCTGGTGCTGCATGGATAATTATACTTTTATTCACAAGGGTGCAGTGTGCACATATATTCTGGGTGCTGTGGGTTCAAATCCCAATTGAAGCACTTATTTTTTCTGTCTTCTGTTTGGGTTTCATACATGTGCACACCGCATTCTTGTGAATGAAAAAGTAATTATCTGTGCAGCACCAAGTTGTGCATTACAGAAGAACAAGGTGCTTTGGGCAGTCCCAGGTTTCCAGTTGTCTTGGTGGTGCAGCTGGTAACACAGCTGGAACAGTATTCCAGATGATCTGGGCTCAAATCCCAGCTGAGGCACTTATTTCTTTCTCTCTTCTGTTTGTTTGTGTTCCATATATGTGCACACTGCGCCCTTGTGAATGACAGTATAATTAACTGTGCAGCAGCAGCAGGTCATGCATTAGAGAAAGAGTAAGGCGCTTCTGGGAGTCGGAGGTTTGGGTCCCATGTATGTGCACACCACACCCTTGAGAATGAAAATGTAATTATCTGGGCAGCATCAGATTGTGCATTAGAGAAAGAGTAAGGTGCTTCTGGGATTTCCATGTTTCCACTTGCCTTGGTGGTGCAGCTGGTACTGCAACCATAATGGTATTCTGAGTGGTCTGGGTTCAAACCCCAGCTGAGATACTAATTTTTTACCCTATTTTGTTTGCTTGGGTTTCATGTACATGCACACCGCACCCTTGTGAATGAAAATGTAATTGAGCAGCACCAGATTGTGAATTAGAAGAAGAGTAAAGTGCTTCTGGGAGTCCCAGGTTTCCAGTTGCCTTGGTGGTTCAGCTGGTAGTGCAACTGGAATGGTATTCCTGGTAGTCATGGTTCAAATTCCAGCTGAGGCACTTATTTATTTTTATCTTTTGTTTGTTTGTGCTCCATATATGTGCATGCCACACCCTTGTGAATGAAAATGTAATTATCTGTGCAGCATCAGGTTGTCAATTAGAGAAACAGTAAATTGTTTCTGGAAGTCCCAGGTTTCCTGTTCCCTTAGTGGTATAGCTGGCAGCACAACCACAACAGTATTCCAGGCTGCCTGCTTTCAAATCCCAGCTGAGTCACTTATTTCTTTCTCTTCTGTTTGTTTTGGTTCCATATATGTGTACACTGCACTCTTGTGAATGAAAATGTAATTATCTGTGCAGCGTCAGGTTGTCCATTAGAGAAAGAATTAATTGTTTCTGGGAGTCCCAGGTTTCCAGTTGCCTTGATGAAGCAGGTGGCAGCACAACCAGAACCGTATTCTGGGTTGTCTGGGTTCAAATCCCAGTGGAGGCACTTTTTTCTTTCCGGTCTGTTTGTTTAGGTTCTGTGTATGTGCATATCACACTCTTGCGAATGAAAATGTTATTATGTGTGATTCATAGCTCAGTGCTTATGTAACATATAGTTGAATGATGAATATGGTTGTTGGATACAGAGGCCAGTATAGAGAGGACAATGTTCCGCATGAATAGAATGTATTACGCATAGGTACTTGGATGCTTGAATAGAGTCGTTTGATAATTTTTGAAGGTTCTGGCCTTTCTCTGTATCCCACCTGTAGGCAGGAAGCTTGGTTTAGAATTATGAAAGCCCCCCGGTGGGATAAGAGTGCCGCAGAAGGAGGAGGTGTCGGGGAGGATGGTGGGTGAGTGCGACTCACTCTAAGCAGCGCGGGAGTCAGCTGCTTTATATAAATAGGCTGAGGGGGAGGAGCTCTTCCCCCACATAATCCCGGGCTACTCCCTGCAATTATGTGTGATTCATAGCTCAGTGCTTATGTAACATATAGTTGAATGATGAATATGGTTGTTGGATACAAAGGCCAGTATAGAGAGGACAATGTTCCACATGAATAGAATGTATTGTGCATAGGTACTTGGATGCTTGAATAGAGTTGTTTGATAATTTTTGAAGGTTCTGGCCTTTCTCTGTATCCCACCTGTAGGAAGGAAGCTTGGTTTAGAATTATGAAAGCCCCAAAAAGAATAAATATCAACAATTGTTCAGTAATTGTATGCTGAAGAAGTCATGCAAATAACAATGATAGGAATAGATGATCACCTCCTCCAACTCTGGAGAGTGTGACCAGTAGCACTCAGGAGAGGAAAAACCTCCTTGGGGGGAAACCTCTGAGGACCCATGGCTACTGACCTGCCCGTCCTTCTGGGCATACTAAAGGAGAGAGATCCTAATTAAACTAATTAATCAGCTAATCTGATTTCTAATTTGTAGAATTTAATCCAGATAAACGGAGCTTAAGGAAGAACTGAATTGTAAATGTCCAGTGAAGTGATTTCCTCCTAATGAACTCCGAGTCCGAGAATCCATGTACAATTCAGAATGATGGAGAGTAGATATATTGAAGAACCGTCTTCCGTACTTCAGTTGATAGAGGGCTTAATCCATGGAATTGTTGGATAGTGGAGATGAAGTTGATGACTGACGAACTCAATACAGGAGACCAGAAGATAGTTGCATCCGAGCTTTGACGTCAACGAGGCAGGACGAATAGAAGTAGTACGACTTCCAGGTTTCTAATAATAGAGGGCTTGTTTAGTATGAGGAATGAGAAGAGGCTTGAGGCCAGGCTATCGATTGATGAATCTGGTTCTGATAAGTAAGTATAGTCTTAGAAATTAATATGAAGGCAACGGCTGTAGAGCTGAGCTGGAATAATGGCAAGCTGTGGAGGATAATCGGAGACACTGGTGAGATGTATGAAGCATCCAAGTAGTAGAATACGGTGAGCCCCCCCAAAAAAGCAAGCAATCAGGTGGACAGCTAATCTGAAGTGAGAGGTAGTAGGAGCAGGGATTGCCCCCACGAAGGCAAATGAGAAGGAACAGGACGTGGCAATCAGCTCCTGAAGAAAGTGCAGCTGAACCGCTAGCTGGTGAGGTAGGAGAGAGGCAGCCGATTCCAGTATGTGAAGCACAGCCAAACCCAGGAATGTCTGCTGGCAGAAATTGAGCATGGCCGATAATCCCTCGATGAGATGCGCAGCAATCCATCAGCTGGAGAGGCACTTAGAGAGGCAAGTAGCTCTAGGTAACATGAGTGCAGCTATAACTACGAATGTCCGCTAATAGAATAAGTGTGGCAGAGATCCTCCATGAGACGCATCTTGAATCATCCTTGAGCACAGTAGTACTGCAACTGTAAGGCAGACCCAGAGAATGTAATGATGCTGAGGACTGAGGTATCCAGATCAAGGAAGGCAGGGATTACAGTGAAGAAACTGAGGCAGATATGGCAACTGGACGAGAGGAATAACATCCAAAAGTGAAGGTATGCAAAGTTCGAGGTAGGAAAACCAGACGAGACCCAAACAGTCCTAGATGGAGATAACTGAAGAGGCTGAATCAAATGAAGTAGCATTGTCACAGGGTCTGAATTCGGTAGAGCACAAGCATGATAATAAAAGTCTGCAGGAGACTCCAACCAAGTGTTCTGGAAAGTAAAGCAGCAGTAATTCCATGGCTGAGGCAGCAGGGCAAGATGTCCAAGAACATATGAGGAAGAATAAACATCAGATGCAATCCAGTAAAGGAGCTTCTGGTCAGCCGACACGGCAGCAGATAGGCCCATAATAGAAGTGAGGAGCTCCAGACCCTGAGCAGGGCGAGGCAGAAGAGCAGAAACAGGTAAACCTCCCAGCCCAAAGGGCAAAGGCAGGTTGTAAAAGCTGTGAAACCCCAGGCCCGAGCAAAGCGAGCAGGCAAGAGTAGAAGTAGGGAAACCTCCCAGCCCAATGGGCGAAGGCAGATCGCAGAGTTGAGAATCTCCAGGCTCCGAGCTGAAATGAGGCAGACATAGAGTAGAAGTAGGTAACCTCCCAGCCCGATGGGCAAAGGCAGGTCATAGAAGCAGGCAAGTAGTAGGTAAACCTCCGGCCCGATGGGCGAAGGCAGGTCGCAGAGGCTGTGAATCTCCAGGCCCCGAGCTGAACGAGGCAGGCATAGAGTAGAAGTAGGTAAATCTCCCAGCCCGATGAGTGAAAGCAGGTCGTAAAAGCAGCGAATATGTTGAAGTAAGTAAATATAACGAAGGATCTCCGAGGCCCATAGGGGCACAGGTCTGACAGAGGCAGTAAGCATCCTGGAACTGAAATTATTTGATGTAGGAGGTAGTGGTCCAGACATGGAGACAATAAGAAAGTTCAGCAGAGAATACTGGCTGAGGTGGTAGTAGTAACTCCGGGAATTGGAATCAACATGGAAGGAGCATCCAATGCAGCAAAGGTGGGCCAGAATCAATGAACAGCTCGATAGGAAGAATCCAGGGATATATGGAGGCGAGTCCAAATGAGGTGAGGATGTGCGGCTGAACCACGTAAGGAAGCTGATGAGAGGTAGAAGGTAGGAGTGTGGTCGACATGCAGAACAGTCATTAAGTGAGTACTAAATAGTAGCTAAGCCATACGAATGCTAGCGTGCAGCTGTACTCTACGTACATCAGCTGGTAAGGTAAGTAGAGTGGCAGCTAGCCCCATGTAAGCTAGCATGCACAGCAGGACCCCTTGAAGGTCAGCTGGTAAGGTAGTAGGTGTGTTAGCCAGCCCAATAGGCTAGCATGGGTGAAATACCAGGACGACTTGGTAGTGGGAGGCAACGAGCGTAGAGAAGCAGCGAGCAAGGGCGCCTCCTGCGCTTCTGAGCAACATCACCTCGGTAACATAGAGAAGCTCCAGAAAGGTAGCGACAATGTGGTAACCATTGGAGCCCAGGAATACTAGGTCTGACAAGAATAGCTCAGGCAGTCAAAAGGAAATCAGGTCTCGGGCACCAGTTGGAAGTTGAATAAATGGCATTAGACGGGCTGTCCCAAATGTGTCCCAAAACATCTCAGGATCCATAGCAAAGAAATGCTGCACATAGAATGGTAGAGCAGGCAGGCACACTGGTAGCTTGCCATGGTATTGGAGGACAAGGACATGCAGTTGAAGGTTGAAGTGTGTTTTTGAGGGAGCAAGTAGATATACATAGGGAATAGCTGCAAACATGCCCTCATCCACTGGCCAGAAACTAAATAATAGTGAGTGAGCTGCAGGAACCGCATGGGCTATGGTATGCAATAAAGTGCACAAAACCTAGAATGCGCTAGTAAGGTAACAGCAACCACTAAAACAGGAAGGGAGCTGCAGACAAATCGCCTCAGTAAGTCCTGAAAGGCTGGTCTCCTTTTAAAGATATGAAATGGATTACGAACCCAAATGAAACAGGCCAGGAACGTTTGAATAAAGAGCTGCTGCAGAATGCCAATAAAGGTAGAGTAAATGTACCAGTGAATAAACACGCAGCGGTAGGTCCAGGAGAGCTGGTGTTGGGCCAGTTGCATAGTAGAGAAGAAGGTTTCGCTGACTGCACAGCATGGAGAGAGACATTCTGGAGGGCGCTAACACCTGGTCACAGAAGCTGGATGGAATGAATGAGCAGAAGGTCAGGACATGTGGATGTGCAGCATACGGCAAGCAGGAGGCATCTGCGGCATGCTAAGAAAGTGGTATCCAGGAGAGCGCGGGAAACACTAGAAGCGCTCGGGAAGGAGTCGATCTGGCACTTGCACCCGGGATGTTGCTAGGTTCTCCAGACAGCAGGAAAGCAGGAATTGAGGTGAAGGAGGCAGGCACAGGCGGAGAACACCAGAAATCGTTAGGCAGAAGGACGAAGCAGAAAGGCAGGCATAGGAAGGAAGTGGAGCGGCGGTGAACTGGCATGGAGCCGAGGCCAATGAAAGAAAGGGGGGGGAGCAAAAGCATGAGAAGAGCAGCATTGAGGTAGCTGGTGAGAACCCTTCCAAAGAAAGCAATGGACGAAAGCACAGGGAAAGGGAGAAGGGAGGTGGGGAAAACAACAAACAACGAGATGGGAGAAACATGGGGGATGACAGAGCAGCCTCGGTCCAGCACGGACGACAGTGAGTGTGACTCGCTCTAAGCAGCGTGGGAGTCAGTTGCTTCATATAAATAGGCTGAGGGGGAGGAGCTCTTCCCCCACATAATCCTGGGCTACTCCCTGCAATTATCTGTGCAGCAACTGGTTGTACATTAAAGAACAAGTAAGGTGTATGCAGCATAAGTAAAGTTAGAAGAAATAGACAGACTAGATGGGCCAGGTGGTCCTTATCTGCCGACAAATTCTATGTATCTATGTAACCTGACTTTGCACTGGTGCTCCGGGTGGAGCCTTATTCAGAGGACCCCAGCACACTGCCCATACCCAGCATCTGTGATTGTGCTAACCATAGTTCTGCACCTATGCAAATCAGGGAGTCCCTCATACATTGCAGTGCAGCAGTATATTAAGATGGTTTCAGCAGTGCTAAACTGCCCCCAGAATGGTACTGTTTACTGCCACCAAAAACTCTGTCTTATCACAGAGCTACGGCCATGCCAGCACCTGCAGGAGGCAGGGCAGCTGTACTGCAGCTGCCCACCCCTGTGTCCAGTGACCCTGATTGCCCCAGCAGTATACATATCCAGTGATCTCTGCTAGTCTAGTGGTCCCCTTCCCCTGATCACCCCACGTACCCTGTATAAAGAAAATCCCCAGAGTATATACTTGATACTTTGCACAGGTGGTAGCTAGCCCATTTCCCTTAAACCCCCTCCACTTATGCAGCATGGATTTGTAACTCTTTTATCGATACATATGCACTTAGCACTGTGCCAGCATGGGCCAATATTCAGTCAGTTATTGCTGAATATTGCTCAGGGCTGGTCATGCACTATTGTAAGTGCAGCACAGCAGGCTACTCTACACTTGCAGCCAGCTCTGAACATGGGGACTCCAATCTTCCATAACAGGCTTATCACTAACAAACTCTCCAGAACTCACTATTGTAGGGCTAATTAAATCAAATAATACACTAACAAAACCTAGAATCAAACTGAGTTTGATTGTTCTTATCTTAGCAAAAAATATATCCTAAATTAAATAGAGAGACAGCGACCCACCAGTGGTACAAACCTAGATTAACTTTATGGGAACATCCATACATTAGAAAAGAAAACACTACTTCAGTAAACAGATACATGCATTTATCATGATCTGGGAACCCTTTAACTCATTGCCTCCACAGGCTCACTCTGAGATTACACCACTTGCCTCCTGAATCTCCTGTATACGTTTAACAGTGAATCCTGGGCCTTTCTAAGCAAAATCAAGCCATAGCCAGTATGTCGCAAATAAATGCTAGTAGCTCAATAACTGTACATGCTAGACACAAAGTATGAGCGGCAGAGTTTTTCAGCACAAAATTGCCTTTCCAATGGTGGCATGCACGTAATAATAAGTAATTTTGTATTTTTTCTATGCTGGTCGAAAGAGCAAACTAAATATTTTTTTCACTAAAAAAGGGCAACATAAGCCATTTTAGTGTTGGAAAATATGTAAAATATCAACACCAAATTAAGCATACAGACATTAGATGGTGTTTTGATATTATGTTTGCTAAAAAAATATATCTTTTTACTATAAAATGTAATTTTTCCCCATTTTAGTCAAGGTGCTTTGATGAGATTTGAGGGCTAAATCTCAACCACACACACACCATATCATAAACAAATGCGTATAACTCCAAAAGTATGCATGATACACACAAAGTATCAGCATGAAAGTTGATGAGCACAAAAATGCCTTTCCAATGGTGCTATGCAACCAGTTGTAATCAATACGGTTTTTATTTTATACCTGCTGAAGTACAAAAAAGTGAATTTTATTCAAGCTGCTTAGGTGAATCTTGATGGAAAACATGTCAGCCATACACACCATACCATAAACAAATGCAAATAACTCCTAAAGTATATATGATATACACAAAATATCAGTGACAAAGTTGTGCAGCATAAAATTAGCTTTCCAACGGTGCTATGCAGTCAAATATATATTATATTCTGTTACAATATATATTAAAATATATAAGTGACTTCTCCAGACATTGCAAGGGCACACTGGGAGTCAGTAGCCGACTTCTGCAGACGTCCTCAGAACACACCAGTGTTTTTTTATTGACGACTACAGGCGTCTGCTAGGACACAATGAGGTTTTAATCAATATATTATTCTGTGGCAAAACTACTATTCCATTAATCTCAATCCCTCCCTTGCTCTAGGGTAAAATGTGGATGTTACGCAATTATGTAACTCTTTACGGGTAGCAAGCAAAGTGAGGGGCATGGTACTTTACTAGTGTACACCCTGCCCAGAGCACAAAAGAAACAGAGACCACAGTGCAGAGCAGTGAAACCAAAGGTTCCAACCCTTGTGGCACTGATCACTATCAGTCAGATGCACACACTGTAAATTACTGGCCAAAATAATACACAAATGGCTTACTTCTCTCAGGTGCAAGCTTCTGAACATCACACACTATATGGGAGGTTACATTAAAGGGTAACTGATTCCTTTAGAAACACTTTGAGAAAAAAACATATCTTGACAAAATACAACTTGTAATTATTGTCTGAATTGAACATCCCCTTGTTCTTAATTATTAAGAATATGTGCATATAAACTGGGACCTGGCACTTTAGAGTACCTCTACTCTTGCTATTCAGTTCCCACTTGAAGTCACAATCTGCTGTCTATGACATCACAATTTGTTGCCAAGGAAGTGACTGCGATGTCACAAGCAGAGAATTATGACTTCAGGTGGGGAATGAGCAACCAGAACAAAGGAAGTCTAAGGGACAAAAGTCATATATTGGCATGCAAATATCTGTAGTAGGAAAGAACAAAAGACAGAGAAATACTGAAAATATGTGAAATATAAATTGAGTTGTGCATCTAAATACGTTTTCAAATGATTCCCATGAGGCATCAGCTGCTCTTTAACACTATACAGTACATTAAACTTGTGATTGTCCTAGAGCTTAGCTTGACATAAAGTCAAGGTGTTAATAGGAGACATGGAGGCGATATAGGCTGTAAACATCCTCCTTTTCTGAAATAGCAGCAAAACAGCAACAAAATACAGAGAACGGTACCAGTAAATAACATGGGCTGGAGGCCCCTAACTAGTACAAGTAGTATCCTGAACTACAATACCCAGCATACACAGGAACCTCCCATCATGTTTCTTGCCCAATAAACGGGCTTCCCACTCTATCGTGCCTCCTCTTCTTTGCTCCTTCATAGTACAACAGGCACAACTACAACAGCAGCTGGAACTCAACCTCATGAAGGCACCAAAATCCTAAAAAACATGGCAAATAACACACAGGGTGGGTGAGGATGGCTGTAATCTTTTGCCTCTGTGTCTATTTTTAAAATGTTGACTTTCTGTCATGCTAGACTCTAGGAAAATCACAATTTTACTTCCAGACATGGAAGCTCTGCTTACAGGCTAATTTAAAGCCCTTTGCAGAACTCTAGAGGCCAGGGAAACAGAAATTGGCCTGTGATAAAACTGTTGAAACACAGAATCCAGTCATATGGAGGATATCCTACAGTCTGACTTCCACGCAGCAGACCTGACTAGTGATGGCACCCCAAGTAGAGTATATATTGAACCTAAATAAGTCCACACTGCTTCAGCCATAGGATGGTACAAGACTACTGCAGAGGATGTCTTTGTCCTCCTGACCAAAAAGAAATGCACCCCATCCAGGGTGGAAGTCATGCAAGACACATCCAATGCTCTGATGTTAGATACATGTTTAATAGAAACCAAACATAAACAGGATGCCTATTTCATGGAGAGTTGTTTCAGGGACAAAGATTCACTGTTGCCCTAAGATTTAAAAAGCAGAAATATGCAGTTCACATCCCAGGTGGTTTAATAAAGTGCCTGGGAAGGCCTAAACCACTTAATGGCCTTGAGAAACCTGTACACAAAAAGATGTTGCCCAATAAAATTACCTTTCATAGGCCATTGTCTGGCTGAATTAGCAGAGTGTAAGACATTAATATATCTGTAGGACCTACCATGTTGAAATGCTCATACAGAGACTAGACCACCTGATTTACAGGGGCAGACAGGAAATCCAGATGTTGTGGTTTACACAAACGTACCCAAGGACCCCTTGCTGACTTACAACCCTCCTTGTTCCATGGTCCAAGCCTCCTTGAAGAGTGCAGCTGCTCCTGCCAAAAGACGTTGGGCAGCCCAAGAACCTCCCTAGCTGTCCAGACCACCAGACACAGGGTCTTATTCAGAGTCATTGGGTAATCAAAACCCTTCTGGATCTGTGAGTGTCCTGAACAGAGGACTCCGTAGAGGAAAGTCCATGGATAGATCTACATGTTAGATGGGTACCATGCCTGGGATGACCGCACAAATGATACCAGCACTACTGTTGCCTGCTGCTTCCTGATTTAAGCCAGATTACAAAAAATCAGAGAGAAGGAGGGACGCGTATGGCAGAAATGGACTCCTGTCCTGAGCAAATATGTCCATGGCCAAGGCCATGGGACCAGGCCTCCAGCAATATAATGGGACAAGAGTATAGTTTCTGAAAAAAAATGTTATCCTGTCACCCCAACATTCTATACTCTGTGCAAGGTCCACAATGTCCACAAGTTTGTGGGGGACTCACCTGGATGACCCATTGTCTTGAGATGGGCGTCAATCAGTGAGGAACTCTTGCAGTTTGTGTGTCATTTCCTCAAACAATTGATACCCAAGAGTTTTTTATGAGACACCACACATATCATTGAGAAACTGGAGGGTATCCCCTGATGTGATCACTTTTGATGGCTATCCATCCAAATTGTGTCATTATACTCATGTATTTGCCATTGACATGACATAAGAGCAGCACACGGATTTTTAGCTAAGATCTGGATTCTAGACTGGCATCCCAAAAGTTTATTTTAGCTCTATTAACTTTTGTGTTGAATCATAATTGTTTTATTTTTGATCAGAAGTTTTGTTTGCAGCTTCAGGGGGCAACAATGGGTGTGTCATTGGCCCCATCATATGTCAATCTGTTACTTGCCTGGTGGGAAAAGAATGTTGTGTTCATGGATTCCAACCCCCACCTCAGACACATTATTCACTGATATACATTTATTGATGATATTATTTGTGTCTGGGGTGGGGTTGAGGAATTAGTCTCCCAGTTTGTGGAATGACTTAATAAGAACAATCTCAATATAAAATGTATGTACCATTGTGACAGGGAGAGTGTGGACTTTTTCAATATGTGTTTGAAAAAGGATGAAGCAAATGGCATGGAGTTGGAACCATGCAGAAAGCCTGTTTCAGGCAACACCTTGCTTTGAGTGAAGAGTGCCCATCCCAGATCCCTGGTAGGCAGCATCCTCTGTGGCCAGTTTCTAGGAATTCACATAAACTGTACCTCAATAGATTCCTTTTAAAAAGAAATGGGGATGCTGTCTACCAGGTTTAGGGGCAGGGGTTATTCCTACCAATCAGAAAACAAAGCCTTTAGAAAGTCTAGAGGCAAAAATAGGGAAACATTACTAGTCCCCAGACTTCATGGGGAACCTCAAGTGGATAAAAGAATTTCCATTGTCACTGATTTTAATCATGAGCTTCATCATAGTAAGGATATTATTTACAATAGGTGGGAGATCTTCACTTCTGACCCAGAACTGACATGTGTGGTGGGTCCCAAACCCAGTATATCCTACCCCTGGGGTAGGAACACTGGAGACATGGTGACCCATAGTCACTAAAACAAGTCATTTGCAGTTCTGGGTCCTAATTTTGTACATCCAGCTACTGGAGAAAGTTGGCAATCAATCATTATGTAAAAATTAAAAATCTGTACTCCGCACACTCAGAAATAGCACAGACCTCATTTGTTTATCTGATTCCAAAGTCTTTAATCATATATATGGACTAGCAGCACACCCATATACCCACCAAACATTTTAAGCTTTGTGCTCTTTCTTAAGAAGGTTTGAGAAAGAGCAAGAATCTTGAAAACGTTTGGTGGTTGTCTAGGTGTGCTGCTAGTCTATGTATGTGATTAAAGACTTTGGAATCAAACAAACAAACAATGTCTGTATTATTTCTGAGTGTGCCTTAGCATGGGTTTTGAATTTTTACATTGTGTTAAAGTGCCAGAGCTTGGCATTTCATTGGGTTGCCGCCTTCCCGTTTTACTTGAAATCAGTCATTATGTAAACTGCAGAACTACACATGCTATATTATATATACTGGATGGTGTGACTTCATGGTTTTATATGTAGGAAGAACACAACAGTTAAAATGTCATACACAAGAGCATATATTTGTGATATACACAAGGGACATGCAAAATGCCTTGGGTAAGCATTTTAAAGATAAACGTGAATACCATCCAGATGGTTTTAAATTTAGATCACTGAAATGTATCTTGAAATCTGAAAAGGGTGGGAATCATTTGAAAACACTGGATCATAAAGGGCCTGAATGGATGTATAAATTGCCATCCATTACACCAAATGGACTTAAACATTTTTATCTGAAACCGTACTTATGATATTCTATTTATCCTAGTATAAACATGTTAAGATTACTACAAGTGATACCAGGTATTTTATATATTTATGTGGATCTTTTTTTAGCTCAATTATCTAATAGGTCTCTTATTTGATTTATAAATGTCCTTTTTCTAGTCCATTATACAACATCTGGGTTACAAGTGGCTTTAGATTGGTGTGTCCCATACCATAGTTTTTACTGAGTATTTGGTTGGAGGGCTATGTGTGACCACCATTAAGAGAGATTAATGGCTATTCAAAAATACAATGATACGTAATAGTTCTGATTATTACATAGAGAATAATGCCTTTGTAGGTGTGTGTTATGAGTTTTCACACACTTGAGGTGTGTAATAATCCATAAACCCCAAGAGTGAAGCTTGAGGGGTTTACGAGATTATCACACACCAAGGGTGTGTGACAAGTCCTCATAACACAAATCTTGCACAGGCGTTATTTTCCATAATAATTGGTGTAATGTTTGACTGAGACAAAAACTATAGGCTGTATTTGTGTAGGCAAGTGTATCTTTGAGCAGCTGCCATAGTCACAGAAATACAGTGTGCTTTCTTTCACACTTCAGTGAAGTGAGAGCATGAGGAAAAAAATGCTGTAATAACCCGCTATCAAGTTATTACAGAATTCAGAGGGTTATTATGGCATTTTATCAGGAGTTGATAGCCAGTCATTATAGGAGGTCACCAGTTACTATATCCTATTATGTTTACCTGAATTTTTAACTTGTGCATTCCTTTTACTCCCTCCTTTTGCTCCCCCCCCAATGTTATACTCAGGTGCAATACTGTGCCATTGGATGTATGGGTGTCTTTGCACTATAATCTTAAATATAAGTATACTTTTTTTTTAAATGTATGTTTTGTTATCTTTCTTCCCTCCTTTTCACCCCTCTCTTAGCGGTTGTGGAACATTGTAGTTTTTGGTCATGTGCAATAAAGGGGGGAGTTGGTAAAAATAAATGGTGTTTTTCTAGGTTAATTTGCCCCCACCCCAAGGCTGTTTTAATCTAAAAAATCAATGTGCCTTAGAGGGAGTCGACGTAATGCAAAGTAGACAGGTTTTGTTAGCCACACTGTGTTTCAGATTAGTGTTTGTTGTGGAACTTGGTTTTAATTTGCCATTCTGAATTTTAAAGCAAATGCACATACACAGTGTTGCTTGCTAGATATAATGGTTTTGAAATAATTTACATGCTGGCACATTTACACGGCTTAGCACTTTGATTATTGGGTGTTGCAACTGTCAGTCATTATGCACTGTGTATAAAAGAGTAATATGAATGCACTAGCACTGCCCCCATGATGAAGCCGTGCAGCTGAATGCACATGGGGTAGTCATTTGCCAGATTATGTGGTGAATAAACTCAGCACCAGCAATTTTATTTTGGCAAGTACACCTACTTTTGGTTTTATAAGTACATGCTTGCTTGTGGCAGATAGGACCATTGGGAGGCCAGCCTTCTGTACACCATGCTTCGTTCATTGAAAGATACCTTCACACCAGGTCCCCCAACCTGTCCATCTCACATCAGACTCTATAAGCAACTCTAGTAACGTTCTGAAAATTGCTGTCCCATTCAAAGCATCTGCTTGACAGAGCCATCAGATTAGGTTTGATTTCTCTTCCCCACACAGCAGAATCACTGAGTCTTAAGAGCCGAATGCATAGAGGGTCTGGATTTTTAGTTGTTGAAGGGCCCTGTAATGCAGGGGACCCAGAAAGATAGTTTGAATGGATGAGGATATCTGACCAAACAGGAACCCATAGTAATTTGAGCAAGCTTATGATGGCTTTTTTCAGGTCCTTCTGTTTCGAGGAGGAAATCTTGAGGACACCCTCTACTGACAGAGTCTTGAGACCTATGAAGGTGGTGACCTAGGATGGGGATAGTGAAAATTTCTATGAACTAATGATAAAGCCCAGAAATTCTAAGAACTGGTCTACTAGACCTGCTGTGGCCTGCAGGACTGTAGGGCCACAATGCATGATCAGGATATTTAGGTAGATGATGAGCCTGATGCCCACAGCCTGAAGGCAGGCCATGGCTGGTTTCAACACCTTGGTTAAACACCAGGGATCCAGATGAATGCCAAATGAGAGACCAGAAAACTGATATGTTACTCCCTCCCATTCAACTTCAAGCTAACATTGATCCCCTTGATGGACTGAGATGATAAAATATGCATACTTGAGGTTTACACAGATGAGAAAATCCCCCGGAGAAGGGTGTCCCTAAGCACATGGATACTATCCATCTTGAAATGGTTATAAACCATGTGAGCATTTAGTGGTCTTAAACTAATTACTGGCCAAACACTTCTATCCCTTTTGGGGATGAGAAAGAGGGAGGTTATGAAGATGGACAGAAATATAGGTGCAGAAACTATTGTTCCTTTTGAAAACATGGGGGATACCTCTGAAGAGATCGGAGCATGCTCCTCAGACAAAAAGCGATGGGTCGGAATGAATCCTTGCTCAGCAGGCATCTGGATGAATTCCAAGCAATAGCCCATTAGTTTACCTAACACCCAGGAGTTGTGGGAGATGATCTCACAATTTGAAGCAAAATCCGTGAGCCTGTCTGTAAACTGCATGGGCCAGGAAGAGAAAGACAGGCTGTCTACAAGAGTAGTTTAATTCATACTTACCTGTGGGGATGGTTGTAGTGGGGGGGATAGGCCTCTCTGGCTCAGTGAGACCTGGACCTGAAGCCTCTGCCTGTGTCTCCCCTGCTGCAGGGGAACTCTTGATATTCAAAGGAGCCTTGGTTAAAATGGTAAGACCACCCAGAAGAGCGACCCCTGCATCTTTAAGTCCTCCAAAAATTAATCTTATTCAATGAACAGAAAGATGACTGGGTCTCTTGCATGCCATGGAACTTCTTCCCTAACTTTCAGAGGTCCTACACAAAAGTGCCTCCAAAAAGGAGCCCATCAGGCTCACTAGCCCCAACCTGGGTAGCTAACATCACTGCCTGAGAGTGGAACTTCAAAACAGCTGACCTGTATTGCTCAGCCAACAAGGCAATGTTACCAATCCCCAAAAGAGAGGCCTCACATTGGAACAGGTCTCTTACATAGGATGGGTCCAAAAAATACTCCTGTCCAAGGGTTTCCTGTGCTATGTCCCCAAGGAGGGCAAAGGGTCCCACCAGGTCCAACAAATTTTCCTGACAAGCCCTTAGGTTGCAGTCAAGACCTCACATAGGGTCCATTCCAGTCACCCCTAAGTAGGTTGAAAACCAACTTGTTAAATTCAGGCACAAGGACTAGCTTGTGGCTGAGACATGTCTGGGGCATTCTTATAGAATCCTGTGCCTGGCATATTTATCTAATGCTTTGTGGAGCCCTTCCTATAGGTAAGCCTAAGTATCTGGAAGAGGGGTGCATTCTGAAAATGTGGCCCCTTCAGACTCAGGGTCACTCCAGTGTCTCACAGTCCCCCTCCTCCTGGGGTTCCTCATGTCTCCCTTTTTTATGGAACCTGTCCCTACACCAGAATCTAAACTCTGAGGAATCTGAGTCCCAATCAGAGTTGGTGGAGTCAGATTTAGTAGCTGAACTGGAATCTGAGTCTCAGTCAGCCAGTGCAAGCCTCTTGGGTGGAAGCCCTGAAGGATTTTCCTGGAGAAGCTCAATTTTGTTAGTGTTCTTTTAGCTTTGCCATGTCTGGGCCTGGATTCAGAAACAGACACATCATTCCCATTAACCTCATCAGTAGAAATAGCATTGCTGTTGCTCCCCCATGCAGTGTAAAAACACTTGCCCTACCATTGGGTGTCATATTTCAAGAAGAAATCCTCCTGCAGGGAGCAGGGTCAGAGGCACTGACTGTTTGATATCTAATGGTTGCTGAAGCGCAGCTGCCTGTCCTAATCACGTGAACAGGACAAATCCCACACGATTTACGAGCAGCTGTACACTGTCTCCACCATTTGCAGCTGACGATCTGTCAGCATTTACTGAGCTCTGACTTACTTCAACATGGCTATACTTGTGAACTGTCATCACTTCCTTAATCCTGAACAGCAACTTGACATCCCAATGGTGAACTGGGGCTCCAACTTGTCAGAATCGATGGTCAATTGCCTGCTCAATAACCTTCCTCAAGCAGTCGATGGGGACACCGAATGACACGGTGGCCTCTTGCACTGCTTCATGATAGGACATTCCATCAACACACACGCACACGGGCATGCTACCCCACTGCAAACAGCAAAGAAGAAGGGTGACTGTTGGGTGGGAAGCCCTTTTATAGGGTGAGAAGCATAATGGGAGGGTGTTGCGTAAGCTTGATATTGTAATTTGGCATACTTGTTGTACTACTTAGGGGCCTCATACCTGTATTTTTTTCTGGTTCCATTTTCTGTATTTTATTGCTGTCTCACTGCTATTTCAGTAAAGGAGGATGCTTAGAACCTTTAAGCAGAGCTACCATGTCTCAAAGGAAAACAGAAAAACTCAAGTGAAGAGGATCAATATTAGGGCATGCCATGTTGCAAAAATTGTGCCACAGTGAACATGACAAGCCCAGGAAAAGGTAAAAAATGAGGTTGCCCTTTTCAGACTGGCTAGCAGAGCACAGACAATGCTGCCATAACTAGGCATTATAATTAAAGGATACCTAAACAACACTTTGACAATAAACTATTTAAAAATCTGACTCCGTAGATGACTAAAAGAAAGGCTGCTGTGTTCATTAAGACTAAAACTACATTTATATAATTTACCTAAATGTGGTTCCAGAGCATTTGAATATTGTAAAATCAGCCTTTTAATTTCAAAAAAACTGTCTTATCTGCTTTCTAAAATAGCCGCCAAATGTGTTATGTGATGACATCATTGGAGCCAAAGTCAGAAAGATATATGGCTCTCTGTAGTGCTAACTAGTTATTTTTTCCCTTTGTATGTAATTGTTTCACCCAAATGGTTAAAACCATGTGCATTATTTTATATAATACACATGTTAGGCTATGGTTCTGTTCATTTTGTTTATTTTAACATGCTGAAATTGTGTTTTAATCCAACTGACTTTCTGTGTGGCAAACCACAGTGCAGTACAAATCTTGAATAACCTGGTGGTCTAGTGGTTATGGTGGATCCAAGATGCTACAGTGGGGGGTGCTGGGGTGGTGTGCATGCTTAATATGCACTTTTTAAAATTTTTATTAAACCTTTATATTTTCTGCTATTCTTTTCTTGTACGTTTTTGACAGAACCTACAAATGTAATCCATAGTTTGAATGTAAACATTTGTACAATCAATAAATCAGACTTCTTCAACAAAGTGAAATGCAGCAGCAGCATCATGCAAGTAACATTACTATGTGAGTTTGTGTGTGTGTGTGGGGGGGGGGGTGCAGCCACACCCTTCATCACCCCCTAGAGCCACCACTTTTTTGTAGCAAACTTCTTGTTCAGTCTAATGTTAGAGTTCATACTTTTCTCGAAACTCAAATATATGTTTGTCTTGTCTTCTTTTTCCATGGGAAATAATAATAATAATAAGAATCAGCATTTCTATAGGGGTTTTCATACACATTGTATCCCAAAGTGCTTTACAAACAATACCAGACTGGTAGTGAAGTGACTGAACATGTAGTGGCAGCCATTTCATACATTAATATCCACACACAGCCTTGGACAATTGCATGAATGGTTTTATGTGAAGGGGAATGTTGGCCAGGACAATGGGGTCAGGTAGTGATCAAGGTGCTGGCAGCCCACATCTTATTTCTCACAGTAATCTGCTCATAGTTCTCTCCTCTGTCTTCCCCTTCCCTGAATATAGCAGTACCGTGCAAGAGTGGCCTTCTTAGTCCCACTCTGGTATTCAGTCTTCACTATTCCTCCTCACACTGAAAACTGGTGAGCTCATCACCTTTCTGCATCATGAATGCAAGTAGTAGAGTCCCCATTTTATTTTGACATATCAAATATAAACATATTGTTCCAGTAAGTCAGGCTGATAGCAACAGGGACAAGGGGAATGATGGGCTTTCCTATCCTTAAAAGATCTAGGCTACCTTTGATTAGGCACTGCTAAATGATGGGTGTGCACATCATTATGCAAGTCATTTAATAGTGCCTAATCATAGGTGGCTTAGATCTAACATGGGTAGGAAAGCCTATTTTTCCACTTGTGCAATGTAGCTATCAGAATGGTTTACCAGAAGATCATGTTTATTATTAATATGTAAAAATAACATGGGAGACTGTACTAACCACATTCATGATGCAGAAGGGTAGTGAACTCACCAGTGTTTGTTGTGGGGAGCAGGTGAGAAGAATGAATGTCAGAGAGGGACTGAAGAGGTCATTCCAGCAGGGTATAGCTATATTCAGGTTAGTTGAGGACATGAAGGAAGACGTTGAGCAGATCACTGTGAGATCTGAAATGTGGGGCTGCCAACATCGTGATCACTACCTGACTGGGGATGAGAGTAGCCAGTGATGACAAATACTCAGAGTGGCAGGACTACACCTTAACTGTTGAATTCAGTATAGGGAGATTACCCTCGGGTGGGGGAAGGGTGTTGACATTTGTTAGGACAGTATTGAGGGAGTTGTGTATAGCTCATTCAAGATTTGGAAGGGTGGTAGCCAGCCAACTCGAATTGTGGAGTAGAGCACAGAAAAGTACTGGAGAAGAATTGCTGGGAACTGTCCTGTGGGGTTCTGCAGATCACAGGTAAAGGAGTAGACTGACACTGGAAGTCGGGTGGATTTGCTCAAGGTATTAGTATGCCTCTCCTGCTAATAATATCGTTATCCATCGTAAGTGCAGTCCTTATGAGGGCATGAACAGCAATTTTTCTGGTGGGTCATGATGCTTACTGCTTGGCCTTCCAGGAAGACCTAGTTGTTGGTTAATGAGGTGGGGAAAAAACACGACAGGGGAACTGTACATACTACCATCACTGTGCAGAAGGGTGGTGATCCACTCAATGTTTACTGTGGGAGCAGAAGTCAGACACTGAAAATGTGGACTGGAGAGTGATTTGGAGGAATTTTTTAAGAGTGCCAGCTGATGATGCATATTGGTATAGGTGTGCACAACTCTCTGAGGTACAAGATTACAATCTGAGGTATAATAATTCTCTTCACGAGACTGTAAGCACATATGCGGCACTAGGCAGTACTAAGGACAGGGTATGGGTGATGGGGTTTTCAACAGAAGGCAGGCTAGATGCAGGAGGTTCACATGGAACAAGAAAAGCCTTATTTGTGGATTAACAAGAGAGCATGGGCTTTGGAACTGAACCAGACCAGTACTTTGCTCTGTGACCCTGAGCAAGTCATTACACTTCCTTGTGCTCCCAGGCCACACCTGTAAACAAGTGTTCAGCTTAGTGTGTCTCTTCTGGTTAACAAAAAAAAACAAAATTCAGTGCATCACATAACCACAAGATCATCAAGTAATTGAAGTGTTGTGCTGTAATGCAGTTTGCCAAGGAACAAGTCAGCTGGATGGCAAAACATTTTCCGCAAGTTAAAGTAAACAAAATAAACAAAATCATAGCCTAACATGAGTACTGATCAAAATAATCCACTAGTTAATACATGGTGTTGATCATTCTGGTACAACAATTCAAAACAAAGAGGGAAAGAAGAACTAGTAAGCACTATAGAAATATAAGTGGGTCTCTGTCTTTGACTCAGATGAAGTCATCATGACTCATCACTTAACAGACTTGGCAGACATCTTAGGGAGAAACCAAGGCTGTTTTCTGAAAGTGAAAGGCTGATGTTTACATTTTTCAAAAGCTATGAAACTGCATTTACATTATTTACATAAATGCAGTTTTAGCATAAATGTAAACAGCAGCCTCTACTTTACCTTGTTATGAAGCCAGATTTTGGAGTTTGCAGTTTTAAAAAACTGCTTGTTTAGGTACCCTTTAACTGCCCATATATTATTCATAGTGTATGGAGACATACCAGTTGCATGTTTAATATTCACAGTAATAACTTCTGTAAGATAAGGTAGGATCAGGAATAGTCCAGTGTAACAGACAACTAAAACGGACATTATCCTTTAGGAAATGAGCACTTGAGTAGCTCACTGTGTTCCCAAATGAGTGGATGGATGATGCTTAGTATGAATACTTTACATAGCAGCATAGAAATGTGAGATGGAAAAGGTTAATTCAATCATAATGTGCATCTCATACTTCTTAGTGGATATTCACTTTAATTTCATTCTAGCAAGATATTTATTTATGCAACTTATTCAAGATTAATTGACTCTTAATAGCTGTTTTATTGATCTTTCAGCAGTACAGGTCATTAGTGTAGAACCAGTATATAAATTAAGGTCAACGGCACAAGGATCAGTTGGTTGGAATCAGTTTTATTAGTTATTCATTACATTTATTCTTATTATTTTTCCTTCTTTGTTACTATGGTTTAGTTACAAATACTCACATCCTCAGAGAGTGAACTTCACTTTAACATCCAATGCTGATGCTTTCATATTTTAGGGAGAGTTATGCAAGTGACACTAGTTGTAGTACAAAAAAGAGTTGAAGTTCATTATTTTTAGGTACCATTGTTAGGGTGTCACTTTAATATTAGGATACAGCTTGAGTAAAAATGTTAACGTATCAGTTGCTGCACATTGTGAATTATTTCTAGTAACTTAAGTCTCTTTTTAAAGCATTATCAGCATTTTTTTTACAGTATATGGAAGTTTTGTTAACATCATTTTAAGACAAGAGCTATTTAGAGCTGTAACTCAATGGCGCTTCCCCTGGTTAAGAAGATATTGTGAAATGTATTTTATGTATGACAATTTTATCTCAATTAAATTTATTATACAGAAAAAGAACAACTGAATCAATTTCTTGCTAATTTGTGACACTTTACGTGCCCCTGATTTTGTTACGCCATTTCTTTCTTTCTATTCTCTCATTTCAACCTTATATTCAACTAATGTGTTTAAATGTATTTTCTATCATTGGACAGCAACTGATTTTTACTTTTTCAATTGTTTAATCTTGCTAGGTGCCTTAGAGTGCCTGCCTGCTCTGTGGTTCTTTAAGATGCATATGTGACTGTATTCTAGCAGGGGTGATGTGAGTAACTGCTGTAATTACATGTATGTTTCAGTTACTGTTACTAGTGTTAGTGCCACTGCTCTGTAACCACTTCTACTAGGGTATTCTAGCCACATTGTGCTTACCATGTTGTGTGTTTGCTGGTGGGGGGTCTTCCTTGTTGGTTTCTCCTGTTCCTGCACATTCCACAATTTCCAAAGGGTGTTACTACGCATGAACAGTCCATGGAGGTTGTGAGCTGGAGAAGGACCCCACCCTTGCTGTACCATTCCCACCCTGTACCTGAATCCTTTGTCTGGCATTGCTAGCCAGACTCTCCCTGTCTAACACCAAGTATTTCTTTCCCTCCCCACAGGCTGCACTCCCCCAGAAACACCCTCCCACAGCCCGTGGAACACAATGGACAGCAGCCACACAGCCCAGGTACAGAGCTGCTCTGGAACAGTGTCAGTCAGTGTGGGCCCTTTCTTATGAACCACATTTCCCTTAGGAATCTATCCTCCTCCCCACTCTGA
This sequence comes from Neoceratodus forsteri, assembly GCA_016271365.2. NCBI lineage: Eukaryota > Metazoa > Chordata > Ceratodontiformes > Ceratodontidae > Neoceratodus > Neoceratodus forsteri. The sequence goes on along the minus strand of CM057455.1, from coordinate 1,547,031,151 downwards.
GTCCCAGCCGGGATTCGAACCACAGACCCTTCACACAGTAGTTGGGGACTCTAACCGTTAGGCCATTCCAGCAGCAACACTTCACCCCTGTCTTTTCTGCCCCCTCTACTTCATTAGCCCCACATACACCCTACTCCTCGTCTCCCACCCGTGAACCCATTCTTGTGTGTTCCAGAGAACATCAGCACATTCTGCCCACCATCCTCTACTGCTCTAAGCCACTATTCTAGCTCATCATAAGATTACTGAACCACCTATCACGCTGCTTTGTTCTCCCTCTATAGGCCAGCATGCAGGTCCTTACAGGCTTAGTATCTCTAACTCTGATTATAAGTGCAAGCCCATATAAGCACCTACTCTCATCAACGCATACCCCGGCTCCATCACTATGAGCAGCAAAACCAGGCATAACTCCCATCTCACTAGCCACCACAGTTACTCCTCCAGCTCGCTGAACTCTCCACCCATCATACTGCTTACTCCCCTCACTTCACCACTATGTTATAAGATGCAAGGGCAAATCAGTAGATACAAACCACGAACAATCTAAAAATACTCAAACAATATCTACTGAGGATCACAGTACCACTCCTCCTTTTATCAGGTAACATTCACCCAAACTTCATCCCTATGCAGCAAGTACTCCACCATGGGGCAAATCCAGGAATGCTAACACTAGCATCAATATATTTGTAGCCTGCTGTCCAGATATGATGATCTACAAGTCTACTACATTACAGTGTATGGCACCTGGGTTAATATCCCAATACTGACACTGTAGTGTAGCATGAGGGGGTGCTGCCCTTCTGAGGTGCCGTCTTTTGGATGAGACGTTAAACTGAGGTCCCATTTGCATGGATTGGTGGTAGTTCAGGTGGATGCTAAAGTTCCCATGGCACTTATTGAAAAAGAGTAGGGGAATATTTTATTCATAACTAAAAAGAACATAAAGACAAATCATTATTTCTTCATACAAATCACAAAAAAGAAGAAAAACAAAATCACAGGTAAGTATTACTTCATACTTGAAACCGTGAACATAAATAAAACACTATGGTCCAGATATTCAAACTGTGCCAGGCTGTGGCACTAGCTTGGGTGCAGCTCAACTTGGCTGCACAGGGGTGTGGACTGGGCGATATTCAACGGAGCTGTGCCACGGCACAGCATCATTGAATATTGCACCCTGGCCACCCCCAGTGTGCATGGTGCAGTGGCACTGCGCCAGTGCAAGTGGCCAGAGTGGAGCATGGGGATGCGCTAGCGCAAGTGCCATTGCACCATGCACAGCAACCGCGATATTCAAAAGTTGACATGCAAATGGGGCCATAATGTATGCAAGACACACATGGGGCCATTTGCATGTCATTATGGCCCCATTTGCATGCAGGTGCGCCAATCCCCAACGCATTGCACCTGGCACCCTGCCAGGCAGCAGCCATCGGGGACCGACGCCCCCTGCAGCCCAATCGCAGGCATCTGTGTAAAATTAGAAAAACGTCCTATATCCCTGGTGGTAAAGTGAACTGCTATCTGCCCAATCGCGGGCATCTGTCTAAAAACAGAACTCATCCTATATCCCTGGTGGTCGAGTGGACTGCTATCTGCCCGATCGCGGGCATCTGTGTAAAAGAAGACAGATCTCCTATATCCCTGGTGGTCCAGTGGACTGCTATCTGCCCAATCGTGGGCATCTGTGTAAAAATAGAAAGATGTCCCACATCCCTGGTGGCCTAGGGTATCCCTCCCCCCTCCCACTGAGCCCCACCGCCTCTCCTCGGTCAGCCGGTGGGCGGCAGCACCACCCGCCTGCCACCCCGCCGGCCCACCGACTGACTTGTAGGCTGTACGCCCATTGTTCAAGGCATGAGCTAATGGGCGCAGCCCATACTGTACTACACATTCCAGATATGTGAATCCCCCTCCCCACGAAAAGAGTAGGGGAAGAAACTTAAAACAAAATATACAAAAAAATAGTATTACGTCATACAAATCAAAATGAAAAAAATCCAGTGAACTGCATTTAAGTCATACAAGCTTCTAAAAGAAGGAATAGAATTAACAAAAAAGTTTGTAGCACAACATACAACAGTTTAAACTAGAGAAAAACAATATGGCAAAAAAAAAAACCCATGTACATAAGAAAAAAAATAGCCGTGGCTGCCAGAGACCAACAATCTAAATATGCAAGTCATCCTCACTTGGTATCCAACCAAGACATATGACGCCACCATAGTTTATAGACAGCAGGCGACACGGAGTTTTGTTCCTCTGCCCGCCATTTAGCAATAGTCTGTTTCAGCTGATGAACCATTTGAGCAGAAGTAGCAAGCTGTTGTCTAATAGTTAAACCACAATAAGCATGACAGATTTGTAATTTAATAAAGCCTACAAGAAGTCTCATAGTACAAGTGTCATATATAACCCACGATCCAGGGAAAATTCCATCAATCCATACTGTCGCCTGCTGGCTCCGAACAGGATTAAGAGGCCACATACGATGGAAGGAATCCCAGAACATAAGTACAAATGGACAATCACAAAACAGATGCTGCATAGTCTCAATCAAGCCATCACAAAGGGGGCCCCGAGGGCAAAACTGTTTGGTAACATCTTTATGCTTTATATTCCCCGCACACCCAATTTAAGATGTGTGCATAACCAAAGAAAGTCCCACATATAAGGAGGAACCCGTGGACTGGTCAAAAAATCAGTAAGGGATGATTGTATCTGAAGAGGTAATCTCACAAACCGAGGATCATCAAAAAAAAAGGACTCCAAAACCCATGCATACAGTACTTTCCGAGAACTGGTAGATAAGTGACCCCAGATGGCCTTCCAAAGTTTTAACTTACCCACCACATCTTGCAAATAGGGAGGCAACTGAAAGAGGTGAAGCTGTTTTTTGAGAGAACCCAAAGGTTCTCAGGCCGCCAATATCGGCTCTAATTCATTCAAAATCCATGGAGACCAGGGATGACTCAAATGAATAAGCACTGGAACCAAATTATAGTACAAAAACGTAACATAAAAAAAACCCACAGGGTTAATCATACCCAGGCCCTGGGAAGGTAAGTGATCCCACGATTGACTGGATTAAGTCTACTGCCCCACAGGCACTGAAAGACTACACTGTAAAGGGACGTCTCTAAAGACGGTGGGGGGGGGGGGACTGTGCCAAAAAATTAAAACTAGACAGTAGATGCGGTTTAATCAAATAAATACATTTAGCTTTTGACATTCATCATTTATTCCATTTAAGCACCTGTATCCGTGCTTCCTCCAATTTTGTCTCACAATTATAAATGTGGGGATGTGGACCTCCCCAAAAAAATGCCCCAAATCCTCTGGTAACCTTCCACTACAGGGATCCCCCAAATAGACACTGCATCAGTTGCCTCATAACCTATAGGAAGAATACAACTTTTTAGATGATTAATAGCTGAACCGGAAACATCTGAAAACCCCTGCAATTCCCTGTGGGCCACTGTAGCCGATGCACAATCGGCCAAAATCAGTCCCAAATCATCCGTAGAAGCAATAGTAACAATAGGGGGATCATTGCTTCCTACAGAAAGTCCAACAATATCGTCCACATGATGTAAGTGATGAAGCAAAGGGTCAAGAGTAAGAATATATAAAAGCGGATTAAGCGGACAGCCTGCACTGGCTGCCCTATCCATCCATTAACACTGGGAATAACACTAATACCTTTATAACATGTCTGCATGAATAATATTAGAGTTTTGAGGAAGTTATAAGACCTAAGGGTCTCCCAAAGAAAATTATATTCAACCCGGTCGAAAGCTTTTGATTGGTCTAAGCTAACTAAATGACCAAAAAGTTCCAAATTACAACCCTTATTTAAAATTTCCTGAATTAGTATGAGAGCATCCTGCAGTTTACAAGATGGCACACCACTAAACTGGGAAAGGTGGACAATAGAATGCACAACATGTTTAAGTCTAGTTCCTATAACCTTCATTAATCTTTTACTATCAGTATTTATAAGGGTAATGGGCCTCCAGTTCTTCAAATCCCCCCGATCACCAGATTTAAACAGGAGAACCAAAAGGCCTTCCAGCATGGTAGTAGGCAACTCACCAGGCAACAATGCACTATTAAAACAGACTGCCAGCTCCTCTCCCAGAACCTCCCACAGAGGTTTATAAAGTTCATGCTGGAGACCATCTGAACCAGGGGTTATTTTTGGGGAAAGGGACCAAATAATAGATTTCAGTTCTAATGCAGTAATAGGTTTAATAAGAGCCTCCTGTTCCTCCTCAGGAATCTGGGAAAGAACACAGGTATGCAGTCACTGAGTCATGGTCTCTGTAGGTAAAACTTGGCTAGTAAAAGCCAAACTAAAAAATCTATGAATTTTAGCCAACAAAGCCATAGTACCCAATAAGGTAGTACCATCCACATCATTCAAATAGGTCAGACTTCTCTGAGACCTATCAGCAGAGTAATAATCAAAGGGCAGAACATCCTTACGTTTACCAGACACCCCGTATTTTTGTCGGTTCTCAAGCTGTTGTATTGCTTCCAACTGTACAGCCACCAATTCAGCTTTAAGTGTAGCAATGCGGGGGCTATGTTCTCCACCAAGTCTATCATGCGCCTCGATTAGGGATTTCAACTGAGTCCTCAAGAGATGCTGCCTATCCTGTTTTAATTTATCACTCAACCATCCCACATGTTTAAAATAAATCTGAATTTCTTTCCTTGTGTCAGCCCACCATCCATTTTTGTCATCATGAAGAAAAAAAACAGATTTTCTAGCCAGTAAAAGGGCATGAAAACCGTAAAAAAAAAATAGGGGCAATCTCCAAAAGAGAAAAATTTTGTTTCCAAATTCCTGGACCTCGACGTTGCTCCAGGTGACTCCTGACCACAAGCTGCAGAAACCTATGATCCAAAGTGGCCAGGTCAGTCACCCGTGCCAATTGTAACTGTAAAGTGGATGATACAAAAAAATAATCAATACGGGATGCCCAAGGCCCACAAAAATAAGTATTAGGGGGTATTTCATATAAATCTGAAAAAGCATCAGTGAGGTCCACCTCAGAAATAACTTCCCTAAGGCAATTAGTGTCACAATAAAGCTTTCTAGAAACAGGAACAGAGGTCAAATCAGGGAGAGCACAATTAAAATCCCCTCCTAAAAGAACATGTTTAGTAGAGAACCGAAAAGGTTTCAAAGCCTGAAACAGTACAACATAGTCAAACTTTGATTGTGGGACATATATGTTAGTCAGACGGAGAAACATGCCTTCTCACTTAATATCAAGCAGGAGGGCACGTCCCTCCAGTATCTCCAACTGTTTAAGCACATGAAGGCGGAAAAAAAAAAATATATCCCCACCCTGGAGCAAACATCCTGACCTTGGGACCAAAAACAATCCCCCCAACTCCAACAGTCAGTAGCTCTCTGTCAATCCAATGAAGAATGTAAGTGAACATCCTGTAAAAAAAGACAATCCAAATCGGAACAGGTAAAATGAGCATAAGTACCCATATGTTTTCCCTCAGATTGTATACTATTCGCATTTAAAGAAGCAATACAAAAATTAGAAACCAAATCAGACATTTAGGGATAGAGAGAGAAAGGAAAAAAAAAAAAACACAAAATGTAATTTCACTTTACTAGAAGCTCTAGTCACCCGGCCACTTTTTAAAGCAACTGGTCTGGTGTCATCAATTAGTTCATAACATGGCTGTGAGTCCATCTGTGAGGATGGAGTCGAAGAGACCTCAGAAAATGGAGGGAAAATCCTAGGGGAGGGAGGCAAAAAGTGACTCAGCAGGTGACAGACAGATTTGACAGGAACAGGTCGCCTATCCAGGGGAACAGTGACAGGAGAAGTTTGCTCGGAGCCAACTTTTGAGGTGGGATTTGAAGATAGAGTGTGTGTCAGTGGAGCGGAGTACAGTTGGCAGTTTTTTCCACTGAGTGGGGGCTGCTACCAACAACGCTCTCCCACCCATATTCGTGTGTACCCTAGGAACAGCTAGTGTGGGAGTGCTGTTTGAGCAGAGGCAACAGCGGGGAGTTTGGATCTTGAGGCGAGCTGCCGGGGGGGGGGATTCTAGGCCAATACGGATAACTGTATCTGCCAGACAGCAGAGGGTGAGGTCAAAGCGACCTTGCAGTGGGAGCCATCCAAGGGAGCTGTATAGGATGCAGTGGTGGGTAGAGAAAGGGGCCAGCAAGGCAAAACGACAGGCATTGTTGTAGGCTGAGGAGAGTTTGGCTATGGTGGTTGCCGATGCTTGGGCATAGATGGTAGAACAGTAGTCCAGAATTGGGAGAAGGTTCCCCTGGACAATGGCTAGCCTAGCCCTGGGGGTAAAGAATTGCTGGAATCTATAAGCTGCACCCAGTTTTTGATGGAACCTGCTGACTAGGAAATTGATGTGCTCGGAGAAGGTGAGGGAGGGGTCAAGTATGACTCATAAGTATTTGAAAGTGTTTACGGACTCCGGGGCTGTTCCATCAGGGGAGAGAATGCTTAGGTGGCAGTGAGTCATGGATTTTGCAAGGAAGGGCTTTGACCCAAACAACATGGATTTGTTTTTTTTGGCATTTACCAAGAGGAGATTCTTTGAGAACCAGTTGTGGGCCACAGTGTAGTTTGAGTGAGAGCTGTGGAAATGCTGGCAGTGGATTTGTCACTGTGGAAGAGTACGAGGTCATCGTTGTAGAGGAGAAAATGGCAGCTTAGACTGTCTGAAGGAAGAGAGTTTACAAATAGGGAGAATAGAAGGGGGTCCAGAATAGAGCCCTGGGAAACCCCTGTGGAGATGGACAGGGTAGAGGAGCAGGTCTGACCAATACTCACAAATTGGGCTCAGTGTGTGAGATAGTTCCTGAACCAGTCTGTTACCTCCTGGGAACAGCCTAGGTAGCTTAACTTTGAGAGGAGGAGGGCATGGTTGACCATATCGAAGGCCTTGGAGAGGTCCACAAAAACAGCAACGGTGGCATTACCAGTGTCCATGTTCATGAAGATATGGTCAGTCAGAAGTGCCAGGACAGTGGTAGTGGAATGGTTTTTATGGAAACCATGTTGCTGGCTACATAGGAGGTTGTATTTGCTGACGTGTTCAGCTAGTTGAGTGTGGATTACTTTCTCAAGCAGTTTACTTAGAAGGGGGAGGATGGAGATTGGTCGGTAGTTGTCGGAGGATTGAGGGTCACCGGCTTTGTAAATGGGGATCACCTTAGCTACCTTTCAGGGGTTGGGCATGGAGGAGGTAGAGAGGGCAAGGTTAAGAACAAAGATAAGAGGTTTGGCTATGGCAGGCATGATCAGCCTGAGGAAGACTGGTGATAGGCCATCAGCTCCAGCAGAGCCGTGAGTTGGTAGGCTTTTGAGGAGCTTGTTGGTATCAGTGCAAGAGAGTGCTTTGAAGTAAAAAGGTGGGATTGGAGGGTGGGTCATAGAGCTAGTAGAGGATGCCAGTGGGTTATGATGGGTGGCTGAGTTGCTTGGTATGCCACTGGGGAGTCTATTTAGGTAGCTGGATAGATCAGTGAACGTGCTATTTAATGTCCTAATCACTTCCATAGGATCTGAAACCAGGCCACCTGCTGAGTTTAGGTGTAGTGCAGCCTTGCTAGAGGGGGTGTTTAGGAGGGAACCAATGGATTCCCAAAATTTCTTGGGGTCACCAAGGTTAGCTCTTAGTTTGTTATGGAAATGGTTTTATTTCAGTGATTTGGCCAGGAGCTTACAGTGGTTTCTCCGACGTCTGTAGTCTTCCCAGAGGACTAGGGAGGGGGGTGCTTTGTAGGTGGACCAAGCATGATCCCTGTCCTTCATGAGGGCTAGGAGGTCTCTGGAGACCCAGCGTGAGAAGTCACCTCTGACCCTTCTTGTGGTTAGAGGAAAGAACCTGTCCTGTATTGACAGCACAGTCTGCATAAGAAAGTTAGCTGCTGAGGTCGCATCAGTAAGTGAGTAGAGGAAGGACCAGTCCAACACCCAGGTCTCCGCCAGGAGGTTGAAGGTGTTGGGGTTTCTGAAATTACAGAACGATATGTATTTTGGAGTAGAGTGCTTGAGTTTGGAGGACCATAGGAGATAGGTTGGGGAATGGTGACTAATGGAGTCAGCCATGGTTCCGGCGTGCAATACATGGTCATCCCTGTTTGTGAGAATCCAATCCAAGATGGTCTGGGTGCCAGTTCTGGGGTTTAGTCTGGTTGGAAGAGTGATAGTCTGTATCAGATTGTGTTGTTTAAGCAGGAAAGTATAGTCCAGTTGGTGGTTGTTCAGCCAGTTTAGATTGAAGTCCCTGAGTAGGACAGAGTCCCTGTGGGGGGATAAGGAGCTGAGGCCCAGAAGGAAGCTATTTAGACCCCCCATTCCTGCAGAGGGGGGGTTATAGCAGCAGCCTATGTAAAGTTTCTTACAAGATCCCAGGGTCATTTCAGAGAGGAGCCATTCACTTGGTGAGGTGGGGTTAGAGCAGAAAATGTTCCTAGCAGTGTGGGTTCTCTAAAGAACAGGGCAACACCACCTCCTTTCTTTCTGCCCAGCCTATCAAGACATAGCAGGGAGTAACCAGGTATTTGGAAAGTGATGTCGGTATGGTGTGGTTTCAGCCAGGTTTCAGTAAGTCCCACGACGTGGGGCTTGTGTAGTGCAATCCATGCCTCAAGTTCAGGGAACTTGAAGGGAAGGCTACAAATCTTGATGTTCATGAATTTAAAACCAGGGGTACTCATCCAGATGCTTGAGGAGGAGGTGATGTGGGAGTTTGGAGGACCAGGTTTGCATTCGAGTCACTCCTGTATTTAAGAAAGGCAGTAAAAATGACATATCAAATTACCGGCCTATTGCTATTTTGTCTGTTCTGAATAAAATCCTGGAAAAAGTAGTATCCATGCAAATCACTGAATACCTTGAGAAATTCAATTTACTAAGCTCAGCACAGCATAGTTTTAGAAAGCATCACAGCACCATGACAGCACTTGCAAAATTCACTTCAGGTATCGTTACCAATATGGATAGAGGAAAGTTAACAGGGCAGTCTTCATTGATTTAACCAAAGCTTTCGATCTGGTTGACCATTCTCTGCTACTATCCGCCTCAGTACTTTGGGCTTCTCTCCCAGTCACTACCTGGTTCAAAAGCTACCTCTCCAACAGAACACAAGCTGTTAAGTTTAATTCATCCATGTCAGACAGTGCTGTTATCAACATTGGGGCCCTCAGGGTCTATACTTGGCCCTCTTCTATTCTCATTATTCGTCAATAAACTTCCTGAGTTGGTCACCACAGGTCACTCACTTTATGCGGATGACCTGGTAATTTATTATCACCCGATAAGGTCCTGGATCTAAATGCTGCCTCACTGCAGATTTTCCTGCTGTACAACACTGGTTGAACTCTCAACGCCTGGTTTTAAATACAAATAAAACAAAAGTTATGATGTTTGGCTCCAATCACAAGCTTAGATCCTGTCCTCTGACCATCTCTGTCTCTGATATCGATGGGGACCCTATAGAAACTGTCACTTCCTTTCGTTACCTTGGCATCCACCTGGATCAAACCTTGGACCTGAAAGCACATATACAGGAAACCTGCAAGTCAATTAACTGCAAATTGGGGCTGCCTATAGAACCAAATACCTGCTCACCCCTGCTGCTAAATTGGCGATAGCCAGAGGCATTCTATTGCCAACCCTTACATATGGGTGTCCCATCCTGTCCTTGGCCACCAAATCTTCACTGCAACTATGGGATACTACCTTCAATAATGTGTGCAGGTATGCAACCAAAGCACCTCGGCTGCAGCATCATTGTCTCTTATATCAGGACCTTGGTTGGCTCTCTTCTTCCTCTACCAGGCAGTACTACTTGCACAATTTAGTTGATTCCATCCTAAGGATGTCCAAGCCTGCTATCCTGTCTGATCTCCTCAGGCCGGCCATTCCCACAAGGAATCTTAGATTGGCTGATCAGACCTTACTATCCATCCCCTTTTGTCAGACTAAAAAGGGCATGGGCTCCTTCCATCATGCTGCCCCCCACCTATGGAACCTACTACCTCAGGATCTAAGTGTAACCCCCCTGCAAATGGGGGTTCCCAAAAGACTTCCAGGAGCTTGCTTGAATGCTCCAAGCCTGAATGGTGTTTGGCATTTAAGCCATTTATCAGTGAGTGTTTTAGAGCCTCTGGTACTGTCTCTTTAAGAGCTGTCTGCTTGCAGACATAATTAGTTTGTATGGGGGACTGTGTGCTTCTCTGAGTACCACTCGAGCTGCTGCCAATTCACTTCATTTTGCAGTCACTAGGGTGCAAAGGAACCTATCTGAAAGATGTAACTGTTTGCCAGAAATTATTTAGAGTAATAATGAAATTACAGTTTGTCTAACCTGCTTTCTTTGCAGTCAGAACTGTGTCTGCTAGTTCCCCATTCTAGTTTTGAACTGCTGAACTGGACCAATCAGTGTGGGGAAGCTAGCTCTAAAATGGTGCCTTGGACGAATCAGAACTTGGACTCATAATCTGAGCCAGCCACAAGAGGATTGTATGGGCAGTGACTCTGGGAGATGTAGTTTAGACTTCAGTGCCTTTTTGGACCAACAGCAGCAGTCTATTGTGAGTGACAGCCAATCCAGTCAAGAACTGGGAGGAACTCAAAGGAAGTGCCCGTTTTGTCGGTTGGAGTTTCAGTTGAGCTTTGGCAGTGAAGAAGGAAGGAGCCCTGTGCTTTTCAGTGTGCAGTTTTAGTCAAAAACGTGTGTAAGGCCCAGAGTTCCGCAGCTTGTGTAACAGCTTGTTAGGACTGAATCCGTCCTGTGAAAAGAATCAAAGGATCTCTGAAGAGTAGAAACCAGGCTCACCCTGTAGAAGACTGGAGGAATTGCTGAAAATTGCACTCTGTCTGTCAGGAACTGAATCTGCTGTGTGTTCTCCCGGGTATTGTGCAGTAATTGCGATCGGGATACAGATGCAGCCTGCCTGGTATAGTGCTTTCTTTTATATGGATGTGTGAAGAGGTTTGTGTACCTCAAGTGAGCCCTGCTGACATTGAAGGACCCTATCTTATTTGGAGGTCGTGAGTACTAATTCAGGGTCACTCCCTGTTGAATTGCCACATTAAATCCAAATGGAATTACTGTACTGCTGACTGTTTAATTCTCCTTTTCTCTGTGTGAAAGGGCCCCTACCAGCTGCCACGGTTTGGACTAGCCACTAGGGCTTGGGTACCCAGGGACAGTAACTGATAGGGATAGGCCTGTGCACAGAGCCATAGGTAGATTATTAGAGTGATAAGCTAATTAACCTGATTTCCCTGTCCTTGTTATATCCCCTAAATAAATCAGAGCTGCTTGTTTCAGCAAAGTTATACTGCCTGAGGTATTTGTCTATGTTAAAGTACTGTACTGTGATTGTTGCACTGTATCTCATTTCACAGGAGGTCCCAGTGCCGGAACCAGACCTGGGGTAAGTGTATACTGTGAAGGTAATTCTGATATATTGTGTGGGCCACTAGTGGGAAGAAAGGGGTTGCAGTGTCCCAGAGGGCTGTGACCAAGTTAGTTTAACTATTGCAAACCCTGACCTCTGGGTGGAGGCACCCGCCATTGGATCCAGGCCCTCAACCTGTTAGTGGCAAATCAGGCAGGGTAGTAGCCCCTGGGATAGCGCCATCTAGGGGTTACATGTTGGAGGCTCACCACTGGGATTGTGTGTCCCTAGTGGCCATATTTACGAACCACTGTTAAGAAAAAATGGGTACCCGACAGAAGTGGCTGTGCACCGCTGGTGGAGTGGTGTACTGGGAGGAGATCGACCTCAAAATGCTATGCTTATCCTGGACATCCCCTGGGTATCAATACGGACACTGTGCAGGGAGTACTTTCCAAGGTGGAAGGTTTACAAACCCTGTGGTGGTGGGTCGGCATGCTAATCTGCTCACCCACACTTTCCTGGCCCTAGTAGAGTTTAAGGATCCCATAGATAGCTCCAAAGTGCCACAGACCATTACCCCAGAGGAGCCCTCACTGCTTGGAGAGTGATAACTAAGGACAGTAAGACCGGGGAATCAGCCCCACCACTATCTGAAACTTTTGAGGAGAAATTTGCTGAATGGTTGCTGGGAGAGGGAAAACTGTGGAGGACTTGAAGAAACTATTCTTGCCACCTGGGGTGTTCCTCCCCAACACCCTCTCCTGCTCCAGTGCCCGTAATGGTGGCTGAACCAATGCAGACTCCTATTTCTGCACCTGCCATTAGTCCACGACTCTTACCGAAGGTTGAGGATCTTCTCTGGCACCCTCCCACCCCAAGGGAGGATGACTGGGAGACCTGGATAGACCTATGTTGCCCCCAAGTGCTAGAATGGCAATGCTCGAAGGCGAAAAATGAAAGAGGGTTAGTGAGAGCCTCCGAGGTCCTGCTCTGGCTACCATCCGTGCTAAGCAGGCCAGTAACCCTGAAGCCACTGCACAGGCCTATCTTGAGGCCTTGGAGAATGTATAGGAGCCCAGATTCTGATGAGGACCTATGGTGGAGAGTAAGAAATGCACAACAGTACCAAGGGAGTTGTTGTCTGTGTATGTCTCTCGGCTGGAAAAATTGTTGCAAGAATGCCTCAGAAAGGGTAGTTTGCCAGCGATTGAACTGGACCGAACCAGACTGGACAGAATCTTAAGTCTGCCCCTTCTCAGAACTGCTGTTGCTTCAGTTACGCCTGGCAAATCGACTGGAATCCCACCCTCCTATGATGAGTTAATGAGAGAAATTCGAGGAGTTGAGAAAAGGCGACTGGAGGTACCTGCACCAACAGCTGTGGTCACGACCCGAGTGACTGAGGGTGACCCATCAAGTGAAGTTCAGGGGCAGAGGTTGACAGTCAATGAGTGCTCTGACAAGGAAAAGATATGCCGCAATGGGGCGAACTGTTAGAGAGATCCGGAATTCAAAAACAGTCCCTTTATGAAGGCCACGCCTGCAAGTACGGGCCCTGACCTATATCCGACTGCTATCTGCTATGGGGTGGGGTACCCACCCATGTATCTCCTGCTGATAACAGCTCCAAACTCAATTCCTTGACCATGGAAGTGGAGAAACTGACGAGATGTCTCCAAATGCTTATCACGCCGCAGACAGAGATGGCACCCAGGTTTCCAGTTAGTAATACCCCGCCCTGGCTCCCAGTGTGGCGCTCGGCCAGCTCAAACTCCAGAAAGTATGTTTTGCTATAATTGTGGGAAAGATGGGCACATGAAAAGGGAATGCCAGTCCCCAAAGACACTGACAAAGTTGCATATAGGCTACAAGGAGGCTTCGAGAAGAAATCAGTGGTTAAGAGGTGCACGACATGATCCCAGTGAGGGCACCAAAATGCTAATTCACGTCCTTTGTGGCAAGGTCAGTTGCCCAGGCCCCCACTACCGCCTCTCCAGACTGGTCCAGAATAGTGGGTCCCTCCATGGAGACCACTGTAAAGGTGAATGGAGTGTCTACAAGAGCTGTATTAGACAGTGGCTCCCAAGTGACAATTATGTTCCAGGATTGGTATCAGAAGCATTTGTCAGACGTACCCTTACAACCATTAGAAGGACTGCATGTATGGGGGTTAAGTGAGAAGGCCTACCCTATTCCGGTATATCCGAATTTGTTGTCTTTTCCCACCTCCGTGGCTGGAGTGGCGAACAAGTAGAGACCCTAGCCTTAGTGTGTCCCCCACTGGACTGTATGATGGTGTCCCTTTGTTGATTGGAACAAATGCTCATATGTTCGAAGGCTGGCACAGTTGTGTTATGAAAAACAGGGGTCAAAGACTAGTAGAGCTTTAAGAGTTCCGCTTTTAATTAAGAAGGCCTATGAGGCACAGAGATGCTGAAAAATAGAACCAGAGGAACCGTCGGAATTGTATGGAAGAAGGATCCTGAGTCTCTGATCCTGGCGCCAAATGCCCAGTGTACCTTACAGGGAGAGGTCCGTATCAGAAAGGATGTTAAGAATAAAATATTAATGTTGGATGCACCAGGCATGGAAAATTGCCAGAGGGACTGCTGGTCAAGCTTAGTATTTTGCCTGCTAGAGCCCATGCTTATGCCAGAAGGGTAATGGTCCAAGTTCATAATGTGTCTGAAAGAGACATTCGAGTAAACAGAGGTTGCATCCTGGCTAATGTGCATTGTGCAGACACTGCAGTGCTACCCAGCAGCAAGAGTTCAAGGAAGAATGACAGAGTAACACCTGACTTGTTTGATTTCGCGACTCCCGCTGCCAGCTGAATGGAAAGTGAGGATCAGTGAGAAGCTTGCCCAGAGAGACCAGGTGTTTTCTTTAAAGGAATGGGATGTAGGATGCGTGCAAGGAGCTGAGCACAATATCCGCTGCATGACGAAAGACCATTTTGTGAGAGGTCTCGACGCCTGGCACCTGCTGACATAGATGATGTGAGACGGCATCTGCAAGAGATGTTAGCTGCTGGTGTAATACAAGAATCCAGAAGCCCTTATGCTTCCCCATTGTGGTAGTGAGGAAAAGAATGGAACAGTAAGGATGTGTGTGGATTATCGACCTTAAACGCGCGGACTATCCCGATCAGTACACAATGCCTCGCATTCAGGATGCTTTGGACTGCCTAAACGGGAGCAAGTGGTTCTCTGTGCTGGATCTCCGCAGTGGGTACTACCAGATCCCGATGGCCCCAGAGGACCGTGAGAAGACGGCCTTTATCTGTCCGCTGGCTTCTATGAATTCATGAGGATGCCTCAAGGATTTCAGGTGCCCCAGCCACTTTTCAACGATTGATGGAGCGTGCAGTGGGGACATGAACTTACTAGAGTGCCTGGTATACCTAGATGATGTTATTGTGTTTGGCAGCTCACTGGAGGAACATGAGAGCAGATTATTTAAGGTATTGGACCGACTGGAGGACTTTGGCCTTAAACTGTCCATTGATAAGTGTCAATTCTTTCAAACATCAGTAAAGTATGTGGGACACATAGTATCCAACGAGGAATAGAGACCGCACCCAAGTAAAGTTGAGGCCTTGACCACCTGGCCACAGCCCAAAAATCTAAAAGAACTGCAAAGATTCCTGGGATTCTGTGGTTATTATCGGCGCCATCAAGGACTATTCAAGAGTGATCCGCCCTTTACTTAACCTTACTCAAGGGTATCCCCAACCCACAAAAATACCAAAAGTCAGTGTCCTCAAGACTGAAAGAGTGTATTTTCATCCGAGTGAAGTATTTGGGGCCCGCTGGACTCCTGATTGTGAGACTGCTTTTCATGAGATCATATATCAACTTACCCATGCTCCAGTGCTGGCCTATGCCGATCCAAGAAAACCTTACGTCCTGCACACTGATGCTAGCTTGCAAGGGTTGGGGGCTGTGTTGTACCAAGAGCACGAGAATGGCCTGAGACCAGTGGCCTTTGCCAGTAGAAGCCTGACCCCATCCGAAAAGAACTATCCTGTACATAAGTTAGAGTTCCTAGCTTTGAAGTGGGCTATTGTTGACCAATTCCATGAGTACTTGTATGGGGCTAAAATACTAGTAAAAACTGACAATAATCCTTTGACCTATGTGCAGACCTCAGCTAAGTTGGATGCCACTGGCCATAGGTGGCTTTCTGCATTATCTACATATGACTATGCTCTCGAATACGAGCAGGTCTGAACCACATAGATGCTGATGCTCTCTCCGGAGGCCTGCTCCCAGAATGATTGGGTCCGATTGGCAGAACCTGACATTCGGGCACTCTGCCGGAAGTTTGACAGGGAGGAACAAATGTCCACGGACGCAGTGGACTGCATGGTGGATTGCTTGGGAGCCTCTGAGAATTGCATACCTGCTGCTTATTGCCACTTTTCTGCATAGACATTGTGCACTGCCTCAGCTGGACAATGACAGTATTCGCGGGCTCAACTCAGCGATCCCATGATCAAAGCAGCTTTAGAAGCCCTCTATGCAGGAAAAGATGTGTCCAAATTACGCTCACTGATTTGAGAACTGCACTGTTATACAAAGAAGGTCCTAAGTTGAAACTGATCAATAAACTGTTATACAGAGAAACAGTAGACAGAGGGGGACAAGTAGACAAACAACAACTAGTGCTGCCCACTGCCTTTCGAGACTCAGTACTGAGGTCCTTGCACAACCACATGGGGCACCTTGGTATAGACAGAACACTTGACTTGGTGAGATCCAGATTCTATTGGCCTAAGATGGGGGCTGATGTGGAGCAACACATTCGAACTTGTAGTCGCTGCTTACAGAGGAAAGCTTTGCCCCAGAGGGCTGCCCCTTGTTAACATCACCACCAGTGCACCCATGGAGCTGGTCTGTATTGATTTTCTGAGTTTGGAGTCAGATCAAAGAAATATCAGTAATGTGCTGGTGGTCACGACCATTTCACGAGATATGCCCAAGCTTTCCCCACCAAAGACCAGAAAGCATCCACTGTGGCCAAAGTACTTGTAGAAAACTTTTTGTTCACTAAGGGCTCCACAAAGAATCCATTCTGATCAAGGGAGACTTTGAGAGTCGTCTGATCAAAGAGATGCTTTCTCTGTGGGGAGTGCGAAGTCCAGAACCACTCCTTACCACCCCAGGGGACCCACAGCCTGAACGTTTCAACGCACTTTGCTAGATATGCTAGGCACCCTGCACCCAAAGGACAAGCCTAGATGGAGCCAACAAATTAGCACCCTGGTACATGCTTATAACTGCACCAAAAGTGATGCCACTGGATTCTCCCCCTACCGCCTGATGTTTGGAAGAGAAGCTCGACTACCAGTAGATGTGTGTTTTGGGGTCTCTCCTGATGGGGTTCAAGCTGACAACTATTTACAGTATGTGCAAAGTTAAAGGCCCAGCTAACTCATGCGTACCAACTGGCTCAAACCATGGCTGCCAAAAGAAATCTGGCCAACAAAGAAAGGTATGATAAAAGGTGAAAGCACAGGAACTCCAGGAGGGAGATCGGGTATTAAAGAAATCTGGGACTGCATGGCAAGCACAAGATTGCTGATAGATGGCACCATCTCCCTCACATTGTAGTGGGCAAACTAGATGATCTGCCAGTGTACAAAGTAAGGCCTGAGAATAATTCAAAAGATGTAAAAACGATGCATAGAAATCATTTACTGCCCATTGGACAAATCTTAATTGAGTCTGAGCCCTAGAAGATGCCCTCTGGACCAGTGACTAGAGCTGCTGCTAAGAAAAGATCAAGAAAGTCTGCACCTACAGAAGCAAGTTAAAGTGTTCCTCCACAAGTCCCAGTTGAGCATGACTGTCAGTCCATATCGGAAGAAAGTGAGAGTGACTTTGAATACTATCCTTCTTACAACTGAGTCAATTGTTTCGGGCAATCCCTAGTCAATACTGGAGACAAAGCTGGGCCTTCTGGACTGTCTAAGCCCCCAGCTTCATCCCTGGAGCCAATGCTCCCAGAAAGTGAAGTGCAAAGCATCAGATCAGATGAAATGGAATCATTGTGCATGGTTGAACTGTTTGAGCTTTCAGGGAGGAAATGATAGATTGGGGCAGACTGGTGATACACTCGAACAAGAAGAGTATTTTGAGTGCCCTGACAGTCCACTGCCAGTGTCCAAAAGCTCTCCATGCGAGCCAAATGTTGTGGACTCAGAAACTGTAACTCCTGGAGCTGAAAGTGCCCCAAGTTCTAGCCTCTCTACCCCCATGGAGACTCCCCTGACAAGTGAGGACAATGCTGAAAATGAAGCTCAGAGTGCAGAGATTATAACAGTTCCCCCTAGAAAGACTGGTCGAGCTGTAAAGCCTGTGGTGCACCTCAGTTATGATTCACTTGGGAGGCCTGTGGACTTGCCTCTCAATGTTGTCCATAAAGGAGTGTATGTGTCCCGAGCTCATTGCCCAAACTGAGCATCAGTGCTAACTCCAAGTTACTTGTGTTGCTCTTTAAGTATGGTGCCCTTGCCCCATCCAGCCCCAAGGTAACTGATAGGAAGGGCCCTCTCTCAGGTTTCATGTACAAGAGGTAATAACTTGAGTTATGGTACAATGTGTATGTAATACTGTGTAAAGAGTGACGTACTGCAATGTTTCAGAAATGTGTTCTTGGTAAAATGATATATTGACTGATGATTACATGTGCGAGCCTAATGCAAATGTATATGGTTGCAGTTGAAACTTATGGGTACTTGCTTGACGCTGGACGTCAAGCTTTCCCAGGCCAGGAAGGTGTAACCCCTGCAAATGGGGGTTCCAAAAGACTTCCAGGAGCTTGCTTGAATGCTCCAAGCCTGAATGGTGTTTGGCATTTAAGCCATTTATCAGTGAGTGTTTTAGAGCCTCTGGTACTGTCTCTTTAAGAGCTGTCTGCTTGCAGACATAATTAGTTTGTATGGGGGACTGTGTGCTTCTCTGGTAGCACTCGAGCTGCTGCTAATTCACTTCATTTTGCAGTCACTAGGAGTGCAAAGGAACCATCTGAAAGATGTAACTGTTTGCCAGAAATTATTTAGAGTAATAATGAAATTACAGTTTGTCTAACCTGCTTTCTTTGCAGTCAGAACTGTGTCTGCTAGTTCCCCATTCTAGTTTTGAACTGCTGAACTGGACCAATCAGTGTGGGGAAGCTAGCTCTAAAATGGTGCCTTGACGAATCAGAACTTGGACTCATAATCTGAGCCAGCCACAAGAGGATTGTATGGGCAGTGACTCTGGGAGATGTAGTTTAGACTTCAGTGCCTTTTGGACCAACAGCAGCAGTCTATTGTGAGTGACAGCCAATCCAGTCAAGAACTGGGAGGAACTCAAAGGAAGTGCCGGTTTTGTCGGTTGGAGTTTCAGTTGAGCTTGGCAGTGAAGAAGGAAGGAGCCCTGTGCTTTTTCAGTGTGCAGTTTTAGTCAAAAATGTGTGTAAGGCCCAGAGTTCCGGTCTGCAGCTTGTGTAACAGCTTGTTAGGACTGAATCCGTCCTGTGAAAAGAATCAAAGGATCTCTGAAGGTAGAAACCAGGCTCACCCTGTGAAGACTGGAGGAATTGCTGAAAATTGCACTCTGTCTGTCAGAACTGAATCTGCTGTGTGTTCTCCGGGTATTGTGCAGTAATTGCGATCGGGATACAGATGCAGCCTGCCTGGTATAGTGCTTTCTTTTATATGGATGTGTGAAGAGGTTTGTGTACCTCAAGTGAGCCCTGCTGACATTGAAGGACCCTATCTTATTTGGAGGTCGTGAGTACTAATTCAGGGTCGCTCCTGTTGAATTGCCACATTAAATCCAAATGGAATTACTGTACTGCTGACTGTTTAATTCTCCTTTCTCTGTGTGAAAGGGCCCTACCAGCTGCCACGGTTTGGACTAGCCACTAGGGCTTGGGTACCCAGGGACAGTTACTGATAGGGATAGGCCTGTGCACAGAGCCATAGGTAGATTATTAGAGTGATAAGCTAATTAACCTGATTTCCCTGTCCTTGTTATATCCCTAAATAAATCAGAGCTGCTTGTTTCAGCAAAGTTATACTGCCTGAGGTATTTGTCTATGTTAAAGTACTGTACTGTGATTGTTGCACTGTATCTCATTTCACAGGAGGTCCCAGTGCCGGAACCAGACCTGGGGGTAAGTGTATACTGTGAAGGTAAGTCTGATATATTGTGTGGGCCACTAGTGGGAAGAAAGGGGGGTTGCAGTGTCCCAGAGGGCTGTGACCAAGTTAGTTTAACTATTGCAAACCCTGACCTCTGGGTGGAGGCACCCGCCATTGGATCCAGGCCCCTCAACCTGTTAGTGGCAAATCAGGCAGGGGTAGTAGCCCCTGGGATAGCGCCATCTAGGGGTTACATGTTGGAGGCTCACCGCTGGGATTGTGTGTCCTCTAGTGGCCATATTTACGAACCACTGTTAAGAAAAAATGGGTACCCGACAGAGTGGCTGTGCACGGCTGGTGGAGTGGTGTACTGGGAGATCGACCTCCAAAATGCTATGCTTATCCTGGACATCCCCTGGGTATCAATACGGACACTGTGCAGGGAGTACTTTCCAAGGTGGAAGGTTTACAAAACCCTGTGGTGGTGGGTGGCATGCTAATCTGCTCACCCACACTTTTCTGGCCCTAGTAGAGTTTAAGGATCCCATAGATAGCTCCAAAGTGCCACAGACCATTACCCCAGAGGAGCCCTCACTGCTTGGAGAGTGATAACTAAGGACAGTAAAGACCGGGGAATCAGCCCCCACCACTATCTGAAACTTTTGAGGAGAAATTTGCTGAATGGTTGCTGGGAGAGGGAAAACTGTGGAGGACTTGAAGAAACTATTCTTGCCACCTGGGGTGTTCTCCCCAACACCTCTCCTGCTCCAGTGCCGTAATGGTGGCTGAACCAATGCAGACTCTATTTCTGCACCTGCCATTAGTCACGACTCTTACCGAAGGTTGAGGATCTTCTCTGGCACTCTCCACCCCCAAGGGAGGATGACTGGGAGACCTGGATAGACTATGTTGCCCCACAGTGCTAGAATGGCAATGCTCGGAAGGTGAAAAACGAAGAGGGTTAGTGAGAGCTCCAGGTCCTGCCCTGGCTACCATCCGTGCTAAACGGGCCAGTAACCCTGAAGCCACTGCACAGGCCTATCTTGAGGCCTTGGAGAATGTGTATGCCACGTAATGGTGGCTGATTCTGATGAGGACCTATGGTGGAGAGTAAAGAAATGCACAACAGTACCAAGGGAGTTGTTGTCTGTGTATGTCTCTCGGCTGGAAAATTGTTGCAAGAATGCCTCAGAAAGGGTAGTTTGCAGCGATTGAACTGGACCGAACCAGACTGGACAGAATCTTAAGTCTGCCCCTTCTCAGAACTGCTGTTGCTTCAGTTACACCTGGCAAATCGACTGGAATCCCCACCCTCCTATGATGAGTTAATGAGAGAAATTCGAGGAGTTGAGAAAAGCGACCTCGGAGGTACCTGCACCAACAGCTGTGGCTACGACCGGAGTGACTGAGGGTGACCCATCAAGTGAAGTTCAGGGCAGAGGTTGACAGTCAATGAGTGCTCTGACAAGAAAAGATATGCCACGTAATGGGGCGAACTGTTGAGAGAGATCCGGAATTCAAAAACAGTCCCTTTATGAAGGCCACGCCTGCAAGCAGGCCCTGACCTATATCCGACTGCATCTGCTATGGGGTGGGGTACCCACCATGTATCTCCTGCTGATAACAGCTCCAAACTCAATTCCTTGACCATGGAAGTGGAGAAACTGACGAGATGTCTTCAAATGCTTATCACGCAGAGACAGAGATGGCACCCAGGTTTCCAGTTAGTAATACCCCGCCCTGGCTCCCAGTGGCGCCTCGCCAGCTCAAACTCCAGAAAGTATGTTTTGCTATAATTGTGGGAAAGATGGGCACATGAAAAGGAATGCCAGTCCCAAAAGACACTGACAAAGTTGCATATAGGCTACAAGGAGAGCTTCGGGAAGAAATCAGTGGTTAAGAGGTGCATACATGATCCCAGTGAGGGCACCAAAATGCTAATTCACGTCCTTTTGTGGCAAGGTCAGTTGCCCAGGCCCCACTACCGCCTCTCTAGACTGGTCCAGAATAGTGGGTCCCTCCATGGAGACCACTGTAAAGGTGAATGGAGTGTCTACAAGAGCTGTATTAGACAGTGGCTCCCAAGTGACAATTATGTTCCAGGATTGGTATCAGAAGCATTTGTCAGACGTACCCTTACAACCATTAGAAGGACTGCATGTATGGGGGTTAAGTGAGAAGGCCTACCCTATTCCGGGTATATCCGAATTTGGCTGTCTTTCCCCACCTCCGTGGCTGGAGTGGCCGAACAAGTAGAGACCCTAGCCTTAGTGTGTCCCCCCACTGGACTGTATGATGGTGTCCCTTTGTTGATTGGAACAAATGCTCATATGTTCGGAAGGCTGGCACAGTTGTGTTATGAAAAACAAGGGTCAAAGACTAGTAGAGCTTTAAGAGTTCCGGCTTTAATTAAGAAGGCCTATGAGGCACAGAGAGATGCTGAAAAAATAGAACCAGAGGAACCGGTCGGAATTGTATGGAAGAAGGATCCTGAGTCTCTGATCCTGGCGCCAAATGCCCAGTGTACCTTACAGGGAGAGGTCCGTATCAGAAAGGATGTTAAGAATAAAATATTAATGTTGGATGCACCAGGCGATGGAAAATTGCCAGAGGGACTGCTGGTCAAGCCTAGTATTTTGCCTGCTAGAGCCCATGCTTATGCCAGAAGGGTAATGGTCCAAGTTCATAATGTGTCTGAAAGAGACATTCGAGTAAACAGAGGTTGCATCCTGGCTAATGTGCATTGTGCAGACACTGCAGTGCTACCCAGCAGCAAGAGTTCAAGGAAGAATGACAGAGTAACACCTGACTTGTTTGATTTGGCGACTCCGCTGCCAGCTGAATGGAAAGTGAGGATCAGTGAGAAGCTTGCCCAGAGAGACCAGGTGTTTTCTTTAAAGGAATGGGATGGGATGCGTGCAAGGAGCTGAGCACAATATCCGCTGCATGACGAAAGACCATTTCGTGAGAGGTCTCGACGCCTGGCACCTGCTGACATAGATGATGTGAGACGGCATCTGCAAGAGATGTTAGCTGCTGGTGTAATACAAGAATCCAGAAGCCCTTATGCTTCCCCATTGTGGTAGTGAGGAAAAAGAATGGAACAGTAAGGATGTGTGTGGATTATCGCACCTTAAACGGCGGACTATCCTGATCAGTACACAATGCCTCGCATTCAGGATGCTTTGGACTGCCTAACGGGAGCAAGTGGTTCTCTGTGCTGGATCTCCTGAGTGGGTACTACCAGATCCTGATGGCCCCAGAGGACCGTGAGAAGACGGCCTTTATCTGTCCGCTTGGTTTCTATGAATTCATGAGGATGCCTCAAGGGATTTCAGGTGCCCCAGCCACTTTTCAACGATTGATGGGCGTGCAGTGGGGACATGAACTTACTAGAGTGCCTGGTATACCTAGATGATGTTATTGTGTTTGGCAGCTCACTGGAGGAACATGAGAGCAGATTATTTAAGGTATTGGACCGACTGGAGGACTTTGGCCTTAAACTGTCCATTGATAAGTGTCAATTCTTTCAAACATCAGTAAAGTATGTGGGACATAGTATCCACCGAGGAATAGAGACCGACCCAAGTAAAGTTGAGGCCTTGACCACCTGGCCACAGCCCAAAATCTAAAAGAACTGCAAAGATTCCTGGGATTCTGTGGTTATTATCGGCGCTTCATCAAGGACTATTCAAGAGTGATCCGCCCTTTACTTAACCTTACTCAAGGGTATCCCCCAACCCACAAAAAATACCAAAAGTCAGTGTCCTCAAGACTGAAAGAGTGTATTTTCATCCGAGTGAAGTATTTGGGGCCCGCTGGACTCCTGATTGTGAGACTGCTTTTCATGAGATCATATATCAACTTACCCATGCTCCAGTGCTGGCCTATGCCGATCCAAGAAAACCTTACGTCCTGCACACTGATGCTAGCTTGCAAGGGTTGGGGGCTGTGTTTGCCAAAGAGCACGAGAATGGCCTGAGACCAGTGGCCTTTGCCAGTAGAAGCCTGACCCCATCCGAAAAGAACTATCCTGTACATAAGTTAGAGTTCCTAGCTTTGAAGTGGGCTATTGTTGACCAATTCCATGAGTACTTGTATGGGGCTAAAATACTAGTAAAACTGATAATAATCCTTTGACCTATGTGCAGACCTCAGCTAAGTTGGATGCCACTGGCCATAGGTGGCTTTCTGCATTATCTACATATGACTATGCTCTCAATACCGAGCAGGTCTGAACCACATAGATGCTGATGCTCTCTCCGAGGCCTGTTCCCCAGAATGATTGGGTCCGATTGGCAGAACCTGACATTCGGGCACTCTGCCGGAAGTTTCACAGGAGGAACAAATGTCCACGGACGCAGTGGACTGCATGGTGGATTGCTTGGGAGCCTCTGAGAATTGCATACCTGCTGCTTATTGCCACTTTTCTGCAATAGACATTGGTGCACTGCCTCAGCTGGACAATGACAGTATTCGCGGGCTCAATCCGCGATCCCATGATCAAAGCAGCTTTAGAAGCCCTCTATGCAGGAAAAGATGTGTCCAAATTACGCTCCACTGATTTGAGAACTGCACTGTTATACAAAGAAGGTCCTAAGTTGAAACTGATCAATAAACTGTTATACAGAGAAACAGTAGACAGAGGGGACAAGTAGACAAACAACAACTAGTGCTGCCCACTGCCTTTCGAGACTCAGTACTGAGGTCCTTGCACAACCACATGGGGCACCTTGGTATAGACAGAACACTTGACTTGGTGAGATCCAGATTCTATTGGCCTAAGATGGGGGCTGATGTGGAGCAACACATTCAACTTGTAGTCGCTGCTTACAGAGGAAAGCTTTGCCTCAGAGGGCTGCCCCCTTGTTAACATCACCACCAGTGCACCCATGGAGCTGGTCTGTATTGATTTTCTGAGTTTGGAGTCAGATCAAAGAAATATCAGTAATGTGCTGGTGGTCACTGACCATTTCACGAGATATGCCCAAGCTTTCCCACCAAAGACCAGAAAGCATCCACTGTGGCCAAAGTACTTGTAGAAAACTTTTGTTCACTAAGGGGCTCCACAAAGAATCCATTCTGATCAAGGGAGAGACTTTGAGAGTCGTCTGATCAAAGAGATGCTTTCTCTGTGGGGAGGCAGTCCAGAACCACTCCTTACCACCCCAGGGGACCCACAGCCTGAACGTTTCAACGCACTTTGCTAGATATGCTAGGCACCCTGCACCCAAAGGACAAGCCTAGATGGAGCCAACAAATTAGCACCCTGGTACATGCTTATAACTGCACCAAAAGTGATGCCACTGGATTCTCCCCCTACCGCCTGATGTTTGGAAGAGAAGCTCGACTACCAGTAGATGTGTGTTTTGGGGTTCTCTCCTGATGGGGTTCAAGCTGACAACTATTTACAGTATGTGCAAAAGTTAAAGGCCCAGCTAACTCATGCGTACCAACTGGCTCAAACCATGGCTGCCCAAAGAAATCTGCCAACAAAGAAAGGTATGATAAAAGGTGAAAGCACAGGAACTCCAGGAGAGGAGATCGGGTATTGCTAAGAAATCTGGGACTGCATGGCAAGCACAAGATTGCTGATAGATGGCACCATCTCCCTCACATTGTAGTGGGCAAACTAGATGATCTGCCAGTGTACAAAGTAAGGCCTGAGAATAATTCAAAAGATGTAAAAACGATGCATAGAAATCATTTACTGCCCATTGGACAAATCTTAATTGAGTCTGAGCCCCTAGAAGATGCCTCCTCTGGACCAGTGACTAGAGCTGCTGCTAAGAAAAGATCAAGAAAGTCTGCACCTACAGAAGCAAAGTTAAAGTGTTCCCTCCACAAGTCCCAGTTGAGCATGAC
The DNA here is from genome assembly GCA_016271365.2 of Neoceratodus forsteri. NCBI lineage: Eukaryota > Metazoa > Chordata > Ceratodontiformes > Ceratodontidae > Neoceratodus > Neoceratodus forsteri. The sequence continues at coordinate 1,547,005,721 of CM057455.1, read as the reverse complement.
TCTCAGTCCATATCGGAAGAAAGTGAGAGTGACTTTGAATACTATCCTTCTTTGAACTGAGTCAATTGTTTCAGGCAATCTCTAGTCAATACTGGAGACAAAGCTGGGCCTTCTGGACTGTCTAAGCCCCCAGCTTCATCTCTGGAGCCAATGCTCCCAGAAAGTGAAGTGCAAAGCATCAGATCAGATGAAATGGAATCATTGTGCATGGTTGAACTGTTTGAGCTTTCAGGGAGGAAATGATAGATTGGGGCAGACTGGTGATACACCGAACAAGAAGAGTATTTTGAGTGCCCTGACAGTCCACTGCCAGTGTCCAAAAGCTCTCCATGCAGCCAAATGTTGTGGACTCAGAAACTGTAACTCCTGGAGCTGAAAGTGCCCCAAGTTCTAGCCTCTCTACCCCATGGAGACTCCCCTGACAAGTGAGGACAATGCTGAAAATGAAGCTCAGAGGCAGAGATTATAACAGTTCCCCTAGAAAGACTGGTCGAGCTGTAAAGGCTGTGGTGCACCTCAGTTATGATTCACTTGGGAGGCCTGTGGACTTGCCTCTCAATGTTGTCCATAAAGGAGTGTATGTGTTCCGAGCTCATTGCCCAAACTGAGCATCAGTGCTAACTCCAAGTTACTTGTGTTGCCCTCTCAGTATGGTGCCCTTGCCCCATCCAGCCCCAAGGTAACTGATAGGAAGGGCCCCTCTCTTCAGGTTTCATGTACAAGAGGTAATAACTTGAGTTATGGTACAATGTGTATGTAATACTGTGTAAAGAGTGACGTACTGCAATGTTTCAGAAATGTGTTCTTGGTAAAATGATATATTGACTGATGATTACATGTGCGAGCCTAATGCAAATGTATATGGTTGCAGTTGAAACTTATGGGGGTACTTGCTTGACGTGGACGTCAAGCTTTCCCAAGCCAGGAAGGGTGTAACCCCCCTGCAAATGGGGGTTCCCAAAAGACTTCCAGGAGCTTGCTTGAATGCTCCAAGCCTGAATGGTGTTTGGCATTTAAGCCATTTATCAGTGAGTGTTTTAGAGCCTCTGGTACTGTCTTTAAGAGCTGTCTGCTTGCAGACATAATTAGTTTGTATGGGGGACTGTGTGCTTCTCTGAGTACCACTCGAGCTGCTGCCAATTCACTCATTTTGCAGTCACTAGGAGTGCAAAGGGAACCTATCTGAAAGATGTAACTGTTTGCCAGAAATTATTTAGAGTAATAATGAAATTACAGTTTGTCTAACCTGCTTTCTTTGCAGTCAGAACTCTGTCTGCTAGTTCCCATTCTAGTTTTGAACTGCTGAACTGGACCAATCAGTGTGGGGAAGCTAGCTCTAAAATGGTGCCTTGAACGAATCAGAACTTGGACTCATAATCTGAGCCAGCCACAAGAGGATTGTATGGGCAGTGACTCTGGGAGATGTAGTTTAGACTTCAGTGCCTTTTTGGACCAACAGCAGCAGTCTATTGTGAGTGACAGCCAATCCAGTCAAGAACTGGGAGGAACTCAAAGGAAGTGCCCGGTTTTGTCGGTTGGAGTTTCAGTTGAGCTTTGGCAGTGAAGAAGGAAGGAGCCCTGTGCTTTTTCAGTGTGCAGTTTTAGTCAAAAAACGTGTGTAAGGCCCAGAGTTCCGGTCTGCAGCTTGTGTAACAGCTTGTTAGGACTGAATCCGTCCTGTGAAAAGAATCAAAGGATCTCTGAAGAGTAGAAACCAGGCTCACCCTGTAGAAGACTGGAGGAATTGCTGAAAATTGCACTCTGTCTGTCAGGAACTGAATCTGCTGTGTGTTCTCCGGGTATTGTGCAGTAATTGCGATGGATACAGATGCAGCCTGCCTGGTATAGTGCTTTCTTTTATATGGATGTGTGAAGAGGTTTGTGTACCTCAAGTGAGCCCTGCTGACATTGAAGGACCCTATCTTATTTGGAGGTCGTGAGTACTAATTCAGGTCGCTCCTGTTGAATTGCCACATTAAATCCAAATGGAATTACTGTACTGCTGACTGTTTAATTCTCCTTTTCTCTGTGTGAAAGGGCCCTACCAGCTGCCACGGTTTGGACTAGCCACTAGGGCTTGGGTACCCAGGGACAGTAACTGATAGGGATAGGCCTGTGCACAGAGCCATAGGTAGATTATTAGAGTGATAAGCTAATTAACCTGATTTTCCTGTCCTTGTTATATCCCCTAAATAAATCAGAGCTGCTTGTTTCAGCAAAGTTATACTGCCTGAGGTATTTGTCTATGTTAAAGTACTGTACTGTGATTGTTGCACTGTATCTCATTTCACAGGAGGTCCCAGTGCGGAACCAGACCTGGGGGTAAGTGTATACTGTGAAGGTAATTCTGATATATTGTGTGGGCCACTAGTGGGAAGAAGAGGTTGCAGTGTCCCAGAGGGCTGTGACCAAGTTAGTTTAACTATTGCAAACCCTGACCTCTGGGTGGAGGCACCCGCCATTGGATCCAGGCCCCTCAACCTGTTAGTGGCAAATCAGGCAGGGGTAGTAGCCCCTGGGATAGCGCCATCTAGGGGTTACATAAGAGATGTCTCCACTCATGTGACTTTTAAGAGCAAACTCAGGACTTTCCTCACTACTATGGACAAATGTGTTTGCTTTGACCCTACCTGATCTGCTGCATTTGTACTGCTTCCTCATTGCTAGCACTTTTGCCTGTCCAAATGGGTGTTCTATACTGTGCCTTGTAATTAATATTTTATTTTGTGCCTTGTAATTAATGTTGCCTTAACCTGTTTCTTTATAAGCCTAATGTTAGCTGTTGACAATTGTAAGTCGCTATTCTACTCCATGACATTCTTATCTTCACTTCACAGCCTCTCCTCACTTAACCCCACTGCTGCTCTCTTCCCTTCTTCTGTTATATCCTCTTCCCTTTTGCCACTCCCACCAAACTCACCTTTACCTGTTCCTACCTCATCCATGCCCTCCTTAGTCCCCACCCTCCTGGCTGTGCTTAGTCACCTCTCTCCACCTACTACCGCCACTCCCACCGCCCACCACCCCCTTCCTGCCTCCTGCCGCTCTTGGTTCCACTGGCTCGGCTTGACTTTGACACTTTGCCGCTATTGCCGTAACTCCTCCGCCCTATCCCCTCTCACCGCATCCTCACTCTCGCCCTGCCGTCTCATCGGTTCCACCAGACTGGCTGTATTTTCCTACCTCCTACCGCTGTTGCCATCTACTACCGCCTCCCCCACCACCCCTCTTCGCCTGCCGTCTTTCGGCCCATAGGCCCGGCCGCAGGTTGGTACCTCACCCCGCTGTTAGTCGATCTGACGGCACCTCCTTCCACTTAATCTCTCCTCCTATCCTTTTGCCAGTTTTCCTTCCTTGTGTCTTTTCTACTGATGCCTATCCTCTCTTATTTTCTGCCTTCTACTATTCACATTTTGAGTATGTTCCATGATCAAGTGCTAAAGTATATTTTTGTTTACTAATGTATGTTACATTGCCATATGTATTTCTCTCTGCATTTTTTGTACTCGTTGTCTTAATAATCTGGCTGTACTCTTTGTGTATTGTAATTGTACCTCCCGGGTCATGCCTGAAAACAGTCACTTGCTGACTAGCGCACTTACCCGGTTAACAAAAACTAAATAAAAATAAATAAATAAATAAATTCAATATCACCAGCGAGGAGAAGAAGTAATAACAGGAGTAGATATGGGCAGGTGGATAGTGTGGGAGACCAGGAGAGAGATGCTAGGTAGTGGCCAAGAAGGCGGCGTTCCTGATTGGACAAGAAGAAAAGTGTGAGGTGTCCTCTGGAGGGCACCTCCCATGCGAGGAGTTGGGAGGAGTGTGGAAAGGGGATGTTGGTGATGGACAGGCGGGCCAGGCACTCTTGGTCATGGACCAGCACATTGGCGCAGAAGTCTGACAGCACCAGAGAAGATAATGAGAGGACAGCTAGCGAAATAGGCAATAGCAGATTCATAGTGTAGGAGAAGGGAGAAAGAGAGGAGAAAAAGAGTGTAGAGATGGTGTAAAAACTTGAGCAGGGGCATGTGGGAAAGAAGGTGGAGGGGTGACAGAAGGAGTGAGCCCAGGATTACCAGAAACACTCAGAAAGCAGGGCTGAGAGTCAGGTAATAGGAAGGAAATGTGACTTTAAGATTGAGGGAGAGCTAAGCAGAGCCAATTGGAAATGGGATTTCCAGAAAGGGGAGTGGTTTAGGTGGATTTAATCAGTGGAGGGGTTGGGGGAGCCGAACATTTCTGGCAGGGAGAAGGTGCAGCCTTTCTGTCCGAATCCATTTACCTGCAGCTGGGTCCAAGGGGCGGGTGGTGGAAGGCTTCTTCTCGTTGAGAAGACAGCCGTGTAGGTGCAGCGCTAGTCCATCGGGCTGAACTGGAAGCCTGTGGGGAGAAGGGACAGACAGGGGAATTAGAAGTCTCTAGGATCTGGGAGTGTCTGCAAAAATTACCATTTACAGAAAAGGAGCTGTACACTGAGACATTTGTGACTAAATCGGGGGTAGGTTCAGACCACTGGCAGGCGCCAGTAAGATCTGCAGGTGGTAGGGAAAGAGAGAGAAAACAGAGCAAGGATTTTAGAGCAGGTCGCAGTGGGTAGGTTATGAGAGGCAAATTATTTAGCAACTTGTGAGAAACTACCCTGAAATCCTGTGCACACAGTATACTCTGAGCTGACAGAACCACTGACTATCTTAAACTACTGTAAAATAAGAGAAGCTCACAGAAGCCCAAGATTTCCAGAAGCCAAAAATGACTGTGCAAAGAGGCATCACCACTATCGACAATTATAGGGAGCAGAGAGAATATGCAGGGATAATGGCTGCAGCAATAAAAAACAACAATTTCAGTTCAGTCCCAGGTTTCAAAGAAACAGCAGAGCTTTCATAGTTCCATTTTCTTTAAAAAAAACAGGCAAATGCAAGGCCAATCAGGGAGCTCTGGGTCTGCAGAGCAGCCAATGAGAGCCAGGTCCTAGGAAAGCACTGGTTTTGGAAGCAGAAAATTTCTCGCAGGGAGAAGGCGCAGCCTTTCTGTCCGAATCTGTTTACCTGCAGCTGGGTCCAAGGGGTGGGTGGCGGCAAGCTCCTTCTCGCTGAGGAGACAGCCACATAGGTGCAGCGCTAGCCCGTCGGGCTGAACTGGAAGCCTGCAGCTGGGTCCAAGGGGCAGGTGGCGGCAGGCTCCTTCTGGCTGAGGAGACAGCTGCATAGGTGCAGCGCTAGCCCATCGGGCTAAACCTTTATCTCGGCTGATAAAAAACAGTTTGGGAGATGAATAATGTCAGACTCAGTTTGCTGCAATTTAATCCCTTGAATCGAACATTGCTTCTCGAGCCAATACACAATATCAGCTATATTAACATCCTCATTCCAAAAAAGAATTGTAATCACATGAAACAGTTGTTTAGTTAAAGGAATCACCATAAAATCCACCCATAAAGGATTTGTTTTAAGATTTGCATACCTGCACCAAAAACATTCCAGCAGTGCAGACGTTTGAAAACTAATATCAAAGGTAGTCCTACGTTGGGCATGAATAAGGGTATAAACTTCTGCCGGGGAATATCCCAGAGATTGCTTTAGAAGGATTTTACCCACAAAAAAACGATCTGGGACATTATCTCAGGGGACCACATATCGTTGCCGAATGGCATTGCAGCGTTTAGCCAATTCTACTGGCTTGTGGAAATGGCTCGCATATGTGGGTTTATTAGGGCCAGCCTTGTCCTTGGAGGGATCTGGATCGTCTGCTTGAGGAGGTCCTTGTGTGTCAGAAACATTAGTAGAAAGAACAACTGGAACAATCGGGTCACCAGAAAGGGGCCCATTACCTGTCAGGCCTTCTTCAATCCATCCTGATGTGGTGCTGCTGTAGTTCCTTCAGAAGGGACCATAGGGGAACTACCAGGCAATGGGATTGCCGAGTCTGGTTGCCATTCCCCATTTGGAATTGGAATCCAGCCCGCAGTAGTCAAGGCCACCTCATGTGACCAGGAATCATCAACCTGCTCACTCCACGGCCATTTAGAAGAAATGCAAGGGTTTGCAAAAGGCGTAGTAGGCCTATCTTCTGCTGCTAAAAGCTTGGTGGGACCGCAGGAACAGTCATTGACAGGGGATGACAATGAGCGCTTCCGTTTTCTTTCATCCTCGTGTACAGCCTCCTCCAAGGAAAGTAACATACTTATTTTGTCTAATTCAGCTTCTAGACAGAGCTTTTTTCCCCACAAACTTAGCCTGCTTTCTGATACATGACAGGGACCGCTGTCTCGGGCGATATGCTGGCCACCTAACGGGTGCATCCCAGCTGCCTCCACAGTGGGTCCCATATCGGAAAGATCCATAGCAACAGACTGCTGCACTGTCAGCTCCTCCATCCATTCATCGCCAAGTCCAGCCATAGATCGACCACTCTGTACAGCAAAGGGTCCCCCTACTGGAGAGTAGGGGAATTTCCCCAGTGTCCTGGCCAAATTTCTCCCATTCACTAAATATACCACCAACAGCTTAATCTGGTTCAATTTCAGTTGCTTACCATCTGTATCCCCCTCACCCCCAGTCGCCCCTGAAAAAGGGACTTCTAGGCCCAGTGGGCTTACCAGGTCAACAAAATTCAATAAATAAATAAGTCTGGGTCGCACAGCACACACCAGACATGCATTCTATGGTTGAAACCTGGTTTACCCCAAGATCCCTGATACTGCTATTACCCTGCCTGGATACACCCAATTTAGACAAGACAGAAAGGGTAAAAGGGAAGGGTGTGTGTGTTATCCACCTTAGGAATTCTCTTCAGGGGTATGCCCTCCCCTAACTGGACTCTGGGAAATCCATCCAGACCCTGGCCATCAAAATAATCTTAGGGTCCAATACAAAGGCTCTTACTGTTGTCTCTATCTACATACCCCCCTCCCCCATAACCAGGCCAGTGGTATCAATGTAGTTACTGAATACCTATCCAAGTTGCAACGTAATACCAAAGTGGTGCTTCTTGGGGATTTTAATGTGAATTGGCTGGCCCCTGAAGCAGACCCTTACAAGGACGCTATATCAACTGTCAACACAGCACAAATGGTTGACTTCCGCACCAGAATAAACTACCGAACTGGAACCAGTACACTGATAGATTGGATAATCACTAATCACCCAGATAGAATCTCTGGTACCACAGCCCTCCCTTACTCTATTAGTGATCACTCCCCCCCTTCTCTGTCTCTGGTCAAACAAGGCCCCTAAATCACCCACCAAAATGGCATTACACTGTCTTCTAAAGAGAGGACAGCTAAGGTATCTCAAGGCTTCCCTTTTACAAACTGACTGGACCCCAACTGATATGGCCGAGAATGTAGACCAAGCCTTGAAATATTTCATTGCTAAATTCGATGTGGTCTGTGATGTATATGCTCCTGTTAAAAAGCATAAGTTAAAGGGGGCTAACAACTATTGGATTACCCTGTCCCTCCTAAGTCACATGGCTGCTAGAGACCACCTCTGGCATTGTGCCCGGGCCAACAACAAGCAAGCTGACTTTTAGCAACACAGAGCTGTGAGGAATGCCTATACTTGAGAGAACTGCCTTGCTAAAAGCTGCTACTTTAAGGAGGAGCTCATGAGCTCCTGGAAGGATGGTAGGCAATTTTGGAACAGCATCAAAGACCTCGCGGGTAAAACCAGCAAATCATCCCCTTCCGTGCTGGAAGTTAGCGGGGTTATCACCCAGGACCCCAAGCATATTGCTGACACTTTCACAACGGCCTTCCTGGACCTGGGCGGTATACTTCCCCCAGATTTCTTCAATGAAAAAGCCAACCCTGTCATGATTAGTAGTCATGTTATCTCCCAGGGCCAGCCCCCATTCTGCTTTAAAATAGTCACCCCAATGGAGGCAAAAAAGTACCTGCTGAAGGTTCTTGGAAAATCAAGGTTTAGTAGTGACTCACTTGACCTCAAACTCATTAGTCTAACTCTTGATGAGGTACTATTGCCCAACACAAAACTGCTAAACTTATCACTTTGCCTCAGACAGTTCCCTCAACAGTGGAAGGCAGCCATGGTAATGCCTGTTCACAAAAGCGGTGATTGAGCCCTGCACTAAAATTACTGACCGACCTCCACCCCCCCCCCTCGAAAGCTCTTGAATGCATCATGGAGGACCAAGTAACTGAGTACCTCAAGAAGTACCAGATACGGGAGGGGTGAGGATATAGCATGCACCAAGCAAGAAAGGGACCTTGGGGTTATCATCTCTGATGACCTCAAGGTAGAGAAACAGTGCAACAACGCAGCAAGTGAAGCAAATAGGATGCTGGGGTGCATAGGCAGGGGCATCACCAGCAGGAAGAGGGAGGTAATAATTCCACTATACAAGACGGTAGTGAGGCCCCACCTGGAGTACAGTGTCCGATTCTGGAGACCTTACCTATGTAAGGACATAGACAGGGTCAAGAAGGTTCAGAGGAGGGCAACAAACATGGTACAGGGATTGCATCACAAGTCCTATAAAGACAGGCTGAAGGACTTGAATATGTACTCGCTGGAGGAGAGGAGGGAGAGAAGGGATATGATAGAGACATACAAATACCTTATGGGAAGGAACAGGGTGCAGGAAAACATTATTTTCCAGTGAAAAAGATATTCCAGTACTACAGGGCATGAGATGAAGTTGGACGGTGATTCAGAGGAAATGTGAGGAAGAATTTCTTCACAGAAAGGGTGGTGGACAAGTGGAACACCCTGCCTGTGGAAGTGGTTGGGGCTGAAATAATCACAGGATTTAAGAATGCATGGGATAGAAATAAAGGAATCCTGGACGTCAGGGGTATGGGGCAACAGACTTCTAGAAAAACTTAAAGTGATCTTACGAGTTCAAATGGGCAGACTGGGTGTGCCATTGGCCCTTATCTGCCAACAGTGTCTATGTATCTATGAATCTATGTAATACACACAACAGCATGGCTTTTGTAAAGTGCGTAGGACCACCACGGCCTTCCTTGAATACACGTCTTATATACACAATGCGCTTGACCGGGGTCACCTTGTGAGGGCAATTTATGTCTACCTCAATAAAGCATTTGATATGGTCAATCACTCCATCATTTTAAACTTCCTCCGGGTAATGGACCTATCATTTGATGCAGTAGGATGGTTTAGAAGCTATCTCGGTAGCAGGTAACTGCAAGTCAAAATTAATGGCGTCTTATCTGACAGTAGGCATGTGCTATCCGATGTCCCGCAAGGTTCAATTCTGGGTCCCTTACTTTTCAGTCTCTTCCTCAGTATTCTCCCTCTGGTGTGCACCAATAACATACTGTTATATGCAGATGATATCATCATCTTTACTAGTCACCCTGACCCCCTTCCCCTTGAATCACGGCTCCAGGATAGTTTCTCTGCTGTTGAGGCCTGGTTGTACAACCATAAGCTTCTTATGAACTACAAGAAGATCAAAGCCTTGTTTTTTCACTAGCCTGCACAATAAATACAAATCTCACCTGCTAAACATACTGAAAAATGAAGGCTGGCCACTTGAACAAGTCCAGAACTTCAAGTATCTTCCGATCACTCTGGACAGCGTGCTATCCTATGCTACCCATGCTGACATTGTCACAAGGGCAGTTAATTTCAGGATAGGCCTGTTATACAGGCACATGTACTGTATGACCCCTGATGCACTCCGGACTGCTATGACCTGTTCAATTCTGTCTAGTATAGACTACGGCGCCTATTAGTCTATGGTGCAGCTACTGACTCCACACTTAAAAGGATCTGCACAGCACTTAACAAAGCTTGCAGACTGATTACTGGTGCACATAGATTAACACATACGTGTGATCTGTATGCACAATGTAGCTGGCTAAACCTGAAGGGCAGAATTAACTACCAGACCTGCCTCCTAGAAAGGAAAACTTTATCTAGGTCAGTCTCACCCCCCCCCCCCAGTGCTCAGAAATACCTAATCTCTGTGACTAACCCTCACCTAATTCAGAACATATAAAAACAGGCATTCCACCAGTGGTGGCTCTACACCAGGGCCCACCAGGCTACGTGCCCCGGTAAAAAAATTCTGTGCCCCAGTTGGTGCCCCAAGTGGTGCAGCGCTTCCCCCATAGTAACAATATATCAGTGCCCTGGCTGCCATCTTTTGTGCCCCAGCTGTGCCCTGGTAACCATTTGTGGCTAGAGCCGCTACAGCATACCACGTCCCTTTTTGTCCCACCTACCAGGCACAGTAATCCTTCTCATATTGGTCACTCTGCCGGCTAAATAACTTACCCTCAAACATCCGGGAGGAAACTAGGATTGGTCCTTTTAATAATCATAATAATAATAATAATAATAATTTTATTTATAGAGCACAATCTTTAAAATCAAAGCTCTGTACAATTCATGAAAGCAATTAAAAAGAACAAAACATGAATATCAAAAACAAGATCAAGTAATAACATATAGAAACAAGCAGGAGCACATAACAAGATTAATCACCAAATACCTGGTGGAATAAAAAGGTCTTTAAAGCTGTTTTAAAGCTCCCCATGGTCTAGCACTCTTGAATCTGATGAGGCAGAGAATTCCACAGGGTTGGGGCTGCAAACATAAAAGCACGCGAGCCAGAGGTTTTCATCCATACCCTGGGAATCTCTAACAACCCCTCGTCAGCTGAACAGAGTGAGTGGGCGGGGCAGTAAGGAACCAGGAGCTCTTCCAGGTAGTCTGGGCCCTGTCCATGTAGGGTTTTAAAGGTCAGAAGACCGACCTTGAAGGTGATCCTCCACTGAACTGGCAGCCAGTGCAATTTGCGCAGCACAGGCGTGATGTGGCTTGAACAGGGAGCCCCAGTCAACAGCCATGCCGCAGCATTCTGCACCCGCTGCAAGCGGTGGATATCAACCCCCAGAAGCCCTAGGTAGAGGAAGTTGCAGCAGTCAAGGCACAAGGACACAAAGGTGTGGATCAATGATGGCAGGTCACTGGACGGAACAAGGTGCTTGACCCGAGTGATGTTCCTAAGATGGTAAAAAGGGGACTTGACAACTGCAGACACCTGTGAATGCAGTGTCAGCCTGTTATCAAGGAGCACTCCTAGGTCATGCACCTGTTCAGAAGAAGGCAGCTGACTATTCCCGAGCTGAAGCCCAGAACGCCCTGCCACAGACCCTTCTATCTGGAGGCCTGGATCCACAACCAACACCTCAGTCTTATCAGAGTTCAGTTTCAACCAGCTGGATTTCATCTTGTCCTGGATTTCTGCTAGGCAGCTGTTAAAGACTGAGAGAGCACTATCCTGGTCGGGAGAAAAAGACAGGTAGGGGTCACGTGACGCACATGGAGTGAGGCAGCAGCTCTCCGGGTCTCCCTCTTCTACCACTCCGAATCTGTAAAATTGCACTGTCTCACGGGGCTAACAAGTATCAAGACATCACTACTAAGTGGGGACTGTTTTTAAGTGAAAATCAGAGCACGCCCGTTTCGGTAATATGAAGGAAGGGGAAGGGGAACTTGAAGCTAAGCGGCCTCGACGGAGCTCGTCGCCATCATCGCCAGAAGAAGAAATTATGCCAGCTAAAATATATGGGGATCTGGCAACTATAAAGGATGCACTGTTCAAATTGATAGAAGAGGTTTCAGAAATTAAGCCTGCTTTGACCCAGCTTGCGCCTAGAGTGACAGACGCAGAGGCGAGAATTTCCTCTATAGAGAGAGCCATGGATAAATCGGGGCCTACTATGATTGAATGCAAAAGGAGTATTAATAAACTTGAGGATCGCCTCGATGACTTAGAGGGTCGCAACAGACGAAATAACCTGGTGTTATTGGGTCTCCCAGAAGGAGAGGAGGGACCGAACACTATCCAGTTTTTGCAAAGGCTACTTAAAAAGTTGGCAGGGCCCTCGCCAAATGGGCCAGATTATATTATAGAGAAAGGTCACCGGGCCCTTCGAGCTAGACCCCCCCTCCTCTGAACCACCGAGGCCAATAATTTTTAAGCTTCTTAATTATCTTGATCGTGAGCACATCTTAAGAGAGGTCAAGAAGCTAGCAGCTTTCCAGTGGGAGGGCAAGAAATTGCGATTAGTGCCTGATTTGACATGGAAAATGAGGCAGGCTCAGGCAAGTTATAAACCGATTACTTCCAAGCTGTGGGCATGAGGATCCGACATCGTCTATTATATCCTGCGAAGTTAGAAGTCACAGTTAAAGATGGCCCTAAGAGGTTCAACTCGGCCGAGGAGGCGCTGGCATCCCTGAAATCTCTGCTACCTGACCTGTTTGCCAAGGGATGAAATCTTAAGACTAGCCGTTTACCTACTCTTCAGGGCGACAGCGGCCTGGACTCCTTCATTTGGTGTTAACAATCTTAATTTGCCCTTCTATATTGATATTTAATTAGTGGTAACCTTTGGTTTATTATTGCCTAGTCCATGGTAAGATTGAAGAGGCATATTGTGTTTTGACACGAATCATATTTGACCCCAAGACATGTTGTGGGGTGTTCTGGTAATTAAGCTCTGTTACATGTTACCTATATATTTAGATAGGCAATCTGGGATTTATTTACATGAAGGGGCGAGGAACTAACCTTTTTTTTTTTTTGGTCAAAGGTTTACAATATATAGATTAGTAAGGTTATTTGACCTAACCTGCCTTTATTTGATTTAGTAAGTGGTGATGGATCCTCTATATTAAGTTTAGCGGGCAGGGGGCTTTAAAGTATATAGGGTTTCTCAGTTGCAGGAACCATATGGAAAGGAGCCTTTATAAGTTCTATATGTTATGTTATTAGATGGTAGCCAAGGGGCATACTATCAGACATGATTCCGCGGTATGACTGGAGGGTCCATTCTGGACCATTGTTGTTATTTTTAGTAGTGGGCATGCTAGCCTGAACTTAATTTTTTCATGTATTGCCTGAGTCTTGTACCTAGGCTAGATGTATAAGACGTTAAGCAGACATACTGTTGTTTTTTTTTTCTTCTATGCTCAAAGGATTTGAGGCCTCTATAGGGAAGGCCAGTAGTCTACTCCCTAATTTGGTTAATTTTATGCTCCTTGGCTCCCATTAAACTGGATTTCACTCTCCTACTCACCTGCTGATTAAGTGTTCGGTGTTAATGTTCTTTGCTAGCCTAGATCTAGGACTGGATTCTACAGGTTCGAGTATTAAACCGTTAAGACTATCTTTAAATGGGGGATGTACCCATCTCTATGTGGCACCACTGCTCCAGAGAATGAGAAGTTGGCTCAACAGGAGGGAAGGTTTTAAGTTAATTATTGATGTAGTTTTCTACGGGAGGGAGGTGTATTTGAGGATGCACCTTTTGGTTGGGAAGTTAGTATGGGGGGCGTATCCCAACATTTCTTTAGTTTTTGGCAGCGAAATGGCTAATATGCTAAACTTTGTTTCTTGAATATTAAGGGAGGAAAGGACAACTGTAAAAATTTGTTATCTTAAATCATTTAGCCCACTTGAAACCAGCGATAGTGTTTTTACAAGAAACCCATGTTCTTTCTGATCGTCTCGCCCACTTCAAGAAGAAATGGGTGAGCCAGGTTTTTGATGCGGGGTTTTCATCAAATAGTCGAGGGGTTGCCATTTTAATTGCCCATGGGATTCCATTTACCCATTCGGAAATAATCTCTGATCCGCAGGGTCGATACATATTTGTCTCAGGCAGTATAGGTGGATTCAGTTTAGTGCTAGGATCAGTATATGGACCTAATTTGGATTCACCAGCCTTTTTTATCCAGTTGGGTCTGGCTTTGGCGTCCTTCAAAAATGTGCCAATAATTTTGGGTGGTGACTGGAACTTAGTTCAAGATAGTCGGTTGGACCGATCACAGTATAAAGGACCACTTCTCCCAGCTCAGAATGCTCTAAGAGAATTCAAGTTATCACTAGGTTTGGTAGACTCTTGGCGTATCATGAACCCTAATGTTCATGAATACACCTTTTCCTCTGTACATAAGTCACACTCGAGGATCGACTATTTTCTGGTCAGCCAATTTAGTTTATCCTGGGTAGTAGAGGCCACAACTTTGCCCGTGTAATTTCGGATCATTCTCGGTAAAATGGTGTGTCCCTTGCCCTCACAACCTCCCAGGTCATACTCTTGGTCTTTGAATAATAATATTTTGAAGGACCCCAAAGCCTTATCTGGATTTAGATCTTTTCTGGAGAACTCTATTAGTAGTAATTGGGGTACTATTACAGCTGTAGATCAAACTTGGGCAGCTCTTAAAGCTATGTGGCGAGGGGAGCTAATACGCATGGCTACGGTGAGCAAAGCAAAAACAAGGCAGCTTCTAGAAAATGTTTAAGGGAGATTAGGGAATTAGAAAATATATATGAAGGACGAAGAACTGAGGAACAAGAACGAAAATTAATAACTTTGAGAACATGGTATGCAGATAAACAGAGGGAGAAAGTTATTAGTTCAGCCTCTAGAGTTAAGGCCTTATATCTAGGGCAGGGTAGCAAGGCTGGGAAATTGTTGGCCTGGCAGTTGAAGCAAAAGTCTTTGGTCAGGTGGGTGACTGCCCTGAAACATCCAGAATCGGGACAGCTGGTTATGGATCCAGGGATGATATTAGAAATTTTTGTAGATTTCTATCGGAATCTTTATTCAAGCCAACAGTCTCCCCCTAAGGTTACGGATAAGATCCACCAATTTTTGAATAGCATTCCTCTACCTCGATTATCAGAGGATGTTGGTCCATACTTAATAGCTCCTATTTTTTTTTTTTTAATTTATGCTTTATTCCTCCTTCGCCTAGCCGCCGACCGCCCGGGACTATCAGCCCGTGCAGCTTCCACCTTCTCCAGAACGGCCTCGAACCCTCCGTACCCAGCGCTTACCCCTGTGGACGGGAGCTGAGGGGCGGAAACACCCGCAGACACTAATTTTTGAACGGAGGCCGGCCTGGAGAGGCTAATTGAAGCCGCCAGGTTTCATGTAGGCGGCCGACAGCCGTCCATTTTCTGTTTTTTTCCAGGAGCGGAACGCAATGATGTAATGACGCCTGGCCCGCCTCCAAGTCCTCTTAAGTGTCGGTGGCTGTGTGGCTCCGGGCCTCCGCCCGGGGTCACTAGTGCTCCGATCACTGACCCACCCTCCCCCCTGGAGAAGGAGAGCAGTCCGTAGGACGCTCCATCCTTCTCCCCCCAGCCGGCCCTCCAACGATCCAGGTCCATTCCCGAACCCGGGTCGCCGGCGTCGCATGCGGAAATCCCACCTGCTTAGCGGGTTGGCAATAGCTCCTATTTCTGAGGAGAAATAGGAAGCTATTGACTCTCTCCGCCCGGACAAAGCACCAGGCCCAGATGGGTTCACAGCTTTTTTTTTTCAACTGTTTAAAAATAATCTTGTGCCTTTATTGCATAAACTTTTTTCCTTTTGGTGTGACCAAGAGATTAAAGATAAAACGCTGTTTGAGGCCAAGATTATTTTGCTACCGAAGCCTGATAAGTCTCCAGACTTAGTGGGTAACTTTAGGCCGATTTCCTTGCTAAATTTAGATGTTAAAATTTTTGCTAAAATTCTGGCTAGCAGATTAAAACAAGTTTGGCGTGACCTACTGAGTCCAGAACAGGCTGGCTTTGTTGAAGGCCATTCCTGGGCCGATCATTTTCGGAAATTGTTTTATTTAATTTCTGCGTCAACGGATCCTAGCACAGAGGCATCTCTAGTTTCGTTAGACGCAGAAAAAGCTTTCGACCGGGTGGAGTGGACTTTTATGTTTACTACCGTGGCGAAACTAGGTTTTCCTGCTAGATTTATCCATATGATTCGAATCCTATATTCATGTCCCACAGCAAAGATTCAATGTAATAACTTAATCTCCGTAGCCTTCCCCTTATTAAGAGGTACCCGACAAGGCTGCCCTTTATCACCCTATTTATTTAATTTGTACATTGAACCATTAATCAGATCTATTAAGGTAAACAAGGGAGTTCAAGGGCTTAAAATAGGCGACTTTGAATTTAAATTGTCAGCATTTGCTGATGACTTGTTATTGCATATTTCTAATTCTACTTCTTCCCCTCCCTAAAGTACTTGATTTAATTACCAGCTTTAGTGCGCTCTCTGGATATAGTCTAAATAAAACTAAAACATCAGTATACTCTCTTTCTCCACTTCTTCAGAAGGATTGGTGCCTCTCTTTGGGACTCCATTGGCAGACCCAATCATTAACCTATTTGGGCATCCAAATAACTAAGAACTTGGAGGCCCTGGCCACCTTAAATCTTAGACCTTTAATTAAATCAATAAAAGAAGACTTGGATAGATGGTCAAAACTTCCGTTAACCTTTTCGGGTAGAGCCAATATGCTTAAAATGGTGGTTATGCCAAGAATTTTTTATCCATTGGCGAATCTAAATGTTTACCTTCCAAAGTCCTTTTTTAAACCGCTCTACAAATATTGCTCAGAGTTTTTGTGGAATGGTAGACCTTCTAGAAGGTCTTATTATAAGCTTGCCCGGCAGCGTAAATTAGGAGGCCTTCAACTACCGGACTTTTACATGTACTATCTAGCGATTCATATGACAAGGTTGGCTGCATGGGCCTGCGAGGAGGAAATTTCTCTTCCCGGGCTCCATTTGGACCGGCTATTTGTTAAAAGCTTTAAGCTTGATTTAGAGTCTCTGCTATATATTCCATGGGCTAAGGTCCTGAAGCTGGTTAGGTGTACCCTGCTAGGATGGGATATAAAAGCTCTGCATCAATACTATGCAAAGTTTAAAATTTCGCAGTTACATGACTTATCCCAACCCTTATTAAGAAATCCGAATCTTGCAATTGGGAATCAACTGATATCCAGTTTTGTAGTAACAATGGCTGCTAACTTACGAGTTAGTGATTTCTATTTAAATGGGTTGCTACTTCCATTTCAGGCCTTGGTGAAAAAGTTTGGGGTGAGAGTTCAATCTTTCTTAAAACTAACCCAAATAATAAGTAGTCTTAAATCCTATTTTCACAAAGGTTTGGGTCGGAAAATTTGGGAACTATGTTTAGTAGGCTTAAGGAATTTATACTGTCGGCAAAGCAATTTCTAAGATTTATAAATATATTATTGTTAGAAGGATTCTAATGTGTCCCGACTCCGACATATTGGGAACTAAATCTATCTTTAGGAAGGACACCAGAAATGTGGGAGAAGGTTTGATGACACTTATAAATATATTAAGCAGATAGGTTGAGAGACATCCAATTTAGGTTACTGCACAATTTATATTTTTCCCTAGCTAAACTCTCTAGATTAAACCATCAATTTTCTGCAGTATGTATAGATTGTAATGACCCTATGCGTCTAGTTACCATAAGTTTTGGACTTGCCCCAAAATTTTGGGTTTGTGGCAATTGGTGAAGCAAAGGATTGGCCAATTTTATGACTTGGCCGGTTTTTTCAACCCGGAGGTTTGCATATTCGGGATGTATGATAATATACCCGGTAAGTTATCTAAATACCGAATGGCTATGGTAGCAGCTGTTACCAAGTTGATAATTCTATGCCATTGGAAAGATGATTGGACCCCGTCATTTGGGGAATGATGGGACGAATTGTTGAATGCACTGAATGCAGAAAGGTCGGTTTTATCATCCTTTAATACTTCACTGATTTTTCATCACTGTTGGGGTGGTCTGTATCAAAGTCTCAAGGATAGGTACGGTTATTAGAGTAGGATATTTCTTTTACTTTTACTGTGTTGGTGTCGACCCTTTTGATTTTGATTCAGGTATTGTCCTTTCCTCCTTTGCACAATATGCGCTAGTATAGCTGTTTTTCTATGTTTGTTAGGCGATGTCTTATGATAGAATATGGTTTACTATTAGTTAATTACCGGGATAGCTGCCAGGGGTGGAGGGTTGGGGGGGTTTCTTTCTTTTTTTTCCTTATGAGGGGAGTTGGGTTTCTCTCTCCCTCTTTTCATGCTTTTTCTGTACTATTAAATTATGGTTTGGGAATTGTATTCCTCTTTTTTTGTGTTATCTAATCATTTGGTATGTAATTTGTGTTAGAAATTGTTCAATAAAGCACAGTTATTTGCAAAAAAAAAAAAAGACAGGTAGGGCTGGGTATCATCTGCATTGCAGTGAAACCTCAGCCCATACCATCTTACAATGTCTCCTAGAGGCAGCATATACGCTGCAAACAACATTGGGGAGAGCACCGAGCCATGGGAAACCCCACAAGACAGGGAGACTGAGTCCGAGGAAAACAACTCAGACACCACCCTCTGAAACCTGCCAGAGAGGAAAGATTGGAACCACCTGAGGACTGGACCAGCCAGGCCACAGATGACCCTCAGGTGCTCGAGCAACACCCCGTGGTCCACGGTGTCAAAAGCTGATCTGAGACCAAGAAGCACCAAGATGGAATGGTGCTTCTGATCTCTAGCCATCAAGAGATCATTAAACACCCGAACCAGAGCTGTCTTGGTACTATGCCTCTTCCGAAAACTGGACTGGAGAGGATCGTAGATATGGTTGGTAATGTGGTTCTCCAGCTGCAGCGCAACAACTTTTTCAATCATCTTCTCTAAAAAGGGAAGGTTAGAGATGGGTCTGTAGTTAGCAAAGCAGTTCAGGTCCAGAAAAACTTTCTTAAGGAGTGGTGTAACCACCGCCTCCTTCAGAGAGACAGGGAACTCACCTGTCTCTAAGGAGCGCCACACAATCTTAGCCAGGATGGGGCTGATAGAATCAATACACCCCAAAATAAGGCGTTTTGGGCCCGGGCCCAAACTACAGTAGGTCGGCCACATAGTCTGGAGAATCCACACAATATCAACCGTCTCCAGCAGGTCGGAAGAAGACCAAGAAAACTGAGGTGTAGCGAACAGGCACCGACCACCATCAACCCCCATAGAGTGAGCTGGTTGGATATCCACACTGATGCTGGCCACCTTATCAGCAAAGAATTGAGCAAACTCATCACACTTAGATGTGAAAATGCTCCTTGGACCTGTAGACAGGTTGGGTTGCACAGCCTGTCTACGGTCCAAAAGAGCTGAGCTGGTCGATTTTGAGCTGCGGCAATCTCCCCGGATAGGAACTCTGCCTTCTTATGGGTGATTGCTAATTGATAGAGCTGATAATGATCCATCAATCTAAGGTGGTCAGCATCCAGACAGGATTTCTGCCAGCAGTGCTCTAGCCTTCATCCAACTCGTCTCAACTCCCTCAAGGTCCGATCAAAGCAAGGGGACTGAGGGCGAAGCGAGTGAGGACGAACATGGACAGGAGTGATAGAGTCCAGGGCATCCACCGTGGCCTTATTGTAGGCCAGGACCAAGTCCTCAGGACTCCCACTTGCACCCAGTAGACTCGATAGGTCCAACACCGCCAATAGACCATCGGGAGACATATCCCTTAAAGTGTAGTATCTGACCATCTCCACAGGGGCAGGCCTATAGAAGGGAGCCTGGAAATTGAATCTTATGATGGGATGGTCCCGCCAACTGACTGGTGCCACCACCAAATCGGTGGCCTCCAAACCCAGGAGAAAAACCAGATCGAGTGAGTGACCATGGTCATGAGTTGCAGACGTAACTACCTGTGTGAGGTCCAACGAACACATAAGCTGGATGAAATTCTGACCAAACTGTGAGAGTTTATGGTCAACCCAGGTGTTGAAGTTGCCCAGTACCATCAATCTGGGAGACTCAAATGCCATGTCGACAATGAAGTCCGTGAATTCCTGCAGGAACAGTTTCTCATCCCTGGGTGGACGGTAAATAAGAACGATCCTGCACCCCACACCTGCAACAATGGTACACTCAAATGATCTGGAATCCTCAACTGACACTCCCACAAGACCCAATTCTAATCTAAAATATATGGCTACGCCCCTGCCCCTGGGGTCCGATCTCAAGCAGTGTATCACCAAGAAGCAGGCTGGAATAGCTGTCTCCAAAATGGGGCCAGGATTATCATCCAGCCAGGTCTTAGTGATGCAAGCCAGATCAGCTGTCCCAACAAGATCAGCAATAATGGGCCTCTTATTCCTGATAGATCTGGCATTGCACAGCACCACTCAAGTTGGATGAGGTACTGGAGCCGTCTGGGCCACTGGCCCAAAATCACTGGAGCCCTTGGGTATGGGGACCAGAAGCAAAGAACCATATTCTGGAACCCATTTTGCCCCAGGGCATCTCCTGGTCCTGACCATCCCAATCTGACCAGCTCGCTCAACCCCCCTCCCTCGAGTTATGGAACCCTGATCCCCCTCCTTCTCCTCCCTACTATTCCCAGGGGCTGGCAGTGCCAATAAACTGCTACCAGCAAGGAAGGGCAATGAAAAAGACAGAGGTCCCGGAGCTCGGAGAAGGAGGAGTAGCACCAGACCGGGGGAGCTACCTGCCAGCACATCTTCAATACAACAGCTACAACAAAATGCAGTTAATAAATACAAGTCAACAATAAACATAAACACACATCCCAATCAACCCGAACTTTACATATAAACAAACACAAGCATAAAATTAAAAAATCAAATAGAGTTACAAAAAAAATAAATAAATAAAAATGCTAAGACCAGAGAGCTCTCACCACATAAACGTAGACAACACCTCCCTGCACTCAGTTGCTGTGACTTCTGACTCTAGACTAACTCTCCCCCTGCTTACACCCTTCCCCCTTAACACCATTTATAGCCCTGTCCTTTTCTCTCATTCACAACCCCCTCCTCTCACTCACTTTCCCCACGGCCTCCTCCCTGTCCTCTACCCCACTCCTCCTCTCACCCCTCCTTCTCACCCCCTCCTCTCATCTACTAACTCCCCTTCCTTCTTCTCACCCTCTCTCCCTTCCCCATTCTCAGTCCTTACATCCCTGCCATAACCTCTCCCACTGTATCTTTTCTCCCATCTGCTACTGGACACTCACCCTATCTCCTCTAACCCCACCCCACCTCCATGGTGCTTATTACTATTCCCCCCCATCCAACAAATTACCTCCACCTCTCCCATTTTACACATGCTCACTTACCCCCCCTTCCCCACCACCCCACAGTGCCTACCTTTGGCTGCTATTGTCTCTATGCAGTTTGTGATATTTACCCTCCTGGTATAGTTTATCTTACCTCGACTTGTTTTCACTGCTAACTTCAGAATGTATTGACATAACTGCTTCAGATCTGCCTTAATTGTACTTATTGTCCTAGTTTAATCGATGTTATTGTAATCTTCATTATTTTTAGTATGTATTAATTGACTGCCACTAACCTACATAAGTGTACTTATTGTCTATATTGAATGTGTGTCCAAGTTTTTGTATTTCTATTACCTTGTTATCAACCTTGCTGATGTGGAACCTTTGTAAAAGAGCCTCTAGTTTAAAGGTATTGTAATCCGAGATTCAGATAAATAAAAATAAATAGTGCATTTGCAGGCTAAGTAAGAATGACTGTCAGCAGCATATCTGCTTCTGGAACATAATTTCTTATCCCACAATAGGACTTTTATCTATTTTAATTTTTTTTTTTTTATCAGGAACAGCAAACTGCACTGTGACAGCTTATTTCCATTCACATTCTGGGGCATGGGTTGCATGGCCCTGTTTTTTATGGGGGAATGATGGCCATGACACTGGGGAAATTCCCTCATTGACGTAACTGCTTCAAATCTGCCTTAATTGCACTTATTGTCCTAATTTAAGGCACTAGGGTTAATATCCCAATACTGACACTGTAGTGCAGCATGAGGGGGGTGCTGCACTTCTGAGGTGCCGTCTTTCAGATGAGATGTTAAACCAAGATCCCATCTGCCTGTTCTGGTGGTTGTTCAGGTGGATGTTAAAGATCCCATGGCACTTCTTGAAAAGAGTAGGGGAAATTTCCATGGTGTCCTGGCCAAATTTCCTCCATTCACTAGAAATACCACCAACAGCTTAATCTGGTTCAGTTTCAGATGGTTACCATCTGTATCCCCACCCCTTGGTCACCCCTGAAAAAGGGACTTCTAGTCTCAGTGGGCTTACCGGGTCAACAAAATTAAAATAAAATAAATAAATTATTTTTCGATAAGTACCATAGTATCTTTAACATTTACAAGAACAGTGACCAGAGATGGGTAGATGGGACCTTGGTTTAATGCCTCATCTAAAAATGTCACTCCAGCATTACGACACCCTCCTCATCTTGCACTAAAGTGTCAGTTACAGGTATTACCCAAGTACCTGTTATGGGACTAGAGGAACCCATGACCATCTGACTTTCTAGTCCCAGAGGCAAGTGTGCTACCTACTGAGCCACTGACAATGATATAACTTGAACTCCTACCCCAAACACTGGTACTCCAGTACAGTACTGAGGGAATTTTTATATATTTATTGAAAGTTTCAAAACACAGGAAGGTTCCATAAGACTAAAGCCTTGTTCAAAAAGGATAACCTGATGAGGAAAATGTACAAACAAAATAAAAATAAAATAACTGCAACACATAAAATGTGCATTCTGATACAAACACAATTAAAATCAATGCAATGAACAGTAGCCCCCCCAAAACAAATATACATGTTTCATTTTCATTTCATTTTTTATTGGTTATACTGGAAAGGCATGTGAGCATTGCTGCCCATTTACACAAGTGTCCAGTTACATACAGCAATCATGACACATGACATAGGCTTAAATATTTAACTAACAGCAAAAGTTAATAAAATAGTACATACATTTAGGATAATCTAGATAATCATACAGAACAGCTAACCAAGAAAATAAAAAAAAAATTATAATTAATGCTTCATCAGTTTTGTGAAGCAGTTTAGATCATTGCAATTCTTTACATTGGGAGTGAAAGAATGCCAACAGACGTGCAGCAAAAGAGAAAGAATTATGAACACAGTTGTAGTTCCCTTTTATGAGACGAAAAGGTTTTGTTGGGAATGTCTTTGAAATTATATTTGAAAGACATAGATTAAAATGTTATATGAAGATAAGGGGTACTTAAATTATTCACATCCTGTAGGGGGGATGCAGTAGCCTTCATAATGAGATGCTGAACTGAGTCCTTGTCTAGACATCTCCGAGGCTATTCTGGTGTGTATCCTGAGGTGAAAACAAAACCATCCATGGCATTGCTTGCAAAAATAGATCTTCCTCCCTTGTGCCCTGGCCCACACTGCTCTTCTCAATAAAACTGGTTCAGGAAATTGTCGATGATGGTGTGGGCATAGTGCAGTGGCTGCTACTATGTTTGCAGTCACGACACTGCCAGTCTTTCTCATTGCTTTTAAATCACATGGGGATACAGTGTGTGTGAAACAGTATATCTAAAACCACATTTTTTGTTCTTCCCTTAGGTTTCTATTACTATCATAGTGCCTTTCTGGGACTCTAAGCACTTCGCATGAAACAATAAATATATATAAAAACAAATAAATAAATATAATAAGAGGTGGCTGAAATGGTAAAAGCTACACGGGTAGCATTCAGAAGGTATGAGGAGATGTAGAGGGAGGAGGATAGAGAGGTGTATTAGGGGAAACAGAGGGAAGCAGGGAAAGCAGTAAGGAGTGAAATAGTCCAGGAGGTAACAAAAGGGGACAAGATAGTTTCTAGGTATGTAAGTGAAAAGAGGAAGATCAGAAGTGGGATTGTAAGGTTAAAACGGGAAGGGGGGACTGTGCTGAGGGGGAATAAGGAAAAAGCAAACATCCTGAACAAACACTTTTGTTCAGCATTCACAGAAGAAGAAAAAGGGGAGGGGCCATGAAAAAGTAACAAAAGTTGTGGAGGGAGGTGGACACTAGTCCTTTTTTGGAGGCAAGAGTCCTGAAGGGATTCGATAATCTGAAGGTGGACAATGCAATGGGGCCAGATGGGGTGCATCCAAGGGTATTGAGGGAGCTCAGGGAAATACTGGCTGCACAACTGGCAGTTCTATTTAACAGCTCTCTGGAAACAAGACTGGATCCTGAGGTCTGGAAGAGGGCAGGGGGCAGCTACTAGGTAGGATGGCTTGCTACAAAATCGAGCAGACTTGATAGACCTATTGGCCTTCATTTCCTGACTAATTTCATATGTTCATATGTAAAAGTGGTAGCAGGGAGGAAGCAGGTAATTATTGACAAGTCAACCTGACATCAGTGGTGGGAAAGTTAATGGAATCACTGCTGAAAGAAAGGATTGTGGAATATCTTAAATCCAGTGGCTTCCAAGACCCGAGGCAGCATGGTTTCACAGGAGGTGGTCATGTCAAATGACTGGATACATTTCTTTGACTGGGTGACCAAGGAACTAGATCAGGGTAAAGAGGTTGACGTGGCATACCTAGATTTCAGTAAGGCATTCAATACCGTTCTATACAGGAGACGTGTAAGCAAGTTGGGTAACTTAGGAATGGATACAAAAGTGGTAAACTGGGTAAGAAATTGGTTAGGGGATGGGTGACAGAGGGTGGTGGTAAACAGACTTCACTCCAAGGAAGAGAGGGCGACCAGCTGGGTGCCTCAGGGATCAGTACTGGACTGGTTCTCTTTAACATTTTTATAAGTGACATTGCAGAGGAGCTGGAAGGGAAGGTCCACCTTTTTGTGGATGACACCAAAATCTACAATAGGGTGGACACTCAAGGGGGCATGGAAAGGATGAGCAGAGATCTGAGAAAACTGGTGGAATGGTCAAGGCTATGGCAGCTGGGTTTCAATGTGAAAAAGTGCAAAATAATGCACTTAGGGCACAGACACCTAGGGGCAGAGTACAAAATGGGTGGAGTGTCAGAATGCATGGTATAAGCACCAGGGATCATAGTGGAAAGGAAGGGTGAAGGAGAAAGAGCTGTAGATCAGGCTTGGTCTGCGGTAATAGTGTAGGTAGGGAGAAATAGGCAGACTGGATGAGCTGAGCGGTCCTTATCTGCCATCAGATTTTAATAAATAAACAACAGCTTGATAAATAAATGCCAAGAACACAGATCAAACTGAAATCAAAGCAAGATTCCTGGATAGTGCCAGGGTAGTCCTGTGCAAAAGCCACATGTGAACCTTCATCCTATAGTGGCACTCTGAAGTAACATATGCTTTGTGGGGGTGGAACCTGGATGCTTTTCTGGCCTTTGTAGTTCAGGCCTGCTGAGGTAAAGGAGTCAGAGGCTCTACCTTGATTGCACAACACTGAAATTAGTCATTGTGAGGATTTGAGGAAGACACTCAAGACTCCTATTTCAGTTTAGATAAATTTATTTAGGTTCAGATGAGTTTGAATGAATCACCAATATACATGGGCCAATGTTTTATGGCTGTGAGGACCACTTCATCAGTGCCCACAGTGGTCTAGAAGCTGTCTGCTTCTTAGTATATTGCACCAGCTTTGTGGATAAAAGTCTTGAGTTTCCCGAATTTCAAAAGGGGCTTCCTAAGCTGCATCTGACATCACATTATGTCATCCACTGCATTGCTGTATTGCTTTAGACAACCCGCTCACTACTGCTACCCAGAGTACAGTAGAGAGTGGGCCATCTGAAGCAGTACAGAAAGGCAGTGGACGATTCAATCAATCAATCAATCACTTTATTTAACCAGGCATAAACACCATTGAGCAAGCTCATTTTCAAGGTGGTCCTGGGCATTAATACAATACAGTACATTTCATTAGATTACAATTACGGTGGACAATGGTGCAAAAAAAAAAAAAAACATTGTGAAGGTGCCGGTCAATATGGGCCTATACATACCGGTCAACATAATTAACATGCAAAGGTACATAATGATAAACTTTACTGAAATGAGAAGATACAACAATCCCATATAGTCTCCGCTAAGTAAGAGCTCATACCTAAACGATAAAAAATAAGTAGGTATTAAGGAATAGGGTAGAAACTAGGGTGAAAGAGTAGGCAGCCAAAAGGGAGGCCAGAATAAGTAAAAGGTAGATAATAGGCAGGGCCATCTTGGATTAAGGGAACTAGGCTTGTAGGTCCTAGGTTTCTGTTGTTATGAATGTGGGGTGGATGAGATACTTAGACGTAGGATTTGAGAGTGGAACCCGGGGCTTAGGGGTCATCGGCATTTGAAACAGTTGCATGATTCCTTCAGATAATCCGTTAATAGAGCTTTGAATGTGAAAATGCTTGGAAGTGAGGATAATTTTAATGAGTCTTGCATAGTGTTCCAAAGTGATGGAAGTGAGAAGTTGATTGCTACTGAGTCAAGGGTAGTTTTCACTCTAGGAATCTGGAAGCAGATTAAGGAGAAGCATCTCAGGCCATAGGAACTTTTAGCCCATTTGAAGATGTTCAAGATGTATGCAGGGAGATTATCAGATAATGCTCTAAAAAACCAGAGGAGAGCATTCCTTTTTCTTCTAGTTGAGAGTGAGGTCCATCCTGAAACCTGGTATAGACGAGAGTGATGTGTACTACGGGGTAGATTTAAGATAAATCTTAAAGCCCGGTGGTAAAGGGTGTCCAGTTTGTTTAGCATCGTTGATGGGCAATGACTGTAAAGGAAGTCAGTGTAGTCCAGTATAGGTAGGAATGTAGTTTGTACTAGTCTCATTCTGGCTTCTAACATGAGTAGATGTTTAATGCGCTAGAATAAACCTAATCGCTGTCTTAGTTTCTTTGAGGTTTCATTTGAGTGGCACAGAAAGTTGAGCTTGTTATCCAGCCAGAACCCTAGGTATTTAAAGGTATCAACTACTTCCAGGGGTTCATCTAAGAGTGTTCGGATCTGTGTGATATGTGGACATCTGGACGTAGACTTTGGTGAGAGAATTATTGCTTTAGTCTTTTTGGAGTTGAGGAGGACCTTATGAGTGAGAAGGTTGTATTAGAGGGTGACGAAGTCTTTCTGTAAGTACTCATGGGCCAGATCCAAGGATGAATTTGTGGTATAGAGTACAGTATCATTTGCGAATAAGTGCACATTTGCTGTACCCAGCTGCGAGTCCAGATTATTGATGTATATTGCAAAGAGGATAGGGCCCAGGATGGAGCCTTGTAGGACTCCTTGTGACAAGGATTTTTACGGGGACAGATCTCCTATGGCTTTGACTTGTTGTAACCTATTGGTTAGGTAGCTGGTGAACCATTTAATGGCAGAACTATCAAGTCCGATGTTACTCAATGCAGTAAGCATGATGGTATGATCCACAGTACCGAAGGCCTTACTTAGATCAAGGAAGAGGGCAAATACATGCTTCTTAGAGTCCAAGGCCATTTGCCAGTCTGTAGTTACTTTGGCAAGAGCCGATACTGTACTGTGTTTGGCTCTGAAGCTGGACTGAGCCGGGTTTAGCAACTTTTGTGAATCCAAATGTTCTCTAAGTTGGATGTTGACAATTTTTTCAAGTAATTTAGAGAGGACGGATAGTATCTAAATAGGCTGGTAATTGTTCAGATCACTCGGATCCCCAGTCTTGAATAATGGTAGGATGTGGGCAGTTTTCCACAAGACAGGTAGCTCACCTTGAATCAGAGAGGTGTTGAATAAGTGTGTAATGGGAGTGGTCAGATAGGTAAGGCCAAGTTTTAGGAAGTAAGGTTCAATATTATCTGCACCCAGGCTCTATTTTGTATCCAGAGAAAGGAGGAGGTCCTCCACTTGCTTGAACGTAATTGTGAGGAAGCTGAAGGGGGTGGGATGCGGTTGGTTATGGTTGTGATTATCAGTGAAGCCAACAGTGTAGTCTCTTGCCAGGCTAAGTTTGCCGATAGATGAGGTGTCAAAGGCAAGCCCTGCAGTGGCAAAGTGATCATTAAGCTTCTCTAGTATATCAGCTTTCTCCGTATAGGTGGTACCATTAGACACAATTTTGTTTGGAAGGGGTGTTGCAGTGGACTGACCTTCAACTTCTTTGAGGATGTTCCAAAATTTGGCAGAGTTGTTTTTATTGTCTTCTAGTTCTTTTTGGAAGTACCTAGCTTTTTCTGACCTAATTAGCTTGGTACAAGCATTCCTGGTGGTGTGGAATGCTAACCAGTCAGCCTCCAGGTGGGATTTCCTCGCTTTTTTCCAACAGTAGTCCCTATCCGTAAGTGCCTTCTTCAGGATGGGAGAAAACCAGCCAGGAGTTTTATTTTTTGATTTGATCAGTCTTAGTGGGGCGTGTTTGTCTGTTAGCCCCAGTAAGAGGCTGTGAAAGATGTTAAATGCCTCGTTAAAGGTGGGGGCTAGATAGAAATCCTGCCAATGAATGTTGCTTAGATCTTTCAGGAAAGTGTACTGGCAGAACTTTTTCAGGCATCTTTTCAGTTTGAATTTGGAGGCCATTTTTATTTGGGAAGGATGTCTGATGCAGGCAGTAGCGCAATGGTTGCTTATATCATTGAAGAATACTCCAGTATGCGAGATAGTGTGAGGTTTGTTTAGTAGTATAAGGTCCAGGAGGGTGCTGCGCTCAGGGTTTTTTCTGTTAGGTCTGGTTATAGCAGTCGTCATTTGTAACAGACCATTAACATCGCATAGATCCTTCAATTTCTTAGAGCTGTCATCATTCCAATTTAGTTTGAAATCACCCATTAGAATACACTTAGTATTAGCAGAGTCAAGAAGGTTTTGAAGGTGTGACAGAAGTGCCCAGCCACCAGACGGTGGTTGGTAGCATGCTGCCATAATGAGTGATTTCTAGCTGGAAAGTGATAATTTTAGAGCAAGGCATTCAAATTCCTTAGCCTTTGAGGTACAGTCAAAGACTGTGACTGTGAATTTGCTTTTGACATATATTGCAACCCTTCCCCCTCTAGTTGGTCTGTCACAGTGGTAGATGATATATCTGGGTACGTTGATAGATTTGTCCTGGGTCGAGGGTGTGAGCTGGGATTCAGTTATCATGAAGAAATCAGGAGATGCATGTAGATCCCAGGTCTGTATAGAGTCAATCTTCTTTAGCAAACTACAGACATTGATATGGAGAAAGCTAATCCCTTTATATTGAGGGAGGTCCACAGGGGCATCCAGAGAAATAGGTGGACCTGGGTTTAATTCAACATTTCCTGAACAGAATAGGAGAAGCTGTAGTAGTTTTTTAAGGTGGTGTCTTAGCCTGCTAAATATTCTTTTGTTACTCCATCTAGTGTACATTGGTTTAGCGGTGGCTGTGTTAAGGGCAGGATAGCTATGTGCTAGGGATAAAACATAGAGAACTGATACAGTCGACACCATCCTTGGGAACTGCACGTGTTCTATAGTTATGGCCTGGTGGGAGGAGGGGCATGACCATAGAGGAGACGTCCCTGATGTAGGATGCCATGGTCTAATGTGGGAGGCTATATCTTGGTAGATGATAGAGGAGGGAAACTGGCCTTCATCCGAGTTGCAAACTGAAATTTTGGGTAGAGTATAACAAAGTAATATAAGGCAACTATAGAGAAAGATAGGTGCAGATGGTAATCTTAATGTGGAGATATTTCCTTTTACCAGTAATAAACACAGGATTTGCAACAGTTCCTCTGAACTCTAAGCAATTATATTATGCAATGCTAGATACAGCTTAGCAAGCCCTTTTTGAAATTCAGGAAACTGAAAATTTTCCCCCACCAAGCTGGCACAATACATGAAGTGGCAGAGAGCTTCTGGGCCACTGTGGGCCCTGATGAAGTGGCCCCCATGGCCACGAAATGTTCGTCAGTGTATATAGGTGGCTCACTGAAGCTCATTTGGCCCTAAATAAATCTATTTAAACCGAAAAAGGAGCCATAAGTCTTCCTCAGACCTTCACACAGACTAAGCTCTCTGGAGTAATACACTGGATGAGAGGAGGGGAGTGTCAGAGAACTGGAACCTCCAGTGAAAAAAAATATTGCATCCAAATTTTAAGCTGGGTGGATGATATCCATCAGCTCCAGTTCCAGGGAATGAGGGCTGTACCTTCAGCAGTCAGCAGCTCATGGGGGTAGGTGGGAAAATCATCTTAGAGTTGATTTATTTCTTGAGTGGCAGCCAGTGCAATTCAATTGTTTGTTTATTTAAGGTAAAAAAAACATTGAGTATAAACTCATTCACAATGGTGACCTTTACAAAAAGAAAATATATACATATACAGCACACAATACACTAAATACATACAATCAAACACCAACTTCATAAATAACATTAATAACATTTACAAGGTTCCTGTAAGGAAAACAAATATTTTCTCAATTGAAAAATAGACTGAGGCCTACCAGTCTTTTGTCTCAATTCAGGGGGAAAACCATTCCAACATATTGGAATATAGCTGCTATAAAGATGTTGGGAATGCTTTGTTTTTGCTAATGGGACAACCATTTCTAATACAGCCAATTTTCTCAAGGATAATTCTACTTTTCTAAAAGAAATTCTGTCCCTTAAATATACAGGGACAAAACCCAACCCACATTTGTAGGCAAATAACTGTTTGTGTATCTTTCTTCTCCTACTTAGAGAAAACCACCCACATCTTTCATATAATTCACAATGGTGGGTAAATGTAGGGCGTTTAAGAACGAATCCAGCTAAACAATTAACAAGAACATCTAACTTGGATAGTTGATCATTAGTAGTTCCAGCATAGATAACATCCACGTAATCAATCAAAGGAAAAATCTGCACCTTGATAATTAAATTTAAAGTTTCTGATTCAAAACTATTCTTATTCCTGTAAAGGAATTAGTGCTGGGGTGATGTGCACTGACATCTGTAGAGAGTTCAGAAGCTACACTGCTGCATTTTGCACTAGCTGTGAGCATTGAATCTGACTACAAGGCAGACTGTTGTAGAGTACGTTATAGCAGTGAAGATATGAGGAAATGAATGCTTACACCGGAGTTCTCAGGTCTCTTAGCTTGAAGAAGGTGCACAGCCTCACAATATGATATAAGATATCAGCAGCTCTTAATTGACACCTGAGATTCACAGATCAGTCATTTGTCCAGTGCTTCTCCTAGGTTTTTAATCACTTCCCCAGCCTACAGTTGTAGGCAGCATCAAAGATAGGCAACCTAAGGCTATGTGTTTAACAGCACTGATCCCTTCCAGAGGTCTATTGTTGGTGGTAATTCTTTTAGTTTGCTTGCCTTTGTTGAACAATCTCCACAGCAGAATGAGGTCTGCTAATGGCCTAATGCTTTTTTTTTAAGTTAACTCAAACATCTTTTCATCTGAGTCTCCTTATGCAGATGTTGTCATCTTGAATAGTGCCTGGTGTCTTGGTAGTACCTGTAAGAAATTCTTTAAGTATATAGCTTATCAAAGTGAACAAAATTTAACATGGAGTAAAGCAATGGAGAGTGCACACCAAGCTGAACAGGCCATACACAAGGCTCTGTGGCTACTACTTGAACGCTAATTGTGACCTTAAGAATGGTTCACTAAAAAAGTACTCTGCCTGATGCATTTAATGTGACTCATGCATGTAGGTGGTACCCAGCAGTCAGTGAGATAAAATTTGCTTGAGGTATGGGTCTCAGCTACATCTAGAAAGTAATTTGAAACAGATTTAAACCATATGCTTCTAATAGCCATAATGGTGGGCTAACAACTGGCAGGGTTAAAGGAACCATCTGGAAATGCCCTTGCAGCAGAGTAGCGATGCTTAAATAAAACAGGTTATGAAAACCATGACCGGCTCTCTAGCACTGCTTTTCTTTCTGTTGTAGGAGAGAAATCCAGCAATGAACCAGAGGATGTCGAGCTTCAGAATGCCAGTCAGGAGATCGTGCAAGCTGCTGTGCTGCAGGCAGTGCGACAGTACTCGGAGGAGAGCCAGCAAGAGAAGAAGGAGATGAAAACTCAAGGAAAGAAGGGCTTACTGCTAGAAGTTAGCTCTTTTACCGAGAAAGATGGGAAGAAGAAATAAATTCAAAGATGTGCACATTTTCATGTTTCTAAATGCACTTCCATGTACCTCAACACCCACCTCAGCAAATAAATGTACAGTCAAAAGTTTAAGTCACCCCTACAGTTCAATACATGCATTGAAACCCAGGGGTGGCATCAGTCAGTTTAAGAATTTATGCAGCTCTGCCCCCAGTTCAACAAGATGCTGCTGCCGGCGTTGCTTACGTTTTCATTTTTTGCTAATGCATTTTACTCTTTGCCCATAATAGCCCACCTGGGTTACAGCAGCATTATATATCCTGGCATTCTATTTTTACCCAGTGTTGCAGCTAGGAAGACTGAGGCACAGGGAGGTCACTTTTTCTTGCTCAGGATCACACAGGAAGCCAGTAGTTGTGGTAAGATTCAGACCTGGGTCTCTTGACTTGCAAACCTGTGAGCTAACTACCTTGCTCAAACTACCTCTCAGACAGCCTATGTAACCATATGTACTGTCTGAACCATAGGACAGTTAAGCAATAATACACAGCAAGGTGTGCAATGTCCTGGGATATTGTTCTGTCTGAGGTGTGTTGTGAGGCACGGGCCATAGGTTGAGTGACTTCAATCACATGAGAACATCCCATCCTTTCTGCCCCCTCCCTCACTTCAAAGCAGAGGTTATTAAATATGCTGTGAAAACTTGTACTCATTTATTTTTAATTCAATATTTATAATTAACTGACCAAATGAAAGAGATTGTTTTCTTGAAATGTTACACGTTTGAAGTAAAAGATGAAGCTAAGTATATAAAATATAACTTCAGTGGTGCCTGCTTATTTTTCTTTTTTTTTGTTCTAATTTGCCCCTGTGGGATGTGAGACTTGAAGTCTTATGGTAGCTACAATTCAATGATCTATGACATTTTGGGGAAGTGGGCGAGAGACAGAGAGGGGATGAGAATCAGATATTCATGCCATTAGCTTCCACATACAGTATTCCAGAGATACTGCTCAGCTAGCACAGATCAACTACTCAATATAAGGCCCTTTTATTGAAGGCACCCTTGCCTTCATTTTTCAGAAGTTGCTTCATTTCCTTCACACCACTATGGGATGTTACAAAGGAGCCTGGGGTCTTTTTTGTCAGTAATGTGCAATGATGAACGATCCAATTGCAACAGTGTACAGAGGACACTGTTGCCAACATGACCCTTACTTGCTCATACTGATCTGCATGTGCCTTATACTGAATACTTACCTGCAAATCTGCTGATTCTCCACAAATGATATTTTGATACTGTTTAGGAAGATATGGCACAACTACTAGTATGATATCTGCTCTTTTACTGCTGTACATGTTTATTTAACATAAAATGGGCCTTCTTACTCTTAGAATCGAGGATCATATGGCTTTATTTCTAGTTATGACAGATGTAAGATTTTTATAACAGACTGTTCATAACCATCTTGTTTACTAATCATATTATATCTCTAAAGAATCCCTGGCATCATAAGGAAAATGATGGAAAACATAATTTAAGTAATTGTATACACAGCTCAGTTGTATTTTTTGATCTTCACCAAGGATGTCTCCTCCATTATGCCACAACTTTGAAGCTGTAAGCCGTCTGCATCAGGATCACGCAGAAATTTTTACTAGCTGGGGGTCACCCACAATGACATGTAATGTTGCAAATATAAAATGCGGGAGGCCCCATGGCTCCTCCGTTCTTTCTTTTGCCATAGACTACTCATCAAACATACTGAGAAACAACACTGTCATTTATATAAACATGTATTACTTTTATAAGTTAACTTATCGATGTTGTCCCTGTATGACACCATCGAAAAAACTTCTGTTTTTGTTTTATACGTGCGGCTACAAGATCTATGAAGACGACGCTCAAAATAAGTGTGCCTGCTGTTTGTTCTTGTCCCATGATGTCAGGGCCTGTAAGATCTGCCAAGGCTTTAACCAGGTCACAAGAAGACACCAAAAAAAGGCACTAGAAACCTTCATCACCATAAAGGCAATGGAACCCCAAGCTAAGGCAATGGGCTCCACGATGGTGGCTTCTGTCTTACGCCCAACCACCACTGGGAAACTGCTGTTGAAATTTGGTAAGTAACTGTTTTATTAAACATATGCTTCCTCACATGTCTGTGCCATAGCTGATGCCTCTTGCATTTGCCTCAGGAGATACTCCTGGCTCGGGATGGCTGGCTTTGCTATTGCTGTACAACAAATTATACTGAATGTCCTTTTCAGGTGCTTCTAGTTATTTGGTAGGCAGTAAAAAAGTTGTACTAAGGTTACATACCAGGGAATGAAAAGCAATATGTTTGGTTGTCTGACTCAAACAATAAATTCACATTTATTAAAGCACTGTTACTTAGCGTAGCACACCTCATTGAATGCCAAACATTTCTGAGCAATCTCGTGCTCTCACAATTATACAGAAAAAAACATACAAGTGCAAGGAACGAATCTTCCTGTATTTTACCACTGTGCTAATAGCTAGAATAAAACTGTCCAAGGGAACGTGACACTAGGGAAGGATAGGAAAGGGAATGGGCAGAGTAAATGAGGGTTAATTAAGGGTGAGCAATTAAAACATGGGTGGGAGCACAAAGAATGACATTGAACACATCAGAGTTATAAACGTAGTACACAGATATCACCTTTAAATCACACTGGATACACCCTATCTTATAGTTACTATAATGACTAGATCATAAGAATATCATCATATAAGCAGTATATTCTAATCATTTTAAACATTCAATTATGACAATAAGTTAGCATGTAAATATTGTAGTTTATGATCCTCTGATAGAAATATTAATTAAAGTTACTCATTATATTTCTATCCATGATCATCTAAAAATGGGGTCAGTTGAAACTTTTCATTAAGACTACAGTGGTGCATTGCTCTTAGTGTATATAGCCAATAGCTTTCGCATCTTAACAGAAGCCTGTCCATGTCACCGCTTCGTGGTGCTGAGGAAACCTTTTCAATACCCTGAAACATAAAAGCATACAGTGAACCTTTGGCCATAATATAGGCTGCAAGTGCATTATTGCAATCTCTTCTATAGTATCTATAGCTCTTAGGGGTTCACCAATCTGCGTTTTAAACTTTCTGGATGTTTTTCACAGGTAAAAGCAATCACAAATACAGGTAGCTTTGTATATTGCATTCTCCATGTTACAATTGATCAAAGTGTTCACCTTATATGTCATGCTTGCCATGAAAATAGTCTCCAACTGTTATGTGCCTGCAAAAAACACATGAGCCACATCTAAAATTACCAGATGGTAATGGTCTTATCTGAGTGTTCTGGCTCTGAGTGTACTGACTTCATACTACTTGGTCTGCAATGTTCCGACCCCTTCTATACGCCACCTTGAGCATCTCTGTGGTCCATTCTGTCAGTTTGGGCTTTATTTGTAAGACATGCCAATTGCATTTTACAATGTCTACTATTTTATATGACTGTGGTGTAAAAGTGGTTATGAAATGTATTTGCTTTTTATTTTGGCTACCATTACGGTTCTCAATTTCCCCTCTTGGATTAAATAATGCTTCTCTTGGCATTGCCTCCACCTTTTGGAGCGCTTTAACCATGCAGGTTTGATTGTATCCCTGTTGTATAAATCTACTCCTCATGTCCTGTACCCCCTGCTGAAAATCCTGACTATGGGTGCAGTTTCTTTTCAATCTCATAAATTGGCTTACAGGGATGTTTACAATAATGTGTCTAGGGTGGCAGCTGGTGAATTCTAAAACTGCATTCCTATCCATGTGTTTCTGAAACAGAAGTGTATTGACCCCCGTTTCCTCAGTTCCATCCTTTGCTATTCTCAGATCTAGAAAGTTTATGTTATGCTGGCTCACTGTCTTACTGAATTTTAAGTTATCGTTAGTCGACTAAATATTGCACAAAGCTATCTAACTCCTTTCTTGTGCCTTTCCACACTATTAACAAGTCATCAATGTAATGCCTATATAAACTGACCTTGTCAAGAAAAGGGTTGTTCTTTGCACTGTAGAGATGTTTTTTCTCAAAGTTCACTAAGTAGATATTGACGTAGGTGGGTGCAAAAGTTGCACCCATTGCTGTGCTTTTAACCTTTAGAAAAACTGGTTATCAGACATAAACACATTACAAGTGAGAACTTTTTAGGCTAATGTTAGAATAAATTTAACATGTGTCTGATTGTACTTGGTATGTGCTTACAAAGCCTCTCTCAGGAATTCAAGTCCTTCCATGTGAGGTATATTAGTATAGAGTGCTGTCACATCCAGTGTGACCAACTACCATTCTGGCTCCGCATAGATATCTTTCAAATCTTGTAAGATGTGGGAGGTGTCCCGAATGTAACTTGGTGCAATTGTGGCTGTTCCTCTATGTACTTTGCCAGTGGCCCATCAGGGAGCCTATACATGAAACAATGGGGCATGCTGGCAGATCGTGAAAGTTTTTGTGCATCTTTGGGAGGCCATGAAAAGCAGCCCTAAGTGGATGTTGGACTGTCAAAAAAATCACAAGTTTATTTAGTTATATGCGTAGCAACATACATCTCACATAATTATGTGTCTATTGTGGACTTGAATTTCATTGTGGTCAGGGGCAAGTAAAAATATCTGTTTGATATCTGTCTCTTTTTTCCTTCTTGTATGTAATAGCATCCATAATAACTATTGCCCCTCTCTTATCAGCTTCCTT
The DNA here is from genome assembly GCA_016271365.2 of Neoceratodus forsteri. Lineage (NCBI taxonomy): Eukaryota > Metazoa > Chordata > Ceratodontiformes > Ceratodontidae > Neoceratodus > Neoceratodus forsteri. Next base: position 1,546,969,271 of record CM057455.1, on the reverse strand, counting down.
TGTAACAAAGTTCTTATTATTAGCCAATTGTTGTAACGCTTGCCTCTCCTCTATAGTACAATTATTACATCAAGGATTTGGGGTGTTTTTCATAAGAGCTTGTATTTATTGTGTATGCAGTTCCTTAAAAAAGCAAAACAGCAGGATTGTTGGGGGCGGCATAAATGAGGACTTTTCCTTTAAAGCTGTTGTTCCACTCTCATGCTGTCTGTTAACCACTGATAAAGTTTCTGATTCTGTATAAACCGTGAACTGTGCAGTGGTGTCAGTGTCCTGTTTATTATATAATACTTTTACATTTAATTTGCAGGTCAGTTTGTGGACATCTACGACTGCATCAAATTCAGTACCTTATTCATGGGAACAAAAGAATTAGAGAGCAACTGGTAGAAACTATTAAGCATACTAATTCACACACAAAAAAAACTAAAGAAAGAAAATATGAGTGACATAAAAATGATTATCTAGAGGAACAAATGTTCAACTGGTCCAGGAAAAATTAAAAGTCAAACTCAATACTGAAAAGAACTCCAGTGCATGATAGGGACACATGCACCAGCAGGTCAAGAAATGAGGGAATTTCTATCAGTGCAAAACAATAGGGAGGAGAGAATTTTATTTAAAAGGGAGCCAGGAGGAAGAAATTCCTCTGAACCAGAAGGCAGGAGCCCCCATCATTCATCAGAACCAACAACAGGAACCATAGCTCCCCAAATGAGTATTGCGAAGAAGCCCTCATGTTACAAGATTTACAGAGGTAAGGTATGGAGAGGTACTGTACCAGAGGCAAGAACCCAAATCTGTTTTGTGGGAAAGGGCAACAGAGGAATTGGCAGGGACCCAGAACGAGCAGAGGAATGAACTTAGCCAGACGACCCTGGAGGGGCAGGAGAGAATGCAACAACAATTGGCTATTAATATCTCAACTCACAATCTGACTGAGACTTAGCAACAAGTAATCCTTTTGTTCCCACAGACAGGGTAGGTGACTTTGATGAAATTGTAGATCAGCACAAATTGACCCGCACTTTAAATTTTAAAGTATTATATAATAAACAGGAATCTGACACCACAGCACAGTTCGCTGCTTGTACAGAATTAGAAACTTTATCAGTGTCTAACACACAGCATGAAAATGGAACTACAGCTTTAAAGAAAAAAGTCCTCATTTATGTCCCCTACAATCCTGCTGTTTTGATTTTTGAGGAACTATGTACACAAAAAATACAAGCTCTTATGACCCCTTCCCCCCCCCAAAATCCTTGATTTAATAATTGCGCTGTAGAGGAGAGGCACACATTATAACAATTGACTAATAATAACATTATTATAAAGGAAGCTGATAAGGGAGGGGCACTAGTTATTATGGATGCTATTAAATACAAGAAAGAAATAAAGAGACAGATATCAGAGACTTTTACTTGCCCCTGGCCTATAATCACACAATGAAATTCAAGTCCACAATAGACACATACTGTACTTATGTGAGATGTATGTTGCTACGCATATAAGTAAAATGTATGAGTTTTTGACAGTCCAACATCCACTTAAGGCTGTCTTTTAGGGACTCCCAAAGGTGCACAAAGACTTGCAGGATCCACCAGCACTCCCCATTGTTTTATGCATAGTCTCCTTGATGGAGCCACTGGTGAAGTATGTAGAGGAACAGACTAAACATTTGACTACAGTTGCATTAAGTTACATTCGGGACACTTCCCACATCTTACATGCTTTGGAAGATATCTATGTTGAGCCCAAATACAGACTGGTCACACTGGACGTGACTGCACCCTATACTAATATACCTCACACAGAAGGAATTGAATCCCTGAGAGAGACTTTGTATGAACATATCCAGCACAATCCGACACATGTGGAATTCATTCTAATGTTAACTGAAAAAGTTCTCCCTTGTAACGTGTTTGCGTTTGATGACCAGTTTTTCTTATAGGTTAAAGGCCCAGCGATGGGAGTAACTTTCCCCCCTCCTTCGCCTATATCTACTTTGCAAACTAGGAGAAAAAACATCTCTACAGTGCAGAGAATAACCCTTTTCTTGATTGATTTATATAGGTATTACATTGATAACTTGTTAATAGTGTGGAAAGGCACAAGAAAGGAATTCGATAGCGTTGTGCAATATCTAGTCGACTAATGACAAATTAAAATTCAGTGTGACAGTGAGCCACATACCATAGACTTTCCAGAACTGCGAATAACAAAGGATGGAACTGAGGAAATGGGGATTAATACAAATCTGTTTTGGAAACGGATAGGAATGCAGTTTTGGATTTCACTAGCTGTCACCCTAGGTAGAGAATTGAAAACACCCCTGTAAGTCGATTTAGTAGGTTGAAAAGAAACTGCACACAAGGTCAGGATTTTCAACAGGGGGTACAGGACATGAGGAGCAGATTTATACAACAGGGATACAACCAATTCTGCATAGCAAAAGTGCTCCAAAGGTGGAGGCAATGCCAAGAAAAGAGTTATTTAATCCAAGAGGGGAAATTGAAAACCGTATTGGTCACGTGATGTACCCTGCAGTGTGAGCAGCTCGGACCGATTCTTCTCCTCTCTACCCTCTTTATTTCTTATTTTTACTGTGCTAAAGTCACCTGTTCCTTATTTTATCAAGCTCTCAGGCACCTAATGTACCCCTGCATAAAAAATTCATAAGAATGGATGTGGAAATGAAGACGGGGATGATATGTCACACTCATCCTCCAACACCTGAAAAGGGCTCTGAATGCTCCAAGGCTCAGCCACCAAGTGCTAAAAGTTCTTCCTCTCCCTCGGCTGCACTTACTGAGGATAATTTTTTGGAGGAAATATCCCCTCTAAAGGATGCCTTAAGAGCTATTACTGATGACCTTAAGTCCATTTGCTCTGCCATAGATGGGCTGTCAAGGAGGGTCACAGATGCTGAAGTGTGGATTTGCTCTGTAGAAGACTAGAGGGACCACCAAGAGCCAGAGATTGTCTCACTGTATCAAAAAATCAGCAGATTGGAGGAATGGACTGAAGATCTGGAAGGGTGCAGTAGGTGCAATAATTTAGTTATCATTGGGCTTCCTGAGGGTGCCAGAGGTACCAACACTATTTTATTGTCTCAGAAACTTTGCGAGGAGTCCCACTGGTGCTGAGGGTTGAGGCGCTGGATGCCACACCTCGCGCCACACTGGCAACCCGAGTTTGGGAATGAGCTCGGGTGCCAGGAATTGACAGGGGAGGGAGAGGATTGAGCGTCTGATGGACTGCTCTCCTCTCCCTGGGGAGGGAAATAGGGTGTCTCTGGCACAGTAGGGACCCCTGGTGGAGACCAGGGGTATCACTAGTGAGAAGCTGTTAAGGGGAGGAGCATGACAGGCATCTATGGCTTAACCGTTCTGACGTCATTGCATGCTCATGCTCCTTGGGGAAAGAGCACCAACAGAAGAAAAACCCTTACTGTTGGTAGGCAACAGTGCTGATCAGTGATGGGGCCCCATGCCCAATGTTGGGACATCCATCCTGGTGTTCCTGGCCTCCCTCTACCTCTCCGGTCACTCCATTAGATTGTAGATAGAGCACCAGAGGAGTAAGCAGTCCCATCCGGGAGGCTTAGAGCTGGGGGATCGAGTGGCCGGGAGAGGTTGAGAGGAGATCTGGGTCAGGCAAGTACTAGCGGCAGGGGCTTCAGGTGGGCAGCAGAGCCACCACTGAGAGTCAGCCTGAGAGAGTCCATCTGGTAAGAGATAAATAATGTCTACCAATAAAAAAAGAAACTTTGTTAGAAGCTTGCTGGCCCTTCGCCTAAAGGGTCTTTCTATATAATTGAACGAGTGCATAGAGCACTTTGTCTGACTCCACCTTCTGGCTCTAACATGTGTCCCTTTACTTTCAAGTTCCTGAATTTCTTGGATCGCTAGCACCTTCTGACCAAGATTAGAGGTATCCAAGAGCTTCTGTTGGAGGGTCACATAATTCCAGTAGTCCAAGACTTCCCCCGCATAGTCCAGATGAAGAGAGCCACCTATAATCCCCTCATTTCCAAGCTGCTCGCCACTAACATTCGCTTCCAAAATTTGTGTCTGGCAAGGCTACAAGGGACCTACCAACGCTGTCCTAGGAGTTTCGAATCATATGAACATGCCAAACTCGAGTTCCCAAAACTCTTTCCTAATTTCTTTAAATGAGCCTTGGGATGTTCCCCGCTGCAGGTTATAATAAGACAGTGCTCAAGTTTGTTCTGTGAGCTATGCATCTGCTCTCTTCATTTTTAGGGCTGTGGGCGGAGCCTACAGCCATTTTGAGATGAGCTCTGTAGCTCTGAAAATGGCTGATCACAGAAACAATTCTGTTGGACTTTTGGAAGTATCCTTCCGAAAGCTCAACGGAGCTTAAACCCCTCTGCCATGATTGGTCTATGGAATAACAGCTGCATTATTTCGGCTGTTACTTCCGAATTCCAATGCGTGAACTGTGCATGCGCACAGCACAGAGTCATGCACATGTGCAGTTCTGTGGGTACTGCCATGTTAAGAATGGCAAAATGCCATTCAGTATTTTCTGTGCCCCCCCCCCCCCCAAGTCATGCTCGACATCTTGTGGCACACTGGGAGCCCACCCTAGTGTGCGGATTTTTTTTTCTGTAAATTAGAAAACTGTCCCTCATCACATTTCTTTTTTCCCTGGTGCCCCCCTGCCCAAGTCATGCCCAACATCGGTGTGCCCAATCCCCATGTTGGCATTCATGTGGCACACTGGGATCCCACCCCAGTGTGCCAAAATGTATTTATTTTTTTGCTGAAAATTAGAAAACGGTCCCTTGTTGTCGTTTTTTTTCCCCTGTGAAACTGAAAACGGTCCCTTGTCATTGCTGCTGTCCCCCTCCCCACTCTGCACCCTCCCACTGAGCACCCATCTCCCAACCCCCACTTACCTCCATACTTACCTCTGGAGGTCAGTGCTGTCATCTTCTCTGGGCCGGGTCACATCTGCACTCTTCAAAGCCCAACTGCAAACTGAAGAATTAAAGGTAAGCATGCTATACAGTCATTCAATTGGGTTTTCAACTTATGCTAATAGCTCAGCCATTTTTTGGAATTTTTGCCCCAAATTTTCAACATGGATTTCTTGGGACCCCACCTCATGAAAACTGTCACTGTCATTTTGTTACTCTGTTCCGAAAGGTGATTTTGCGGTCACTGCACAGAATCATCTTTCGGGACCGATTCACAAAATGACAGTGCCATTGTTCATCAGGTGAGGTCCCAAAAAGCCCATGTTGCAAATTTGGTGAAAAAATCCCCCAAAATGACTGCGTTACTGAGTGTGCCTTGTGCAGTTTCTACACACGCTCCTAATGTCGCCAATTTTTAACATTTTCACTCCACACTTTTAAACATTGCCATTTTTGCACACCTCCTTCAAAACAGTACAGCTGTCATGTTCCACAACCTGCCCAAAATGTGTTTTCGCATCTGTGGTGGAGAATAGCATGTTTGCTCTGTGCAATCACCGCTCAGGATAACTGAACAAAATGACACTCTCAATGTTCATAAGGAGGGGTACAAAAAAGGTCATGTTGAAAATTTGGTGCAACACCTCCAAAAAATGGTCAAGTTACTGTACACCTGGGAGATGAATAATTTCTAGGCACATGTGTAACTTTCCTCACTTGGTAGCTCTTCACAGCCCTACTCATTTTCTGTGCCCTTTCTATTTTGAGGCACTTATTTTTCTTGGACTTGATTTGTGGATTTCACCGCTGTTCCTGGATGGACTATCATTTGCTCTGGGTGGCCACTACAAAGGTAATTATCAACCCTGTTCTGAACAGACTCTGTTGTGTCTCCCGGTGGCTCTATTTCTTAACCCAGTGCCTCCCCCAGAGTGAGTACCAGCAATTTTTTACTTGGGGACGTTGCTGCTTGGATTTTTTCCCACTAGATCTTTTCAGCACACACTCCTGTTACATGCTCGCTTCTTCAGTGCTAGGCAGCTGCTACCCACTAAGTATGGTTTCTCTCTCTCCCGTATCATTTCGGCTAGCACTCTACAGGGTCCTCTCCCATTTTCACTACAGATGGACTGGGCATCAGAATTTTCCCCTTCGGCAAGTTGGCTCACTAGATGATTGCTGCTGGAAATACTGCTCTTTCTGCTTGACAGCCAGGACGCCTACATTACTATTATGGGAGGTCTGGTTAGAATATGACATTTTTCACATTTACCTGTTTTGAATGTTGTTACTATGGACTTATGTTTTTCAGCCTCATATTTCCCTGGGCTGCTTCAATGGCATGGACTTGAGGACTTTGCTTGCACACAGAGCATTTATCTTTGTCTTTGGTACACTTTTATTTATGTCAGAATGGACATGTCTGTATTTAGAGTATATTGCAGAGGGGTTTTGTTTTTTACTAGTTTACAAGTTTGTTTTTCAGATCCACTGAAGAGATTTTATGGATTGAATATATTCTTAAAGCCTCTGCTTTTGGGTGGACCTTACTTTTAAACTTTATGCATGCCCCTATCCAGTAAGTAGCTCTGGTTTATTTTTCCTTCATTATGGGTCTCTCATTGTCCTCATATGCTTGTATAATATACGTTTTTTGGGGGCTCAGGTTCTTGTTCAAGGGCTATTAACTTTTAGTTTTCCAGATATCATTGTATTCTGGTGGGGGGGGGGTTGGGGGTAATTTGAGAGACTAGTCATGGACATAACACATTTGGAGTGGTGGTCTTTGGGACCAGGGGTTTGTATTCTGGTGTTACTTTATGGGTTTTGGGGGATTTCTTCGTTACTTAAAGGTCTTTGTTGTCTTTTACTAGATGGGGGTTTGTATTTTCGGGGTTGAGATAACTTGGGGTTTTCTAGGATTCTTGGTATGGTCTGGTTTAAATTGGTACTGAATAACATGGTCAAGTACGATTTCCAACGGACCGGGGGTTACTGGCTCAGTGGCCCATCGTGTTACTCTGTGGTCTGTTGTGAGATTCAGGAATCACCTATGTTGTGAACATGAACTTGGGTATTCAGTGCTTTGGCTGGTCCATATACTTCAATATCATAGAATATTAGAGGTGCTCAAGAAAGGGGCAAGCGCCATATGATGCTACAGCACCTCAAAAGGTTACACGCAGGGTTTACTTGCATCCAGGAAACGCACCTCAAAAGGGAGGAAGTTCACTCCTTTTGACGTGAATGGGTGGGGCAAACATATGGGGTGGGCATTAGTAATAAATGGGGGGGGGAGGTATTATTCTTGTTGCCCTTTTCAGTTGATACAAGAACACTGAGACCCAGAGCGGTGGTATATCTTATTACATGCTAAGGTGGGCTCTGTCTATGATCCCAATGCAGACACTCCTGGGTTTTTCACTACTTTAGCTACTGCTTTGGCCCCCTTTTCTCGCTGTTTCATGCTTCTTCTGGGAGACTGGAATCTGGCTTATCAGTCTGACCTGGACAAGTCTGACCCTACTAGGCCCGGTCTGACTCCTGGGCAGAGAGGACTTAGGGAGCTCATGGATGACATGGGTTTAACCAATCCTTGGCATCTGATCCACCCAACTACCCAGCAATATACTTTTTATTCCTTCCCCCACTGAACTTTCTCCCATATTGACTATTTTTTAGTCAGCAAGGAGAGCCTCGCTGGCCTTCTCTCTGCATCTATTCACCTTCACTTAAGTCTTCGCACCTGGACCAACTGCTGCAAGAGATTCGCTAATTGGAGCATTTGCTGTGTAAAGACACCCCGGTTGCTACCTGGACCCGCCTAAATTTTCTTTGAGCACACTATGCAGATTTGCTGGCACAGAAAGCCGAGCATGCTATCCAACATTCTAAGCTGTGATATCTGGAGTCTGGGGAGCAGGTCAGCAAGTTATTAGCCCTCCATTTACACCAGTTGGAAACTTCAAAATTCATTTCGGATATTAAGCTTAACTCAGATGCCGACATAGTGACCAGCCCCAGAGATATAGCAGCAGTGTTCTGTACTTTTTATTTGTCACTGCACACTGATGACTCAGACTCTTCTTTTGAGCACCGAATCTCTGCTTATTTAGACCCTTTGTCTCTCCCAACCCTCTCCGTCCCTCAGAGTGCCTGTCTCTGACTCCCTATTTCTGTTTCAGAAATTTTGGACGCAGTTCAACAACTTTCATCAGACAAGGCGCCAGGACCGGACAACTTCAGCAATAATTTCTATTAGGCCTGTTCTGCAGAATTAGCTCTCTTTCTTCCTAGATTATTTAATTTTTGGTATTCTTCTGGCTTTTCTAATACCTCATTTATGGAGAATGAACACCCTTCTCTAAAAACCAGGTAAAATGACTTGTATCCTGGTAATTATAGACCCATCTCCTTACTTAATTCAGACTTAAAAATATTGACCAAAATCTTAGCGAATAGAGTGGCCATGGTGTGGGACACTTAGTAGTCTCATGCAGGTGGGCTTTATGAAGTGGCACCTATCTAATGATCACATGAGGAAACTTCTCCACCTTATTTCCGCGTCGGGAGAGAGCCATAGCCCCACGGCTCTGGTCTCTCTTGATGTAGAAAAAGCAATCGACCGCATCTCCTGGCCCTCCCTTTTTTCTGTTCTTAATTAATTTGGTTTTCCCTCAATTTTTATAACCTGGATATGACTCCTTTACAGTGCTCCAATTGACCACATGTGGTGCAATGGAGTTTTGTCTGAACCCTTTCCACTTCACCGTGGGACCAGGGAGGGCTGTCCACTCTCGCCCTAGATATTCAATGTATATTTGGAGCCCTTGATTTTTTGCCTCCAGAATAAGTCTCAGATAGAAGGCATTATGGTGGGGTGAACTGGCTGTAAGTTATCCACCTACACTGATGACTTATTGCTTCATGTTGCCAACCATGCTACATCTCTTCTGGCTGCCCTTGAGGAACTCGCCAGATTCTCCTCTGTCTCCTCGTATCAACTGAATCTGGAAAAAACTCAAGTTCTTCCCTTGAACAGCCTAGTTCACAAACAAGATATTATTAATCTGGTCTTGTCGTGAGAACCAATGCTACTAAAATATTTGTGTATAAATATTCACTGATCTCCGACTTTGCTGATTAAAACTAACATTTCCTCCCTGTTGCATGTTATTAAAGGAAAACTGCAGCCTCATATATAGCAGCCCCCCTGGCACTCACACTTACCTGGGCTGCCCTGGTGTTCTCAGTGGTTCTCGCAGTACCCCCCTGAGGGGTCGAGCCTGAGTCCTGACTAGAGTTTCTATGGTGCCTTGGTCCCTCCACCTGGGACCCTGGTGTCACCTCCCTGTGGGTAGAACAGGTTAGCACTTTTCCCCAAGATCAGTAATGGTTTCCCCTTATGACTGCCCACATGGACCACCTGGACCCACACTCCTTCCCCACAAGGGTTATAAACACACACAGCAGATAGTAGCAGAGGAACAATAACCAGTTTTATTATCACACTCTAATACACAGAAGGTGGGGGCTAATCCCTCTGAACCTCCAAGATGCTAAACACTCCCTTATCCACACTCTCCCCCTCTCCCCTGGGTGCACCCAGACCAGTTACTATCGATGGGTACCTCACCATCCCTTAGTTTGCAGCCTGCTGTATATCGTTGGGGCCCTTGCACAACCACTCATGTCCAGCAGTCTGTGGGTTGTGTGTCAGGGGCTCTCCCCAGTCTCTATTAACAGAAACAACAAAAAAGTCTCCCCAGTGCAGCTGCACAGGGTACTCATGGTGCCCTAGGAGGGCGAAAGCACTTTGGTCCACCACACCGCAGTCCACAGGATCGAGGGAAGATTCTTCACCTGCCTGGCCTCTCTAGCTTCACTCACAGGCCTTTGGTTGCTGACTTCACCAGGCAGGCCTGTCTGCTATCCTCACCACGGCTGCCCTGTTCTTTATACCGGGGGGGTGTAGTGATGTGATTCCCCCTATGACAGCATCTGAGGTCCTGGCCCAGCTTCCCCAACTATCCCCTGGCAGAGAACACTGGCCCTGGTGAGGAGGGTTTTCTGACACCTGGACTGACATCTGCTGTGTTCTCCAGCCCACTCAGTCAGCCCTGGTGCTCTCAGGGAAGAAACCCTCACAGTTTTCCTCACCCTGTACCAAGCCACAGTCGTCCTCCTGCCCGTTTTTCCTTCTTGCTCTGCAGGGGACCAAGGGGGATAAGAGATACAACCAGAGTAGGCAGGCCTCCTAGCCAGCACTCCTATTCCATGGTGCCTTGCTTTTCTTCCCCTCTGCCTCTCTCCCCCTCCTCTCAGCTCTCTGTCCCCTTTTGTTCTCCCCTTTCATGACAGTCCCTGACTTTTAAAACCCCAGTCCTGGGGTGTTCCTATTGACCCTCAGCCCCCATAGGACCTCAAGGCTGGTGCTGGTAATTTTCCCTGCAGCCCGAGGTCACCTAGAAGCATGGGGGCCACCATCTTGGTTTTCCCAACAACCTGGGGGATTTTGAGGACCCAGGAAACACTTAGCGAAACTGGCTGCATGGCTGTGGGGCCAGAAAGGAGCTTGCCCCTTTAATTCCAGCCAGCAGTTCTCACGCATGTGCATGTGCATGTGCATGAGGACCACCATGTTTAATAAATAATAAAAAAAAGTTAATTTTGTATGGCCCCCGGCCCCATCCTGGACTTCCCAGGACCCGGGACCACGCGACACCGCACCTTGTGGCACCAACAAGTGTTTTGACACCTGTGGCACTGGGCGAGGTGGCATCGGGCCGCAGTGAGGGGTCACCAGGCATGACTCCCCCCAGATCCCACCCAAGACAGCGCCAGAACAGGGGCAGAGGAGCCCCACCCAAGGTAAGCCGTGTTGGAGGGCTTACACATATCTTCTAAATGCCATTTGTTTCCACATCAACAGACAACTCTTTTCGTGTAGCTGTTAAAGATGTATGGAACTGCTTCAGTTAGTTTTCACACTTCATACTAGGCCTTGTCACCGTCCTGGGAGGGTCGATTTTGTGGTTGTTGAAATCTCATTGTTCCTGAAAGCTGCATTAGCATATAAGAATGTGATGCGTAATCAGCCTTTAAACTCCCCAGTATGCCTGTCTGCTTAAGTAGTTTTAAAAGAAACATGCTGCAAGAAGGTGTGAAATACCACATTTACCTTCAATGAGTTTTACAAGCTATTTAAGTTGTAAAGCAGGTTTTTTCCCCTTTAAACTCCATTCGATTTATAAGTTTCCAGAGGGTTTTTACAGGGTATTTGTTATTTCAGCATAGAGATACATGATGTAAATAGTTGATCTGACATCGTGTTCTCATATGCTAATGCAGCTCTCAGGGACAATGAGATTTCATCTGCCATGAAATGGACCCTCCCAGGACAGTGACAGAACCTAGTATGAAGTACGAAAACTAACTGAAGCAGTTGCATACATCTTTAACAGCTACCTGAAAAGAGTTATCTGTTGACATGGAAACAAATAACAATTAGAAGATATGAGGGTGCAGTTTTCCATTAAAGGTACACTGTCAACCATTTTTGCATCATATTATTTCTAGTTGAGAACCCACATTTTATGATTGCGTACCTTCTTTAAAATTCATTGATACTGCTAGTTGTTTCATCTGCCTCCTTTCTTAGTAGAACTGAAATGCATCCTTATGGTGTAATTATATCCAACCTTGTTTTGTTTCAAAGTCTTGATCTACTTTTATTGCATACTTCCTGAAAATTAGAAATGCTACAAACAGAGCAGCTACTCATTGTGTAATAGTCCCCTCTCCTCCCATTGTATCTTGAGTGGCTAGACTGTGTTGGTTGTGTTCCCAAGTCTGGGAAAGATGCAGTGGGAATTGATTAAGGAATGTAAACAAAAATATGTTTGTGTGGTAACACCAGTATGGTGGGCAGTCTGTTTTTCCTCTTTTTAAAAAGAAAAAGAATTAGAATCAAACTACAGCTACATCAGCAATTTCTACAGAATGGGAACAATCACAAAATCTGCATTTAAACTAGGGACAGTTTTAGGTCTAAGGGGGTTGACAGTGACCCTTTAAGGCTGATTTACAAAGATGAACTCTGTTGCCTCTTTACTTGTGGGGAACAGCCAGTGTAACTAAAATGAACATCCTGCCTTGAACTTTATACCCCTTAGGTATGATCGGTATGATCAGTGCAATTGTTTCCCATGACCATGAATTGTCATCATGCTAATCTGTACCATTAACCATGAATGAATTACTTCTAGTGCTTGCCTCCTCCTTGGCCCTGGTCTGTCATCATGCTTTCATGTAACACCTTGATGCCTCTGTCCTCCTTTTGATACTGGTCTATCTTCCCGCTTTCTCTAACCTTCTTTCACAACTCTATACTGCACTCATCCACAATCTACACTCAGTCATACTATAAAAGTCCTAACTCCCCTTTCCCTCTCCCTGTAGGCCCCCAGCACCGCATCAGTTCTACCGACCTATCCTTGGGACTTCACTTCTCACAATGTTTATCCGTCGCTTACATATTACATACCCTCCTGGTAACCCATCTGCCATTAGTTGGTGGTTCTCCAAGCCATTTTCATGGCTTGTACTAGTGACTGCCCCTGGTAAATTAACTAACTGGTACTTCTATACAGAGAACATGGTTTATATATAGTTGCATGGTTCAATGGTGGACCTGCCCCCTTGTAATTGAATCATCCTCTGTTATGGTTTGCCTTGTCTTCTTTTTATCATTTGACTCCCCTATCACTGCACCATTGTGTTTGTGTTTATGTACTTATTTACATGTATTTAAATGTTTTCATGATGGATGTTACCTGACCCTGCTCTAACCAGGTCCATCTTGTCAAAGAGCTCTGCTTAATGATGTTCGCCTGGATAAATAAAGATTTTGATTGATTGATTGATTGATTGGTATGTTTCTACCCAAATCCTGGTTTCTTCAAGTACAGGGACATTTTAATAATTTTCTTTGGAAAGGCCATTCCGTATGCCATTCCTATTTTAAACTTACAGCTCCCAAACTAAATGGTGGATTGCGACTGCCAGATTTGTTTTTTTACAGTATTATTATTATGCATACCATGGCAGCAAGGTTTACCAATGGGGCCATTCAGACAACTGTAGGAATAATTCATCATATTTCCCCCATGGTTGAAAATTGAATAGGCATTATGCCTGCATGCTGGTTTCTGCCTCTCAAGTTTGCTGTATGTTCTACCTTCTAAACTCCCATCTGCTTTGTGCTCCACCCCCATTGGGTGGTCACAGGAGGTCCACCACCAGATTAGCCTCTATTTAGGATTATAGTGGTCTAGATGTATGGCCCAACCTATATTGGGTAATCTCAACCTTTGTATCACTGCCCACCCTATTCCAATAACCTTTTGTCCCCAGCTCTAGGATGTGTCCCTTGCTTCCTTTTTAGAAGAGTACAAACTGGTACTTTTTCCTATTGTCAGAGAATGTTTTCAACTCCCTTCCACATTCAATTTCAAATAGTTACTTCATGTGATTGCTTCTTTTTTAGGTCCTAGGCCATGGGTGTTCCTTGAATCTTCTGTTCCTGAGTGTTTTTTTCTCATTGGCTTCACAACCTCATCCTGTGTTTGGGTTTTATAGACTGTTCCAGTCCATGGACAAAACCATCCCATCCAGTGTCTGCTATTATTGGACTCAAGCCCTTCATATCACTGATGATCCTTCAGTCTGGCAAGCTGTTTGGAGGGACTTATTTAAGTACATCAAGCAGGACAGACTGCATCTGCACAATTTCAAATACTTCATAATTTGTACCTTACCCCCTCTAAACTTACTAAAATGGGTAGACTTCTGGCCCCGCTGTGTTCTTGCTGTGGTTTAGAGGAAGGCCATCTTAAACATAATTTATAGGACTGCACTAGAATGATACCTTTTGGTCTATTATTAAGGGATCACTTGACCCCCTACTGGAGTTGGAAGATCTTTTTAGACCTGATATTTGCTTAGTAGGGAGATTTCTGGCAGATTTGATCAGTACACATAGGGCACATATCGCCTTTATTACAATTATTGCTAAGCTAATTATTTTATGTCATTGGACAGATGACGCCATTCCCAGTTACAGAGAATGGCATCAGGAGATATTAACAGCCTTAATTTTAGAAAAATAAATTGCAGCACTCAGCAAATGCCCACAACAGTTCAGAGACAGATGGAAATCTCTCTACACTTTATTGTCTCTAACCATGGCGAGAACCTAATCTTGGACACCTCTCCATCTTTCTATTCCCCCCTTTCTTCTCCTTCTTTTCTCCCCAGTAACCATTTGCCCCTATAGTATAACACCCACTGTTGTTAGTCAGGGATTCCTTCACCCTTTTTCTTGATTTTCTTTTCTTTTAGAGTTTAGAGCCACTGAGCTAGTGGGTGGGTGGGATGGGTGGGGTGCTTGTTTGTTTGTTGGCTTATTCTTGTCTTGTTATGGTGTTCTTTTCTTTTTCTTTTGTTTGTTTTTTGTTTTGTTCTCTGTAATGTTATTTGTTCTTATAAAAATAATAAAGTACATTAAAAAAAGCAAATTAATTTTGTTTTGCACCACAGTTGTATAAAATAGTAGATATTGTAAAACGCATCTGGATCATCTTACAAACAGAGCCCAAACTGAAAGGATGGACCACAGACATGCCCAAGGTGGTGTATAGAAGGGGTTGGAACATTGCAGACCAGGTAGTGCGAAGTCAGTACACTCAGAGCCAGAACACACAGATAAGACCATTACCATCTGGTAATTTTAGATGTGGCTCATGTATTTTTTGTAGGTACATAACAGTTGGAGACAATGTTCATGACAAGCATGGAGGCACGACATATAAGGTGAACGCTTTTATCAGTTGTAACACGGAGAATGTAATGTAGAAAGCTACCTGTATTTGTGATTGCTTCTACGTAGGAAAAGCATCTAGAAAGTTTAAAATGCATATTGGTAAACACCTAAGAGCTATAGAGAGAAGAGACTGCAATAATGCACTTGAAGCCCATATTTTGGCCAAAGGTTCACAGCATGCTTTTATGTTTCAGGGTATTGAAAAGGTTTCCCCAGCACTGTGAGGCAGTCACAGGGACTGGCTTCTGTTATGTCATAAAACCTATTAGCAGAATACACTAACTGCCATGCACAGCTGTGGTCTTAATGAACAGTTTTAACTGACCCTGTTTTGGGATGATCACGGATAGAAATATAATGAGAAATTTTAATTAATGATTCTATCAGATGATTATAAACAGTACAATATTTACATGCTAATTTATTGTCACTACTGAATGTTTCAAATGACTGGAATATACTACATATATGATGCTATTCTTATGCTTTAGTCATTACAGTAACTACGAGATAGGGTGTACAGCATGGTTTAAAGGTGATATCTGTGTACTTTGTTTATAACTTTGATGTGTTCAGTGTCATTTTTTGTTCTCACCCATGTTTTGATTGCCTGCCCTTAATTTACCCTCATTTATTCTCCCCATTACTCCCTGCCCTTTCCTTCCCTTCCCTTCCTTTTCCCAGTGTTATGTTCGCTTGGGCAGTTTTATTCTAGCTATTTGCACAGTGGTAAAATGTGGGGTGATTTGCTCTTTGCACTTGTATTTTTTTTATATATATATATAATTGTCTAATCATGTGCAATATGTGATTTGCACTAACAGGTTTTTAAGTGTGTGTCACTTTAAGTGCTCACCTTTTATAGGTGAAGATAGCAATTCTCCAACTGATGCCTTGAGAAAGAGTACACGGTTGCTTGAAAACGTTTGCCATTCAATGGGGTGTTCTACACCAAGTAACAATACCTTAATAAATGTTAGTTTATTGTTTGAATTAGACAACCAAATGCATGGTTTCTTTTATTCCCTGGTGTGTACCCTTAGTGTGACTCTTTTACTGACTTGCTGACTTAATATTCAGAACTTGGCTATTTCCTCTGGTTGCCACCTTATTTTGTTGTAGTTTCTAGTTATTTGGGCTAGATGTTGATTATGCCTTCTAGGACCTTCAGACATCTGAAATAACTTTGAGGTCTGGAAAATCTTTAACCCCTCATAACACAAGAGAGTATGGTAGAGGTGCATTTTGTAGGACAACAGGCCATGACAGTGGTGGATACTGTCAACAGTTCCATGGTAGAAAGGGCAGTACCCTTTCGGGTCCCTCTGTCACTGGTGGCCTTTCCAATGTGGCCAAAGGTATCCAGTTCAGGTGGCCCCACAACCCCCTTCACCCTCTAAATTCACACTTCATCCCTCCACAGTTGCCTCTGGGGGTGCAATTGGGGAAAAGGATCTCCCTTCACCTGCCAAAATGTAGGGAGATCACCAAGGATGAGTAGGTCCTGGAAATAGTAGAAAAGGGGCTTGCTCTCGAATTGCTGTCCAGTGCTCTATTGCACTGTCCACTTCCTTCTCATTATCCACCAGGCCACTTGTCCTTTCTGAGAGAAGAAATGAAGTCACTACTCCTAAAGAAATCAAATGAATCCATCCCTCCTGCAGAAAGGAACAGATGGTTCTATTCAAGATACTTGGTCCCCAAATTAACAGGAGACCTGCATCCTGTACTGGACCTCAGAGACTCAGAGAATTGAACAGATTTATCAGATCCTAAAAGTTTAGAATGGTGTCTCTTCAGACTGTTATCCTCCTCCTGCAAAAGGGAATTGGCTCTGTGCTCTGGACATGAAGGATGCTTATCTTCATATCAAAATCTTAACATGCTCCAGGCAGTACCTTTGCTTTATTCTGGAGGACGACCAACAGGTATTACCCTTTGACTTATCCTTGGCACCATGAGTATTTATCAAATGCTTTGCAGCTATGGCAGCAGCCCTCTGGAAAGAAATGCTTTTAGTCTTCCCTTATCTGGATGACTGGCTACTACAGGGTCCATCCAGGGAAGTACAGTATGCACCACATATACTGTCCATGCTTAAGCCAGACAACCACTTAGAATGGACAAATCCTTGATTCCATAGCCATTTCCAATAGGCATGCATTCCAAATCTGCTGGCTGTAGCGGATTACTGGTGCCTGCTATACTGGAAGCCTGAGGCCAATTAACATGTTCACAGTTGTGGCCAGGTAGTCTCCTCGACACTTTCTGGATGCTGCTGGACCACAGCTGTGGAGGTGCTAATCGGCATCCCTGACACCTAACCACTGCGGTCATCTAATGAGATGCTAATTGTCTGCTGTCCCCATCTTGCTGTCATTGCTATTTCCTCTCCCGGTTCCGCTCCTCGCCCCATTACAGGAGCTAACCTGAAACAATCTTTGTTGGATTGCGTAGTATGTCAGGCTGAAAGGCTGAGCACCAGAGTAAGTCTGGCTGTGGTGGGAATGAAACAGTAAGCTGCAGATTTGCTGGTCGGAGGGAAGATTCAGAATGCTGTGTGAATATACAAGGAGAGGCATGAAGCAATAAGCCAAGTGGGGCATACAAACAAAAACAGGAAAAAATGCGGATGCTATTGGGTATTTATACACACTTCTGTTCCTCGCTCAAAGAAAATGGCAGTGCTTCTATTTGGCATGGCAGCAAAATAAAACACATCACCAGCATTTCTCAGCAAAGGTACGCAAGCATTCTAGCTTACTGTTATGGGAGTGGGCATAAAGCGGTAAGCTGGCCAGGGCATACAAATGATCCCTTTGTCCAATGTTTAAGACCCCAGCTCTTTATGCATATCTGTACCATCATTTGCAAAAGAGAGTTTTTGGAGTTACAGTGTTGGTCAGGTGGGGACTGAAACCAGACACAAGTGAGTGACTAAGTAAAAATGAAATACAGTACTATACTGAAAGAAACAAAACTAACAAACAGAATATAACAACGTAAAAGTAAAAGGCTGTAAAATTGTACCATGTTTTCAGAGCAGGCATTAAAGTAGTGTTATACACACACACACACTCAATGAAAACCCAGTGCTAAAAAGTGGCTTTTGGTTATCTCAGACAGATGTTTATAATGAACAAAATGGGGTCACATAGAATACTTCATTATAAGTGGCTTGCACTGTAGTCCAGTACTCAGTTTCAGAACACAGCAATTGTTTGAGGATCTGGGTGTTATGGTCAGTGTATCAAACTCCATCCTCTTTCCCTGCCAGCCACTCCAGTACACTGATGCAGTACTGAATACAGTGGTGGCTGGGGCATTTCTGCTTACAGACAGAGGCAAGGCCCTGGTTGCCCAGGCATCTGGTACACAGGAGCATTATGTGTCTATCAGGACAATGCTCTGTCTTCTGGGACTTATGGCAGCTGCCACTGTGATAGTCCCCTTGGGCCACCTCCATATGTGAATCCCATAATGGATACTTTGGATACAGTGGGATTAGTTGATGAACAAGTTGGAACAGATAATTCTCATCATGTCCCTCCTTTGAAAGTCAATGCTGTGGTGAACTGTACTTGTTATGAGGTGTTCCATTTTTGTCTCCAACCCCGATGTAGCTCCTCACAATGAATGCCTCCAAGTCGGGATAGCACATAGAATATGATGGCAGATAAGGGCCGCTGGGCCCACCCAGTCTGCCCATTGTATTTTTTTTAATGCTGCAGACTTTTCCTGATCTACAGCAACATCTTTACCCTTCCCCTTCCCCTCCCTGTCTCATCCTTGCAGTTGCCCCTCTCTTCCTCACCCCTATAATTCCTTTGAATCTTTCCCAGGCATTTGTGAACCCCTCCACTGTTTTTGCTTCCACTACCTCTGCTGGAAGGCTGTTCCCAGGGTCCACTACCCTTTCTCTGAAGAAATACTTCCTCACATCCTTCTTGAAATTACCCCTCCCGCTTCATAGCATGCTCCCTCGTTCTAGAGGACCTTTTTCTCTGAAAAATACTCCCCTCCTGTACCTTGTTTACCCCAGTAGGTGTTTAAACATCTCTATCATACTCTCCCTCTCCCTTCTGTCTTCCAGTGTGTACATGTTTAGCTCCTACAGCATCTCCTCGTAGGACTTTTGATGTAGACCCTGCACCATTTTGGTGGCCCTCTGCTGGACCACCTCCACTCTATCTATATCCTTTTTGAGATGTGGTCTCCAGAACTGGACACAGTATTCAAGGTACAGTCTCATCTGTGATCTTTACAAGGGAAGCACTACTTCCTTCTCTCTACTGGTGATACCCCTTCCTAAACATACTAGCATCCCACTTGCCTCACTGATTGTCTTGTTGCTCTGCCTTGCCACCATACCTCTCAACCTCTTGCTTCATGAATCGGGAACAAGGCTTAAAAAATCAGGGACAAATACCCCAAATCAGGGACACATCTTAAAAACTGGTACTATTTACTCAGAAAGTTGATATAATAAAGGGATTTGTGTTAAGATGCATTTTCTGTAGAAGAACAAGTGTGTCACTTTAATGTTTGACATTATTTTGTGCTTTTGATCCCCACTGTTCTGTCACAAAAACAAAAATTGTACGAGGGACAGAAGAAAATTTTGAGGCCAAATCAGGGATGTCCCTGAAAATCAGGGACAGTTGAAAGGTATGCTGGCCACCTTTAGGTACTCTGATATGATTACTCCAAGATCTCTTTCCTGCCTTGTCTTGGTCAGTATTATTCCACTCATTTTGTACTGTGCTCCCAGGTTATTATGGCCCAGGTACATTATCTTGCATTCTTTCATATTGAGGCCCAGAAGTCATACCCTTGACCACTCCTCCAGTCTTTTCAGATCCCTCTCCATCCTTTCCACAGTGCCCCCCCCTGGAGTGTCCACTCTGTTGCAGATCTTGGAGTTATCAGCAAAGAGATGGACCTTTCCTTCCAGTTCCTCTGCTATGTCACTTATGAAGACATTGAAGAGGACCAGACTCAGCACTGATCCCTGAGGTACCCCACTGGTCACTGTCCCTTCCTCAAAGCAAACCTCGTTTACCACTACCCTTTCTCTCTTGTCGGCTAGCCATTTTTTACTCAGGCTACTATCTTACTACCCATCCTTATGCCCGCAAACTTGCTTACCACTCTGCTATGTGGAACTGTGTCAAAAGCCTTGCTGAAGTCCAGGTAGGCCACGTCCACTGCCCCACCCCAATCCAACTCTTTGGTCACCCAGTCAAAGAAGTCTATCAGATTTGTTTGGCATGACCTTCCTTCTGTGAATCCATGCTTCCTTGGATCCTGTAATCCATTTGATACAAGATATTCCACTATCCTTCCTTTGAGTACTGTCTCCAACAGCTTTCCCTCCACTAACATCAGGCTGAAAGGCTTATAGTTTCTCACCTCTTCCTTGCTGCCAGTTTTGTGAAGTAGGACTACCTCTGCCCTTCTCCAGTCCCCTGGGACCATGCTGGACTCCAGTGATCTGTTAGATAGATCACTGGTAATGAAATTCCTAAATTACCAGACTAAAATGAGGGTCTTAAAAGCAGCATGGAGCAAGAAGGAGGTGTTGTTTGGGGATGTAAAGCAGTTTTTTGATCATGATTATCCCCCCCAAACAATGGTGGAGTGTTGAAAACTCTGTAAAATATAGAGGCATCTTAAACAGGAAGATGAAAAAGTGCAGCTGTTTTACCTCACACAGTGCAAGATGTTCATCCAAAATAGCCTGAAATTTTTCTAGACTTTAGCAGAAGCCAGGAATGTCCTCCTTGATCTGGGAAGTCATGGGGATATATTTCACCCTCCACCAGACTCGATGGAAAGGCTACTAGAGGATCTGATCTGGCAGACATTCAGCAAGCATTGATGAAGAGACCGACAACAGGCCTTGTTGACAATGACCCACTGGTGGTTGACGATCTGACCCTGTCGAAGATTCCAGACCCAGTAACTCACATCGGCACCTACAGGAAATGATTGCAGAAAACAGCAGATATCTGTAATTGTGCTTGAAGAAACACATCATGCAGTAATACCCCAGATCTTTTCCCACCTCACTCCTTCCAGCAAATAACCAAACAATGGCTATATAGAGTGCAGACACCCACAACTGGTAGAGCATTTTCTCCCCCAATGGCTTCCCTCCTCATCCAGCCACCATGCCAAAAGAAACCCTCCCTAGACTTTTTTTTCCCTTTTCTTTGGTCTGCTACTCAGGACCATACTTGCTAGACTCCGAGAGAGAGAGAGAGTGTGAACTGATATCCCACTGTCCCTAGAATACAGGAACAAAACAAAAGAACTGAAAAATGAGGGAGAATATGTTTTTTTCCCTTGTTTCCTCTTGCTCTGGCTCCTCAGTTTATGGACAGTGAGACATTTGCTAGAAGTATGGGATGTGGGACATGATCAGAAAGATGGGTCTGCAACCCAAGGTCCGACTCACTGGGATAAGCATGAGAAAAGGAAATAACAAAGAAATGAGGGATACACTGTCGGGTCACATAAATGCAATAAAGGGCACAAACTGGACTTTATTATCCAGAACTATTTGAATGATGCAATGTAAGACATTCTCGGTTATATCTGTGGGGGTAGGGGGGCCAAGTGTGGTATGTTTTAAAATCCTGCTTAACACTGCAGATTGCCAGTATATCTAACTAGCCACAATACTATAGCCACCTGATGACCTGATATAAATAGTAACAATGGCTGTAGCCAATACTGTAGAGGGAAAGGCATACAGGACGGGAGGGGAACAATCTTGCATTCTTCACCATGCCTGCAGAGCACTGTGGGTAAAGGCTAAGGGGGAGCATGGGAGAGCATCTGATAAACACTCTAACAGTTCCTATGGGTTTTGTACCGGCAACCTTCCATGCAGAAACCAGTTGCCTGTACAGGGCACCACAAAGCCAAAGGAGTGGGCATTCCAGCTTGATACGATAACCTTGAAGTGCCAATTATCTGTATATAGTTCTATGTTAGTACTGCAGCTTATGTGATGGTTAAAATAGATTTGTGTGATCAAAAGGTGTCCATGAGTGGAGGAGAGGGAAGAGGAACTTACAACCACTATGGGGGAAGTGAAAGTGGTAATGTGCAATATTATTAAGGAGCTGCATAGCCCAATAAAGTGCAGCAGGATTGTTCAAGTGAGCAGGAGTTATGACTGCACTGTACCAAGAGACCCATCTCAGCCCGACGGAGCATGCAAAACGGAAGTGCAAATGGATAGGGGAGGTATATGGCTCCATCTGCAAGAAGCACCCAAGCAGGAAAAGAGTAGCGGTCCTGATTAGAAGAGACACCGCTTTCCAAATTCAAAATATGGTTCCAGATGATAGAAACATAAACTTTGACGACAGATAAGGACAGCTTGGCCCACCCAATCTGTCCATTTCCCTACCCATTGGATAAGCTGCAGATCCTAGTTAACCAACACCCTACTTCTTCCTAACCCCCACCAGAATTGCCTTATGCCTGTCCCATGCATTCTTGAATTCACCCACAGTTTTTCACCCCACGACCTCCTTAGGAAGGCCATTCCATGCATCCACCTCCCTGTCAGTGGAAAAATACTTCCTCATGTTGCCCCTGAGCTGTCCCCCTCTATCTTCAAATTGTGTCCCTTTGTTCTTGCACATTTCTTTTTCTGAAAGATGCTACCCTCTTGGACTTTGTTGATTCCCTTGAGGTGCTTGAAAGTTTCTATGTGTCCCCCCTCTACCTCCTTTCCTCTAGGGTATACATATTAAACTCCTTTAGTCTCTCTTTGTATGGCTTCTGGTGCAGACCCTGCACCATTTTTGTTGCCCTCCTCTGGACTGCCTCCATCCTGTCTATGTCCATGCAGAGATGGGGTCTCCAGAACTGCACGCAGTACTCCAGATGGGGTCTCACCAACTGTCTGTACAGAGGGATAACAACTTCCTGTTTTCTACTGGTGATGCCTCTGCCTATACATCCCAGTATCCCCTCAGCCCTCCTTACTGCCTTCTCACATTGCTTGCTTACCTTTAGGTCATCTGATATGACTACCCCCAGGTCCCTTTCCAGTTTTGTTGTTGTTAGTACCTCCCCCCCATTGTATACTCTTCCCCTGGGTTTTTGTTTCCCAGGTGCATTACTTTTCACTTCTTTGCATTGAATTTAAGCTATCATACTTTTAACCTTTCCTCCAACCTTGCCAAGTCCCTTCTCATCCTTTCCAGTGGAAGAAGAGTAAAACAAGAAGGTACTTATTGAAGGATCCCCTGTACCATACTGAATTTGTATGCCCTTAATCAAGACACAAAGCAGGTTGAATTCTTTCAGAAGCGCTTCTTGGACACAGTGAATGAACAAGGTAGACTTTGTATTATTGCATGGGAGCTCAATTGCACCCTGCCCCCAAATTGGATAGGTCAGATAATGGAGTGGCCTACAAGGGCAGGAGTAACTCTCAGAAAACTGATCCACAGGCTAGGGATGACCAATGCATGGAGACAAGCAAATCCCAAGATGCGGGATTACACATTTTACTCCACCCTGCATAAAACTTACACATGGTTGGACTACCTTATGGTCCCCCAGGACTGGGCACATACTATTTAGTTCTCATGTATCACATCCATTACAATGTAAGATCATGTACCAGTCTAGCTGGACCTGGCGATATAGCCAACCATCAAAATCTCCAGTTAAGCTGGCTCCATGGCGTCAAGCAATAGTGCATCGCTTTGGCATGCTGGCAGCCTGGGTTCATGCCCTGAGACTGAGCTGTTGGGGAGAAAGTTCAGAGTATCCCTTGGATGCTTCTATCTGGGGGGGGGCTGCATTGTGTCACTTCTACAGAGGCTTATGATGGGGGTTTGCAGTGATGTCCTTTGTGGCATGGGTGACCACATGTTGCCAGACATCCCCATCCCAGGACACTGCTGCAGCTGCATGCATTAGTGGGGAGGTTTGTAGGACAGAAAACTGGAAAATGACCCTCCCAGCCAGCTGGATGACTGCTGCCATCCCACCGCACCACTCTCCCCAGTGTGCACCACTACTGTCCCCAATGCCTGTAGTTCTGGATAAATCAGCGATTGTTACTCCTCTCGCCCATGTCCCCTCTTTCAGAGGAAGGTGGCCTCAGGGCAGGGATAAGCCAAACCCAAGTAATGCAGGATCCAGGTGGCAGAGCTGGCAGTGGGGGTGAAATTGATGAGCATCAGGGACATACGTGGCCCAAAGGAGTGGCAGGCTGTGGGGCCAGGGTAGGCAGAAAAAGATAACAGAAATAAAAAATCTCCAGTTGGGGTCTTAATGCATCTGTAAAATAAGCAGACTTTTCAAAACTTGGTGGATACCACAACTGCGGAATATTTAGTGCATAACAAGGTGGAAGATATGTCCAAGGGAGCCTGGTGGGATGGCTTAAATGCCACAGTAATGGAGAGAATAATTGCATATGCCTCTAACCTGAAAAAGATAGGTATAAATGTTGATGACTAGAAATGGAGCCATAAATATATGACATAGAATGTGAACATAAAAAACTCTGGATGAAAAGTATAAAAAAAGAGCTTGCACAGTATGGAAAACAGCTTCAAACCTCTTACAACATAATATTGAGGGAGAGATCAGATATGCCAGACAACGCTTTTATGAGGCTGGTAACAGCAGGTTGCCTGTTGGCATGTACTACTCACATCAGAATGGCATCTAGGTCAAGGAACAAATGCTCAGAATGAATAATGCAAAAGGTAAGTTTATTGAACAGCCCAACTCATGGACACTGACGAACAGAGACAGCCTCAGCACTTCAACTACATAGGTCTTCCTCAGGGACGTGCTAGATACTGTACAGTACATGTAGCATAATATTGCTAGATACATGCAAGATAATATTGAGGGAGAGAGATCAGATATGCTAGACAATGCTTTTATGAGGCTGGTAACAGAGCAGGTTGCCTGTTGGCATGGCAGAAAAGAAAGACCACAGCCAGCAGGGTGGTGTTAAAGCTTAGAAAGACCCCACCAGTGCACAGTGTGAAATGAACCACAAGCGAATTGTAGATACATTTGCTGAATATTATAAAGAGCTGCACACTGGGACTAAGGTACAGGGTAGGCACAAACAAAATAATTTTTACCAAAACCTAGGGTACTCTGAGCTACCGGAGGAGGCAAAGATTGATATAGACTGATCGGTAACTCAGGAGGAGTGACACAATGCAATTTGCAACTTAAAAACTAATAAGTCTCCCGGTACTAGAAACATTGAAACATAGGCAGTGATGGCAGAAAAAGACCAAAGGTCCATACAGTCTGCTGAGTTCACTATTTAGCCCTGGGGCATATATTGTTCCTCCAGGGTCCCAGCCCTCCCCACCCTCCCTCCATTCTCCTCCCGATTCTGACACCCTGAGCAACCACAGTGCCCTTCATTCTATCCCAGCCATCTTAAAACCGCTAACTGTTTTTGCACATACCACTTCGACTGGCAGCCTGCTCCTTGGCACCATCACCCTTTCTGTAAAATAATATTTCCTCATGTCCCTCTTGAACCTCCCTCCTATTAGATTCCACTCATGACCATGTGTGTGTGAGCTGGTATTCAAGTTAAATAGTTCCCCCCTAGTTCACCCTGTTAATTCCTTTTAGGAATTTGAAGGTCTCTATTATATTTCTTCTCTCCCTTCTGGTGTCCAGTGAGTTCATGTTCTGTGCCTCGAGATGCTCTTCATAGGACCTGCCCTGCTGTCACTGAATTATTTTTGTTACTCAGCACTGCACCGTCTCAAGCCTGTCCCTATCCTTCTGGATGTGAGGACCCCATAACTGGGCACAGTACCCTAGATGTGTCCTCACCAAGGATCATTGCAGGAGAAGTATTATATCCCTTTTATAGCTATTAATACCTCTCCCAATACATTCAAGAATCCTATTTGCCATGCTATAAGCCTTGTTGCACTTACTTGATTGCTTTAGGGAGTCACTGTGATAATTCCAAGGTCTTGTTCCTCAGCTGTGGTATTGAGTCTCACCACTCATATCCAGTGCTCTGTCCTGGGGTTCTTCTTCCATGCTGTAGGTGCATCACCTTGCACCTTTTTGGCATTAAATTTCAACCGCCAAACTACAAGCCACACCTCTGGCTTTTGCAAGTTTCTCTACATTTTCTTTATTCCCTCATCACTATCCACCCTCCAATAGAGCTTCATGTAATCTGCAAAGACACATAGCCTGCACTGGATTTCCTCACCAATGTTGCTGATGAACATGTCGATGATGACCTGATTCAGGACAGATCCCCGTGGAACCCCGCTCATGACCACTCTCTCCTCTGATTTAAACCAATTGACCACTCCCCTCTGCTGCCTCCCCTTTAGCCAGTTATCTATGCAGTTCACTATGACCTTAGTTACACCCAGATCCTCCATCTTCTTCTGCAAGCATCTGTGAGGTACTGAGTTGAAAGCGTTGCTGAAGTCAAAGTAGAGCGAATACACAGCATGGCCCATATCCAATTCCCTCATCACCCAGTCAAAGAAAACTATCAGGTTAGTCTGAAAAGACCTCCCTGCCATGAATCCATTCTGCTTACTGTTCTGGAGACCACTGCACTCCAAGTAGACCACAAGACCCTCTTTGACCAGTGACTCCATCAGCTTTCCTACAGTAGAGTTAAGACTGACAGGACTGACAAGGAATGATGGCATTACGGCTGAATTTCATAAAAAGAATGAGCGAGCCATTATCTCCACTTTTGACAACAGTGTGATGTGGGGTGCAGGAGGGGGAGGGGGCACCGTCATTGTGGTCCCAAGTCAAAATTTCAGTAATCGATAAACTGGGAAAAGAAACTGAGTTATGCAGTTCATATTGACTAATATCTCTCCTTGATGTTAATCAAAAAATCTTTATAGCCATTTTGGTCATCAGGTTACAAAGAGTATGTGGGGGACAGAGTCAGGGGCTCACATTTTTAGTGAAAATGGGGAAATCTCTGGCTTAAAGGGCGGAAGCTCTGAGCCTCCCTAAATTTGAGGGCGTTAATATGGAAAGTCTGTTCTAGATGTTCATGTTCCAGTTATGTGTGGTTCATAGCTTAGTGCTTATGAACATATAGTTGAATGATGCAGATGGTTGTTGGATACAAAGGCCAGCATATAATGAAGTGCTTAGGTACTTGGATGCTTGAATTGAGTCGTTTGATAATATTTGAAGGTTTGGCCTTTCTCTGTATCCCACCTGTAAGAAGGAAGCTTGGTTTAGAATTATGAAAGCCCTCCCGGTGGGATAAGAGTGCCTCAGAAGGAGGAGGTGTTGGGGAGGATGGTGGGTAACTGCGACTCGCTCTAAGCAGAGTGGGAGTCAGCTGCTTTCCTTAAATAGGCTGTGGAGGAGGAGCTTTTCCCCCACATAATCCCGGGCTAATCCCTGCAATTATGTGTGGTTCATAGCTCAGTGCTTATGTAACATATATAGTGGAATGATGTAGATGGTTGTTGGATACAGAGGCCAGCATTAAAGACAGTGTTTATTAGGTAGTAGTATAGAATGGTTGTGCTTAGGTACTTGGATGCTTGAATTGAGTTGTTTGATAATATTTGATGGTTTTGGTCTTTCTCTGTATCCCACCTGTAGGAAGGAAGCTTGGTTTAGAATTATGAAAGCCCCAAAAAAGAATATATATCAATGATTGTTCTTTAACTGAATGCTGAAGAGTCATGCAGGACAACACCTAATAATGATAGGAATAGACGATCATCTCCTCCAACTCCAGAGAGTGTGACCAGTAGCACCCAGGAGAGGAAAAACCCCCCTGGGGGGAAACCTCTGAGGACCCATGGCTACTGACCTGCCTGTCCTTCTGGGCATACTAAAGGAGAGAGATCCTAATTAAACTAAATTAATCAGCTAAATCTGAATTCTAATTTATAGAATTTAATCCAGATAAACGGAGCTTAAGAAGAACTGAATTGTAAATGTCCAGTGAAGTAATTTCCTCCTAATAAAGTCTGAGTCCGAGAATCCATGTACAATTCGGAGTGATGGAGAGTGGATATGAAGAACCTTCTTCCGGACTTCAATTGATAGAGAGCATAATCCAGGAAATGTATGACGGTGGAGATGAAGTTGATGACTGATGAATTCAATACAGGAGACCAGATGCAGATAGTTGCATCCAAACTTGACGTCAACAAGGCAGGATGAATAGAAGTAGTATGACTTCCTGATTTCTACTAGAGGGCTTGTATAGTATGTGTAATGAGAGAAGGCTTGTAGGCCAGGCTACCAACTGATGAATCCAGTTCTGATAAGTGAAGTATAGTCTTAGAAATTGATATGAAGACAATGGCTCTAGAGCTGAGCTGGATAATAGCAAGCTGTAGAGGATAATCGGAGACTCTGGTGCAAGGTATGAAGCATCCAAGTAGTAGAATATGGTGAGCCCAAAAAGTAAACAAGTCAGTTGTACTGCTAATCGAAGTGAGAGGTAGTAGGAGCAGGGATTGCACCCCGGAAGGCAGATGAGAAGGAACAGGATGTAGCAATCAGCCCCTGGAGAAAGTGCAGCTGAACTGATAGCTGGAGAGGTACGAGAGAGGCTGCTGATTCCAGTATGTGAAGCGCAGCCAGACCCAGGAATGTCAGCTGGTAGAAATCAAGCATGGAATATAGTCCCTTGACGAGATGTGCAGCAATCCATCAACTGTAGAGATATGAGAGGCAAGGAGCTCCAGGTAACATGAATGCAGCTACACCTATGAGGGTCAGCTAATAAATTAACAGCAGCATGGAGCCTCCATGCGACGCATCCTGAATCATCTTGGAGCACAGTAGTATCACAGCTGTAAGGTAGACTTAGAGAATATAATGATGCTGAGGACTGAGGTATCCAGATCAAGGAAGGCTGGGATCGCATGGAAGACTGAGGCAGAGATATGGCAACTGGATG
Organism: Neoceratodus forsteri; assembly: GCA_016271365.2. Classification (NCBI taxonomy): domain Eukaryota; kingdom Metazoa; phylum Chordata; order Ceratodontiformes; family Ceratodontidae; genus Neoceratodus; species Neoceratodus forsteri. Next base: position 1,546,940,492 of record CM057455.1, on the reverse strand, counting down.
AGAGGAACAACATGCGAACGGCAGGTAGTCAATGTCTGAGGCAGCAATAACTGGACAAACTTGAATAGTCAAGCACAAAAGCCCCAGATGAAGAGAACGGAAGGTGTAGTCAATGGAGTAGCATCACATCGCCCAAGAAGTGGTAAAACACAACTAGGATAAGGAAGTTCTTCAAGAGAAGCTCAACTAAGCATCTCGGAAAGGTGAAGCATCAGAAATGTCATACAGAAGCGGCAGGCAAGCATCCAAGAACATATGATTGAAGAAATGGCCATATGCGGATCCAAGGAAGGAGCTTCCGGCTGGCTGAACCAGGAGCAGGTAGGCATATAGTAGCATGTGTAAAACTCCAGGACCCGAGCAGGGTGAGGCCAAAGAAGGGCAAAAGTAGGAAAACATCCCAGCCCGATGGGCAAAGGCAGGACATAGAGCTGTGAATCTCCAGGCCCTGAGCTGGACGAGGCAGGCATAGAGGAGAAGTAGGTAAACCTCCCAGCCCGAAGGATGAAGGCAGGTCATAAAAGCAGGCGATTATGGCACAGTAATATATAGGAACAAAAGACCTCTGGGCCCATAGGGGCACAGGTCTGACTAAATGTGATGGCTAACCTCTGGCTTCGCAGGTGAGGCAGGTTGCAGAGCAGTGATAGATAGTGCAATGAAATGTCGAACTGTATGCAAATGCTGAGGTCACGTCTTGGTACGTAGATATCGCAGTAAATATGGAAACATAGATTAGGTGGATGCCAGTTCATGAGGAGCGCAGTAAAGTAGAATAGCTGGTTAGTTGTGATGACTTCCAAGACCTGGGAGGGCAAGCACGGAATATGAGCAAGTAAGGCATGAAAACATCAAAACGTGAATCCATATTAAGAAACTCCTTGACTAGCTGCCATGGCAGCAGGTAGGCATAGATAGCAGAAGCAAATCTGTAGGCCCCGAGACGGCGAGGCGGGGAAATAAAATAGCATACCCTTGGCCTGAAGCGGAAAGGAGGTCATAGAATTAGGCAATATGAGGCAGCTGGACCCCCCGAAGTCAGCTAGTAACGACAGCAAGGTGGCAGCTAGACCCACACAAGCTAGCATGAGCGGCTGGACCACATGTATGCCAGTCGATAAGGGAGATGCAATAAAGTAGATGCAGCGAGCAGCAGGGTAAGCATCTAGGGACGTGAAGTAAATCCTGAGATGTAATGGAAACAAGACAATAGTGAAGCATGAAGAGATATCTTAGACAAATGGAGCAAGGAGGTAATTGCAGCATTATAGCAGGGCTGTGTCCAGCTGAGGAATCCTGAGGCTGAAGGCAATGAATCAGCAAAGCCCATATGAGGTGTAGAATGAACGAGGCAGGCCACTCGTAGGTCAGCTGAAGAAAAAAATAGAAAGTGATAACTAGGCTCCACGTAGGCAAGCATAACTGCAAATCCTCAAGTAAGGTAGCTTTAGGAGAGCAAGACGAGTACCCAGAAGGGGAAGCACAAGTCAATGATTCACATAATCGATCCTGAAGACTGAATCCAGGAATGTGCCAAGGCGTGATAGGGTAGAACTTGATCTCGCTAATGCTTGTAGGCACACAGGAGCAGATGTAAGTGGGAGGTAGGCAGTAAGATAAACCAAGTGTCCCAATATGCAGTGTTGTAGACATCAGGAGTAGCAGGCAGTATGCAGCAGACAAACAATGGGATCCATCTCAGGCCAGCTGGGGAATAACACGCAATGAGACAGGGCAGAAGGCAGGTAGATATGCGGGGGACCGTCTGAGCACAAGCCTGAGTTCAAGTAGAAGCTTAAAGGGTGTAAAGGGTACTGTGAACCAGCTAATGTTGTTACAGGGAAAGGCCAGCCGACAGCTATATGCCCAGTTGAGGAATGAGCAGTGTAGTATGTGCAAAGCCTATTGTCATGATAACCGAGGAAAACAGCAGAGGTAGGAGAAATGACTACCCGTACCTGATGATTGAGCTGCTCAGTAATGCAGAATTAGGAGCAATAGCCGTCACAATCCTGGTAAATGTGTATCGTTGCTATAGTGACAGCGGCCTCTAGTGTCTGCATAGGTAGGAACCTGGAGACCCAGCAAATGAAGCTTGAAGGCAAGGCTGAAGCTCCGTTGCATGGCATGCACATATATGGCAAATGCTAGAAAGAAAAGCCACATCAGGAGAAACATGAGGTGCTCAGTGTAACTGTCCAACCAAAAGCAGCACTAATATGGTGGCGCTAAGAGAAGCGGACTAAACAGGCCGAAGAGAGGAGCCACAGTGCAGAGACAGGCGTAATGTAAACAGTCCAGAGGACAGGAAGTCTTTCGAGAGCAGCCGAGGCACGAAGCGTACATGATGGCAGTTGGAGGCTGAGGAGAAACGAGTGAAAGGACAACACGAACTACGGAACTGCGACTGGAGGACGGAACCCCCAAAGTTAGAGAACAAATGGGAGGGAGGGGAGGAGGAAAAACAAACGATAGAGAGCAAGGCAGGAGCACAGAGGGAGAGAGGGGGCGGGGGGACAGAGCCAGCCCCAGTGCACAGCACAAGCGAATGCAGACAGTGCGACTCACTCTAAGCAGAGCGGGAGACAGCTGCTTGTTTTAAATAGGCTGTGGGGGAGGAGCTCTTCCCCCACATAATTACAGGAAAGCCTATCAATTATCATCCAGCATTTTAGCTGGCAAAACTTTTTGATGTGCTGGAGAGAATGTGGTCAGGTGGGCACACGCACACACACACACACACACAGCACACTTTTTTTGGCTCTGTCCAAAATTAATTGAGTTTTGGGGAAAAAAAAGAAATCACACCTGGACCATACATGGAGTGTGCCTCATAGTTTTAAGTCTATGACCTTGGGATTTCCCATGAAGAAAGCAGGCACACACAAAATGAGACAACTGAGTACTTTGCTGTGCATGGTGGCCTTTAAATTCATTACAGCACACTGGCTCTCTAAGACATCCCCAGAGGTGGGGAATGGAGGTCCAGAGTGCAAGAAATGCAGACCATGGAATAAATGACAGCTGAGCTAAACATAAACATGGACAAATACAACACTCTGTGGGCTGCATGGGACACTAGCTGATTTGGTTCACATCAGCCGTGGGTCAAGCTTTGAGGACAGAACGGGGGCCTAATGCCACTTAACTGAAAGCTTAGCTGGGGAACCTGATAATATGTTTATCCCTTTATTTTCCTTTTCTTTTTGTTTTCCTACCCCCAGACAGGATCACATAACTGACAGATCCCCATACAGTCAGACAAAGTGGGAATTAAATGACAAGATAAAGACCAAGAAAACACCACACAGGTCATGTTTAATTTCAGCTGTTACAGTTAGTTGGACTGTTGCTCTATTCAATGCACAAGTTGAAAGAATAAACATGAATTTTTAGCTCATTGCAGTAAATAGAACCAGTGTAAAAAAACTGTACCAACCTGACCTTGTACAACTTTAACCTAAGTTCACTATGCTGGATTTCTGACACTATAACTGTACTCTGTCATTAAATTTGGTGTATGTGCTTATCAACTTGTCACAGTATTTTAGATCCTTGAATAAAAATGAGTTAAAAAAAAAAACTGAAAAAAACCCAGCTGCCATGCCCTTGACCACTCCTCAAATGTTCTCAAGTCTCAGCACATTCTTTTCACCAGTCTGGAGTGCCCACACTATTGCAGATTTTGGTGGCATCCACAGAGGCAAACATTCCCTTCCAGCTCCTCTGCAATGTTACCTACAAAGACAAAGAAGTGGACTGTTCCTAGTGCTGAGCTCAGTGGTACCCTGCTTGTTACCCTTTCTTCCTTCCTTCCTTCCTCAGAGTGAACTCCATTTACTACCACCCTCTGTCACCTATCCTTTAATCAATTTGTTACCCAGTTTAACATCTTTGAACCCACCCCTAAGCTGCCCAGTTTTCTTATGAGTTTCTTATGTGGAACAGTGTCAAAAGCCTTATTAAAATCTAAGTAGGCCATGTCCACAAGTCTGTCATGATCTGTTTCCTCAGTCACCCCATCAAAGAAATCTGTCAGATTCATCTGGCATGAACTCCCCCCTGTGAATCTGTGTTACCTTGGGTCTTGTAATACACTGGATTTAAGATACTCTACAATCTTTTCCTTTAGAAGTGACTCCAATAGCTATCTCATCCCCGATGTCACACTAACTGGCCTATAACTGCCAGCCTCCTCCCTGCTACCTCTTTTGTGAAGCAGGAGTACATCTGCTCCCCCCTTTCCTCTGTAACCACTACTGTTTCCAATGAGTTGTTAAAAGAACTGTCAGAGGTGCAGCCAGTACCTCACTAAGCTCCCTCAGTACTCTTGGATGTACCCTAACTGGCCCCATAGCTTAGTACACTTCCAGATTTTTGAGTCTCTTCAGGATTGTCTCCTCTGTAAAGGGACTTGTGTCTACCTCCCCCTCTCCAGTGCCCCTGTTGCTTTTATTTAGCTCATCCCCTTCCCCTTCCATTATGAAGACATAACAAAAAAATTTTTTCAGGATATCTGCTTTTTCCTAATCCTCCTGTACACAGTCTCCACCTGCCCTTCTTAACCTCACAATCCCTCCTCTATACTTTCTCTTTTCACTTATGTACCTGCAAAATGTCTTGTCCCCTTATTATTACCCCTTGGGATGTTCTTTCCTCAGTTTGTGCCTTTGCACTCTTCACTGCTTTCCCTGTGCCCTCTGCTTCTTCAGATACACCTCCATGTCCTCTTCACTCTGTGTCTCTTTATACCGCCTAAAAGCTACCCTTTCAGCATTTACCTTTTCAGCCACTTCATTCAAGAACTATAGTGGTCTCTTTTTCATCTTGTTTTTGCTCACTTCCTTTGCATAGAGGTTTGTTGCCTTCACTATGCCTTCCCTTAGCTTAGCCCCCTGTTCCTCCACCCCACCCAGGCTATCCTCCACTAGGTCATCTCTGAGGCATTCACCCATTTTTTTTAAATCTGCCCTGTTGAAGTCCAGAACCCTCGTCCTTGTGTGGTTCTCTTTTACTATCCCCCTTATATTGAACCACACTGTACTGTGATCACTGGTCCTCAGGTGGCCTCCCACCTTGAAGTCTGCAATACTGTCCCTGTTAGTGAGCATCAGGTCCAGTATTGCCCCTTTATGAATGGGCTGCCTGATTAGTTGCCTGGGAAATTCCCCCTGCAAGGAGTTCAGGATGTCCCTGCTTCTATCTGAAGCTGCGACTGGGAGGCTCCAATCTATGCCCGGCAGATTAAAGTCCCCCATGAGCAGCACCTCTCTTTTTCTGCCATTGTGCCAATGGCTTATACCAGTGCCTTATCTAAATTCTCCCCCTCTGTTGGAGATCTGTAGATCATACCAGTGTGAATAGTGGCTCTATTTCCTTTCCCTAGGGTGATTCACTGTACCTCCAGCTCCTTCATTCCCCCCTGGATTCCCTGTGTCTTCATGACTTTGATACTTTCCCCTACATGCAGCACCACCTATCTCCCTTTCTACCCACCCTATTTTTCCTGAACTGAGTATAGCTTAGTATGGCCATGTCCCAGGCACGGCTTCCAGTGCACACCATGACTCAGTAATGGAAATGATATTCAAGTCCACCATTGCCACAATGGCCTGTAGTTCCAGAATATTTTTTCCTATACTTCTTGTTTTTGCATACATGGCCTTCCACAATATCATCTTTATGCTGATGACACAATTATATATTTGGCTGATTCATCAGTGGTACTCATTCAGTCAGTATTACAGCAGACTTTTGATTATTTACAGGATTTTTTGTTGAGATCTAAATTAGTTTTAAATGAAAAAAATCCCAGGTAATGGTATTCCATAGGGGGAATTGGGTAAATTTGGAGCAAGATGGATTGCAAATTAAAACCTATACTGGTGGTATTTTGCAACAAGTTGATAAATATAAATATTTGGAGGTTTATTTAGATAAAACACTTAATTGGCATAGTTATTTTGAGCATACTTTGATGAAAATAGGAAAGTGTTTAGGATCCCTATATAGACTAAGGAATAGTATGTCTCTGGAAGTTAGAAAACTTGTGGTCGCTGTGGTGGTATTACCCATGTTAGAATATGGGAACTTGATTTACATGGGTGCATCAAAAGAGCAGTTATACAAGCTTGATGTTATGTATAATAAACTGGCAAGATTTATATTAGGTGCACCAAGGATGACACATAGACTAGATATGTATAGGGACTTGGGTTGGTATACCTTATCTCAAAGCAGAGGCCTAAGTTTAATTTTATTTGTGATGAAATGTATATCTGGGAAAGTGCCAGAGTACTTGGCAGGGGGTATTGAAATTAATAATCCTATAAGGGGATTGCGTTCTGCAAGTAGTCTGGAATGTATGATACCAAAACGGAGAACGGTCTGGGGAAATAATCATTTTATAAGTGTTGGACCTCTCCTGTGGAATTCCTTACCTGGGATGGATCCAGAAGCAAATGATTTGATACCTTTTAATGGACCAACATAGATGTAACAATAAGAACAAAGTGCTCTAGCTTTCGGACCAACCAGTCCTTCTTCAGAAGCTCATGGCAGTTGTTTAGAAAATACAATACTTATAACAGCTAGATAATGCAGAGAAAAACAGAAAAAAATCCCCATTGGTTTAAAATACTCATTTAAAAAAAAAAACAGAAGATGTTGTCAGAGAAGTTTAACAGTACAATACTGCCCTCAGTCTGAAAGAACCTTGGGTTCAGATGTGCTTGGTGCAACACACATACAAAGAATCCTACTGCATATAAATTTAATTGACATAAGATAACACTGCTGAAGCAGATAACTCCTAAATCAATCTATGAGTGTCACAATTAGTATAAGGATGTGATTACTGAAAGTCAACCCCCACCCAGCTAAAAGACAAACTAAGATAGTTATAGGGCTCGTGAAATTACAATGTATGCATTAAAGACAAGAATTACCAGTAAAGTTGTCTTAAAAACATCAGTGCACACTGTGATGTGTAAAACCTAGCTGGACATGTCACCCAGCTGTATTCTCAAGCTAAATAAAAGGCCCAAGAGATTGCAAAAACCTCAGGACTATATAAATGATAATTTAAATATAAATTGATAATATTAGTGTCAAACAAAAAACTCTAGTCGAGGAACCTCAAGGAATTAAGGCCATGCAGCCTGATATGTACTGATGTCAATATATTCTGAGAATGTAACAACTTGATGTACCACAAGTGTCTAAGGAATCTGAAAAAGAGATAAAAATGTAATTTCTCTCCTCCTCTTCATACAAACAATACCATCTAACCCACCCCACATCACAATATCTGCTTCAGCAGTGTTATCTTATGGCAATTAAATTTATATGCAGTAGGATTCTTTGTATGTGTGTTGCACCAAGCACATCTGAACCCAAGGTTCTTTGGGACTGAGGGCAGTATTGTACTGTTAAACTTCTCTGACATCATCTTCTGGTTTTTTTTTTAAATGAGTATTTTAAAACAATGGGGATTTTTTCTGTTTTTCTCTGCATTATCTAGCTGTTATAAGTATTGTATTTTCTAAACAACTGCCATGAGCTTCTGAAGAAGGACTGGTTGGTCCGAAAGCTAGAGCACTTTGTTCTTGTTGTTACATCTATGTTGGTCCATTAAAAGGTATCAAATCATTTGCTTCTGGATCTATTCTTGCAAGGACCAATACGGCAACTACTAAATCTAGATTTTTACCTGGGATGCTAAGACCGCTAAAAAAAAAATTCCAGTTAAATTTAATAAAGGACTGGCTCATTGAGCACATAAGTATTGAGGGGGATTTAGTTTAGGAAAAAGTATGGAAAATCTGTTTTGTATTTATTTTATGTGTTGAGTGTACTGTTTTTAAGTTAGTGTAAAGATATATGTATTTCCATTTGTCTTTCCATGTTATCTTGTCTAATGTTAAGTGATATGTTGTATTTATTATATTGATATGACTAATGTATAAGTGACCTGAAGAGTAACTGGTTTTGATCCTCTGGACCTCACTGTAAAGGAGCCTTGCTCAGTGGAGTAATCCATATTCATTATTTTATGAATAAAAATTTTACCTACCTACATTTTGTTACCCCTCTGCCTGCTACCCCCCCATGTCCTTTTTATCCTGTCTCCTTTTCCCCTCTCTTTCTGCAGTTTGTGTTCCCATCTCATTTCACTTCAGTCATTCTGCTTATGTATTTTGCACCCTGGGGGATTTACCTCCCTTTGACTCCTCCCAATGTATGACTTGTTGAAAATGAATTTGTTGCATTGTATGTGTAACAGTTTGTTCATGAATTTGTATTTTGTTATGTATTATTTTTATACAAATACACAGGACACCTTGAAAACAGCACCTCTGATCCTAATGGCGAATTCTACTCTACATCTTCCTGTATAAAAATAAAGATTTTTACTACTGCTACTACTACTACTACCACTACTACTACAGTTTTCTCTGCTACAGTCTGTGTGGTTGAGGGGCAGTTTATGCCTCCCTGATTTCTTCCACCACCCCGCATCGGCTAGTTTAAATGTTTATCAAAGTAACACTTAAACCGTCCACCGAGGACTGTGATTCCCTTCCTAGACGGATGCAGGCCATCAATGCTGTATAGGTCCTTTTCCCTCAGGTTGGCACCAGTCCTCAATGTAGCTGAACCCCTCTTCTTTACACCATTCCTTCAACCATGAGTTGAACCGCCTGGTACGGAGATTCCCATCCTCCCACCTGCTGTACACAAGCAGCACCTCAATGAGAGCCACTGAGTACACTACATGCCTAAGACCCCATCTCAGCTTCCTAAAATCCCCCTCCATTGTCCCAGTCCCATCCCTAGCCAGGCTGTTTGTCCCCAGGTGGACAATGACATTTGGCTCCCCCTCCTGCCCTGCCACCCTAGTGATCCTTAGGATACGCTTTTCATCCCTTTGAACAGAGGTGCCAGGTAGGCACCTCACCTCCCTCCTTTCCTCCCTTCCTGTTCCCAATTCTACCCCACTGATGATCGCGTCTCCCACCAGAAGTTGCTTCCTCCTTTTCTGGGGTCTACTCACTCCCAGCTTGGGGTCTCTTCTAGGGAGGATCCCCACATCCTCCTGGTTACTACCATGGGTGCCTTCTCATTGAATTCCTGTCCCACCAGAGCAGCAAATTAATTTTATTGTGACATCAGCTGAGAAATGTGCCCCCAACCTGCCACTGCTAACCTCTCAGAGTCCACAACAGAGCAACCAGCCCTCCTCCTTGGCATCCTCTGGAGCAATGGTGGTAGAATTGGTGGCCCCTGGGTGGGGGAAGAGATCTCCTGAATCCTAGCCAGTTTGACCCAGATTCTAGGGACCGCCTTCCTCAGCCTTGAGGGGTGTATGCAGATGGGGCAGCACCTCAGTCTCCAGAAGGTCTCTCTGTAAACTGCTACTCCACAGTCACTGCACTGCATCACTCCCAATATTCCCAGTCCTTTACTCACTATGTTAACTGGAAGAACTTGAACCCATTACCGTAGATAGGGTGTTCTAATTTTCCCCTTTTTTTGATTTGCTTAACCACTTTATTACGAGACCCTAGATAAGTTGCTTTAAGGTTTCCTTTTTGCTTATTTTATTTTCTTTTTACCTTTACCAGAGATAGGTGTTACCACTATTCCCACACTACAGGTGCTTTTAGGTTGTCCCTTTTAACTTGCCTTTACCCCTTTGCATGCGTGCTTGAGATAGGGTGTTTCTTTCCTTCCCACACAACCAGGGCCCACAAGAGGGTGGGGGAGCCGGTGATAATTCCCAGGGCCTGGCACCAAGGAGGTACCTGGGCCACCTGGCATGATACTGTATGCAGCTGCATAGGGGCCCTAGAGTCTGAACTTTTCCTGGGGTCCAGAATTCCTGTCATGGTGCCTGCACACAATAGGTTGTGTCTGCTTGTATGAACTGGTTTCTCTCTGTTGTTAACCCCTTACCTTCTTCCAGTAATCCCTTACACAGGCAGTATAAGGCAAACAGGTACTTTTCCTTACCTCAGTGGACCAGCAGAGTTTCCTGTGTGCCTGCTGTCATCTGCGAATACATAAGATGTCACTCCTGCTCTGTTCCACTGATGAACTGGGACATGAATTATCCGTGATTTTTAATAAATGTGTGTTATGTAGATCCATATAAAACATGGAACACACATACTACTGTACAGTATTTCACTTTCTTCAGCCTTTCTTTATATATTGTAACTTGCTCCTCTGATCTCAGCAGACAAAGTAAGGAATGATGCATGTGAGTTACATCAGTCAAATTATACAATGGCAAGAAAAAATCAAGGACTCTGAATGGCTGTTGAACCCTATACACAGTGATGTTCTTACATGATAACATCACTGTATTGAGGGCAGGCAGCGAAACAAAATCATGACCAAACTGGAACCACTGCCCACCTCATGCCCACACAACCAAACATTCACCAGCTTTACCCCCCAGCTCCCCCAACACCAATTCATCCTTAAGTCTCACACTCAGAAAAACACAATGGTACACTTGCACAACTGTTTCTTATTTTCAGAACTACTGCCTTCAACTTTGTAAAATTGAAGCTTGTACATAAAACTGCTGCTCCCTGTGGCACGGACATTCTCATAATGTACATTAGGGACAAGCGGCTTCACTGAACCATGCAGATCATGACTACCGGCCGTGTGGTTCACTGAAGCCATTCAGGTCAGACTTAGATTAACCCTGCAAGAAAGCCTGACTCCCTGTCATGCTTCCTGGTGAAGGCAGAAGCTGTGACACCTCAAGCTAAGCACTAACTCCACCACTTCTCGGTTCCCCCTGTAGGCAGTGGAATCATGCGAGCGCGTGCAGACTTCAAATGCCACGCTCGCTCCTAACTGTGCCAGACTCTTGGAAAGAATGGCTGCATTTTGCCAAAATTTAAACTGTTAAAAAAATAAAGCCATACCTCCAATCACTCCTGTCCCACAGAACACAGCCGCGGTGGCTACACTCACCAATTGAGTCACCTCAGTGATTCTTGGGATCGGCTCGGTGGCCAGACTCCTCAGGTCACAAAAGAAAAAGGGCTACATTTCTTGCACAAATTAAAAAAAAAAGCAATAAAGGGACAGACAAGGGCCACCTTGTATAACAGCACTGGGAGACACAGAAAAACAGTGAAAGGGGCGACAGTGGGGGGTGGGGGTAAGACAGAGACAAATACAAAGCTACACGCAGCCTACAGTAAATGGTGCCTTAAAGGGACTATTTTTTGGTCAAATTTACAAGTCATCAGTTTAAAACAAGTAAAATTCATGTAAGACAAAAGAACCTTTGTCTGTATCTTAATTAGAACACCATCTAATAAAATAATACACAATGAGCCATTGTATAATAGCAATAAGGCACTCCAGGGTGTGTGTGTTATTGTATAATAATGTCATTCCTGGGGTGGTGAAAGCACTGAGTGATGTTATTACACAATAACACACACCCTGTCATGCCTTATTGCTTAAATAACCAGTAAGAACATGGTACCACCCTTTTCACCTGTGAGTCCAACATGGCGTATCAGCATGGGTCTGTTCAAAAATAGTCAGGGCAACATAATAAAGAGTGCAAAAGAAAATAAGAAAATGGGAAGAAAAAAAAGGGATTGTTAGTTGCAGTTTTTTCTTAAATGAGAACTAAAACATTTTTAGTGACTACAGTACCATTACTTTACTAGCATAATTAAAACAAATCAGATAGAAACAGAAATATAGAATCTGTCAGCAGATAAGGACTTGATCTCTAGTGTCACCACAGACCCTACTCGGTTTCCAGCACCCCCAACCCCCACTGCTAAGATCCCTCTCTGTCTATCCCATGCGTTCTTGAACCCTGTCACCATTTCCACCCCCATCTCCTCCACTGGTAAGCTGTTCCATGTGTCCACCACTCTCTCCGTGAAGAAGTACTTCTTCACATTTCCCTCTGAGTCCCTCCCCAATTTCATTGCATGACTCCTTGTCCTTGAGCATCTTTTTCTGTGGAAAATGCTTCCCTCCTGCACCTTGTTTTTGCCTGTGAGGTATTTGAATGTCTCTATCATATCCCCCCTTTCCCTCTTTTCCTCCAGGGAGTACATGTTAAATTGCTTAAGCCTTACCCCATAGGGCTTTTGATGCAGTCCATGCACCATTTTGGTTGCCCTCCTTTGTGCTGCCTCCACCCTCTCAATGTCTTTACAGAGGTGGGGCCTCCAGAACTGTACACAGTACTTGAGGTGTGGTCTAACCAGTAATCTGCATAGGGGTACTATTACCTCCCTCCTTCTGCTGGTGATTCCCCTTTCTATGCAACCCAGCACCCTTCCAACCTTTCCCACTGCTTGGTTACAATGCTTCGTTACCTTCAGGTCATCAGAAATTATCACCCCAGTTCTCTTTTCCTCATCTGTAACTGTTAATACTTCTCCTTCCAGTTGGTATGCTGCCCCCTGGGTTCTAATGCCCCAAGTGCATTATTTTGCACTTCTTTGTGCCCAGCTGCCAATACCTTGACCATTCTTCTAAGTTTTCTACATCTTCTCATTTTTTCCACTCCTCCCGGTGTGTCTACTCTGTTGCAGAGTTTTGTGTCATCTCTGAATAGTCATACTTTCCCTTCCAGCCCTTCTGCAGTGTCATTGATGAAGATGTTGAAGAGGACAAGCCCTAGTTCTGATCCCTTTGGTACTCCACTGGACACTTTGTCTACTTCAGAGTGACTTCTGTTTACCACCACCCTCTGACTCTTATTGCCCAGCAAATTTTCCGCCCATGCTACTGCCTTAGGACCTACTCCTAGGCTTCCCAGTTTGTTTAACAGCCTTTTATGTGGAAAGGTGTTGAAGGCCTTGCTGAAATCCAAATAGGCAAAGTCCACCACTCATACTTGATCCACTTCACTGGTCACCCAACGCACTCGATCAGGTTTGTCTGTCAGGACCTTCCCCCCGTGAACCCATGCTGCCTCTGATCCTGCAGGTTATTGGTTATTAGGTATTCCCCAATTCTTTCCTTTAATAGTGTTTCAATTACCTTGCCTATCACCGACATTAGGCTGACTGGCCAGTTTCCTTACTCCTCCCTATTTCTACTTTTGTAAAGTGGGGCTACATCTGCCCTCCTTCAGTCCCCCCCGGTACCTCCCATGTTTTTAATGACATGTTGAAAAGCACTGTCTGAGGTGCAACTAGCTTCTCTTTTTGTTCCCTCAGTATCCTGGGGTGCACCCCATCTGGCTCCATTGCTTTGTCTACCTTTATCTTTGATAGTTCCCAAAGCACTCTTTCTCCTGTAAATTGTTTTGTGTCCACTTCACATCTCTTTATACCCTTGCCCTTTACCCTTGGCCTGTTTCCTTCCCCCTTCCTCGTAAATACTGAAAAGAAATAGTTGTTTAATACATCCACTTTCGTGGTCCTCTTCCACACTGCACCTTCCTTCCCCTTTCAGTTTTACTATTCCACCCTTTGTCCTTCTTTTTTCACTTATGTATCTAAAAAATATTTTGTCTCCCTTTGTCACTGACTTGGCAATCCTTTCCTCTATATGTGCCTTTGTGCTTCTAACTACCTTCCCCGCCTCCCTTTGTTTCTCTTGGTAAGCCGCCCTATCCCCCTCCTTTTGTACATTTTTTTGTATGTTCTAAATGCCCTTTTTCTTCTTACCTTTTCTGCTACTTCCTTAAAGAGTCATAATGGTCCCCTTTTTCTCTTGCCGTTGCTCACCTGCCTTACACAGAAGTTTGTATCTTGCCTAATTCCCTCTTTTATTTTTACCTGCCTTTCCTCGACTCCCCCAGTTTTCTTATCCCCACCAGGGCTTCCCTCAGGCATTCTCCTAGTTCCTAAAAATCTGCTTTCCTGAAGTCCAGGACCCTCACCCTTGTGTGAGTCAATTCTGACCCAGTCCTTACCTCAAATCACACTGTATGGTGGCCACTGTTTCCCAGGTGGTCATCCACTCTGACATGAGTCACACTGTCCCTGTTTGACAGTGCTAAATCCAGAAATGCCCCCTCATGAGTGAGTTCCAACACTAATTGCATGGGGAACTTGCCTTGCATGGATTCCAGTATGTACCTACTCCTGGTTGTAGCTGCAGTGGGGGAGACTCCAATCCACATCCAGTAGATTGAAGTCTCCCACTATCAGTTCCTCCCCTTAGCAAGCCATCCTCTGGATTGCTTCCACCATTTCCTTATCAACCACTTCCTCTTGTGTTGGAGGTCTGTAGATCACTCCTGTTCTAATAGCAGACCCTTTCCTTCTTTCCAGAGTGATCCATAGTATCTCCATGACTCCCTGCTCCCCCTGTATTTCTGTTTCTTTTATGTTATCCCTTACATATAGAGCCACTCCTCTCCCCTTTCTACCTACTCTATCCCTTCTGAACAGCATATATCATAAAATGGCTACTTCTTAGTCCTGGTTTGCATTGCACCAGGTCTCCATGATGGTGACCTAGTCCAGGTCCACTTCTGCCATGGTAGCCTTGTTCAGACTTGCTGCCACCCTCTAGCCCTTTTCCCTTTTGCCATCCCTTTTCCTGTCTACTATATTTTTTAGTTTTTTTCTTGCCTTGTATCCCCTGACATTCATTGTTGTTTGCCCCTTGTCAGGTATTTTCTCTCTCCTTGCATTCTTTATTTGTCTCTTGAGCTTGTGGGGGAGGCAGTGTTTGTTTTTCTGCCTCCTTCTGCCTTCCCCCTTCACTAGTTTAAATGCTTGCCAATGAAGCATTTAAACCGCTCACTGAGGACCATGGTTCCCCCTCTGGCTGGATGCAGGCCATTGCTTTTGTACAGGCCTTCATCCTCCCAGGTGGGGCCCCATTCCCCAATGAAGCTGAACCATTGTTCACTGCACCATTCCTTCAGCCATGCCTTGAAGTCCCTGATGTGGCGTTCCCTAGCCTGCCCCTGGCCGAGGACAGACAGCACCTCTGAGAAGGTCACAGAGAGTGCTACCCACCCAAGACACCTCCCCAACTCCCTAAACCCCTCCTGCACTACCTCTAACCCTGCCTCTAACTTTGTCAGGTCATTTGTCCTCAGATGGACAATGATATCTAGCTCCCCCTTGCTACTTTCCTGGTGATCCTCAGGATCCGCTCTCTATCCCTCCGAGCTGTGCTTCTGGGTAGACACTTTACCTCCCTTTCTACCTCACTTCCTGACCCCAAATCTATAGTGAACTGGGTCAACTGTTTGATTATTTGATAGGGTACAGGTAGTGAGGATTAGAGGGCACCTATCCAATGAGGGACCAGTGACCAGAAGTGTTCCTCAGGGCTCGGTACTGGGACCAGCCTTATTTTCTCTTTTTATATCTGATATGAATAAACATATTAAAAGTTATTCTGTAAAATTTGCTGATGAAACCAAAATTACTAACGTGGTTAGAACAGAACAAGGTATTCAAACTATTAGGAAGGACCTTACCTTCCTGGAATGTTGGGCAGAAATGAATGGCATGGTATTTAATACAAAGAAATGTGTGGTGATGCATTTCGGCAATAATAATGCATGTAGTAATTATTACCTAGCTGGCAAACTACTCAAGAAGGTCAATAGTATCCACAACCTTGGTATCCACATTACAAAAGATCTTAGGTTCAGCAGTCACTGTACTGATGTGATTACTAAGGCAAATGGAGTGATTGGTTGCATTAAAAAATCTATCACATCAAGGAACTGGGCATGTATAATCCCATTGTATAAGGCATACGCTAGGCCCCACCTTGATTATGGCTCATCACTTTATGGAGCCCCTGATGGAGAAGAGATGTGGACTGTGTCAAGAGAGTATAAAGGAGAGTAACATAGATAATAGATGGCCTAACTGATATGCAATATGATAAGAGGTTGTCAGTGCTGAATTTATATTCCCTGGAAACTAGAAGAACTGGGGGGACCTTTTATTGATGTATAAAGTGTCGAGAGGCACATTTAATGGACAACCTTGGTCTAGCATTTAATGTAAGAACATTTAATCTCAGAAGTCATAACTTTCAACTAACTTTAACATATCCTAGGGGAAAGGACAGAAGTAATTATTACATTCAGAGAATTATACCCAAATAGAATGCCATTCCTAAAGAGATAACAGAAGCAAACATCCTTAGCGTCTTTAAGAGTAAACTTGATGTCTACTTACTCAACAAAGATAAGGGTCAAACTATGCCTGTGCTCTGGGGATGTACTTAAATGGGCCTAGTGCCTGCTGTGCATGCAACCTTTTTGAGTAGAAACTCTATCCCTCTGATGATGGAGTCCCCCACCAGGATTTGTGTCCTTTTCCTCCTCTGGGGTCTCCTGCCACCAATCCTTGGGGCTCCCTTGTGGAGGACCCACTCATCATCCCTGGTCACTACACTGGGTGCCACTGTGGGACCTTCTCGTTTCTCCAAGATGGCATAGGAATTCCAAAGTTGCACCAGCTGGGGGATGTGCCTCTGCCCGGCCCCCTCACCCTCCCTAAGCCCACTGTAGTCCATCTGCTTCACCCACCTGGCAACGTCTGAGGAAGCAGTGGCAGACTTGGTCGTCCCTGGGTTGGGGAGGGGGCTACCTGAATTTGAGCCAACTCTGCCCCCTGACTAGCAACCTCCTCCCTCACAGCCCAGTGAGGTGCCTGCAGATGGGGCAACACCATAGCATCCGGAAGGTGCTCTTGAAGACAGCTGTCTCACAGCCACTGCATTGCACCACTCCTATCATACTCTTATTTTTTTCTCTCTCTTCTCTCACCCCCCCCTTCTTCCTTTTCACCTCTCTTCTCTTTCCTCTCTCCTCCTTTCTCCCTACTTATCTGTGCTACTGGGCTTTGGTTAAGCCCTTCTCTGCTTCCTAATAGAATGGGAGTGGATTACAAGCAACTCAAGTCAACATTATTTTTTGTTCCTACCTTTCCTGTTCCTGACAGGAAGTTCAGGTGTCAGTCAACTTGTATTACCTATATATTTAGGGATAGATAGGGGTGGGTGGAGGGGTTGGTGGGAGAGCAACTTGTCTCTCTGTTAATGTGCTGTAATCCTCTGCTGTTTCCTTTCCCAAATCTCTAGGAGATAAAAATAATTTAGCCCTTCTATAGAGAATTTCTGGAATGTTAAAATATTGATTATTCCAGACTTGTCCACACTAGCACTTTTAAACTGTTTTAACTCTGTTAGAATGGTTTAACCATGATACAGTCCTGGTTCAAAACCATGCTTAAACCCTGCTTGGTTAGGCTTGAGCATGGTTTTAGACTAACACAGTTGCCTCAAAGCATGTTAACAGCAGTATGGATGCGATCCATGCCGTGACACAGTTTAAAGCAACTGCTGCCACAATTGAAACAATTTTTCTGGGCTACATAGAAAAATAGACAATAACGACAGAAAAAGACCAGAGGTCCATCCAGTCTGTTCAAGTTCCCATCTCTCTTTTTTTTTTTCTCTGGAACCTTCCCTTGAACCTATTGTTCTTCCAGGGTACTAACCCTCACAGTCCTCTCCCCATTCTCCTCCCTGGACCTGTAACCCTGGGCAACAACTGTTTTCTTCCTTCTATCCCAGGCCTGCTTGAATCCTCTGATTGTGTTTACACCTACCACTTTGGCTGACAGCCTGTCCCAAAGTTCCGCCATCCTTTCTGTAAAAAAGTACTTCCTCATGTCCCTCATGAACCTCCCTCCTGTTCACTTCCATTCGTGTCCACATGATCTTGAGTTGGTATTCAGGCTAAATAATTCCATGCAGTTCACTTTGTTAATTCCTTTGAGAAATTTGAAGATCTCTATCATAGCTCCCTTCCCCCTTTTGGTTTCCAGTGAGTACATATTTAGTGCACTGAAGCCCTCCTCATAGGATCTGCCCTGATGGCCCTGAATCATTTTTGTTATTCTGCGTTGAACTGTCTCTAACCTATCCTTGTCCTTTCAGAGGTGAGGACTCCAGAACTGAGCACAGTACCCCAGGTGAGGCCTCACCAGGGATCTGTAGAGGGGCATCTTGCCTCTTTTTTTCCTGCTATCAGTACCCTTTCCAATACATCCCAGCATCCTGTTAGCCTTGCTGTAGGCCTTATTGCACTGACTTGCTTGTTTAAAGCAGTTACTGATGATAACTCCTCGATATCATTCCTCATCTGCAGTGCTGTCTCCCCCCATCCATCCAGTACTTTGTCTTGGGGGTCCTTTTCCATTAGGTGCATTACCTTGCACTTTTTGGCATTGAATTTTAACTGCCAGACATTTGATCACCCCCTCAAGCTGTTGTTGGTCCTTCTGCATATCCCTCATTCCCTCTTCACTATTAACCCTCCCACTTAGTTTTGAGTCATTTGCAAAGCGACTCAATCTACCCCAGATTCCTTCACCAGTGTCATTAATGAAGATGTTGAAGAGTGTTCAAGAGGACTGGAACATCTGGTTGTCAATGGACTACAGGACCCAAGGCAGCATGGTTTCACCAGGGGGAGGTCATGTCAGACCAACCTCATTGAATTTTTTGACTGGGTGACTAGGGAGGTGGATCAGGGGAGGGCAGTGGACATGGCCTATCTGGACTTCAGCAAGGCCTTTGACACTGTGCCACATAGAAGACTATTACACAAACTGGGGAATATGGGTGTGGGCAGGACAGTAGTGTGGTGGGTAGGTAACTGGCTGGGTGGCAGGACACAGAGGGTGGTGGTAAATGGTTGTCACTCCACAGAGGGAAGCGTGACCAGTGGGGTACCACAGGGATCAGTGCTGGGACCGGTCCTTTTCAACATCTTCATCAGTGACATGGCGCAGGACCTAGAAGGCAGAATTTCACTGTTCGCTGATGACACAAGGCTCTGTAACAGAGTAGACACACCAGAGAGTGTAGACAGAATGAGAAGCGACCTGCAGAAACTTGAAGAATGGTCAGGGGTTTGGCAGTTGAAATTCAATGCAAAGAAGTGCAAGATAATGCATATGGGGCACAAAAACCCTGGCGCAATATATCAGTTGGGGGGTGAGGATATAGCATTCACCAAGCAGGAAAGGGATCTTGGGGTTATCATCTCTGATGACCTCAAGGTAGGGAAACAGTGTGACAAGGCAGCAGGTAAAGCAAATAGGATGCTGGGATGTATAGGCAGGGGCATTACCAGCAGGAAAAGGGAGGTCATAATTCCGCTATACAAGACACTAGTGAGGCCTACCTGGAGTACAGTTCTGGAGACCATACCTACGTAAGGACATAAACAGGGTAGAGAAGGTTCAGCGGAGAGCAACAAAGATGGTGCATGGATTGCATCACAAGTCCTATGAAGACAGGTTGAAGGAACTGAACATGTACTCCCTGGAGGAGAGGAGGGAGAGAGGGGATATGATAGAGACATACAAGTATCTTACAGGGAGGAACAGGGTGCAGGAAAACACTATTTTTAAGCGAAAAAGATGTTCCAGGACTAGAGGGCATGGGATGAAGTTGGAGGGAGGACGATTCAGAGGAAACATGAGAAAGAAATTCTTCACAGAACGGGTGGTGGACAAGTGGAACACCCTGCCAGAGGAAGTGGTGGGGTCTGAAACAATCACGGGATTTAAGAATGCATGGGATAGACATGAAGGAATTCTGGAGGTCAGGGGTAAGGGGCAACAGACTTCTAGGAAAACAAACTGAACTTACAAGCTCAAATGGGCAGACTGGGTGGGCCATAGGCCCTTATCTGCCAACACTGTCTATGTATGTATCTATGTAGGACTGGACCCAGGAGAGATCCCTGTGGGACCCAGCTCATAACCTCCCTCTCTTCTGATTTAAGTAAGCAATAATGCCTGACAGGGTGGGCAAGTATTGGGCAATACTGGAAAGGCCAGGGGCATAATGAGGCCTGACGCCGCAGGCGGAGGGCCTTATAGCTCCTGGCCGGTCCGGTATTGCCCATAAAGCCCACCCTGGAGGGGCATTATTGCGCTAGAAAATAGGCTTCTGTGTAAATTTTATTAATTGATCAAATAAGTGAGGAAATGAGTTTAAACAAATGTAAAAATTAAAAAAGATAAAATAGTCCCTACATTTGAAAGCTGTTCCATCTCCCATTGCTGCCCCCCACAGAGCCATTCTCTTCTGGTTATCCCACCCTCCCCAAAAGTTAAGAGTCACAAGTACAGTGTGGCACAACAGCACTAAGTTATTTTTTTTTTAAGTCTGAAGAGCAGCTGCTGTTTGAGGCAATTACTGTATATGAGAAGAGGCAGCCAGGTTTGAGAGGCTCAGCTGTGGAGAATGTAAGGCGTGAGCACGGACAGCTCCATTAAATAGGCAGTGCCAAGAGACCTGAGAAGTTGGCAGAAAAAAAAAAGGTGGTATTTAACAATTTAAAATGCTGATGTGATGTGGGGAGGAGTATTGTATCTATTATGGATAGTGAGGGACGAAGATTGTGCAACGCGAGCACGGACAGCTCCGTTAAATAGGCAAGCGCCAAGAGACCTGAGAAGTCGGCATAAAAAAAAAAAGGTGGTATTTAAAAATTTAAAATGCTGATGTGATGTGGGGAGGAGTATTGTATCTGTTATGGATAGTGAGGGATGAGGATTGTGGAGTAGGAGGGTTTTCAGTTGTCTGCGGCATTCCTGGCGAGTACCGGAAGTGCAGGGCTGTAGGAACCACCACTTCTTTCGAGGCAATTTCTTTTATGGACTGAAGGAACAGGGTGCATTTTTTGGATCAGTTTATGTTTTTTTTTTTTTTTAAAGAAAGTCGCGCTGGAGCTGTTGACGGGGAGTCTGTGTGTTTGTGGGGGGTACCTCGATCGCTCACTAAGCGGGGGAAAAAAATGGCGGGTTTGATTTTTCAAATTCAGGGTGCCCAAGGATAAAGTTGGTAATAGGGCACCCTGAATTGGCGCTTGTTTTAAGCGGGCATCTATTGAAACTTAATGTACCCCCCTGTACTGCCCGTCAGCCAATCAGCGACTTTGAATAATCTTGCCCATTTTCTAACCATCATTAACCACCACCCTCTGCTGCCTCCCCTTTTAGCCAGTTACCCACCCTGTTCACTATGGTTTCAGCCACACTCAGATCTTCCATTTTCTTGAGCAATAACTTGTGTGGTCAAATCAAAAGCCTTGCTGAAGTCAAAGTACAGTAGATCTACAGAGTGGCCTTTGTCTACTTCCTTTGTCATCCAGTCATAAAAAAAAAAACTCTTAGGTTAGTCTGACAAGACCTTCCTGCCACAAAACCATTATGTTTACTATCCTGGAGTCCATTGCTCTCCAGGTAGTCTATGAAGTCTTCTTTGATCAGTAATTTCATCAGCTTCTCCACTATAGAGGTCAGACCAACAGACTGGTAGTCCTCTGGCTGCTCCTTATCCCCACCCCCCTTATGTAGCATTACAGTGTCTGCCATCTTCCAATCCCCTGGAACTTCCTTGGACCTAAGTGAGCTGTTGAACATCTCAGTCACTGGTTCAGCCACCTCTGCTGCTAATTTCCTACATATCCTTGGATGCAACCCATCTGGTACTAGTACCTTATCTATCTTAAGAGCTGTCAGCCCTTTCAGGACCCTGTCACTAGTGAGTAATGGCTATCTCATTTCTGGGACTCCCCTTAGTGGCTGCTTTGATGCCACCCTCCAGCATAGACCCACAATCCTCCTTAGTGAATACTGAGAAAAAGTTGTCATACAGGATGGTGGCGTTTTACACATCCCCTATCCCCCTAACCCCCTCTCCCCCAACTGGCTGTGCGATTCCCTCCTTTTTTACTTTTTTCTCTAATATGTCTAAAAAGTTTTCTCTATTCTTGACCCCCTTTGTGATACACAACTCTGTGTCTCCTTTCACCTCCCTGACAGCCCTCTTTGCCTACCTAGTTTTTTGTAGATAATCCTCCCGTTGTGCTTCCCCTGGCTTTTCCTTGTATTTATAGGAGTCCTTCTTTTTGGCCCTGACTGCTTCCCTGACCCTAGATGAGAGCCACAGTGGTCTCAAACCTATATTTCTTTGTTACTGTTCTTATGTATGCCTTCGATGCCTTGAGGATGGCTTCCTTAATTGTTCCCCATCTCTCCTTCACCCCTACTAACTTACTCTGACCAGTTCCCTCAACCTATTGAAGTCCACCATTCTAATGTCAAGGACTTTGGCTCTTGATTGTAGCTTACTGGCCCTGAGGGTGAATTCAAACCACACAGAGTTATGGTTGCTGTTCACTACTGGCTCTCCTACTCCCACAGCACCCACCATCTCTGAGCTGGTGAGCACCAAATCAAGGTCAGGAACTGGGCTCCCACCAGCTGTTCCTGCTGGGTTCCTTAACTAGCTGCATCAACAGACAGTCTTGGAAGGCATCCAGCAATGTCTGACTCCTGTCACTCTTGGCCACTGGGACCTCCCAGTTCATGTATGGCAGTTCTCCCAATACCACTGCTCCCCCCTTTTTTACCCCTCTTTTAAG
This sequence comes from Neoceratodus forsteri, assembly GCA_016271365.2. Classification (NCBI taxonomy): domain Eukaryota; kingdom Metazoa; phylum Chordata; order Ceratodontiformes; family Ceratodontidae; genus Neoceratodus; species Neoceratodus forsteri. The sequence continues at coordinate 1,546,918,051 of CM057455.1, read as the reverse complement.
TTCCTCTCTGGGTTCTTTATCCCTTTCCTCCTCTTGACCTGGAGGCCTATAGATTACCCCTAAGTATAATTTCCTGCCTGAGGCTGCCATGAGTTGCACCCATATTGACTCTGTCTCCCCATTGCTACCCCTAATACATTCATCTTCTGTTACTTCAATGCCCTCCTCAACATAGGGCAACTCCTCCCCCTCTATCAGTTCTTCTATCCCCCCTGAACAGTGTATATCCAGGGAACATCACCCCTCAGTCATTATTAACTGTGGTCCACATTTCCATGATGTTCACAAGGTCCACCTCAGTGTCTGCCATCCATGCCTGGAGCTCACTGAGTTTGTTATCTAGGCTTCTGGCATTAAGGCATACCCTCTTCCACTTGACTCCTGCTCTAACTCTGCTACTGTCATTCTGCTTTCTGAGTCACTCACTTATTCGTGCTTTTGCCTTTTGTTTTCCCCCCTCACTACTACCCCTTCCTTTGGTCCTGTAAACCCTACAGTGTTTCCTTTATCCTTTTCCCTGTTATTGTCTCCTTGATGTGGGGAAGTTTTATCTTGGATCCCCTTCTGCTCGCCATCCACCATGAATCCCCTAGACTCTAACTTCCCAGCAGCCAGTTTAAACATCTGATATAGACATCAAACTTCTGCCCCAGTGCACTGGTCTGCTCTTTCATCAGTTGAAGTCTGTCACCCTCAAAAAGTCTCCTGCTCCAGAAATCACCCCAATCCCCTTCAAAATGGTATCCATTGTCTCGACACCACCCCTTAAGCCAACTGTTAAACTCCTCTATTTCAGCAGTTCTTATCATATCCTGCCTCCCCTCCCTGTGCCACACAGGGAGGACTTTGGAAAAGGCTGAGGAAGAAGGTTGTGCCATCTATCTTTGCCCCAGTCTACAGAAGTTCCACTTTGCCATCTCCACTGTCTGGTTAGCCAAATCATTGATACCCAGGTCTACCAGCACCCCCAGCTCCCTCTCTCTCCACCATTCTTCCTATTCTGTCTAATCCTGGTTGGTTGATGCTCCAGGCAGGCATCGGACCAACCCCCTCCTATCTGACCCTTCCCCTATCACCCTTTTTCTCCCCTAATTATTTAGACCAAATCATTAGGACCTCCCTGTCAGCTTTGCCCCACTTGGGTGCCAATGTGTTGTCCTGCCTTTGCCCTCGACTGACCTGGAGTCCCTTCCCCGGCAGAGTCAGGAGCCTGAACCTAAACAATGTACTCAGTCCTACAAGTGACAAGATATTTCACCTCATAAGTAAACTGGTTTGTACTGTAGGGCTGGTGAATTTTGCACCCTGGCTGGTAAGAGGGCATATATTAGATGTTCCACAACAGTGAAACCCAGTGGATGTGGTTGAAGCTCTGGGTGTTGTTTTTGATCTCTTTTATCCTGTAAGTGGCTTCTGAATAATATGTCTTTCAAACTACCACTATTTCTGTATACCACCTTAGGTTGCTAACCTATAGTGGTGCCTTTCAGATCCTCGTCAGCAGATGATATCCTCTCACCAAGGTTTCTTTAGAATACTGGCCACAAGGGGTGAAATACTGTTGTAGTCAGTGATAAAGTTCACTGAATTCATACCTTGTGATTGTTTTGGTTTGGCAGTGAGAAGCATTGCCCTATTTCTTTCAGTGGCCCTGTACTTAGCCTGTTCTGGGGAATCTGGGTCATCTCTTCTGTCAGTAAGCTTGTTTTTGGTAGGTGGTATCTTCTGAGCAGTTTCGACGAACACAAAAAAACTTTCCATATTGAATTTGGATGGGAGCTGTCAACTTGCAAGAGTGTGTTCCCTTATGTGGGCTTATGGAAACTCTCATGTTGCATAGTCTGATTGGTAACCCCCCCCCCCAAGGTTAAGATCCAAAGAGTTAATGGATACAAAATCCCATATACCAGTCAACTGGAGATTCCACTCATTGTTATCGATGTGGTCTAAGAAAAGAATGGCCTCATCTTTAGTACTCTTCCACATTACAACAGTATTGTCAATAAAGCATCCATAATAAAGGATGTTAGAAATGAATAAATTAGTGATGGGGTCATAGTTAGACACCTCCTCCCACCAACACATAAACACACTGTACCACATATCTATAAGAAGAACTGCTTATTGAACATGTTTGAACTTGTTATTCACAACAATTATCAGACCCCTTTTTTCTGAGGGCTTGATGGTAACCTCTGCATTAACTGAGTCCCAGTTTCACTTTTCAGACAAAAATTACTGTAGGAAATAGCCCTCCATTTTGAAAACCACTTACATTATGGACATCAGCACGGTTAGCACAATTCAGCTATTTGCTTAGTTTATATGCTTACAAAACCTCTGAACTCATTCATGCATGAGTTTGGCATCATGCAATGCCATTCTTTATGTCAGGGATATTCAGAAAGGAGCAGACTGTGCATTTCAGTTGTGAAGACCAAAAGACTTTTGTTAAAAAAACATACACTAAACAAGCCAGCAATGCTTTAAAACAGAATCACAGTAAATGACTGAATACAGCTCTGTTCACAGGCACAGATATTACAGGAGCACAAAAAAATAACTTAAAAAGTGACAGTGTCCCTTCAAAGATGTACTCCATGTAGTATGTGAGGGAACAAGGTTTGCTGAAGCTTAGGATGGGGATGTGGAGTATAGTGGTGGAAATGGGATAGGTAACATTGGTAGCAACGGTAGAGATTGTGACAGAAAAGGGGACCAAAGCCATGTATTCCTTTATTTCATTTATTCTTTTCTAAATATGCATCTGCTACAGGTCCAAGATGGCTACCAGATCACATGATCAAGTAATATATATGATATCTTATGTCAGCCAGGGTGGCAGGACTGAAGTTCTCATGAAAAAATTAACAGGAAGGCTAGGGAGGAGGCAATAAAGCAATAACCTCAGTGGGGAGTCCTTCCTGGAGATGTTCCCATGTTAGACAAAGGACCCAGGTGCATGTCATAATGTTAGCAAGGAGGTGCTGAAGGGTGAGGACACACACACACACATTCACTCACTGTCTCAAAGAGGGCTGGGAAAACATGAAACTGTCACTCAAAGTGAGTGAGACCCCTCCCCATAGGGAGTGAGAAAATATATTGAGGGTCTGTAAGAGGGCTCTTTCTTTTGGATTTGGAACATCTGAAATTACCAGAGCCCTGCAGCTAGAAGTCTGGTAAGAAAGACAACTTAGGGAACAGTGTTTTCTTCAGACAGCAGCAGGTAAAGACATAGGTTTTAAAGTGAGAATAGCTCAGATTCTTCTATTTGCAACCTGTCTTCTAGCACTTCCATTTATTTTAATTTCTAGTAAACTGTAATCATTTTGTCTGACTGTACATAAATCCTGTTTTAAATACTTGTAGTATTTTAATAAAGCTTATATTATTATAGAATCAGTGACTGCCTGTTTTATTTAAAAGGTTAATTCAGCTATTTCTGCTGGACTCTGTTTGTTGTCTGTCTCTGAAGGGACACTTTACCCACAGTTATTGTGTTGACCTTCTTGACCTTGTGCAAAGAAGGAGGTAAAAAACAGGTCCCCTGGGTCCTGCTGGTAAAAACCCATGGTGGTGGCAGTGAACTTGAAGTCTTTGGTGAGGAATTTGTGTCACACTGGTGGTAGCAGTGGGATCAGTGTGGCAACTGGTACCAGTGCAGTGCAGAGCAGTGGACAGTGTGCTTTCTTGTGAGGCAGGAACTCTGAGAGAGAGAAAGAGAGATAGCACACTGGTGACGGAGTGCCAGCAGAAAGATACCTTAACAGTCACAAAACAGGATTTCAAAAGGTTGCATTGTTTACTATTTTTTTTTAATTTTTAAACAGCATAGTGCAGCATAGCTAGAGAATATGAGCTCCTTGGGCTATATCAAATTTCATGTACAGCACTTTCATAAGCTGTGTGCTGAGAGAGGTTTTGTCTATGAGGGCATGACAAAGAGTGCACTCATGAAAGCCCTGTTGGTGCATGACTGGCTGCAGGAGAGGTAGATGGTTTCAAATGGGCATGGCCCAATACCTGAACAGCAGGCAGTCACTGAGGACCAGTGACCCAGCTAGCAAGATTGAGGTCACAGTGGCTGAGCAAGGGGAGCACCTTGTGGCACAATCTGGTGAAGCTGTGCAGCCCAATCAGCCTCAGCTTGAGAGCCTGAAGGCACAGCTTGCACTGCAGGATACCAAACTGCAGAGGGCAAGGCTGGAGGCTGAAAGGGAGAAAATAAGGCTGGAGGTAGCGGAAAGAGGAAAGATTCACTAGCATGAGATCCTTATGCAAGAGGAAAGGGAGAAGATTCACCAGTATGAGATCCTTATTCAAGAGAGAGAATGAGCAGACCGAGAGAGAGAGCAACAACATGAGATCGAGATGGAAAAACTGCGTCAGCAAATACCATGGCAAACTGTAAGTAAAGGCAAAGGGGGTCAACCCACAAAGCCACAATTAATTCTAAAATGTTCCCATTATACCGGGAGGGGGATGATCTGGTTTGTCTTTAAAATCATTTTAGAAGGTTTGTGGACAATTTATACTAGACAAGGCTTCTTGGATGATCCACCTGACCCCATTGCGTACTGGCCGTGCTTTGCATGCATTTGCTTGAATGAACGATAATGATTGCATGGACTATAATAAATTTTAAAGAATGTTATTTAAACATTTTGAAATGACTCTTGAGGCTTATAGATGGAAATTCAGAGAGTTAAGAAAAGGCACAGGAGACAGCTATGTAGAACTGCATGTCCAAATGTGTGCTTATTTAGACCATTGAGAAGATAGGGCTAAGGCAAGGACAGCACAGCAAATTAAAGATTTAATTGTAAGGGAACAGTTTCTTAAAATTGTACCTGATGACCTGTGCATTTGGCTGCTGGACCGGGCATATAACTCTGTGAAGGAGGCAGCAGAAAGTGCTGTTTTGTATCTGGCCAGCAGACCACATTTGCAGTGTAAAAACTATGGGGGTGGGGTGACACATAGTTTTAAGGGGACCCAGGGAGGGCAGCCTAAAGGAAACCAACCTGCACCCAAGCCCAAAATAGAACCAGTCGGTTCTAAAGGGAACAAGGGGCTGGGGGCAAAAGAATGCTGGACCTGCCAGAAAGTGGAGCATCTATCCTATGACTGCCATAAAAACAGAGGTAGAGGGCAAAAGCTGGGGGGAAGGGGTGACCAAGATAGTACACCACAGTTAGTAAACTACACACACACTGTAATGCCACCAAACTCCAGCAAGCATATGCACCCTATTCTAGTCAGTGAGACAGTAACAAAAGAATTGAGGGATATGGGTGCCTCCATCTCTATGGTGAGGCAGGATCTGATCCAAGCAGAACAGATTCTGCCAGGGCAGTTCTCCAAGAATCGGGGAGTCATGGGTCCAGTGGTCCAAGTGTCAATGGCTCAGGTCTTCCTGAGCTGGGAGGGTGGCCATGGGGTACAGGAGATGGGAATTTTACCAGATCTCCCTGTGGATGTGATCATGGGGAATAATATTGACCACATGGGAAACCTAGTATGTGTTACTACCTGTAGCTAGGCAAAGGGGCAAGCTTCTTGGGGGGAGAAGGGGTGACACTGCCTGTACAGATCCATCCCTCAGCAGATGAGAAAGTGGCTAATGTGGGAGAAAGGCTAGCTAGGAGTTGCAGCCCTGTGGCCCAGCTGCAAGCAGAGGAGGTTGCCACCATGGGCAGCTTTTCTTCTGAAAGGGAACTGGGGACAGTTGGATGGGAGGAGCTGGGCAGGGTACAGCAATCTGATTCTACCCTTCAAAAACTGAGAGAGATAGCAAATAGTGCTGAGGCCTCTCAAGGTAGTAAAACATTAGCTTGTTGGGGAAATGGTCTGTTTTACAGGGAGTGTACACCACAAAGGGAGCGAGAGGTAGAGGTATTCCAGCAGCTCTTAGTCCCTTGGGTTTACTGAAAGCAGTTTCTAGACCTGGCCCATGACATTCCTTTTTCAGGACACCTGGGTATTAACCGCACAAAAAAGGGGCTTGCCAGCAATTTCTTTTGGCCAAGCATGTACACAGATGTGGCAAATTACTGTTGGACTTGTCCACAGTGTCAGTGGGTTGGAAAGGTTGAGAACAAGGCTAAAGCAGCATTGGTGCCATTGCCTATTACTGATGAACCCTTTAAGAGGGTAGCCATGGACATAGTGGGGTCCCTGAGTACTCCAAGTCACACAGCAAATGATACATACTGGTTGTTGTCGATTATGCAACCAGGTACCCCGAGGCAGTGTCATGTCCTCCATTGAGGCAGAAAAGGTGGCTGATGAGCTCCTGGGAATCTTTAGTCAAGTGGGATTTCCTCAGGAGATTTTTTTTCAGACCAGGGGATGAATTTCATGTCATTCTTAATGACCAGTTTGTGGGAGAAATGCAGGGTGAAACAGCACAGTGCTTCGCCCTATCACCCTGAGACAGATTGCCTGGTTGAACGGTTCAATGCGACCCTTAAAACTATGGTCAGGGCATTTGCTGACCAGCACAAAAGGGAGTGGGACAAATATTTGCCCCATCTCCTGATTGCATACAGGGAAGTCCCACAGGAGTCCACAGGGTTCTCACCCTTCAAGCTCTTGTTTGGTCACAGTGTGAAAGGACCCCTAGATTTAGTCAGGGATGAATGGAAAAGTAACCATGCCATCCAAGGGGAATCTGTTGTGGAGTACATCCTAAGTTTCAGGGACAGGCTTAAGGATCTCATGGGGCTCACCCAGGAGCATGTAGCCACAGCACAACAGCAACAAAAAGCCTGGTACGACCGTGGGGCCAGAGCCCAGGAGTACAAAGTCGGACAGCAAGTGATGGTACTTGTCCCAGTCCAACACAATAAACAGTAGGTAGCATGGCAAGGCCATTCTTCATAATCAGTAAGCTGAGAGATGTTAACTATATAGTATGGCTGCCTGACAGAAGGTGCAGGTAGAGGGTATATCATGTGAACATGATGAAGCCCTTCTATTATAGGAAGGAAATGATCCTCACCATGTGCAGTGTGCCAGAGTGGGGAAATGAGGCTGATCCCCTGGTGGATCTCCTCGGGGAAGCCTGGGAAGGATCCTCAGTGAATAACCTCACCCTCTCAGAGCAGCTGACACTGGCCCAGGCCAAGGAGATGAGGGGGTGCTGTGAGAATTTGGGGACATGTCCACAGGGAATCTGGGTACACCACAATGACTGAACTCCACGTGGAGACTGATGCCCAAGTTCCACTGAAGCAGTCTCCTACAGGGTACCCAAGGGGGGTAAGAAGACCATGCTGGAGGAACTTAGGGAGATGCTGCCCTTGGAGTGATCCAGTAGTCTAGTAGACCCTAGACTTCACCTGTGGTCCTGATCCCCAAGAAAGATGGTACCACATGATTCTGTGTCAACTACTGGAGACTCAACAGCTGTACAGAGTTTGATGCCTAACCCATGCCCTGAATGGATGAGACCTTGGAACAGCTGACAGGAGCCCAGTTCCTGACCATGATAGACCTAACAAAGGGCTACTTGCAGGTGCCATTAACCCCCACAGCCAGGGAGAGGTCTGCTTTCATTACTCATATGGCTTTTTTGGATTCAGAGTAATGCCCTTTGGAATGAAGAATGCACCCGCAACCTTCCAGAGGCTTGTGGATCGCATCCTGGCTGGGCCAGGTGTATATACACTGGCTTACATGGATGATATTGTCATTTACAGCCAGACATGGGAGGATCCCATCAGGCATGTGAGGCAGGCCACAGTGCTGACAGTTAAGATGGAAAAATACCAAGTAGGCATGGTTGAAGTGTCCTACCTTGGGCACTGGTGGGCAGTGGACACATCCATCCAGAGCCAGCAAAGGTTGATGCCATCCAGGCCTGGCCCATACCTGCCACAAAGAAACAGATAAGGGCATTTCTGGGAACAGCTGGGTACTACAAGAGGTTTGTACCTCACTAAAGTGATGTAGCAAAGCCCCTGACAGACCTGCAAAAAAGAGAATGCCTGAAAAAGTTCTCTGGACAGAGGACTGCGAGTCTACCTTCCAACGGTTGAAGGAGGCATTATGTGGGCCACCCATGCTTACTAGCCCCAATTATGACTTAAAGTTTGTAGTACATGTGGATGCCTTTGACCTTGGGATGAGTGCTGTCCTGAGCCAGGTTTCACTGCAGGGGGAGAAGCACCCCATAGTGTATCTGAGCAGGAAGCTTCTGCCCAGGGAAGAGTCATGTGCAACGGTGGAGAGGGGGTGTCTGGGGATAGTGTGGGCCCTTCAGAAGCTGCAGCCATATCTGTATGGGAGGGAGTTCACTGTGGTCACAGATCATAACCCCTTGACATAGCTCCATAGGACAAGTGGTCAAAACACAAAGTTATTGCGATGGAGTTTGGTACTACAGTCATATATTATGATCATTCAGCATCAAAGTGGGGAGCAGAATGCCAATGCAGATGGACTGTCATGGCAAGGCTAAGTGCATGGTATATTCCTTTAGGCACTCCCCAGGCCCTACATGAATGGCAGTGTCTCTTGGGGGTTGCCCAAAAGAGACACACCTTCATTTCTTGAGGGAAGGGGGAGATGTGACAGAAAAGGGGACCAAAGCCATGCATTCCTTTGATTCATTTATTCTTTTCTAAATATGCATCTGGTTCAGGTCCAAGATGGCTACCAGATCACATGATCAAGTAGTATATATGATAGCTTATGTCAGCCAGGGTAGAGGGACTGATGTTCTCATGGGAAAGTTAACAGGAAGTCTAGGGAGGAGGCAATAAAGACATAACCCCAGTGAGGAGTTCTTCCTGGAGATGTTCCCATGTTTGACATAGGACTCAGGTGCATGTCATAATGTTAGAAAGGAGGTGCTGAAGGGTGAGGACTCACACACACACACACACACACACACACACACACACACACACACTCTCAAAGAGGGCTGGAACAACATGCAACTGCCACTCAAAGTGAGTGAGAACCCTCCCAACAGGGAGTGAGAAATATACTGAGGGGCTGTAAGAAAGCTCTTTCTCTTGGACTTGGAACATCTGAAAATGCCAGAGCCCTGCAGCTAGAAGTCTGTAAGAAAGACAGCTTAGAGAACAGTGTTTTCTTGAGACATCAGCAGGTAAAGACATAGGTTTTAAAGTGAGAATAGCTCAGATTCTTCTATTTGCAACCTATCTCGAATAATGGAAGTGCTTAGTCCATTGTTTAGGGGGAATAATTCTGCCCCCCCAACACAACTTTAGCATACCTCCAAACTCACTCAGCACTTAGGTCATTTTGGACTGAGCTGCTGCATGGTTGGTGGTCATGCTTGTGCTTGCCTTCTGCCCGGTTCTCCACTTCCTTCTCTGCTGTCCTCCCCTCCAGGATCATCCTGATGTCCTGTTCTTGGTGTTCTGTCCCTGCTCCCCTCTGCTCCCTCTTTGGCTGGTTGCCTGCCCTTTACCTCTTGCCACCTACGGCCGCACCCCATGTTTTGTTTTCTATCTTCCCCTCTCCTGCTTTCCCCCATCTCTCTCTCTCCCAGTCTGTCCCCTTTTCTCTGCTCCATTTTCCTCTCTTCCTGCCAGTCTGCACACTGCTCCATGGTTGCTCATTTCAGTCTCTTTGTTGCCCCCCTTCACAGTACCTGTTGTGCTTTCTTGTGTTTTTTTGGGGGGGGGTTAATTCCCCATGGTCTTCATTTCTGATTCTGCATCTTCGGCCCTGTTTTCTCCTTTCTCCTTTCTCCTTCATCCCCTCTGAGTGGTGTGCTGTGATGTCACCATCTGGCAGTCCCATCTATCCTTCCTGCAGCTCTCTCCATCTTGCTTTGTGTTCCTCTGCTCTCCAGCTGCTGGCTCACAGAGCTCTTGTCCTCACTCATCTGGAGGACTCCTGGTTGCTTCTTCGCTGCCATTCTTTGAGCTGCTGCCTGCACCCAGCACTTGCCATTCCAGCTAACCGTGGGCAGGAGCCCAATTCTTCTCTTTACTTCCTTGTTCCTGCTGGGGACATTCATCCAGCCTCTCCTGCCTGTGCCAGGACTTCCTTAAAGACACAGGACTGAATTTCCCTACTTCTCAACCTCAACCATCTCCTACTGACAGCCTTGGTTCCTGTTCACCTCATCAGCCCCAGCCACTTCTTCACACCAATAGCTCTAGTGGGGGCACTACCAGGGTCTTGAGCCACACCCTGGTGCCTCTATCTGCCCTCAGCCAGCCAGATAGCTGTTAACAAGTCTCTTGCTTGCTGCCTTGTTTTTCTGTTCCCATGAAAGGATTGAGTGGTTTAGCAGACCTTCAAGGGTCCACATCATAGCTACCTCCTCTCTAGGAAGCAAGTCCCTGGCATTCTACCTCATTCTGCCATTGCTTCCTCAATTGGGGGTTCATTCTCTACCAACTTTAGTCCTCTGCTAGACTTTCACCACCCATGGAAATTTCCAGGCTTGTTGCCCTTTGTCCCTGTCTATGATGTAGCTCTGCTCTTGTAGACCCTGTTTTGCCCTCCAGTACTCCAGATTCGCTACCCAGTGACCTTATGGCTGGCTTGCATCTGGGTGCCTCTCAGTCTGTTTTGGGGGAAGGTACATCTACACACCCTCCTCCTCTACTGGAACTTTATGTCTTACGGAAATGGCCCACTAAGCCTCACTACACCTTGAAGGACTGGACTATTCCTTGCCTTCTGGCCAAACTTTCAAGACTGAGCATCCCCTATTTGACTTCCACATGGAAGCAGGAATTGTTTGATCTACTCCTCCTGGCTGACTCTGGACCCTCAATAGCTCCTTCTCCCACTGCATTGATGCCCCTGCCTGTGCCAGACACCTATGCCAAAATCTGTACACTTCTGACTCCTCTGGCTTCTTCCTTATCAGACATCAAGAATCACCTTATCTCTTTGGAAGCCTGTCTGTCCTTGCCACAGCCACCTGACCCTGCTGTGCCAGACTTGCAAGCACCCCTTTCAGCTGTCAAGGTCTGAGTGGGTACACAGCCCTTTCTCCCCACTCCTGGATTACCTACCTCCTTGCTTGCCAGTTCCTCTAGTATTTCTGCAGAGCTGTGGCCATCCTTCCCTCCATCCATTGCTCCAGATGCTTCAGCCTCTCTTTCTTCTCAGGGTCATGCAACATGCAGTATAGCCACTCCTGTTTCTGTGATATCTGCAGTTCATCTCTTCTCCAATGACCAGTGCAAAGATGTCATCGAGGGCAAGGATGTTAACCTCATTTCCCTCCTGATTTCCTCCCATGACACCCTTGAAAACAGAGTCATCTCCTGCGGGACATCTCAGTGGTGCTAAAATGTAAAGACCCTCAGCTCACCAAGAAATTGACTGTCTCAGAATTCATGCTTGCATTTAGCCTCTACAGGTACATTATCTGCTCTGCTTTCCACAATAGGCACCAGGAGCTTGATTCCCACCTATATCTCCTGGTAGATTTGGGGGCTAGATATGGAGGAACTCTTCTATCACTACCACCAATCCTTCTATGCCGAAGCAGATGCCGTTTTAGCCCACTTCAATATGAAGACTGACTGGTCAATCCTGGACTATGAATTGTTTTGCCTCCACTTTGCTGGCCAACATGCCCTATCTTGCTAGCTATTCAGAGCCTATTCCCACTTTGCAACACTTTGCCTGCTATCTGTAGCTCCCTTAACGGATTCACCTCTGCAAATCTAAACTGGGGATTCCACTCCTGCCCCCACAGGCATTACACTCACCATACCCAATCCTAGGGCACTTCCTCACTTCAGCCACGATAGCCGAGGTCGGCTGATGACTTTCATGCAGCATCAACCAATTTGCAACAACTACAATACATCCAGCTGCTTCATCTACAGGTGTCATTACCTTCATGTCTGCAGCTTCTGTAGCGAAGCCCATCCTAGGGTAAACTACCCATGATTACCTCACTAGTGGCACTTTTCATCCATCCTGACAATTCCCTCCTTCCTTCCTCGCAGCTTCTCTGACCCTGTAGACATTGGCTTCCCTCAACTTTGACACCCCCACTAATTGCACAGACTCCCAATGGAGACCCTATGTGAAGGTCCCCTCTTCTCCAGCTTGGCATCCGTGGGGGCCTAAGTGTCCGACACATATATCTAGACTCTTCCTATAGTGAATCTTCATGGAGATACCACCTTTCAGCTTCATCTACAACTGGTCTGTCTCATGACTTGTCTAACTCAAAACTTATCCAATGGTGGACCTACATGGAGGTCCCGCCACCCCCAGCTCAGCCCACATGGGGGCCTCACTCATGACTCGATCATTTTGAACTCTACCCAATGGTGGACCCATGTGGGGGTCCCACCATCCCTAATCTGGCCCACATCGGGGGCCTCACTCACAATTCAGCAATTCTGAACTCTGCTCAATGGCGGACCTATGTGGGGGTCCCACCATCCCTAGTCTGGCCCATGTGGGGGCCTCTCTTATGAATCGACCATTCTGGACTCTATTCAGTGATGGGCCCACGTGGGGGTCCTGCCATTCCTAATCTGACCCATGTGGGGCCTCACTCTTGACTTGACCATTCCAAACTTTACACAGTGGTGGACCTATGTGGTGGCCCCACCATCCCTAGTCTGGATCACATGGGGGCCTCTCTCACAACTTGATTAGTCTGAACTCTACCCAGTGGTGGACCCATGTGGGGAACCCACAACCCCTGTCTCAGCTCATGTGGGAGCTTAGCTCATGGTGCATTCCCTCTGGATTTCTACCTATGGCAGACCTAAGTGGAGGTTCTACCATCCCTGGCTTGGCTCATGTGGGAGCTTAGCCTATGTCTCATTTACTATGGATTCCTGCCCAAGGTGGACCTACATGGTGGTCCCCCCCTTTTCAGGCTAGGCCCGCTTGGGGTCCCAGCCTTGACTTGATTTCTCTACCCTCCTACCTGTAGCTTGACCTACATGGAGGTCTCACTATGCCCAGCCTGGCCATGAGAGGCTTTACATTCCTCATATGAAAATTTCTGTCTTTTTTCCTTAGCAGTCTTACTTATGGGTCTAACCAATTACAATCTGGCTTACATAGGACCTAGCAATATTCACAACTGCTCCTGATTCCTTCCTTGGCAGAATTACGCAGACGTCACTCCATCCCACCTCGGTTCAGGAGGGGTCTGAAAACTCAGCAACACTCCTCAGGATCCTCTGCTCCATAGTTCATCACCATCAATGGACAAGGATCTATTTCACATCAACAAACTGCTCTATAGCTGCCCGCCTATGCCAATTGGATCACACACTCATCACCCGCATTGAAGAAGATTCCAGGTAAGAAGACTTCATGACCTGTATCCTTCCTAGACAGTCGCCCACCAAAAATTCTGAGTCTGCATTTTTAGCATGAGATTACCTCTTCTTAGTATGCCCAGAGGAAGGGCAGTTCAACAACCATGGTTCTTCAGAGGGTTCCCCCACAGGGTTTTTTTCCTCTCCTGTGTGCTGCTGTTCACCCTCTCTGAGTTGGAGGAAGTCTTCACAATACTTTAATTTGGGCCTTAATTTTCCCCCAATCCCAGCCTCTCAACAAAGAGGGGTGAGAACAAGTAAAGCCAAAGTAATACATAATCATAAGTTCACACAAGCATGTTACTCCCTCACAATGAACTTCCATTTATTTTAATTTCCAGTAAACTATAATCCTTTTGTCTGGCTGTACATAAATCCTGTTGTAAATACTTGTAGTATTTTAGTAACATTTCTATTTTATAGAATCAGTGACTGCTTGTTTTATGTAAAAGGGTAATTCTACTATTTCTGTTGGACTCTGTTTGCATTCCATCTCTGAAGGGGCACTCTACCCATAGTTATTGTGTTGACCTTCTTGACCTTGTACAAAGGAGGATATAAAAAACAGGTTCCCTGGGTCCTGTTGGTAGAAACCCACAGTAATGGTGGTGAACTTGTAGTCCCTGGTAAGGGATTTGTTTTACAGAGATACTGAGCACCAGAGTCCCAGTCCCAGCTGAAGAGCCTCTACAGAGGGAGGAGTTCACCAGTTGCAGTGCAGAAATTAGAGGGTTTTTTTTTTCATAAAATATAATGCAGGTGGCTGTGCTGTCATTGCTGGAGTAAGAACACTCGGCGTGGGTGTTAATTTTTACTTTTGTCACAAGTCTCACAGTTTTAAAATGAGTTATAAACAATTCAACTCCGTTGCCATGTTTAACAATCTCCCCTTCCTTTTTCCTCTTCTCAATAACTTTGATATTCATGAGACCCTGAGACCTATGTCAGAGTCTGGAGCAGATAAAAATAATTGTATAGGGGATGTTGTGAATGACAGTGCCAGACAGTCTGCTCCTCAGAGAGGGAGCTAGAGTAAAAAAAAAATCCTAGTTCAATATTTTTGTGAAATTTTCACAGCACTAGCTGTCTTGTACTCTTTACTACTGCCCCACTGAAAATAACTATGGACTCAGTGGTGCAAGCAAGTGGGAAGGCTGGGGTAGAGGCCAGGACTGGATTACAACTAGTCAGCAGTGCTTTTTTCTGATTTAGTGATTTCATTTTTGTAGAGTAAGCTGAGACCCCCTGAAGCCTGGGAATTTGAGGCTGTTCAGTCTGATCTCAATAGCAGGGAAGCTGATGGAGACTATCCTGAAGAAAAGACTAGTGAGCTTTCATGAGGAAAATTGGCTGCAAGATGAGAGGCAGCATGGGTTTTTACTGGTGATGTCCTGCCAGACTAATCTAATTGACTTTTTTGATGGGGTGACCATGGCAGTGGATGGGGCCAAATGGTTGATGTCCTATATCTAGACTTCAGGAAGGCTTTTAACTCTGTCCAAAAAGCAGCCAAGGGTGGGACACTTCACTCACTCTGAAATGATCCACGCTGTATAAATATTTAAAGCTTTAATGAAGAAATAGTTAAAACTCAGCCAGTGATGATTCTCAATGTTTGCTGCTTGAACTGTTTGACGGGGTTTCACCACAAACATTTGGGACCTGCCTTTGTGTATTTTGGCCTTTAAAACACTATGCCACATAGGAGACTGGTCAGGAAGCTGGAAGACATGCAGGTGGGGGCCAAGCTTGCTAGATGGATCAAAAACTGGTTGCAGGAAAGATGCCAAAAGGTGGTGGTTGTGGGGGGGGGGATTCTTGAAAGCTAGGCTAGTGACCAGTGGTTTCCCACAGAGCTCAGTGCTTGGTTCAGTGTTGTTTAACATCTTCATTAGTGACATTGTGGATGGGATCAAGAACAAAATCTGCCTGTTCCCAGATGACACAGACCTCTGTGGGAGGCTGGGCACAAAGGAGGGCAGATGGGAACCTAGGGAAGTTTTGGCTTGGTTAGAAAAGTGGTCTGGCATATGGCAACTGGGGTTCAACACAACAACATGTGCATAGTTCTGCATTTGGGGTCAAAAAATCCAGAAACCAAATACTGGTTGGGTGGTTTGCTGGTTATCAAGTCAGAGGAAGAAAAGGACCTGGGGAAAATCATCATGAGTGACCTGAAGAACTCGGCACACTACAGGAGAACAGCAGCAGAAGCAAATCAGATGCTGGACTGTATAGCCAGTGGAATTACTAGCAGGAATGCTGAGGTCATACTGCCACTGTACACTGTTTATATTATAAGCCTATACCTATACCAATATATTGCATGCTCGCAACTCTCAGTCCAGTAACAGGGTGTACCTTTATACAGCAATGCATTGAGTAGGTTCAAAATAATAGCCTGTTTAGAAATACAGCTACTATAATTACTAGTGAGCATTTGTAATGCTTGAATAACTGGTTTGTAAAAATACATTACAACCACTTGGTTGTAATTATGCATTACAACCAGGCAGTTGTAATCACTCCCTATCAATCAAGCTCACAATCTGAACAGTGTGAGCACTGGTCACACAACTACCACAGTAATTAAAAAAGACTCACTAGTAATTACAAAAAAAAAGACACAGGTGGGTGTGTGTAAACCAGAATTTTACAAGCACCTTTGATGTGGGATGCTTTTATAACCCACTTGAATTGTGCTCTTGGGATTTATGTAGCATCCCACACCATGGGTGTGTGAAAAAATCTGGTTACACCCATTCACCCATGTATTATTCTTTATAAATTAATGTGAGAGTTCCAAGAATAACTGCACCTGACTTACATTGCTGGCACTTGGGCATCAAAAAATTCCTGCTACAGTATATAGTCTGGTGATTTATAAGAGCGTACAACATTAATGGTATGACCAAGGTAATGTAATGATTTCTCAAAAATGCACATTTGTTTTTCAGTATATGTAAGCCAAAAACCTCCATTCACTGCAAAACAGTACTAAGATTCTTAAGGTGCTCAGCATCAGTTTGGGTCATCACTAGCCTATTGTCCAGGAGGCAATGAATGCCCCGCCAGCACTTAGTCCATTGCCTTGTGAACAACTGTTGGTGTAGATGCAATCCCAAAAGGCAGCTGATTGTATCAAAAATATCCATTATGTATCATTATAGTAAGGTGCCTTCAGGAATATTCTTTAACTCTCATTTGCAAGTAAGCACTGTATGTATTCAGCTTCCTGAAATGCTGCTCTCATGCCAAAGAGACAATAATATCCTCAGTTTGTGGTATTCAGTAATTCTGAGTAATGAGCAACACCCAGAACTGGATTTAAAGTAACTTTAAAATCCCTGCAAATCCTCATAGAGTCTTTCTTTTTTCTATGGCAGCAGGGCAGAGCTGTGCAGACATCTTGCTATCACAACAGAAAAATGGAGCTCATCCAATTCTGAAGGGACTTCATAAAACTGAAGTTTGAGTACAATCACTCTGCTAGATCAGTCTGGTGTGTTCCTGCACAGCTATGTCTTTTCTCCAAAAAAAAAAAGAATTGTTTCCTTTACTCTGACAGTGTTTTTAAGTTTTGATGGGAAGTAATGGTTGTTAACAGTACATTTATTTCAATCTTAATTTGTGCATAACATTACTTGTGTGATAATGTGGTTACTAATTTCAATCTGAGCAGTATTCTCTTTCAAGAAAGATCCACAACTTATGGTCTTTAGTAACCATGCCAACTTATCAGCATTTCCCAGCCATAAACTATAATTGAGACTGAGGAATAAGGTTCAGATTTCAGAACACAGAGTAAAGTGTTGTTATCAGTTCAGGAGATCTGCAAGTGTTAAAAAAGGACAGCTGTAAATAACACACTAACTTATGTAAATCATTTAATAAATGTTTTTATATTGGTTATTTTGTTATTGATCATATTTTTGAAATTAATGGGTTAAAGTTAGTACAATAAAGCAGGTTAAGTAAGGGATGTTGCTTGCAGTCAGAGAGAAAGGGTTCTGCATGTGTTTCCCTATATGGGAATGCGTGTGTGTGTGGGGGTGGGGAGGACTCTGTTAACCTTTCCTGGCATGTTAACCTTTTTCTTGTCAGTTTGGAAATGGCTGTAATGCTATATTGTAGGACTGTGCACTGTTCAGAACATGGAAAATTGCATGTGTTTTAGTGTGTCACAGTGCTTATCCTAAATACAATAAAAGTAAGGGATAGATGTATAAGTAAATAAATGCCATATAAGGCAGTGTATGTGTGTTAGGGTGTGTAGTAGAAATAAAATATTTTATTCATTTCATGAATTAGGTACTCAGTTGAGCAAAAGCTAATTTTCAGTGAGGTCCCATACACTCACAAACAGTAACTACAATTACAAAGGTTGTCAACATTTCCTCTGTTTATTAGGTTTTATTAAGGCAGAAGTAGGGTCTGGGTCCATCATGACTGCCTTCCCCACACCAGTGGGGAGATTGGTCTTGTTTAAGCAGTAGATATCTATCCAGTTCTCACTTGAACACTTTAAATATATTGATGTCTACTAACTGTTGTGGTAAGCTATTCCATAATTGACATGCTGTAACTGTGAAATAATGTTTTCTCTTGTCTGTTTTGGACTTCTGTATGTGGAGTTGTTTATTATGACATCGCAGATTAATTGGCTTTGGTGCAAAAGATATATTACATTGTTTTGTTAAGTGATTATCATGTAATATATTAAAAAGCATCAGGAAATCACCCCATTTCTATGCAATCGTAAGTCATATAGATTAAGTTTCATAAGCCTGTCCCTGTATGTTAACATACTGACAATTGGCATTATTTTAGTTGTTCTTCTCTGTACACTATCCAACAGGCTTTAATTCTTTGACATATATCGTGCCCAGGAGGAGGCAGCATAACCTAAGTGAGGTCTTATAAATGATTTGTAAAATGGAATAATACAATGTTCACTCCTGCTAGTGAAAGATCTTTTTATTGCTGCTAGTAATCTATTTGCTACTAATGCCACCTTTCTACAGCAGTCCCCAGATGCTAACATGTTATTCACAATAATGCCTAAGTCCTTTTCTAATGTAACAGACTTGATCAGACATCTGTTTAGACAGTATGTGTTCTTAAATGGGGACAGTGAGAGGATCTCAGATCTAGAAGTGGGTAGCCATCTGAGAACAAGTGACCACCAAACAGTATGATTCACAATAAACTCAGCTACAGAGTCAAGCCATACAAAATTGAGGGTACTGGACTTCAGGAGGGCTGAATTTGGCAAGATGTGGGAGTGTCTTAGAAAAGCACTAACAAACAGGCTAGAAGGAGGGGTGGAGCAACAATGGGGAAACATCAAAACTGTCATCACAGAGGCAACAAGCCTTTGTGTGAAGCAAATAAAAAAATCAAAATAAAAGAAAAAGCCACTATGGTTCTCAAAAGAAGTGGTGGGGAAGGTTAGGGAGAAAAAGATAGCATTTAGGAAGTATAAGGAAACACAGAAGGAGCAGGACAGAGAACTGTACCAGTTAAGGCAGAAGGAAGCAGGAAGGAAGATCAGACTAGCAAAGGCCCAAACTGAGGAAAAGACAGCCAACTTGGTTAAGAAGGGGGATAAAACCTTTTATAGGTACATCAGGGAGTGTAGAAAGACAAAGGGAGGGATAGTGAGGCTGAATAGAATGGACGGTGGGTGGGCATAGGGGGACAGTGAAAAAGAAGGGCAACCAGAATGGTGCAGGGACTGCATCAGAAAACATATGAGGACAGAATAACAGAGCTCAATATGTATACCCTAGAGCAAAGGAGGGAGAGAGGTGATATGATTGAAACATTCAAATACCTTATGGGCATTAACAAGATGAAAGAGTCTAACATGTTTCAATATAAGAAATATAGCAGGACAAGAGGACACAGCATGAGATTAGAGGGAGGCTGATTAAGGGGTAATGTGAGGAAGTTCTTTTTCACAGAAAGGGTGGTGAATGCATGGAATGGTATACCTCAGGAAGTGGTGGATATGAATACAGTGCAGGGCTTCAAACAGGCATGGGATAGGCATAAGGGAGCAATACAGATGAGTATGAATAGATAGGCCATTGACAGAGCAAAGGCTGATGGAACATTCATAAGGTAGAAAAAGAAATGGGCAGACTGGATGGGTCTTGTGGTCCTTATTTGCCATCAACTTCTATGTTTCTATGTTTCTGAATGAATACTTCTGCTCAGTATTCACAAAAGAGGAGGAGCCTAATCCAATTAACAGAAGCACTCTGGATAGGGGGTTCAATTCCAGTCCTTTCACAGAAGAAAGGGTTCTAAAAGAGCTCCTAAAACTGAAGGTGGACAAAGTAATGGGGCCTGATGGAATTCACCCCAGAATTCTAAAAGAATTAAGGGGAGAACAAGTGACACCACTGCCTACCCTTTTTAACAAATCATGGGAGGATGGTGTGGTACCTCAGGACTTGAGGACAGTGGATGTGATTCCTCTTCACAAAAGAGGGCACAAGACAGAGGCAGAAAACTACACACCTGTCAGTTTGAACTCTGTGGTAGGGAAAGTGATGGAATCACTTCTGAAGGAACAAATTGTTGAGTACCTAGAGGCCAACGGGGCACAGAACCCAAGGCAGCATGGGTTCACAGTGGGAAGATCATGTCAGATGAATCTAATTGATTTCTTTGACTGGGTGATCAAATTAGTAGACCAGAGAGGGTCTGAGGACATGGCCTACCTAGACTTTAGCAAGGCATTTGACACAGTCCCACACAAAAGATTAATAATCAAATTAACCAGCCTGGGAGCGGGTACCAGGGTGGTAGCCTGGATAAAATATTGGCTGGACAACAGGACACAGAAGGTAATTGTAAATGGTGTCCAATCTGAAGAAAGAGGGGTTACTAGTGGGGTACTGCAGGGTTCAGTACTGGGTCCAGTCCTTTTTAATGTCTTTATAAGTGACATTGCAGAGGGACTGGATAAAAAAGTATGCCTTTTTGCAGATGACACAAAGATCTGCAACAGGGTTGATACACAAGGAGGCATGGAAGGGATGAGAAGGGACTTGGCAAGGTTGGAGGATTGTTCAGAAGTAGGGAAGCTTGTACTCAATACAAAGAAGTGCAAAATAATGCACCTGGGAAACAAAAACTCAGGGGAAGATTACACAATGGGGGGGAGGTAGTAAGAACAACAAAAATGGAAAGGGACCTGGAGTAATCATATCAGATGACCTTAAGGTTAGCAAGCAATGTGAGAAGGCAGTAGGGAGGGCTGGGGGATACTGGGATGTACTGTATAGGTAGAGGCATCACCAGCAGAAAATAGGAAGTTGTTATCCCTCTGTACAGACAGCTGGTCAGACCCCATCTGGAGTACTGCCTCCAGTTCTGGAGACCCCATCTCCACAACAGGATGGAGGCAGTCCAGAGGAGGGCAACTAAAATGGTGCAGGGTCTGCAAGAAAAGTCATACGAGAAGAGACTAAAGGAGCTTAATATGTATACTCTTGAGGAAAGGGGGGGGCATGATAGAAACTTTTAAGTACCTCAGTACAATCAACAAAGTCCAAGAGGGTAGCATCATTCAGAAAAAGAGATGTGCAAGAACAAGAGGACACAATTTGAAGATAGAGGGGAGACAGCTCAGGGGCAATGTGAGGAAGTATTTTTTCACAGAGAGGGTGGTGGGTGCATGGAATAGCCTTCCTGAAGAGGTTGTGGGGTCTAAAACTGTAGGAGAATTCAAGAATGCATGGGGCAGACATATGGCAATTCTTGTTGGGGGTAGGAAGAAATAGGCTGTTGGTTAACTAGGATCTGCAGCTTATACTGTAGGTAGGGAAATGGGCAGACTAGGTGGGCCAAGTGGTCCTTATCTGCTGTCAAAGTCTGTGTTTCTATGTTTCTAAGATTGTTCTGACCCAAATGAATTATAGTGTATCTTTCCACATTAAGGGCCAGATATTCAAAACTTTGCCCCTGGGCTAAATTAGCACTGCCCGGTGGGCAAACTTAGCCTGGAGGACAAAGCAAGCTATATTCAAAAAACAGCTTCTGAATATAGCATGGAAACGAGGCCGGACAAACTGGGCTGGGAGTGCAGGGCAAACTTAGCCCTGGAATAAGACAGCTCTGAATATAGCAACCAGGAAGTGCAAACCAAAACAGCAACACAGTGCACAGCGACGTGAAGGCAGCTAGAGGTGAACTATGTGGTTAATGTGTGTGCCAGCAAATGTGTGGACCCAGTAACGCTGCAGGCAGCAGCAGATGTGAAAGAACAGTGATCAAAACTGTATAATATTCCCCGAACCATTAGCACCATGCTAACACGTTAGCGAGGCTTTAGCAAGGAGCTAAGCTGTTTGCCTGGTGCAAACACGTTTGTCCGGTGTTAAGATTTGCCATATTCAAAGGTGACATGCAAATGAGCCTACTTAGGCAGACTCTAGGCAAACAGCCTGATTATCATCTTATCATGCCCTGATTTGCATGCTGTTTGCCCAGCATTACTGCAGGGTCCTACAGAGCCACCTGTAGGTCAGTTTGGAAGTACAGGGTCTGGCCAGGTCTGAACGCAGCTCCACCTGTAGGTTTGTCTGGCAGTGCATGTTGATAGCTGCAGCTACATGTAAACAGTACTGCATAGCATAGCATACTGTACCCTGGAGGACAACACAGCATAGGCCCAGGTGGTAGTGGTGCTGTATGCAACTGTCACACTGTAGGGCATGCTACAGTGCACAGCAGATACTACAGTATCAAGGGGGCCAGTAGTGCGAGGGACACAGCACTGTCTATGATGTGTAGTTCAGTGATGCTGACTGCAAAGTACACAGTGACAGGCCCAACTTGCAGGTGTTTACTGACAGTGGACATTACTGTTATGCTGTTGCATGTTCCACAGATGCTGCACCTGTGGCATGGGATGCACACAGTGACATATACATGGCCAGCTGTGTGTGCTGTGGCATATGTGAGGTTGTTCTGTATGTGGCTGGGGGGGGGGACGTAGGTTCCAGCAGGCACACAGGTGGTGGGGTATTCCCACTATTGGCCCATATACACTGTGTACTGTGTCCCAGTCTTGTGGCCACACTTGGGCTGTGGTGAGGTCTGGCCACCCGTACACCCTCCCCACAATGGCCACCATTCCCACAGTGCTGCCTGTGTGTACTGGCATCTGTTGGGCACTACAGACGTATGGTCTGCAGGTGTGTGCTGTACGTCCACACTACCATGATGTCCTCTGGGGGCCCGATCACCCCTTACTGCCTGTGCATGGCTGGGACCTGTGGCAGCTCTTGGCATCATGGTGGTGCCATCAGTGAGCAGCATGTGTCCTCCATGTCTGGCAGTTTCTAAGTGTCATTCTCATATATTAGGGTCGCACAAGCCATGCTAATGCCAAGCTATCACCATGCAAAGCAAATGTCATGCAAAGCTGTTTGCCCAGGGTTAAGACCAGCTTTTTCTGGGCGGTAATTTGTACCACACTATGGGTCACGCTAAGTAGTGCTAAGCTAGTCGTGCTAGTCGCTGAATATCTCATTGCACCTGTATGCATGTTCACTTTGCCCCTTGCATATAATCATGGTTTGCCCAGCGCTAATGCAGTTTGCGTGTGCTATTTCACCTTTTGAATATAGCAGACCCGCGCTAATCCCATGTTAAACCTGGGCAAATGTTTTTTACCTGGTGCAAAATTTTTAATATCTGGCCCTAAATGCCCTGTGGTTTTCTAGTGCCCAAGATTCTATATGTTCCAAATCTCTAGTTAAATCTTTTATTTTATCAGCAGTGTCCACTTCAGAACTGAGCATTGTGTCCTCAGCAAATTTACTTACAGTGTTACACATGTAGAGAAAAGAGGAAGTAATTTTATAACAGTACAGACTGTAAAAGATGTTATCCCAAGCAATGATACAGTAACATAATTTACTTTAATCAATTAGATTAATGCCAATATCATCCTGTTTCTAATGGTAAACAAGGCAACAATTTGTTTTGACTGCTTTAAGTGCCATATTTTGATGTTATGCAAACAAGTAAACTTGCCTACTGGTCTGAGGTGGATTGGGATGGAATTCCCAAATTTAGGGCTTCTGTGCAAAAAATGTTGTCTGGCAATGATCTGTTTGTGAAGTCAGTGCACTGCTATGTTATACTGGAATATATATGCATATACAGTATGTGAATACAAAGTCACACATGCCCCCACAATGCAAAGCACCACAGAATATTATGCTGGTTCAACTTTAAGCAGAAATGCATGGTGCTGAAAAGCCTCTCACACAGTTTGCAAAGGGTGCCAACAGAAGACCTAGACATGTGTTTTGTCCTACCAGGACTCATCAGTATGCCTCATCTGTTTGATACCGCAGTAAAATGAACCAGTTACCCTAAGATGGTCTATCTGGGTTATGTTGTGATGAACACAATTAAAACAAAAAACAATTTAAAAGACAAAGAACCTCTGTGCACAAACACCGAGGCAATGGCTACCCCAAAGGGCATTTGGCCGGGAAGCCAAATTTCAAAGAAATACAAAATCACACATGCCCCCACAATGCAAAGCATCATGGGCTGCATATGCAAATCACCACAGAATATTATGCTGGTTCAACTTTAAGCAGAAATGCATGGTGCTGAAAAGCCTCTCACACAGTTTGTAAAGGGTGCCAGCAGAAGACATAGACTCATGTTTCATCCTACCAGGACTCATCAGTATGCCTTGTATGTGTATGTTTATTAGTCAGTGATTGTGTGTATCACAACAATTAGAAAATGCAGTTAGGTAGCTCAGTGGTTAGTGCAAAAATTGCTAGTCTACATTCCCTCACTATCTAGATTAGTTTCAGCCTCATGCATGTCATTATAATAATAATAATAATAAAATTTATTTAATTTAGCACCTTTCAAATCTTCAAGGCTCTGTACAGTTCATAAAACCAGGCAACAAATACAATAAAACAGAACAACAATTTCAACAAATAAAACCAATTACAATATAGATGGAAAGGCCTTATTCCATAAAAAGGACTTTAAAGCCCATTTAAAAATATCCACTGTTGTACTCTCTCGGAGCGGACGGGGGTAGAGAATTCCAAAGGGATGGAGCCACAAAGCCAAAAGCACAGGCTCCAGAAGACTTCAAATTAACCCTTAGAATCTCCAGCAACCCCTCGTCAGCTGAGCGAAGCTGTCTCAAAGGGGTATAAGGCACCAAAAGCTCTTTCAAGTAGTCAGGACCTTACCCATGTAGGGCTTTGTAGGTCAAAAGACCTACTTTAAAGGTGATCCACCACTGTATAGGCAGCCAGTGCAGAGAGCGCAACACAAGGGTAATATGAGATCTTCTTGAAACCCCAGACAAGAAACGTGTGCTGCTGCATTCTGCACTAGCTGCAAGTGGCGGATATCAACCCCAACAAGCCCTAGGTACAGGAAGTTACAGTAGTCCAAGCGAGATGTCACTAAGGTGTGGACCAAAACCGGCAAATCAACAGGGGGAACCAGGAGCCTAATCCTGGAGATGTTTCTCAGATGGAAAAATACAGTTCTGACAACAGAGGACACCTGATAACGAAGGGTCAACTCTGTGTCAAGCTCTACACTCAGGTTACGCACCCGTTCAGAAATGGGGATCTGGACGCCCCCTAGAACTATTCCAGAGGGAGACCCCCCCAAACCCCCAACCCTGCGGCCGGGGTCCACAACCATAACCTCAGTCTTTCCCGGATTCAACTTTAAACCGCTGGAATTCATCCAGTCTTGGATGTCTGCAAGGCACTTATTCAACACCGAGACAGTACTAACCTGGTCAGGTGCAAAAG
Source organism: Neoceratodus forsteri (assembly GCA_016271365.2). Classification (NCBI taxonomy): domain Eukaryota; kingdom Metazoa; phylum Chordata; order Ceratodontiformes; family Ceratodontidae; genus Neoceratodus; species Neoceratodus forsteri. The sequence goes on along the minus strand of CM057455.1, from coordinate 1,546,892,913 downwards.
ACAGGTAGAGCTGGGTATCATCAGCATAGCAGTGAAACCTCAGCTCATACCAAATCTTACAATGTCTCCGAGGGTAGCATATATACTCCGAATAACATGGGGGAAAGCACCGAACTCTGCGGAACCCTGCAGGGCAGAGAGAAAGCCCCGGAAGAATGTAATCCCAAGACCACTCTCTGCATTCTCCTCTCGAGGTAAGATGAAAACCATCTGAGGACCATACCTGAAAGTCCACAGATGGACCCCAGGCTTTCGAGCAGAACCCCATGATCCACAGTATTGAAGGCTGATGACAAATCAAGGAGAACAAGAATAGAACGATGTCTCCAATCTCTCACCATCAGGAGATCATTGAGCACCCAAACCAGAGCAGTCTCGGTGCTATGCCTTTTACAAAAACCAGACTGGAGAGGTTCATATAGACTATGGATGGTCAAATGGTTGTCTAATTGAGTTGCCACAACTTTTTCAGTAACCTTCCCTACAAAGGGGAGGTTAGAGATCGGTCGGTAATTAGCTAGGTCATTCGGGTCCAAGGAAGTTTTCTTCAGAAGGGGAGTCACCACACCTTCCTCCAGAGAGCTAGGGAAAACTCCCATCTCTAAGGAGCACCGGATGATCCGAGCAAGGATCGGGCTGATAACCTCACTACATCCCAAAATCAAGGAAGTAGGACCCGGATCCAACCTACAGCACATTAGGCGCATCTCACAGGCAATCCTCATAGTGTCTACCAAATCCGGCAGGTCAAAAGTATTCCAGGAAATTCTGGGCACCACAACAAAACACTGGTCAACTGCAGCAACCTTAGAGTGAGGTCAGGGACACTGCCTCCGGATGTCTTCCACCCTATTAACAAAGAACTGAGTGATCTCTTCACAGTCAGTCTGTGTAAAATCTCGACGGATCTGCTGACAGACTGGGTTGCACAGTCTGTCAACAGTTCTGAAGAGCTGAGCAGGTTGATTCCAAGCAGCAGAAATTTCCCTGGACAGGAATTCTGCCTTCTTACGGGAAATTTCTGTTTGATAGAGCTTATAATGCTCTAACAAAATAAGATGGTCGGCATCCGAGGCAGTCTTCCTCCAACAACGCTCCAACCTACGCCCCAACCTCCGGAGCCCCCTCAATGCCTCATCAAACCAAGGAGCGACGGGATGACGCGGAAGGGGGTGAACACGGGCAGGTGCAATCTGATCAAGGGCAGCCGAGATGGTCTCATTATAGGCCACCACAAGCCACTCAGGATCAGAGCACAAATCGTCAAACAGCGAGAAGTCAAGGACCGCCTTCAGGTCTTCAGGGACAACATCCCACAATGGGCGGTACTTGACCAACTCCACAGGGGCCGACCTACCCAGGGGGGCCTCAAAATTGAACCCAAATGAGTAATGATCAGACCAACCGACTGGTTCCACCACCAAGTCAGACGCCTCGATCCCCAGGAGAAAAACAAGATCAAGAGAGTGACCACCTTTATGGGTGGCTGTGGAAACAACCTGTGTGAAGCCCAGCGATGTCATTATCTGGAGGAAATGTTGACCAAAAAGTGAGGATTTGTCATCGACCCACGCATTGAAATCGCCCAGAACCATCAATCTGGGCGATTCCAAAGCCATGTCGGCGGCAAAGTCTGCTATTTCCTGCAGGAAATGTTTCTTTTCCCCTGGTGGACGGTAAATGAGAGCAATCCTGCACCCCACACCAGCCACCACAGTACACTCAAATGATCTTGCCTCCTCAACTGGAACAGCAGTTAGGCACAATCCGGTCTTAAAACAGATCGCCACCCCTACCCCCTCGGTCTAATCTCGGGCGATGTATAACCGAGAACCTGGTAGGAACAACGGCCTCTAAAAATGGGGCCGCGTTCCTATCCAACCAGGTCTCGGTAATGCAAGCCAGATCTGCCCTTGCAACAAAGTCCGCAATAAGACCCATTTTATTATGGACAGATCTGGCATTGCACAACAACACCTGGGTCAGACGAGGTTGACGAGTTGTCCCAACTACTTGCCCTCTAATACTAGAGGTACCTTTGGGTATGGGAACCAGAACGGGACTACCACACTCCAGAAACCATTTCGCTCCAGGGCGTCTTTGAGGCCAAACCACCCCTATGGGAGAGCATCGCTCCCTCCACTGTCCACAACCCTCCACACCCCCCCCCAATTCCTCCATCCCCTACGCACAATCCCTAACGCCCGACACCGATGGTAAACATGGGCTGGCAAGGGGGGCAAGACAAAGGAGCGGAGGGCATGGAGAGCGGAGGCCGAGTAACAAACAGCAGGTAGAGCTGACCAGCACATCAGGCTGTCATAACAAAATAAAACCAAAAATAAAATAAACCAAATAACACCACCACCCACCAAAAGAAAAATAAACTAATAAACTAATACGACAGATAATATACAAAATTAAACTATTTTATATCCACAAGCCCTCTCATGACCAGGGGATAATAAAATAACACAAAACTAACACTAATAACAATAAGATAAATAAAAAATACATAGAGGGAATAATTTTAAAGACCACCCTCCAGGACACTCTCACTGAACCAGTAGGGTGGGCTATAAGCTAGAACACAAGCACTCTCACTGCTCAATTATCCCTCAAAACAAATGAACTTCACATACGATAAACCATATATAACAACACCTGAGCTGAAAAAACAATTTCTTGAAAAAGTACTATAATAAAACAATTAGTATTTCCACAGTCACTTATCTTGCAGGAACTCTCCAGTCATTTAATTGGGACTTTGAAGAAGTCGATGATACAGGCCACTAAATGCTTATTATATCCAAAAACCAGAATATCCAAGTAGAATTGAAAAAACAGGGAATCCCGGTTTTCAAAGAAAGCCACACATCAAATCACAGGTTCCACTAAATCAAGTTCAGTAGCAGCTACTAAGCTACAATGGTGACCCAACACCCACGACTCCAGGCCAGAGTCAGCCCACCCGACCAACTCCATGAGAGTCTGAGGAATAAGTCGGAAGGTCGGCTCTCCAACAGGCCCCGACCCCTAACCCCTGTGCAGGTCACCAGAGCTAGAGCCAAAAGACAGGGAAAAACCCAGATTCCAAAAGACAAATCCCTCAATCATAGTAGTCTCTGCCAACAGTACAGTGCCACTCCAAACGGACCAGACGTAAATCCAGTTAGTCGCCACAGCCTTAAAGATGTTGAATAGAGCCCAAAATCCTTAATAAGCCCAATCACGGTAAATCCCAGCCAGAAATGGAAACGAAGCTGGAACACGGCCGGAGACATTCAAGCTAGGCAGGCAGCACGCAAGGTCAAAACACAGATGTGAGTGCGACCACCATGCCGCCGAAGTCCCAAAAATCAATCCAAGAGCTGAAACACGCCTGGACCCTGCGCCCTGCACCACAGTCATGGATCAAATCCGGACCATCCCAGAAGCCAGCCGGGCGCAAACACCAAAATCGCTGCTAGCAGATGTCCCAGACGACGGGACGCCGATACAGCCTCTCCGCACTATTGCCGATGCAGCCTCTCCACAGTTCAGGTGTCTAAAAGCTTAAAAACTTAAAATTTTTTTAATTAAAATAGAACGAAATGAAACGTAAACACAAGCACAGAAACAACAGTCCGATGGCTAGCCCAGCGTGGCCGCCATCTTAACCCAGTTCCTTCATTGCTGATCTAAATGAGATGTTCAGCAATGTTCTTCAGAGATGTTCTTTTCAGGCACCGAGGGACACCGGAGGGTGGGTGGGGGTGCCACTAAACACCAGGGCAAGCATAATTACCTAGGCTAGGGTGACAGCCATTGGATGGTGGGGGTGTCACTAAACACCACAGATAAAGTGCAGTGTTACGAGGTTGGGCATGTGAGAGTGTCATTAGACACCAGGGACACATAAATTATTTATATGGAGGAGAATCAGAGTGTAGGTGTACCACTAGAGACCAGGGCAAGAAATATTATGAGGACAACAATCAGAGGGTTGGGGGGTACCACTGGACACCAGAGGGGGAAAAAATATATATATATATATATATATAGAAACATAGAAACATAGAAACATAGACTTTGACGGCAGATAAGGACCGCTAGGCCCATCTAGTCTGCCCATTTCCCTACCTACAGGATAGGCTGCAGATCCTAGTTAACCAACAGCCTATATCTTCCTGCCCCCACAAGAATTGCCTTATGTCTGTCCCATGCATTCTTGAATTCTCCACAGTTTTAGACCCCACAACTTCCTCAGGAAGGCTGTTCCATGCATCCACTACCCTCTCTGTGAAATAATACTTCCTCACATTGCCCCTGAACCGCCCTCCTTCTATCTTTAAATTGTGTCCCTTGTTCTTGCAAGTCTCTTTTTCTGAAAGATGCTACCCTCTTGGACTTTGATGATTCCTTGAGGTACTTGAAAGTTTCTATCATGTCCCCTCTCCCTTCTTTCCTCAAGGGTATACATATTAAGCTCCTTTAGTCTCTCCTCATATGGCTTCTCTTGCAGACCCTGCACCATTTTAGTTGCCCTCCTCTGGACTACCTCTATCCTGTCTATGTCCTTGCTGGAGATGGGGTCTCCAGAACTGGACACAGTATTCCAGATGGGGTCTCACCAACTGTCTGTACAGAGGATAACAACTTCCTGTTTTCTGCTGCTGATGCCTCTCCCTATACATCCCAGTACTCATGGCCCTCCCTACTGCCTTCTCACATTGCTTGCTAACCTTAAGGTCATCTGATATGATTACCCCCAGGTCCCTTTCCTGTTTTGTTGTTGTTACTACCTCCCCACCCATTGTGTATTCTTCCCTGGGTTCTTGTTTCCCAGGTGCATTATTTTGCACTTTTTGCATTGAATCCTAGCTGCCATACGTCTGACCATTCCTCCAACCTTGCCAAGTCCCTTTCATCCTTTCCACGCCTCCTTGTGTATCAACCCTGTTGCAGATCTTTGTGTCATCTGCAAAAGGCATACTTTTCCTTCCAGTCCCTCTGCAATGTCACTGATGAAGACATTAAAAAGGACTGGACCCAATACTGAACCCTGCGGTTCCCCACTAGTAACCGCCCTTTCTTCAGAGTGGACTCCATTTACAATTACCTTCTGTGTCCTGTTGTCCAGCCAATGTTTTACCCAGGCTACCACCCTGGGACCCACTCCCAGGCTGGTTAATTTGACTAATAATCTTTTGTGTGGGACTGTGTCAAATGCCTTGCTAAAGTCTAGGTAGGCCATGTCCACAGCCCCTCCCTGGTCTACTACTTTGGTCACCCAGTCAAAGAAATCTATTAGATTCGTCTGACATGACCTTCCCACTGTGAACCCATGCTGCCTTGGATCCTGTGCTCCACTGACCTCTAGGTACTCAACTATTCTTTCCTTAGAAGTGACTCCATCACTTTCCCTACCACAGAGGTCAGACTGACAGGTCTGTAGTTTCCTGCCTCTGTCTTGGTCCCACTTTTGTGAAGGGGAATCACATCCGCCTTCCTCCAGTCCTCGGGTACCACACCATCCTCCCATGATTTATTAAAAAGAGTAGCCAGTGGTTTCACTAGTTTCTTCCTTAATTCTTTTAGAATTCTGGGTGAATTCCATCAGGGCCCATTGCTTTGTCCACCTTCAGTTTTAGGAGTTCTTGCAGAACCCTTTCTTCTGTGAAAGGACTGGGATCGACCCCTATCAAAGTGCTTCTGTTAATTGGATTAGGCACTTCCCTCCTCTTTTGTGAATACTGAACAGAAATATTCGTTCAGTATTCCTGCTTTCACTGTCCCCCTCTGCCCACCCACCGTTCATTCTATTCAGCCTCACTATCCCTCCCTTTGTCTTTCTACGCTGCTGATGTACCTATAAAAGGTTTTATCCCTTCTTAACTGAGTTGGCTATCTTTTCCTCAGTTTGGGCCTTTGCTATTCTGACTTCCCTCCCTGCTTCTTTCTGCCTTAACTGGTACAGCTCTCTGTACTGCTCCTTCTGTGTTTCCTTATACTTCCGGAATGCTATCTTATTCTTCCTGACTTTCACAGCCACCTCTCTTGAGAACCATAGTGGCTTTTTCTTTTGTTTTGATTTGTTTATTTGCTTCACACAAAGGCTTGTTGCCTCTGTGATGGCAGTTTTGATAATTCCCCATTGTTGCTCCACACCTCCTTCTAGCCTGTTTGCTAGTGCTTTTCTGAGGCACTGTCCCATCTTGCCAAAGTCAGCCCTCCTAAAGTCCAGTACCCTCACTTTTGTATGGCTTGACTCTGTAGCTGAGTTTAACGTGAACCACACTGTTTGATGGTCACTTGTCCCCAGATGGCAACCCACTTCTAGATCTGAGATCCTCTCACTGCCCCCGTTTGAGAGTACGAGGTCTAAGATTGCTCCCTCACAGTGGGTTATGAAACTAGCTGTCTAATGCCTGCCACCTGTAGGGCATCAAGAATGGCCCTGCTCTTGGATGTGGCTGCAGCAAATGTGCTCCAGTTAACATCTGGCATATTCAGGTCTCCCATCAACAGTATCTCCCTTTCTCTGCCATTCTAAGAATGCCTTCCATCATATCCTTGTCCATTCCTTCCCCTGACATGGGGTCTGTACACAACCCTGTGCGGATTGTGGTGCCCTTTCCAGTCTCCAAGGTGACCCACAGTGCCTCCTCTCCTCCCTGTTTACTCTTTTGTTCAGTTGCTTTTATCCTTCCTTTACATGAGAGCTACTCCTCCCTCTTCTCCCTGCCTGTCTCTCCTGTAGGTTATGTACCCTGGTATGTTAACATCCCAGTCATGGTTCTCTGTGTACCATGTTTCTGTGACTGCTACGATATCCAGGCATCCCTCTTCCATTAAGGCCACCAGCTCAGGGAGCTTGTTGCCCAGACTACGGGCATTGGTACTCATTACCCTCCATTTCCTGATGGCCTTACCCCTTTTGCCCCATCCCTGTCCTTCTTGCCTTTGTCACTTTCTCCATTTACCACTGTCCTTCTCCCTATCGACACCTCCATGTTGGTGTTTGCCACACTTACTACTGTGATTGTTTGGGGGGGCTAGGATTTTCCTGCTCCTTTCCAGTGCCTCCCCCCTTGGCTAGTTTAAAAGCTTGCCAATGAAGCAATTAAACCTATCACCTAGGATCCTGGTTCCCCTCCCGGACAGATGCAGCCCATCATGGCAGTATAGGCTTGCATCACTCCAGGTGGACTCCCAGTCCCCAATGAAGCCAAATCCCTGAGCTCCACACCAGTTTTTCAACCACTGATTGAATCCCATGGTACGGAACACCCTAGCCTCTCCTATGCCATAGATGGGCACCTCCGAGAAGGTTACTGTGTGCTACTTGACTAAGGCCCCTCCCAATTCCACAAACTCTTCCTGCACTTCTCTAATCCCTTTCTTAGCCAGGTCATTTGTCCCTAGGTGGACAATGACTTCCAACTCCCTCCCTGTGCAGCTGCTCAGGCAATCCTGAGGATTCGCTCCTGTCCCTCCAAGCCATGGCGCCAGGCAGGCACCTTACCTCCCTCTCCCCTTCCTTGCCCAGTTCTACCTTCCTAACAATGGAGTCCCCCACCAGGAGTTGTTTCCTTCCCCTGCAGGGTCCCCTGCCACCCTCCTGTGGGTCTCCTTTGTGGAGGTTCCCAGCATCCTCCTTGGTCTCCACTGTAGGTGCCTCCATAGAGGAACCACACTTTGCCAGAATGGCATAGGAATTGTGGAGAGGTACAACTGGAGGGATGTGCCTCTGTTCCATCACCCTCACCCTCCCTGAGCCCACTGTGGTCCAACCGCTCCTCTTTCTTGGCAACCTCTGAGGCAACGGCAGTGGCACTGGTGGTCCCTGGATGGAAGAGGAGGTCCCACAAATCCTGGCCAACTCAGCCTGGAGATGAGCAACCTCCTCCCTTAGCCCAGATAGGTGCCTGCAGATGGGACAACACCGCATCCTCCAGATATATATATATGTATATATATATATATATATATATGAAATAAAAGCAAAAATAAAATATTATTTTATGTTTCTTATCTATATTTAATTACTGGTCATCATATTTTATATATGGATAACCATGGTTGTACCCTGCATTACTACCACCCACAAAGCTGCCAATCAGTGCATTTCAGTGTAGCAGACTGAAGTTATGGGGCTGGATGTTCAAACTGCGCTATTCTGTGGTGCAAGCCCTTGTGCTGAACAAAATAGTTGCGCAGAGGTGTGGACGGGGCGATATTCAAAGGAGTTGTGCTATTGAGCAACTCCTTTGAATATCACCCCCCGGCCACAGCCATTGTGCATGGTGCAGTGGAACTTGCGCCACTGTAAGTGGTCAGAGTGGAGCATTCAAGTTGCGGTGGCTCAAGTACCATTGCGCCATGTGCAAAGTTCCCATATTCAAAAGGTGACATGCAAATGGGGCCATAATTCATGCAAGGTGCAGGGGGGGCCATTTGCATCTATTTATGGCCCCATTTGCATGCCATTAGCATGCAGGTGCGCCGATCCCCGAGGACTTGCACCTGGCACCCTGCCAGGCAGCAGCCGTCGGGGACCGACGCCCCATGCAGCCCGATCGCGGTATAAGTAAAAAATATCCCACCCCCACTGGCCAGACTGGCTGTCGGCGAGCATAAGTTAAACCCCCACAGGCCCGATCGCGGGCATATGTTTAAAACCCCCCCTCCCCCGACTGGCCCGATCGCGGGCAAAAGTGAAAAATAAAACCCACCCCCACCATCCCGATCGCGGCACCAAAGTGTTTAAACCTTCCCCCAAGAACATATCTCTGGTGGTCCAGTGGACCGTGAAGCCCGATCGCGGGCAGCAAAGTTTCCAACCCCCACCAAGAACATATCCCTGGTGGTCCAGTGGACCCTAAGCCCGATCGCGGCACCAAAGTGTTTAAACCTCCCCAAGACCATATCCCTGGTGATCTGAGTGTCCCCCCCCCACCCACCCGAGCCCACCACCCGCTCCCCGGCAGCCAGGCGGCAGCATCCCACCTGCCTGCCACCCGCACGCCGACTGACTGCTCGCTGGGGCTGCATGCCCATTGGTGCAGAGCAGAGCCAATGGGCGTGCAGCCATACCGTACAAGGCAGTCCAGATATGTGAATGAATTCATTCATTCACATATCTGAACTACCTATGCAATAAACTACACCATTAACTCTTGCTCTGCACCAATGGGCATGCAGCCTACAGGAAATCAGGCGGTGGGAAGGCAGGGAGGATGCTACTCGGCTGCTGTAGGGAGGCGGGGTGTGGTGGGGCACCGTGGAGTGGGTGGGGTGGGGGACACTAGATCACCAGGGATATGGTCTTGGGGGGTTAAGCTGCTTTAGTGCTAATCAGGCTTAGAGGTCCACTGGTCCACCATGGAATGTTCTTGAGAGGGATGAACTTACTCTGGTGCGCGATTGGAGCAGTGGTCCACTGGACCACAGAGATATGGTCTTGGGGAGGTGGGGACTCTTGGTGCCACAATCAGCTGGTGGGGAATAACCCTCACTTTGCCTGATAACTCAGTTGAGGAGAAGGCTTGTTCAGCTATATGCCAGCGATCAATCGGGGAGGGTTACTATATGCCGCGATTGACTGCAGCGTGGGCACAGGGAGTAGGTTGAGGGCCACCACAGGTGGCAGCTGCTGTGTTGCGCCCTGCAGCGTGGCAGCTCACCTGTGGGTGGCCCTTGACTTACTCCTTTTTTTGGCTCAAAGTTGTGCAGGCACAGGTTGGTGGTTGCACCTGCACAATCCCCGCACAGCCCACTGAATATCGGGCTGTGCAGTTTATGTATGGTTCCTCCCCCTCTGGTTCAGCATGCCTTCATTAGCATTGCGTTGTTGCTCAGCTTGACTTGGGGGGGCGTAACTGACTCCTGCTGAATATGGCAGGATGGCGCAATTTCGGACTTGTGCAGGTGCAACCCTATTGCGCATGGCGCAACCCTTTTGAATATCCAGCCCATGGTGTAATCATATTTTAGTTACCATTCTGATTACACTTTGAAGTTTTTCTGTATGATTACCCATTAAATAAACATCAGATAGACATAGACTGTTGAAACAGTGCACAAGACCTGCATTCATATGTAGTTACACTTGTAAGAACTAATTTAATAATGCCTAAAGTAGTAACATAGTAGTTACACAATAGTCTCTCAGAAGTTTGGGGACTCACCAGCCTTGTAATATTCACTCCAACACTTAAATTACATTTAAAACATTTTTATTGAAAAAATAATAAAAGACTGACCACCATGGTACAGTGCACACTTGATGGATTTCAGATCTGATGATCCTTTATCAAAAGCTGATGTATGTCCATTAGTTAACACAATAAATACTCTCTGGTTAACTGACACACACAGTGACACAGTAATTACAAAATTCAAATTCATTGGTGTAACACCATCACATGCATAGTGGATTCTTAATCACCAATTAATATAAAACCACTTCAAACAACACAGAAATATTAAAACCATTGAGAGATATTTCTCACTGAAGCCGGGGAGGAGGGAAGGAAAAGGGAAACGATAGCTAACATAGTGCAATAGTAATATTTGTAATCATCTTTACATCATTTTATATAATGTACAGATGAAGCAATTAAAAACTATTTACTTTAAGTACATTCACGGACTTATAGTATTACTATTTCTGCAGATGGTGGTCAGTCTTTTATTATTTTTTCAATAAAAATGTTTAAAATGGAATTTAAGTGTTAGAGTGAATATTATAAGACTGGTGAGTGCCCAAACTTCTAAGTGACTGTCTGAAATAATTTTTGATAGCACCACCACCCCGGTTCACACCTACTGTAGTTGTTTTCTAGTTACACAATAGATTTGCTGTTACAATTTGCCATAGCTATTACATGTGTCATTTCCTTTGTACGAACAAACTACATAATGCCAGAAGAGATACAATGTTAGTTGCACAACAGAATTTCTGTTAGACTTTGCAACAGCTATTAAATGTGTAGTTACACTTGTCAGAATGAATTTGTTTGTGTCAAAAGTGAGATAGTAGAAGTTGCACATGTAACTATTACTTCATTCAAACTGTGTAAGTACACAACACGCAAATGTGAAACAAGTTAACAGCTACATAGTAGTTACAGTACAGTTACAGTGTACAGTACAAGTCACATTAAACTGTTTTTCCAGCTCACTGCTTTTTCATTTTGCTTAGTGATGACAATGTCGTGGCAACTCTAAACTCTTTAAATGTAAACTCTTTTTCTGTCAATCAGCAACCCACATGCATTGCATGTTCAACATGCTTTGCATTTTCCTTCAGCTCTATCATAGTGTTTATTCAATGCATGTGCAATTCTGTGCTTATCCCTGCCCCCATGATGTGACACAGGAAAATCAAGCATGCCATTAAATAAAATTGCTTAGAGGAATTTAAAAACTAGTTCTGCAACAAATCAGCAAATAACTGTGTTCATAAAAATAATATGCCTCTCACATGATGTGTTGATTTATTACTTCTGTAAAGTAGGATTTCCCCAGCTGTGGGAAAGCACTGGTAGCACTTCCACATTGATTACGGGACCATGGTAGAGACGGGTTGGGTAGCTGAAAGAACTGTATACTACTGTAGCTGAAAATGCTAACATGTAGTTATTAGTACTGTACTGTATGGGACAGTAAATTGAAGGGAAGGGGGCTGTCCAATAAAAACAGACAATTTAATATCAGACTGACCGCAAACTGGACTGCAAGCTCCTAACTGGGTACTATACTTTGCGTACGGTAATACAGAAGGGAAAAAAAAAACAGACCCCTGCAGATCAATAAGTATATTTTTTTAGTTTACACGCAGTATGGTAAAAGTGTTGCTACTGATTCCTTTGCCTAAATGCAGTACTGAATGTTGCATAGCAACAGAAATACTGTACTGATCATGATGAGCCCGGCACTGTCTTCTGAGTTGCTTCTTGTTACGGTACAGTACAGGATGGAAAATGTGTTTTGTTAACATCTAAGAGGGCACATTATAAAACTAACCTATGCATGGTTATACAGCAGAAAGCCCAATTTTACAAGAAATAAAATAAAAATGAGGCTGACATTGTACTATAAGGCTGAGTGTACTGTACATACAGTACAGTACTGTGCAGTAGTACTGTGCAATGCTTATGAAGCTCTTGTGCAACATTCTTGAAACACATTTCTAAATCAGCTGCAGCTAAATATAAGCTGTTAGCAACCCACAGTGAAACATTATAGCAGCTTTTAAGCAACTAGCTGCAAAACGCTAACTCAGTGAGTTGAAGGAACAGTTTAATGTGGCTTTTACTGTAGTTATACAATAGTTACAGTGTAGTTAATGACACCTAAAATAAAGTGTTACAGCTAAATGTTAAAAAAAAAGAGAAACTCAGTGTTTTTTCACATGATTTTTATCCCAGTGGAAATGTTCCTATCCTTGTAACATGATTTCACCAAAATGTATTTGCCATTGATCTTAATGGACTTTAATCAGACAGAATGCAATTCAATCCAATTATCCTTGCAGAAATGGAGCTTAGATGTGTCACAGGCTTTTGGGGATATGGGCAGAATGTTTCAATAATTTGTTTAAAGTCTTATTTGTCTAGATGGATATGCCTAAATATAGTCTTTAAGTGGGGGGAAGAATGAAAGAGGGGGAGACTGAGGGGGGTATATATGTATGTATATATTAGCTGCACAGTAGTACAGCTATAGTTTGGGTTGTCTGGCCACTTCTATGTTAAACCCAAAATATTGCAGTTTAATAACATTGCAACCTTATGATGGATTTGCCTGAAATTTTGCATGCACGGTCTGGTACCATAGATTTCTGGATTTGGCAAGTTGCATTATGGTTGGATGTGTGGTTGTGGAGCTTCAGAGTGCCAAAAAACTCACAAAAATTGGATTTTTGCCAATTGCTTTGCTCAGGGCTATAACCCAAACAGTGTGCCCATTTGGTCTAAAATTTTCAGGGAACATGCAGTCAGGATCACTGATGTGCCTTTTGAAGATTTGGTGAAAAATATTAATCTGTTCAAAAGTTAAATTTGAATTTTCCCATTATAGTCAATGGGAAAAAATATATGTGCCTCTTGAAAGCTGCCGCCACTACATTTTACTGTTGTAAATGGCCTCTGTAGTGTCGTGCAGCCACCATCTTGTTTACAGTTAGCGAGCCAGACAAATGCAGTCATTCCAAAAATAGTGTCCCTTGGTAAACACCAACAGTTCTGTTTACCTAATCAGGGGCTGAGGAATAGGATTCTGCCATTAGTTCTACAAAACAATTATGAGAAATATGACTTGGGCATTTTGCAGTTGGAAGTGTCACAAATTTGTGACACTAGGTTTGCGAAAGTTTTGAAAATTGCAGCATTATCGAAACCCTGGTATTGCAAATTTGTAGCACTACTTGTAAAAAACAATGGCGCCTGCAAAAAAACTCAAAACACTTTTGGCCATTTTACCAAAAAACTAACACCAGAATCTAATTCCTTGACTCCCGTTTAGGTGAACACTTAAAGAAAAGTTGTTCTTCCAATTTTACAGCCTGTAAGAGGAAGGAGGACAAGGATTCTTAACATTTCCTTTTTGAATTGAAAATCAGTCCTGACACTGGGGTGCCCAATCACTGTGCTGGGGGGAGGTTTGGGAGTTTAGCAGGTAACTCCTGCATTAGTTGTAATCTGCCCCCCATGTCCCCCAACACTGTGGTACACTGGGACTGGGGAGCCCACTCCCAGTGTATCAAATCATGTCCTTTTATTTTGCAAACATCGGGGTGCCCAATACCCATGTTTGCATTACCCTCCTTGTGTGGAACACTGGGTAGTCCACTCCTAGTGTCCCCAGTTGCTGGTGTACTATTATTCTGGGACAATGGAGACCCACCCCCATTGTCCTGAAACATATTTGATCATACCTGTCAAAAAAGAAAAATGTCCCTGATATCTTTTTAAATTTTTTCCCTAGAAAAAAGAAAACAGTCCCTCGTCATCTCCCTATCCCCCTCCCCATCCCAACCCTCCCTCTGCACATCCACCTCCCCTTACCCCTCCTTACCCCATACTTACCTCTGAAGGGTGGCGGCTGAGATCTTCTCTGGACTGGGACAAGACTGCACTCTTCATAGGTGAACCGCAAACTGAGGAATGAAGGGAAGCACTATATAGTTGCTGTCTATGGTATTTTGAACTTATGTTGATATTTCAGCCATTTGTCTACATTTTTGCACCAAATTTTCAACATAGGCTTTTGGGGACCCCATCTCATGAACAGTATCACTGTCATCTCATTATTCAGACCTGAAAGGTGATTTTGCAGTCACTGCACAGAATCACCTTTTGGGACTGAGTAATGAAATGATAGTGCCATTTTTGGTGAGGTGGGGTCCCAAAAAGCCCATGTTGAAAATTTGCTGCAAAAATTCCAAAAAATGACCGCCTTATGAGCGTACATTGTACAGTTTCTACACATGCTTGTAACTTTGTCAGTTTTTTTAATATTTTTCATCCAGATTTTCAACATTAACATTTTTTTCATACCTCCTTATGAATAGTACAGCTGTCATTTTTAACATTCTGCCAGAAATATGTTTTCGCACCTGTGGTGCAGAATGATGCGGTTGCTGTGAGCAATTTTTTCTGTGAGAAATCAACTTTCAGGATGGATTAACAAAATCACAGTGCCAGTGTTCATGAGGGGAGGCCCCAAAAAGTCCATGTTGAAAATTTGGTTAACAACTTCCCAAAAATGGCCACGTTACTACTGTGCATTGTGCAGTTTGTACAGATGCTCATAACTCACTCCAGATTTTCAACATTACCATTTTTCACACCTCCTTATGAACAGTATACAACTGTCATTTTTCACATCCTGCCCAAAACATATTTTCACATCTGTGGTGCAGAATGGCGCATGTGAACTAAACTTTCAGGACATATTAATGAAATGATAGTGCCATTGTTCATGAGGTGGGGTCCCCAAAAGGCAATGTTAAAAACTGGATGAAAAAATTCCTGAAAATGTCTGAGTTATGTGCATCAGTTGAATTTATTCTATGCATGTGCATAACTTTGTGGCATTGGAGTGCAATAAAATAATGATACTATTATACTATCTCAAAAAGAAGGGAAATTCATTGCAAAAAAATCCTTTAATGCATCAGTTAGGGTTGATAGTACAGCAACAAATGTCTGAAAATTCGGTGTTAGTGTTACCAACACTATCATCCCACCCTCACCCAACCCCACACCCTCCACACACCAACAGACATTGGGGTGTGTCTTAGGGTCATTGGGCCTAACTCTCACCCCTTTTTCAAGTATTGTACCATGTCAGCTTGGATACGCATGGAATGGGGTGACAGTTAGGACCAATGATGACAAGGCACACCCAGATGCCTGTTGATTTGCTGAGGGGATGGGGTGGGGATGGGGTGGTAGGGTTGGTAACCCTTACACAGAATTTCCAGACTTTTGTTGCTGTACTATCAACCAACTGATGCATTAATGGAGTTTTTTGCAATGAATATATATATATATATATATATATATATATATATATATATATGTTAGAGAGAACTATAGGAAGGGAGAAAGAGAGAAAGAGAGAGAGAGAGGTGGAGACAGATAGGGAGGAGGAGAAGGATATTTTGCAGGCATTGGGAATGCATACTAAACTGTAATACTTTTTTTTCTACAAAGCTGTTTATCTCCTTCAGCAGCCTGACTGGCCCCCATCTTAGCTAGTCTTCCCAGCCCCATCACCCACCTTCTCTGGGACTTTCCTTTTCTGGTGGTCCTGTCACAGGACCTTGGATGAGAGGTGCCTAGTCATTGGTGTGGGGCCTACAAGAGAGCAGGCCATCACTATTCTACAGTTGGAGGGCTTTTCCTCCTTTTTTCTCCCTATTGGGCCTAGACATATGTGTGTACTCAGCCTCCATGGAGGCACCTCAGGCATCCAGGTGTGAGGTCCCTTTCCATGCTGTTCCATGGTGCTGTCACCTGGATTTCTCTCCCTGTCCTACAGATGTCCATCCTCCCTCCCAGGCCAGCCCCCAAGTGACCCAGGTCCATTCTTGAGCCTGGGTTGCTGGCATGGCAGTCAGTGGCTAAAAGCAATGCAATCAGTGGATGAAAGCTTGAAACAGAAATAGGTAGACAAACCTAGAACTAGAAACCAGAACTACAGAGAGTAATGGTCCCATATTAAAAGGTATCAAGCTGCCCCTTGCAAAGTCTCTTTCCTGAGTGCAAATTAGCTCTTTTCACTAAATTTGCTATACTCTAACATGTTTGGAGCAAAGTGTGAGTGCCTCAGGCATGTTTGAATATAGCTCCCCAAAGCAAAAATGAGGCACTAAAATGTGCACTCAGCATAATTCACATCACCTTGCTGGCCAAAAAGAGATAGAGTATCTGGTCACTAAAACATAAAGGCTGTGATGGAGCCAACTGAATTAGGGCATTCCGGACCTGTTAGTGTTTCAATAAGTACAATCAGAACCTCCCTGAAAATGAGATACTGCATGTTAACTGACCTATCCTGGGTAACTACATTGCAAAAATGTATAAAAGCAGGAACACAGTAAAAATGAGATTCTGCATTTCAACTGTGCTAACTCTACTAGATACACTGGAAATATGTGTAAAAGCAGAACCCCATTGAAAATGAAATAGTGTAGCTACCATGTCCTGCAAATGGCACTCACACTCTATGTGTGAGTACAGCTGTTGTAACAGCTACATGTGTGTGTGTGTGTGTTTGAGTGCATTTTCAAGGGGGGGGGGGTATGTCCAGAACCAAAAACACTGTTTACTGCAATACCTTGAAGTTCATGGTTTTGTTTTTTCTACTATTGTGGTGTAAATACGGGACTTTCACATTATGTATGTTAGTTCAAAGGTTTCACCAGAAAAGACATACTGAGCTGAAAAATAGCTAATTTCAAGATGTGTCCTGTGGAAGGGAGAAGAGAGGTATAAGAACAACATAGAACAGTGACTTATACAATAAAATGTCACACAGAGATATCAATTAAACAGTACAAAATGAACATGAACAAAGTTTATTAGACAGGTAAAATTATAGTCAACATTTTTACAAGGACACAGCAGGGAATCTGTCCCATGGATACAAGCTATAGTACTTTTCAGTGGTGAGGGCACCAGGGGATAGGGCGCTGAAGGGAGGAGCACAGATGGGGGGTGGGGAAGGGAATGTGCAGACAAGTGAGGGAGGAAGAAGAAAGGGAGGAGGGTTGGTGAGGTGGGCAGAGGGGCAAGGAGGGGGAGAAGTAGGGAAAGAGGGTAAATTGAGGAGTGAGGAAGTACTATGACTCAAGGGCAGCCACAGGAGGGAGTGGTGTGGTCATGGAGAAAGAGGAGAAAAGGATGAACTGAGGTGTAGGGAAGTGCTATGACTCAAGGGCAGGCACAGGAGGTAGCAGTGTGGTCATGGAAAGAGAAGAGAGAGAGCATTTGGAGTCACATGTCAATGCTATATCTCTTTCCCAGTATCAGTCATTCCCCCAGATTTTGTTTGGGGAAGGGAATGTCCAGACATGTGAGGGAGGAAGAAGAGAGGGAGAAGAGTTGGTGAGGTGGGTGGAGGGGCAAGGAGGAGGAGACAGAGGGAAAGAAGGTAAACTGAAAGGCAGGGAAGCACTATGACTCAAGGGCAGTCACATGAGGAAGTGGTGTGGTCATGGAGAAATAGGGGAAGAGAGTAAACTGAGGAGTGGGGGAGTGCTATGACTCACGGGCAAGCACAGGAGGTAGTGATGTGGTCATGGAGCAGAGAGGAGAGAGAGTGTTTGAAAGAGGAGGAATGAATGGTTAGGAGGAGAGAGTTCCAAAGTTTAGGAAAGCAAAAAGAGAAGGCAGCCTGACCAGCAAATGATTTTACATCACAGTAATACAGTTAAGTTACACATTAATTCTATATCTCTTCCCCAGTATTAGTTATGCCCCTAGTTTTTATTTTGATGAGTTCCATAACTATATAATTGATCTTGTCAGTTCCACAACTTATTGCTTGGTAACTTATGTTTGTCAATGTATTCTTAGACATAATTGTCCTCTTTATCTTTACTACTCTTGTTACATTTCTGTGAACTTTATATTCTGTATTTGTGCATCTGTTATCTTTTCCCCTTTCTCCTTCCCCCAGGACACATCTGAAAGCAAGCTGTTACAAGCTCAGTATCTCTTTCCTCATAAAATCTTTGAAATAAAGAAATATCTTATCACATTAATGCATTAGCAGCCATTGTGGCTCTGACCAGAGTTTGTTTATTACTAGAAAAACTGGATTTGCCTATTCACTAAACTGTACAGGTGACAAAACTCCAGATTAAGTGTTCTGAATCTGCATCCACTTTTGTCTTTATAGCATAATGAACAGTATGTAATGAGCTGGGATGTGTCAGATCCAGACCCTAAGTAAATCAGTACAAAATCACTTGTAGGGAAACTGTGGCTTATATCCAAAATAAGTACTCTTTATTATGTCATATTACAAAATTTTCAAATGGGCTGAACATAGTGACTTAGAACAAGATCTAATGTCTTGATGGTTTAGTGCACAAATGCACCTTCCATAGAGAAATGTGTTCATGTAAGGGGTCCCCTTATATACCCTTGCACAGTCTGGGAACACCCCTACCACCATGATACACTGCACCAGTTTGTGCAACGTGCAGTATGTGCAATCAGCAATATAAAGTGAAATAATTTGATAGACACCAGCCACCACCATCTACCAACTACATGTGATACCATATTAGTAAAATATTGTACAATATAACTGCAGCAAAGCTATACATTGCAGCTCACCTTATGTTACAAGAACATTTTCAAGGGATTAGGACAGAAAAAGAAGTTAAAAAAAAAACAGCTTAAATCCAATTCCTCATTCAGTACTTGAGAAAATACTGTATTGTCTGTGTATCTATTAAAGATCTAGTGGAGCCAAAACAGGCAGACAGGAAAATAATACAAATTTTAAGTACTAGTCAGTTGTAACTTTTTATTTCTGAAGTATTTTCCTTTTTCCTTTTGCTCATCAGAAAGTCTTTTATGTGATAATATTGTGCTGAATGTGTGAAACAGCTCTTAGCCTGGCAGCTGACATGTCTAACTCTGCTGCCACACATTACATCATCAGCATTATGCTGTCACAGACATGACATCACAGGTGAATGACCTGGCAGTCACTCACTTGCTGTTCCTAAGTAGCAGTGATGACATAGACAGTGAGGTCACAATGCCGATGATGTAGTGTGGGGCAGTAGAGCAAGAAATGTCTGCTGCCAGGCTAAGAGCTGTTCCACATATCATACCTACTAACATCAGGTAAACGATCTTCTAATTAATGAAAGGGAAAAGATAAAGTGCCTCAAATATAAAAGGTAATGGTTGGCTGCTTTTAAAATCTAATATTAGTTTTAGGCAATACACTAGCTCTGTAAGACTCCCATTGGAATTTTTTTTAAAGTCTTCTTTTTCTGTTGTTCATATTTTTGCTATTCTTATAAATCTTAGTCATACACAGGATCCATAGCAGCATTATGTGTCTTGCCACAGGGTTGTTTTCATTGCTCTGTCTAATTAGAGTGCTGCGCTCACCCACTCTTACTTTCAAGGCGCGTTTTGTCTGGTCCCCGTAAGCTAGGCTATATGAACAGTGTAGTACTGTAGCATACAATATGTGTTAGCCCATAGTATTGCAGTTGATTAAATCATTTATTTTAAATTAATTTCCCCTCTGTACCATAGTATCACTTATATTTTCACAATATACACAGTTCCCACAACAGTAACTGTTCTTGGGGTGGGGTAGCCATGATAACCCTTCTGTTTTTTTTTTATGCTTTCCACAGTAACAATATACTGTCTATATATCAACATCACAACAAAATATTCTCAGAGAATGGTTATTCTTTTGAGAGTAAATATAGTTAGTATCAAATGCTCTCGGATACAAGTTAACAAAACTTGGGGCAAATGTATTACCCATATCAAAACCCTTTATTTGTTTATAAAACCCCTAGTTAAAAATGAAATAGTTAAAAGTTAGCACAGTTCAGCCATACACTTAATAAGAATTCTGTTGGAAGGAGCACATTTGGAGGTTGATGGGATAAATAGTGGCATGTATCCCACCAAAATGTGGTATATTAAAGACTTTCCATGTCTAGGATAACCAATATTTTGTCTTGTGTCAGAGTCACTTCCTGTAGGGCCAACAGTGAATCTGTTGTATCCTATAAATGAGGTGGGAGTTTAGCAACCCACAGTCATAGGAAATGATCAATAAACTTTAAGAGGGATTCCATCACACACCCAATATTTGTTACCACAGCTTGGAAGTGACTATACTGGGGTACAACATGTTTAGAAAGAATAGGGTAGGGAGAAGGATGGTTACTTGGTATTACTTGGTAGGAAAGAACAGAAGAAGGCCAGAGCCCATCGAGACTGTTCCCCACACTATGTGGGACATTATTTATCTATTATCCCTCAATCAGACATCTAATTTATTTTTAAAGACAGTGGCACTAGTTGCCTCTACCTATTCTTGTGGCAAGGTGTTCCATACAATTGATGCTTTTATTGGAAAACAGTTTCCCTTTTTGCTGGTTTTATAAGTTTTTACTTCAAGCTGTTTGTTATGCAGTCTTGGAACATGTCTCCTTTTGGAGAGTGTTAGACCACAGTTTTTCATTAGATCTGGTGAATTTATTAAATTAAAAACCATAAGCATATCACCTCTTAATCTTCCAATTTGAAGAGAGAAGAGACCAATTGCTTTTAATCTGTTCTGATAATTCAAGTTTGTTAATCTTGGAATCATTCTAGTTACTCTCCTTTGAACCTGTTCAAGAATTGCTATGTCTTTTTTTTTTTGTTTGGATTCCAGAAAGGGGAGCCATAGTCTAGATATGGTCTAATGTATGCCCTATACAATGGAATAAGGCATTGTTCAGTGCGATTAACAAAAGTGCATTTTATTTGCCTCAAAAGTCTGTTGGTCGTGCAAGCAGTTCTAACACAGTGATCATTTGATGTACAGTAAGTTTATTATTAACATATATCCTTAAATCTTTTTTCACAATGTGATGAGTGATGTGGTAGTCCGTTTATATAATATATCGTTTTTGGATTATTTACACTGAAAAACACTACTAAACATTTGTCTTGATTAAACTGCATATGATTTTCATTTGCCCAAAGTGTTAATTTTTCCAAATCCTTCCTTAATGCAAAAATATTTTCTTGATTATTAACCTTGCCTCCCAATTTAGTATCATCTGCAAATTTAACTATGAAGTTATTTGGCCCTGTTTGTAAATCACTGATAAAGAGATTAAACAATGTTGGTCCCAAGACCAACCCCTGTGGTACACCACTTGTCACACTACCCGAATCAGACAAGATATAATTAATTTTGATTTGTCAACCAGTTTAAAGTCCAGTTGGCAATATCAGGTGACAAACCTAGATTGTGCATTTTAGTAATGAGTTTTTCATGTGAGACTTTATCGAAAGCTCTACTAAAGTCCAAAAGAATTACATCAGTAGGGATACCCACATCTAGTAGGGTACTTATATTATTGTAAAAAGATATCAGATTGGTGGTGCAGGAATACTTGGGAGTAAACCCATGCTGATTTGAATAATAAATTCCTAATTTTTTACAATCTTGATCTATTAGAGGCTTCTTTACTCATTCCATAATTTACCAGCCACTGAGATCAGGCTAATCGGATGATAATTTTGCACAGAACCTCTATTGCCTTTTTTAAATATGGGAGTAACTATTGCTGAATGCCAATCATTTGGTACAATGCTTTCTTGTAAGGATTTATTGAAGATAATTGAGAAAGGTATAGAAATATTTATATAGGTTTCAATCAGAAACCATGGATGAATACCGTCTGGACCCGGACTAGTATTTTTTTTTAGTTTTTTGATAGCCTGTATAACGTCAGTTGGATAGAACCTATGATAATCTATGTGGTGAAGTTTAAATGTACTAATAGGTGATTTTTGAGAGAAGACAGAACAAAAGTACTTATTAAAGAGATTTGAGGTTTCTATATCAGATAGAGAAGAGCCATTGGTTATAATGGGACCAATGGTCCTTGATACACCTTTTTTACTATGTATATAGGAAAAAAGAGATTTGTGACAGTCTTTTGTGTGAATTAGTTTAAATTCTAGCTTATCTTTTGCCAATTTAATAGATTTTTGAAGTTTTTCACAGATAGTCTGTATTTATGTAATAGAGTAGTTTTAAATGGAACAGAACTATTCTTAAGTTTCCTAAAAAGTTTAATTTTTATTTTAATCTGATTTTTAATTGTCCTGTTGAACCAAAGGGGACTTTTTCCTTTATTATTAAATTTCCTCTTAGATAGAATAAAGGTATTTTCCAAATAATGTACAATGTTTTTAAAAAAGTCCCAAGCATGTTGTGTTGTACAATTAAGAAGATTAGATTCCCAGTTTATGTTTTGTAAGTATTCATTGATTTTTAGAAAAATTTGCTTTATTATAATTTTTTGTACAGTATAACTTCCTTTGTGTTGGTTTTATATGTTTTATATGTAAAGGAAGGCATTACGGCCCTGGAAATACAAGGTCACAGCAGGGAGAAGGAGGGGCTGGATTTTCTTTGCATTGGATTCAAAACAGGATCTGGTGGGGCTTTATATATATATGGGGTCATGTACAGGCCACCAGCACAGGGGAAGAATATGGATAGGATTTGGGGGGAGGCCATAGGCAAAATGACAAGAAAAAGGGTTAATAATGTTGGGTGACTTTAATCTACCAGATGTGGACCAGAACATTCAGGCCACAGCTACAGCTCGGAGGGTCATCCTAGACTCTGTGCAAGGGGCATTTCTCAAGCAGCTGGTTACAGATCTCACTAGGGATGGGATGGCGATGAATCTGGTAGGGGTCCTAGACTTAAGGAGAGCAGATTTTAAAGAAATTGGAGACTGCCTCAGGAAATACCATGAAGGGGATAGAAGAGGGGTGGAGCCACAATGAAGTAGAATAAAAGAGGGAATAACTAGGGCAATGACAAGCTGCTTAAAGGTAATAAACAAGGGTAAGAGGAGAAAGAGGCTACTGTGGTTCTCAAATGAGGTGGCTAAGGTGAAAAAGGAGAGAAAACAGATTTCAGAAAATACAAGAAGACCCAAATGGAGGCAGACAGGAAGGTATAGCTAGTGAAACATAGGGAGGCAGGAAGGAGGGTAGGGGCAGCAAAGGCTCAAGCTGAGGAAAGGATAGCCCTGGAGGTAAAAAATTGGGCAAAAAATTTCTTAAGGTGCATGACAAAAAAGAGGAAAGCAAAAGGTGGTATAGTGAAGATAAGGAGACTGGAGGGGGATACATATGAGAAGACCAAGAGAAATCTTATAGTTTAAGCAAATACCTTTGCTTGATCTTCACAATAAAAGGAGGGATGGGCCATCATACATTAACAGACACTGGACCAAGGAGGAGTGGACACAAGTCCATTTATGGGAGACAGAGTCTGCTGAAGGTTTTTTTTTTCAAATTTAATAAACTTTATTACATTTTCACATTTACATATAGTACACAAAACAATTTAAACAAAAGAAAAGGAAAAAAAAGAAATAGAATGAAAAGCGAGAAATACACATACCAACTCCTGTAAATTCTCATGCTTCTATGAAATTCAAAAATGAAGTATTATGATACAACATACATATGTTTCCCTTGAACAGTACTTATACCTGTAGTTTATCATAGATATCAGATAATATTTAAACATTGTCAGTTATAACATCCATATTTAATAAAACAAAACAAAACAAAAAACACAACCAACCCCCCTCCCCAATCCACCCCCTCCCACCTACTTCACCACTATGAGTTAGTAATAAACAGAAAGCCTGAAAAAAACATTTCTTATATTATAATTAATCTTGATAATATTATAGGTATTTATCATAACCTCTATAGAGCTCTAATTAATGCAATAATGCAATCAATACAACTGTCTTTGAGAGACCATTAAATGGACAATAGGGTATGTAAGGGGGCCCAAATCTGTTGATATTTCTTACTACATTTGGAAATACTTGCCAAGAGATATTCTGCTTGTAAAGCAAAAAGCATTTCCTGAAGCCATTCTATATACGTAGGAATTTGTTGATCTAACCAGTGGCATAATATTATTTTTTTAGCACAAAGGGATATCAAAGTCATATGTTTCCTTTGGTTCCCAAGTAGAACATCTCTTGAGTCTCCAATAATCCAAATTTCTGGTTGAAAGGCATTTTGGAGTCCCAACAGGGGATCAAGTCGAGAGCGAATACTTTCCCAGAAGGGGGATACTTTATTACATTCCCAAATAATGTGGAGCAACGTACCCTGTTGACACCCACATCTGGTACACATATCTGACTGGAGTTTCCCCATTTTTTAATTTTTACTGGTGTATAATATAAATCTTGTAACACATAAAATTGAAGTAACCTATATTGGTCCCACCTAACATCCTTGTACATTCTGTTCCAGATTTGCGTCCAATGATGGGAGATTGTAGTTGATGGGGGAATAATCCTAACCCATTCATAATGAGGAGTACCCTCTATTTCTCCATATTGAGCATGGAGCTCTTTATAATAAAAAGGAAATATAATGAGATGTAGGCCTTGCCGAAATTGTGCTAAGAACTGGTCCAATCATATATTGGTCCCAAGGACCATTACCAAGATGCTGTATTAGAGCTTGGGAAATGTGGATATATTTGAAACAAAAAGAGGTTGGTAGATTATACTTTATTGTTATATCTCAGAAAGAAAGCAATTTATAATTCTCTGTTAAATCTATCACTTTTTTCCCCACATCATCTGGCCAGAAAGACTGTTTAATAACGTTACCTCCAATTCTATAGTTGGGATTACCCCAAATGGTCTGGGAGGTGTCTTTCTCTAGTGAATGACCTAGGGTTTTGTTAAGTTGTAAATGAGTTTGGAGAGATGCCATGATATGTGTGGATTTCAACTGATTGGGGACCTTGTTAAGGGGAAGATAAAGTAGTCCCTTTAGATCTACACCTGTTGATACACAAAGTGACTTTTCTATTTGGAGCCACAGTGGGGAGTAATAATGTGACCTAAGATCTGCTATAGGCCTCAGCCAATGAGAAACTACTGAACAGTTAATCGAGAGATAATAAAGGTAAATATTGGGAACCTGTAATCCTCCTTGTTCTTTGGGTCTCTGTAATTTGGAGATAGACCTATGAGGGGGTTTATTTTTCCAAATAAATTTGGAGATGATACCATGAACCTGGTTAAACCACAATTTAGGAAGAAATTGGTTAAGCATTTGAAGGGGATATAACAGCCGGGCCACAATATTTATTTTTACTATATTAATACGTCTCCAGAGGGAAATGGCGAGTAAAGTCCAACGATTCAGTTCTGTTCTCATCTGAGTAATTAGCTGATCCAAATTATATTGTTTCATTTTGGAATGAGATTGAGATAAGTATATGCTCAGATATTTTATTCTATCTCTTACCCAAGAGAGCCCGAGATGTTGAATATTCATTTTAAGGGTCTGATTGTTTAAGGGCATTACCTCTGTTTTAGTCAAATTCAGTTTATAATTGGATATTTTGCCAAAATCCTGAATAATGCATTGGGCAGCGGGTATAGATTTAGAGGGATGGGTAATATGGAGCATAACATCATCTGCATATACTGATAATTTGTATTGGAAGTGATTAATTGGAATAGCAGACACTAATGTAGAATTATTAATCTTCCTAATAAGAGGTTCTAAATATAAGTTAAACAAATATGGAGAGAAGGGACAACCCTGACGCGTACCCTGCTACAATAAAAAAGATGGGGAAAGGACTCCATTACATAAAATATGAGCCGATGGTAGTGAGTAGAGAATTTTTATCCACTGAATAAATTGCGTTGGAATACGATATCAGGGAAGTAAATTAAACAAGTAGTCCCAGGACACCCGATCAAATGCTTTTTCTGCATCCAGGGACACCAAAACCATCAGAGTATGGGAGTCCCTGGATGCAGAAATAAGATGGGAGAGTTTGAGCAGATGATCCACTGATAGGCGTCCAGCTACAAATCCTACCTGTTCAGGACTTAATAGGGTCTGCCAGACCTGAGCCATCCTATTAGCAAATATTTTAGCTAGAATCTTCAGATCGACATTTATTAATGATGTAGGGCAGTAATTTGACACCAGTGTTGGGTCTTTACCCGGTTTAGGGAGCATCACAATAGTAGCAGCAGTAAGACTGTGATCTGAGAGACCATGTATGTAAATATAATTATAAGTGTCAAGCAATATTGTCCCTAATTGAGTTTTGAAGAATTTATAAAAGTTTGATATGTAACCATCAGGGCCCGGCGCTTTGTCTAGTGGTAATGCATCAATGGCTTCATAGACCTCTGTAATAGTCAATGGGGCTTTAAGAATATCTATTTGAGATTGAGACAGGTATGGAAGGTCTATTTCTTGAAGAAAATGATCTAGATCATGACTATTGAAGGTTAAAGGAGAACATGAATAAAAGGGACTGATAATATGATTTAAAACAAGAAACAATGTCTCTATGGGAGGTATGGATGATGCCAGCAGCATCTTGAATGTTTGGTACAATTCTATCAACTGTTTGTGCTCTTAACCATAACGCTAACGGCTTCCCAGCTTTGTCCCCTTGATCAAAATAAGTAACTTTTGATCTAAGAAGGAGATGTTCAGATTTTTCACTAAGAAGAATATTATATTTAAAGTGCAAACTTTCTAATTTTTAGAAATCCCTTGTATTAGAGTGTGAGGACAAGTTTTTTTCTAAAGTTCTAATTTGCTGTAACAGTACAGAGGTTTCCTGGGATATTTTCTTTTTCCTGATAGAGGCCAGTTGGATAATCTCTCCTCTTAATGAACATTTTAAAGCACCCCATAACACATCAAGTTTTGGCATGGAGAAGTCATTTTCCTCATAGAATTTCTATATGAAATTTATCAAAATTTCAACCAATTGTTGGGATTTCAATAACTGAGGGTTGAATCTCCAAATTTTATCATAACCTGTTGAAGCAGGTAGGGGCCACTGTAAAAAAGTTGGATGGTGATCAGAGATCACTTTAGCTAGATAAGTACAAGTTTGAACCACAGCTAGGTGCTCAGTCCCCAACAAAAAGTAGTCAATTCATGAGAATGTGTTATGTGGCAGGGAATGAAATGAGTAATCTCTTACTAAAGGAAAAAGGGCCCTGCAGGGGTCTACCAAACCCATGGTGTCCATAAAATCCTTTAGGGCCATTTGTGCAGGGGTAAGGGGAGAGTGTCAGGGGTTAGACCTGTCTAGTGTATTGCAAAGA
This sequence comes from Neoceratodus forsteri, assembly GCA_016271365.2. Classification (NCBI taxonomy): domain Eukaryota; kingdom Metazoa; phylum Chordata; order Ceratodontiformes; family Ceratodontidae; genus Neoceratodus; species Neoceratodus forsteri. Next base: position 1,546,865,489 of record CM057455.1, on the reverse strand, counting down.
ACTAAGTTCCAATCCCCACTAATTAGTATAGGAAGGGAGGACCAAGAAGCTAAGCTATTCATAAGAGTAATGAAGAACTGTGGGTGTTCCCCAACAGGACCATAAACTGATCCTAATATTACTTCTGTGTGCCCCAAAATTGCTCTTAAAAAGATATTTCTGCCTTGGGGGTCACTAACTGATTGTAGCAGCCTGAAAGGTATCCGGCATGCTACTAATACAGCAACTCCACCCTTCTGGGTGCCGAGTCCCACCCCCAGTACTTCTCTTACCCATAATCTTCATAAACAATGCATTTGTGAAGTGGGAAAATGGGTCTCTTGAAGGAAGGCCACATCAATATTGAGTTTATGAAGATGTAGTAGTATCTTGCCTCTTTTAGTGGGGGACTGGGCACCTTTAACATTCCAAAAGCAACATTTTAAAGTTGCTGTCATGACCATTCAAAATGTTGAATTTTGCTCTGTAAGACTAGAATAATCTCCAAATGATAAATACCATATTCTAATACAACAGTTTTATATAATTCCAGTGGCAACCCATATGTCTCTCCCCCCCCTCTTTATAACTAGTTCCGGTTCCCAAACAACTGTATCTTCCCTCAACCCATATCCCCCCAACACCATGTTATAAATAAAGGAACTTGGAATGTAAAAAAATCAGGTAAAAAAGATAAACTAGCCCCAGCATATCCTCCCCCCCCCTTATTTTAATCCTATTTCCTTCTTCCACAACAGTCTGGTCTATACCTTTAATATATTGAATTATATTTTAGACTATTACCCTTAACAGCCCCTGAGACATAGACACTGAAACCAATAACATCCAGATTACTACACATAATATAGTTGTAGAAGCACCCCACTCCCTGTGCCAGTACTCGTTGCTCTGCAAAACCTGCAGGAAACCAAGAACCATTGCTTCCCTCCCCAACTCCCATCTCTTTAACATCCTAAAAATAAATAAATAAATAAAATGATGGGTTCCTCTTAGTAATAATCAAAACCTACTAGCCAAAGCTCATGGATGCATAGGGTAAAACAGTAAAGTTATAATTAATGGAACAAGCAAGAAACTGTTAGTCATCAGTACTGGCAACTGTGTACTTAACATGGTTCCCATACATTTTAATCCTGAACCCATCAAATAAGAATAACAGCCTTCCAGCTTCTCTTATTAATTATTATAGACCAGGTATCATTCTTATTCTATACCTCAGAAATTTACTTATTCTGCACAAAAAATATTATGCTAACTAGCACGTCGGGGGAAAAAAAAACATAGATCAATTTAGCTACCACAGTGAATAGTCCACTTTACCAGTCGACAGCATACTGTGTGAGAGCCTCATCTTAAATTGAGTCTGTAAATGACCGTATATCAGTTCTAAGTCTCCTTGTAGCAGATAGAAAGAAAAGAAACACTGATTCTCTCGCAGGTAAGTTCAGCTTTACGCACATACACATTGCACGGTCTTTGTCGCCCTCCTGTGGTCGAATAGTGGTATTTGCTCATTTTTAATTTTCTTTTCAAAGCGATCCAGGACACTATCCTATTTCCAAAACTTAGAAAAGCAGCAAAAAAGGAAAAAGAAGACAAAGTAGCAAAAGACCCCAATACAAATTCTTCCAGGGGTTTCAGCAAGCGGAGTATAGCTCTGGAAACAAAGCCTGTAGAGCAGGATTAGCCTACTGAACATTTTCAAATGAATGCCAGGTGCCAGAGTGTTGAACAGACAAGTGAGATGGGTACTGTACCCTATACCTGATCCATGCTGCTATTAACTTAGATACCAGGGGGTGGTACTCCGATCTTCTTTGTCTCACCGAGGCTGGTAGGTCTTGAGTCAGCCTTAACTGTTGACCCTCCCATAGAACTTGCTGACCTTTTCAAACCTGTTCCAGGACGTGGGATTTGTCAAGGTAGTTGAGAAATTTTATAAGTGGTCTTGGGGGTTTTCCAGCCACAGGTTTTGGGCGTAATGAGCAGTGAGCCATCTCTATCACATAGGTAGTATTATTGGGAGAGGGTCCTGCAATATGCGTTAGCATTTTTTGTAGAAATGTAATGGGTGAACATCCCTCCACTTCTTCTGGAAGGTCGAAGATTATATTATTGCTGCGACTTCAGCTTTCCAAGTCTTCCAATTTAGTTTCTATTTTATGCACTCGTTGCCTAAGGCTCACCATTTCAGGCTCTAATTTGCCCTTCTAGTTCTCCAAAGATGTAGTGCGGGCTGGAACATCTGTAATAGCCCTATTAGTATCTGAAAGCTCTTCTCGAAGAGATTTGATTTCTGCTGTGATATCCTCTAATGCAGCTTTAAATGGTTGCAGCTCTTCCATGAATTTTTGTTCCGATAATGGAACTGGATTTTGCTATGTTACATTAGGCACTGCAGATTTTGTTGAGCCCCCGCTTTGGCTTTTTGGACGTTTCGGACCCTTCTCTGGAGTCTGCGGGTGTGTGTGGTGTGGTAATGCCTGGCTCATTTCGGCCTCCATAGCTAGCTTAGGCCACGAACTGAGCTTTGGAAAATATGAAGTTTTCTGGTTTTTATCAGCCCCTCGACTTGTTATTAACACACCAGGGATCCGTCGGGAACCTGATCCTCCATAGATTGGCTGAACTTCAATTGTAGCTTATGATATTATATTCAAAATATGAGAGTTGGAGAGGAGCTAGTCCCTAGAGCTGCTAGTCCCAGCAAAGCATCACGTGATCTCAGAGTCTGCTGAAGGTTTGAAGCCCTTAAGGAAATCAAGGTGAAGAGACCAGATGGCATTCATCCAAGGGTACTTAAGGAACTGCACACAGTGCCAGCCACTCATCTTGCAACACTGTTTAGCACCTATTGGAGACAGGAGTGGTTCCAGATGAATAAAGGAGTGCCAATGTGGTCCCTCTGCACGAGAGCAGCAGCAGGGAGGAGGTCAGTATTTACAGACCAATCAGTCTCACATCAGTGGTGGGGAAGTTAATGGAGTTTCTGCAGAAGCAGAGACTGATGGCATACCTGGAGACACATGGGCTGCATGACCACTGGCAGCATGGCTTCACAGGGGAAGGGCATGTCAAGCAAATCTCATAGTGTTCTTTGGCTGCGTAACAAGGAAGGTGGATCATGGAAGGGCAGTGGATGTGGCCTATTTGGACTTCAGTGATGCATTTGACACTGTTCCATATAGGAGGATGATACAGAAACTTAGCAACCTGGGGTGGGGGAGAAGGTGTTGTGCTGGATATCAAACTGTTTGAAAGATAAGAGGCAGAGGGTGGGGATAAATAGCAGTTACTCAGAGGCGGGAGAATGACCAGTGGATTACCACAGGGATCGTTAGTTGGCCCTGTCCTCTTCAACAACTTCATAAGTGATATTTTGGAGGAACTGGAGGAGAAAGTGTATCTTTTTGTGAATGACACAATAATCTGCAACATGGTAAACACCCAGGAAGGGGCCGACAGAATACAAAGAGATCTAGTGAAAGAAGCGGAGTGGTCTAGGGAATGGCAGCTATGTTTCAATGTCAAAAAGTGCAAAGTCATCCACCTAGGGTGGGAAACCTAGGGGCTATGTATAAGATGAGGGTTACTTACAGTTACCAAGCAAGAAAGAGACCTCGGGGTATTCTTACAGAACAGTTACATAAGAACTTACCATAACAGTAGATCTTTGAGGGGATCTCAGTTATCAGGTTACACTGAAGGAACCTTTGCCATCAGAGAGGAGGAATCCACATGTAAGATTTTTAGCAGTACAACTAGGGCCGACCACGCTGTCGATGTCCGCCGATGTCACCAACCCTATACAGGCATGGTGGCCCCACTCCCTCCTTAGTTTTTCTCCATGGAGATGAAGGGAGCAAGGCTAACACCCTGGGGAACTGAGGGGAGACCAAGGGACCCGTCTCTAGATAGAAATGATGGAATACAGCAGATAGCAGGTCCTAAACAGGAGCCCTAAGAAGGGGGACAGTTGGAGGGAAATCATAACTGATGACTGAGATGCCCTTGAAGATCTACTGTCACAGTAAGTTCTTACGTAACTGTTCTATTTTCTTCGGTGGTATCTCAGTCATCAGGTTACACCATAGGAATGAGTACCAAGCAGTGACAAGTGAAAACAGACAGTCTGGGAGGCTGGATCTCCATAAACTTAAGACAGTAGTCCTTGAAGCACAGCCCTGCCAAATACTGCATGGGCTCTTGAAGCAATGTCCAGACTGTAATGCTTGGTGAAGGTGTGGACTGTACTCCTGGTGGCAATAGTGCAAATATCAGCAGCTGAGATCCCTTTAAAACAAGCCACTGAGGTACCATGCCTCTGGTAGAATGAGCTTTGACAGCACCAGGCAATTCTTTACTGTAATTCTTTGAGCAGAAAACAATGCAATTTGCCAACCATTTGGATAAACATTGCTTAGAAACTGAAGCACCCTCTTTACCAGGGGCTAGAGAAACAAACAATTCTTTAGACTTTCTGGACTCCTTAGTCCAAAGCAGATAATACTTTAAAGTTCTGCACAAATCTAATATATGGAGCAATGCTTCCCCTTGGTTAGCACACTCAGGAAAATAAACAGGAAGTTAGATAGATGGATTAAGTGTTAACTCAGAAACCACCTTAGGTAAAAACATAGGATTTGTGCTCAAAGATACCCTACCTTTGTGAAAAATCAAATAAGGATCCTCACACCAGAGGGCCTGAAGCTCTGAAATTCTTTGAGCAGAAGTAATGGCAACTAAAAATAGCTCTTTCCAAGAAAGATAGTGCAAATCGCAAGTAGCGATTGGCTCAAAAGGAGACAGGGTCAAGTTTTCCAAAATATGATTTCATTCCCAAGCTGGGACAGGGGAATGAAATGGGGGTTTCAGATGCAGGATGCCTCTGAGAAATGTACAGGAGACATCCATACTGTGCTATAGTGCGGTCACCCCCGGGCTCATGAAAGGCAGAAATAGCCGAAAGGTGAACCTTGAGGGAGAAATACTGGAAGCCTAGATCAGATAAAGAAATCAGGTAGTCCAGGACATGCTGCCAGGATAGGTGAAAGGGTCAAGGGAATACTTGGTAGCCCAGATGGCAAATCACTTCCACTTCATGGCATAAGTGGCACACATGGAAGGCTTGCGGGTGGCCACCAGGATGTCCGCCACCCTGTCAGAGACTTTAAACTTGGCAATGGCAACATCCTCAAGAGCCACGCTTGCAGATGGAGGGACCTGAGGTTGGGATGGACCAGGGTCCCTGGTTCTGGTTCAGCAAATTCCTGTAAAGGGGCAGAGGGATTGGAGGTTCCTCTGCTAGCTGCTAAAGCAGAGGGAACCATATCTGGCAAGGCCATAATTAAGCTACCAGAATCATGCTGACCCCATCTGTAGCTTGATCAGCACCTCCTGTATTAGTGGAAATGGAGGGAATGCATGCAGAAATCTCCCACTCCAAGAGACAGACAACGTGTCTCACCAGAAAACTCCAGGTCCTGGATCTAGCGAGCAAAAATTGGGCAGTTTTGTGTTGAGTGGAGACGCAAAAAGGTCCAACTCTGGATGACCCCATCTGTCAAACAGATCTTCTGCTGTGGATGAGAGAAGCTCCCATTTGTGCATGGTGGACTGAGTCCTACTGAGACTGTCCACCAGGGTGTTTAGGACATCTGGCACATGGACCACTGATAGTGTCAGATTGTGCTCAAGTGCCCAATACCACACTCTCATAGCCTCCCTGCAAAGGGGGTATGAATGAGTCCTGCAGTGCTTGCTGATGTAGTAGACAACACTCAGGTTGTCCGACTGTACCAGCAGTTGGCCTGGTGCCAGATGCTCCTGAAAAACCTGCAAGGCATAGAGCACCACTCTCATCTCCAGGACATTGATATGCAGGGTGGCTTCCCACTGAGACCAGGAGCCCTGGGTTTGAACGGGACTCAGGTGTGCTCCTCAACCTAGCCCTGAACCATCCATGGTGAGAATCTGAAGTGGGGAGAAGTTCTGAAAGGGTACCCCTTGAAGAAGATTTGAGGGGGTCCATCCAACCCTGCAGTGCCTTGTGAACTGGGGAGGAGACCAGGACTTGATGATCTAATTTATCCATATGCTGGTCTCATTGTACTCTGAGGGTCCACTGAAGGGTGTGCATATGAAGCCTGGCCAGTGGAATGGTGGGAATGGCCACAACCATGAGCCCCAAATGCCTGAGGTACAATCTGGCAGGAATGTACCGAGTCTGGGCAACGTCTCAGTCCTGGACTATAAGGCATTCTACACTGCTTTTGGGTAGGAAGGCCTTCTCCTGCTGAGTCCAGAACTGCTCTGATGTACTGCAGTCTTTGGGATGGAACTAGCACCAACTTGGGCAGGTTGACCGTTATGCTTAGAGATTGAAGGAGCTGTAGAGTGCACTCCAGAGTCAGCAAGAGCTGCTCACTGAATGGGGACTTGAGAAGCCAATCATCCAGGTAAGGGAAAACTTACAGTCCCTTTCTCCTGAGTGCTGCAGTGAATGCTGCTAAGCATTTGGTAAAGACACATGATGCAGAGGATAAGCCAAAGGCAGCACTTTGAACTGGTAATGCTCACCCTGAAAGGCAAATCGGAAAAATCTCCTGTGAGGAGGAAAGACCGAAATGTGCAGGTATGCATCCTGCATGTCCAGTGAACAGAGTCAGACCCTAGTCTTGAAAAGGGGCATGAGGCCTGATAAAGTTACCATCCATAACTTTTTGTACTAGACGAAGAGAATGAGGTCCTTCAGAAATGAAATGGGCCTCAGATCTCCTGTCTTTTTGGGAACCAGGAAGAACCTGGAATAAAACCCCTTGTTCCTCTGCTTCCTTGGCACAAATTTGATTGCCTGCGTGTGCAGAAGAGACTGTGCTGCCTCCCGGAGAACAGACAAGTGAGCCGGGGAATAGTTGGAGGAAGGGGAAGGGGTATCTGGAGGCTGTTGGATAAGCTCCAGGGTATGACCTGATACTGTGATCTGCAGGATTCATGCATCTGAAGTTATTGTTTTCCATTAATTCAGATAGAGGGAGGACTGACCTCTGACCATCACTTCCTGGGTCTGGACCAGAGGAGGGGAGTCTGGCAAGGAGTCAAGCTGAGGAAGGACCAGCTGAGGAGGCTGGCTTATCATTTCTGGGATGCTTTGCCACCTCTCCAGCAATGGAAGGGGTGGGCAAGGAAGACTGGGCTCTGTGCTTACCCTGGGTGCAGGGGCCCGAACCTGGCCTATTGTCCTGTTTACAAAAAGTAGGCCACCCTCTATCATGGGGCTGAGTGTGGTAGAGAGGGTGGACTGATTTAAGGGCTATGCCAGAGGCCTGTAAATCATTGATGAGGTCCTGGACATCAGGGACAAAGACCTGGGTGCCACTGAAAGGGGCATTGAGCACTTTGTTTTACACATTAGCTGCAAAGCCATAGACCCTCAGCCATGAATGCCTATGAAGGCAAATGCCTAAGGTAGTTGCCCTGGCCACCATATTGGCCAAATCATAGAGTTCCCTAAGGAGATGTTTGCTGACATCTTCTGCAGTTTGCGGGCACTGAAGCAGAACCTGCTTCTGGGTGCCATCGGGGAAGACTTAGACAGCCTCCTTGCCCTTCCTCCAGTTGGCGTTCTGGAACTTAACCATATGTGACAGATAGTTTACAATCCTCACACCTAAGGTAGAGGCAGAGTAAATCCTCTTACATCAGAGGTCAATCCTATGAAATGCCTTGTCTTGGGGGAGGGAGCTAAGGTGCTTAGGCACCTTAGACCTGTCATAGGCTGCCTTGATAACAACTGAGTCACTTTCAGCCTGAGCCACAAAGTAAGGAAGGCCCTGATGGGCATTACACAACCTGTCTTCCCTGTGTAGCATAGCTGTCACCATGTCTGGCCTGTGCCAAGCTTCTGTAGTGGCATTTTCAGGGCTGCCAGAATAGGAGGGATAATTTGGGGTGGAGAATCGAGGATCTCCAAGTAGTCAGCCAGGTCCTTCCTGGTGACATCCTCCTCCTTTGTCTGGAAGCCCATAGTGGCAGACAGCTGCTTCATGACATAGTAGAAGGTAGCAGCCTCAGGAAGAGACATGGGAGTATGCTTATCCAAGTCCTCACTGACTGAAGAGGCAGTGGACTTGTCATAAAGGAGGATTTCCTCCTCCTCCTCCTCCTCCTCTATGTCATTAGAGAGGATGAGGTCAGGATGGTACTCTTTCTTGATGTTGACCTCCTCATCTGGACCTGACATCGAAGCAGTCATTGGTGTCTCATGGGAAGGTTCCTGTATACAATGAATGGGCATTGATGATGAAGCTGCTATTGACAGTACCAGCAATGACGGCCTATTGAAAGCACTGAACTGCTGAACCAGTACATATGAACATACTGCCCGAAGAAGCCAGAAGAAGAAGGCCATTTGGTCTATCAAGTCTGCTCATATTGCAGGGTCCACAGCCTGAGCTAATGTCCCTGCCCTCTCTTCCCACTCCTCCCATCCTCCCTACCCATGATTCTTATCTTTCCCCTATGCCTATCCCAGCCTCTCTTAAAGCTGCTCACTGTCTTTAATGAGATGAACTCTTCTGGCAGCACATGCCAAGGGTCCACCACCCTTTCTGTGAAGAAGTGCTTTCTGACATCCCTCCTAAACCTCCCACCCTCCAGCTTAAGACTGTGCCCCCTCATGATATGGTTGTCACTCAGCTTAAATAGACTCTCCTTATCAACCTTATGTATCCCTTTCAAGTACTTGAATGTCCCAATCATGTCCCCTCTCTCCCTCCTGTCTTCCAGGGAGTACATGTTCAGTGTCCTCAACCTCTCCTCGTATGCCTTGCCTGCTGACTGGCTATCATCTTTGTAGCCCTCCACTCTACCTTCTCCAGCAGGTTAATGTCCTTTTTGAGGTGTGGGCACCAGTACTGAACTCCATATTCTAGATGCGGCCTTACCAGTAACCTGTACAAGGGCAGTATAATCTCCTCTCTCCTACTAATCATCCCCCTAGCTATGCATCCCAGCATCTTGTATGCCTTTGCCGCTACTTTCTTGCACTGTGTGGAGTACTTCAGGTCACTAGTGATCATCACTTCCAGATCCTTCTCCTCCTCTGATGCAGCTACTTGGACTCCACCCAGGTAATACTCTGTCCTGGGATTCTTGGCTCCAATATGCATAACTTTGCATTTTTCAGCATTAAAGCCAAGCTGCCAGATCCTGGACCACCTCCCCAGCTTTTCCAGATCCTCCTGTAGGTCCCATATCCCTTTGGCTGTGTCCACTCTCCCACAGAGCTTGGTGTCATCTGTGAATAGGCACATTTTGTCTTTAATGCCATCCCCAATGTCATTGATGAAGACATTGAACAACACCGGCCCCAGCACTGAGCCCTGTGGGACCCCACTGGTTACATCTCTGGTGTCAGATAACTCTCCCCCCCCACCACCACCCTCTTGGTTCTGTCCCTCAGCCAGTTTTCCACCCATCTGGCCATCTTCTCCCCAACTCCAAGACCTACCAACTTCCTGGTCAACCTTTTGAGGGGCACAGAGTCAAAGGCCTTACTGAAATCAAGATACAGGATGTCTGCTGCTTGGTGAGCTTAACCAGTACCTCATTCAGGTCCATGGTCATGGTCAACAGAGGGGGGTTAAATTGCACAGAAGCTGGCAACCTGTTGACCTGAATGCCAGATGAGCCCATAGCCCTCTGAGATGAAGGGGCAGGTATTGACGAGGTGACCGTGGATGACGAGCCCATCATCGACGGAGGAGTGGCCAACGACCTGGAGGTCGATGGCCGGGCATCCTGTGCATTGGGTGGAGAAACTGTCAGTATGGGTCTGGTAGGGATAGAGACCTAGACAGCTGGTCTCTTGGTCGGGGCAGCCACCATCGATGAAGAGCCCCTGAAGAAGGAGAGTCTGATGGGGAATGGGATGACCACTGGGGAAGCAGTCGCAATCCCAGTCTTTCTTGTGACTTTTCCCCAAGGACTTGTCTCGGACCTTGGAGGCCTGGGAGCTCATGGACCTGGAGGGTGACAAAGAGGCTGGTTTCCCAGAGGACCCCTGCCCAGAGTTGACTACCTGCTGCTCCATCAGGACTTTTTTGGGAGTCTTCTTGTATCACCTAAGGGTGGTTTGATTGAACTTCTGGCAGAGCTCACAGACAGAGACTTCATGGTCCGGCCCAAGGCAGAAGACACAAACAGAATGTTCATCTGTAGAGGCAATCTTCTTTACACAGTGGCAGCACTGGAAAAGAGAAAAAGAGGGCAGATTAACTCTTGACATAAACAAACAAAAGAGAAAAATCTCTGAAAGAGATTTTGTAAAGAATTAGAGAAAGGAAAGGGCGTAGGCTAAAAAATGCGTGAAACACTGTGATGGCTCTTCCATGGAGACTGTGCTTGCAAGTTGATGGTGGGAAAGAACTGGTGGAGGGAGTGGGGCCGCACATGCCTATATAGGGTTAGTGACATCAGTGGATGTTGACAGCATGGGCGGCTACAGTTGTACTGCTGAAAATCTTCCGTGTGGATTCCCCATCTCTTACAGTGAAGGTTCCGATGGTATAACCTGATCACTGAGATGCCCCCAAAGAAGATCTAATGATCTCAAGGTGGCAAGGCAGTCCAAAAGGACAGCAGGCAAGGTGTTCAGGATGCTAGGGTGCATAGGGAGGGGGATCTCTAGCAGGAGAAGGTAGGTGGTGTTGCCCCCATTTTGCTTAGTTGTGAAACCCCACCTGGAGTACTGTGTCCAGTTCTGGAGGCTGCACCTCTGCAAGGACATCAATAGGGTGGAAGCAGTCCAGAGGAGGGCTGCTAAAATGGTGCAGAGGTTTTGTGAGAGGCTGCAGGAGCTCAACATGTACTGTACTGTACTTTCTAGAGGAGAGGAGAGCAAGAGGGGACATGATTCAGACCTATAAGTACCTCAAGAGGGTGAACAAGGTGTAGGAGGGGAGTCTCTTAAATAGGAGATGGAGCACAAGAACACAGGGGCATGCCATGAAGCTTGGGGGGAGGGTTAAGAGGACTGTGAAGAAATACTTCTTCACAGAAAGGGTGGTGGATACCTGAAACAGCCTGAGAGAGGAGATGGTGGGGCTGAAGACAGTGGGGAGCTTCAAACATGCATGATAGGCACATGGGCATAATAAATGGAGGTAATGGATGAGGGAGGGACACCTGTTACCAAATAATGTCTGGGGTGTAGCATCAAGCAGGAAAAATAAGGCAGATTAGCAGTGGCATCACCATGTTGTTTCTGGGGAGGATAAAGCCCTCCCCAATCATTTTCCTCATCAGAAAGAAAAAATAAGATAAAGGGGTAGGTGTCAAAGAATCATGGCTTCACTGCTGATTCCTTAAAGACACAACACTTCACAGTGCCACCACATGGAGTGCACTTTTGTTTTTCTCTGTCGGACTTTGTGAGTGCGAGTGCTCATGAAGTCCAACAGAGAAAAACAGAAGTGTTGTAAGTGTGCAGGTGGCTGCTGTCCAAGGGAGAAGACTGGGAGTTGGGACAGGATGGGGGGAGCCTGGGGCAGGGATACAGTACTAAACAGTGAGTGTGAGAGACTGACACAGTTGTTGGCAGTCACCGAAGAGAATAGAATGGTCTGTGCTTGCAGTTGTGCTTGTTCTGTTCTGCTGCATTTTCAGAGTCAAATAGCAGAGTAGTAGACTTACTTAACTTGACTTCACTGATAATTAAAATCACAGGGCGCTCACTGAGAAACAGGTAGAGCCGAGAGCTCAAAAATAAATAAATACCAGCACTTTCTAAGTGCATTACTCTCTGAGACAGGGGTTAGTGGCAAGCAAGCTCAGACAGTCTGTGATACTACTACCTACACAAACCTTTTTTTTTTTTTTATACTGGGTGAATAAGGGCAGGTAAAAAGGCTATGAGGACTGAATTTAAATTGAAATTACCAGAACAAAGTATTTTTCTTTGGCCTGAGTCTGTGAGTGATAGAGTGGACCCCAGTTCTGTTATGAAAGATAATATTTACTCCTGACTTAGCTAACCAGTCTTATTTATTTTTTAATAAAAGTTATTTTTCTTATGCCACACTCGGTACTTGGCATAGTTTTCAGCTCTGCTGTGTGTCAGACTCAGTGTCTCTGATAAAAGAGCATTTTCCCATAGCATACTGTGTACTTGGCATAGTTTCATCCCTGTATGTTAGGCTCAGTCCGTCTCATTAAAGAGCATTTTTCTTATAATGTATTCCTTACTTGGCACAGTTTCATCCCTGTGTGCCAGAGCTTGTTTGTCTGATAAAAGAGCATTTTTCTTATACCACACTCAGTACTTGGCATACTTTCAGTCCTGTGTGTTAGGAAGGCACAGTCTGTCTGATAAAAGAGCATTTTTCCTATAGCGTACTCACTTCTTGGCATAGTCTTAGCCCTGTGTCAGTCTGACTCATAAAAGAGCATTTTTCTAAAAACGTATTCCATACTTGGCATAGTGTCAGCCCTGCGCATCAGGCCCAGTTTGCCTGATAAAAGAGCATTTTTTCCTATAGCGTACTCAGTTCTTGGCACAGTCTTAGCCCTGTGTGTTAGGCTCAGTCTGTCTCATAAAAGAGCATTTTCCTTATAACGTATTCCATACTTGCCATAGTTTCAGCCCTGTGCGTCAGGCCCAGTTTGCCTGATAAAAGAGCATTTTTCTTATAATGTACTCAGTACATACACATTCATCACTTGCGAGAAATGAGTATCTGTGACTTTTTCCATCTGAAATCAAAAAATCAGAATAAAGCAACCAACTGTCTAGACACAAATGCAGATCAGCAACTGGAGTAACCATCAAGATGTGAAGTACAAGTAGCAGTAGATTTATATATAGTGAACACATCGTCTCTGGGAATGTCTCAGATGCAGCAACAGTAGCCAGATGAAAGCTTGCTATTGTTGTACCAAGTGAGCTAGGAACCAAAGAAACTGGTCCTATTCAGCCAAGGCTGTCTAATTTTCCACAAAGGGATTTTGGAAAGCAGAAGTGTTCATTGTCAAGCAGCTGGTATGCATAATTTACATGTCTCGAATATAGTGCCAGCAATTATGCCATATTTTGCTTTGCCTGTCGAATGTTTTCCAGTTGCACTGGTCGAGAAACCCAACCTTCATGTTCAGAAGCTTAAACGACTGGAAGAAGGCAATAGAGAAGCTGAGTGAACACCAACAAACAATCCATATAGGAGTACTGGAGGCCTGGTCTACTTATATGACATCTAAAGAACTAGGCAATGTTATACAGCTAATGGATTCAACAATGATTGCAGATGTTAAAAAGCATAGAGAGTACCTGAGAAGAATAGTGGAAATTGTCTTTTTTTTGACAGATAGGGATTTGTCTTTTAAGACCACAGAGAGTGTGAAGGAAGCTGAAACAGAGGTAACTTTTTAGAGGATTTTAATCTTCTAAAAAGGTTTGATCCTGAATTAGAAAATGTGCAAATTCATATGCAAGGAAATGCTACCTATCTCTCACCACTCATTCAACATCAGATGATAGAATGCTGTGCAAAATTTATAAGAGAGAAAATTTTAAATGCGGTAAAGTAAGCAAAGTATTTTGTAATTCTTGCTGATGAATCTAGGAATGTCACTTGCAGAGAACAAATGAGTATTTGCCTTTGTTATGTCCATCAAGGTTCCCCTGTAGAGAAATTTCTGTGCTTCCATCAAGAAACAGCATCAGATGCCCAGAATCTAACAAATGAACCATGTACAAAGCTGACTAAATGGGACCTCCATGAGAATTCTGTGACTTACGTAGCTCAAGCTTATGATGGTGCATTTGTTATGAGCGGCAGTTTAAATGGAGTCCAGAAACTATTTCATCAAAAGCATCCATATGCTATATATGTTCACTGCTATGCACATATTCTGAATTTGGTCCTTGTAGATGCCTGTTCTTCACTTCTTCCTGTACAGAAATTCTTTGGCATGCCTCAAGAGATACACACATTCTTTTTCAAATCTGTCCTGATTCACCAGGAGTTCATAAATATTCAAAAGGAGCTTGGTTAGAATAGAATTCTTACAATACCAGGGATAAGTTCTACCAGATGGGCGTGTCAAAAGCGAGCAACAAAGGCAGTAATAGAAACATATCCAACTTTTCTAAAACATCTATCAGAATGAGAAGATGGAGAAATTGCAAAAGCCAGAGGACCTCACAGTAAGCTTCTGAGTTCAGCAATATCCTGTGCCTTGCAATTATTGACAAACTATTGTCAATGGTTGATGGAACAAATAACTTACTTTAGACACAGGCTTTGGATGTGCTATGACTTCTATATCTGCTCTGAGAGACACGATTGCAGGTTTTTGTACTGAAGAGAACTTTTTAGTTCTATACAGTGCAGCCGAAACCATGACAGAAAAATAGGGGGCACACACACCTGAAAACACTCCACAGAGGCAAAGGAAGCTACCTCATTCTTGGGAGGAATGTGTTCCCACTTTATCAATTGGTACTGAACAAAGTACATCACATGAATGGAGAACTGATGTGCATTTTGGACTCAGTGTTTTTTACCCTGTGATTGACAAAGTGATTGGAGAGATTGACAGAAGGTTTTCCAAGAATAACAAAACACTAATGCTTTCTACCAATGCTCTCAGACCACAGTCTAACACATTTCTGAACTATGACAAACTGAGGAGACTTGGAGAGATAAATAACTCTCCCATTCTAGAAGAGGAACTAGTAGTAGCAAAATTGTCATTCTACGGTTGCCAGAAAATGAACATCCATAAGACATGATCGGACTTTACAAAATACTTCCAGACATTATGTATCCGATGCTGCATAAATCCCTGTGGATTGCTTCAACAATCCGTTACCACATGTGTATGTAAGTGCTCCTTTAGTGCCATGAGTCACATTAAGACATATCTGAGAAACAAGACCTAAAATGAAAGACTGAGTTTACTTGAAATTCTCAGTGTTCATATTTTCTACCAACACATACGTTTCTACAATTGGCCGGCATGACAGAGTCCTGGCATCTTCATTCATTTTCAGCAAAATATATGAAGTGGGTTTTACTGGGTGCTTCACGTGCAAAAATTCAAACCCAGACTGTGTGGTGTGATATAAACCGTCTCCAAACCAGGGCATAGGACTTCATCAACTCTGTCTTTAATCTCATTTGTAGGCTCTTGCTGTATCTTATTTATAAAAACCCTCACTGCAAAGTTATTTTGAAACTTTACCCAGAAATGTCTTTGTCCCATAGCACAATGGCTTTGCCCTTATTGGATTGGGAGCTGGGGGCTTAATTACTAAAGAATCAATCTTTTGTAACTCCTCTAGAGCCATTTTTCATGTCATGCCAGATTCAATCCTGAAACTCCTTGGGTACATTAAGACACTATTTTCTTAATTTCTGTCTCAACAAGATTGCAATAAGTAGTAATGCCATGATTTTGAAAACCAGGTGGACAGAAAGTAGGTTTCTTCTTGGACTCCATCTTCTCTCAGTATTGTTCATTTACTTCTGACCTTATAACAATACATGTGAACTCAGCATCAGATTTTAGGATGCCATTTTGTTAAAGAATGATTTCAAAGGAAACTGCCTAAAATACTTGAAAAGATCATCCTTCAGGCTAAATGCATTCACAGGCATTGACAGTACAAAGGACATTCCCTTTTTAATACAATTGTTTGGGCCTCAGATATTTGCATATCCATCAGGTTTATCTCCATTTCTGAAACTGTTAACATTACCTTGGCATTTGTTGGTTGCATTTCATCCTGTAGTTGCCACCACCACCACTGTTTTTTCTTTATTCTCCTTCGCCCCCATACCACTTCTGTTTTTTCTTCATCCCTTCTGTGCCACCCCCCCCCCCCACCACCACCACCACATCTAGCATATTCTGTGGTTTATTTCATCTCTTTCTCTGGACTGTCGTCTGTTTCCCTTTCTGAAGTTGCAAAATCATGTACTTTAATCTGTTTCCTTCCTCTGAACCTAGAAGGCTGTCTTATATTTTGGCTTTGCGAGTTGCATATCATTCTGTCAGCATATCCCTTATTATAGCCTTCATGTTTTTTGCCTTTGTGAAGTTTCAAATCCTCCTCAAAGCATTTTATGTTGTTCTTGATTTTTGAGATTGTTGCTTCTGATGTCATTGCCTCCAAGTCAATCAGTATTCTTTGTTCTTTTTCTTTGATCTCTGCTTTGAGTTTTTTGTAATTCCTGCACATTTTTTAAGAATTGTTTGAATTAAGTTACTAGAACATTAAGTCATTGCCTATTCCCATTCTGTAAGGAAAATGTTATTATCGGGACTAAAATAAGGTGGTTTTTGAATTCTTAACCCTGAAAGGATTTTCTCTTCCCTCTAGTACTGATGTAATGACATGGTATAGAAAGGTGAACAATCTTTTTTTTTCTTTAGGTTTTCTAAAGAAGGTGCCACTGTGCTTATATGTAGACTCTTGTTCAGATCTCAGAAAGAGGTTCTCATATTCCAGTGCAGCAAAAACAATTGTCTCACTGAGCTCATCCAGTAAGACAAAAAACAAAATGATGGTGGCACTCAGCAAAGAAACCAGTAAATCCTCCAAAATGTAGTAAATCCAAATTTTATTACAAACATGATACTAAGCCCCAGCGCTTCACCTTATATGTGCTAGGTTTCAACAGAGGGCATGGTTACACAGCAATAGTTGCTTTCTTTTAAAGTCAATTTCTTAAAGTACAAGCTATGAATAAATAAATGACATACTGCCACCCACCACAAATGCATACAAAATCCACAAAGTGCTCACCTTTTCTTATAGAACTACCTCATAGCTGTGCTCATATGATTTAATGGCAAATATTCAGATGATTTTATTTATTTATTTATTTATTATTTTAGTCTTTGGTAACCAGGTAAGGCCCACTAGGCGCAAGTGCCTGTTTTCAGGGGCAACCTGGGAGCACTGGGGAGGTTAAGTGACTTGCTTAGAGTCACACAGTATGCAAGTGGAGGTTGTGGGAATCAAACGCCAGTCTGCTGGATGTACCAAGCTCATTCACAGCTCATTACTCTAGCCTCTAGGCTATACTGCTAGGCTATACTATGGGAAGGGGAGACCCAGACCCCAGATGAACCAGTGGAATATCAATTGCAGGGAAACTGCAGCTTACTGTGTAATGGCCAGTCAGCTCCTTGAGTCTAACAGCATATGATGGTACTTTTCATCTAGGGAAGATCTCTTTCCACCAGAAACCTGTACCTTGATTAACCACCACATGCCTGGGAAACTGGCACCGGGGACATGAATAACCACATGGGCACCACTGATCATAGACCATGTACAAACAGAATGTACATGCCAGGAGCTGGGATAAGCAAGTCAGTGTTTATTTATCCACAGATGGTACACATCCCTTTCATGGCTTCTTGCCCTTATTAGCCTACTCCCCTTTACGTTCATTCAGGAGGGCTATATGCCTTCCACATCGGATGAACACTACTGCATCTTAACTACTTCAGTTCATTACAGGCCTCTCTCCCATTACAGGATCCCATGGGTGCTCATTCCATGAGATGGGTATGCATTGGATTGGCACTCTCCCCAGGCAGGGTAAGACACTACCCTGGGAGGTTACATATGCTGGTGCATAGCTATGTGCCGGCTGTTGATATTACAGCAAATTCTGGAACTAGCATTTTGACTTTTTTTGTACCAGTCAGTTCAGCCTGCAGATGCCTTCCTGTATCATGCTACTAGGTTTTAGTGACCTTTTCTCTCAATGGGCTACTGCTCTCTGTTGTTGTGTACTGGGGAGTGTAGCTGTATGGTCACTGACAATCTACTTTGAGAGGAGGTCCTCCACTTCTCCTGGGTGCCTTTCAGGATGGGGTAATTGAATGCCCCCAGTTGGGATATGGTTACAATGACCTTCTTAACCAGGACTGATGGCATCTCAAGGGCCACGAATATTCATGCTCTGGCCATCTGGGTAATCCAGAAAGCATGGAATACAACCCTCAGATACCCTGTCTCCTATCTGAGGCCCAGCGGGAAACAATTCTCAAGGAAAGAATAACTTTTCAGATGCTTCTTCATAGCCTGCCTTGAGCTTGGGAGAAGAGAGAGAGGCTGCTGCACTCTAATCTCCCAAAAACCTTGCAGGTCCCTACAAGGGAACTTGATGTCAGTGAAACTGTTTTAATAGTGGTACTGCTCTCCTGGCATCCCTGCAAGAGTGCACTATCAACCCTTCACCTGTGTCTGCCATAGGCCAAAACACACAGAAGGACTCACAGTTTGCATTTTTGAGGCCTATTTGGAAGTGGAAATATCTCTATAAGAACAGCAGGCACATGCACTCCTACCTACTGTAATACTGACCACTAGACACATAATTTCACAAAATACACTTTAAACCAGCATAAGTGCCTACGGGCCTGGAATGAAGTTTGATGCACTGCAGCAGTCTTCATTTTCTTGTCATCCTCAACCTCTTCTGCCCTTCCTTCTTCCATCTCTTGCAGGCAGGGACACCATGGTAAGGTCCAGCTCCACCTGCATGAGAACAGAAGAGAAGGAACACCTATGTAATGGAATCCCCACTTCAGGCCTTTCTACCATACTGTCCATTGGTAAGGAGGGGTGTGGGCAATAACCTAGGAGGTGGCTCCCACATTTAGGTGTATTTAGACCAGTGGAGTCCAATGCAAATTTTTATTTGGCCACCAATGTGGCCAGTGAAGCACCTAACTGGCTATTAAACACAAAAACAGATTCAAACAGCAGACAAAGCCCAGTGTAATAGTAAATTTACTAAGTAAAATGGTGCAAGCAGTAACTGTAACAGTTTTCTACAGTAGGGACATATTTTAGTGAGAAACTTTGCAGTCTATGACTTGCACCAATTTTAAAAATTCTGACACAAACCGATCAGACACTGCACAAGACAGCTTTGCTTCCAAGCTGATGTCCAGCAGCTGTGACCTGTAATTCAACTTCAGGAAAGTAATAGCCAAAAATGTTGCCTCTCATATGTAAGTTGAGCCAAACATGGACAGAAGTTTTGTAACTATGCTTCTGAGTAGAGATGTTGCAAAGTAAATCTGCAACCGCAAATTTAGAGCGAAGTGCTAAAAATTTGTGCTTTGTGAAATTCACGCATTTCAGGCTGACCAGCCAAAATTCGTTTTGCATAAATTGTGCAAATTTTGTGACACAACTTGCAAATTTTTTCCACAAAGTGCAAAATTTTCAGCTGAAGCATGAAATTTGCAGGGGATATTGTGCACTCTGTGGCATCATTTGTGCAATTTGTGGGCCATGAATTGTGGCAATTGTGTGAAATTCACTCCGCAAATTCCATAAAATTTGAGAATTAATTTGTGGAGTGAATTTCGTGGACTTCACACATCTCTATTTCTGAGTACCGGGTAGTCACCATCCAAAAACACTTTCTGCCACGTGAGCAGCAATAAATGTCCTTCTCTTTGGTTGAATTTTGATGCTTGAAGTGAAAGTAAGTCAGTTTCAGTTCCACACCTTTATTCGGACAGCAGTTTAGCCAAGTCACACGCACAGCGGACTTCAAATTGGGATGGATCTCTCAGAAACTGGAATGCGATCCCAAATGCACCAAAGCAGAGAAATCTTTCTTGGAACTTGTGGAGCAAATTTTATAGCCAACTACAGTAGTGCTCACATTCAAAATTTGTCATTGCCAGAGAATCTGCTTGGCGCCTTAGCTTGATAATTCACGTAAGCATCAAGAATTCAAAATACCAGATTTGTAATATCATGTGAATGTTTTGTGCAATTTTTAATACTTTTTGTTGTTGGTACTCCATGCACCTAAATTGACCACACGTTCATTTGCAATTGGCCACATGTGGCCAGTGGCCAATGTATTGGACACCACTGATTTAGATGGACTGTCTCTTTGATAGCCAGCCCCTATGTATTGTAAAGACCCAAGCTTGGCACTGCCCCTACATCCCAGGAGGTGTGGCCAGCCAAGGTGCCACTATAAAAGTCTATCCCCACCCTTGCAGACTTGCGTCGGTCATAACTACCTGTGCCCTTTTGGGGAGGGGCAGTTATCTTTTTCAGTATGGCCTCCCCATGCTGAAATTTATAAGGACTACACTTCATTCTCATTCACCCCTGGCCTCTTTGTTGCTACTTTTACTGCTTACTAAGAAAGCACCTTCTCATTCTTCTCCTTCATGTTTCTTCATCCCTGAGCTATATTTTGTTTTGGTCACAAAACAGAACTTGGTTGCATTTTACACTATATACTGTTACTGTCCCCACACAGCAACTTAGAGTAGGCCTCTGTTCATTTTAACTGTAAATCCTACAGTGCATACCCATTTGCATTAACTGTTGCAAATGCAGTTAACCACTGTACCCTTTCAGTAAATGCTTGGACCCAGGGCATGACACATACAGTAGGTGTAAACTTCATGCAAAACTCCTATATTTATTTAATGGCTGATGCACACACAGCATGAGGTAGTTACAGGCTTGTGAGCACACAGCATGAGGTAGTGCTGAGTCTGCAGCTGCATCTCCCATATTTGAATCCAGTTTAATTCAGCCATCATAGTCATAATTTGGTATAATCACATTTGGCAATAATCACTGTTACTGTACATGTCCCAGAAAAACTGGTTACGAGTTCAGTTCTCATTAGCACCGTAATTATTTGTAACAGATTTACAGCACAAATCACAGTTCTGTCCTGCACATACTTTCAGTTCACTGCTGTTACTCATTCCCTATTAATTAGAGGTGTCACACGGGGGTTCACCTTGTTCAGTTTCAGTTCTCTCATGGCTGCAAGTGGGATGAGGACATCGGGATGTACCCTGAATGGAATGGCATAGAAGGAAGCAATATGGTGCCTCTGGTGGAAGTCAAACAAAGAGGTGTACCTTTCCAGAACACACACAAGCACAACATGAGGTATATGGCTACATTGGTCAGCTTACCCATTGCCCCTTTCCTCCATCAGGGTCAGAGTTAGTGCCTTCAGATCACAGACAGCAGCAGCGTATCCTTTACCTGATGCTGGGTCTGTCTCTTTCCTCCAGGGTTCAGATCCTCAACTTACCTGATTTTCCCCCCAACTCAGACTGTTTAAGCCACAGGCCTCTATCAGTTCAGGGATCTTATCTGCAACCTCTTCCCCATTCCAAGATACCCAAGACAGTTGATGCAGAAACCATCAGGAGTCATAACTTGAGGTGGGATCTTGAACACCCCCCTCACGCTGTCACCAATACCGGGCCCCATGTTGGAGCCTGAGTCTTTAGAGACCTGCACTGGAGGGATCCATGCCACCCAGACTCAGGAACTCTGCCACTGTTTCTAGTCCAGCAGGCCCTCTCCAGTGGATAATAGCCGGAGAAGTGCTAAGGCTGGAACACTGTATACACATTTCAGAATCTTTATCCCAGGGCTATTATAAACCTCTAAATGCTCTCTAATAACATGTTGAAATCTAGATTTAGTATTGAACTTCTTCGTAAGATTATTAAAGACCTAGACACAATATTTAGTGAGGATGAGACCCTTAATTGTATTTTTAAGGAACTACCATTACTATCTTTTAAACAACCACCAAATTTAGCCAGCCTGATTATTAGGAACAAGCTTTCACCAGAACAGAATACCATGACACAAAATGGCACACAACCCTGCAATCAACACACCTGTAAGACTTGTGAGCTTATTTCTACCTCGGACTGTGTGGTTACATCACAAAACAGACAATTCAAGTTACTTGGGAGTTATACATGCACATCACAACATGTTGTTTATTTCATTCAGTGCCAGAGCTGTTCACAAACAGGTTATGTTGGAGAGACAAGCCAACAGCTCCGCACTAGGATGAACTCGCACAGACATACTATTAAAACAAAGAAGACTGAAAAAACAGTGGTGCACCACTTCTCCCAGTCTGACCACTCAATTTCAGATGTGTCAGTAATGGTCTTAAAAGGAAATCTCAAAAACACACAACGGAGACAAGCTTTTGAGATTAAACTTATTTTACATCTCAATATGGTAGCAGATGGGATGAACATAGATCTGGGTTTCATGGGACATTACAGAAATTGACATCCACAGACCTCTTCTTCTTCAGACTGGCATATTATAGGACTTCAGCGTGTGTGGGGTGTGAGTGTGTGTATGGGTGTACGTGTGTGGGTATGTGTTATGAGGTATGTGAATATAGCAGGTGTTGGGCTTGCTGTCACATTGAGGTAGGCTTCTATTTAGACACATGGAGTTGCAGTGTGTTACTACTCTTACTTCACACACATAATGAATATTAATTCCCCATTACTTTTTACCTTCACCCGGGAGTAGGGTTGATTCCATTGCACCATATTCAGATTACCTAGCCTGTTACTGTACTTACAGGAGTGTTATCATAGACTGTCACCTATTTTTTTTAACTCTGAACATATTGGGGTGCGAGATCTCATTTGCATGGGGATCCTGGACAGATCTTTTTACATTAGGCTAATATTGTAGTGATTTGTGGAAAAGTAGGTATATTAGACCTCTGGTCTTACATACATACTTTATATTTACTTCTACTTAGCTTATCCCGGAGAGGGTAGCAGTTTTATTTCATTGTGGTTCTATCCAGAATCCTTGGAGATGTTACTATGCAGATAGGAGTAAGGTTAAATAGTGTTACATTTTGCTCTGTAGATATTAGGATACATGATCCCTTTTACTTGAGATTTCATGACAAGTTGAATTCCTTTGGGGAACAATTGCAGTGACTGATGTGAATGAAGGTTCATTAGAAGTGTGTGTGTGTGTGTGTGTGTGTGTATATCTCCTTAAAACTAGTTATCCTCCCCTGCATTATGGGGATGTGGGGTGGGGTAGGGTGTATTGTGTGTGTGAAGCAGAGGAGGAGAGAAACTAAAATGTGTATCTCTTATTCAGATTCCTTAGACACTTCCGGTACATCAAGTTGTTATACACTGAAAATTTATTGACATCAGTACACATCAGGCTACATGGTCTTAATTTCTTGGTGGTCCTCGACAAGAGTTTTTTGTTTGACACTAACACTGTCAATATCATTTATAAAGTCATGCCACTACACTAGAGGTTTTTGAAGTTTATGGGGCATGATGTCTAGCTGGAGAATATAGCTGGGTAATGGGTCCAGCTAAGTTTTACACATCATAGTGTGCACTGATATTTTTAAGACAGCTTTACTGGTAATTTCCTGTCTGTAATACATACATTGAAACTTCTTGGAATCCTAATACAATCTTAGTATGTCTTTAATCTGGGTGGGGGTTGCTTTTCAGTAATCACATCCTTATATGCATTGTGACACTCATAAGCTTGATTTAAGAGTCATCTGCTTGAGCAGTGTTATCCTATGTCAATTACATTTATATGCAGTAGGATACTTTGTATGTGTTTTGCACCAAGCACCTTTGACCCTGGGACCCTCCTAGCTTAAGGTAACATGGTCCTGTTAAACTTCTCTGACATCATCTTCTGTTTTTTTAAATGAGTATTTTAAACCAATGGAGATTTTTTTCTGGTTTTTTTTCTGCATGATCTAGCTGTTAAAAGTATTGCTTTTTTTCTAAATAACTGCATTACTCTTCTGAAGAAGGACTGGTTGGTCTGAAAGCTAGAGCACTTTGTTCTTGTTGTTATATCTATATTGGTCCATTAAAATGTATCAAATCATCTGCTTCTGGATCTTTAATCACATGCACTTTTTTATTTTCAGGCTAAATATCATAATTCAATGTAATACTCAAGCATTATTTTACAGTATACATTAGATGGGCTCTGGTAACCCCTGTTATGATAACTGGGCTACACACATGACACCACCAGAAATTTCCCCCAAATATTTTCCTTTGTTTTTTTTTTCAAAATAGGTATAAACATTGAGGGCTTGATTCTCAAAGTGGGCTGCATCCAACGCAAGCTGAGCAAATAGTAGCTTGCACTGAAGCTTTGTGTGCCAGGGACCCTGCACCTGATTCTGGTACAGGATGGGTCCTGGCATCTACACCCATGCTCTTGCAGTAGCCCCTTCCATGCAGCAAGCACATGGCACATGGAAGGGGTTGCTGCAAGCCCCTTGTGGCTATGGCAACCTGTTCCCATGCCCCGATCCATGTTGTGCCCCACAATAATACAATACATTGAAACCCCACGAACCCGATGTGCCCCCACAGTAATAGAAACGACTTGTCCAAATCCCATGTGTCCCTTACTAATGTTACATATAGAGAACCCCTCACTTGATCCCTGATATTGCCCATCAGGATTTGGCCTCAAACAGACCCTCACATTGGTGGCCCCAATGCCTCCCACCCCCACCCCAACAGGTAGTGCTCCCCTCCGTCCCTGGCAGAGCCAAGGAAAAGTACAGCCCTCCTCACACCTCCACGGCCGGTCCCTGACTGAACTGTAAGTGAGTGCCTACTGTAATGTGTACACTGCATACACATTACAGTAGGCGCTCAGTGACAATTCAGTCAGAGACCAGCTGCGGAGATGTGAGGAGGGCTGTGCTGGTCCCCAGCTCTGTCCAGGGATGTGGAGGAGGGCACTACCTGTTGGGGTGGGAGGCATTGAGCCACCAATGTGAGGGGTTGAGTTATATGCCAGCCTAATGGCACATCACAGGATTGGGTGAGGGGTTCTCATATATAACATTATTGAGGGGCACATTGGGGATCTGGGTGGGTGGTTTCTCATATAGTATTGTGGGGCACATCAGGGATCAGGTTGGAGGTTCTCATATGTAACAGTATTGTGGGGCACATCAGGATGGGGGAGTTCCAATATACATTATAGGTATGGGGCACATCAGGGATTGGGGAGGGGGGACTTTCACCACTATTGCAACCAGCAGCTCTCCCAGGGGAGATATTTTTAAGTCCCCTTAGACCAGCCCTGGCTGGTCTAAGGGTACTTAGGATTTCTCCCACTGGCAGAGGTCTGTGAATTGAAGTTCTGGGGCTGTTCAGCTTGCATCTACCTCATGTCCCTTAGTGCCTTGTTGCAGCCCATTTCTGGGCACAGGGATTGCACAAGCCCTGTTTGGGGGCAGGCAGCCTGCAGTTGACATAGGTTGCCTTTCAGAATCACTCCTGGCAGCATTGTGTGGTGCAAGGGGTACCTTGCACCATTCATTTTGGTGCAAGCCCCTTGCAGCATGCCAGGAGCTTTGAAAATTGGGCCATGGAAGTATTAAATTGTAGATGTGGAAGTCCCTAGTTTCACAGTCTTGTGTATGCGAATCCCACTTCTAAATGGGGTGGGTCTCCCAAAGGAGATCCAAAGTTGTCTGATGTAGTCTACATAGTCAAAGGTGTGCGCTTTGCTGCACAGTTCTGTACCAGGTTTGTTCCCTTAAAAGTAGGACACTGACTGCTCCCATCATGGTGTGGCTACTTAATTTCATCCCTTTTAGGTAAGGGAAGCACATTTCTTGAACAAGATTAGAAACAGTGGCAGAACTGTCACCACTATAACTTGCAATGTTCCTTTCTGGGAACTGGGACCCCTCCAACCCTCTGCTGATGTCACTCATGCCTAACACACAGTGTTATGGTTTTACTTCTGGACATGCACCCCATCAAGCCAGATCACTCAGACAAAATAGTCAATCTGCTGTTCTTTGAGGTCTGTTTAGAGGATCTCGTTCATTTGTATATCCCTGCCCATATCCCAGTTGGCAGTTTTGGTCCTGGTTAGATGATCAATCTCCTCTTGATACTGCTTGTAGAACCCATGGTCTCACATTGCTAGGGACCTCTTAGCCTCCAAAGTCAAGATATGTTTGTGATTAGTGTCTACAATTGCCCAAAGCCACCCACACATTGCTTCATCATCTTTAGTCACTGATTCTCGCACCGCCACATATGAATCTTGGTTCTCCTTTTCTTCAGGTGTTACAGTGCTTCTGCTGTCATCTTGGGGAGGTTCAGATAGGGCTGGCAGGGGACTGACCTCCTAGCAGATTGTGGAGCTAATCAGAGGTGCAATGAAGTGGGGGCTAAGCGGGCTATAGCCCTCCCCAACCCCCAAAAAATTAAATGCAAGATACAAACAAAAGGAGCAGTCTGTGAACTGGGCTGGCAAGGGACCACACTGCACATGTGTGAGTGCCATTTTCTTTTCTTCCCTGGTCAGCTCAGCTGTGTGACACATGCTCGTGGCCAGTGTGTGCTGACAAGTGTAATGACTGGCGTGATGGTGCTGCTGTGTGGAAGTGATCATGGGACACCAAGTCTGCAGGTCAGCTGACAGACCCGGGATAGCAAGATGTGCAACCCTACTGATGATCCTCTGTCTCAATTCCCAAGGTGGGTCCAAATGATTGACAGACATATTGGGACTCCAATAACAGGAATCAATTGGTTGGTTCATAGACACCAGTGGTGTGTGTCCTTTTCCTCTGTCCTTTCTTGTCTGTAGGTATGCGTGTGAGCAGTGCCAGCATGACACATACCGTTCTGACTGAACTTGTCACTCAGCTGCTACAGTACAGACAGAGTGGAGATTGGGGATTTTTGACTTTAGTAAATTCTTTGTGTATGAAAAAGCTCTTTTAAAAGCTAGTAATTAAGGCACTCTTCACTTAAAGGGACACTCAACTTTTTTTCGCATCATATTATTTCTAGTTAAAAACACATATTTTTTAATAGTTAACCTTCTCTAAATTCACTAATGTTATTGATTGTTTTGTCTGCCTCCTTGCTTAGTAGAACTGAAACGCATCCAAAGTAATAGTTATATAGAACATCAACACTAACTTTGCTTTTTTCACTTTTAGATATTTCCTGAAGACCTAAGGTGAAAACATTGTTTTTTAACTCTTTTTTCTATTTTCAGCATGAATGTAATATTATCATTTTGTTTAGCTTTCAGACCACAAGCTGATGCAGCACCTTGTTTTTGTTTTCTTTGAAATCCTTGATCTACTATTGCTGCATCCTTCCTGAACATTAGAAACACCCTGTAATAATGCAGTCACTCATAATGTAATACTCTCCTCTCCTTTTACTGCACCAGGAGTAGCTAGACTGTTGGGGTGTTCCTAATTCCACGAAATATGCAGTGGGAGTTGATAAAGTAATGTAAACAAACATGTTTTTGTGTGGTAACACCAATATGGTGGGCAGCCTGTTTTTCACTTTTTTAAAAGAAAAAAATAATCAGAATCAAACTACTAGCTACATCAGTAGTCCCTACATAATGTGAACAATTGCAGCAAGTGTTTTAAAAACTAGGGACACTTAGAGGCCTCAGGTCTAAGGGGGTTGACAGTGTCCCTTTACCTGAAAAAAACAGGAGAGAGCCAAGACTTGAGAGACTCAGACAGAGAAAGAGAGAGAGAGAGAGAGAGAGAGAGGAAGGGAGAGAGTTGGGCTGCCGCTGTATGGGAGGGAGGGAGGTGCTCATCGCTCAGCTGCTACAGACTGAGTGGAGATCAGGGATTTTTGACTTCATTTAATTCTTTGTGTACTAAAAAGGTCTTCTAAAAGCTAGATATTAAGGCACTCTTTACTTCACCTAAAAAAAACAAGTGTTTGTCAATGTCAGATGTTTGCTGCTGGTATTGATGTTGTACTAGGTCTAGGAGCAGATCCCTGTGCCAGGAGACAAAAATAGCCTGGGCATAGGATGGGCTGGGCATGGGTGGGGGGAGACAGTTACAGCGGGGAAGCAACAGACTGTCATTTAAATCAGAAATGAAATGCACAATGCTGAAACTGATCAAGATAGCGGGGGAATATAGACTAGCAATTTTTGCACTAACCGCTGAGCCACTTAACTTCACTTTCTAATTGCTGTGATACACACACACTGACTAATACATATACACATATATGCATACTGTATATGTTCCAGTGAATATAACATAGCAGTGCACCATCTACACATATTTACAAATTAAAAGAAAAGACATCAAAGGATAATTTTTCTTCTTTTCAGGCCCAGACTGACATCAGAGGGTGGATAGTTGCCACTAAACACCTCAGTTAAATAAGCAATGACATACAGAAGGCTGAAACTGATCTAGATAGCGGGGAAATGTAGACTAGCACTTTTTGCAGTAACCAAAGAGCATCCTAACTGCACTTTCTAATTGTTGTGATAGACACACGCTGAATAATGCAAATATACATATATGCATATATATTACAGTATAACATAGTAGTGCACTGTCTGCTCACATAGGGCATTGCCACTAGAGTAGTGTGAAATTGGAAAATTTTGCCTAAGAAAATATTTGGGGTAATTTCTGCATCTTGCAAAATATTTCGCTTAGGCAAAACGTAATTTCGCCTCTGATGTCGCTTTTGAATAATGTAAAATTTCACCAAATTTCACCAATGTTTTTTAAATTTTGCCTATGACATTGCAATGCATTGTGGGTAACTAGCTGAAATATCACGTGCAGGCTGTTTCCTGCACAGTATATTGTCTGATGAGTTAGAGAGCAGTTCAGTGTAGTGCATCACAGCCAATAAACCCCTCAAAAACCTCTTTATTTGTGATTTTTGAGAGTTAATTGCTCCCAAAATCGAAATTTAGTTCCTAGTGCTGCTAGTGAACATTTTTTTGTTTTGGTATCTTTGGATAATATTTAGTTAAATGTAGGTATTTTTTTTCAGTTTTCTCAGTCGGTGTTTGTATCTGTGTGGGAGTTGATTGGGGGAGGGTTGACCATGTGGTGTATGTGTGTGTGTATGAGAAAGCAGAGCAGGCTAGTTCCTAATATATGACAGATTTCTCACAAGTTGTGAGTGAGTCTCTATAATTTCTTTTAAGTCTTAATATTTTTGTTGGTGTGCTACTTAGTTGTTATATTTTTCTTACATAGTGACCCTTTTTGGGGTAACTTTATCTGAACAATTACTCATTCTGAGTAGTTCTGTTCCTGTTTTCCTTTGCTTAATCACGTTTGTGCTTTATTTTTGGTATTGGAAGTATTCATTGTTTATATCCAGGTACACTGCATTGTTGAATTGCTCACAGAAATTAATATTGTGATCTAACCTCTGCATTGCAGCGTTCCTGTTTTTCTGTTTAATTTGCTTACCGTATTAACCCTTTCCTCCCTATTATACCACTGGTGTTTACTACCTGACCCATACTGTGTAAAAAAACTACATAGTTTTCAAGAGAGTGGTGGTCCCTGCACGATTGTTGGGAGGCGACTTTGGTTGTTCATTTCAAATCTTCTTGTCCCTTCTATCTGATATATCTATAAGCCAAAACTGTATTTAGTAAGTACTAACACATTGCAATACTTGCTTTCTCCAGACACCACTTATCTGGACCGTAGATCATATTGTGACTATGAGGTATTCTGTGAAGTTGGTTTACAATTTAGTTTGTGTGAACCTACCAGTAGATATCCAGTTATTATCAAGTTGTGTAATAACAGTCCACTTAAAAACTGACATTTTATTAGAACTATTTAAGTATTTTTTCTGAGTAACTGCACATCCTTGTTGTGGCGGTGTTCTCTGTCAGTTTGGAATTTAAAAGGAAAACAATGGAAAAGACACAGCTTTCCTCAGATACTACAGAAACTCTCAATTAGTGCTTTCGGACGGTGACAACTTTTTTAAATTATTTAGAACAGCTACCAACAACTTCCACTTTCTGTTGCTGACAGCAGCCATTTCATGAGCAGCAGTGAGCTTCCTGAGCTCACTGTATGCTAATATGCCTGTTTGACCTCTGCTGTTGGTTGGCAGGTCATATTAGCATAATTTGAGCTCAGAAAGCTCTCTGCTACTCATGAAATGGTGGCTGCCAGCAATAGAAAGTGAAAGCTGTAGGCCACTGTTTAAATCACTAAAAAAGCAATTTAAGGAATTTAAAAAAAAAGTACTGTCTGAAAGCACTAATCAGGAATGTTTGTAGTGCCTGGGTAAAGCTACGCTTTTTCCGCTGTTTCCATTTAAAGTCTCTTACTTCTGTCCTCCTGTTATCCCATGTTACTTAATTTGTGTTTTTGTAATGCTCACCATCAACCTGTTGCCCTTCTCCTTTGTGGAGAATCCTGGATTCTGCCATTTGATAGACCATGCCTGTCCCAAATGGCAGGTGCCATTGTGAGTGTATTTCTCAAAATGTGCCATGCCTGAACTTTACAGCAGAGTTTCACAGTCCGTTCTTCATGGCATGAAACATTCTGCCTCCAAATATATCCACCTTAGCATGGATATGTGGACAAGTGGACAAACAGCAGGAAGCTCATATCTGTCCATAACAGCACACTGGGCACAGGTACCTGGGGTGGTCATTGAGTTGGGGCCTGGAAAAAGATGCTTAAAGCAAAATAGTGGTGGTAGCAACACACCTGGTATTCATTAGCATGCCACCATCACTATGTAAAGTGTTGGCTGGTTAAATAAAGTGATTGATTGATTGAAATCAGATTGATGAGTGGCTAAATGCACACTCACTTACAGCGGGGTTTATTGCCAGTGACAGTGGCTCCAATGTGGTAAAGTGCATTACTGATGGTGTTTTTTTCAGAGTGCCCTGCCTGGCACATTGCCTTAATCTAGTTGTGCAGCAATTTCTGAGCCACGATGAAATCAAGGAAACTGTGTCTGTCATCCGATGCATCTGCGTGCACTTTGCCCATTCTGCAAAGGCCTGTGACCATCTGCATGAGCTGCAGCACACTAACCATCTGCCTCAGCACTGTATGAAGCTCGATGTTGTTACCAGGTGGATCTCCACATTGTACATGCTGAACCAGCTGTATGAGCAGTATAAGGCAGTTTCAGATTACCTACTGCAGCACACCACCCGGGACAGTGCTGGAGTGTCCATTGCTCTAACAATGGAGCAGTGGTGACAAATGGATGGCATAATATGCATTCTGCATTCATTTGAGCATGCAACACAGGCTGTGAGTGGGGACACTGCCTGTATAAGTCACTCAATACCCCTTACAAGTGTGCTAAGGCAGACACTGGTGAATGTCTGTCACCAGGTGGAGGCAAGTGATGATCACAGTGCTGTTCATGTAATAGGTCACATGTTCCACATACTGGACAGCAATACCCATATCTCTGGCATTATGCAGTCTAATGAGTTTGCTATTGCTATCATGCTATCATGCTGGATCCACTGTAGAAACGTGGCTTGCCTGCCATGATTGAAGGTGGTCATGTGTGACTGGAAAAAATGACCAATGATCTTGTCAGATGGGTACATGGTGCACAGATGAAAAATGCAGAGACACAAAGGGCACATATACCAGATGTTGCTACCACCACCAACAGCTCTTCACAGGCCACCAAATCTGACAAAATGTCCGAGTCGCAGCACATGGCAGGTAATCCCATTTGGTATGCTCTGTGCCAGGTGGGCGTGGAAGAAATTGAAGACAAGGAGGAGGATCCTGATGAGGCAGCAGAACTCAGGGTAGCACAGCTTATGGAGGATGCCTACATGGGAGACACCAAGCATCTTGGCATCACTGATGAACTGTTGGTGTACTGGAGCAGCAAAGTGAGTGATTGGCCTGCACTGGCATCAGTTGCTTTTAAATACCTCAGCTGCCCACCATCCAGTGTCAGTGTGTAATGGGTGTTCAGTTCTGCTGGGGCCATTGTGCATGACTGGAGGACAAATCTCTCACTGAAGAATGTGTCCATCCTAACATTTATAAAAATGAATGAGGCTCACATTCCACATAACATAGTTATTTCAATGGTGTTGCCGCAAGAACTGTGTCTCAGAGACGATGATGAATAACAATGTTTACTTCAGTTTATTTTTGAAAAATTCATCACCGCTGCTATGCTAACTAGAATGTATGTTCACAATACACAGTGGCCCAATCGAGCGACAATTACTGAACAACATCTTCCCCATTTCCACATATCCCTCCTCCATGAGACCCTGAATCTATGTCTAGTGAGCCTGCCACCACTGCATATTTGATGTAACAACTGTGTCTGACAGTGAACAGCCAGTACTATGTTAATCAGAAATGCGTGCATACTCCATTCCCATGTATACAATTAACCATCATGTAATCCACCTCCTTGTCATCCATTCTAATGTGTATAACACAGACTTCAACAGCGTGGACCATCACTCTCATACTGCCAAGAAAAACAGCTGAAAAGATATGAAGCTGACAGACACACGCTCCAGCATAAACAGCAGTCACAGACCAGTACATCAATGCTGCCTCTGAGTACAGACAAATTACTCCTCCTCCTCCTCCTCCTCCTCCAGCAGTCTTCCACCAAGAAGAACCATAGCATTTCCAGCACATTTTGGGCCAGTATGTCAACTCGTATGATGCAGCACTTTCATCCCAGCAAGCACACTTGGTGTCATTTTCCCTCCAGCCAACCACCCATGATGACAGCATTGCCAGCACATTTTAGGCCAGTACGTCAACCAGCATGATGCAGCCCTTTCATCCCTATCATCCCAGCAAGCACACTTGGTGTCATGTGCCCTCCAGACAAACAAACAGCCACTCAGAAAGCAACACAGATCATCATCCAGCCAGAAATATATATGTTCTTCCTCCATGGCCTGTCTTCTGGTCAAGTGATTCATGGTAATTACATTTCATTTGTTGTCATCGTACTACTTTTACCTTCATTATGCTGTTCTGCATGCCTTTGTTGCCATAGAATGTGAAGTATGTATGCATGCAAGGCAGCCCACCTTAACGTATAAGTTATCTTATGTATTTCCATTTCACTATGCAGGGTTTGCCATGATCATGCCACATGAGGCCAGAACCCAGGAATAAGGTTGATGCATAGACATGGCACCTTCTGAACCTAGCCAATCCACATTGCAAGCATCATTATGTACAGGTCAGTATTGTAATGTTTTTCACTTGTTAGATTTTGTGTATTCCATTCTAGGTACTGTACATCCTGGTAGGTTTCACCATCGGCTCACAACTGAAATCATTTCAGTGGTGGAACAGTTTTTTTGGATGTTGCCAACATCGATGGTAAGTATCACCTCATGTAAGTATCAATGCTATTTTTTTCTTTCATATTTTTTCTTCACCTTTTTATGGATGACATTGGTTCAAACAACATCTGTCTTGAGTTGTGACTGGCAAATGCAATTTTATGTTCACAAGGAATTAATTCTTTAATATCAGTAACAGTGTTAGTTCAGGTAGCATCATAGTGTGGGTGATGAATGGTTACGCCACCATTTACAATGTCAGTTGTGCATCCTTGGATAAAAGTAATATAGCCTTCAACTAACAGTGTTTCAAGGGACTTCTGTAAGTGCCATATGGGTGCTTCCGCAGTGGCAATAGCCAAACACATGTGGATACAATCCAAGGTCACAATTTTCAAATTAGCACAGCAGTATTTATAATTCATAGATTCATACAGTGATACGGGCTCAGGAGGCAAAATGCCCTTAAAGAGCTCACCACCAGCATGGTGGAATAATTCTAGTGTAAATATGATATTTTTTTACTTCCCATATAATTATCTAACTGTTTTTTGAAGGATTCCATATTAACGCTCTCCACAATCTCCCTTGGCAAAGCATTCCATTGAGTCACCACCCTTTGAGAAAACCATTTACTCCTTTTTTGAGCATAACAGTTCACCCCTCTAAGTTTGCAACTATGTGATCGTGTGTGGGTCTGGGAATTTTTGTTTATCAGACCTAAAGTTTCAAAAAGACACAAGTCACTAGTTGCTTTATATATCAAACATAAATCCCCTTATATTTGTCTATATTCTAGGGAAAAAAGACCCAATTCTTGTAGTCTTGATTTGTATTCTAGGGATCTCAGATCACTAATCTGTTTGGTTACTTTCCTTTGGACCCCCTCCACTAATTTTTTTCCTTTTTTTGTGGTCGATCCTCAGAAGGAAGAACAGTACTCAAGTTGGGTTCTAACCATACTCATGTAGAGTGGTAAATCACTTTTTGATCTCTGCTTTTAATATATTTAAGAATGCATCAAATAATGTTATGACACCTTTTTACTTTAACCAAAGTATTGTTATCAAAAGTTCATTAATTATCAACAAGAAGTCCTAGATCTTTCTCATTTGTTGTTACTGCAAGTTGAACATTATTATTTTTATAGATGAAATTCTGGTTATTATGTCCAAAGTGCATTGCCTTACATTTTTATTCATTAAAACACATCTTATTATCTGTTGCCCAGGAGCAGAGTGCATTTAGTTCTTCCTGGAAATGGTTTGCAGTTTGTGTATTATTGTCGATATAGCCAAGTTTGAAGTCATCTGCATACTTGGTCATCCAGACCTTGTTAGATGGTTGCATTGTTGATATTAATAAATTAAACAAGACAGGGCCCAGAACCGATCCCTGCGGGACCCCACTACTAACTTTCGTCCACGATGATAAATGTCCTCTGATAGCAACTCTCTGGTATCTATTCTGTAACCGTTATTTCACCCAATTAATTATATTAGCATGAAAACCAAATATGTACATATAATTAATCATAACCTGATGTGAGACTTTATCAAAAACCTTGGAGAAATCAAGGAGGACAACATCCACAGGTAACCCAAAGTCAAGGGATGTGCTAACATTCTCATAGAAATTTAACAAGTTACTGTGGTCTTGCATGATCTGCCCCAGGTAAACCCATGTTACGTTAAGTCCTGTAAATGATGTTTAAAAATGTGTGCTTTGATTCTAGTTAATAAAGTTTTTTTTAATAGTTTACCAATAACTGGAGTGAGACTTATAGATCTATAATTGGATACTAATTGTTTATTACCAGCTTTATAAATAGGGGTAACAATAGCCTTATTCCACGCATGAATTGTCTCACCTTGATTAAGTGAGGCATTGAACAAAACTGACAGGGGGCCACATATAACATTAGCTATTTCTTTTAGGAATCTTGGATGTATATTGTCAGGTCTTGGCGATGATTGGGATTTAAGTTTTTGGAGTAAAGTCCTAACCTCAGTCATAGTAATTGGTCATATATACTCTTTATTACCCTGCTCCAAAACTTTTGGTAAGGTATCAGCTGGAGCAAATACACTTACAAAATAATTATTAAACTCAGTTGCCATTGCCAATTCATCACATTAGTAAGACCCTAACTGTTGTTAATTGGTCCAACTGTAGAACAGTTTCTTCTTAAAGAACCAATATAATTATAGAAGGATTTGTGGTTGTCCATGGTTTTAGTTACTAAGTTTAATTCAAAGTTACTTTTTGCTTTTCTAATGTGGTTTTTTACTTTTTTTCCTTATATGCATT
Source organism: Neoceratodus forsteri (assembly GCA_016271365.2). Classification (NCBI taxonomy): domain Eukaryota; kingdom Metazoa; phylum Chordata; order Ceratodontiformes; family Ceratodontidae; genus Neoceratodus; species Neoceratodus forsteri. Next base: position 1,546,830,178 of record CM057455.1, on the reverse strand, counting down.
CCAGGTAGTTGGGGACAGATTTTTTTTTTATATTTCCTATAATAGGGCTTTTTTTTATTAATGGCCTTTTTTATATTCTGGTTCCACCATAGTAGAATTCTGTGCCCATTATTATATTTTGGGCCTATTAGGCACCCATGTGCCAAAACAGTAATTAATTTTGATCATTTATACAATCCCAAATTTGACGTAAATCTAAATCTTTGAGATCATTTTCCCAGTTCCAGGAATTTAGAAATCTAGTTATTTCACTTTAATTGGCCTTATTAAAATCCTTGATTACTGTCACACCATTAATGATGTTATTATACAAATTAAATTTTACTGATACCATATTGTGGTCACTATCTCCCATTGGTGTTTTGACAGTTGGAGTAGACATTCTATTTTGTATATTAGTTAGGATGATATCAAGTATGTTATTCTGTCTGGTCCCTTTGGTTACAATTTGGGTTAAGTTTTGGTTAATTGTAAGTTTGATAAAAGCAGTTTCTACTAAACCATGACTCTCAAGTTTAGGCCAATCTATTTTTGTAAAGTTAAAGTTCCCTATAAGTATATAATTATGTAATGTATCCATACTATTTAAAGTTGTTAATAATTCCATGTCTTTGGATTGAGATGAGCTAGGGGGTCTACAACAAAGGGCCACTACTAATGACTCCTTATATAGGTTTATTTGAACCCAGATTGCTTCTATTTTATTGTCTATTGATGCATTTGGAGTTTTACTATGGGCCATATTATTATTAGAAATGTATAATGCAACCCCTCCACCTCTGGAATCACTTCCATTTTTGTAAAATTTATTATAACCCTGGATTTCTATGTTCCATTCCTGGCCTGTAAACCAGGTTTCTGTAACTCCACAAATGGTTACATTTTCTTTTGGTAAGGTATATTTCAATTCCTTAATTTTTTTTGTTAAGCTATGAGCATTAACTAATAGTATAGTAATAAATCCTGTATCATTATGTATTTGCTTTTTATGAATTTTAAATGTTTTTGTGTTATTATTACTTCTAATATCATTAATTGAGTTTCCTAATAATACACCAGTTTCAGGAGGACAGAGAGAAGGTTGCCCGCCCCCTCCTGAGAAGTTAGTTTAAAGTTTTGATAATAAAGTCTGTTATATGCTTTGCCAGTAGTAGGTTACCTCTCCTGCTTAGATGTAATCCATCCCAGGAATAAAGTTCTTTACGATGGGAGAATTCCTCCCAGTGTGTAATACAGCATATTTCCTGTCTTAATGTCCATTTGCTCATCCAGTTATTTATATTTCTAATCTTTAATGTCTAAAAATAAGATGCTTTAGGAACTGGTAAAATTTCAGAAAGTACAGGAACACAGCCTAATTCTAAAAGCTTATTTATGAGTGCTACAAAATCTTTTTTTATGTTATCTTCTGAGCCATAAAGATGTTATTGGCTCTGAGGTATATAATAACAATAGGGTTTGGCCCAAGATTGCTTAATATATTTTCTGACATTACAGCTATATCCATTATTTTAGCTCCACTGAAACTAGACAAGACTCTAGAAGTTATATCTGGGTTGCAAACTGCTCTGTCTAAGTGCTTGATGATTGAGTCTCCTAGCACTACTATATCTTGCTTTGCTAAATCAGTGGTCTGGGGTACAATAGGAGTGATATTTACATCAGAATCCGGATGGACAATAGATGTAGTAAGTCTGTTTATTTCAGTTTCGGGGTATCACTGGATAAGACATCAAAATGATTGTATAAAAGGAGATTAAATGTGTCAGCTTTTCTTCCTTTTTTGGAAACCTGGGAACTTTGTACTGTAAACCATTCCTCATTTAGGTGTGGAATAAAGACTTCCTCTTTTGTCCTTTTAATTTTTTTGCAGACTGTACAACAGGATAAGATACAGTTGCAGATTGATTATTTACCTCAATATTACCAGGTTGCATTATGATAACTACTGTTTCAACTGATGGACAAGATTCACTAATTGTTACATTTTGGCCCTCCATTTTTTTGCTGTTTAATTTTTTATTGTCATTTTCTTTTCTTACAATAATGAAAACTTATTCTAAACAGGAGAACTGTTATAGAGTTGTTGGTTACATAGACAACTCGACATCAGAGCATATGACTGTTACCAATTAACATGTACTTACCCCGATACATACGACTCTTAACTTTAAGGTGTTGGAGAGGCAAGCCTTCCATGCTCCATATTTCTACCTCGTGGGACTCTTCGTGGCTTCGGGTGCTGTCTAGGCTTCCGACACCCTAGCTAAAAAAAAAAACACAAAGAACCACTATTCTATATACTATTAAGTGCACTTATTATTAGGGAGGCAGTGCAATACAATGTATACATACATTCCTGGATAAACGAGTGTGATAGATCCATTTACATAGTCCTATTACCTAGCAGAAATCCTGGTTATACAATTTTCAACCCACTCCGGTTTTGGGGGTGGCACATCTGGTGAAGGGGGTCAAACATTTTTTCATAGATTCCTAGGGAATTATTTATCAGGTGGGAAAGTTTGTCCATACTGGCAATATGAATCATGGAGGTGAGAAGCTCTTGAACACTTGGAATCACTGTAGTTCTCCATCTACATACAAGGAACCACTTTGCTTGCATGGCCCATAGGGCTAGCCAACAGTATTCTAGCTCTCTTAGATGGGGAGCTTCTGATTTCATACCCAGGAGAAGTAGGGGAAGGGATCAGGGAATGTATTTCTCCAGGACTTTAGCCCCTATTTCGCATACATTATCCCATACCTGTTGTATTACAGGACAGGACCAGAGAATATGGAACAAGTCTCCAGGATGGGAGTTACACCTCCAACATAAATTGGAGTTTATTACTCCAGCCTTATGTAGTACCACCGGTGTACGGTACCATGAATGGAGAATTTTATTTTGTATTAATCTGCTCCTTGTGTCTGTAAAATATTTTTGGGCCCCTTTCCAGCATTCTTTCCACTGTAGATCTGTAAACTCAAGTTGTAAAGCCCCCTCCCACCTCTACTTAGACTTTTCAGTTTGACTGAGTAGTGTGTCCCAGGGGGTACCATATATTAAGCTGGCCAGACCCCTTTTTTTTGTTAACCAAAGGGGTACAGTCTGGATGTCCATTTTTGCTACCTGGGTCATATACTTCTGAGATGTACTATGTGTTTGTAGGTATTTCCAGAAATCGGAAGTGGGAATTGACCATCTGGCCTGCAGGTTGGCAAATGAGTCTATTGCCATAGAGAATGGGGCAAGTATATCTTCCAACTTGGTGATACCCTTATCTGCCCACCCTTTCCAATACACAGGTGTTTTATCTATACACAGGTTATCGTTCCCCCACAGTGTGGTTAATTTGATGGGTGCTAAGTCCACTTTCAACTTCCTCTTTATTTTTACCCAGCGTTGTAAGGAGGGTCCTATCGTGGGGTGCATTGTAAGGTTTTTTGGGGGGTTGTTATAGACCAGAAGTGACAAGGAGATCTTTTGACTTACAGCCTGTTCTGCATCCACCCATTGAGGCTGGGGAGTGGTTCCTATACCCAGCCAGCATAAGGATTGTGCCATGTGAAAGGCCCACTTGTAACCTTTGAATCAAGGAATACACCACCCACCTAAGCTCCAGTGTGCCCTAAGGTTGTTCCTACTATACCTGGGGGGGTTTCCCTTCCCATAAAAAACTACCGGTTGCCTTATCTATCTTCTGGATCCAGCTCTGTGGTAAGGAAAGGGGGATATGTGCCAGAAGATAAAAAATTTGGGGGGCTAAGATCATCTTAATCACAGCTATTTTTTCTGCTAGGGTTAAATGGAGTTTAGTCCATCTGAACATGTCCTCTTGTAGGTCCACTAGAAGGGAATGGAGATTGTATTCCTTAAGTTTAGAGAGCTTGGCAGAAAACTGAATACCTAGATATGTAATTTTTTCCCGCACCCATTTCAGACCAGCATTACCCAGTACTGTCAGTTGGCACCTAGGATTAAGAGGGAGGCCTTCCATTTTAGTGGAATTAAGTTGAAGGCCTGACAGTCCTCTAAAGTGGCATAACGTGTTAAGTATAGAGGGTAGTGCCTCAGCCACATCTGCTGCAAGGACCAGAAGGTCATCTGCATAGAGGAGGGTAGTATATTCCTTACTATCAACAGGGATCCTCTTAATAGTCTTGTTATCCTGAAGCGTAGCCTCTAAAGGCTCCAAAGCCAGCACAAATAGGAGGGGGGACAGAGGACAACCTTGTCTAGTGCCATGGGCCAACTCGAAAGGTGGGGATAGAGTCAAATTAGTCAATAATCTGGCCAATGGGGAAGTATATAAAGCTGTTACCCACGAGCGAAAGCGAGGGCCTATTCCCAAATTTACCAACACCGCATGGAGGTAATCTCACTCCAAGGAGTCAAACGCCTTTTCAAAATCTATAGCTACCGCAGCTGCTGGGGTAAACAATTGAGAAGTGATATGGGTTAAATTAATCAGGGTCCTAAGATGGTCTGCACTATGTCTACCAGGGACAAAACCAACTTGAGAGGGGTATATAATCTGCGGTAACAGGGGTCCTAATCTTAGCGCTATGGCTTTAGTAAATATTTTACTGTCCACGTTAAGGAGTGAGATTGGACGGTAGCTACCCGGGGATGTGGGATCTTTCCCTTTCTTGGGCAGCACTGTAATAACCGCCTCTCTTAATCTGGGAGGTAAATTCCCTTGCACTTCTGCTTCGACATAAGTTTGTTGAAGAGCTGGAGCAATAATGTCAGTTAAGGCCTGCCAAAACTCCACTGAATAACCATCTCCACCCAGAGCTTTCCCTGGTTTAAGAGAGAGCAAGGCCTTCCTTATTTCATCTATGGTTAATGGGTCATCTATTTGTTCAGTCTGCTGTGGAGTTATAGTGGGAAGGTGCAATGAGTGAAGAAAAGCCTGGATTGCTTTGGGGTCTGCCTGTCTGGATGAAGCATACAAGGATTGATAATATTCTGCCATAACCGCATTTAATTCCTCACTTTTAGTGTGCATCATTGTTGTGGCATCTCTCAGCCCAGCTGTGTAACGGTCCATTTGCTGTTTCTTTAACCTATAAGCTAATACCTTCCCCCCTTTTTCTCCCCCTTCCCAATATTTGTGTTTCAGTCTCAAAATGGAGAGTTCAGCCTTCCTTGATAAAAGAGAGTTTATCTCCATCTCGAGACCAATTACCTTCCTATGGAGAGAGTCATGCCCGGCTTTCTGTCTTTGCTGCTTATGCTGCCGCTGTGCTACTTTAAGATCCTCTTCCAGGTCTTTCAGTTTTGGCCCCCTGCCTCTCTTTCTAGCCCCTGCATAAGCAATGATCCTACCTCCAATGGTAGCTTTAAATGCTTCCCATCTGACCCCGGCTGTGGTGTCCTGTGCTGGGTTATCCTGAAAAAACCTCTGTGCCTCCACTTTGGCCCATTCTAAAAACTCTGTATCCTGTGTTAGCAGGGGATCTAATCTCCAAGAAGTGGAGGTGGGAATACGTGGGCCACATATAATAGTCAGTCGAACTGGAGCATGATCCGAGATTACTATGGGAAGTATACTGGACTCTATAGATGCCTGCGTAATCTGAGGTGATCTTAATAAAAAATCAATATGACTATAAGAACCGTGTACTGGTGAATAAAAAGAATAATCCTTCCCCCTGGGATTCAGTACACACCATACATCTGTCAGCCCTTGGTCACTCATCCAATTCAGCAGAGCTCACCTTCCCTTCCCATGAACAACATCTTTTTTTATCATGGTTTTATCTATCATCGGGTTAAGCACTAAATTAAAATCCTCTCCAAAAATGGTGAGCATGCTGTTTTTATTCATATCAAGGAGAATTTGATAAGTCTGATGGAAGAAGGCTGCATCGTCCTCATTTGGCCCATAGATATTTCCCAATAAAATAGACCCTGTAGGGGTCTGAAAAATACCAATCACTCATCTGCCCTGTGGGATGGCCCTAGAAGTGATGAGAGACTAGTGTAACTACTTACGTATTAAAACAGCTACACCATGCTTTTTCGTTGAAGCTGAAGCATAGACCTCTACTCCCACCCAGTCCCTCCTAAGGAGCCCATGGCCCTTTCCATCTAGTTTCCTTTCCTGCAGAAAAGCCACTTGGGCCTTGATCTTTTTGAATTATGGCAGTACCTTCTTCCTCTTCACTGGCATGTTCAATCCCCTTACATTCCAAGTGATACAGGTTATTTCAGCCATAATTATAGCCCTCGGGGGAAAATGGGACATAAAATAAATCCAAACCACCGGTGAAAAAGAGAAGGCACAATTCTAAGACATTTGAATAACCTTGGCCTATCCCAGATTTTTGCTCCAGATGTAGCAGGCCTTCTAGGACCACCCTGCTATGTATAACCAGTCTGCCTTTGCTTAGGACCCTTCCCCTATCATCTCTTGACAACCAGGCATCACTTAGTTGCACTTTAAACATATGCAGCCCTTTAATCCAGAACACAAACACACACAACAACCAACAGTTAAACATATTTACACACTGCACTTCCATGCTCTGTTGGAGCCATCCTGCATATAAGATTCCTTGCCACCCTTGGATAGGCCAGATCTGGAGATTGGTTCCTTAGGACGCGGCGGTCAGGACATGGCCCGACCTATCTATCTTCTTTTTCCCAAAAGTTATAGCAATTGGGGAAGGGGCTGCATGCAAAGATAGTTTATATCAACCTGCACCATTCCGATTGCATTTTGCAGTAGAGAGACCATTTAGTAAATAGAAAACTGATTCTGGGGGTATCAGTATGGGGGAGCTTAGGCTATGAGCCCTTTGCGATTAAAACCCTTCCTGTGCTCCCGGGATACAAAGTGCCACTATAAAGAAAAGGGGGAGCACTTATTTCCATGACTAAACAACCCTTAGGCTCTGTTTGTCATATAACCAGCCCCTCCAGGGTGACCAGCCCTTCACAACATTAATAACCCAGAGCCCCCAACATAAAACATGTTCCAAGGCAGCCCCCTCCGAATGAACACTCCCAGCCCAGAATGAACAGGATCGAGCGTAGCACATATCCAGAAATCACATCCACCCTCCATAAACTTGCGATGTGCATCCCACCTATATTTGCCAAGGTCAGAAGAGCTTCCTTCATTTGTTCCAGCCCTTGTCACTTACCCTCTGCCCCAGCATCCCTCTCCCAGATAAACTATGTGTAGGATACTAGCTTAGGCCTAGAGATCAGTATACCCTGAAGGGGTATCTGTCCCAATGTCTCGTGATCTCTAGGCTCAAAAGCTGAATCAAATCACCCCAGCCCCGGGCAGTACCACAACAAACTAGAAACCCCCTGCCTCACACAGCATGAGTACATAATTGCTACTTATCTAAGAAAGCTCAGGATGCTGCTTCACCAAACTCAGGTCTCTGATCACTTGTTCACTCTGCTTCTGTGGCCTGGTTGCTTTTGCGGTCTTCGGGTGCTGCACCTGAGGAACACTGCTCTTTCTGTGGGTCCATGCCACCTCAGCACTTTAAAATCTCCTCAGTCACTGTGGTATTATTGTTCTGGGAAGCTGCTTCCACCGGGGGAGTTCTTCATCAAGAGGATCGCTGGAGGGAGGCAAGAAGGATCTCAGCGCCTCGTATGGGTTCCGGGTCATGTATTTCACCAAGGCCGTACTCACATCACGCTGTTTCTCCCGATCTGCCGACTCGGAGTACAGGCTGGTTCTGATATGGGGATGCTCTCTACGTCTGTGGCTATCTCTCACCGTTCTTTTTCTACTGTGATGAGGGAGTCCATTTGGAACCTTGGACTGCATTTCAGGGTCTGTCAGCATTCCTTCTGGTTCAGGAGGGTCTGGGCAAGTGGGAGGATTAGGGGATTCATCTGGGTGCCTTATCAAAAACTCTTCCAGGGCTGCTGGCATCTCAAATGAAAGTGGAATCCCATTATGCAATATATGCATAGTAGATGGATACCTTAATGAGTATTGGATGCCCATTTTCTGCATCTTGTGGTGCAATGGAGTGTATTCTCACCTTTTATTTGATAAATCCCTTGAGAAGTCCTGATATATTGAGATTGGATGTCCCTGACAGCTTAAGCAACCCACTTCCCTGGCCCACTTTAACAGTGCCTGCCGTGTATTATACGATAGTAGTTTAAGTAGAATAGCCCTAGGCTTGCCCCCTCTAACCGGCATTTGAGTAGTAGTTCTGTGTGCATGTTCTATTTCCAGTCAGAAATCTGCCTGTAAACCCAGGATTTCAGGAAAGGCTTGTTTGGAGAAACCTAATGGTATCTCGTTTTTCCACTCCCTCTGGGAATCCTAACATACTCAAATTATTCCTTCTGCTTCGGTTTTCTAAATCGTCGACTTTGGCCAAAAGTACATTTATTTTACTCTGTTGGTCCCTCTTTGTCCCTCTGACCTCTTTGATTGCCGAGTCCTGTGTCAGCGACTGTTGTTCTATTTTTACTATACACCCGGTTAAATTTTGAATAGCCTTTGTAGTGTGGCGAGACGTTTCAGTCACCTCATCCATTCGATGCAGTTGCTTCTCAAATAAAGCATTAAAGTACATGAGGTCGAGCATTGGGCTAGGCACCTCTGCCATGCTGCAGGCCGTAAATGTTGAAAGGGCTTCCTTCACTGAATCTCAGCCGTTTCACTGCTAAAAATGTAAAATTACACACCAGAGCCTAGTTGTGTTCTCTGTAGGTATATTTTATGGCCTTTTTCCTTCTTAGGTGCGGGTAATTTCGGATTAGATCCCCTGCATGCAGCAGCTCCAAAATTAAGCTGCCATTCTGCTCGCTAGTTAGGCCACGCCCCCCTATTTTGGCTCTCCATTAACCTTGAGGCCATTTATTTTTGGCTTGCCTCCAAATGTTCTAGTCGTTCATTAAATAAGCTGATCTCTCTAAGGAGTTCTTCATTTTGTAAACATTTATGACATTTAAATGATTCTTTAGAGACTGTGTCCATAATAAGAAACATATTACAATTAGAGCATTTAACCCCAAGATTACCTTCGAAGGTCATAATAGTGTCCATAGTGACTACAGTGTTTTTATACATGAACAGTAAGCGGTAAGCACTATAGTATATGTATTCAGCTCTGTTTTTTAACAAACACCACAGTATTTCCTAACTTACAGTCAGTAATATTACAGATGATCAGCATTATTGGGTCCCGGATATAATAAGCTCGCTTTCCATCACAGGTCTCCGTTAATGATGATGATGATGTATGTTTTTAATTGTCAGCAGTGGCCTACACCTTGCAGCTGCAGCACCTTGATCCAACGTCCACACACCAGCATGGAAGACTTGTATTTAGTCACCAATGCCATACAGAGATGAGATGCATTGCCAAATGACAACCAGAAAACTAACCAACCGTTCCAACTGAAGTACTCTGTACCTGGCAATAAGAAAAAAAGAAGACATTTTGAGTATTGTTACAACTACTTTAGGTACCCCCCCCACACCACCACCATTACATGAAGCAATACTTACATCAAGGAATGGCTGTTAAACTTAAACCCTTGACATTTTATTTATTTAGTTTTTGTTGACCGGGTAAGTGCACTAGACTAATCCTGCCTATTTTCAGGCACGACCCGGGGGAGGGGGATACAGATGAATGCCAACTGACCTTGACCTTGAACCAGATTACGCTGTTGGTGGTATTTTTAGTGAATGAGGGAAATTTGGCCAAGACACTGGTGAAATTCCCCTACTCTTTTCGATAAGTGCCATGGGATCTTTAACATCCACCTGAACTACCACCAATCCAGGCAGATGAGACCTCGGTTTAACGTCTGATCCGAAAGACGGCACGTCATGAACAGACTATGTCTGATGAGCACAGCCAGCAGCCAGATTGGGAAGTAGCAGATGCATTCCAGCAGTGGAATTCCTGAATATTGACAGAGGCATATAGAACATAGTTACTGCCAAAGTCAGCCATCTCTGGACTACAGTAACCACATCAAAAAAAGTAATGCAAAAGTTAATACTTAACCACATCCATCAACCCCACACCACCTCTCAACCACCACCACCCACTCACCGAAGACCATCACAAATTAAAAAATACTTACCACAAGTTATTGAATTGCACACATGTTGAACAGCAGCAGCAGCAGCAGCAGGCATGCACCGGGAGTTACCATCACCTGAATTCCTGCATGTTGACAAAAGCAAAAAGAATACCATTGTTGCAATAGGACTCAGACATCCGGACTGCAGTCACCTACCCCAGTAATGAAAAATTCAATACTTACTGTGGGCATTGTGAAATGTGGTGCATTCGAACATCCGATATCCAAATCCTGGCATGCATGTCATGATGATATAATCCTTAGCACACTACCAAATAATAGAAAAGCAGTACAAACATTAGAACTCAAGACATCACAATTGCAACCCACCATCACCCTTCTCTTGCACCGGAAAACATAAATACAGACAGATATATATGTGTGCAGCAGTAGTATCGATCGAGTATGTGAAGAGGATCCATGAACCAGACAAAGCATTACTTCTTGTGGCAACTAGTCAGACAGACCAGCAGGCAGCAGCTACAGGCAACAGCAGCAGCAACACAATGTAATTCAGTCCACACTGACTTAAAACCACAGAGCCAACAGAGCCAACCAGGACAGCAGCATTGCAAAATTATAATTTCACAGTTCTCAATAAACTGATAAACCAGCAACTTAAGTAGCAGGACCATTTTGCAGAAGGATTTATTTTTCTCTGCATGGCAAACTGGCTGTGCCACTCTTTTTGCCTAGTTTTTCATAATTCACTAAATAATTGTATCTCCCTTCCCTCACAATTTTGCCATTTGGTTGTTCTCAACTTACTGTATAAGGCTGGTTTTGCACACACAACACCAACTAGCAGCAGCAACATTAGACATGAAATACTTGGTAAACAGTGTCTGAATTTACTGTCAAATTTTTTGGGAAACATTTTTGGAATTGTGGGGCATGTTAGCGGTGACACGACCAAGATTAGCGGAAAACCATTTTATAAGGTGCAGAAAACAGCAGATTTGGGTCCTGGTGGTGAATGTGAATAATCTAACAGTATGAAAGCTGGGCCTTGTGGGGGACAGGGGGCAGATTGGGGTTTTAGGGTCCAGAAGACGTCCTGGGGCAAAATGGGGTCAAGATAGAGGTTGTTCCTATCTTGTCCCCATACCCAAATGTCCGAAAATATCGGACGGGTACCGAGGTCTTCCCCGACATCTCATCCTGCCTTGGCGGTGTTGTGCAATGCCAGATCTATTAAAAACAAGACAGCTATTGTAGCTGATCTTGTTGGGTCAGCTGATCTGACTTGCATTACCGAGACTTGGCTGGATGAAAATGCTAGTATATTGGCCTCGCAACTCCAGCCAGGTTCTCGGTAATATAACGTCCAAGGCGGGATCGTAGGGGCGGAGGTGGCCATTATGTTTAAATCTGAACTGGGCCTTGTGGATGTTCCATTGGGAACACCAGATCTTTTGAATATATCCTGGGTGAGGGTGCAGGTTGTGGGATTCTCCTCGTCTACCGTCCACCAGGTGACGGCGGAATTCCTACAGGAGATTGCAGACTTCATTGTCCACCTTGTGTTGAGGTTTCCAGATTAATTCTTCTGGGCGACTTCAGCGCTTGGTCGACGATGAACTCTCTCATTTTGGTCAAAGTCTCCTCCAATTGATGAGTACACTGGGCCTGACACAGGTTGTTACCACCTCTACCCATATTGGAGGTCATTCATTAGATCTGGTCTTTCTCTTGGGTATGGAGATCACTGATTTGGGGGTGGAACCAGTCAGTTGGTCGGACCATCACACCATAAGGTTCAGTTTCAGGGCCCCCTCTAATAGGTCTGCCCCTACGGAGATGGTCCAATACCGCCCTTTAAGGGGCGTTGGCCCCAGTGACCTTACGGCGGTCTTGGACCTATCGAGTTTGTTGGGTGAATGCATGAGTCCAGAGGATCTTGTACTTGCCTATAATAAGGCTGTGGGAGATGCACTGGACAAAATTGCTCCTGTTCGTGTTCGGCCTCTCACTATCCGACCAAGGAGTCCATGGTTTGAAGGCTCCTTGAAGGAATTAAGGTGAGTAGGCCGAAGGCTGGAGAGAGCCTGGTGGAAATCGGGCCTTGATGTCGACAGGCTTAGATTGTTAGCCCATTATGATGGCTACCAATCAGAAATCACTATAAGAAGGCAGAATTCCTGTCCAGAGAGATTTCTGCTGCAAAGAATCGACCGGCTCAGCTTTTCTGGACTGTGGACAGGCTGTGCAATCCAGTCTGTCTTCAGCCTAGAGAAGCTTTTTCTCAACTTAGTTGTGAGGAGTTCGCTCGCTTCTTTGCAGATAAGGTTGCCGACATCAGGTCCGGCATCGGTCCGACCTCTCCTTTGGGGGGTTGCGGTGGGCAACGGTTGTACTTAATCCGCCTGTTTGGTTGGAGTTCCACCACCGAATTGCAGACATTGTGAAGATCATCCAATCAATCGCCCAACTAGTTGTAGTTTGGATCCGGTCCTACACCTCTGTTAGTAGGATGTGTTGAAGTCATCTACCCAATCCTCGCTGACATTGTCTGGAAGTCCTTGGAGAGGGGGGTTTCCTAATCCCCCTAAGGAGGCAGTTGTTCATCCACTCCTTAAAAAATCCTCCTTGGATCCAGACTGTCTAGCAAACTACCGGCCTATCTCTAACCTGCCATTCGTTGGCAAGGTTATTGAAAAAGCAGTTGCACTGCAATTGGATGAATATCTCACCTCACATAATGTCTATGATACTCTCCAATCTGGCTTCAGAAAAAGGCATAGTACTGAGACTGCCCTTGTTTGGGTCTTGAGTGACCTCCTAATGGCCAGAGATCGAAAAGCATACCATTCTGGTCCTTCTTGATCTTTCTGCTGCATTTGACACTGTAGACCATGAGGTGCTATTGTGCAGCTGCTTGGGTTTTGTGGACTGTCTGGTACAGTCCACGAATGGTTCCGTTCTTACCTCACTGGTAGGTTTCAGAGAGTTGTCACTGGAATTTATTCCTCTGACACCTTCTCCCTACCATGTGGGGTACCGCAGGGTTCCATTTTAGCTCCCATGTTGTTTGCAGTGTATATGCTGCCACTAGGAGAAATCATCAGGAAATACAGCTTGAGTTTTCACTGCTATGCGGATGATACTCAGCTGTATTTATCCTTTCTCCCCAATCAGAGTGATGCACTCTCTGTACTTAACAACTGCCTGGATGAAATCAGAATTTGGATGAGTTCAAGTTGGTTGAAGCTTAATCCGGATAAGACCGAGGTATTGGTTGTGGGCCCAGATCATCCTGGGAGGGGTTTGGGTGCGGCACATCCATCAGGCTTATCACTTGGTGGGGTGCCGCTGTCTAGCTCTCGACAGGTGCGAAATCTGGGCATTATTTTTGACGACGGTCTGACTCTGAAATCTCAGGTGTCAGCTGTTGTCAAAACCTCTTTTTATCATCTGAGGAATATCGCCTGGGTGAAACACCTGATTCCCCAGGAGGATCTTCCGACTTTGGTTCACGCCTTTGTTACAACCCGTTTGGACTACTGTAATTCCCTATACCTAGGGCTCCCAGGGATTGATATCCACTGCCTGCAGCTAGTGCAGAATGCTGCAGCCAGGCTTTTGACTGGGACCTCGAGAACCAGTCATATTACGCCTGTGCTTCGTGAACTGCATTGGCTGCCTGTGCGGTGGCGTATCATCTTTAAGGTTGGTTTTCTAACCTTTAAAGCCCTACATGATCAGGGACCCGGTTACCTGAAAGATCTTCTGATTCCCTATCGCCCCCTCCGCCCCCTCCGCTCCGCCAATGAGGGATTGCTAGAGATTCCCAGGGTTCGTTTGAAGTTATCAGGATCTCGTGCTTTTGCTTGCTCAGCTCCTACCCTGTGGAATTCTCTACCTCATTGGTTGAGAGAATGCCCGACCGTCGATAGTCGATAGTTTTAAAACTGCCTTAAAAACTTATCTTTTTAACTTGGCTTTTTCTTTATAGTTTATTTGTTTATTGTTGATCTCTGTTTTATTACTATGTACAGCGCCTTGATTCTGAAAGGCGCTTTATAAATAAACACGAATTGAATTGAATTGAATGACTGAGACCTGATTTCTGTCTGAAGTTACTGTAACATTTTTTCTGAAACATTTTTGGACTTGTGGGCCCGGTTTGCCTTGAGCAGCACTGCAGTTCAGGCTTGAATCCTTGGCAAACAGGGCCAAAAACTGCAGTTTTATGTCTGTGTGGTGCGTGGGGGAGGGGCAACTTCATATCATGACAGACCAGAAATCTGTCTCAATTTTATGTAGCATTTATCCTGTAACATTTCTAGACATGTACAGCTTGAAACAAGATTCATCATGAAATCACTTGTAAGCAGTGGACCACAGACCATCTTTTGATCCTAGTGGTGGCTTGGGCACCATATAAGAACATGGCTGAGACCTGATTTCTGCCTGAATTTATTGTCACATTTTTGGGGAAACATTTTGGGACTTGTGGGGCATGTTAGGCAGGGACAAAACTAAGATTAGTCCTGAAAACCATTTTACATGGTGCAGAATACAGCAGATTTGGGTCCTGGTGGTGAATGCGAACCATCTAACTGCATGACTGAGACCTGATTTCTGTCCGAATATACTGTAACATTTTCTGTGAAACTTTTCTGGACTTGTGGTCCTGGTTTGGCATGAGCACCACTGCAATTCAGGCTTGAATCCTTGGCAAACAGGGCCCAAAACTGCAGTTTTATGTCTGTGTGGTGGGTGGGGTTGGGGGACCAACTTCACATCATGACAGACCAGAATTCTGTCTCAGTGTTATGAAGCATTTATCCTGTAACATTTCAGGACATGTACAGCCTGAAACAAGATTCATCATGATATCACTTGTAAACAATGGACCAAAGACCATCTTTTGATGCGGGTGGGGGCTTGGGCACCATATAAGAACATGCCTGAGATCTGATTTCTATCTGAATTTACTGTCACATTTTGGGGGAAACAGTTTGGGACTTGTGGGGCATGTTAGGCAGTGACACCACCAAGATTAGGCCTCAAAACCATTCAAAATGATGCAGAAAACAGCAGATTTGGGTCCCGGTGGTGAATGTGAATCATCTGACAGCTTGACTGAGACCTGATTTCTGTCTGAATACGCTGTAACATTTTTTGTGAAACATTTCTGGACTTGTAGGCCCTGTTTGTCATGAGCAGCTCCGCAATTCAGGCTTGAATCCTTGGCAAACAGGTCCCAAAACTGCAGTTTTATGTCTGACTGGTGGGGGGGAGGGGAATGGGGGGCACCACTTCACATCATGACTCAGACCAGAATTCTGTCTCAGTTTTATGTAGCATTTATCCTGTAACCTTTCTGGACATGTACAGTTTGTTCTGCGCTCGCAGAAACAAGATTCAGCATGAAATCACTTGTTAACAGTGGACCAAAGACCATCTTTTGATCCAGGTGGGGGCTTGGGTGCCATATAAGAACATGACTGAGATCTGATTTCTGTCTGAATTTACTGTAACATTTTTTGTGCAACATTTCTGGACTTGTGGGGCATGCTAGGCAGTGGCACTACTGTACCAAGATTAGGCCTGAAAACCATTTTAAACAGTGCAGGAAACAGCAGATTTGGGTCCTGGTGGTGGATGTGAATCATCTAACTGCATGACTGAGACCTGATTTCTATCTGAATTTACTGTAACTTTTTGGGGGAAATATTTCTGGATTTGTGGACCCGGTTTGACATGAGCAGCACCACAATTCGGCTTGAATCCTTGACAAACAGGGCCCAAAACTGCAGTTTTATGTCTGTGTGGTGGTGGTAGTGGTGGGGGGGAGGGGTCACCACTTCACATCATAACTCAGACCAGAATTCTGTCTCAGTTTTATGTAGCATTTATCCTGTAACATTTCTGGACATGTACAACTTGTTCTGCGCTCGCAGAAACATGATTCAGCATGAAATCACTTGTAAACAGTGGACCAAAGACCATCATTTGATCTGGGTGGGGGCTTGGGCGTTATATAAGAACATAGCTGAGACCTGATTTCTGTCTGAATTTACTGTAACATTTTTTTGGAAGCATTTCTGCACTTGTGTGGCCTGTTTGGCATGAGCAGAGCCAAGATTCACTCTCACATAGCTTTGGAACAAATGATTGCTCATAGCAACAAATTACAATACTTGACATTTGTGGATAGGAGGAGGAAACATATAAAGAAAGAAGCAGTAAGATAAAAGAAGAAAGGTACACAGTTTATGGGCATAGTACTACAACAGGGGGCCGGAGAGGCGTGGACATGCATAGTCAGGACAAATGTATTCATATGAGAGGGGATGGGAAAGGAAGGGAGAATAAACAACTGGACAAGAAAAAATAAATAAGAGGATATAGAATGGAAGACGAAGATGACAGAAAATACTTTTTTATTTTATTTTTTTTTTGGCTTTTCTTTTATAGGGGATGGGGTGTAGAAGAAAAAAGAGTGACAAAAGCAAAGAAAGAAAAGGAAAAAGAAAAGAACACTGGTCCATCACAGGCCATTACATTAGGCACTGCCCATCTTTGCCACCACCCCCACCCCCACCCCCACCATGAAGCTCCACCAGGAGGTCCAAGACCTTCTTCTTGCACTCCATTATTTTTGGAGGTCCCTCCTGACCTCCTGGTGGAGCTGGTTAGTGTCCTGATGGACACTTTGAAAAAAGGGGTAGTGAAACACATACACACACTAACTATAAAGATAAAGAGAGAAAAATAGAACACAAGAGAAAGATTAACTTTTTAAATTAAAGAAATAGGGGATGAACAGAAGTTCAAGACACACACACACACACACACACACACACACACACACACACACACACACAAACTCTCACTCTCTTACTCACAGTTTGTGCTGCTCTCTCCAGCTACAAACTGCAGGAAAAGGATGTAGATTCAGTGGCTTCCTGCCTGAGTACAGTCACTCATGTGACCTGCAGTCTGCTGCAGAAAACAAGTTATGTGACAAGCCTTTTTTCCCTAATTTAGCCTCAGTAAAATGTTAAGGTGAAATTTACAGGCAAAATTTCACCTCAAGGTCTTAATTCCACAAAATTTTTCACAAGGTTAAACTGGTGATTGTTACTGGAATTTCGCCGGCGAAATTAAATTTTGCTGCATCTCTAATTGACACACACACACACACACACACACACACACACTAACACACACACTAACAGACATACACTGCCTTATACGGGGAACTTGGTTTACTTGGTAATGTAGGACAAAAGAAGGCAGAAGCCCATTGAGATGTCCCCCACATCGTGTGGACTATTTGTCCTGAGTTTGATTTGACTTTAGCCAAATATCGAGTCCCTTTTTAAATGAATTGAAATTAATACAGTCTACTAATTCCTGGGAAAGAGAGTTCCATAATCTAGGGGCTCGCAATGAGGAAAAGTTTTGCCTGCTATTGGTTTTAGCTCGCTTGACCTCAAATGGTTTATTGTGTAACCTGGGAACAGTGTGTTTAGTAGAGTAAGTAAGACCACATTGCTGCATAAGTTCAGAGGATTGGAGCATTTTATAAGTGAAGAGAATATCCCTCTACACCTTCTGTTAAGTAACAAGTGAAGGCCTGTTTCTTTTAATCTGTCTAGATAGTTTTTAGAGGCCAGTCTTGGAACAATTTTCATGGCGTGCCTCTGGATCTGTTCTAGGCATGCTATATCTCCTTTGAGATATGGACTCCAGAAAGGGGACCCATAATCAACATATGGTCTAATATAGGCCCTGTATAATAGAATTAGACATTGTTCAGTTTTGGTAACAAAAGTTCAACTGATTTGTTTTAGTAACCCATTTGCTATATGAGCCACTTTAGTACAGTGGTCAGTGGAGGAAAGCCTGTTGTTAACTAGGATACCTAAATCTTGTTTACTGCAAGATGTTTTCAGTGGGATATTGTTTAGATGGTAAATATTTGTAGGGTTCTTTTCCCCAAGTGCCAGACCGTACATTTACTAACATTAAACTCCATACCATTCTGATGAGCCCATTGATAGATGGAATTTAGGTCTGAGACAAGTGATGCCATGCTGGGTATAGCATTCGAACATTGAAGATTCAATACTGAGTACCCGACATGGAAACCTTGATGTCAACGAACTTTGTGTCAACGGGGAGAGTTTTCATTGATGGGGGGTAAGCACCTAACTCCACTGTCTGTGGGATGTGGAGTTAGATATTTAAAGTAGGGGGGATGTGGAGGCACAGCCCCCCCACATGGGGGATATGGGGGGAACAGCCCCCTCAGCATTGATACAGTTAAGTGTGACGGTCAGTATTGGCGTGTTGTGGGTTGTTGTTGGGATGTATCGGTGATGTCAGCCTGATTGTGTCGATGTGAAGGATTGCAGAGGAATTTCTGTTGCTGTGGCTTGGGGGGAGCCATTACAGGGCATTTATTTACTTATACATCTAAGTCTAACACTTACTGTATTTTGAATAAGCACTGTGTTTTTGCACTAACTCATTGTACTAATCTACTGCACGACTGGTTAAGTAATGTAGAACCAGTGAGGTGCGGTGGATGTGGCCTATCTGGACTTCAGAAAAGCCTTTGACACTGTCCCCATAGAAGGCTGATTAACAAACTCCACAGCCTAAGAGTGGATCCTAAAACAGTTCTGTGGGTGGAGAACTGGCTGAATGGCAGAAGTCAGAGTGTTGTGATAAACAGAGAATACTCTGGAGAGGGAGAGGTGATGAGCAGGGTGTCACAGGAGTTGGTGTTGGGACTGGGCCTCTTCAATGTCTTTGCTGGGGACATTGCAGAGGGAGTGGAGGAGAAGGCATTTCTCTTTGTGGAGGATACAAATGTATGCAGTAGGGTGGACATGCTAGGGAGTGTTGAAAGAATGATGGGAGATCTTAAAAAACTGGATAGCCGGCCCTGTGGCACTGAGGGTTGAGCCACTGGATGCCACACCTCAAACTATGCTGGTGACCCGGGTTCAGGAGTGAGCCTGGGTCAGCAAAAGCTGGCTGGGCGAGGGAAGGAGCAGGAATGAGCAGCAACAAAGCAGCTCTCCTCTCCTGGGGAGGGACCCTATCACCCCCCCCCACAGTCCATCTTCCCCCAGGTGGAGGACTGAGGGTAGCGCAGGCAGGTGGAAAGCAGAGGGAGGGCACTGCAGAACCGCAGCATGCACATGTCTCCATAGTTGCATGCACATCCATAGCAGGGGGAGACAGGCAAAAAAGGGGAAAAAACAGGGGCATAAACACAATAAAAGAAAACTGTAGAAATGGTCTGAAGAATGGCAGCTGGGAATTAGTGCAATGAAGTGCAGGATCATGAAAATAGAGCACAAAAACCCAGTGGCAAAGTACAAACTATGTGGGGAGGTACTAACAGTCACAAAGCAGGAAAGGAACTTGGGAGTTATCATCTTGCAGGACCTAAGACAAACTAGGCAGTCTGATAAGGTGGCTGTAAAGGCCAAATGCTTGAGTGCACAGGGAGAGGTATCAGGAGTATAAAGAGGAAGATCATCTTGCCCCTGTATAAGACACTCATGAGATTGCACCTGGAATACTACATCCAGTTCTGGAGGCCCCATCTGAGAGAAAAACATAGACAAGGTGGAAGCAGTGCAGTGGAGGGCAACTACAATGGTGCAGGGCATATGGGACAATACCTATGAGGAAAGACTAGCCAAGTCGATATTTAAAATATTTATTTCATTTAGGTAAAGTATTTAAATAATTTTAAATATTGAATTTTTACTGGATATGCCAGTTGAGGTTCGATATATGATATATTGAATCTCAGCTGGCATATCCTACAAAATATCACTTACAGTGTGATCATGCTTTTACCCATTATTTCTAATGAATTTGCACAATGCAGATCTGCTGAGAGGCAATGTAGTCTTCCTTTTACACATTTTTACAATGTGTTTTCCTAGAACATGCCTGCTGATTGCTGTATATTTAGTCTGGATAGTTCACAGAAGATGTGGCATCTTATTTTCAGTGGGGCTCTATATCTACACAATATTATGCAGCACTGCATAAAATCAGAACACACTGAAAACAATATTTTACATCTGGACTAGGCTACCCTGAACAAAAACATTATAAAAATGGTAAAATCATGTAACCACACAATCTAGCAGCCCTTGAGGTACTTGAAAGTTTCTATCATGTTCCCCCTCTCCCACCTTTCCTCGAGGCTATACATATTAAGCGCCTTAAGTCTGTCTTCATATGTCTTCCGGGGCAGACCCTGCACCATTTTAGTTGCCCTCCTCTGGACAGCTTCCATCCTGTCTATGTCTTTGCGGAGATTGGGTCTCCAGAACTGCACGCAGTACTCCAGATGGGGTCTCACCAGCTGTCTGTACAGAGGATAACAACTTCCTGTTTTCTACTGGTGATGCCTCTCCCTATGCATCCCAGTATCCCCCAACCCTCCTTGCTGCCCTCTCACATTGCTTGCCCACCTTTAGGTCATCTGATATGACTACCCCCAGGTCCTTTCCATTTTTGTTGTTGTTAGTATCTCACCCCCATTGTGTACTCTTCCCTGGGGTTTGTTTCCCAGGTGCATTACCTTGCACTTCTTAGCATTGAATCTAAGCTGCCATACATTTGACCATTCCTCTAACCTTGCCAAGTCCCTTCTCATCCTTTCCACCCCACCTTGTGCATCAACTCTGTTGCAGATCTTTGTGTCATCTGCAAAGAGACATACTTTTCCTTCCAGTCCCTCTGCAATGTGGCTTATAAAGACATTGAAGAGGACCGGTCCTAATACTGAACCCTGCGGTACCCCACTAGTGACCCCCCTTTCTTCAGAGTGGACTCCATTTACTATTACTCACTGTGTCCTATTCTCCAGGCAATTCTTTACCCAGGCTGTCATCTTGGGACCCACTCCCAGGCTGGCTAACTTGTATATTAATCTTTTGTGTGGGACTGTATCAAATGCCTTGCTAAAGTCTAGGTAGGCCATGCCCACAGCCCCTCCCTGATCTACTACTTTGGTCACCCAGTCAAAGAAATTTATCAGATTCATCTGGCATGACCTTCCCGCTGTGAATCCATGCTGCCTTGGGTCCTGTGCCCCTCTGGCCTCTAGCTACTCGACAATTCTTTCCTTCAGAAGTGATTCCATCATTTTCCCTACCACTGAGGTTAAACTAACAGGTCTGTAGTTTCCTGCTTCTGCCTTGCTCCCACTTTTGTGAAGGGAGTCACATCTGCCCTCCTCCAGTCCTCAGGTACCATCCCATCCTCCCATGATTTGTTAAAGAGGGTAGTCAGTGGTGTCACTAGTTCTACCTTAGTTCTTTTAGAATTCTGGATGAATCCCATCAGGCCCCATTGCTTTGTCCACCTTCAGTTTTAAGAGTTCTTTCATAACCCTTTCTTCTGTAAATGGCTGGTATCAACTTCTGTATCCAGAGTGTTTCTACTGTTTGTTTTAGGTACCTCCCCCTCTTCATTTGTAAATACTGAGCAAAAATATTTGTTTAGTATCTGTGCCTTTTCACAGTCACCCTCTGCCCACCCTCCTTCCCCTTTATTAAGCCTCACTATCCCTCCTTTGGTCTTCCTTCGCTCCCTGATGTACCTATAAAAGGTTTTATCCCCTTCTTAACTGAGTTGGCTATCTTTCCTCGGTTTGGGCCTTTGCTGTTCTGACTGCCTTCCCAGCTTCCTTTTGCTTTAACTGATACAGTTCTCTGTCCTACTCCTTCTGTGATTCCTTGTACTTCCTGAATGCTTTCTTTTCTCTTGAACCTTCACTGCTACTCCTTTGAGAACCATAGTGGTTTCTTACATTGTTTTGTTTTGTTTATTTGCTTCACAAAAGGCTTGTTACTTCTGTGATGGCAGTTTTATTATTCCCCATTGTTCTTCCACCCCTCCTTCTTTCCCATTTGCTAGTGCATTCCTTAGGCACTCACCCATTTTGGCAAAGTCAGCCCTCCTAAAGTCCAGTACTTTTGCCTTTGTATGGCTTGACTCTATTGCTGTGTTTATTATGAATACTGTTCGATGGTCGCTAGTTCCCAGATGGCTACCCACTTCTACATCTGTGATCCTCTCTTCATCTCCATTTGAGAGAACCAGGTCTAAGATTGCTCCCTCTTGAGTGGGCTCCAATACTAGTTGTCTAAGGCATGTCCCCTGTAGGGCATCTAGAATAACCCCACTCTTCGAAGTGGCTGCTGCAACTACACTCCAGTTAACATCTAGCATATTCAGATCACCCATCAGCAATATCTCCCCTTTTTCTGCCATTCTAAGTATACTTTCTATCATTTCCTTGTCCATTTCCTCCCCCTGAGAAGGGGGTCTGTATACAACCCCTAGTGGATTGTGGTGCCATTGCCTGTCTCCAAATTTACCCACAGTGCTTCTTCTCCTCCCTGTATACCCTTTTGTTCTGTTGCTTTGATTCCTTCCCTTATGTAAAGAGCTACTACTCCTCCTCCTCTTTTACCCTCCCTGTCCCTCCTGTAGATAGTGTATCCTGGTATGTTTACATCCCAGTCATGGTTTTGTGTGTA
Organism: Neoceratodus forsteri; assembly: GCA_016271365.2. NCBI lineage: Eukaryota > Metazoa > Chordata > Ceratodontiformes > Ceratodontidae > Neoceratodus > Neoceratodus forsteri. The sequence continues at coordinate 1,546,807,543 of CM057455.1, read as the reverse complement.
CCATGTTTCTGTGACTACCACGATATCCAGATGTTCCTCCTCCATCAAGGCCACTAATTCAGGAAGCTTGTTACCCAGACTACAGGCATTGGTACTCATTGCTCTCCATTTTTCGATGGCTTTACCTTCTGTTGCAGTATCCCCCACTGACCTTTCTATCTCGGTCTTGTTCTCATTTAGTACCCTGTTTTGTAGGGAGAGGATGGGGTTTTCCTGCTGCTTATCAGTGCCTCCCCCCTTGACTAGTTTAAAAGCTTGCCAATGAAGCATTTAAACCCATTGCTCAAAAGACTTGTTCCCTTCCTGGACAGATGCAGACCATCCTGCCAGTATAGGCTGGTGTCCTCCAGGTGGAACCCCAGTCCCCAATGAAGCCAAACCCCTGTCGTCACACCATTTTTCAACCATTCATTAAACTGCATGGTGCAAAGTACCCTCGCCTCACCCATGCCATTGACAGGCAGCACCTCTGAGAAGGATACTGTGTGTGCTACTTGTCTTAGGCCCCTCCCCAACTCTACAAAGTCCTCCTGCACTGCTCTAATATCATGATGAGCCAAGTCATTTGTCCTTAGGTGGACAATGATGTCCAGCTCAGACTCCCGTGCAGCTGTTCTTGTGATCCTGAGGATGCACTTCCTGTCCCTCCAAGCCATGGCACCAGGCAGGCACCTTACTTCAGTTTTCCCTGCTCCCTCCAGTTCTATCCCCCTAATAATTGAGTCCCCCACCAGGAGCTGCTTCCTTTCCCTGTGGTGTCCTCTGCCTCCTTCCTGTGGGCCTTCCTTGTGACAGTTGTCCTCAGCCTCCTTAGTCTCCTCTATGGGTGCATCCATGGGGGCTATACTCCCAGAATGGTGCATGGATTGTGGAGTGGAACAACTGACTGGGTGTGCCTCTGTTCCACCATCCTCACCCTCCCTGAGCCCACTGTGGTCCAACTGCTGTGCTTTCTTCGCAACCTCTGAGGTAGTGGTGGTGGCTCTGGTGCTCCCTGGATGGGGGAGGTTCCCTTACTACTGTCCAGTGTGGCCTGAAGACGGGCAACTTCCTCCCTCAGGGCAGAGAGTTGTCTGCAAATAGGGCAGCATCTCAGCCTCCAGAAAGACTCCTGGAAGACTGCTGCCCCACAGCCATTACATAGCTCTACTCTCCAAGTGTTTATCTACTTTTGTTTGTGTGTGTGTGTGTGATTGGTTAGTTATATAGAAATATATATATATATATTACACAATGTGTATGCTTATATTGTCAGTGCAGTGTGCTAGAGAGGATATGACAGTGATATGCACCTTGCACTCTTGAGGAAATGATGTCAGAACCCCAGGTATAAAGGAACTATTTCCAAGGGTGGGTGGGGTGAGGTGGGCAAGGGTTGGGCCTAAACTGTGCCCTCATGAAACAATCAGCTAAAAGCTCTGACCCACCGCTGCGATGAGTGCCTTCCTGTCAGTAAGATGCCCTACACAACAATTTGACAGAGAAAATACCCTGCTAATCAAACAGAGAAAAATCCAGACATCCAAGTCAGACACAGGTAAACCTCCCCAGCCCAAAAACAGCTTGGTGGTTTGTGCTCTGAAGACAATCAGCCCCAAAATAAGTCAGCTGTTCTTTAAACTCTGGAAAACTTCCCTCAGATGTAAGCAAGAGAGAGATTTGTTGCAGATATCTAGTCCAATATAGTATATCCCATGCAGCTTCTCAGTTGTTTCAAAGCACACCCTGTTACCCAACTTGGAAGAATATGCAATGAAACACAGCCCAAACCAGGTCCCAGGTGGAGACCACAGTGCAGAATCCAGTACATGACACACAGGCATGTGAATGGCAAGCAACAACCAGGATCCATGTGCAAGAACCAAGGAGCAGTACATATGAAGTGAAAACCCCAGTACCCAAGAATGATGCAGGACACAGTAAACTGTAGAAACAATAATGTAATATGTAACAAAAGAATGGCAAAGCAGTGATACACACAACAATGCAAAAGCTAAACGAATACAATAAACAACAAACATAACCATACTGTGAACAAGGAACACTACCACAACAACTACTGAAAGAACAAACACTAAAACAAAGGCTAACTGTACAAACCCAACAATAAGAAATGAAAATACCCCCCTCCCAACACAGAACACAACCAGTAAGATGACTATCATGCGAAGGACTACAACTATGAAAATAAAGACCATCAAAATAGTGGCATGAATAACATATTTACATATATACAAAATGTACAGGTTGGCAAAGGTAATGGGGGGAAGGGGAGGTGGACACAAACAGGAGGAAACCAAACAGAGGCCAGGGAGAAGCACCAGTCCACAAAAGGGGGGAATAGACAACAGGAAAGGGGCAATGCTTATGGCTGACTGTGGGATGGTTCAGGAAGACGCACCTCCAGGACAGCAGCCACCCTCCTGGTCTCCAAAAAGAGGATGGACTGCTGCTCTATAATCATCCATTGCTGCCAGACAAGGCACCTCAGTATATCCTCCGAGCCCTTCGACTCCTCCAGTCTGGCCACCCACAGAGACAATTGAAGTGAACCTGCAAGAGGAAGGGGGAGCTGGTGAGGACAGGAAACCAGCCAGGAGGCATACCGCAGCCACAGGTGGCTGTACAGGGATGGACAGCATGTCCCAACAGCCATGCCCATGTAGTGGTGAGGAATGCAATGGCAGGCACACCTGGCAGGTGCCCACAGGGCAGGCCTGGTAGACAAAGGCCCCATCCCAATACCCAAGACACATGGATATGTCAGGCCTGACAGCACCATGGCACAGATGACACCACCCACCCCAGCACTGCACACAGTGAGATAGTGCAGACACACAGGTGGTCCCCAGTATGGTGATGGGTGAGGGCCATGCAGCAACATGCACAAGGGTGACCACACATCAGGACAGGCTACCAATAGACAGATAGCAATGTACCAGAAAGCAGAGCACAACAACAACCCAAAGGAGCACCAGAGCAGCACAATGCAGGCATGGTGGCCGGCCAATGGCCAACCCATGCCACGACTGAACCAAAACACAGCAGAAGCAGGCCTACATGGTGCAGACAGCAGCAGGGCTGGGCCAACAGATGCTGCCGAACATGGGCCACATGCTGCACTGTTTGTGGTGCCCAGCAGCCAGAAAACGCATGCAGTGAGTGAACAGATGAACATGGCCAGCGGAGAATGTGGACAGCATGGCAATGCCGGCCGTGCACAGGCATACAAACTGGGTGGGCAGGATATGCAGAACCAACCCCACTGCAGATGTCTGTATGGCAAAAGACAGGTCTGACACAGTGCCCTGTGTACCCTCATAAGTGCCCCTCTGAACCACTGCCCCCTCTGCCCGCACTACCATCTGATAATGCTTGCAGCCATGCATGCTGACACTGGCCCACACCACCCCACCACCCACCACAGGGCACAGCGGCCAGACAGCCAGACCCTGGCAGCACTGTGCAATACAGGTGCATAACACAGCACAGTGCTGCAACAGCATTGGCATGATGCCTGTGGTAGCCAACCCACCAGCACAGTCAATGGCAGACCAGTGAAGGAACCACACAAATCAGAAGTACAGCACAAATGAAAGGGACATGTATTCACGCAACAGGCCCCTGGCCTCAGGGCTGCTCTCTTGTGCCCACTGCGGCATGGCCAGCACCCTTGGGCTGCTCTTCCACGTGTCCTGGGACACCTCTTGGACCTCTACCACTGTCCTGGGCTGCTTGATCCACTCCACAGTGGACAGAGGGAACAACAACGTTAGGGCAGCACACAACATGTACCACGATTGCCTCAGCAAGATGCACCCCCACCCCATAGCACTGTATACACAGGGCAGCCCAGGGACAGTGTCTGAACAGATGTTATGCCCACACAGAGGACCCACATGGCCCATGGGGCATGCACCAGGCTCACAGGGCATGTAGGCATGTTGGCACAGCAAAGTAACACTGCCAGACATAGGTGCATGGCCACTGGATGCACACATGGCTGTGTAGGCAGTCCGGGGCCCAGGCAATGGTATCCCCCCAGCACACAGGTGGTGGCTGCAGGACAGTCCTGTGGCAGTGCCCCCCACCCTCACAGTCCATACCCGCCACCCACGCCATGGCCAAGGGTCACGGCTGCACATGGCATGACAGCAGTGTGTCCCCCATGGACACAGCATGCAGCACACAAGCACCGCCACCACCATGTGTGGCACCTAGCAACATTGGTAGGTGTGCCCCCAACACCCTGTACCATTGTGCACCCCAGGATGCCCAATCCGTGTGCCTCTGAACCAGTGCCACATGCGTCCTCCCACTTGGCAACACAGCACACCTGTACACACACACACACACACACACACACACACACACACACACCCAGACAGAGTGCCATATGTGTGCTATGTGTGATGCCACTTACCTGACACTGGCACAGTGTCATCACACACCATGCCCTTGTACCACTCTAACTGCTGTCTCTTCCATCGGCGCAGGTCTGTATAATGATGCTGACACTTCTCGGTATCCCGTGTTATGCATGTGCATTCTGTGAGCCTCTGGACAATGGAGGCCCACATCTGCTGGTGTGGGAGGTCACCCTTCCTGACCTTCCCAAAGAGGCGTCAGTGCCTTTGCTGCACCAGCTGGACAAGGTTGGCAGTTTCAACCTCCCCCAGTGCCTGTCTCTGTGTACCACTGCATGCAGCCTACGCCTCCCTGACATAATAAATCTGGACTGGTACCCTGTCACAAGTGTTATTTCACAGCCTGTGCCACTCCCAGAGCTCACCAGCCAAGTGTGCTGTAACGCCATGCAATCACATGACATAGTGCTGCACTACCCAGAAGTTAGTGTGACGCATATGCGTGACCCCACCATGACCCTGGAGCATCATGGCAATGCATGCGCATAGCACCACGCTAAGTAACTTAGTGCGGCGCTGCAGTGCGCTACACTGGGGTGCTAGCATGGCACAGGGGCCCCAAGTGAATGCATGGAGGTCGCGCTATACCACATAGTGCTGTGCTAACAGGACAGCGTGGTGCTGGCCTACAAATAGCCCTGCTCAAACATTTGCACAGTGCTAAGCTGATTATCCAGCACTAATCAGGCCCATATTCAACTGGCCTATGCAAATGAGGGCACTTGTGTATGCAAGGGGCAAACAGTGTGATTAGCATAGCATTATCCACTCATTTGAATGCCTAACAGGCTAGATTGCCCAGCTGGGCTATATAAGGGCAAACAGTGCTCCACTGGTGTTGTGTTATGGGACTGCGGCATTCAACTGATGCAACAGCTGAACAGGCATTTCAAACAGGGGCATGTCGCAGGAGGCAGAGCAGCAAGAGGCAGGTCTGTATAGCAGACTGAGGCTTGGCTGTATGGCAGTGGGACATCACCAAGCCCGGGCGTACACACTGCGCACTTGCAGTATGCCACGGTACAGGCATGGGATGGAGCAGCTGCATGCAGGCCCACATGCCAGCATGGTGCTGTGTAGTGGTGCACATGGCCACTGGTCCAGCCGGCCAGCCAACTGGGCCATCTGACATGCCTGTGCCCCAGCAGCAGTCACCGCTGTGAGTGGACTGCTTGCACACTATGGTAGCCAGGTACCAGGCTGAATGGGGGGGAACAGTGGCCTGCAGGCATGCCTCTCAACCATGTTACACTGACATGGGGGTCATGGACCCACTTTGGCTGCTCTGGATGAGGGACGTTGAGGGTCACAGTCCCTCTCATGGTGGAACACAGCCACAGCCCAGGGGATACAGGCTCAGAACAGTGTGGATCCCATAGTGCCAACATCAGCACTGTGGGGTCTGGGTCTGGTATCATTCAATTGCATGTGTATCTGCCGTACTGTCTGGACATGCAACACATGCTCTGTGCACGGAGCACATGCCCCATATGGAGCAAATGGGGATGAAGCAATGCCAGGGGGAGATGGTAGGGATGCCCCTCATTCCGGGGGACACTTGAGAGGTATGTCTGCTGGTGACATGGGCTGTGGGGTGCCCATGGCGGGGCCGGTGCATGCAGTGTGTCCGCAGTGTACACTGTCAGACATGCAATTGCACTGTGCACACAGGGGTGGCCGTATTGCACAGTGGCTGTGTGCACTGTACATGCACTGCTGGCCTGGGCCTTTGCCATGCTGCAACAGGTTGGTCAGTGCAGGCTTTAGGGGTGGCATGCACATAGTGTTCCGTGTGTGCCATGCATCGCAGGCACATCACAGCATGTGACAGGTATCCCTCTACATGTCTCCCAAAGGTACTGCAGCATGTCAGGAATGCATCCGTGCACACACGCTTCTCACAGGGTGAGCTGAAGATGCTGGTCCATGGTGTCAAGGAGAGGGAGCAGGTGCTCCATCGCCACAAGGCAACAGATGCCGTGGTGCACCAGATGTGGGACTAGGTAACGGCAGGGGTAAATGCTGTCAGCAGCCGTGGACTCCAATGCTGGTGGGGACCTGGGAAACGGTGCAGCCCTGGAGGATGCCCAGGTGGAGGATCTGAGTGGTGGCCAAGTGATCCTTCTGATGGTCACCAGTGACATTGGGTCAGACGGATCAGAGGAGGGTTACTTCCTCCCTGTGGAGGGGCCTGTGGTAGGTGGCACAGGGGTGGGGCATGCTGAGGTCTGCATCACGGGTGCCATGGAGGTGGATAGCCATGACATCTTGGGAGGACTGGTCCAGCTGGTGGTGGGCCATGAGGGGGCTGTGTGTGCACCACTGGACAAGTTTTGCCATCCATGTTGCCATCCATGGGGAGGAGTGCAGGGCCCACAGGGGTCACAGCACACCACAGGAACCCTGCAGCAGCGGAATATTCAGCTGCTGCCACAGTGTTCCCACAATACCCAGCAGCAGGCGTAACCCCCGGCTGGCATTGGCTTTGCCACGGTCATGAAGCCAGATGCCCAGGGGGCCCGCCCTCTGCTCCAGGCCACTCTTATGTCCTAGCAGGAGGCCCAGATGGACCTGCATGCCCTTCGGCGTCAGCTGCTGCATGAGCTGTCACTGATGTGGGAGTCTGTGTCCTTGGGCTTTGCATGGGCTGAACAGTGGGCTGAGAACAGGTTGGGGCGCATGGTGGCCACGCTAGATAATGGCTTTGTGTGTCTCACCACAGTGCTCAATGGGGTGCATTGTAGTCAGCGGGCTGTACAAGGGGGACAGCATGCTCATGGCACACAGGCCCCCAGGCAGGCCACACGCAGCTGCAGGATGGGCACTGGCTCCAGCACCACTGCATCGGGTGCATCAGCCTGCACCCAGAGGTGCCATGGGTGGCCACCCACCCTAACAGGCTCTGCTGGTTGGCCAGGGTGCCAGCGGACCACCCTCCCAGTCTCACCATGGTCCTCCCCGAACATTTACTTGGCAGAGAGCACCCCTGGCTCTGTGTCCTGCGCGCATGGTGTGCATCATGTGCATGGTGGTAGCTGCCACAGATAGGCATGGCTGCCATGCACATGAACACTGTTAACACCCACATGCACACACACACACACACACACACACACACACACACACGCACACACACCTGCACTGCTACACACACACACACAGTCACTAGCACATTCACACATGCACAGCCATGGTGGCCCTTCCCACCTTGCTGCCTCATGTCAGGCATCACCCGCTTCACAGTGCCATGGCTGTGTACCGTAGTCACATGTGTGTCCTGCATGGCCCACAGTTCACCCTGACTTCATGCATACATTCACTCCCACTGTGTTGTGCACATACTTTGCAGGTGGTCCGCACTATTGTGGTTGTCTATACATATTAAAATCATTTCCACTGTACTGTTTCTGGTTGCTGTGCTGTGTTTACTCACCTTCTGGCCTGTGACAGTGTCCTGATGATGGCAGCCCTCTGCTCCAGGGCTCTGTGGGCCATTCGAGGATCTCTCCTCTCGAGCCCCTGGCTCTGGGTCACTGTTGGCCTGTTCCTCAGGTTCAGATGCCTGTATCCCATGGTTCATTGCCATGCTGTGAAGCATACAACTAGGCTAGGATGATATGGCATACCTTCTGAGGCCTATACTGTAGGGCACTGACTGACATGTCTAAGCATCGGAACGCATGTTTAGTATGCCAAACACCCTCTCAATGATGTTCCTAGTGGCAGCGTGTGCTTCATTGTACCGCTCATCAGCCACTGTGGCTGGCCAGGGTACTGGTGTCAGCAGCCAGGGTCACAGGGGATAGGTGCTGTCCCCTGTAGAGAAATGTGCACCTGTTAGTGTTGTTGTTCTGCTGTCTGCCCCTTGCTGTGGTGCACCACCTGTGTTGCTATCCCGAGCCCCTTTCTTGCCTTTCCCTGCCTCTCCCCGCCCCTGCTGTGGTGTGTGTATGTGCCTTGCATGCTGATACTCACTGACTAGGTGCTCACTGGGTATTCTGCCCTCCTCAAAGGCCTGACACAGCCGGGACTGGTGCCAAATGAAGGAGTCATGGGCACTGCTGGGGTACTGTGCAAAGACATTGCTGATGCACCTAGTCACATCACACACCACCTGGCAATTGATGGAGTGGTACCCCTTCCTGTTCACGTATGCCTCACTGCCATCATCAGGTGCTACACAGATGGGGGCATGGGTGCAGTCAATGGCACCAAGTACTGCTGGTAGGTGCGTAACTTGATGGAATTGCTGCATGGTTTCTCTGCACTCTGCTGCTGTGCTGGGGAATACTATGAACTCACCAGCATGTGGCAGGAAAGCATCGAGGAACTGGGTCAGGAGGCGTGAGGTGGCAGACTATGATACCCCTATGATGTCCCCCATTGGTCGTTGGAACATCCCTGTGGTTAGGAAGCACATCGCTGCTGTCACCTTCTCCTTGACTGTCATGGCATGGCTGCGTCTGTTGTTGGACTGCAGCTGCTCATGCAGGAGTTCACATAGCTGCCTCAACATACCCCTGTTCATCCTGTACCGGCGAGTGATGTGCTCATCTGGTAGGGTCTTGAAGGAGACCCTGGGCCGGTACCACCTGTGTGCAGCATAACATCTCCTTGGCCTGCTTTTCGGCCCATGTTGGCCCTGCTTCCTCTCCTTCTCCACTACTGCTGCCAACGGTTGCAGCAACACAGCATTCGGCACTGCTGCCATATTCACTTCCTGGTGTGGTCCCTCCCCCTCTGTGTTTTGCCCTGGGATAAGACCAGCCTTTTATAGGCGATAACTAGCGCCATGCTATGTGTCGTGCTATGTGGCTGAGCGCGGTGCTATGGCTCTGAATATTCCGTAGCACATGTCTGCTGGTTCCTGCCCCTCAATTTGCCCTCATACACATTATCAGTTAGTCCCATGTTATTGGCGTAAGCGCGCACTAACCGGTCCTTTGAATATCGCTGATCTGCGCTAGTCCTGCGCTATTGCCATGCTATTGGTTTGCATGCTGTGCTAAGTTTTGAATATCTGGGCCTATATTTGTTATCTGCTTAAAGCCTATGTATTAATCGTTAACACTGATATCATAATTATATGCTTGATTCAGAATGAAACCTCCATTTTTCCTTGTATAATACACTGGTTATTGTATGAGATAAAGAAATGAGTTCTTTATAAAGATGGCACAGCCATCGAATGAAATAATAGCATGTAGTGTATTGTTAAAATCTTAACGCTCTTAACTCTTTTTCTCTTTTTCCTTTTTTTGTTACCAAAGTTCTTTTAAAAAAACAAAATTGTGAAATCATTTTGATTTAAAGAGATATGTGGGTATATGACATTCAAGATGTAAGTTAAAACCTACATTTAAATAATATTTAGTTACAACGTTTGAAGTCCACCAGAGCCACTTGATAATAATAGTGGCCAGTGACTCTAATTTGAATTTTGTTTTCTTTGATAATTTATGAATACAAGAGAAACCACTAAAACTCATAGTGGCTTCTAAACAAAGAAATAAGTATTAAAGTGTTTAAAAGGCAGAATTGTCAAAGATTGAAACAATCTAAATAAAAAATATGATAAATTAAAAATGAGTACAAATAATACACAGTGCAATTTTTTGTAATTAACTTATTGAGATATCATATTGTGAATTGTACAACACTATTTGTGTTTTTTTCTCTCACATCTTGACATTAATCCCACAGTTAGAATAAATATAAGGAATTTAATGTTAATAGTATTATAAAAGATTATCTTTAGAAATCAAAAGGTCTTTAGTTAGTATTTCTGTTTCAAATATACTGTGCAATATTAATTTAACAAAAGAAGTTTAATTTGTAAAAGTGATGCAAGCAAGTCTAAATCCCTCCATAGCCACTGTCTGATACTAAGCTGCATGTAATGGCTTAATGGGGGTATCCGTAAGTGCTAATTAAATTTGTGTCTATTTAAGGAGAGCATAGTTGAAACACACGCTACCCCCTAATGAAGACCGAATAGTTGGTCGAAGCGCAGGGGTGTATTTTCTCTACACGGGAGAACAGTGATTTTAGTTTTGACAGATGTAATGCTGCTAGTAATGCTGGTACTGTGATATTGTAAACTGTACCAAATAATTAAAAAGTCATTTTGAAACTGCAAATATAGTGTTTTTCGTTGTCTTTGGCAGTGGAGTGCAGAGTTCATTTTGAATTTTATTGTATATTATTAGGGTTTGCTACCCTTCTTTGCACCCTGTTATCTGGTAGTGCACACAGATGTCCTCCATTTTTTTTTTTTGGTTTCTCACCAAAGAACTATGTGTGTAGGTGTGTGAGAAGGTTATGTGGGTGTGGTAGGTATGGTGGGGGGGCTGTGGTTATATTAAGGTAGGCTTATGTTCAGGTATATGACATAATGGTGTTGCAGTATGTTAAGATTTTTAGCTTACATACACTGGCCCCATGCACATATATGTGGAGTGGGTATGCACTGCATATCTCCACTGCGTAGCCCACTCTGCACCCACTGCACCCACTGAGCCCCCTCCACAGAAGTCACTACACACATACACCCCCCTCATGCACCCGATCCCCTGGCCAGTTGCAAAGCTCCATGCATGGGCATGCCGGCACTTTGCGTGATGCACAACAGTGTGGAGTGACACGCGTGGGGGCTGGTGGATATGTCAATTCTGGGCAGACATAGCCTCAGTATGTACCTCCCAAGACACAGTCACCAGGTGCGTCGGTCACAGTGGGGATCTATAGACCCCCGGTATGGACACCCCTGATGTCGGGGCACACCTCTGTGGGTGGGGGCGGTGAATGGGGCACAGGGGGTGCAGTCAGCACACTGTGCACTGGCTGCAAACATGGTGCCCTGTGGTGCAAGTAATCAACTGTGGTGATTCGGGCGGCCAGTGGATTTTGCCGCTTGCCCGGGTCCTCTGCTCTGCACTCGGCTGCCCCAAGGGATCCTGTGCACCTGGGCAGTGGGGCCGCATCAGGGGGCCATACAGAGCCTAGCGTAGGTGAATATGGCCTGCACACAGAACCCCCATGGGTGCGGGGTTGTGCACTCACTAACATACCACTTATGTGTTTTTAGTGCTTAGTAGCCACAATGAATATTTACTTTCTTCTAACTAGTTATCTTCCGTGGGGGGGTTAATTTCATTAGGTTTTTATTCAGATTCTTTAGACTATTACTGTACATATAGTAGCTTGATTATATACTGTCACTTTTTTTAAACTCTAAACATATTAGGATGCATGATCTCATTCACTTGGGGGTCCTTGAAAGGTTTGTTTTTAAATTTGGCTCTTATACTGACAATTGATATTATCTTGTATAAAATCTTGTTACAGCACTTAAGATCTTAAGGTTTATGAAATATACCAACTGGTTGAGTGTATAGTTGGGAAAATGTTTCCAGATAGGTTGTATACTGTATAAATGTGTGAAACAGTCGCTCACACTAGGTAAACTTTACTTTACACTCTCCTAATGCCATATATAGAAAATTTCTGTTATATTTTTTGCTTGCTTTTGACATACAATAATATCACATTTTAACATGTATTTAAGTGAGTATTGCATCCAAAGTTCTTGCTTTTCATTAAACTGTATTCAAACAAATGCACAGAGACATTCAGAATTTATGTTAGCTGAGCTTTCTACTTGAAGGGTTCTTATCTTATTCTGGTGACATTTGACCTTGGAAGGCTCCTCAGATAACAACAAACTGGTGAAATTTGATTCCTCTGATTTAAACTGCAGTTATGGTTTAAATGAGTATTTTAAACCAATGAGAATTCTTTCTGTTTTTTATGTATGATCTGGGTGTTATTAGTATGTAATTTTCTAAATAACTGCCGTAATCTTCCAAAGAAGGACTTGGTTGGTCTGAAAGCTTAGGCACTTTGTTCTTTTTGTAACATCAATGTTGGCCCAATAAAAGGTATCAAACCATTTGCTTCTGGATCTGTTCGTACAAGGATCAATACGGCAAGTAAACTAAACCTTTATGCTGATTGCTATATATGTATCCTGGATAGATCACAGAAGATGTGGCATATGTCTGAGACGGTGCTTATCAGATAGTGTCTTAAGAGGTTAATAAACAGTGTAAGTTTTTAGGAGATTCCTTCCTTGGAAATGGTGACATTTATGAGGTATGAATCTTTCTTGAAAGAGAATATGTGCCCAATTGATACTAGTAGCAAGAAAATGTTCAAATGCTGTGTTTAAATGTGCAAGTTGTTGCATTTTGAAGGGGTAAATTAGTCTCCAGTTTATTTATTTCATTTTTGTTGACTGAGTAAGTGCACTAGACAACAAACATTGTCTATTTTCAGGCATAACCATTTAATAGGTAACTAATATTTAACATGCTGTTTCAGTTTCCATTGCTGTAATGTTGAAGAGGAAGGGAGCAGGCAGTCTAAGAGCACATGATGAGATCATCTGTGCTTGCTGAAAGAGCTGATTTATGAATGTGTCTGTCGGCACATTGTTTTGAAGTCCACACACTTTCATGCCTAAGTAGTGTCATGATCAGGATTGCTGATTATTGGTCAAGCCCCTTGTAGAATCCTCTGCACTGGACCACCATAACACACCTCTCAAAATCCTGTACATAACAAAAAGTTTGACTTGTGCTAGTGCACACAGTGAACATAAGTCAAGACTCGAGGAGAGAGAGAGCTGGGCTCGCGCTGCATGGGAGGGAGGGAGCAGCAACCTGCAAAGAAAACATTATTAAGAGCTAGTAGTTATTAATATAGAATAGTTGCCAATCAACTTACAGAATACCTTGCTAACCACAACCTGCAATGTCAGGAGCAACATGGTTTTCGAAAAGGACATAGTACAACCACAGCTCTCCTTGTATTCACCACTTACATCCATAATGCTCTGGATCAGGGACATCTTGTCGGTGTCACCTTCATCGACTTGACAAAGGCATTCAACACTGTCAACCACTCCCTGCTATTTGAACAATTATCTTGCCTTGGCCTCTCAGATGATGCCGCACATTGGTTCCAAAGCTACCTTAGTGACCGAACCTAACAGGTCAGAGTTGGTGAGTCCCTCTCACCCTCCCGTCCGATGTGCTCTGGAGTTCCCCAAGGGTCTATCTTGAGTCCCTTGCTTTTCAGTATTTTCTGAACAATCTCCCTGCATCATGCCCTAATAGACTCCTGTTATATGCAGACGATGCAGTTATTTTCATCTCCCACCCTGACCCTTCCCTCCTACAATTGCAACTGCAAACAAGCTCTACACAAGTGGAGACATGGTTTAAATCTCAAAAACTCATACTAAATCACAAAAAAACTACAACAATGATGTTTCATGGCATCCATAACAAACATCAAAATAAATCTCTATCACAAACGTTGAAGGGACGTTGCTCGTACATGTTCAACTGTTTAAATACCTGGGGGTTACCCCCAACATCACCTTTTCTTACTCTGAACACATTGAAAGCATTGCCAAGATCATGAACATCCACATAGGACTTCTCTTTAGACATACTGTAGGAGCTGCCTCACCAATGAAGCCCTAAGCATTGCCATTCAGAGCTCTGTTATATCAATAATCGACTATGGGCTTGTGATCTATGGCTCTGCCACTGACACCGCACTTTGACCAATAGCTATTACCCTTAACAAGGCATATCATCTACTGACCTCTGCTCCATGCCTTTCACATACCTGTGACATCTACAAGCAAGCAAACTGGCTCCAACTCCCCAGCAGATGCAAGTACCAGACCAGTATACTAGCAAAAAAGATTACCTTAAATCTCCTACCCTCAAGGGTTCAGTCCTTGCTGGACCCCCGCTGTGGCCCCCGCCTAACTAGGAACTCAGAATATCTTACTTTTTCTGTTCCACGCTGCTGCAGTACTCAAGGACTACACTCCTTTACATACAGAGCCTCATCCTGGTACAACTCGCTTCAACCTGCTGTAACCAACGACACTACCCTGGGCACTTTCAGTGCAACCTTCATCAGCACCTTGTCACAATGGCCTCCTGTGAATGTTTCTTCTAACTAAACTTACTCTCCTTCCCTCTAATTTCCCCCCTCTAAGTCCGTCCCACCTTTACCCCCACTATCTCCAATCTCCTCCCTTTTTATTTCCCCACTATTATCTACATTCTCTCCCCACAACTTCCTCTACATGTACATACCATCTCTCCTAGCAATTTCTAATTTATTCTAGTGAACCATATTACAACTGTTTTTTTATTGTACATATGTTCTTGAATAATAGACACAAATTACAGTAACTTAACATACATACTGTGAATCATTGCACGTATTACAGTAATTCCATATGAAAACTTTAATGTACCTGACAAAGCCTATGGCTGCTTGAAACTACTGTACTTGTTATTGTCCTCACTATGTTCTGTATTGCTTCCCTGATGGGGAACCTTTGTAAAAGAGCCTTGGCTCAAAGGTGTCTTCCGAAATAATAAATAAATTAATAAATAATATCATCACCACCCCATGGCACTGTTGTCTTAACTCCTCAACTAAAAAAACAAAAACAAAAAAAACAGGAGAGAGTCAAGAGACTCAGGGAGAGACATAGAGGAAGGGAGGGAGGGAGAGAGCTGGGTTGGCACTGGTGGGAGAGAGGGAGCAGTGACCTGCAAAGAAAAATTATTAAGAGCTAGTATTTATTATCATCACTACCCCACATCACTCTTCTCTTTGCACTTCAATTGAAAAAAAAAAACACAGGAGAGAGTTGAGAGACTCAGAAAAAGCTGGGCTGGTCCTGGATGGGAGGGAGGAGGCAGCGACCTGTAAAGAAAAATTATTAAGAGCTAGTAGTTATTATCATCCCCTCTCCACAGCACTCTCGTCTTTGCACTTCAACTAAAAAAAAAACAGGAGAGAGTTGACATAGTTAATATCATCACCACCCCACAGTACTCTTGTCTTGGCACTTCAATTAAAAAAAAAAAAAAAACAGGAGAGAATCAAGAGACTGAGAGAGAGAGAGAGAGAGAGAGAGAGAGAGAGAGAGAGAGAGAGGCAGGAAGAGAGCTACTGTGGCACTGAGGGAGTAGCGACCTGCAAAGAAAAATGATTAAGAGCTAGTAGTTAATATCATCATCACCTCTCGGCACTTTTGTCTTGGCACTTCAACCCACCCAAAAACAAATAAATAACAAAGTAGAGTCGAGAGACTTGAACAGAGAGGGAGGGAGAGAGCTGGGTTGGTGCTGGATGGGAGGGAGGGAGTAGCAACCTGCAAAGAAAAATTATGAAAAAGCTTTTAAGAGCTGTCAAGTGCTTATCGCGTGTGTGTGTTAATCATTGACATTGAATAAAAAATTGTTAAAATACCTGAAGAGCCAGCCAATCTGTCAAGTGCTCAAGTGCTTAGAGCTTAGTTCTTAGTGCTTAGTGCTTAGTGTGTGTGTGTGTGTGTGTGTGTGTGTGTGTGTTGATCATTGATCAAAACAAATATTTTTAAGTATTCAGTCATTACTGGATCAGTTTTCAGGCACAAGCAGCTGGCAACAATAGTGTGTGTGGTAGTAGTGAGGAGGTATTTTCATTTGTTCACAGACTTTGACTATGACGATGGCTGAAAAAGATGAGACTGGCAAAAGTAAACCAAAGCAATCGAAGTCATCTGACTTTTCTGACAGTCAAGCCAACCACCTCAACTGCAATTATAGTAGCTAGAAACAATCATCCCACGTCCTCCCCATTCCCAAAGGTAAATTGGTTTAGCCCGATTTCCACCTGCCCCCATGAGCACTGCCAAATGATTCCTCCCAATCTAGACTCCCAAATTACTGTATTTTGTTCCCCTAGCTGCAGTGGAGTCACCAAACTTCCTACCTAAAGACATTTTTTTGACAGCAGGAACAGCATCTCCCACTGTGAGCCTGGCCCACGTCCTTCACTGCTCCCACACTCAGTTTAGCCTAAACCAGATGTGCCCTCCACCAAAATATGCAGCTTATTTATTGTGCCTTTTTGATCATCCTCTCCCCCCCAAGCTCTCTCCATGTACCTACTTGACATTAACCCAAAGCACCTGCTCATCCCTCCCTCTGTCTTCAAACTGCACACCCCCAAGTCCAAACCTGCTCTCTACTTACCCCTGCTCATAGTTTGGCCCCCCCCCCTCCGTTATACCATTTTACACCCCTGGCTCCACTCCACATCCAGGATTACTTGCATCACACTACCTAAATCTAGAACTCCTCTGCTGGTACCTCTCCACCTCACAACCCCCTTCCTGGTCCCACATCAAGGGCCAGCTACCCTCACCCAGAACCAAGCATCTCCTGATTGTCCTACTCCTTCTTCTCATATTATCTGGTGACATCCACCCCAACCCTGGCACTGTCTCCCCTCTAGTCCCTGATCTCCCTAAAGGCCTGCAAACCTTTCACATCAATGCCAGAAGCCTCCTCCCTAAAATGGACTTACTCAGGCTCTGGGTCTCTCAATACTCACCAGACCTCCTATTATAGCCCTCCCTGACTACTGCGTATATCGTCAGGTCTGTGGTAAGTATGGCAGTGGCAGGGCTATCTATGCCCCCAAAACCTGCTTTGCAGTGTCTTCTCCTCAGAAACACATCCCTCCTCCCGCGAATACCTCTCGGTTTCCCTCAACTACCCATCCTCCATCCCTGTTATGATCACTGCACTTTATGCTTCCCCTAAACTCCCCCTACTTATGAACGTATCTCCTCTTTAATCATACAGGCCCCATCAAACAAACAAATATTATTAGGTGATTTTAATCTCAACTGGGCTTCCCCCTCCCATAAAGTTTATATAGATAATATTCAATCACTGAATCTCACACAACTAATAAAGGAACCCACACGCCCAAACCTCTCCACCTTTAACCATTCACTCCTTGATTGGGTTCTCTTCACCCACCCTTACAGAATCCTCACAGTGGGCATTTTACCTGATGTGTTCAGTGACCACCTTATAACTTACTGTGTCCAAAAAGTCAGCACTCCTTGCTCATCCCCCGTTTACCACTGGATCTGATCCTACTATTCACTCAATATAGCTGCACTCATTCATGGCCTTCATAACATTAATTGGTCAACAGTGGACTCTGCCCCAGATGTAGACTCTGCTGTCTCCCAGTTTGCCCTCCTCCTTCACAATATTTAGGATAAACACACACCTCTCAGGCGCCGTAGGGTAAAACAATGACACCTCCCCATGGTCTCTGTGGACCTCATCCTCTTATGTACAACTTGAGACAAAGCCTGGGACCAGTATAAAGCCTCCCAAGCACCACCTGACCTAAGCACATACTGAGCACTGCACAATGCATGTACTAGGACTATCAGGTCAGCAAAGGACACCTATTTTTGTTCCCTTCTGCACACCACTTAAACCTCTCCTGCTGACTTCTGGAAGACACTTCACTCTCTTATTGACCTGCCTGCCCAATCCACTACCCCTAAATTAACTATTAATGGTGCTCTGGTTACTGACCCTGTAGCTGTTGCAGCTGCCCTAAACTCATTTTTCACTACCTGCACCCTGCCCCATCAATCTCCAACCACCCACTCCCCCCATGTGACACTACACCTTCCCATGGCTACTCTTTCCCTCATCACAGTACGTGAGTCCAAAGAGCCCTTGTCTCACTAAGCCCCAATAAATCCAGCTCTGACTGTATCGATCCCCTCCTCCTCCGTATTTCTGTCCCCAAAAAAATCCATCCCCCTCACCCACATATTAAACCTATCATTCTATCATTGCACAGTCCCACAAGTCTGGAAGATTGCTCAAGTCATACACCTTCACAAAGGTGGTGATCCCAGCACCCTGGGAAACTACTACCCTATATCAATTCTCCCTGCTGTGGCCAAAATTCAAGAGACCCTTGTCTTTACTAGACTCACTAATTACCTAAACACAACAGATTTCCTCTCTATCTTCCAATCAGGCTTCAGAGCAAACCACTCTACCACCACCTCCCTTCTACATGTCACTAACTCCATC
Organism: Neoceratodus forsteri; assembly: GCA_016271365.2. Lineage (NCBI taxonomy): Eukaryota > Metazoa > Chordata > Ceratodontiformes > Ceratodontidae > Neoceratodus > Neoceratodus forsteri. Next base: position 1,546,789,113 of record CM057455.1, on the reverse strand, counting down.
CTTTCTGCCATGAACTAAGGCCACATAACTGCAGCCATCTTCAATGGTCTTGCCAAGGCATTTGACTCCGTCTCCCATCTGCTCCTTCTATGCAGACTTTTCTCCACTGGCCTTTCCCCAAAATTAATACAATGAGATATACAATGGTGGGCTGTCAGATAAATGATTTATCTACACAAGTGCTGTTTGACCTCGGGTAACTTCACGAGTGGCGTAAGCCACGAGTGAGGTGTCCGAGGTCAAACAGCACAAGTGTAGATAAATCATTTATCTGACAGCTCACCATTGTATGTCATTTATGCAATAGGGATGCTTCTTATCAGTGCAGGAACATTTGGTTTTGACTGTTTATCTTCTTTTTTTAAAATGATCATTTCTGGGACTTTCAGTTAACTTTCCTAGTGTATGTCCACCTAGCGGGGTGGTTGCTATTAAATGAAACACCACTCATTTTGTAGAGAACTTCTTGCTGAACAAATGTCATGGTCACAGTATCATGCTACCTTTTTTGTTTTAAAGTTATTCACATTTGTTTGAGGAAAAAGTGAAACAAAAATTAAATTTTATGCAGTTTTTTGCTAATTATAAAAAAACTAAAAGGTATTTATTAATGAAACACCACTCATTTTGTAGATATTTTTGTGCTGAAAATTTTTTGTGCTCACAGTACCATGCTATCATTTTTAGTTTTAAAGTGATTCACATTTGTTTGTCAAAAAAGTGAAAAGAAAATTGAATTTTATGCTGTTTTTTGCTAATTATGAAAAAACTAAAAGGTATCTATGAATGAAACACCACTCATTTTGTAGATATGTTTGTGCTGAACATTTTTCGTGCTCACAGTACCATGCTATTATTTTTCATTTTGAAGTTATTTATATTTGTTTGTCTGAAAAGTGAAAAAAAAAGGATTTTATGCTGTTTTTTGCTAATTATAAAAAAAAACTAAAAAGTATCTATAAATGAGACTCCACTCATTTTGTAGATATTTTTGTCCTGAACATTTTTTGCACTCACAGTACTATGCTATCATTTTTCGTTTTAAAGTTATTCACATTTGTTTGTCAAAAAAGTGAACAAAAACACTTTGATTGACAGTTTTCATTTATCCCACATATGTGGGATAAATCTAGGGTGGTTAGATTTATCCCACATATGTGGAAATAAATGGATTTATGCAATTGCTTTTGGTTCCACACCTATTGCATAAATAGGGGATACATGATGATCAGGAGTGTGATATGGAAAATATTCCCACTTTGCAGAGTGAGGCACAGATATCTCACGAAAGCCAAAGGCACGAAGAGATATCAATGTCCACAGTGCAGGAGTGGGAATATTTGATATCACATCCTGATCACCGGCGTATGCGATTTATCAATAGGGGACAGAGTTATGGCAATTTTATTTGTGTGTTTTTGTGACTATATTTTTGTTTTGTGGTATTCGTCTGCTGAATGCATGCTTGTTTTTTGCCATTAAATTGTGTTTTCTGACTGGGAGTGAGTCTGTTAATGTTATTGGTTGGTGGTATGAATGGTAGTTGTTTTCCGTTGTGTGATTGGTGTTTTGCCTTGGTTGCAGTGCAGTTCTGTGATGTGACTGGGTGTTTCCTTTTAGTGGGCAGAGTTCAATGGGTGTCTTCCTGCATGCAGTTTTTAGTGGTAGTTCTCAGTCTCATTTGTGCAGTATTTATTTTTGTGTGCTTAGTTAATGGCTTTATTTTGTGTCGCCTGTGCTTTGTGATCTGGTGGATGTCAGTTTATTTCTTAGTCCTTTCCGTTTTTTTTTTTTTATCGGCGCCGCGTCTCCGTTATTTTCAGTTTTGCAGCCTGGAGGCATGATGACGAGTGAGAAAAAAGTTTCCAATATAATGCTGGTATGGAAATGTTTAACTTGTGAGAAGTTTATGGCCAGCATTTTCTGGATTTGGGATCAGTATATTGGTAATTCATGTCAGTTGCAGCTCAGTTCTGACTGTAGTATGATTTGCTAATGCCGTTTAGGTTGCACTATTTGAAGCGCAAGTTTTATTTTCAGATATTGTGCTTTGTTTCCTTATGGTTTTGGCTACTGAGGGCAGATGTGTCTATCATGTTCTTTGGGATAACGTTTGAACCTTTGTGCCTTTGTATGTAGAGAAGTAGTCCGGTGAGGGAGGTGCTTGTACTGACGTAACGACAGTGAGAATATCTCCTGCTGACGTATGCACTGTGTGTATATTTGTAAGCAGGTATCACAGTGCATACGTCACTGACTAGTTATACAATGGGGGTGAGTGATATGTGTTTTTATTTCATATGTTATCAGCTCACCCCTATTGTATAAATTTGTTTAACTCATATTGCTCTGGCAGAACCCAACAAGTCCACCTAGGAGGTGCCGTCTCCCCCCTTCTGATCCATGCAGGAATTCCCCAAGGCTCCATCTTAGGCCCTATACTATTTTCAGTTTTTCTAAATGATCTTCAGACAGCATGTTCACATGTATGCAGACAAAACTGTTCTCTTCACCTCTGGCCTCTCCACTGCTGTAGTCAAATCCCAGCTCCAGTCTGATTTCCGTGCAGTCCTTCAGTGGTCAACAAAAACTTATTAAGGGTAAGTGTTAAAAAAAAAAAAACCAGCATCAATGACTTTCAGTACCCCACGAAAACTAGCTACCGTCCCCTTCCCCCTCATTTTCTCCACACTGGATGGCTCATTACTGGACACAGTCCCTCACTACAAATACCATGGGGTCTGGTTTGACTGTCACCTAGACTATACAAAACATATAGAGCACATCCATGCAAACTTGGGTATGCTGTATGGAAACAGAGAAGCCCTCTCTTTACCTACCAGACGTCGGCTCCTGACCAAAATGATTATTCCCTCATTTGACAACATCAACACAGTATATGGCACTGCCTCAGCCCCTCTCTTAACCAGACTGGACTTCCTATGCAATGCATTTTGTCATTGTGCCCCAAATGTCCCACCCCCATACACATCATTGCTCCCTTTGCTCGTCCCTTTCCCTTACCTCCCTTCACCTCCGACGTCAGTGACATTCCTCACTTTTCATCTCAAAATTCTGGTTTGGGTCCATACCCTCCTACTTCTTCTCTCTTTTGTCTCCTTCCTCTGAAGTCACCTATTCACTGCGGTCACTAGACACCCACACTTTCTCCCTACTACGTCCCTCCTCTTCTTCTGGTACAGCAGCATTCGCCTACAGACGGCTCTCACACTGGAACATCCTGCCCCCCATATCAGACACTACCCTTCTGCCCCTCTCTTAAAACATGCCTTGTCTCATGAAAATGATATATTCAATGCCTGCCACTGTAACTGCTAGTTCTCTAGTCCTTTCCCCTCAAAAAAGGTTCCTTCTTGACTCACCCTCTAACCTGCTGTCCTTGTTCCAGACTATGGCCTTAGCTCTTTCACTCCTGTCCCCTCTCTAGTGCTTTCTCCCCTACCTAACCTCCTCCTCTCCCTTCCCCCGACTCCTTTTGCCCATTTTCAGGGAAAGCCCATACCCTATATGACACCTCCTCTCACCTGCCTGTCTGTGTGCATACTTTCTGTTCTTACCTGCCTTCCACAGCACCTCTCTCTCCAACTCTTTTTCATCAAATATCATCTTCTATCTACTTCTCCACTCGCTGTCTGCTACCATTTTCTAAGCTCTGCAGGAATTTTACTATTTCTGTTTCATCACAAGAATCTGATACACTGAAATTTCATCACGTATTTATTCTCACTGTAATCCATTCTGAAGTACTCCAACTCTGTTAAGCATATTTTGTAAAATACTGTATAATCTTGAATGGTATTCATTTTTCACCAAACTGTTTGTAATACTATATAAATAATCTTAAATTGTATTCCTTTCCACTGAACTATTTTTACATGTATCTTCCCTACCCCCTCTCTCCTGGGTTGCACCCAGAAATGAGTTCTAGCTCAGCGTGCCTCTCCCAGTCAACAACTTTAAATAAAAATAAATGAAATTCTTCGTTGACCTGTAGTCAGCAGGACTCTCCATCTGGAGCATTGCCTTCACCTTCAGTCAAGTTGAAGCTCACCTCAAAGCTGTGAGTAAGATGATGAGTCGACATCAACACAGACTCAATTGCCATTTTGAAAGTCTGACCAATATGATATCGGCAGATTTCTGAATTTACCATCAAAAGGTCGATCAAGTATTACTGATGAAGTTCACTACAAACTTCTTCATTCTTGTTGGGTGCCACAAGAATAGTATATTTTTTCTTCTGTACAACAAGGAAAACAAACACATCATTTTCAGTTTTCCTGGTCGAAAACATACCCATGGCTAGCGTACAGTTCTAAAGTTGAGGATGTCTTTTGCTAGATTTGTGTTCTGTTTGCAAATACAGAAGTTGGCCATGGAAAGCATCAAAATGCAGGACAACTTGTTACAGAACCTCTTGTTAAATGAAAAGACACTCTTGACAAGTTTTGATTAAATGCATTTTCTAAGCACTGTACCACCGATATAGTATGAGTTCAGCAGTAGCAGATTTTTCAGCATATTATGAGGGAAAAAATGCACATGTTGTAGATATGATGGATTCTTGTGTGAAAAAGGAAAAAGAATACAAGAAAACTGAAAGAGATTGGTTCCAATAATAGAAACAGTGATTTTCTGTGCTAAGCAATGATTACCACTATGGGGTCACCATGACAATGAAACACTGCTTACTCTTGAAGAACCAGAAGATAACAATGGTAATTTTTGTGCAGCATTGAGATTCTGTTGGCAAACAGGTGATGATGTTGTGGCAAAACATTTGAAAACATGTAGTGGCAAGGCAGCTTATATAAGCTGGACAATCCAGGATGAAATCACTAGTGTAAGCAGCAACCTGATGCAACAAGCATTTGTAAAGCATGTAGATAATGTTGGGTTTTCACCAGTTCTTGCAGATACTGACTGACAATGCTACAGTGGAGTAATTGTCAATAATCATCCTGTTCGTCAAGGACAACAATATTCAAGAACAGTTTCTAGGTTTTGAACAACTTACTGATGGAACAGAAGATCTCAAGGGTATAAATAAGGTACACGAGGGTAGCATCTTTAAGGGAAAAAGGTTCAAGAACAAGGAGACATGACATGAGGCTGAAGGGGGTAGACTCAGGGGTAACATGAGGAAGTACTTTTTAATGGAAAGGGTGGTGGATGCATGGAAAAGCCTTCCAGCAGAGGTGGGGGGGAAACAGTAGGGAAATTCAAGAATGCATGGGATAGGCATAGGGGAGCCCTAGTGAGAGGAAAGAGAAGGTAAAGCTGGAGATCAAGTAGGGTTTGCGGTTTTGGCAGTAGGTAGGGGAAATGAGAAGACTAGCTGGGCCAAGCAGTTCTTATTGCTGTCTATTTCTATGTTTCTATGAGAAGGAATTGGACAGAAAATAATAGAAAGCCTAGAGCAGTATGGTCCCAATCTTGAGAAGATGCATAGCCAAGGATACAACGGTTGTGTGGCAGTGAGAAGTACCACAAAAGATGCACAAGCGGTATAGAAGTTGCAACAAGGATGCTGAAAGCACTTTACATGCCAAGCCATGCTCTGACTCTTGCCATAGCACATGTGTGTCAGTTACATGAAATCAGGAACTGTTTTTAAACAATAAAGGACATGTCAAACTTTGTCAGAGGCTCAGCTATGAGAATGAGGCTTCTGAAATGCAAAATCAGTGCATTACCAGACATAAAAAAGAAGAAGCTCACCGGACTGTGTGTGATGTGAAGTGTTGAAAAGAAAGAAACAATTGTCCATTTCATTGCTATGTGTCCTGCTGTGACAAAGGCACTGTCAGACATAAGTGACTGGCCTGATCGTGCTGCTTCTGCAAAAGCTGAACAATTTCTTAGCATTCACTCACATGGCTTCCTTGTCTCATTAAACTCACCAGCAAGGTTCACAGGACTGCTTCTTCTGGTGTCCGTCTCTCTTTAGAAATCAGTCACTGACATTCCGCAATGCTTGCAGCAGATCGAAGATGCACAGAATGCTATTCAAAAAATAAGGCAGAACCCTGAAGAGGAGTTTGATGACATATTTCATATTTCAGAAAGCAGAAGACTTTGCAGGCATTCCTCTTGAAATACCTCATCTGGTAGAAAGGCAAACAAAATGGGTGAACTATCCAACTTCAGATCCAATTTTCCCTCCATTTGTTAATAGCTTCTTAAATGAACTACATGAAAGATTCAGTGAACATGTAAGAACAGTTTGCATTATCCAGCATCTGATTCCGAGGAATGTGGCTGTGAGTGGAATCGAGAAGTTAAGCAGTACCATGGAAATGTATTAGGACCACATTCCTGGTACATGGGAGGACTTTAAGAATGAGTTGTCTGCAAAGAGGCATACTTTTCCTTCCAATCCATCATTATAAGTAACATTGCAGAGAGACTGGAAGGAAAAGTATGCCTCTTTGCAGATGTCTCAAAGATCTGCAACAGGGTTGATACATGGGGGGGGGGAGGATGAGAAGAGACTTGGCAAGGTTGGAGGAATGGTCAAAAGTGTGGTAGGTTAAATTCAGTGCAAAGAAGTGCAAAGTAATGCACCTGGAAAACAAAAACCCAGGGGAAGAGTACACAAGGGGGGGGGGTACTAACAATAAAAATGGAAAGGGACCTGGGGGTAGTCATATCAGATGACCTAAAGTTAAGCAAACAATGTGAGAAGGCAGTAAGGAGGGCTGGGGACATACTGAGATGTATAGGGAGAGGCATCACGAGTAGAAAACAAGAAGTTGTTATCCCTTAGTACAGACAGTTGGTGAGACCCCATCTGGAGTATTGCATGCAGTTCTGGAGATCCCATCTCCACAAGGACATAGGCAGGATGGAGGCAGTCCAGAGGAGGGCAACTAAAATGGTGCAGGGTCTGCACCAGAAACCATTCGAAGAGAGACTAAAGGAGCTTAATATGTATACCCTCGAGGAAAGGAGGAGAGAGGGGACATGATAGAAACTTTCAAGTTCAGTGCCTCAAGGGGAATCAACAAAGTCTGAGAGGGTAGCATCTTTCAGAAAAAGAGATGTACAAGAACAAGTGGTCACAATTTGAAGATACAGGGGGTGATGGCTCAGGAGCAATATGAAGAAGTATTTTTTCACAGAGAGGGTGGTGGACACATGGAATGGCCTTCCTGAGAAGGTTGTGGGGTCAAAAACAGTCGGAGAATTCAAAAATGCATGTGACAGACATAAGGCAATTCTGGTGGGGGTTAGGAAGAAGTAGGCTGTTGGTCAACTAGGATCTGCAGCTTATCCAGTAGATAAGAAAATGGGCAGACTGGGTGGGCAAAGAGGTCCTTATTGGTCATCAAAGTCTATGCTTCTATGTTTCTATGTGTATGATAGGTGGCCAAAAAAATGGAGTGAAGTGTCCATGGATGACAGACCGAAGAATGTCATGGAAGCACTTGCAGCAGCTGACATAATCCTTTCCAGAAATAACTGTCCAAGAGTAGAAGACATTATAGATGAGCTAGCGAAGAATAATTGTCACTTAGATTTATGAGTGACTGATTTCATTTTTGTATCTAACTTTTTTCTTTAGAATAAATATGTTTTTACTTGTTTATTTCTTATAACACATCACGTCTATCTGTAAATCTAAAGGGTACTTTTTCACAAAATGCACCACAGAGCACCTAGTACCCCCAGGTGCAAGGGGGCATAACGGCCCCCCAGACACCTGGTCTAGAAGCCAACAGGCACAGCAGCAAGGTAGTATACTTTACTTCATTTACTTACGTCTTCTTTGAAGATTGCTCTCTCCCTCCCATCCATGGTGGAGGAGAGCTCAGAGATAAGTTATTTAGCTTCAAAATGAGCTACAAAATGCACCACATAGCATCTAGTACCCCTAGTCTAGAAGCCGACAGACACAGCAGCAAGGTAGAAAATATCCAGCCAACCAAAGCTGCTGACTGTATGCCTCAAGTAAAGTATATTATCAGCATCTTGCTAGCCTCAGGTACTGAATACACAAATGTAGTATTCACCCTGCAGCCAGCCAGAAAATAATTTTCCTTAGAACAAAGTATTTAGTAGTTTATTTTGCAGCTAAATAACTCATCTCTGAGCTCTCCTCCATGGTGGAGAAGAGCTCAGAGGTGAGTTATTTAGCTTCAATACAAGCTACAAAATGCGCCACAGAGCATCTTGTACCCCATGGCTTCTGGCAGCCCCGAAGACCTCTGACATTTATGAAAAAGAACACCCCTTGCAAAAATCCGGGCAATAGCCCTACTGACTTGCCAAGCCCCACCAAAAATTTCGTGCTGGCTGTACCCATGTGAGCCGAGCTATTTCACTGGAAGGACCTGTGAAACTGCAAGGAACCATCAGGAATGGTGAGTGGCCATGCCACTCTGAACTACCATTCAGGATCATCTCTGACCATGATCTGGTCTCAATAACAGGCCAACTTGACTCCATGATTACCACATAGTTAACCAGTGAGGATACCCCAGACCACACCTGAGGTCTAACTAGATCTCAAGCAGAATGGTCTAGCATCACTCCCTGCAAACCAGTAGACACCTCCTGGGCCCATGGTGTTCCAGTTCAATGGACAGTCCTCCAATAGGTGAAGCCTTTTCTTTTGTGATTTTCCATACTGCCAAGTCCATGGCAAGGGCCTCACCTACCAATAGGGAAGGGTGAAGAGTGATGGGCAGAGCTGCTGCATTGCTCCTGCTAAGTTCTTCTTCTTTGGACCATCTCTCTGGGGAATATGTGCTAGGGTCTAGAAATAAGGCTGTCCCAGGGGCTAGTACTGGATTGTCAAAACTGATCTCCCATAGTTGCACAGTTACCATTCTATTGGCATGGAGAAAGCACTAATCACAGTACCCAGGGAGATTTTCAGGTGTGAACAACCCCCCCGACAGTGCTTGGGCACTCTAACAGTGGCTTAAGGATCAAGCTCGTCCTCTGGAGCCACAGAGCCCACATCAGCTGATGCTGCAAACACTCCTCCAGTCATGGCCCAAGGTCAGATCACTTTAGGTCTTGCTGGTAGTCCCCATTCCCTGACATACCTATTCTGTCTTTAGGCAAAATTACTTTATCTTTCAGTTCAGTTTTTTTATAATGTTCACATACACAAGAAGCTTCATGCAGCTACTTGGTACAATTACTTTAACATCCACTTTCTGCAAAGTTCTTCCCAGCTGCCCAAAAATTTCAAAGGGTATGAGTCACGAACACCCAGTGTTTGTGGGTGAAATCTTTCACAAGAAACACCTTACAATGAAGGTGGACAAGGGTCCACAGTCATGTCGCTCTCTTCTGGACAAGTGAATATGCTGATCTGGGGACCTGGTGATCCAGTTACTTCTCAGATGCTGGTGCTGCAGCCGCAGCCAGTGTTGCTCCCTCTAGGTCCTCTGATGTCAGGCAAAAGGGTCAGCTAATGATCTGTGGTTCTCAGTGGATGATAAGCAATCTTGCACTTTATTGCATGGGATCCTCTCGCTAGGGCTTTCTTCTTTTGACACTGGTCCTCTCTGGCCTTCATCTTCACTGTGTTCCATGCAGGAGAACACCTACACATGTGACAGGCATGCAAGCCCTCTTCTGCCCATGCCTATTTACATGCAGGAGTTGGCTTCTGATGCTTGAGATCCACTTGCTTGACACCATGCAAATTAGTCTGAAGCCAGGTCCTCCTCCCCAAAGAAAGGTTCTTGTGCAGTCCTCAATCTGCTGGTGGAATGTACTGTAACAAATTGCATTTCTTGGACCCGTATCTCAGCAGCCACAAATCCATTTGTACCAAATACGTGAATGTGTGTGAGGTCTTGTGGCACCTAATGGCATCGTGCCAATTGCACCTCATTTCTTCTTATGAGGTCCCACTTTAAAGGGACAGCTACCTCCCTCTGTCTAGGGGCATATGATGGTACCTCTCTTTGAGGAAGGGGCTACTTATACCAGAAACCTGTACCTCAATTAACCACCACATGCCAGGGAAATGAGGACCTGCCACTTCAATAACCACATGGGCAGAGTTAATTGGAAACCACACTTAAACAATGTCAATGCCAGGAGTTGGGATCAAGCTGGTCAGTGTTTATTTATCCACATATGGTACACATCCTTCTCAGGGCTTATTCCCCCTTACTAGCCCACTATCCCTTAAGTTCATTCTAAGGGGCTTCTTACAAAGTCCTATATGCCCACCTCATAGGATGGGCACTGCTGCATCTTAACTATTTCTGTTCATTACAGGCCCATCTCTCATTATGCACATGCCACCAGGTACTCTGACCCTGGATGGATTTGAGGAAAAATGGCAATTGTTAGCAAAGAAGCACCCAAGACAGACTCCAGCCCTGTGATAGGAGCTGATTGGAAAGTGCAAGCAAAGGACTGACTGGCCAAAAAAGGGAAAACTAGTAAGGATTTGAAAGAACTGTTGGATCCTGCAAGGTCAGATGTGGCCCCAGCAATATTGGATGCTGTGGAATGGTTGATGGAAAAGATGTCCTGTCCTTCTGGGGAGTACAATGGGCACAAGAGACTGAGGTTTTTCTTTGGTACTAGGTCTACCCCCCAGGGTAAGAGGATTTTAATACTTGAGGCAAGCAAGTTATTGTGATGGTTCAGAACTTAAAGTCGTCTGATAATGAGAAGAGGTCTCATTTGAGTGATAGCTTGAGGGGTGAAGTTTTGTGTGCCATTTGGCACTATTAGCTTCAAAGGGTGATGCCACAGGGTAGTAGGGTTTGACCATGCACAAAAATATGCATCGGAGCATAGAGAAGTCAAGGAAAATTCTGAAGCAACTGGCCCTCCTCAGATAGACAGAGGGGGAGAAGTTACATAGAAACAGAATTTGATGGCAGAAGGAGACCAAAGGTCCATTGAGTCTGCCCTTACTATACTATCTCACCCCACTCACCTACCTACTGTCCTGTTGGACTGTATCCCTCCATCTTTCATGTTATCCAACATTATTGTGAGGATGGAAATGGTCAACCGATGGGCCTACTGGAAAAGAAGTCGAGATGCAGACTACATGAATCAGACTGGAATGGAGCAGGTGACTTGAAAGGGCAATATACAGTAAACTGACTAAATATAGTACTAATGAATCTGTGCTTCTGGGACAGTGTGTACAAACCACTCCTGTACAGGGATCTAGATGAAGATGTAAGGGAGCAGAAAGAACAACTGTCTGCTGTGACAACAAATCAGATTGCCCTCCAGCCTGTGATGGGAAGTATCCCCATGGCTGGCCTGGATGTTCCGTTGATGTCGGGCTTTATGGCCAGAATTAACACCTTGACCTGGATGGTAATAGAGCAAACTAAGGATGGCCACTTAGATGGTGTAGGACAACAAGGATGGAATTGTCTTGCAGGGATGTTACCCCTTATAAGAGACAGTGAGAGAAGTAATATAGGGACATCATCTGAGTTACATGGTGTTGGGAGTACTGTATCTGTTTCTTGTGTTGGTCACATGGATGCCGATAGAAAAATAGCCATAACTCATAGAACTTTTTGAAAGTTACCGAACATCTGATCCAGAAAGTGATGAATCAAGGAAACACCAACAGGGCCCCGTAGGACAGTGCAATGGAGTTCTGCCAGTAAGATGCTCACCACAAACAATTTCATTGTCAACAGTTAAGACTGTGCATGGTCCAACATTTGCTTGACAAGTTGGTTGGGACCTTGTCTGAAATATATGTCAAGGTTGATAGAAAGTGAGCTCAGGCTAAACTCAACAGCAGGTCTCAGGTTGCAAGTGTCATGTAAACCAAGGCAACCAAGCCATACAGGAGAGCAGAAACATGGACATGACCATGGACTGGAGCTGTACACTGGGTCGGTAAGGAGAGTGTTTTCAGGAACTGGGTAAGAGATCATCTTCAAGAACGTGGGGAGGGCCCCAAAGAAAAGTTGTAGACTGTGCATTAGTGGCCATATGAGCGGGAGGTCACATGAAGGGCAGGGTACAAGGGGCTGCAGTGAAAGTTGAGCTTTAGTTGGTGTCAGTGCTGCCATATGTGCAGGAGTCATCAAAAGTTCCTGGGTACAACCAGGCTGCAGCAGGGCTAAGTTGGTAGTTGCGCAAAACCTTTTCTGGACATCTTTGTTTTAGCATGCTGTGTTTGTGCACAAAGTAGATTGTTAGGAAAATTAAGCTGTATGAATTTGGAATTAAAAGACACAACCTGCACTTTGATGGGCAGAAGCAGTCAGCCACACCCCCTTCCTGGTCTATATAAGCCAGCTTCCTACAGCGTCATTCAGAAACTCTTTTCTTTGCTGCAGCCGTTGGCTCTGCTTCCCCCATCACTTGTGTTTTCTGCTTTCCTGAGTTGGTTTTGGTCCTTTCTGTTTGTTTTTTGCCTTCTGCAGCTCTGGGTAAGTATTTTGTTTGCCCCTCTGGCTGTAGTATTCTACTTTCTGCCTTTTTAGGGCAGACACTTCTGTTGCTTTTTGTCCTCATGCGGCTCAGTGCTTATTTGCAATGTGTTGTCAGTGTGCCTGCATGATTCTATGTCCTGCCTCTGTTATGCTGCAGTATTTTGCGTCTCTTTCACAGTCTGGTTTATCTTCTTTTCATATCCAAACACTTGTTCATAACCAGCACTTGCAAACATTTCACTGCAGTTCCTCTGCATGCTTTGCATTCAGTTATTCTCCACCTGGCTCTGCCAAAAGCTGCAGCCATTTAACTCAGTTTCAGTCAGCCTTCTCAGTCAATCTGTTTCTGCATTTTCTCACAGAACCGGTTACACTACTGCTCCTGCATTTCTGCTTATGGCTGTGAGTTTTCAAAGATAATCGTCTTTGATAAGCATTTATATTTTCAGTTCCTTGTTATTCTGCTCTGTTTCTATCATACCAGTTCTTCTTCAGCCAAACAATCAGCCTGTCAGCCTCATCATACTGCTCACTGGAGCTTGTCTATTGCTGCATCATACCATCAAGTTATATGAAAGTATTCCTACTGCCCATTATCCATTACAATCACCTTGCTCCCAAGGAAGTCCACATCTTAAAGGTGAGTGCCTTATCATGGGCGGGATCCTTTTCAGGCCATTTGTCTCCTGCAGTGCCTCTTGGCAGTCCTACTGGGTAGTGATAAGGTCCACCATTCAGCAGGGAGCTTCAACCATGCATGGTCGGTGGCACCTTATGGTGTAGTATTTAAGTCTTCAGCTGCTGGAGGGTGGGGTCCCAAAGCCCACATGGGTTCCTTGAGCTGTGCAGACCATGTTGGCAGCATCTCTAAAAGTTATTCTCCCTGTGTGTGCCTAAGGTCCACTTAGTCTCATTCCATATCCCCTTTCTTTAGTTTCCAGTCAGAGTTAGGCCTCCTCACAGTCTAAATGCCAGCTGCTAGCCTTTCAGTAGTCACTGTCTCCTCAGTCCACATTTTTTTGGGGGAGGCCTCCTTCCCAGAGGTACCTCCTTTGGCTTCAGAATCCACTTGTGGCACTCCCATAATTTTATCCTGTTAGAGGGATGGAGTGAGTGGTATCCCTCCTAAAGTTTCCTTTGAAGTATAATTCCAAATTAGCACAGTTAGCCTAATAATAATACCCATGCCAGAAGGGATGGCAGTGGAGGCCACGGCTCCCCTAAGATTTCCTCCACTGGGGTCTTTCCTCTCCTGATTGCAAAAGGCCATAAAGTAGTTGTCCAGTACAATTTTTCCCAGTATTAGAAATTTCCACAGTGAGTTGGGGTTGGATGGTGGCCTGCTTTCTCCTACAATACTGCCATTCCCTTTTTCCTCTGGAAGTCGTGCCTCTGTCTGCCATCACTTATCATCAGCTACAGTATCAGCTGTCTGTCATAATTTTGCCTGTCTATGTTTGCAGCTCCTGCGATGCAGTTCTTTAGGTCTCCTTCCTAGGATACCTTTAGCCAAAGGAATCGCATTCCTGTAGCACTTCAATGGGGAGAACCCTACTTAAGAGGGTTCCTTTACCTACCTGGTAGCCTGACAGGGTAGTAGTCCTTCAGGGGACAGAGATTCTAAATGGCTAACTTAACTACAAATGTCAGTCAAATTCCAACCATACAACTAACCTTCAGCTACCAACAAGCTGCAGAAGCATTACTCCACACTGTGGTTGTGAATGCAATTAAACTAAGATTCCATCACAGTGGTTAAGACAAAACCAGGGGAGTGTACAACTTGAATGAGGGTTATTTCATGAAAAGGCGTTACCAAGTCACAAAATAGTAAGTGCAAGAATTATCACCAAAATAAATAAATGTCTCTAAAATTATGGCTATTTTTTAGAAGTGATTTCATGTACAGATGAATAATATAAGTTCAGAATCCCAAGTCTGCCGTAATTGTTTTTTTTTTTTTTTAAATGTCAAGTTCTCAAGTGCAGCATTTAACCTGGTAAAAGTGTGATGTATAAAAACACTTGTGGTTTGCTTGCTGCTGTACAGCAATTTTTCATGTGCACTCTGGAATAAATATATTTATAAGAAGCCTCTGGTGTAGTGTACTTATTAGATGCTGTTTGCCTTTTTATTACTTAAATTTCTTCTTATCAAGGCCTACATTTTGTGTGATGAGTGTAACAGCTTCTGTCCTAGTTACAACATTGCCCCTCCAAGCTGCAATTGCTAACCTATGGCAGATTTTCACCTTTTTGTCTGCTTCCTAAATGCAGTTTGCTAGAATGTTCCTTGTGCCAACAGTGTTAGTGTAACCCCACTGTGGGGCTTACCTTATATGCCCCCATTCTCCTGTTTTCCTCCCACTTTTTCCTGGTGTTTCTCCCATTTTCCCCCTATTCATGCACTGCCACAGCCCGAGTCCTTTTGTCCCCCGGTGTGTGCCTGAAGCCTCAATCTGGTCCCTGCTTCTCTTGCAAGTTCTGGGTGGGGGGGAGCTAAATCATGAGCTACCGTGTTCCTCTCTACTCTCTGGAGCAGCCAGCAGCATGCACATGTGTAGAAGCAGAGCTTTGTTTTCCGACTGCAATTGCGGTCAAATGGATGACTTTTTTGGTGGTCCCGGTTTCCGTTTGAGGCAGTGCGGGGACTGGAGACCTGAATGAGGTAGAAGTGAAGCCTCAGGACTTTTTAATTAAGGGGCACCTATCAGGGTCCTATTAATATTAATGAGGCTCATTAATATTGATGCAAGAGCCTGCCTGCCACCTGGGGACTGCATATTTTGGCAGCAGCGATGGGCTAGGGACTCAACCAAAATATTAAATGTTGGGATTGCTTTGTAGAGCACTATAGCTGCTAGTAGACTGCAGGGTTTGGATTTAATAACATTGTTTAACCTGGCCGCACCAGAGCTTTATTTTTGAACAAAGTATGGACTGCAGGGGGACTGTGTCTGAATGCAGCCATATTTGCAGCCTTTGATCTTTCAACAGCCAGTCGGAGAGTCAGGATGTGTACCACAGACTTATGGAACAGTGCCAAGAATTGTGGGGGAAAAAAGCAGGGATAATTGCTGGCATCTAAATGAGGAATCTAGCAGGTATTGAGAGAGCCTGCTGAATATCCATTTTCCATGCAGACAAGTAAATCAGCCAATCAGGAGCTGCCAAGAGCTCCCAAAACCCAAGAGACTTTTCAGTTCAGTTGAGTGTAGGCCCCTCCAAATGGAGGAGGCTCTGGTCCCTTGCTAGAGAAATGTGGCTGCAAGAAAATAAAGTGGCTGGCTGGGGGTTGCTAGATGCAGTACTTGTCCCCCAGGGCTGGCATTTGTCTTTCCACATTTAAAGTAAATGTGGGAAAGAATCCTTATTTAACTTCAGCTGTGAGAGGGCTGCAAAGAGTCTTGCCTGCAGTTGTGAGAGAGCTGCAAGAACACCTCTACCTCAGCAGTGAGAGTGCTGAGGAATCATGTGACTTCAGTTAATGGAAAGCTGCATGCTGATTTTGAATGAATAAATTTCTACTAAATGTACAAGTGACTCTGTGATCTCCTTGGGGCCAAGAAGCCAAGATGTTACTGGTATTTGTCTGCACCCTGTGTGCATCCAGTGCCCAAGATGGGTGGACAATGGAGTAGATGACCACGGATGGTCCTGTGTATGTGAAATGCTTGATGTCACTGTGTGCCTTCAGGAATGACAGGAAAGTATCCTGAGGTCAGAGCTTTGCCTAAAGTTGCCTGTGAGGACTGTAACTGTTCTAATTGGGGCTGCCAACTGCCAGCTGGCCAAAAGGAACTAGGTTATGTGATTCAGTTTGAAAGAAGCTATTGTGAACAAGAATTTGCTAATAAGTAAAATGCCTGCCTTGGTGAGGAGTCCTACCTTAAGCTCCTGTATTGCCTTAAAGAGAGCGAAAGAATTTGTCTACTGTAATGGACTGTGCTAGAGTTTGGGTCCTCCCTAGTCCAAGGGGATGCACCCATGTTTTGAGACTGTATCCTGAATGTTGAAAGGACCATGTCTGCCATGTTGGCCAAATGGTTGAAGGTATTGTGAAAATGCAAAGATACTGAATGCCAGAAAAGTAAAAGTGAGACTGTATCTGAGAACAGTTTGGTAAGCAGCCTGGTAGTGTGCCAGTCAAGGCACTGCCATATGCTCTTCCTCTTGAGGGGCACAGCCTAGACGTGGGTGTCTGAGGCATGTTGGCCCTGGTCCCAGCCTGATCTGTTTCCAGAATGTGACTTTAAGCCCAAGAAAGGGGCATCTGCAAGAAGCTGAGAAAGTTCCAGCCAGCAAGCTGCAAGAGCCTGTCCAAAAGAGGGGTCAGCACAAGCTACTGCCTACAACTCTGCTAAAGCTACCTGCACAAATTTTGTCTACTTAATATCTACCTGACAGAATCCTTTTGGCCCTAATATGTCTGACTACAGAACCATGAGTATGCAGATTAGCTCTGCATCAGAAGGGGACTATAAATAATTGTTTGTGTTTGCCCAGTTTAGTATCTAAAGCCCAAGCTACCTCAGTGAGGGAATTACCTGTTTATCTACAGAGTTAAAGTTTAATGAATCCATCTTAAGGCTAATCTCATTTTCCGTTAAGGGCCCCAACACTGGCCAACCAACTGCAACATATCAGGCCTGCAATAATAATTTATTTTATTTATTTATTTATTTTAGCTTTTGTTGACCGGGTAAGTGCACTAGACAAATCCTGCCTATTTTCAGGCACGACCCAGGGGAGGGGGATACAGATGAATGCCAACTGACCTTGAACCACATTAAGCTGTTGGTGGTATTTTTAGTGAATGAGGGTAATTTAGCCAGGACACCGGGGAAATTCCCCTACTCTTTCGATAAGTACCTATGGGATCTTTAACATCCACCTGAACTACCACCAATCCAGGCAGATGGGACCTCGGTTTAACGTCTCATCCGAAAGACGGCACCTCAGAAGTGCAGCACCCCTCTCATGCTGCACTACAGTGTCAGTACTGGGATACTAACCCAAGTGCCAGATGTGGGAACTGAACCCACAGCCCTCTGATCTCCCGGCCTCAGAGGCAAGTGTGCTACCTACTGAGCCACTGACACTGAATTTAGTACCGAGTACCCAGAGGTATAGAATTGTGGGGTCCTATTATAGACTGGGGACTGATACCAGTTGGGAATAATGTAATGCTTAACACCTATGCAGCTAGATAGATGAAAAGAAATCCTGAATACATCAGAAGGTTATGGGTGGCTTAACCTGACAGTGGTTTGGGTCTAAAATGCCAAATGATTGTTTCATGCAATGTCAAGAATACGGATCAATCTGTTGTTTAACCTCTACTTCCATTTTACCCTTCCTAACCCTCACCCCAGCGTAAATAAATTATTGGTTAACTGTTTTTTATGAATCTGGTGTGTAAGCATATTATTAGAGTGAGCCTTTAATTCAAAATTACTGTATGTGTTTGGGGTTTTGCTAACTGTTTATCCATGTGTGGGGTGGCAATCTGGTTATGTGGGTGGATACAGCATCCCAGGGGGTTGTATCAGGGTTTTATCAGACCCACTTAAAGTAATACTCTGGGTGGAGGCACTGCACAATAATGTTATCTATGGGAAAGAACCAGTTTAAATCAAAATAGGAACCCAGGCTCCTCAACTTTGATATGGGCCCACAAGGCAGGGGGAAGTAGCCCTTTGATACCCGGTGCCAGGGTTACACAAATGGAGGCACTACTGGGATGTTCTGTTACCTATGTCATGCCCAATATGGACCACGCCCCACCTCGCTAAGCACTGTGACCCTTAAAATGGTAACATGTATTGAGAGTAATGGAAAGTGTTTTGGCATCAGTTTTGCTCTAGGCTGTTCATTGCTGGCCTAGGGATATTAGCGGGAGTGCACGTCCCCAAGTGGCCAAAAGTGGAAATGCACCAAATGGTATGCCAGCTGAAAGTCTATTACTGCCAAGGGTTCCTGTGGAGAATGTAACATCTGCTAATGCCCACTGTTGTTTGCAACTGTTTTAGTATTGCTTAGACCGTTTGCCTCTGTCTAGATTAGAACATTGTGGCTGCCAATGCTAGCTAGGAACCTATATGTCTAGTTAGGCTGAAATTGCTTAAACATTTGGGAACTGGTGAAAGTGATCTCTCTTTAGTGCCAGTCATGCCATAGACTTGGCGTGGATGCCAAGTTTTCTCGGGCAGAGGAGAGTGTAACCCCCCCGTGGGGCTTACCTAACAATTGTAACCCTTAACCCCCTTCCCCCATCAGCTAATGTGCATGCTCAGAGTCACGGTTTTACATTTCAGACACTGCCTTCAACATGTTTGAGTGTTCATTTTAGCAATAGATTTACTTTGCTGTGTCAATGGAACTCTCACCAACTGATCTGTACCGGACCACATACAACTTATGAGCATGAATTATTTACTGTATGTGGTCAGATACAGATCAGTTGGCAGCTGCCCTTGGCAGGGTGAGGAAGGTTGTGCCAGTCACCATCTTTGGTCGGGATGGGGTGTAGGGTGGTGTGTTACTGCATACCATGGTAGGAGGGTGGGGGGACACTAAACTATGGAAATGAGAATTTTTTTTGTTTTATTCATTACAAAGATCAGGGCAGGGGAGAGGGGTCTCTACACTTTGGAAAAGAGGATTGGATGTTATTTTATATTATTTCCATGATTGGGCAAGTGAGGGGGGTCCCTACACTATGGCAAAGGGGATCAGATGTTATTTCATATGATGTCAGGGATTGAGCCAGGAAGAAGGGGGTCTCTGCATGATGGAAAAGGGGATCGGATGTTCTTTTATAATATTTCTGTTATCAGGATGGGGAAGGTGGTCTCTACACTATGGCAAAGGGAATCGGATGTTATTTCTTATTATATCAGGGACCAGGCCGGGGGAGGGGGTCCTGCACTGTGGAAAAGGGATTGGATGTTCTTTTATATTATTTCCATGATCAGGATGGGGTGGGAGTCCCTACATCAAGACAAAGGGGATCGGGGCTTCTTAATATGTTTACCACAGTGATCAGGGCTTGAGGGAGAGGGGCATGTACCCAGGCCTCAACTGTGTGTGGGGCACCACCCAACCCCATGCATAGGTAAAGTAGAGTTTCAAAATCATATGCACTGGTGCAGCTGGTCATAGTTATGCCTTGGGGGGGTTGAATAGTGCAATGCGTGGCGTATGCATGTCGGACCCCTCATTTGCATTCTCACATCACAATATTCTGAAAGAAGGTGCAGTCAGGTTTGTGGGGTGCATCGGGGGCTTCTGAATATTGCCACACCCTGATGGCCTCGCAAGTCCATTGATGCTCAGCACATCTAGGGATGCACTATGCATCTTTTCTGAATATGTGGGCCCTTGTCTGCAACATGTTTAGGAAATCAAAACACATGCATGCACTAGTTTAAATGAGATTTGCATCATGTTTAAAGGGCATGTGCAGGAAGAGTGGACCATTGGAGATAAAGTCAGATGTGGCAGCTATGCCAGATATTACTAATACCACCCTAAATGTGCATTAAATGTCAAACAGGAGCTAGTCATTCCAGTTTCAACAATCAAGGTGTCTGCAAGTATTGTTTTTAAGGGTAGTAAAAAAAAGTTAAAAGCTGGTAGTGTCCCTTTAAATTAGAGTGTTCTATGAAGATTTAACTGTTCCTGTTTGATTTCACTGCTCTGTTGTGAGTGCAGCAGAGGTCATTAATGTCATCAGACATTGCTCAAGCTGCTCTTCTGTTGGTTTAGGATTCCATTATGACCTGTCTAAAGTGATGATTAATGGCCTGAGTAAGGATAAATGACATCCTCATTAAAATGCTTCCATGGCTAAACTAAATTATCTGCAAGGTCTGACTCATATAAACTGTATAAATAAATATGAGTTTGCTACAGTTCAGTACCTAGGTTATAGTCTGTGTTTGCTGATTTTATCTTAATTTTCAAACTCTAAAGTTTCAAGATCTACAGTACATGGTTCCTCTCTTTACAAGGAAATGAAGCAGTTAACGGGGGAATAGTTCCTATGGATCTGTATTGTTTAGAAATAATGTAATTTATAAGACAATACAGGAGAATTGCTCTGGATTTATAGGGAAGTTCCAAACTGACCTGGGAGTCCTGAAATCTTGATGTGGTGTGACACACATCACAAACTGTGCCTTCTGCAAGGCCACACTCAACTAGAGAACATTGTTCCATACTCACCCACTGGTGCCTCAAGTGGCTGAGCATTTATACAGAGGTGCACAAATGCTGTAGGAGCCAGGTGTACTTACACTGCAGGATTTCAAGTTCACATGACTTCAGCACAAGTGCAGTTGCTTTTTAAGATGACTCAAGTTCAACACATGCATAGTGCATAGAACACCTTTAGAAAATACCTTCTACTGGAAAATACATGTAACAAGTGACCCCCCCCAATAAAATACTGGATTAAAGTGCAAAGCCAGAGCTGTGGCACTATGGAAAACAGTATATAGTCGAATCAATGGTATAATGACAAAAAGAAATCTGCTGCATGTTAGAACTATAATTATACAAACATACTGTACAGTACAAACTTTTGCAGTATATAATAAACATTATTTCTCATTGAGAGTTTAGAGATAGTATCAACAGACACATTTAATCATTTCTATTCTCCTCACAGCCACCACTGATTCTGCCCTACATGTTGGTACATTGCAGAGCAGGAACTGTTTATACAGCCTGCACTAAACAGATAAGAGACAGCGCTGGAACCATTTTATTAAATCAGGCCATGCGTCAGAGAGAGAGAGAGAGAGAGAGAGAGAGAGAGATCATTGACTATGAATATGTCTAAAATGCTTGGTACATTAATAAATGTCCATCACTTTTTCATTTAATATCAAAGAGAATTCATTTAAAAACATAAGCAGTATTCTTTCTAGACTCTGATGTACCATACATTTCAGCCTTATCTGCTTCTCCCCGTTATATGTGCCCTATCTTGTATGTAAATGGGTAATAACAGGATTACTACACTAAGAACTGATTTTTGATACCTGTATGCTGGGAGGAAATGTCTCAAAAGTGCAACATAGCAATTAATATCCAAGTGAATTTTGCAGGAAAAAAAATATGTCTGCTCAGCTCCCACAATCACTCATACTTGTTTGTGAGAAAAACCATCATGATTTATTTAAGCTGAGAAAACAAATCCTCTTAAATATTATGTATTTGCTAGGATTTCTCTTAAAATTCCTACTAGCTAAGGTTTCAATAATGTGATTTAAAGAGGCTTTGTTTTTGTTTCTTAACTGAAAATACAAAATAAAGCATCTCTCTCATTCTCTCCCTCTCTTCTATCCCCGGGAATATGCAATGGTCTGACTTAAAATAGACAATCTATCTTCAAGTGTGAAGGGCCAGGACCATAACTAGTTATACAAGTCCCACCACCTCACAAGTGATGATAAACTAATTATTTTAAGTCAGGCAAGTGCATGTTCAATTTATATAATATATGTTTACTAGGTACAATATCTTATAAAAAGGTAGGGAATTTGCTGTGTTCTGATTGGATGAGAAGGTTCGGAACATGTGCATTATGTGGTGACTGTCACAAACCCACTCCTGGGGGTCAGGCCCACTGAGCTCACAGTGCTCACCCTTAAGTGCAATCCATGATGGGGGAGGCAGGGATACCTTCCTCGTCCTTTTTGAGTGCTCACCGAGGTCATGACTGCACCTCTGCCACGAAGATCCATGGTGTCCCAATAACTCTGGATAAGGGCACAATACCAGTCTCGATTTTTGTGGCTAAATATGAATCCTTCCTTGGCTAATACACAAAGGAGGAATACCCAGGCATCACCCTCTCTTTGTAGCAGTGTAACACCTGATCTGGCCTTCTCCCTACAGGACGTGCAACAGCCTGGTTCAAATCCCTGCAGATTTGGATATGAGACTCTGGTATTCTCTCTGTCCTTCCAGATGCCCCTTACAGACCCTTTTACTCAATTTGGTTGCTATTGGTGAGACCCCTTTTGGCAATGACAGTATTCACAGACTATTAATAAACCTTCTACAGTCACACACACATGTAGAAATCTCACACAGGCAGAATTTCTTTAGGAAAAACAATCTTTTTACTAAAAATACTTAAAATACAGTTACAACTAAAAGCGTGTTAGAAAAGTTTTGGCTACAGCATAAAACAAATGAAAATGTGTATATAGAATAAAATGCTCTAGAACTGTTAGCTAATCTATACCTTAAAATTGTAGTGATTTGAAGTCCAGAAAAAGTAGATGAAAGTTTTGAGTTTCTTTTGTCCTTGGCAGCCACACTGGGTTTCAGCAGTTTGGCTCCTGGTGTGTGTCAAGCAGAGTGTCCAGATGAAAAAGTATGTGAATGCCCTGATCTGGGGCTATTTATAGGGATGGCCATCCCAGTCTGTGGATAGAGGCTGATCCTTCCATTTTAGGCCACCCGGCGTCACTCTTGCGCTTCCTCAGCACAATGTTCTGTTTACCTGGTAATGTCACCTTTCCTATTTTTATGACACCTGAAATTATGATCTCACGCAGGTTTGTTAGAAGGATGTTTCCTGTTTTTTTCTTTCATGTCATCAAAGGCAAGATCTTGGATCACAGCATCCTGTTTTTGAAGTTAAAAGGGCTATCTCCTGAACACTTTATTCACTTCTGTTTCCATTGGTCAGTTAACTATTGGAAATACCCCTTTGACCAGTTATTCCCAAAGCCTTTGACAATAACTTGTCAGATTCCTGGCAAGCCACTGGCCTGCAGGTCAAAGGAAGGTCAAAAATGTTTTTTTTAAAAATCTAGTCTTTTCTTTTGGTGCCTTTGTATTAACATTGGCATTTCTTGTTGGATGTACATATACATAGAATTACATAAGAAAAATATATACAACACAATTATATCTACAAATAAGGATGAGCAGTGGGGTAGCTCGCCACAATGACAACTACTGAGTTGGGAACTCTTCTGGTAATTAGGATGCAGTGCACCTACTGTAGATATCCATGTCTGCCAGAAATTTTTTCTGAAAAACGTTTCTGACATGCCATGCTTGTAAGGCTAATATCCTGACAACCGTTACTTGCCCAAATGATTAAAATCACATATTACAACATTTTAGAAACTGACCACTCCCAAACCCTATATAACATAATAAACAGAGTTCAACAACTTTCAAACATAAATATATCTTTTTTTATCTTTTTTTTCCACAGGTTTATTTTACTGGCCTCCATTTAACATTCATTTGTTGCCAGCATCTCAGGCAATCCCACACCATGTCCGAGGCACTCTTTCACCAGTCTGGTCTGCCCCCTCCACGCGGATGTTCCAGCACTCAGTACTTCAACACCGAGTCCACTTCATTACTCCACTTCTCACTCACTCATCCAGCCATTTCAATAATTTGCTTCACTTTTTACTGTTTTAAAGAGCTAGTGGAACCAAACACAGCTGACAGGAAAATGTTACATTTTTCTTTTCCCTTTTACTCATTAGAAAGTTTTGTTTGTTACAGTATTATGCTGGATGTGTGGAATGGCACTTTGCCTGGCAAATTGACATATCTTGTTTTATTCCTCCCACTACATCATCAGCACTGTGACCTCATTGACAGTGACATCACAGGTGATGGGCATGGTAGCTGCTGAGTGGCTGCTTCTGAGCAGCTGTGATGTCAGTCAGTGAGGTCACAATGCTGATGATGTAATGGCAGGAACAGAGCAAGAGATGCCAGTTGTCAGTCATAATGCTGTTCCAAACATCACACCTCTAACACCAGGTAAAAAAATCTTCTAATTAACCAAAGGAAAATTAAAAAGTACTGCAGATACTGTATAAAAGGCAGTAGTTGACAGCTTTTAAAAGTTAATATTAGTTTTAGTCAGTACATTGGGGGCTCGATTCTGAAAAGGCCCTTAGATTGACGCAAGCTTCAGCAACAGGCAGCTTGCATCAATGGCTGGTGCACCGGGAACCCTGTGCCTGTTGTCTATTGGGCAGGGTCCCGGTGGCAAAGTTCTGTGACTTGCGGCAACCATGGCCAGGTGCTAAACAGCGTGTGCATTGGGAAGGTAAGCCACTGGGTGGCTGTGTGCCATGCTAGAGTGGTCTAGCAGTCCCCCCTACATGCCTGTAGAGGTAAAAAGTGTTGGTAAAACATTAAAAACATTACCTGGTGATATAGTGACCCCTTCCCTGATCCCCGATGTCCCCAATATTATAGTAATAAAAACCCCAGTGGTGGTATAGTGGTCCCTCTCCCTGATCCCTGATGTCCCTGAAATTATAGTAATAAAATCCCCATGGTGGTATAGTGGCCCCCCTCCCCGATCCCTGCTGTGCCTGAAATTTATGTATCCAAAATAACCCTGGTGATCTAGTGGCCCCACACCCAATAGTGCCCTACCACCCCGCTCCCCCTCCATCCTGTAACAGAGCTGGCAATTAGCACAGCCCACCACTCATCACCACAGGCAACTGCTGACTGAGCTCTGAATGACTGCGTACTGTATATAGTACACGCTCAGTGAGCTGTCAGTCACTGAGTGCATACTATATACACTATGCACTTATTCAGAGCTCAGTTGATGGCTGGCTGTGGTGGACTGTGGCAGTTGCTAAGTCTGTTGTGGAATGGGGAGAGTGGGGTGGTAGGGCAATGCTGGGTGGGGGGTCCACTAGACCACCAGGGTTGTTTTGGATCCATTAATTTTGGGGACATCAGGGATCTGGGAGGGGGGCCACTATACCACCATGGGGGATTTTATTACTATAATTTCAGGGACATTGGGAAGCAGGGAGGAGGTCAGTATACCACCAAGGGGATTTTTATTGCACTAATATTGAGGACATCAGGGAGGGGGGACTGCAGCACATTGCCACTACCGGGTCAACTGTCCGCTTGGTGAAATGTCTAAGTACCCTTACACCAGCCCTGGCTGGTCTAAGAGAATTTAGAAATGTCACCACTGGAGGAGTTGTGTGAATCATGATTCAGGGATTTGGCAGCATGCTTGTGCCTCAAGCCCTTGGTGCCATGCCACAGTGCAATGCGTGGCCCGAAGGCACCACAAGCCCTGTTAGGTGCAGACTGCATGTGGTAGGTGCAGCCTGCCTTTGTGAATCAATCCCAGGGCATCATTTGGCACAAGGGGCACTTTGCACCAATCCTTGGGACATAAGCCCCTTGCGCTGCCCTAGGAGCTTTGAGAATTGTGCCCTAGGTCTTTAACTTCACCTGCTGCTGGCTCCAATCTGTGACTCATACTCTCACTGGCAGTGACCATGGCTCCTCTCACTTGTAGTGAACAGAAAGATCAGTCTCTTTCTCCTGGGGTTCTCTCTCTTACTACAGTAAAGCTTGCAAACAAACAGTTGGAAAAAAAGCTGAATAGTGTATTTAATATATTTAAATCTGCATAAAACTGAAACCAAAAAGAAAGCCTTTTATACACAACAATGCTACATAGTGAAACTGTACCAATGGTACTACATAGTGCGCTGCAAAAGGATCTTTTTTATTTATTTCTACAGTAAAAATGTCTTTTTTTACATTATTTACTTATATTTAAATTTATTTCTATATATTCCAATATTCTTCTAAGGGACCCATTTTAAAAGCTCAGTAATACATTCTGGGGATGGTGGTTGCCACAGGTCAATGCATGCCCATGGCAGAAGTCATTTGGTGCAAGCACCTCAGGCCTCACATCGCCCCTGGGACATACATTAACCCATGATAAGCACCACCTCAGCATGTCTTGTTACTTACAAAATTGCTGTTTGAAGATCTAACTGCTTCTCTCTGATTTCAGCTGCAGGATTCAATGCTGTACTAGGCAGTTGTGATGGCTTCAGTAGTGCGAATGACGATCTTTGATGGTACAGTATTCCATTGTGTTTCACCTGAAGAAGGGACCTATGAGACCCTGAAAGCTTGCGTAAAATTCCATCTTTGTACAAGACTTTTGTTGGTCCAATAAAATGTATCAAACCATCCAGTGTCCATTGTGATGATACAGCAACGTATTTTCTATATCTTGCTGTTAGTGTTGTCATTGGCAAAGGTGTCACTTGTATCTTGTCATCCTTATCCCCCACCCCACTCCCTTCTCCACTCCTGGTGAATAAATAAATAGGGGAAATGTCATGGCTGCACTGCAGATGTCATTTTATTCTAAGAGTGCTTTCAGAACCCAATGACTTCACAAGTGCATAGCCATGAGTAAGGTCTGCATGTTTTGGAAACACAAATGAACATAAATGTGATGTTTTTAGTTAAGCCATGACGTTCAGGTTTTGCAATGGCCTTAGTTTTTCACTCATTGTACTGTATATTGGTGCATGTACGGGCTTTATTACAGCCATGTATTTATTCATTTTATTTTGTCATGTTTTGTTTTGTGCTATTTGTGCTTTAGCAGTGTACTTCTGCTTCTTTCTGCCCATTGGGCTGTTGTGTTTGTCCTAGTTGCTATGGCACTATCAGAATGCTCACAAACAATGTTCAAGATCATCTTGTGAGAGTTCGAACAGCTAGTCATAAATCAAGATCCAGTTGGAAGTTTGGATATCTTTTTTCGAGTAATGCAGGTTAATTGAGAGAATAAATTAATGGTGTGCAGAACCTGCAGGGTGAGAAATGAGCCACCCAAATTTGTGTGGCTTGATACTGACAAAACCAAAACCAGCCATGCCAGTTTGGCACTGGTTCATATCAACTGGAGTCTCTTTTCTGACAAAAAAGCTCAAACTCCACCGTCCATCTGCCAAGACAGCACCCTGACCTCCAGAAAGTACCCCCCAAAAAAATATTTATTTAAACTGTGAGATCAGAGCTCTGACACCACGCAGCGACACTCCTTCTTCCTAGCAAGCAATGCGAGAGACTGTGATCGGACATGAAATTGATGGGAATCTCCCAGCATTGAACATGCCGTGCTTCTGGCATTGCAGGTGGGTGGTTGAATAAACAGGAGGTCAGTCAAGGGAACAAGTGGGCAGTGGTTCATTCACTCAAGTGAGCAGGTGGTCAGTCAAGTGAATGAGTGGTTCATCGAGAAAGTGGAAGATCAACAGAGAGGAGTGAGCAAGTGAGTGAGTAAGTGAAGTGAAGATCATCGGCTTCGGCTTTGTTGCTTAGTTAATAATCTTTCTGCTGGTCTATGTGCAAGTGTGGTGGACTAAGAAGAGGTAAAGAGCATCAGATGCTGCCAGATGCTGTTTGACTTCCAAGTTGTTATTTTACTCCTCCCAAGTACCAACCAACCACATAGGGAAGCTGCTACTCAAAAGCAAAATATACTATCTCATACTGCAAGCTAGTCTGAAATCTATGATGCTGTTGCTTATGGAAAATTAAACACTGTTCAAATAAATCCACATGTTGTTGCTGTTTCCATAGTGTCTTAAGCTTGTACATTTTGGAGGTTAGTGGCCTCTCAGCAGAGACTTGGGGAGAGTGCAGGGTTGCATACTTTATACTGGCACAGGGTGCATTTCAGCAAAATGGGGTAGGAATGTGTATCCTGGGGTAGGGTGAGTGTTAGGAGACCAAGGTAGGATATTTTTACTGGGGCATGGTGGGTGTGTCTGCATAACATAGAAACATAGAAGTTGATGGCAGATAAGGACTGCAAGGCCCATCCAGTCTGCCAATTTCTTTTTCTACCTTATGAATGTGCCATAGGCCTTTGCTCTGTCAGTGGCCTATCTATTTATACTCATCTGCATTGCTCCCTTATGCCTATCCCATGCCTGTTTGAAGCCCTGCACTGTATTTATAGCCACCACTTCCTGAGGTAGGCCGTTCCATGAATCCACCACCCTTTCTGTGAAAAAGAATTTCCTCACATTACTCCTTAATCAGCCTCCCTCTAATCTCATGCTGTGTCCTCTTGTCCTGCTATTTTTCTTATATTAAACATGTTAGACTCTTTCACCTTGTTAATGCCTTTAAGGTGTTTGAATGTCTCGATCATATCACCTCTCTCCCTCCTTTGCTCAAAGGTATACATATTGAGCTCCATTAATCTGTCCTCATATGTCTTTTAATACAGTTCCTGTACCATTTTGGTTGCCCTTTTCTGGACTGCCTCAATTTGGTTAATGTCCTTGTGAAGGTGTGGCCTCCAGTACTACGCAGTACTCCAGATGGGAGCCTAACCAGTGTCTTGTAAAGAGGGATTATTATCTCCTTCTTATGACTTGTGATACCCCTACTAATACACCCTAACATCCCCCTAGCCTTACCTACTGCTTTAGAGGTCTGCTTGGATGAGTTTAGATCATCAGTGATGATGATGCCCAAGTCTCTTTCTTCCTTTGTGACTGCTAGCAACTCCCCTCCCAGCCTATAGGTGGCTTCAGGGTTTCTCTTCCCTATGTGCATGATCTTGCACTTCTTTGCATTAAATCCCAGTTGCCACTCTTCTGACCGTTTTGCTAGTTTATCCTGATCTCTTCTCATTCTGCCCACCCCATCTGGATCATCTACTCTGTTGCAGATATTGGTGTCATCTGCAAACAGACAAGCTTTACCCTCTAGCCCATCTGTAATGTCACTAATGAAGATATTGAAGAGGACTGGCCCCAGGACTGATCCCTGAGGTACCCCACTTGTGACTTTCATCTCTTCTGACTGTATACCATTTACTACCACTCTCTGTTTTCTGCCCATCAACCTGTTTGCAACCCAGTTGACCAACTTCTGACCCACTCCAAGCCTACCCAAGCTTAATTATCAATCTTCTATGTCGAACAGTGTCGAAAGCTTTGCTGAAGTCAAGGTACTAAACATCAACTGCTCCCCCCTTTGGTCCACCACTCTGGTTGCCCAGCAAAGAAATCTATGAGATTAGTTGGACAGGACCTTCTTTTTGTAAACCCATGCTGTCTTGTATCCTGTGCCCCTATGGATTCCAGGTGTTGCACTATCCTTTCCTTAAGGAGTGCTTCCATAATCTTGCCCACTACTGAGGTAAGACTGACTGGTCTGTAGTTCTCTGCCTCCTCCCTACTAACACTCTTGTGGAGCATAAGAGGGCAAGGAAGAGAATATCACTCAGGGAATGTATCAGTAGATGGGGCAGGGATGTATATGCAAAAATGGTGTCAGGGAAAAGGGGGCTAATTTATATTCAAAACCAAAACCAGAATGAAAATCAGAACCCAGACGAGGAGTGATTTTACAAAACCCAAACCAGAACCTCCCTGTTCTGCACACCTTTAGAATAAATAGTGATGACAAGTCAACTGTAAAAATAAATGGTGTGGACAGGGCAACTGAGATAATAACCTATTTACTCTCACATTTGCTCTGTTATAAACAAAAATATAATGTATACAATTGGAGGAATACACAACAGGGCTGAATAAAAATGGTTATTCAGCTCTAGTATTCTCCTCCATAGTGAATAATGTTATTTTCCCTACAGCCTATATTATTTTTCCTGTAGCCTCATCACAGTAGCATTCAGTGTTCCAAAAGACATTCACTCTAAAATGTTGCAAATAATGCTGACTTAGATGAATTCGGGGGCCCCGCTTTGCTCCATCACTCATTACTAGGCAACATTGTTGGTAACATTTTAAAGTGCATATTAAGCTTATTTTTGCATTCCCCATGGAATATTCCCTATTATATAATGTCAGTGAGTATTAAAAAATTGCAAATAAATACATTTGTGCTCATGATCAGGGAAGCTGGACTGAAAATAATTAATTTATTCCCACTCCAGCTAAGAGGACAATGGATATTTTCACTCCAGCTCCATATTGGGCTGAGCAGAATCTTCCATTATACCTACCATTCTGTCCAGGCCTGCTAGTAGAAAAGATACAAAAAACATTATTTTACAATCAGAATTGCACAACTGAGAATCAGCATTGTATAAATGGCATATGCCGTAGTCTGCATGAAAATAAATTATTCATTTTTGAATAGCTGGTTATAACCTCTATAGACCTCACTTTGCCAATTGTGAGGTCAACAGAGGTCATAACCCGCTGTTCAAAATAAATCATTTATTTTCATGCAGCCCATGGCATGTCCCCTATTTATAAAAAGGATAGGGACAGTACTGAAACCTGACTGATTTAAACAACATTCTAAACAACAGCTATATGATACAGTGCTGATGTAAGTCTCTGTAACTTTACAACTCACCATATGTAATGTACTGGTTGTTGTCAACGTTGAAAATAATAACATAAAATATTTCATGATAAAAAACAACATTCTAAACATATTTTAATAACCCACAAGTATCAAAAAAGCCTCAGTACTTGTGTCCTCATTACAATGGGAATCTACAATCTATGGGATTGCCAACATGTCGGCCCTCAACAAAATCCGCCTCATCCTAAATAAGGCTTGCAGGCTAATCACTGGGGCCCCTAAGCTCACTCATACCTGCCAACTCTATGATCTTGCAGCAATGCTTGACCTCGACGAACGCCTGTTATACCAAATGTGCCTCATTTAAAAAAAAACCTTACTAGGACTTTCTCCTCCCGGGCTGTCTTCCGCCCTCCTCCCAGCACAGCCCCTTGTCAGCACCCGGACCTCCAGCAATGCCACCTTCCTGGTTCCTCGTGCTAGGACTTCACTTGGACAGAGATCTTTCTGCCATAGAGCCCCCGCTTGGTACAACACTCTTCCTCGGCCATCACTGATACCACCACCATCTCCACTTTCAAAAATGCCCTCAAAAGCGAGCTATTCAGCAGGCACTGCTGCTCCTGTGCCTAACGGATGCTCTAACCCCCCCCTTCTCTGACAATGCCCTCTGGGCTGCTCCGTCCCCTCGCTTCCTTATTACCTATCAACTTCTCTGTTCCCATGATTCCGTCTACCGACTGTATCTTAACTGACTGGAACAAACCACGTTGCACTCCTATGCTGCTTATACTTATCTTAGTTGCTACCCAGCCCTCTACGGTTCATACCCCCGTCTCCTGTACTACTCCTGTCCCAGGCACTACACTTGTGTAATCAGATATCATGTCACCTGTGTGACTGCTCTATCGAGTTACCTGTACTGCGACTGTCTCATGCAGTACGTTTCTTGTAATCTGGCACAGTCGACCTGTTTGGCTGTATTCTCATCTACATGACATACCGTTATGCTGCTAAATCCCTTTTATTCTTAGTTGTCAATTATACCATATTTTGCTCTGTATTACACTACAAATGTTGCTGTTACCATGTGCCTTTAATGCATGTCTGTTTTTCCTTTTTTTGTTATCATGCGCTGCTCTGTATGTACCCTCTTTCTGTATTACCTATATTATCTGTTTTATTCTGTATTTTCTACCATTGTTGACGAGGTACCTTTGGAAATGAGCCTTTGGCTCAAAGGTTGTAAACTGATTGCTTTATAAATAAATAAAAAATAAATAAATAAAAAAGAAAGAAATCCATGTGTCATTGATTGATTTTTGGCAGCCATTGTTTTCCACTGCCACTCTTGCTCTCCTCCCACTCTGGAACAGCTACTGAACATGATCCCGCTGTACTGGTGCAAAAGGTCTGAAGATGCATTTTATTTATTTGAAATGCAGCAGTTATTCACTCTGATAGCTCTTCTCTTTGAGTCGGACTGCACTCTTTTGAACACCCTCCTGACCTGCAGATGGTTATGTACTTGACCCAGTGAGGTGTAGACCACAGATACTTTTGTCAAACTCGTTTTCATAGATGGTACCAGGGTACCATCAAGACCATAAGGAAATCTTGGTCTTGCCAAAGCATGCAGTAGAGTGCACATATTTTGTTTAACAATTATATATTATTTTTTGATGAATACTTTGATTCATTTTTCTATTTTATTTCAGTTACCTAGGTACCCATTTTATTTTTGCAGTTTAAAGTTTATTAACCTTATTACCAATAATACAAACAAAGCAGATATTTGTACATAGAGACCACTTGCATTAGTCACCAGTTACTCTTCAATATGCCCTTCCCCCTCCCTTAATCCTCCCTACCATCCTTTCCCACCCTTTCCCCCCACCCTTACCTACTAGGGCGACAGGTGGAATGACATACCATGCTAAGATTTATCCTATCTGGGTTAACTTCATGACTCACTAATACATACTTAACATATAAACCACCTTATAGTGAGTAGAGAGCATAAAGGGGGTCCCATATCATTTTAAACCTGCTCATTGTATTATTCAAATTAGCAATGGCTTTCTCAGTGTGTAAATTTGCCAAGATTTCTGTTAACTATTCATTATAGGAGATTTCTTGTTGGTCAAGCCAATGTCGTAATACCAACTTCTTGATGGACATGGCAATGAGTGTTATATGATACTTCCAGTTACGAATTTTAATACCGGAAAGGTCTCCTAGGAGACAAATTTCAGGAATAAATAAATCCTTAAGACCTAAAAGGGGATCCGTAAGTTGCATAATATTGTGCCATAGTGGGGATACTTTCGGCATGCCCAAAAAATATGGAATAACGTGCCTTCCTGTTGTTGACATCTTACACATAATGTGGTGGTCTTTATTATTGCCTTAGGGCCTCTGCTGAGTGCTCCCAGTTCCTTGCGGAATGGAATGGAATGAACTATCCCAGGTTTATGGCCAAAGGATCATGTTAAAGTATGTCTAAGTTGGATAACCCTGAATATATGCCTATTGGAAATGCCAAATTTGGAGATAATTTCCTGAGTTGAAAGCCATGTGTGATTGTCATTAATAAACCCGGAGGCCTCCAAGTCCTGTAATATAGGGAGCCAAGACTGAGGGATCGGTTTTCCCGCTATCTTAAAGTGAAGATTGCCTACTATAGGTTGATTACGATCCTTAGTATGATCATACCTAAGGTATTGACAAATCTGTGCATGAATTTTTAAGGATGTAGAAATTGCCAAGTTTTTAAGTTTTAGGGGGAGGAGACTTTCCTTGAAATGTAACAATCCCTCAGGGCTTAAACCAGATGCCTGTATTAGCGACAATTCAATTTTAAGCCAGGTCAGAGCCACATATAAATTTCCTTGGGATATCCATCTCATGTATTTGTTAATATGCAATGCCCCAAAATCTAGGTACCCATTTTATAAGCTCAATAACATACTCTGAGGTGTTGTTTATGCTGTGATAAATGCACTTCTAGGGGTTATACAGCACTTGGACTGCTGCCCTGTGTCTCACTACACCCCTAAGCTTGTGTTTGTCATAGCATAACCAACATCCCAGTGTTCTTGTGTATACCATGGGAGGTCAAATAAATCTGCCGCATAAAACATGGTATTTTACATATCAACATAGATACAGTATACTCCACTTGAAGGGGAGGCACTTGAATGGGACTTCTGCTTAATTGGAACGTCTCTCTGGGCACCAAATTTGCTCCTATGCTATTCTATGGCAGTGGTGTACTTTTAATTGGGATGGCCATTTCATTTTAATGGGATGATTACTGGCCAGGCACATGTAATTATTGTGTATCTGAAACCCTGTCAGCAGCCATTAGTGAGCAATTAGCGGCTCATTAACTGCTCAGAGTTTAAATAGCAGCATGCTATTCAGTTGCATCAGGTGTTTAACCATTAATCCAGAGCTTCATGATGGTAGCTAAGCATGTAGATCTTACTCTAACAGACAAAGTTAAAGTTTTGGAGCCCCTCCAGGAACCAAACACGTCCCTCACGATTGTTGCATGGAAATTCGGCGTCTTGAAGAGTCAGGTGGGTAGAATTGCCCAAAACAAACAAAGGATTCTTATGGAGTGGAATGACAATCAGAATCCACTGAGAAAATGCAATTGTGAAGGTAAGGACATGTTAGTGGACGATGCCCTTCATGTTTGGTTTTCTCACGTAGTAAGTCATGGGGCTCGGTTATCGGGACCTGTCCTGAAAAAGAAAGTAAATGAACTGGCAGAGCATATGGAGCACAATTTTGAGGCTACTGATGGATGGTTGTCTCGCTGGAAAGCGAGACATAACATAGTTTTTAAGAAAGAGCACGGCAAGAAAATGGACGCTGATGCTCCTTCAGCAGCCGACTGGGTAACCCATGTTCTGCCTTGTTTGTTATCCGATTATGCCTGCTGTGACATCTGGAACGCAGATGAGACAGGTCTATTTTACTGCAGCTACCCAGACTAGGGGCATACCCATAAAGACAATGAACTTATTGTCGGATAAAAGGCAAAAGATTGTGTCTCCCGGTTGTGTTGCTGCAACTTACTGGGGAGGGAAAAATAGCCTTTGATGGTCATCAGTAAGAGCCGCCAATCACGCTGCCTACCAAAAAATCTCAATTCCCTCTCAGTGACCTACACAAACAGTGCTAATGCTTGAATGACAGGATCAATTTTCTTTGCCTGGCTGGCAGACTGGAACAGTAAGCTTAAGCGCAGCCGCTGAAAAATCATCCTGTTCATTGACAATTGTAGTGCGCACCCTCCCGAGTTTGTTGGTAAATTTAGCCAAATAAAGATTGTGTTCCTCCCACCCAACACCACTAGCTTGATCCAACCACTCGACATGGGAGTGATAAAAAAACTTTTAAGGTCACTACAGGGCAAAGTTTGCAACAAGAATAGTGGGAATAATCGACAGCGGCAGCTCTTCTTTGGCAAATGAGACTGCTCACAGTCTGACACTGTACGATGCAATTCTCATGATCCATTGAGCTTGGGGTGCAGTTAAAGACTCAACAATCTGCAACTGCTATCATAAAGCTGGCTTTTTACCTAAAGACTATGTGTCCAGTGGAGCAGCTGTGGCTGACGTTGCAGACACTAACGTCCTTGCCAACAATGAGAGATCACATCACATGACTGCTGATGAATTTGAGAACTTTGTGAACTTAGACCGTGGTGAGCCGACTGAGGGAGAGATCTCTGTTGAACAGATATGTGCCTCAATTAAACCTGCAAATGAGGAAGGAGAACAAAACAATGAAGACTGTGACCTAGACCAGCCGCTGAGATCGGTGAGCAACAAGGAGGCACTTGGTTGCATTGCCACACTGAGAGACTTGTGCACTGTGCAAGATAAGGTTCGAGAGCAAGAAATGCTTTTTGAAATGGAAAGCCACATCCTGAAAAAAATTTTGGAAGCTTCAAAACAGAGGAGAATGATTGACTTCCTATGCTCTGCAGATAAGTGAACCACCAGCTGTTTTTTTAATGATTTTAATGATTGAATAAAATAAAAGTCTGCACTGCAAAGAAGTCAATCAAGCATAAAAAAGCTGTAATTACTACAATCACTGTGTGTTATGTGTATGTTGTGTTATGTTTTGTCCCTTACCACATTGTTTTGAGTGTCTTTTTCAGTTTTGTACAGTACTTATCTTTTGTTACGTTGAAGAGATAGCACTTCTGTTTAACGGGATGATCGCTTAAAGGGGACGTTTACCATGCCACGGAGCCAACCCCTTTAAACGGCGTCTACTGTACTAGTAAAATTACACTGAAAAAATCTTGTTATTTTACTAGTAGCTATGCCATTTAAACGCCATGTTTTACACCAGATATTCAATGATGTGTCATAAAATACTACTGTTAATGTATACGGTTAAGGGTCATTGCTGCCTTGCATTTGTGGCTCCACATTTCTCAATCACTTGTTGTAAGGGAGCAATGGCAGTAACATTCTACAGTAAATAATCACATTATAAGCTACCTCATTGACTATTCCATATATACACACACAACAGGAGTCAGGGTAAAAATGCTGAGACAAATATGTTGTTGTTCATGTTGTCACAATAGATATTTTTGAGGTTACTGTTGTTACAGTGGAAAACTGAAACAATCAGTGCAGCTTTCACAGTGCTGATGATATCACAATGCCTACTGCAGCACTGAAACCAGATGTAAGAATCAAAGAAAAATAGCAAAATCTTCATACTGCAGATTTAAAATCTATAATTTGTAAACTACTGTTGTCTTCAGTGTATTGAATGATCAATGCGCTGACTCACAATAGGCAGTTTATCATCACTTGTGAGTGGGCTGGACTTTCACAGCTCTGCTACACATGAGTTATGGTGCTGTCCCCTCACAGTTGAAAATAAATTGAATAGCCTGCATCAGCCCATTGCATTTATGTTGCAGCCAGTGTGGCTTCCGTACCTACAAAATAAGATCAAATCAGGAGGAGATTGTTCTAACCATGGAAGTACTTCAAAGTAAGAGTTTATATTTGTAATCAGCCCACTCACTCATCAGACACTATTTTTAGTAAAAATATATTGATTTTTAGTTTTATTTTTATACCATCAGACTTCTACGTGCCAATATCTCATTGATATATCATAGAATCATAGAAGCTTGATGGCAGAAAAGGACCATACCGGCCCATCTAGTTTGCCCTCCCTCCCACACCTCCGCTTCCCTGCCAGCCCTCACCCTCCCCCCCGATACTCAGCCCCATATGCTTAACCCATGCCCTCTTGAATTCTTCCACCAATTTAACCCCCATCACTCTATCTGGTAGTCTGTTTCAGGATTCTATGAAGAAACACCCTCTCACATTGCCCCTGTATCTTTACCCACTGTATATTCACCCACTTTTTCAGGGCTGCTCTGTGTAAAACTAAATAATCATATTTGGCTCCCTTTGACGAAATGAGCTGAAATTTTGTATGTGTTGTACAGGAGGCAAGGTCTTGATATGTGGAAATTTCTGTGGTGGCAGCTTGAGCGGTTTCGGAGACACAGGTGTCATTTCTAGAAAAAAAAATATATTTTTCCTATACTTAACATTATTATTTTTATTTTGCTCTCACTTACAGCCTACATGGAAAGGAATTGTTGCCCCAAACTTGCAGGGGACATGTGCCATGTCCCAAGGTAGTGCCTGTGACAGGTCTGGTAAAAAAATATCAAAGGGTTCCAGAGTATTAAGCTTTGAATGTTAGTGTTTTCCAACTTGTGCATGCGCAGTAAGGGTTTTGAGATAACGTTCTGCAGCAAAAGTAAAATTGTGATATTGTTAGTGCCCATTTGGCTTTTGGGCCACTTGTCTAGCAGGGCACCAAGCATTTTTTTGTGCCATGCCAACCACCATCTTGTTGATTATTTCCACAAACTGGCAAGCATGGAAAATAAATAAAAATGCTGGAACTGTGATAAACAAACATCAGAACCTAGCTAAATTGGACTCATTTAGCTAGACTCTGATGTTTGTTTTTGAAAATTATGCCCACAAATGCCTTATCTAGGCACCCAAAATCCCAGGTGCCCAGTCTAGCGAGAGGAGCACTTCCCCAGCATTCTCTGTATGAGAACACCAGGAATTTCTTGACTTCTGTAGCCACAGCTGAAGTTGTGCTGCCGGCTGCAGTATTAGCTGTGAGCTGCCATTTTCCCTGGTGTCTAGCGGCACCCCAACCTCCAATCGCTGTCCCTGGTGCCTAGTGGCACCCCCACCCTCCGATCGCCATCAATGAATTTTTATTTAATAATACCCCCCCCATAGCCTGCTGTTTGATTTCAAGTGCTGATATCGGGGGTCCAATC
Source organism: Neoceratodus forsteri (assembly GCA_016271365.2). Lineage (NCBI taxonomy): Eukaryota > Metazoa > Chordata > Ceratodontiformes > Ceratodontidae > Neoceratodus > Neoceratodus forsteri. The sequence continues at coordinate 1,546,751,167 of CM057455.1, read as the reverse complement.
CCTGTGTCAGCATTACTATCCCCCCCCAGCAGTGTGTGACACTGGAGAACCCATTCCCAGTGTCCCAATATATTTCTTTAACTTGTCCTTGTAAAAAGAAAATGGTCTCCTGTTGTCTCTTCTTGGCTTTAAACCTGAAAAAAAGAAAATGATCCCTTGTCATCCCCGCCATCCCCCTCCCCCGTCCCGACCCTCCCACTGAGTGCCCACCAACCAACACCCCCTTACACTATACTTACCACAGGAGGTCGTAGGCTGTCATCTTTTGTGGACTGAGACACTCCTGCATTCTTCAAAGCAGAACTGTGAACTGAGGAATCAAGGTAAGTACATATACAGTATTTCAATGGCGTTTTTAACTTATGTTCATAAGTTTGCCATTTTAAAACTTTTTTCACCAAATTTTCAACATAGCCTTTTTCTGATGCCACCTCATGAAGACTGTCACTGTCATTTCATTAACTGGACATGAAGATAATTTCACTATTGCTGCACAAAATCACCTTTTGGGACTAAATAATGAAATTGCATCACCAGTGCTCATGAGGTGGGGTCTCAAAAAGGCAATGTTGAAAATTTGCTGAAAAAATTCCTAAAAATGGCTGAGTTAAGTGCGTCATTGAAATTTTTCAATGCTCATGTTTAACTTTGGTAATTTTCAATATTTTGACTCCAAATTTTCAACATAGCCATTTTCCACATCACCTCATGAAAAGTACACCTGTCATTTTTCACATTCTGTTCAAAATGTGTTTTTGCACCTGTGGCGCAGAATGGTGTTTTGCCACAGATTTGAACATTTGCAGCTTAGGTGTTTATGATGTGAGGTCATAAGAAGACTATGTTGAATATCTGGGGTCGAAATATGAAAAAATACCAAAGTTATGACCATCCATTGCAATTTCGCTATGCAAGCTCGTAACTTTGGAAATGCTCAGTATTTTGACCCCAGATTTTCAACATAGCCATCTTATTACCCCACATCATGTATGTCACAGCTGGCAGTTTTCAAACCCTGGTCAAAATGGGTTTTCATACCTTTGGCATGGAATGGTGTTGCAGTTGTGCAGATTTATGTTTTGGTGGGGATTTGAAAATCTTCTGTACTGGGTACATGAGGTGGGGCAAGAAGAGGGCTATGCTGACACTTTGGTCACTGTTGTCTTATAAATCTTCCACAGCTACATACATTTACACATCTATGGAGGGATTGGAGTGCAGTGCCCAGAGGGACCTGCACTCCCATGGGCAAATAAGTATACAATTATACTATCTCAAAAAGGAAGGAAATACATTGCAAAAAACTGCATTAATGCTCTACTTAGGGATAATGCCACAAAAGTAGGGAAATATGGTGTTAGGATTTTAAAAACTCACACCCCACACCCACCTTGCATACACCAACAGGCATCAGGGGTGTGCCTTGGGGTCATTGGCCCTAACACACACCATTCCATAAGTAAATAAGCTGAGATGGGTACAGAATAGGAGAATGTGGTGAGTGTCAGGGCCAGTAATCCCAAGGCACACTCCAATGCCTATTGGTGTGTGCAGGGTGGGTGTGGTGTGTTAGCTTTTAAAACTCTAACATCACATTTCCCTACTTTTGTGGCTTTATCACTAACCAGAGCATTAATGTAATATTTTGCAATTTATAATATATATATGTAGTATTTTTTCTCTGTTACAGAAGATACTCAGACTGAGGCTCTGTTTGTGGCTCGGAACCGTGTATACCTTGTAAGATTGTACTATTCTTAGCTTTGGTGTCTCTATGTGTATATATATTCCTGCACATATCTTAACTGTGCTTACTGTCTACTGGTTATGTTCATATGGCTGTTGTTCTCTGTATGAACCTGTATCTCACTGTATCTGTATCTCATTGTACTCTGCCAAGTTGTACCTGAAAATAAGCACATAACTTGTCTAGTGTATTTACCTGGTCAACAAAAGCTAAATAAATAAATATATATATATATATATTTATATATTAAAGAGGCACGGTCGCGCCCCTATAGTTAGGGTTGGGTAGGCACTTTAATGTTAAACCTCAATTTTTGTGCATTAATAACTTTGCAACCGTTCAACAGATTTGCATGAAATTTGGAATGTGTGGACTGATATGGTAGGTTTCTTGATTTACCAAGTTGTGTTTTGTTTGGACTTACAGTTTCTGCACTGCAAAATGCCCAAAAACTCATTTTTCTCCACTTTTGACACGTTGTTTGCCCATGGTACTGTGACCACACTGTGTAGTCCTTTGGTCTGAAATTTGGAATGCAGAAAGAGCTAGGGTAAAGAAACAATACATCATTGATTTGGTAAAAAAATATTAATCCATTCAAAAGTTATTAAATTTTTAATTTTCGAGTTCTGAGCATGCTCAGTTCACTCCAAAATTTATATGTATTTTTAATTAACTAAAACTGTTCTCACAGTCAAGGATTTTATCAGCTCATAGACTAGGATTGCAAAAAAATCTTAGTCCATCAGAAAAATTCCTTGTTTGCAAGCCACCATCTTGTTTTCAGTTTTTCAGCCAAACAAAATCTTGTAGCTTTCTCCATGGGCCAAAGAAGGCATGGGTTTTGTTCAAGGTGATGCCCTCTACAAAGCAATGCATTTGGTTTGGCTCATTTTGGTAAAAAAATAGCTTTTTAAAAATGTTAAATTCTTTGACCTTGACTCGCTAACGATCCTAGTCCACGAGCTGACAAAATCCTGGACTGTGAGATGATCCTGGTCTGTGAGCCTTGTCCATCATTATGTGACCAGATGGCTGGAATTTTGTGACCAAATGTCCCTGATGGCATGACCAGATGTCCCCTTGTGGATCAGGATTAAGCTGACGGACTAGGATTTTGCTACCTCACGGACTAAAACATTATAGTTCGTCAGAAAAATTTATTTTCCGCGAGCTGCCATCCTGTTTTCAGTTTTTCTTGCTAACAAAATGTTGTAGCTTTCTCCATGGGTGACTTTAGGGCCAAATGAGGCATGGATTTTGCTCAGGGTGACACTCTCTACAAAGCCATGCCTTTTGTTTGGCTGGTTTTCATCAAAAAATAGCTTTTTAAAATGTTTAGATTCTTTGACCCCGACTCATCAACGATCCTAGTCTGTGAGCTGGCAAAATCCTGGTCCATGCGACGATCCTGGTCCATAAGCCTTGTCTGTCATTGCTTGACCAGATGCCTGGAGTTTCATGATCAGATGGCTGTGATGGCATGACCAGATGTCCCCTTGTAGACTAGAATTTTTCTACCTCAGAGATGAGGATTGATCTGACAGCCCAGGATTTTGCTATCTCGCAGACTAGGAATTTTTAAAGATGTAAACACTTTACCATTGTATTGCTAATAAACGGTTTGGTCTTTTTACTTGTAATTTTCAGGATATTGAGGGGATGCCATACAGGTGTGAATTATGCTGTTTAGGTGTTGGGGAATTAAGCAGTTCCATAGATATACCATTGCAAAATTGAGATTGTTCCCCATAGGATAACATTGTGGTGCCCATTGTCTTTTTTGGTGCCCATATCTCGAAACCGAAGTGAGATACAGACTTTTCACTATTGGCAACTAGGTGATCTAACCTGCAGGAACAAGATTGGAGATGGTAGACTACACCTATAGTGGAATTTTTTCTGTTGCTTGTATGGTTCATGAGATATTGGCAAATTAGTGTCCCAAGGGCTCAAAGGGAGACTTTCCAGTGCATTTTGGTACCTGTAGTTCATAAATGATGTAAGATACACTTTCAGTTGACTATGTAGCATGCAGTACTCACTGTCATGGTTACAATGACACTTGAATTTTTTTTCTAGCTGTTATGGTTCCCGAGATATCATCAAATTAGTGTTACAAGGTGTTCCTTGCTGTATAGGGCTGCTGAATGGCTCTGTAGCTATGTGTAAGTGGCAGCGCAGGGCCCAGAGGGCCCGCACTCCCACTGATGCATATTATTAAGAAGAAATGGGCAACTTGGTGGGAGCACGGGGGCCCCACCAACACATGTTATTTACTAGTAATATTACTCTTTTTTTAAAAAGTAAGAAAATTCATTGCAGAAAACTTCATTAATGCATCAGTTAGGGTTGCTTACACAGCAACGAAAACAAGGAAATTCAATGTTAGGGTTTTCAACCCTAACTCTGAATCCCTCCCCCCACACACACACACACATACACAACACATATACAAGCATGGGATGGTACAGTGCAACACAACCAATCAGAAACAGACACCACAAGGTAACAGAAAGAACCTACAACTCCGTAAACATACCACAAGAGGCATCCATCATCATCTTTCAGCAACTGTATCACTTCTGTTGCCATCCTAGTGTCTTGGGGGGTACACCCACATGCTGTACAAAGATGAAGGGAGGTGTTAAGAAGGCTATGTCGAATCTTTTTTTGGTGAAAGTTCTTTAATATGAGGTGGTTATGACTGTTTCATACTATTTTGCTACACCTGCTCATAACTTGATGCACTGAAGTATATGGGCCACACTCTCTTATATTTACACAGAAGTATACTATGGGTGGGATATTCAGAAGGGTTGCGCATGGAGCAACACAGCTGCGCACCATGCACAACCCACTGAAGCACCCGGCATGATATTCAAAGTGGGATTGAGCCTGGCACAAATCCCGATGCATCGGACCGCATCAGTAATGAATGTGGCGCAGGTGGGGGGGGCGTGCCCATGCATACTCCGCACATCCCGATATTCAGTCAGGGATGTGCTGAGCCCATGCATGCGCAACCACTACCTGCACTGCACACAGGTGAGCCAAAAAAAAAAAAGGAACAACAGCTGGCCACCCACAGGTGAGCTGCTGTATTGCAGGGTGCAACATGGCAGCTGCTACCTGTGGATGGCCAACCGAGCTCCGGCTATGCCTTCGTGGTGGTGCCCCCCAATGCCTGAACACAGGCATTTGTTATGATTAATAGTCCCATATCCATGGTGGTTCGCAGCCCAATCACAGGCATATGTAATAAAAAAAAGAGAGGTCCTATTTCCCTGGTGGTCCAGCAGTACCCCCTCCCCACCAGCCCACTGAGTCCCAGCACCCCACTCCCCCTGGTCAGTGGTGGGTGGCAGCTCCCCACCCACCAGCCACCCTGCCACCCACCAACTGACTGCATATGAGGCCAGGGCTGTCCGCCCATTGGTCCGCAGCAGTGGGCCAGTGTGTGTTCCTTCACTCTGCACAGTCAGATTGTGAATGGATCATTCACAGATCTGGACTGTGTAATCTTGACACAGTCTGTGCCCATTGGCCTCGCTGTGGACCAATGGGTGTACAGCCCATATGCAGTCAGTCAGCGGGTGGCAGGGGAGCTGCTGCCTGCTACTGACCGGGGGGAGTGGGCGCTGGGGCTCAGTGGGGCGGGTGGGGAGGGTGTGCCGCTGGACCACCAGGGATATGGACCTCTCTTTTTTATTACATATGCCCACGATCAGGCTGCGAGCAGTCCACTGGACCACCAGGGATATGGGACGATTATTTTACACAAATGCCCATGATCGGGCAGTGGGGCACTTCGCCGCTTGTGCAGGGGGTGTCGGTCCCCGACGGCTGCAGCCTGGCAGGGCACCAGGCTCATGTCACTGGGAATCGGCACACCTGCACGCAAATGGGGTCATAATGATATGCAAATGGCCCTATTTGCATGTGCACTTTTGAATATCATGGTTGTTGCACCTAGCGCAATGGAACTTGTGCTAGCGCATCGCCCTGCTCCACTCTGGCCACTTGTGCTGGTGCAGTGCCACTGCACCATGTGCACTGCGGGTGGCCGAGGAGTGATATTCAATGATGCTGTGCCATGGCGCAGCTCCATTGAATATCACACTGTCAACGCCCCTGCGCATCCAAGTTGCGCTGTGCCCAAGCTTGCGCCGCAGCCTGGCGCAGTCTGAATATCCCACCCACAGTGTATGTCCACCTGTGGAGGGATAAGAAAGCAGGGTGTAAACCAACCTACTGTGAGACTGTGACTTATACATACTGTTCTTTTGTGTGGATGGATGTGTGGAAGTGCAGGATGTATAGTATCATGTGGTTATGCTGTTAGCTGTCCTATGTACACTCTTCTACTATCTGCATGTAGGGGTGTGACTGCATGTAGGTATGTGACTGTACGGTGAATAACTCCACACTCCACATCTATGCAGACTGTTGTAGTACCTACATGGACCAATAGTGTTCCCAACATTTCATAAAGACACTGTTCTATTATGTCAAAGTGGGGCTGGGAGTGCCCTACCTTTTGGACCATGCACTCTCATCCGTAGACTGACATAATATGTCAGAATCCATAGAACACACTGTTGATATGTCACTGTGGCACACTGCCCTCCTAATCCTACATCAAAATAGTGCAACACTATCCATATGTCACATTATACATATGTCACAGTGAGAACACAGGGTAGTTTGGACCATGCTGTACCATACCTCTATTGAAATAGTACAAGACAATCCATGTGTAACACTATCCATATGTTGCATTTTGTCACTGTGACATATATATGCAGTGTGACATATGTACTGTGTTGTAGTTTGACAATGGAGAAATTGGACAGCAGAATATGAAGCACCCTGTGCTCTCATTGTAACATATGGATAGAGTGAAATATAGATTGTATTGTACTTATAACTTGATGGAGGGATGGGAGTGCAGTATCTGAACAACCATCAGTGACACTGTGACATATGGACACAGTGACACATAGATAGTGTTGTACTATGCTAATGCAGGGATGGTAGGGCAGGGTACATAGCACCCTGTGGTCCCTCTGTGACATATGTAGAGTGTTGCTCTATCTCAATGGAAGGATGGAAGAACAGGGTCCAATTAACTATGCAGTCCTACCATAACTTATGGATACTGTTGTACTATTTGCATGGAGCTATACAGTTCATGTACTGGCCATCTTATTTGGTTGCACAGCATGTGGGTGTACACCCCCAAGACACTGGGATAGCAGCAGAAGTTGCTGAAAGATGATGATGGATACCTCTTATGGTATATTTACAGAGTTGTATGTTCTTTCTGTTACCTTATGGTGTCTGTTTCTGATTGGTTGTGTTGCATTGTACCATCCCATGCTTGTATGTATGTTGTGTATCTACTGTATGTGTGTGGGGAGGGATTCGGAGTTAGGGTTGAAAACCCTAACATTGAATTTCCTCACTTTTGTTGATGTGTAAGGAACCCTGACTGATGCATTAATGAAGCTTTTGCAATGAATATATATATGTGTGTGTGTGTGGGGTGTGTGTGTGTGGGTGTGTGTATATATATATATATATATATATATATATATATATATATATATATATATATAAATTTGCAGGTGTTTCTTCACTTTTATACTTTATATACATTTGTTATCCAAATGTCAAGAATAATGTGTGGCATTGGTGCTGCACAACCCATTAATTATTAATAATTTATGGGTGCTGTACAACCCATTAATTGTTAATAATTTACATCACAGTACACTTTAAGTAAGCAATAGTACCCGACAGGGTGGGCAGTATTGGGCAATACTGGACCGCCCAGGGGCAAAATGAGGCTCAACACCACAGGCAAAGGGTGTTATAGCTCCTGAAAGGCCTGGTATTGCCCATACCACCCACACTGGAGGGTATTATTGTGCTTAGAAAATAGGCTTAATGTGATTTAAATAGAATGTTTTAACAAATTAAAAAAATGTAAAAATAAATTAATACAAAACAAATAAAAAAGCTGATTTGTGTAAAGTAGTCCCTACACTGCACATTGATTGTACTGGCAGTAGCAGGCAATGTAGTCATCATTAAACTGTAGTTGTAAGCAGGAACGGGATGAAGGATCAGAAAGGTAACTTTCATTTGCTCTTTGTGCAAGTGGCACTTGAGAGACAGTGTGGCATCTTTTTTTTTTCCCTAAGTACTATTGCTTCTGGGTATGGAGCTGCTCAGTGAGAGACCAAAGGTCGGGCATGGAACATTTATGGAGGTCCAGTGAGCTACTAGTGAAAAATGAAAGTAATTATTTTTAGTGAGGTACATTTATGTATTTTTTATTTGTTATCATGTGCATTTTTGAGTGGGGGTACTCAGTAGGGGTCAGTAGTGGTACAATTTTAAGTGTGAAGGGATCAGGGGAATCGATCCAAGGAGTGGCGCTGTCAGTTTCATAACTTTCACTGTCCAGATATGGAGACACATTGCCAGCTTTCATGTCCTACTGGTTCGGCTGGCTTTTGGGCTCATGGGGGATGTGACTAAGTGTCTCATACTAGCGACTTTGCTGAGGCTGTAAATTTTTTTTTATATACCCGTTTTTTTTTCTTCATGGGGTGGGGGTGGGGTACTGCCCTTTAAGACATCCCTTGTATCTCAGTTATTGAGAAGAAAAAAATGGCGGATTGGCATTTTGAAATTACCCACTGCACATAGATACTGGTGATGAGGTTGAATGTGGCTGGTAGCTTTAATACTCAGGCTCTGTTATCTGATAGATGCCTACCTTGCCAGGGCTATTGGGCAATCTGAGCATGGAGATTTTGTTGCCCTTTTTCTAATTCTCTTTAATTGTTTTCAAATTCTTATATGCCCACATAACACCTTTCAATGAATGTTCACTAGTGCACTGTGTATACTAGATAAATCATGCCATTCTCAAAAGATTACTTAACAATACATAACTTTCATAAAACCCCTCTAAGTTATAGTGGGTTTTAAACTAATCCAAGTCTGAATACCTTTACTGTTCCTTAATTCCTGTCTTGCACCATCAAGGAAACATTCTAGACATGGAGGACAAATAATCATCCTAATGTAAGTGTGTATTTAGATTAGGTAAACTATTCCACATTTTTCTAAATTAAATAATTTAGTCTGTACTAATACTGTAGCACTATAAAAATGATTTTTTTTTAGTGTTGGAATGGAAAATTATTAAACACACTGCACAGGATATCTTCAATCACTTATTACCTCAAACACATATCCAAGTGCTTTCCTTTCTCCATTTAAAATTTATCAGATTATTCATCTTTGAAAAAAACTCTGTAGTTATTTTGTAAACACAACACTGTGGGAAGTCATGTTAGTTCCATCTATTAAAAGACCTTTAATAAAAGATACCTGTTTTAAATTTACAAATAATTATTACAGGTTTCTCTCACCTGATAAATTGCTGTGGTGAAACACATCTTCTATGAAATGTGCACTGTTAAAAGTTTTTGTTCTGTGGAAGTTAAAAGTAAATTAAATCAATATACCCTTTTTTAAAAATATTTGTTTGCTTTTCTGAGTGTCTCATCAAATGAGCATACCTGCCTTTCTGAACATCTTGAGTTTCCTCCTTGCTAAAATGCTTCTCATATGGTTGCTAAGGACTAAATGTACATTTTCAGTGCCCTTTTATACCTGGCCGCTGCTGGGTCTGGCCACCAGTGATGATGTCAGCATACCCAGCATCACCACAACATGGTGACATCATCAAGCATGGTGCTCCACAGCATGGCCTGACTTGGAGCAGAACTGCTACATCACAGAAAGAGCATGGACACTCTTTTTAATTTATTGAAATGTTTCACCGGGAAGACACACTGAGCAACAAGTTGCTCATCTCCCGGTGCAACCTGGGGGTAGGGAACAATGGAGTACAATTCAGAGAAATGTTACAATGGTGGAATACAATTTGCTTACTTGCATGCAATGAGAGCAGGAGGGATTACAGGTGGATAACACTGGCTAACAATGCAACAGTTAAGTATAGTAGATATGAAGACACATCTAGAAAATTGGCAACAGTTGGTAACACTGGAACACATATAATAACTTGGCAACAGTATGTAGCACAAAACAGTAAGGTGACCCAACAGTAATTGGTAACCATCAGTGTAACATAGATATTCAACATTTACAGTGATTGGAGTAAAGAGAGGAAGAATGGAAGGAAGGAACAAAAAAAATGCAGAGGGTAGAATGGAAGAAAGGACAGGAAATTTATGGAGAAATGCAGACAGAACACAATTTTTGAGGCAAACAGAGACAACAGAGTGGACTAAAATGCATGCAAGAGGTGTATAGGGATAGGTTATAAGTGTTTAATTGAGTGTAGGGGTAGGCCAGTATTAGGCTATGTTACCCAGAAGGAGGGTAGGAGGAGAGGAGAGGTAGAGTATGGCAGGGTGATGAGAGAGAGGTATTGTGGGTGGGGGTATGTAAGGGGGGAAGGGGGGGAGTTGAAATTTAGCAGTATCCTGTCATCCCTATCTGGGCAGGGTGGTGGACAGCCCTACTAGTAGGACACCAGTTATAGGTGATGAGAGTTATTTATATATACTGATGCGAGGGGGGTGCTGGCGGAGGGATGTTGTGAGAGGGGGTAGCGGAGGTCAACTATAGTCGGGGGGTAGTCTCCCACCAGTGTGCTGGGTGACTCTGCCTACACAAGGCAGTGATCTAGCAGTGACTGAGGGGGTGCAGTAAAAGGAGAAATGGGGGAAAGGGGGTAAAGTTATTGCCCACTACATGCTTTGGATTCTACCTGCACAAGGCAGTGATCAAACTCACAGGCAGGAGACAGTTTAAGGAGAGAGAAAAAGGGGGAGGGGCACTTTAGGAGGAGGGAGAGTAGGGGACAAGGAGGAGGAGCATGATCAGAGGGAAATAGGAGTGGTAGGCAGTAGGCATATGGTAATATGGGCTTAGGGGAGATGGCAGGGGATTAGGGAGGGTCACGGCAGGCACAGGAAGAGGCAAGGAAGTTCTTGAGAGCAGAGTTAATGGAGTAGCAAGAGGATGAGTGGCGAATTTGAGGGGGAAGTGAATTCCAGATTTTTGGGAGGTGATAAGAATAACCCAATTGGCCAATAAGGGTGGAGCAGCGCGAGACCACCAGGGTATGTAAGTCAGTAGATGTTAGGGAGTGGGAAGGAGGGGGGTGGTCGTAAAGGCTGGGTAGAGATGGGGGGAAGTTCACCCAGTCAGTGCTTGGAGGTGAATTTTGTACAATGAGAGAGATGCCGGTTTGTCAGGGAAGGGAAGGATAGGGCATGATAGAGATCACAATGATGAATGTGGAGGGGGGCATCAAGAGCAAAACAGCAAAAGGAGTTAAAGAGGGTATCTAGTTTGGCCAGGGAGGACTTGGGGCAGCACCGTAGACTATGTCACAGTAGTCGAAGATAGGTAGGATCATCTTCTGGACAATCTCACGCCTAGCCATGGGTGGGATGCAAGCATAGTTCCTGAGTAAGACACCAAGCCTGGGACACATTTTTTTCCAAATGGCATCAATATGACCAGAGAAGTTCAGGTGTTGATCTAACCAGACACCTAAATACCTGAAAGAGGATGTGTCCTTGAGGAACATGGTTCCTATTGTTATGCCAGCTTGTATTTCGAGTCCGACTTGAACTCACACCCCACAAGTCATCAACCACCTTAGCCAAGGAAAAGATAAATATTTCAGTATTGTTTCCATCACAATTTTGAACACCTTGCAACACTATACTCAAGCCATACTCCTCACTACCAATCAGTTTCTATAAACTGTACTTAAACATCATACTGACACAAATGAACTTTGATATCTTGGCACTGATCTGACAGCATCTATATCAGCACCATTCTAAATTATAAAAATAGCTTGGAAAAAGCAATGTATGTATTAGTACATGATGTCTAAAGCAATATTGTTAAAGATATGTAATGTTGCTGGTAGTAGAGAATGGGGGTAGTGGTTTACATTTTAAATTTTAGGAGGCACACTGTTTACTGTATCAATGGTTGCCAATACAGTTCTTTATTTAAACTATATTTCTTATCAAGTATTCTAAAATTCCAAATCAAAAATATATCTGGGCCTAGCGGTCCTTATCTACAGACAATTTCTATGTTTCTATGTCTCCCTTGTAAAAAATAACTTTTCATGATTATCTCCTCTGGTAGGTTTTTTCATGTTTTCCAGACCAAAAAATCTCAATGTAGACATGTTATGTCCCATGCTGTTGAAATGTACTGCCACAGGTGATGTCTAATCACACCTTCTAATTGAGCTTTTATGCTCTCCAATTCTAGTTTTTAATCAACGTGACATTTTGACAATATATAACAAGTCCCACGCGGGCATTTCAGAATACACATCACATGATAAGATTGATATGTTATCAAGTCCTTGATGATTATGCCTTCATCTGTAGCAGTATTTTTTATTTTCTTGAGTCTGTAAGTATTGGAACAGTGTTTGCAATGTCCACAAGGTGAATTTCCCTGTACTTTCACCTACATCAAGAAGTTCTCTTGATTTCTTGCTGGTATATTATGTTCTGATTGTGAGAGCTTATTTTTTAAGTGCAGTACCTTTTTTGCACTCACTCTCGGTTTCTACTTTAACGTTTCTTTCCCCATTTGGAAGAGCTTCCAGTACCCCTCAGTGTTTATCTATTATGCTTCTAATCTTGACATATTCATCTGAAAATTGTGTTCTGAACACACTTCTTTCTGATGCCTCTTTATTCTTTGGGGTTAGAAGGTCACTCTGTAGTGTGTCTCTTACTCCATTTTTAGCTTCACTGATACATCTATAAGGGTACCCCCTATGCTGAAACCTACTGTCCATCTCCAACAATGCAGTCTCACAATCATATTCATTGTACAATTCTGTTTTACTCCTAACTACTGCCCCACCAGCATTCCCTCCTTCAGTTTCATGTGATGAAAGCTTGTAAAGTGTAACAAACTGTTTCTATCTGTATCCTTTTGTATAAGTGTGTTCCCATCTTAGCTCTGTCAGAATAGATGTCTAGGTCTAAGAAAGCAATACGTTCCATACTGTAATTCATTGTGAATCTCGGAAAGTCTGTTGCCTCATTTAAATCTATAAAAAAATCCTGTAGTTGTTCTAATCTGTCCCCACACAGTATCAAAATATCATCAATAAAGCAAATCTACTTTATGATAATGTTGAAGTGCATGGCGTTCATGGAATTTAAATCTGTTTTCGAATGTTGCCATCGTTAGGTTTGCATAGGTGGAGGCCATGCTTGAGCCCATCACTGTGCCTATCACATGCGAATGACATGTTTTTTCAGATCTAAAGAAGTTATTTTCTGGTACCATTTTGGCCAAGTTTAACAGTAAGGAATCAGATGGTTTATCTTCAAATCTGTATCATAGAAGAGAAAGTTACTGTTGTCACAGTGGAATACTGAAACAGTCATAGAGAAGTTTTGACAATGCAGATGACATCACAATATGTACTGCAGCACTGAAGGCAGTTGTTAAAATCAAAGAAAAACAGCAAAATCTTCAAACTGCAGATTTCAAATGTATGATTTCTAAACTACTGTTGTATATGGTATATTGATTATACAAAGGGCTGACTCAAAATAGACAATTTATCATCAATTATGAGTGGGCAGGACTTTCATAACTCACGAGTGGCTCTGTCTCTCATGAGTTATGGTCATGCCCCTTCACACTAGAAGATAAATTGCATATTTTGTATAAGTCCACTGCATATACCATACATTTGCTATAGAAGTGTGACTAACTTTGTTCAAATAAATATGGAATATGTTATGTGTGTGTCATACGATTTTTATCTTCATGAGAGATCTGTGACCTCTTGACCCCTCATGAGTGGTGTAGCCATGATTGAGGGATCAAGAGAGTGCAGACATGGAATGAAGATGAAAACTGTATGACACGCTCTCACATGTCTGATTTATACAATGAGCATGTTGCAAAAGCACACAGATCAGCGAGGTAGTTGTCATTTTTTTTAAAATGCTGCACGTGTCATTCATGTTCAAGCAAGTTAAAGTTGTTTTTTTTTTAACAGTTGTGACTGCAGCTGCAAGTCATTATCGGTGTGGTTTACTGTTAGTTGTACTTTTGGCTGTGATTTTGACAGTTTGGGTGAAAAACAACAGATTTGGCCATAAAATTAGTTCCATTTATTCCACAGTTTGGCCTGCAATTATAATGAACTGGAGTGTGGAAATAGCTGGTGTGATAAACACAATTCATAAGATATAATTGCCATCTTATGAGTCAGGTTCATCATCAGTTGGGATAACTCTTTTATCTGGTTGCTTTTGCCAACATACGCATTGTATAAATGATGTTATTTCCACTAATAACAGCCCAAATGAGAGAAAAAACAGGTTATTCTCTCAGTTGCCCTGTCATAATGATTTATTCTTACAGTTGACCTGTTATCAGCATTTATTCTCTCAGCTGACCTGTCATCACTTGCCAAAAACAATCCAGTATTCCAACAGAACTTGATTTGAAACCAGCTGTTCAAACACTCACAAGCTTATTTTGAACATATGTTAACATTCCGACAGTGCTTAGGCATGCAAGACAAACAACAACAGACCAATGTACTGAAAAGGGTGGCATCTCACTGCTGAAGTGCAAACAGTACAATACAAAACATACTAAAATAAAAAAATGAACACACAAATAGCTCTAATAAAGTCTGTACGTTCATTAGTACACAGTGAAAAATTAAGTCCTTAGCAGAAACTGAATATGTCATAACTTCTTTGTTAATATCAGTTTTTTTTCATTCTTGATTTCAGAACCTAGTGACCTCACTCATGGCTGTGACACTAGTGAGGTCATTGGGTTCTGAAAGCATGCAAAATATTAACATGACATAGCCCATATTTATTTGAGAAGATGTATTCATGTGACCATTGTATACGAAGTCAAAAAAAAAACACTATGATTCTCAAAGGAGGTGGCAGGGAAGGTTAGGAGAAAAAGATAGCATTCAGGAAGTATAAGGAATCATAGAAAGCAGGGAAGGTTAGGGAGATAAAGATAGCATTCAGGAAGTACAAGGAATCACAGAAGGAGCAAGACAGAGAAGTGTATCAGTTAAAGCAAAAGGAAGTGGTGAAGGCAGTCAGAACAGCAGAGGCCCAAACTGAGGAAAAGATAGCCAACTCAGTTAAGAAGGGGGATAAAACCTTTTATAGGTGCATCAGGGAGTGAAGAAAGATCAAAGGAGGGATAGTGAGGCTTAATAAAGGGGAGGGAGTGGGCAGAGGGGGACAGTGAAAAGGCAGAGATACTAAACAAATATTTTTCCTCAGTGTTCACAAAAGAAGAGGGTGAGGTACCTAAACCAAACAATAGAAACACTCTGGATGGGGGGTCAATATCAGTCCATTCACAGAGGAAAGAGTTCTGAAAGAACTCTTAAAACTGAAGGTGGACAAAGTAATGGGGCCTAATGGGATTCATTCCAGAATTCTAAAAGAACCAAGGGTAGAACTAGTGACACTACTGACTACCTTCTTTAACAAACCATGGGAGGATGGGGTGGTACCTGAGGACTGGAGGAGGGTAGATGTTATTCCACTTCACAAAAGTGAGAGCAGGATAGAGGCAGGAAACTATAGACCTGTTAGTTTGACCTCAGTGATAAGGAAAGTGATGGAATCACTTCTGAAGGAAAGAATTGTTGAGTACCTAGAGGCAGCAGGGCACAGGACCCAAGGCAGCATGGATTCACAGCAGGACGGTCATGTCAGATGAATCCAATAGATTTCTTTGACTAGGTGTCCAAAGTAGTAGACCAGGGAGGGGCTGTGGACATGGCCTACGTAGACTTTAGCAACGCATTTGACACAGTCCCACACAAAAGATTAATATACAAGTTAGCCAGCCTTGGAGTGGGTCCCAAGATGGTAGCCTGAGAAATAAATTGGCTGGACAACAGGACACAGAGAGTAAAAGTAGACAGTGTCCACTCTGAAGAAAGGGGGGTTACTAGCGGGGTACCACAGGGTTCAGTGCTGGGAGTGGTCCTCTTCAATGTCTTTATAAGTGACCTTGCAGAGGGACTGGAAGGAAAAGTATGCCTCTTTGCAGACGACACAATGATCTGCAACAGGGTTGATACACACAGTGGGGTGGAAAGGATGAGAAGGTACTTGGCAAGGTTGGAAGAATGGTCAAATGTATGGCAGCTTAGATTCAATGCAAAGAAGTGCAAAGTAATGCACCTGAGAAACAAAAACCCAGGGGAAGATTACACAATGGGGGTGAGATACTAACAACAACAAAAATGGAAAGGGACCTGGGGGTAGTCATATCAGATGACCTAAAGGTGGGCAAGCAATGTGAGAAGGCAGTAAGGAGGGCTTGGGGGATACTGGGATGTATAGGGAGAGGCATCACTAGTAGAAAATAGGAAGTTGTTATCCCCCTGTACAGACAGCTGGTGAGACCCCATCTGGAGTACTGCATGCAGTTCTGGAGACCCTCATCTTTCCAAGGACATAGGCAGGATGGGTGGTGTCCAGAGGAGGGCAACTAAAATGGTTCAGGGTCTGCACCAGAAGTCATATGAAGAGAGACTAAAGGAGCTTAATATGTATACCCTTGAGGAAAGGAGGGAGGGGGGACATGATAGAAACTTTCAAGTACCTCAAGGGAATTACCAAAGTCCAAGAGAGTAGCATCTTTCAAAAAAAGAGGTATGCAAGAACAAGGGGGCACAATTTAAAGATGGGGGACAGCTCAGAGGTAATGTGAGGAAGTATTTTTTCACAGACAGGGTGTGGATGAATGGAATGGCCTTCCTGAGGAGGTCATGGAGTCAAAAACAGTGGAGAAATTCAAGAATGCATGGGACAGGCATAAGGCAATTCTAGTGGGGGAGTAGGAGGAAGTAGGCTATTGGTTAACTAGGATCTGCAGCTTATCCATTAGGTAGGGAAATGGGCAGACTAGGTGGGCCAAGTGGTCCTTATCTGCCATCAAATTCTATGTTTCTATGTTTCAGCACAGGTACAAAACATACACAATGATTTCTGACTGCAGAAGAGTAGCGCAGCTGCATATAGAAAAGCATGTTCTATCAGATCCGGCTAAGTAGTTATGTAGCACATGCTACCCTCTTAGGCCAGCAAAAACTAACTGTTTTTACCTCATCTGAGCTTTCAAAGCTAACATTTTGCTTTTTTGGGGAAGTAGTACTCTGCAACAAAACTGCTACCCCCTTAACAAATTTCTAGATTTGCTGCTGAAACTATAATGCCCGTATTGCAACAGCACTTCTATCTGATGAAGCGCAGGTACTCTTGCACGCTGTATGATATAGACATGCAGATGGGGCCTGTGCTTGTGCAACTACAGGCACAAAACCACAAAGGTTAGCACATTATTGCTACTGCATTTCAGTCATCTGGAAACAGTTGTATGTTGTTTGCCTTACCTGATGATGGCTGTCTGTGGTTGCTTGTGTAGTCTTGTTCTTTTGCTGCTTGAGAGATGAGGCGTTAGGGTTGAAAACCCTAACACCATGTTTCCCTACTTTTGTACACAAAACATATGCTGGATTGCTGCTCCTCAGTTCCTCAACATGCAGCCACCATCTTCCTGAATCTTAACAAAAAAAAACCTCGGACTTCACCTGTGCCTATGTGCAGGTTATGGTTTTAACACAACTGCATTTTTTTCTGCACACACACATATGGATAACCATGTATGCTGCCATGCAAATGTGCATTTGTGCAAAAGCACATGCATTGTGTGTGTGTGAGCTATCATTTGTGTGGCCATCAGTTCTAGTATAAAAGGAGGAGGAGGAGTTGTGGGTGGTATGTGTTGGAGTTGTCACTGAGAACAGTATGTGCAGCTTGTGGTTAGAGTGTAGATAGTGGTATGCTTAATCATCTGTTGTTTTCTTTTACAGGATTTTAACTTTTTTCTTTTTTAAGTTCAAATTCAGTTTCCATTCAGTTTAATAAAGCATTTAGCTTTTGCCTTGGCTAGTGCAAAAAGACAGACAATAGTATTTAAAACAATAATGTATACTTTACAATGCATAATTAAAAGAATCCTTTGCTAGAAAAAGCATCTTAGTGTACAATTAGAGCATTATATGAAACCACAGCTGACTGAGGTACAGTAATAAAGATATGGGTTTTTTTTCTTTTTAGATGTTGAGGTTCCACTGTGCTGCTGTGTTTAGTGTGTGGGTTGTATAATACTTTTAGGTGGCATTCTAAATTGGTGATGTGTGTTTGAGAGAAATGGTAGTGCATGTATTTATGCTGGCGCTGTGAAGTTGTTTTTTTATCAGTACTCTCCCTCACATGGTGATATCCTATACTTCTACTCTCTATACTAATTACCTTGCCCTCACGGTGAGCTCCAAAAGTATAAGTCATATCAATTCTCAGATTAATGCAGACTTCCTGAGAATACAATTAGGCTCTCAAACAACAGATTTGTGTTTATTGCTAAAAAGACCCAAGCCATGCTGTATGGTTTTTCAATAAAATTAAATATGGCTCTGAGGCCTTATCCATATCATATTCTGATGACTCTGCTTACTGTGGGCACACTTTGAAGTATCTTGGTGTAACAATAGATCTCCCTAGATTTCTCCTCTTGTGTCACTATTTTCTGCTGTTCTGTAAATGCCAGGTTAGGCATAGCCTAGAGAGCCTAATAAATCCTTAATCCAGCTTCTTATATTGCCTTTGCGAAAAGTGTATAAATTCTTAGTTTAAAATATGGAATGCTCTCCTTCCTTAATACCACTAAATATTTAATGGTCAGATGTGATGTCACCTATAATAACATTCGCAGCTTCAAATTGTCATCTACCAGTCTTGCACAATATTGTGACATTTATGGAAAACTGGAGGTTGCCCCCATCAAATGGTCCCCTGTTTGCCTCATGGTTGCTTTATGGATAAACATCTTCAATCCTCTACCCTTTCTTCTGTTGTGGAGTTTCTTAAACCCTCTCACCAATTCTGTCCATTAAGGGCTAATGATGAATTTCTGTTGGTAATCTCTAATGTGAATATCAATATGGGAGACCAGACCTTTCCCCTAGACTCTGGATTCTCTCCCAATGCTTGTCAGGGACTACTCCACCAAATACCTTTTTAGGACGTACTTATGGGGCCATCTGTTGACCAGCTCAGCCTGTATCTGTACCTGACCTAACCCCTCGTGCCACAATTGTTTACATTTGGCTGCTGCTAACTTTATTTACCATGATGTACCAACTTTGAAAATTTCTTTATTCCTGTGGCAGTTCCTTGCCTCACACTTCAATGTCTAAGGCTATTATTGTGTAAATGCATCTAAATGATTATGGAAACCGGGCTGGCAGTCTATCTTGTCAGCTGGTTATTGTTTATTTTAACTCTGCTGTGTACCTGATTGTTTTATTATTACTGGATAAGTACTTTTTTGTGGGCCTCCTGATAACTGAATTTCTTATAGTAGACTAGGTCCTCCTTTTTGTATGATCTGATCCTTTCTGTAACTTGTTTTTTCTGTGTTTTACTACTGTACTGTCCCAGGTTGTACTTAAACATAGACATCTAATTGTCTGGTGTGCTTACCTCATTAGCAGAAACTAAATAAATAAACAAACAGTTTATTTTACATGTTTATGATATTTAGCAGGTATATTTGTGTAGTGCTTAATTGGTTATTGTAGGGTTTTGGAATAGTTTACTCACATCTTAACCTTTTGTCATTCAAATGAGGGACACTGGTACTCAAAATGAGGGACGATGAAGGACACTGACCCTCATAATGAGGGACACATCATCACACCTGGACGGCCATGCTCACAACACTATGGAAACCATTGATCTTAATCAGGGTTATCTCAGTCATCAGGTCACACTGTAGGAACTTCACCGTTGGTGAAGGGGAATCCGCACAGAAGATTTTCAGCAGTACAACTGGGGCCGCCCAAGCCATTGATGTCCATCAACATCATCAACCCTATAAAGCCATGAGATGCCCCACTTCTTCCTCAGTTCTTTCTCACCGTCACCTCGCTCACATGGGTCTCCATCGCAGCTCCATTGTAGTATTTGTGCCTTTTTTGGCCTACGGCTTTTCTAACTTTACCTTTTAGAATCTTTTTTTAAAGAGAGTCCTTCAACTTGTTTATGTTGAACGTTAATCCTTCATCTTCTCTCTTCCATCACTGCAGAAAAAAGATTGCCTCCACAGATTAACACTCTCTCTCTCTCTGTGTCTGCTGTCTTGGGCCTGACCATGAAGTTTCTGACTGTGAGCTTTGCCAAAAGTTTAACCAAGCAACCATCAGGCAACGCAGATAGGCTCTCAAATATTTCCTAATAGATCAACAGGTAGCCAGATTCAGGCAGGGGTCCTCCGGAGTCCCATCCTCCCAGTCGCTGACCAGTTCTTTTAGCTCCCAGGCCTACAAGACCCAAAGCAAGTCCTCAGAGAAAAGTTACAAAACAGACTGAGATTATGACCGCTCCCCCCCAGCATCAATCTCATTCCCCGTTTGCCTCTTCTTCTTCTGGGGGATCTTCATTGATTGTGGCTACAGCAGTGAAGAAATCTGCTGTCCAGTTTCTGCATCCTACAAACCCATACCGACAGCACCTCTGCCCAACTCTCATGGCGGCCGGCCGTCAACCACTGGGTCGTTAGCCCCTCCTTCATTGATGATGGGCTCATTGTTGATGACTCTCCCTTTGAGACCTGCTCCTTCTCCTTCAAAGGCAACAGGCTTATTGGGTTCACAGGATTTAACAGGCGGGTCATCAATACAAATGCTGTTGACCTCCTTCCCTCCATCGATGAACACCATTGACTTGAATGAAATCCTGTTAAAATCCACTTCTGTCATTGTACAGGCACTAAGGTCTTCCTTGCAGATGCCGTTGATGACAGCTTCATCATCAATGCCTTCTCATTGGCCCCGGGAAGCTCCCTGTGGGCCATCAGCAGTGCATCCAACACCAGACTCAGATGCTGAAGAGGTCAACGTCGAAGAGGAATACCACCCAGACCTCATTCTTCCTTATGATGAGAAGGAAGAAGAGGAAGGGATCCTGCTCCCTGACAGATCTACAGCCTCTTCTGACATTGAGAACTCAGTGAAATATACCCCAGGTCTCCTCCTGAGGACCCCACATTTTTCAATGTGATGAAGCAGCTGTCCTCAGCCATGGGTTTCCACACAAGGAAGAGGATGCCACCAGGGAAGAGCTGGTAGACTTCCTGGAGATTCCAGAATCTTCCCCTAAAGATCATTCCTACAATGTTATCAGCCTTGAGAAATGCAGCCATGGTGGCCTAGCACAGACTATACATGGTGCCAGCTATTCCTCTCAGGGCGGAAAACTTTATCATGCCCCCCCAGGGTCTTCCCTGTTATGCTGCCCAACCTGAGACAGCTTCTGTGGTCATCAAGGCAGCTCATGACAGGTCTAAGGCACCTAAGCACTTTAGTTCCCTTCCCCCAAACAGTCTCAAAGAATCAGCCTCAGGGGTTAAAGGATTTATGATTCCTCTGCTCTAGGTTTGAGGATTGCAAACTATCTGTTGCACATGGTAAAACACCAGAATGCCAATTGGGAGAAGGGCAAGTCTGCTGACCAGGCCTTTCCAGAGGGCACTTAAAAGCAGGAACTGCTTCAATGCCTTCGAGCTGCTGAGGATGTTATTAAGCATCTCCTCAGAGTCCTACATGGCATGGCTGACACCATTGCCAGGACAGCTGCCATGGGCATATGACTATGTAGGCACTTCTGGCTCAGGGAGACAGTATAGTGCCTTGGTTTAAGGCTCTGAGCTGCAAATCTGATGACATTCAGCAGATCAGACCTGGGTTTGAATCCCACAGCTTCTACTTACATACTGCATGACCCTGAGCAAGTCACTTAACTTCCCTGTGCTCCCAGGATCCACCTGTAAAACAGCTTTCAGCTTAGTGTGCTACTCCTGGTTAAACAACTAAAAAAAAAAAAAATATTTTCTGGGTTTGTGGCTGATGTGCAACAAAAACTGCTTAATGCCCGTTTTAATTTTTTTATTTATTTAGATTTTGTTAACCGGGTAAGTGCACTAGCCATAAAATGACTATTTTCAGGCACGACCCGGGAGAGTACAGACATACAGAAACTTAACAGGATAACAAATTACAAGTGCTTTACATACAATGAGTTAGAGAGGATACAATATATCTGAACATACAAAGTAAAGCGCTTTACAAACAATGAGTTAAAGTGGATACAATATATCAGAGACATACAAAGTAGACCATTCATAAGTTCATAGGTGCCTATCTCTGCAATGAATAGAGAGGACCTTGGACAATAAATTTTCAGGTGGCACATCATATGAACAGAAACAAGGTACACAAAAACAAAAACAGGTAATACAAAAGGAAGAAATAACCATTGAGAGCAGGGGGTGTCATTAAGGAAAAGGTCAGTAAGTGAGGAAGAGGGGAGCAAGCCATGAAATTAGATTATATGACTGTATGTAAGCGTAAAGGAGATGCCTGCAGTGCAAGATTGTATATGGGCAGGGAAAGGGAGCCGGGACAGGCTGAGGCAGTAAGAGGGTTATATAGAGGTGAGGAAATACTATTGTATGGCCAGAGACATCAGTCATTAGGTACGGTGAGAGCAGGAACAGGTATCAGCAATTAGCAGATTCGAGCGCAGTTTTCTCTTAAAGCATGTATGGGAGCTAGAAAGTCTAATGTTGAGGGGAAGGGAATTCCACAGCTGTGGAGCCGCATGTTCAAATGCAACAGTTCCTTTCCTCGTGCGGCACCTCAGCAAATTCAGAAAGGATTTGTCAGCTGATCGTAGACCATGGAGTGTGTCCTGAGGAACAAGCATAGCTGCAAGACACCTAGGGGTTTGATTTTGAATGATAGAATCAATAAGAGAGCCAAAGTAGTATTTCCTACTAGCTAACGGAGACAGCCAACCAAGATCATTATAAAGCTGACAGTGGTGTTTAAGCCGAGGAGCAGAAGAGGCATAGCGACATATGTTGTTATGCGTAATATCCCATCTGAGTAGGTCAGTTTTATGAGCAGCCCCAAATAAGGAAGCCCCATAGGTTAGGGTGTGGAGCAGAATCCCCCTCGCAATGGCCATTTTAGCCGATGGCATGAGCATATAACTAGTCTTATATGCAACACCCAGTTTGGAGTTGACAGCTCTGCAAACAGACTGTAAATGAAGATTAAGATCAAGAGATTGATCTAGCAGGATGCCCAGGTACTTGAAAGAGGTCACATTCCAGTAATTGACCTTCTAAGTCCTGCACCATCAGTGCTGTTGTGCAAGCCAGGAGCTTTGGGGCTGATCCAAGCAGCATGGCTTTAGTTTTGCTAGTGTTGACAGCCAGTTTGTGGTCATACAGCCAGTTTTGGATATTGTTAAAGTCAGAGGAAAGGGTTGTGTTGATAGTGTCTATATTAGTAGAACTTGTATAGATGACAAAATCATCAGCATATAGAATAGCAGATCATGATTTTAGAGCAGCTCCAATGTTATTTATACAAAGAGAGACTAGGAGGGGCCCTAGGATGGAGCCCTGAAGTACACCAATGTTAATGGTGGTACTGTTCGATAGAGAGGAATTAAATTTCACCACTTAAGTGCTATTTGTCAGGTAGCTTTCATACCAGTCAACAACAGAGGAGGAGAAATGCAGGTGGCGAAGAGAGGAGAGAAGCAAAGTGTGATCAACAAGGTCAAAAGCCTTTGTGAGGTCAATAAAGACAGTGCCCTGTCAGATTGCCAGTATCCATTTTTGAAAGAGTGTCAGTGGTGAATTTAAAGAGTGCAGTCATCGTGCTATGTCCTTTCCTGAAGCCATGTTGGGTATCCGAGAGCAGGCTGTGCTTAAGTAGATAGTCAGTTGTCTGAATTGCGACAATTTTCTCCAGGATTTTGCTCAGTACTGAGAGTATGGCAATTGGTTTGTAGTTCATGACAACCTTAGGATCCCCTTTTTTAAGCACAGGTTTGATCCGAGCAGCTTTCCAGAGGTCAGGGACCACTCCACCTGAAAGTGATAATGTATAAATTTTGTGCGGTAATGCAATAAGGGAGCTCACAAGTTTCAAGGCGGGGGTTCAAGGCGTCTGAGCCAGAGCTGGTATGATCAGAGATGGACGCAAGGAGCTGGCGACTTCCTTTCTAGACACAGCCTTAAAATAGAATGGAGGAGTATAAGTAGGCACAGGGGACAACACTTCCAACTTATCCAGATAGGTTCCTGATGAGGAGTGGGAGGACACTGCAGAGGGATTGAAGGAAGAGGTATATTGGGAGAGATCAGAGAAATGCAGGTTGAAAGAATTAGCTGTGGCTTGTGAGTCATTGCAATGCACATCATTTATCAGCATATCACCAGGGGTAGTTGACCGTGAGGATCCTAGGAAGGATTTGATGTGTGACCAGAATTTTCTGGGATCATTGGCCGAGTTAATCAGTAGGTCTTTACAGTACTTGCTCTTAGCAGCTCTGACTTGTTTTTTACATGAATTCCGTAGCGTACGGTAAGTGTTGAAATCTGTTTGCTGGCTTGATGTTTTGTAGTGCTTCCAGAGTTTATCTCTAAAGCGCAAACATTTGAGCAAGTCTTTGTTTAGCCATCTTGTTTGTTTACCCCTCACTCTCCGGGTGATCTTTGGGGCATGTTTACATTGAACCGTAAGGAATTTAGTGATGAAGAGGTTAAGAGCATCCTGAGAACAGTGTGATAGATAGATCTCCGACCAATCAATTCTGGAGACGTCATACAGAAACACCTCTTGGTCTAGGTGAGCAAAGTTTGTGAGAGTGATGAGATGTGGTGGAGGAGATGGAGGTGCCCCCAAGGACAGGATGCAGAAAGTAGGAGAATGGTCAGTTAAGGCATCAGCAAGGGTACCAGCGGCTGAGATGTGTTCGATCCGGTATACCAGCACCCAATCCAATAGTGTGCCTAGTGGTGATGAAGACAGACTTCTAGTTGGCACTGCTACCATCTGATGCAGGTTGTAGCTATGAGCCAGAGATTGAAGAGAACTGAGAGCTGCCCCAAGAAAGTTTAAGTTTAGGTCCCCTAAGATGACAACCTCATTATGATTAAAATTCTGAGAGGTATTTTGCAACAGGTACTCTAGACCCGCAATCCCTCCCACTGTGGGGTTATACGCACAGATAACATGCAGTTTCTTGGCTCCCAAAGCAAGGTTAGCATGCAAGTATTCACATACCGATTGAGCATTCGGGATAGCGAGAAGAGAGACAGTCAGATTATTTTTGAAGCACAGAGCAACTCCACCACCACGTTTGTTCGATATCCTATCCCTTCGAATAATAGAGTAATTTGGCAGGGAGCAGAGGGAGTCAGTAACCGATGGTTTTAGCCAGGTCTCAGTGAGACAGAGGATATCAGGATTGTACAGTTTGACCCATGACTCCAGTTCCACAAAGTGACACATCAAACTTCTTATATTCTAGTGTGCAATTAACAGCCCATGTTTGGACATACTATGTATGTCATCTGCTGAGAAATAAGCATCTAGTGGCCCAGGATTTGTCTCTATATCCCCAGATAGCAGAATGCAGTGATGACAAGGAACCACAGCCCCACATTTAGAAAAGGATGGGATAATGCAGACGTGTTCCGTAGTTTCCTAAACATATAGAGAGAACGGTAGGGACAACCCTTTTGGTAGAGAAGAAGATTAGTTTGTAGTATCCTTGTATTATAAACAATAAGGTTGGAGAAAGTAAAATCATAGTGCTCAGTCCTAGATTTATTTGAGTCATTCTCATTCCATAATTTATTTTTATTTATTTATTTCAATCTAGGATTACAATACCTTTGAGCCGAGTCTCTTTTACAAAGGTTCCACGTCAGCGTGTGCAACAGTCATCATTTTTAGTTCCAAACATAATGTCACTGACTTACAGATATGTAATAACCAGTACAAAGACTTGAGCTATGAGCAAGACAAGGGTGATGGGGAGAAGTGAGGGTAGGAGATCGAGGGTAGGAGGTGCAGGGGTGAGGGTGAGTATGGGAGGTGGGTGGGGGCAGGGGCAGGAGTGGAAATACGGGGAGGAGGTGGGCGAGGGTGGGAGACAGTGCAGCCAGGGGGCCTTGTCGAGGGAATATGCCAGGTAAGGTGTTAGGGGTGCAAAGACTGATTGTAAGTGCTGGGTGCTGGGGCATGTGCAGCTGGAATGGTGGGAATGTTAAGATGGGCAATCGCAGGATACAAGCAGTGAGAGGCACAGCTTGGACTTGAAAAGGCCAAATGTTGGAGCGATCACTATGTCGCTGCCAAGAGAGTTGAGCCAGTTGGATGCCCAATAGGCAAATGATCTTTGTTCTTGGGTTGTGTGACATCATGGGATATGTAGTAGATGGGAATTGGATCTCCTTGTAGTGACATTCCTATGTCTAGGCTTAAGGAGGGCACAGACACCATGTGGGGCAAGTCTCATTATGATTTTCTTGGCCGTAGTATAGTGTAATTTTGTCAAGGCAAAGTATGACAAGAAAAGTTACGAAGGCAACCCCCAGAAAGCTGTTGGACATGGTGTGACTGTTGGTACAACATTGGTTCAACTCATGACAGAGGTCATCCAGGTTCACAGCTAGTCAGGGATTGACAAGAGGGTTTGGCTATGCAAGACCTAGCAGGCATGCACTCCCCAGCCCCATTACACTGATAGCCTGGGGCACACCTACTCAAGTACAAGTGCAGGATGTGAAATCCTTTTGTCCTTGTGCTTCCTTTGTTATTTAAAGAGTTTGTTTAAAAGCCCACAAATGGATCCCTTGTAAGCAAGCCAGACAAAAATGTGGATTGAGCAGGACCCAGAGTCACTGGAGTTTGTCAGACCTGGTTGCTTGATTTCTGTTTTGCTTGGGATAGCTTCAAAAAAGTTGATTTTAAATTGAAAATGCAAATACCTTGTGGTGATGTTTTGCAGAAAATCCAGTCCAGGAGACCTTCACAGATGTAGTGAGCAAGAATGGTGTAGTTACTCCAAGCAGAAGATCTAGTAAATCCCAAAAAACTTAGCTACAGACACAGACAAACACAAACAGCCACCCACACTTTGAACCCTGCTACTGTCTTCCAATGGCACCAAGCTGTTTGGCCCTGATGTCCAGGACATCATTAATGATCTGCAAGTATTTTAAAGGGCCCTCAAATCCGTCCATTCCCTCTACCACACCCAACCAAGGGGTAGAGGACAGCCTACCTTTTACAAAATGAACAATAGGCGCGGCTCAGCTCCCCTGCTCCAGGGAAAACACAGAGCCCCGGCTCCCTTGCCCGCCTCCTTGGATGCTGGAGCTGCGGCCAAGTGCCCCAGAATTGAGGGGCCAGACCCTGCGGCTGGCTCCACTACAAATTTACTCCTTGCCAGACCCCTCTCTTCTGGTCCCAGACCAGGTGCAGTGGTCGGAGGTCATTTCTCCCTCCATCTGAATCAATGAAGAACCATAACTTTGGAGGCATGGATTATGCAGATCATAGAAAAGGGTCACACCTTGGAGGTCCTCAAGCAGCCTCCAGAAACCCCTCCTCAACCCTCCTGTTATTCCCCGGCTCACCTTTCTATTCTCTGGGAGGAAGTACAGTCTGTTGTGTGCAAGCAAGCCATGGGGCCAGTTCCCAGTCACCAGAGAAACAAGGGGTTTTAATCCAGATTTTTTCTGGTCCCCAAACAGACCGAAGGTCTAAGGCCTATTGTAGACCTAAAGGACTTCAATCTATATGTCTAGTACAAACAGTTCTGGATGGTAACTTTCCCAGGCCTGATGCCCCTTCTCAAAACAGGGGACTGGCTCTGTTCACTGGACATGCAGGACTTATACCTGCACATCTCGGCCTTTCCTTGTGACAGGAAGTTTCTCAATTTTGTCTTTCAGGGTGAGCATTAAGTGCTGTCCTTTTGCTTTTCTTCTGTGCCGTGAGTCTTTACCTAGTGCATAGCAGCAGTCGCAGCATCTTTCAGAAGGAGGGACAGTATGTCTTCCCCTATCTGGACGACTGGAACATAAATGCCCCGTCCAGGGATCGACGTTTGCTGACTCTGGAGTGAACTTTCCAGCTCCTTCACTCCCTGAGCATCACTGTCAATATGCCCAAGTTGGTTCTGATACCATCCCAAAAGTTGCAGCATATAGGGGCAGTTCTGGACTCAGCACAGGGGAAGGCCTTTTTGCCCCAAAACAGGGCAGAGTGCCTCATAGCTAAAGCTCCTCAAGAAGTCACCCAGAGTCATACATTCCTGCCAGGGTATATCTCAGATTGCTAGGCCTGATGGTAGCTGCCATACCCACTGCTCCACTGGCCAGACTCCATATGTACATCCTCCAGTGGACTCCCCATGTACAGTGGGACCAGCACACGGATGAGTTAGACCAACCAGTCCTGGTCTCTTCCCCAGTACGCAAGGTACTGCAATTGTGGATGGACCTCTTGAATCTAGTTCAAGATGCCCTGTTTCCAGATCTCCTCCCTGCAGCAGATCCTAACCACAGATGCCTCAGGTCTAGGTTGGGGAGCACACCTGGGTCCCTTTCAGACCCAGGGCTTTTGGTCCCCGTGGAAAGCGTCCCTGCATATCAGTGTCCTGGAGATGAGAGCAGTGCTCTACGACATGCAGGCTTTTCAGGAGCACCTCATTCCAGGTCAGCTGTTGGCACAGTCAGACAATCTAAGCATAGTATAGTACATCAACAAGCAGGGGGGACTCATTCATACCCCCTTTTTAAAAAGGCCATGAGACAGCGGTACTGGGTGCTGGATCGCAGTCTGACACTCTCTGCAGGCCTCATGCCAGGTTTGCTAAACACTGGCAGTGGTGTCTCAGCAGAACTCAGTCCAGCATGCATAAATGTGAGCTTCTCTCATCTGTTGTAGAACACTTGTTTGACAGATGGGATCATCCAGAGTTGGACCTTTTTGCGTCCCCACTCAATGCAAAACTGCCCAATTTCTGCTCACTAGATCCGGGGCCTGGAGTTTTCTGGCAAGACGTGTTGTCCCTCTCCTTGAGCGGGAGGTTTCTTTATGCCTTCCTTCCGTTTCCTCTAATTGAGAGGGTGCTAATCAAGTTACAGATGGAGGGGGGCCAGCATGCTCCTAGTAGCTCCAGTCTGGTCTCGGCAGAAATGGTCTCCTCTGCTATAGCAGCTGACGGAGGAACCTCTGGTCCCTCTCCTTCTATGCAGGAACCTGTTGACCCAGGATAAGGAGACCCTGGTCCATCCCAACCTCAGGTCCCTCCATCTGCATGCTTGGCTCCTGAGAACATAGCCATTGCTAGATCTGGGGTCTCTCACAGAGTGGCAGACGTCCTAGTGGCCATCCGGAAACCTTCCACTTATGCCATGAAGTGGAAGCGTTTTTTTGATTTTTCACAAAGTCAGGGTGTCTTTCCGCACAAACCCTAAGTTTCTTTCTAAAGTGGTCTCTGAGTTTACACTCAGTGAATCTTTCCACCTTCCTGTTTATTTTCCAGAGCATGCCAATCCAGGGGAAGCACTACTCCATACGTTAGATGTGTGCAGAACTTTGAAGTACTACCTGCTTTGGACCAGGGAATGTAGAAAGTAGGAGCAGCTGTTTGTTTCCTTTGCCCCAGGTAGAGAGGGTGCTTCAGTTTCTAAGCAATGTTTATCCAAATGGCTGGCTAATTGCATTGTGTTCTATTACAAGGATGGCAAAGAATTGCCTGGTGCTATCAAAGCTCATTCCAACAGAGGCATGGCTATCTCTGTAGCTTGTTTCTGAGGGGTCTCAGCCACTGACATCTGTGTGACTGCCACCCGGTGTACCATCCATACTTTTACCAAGCATTATAGTCTAGACAATGCTTCTAGAGCCCATGCAAGTTTTGGCAGGGCTGTCCTACAGGGACTCCTGTCTTAGGTTTATGGAGAGCCCTCCACTCAGACTGTCTGCACCTGTAATTGCTTGGGACTTGTTCCTACAGTGTGAACTGATGACTGAGATAACCCTGATGAAAATAGAACAGCTACATAAGAACGTACCATAACAGTAAATCTTTGAGGGGACTCTAAGTCATCAGGTCTGCTCCCCCCCCACCATCCCATGTCAAGGAATTGACTGTCTGGTGTATCCAGCCTTTCAAATAGGTCTGGGCACCTCTCTCTCCTTGGTCCCCCATGGCTGGAGCTATGCTGCCTTTGTCTCTGGAGGAAAGAACTGAGGAGGAGCGGGGCCACTCATGCCTTTAGGGTTGATGACATCAGCAGATGGTTGACGGAGTGGATGGTCCCAGTTGTACTGCTGAAAATCTTCCATGTGGATTCCCCTTCACTGATGGTGACATTCCTACGGAGTGGCCAGATGACTGAGATCCCCTCAAAGATCTACTGTTATGGTAAGTTTTTACATAACTGTTCTTTTTACTTGTACAAAATTTATTTTTGACTTGACATATTATGAATTTCTACTCTAAAGTCTGAATTTACATCACATTTTCTGTGTGCCTAGCACCTCTTCCATGAGGGACAGATAAGGGGCAGAGCAAATCTGAGGAGTAAAATGAGGGACGTCCCTCTTAATAAGTGACAGCTGAGAGGTATGATGTTACTTAGGTATGTTATTCAGAAGTTAAAGAGCAGGTATCCACTTGTTCTTGTTATATTTTAAAACAGTTTGTGTTTTTGATATTAATAAATATTAATTTAAAACATTACTGCATCTGGTGTCTTTACTTATGGCCATTGTTACTGTTAGTATTGTTCTGCATTTTTTTTCGTTGAGGAAGTCATTGCCATGTTTTCTTCCATTCCTGCTGTGCTGTTAAGCCCGAGTCTCACCGATATCAGCTCCAGAAAGAACGTGGGCTACACACGCTTTATAGATTATGCTGTCATTTAGTTTCCATGACAGCAGCGCTTAAGTGCATCCATGGACCCTTGTCTGCTGTCCCCCCTCAGCACTCTCACTATCTTGGGTAAGCAGCATCTGATGCAAAAAGCTGACAGGAGTGACAGTTTGTAAACATGCTGTTGGCTCTTCAGTAGTTTTCATTGAGTCCTGAAATGGATTAGCATTTAATTTGTGAGTATATAGCTTGGTTTTCTCTTTTTGTAATGGTCCTCTGTTTATAAAGCTGTGTGAGGCACAATCTGTTTACTGTGTCAATTCCTGTGTGAAAGGCACTTTCCTATGTACTGTACCACATTAGATAAATCTGCATTGTTGTGTGATCCTGCATTTTTGTTGTAACAAACAATTGAATTCACTGCTGCCTTGCATTATCCTCCTGAATGTTCCCAAAAGTTTTGAGGACCCCGATATAGACCAGTTATCTCCAGGGTGGGGTGGGTTCATTAACTGAACCTGTATCCTGAAGGGTGGACTAGCTCATTAGATCATATGTAGCTTCTCTAAGATCATATTTGCAAGATATGGATGATATTTTCAGGGTGTTGGGAGATGTCCACACCATGGACATGGCTTACTAAGTGACCTCAGTGTGGAATCCTCTATATGAGTATCCCACATGACATGGATTTGGTGGCAAAGCAAGGGCTCAATATTAGTCAACAGAAAATCATGCCTATACATCAGCGAAAAATAAATCAATCCAGATAAATATTTTGGAAGGGCATATTTAACCAGCAAGATTATTTGCAATGAGGGCAATTCCATCTAATAAGTGTTGCATGGCTATGGCACAAGGTAACCCTGGGACACTGTTTGTGGTGCTTCAATAAAATAATTTTCTAATGTTCACAAGCAAAAATATGCATTTACCCTAGTTACAGGATTGCTGTTGTGATGAATTTCAGTCACTGCCACACCAATATCTGTGATGCTGCTGTGCGTTCACACTGCTGCTTTCCACATCGGTGCTAGCTCAGGCTGTATTTCCCTGTTGTATTGCTGGCATTGCCCACTGAATTTCTGCCAGGGGGTATGGTGGGTTATGATGGTGGCAAACAGTGATATCACTTCCTTTGCCCCATGCCTGCGGACAAACAGAAAGTGCCGCTGATGATGACCAAGGAAATAGGATGTGCCACCTGGAGCACGGGGTGGGACTGCTAAAGCCAGCAGCACAGTACCTGTAGAACTCTTGATGGCTTTCCATACCCTCATGCTGCTTTGTAGCCACACACAGCACTACCCAGTAACATCCTGCTTGCTGAAGTGCAGCACGGGAATCTACTGGATCTCTTGGCATTGTGGGGCTGCATCTAGTGCAGCATTGTGAGTGAAGCAGTGGGTTCATACACAGGGCTAAACCACCTGCATTACCCTGACAGCAATTCAGCAACACTGCAGCAGAACACTCTGAAATGCTCCCCTTCCTGTCCACATAGATACGGGCACCAATGTAATGGAGGTCCACAACTTGCAAGGGTGCAGAAGAGGCAGTGTAAACATGCCTCTAGAAAGAGCTTGAGAAACTATTAGCTTGTGATCTCTGATTTATCCTAAAAAAGTTAAAATTTGTTAATTATTTAAATTCTTTGAGCTTAAAGAAAACACAGCAGAAAGCATGTGCAGTCTCTACAATAGTAAATGCCAAAACTGGTGTTCGTTAGGCAGGTGCCAAACACAAATGTGGGGTAGGGGGTATGGATCATCAGTAATGAAAACAAAAGATTAAGTTGTCCAGAAGGCTTCACCCAGGTTTAGGTGACAAAGCTTATACTATACCAGGGTTAAGGGAACATATAAAAATATTGCTGAAATCTGACTAAGCCCACACACATGCACAGAAGCACATTATGTGGAGGAAGGTGGGTGAGGGCTAAGTGCTGACTGCCATTGAGTGGGGCCATGGGTATCATTGATATTTGCTGTCAGAGATCAGGTGGGGACTAGGGAAATACTGTATTGGCATTTGCTGCCATCAGGGATCAGGTGAGGAGTCATTGGTCACCAAGGAATGTACTGGATTGACATTTGCCATCAGGGATTGGGTAAGGGAGGGGGAGAAACTGGAAACCAGAGAATATAGTGTGAGCAGCTGTCAGGGGTCAAGGAGGGGGGAGCTCATGTGGAATTGATTTTCAGCACCAAAACAAACCACAGGCTGCAGTGTGGAGCCCACAGCCAGACTGTGATGAGGCTGTGATGGAATGCAAATAACCTCATAGCTCCCTGTTGGGGCAGAGGGGCCATTTGCATGGTAAGCTTCTATGACAGGACTGGGGGCTTCGGGAGCAAACCATTTTGCCCTGTGTAAATGGCTTGTTTACTCCTGTGTTTGAGTGTTATGCTTGATCTGTGACCTTGACTGTCTCCCTTTTATAGGCCAGCAGGGAGCTTTGACTGCACTTTTTGCCTTTATTGCACTGTACTTTTAAGTGGGTATTTTCGAGCATCTAGTGTACAGGCAGACTCTGCTTCCACCCAAACATGCATCCATCTAGCATAATCCAAGAATGTTTATCATTACATCGCTGATTTCCCAGCAAACTCTCCCATAAATAATTTAGAAATGCCAAATATAAGCAACTCATTGCCATTTTCTGCTAAAACATGTGAACATCATAATGGTGCCGTCTGTTCACTGAACTCCATTAGCATTTTCTAGGGCATTGTGCCAGTCAAGCCATTAGATGCTAACCTGTGCAGAGCAAAACAAAAACCGAAGTATGGCCAGAAGAAAAGAGTAGCAAGCCGTACTGGATTCATATGTTTTTATTACTGGACTTGCTATACTGTACCCCTTGTGGTCATTTTTATCTAAAACAAGATCATATGGACAACAAATGTCCATTTTTATAATCAACTGTAGTCATGGTACAAATGACAGAGAGTATAAAATACAAGACTACATACAGACAATAAAATACATAGTACATGAATCACATTTTCATACATAAAGAAGAGCACCATTAGTGCTCATTACGAATGTCCATAACACCAATAACATTTCTTAAAGCTGTACAAAAGATTTGTAATTAGCTTATGCTCGTATGGATAAAGGTACGGAATTCCAAAAAGTGCCAACTCTATAACAGAAAGCAGTTTGCCCAAACTTCTTTTAATACTTGGGTAATTTTAAATATAAGCTATCTATAGATCAGGTTTTAACATTTGACAATGCTGATATTTCTACCAATAATCTTAAGTTAACTGGTACTTGTTCATTTACCATCTTCCAGGCCTAACATCCCAGTTGCTGAATTATTCTTTGTTGCAAAGTATACCACTTCGATATGTTGTATAAACAACAAACATGACATTCTAACGGTAAATCAGATGCAAACCTACAAGCTTTGTTGAGTGACAGTGCTACTCTCTGCAACAAGGATTTCCT
Source organism: Neoceratodus forsteri (assembly GCA_016271365.2). NCBI lineage: Eukaryota > Metazoa > Chordata > Ceratodontiformes > Ceratodontidae > Neoceratodus > Neoceratodus forsteri. Next base: position 1,546,717,021 of record CM057455.1, on the reverse strand, counting down.
GGCAGACGAGTAAATAGTCAATAATAGATAGAATATGAGTTTGAACAATAAGTTTTTTTTGCTTACTGGGTAAAGTTAAAGCTATTCCTACTCAACATGCCAAATTGTTGGTTTACAGACTTCACAACATTGTCAATGTGCTGATGATATTTAAGACAGCTATCTGGAGTCAGATCTAAATATTTATATATATCCAAAATAACACCATCAGATGTTTTTATAAAAAGGGACTGTTGGGAAACAGTATGTTGCCTAGAATGGAATAACATAACTTTTGTCTTTTTTGAGCTCAAGCATAGCTTATTATTAACAAACCAATCATGTACAGCACACAAATCAGATTGTAGTATGGTACTCAAGTTGTTGAAGTCTTTGTTTTGGAAAAAAAAACTACTGTGTCATCCATGTACAATAGGATCTTTGATTGTTTTATAACATTGGGTAAGTTATTCAAAAAAAGACTAAAAGGCAGGGGTCCAAGGATAGATCCTTGTGGAACACCCAAAGTCATGGGTAATGGTTTTGAAAGAAGATTTTGAATTCTAACCTGTTGCACATGGTTGGAGGGGACCCTGGCAAGCCTGTGTCTCTTCATTTCTGGATCACACCTGGAAATGAGCCTTGGCTCAGTGGTGCCTTTCCCAGTTATCAACTTTTAAATAAAAATAAATTTCACATATTATAAAATAATTAGGAAATAATACTTACTTCCCTTCTCAGTACTAGCTCTTTCTTACAGAGTACACCCTCTTAATGTGCTTCAGCATTCCAGTGTCACCTTCCCATAAGGGTGAGAGAAGTTGGCCATTGGCAACTTTGGTTTTGCCTTCAGTACAGGCCTCATGAGACTGGTTTGGTTTCCATAATGCAGCAGAAACATTTCGGGTTCCTTTACAAAAATTGAATATTTCTTACTCTACTTTCTTTGTAGCAAGTGGTGGCGTCATGCTTATTCGGGGAACTGCTGGGTTTATGGTGGTATGAGGGTCTTTGCAACCAGTATGACCACAGTGATGTAGCCAGCTGTGCTAAAATATTAACTATTAATTACAGACCTCAAGGCTTATACCCCAAGCAGTCTGCTTTACCTTCATTCCAAGTGCTACTCTATCAAGGCCTGTTGCTTCCAAAATGATATATATTACCCCAAACAAAAAAATAATGCTTCATACAAAACATATTGAAACAAATTAAATTTAGGGTGTTCTATTGCCCTCTACTGCTAATCACTTACTGAGCAAGACTGCAACATCCATCTTTGGCATTTTTTATTATTTTGGTTTTTTTATGTTTAACATTCACATTTTTTTTTTATATGCCAGTTTTTTTTTTAACTAAAAAAATTATTTAAAACTTCTAGATCTTCCCTAACATCACAGAGTGAGCAGCCTGATGTTACAAATTGCTATGTTAGAAGCAGTAACTATGGTGGCTGGCAAGAGACATGCTTGCTCTAAATGAAAGAGGATGCACACCCTCAAAGAAATGACTGCACATTTCTCGGTAGCAGAGACACACTTAATGAAAATGGATGTGTGCCAGTGGAGGATTCAGTGTGAGGGGAGAGGAGGACGACCTGACCAGTATCTGTCTGTGTGTGTGTTTGGGGGGGTGATGGGAGCTCCCTGTACTTGCCATCAAACATTATCAATAGGGGGACCATTTTTACTGTTTCAGGTACTAAACCTCATTTTTTTTTTACGTTTTTTTGGGCATGTTTTTTCTTCTTTTTTAATTCTTAAATAGTTAGTTGGGGGACCCATTTTAAAAGTGGAATAATACACTCCAAGATGTGGTTTATGGGCTGATAAGAACATTTCCCAGGTGCTAAACGCACTTGGCGCAAGGGCCTTGTGCCTCATTACACACCTGAGGCATGCTCTTATCAACTCATAAACCACACCTCATTGCGTCTTATTCCTTACATAACACACACCCTCTCATGCATTATGGCTTAAAATACACACATTCTGACATATATCGGGGTGTTCTAGTGTTCAAATGACCCCTCTGCATCTTATTTGTCTGAGCTTGATCCAGCATTGAATTATGTAAAGTCACTGTCCTCCTGATCTTCTTTTTTATCTTTACCTGCTTTGGATGTGGATGTGGAGGAGACCAAAGCTGTTTTGTGGTATAAAGTGAGAATTCATTTTTTATAAATGTGAGCATCTTCATATTTTTATGTGACAGTGTGTGCTGACTGTCCCTTACAATGGCCTTTGCTGAACTGAACCTCATTCAGAACTCACACTGGCTGGTGGGCAACACAGATACTTCACATTATCATAACTAAGTGCAGGCCATTCCTCAAATTCTGTAGCTCAGTATAGTAGAGGCTCATCATTTATGGGAAGTTGACTTGAATCTGCAAGATATGCATCCATTATTTTCTCTGCTGACTCACATTATTCTCCTCCTCATCCTCCTGATATTCTGAGACACATACAGTACTTGGGATAATACTTCCTAAAGTGGGTTGGTGGTGATGCTGGTTTTGGTACTACTAGCCTTGTACTGCCCTTATTTATTTATTTATTTATTTAAACATTTGATAACCGGGAAAGGCACACTGAGCCAAGGCTCAATTCCAGGTGTGACCCGGGGGGAGGGGAGAAGGGAGTACATACATTTAGCAAAAATAGACAACATTTCAGCATAATTACATAAACAACAGAATGATACAGCAGTACTGAGCAAATGTAGGTCATGAGACATTATGATTCGAGATTTACAATAGTAAGTGCATGCACTGAGAGCATTATATACTAAGTGCTTTGGAGGTAGTAGTCAGGAGAGACTGTGGGGCAGAGATTAATCACCTAAGACAGAGGCAGGGGCGGGGATGGTATAAGGCATAGCTGGTGCTTGCAGGCAAAGTAAGAGGAAGAGTTCCTAATGGTGGGGGTGAGTTTGTTCCACAAACTGGGGAGCCAGTCAGAGAAAGTGGCTTTGCCAGCTGAGGAGGATGGTCGAGGTTAACTAAAGGATCTTTCATTCCTGTGTCTCAGTTCATAAAGGGAGTCAGAGGCAGGAGGGAGGGAGAGACTATCTGACAGGTAGGAGGGTAGCATGCTGAACCAGAATTTAGATGTGAGTCTGAGGGAGTGGATATAATGTATGTGGGACAGTGAGATTATACCTAGAAGGGAGTAAAGATCACAGTGATGAGTTCTAAGATAGTGAAATGGCAGAAAGAGTTCAGGAGGGTATCAAGCCTGGACAGGGTGGTTACAGGGGCAGGGCTTCAGACAACATCTGCATAATCAAAAACGGGGAGGATCATTTAAGTTAAAATTTTGCATCTGGCAGGAAGCGGACAGGAGACTCTGTGCCGGTACAGCATACCAAGTTTGGGGCATAGTTTGGAGATGGTTGCTTCAATGTGAATTGAGAAGGATAAGTGAGGGTCTAACCAAACACCCAGGTATTTGTATTTAGTAACCTGGTCTACAGGGCTACCATCAAGGGAAGTGATGGGGGAGGGGGGAAGGATCTACTAAGTTTCTGCACTGTGTAAAAAACCATAGATACAGTTTTGGAAGTGTTTAATTTCAATTGGTTTTGTCTGAACCAGTGTTGAATATTGTTGAAATTCTAGAAGGCAGCTTGAACATCATGTAGTGCTGGGCCTGAGGTAAAGAGGATAGTGTCATCTGCATACATGTGTATGCTGGATTTTGTGCAGGAGGAGGGAAGGTCCTTTACGAAGAGGGAGAAGAGGATGGGACCTAGGACTGAGTCTTGGGGTATGCCTGCTTGGATGGGGAGGGATGAGACATCAGTGATTCTGAATGACTGCAGCCTGTTGTAAAGGTAGGATCTGAACCACTGTACAGTGATAGGAGCTAGACCTGCTGCCTCTAGTTTTGACAGGAGAAGAGGGTGGGATACGGAATCAAAGGCCTTGGCCAGGTCGACAAACACTGTGGCAGTTAGAAGGCTTTGGTCAGAGGCAGTGTGGATCTGATTTGTGATGCGCAGGAGTGAGAAGATATTGGAATGCTGTTTTCTGAAACCTGATTGATAGGGAGAGAAGATTGTTAGCAGTGAGATATTCCAACAGCCTGGAGTGAGCCAGGGATTCCTGTAGCTTGGCAAGAGCAGGGAGGAGGGAGATCGGCCTATAATTTTCAGGTATTCAGGGGTCACTGCCTTTGTGGAGGGGAATAACAGAGGCCAATTTCCAGGCCTGTCGGACAGAATCTAAGAAGACAAAAGAGGATGAGGAGATGAGTGAGAGGCTTAGCAACTGCAGGAGCTGAGATCTACAGGAGCTTAGGGTGGATCCCATCGGGGCTGGATTTGGTGGTATTTATTGAGCAGAGGGCTGTGAGGACCTCTTGTTTGGAGATGGGTGATAATTTTAAGTTTTTGTGACGGGGGGTGGAGGGGGACAGAGGATTGAGAGGGGGTCCGTGTGGCATGGCGCAGGATGTGAAAAATTTGATAAGGGTATCAGCAGTCCTGATGGGGTCTGTAACAGGCTGGCCATGTTGCATGAAAGCAGGGTAACTGGGCTGTGCTGGTTGGTCTAGATGTGAGTGTATGACTTTCCAGAATTTGGAGGGATGAGCACGAGACAGTTGTGACTTGAAGTAGTCCACTTTAGCCTGCCTCATAGTCTTTATGCATGCATTGAGGAGGGTGTTGTAGGCTTGCCTATTTTGAAGGTTTGGGTGGGATTTGAAAACAGACCAGGCTTTGTCCCTGGCCATGCATTTGGTAAGGATATGTGCAGAGATCCACTGGTGGTGGTGCTTCTTGACCCTGAACTTTTCAGGGGGGCGTGGGAGTCCCAGATTTTTGTGAATGTGTGCAGGAAGCTGGAGAGAGCAGTGTTGACATTTGGGGCTGAATACACCTGATACCAATCAGCATGACTAAGGCTGGTAAGCAGGGACTCGGTGTTCAGGGCATTTAGGGAGCGTGTGCTAATGTACTTGGGAGCAGATTTGGGCATGTGAGTTTTTCTGATACAATAAGTAATGCAGTAATCACTTAGTACATTTGCAAGGATGCCAGAAGACGTTATCTTATGATCGTGAGAAGTGAGGATCCACTCTATTAGAGAATGGTTTGGTGACTGAGAGTTGTTGCGGGTGGGTTCATTGAGCAGTTGGATAAGATTAAGGGACTCTATTTTGGAAATGTGGGCCTTTGAGTAGGGGGCGAGCCAATACAGGTTGAAATCACCTAGCAAAACCAATTACCCTTTGGAGGCCAGGTCAGGTAAGGTAGCTAGGGTGGAGATGAGAGAATCATGTGATAGATGGGGAGTGGCATAAAGCACCCCTATAAATAAAGAGAGAGAGAGAGAGAGAGAGAGAGAGAGAGAGATACAGGCAGGTAGGGCGAGTTGAGCCAGGAGGATTTCTTGGGAGCGTTGGCATGTTTCATTAAAAGTGACCAAGCATGAGAGGGGTTGTTTTGTGTAAATGACTACACCTCTGCCTCTCTTGCCATGATCCTGTCAGAGTACAGTGTAGTTTGGGAGACTGAGGGAGGAGCCGGGGGTCTTTGCGGAGAGCCAGGTTTCAGTCAGGCATAGGATATCGGGTGAATGCTCCAGCATCCAGCAGTTAGTTGGACTAGTTTAGGCAGGAGGCTTCTGATGTTAATGTGGGCGATAGAGAGACCTTTATGGGAGCTTAGTGGTTGGGGACCAGCCTGGGGATCTGGGTTGGGTTTGATATCGGCAGCACAGAGTAGGATGAGGAGGAAGGAGTATGCAGCAGGGAGCTTATATCTCCTGGTGTGCAGGATGGCTTTAGGGGCTGGTCTGACAGCCATGATAAGTGATGCGAAAGTTAACATCTGGGTCTGAATGGGCATGGGAAGTGATAAGCCAGACACAGAAGTTCTTTAGAACACACAAGACTTTGTGTGAAATTTATTTACAAAAAAAAATCAAAATAAACTTTTCAGAAATTAACTATAAAGAAAATAAAGCCAACAACATGAAAAAAATGGCTTTCTCTCAACTTGAGACTATCAGTACTTTAACAGCTGAGTACTGCAACAGAGTAGCTGAGCTTAAGCCCCAGCACATCTACCATCCTCTGTGCTACTATACTATCTGATCTCTTGAAAAAAAACCTCCACCATATATAGGCGGACACTCTGACATCATCAGTCTGCTGATCCGTCCCCTATTCTAATACATTTAATTTCTACCCTAATACATTGAGTAGGGGGATCAGCCTGACCAGAATAGAATACATTGATTAGGCTTTATTATACCCAGAAAGAGCCACCTCTTAATTTATTTAACAATAAAGAAAGAAAGCTTAATTAATAATCAAGGGTTTAGACCCACCCTTCTGGTGCTGACATCACACACCTGTACCCTATAAATAAATGTCAGGAGGAGCCACTGGCTTCTTAGGGTGCAGTACCTGCAGCAAGTGAGACAGCAAGTGGACCAGGTAAGGGCTTCATTCCATACAAGTAATCCAAGGAAAATGACTATTTAACTTAATATTTACTTCTTGCAATGCACCTTATTTTATTACGGTCCCTTTTATTTTTTAAACAAGTTTGTACTCTCTTTATTTGGTACTCTGTTTAGTTTACAAGATATCCCCTGTAAAAGTGCTTTCTACTGTCTTTTACAAGAGTTCCTGTAAATTCTAAAGAACTTCAGATCCCTTTTTACTATTCAACTACAGCATAACTGCATGCTGTGAGGCTCGCTTGCTTTGGAGCCTAACTGGAGCTGCTTCTTACACTGTCATCATGCTTATTTACAATGGCAATCTTACATCTCAAAAATTAGGCACCACAGGGACAACAGAGAACATTAGAGGGGTAGAAAAGAAGAGATACCATGACGGGAGGCAACCCCTTCATGGTAGAAATGTGAAATAAGACAAAGGACAGTGGAGACATTACTACTGCGGTAGATTTGAGAGAATATAAGGGTAAAGAGGAGAGGAATGTCCTGTGGTGTTGGGGGGGTTACAACTATCACACACCCCCAATGTTAAGTGAAAACCCCTTTTTCCCACAGGAAATACTAGGGGTTTTCAAGACAACCTACCCAATTCAGATGGGTAGGATGGAGTTTCCACCCTCCCTCGCTTGGAAACTCCACTCCAGGGCACCCTTAAATAAAATTTGGAAATTAACATCAATATGTGACGCATTACCATCAACATGGTCACATGTTTCTAAATAGCCCTGGGGTGTCATAACTTTACTGTATTAATCTTTACCACATTCCTATGGGTCACAATTTAGATAATATGCAACTCATTCCCTTGTTGAAGAGATGCTAAGTATCCACTCCAGCCCCGTGTCTGGACAAAAAATCCGCATTTACATGTGCTATTCCTGCTCGATGTTTTACAATGAAACTGTATGGCTGTAGGGCGAGATACCATCTCATTATCTGGTTATTTTTTTTCTTTCATCTGGGATATGAAGCAAAGTGGATTATGGTCAGTTATTAATGTCAAGGGAGCACCCCATAGGTAGAATTTCAGGGATTGAATTGCCCACTTGGCTGCCAAACATTCTTGCTCTATTGTTGCATACTTTTGCTCTCTATCATACAACTTTCTGGAAATATAGAGTACAGGGTGCTCCTCCCCATCAATAGTTTGACTCAGCACAACCCCAATACCTTTCCCAGAGGTGTCTGTATGTACCTCAAATGGGTGTTCAAAGTCTGGGCTTTTCAGAACCAGGGATGAGCAGAGTGCTGCTTTGATTTTATTGAATGCTTCTTCACATTCCTGGGATCATTTGATTTGATTCCCAAATTTATTCTTGGTTAAGTTTGTCAATGGCACTGCAATTGTAGCAAAATTGGGAATAAAATGCCTGTAGTATCCAGCAAGACCTAAGAAAGACTGAACGTGTTTCTTAGTACTGGGTACAGGACATTGGGTGACTGCTTCTACTTTAGATATTTCTGGCTTTATGAGACCATTGCCTAATATAAAGCCGAGATATCTAGTTTCCTTCATCGCAATGGTACACTTCGTGGGGTTAATGGTTAGCCCTGCCTGCCTGATGGAGGAGAGAACTGCTCGTAGGTGTTGTAAGTGGGTTTCCCAGGATGAACTAAAAACAACCACATCATCCAGGTATGCCGCACAAAAATTACTATGGGGTGTCAGCACCTGATCCATGTAATGTTGAAACGTAGCCGGGGCCCAATGGAGCCCAAACGGCATAGTTCGGAACTGAAAAAGACCCACTAGAGTACTAAATGCAGTTTTTTCCTTAGCAGCTTCTTCTAAGGGAATCTGCCAATACCCTTTAGTGAGATCCAGTGTAGAGATAAAAGCAGCATTACCAATCCTATCTATTATATCATCTACACGTGGCATTGGGTATGCATCAATTTAAGCAACCTGGTTTAAGCTTCTAAAATCCAGGCAGAGTCTGATCCCACCTTCCTTTTTTTGGGACTATTACCATGGGAGAACCCCATGAGCTTTTTGAAGGTTCTATGATGTTTAGGGTTTGCAGTTTCTGAATCTCCCTTTTTACCTCCTCCCTCAGTCTTTCTGGGAGCCTATAGGGCTTTTTTCTAATGGGAGTGGCATCAGTACTGATGTGGTGCTCTACACCTATGGCCTCACCCGGAGTACTGGTGAATGTACTTTTAAAATCATTTAAAAGAAATCTTAATGACTGGAGTTGTGATACAGTGAGGTCGGGGTTTATGGTGACAGTTTCCACTCCTGTTTCTCCCTCCAGTCTTCCATAGGCTAACTCCATCTCTGTTTCTTTCGGTTCAGGGATTACCATCAGTCCCACCCCTGAGGTAGCTCTCTCATGCCATTGTTTTAAAAGATTGGCATGGTATATTTTCTTTTTCATTTTCCTATCAGGGTCTCAATTTCATACGTGATGGGACCTGTCTGACTTGATATCTTGTAGGGCCCCTGCCACTTCATTAATAGCTTATGTGTGGAAGTAGGTAGAAGTAACAATACCTGTTCTCCAGGAGAGAAAGATTTTTCCTTGCCAGTGCCCTGGTCATAGTATTGTTTCTGGTTTGCCTGTGCCTGACACCCTGTTTCATGTGCTTTGGTAGTATATGATACCAGTCTTTGTCTCAGCTGTCTCATATACTGTGCTATTCCCGGGGACTTTAGTTCCTTATTATCCTCCCAACACTCCTTAACCACATCTACGGGTCCTCGATGGGTTCGCCTGAACAGCAAATCAAAAGGAGAAAACCCTGTAGAGACCTGTGGTACCTCACGGTAAGCAAATAAAAGGAAAGGAAGATATTGATCCCAATCGTGTCCCTCCTCCTGTACGAATTTCTTTAACATTCGCTTCAGGGTTTGATTAAACCGCTCAACTATACCGTCCGTCTGGGGATGGTAGGGAGATGTTCTTATGGCTACAATTCCCAGAAGGTGGTACAGTTCTTTTAACAATTCTGCATTAAAGTTGGACCCTCTGTCAGTAAGAATTTCTTTAGGGATCCCAACTCTGCTAAACAATTTTACTAACTCCTCTGCTATTCTACTGGTGGTAACTGTGCGCATGGGTTTGGCCTCTGGATACTTGGTGGCATAATCACATACTACCAAGATAAATTGGTTGCCTTTCTTACTTTTGCCAAGGGGTCCCACAATGTCCATGCCAATTCTCTCGAAAGGAGTGGTTACTAAAGGGAGAGGAATAAGAGGTACTACTTCTTTTCTGGTGGTTTGCACAGTAAATTGGCATTCTGGGCATTCCTGACAATATTGGGCTATATCCCCATGTATCCCAGGCCAGAAGAACCTTTGCAAAATTCTACTGGAAGTCTTATCCCTTCCTGTATGTCCAACCCAAGGGATGTCATGACCCAAGGCCAAAATATCCTGCCTATAACATTGGGGTACCAATAGCTGCTCCACCATTTCCTGGGTATTAGGGTTGGCACACACTCTGTACAGTAGATGTTGTTTTATTTGGAATTCAGGGGCACCGAATTTCTCCCTTTTTCCCACCTGTAAAAAGAAGGGCTGTAAGGTAACATCTTTCTTCTGTTGGTCACTCATGTCTGCCTTAACATATACATTATTTTGTTCCACCTTCAACCCTTGATTTTCTTGTTGCCTTTTTTGTTTCAGTTTTTTCTTTGTCCTTCGGGTTTTTCTATCCCTCCCTGGGGGTTCCACTACCTCCCCTTCAAATGGAAATACTTCCCCCAAAACAGCTTCCTTTTTACTTTGGGCCCTTGTAGTTACTGCTGACACTGCCTCTTGTTCAAACAGTAATGAGGCAAACCCAGGAAAGTCATGTCCAATGACTACTGGAACAGGGAGGAAAAGTACTATGCCAGCAGTTACCTCTGATATTACCCCCTTTATACCCATTGATAATCGTGTTGTGGGGTATTGGTGAGAGTCACCATGCACACAAATAACATGTATGGGAGGCCCCTTATGGATGGACATGACTAAGTCCTTTCTAACCAGGTATTTTTACTACCCGAATCCAAGAGCCCCACCACCTTCTTCCCATTAACAGTAACATCTGTAAACATATATCCAGAATGTAATAGTGCTAAATGTTCATCTTTCTTTGAATATACAGTCTGGGTATTTCTTACCATACCAGTCTGGAACTTTATAGGTGGTTCGGCCTGTCTCTGACCTCCTTTCCTGTAAGGTTGATGAGCTGTCAGAAAATCTTCTGCCAAAGTCACAGCTATCTCAGCAGATTCTGGATTGTGCTCTTTTATCTAAATCTGTACCTCAGTAGGAAGAATCTGTAAAAACTGTTCTAGCACAAAGAGTTCAATAATATCTGTACGTGACTTTCCTTCTGGTTGGATCCATTTAACACACAGTTCTCTTAGTCGTGTATAGGTTTCTCGTGGGGGATCATGAGGAGAATGCCTTAAAGCACAAAAGTGTTGTCTATATGCCTCTGCGTTGAAATAACAACGCTTCAAGATTTCCTGTTTTACAAGATTATAGTGCTCTGCAAGATGGGTATCCATATTGCTGTAAGCTAACTGGGTTTTCCAGAGAGGTTGGGGGGTAACCTGACTACCCATTGTGTTTTAGGCCAGTCACATGCTTTAGCAACCCTCTCAAAATTTGTTAAATAGGATTCTATATCTTCATTTATAGTCATTCTGGTTAGTTTAATGTCCTTTGGGTTATTAACATTGGTACTGGTGTTATTACTTCCCCCAGTTCCTTGTCCAGCCCCCATGGATTGAATTAACTGCAATGTCTCGGCCCACCTCATGTCTTGTCTTTGGTGTTCTCTCTCTCTCTCGGGCATCAGTGTCCCTCTGGCATTCAATTTCTAATTAGCGCATGGCCAGCCAATGGAGAAGGTCCGACAGTCCCTCAGGAGGTCTTTCACCAGCCTCTGGTCACTGCTCCTGGCGTTCTTCCTCTTCTCCCTCACTGTCAGTCTGCTCTTTAGGCAATTTCTGCCACACTGCGGTCTCCAAACTAGGATGTAAGGGTACACCAGTTCTCTCTGTCTGTGATCGAGTCACAGCTCCCATTGTTTTGGTATCATCTGTGCCAGTTGCCATTGTCCTTATTTATCACAGTACCAGGTCTGGTACTAAGCTGGTATCCCCCAATATAGCTTGGACAACCAGTTGATCCCACTTCTGACACCACTTTGTGAATGGGTGTGGGAAGTGATAAGACAGACATAGAAGTTCTTTAGAACACACAAGACTTTGTGCGAAATTTATTTACAGAAAAAAATCAAAATAAACTTTTCAGAAATTAACTATAAAGAAAATAAAGCCAACAACATGAAAAAAATGGCTTTCTCTCAGCTTGAGACTATCAGTACTTTAACAACTGAGTACTGCAACAGAGTAGATGAGCTTAAGCCCCAGCACATCTACCATCCTCTGTGCTCCTATACTATCTGATCTCTTGAAAAAACCCTCCACCTTATATAGGTGGACACTCAGACATCATCAGTCTGCTGATCCACCCCCTATTCTAATACATTTAATTTCTACCCTAATACATTGAGTACAGGGATCAGCCTGATCAGAATAGAATACATTGATTAGGCTTTATTATACCCAGAAAGAGCCACCTCTTAATTTATTTAACAATAAAGAAAGAAAGCTTAATTAATAATCAAGGGTTTAGACCCTCCCTTCTGGTGCTGACATCACACACCTGTACCCTGTAAATAAATGTCAGGAGGAGCCACTGGCTTCTTAGGGTGCAGTACCTGCAGCAAGTGAGACAGCAAGTGGACCAGGTAAGGGCTTCATTCCATACAAGTAATCCAAGGAAAACGACTATTTAACTTAATATTTACTTCTTGCAATGCACCTTATTTTATTATGGTTCCTTTTATTTTTTTAAATAAGTTTGTACTCTCTTTATTTGGTACTCTGTTTAGTTTACAAGATATCCTCTGTAAAAGTGCTTTCTACTGTCTTTCTTACAAGGGTTCCTATAAATTCTAAAGAACTTCAGATCCCTTTTTACTATTTAACTATAGCATAACTACATGCTGTGAGGCTCGCTTACTTTGGAGCCTAACTGGGACTGCTTCTTACACTGTCACCATGCCTATTTGCAATGGCAATCTTACATCTCAAAAATTAGGCACCACAGGGACAACAGAGAACATTAGAGGGGTAGAAAAGAAGAGCTACCATGACGGAAGGCCACCCCTTCATGGTAGAAATGTAAAATAAGACAAAGGACAGTGGAGAAATTACTACTGCAGTAGATTTGAGAGAATATAAGGGTAAAGAGGAGAAGAATGTCCCGTGGTGTTGGGGGGGTTGCAGCTATCACACTGGGGTGGTAGTATACCGGGACTAACAATGGGGGAGTTGGGCAGATGAGAAACAGGCTGTGGGCTTGGTTGAGGCTAGGAGGTGCATGTTTGAGTGACATGTGGAACTGGGGGTGGGGGTTGGAAGTTACATTTAGGGTAGAGGGCCAGGAAGTCTGATGAGAGGAGATATGAGGCAAGAAGTAAGTATAAGATAGGCTTGTGCAAAGCCATTCTATGACAGAGTTAATGCAAGGGGCTCCAAGCATATTAGAAGGTTAACAATGTTGGAGAGGAGGAGAAGAAGGTATAAATAGCGCAAGGCCAAGTCGTGTGTGCTTGTCAAGAAACCCCACGAGTTTGGGTCAATATGCTGGCATTGATTTAGTAGAAGAGGGAAGATAGAAGTCAATTTGTGTAGATTCTCATCCTGTGGTGGAAGGAGAGGGAGAGAGAGAAGAGATTCGGTATGCTTTAGAGATTTGGTTTACTATAGGTTAGTGTCAATATAGACTGAAGGTAGAAAAGCTGCAGCTGTTGGGGTGACACAGAGAAACTGTGACTTGACCTCAGAGAGGGGAATAGCAGCAGTGCTGTGATAGGTCAGGCTGTGCTTCAGGGTGGAGTCTACCATGCAGAACGAGGATTTAATGAGTGACAGGGTGGGGGAGGGCAGGCGGGAGAAAATTTATGCAAAGAAATGAGGCTAAAAGGTGCAGCTGAAGGTCTGAGCTTGCAGCAGGCAGTGGCTTCAGGAGCAAGTGAAGAGAGCCAATCAGACTGGGCTTTCCATGAAGAAGAGCCAATTGGAGGTCAGCAAAACCAAGAGCACCAGAAATTGAATACACCAGCGTTTTGGAGGGTTCGTACCTGAGGGAGGTAAATCCTGCAGCAGCTGGAAGGTGGTGCAGGCTGCGGCAGACACAAAGCACTACAAAGTCAGAAGGGAGAGCGCCCAGTGCTAGCAGGTCTGTGGGAGGGAAAAAAATAAGAGCTGGGGATTAATTTAGACTGAGTTGAGGGGCATAGGTAGAGGTGTCAATCAGGGGGCAGGGCAGATGCAGACAGTAGACAGAGGATCAGCAGGGAGCCAAGAGGCAGCCAGGAAGAAGAAGATGAAGCTAAAAAGGCGGGGGTGGGTCAGCAAAGATCTAAGCAGAGTGGGAGCAGGAGGCAAGGTGGGTCAGCACCGAGCTCTGAGGGGAGTTGCAGGAGAAAGAGTAGGGGGCAGGGTGGAACAGAAGAGACTAGCAGCAGAAGAGAAATAGGTTAACAAACAAGCATTTGTCAATGCCGAATGTTGCCTCACTGGCATTGGCATTGGTAGTGCTGGAGTTAGAGATGCATAATAGGAATGGCAGTAAAGTATGGAACTGATGCCAACCCCAGCCCCACCCTGCAGACACTGACAGGCGCCGGGGTGTGCCTTTGGGGCGTCAGCTATAACGCTCATGCCATTTTACCTCACCCTAACCTGTAGACACTGACAAGTGTCATGGTGTGCTTTGGGGACTTTGGGCCTTATACTTACCTCATTCCATAAGGACATATGCTGAGATGGGTGCAGTATAGGAGAATGGGCCTCACCCCACCCTGTAGACACTGACAATTGTTGTGATGTGCTTTGGGGTCTTTGGGCCTTATACTTACCCCATTCCATAAGGAAATACTCTGAGACGGGTGCAGCACAGGAGAATGGGGTGAACGTTAGGGCTCAACACTCCAAGGCACACCTCGATGCCTGTCATTGGCTACAGGGTGGGGGTAGGGTGGAATGGTATGAGCATTACAGCCAATGATCCCAAGTCACACCCCTGATGCCTGGCAGTCTCTACAGGGTGGGGTGTTACAGTTGGAAACCCTGACGTTGTAGGCATTTGTTGGTATTTTCACTCCAAATTTTCAACATAGGCTTTTTGTGACCCCACCTCATGAAGATCGGCACAATCAGTTTGTTAGCTGAAAGCTGGTTTTGCACAGCGGCTATGCCATTTGGTGACACAGGGATGAAAACACATTTGGGCAGGATGTGGAAAATGACAACTGTATTGTTCATGAGGAGGCGTAAAAAGACGGCAACATTGAAAATCTGGAGTGAAAATATGAAAAACTGGTGAAGTCATGAGCATGCATAGAAACTGCACACACACGTCCATAACCCAATTATTTTTGGGAGTTTGTTAGCCACATTTTCAACATAGGCATTTTGGGACCTCTCCTCATGAACAGTGGCGCTGTGATTTTGGTAATCTGTCCTAAAAGTTGATTTCCCCCAGCGACCATGCCATTGTGCGCCACAGGTGCAGAAACACATTTTGGGCAGGATGTGAAAAATGACAGCTGTACTGTTGATAAGGAGGTGTGAAAAAATGCCAGTGTTGAAATTCTGGCATGAAAATATTCCAAATTTACGAAGTTACAAGGGTGCGTGGAAACTGTGCAATGCATGCTTGTAACACAAGTCATTTTATGGACTTTCGGCGCAACATTTTCAACATAGGCATTTTAGGATCTTTGCTCATGAACAGTGTCACTGTCATTTTCTCAAACTATCCCGAAAACTGATTTCACACAGTGACTGTGCTATTTTGCGCCGGACGTGCAAAAGCACAGTTTGGCCAGGATATGTAAAATGACAGCTGTACTGTTCATAAGTAGGTGTGGAAAAATGACAATTTTGAAAATCTGGAGTGAAAATATTACAAATTCATGAAGTTACGTGCATGCATTGAAACAGCGCAATGCACGCTCATAAAACAGCCATTTTTTGTATTTTTTTCACCAAATTTGCAACATAGGCTTTTTGAGAGCCCCTCTCATGAACAGTGGCACTGTCATTTCATTACTCAGTCCCGAAAAGTGATTCAGCGCAGTGACCGTGAAATCACCTTTCAAGACTGAATAATGCCATGACAGTGACTGAATTCATGAGGAGGGGTCCCAATTACTCCATATTGAAAATTTGATTCAAAAATTGCCAAAAATGCCCGAGATATGCACCAAAGTTAAAAAAAAAAAACTATTTATGTCATTATACAGCTTACCGGCATTTCTTCAGTTCGCGGTTGGCTTTGAAGAGTGCAGACGTGTTGCCGGTCAACCAAAGATCATCACACTGGACTCTGGAGGTAAGTACAGGGTAAGGGGTGTGTGTGGGGAGGCAGGGTGCACAGAAGGTGGGCGCGGGTTGTGGGAGGGGGCAGGGAGACCACGAGGGACCGTTTTCTTCTTTCACAGTGTTAAAACAAAAAATAAAACATTGTGGGATGGTTTTTCTTTTTCAGGGGATTTGGCACACTGGGGTGGGCTCCCAGCATGCCACCTAAGTGTTTTGGAGGAATGCTGTAGCGGCCAGGATTGGGCACCTCCATCGGCACATATTGAAGGGGGCAAGAGCGAGGGGTTGGGCACCCCCTCGACACATAACAAATGGGGGGTGCTTTATGATGACAGGGAGTGGGCTTCCCCATCGGCACATACACTGGGTCACGGCATGTCGACAAGGGGATTGGGCACCCCTGAAGTCGGCATTGTGGCAGGCAGTGTGCTGCCTTGTTTAATGTAATTTTTCACCAGGGAAAGCATGTCGGGCGGTGCCGCTGTGTATGACGAGCTTTGCTCACATTGCAGCAGACCTTTCCTTAGATGTGCTCACCACGTTATGTATTCCTGGTGTGGCACCAGCATGTAGGCTTATTGGGGAATGAGGGACACACCTACTGATGCGTGCCCTGCATTTGCCCAACAGTGACTGCGCCTCCAAATCTGCTACTAATGCAATATGTTGACTGGTGCACAAGCACGAGTCAACATAAGAAACAGTACAGTTCATATGCAGTTAAAATATCAAGGCAGCAGTAGAGCACAAAAACATTTGTAGCTGTAACAAATAAAGTGGCCAGAAAATAGCAGCAGCAAAACACTTAAAACATGCTAAAAAGGGCTGTAATCACAGTAAAGTAAATCAGCAGTTAAAATTAAAATTTAAGCAAAGAAATGAGGTGTAATGGTGCAGCCAAAGGTCTGAGCTTGCAGCAGGCAGTGGATTCAGGAGCCAGCGAAGGGAGCCAATCAGACTGGGCTTTCCATGAAGAAGAGCCAATCGGAGGTCATCAAAACAAGAGCACCAGAAATTGAATATACCGGCACTTTGGAGGGCTCGCACCTGAGGGAGGTGAATCCTGAAGTGGCTAGAAGGTGGTGCAGGCTGCGACGGACACAGAGCACCACGCTGCAAAACTGGAGGGGAGAGCACCTGGTCAAGGGCTCTCAGGTCAGAGAGAGGTGAATTCTGAAGCGGCTGAAGGTGGTGCAGGCTGCAGTGGAAACAGAGCACCTCATCGCAAAGTCAGAGGAGAGAGTGCTTGGTCAAGGGTTTGCAGGTCTTTGCTGGTCGATTTTGGGGTGAACACAGAGGACTTATTTGTATTCATTTGTTACTTCAAGAACTGGGCATGAATCTGATCCACTAGGGAATGCTTCATATTTTTACTGCTTCCACACCCCAAGGCAACAGTGATGCTAAGCCCGGTTTATACAGTACCTTGGATTAGGAATGGTGGCTGCTACATACTCAGTCAATTCATTGATGGATTTTATGTGCTTGTTGCTTTCAAATACTGTAATTATGTGGTCCATGAGCGTGCAAGCAGATAAGTCATCACAAACATGTAATTGTTCTCGGACATTTGACAATGTCTGCCTCAGCACACAAAGCAATGGGAGCAATTCACTAATGCAGGCAGTCTCACCACTTGTTGGGAGTGGCATGTTCAAATAGTTTTAAATCATTATTATTCCATCCATTATACACCACTGTTCAATACTCAAAGCAAGGAATTCACAAGACATATCATGGCTGCGATGTAGCATCATGTATTTGGAAATCACCTTATATGTCTCGTGCAGGTGCTGTAGCATGTATAGCTGGAGTTCCACCAGGTGCACACCTCACTCTTAAGGCATTGCTGAGGCAGATGGTTTTCCAGCTGCAGCTCCTGCAAATGATTCCTTGCCTTGGCAGAGCAAGACAAATGTGCACAAATTCAGTGACAAATACACATTGGTGCACTAACTCCTGCCTAGTTTAGAAACTCTTGGACCACAAGAGTAATACAGTAGGCCATATATAACACCCTGCAAAAACCTCCATCATTTATGGCTTTAGCAACATTTGGCCCATTGTTGCTTACTATAAATCAAGCCTTAAGTTTGAAGGGATGCAGCCACTCGTCAACATTGGTCAGTTGCTCAGCCAATATATCAGTACCACTATGGGTCTGCTACAACATACTGACCATGGAAATGGTGGCATGTTGCTGAACACCATCAGTGTATATGCTACACTGGCAATTAGTGTCAGAACAGGGTTATAGTATTGTGGAAGACACCCTAAGTAGGGTTGCCCAATGTGCTGTAATTCACATGTATGATGTGTTTGCTGCCTGTCTGCTAGTCTACATATCTGTGGTCAGATGTACTGTATATACGAACATATGAATCTGCCAGCAGAAAAAGGCCTTGCTCGATTGTGCAGCTAGCCCCCTTACATTGCAGCTGCCCCACTCCCTCCCCCCCACACCCTGTCCCATCCTATTTTAAAACTGCCCACTGTCTTACAGGATACCACCTACTCGGGAAGAGTGTTCCGTTTAGCTACAACCCTCTCCATGAAGAAATGTCTCCTCTCATCGCTCTTAAATCTTCCTCCCCTCCAATCTGAGTCCATACTTTCTCATGTCCCTCCCACTCCTCAAATTAAAAACCTCCTCTGTACTAGTCTTGTTTATCCCCTTTAAGTATTTAAGGGTCTCGATCATATATCCCCGATCCCTCTTCTCCTCCTCTGGGGAGTACATATTTAACTCCCTCAATCTTTCCTCGTAGGGTTTGTCCTCCAATCCTTGGATCATCTTTGTTGCCCTGCATTGTACCTCCTCAAGTAATCTGACATCCTTCTTCAGAAACGGGCACCAGTACTGCACACAGTACTCCAGGTGAGGTCTGACCAGTGGCCTATACAGAGTCAGGATCACCTCCCTACTTCAGGAGGATATTCTTCTTGCAATACACCCCTGCATCCTGTTGGCTTTCGCTGTTGCCTTCCTGCATTGAGCCGAGTTGTTCAAATTCCCCGTTATAACCACCCCTAGATCCTTTTACTCCTCAGTGATACCTAACTGAACCACTCCTGACTGTTAGCTCCTCCTTGTGTTCCTTGCTCTGAAGTGCAGTACCTTGCACTTATTCTCATTGAACCCCAACTGCCATGTTTTTGACCACTCCTCCAGTTTAGTTAGGTCATCCTGTAGCCCCTGCCACCCTACTATGTCACCCACCACTGCTTCCATCTTCATATCATCTCCGAACAGACTGATCTTACTCCTAATGCCATGTGAGATATTTGCAATGAATATCCCAAACAGCACTGGGCCCAGTACCAAGCCCTGTGGAGCCCTACTCATCACAGGTCTTGGAAATGAGAGTTCCCCACCACCACCACCACCACCACCACCCATTGTTGTCTCCCCTTCAACCAGTTCACTATCCAGGTCACCATGTTTGTTCCTACCCCCACATATTTCAGCTTCCCCCCAACCACCCATGAGGTACCAAATCAAAGGCCTTGCTGAAGTCCAAATATAGGACATCCACTGCATGGCCCTTGTACAGTTGCCTCGTCACCCAGTCATAATACTCAACTAGGCTGGTCTGGCAGGATCTACAAAAGACAAACCCATGTTGGTGACTGTCCTGGAGACCACTGACTTCCAAGAAGGTCGCCAGCCTCTCCTTCAGAATTGTCTGCATTAGTTTTCCTACAATGGATGTGAGGCTTACTGGTCTGTAATTGCTGGGTTCATCTTTTGGGCCACTTTTATGGATGGACACCAAATGAGCCATCCTCCAGTCTTGTGGTATGCAGCCTGTATCTAGGGAGGTATTGAACAGGTCTCTAGTGGCCCCCTCCAAGACCTCCGCCAGCTCCTTAAGCACCCTTGGGTGAATGCCATCTGGCCCCGGTGCCTTATCCACCCTCAGTGCCATAAGCCCCTCTAGCACCCTGCCCTCTGTAATTACCTCATCTGTCACCCCTTCCCCTCCACTGCCCACCTTCCCAATCCCATGATGTAGATGTCCACCCTTCTCCTCATGAACACAGAACAGAAGTACTCATTTAGTGCTTTTGCCTGCTCCACCACTTTCTCCACCCCCAACCCCTGTATATCCTAATGCTCACTATCTGGTCCTTGCAGCTCCTTCTCTCCCTTATGTATCTGAAGAAGTCCTTTTCCTCTTCCTTGATGTCCTGTGCCAGCCTCAGTTCTCTGGCTGTCTTGGCTGCTCTTACTAGTCTGGTTACCTGCTTGGTCTTCCTCACATACACTTCTTTGTCCTCCCCCCTCCTGGATTTCTTGAACCTCTTAAATCCTGTTTTGTTTAGCCCTCACCACTTCCAAGACCTCCTTATTCAACCAGCTACTGTAGGTTTCTTAGCCCTTCCCTTCTTGCTCTGCTCAGTAGCCTCCACTAGCCCCTGTTTTATGATTTCCCATTTTTGGCTTGCATTCAATCGTGGGTGAATTTCAGCCAGATGCCTCTCCAAAATTTCCCTCATCTTGCCAAAGTCCACCTGCCTGAAGTCAACCACCCTGGTTCCCATACCCCCAGCCTCCCTGCCCATGTTGAGCGTGAACCACATTGAGTGGTGATCACTCCCAGCCAGCGGGTCCTCCACCCCAGCTCCCATACAGCCTCCCCGTTCGACAGTACCAGGTCCAGAACTTTTTCCAACTGAGCTGGCTTGTCGACCAACTGAGTCAGGAAGCTGTCCTGGAATACTTCTAGAAGGACTTGCTCCCTTGCACTCGAGGTGGCTGGGGTACTCCAATCCACCCTGGTAGATTGAAGTCCCCCACTATCATGGTGTTCCCCTTCCCACAGACCCTCCTAATCTGCTCTGCTAACTCCCTGTTCAGGTCATCTGCTTGAGCTGGTGGCCTGTACACTACCCCCATCCTCAGTGTCCCACTTTTCAAATCCTGGAATTGCATCTATAATGCCTCTGTCCTTCCCTCCTCCCCTTCCTCCCATGTACACCTTATCCCCTCTCTTATGTAGACTGCAACCCCCCCTTTCCCCTTTCCCCTTTCCCCAATCCTTTCTGTATAACCTATACCCCGGTGTCATCAGATCCCAGTCCTGGTATTAGATGGACCAAGTTTCCATGATGGTCACAATGTCCACTACCCCTCTGCCAATAGGGCCTGTAGCTCAGCTTATTTGCTCCTCAGGCTTCTTGCATTCAGTAAGACAACCCTACAGCCTGTTCCGTTCCCTGACCCATTTCACCCCTTCCCTAACCCCTCCATGCAACCCTTCCTAGGTGCCATCCTTGCTAGCTTGGGGGGCAAGCTCATCCAACTTCCTGCTCCAGTGACTCTGCCTTCTCACTGAACACTCGCTTCCCCCACATCTAGTTTAAACCCACCTTAGTTGCTATGTATTCCCCCAGCTTCTGTTTCAGTACCCCCTGCCCCACCTTACTCAAATGTAACCTGTCCCCTGCGAATAGGTCACTGCTGTCCCAGGTGTTCCCCCAGCCTCCCACTAACTCATACCCTTTGGTTGGACACTACACTCTCAGCCAAGTGTTGGACTCCACTATCCTGCCTTTCCTCGCCGCGCTTCCTCTGGGTACTGGGAGCACTTCCAAGAAGCCCACTGATCTCCCTGCCTCCTCACACAACTTCCCCAGTTCCTCGAACCTCTCCCTTACCAACTTGGCCGTATTACTCCCCAAGTCATTATGTACTCAAGTGCACCACTACATGCAGTTTCTCCCTACCTCTCGTACACTTAAAAACAGACTGTCCCGCCCTACCCGCAGTCAATACAGGTACTGATTACAGCCATATCCGACTATGCCATTCCTCTTTGTAACCATCGGCCCCTTTTGGAATAGGTCCCCAGCGAGACCCCACCCTCCTTCTTACATTTTGGGCCCACTCGCCCTCCTAGTAGCCTTACTCCTGTTTTGAGAGACCACTGATGCTGGCCCCTTTCTGCGTGCAGCAATAGCCGCACTGGTCCTCCTGGCCACTGGTGTGGCCCCTCTGCAAGTTACAACTCAGTCAATAGTTGAATGTTGCAGAGCATGAGATAACATGCGTTCAACTAAACAATGCAACTCAGGAACACCTTTGGTAGAAAAAAAGGTACGCAATGGCACTTACCATTTGGGGCAGGTCTTTGACATTTGCTTCTGAAAGCCAGTCTTTTCCAGAAAGGAATGCAGTAGCAAATCAACAGTCAGCATCTCTGCTCTTGCAGCACTCAGTTCTCTTGCAACAACATGATTGTAAGGATATTTTGTGAACTGACTAAGTGTTGACTGTATTGTTGGTTGAACTGGATTAGTGCACATGCATTGAGTTTGCCTACCCGCAGTGGTACTCTGCCTTTACCTCCTCCTCCTGCAGGAACAACAGGTGGAATAAAAAAAAAAAAGATGTTATACCACATTGTTGCTGCCTTCCCTGTGTGGCAGCTCTTTTAACTTGGTTACCCCTTTGGTCATCTGCACCATCTGCACCATCAGCACCCTCCTTCAAACCCTCCTTCACAACTGACACCTCTTGTGGCATCATTTTATTACCAGCAAATTGGATTTTCTTTTCTTTTGAACCCCCAGGGCCTGACTAACATTTGGTATATGTGTCTGCCATTTTATAAGATGTTTGTTTTTTAGGTGGGTGTGCTACCCACCAGTTCCAAGATATGTACCTGGCTTTCCACAGCTCACCCATGCCTGACATAACTGGCAAACTGTCTCGCTTTCATCCTTTGCATCAATCATGAAGAAATCCCAAGCAAGTGATTTAGAAGGTCTGTGAAAAACATGTTCTGCAGGGGTTGGGGGCATGTGTGAAAGTGTAGGTGGCACTGTGTTTAGCACAGATAGTTTTTTTCTGTAGTTTGTCAGCTGGACTACAATGCTTGCTCTTTTTAAGAGCTTTATGAGGAGACTCAACAAGTTCCACTACATTTTCTCTTTTACAAGGGGCAGGATTCACAAAGATTTGCCCGGGCACAAACCAGTTTGCTTTGGACAAACTGGGCTTTGTGAATATTTACCCCCACAAACTGGGTTTGTGCCAGGGTAAAGTAGGGAGGGGGGCCGCAATGCAAATGAGAGGAAGGGAACCTGCACAGTCCCTCAATCCCATTCACAAACATTTGCTCTATGCAATGGCCTGTTCCAAACGCTATTGCATGGAGCAAATTACCACCTGCAAAAACCTGGTGGTACTCCCTGCAAATCCTACAGGGTTGCAGAGGTACTTCAGCTCCCCCTCAATCCAATTGCCATCATAATAAAAACTAAAATCCCCTGTTTCCACAGTATAGTGACCCATCCCCCTCCCGGGTCCCCAATTGCCATCATAATAAAAACATAAAATCCCCTTTTTCCATAATATAGTGTCCCTTCCCCCCTCCTGAGTCACCGATCGCCATCATCATAAAAATAAAATCCCCTTTTTCCATAGTATAGTGTACCTCCCCCCTCCCGAGTCACCGATCGCCATCATAATGAAAATAAAATCCCCTTTTTCCATAGTATAGTGTCCCTCCTCCCTCCCGAGTCACCGATCGCCATCATAATGAAAATAAAATCCCCTTTTTCCATAGTATAGTGTCCCTTCCCCTCCCGAGTCACCGATCGCCATCATAATAAAATAAGATCCCTTTTCCATAGTTTAGTGTCCCACCTCCCTCCCTGGTCCCGATCACCATTATCATAAAAATCAAATCCTCATTTCCATAGTATGGTGGTCCCACCCCTCCCTGGTCCCCGATCACCATTATCATAAAATCAAATCCTCATTTCCATACTATAGTGTCCCACCCCTCCTGGTCTCCGATCACCATTATCATAAAAATCAAATCCTCATTTCCATAGTATAGTGGTCCTCCCCTCCCGTCCCTGATTGCCATTATCATAACAATGAAATCCCTGTTTCCATAGTATGGTGGCCCCTCCCACCCTGGTCCCCGATCTTTCAGCCGTGCTGTATTTACATATTTTTCATAGTGCAGTGGTCCCCAACCCCACCAGCTCCAGTAACCACATCCTACCCTGCTCCCCCACCACAGCACATCCCGCCAGTCGGTGAGCAGCTGAGTCCTCCTCTCGTCTCCCGGCTGTCCACTGACTGAACTGTCAATGAAGTGCACAGTATAGCTGCAGGTCCCATTGGCTGACGCTGACCAGCGGGATTGCGGTGTATGCTGTCAAACTGTCATTGACAGTTCAATGATTAAGCTATTGGCGGAGAAAAGAGGGCTGTGATGTTGTCAACTGGCAGGATGTGCTTGTATGGGGAGGCAGGGTGGATGAGTTACCATGTGTGGGGTGAGGGGACTACTACACTATGGAAAATATGCAGATACAGTATGGGAGGGAGAGCAAGGACCAGGGAGGGAGTGAGGGACCACCATACTAGGGAAATAGGGATTTTATTTTATGACAATAGGGATTGTAGACAGAGGGGGCCTCTGCACTATGGGAGCAGGATACATTATTATGATTAGTCGAGACAAGGGAGAAGAGACTATGCTGCAGAAAGGGAGTTTCCTTTATGACACTGGTGATCAGAGACTGGGGAGGGACTACACTACGGGACTGGTTTTTATTTAACAAATGGGTGGGTGCTCAGGCGATCAGGGTTGGGGAGGGACCACTACACTATGGAAAACTCTTTTTTTATTTACCGTCACATCAGTGATTGCAGTGGGGGTGGGCACCATTGTGGTATGGGAGACTGGATCTGTATGAGGCTTGGGCAGGAAGGGGGTGCACCTCACTAATGGCATGCAAATGAACCCATAATGGGTATGCCAATAACCTCTAGTGCCTTGCATGCCTCCCTTAGTGAATTACACTTTAGAATCTGGCACTATTGGCTGCGGGGCCATTGTCCTGGCTGGCTGTGGGGGCAGCACTACCATGTATTGCACTGCTTTGTCTGGGTTAGTGCTGCCCCCTGCCTGCCCCTATTCACAGTCAGAGGAATAGCACAGTTGCCTAGCGCACGCGGGAGAGTGCAAGCGGAAACTTTTGCTCTCACTTTGCTCTCCTTTGTGAATCCTGCCCCAGATTATTTTTTACATTTCTCAGGTTCTCATTCAGAACCATAATTACAGTATGTCAACTGTCTCTGACTCACTGTCCTCATTCTCCTAGTCTGCATCCCTCCCTTCTGTCTTCTCCTCAACACTAGCTTCATGCTGAGCAATAGAAGACCTTGGAGTTGTTGCCTCACATCATGTTATTTCTGACTTTCAGAAGTCTTATCGCAAGGATAACACAT
Source organism: Neoceratodus forsteri (assembly GCA_016271365.2). NCBI lineage: Eukaryota > Metazoa > Chordata > Ceratodontiformes > Ceratodontidae > Neoceratodus > Neoceratodus forsteri. The sequence continues at coordinate 1,546,691,906 of CM057455.1, read as the reverse complement.
GCGGGCCACAGTACAACCAATGAGATGGCAGACAGAAAGATTGACATCGAAACTGCCAATGAGTGGAGAGCGACATGGGCGGAGACAGTCCCAACATGACAGCCAATAGCGTGGCATGGCTGAGTTGCCTGCCAGGACATTTTCCTGCCAGGAAATATTTATGGCACCTTTACCATCCTTGCAGTCAGTAGCACAGGCTTCTGATGGCACATACTGAGCTAATGCTAATTCAGTTGATTTTGCATGGGAAATTAATGAATGTGCTGTGGTGATGTCTGCTGCTGCTTCTTTATGGTGTTTTGTAACAACATCTTCACCTTTATCAACTACCATTAGTGCAACAGCAGAAGCTGCTGCCATATGGCTACTGCCACTGCATTTCACTGGGGCATTACTTGCACATGCTCCAGTAGATGAATCACCACCAGTCCTACCAGCATGGACCGCATGCTGCTTGTTCATCCCCTGCTTTTCGTGACCGCCTGCATTTTGGCACCTTGTTTTTTTCCACTTTTGCCTTTCATTTTATAAATTATTAACAAAAATTTAAGCAATGCAGTGTCTGTTAATCAATACAGTTTACTGTAAACAGAGATGTTTCAAAGAAAACAAGCATTTGTCAATGCCGAACGTTCGCTTGCAGGTATTTGGCACTTGGATATGGCTTAAAAAAATCAGTGACAAAGAAGTACAAGCATTTGTCAATGCCGAATTTTGCTTGCTTCTATGTGCTGTTTAGGTATTTGGAAGTCATTGGAGTGCAAATATTGAAAATTAGCGAACTTCTGACGCGTAGGGAACTCATAGCATGCGCTCTTAAAATAGTAATTTTTGGAATTTTTTCACCAAATTTTCAACATAGCCATTTAAGACCTCTGCTCATGAACAGTGTCACTGTGATTTTCTTAATGTGTCCCATACATTGATTTCTTTCACCGACTGCGCCATTATCGCTACATGGCGGAAACATGTTTTAGGTGAGATATAAAAATGACAGCTATACTGCTCATAAGAAGGTGTGGTAAAATGGCAATGTTAAATCTGATGGAAATATTGAGAATTCGCAAACCCTCTGACGTGCGTAGGAACTGACAACGCACCGCAAAACAGTCATTTTGGAATTTTTCAAATTTTCAACATAGCCATTTAAGACCTCTGCTAATGAACAGTGTCACTGTGATTTCTTAATGTGTCCCATACATTGAATTTACGCACCGACTGCGCCATTATGCGCTTCATGCGTGAAACATATTTTCAGGCAGGATGTAGAAAATGACAGCTGTACTGCTCATAAGGAGGTGTGGTAAAATAGTAATGCTGAAAATCTGGAATGAAAATATTGAAAATTCACAAACTTACGAGCGTGTGTAGGAACTGCGCAATGCACGCTCGTAAAACAGTCATTTTTAGGAATTTTTTCACCAAATTTTCAACACAGCCATTTTAAGACCTCTGCTAATGAACAGTGTCACTGTGATTTTCTTAATGTGTCCCATACATTGAGTTCGCATGCCGACTGCGCCATTGTGCGCTACATGGGTGGAAACATGTTTTGGGCAGGATGTGAAAAATGACAGCTGTACTGCTCATGAGGAGATGTGATAAAATGGCAATGTTGAAAATCTGGAGTGAAAATATTGAAAATTCGCAAACTTACGAGCGTGCGTAGGAACTTCACAACGCACACTCGTAAAACAGTCATTTTAAGGAATTTTTTCACCAAATTTTCAACATAGCCATTTTAAGATCTCTGCTCATGAACAGTGTCACTGTGATTTTCTTAATGCATTCCATACATTGATTTCGTACACCAACTGCACCATTGTGCTCTACATGGGCGGAAACATGTTTTGGGTGAGATGTGAAAAATGACAGCTGTACTACTCATAAGAAGGTGTGGTAAAATGGAAATGTTGAAAATCTGGAGTGAAAATATTGAAAATTCACGAACTTATGAGCCTGCGTAGGAACTGCGCAACGCACGCTCGTAAAACGGTCATTTTTAGGAATTTTTCCACCAAATTTTCAAAATAGGATTTTTGAGAGCCCACCTTATGAACACTGGCACTGTCATTTCATTAGTTGGGCCTGAAAGGTGATTTCATGCAGTGACTGCGAAATCACCCTTCGGGCCCGAATAACGCCATGACAGTGACAGAATTCATGAGAAGGGGTCCCAAAAACCCCATGTTGAAAATTTGGTGCAAAAATTCCAAAAAATGCCTAAGATATGCAACAAAGTTGAAAAAACCCTATCTAGCCCATTATACAGCTTACCGGCATTTCCTCAGTTCGCGGTCGGCTTTGAAGAGTGCAGACGTGTTCCCGGTCCACCGAGGATCGTCGCGCCGAGCTCCGGAGGTAAGTATGGGATGAGGGAGGGTGTGGGGAGGCAGGATGCACAGTGGGTGGAGTGCGGGTTGTGGGAGGGCGGGGAGACTGCGTGGGACCGTTTTAATTTACAGGTTTTCTATAATTGATGGCGCATGGCGTTTGCCACACTGGGGTGGGCTCCCAGCGTGGCAGCAGAAAAGCTGTTTGGGGAGGTGGAGCCGATGGGGATTGAGCACCCCGTCGGCAGATGCTACTGGGGCGTTTGCCCGCTGGGGTGGGCTCCCAAGCGTGGCAGCCAGGCCCAGGGGTGTGATGTGCTGCAAGCGCACAGCGAGTGGTTTTCTTTGAAGAAGACCACGCTGTCATCACAGCACCGCAGCGATTGGTGCAGGACTGCCACACCTGCTCAACGGAGCAAGGGATTGCACAGGGAAGGCACTCCTCCAAAGTGTCCCATTCTCCCAAGACGTTCCTTGCGCATGCGTGCAAGCGAACGTAAAAAGCACAGTGACAACAAACATCAATTCAGCGTCAGTGCCAGTCACTGATTACTATAACTACTGCAGCAGCACACTGAGCAGAGAAGAGAGAATAGACTCTGCTCTGCTGCAGTTTGAAACTGACAGAGTACAGCTAAACCCAACATGAACACACACACACATGCACACACACACACCTCTCACTGAACTGCTGGCCAGAAAGAACTACAGCACTCAAAAATAGTTTAATTGCTATACTATCTCTTGTAAGAACAGATACAAAAGAAAATGTTTTGATATCTTTTATTGGAACAACACAGATGTTACAAAAAGAAAACAATGTCAGCTTTCAGACCAACCAAGTCCTTTCTCAGAGCTCATCCCTGAAATCAGATCACCAGCACGGGATCACAAGGTTGGCACTGACTTTTTTTATTTGTTTTAAAATTTTGACCCCAACATTTTCAACAAGGTCATTTTATGACTCCCCAATATAAACATGACAGGTAGCATCTACAGAATATTAGGTGACATCATTTCATGCCACAAGTGCAGAAACACATTTCGGCCTGGTTTTGAAAAAATGATACATTTCACATTTATGAGGCGACGTGAAAAATGACTACGTTTTAAGTTTGGAGTGAAAATATTGAAAATAACCAAAGTAATGAGCTAGCACAGAAACATTTTAATGTCTATTCATAACTTCAATGACTTTTTTTTTTTTATTTTGACTCCAGATTTTGAACATAGTCTTGTTATGACCCTATGTCATGAACCTAGCCTATGAAAATGTTGAAATCCCACCTGAAAGGTGGTTTTGTGGCGTGACTGAAAAATCATCTCTTGGCATAGATTTGAAAAATTTTACCTGTTCATGAGGTGGAGTCACAAAATGGCCATGTTGAACATTTGGTGGAAAAATATTGAAAATTTGAGAAGTTATGAGTGAATGTTGAAATATTTCAATGTTTATTCATAACACGGTCATTTTACTACATTTCTGCACCAAATTTTCAATGTAGTCATTCTTATGACACCACCTCATAAACCCGGTAGGTGAAAATGTTCTAATTTCACATGAAGGGTAATTTCACAGAGCTCTTCCAAAATCATCTTTTGGCACAGATTTGAAAAATTTCAGCTATCTTGTTCATGGGGTGGGTTCCCAAAAAGGCCATGTTTAAAATTTGGTGGAAAATGTTTTAAAAATGACAAAGTTAAGAGCAAAAGTTCAAAACACATTGAAGTACATTAACAGGAGTTGCCTTCTTTTCTCATACTGCAGTTGTGGTTCCAGGAGGAGGATGTCTTTCCAATTGGAGAGTGGATCTATGACATTGGACCATCTTTAGAAGAGTGAGGGTGTGTGGAGTGGGGATACTGAGTGAGGGGTCAGAGTGGGTGGGTGGGTGTGTGGGGGCTAAGATCAACAAGGGATCATTTTCTTCTTTGCAGATTAAAAAAAAAAATCAACAAGGGACAGTTTTCTTATTTTGCAAGGGGACCTGACCCAACACTGGGGACTGGGCTCCCCAGTGTTGGCAGGGTGTTTGGTGGCAGCAGGGGTTGGCAACCCAGTGTCACCACAAATGTAGTTTTTGGGGAGGCTGGTGATCTGGAGGGGCGGGGGTGGTATAAAGCAGTACCGCGGGTTGGCATCCTGGTTCACTTAAAGTACAACAATTAAAGGAGTACTACAGTCAAAATTTGCAAAAACATATGTTGTGCAGAGGGTTTTGATTTGTGTATATAGTGCTATTGTGTACTTCCTTTTGTTTGCAGTAGAGATTTTTTTCTAAATTATCCTGCTAGTTCTATGGTAGTTTTATGGCCCCAGGGGATCTCTGTCTTGACAAGGTTCATTACTCTTCTATTCCTACAATATCTCCTGTCTCAGGTGACAGTGATGCCTCTGGGACCACTGATTCAGCCAGTACTAGAGACAGGAGCCTGATGTTCTGGCCTCCACCAAATAGCTTTAATTCAATATTTTTGTTTTCCATATGTGTGGCAGGTCTAGCCAGCAGGAGTAAATGTTTTGCTTTTAATGCCTTTAATTTCATCAAACTACTCACGGCCATAGAAAGCACACAAATTATCCCAGATCATCAATGCTATAATTAGTAAAGACTCTACACTGTTTTCTTACAGAGTAACCCACTCCTTTAGCCCTCATGTATTTGCTAATCTGTAAATGTATCCATTAGTGCTCATTGGATAAGGAGAGTTACTTAATAGCACAGCTCTGCTGTTGTAAAACTGACTTTAAACTCATATTTGCTGAATCCTTGGTCCCTGATACATCACTGTCACATTGGATAGGAGGCATTGTAGGAACAAGAAGAGCAACAAACCATGCTGAGATGGAGATCTCAAGGAGCCATAAAACTAGCAGGCCAATTTAGAATACTCCTTGTAGCAGACAAGGGAAAGGACATGCTAGGACAACACACACAAATCGAAACACTCTCCACAACATGTGTTTTTGCAAATTCTGACTGTAGTACTCCTTTAATCAGCATCGAGAAGGACAAAGGAGTTGGGCTATCTGGAGGGGAGTGGGTAGTATAAACCAGTACTGGGGGTGGACACCCCAGTTCACTTAAAGTAATACAAGGAGCAGGCTGAGTATGACACCGCTCAGCTGGTTGCTGGATGGTGTCATACATGAAAGGATGCTGCCGGTATTTGATTGGCATAGTTGCCTCCTTTCAACCACAAAGTTACTACCCATCAACCAGCAGCATGTGTCACGATCCATCTCACTGATCATTGAATTGTCACCGTTGCACCTCCTGCAGTCTGAGCTGCATTGGATGTGACAGTGACATGTCTCTGAAGGTCACTACTCTACTCTACTCGGCTCTCACAAGGCATGTGCTTCACACATGGCGTGCAAGCAAACATAAAAATGGGTGACTGAAAACTGTTTTTTAAACGCTATGTTCATGCACACTTTGGTGGTGCCACTACAGATGGAAAAATTCACTAAGGCACAGTAGTGGCAAATGCCTGCATGTTCACTTAAGGGAGTTTAAGGAGAATGAAAAATGTTTTCCAGGCACTGTGCAATGCTTAGGGAATTTACCATACACCTCCTGTAAAGAGTACACAGGCACAGGTTACATATGGAATACATACTGTATGTACACACTCACACAGTCAGTCCAGATGGGAGCATGGCACACTGAGCATAGTTTAGAAAAATACTGCCTAACAAAAATTGTTTGTTTTCTAAAAAAAAAAAAAAAATCACTCTACAGAGTCTGCCACAATAGGCTGGTAAGGCTAGCAGAGAGTCATCCTGCAGTAGGTCACAGCCTCTTTTAACCCCCAAAATTGAGATACAAAATAAAACCAAATCTACCAAAAATAATTACAAAATCCTGTTCTAAGAAGCTTCACATAGTTTCTAAATGCCAGCCCTCGGTGTTTTGTACAATTTCTATGGTTATCATATTTTATATCTTAAATAAGTGCTGTATAAGAGATCCATCCATTCTGTCTGAGGGCAAAGCTGAATCTGAACAGGCACTGGGGAACAATGTGGGTGAGCCACTGAAGCCTGTACCATGTGATTCCTCCTCTCACATTGGTCTCTATGCACTATGCCTACACGCTGCAGGTGCACAGAACGTAAGCATCGCTAAGTGCCAAAGCTGTGCAGTGGGTGTCCATGGGTGGCATGCACAGAAGGGGCGTGTGTCCCTTATGCATCAAGTCAACCATCCACCCATGGCTCAGTGCATGCCAATGGACAGGGGGAGGGACACGATGCAGTGATGCATTCTGCATCAGTAAGAAAGGCTCAGAATGCTGATGTAGGGGGTGCAGGCTATGGTTGCAGGCATTCTGCCATAACCAAAATGCACCCCTCCATCCAGATGATGGTGGCCCAATAGATAAGTGGCCAACCCTCTTCAGCAGTCCCAGCCCTCCCAATATGCTGTGAGGGCTCCCAGCTGGCACCTGCCCATAGTGAATGGGCCCTGGCCAGTACTGGGTATGCCAGTACCCATAATCCCCTGCTCTGCACAGAGCAGGGGATCTCATCTTCTGGCAGGATGCGCATCCATATGGATGTCTGCCACCATCCTCAGCCTGACCTGTACCCTGCCACCTATCCCTGCTGTGCACCCATGCACCTGTAGGTTGGGGCTATAAACTGGTACAGAGGGACAGTGCATTTCATGTGGTGCATGCCCATGCTGGTGTGTGGGGGGGGGCACTGCCAGCGTATGTGCCTATAACATGTACCCTGTGCACAGTAGTGCATAGAGCCCAATGAACTTCACTCCCCACCACCACCAACATTTCATGCTAGAAACAAAGGAGAAAAATTCCACAATAGACTATTTATAACGTTGTGGAAGCTTTTGGTCTTACTAAGGTTGTCTTTGCTGGCTTTGTTAACCTATTTTCACCCTGTAAAAAGCACTTTGAAGTGTATAGTTACAGGACAGATTTTTCTGCATCAAGGGAACTCTGACAGGTGTGGAAAAATGTCAGTTTTGCACAGCTCTAGCTATGACATGTTGATGCCAAAACAATAGTTTAACAGCACTGGATATCATAACTGCCCTAATCTATATTATATGAAAGCAACAACTCATGACAGGTTGTGTATTAGGTTAAATCACTGCCCTTCCTAGGTATATTGGGAGGCATGAAGCCCAAACTGAGTACCTTCAACCACTGGGATGTGCATTACTGTGTAAAGCGAAGGCAGGAAGGACGTCAGAAAACTCCATATGCTGCAGGTGGAATAGCATGCAAGAGAATAAGACAGACTTGGTTGCACTGACAGTAATACAAGTAAGCAGGGGTTAAGTTGGCAGACACTTTTCTTTTCCATTAAAAATGAAGGACAGTTCTCCCTCCTAAAGAAATCAGCTCCCATCCTACACATTTCCATTTTAACTGCTACTGTACTAATAATGATGCAATGAAAATGGTTACATGGCTAAGAAGGTTAGTTTAGAGGATTTGCCTCATTAATGTTAAAGTGTTTGCTCTAAAAATAAATCACCTGACTACAGGGCCATCTTAACTACAGCAGGGTGAGTATCTAAAAGCATGTGGATTTGGGATAAGTTTGATGTTCCTTATGCCTGCATGTCAAAATTCAGGGCATACATGCAAAACATACTTGCTATCCATACTTCTGTATTCATGCAAAGACTCAGGACAGGAGAGGGAATTTTAGAGCTGTCTTGTAAAATTTGGGACAGGTGGATACAATGTGGAAGGAAATTCCATTTTTGAAAAACTGTACTGACATGGGGGTAACTTGACAATTAGAAGGGGATAGTGAATCTGTTGGATAGTTCTTTGTACAATTGGCTCAGACTTCAGTTGTTCATGATTCTCTGGGTATGCCACATTTGAGATGGGAGTAGGGACAATAATTTCTCATTAAACTGGCTAACAATCTTAAGCCAGAGAAGATTGCTTAAACAGAAGATACTTAAGAGAAAATTCCCATTACAATGCTGACGTGCTTAGAAAAGGTGCTTAGACAGGAGACTACTATTTTGGTACTGAGGTGGTTTGATAAGAAAATGCGATTAAGCAGCTTTGCCATTATAATGCAAAGGTACTCAGGAAGAACAATACTTCAATTAATAGATTGGTTATGCTATAGACGTGCTGGGATAGAAGTGACTTCTGATGAACAGCTCCTTTTTAATAGAAACAACTGCTAAGATAGGAACAGCGATAATTCTATGGAAAGGAAAAGACAGCAAAATGGCTTTAGGTTAGAAACTGTGCCATTATAATTCTGAAGTGCTTTTTAATGATGCAAAACAGTTCTGTATAAAAACTAAATCTGAGTTACCAATACACTGCAGTGAAAAGGCACTATGACAATGAGAGATTGCAGGGCTAGGAATCTTTGCCAGCATAATTGCCTCCTATTGAAAACTCAATACAGGGCATACAGTATTCACCTACACCATGCAGTGTTCACCAGAAATCTCATACCAATGTAATAAATAGGTCAGATGTGAAGAGAGTAACAATGAGATTTACTTCTCCTAATCCTGATCCATGCTGTGTATCTATACGTACCTAAGCAATAAGATATGAAAAGGATTCTGGCCATGGCTGTGCCCCCCTCCCCCACCGCAAGCTCTGTTTGCTTCAAACTGTGCCCCTGGAATTTAATAGAACTGCAGCTCAATAAGCAGTTAGAAAGAGAAACACTACAGCTGAGCAACTTTGTTTTATTTTTTTTTTTACTCACTCACTACATATCATAGTCAGGGTGACTGCACACCTGTAGCTCCATGTCATTCCTCGAAGCTATCCGTCCATCTGTCTGCTCATGGCTCGTGATGCCAATCCTGCCTGACTCATTTGCTTCCCTGGCTGCTTTCCTTACTGTTATATGGAACACTGATTTGTGCTTAAAAAATTAAAAAAATTAAAAACAACAAAAAAAGCCTGTGGTTTCAACTGGTGATTAGCTACTAAACTGACTCACACAGTCTCCCTTTCAGAGATGTGCCAAACACAGACTGAAGATTTTATTGTACAGATTCATACCAGTCTTTAATAACAAGGGAAAAAGAGAGACAGAGAGACAAAACAGTAAAACAAAAGCATTGTTTACAATGCGTACGCACTGGCTGTGAATATGTGTGTGTGTGGGGGGCAGGGGGTAGCCATGACAGCCATAGCTATCAGCTTGCTGATATGGGGCTCAAGTAGGACAAAAATTGTAAAAAACATATCAGAAATGCAGACAGATGAACTATTTTATTACTAAATGAGTACAAGATTTCACTCATAATATTTAAATATGTAAATTACATTTTTTCACATATGCAAAATATACTGCCCCATTTTATAAGCACAATAAGACACTCTGGGGGTATACAGTAGACACATCTAATGCACAGCTAGCAGCTGAAGGCAGTCAGTCTGTTGCCGCGTGCCTTACTACACCTCTGGCCATGCATTAGAAGTGTCTAATGCACCCTGTCATGTCTTCTTGCTTACATAATACACACCCATGTGCATGTAAACAGTACACAATATTTTTAGTTTACTTTATAAAATTGGCTGAAAATTTTCCGATAGGCTAAAGAAGTTCTGAGACCCATATCTTAATGCACAAGGCTTCACTGCACACAACACTGACAAGGTGGTCGGAAGGTAAAAGTCATGGTTTGCCAAAAGGAAACAAGCGTTTGTCAATGCCGAATGTTTGTTTGCTGGCATTGGCATTGGTAGTGTAGAAGTTACAGAGTTGCATAATAGGAATGGCAGCGAAGTATTGAACTGAAGCCAACCCCACCACCCTGCAGAGAGTGACAGGCATTGGGGTGTGCCTTTGGGTCATCAGGCATAACAACCACGCCATTTCACCACACCCTACCCTGCAGACACTGACAAGTGTCACAATGTGCCTTGGGGTCTTTGGCCCTTATGCACATCCCATTCCATTCCATCAGAAAATACAGTGAGATGGGTGTGGTATAGGAGAATGGGGTGAAGTTTGGGCCCGAAGAGTCCGAGGCACACCTTGATGTCTCTCATTGGCTGCAGGGTGTGGGTGGGGGTGGAACGGTATGAGCATGACAGGCAAGAATCAAACACCCTCGATGCCTGTCATTCTACAGGGTGGGGTTATGGTCGGAAACACTAACGCCTCAGGCATTCGTTGGTATTTTCACTCCAAATTTTCAACATGTTTTTTTTGTGACCCCCACCTCATGAACAGTGGCAATATCAGTTGGTTAGCTGAAAACTGGTTTTGCACAGCGACTATGGCATTTGGCACCACAGGTGCAAAAACACATTCCGAACAGGATGTGAAAAGTGACAGCGGTACTATTCACGGGAGGTGTAAAAAATGGCAATGTTGAAAATCTGGTGTGAAAATCTTTAAAAAACTGGTGAAGTCACGAGCGTGCATAGAAACTGTGCAATGCACACCCGTAAAGTAACTAGTTTGGGGATTTTTTACAGCAGATTGTTAACACAGGCATTTTGGGACCTCTGATCATGAACAGTGTCAGTGTGATTTTCTTTATCTGTCCCGAACAATGGTTTCCCACAGCGACCATGCATTTCTGTGCTGAAACTGTGAAAACACATTTTGGCCATGTTGTGGAAAATGACAGATGTACTGTTCATAAGGAGGTGTGGAAAATTGCCACTGGTGAAAATCTGGGCTGAAAATATTACAAATTCATGAACTTACAAGGGTGCGTGGAAACTGTGCAATGCTCACTCATAACACAGTCATTTTATGGAGTTTTGTCACCAAATTTTCAACATAGCCATTTTAAGACCCCTGCTCATGACCAGTGTCACTGTGATTTTCTTAATCTGTCCCAAACATTGTTTTTGCACACCGACTGTACCATTGTGCGCTACATGTGCGGAAACACATTTTGGGCAAGATGTAAAAAATGGTAGCTGTATTGCTCATAAGGAAGTGCGGTAAAATGATACTGTTGAAAATCTGGTGTGCAAATATTACAAATTCGCAAACTTGCCAGAGTGCGTAGGAACTGCGCAACATGCACTCCTAAAACAGTCATTTTTGGGAATTTTTTCACCAAATTTTCAACATAGCCATTTTAACACCTCTGTTCATGACCAGTGTCACTGTGACTTTCTTAATCTGTCCCATACATTGATTTAGCACACCGACTGCGCCATTGTGCGCTACATGGGCAGAAACATGTTGTGGGCGAGATGTGAAAAATGACAACTATACTGCTCATAAGGAGGTGTGGTAAAATGGCAATGTTGAAAATCTGGAGTGAAAATATTGAAATTTCATAAACTTACGAAAGCGTGCGCGGAACCGCGCAATCCATGCCTCGTGAAACAGTCATTTTAGAATTTTTTCACCAAATTTTCAACATAGCCATTTTAAGACCTCTGCTCATGAACTGTGTCACTGTGATTTTCTTAATGTGTCCCTTACATTGATTTCACACACCGACTGCGCCATTGTGTGCTACATGGGCAAAACACATTTTGGGTGAGATGTGAAAAATGACAGCTATACTGCTCATAAGAAGGTGTGGTAAAATGGCAATGTTGAAAATCTGGAGTGAAAATATTGAAAATTAGGAACTTATGAGCTCATGAGAACCGCCCAACGCACTCCTTAGATAAAGTTCATTTTTAGATTTTTCCACCAAATCTTCAAAATATACTTTTTGAGAGCCCACCTTATGAACACTGGCAGTGTCGTTTGGTTAATCATTCCAGAAAGGTGATTTCTCGCAGTGACCATGAAATTACCCTTTGGGCCTGAGTAATGCCATGACAGTGCAAGAATTCATGAGGAGGTGTCCCAAAAACCCCATATTGAAAATTTGGTGCAAAATTTCCAAAAAATGCCTGAGATATGCAACAAAGTTGAAAAAACCCTATCTATCCCATTATACAGCTTACCGGCATTTCCTCAGTTCGCAGTCGGCTTTGAAGAGTTCAGATGTGTTCCCGGTCCACGGAAGGTCGTCTCGCTGGACTCTGGAGGTAAATAATAAATTGAGGGGGTGTGGGAGGCAGGGTGCGCAGTGGGTGGGTGCGGGTTGTGGGGCAGGTAGACTACGAGGGACCGTTTTTCTTTACAGGTTTTTTGTTTTAAAAGATGACGCTGACGCTTGCCATGCTGGGGTGGCCCCAATGGGCACAAGCGGGACGGCTGGGGGCGTGGAGCCAATGGGGATTGGGCACCCCCGCTGGCTATGGCATCTGTTGCTACGCTGGGGTGGGCTCCCAGCGTGGCACCTGTACTGGGGGAGGTAGACACAGTGGAGACGATGGGGGATTGGGCACCCCCGTCGGCTATACGACGTAGCCACGCTGAGGTGGGCACCCAGTGTGGCATATGAAACTGTGTTTCAGGGGGACACAGCACAGCAGATGGGGGATTGGGCACCCCCGTCGGCTATACAGTGCGTGCGTTGATGGGGAGCAGCAGCAGCAGCGTGTGTGTGTGTGTGTGTGTGTGTATGTGTGTGTGTGTGTGTGGAGCACACATGAGCAGGCGATATCTGATCACTGCTCACTGAAGCGTAGCTCCCCCTTTCAACTGTATGCCACTGCATTTTGGAGCTGTCATAGACAGCTCCAGCAGGCATTGGAGAACTGCAGCCGTGCCTGCAAACACGCTGACTGAATTGGAAGAGGGCTGACACACCTCCAAAAACTCTGATGATGGCACTATGTTTCTTACACATGCGTGCAAGCAAACATAAGAATGGTGATTGTCTGGATGATGGATAATGGTGTGCTTGTACTCTTGGATCCTCACCATCCTCCTGCTTTGTACCCGATTGTGTTCTGGTAGAAAGTAATTCCTGCCACCTACCCTTTTTTATGGCTGTAGAGCAAGAGCTATGCTAACATATAGTGAATCGGAGGAGGAGAGGAAAGAAGGGTGAATGCACCACAAATGTTTGCTCCACCTAATGAGTGGAGTTGAAACACATACAGTACGGAAGGATCGGTCTGCTTTCTCCTTCTGTCTCCTTCCATCTCCCCCTACTCCCTCACACTTTTTTCTCTCATATCTCTTGTGTCCTGGTCTACTGGAGTACTAGAGACTGTCTGCCAACTGCTGTGCCATGGTACTTTTTTCTTTCAGTGCTTCCTGTCTCCCAGCTGCCAACCTTCAGATCTCCATTGTGTTTTCTCTCTCCCACCCCCTGATCACGCTCTTCTTTTTCTCTGCCCACCTCCCATCACTATGTCTCTCCTCTACTCTGTTTTTCACTGTTTCAACAATGGGAGGAGCCAGGAGCAGCTGGGGCAGCAGAGACAGAGCACCTTGAACTACAAGCTGTGGTGGTTCCTTGCGCAATTGCTTGCTGCTGCTCATGCAGATCCTAACGGAGATGGTCTGATTAACAACAGCTTCTCTGCACCACTCATCCTTGCCTCTTGTGCGATCCCCTTGTGTGAAACAAATATCACATCTGAGACCTTGCCTCATCCTGTGCAACCCTAGTGGTTGGCAGAGGTACTGCAGTGGCTGAGTGTAAAACTAGCATGCTTCCCTGGTGCTAGTATTCTTCCTCCCCCACTACGAATGCTGGACCAATAGAAAAAAAAAAGTTTCCCTGGTGGCAGTGGTCCCTACCCCATGATCGCTGGCCTGATGATTCAAAGATAGATTTCCCTGGTGCTATTGGTCCCCACCCCAGCCAATCATTGGCCCAATGATTCAAAGATAGATTTCCCTGGTGCTAATGGCCCCCCACCAATCACCGGCCTGATTATTCAAATATAGATATCCCTGGTGCTAGTGGTCCCCCCGCTGATCACTGGACTGATAGGTAATAAACATATTTCCCTGGTGTCCAGTTGTCCCTCACCCCACCCATGCCCAATCAGTATTTCGTATTCCCTGATGTCCAGTGGTCCCTTCCCCCAGCAGCACCCTTGCCTGATCTGTCATCAGTATGTCCTGGTGTCCAGTGGTTCCCCCTCATCCTGATCCCCTATACAATAAATAAATACCATTCCCTGGTGTCTAGCAGACCCCCCATCCCCACACCCCAGCATATAGTGTCCCACCACCTGCTCCACCCCATCCCGACCCCAAGCTGGCATCTGGCACAGCCCTCCTCTCTCTACCATGGCTGGCCACCGACTGAGCTGTCAATGAGTGCATACTGTATATAGTACATATTCACTGACAGACAGCTCTGCCAGTCAGTGAACACATACTGTATACAGTACTTGCTCACTGACAGTTCAATCAGCAGCTGGCTGTGGTGGAGAGTGGAGGGCTGTGCTGGTAAGCAGCTCGGGGTCGGGATATGGGGGAGCGGGTTGGGGGGCACTACCTGCTGGGATGGGGCAGTGGGGGGCCACTAGATACCAGGGAATGGTATTGATTGACTGTATAGGGGATAGGGATGGGGAGAGCACTGGACACCAGGGCACACTGATGACAGGTCAGTCAAATAATGCTGGTCACTATCCAACTGAGAATAGCAACATTTGACACCTGGGCAAATGCAAAGCGCAGCACACACTTTTGAGCTGTGCTTTGTGACTCTTTATGAATCTAGCCCCTGGTTTTTAATAATCTCACTTAGGTTATTCCAGTCTTAAAGTGAAGTTTGCAGTTGGAAAAAATGGCCTACCAACTGATACATACCACCATGAGTCTATTGGGTTGTTATGTTATTTTGTAAATTCTTTCCTTTGATCCATTCAATACTGGTCAGAATTAGTTGGAGGGGGCAATGTTTTGCTGTGTTGAGATAACTCTTTGCCCACTCTGGAGTTAATCTGTATTTTATACCTGGGAGAGTTGCTCATTTTAAGAGACCACCTTGCACTGAAGTCACTGTAACAAAACAAAACAAAAAAAGAAACAATAGCTCAGCATCTGACCATCAGCACTTGGCTTGGATATTTTGGTGGTGGTGGTACAGTGACGATCTCTGGATCATGCAGAAAAAGTATGGTGGAATTTGAGCTTTACACATGCAGGTATATGGAAAGTTAAAAAAAAATAAACAGGATGAGCAAATAGCTGTGAATTAAACAGGACTTGCACTAGCTCTAGGAAAGTAGATGTCGATTTGATGCTTTGCTTTAAATATTGGTGATCAGTCCAACATATCTGAGGGTCAGAAATTTGCTGGAATGTCTCTTTACTATATTATATTACACTTTTCCTGTTAATGGAACAGGTGCAGACCTTCCAGTATACAGATTTTCAGTATACAGGGTCAGCACTAAAGCACTGTTTCTATTTTGGTGCTTCAGTTTACACAAAAATTCCTTTGAGGACTTAAGTGAGGAGTTAATGCAGGCTCTGATTGAAAGATACTATGGGGCTACCACTGATCTGACAATACCAAGTAAAAACACAAAAAGCCATCATGCTGGGAAAACTTTTGGAACAACATGCCCATTGCCGTATTGTGTGGAGATACCGTCAATGGATTGTATTGTCTTTGCATAAAGTTGTGATGGCTGCATAACTGTCTTGCTGTACCAGAGTGTGCCAACCAGACATGCAAGGAACACTGAGAGCATAATCAGACTTATTCGCCAGTTTAGTCCATCTGCTGTCCTCATGACAATTGCATCCCAAAGTCCATTCATGCATTTTCATTGTAAACAGATTGGTACTGTACCACTCTCTGTTCTGGGTCCTGGCCTTGAGAGAAGATAAAAAATATGGGGGAATCTGAGTCCAAGCATACCTGTCTGTTTCTGACAGACGTACTTTGTTATAGCTGCATAGCTGAAGGAGAGGCACATGTGTGAATACAACAGAGTCTAGTTCAACCTAAATGGTAAGCTTTTTCATGCCCTTAAAAAAATAGGTGTAACGCTCAACTGACTGATATTGCTAATAATTAATACATTTCAACTATTCCCTAGTTTTGCTTTGGTTGATATTTTCACATGCAAATGAGTTCGCTGCTATTTCTAACCCCTTCTAGGGCAACCAACTCCTAACTAATTCTTAACCTTTTCAGAAGTTAGTCATTTATTGATCTCTTTCCTACTTAAGAATTAAACAGTACTCCTTAACTGAGTATTAGTTTGACATTTCGTTATTATTAGTTGAGATTATGAAATTGATCAAGTATTTTCAAACAACACTCAACTTGTTGAGAATTAGTTGATAATTATATCTATCCCACATGTATAATGCATAGTTATTAGTTAAGAATAACTAATGCTCAAATATTTTTCAGTGCTCCAAGCAGTGTAGTGGATGGCACTACTCTGAGTGGAGAGGGTTATCCAGTGGCATTCTCAGGAATCAGTGCTGGTACAACTGCTGTTCAAAGTTTTCATCCATAATCTGGAAGCTGGGGTCTACAGCCAACTTCTCAAGTGTGCTGTTAATGCTAAGGCCATCAGGGTGTTTGGCTATCTTGAAAACAAGGACCACTTCAAACAGAAGCTGAAAAATCTAGGTGATTGGTCAGACTCAGTTATTCAGCCAATCAAAGAGCCATTCTGACAACTAAGACCCAGAGCAATTGTGCATTTCATTTATTTATTTTTTATTCCTAATACAAGCATTGTTACTTGTTTTGCTATCAATTAACTTTTATTTGTGTAACTTTTGAACTGTAAAGTAGCCAAGACCTCAGGAAGTGTCACTATATAAACAAGCATTTGTCAATGCCAAATGTTGATTGCACTATTCCATTGAGCTCGCTCACTGCCCCATGTCACTCACTCGTTCTGTTTCTCCCGATGCTGCAGGCTGCTGTTTTGTACTGGGCTCCTGCCTGTGTTGACATGTTTTTCTGCCCCCAAAAAATCTGCAGGTGTCCTGACAGAGATCTGTTGAGGTGGGTCTCTTCCCCTCTCTCACTTGCTCATTCTGTTTCTGCTGGCGCTGCAGGCTGCCCTTTTGTACTGGGCTCCCACCTCTGTTGGCGGCTTTTTCTGCCCACAAAGAAATCTGCAGCAGTCCTGACACAGGTCCGTTGAGCTAACTCACTCCCCCTCTCTCACTTGCTCATTCCGTTTCTGCCGACGCGGCAGGCTGGCCTTTTGTACTGGGCTCCTGCCTGCATTGCCAGCTTTTTCTGCCCACAAAGAAATCCACAGTAGTGACGATAGAGCTCCATTGAGCTTGCTCACTCCCCCTCTCTCACTCGCTCGTTGTGTTTCTCCCGGAGCTGCAGGCTGCCCTTTTGTACTGGGCTTCTGCCTGCTTAGGCACTTTTTTCTTCCACAAAGAAATCCACAGGTGTCCCAACAGAGCTCTGTTGAGGTCGCTCACTCCACCTGTTTCACTCACTCATTCTGTTTCTGTCGGCGCTGCAGGCTGGCCTTTTGTACTGGGCACCTGCTTGCATTGCCACCTTTTTCTGCCCACAAAGAAATCCACAGCAGTCCCAACAGAGCTCCGTTGAGCTCATTCACTTCCCCCTCCCTCACTTGCTCATTCTGTGTCTCCCGCTGCTGCAAGCTGCCCTTTTGTACTAGGTTCCTGTCTGCATTAGCGGCTTTTTCTGCCCACAAAGACATCTGCGGCAGTCCTGGCACAGCTCAGTTGAGCTCGCTCACTCCCCCCCTCACTCGCTCGTTCCATTTCTGCCAGTGCTGCAGGCTGCTCTTTTGTACTGGGCTTTTGCCTGCGTTGGCACATTTTTCTGCCCACAAAGAAATCTGCAGGTGTCCCGACAGAGCTCTGCTGAGGTGGGTCCTCCCTCCTCTCACTCGCTCATTCTGTTTCTGCTGGCGCTGCAGGCTGCCATTTTGTACTGGGCTCCTGCCTCTGTTGGCGGCTTTTTCTGCCCACAAAGAAATCTGCAGCAGTCCTGACACAGGTCCGTTGAGGTAGCTCACTCCCCCTCTCTCACTCACTCATTCTGTTTCTGCCAGCGCTGCAGGCTGGCCTTTTGTACTGGGCTCCTGCTTGCATTGCCACCTTTTTCTGCCCACAAAGAAATCTATAGCAGTCATGAATAGAGCCCCATTGAGCTATCTCACTCCCCCTCTCTCACTCGCTCATTGCATTTCTCCTGAAGCTGCAGGTTGCCCTTTTGTACTGGACTTCTGCCTGTGTTGGCACCTTTTTCTGCCCACAAAGAAATCCACAGCTGTCCCGACAGAGCTCTGATGAGGTCACTCACACCACCTGTCTCACTCGCTCATTCTGTTTCTCCTGGTGCTGCAGGCTACCATTTTGTAGTGGTCTCCTGCCTCTGTTGGTGCCTTTTTCTGCCCACAAACAAATCTGCAGCAGTCCTGACAGAGCTCCATTGAGCTCGCTCACTCCCCCTCTCTCACTCGCTCGTTCCATTTCTGCCGGGGCTGCAGGCTGGCCTTTTGTACTGGGCTCCTGCCTGCATTGCTACCTTTTCCTGCCCACAAAGAAATCTGCAGCAGTCACGATAGACCTCCATTGAGCTCGCTCACTCCCCTTCTCTCACTCGCTCGTTCTTTTTCTCCCAGCGCTGCAGGCTGACCTTTTGTACTGGGCTCCTGCCTGCATTGGCACCTTTTCCTGCCCACAAAGAAATCCGCAGCTGTCCTGACAGAGCTCCGTTGAGTTCGCTCACTCCCCCTGTCTCACTCGCTCATTCTGTTTCTCCTGGTACTTCAGGCTGCCCTTCTATACTAGGCTTCTGCCTCTGTTGGCATTTTTTTCTACCCACAAAGAAATCTGCAGCAGTCCCGACAGAGCTCCGTTGGCCTCACTCACTCCCCCTGTCTCACTTGCTCATTCCATTTCTACCTGCACTGCAGGCTGCCCTTCTGTACTGGGCTCCTGCCTGCATTGCCACCCTTTTCTGCCCATAAAGAAATCTGCAGCAGTCACGATATTGCTCTGTTGAGCTCGCTCACTCCCCTTCTCTCACTCACTCATTCTGTTTCTCCCACCGCTGCAGGCTGCCCTTTTGTACTGAGCCCCTGCATGCATTGCTGCCTTTTCCTGCCCACAAAGAAATCTGCAATAGTCCCAACAGAGCTCCGTTGAGCTCACTCACTCCTCTTCCCTCACTCACTTGCTCGTTCTTTATCTCCCAGCGCTGCAGGCTGCCCTTTTGTACTGGGTTCCTGCCTGCATTGTTGCCTCTTCCTGCCCACAAAGAAATCCACAGCAGTCCCGACAGAGCTCAGTTGAGCTCTGTCACTCCCCCCCCCCCAGTCGCTTGATCCTAATCTGTCCCAAACACTGATTTCCAACATCGACTGCGGTATTGTGCGCCACAATCAAACACATTTCAGCCAGGATGTGAAAAATGACAGCTGTACTGTTCATAAGGAGGTGTGAAGAAATGCCAGTGTTGAAAATCTGGCATGAAAATATTACTAATTTGCAAACTTCCAAGGGTGCGTGGAACCTGCACAACACATGCTGGTAACACAGTCATTTTATGGAGTTTCATCACAAAATTTTCAACATAGGCATTTTAGGACCTCTGCTCATGAACAGTGTCTGTGTGATTTTCTTAATATGTCCCAAACACTGATTTCCCACAGTGACCGTGCTATTGTGCGCTGGAAGAGCAAAAACACATTTCAGCCAGGATGTGAAAAATGACAGCTGCACTGTTCATAAGGAGGTGTGGCAAAATGGCAATGCTGAAAATCTGGAGTGAAAATATTGCAACGTTGTGAATGTATGAGCGTCCGTGGAAACTGCACAATGCACATGCATAACACACTCATTTTATGGACTTTCATCACAAAATTTTCAACATAGGCATTTTAGGACCTCTGCTAATGAACAGTGTTACTGTCATTTTCATAATGTGCCCCGAACACTGATTTCCCATAGTGACCATGCTATTCTGCACCAGAAGTGTGAAAACACAGTTCAGCCAGGATGTGGAAAATGACAGCTGTACTGTTCACAAGGAGGTCTAAAAAAATGTCAATGTTAAAAATCTGGCGTGAAAATATTGCAAATTCGCAAAGTTACGAGTGTGCGTAGCAACTGTGCAATGCATGCTTGTAAAACAGTCATTTTTTGGATTTTTCCCACCAAATTTACAGTACTGGCTTTTTGAGAGCCCACCTCATGAACACTGGCACTGTCATTTCTTTACTTGGTCCTGAAAGGGGATTCCATGCAGTGACTGCAAAATCACCTTTTGAGGCCGAATAATGACATGACAGTGTCAGAATTCATGAGGAGGGGTCCCAAAAATACCATGTTGAAAATTTGGTGCCAAAATTCCAAAAAATTCCCGAGATATGCATCAAAGTTGAAAAAACCCAGTTTATTCCATTATACAGCTTACCGGCATTTCCTCAGTTCACAGTCGACTTTTAAGAGTGCAGACGTGTTCCCGGTCCACAGAAGATCGTCGCGCCAGACTCCGGAGGTAAGTATGGGGTGGAGGGGGATGTGGGGAGGCAGGGTGCACAGTGGGTGGGTGCAGGTTGGGGAGGGTAGCAGGGAGACCACCGGGGGACCGTTTCCTTTTTTACAGGTTAAAAAAAAAAAAAAAGACATTACGGGACCGTTTTTTATTTTACAGGGGCATGTGGCATGCTGGGGTGGGCTCCCAGTGTGCCAAAGGAGACTTTCTTTTGGGGGGGAAGCTGCAGCCGACAGGAGACTGGGCACCCCCGTTGTCACACAACAAATGGGAGGTGGGGTATTACATTATGCCAACAGGGATTGGGCACCCCTGTTGGCACAAAACAAAAGGGAGGGTGACATTATGCCGATGGGGATTGGGCACCCCATCGGCAGACAACAAAAGCGGGGAGGGGTTACATAATTCTGACGGGGAGTGGGCTCCCCCATCAGCAACATAAATCTTGTGACACTGAAGCCAACGGGGATTGGGGACCCCGTCGGCAAATAAACATGGTCAGGGGGGCACATGCTGCTGAGGGGGATTGGGCACCCCCTCGGCAGGGAGGGTATTTAATATTGTTTGTGAACATGGCGGCAAGCCACCGCCATGTTCACAAACAATATCAGCTTTTCAAGATCCCGCCCTGCAATGATGGGTCGCTCCCTCATTGCAGCGAATGGCTGATGCTGCAATGACGAGGTGGCCCCTGATTGTAGCGGCTAAATTTTTACAAGTTGGTGGCACGCTGGCTGAACTACTGTCAGCAGCAGTGTGCCACGGCATTGGGAGAAGTAGGCCAAGCCTTTACAGGCTGTGGGGGCATTGGCCACAACAGTGCCACGCCTCCACAACCTACTTCTGGAGAAAGCTGCTGCAATATGTTTCTTGCGCATGCACGCAATCAACATAATAAATGACTTTCCCAACCAAATATAAGGTGCTACACTTGGGCAGAAAAAACACCTGTAGACCCCACAAACTGTGTGGGGCCCCTCTTGCTGCAGTGAAGGAGAAAAATGTCTTGGGACTCATAATAGACAAGATGCAGAAAAATGACTAGCAGTGCATAGCAGCTGTCAAGTAGCTGCAGAATATGGGGTGCATCAATGCTGGGGTAACCAGCATGACAGGGGAAGTAATCCTTCCACTTTCCAAGCCCTGGACAGGTCCCACCTAGAGTACAATACTGAGTGCAATTTTGAGCTTCTTAAAACAAAAGGGACATTCAGACAGTCAACAGCAAGCAACACAGGGCTATCAAAATGATCAGAGGGTTAAAGACAAAAGTTGTAAGAGGATGGTGGCCTTTCACATGTTCACCTTGGAAAAAAGGAGGCTAAGATCAGACATGATTACAGTCTTTCGAATACTCAAGGCTTCTGGTATTGGCATTTAAAAAAGGTGAAAGCTGACACCAGGTATCGGGCACAGCTGCACCATTACAGCTTACCCATCTAGCATAGATATAAGTAGGAATCTCTTACCTGGGTCCTAGGAAGCCTGGAATGAGGGCCTTGGAGTGATGTCCAGTTATACCTGTAAAATAAGGAAAGTGATATAGGATAAGAAAGGATTCATACTTCTTAAGGGAGAAAACATGACAGATAGAGAAGGTTAAAACATAAAACAATGCTTATCTGATAGGCAGGGGACTGGTGTTCTGTCAGGCCTGTAGAAATAAAGGGAAAAAATAATTATTATAGAAACATAGAATTTGTCGGCAGATAAGGACCGCTTGGCCCACCCAGTCTGCCCATTTCCCTGCCTACTGGATAAGCTGCAGATCCTAGTTAACCAGCAGCCTACTTCTTCCTACTCCTACCCCCTAGAATTGCCTTATGACTGTCCCATGCATGCTTGAATTCCACCACTGTTTTTGACTCCACGACCTCCTCCGGAAGGCCATTCCATGCATCCACAACCCTCTCTGTGAAAAAATACTTCCTTAAATTACCTCTGAGCCCCCCCTCTATCTTCAAATTGTGCCCCCTTGTTCTTGCACACCTCTTTTTTTGAAAGATGCTACCCTCTTGGACTTTGTTGATTCCCTTGAGGTACTTGAAAGTTTCTATCATGTCCCCCTCTCCTTCCTTTCCTCGAGGCTATACATATTAAGCTCCTTAAGTCTCTCTTCATATGTCTTCCGATGCAGACCCTGCACCATTTTAGTTGCCCTCCTCTGGACAGCTTCCATCCTGTCTATGTCTTTCTGCGAGACTGAGTCTCCAGAACTGCAGCAGTACTCCAGATGGGGTCTGACCAGCTGTCTGTACAGAGGATAATAACTTCCTGTTTTCTACTGGTGATGCCTCTCCCTATGCATCCCAGTATCCCCCAACCCTCCTTGCTGCCCTCTCACATTGCTTGCCCACCTTTAGGTCATCTGATATGACACCCCAGGTCCTTTCCATTTTGTTGTTGTTAGTATCTCACCCCCATTGTGTACTCTTCCCTGGGTTTTGTTTCCCAGGTGCATTACCTTGCACTTCTTAGCATTGAATCTAAGCTGCCATACATTTGACCATTCCTCTAACCTTGCCAAGTCCTTTTCATCCTTTCCACCCCATCTTGTGCATCAACTCTGTTGCAGATCTTTGTGTCATCTGCAAAGAGACATACTTTTCCTTCAGTCCCTCTGCAATGTAACATAAAGACATTGAAGAGGACCGATCTAATACTGAACCTGCGGTACCCACTAGTAACCCCCTTTCTTCAGAGTAGACTCCATTTACTATTACTCTCTGTGTCCTATTCTCCAGCCAATTTTTTACCCAGGCTGTCATCTTGGGACCCACTCCTAGGCTAGCCAACTTGTATATTAATCTTTTCTGTGGGACTGTGTCAAATGCCTTGCTAAAGTCTAGGTAGGCCATGTCCACAGCCCTCCCTGATCTACTACTTTGGTCACCCAGTCAAAGAAATCTATCAGATTTGTCTGGCATGACCTTTCTGCTGTGAATCCATGCTGCCTTGGGTCCTGTGCCCCTCTGGCCTCTAGATACTCGACAATTCTTTCCTTCAGAAGTGATTCCATCATTTTCCCTACCACTGAGGTTAAACTAACAGGTCTGTAGTTTCCTGCTTCTGCCTTGCTCCACTTTTGTGAAGGGAATCTCTGCCCTCCTCCAGTCCTTGGGTGCCACCCCATTCTCCATGATTTGTTAAACAGGGTAGTCAGTGGTGTCACTAATTCTACCCTTAGTTCTTTTAGAATTCTGGGATGAATCCCATCAGGCCCCATTGCTTTGTCCACCTTCAGTTTTAAGAGTTCTTTCAGAACCCTTTCTTCTGTAAATGGGCTGATATCAACTTCTGCATCCAGAGTGTTTCTACTGTTTGTTTTAGGTACCTCCCCCTCTTCCTTTGTAAATACTGAGCAAAATATTTGTTTAGTATCTCTGCCTTTCACAGTTGCCCTCTGCCCACCCTTCCCCCCTTTATTAAGCCTCACTCTATCCCTCCTTGGTCTTCCTTTGCTCCCTGATGTACCTATAAAGGTTTTATACCCCTTCTTAACTGAGTTGGCTATCTTTTCCTCGGTTTGGGCCTTTGCTGTTCTGACTGCCTTCCCAGCTTCCTTTTGCTTTAACTGATACAATTCTCTGTCCTGCTCCTTCTGTGATTCCTTGTACTTCCTGAAAGCTTTCTTTTCTCTTGAACCTTCACTGCACTTCCTTTGAGAACCATAGTGGTTTCTTACATCGTTTAGTTTTGTTTATTTGCTTCACACAAAGGCTTGTTACCTCTGTGATGGCAGTTTTATTATTCCCCATTGTTCTTCACCCCTCCTTCCTGCCCATTTGCTAGTGCATTCCTTAGGCACTCACCCATTTTAGCAAAGTCAGCCCTCCTAAGTCAGTACCTTTGCCTTTGTATGGCTTGACTCTATTGCTGTGTTTATTGTGAACCATACTGTTCGATGGTCGCTAGTTCCCAGATGGCTACCCACTTCTACATCTGTGATCCTCTCTTCATCTCCATTTGAGAGAACCAGGTCAAGACTGCTCCCTCTCGAGTGGGCTCCAATACTAGTTGTCTAAGGCATGCCCCTGTGGGCATCTAGAATAACCCCACTCTTGAAGTGGCTGCTGCAACTGCACTCCAGTTAACATCTGGCATATTCAGATCGCCTATCAGCAATATCTCCCCTTTTTCTGCCATACTAAGTATACTTTCTATCATTTCCTTAGCCATTTCCTCCCCCTGAGAAGGGGGTCTGTATCCAACCCCTGTGTGGATTGTGGTGCCATTGCCGGTCTCCAAATTTACCCACAGTGCTTCTTCTCCTCCCTGTTTTCCCTTTTGTTCTGTTGCTTTGATTCCTTCCCTTATGTTAAGAGCTACTCCTCCTCCTCTTTTACTCTCTCTGTCCCTCCTGTAGATAGTGTATCCTGGTATGTTTACATCCCAGTCATGGTTTTGTTCGAACCATGTTTCTGTGACTGCCACGATATCCAGATGTTCCTCCTCCATCAAGGCCACTAATTCAGGAAGCTTGTTACTCAGACTACAGGCATTGGTACTCATTGCTTTCCATTTTTGATGGCTTTACCTTCTGTTGCAGCATCCCCCACTGACCTTTCTACCTTGGTCTTTTCTCATTTAGTACCCTGTTTTGTAGGGAGGCTGGGATTTTCCTGCTTATCAGTGCCTCCCCTTGACTAGCTTAAAAGCTTGCCAATGAAGAATTTAAACCAATTGCTCAAAGACTTGTTCCTTCCTGGACAGATGCAGACCATCCTGCCAGTATAGGCTGGTGTCCCTCAGGTGGAACCCCAGTCCCAGCGATGCCAAACCCCTGTGCTCCACACCATTTTTTCAACCATTCATTAAACTGCATGGTGCAAAGTACCCTTGCCTCACTCATGCCATTGACAGGCAGCACCTCTGAGAAGGATACTGTGTGTGCTACTTGTCTTAGGCCCCTCCCCAGTTCTACAAAGTCCTTCTGCACTGCTCTAATCTCATGTTGAGCCAAGTCATTTGTCCCTAGGTGGACAATGACGTCCAGCTCAGACTTTCTGTGCCACCATTGGCAGCTCCTTCATCCCCTTATAGGGGAAAATAGCAGCAGGAGTAGAGTCAGAATAGTGGAGAGGCACAAGAGTTACAGGCTGAGCATAGAAATTAAGTAAAATGTAATTTAGAGACAAGGTACTGTTTCACACAAAAGTGAGGGAGAAAATGAAAAAATAGATTTAGAAATAAGAGAAAAAACAGGGAAAATGAGAAAGAGACAAAGAAATAAAGAAACAAGTGCTGTGTATTGGGGGTTAAGGTTTACTCCTCAGTGCCATAGATGCCTTTATTTAAATATAATTTAGCCTGTGGTCCAGTAGGCTAGTATGGGCCTCCCTTGGGCTATGGGCCCATTTGTTTTAAATTAGAGTATTCCTGGCATCTGTTGGGTCCAGGAAGCTCTTCTTTCCCAGACTGTTGGCTTTCTGTCTTCCTCCACCCCAGCATCACAGCAATTCAAGAAAGTCTGTTCAGCAAGCAGTGAAGGAGCCACTGACGGCAGCGTATATAGAAGTCCACTCAGCAGACGATGAAGGAGCTGCCAATGGTGGCTCAGAAAAAGCCTTCTCATCCGGCAATAAGGGAGTCATCAGAGGTGGCATAGTAGGAAACCCACTCGGCAGCAAATGAAGCAGCCACAACTGGCAGCATAGAAGAAACCTATGGGAGGAATACTATGCTGGAACTGAGGAATGCCATACTATAAGGCTGAGGGAAGGGAGGCCCTCAAATGTGGGGAGAGGGGCCTTAACTATCAGCTTTCTTTAGTTTCCTCAGGAGAGCAGAGCAGGCAGTGCTACTGAGGTCAGAATCAAAAGAAGCAAACTTAAAAAGACCAACACTGGCATGCAAGGGGAGGAGGAGATTAGCAGAGAGTGTGGATGGAGACTTGACACCTGACAGAAAATTACTGGGATTTGGGAGGAAGGGAAGATGGCAGAGTGCCAGAAATTAGGGTGCCCCCCCCCCCGTACTACAGTCTGACTGTCCGACCATGACTTGTAGTTTCCCACTTGCGGTCCTGTGCACTAAGAGCAGTAATAGTTTTCTGCAGTAAACACCACTAGCCAGTTCTAAGTTGATACTGGTCACACAGCAGCCTGGTATGGGGCATGAGTGTTAGCACTGATTGGAGTCAGACTATACACTATAAGTGGTAGTAAACAAAGAGAGCTGCTCCTGGAGTTGCCGTGCCTAGTTAAAGCCAAACAAACAAAACAAAAAAAAAACAGAAACTGGCACCAGCGAACAAGTGCTATAAAAGCTACTAGCACTTTGCCTGATATTTTTAGGTATGAGACAGGCATATCCAGTTCTGTTCTTCTCCATATTTCATCAGCACTGTAACTTCACTTATTGTGACATTACAAGTGACCAATCTGGCATAATGAGACTGACTCTTCTTGGTCAGTTGTGATGTCACAGACAGTAAAATCATAGGGCTAATGTATGTAATGGGAGGAATAGAACTAGCTACGACAGCCTCCAGGCAGAGTACTGCTGCTCTGTTCCATGGATCACACCTAGTGCTGTTAGATGGTAAATCTTTTAGCAAAAGGCTAAAGAAAAACATACTTCAGATTTAAGAAATAAGAGTTTGCTACTGTTGAAAGTTAAATTAATTTTAGGCAGTACACCAGCTGTTTAACTTGAGTGTGTGAATCAGAAGCACTCACTGAGCTTACTAAAAGGACCATAAAGGAGAAAAATAACAGAATTAAAAGGATATGTCTGCAGTTCAACGGGTGGGAGCAACCAGCCTCCCCCCCCCCATGAGCTATTTAAGCCAGCTTCCTCTTGCCTAATTTGGAAGCACTCTTTCTTTGCTCCTCCCATCCTCTCTTCCTCCAGCATTGCACTTCTCTCTCCTTGGTGCTCCTTCCTAAGGTACCTTTAGCTTAAAGGAATCATGCTCCCATGGCACCTCTAGGGGTGGAACTCTCCTCAAGAGGGTTCCTTTTCCTTCACAGAACCCCAACAGAGTGGTAGTCCTTTAGGGGACAGAGAGTGCAAGTGACTAAGGTATCCAGATTTAACAGTCAAACAACTCACTCATCCAAGTAATCTCCAAACTAACAATGCTGCACAAGCATAATGCCTCAGATAAATTGCATATGCCCATAGAATTAACGGTGAACGAATGTGAAAATTGGGAACTTTCATTTGGCTTTGATTTGGATCCCCTATCTTCAGTTCGTCTTTGACACTTCAGCCAAGGACATGTCAGATCCTTGGTTCTGGGGTTTGACAAGCTACTGTACAAATAAGGGTAAGCGGCACCACGCACCCTCCCCAGTTAATCATAACCTCTTCCACCCTCCCCTGGTCTTCAGTCAGATTTTTTTTAAACTTAATCAGCACCTAGCACAGTGCTAGGAGCTAGAATTTTTTTTTAAATAAAACAAATGTCTAAGAAGAGAGTAGGGGGGTAGGAAATGATCGAGGTGAGTGATGCAGTGATCACAGAACTAGCTCTAGCAACCTGGGAAGGGCTAATATTTTTTTTTAAATTAACTGGCTGACATGATCCTGAAATGGCCCAAAAGTTAACTGGACTGAATTGATGGGTAAAGTTACAAATGTTGGCATATTTAATGTATACAAATTTGGCACTATCTCATCTTTACACAGAATTGGAACTTATTTATTTATTTATCAAGTCTAGGATTACAAATACCTTTGAGCCATGGCTCTTTTACAAAGGTTCCACGTCAGAGAAATACAAATTTTGCGGAACATCAAGACAGGCATTACAACAATGTGGACATTGCAAACAGAGTACAGATTAATACAGTTCAAGGGTAGCATTGTAACAAGGCAGCAAGCGCATTTGTCTGAGAAAATAGACAACAGATAAGAAGTGCCAGAGTCATAGGGAGAGGGAAGAGGGTGGTGGGGGAGAAGGAATGTAGGAAGGGTGGCAAGAGGGTGAAAAGTGCAGCATTGGGTATACCAAGATGTGAGGGTAGAATCCAGTGAGGAGGGGAGGAGGGGGACAACTAGAGCAGAAAGGGAAGTGGAGAAACAAGGTTAAGTTGGGCAGTCACAGGAGCTGTTGGTAGTGAGATAGTCCCGGAGCCTAGTTTTAAACATACCAATAGTTGGAGCAGAGGAGATGGTTGGGCTGAGGCCAGTGAACCAGAGTGGTGCTCGATAAGCAAAAGAGCGTTGTCCCTGTGAAGTGTGACAGTGGGGGACTTTCAGTAGCTGTAACATGGATCTCCTAAGGCACCGTTTGTTAATTTGGTGTTGTAACAGAGTTGAGACCCAGAAGGTGCAAGGCCAAGGTAGATTTTTGACCATGGAGCAGGTGAGAAACTTTATGTGGTTTGATAGTTGGAGCCAGCCGGTCTGAGTGTACAGGTCACATGTGTGGGTGAGATGGTGAGCACCAGTGATGAGCCGACATGCTTTATTTAAGGCAGTTGAGAGGCGTCTAAGGGTTGTGGTTGTGCGCGAGCCAAAATGATGAGACCATAGTCTATTACAGAGATCACAGAGCTCAGGACTGCAACCTTCAAAGCTTCTGGCATGAGGTGTGGTCTGTGTTTGTAGAGGAGACCAAGCCGTGTATTAGCTCTAGCTACATTATCTACATGAAGTCCATAGGAGAGATTAGGGTCAAGCTGAATCCCTAAGTATTTGAAGGACACCACCTGATCTAGAGTGTTGCCCTGGGTGGTGGAGATAGCCAAGTGGTGTAGCTTGTGTGGGTTATGAGAGCTGCAGAAGAGCATAGATTTGGTTTTCTTGTCATTGAGGACTAGTTTATGATTAACAAACCATGACTCTACAGAACTGAAACCAAGTTGAAGGTTGTGTTGAAGAGTTGCAGGATCTTTGTGAGTGGAGAATACAACAGCATCATCGGCATATAGTATGATCTGCTCAGAGCAGTGGTAAGGGAGGGAGTTTAAGAAAAGGCTAAAAAGGAGGGGTCCCAGTATGGATCCCTGTGGGACACCCGAACGAACAGGCAGGGTGTTATAAAGAGCATCCACAATTTTTACTTTCTGTGTCTGGTTTTCTAAGTAGCTTTTAAACCAGAGAGAAGAGTCAGGTGATAGCCCAGCATTCAGTAGTTGGTGTATTAGTAGTCCATGGTGTACTGTATCGAAGGCCTTGGAGAGGTCGATGAAAACGGCCCCTGTGAGAAGGCCGTTGTCAAGGGATTTGTGCAAAGCTCCAGTGAACTCAAGAAGGGCTGTGGTGGTGCTGTGACCTTTCCGGAAGCCGTGTTGTTGTGGACAAGGTATATTGTATTTATCCAAGTGGTCGGTAAGTTGATCAGCCATGATGCACTCAAGTGCCTTAGAGAGTGGGGCAGTATGGAGATGAGGCGATAATTTGAGTGAATCGTCTTGTCCCCACTTTTATGGACAGGTGTCACGGTGGCTGTTTTCCATAGGTCCGGGAATTTTCCACAGCTGAGAGAGAGTTTAGGATTTTTGTTAATGGATGAATTACCTCATCGAGGGAGACAACAAGCTTAAGGTCCAGGGTGTCGCTACTAGATCTAGATTTAGAGATAGCTGCAGTAATATAGCGGCAAGCTTCTTTCAGCCTTACCTTCCTGAAGTAGAAGAAGGGATGGTTAGACTGAGGGGCTGAGGTATTTGGGGAGTAGGCCCTGTTTTGGAAAAAGTCATGGGGTAGGACAGCACTAAGGTCTGAAAAAGCCGTGTTAAAGATGTTTGCGATCACCTTGGGGTCAAGGGTTGAGGATCCATCAACCATTAACATAGCCAGAGGTTTTTGGCTGCTTCCCTGTGACATCCTTGATATTGTCCCAGAAAGCACGACCATTTCCCCATGTATTGGTGAGAGCGTCTTTGTAATAGGTGGATTTCATTAGCTGTATGGCTTTTGTGCAGCCATTTCGTGCTTGTTTGTAATTTTGGTTGTCCAGTTGTTTGCCAGTGGCCCTGGCAACTGCCCAGAGGTGATCCCTTAGTTTCAGCTGTGAGAGAAGAGCCACGGTGACCCATGAGTTAGAGAGAGATTTTGTTTTGCCCCTTTTAGCAGGGGCAAAGAGGTCGCAGGCTTTGTTGAAAATTGAGATGAAGTGATCAAGAGCCAAGTTAACTGATGTTTAAGAACACAGTCTTCAAGAAAATCAATGACTTATAGGTTTGTCACAGTTCTCCTTTAACAAGAAGTACTTGGGCAGGCTCGTCTATGCAGTGTTAGCCCTATCACTTGTGACACTGGTGGCCCAGGCTTGGAAACAAGCCTGGGTCAGTGAAGGGCTGGCCTGGAAAGGGGAAGTGAGCACCCCACAGGATGCTGTCCTCCTCATAGGAGGTGGGGACACTCTGCTGCACGACTGTCACCTGGATGACCTCGGGTGGTAGTGCAGGCTGTGAGTGCACTCTGTTGGGGAAGGGACCAGATTGGCCCTATGGGCCTAAACACATGTTATGGCACATCCATTGCAGCGCGTGTCCCTGGGTGGGAAGGGGAGAAAAGCAGAAAAAAACCTTGGCCATTGCAGCATGATTACTCTGATGGCTCACATTCCCTCCACCCTCTGACCTAGGTGAAACCTCTTGGCACCTCAAACTGATGTTCCTGAGTGACCTTGGCCAGCTTGAAGCCCAATGCCCCATCTTTTTTTTTAACTTTATTTTTTAAACTTTACCATAAGGTAGGCATTATTATCATTATTTATACTCAGTATTGGTTCAGAGAATACAACATTTTTACAGTTAGCTAAAATGTTATGCCCCAAACTTTGGTAGTACACCTGGGGGTATCCATTATATTACACATAGATTGTACAGCCCGAAATTTTCAGATAACAGCCATATGCCACCATGAGCAGTGGCCACTTCCCTTCATAGGTACCATAACGTCGTGCACCCTTTAAGATTATTAGGGCTTAGTGCCCCCAAAATCTATATTGTGAGACTAGCATAGTTTGCAACCCCATAAGTAGCTTTTTGCCACCAGAAAAGTTACAAACATGTAGTAACCTTACTTAGTAGGTTAAACATGAAACCAAAAGAGAGAGATTAATAGAACCAGTATTAGTAGGAGAGAGAAATGATCCCCAAGCAAGTGCTCATAACCTTTGAGTGTATTGCATGTACTTTTAAACTATTCTCTTACCCACTTAGAGCCTCTTTTATATACTTCTAATTTTAACGTTTTAATATTCTCCTCATTAGCAAACAACCCATCCTAAACCCACGTGCCAGGGCTTATTCCATTTAAAGAAGGCATTGTTAGTGATTTGGGGTAAGTTTTATAAAACAAAACACGATGATTTGTATCAGTCTAACAATATTTCCATAAAGTCTGCTAACTAACAGAAACGGAAAGAAAAAGGGCTCAGTCCGGTATTAAGAAGTGATGGACTTCGAACTTGAACAGCTTTTACTTGAACTATTGCCAAAGTAGATAAAGTTATCCACCCAGAAAATACACGAAACAGGACTCCATGTAGATGAATGGCAGGGAAGGCAGGGCAATCTCCAGATCTAGATGTTGCCATGTGATGCTTCCATGTTGGACACGCTTTCAGGCTCAGGGCTACTCCAAAAAACGGATAAACAAGAAAAAGTATGGAACTGTATATTCAAATGTCTTGGAGCCTTATGCCCTCCAGGCTATCATAAAAAGGTTAACATTATGGAGATCCCCTGCCCTTATCCTTGAGACCCTTGGATCGTATCCCATCTGTCAGATTTTGTCCATCAGTTTACATCCTCTTCACACTCAGACTCTTCTTCTCTGTGCCAGAACACTTTTTCAGTATTTTCCACTATATTAGCCACATCCTTGGGGCTAGAGAACTGATATGACTTGCCTCCATTTGGCACTTTAAGACTTGCAGGCATCATCAAAATATGACGTACTCCCAGTTGGTGTAGCTTGGCACGAATCCCATCAAAGCCTTTCCTCCACTGCCGTGTCTCAAAGCTGAGATCTGGAAATAGATGTATCTTGTTGTCGCACCATTTGGAAGGAACTTTCTGCTTTGCTTTCAACAGGAGATTGTCTCACTCCCACACTAACCCCAGCACAAGCAACACAGTCCTTGGCAGGAGAGTTGAATTCTGAAGACGTGTGCGCTGGCCCCGAGGGGTAATCCTGTAGCACTTCAAGATTGTAGGCTCTGACTCAAGTTGGTAATGTACGCAGAGCCAAGTCTTCAAAAAGGCCAAGAGGTTTTCCCCCTCCACACCTTCCTCCAGCCCCAGAACCCATGTGTAAGTCTTGTGGGCTGAGTTTTCCAAATTCTCCAATCTTTTTCTCTAGGAGTATGCTTTCTTTCATTAGCTCAGTGGAAATGTTTAGGGCTCTGTCTGCTGTTTGGGCAGCATGTTGAATTTCTGTTGCTACTGAGCCTATTTTTGTTTCCATATTTTTCATGTGCTGCTGGAACTCCTCCATTATTTTGTCAATGGACTATATTGCTTTCAACAGGGTGGCATTGGTTGGTTGTGTGGGCTTGCCCATGTTTCCAAGGAGCAGGATTTCCATGCTGCTGCTAGGCTGCTGTTCTTTCAGCCAGACCCCTTCAAGCTCCGTTTCTGTTTTCTTTGTTTGCCCCAATTTTGGCTCTCCGTTCTGGAAAAAGCAGGTAAAAGTGATGTCTTCCAATTCTGCTTAATGT
Organism: Neoceratodus forsteri; assembly: GCA_016271365.2. Lineage (NCBI taxonomy): Eukaryota > Metazoa > Chordata > Ceratodontiformes > Ceratodontidae > Neoceratodus > Neoceratodus forsteri. Next base: position 1,546,658,661 of record CM057455.1, on the reverse strand, counting down.
CCTCTTTTAGCTTATAATATTTATACCAGTAAGGTCTCTATTTGAATAGGATTTTTAAAAGGAATATCTTTGATGGTTACAGAACTCCAAAGAGCTGCTTTGCTCTGCTCGGTGGCTAACCACTCCCCCCCTCTCAAGGCCCCCATCTTGGGAAGGGGATACCATGAGGCTAGCCAGGAAGACAGGTAAGTCTTAGGAGAAGGCAGAGTGATGGGGTTGGAGCAATCCATGGTCTAGAGATGAGACCTGAAGCCGGCCAAGTAACCAGGTGAGGATGAACAGAAATTAAGAAAAAAAGCAGTAATGTCTCATTGGGCTTATCTGCACAATGGTTGCACTACCGCTTGCAATGCCAATGACCCGGATTCAGCAACGAGCCTGGACTGATCAGGGAGGAGGATTTAGTGTCCCATTGGACACTGTCCTCTGGAGAGGGAGGGCTCAACATCCTGCTGATTTACCACCATCTGGGGGACAACTGGTGGTGCAAGCCAGAGAATACGCACATGTGGCAGTGGGGTGGGAAGTGCATGTGTGTCAGTGCACCTGGCTTGCCAGCACCTGATGACACCATCACAGTGGTCGAAACTGGCACTGGCCCACTAGCCAAACGCTGGTAGATTTTGTAACAGGCTATTAACATTTTCCATTAACTAGCCTTGTAGGCTTGTATTGGTGAAGGTAACATTTACATAAGTACACCAGCTGGGCCAATGAAAAAGTCTGTGGGGCTAGTGGATTTTTCCAGTCACTTGCCCTGCTGGCTTGTGGATATAAATCTTAATTTTGATTTTTGGTGGGAGGGATCTAAGGGAAAAAATGGCACAGGCTGGGCAGATAAAACCGTGCCTGCCCCCAACATCCATCTTTGGGCTTCCTCTGCTGGCTCCTTGGGGCACTTCCCAGCTTCACCTCAGCTGTGGAAGGTTGGATGAAGTGGGTTACCACAGAGGAGCTGATGACGGACCCTGCCTTGGGGGGGGGGCAACACAGTGGTTTGATGCGGGTGGCCCGTTGAGTTCCAGGAGATCAGTTTAGAGGAGCCTCGAGGGATGGGAAGTTGGGCTGGAAGAAGGTACCAGACAGAAAGCCCCAGGAGAAAAGCAGAACTGAAAACAGAAAAAAAACATAGTAATATCTCTTACTTAGCTGAGTCAAGTCAGTGAAATGCACAAAAGGGATCTTGAGAGGTGCCTGAAGCCTTGAACAGGAAAATAATAAACTAAATGGACACAAATGACCAAAGATCATATTTAAACTACATGAAAATTATTAAAATAAAAGATACTGTCTAGGCCTGTAAAAGTAAAGGGCAAATGAACTTCATCATGCTTGCTTCTATTCTGCACACCCGGCACACAATAAGTAAGTGGCAGTTGTGGGATTTAAAGAGAGACACTCACTTCTCAAAGCCACAAGCAAAGGGTGGGGCAGCTCCTCACCCTATTAGTGGCTTGTAATTAGCTTTGAGTACAGCAGGACCGGTGACCAACAAAATGGAGTTTTAGGATGCCAGAGTTACTTGAGTACCCCACAGCTGTATCCTACTGTTGTCATCAGCCATGATGGATTGTGGGATACCTCCACAATGGCAGCCAGTTTAAAATGAAGGGTCAGGGATGGCAAGATCAGCCAGATATAAATTACAGTTTCTCAACAGCAGAAAAAAAAACAAATTAGACAAGCACATAGTCAGAGGCAGTGTGGGACTGCCCCTTTAAAACTGGGTCTCCACAGGATCACAGCTCTGCAATCTGATCTTTAGAATGGAGTAATCCTCCACTCTGTAGTTGAGAGAGTCAAACCTTGGTCTCCAGGTTCACAGGTAACCCCCCTACAAATGGGGGTTCCCGAAAAGTCTTCCTCGAGCTTGCCTAAATGCTCACTGCCAGGCTGGTGTCCTGTGTTTTAGCAGTTTCAATGTGATTGCCAGAGAGTGCCTGTATAGCCTTTGTGCACTGTCTCTTTAAGAGCCACCTGGATTGCAGTCATAAATAATCTGAGAGGGAGCTCTATTGAACAATGTAACTATTTGCTGAAAATCATTTAGAGTGATAATGATAATGTAGTTTGTCTAACCTGCCTTCTTTGCAGCAAGGACTGTTTTGTTTATCCTCACCATTTGGTTCGGGGACTGCGATTTGGACCAATCAGTTCTGGTGGGACCTAAAATGGAGCCGGACTACAGGAGCTGTCTGGAGTCAAAATTTGTAGGAAATGTAGTTTGGGGCATTTTACGCCTTTTTGCACCTGAAGGTGGAGCCTTTATTGTGACTTACAGGAGGATCAGCCAACTGAACCTTTTGGATCTTGGGGAATTTCCCAGGCTGCTGCAGCTAGTTTCAGTTTTGAGCTGAGAAGTGAAGAAGTACCAGGTCAAGTGATTTTGAGCAGCAGTTCTGTGTCTGTGTAGTTTTGTATGGGAGAACTGTGAAAGGGCTGAATTTTGGCCTGCCTGTCTGCCTGCTGTCCCTGAGAGGGAAAATAGAGTTTATTCAGACTGAATGTAAGTTGTAGGACTATTTAAGTCACTGGACTGTGATCAGGCTTTAACCTGAAGAAGACTGAAGATTTGCTGAATACGATCGGCCTGTCAGGACTTCTAGCTGCTTTTGAATCCCTGGTTTGTGCAGCGACTTTGCAATCGTGACCGGAGAGTGGTTTGCCTGGTACAGTAGAATTTCTTTATATGTAAATGTACTGTGTACTGCAAGTGGGTCGTGACTTGGTTCCCCACTGTGTGAACTGTGTTCTGCTTGCTGGTACCGTAGAATCCTTTACATATAAATGTGCTGTGTATTGAAAGTGGGTCGTGATTTGGTTCCCAACTGTGTGAACTGTGTCCTGCTTGCTGGAAGCTTTATCCAGCCTAATCAGACTGAATCCACATTCATCTCCATTCGGCCTGGGCCATGCCATGCTGGCCCTGCCAGACTACCCCACTGCACAGAGAAAGCCACAAACGAGAGACCTGCCTGGGGATCAGCCCGCTGCTCCATGCTTGAACAGGAACGACACCTCAGCGAATCGTGTGGGCCCTGCTTCTCCTGGCACTCCAGATTAACCACCTGCTGTCTCGATTTTCATCCAGCTTGTGTCCAGTCTTGGGTATCGTGAGTAATCATCAGGGTAGCTCCCTGCAACAACAGCCTAATCTAAAAGTGCATCATCTGATTGTCCTGTTGTTTTCTTTTCACGAACTGAGCCCTCTGGCTCCGGATTACAAATAATGTGTTGTGCATGTTGTTTTCTTCCATAACAGGGCCCCAACCATCTGCAATGTTCCTGGCTAGCCCACCATTCTCCATCTGGGTACCCAGAGTGTGTGACTGTTTATGGACCCTGAAGTGCATGCATAACTGTTTGATTGATAGAGCCTTTAAGAAAATTAACCTGATTACGCCCTTCCCTTGTTCAAGCCCCTTAAATAAATTAGATCTAACTCTTTTTTGCATTTACCTTGACTGTGGTTCCAGTTTGTGCAAGAGTATTGTACTGCTGTTATTTGCTGTGTATAACCATGTTTTACAGGGATTCCTAGGGCCAGACCAGAGGAAAGCCCTGGTGGTAAGTGCAAACAGTGTGGGTACTTGTGTGGTGTATCAGGGGTATTGTGAAAGTGATTATTGTGTATTGTTCTGGCCATTAGTAAGCAAAGAGGGGAGTTACAGTGACCGAAGGGCTGTGCCCAGGTTAGCTTGACCACTACCAACCCTGACCTCAGGGTGGAGACACCCGTTTCAGAACTCAGGTCCCTTAACCTGCTACTAGCCAAGCAGGCAGGGGTGGTAGCCCTTGGGATAACACCACCTAGGGGTTACACACAGTTGAGTGCTCTGACCCCTAAGTCAAACCATCTGCTTGCATCTCCTCCCAGAGTAAGTAGTTGAGAGTTTCAACGCTAAGTCTTCATTTTCACAGCTTATGTAGCCAGACTGCCTCCCTCCATCTAATAAACCCAGACATATTGCCACAAAGTTAGTTAAGTCAAGTAGAAGGATTCAAACTTGGGTTGGCTCAGTTCTGCACTAATTCCTCAGTCCCTCAGCAACGTGCACAGTGAGGACGTGGCAGCTGTAGTATGCATATCTGTGTCATCTGGCTAAGAACTTTGCCCAAACACCACCCACCTCTTCCCAAAGCCCTGTAACCTACCCCAACTTCCTCTCAATTCCAGTCATAGAAACATAGAATTTGACGGCAGATAAGGACCGCTTGGCCCACCTAGTCTGCTCATTTTCCTACCTAACAGATAAGCTGCAGATCCTAGTTAACCAACAGCTTACTTCCTCTTACCCGCCCCTAGGACTGCCTTATGCCTGTCCCATGCATTCTTGAAGTCCCCCACTGTTCTTGACTCCACGACCTCCTCAGGGAGGCTATTCCATGCATCCACAACCCTCTCTGTGAAAAAATACTTCCTCACATTACCCCTGAGCCGTCCCCCCTCTATCTTCAAATTGTGCCCCCTTGTTCTTGCACATCTCTTTTTCTGGAAGATGCTACCCTCTTGGACTTTGTTAATTCCCTTGAGGTACTTGAAAGTTTCTATCATGTCCCCTCTCTCCCTTCTTTCCTCAAGAGTATACATATTAAGCTCCTTTAGTCTTTCTTCGTATGTCTTCTGGTGCAGACCCTGCATCATTTTGGTTGCCCTCCTCTGGACAGCCTCCACTCTGTCTATGTCTTTGCGGAGATGAGGTCTCCAGAACTGCACATAGTACTCTAGATGGGGTCTCACCAACTGTCTGTACAGAGGGATAACAACTTCCTGTTTTCTACTACTGATGCCTCTTCCTATGCATCCCAGTATCCCCCCAGCCTTCCTTACTGCCTTCTCACATTGCTTGCCCACCTTTAGGTCATCTGATATAATTACCTCCAGGTCCCTTTCTATTTTACTGTTGTCAGTATCTCACCCCCGTTGTAGTACGCTTCCCTGGGTTTTTGTTTCCATGTGCATTACCTTGCACTTTTTGCATTGAATCTGAGCTGCCATACATTTGACCATTCCTCCAACCTTGCCAAGTCCCTTTTCATCCTTTCCACTCCATCTTGTGTATCAACCCTGTTGCAGATCTTTGTGTCATCTGCTAAGAGACATGCTTTTCCTTCAGTTCCTCTGCAATGTCACTTATAAAGACATTAAAAGCGACCCGGTCCAGTACTGAACCCTGTGGTACCCGCTAGTAACCCTCCTTTCTTCACTGTACTCCATTTACTACTACCCTTTGCGTCCTGTTGTCTAGTCAATTTTTATCCCGGCTACCACCTTGGGACCCATTCCAAGGCTGGCTATCTTGTGTATTAATCTTTTGTGTGGGACTGTATCAAATGCCTTGCTAAAATCTAGGTAGACCATGTCCACAGCTCCTCCCTGGTCTACTACTTTGGTCACCCAGTCAAAGAAATCTATTAGATTCGTCTGACATGACCTTCCCATCGTGAATCCATGCTGCCTTGGGTCCTGTGCCCCAGTCACATACTGATCTTCCTTCTGGCCCCAATCTCACACTGCTGAATAACTCTTCCAATCCCAGCATTACACCCTGAACAATATCCTGATCTGAGCATTACAGACCTGACCTCATCCCAAACACCAGTGTCACAGCCCTGAAACCTATCCCAAACCCCGGTATGACAACCCTGATCCCTGTCTTGGCCACAGTATCCCAGACAGACCCCAGCATCATGGCCCAGACCCTTTCTTCTGACCTCAAAATCACAGCTCTGATAATAATGTGCCCCTCAGTCAAATTACAGCACTCCCCCCCACACCAGCTCACTTCTAGCCCTTTCCCCTCCCCACTATCTCACACCCAACTCATTTGTGACCCTCACCTCACCTTCCTGCCCCACTACTTCTGGTCCTCATATCCCCCACCACTCCTGACCCACCCCCCACTACTGCTGGCCCTCACCACCCCACCACCACTCCTGGCCCTCAGCCCCCACCACCACTCCTAGCTCTCACCTTACTCCTGGCCTTGCCCCTGCAACTCCCCATTACTTCTGGCCCTCACCCCATCCCTACTTTTGCCCTCACCCTTACACCCCACTACCTCAGGCCCTCACACCCTGTACTTCAGCCACACACACACACACACACGTGCATACGTGTGTGCACCCTGACAGACACAGACACCCACACACATGCACACACACACACACACACACACACACACACACACAAATATACACACACACACACACACACACACAAATATGCACACACACACACACACACACACACACACACACACACACAAACACACACTCATCTGGCCTTCTCCCTGACCCTCTCCACTTCCAAGCTCACTTCTGGCATGTATTCTCCCTCCAGCCCACTTTTACCCTTTGTCCCCTTTGGCCTTCCATGTTACTTCTAACTCAACCCTCCTGTTTGCTAAAGGATTTGCACCCCCCCAACCATGTGCCTGCTTGTGCCATCAGGTCCCTACATGAGGCATGTCAGCTTTTACTAGACTCTGAATTTGTGATCCTGTATAATGTGTACACACATTGTGGAAACCATTGTTCAATTCCCACTCCCCATTAGGTTCCCTTTTAGTGCATCAGTGTGTCAATTACTGCTGTTTAGGGTCTGTCTTCTGCACTTAACATGCCGCTTGTGTGCTGCCAGCAATCCTGTGACATCTGTTCTACTTTTCAACTCAGATACTCCTTCAATTCTCTTTGCTCTGAGAATGGTCCCAAATTGGTTGCTGGCTATTAGCTTGAAGTTCTGCCTTCTGCCTCCACCGATTTGCTGTTGGGTTTGGGAGACCTTGTCAGTCATTGCCTCCCAGTCTGCCAGACTTTCACCGCTGATGATCCCAGGGCCTCCTTTACAGCTGCTTCCATAAAAGTAGCAAAGAGCTCCACAGAACTAAACAGAATGGCAATGCATCACTGTGGAGCATGTAAATCATGCCACGATATTGAGAATGCGTGTGGAACTGACCCCAATATACATCCACAATATGCATACAACTTGCTGACCATCGTGACATTTAATGCTGGGTAAATAAAATAGTTGTGCTTATTAATTATTTCATTTGCCTATTATTCATCCTGGGGCCATTCTGTGAGTGGGTTATGGGCAGAAGTTTTTTTTTCTGTATAGCTACAGTCCACATTGCAAGAGACTAGACATAGAGGGAGATCAGAAGCACTGTCTATGCAGTGGGTTGGGGAGAGAATTTTCAGGGGGAGGGGTGTTATTGGCAGCATATGATGGTGTTTAGCCTATCTGAGATTTAACATATTTTTTGTAGTTCTGTTTCTGCATGATGTGGGGGGCAGTTGCAGGGAGGGCAGTCTGCAAGTGGTGGGTTCTATTTAGGAGGCAGCCTGGCTGATCCCGGTGTTTGGATGTTGTTCATCTCCAGAGAGACTGATGCTTGTCTGGTATGGGCTCGGAGTGGCTCCTGGGTGCATATAGAGACACCTCATGGGCATGGGAGCCACCCTCGTGTGTTGCCACATGTATTTCTTAGATGTCCCACCTGTACCAACCCTCCCTATGCAGGGGCTGCACTCCCTTCCCACAGATTGGCCTTCAGCCCCGATACCTATCCCTACATGGGTGTGTGCAATCCCCCCCCCATGGTGGCCTGCACCCTGTCACCACATGCAGTGTTTTCACCCTCTTTCCAGTAGACTGACCTGCACCTACCCTATCCCCACAGAGTGGACTGTACTCCCCCATCTCTACACAGGAGCCTCCACCCCCACTACCCATGCAGAGGCCTGCAAACTCCACCACTACCACCACATGCAGAGGACTACAATCCCACCACAACATGCATGGGCCCTCACCCACCCCATCCACACAAAGTGGACTGCACTCCCTCATCCCTATGCAGGGGCCTGCAACCCCACACCATTACCACATGCAGGGGCATGAAATTCCCTTCCCACACAAGGGCTTACAACCCACAACCACATTGCAGGGCTGCAGCCCCTTCCCATGAAGTGGCTCATGAGTGCCCACAGCCATGGTGACATGGTACCCTTCCCTGGTCTCTGGCTTCTGACCCCCCCTCCCACCAGCCATGGCAACATGCTGTTTGAGATGTCTCCCAGCTATGTCATCAAACTCCTAAGACCACCATCTCTGCAGGCATGTTCCCCAACCCTGGCCTCTAGCTTCTAATCCTGCACCATGGCAACAGGCTGCTGAGCCTACCCCAAGCTACGGTGTTATGCTTCTGAGTCCACCTCACAACAATGGCCTGTAGCTCCCAAGGTCCCCCCAGTCCTGACCTCAGGCTCCTAAGAGCTCCCCTGTAATCATAGCAGTATGCTCCCTAACCCCTTCACAGACTCCCAAGCTCACCCCTCCAGCCCTGGTGCCCCCCCAGCACTTGTGACTGGCAACTGATCCCCCTCAGCATGGTTTTGAAGCAGTAGTACATAGCTAGTTGATTGTTTTAAGTATGCAAGTTGTTACTTGTGTAGTCCATTGTCTTATCATTTTCATACTGATTCTTTGGTTAATACTGTTGATTCACAATTGGGTTTTATTTACAGAATAATGAATTACCTTTTACTTAATTCTAAAAAGAAAGTGTTGGTACAATCAATAATTTTGTCAGTTACTGGAAAAGCTTACAGCCAAAGTACAACATAAGCTACCCATATTTGTTGTTATGGTGTAGATGGGTTATCTATACGAACATACGAAATTTGCCAGCAGATAACGGCCTAGAGGTCTATCAAGTCTGCTCGAATGTGCAGCTCGCACCCCTTATTCCCCCCATATAATGACACAATGTAATGATTTCATCCTATGAGTTGTTGTGAAAGCATTAAGCCACGACAGAGCATGGTTCTACTGTGGAATTAATCCATGCCTGGGGGGGAGGTTGGGGCATGAGGCCGCATGGGTGAAAGGGTGAGAAGGAACAGGACATTTGACTTAAATATTTATTTGGCGATTGTGTTGTGGCTCAGAATGGTACTACAGGAGCAACCATGGATTACTTGAGAATTAATCCATGATTGCTCCATGGTCACCTGTTGCTGTTCCTCCAATCCATGTTACTTATTCTGCTGTGTTGTGCTGTGCCATGTTACAAACTACTATATTTAATGACTAATCAGTCAATTTTTAAAGAATTTAATAAAGTGCTTTATTATTTGTTGGTGTCATGTTATGTACTTGTAGCATATTATTGTGTTGTCTACGTGTTGCATAAAATGAATAAAAAGATATTTAAAAAAAAAAATTCTGTTATTTTTATTTTATTTATTTTTATTTAGTTTTTGTTGACCAGATAAGTGCACTAGACAAATTCTGCCTATTTTCAGGCACGACCCGGGGGAGAGGGATACAGATGAATGCCAACTGACCTTGAACCAGATTATGCTGTTGGTGGTATTTTTAATGAACAAGGGAAATTTGGCCAGGACACCGGGAAAATTCCCCTACTCTCCTGTAGGTGGATGGCCATCTTGCGGCGAGATGGTCACTCTGGGGGAGTCGGAGGAGGAGCTGGACGTGAGTCTAGTAGTGAGGGCGGCCTCACTATTAGCCAAGGAAAAGTTTTCGGAGAGTTTTTTGCTAATGCTGGATTATGATGGAGAAGAGATTTATCATGAAGCGATTTTGGTACCAGATCAATTGTTGCCTGTGAAACCTATTATGGATGCAAAGGATCTAAAAGGATTGGAAGGCTCACAAGTCGGCAAACAAGGGCCGATGGAATTTGACACAGTTGAAGTGCCCCACTCTCCTCTAAGCTTCGCGTCATCTGCTGTTTCAGCTGAGCGGTCTGACAAGCCACCTGCAGGTGTTGACAGGATGAATGAGGAAGTAGTGAGTCAGATGCCGCTGCAAGAAAAGGGTGAGTACACTGAAAAAAACCTTAGTGCACTGGAATTAAAAAACATTCTTCAGGCTGGCAGTTCAATCAATGGGCGTAGCGAGTGCCGAAAGCCATGTCATCCTACTGTTACAGAAATAAGAATTGAACATGCATCTGTTCATTCAGAGGGAATTCAACTCCCAACCCCAGTCGCCTTGCAAAATAGAACTGACTCACAGTTCAAAGAGACAATTACCCTGACAAAAGAGTCTGGGTTTGTGTTTTACCCACAGCCGACTTCTGGTGCTGCAATGACTGAGCCCGCTCTGATAATCTACCAAATGGGGGCTAACGATCAGAAAGGGGTCACTGAATTTAGTTTTTCAAGGCCATTAACCCCAAAACCCCAGGTTGTATCTATGAAGGCAGCTAAAGCTTTACCTCAAGATTGCAAGATGTCAAAGGCATGTAGTATTACTACCGTGGCTGTCTCAAATAACCAGGGGTTAGGGGATACTGAACTGCATGATGATTCCTGGTCTCCCCAAAAAGCGCTGCAAGGAGCAGGATGGGAGAAAGAGCCTTCAGGTGTTTGGACCCCAGAAGTGGCCTGGGATTCAGCATTTAATTTTCAATCAGCCTCTACTGAGTGGCAGCCCAAAACGGAACAGAATACTATACATAGTGCTTGCAAGGCGAGTCTGCCTATTGGGATGCAGACTACAATTATAACCAAAAAGACGTCTGTACCTGAGCCAAAGGCTCCTTCAGTTGTGGACAATACTTCTGGGCCACAGTTTACAGAAAAAAAAGAGGGTTAGGAGGCTTCAGGTCCTACAAACAAGCCCTTATTATCCAAACTTTTCTCTAAATACAGACAGGAAGCTGTTCCTCGGAGGAACGCAGTGAGAATATACTACAAAGGCAGGTTGGAAGTGAGACCCGATAGACATTACGTGGGGAAATATTTAATTAAGGACTCTTTGAAGTTTTTGCCAAGGGATGTATTTGCATTTATTAATATTTCTGGGGAGGATAATTTTGACATCAGTTTTCAATCATCCTGTAATTTAGACCTTTTCTGGGAATGATATAGTCAAGTTAAATTTTCTCCCATATGGACCCCCTTCTTGGTAATTCCACTCACTAAACCTTTAATAAAAAATGTCACGGTTATGTTTAGAAATGAGGGGGCCCATGTGGAAGATATCACCTACTGGTTATCCCAGAAGTGTGAAGTTCAAAGTGATCCAGAACCTATTTTGGACTCTGAGCAGTTTTGGACGGGGGGTAGAAATATAAGGTAAAGCTCAGGCAATCAGACTCAGGGACTGAACACATTCCTAATGCTTTTTTGTTGGGTAGGGATCATGGGGTATGTTTCTATAGTGGACATCTCAGAGCATGTTATAAGTGTGGGGCAAAAACTCATCCTTCTAGTGTGTGCAACCAGCCTAGATGTGACAATTGTGGTGAAGTAGACCATATAACCATACAGTGTGCTAACCACACTAGGTGTGACTTGTGTGATGATTTTGGCCATGCCTTCAGGGAATGTCCATGGGCAGCAAGGAACAAAGCCTCTTGTGGAAGTACTGACCTAATCATTCAGCATACACAGGACACTGTATCTAAACAAGAGGGGACTAAGGTAGATGCTCCGCCACCCCTTATCAGCAGGAGTCAACTAAAACTACTTCCTCTTTAATTCCCTCTCCCTCCCCCATCCATTTTACATCCCTCTTCTGAGGTTCCCGTCTGTTTTGTCAAAACTGAATCAGAGGTGGTAAACCTTTTGGAACCTGTTTGTTATAAAGATCCTATAGATTCAGAAAGTGCAAGGATGGAAAGCTCAGAACTGTCACCCCTTCCTCCATGAAGGTCTAGTAGACATTTGAAAGCAGTGGCAGCACCGAGGAGTGAGTCTATCGAATCTCCCAACTCGTATGCTGCTCTGTTTACCTCTTGGGGTGATTCAGAAATGGATGTTGGGGATTTGTATTTCCAAAAATCCACACAAGACAACATAGGTACCCCATAGAAGAATATAAAGAAAAGGAGACAAAACTGAGAAAAAAATAGGCTAAGTTTTAAACTTTTTCCCCTAGTTGACTTAAATGGCTGGTTTCATATGGGGTTCACTAAATACACATAGTTTACTTAACTCAGTTAAAAGACAAGCTGTCTTTCAGTTTCTCAGGGACCAGAACATAGGTGTTAGTTTGCTTCAAGAAACCTGGATGTTTTCCCAAGAACAAATAGCTTCATTTCAAAGGGATTGGTCATGGGGGCCATCTTATTGGTCATTCGGTAGAGACAGTGTGGATGCGATAGGTATTTTGTTTAATTCTTTTCAATTTGTTTTACACAAATTCATTGAATTAATTCCTGGGAGAATACTAATAATAGATGGTCTATGGCATTCTAGAGCTTGTAGATTTATTAACACTTATAATCCACAGACAAAAGCCCTTAGAACTGAATATATTAAACAAATTCAGCCATATTTGATTTCTTCCCTTAATATTTTTTGGGGAGGGGCTTTTAACTGCAGTCTCAACATAGGGGGTTGTTTAAATAAAAAAATCTACTGCAACACAAATTGTCTGGCATCTATTACAAAGTCAGGGGATCTGGTTAATTGCAACCTTTCAGCAAAGTTAGACTCTAACTACACTTTCTTTAAAGGGAAAGTAGGTTTCATGATTGACTATTTATTTCTCTCTAAAACTGATACAATGGGGAAGTTTAGTATTGTCCCTGTAGAATTCTCGGATCATCTGTTAGTGCAGGTTGAAACTGGAACTCCCCCCTCTTCTTGGAGGAAATCAACTAGATGGAAATTAAATACTTCCATCCTGAAAGAAACATTAGTAACAAACTTAATTTCCCTTATATTACAGGAAAGATTATCTGTGGCATTTCTACATTCAGACTTAGGCCTCTGGTGGTTGGAAACAAAGCAAGATTGCTGCGTTTGGTTTAAAAAATATGGCATACAAAGGAGGAATTCAGGGTTTTTTTCATATTTAAAATTAAGGTCCCAATTACAGTACTTGATATCCTTAGCTAATACTAATCCAGGTATGATTATTCTGCTCAAATTGAACATATTAAAGATCAAATGAAAACTTACCAATATAATAGATCTCAGACCCTACCAGCTATTTTAACTAACCATTCTTCTAAAACAGTGGTTGGGGATCCATTCGAATTATGTAAAAAACTTAAAGATTCTATAGCTTTGGATTACCTTATGCGGAATCAGATTAAGGTGGAGGATGAAAAGGGTATCAATTCTATGATAAATGACCATTTTTGTAATCTAAAACCAGAATTTGAGCCATCAATTTCTAATATTTCAGGTTTTTTAGGGGTGTCTCCTGATCTGTTAGATCCCCAGGATGTTAACCAAATGGTAGCACCATTTTCTTGTACAGAAATAGGAACGGTTATTCACAAATTAAAAGATAATATCACTCCGGGGTTGGACGGTCTTTCTAATTTACTTTATAAAACTTTTCAACAGAAATTAATGAATGTTACTTCTAGTTCTTCAGTTTTTTTGTGTCCAGAGTATAGATTCCAGAATCTTTTACAGATGGTTTAATGATTTATATATTTAAATCAGGGAAAAGGGGGGACATTAGGAATCGGAGGCCCATTACAATTTTAAATTCAGATTATAAAATTTTTACTACTTTATTAAACAATAGATTGAGATTAATAGCTAATAAAGTAATATCTCCTCTTCAATATTGTGGATTACTAGATCGACAGATCCAGTCTGCCTTAACAATAATTAGAGACGTAATAAAGTTCTTATCCTTAGAAGGAAAATCAGGTTATTTGTTATCAATAGATTTGGAGAAAGCCTTTGACAGGGTTAATCATGCTTTTTTATTTCAGGTATTAGAATTTTTAGGGATTCCTACTCCATTTACAGGGATTATAAGAGCATTAAATAAATCAGCCACGGTCTATCCAGTGATTAAAGGGATAATCACAAAAGGAATAGTAATTAACACAGGGGTTTGTCAGGGGTGCCCGCTTAGCCCCTTGTTATATGTATTTTCGCTAGAACCTTTATTAAAGGCTCTAACTCTCCCTCCTAGATGGGAAGGGCTACATACGCCACTTTCCAATAATCAGTTAATAGTACAGGCTTTTGCAGATGATGTTTGCCTTTTTTTCAATAATCAGGAGCAGATAGCATTTTTTTTAAAAGAATTCAATCTTTTTTCTACTCTGTCCAATGCTAAATTAAATCATAAAAAATACAGAGGTTTACTGATGGGGAGTATCACTCACTCAACTATTTATGTAAATAATATCATTTTCTCTGATGAACCTTCATCTATTCTAAGTATTCTATTTGGGCCCCAAAACCTACCAGTAGATAATTGGGATCTGGTACTAAAAAAAGGTTGAAGCAAAAACAGCCAGGTGGAAGCAGTTTAAATTTTCAAAACTTAAAAGAATCCAGGTTCTTAAACAGTTCATTATGCTCTGTTTACAATATATTGCTCAAATCCGAAAGATTTGAGCAATATATTGTAAACAGAGCATAATGAACTGTTTAAGAACCTGGATTCTTTTAAGTTTTGAAAATTTAAACTGCTTCCACCTGGCTGTTTTTGCTTCAACCTCTACCCTCACATTATGAAGCCAGATTATATAGTTGCTGTTTTCAACTACTATGGGGGAATAGATTGAACCCAGTTAAAAGATGTTATACATATTTGGCTAAAGAAAAGAGGGGATTAGGTATGATGGATCTGGTTATTTTTTGCCATGTGCTGTTTATTTTGCATAATTTAAGAAGATGTTTGCTGTCTCCTGTAAGTCGAGATGGGTATTGGATTGGGCAGTTCTTAGAACGGTATATGAAGGCCTGGATTAAGTGTGCTCCAAAAATTAATCCAAATACTCATTTCCCAGCTTATTTCAGACCAGCGGCTTAGAAGTTGTATAAATGGCAAGTGTCAAAGGACCAAATAACTTCTAATGCCACAAAACCTCTCTACAAGACTATAATGTCTAAAGTTTATACTAAGGATCCCTGTTTTAAAAATTGCCCCTCAGCTATGAAGAATAATATTTTAGTCCAACTTAATAACCCCAGACTTCCTATGCAAATGTGGGAAACTCAGTGGCTCATTATGTATGGCCGTTTGAATATTAGGGGTACGGCTAAATATAAAGCTAGAGAGGAGAGGAACTCCCCTTTTCCAGAATGTTTTAACCAGGAAGAAATGATGGAGCATTTTTTCCTGTATTGTTCATTTTCTAAATCATTGTGGATCTATGCTGCAAACAAATGGAATATGACTTGGTTGTCACTTATCAACTATGAAACTCTAATTATTGGGGTGATGTCACCTTGCCTAAGAATTTATGATAAAAACACTTTGCTGATCTTTTTTGCATGTTTAAGATTTTGTTTATGGCAATTAAGATGTCAATGGATTATTTACCAGAAAAAGAGCACACCCGAGGGGTATTGTTGCTATCTAAGGAATGAACTGTTGAAAGTTTACCTAAAAGATAAACAAATGTGTAATGTAGATAAAGTTGAAATCTGGTGGAAGGGATTTTCTCATATCATTAAATACAAATAATTTATATACTAGTCCCCCTTGGGGGTAACCATTTAGGAGTGATACTGTTTGATTTGTGGGATTTTCTGGGTACATTGCCTTTTGTGAATATAGTTGTTATTTTCCTTATATGTTTGTTGTATTATTTCTCTGTATGCACTAGTGTAAATAAAAACACCCCCACTCTTTTTCAATAAGTGCCATGGGAGCTTTAACATCCACCTGAACTACCACCAATCCAGGCAGATGGGACTTTGGTTTTAACATCTCATCCGAAAGACGGCACCTCAGAAGTGCAGCAAACCTCTCATGCTGCACTACAGTGTCAGTATTGGGATATTAACCCAGGTGCCAGATGTGGGAAATGAACCCACAGCCCTCTGATCTCCCGGCCTCAGAGGTGAGTGTGCTACCTACTGAGCCACTGACACCGCTATTGATCATGGATTACCAGTTTACTCAGCTGCAGTGAAGACATGTTTAAATAGAGTTGTGACATGGCACAGGACAACACAGTAGAATAAGTAACATGGATTGGAGGAACGGCAACAGGTGACCATGGAGCAACCATGGATTAATTCTCAAGTAATCCATGGTTGCTCCTGTAGTACCTTTCTGAGCCACAACACAATTGCCAAATAAATAGTTTTATTTCACTAAACACAAATGCAGAGCACACACCAACCTCAATGAAATAAGTCAAGGGCACAGGCCCTTAGATAAATATAAAAAACTTTAATAATATAAGAATGCTACCTTACGGTAGCATTCTTATATTATTAAAGTTTTTTCGTTTAGTGATTTTAGTTTTCTTAGCATGATGCACCACTGTCCCAGTGCTGACTCCTATTTGTGATTTAAATATTTTTATTTATTTATTTGAACTCTTGGATTAACACCTTTGAGGACAAGCTCATTAAATAGGTTCCACATCAGGGCAAACAAAGAATAAGAACATTAAACAAATAAGCAAATAGCAACACAATTGTACAGGAATGGTTATCAATAGTAAAGTTACAGTTTTTGTACAAAGTTGTAGGCTATGTACAAATAGCCAGAGTCAGTTAAATTAGCTTAGGCAACTATACAAAAGCTATGTATGAATAGTTGGAGTCAGGTACAATAACTTAGTCATTATTACAAAGGATATTGGACAGAAAAGAAAAGAGAGACAGGAACTTGAGGTGGTGGAAAGACGACAGGAATAAGCCCAGTGGCTAAGTCTGATGGAAAGAGTGGAACAGAATCAGGGGTGATGGTGGAGGGAGGAGTACAGGACATGACCTCAACAGCACTGGAAGAAATGTGACATTGTGAGTTATCGTCGCTAGGATCAGAATCATGTTCAGCTACCATGGGGATGTTAATGGGGAGTATGACATCACCTACACTGTCAGTCACAGCTTTAGACTGAACTATATTTTTTGAAATGGTTAACTGGTCAGAAGTGGAACTTGAGCCAGCAATATTCATGCCAGCAGAAACTGCACTAACACCATCAGCTGGTACAACATCATCTCCTCCAACTATGAGTGAAGCTACAGATTGCACTGTAAAAAACATTGATGGAGAAATCCCTTTACTGACATCAGCTATGCACTTCTGCGTACTACCATGCTCACAGACAATCTTGCCACTGGCAGCAGTGCCATGGCCAGAAACAGCTTTGCTTGCACGTCTCTTTGCAGGCATTTGGGGAATCACCAAGAAAATTCTAAACAAATTTAGATTTCTGAACTTTCAGTCTGAACTTTCAGTCTGGGCCAGTAGATGGCAATTGGGCACAAAACAGCTGCAAAAGCACAGACAGATTAAGATTGCACTGCGCAATCAAGAAGAGATGCAGACACAAAGTCACAACAGCACCTTAACCAGTGCTCACAAGTCACAATCCAATCTGGAAAAGAATACCTTTTGCCAGTTGGAGGGGGTGCAGTGCACTGCAGTAACAGTCCAAAACCAAGATACCACAAAGTAGTACAAAATCACACAGGTGTGATGGATAGCAGGTTCACACTGCTGCAATTACTCTGTGGCACAATAAAAGGTTTCTGATTTGATGGCATGCATTGCACACACACTCTCACGCACACATACACACATACAAGTATTACGTATCAAATTGAAAACTTCAGTAATATAATCCATCTTTTAAACAAACTGAAATGATGCACTGCTGCACCACAACAATCAACAAAAAATGTCAAGAATTACTGAAAATATTACTGTGTGTACATTAACACAGTTATACAAGAAAAATATAACCAACACAGAAAGGTTGCCTTTTTCTCCCAGTTAATCTACCTACACCACAAATATGCCCCTCTACGAAAGCACACTTCAAGTGTCTGTCAGTACACAGACTGAATGTTCAAAATTAACTTTCAAAATCCTCACACAAACAATAAACACTCAATGATATGAGCACAGGAGGGTTTCCTACAATTGATGCATTAAATTTTGAGCAAAAGAAAAAAAGAGTCAAAAAGGCTTATAACAGCTTTTAGAGGGTTTGAATTGCAGAGTCTCTGAGAGCAAACTATCTCCAGCTAGGCATCTACCACTACACACACACACTACCCAGAACTGAGGCTGTGCAGAACAACCTAGGACCCATGTGACCTGCACTTCCATGAATCACTGCAAAATTTGCCTTGGAGCTCAATTACAAGGCGAAGTGATGCGAAGTACATTGATTTCTATGCACTTCACATTAAAATTGATGCAGAAGTGGTTGGGGAAGGCGGAGTAATGCAAAGTCATTGGTTTCAATGGACTTTGCAATCCTCATTATGACGCGAAGTACCCCGCTTCTCATTGCGGATCACTTTGCAAATTCTGCATTACTCCGTGAATCACTTTGCAGAGTGAATTTTGGCCACTTCGCCCACCTCTAATTTGGGGGCTGACCCCATACTTCTCAACTATCCCTCATTATGAGGCATTTACCCACATCAGGTGACATGTAGAAGGGTGACTGTCATTGGGGTGACACCAAAATCCCGACAACGATCATGTCATCCAGCAATTGTGCTGCCTGACTGCCATCACACCCAAAGCACTGGGGCACATCTAGGCTTCACCCCTGTACCCTCTGAAACATTTATATCATTACCTCCACAGGGGAGGTTTATTGGGAAGGGAACATAACACCCCTGCAGCTGTCTCACTGCATGGCACTCCAACAAGCAGTTTGCCACTGTGAGTGTTGAACTGGTTGTGGCGCACCAATGGTCATCGCTCTAGTGCCGTCTCACTGGTGATGGGATACCGCTTCATGGTACCTAGACCCTCAGTAAATTGCTGCTATAATGGATGTAGGCTTATCACTATGATCCAGCCCCCACCACCCAATCAAGTAACTAAATCATGGGTACTTACTGGTCTAAGTGAGGGAACCTCTGTGTAGATCCTGATTCTGGAGGGTGGGTGGGGATTACCTGTAAAACAAAGGTGACATAGGAGTCACATGGGATCTGTAGTCCTTAGAGAGAAAAAAGTACAGATAGGATAGATAATAAATAAAAACATACTTATCTGACAGGCACAGGTCAAAGTCCAGTCAGACCAGCAGTATTAAAAGAGACAATATATTAGATATGTAGAAGTGTCAGTAGTGAGAGTAGAGACAAGGTAGCACAGATGTAATAGGGTACAGGATGAGTAAGATGTATTTTGGTTTAATATTTTTAGGGAACAGAATCCACTCACCTGCCTAGAACAGTACCAAAATCAGAAGACCTACAAGAGGACCGGAGTTGGAGGCCCCAGTGGAGTCATCTACAGCACAGTGCAACTGATCATCTTCTGGCCAGGGCATCTAAAGCCACCTATTACACAACACCAATGTAGAGGAGAGCAACTGCGCTGGGCTTGAGTACTGCAGGGGATCCACTGAGCTGGGCTTGGGTGCAAAGAGGGGCCCACTGGACTTTGCTTGGGTGCAAGGGAGGACTGACTGTGCTGGGCTTGGGTGCAGGAAGAGCCTCAGTGGGCTGAGACTGGGGAAAGGAGGGGATCCAGAGGGCTAAGCTTCAGTATAAGAAGGGACCCAGTTGACTGGGCTTGGTGCAGGAGGGGATCCAGAATGTTGGGCTTGGGGAAAGGAGGAGACCCAGCAGGCTGGGTTTGTGTACAGGAAGGGACCCAGTGGGCTTGGCTTTTTTGCAGTGTACTGATGCATCTGCATAGCTCTGATGCATTGCTTGGTTGAGATTATGACTATAGTACACTGAAGTGTCCCAAAGAGGATGAAACATGTGTCCATACTTTGCCATTCTCAGCCAATACTGGATTAGATGTGGAAGCCTGTTTAATAGGCGATGTCTGTTCTGGCAAAGCCTTGTCAGCCTAAAATGCACAAGAATTTGCATACCCATGATGCCAGACTTAAGAGTATGCGTATGGTTTGGAGAGATGCACAAAAACCAATATGATTGGATAATTCTTCTCTCCTAACATCCCATTAAGGGTCCCATATACTGCTTTTCCCACAAACTGCCTCTCAAACATGCTGGGGAGTTAGCAACTGCAAACAATTCTAGTTAAACTCTCAAGTAATTAATAACTGAGAAATGTTCTAAGTTTTACATCTCAAGTAATTAACAAGTGAGAAATTTTCTAAGTCATATAAACCGCTACAGGTAACTCTGAAGCCGAATTACATTTGAATTAAAAAATTCATTCAATCCATAACTCCAGTATTATAGTCTCATTTCTCAACTAATGCATAAGTAAAAAGCAAACAAACAAACAAAAAAAGATCAATTTATAAGATAGCAAGGATTAGGCATTAGATACTTAAAACCCCTGAATCAATGGTCAAGCTTAATGCTTTTTAGTTAGTCATTGTTTAATGAAAAGGGAACCACTGGTTATTTGGTAACTTATATTTTTTGTATGGGTGTTTCCCATCCCTCCCTGTGTCCTGTGTTAGAATTACAGGGGGTCTTGCCAGGACTCGGCCTCCCTAGCTCTGAAGCAAGCCCCAGTAGCTAACGTATCACTGCCATTGACTTATAATGGAAAGGGGAGCTCAATTTAAAGATAGCACACTTACAGTCCACCTCCCCAGCTCCCAAAGCTCAAAAATTGTAACTCCAGCACTGCCTGTGTCCTGGTCCTACACCAGTCCTGACCTCAGTACGCTACCAATCCCCATACATGAACCCTTACACTTGGGGGTTCCAGGTCAGAAACCCCTGAACCTCGTGAGCCAACAATGCTCAGTTTTCACTGGGGAACCAAAGATGACTTTCCCAGCATGTGGCACCACTCTCTCATACGTCTGCCTGTAAAAGGAGAGTGGGACTGCAGAGGGGAAGCCAGGCAGGAAATAAAAACAAAACAGCAGCCAAAAACTGGCCACATGGCCTGGCAGTGGATACAGATGGACTACTATACTTACGAGGACAAAGGCCCACTGCTGCACCCCACCCCACGCTATTCTGGTCTGCTGTTTTCCCTGTGTCCCCAGGATCCTAAATGGCTATTTTTGTATAGCCTAAGACAGCTGAAATTCCCAAGCACATGCCATCACTCCCTTGCTGCTGCCTGTAAGTGGGGATTGTGGAGAGGCAGCCAGGCAGAAAGCAATAAAAATATAACAGCAGCCAAACACTTGCCATATGGTATGGCAGAGGATACTACTGCAGTTTTGTAATACTTATGTGGATACCCATTTTAAATCCCACTGAGTCAGATATTTGAAATTAAAAAATATTATTCCCCCATGATCAGCTAAATACTAGAAATTAAAGACAGACATCGTTGCCTAACATAATTTATTCATATATTCAACTGGTAAATTCAACTGGCTTTATGTTTAATCCCGTCTTCCCCACCAGCCAGGACTCCAACTCTAGGACTCAGTCTTCTATACAGCTGTACAAAAAGAAATCTGTTTCCCCTTGCTGGTACTCTCTCTCTCTCTCTCTCTCTCTCTCTCTCTCTCTCTCTCTCTCTCTCTCTCTCTCTCTCTCTCTCTCTCTTCCCTCTGTCACCCAAGACAGGAATCCCTCTTTTGTTTTTCAGTGTTTTAGTTGTTTCTTCTTTTTTACATTGCACAGTAATAGCTATACATGATGTAATCCTAGCAGAAGAAACACATTCTGATCAGAGACGATACGGCTGTGGAGAGCTTTTAGGAGTGGCAAGAGCAGTGAAAAGAATATGGGGTGCTCTCACTGCACCAGAATCAGCCATAACTAATACTGTAGTGATTACAGTGTTGCACATGTGTGATACTCGCGCATGCAGTTTGCCCTGGCATCAGCAACATAACAGCGCTGACTTGACTACGTATGTGCAGTACTCACGCATGCACAGTTTAAGTCAGCACCGACATGTTGCACATGGTGGATGTCACTTCTGCAATTGTGGAAAGGAAAAGTAGTGCGCTGGGAAGGGGATGTGTTTATGTGGCCCATGGAGGGAAAGGGCTGCATAAACAGAATTACTGAAAACTATGCCAGAGAATTGTGGCAGCACACCACATAGCGGTCTGGTCATGTGCTTCTGCAGTGGTTTTATACAAATCTGATGATGGCATAATGTCTTGGCCCACGCAGTTCTAAAAATCCGACTGTTGTTTATCACTTTACAGGGACATTATTGCAAATGTATAATGTCCTTTGTGTTTAATAAATCTTACACTTGCTTGTTTTAAAATTGTTTGGCCTAATTTGTTGTTCATGCCCCCTTACTTTTTGTTCCATTGTAAAATTTTAAATGTAATTCTTCCATTAGATCCTCCTTGTTAATGATTTTGTACATCATCAACACATTCCCCCAAATACACCTTTTGTGCAGAGTATTTACCCCCACCTACTCCCTCTGCAACTCCCTCTATAGGACCCTCACCCTCTCTGCCTGTACTTCCACCTCAGGGAGAGCTGCCTTCTTCTATCACTTTCCAGACATTTAGAACTCCCTCCCCTTAGATATCTGTTCTGCCCCACCTAGTCATTTGTTGTCCTGTTTTCTTTGACGCTATATTTTTCCCATCCTGCAACTGCACTTGACCCACCTTTCCTTTATTACCCCTCCCTGCCCTCTCTTCTGTTCTATTTCTACTACTCTACCCCCTTCCACCCCTCCCTAGGTATGCTGATAGCCTATAGCACTAGCTGGGTTTATATTGAATAGTGTTCATACCCTTGGTGTTCCACTCCTGGGGGTAAGGCTTGCCTTCCCCCCTTCCTCTTCACTCCTCCTTAATTCTTCCCTTTCACAATTTCATACCGCCTCCTTCCATCCCTCTTTTGTTCCCATTCCTCCCCTTCACCCTTTCGTCAAGTTAGCCACACCCACCTCTTCTGTGCCAGTATTCTGTTCCTCATTTTATCCCTCAATTCTCCCCCCTTATTCCCTGCCAATCCCCTTGTGGGGTGTACATTCTGGAGGATTGAAGATTCACCTAATCTCCAACCACCTCCCACTCCCCAATCCCCTATTCTGAGAAGGTTTCTTGTTTATTTATTTATTGAATTGTGTTGACCGCATAGGGACACTGAGACTAGAAGTCCCTTTTTCAGGGGTGACTTGGGGGTGATACAGATGACAAGAAACTGAAATTAAACCAGACTAAGCTGTTGGTGGTATTTTTAGTGAATGGGGGCAATCTGTCCACGACACCAAGGAAATTCCCCTGCTCATTTTGAGAAGTGCCACGGGATCTTTAACATCCACCTGAACAATCACCAGAATAGGCAGACAGGACCTCGGTTTAATGTCTCATACAAAATATGGCACATCAGGAATGTGGCACACCCCCATCATGTTGCACTACAGTGTAGTGCTCCCAGACTGATTGTGCATTTCTCCTGTAACTCCAAGGTGATTTTCCTGTGTTTTCCTGTATTCTGCATTATTTCCTATGGAAGCAGAATTGCTCTGTGTTCCTATATAACCAATGCAAGTCTATGGGAAGAATTTATTTGTAGATGGCTCCAAATCCCTGTAAAATACAAGAATCCCTGTAGCTCTGGGAGCCCTCAGTGTCAATGCTGGGATTTAACCCAAGTGCCTGGTGTGGGGATAGAACCCACAGCCTTCTGATCTTCCAGGCTCAGAGGCAAGTGTGCAACTTGCTGAGGCACTGACACTGCTACTTACTACCCCAAGTGCTAAAAAAGCAAACTGTATCTGTGTTGAAATGCATTGT
This sequence comes from Neoceratodus forsteri, assembly GCA_016271365.2. Lineage (NCBI taxonomy): Eukaryota > Metazoa > Chordata > Ceratodontiformes > Ceratodontidae > Neoceratodus > Neoceratodus forsteri. The sequence goes on along the minus strand of CM057455.1, from coordinate 1,546,635,085 downwards.
GCATACGTATATGATATGTATATGAGTATAAAAATAAGTGCATGTGTATATGCTTAAAAACATAAATATGTATATAGACTATATTCTGGATGGCAAATGCTATCTGCCTATCCCACAAAAATGTTTTGTATAGGTTTAAATTTATTCAGCAATATGTACAGACTTTATTATTATTTTTGTTTATTATTTATTGAGGTATTCAGAAAGTCCTTTGAGTCAAGGACTCATTTACAAAGGTTCCACGTCAGACATAGAAGTACAGAGACAACAAATTACAGATTACAGTACATTGGTACAAGCACAAGAGTACATACGTGTTCAGTAAGTGGCTATCAGACAAGGATAACAGAAGTTTCAAGACTATAGTACAGCCATAAATTTACAGATGGATTCTGTATTGGGCTGATGGTCATATAGTACTATCAGAGCATTTCAGCAAGAGGACTTAACGATTCAGTTTAAGAAAAATAACAGCCATAAATTAGATATGCTCGGACGAGAGGTCTGGGGAGGGGGGACATGGAGGGGACTCAACCAGGGTAATTGTCATAGGGGAAGGGCCGAGAAAAAAAAGGGGTGAAGTGTCAGGGGCAATTGCATGGGTCAGAGGCCGGAAGGTGTTCCCTTAGATGGGATTAAAGGGGCTATGCCTTTTTTTGTTAATTATATGGCTTGGGAGTGAGTTTGTCCAGGAAGAGGCCTTGTAACTGAAAGATCTTTGGAATTGGGAGGTCCGGCAGCGGGGTACTTGTAGCCACTGCTTGCCCGAGTTATGGGTGGATCTGACTGCTGATGCTGGGAGCATAAGAGAGGAGAGAGCAGGGAGGGTGAGACCTAGTGCAATTTGTTTGGCCATTAGGCAGGTGTGAAACCTGATCCTGTTGTCTAGGTTTAGCCAATTAGTGGCCCTGTAGAGGGAGCAGGTGTGGGTGAATCGATCACAGCTGAGGATGAGGCAGCAGGCTTTGTTTAGTGTGAGCCAGAGTCTGCTGATTGCAGAGGTAGATGCAGCACTGTAAATGAGAATTCTGTAGTCCAGAAGAGAGAGGACAGAGGAAGAGACGGTGAGCCGGAGGGCGTCGGGTGTGAGGCAATGTTTGTATCGATAGAGCACTCCAATTCTAGAGTTAAGGGCAGTGGATAGTTGGTGAATATGTTGATTATAGTTGAGGGATGGATCTAGCATGATACCTAGATATTTAAAAGTATTCACTTGTTCAAGTGGGGTCTGGTTGGCATCGAGAATTTGTATATGTATATTTTTTATTTGGATCTTGTATTCAAAATTGTATTCCCCTTCCCCCAGGATGCATCTGGAAACAAGGTATTGTAGATCAGTATGCCTTTCCTTGTGAAACTTTTCAAAATAAATAAATAATGTAGTCTGTGGAGTTTCAAACATTCCTTATATGTCATATGTTCCAAACCCTTTCTTGCTGCCTTCCTCTGAATAAATACAATTGTCTTCCTATCAGTAATAGTAATATTTAAAGCTCCCCAGAACTGTGAGCAGTAATTGATGATAGGTACATATTGTATGAAGTTACTGCTAAGAAGGCAGTATAGCGTAGTGGTTAAAGGCACTGAGCTGCAAATCTGGAGACTTGAATTTGAATCCCATCAACTCCCACTTGCATAGTGTATGAAGAACCTGAGCAAGTCACTTAACTTCCTTGTGCTTCCAGGTCATACCTGGAAACAAGATCCAGCTTAGTGTGCCTCTCCTGGTTAAATTCCCCCTTTCCCTACTGCACTACTGCGGTTATGGGAATGCTCCTCCATGGAGATTTTTAAGAAGGAATTGAAAACCTATCTCTGGAGAATGGCCTTCTCGGAAAGTTAAATGCACTGTTTAGTGTGTGAAATTTTATTGTAATTTATTATGCTTCTAGAACATATTTTATAATTTTTATGGTTCTGTGGTTTGTATTGTGTGTTGATGTTTTTATTGATCTGTTCAGCGCCTTGATATAGTGAAAGACGCTATATAAATAAAATTATTATTATTATTATTATGATGGCATGTAGCTCTATACCAATGCTGAGTTATCTACATTATTGGATGTTATTTATTTATTTATTTTTAATAATCCATACATTGTCTACATACTAAAGACACAGCCAAGGATGCTTCTTACAATATGTGCCTTTTTTTTGGTACCACTGTATTCATTTTGGGGAAGTCACTTGCAACCTGGCATGTGCTCTGTTTTGTTAGGTTAACAAAGGGTTAACCTTATCAACTGCAAAATGCTAGCTGTCTCTCTCCCCCTTCTCTGTGTCTCTGTCTCTCTCTCTCTCTCTCTCTCTCTCTCTCTCTCTCTCTCTCCATGCATTCATAACACTGGGATCACCCCTTACCACCCACACTAGAAGTAATCATTCACACAAGAAACTATTTATAATGTATGGTAAGTGCCTATTAACCACCATAATCAGCAGTCACACAGCTTTGTTATGCACTGTTTAGAATTTTAAAAGTTGTTAACCGCACTTCGGAACTTCCAAACAGTTGCATAACAAAATAGAATGCACCAGAGTTCCATAATTCTCACACATAGAATGTAAACAGTGTTTTTTTGACCATACACTACAAAAGATGATGGCTGGGGATCAGGTGACAACCACGCTGAAATCACCTCTCGTGGTTGCTAGGGCTACAGTAAACCTCTCGAGCTGCACTCTCGAGATTTACCATGTTGCCCTAGCAACCATTCGAGGTGATTACAGCGTGGTTATCACCCGATCCCCAGCCATTATCCTCTATAGCTTCACATCATAAGGCAAAGTAGAGGAGCTGAAAAATAATCTCACTGAACTAATTGTTTTTTTAGGTCTTTGACTATAAACCCTTCTCTGCTATGTGCTTCATTGACACTGGAATGTGAGTAATGCAGGGGAGATTCACTGACTAGTAGCATAGCACAACATAGCACAGTTTAGCAGAAATGTGATTCTTAAACACAAGGTCCTCAGCCTATAAAAGATGTGAAGGGATTATCTGAATATAAAGGAGGTACGAATCAACAAAATTCCCATATAATCAGATATGTACTAGCTGTCAGGTCACTTAAAGCAGGCATGAGGAGAGAGACGAGTGAGAGAGAGAGAGTGAGAGAGGCAAACAAGCTGAAAAAATAGTGTTGCAACTGGTCTACTCAACAGAGAGAAGAGAGTATTTCATTCAAGTGGTGAAGTGATTTGTCATGGAAGGATACACTGAAAACTAAAAAAATTTGTGCCACGGTATTCCATTTTTCCAGCTGAACTACAGCAAGATGACTGTAGGCTCCGCCCACAGCCATAAAAATGAGAGTGGCCTAAACAGAAACTGATGCACATTACCTTCTACATCTGCTGTGCAATCGCATCACTTCATTGGTATGAATCAGACCACTGCCCGTCCTTCCTTTCTTTCTTTCTTTCTTTCTTTCTTTCTTTCTTTCTTTCTTTCTTTCTTTCTTTCTTTCTTTCTTTCTTTCTTTCTTTCTTTCTTTCTTTCTTTCTTTCTTTCTTTCTCCTCTTCTGTTGCTACTGTTTTCCCTTTATCAACCAAAATCCCTTTGTTTCTTTACAGGTCAACCCAGATGTCAGCCATCTCTGCATCATATAAGAAGTGTAGCTGGCACTACCAAGCTCAGGTGTGCTTGTGTAGCTGCAGGGGCAGGCTAGCCCCAACCAAACTGACAGCAAAACCAGAAACAGCAGCACACATGGGTTAACTGAGAGATACACACAAAATAGCTATTTTGTGCAAAAAAGTTAACAATATATTTGCTAAATAGCCCAACAGACAAATATAAAACACTCAGACCCAACACCGAGGTACCCTAGCACTTTGCCATATAAGGATTTGTCAGGTGGCAGAGTCTGGGTGTGTTTCTCGCTCTTAAGTAGGTCTATGGCTACCATGTCATAGGGCTCATTGTCATGACGTTTACAGATATATTTACATTTGCAGCCAAATAAACTCAGCTTCAGGAAGCCCTGCACCAAAACGAATCTATAAAATAAAAAAAATAATAAATATACATGTTAATGCAGATGGCCATCAGAATCCTTGGAGTCAGTTAGTAATCAGTCTGGTACAAGTAAATCAGTACGTTTGTTTTGCAAGGTCCAAAAAAAAAAACAAGAAGAGGGAGAAAGGGTAAAGGGAAAAAGATATGAACTCTGCCACAAAACCAAGGAAAAACAGAAGTAATTAATACAGATTTTAGTATTATCTTGAGGGCTGTCCTTTGTCCCCATTGAACCCCTGGACACTTTCCAGATTAACACTAATTTATTTAAATTAATTAGGAAAATCAGACTTAAGGATTTTTACAATAAGAACACGAGAGCTACAGACACCATGGGAATTAATCCAGTCTCTCTGACTGGAAATTTGGATGCTGAATTTCAATGACATGTGGAGATGCTTGAAATGCTTTCATCTACTGAGATTGGGTTTGACACCACTAATATGGATGCATGAACTGAACAGGATGTACAGAACTTAGAGGCCCTGGATTACTTATATTGTGAGAATCAAACTGAGATGAACAGTGAATTATTGCTGTATGACATGAATGTAAATACTATGAAAAAATTATGTAAAAGCCTATTTAGACCTGCAAGTGAATTCTGTCCATATTATAACAATTCATCCTTTAGAGTATTTGAAAAAACAGTATTAGCAGAAGTTGAAAAAATGTTGAATGAAAATAAGGTTGCACATGAAAGCAATCTAAGCCAGAAAGAAAGGGCAGCATTAGGAGAATTGAAATCAAATGATTTAATTGAAATTAAACCTGTTGACAAAGGTGGGAATGTGGTGATTGTGGCAAAATAATTTTATAAACAAAACATTTTGGACATGTTACCTGATGATAGGTTTTATAAAAAATTAAAATCTGACTCAATTAGTAAATTTCACTCTAAATTGATGTTACTCTTCAGCAAGGCTAGAGATAAAGGCGACATTTCAGAAAATACATTTTTATTTATGTATAATCCTAACCTAACTCTGCCAACAATCGGTGATCCACCTGAAATACATAAAAAACAGTATTGATCCCGCATTCAGGCCAATCATCCCAGGAATTGGATCAATTCATTTTGTGTAGATTTATTGATTTCTTTTTGAAGACCTGTGTTCTTAATCTTTATTTTATTTATTTATCTATTTTAGTTTTTGTTGACCGGAAAAAGAGGACTAGACAAGTCTGCCTATTTTCAGTCTTGTCCCGGGGACGGGGATACAGATGGATGTCAACTGACATTGAACCAGATTAAGCTATTGGTGGTATTTTTAGTGAATGGGGGAAATTTGGCCAGGACACTGGGGAAATTCCCCTACCAGTCCAGCAGGGGGGAGCCCTTGGCAGTCCTTTACATGATTGCCAGAATGTAGGAGACTCCAGAGGAAATGGATGTGCTTGTTGCAGGAGAACAGGCCTCATCTTCTGTATCAGTATCACAAGAGGCCATGGAGGAAGCACTGGTAGTGGTGGATTTGGAGCTTGTACAGTTGGAGGATGAAGAGATTTTTGATTGTAAGCCTGGGAAAGAGCGTCAGGCGCATAACACTAAATGATCAGCCAGATCAAAAAAAGTACTGTTTTTCCTGAAAACGAAGTTTGTTTATTGCAATGGAAAGAACACTTATGGAAAGAAATGTCGCAAGTCGAAAGAGGCTTGGCGGATTTGGCTGCGAGAGATGAAGCAGTCAAAACGGGATTCACTGCAGTCAATAGCCCGATGACTCATTCAGATGCTGACATGGAAGGTGCTTCACTGGGATGTTCAGAACGGAATCAAGGTACTGATGATGTGACTGATAGGGAACAGGCTGGCAGTTTAAACAGAGCTCCTTCCGTGTGCCAAGAGCATGTACTGCAAGGGGATAAACTACCATCTCATAAAGCAGCAAGTTTACAAAAAGGGCAAGTTTTTGTATTCCCAAAGTCACAGCACTCAAAGGGTAGGAGTAAAGTTGTGGAGAATGGACAAAAGGCTAAAACCTCTGGAGAAGGGGATTGGACTCCAGCTAAAGCAATGCTTGATGCAGGATGGGAACAGACTCAGACAGGACATTGGACTCCTGATTCACAAGACCTGGTCTACATCAAAATGTTGTAGAATGCTTCTTCTACTGTGGCCACCAGCGGAAAGAGCTCCAACGATCCCTGGGGTACAAACAGTCTTTCTAAAACTAGCGATATTACTGCTGTTTCTATTACTACTGATGTACTTTCTATGTCGAGTGAGGGAGGGGCAGCAGCAGGATGTGTAGAATCTGTGGCTTTAATTTCAGTAGCAACAGAAGAGGGAGAGGGTAGTACACGACAAGAGAGTAGGGGTGGAATCAGATCAGAGAATAGCTCTCCAGATGCTGAGGCCCCAATTCAACTAGGCCCTCCTCCTGACAATATCCAAGATGGGAAGGGGGGGGAGGAGTGACTTTTAAACTATCTGATTAATTTCAGTCCAGGGGAGAGCTGGCTCCTTGATGGAATGCTGTGCGCCTTGTCTACAAAGGAGGGCTGCAAGATCTGCCCAATCGGACATGTATTACAAAAACTTTATTGAAAGGCTCAATTAAGTTTTTTGCTTCAGAGATCTTTGCTTTAATCAGCCTGGAAAGTTCAAACTTTGATATGAGCTTTAAGAATGTATCTAGCTTGGATAGGTTCTGGGCTCAGTATGCAAAATGTAATAATTTCCCGATATGGACTCCTTTTCTTGTGGTACCTCTCACAAAACCTGCAGTAAAGAACATCACTGTAATGTTCGGAAATGAAGGTGTGAATATCGAGGATATTCTGTTCTGGCTCAGGAAAAGGTGTGAAGTTTTGAACAGGCCTGTGACCACCCTTGATAGTGAGCAGATATGGGATGGGGGATGGCATATAAAAGTAAAACGTTTCACCACTAATACAGGGACAGTACATTTGCCCAGTATATTTTATTTGGGGAAAGATAGAGGAAATATTTTTTATGTTGCTCAACCAAAATTTTGTTTTAAATGTAGAGCAGGAACACATCTTAGTTCAGCCTGTGCTTCTGTACATTGCAATCATTGTTTGGAGTTTGGACATAAGTCAGAAACATGTTTAAATTTATTAAAGTGCAATTTGTGTGAAGACACAGGACATGCATATGGTCACTGTCCCAGGGCCTCACACAACCACAAGGATTGTCCCTCTCATGAGGGTATTATTAACCAGGAACAGCAACAACAGGCCAAGAAGGTAGCCGAACAGAGTCTTAGGGTAGGCCTGAATACCTTGCAGCAACATCCACAGGGTACAGTCAATAGACAGGAAGTTACTACACCAGTTGAAAATATGGAGATAGCAGTACAAGAAGACATTGTGGAGAATGTACTTACTGTATTACCAAACTCTAACATAGAAACTTCACAAGTGGAGGTGGTTCTTCCTGCAGTGGTAGCTATGGGGCCACCCCCCCCACTCCTCCTCCTCCTCCTTCAGAGATAAATGTAGATACAGTTAAAAGTATGGAATTTAAATCAGTTCAGAAGAAAAGGAACAGGGCTGGGAAGGCAGTTACTAAAATGCAGGCTGCTCCTGCACAAAGGGCAACAGGGAACAAATTTGCAGCCCTAAATGTTGATTCATCTGATCAGGAAACTGAAGAAGAGGAGGATGTAGATTCCTCCTCAGTGCTTTCCTCTTCTGATGCGGAAAGTCAGGGAGGGTCAGACTCAATTGCAAAGAGGGCAAGACAAGGTCAAAAAGCTAAAACTTAAATGGTGATTTGTATTTATGCCCTTTCTTTTCTTTTTTCTCTTATACAGGATTTTCTCCAATTCGCTTCTTTAAATGTGAATAGTATTAAAGGGGATAGAAAACTAGTAAGTATAATGTTGTCCTTACATGACTCAGCCAGTGATATCACTTGCATTTTAGACACTAGACTGAAATCTCACATAGAGCTAAAGCAAGCTGCAAAAGCTTGGACATTGGGAGCCTCATTCTGGTCTGTAGGTACAGACACATGCAATAGTATTGGCATTCTCTTTTCCAACACAGACTTGAGTGTGTCCAGATTGACTGAGACACAACCTGGAAGAGCCTTGCTATTCGATGTCTCTATCTGACTGAACGCTTTAGGATTATTGCTATACATGCTCCACAATCCAAAGCTTTAAGATCTGCCCTATTTCAAGATATACAACCATATCTACATACGTCTCATCTGGTTATATGGTTGGGTGATTTTAATTGTGGGACACAATTATCGGATAGAGGTTTAAAGACAGACAAAATGTTTAGTGATTCCCTTAAACTACAACAGATAATCTCCATGGTGAATTTGAAAGATGCGTATAGGAGTTTACATTCCACTGGGGGATACACTTACTTTAGAGAGACTATAAATCCCAGGATTGATTTTACTTTTATTACACATGCCCTAAAAGTATTGGAGGTTTCCAAACAAGCACAGGAGTGTTCAGATCATGTTGCTTTGTGTGCAAAGATTACTTGGACAGGAACACCCAGATGTAAGAAAAATAAATGGACACTAAACATAGCTTTGTTATCAGATCCCAAAATACAGAAACTATGGCAAAAAAAATTGGACTGCCAGATTGTCTGTAGTGGATTTGTATGACAGACTAGAGGAATGGTAGGAGGATACAAAAATCTCCTGGAAAAAGTTATTTCAAAATACATCTTACAGTAAAAATAATGACATATTTACAATATTTGAAGTTGAGACATCAATTACAACATCTGATTTCTCTGGCAGATACCACACATTATGATTTTAGTGATCAAATATCTACAATCAGTAAACAGATGAGAGATATTCAATATAATAGGGCCAACACTTTAGAAACAGAAGCCAGGTTTGGGATGCAATTAATGAAGGATGGGATAGATTATATAAAGATTGCGCTAAAAGGGTTAGGTATCGGGTGATAACTGAATTGATATCCTCACAAGGACAGATAGTACAGGATCCTGTAGATATACCATAAATAATACAGGCTCAAATTACACGTTTATTTGGAACTACACATTATTGTAAGGATGCTGGACACATATTACAAAATATGGGTCTACCTCAGATTTTGGAGCAAGATAAAATAGCTCTGCTAACGGACATCTCTGATGTAGAAGTGTCTAGAGCTATAGACTCTTTGAAATCTGATTCTGCCCCTGGTTCTAATGGTTTAGGGGCTGGTTTTTATGAAACATTTAAAGTGGAATTAGTGCCTGCATTAACAGAATTATTCAGCTATATGTTGAAAGAAGGTAGATTTGCAGAATCCATACAGCAAGCTATTCTGGTATTGATTCATAAAAAGGGTAGCACTCAAGATATTCAAAACTGGAGACCTTTAAGTCTACTCAATACTGATTGGAAATTAATAGCAAAAATTTTACTTTTTCGACTTACTAATATTGACAATTATCTGATTGGGCCGGAAAAAACCTGTGCTGTCCCATGCAGAAGGCAATGTGATAATCTCATAATATTAAGAGAACTTTTTTCACAGAGATCTGAATGAAGTGCATGGGTGGGTGATTGGGGTGGACCAAGAGAAGGCTTTTGACCTTATCTCTCATGAATTTTTATTTTCGGTCCTTCTCACTTTTGGAATCCCTAAGGAGTTTGTATCCTGGATTCAAATCCTATATAGTGGTATTTCTCTTATACCGAGTATTAATGCATGGGATGGGAGGTGGTAGAGATATGTAGGGGAGTCAGACAAGGATGTCCACTTAGCCATCTTTTGTATATTTTTTGTATAGAAGTTCTTATTAGATTGGTACATAACACTCCTGCTGTGCATGGTGTACTGGTACCAGGTGTGAGGGTTCCAATTAAGTTATTAGCTTATGTGGATGATCTAGTTTTTATACTTGATTCTAGAACTAAGGAAGATACTCTTTCTCAAGTATTTAAAACATATTCTGAAGTTTCAGGATCAAAGAATTAATCTTGATAAAAGTGTTGGTGTCCTATTAGGGAGGACTCCCATACCTACTAAAAGAAAATTTGCAGGCATATGTATTCAATTAGATCCTACTTCTATATTAGGGATACAATTTGGGCCTTATGACTTACAATATAATAACTGGGTAATAGCAATTAGTAAAGCAGAGTACTTGGTGAATGGATGGAGGTCGAGACAAATAGGAAAGAAAAAAAGGGTTTCCTTAATAAAATCATTGGTAAGCCCCATTTTTTTTATATATATCTGTTATGTTCTATCTCCTCCTAGGAACCTGTTTACCAGATTGTATGGGGTATTTTTTCAGGCACTATGGGGTTCACGTTTGAATCCGATTAAAAGAGAATTCACATATAAACCTATAACGGCTGGAGGGATTGGTATGGGTAATCCAGTTGCCTTTTTCCTCAGTACTTTTGGTAGCTATACATTTGGACATGGTCTCTAACTGGACAAGTAGCTGGAAACAGCTGGTTATGTTAGGGTTGGTCCTTGTGTATACTACTGGGAACAGGGGACATTGAGACAGTTGGGCAGAAAAGAAAACATCCCTAAATATGGGATAGATACAATTAAACAATTGAACACATGGGGTCTTACACCTACTAACTTTGTGTCATTGGACAGGAAACACATTTACAAGAACATTTTAAATGTTGAATGTAGTTCTACTGTAGATTTCCCTGACTGCACTAGGGAACATTGTTTATTTGTAATTAAACAACTAAATAATCCAGAATTTCTTAACAAGCATGGGACTATTTAAGGTTAGGAAATTTCGGATGGCTGAGTGTAAAGGGGAATCATAAACATAAAAAACTTGAAGAAAGGTATTGCCCTAGAAATTCTTGTGCACTCATAGTACAATCACAGCAACACTTATTTTTGGATTCCCTTATGTCAAAATCCTTTGGGAGCTTATAGCTGCAGTGTGGAAAGAATCACTTTTTAATAGATTACCTTATGTGGATATCATGTATGGAGGGAATCCGCAACTTAGGGGGAATATCATAAAGATACTATTTTTTTAGTATTAACAATGATCAGATGTCATATATGGCAAGTTAGGTGTGTGTTGGTACTACAGCAGAAATGGTCATCTCAGTTTGAAATATTGGGATAGATTAAGAATTCTGTACAGAGGGTAGGAGCATTAGATAAGTCTTTAAATCCTTATGAGAGGTTTATGCACTTATGGTTAAATTGCGCACATTGGCTGGAGTAAGGCAGAGATTTTTTTTGTATATGTGACTGTATGATGTTAGATGCTTCTTTTGTTTCCTTTTTAACTACATTTGTTGATCTTCTATTTCCTTTTTTGTTATTAATATATGACTAATGTTTGATATCTATTGAAATGAAGTTCAAATTCTCAAATAAAAATTTGCCCCACTCTTTTCGAGAAGTGCCATGGGATCTTTCACATACACCTGAACTACCACCTGAACAGGCAGATGGGTCCTCGGTTTAATGTCTCGTCTGAAACATGGCATCTCAGAAGTGCAGCACCCCCCCCCCCAATACTGCACTACAGTGTCAGTACTGGGATTTAACCCAAGTGCCTGGTATGGGGATAGAACCCACAGCCTTCTGATGTTCCAGACTCACAGGCAAGTGTGCAACCTGGTGAGCCACTGACAGTGACCGTTAATTGCACTTTATTGATGAAGCCTGTGTGTGGGATAGAAATGAAGCAGATGCCATGGAATTTGTTGATTGGATGAATCAGAATTACCTCCCCTCTTACTTAAGAGACACTATGTCCCTGTTAGACATAATGAAAGATTTTAAATGGCAAGAGCATTTCATGGTCTTGGGAATTAAAGTCATTACTCTATGCATGCTTTAAACATGAACAGGGAATTTATGTCTGTGAATATATTTTTCATGAAAACAATATGTCAGGAATTTTCCATTGAGTTTATCTGTGAGGCACTTAATTTTATTTTGAGAAATAATTATTTAATGTTTAATGATGAATTTTATTTATGAACATGTGGCACAGCAATGGGGGCTACAATGGTGCCTCATTTGCAAATGTATTCCTTGGCCTGTGGGAAAAGCAAATTGTCTTTAATCCAGAAAACAACCCACACACAGACCACATAAAGTGTTGATTGTACTTTATTGATGAAGCCTGTGTGTGAGATGGAAATGAAGCAGAGGCCATGGAATTTGTTGGTTGGCTGAATCAGAATGACCTTAATCTGAAATTTACCAGCCAAATGGATAAAAATTGCCTGAATTTTCTGGATGTCACATTATTTGTGAAATATGGTAAAATTATGAGCAAGAATCACAGTAAGGAGACAACAACTAACAGTCTGCCTCAAGCAGACAGTCATCACCCTATGAGTTTAATTAGCACTATTCCATATAGGCAATTATTAGGATTACAAAGGAATTGTTCCTTAGAGGAGGACTTTAATGCATAGGCAGAAGAAATGCTTACACATTACTGAGAGAGAGGTTATATTGAAGAGTGCCTTAGGGAAGCCTTAACTAAAGTTCAAAAATTGGATAGAAAGAATTTATTACAACCCACGGCAAGCATCAAAAACAAAATAACAAAAGAAATGGATAACAGCATTTGTAACTAACTCTAATGGTGTGTCTGGGAAAATTGGTTGAGTGATTCATCAGTTCTGGCCTATACTTAGGGTTGATTCTGAGCTTACTGACTTAGTAGGTGAAGGACCACTGATTTCATTTAAAAGAGGCAAGACTTTAATGGACCTTGTGGTTCACAACATATTCTATGAGTCTGTAAAACAGAACCAAGACTGCATGTGGTTACCCCAAAGACCTAATGGGATGTTTAAATGTCGCAGTTGTAGTGCCTGCATGTACTGTAACCAGGCTAAAGAATTCACTTTGCCACGTTTAGAGAGGAAAGAAAAGTTCAAATCAGAGAATTCATTTCTTGTAACACTTATTACATAGTTTACAAATTGTGGTGTGACTGCAGCAAAATATATACTGTATATATATATATATATATATATATATATATATATAGAGCAAGACCTATGATTTTGGAGCATGTATGTAGTATTAGAAATGGAAATCAAAACTATTTTTCTATATCATGCTTCAAACCCAAGATCAATGACATTTTGGGATTGAAATTTGTTAAGAAGGACCAAAATGGAGGTGACAGACTCAAAAAATTACTTCAAAGGGAGATGTTTTGGATCTTTTCCCATCAATAGCTTAAAACCTGTGGGGTCAATGATAACTGGGACCTCAACAAACCATTTTTGTAAAACTCCTTTAGTAGTCCCCCGAGGGGGGGGGCATTAATGCTTACTGTTAGCCATCTTCGTTAACATGTATATAAAACAATTTTTTTTTTAAACAAAGTTCTCTCCTGCATTTTCTGCATTTCTGTCTTTCTCTTCATAGCAGCATCATTCCCCATGATGTTTGGTCTGTTGAAAGCCTCAGCTGATTCCCATTAAAGGCAAGCCAAGTGGTTTCACGATAGGAGGGTGATCGCAAGCTAGATACAACTACCATCTTTGAGTTTGCCTGCACTTACAGTAGTAGCACCAAATTAGTCAAGAGATTTTTAAGGATTTTAAAATGCCCTATTGAGAATTGTGAAACCCTTTGTTAGGGATTTTGTTTTATTTGTTAGTGTGTTCACTTCTACGAGGAGAGGGTGCTCTCATCTGATAGTGCAGTTGAAAATCTACCAGATGGCACTTAAGTACTTTAATAGGAACTTGCCTCTTTCTGTAGGTTTAACAAAAAGAATTTTAGAGGATTCTTTTTGCTTAAATTTTGTGAAGGATAAATAAGGAATCTCACAAAATTGCTTGACAAATTCAGTGCTACTACTGTAGAACTTTTTGCTCTCTCTTTTTAGATTAGCCAGCTTAGTGATATAAAATTGTTTGAAGCACAATAAAAAAAAATTGTTATACTGGTGATATAGTGCCAAAAACCTAACATGCCTATCTATCTGCTATAGAGATGGTTCCTCAAATGAAATTATTTTCTTTTTCAGGTTTTTTTCTGCTTTTATGTGTTTGTACTTCTGCACTGATTTATAAAATGTTGTATTTTGTGGGATATATATATATATATATAAAATTAGAAACATAGACTTTGATGGCAGATAAGGACCACTTGGCCCACCCAGTCTGCCCATTTCCCTACCTATTGGATAAGCTGCAGATTCTAGTTAACCAACAGCCTACTTCCTGCAACCCCCCACTATAATTGCCTTATGTCTGTCCCATGCATGTTTGAATTCCCACACTGTTTTAGACCCCACAACCTCTCCAGGAAGGCGGTTCCATGCGTCCACCACCCTCTCCGTGAAAAAGAATTTCCTCACATTACCCCTGAGCCGTCCCCCCTCTAACTTTAAATTGTGCCCCCTTGTTCTTACACATCTCTTTTTCTGAAAGATGCTACCCTCCTGGACTTTGTTGATTCCCTTGAGGTACTTAAAAGTTTCTATCGTGTCCCCCCGTCCCTCCTTTCATCAAGGGTATACATATTAAGTTCTCTCAGTCTCTCTTCATATGGTTTCTGATGTAGATCCTACACCATTTTAGTTGCCCTCCTCTGGACTGCTTCCATCCTGTCTATGTCCTTGTGTAGATGAGGTCTCCAAAACTGCACGCAGTACTCCAGATGGGGTCTCACCAACTGTCTGTATAAAGGGATAACCACTTCCCTTTTTCTACTTGTGATGCCCCTCCCTATGCATCCCAGTATCCCCCTGGCTCTCCTTACTGACTTCTCACATTGCTTATTCACCTTTAAGTAATCTGATATGACTACACCCAGATCCCTTTCCATTATTGTTGTCGTTAGTACCTCCCCTGCTATTGTGTACTCTTCTCCTGGATTTTTATTTCCCAGATGCATTACTTTGCACTTCTTTGTACTGAATCTAAGTTGCCATATGTCTGACCATTCCTCCAACCTTGCCAAATCCCTTCTCATCCTTTCTACCCCTCTTGTGTATCAACTCTGTTACAGATCTTTGTGTCATCTGAAAAGAGGCATACCTTTCCTTCCAGACCCTCTGCAATGTCACCTATAAAGACGTTAAAGAGGTCTGGACCAAGTACTGAGCCCTGAGGTACTCCACTAGTAACCCCCCCTTTCTTCAGAATGTATTCCATTCACTATTACCTTCTGTGTCCTTATGTGCAGCCAGTTTTCTACCCAGGCTACCACCCTGGGACCCACTCCCAGGCTGACTAACTTGATTATTAATCTTTTGTGTGGGACTGTGTCAAATGCCTTGCTAAAGTCTAGGTAGGCCATATCCACAGCCCCTCCCTGGTCAATTACTTTGGCCACTCAGTCAAAGAACTCAATTAGATTCATCTGACATGACCTTCCTGCTGTGAATCCATGCTGCTTTGGGTCCTGAGCCCCACTGGCCTCTAGGTACTCAACAATTCTTTCTTTCAGAAGTGATTCCATCATTTTCCCCACCACTGAGGTCAAACTAACAGATCTGTAGTTTCCTGCTTCTGCCTTGCTCCCACTTTTGTGAAGGAAATCACATCTGCCCTCCTCCAGTCCTCAGGTACCACCCCATCTTCCCATGATTTGTTAAAAGTGTGGTTAGTGGTGTCACTAGGTCCTCCCTTAGCTCTTTTAGGATTCTAGGGTGAATCCCATCAGGCCCCATTGCTTTGTCCACCTTGAGTTTTAGGAGTTCCTTCAGTACTCTTTCTTCTGTAAATGGACTGGCGTCAACCCCACTATCCAGAGTGCTTCTACTGTTTGGTTTAGGTAACTCCTCCTCTTCTTCTATGATAAATACTGAGCAAAAATATTCATTCAGTATCTCTGCCTTTTCACTGTCTCCCTCTGCCCACCTCCCCTCTCCTTTATTAATCTTCACTATCCCTCCCTCCCTTATCCTTTCCATGCTCCCTAATGTACCTATAAAATGTTTTATCCCCCTTCTTAACTAAGTTGGCTATCTTTTCCTCAGTTTGGGCCTTTGCTTTTCTGACTGCCCTCCCCAATTCTTTCTGCTTTACTTGATACAATTCCCTGTCGTGCTCCATCTGTGATTCCTTATACTTTTTGAATGCAGCCTTTTTCTCCTTAACCTTCCCTGACACCTCTTTGGAGAACCAGAGTGGTTTTTTATTCTGCTTTGTTTTCTTTATCTGTTTCACACAAAGGCTTGTTGCCGTCATGATGGCAGTTTTGATTTTTCTCCATTGTTCTTCCACCCCTCCTTTCTGGCCATTTGCTAATGCATTCCTCAGGTATTCACCCATTATGCCAAAGTCAGCCCTTCTAAAGTCCAGTATCCTTGTCTTTGTATGGCTTGTCTCCATGGTTGTGTTTATTGTGAAGCACACTGTGCAGTGGTCACTTGTTCCCAGATGTCTACTGACTTCTAAATTTGTGATCCTCTCTCCATTTGAGAGTACCAGGTCTAATATTTTTCCCTCCTGAGTGGGTTCCACCACTAGCTGTCTAAGGCATGCCCCCTGTAGGGCATCGAGAATGACCCTGCTCTTGGATGTGGCTGCAGTCCATGTCGCCCAGTTAACATCTGGCATATTCAGGTCCCCCATCAACAGTATCTTCCCTTTTTCAGCCATTTTGAGAATGCCCACTATCATTTTCTTGGCCATTTCCTCCCCTTGAGACGGGGGTCTGTATACAACCCCTGTGTGGATTGTGATGCCATTCCCTGTCTCCAAGGTGACCCAGAGTTCCTCTTGTCCTCCCCCTTTACTTTTTAGTTCTGTAGCTTTGATCCCTTTCCTTATGTGGAGAGCTACTCCACCTCATCTTTTACCCTCCCTGTCCCTTCTGTAGATTGTGTACCCTGGTATGTTGACATCCTAGTCATGGTTCTCTGTGTACCATGTTTCTGTGACTGCCACAATGTCCAAGTGTTCCTCTTCCATCAGGGCTACTAGCTCTGGAAGCTTGTTTCCAAGACTACGGGCATTGGTACTCATTGCCCTCCATTTAATGTTGGCTTTATCCTTTTTTACCCCATCCCCAACAGAGCAAGGGTGAGACTCCATATTCTCAGATGGAATGAGCAAAACCAGATCAGCAACCACCTCCGGGGCTGTGGTACCTAGGAAAATTACCTGCTGCACTGGGAGCTTGACTGGAATAGAGGGGAGAGAGAGGGCACATGTTTAGAAGGGGAAGGATCAACAGCAGAAATGGTTACAGAGGGTGAGGAAGGCCGGGGAAGGGGCACTTCAATAGGGTAATCATCCCCTGGTTCCCCTGCAGTATTTTCAGTTGAGTCTTCCCCTCCCAAATTATGTGAAGCCCAGGGACAATCCCTGAAAGTGTGGGTGGTGTCTTCACAAAGATTACAAATAACAGGAGTTTGGCAGGCAAATGTGACATGGCCAATCCCTCCACAAAGGGAACATTTCATTTTATTGCAGGCATTGCTCAGATGAGTATGAGCCCCACACCTGAAACATGAATGAGGTTTCCCAGCATAAAAGATAAAACCTCAGTCCCTCACCAGGTAGAAGCAACTAGCTAGATGCTGAATAATACCTCGAACCTGAGGCAATTTGACCCAAATCTTCCACCCCCAGTCTAAATATCCTCAGAGTCAATTATAGGGTCTGGAAGGCCTAAAACAGAACACTTAGCCCTTAAGAAGAACAAAATATCCGATATTGCCACCACTTCATTCTTGAACAACACAATCACTGTTCTGTAGGCAGGCTTAGTGAGAGAAATAGCAGCAAAGACCTTCCAGTCAGGGTTGTTACGAACACCTTGGTAACATTCCCAAAAAAGCTCCAAACCTTCAACAGTTTTAAAGCTGATATCAAAATTTGGATCACCTGAGGTGTGAATTAAAGCATAAATATCCTGAGCAGAAAAACCCATGCTGTCCTTCAAAAGCGTGCGGCCCACATATATTCTGTCAGGATGTAACTCTAAGCCTCCTTTATATTTTAGCCTTACTGCATTACGCCATTTAGCAGGTTCAGGAGGAGCATGAAATAATCCAGCATATGTTCTGCTGGATGAGTTCCGATCACGTTCAGGATCAGCTCCAGCAGTACTTACAGAAGGAAGTGGGGGGAGGGTAGGATGTTCCAGGCCAGGCCCAGGAACATCAGTCGCTGGTTTCAGGGCAATAGGGTCTTCAGGGTCATGATGCTGCCAGAAATACTGGGCAAAGGAGAGGTTTCCATAGGGTTTTGTTGCTGAGGAAGAAGAACCGTGGGGTCAGACAACTCTAAACAAAAGGGAAGTTCCATAGGGTCAGCAAGAGCAGACCCCGGTCATTGAGGTGACACCCAAGACTGATTTGGCCCAGCTTTAACCCACCCAGCAGCCAGCAAGGCTTCAGCAACAGTATGCCCCATAACTAACAAATTGTTATCAAAATTAGAACTTTCCCCAGACAATTCAGTACTGCGAGAAACCGTAGTGAGTAATGCAGTGCCAGTCACAGAATATGACAGCTCCCGAGGAGCAACTGTTCTAGAAGCAGTGTCCACCCCCGAACCCTCTCCTGCCTGTAAATGTGGAATTAAAGCAGTGTCAGAAGAAACAACAGAAATCTTACTGGCAGGTTCCCGGGATGACATATGGGAACCGTTCATGTCCATGGAGGTCTGTTACTCACTGTTTACCAGGTCTAGAGTTGCAGCAGACCCAGTACCAAACTCTGTTGTGCATAGTCCGGGTGAACTGACAGCTGTTGTAAAAAGTGGAGCTCCAGTAAGCAATGCTCCTGTCTCGAGACTGAGGGATTGGCTGTGATGCTCGTGGCTGTCTTCCGCAGCAAGAAGCGTTCACAAATACTCACAACGGGACCAAAACAAATGACAGCTCAGGAAGTCCGTCTGCAGCAGTGGGTCTGCAGAAAAAATAGGAGCCTCAAAGGAAGCCACACAAGCAGGAGAGGTAAACAAATGATCCTCAGCAGGAGCAAGAACAGTAACAGTATCTAGACTAGGCAGTTCAGATGCAGGCAACTTAGGAGCAATATCCACATCCATCTTCTCAGAGATGGAAAAAGCCTCACACACAGGAGGAACTGAGGAGGAGGCCAGCTGCTCAGCTCCAAGGACCATCTCACCTCCACCAGGATCCATGGGAGCTGCCATCTTGGTCCCACAGGAAAATGGGTCCCCCATGCTCACAGGAAGCAGAGTAGGGGAATTTTCCTGGTGTCCTGGCCAAATTTCCCTTAATCACTAAAAATACCACCGACAGCCTAATCTGGTTCAAGGTCCATTGGCATTCATCTGTATCCCCCTCCCCCGGGTTGTGCCTGAAAATAGGCAGGATTTGTCTAGTGCACTTACCCGGTCAACAAAAACTAAATAAAAAATAATATATATATATATACACACACACACACACTTTCTTTATGCTCCTCCTGCTGACTGGTCACTATCCACCAGTTCCCCCCAGCCCCATCACCCCAGCATCCACTGGAACTTACTTCATGCTTGTTCTGGAGGTACCCAGCTGGCCAGGTGTGGAGCCTGTGGGAGACCAGTGTCACCCTACCAGTTGGCAATGTTTTTCCACTGTTTCTTTTTGCCTCCCTGGTGTGGAGGTATTGCGTGCAATGATGCCAATGTTGGTGCTGGGCATGCTGCAGTGCATGGCACACCAGGCATCTGCCCCACCTATGCCCCCATGTTGGCAGTATCGGTGTACCAATCACCAGTTTCCACTATGGGGCCAGGCTAACACCAACCACTGGTTCCCTCCTCCCCGGGAGTGGAGAGCAGTCCTCCAGACACTCAGTCCTCTCCCTCCATGGCTGGTCCACAGCAACATGCTTGCACCATGAACATGGGTCATTGGCATGGCAGGAGGTAAGGCATCAGTGCCTCAACCCTCCACACCACTGGGACAGCTGGTGGGGCACATATGATTTATTTTGGTGCTGGGGTTCCTGAAGCTGAGTATATTTGGCTACAACTGTAAATATATCTGGAAATATCTGTCCATGAGCTCTATGACATAGTAGCCATAGACCTACTTAAGTGTGAGGAACACGCTCACACCCCACCCTCTGATGAAGCCTTATGTGGTGATGCACTGGGGCACCTTGGTGTTAGGTCCAAGTGCTTTGTATGTATCTGTTGGGCTATTTAGCCAATAAATTGTTCACTTTTTTGCACAGAAGAGCTCCTTTGTGTGTATCTCATTTAACGTATGTGTGCTGTTGTTTCTGGTTTCCCTATCAGATAAGTTTACTTTTCATATGTTCCTCACTCCTTTGTCTCTCCTTCTGGACTTCTGAGTCTTTGTGTCTTCTCAACCCCCTTTGTTCTTCCCTTGCAGGTCTGCACTGAAATACCTCATCCTCAGAACTCACGGCTTCATCAGAGTAAGTAAGTCTTGTTGCATAATTCATATCCCTTTGTATGGCTCCTGATCTTTTAAGGAGTGCCACACCCATTATAACTCAATGATCATGGTATGTTGTGTTTGGTAGCAGGGACGGTTGAATTACAAGAGTCACAGGCAAGAAGGAGCAGTGTAAAGCCTCAGTTGTGTTTGATTCCCTGGATGCTATTCACAGTTCATCTTTCTGTATATTCACTATTTTGTCTTTAAACCTTTTCCCGTTATTTCTTATTACCAAGTTAATTTATATGGAAATATGATCTTTGCCTTCTAGAGTTCACCTTCAGCCACTTACTCCTTTGCTGATTGAGATGGTTTGTGGCAGTGGACATTAGTATGATGTCACAAGCAGAAGCGTGTGTCTTCAGCAAAGATTAAATAGTAGGAGTAGATGCGCCATTGGCAGCAAGGAACCTTTTCCCCTTTTTAATTTACTCTTTTTGCTTCCAGCTGTGGTCTGTGCCCCCTTCAACCAATGTCCTCAGCCCAATATCCCCTCCATCCCCAGGACCTACCTTGCTCTGATCCCCCATGGTGTGTCCCCCTTGTAAGGCCTCTAGAATGGGACCAGACCATAATGGTGACTAAATCTGCATGGAGCTCAGACTGGTCGGCAGCTGTGGGGCCTGCAGGATGCCAGTATCATCCAGCATCCAAGGGGATTTTCAATATTTTCTGTCCCCCCCACTGGAATATAGAAAAAACAAACCAAAAACATTGTTGTTTACTACTGGTCTCCCAACCCCCCTCCCACAGCAGTGTGATCTACTGCTTACGACACTGATGGAAATGAGAGACTGTTATTTCCAATCCAAGTGGAGTGAAATAGGTACTGTGTGACACTGAGTAAGTCACACATCTAGCTACTCCATGCCTTTGTTCACACCTCATTTGCTTTATAAAAGCATGCAGTCAAACATCATTGCAATTGATCAGTGCTTTTTTCTATTACTGTGATCTACTGTAAATCTGGAATTTTAATATTATAATAACAAATAAATGTAAATCCAAGCCACGCTTTCATTCTACACCTTTTATCAGACTATTAGCAGCCTTTTTGGCTCTGATCAGAGTTTGTTGAGTTTGGATTCCATGCTGTGAAGAAGCAGCTGCTCTTGGTATGTTTAGACTTTTATTCTGTTAGTTTATTTATTAATATGTATACTTGTGTGTGTTTCTTACTGCATGAGACTGTTATCTCATGTTGTTTGGGCAAGAGGACCCACAAAGCGAATCTAAGCAGTTCTGTCAGCCCAAAAAGGTCGAGATAACATTCTTATGCAGTAAGAAACACACTCAAGTATACATACAGTATTAATGTACTATGAAGCCGTCAAAGATTTTCTGTCACTGTAAAATTGTCAGTGCAACTTTTTAAAAAGCATTTTTATTTGTTTATAGCCTTCTGCCACCCCCCCCAGTAATGTTGAGAAGTGGTACAGTCTGAACATCACTCTGATATGGTAGCAGGCAGCAGCTGATGAAACTAAGTTTCATACTGTTTGTTTCAGATAAAAAAGTATAGGAAGGAGTTTTTTTTAATTTCCTTAAGTATAGGAAGGCATTTTTTAAATTTCTTAAGTATTTTTGAAACTGAACTTGCATATATTAAGGGAGGCATGAGGCAAATGCAGAGCAGAATGGTTTCTAACGTTATTAAGGCTGGTTAGGAATGGGAATAGACCTGTAGGTCCTTTTTGCCTATTCCCCCACTACTCAGTGGACTACTCTGATACCATCAACATGTTGATATCCATCATCCTTTTAAAACTAGCAAAATCCCTTGCTTGAACAACTTCATTTGGCAGAGCATTCCAAGGCCCCACCACTCTTTGTGTAAAATAAAATCCTTTGATGTTTGTCCTGTCGCTTCTCCCTTGTAACTGCATTTGTGTACAGTCTTTGAACACTAGTCCCATTTCTACTCATACATTCTTGTTAACAAGTATATTGTAAAGTAATAAAAGGTCTCCTCTCTTTCACCTTTGTTCCAAATTATACAACCCTATAGATTCCAGTCTTATTATAATTCTGTCCCTCATGACTGTATATTCATTTTGTTAGTCTCCATTGCACTTTTTCCAATGCCTCAATTTGTTCCTTTAATAAGGGTGCCCAAAACTGAGACCAATAATCCAGGTGAGACCTAATTAATAATTTATATAAAGGCATAATACAATCTCTATGTCTGCTGCAAAAATGTATTTTTATATTACCCAGAATTCTTAGTGCTTTATGACTAATTTGCATGTTGTTTATTGAGAAAGACAGGTCAGGCTGTATAATAACCCTCCGATCTCTTTCCTGTACTACACTGGCTAATATATTTTTACCCAAATAATATTGCATCCTGGGACTGTGTTTTCCGTAGTACATAACACAGCATTTATCTTAGTTAAAATTCATACCCCATGTATCTGCCCAATTTTATATTTTATAAGATCTTCTTGTATTAATGACATATCTTCATCAATTAGTACTGGTGCTCCCATTTTTGTGCCATTGGCGAACTTAGTGATGTTACTTTTGATTCCAGCCTGCAAGTCTGATATGTATATACGGTTTCCATGCAGGTCATAGTACCAGCACTGCTCTAATTGAGTTTTCAATTTTCCTACACTCCTCCCTGGATTCTGGCTCCTTAGCCAGGGCAGTGTTCGTTGATCTCTCAAAGGCCTATAACACGGTCTCCTACCCCCTCCTACTGGATGCCCTCAGCCACACCGGCTTCTCTACTGGGCCAGTCTCCTGGTGCACCAGCTATCTATATGCCCGCTCCCAGTGTGTTAGAATCAATGGGACTTTTTCCAAAACTTGTCCCATCCACTCAGGTGTTCCCCAGGGTTCCATCCTGGGACCACTACTCTTCTCACTCTACCTCAACACCCTGCCCAGTGCATGCACTGGAAAAATTCTGCTATATGCAGATGATGCCATCATCTTTGCCACCCTCTGCAACCCCATCTCCCTTCAGGACACCTTACAACTATCCTTTAATGATGCCGAATCCTGGTTTAAAGAGCATAGACTTGTCATCAATCTCAAAAAAACAAAAACTATGCTCTTTGCCCACCCCAAAACAAGGCCAGCAACTTCTCACTCCACATCATCCCTAGTTCCAAACAACCTCTTGAACATGTCCGCTCATACAAGTACCCTGGGGTTTCCTTCGACCCAGCCCTCACCTACCATGCCCATATTGATGCTTTTGCCTCAGCTACCAATGTGCGGCTAGGTATCCTCTACCGCTACAAAAATTGTCTCCCCCCTGATGCCCTCTGACTAGTGGTTACATCCTCAATACTGTCCCTTGTGGACTATGGCCTGCCAGTATACGGTGCTACGGACTCGACCGCCCTCAATAAAATTTGTCTCACCCTGAATAAGGCTTGTAGGCTAATTACGGGGGCCACCAGGCTCATTCATACTTGCCGGCTATATGGCATGGCAATGCTGCTTAACCTGGACAAACGACTTAGATACCAAACCTGCCTCATAACGAAAACAACTCTTCTCGGGCTATCCCCTCCCAGGCTGACAGCCTCCATCCACCAAGTCCAACCCTTGGTTCAAACTTGAACCTCCTGCAAATCCACTCTACTGATTCCAAGATCCAGGACCACCCATGGACAGAGGTCCTTCTGTTACAGAGCTCCTTCCTGGTATAACACGATCCCTGTCTCCATCTCTGACACCCCCACGATCTCCTGCTTCAAAACTGCACTTCAGAACCAGCTATTTAATACGTGTAGCTGCAATTGTCTCTAAGGTGGCATAGCTCACTATGCACTGACAAAGCTTGAGCGGCACCCCACCTCACCACACCCCAACCCCGCCCCGTCTCCCACTGAACTATTACCACCTTGCTGTTTCTGCACATTACCGCATGCAAGAATATACCATTGTAAGTTAACTGTTTCTCCCTGTACAAATGATTGTAACTGCATGTGATTGCTAAACTTGTAACCTCTATGATGTAACTAAAAGTTGTAATGTATTTGTCCTCAATGTGATGAGGTACCTTTGGAAATGAGCCTCTGGCTCAAAGGTTGTAAACTGATGTACATGTAACCTCTTGTTACCCGGGGTTACTAGAATCCCAGTAAGACCTAGTGGTAGGCAGGGAAGGCAGCTTGTGAAACTCCAGTTAAATGGGTTTCACACTGTCTCACTCTGTTCTCAGTCTCAGTTGAGACTGAGAGATGACATCACCATAGAACTGTCGCAGCTGCATAAGCCACATTGGAATCTACAGCACAGGGAGTGAGTTAGAACTTTGGTAGTTTTCAAAGTCAGTCTCCTGTTTACTGTCAAGCAGGAAAGGAGTTGTCTGTTTACCTCCAAGCAGGAAGGAAGTGTTTTCTGTTTACCTCCTTGGGAGAAAGTTAGAGTCCAGTTTTAAGTGGTGGAGACTGCTGTCCAGGTCTCAGTGCCCCCTCCCTCCGGGGGGGGGGGGTGGAACAGAAGTCCCTCTGTGGATTCCAGGAGCAATCCCCACATTTCCACTACAGAAGAAAGCTGCCTGTCTACTGTTTCTGTTCTGTTCGTATAACAGTGAAAGAAGTGGTACTTCGCCTGTGGGGCACCTGCAACAAAAGGGTGAGTGTTTTGCTCTATTTGAGAGGGCAAACAATATGTTTTCTTCAGTTTGGAAAATGTGAAGAAAAGCTGGGATGTGAACTACTATTTGGGAGGCCTATTGTACTTGGACAAACAAATGGAGTAGTTTAAAGTTTAAAGTCTGAATGGATTTCAAGTAATGCTGTAGAGGGGGGTGCTTCAGGTCATCCACCGTTTAATCTACATTTCAAAGTTTAAGTTTCTGTTTGTCCAGAGAAATGGCTGGGTATGGGCTGTGGGAGCTGGAGGTGGGAACACCCCCCATCTTTAGTAACCAGGTCCACCTCTATGGATTTCTTCTGTGATTGCTACTTGCCTCATGCGCCTGGCCATTGATGAGGTAGGTACCCAGACGTGGGTCGCAAATTGGAAAATCCCTCGAGGAGTCGCAGACTCTAAGTGGTGTGGGGAGCCACAGGATGGGAAAATATACTCCTTGTTTGATGGGAGTCTCCTTGTTTGATGCGAGTCCGAAGGAAATAAGAAATTAAATCTCTCTAGGAGTCGCAGACTCTAACTGGTGTGGGGAAGCCACAGTTTGGGAAATATACTCCTTGTTTGATGGGAGTCACTCCAAGTAAAGCTGGGTTCATTCTTCAAATGGACCGTCAGTCAAGTGGCCAGCAGGGGAGCCGGGCCAGTCGGGCTGTGTATCCAAAGCGCATGCAAGTCCGGGCTGAGTGCCTGGTGGGTCCAGAGCCAGACCACAGTAGAAATGGGTTCATTCTTCAAGTGGACCGCCTTGTAGTCTCTGATCTGCATATACAGTGAACATAGCCCTTTGGGGGACCATCTATGCTTTGTCATGTTCAGCTAGCTTATGAATAAAGCCACACTGAAAAATTCCAGTCCTGGTTCTGGACATTACAGTTATTGCTTCCTGTAGTAGGATTTACTTGGGTGCCCCTGTGCAGAGTAGCCAAACCTAGGTCCCTTGTGCCAGGTAACCTCATCCTCCCCGAACCCAGGTACCCACCAGGTATTGCTGCCAATGCCAACAGCATGCCACCTGTCATTTCAGTAAAAAGGCAGGGGTGAGGGGTTACATACAAATAAACAAATAAATAAATAAATATGTAAACTCTAAACATTGTTGGTCTCAATACTGAACCCTGTGGCACTCCACTCATCACTTCTCTTATCACTTGTGTCCTTCCTTCTAGCCATTCTTCAATCCACTTAACCAGCCTAGTATCCAAACCCATGCTTCCTGTTTTCTTTATCAGCCTCCTGTGTGGCACTTGACCAAAGGCCTTAGTGAAATCAAGATAGACCACATCACTGGAAATATTTAAATCTAATAACTCACTAATTGATTCATAGAAAACACTTAGATTTGTAACATGCTCTGTTCTTAATAAAGCCATATTGAGTGTTGCCTATTTTCCCCTCACTGGATATTTTATCTGTTATATGATCTTTCAATATTTGTTCCATAATTTTCCCCAGTACTGGTGTTATGCTAATTGGTCTATAGTCAGATGGCCAGTCCTTACTATATTTTTTGTATACTGGTATTACAATAGCATGCTTCCAATCTGATGGCATTTCTTTCTTTAGAAAGGTTTGGTATAAATAAATGGCATACCGGCTTATAAATGTAATCAGCTATATTACATAACAGATAATGGCTTAGGTTGTCACTCCTAGGGGATTTGTAGGGGTCTGTCCTCTTAATTTCCTCTCGTAGCCTGTCTTCTGTAAATAGCTCTTTGGCTCCAATATATGTATGTATTTGTTTGTAGCCCTGGTTCCATATCAGTGACAATATCAGCATTGAATACTGAGCCAAAATAATCATTTAGTACATTGGTCATGTCTTTTGTTATATCAGCTGTATTTCTGTTATGTATTAATAGACCAATTGTAGGTATATTTCTTTTCAAAAAATGTATATACCCTTAGAATTCATTGATGTTTTTTTGAATTTTTTTGCTAGATTTCTTTCACAGGTACTTTTACTCATCCTTATGGCGTACTTACATTTTTTAACCATTATCTTTATAGCTGGTCTTATTTACTTCAGTATCATCTTCAATACACAGTTTATACATTTAAGTTTTCTTTGCCAATAATCTACATATTTTGTTATTCATCCATTTGGGTTTTGTTGCATTTGTTTTTAGTCAGTATTTATTTATGTTCTAAGGCTAGAAATTTCTTCTTCTTAAGCCAGAAAGGGAAAGAAGGAAACATATTCAATTCAGTACTTTAGAGTAACTGGTAATTGCTATTTTTCTTTTAAACTTAGATTGTGGGCGTTTAGTGACACTATACTTTCTTTGTTGTCTTTACTTATAATTGTTTTTGGGCTGTAGAAAATTTAAAACATAGTGGTGGTGTAATTCTGTTTTGTCTTTAATTGCTGCAAATTTTCGCCCCCTTCCCCAACTCTTAATTATATGCCCTGATAAATCTGATTGACAGGAGCTAAACACAGGAATAGTAAGGGGTGTGAAGTAGGAGGGGCATAAGGGGAGAAGCTCCACCCTCAGCACAACAAGTGTTTTGACTCATTTATTTATTTATTGGTTTCTTTTTCCTTTAAAAAAAAAATATCTGAGGATTAGTGACAGGATTTTTAATACAGTAAATTAATAAAAAAGAGAACTAGGAGAGCTTCAGTAGCAGACAAGTAGTGGAACTGCAGTATAATGTGGGGAGTGGTGCAATGCAGTGGCTGTGGGGCAGCCATATTCAGGCAGACCTTCTTGACACTGAGGTGCTGCCCTATCTGCATGCATCTCTCTGGACTGTGGGATGAGGTAGCTAGACTCAGAGCGGAAGTAAACTGGGTCAGGAGTACCATCACCCCTATCCAGGGACCACCCAGTCCAATGCAGCTGCCTCAAAGGATGCCGAGAACGAGGAGAACTTGGATGACAGTGGGCTCAGGGAGGTTAGAGCAGCTAGGCAGAGGCACATCCCAGATCCTATTCCACTAAAGAACCTCTTATGCCACACTGGCAAACGAGGACAACCAAATAGAGGTACCCAGAGAAGTGGAAGGAAAGGATGTGGAGGTTAACCAAGGAGGTGACCTCAGCGGGGAAAGCAGTGGACCCCAGAGGAGGAGGAAGCAAATCCTGGTGGGGGACTCCATCATAAGAGGGATACAGCTAGGAACACTGGAGGGGGAGGACAGGGAGGTGAGGTGCCTACCAGGTGCTACAGCATGGAGGGATGGAAGGAAGATCCTGGGGATCAATGGGAAGGCAAGACGGGAGGGTGAGCTGGATGTCATTATCCACCTAGGTACTAATGACCTGGCAAATGGGGAGCCAAAGGAAGTTCAGGAAGAGTTTAGGAAACTGGGGAGGGGTCTCACGCAAGTAGCTACTTCTGTCACTTTCTCAGAAGTACTACCTGTGAGAGGCAAGGGAGAGCATAGGAGTGCATGCACCAGGAACTTTAACTCATGGTTGAAGAACTGGTGCTGTGAGGAAGGGTTTGGATTCATTGGTGACTGGGGACCCACTTGGAGGGATGGAGGTTTGTTCTAGCCTGACGGCCTGCATCCATCCTGGAGGGGAATACAAGCACTCAATGATAAGGTTAAATGCTACATGGACAAGCATTTAAACTAGCAAAGGGGGGTGGCAGGCCAGCAAGGAGGGTACCTACTTGCTCACCCCCCACAGCTAGCAGTGGAACCAGTGAACCAGAGGAGTGGCTATCTCTGCAAAGCAGTGTGCAAAAGATGGAGATTAGTGCCCAAGAGGTGGATAAGCAGAAAAGGGGCAAAATTCAGCAGAATGGCAGACAGCAAGGAGAACCAGGGATAAATGACAACCAAGGAAGGGGCTGGAGTAGAACAGTGAAGCAGTCTAGGGAGGTCAAATCATGGAAAGCCATGTGTGCAAATGCCAGGAGCCTTAGCAACAAGATGGAAGATCTGGAGGCTGTCATGGTACAGTCAGACCTGGACATTGTGGCCATCACTGAAACCTGGTGTAATGATAACCATGACTGGGAGATGGCCATACCTGGCTACAACATATTCAGAAGAGACAGAGCAGGCAGGAAGGGAGGAGGAGGGCACTGTATGTGAAAATGACATAAGGGCCACAGAGATCCAGGAGGAACAAAATGGGGAGAGATAATGTGGGTTAAGCGGAAAGGAAAATGGGGACAGCCATCCGCACAGGTGTGGTCTATAGACCACCAGCCCAGGAGGAAGAAACAGATAGGGAGTTGATGCTAGCCATCCAAAGGATGGCAGACAAGGGTGAGGTAGTACTGGTTGGAGACTTCAATATTCCAGACGGGACTGGAGCATCCCAGCAGCAGCATCAACTAGGAGCAGATTTATCCTGGACTCCCTTCAGGGTGCCTTCCTCAAGCAACTGGACATGGAACCAACTCGGCAGAAGGCAATACTGGACCTTGTGCTCACAAACAGGGACAGCGTGATGGGGGTAACAGTGGGGGAGCACCTGGGTAACAGTGACCACCAGTCATTGTGGTTTGAAATCACAGAAAGAGCAGAACCAAACCAACACAAAACACGTATCCTGGATTTTAGGAGGGCAGACTTTGGGAAAATGGGGAGATACTTAAAAGAGGCATTAAGGGGAATGGGACAGGAATCAGGGGTTGAGGAACAGTGGGCAGTATTTAAAATGGGGATTACAAGAACAACAGAATTATGCATTAAGCAGGTTAGCAAGAGGAAAAGGAAGAGGAGACCATTATGGTTTTCCAAAGAGGTAGCAAAGAAAGTGAAAGCCAAAAAGATTGCATTCAGGCAATACAAAAAGACACAGGCAGAAGGGGCTAGGGAGAAGTACCAGGAGAAGCAAAGGGAGGCAGGGAGGTCAGTAAGGGAAGCCAAAGCTCAGACAGAAGAACACATTGCAAAATCAGTGGGTAGAGGGGACAAAACCTTTTACAGGTACATAAGTGAAAAAAGAAAGACAAAGGGAGGGATAGTGAGACTGAAGGGGGAGGATGGGAGCCGTGTGGAGGATGACAACAGTAAAGCTGACATATTGAACAGGTATTTCTGCTCAGTCTTTACTGAGGAAGAGGGGTAATGGGTCTGAAGGAGTACAAAAGGGTGAGAATGGGTGCAGAAATGGACACAAGTCCCTTTACAGAAAGGGTCCTGAAGGAACTGGAAGTAATAAGAGTTGATAAAGCAATGGGCCAGATGGGTGCACCTCAGGGTCCTTAAAGAACTAAGAGAGGTGGTGGCTGAACCTCTGGCTATCCTGTTTAGCCGATCACTGGAAACAGGGAGGTACCCAAAGACTGGAGGACAGCAGATGTAGTCCCCTTATACAAAAGTGGGAACAAAGAGGAAGCAGGGAACTACAGACCAGTCAGCCTCACCGGTAGTGGGGAAGATCATGGAAGCACTACTGAAGGAGAGATTGGTGGAACATCTGGTTGTCAATGGACTACAAGACCCAAGGCAGCATGGTTTCACCAGGGGAGGTCATGCTCAGACCAACCTCGCTTGAATTTTTGACTGGGTGACTAGGGAGGTGGATCAGGGAGGGCAGCGGACATGGCCTATCTGGACTTCAGCAAGGCCTTTGACACTGTGCCACATAGAAGACTATTACACAAACTGGGGAATATGGGTGTGGGCAGGACAGTAGTGTGGTGGGTAGGTAACTGGCTGGGTGGCAGGACACAGAGGGTGGTGGTAAATGGCTGTCACTCCACAGAGGGAAGAGTGACCAGTGGGGTACCACAGGGATCAGTGCTGGGACTGGTCCTATTCAACATTTTCATCAGTGACATTGTGCAGGATCTAGAAGGCAGAATTTCACTGTTCGCTGATGACACAAAGCTCTGTAACAGAGTAGACACACCAGAGGGTGTAGACAGAATGAGAAGCGACCTGCAGAAACTTGAAGAATGGTCAAGGGTTTGGCAGTTGAAATTCAATGCAAAGAAGTGCAAGATAATGCATATGGGGCACAAAAACCCTGGCACAATATATCAGTTGGGGTTGAGGATATAGCATGCACCAAGCAGGAAAGGGATCTTGGGGTTGTCATCTCTGATGATCTCAAGGTAGGGAAACAGTGTGACAAGGCAGCAGGTAAAGCAAATAGGATGCTGGGATGTATAGGCAGGGCATCACCAGCAGGAAAAGGGAGGTCATAATTCCAGCTATACAAGACACTAATGAGGGCCCCACCTGGAGTACAGTGTACAGTTCTGGAGACCATACCTACGTAAGGACATAGACAGGGTAGAGAAGGTTCAGAGGAGGGCAACAAAGATGGTGCATGGATTGCATCACAAGTCCTATGAAGACAGGTTGAAGGAACTGAACATGTACTCCCTGGAGGAGAGGAGGGAGAGAGGGGATATGATAGAGACATACAAGTATCTTACAGGGAGGAACATGGTGCAGGAAAACACTATTTTTAAGTGAAAAAGATGTTCCAGGACTAGAGGGCATGGGATGAAGTTGGAGGGAGGACGATTCAGAGGAAACATGAGAAAGAATTTTCACCCAGAACGGGTGGTGGACAAGTGGAACACCCTGCCAGAGGAAGTGGTGGGGGCTGAAACAATCACGGGATTCAAGAATGCATGGGATAGACATAAAGGAATTCTAGAGGTCAGGGGTAAGGTGCAACAGACTTCTAGGAAAACAAACTGAACTTACAAGCTCAAATGGGCAGACTGGGTGGGCCATAGGCCCTTATCTGCTGACACTGTCTATGTATCTATGTATCTCTCTTAGCATTAACAGAATTGTTCATGCACTCAGCCTCCCAATTTCACTGTTTTATTCATTTTATTATTTCCACATAATTTTCCCACTTTATAATTGTACAGTTTATGATTGTTTACAACTTTTTCAGATCTAAAGTTTAAAGTGATTGTAATCATGGCATATCGTTTGAGCCTAGTGGCTTCTGAGTCTCAAATTTGTTTATTTCTTTTGCATTAGTTATAACTAGATTTTGTATTTTAGTACATCTAGTTGGTTCTTTCACCATTTGTTCCAGTCCATATTCTTTGATTATATTCATCATCTCATTTTCTGATCTGTTCTGTTGATTAGTTCTTTCATTAGCCCAATCTATATGGCCAAAATTGAAGTCACCCATTACTAGTATATGCCTGTTTTTCTCACATTTCTCTCTAAGTCCATTTAATAAGTTCTCATTATATTCCCTATTGCTGTCTGGTGGCCTGTGACATGTGCTGTTAAATTTTTATGTTTTCCCATTATATCGACCCATTGTGTTTCTGATTTACCCTCATTTAAATTCACAGTACCCCTGACCTATAGACTTTTCAAACAGTTGTTTGTGCACCCCCACCAATCTTTTGCTGCCTATTATTTTTGTATAGTGTATACCCTCATGTTCATAATCCCAGTTTTTATTGTCATTCTACCATGTCTCAACTACTAAAATAACATTGTATTTCTTATATGCAATCACCACTTTTAACTCATCCTGTTTGTTATTCAAGGATCTAGCATTTAAGTAAAGAATTTTTAGGAATCTCATATTGTATTTGCAGTTCTTTTTATTATTATTAACACCCCTTCCATAGTTTCATCCATTGATGAACTTGTCATTGTACAAATATTTTGTATAATTTCCCCTTTCCCATTTATCAGTTTAAATTCAGACTAATAGCTGTTTTAATCCTTTCTCCAATAACACCACTCCTTTTTTTGTTTAAATGGAGACCATCCCTGGAATATAGATCCTATATGCAAATGTACCCCAATTTCTCATGAATTTAAAATTTTCCTTTGTTGCATATATTCTCAGCCAATAATGTACCTTGCTTATTTTGTTAGTTTGCTCTTTTCTAGCTCATGGCACTGGTAGTGATTCAAAGAATATTGCTTGACATTTGTAGTTCTTAATGAACTTTCCTATTTCTTTAAATTCTTTTACTTATGCCATTTGTTCCCACATAAATTATCTTTGATGATGGAGTTTTTTGTGGTTCAATCAGATTTTTTAGCCATTCCCATACATCTTTAGTTTTGGCTCCTGAGAGACAAATAACTTGGGTATGCTCTTTATTCCCTTCACATATTTTACTGTCTGCAAATCTCAGGATAGAATCTCTCACTATTATTTTTTTGGTGGTTTGTGTTTCCATGTCCTCAGTTTCTTTTCCCTCATTTCCTCCTGGTGTTGGATCAGTAATTGTTTCCTCGACCTCATTTTCCAATATACTGAACCTATTTTGATTCTCAAAACTTACGAGATGGACATCTGCTAACATTCCTCTCATTAATCTTTTGGTCCCACTTACAATGCACAAATCTTGTTCAATTTCTTTGTCCTCTTCTATCTTTTTCGTTTTACCCTGGCAATCTGAAACTAATGCATTTTCATTATTAGTGTCTTTACTATTAGAATTTCCTGTCTCTTTTAACACTGTTGAATTTCTATTGTTCATCTCTGATTCAATTTTGTCCAAACTTGCCTCTATTTTTTCTATATGTGTTTGCATTTCCTGCATTCCTCCCAGCAAAGCTCTATTTGTTATACATTTGTCATATACAAAGTTGTTTTGCTTATATGGGGATTCCACTAATACAGTATATACATGTAACATTACTCGTCTTTAATTCCTAGTTCCCCATCCAACATTAATAGTGTTTCCATGTTATAGTCTAGGTAACTAAAATAAATAATTTTAGATATAGATCTCTATAGTTGTTTCTGCTGTATACACAAGTCCTCTTTCACTATCTCATAGAGTACCAGGGTACCCTTTAGAAGGTAACCCTATTTCACTATCTCTTATAGTACTTTCACAATATTCAGTATATCAACAGTTTTGCCAACAAATATTCCTTGGATGTATGAAAAAATTATTTACTATTATCTTATCATTTTAATTTCTGCATTTTGTTTAATTTGAGTAGTTTATTGCACTTATAACATTCAAATGTATGTATCTGTTCATCTGGAATGTTGTTCATCTGGAATGGTTACAGACCACATTTACATGTCTAAACTCCAAGGACTAAGTAGCATGGCCTGCTCCTTCTGCTCTCTTGGCAGGCACAGGCAGATGCGCTTGCCTCTGCTCGCATTGCCTCAGCTTGTGATGGTGGTGCTTATACTCAGCGCTGCTCACAGGGGACAGAGCTTAAACAGTGAAGGACCAGAGAGTAAGGGTCACAGCAGGCTTGTGCTCCATGCAGTGTAGTAAATTACAATTAATTGTATAAAATTTCTCAGCTAGCTCCTAGCATACTACTGAGCCCCAGGCTTTTCTAGAATAACATTTTGCTGCAAAACTAAACTGCCCCACTCCTGTGTAGTCACCACAAAATACACACAGGAGACTACAGTACCCGGAAATCCATTGTTGCTGTATTTAGGCAACCCCCTCCAACAGTCTATAGAAACCACAATATATTTCTTTTGTTTTTTTTGTTTTTCTTATTTCAATCACACAAGCACTAGGAATTTGGGAGATAGGGTAATTCACACACACCACTTGCAGCTTTTGTTAAAATATGCTCTGTGCCACTCACAGGGGGCTCAGCTTAAATAGTGAAGGACCTGGAAGTGAGGGTCACAGCAGGCTTACACTCCATGCACTGTATTAAATTATGATAAATTGTATAAAATGGCTCAGCTAGCTCCTAGCATGCTGCTGAACCCCAGGCTGTTCTACAATAAAATTTCACTGTAAAACTAAACTGCTCTACTCCTGTGTAGTCTCTATAGAATATCCATGGGAAACTACAGTACCCAGAAGTCCCTGTGATTGTGTAGATTATTAGACATGCCTAGGACTTACGCTATTAGTGTAGAGTTCAATTACACTGTTTGAGAAAATTGTCTTTTCCATTACTTTTTATTAGTTTATTTGAGTTTTTTCAAAAGGGGGGTGTGGGGGCAAATCCCCCCAACTCAAATTAATAAAAAGTAACAGAGCAGAGGCACATGACCAAAACAGAGCTGTATTCAGGAAGCTTTTACTGCAGACTTCCTACAACTGTCTGATAATCTACACAATCACTGAAGTCTCTTGGTGCTGTATCTAGGCAACCACTCAACAGTTCACAGAAGCTACCCTATATTTCTTTCTTTTTTTGTCTTATTTCAGTCACACAAGCACTAGGAATTTGGGGGATATGGTAATACACACACACCGCTTGCAGCTTTTTCTAAAAAATGCTCAGTGCCGCACACAGGGGGCCGAGCTTAAATAGTGAAGGAACTGGAAGTGAGGGTCACAGCAGGGTTGTGCTCCATGTGCTGTAATAAATTATAATAAATTATATAAAATGGCTCAGCTAGCTCTTAGCATGCTATTGAGCCCCAGGCTGTTCTACAATAAAATTTCACTGTAAAACTAAACTGCTCTGCCCTTGTGTAGTCTCTGCAGAATACTCATGGGAGACTACAGTACCCAGAAGTCTTTGGTGCTGTATCTAGGCAACCCCCTACAACAGTCCACAGAGGTCCACAGAAACCACCCTATTTTTCTTGTGTTTTTTTTTGTTTTTCTTATTTCAATCATACAAGCACTAGGAATTTGGGGGACTGAGTAAGTCACATGCATCACTTGCAGCAGTGAGTGGCAGATGACAGTAGGAGACAGTGGAGGGAAAAATTAAGCATGGCGTGCAAGGCAGTATCTGTATGCTTAATGAGAAGTGCAGTGGTTCTCTGCTCTGATTGGATGACAATCTGAGGCTGCTTTATAATATGTAAAGAAAAGCTTTAATTTGATTGTTTTCTGTGTTGTGCGGGAGAGAGTTGTGTACAGGTAAGATGTATTCTATATTAGTGCTACTGGAGGTACTTAAAAGTTTAGCTAGTTGTAATTTTTCTGGGGAGAAGGAGGCTGTTGCTGCTTCCATTAGGATGTATTGCTGATAGGTGTTGGTTGGTTTGCTAGCAGATTTAAGCTTCCTGTGCTGTACATAGTTTTATCTGTATGTTGCTGTGAAAGTTTAAGTTAGTCTGTTTTCTTTTCAGGGCTGCTGGGAAGTGGGGGTGGGAAGCACTGTGCTTGCTACCTTAAATTAATAAAGAAGATTTGCTGGCAGGTATAGGTTGGTCTGCTCTGAAGATTAGGCTTTCTGTGCTGTAGGTAGTTTTTTTATTATTGTGGTGGTGTAAGTATGTTCTTTTTTTTTTTTTACAGGTCAGCCAGGGAAGGGGGCATATATTGCATCAGAAGTTGTTGTATTATAGGAGGTATGGGCTCTTGGTTTTGGTTAGCATACTCCTTCAGCCATGCTTTGTTAGCCAACAACATGGCCCTATGTGACCAGGTTTTGATCAATTAGGAACCAGAATTAGTCAGACCTCATTTGTTAAATATACAGTAGTTACAAAATGAGAAAGAGAAATACAGGTAAAGCTAACTGGTATTTCAAGGCATGTGATTATCTCACCGTGACACATCTTAGGATGGGAGTTAGTAGCCACACCATAATTATCAAATCAATCCTACTACACCAAAGAATTGTAAAAGTGGGGAAGGTGCAAAAATGCTGCCATAAAGGTGCTTCTGAGATCAGAATGTAACTGCGTCTATAACTAGAACATACAGTATGTCAAAAAGGATTTGACATGTACACCAGTTTATATTTGCTCTTCATATGTTGCATTCAGTGTCTTTGTTTTAATAAATACATCAATATTTTATAATTTGATTGATTTGTGTGTGTGTGTGTGTGTGTGTGTGTGTGTGTGTGTGTGTGTGTGTGTATGTGGGTGTAATCCTCTAATTTTATGTTCTACACCCAAGAACAGAACTGCCATCGCAAACATGGCTGTCACCCATATTCACTAAAAATGTTAAACTGGGGCCTACAAATAAAGCTTTAAAGAAAAATAATTACTTGTTTTTTTCCTCATCATATTCTCTTTACACACATACAACATTTAAAATAAGTGTCGTCAATGCTGGCTGTGCTGCTGGGTCTTGCTTGTCCACATTTTTACTATATGGCCCAGATATTCAGAAGTGCACCCAGTATGTGTGCAATGGACTGTGCAGTACAATGCAGATGTGCCATAGGAAATGGTTGCCATATTCAAAAGATGTGCCATAGACATGCACAGGAGCAAACCACACTGAATATAGCAAAGATGCACCACTGCACAACCAAACATGAGCCAGAGCAACCAGGATTGTGCAGGAGCATGACAGTAAGCAGCAACATGCATGTTGAGCAAGCACAACAGGCAAAGGGGAACAGTGACAAGGCATCACAAGAGCAGAATGCCAAGCCAGCCCTGGCAGGCCCAAACTATGAGGGGACCATGCCCACGGTGCACAGCACAGGCACACAGCCATGGGGACACAGAAAATGTAGGATGCACAACACAAACACAAGTCACCAAACACACCCTGCCACCCACCCAAATGGAAAAGAAGCTGGCAGGCTCATGGCACCACACCACCACAACCCTGACAGGCAACACCGTATGGGACAATGCCACAAATATGGTGGGAGGGCACCAGGCATGTACCATGGTCAGAGGTAGAAGAAACACACATGCATTGGGGAACAGGGTGCACAAGCCACGAAAACATGCAGGGACACAGGGCCCAGTACTCACAGCACACCAGTACTGGCAAGGGCAACACCACAGGTGGAGGGCAGGCCAGCACAGGCTAACAGGGACACAAGGCAGTGGACTGCACACAGGGCAGGTGTACAGCCACAATCCATGGGCCCGTGTTACAAAGGGACACGTCACACAGGAGCCTGTGCACACAGAAGCACAAAACAAAGGGCACAGCACTGGGACAGAAGGGGTCACACCCAAGATCAGCACAGTACAATATAAGCACAGTGCAGCACCCTGCAGCCAAAGGAGACACAGATACTGATGTGCATAAATATAAACTTTTACTAGCAAACAGTAACAAAAACAGTGGAGTGCCAACAGCACATGCAACAAACAAATCATAAAGGGAATGATGGAGAGGGTCATAGTAGGCAACAAGGGGAATGGGTCCAGGAGCAAAGACTCAGTATAATACAGAACAGAAACAATGATGAGGAGGGTAGGGAATGTCCAGGGTACAGTGGGGAGAGAGGACAGGGTCACTGTTGTAGACACCGCTGAGATATCTTCAGCAGGCTCATCTTCCGGAAGAGCTCCAGTGTTGCACCAACATGGCGACAGCAAATCCTGATGAGGAAGTTCATCCTGGTGATGTGCAGCTGGACGAGCCTGTTGAGCTGCAGGAGGCCACCACTAAGCAAGCCCCACTGACGTCTTCATGCCTGTGGCCTTGCCTGACTTGCAAGGGGGGAACCAGAACAGGCAATAAGTGGCAGTCCACAAGGAGCCCAAGCCCCCCCCCATGTGTGCACACAGGACGATTGATGCGCCCACAGGTGGACATAACCAGCATTGGCACATGCACAGTGGATGGCAGCAACTGACCCAGCTGTGCCCCATGGGCAGACTACGTGGCCACCTGTGAATGACATGCACCCACATCTGTGCAGTGTACCACACAGTACTGGTGCAAGGGCCCCCCCCCAGGCAGTATGGTAGTCCCTCAACAGCAGTCACACACCATGGAACAGGCATACATCCCCACCCTACCAGGAACAGTGATGGGATACCACCACACAGAGGCCATGTGCATGAACCCCCCAGTGCAATATGGCACAGGCAGTGGAGCCAGGAACCACCCAACGCAGTGGCCATGCATGGTGGCAGTGCCCCTTGCCGTACCACACCACACAACCCAGTCCCAGCAATGTCCCATAAACCATACCACACACACTCACCTACCTGTCCAGGTGCTGGTGCAGCTGTGGCACCTCCATCACAGCAGTGCCTGTGCTGGCCTGTGGCCTCTCTGGCCCTCCTCTGGTCCTCCAGTCCTGTGGATGGAACAGAGAGAGAAAATGGACATGAGTGGCATGGCATGCACAGACCCACCCAGCACAGACACAGTGCACAGCACTGACACAGCACGGGCAGGCACATAGGCCTATGTGTGGGGCATGGTGTATGGGCCAATGTCAATGTGCATGGCACAGGAATGCAGTGCAGCAATGAAAGATACGAACTGCCCACCAGTGCTGTTCCCCAATCCCCCCTGTGCAGCCACACAGGCAGCACATGGTACAACATAGGATGTGGAAATTGGTAGTATGCACAGTGCCATGGTACACCTACCTAGCTGTGGTACAGACCCCCTGCATGCCCTCTCCTGAAGCCTTCGGAGCCATGCTGGATCCTGCCTGTGGAGATCCCCATAATGGTGGTGGGTCTGTTCCCGGGTGCACCGCACCCCAGTCTGCCACTCCAGACCAGCTGCCACCCGGACCTGGGACCATAGCACCTGGAGCTCAGCAACCCCATACAACTGGTCCACCACAGGCTCAACCAGGTCCAACAGATTGGCCATCTCGACATTGATCTAGTTTACTGCCCGGTGCACACACTGACCTGACCCAGCCATTACTGCCATCTGCCGCACTCTGCCTGATTGCATGTACTTGCAAAGCCTGCATGTTGAACTGCGCACCACCTGATGCACAATAGGAAGTCATGGACCATGGCTGTGCAACATGGTGATGCACGATAGACATGCGCAACAGACATCTATCGCACAGTACTGCACATGTCTGCACCTTGCATGACCCTGTGCAATGCTGTGCGCGTGCCACTTGTGCAGTGTCTGGCAATGCACGGTCAGTGGCATTGCGCAACTGGCACGGAAGTGCAATGGGGCCAGGTAGCGCAGTGTCTCTGTATGTGTGGCATGTGCACAGGGCCACATGCACAATAGGGGAACATTGCACAATGCACACAGCTGCATGACAGGCTGCAGGATATGTTGCCGCCCATGGCGCACATGCGCGCCATGCAGCAGCGCACTGTGCATGTGCTGGGAATGTGCCAGTTAATTGCTCCGGTGCAGTTGTATTGCGCAAGATGCAATTCTGCAATATTCGGCAAGCATATGCAAACAGCCTAAATAGCCTCATAAGCCAATGCCAAGTGCAGTAGCACACATTAGCATCTCATTACAATTGCACTGCTGCTCATCTGCATGCGTTGAGCCATAAAAGCACCACAATACAGTACAGGACACTGACAGGTATTGCAGCCATTGTGGTAAGGACCATCACACTTTGTGAAATAGCTGTGCATGTTGTCAATGCTGCACTGTTGCAGGTTGGGCTGCCAAGCCGCTAATCAGGCCAATGTCTGACTGTCCACAGGTAGCATCATGTCTGAGATGGAGGAAGCTGAGGAACAGGGGCCTGCATGGAAGTGCAGGCCCAAGTTCACAAAGGATGAACAGCAGGCCCTGTTTGAGGCCTACCTCAACAGGGAGCCACTGCTGAGTAGGACCACTGGCACCCCACAGGACCATGCCACTGGGTGGGAGGAGGTGGCAACCAACATCAATGCCCACAGAAGACATAATAGGAGTGCACAGGAGTGCAAGAAAAAGATGGGGACAGAACATAGGTGCATCAAAGATAAGGTGGCCACCATCAGGGAGCCCTGCAGCAGGATGGGTGGGTGACCAGACACTGCCCCAGTACTGATGGGTGAGGAGCTGGTGGCACAACCTTCATCCGTGCCACCATAGAGGGAATACTAGGAGGTGGATTCTAGATAAGTGGCAGCCCCTCACAACACTGTGAGTCAGTGGGTGTCATATGTGGGTGTGCTGCCCGGCAGCATGCAGGCATGACAGCAGCAGTGATGTGTGCCCATAACTTGTGTGGCATGCAGCTGTGCATGCCACACATAGGGCCACTGTGCATGGCATTGGTCACTTGTGTGCAGTGGGACAGCAGCATGGGCACTGTACTGTGGCCATGGCCCCTAGTACAGGGTGTGCAGCACTGCAGGGCAGCCCCACAGTGCTGTCTGCACAGGGTGCCAGTGGCATGGCATGGTCCACAGGGGCACAGGCAGCTGTGTGGCACACCACTGGTGTTGTTGCCCATGGGGGGACATGCATATCAGCCATGTGGTGGTGCACTACCATGTACTGCATCCACCCACCATGGCTGGCCTGGCATGAATACTGCCTATGGCATGTCCACCCTGATGTGCAGTTCTGCATGGGCATGCCTTGCTGTGTGCAGGCATGGTGTTGGCGCACATGCCCTCATCACACTGATCACAGCTCTGCATGCATATTGCCATCTTCATCACTGATACTGCTCTTCTGTCTTTCAGTGCCATCACGCCTCAGGGGTAAGTTACAGGATGCTGCCGACAACGTTGGACCTGAAGAGGTAGAGCCATCCACGTGCACAGGCATCAGGGCCAGTGACCGTTGGTGACAGGGCAGTATGGGGCTGCTGGACCTCCTAAGTCTGGGTGATGATGACTCCCTGACAGACCTGCTCACCGAGGCCCTACCCGTGCTTGTAGCAGGGACACAAGAGGGTGCATCGTTGGACACAGACGATGACATTACACTGATCCTGGGTGGCATGGGCCTGGACACGCCACCCAGGGTACAGGGCTGTACACAGGCAGTAGTTGCCACCACTGGCAGTACAGCACCTGTGCAGCTGCCCCCTGACCATGGCCACACAGTGGCATGTGGTGCTGCCACTGTATCCAGCTATGGGGGGTAGTGCCACGGTTGCCAGTGCCATGGGGATGGCCCAGCAGGCAGTTAGATAGTGGCAGTGGCTGGCATGCAGCACACCACAGGAGCCACCAATGGGGCACCCACACAATCCCCACCTCCTACGCAGTCCCCTGTGCAGTGTCCCCAGGCAAGGGATGTTGCACAGCATGCTGCCACACCCCCAGCAGGTCGGCATCAGCCCCAGGATGCACAAGGTACTGACAGGCTGGACGAGCACACCAGGCTACTGTGGTCATCCATGGGCAACCAGGTGACACTCGGGGCTGAGATCCATGCACCATGGGTAGAGTTGTGTCAGCTGTCCGAGCGCAGGGACTTTGGACATGCCCTGCTGATTGGTGAGCTCTGGCAGCTGCAGAAGGCCATGACCACATCGCTGGAGTGCATTACTGGTAGCATTGTCACTGGATTTGCATTGCTGGCATCCTCTGGGTGTGGCGGGGCATGTAGGACTCCCCGTAGTGTGACATCGACACCATGGACCCGGCATCTGGTGACTCCAGCACAGCTGACACTGGGCTGTGACGTGCCATCCCTGACACACCCAGCAGTAATCTCTTTGCCTGG
Source organism: Neoceratodus forsteri (assembly GCA_016271365.2). NCBI lineage: Eukaryota > Metazoa > Chordata > Ceratodontiformes > Ceratodontidae > Neoceratodus > Neoceratodus forsteri. The sequence goes on along the minus strand of CM057455.1, from coordinate 1,546,592,982 downwards.
CTTTTCATGCCCATGAGGACCTGGTCACATTCTCAGGCCTCTACTCCCACTAATGTGTTGGTAGCACCTCCAGTGGCTGTTGAGCAGCATGTGGCTGCCACTCAGCTCGGGCGTGGCCACCCACATGGTCCTGGAGGCCATGGCACCACATGGTAGGCCTGCTGGGTGTGCTGTCCCATCCTGCTGCCCACTGCTGTTGGCTGATGTGCACTTGGCTTGGCGCACCCATGTGCATGTGCTGGCACGTATGTGTGGCATGTGGCATGTCCTCCATGTATGCCAGCTGTGCTGTTGGGTCTTGTGGCATGGGCGTGATGAAGGCAGCACTGCGCCAGCCTTGCCTGTGTGCCAGTGCATTCACTCTGATCCATGCCACATCCAGCTGCATGTGTGTGTATGCGTGATGCCACAGCGCCCACCGATCATGACTGTGTCATCCACATTCCCACTGTGCCCAGCTGTGCACCATGTGATGGTGCTGGTGTTGCTTCAGTGGGTAGTGATTCAGGCAGCTCTGTGTCCAGTGCAGGCCCCGTGTGTGTGTGTGCGTGTGCCCATGCTTGTGCACTGTGATGTGGGCATGTGTATTTGTGTGGTCCCTGTGCATGCTATCTGTGTGCCGGTGTCCATGCATGCTCCCTGTGTGGCCATGCATATGTGTGTGTGTGTGTGTGTGTGTGTGTGTGTGTGTGTATCTGTGCATGCATGGCTGACATGTCTGGTACTAACCTGTGGTTCCCAAAGTGCTCCTGCACAATAGTGTCCATGCCTCCATGCCCATAAGGCCATCCTGTGGTCCCTCCTCTGCATGGGTGGCTGCACACCCCCATCCTGCCCGTCATCCCCATCCTCATCACTGCTGTTCTCCTCATCCACCTGAACAGCTATCCCATGGTCAATGGCCATGTTGTGCAGCATGTAGCAGGCCAGGAATGGGCCACAGGTTTTCACAGGGCTGTACTGTAGGGCACCACTGAACCTGTCTAAGCAACAGAATTGCATCTTGAGCATGCCAAAGACTCGCTCAATGATGTTGCATGTAGCGATGTGTGCCTCATTGTACCACTCCTCTGCAGCATTGGATGGGCACCAGTTGGGGGTGAGCAGCCAGGGGTGCAGGGGGTAGATGCTGTCATCTGTGTGGGTAGAACATGCTGGTTAGCACATGGCATTGCTTACTCCCTTCCCCCTGCTGCCTCCGGCCACCCTCTCAGCTCCCGCCATGTGTGGCCTGGGTCTATGCCCCCTGCATGGCTGCCCTCTCACCCTGTCCCATGCCATGCGCACCTATCAGGTGATCCGTTAGGATCTCCCATGCACAAACCTCTGGCACAGGATGGAGCTGTGCCAGATGAATGCATCATGTGCACTCCCAGGGTGGGTGGTGCAGGCATTGGTGATGCGCCCCATGGCATTGCATATCACCTAGCAGTTGACGGATGGGTAGCCCTTTCTGTTCATGTAGGTGGCCCCCTCTGGGCCAGGTGGTGTGCATATGGCCACGTGGGTGCAGTCTTTGGCCCCAATCACACCTGGCATGCATGCCACCCTGTGGAAGTCCTGCATGTTTGCTGTATGCTCTGCCTGTGTGCTTGGGAATTGTATGAACTCCAAAGCATGTGGCAGCAGGGCATTGAGGAACTGTGTGAGGAGGCGGGACATGGCTGACTGGGTTATACTAGTGGTTGCCTCCACTGGTTTCTGGAAGATGCCCATGATGAGCAGGCACATTGCTGCTGTCACCTTGGTCTCCACTGTCATGGCATGACTCCTTCTGGTGGATACCTGCAACTCATCATGGCACAGCTCGCAGAGCTGCCTCAGAATTGCCCTGTTCAAAGGGTACCGGCCCACTGTCTCTGCATCACCATAGTCCTCAAAGGTGAGGCGGGCACGATACAGTCTGTGTTGGGCATACCACCGACAGGCCTGTCCTTGGCCACGTTGGTGTTCCCCCCTTCTCCTCCTCCTCACACCCCTCATTACAACCTCCATCACAAATGGTTCGATATCCATTGCTGTCACTGGCTCTGGCTTGTGTATCTGCTGTGTGTGTGTTTGAGCCTCATTTTGTATGCTGAAGTCTGTCTGGTGCATTTTGTGGGTTGCTCCTGATTTGTGCCATGCTTTTCAGCTTAATATGCCATTGTGTAGCTTATTCATAGGAACGCCCCCTTCTACTTGCACCACATGCATTGCTGTTGCACATCTGTGCATTGGGTTTTTCACTGCACATTCACGTTGATTGAATATGGCTCCAGGGTGCATTTCTGTGGTTGTGCACGTGCAACTCCTCTGAATAAGTCACTCTATATGTACCCAGCAGATAAGATGCAATAATAAAACTGTCTAACAGCTCAATATATTTGTAAGCCCCCTTAATCTGGGGCTTACCTTTAATGGTTTGTGGCCTCCTTGCCCCCACTGCATTGTTTCTGCCTCTGGTCCCCCAAACTGCTGAAAAGGAACCGGAGGGCTTTGTCTAGTGGCCATGGTAGGATGCAAGCCTGGTGCCATCCCTGATCTTTGTGGCAGCTGCCACAGAATCTTCCAGTTCCTCAGCCCTATGTGAAGGGGGGCAAGGTCAACTGTGTTGTTTATGCCTCCAGGTGCTATGGAGACACTTCCCTGGTCTGGGATTAGCTTGGGAACAGACCAAGGATATAAACTAATAAGGCCATGCATGAGCAGCTGCATTAAAAAAAGAGAGGGGTATGCAGTGGGGGTGCTGAGAGGGAGGGTCAGGTGGGGGGCAGTTACGGGGGCAACAGTAATAGACATCAATGGACGGTTTTGTTACAGCTGGCATCTGCAACAGTGCAGGACTCTTCCTGGATGTTTGAAATTCCTCAGCAGGATGATCATGACAGATGAGCTATACTGGTAGTGTAGATCAAAGGAAAGAACCGACCCGTGATTGAGTTCACTTTTTCTTTTGAAATACACAAAGTTTCTGCCCAGCAAGCCAAAACTGTGTCATGATCAGCCTGGCTGATGATTGGTGTGGCCCTGATGTGTCCCTTACAGACTGTTTTGCATTGGACCGACAGTGTCACACCTCTCAAAACCCAGCTCTCATAACAAAATGTTTGCTGGATGCACACGTGCACAGTGAACATAAAAATGAAGTACTATGCATAGTTTTAATTTCTAGAGAGTTTTTTTGTACTCATTGTGAGGATTACTTTGTATCCCTTCTCTGTCAGGACAGAAATAAATCACTCTGCTATGTAATTGGTTGTTGTCATGTTTCCTACTCTGCCTTCTAAATTTATCATATCTTTCACCTTGCTATACATAAGGAATAACACATGACAGGGCATGGGTTTATGGATAATTATTGCATTCCCTGGGTGCGTTATGAGGCATAAGGCCGCAAGACAAGTGTCTTCAATCACCTAGGAAGTGCATTAATTCTCCATAAACCATGCCCTGAAGTGGCTTATTCCACTTATATAATGAGTACCAAAGTTTAAAGTTAAAAAAATACTCAGAGACATATTTTAACTTCTCAAAAACCCAAGTGTATTTATGTATTCTTTTGCACTGAAAAGTAATTCCTTTCTTTTTAATAGTTACTTTTTAGCATCTGATTTTATTTAAATTGTGCTGTAGTAGTCAAAATTAATTGGCCCATTCATAGTGAAATGCTCCAGTTTAAATGGTCTGGCAAATTTGATGGTCAGTGAGTTTTCAGGTGTTGCATGTGTTGCAGCTTGCCGAAGTGGCTGACCTGCTTCTTCAGATTACTGGGTTACCAAGGCAGTAGTTGTTGGCTGGTTTACTGATGTTGCAGAGGCATTAGATTCTGTTGGTGCTGTTGTGCTGCTTAAAATGTTGCTCCACTTCTCACGGTCACTTGTTGATGGTTCTATGTGATTTGAGCAAAAAAAAAAAAAAAAAGAAACATCAATGCCAAAAAGAGCGAGTAAATAACAGCGAACACAAAAACAGCAGAGTCACTTGCTAGCCCCTACACAAAAGAGCGAATGAGGTGCTGGACAGCAGCAATGCTCAGGAATCACATGACAAATGGGGCATCCCGACTGTTCCTTATATCTTGCTATTCTGTGGGGGGCTTTGCCCCCCACACCCCATGTGGAAATATATAATCAACACCGGGGGTAGGGTGCTGAATTAGGGGATGGGGAGAAAGATGGGATGGGGCAGGGGTGGAGGTGGAGGGGGGGAAGAGTAGTCAGCTGAGCAGTGTTAATAAAAAAAATATATACACCCAAAAAAAGTCACTCTGGGAATTGAACCCAGTGCTGCTTCCTACAGCAGCTAATACAAACACTGACCTAGACTTCTGTGCTACATTACCAGCATACCTCAGAACCATACCACAATGCCTTATGTAATCCTAACTACTGCTCCCTCACTGATGACTCAGTGTCATAACCCTACTGACTGACACTACTGGCACTCTAAAGACACAGTCACCAAAATTTCCTTCACTCTTTTTGACTCTCTCTTTTTGATTCACCCAAATGTAGTCAGATCCTGACTCCTTCTGGGCTGCATTGGGATAAGCCGTGCTGTAATTCAAACCACATCCACCTTTCAAGACCTCAGCAGTGTATGGAGTTAGGCTCACTGATGATCAGATTGCTCGTAAATCTGAATCCAAGAATTGCAGGTGGAAGGCTGGTGATGTAATTTCTGGCTCTCTGAAACTCTTTAAGTATCATAACGAAGACATTATTTGCAGTGGAAAACTCAGGATCTGTCATCATATTTATTTTGCATTGCATCTCAATGCTATTCAAAAACAAATTCAGTCCAGCTCTGAGTTCTATGAATGAGCTCACTGTGTATCGTTTGCTGACAGTCTCTCACATGGAACCATAGAACTCCCGCAGCATAGCAGCAAGTTCGTTGGCTGAGACAGTTTTCAAATCCATGCCTTTACTGGTTGTGGTAAGCCAGTCTTTTAAAACATTTAGTGCCCAGGTAGTGGTTTGTGTGTACTGGCCTCATTTTTCTTTTGCTCCAGCATAGCAGGACCTGAGCCCATAAGTAAAACATGAGGGCTGGTACCGTCAGGGTGGCTCCAAATTTTTGTAGCGCAAACTACTTTTCGCTTTGTATTTTCAGGCTCTGAACATCCATTCTCACTGGCTGTTTTTTCTCATTTGTCTCTCGCTAATTTGAGAAAAAAGATGGCTGTCAATTGTTTAAATTTCCTTCTGCAGGACAATGCATTAATTTCAGTATTAGTGCTGAGGTTGTTGTTAATCAATGTGTGTAGTCTGATTACCCAACTGTGCACTGAGAATTAAAGCATGTCAGGTGATGCCTTTTAACAAATCAGATTTTGTATTTTTTTTTCTTACCCATTTTATAAACTACAGGTTCATTCATTTCCCAACATTCTACTGTAACTTGACACCTTAGCATCAGTTAAGCTGGTGTACCAGAAGTAATATGACTGTGGAGACTTTCACTCACGCACCCCTGTCCAATGGCCATGCTGGCTCCAGGTGCCTCACATCAACCAGATCCTTACTCACACCGGACAGTGTGCTGAGCACCAGCATGACAGGATGTACCTCAGCCTGTCCTCTAGCCATGACTGACAATCTTCCCAGATACTCTGCCAGAGGCAGCATCTCCAATGTCCATGCCAGCTTGGAATTGCCCATACAAATAGTAGGTCCATATCCTGTTTTAACAATTTACTCTGTGGCACTAGACACCCACTTTGTGAACTTCTGTATGCGCTGCAAGTTGCCAAAGACTTTCCTTGGGGGTAACCCCTTGGGATACTCCTCCCAGTGTCTCCTTTACACATGGATGGAAATTAATGGTGATCTATATTAAAGAGCCTTCAGACTGTAAATCCTCAGAGTCATCACTGCTGTCCTTGTGTCTGTTCCTGAAGGTTACTAGAAGACTAGACAATGAGTTCTTCTGTTCTCACATACTGGCTCCACAGAAAAATGCTGCAGGTGAGAGTCCCTTGCCTCCTTACGTGGCCTCACATATCACCTGAGGCAAGGGTGTCTCGAAGGCACACCAGCACCCTCCTGTCACTCTGCCATCTTGACACATATCTGACAGCACTCTACAGCTGGCAATCTAGCTCAACCCACTGGCTGTCAAAGGCTCTACCACTCAGTAGACTCCATGGTCTAGCAGTCTAGTAAATGAGCCCTCTGTTGGCAGGAAAGGGTTCTTACATTCTTCCTCCTGAGAAACTATTTCCATCCATGGAAATTCAGAGATAGGCTGAAGCATTCTTCTGTCACAACACACACACAGGAATTAGCTACTTCACCCTTCACCTAAGGAATAGCATAAGGACCAGTGTGGCTGCCTGTGATGTTCCTCTTCCCATGGCAAAATCCTGCACCCAAAAATGTAAAAATGTCAAAATAACCATATCAGACTATTCAAAGGGCCCCTACTCCCCCTAGAGCCCAGGAAGTCAGGTCCCATGGTGAAGAGTTGCATCTCATCCTCACTAAGTATACCCAAGAGTTCTGCAGCATTCTCTTCCATGTGCACTCATGAGTATATTTACCCTCTGAAAGTGCTAGTTACATGGCCCATGATTGATCACTCATGGTACACCCCACAAATGTTATGTCATGTGTCAGTCATGCTCATACATCATCTGCTCTATTCCACACCCCCTAACCTCTTATCAGATAAGTGTTGCCAACCCAGTCTCCTACCAGAGTGAACAGTCTCACAATGATCATGAACAGGGCCCAGGGCTCAGAGTCATCCCACCCCTCTAGGATGTCCTTTTGGTGTCCTGTGCAACTTCCTTACAGGCCTGTTTCAAACCCAATGGGATTACAGCTGCTAACCCCTGTACAGCCCAACTAGTTACTACTCTTTCCCCTTCCTCTGGGAGAAATAAGAAACACGTCATGACAACGGCATTACAAAAATAAATGACTTTGCTGTGATCAATATTTAGTGCAGCAACACATACTGTACATAGATGCACAGAATTCTTGCAGACTCACAGATGTCTGCAACATCAGAATGTAATTGTTATACTTTTGCTATGGCTCACTCTGCTTGAGAAATATTATATTTCTTTAAGTAACTCAGGCCTCATCTGATAAATACTGTATACAGTACTGTAAATAATGTTCTCTCTCATAGGAGATCCCCTACTCACAGCATAGTTTAAATTCTCTAGTATTAAGATAAAATACATTCACTTTCTTTTTTTCTGTGCTTCAGCCCTCCTTGGGAAGCACATCATGCAACTGTTCTGGAGCCTTTTCCTCTGGCACCCTTCATCTGCAGTGTCCACATGGCCTGTATCTGTAAAAGAAAGCAACAGCATGCAAGTCTGCCTATGCATTTCCACCTTTTTGTGTGAGCCATAAACTTCTGGTTAAGCAGCTTTAAACATCCTTGAGTGCAAAATCATGCTTTTATTAATGCATTCTGTCTCTGCAAGAAATTTACCGTCCCAAAATATCTTTGCAAAACACATTATGTTCCTGTCAAACAGCCAACAACACAGTAAATTCACTGCATGTGACTTCCATTCTGACACTTTCAGGCGACATGTCCCTTGTTCAAAGTCTCAGTTTTGTTTTGCTGACACTCCACATGCAAAATAGTCTCTCTAAGTTTCTTAGGCTCAGAACAGCCCAACTGAGCATCACCTCCACTTGAACTGTAGTATCCTCTAATGCACAGGATGAAGCTAATTGTCAATATTTAAATACTTCAACTGCAAATTCACTTACTTCATCCGTGGCACTGGTGTAAACAATGACATATATATGTGTGCTTCTTCCAATATAACAGACTGAAATCAGAGACTCCAGTCTGAATTGATGCTCAGCTGTGTCTGAAAAGCTCAACCCTTAGAGTCATGCCTCCATCTCCCTTTGAAGTTATTCATCATGATGCAGTCCCCTGTTTTCCTGCACTTGGGCATGTAGGGAAAGCCATAGCTCCAATGAAACAATATTAAACTCCTAATACAGCAATTGGCCTGACAGCTTTCTATTAAGTTTATGAGTCCTTTGCCTGGAGGAGGTCAACATTTTAAATCAATTTTAACTGTCGGTAACACTGATTCATGTTTTGGTAAACCAGGTTTCGGCTGCAACAATTTCACAAGAGTCTTCTCCTTACTTCGCAGAGTGCAAAGCTAATGTCCATATGGCTTGATTGATGTAGTTGAGGGACTTGGTGCATCCACCCATCAAATGCCCTATGAACTCCTGTTGGTCTCTCATCTGTTTCCTCTCTCTTCCTAGAGTTCTGACTTTAACTGTGCCTCCAATAATGCTGTACTTTGTAAGTGGTGACAAGCTTCTCCCTGCATTGGGCTATCACTTGAGATGACACTCTCTTGACATCTGCTATCAGCGACTACCATGCAGATCCTTTTCTTCACCTGCATGGTGATTGCAGCAGTAACACCAACTGGCATCTCATTCCCATGAGCTGGTGAGTCTTTGTTCCAGGTTAATCAGTGGTAGCAGCAATGGCACCTGCTTTGACAAGAACTGCCCCACTGTGGCTGTATCTTTCAAATGGATTGACAAAAGCGAAAAATAGCAAACCATTGTTATCCATAATGTTACCAACACTTCGACAGGCTCATCATCCTCTGTCATGGGTAGCCATTCTCTGCTTTGGAGATGGCAAGGAAAGGCATTTTATTTTGTATAGTGCTCTATCCTCATGGGCTCTGGGCACTGAACAGATAAGACAAAAAAATAAAATTTCAGAAAATGCAACAAATTATACACAATTAATAAATAACAGTAAATATAATAGTAAAACACTAAGACAGTGGTCAGAATTAACAATTGAGGTTAAATGCCAGTTTAAATAAATGATGTTTCAGCCCCTTTTTAAATGCCTCCACCAGGACTTCCTATGATGACCAGGAAGGGAAGGCCAGCTAAGCAGGCCCACCAACAAGAATACCCTATCATCAGAATGTTTTAGCTATGCCCATAGGATGGCCAAGAAACACTCCTTGGTGGAGCAGGGTGAGTGAATGGAAGCATACCAGGCCCGACCTCAATTTGTTCAGGCCTTTGTAAGTTAACAACATGACCTTGAGGGTGGTGTGCCATCTAATTGGGAGCCAGTGCAGCTACCAAAATACAGGCTTTATAGTAACTGAGTATGAATAGCCGGAGATCAGTCTCACTGCAGCATTCTGCACCAGCTGTAGATGGCACACCAACCTCCCTGATATCCCCAAGTAAACAGCATTACAGTAGTTAAGCCATGCAGTCATGAACACATGAACCAGAGTCACTATGTCCTCTTGCCAAAGATAGGGTCTAATATGGGAGATATTTCTATGTTGAAAAAATCTGCAGCAGACCATGTCCATCCCATGGTGTTCTAGCATCAGTCCGTGGAGACTCCTAGATTTTATACCCTATTCCTGGTGCAAGAGTCATGCCATTTAAGGATAGCCATGTCATGGCATTCTGCCTGGTAGCTGGCTCATAAGGACTTGGTTCCACTAGTAATAACTCCATCTTGTTCAGGTTTAAGCTCAGCCTGCTACAGGCCATCCAGTCCGCAATATCATGGAGACATTGCTCTAGCATGGAGGTTGCTGCATGTACATCAGGTGTAAAGGACAGGTACAGCTGGGTATCATCTGCATAGCAATGAAAACTCATGCCATTCCATCCAGTGACCTGTCCCAGTTGTAACATATACACTACGAATAGCATGGGTGACATAATCAACCCTTGAGGAACTCTCCAGCTGACCACTGCTGGCTATGATGAGAAAGTTCCCATCACAGCCTTCTGTGCTCTGCTGGCCAGGAAAGACTCACATGATTTCAACCCTGTCCAGGTACATTCCCCATATTCCGCAAGGTGTTTCATCAACATCCCATGATCCATGCTATCAAACACTGATTGAGTGGCTGAGGAGAATAACAATAGAGCATTCACCCCTTATTCCTCACCAGGAGCAGGCCATTGAACACCTTTGCAAGCACAGTCTCATTACTGTGGCTAGGCCAGAAACATAGCTACAGTGGCTTGTAGATGTCACACCTCTCAAAGTGTGCTTCAAGCTGTGTCACCACAACCTCCTTGATCAACTTCTCCAAGAAGGGGAAGGCTTAAAACAGTTCTGAAGTTTGCTAGCACCTCCTGGTTCAATGATGGTTTCTTCAGGAGGAGTCTCATCAACACTTTTTTAACAGCCTGAGGGACACATCCTTCCAAAAGGGAACACCGTCCAGTGCCTGAGAACACTGGTTCCAGGGGCTTGTGGATCAACAGCCACATAAGCCATGGTTCTGACTCAGAACAAGTGGGCTGCAAAGTCAAGATCACCTTGAACACGTCTTTTGCTAAAACTGGCCGAAACTCACTACAAACCTTCAGAGTTCCCCTGTGCCTTTCCTCACAGCCACTGCTGTTCCCTAACAGGCCAACTGAAGTAAAATCAGCCCTAATGGAGGACACTCTGTCCATGAAGATGTGGACAAACTTATCACAGTTTTCTTGTGGAAAAGCTCCACCAGTCTGCAGATAGACTTGATTGAATAATCCTGTCTACAGTGTGGCAGAGTTGGACCAGTTTGTTCTTACCTGAGACAATGACCTGCAACAGGAAACCTGCCTTTTTCAGGGTTGTTGCCCTCTGATAGTCTTTGTAATGGAACCTCAGAGCCATCCTGTCTTCCATAGAGATGGACTTCTTCCAGGAATGCTCAGAACTCCAACCTGTTGCCTTCAACCACCTAAACTCAATGCTGTACCTTGGTGAGCTTTGCAAGCAGTCAATGGGTGGAAAAGTATTGATGCAGTGGAGTTCAGTACCACCACAATGGCCAAATTATAGCCATTAATGGCCACCACTGTTTCTCCATCACATGCTACCTCATTGCCTGATATGCCCAGTACACTCAGGAGCTTCTCTGGCTCCAGATTGCACAACGAGTGGTACCATATCATCTCCCCCAGGTTATAGATTTTTAGGGAGCCCCAGATGAACAGTGTGATGATCCAGCCACCCCACTGGATCCACCCTGACATCAAAGATGAAAAGCCCCAGAGAGAAAACAAGGTCAAAAGTGTGGCTGTGTTTACGGCTAGCAATGGAAACAACCTGTGTGAGGCCCATTGATTCCATCAGCTGCAGAAACTGCTGAGTTAACTGTGAGGATTGATCATCAACCAATACATTGAAATTCCCAAACACAATTAAGTTGGGGGAGTTCAGTGAAAGGTCTGTGATAAAGTCTGCAAATTCCTGGCTGGCCCACCGGTGCAGCGGTTGTGCCTCTTTTTGTGATGCAGCTGTCCCATGTTCCAGAATGGACCCAGAGAGCTGGAGAGTAGGCCAGGGAGGAGGATTGAGCATCCCATGGGGGCAGGGTGGGGAAGCATCTGGTGCATGTCTGACCTCTGGCAGAGTCAGGGGGGAGCAGCAGCCATTGCTCACTTTGCTGGGAGGTGTATTAGATGTTGGCAGTCATGCACCATACATCATTGCATGCCATGCCTCCTGAGAGACAAACAGAAAATGTTGACCTGCAGAATGACACCCTGCCTCATGAGCTCTGCACCGCTGACTGTGGCACTCAGCTGGGAACTGAGCCCAATCGCTGCCATGAATGGCCCGGCCCTGCAGCCCCACCCTGGGGTGCAGTTCAGGGAGGAACATCAGCAGAGATGTCTGCTGGAAACTTGGCTTTAAATCCATTGGGAATGCACCTACTTAGCGGCCCCACTCTGGTGGGGGGGGGGCAAGTCTCGGAGAAACACCATCCGAGGTAAGTTCCAGGGCAGTGAGTGCCAGGCCAGGGGCAGGGCTGAGCTAGAGGCAAGATTGGATAAAAAAAAAAAGCATAATAAATTTTAAAAAAGGAAGTCTGCAAATTCCCTCAGAAACTCCTGATTCCTCTCTGAAGTCAGTAAATTTGGAGAATTCTGCACCTCACACCTGCATCACCCTTTACAGCAACACACTCAAACTCATCTCTTTCACTTTGAATACTGTCAGCCCCAAGCAAGATCTAAAACAAATGGTCACCCCCACCACCCCTACACTCCTACCTCGGACAGTGAATCATCAAGAATCCATTTCAGGGATGACCACCTCTGGGAAAGGCCCACAGTCATCCTAATCAGTTCTTAGCAAGGCATACCAGATTCCTAGAGGAATCCCCAATCCAATGCAAGATCTTGGCTGTTTTATTTCAAAGAGATCTGGTATTACACATGCCATGAAGAGGAGGAGGTGGAGTACCCAGGCTGTCAATTAGCTGTCCTCGTTCCTAGAGGGCTTCCTGGAGGATGGGATGCGGCAGGGAGGACCCAGCTCTGCAACTCTCTGAAACCCAGGGTTCCTATTCAGCCAGACAGGCCTACTTTGGATACTGTACCATAGTAACCTTTCTGCTGCTCTATCCAGAGGTCCATACTCAGTTCAGTCACTGTTTAAATATGTCATCAAAGTCATGGTTCCAGCCTTTTATTTTCACATGTTTCACACTTATAGCTACACGTGTGAACTCTACTTTGTTCATACAGAACATCAGTCCAAGTGCTTCCTCCTGAGGAATGGAAGTTCTGATTTGCTGTATGCTAATGTGGTTAATTACAACATCTGTCACTCAGTTTAACTTTACTCACACCCACTTTTGTGAGAAAAGACCCCTGTTTTCATGAGCCTTAGTGGTCACAAGAGGGAGAAAAGAAGAGAAACATTTGCACATGACGAACAAAAAAATTAGTTTGAAGTTGGGTCTGAAAGTTATGTGTTTGGTGGTGTGAGGTGTAAGGATGATTCTTGAAGTTACTTTTGTTAAAAAAAATAAAGTTTTTAAGCTATTAAAGGAAAACTACACTCTCATATCTTGTAAATTTTATTTGTTTCTATGTCAGTGGACAACTTTTTGTGTAGCTGTTGGGGGTATATGTGATTGCTTTAGTTTATTTTCACTATTCATATTAGTCTCTGTAACTATCCTGGGGGTTCTCCATTTTCTGGCTTGTTGGAATATCATTGTCTCTGAGGGCTGCATTAGCATATGAGGACATGAAAGGCTTGATTCTCAAAGGTTGATGCAAGACTTGTGTCAAGTCCTACATCAACTCCATTCTTTGGCGCAGCTGCACCAAACCCCTTTGACGCAACTGCACCTGATTTTAGTACATTGGGTGCAGTCGCAACACTTTTCACACTTTACGGAGGCTTGCACCAAATATTCGGTGCAAGCCCCGTAAAACTGGTCTACAGCATGCTGCAAATTAGACAATGATGCAGCTGGTCTAACTTGCGATATTTGGCGCATGGGAGTGAAAATCTTGATCAGAGCCGGGAGAATGTTGCAAGCCCTGCGTGCCGTATGATCGGTGCACCAGAGGCTTGTGGCGTTCTTGGGCTTTTGAAAATTGAGCCCTGTGTGTCAGCACCCTTTAGACTCCACAGTATGCCTGTCTGCTTACTCACAGTTCAACAAAACAAGCTGCAGCCAGGTATGAAATACCACATTCACCTTCAGTTAGTTTTGCAAGCTCTCTGAGTTGTAATGCAGGGTTATTCCATTTAAACTGCATTCAATGTGCGTACTTCAAGATAGTTTTTTTTCAGGTTTCATCAAAGAGATACACAGTATAAATGGGTGTTGTGACAACATGTTCTCATATGCTAATGAAGTTCTCATGGACAATGAGATTTCAACAACCATAAAATGGAGACCCCCAAGATAGTTACAGGGATCTAGCATGAACAGTGACAACAAGCTAAAGCAAATGTGTATATCCCTGATAGCTACAGGAAAGGAGTTGCCTGTTGACATGGAAACAAATAAAATTTACAAGATATGAAGGTGCAGTTTTCCTTTAATGAAATTAGGATGTTATGTGTAACAAAAGTAGGCCCTTTTTCATGACTCGTGATCCTGCTTTCATGAATTGCAAACCCACTTTTGGGAGGCTTAGTAAAGTGGGGAAAAAAGTAGAACATTTTTCTCATAAAAAACAAACAAGAAATCTGTGGGATGTGAAATTTGTGTGGTCAGCAATGAAGGGTGTAAGGTTGATCCTTCAACAGTCTTTTTCTGTGAAAAGAAAACAAACAAACAATAGATTTCAAATATTAATGAAAGTTGAAGATTAAAGAGCCTCATGACACTGTTCTGACACCTTTGAAAAAATGTCATAGTTAGACATCATTCATCTTATATTTAATATATTTTTATATATGTAGCTCTTTGATCCCCACCACCACCTCCTGCATACTTGCCGACGGGGATACATGTGCAGAGCTGGTAGGCAGCTCCAGCTCCTCCCCTCAGAGGGGCTCGGTCAGTGGTCCACTGCATCCCTGTACCCAACCCTCCCAGCAATCTCCCATGGGTTACCCCCCCCCATGGCAGGGCTGAGGGTGAAGAGCGTTGACTTTCCATCCCCCCACTGAAGACCAACATCTAGACTCCGGCACAGGCACTGCAGGGCCGTCATGGAGCCTACCAGCTCCATTTTTTCTTATTTTCTCCCCGCCCCTTGCCACAATGACTCGCAAGCATGTGGAGGCATGCACATGCAGCAACCCGCTGCACCCTCCCTATTCAAGTAGCTCCTGACTGCACTACCTCTGGGCCTCCACCCAGGGGCAGCCTTGCAGCGGGCATGGCTGGGTCCCCACCTGGGAGGGGAGAGCTGTCTTACAGCTGCTTAATCCATCTCCTGGCCTCCCTTCTGCCAACCCCCGATGACCTGTGCTCATTTCTGAACCCGGATCGCCGGTGTGGCGCGAGGTGTGGCATCCAGCACCTCAACCCACAGCACCACCATGTTGGCCTATTTAATATTTTTTTCTGTGGTTCTCACTTCTTTATTATTAAGGACATTTGTATGTAAACAGTATTGCTGCTCTATCTGCTCTGGCTGCTTGCCTACACTTAAAATCATAGTTTTTTTTTTGATGACATCACATTCTGTTGCTGTAGGGATAATTATGGTGACATAAATGGGATTATGAGGTCAAGTGTAGTCAACCAGAAAGAGCATATAAAGTCTAAGGGACAGTGCTCCTTTTTCTTACAACTGTCCTCAGTAATAAAGAAAAAAAAGGAAAGAATTATAGAAAATATATGAAATATAATCTGAACTGTGTCAAAATTTCACATACTACATTTTTTCAAATTTTGTATACTGGTATCAGGGGTTCTTTAAAGAAAGCTATTAATGAAAGTTGAAAACTGAAGTGTGTCATGAAAGCAGGCCTTGCTTTCATCACTTATGAGCCTGCTTTTGTGACTTACAAAACCATTTTTGTGTGATGCAACCTCACTTTTGTAACACCTTGGGCTGGATTTTCAAGCATTATGATGCTGGCTCAAGTCCCTAGATGGATGCAGCCTGCAGCAGGGCAAATGCATCAAAATACTTGCATCTTAATTGTAAAACTTTTGATGAATTTTTGACATTGTCCTCACTTAAGAGCACACTTTCATTATTAGGGTATGTGTGATTTTATATTTCTTTGAAGCCTGGCTTTGTTGATGATACCCTTTCTGGATTACCCTTGCCCTCAGAGTTTTTGAGCTGTGGTTCTTTATCTTTCAGGTTGCTTTCCTATTTTGGGCTCACTATGATCCAAACCCATAGATCATCATAGGGTCAGGTTAATTTTTCCTTTGAGCAGAGATACAGATGTGGCACACTGACGAGTGCTGAGAAGGATGAAACATTTGTGTGTGTGTTTCCATTTGACATCATGCACTCTTACTTACAGCAGAACCAGCCTAAACTCTTTCATAATGATATGCATAGCTTAAACCCTCAGTTACAGATTCTCAGTGCTCCTTTCATGGATACAAAATGCTTCGGGTGGATCGCACTGGTGCAAAAAGAGGCGGTGGCCTGGTGCTCTACCACAAATCTCACCTGAACGTCACCTTAATGTATGACCCCCCGCTGTCTAACTGTGAGGGCCTTCATTCCCTACTTCTGCTTGGAGGAGTTTAAAAACTCCATATTTTCTGCATATATATTCCTCCCAGGAACTCCAGGCTAGGGCTTAGTGAATTCATTGATTGATATCAGCTACGGGGAAAAGTGACATCATCTGTCTTGGTGATTTCAACCTAGACTGGGCAGGACCCAGCTTCTCTCACCTATCCTCCATGGTTAGCAAGGCCAACCTCTCTCAGATTATTCAGGAACCCACCAGGATCTCCTGTGGGGGGCGTCTGTGCCACCCTACTTGATTGGATCCTTACGAATAGGAAGGAATTCATAACCTTGGCAGGAGTACTCCTGGACACTATTGGTGCTCATTATCCAGGTTATGGTATATGGGATACCTCCTCCCCCTCCTTTCCTTCAAAAGTGGTAACCATCTCCAACCTCTCCCACCTTAATGTGGATGCCTTCGCTCATGATCTTGTCCTAATTGACTGGTCTCCTCTCTACTATACTGAGGAAATTAACTTTGCCACAGGCTATTTCAACTCTGCAATACTCTCGCTGCAAAACAAACACATCCCAGTCACCACACGTAGGGTAAAAGGGAAGGTTACCAAATGGCTCATGCATCCCCTTCTTCAACTACTGAAATGTAGGGATAAACTGTGGTCTGCATGGAAGATCTCACATCTACGGACAGACTTTGAAGTCTACAGAGCTGCACAGAACAACTGTAAAAAGGAATTACGCCTGGCAAAAAGTTCTTATTACAGGAATCTCCTTATGTCCTCTGCCTCCAACCCTAAAAGGTATCGGTCCCAAATCAAGGAAATTCTTGGAAACCACAAGCCTCAGACACCTACTGATATGTATATAAAGGATACACACTGTAACCATTCGCTCACCATTGCCAATGCTTTTAACTCCCTCTTTTCCTCGTTACCGTCTCCCTCATCCTCTGGGCTCCAAAAAGCCCGGCGAGCTGCCTTTTCCAACACTCCCACTCCCTCTACCCTGGAGCTGGCACCGGTATCATACCATGAAGTACTAAAACTTCTCAAAACCATACCAGCTCATGGTGGCCTGGGCCCTGATGGTATCCATCCTGGGATACTTAGACAGTTTGCTACCTGGCTTGGTATGCCCGTTACCAGGCTTTTCAGACTATCTATCAGCACTTCCTCAGTCCCCCTGGTCTGGAAAATGGCTAGAACAATTCCCATTTTTAAGAAGGGAGATAATAAACAACTGTCCAACTACTGCCCCATCTCTCTTCTCCTCATTCTCAGCAAGCTTCTCTAGAAATTAGTCCATCGACAGCTCTCGGATCACCTTACCAAGTTCAAACTCCAATCCCCTTGTCAACATGGCTTTAGGATGGGGCACAGTACCACCACTGTTCTGACCCAACTAACCAGTGATGTCAAAGGTTATATGGACAAGGACTTACTCACTGGTGTGGTTTTCATCGACCTGTCCAAAGCATTTGGTATGGTCTACCACCCACTTCTGCTGACGAAGCTACGAACCTTAGGAGCCACTGACTCTACCCTATCCTGTTTCCGCAGTTACCTGGATAACCGCACACAGGCTGTTGCTTTCCATAAAGCTCCCTCCTCACCCATGGTGTTCCACAGGGGTCCATACTTGGTCCTTTCCTCTTTTCTCTATTCAATAATTATATTCCCAGTCCTTCTCTTAACAGTAGCATGCTCATGTACGCTGATGACCTGGTTCTTTGTTCCTCATCTAAATCAATTGATGACATCAACCACAAACTATCACATGACTTTCAATCCCTTCAATTATGGCTTTTGGACAACAATCAAATCCTAAACAGAGGCAAAACACAGGCTATGCATTTTGGATCCTCAAAAAAAGTGCCCTCGGAGGCTCTTAAGCTCCTGGTTCACTGCAGTGATGGAACCTTGGTCACTAACACCTCTTCTTTCAAATATCTCAGGGCTACACTCGACCCTGCTCTTGATTTTACAGCTCATGTCAATGAGGTCTGTCAGGCTGTTAATGCACAAATTAGTGCTGCCTACCGTATTCGCCACTCCCTCACACCATCAGCTGCACTATCAGTAACTAGAGGAGTATTTCTTCCGCAGCTTCTATATGCACTCCCAGTTCTTTTCTCTGCCTCTGCCACTGTACTCTGTAAATGGGACACTTCCTACAACAATATCTGTAGGTTCACCTTATCTGCCCCTCACCTAACTCATCATTGCCTCCTATACTCCTGCTTAAACTAGCTGTCACCTCAGGGCCTCCGGGCTTACTCCCTTGGGTGTCTTATTGACTCACTTACTAGACCATCTCATCCAGACTCTCTGGCTGACCTGCTTATCCCAGTCTCCCATTCCCGCACCCTTAGGTCCTCTTCCGTCCCAATGCTCTCTCTTAGACCCTATGCTACAAAAATGGGCGAACAGGTGTACCCCAGTTTTGCTCCTAAGTTCTGGAACTCGCTCCCCCTGCAGGTTAAAAATTTCCACATCCTGCCTTGTTTTTAAGAGCTCACTGTTCTCTCACCTCTACACCCTTGGAAACTGCAAATGCACCTAGACTTAACTACCACTAGGTCTCCTAGCTGGGAAATGACCTATTGGTATTTTTTTTCATAGTGTGCCAGTTGGTATATGTTCACTAGTTGGGCTAAGGACTGTTTGTGTGTAAGCTTATCCACTAGACTACCTGGTCTCTTACTGTACCCGTATTACTTGTCTTCTTGACCTATCTTAAAATGTGCTCTAACCTGTATTATACTGTATTTACTATGTTGTTGTTTTTATTTATGAATTGTACAATTGTGCTTATTTGTATTCCTTCTTGTACTCTCCCGGGTTGTGCCTGAAAATAGGCAGGATTGTTGCCTAGTGCACTTACCTGGTTACCAAAGGCTAATAAATAAAATATACAGTACATCCCATGATGCATTGCATTATCGGGTATGTGTCATTTTACAATTTTACTGTAGGAAACATTCAATTTGGCCAAACTGATACTATTTGAGAACCAAAAGACTGAGTTTAAGACATGGAATTAGCATTGCGCTATTTTCTGTCTGTCAGTTTATGAAATACAGTCACCCTTCCAATGGTTCCTAGTTTTTTTGTTAACTTTGGTAACTGTGATCTTTATATGATGAGAGACATTTAAAGAGTTGTCAGTAAAAGATCAATAAAGACTTGCACTCTGTTTCAATTTGCATTTTTATACATTCAACGGATTGAAGTCATACAATGCAAATAAACATATGAGTCTAGCCTATACCCTTGAGAAAAGGAGGGAGCGGGGGAACATGATAGAAACTTTTAAGTACCTCAGTGGAAACAACAAAGTCCAAGAGGATAGCATCTTTCAGAAAAAGAAATGTGCAAGAACAAGGGGACATAATTTAAAGATAGAGGGGGGACGGCTCTGGGGCAATGTGAGGAAGTATTTTTTCACAGAGAGTGGATGATGGAACAGCCTACCTGAGGAGGTTGTTGGGTCTAAAACTGTGCGAGAATTCAAGACGTAAGGCAATTCTTGTGGGGGGTAGGATGAAATAGGCTGTTGGTTAACTAGGATCTGTAGCTTATTCTGTAGGTAGGGAAATGGCAGACTAGGTGGACCAAGTGGTCCTTATCTGCTGTCAAAGTCTATGTTTCTATGTTACCTGTTGTGGAGCTCATGCACATTTACTGCATGTTGTTCTGCACAAAATCTTATTTCTGTGATCTTTTCAGGCAATGATTCAAAATGAGTACACGTGTTTGGATTTTCAAAGGCCAGGGGAGGACACAAGGTGCTTGTGTCAAACAGAAATGGTGCAAGGGGCATGCTGTGTTGGACCCTGCACCAAGCCTGATTTTCAAACAAGGCCTGCAGCAGAAGCAGGTGGGTGTGCACTGGACTGGCTTACACTGTGCTTGCAGCAAATGTCCAGCTGTGCCATGGTGGGAAGGGGGCCTGCACCACAAAAGTGATGCAGCATCCTGTACCATGAGATTCCCAAAGCACGAAGGTCCTGCTGGTGGTTAGACCAGCCAGAGCTAATCTAACAGAATGCCAAAGATGGGGCAGCAGTGTAGAGGAAGGGGGAGTCTATATTAGGATGATCACTGTGTACCACATGTCATACTTTAGTTATATACCATTACGGGAGGTAGGACGTTTAGAAAATGCACGCCAGAGTATAGTTAGGTACTTGTTACAACATGAATTTTGCAGTACGCCACATAATGTATCAGGTGAGTGTGCTGACACTGTCATATTGATATGTGTCTCTAATTGTGGTTATGTGCACAGTGATGTGGTATGATTTGCATTGTTTGAAGTAGAAGGTTGTGAGGTATGCTCATACATACAGATGATAAATAATGGTAACAGGCAAACAGGACTATACTTCTCTACTATACCTCTGTACAGACAGTTGGTGAGACCCCATCTGGAGTACTGTGTCCAGTTCTGGAGACCCCATCTCCGCAAGGACATAGACAGGATAGAGACAGTCCAGAGGAGGGCAACTAAAACGGTGCAGGGTCTGCAAGAGAAGCCGTATGAGGAGAGACTAAAGGAGCTTAATATGTATACCCTTTAGGAAAGAAGGGAAAGGGGGGACATGATAGAAACTTTTAAGTACCTCAGTGGAATCAACAAAGTCCAAGAGGGTAGCATCTTTCAGAAAAAGAGACATGCAAGAACAAGGGGACATAATTTAAAGATAGAGGGGGGCGGTTCAGGGGCAATGTGAGGAAGCATTATTTCACAGAGAGGGTAGCGGATGCGTGGAACAGCCTTTCTGAGGAGGTTGTGGGGTCTAAAACTGTGGGAGAATTCAAGAATGCATGGGACAGACATAAGGCAATTCTTGTGGGGGGTAGGAAGAAATAGGATGTTGGTTAACTAGGATCTGCGGCCTATCCTGTAGGTAGGGAAATGGGCAGACTAGATGGGCCAAGCAGTCCTTATCTGCCGTCAAAGTCTATGTTTCTATGTTTCTCCATCTGGACACCTTCATGTCAAGCACATCAGTCACATCACTGAATATTACATTTGGTCTGCCTCATCCTCCCTCTCCCTTGACCCCCTCCTCTCTGAACTCACTACTCCATCTTGTAGCTACTACTGACATCGCCTACTCATCTGCTTATGCCTATTCAGCCTGGTATAAGCACAGTTCTTGAGCCCTATTTGGACTTCCCACTTGCCTGTCCAGTACTCCAGTCCTTGTTCATGACTGGATATACCCCTAGCCTAGTTCACCCATAGCATGTTTTCACCCTGAGGGATGGGTAGTCCACCCACCCCTACTCTCCCCACCCCATACTCACTCCTTTCCCACCTCCTTTCCCTTCACTTTCTCTACCATACCCACTGTCTGACTTTTATCTTATAATCTCTGTCTTCCTCTTCACCCTTTCACAACAGGTGGCTCAATCTCTCATCTCAGTTGTAACACTACATACCTGTCTTCTGTTGCTACACTATGTCCCTTAGCTCTCTGTTTTACCACTCAATTCACTACCTAGTGCATTCTCTATTTCTACGTGCCTACCACTCCAATGTACATACATGTTTTTTTTACCTGCTTACTACCTGAATTGCCACCTTAGTGTACTAAAGAGCACATTTTGTGTTCACATGTTTAAATACCTGTATATTCCTTTCAATTTGTAAATTTTCTATTTTTTGTTACCATTATTTACTGTAGTCTGTAACGGTATCATACTGTACTCTCTTCTCCCCTTCCCCCCTGGACACATCTGGAAACAAGCTATTTAGCTCAGTATGCCTTTCCTGGTGAAACTCTACAAATAAATAAATAAATAAATAAATATTCCGGTGCCCATGTTGTAACAGTGTATAAAAGTGGACACTGGCAAAATTAATTGGAGATGTGATGAGAGAGTGTGGAACATGGGGTCACTGGTAGTGGATGGTGTCAGACTGGATGTGTGAAAGCACTTTTCCTTGCAGAGTTGCTAGACACAGGCTTAATCTGGAAGACACGGTGATTAGGGCTATCACTGTACTGGACTTCAATGGAGCACTTGATGCTTTATACACTGTGATATCTGTTGCATCTCTCGGTCATGTCAACACATCAGGAATTCATCCACTGTCACTGCAAAACATGAACACATATACATATAGACACATCTGTCTATTTGTCTGCTCTATAGATATGAAGATACTTGAATGAAATCGGGTTTACCTGAGATAATATACTGGGAGCAATGATCACAGCAGTACTGTGCTGGGGAACATGGCAGGTGGTCTGTTTGATACACAGGCAATGCCAATGGCAATATGTTAATAGCACACTGCAATTAACTCCTTAATGGGGAACATAGTGGGTAGCTTTGGAGGCACATATTGGAGGACAGAGGACAAGTTGCAGAGTTTAGTGCTGATACAATGACAAACAAACAACACACCCATTTCCATAGAAACCTGACAGTTGTCAAGATTGCATACGCACACTGTATGAGGGGTGCTGGCTACCAAGGTGTATGGTGTACAACACATAACGTATATATTGAGAGCCTATTCAGCAGATTGGCTAGTCCTTGGTTTTTCCAAGCATGATTTTGGCATATTGTCAACTACTCAGTTGCTATGGAAATGGGTTTGCATTTTGTTTTTCATTGTATCACCACTTACCTCTGAAACTAATCAGCAGTGCTCCAGTAGTTGCTTCCAAAATTACCCACTGTGTTCCCCATTACAGATTTTATTCAGCTATGATATTAAGATGCTTCCATTCATATTCCATTTGTATCTAATAGGCCACCTCCCTTCTTATTCAGTAGAATAATGATTTGCTCTTTGGTTCCATTGTATTCTCTCAGGTGAACCAGCATTCATTCAGCTATAGTCATATCTATACAGCGGTATACAAAAACACAGATGCATCAATGCATATTCATATTTTCTAGTTTTGTAGTGACATTGGACACATTTCTGTTTCATTGACATGCACATGAGATTCAACAGATACCAGGGATCTTACAATAGCTTCTGCCCAACACTTCCTTGCAACTTCAGTTTGACACAGGAAACTACTTGTGGCAGCTGTGGGGATATTGCCTCAGGGACTGCTGTTTTACCAAAATCTGGCATAGGGTCCCTGGAGCACTGGGCTTTAATGCACGCTGGTGGTTGGATGCATCTTGCAGTGCTCTAAGGACATATTGAAAATTCAGCCCATTGTGTTTTTTTGACATTCAAAACCAAGCTAAATGCTGCATACCAATGCAGCAATACTTCTAAGTCCAGTTGTAGGGAACTTTCCATTTCATGAAATGTAATAGCCAAAGCCACAACTACTTCATTATCAGTCTACATCCTAACATTTGAATGTTTGAGAGCTTTTGGGAAATTGTTAAGTGTGCTCAAGACTGAGGTTTGACCCCCCCCCACAGCTGCATACTGTACATCTAAACAGGAATTGTTGATAGAAATCTTCTGCAGTCTCATATGCAATTATGACCTGAGTCATGCAAGAGGCTCTTCACCAGCTCCAATGCCTCTCAACCTCTCAATTAACAAACTGTTTTATACAAGGATAAAGGCTTTTGATAGGTCCCCGAACACTGCCCCGTCTCCACTCCAGCTTCAAGAGATGAAGCAATTAAATAATTGAATTCAACTAGGCCAGTGTTCATGGAATACCTTGCTCAAAAGCCATGTTGGCTGGGGGTCACTTAGTTATGTTTTCCAAATATTCAGAAGTGGACATGCCTCTCCAAAATCTTGGAGAGGATGAGCAGAAGAGCAATCGGTCTACAGCTGGAGAGGTCAGAAGAACCCCTCTTTAGGAATGGGAACAGCTCTACTAATTTTCCAATTAGAGGGGAACATACCAGGAACTAAAGTCCAATTTAATACATAGGTGAATAAATAGGAGCGATCTCCAGCACCCTCACCTTCATAAATCTTGCTACTAGATGATCTAACCTCAGGAATTTAGGCTTAAAAATGTTAAACATTTGTAATGCCTCTTATAGTAAGTTTATAAAATTTAAAAATTGAGTATCCACAAAAATGTAATGCTTTTCTGTCCATCCTCCCCAAAGCTGTAGATGGCATTTCTATGCCAGGAAAGTTAACAATGTATTCATTTAGTTTTTGTGCCTCAACAACATAGTCTTTAATCAAAAAAGGAACATTCCTTAAACCAAAAATGTGGAGACATGGAAGGAGTTATAACATTTTTTATCAATCTCCAATATTTCCTGGGGTAATTACTTTGTCCAGTCTTTGTTTTGTAGTAGTTAGATTTTTCTTTTCTTCTTAATTACCTAAAAACATCTATTGTAAAAAAAAATTGTAAGTTTGCCAATCCATAACATATTAAGTTTTTTTTTTGCATTCTTCCGAATTCTCTTCCTTATTGTTATGTGTTTTGGGAATTTTTCAATGACCTGGGGCAAGAGGGATTTTTTTGATTTATTTCTTATCCATGTGACATACAAGTTACCAGTTTTCCAAAAAAGAATCTGTTAAATATTATACTGCCAAGTTTAAATCAGGCATCAAATAACAATATAGTGTATGGTGGAACATTGTTATGGATAAAAATCCATAACTAGAATAGAGTTATAGTGTATGGTGGAATGTTGTTATACATGTAAAAGCATCTTTTCCCAAACGTTGTTATACTGCTTCAGACACATCAATCTATGTTTTTATGGGGCAGTAGCTACATAGCTACTGCAGTATAATAACATAAAACTGCTGCTCACACTTGTCTTTGTGATCATTTGTGCTGTCTCAGTATCTGACAGTTGAATGCTAGTCAGTTACCATCATGGTCAAAGTAATTGTTGACAGCAGGCTCCGTTACGGGAAAAGTATGGCAGCTTCTGTATTTTCAAAAGTGTTGTCTGATCAGGAAAAATTCATTATTAAACAGGAGAATAAAAGAACAGTAAAAAAAAAGAACTGTGACAAGAGACTGTTCGAAAGCTTTTTGATAGATCAGGGAGAAAGCCGTACAATATGTGACATACCTGTGGAGGAAATGGATAAACTGGTTGCCAGATTTGTATTCTGGCTTGAACGCAGAGATGGTAGTAATTATGAATCAGGCACTGTGAGAGGAATAATTGGCAGTATTGACAGGCATCTCCTAAAACAGAAATACAGCCATTCAATCTTTCATGGTAATACTGCAGATTTTAAAGAAACTTTAGCCACTCTAGCAGCCAACCAGAAGTTTTTAATGAGACTGGAGAAGGGCAACAAGCCTAACAGGGCTGAAGCCCTATTACAGGATGACATAAATCAGTTGTACGTCAGTGCTACATTGGGCTGTCAAAACGTGACTTCTCTCCTGAACACTGTATTTTTTAACTATGGTCTGTTTTTTGCCCTGCACACAAGAGAGCAACATTCATTACAGTGGGGGTGACTTATAGCTGGCAAGGGACACTGATGGGCAACAGTATTTGGAATACAGCTCTTTTGACCTGGAGTAGCGGACCTCTGGTGAGAGGTGGTACCTGTGTGTATAAACCCATTTTTAGAAGTTTTAAATACTTGAATTGTGTGACGTTGTATGCTGTTTCCCAAGCTATACTAGATAGCTGGTGACATTCTTGCACTGTTTACAATTGCTGTGGCTATTCTCTGAGCACTCTGGGATACTGGTGGTACTATCCAGTTCTCCTGTGCTCCATGGAAACAGTAACAACTAACAGCAGTGTTTAAACACCTGGGGGATAATTTATAGCTTACATAGCTCCTGTAAGGGCTTTTTAAGCACTATTTGTGTGTTTTTCAGCATACATTTTACCAAACAGCATGAGCACTAAACCGGAACTAGGAAGTGCTTGAACTTCCGGTTTAGGCGATTATAAGGCTCACACCTGCGAGTAGGGCGAGCCGATGTGGGGCCACACATGGAGACGCATGCAGAGACACATGCATCTGCACGTGTTAGCTGTGTCTGCTGGAGACACTGGCAGCTGAGCCAGGGTACCGGTTAGTAACTGCAGGAATTAGTAGCCTGTAATTCAAGCATCAACATGGATATTAATGAAAGGTTTGTCTCATTACAGACAGGTGAGATATCTATGCTATGTATACTGTGCAATAAATTTTATTTGGAGACTCAGTCAGGATTTGATGGCCTGAAATGTGAACAATGTGTTGATATTCTCTCCCTAAAAGAAACAAAGTCTGGTCAGAACCAACAAGGCAGCATAATGCTATTTTCAGTGTCAGTGGCTCAGCAGATTGAACCCTCACCTCTGAGGCTAGAAGATCAGAAGGCTATAGGTTTTATACCCACATCAGGCACTTGGGTTAAATCCCAGTACATGCCCTGTAGTGCAGCATGAGGGGTTTGCTTCACTTATGAGGTGCCATCTTTTAGATGAGGTGTTAAACTGAGGTCCCTTCTGCATGGTCTGGTGGTTGTTGAGGTGGGCATTAAAAAGCCTATGACTCTCCTTGAAAAGAACAGGGGCATTTCCCTGGTGTCCTGGCCAGTTTACCCATTCAGTAAAATACCACCAACAGCTTCATCGGGTTCAATTGCAGTTGGTTACCATCTGTACCCAACCCTGGTCACCCCTGAAATTTACTGCTGGGCCTGTTAATAAAAAAAATCATTTCCTGTTGTGCAGTGGCACCATTGTTGTCCAATCTCCTGTCCCAGTAGTAACAAATAATTATTTTGCTGCAATATAAGGCCTGTCAGATCCAGTGGTACAGAGGGATGAGGTGCTAGGTGCCTTATTGCCTGCCACATCAGTGATTCAAATTCAAGAATATGCCAGATTGCCACGGGTTGGAAAGCAGACTGAACATTCATCACATAGCTGTCCTGTCCCTTCATGGAAAGGCATGTTGACTTGACCTTTGGCTTCCCCTAGGTGAAGGCAGTAGCTCAAGAAAGGGAAAAATGCAGAAATGGCTAAAGCAGGCTCCATAAAGCCCTACCCAGCTACTTGTGTCCCACATGACCACCTGGATGACTGGCTCAGTTGTGAATGTAAGTGACTGGGTGGGGATAAGGATGACTTTCCTTTTTCTGGCCACCCTAATATGGGGAAGGGAGGCAATCCATAGGAACTTTGGGCTCTGTGGTTTGGGATGGAGGAGTGATGGACTGGGGAAGTAGGGTTAGGGCTGAGAGCCTGCCCAAGTCAACTGGCAAAGTGAAACACTTTATGGAGGAGGGAAAATGCTGCAGTATGAATGACCTTAACACATATAGTATACACAACCCTCCCATAATGGGTGCAGATGCACTGTTACAGTAAACCTATCTAGTATAGGTAATAATTTACAAGGTCTCTTACCAGCGAACTACAGAGCCAGAGGTAGGAGACATAAAGGAATGGCATTTCTTAAACCTGTAGAATAAAATAGAGGAAAGGGGTTACAAAGGATCCTCAGTTCTTAGAGAGTTACTAGGAAGGATAAAACAGGGTATATCATAATACTTATCTGATGGGGAAGGAGTTCACATCCTGTGAGACCTGTGAAAGTAAAGAGAAGAACGTTAATATGGAGTAAATACAGTAGTGGGAACAACAGAGAGGAGAGAGATGAAATGAGTATAGCACAGTGTAAGACGCAAAACAATACAGCTGTAGAGGGATTAATTAAATTAAATGAAGTAAAAGATAGAGATAAGCTTAATTTAAGTATTATGCTAACATCAGCAATTGTTTACCATGAGTGTCAAAAACAAAGCCCCCCCAAAAAACAGAATAATGAAATGCGTGTTACCATTGGAAAAGCTGTTCCTGTGTTTCCACCTTGACTTGCATGTTGGTGCTGGCCCAAGTGGGAGCACGCCAGGCATGTTGCTGGAAAGTAAATATTGCACATTGCATGTAAACCTGAATCTAAGAGTGCTGAGCATTCTTTTCTTTTGTTATTACAAGCTGGTTGCTTTGCTTATGCACCACCTTTTCCTTTACTTGTTCACCACTCTACACTACTTACACAATAGCCACAGCACTGACCCCTGACCATCACAGGACTGACCATCCCACCCCTGACCATCGCAGGACTGTACCCCCTCAGACAGTCACAGGACTGATACCCTCCACTGTCAGTCACAGCACTGGGAACCCATGCCTGACAGTCACAGAACTTATCCCCATTCCCAACAATCACAGCACTACATCACACCACCATGACATCACTATACCTATATCCCTGACAGTCACATGGATGACACTTTCCACAACCAAGCCCCCCTCCCTCGAGCAGTCACTTAATTTGGCACCTTATACAACCTTCCTGCCACATGTACAACTTCCTGCAAATGCTAACTATGCCTCAAAGTTGTAGAACTGCACAGAAGCAGACCTCCCAAAAGTCAAAAGAATGACCCTTACTTTGATAGTCACATACATGACACCCTATCCCTGACATTAACATAACAGGCCCTCCTCCTGACAATCAATGGACTGTACCACTGCTCTAACAGTTACAGTACTGACACCATCCATCATCAGTCACAGTAATAACCATCCCCCAACAGTCATTGGATTGGACCCCCCCACACACACAATCACTGGACTGTTTCCCCAGTCACAGGACTTTAACCCCCCACAGTCACAGGACTGTAGCACCCCAACAGTAGTAGGACTGTATCACCCCCCCCCACAAGCACGGGATTGAACCCCCCCATCACAGGACTGTATCACCCCACTGACAGTCACAGGACTAACACCCTCCACTGACAATCTTGACAATGACTACCCACCTCTGGCAGTCACAGCACTGATCCACACCCCTGAGAGTCACAACACTTTCTCAGTATTCCCAATAGCCACCGAACTGCTGTCCTACCCAACCCCCCAACCTGTCAGTCACAACAATGACCATACACCCACAGCACAAATCCCCAGTCCCCCATAGTAACATCACCAGTCACAGTACTGCAGCCTACCCCATCTTACAGCACTGATCATCAATCCAACAGTCACACCACAGACACCTCACCCCCAAATGTCACAGAACTGACACCTCCTACCATCAGTCACAGCACTAATTCCCATCCCCTGACAAAAACAGCACTGACCTACTACTCCTAACAGTCACCACACTGACCCCCACCCACAACAGCCACAGCACTGCCTCCTCACCCACAACGGTCACAGGACTGCCACCCCAACCCCCCGACAGTCACAGAATTGTACCACCCTTCAATAGTCACAGAACTAACACCTTCTAACATCAGTCACAGTGGCCACCTAAACGACAGTCACAGTGCTGATCCACATCCCCCAACAGTGACAGCACTTACCTGTAACCCCAAGAGTCACAACTTTACCCACCACGACAGTCAAAGCATTGTTTCCCTACGTCTACGACAATCATAGGGCTGATACCCTCTACAGACAGCACAGCAGTAATCCCCATGCCCACAGTCACAACACTCCTCCCCCCCACTGTCAAACGTTGCAGTCCTGCCTCCCATTTGACAGTCATGGCACTGACCACCCACCCCTTGACAATAACTACACTGGCTCCTCACCCACAACTGTTAAAACACCAACACCCCCAACCACAACAATTACAGTACTGACGCCCACCATTAGCACAACACTCCCTCTGAACCTCCTTCAACAGTCGTAGTACTTACCTGTCCTCTTACAGCAATGCTCCGACAGTCACAGCACTGACAACCAGTCACTGGCAGCCCCAGAACTGACCACACCTCAGTCATTACATTTTAAAAATAAGTTGTTCGGAAAAGGGCGCCAATTTTCAAATGCCATTGGCAGACGAATGGAGATAGTTTTTTACGGACTGCTCTTAGCCCTGAAACACTGTGCAATTCCCTCCAGCAGAAAGGAGCTTTAATTATCTAACTGCTCCTAGCATGAAATACTGTATATTTCTCTCCTGCAGAATGGAGCTTTAATTTTGCTGATACCTATAACTTTAACTGCTGTTAATATTGTTGTTATCCTCTAGTGTGTTCAATTCGAATTATATTTACTTGCAGCTCACTACCCGTTTCAAACAGCGCTGCTTTTGAGATTTAATCCTGTAGTGTGCTCAATTCGAATTATATTTACTTGCAGCTCGCTACCCGTTTCAAACAGCGTTGCTTTTGAGATTTAATCCTGTAGTCCTTACCAAATTAATGTCTCTAGTACTCTGTTAACCCACTCTTGTAATTGTACACTGCGCCAAAGGTTAGCAAGCCCCTCCATTGCTCTTACCTATTTATTCTGTCCTCCCAGCTCCTGTGTCCATCGTGGAGGTCATGAGGGTAGCCAAATAGCCCTCCCAGACGGGCGGGACCCCGAGCTATCACAAGCAGGTATGGCACAGCTGAGCTCTTTCAACAAAGGAAGCCCCACTGATGCTTCACGTCATCTCCCCGCCACCCCACCACCCTTGGCAAACTCTGAGCTATATAGGGATGATCACATGCCGAAAAAAAACAATCAGCTCACTTTACCATTTGCAGGCTATACCGAGAATCCACTAGTGGCCACTACACTCAGGTGTCAGCATTAATAAGCCCATCTCAACCCTTGCACTGCTGCCTCTCTATGTTGATTCAACTTCACCTAATAACCCCCTTTACCCTCATCCCCTGGGTGTCCCTCTCACCAGCTAATTACCCTACCCTACCAGCCTGCCAAGTACCATGTATCAAGCTGCAGACATATATTGGTACCTCTACTACCATAGCTGTTTCACACCATGGCCACTTCACCCAGACACTATTAATTGGCCCTGGGCTAATCTCCCCTACCTTCTGAATTAGCCACCTCATCCTGCTTCCACATGCTCAGAGATATAAAGCCTATATAGCCAAGCCCATTACTGTTTCTAAAAAGCTTCAGTGGGTGGCCCATCATACCAAACTCCTAGCCACCCTACTACTTCTCCTTGCTGGTGATATTGAGCTTAACCCCAGACCCTCCCACCACAACACCCCTAACCCCTCCATCCCACTCCAACTCCCCTCAGGCCTTAAACTGATTCACCTAAATATTTGTAGCCTCCTACGCAAAATAACCTTGCTTCAAACTCTCATCTTGTCCCTCAGCCCAGATATCCTGATCATCTCCGAAATCTGGCTGAAGCCACATAACCCTGACACAGAATTTGCTATACCCAGCTATACTCTGCTCCAGCATGACCGTATGGGCAAAAAAGGGGGTGGCTTGGCTATGTGCATCGCCTCCACCACCCAGTGTTCCTCGGTTGCCCTATCCATACCTTCGCAGTCCATCAACACCTTAATGGTAAAACTCTCCCTCCTCCACTCAATTCCAATTTACATAGCAGGTACATACTGCACTCCTGACACCACCACACCTACCATACTTGACCACCTGGGTTCCTTAAACTCCCTGGCAGCAGGCCGTGAGATCCATATCCTTGGGGGATTTTAACCTGAACTGGCTTGCTGAATCTCACTCTAAATTTCATGACAAGGTGACAGCCCTAATCCTGACTCAACTAATCACCGAACCCACTTGGCTAAACCACAAAACACAAAACCGCACTCTTTTGGACTGGTTCCTCACCTCTCACCCACGCAGGATCTTAGCCTCCGGCCTCCTTCCAGATGCCCTCAGCGACCACCACGGAATCTACTCTGTATGCAAAATTTTCAGACCTAAAGCTTTCTCACCCAGAGTAACCATGACAAGATCCTACAAATCTCTGGACCTCCCCTCACTACTAAATGATTTGGGCAACACAGACTGTTCGCGCATTAGCCAATTCACCTCCATAGACGAGGCCCTGCTGTTCTTTAAGTCCAAGTTCACCGCCATCTGGGACCGTTACGCCCCCCTCAGATGTACCAGAGTTCATGGCGCTCACCTCCCATGGATCACTTCCAAAATCCTAGCCCACCTTCATATCAGAGACAAGGCCTGGAAAACCTATAAGTCCTCCAGCTCTCCGGCTGACCAGCAGATTTACCATGAGCTTTGGAATTCAAGTACCAAAATAATCCGACAAGCTAAAGCCAACTATTTCAAAGGCGCATTCAACTCCACCTCCCATCTCCCATCACAATTCTGGAAGGTGGTCAAATCACTCCTCACCCCTCCATCGCAGCCTCCCACCCCCTCCCTGCAGGTAGGTGGTCTTACAGTCACTGATCCCCAAGTTGTGGTCACTTGGCTTAACTCTCTCTTCACAACTAGCCATGTCACTCCCCTGTCCACTCCTCACCCTGCTCGGCACCCCTCCCCCTCTAACCCTCCTAGTGGCACAACCACATATCACGCCTTTTACTTCCTGCCGGTCACCCCGGTCGAGGTATATAATGCACTGGTTGCCCTTAACCCAAGGAAGGGCAAATGTCCCACTGGGCTGGACTCAAAAATGCTCCACCAATCTGCCCCTGTCATAGCTCAACCCCTGGCCGCCCTCTTTAACTTATCCTTCTCCCTAGCTGAAGTCCCCTCTGAATGGAAACATGCCATTGTAATCCCGTTTCCTAAGAGTGGAGATGCCTCAAGCCCTAACAAGTATCAGCCCATCTCCCTCCTACCGATCCTGGCCAAACTACAGGAGCGCCTGGTACTCTCTCATCTATCCTCCTTTTTGGACTCCTCCTCCTTTTTTTCCCCCTATCAGTCTGGATTTAGGAAATCCCATTCTACCACTACCTCTCTTCTCAGAATTACCGATTTCATCCTCACTGCGATGGATGCCAGCCACATCACAACTGCCATCTTCATTGACCTGACTAAAGCATTCGACACAGTGTCACACTCCTTCCTCCTGGTAAAACTTGCCAATGCTGGACTATCCAACTGGGCCACATCTTGGTTCCTCTCTTACCTCACTGGCAGATCCCAAGATGTCCGCATCGGTTCTTCAACCTCAGCGCCCCTCACAATCACCTCAGGGGTACCACAAGGCTCGCTTTTTGGCCCACTCCTGTTCTCAGTTTTCCTGAATGACCTGCCCTCTGCCTGCCCACACTCCTCTATCCACATGTATGCGGATGATACAGTGCTGTATGCATCCGGCCCCTCGCCCACAGAGGTTGCGACCAGGCTGCAGCAAGATTTTATCTCAGTCCAGCACTGGCTCCACTCAAATCACCTCCTCCTCAATGCCAAAAAAACAGTCTCACTAACCTCTGGCACAAGGCAGAGAATTTCCAGGCTACCCTCTCCGATCACATTCCACACCCAGGAAGGGTCTCCCCTTGAGAACTGCACCTCCTTCAGATACCTCGGCGTCTGGCTTGACCAGCATCTCAATTTCTCCACGCACATCGACTCCATACTCAAAAAGCTACATCCCAGGCTTGGAGCACTTTACCGGCATCGTGACAACATCCCTCTACCTGCCAGAAAGGCAATAGTGCAGAAAATGATCCTCCCTGTCCTCGACTATGGGGACGTAGTCTACTGCGCTGGCCCCAAGTCCACACTAGCCAGGCTCGACCCTCTCTTCCAGTCTTTCTGTCGTTTCACCCTGAACTGTCCCTACACCACACACCACTGTGCCCTATATCAATCTATGCACCTCACCTCTCTAGACACTCACAGAAAGGCCCACTGTGCCAAGATCCCAGCCAAGTTTTGGTCCCAGCAGCTCCTACCTCACCGATGCCCTATCCAACCCCTGCACCCAAGCTTACTCTCTCAGAAACACCGACTCTTGGACCCTAGCTGTCCCACACCGGTCTACCACCATCGGCCAGGCTGCTTTCAGCTACCGTCTTCCCTTATTGTGGAACTCCTTTCCAGCATCCATATGTCACTTTTCCTCCCTCTTGCAACTCAACTCCTTGCTCCAAGTTCATTTTGCCCCTACCTGCGCATGTGTCTAGCTGTTCTCCAGTCTCTGTGTGGAATGTCTGAGTATTATCCTCCTAGTAACTCATAAATCTGACCAACTTATTAGAGGCATTCACTATGTACCTATTGTATCATGCTGTCTCAACTGTGGCCACCTGCTATCACTCTCGACCCACTATTGTCTAGCAAACAGCACTAATCTTAGTGGTACCCCCACTATGTACTATGCAATATCAAGTGTTTTTATGCTGTCTTCAACTGTTATCCATGTTCCCCCCTCCCCCAGGATGCATCTGGAATCGAGCAGTAGTCTGCTCAGCATGCCTTCCTGGCAAAACGTTTAAATAAATAAATAAATAAGTATTGGCACCCCGTCACAGAGAGTGCAGTGGTTGAAAATTGTACAGGCCAACTAGGCAAATTCTGGTGGATTTTGTGTTAGGCTAGTAAGATTTTCCTTTAATTAGCCCTGTAGGTTGGTACTGCAGAATGTAACCAAAAAGTACAGTACTTCAGCTGGGCTAGTGGAAGAGTCTGTGGGGCTAGTAAATTTTTCCAGTCACTAGACATGCTGACTAGTGGCTGCAAAACTTAACATAGAGTCCTGGAGTGAGCGATACCATCCACAAGATGGCCCTCTCCCCCTTTACCCTCTTCTGGTTTTACTGATTTTAATTTATGAAAGTGATAATTCATAGACTGAAAATGTGTTATGTTCCTTTGTCATATTATGTAGATTTGTTGCTGTTGTGCGGTGCCCAGAGCCTCCGGTATTAGGCACCTGAAAAATAAAATTTGCCTTGCCTCTAGACATTCCTGCCCAGTGACCAGCCCTAAAGCTGAGCACCCTGCTAACAGTAGGAAAACCTACATCCCAGTCCTCCTCCCAAAACAGGACCACTCTTCCAATACCAGTGCAACTCTCTATATTAAACTTTACACTGCTTGTTAAACAGGCTTGTAGCACTACTTCTAGGGTTAACAACCCCTGCCTGTATTATTATCCACAGGTTGAGGGGCCTGGGTTTGTAACTAGTTAGTACCAGGGTTTGCTCACCCACAGTAAACACAGTATTTTGGTAGCTCCACTCAGAGTAAGGTTTCAGTGGGTATTTATTAAATTTGCTACAGCCCTCTGGGAAGCTATAACTACTGACTACCTCACCTAGTGGCCCTATACCTTGGAACAAGCAATAATCTCTCACAACATTCACAATACATTTGTCAACAGACATTAATGATATGCTCATAGGCTTCCCACTTACCATGATCTGGGCTTCAGTGTTACCTCCTAGAGCCCCTGCAAACAATGGTTATCAGGCACGCATGTTCAGGAATATTCCAAACACAGTAACAGATCACCAGTAAACTTCCATGAGGCAATATAACACCACAACATCAATCAGGTTTATTAGGGGAGGATAACAAGGAAGGGGCAAATCTGGTCAAATGATTTTATCCTTACTGGTTTGAGCCAGGATACTGGCATGCATTTAGTTCCACTTTACAGTTCTATAAGTATACTAGGTACCCAGATGGAAAACAAGCTAGCCTAAATGGTGCCTGGGGTTGTATCTATTGTTGGGACCCTTGATGAAAGAAGACATGATGATTTGGCATGCAGTTTCATTTGTGTCCAGTGGCTGGATGGGCCAGTGTCTTGATCCATTAAACTAGCAGTGAAATGGAGATTAGGTGGTACCACAATGATTATTAAAGCTTGCCTTGGAGCTACCCTGATTTCTACTCACTGTACCCAGACACCAGAAATGAGCCAATGAAATAAGACCTGTGGATATGTTTCTTGAAGCAGGGGGGAGGGTTCCCTCATGGTCCTTGTAGAGCAGCTGGTCTGGTGATACAGGAGCAAATGACTGAGGCCGATTTCACATAGCCCAAGGCCGAATGGCATAGCAGAGTCAATGAGTAAAACTGCAAACTGAATATCTTGAACTGTCCGGCTGCACAAACACTTCTGCAAGTTTTACACATCTATATGTAAGAATTACAGGAAATACAAACTCACACATACCCCCATAATGCAGAGCATCATGGGCTGTATATGCAAATCACCACAGAATATTAAGCTGGTTCAACTTTAAGCAAAATTGCATGGTATCAAATGGCCTCTCATACAGTCTGCAAAGGATGCCAACAGAAGATACATACACATGTTTCATCCTACCAGGACTCATCAATGTACCTTGTCTGTGTAACACCCCAGTGGAATGAACCAGCTACCCTAAGATGGTCTGTCTGGGTTACATTGTGGTGAGCCCAATAAAAACAAAAAGGCAAGCAAAAAGACAAAGAACCTTAGTGTGCAAGCACTGAGGCAATGGTTACCCCAAAGGGCATTGACCAGGCAGCCAAGGTTCAAAGAAATACAAAATCACACATACCCCCATAATGCAGAGCATCATGGGCTGTATATGCAGATCACCACAGAATATTATGCTGGTTCAACTTTAAGCAAAAATGCATGGTGCCAAAAAGCCTCTCATACAGTTTACAAAGGGTGCCAACAGAAGACACATATTTTGTCCTACCAGGACTCATCAGTGTGCCTTGTCTGTATAACACCCCAGTGGAATGAACCAGCTACCCTAAGATGTTCTGTCTGGGTTACGTTATATGTAAGGGTGCTGCTGGTTCCTCCCTGGTCCTTCCGGTAGCTTGCAGGCTGATCCTCAATACTGCCTTTTGCTGCATGAATCCCCACATGTCACACACTGCAGCTTGCACCAACTGATGCACCTTAGGCCAGGCGGTGACCTGGGGGATTCATTGGGAGGATGCCCAAGAGGTACAGCTGACATATGGGATGACTACCAGGTAAGTCCCCCGAAGGGGGGTGTTACGTGCAGTCTCTCAGTACTGGTGCTGTGTACCCACAAAAGACTAGCAGCTATAGTCACTCAGATTTGTGTCTGGAAGGTAAGAATTTGAAGTCTTCTGCTGAGCACCTGGCTAGGAGTAGGAAAACCCACATCCCAGACCCTCCTCACTCACAAGACCACTCTTCAGTACTAGTACAGCTCTAGATCAATGGCAAATGGCAGGAATAAACAATTACACCTGTTCTTTGTCCCATTCCAAAGAACAGCTCTGCAATTTAAAAAACAGGCTTTTGAATCTGCTGCATTAGCCACATAGTTCCACATGGCACTTGTGCTGTTTTATTAAAACTGGTTTTGAAATAATAGTTTGTCACCTATTATTGTGAGTTTACCCACAGCACTGTGCATGGTCTTCTCAATTGTGTTGCACTAAGGCTGCTGTAGTAATGATGTCATGTGCTGTATCATTCTGAGAGCCTGTATCTATCTGCTGAACAGCTCAGAAAGGTCTTGCTGCATGTTAGTAGTGTACTAGTATTTTATGAGGGGGCTGATAACTTTAACCTTTGGTGTGCTTGACTGGACACATGGCAGTTATGGTGCTGTTCAGCTCTGAACAAGCTGCTGGCAATCTTTGTTGTTTACTGCACTAACCTGCTGGAATGCTACTCAGAGTTCCTGTGTTGATAAATGGTCTCCATAGAGACAATTATGCAAAGTAGCACCCATATGATGTCCTTATAGCATTGTTTGACCAGGCAGAAAGACATTGAACATAGAACAGACAACCTTCTGACTTCCTTTTCGGAGGCTGAAACTCCAGGAGGAGAAAATAGTGTTCACATTAAAATCATTTCCCCAAACAGCTACAGTATTGCTAGATACTAGGAACAAAACTGGGAAAAGGAGCAATGCAGCAGAACACTACAAACCATTTGTCATTGATCTTAAATTGTTTGTTAAACAGGCTTCTGGAATGTATAATGTCACAGCTGTTTAAGTTAAGGAAGAAATATTTACAGTCTCTCAGGTGATGTGTACCAACAGCAGCTTTTGCTTACCTAGATGTATTTTTAAAAATCCTGCAGTTCTGTTTAATTTCTTCTGAGTTCCACATAGGCTGTTACACTCTGACTCAGGAACTACAATCCATTTAGCCTGTATGACTCAAATTCCTCAAGGTCCTAGTGCCAGCCTGATAAGAAACTGACAACAAACTATGCTTGAAAAAGGTGAGCAAATCCTGTGTTTTTATAAAAAACTGTAGAGAAATATTTCTTCAGTGCCCCAGCAGGAGGGGGAGGAGAGGGGGGGGTTGTCAGGTCTGCAGATGGCAGAGCCAGTGGAAAGCCAATGCTGGGAAAATGACCGTAGCTATGTGGAGGGACACATGATAGCGTTCCTATCCACCTTTCTTTTCTACTTCATAGCAATAAGACAGCATGGCTATGCATGCTACATTAAAAATTAAGAAACTAGAACAAATCATCAGTAATTTGAATGGCAAACAAAATGAGGGTGATATGAATGAAAAATTGTCTAGGTCCCCCATCTCGGCTTTAAAACAACTTAATAAACCCCAATTAGATAGCCAAAAAAGAGCAAGGCAAACAGTCAGCAGTACTGAAGAGGAGGAATGGATCCTAGTACAAAATAAAAAAAGATGCAAAAAAGGTAGAAGATGTATGGAATTCTCTATCCCATTAGAGAATAGATATCTATCCTTACACTTAGATGAGAATGAACCAAACCAAAACCATAGTGACAGCCTCAGTAATAATTTAGAGGGAGACAAGTGAGAGAGTTTTAGCAAATAACAATCCTAGTTTCCCCGAGAGCAACAAGGCTCAAATTGGTTCTGAATATGTAAGTCCAGCATCAGGAGCAACTACCTCAAACAACCTGGTTCAAATTTCCCAGACAGTGCTACTACCCCCTGATGCAGCATCCAAAAAGCCCAGTATAAGTATGAATAAAACAAATCAAGATGGCATGAATCAAGGAACAGACCGGTTATAATCCTTGGAGATGCCATCATCAAGTACACTGGTGGCCACATTTGCAAAAGGGACAAGATTAACACCATGTGTCTGAGTTATAGAGGGGTCTGGATTAGAGACTTAGATCATATTGCCCCTAATGTTATTAAAAATGCAGGTCAAAATCCTTTAGTAGTAATACATGTGGGAACTCATGACATCAATAAGTTCACAATTGATGACATAAAAGAAGATTTTAAAAAACTAACTGACAATCTCAGACAGAATGGCTGTGAAATTTGCATCTCAGAAATCCTTCCTGTCCCTAGAGCCAATAGGACCACCCAGAATAAAATAAAGCAGATTAATGAATGACTCCGTAAATGGTGTCTCCAAAATTAATTCAAGTGTATCACACATTGGCAGGGATTCTCAGGAGATAATAGTCTATATTGCTGGGACGGTCTACACCTTAATAAGAAGGGAGCAGCAGTCTTAGGAAATTCAATTGTGAAAACCACTGAACTTTGTTTAAACTAAGCACGATGGGGCAAATAGGGAAGGCTTTATTACCCCCTGACCATACATCAAGTACCTATATGATCCTGGTAACAAATGCTAGAAGCCTAAACATTGTGAAGATATCAGAATTAACCAAGATACTAATTGATAAGGAAATTGATACAGCAGCAATATCAGAAACTTGGTGGAATGATTCCTCAAATTGGTATACTAACATCCCAGACTATTCAATTTTCATGAAGAATAGGAACAATAAAAAAGGGAGCAGAGTCTGCTTGTATGTGTCCAATAAAATAAAAGCATCTGAATATAGCCTTAATAATTATCCTTCAGACATAGGATTGTGTGCCAAAATCCAACCTAAAAATGGGAAATGTTTTTAGTAGCAAATTATTACAGACCGCCATCTGCAGATTTAAATCATGATCAACAATTAATTACAGAAATTGGACAGCTGGCATCAGTTTTAGACTTAATTGCTGTAGGGGATTTTAATCTCCAAGGGATTAACTGGAAGAATCTTGAAACAAAAATAACTTTGGAAGGACTAATCTTAGATTCATTTATAAACTCTGGGCTAGAACAATTGGTACGCAAACCAACCAGGGGATCTAATATCTTGGACCTGGTGTTAACAAATGTAGAGCAAGAACTATCTATTCTATTAGTGAACCAATTGGAAATAGTAATCACAACACTATTATATTTAACATTAATGAACATAAACTCAGCACTGGCTGAGTTAGCTACTGTTATAACTATAATACAGCTGATTACATAAAAATCAATAATGCACTAAAGAGCTATAACTGGGAAACACTATTTAGTGATCTGAGCATTGCCCAAAGCTACACACTT
The DNA here is from genome assembly GCA_016271365.2 of Neoceratodus forsteri. Taxonomy (NCBI): domain Eukaryota; kingdom Metazoa; phylum Chordata; order Ceratodontiformes; family Ceratodontidae; genus Neoceratodus; species Neoceratodus forsteri. Next base: position 1,546,553,125 of record CM057455.1, on the reverse strand, counting down.
GTTAAATCAATAATCAGTGAATTAGAAAAATTATATGTCCCAATCAAGAAAACACACAATCATAAGGGCAAAATTCCAACATGGCTTACCAAGGCTTTCAGAAGCCAAATTAACTGCAATGAGCGAGCATTTCAAAAAATGAAGAAAAATCTAAACTCTATAAATATCTCTGAGTATAGACATCAATTGAAAAAAACCAAAAAATATCATAAAGAAAGAAAGAAAGGAGAAATATAGAAACAAAATTGGCTTTAACAAAAAACCCTAAAGCATTCTTTTCCTATATGAATAAAAATAAAGAGCAGGGTACTGACTCAATTGTGCTAAATGAAAATGGGACTGATTTAACTGATCCTGTAGATATAGATAATACATTGAGCCAGTACTTTGGAACAGTATTTAATAAGGATCCCAAGGTTATTGCACAAAGACCAGGTAACTTACAAACCAAACTAATAACCACAGACAAAATAGTAGTAGCAATTAGAGAACCAAGAGCTGATTCAGCAACTGGGCCAGATGGAATAAACCCCCAAATAATTAAAAATGCAATGTCATCAATCTCTCTACCACTCAACCTAATATTCAATAACTCATTATCTTCTGGATGTCTCCCTAATGACTGGAAGCAAGTTGTTGTAGTTCCATAATATAAAAAAATGGAAGTAGGAAGGATGCTGAAAACTATAGACCAATCAGTCTTACATCGGTGGTATGTAAAACTATGGAGAGAATTCTCAAAAAAAGATTAGAAAATGAGATGGATAAATCTGGACTATGAGACCCAAGACAACATGGATTTGTAAAAGGGAGATCCTGCACAACTAATCTTACTGGCTTTTATGAACCAATGAGTAGATCACTCGACATGGGTATACCAGTAGACATTATTTATTTGGATTTCAAAAAGGCCTTTGATATGGTATCACATTACATTCTGGTTCAAAAATTGATTGACATTAAGTTTGATTATCATATCACCAACTGGATTGCTGACTGGCTAACCAACAGAGGTCAGGTTGTTGGAATACATAATGTCCACTCAGAACCAATATTATTGTCAAGTGGGATACCCCAGGAATCTGTCCTGGGCCTGTTACTGTTTGGTATATATATCTCAGATATCAATGAGGGAATTATAAGTAACATCAGTAAATTTGCTGACTACTCTAAAATTGGAGAAGTTAATGACAAAACTAAGACCCTAGTAATACAGAATGACATTACAACACTGGAAAAATGGGCTAAAAATAATAATATGTCCTTTAATGAAGAAGAATGCATAGTCATGCATTTAGGACCCTGGAATCAGTGTTCTGAATATTATTCAAACAATAAACAAATTAAGAAATCTAATTCAGAAAAAGACTTAGGAATTTTAATAAATAACCAGTTAATGCCAGGGAACCACTGCAGACATATTGCCCTTAGATCCCACTATATCCTAAATTCAATCAAAAAGTCATCCATTAACAAGCAGGAAACATGCCTCAGGGCTCTGTATAATTCATATATCAGACCTCATTTAGATTATGCCACTGCTTTTTGGGCACCTTATCTCATTAAAGGCAAGAAGCTATTGGAGGGAGTGCAGAGACAGACTACTAAACATATCCCAAGACTAAAAGGTCTATCTTATAGGGAAAGGTGTAGGCAATTAAAATTGTATGATCTTGAGATAAGGCGTAATAGAGGGGACCTACTCTTACTATATAAAATACTTCAGGATGAGCAACTAATGCAAGAAAGTGGGATTAGATGTGCTACAAAACCAAGTATACTTAGATGCAATACTCGACAACTATATGTTCAAAGGGCTATAAGCAATACAAGGAAATACTTCTATTCTATCAGAGCTACTAAACTATGGCATAAACTGCCACAATCTGTAGTGAGCTCCGGTAGCTTTGAACAATTTAAGAATTCATTATATAAATATATTACGGGTACCTAAATATACTCCCACTAGGTGTGGGAGGCAGACTTGATGGGTCTTTGGCCTCTTTCTACCTTGAAAAACTGTGTAAACCTTGTAAACTAAAACACGTAGTGAAGAAAAATCAAGAGACATCCGAGCTGTGAGACCTCAGATGTACGAGAACAAAGAAAATCACCAGCGATGCCCTGTTGCTTGTTATATACTGTATAAAAGCCAGAGACCAGACAAAATGCAGCAGAAGGATTTACTATTTTACTAGGCTCCAAATGTAAACCTCAAGAAAGGATTTTCAAAATGGTACCGGGCTTTACCAGTGGGGGAAAATAAAATAAGATTGAAGATAAAGAAAATGAAACTTCAGGCTGGTCTACCGCAGAATAAATGCATAACCAAACATTCAACATGCAAAACAGCCATACAGATGTTGGTAGATGGGGACGTACCCCCCCCCCCGCACTGAGGTTCAATAAGTTTCTGGGCACATCTGCCTGCAATCTATAAATAATTGCAGTGTGCTCAGTGAAAAAAAGAAGAAACACAACTGCCACATCCTTGGGGGCACAGCAAAATCAGACGAGCAGCCCTCAACTTCCTCAGCCTCAATATGTATGACAGCCTGCTCTGCAATGCCTCCTAAAATAAACCAGCCAAACTTCTTCCCTGAGATGGCAAATTTCAACCTGTTTGGTGAGAACTGTATATTCCAACAAGGTTTCACCATTAATTATATATATATATATATATATATATATATATATATATATATATATATATATATATATATATATATACATATATATAACTACCTAGTTTTTAGTTTTTTATTCTTGTTATTTATGTTGTCACAGCAGTGCTTAAGCGTCATCAAGTGTTCGGTAAAGCACTGGGAAACATTAACGTTAACTTTAACGTTGCAGTGTTGAAGCGTTAACTGGAATGTGATTTCGATTATGTGGTTTTCGACCATGCAGTATGTGTGCTGATTCCATTTTGATTAAGGGCTGTGTCTTTCGTTACGTTCCTGTAGTAGCTGCCAGGGGATGTTTTCTGAGTTTTAACATCGAGACTGAGATCGTTCAGCTTCTTTCTCTGTGCCAGCTGGAAAGAATTGTGACTTGGATTTTATCTCAGCTGTGGCATTAAAACTGACCTGAGGTATGTACTGTGCTCCTTGGGGGTGCCTGGAATTTAAAGGGGTCTCTTGCCAGATGCAGTAAAGCCTGAATGCCGAGTTTTGTAACTGTTGCTGGTCTGGCATTTTTCTGATACTGTTTGCTTAACTGAGATTGGGAGACTATTGCCCCTGTATGATGAAACTGTGTTGGTGGGGACAGAAGGCTGTGAGCTGGTTTTCTTGAAGCCTCCCTGAAGTATCTGGGTGGCATTTTTATCTGCAGTGGCCTAAGTAGGGTTAGCTGAATTGACTAACCCCGAGGTGGACACTGGGGGCAGCCAGTCTCTCTGGGGGGTCAGGGGTATTAACTGTAAGGTACATGCTCCCTGAGTTCCTGAAGCGGTGGTGGGCTAACTGACGGTGGTTGGATTGTCCCACTTCTTAAGTGAAGAGATTTGATGGTGCTCCTGTGTCCTCCTTGGGGTGGTTTTTCGGGTTTGGCAATTTAACCCATTAGTGGACTGCAACAAGAATATTGCCATGCTGCCAGATGTCCCCTTAAAAAGCTTGAATTAGTGCTGCCATGGACTGTTACTTTCCTATCAAGGAGTTTTATTTTATTTGTATTTTTTGGACTGGCTGTGAGAGAGCCTGTTTCTTTTTTCTTTTATTTGTAATTTTTAAGTAATTACATATTATATAATCTGCTTTAAATGTGGCTGTGAGAGGGCTATGTTTTTTGGTTTAATTTTAAGTTATTGTTAGGGGTGGTGAGAGCCCCCTGTCAAGACTCACTTTTCCTCCTATTATTATTAACTTAAAACTCACTGATTGGAGAGCGTAAGTAGGACATTCAGTCATTTACTGCTGCTTGTAAGTTCTTTTTACATTTTTGTGTTTAGGGAGGGGGGTATTTATGTAGTTTGGGTATTTATTGGGTGAGAGCGGCTATCCTAGTGGAGTTATTTTATAGTACGAGAAAGTTCTAACTTTGTTGTTGTGGGTTCTCATCTATTGAGTTTTGGTGGTTAATTAGCCGGTGGAATGTGTCTGTTTTCCCCTTGGACGTGCAATATTCATCCTCTGCTCTCTGTGCCCTCTGCCTGTTCCCCCCACACCTCTGACTTTTTCTATCTACCAGCACTATCATGCACTGGGCATTGTATGTAGGAGGGTTGGTGGTGGTGGGGGTGAGAGGAGTGGACATCGGAGGAAGAATAAGCAGATCTCTCACATAGGGCTGGTTAGGTTTACAAGATGCCCTGGGGCGAAATGGAGCCTAGAACGTGGTGTTCCATGTCTAGTCTCCATACCCAAGGGCACCACTTTTTTTGATTGGCAAGTAGCCTGGACGGCTCATGAATCCCGTCCAACTCAAGCGGTGTTGTGCAATGTCAGATCTATTAAGAAAAAAACTGCAATTATTGCGGATCTTGTTGGAACAACTGATCTGGCATGCATCACTGAGACCTGGCTGGATGAAAATGCTGGTTCTTCTTTAGAAGCAGCAGTTCCAGCTGGGTACTCGTTGATACACCGTCTGAGACTGGACTGCGGGGGGGGGGGTAGCGGTCTGTTTCAAGACCGAGCTGGGGCCTCACTGGTGTACCAGTTGAGGAGGCCAAATCCTTTGAATGTACTGTGGTAGCAGGTGTGGGTTGCAGGATAGCTCTTATCTACCATCCACCTGGGGATGAAAAGCAATTCCTGCAGGAAGTGGCGGAACTTCGCCGTCAACATGGCATTGGAGTCGCCCAGACTGATGGTTCTGGGTGACTTCAATGCCTTGGTCGATGACGAACTCTCCCCTTTTGGACAGCACTTCATCCAGTTGATGACATCACTGGGCTTCACACAGATTGTTACCTCTGCTACCCATAGCCATGGTCATTCTTTGGATTTGGTGTTCCTCCTGGGGATTGAGGCCTCCGATTTGGGGTGTAACCTGTCGGTTGATCTGATCATTACACTGTGAGGTTCAACTTTTGCACCCTCCTCTGTAGGTCTGCCCCTGTGGAACTGGTCAGTTACTGCCCTTTACGGGATGTGAACCCTGATGACCTAGCGGCGGTGATCGACCTCTTGGAGTTTCCTGTTGCCAGCTCGAGTCCAGAGCCCTTGATTTTGGCCTACAATAAGGTCATCCTCTTGACCCTGGACCTGATTGCTCCTGTCCGTGTTCGTCCTCTCCCACCTTGCCCTCGGGGCCCCTTGGTTTGATGGGTCTTTGAGGGAGTTGTGGTGACTAGGACGAAGGATAAAATGTTGCTGGTGGAAATCCACCCTGGAGGCCGATCACCTTAGATTGGTGGAGCATTATCAGACCTACCAATCAGCAATCTCCCGTAAGAAGGCAGAGTTCCTGTCCAGTGAGATTGCTTCACTCAGAATCGACCAGCTCAGCTTTTCCGAATTGTGGACAGGTTGTGCAACCCAGTCTGTCTGCAGCTCCGAAGAGCTTTCACAAATGGAGTGTGATGAGCTTGCTCAATTTTTTGCGAATAAGGTGACCAACATCAGGTCGGAGATCCTCCTGACTCATTCTGTGGGGGGATGCTGTTGGTTAGTACTCAATCACTGCACCTTGTATCTCCTGGAGTACCTTTGACCTGCTGGAGTTTGGGGATATTATCTGGATTGTCCAGGGTATGTGCCCTATGTGCTGTAGTTTGGATCCTGGCCCAACTTCCCTGATTATGAGTTGTTGTGATGTCATTGGCATGGTCCTGGCTCAGATAGTCCGGTGCTCCCTGGAATCAGGTGAGTTTCCAAGTTCCCTGAAATAGGCAGTGGTAACACCCCTTCTGAAGAAAGCTTCTTTGGACCTGGACGTTCTAGCAAACTACAGACCTATCTCGAACCTTCCCTTTATAGGGAAGGTTATTGAGAAAGTAGTGGCGATTCAAATGGAGAACCATTTGACCATCCATAATATCTACGAACCTCTCCAGTCCGGTTTTTGAAAGAGGCATAGTACTGAGACTGCGCTGGTTCGGGTGCTCAATGATTTCCTGATGGCAAGAGATTGGAGAAGCCATTCCATTCTGGTGCTCCTTGATCTCTCTTCAGCTTTTGACACTATGGACCATAGGGTGTTGCTCGAGTGCCTGAGGTTCATCTGTGGCCTGGCATGTATGGTCCTCAGGTGGTTTATATCTTTCCTCATGGGCAGAACTGAGAGAGTTGTGTCAGGGATTTTTTTCTCAGACTCACTCCCTCTGTCATGTGGGGTTTCCCAGGGCTTGGTGCTTTCCCCATGATGTTTGCAGTGTATCTGCTGCCCCACAGAGACATTGTAAGATGGTATGGGCTGAGGTTTCACTGTTATGCTGATGATACCCAGCTCTATCTGTCTTTTGCACCTGACCAGGAAAGTGCTCTCTCAGTATTTAATAAATGCCTCACCGAAATCCAGGACTGGATGAATTCAAGCTGGCTAAAGTTGAACACAGGAAAGACTGAGATAATGGTCATGGACCCTGGTCACAGGATAGAGGGGTTGAGGACTGGTTAGCCCTCTTGACTTTTTCTAGGGGGCTCCCAGATTGTTACCTCTGAATGGGTGCGTGACCTGGGAGTGGTACTCGATGATGGGCTGACCCTTCGATTTCAGGTGTCAGCAGTCATCAAGTCTGCCTTTTATGATCTTAGGAAAATTGCCAGGGTCAGGCACCTTATTCCGTCCAGCGATCTGCCTGTGTTGGTCCATGCCTTTGTGACCTTGTACCTTGACTACTGCAGCTCCTTATACTTAGGGCTTCCTGGGGTTGATATCTGCCACCTTCAGCTAGTGCAGAATGCTGCCACACAATTGTTGATGGGGTTGTTACACTTTTCACATATTACCCTTTTGCTGCGCGATCTGCACTGGCTGCCGATTCAGTGGTGGATCACCTTTAAAGTTGGTTTACTGACTTATAAAGCCCTACTTGGACTTGGTCCTGACTACGTGAAAGAGCTTCTACTATTCCTTACAGCCCTGTGCAACAGCTCCGTTTGGCTGACGAGGGGTTGCTGGAGGTTCCGAGGGTGACTTTGAAATCTTCTAGGGCCCGTGCATTTATGTTTGTGGCCCCTACCCTCTGGAATTCTCTATCCCGTCAGCTTCGGGAGTGCGTGACCGTGGGAGGTTTCAAACAGGCGCTTAAAACTTTTTTGTGGCATCAGGCTTATCATTGACTTATTGATGTTTGGAGATGCTGAGTTATATATCACTGTGACTGTTGTTTTATGGAACTATGTTTTTATTATTGTAAAGCGCCTTGTTACTTTGAAAGGCACTTAAAAATAAAGTTTATTATTATTATTATTAATATTATTACCTGGCGGATACCAGCAAAAGAAATCCTGAAGGTGTAGACACTGACAAAGGGAATCCCTTCCATTTTGTACTCTGCGGAATATGGTAAACTGTTCTCTTTAACCTTTGGCAAACTTTTTTTTTTAAATTCAGGACAAATGGGATGAAGATTGTGAGATTATGGTATGATCCTAAACCCAGAAGGACTTAATCTAATTCACTGGACTAATCTATTTATTCAAACTGCCACAAATTTTTGTTTATATTTTAAATGAGTTGCTCTACTTTGTAAATTCCATGACTCCTCATTTACTGTTTCCTTTTCCCTGTTTGTACTGTAAGTAAAAAAAAAAAACTTCTACTTGATGATCTCCGTGTGTTTACTAGACTGGGTATTACTGCTGGTGTGGTTGGGGAGGGGGAGCCGGCTGGCTGACCACTCGATGTCTCTGTGTTAGTTTTACAGCTTCTGGTGGAGTGGGGTGGCTTCGTACACTATAAAAGATAATGGATACCTTTCCCATCTGTAACAAGCATGTTGGAACATCTTCAGGTTGCTGTTGGTGACCCAACCTCTTGAGCTTCGCTCTAGAGGTTCATAAAATCACCATGGCAACCTCTGGATGAACCAACATGCTTGTTAACGATGGGAAGGTATCCATTATCCTCTGTGTTATGCTGCAGTAGCTGCATCATCATAGCTGTTCTGCTGCACTAGCTACGTAACTAATACAGCATAACAACATGAAATGCACTCGTGTATACGCGTCTCACAACTACCACCGATCAGGAAGTGGCCACAGTGGTGACAGCGAGAGTGGACGAGAGCGTCTCTGACAAAAAACATGAAAGTAAGGACTATTATGTGATTATTTTAACTTTGGATAGTGGACAATACACTATAAAAGACAATGTATGGTATACTATCTATGCCAAGCATATGTAATCATCTCAAGGTTGCCATAGCGATCAACCTCTCGCGCTGCACACTTGAGGTTCAGACGGTCACCACGGCAACCTCTCGATGAATACACATCCTTGTTATAGATAGTAGGCTATACATTATCCTCTATGTTCCCAATTAAGCTACTGTACCTCAAAATCTGTTTGAATTTAGGTTCATTAAAAAGGCTTGATCTTTTGGTAATAACCAGAAGAAAATATCACTCTGACATGAAAAAATAATATTACTGGTATTGGGATAATGGTCCCCAAATTATACATTAATGTTTTACACCCTCCAATTTTAAAGGAAACATAAACACTGTTGCTTACATTTTTTTTAAATAACTGCTAATGTGAGCATTTGTGAAGTTTGTTTAATCATCCCAGTTTTTTATTGTGTATTTGCTTTGAAATAGTCCTATTTCTTCCTTTTTTAGGGTCCCATATACTTGGATGTTGGTGCTCTTGTGCCACTGATACTGCATCACAGCTTTGCAGTCCACTAATTTGATTTGTAATATGGAAAGGAATAAATATTTTTTTTTCAACTTTGTTTTTCCCTGTGCCGCAGGTGGGGATCTACCCCAACTCTGTCCTCCAGCCATCCCACTGGCATCCCTGACAGCAGCCTGGACCAGAGGGCTACAGCTTACCCCAAGTGGTAGGGCTTCTGAGGGAGGGACTGAGATCAACCTTTGGTCTGGTCCAAATCCTACTCTGTTGGCCTCATTCATTGGGGGAGCGGCAGAGAGTGTCCCTCTGTGCTGCTGAATAGGGATTTTGCCTGTGTCAGCTCCACCCAGGTGTGGATGTGCAATGATGTGTGTGTGTATGGGTATGTGTGCTCCCACGCATGCATCACAGACATCTGCTGCCATCTGCCTCTGCGTGTTGGTCCTGGTGTTGACATACTTCCAGCCTCTGCTGGGAGTCACTCAAATGTCGGGTGCCATTGACCCCCCCCAGAGATGGAGAGCTGTCCCTGGGATGCTCATCCCACTTCCCCCAGGCCAACCCTCTTGTGCACCGGGCTCACATCTGAACCCGGATCACCAGTGCCACAAGTGGTAGTGCTACCGCTGTGCCAGTGGTCTGGCTAGGAATAAATCTTGCACCTGATTGGCTAATGTCCCTTGGTAGATGGCACTACTACCAATGGGTAGTACCTAGTGCCAATCTTGGTGCCCACTCACAGAATCTCTAAACTGATGTGCCCACATTCCATAACAACTCGAATAGCCACCATTGTTGCCCTTGGTAAATTGTCAGGGTACCAAAACAGCAGTGATGTCTAATGTACCAGAACCAAATTTCTACATTCATTTTTTTCAGTTTATGCCCAGTTTCATTCATGACAGTGATAAATCATGTAACATGCACACTGTTACAGTTAAATAGCTAATCTAGCTACTGAGATGCTGATCTGCCCCTCTCTTTGTCCCTTCTTTTTATCTCCCTCATGGTGATCTAGGTCAGGCTATTTCACTAAGCTAGCCTGTGATCCAGTGCTGTGATTCTTTTATCCTTTTGCTTTTTTAATACTTTTAATGGTGAGTGGTTTAAAAGAGAGACAGAATTGGGACAAAATCATTCCACAAGACAGGCATGCTAGACAGAGTCTACTGCTGATTAAAAACAATGCTGCCAAAAGGAAAGAGAAAGTCGGATGGGATGGATGAGTAAGTGATTCTCTTAGCCATTTGATTTTTTTTAATGCTGAGCCCTTTGTACTTTATGCAAGAAACATAGAAACATAGACTTTGATGGCAGATAAGGACATCTTGGCCCACCTAGTCTGCCCATTTCCCTACCTAGAGGAGAAGCTGCAGATCCTATTTAACTAACAGCCTATTTCTTCCTACCCCCCACAAAAATTGCCTTATGTCTGTCCCATGCATTCTTGAATTCTCCCACAGTTTTAGACCCCACAACCTCCTCAGGAAGGCTGTTCCACGTGTCCACCACCCTCTCTGTGAAAAATACTTCCTCACATTGCCCTGGCCGTCCCCTCTATCTTCAAATTGTATCCCTTGTTCTTGCACATCTCTTTTCTGAAAGATGCTACCTCTTGGACTTTGTTGATTCCACTGAGGTACTTAAATGTTTCTATCATGTCCCCCTCTCCCTCCTTTCCTCAAGGGTATACATATTAAGCTCCTTTAGCCTTTCCTCGGATGGCTTCTCTTGCAGACCCTGCACCATTTTAGTTGCCCTCCTCTGGACTGCCTCCATCCTGTCTATGTCCATGCAGAGGTGGGGTCTCCAGAACTGGACGCAGTACTCCAGATGGGGTCTCACCAACTGTCTGTACAGGGGGATAACAACTTCCTGTTTTCTGCTGGTGATGCCTCTCCCTATACATCCCAGTATCCCCCCAGCCCTCCTTACTGCCTTCTCACATTGCTTGCCAACCTTAAGGTCATCTGATATGATTACCCCCAGGTCCCTTTCCATTTTTGTTGTTGTTACTACCTCCCCCTCCATTGTGTAATCTTCCCCTGGGTTTTTGTTTCCCAGGTGCATTACTTTGCACTTCTTTGCATTGAATACAAGCTGCCATACTTCTGACCATTCCTCCAACCTTGCCAAGTCCCTTCTCATCCTTTCCACCCCTCCTTGCTTACCAACCCTGTTGCACATCTTTGTGTCATCTGCAAAGAGGCATACTTTTCCTTCCAGTCCCTCTGCAATGTCACTTATAAAGACATTAAAAAGGACTGGACCCAGTACTGAACCCTGTGGTACCCCACTAGTAACCCCTCTTTCTTGAGAGTGGACTCCATATACAATTACCTTCTGTGTCCTGTTGTTCGGCCAATGTTTTACCCAGGCTACCCCCCTGGGACCCACTCCAAGGCTGGTTAATTTGACTACTGATCTTTTGTGCGGGACTGTGTCAAATGCCTTGCTAAAGTCTAGGTAGGCCATGTCCACAGCCCCTCCCTGGTCTACTACTTTGGTCACCCAGTCAAAGAAATCAATTAGATTTGTCTGACATGACCTTCCTGTTGTGAACCCATGCTGCCTTGGGTCCTGTGCCCCACTGGCCTCTAGGTACTCAACAATTCTTTCCTTCAGAAGTGATTCCATCACTTTCCCTACCATAGAGATCAAACTGACAGGTCTGTAGTTTCCTGCCTCTGTCTTGCTCCCACTTTTGTGAAGGGGAATCATATTAGCCTTCTTCCAGTCCTCAGGTACCACACCATCCTCCCATGATTTGTTATAAAGGGTAGTCAGTGGTGTCACTAGTTCTCTGCTTAATTCTTTTAGAATTCTGGGGTGAATTCCATCTGGCCCCATTGCTTTGTCCACCTTCAGTTTTAGGAGTTCTTTCAGAACCCTTTCTTCTGTGAAAGGACTGGGATCGACCCCTATCAAGAGTGCTTCTGTTAATTGGATTAGGCACCTCCCTACTTCCTCTTTGTGAATACTGAACAGAAGTATTCATTCAGTATCCCTGCTTTTCACTGTCACTCTCTGCCCACCCACCATCCATTCTATTCAGCCTCACTATCCCTCCCTTTGTCTTTCTACGCTCCCTGATATACCTATAAAAGGTTTTATCCCCCTTCTTAACCAAGTTGGCTATCTTTTCCTCAGTTTGTGCCTTTGTTATTCTGACTACCCTCCCTGCTTCCTTCTGCCTTAACTGGTACAGTTCTCTGTCCTGCTCCTTCTGTGTTTCCTTATACTTCCTAAATGCTATCTTTTTCTCCTTAACCTTCACCGCCACTTCTTTTGAGAACCATAGTGGCTTTTTCTTTCATTTTGATTTGTTTATTTGCTTCACACAAAGGCTTTTTGCCTCTGTGATGGCAGTTTTGATGATTCCCCATTGTTGCTCCACCCCTCCTTCTAGCCTGTTTACTAGTGCTTTTCTAAGGCACTCTCCCATCTTGCCAAAGTCAGCCCTCCTGAAGTCCAGAACCCTCACTTTTGTATGGCTTGACTCTGTAGATGAGTTTATCATGAACCACACTGTTTGGTGGTCACTTGTTCCCAAATTGCTACCCACTTCTAGATCTGAGATCCTCTCAGTGTCCCCATTTGAGAGTACGAGGTCTAAGATTGCTCCCTCATGAGTAGGTTCCAAAACTAGCTGTCTGAGGCATGCCACCTGAAGGGCATCAATAATGGCCCTGCTTTTGGATGTGGCTGCAGCAAAAGTGCTCCAGTTAACATCTGGCATATTAAGGTCCCTCATCAACAGTATCTCCCCTTTCTCTACCATCCTAAGTATACCTTCTATCATATCCTTGTCCATTCCCTCCCCCTGACATGGGGATCTGTATACAACCCCTGTACGGATTGTGGTGCCATTTCCAGTCTCTAAGGTGACCCACAGTGCCTCCTCTCCTCCCTGTTTACTCTTTTGTTCAGTTGCTTTTATCCCTTCGATTACATAGAGAGCTACTCTCCCCTCTTCTGCCCTCCTTGTCTCTCCTGTAGGTTGTGTACCCTGGTATGTTAACATTCCAGTCGTGGTTCTCTGTGTACCATGTTTCTGTGACAGCTACTATATCCAGGCATCCCTCTTCCATCAAGGCCACCAGTTCAGGGAGCTTGTTGCCCAGACTATGGGCGTTGGTACTCATTACCCTCCATTTCTTGATGGCCTTACCCCTTTTTGCCCCATCCCTGTCCTTATTGCATTTGTCACTTTCTCCATTTACCCCTGTGCTTCTCCCTATTGACATCTCTATGTTGGTGTCTACCTCACTTAGTACCTTGATTTTTTTGGGAGGGGCTAGGATTTCCCTGCTCCTTTCCAGTGCCTCCCCCCTTGACTAGTTTAAATAATTGCCAATGAATTATTTAAACCTATCACCTAGGATCCTGGTTCCCCTCCTGGACAGATGCAGACCATCACGCCAGTATAGACCTGCATCCGTCCAGGTGGACCCCCATTCCCCAATGAAGCCAAATCCCTGAGCTCTGCACCAGTTTTTCAACCACTGATTGAATCCCAAGGTGTGGAGCACCCTAGCCTCATCTGTGCCATAGACAGGCAGCACCTCCGGAAAGGTTACTGTGTGTGCTATTTGTCTAAGGCCCCTCCCCATCTCCACAAATGCTTCTTGCACTGCTCTGATCCCTTTCTTAGCCAGGTCATTTGTCCCTAGGTGGACAATGACATCCAGCTCCTTCCCCTGTGCAGCTGCTCTTGTGATCCTGAGGATTCGCTCCCTGTCCCTCCAAGCCGTGGCACCAGGCAGGCACCTTACCTCCCTCTCCCCTTCCTCCCCAAGATCTACATTCCTAACAATGGAGTCCCCCACCAGGAGTTGTTTCTTTCCCCTGTGGGGTCCCATGCCACCCTCCTGTGGGTCTCCTTTGTGGAGGTTCCCAGCATCCTCCTTGGTCTCCACTGTGGGTGCCTCCATAGAGGAACCACAGTTTTCCAGAACGGCATAGAAATTGTGGAGAGGTACAACTGGAGGGATATGCCTCTGTTCCACCACCCTCACCCTCCATGAGCCCAATGTGGTCTAAACCGCTCCTCTTTCTTGGCAACCTCTGAGGCAACGGCAGTGACCCTGGTGGTCCCTGGGTGGGAGAGGAGGTCCCACAAATCCTGGCCAACTCAACCTGGAGATGAGCAATCTCCTCCCTCAGCCCAGAAAGGTGCCTGCAGATGGCACAACACTGCATCCAGAACGTCTCCCGGAAGACTGCTGCTCCACAGCCACTGCACTGCACCACTACCATCATGTCTTTTTTTCTGGTCCCCTAACTGTTGTTTGGAATACTTACTCTTTCCTCTGTTTGTTTATTTTCTTTTTTTTTCTTCCCCTACTTACTTACTGCCTCTGTGCCCTTTTAGCTCCTGATCTTTCTGTTCTAAGACAAGAAGTTCCTATATTTCTCAGTAGTCTCCTTACTTGCTCGGAGTCAGACCTCCAGCAGCTGGGGGGGGGACAGAGAGCTACTCTTGCCCTTCTAGGATGGTGAGTCTTTGGTGGCTCTGTGATCACTCACTTCCTGCTCCCAAACAGGAAGTTCCTGTTGTCAGTTAAATCCTGTGCCTATAAAAGTAGAACTGGTTTAGGGTGGGGAGGTAGAGGGAAGGGAAGGAGGGCAATATAGTCCCAGTAGAGAAGTTTTAGTTATACCAGTATCTCCTTCCTCTTGGTGTTCTGTCTGTTCTCTGGCAGAAGCTATCTAGGGCAGTGCTTAAATCTGGTTTTAACCTGGCTCCTTCTAGCCATCCTCCCCTACTTTGCAAATCTTTTTCTAGAGAGTTGTCTATGGGAGGCATTCTAACAAGGATATTCTCGATCGAGAGGTATCCTTGGCAATGTCGACCTCGGAAGCGAAGCTCGGGGTTGTCGAATAACTAAGCATACCTCGAGATCGAGAAAGATCCTTGTTGTAGTATGCCCCTCAGACAATCTTTTATAGTGTTGGGAGTCTATTCATTTCAAAACAGCGAATGGAAGCAGCATTTTTTAAAATAATGCCTTACTTGGCTTCCGTGTTGAGACTCACTCCAGCGCTACTAGCTTCCTCGCCGATGCGGCTTTTAAATCGTGCATGCGTGAATGTGTTCGATCTTGTGCTGCACCGGTGACGTACCCAGTGCAGCACAACAAGATCATGATGCACTGAGGCGAGCGCATCAGCACTGTTGGGAGCATGGATTTCCATGCTCAACAGCGTTCCACCATACACTATACTTAGTTAATTTCACAGATAACAATTCCCTTCTGACACCTGTGACAAGCACCTAGATAAGTACACAGATAACACAGATAACAGATAACAATTTACTTCAACTACTGTACCTCTGACAAACACACTAACTCTTTTTTTTTTACCCTAAATTGAAGGTCCCAGTACAAGATTTCTAGTTCTTAGTCCCAGTAGAGAAGTTTTAGTTATACCAGTAGCTCCTTCCTCTTGGTATTCTGTCTGTTTGGTTTGGAATTGTAATGTGTAGGCAGGCATGCAGTGCATGGTTGAAAAGAGAGTTGGGAGCGAGGGAGGGATGAGCAAGTGATTCGATAAGGCATGTGTGCAAAACAAGGTGACCACTGACTGAAACAGAAAGAAAGAAAGAAAGAAAAAGCTGCTTGAAGTTTTAAAATACTGCCAACGGGGGGAAGGGGGTGAAATGATTACTCTAGGTAGGTGTGCGAGAGAGCTGACCCCTGACTGAAAACAATGCTGCTGTCTGGTTGAGAAGAGAGAGAGAGAGAACAACACAGAATAATGGAGAATGTCGAGCTGTGACTTCTTACAGTACAGTTCCACTTTATATTTTAGTTTTACTTTTCAAATGACTGACATGGGTGATAGAGTTAACCCATAAGAGAAGCATTATACAGCACAAAATGCCAATTAAAGAACACCTTTGGCTAAAAAGGACTGTCACTTATAATGGATAAAACATCCATACACAGAGTGGTCAGTTAGAAAGTGGCATGTACTCTACCTGAAAAAAACAAACAAACAAAAAAAACAAGAAGATGACCAGTTGTTCCAAAGAGTCGCATATAAATGACATGCAATAAAATAAATAAAAACAGTGTGCCTCTCATAACAAAAGCTCTCCAGTCATTTCTAACAAATGGAAATCTGCAACATGCTCTGTTTTGCTACCCCCCTCCCAAAATGGGGGGACTGCTTTCTTCAGTGTAATGACTGATAGACAAAAATAAAGTAATTTGACTTTTAAAATGTACACTTTGAGGCTGAAAATATTTTTTATTGCAAAATATCACATGATAAGTGCAATAAGATACTTCAGGGAGTTGGCAGTGTGTGATCACCACACTTCTAGGGGCAATAAGGCACTCGATGGGCATGCAGTGATCACACTACTACCCAAAGCCTGTCTTATCTTATTGCTTACTGACATGGGGGGCGGCAAATGGCGTAAAACCAAAGCAACAGTCACTGTGTTGCTTTGGACATACCCAAGTGGTCTTGTGCACATGGTCAGCATCACTGTGCTGACTCTAAGCACCTGCCGTTCAAAATATTTGTTGGTCAGGAGACAGGGGGCTCAATTTTCAAAAGCCCCCATTTGCTGCAAACCCCAAAAATATGGCGCATGGGGTTTCTATAGGTTTCTATGTTACTTCATTTTAAAGTTATGAGCTATTTTGTAACCCTGATTTCACTACCCGTTCAAAACAGCCTGTATCAGTGAAGAGCTGCTCATGATGTCATCTCAGGACCTCACAGTCTAGTATTTCCTGTCAGCAAGCTTATAGGACCTGTTTCTCCAAAGTTGTAAAGATCACGTGCAATGGTTTTCACAAGTAAAACAGGCAGCACCAGTCAGGAAACATTGCTTTAAAAACTATGTGTGTTTCAGGTTTTGTAACAAAGCTGACAATATTTTGTTTATGTTTCTTTTTGTTGTGGTCCTTTTTTCCAGTGTTGCTGTATGCTGAGTCATAGGGGTTCTATGTCATAATAGCGATCGCGGAATAGTGATCGGCATTAGGGTGAGTGTACATCACCAAAAATGTATTTTGGCTATGTACACACATGGCAAATGGGAAGAGGGCACCCGAGATCTACAGGTTTCCTTCCAATGCTGGGGACTGCACAACCCCCCCACTAAAGGATTCTCAACTTCA
Source organism: Neoceratodus forsteri (assembly GCA_016271365.2). Taxonomy (NCBI): domain Eukaryota; kingdom Metazoa; phylum Chordata; order Ceratodontiformes; family Ceratodontidae; genus Neoceratodus; species Neoceratodus forsteri. The sequence goes on along the minus strand of CM057455.1, from coordinate 1,546,536,233 downwards.
GGGGGATGCATGTCAGCAAAAAAGAACCACGCCGTACCAGACCCAAACCCTGCACCCTGTACCTCTCAACCAACCACCCTCCCTGCAACACTAGCAGAGCAGCTCGGCAGTTGCCCACCACAGCTCCTCTCACATACCTTCCTTCCCCTTCCTGATCCCCACCACGCGTGTGCATGCGAGTGTGTCCTGTCGCCCTATCTCACCCCATCAGATATCCGGTTGCTACCCTGCCAGGTAGCCCTGAACACAGGTGCCATAACTGAGTTGCCATTTTTGTAAGCACTCTATTGTGGTTGCCTTGTTCACCGGGTCAGAGCAGACTGTTGTGAAGTTTGCACACTGAATAAGTTGCTGATGTGGTGAAAGGCTGAGCTCATTCACACCTATCATTCAATTGAAGCAATTTCTAAGAAAGACACTTTAAAACAATTATTGCATCTCCTTGTCAATGGGGGTGGGAGAGGTAATGCTGTTTTGAAAAATTACTAGGAGTTTCTAATCTAGCCAGCACAATGTGTTCTCCCTGTTAGGCTGTTTTGACATACATTCAGGCTCTTCTATGTTTGACTCTAAATTAAAAATATAATTTTACAAGAGCCAACACTTGCACCCCAGTAGGAATTAACACAAATAATGCCCTATTAAAACATATTGTAAAACAGACACTGACAAACAGCAGTGAAGTTACCAACATTACAATACTAGCAGAAAAATAACCCCTTGCTATAACGAACTAAAAGGGAGCCATAATCTGTATTTATTATAGCTCCCTATTCGTTGCAACAAGGGACGCTACTATGCACTACTGTTGGCTGGTGCATATGTCATTCGCACACATCAAACGCTTCCCATATGCCTTATACACTGCACTGTTATCAAAATAAAGCTGAAATCAAAAAATACCCACATCTTAACTGCTAGCTGAGACTACAAGTTAATGACAGCACCTGTAACAGGAAGGGTGGCTCAGAGCTTACATGCCCTTTATAAACACACACACACACCCAATTCACGGACTCATTCCTCCAGATATCTGTACACAGACTAGTACACTGGGCAATAGTAAAAGCAAAAAAGAAACAGACTGACAACAAGAAAAACCTGACAATAACAAAACACCTCTCCCAAATTTCAAATCTTTTTTGATGCTCTTCCTGCTTTCATAATCACCTCCATCCAACTCACAGATCACAGCTCCAGCTCCACCACATCTGACTTCCTCAGTAGGATTCAGAACCTACTGTGCATAAAATAAATTCAGTACTGGACAACATAAATTTACTGAGTAAAGATGAGAGTCGGGTGGGGGGTGGAGGAGGAGGAGGAGGAGGAGGAGCATGTTTGTAAAGCACGTGGAATCTCTGAGCCGCCATCCATATTACAGGTGTTGTCTTTAACTCCAAGTCTCAGCTAGCAGTTAAGATGTGGATATTTTTTGACTTTAGTTTTTAACTTTGTTTTCCTGACAATACAGTGTATAAGGCATATTGACAGTGTTTGAGTTGTGCGGGTGACATGTGCACTGGCCGATTGCTGGTGCCAATAGGAATTCTGAAGAACAGAAATACTGAAACACTGGGAGCCACATGAGGCATTCATTATAGTTGAGTTTTCGCTATAGCAGGGTTCACTATAGCGAAGGGCTACTGTACAACTTCCTAACAGGCACAGTAGAGTAGCATTCCAGATGGCTTCAGCAGCCTGGAAGCTTGCTGACTCAGCATCCATCAACCCTTGAGAAATGGACCACATCAAAAGGCATTATAAAATACAATTTTGTCAACCTTGTTACAAAACCTGAAACACATATGGTTTTTATAGCAATGTTTTTTGACTGGCGCTACCTGTTCTACTTTAGACAACTATTGCACATGATCTCAGTTCAGTTTATTGATTGACAGGACAGAATTGTCATTACAAAATATTGCACAATACATTTTAGTATACATAAATATACATATAACATTCTACATTGTTAAAATCCATAGAGGTACAATTACCAATAAATATACCTGGAAATTGAGTAGTACAATTAAATTGGTATTTCTACCAGTAAACTCATTCAGATGTTTATAATTAAACTATTGCACATGTCTACATCTAAGATTTAGTAACAAATATAAGCGTCACCCTTATAGTAACCTATTCGTTATTTATAATATGCAGTTTTGTATGTTCTATTTTTTTACAGAACAATGCAACACTTTCTAAAATTTCAGTATTTTTGGATTTCAATAATGCATTCACTTGATATTTAAGTTCCATGTCTAAAGTTGATAATACACTACCCAAGTACAGATTTCTTTCTTGAATATAAAGAGGACATATGATCAATAGATGTAATAGGTTGTCTTCTCCAAGTTGGCACTTGCAAATCTGTGTAATATTTTTTATCATAGAACCCTCTCACATGATCTTTAAAACATTGGAGAAACAGGTCCTATAAGCTTGTTGACAGGGCATACTAGACTGTGAGGTCCTGAGATGACATCATCAGCAGCTCTTCACTGACAGTCTGTTTTGAATAGGTAGTGCAATCAGGGTTATAAAATAGTTCATAACTTTAAAATGAAGTAACATAGAAATCTAGTTTTTGGTATGAGAGTTACTGGGGGTATGCTTGTTCGGATTCTGCAATGTTGGACTTTTCTCTTCAGAGGCTCTTTAAAAACAAAAAGTGTTAAACTGTTTGCAGTAGTAAGCACATTGCATATGCAGACATTCTGAAGGCCTGATCCTAAATCTGTACTCAGCATGTTTCTTTCCTGCACATGCTTATAAGAAGCTAAATACCATATGTTACTTACATTTACAATATTTTATGTCATTACTATTTTTAAACATTTTATTCTTGGCTTTTTTGAAAACTCAAGAGCAGGGTTTGCTTTGGGTTGCAACAAAGCCATCCTGTATAGTACTATACTTTTCCTTCAAAATGATCAACCTGAACCCCCAGTGGTTGCACTGTCTGTACTCACTTTCTTGCTTGTTCATGTCTTCCCTTACAAGAGTACACTGTGGATCTTTTGGCTGTAAATTCTGAATCTTTGCATCAAAAGAAAAATCTTAGTAATTTTTTTAAGTTTATATGACACTATTTTGACAAGAGCACCCTCTCCTGTGCATTATTGGAAATGCTTATAGCACATGAAGTTGCTTTTTAGTTTAAACCCAACCTACAAGCTACTTACAATGACTGAATAAACAAAACTGTCAGGATCAAGCCTTTCTGCTGGTGATAAATATAGATATCTTTAATCTTTAAAGAGCTACTGATGCCTGAGAAAAGTTTAGAAAATTAGACTATAATGTAACGGATAAGCCCTATAGCAGCCTTCTCACCCATACCATCTTCAAGTCCTAACACACGTTTCTTTTTTTTTTTATTGAGGAATGCAACACAAGTGCATCGTTTCATGCATTAAGTCCACAGAGTTCATATGCATGTTGAATACATTGAATAATAGTTTAGTAGTGGTACTGCATGATACCTGAAGCAGGACAAAATGTAATACTTGCAATGAAAATGTTATCCTTTTCCTTTGCAATTTTAAATGTACTGTGCAAAACACCCTGACAACTATCTAAATACTGTAATGCACATTTATATGGCGAATTTAATTATTAAGCCTCAGTCTCATGCTTTTTTTATTGTGTAACTATGTATTATTATGTCGACCTTTGTATGTATGTATACCCCCCATTCCTTCGACGTGGAACCTTTGTAAATGAGCAGTTCCTGCTCAAAGGTATTTGTAATCCTAGATTTCAATAAAATAAAATAAAAATAAAATAAAAAAATAACACTCTTTTGGGTTTACTATTTTCCAGAAAACCTCAATGGATTTTTTCACTTGCAATTTTTCATGCCCTACATTGTATGCTATATAACTAAACATAAATATAATTCATCTTATACAGTATTTAATACAGAATTGGGACCTCATATTCAAAATTAATTGAGCCCACCTATCATCCACTTGTGTGCATGCAGGATTGTCTTTATCAGTGGGCAGGCTCGGTGGGCCAAGTAGTCCTTATCTGCCAACAGAGTCTATGTTTCTGTGTCTCTGTATTTCAGTATAAATGTACCCCAGATTCTAGCACCATATTCATTTTGTTGCATACAGATACAATTCAGGTTGGGCACTCTTTCGGCTAATAGGCAGTTACTATGGGTGGTGCTTCTGGTGTGTCACCTTGGTGGGCAGCAAAGGCCTTTATAAACTACAATGCTACCACAATTGTATTTGAACTTCAGCTGGGCCTTTGTAAAAATGTTAAGACTACCACTACAATTTTTAAACTTTAGAAAGGCCTTTGACACTGTAGCACATAACGAGCTTCTGGACAAAGTGCACAGTTTGGTTTATATGAGACTTACACAAGGCAGATTGCTAGTTGGCTTGGGAGCAGGAGGCAGAAAGTTATTGTGGAGTGAAGTACTCAGCAATGTCCGTTAGGAATTGGTGCTGGGGTCACTGATACATTTTTATCAATGATCTGGGAAGCTAGGATTTCCAGCTGGCTACTTAAGTTCACTGATAACACTACGCTGACCAGGGTGCTGGACTCCTTGAGTATGGGGACAAACTTCAGGAGAACCCAAAGAAGTGAGGCCATTAGTCAGATTCCTGGGGCCCGATATTCAAACATTTGCATGGGCACTAATGTTTTTTTGTCCGCACAAACTAGGGTTTGCTCTGGAGCCCCACATTCAGAAGGGGCTGTTGCGTGGTCAAGGAGGGTTAGTGCCCACTCAAAACATAATATATGTGTGTGGGCAAGGGGAGAAGCATGGCCATGAATATGTGTGTGTTACCCCATATTCAGTGGTATTGTGCTGCTCAAAAGGGTTTGGTGTGGTCCCTTTTGTGCAGCTCAAATACTATCGAACAAATTCCTGACATAACTCTGGGCAACCCTAGTGGCTGCTGAAGGTAATGCAGCCACTGAGCTACTTGGCCACTGGGGGTGCATAACCACCCTGTGGTCCCTGGCACCCCCCCCTGCTGATTGCCCAGCCATTCTGTACAATGACACTATCCATGGTGCTTGTGGTAACCCCCCTTCTCTGATCCCAGCCCCAGCTTCAAGAAAAAATGTCCCTGGTACTAGTGGTGCCCCCCTGATCCCAGACCTGCTGTACACTGTTATATCCCTGGTGGTAGTGGTGCCCCCCAATTGCCAGCCCTGCCATACAAACAACTCCTCCCTGGTGTCCAGTGACTCACTCCCATGGCACAAGGCACTCCCCCTCACCATATCCTCAGAAGTGGTGCCATGGGTGTATACAACAACCGGCACAGCCCTCCACACACCTCCTTGGCCAGCTGCCATGTGTACAGCCAGGCAGCATGCCTCTAATTTATAGTACAGGGTGCATCACCCTGTCCTATAAATAAGAGGTGCTCTCCCTGGCTGTACATATGTCGGCTGGGCAAGGACGTGTGAAGAGGGCTGTACCAGTCACTGTATGCACCTGCGGCACCACTGCTGAGGATACGGTGCATGAGGGGTTGCCCAGTGCCATGGGGGGGCATTGGAAACCAGGAATGGGTTGTTTGTATGTCAGGTCTAGTGAATGGGGGGGGGCACCACTACCACCAGGGATATAAGAGTGTACCATGGAGCTGTGATTGGGCGGGGGGAGAGCACCACTGACAGTAGGGATATTATTCTTGAAGCTGAGGCTGGGATTGGAGGGGTTACCATTAGCACCAGCGGCGTTATTCTTGAAGCTGGGGCTGGGATCAGAGAGCAGGGGGCACTATTAGCTCCAGGGATATAATAGTGTATGATGGGGCTGGGATTGGGGGGGGGGGGTGCCACTATCACCAGGGATATTATTCTTGAAGCCATGGCTGGGATTGAAGGGGGAGGGGAGCCAGTGACACCAGGGATAGTGTCCTTGTACAGAATGGGCTGGCAATCGGCAGTGGTGTGTGGAACTACTAGCACCAGGGATAGTGTTCTTATATAGAATGGGCCAGAGATTGGCTGGGGCAAGCAACAGGGATGTGTACACGTCTGGGACCAGACAATTGAGGGGGGCGGGTGCCACAATAAACTTCCTCACTACCCATGCAAATGAGACCATAATGGACATGCAAATGGACCCTTAGTGCCTTGCATGCCTGATGGGCTCATTTGCATGGGTCCCTTTCAGTATTGCAAATAGTGCTCTGGCACTATCTATTCTGGTAGCTTACTTCAGGAGCCCTGTCAGGGCAGTGCTAAGTGGCTTAGCTGGGCCAACATGGCCCTATATTCAGTTGAGTAGCAACAGTGTGCTATTCCACTGAATATAGCATCTTATGCCCTGGCAGATGCAAGGCATAGCGCAAAGTTATGCACTGTGCTTTGCACATATATGAATATTGGACCCCTGGAGTCTTGAATTTAATGCAACCAAATATAAAGTGCTACACTTAGGGAAGAAAAACTGACATATGACTTACATACATAGAAACATAGACACTGATGTCAGAAAAAGGCCTCAAGAACTACCTATTCTGTCCAACGCTACCTATGGCATCTCTGGCATGTTGTTCTACCCTTACTTAAATCCCATTACTTATTAGGAATAGTAGAACTCAGTAAAGGTCTGACCCTTATTAAATATGAACTAGAATATGGGGGTTCTGATTAGTATCTATTCTGATCAGTTCTGTTTATAAATATTTGAATATATGTGATAAAATTTGTAACAAGGGACCAAACTCTGTAATATTTAACACAAAGGGCCAAAGGAAATACTTCATTATTTGTGTGAAAAGTATATAAAACTGCTAATGTGGGAAACAAACAAGTTAGGCAGTGGCACCCCTCTGGGAGGGGGAGGGGGATGGGGATAAGTATGACACATGATGTAGCAAAGCAGTGAGTAGCTCCTTCATGGCCTCCATCAGTGGCATACCTGCTTGGGCCCTTGTGAGTGCTGCAAGAGAGAGAGAGAGAGAGGGAGAGGGAGAGGGGTAGGGAGAGAGACACCTCACTCTATTTAAGTTTATGTACTGTACAGTGCATACCTCTCAAGCTTTTGTCACTAAAATGAGGGACACAGACATTCATAATGAGGGACACATCCTCAAACATGGAGTTAAACATGCTTCGAATACTGTGGAAATCATTGTGTTTTCCTGTAAAAAGTTTATTTTCTGTTGTGCTCCACACTGTCAATAGGTAATTAATAAATATGGGTAATGTGCACCCCTACAAGTAGAAATGGCACAGCATAAAGCTGTCACCTAGAGTGGAATCCCGGGCACATAAACATTCCAAACAGCAAGGACTCTCCAGTCTTTGCTGTGCCATGAAGGGGAAGCAGAACATTTGATTTCTTCTGAAGATGTTTTCTTATTTTGTTACTGATCTCAGAACTGCACTTCTGCAGGGCAGATTGGGTCTACCTGGTGTCAGGAAGCACCCACAAATGTAGAAATTGTTCCTGTTAAGCTGTGGCTTTCAAATTGATCCTGCAGTCCTTTAAAGCACTGAGTAACTTGCTTCCTCAATATACTGTATTTCCACGCTCCTCTGCAGATCCCTAGGGCTGTATAACGTTAGAAAGCACATTGTCCTCCTGCTCGATGTCCACAGGCATTTTTCAAAATATGGAAAGATGGTCTACAACTAGGCTACTTCCACGGCCTGGAATGCCCTCCAAAAAAACTCTTAAATTGACCTCACTTGTCAGCCCTCGGTTCTTCCAAACACTGCTTGATCAACATTGTGTAGACAAATGCACCTGCTACTAGCTTTATATCTGCAACCCACACTATGTGGTAATTCCTGACACACTGTTACATTATTGTACTGCAATTATCTATGTAAAAATGTAAATATAACCTTGTCACTCTGTTATCTTTTTATATGACAACACATATGTAAAATTGTTCATTGTCTACCATTGTATGTTATGCTAAGCTATTTCGTTTTGCTCAGTACCACAATACCTGTTGATGATACATTGCCACTTTGTTTCCTATATGCTATTTGAACTGTACTAACTTGTCGTTTTTCCTGTGCTAGCAAACTGCTTACTGTTTTGTTGTTATTCCTATGTTATCAAATTGTTTACTGTACTGTATTCTGTCAAATTGTTCACTGTATTGGTATTCTGTCCTACCCAAGTCCTCCTTGTAAACGAGTTTTGCTCAATGGGGCTTTTTTCTGGTAAAACAAATAAATACAAATAGAAAATGAATTCCTATTTCTACTGCCTTTTTGTGTGCATGGATTAGGGGTCACGCTCTGCTGCATTCAGCCTGGGTGTTCAGGACTCTGAATATTTCTCCCCTGGTACTCTAGGTAAGTGAATTTATTTTGAATTTGTATTATAGGGGAGCTCAGTCAGTCAGGAGCACAAGTACTTTTTCCTCCGAGTGACTTTGCTATCATCAGATCCCCCTCCACTCTTTTGTTACTCTATTTAGATACAGTGAGTGTGTGTTGTTGGGTTTTGCTTAAGCAGACTGGTGCTGGAGCTGTTCTGCTTCATGGGAAAGTCTCTGTTTCATTTTTTGTTCTGGGGGTGCAGAGTAAAGAAATTGTCACAGCTGGCACTGAGTTTTAACTTTACCTGATCGTTTTCCCAATCTTATTTACAGTGTTTTTCAGTGCCTGACTAACATAATGCTACTAGTGTGTGTCCCTTCGACTCTGCAAGCTCGGGGGACGTCAACTATTTTTGTCTATTTGCCAACGGAAGCTTGTGTGCCATTCTCCTTCTTGTTGGAGCTTTTCCCACTCCTAGCTTAGACATTTTCGCACCCTTAGGTCTGGGTGTGCTTTCGCTGACATGGTGACATCACCAGTCTCCGGGCGATGTCATTCAGTTCACGTGCTCAAGCACATGTGCGCAAACTGTCTGTGTGTTTTTTTTTCTGTTTCAGAAATTGCACAGAAGCTGCTCGACAAGAGACAGAGTTACTTCAGAGTTATTTTTTCCAGATCTCAAAAAAAACAGAAGCCTAATGTGATATCAGGCACTGGTTTTTAACTTCTGCATACTATGTTCCCTAAGGCAGATATTGAGCAGTGACAGTAGGGAGAATAGTTGGCTTGGAGCAGTGCATACATTATATTTAACTCTCTCCACCCAGGAGCCTTACATATTTTCTGTAATTCTATTTTATATTTTATTGTGGTAGTCATCAATAAAGCCATTGGCACCATGGCTTATCAGAGACCTGTGGTTTTCAAACAATGTAAGTCCTGCAGGATTGTAATAAAACCCTAGTGCCCATCCAAGCCATGGATCCTATTGCCCTCATTGTGTAACACTACCTAATATGTCTATCTCAGATCCCCCCAGTCTAACCCTCAAGCTGAGGGGGGTACACCTGGAGAACTGACTGGCATGGCAAGGCAGAATTGCACAAATCTCTATTCTTGCTCTTAAACGAGCTATTATCTCTTGAAGTTCCGCAGGACATCCCCACCAACACACCCAAACCCAAGGCGGGCCCCTTGGGCCAGTGGTGGGCCCACACATGCACGTCCAGGTGTACAAGAACAGGACAAGATTGCTCACACAGATCTGCAGGCAGACCCCGACCTTGATGATACAGAGAGTCAAGATGACAAAATGGGGGACATGAGGAAAATCCTGATCTGAAGGTACTGTTTGATGAGGAAGAGGATCCCTAGGAGGAAGAGCAGGAGGGTGAGTGAATGGAGCTTAACAGAAAGGTTCTGATGCCTCCCCTGTCTGACAAAAAAATCTCTGTCCTACCTCATAAAGAGGACTGTAGGACGTTACAGCTGAAGGAGGTGCAAGCCATGGAGACATTGGGCATGAATCCTATCCTGCTCGCATCCTCCTCTGCACTGAAGTGTTTTAGAGATTTTGTGCACTATGACCAGATTATTGAATAGGAATAGGCAGGCATGGACCAGAGAAAACATCTACCCAAACCAAGGGTGAGATGTTACCAGTTTATGGGGGAGAACTCCCAAAAGTGGGAAAGTCTACCTCTGGCAGATAAAGCTGCGCATAACTCTATAAAGCACACAACTATATCAACTGAGAACTCTCTGGCCTTAACTGATACACATGATAAGTGAGTAGATGCTTCATGCAGAAGAGCTTGTACCTCAAATGGAGCAAATTTACACACATCCTATGCAGAGTCTCTGGGGGCCCCTGTTCCCAGGAGGAGTTAAGCTCATTTTGGTGTCATCATGCCCAGTGGGTGGGTGTGGGTTCTGTGTGGAGATGAAGGTGCCATCCTGTGAGCCTGGGTGTTTTCCATTGTTCTGGAGAACACTTGAATGCTCTGGGGGAGTGACAGCTTGACAAACATGTGGCACGCTGATGTCTTCTGCTGGGAGCATCCCCCACCCAGAACCGCTGCTTTAGCCTGTACCTCCACCTGTGGTCACCTTGGTGGCAGTATCACAGCAGAGCAGGCAACCTTCCATCCCCATAGGAGGAGAGCATCCACTGGAACACTCAGTCTTCCTGCCCCACAACAGACAGCCTAGCAGCACAGACTTGTTCCTGATCCCGGGTCACCGGTGTGACAGTAGGTGCAGCACCGGTGCCTCAGCCACCTGTGCCACCGGGCTGGATAACAACCCATTTGTTTTAAGACAGAACCTTGTTTTTAATTGGGACTGATCTGACAGATGCACCTTTATTGGAGTCAAGCATTCACATAGAATATGAAGCTTTAGAGCTACCAGAATCAGTTTTGGGGGGGGTTGATTTTGTTTGCACTATGCAGGAGGAGGATCACTTAGCCAGGCCCTTGACACTCCCTTATGGTTGCCATAAGCTGCAGTGTCTTTCTGAGTCTCAGAACTAGTCTGACTCTGAACACTTTGATCCATTTATTTTATTTTTTTATATTTTTAATTTTCTACTGTGTAAAGATATCCCTCCTCAAGCCCTTAGCATATTGTCTCCCACTCCTTACAGGGCCCAGTTTGTATTGTACACAGCACACAACAATAACGATGACCACCACTTCCTTTCAAGCTCAGTGCAGAAAATGAAGAAGAGTGACTCCTAGTGTTACTGTTCAGTGACATTATTAGGCAGCTCAACAGTGTTATGCCACTATGGCCTTGAAATTTTAATGGGTGATGCGGACATTCTTATTTTATGTGGAACACACTGGTACTGTGCTGATGATGAAAATAAGGAGAATAGGGACTCGAACTGATGACTGATGATGGCTCCTCCTTTATACTTAAGCAGGCAGGTACTAGTGTTTTCTATAGTTGCAGTAGTCCACTCTCAGTAAATTAATGAATGTCAAAAACGCTCTGTATGGCTTGTTGTTTCCTCCTTCTTTGGTCTAACAAAAAGTAAAAATAAAAAAAAAATGAAAATAAAAATAGTCTGATACGAGTCAGGACAGGATGATCTATCTATCTATCTATCTATCTCTCTCTCTCTCTTAATCTCTCCGTCTCTGTCTCTGCTTCTCTGCCTCTTTGGAGATGACACCAAAATCCACAATAAGGTGGACTCTCGGGGCCGGGGCAGGATGATCAGAGACCTGAGAAAACTAGAGGAGTGGTCAAGAGTATGGCAGCTGGGTTTCAATGCGAAAAAGTGCAAAACAGTACATTTAGGGCACAGAAACCCAGGGGTGGAGTACAAAATGAGTGGAGTAGTATTGACAACATCAAGCAGGAAACAAACCTGGAGATAATCATACTGGATGACCTAAAGGTACCAGGCAGTGCGACAAGGCAGTTGGGAGGGCCAGTGGGATGTTGGGGTGCATAGAGAGTGGTATCACCAGTAGAAAGAGGGAGATGGTGTTGCCTCTGTGTAGATCCCTGGTAAGACCACACCTAGAGTACTATGTCAGGTTTTGGAGGCCACATGGAATGACATAGGCACAGTGGAGGTGGTCCAGAGGAAAGCAACTAAAATGTTGCATGGTCTGAATCAAAAACCCTACTAGGAGAGACAAAGGACCTCAATATGTTCACCGTGGAACAGAGCAGGGAGAGGGGTGATATGACAGAGTCCTTTAAATACCTCACGGGTAAATAAGGTACAGGAAGGAAGTATTTTTCAAAAGAAAAGGTGCTCAAGAACAAGAAGATGTGCTATGAAGTTGGAGGGGCTCACCAGTACAAAAATGTCCTGCACACACCACCACCAAATTAGGACGCTGCTTGCTTGTAAGTCCAGTAAAGTGCTGTATTTTATTCAAAGTGCCAGTGCTCAGGTACATCGTGACGTGCTTCAGACCTCAGTCCTTTATCAAAAGACATGAAGTTGGAGGGAGTAGATTCAGGAGAGATGTGAGAAAGTACTCCTTCACAGAAAGTGTGGTGGATTCCTGGAACAGCCTTCCAGCAGAGGTAGTGGGGGTGAAAACAGTGGTTGGGTTCAACAATGCATGGGATAAGCACATGGGAGTCATAGTGGAAAAGAAGGTGGGGAGAGAGAGAAAGAGCTGTATATGGGGTACAGTCTGCAGTAATAGTGTAGGTAGGGAGGAATGGGCAGACTGGATGGACGAAGCGGTCCTTATCTACCATCAAATTCTATGTTTCTATGCAGATTACATCTTTTTAAATCACTTTTGCTGCTAAGTCTGTATTTTTTAACAGCCTGCTGACAGGCACAGTCAAACATCACTGTGCTTCTGTATTGTTTTTGGAAGCCAAGCAGCTAGCAAAGTAGTGCCATCTCTGCTGCTGTGGACCCCCTCCGAGATATCCACCAGCCCTAAAACGCAGGGGCTCTTTGCCCATGGAGCTGCTGTGACACCCCCCGCTGAGATATCCACCAGTCCTCAAAACGCAGGGGCTCTTTACCCATGGAGCTGCTGTGGACCCCCCCCCCCACCGAGATATCCACCAGCCCTAAAACGCAGGGACTCTTTTCCCATGGAGCTGCTGTGGACCCCCGATGAGATATCCACCAGGTACTGGAATGGACGGTTGAGCCCTCATTTTGAAATTTGGTGCCTTTTCTGCTCGTGCTTTGTTCTAAAACTTCTGCCACTGCAAGCTACATATTTTGACTACTTAATATTTTTTGGCTAAACTTGTCTGTAGCTGCTCAGTGTGCTCTCCAAGACTGCCTAATTTTAAACTCACTCACGGAGTGCTGCATTTAATGTGAAGCAGCCGCGCTTAGTCTCCGAGCTAATTTTAGAGACCCTAACTGAACAGCACTCGGTGCTCTAGCAGCTGCCTTGTTCTGACTGTGCAGTGACACAGCTATCTTATCGGCTCTCTGGACTTAAATTCATAGTCATTTGTGCCAGATTAATGCCAGGAGATAAACTCTGTAGTTAAACAATTATTTCTTGTTCCTAACTCTGGGATTAAAACAGAAGGATTAATTCCAGGAGACAAACTCTGTTTGTTTAAGCATTTATACCTTGATCTGAATTTCTGGGATTAAACAGCCCTTAAGGCAGCTCTAGTTAGCTTTTATATGCACAAATTGTAGTTGCTACCACCTATAGATTGCAGATTCACAGTGTTGCTTAAAGAATGGAGTTTGGATGTTAGGAATTATTTCATGTAAAGCTGCCTTGTGCTTCCTAAACATTTCAGCTGTTTTTTACCTGTTCACTTGGATAACTGCTGTCTCTAGTTTACTGTATAATTTTCTGTTTTCTTCTCTGTTCTGTTGTCCCTAAACTTTCCTCCCTTTCACTTAGCCTATTTTTACATGTTTGCTTGCCCCTCCCCCCTGTCTCACTGTGTGTCACTCCTTCCTTTGTCTGCTGTGTAACCTTATCTCTACTCTTGCTGCCCTCCCCTTGTAACCTCCCACTCACCTCCCTTTTTATTTCTCTCCACAGCCCTAAAACATAGGTGATCTTTGCCCACAGAGCTGCTGTGGACCCCCCTGCCGAGAGATCTACCAGGTACTGTAACGGACGGTTGAGTCCTCATTTTGAAATTTGGCGCTTTTTCTTCTCGCGCTTTGTTCTAAAACTTCTGCCATTGCAAGCTACATATTTTGACTACTTAATATTTTTTGGCTATTGCCAGCCCAGGGGCATGGAGGGCTGAGGCAGCATGCCTTACCTCCTGCCACGCCGGCGACCAGTGTTCGTGGTGCGAGCGGGCCGTCGGGGGTCGGCTGGGGAGGGAGAGGATTGAGCGTCTGGAAGACAGCTCTCCTCTCCTCTCCCGGGGAGGGGCTACACGGAGTCTGCTGCATGCGTGACCCTAGCGGAGGCTGAGGTCGACACCAGTGGCTCACACCTAGGGGGTGGTTACAGGGCAGTCGCCCAGCGTGTTGCGCGAGGAGCGCGCATGGCTTGGCTGGCCATGCATTGCACCGCCGCCAGCTGGGAGGGGGAGAAAATGGAAATGGCCCCTCGATGGATGACTTGATGCCGCAGGCCCTGCTCCGGCTGATAGCAGCAGCCCTCGCACCAGATCCGAACTGGTGGGGTTGAGGGATCCCCGCCGCCCCACTTCGGGGGGCAAGCCATGGGGGAAAAATGAGGGGACAATGCTGAGAGCGGGAGACGAAGCTGGGCATCCTGGCAAGAGGGAGCTCTGTAGGGGATGTGTAGGAGCAGAAAATAGATTAACTGAAAAAAAAATAATATTTTTTGGCTAAACTTGTCTGTAGCTGCTCAGTGTGCTCTCCGAGACTGCCTAATTTAAAACTCACTCACGGAGTGCTGCATTTAATGTGAAGCAGCCACGCTTAGTCTCCGAGCTAATTTTAGAGACCCTACCTGAACAGTGTCAGTGCTCTGGTGGCTGCTTGGTCTGACTGAGCAGTGACACGGCTATCTTGTCGGCTCTCTTGTCTTCCCCTCAGCTGCTTCCATGGCTGCTCCCCATCCGCCCCCCCACCACCCCCAACCTTAGCCAGCATTAGCTATATAGGGGCAGGCTCAGGCTAGACCACCCCCAGGAGAATTTTAACGGTCTCCTCACTTTCTCACTAGCAGGCTATATTTCTGTACCACCAGAGGGCGTCTGAATATTTCTGTCTTGGATCCCTTCTCCTCCTCTAACAACTACCTCAACTAAACCTGAATAGCTTGTTTTCTGCTCAGTCCTCCAACCATATCTAATATTGCTGTTCTTAGCCTAGTCTACCCTTCTACTTACAAATGGCTATTCATCAAATAACTACATGTCTATAAAGCCATGTGTAATCTTTATGCCTCTTTCTCTCCTTACTACCCTCAGCTGTTTCCTTTTACTATTCTGCCCACCTTCCATGTACTTTCACAACACCTCTGCAGAGTACTCAAGGCTCTCCAACAAGCTCACTCTATCGCACATGCCCATAGCCACCTCACCGCTATTAGCCCACTATAAGTTCATCTACCACCTAGCTTTTACCCTGCAAAAATCTCCACCACATCTCCCTGTCTACCCCTTTCATCCACCTCAAATTGTGGTACCGGCTACTCCTAGCCTTAATGTTAGCTGGGGACATTGAACTAAATCCAGGGCCCATAAGTAACTTACCTCACCTTGACTCAACCTGGAGGGACACCAAGGGCATCCGCACAGCTCACCTGAATATAAGGAGCCTTCCTCGAAATTTCACTGAACTTGAGATGTGGGTTGTTCAATAGAACCCTGATACCCTTTGCCTATCTGAAACATGGCTAAAACCCTCCAACCCCAATCACCTCTGCTCTATATGGAATTACAACCTAATTAGGCAAGACAGACCTTCATCAAAGCATGGAGGTGGTGTTGCTATTTTCTACAAAGCTCATCTGCTACTATCTCATAATATCTTATCCACCCTCTCGCACTGTGAAGCAATTCATGCAACCTTGCAACTTGGCTCTAAGAAACTCCACATTGTTTGTGCCTACAACCCTCCTGGTGGTGGTATCACTGGTCTCAAGGAACTCCTCTCCCAAGTGGAAAACACCATTGGCCAGAACGAAGTCCTCATACTGGGGGACTTTAACCTAAACTGGATCAGCATATCTAACCAGTCCTCTCACACAGTGGTACAAGGCCACAACCTCCACTAGCTAGTTACTGACCCAACTAGGATCTTGCCTCCACCCTGGTCCAGCGCACTTATCGACTGGGCCCTTGCAAACCGCACGGATAGTATAGTCTGTGCAGGTGCCCTTGCTGATGCAATAAGTGATCACTCACCAATCTACTGTATCTGGTGCTCCACTAGTAGATCCTCTCCTCCTCCAAAACTTATCACCTTCCATAACCTGGCTAACTTTAATCTTACTCAGTTCATGCATGATCTCTCCATGATTGACTGGTGGTCACCCATCTATACCTCTACTAATGCCCAGGTGGCCCTAGACTTCTTCCTGGCCAGGTTTGGTCCTCTCCAAGACATCCATGTCCCCCGTGTCACACGTCGCATTTGTGGAATCCAAACAAGATGGTTAACTAAAGACCTTCTCACCCAAACAAGAGCAAGAGACAAAACATGGCAGTATTTCAAAGCCTCAGGGCATCAGTCTGACTATGATAGCTAAATGGGCAGACTGGATGGGCCTTGCGGTCCTTATCTGCCGTCAACTTATATGTTTCTATGTTTCTATGTTTCTACAGACAATTGAGAAATACATGCAAAAGAAACATTCGACTAGCGAAAAGCTCTTTCTGCAAAGACTTACTAACAAAAGCTGCCGGTGACTCCAAGAAATTCTGGTCAACCATAGAAACCCTCCTTGGAGCTAGTTATACGGCCACTGTTAGTGATATGTTGCTAAATGGCATACAATGCAATAACCGTGTCACCATTGCAAACTCCTTCAATCACCATTTCTCTGACCTCTCTACCTACCTGGTCTCTTTCCTGTCAGTACACATTGTTTCCCACCCTGGGGATACCGAACCTCTGCTCACACATCCTACATTTAGATTTCGGATCACCACAAAAGCTGAAGTTCTAAAGCTGCTACTCTCCATCCCTGACAGTACCAGCTTGGGATCCGATGGTTTGGAGCCTAGGCTCCTGAAAGCTGCTGCACCTCTAGTAGCCTCCCCTCTAACAAATGTTTTCAGCCTATCACTATGCCATGGCACAGTTCCTAATATCTGGAAAATAGTTAAAATTACTCTCATTCCTAAAAAAGGCGATCCTAAAGAAATCAATAATTACCGTCCCATAGCTATCCTCTCTGTGCTTAGCAAAATCTTAGAAAAATTAGTGGCAACTCAATCCATAGATTATCTTCAGAAATGCAATCTTCTCTCTTGCTCCCAGCATGGTTTCCACAAAGGCCACAGCACTTCCACTGCAATCCTAAAAATCACAACTGACATCTATGCTTCTATGGATTCTGGCATCCTCACAGGCATGATTTTCATCAATTTAACTAAGGCATTAGATCTGGTTAATCATCCCCTTCTCCTTGCAAAACTATGTTCCCTAGGCTTCTCTTCCAATGTAGTGGCCTGGTTTAATAGTTATCTGTCCGATAGGAAACAGGCTGTAGTCTTCAACTCAGCCATATCTGACCTCTTGCCTATACATGTTGGCTTTCCACAGGGCTCCATACTTGGCCCCTTGCTTTTCTCAATCTTCTCAAATGACCTCCCGCTGCTTGCACCAACCTGCTCATCTCTACTATATGTGGTCAGCCTTGTCATCTACCACAGTGCAATAAATATCTCACATGTAAAGCACTCTCTTGCTTTGGATTTCTTAAGTATTCAGTCCTGGCTAACAGAGAACAACCTCGTTCTCAATATAAGCAAGTCACAGTCCATGCTCTCTGGCTCACCTGCCAGACTTAAAGCAAACAAAAGCTCCCTCAAATTATGATGTGCTGATGGTTCCCCACTGGTTAGCACTAGCTCCTTTAAATATCTGGGCATTCTTCTTGACGAATCTCTAGACTTTGATCTGCACATCACCACCACTTGTAAATCCGTCAATGCCAAGATAGGAGGTGCCTACTGTACTCGCTATGTCCTCACCCCATCGGCAAGACTAGCTGTGGCACAAGGCTTTCTGCTCCCTGCCCTGGCTTATGGCTCAGCCACCTACCTCTCTGCCACAAAGACCTCCCTCCACAAAAGGGACACTACCTATAATTCAATCTGCCATTATGCCTCTGCATCTCCATGATACAGGCACCATTGCCAGTTCTATGCTGACCTAAATTGGCCCAGCCCCTCTGCCCATCGGCTTCAGTCTTATGGCTCTCTAATTGATGGTATCACTAGATCAGGCCTCCCCCAATCTCTTGCCTCTCTGCTTCACTCACAACCCCTCTCCTATGAGCTTCGGTCTACTGACCAAGCCCCTCTCCATATCCCCAGATGCAAAACCAATATGGGCACATGCGCTTTCTCACACATGGCTCCAAAGTACTGGAACTCTATTCTTCAAACTATTCATCAAGCTCCTACCCATGCTAGATTCAAGAAACTACAGTACACCATGATCATCTGTGAGCTACTAGTCCCTGCACTTGCTTTCATCCTCCATAGACTATCCTTCTGCTACCCTCTTCGACCCGAGGCAACAAATTCTGTGACACCTCTCTCTGCCTCTCTCATAACTATTCTAATCCCTCAGTCATCCCTTACCCTCTTCCCATACCTCTCAAGTGTCCCTGATTTTCAGGGACATCCCTGATTTTGCCTCAACATTTTACTTTGTCCCTCCTAAAATTTGTGTTTTTGTGGCTAAACAGTGGGGACTGTAAGCACAAAATAATGCCAATCATTAAAGTTAGAGACTTGTTCTTCTTTAGAAAATGCATTTTGCACTAAGCCCCATATTCTGCCAGCTTTCTGGGTGGATATCTCTAATTTTGAAGATGTGTCCCTGATTTTGGTCCTTTGTCCCTGATTATTTTAAGCCTTGTCCTTGATTTATAAGGCAGGAGGTTGAGAGGTATGCCTCTTCCTCTGTTTCCTGCCACTCTCCCCTTCCCTCTCCTCCCAGCTTCTACTCTCCCTAAACCTAATGGTCACATAATGGCACTTATTGTATACTGCACATGCTTTAGAATATTAGTTTTCTCTCACATGCTTTTTGCATTTCTTGCTTTCTCTTGATTGTCAAAACTGTATTAACTGTATCAGGCTGAAAATGTTTTCCAAATTTGTATTTGATTGTATGTGGTCCTCATCCTTACTAGGTTACATTATCTCGTGTGCTGCATCACATACATATGTATGTCCTCTTGTATCCTCCCAGGTCGTGCCTGAAAATAGGCATTTCTATGCCTAGTGCACCCACCCAGTTACCAAAAGCAAATAAATAAATAAATCTGTTTTCCCCCTCTCTTTTTCACTCAGTCTCTCTCTCTCTCTTTCTCTCTCTCTCTCTCTCTCTCTCATTCTGCTTTTCCTGATTTAATCCCTTTTGCTGTGCCTTATCTGTTCTGTAAAGCATATCTCCTCTCTCTCTCTCTCTCGCTGTCTCTCTCCCCTCCCTCCCTCTCTCTCTCTCTCTCTCTCTCCCTTCCTCTCTCTCTCTCTCCTCTCTCCCCCTCCCTCCCTCCTCCTTCTCTCTCTCCCTCCTTCTCTCTCTCTCTCTTTCTCTCTCTCTCTCCTGACTCTGTTCTCAGTAGCCAGAAGCTACTTTTTTTTGTGGACAGGGTACATTTTTGTATGGTAACCCCCAGCACACACTCCTCCATATCTCTCTCTCTCTATCTCTCTCTTCCCAACTCCATCCTCAGCAGCCAGAAGTGACTTTTATGTTGTTGATGAGGTATTTTTTATTTCGTATGGTAACCTCCAGCACAATCTCCTTCATTTTTCCTTTTTTTCTCCCCAATTCTGTGTCTCCATCCTCAGCAGCCAGAAGCCACTATTAAGGTTTTTTTTTTTTTGGTAAAATGGTAACTTTTCTTATGTTAAGGGGTGCTTGTTGTAAAATGCTAACTTTGGTTTATCAGTTTGCTTGCTTTTTGCCATGCCCCAGCACAATCTCCTCTGTCTCTTGCAGTCTCTCTCTGTCTTCAACTACATCCTCCACAGCCAGAAGCCACTTATAAGGGGCATTTTTTTTATTGTAAAATGGTAGCTTTTCCTGTGTTAAGGGGTATTTTTATTCTGTAAATGGTGACTGTTCTCATGTTAAAGGGTATTTTTTTTTTTTGTTAAATAAATGATAATTTTTGTTTAGCAGTTTGGTTGCTTTTTGGCCCTCTTGGCCCTCATCCCCAACACAATCTTCTCCTCTGTCTCTCTCTCCAGTTCCATCCTCAGTTGCCAGAAGAAGCCCCTTTTAAATAGCAGCTCCAGTCTTTTTTTTTTTGGAACCATGGCCCTCCTGCCCACAGTGCTCAATATTGTCTTTCTGCCTGTCTCACTCTCTGTCTTACTCCTTCCTCTCAACTGCCAGCCAGAACCCCCTATGTTTTTATTTAGTTATTTATTTATTTAGTAGGTGGTTTCCCATTTCTTTTAGTTGGCGAGTCCTCCCTCCTGCTTACTCTCCATCCTCTGTCTCTTGTCTTGCTCTGCCTGCACCACCGCTCACACTCTCCATCTCCATCTGTTACCCAGCATAGCATTATTTATATTGTTGAGCAGTGTCACATGACTGGTTCTGCCTGCCAGTTAGTACTATTGGCTGGCTACCATTGGCGTGTCAATGGTTCATTACATTGGCCACCCCTCCTCCCCAGCGCACCGAAGGACCACTCCCACTCACTGCGCATGTCTTCCCTTTTCCCTATGGTGCCCAGTCCTTACCCATCAAGGCACAGACACTCACTGTGTTCTTTCTCCCCAGTGTCCCTACATGACTCAGTTCCCTCCTCCCCACCCACCAAGGAACCAGAAGCTCATTCAGTCCCTAGTCCCCACATCACCCAGTCCCCTTCTATCCACCCACCAAAGCACCAGATGCACTCACTGCATCCCTTTTCAACACATCACACACATTGACTGCAGTCAGCTATACCCATGGACTTGGAACTGGACTCAATTGACCAAGTCTGTATTTATCCAAGTCTGTGGATAAATGCTGGATCCAGGGGAGGGGTTCTGATTCTAATAATAACAGTCCTTCCAGCCCTACTGCTGATTTTCCACAGAATCCTCTCTTGTAAATGTATTCTCCTTCTCCACCACTCTCTGTAAAGAAATACTTTATGATGGCCTATTTCAATCTCCCTCCTGCCAGATTCATATAGTTTCTCTTGTGCCCATGTTTGCACTCATTGTGAGCAGTTCCTTGCTGTCCACTCTGTTTATCCCATGTAGAAACATGTATGTCTCTATCACATCCCCTCTCTTCTTCCTGGCCTCCAGTGTGTGTACATGCTGAGGTCTTCAAGCCTTTCTTCATAGGCTTTACCTTGCTGTCCCTGGATCATTTGGATTACCCTCCTCTGCACTTCCACCACACTGTCTCCGTCTTTTCTCAAATGTTAACTCCAGAACAGTATTTCAAGCATAGCAACACCTGGGATCTGTGGGGCAGGATCACCGCCTTTCTTCTGCTGCTGATGAACTAGCCTATGCATCCTAGTATTCTATTCACCTTATACACTGTCCTGATGCACTGTGCAGACTGAAAAGGCCATTTACAATTATCACCCCAACAGATCTTTCCTCTGATGTCTTTTCAAATACCACTTTGGGTTCCAGGCCCCTAAGTGCCTGATCTTTGACTTATTACATTTCAGTTGCTGAAACTTTAATCAATACTCCAGCACCCCCAGGTCCTCCCTCAATGCCACTACCTACTCCTCACTATCTACTTTTCTACAGAGGTTTGAGTTATGTACAGAAAGGCAGACATTCCTTAAATCCCCTCACAGTACCTATAAAGATAATAAATAGGACTGGGCCTAAGATTGATCCCTCAGGGGCCCATCTTATGACTTCCCTATCTGCTGAGAAATCCCCATTCAAGACGATCCTCTTTGATCTCCCCCAACCAATTTCTGACACACCCTGTTATTTTGTCTCACACCATCAATTTCTTCACTTTTTTAACCATCTTTTCATGTATGGCAGAGTCAAAGGCTTTACTAAAGTCCAGGTAATCTACATTCACTGCCTGGCCCATGTCAGCTGTTTTCTTGATCCAGTTAAAAAAAGCTCTCAGATTCATCTGACAAGACCACCATCTGGTAAACCCATACTGTTGTTTGTTCTGTAATCAATTTGCCTTCAGAAAATTCTCTGTCCTTTTCTTTATAATGGCCTCTGGCATCTTACCACCAACAGGACATCAGACTCACTGGTCTATAGTTCCCTGGTTCAGCCTTGCTCCTACTCTTATGCAGGGGTACCACATTTACTGTTCTTCAATCCCTTGGCATTCCCCCTGATTAAAGTGATCTGTTGAAGTGATCAGCCAAGGGTCCAGCCAGCTCCTGTACCATTTTCTTTGGAATTCTAAGGTGTGACCCATCCAGACCCCATTGATTTGTCAACCTTTGGAGCTTTTAGTAGTAGTAGTAATAGGAGAAGAAGTAGTAGATTTTAATTATATGGTGCCCATCACTGCAGGCTTTGGGCACCTTACATTCACAATAATTACGCATGATAAATTAACAATTACATAGATAATAAATGTAGCATAAAATAGTCAGGCAATGATGGATTAAGGTGCAAAGGGTAGGGCAAACAAAACAGATAACTTTTTTAAATTAGATTTAAACTGCAACAATGATGGGCCTCTTTGAGGTCTTGATGATGAGATTTCCAGAGGAAGGGAGCTGCTACCACAAATACCTGGTCCATTGATTGCTATATCTCAGGACTTTGATATGGCCCAACTTGGTAAAATGCAGAGGGTGAGTCAACACGTAAGGAGTCAGGAACTTGAACAAGTAGCCCAGATTCATAATGAGTAGGGCTTTATAGGTAAGCAAGTGATGCACCACTGAACCTGGAATCAATGCAGTTTGTGCAGCATGGGCATGATACAGTCAGAGTGGAAAATCTGTGACTGGCCTGGTGGCGCTGAGGGTTGAGGTGCTGGATGTCACACTTCGCGCCACACCGGCGACCCGGGTTTGGGAGCGAACCAGGGCCACCAGGGGTTGGCAGGGGAGGAGAAGATTGAGCATTTGGAGGACTGCTGTCTTCTCCTGGGGTGGGATCAAGGGGGACCCATGCTCGGTAGCTGCACCTGGCGGAGGCTGGGGGGCATGCTCAGTAGTGGGGGCACGTAGAGAGGGCTGGCAATGGTAGGTTGCCAGCGGGTGGACCCATGCAGACACCAATTGCACACTGTACCAGGGGGAGGAACATATGCAAAAACCCCTCCTCCCATCGATAGGTGAAGGCACCTCCCATCCTTAGTCCACACTCCCAGCATTGGGCTTGCCTCTCTGCTGGGCCCACCCCCCCCCAGCCTGGAGCTCAATACTATAGAATGAGTGCCTGGGGCAGGGGCAGCCCTTCCTCAGAGGGATCAGACCCGAGGGATGTGCTGGGCCGGGGGGTGCGGAGTAGGTACAAGTCATGACTGGAGGTAGAGATGGGGGATTCCAGGAGGTTGCATGAAAGAGTTTGATGGGGTAAGGAGGAGCATAAATAGAGTTAGGGAAAAAAAAGAGAGGGGAAACTCCTAAAATTACCACGTATCACAGTAGCTACAAGCAGCACATCAAACCAGCTGACACCCCAAGGTACAAAGCATTACAGTAATCCAGCTATGATTTCACAAAGGCATATGCCTGTACCAGGGTCTTTAGATCTTCCAAAGCCAAATGATGCTCAGTCTGAGAGATGTTTCTGAGATGATAAAAGCCACTGTAGATTACAGCTGGTATCTGAAACTCAAGTGTAAAATTATGATCCACTATGACCTCCAGATTCTTCATCTTCTAAGCCACTGGAAGGAGGGAGCCATCAAGTATCATCCTACCACTCTAGACCTCCCAATAGTCTAATGCTATTGTATATTGTATGTGAGTGTTTGTATTCTACTTCTATTCCTTTTTTACATCACATGGTCTGGTGATCATTGCGTCCTAGAAACTCCCTAGCATTGACCTCCTTAATGATCTCCATGTTTTTGAGTACCAAGTCTAGAATAGCCCCCTATCTTGTCAGCTCTGATAGCTTCACCAGGAAAGCCTCATGTAAGACCTCTATCCCCACCTAGTTTTTCACACTCACTGCTACTGATACACTCCAGTCCCCATCAACATTTTGAAGTCCCCAGTTAGCAGCATTCCACCCTGTTCTGCCACCTTTCTGATCCCCTCCATTATACTATTGTTTGCTGCCTCCTTCTGAGAAGGAACCCAATACATTACACTAAACCTGATGATTCTTTCTCTTTCATCCTTCCTCCTTGTATGACTACCTGAACACACAGTGTTTCCACATCTGTGTCTGCCTCCATGGTCTTTATGTCATCCCTTGGATACCCAAGCCACTCCTCATCCTTGCCCATGACCTCCACCTCCTGTACAGCAAGTAGTCAGGAATGAATAGTTCCTAGTCATGTTACTGTATGGCCCATGTTTCTGTAACAGCCCTCAAGTTCACCTGGTCTCTGTCACTACTGCCAGCAGGTCACAGATCTTATTCCCCAGGATCATAGCATTCCTAGGATCATGGTTAAGCCATAGCTGTACATGGTTAAACCTTGGTTATACATATGGTTATCCATGGACAACCACTGATGACAAATGGCCCAGGGACAGACCATGGATGACAGTGGTCAATATAGTTTAAGAATAATTGAAGTTGACCATAATCATCCATAGTTACCCAAGTCTGTTAATTTTTGATGTTTCCTGTGTTATAAAACACATTTCTACACAACTCAGGTTATTTCATTTTGTTCCAGGAAATGTAACATTCTGTAATGAATGCATATTATCCACTTATACTTTTGAAATCCCCAATTAGCAGAATAGCCTCCTCATAATCATTTACTTACCCATTTCTGCTAGTGCTCCTTCTCAAAGGTGGCAGCATAACTCAGTTTGCAGCACATTCACTTCTGGGTTAGGCCGTTGTAGGTTCTAGCTCCACACTGGGATTGGAATAATACCATAAATTCTCGCACCTGAGTGTAGTACTGGGGGGTACTTTACTGTCAGAATGTGCCATCCTTTAGATAAGATGTTAAACCGAGGTCCATTCTGTCTATCTCCGTTGCTGTCCTAATGGGTGCTCAGATGGAAATAAAAGAACCCAAGGCACTTTTGCAACAGTAGGGGATTTTCTCCATATACTGGCTAATATTCTCTTCCCATAAAACTGATTCATGCAACTGTCCAAGGCTATGTGTGGGTGTTGATGTGCAAAATGGTTGCCACTACACATTTAAAGTCACCTCACTACCAGTCTTTCACTGCATGTAAAACACTTTAGAATACAATATGTATGAAATACTAATTTTTCTTCTTTTCTTTATAATTGAGTCTCTCTTCATTCATAACTGATGGAATGGCCTAATTACTATTTATATCGCCTAAAACTAAACTATTTTAAGATGTAGTGAGTTCTAGATGTCATTGTCCACCTAGGGACAAATACCTGGTAAGGGATAGAATAGGGGTAGTGCAGGGTAATTTCAGGGTGCTGGGGAGGGGGCCTGAAGCAAGTAGCATGCATGGTGACATTTGTCAAGGTGTTACCTGTGTATAGTTAAGGAGAGGAAAGGGCAGTCTGTGCCATAGCTTTTAACTGGAAGGCTATAGCTTGTAGTTCAAGGGGGCGGTGCAACTGGCCATGCACCCTTTTTGACCTATTTATAGTTTGTTTTATTTTAACTCTGTTGCTTTTTGCTCAAACTCTGGTGAGAGCTGAGTCTGGGAAAGCCCTTGCATTATTAACCGGGGAGGTGAGAGCTTCTCTGGCCGATTCATCAAACATTTGGACTTATTGGTCTGATTTACGGTCTGTTGGTTATCTACTGCAATGGACTGCTTATACTGAGGATTATTCAAGGGTTTTATTTGGGGAATTTTGGGAGATTTTAGAAGTACATTTAACCCTTAGATTTAAATTGTTTTGATGTTTGTTTTCATTTAATTTGTTTCAGTTGAATAGTTTGGATTATTTGGTTTAAGGAAGTTTTTGTTTACTTATTGAGTTGTGGAGAATGTGTTGTATGCCTGCCCCCACCGTTCTGCGCTATTCACCTCATGCTCTTCAGGTCCTCTGCCCTTTCTTCACTCCTCCCCTTGAACTTACAACCTACCAGTGCTGTAGAGCACTGGGTATTGTGCAAAGGAGATGGAGTGGGGCGGGGGGTTGTGAACAGTGGAGGGTAAAAGAGGGGGGTCATCGTATCGGGGTGGTAAGATCCAGGAGATGCCCTGGGGTGAAATGGAACTCAGAATGTGGTTCTCCATGTCTAGTTTCCATACCCAAGGGCACTTCCAATTGTGTTGGGTAGGTAGTTTGGGTGCCCCAGGAGGTTCGTCCAACTCAGGTGGTGTTGTGCAATGCCATGTCCGTCAAAAACAAGACTGCAATTATTGCAGATCTTGTTGGAACAGTGGACCTGGCATGCTACACCGAGACCTGACTGGATGAGAACTCTGGCCCCATTTTGGAGGCTTTAACTCCAGCTGGTACTTGGTGATCCACTGCCTGAGATTGGGCCATGGGGTGGGGGTTGCAGTCTGTTTCAAGACCGAACTTAACCTCACGAGTGTACTAGTTGAGGAGGCCAAGTCATTCGAGTGCGCTGTTGTAGCAGGTGTAGGTTATTGTATCATCCTCATTTACTGTCCACCCGGTGATGAGAAACGATTCCTTCAGGAAGTGGTGGACTTCATCATCGACATGGCATTTGAGTCACCCAGACTGATGGTTATGGGTGACTTCAACGCCTGGGTCAATGACGAACTCTCGCAATTTGGTCAGCACTTCCTCCAGTTGATGACATCTCTGGGCCTCACACAGGTGGTTACCACTGCTACTCACAAACACGGACACTCCCTTGACTTAGTCTTCCTCCTAGGGATCGAGACATTTGACTTGGGGGTGGAACCAGTTGGGTGGTCAGATCACTACACCATGGGGTTTAGTTTTAGCACCCCCCCCTTCATAGGCCTACCCCTGTGGAGATGGATGAATACCGTCCTTTAAGAGAGATATATGTTCTCATAGCCTAGCGGCGGTGCTTGACCTCTCATCCCTCTCATTTGCAAGCAGTGACCCAGAGACCCTCATGACAGCCTAGAATTTGGCTGTCTCAGTGGCTCTGGATTGCATTGCTCCAGTCCACATTCGTCCTCTCTCCCTTCGCCCTCAATCCCCTTGGTTTTATGGGACTCTGAGGGAGATGCGGAGAGTAGGATGTAGGTTAGAACGTTGCTGGTGGAAGTCCACCATGGATACTGACCATCTTAGATTGATAGACCATATCAAGCCTATCAATCTGCAATTACTCATAAGAAGGCAGAATTCCTGTCCGGGGAGATTGTGGCCACTCAGAATCAACCAGCTAAGCTTTTCCAAACAGTGGACAGACTGTGCAACCCAGCCTGCCTACATGTCCGGAAAGCCTTTTCACAATTAGAGTGCGATGAACTTGTTCGATTCTTTGCTAATAAGGTGGCCGATATCAGGGCGGTTCTTCTGCCAGCACATTCTATGGGTGCTGTTTTTGATCAGTTTGAGGTCACAGCACCCCAGCATTCTTGGAGTACCTCAGCCGACCGGAGTTCATGGATGTCATGCGGATTGTCCAGGGTGTGCATCCTAGGAGCTGTAGTTTGGACCCTGGAACAACTTCCCTAATTTTGGGTTGTATTGGTGTCATCAGTCCAGTACTTGTGCAGATAATCTGGTGCTCCCTGGAATCTGGAGAATTTCCAAGCTCTCTGAAAGAGGCGGTGGTGACACCTCTCTTAAAGAAAGCTACCTTGGACCCAGACTGCCACACAAACTACAGACCTATCTCTAAACTTCCCTTTTTAGGGAAGGTGATTGAGAAAGTAGTGGTAGCACAACTGGAGGACCATTTGACCATCCATGACATTTATGAACCGTTCCAGTCCAGTTTTCGAAAGAGACATAGTACCGAGACAGCGCTGGTTCGGGTGCTCAGTGATCTCCTGATGGCTAGACAGCGAAAGAGCCATTCCATCTTGGTTTTCTGGATCTCTCATCAGCATTTGACACCGTGGACCATGGGGTGTTGCTTGGTCACCTGAGGCACATCTGTGGACTGTCGGGTACGGTCCTTAGGTGGTTTACATCGTTCCTCATGGGAGAACACAGAGAGTGGTGTCTGGGGTTTTTTCTTCAGACCCCACTTCTCTGGTGTGTGGGGTGCCTCAGGGCTCAGTGCTATCACCCATGTTGTTTGCGGTGTACATGTTACCCCTCGGAGACATTGTAAGATGGTTGGGCTGAGATTTCACTGCTATGCTGATGATACCCAGCTCTACCTTTCTTTTGCTTCTGACCAGGATGGGCTATCTTGGTCTTTAATAACTGTCTGAAAGAAATCCAGGAGTGGATGGATTCTAGCTGGCTGAAGTTGAACTCAGAAAAGACTGAGGTGCTGGTTGTGGACCTGGGTCGCCAGATAGGGGGGCTGGGGGCTGGTTCACCCTCGGGAATCTTTCTCGGTGACATTTCACTCCTGACCTCTGAATGGGTGCGTAACCTGGGGGTAACTTTTGATGAAGGGCTGACACTGCATTCGCAGGTGTCGGCTGTCATCAAATCTTCCTTTTATCATCTTAGGAATATCGCCAGAATTAGGCATCTGGTTCCGTCTGGCGACCTTTCTACCTTGGTCCATGCCTTTGTGTCCTCATGCTTAGATTATTGCAACTCTCTTTATCTAGGGCTTTCTGGGGTTTAAATCCACCACTTGCAGCTAGTGCAGAATGCAGTGGCCTGGCTTCTAATGGGATCTGCTTGATCCTGTCATATTTCTCCAGTGCTGCACGAACTGCACTGTCTGCCGGTACAGTGGCAGATCACCTTTAAAGTTGGTTTACTGACTTTCAAAGCCCTACACGGACTTGGCCCGGATTACCTGAAAGAGATCCTGGTTCCTTATTACCCTAGACGGTCACTCCGCTCAGCCATCGAGGGGTTGCTAGAGATTCCAAGGGTGTGTTTAAAATCATCTGGGGTGAGAGCTTTTATGGTTGCAGCCCCCACCCTTTGGAATTCTCTACCCTGCCAGGTTTGGGAGTGCACAACTCTGGAGGGATTTAAGCAATCTCTAAAAACTTTTTTGTGGCGACAGGCATTCTGTGATTGATTTTCCTTTTCTTTTTTCTTTTGGTGTACTGTTAGTCTAATGTCTAATATTAGTGACACTTGCTTTGTTTTTAAACTGTTAGGTGCCTTGGTTATAGATAAGGCGCTATATAAATAAACTTGTTATTATTATTATTTAAGGGCTGCTCTCCTCACTCCACACACAAAAATGTTTTCATTGCAGCTGGAAGCTCTGTCGGTCTGTCTTCTCTCATTGGGCCTCGGCCCCCCCCATGCATGGAGTCTGCTTGGTTTGTGCTGGACTTCTGTTTTTCTGTTCTCCTGTTTTTGGTTTGTATTACTGGCCTCAGGCTGCTCCATGCTTCTCTGTGTGCTGGTTCCCTCCCTGCTCCTGTCCTTGTGTTTGCATTGTTTGTTTCTTTTGGGCTTTCTAGTTTTCTAGTGCCCTGTGTATACATTGCTAATTGTGCTTCAGGTTACACTGTGTTTCCTTGCCTCAAGCTGTCCTGTGCCTGTACCCCCTGGGCTCCATTTCATACCTGTTATTGCAGCCCTCTGTTCACTGCATTATTCTCTGTATACGAACATACGAAATTTGCCAGCAGATAAAGGCCTAGAGGTCTATCAAGTCTGCTCGAATGTGCAGCTAGCACCCCTTATTCTGCAGCTGCCACTCCCTTGCACCCTTCCCTTTCATTAACCCTCCCCCTTGTCTTGTCCCATCCCCTTTTGAAGCAGTCCACTGCTCTACTGGATACCACTTCTGCAGGTAATGCATTCCACCCAGCCACCACCCTCTCTGTAAAAAAGTGTCCCTTCATCTCCCTCCTGAACCTTCCTCCCTCCAGTCTCATATCATGGCCTCTGGTGTCCCTTCCTTCCCTTACTTTGAACAGCCCCTCTGTACCTGTCTTGTTTATTCCTTTCAGGTACTTAAAGGTTTCAAGTCATGTCCCCCGTCCCTCCTCTCCTCCAGTGAGTACATATTCAACTCCCTCAGCCTCCTCTCGTATGATAAGTCCCCCAGCCCCTTGATCATCTTTGTCGCCCTGCACTGCACCCCCTCTAGTAACTTAATGTCCCTCTTCAGATATGGGCGCCAGTACTGCACGCACTACTCCAGGTGCGGTCTAACTAATGACCTATACAGTGGCAGAATTACCTCCTCCCTCCTCGAGGATATACCCCTTGCAATACAACCCAGCATTTTGTCAGCCTTGCAGCTGCCTTCCTACATTGTGCCAAGTTGTTCATTGACCCTGTAATGAGCACCCCAGATCCTTCTCCTCTTCTGTCTGGGCTAGCTGCACTCCCCAGCTGGTAACTCCTCCTTGGGTTCTTCATCCCAAATGCAGCACCTTGCACTTTTGGCATTAAACCCCAGTTGCCAGGTGTCTGACCAGGTTTCAAGCTTTGCCAGATCATCCTGCAACCCCTGCCATCCCCCTAGGTCATCCACCACCGTTCCTACCTTGGTATCATCAGCAAACAGACTGATCTTGCTCTTGATGTCCCATGATATGTCTGCAATGAATATCCCAAACAACACTGGTCCCAACACCAAGCCCTGTAGAACACCGCTCATCACTACCCTTGGGTGTGAGAGCTCCCCACCCACCACCACCCTCTGTTGCCCTTCCTGAAGCCAGTTTCCTACCCATCTCACCAGCTTTGCATCCGCCCCTGTGCCTACTAACTTATTTCCCAGCCTTCCATGTGGCACTGAGTTGAATGCCTTACTGAAGTCCAGATACAGGACATCCACTGCATGGCCCCTGTCCAGTTGCCTAGTTACCCAGTCATAGAACTCCACCAGGTTGGTTTGGCAGGATCTGCCCCACATGAAGCCATGCTGTCTGATGTCCTGTAGTCCTTTGGCCTCTAGGAGGGCCACCAGTCTCTCCTTCAGGATAGTCTCCATTAGAATACCCACGATGGATGTGAGGCTCACTGGTCTGTAGTTTCCTGGTTCATCCTTGGAGCCACTCTTGTGGAGGAGCACCTCATGAGCCATCCTCCAGTCCTGAGGTACACACCCCAAATGTAGTGAGGCATTAAATAGGTCTGCCAAAGGTCCTGCAAGGACCTCTGCCAGCTCCTGCAGTACCCTGGGGTGGATGCCATCTGGGCGTGGCACCTTGTCCACCCTCAGTGCCTTCAAACCCTCCTGAACTCTGCCCTCCATGTATGCTTTAGCTCAACCTGCTTCCAGGGGTGTAGCCAGAAATTTCCATTTTGTACACAATCTCCAACAGTTACACCCCCCAATTAAAAAATGTATACATCCTTTCCAAATAGCACCCCCTTCCAAACAAGTCAGATTGTTGTCAGATGACTCCTCTACTCTCTAAAGAGGTTATACATGTATTGGACACTCCTCAGTGGCCTACACTAACCCAAATACTATAGATTAGAATGATAATATTAACAGAGTGGCTTATGGTTTGTGACAGGCACTCAACACAACTGTACACAAATGTGTACAGTGAGTATGCCTGTCTACACCCTTGCCTGCTTCTACTTATCAAGCTTTAGTCCCTGCTATTGTCATTGTTTGCTTTAGCTCACACTGCAATCTGTTCCTTGCTCCCCTTGATTACACCTGGTTCATGGCTTTGCTGCCTAGCTAACAACTGCTCCCTGTGTTACTGCTTCACATTAACCTAAGTAATCTAGTCCATGAGACTCAATCCTGCTTCCTGAACTTATACCAAGCATATATTGTTGCTGTTTTCAGTGTATTGCCTTTCCCTACAGTTCCATGTTCATCCAGATTACTGCCCCTACAAGCTATAGTTAATTGCTGCCAGATGCTGCTCAGTTACTTTTGCACCCTGCTTTATTATACACTGGATGTCAGTCTGGCTACTGCTGTTGCTGTAAACTAATTTTAAAATCTGCATGTGGGTCACAGTCCTTCCCCTTTGCGTCCTTGTTTTTCCCAAGGCGGTGGATTTTTTTTTTTAATTGTTTAACCAGGAGAGACACATTAAGCTGAAAGCTTGTTTACAGGTGTGACCTGGGAGCACAGGGAAGTTAAGTGACTTGCTCAGGGTCACACAGTATGCAAGTGGGGGCTGTGGGATTCAAACCCAGGTCTCCAGATTTGCAGCTCAGAGCCTTAAACCACTGCGCTATACTGCCGTGGCCCCATGTGGCCTAATTACCTTATGTTTGGCTACTGCCTCCACCGCTAAACTCCTCTGAGTATTTGTCACATTTATTTGGCACTCATTGTTGGACTGGTTTGCTAGTCTCACACCACTTAAGGCCTAGATTCCCTTGCACTGAACCTTGCTTTAAAACATGTCTGACCTATTTGTGGTCTCCATCACTCAGCGCTTCCATTGTTCCACATGCTTACCATGCTACTTATTGCTGTCTGTATTGTACCTACTGTGTTTCTTTTGCTGCTTAGTACCTCATATTCTCTCCAGTGCCTTGTGTGGCCTGCTCGATTGCTACATGACATTAGCTGAACATGCCCATCAATTGGCTCGCGCTCGCAGCTGACAGTCTCACTCTGCACCCTAGTCCGCATCCTGAGCGTGTGATGCCTGGTGTGGGGTCCTTCCTTCTTGACCCATAGTGGGAATATCCTCACTCCAGATGGAGCTTTAGCCATTAGGTCTGAAAGTCGATGCACAGCAGCACCTCTTGATGTTGAGTTTTGACTATGCTGTGAAGGGAGGATATGTTTGCTATCCTTTAGCTGCAGCACCATCTGCCATGGGCTCCTTCTATACTATTCTCCCCACTACTGCCTCTGGTTCACTTGGTTTGTTTTTAGATCAGTAAGCCAGCTGAGCACCTTAGCAGTCATTGCTCTCCTCTTCCTGCCTTGGAGAAGCTGCATTGCAGAGTTCACCTGCAACCCTTCACGGCATTCCCATTAGAAGGATAGTGTGAGAGCCTTCCTCCAAATTGGAATATTTTCCACCCTCTTTGATTGGGTTTTCAAATTGTAGCAGCAGAGCTGTCACTAATCAAAAACATCCCAAGCCTGGAGAGAAGGTGACCTAGGCCTTGGATCCCCAGAGATTTCCTCCTCAAAGGGTTTTTTTCTCTCCTCCGTGCCACAGTAAGCTTTAGGCAATAATCTTTTGAAGCAGCATTTTCAGAGTCAGTTTAGTTCCCCCTGACAATACTTATAAGCCTTATTTGACACTCTGAAATAAGCTTTGATTAAAGAAACTATGATTGTGTAATAGAATATATTATTCATTACAATTTTTATGTGTTATGTATCCACAGATGTTACAATTCATTTTTACGGATTAAAGAAAATATGTCAAAGGCTCAATAAATCTGATGAAGGAACTGAATTGTTCTGAAACGTTACAAAGTAAAAATTTTAAAAAGAGCCACTAGACATAATTCTCCAAAAAGAAAATAAAGAATATTTATATTTTTCACATACTGGGTATTGATGGATATTTTTTAAGAGAGCTGAGTGGGTTTTGTTGTTGAAGTACCTTACTAATCAAAAACATTGCAAGCCTGGAGGGAAGGTGACCTAGGCCTTGGATCCCCAGAGATTTCCTCCTCAAAGGGTTTTTTTTCTGTTCTCTGTGCCACAGGTCATAATATTTAGTTAGCTTTAGGCAATAATCCCCATGTCACTTAGGTAGGTTTCTGCTGTTGGATGGAGCATGTGGCCATCCCTTAAGTGTCTTGTCTCCCCCTTTTGGCTGTTCTCTCTCTCCTTAGGAAGTCTGGCCTCCACACCTTACAGTCAGACCACTGAGTGGGTCACTACTCACCTGTTGTTTCCTGCCTGCTGTACTCAAATTATACTACCAACTGACCCATGCTGCCAACTGAACCTATGCTACTAACCGATCTATGTACAGGTCCTCGACCCCTATAAGTGTTCACTACCTTGTATGCATTGCATGACACTCTTTTTTGGGCTTCTTCCTAAGGTACCTTTAGCCAAGGGAATCACTCTTGCGGCACCCCAGGGGGTGGAATCTTCAACTAGGGTTCCTTGCCTTCGTACCCCTACAGGGTGGTATATCCCATGGATAGAGAGGCGAACAGCCAGAGTTTATCTATGTTACACAAGCATGAATCCAGTTGCACAGGCACACTGAAATGGAAAACTATAGCCTGTAGTTCAAGGGGGCGGTGCAACTGGCCACACCCCCCTTTTGACCTATTTAATTGCTGCTCTCCTCACTCCACACACAAGCATTTTTTACTTGCCCCTCCATCCACCTCTCCTCCTCCAGTGGCATGCCTCTCTCTCCCGTGGACTTCTTCATAAGGTACCTTTAGCCAAAGGAATCACTCCCACAGTGCCTCAAGTGGTGGAACCCTCCCCTAGGGTTCCTTGCCTTCATACCCCTACAGGGTGGTATATCCCATGGATAGAGAGGCAAGCAGCCAAAGTTTATCTATGTTACACAAGCACAAAACCAGTTGCACAGGAATATTGAACAATTGGTTGAAGGTATAGAGGTGGGATTTGGTTACAGTGGGGACTGGAGACCAACCTTGAAGGATATGGGCCTCGGTAGGGAAGATGACCTGCATCCTTCCAGTAGTGGGACCGCAGTCCTTAGTGGAAGGTTTAAATTCTACTTGCATGAGTATTTAAGCTGGGGGGATGATGAAGCAACAAGGTGGGAGGGTCTGAAAGAAGGAACCTTTCCCAGAGTAGGGGTGCAGGAAGACAGGGGTGGGGACAAGGTGGAGGACAAGGAGGGTATGAATCAGGATAGTAAGAAAAGAGGAGTAAATGAGACTGGTAAGACAGAAGGTAACAAGGGAATTGTGGGTTTGGGGGAGCTTCAGGAACCAGCACAGGCGGGGGAGGGAGCAGGGAGGCAGACAAGAGGGGAGTAAGGAATTGAGAGCCATGTGCATCAATGCAAGGAGTCTGGGAAATAAAACTTTGGACCTGGAGGCCATCATGAAGGAGGCTAGCCTTGATTTGGTGGCCATAACTGAGTCATGGTGCACTGTTAACCATGACTGGAATGTGGCCATACCAGGCTACTCTGTGCTCAAGAGAGACAGGAAAGGGAGGAGAGGGTTGTATTATATGTGAGTGAGGGAATCAAGACCATGGAAGTACAGGGGCACCCAAAGAAAAAGGAAGGACTGGAGGTGCTGTAGGTCATCCTGGAGACAGGTGCTGGGGCCACTTTCTGTACAAAGGTGGTATACAGACTTCCAGCACAGGGAGAGGAGCTGGATAAGGCACTCAGAGAGGACATAATCAGGATGGCAAATAAGGGGGAGGTGCTGCTAGTTTTGGTGACTTGAGTCTGATAAACATCGATTGGAGCCCTCCAGCAGCAGCTTCGGCAAGCACCAGGGCAATTCTTGATTCCTTACAAGAGGTCTTTCTCAGAAAGCTAGTCAGCAAATCCACTAGGGACAGGGCAGTGTTGGACCTGATGCATAACAACAGGGACAGCATTGCAGACATCACAGTGGGACATCCCTTGGGCACCAGTGAGCAATACAGCATGGTTTAACATTAAGATGGGAACAGAGGCAAGCCACATGAGGATGAGGGTCATGGACTTTAAGAGGGCAGATTTTAAGGAAATGGGAGACTGCTTCAGAAACTGCCTAGTAGGGGGAATGCCAGGGAGGGGGTACAGAAGCAAGGGGAAAAAATAATGGAGGTCATACAGTAATTAAGCTTACCAGCCTCTGAGTGAAGGAAGTGAGTAAAAGGAAAAAGAGACCCTTATGATACTGTAGGGTGGTGGCCTCAGTGGTGAAGGAAAAAAGATGGCATTCAGGTGGTATAAGGAAATGCAGAATGAGAAAGACAGGGAGTTGTTCCAGATAAAACAGAGGGAAGCAGGTAAGGCAGTGAGGGGAGCAAAGGTGCTGACAGAGGAAAGTATAGCCAAAGGGGTAGCAAGCAAATAGATTTCATAGGTTTGTTTCAAGCCAAAAGGCAATTGGTCCAAAGAGGCTCACCATTTCTCAGTGTTAATAACCATTTATACCCTTTTTACATTGGCTGCACTTGCACACCTAATGTTTTGTGGCAAGGATAGGGGATTTCAGGGGGGCCTCACGGCTGAGCCCATTGCAGTTCACAAAAGCGAGGCTCGGCAGTCTACACCAATGACCACATGCTGTGATCCTGACATCACTCACCGCTTGCTGGGTGGAAACTTCATGTACTTCAAAGGACCAAAGCCGCTCCATTTAGAGAGGACTTTGGTCCTTTGATTTGCATGAAGCCGGTCAGCAAACAGCTGAGTGGCTTTCAACATCAGGAGCCTGTCAGTCTGTAAAAAAGAAAACTGTCCATTGATGTCTGTTGCTGGCCTCCCTGTAACTGTCCCCACCACATGACCCTCCCTCTCAGCACCACCACCAACACTGCCCCACCAAACATAACACATACACTAGGGGTGCCCAGTCCCCCAGTGCACCACCTCATAGTTCTCTTTGTAATTTTATTTGTATATGTTATCTGTAACACAGAAAACTGTTCATCGATGTCTGTAGCTGGTGCTCCCTGACTCTTCCCACCCACCCAACCCTTCTCTGAGCACCACCACCCCACCCCACCCCACCCCAAAACATAACACTGACATTGGAGGATCAACTCAGTGTCATCCATCAATTTTTTTTTTTTCATTTCTATTTTATTGACATAGATTTCCTGTGGTTCGTCGATATCTGTTGCAGGCAGCCAGTAACTGTCCCCCCAACCTGACCCTCCACATCAGGACCCACCATGCCACCCCCCCCCATAAATGTCACACTGACAATATGGGTGCCTAATCCCCCAGTGTCAGCACCTGAAATATAGAAAACAGCTCCTCATTGTTTTTTTTTAATCCTGTAAAACAGAAGAACGTCCATCGTTGTCTGTTGCACTGTTAGTCCTCCTCCCAACCCTCCCACTCAACACCTGCCACCCCACCCTCAAGCCCTTACTTACACACAAGAGGTTTGATGCCATAATCTTCTCTGGACTGCACAGAAGTCTTCACTCTTCAAAGCCAGACCGCAAACTGAGGAAATCAGGTATGCAGTTCAATGTATTTCAATGGGATTTTGAACTTAGGGGGATAACGTGGCCATTTTTGAATATTTTTGCCCCAGACTTTCAAATTACCTTTCTAGGGACCCCACCTCATGAACAATTTTAGTAACATTAGGCAATATTTTCCCTAAAGGTGATTTTGCCATCACTGCACAAAATCACCTTTTGGGCAGGAGTTGAACATTTTCTCTGCCCGTGTTCGTGAGGTGGGGTCATAAGAAGGCTATGTTGAAAATCTGGTGTAAAAATATTTAAAAAAACAACAAAAGTATTAGCTTATGTTGAAATTTGCAAACGCAGGCTCAAAACTCTGGTAATTTTCAATATTCTGACCCCAAATTTTCAACTTAGCCATTTCTTCACTGCACCTCATCAATGTGACAACTGTCATTTTTAAAATCCTGGCCA
Organism: Neoceratodus forsteri; assembly: GCA_016271365.2. Classification (NCBI taxonomy): domain Eukaryota; kingdom Metazoa; phylum Chordata; order Ceratodontiformes; family Ceratodontidae; genus Neoceratodus; species Neoceratodus forsteri. The sequence continues at coordinate 1,546,498,750 of CM057455.1, read as the reverse complement.
AAATGTGTTTTTTTACATCCCGAAAGGTGATTTTGCAGCTGGTGTGTAAAATCACTTTTTGGGCAGGAGTTGAAAAATTTCTCTGCCCTTGTTCATGAGGTGGGGTCATAAGAAGGCTATGTTGAAATTTGGGGCAAACATATTAAAAAACAACAAAGTTACGGGCCTACTTTGAAATTTACCAATGTAGCCTTGTAACTTTGTTAATTTTCAATATTTTGACCCCAAATTTTCAACATAGACATTTCTTCACAGCACCTCATGAATGTTACAGCTGTCATTTTTCAAATCCTGACCAAAATGTGTTTTTGTATCTGTGGCATGGAACGATGTTTTGTCGGGGATTTTAACATTTTCATCTACCGCATTCATTAGGTGGGGTAGTAAGAAGGCTATGCTGAAAATTTGGTGTACAGATGTGGTAAAATGCCCAGGTTATGCCTGACCATCACACTATTTCAATGTTCACTCATAACTTCACTAAGTTTCAATATTTTAACTCCAACCTTTCAATAAAGCCATTTCCACACCACCTCATAAATGTGTCATTTTTAAAATCCTGGATGAGATGTGTTTTCACACTTCTGGTGCGAAATTACATTTTGGCCAATATACTATAAATGGCACATTTTATGTCTACAAGGTGAATCCTAAAACAAGTATCTTCAAAATGTGGGGTCAGAATTGTAAAAAAACAAGTTGTTTAACAAGCAGTCAACATTCGGCATTGACAAATGCTTGTTTTACAGTAGTCATCTATTGATTTCTTAAGTTTCCATTGTGTTGCTATGCACTGTTTCACTTGGAAGTTCATTCCAAACATTGACTACTCTCTGAATAAACCACATCCCCTCTTCTTTGGTGTTAAATAATTCACTTTTAATTGTAGATCATATTTCCTTGTTTCATACACTAAGTTCCTAGTTTCCAGTCCCAGACAACTCCAAAAATCTTCTTGGAAAATCTTAAAAATAAGGCACATGTCACCCCCTAACCTTCTGTATTCAACTGTGAACATGTCTAGGTGTTCCAATCTTTGTTCATCATGTAAATAGTTTAGTCCTATCTCCATTTTAGTCCCATTCCTCTGCAATCTTTCAATTTCATTTATGGAGTTTTTGTTCTCTGGAGCCTAAAACTGGCTACAGTATTACAAACGAAGCTTAAAAAAGGCACCAAACAGAGGCACGGTGACCTTTTGGTCTCTGCTTGCAATGCTACACCTTATACACCCTAGTATATTGTGGCACTATTTTGGTGACCTCAACACAGTGCTTGTCAAAGGATAGGTCCTCTGTAACTAGGATTCCTAGGTCTTTCTCTACCTTTGTTTCTTTAAGCTCTCTCCCCAATAAAGGGGTACTTAGCTCCCTTGTATTTTCATGCTCATGTGTAGTACTACACATTTGTCTACATTAAAATCCAGCTTCTGACTACTTGCCAAGGATTCAAGATTTTTTAACTCCACCTGTACATTTGTAATGGCTTCATCAGTATCTACCACTGCCCCACATGTGCATCATCCACAAATTTGGTCATCCAGATGTCACCATTACACTTCAGAGATGATACATATACTGTATATATAGAAGAAGGTGGAACCCAGGACTGACCCTTGTGGCACTCCACTAGTGACCATACCCCGTTTTGACATATGCCCTCTCAGAGCCACTTTCTGTTTTCTCTCCCAGAGCCAGGATTTGATCCAGCTTACTAACCTTATATTAACACCTATTTTCTACAGTTTAGATATTAATTCATAGTGAGGCACACTGTTGAAGGCCTTGCTGTAATCCAAAAATATAACATCCACATATGACCCCTTGTCCAAAGCATTGCTTGCACATTCAATGAACTGTATCAGGTTGGTTTGGCATGATCTGCCCTGTCTGAAGCCATGTTGGGCCCAATCTATTAAATCTTCTCTATTTATAAAGTTTTCCAGGTCTTCCTTAATAATGGCTTCTAGTACTTTGCCCACCATCAATGTTAGGCTCAAGAGTTGTCCTAGTAAGTAGTAGTAGTAAATCATTTTTTATTCATAAGAATAATGGAATACATTCAATTGAGTGAGCTCATTTTCAAGTGAAGTTCCAGGCCAAATACAAAAACATGTAGTTACAAAAAAACACATCTCATACTAGTACACATTATAAATAATTACATTACACATTATAGATCAACTTTGTTTAAAAGCGCTCCAGTGGCACCTCCACATAACAAATCTCCATAATCAAGGGCTGGCAATAATAGAGAATTAATAACATTCAGGTGCACCTCCCTAGACATAAACCTTTTATACCCATACAGGGCACCCAACTTCCTATTCATACCTTCTGTAAGAGAATTTATATGACAATCCCAACTCAAGGAAGTATCTAGCCAAATACCAAGATACTTGCATAGATTGACTTGTTTAATGGCAATGCCATCGAGAGTATTAATCTTTAAGTGGAGAGCCTGTTTTTTGTTACTTTTATTCCTAAGTAGAAGTGCTTGCATTCTACTGGAATTCAGAACCAGGTGATGCCTCTTTAAAAAATCCTGAACTTCATCAAAATCTAACTGTAGCTTTAGATTAATTAAGTCCAGTGTTGCCCCTTCCACATACAGTATCATGTCATCTGCATACAGATGACACTGAACATCAGATGATTCACGCTTGAGTTCATTTATGTATATATTAAAAAACAGAGGTCTCAAAATTGATCCTTGGGGGACACTAACATACTATTTGCCAGCAGATTAGGCCTTACGGTCTATCGAGTCTGCTCGAACCTTAGATCCTTAGTTGGGTGCCGAGGCCCTCCCATCCCTTGTGCTCCAGAAACCCCTATCATCCATCCCCACCCCCCCGGGACAGGCCATCATCTGATACATCCACTTTCTGTGTCTGTCCCACCCTCTCTTGAAGCCCTCCACTGTGGATCTCTGAACCAGCTCACCAGGCAGTGCATTCCAAGGGTTCACCACCCTCTCAGTGAAAACCTCCTCCTCTTTCCTCACCCTTCCACCTTCCAACTTCAAACCATGCCCTCTGGTGATACCTCCTGCTTTAGTCTAAAGATCCCTCAATGTTTACCCTATTTATTCCTGAGGTACTTGAAGACCTCAATCATGTCCCCTGTCTCTCCTCTCCTCCAATGAAAACAGGCAGAGCTCCCCAAGTCTGTCCTCATACGTCAAATCCCCTAGCCCTCATATCATCTTAGTTGCCCTCCTCTGTACCCTCTCCAGGAGCTGTATGTCCCTCTTCAAGTGTGGTCTCCAGTACTGTACATAGTACTCAAGGTGTGGTCTAACCAGTCCATTGTACAGCGGCATAATCACTTCCTTGCTCCTAGAGGTGATCCCCCTCACGATGCATCCCAACATCCTGTTTGCCTTGCTAGCCGCTCTCCTGCACTGCTCAGAGTTATTCATACATGCATCCACCATGACCCATAGGTCTTTTTCCCCTATTGAGGCCTCCAGCACCTCCCCTCCCAGGGTATACCTGTGTTTAGGGTTTCCCCGACCAAGATGCAACACCTTGCACTTAGTGATATTGAAATTTAATTTCCATGTGTGAGCCCAGCTTTCCAGGGTGTCAAGGTCCCCTTGCAGGGCCAACCTCCCCTCTTCTAGCTCAACTACTGCTCCCATCTTGGAGTCATCTGCGAAGAGACTCATTTCACACCCTATACCCTCCCTGATGTCCGATATGTATGCATTAAACAGGATTGGACCCAGGACTGAGCCCTGCAGTACCCCACTACACAACCTCTCTAGGGTTCTAGAGCTCCCCACAGACCACTACTCTCTGGGTGCATCCAGCTAGCCAGTTTTCAATCCATCTGACCATCAAAGGGCCTACTCCTAACCCCATCAGTTTCTCCACCAGACCATTGTGGGACAGAGTCAAACGCTTGCTGAAGTCCAAGAATAATACATCCACAGGCTTTCCCTGTCCAGTTCTGATGTTACCCATTCATAGAACTCCACAAGATTGGTTTGACATGATCTACTTGGCACAAAACCCATGTTGCCGACTATCCAGACCTCCCACCTCCTCCAAGTACACCCCCAATCGTTCTTTTAGTATACTCTCCATTAATTTTCCCACCACCGAGGTCAAACTGATGGGTCTATAGTTACCTGGTACTTCCCTCGACCCCCTTTTATGGATTGGCACCACATGTGCCTCTCGCCAATCCCTAGGTACCCTCCCTGTCTCAAGTGACCTGTTGAAGAGCTCCGCCAGGGGTGCAGCCAGTATGTCCGCCAATTCCCATAGTACTCTCAGATGAATGCCATCCGGCCCAGGAGATTTGTCTTTCTTTAGGGCCTTGAGGGCTAACCACACCTTTTTGGCGGAGATAGCATCATCCGTCCCCTCCACCTTACTGGCCTTTTTATTCTTATCCAGATGCGACACCCCGGGATACCCTTCCCTCCCTCTTGCTCCATTTCTGTTGCTCCCCTGATCCCACTCACTGCCGCTTCTATCCCCTTTGTGCCTTGCTTTGTAGATATCCCATCCCCCTCATTAGTGAACACAGAGGCAAAGTACTCATTAAATACCTCTGCCTGGTCCCTCGCCTCTTCCACCCACCCTCCTTCTGATCTCAATCTGTTGAGATGGCCCTCAGTTTTTCTCCACTCCCCAATGTACCGGAAGAACCCCTTTTCCCCTCCTTGTATCCCCTGTGCCAGCCGCTGCTCTTTACTGGACTTTGCTCCCCTCACCATCCGGGTGACTTTTCTAGATGCAAGATGGTACATTTCCTTATCCCTATCCCCTCTTGTTGTTTTATATTTTTTGTAGGCCGCCTTCTTTTCTCTGACTGCTACCTGTACCTCACTGGACCACCAGCATGGTTTATGTGACCTTGTTCCGTTATGTTTCAACTTAGCACAGATCCTGACTGCCTCATGAAGTCCCCGTTTTATGACCTCCCATCTCCTTTCCACACTTGTCATTGATGTAATCCCCTTCAAGTGATCCTTGCCAATATTTCCCATGCCCTCAAAGTCTGCCCCCCTGAAGTCCACTGCCAGTGACCTAGATCTCACCCCGCCTCTCCCCATGCTTATTTGAAACCAGACAGTATTGTGGTCACTCCAAGTCAGGGGGTCCTGTACAACCAGATCCCTTACCAGATCCCCATCTGCCAGAACCACGTCCAGGACATGCCCCTCCCTTGTGGGCTCCATCACATGCTGTGTTAAGAACACATCCTGGAAGCCGTCCAGCAGCCTCTGCTCCTTGGCCACCTTAGAGGACATGGTTCCCCAGTTTGTACCTGGCATATTAAGGTCCCCCATCAACACCACTCCTTCCCCTTTTGGTCCACACTGGGCAATGATGTTGTCCAGCAAACCATCCTCTAGAACATCACTCATCCCAGGGGCCTATATACTACACCCAGCTTGACCTTATCTCCTGCTGAGATCGCAGGTAACCCATAAGGCTCTACGTTTCCTCTGCCTCTTCTACCCTAGCAATTTCTATGTCATCTCTAATGAACATAGCCACTCCACCCTCTGCCCTCCTTTCTATCCTTCCTAAGCATAGTGTACCCCTGACATTTAGGTCCCAGTCATGGTTTTTGTTGGTCCACCGCCCGTGACTGCCGCCACATCCACCCCCCCTTGAACAGCATGGCCTGGAACTCAGGCAACTTGTTTCCCAAGCTCCTGGCATTTACTAACACCAACCCCAACCCCTTATCCCTGATCCTCTTTGTGGAACCCCACCGAGATTCCTTATACTTCCATCCTCCCTCTGCTCCTCCTGAAACCTCCACCCCCAATCTGTTTCCCCCCTCCCCCCCTTGGGCTTGAAGGCTACTCCCCTCATCTGTAGGAGAGGGCTTCTGGCCAGCCCCTCCCTTATCCCTTCCCCCAAGTTTAACCCCACCTTTCTTGAATGTAGTCAGCCATCCCCTGTTTAAGGACTTCCTTCCCTAGTGGGGCAAGATGAAACCTGTCCTTGGCATATAATCCCTTATCCTCCCAAACTCCATTCCAGTTCCCTAACACCCCAACCCACTCTCTTCACCCCATTTCCTGAGCCAGTCATTAACCTCTGTGAGCTTCATTTTTTTCTCTCCACTGAGGCCTTTGGTACTGGCAATATCTCCGAAAAGGAAATGTTGCATTCATTATCCCGACAGACTCTGGCAAGTTCTTGGAACCTTGCTTGGATTTCCAAAACGCTATTTCCCTCTAGATCGTTAGTTCCCAAATGCACCAGGAAATCCAGTCTCCCTCCACAATCCCTAACCATTTCATACACCATGTTTTTCACCTCCATTTCATACACTGTTTTTCACCTCCAAAGCCCTAGATGTAAAAGGGCCCACTTCCACAAACTGTCTACGTCCTAACAAATAAGAAAAAAAGCATTTTACCAATTGAGGGGACAAACCAACCTCCCTGAGTCTGGACAGGAACACCTGATGGTTCATGGTGTTAAAGGCCTTCAAAATATCAATAAACAAAGAACCTACCATTAACCTCCTGTTCAGACTCAGCTGAATTCACTTACTACCCTAGTCAGAGCAGTCTGCATACTATGTAGAGACCTGAAGCCCGATTGAAATGGGGACAATTTGTTATACTCTTCCAGAAATCACTTCAATTGATGAGATACTGTACTATTTTCTCAAATATTTTTGAAATCTGCAGCAACAGTGAGATGGACCGATAATTGCCCAGCTCGCACTTATTCCCAGATTTAAATATAGATCTTACTCTGGCAATCTTCCATCCCTCCAGAAATTCATCACAAATACAAGACAAATTAAAAATATAAGCCAGAGGGTATGCTATACATGGGGCCGCATACTTTTAAAGTCTAGTAGGAACAGCATCATGGCCAATGGTCTTGAAAGTATTTAACTTTAAAAATTCCATACATACTTCCTCTGGAGTAATATGGCCAAAATTGAATACACCCAGCCTACTAATATCAGGGTTTATTCCCTCCAAGTTCTGCTCTAAAATACTGTTGCAATCTGGGTGAGCTCCAGCTGCTGGATCCAAGGAACCCACTTTAATGAAATAATCACTGAAAGCATTAACCAATCCCTCCCCTCCTAGAGACAATGTTGTACCACCTACTACTACCTTATTCACTGTAGAGTGTTTATTTTTCCCCATTAAATCAGAAATAATCTCCCAGAACCATCTTGGGTTCTGCTTATAGTTATCATCCAGTTTAGATCGAACAAATTCTTGTTTAGTTGCCCTTATTTTACTGGTATACAATTTACAGGCCTGCCTATAAAATGCCCAATCTTGATCTAGCATAGTTTTTTTTGCTTTTACCAATTTTTTATTTCTGTCTGTCCTAGCTTTATGAAGTTCTGGGGAAAACCAAATGTTCCCTTTGTGCTTTGTTAGCCTAGACTTTAAAGACACATGCTTATCACAAATTTGTAAAAAATCCTCTCCCCAAAAATGTCCAAGCTGCTGAGAGTGTAGGAATCAAATCCAACCTAGACCAATTAATGTTTTCAACATCAATCATAAATATAATATAGTCCAACTGTCTAAAGCATCTACAGGAAATCCTTGATTCAGGGACAGACATGACTATTTTATTTCTAACTGTATAGGTCACCTGATGATCTGAAAAGGATTCTGAGTGAACCCCAGCTCTCAAATAAAACTGAGGAAAATTAGTGAACATCAGGTCCAACATAATGGATTTCTTAGGATCTCTATGGTTAATTCAGGTAGGCTCCAGAATTAACTGAGTCAAACCCAGACCAATGTGGAAATCAATTAAATCATGGTTTAGCTCAATAGTTAACCAGTTCTATTTGGATTTGATTCCTTTCTTAAACAATGGGATCACTGTAGTCTCTTTCCATGCCTCTACCGCTACCCCATCATCTTCAGATTTTTGACAAATCAGTTAGGCCCTGTCCACACTACACCAGAAAAATCCCTTTGTAATGTTACAGAGGGTCCAAACCATTACCTTAACAGTTTATGTTTACACTGGTAATGTCACAGAAAGCGGTTTCAAAACCGTTGTTGAAAACTGATTTTTTGGGCCTATCTACACTACATAAGTAAAATCCTATAGTGTTATCAGTGGTAGGATGGATGCATTGTAACATTTTGGCCCTCTCTACACTGCACTGAAAATCTGTAATGTTTTGAAACCGGTACAGACTGAAAACGTTGCAGTGCATCCACACTACCACTGAAAACGTTTTGAAAATGTTGCAGGATTTTACTTGTGTAGTGTGGACAGGGTTAAACAGAGCTTTAAAACCATTACAGAAATCATTGTTGAAACCACTTCACAACAGGTTTCTGTAACAGTTACAAAAACACTTTCTGTAACATTACCAGTGTAAACACAAACCGTTATGGTAACTGTTTGGACCATCTGTAACGTTATAGAGGGTATTTCCAAGTGTAGTGTACACAGGACCTTTCAGTCTGTAATGGTTTTAAAATGTTATGTATTTTCAGTGCAGTGTGGACAGGGCCTTATACTGCTAAGGCCCATTTATTAGACACCTCTTTTATCACTCTGGGTGCAGCCCATCCAGACTTAATAGGACTTATGACACCTATCTTTTTGGCTATGTGAGCTATATCAACCATTACCTTCGAGGTAGTTTGATCTACATGATCCACTATTTTGTTACATGCCTTCACCTTATAAACACTGCAAAAGAAAGTGCTAAAACCCTCCACCATTTCTTTTTCATTGTTCATGTTTTTTTGCCTTTTTCTATTAATGGTTGACTAGTATATTCACTGATCTTTTCCCATATATATACTTATAGAAGGACTTGTACTTATCTTTAACTTTTCTTGTTAAATGCAGTTCTTGTTCCCTTTTCCCTTCTTATTTCTTTTCTGCTTTCTTTCACCAGTGTCCTGTATCTGTCATAAGTTTTCTGCATTTGTCTCATCTCCTATATTTGCCCCAGACCCTACTGGTGTCACACCCCTTTGCCTTTTTATATGCCCTTTTCTTTCTCCTTATTGTTGTTATGGTCCTTCTGTTGAACCATTTAGGTATCTTCTCCATATGTAAGCAATAATACCCAAAAAGGTGGGCAGTATTAGGCTATACCAGACCACCGAGAGCGTAATGAGGTCCAATGCCACAGGTGAAAGGATCTATAGCCCCTGGAAGGTCCAGTATGGCTCATACTGTCCACCCTGGTGGGTATTATTGTGCTTAGAAAATGAGTTTTGGGTTACATTATAAAATAAAATCTTTAAAAAAAGAAAAAATAGTAGAAAGTTAACAGAAATAAAGAAAATAAATTTTGTATAAAGTAGTCCCCCCACTGGTAGCATCAGCAATAGAGGGCACTCTTGTTATTGACAGTCAGAGCTAACAGACATCAGACTACTGCAAGAAAGCACTCACTGACTCCTGGGGAAATGAGAGAGATTTCTGGAACAATCTAAAAGGAATCACCGGGAAGCAATCCAAATCCACACCGGCCAAGCTAAAGGTGAATGGGAACACCACATTTGATCCACAAATCATTGCTGATACTTTCAACACCACTTTCACAGACCTCAGCAGTGTTCTTCCCCCAAACTTCTTCAATGATGACAATGCACCCGCAACCCCCAACTCCACAACTCCCAACAGTCACCCTCCCTTCTACTTTAAAGTAATACATAAGAACGTTGTCCATAAGTATGTCACCAAAGCCATCAGCAAATCCAGATCCAGCAATGATACACTCAACCTCAAGCTGCTGTCCCTCACCATAGAAGAGATGCTGGGGCCTCTTACTAAGATTTTTAACCTCTCCCTTATACTCAACCAATTCCCAGAAAAATGGAAGTCAGCCACTGTTACCCCAATCCACAAAAGTGGTGACAAGATTGACTACGGGAGCTACCACCCAGTCTCAATCCTGCCACCCCTCTCAAAGGCCCTGGAATGCATAGTATTGGACCAGCTTACCGAATACCTGGACAAACACAATATCCTCTTCAGGCAACAACATGGTTTCAGGAAAGGTCATAGCACTGCTTCCGCATTACTTGAAGTCACTGGGGCAATCCACAGCTCCCTGGACAAAGGGCAACTCACTGGCACTATCTACACTGACCTAACCAAGGCCTTCAATACTGTCCACCACCACTTTCTTTTTGCCCAGCTTCAAAAGGCTGGGCTCTCTCCAGATTCTATTTCTTGATTCAAAAGCTACCTTGCAAACAGGTTACAATGTGTAAAAATTGCGGATGTGGTCTCAGAAGCCAAACCTGTTTGCTCTGGTCTCCCACAGGGATCCATCCTGGGACATCTCCTCTTCAGCCTGTTCCTAAACACACTGCCAGACTCCTGCTCTAAACAAATCATACTCTACGCCGATGATGCGGTAATCCTAGCCTCACACCAGGATCCAAACCAGCTGCAAGGTAACCTCCAGCATTGCTTCTCCACTGTTGAGAACTGGTTCACTCAGCACAAACTGATCCTCAACCAGAAAAAAACCAAGACCATGATCTTCATCAGCTCCCACAATAAACATAAACACCACCACCTCTCCATTTATACCAGTCATGGCGGCCTACTGGAACAGGTCCAAACATTTAAATACCTTGGGATCACCCTAGACTCTCACCTCTCCTACGCTGACCACATAAATAACGTCACCAGAGCTGCCAACTCCAGACTAGGCCTGTTGTTCCACCACAGGAGACACCTTTCCCCCTGCAGCCCTGACTACTGCCGTCCAGTGCTCCATCGTTGCCATCATTGACTATGGACTCATCATCTACGGCTCTGCTACTGTTATCGCACTCAAAAGGGTAACCACCTCCCTCAACAAGGCTTGTCGGCTCATTACTGGCGCTCAACGTCATATACACACACGTGACCTCTACTTCCAAACCAGCGAGCTGCAACTTGACAAGTGTATAAAATACCAAACCTGCATAGTGGCAAAGAAAATACTGATGGGCCTCACCCCACCCGGTGTCGCTACTCATCTATAACCTAAAAAAAGCTACCAGAGCACCAGGGGGTCCAAACCACAGCAATTCCAATTCCCCCGCTGCCGCACAACCCAAGATCAAATAGCATTTGTCTATCAGGCTGCAAGCTGGCTAAATGGACTCTCTAGTGATATCACCACCACCTCCATGCTCGGTGCTTTCAAAACCAGGCTCTAACAATGGAACACCACAGTCTGGACTCCCGGATTTATGAAGAGATTCCTACTCCGAGGCTCCCCTTGTTCTGTTACATCTATGAGGGCCACAGCCTCTTAGCACTTTCTGCCACCACCCTGCCCAACTCTTGCACTTCGCATGTTCTCTGATAAAGCCTCCAGGCTGCATCCCCCTCCTTCTTCCTCCTCCCCTCCCACCATCCCCTCCACCCACCCCTCCAGACCCCTTTACCCACCTTACCCTTGCATTTCCCTCTGCCCCATCATATTTCACTTGCTGCCTCCCCCCCTTTTTTCCTCCTCCACACCGGTTTTTCTTTTTATAAAGATGCAACAAGATATGTACCTCTAATGCTATTTGTATGTACATCCATGTATTCTTTTGCCTGTTATGTTCTGTCTTGCTGTAACTCACGACGTGGAACCTTTGTAAAAAAAGCCTTGGATCAAAGGTATTTGTAATCCTAAACCTAAATAAATAAATAAAAAAATAAAACAGTTAAAAAAAAAGTTTGTAGCTCACACTATACAGTACAAGTCACATCAAAATGTTCCTCCAACTGGCTGGTGTAGCATTTTCCAATGAGTTGCTTATTGTGTGCACTGTTTATTGCACTGCATTAATAAAAATTTCTAATGGCTTGTCTAGAGCTGTCTTTCAGTTTCAGCTTACTTTTCAGCCCGCTGGAAACTTTTAACAATGCAGTGTGTTGATCAGTGCAGGCATTAAGCAACCCATAAAAACTGAGTTGGAGTCTGATTTCACTACTGTGCTGAACTGCAGTGTGCAGTAGACATCTGTCTCATCCAGTTTTAGTATATTTGGTATTTCTTTTGGGACAAAAGAGAATTCCAGGCACCTGAGTTCATTTCCTGATAGCTCAACCATTGATTTTCACTGTCCCTCCGTGATCCACCTTTAAACCACGATCGCACATGCTGCACTTTCACTTTCCCAACCCCGCAACACAAATGCAGTTTATTCCCTGCTAAGCTGGACATACCCATACAGTATGTATTGCTGAAAAGAAAATGTTTCCACTGTACCAGCTTATTTCAAGTGCCAGTGTGTTGCTTTATTCAAGCACTGCATATGCTCTCACTTATTGTACTGTACACTGATCTCTGATGGTGGCTGCAATTGTTCACTTTCACTTTCCAGGTCCTCCACACAGACCATCTAGCATTTTTATGGAGCGGGAGCAGGAGCATTGGTGATCCATAATGAAATGCAGTGCAAGTACCTACTGTAGTACTGTACAAATGCTGAGGGGGAGAATGAGAGCATCGAAAACAATAGTCGGCAAACAGGCGGGTGGGTGGGTAGGTAGTGATCTGCTCTGTATCTCTACAGTACTGTACAGTAAATAAAACTAAAACTATAGACTAATAAAATAAAGTTTATTAAATAAAGTTAGCTTATCTACCTCATCTACCCTTTATGTTTACTGTGTACAGTAAACATAAAAAACATAAAGGGTAGACGAGGTAGAGACATTAACTTTAATAAACTTTATTTTATTTTATTTGTCTTTAGTTTTAGTTTCATTTACTGTACTGTACTGTAGTAAGCAAGAGGCAAGATGGTGGATACTGTAGTGCTGGATTTATGTACAGCACAGTACTGCACTGTAACTGCATTTGAAAATGCATTATATAGCAATTGGAGTGGGAGCTGAAGTAAATTGCATAGTGGTTGGAAGTGCATTGCATGTGAGCTGATGATTAGTTGAAAAAGAGTTTGTGTTTTAAGTATTTAGAATTGCCACTGCATTAGCAGCACAAAAAAAAAAAACAATGCCAGAACAGTGAGCCTGAAGAACAGTTTAATGTGATTTGTACTGTACTGTACTGACGCCAGTCTCCCTTCTCTTCCTTTCAGTTGTAGGTGTACCCCATCTCCCTACTGCTGTCATTGTGACTGCAAAACACAACAACAAACAAACAAGAAAATGCTGATCTCCACTGCTCTTATGTATTCTCCCTCTATTCTGCTTTTACTGGTGACCAGAAAGAGCTACTGTGGTGGCTTGGGAGGCGACAGTGAGCATGTCAACATTGTTTACAACAAGGGAAAACTCAAAGAGGTACCTGACTGTAGTATATCGTTTTGTGATTATTTCATTGTTGGTAGTGAGGGAAGCCAGGGCTGGAGCTGATTGTGATGACTTCCAGGATGTGGCTTGAATGTGTGTGCTAGTGCAGCAGTGTACATTTATGTCAAAGCTACTTTTGAGGCCACTCCCCCCCAAAAAAATGGACAGCTTGTTTGTGTTGGTCTTTTTTTTTTCTTTTGAAAAATAGAAACTGTTACAGAATGGAGGGCTGGACATCATCACTTCAGTTCATGTCCAGTCAAGTGGTGGTGGAGCAAGGGTGAGCCAGGGAAGATGTCTCCAGCAGCGCTTAGTACATGATGTGCTAGCACTATGAGCTCAAACAGCATGGGCTGTTATTTGCCAAATTGATCAAAATGCTTAACAAGGGGTATAGTGTGTATATATATTGGTGATATTGTGTTTTCACACTTGGTCGGGAATACTGTGATTGCGAGTGCGTAAGAGGACTCCACAGGACCTGCACAGTCAGCGCAGTCGTGGTGCAGTGTAGTGTAACATTAAGCACCACAACTGATCTGCATGCAGATACAGTTTTCTTAAAAAGTAAATGGGCAGAGAGAAATGTTTAAACCTCAGTTCATTCTGTTTAATGTGATGACTGCCATTGTGCCTGTTGACAGCTTGAGTGGAGGGAGGAGGCTCCTGCTTGCTAAGCGAGGAAAAACAAAAGTCTGGATTTTATTTTTAAAAATTCCATTGGCTTTGGATGTTTGGCAAGAGTTAAGGTAGGTGCCTCTTGATATAATAGATTCCTCACATCTCTCCCTTTAGAACTGTGATGTAATTCAATTAATCCCTCATATGTCAATTATATGCTGCTGTTCTGCATGTAGCTGAAATTCATTGTTACTGTTGTTTTTGTGGTTTTGGTTTTTTTTTGTCATGTTTTAACAAAACAATGAAAAACTTTTAACGTAAAAAAAAAAAATTCCATTGGCACAAATCTACAAGAATGACATGAGACACACAGAGACTGGGACTCCTTATTTCCCGGTCTCTTTTGTCTTACACCAGACTGGCTGATAGGTGGTTTCAGCCAATCAGCATCAAAATTTCTCTCTGCTCATTTTCTAATGTTACATTTAATGTTTTCAGGAACATAATTAGTAACCAGATCATCCAGTATATCAATAATTCTTTCTGCATTTCATCTAGGCTGATGTTTTCAAACAGCACCTTCCCAGCTATGATGTTTAACAGCCTCCCTTATTGCATCAAAGTCTGTCTTGTTAAAGTTTTTAATTTGTGTTACCCACTCTGTTTTTACATTAAAAGTAACCATATTGTGGTCACTATTGTCCAGAGATTCCCTTACTGCACAACTGTCTGTATTACTCATTGCTAAATCTAAGGTATGACTACCCCTAGTAGGTTTGCTCACATGCTGATCTAGGTTTAAGGATGTTATTGAGTCTAAAACATCTTCCTTCAAAGCAGGTCACCCTCTCTATTTATCCAGAATATTCTGGGTAAATTAAAATCTCCAAAAATCATCAACTGATCCCCATATTCCATCTTTTTCAATGCTTATATTAGTGCTACACTTGATATCCCTCTTGTGAAGGTGGCCTAAAGAGTAACCCCAGTACTATTTGTTTTTCTTTTACCAGAGTCAGCTTGATCCCTAGTTGTTTCAGGCTACCCTATAATGAAAATATAAATGCAAATTGCAAAAAGTGACCCTATAAATACTTGACAGAAGCATAAATACACCTTACAAACAATATCAATGTATAAAGAGGGAAATGGGGGGGATGGATAGGGATTAGGGGTGAGAAGGTAGTGAAAAAGGTTCAGACAAACAAGGATGGGAAGCTATAGGGATAAAGTAGTGGGGGGAGAGGTGCGAAAGGGATGGTTTAGGATTAAGCGTGTGGGGGGTAGATGACAGAAGGTGCAGACAAACAAGGGTGGGAAGCTATAGGGATTAAGGGGGAGGGGGAAGAAGGGGAAAAGAGACAATAAATAACCTATACCACACACTTAACTTTGTCAACCTGCAATTTGCACTTATATTTTCTTTACTTTGCACAGCTGATATGCACTTTAACAATGTATTTCATGCACACTGAAAATTAGCTACTGTCACTTTAAATGTATGGCATCATTAAAAGAGTAATCATGATGTGTGACCTTGCCTTGAAAAAGCACTAGTGCTGCAAAAATGTTTGGAAGGTGAAGTGGCGGTAAGTGCTGCTGTCATTTTTTTTTTTTACTCTTATTTATGCGCCCCTAGAAGGCCCCCATCTTACCGACTCCCCCAGCCCCGTCTCCTAGAATTACTAGGGCTTACCTTATGCCCGGCCTGGGAGCAGCGCCTGTGGGGAGTCGGTCGTCATCCCGCCGCTGGTATTTTTCTCCTCCTTTTTCTCTCAAGGGCCCCAGGGGAAGGACACATGTGTGTGGAGGTGCGCATGTGCCTTACAGACCCTGTAATGGCTCCCTTCCACCCACCCCATTGGACTAGTGCCTGGCACCCCTACAGCCTGTGCTGTCTCCTGGCCTCCACCAGGGGGCAGTCATTAGCCAAAGGATGCTGCCCCACCACCCCTGGAGAGGAGAGTTGCCTGCCGGCAGCTCCATCCTGCTCTGCCCCCCCCGTGGCGACCTCCAACGACCTGGGCTCATTCCCGAACCCAGGTCAATGACATGCCGTGAGATGTGGTGCCCAGTGCCTCAACCCTCTGCATCTCCTTGCTGGCTAGTGCTGCTGTTACGTTTTAATAAAGTTTGCCTGCTAATATTATCCTACAGCCAGATAATCCACACATGATGTAACAAAGGGGGAGGTGTCATGAAATGATCCTTTATAAGAGATAATTGTATTTGTGAATTGCCCAAAACGCTATCCTTCTGTGGATCATACCTCTCAACTGCTATGAATTCCGCATAGTGCTATGATTTTCACACTCAAATTTACCCTTGCTCCTCACAGGTTTACTGATGTTTCTCATAATGTTAGAGCTGTTTCTGGTCACACAAACTATTACATCATTCAACAAAGTCGATAGAAACATTCATTATCATAAACTACATGGATCCCACTATCTGTAGACATAATATTGTTTAAAATAAGAAACTGCTACACATTCTGGCCCTTTGCTATGATTTTTGAAGGCCAGTGCTATGATTTTTAATCCTGAGAGGTTGAGAGGTATGCTGTGGATATATGTTTTTAAGTTTTGTTTGCAAAATCCAATAAACATAAAATAAAAATAAAATTAAAAAAAATCATATGAGCAAGTCCTGATCTTTTGTCAGCAGTTCCAATGGTTGAAAGCTGTCTTGCTGTTGACTGTAGTATATTCATAACATTCAGAAACATGTTGGGTAAGGCTATAATAGTTGGAAATCATGCTTGAACAATTCCATATCAACACTGACCGAGAACAGCAGCCAAATGGAATCAAAATAGTTTAATTACAATGGTCTTATAATACACTGAATGTTTTAAGAACACAACTGCAACTTGAATACGCAATGAGAAGGTGTTTTTTACTTTGAAAAACAAGCAAACAAAAAAAAAACAGATATGAGGTGACATCATTTAGTCTGAGAATTAAACTAATCCTGGTAAGGCTATTTCTAGAATCAAATCAGCATAAGTCTAGACATTGGAACACCAGTAGATGTCTTTTTGTTAGATTTCAGCAAAACTTTTGAAAAAGTCTCCCACCAAGAACATATCAATAAACTGACAAAGATAGGGCTCACATACCAAATCATAGACTGGGTTAACAATTGGTTATTAGACAGATTGTAACAAGTTGGATACATGGCAAACTTTCACCATCAGGGGAGATAACTAGTGGGGTCTCCAGGGCTCAGTATTGGGGACCACCCTTTTCAACTGTTGAGGGTGACATACTTGATGGGCCTATGACCTTCTTTTGTCTAAAATCCTAGTAGTAGTAATCCTAGTAGTAGATGGATTATGATTTGCTGAAATAAAGGAATGCATAAACTGAAAAAAGGCTAACTACTGTAGAAATAAAAATTATTGAAATTAAATCATTTAATCTAATCTTCACAGTTGGTATTACTTGCTCTAATACTACTTAAAATTATCTGTACCCCTGTACAAGACTTAAATGGACCCATCTCTAAATGAGGCAAAACTGACAACCATAGATGTTTTACACAGTTGTACTATAGAATCTATACCTAAAGCATGGTAGTTTAAATTATGGAACTACTTATGTGATAAAAACAATATTTATATTTTAATCAGCATACCATCCATGATATAGTCTTAAATAGAATACATATTGCTGGATTTTCAAAGGGAGATGCAGAGCTTGCATTAAGTCCTGCATCAAAACTGTTTTTTTGGCACAGCTGCACCAAACACTATTACCACTACTGTGCCCACAGTTGAGACACTTTACCTGATTTAAGGCAGCTTGCACCAAATATTTGTTGAAAGCTTCATAAAAAGGGTACCTGGGATTGCTGCAAGCTAGACCAGAAAAAGTTGGTCTAACTTGCAGTAACTGGAGCACGGGATAGAAAATCCCGATCTGCACCTTATGTTCTACGCACCCTGTGGCTTGCGGCATCCCAGAGCAATTAAAAATCCAGCCCATAGAGAATACATTTGACTAATACTGCACCATAGTTAGAAACAAACCATGAAAGCCATTAGTTATCAAGCATGGCCACTAAAAACCATATTGAGATCATAAACAACCATGGCTGCTACCTGAAATAATGCAAAATGTTATTTTGTAAGATGAATTTTTTTTAATTTGCCAAATTGGAAATAGATGTGGTTCTCCTGATTGATCTCTCTTGATTGTGTATTTTTTTCAGGGATTTTTGTATCAGTCATGGACAATCTTGCCCATGAATCATCAACCAACCATGGGTGGAGTAATCATGGACAAAGATCAGGAACAGAGCAGGGATGACCATGTATGTCCATGGAAAACCTTGTTTGTCTGTGAAACTATGGATTACCAGAGAGCTGGGGTGCGTCATATTACTGTCTAGTGCTGCTGCCTCCTACCCCTGTCTGTTTTGCCCATACCTCATTTGTGTCACAGAAACTTCCTCCCCAGATTACTGTGGCTCACTTCTAGTCCAGAACTGTAGTCATCATATTGAGTTCCTCCTTGTCTTTGACTCCACTCTATACTTGCTTCCCCTCCCTCCTTCACTGCCACCCCTCTTGCTTCTCCTCCTCTGTCCTGCAGTTATGCTCATTTACCAAAATCCTGAGGGCCAGATTTCCAGTTATCCTGGGACCAAGTTCCACTCCACAGCCACAGGTATGGAAACAAATCTCTGCACCTATAGATGTTCCCATTTTCAGACCATGCTCTGCATGGTTGACAGGTGCAGCTGTGAGGATGTTATGCCTGGTCCAACCAAATGTAACATTCTGGTGCAGCTGAGGCAAAAAATATCCATAATTCGCTGTAAATCATGGAGCCAGTTGTAAAAGAGCTGCTTCCCTGAAAATCCAGCACATCTATGAAAAACTGCAGCTGTGCTAGTGAGGACCACTTGCTCTAGTAATTTTCCCTCACCTGCACCACTTTGTGTGGTTTTGAAAATCTGGCTCCTGATGCTTAAGTTTAAGTCAGCCATCTCCCCAAGGAAAATAATGTTCACCCTCCCCCTGACTATGTACCTTCTTATCTAACAGACCCTTCACCACTTAAGTCTCCAAATTTTTTTTACCTCATCCCCTATGGGATCCTGCATCTTTCCACTAAAATGGAGAGTGCCTGCTTGGCCTTCCTTGGCTAGTATGATGCCCCAGTTACCACTAGCTGCAGCATTTCTCTCTTTAAGTTTAAACTGATAGTCATGATGGCATCAAACCTTTGGGCAAAAGCCTTAGACCCTTCTGCTATAGGGAGGTAGTCATCCTGTTTGAATAGACTCCCTTCCCTGCAGAAATGACCCATTCCCCATCAAACCAAATCTATCTTCCCTACAGCAGTCCTTCAATTACTGGTTAAGATGACTGATCAGAAGTCCAGTCTTGCATTTTACCTCACTGGCAGGACTTCAGAAAACATTACTGAGGTCATAGCCAGTTTAAGTTTCCTGCCCAGCTCTCAAAATCAGTCCTGGACTTCCCCCAAAGCACTACCATCCAGAGTGTTCATACCCAGATGAAAAATAACATCTAGTTTCTCTCCTCCACCTATGCCCTTAACAGTCCTCTCAATTTGACTCATATCTCTTACTGCTGATGCCCCCAAGAAATATTGGACCATGCCATCCCCTGAACCACTCCACACCCACCCACACTGTTCTTCTGAAGATAAAGTCCCCTGTAGTTAACAACTTCTTAGTCTCCTTCCTTACCTTGGACTCGAGTACCATCCTAGGTACCACTCAAGGGGTAGTCCTGGTTGCCTATGTGCTAACAGGTACCTTCTCCCTGTGGGGAGCCACAGGATATACTGAGTTGCTTAGGAGAGCAAAACAATTCTCAGTTACTGATTAAAAATATTCTGGCTGGACAAATGTTAAGAACAAGAAGGAACTGCAGTACATAAGAATTCTGGAAGCAGGCACTGAGCATGGGGAACAGATTCTTAGCTGGTGGCTATTGACTCATAGTGAATCAAACATATACAAGAGCAGAGAATACTGTCAGAAGTAAAGAGTTAAAAAAGAAGAAGAAAGAAGAGGAAGTAGGACAGATCATTTTTGTGACAGAATACTTTCTGGAAGCACCTTCGGATGCAAATGTAATTAAGAAAAATTGTGTAGTAATGCAGAGTAAAACAATTCTGAAGGTGAACAATACCCTGAGTTTTAGCTATTGGAGAGGCAGAACAATAAATGCCAGAACTGTACGTAGTATATGCATAACGTTGCAGTCTCCGCAAAGGGGAACCATGGTTGTGGAAAATGCCCCCACTGCAACAACACACACAATATGAAAATGTTAAATACCTAAGCTCAAGAAAGAGTTTCCGTCAGCTCCTTTATTAACTGTACATGTGCTTGGGTAATCTACTTGTTAAAATGCCCTTGTGGGAAGGGATATTTAGGACAAAAAATAAAGAACAGCTGAAATATTGGACTGGGGAATACAAAATGGCCATCACAGTCAATAGCCTTATATATTCCATGGCCAAACATTTTGCAGAAGTAAACCATGGGTCCCCAGCCAGTCTGAAGTTTATTGGAAGAGAAAAGGTAGAAGTACCTAAAAGAGATAGAGACCTGGTAGAAAAGTTGCTGCAGAAGGAAACATTTTAGATATCACCATGGGTACACTGTCCTCACGAGGCCTAAATGAAGAACTAACCCATACCAGCTTTTTATAAACTCTGAATATAAACTTTATATCAATCTGTATTTGACCTTACAGTGATTTAACACTGGATGAAATCCTGATGTTTACCTCCACAATTTAAGTTGATCTCTGATACCAGAGAAAGTAAGGACTGAGGTCTTATATTTGAATCTACCCAAGCATCCCATCATGTTTGCATCCCATCTTGTGAGTGGCATATCATAGGAGTGGAGCGTCTGACTTGGCAGACTCTGTAGGACCTCTGCAGGACTCAAGGGGACTCCAGAAGAAACAGGCAATGAGTACAGTATCTAACTGAGGGGATAAATAAGCAGGTGTGTAAACATATCCAAGGACACCCTATCTGGGGTACCTGCAAACTGCATATTTATTTTTGAAAAAAGTGCAAGTGTATCTGGGAGGTTCCCTAATTAGCCTAGGATAGATTTATAGTATGAATACAAAACTCACTCTACTACACTAATGTATAAATCAGTATGCAGAAGGCCACTTTATGGGATGGGGACAATGTAGGGGATGCCGGTCAGTGGTGAACAACAGAGTGCTGTGGGAGTTTGGCCACTGTTTCACCTGTAAGAGGTTCCAGGCCATAAAGGTGGAGCTGTAAGCTGTAAGAGCTGAAATTTGTTACTTGAGAACTGAAGCCACCAGGCTACTTATAGCACTTCTGCCACATCCACCTCATAGTCTGCCTTAGGCTCAAGAATGTGGCTGCACAGTAGTGGGGCTGGAAAGGGAATAAGGTGAGGTAGGAAGTCCAAGCCTGGGTAACAGGGCTGTTCACCAGCAATAAGTTCATCCTATTGCAACAGGAGGTCCTTCAATCTCCCACAAGGAGCGAAGAGGGAGCTAGCATGCCCAGTAGGCAGGATCTGCTGAAGAGCAGGTATGGGGAGAGTCATGCCCCAAAGGGGGCAAGAGGAAGGTACATGTACTGTGGGACTCAGTATAGTAAGGGACACTGGAAGGGAACTGAATCTCACCCCCAATGGCTAAGTAGCGGTCTGCTGTTATCCTGGATTGACATAGGACAGACAAATTGTCAGGGTGGTGGAGCTCACAGGAAAGGGGGTGGAAAGGCCAGAACTGATTGTGCATGTGGGCATCAATGATCTGAGCAAACAGAGCATGGAACTGGTAAAGGTAGACTACAGTGCTCTGAGAAAGGTTGCAAAGGAGAGAGCAGGAGTGGTAGCCTTCTCTGAGGTACTACTGTGGCCATACCTGAACCAGAGGGAAGAGTTCCATGTGTTCTAGTTCAATGCAGGGCTAAAGGGTCAGTGCAGGGAGGAGGGTTTTGATTCGAGGGTTGGAGGTTGTTCAAAAGGGACAACTTGCACCCCAATGTGGAGGGCAGGAGGACTCTGGGAGAAAAGTGGGCATAACACATAGCTAGTTAAAATGAGTAGGGGGGGCTGGTCAGCTGGTGCAGTGGTAGTGCTTCTGACTGCAATGCCAATGCCCCAGATTTGGAAATGGACTCGAGAAGTCAGAGGGCTGGCTGGAGAGGGAGGAATGGACATCCCAGGGACAGATCTCCTCCTCCGGGGGGAGAGTGAGGTAGTGATCATCACATGGTTGACCCCTGGCAGAGGCCATTGGGAGTGGTGACCAAAGCTTAGTATTCTGACTATATGTGTGCTGGATGTTGCACTCTTGCACCTCACGTCATTGCATGCCTTGCCCCCCATTGGGACTTAGCAAGCACATAAATCACTGGCCCCACTGATGACCCCTTGCTTCCCAGTCCCATTGCACCCACTGTGACACCCCCACTGCAAACAAGATGTGTCTTTCATTGTGATGGCTGAACTTCATGGCCCCGCCCTTGAGGGCAAGCCATGGGAGCCCTGCTGGCAGAAGCTGGATCTACCAGTACTCTGGACAAGTTTCCGTGGGGGTGCATGCTGTCACGGTGGCCCCACCCTGGGAGGCAAGCCCAAGCAGATCATCAGCTCATGGTAAGTCCTTTGTCAGAGTGGTAAGGTACACACAAGATGTCACAAATAAGGAGGCCCTTGCTGGCCTCTCCCTACTGAGCTCAGCAGGCTCAAGTAAACTCAGGGAAAAGGGAAAAGGAGGTTTAGGCAGAAATGTTGGAAAATTATATGTGCCAGTGCTGGGAGTTTGGGCAACATGATCCCAGAACTTCACTGATCATGGATGGAGGATATGAACTGGTGGTGGTAACAGAGACATAGGCAACCTCGAACCATGACTGAGTTAGCAATGTACCACGACAGGGTGTGGGTTATGCTGGTATTTACCCATTTACCTGGTGTGGTTTGGTCACAATGCTGCAGACTGAGTGAGTAAACCACACCACAAGTGGGTAAATCTCAACATAACCCACACCCTAGAGTGATATATTGCGATAATACAATGGTCCTCTTTATTTTTATCAGAAAAAAATAGAGAATGATAGTTATTTTTTTTTTCATTTTAAATTATTTTTAATTTAATTTATTGCTGCACAGGAAAAAATAGTACTGAGTTTCTAGCTGCTGCTGAACTGATAATGCAGCTCTACACAGCCATACAGTAAGCTGAGCTCCTATTTGAGCTGCACTCACACAGTAAAATGTTGTCATGTTTCTTTTTTACAGAGAGAGCCTGGGAGTCATGAGG
This sequence comes from Neoceratodus forsteri, assembly GCA_016271365.2. Classification (NCBI taxonomy): domain Eukaryota; kingdom Metazoa; phylum Chordata; order Ceratodontiformes; family Ceratodontidae; genus Neoceratodus; species Neoceratodus forsteri. The sequence goes on along the minus strand of CM057455.1, from coordinate 1,546,475,561 downwards.
TTTTTTTTTTTCTCCCACAAGTAGGAAGTGGCTCTTAAAGTCAGGGTAAGATAATGTGATGACACCGCACCGACTTCGTACAGCGTGTGGTCCGTGACACAGGAGAGAAGTTCTGATAAATACCATTTTCATACAACATGTTTTTGGTTTTTTTTTTGCTAGGGAGCTTCTCACTGGAGTGATCGGTTTGAGTATTGTAGTTTTTACGATGGTTTAGGGAACTTGCCAACCCGAGGTGGCAATAGAGATGAACCGAGATTCAAGGCGAGCTACGTGGAAGTAGTAACGAGAAAGGTTTTGAAAAATACTGTTTTGAGTTTCATGTTGCTTGTCCAAGTATTTCAGCAGATTCTATTATAGGTATTTTCAGAGTCTGTGAACTTTATTTGTGTGTGTGTTTTCTGTGTTATGCCAGGAGTTTTGGGACACCGTGGTTTACCGAGGATTTAACATGGCAGTGTTCTTGTTTTAATATTCGGGGGTTGGATTGATTTTTGGGCAGATGTGGCAGACTGGCACTTTTTCCTGTTGGTAATGCCAGGATTTACATTGAGTAAATCATGCCAGTCAGCCAATCGGGTTTCAGGACTATAAAACCCATTGTATAAACATGACTATACCAGGCTGCAACCTATTCAGAAAGGACAGGGCAAAGGGCAAGGGAGAAGGGGTAATGCTGTATGTTAAAGAGCAGCTGACACCTTCAGGAGAACTTTAATAAAATATAATATTTAGACACAGATCAGCTTGTATTTCATATTAGTTCTGTATTCCTCCTCCCTATTATCTATTACCGCTGTAATTTGCATGAAAACAAGATCTGTAGAGTTCATCTATTCCTGTTGCTTTCTCCCTACCCTAGATCATAATTCACTCCTTGTGACATCACAGTTACCCCCATGGCAACAGACTTTGATGTCACAACACAGGATTATGACTTGCAGTAGGGAGTAAGCTAAAGCAGCAGATGAACTCTAAGGGAACTCTACGGATTAAAGAGCATATATGCATGCACATTTCTTAAATAATAAATAATGGGGAGGAGAAATATATTGAATATATATGGAATGCAAGCTGAATTGGACTTAAATATCATGTTTTTCAAATTTTTCTTTGAGGCGTCAGCAGCTCTTTAAGGAGAGGATTTAATCAATTGAAATAGGTAGACTAGGGGGCCTGATGAATTGGAAACCATGTGGGTACTAGCAGGAACAGGGAAAGGGGAAACAATCTGGATCAGGATGGTCTACAGGCTGCTGTGCCATTATCAAGGGATAGACAGGGCACTGGGAGAGACACCTAAGAGGGCAGCAGGTCCAGGGGAAGTGTTGGAAGTTGAGGATTTCAACATGCTGGATGTGGTCTGGAATGTTCCAGTCATGGCTTGTACTAGGAATCAGATTCTGGTGGATGCCTACCAGGAGACATTTCCAGAAGAATTAGTTCAGGGCCCAGCAAGGGAGGAGGCCCTACTGGATCTAGTGAAAGGATTCATAATGTAGCAGTCCCAGAACCACTTGGTTCCAGCAACCACAGAACAGTACCACCGGATTGCCAGGTGAGGCCAGGCAAAGGAGCAAAAGGAATAAGGGTATGGGACATAAAAACAAGTAGACAGGCAAAATGAGGGAAACAAATTGGAGAATTGCATGAAGGACATAGTGAAGGAAGGGGATGCAGAAGAAAAGTGAGCAGCATATAAAAAGTTGATGATAGAAGCAACAGAGAACTCCATTCCAAAGATATCCAAGGGTAAATGGGCTAAGGGGTCAATGTTTTTCACAGCCAATGTAAAGGCAGCAGTAAGACACAAAAGGTAGGTATTTTCCAAGTATAAGGGTAGTCAAAGGGAGGAAGACAGTGGGAAATATTTTTTTTTATTTATTTACGTCTTTGGTAACCGGGTAGGTGCACTGATCCAGGGGACCATTTTCAGGCATGACCTGAGCCACAACATGTGGCACAAACTAAAAATATACAGAGGAAATAACAGTAAAAAAACACATTCATCATCTTACAAATTCAGCTTCTTATAATAATTGTTATACTGTTCCACATAGAAGATTGATTAATAAGCTGGGTAGGCTTGGGGTGAGTCAGAAGTTGTCAACTAGGTGGCAAACTGGTTGGCAGACAGAAAACAGAAAGTGGTGGTAAATGGTGTACAGTCAGAAGAGATGCAAGCCACTAGTGGGGTACCTCAAGGATCAGTTCTGGGGCCAGTCCTCTTCAATATTTTCATCAGTGACATTGCAGATGGACTGGAGGGTAAGGTTTGTCTGTTTGCAGATGACACCAAGATCTGCAACAGAGTAGATGGTCCAGATGGAGTGGGCAGAATGAGAAGAGATCTGGAAAAACTGGCAAAATGGTCTGAAAAGTGGCAACTGGAGTTTAACGCAAAGAAGTGCAAGATCATGCACAAAGGGAAGACAAACCCTGAAGCTACCTATAGGTTGGGAGGGGAGTTGCTGGCAATCACAAGAGAATAAAGAGACTTGGGCATCATTATCACAGATTACTTGAAATCATCCAAGCAGACCACTAAAGCAGTAGGTAAAGCTAGAGGGATGTTGGGGTGTATTAGAAAGGGCATCACAAGTCATAAGAGGGAGGTAATAATTCCTCTTTACAAGACACTGATTAGGCCTCATCTGGAGTACTGGATGCAGTTCTGGAGGCCACACCTGCACAAGGACATTAACAAAATGGAGGCAGTCCAGAGAAGGGAAACCAAAATGGTGCAGAGACTGTGTCAGAAAACATATGAGGACAGATTAACGGCGCTCAATATGTATACCCTAGAGCAAAGGAAGGAGAGAGGTGATATGATCGAAACATTCAAACATCTTAAGGGTATTAACAAGGTGAATGAGTCTAAAATGTTTCAGTGTAAGAACAAGCATTTGTCAATGCTGAATGTTTGCTTGCTGATATTAGCATTGGACGTGCAGGAGTTAGACAGATGCAGAATAGGAGTAGCAGTGAAGTATTGAACTCACCCCAATCCCACCTCTACCCTGCAGAGATGGACAGGCATTGGGTGTGCCTATGGGTCATTGCCCATAATGGTCACAGCATTTCACCTCACCCTATCCTGTAGACACTGACAAGTGTTGAGATGTGCCTTGGGGTGCTCGGCTTCACAGTCACCCCGTTTCATAACTACATACACTGAAATGAGTGCAGTGCAGGAGAATGGGGTGAAGTCTGAGGCTGAAAAGTGCAAGACACACCTCGATGCCTGTCACTGGCTTCAGAGTGGGGGTGGAATGGCATCAGCATTACAGCCGGTGATCCAAAGTTACACCTCTGATGCCTGTCAGTCTGCACAGGGTGTGACATTATGGTTAGAAACCCTAATGCCACGGACATGTGTTGGTATTTGCACTACAAATTTTCAGCATGGCCTTTTTGTGACCCCACCTCATAAAAGCATTTGGGACCTCTTCTCATGAACAGTGGCAGTGTGATTTTGTCAACGTGTCCTGAACTTCAAGTTCCCACAGCGACCGTGCCATTCTGCACCAGATGTGCGAAAACACAGATCAGGCAGGATGTGAAGAATGACAGCTGTACCATCCATAGGGAGGTGTGAAGAGATGGCAATGTTGAAAATCTGTAGTGAAAATATTAAAAATGCTCGAAGTTCTGAGCATTCGTGGAAACTGCACAACACATGCCTGTACCTCAGTCATTTAGTGGAATTATTTCATCAAATTTTCAACATAGGCATTTTGTGATCTCTGCTCATGAACACTGTCACTATGATTTTCTTAATCTGTCCGAAACATTAATTTCCCACAGCAACTGCGCCATTGTGCGCCAGATGTGAAAACGCATATTTTGGGCAGGATATGAAAAATGACAGCTGTCCTGTTCATAAGGAGGTGTGGCAAAATGCCAATGCTGAAAATCTGGAGTGAAAATATTACAAATTTGCGCACTTCCGAGCATACGTGGAAACTGCTCAACACACGCTTGTAACACAGTCAGTTTATGGACTTTTGTTACCAAATTTTCAACATAGGCATTTTAGGTCCTCTGCTCATGAACAGTGTCACTATGATTTTCTTAATGTGTCCCGGACACTGATTTCCCACAGCGACCACGCTATTCTGCACCAGAAGGCAAAAACACATTTTGGCCAGGATGTGAAAAATGACAGCTATACTGTTCATAAGGAGGTGTTGAAAAATGCCAATATTGAAAATCTGGAGTGAAAATAATACAAATTCGCAAAGGTACGAGCATGCATGGAAACTGCGCAACTCACACTTGTAAAACAGTCATTTTTTTTATTTTTTCCACCAAATTTGCAATATAGGCTTTTTGAGAGCCCACCTCATGAACAGTGGCACTGTCATTTTGTTTCTCGGTCCAGAAAGGTGATTCTGTGCAGTGACTGAAATCACCTTCGGGACCAAATAATGCCATGACAGTGGCTGAATTCAGGAGGAAGGGTCCCAATAATCCCATGTTGAAAATGTGGTGCCAAAATTCCCCAAAATGCCTGAGATATGCACCAAAGTTGAAAAACCCCTTTTTATGCCATTATACAGCTTAACGGCATTTCTTCAGTTCGCGGTCGGCTTTGAAGAGTGCAGACGTGTTTCCGGTCCACCGAGGATCATCGCGCTGGGATCCGGAGGTAAGTATGGGGTGAGGGGGGTGTGGGGGAGGCAGGATGCACAGAGGGAGGGCGTGGGTTGGGGGAGAGGCCATCAAGCTCAACAAGGGACCATTTTCTGTTTTACAGGTTGAAAAAAAAAAAGAACAAAAGCATTGTGGGACATTTTTTTTTTACAGGGACATTTGGCATGCTGGGGTGGGCTCCCAGCGTGCCACCTGAGTGTTTTTGTGAGGGGACTGTAGCTGATGGGGGATTGGGAACCCCCATCAGCACATACTGAGGGGAGCAGAGAGTTGGGCACCCCCTCGGCACACAACAAATTGGGGGACATTATGCCAACGGGGTGGGCCTCCCATCGGAAAATTGGAACTGGGGTGGGGGGACTGAAGCTGATGGGATTGGGCCCCCGCCAGCAAAGAAAGACTGTTGGGGGTGCGCATGATGCTAATGGGACTGGGCACCCTCAGCACACAAACAAATGGGGAGGGGTTACAGTATGCCGACGGGAATTGAACTCCCGCGTCGGCAAATAATCTGGGTCAGGGACAGCAAGGTACCACCCTGCAATGACGGGTTGCTCCCTCATTGCAGCGGCAGATTCGTTTCAAGGTGGTGTAATGCTGGCTGAACTAGTGTCAGCAGCAGCATGCCACTGCATTGAGGAAAGTGGGTCAAGCCTCAAAAGGCAATGGGACCATTGGCCCCCACAGTGCCACACCTCCAAAATCTCGCTTCTCTCCTAAGCTGTGATGAAATGTTTCTTGCGCATGCGCGCAAGCAAACATAAAAATATAAGGACACACGGACACAACATGAGATTAGAGGGAGGCTGATTAAGAGGTAATGTGAGGAAGTTCTTTTTCACAGAAAGGGTGGTGGATGCATGGAACGGCCTATCTCAGGAAGTGGTGGATATGAACACAGTACAGGGCTTATAACAGGCATGGGATATGCATAAGGGAGCAATACAGATGAGTATGAATAAATAGGCCATTGACAGAGTAAAGGTATATGGCACATTCATAAGGTAGAAAAATGGGCAGACTGGATGGGCCTTGTGGTCCTTATCTGCCATCAACTTCTATGTTTCTGTGTTGACAAAATGGACAAAAGTACTATTCAATTTACATAAAAAATCACATAGTAGACAGTAGTAGCCAATTAAATAATTATCCATTGTCAGTTCAAAACAGGATAAGTAATGCATTTACAGAATATACAGGAATGGTAGAACAAACTAGACTAGAGCATACAAGATATTAGGGTAGGGAGAAACAGGGGTATTGGAGAAGGGGTGACGTGGTGAGGAGGAGAAAAAATGCTAGTGGACAGGACAGGCACAGAAACACAGAAACATAGACACATAGACTTTGACGGCAGATAGGGACCGCTTGTGCCACATAGTCTGCCCATTTCCCTGCCTAGAGGATAAGCTGCAGATCCTATTTAACCAACAGCCTATTTCTTCCTACCCCCCACAAAAATTGCCTTATGTCTGTCCCATGCATTCTTTCATTCTCCCACAGTTTTAGACCCCACAACCTCCTCAGGAAGGCTGTTCCATGTGTCCACCACCCTCTCTGTGAAAAAATACTTCCTCACATTGCCCCTGAGCTGTCCCCTCTCTATCTTCAAATTGTGTCCCCTTGTTCTTGCACATCTCTTTTTCTGAAAGATGCTATGCTCTTGGACTTTGTTGATTCCACTGAGGTACTTAAACATTTCTATCATGTCCCCCCCTCTCCTTCCTTTCCTCAAGGGTATACGTATTAAGCTCCTTTAGTCTCTTCTCGTATGGCATCTCTTGCAGACGCTGCACCATTTTAGTTGCCCTCCTCTGAACTGCCTCCATCCTGTCTATGCCCTTGCGGAGATGGGGTCTCCAGAACTGGATGCAGTACTCCAGATGGGGTCTCACCAACTGTCTGTACAGGGAGATAACAACTTCCAGTTTTCTGCTGGTGATGCCTCTCCCTATATATCCCAGTATCCCCCAGCCCTCCCTACTGCCATCTCACATTGCTTGCCAACCTTAAGGTCATCTGATATGATTACGCCCAGGTCCCTTTCCATTTTTGTTGTTGTTACTACCTCCCCCCATTGTGTAATCTTCCTCTGGGGGTGATAAATTGTCCCCTGTAGGAGAGATAGGAGGACAGGCAAAAAGAAATAATCCTTGAAAGCAGAGACACTTGGCTTCATTTAGTAGCCAGGATTTGAATCATTGCTTGAAGATACCATGGGTGTCAAGGGAGTGGAGGGATGCTGAGAGAATGTTCCACAAGAAGGGAGCAGCAACAGATAGTGCTCGACCTCCCATGGCAGTTGAGACTCTGGGGATTTCCATGGGGGGGACAGAGGATGCACGCAAGCTTCTTGATGGAGCATGGGTAACCAGGAGTGATGCATACAGAGAAGCATCCCTGCATCTAAGGCCGCTGTCCATAATGCAGCCCAAGGAGTAGTTGAAGTGAGAGGGGTGTGGGAGCCAGTCCAGCATCTGGCAAAGGAGGCAGTGGTGGTTGGGGTAAGGTGCCATGAGAGTGATATGACAGACATTGTTGCAGGTGGAGACTGGGCATGAGTGGAGGGCCAAGGACACATGTGAGTACATTGGGAAGCAGTAGTTATAGGTAGTAAGTTCCCTTGGGCAATGGCAAGTTGGGCTTCACTGGTCAGGAACAGTTTTAAATGATAAGCTGCCCCAAGTTTACAGTTAATCTGATGTATGACGTTGGAGGCATGTTCTGCATAGGATAGGGAGGGGTCAATGGTAATGCCCAGGTATTTGAAAATGGGCGTTTTTTAGTGCAGTGCCATCAGGTGTCAGTACCGAGAGGTTGGAGCTAGACTTGATGATGTTAGCTAGGTAGGGTCTAGACCCAAAAAGCATTGATTTTTTTTCTTATTGACAAGGAGCTAATGTGGCTGGAACCAGGAATGCACAGAGCTAAAGTTATGGGACAAGATGGTGGGTATATTATCCAGGTTCTTGTTGCTGTGATAGAGGAAGAGGTCATCAGCATATAACAGGGCTTCATAAGTTAGGCAGTCAGCGGGGAGGGAGTTTATGAACAGGGAGAAGAGTAGCTGGCCAAGAATAGAGCCTTAAGGAACACTAGTGGCGACCAGGAGGGCAGGGAAGGTTACAGGGCCAATGCATACTGATTGAGATCTCCCAGAGAGGTAGCTCTTGAACTAAAATGAGGTCTCAGTTGAGCAGCCCAGTTTATGGAGGGTGGAGAGAAGTAAGAGGTGGTTGACCAAGTCGAATGTCTTGGACAGATCCACAAAAACTGCACCCGTAGTCCTCCCCAAATCCATGTTCCTATGTACATGGCTTGTGAACAGGGCCAGGGCAGATGAAGTGTAGTGGAGCTTGTGGAAACTGTGTTGTAGGCGAGACATAAGGTTGTATTTATCGATGTGGTCTGTCAGTTGCCAGTGGATAATCCTTTCCACGAGTTTGCTAAGATGGGGAATATGGGCCTATAATTATCTGCAGACAGTGGATCCCCTGCTTTAAAGATAGGTAACACCCTTGCATGCTTCCAGGAGTCAGGCATAATGGAGGTAGTCACTGCCAAATTGAAGATGAAGGTGAGGGGTTTTAGGATGGCAGGGAAGATTAGCTTGAGCATGGCTGGGAAAAGGCCATCACTACCAGGACTGCCGCAGCTAGGTAGACTCTTTAGAAGCTTGGCTGTGTCTTTGGAGGAGATAGCCTGAAAATAGAAATATGAGATGTGAGATTTTTTGGATGGTGAGGTGGTGGACAGGTCAGGAAGTACAGGCCCATGGCTGGTAGGAGGCTGGGCAAGCAGCTTACTAAGGTGGGCTGGCAGGTCTAAGAACTTTTTATTAAATATCTGGAAGCAAAAGTACAACCAGGAAGTGCCAAAGCAGAAATATAGCTCTGGTTACCAACTGGGATGAAGAAAGGGGATAAGGCACTCTTCCAGTACATCTGGGAGAATCTCAGTGTCAAAGGGGTATAGTGACACTTAGAAGCAGTGAGGGGTGGGAGGAGGGGGACAAGGGAAGACAGTGTTACAGAACAGTTATTTTTGTTTGGTATTTACTAAGTATAAGGATGAGCCACTGCTAGGTAGTGGTATTAGGAAGGGAGGAAGCAAAGATTCTGGAGCAAAGGTCCAGAAAACAGAGAAAAGCGTGTTGTAGAAGTTAGTAGGGCTGAAAGTATATAAATTTATGGGACCTGATGACTTACACTCAAGAATGCTATGTGAGGTAGCAGGGGTTGTAGCAGGATCACTAGCAGACATTTTTATAGCTCACTATCCACAAAGGTGGCCCCCAGGGACTGGAGTACAGCAGATGCGGTTCTGCTACATAAGAGTGGTAAGAAGGATGAGTCAGGTAACTATAGGCCAGTCAGCTTGATGTCTATAGTGAGGAAGATCATGGAGTCTCTAATGAGGGAGTACCTGGTGGACTTCCAAGAAGGGAATGGGCTGCAGGACCCAAGACAACATGGGATCATGAGGGGAAGGCCTTGTCAGACACATTTTGTTAAGTTCTTCAACTGGGTTACCACAGCAGCAGACAAGGGACAGGCAACTGATATAGTATACCTTGACTTAAGCAAGGTCTGTCGCTCAGTCCCCCACAGGAAAGACCTTGGAGTGGGAGGAGGAGAAGAAGATAGTGAATTTGGTAGAGAGCTGGCGGGGGGGGGGGTAGACCACAGAGGGTGGTACTCACTGGGGGGTTTCAGAGGTGAGGGAAGTGACCAGCAGTGTTCCTTAGAGGTCAGTACTGGGACTGGTCCTCTTCACTATTTTTACCTATGGCATAGGTGAAAGAATCAAAGGTGAGATCTGCCTCTTTGCAGATGACACAGTGGTCCATGCAAGGGTAGACATGGAGGAAGGGAGAAGGGAACTAAGGGAAGACCTGGGCAGGTTGCAAAGCGGGTCCCAGATTTGGTAGCTAGCTGAATTTTATCACTAAAAATGTAAAGTAGTGCACATTGAGAAAAGGAACCCAAGGGTGCATTACGAAATGGGAGGGGTGGTGCTGGATAGTGTTTGGGAAGAAAAGGATTAGGGGACCCTGAAAGCAGCTGCACATTGCAACAGTGCAGGGAGCAAAGCAACCAGAATGTTGGGATGCATACGGAAGGGGATAAGCAATTGAAGGGAAGTGATCCTCCCTCTGCACAAGTCACTGCAGAGGCTACACCTGGAATACTGTGCAAGGTAGTGGAGCCCACACCTGAAAAAAACACTGTAACAAGCTGGAGGCAGTACAGTGCAGGGCAACTAAGATGGTACATGGACTTGGGGATTTCACATATGAGGAAAGCCTGCAGGACATAAACATGTACACCCCGGAGAAAAGGAGGGAATGGTGTGACATGACTGAAATGTACAAGAACCTGCATGGGATAAATAGATTAGATGCCAAGGACCTAGTCTCCTTGTGTTCAAACACAGGGACAAGGGGGAATTCTCTATGACCTGCAAGGGTGAGATTCAGAAAGGACATCCAGAAGCATTTCTTCATGCAAAGGGTAGTAGATAACTGGAATAAGCAGCCAGAGGATGTAGTACAGACCAAATCAATCAGCAGCTTCAAGCAGGGATAGGACAGGCAGGTGGGTTTAGTTAGAAAAGGGGGTGCAGTGTAAAAGGGGAGGATTGCTACTTTGGCAATGCAGAATAGTTAGGTAGGATATGCAGACTAGATAGGCCAAGAGCCTTTTTCTGCCATCAATGTCACTGTATCTATGTACTGTATGTATCCATGTATATGTGTATAAATGTATAGATGCATGTACCTGCATTTGGCAGCTACTCACTGAATGAACCAATGTACATAAACCATGCACAAATAAGGTGCTGGCAGGTTTCAGAGTTAAATGAACTACGTAACATTTTATTCTGGTATATTTTTAATGACCGATACCATTGCTTATCAAATTAATATTAAGAAAAAGGCTCTAGCAATCAGTGTCAGAGAACTTGTAAATTTCAGATTCTTACGGATGACCTTTGCATCATCAGCTTGACCTCTGACCAACATTTGCCTTCCCTGGATTTCAAAGATGCTTGACTCAATGCTTCTGACTCTGACTGTCAAGTATTCTATGATTGTATTTGATATTATTTACAATTATTACAGACTAACATACTGAGATGCCAGCAGAGTAGGCCTAATGGTCTATTGAGTCTGCTCAAAAATCGGCACCTGGTCAGGGCACCGTTGCTGCCCTCTCTGCCTCCCACTGACCCAATCCCCCATTGGAAGTTACTCCTCCAGGTCTGGCATTATTCAGTTTTACCTTCCCCTTATATCTGTCCCAGCCCCTCTTGAATCCCTCCACTGTATTAACAGCCTCTAGTTCCACAGTCAGTGTGTTCCAGGGGTCCACCACCCTCTCGGTGAAGTAGCATCTCCTAGTCTCCCCTCGAACCTCTCGCCAGCCAGCCTCATGGAGTGTCTCCTGGTGGACCCCTCCTCCCTTAGCTGGAACACTCTATTAAGGCTGACCCTGTTTACTTCCCTTAGATATTTAAAGACCTCAATCATATCCCCTCTGTCCCTCCTCTCCACCAGAGAGTATAAGTTGAGCTCCTCAAGTCTCTCCTCATAGGATCTTTCACCCAGACCCTGTATCATCCTGGTCACCCTCCTCTGGACCCTCTCGAGAAGTGCAATGTCCTTTTTCAAGTACTGGTGCCAAAACTGCATGCAGTACTCTAGGTGCGGTCTAACCAGGCAGTTATACAGAAGGAGAAGCACCTCCCATCTCCTCGAGGTTATCCCCCCCAGGGCGATGCACCCAAGCATTTTATTTTCTTTAGCCACAGCCCTCCTACACTGCTCAGAGTTATTCATTTTGGCATCCACAGCTACCCCAAGATCCTTTTCCCCTCCAGAAACCTGCAATTTCTCCCCACAAAAAAAGTACTCATGAGCTGGGTTCCTAAGCCCTAAGTGGAGAACACTGCATTTCATGGCATTAAATCTCAATTTCCAGGTGAGTGAGCACCTCTCCAGAGTCTCCAGGACCCCCTGTAGGGCTCTCCTACCCTCCTCCCCATCCACTACTGCCCACAGCTTTGAGTCATTGGCAAAGAGGCTCATCTCACTCCTGATACCATCCCTGATGTCCGAGATGTAAGCATTAAACAGGAGTGGACCCAGCACCAACCCCTATGGGACCCCGCTAATGACCCTCCCAGGAGATAATACCTCCCCCGACCACTACCTTCTGAAACCGCCCAGTTAGCCAGGTTCCTGTCCATGCAACCATCCTTTCCCCCACCCCATCCCCTCCAGCTTGTCCAGCAACCAAGGGTGTGGCACTGAATCAAATGCCTTGTTGAAGTCTAGAAAGAGGACATCCACTGGCCTGCCCTGGTCCAGCATCTTTGTCACCCAATCGTAGAACTCCACAAGGTTAGTCTGACACGATCTGCCCTGAATGAAATCATGTTGGTGACCATCCAGATGGCCCCATGTCTACAGAAACACCTCCAGCCTTTTTTTCAAGATGGCCTCCATCATTTTGCCTACCACCGATGTCAGACTGACAGGCCTGTAGTTACCCAGCTCCTCCCATGAGCTGCTTTTGTGGATAGGCAGAACATGAGCCATCCTCCAATCCTGAGGCACCCAACCTGTCTGAAGGGAGGAGTTGAAAAGGTCCACCAGAGGTGCAGCAAGGACATCCGCCATCTCTTTTAGCACCCTGAAATGAAGGCCACCTGAACCGGTGCCTTATCCGTTTTCAGGGATTTAATGGCTTCCCTCACCCTACCAACAGGAATTTCAACATCCATGACCTCCCCCTTCCTCATTCCTAGCCTGCCCGAAACATATTCAAGTTCACCATTTGAATGCTGTTATGGCATATTTTAAGAAATTCTGGTCAGAGCCGACAAGGTTGCGGTGAGCTTTTAGGAGCATACTGCAGTGCATAGTAAAGCAACAGCATGATATTAAAATGAAACAAACATGCAGTATGTGAAAATCTGCTTTAAACTACTTTTTTGCTGCCGGAGTATATATTCCAGACCTGTTAAGAGCTCACTGCCAGAGTATGTCATCCTGAGCTGTTAAGAGCTCACCGCCGGTTAGATTACAGTGAAACAAAAGTTAGAGTGCTGCCAGAGTATGGTAGTAGGAGCTGTGCAAGGTATGCCATTCACAATATGGCAGTGATTACAGTGCTGCATATGCACGAGTCGTGCAAGAGCAGTCTGTCAGCGGCCATCTTGTGCATGGCATCCATCATTTCTGCAGTTGTGGAAGAAAAAGAAGAGCCCTGAAAAGTGGGTGTGTTTATGTGGCCGGCAGAGGGGAAATCCCGCATAAACACAACTGCTGGAACTTATGCCGCAGCACTGTGGAAGCACACTGGACAGTGGTCTGGTCACATGCTTCCACAGAGATATTCTCAGTGTAACCCCCCCTACAAATGGGGGTTTCCAAAAAGTCTTCCTCGAGCTTGCCTAAATGCTCACTGCCAGGCTGGTGTCCTGTGTTTTAGCAGTTTAAATATGATTGCCAGAGAGTGTCTGTATAGCCTCTGTGTACTGTCTCTTTAAGATCTGCCTGGATTGCAGTCATAAGTAATCTGAGAGGGAGCTCTGTTGAAAGATGTAACTATTTGCTGAAAATCATTTAGAGTGATAATGATAAGGTAGCTTGTCTAACCTGCCTTCTTTGCAGCAAGGACTGTTTTGTTTATCTCCACTATCTTGGTCCTGGACTGCGAATTGAACCAATCAGTTCTGGTGGGACCTAAAATGGAGCCGAACTACAGGAGCTGTCTGGAGTCAAAATCTGTAGGAACTGTAGTTTTGGACTTTTGGTGCCTTTTTGCACCTGAAGGGGGAGCCTTTGTTGTGACTGACAGACGGATCAGCCAATCAAACCTTTTGGATTCTGGGGAAAGTCCCTGGCTTGCTGGCAGTTGAGTCAGATCTCAGTTGGGAGCTATAGAAGCAAAAGCTTGAGACAGTCAAGCAGCCGTCTGAGTAGTTTTGAGCAGGAGAACTGTGGAAAGGCCTGAGTTGTGGCCTGCATGCCTGCCTGCTGCCCCTGAGAGGGCGAGAAGAGAATTATTTTGGACTAAATCCCAGTTTGTGAGAACGAAGTAAGCCACTGATTTTTTACCAGGCTCATACCTGAAGAAGACCAAAGATTTTGCTGAATGCAATCGGCCTGTCAGGATTTCCAGCTGATTTTGAATACCCGGTTTGTGCAGAGACTTTGTGATCGTGACCGGAGAGCGGTTTGCCTGGTACAGTAGAATTTCCTTACATGTAAATGTGCTGTGTATTGAAAGTGGGTCGTGATTTGGTTCCCCACTGTGTGAACTGTGTTCTGCTTGCTGGAAGCTTTATCCAGTCTAATTGGACTGAATCCCCGTTCATCTCCATTCGGCCTGGGCTATGCCACGGTGGCTCTGCCAGACTACCCCACTACACAGAAAAAGCCACCGACGAGATACCTGCCTGGGGATCAGCCCCCTGCTCCATGCTTGAACAGGAATGATGCCTCAGCGAATCATGTGGGCCCTGCTTCTCCTGGCACTCCAGATTAACCACCTGTTGACTCGATTTTCGTCCAGCCTGTGTCCAGTCTTGGGTATCGTGAGTAATCATCAGGGTAGCTCCCTGCAACAACAGCCTAATCTAAAAGTGCGTCATCTGATTGTCTTGTTGTTTTCTTTTCATGAACTGAGTCCTCCGGCTGTGGATTACAAATAGTGTGTGTTGTGCATGTAGTTTTCTTCCATCACAGGGCCCCAACCAGCTGCAATGTTCCTGGCTAGCCCACCATTCTCCATCTGGGTACCCAGGGTGTGTGACTGTTTATGGACCCTGAAGTGCATGCATAACTGTTTGATTGATAGAGCCTTTAAGCAAATTAACCTGATTACGCCAATCCCTTGTTCAAGTCCCTTAAATAAATCAGATCTAACTCTTTTTTACATTTACCCTGACTGTGGTTCCAGTTTGTGCAAGAGTACTGTACAGCTGTTATTTGCTGTGTATAACCTTGTTTTATGGGGGTTCCCCAGGGCCGAGCCAGAGGAAAGCTCTGGTGGTAAGTGCAAACAGTGTGGGTACTTGTGTGGTGTATCAGGGATATTGTGAAAGTGATTAGTGTGTATTGTTCCGGCCACTAGTAAGGAAAGAGGGGGGTTACAGTGTCCCGGAGGGCTGTGCCCAGGTTAGCTTGACCACTACCAACCCTGACCTTCAGGTGGAGGCACCCGTTTCAAAACTCAGGCCCCTTAACCTGCTACTAGCCAAGCGGGCAGGGGTAGTAGCCCTTGGGACAGCGCCACCTAGGGGTTACATCAGAATGATGGCATAACATCTGTGGAGCTCCACCCACAAAACCATATAAAAACTACTCGAATTGCAAGATAACCACCTCTCTGCTATCCCTCGATTGATAGGATTTAAAATGTAATACTTGTTTGAACTGCAAGATATGTGGCGTGATTCACAATAAGAATATGACATGTTTCTGGTGGGATCATTTTTATGTTGGCTTGCGCTTGCATGCCAGCCAACATATTGCAGTAGTAGCAGATTTGGAGGTGCAGTCACAGTGGGCAAATGCAGAGCACACATCAGTAGGTGCATCCCTCATTCCCCAATAAGGCAGCTGCAGGCATTGACACCAGCAACATGTAAACTGGCCACCAGATCTAAGAAAAGGTCTGCTGCAATGAGAGCCAGCTCGTCATGCAGAGACATGCCTTTCCTGGTGAAGCAGTTCAATAAACATGGCGGCATTGACTGCTGCCACACAGAGTGCCGACTTCAGGGGTGCCCAATCCCTCTGTCGGCATGCCCTGACCCACTTCATTTGCCGAAAGGGAGCCCACTCCCCGTCGGCATAATGCCCCCTCCCTCCCATTTCATGTGTGTGCTGAGGGGGTGCCCAATCCCCCTCGGCATCATGTGCCCCCCAACAGTCTTTCTTTGCCGATGGGGGGGGCCTAAACCCTGTTGGCTTTAGTCCCCCTTCCCAATTTAATTTGTCGATGGGGAAGCCCACTCCCCATCGGCATAATGTCCCCCCCATTTGTTGTGTGTGAAGGGAGTGCCCAATCCCCCTTGGCTTTTGTCCCCCTTGCCTTGGTATGTGCCGACAGGGGTGCCCAATTCCCCATCAGCTACAGCACCCCTCGTAACACTTATGGGGTGGCATGCTGGGTGCCCACCCTAGCGTACAATGTTCCCAGTGAAAAAAAAAATCATCCTGTGACGTTTTTTTTTTTTAAACTTGTAAATCAGAAACAGTCCTTCGTAGTCTGTCCTGCTCTTCCTCAACCTGCACATACCCTCTGCGTACCCCACCTCCTCACACACACCCTCACCCAATACTTACCTCCGGAGCCCGGTGCAGCATCTTCGGTGGACCAGGAACACGTCTGCACTCTTCAAAGCCAACCGCTAACTGAAGAAATGCCGGTAAGCTGTATAATGGCATAAATAGTTTTTTTCAACTTTGGTGCATATCTCTGCCATTTTTGGGAATTTTGGCACCAAATTTTCGACATGGGGTTACTGGGACCCCGCCTCATGAATTCAGTCACAGTGATGCCGTTATTTGGTCCCGAAAGGTGATTTCACGGTCACTGTGCAGAATCACCTTTCGGGACCAATTAATGAAATGACAGTGCCACTATTCATGGGGGGGGCTCTCAAAAAGCCTATGTTGCAAATTTGGTGACAAAAATCTAAAAAAATGGCTGTTTTACGAGTGTGCTTTGCACACTTTCCACGCACACTCATAACTTCGTGAATTTGTAATATTTTCACTCGAGATTTTCAACATTGTCATTTTCCCACACTTCCTTAAGAATAGTACAGCTGTCGTTTTACATATCCTGGCTGAAATGTGTTTTCACACATCCGGCGCAGAATAGCACGGTCGCTGTGCAAAATGAGTTTTCGGGACAGTTTGACAAAATGACAGTGACACTGTTCATGAACAGAGTTCCTAAAATGCCTATGTTGAAAATTTGGTGACAAAAGTCCATAAAATGACTGTGTTACAAGCATGTGTTGCGCAGTTTCCACGCATCCTTGTAACTTCGCAAATTTGCAATATTTTCATGCCAGATTTTCAACACTGGCATTTTTTCACACCTCCTTATGAAAGTACAGCTGTCATTTTTCACATCCTGCCCAAAATGTGTTTTTGCACCTGTGGTGTGGTCGCTGTGGGAGATCAACTTTTGGGACAGATTAAGAAAATCACAGTGCCACTGTTCACGAGGGGAGGTCCCAAAATGTCTATGTTGAAAATGTGGTTTAAAAAAATCAAAGATAATTGGGTTACGGACATGTGTTGCACAGTTTCTATACATGCTTATGACTTCACCAATCTTTCATATTTTCACTTCAGATTTTCAATGTTGCCATTTTTGTACACCTCTTCATGAAAAATACAGTTGTCATTTTTCACATCCTGCCCAAAATGTGTTTATGTACCTGTGATGTCAAATGGCACAGTTGCTGTGCAAAATCACCTTTTGGCTAACAAACTGATACTGCCGCTCTTCATGAGGTGGAGGTCACAAAAAGCCGATGTTGATATTTTGGAGTGAAAATACCAACACACGTCTATGGCGTTAGGGTTTCCAACTCTTACACCCCACCCTGTAGAGACTGACAGGCATCAGGGGTGTGACTTGGGATCATCAGCTGTAATGCTCCCGCCATTCCACCCTCACCCCCACCCTGCAGCCACTGACAGTCATCGAGGTGTGTCTTGGAGTGTTCAGCCACCAAGTTCACCCCATTCTCCTTTACTGCACCCACCTCAGAATATTTCCTTATGGAATGGGGTAAGTATAACGCCCAAGGACTCCAAAGCACACCACAACACTTGTCAGTGTCTACAGGGTACAGTGAGGTAAAATGGCATGAGTGTTATAGCTGATGACCCAAAGGCACACTCCAATGCCTGTCAGTCTCTGCAGGGTGGGTGTGGGGTTGGCATCAGTTCAATACTTCACTGCCACTCTTATTATGCATCTCTAACTCCTGCACTACCAATGCCAATGTCAGCGAGACAACCTTCGACATTGACAAATGCTTGTTATACAATGGACTACCAAGAATTACCAACATCAGACATGTGATTACAGATGGATACTATAGCTGTTCAGAGATTTCTTTAAGCAGGTATTCATCATGCATTGTTCTTCAATAGAACTTTGCCAGTGTGCTTATATTACATTTATATCTGAATTTCCATATAATTTTAACTTTCACAAATGCTTTTATTTTTGTTGGTGGTAGGCTATTATGTGATGCTCCAAGGTGCCTCTTAACGAGTGATGATGAGTATCTGATTAATACTATTGTACTCACTATGAGGGTTTATATGGCTCACACACACCCTGCTCACATCATGATTTATATGAAACCAGCCTCTTATTTAAGGCCTAGAGAGACAAGTGCATGCTAACTCCAAGGAAGATGTGTACCAGCACATTGAATCTTCAGCTGCTTGTATGCATATGACACATGTCTGCTCCTCTGATTAGTCGGAGGATTAAATATGTTTGTGATGTACATATTGGCCCAGATATTCAAACTGCACCCAAAATGTGCGCAACAGCAGGAGCAAGCACAAACCAATTACGCATATGCGCAACAGGTGCGATATTCAAACATGGAGCAGAACAAATTGCGCAAGCAGCCAACGTCTGAATATCGCACATACTGCGCCATAGCGCAACCAGGAAGGAGAAGCTGAGCAGAAAGGTTGCGCTATAGCACAACCAGGGCAGCCCAGCTGAGCAGTCCAGAGGTGCCATAGCGCAAGCAGAGCCCCCCCCCAAGCAATGGAACTGCACATCCAGGGAGGCAGGCTGGGGCCCATCGCCAGCCATGCCACACATGGGCACAGGAACACACTGCAGAACCAACAAGACACCTGCACACCCCAAGCACAGCATCACTGGGGGTGGGACGGATGATCTACTGGCCCATGGGGACAAGCCAACAAAGCACAGCAGAGCCATGATGCCCCAGCACAACCACTGGCAGGCTGAGAGTGCTACACACAGGGGGTTGACAACCACAGTGCACATCAGCCCCCGTATGCACAGCACACCCTGCACCGTGACCCCAAGACACCACTCATGTGCAGTGACTGGCACTGCAGGAAACCATGCATCCCCCGCACACGTCAACCCCGTGCAGCAGAGAAGCATACAAGCCAGACACACCCTGTGCACCCAGCAGTGGGTGGCAGCAGATGGCAAGACCAACAGAAAGTCACTGCCATGTTGGAGATACCTCCCCATGCACACACACGCGCACACACACACACACACACACATACCCAGGACCATACCACCCCAGATGGCATGTACACCACTGCAACTGAGCAACCATAGCCAGCTGCAAATCAGAGACCAACACAGTATTCATATCAAAATATAAATGTATTATCAAAATGTAAAGCACAAAACAATCAACCATAACTATTTACAAGGGGGGGTACGGTACAAGGTAGGGGTGGGAAAGGGGTAGAGATGAACAACTTGGAGAGGGAAGGCAGGGTGGTAGGGATGGGTGAAGTGGGAAGGGTAATGTGGCCTAAGGCCCAGCAGGCTTGTCCTCCTCCGCCCGTTGCCACTGTTCCCAGCGATGCCTCCTCCGCAGGCCATGTCTACGGATGTCACTGAGGATGGCCTGGTTGTCTAGGGACACTTGTGTCAGCCCACGTTTCTCCCGCTGTATCCTCCTGAGAACAGTGAGGTCTAGGAAAATTGGAACACAGTCAATGGCTGTGACTGACCACAACCCTGAACACCACCCAACCTGCAAGCCATATAGCCCAATGTCCCGCACCTGTGATGGCATGCACCCACCCACAGTGAACATGCACATGGCCATCACAAACAGGCACCAGCTATGTCACCACTGCACACACACACTGCCCATGTCCATCACAGCACAAACAAGGCTGTCAAGTGATGTGGCAACATGGTGCGATGCCATCAGCTATGTGCCCAGTGCATGCATGGACCACCAGTGACGCATACACAGACGTGCTGTGACACTGGACAGTGATGCATGTCGCCTGTGTCGTGCATGGTTGTGTTGTGCATGGCTGGTGGTCTTGCCCCCCCGCAGCATGCAATAGCATCCATGAAGTAATGATACTCACACTCCTCAAGCAGCTGGGTCTGCTGCTGCTGCTGCTGCTGCTGGGGTGCACCACCCACAACACCACCGACCGGCACCGGGGCCCTGGCACGGCCCTCCTCCCCCCGTGCCTGCATCATCACATCCCGGCCTGTGGGAGACATATGTTGAGAAAAACATCAGTGTGACTCCAAAGCAAACTGCCCCCTGCCCCAGTGAGAGTGCCTGCCCACACAGCCAGACACATGCATCTCACACCTGCACACACTGACACAGCCAACCATGGCAGAGCCATCACCTATGCACAGCCACCAAAACACCTCACCCCACAGAGAATACAGGTGCATAGATGGTACACCCACCTGGCCTAGGGCACCACGCCCCTCCTGGCACGTGACCGTAGCCGCTCCAGAAGATGAGGATCCTCCTGCGGGGTCACTGTACCGGTGCCGGCACTGCTCAGCTGGCTGGCACCGCCCAGTGACCCCCACCAAGTCACTGGCCACTTGCTGCCAGACCTGGGTCCTAGCAATGGTGAGGGTCACCTCACCATACAGTGCCCCATAGTGGGGCTCCACCAGGGCCACCAAGTTGGCCACTTCTACAGGGCTCCACTGCACTGCCCTCCTGTGTGCCATGGTACCAACTTTACAGCAGGCAATATGGTGCCCCGCTGTGCCGTAACCCCACGTGGAGATGTTGCACAATAGACCACCATAGGTTCCAATCGCGCTGTTAGAACAGTGCCGTCACTTCACATAGCACTGTCACCAGACAGCGCAATAGGGCTGTACACATGGCAGCCGAACAGCGCCAGGGGGCAAAGGTCAGACACCAGGTCATGGGCAATGATGCAAGGCCACGCACAGCGCCATCTGACGTATACGCATCCTGCGCGACCGACCACCTGCGTACCAGTGCCACAGTGGACTATTGCACAGTAGTGCCACAGCGCCATATAGTGCCCAGTGCTGTAGCACCACTGGCACAATGGTGGCCATGGCCTGGTGCCGTCGCGCGCAGCCACGTCAGCAGCACGGCAGACACCTGCGTAAGCTATCTGGGCATGCGCAATGCAGTGTACCACACAGTCACAGATCGCGCCATTGGCTCAGCCGACTCAACCTGTGCAGCAAGCGCAACTTCGCAATATTCAGCCGACACATGCAAATCATCTGATCAGCCATTCAAAGGCGCAGTGGCGTGATTTGCATCTCATTATAGTTGCTCCACTCCTAATTTGCATGCATTGCACTATAAATGTGCGACATTGGGCTGCGCTGGCCAGATTCCGGTACTGCAGGTGAGAGGTGAGTTGCATGCTGTGTGATGTTCTGGACAATGGTCATGGGAAAATGCTGTAGACTGCACAGTGACAGGTGTCCACTTCCCCCCATACAGATCGCCATGACCGAGCAGAGACAAGGTGAGGTGAGGATGGTGGGCATAGGAGGAGGCCCAACTTTCACAGCAGAGACAGAGGCCTCTTCCAGGCCTACCTGGAGGAGGGAGCCACTACTGAGTGGATGGAGGGCACCTCAGTCCCGTAAGGGCTGCATGGGAGGGGGTAGTCACGTGAACCTGCACGGAAGCCACCAGCGCTCCATGCAGGAATGCAAGAAGAAGATGGGGACAGACCACAGGAGGTTGAAGGAGAAGGTGGCAGCCTTCAGGGCGGCACGTGCTGGCACTGGCGGGGGCCAGCCAGCGGTGTTGGAGCTGACCCCAGCTGAGGAGAGACTGGCTGCATCAATGCAGTGGAGCACTATTGAGGGCGTACCAGGAGGTGGATTCCAGACAGGTGGAAGACCATCACTGCACGGTATGACATGGTGGTGGTGTTGGGGGGTGGGGAAGGTTGTTCACATGCACTCACATGTACTCTTTTCTGTTACAGATCCTGTTCGTCTTCAGGAGGCGTGGTGGTGGTGGTGGGTCCAGGCAGTGATGATGACCTGCTGGACATGGAGGAGGGTCCATCCACCTCTGTCACCAGCCAGCATGCACTGCAGCAGCATGCACGCTGGGCCGCCAACTCTGGTGTCAGTGATTCGGGTGTGGGGGGTGCACAGCCTGTGTCTCAGCAGTCTGGCATGCAAGCATGCCAGCACGCTGTGACTGTGGCTGTAGCACGTACCTGCACCATTGATGATGCAAGGACTGCAATGGGCAGTGATAGGTGTGTGTCCCATGACGGACACACAGCAGGCCAGCACGTGCCCCTGGGCCTTTCTGGTTCCAACTTGTGTACCAGCATGTTGGCACAGTCCCAGGCTGTGCCTTGTCAGCACCGTGGTGGGGCAGCACCGGTGGCTGTGCAGTGTCTGCACTGTTGCGGACACAGCAGTGGAGCAGGTGGACCCTGGGGCACAGCGGTTGGAGGGGCAGCAGCAGCAGTCACCCACCAGGTCTGGGGGTACAGTGTCAAGCGGTGGCATATGTCTGCCACCCTTTGATCCGCCCATTCCTGGTCCTGGCGAACAGCGCCCACCCTCAAGGGGTGTTGTGCATCAGGACCTTCCACACCCTGGGGGACAGGATGCCATTGGGGCACAGTACCCATTGGACGAGCACACCCGCCTGCTGCAGGAATCAGTACAGCAGCAGAGGCGGGTTGCAATGTCCGTGGAGGCACTGTCTGTGGCTGTGGAGCGGCACAGCAGGGAGTGTGCTCTGAACCGTGCAGAGCTGGTTCATATGCGGACGGATGTGACTGCCGCCATTGACAGGCTGACCCAGGCAGTGGTCTCTGTCGTGGACGCATTCGGCACACAGTCAGGTGCCCCTGTACTGCACACTTCACACAGTTCACTCTCCACTCCCGTGTCCCGGCGCATCGACACCAGGCCTGTCGATGCCGGGTTCTGCTGTAGCTATCCCGGCACCCCTGGTGCAGGTTTGTTCGGCATGCTGCAGACCCCTGTGCGGGCAAGGTCGCGTTCGTGCAGTGGGACCCCTGGTGGTCCAACAGTGCCACCCCATGTGGCCCCTGCTCAGCCTGCCAGGGTTGTTGGGTCATGGAGGGGCCACCCACGCATCCGCGGTGGCCGTGGGACAGTGCTACATGACTGACCTGTCTCCCAGTGTGGGCCCTGTCTGGTGCTGCCCTGTGTGCAATGTGTGTCATGGTGGGCAGTGCACTGCTGGGTGCTCTGCTCAACACGCCGACACATGGACCACCTGCACACCCTCCCAACTGCTGTCCACAGGTGCTTGTGCATGATGATGCCTGCATTGTACTGTACACCAAGGTGGAAGGTGCCTAGCATCTGACACACGCATTTGGACAGTACAGGTGGTGGGGTGGTCAGTGGTTCTGTGTGTTAGCAATGTCGGTTCTGCTGTGCTGCATCTGCCCATGTACGCTCTGTGCCTGGTGTGTGTGTGTCCATATGAGTGTTCACCCTCCTGATGGTATGTTTGCATGCCTGGACCCTTCCACTCCCCTGGCCGTCATGCACCCCTGGTGTGTTACCCTGTGTGCCTGTGGTTTGTGCATGGACAGTGTTGGTTGCACATGTCCCCTTGATTTACCTGTGTTCTGCATAGTGCTCCTCTGTGATGGTGTCCCGGTGCAGCTGGGCCTGCCGGATCAGTTGGGGGTCCCGCCGTCCTGGGGGGGCTGCTCATCACCATCAACACCGGCGCCACTGGCGTCCCCATCGCTGTCCCCCTCTTCAACCTGTAGGGCTATCCCATAGTCTTTGGCCATGTTGTGCAGGATGCAACAGGCCAGGAATATCCCACAGGTCTTTTGGGGGCTGTACTGTAGGGCACCGCCGGAGGTGTCTAGGCATTGGAAGCGTGCCTTGAGCATCCCAAACACCCGCTCTATGATGTTGCATGTGGAAGCATGTGTCTCATTATAGCGTTGCTGCGATGGGGTCATGGGGCGCCAGTATGGTGTGAGCAGCCAGGGATGGAGTGGGTATCCGCTGTCACCTGTGTGGAGATAGTGGAGATCAGTCTCATGTTCAGGTCCATATTGCCCATATCCCTGTGTGCCACTACCATGGCACCTGTGGCATTCCCGCCCTTGCCCCGAGTTTGCATTCCATACATGCGTACTCACCCACTAGATGGCCTGTGGGGATGTCCCCACTCTTGAATCGATGGCACAGTGCGGACTGATACCATATGAAGGCATCATGTGCTCCACCAGGGTGTGTGGCACAGACATTGATTATGCGCCCAGTGGCATCACACACCACCTGGCAGTTGACACTGGAGAAGCCCTTTCTGTTCCTATATGCAGCCCCATTGGGGCCAGGTGGCGTGCGAATGGCCACATGGGTGCAGTCTATGGCCCCTAGCATGCCAGGCATACGTGCTACCCTGTGGAACTCCTGCATGTTTGCTGTACGCTCTGCCGTGGTGCTGGGAAAATGGATGTACTCCGCAGCATGTGGCAGCAGGGCGCTGAGGAATTGGGTGAGGATGCGTGACGTGGCCGACTGTGTGATGCCTGTGGTGTCCCCTGTTGGCCTCTGGAAGGTGCCCATGGCGAGCAGGCACATGCAGGCTGTCACCTTGGTCTCCACCGACAGAGCGTGACTCCGTCGTGAGGGTGCCTGCATCACATCACTGCACAGCTCACAGAGCCATCTCAGTATTGCCCTGTTCAGGCGGTACCAGCCCATGATCTCTACATCTGTACAGCTCAAAGCTGATGCGCGCACGTACTGCCTGTTGGGGGCATACCGCCGACGGGCCCTTCCACGGCCACGTCCCCCTGCAGCATGCATTCTCACCCCCCTCATTACAGCTTCCATGTGGAAGCTGGCACTGTCCATCTCCCTGGCTTCTGACCCCCCTGGCTGCTGTTGCTGTGTTACCCCCGCTGTCCTCACTGCTACTTCCACTGCACCGGGCACCCCCCGCTGGCCTCTACAGCCTATGGCCCACACTTGCCTTGCCTGCCCTAGCCTGTCACTGTCTGTCTGTCTGTCTGTCTCTCTCTCTCTCTCTCTCTCTCCCACTTGGCATCCTTGTAGCGTTCTTGCGCCGCTTCCTTGAGCCTTTTTATTTTGGCTCATTTCCGCTAGTGCGCAATTTCCAGCTGTTCCGCTGTTGCGCATTGCGCAAGTCTTTGAATATCGCATGTGCGCTCTTTATGCATGGATCCACCCCTTTCGATTGCGCATGCCTTCATTGCATTGCGCTGTTGCTCAGCATGTTTTCGGTGGCGCAACTGCCTCCTTCTGAATATCGCAAAATGGCATTTTTTGGACTTGCTCATGCATTAACCCTGTTGCGCATGGCGCAACCCTTTTGAATATCCGGGCCATAATGTAATAGGCACCTGTGGTGAAATTGGGTTGTGTGCACTGCACTTCACAAAAAAAAGGCCTACCAGTATGTAGATAAGGCAAAACTTAAACTATTGTGTTGAACCCATTGTTAAGTGTTCTTTCATTTTGGTCATCAGATCAGCTACTGTTTTGTGGTTAACCCATACTGCACTAGGGATTGTAATCCCAGTGGGTTTGAGCACCAGTATCTCTGTTTTTTGTGTCGTTAGTTCATCTTTTTATTGTAAAATTAATCACCTGAGGACAAACCATTTACAGAGTTACAGGATTACAGTTTTCAGAAGAAAAGTATGCTTGATATACAAAGAATCAGTGATTCCACATTAACATAGTATAATTATGCATTTCATGTACAGTTTCAGTCACTGAAGTAAATGTAGTGCAGAGACCAAATTTCTGAAAGGACGCAATAGCTTTACTTCTCACCATACTTTAACCCTCCTAGAAGGATTTATTGTGGGAGACCTCCTGGAGCCCCTGGGGTACCAGGGAACTATAGGTTTAAACTCCTTTAGAGTGGTTTGTGCCAATAGGTTGGCACAGAGGAGAGGGTAGATACATGTACAGAATGCCACACTGTTGCAAGAGCCTTTCAAATGTGGCCAGTGGTCATAAAGCACTTTGCCAATTCTGTATTGAAGGGACCTCTATTGTGAGTGGGTTAATATTTTGCCCTCCACTTTTGCTGCTATGGCCCAGAAGGTTTATGCAGAGGTGTAAGGGAGTCTTGGAGGGGGGACACCTATCATACAGAGGGAGGGGGTTTCTGGGAGGGAATTTTCTATCACCTCCAAGCATCCTTTTATCACCTGTTGCCAGAAGTGAGCAAGCAGTGGGCACTACCACAGGATGTGTATCAGGTCTTCTGTGCACCACATCTTTAGCAATGATCATTAAGAAGCCAACCCAGGAACAGCAGGAGGGTGGGAGTGCAGTACCATAGATGGAGTATTTTGTTTTGAATGACTCAGCTTCTGTTGTCTGGGCAGGCTTTATGCACACTTATTCAACAGCGGGGCCAGTCTTCATCAGAGATCTGACTTGCTAAGGCAACTTCCCATTTTGGCTTGGCTTTCTAAGACTGGTCTGGGAGCACATCCCTTATGGAGTGGTAGAGTTTGCTTTCCTTCCCTTTATGTATCTTCAGCCAGAGGGGAAGTGGAAAGATCGTCATAATATTGTAAGCATTAGGGGTAGGTCTGAGCTTAGGGGTAATATTGCTTTTGAGCTGAAAAAACTTCCAGAAGTCCCCATAACAGAGTTGGTATCTATATTTTAGATTTTTAAATGAGTCCATGTGCTCTTTTCCATGCTGCAAAAGATTTCATACCAGTCATATACCCTTCTGTTGCTAGCTATGCCGATGTGGGGTTGGGGGTAAATTTCAATCTTAAGCCAAGGGTTACCTCACTGAGGGACCATTTATATAGGGGGCTGGAGGCCTGTGTAGTACTTTGCCCAGCCTTCCCCAGGCTACCTGTATTGACAGTCATAGTGGGGTGTTGATGTAGGGTCCAGGCATGGAGATGTATAAGTACAGGGCAGGGAATACATCCCCCACAGCTGCCATCTCCATCTGTGTCCACTGTGGCAGGGAATTATCAGGGGCTGAAAACCATTACAGTGTCTGGGCTCCTAGGAAGACCAGAAGATGTCTTGAAAAATCAGGGAGTCCCCAGCTCCAACTATGCCAGTGTGCCCATAATTTTGCTCTACTGGAGTGAGGGAGCTTGCTCTCCCAGACAAAACTACCTCTCAGGGCATCGACTTTATTACACCATTGCACTGAGCATGTTAGGGAGCATGAGGGATATAATGGAACAGCTTTTGGAACTGTCACCATCTTTATAACTTCCCCCTTGCCAGATGAGGAGAGCTTGAGTTGTCTCCATCTGTCACATTCAGCTCCGAGTAAGGGGAGGAGAGGTGTGAGGTTGAATGATTACCATTTGGCACGATCTGATGAGATCTTATTTCCCAGGTAAGTGATCTCTTCCGTGAACACTTTAGCCCCCAGCTGGCAAAAAGCAGATTCTGGGAGAGAGAGGTAATCTGGAGAATCTCTGTTTTCCCCTGACTGACCTTGAATTCAAAGACCATAGAGAAATCCTTGGGTAATTGAAGGAGAGAGTCATTCGCAACAGGGGCATTATCTAAGAGGAATAATAAATTCTCTGAATATACAGTGGAGTTCACCAGAATGTAACAAATTACTGCAGAATACTGCAGCAGAGTTACAGTAGGAAACAAAGCAGTTTCAATAGCAGTCTGCCCTTTTATCATGCGGTGTCTTGACAGTGCATTGCATCCTTGCAGGTTCCACTTTACTAGCATGCCGTAATCTTGGGTGCCTATCTGGATCCCCTTGATGTTGCTTCTTGATTGCTATAGCCAAGGGTTCAGTGATGAATACAAATAAGAGAGGAGAGAGGGGGCATCCCTGTCTGGTCCCCTTTTGGGGAGGCAGCATAGTGCAGTGGTTTAAGGTTCTGAGCCTCAAATCTAGAGACTTGGGTTTGAATCCCACAGCCCCCACTTGTATACTGTGTGACTCTGAGCAAGTCACTTAACTTCCCTGTACTCCTAGGTCGCACCTGTAAACAAGCTTTCAGCTTAGTGTGCCACTCCTGGTTAAACTATTACAATTTTTTTTTAAATGGCGTGGATTGAAGTAATCCCCGGAGTCAGTTGAAAACCAATTATTACTGACTTTCAACACATTATGACTGATTTTTCAACCAGTTTAAAATTTATGACTGCAACTGAATAAAGAAAATTCAACCAATTTGTTTCAACTTCCACCATTCCACTCTCAAAACATAACATCCTACAGAAGTAGTTGGCCCACTCTGGATAATACAATATTCAGTTGTTAAGTTATCTACATCCTCATTGGTCCCCTCACTATGTGGGACCTATTACAACTGCATGCACCACAGAACCCAGAGCAAAGCCCTACTCTAGAAACATAGAACCATAGAATTTGATGGCAGATTAGGACCACTTGGCCCACCTAGTCTGCCCATTTCCATACCTAATGGTTAAGCTTCATATTCTAGTTAACCAACAGCCTACTTTCTCCTACCCCCCCACTAGATTTGCCATATGTCTATACCATGCATTCTTGAATTCTCCCACTGTTTTTGACTCCACTAACTCCTCAGGAAAGCTGTTCCATGCATCCACAACCCTTTCCATGAAAAAATACTTCCTCACATTACCTCTGAGCTGTCCACCCTCTATCTTCAAATTGTGCCCCCTTGTTCTTGCACATCTCTTTTTCTGAAAGATGCTACCCTCTTGGACTTTGTTGATTCCCTTGTAGTACTTGAAAGTTTCAATAATGTCCCCCCTTGCTCCTTTCCTCGAGGGTATACATATTAAGCTCCTTTATTCTCTCTTTGTATGGCTTCTGGTGCAGACCGCTATGAAACTATGCTGTGAAAGTGACTAAGAACCAACATCTCATTGCAAACAAGATACCAGGGTAAAGAACAATAAAGAAAACAATACCTTAGGCCAAACACATGTAATCACCCAGTCCCCTGGGGTTACCAGAATCCCATCAGTATTAGACCAGGTAGGGTCTCTGGGCAGCTTGATTATTTACTTAGCTAGGCTAGGTAGAAAATGAGTGATGTCATTTAGAACTCTTACAGCAGCATAACCCTTTGCCAGCTGCAGGGGAGGGAGTTTAGAATCTTGGATTCAGTTGGTCAGTGTGTAGTGTCCAGAGTGGAGCTTTGAGTGTAGAGGTGCCTGCCAGTCTCCCTGGTCATTTTTCTCACCCTAGAGAGTGAGACAATAACCTTTTTACAGGAAGTGATGGAGACCTGCATCCATGGGACCCCAGTGGGTCATTTTTTTGTGAAAGTAAAATGGGACTGAGAAATCAGTAGGTCCAAGGGGCAATCACCTGAGGGACTAGAAGATTATCCAGCTGCCCAGAGCAGGAACTGACAGAGTTTGTGACAAAAAGCTATGGATTCAAGGGAAGGAATTTTTTTTCATTCAAGACTGATGTCTGTAACAGAGGGACAAACAAACCATCAGTACAGTCACATGGGCATGTTCTAAGGGAGTCATCTGGTGGTGTATGTGCCCAAGACAAGGTTAGATTATACCACTCAGGACCCCAGTGTCACTCCAAAGATGTGCTGAATGTAAATGTATTTTCTCTGTGTGGAGGCCTTTAGCAATCCACGTGGGATTGAAGGATCCAATGTGTGTCCTGGAAGAAATTTCAAAGGCTGGCTGGGACCAGGGTGGGCAGACCCTTGCCTGAAGCCCTGGTCAGGGCTAACTGGTTACCTGGATGACACAGTTTTCCCTGCAGGTGTTAACTTAGCCCATCTTGTCAGGAGAATTTTGAATTTAAAGTGTGTGGCTATCCCCACATAATAGACACTTAGAGAAAAGAAAGTCTAGAGATCCCAGGACAGAGGGATGGACATCTCATTCTGTAGAGAAGTAGATGTGTGAAATACCAATACTGCCTGTTTTGGAGAAAGCAAAGTGTTCCTGATGCAAAGTTTTGTGTTCTGTAATGACAGTGTCCAAAGTTGGGGGACCACCCAGTTTCTGCCTACCATCTGTAGTAATAAAGCCATACAATACAATTCCAGTTTTCTGGTATTGGACATTCCATTCTTGAGTCTGTGTAAAATGTTTATGGGACCCCTCAGATAGGAGACACAGCATAGCACATCATAGCCATGGCACCTTTCTCCCAGAACTCAGAGTAAATATAAATGTTATTTTGCACCCTAACCCCCGACCTCTTAGATGCTGTGCTAAGTATTTACCCTAATACCAGAGGTGATACTTATTTTTTGCCAGCTTGTGGTTTGTTGCTTGTCTGTGTACAAGTTAGGGGGGTCCTGGTTGCAAGATGCTGCTTTTGGCTGGGATAAGGGTTGCACACATTCAATCCACAGTTTTCAGTTCACAACTATCAGTTTTTTTCTGCACCCCACATTGTTTTTGTTTATGGTTCTCTCTTCCTACTCAGACAAGCTGCTGTTGCAAACATACATAGAAACATACATACTTATGAACATACAAAATTGCCAGTAGATCTCTATCATGTCCCCGACTCCCCCAAATGATGACTGCTGTTTCAGCTCCACAGAGAAGAGAACATCACACATGTAAAAATATGACAAAAAACAATAACATTAGCCAAACCTATTAAAAACTGACCAAACAAAACTAGGAATAAAGTACACAGCGGTCAATTGCAAGCATCTTCACTTCAGGAAACATTCTTGATGAGAATCATAATACTGTAACTGCTGCTATCCCCACATGTTTAAAACCTGAAAACCAATCTATCTGCAGTGCATATGCTGGTCTGGTTTACATGCAAATATTTACACCGTACTACAGTAGTCCAAGACAAACTGTATAAGCAGACACATTCAGAAGTGCGTTTGATGGTATTGTGAACTGGTAAGTGTAATTAAAATGGTTCCACCATGCCGCAGCATCACAGATTGTGACCATCAGAATAGCGCACAGCACAATAATCGCTAACTGGTGTTAAAGGTCACAGAACAGTAGCCAGTGGGCTTTGCCTCATTGTGCCCCCATGTGGGGAGGCTCTGCCCCCTGCAACCCCTGCACTTAAGATAATGGAAGGGGCAAACACCATGGAGGCAGTAGCATCGGGAACCTAGTGGACCATCACTGCGAACTGTCAAAAATGTTGCTGTGATGGTCTTCACTGTTTTCCCATCACTGTTGTGACGTGATACCAATTAAAACCTCTTGGAACCACATTACTGCCTTCTATGCCAACACATTTATAGTACTCATCAAGCAGGATTTGTGTGTACTGTATTCACTAACCATGGTCCATCCACTTCCTGCCTTGCTCCCCAAGTTCCTTATTCCCCTTTTTAATGTCCAGCATTTTTATCCCACTGTTTGCACTTTGCAGCAGCATATTAATTGTTTTGTTTGTAATGACAGCTGAAATTATGTCACTGTTAACTTTCTAACTCAGCCACACAGAGAATATTGTAAGTTATGAGCCTACATCAGAAAAATCACCTCTACCAACTTGTGCACCATAAACCTAATGCAGTGCATCATTCTCACAAGGACAAATGTTACAAGAGCTTTCCTGTTTTTGCTCCTTGTACATAGTGGCTTAAGGAAACAACTTTCTATTTGCAGCTCTGCATGCCTCTTTCTTATGGCAGAATAAGCATCCAGAAACATAAAAAACACAGAACAGCAATATCCCCCACTCTTCTTAAAAATCAATTAGCAGAGCCCAGACTGTAACAAGAAAGCAGCAGGCATGCACTGCTGACAGTTGACTTGAGTGAAATTGCACAGTCTCGCTGCTTCTGTCTCTCTCTCCATCTCTTTCTCTCTCTCTCTCTCTCTCTCTCTCTCTCTCACTCTCCCTTTCTCTCCCTCTCTCTTTTCAGTTTCGGCAGTATTAAGTAGCATTTCTGGGTAGCCAAAGTTCTTTCTGTGCAGAAAAACTCTAGTAGCAATCTCTGCCATTTTATTTCAGCTTTTTTTCTGGACCAAACCATCTATAGTCTTTAGTGATTTCGACCCCCACCCCTTTGCAAGTTTGGTCTGTTGCTTCTTCACAATCCCACCCTCCACCTCACCCAGCCTCACATGGGAGACTCTACCCAAAAGAGCAGGAGGGCTTAGATTATTAAAAAGTCATTACTGATCGATGAAGAACAGTGACATAACTCAATGAAAACTAGAATTGTGGGCAGACCCCCCCTTACAGTCCAAGTAGCAAGGTTTCTTGTGCAGTACATTCCTCTTTTCTCTCTTGTGACTTTCTCAATGTTATTTCATTCTGTCACACACTTAGCAACATCACCTCCCTACACAAAGGCAACTGTGCCACCCTCCCCCTTCCTTTACACAGAAACACACAACTTGAAGTTTGGTAGGTCGACTGTACCAGGGGTCTCTCACCCCCAGCAGCACACGAGAAGAGTGGAAGGCCAAAGGGGAGGGGCAGCAGCTCTCTCATAACAGTTTGGTTTCTAGAATTTTGAAACCTAGATTATTGCAGGCACATATTTATACGGTGCAAACAAAATACTCAACACTCACTCCAAACAGCAAATCTTCAGAAGGTGAAAAAGGTATTGTGGTAAAGTAGCCCAAAAAACACCCTACTTCCCCAGTGCTTCAGCCCAATACAGGGCCTTCCTCAGGGGGCAGGTATCGGGCTGAAGCACTGGGGAAGTAGGGTGTATTTTTGGCTACCTTACCACCAATACATTTTTCACCTTCTGAAGATCTGCTGTTTGGAGTGAATGCTGAGTATTTTGTCTGCAGTTTGTATCTCAGGGCAGGCAGCCCTCTACTTTCAGCACCAAAAGTCTCCTGTGCGCACTTTCTTTAAACTTTTGTTTCAACATATTTATATGGGTAGTGCTAAAGGCAGTTTGGTGGTCCATATGTTTATTTGAAACTCCAGTTCCTTAGTGGTTCATGCTCAGTATGCTCGGGGGGGGGCAGAGTTAGCTGTTAGTCTTTTTTCACCTCACTGCTCCCTTTCCTCATTTTGCTGACCACCGGCTGCACTGCTGGAGGTGCTCTGTGGCCACCCTTTTCATCATGGCCTCTCCCCTCTGCCCTCCCCATCCCATCACAGCCCCAGCTCCTTCTCATGGCATGTCAGCAGCCCTGACAGATGACTCCAAATGCCAGTTCCTCAGTGGTTTGCATTTGCCCCGGTGGGGGGCAAGTTAGCTATTAGTCTTTTTCCGTCTCCTCCCAACAGCAGCCCTGACAGAACAGACTGATCAACTGACTGATTCACCATCTGACACTGCTGAAAAACCCTGTGCATGGTGACCATTCATATCTCGCTCAGCGCTCACTCCTCCTCGATGCCAGAAATTCGTCCTTCTCTCCTACTGCCCACACAAATTAAACAAATGAACTGAGTGCGGACTGTGCCGAATGAATTCCTCACGGTGCAGGGCTCACAATCCTGGCTTCTCCTTCCTCTCTTACTCATTGGATGAGTTTTCAAGCCAAAGAACCAGAGCACCCTTTCAGTTGGTGGTTGAGTTTCTCCACCAATGTTTGAAACAGCAAGATGCAACAATATAAATAATTTATTAAAAAAAAGTAAACTGCGTTGCTGTTGAGTGTCCAAGATGACTTTGGGGGCAGGACACTGACAGGCAAGCAAGACAGCTGGAGTCTGAGTCATCGACTTTTGATAAATATGACTCCCCAGAATTATGGCTGCAATTCAAGGCAATTGCAACTAATTGCAACTGCCTTGGATTGCGGTCCACGATTCCGACTGCCGACGGCAGCTCCGGGGTCTAGACTGAAAAGAGTTGGTAAGTACTTTTGCTGTGAGATATTTGTGTGGTGTTCACCAAGGACAGGAAGGGGGAGCCAAACTCAGTGGTTTGAAAAACATTCTAGAGATAATCCCACTACACCAAATGAAACACCTTTTCAAAGCCTATGGCGTAGCTGCAGATGGAGTGGGGATATTTTATATTGCATAAAAAAGATTTGCCAGAGATCTAACATGATATTAACTCAACCTTCCTTTAATAAAACCCAGTAGGAGTGTTTAACAAAAGACCTACCCAACAAATATTTATCAAATATTTTTTTTTATTTTACTGTCAGTGTTAAAAAGATCATCAATGTTTCATAAGCACTCACTTACTTCTTCAGGGCCACGTTGCGCTCTATACACAAATAAAAAATTAATTACAACTCAACTATCATATTCTAAAAAGATTTTATTGTTATAATATATTTATCTTAGGTGATGTACTATACCTAAGGGTGAGCAAAGTGTCCTGGCGGCAACTTCGGTTCCACTTCATTGGGGTGGGGGGGATTTGGTTTGGCTTTGACACTTCAGCCGAATCATTTCAGCTCCTAATGTAGTAACTGGCATAGGGCACAAAAACACACTACAGAAAAGGGGGGAACCTTGAGGTCAGCAATGGACATGTATTACTATAGCTTATATGTGGCAGTCGGTGTTGGCATGCCACGTTGACTGATAAGCACCCCCATCAGAACTATAGGAATTTATAGTTTCCTTTGCTGTCCTCAAGGCTCTTCCCCCATCCTTCATGCCAATTACTATGTTAGTTCCACATAGGTTTTCAAAATAAATCCTCCCCCCAAAAATATGCATCCTCTTGAAAAGTGCAAGTACTACCGCACTATACAAGGACATTGCTTTACCGACCTTGCCTTCCATAATTTGCATATTTACTTTTGTATTTTTTATAAATATTTTTTAAGTTTTTCCTTTTTTTAATATTTTGCTAACATGTAGTGCTAAGATCTACAGGATTTCTAAGTTTCCTAGGATGAGCTCAAGGCCCCTCCATGCCCCCTAGTCATTATTTCTGTTTCAGGAAATGAAGACTAAGCTACAATTGGATAAAGTATTTCAAAAGATTTGTTTGGGGGGGAAGGTAAGCTGGAGCCTGGTGGCGCCCAGACCCAGACCCTGACTCAGCAACAGCACAGCAATGAGCCACCCTCAAACAATTACCAAAACTACAATTTGATAAAGTTAAGATTTGGGGCTTAGGCGCCAACCCAGTCAAGAAAAGTACGAAAAACTTTGATTTGGAGGATTTGAGTACAACAGCACTGGACTACTGCAGCAACAAAGGCTCAGGGCCCTTCTCCCCTCTCCAGTGCTTGCCTTCACAATGCTCTTCTTTTCCTTCCATTTCCCTGCCTAACAAAATCTATGGAACAGTAGTCACAGCTTGCAAGCTAACTCTAAGAAACTGCTCTTCACATATTGGAATTTGGAAATCTTTTTCTGACAAAAAGAGTAAAAGACAGCATGGCACACACTGCCTCTCACAAAGACTAAGCTGCAATTGGATAAAGGGTTTCACTAGATTCTCACTAAAGAGAACCATGTGACAGGGTTGAATAAGGCCCTGCCCCATTTGTTATGCAGAAAGAGTTTAAATGCAAGGATCTGCTCTTTCTGCTGCTTTTCTGTCTCTTATATATCAGGTTGCACAACCAGATTTTCTTGTGAGACCTAGGAACTGATCTGCCAACGGTTTTGCAATTCTCCACCTGTCACTATCTCTTTGCCTTCATGTGCTGTTTCTGTCTGTCTTCCTCCCTCTTGCATATATCTGCAGGTATAAAAATATATGTGAATCTTTATGTGGAAATGTCACTGAAAGGAAAAGGGGGGACTATGCAGAGGGGGAAAAGGAAAAGTCAAACAGCCTGAACAAATGCTTTTGTTCAGTGTTCACAGAGGAAAGAGATGGGAAGGGGCCACAAAAATGTAACAGGAGCAGTGGAGGGAGGAAGGGCAGTGGAGACTAGTCAATTTTTGGAGGAGAGAGTCCTAAAGGGACTGCAAATCTGAAAGTAGACAAAACAATGGCGCCAGATGGGGCCCAAGGGTATTGAGGGAGCTCTGGGAGGTACTTGCTGCACCTCTGACTGCCTGACTTTTATTTATTTATTTATTTAGTTACAATTTGGTAACCAGGAAAGGCACACTGAGCTGAGGCTCATTTCCAGGTATGACAGGGGGAAGGGGGAGATGGAGCAAAACAGTAGTAGACAATAGCAAAACAACATCTGAACAGACAGACAAGCAATGTGTTAAATAATAGAATAAATAAAGAGAATTTGCATGTACCACAATTAAGCAAAGTGCAGTGAGCTTTAGCAGTACTTAGAATGACAACCAAAAATTGTATAGGTTAAAATCAAGACTTCAAGGATAACCGGAAGAAGGGAAGCAGGAGCAAGTGGTGGGGGATTTGAAGTTTTGGCAGGTGTTAAAAGGAGTTAAAGGATGGGGAGAGATGGAGGGTGGAGGGGAGTGTGTTCCAGAGAGAGAGAAGCCTATAGGAGAATGCAGATTGTCCAGCAGAGGAGCATGGGTGAGGAATGACAAAAGTGCAATGGTCCCTAGAGCAGAGGGAGCAGGAAGCAGGAAGGATTCAGGATAGGAGCAAGAAGAGGTTGGAGGGAAGGGTGTTGAACCAATATTTGGAGATGAACATATCGCAATGGGCCTGTTGATGAGATGTCAGAGGGAGGATGGAAAGGGAGTAGTAAAGCGAGCAATGATATGTGCATGGAGGAGAGTTAGATGCAAAATGGCAGAAGGAGTTGAGGAGGGTATCCAGTCTGATGAGGGATGTGAAGGGGGCAGAGCCACAGACCACATGCACCTAGTTGAAGACAGGGAGCACCATTTTGGTAATCAGCTCCCTACAGACATGCAGAGATAGGTAGTCTTTGTTATGATACAGAGCACCAAGGTTAGGATATTGGAGCTTGGAATGGATGGCATCTATGTGGGCTGAGAAGTCAAGCTTACTGGCAAGCCACACCCTCAGGTATTTAAAGGACTAAATCTCTTCAAGTAGGGTGCCATTCAGAGTGAAGAAGACAGGTGGAACAGTAAGTGTGGCTAGTTTCTGACTGGTACCAAAGGTCATGGAGACTGTCTTTTTAGTGTTAACTCTAAGCTGGTTAGAATGGAATCAGTAGAGGACATTGCTGAAGTTCCACTCAAGCAGGTTTCCTACTGCTGTAGAGGAAGGACCAGAGGTGAAGATGACTGTGTCATCTGCATACATGAGTATATCTGAGTTGTCACAGGTGGAGGGGAGGTCATTGAGGAAGATTGAAATAAGGAGGGGTCCAAGGATGGAACCCTATGGAATCCCTGATTGGATAGGAAGGAGAGGTAACAGGGAACCATCAACTTGTACTGATTGTAGATGGCTGGTTAGGTAAGAGTTGAACCACACAATAGCAGGGGCCAAGAAGCCAGCATTTCTCAGCTTGTCCAGGAGAAGTGGGTGGGACAGAGTTGAAGGCTTTGGCCACATCAACAAAAATTGCCATGGTAATGAGCCCCTGGTCCATAACCAGAGAAGACAGCATCAGTGACATGCTGCAGGGAGGAGACTGTGAAATGGTGCTTGTTTTAATTGTATTTAACAGCTCATTAAAAACAGAAGTAGTTTCAGAGGGCTGGAGGAGGGCAGATGTAGTCCCACTTCACAAAAGTGGTGGCAGGACAGAGGCTGGCACTTATAGGCCAGTCAATCTGACTTCAGTGGTGGGAAAGTTAATGGAACCACTGCTGAAAGAAAGGATTATGGAATATCTTTAATCCAGTGGGTTACAAGACCCAAGATAGCATGGATTCATGAAGTGGGCGAAGTCATGTCAAATGAATCTGATAAAGTTCCTTGACTCAGTAACCAAGGAACTAGATCAGGGTAGAGTGTTGGATGTAGCCTACCTACATTTCAGCAAGACATTTGAAACTGTTCAACATAGGAGACTAGTAAGCAGGCTGGGTTGCTTAGAGGTGGGTCCAAAGTTTTTAAGCTGGGTAACAAACTGGCTAAGAGATAGGCAATGGAGGGTGTTGCTAAATGGAGTTCACTCAGAGGAAGGGAGGATGACCAGTGGCTTGCCTTGGGAATCAGTGCTGGGATGGGTCCTGTTGAATGTCTTTATAAGTGATATTGCAGAAGAGATAGAAGGGAAGGTCTGCCCCTTTGCAGATGACATCAAACTCTGCAATAGGGCAGACACTCTGGGGAGTGGAAAGGATGGGCAGTGACCTGATAAAACTTGAGGAGTGGTCAAGGCTGTGGCAGCTGAGCTTCATGGCAAAAAAGTGCAAAATATTGCACTGGGGCACAAAGACCCAGAGGCAGAGTACAAAATGAGGGGGGTGGTATTGATGTCCTGCAAGCAGGAAAGGGACCTGGGGGTGATCATACTGGATGATTCAAATGTGGCCAGGCAGTGTGATTAGGCAGTTGGGAGGGCACATGGGATGTGGGGGAGCATAGGAAGGGGTATCACCAGCAGAAAAAGGGAGTTGGTGTTGCCTCTGTATAGTTGACTGGTAAGACCACACCTAGAGTATTGTGCCCAGTTTTGGAGATCTCATCTCACAAAAGGACATAGCGTAGAAGCAATCCAGAGGAGGACAACTAAAATGCTGCAGGGTCTGCATCAGAATCCCTATGAGGAGAGATTAAAGGACCTCAATGTGTACATCATGAAACAGAGGAAGGGGGTATGACAGAGACCTTTAAATATCTCATGGGGCAAACAAGGTACAAGAGGGAAGTATTTTTCAAAAATAAGAGGTGCTCAAGGACAAGTGGGCATGATATGAAGCTGGAGGGAGGGTAGATTCAGGAGCAATGTTAGGAAGTACTTCTTCACAGAAAGAGTGATTGGTTCTTGGAACTGTCTTCCAGCAGACTTGGTGTGAGCAAAAACAATGGTGAGGGTTCAAGAATGCATAGGATAAGCATAAGGGAAGCTTGCATAAATGGAAGAGTGGCGTTGAATGGGCCTGAGAACAAGTAGGATTTGTGGTGACACTATAGGCAGGGAAAAATTGGTAGACTAACTGTGCCAAGTGATCCTTATCTGCTGCCAAATTCTATGTTTCTGTGTAACAAAGTCATATAGAATAGTGGATGGTTGACCATCCACAACAAGGCTGTGTTTCCATCGAGGGAGTCGATGGTGTCACAGACGCTCGCGAAGTTTCTATGATGCCATCAACTCCCGAGATGGAAACATAGCTTTTGTTGTGGATGGTTAACTATCCACTATTTTATATAGTATATGGTTCCTCAACATTCCTGCATCAAAACTCGGCATTTTGTCATTGCTTGTAGTTCCCTACCTAAAGATTGCAGTCCTCCTCGATGCAGTCCTGCCCCAGAAGTTACCGGTTCTCCCAACTCCTCGCTGAAAATCCCACTCTGCTTTGGCATCAGTAACTGTGCCAGTAGATTTTAAAAAAGAAAAACACAGAAAACTGACAGTTTGGGCACATGGAGCTGACAATATAGTCTGTGTCCAAACTGTACTTATGAGCTGCTTGCCTGACCGCTCGCTAAGTGACGCTGCCATTTTCTCCTGCGTTTTTTGAATCCCCAGTCTGAATCAGCCAATCGGGTGGTAGAGCCAGTCAGAAAAGTTGTTGTACTATTGATGTGACATCAGAATGATAGTACAACAACTTTTTTGACCTTTGAACTGTCCTACAGCAAGATTTTGAAAACCACTGCTTTCTATTCATAATAAGCCCTAACCGTATACTATATCACGATAGCAGACACAATGGCAAGGATATCATATGCAGAGACAATTTAATTTTCTTGTCACTAATATTAAGGCCCTTCTTCAATTTGTTTTGTCTTATCTGTATAAGAAATGGTTCTAATGCTAGACAAACAATAGGGGGAGAGGGGCACCCCTTCTCACCCCACAGTATATCCTTAGTCATTCATTTTTTAGTAAAATTTACCCAAAATATGGCTTTGGAGCATGATAAAATAACTTCAATATGATCAGAAATGCTTGTGGAATAACTCGTTTTTCCAAGCTAGTACATATATAGATTCAATGAAACGTACCAGAAGCTTTTGTTGAATCTAATACTATCAACATTTTTTTTCATGATTATTTTTCATTATATTGACCATCAGTTGGAACTTGGACCTCCTCAAACATTAATTAGACCTCCTCAACAGTCTGGAATAAAGTATGCTCTTTCATAGACCTGAAATCATCCAAGCAGACCATTAAAGCAGTAGGTAAGGCTAGAGGGATGTTGGGGTGTATTAGTAGGGGTATCACAAGTCGGAAGAGGGAGGTAGTAATCCCTCTTTACAAGACACTGGTTAAGCCCCATCTGGAGTACTGTGTGCAGTACTGGAAGCTGCACCTGCACAAAAACATTAACAAAATGCAGGCAGTCCAGAGAAGGGCAACCAAAATGGTTCAGGGACTGTTCAGAAAACATATGAAGACAGATTAACTGAGCTCAATATGTATACCCTAGAGCAAAGGAGGGAGAGGGGTGACATAATTGAAACAATCAAACACCTTAAGGCATTAACAAGGTGAAAGAGTCTAACATATTTCGATATAAGAAAAATAGCAGGACAAGAGGACACAGCATGAGATTAGAGGGAGGCCAATTAAGGTGTAATGTGAGGAATTTCTTTTTCACAGAATGGGTGGTGGATGCATGGAATGGCCTACCTCAGGAAGTGGTGGATATGAATACAGTGCATGACTTCAAACAGGCATGGGATAGGCATAAGGGAGCAATACAGATGAGTATGAATAGATAGGCCATTGACAGAGCATAGGCCAATGGCACATTCATAAGGTAGGAAAAGAAATGTGCAGACTGGATGGGCCTTGCATCTGCCGTCAACTTATGTTTCTTCTATGTTTCATAATTTTCATGGACAGTAGACAGAATGATGTCAGTTAATCTCAATACTATTAATTTTGCTACTATCTCATTATCATTATTTAGCAGGGCAAGTGGTCTGTAATTACTTGTGTATAATGAATATTTTAAGAAACTTCTGCTTAAGGAAAATTTGTAGGGATGCCTATGTTATGTTCCATTTCTTCTACCAGTGTTCATAGCCAAGATGCTACGTGGGATAAGAAAGCT
The DNA here is from genome assembly GCA_016271365.2 of Neoceratodus forsteri. NCBI lineage: Eukaryota > Metazoa > Chordata > Ceratodontiformes > Ceratodontidae > Neoceratodus > Neoceratodus forsteri. The sequence continues at coordinate 1,546,434,944 of CM057455.1, read as the reverse complement.
ACATAAAATTCATCAGTGAAGCCGTCTGACCCTGCTGCTTTACCTTTCTTTGAGGCTTTAATTTCATTTTCTATCTCAGCCAGACTAAAAGGAAAAAAAATAGAGTTAAAAAAATGATAATTCTTGTTTAAATCCTGGTTGGAAGTATCATTATAAAATGAAATAGAGAAATCCATAATGGATTCAGTAAAACAGCTGAGAGACAGGAGAGATTAGAGCAGTTAGACTAACCAGGAAAGGTAATTTTTGTTCATTTGATATTTAAAGGGGAAGTGTGAGGGAGCAGGTAGACATAGGCACTTTGAGTCAGTGTTTTGGGGTTGGTCTTTAAATGTCTGTAACTCTTAGCAGTCAAGGCAGGAACTTTAACTGGGAGAATATTGCAGTCTCTTGTAGGTTTAGTGCTTAACTACAGTCAGAGAAGCAGGTGCCTGAGTAGGGAGGAGCTTGCAACATGCATAGCAGAGACAGGATATTTAAGCCCGGTTCCACGTCAAGATCATGAAAACAGCGCTGTCAATAACCCAAAAGGAAAAAACATGTCTCTGCAAAATAGAGAAAAGCAAAACCATATCAAGGAAACAATACTGCAGAACTCTATGAGTAACTAAAGACATTTTGCTATTTGCTATAGCTCACTATTTTTTAGTTTTTCTTTCAGTATTTTTCTTTTACACGATTCTGATGGCACACTAAGTAAACTCACTGTTTCGCAACCACATGCACTCGCTATTTTGTATCCTTCGTTGTTCCTTCTTCCATGATTCACATGACATAGTTTACACCATGCTTCTTTGCATGACACGGTTTTGATGGGATACCTTTAGGCCCCATGTCTGCCACCATCCCTACATGTGGCATCCCAGTGTGTAAATGCCATTGAGTAGGAGTGCAGTGTCTGATGAGGGGCACCAGCAATGTGCCTGCTGGATAGGGTTGCCACCTATCTGGTTTTTGACCGGATAATCTGATTTTTAGGGTCCTTATCCAGTCATCTGGTTTTGATTAAATGCAGTCCAGGTTTTGGGCCATTTTGAGTGCTCATATACTCTGAAAGCTGCTGTATCAAATCAGTCACGGTTTTGGCTGCATTGCATGTCCAGGTTACAAAGAAGTTCTGATGTCATTCAGACCTGCCTTTGTTTGTAAAACCAGTCTGTCTAGGAGGTGTGAAGTATGGCCATTAAGATCATTAGTAGTAAATTAACCTAATCTTTTCCACTCTGAATTTTAAGTATGGTCTGTTACTGCTATGAGAGGAAACAGCTTTTATACCTTTATGTGCTCTCATGTGTTTCTTTCTGTTTGTCCTATATTCTGATATGTTTTAGACCCATTTTTGTTAAATTAATAATCTAACTTTTATTACCGTTATCACTACATCTGCTCTCATTTTTTGTATTATCTGAACATTCCATGATATTGACTACACTTTTACAGGTCATTCATATAAACAGCGTGGAATGGTGTGTCTGAAATTGTGGAATGTCTTAGAAATATGAAAAGAAACATCAGTAGCTGCTGAGGGAAAGGGAAACACAGTGCAGTATTAAGGGTACCGCAAGCACCAATAATTACATTATCAAGCATTGGTCAAAGCATATCAGAATACATGATTGACATGGAAAGGAAACTGGGAGAGTGTTTAACAGAGGGTTGAGCAATAAGCTGTGAATGACCTTGGCACTACCAGCAGACATGAGTTTGATTCCTACAGCCTCCACTTGCATACTGCGTGACCCTGAGCAAGTCACTTAACCTTCCTGTGGTCCTAGGTCACTCCTGTAAAATGGGCTATGGAGCCCATGGGAGTTAACCTGGTTGTCAAAGAATAAAGATAACTGAATAAATAAATCAAATAAACAACAGTATAAAAATGATTTCCTATCACTAGTAATGTCTATTCCGACTTACAAATTACTTTGCAGGAGGAGCGATATGCTCACCAGTCATACAAAGTGGGTGGAGCCAGAGGCAGAGTTTGGGGTGTGGTTTAGCATCCGGTTTTTACCTCATCCAAAGATGGTGACCCTACTGCTGGAAAACCACAGGACCATAAGGCACTCAGGTGGGTGATTAAGGAACCTAAAATTACAAGTTGTAACTGCTAAAACAGGCTGTGTAAGGAGATCCTAGAGATACTCTATCTGGGATTACCTAATGTTCTAAGCTGTAACGGGCAAGACAGGCTGTGTAAAGGGATCCTTGAAATATCCTGTCTGTGGTAACCTAATACTACAAGTTGTAACTGGGGAAACATTGTATACAGTATGTACACTCGAAAGAAACTTACTATAGTCACAAAGCATTGAAAGTTTGCACAAACACACAATGAAGATAGTTACAAATGTTAAAAACTTAATTAAGTCTATAGAAACATTTTTGGCACATCTGACTAGAGATAATGCTAAACAAAGATATACATAAACAGCGGTATAATGATGAGAGTAAGACTAAAAAAATCTGGTGTCCAAATTAGCCTACATGCTCATAAAAATCCAAGTAATCAGAACCAAAAGGCATTAGCTGCATCAGGAGAGAATACAGGGATCTGCTATTGAATAAAAAAAGCAAAACTCTCATACAAAGCTTTGTCAAGAATTGGAAGATGCTATTAACAGTAAAGACATAGTATTGGAGTATAGTTTATTTATTTATTTATTTGAGTTTTGGTGACTGGGTAAGTCCACTGACACTATTACAGTCCCTTTTTCAGGGTCAACCCGAGTAACAGAAAGCAGATGCAGCACAATGCAACAAAACAGAGAGCAATAAGGTAAAATTGACAATATAACAAGGTATTACAATATTATACATAACTATGGCAGAACATGGTGAAGGTATATACATTTCAAAATATCATAAGTTGCAAGGCATAACAATAAATTGAGACTACAGACTAAAGTATATAAGGTTACAGGATAAGGGCTGCAGGTTCAAAAAGTTCAAAAAAAAAAGAAAGGAAGGGAGGGAAGGGAGGTAGAGCGGATATGACAGTAAACAGATAATGCAAGTAGGTAGGGGTAGAGGGAGGGGGAAGGGACTATGTTCAGGGGATAGGACAAAGGAGGAGAGTGAGAAAAAGGGCAGAGTGGGAAATACAGGAGGCATTAGTGGAAGCAGGACCAAGTGACAGAGGCTGAGAGAGGCATGCAGAGTAGCTTGGAACTTGGGTAGAGAGGAGCAGGACAGGACAGGGGGAGGAAGGGAGTTCCATTCAGATACTGCAGCAAAGGAGGATGACTTGCTGGTGATGGCAAGATGCAGATTAGATTTTATGAGAGGAGGGCGGCAGATCTAAGCATACGGGGAGCTTATCTAAGGTGTATAATCTCACTGAGGCAAGAAGGAGTGAATTTATGGACAAGCTTTTTTAAACGCAAAGCATGTGAAGGAATACCTCAATTTAGATTTGAAAGGTAACCAACCTAGCAAGGAGAGGATGTCGCAGTGCTGATAATGGGCCTTAACCCCCAAAGCAAACCTTCCCACCCTATGGTAAGCCTGGAAGAGGGGAGACAGGATCGAGGAATTCACAGAGAGCAGTAAAGGAGCACCATGGGTCAGGAGGGGAAGTAGAGATGAAGAAGCACTCTTATGGCAGGAGGCAGCAGAGAGGAAGGGATGGATACGAAAGAGGAGGCCTAGTTTCTGGTTCAGATATTTAGTGACATTGGAGACATGAGATTTAAGGGAGAGTGAAGAGTCTAAGGTGATGCCCAGGTATTTACAGAACTGAATTGACTCAAGGGTATCTCCACTGAGAGAGGTAATGTTAAGAGAGGAGAGGGTATGCACAGAGGCAGGTAGGTGGGAAAACAGCATGCTTTTAGTTTTTTACGTATTCAGAACAAGATGATTATGTCAGAACCAGCCCTCTAGGGAAGCGAAGTCAGAAGCAAGTTCTCTATTAATTTGATCAGTGTCAGGAGAGGAGTGATAGATGATTGCATCATCAGCATAAATGTGTACCAAAGCTACTCCACAAAAGCTTGGTAAATCATTGATGAATAATGAAAATAACATTGGACTCAAAATTGAGCCCTGCAGGACACCATGAGTTATAGATATAAGATTAGAGACAGAATCAACTCGCTTGACTCTTTGGAAATAGCAGGTTAGATAACGTTTGACCCAATTCAGCACATTGAAATCCAGACCAAGAGCAAGAAGCTGATGGAGCAGAAGATTGTGACTCACCAGGTTGAATGCTTTTGTAAGCTTGACAAAGATGGCACCAATGGCAGAACCCTGGTCCATTACCACTTTTGTCAAGGCAGTAAGAGTACTGTGATTCCTTCAGAAACCATGTTGACAGAGGGATAGAAGATTGTGATGTTCCAGAAAGTTCTGAAGGTGGTTGTATATTATTCACTCTTGAATTTTTGCTAAAGAGCAGAGTATGGAAATTGGTCTATAGTTATCAATGATCATATTGGGACCCCCCTTATGCACAGGAATGACAACCACCACCTTCCATTTATCCATAACAGTACTGGACAGGAAAGATCGGTTGAATAGGTCCTGGACAGGGTGAACAAGGGCTGGAGCACTCAGTTTAAAACATGTAGGCTCAAGGGAGTCATGACCAGGGGAGCACTTTGCTTTTAAATTAGCAAGAAGCCTCTGGACCTCTTTTATTGATGCCATGTACAGGTGGAAAGCAGGTCAAGCCTCAGGGATGCTCAGGGGGAATGGGTGGGGGAGAAGATGAGTTACCAAAGAGTGAGGTGTTTTTGTGGAGGTCAGTAAAGAAATCATTAAACCCAGACGCAATAGATGAGGGGTCAGCGAGGGTGGTGCCATTGGCAGAGATGGAGCTCGGAACTTCAGCAACCTTCCCTTTTAACAGAGAATTAACCTGTCTCCAGAATTCCTTAGGGTTACAAAGGTGCTTGGTTTGAAGAGATATGAAGTGGCTGCATTTGGCTTTATGGAGGGAGTTTTTGCACTTGTTTCTGAGTTGCCTATAAGCTTGCCAGTCAGAAGGCAGTCCACACTTTTTACAGGTCCACCAAGCCTTGTCATGGTGGGACATAAATAACCTAATTTTCTTGGTAAGCCAAGGAGCCTTGATAGCCTTGGATTAACATTTTTTCAGTGGGTCATGATTGTTGCTAATTTAAGTTAGGGTATAAATTAGGAACTCCAAGGCTTGAGTTATATCAGGGAGGGTCTTAAAAGGGTGCCAGTCAGTTTAATTGATGGAGGTAATGAAACTGCTAACATTGAACCTTGACATGTCCTGAACCAGAGAAATCTTGGGATGGGGGTTGGGACAGTTATTTCTCCAGATACAGAAAGTAGGGAAATGGTCACTTATACAGTCCAAGAGGACACCTATGGCTTTGATTTCCTGAGGGAAATTAGTGACTATCCAGTCTAGCAGGGTGTGTTTTCCAGACTTGGTGTTGATACGTGTTGGATCCTGAATGATTTGTCTAGGCTGAAGTCAGCAACAGATGTATGCAGTTTGTCAGTGTCGGTGTTAAGCCAGTCGCTGTTAAAGTCACCACAGAGTATAAGATCATGGTGAGGAAGACTGGTTAGGGAAGGTCATAGGGTCTTAATGTCGCAGACACCACCATGCACACCACAACCACGCAGCAGCAAACAGCATGAAAACATGCTCAACCATTTTCTGTTTGTTTTGCAGGGGGCAACTTTTCCACCCTCCCCCAGAACTTATTATAATCAACTCTGAGGGTGTGTGGACTTAGGGGCAAGAAGAAAAAAAAACAGTAAAAGATTCCTGAGTCAGGAATGAAACCCCATTCCCCAACCCCATCCACTGCAGAGATGGGTGCTGTAGCCACTCTAGCATGGGAGCAGCTTGACCAAGCACCTGACTGGCAGTGTTTCTAAACACTTCATCCTTCATGGTGAGTGTCAGGGGGTAGCGATACTTTCATATTGCTGTAATTCCCCATACGCTTGAAAGCCATATGTGCTAATTACAGCACGGTCATGCTGTGCACATTTTTCTCCATGTAGGTATCACCAGTACCCTAGGAAAGTTAGAAAGGAGTTGAGACCTTGCAAGGAAAGCATACTCAATGGTAATTTTCTTAACATTTCCAAGGGATAGGGAAATGAACAGCGATTCTACAGGAGTCGAGCCAATGTCAGGATCAATGAGTTTGACGGTGTCCAGATCAGACCATGAGTATATCAAGACACTTCCACCCCTCTTTCCCACCCTATCTTTTCTGAAGCATTTATAACCAGGTAGAGCCAACTCATGCTGCTTAATAGCTGGCTTTAGCCATGTTTCGGAGATACATAAAATGTTAGGGGTTATCTGAAGGGTCCATGCCTCAAGTTCAGACATTTTTGGGCAGAGACTGCATATATTCATATGTGCTACTTTTAAACCTTTAGGCAGATGTGGGGTAGTTGGGGAGGATAGGAGTTTAACAAGGGGGTCCAGGATTAAGCTCAATGTCCTCAGCATGGACCAGAAGGAGGAGTGCGGATAAATGGATCCAAGATGAGACACAGAATGATATCTTATCTAGGGCAGATGAGAAATCAGGTACACATAGCCGTTTATGAAACTAGAGTCCAAGAAGAGCTGTGTCAGGTTTGGGAATACAAGGGATGTATAAGAGAGCACAAGAGGACTCCGGCCTGATGTGAGATGTGACATGGCGGGGGAGGGTTACAGTTACATGGAGGATAGTGTATAGATGCAGCAATAAACTGTTCTGCACCATAACAAAGAAGAGAGCAGGCCAGCAAGATCAGCCAACTTAGGTAACCCATGACGGTGGTGGTAAAAAAAAAGGAATGCAGAGCTCAGGAAGGTTTAATAGAATAAGGCAGTGGATGGAAGAGCCACTTGGAAACAGGGGATTGAAAATTCCAGAAATCAAAGGTAGATACACAGGGCAGGGTTGTCAAAAAGAGAGAACAACAGGGCAGAGGGGTAGGGTAGAGTTGGTAGGCAAAGGAGTAGTGCTAGTATAAGGGATGCAGGTAGAGGCTTAAATAGGAACTATAGTGCACAGGGCATGGCAGGGTATGTTAACAAGGAGCAGAGGGAGAGACAGCAGGTAAGGAAAAAGCAATTTTCCAAAAAGTAAAGAGCTAAGTCAGACATGAGGAGACGGAGAGGTTAAATAATAGGAAAATGCTGTCAGTAGGGTAGGGCACAAGTGCTCAGTTGGTAAGTCAGTAGCTAGATGACTGCTAAGCAGAGTAGCATCAGCCAATAGAGAAGGATTGGGTGGGGCTAATAACATATTTAATAGAGGCTGCAATCGGGGAGGGTGGGCAGAACAAATAACAGAGATCCAGAGAGTTACAGAGAGAGAGTGAGAAAAGCCTTAGAAAAAGCTGTGGAAATCAGACAGAGAAGCTGGGTCCAATCATAGGGTGAGCCATAAGGCAGCAGCCAATCGGGCATGAACTAGTAAAAGCTGCAACCAATCAGAGCCCCAAGATGTGGTCCCGGTTCATCAAGGCAGGCTTAGGCCAGGTGAGGAGCTCTTGTGGCGGGGGGAGGATGGTGTGTAGCTGGCTGGCTTGTCCAGCCTCAGCCACCCAAAGCAAATTGAGCTGTCTGCCTGCTCAAGGGCTCTTGGGGAAGAGAGAAGAGGTTGAAGTTAGTCGAAAGAAAAGAAGTACAAGGACAAAGCCTAAATCAAGGGTCAGGGAGATAGACAATTAGCTAGAGTTTAGGGGAGGACGGGCAGCAAGACACCAAGGTAAATGGCTGAGAAGGTCAGGGGCCACAAAGGAATTAGGTTAAAAAATAGGAGTTTAGAAAGCCAGGGTGGGGGAGTAGGCAGGCTAGAAGGAAAGCAGGAGAATTAAGTACAGACAGAGAGGGCAGAGGTGACGAAGTTACACGATATAGGTTTTAACACAACAATCCCTTCATTTGATTACAAGCAGTTTTCCTCTAAGGCTAGTTAAATAAAATACAGGAGTAAAATACACTCCAAATGCAATTTTTCCAATAATAGAGTCCCAGAGAGTTACAGGGAGAGTGAGGAAAGCCATAGAAAAAGCCATGGAAATCAGAGAGAGAAGCTGGATCCAATCATAGGGTGAGCAGTAAGGCATCAGCGAATTGGGCATGAGCTAACAAATGCTGCAGCCAATCAGAGCCCTGAGACGTGGTCCCGGTTTGTCAAGGCAGGCTTACCCAGGTGAGGAACTCTTGCAGTGGAGTGAAGAAGGTGAGCAGCCGGCTGGCTTGTCCAGCCTCAGCCGCCCAAGTCAGATCGAGCTGTCCACCCAGTCAAGGGCTCCCAAGCGAGGAGCTGTTGTGGTGGGGTGAGGAAGGTGCGCAGCCAGCTGGCTTGTCAAGCCTCAGCCACCTGAGGCAAATCAAGCTGTCCACCCAGTCAAGGGCTACCAGGTGAGGAGCTCTTGTGGCAGGGTGAGGAAGGTGCGTGGCCGGCTGGCTTGTCCTGCCTCAGCTGCCCAAGGCAAATGAAACTGTCCACCTGGTCAAGGGCTCCTGGGTGAGGAGCTTTTGCTGCGGGGTGGGGAAGGTGCACAGTTGGCTGTCTTGTCCAGTCTCAGCTACCTGAGGCAAATCAAGCTGTCCACCCAGTCAAGGGCTCCCAGGCGAGGAGCTCTTGTGGCGGGGCAAGGAAGGTATGCAGCTGGCTGGCTTGTCCAGCCTTAGCCACCCGAGGCAAATCGAGCTGTCCAACTGGTCAAGAGCTCCCAGGTGAGGAGCTCTTATGGTGGGGTGAGGAAGGTGTGCAGCTGGCTGGCTTGTCCAGCCTCAGCCACCCAACACAAATCGAGCTGTCCACCCGGTCAAGGGCTCCTGGGTGAGGATCTCTTGCTGCGGGGTGGGGAAGGTGCACAGTTGGCTGGCTTGTCCAGTCTCAGCTACCTGAGGCAAATCAAGCTGTCCACCCAGTCAAGGGCTCCCAGGCGAGGAGCTCTTGTGGTGGGGCAAGGAATGTATGCAGCTGGCTAGCTTGTCCAGCCTTAGCCACCCGAGGCAAATCGAGCTGTCCAACCGGTCAAGAGCTCCCAGGCGAGGAGCTCTTATGGTGGGGTGAGGAAGGTGTGCAGCTGGCTGGCTTGTCCAGCCTCAGCCACCCAACACAAATCGAGCTGTCCACCCAGTCAAGGGCTCCCAGGCGAGGAGCTCTTGTGTTGCGGTAAGGAAGGTGCATGGCTGCCTGGCTTATCTAGCCTCTGCCGCCCAAGGTAAATCGAGCTGTCTGCCCAGTCAAGGGCTCCCAAGTGAGGAGCTCTTGTGGTGGGGCGAGGAAGGTGCATGGCTGCTGGCTTATCCAGCCTCAGCTGCCCTAGGTAAATCAAGCTGTTCACCCGGTCAAGGGCTCTGGGGTTGCCAGAGAGTGTGGAAAAGAAAGAGCAACTACAGAACTTGCCATTTCAGAAAGAGTATGGCTAGAGGTTAGAGTAATGAGCTGTGAACAAGCTTGGTACATCCAGCAGACCAGACCTGGGTTTGATTCTCACAACCTCCACTTGCTTACTGTGTGACTCTGAGCAAGTCACTTAACTGCCCAGTGCTCCCAAGTTGCCCCTGAAAACAGGCACTTGTGCCTAGTGGGCCTTACCAAAGACTTAAATAAATAAATTAATAAGATCACTTCATGTTCACACAAATCTATAGTTTTAAAATTGTAATAATTACTGGTGACCTCCTTTAATGCACAGAGTCACTGCTGTTTTCAAACACTGTAATAACCAGGAAAATGGGTTATTATGGCATTTTGTGTCAGTCTTTACTAGCACGCCACCTCATTGGCTTGCATTCTGTGTGTGTGTGGGCTAATCACTTGCTCAAACATGGCAGCTTCAATCCCATTAAGCGGCGATCCAGCACAGCAACGCAGACTTTCCCTGTACGCCTGTCTGAAAGTTATTTTATTTAATTTCTTTGTAAAGAAGTTATCTGGTTGATCCTGCCTTTTACATTATTTAAATCTATCTGGTTGATCCTGCTGTGCGTCACTCTCGGGAAAGTGCGAGTCAGACCCAACGCGATCTCCACTGCGACTGTCCCTGTTCTCCTGACTTCCAAACCACAGCTCACGGTCCAACAGTTTTTTAGTTTGTTTAAAAGATAAAAAAAGCTTCTAATGAAGTGTGTGTGTGTGTGTGTGTGTGTGTGTGTGTGTGTAAGAGGGGACTTGGTAGCAGCAGCAGGTATCTCAGCATTTCAGTAATAGCCTTTTTCATAGTGATTTCTTTGCACCAGTAATTATTTATTTATTTTTATTTACTTTACTTTTTCTCCCCTCCATCATGCATCTGATCTCGGCCCTGGTCATTGTGCCCCCGAGACTCCATCACCTGATAAGCCCCTTGCTCCCCTGGTCACTCCTGGCTTACACGCCAGGAAGTGAGGCATGCACCATAGGATGGACCGGCGCTGTGGGACCGTATCTGGTTGGGGGAGCCCTCGGCCAGGCAGCTGATCAAGTCTCGGGGACAGGCCATCATAGAGATGTCAACAGAGGGATTTTTTTTTATCCCTATAGGCTGGGGTGGAGACATGCAATGACACCAGCATCTGTCCCGCCCCAGTGCCCCTTGACAACACACCAGTGCTCAGGGTGATACACCCAGCCATCGCTAGGTGTCACTCCTGCACCAAGCGCAGGAACCCCCCACCCCCTGGAGAAGGAGAGCAGTCCTAGGGATGCTCAATCCTTCTCCTCCCGGTCGTCCCTCCAACAACCCGGGCTCATTCCCGAACCCAGTTTGCCGGCGTCGGAAGCGGAAATCCAACTGCTGTGCTGGCAGGCCAGCTGTGCACCAGTAATTATAAAAAAATAAAGCCTGTGCAAGGTGTGTGTAATTGAGAATTTTTAATACACCCTCAGTGTGTGAAAATCTCATAAACCCCGAGAGTGACACTCTTGAGGTTTATGAATTATCACACACCCCGGTTGTGTGAAAAATCCTCATAACACACACCTGCACAGGCACTATTCTCTATTTAATGGTTCTAGTTCTAACTGTGATCAGCAATATTATGTTGAATCAAACCATCATGGGTCCCATAAAAGGCTTCAGGTCTCAGCTGTAGAGTTAAAACAAGATATTGTATGTCAAAAAGGAAATAAAACCCCTTGCATTGACTTTGCTCAGGCTGAGGTACTATAGGCCTAAAGTGTATGTTAGAACACTGTATTGCTTGAAAATCTAGCATTCCCTAGTCTTGTTGTACCATTGATGTGATGTCACAATGTTGTAGTACCATCATGAGTACGTCACATCGATGGTACAACTGCCCTGATCACGTCTGTGCATGTGCAAGTCGCAGTTTGTAGTCATCCGCAAAATGGCCGTGGCAGATCAGCAAATGAGCTGAAGGCACTGGTGGAAGTTCTTTTTCACCAGTAAGTGCCATTTTGTTTTAATATTATCCAGCACACAGCAGGACACCAGTATACATGTGGACCCTAGCAGAGTGTTGTCACAGACAGGGCAGGGCGGGGGTCCCCAACATCACCGCGCAACTGGGAAAGAAGGCAGAAGCTTTTTTTTGTTTTACTATTGCCCATACACTATAAAATACAGTGGATGGGCAACAGTAAACAACAACACTGTTTACACTTCTCGAGGTTTCATGCCAACCGAAAACCTTTCGAGCTTCACTCTCGAGGTTTACATGGTTGTCATGACAACCTCTCAAAGTGAACAACAGTGTTGTTGTTCACTGTTGCCCATCCACTATCTTCTATTAATTGAAGCGTGGACTGAAATATTAGCCTGTGTTTTACAGCAATAAACCCTGCATTCTAAGTACCACGTGAGTGGAATATGGGCATAATTGTTCCTCTTTTCAAACAAGCATCTGTCAGTGCTGAATGTTTGCTTGTGAGAGACTGTTTAACCCAAATTTTCAACACTGACTTTTTATAATCATATTTTTTGATCAAGGCAGGGTGAACTTTTTTAAATCCCATCCAAAAGGCAATTTCATGGTGTGACTGCAAAAACATGTTTTGGAAGGGATTTGAAAAATTACATGTGCATTTTTCATTAGGTGAGGTAAAAAAAGGCTATGTTGAAAATTTGGGTCAGATTCTGAAACATTAGCAGTGTTATGAGTAAACATTGAAGACTTTCCAACTTGCAAAGTTTCTTCATAACTTTGTTGTTTTATGAGATTTTAAGCCCAGACGTTTACATAGTCCTTTTATGACCCAACCTTATGATGAAGACAGGTGAAACTTCTTAAATCCCATTTTGAAATACAGTTTTGCAGAGCGACTGCAAAAACATATTTCAGGGATTTGAAGAGTATGAGGGTATGTGAATTATCACAATGCTTTAGTTTACATTCATTCACATTATCAGTACACAGAGTGCCATCACAGATGACAGATAACTTCACAACTCAGTCTTAAACTTGTTACCAATTCTTGTTGAACTCACAGACCAGCAAACAGAGCCTTATTAGAAGTTTAAGGTAGATTTTGCCCCCAGCTTATAGTTAGGTCTAGACATTGTAATGTAGGTCAGCACAAATATCCCAGTACAAATAACACAACTTTTAAGAAAATGGTACTTCCAAGTCCTTGCAAACCTTTTAGAAGTCACTGAGTCACCTGCTCACCCCTCTTAAAAAGCAGGCAAGCTGTTCAAATTAAAAAATACAAGTTCCTGTGTTAGGCAGGCAGTCACTATGGCCCACATGAGATACATCTTTCAACCTTTCTTCACCCAAAATGTTTGGTCGTGTCCCTCAAAATGATGAAGAGGAGGCAAAATATGGTCCCCATCATCACTACAGTAAAACAGCTCTGAATAACTGTAGTATAAAGAAACAAGGTGCTTCATCCCATAAAGTTTTCCACCACTGAGGTCAAGTTATATTAAGAATAAGATAAAGTTCATGTGTAAAAATTCAGAATAGTAAGTGGGACAGCACTCCTGGGCAGCAAACATCTTCTGCATGAGGTATGAACAAGGTGCAGGAAGGTAGCATTTTCCAATTAAAAAAATGCTCAAGGACATGGGGTCACACTATGAAACTGGAGGGGGGAGTCTCAGAGGAAACGTGAGAAAGTTCTTCTTCACAGAGAGGGTGGTGGATTCTTGGAACAACCTCCCAGCAGAGATGGTGGGAGCTAAGGTGGTTATGGGATTCAAGGAGGCATGGGATATACACAAGGAGATATTAGAAAGGCAAGGGAGGCTGAAACCAGGAGACCATGAAGGGTCTGTGATAGCACTGTAGGTAGGGAAGATAGAGCAGACTGGGTGGGTCATGAGGTCCTCATCTGCTGACAACTTTTATGTTTCTATGAGGACTAGTGGAGGATTCGAGTGCTAAACTGAGTGCTGCTCCTGCCCAACTCCCTACTAATAGTAACAGGAGGCAATTGAGATGTCAGATTCTAGTGGAAGATCCAAGTGCTAAACCGAGAGTCGTGCTGTGTACAAAAGAAAGCCTTGCACACCGGGATAGTTAGTTGAAATATTTTATTGAAGAGAAGCCAAGGCTTTGAGTTTTACTTGTTTTTTTTGGTCCTGTTCGGTCTTTCTGTCAAGTCCATAGTGATTTGACTGATTAAGACAGCAGTGAGGAGATTGAACAAGCTTACCTCTTTTAGACACAGCTGTGAAATTCAACCCATCGCACTTATATGTATAGGGAAAAGGAAAGGTCAGGTAGGACAATATGGATGGGGAGAGAGGAAAAAGTTACACCAAGCCAGGATCAGAGGGTGGGGGTGGGAGAGCAGGCAGAGGGACCTGGTCTGCATCATGCTGGCAACAAAGGGTGAGGCAGCAGCGGGGGGGGGGGGGATTAGGATAGTACAGAGGACAAAGAAATGGAATTTTTTTTTTACTGAGGGGATGGGAATGGAGGGTGGAGGTGAAAAATGGCAGGAGTGGGTTTTATGGGCATCACAGATGGTGATTTGAGTGCATCTGACAGACCTAAGTTTAACATCACACTGCTCCTTGCATGAGAGTAGTGTGGTCACAGTACTGCAGAGTGCATAGGCAGTCTTTTCATGTCTGTGGGAGACACTATACGTGACCAGCATTTTGTGAACTATTTGAACATCAGGGGTAGGCAGCACAGTGAGTCGGGACATCGGATGTTGCATTCCATGCTCCAAGTGAGGGACTGCAAACCTGTATGTCTGGTCCTGCTCACTCTGTGTATTGTGTGTATTGAACCAATGCTTCAAACATCATCAGAGAAAGGCAAGGATTTTATTTTTGTTTTAATTAATAGTTTCCCAGGAAGTTCTCTGGAGCACTGTTAGTGCTTTTTAATGTGGGACAGTTTTGGCAAGGCAAGGTGAGTGGTCACATGACTGACTCACTTCTTCATTCCAACTGAATAAATCTCACCTGGTGCGAGCTGGGCGAGCACAGGTGGGGCGTGGACACAGTCACCACACACGAAGACGCGCACCAAGACATGCACAGCGCATCTGTGTGCGTCTGCAGGAATCTGCAGGGGCAGCAGGGAAACTACACCAGTAAGTCTATGTACTATTTGGCATTTCCCCTTGTGTATGTAAATTGAAAATAAAGTGTGATCAAATGAGAAACGTAGTAACAAAATGGAGGTCACCTTTATTACAATGAATGATGGGGTACTAGGCACCAAATGTATTACATGTAACAAATGCACTATAGAATCTATTGTGGACCTGGGACCTTATTGTATGTATGCAATGTAAGGAAATTAAGGAGTTAAGAGCCAGAATTTGTGGGCTGGAACTTAAGATAAAAGGTCTCAAACAGAATGCGAAAGGGGATCTAGTAAGTGAAATGCAACTGCCACAGAAAACTAAACATGGGAAACATGCTGATACCACAAATAAGCGTAGAAGAGAGGGTGATGAGCTCCAGGACTGGTGCCTTGTTGAAAATAACAATGCCTACAAAAGGAAAAGGAAGGAGAGAAGGAAAGGGGATGTCTACATAGAGACACAAAGTAGGTACATGCCTCTAATCAACCTGAATGAAAGCAATGAGGACCAGATTAATGGGCTTACAAATACAACAAAAGCTATCGACATGGAGGTGCAAGATGCAAATATACCAAGTCAAACACAACAGCACAATACAGTACCTGGGGGAAATACTACACCCATACAAGGGGCCTTAGGGGACAATAATGAAAGGCAGATATTTATACTCGGTGACTCGATGATTAAATATGTAGACAGGTATACAACATTAAGGAATAAAGAGCAAATAGTGAACTGTAGCTTTTCTGGGGCTAAGATTAAAGATATAAAAAACATGCTGCCCAATATATTAAAACCAGCTGGAGAGAGGCCCTTGGTGGTGTTACACACTGGGACAAATAATGCAAAACACCAGACAGTGAATGAGGTTTTACAGAAATTTGAAGAATTTAAGCAAAACGCTGATGAGTTGCAAGCACAGCTAATTATTTCAGAAATTCTACCTGTGCCTAAGGCAGATCAAAAATGGACAAGGAAGAACAGAAACATTAACAATCTAAGTAGGTGGTGTTTGGAAAAGAACATTAAAATTATTAAGACATGGGAAACCTTTGTCGGGTAGTTCAGTTTATTTGCCTATGATGGACTTCACGAGCACGAGGGGCTAGAACAATGGGTAGGACTATTAATGAAGCAATAGCACAAGCCAATTTAAACTGAGAGAGTTGGGGAGAGGGGAAGGGCAAAACCCTCAAACTAACACTAGTCACACACATTGTGTACCAGATGTAAACAATTCACCCAATGTACCACAAGCCTCTGGCAGTGAAAGAAAAAGGCATAGAGAAAACAAGCCAGCAGAGATCAAAGCTCTGCTAATAAATGCAAGAAGCCTGGCAAGCAAAACTGAAGAATTACATTTACTATTACAGGAGGAAAACATACACCTCTGTGTCATTACAGAGACGTGGTGGCAGGAAGAACAGTGGGGAAAAACCATCCCAGGCTATAACCTGCTTTGTACGAACAGACATGGTAAAAGAGGGGGAGGAGTGGCATTATATATAAGGGATATATATGAGGCATATGAAATAGGCTCACACCACACAGTATTAAAGGGATAGAGCAAGTATGGGTTGACTTAATACAGCAAGGAACCAGAAAAATCACTATAGGCATATGCTATTGGGTCCCAGGCATGTGTAGTGAAGACAATGCTAGGTTTCTGGTTGCCATTGAGAATATGGTATTAAATGGTAAGGCAATATTAATAGGAGATTTCAATCTACCCAATATTGATTGGTTAACATACTTGGCCAACAACACATTAGAAAGGGATTTCCTTGACTTAATGAGTGCCAGTGGATTAAAACAATACTTTAACCAGAGTACCAGGGGCCATAATATTCTTGACTTGGTCCCGAGTAATGTGGATAGTGGTGGGCGAAGTGAGAAAAATTTGCTTCACTGAGTAATCCATGAAATTCCACCCATTTCACGGAGTGAAATGCAAAATTTTGCCCGGTCGAATGGCAAAATTTCATCTTCCATGGCAAAATTTTGCCTTCCATAGTGAAATTCCACCTTCCGCAGTGAAATTCTGCTTTCCAACTTCCACCTTCCTATGGAAGGTGAAATTTCGCCTGGGTGTAATTCCGCCTAATGCAGAAAATTTCATGAATTACTCCGCGCAGCAAATTTGGCCACTTCGCCGCCACTTCGCCAGTGGAAATTAAATTTGCTGCATCTCTAAATATGGGTGAGGATATAAAAGACTGTGTTGTTTGAGAACCTCTGGGTTTAAGCGATCACCATATAATAGAGTTTAAAATTTTAGGAAATAAAGTCATTACCAAGGAGAAGACAAAAATAAAATGTTGGGATAGGGCCAATTATACAGAGATGAGGAACTATCTTGCTGGCTGGAAGTGGTAAGAGGAATTCAGAGGCCTCACTGTCTAACAGATCTGGGACAATATAAAGACCAACTTGGAATACTGCATTAAGCATCATGTCCCAGAAAAAACAAAATATAATACCCAAAGAAAAATCCTTGCATGGCTGAATCCCACACTTAAACGGCTCAGTAGGAAAAAGAAAAAGACTTTTTTAAAACATAAACTTAATCCCTCAAATAACAGGTGGCACAAATTTAAGACTGCAGCCAAACAATGTAAGATAGCTGTTTAATGTGCAAAGGCAAAAGAGGAGGAAATAGTGGCCAATTTAACAGCAGACCAAAAAAAACGTTCTTTACCTATATACAGTAAACAACCAAAGAATTGGGGCCACGCAGATAGGACCAATAAAGGAGGCTGGGGAAATGATTATTGATGAAAGAGAAACAGCAAATAAGGTAAATAATTATTTTCTCAGTGTGTACCAAACCAAAAACAGCACAAAAAGCCAAACGAGGGTAGAGCAGACTACAATAGATACTATAGAATTTAATACCACCACAATACTGTCCAAATTATTAGACTTAGAGACTAACAAATCTCCAGGGCCTGATGTGCTCCACCCATGTATAATAAAAGAACTGGCCAAGGATTTGGTTGGACCAGTAAGGTTTTTGTTCTAACTGTCCCTGAAGAGTGGCAAAATCCCTGCAGACAGGAGTTTAGCCATTGTAACACAAAAATGGGGTAAATTAGATGTGGGTAATTAGAGGCCCATAAGCCTAACAAGTGTTCCCTGTAAATTAATGGAGGGATTTATTAAAGAATATTCAGAGAATCATGTACGGTTTATGGGGCATTCAGACATTACCAACATGGCTTTACACAGTGAAGGTCTTGCCAGACAAACTTGCTGAGTTTTTTTTGAGATAGTGAGTAGGGCCCTGGAGGACAGCTTACCTGTGGATGTGGTGTATATTTCTCCAAGGCCTTTGATTTGGTGTCCCATGAGGGGCTGATCAGCAGGTTGGAAGAGATGGATGTTGCTCCTCAAATCATTAAGTGGACTGAGACTTGGCTTAATGGCAGGAGACAGACAGTAAGCATTAGAAGGTATTATCTAATTGGGGAGGGGTGAACAGTGGTGTCCCCCAGGGCTTGGTGCTGGGCCCAGTGCTCTTTAACACATTTGTGTCCTCCCTAAATACATCAAATAATGCATGGATGTCCAAATTTGCAGCTGATTGCAAGGTGGGGGCTATCATACGAACTGAGGTAGATGCACAAAACCTACAAATAGAGTTAGATGCAGTATGTTCCTGGGTCAAGTTACATAAGATGACGTTTAATATAGGTAAATGTAGTGTTATGCACTTTGTCCACATTAAAATTATGGTTGAGTATAACTTGTGCGGCCACATCCTAAAAACTGTGGAAAGTGAGAGGGACCTAGGCATTTTAGTCACAAATGATCTTACATTTAGACAACAGACCACCACAGCTGTTGGTAACACAAACTGAATACTACATTGCATTCTTCATAATATTAGGAGTAGGGAACAAAGCTGGGTTGCTGCCATTGTACAAAGCATTGGTGATGCTGCTCTTGGAGTACAATGTGCAGTTCTGGAACCCACACCATAAAACTGATGTTAGGAACCTTGAGAGAGTGCAGAAAAGAGCAACTAAAAGGATTTATGACCTTCAGTCCCTGCCATGCTAGAATAGGTTGAGGGAGTTGGATTTATATTCATTGGAGTACTGATGTCTCAGAGGGGACCTATGTCTGGTATATTCTGCTTTTTGTAAAATGGATCTCTGAGAATGTGTAGGATTGGATAGGAAATTTATTCATAAAATTACTAGAACACATGACTCACAAATGCACTGAGCAGGTAAGGCCCTCTGCTCCCACAGTGCCAACCTCTGAGTGCAGTAATGTGAACAGGTAACAGACAGGGTAACCCTCCTGTCTGCTTGTGGGTCTGAATCACCTTTGGTCTCAAGTTCCAGGGAGATTCAAACTGTGAACCTTATGCTAGCGTACCCAAATGTACAGGCTCAGATAATATTCTCTTCAGGGGGATGCAATATATCTTTTGCCTAAGTGCACATAACCAGGTATCCAAAATGAACCCTTTAAAACTCTATGAAAGACCTTAGGTATATTCTTACCTTTTCCCAGTTTAGTAACACCATCAAGCTTTCCAGAACAGCTGTCAAACTAAAACACGTATACATCACATGCAAAAAGAACTTGGAAGACACACAGGCAGTCTTTCAAATAATAGGTATTTTACTAAAATGGATAAAAAAAAGTAAAATGTAAACACAGAACAATATATCAAAGAGCATACAATCACTTAAAGAAAAACAAGGAAAACTACAGACAAACTCCTACCAAAGTACATTTAGATCTTTTCTATCTAATGTATTACCTCTAAGTGCCTATAGTTATGTCAGAGAGCTAAGAGCTCTGTCTCTCTAGCATCCCAAGATGGACTATGACACAAAGATCAGACACCAGTATTAGTTTAAACTGTGTCTCTCCACACCCCTTCTGTGAGTCATCTAGCTCCTCCTTTTGGAATATAAAAAAATTACAAACAGGATGTCCTATCAGGAGGTATATTAAATAAGGTGACATCAGAAAAAACTCCACTTCCTAAATATGACTCCTTAATTAAACATTTTTAATCTCAAGCAGTTCCTATTCCCAAGGCATACCAAAGGGTTTTACAACTTTTAGCACCAGGGTGGTATGAATGGCCTGTTCCTCTTAGAATATCATATACTGTAAGTTTATTACACTTATCCTCTGGCAGATGGCCATAAAATGCAATTTCTCAAGGAAGTTAATTACATTACACAGATCTCCTGGTCAATTATGTATCCTGTAGTTTTCACTGAAACCTGGGGGGGGGGAGCACCCATGGAGCACAGACTCACATACTGTATTTTTATATTACAAATATCATACAGCAATCATAACCAGCTGGTCAAGTGCCACAGTGGATCTATGACCTTCAGTCCCTACCATACTAGGATAGGTTGAGGGAGTTGGATTTATATTCATTGGAGTACTGATGTCTCAGAGGGGACCTATGTGTGGTATATTCTGCTTTTGGTAAAACAGATTTCTGAGAATGTGTAGGATTGGATAGGAAATTTATTCATAAAATTACTAGAACACATGACCATCAACTGCAGGGAGAACTGTACAAATCCAGTAAGAGAGGGTTGTGATTTAGTCAAAGAGTCATGTCCATATGGAATTGACTCCTGCCAGACGTAGTCAACAGTGATACAATGACATCATTTAAGAACAAAATATATGTCATGTACCGTGTTACAGGGGTTCCACAGCAATAGAAGATAACATTCCCTAAAAACAAGACTCCTTGGCAAAAGCTATTGTCTTGAACCCGATTTATGATACTTATGATCATTGCAAGTGCATACATGCTGTACCCTACCAATGTTCATGCAAGAGTTTTTCTTTGAGAAAGAACAAAACCAAACTGGTGAAAGAAAAAAATGAAAGCAACAGTGTAGCTAATTATTTCTTTCACTCATTCCAAAGCCTCTCTTAATTACATATGATAAACATTGCTTGTACTTTCTCCAGGAATGGCATTGGCAACATGAATGACCACTGGACATTGGGGAAGAGACTCAGGAGCAGGCTGAGTATGACACCACTCAGTTGGTTACTGGGTGGTGTCACATAGATGAAAGGATACAACCACTGTCTGATAGGTGCTGCTGTCTCCTTTCACATTAAACATGAAGTTTCCACCCAGGAAAGGGAAGAGAATGGAGGGGAGGGAAGGAGAGGGAAGGGAGCAGAGGTGAGGGGAAGGGAAGGGGAGGGGAAGAGGAGGAAGGTTGACATGATAGAAATGAATAAGTACTTGCAGAGGATAAACAGGGTGGATGCCAAGCAATAACTCTTCTTCTTCAGCTCAAATACAAGGAAAAGGGGAACTCATTTAAACTACCGTGGGAGATTAAAGAAAGACATCTGTAAGAACATTTTAATTGAAAGAGTGGAGAACAAGGGGAACAGGCTGCCAGAAGAAGTGATAAAGTCCAACTTGGAAAGCAGTTTCAAACAGGGGTAGGATAGGCATATTGCTTAGCAGAAGTGGGAGCAGAAATTAAGGGGCAAGATTGCCAGTAGAGCCAGTAAAGAGTAGTTAGGTAGGGTGTACAGACTGGATGTGCCGATAGGACAGTTTACACTATCAGTGGTTATGTATCTATGCATCTATATCCCTATTTACCTGGAACCTCAGAGATTTAGCCAGTGTACTGTAGGTCCCAGACACTCTCTGGCTCTCAGTGTGGGAGTGATAGATCAACAGGCTCTTTCTGTTTCTAGGTCTGGGTCTTCCTGCATATGTAGCAGTCTTTCCCATTCATTATTTTAGCACGATGGGCCACCACCCTATATTTGTTTACCATCACACGATATTTTCTACCACCACCTTATATTCATAGCCATCAGCCTAATTTGTTTCTATAAAATCCTCCAGAGTTTCTTTTTACCACCAACCTTTATTGTACAACTACCCTTGTTATGTTTGCTGTGCACGCATGCACAGTGAACTTTTTATTACAAGAGCGTCTTTTGAGGGGTATGACCTTGCCAGTCCAATGCAGAGTGGTCTGCAAGGGGCTTGTTAGTGTCACACCAGTCATCAGCCAGGCTGATCATGACACTGTTCTGGCTTCCTGGGTGGAAACTTCATGTAGTTCAGGGGAGAGTGCCAATCCAATCTTAGGACTACTCTCTCGTTTGATCTACATAATGCCGCCTAGCAAGTACAGCTGATCTGCCATGATCAGCCTGCTAAAAACCGTCCCTCTTAGTTTGAATTATGCAATGCAAAAAAGAAAACCATCCAGCGATATCTGTTGCTGCCGCTGCCCTTATTGTTCCCTCACCCAACCCTAGCACTCAGCCCCCACCACCCCACACCCCCTCCCACAAACATAACACTGACACTGGGGGTGCCCAATCTCCAGTGTCACCACCTGAAATAAAACCATCCCTTATAGATTTTTAATATACCCTTTAACAAAGAAAGCTGTCCATCAATGTCTGCTGCTGCCATCACCACTACTGTTCCCCCACCGGACCCTCCCACTCAGCATCCACCACCCCACCCCACAACGTAACACCAACACTGAAAAATTTAATCTCCAGTATCACCATGTGAAGTAAAGAAAACCATCCCTAGTAGTTTTTTTTAATATACACTGTAAAAAGGAAAACAGTCCATTGATGTCTGTTGCTGCCACCACCATTACTGTCCCCCCACCTCACTCTTCCATTCAGCACCCAGCACTCCACACTCTCCCCACAAACATAACACCAACACTGGAGGTGCCCAATCCCCAGTGTCACCACCTGAAATAAAAAAGTCCCTAGTATTTTGTTTAATATATCCTGTAAGAAAGAAAAACATCCATTGATGTTTGTCACTGCTGCCACTGTTACTGTGCCCCCACCTGACCCTCCCACTCAGCAACCACCACCCCACCACAAACATAAGACCAACACTGGGGGTACACAATCTCCAGTGTGTCACCACCTGAAATAAAGAAAATCATCCCTAGTAGTTCATCAATGTCTGTTGCTGCCACCACCATTACTGTCCCCCCACCCATCCCTACCACACAGCACCCACCACACCACACCCCCCAAGCCCTTATTTACCTATGGGGGGTCCAATAACATAATCCTCTCTTGAATGCAGACACAGCTTCACTTTTCAATGCCAGACTGCAGACTGAGGAAATCAGGTATGCGATGCAATGTATTTCAATTGGAGTTTTGAACTTATTGGCATAATGTTGTCATTTTTTGAATATTTTTGTCCCAAATTTTAAATATGTCTTTTTTGGGACCCAACCTCATGAACACTGGCAGTGAAATTAGGACATCTGTCCCAAAAGGTGATTTTGTTGTTGCTGCACGAAATCACCTTTCAGGCAGGAGTTAAACATTTTCTCCAACCTTGTTCATGAGGTGGGGGTCATTAGCCTGCGCAAAATCACCTTTCAGGCAGGAGTTGAACATTTTCTCCATCCTTGTTCATGAGGTAAGGTCATAAGATGGCAATGTTGAAAATTTGGGGTAAAAATATTAAAAAACAAGAAAGTTATGAGTCTACGTTGAAATTTACAAATGCAAGCTCATAGCTTTGAATATTTTTGTCCCAAATTTTAAATATGTCTTTTTTGGGACCCAACCTCATGAACACTGGCAGTGAAATTAGGACATCTGTCCCAAAAGGTGATTTTGTTGTTGCTGCACGAAATCACCTTTCAGGCAGGAGTTAAACATTTTCTCCAACTTTGTTCATGAGGTGGGGGTCATTAGCCTGCACAAAATCACCTTTCAGGCAGGAGTTGAACATTTTCTCCATCCTTGTTCATGAGGTAAGGTCATAAGATGGCAATGTTGAAAATTTGGGGTAAAAATATTAAAAAACAAGAAAGTTATGAGTCTACGTTGAAATTTACAAATGCAAGCTCATAGCTTCAGTAATTCTCAATATTTTGACCTGAAATTTTCAGCATAGCCATTTCTTCACAGCACTGTATGAATGTGACAGCTGTCATTTTTCAAATCCTGGCCAAAATTGTTTTTGCAATTGTGGTGCAAAATCACCTTTTGGGCAGGATTTGAAATTTTCTCCACCCTTGTTCATGAGGTTGGTTCATAAGAAGGCTATGTGGGGTAGTATGAAAGACTATCTTGAAAATGTGGGTTAATAATATAAGAAAATAACAATGTTATAAGTCTACATTGCAATTTTTCAATGCATGCTCATAACTGTGGTCATTTTCAATATTTTGACCGCAACTTTTCAACATAGCCATTTGTTTACACCACCTCATGAATGTGACAGCTGCCGTTTCTCAAATCCTACCCACAATGTGTTTTAACACTTGTGGCACAAAATGTCATTTCAACCATTGTTTTATAAATGATACCCATCATGCTCAGAAGAAGTGGTCATAAAAAGATTATGTTGAAATTTTGGGGTAAAAATGTGAAAAACTAAGTTATGAGAAAACAAATTGTTTTGAAAAATGACACCTGCCATGTTCAGGAGGTAGGGTAACGTGAGGGATACGCAAACATCAGGTGTCAAAAGATTTTGACCCCTGATGTTTGCATATCCCTCACGTTAACCCACCTCCTGAACATGGCAGGTGTCATTTTTCAAATCCCCTCCAAAACTTGTTTCCACAGTCACACTGCAAAATCAACTTTTGGATGGGATGTTAACATAGAAACATAGACTTTGACGGCAGATAAGGACAGCTAGGCCCATCTAGTCTGCCCATTTCCCTACCTACAGGATAGGCCGCAGATCCTAGTTAACCAACAGCCTATTTCTTCCTACCCCCCACAAGAATTGCCTTATGTCTGTCCCATGCATTCTTGAATTCTTCCACAGTTTTAGACCCCACAACCTCCTCAGGAAGGCTGTTCCATGCATCCACTACCCTCTCTGTGAAATAATACTTCCTCACATTGCCCCTGAACCGCTCTCCTTCTATCTTTAAATTGTGTCCCCTTGTTCTTGCAAGTCTCTTTTCTGAAAGATGCTACCCTCTTGGACTTTGTTGATTCCACTGAGGTACTTAAAGGTTTCTATCATGTCCCCCCTCTCCCTTCTTTCCTCAAGGGTATACATATTAAGCTCCTTTAGTCTCTCCTCATACGGCTTCTCTTGCAGACCCTGCACCATTTTAGTTGCCCTCCTTTGGACTGCCTCTATCCTGTCTATGTCCTTGCGGAGATGGGGTCTCCAGAACTGGACACAGTACTCCAGATGGGGTCTCACCAACTGTCTGTACAGAGGGATAACAACTTCCTGTTTTCTGCTGCTGATGCCTCTCCCTATACATCCCAGTATACCCCAGCCCTCCCTACTGCCTTCTCACATTGCTTGCTAACCTTAAGGTCATCTGATATGATTATCCCCAGGTCTCTTTCCTTTTTTGTTGTTGTTACTACCTCCCCACCCATTGTGTATTCTTCCCCTGGGTTCTTGTTTCCCAGGTGCATTATTTTGCACTTCTTTGCATTGAATCCTAGCTGCCATACTTCTGACTATTCCTCCAACCTTGCCAAGTCCCTTTTCATGGGATAAAAATTCTACCTTTCTTGATCACAACTTCAGCTCATAAAAAGGCTGTTGGCCATTTGGGGTCAAAATGTGGGTGCCCACTTAAGAGTAGATGGTGCCTCTCATCTGCCCTATCCTGGGTAATTACAATCTAATAATGTGTCAAAGCAGGACACCACTGAAAATGAGACCTTGCGTCTCATTTGCTCTATCCTGAACATTCCGCATTGACAAATGCTTGTTTTGATACTAGTACTCTAAACCTTACTTAAAACCACTTACTGTATGTACATGTACATTGTATTTAGGAGGTCCAAGGGAAAATACACCTTTGGCCTGATCACCACAACCACCGCCCTATGCAGTATCTGCAGGATATGGGGAACCCTGTATAGTATCGTGGTGAGAGTATGCCTGAGGAATTCTATTGTGCCCCTGCCTTCTGTGTATTTCAAGAAATCTACTGTACAAGACGGAGGACATTTCTCGAGCTCCCGTTCTCCTGGTCTCCTATGTAGTCCCAAAGGTGTTTTATTGTCCTGGCCTGTTCTGTCACTTGTGCTTCCAGTCTATCAGTTGTTGGTTCTATACAATCTGTTCTGTGCTCCACTAATGTGATGTGATCATCTAGAAGGGCAACATCTTTACTGGTTCTGGAGGAGTCCAATCCTTATTCATTCATTTCTTGGAGGATTTGCTGAAGCATTAGTGTTACTTTAAAGAGAAGGTCTCCTCAACCTTTTTTTTTTTCTGTTTGCCAGTGTAGTGTGTTGGCATGAACAATGATACTGTCTCTTGCATTTTATCATAATTTAAATTTAAATAAATTTGCATCACTCTGTTCTGCCCTGGTGTGAAAACCTGCTTGACACTATTGCAAAGGACATCATAAAAGGCAACGAGGGAGTTGATAATTAAGCAATAATGTATGACAGGGCATGTGTTGTTGCGGGATTTATGCACCCCTTGAGTGATGTATCACGAAGCGTAGCCAAGTGACTTTAACCACACAAAAAGTGTGTAAATCCCACTACTACAGGTGCACTGAAGTGCATTATTTTAACTATAAAATTAGCCTATTATTAAAAATTAAAATTAAAATTAATTAGGTTCAAAGAAAGTAAACATTTGATTATCGGGATCTTTACTGGTTGTTGGTTGCAGGATTTACACATGGTCATGTGACATGTTTTTACCAATGAGTTTACAGGACTATCAAGACCCATTTTATAATGCATATTTGCACATGAAAGAGATTGGGAGTAAGCAAAGAGCTCCTAGCAAATATCCTTCAGATTTCCCAAGATCTGATGTTTACTCTCCCCCCCCCCACAATTCAGTCCACCTCCTCTTTATCATTTCTCTAATCCCTTTCGTGACTTCACAGCAACTCCTGCAAATGCCCTGGCCCTACCTAGCCCTCCCCTTATACTGCACTAAGTGCAGCTTTTTTGCCTTTATTGGGCCCTATGAACTATGCCAGCGCACCACGGAAACCGGGCGCATAGGCATACATACGCGGTAATGCTGTGCAGTGGGGGTCCCGCGGATCCCCAGTGGCAGTCACCAAAGGCTCAATGTCCAGGTGCGCACCCAACTCCCTGGTCGTGTGTGCAGCCACATGCCGGGGTGGTCTGGGGAGTCGGCCCACACTACACTCCATTCACAATGGCACATAGTGCTGGGCACAGGGGGACATAGGAGGGTGCCGGATATGGCAGAGGGGACCCTGCTGCAAGTGCCGTACATGACCCATGCACATGTAACCCTTGCCTGTTCCTGGCAGCAGGAATCAACCTCCCCCAACAGAACCCCCATTGCTGTCCCGTATGCCAGCGCCCCCCCCACACACCAGTGCCCCATCCCCACACACAGAACTGTAACCCCCCACACACACGGTTGCCCCATCCCTGTATGTGTACTGACCCCCTTACAAACAGACAAAACCTCTGTTACCTGTTCCCAGTTATGCAGGTGTCACTACTCAGGTCTGCCAGTGTCCAATCACAGTTATACCAGTGTCTTCTGGCAGGTCACCTGTGCCACTTCTCAATTACACCAATGCAACCCCCAGGTAAGACCCAGCAACTCCTCCTCTCATTTATGCTATGTTCCCCTTCCCAGTTATACTGGTGTTTCTTACCAGTTATATTAATACCGTCGTCCACATATGGCAGTGCATCCTCTTAGTTATGCCACTGTCTCCTCACAGACATGGCAATGTCTCCTCCCAGGGTCTGCTATAACTGATCCCCATCTCCATATGTGTACTGATACCCCTCAGACACACATCTGAGCCCCGTCACCGTATGTGTGCAAACTCCCCCCAACCAGAGCATCTTCGTGGTGGACACAGCCAAGTACATCACAACCCGACCACCTCAACCCACAATCCCTTCTCCCCAGCCCCCTCATTGGTTACCAGTGTTTCCCCCCATGGCACCAACAACACCCCCCGGTCCCCCATACCTGGAGGTCAGGGCTCGGGCTATGTATGGCCAGTGGCACATCCCTCCACACACCTACTTGGCCACCGGCCATCTGACTGATGCTGGGAGCATGCTCTCTATTATATCAATGTGCTCTCAGCATCAGTTGGATGGTAGGTGGCCGGGGAGATGTGTGGAGGGATGTGCCGCTGGGGTGTTGTCAGTGCTGTGGGGGGAGGGGCACTAAACACAGATGAGGGGGCGGGGTGCTGCAATTGGGGGTTGGGGCATAGTCTGGTTGTGCTTTACTGGGCTGTGTCTGCTACGATGGGACTCTGCTGGGGGGGTTGCACACATACAGAGATATGGCTCAGTTGTGTGTGTGGGGGTAGCCATTTCACATTTGGGGATGGAGCTTGGTTATAGCAGACTCTGCTATTACTGGGAGGAGACATTGCCATGGCTGTTATGAGAAAGTGGCATAACTAAGAGGATGCACTGCCATATTTTGGAGATGGCATTAATATAACTGGTAGAAGACACTGGTATGACTGTGGAGGGGAACATAGCATAAATGAGAGGTGGAGTTGCTGGGTATATCTGGAGCTGACACTGGTGCAATTGGGACATGACACAGGTGACCTGCCAGAAGACACTGGTATAACTGTGAGTAGACACTGGCAGCACTGCGTAGAGACACTTGCATAACTGAGAACAGGTAACAAAAGTTGTGTGTGTGTGTGTGCATGTGTGTGTGGAGTTCTGTTGGGAGGGTAATCTGTGTTCCGGGTGGACATGGTGCCACTGGGGTGGGTATTGGGCAGGGGGTCCACTGGACAATGGGGCCTGGATGTGCAAGCCTGGGTGC
This sequence comes from Neoceratodus forsteri, assembly GCA_016271365.2. Taxonomy (NCBI): domain Eukaryota; kingdom Metazoa; phylum Chordata; order Ceratodontiformes; family Ceratodontidae; genus Neoceratodus; species Neoceratodus forsteri. Next base: position 1,546,406,702 of record CM057455.1, on the reverse strand, counting down.
CTGTGTTTGCTATTCACACACCCAGAACCATGCCTTCCCGCGCAGAGGATCTACTCTGGGACTCAGGATGGGCATCCGATTGGCTGTCCACCTGGGTCCACTACTCCACCTCTGTCCACCCGGCACATTCCTGCACACTAAGAGGGGCAAGATCATGGACAAGTGGCTGGTGTTAGTGCATGTTGGCATTTTCACACCTGTCCATGGGCGTGGAGCTACGCAGGCAATGTGACCGCACTGATTAACCAAATTGTTTTGTGTGTCCCATTTAACCTTTTTACCTCTTGTACAGCTCATGTGTGATTTTTCAAATTATGTTCAGCTTATTACTGTATTGATTTTTTGCACTGCTGCTCCATTCTTCCCTGCCTCCAGGGTGCATCTGGAAATAAAGTGGTAGAGTACCAGCTTAGTATGACTTACTCGGTAAAAGATATATACAAGACAGAAAAATCATGTGCAGTGTAAATGAAAACATAGAAACTTTCACCTCCAGGTGGAATAGGTGAGTCTTATATGTGATGCCACATAATTCTGACTTTCTAACTTAGCTTCCCTTTGACCTTGTTACACTTAGGACAGGGGACTGATGTGGTCAGGTACCAATGGGAGAGCCCTGTAGGGCCAAGCAGAGAGACCTTGAGCTAATAGGTCTTTTGCTCAAAGTCCCCCCTTACTTCTTTTTACTCTAGGCAGCAGTTTCTATGCCACCTCAGACAAAGGGGACCTAATAGTGTCAGTGATGCTCTGCTGCCTCGGTTTGCTTTGTAGAGGGTCAGGGAACAATCTGTTAACTCTAAAACTTGTCTGTTAGACTAACCTATTGTCTGACACACTGAGGTTGAATCCTTTGTACCTGTGCAGTAATTTGTTAGACGTGTATCTGTGCACGTGTATTAATAAAACGATATTTACAACAAAGGAAGGAAGGAAGGAATAGCCTACAGCAGAGAACTGTTTACTACACATTTGTGTATATATACTTGGAGTCCATCTGTAAGCACATTGTGTATGCAGTTTTGCCATATTAAACATTTTTTGAAATTAAGAGCAGTACACTGTTGCACATAGACACACACACACACACACACACACTCTGAATATGTATCCCTATCTATCTCACTCTCGGTTTTTACTGTAAAGGGCACTTTCATGAAAGCAAGACCACTGCCTTTTAGAATTAAACTTCAAGCTTTTCTGGATGCATGTCAACACTTGAAGTCATTTAAAGTTTTCAGTGGCAATAGATGATGTCACAAGTATATGCAGACAGCATGAGCACACAGATTCTAAAGGACAAAGATGCTGTTTTCACACAGATGTCCTTAGTGATAAAGAAAAGGAGCAAATAAATTCAGAAACACTATTTTAAATAAATGCTGAATTATGTATAAATGTTATAGTTTTCAAAGTTTTCCCTCAGGCACTAGCAGCTCTGTAAAAGACTGATATACTCATCTCAAAGTCTATGCTTTCCTCTCTCCTTCAGAATGAATAATTCCTATTAAAATTAACTCTGTACAGAAGGTCACAAAAGGTATTGTTTCCAAATTCTGACTAAGTCTGACCCTGCTTAGGTTGCAAAATTTCACATCCGCTGTAAAATGCTAATAACATCCAATGACAGTTGCTATGCAATATTAATTCAATTATACTGATTACATTTTGTTTAACAAGCATGATTCTCTGCATTAAAATATCACTTATAATAACAGTAAAACTAGATCTTGCTCAGAAAATGGGATCCAAGTACTCAGACTGTTAACTCCAAGCATTAAAGAAGGTATGGTGGGGCAGGGGATGGCCAAGAGCAGAAATTGCAGTTCAACAAAATTTTAATTTTATATACAGTAGCACTTTTCATACATGATGTATTTCACACATACATGCAGTGCAATTTGCATTAAATCTTCTCACCAGCTAGCATTTCTAAATGGGCTGCATACATTTTTATTCATTCAGCACAAAGCCTTGCAAAAACTGTTGCCTAAATGCTGAACCTCAGTTTTGCATTGCATTATGACAGAACTCTAGATACATTCTAGTTGAGTTGCAAAAATGTATGACAGAAGTTGCTCTTGAACTGGTTAAAGGTTGAAAACAACACAATAAGAGTTGTCAATGGGTTTCCAACTTTAAATTGCTATGCAAAACCAATTCATTGGCAGGTCGGTTTAATGTGCTAATGTGATTTGTGCTGGACATGCATACACATGTATACACACACACACCGCTGGACATGCATACACACGTACACACAGACACAGATACACACAGACACACAGACACACACACACACACACACAGAGTACATGCAAACACACATATACACATATACATATATACTGTACACGCATACTGTATTGTAGATACATTCATATATACCAACATACACACACATATACACATATATACACATGCATACTGTATATACATGCATAGTAATACACAAACACATATACTCTGCATACACACACACACACTGTACATGTGGATACACAGTACACACACACACACCAGAATTGGCAGGGATGCTCAGACCCAAGGTGTACTCACAGCAAGATGCAGGGTAGTAAGACAGAAAAGTTGGGTGCTCACCATTTACCAAAAAATGCACTAAATTAAGACACAATAGATATCTAGTCTTATAAAAATTGCTCAAATCTATTATTCAGATCATAAACATAGATATGCTGGGGGGGGTTAGGAGGGAGGTCAGGAAGCACGTCTTCACAGAGAGGGTGATGGGCACTTGGAATGCGATACCAGAAGAGGTGGTCTCATTGAAGACAGTGGGCAGCTTTAAGACAGGCTGGGACAGGCATGGGGGAAGGTAAGGATCATGGGTAGGGAGGATGGGAGGAATGGGAAGGGGGAGCAGGGACAGTAGCTCAAGCTGTGGACCCTGCAATATGAGCAGACTAGAAATTACCTTCTTCTGCTGGCTTCTTCATATGTTCATACGTTTGTATGCAATATTTCAAAATCCCTCTGCACATAAACAGCCTGAACTACTGTAATTACCCTAAAAATGGAGAGAGGTCAAAATGATCATTGAGGTCAATTTCAACTGCCAAAAGGCTTCCCTTTTAAGGAAGACCTTCAATATATATTTTTCCTACAGGTATAGCAAAGTCCTGGGAATGCATTGCCAGTTATTGGACTTTTTACTGCACTTTGTGCTTAATGTGCTGTTCTTCTCCTGTGTATTTGTTGACAGTACTGCAAGACAATTTGCTGCCAGTATGCAGTAGTAGTTGTACACCTAGGTACCAGTGACCTACCCAGAAAGGAGGTGGGGTAAGTACCCTCACCACACCATAAATAACATACCTAAATGTTACCTCACAGTCCCAGTATTTTAATTTGGGGTATGGTTGCCTTCCATATTAATGAGCTCCTGAAGCATCTGGGAGCACTTTGAAAACATGTAATAATTTGGACACAATTTTATATATATTTCTTTTTTTTCCCATAACTCATGCGTGTATATGTATTTGTTACTAAGAACAGAAGGAAGAAAATAAGATCTCTGTCCTATCTGTTCTTACTACTTTTCTAAACCTGACATCACAATTCTGTTTATGACATCACAATCTACTGATGTGGCAATCATTATGACATCATCAACAGAGGATAATGGTGTCAGGCATAAACAAGCAGGCAAAGCAAATAAAGTCTAGGGGACAGTGATCTTGTTTTCATGCAACAATGCTCTGTAAAAAAGAAAGGAGAAAGAATTACGAAAATGATATAAACAATAAACTAATTTGTGTCTAAAGCTTACATTTTTTTAAGTTTTCCTACCACTGTCATGGGCTCTTTAAGTAAGTGTAACCCTATCCCTAGCCTAGGGGTGTCCCCCTTGACTGATTCCATGGGGAGGGAGCCTATGAAAATAACAAAAGTATCTATTTGACATCCCAGGCCTGCCATGACCTCCCGCGTGCAGTAACATCTTTGGGACTACTGAATGCTATAAATCAACTGGTTAGCAGGCAAATGATTTGGTTCTATTAACTCAATGTCCAAATCAATTGTGAACTCCAACATGATCCATTTTAATGAAAGTGAACCTCATGAGCATATGACTATATACATAGAGAAATCACACGTCCCAGCCCAGAGTGTTTCAGGCACTTCACTTCCTACAGAGAGGATTGCATTTTAGGAGCTTCAATGTCCTACTCCAGAAGGCACATTGCCAGGGTGCAGGCCCTCTAATAGGCACCTTCATTTCTTCTGGGGCTGTGCACAACACTTGGGCACTGGATGGAACATTTACTGAAGCTGTGGGATTCTTTCCCAAATTACTTGAGAGGGCCTCGCTTGAGGTAGACTTAATTCAGACACCAGACTGAGACTTCAAAGCTCCAGCTATGCTATTGAAATGAAACTAAAGGGAATTTTGCATGGAGGCTACCCAGGAATTTAAGCCTTCCAACCGTCATGTACACTCAGTACCCACTTAACTGCTGCCCCTCAAGGGAGAGTCCACCATATCCTGATGGTTCTGGGGCATCCACCTGCCTGTGGAATTACAGCAGCCAATGTAGACACTGGAGCCTACATAATCTCTACCAATTCCATGCCTTGGTCTCAGCTAATCCAGGACCTGTGTGGCTCACCATGCTATTTTGAAAGGGTCACAGAGGAGCACTTCTCAGTAGGGGACTGCAGCTGCCACAAGACTTGCTTCCTCACCCTCTACTCCATTAGCCCCTGTGGAACGAAGCACCAAATGGTAATACCAACTTATTAAAGTATTATCCCCATACTATCCAGCATGGTAGAGGCACCAAGGTATCTTAATACATGTCTTCTTTTTAATTTCCAGAAAAATTACATTTGACCTCAGAGGCTGCAAACTTAGCTTTATATTCAAAATAACCTACCTTAAAGATCTGCATATGTTGGAGAGTCCAACCCATGGAGGGCTTCTGGCAGATGGCCACTACCAAGATATCAAGGCTTGGGTGGTTCCACTTCCAGAAAGCTCTTTCAACTGCAGAGAGCGGGTCTATGTGATAACGACGAGCGCCTAAAGGTGATCACCGTTATCGCTCAGTTAGAGTGCCAAACACATTTTCGGCACTCTGACAACCCTGGCGCACCAGCACAATGGCACCAGGACATATTTTTACTACTTTCTGTGGGGGGGCTGTGCCCCCAAACCCCCCTCATGGGGGGCATTGCCCCCTGCACCCCCCTACTTAAAGATTCTCAACCCCAGAGCGGTGCATGTCAGGGGGGGGTGAAAGTAGTAAAAATAAAAAGTTTGGGCCTGGTGCAATAAAAATCGCACCAGCGTCTGAACCCAGTACCTCAGCCACTCCAGCCATTGCCCAATTCCCGATACCACACTGCAACTCGACCAATGACCGCAGCGCCACCCCCTACAGACTCTCCATCCCCCAGCCCACATTCGCCATGCTCACTCCCACCCCCACGCCGTGCGAGCGACATCCTGTCGCCTGGTTAGCCCACCCCCTCATCCGTCGCCTCACCCGCCGGGTCACCGGGTGGATTGCACGAGGAAGGTATCGCCATAATGGATGGTGCCTTCCTCATGTGCCTACCATGTACAACAGAAAGCAGTTCTTCTCAGCTCCTTTACCGGAACTGAACTGTGCAAACAACCACACCAAATGACTCACCTGTCACCAGCAGCAGGCCACAAACTGGAAAATACCCATCCAATACAGCCAGTAGGGAGTCTGCAGGCTGGCTACAGTTAACCCTTTGAGATTCATGAACCTACTGGCTGGCTGAAGCCAACCAGGAGTTACTTAAACAACAAAAATGTATCACTCAAAATGCTCCACTGACAGAGGCACATATATCGAAAGGCATCTTCCTCAGTAACACTTTGTTACAACTGCATATAGCATACCAATGGTTAAAAACAATTGACAAGCATCAGCAGCAGCAGTGCCCACCCATTCCAACATTTCATGTGTGTGTGCTTTTCAAAGGATACTTAGTGCCCCATATGGTCCCCTTAAAGAGTAACATTTTTAAAGTGATCATACATAACTATTATATAACAATCAAAAATCACCCAAAGCATCCATGTCTATGGTGACAAAGAGCAACAAGCATGGACAAGGGAAGGGGATGACGGATCAGTTCTTGGATGATAGTAAGGGAAGTCTTCTATTGGATTTTATGAAAGATATATAGGGGGAGGGGGGAAACCCATGCAAAGTAGAACAAACACAGGAAGAGCATTTACTATTAACAGAAGAAAATGAGGTGGTTGACCAACAGTATATAAGATTACCTAGAAAGAAATGACAGAATGAAAGTGAAAAAAAAAAAGAAAGAAGAAAGATACAGGAATGAAGGGCACAAAGAATGGTGATAAAGGAAAGAAAGGGATGAAAGGACAGCATTCAATGGATAATTACTGTATGGAAAAAGATAAAAAAAGGATACTAACGAACTCCATATCTCCTCTGACATATTTATGGTGAATTAATGTAGTCACTTCTTAGAATTTTATCCCTCCTGATGTGCAACAAATCACTATAGAATCTGGAGCAAGAAAATGAGTGCATTTAGAGCTGTTTAGTACTCTGACTTAAAACAAACGCTAGCTTTATATCTGTTGAGAATGAGAATGAGAATTTAAAACTAAATGAACCGGCTGCACAAGGGCATGTTAAAAAACAACTGTGCATGGCCAGCCCGGTGGCATGGAGGGCTGAGGCACTGGATGCCTTACCTCCTGCCATGCTGGTGACCCAGGTTCGGGAATGACCTCGGGTCATCGGGGAGTCAGCATGGTGGGGGGGGGGGAGTGGGATTGAGCAACCATAAGGCAGCAATCCTCTCCCGGGTTGTCTGTCTCCCCGTACTGTGATTCAACTCCCATCAGGGGAAGGTTCAATGAGAAGCGTAGCTGGGAGGAGGTGGCAGCAATTGCTAAGGGTGGGGCAGATGGGGCCAAGCCAGTACCCAGCATGTGTGTGCACCTCCACATGCACACACATACGTGTCTGCTTGGATCCCGGGTCTGGGGAGAAAATGGGAAAAAAAACACAAAAACTGTAAATTAATACAGACAAACAAACAAAAAACCCAGCTGTGCATAACAATTGACAAATGTAATAACTACACCACTATTCTATCAAGAGAGATGATAGATGCACTAGCATTGTCCCATATGGTAAATATATTAATCATGGAATATTTACAAATATTCAAAACAGAACTAGAAATCATTTGTAGAAAAGTGACAGACTCAAACCTTTACAGGAAGAGGTTCCTCGAGGTGAGAACTGTAATTGCCAGGATGGGAATGAATGGGAGGAGGCAAAGACAGAGTTGGTAAAATAAGGGAAAAAGCGGGGGTAAAATTGATAATAAAATGACTAATAAACATAAAGTAAGTGATGGGACTAAGGGTAAACAAGGACATAGAAAAAGGCAAAGGAAGTATCCAAAAATAAACAAGACAAACAGACACTGAACCATACTAAGCAGGAGGAACAATGAGCGGGGGATGCTGATACAGACATTCTTGAAACAAAAAGAGAAGGATAAAAATGTAGTGCTCAGAGACAGAGTGTGTCAATAAATAAGTGAATGTAAAGGATAGAAAAGCTGTGATAATGGGAATAGTGGTACATTAAAATGAAAGGGGTATTTGACAAAGCATATGAAACCCAAACTACTCTTACAGAGCTTATGGCCTACCTGCTACAAGCAGAGTAGAAATAAAGTTAGACTTTTGCAGCCGAATTGGAGCCTTTGGAATTAATACAGCAAAAATTTAATTATACTATGTAATGAGAGACAGATTTTCTATAACTTATGGTCGAGTCACCGAAAGTTTTGTAAGTTAAATCTACATGTCAGTGTACCAAATCCTCTAATTGATCTCTCTTGGAAAAGTTGGGGACAGCTTCCAATTTGTGCACCACTTGATAATAATGAAAATTCCAAAGACGCTAAGGAGGCCTTCAAGGCATCAATATAATCCATTTTAAACTGGAGGAATAACCCAATTATCTATCATTGTTCTAACCAGTAAATGTTTTCTCATCTTCCAAGATATTTTAATGCTGAGATGTATTGAAACAGACTATTTGAAAGTAGGAAGAGCACAGCATATATGTGGGGCTGGTCAGATAAATATATTGTTTGCAAGAAAAGTACTGTCAATGGAAACCTTTCATAAATTGGTGTATTAGATGCAATAGGGATTAATATAGTCAGTGTCATAGACTGTTGACCATAACAGAGCTTTCAAAATAAAAATATGGAATATGGAAAATCATACCCCTAATAGTCCTGTTAATTTCAATTTGAATACTATATCTCAACATAATAAGTCTGAACTAGTGCTGTGTGGAATTTTCAAATTCTGGCAGAATTAAATATTACAGGACGTTTGAAATTCCACCAAAATTCCACTGAATTTCTCTGGAAATGGAATGGTGGAATTCCAAGGCAGAAAATGATTCTGGAATGATTTTCCATGGAAAATAAATGCTGTTCTATGGAATATCTTTCCGTGGATTTCAATATTTACCACAGAAATGGTTGCAGAATGATTTTCCACTGAAAAATGCTATTCTGTGGAATAATATTCTGTGGATCACCACCGGTGGAATTCTGCAGAAGAACAAGGGAAATTCTTTTGGAAATTCCACTGGCAGAATGGTCATTCTGTACTAATTTCGCTGGTGGAATTTCGCATTTCACACAGCATTAGTTCAAACCCTTACAAAATGAGGAAAATGACTGTCTCACATCCATTAGATACAGAAGCAGAGGATTCACAAATTGCAGTAAAACTAGTATTTATTTTATTTTAGTATTTGGTAACCAGGTAGGCCCACTAGCACAAATGCCTGTTTTCAGGGGTGATCTGGGAGTACTGGGGAGGTTAAGTGACTTGTTCAGAGTCACACAGTATGCAAGTGTAGGTTGTGGGAATCAAACTCAGGTCTGCTGAATGTACCACACTCATTCATAGCTCGTTACTCTAACCTCTAGGCTTTACTGCCAGCCCCCATATGATAGAATATAGTGTGCTTTTAAATAAAATAATAGATAAGGAATCTGCAAATGCTTTAGCAGAAGTTGATATTTTTTTGTCTTCAAAAATCTTGGCTTATTGAGGATGTAAACTTTCTATAATGAATGGATTCATGGTATATTGTTCTCTGGCAATAAAAGAGAAGAAAGATGATAGGCCTGTAGGTGGACTTGTTAGAGGATTTCAAATTCATCCTGAGATTAAGTGTAAAAACATGCTATATAAGAATCATCAAGTCATCATTTTTTTACATAGCCTTAACAACCAAGAGTGCCTTCTGGGTAATTCCTATAATTCTCCACATGGCTGTACTTATCATAGACCACAGTTGTTCACTGAGCTAGAAGAAATACTAAATAATCTTGACAATTTTGAACACACAGAACTAAACCTAGAAAAAGGTTTAAATGTAAGAACTAGTAATGGGAATAGTTTAAAGGATGGTATTGAAATCTTGAATAACGCATGTCAGAAAGAAAGAACGTCTTAGGAAAAGACGTTAAATATAATGGGCAATTTTGGGGCATTTTGTAGTCATTTAAATTTACTTCATGTATATTAAATGGCAGATGCAAAGGTGACTATCAAGGAGCTTATTCTCATCTCATGGGTGCTTAAGCTTCAGCATTAGAATATACTGTTATCACATTGCTTGATATTCGTAGATACATAAAATGTTCAGTAATAAGTAAGAAAGTGACCATTTTCCAGTCCAGATCCTAAAAGATATGATGCTTAAAGCCCAGATAATTTCTAACGTACAGGAGGTCCTAGAAGTGAGGAAAAATAAAGAATTATATGGGATGAATCCACTAAAGAAGAAATGTTAGAAGTCCTGGGGCCCGATATTCAAAATCGCATAAAGTGGAGCACAAAAAGTTGCACAGTGCCTTGCAGTTACGTGGGTGCCTGAAGATACTATATTCATTTGAATAGCACACCGGTGCCATTCAACTGAATACAGGGCCATGGCAGCGCAGCACTAAGCTACTTAGTGCTACCGCAACAGGGATCCCAAAGTATGCCACCAGAATGGATAGTGCTGGAGCGCTATCTGCAATATTCAAGAGACCCATGCAAATGAGCCAATTGGGCATGACAGGTGCTAAGGGGTCATTTGCATGCCCATTATTGGCTCATTTGCATGGGTAGTGAGGCAGGTTAGCGGGGCGCCGCCTCTCCCAATTGCCTGTTTCCAGATGTGTAGCTATCCCTGGTGCTAGTGATCCCTCCTCATCACCAACCCCAATGTAAAAAGAACATTCTCTGGTGCTAGTGGCCCCCCCATCTCCAGCCCTGATGTAAAAATAATATTCCCTGGTGGTAGTGTTCCCCTCTCCTTCCAGTCATCAGCCCCTAAGAACAAATGATATTCCTTGTTGTTAGTGGTCTCCCCTCACTCTGACCCCCAACCCTGAAGAACAAACAGTATTCCCTGGTGCTAGTGGCCCCCCCTCCAATCATTAGTCCTGATGTAAACAAAAAATTCCCTGGTGGTAGTGGTCCCACCTCTGATCACCAGCCCGGGAAAAACAAATAATATTTCATGGTGCTAGTGGTCCCTCCCCGATCACCAGCCCTGAAGAACAAATAAAATACCCTGGTGCTAGTGGTCCCCCCTCCCTCCAATTACCAGCCCCGATGAACAAATAATATTCCTGGTGGTAGTGGTCCCCCTGTCTCTGATCACCAGCTCTGATGTAAAAATAAAATACCTTGGTGGTAGTGGTCCCCACTCCCTCCAATTGCCAGACCCAATGAACAAAAAATGTTCCTGGTGGTAGTGGTCCCCCTCCCTCTGATCACCATCCCTGACATAAAAATAAAATACCCTGGTGGTAGTGGTCCCCACTCACTCCAGTTGCCAGACCCAAAGTAAAAAGACTAATCTCTGGTGGTAGTGATCCCCATCTGGCCAATCGCCAGCCCAGAAGTAAAAGTAAAGCCTCCCTGGCATCCAGTGCCCTCCCCCACAGCACCAGGCACCCCCCCCACTCACCTTAGCATTATCTGCAGTGGCCAGCTGAGGAAGTGTGAAGAGAGCTGTGTCAGTCGCCGCACCTGCGACACCATGGATAATGCTAATGGGAGTGGGGGGTGCCTGGCACCACGGGGGAGGGGGCACTGGATGCCGGGGGAATTTTTTTTTATTTTCAGGCTGTTGGGGTGGCACTACTACCAGGGATTAGTCTTTTTACTTTGGGACTGGTGATCGGACCACTACCACCAGGGAATATTATTTGTTCTTTTTGTCTAGCAATCGGAGAGGGGACCACTTCCACCGGTGAATATCATTTCTACATTGGGGCTGGCGATCAGAAGGAGGGGTGACCACTACCACCAGGGAATATTATTTGTTCATCTGGGCTGGTGACTGGTGGGAGGACCAGTAGCACCAGGGAAGATTATTTGTTCTTTTTGTCTGATGATTGAAGGGGGGACCACTACCACCAGGGAATATCATTTTTGCATTGGGGCTGGTGACTGGAAGATGGGGAGATGACTACCACCAGGAAATATTATTTGTTCATCTGGGCTGACAATCGGGGGAGGACCACTAGCACCAGGGAAGATTATCTGCTCTTTGGGGCTGGTGATCATGAAGAGGGGACCACAACCACCAGGGAATATTATTTTTACATCAGGGCTGGCACCGGGGGGGGGGAGACCACAAGTACCAAAGAATATTATTTGTTCATATAAAATGTGCAAGGAAATCCCTGTGCCCTGATTGACTGAGACTTGATTCTAACTGTTGCCTTAATAGAGCACTACCAATGGCTAAAAACAAGTCCCTGCCAGCTGGGGCAACTGACAAGCAGAATTCACAAGCCACTTTCTTCCTAATTTCCATCACAAACATGTCTGCCACCTTTAGTAAAATATAAAAACCTTCAACTAGGCCCTAAAAATAAAAGTCCATTAAATTAAAAAAAGTAGGTAAATAATTTAATGTTATTTACACTCACAAGCCCCTTCTTACACATAGACAAATTTAAGAAATCAAGTACTATTTAGATTTCCATTACTGGTGTTTCTTTGATGACCATGAAAATTCCCCCTCCCATCTCTGCCAGTTTGCCAGAGAACTCCATTCTCCGTACCCTGCAACAGATAAAATTTAGGTTTTGGCACCACTTGAGGCCTATGTGTGTGTGTGTGTGTGTGTGTGTGTTTGTGTGTGTGTTTGTGAATGCCAGTGGAACTCTGAAGAATTTTGAATTCATGTAGTCCATGTGTGTATGGGGGGGCATTCTACTATTGGAATAATGCAGAAGTTTGAATTCTTCTATTCAATGGTAAACAATCACACAGTCTATTGAATATGTAGAAAGATAGATGACTGACAGATGAAAAACATCTGTGAAGAGACTATTTTACATTGTTTAGCAACATTTTATTATATTTTTTTCACATATGGGCCCATTTTTTATAAGCAAAAAGGCACTGCAGTGGTGTTGGTTGTACTAGGTTTTCCCCATGGTCAGGGGCAAAAGGCACTGAGCTTTGCCTCATGCCTTCCAATGCCCCTGACCATGGAGTAAACCTAGTATAAGCAATACCCTGTCATGCCTTATTGCTTAATTTTGGGCTGGCAATTGGAGGAAGGGGGAACCACTACCACCAAGGAATATTATTTTTGCATCGGGCTGGCTATCGGGGGGCACTACCACTAGGGTTCTTATTACATTAGTGGCTGACAACTGGGGAAGGGGGTGACCACTACCATTAGGGCTTGTTTTTTTACTTAGTGACTGGTGAATGGTGGGGGTGCAATGGATCACAGGAGTGGGTATGCTCCCCCAGCAACCAACTGGCTGGTTGGCTGCAGTACCTCCAGCAGCCACTAGGGTTGCCCAGATTAGTCAGTGTTTTGTTAGGTGGTATTTGTGCTGCTCAAAAGGCCACACTAAATCTTCTATGCAGTGCAAAGCCACTGAATATGGGGTAGTGCAATTACTCGTGGCCTTGCTCCTCCCCTTGCCCTCCTACATACAATATGTTTTGCTTTGGTGCTAACCCTCTCTGCCCGCATAACAGCCCCTATTTAATATGGGAATCTGTCACAACCCCTGGCTTGAGGGGGCAAAGACCCATTAGCACCCATGGAAACTTTTGAATATCGGGCCCCTGATGTCTGAAAACTGCAAAGATATTAGAAAATGCATTCTTGAAGAAATAGATCACGAAATCATTCTTGCTCTTTATGATAATATAGTAGATCTGTGTATGCCCCTGTGTTGTAAAGCAAATGATAAACCATATTCTAATAATGGATGGTTTGACGGACAGTTCAAATTTGTGAAAAGATTATTGTCTGCAAAATTTGAGCGGTCAAGTGTAACCGGAAAAGAAATTTCATGAAGCAACTTACCACGGCACAAACAGAATATAAAAACTATCTGCTGCAGAAAAATAAATCAATAAATAAAAACCTCCAGCCAATAAAAAACTGGAACAAGATATCAAGAGGCTATATATAAAACAGACAGTAGAACATTTTAGGGTTTTGTAGCCAATGTGACTACCAAAGGACAGGATAATAGTGACTCACATACTGTACATACCCTGATGTATAGCAAGCACACTTTCAGTCAGTTTTTGCAAAAATTATTTGGTCAAAGAGAATTGGGACCTTAGACAAAACAAGTTTTACATTATACAGGAACAAGAAATAATGTTGGCACTGAACTTAACAAAAATGGAATGAAACCCCTGGACCTGATATGGTATGCATAGACTCGTATAAAGTAAACTCCTCTTTAGGGGCACCAATGCTGACAAAGGTTATGAATATATACATTAAAGGGTAACTGTCATCAGCAGGATTTCTTAATGTCTGAAAGACCATAAAAAGCTAATTTGAGTGAGACATTGTGTTTATCGGAGAGTCTTTGCAGTCCAGAGTTATTCATGTATAAATCAGTCTGTAATTAAGGGCTGGGGACAGCCATATGTTTTAGGCTCCTGACAGGAAATTATGTCACTGAGGATCTTGGCCTTCCATTGACTGTAGGTTAAATATGAAATCATCTGTTTTATTAAGTGTGTTTTAAGGTGTTATTACAACACTTTCTACATTTATAATACTTGTTTTGTATGTGCATTGAAACTAGTGAGTTATCATCCTTACATTTCAAACTGTTAGTAAAAATAATCCATCTTTAGGATTGATTTAACCTCTAGGCTATACTGCCAGCTGATCATTAAAAACTACACATCTCAAAGCTGACTCTGTGGTGCCAACAGGTATTGGGGCCCCATATCAGGATTTTTAAACCCTGTCTGTGTTCATGTCAGTACAGATTTCTGGGGCTGCCACTGCACCAACTTCTGCCCCCCTCATTTTTTTGTTATTCTCCAGTATTTCCAGTTCTTTTACTTTGACATGGTTTGTTTAGTAGTATGATGTATATGAGTATTTAGGGAAATTACTACTTTTGCTCAGTGGGTCCATGCCAGAGAGTGACCTCATAGAAGCCACTAAAGGAATCCTGGAAATGAGACAGCCATTGTTTACTAGTGAAAGGGTTCTGAAAGGGCTGGCTGCCCTTAAGATAGATAATGCCCAGGTCTAGAAGTGTTGCATCCGAGGATATGCAGAGAACTAGCAATGAAGCTGGCTGAACCACAGGTATGTCTGTTCATCAGCTCACTTAGGTCTGGGGAAGCTCCAAAGGATTGGAAGGTGGCAGACATTGTACTGCTTCACAAAGTGGGATAAGGAGCAACCAGGGAACTACAGGCCTGTCAGTCTAACCTCTACAGTAGGGAAGCTAATGTAGTCACTGATCAAAGAAGACTTCATAGACTACCTGGAGAGCAACAGGCTCCAGGATAGTAAATGGCATGGTTTCATGACAGGAATATCTTGTCAGACTAACCTGATAGTTTTCTTTGACTGAGTGACAAAGGAATTAGACAGGAGCCATGCTTTGGATCTGCTCTACTTTGACTTCAGCAAGGCTTTTGACTTGGTACCTCACAAACAATTGCTCAAGAAGATGGAAGACCTGGGTGTAGCTAAACCCATAGTGAACCTGGTGGGTAACTGGCTAGGTGGAGGCAGCAGAGGGTAGTGGTCAATGAGGTTAAATCAGAGGAGAGGGAGGTTATGAGCAGGGTTCCACAGGGATTGGTCCTGGGTTCAGTTCTCTTCAACATGTTCATTAGTGACATAGGAGAAGGAATCCCAGGCAGGTTATGTCTCTTCACAGGTGACACAAAACTATGTGGGAGGGTGGATAGTGATGAACGAATAAGGGAAATGCGGAGAGACCTACAAAAGCTAGGGAGGTGGTCAAAGGTCTGGCAGAAAAAAATTAATGCTAGAAAGTGCAAGGTAATGCACCTAGGGAAAAAGAACCCGAAGACAGAGTACTGGATGGGAGGAGAGAGACTTAGCACTACAGCTGAGGAATGGGATCTGGGAGTTATCATTAGCAACTCATTTAAGCAATTGAGTCAGTGCAACAAGGCCTATAGCAAGGCTAACAGGATGCTGGGATGTATCTGGAGGGGTATTGATAGCAGAAGAAATGAGGTAATACTTCCCCTCTACAGATCCCTAGTGAGGCCTCACCTAGATTACTGTGCCCAGTTCTGGAGTCCTCACCTCAGAAAGGGCAAGGATAGGCTGGAGACAGTGCAGTGCAGAGTAACAAAAATGATTCAGGGCCAGCAGGGCTGATCCTATGAGGAGCGCATCAAGGCACTAAATATGTACTCACTGGAGACCAGAAGGGAGAGGGGAGAGGGGAGAGATGATAGAGACCTTCAAGTTCCTTAAAAGAATTAACAAAGTGAAGTTTGGGGAATTACTTAGCCTGAATACCAATTTGTGGTCACTTGGACATGGATGAAAATTAAGAGGAGGTAGGTTCAAGAGAGATGTGAGGAAGTACTACTTTTCGAAAGGATGGTGGAACCTTGAAACAGTCTGTCGGCTGAGGTGGTGGGTGCAAAAAACAGTCAGAGAATTCAAGCAGGGCTGGGACATAATGAAGGAAATAGTGGTTACTGGGGACAACAGGACCAAGGAGGAGAATAGAGAGATGACGGGGAGGGTTAGTACCCTGGGGGAACAGTAGGTTCCAGGGATTATAGGGAACTTGTGCAAACTGGATGGACCTCTGTTCTTTTTCTGCCACCATTGTCTATGTTTCTATGTTTAGTTTAGACTGTCTAGTTAATATGTCTGAAGCCTTACACTAGTAGACATGCATTTTTTTGTCACTCCTGAATCTGTATATTGCTCAAGGTAACTAGACTGGTGATTAAATTGTGCTTTTTGCCTTTTTATATTTTATAATCAAGCATTGTATCACAGTTTTGGTGGAGGTCGTCACTACAGTGTAGTCCTTTCTGTTTAGCCATTTCTTTGAACTGTTTCAGTGTTCGCTTTATTGGCAGAACCTTTCAGCTGTAAGATTCAGGTATTGACCAGTCAAATGTATTTACATGGCTAATTAAGCAGCTGTGCTACCTTTTTGATGTAATCACATACTCTTGATGAAAAGGCAGACTGCCTCAAAGCACCAGCAATCTGGCTTTTGGTATACATGTAACCTGGATGCCATGTCCCAACAGGCTACTACTCCTGCTTTGTGGGCCCATAAACAAGGCTAAGGGGCCTGGGTTCCTATTTCAGATATATTAACTGGTTCTTTCCCAAGATAACATTATTGTGCAGTGCTTCCATCCAGAGTAACTTTTAAGTGGGTCTAGTATCTAATAGTACAACCCCCTGGGATGTTGTACTTACCCACATTTCCATAGTGTCACCCCACACAAGGATTTACAATTAGCAAAACCCCAACTTTCACATTTCAGAATTAATGACTCACTCTAATAATATGCTCACAGCACCAGGTTTATAAAAAATGGTTAACCAACAATTTATTTTCAAGGGGTGACGGTTAGGAATGGGTAAAATGGAAGAAGAGGTCAAACAATGTTTAGACTGGTAATTTTGACATTTCATCAAACAGTTATTTTGTATTTTAAATTCAAACCCATGGTAACACACTCACCACCAATCTTCTGATGGATTTAGTATAATCTTTCTAACTAGCTAGTTGCATGGATTTGTAAAGTTACACATTACCCCAGCTGGAACCAGCTCTCAGTCCAGATGAGGACCCCACAATACTAGCTACAGTATATTTCTGGGTACCCAGTACTATCTATTGATTGCAGGTCTGTGCAGTTACAGCTGGTTGGCCAGCATTTGCACATTTAAATCAAACCATCATTAACCTTTCCTTTGCTTGAGTGTTCATAAGTCAAACTCTATAATAGGTGGGTAACTCTCACACTTTAATAGCTTGGGTCTTAGATACTGAACTCTGCAAACCACAACATTAACTATTTACAGTTCCCTCTTGAATGCCGAGCTGAGTCTGCGTACTCATGGTTCTGTAGTCAGGCATTAGGCAAATGCAGGAATGATTCCTGTAGGTAGGTTCTAGATAGATATGTTTCGTGAAGCTTGATTTGAGCTGAGATGCAGGGCAGGAGCTTGTGCTAACCCCTCAGGAAGTGGTGGATATGAATGCAGTGCAGGGCTTCAAAGAGGCATGGGATAGGCATAAGGGAGCAATACAGATGAGTATGAATAGATAGGCCATTGACAGGGCAAAGGCTGATGGCACATTTATAAGGTAGAAAAAGAAATGGGCAGACTGGATGGGCCTTGTGGTCCTTATCTGCCATCAACTTCTATGTTTCTACATTTCTATGTTTCTTTTAAACAGCTTGCAGGCTGCAATGTTCTCAGTTTCTTAACAGATGCCCCTCTTCTTGGGACTGAAGTCACATTCTGGAAACAGCCCAGCACTGGGACCAGGTCCGGCACACCTCAGACCCCCATGTCCAAGCTATGCCCCACAGGGGAGGTGCAAATGGCAGTGTCATAGGTGGCACACTACCAGGCTGACTCACACACATATCTGGAAATAGTCTTTTGTCTGATTTCAGGCATTCAGTTGTTTTAATCCATCACAAGCATTTTAACCACACTGCTAGTATAGCAGACATGGTCCTTTCACAACACAGGATACAGTCTCAGAAACGGGGGTGCATTCCCAGCGACTTTAGGGAAGACCCAGACTCTTGTTCAAGTCCATCACAGTAAGCAAATTCATGCAGATAGTGGAACTTAAGGCATGGCTCTCAACCAGAATTAGCACTTTATGTTGCATTAATTCCTCTTCACAATAGCCTCTCACAAGTAGGATCACAAGCTTCTCATAAGCTGAATTAATAAATACATAGTTCTATTAGGCCAGCTGGCATTTGCAGCCCCAAGCAGAACATTACAGTCCTCACAGGCAACTTCTGGCAAGCTCCATGACTTTGGACACTTGCTTTCCAGTATCCTGTGAGTTAGGCACGTCGCAAGTGGGCACCTACCAAAATGGCGACCCATTTGCAGTGCATGCTGAGATGGCAAGGGAGTAGGAAGAGCGACCGGATGGGGAGGGTTCGCGAATGGTGATGGGATGTGGCTATGCATACACATCGGGGGGAGAGCAAGCAAGTCAAGTAAGGTGCGGGTGGGTTTGTGAGGGGTGGTGCCATGACGTGTCACCGAGCTGGTCCCCAGGAGTGGTGATGTGGGTGCTGGCCTGGGGTGGCAGGGATGCAGGGTTCGTGTCCGGGCACAGGCATGTTTTGTTGTGCCTGGCCTGAGTAGCTGAATTTTTTTTAGCACTATTGCACCCCCCCCAACATGCACCCCCCCTGGAGTTGAGAATCTAAAAAGTAAAATACAAGTCCTTGTGCCGTTTTCTCTGTCGCCGGGGTTGTACATTGCCAAAATTGAATTTCAGCTATGTACACTCGCCATAAGGACAATCGCCCTTTGGCGATCACCCTTATGACATAGAACTTTGCCTTCCATCCCTGTAGGCATACTGGAACATCACATCAAGCATTTTACAGACACAGGACCATCCACAGTCATTGTATCAAATAGATGTCCACCCTCTTCTTGGCACTGTATACACACAGGGTGCAGACAGACAGTGAGCACCTCTTGGAAATTATGGCTTTTTTACCCCAAGCCAGTCTCTGACTGACTTGTACTTTTAGGTAGAATTTTACCCACCCAGGATCAGTTCATGTAGCTTTCTCTCAGCTAAAGTTACATGATCAAAACAACACTCTCACTGCTGAAGGGGAAACATTCTTGCAGCTCTCTCACAACTGCAGGCAGGATTTTTTGTAGCTCTCTCACAGCTGAAGTTAAATCAGTAATTCTGCAGAAAGTCTTCCCAAATGTGGAAAGACAAATGCTAGCCCTGGGGGTTAAATATCAGGCAACCCCCAGGTAAGCCACTCCAAGTCCTTGCAGCCATATTTCTAAGGAAGGGGCCAGAGCCCCCCCACCATGGTGTGGCTTGCACCAAACTGAACTCAGTCTGAAAAGTCTCTGGGGTTTTGGGAGCTTTTGGCAGCTCCTGATTGGCTGAATCACTTGTCTGTCTGACAAATTATTACTCATCAGGCTCACTTGACACCTGATTGGTTTCTTGAATGGGAGTAAAACATAGTCCCTGCTTTTTCTCCCACAAAGCTTCTGCACAGTCCCATAAGTCTCTGGCACAAATTCTGGCATTCCAATTGGCTGCAGAAAGGTCAAAGTCTGCAAGCATTGCTGCTGCTAAACACAGTTCCAAAGTGGTCCATACAAGTCCCAACAATAAATCTCTGGTGCAGCCAGTTTAAATACTTTTAGTTACTTCTTGCCCCACAGTCCAAATGCAGTCACTGTGCCTTGCTGAATGCTGCAGAGCTCAAACACTTTAGTGCAGCCCCTAGCCTGTTGCTATCACTGAAATTTACTGTCCCTAGGCACTAGACAGGCAGCTCATCCATATTCACAGAGCCCTAATTAATATTCATAAGCCCCAAACACAGCATGATTAGTGCTCTTTATTTAAACAGCCCCAAGGGTTCTTGGGTGCCTTGTTCAGGTCTTCGAATCCTGCCTTGTCTTATCCAGGGACTGGAACCACCAGAAAGCCAGTCATTTTACTGCTACAGTGGTCAAAAAATGAAGGAGCACTTCTGTGCATGCACGAGCCATCCACCAGCATAGACATGGAAGGGAGGGATAGATGGCAGCTTGCACATGCTCCTCCAGCCCCACCCAAACTGCCAAACAAGCAGGGACCAGGTGAAGGCTCACAGGGCACATCTGGATCTAGGCAAGCAGCAGTGCACAAATGGGGGAAAATTGGTAGACAGGAGGAAATGGGGTAAAACAAGGTAAGCCCCCATGGGGGGGGGGGTTACATACATGTCTGTAAAATACTTTTATATTGAATTTGAGCAATTTTCTGGTATTTGGTGTGCTGGTATTTTTTGCTGTGTTCTAGTCTGCCTTTAGTCAGCAGCACCAATTCTGCCAGATTGCATTGCTTTGGAGTTTGTGTCAGTTCTGACAGTGGCATTGTTCGAAGCATCTGGAAGTGCTGGGGATCTGGCCTTTGGTATATACATCTGTAATACGCCTTTGTATGAATCATATTCATAACTTCCATTTAGATAAGTATTGTCAAATTTGATTTGATAAAAATGGGAGCCTCACCCAAAAGGTTAGCATAAGCATTGGTGTAAAGCAAGGATGTGTATTGGCATCAGAGCTATTTGTTGTTTATATGAATGATTCATTGCATATTTGGACAGCCATCAGTACTGTTACCCTAAAATAGGAAATAGGACCTGTCCAGTATTTTCTTATGTGGATGTTAACATTTAAGTCTCATTAACAGAACATGGTCTGCCATTGCAGTTAAACAAATTGTCTTCGAATGTAAAGATAAGGGAACTAGACAAGGGCCATGCAGTGGATGCCCTGTATTTGGATTTCAGCAAGGCCTTTGACTCTGTGCCGCATGGAAGGCTGGGGGGAAAGCTGGATGCTGTGGGGAAGGGAGTGAAGATGGTGAAATGGATAATGAACTGGCTAAGGGGTGTGACACTTGGACAGCTGGTTCTGATCACTGTATCATTTTTGTAATATAAACATGTGTTATGGACTGTCTCTCATGAGAGATGCTGAGACAGTATGTGAGATCACACACACACACACACACACACACACACAGGTTTTAGATACAAGGTGTTACCTGGAAGGCCAGAAGCTAATTACAGACTAGACCAGGCCTTAATTGGAGATCTCCTGTTTGTCTAGTTTATAGTAGCTTGCCAGATGCTAGGCTAGCATCATAAACCTTTATGATGTTCAGAGGAAACACAATGAAATTCACATGGTGATACAAAAGCATGTTGCACCTTCGTGAGATCTGGCAGAGAGACATAAGTCCCTTTGATGTCCTGGAAAGGGGAAGCTGATCATAAGATCAGAGATAGTCATTTGAAGAAAATGAGTTATGCTGAGGTTACAGAATTTAATATTTGGATAAGACATCCTGTTTTTGTATAGATATATTTTTTATATATATTCTGACGGGGAGGAGCCAGGTGACCTCACACAAAGAGGTTGGCCAAGACAGTTTTTTAAACAATATTCTGTTTTCCTTCAGAGAGACACTTTTATCTACGCTCTGACAAAGAAACATTTTTGAGCACTTTAAGCAGGTATTTAGAGAGAGAGACAAATCTAAGTACTGTAGTAGGAATTGCACTGTTAAAACCTTGTTCTTTTAAAAGATTGTATAGTTCTTGTGATATATAGTTCTGCATTTTATGTTTTACATATTTTTTATCTATTTTAGTAAAACTATTTTTAAAGCCTACTTGGTCTGTCTTTGAATTTTCTTTCTTTAACAAGTAAAGTATATATGGTTAAAGCAGACACTGTGCATAAGCTTGAATGGTGATACCAAACTGGAAAAAGGTGAGAGTTTAATCTGAGGTCTTTTATTAGAGTTTTTAAGGGTTCATTTTTGTACACCTGGTTAGGTGCCCATAGGCAAAGATATCTGGCCCCCTGAAAACAGAATTATCTGAGCCTGTACATTGGGTATGCTAACAAGAGGTTCACAGTTTGAATCCCTCCAAGACTTGAGACCAAAGGTTGATTCAAACCCACAACACAGGCAGGAGGGTTACCCTGTTTCTGTTAACTGTTCACAAGACTGTGCTCGGAGGTTGGCACTTTAGGAGTAGAGGGCTGACCTGCTGAGTGGGTTTGTGACAGATTGGTTAGCAGCGGTGTGGATCATTTTGGTATTACAAGCTTTTATTGTTCAGTGTGTCAGCTTGAGACCATCAGCTCACTTGCAAAGAAAGAAAAAGGCAGAGTTTTATTTTAAAAGGAGACAGAACTATATCACTTGGTGTACAGTCAAGTTCCTACCCGTTTTATTTTTTTTTTCTAAAGTGCAAGTCAGATTAGCAGTAGTTAGGGAAGATGGCTTCCAACTACAGTAGGCACACTGTAGACTACTTAAGGCAGTTGTGCGGGGACAGAGGAGTCCCATTCGAGGTCAAAGCCATCAAGCAGAATCTCATAGATGCCCTGATGGTAGCAGATACCCAGAGCAGCGAGTCACAGACCATGACTGGAAATCACCAATCCTCGAGTGTGGCAGGGAAAGCAGCCAGTGCAGTGTCCAGATCCGATGAGGAGACCAACAGGGCCACTGTCAGTGAAGGGCCATAGCAGCAGGGGAAGGTCACCGGTATCCTGGATCCAGAAGTACTCAGGCTACAAATTGAGTAGCGCAGAATGGAGCTGGAGTTCCAGAGAGAAGAGAAGCGTGAACAGTGAGCTGCAGAGGAGAAGAGAGAATGAGACCGCCGAGATGCAGACTGTGAGGAGCAGGAGCGCCAGAGGCAACATAAAATGGAGAAGCTATGACTCTGACCAGTGGCACCAGTGCAGGTAAGTGGCTTGGGTTTAACTGGGAATACAGGACTGGGTTACAAATTGAATTATAAATTAATAGCTGCATTTAAAGAGGGGGAGGATATGGATGCCTTTTTAAATTCTTTGGAAAAAGTTTGGATTCAGGCTAAAATTCCTAGAGAGTCCTGGAGCTTCCAGCTATTCCTGCTACTTACTGGGAAATCTTGGAATGCATTGGGTCAAATGGACAATGAGGACAGTGATGATTACAGCAAACTTAAAGCTGCACTGTTAAAAAATTTTGAATTAACTGCTGAATCATACAGAGCTAAATTCTGTAAGCTCAGGAGAAGCCCTGACATGAGCTATGAGGAGCTAGCCATGAAACAACGTCAGTTTTTAAAACGTTGGTGGGAAGGAATTAAGGCAAACTCTGTTGATAAAATTGAAAATGTGATTCTTTTAGAACAGTTTTTCTGGGCATGCCCAGCAGAGCTGAAAACCTGTCTGGAGGACCGAGATCCCAAAACAGTGCAAGAGGCTGCTGAACTCTTGGACCACTATGCCAAGAGAAGACCTGCTCTGAGAGTGAATGGGGCAGGCGTGGCAGTGCAGAAAGGGAAAAGTGCACCTTCAGGGCAGCTAAACCCTCACTGCCTCCACCAAAACCAGTTAGCCCCAGGTTTCAGAGAAAAGATTTCTCTGAGAAGAGAAGAGAAGTGAATGTTGGTTATGTAAAGAAACTGGGCATATTGCCAGACAGCATCCCAAAAGAATGAGCAATAATATGCAGAATGGTACTGGAAAATAAGTGGGTTGTTTGTGTGTCCCTGGGAGCATGCCAGTGAATATGAGGGAACACATGCACCCAGTCATGGTGAATGGTGTACAGACACAGGGATTAAGTGACACAGGGGCATCCCTGACCTTGGTAAAGGGGGATCTGGAACAGCCTGGTCAACTTATACCCAATAAATATGTCACCGTACAGGACTTTGCGCGTGGGGAGAAAACATTGCCACTAGCTAGTGTTCTCTTAGACTGGGGTGAAACAGGGGGAACTGTGCAACAGGTGGCTGTAGCCAAAACCTTAGCAGTGGATGTGATTCTGGGCAACAATCTAAAACAAGGGATGGTATGTGCAGTTACCCGTAGCCAACTGGCAAGGGAAAATTGTAGTTCCCTGAACCCCACAGAAACCATTGTGGAAACTGCTGAGAGGTTGGTTCTCCAGCCTGTGTCTCCAGATGGGGAGACTAACAAAAAGGGGGTAGAAACTTCCCCAGTAGCAAGTAACCACACAGCTACAGAGGGTTACTCTGAAGAGGGAGGGGTGACTCATTGTCAGAGGGTTGGGGTTTACAGTGATCCTGAGTGCCCTGACGGTAGTGGTAGGGACCCTAGTTTAGTGACTGAAAGGGACCTGTCCCATGCTTTGGGAATGTGTGAGGGGTTTGCAGCTGCTCAGAGAAGTGACCCTAGTTTAGAGAAGCTGAGGGCTTGGGCAGACTCGGACGGCACACAGGGAGGTGACGGCAGACATAAGGTTTATTGGGAAAATGGACTTATGTATACTCAGGCTTTGCAGACAGAGGGAGGGATGCTAGGCAGGCAGCTTGTCATTCCCCAGGGGTATCGTGAGCAGTCGCTCAAGGTTGCCCATGATATTCCCTTGTCTGATCATCTGGGAATCACGCACATGACACAGCGGTTGGCCTATAATTTCTACTGGCCTAACTTCACCCAGCAGGTGAAGGAGTATTGCAGGTCTTGTCACCGGTGCCAAGAAATAGGGAAGGCAGGCAAGAAAACCCAAGCCGCTCTGATTCCATTGCTCATAGTGGAGGAGCCATTCCAGAGGGTGGGAATGGATATGGTGGGGCCTTTAAATGCCCCCAGCTCCTCAGGGAAGAAATTCATCCTGTCTGTGGTAGATTATGCCACCCAGTACCCAGAGGCAGTCGCCCTATCCTCACTGAGGATAGACAAAGTGGCAGATGCCTTACTTGGGATTTTCTCCTGTGTTGGGTTTCCACAAGAGGTTATCACCGATCAAGGGGTTTCCTTCATGTCGGACCTGATGAAATGTTTATGGGAGAAGTGTGGGGTGGTGCAGAGATGCACGACACTGTATCACCCACAAGCCAATGGGCTTGTGGAAAGATTCAATGGTACCCTAAAGTCAATGCTCCAGGTGTTTTCTGAACAGAATGGGAGGGACTGGGAGAAATACCTTCCCCACCTGTTGTTTGCATACAGGGAGGTGCCCCAAGAGTCAACATGATTTTCCCCCTTCAAACTCTTATATGGACACCAGGTACATGGGCTCCTAGACTTGATCTGGGAGGACTGGGAAGGCAAGCACGCCACCCAGGGAACTCCCATTGTAGACTATGTCCTTAGGTTTAGGGAAAGGCTGAAGGAGCTTATGGGGACAGCCCAGAGCAACCTGCCAGCTGCCCAACAGAAACAAAAAGTGTGGTATGACCACAGAGCCAGAATTCACTCATACATGGTGGGTCAGGAAGTCATGGTCTTTATTCCAATACGGAAAGACAAGCTGCAGGCTGAGTGGGCAGAACCATGCAAAGTGGTTAGGAAGGTAAATGATGTGAACTATGTTGTGGGATTACCTTATTGAAGACACACAGAAAGGATGTACCATGTCAACATGATGAAGCCATATGCAAATAGGACTGACATGGTGTTTGCAGTGTGTAGTCCTGGGGAGGGGATGGATGAAGAAGACCCCCTTCTGGACTTGCTTGAAGAAAATAAGTGGGAGTCCTCTGTGAAGGCAGTAAAATTGTCTCTCCAGCTGGCCTTGGACCAGATCCAGAAAGTAAGGGAGGTTTTAGCAGACTTTGCCCCATTGTTTAGCACCAAGCCTGGACTAACCCCCTTAGCGATGCACAATGTGGAGACAAGGACACAGACGCCCATACGGTGGACAGCATATCGGGTGTCACAGGCTGTCCAAAAGGACATTAGGAGGGAAGTGGAGGAGATGCTGGATTTAGGGGTAATCCAGAGATCCCACAGCCCCTGGGCCTCACCAGTAGTCCTTGTGCCTAAGCCAGATGGCTCTACTCATTTCTGTGTGGACTATTGTTGACTGAATGCAGTCACAAAGTCAGACGCCCACCCAATGCCCTGGATGGATGAACTCCTGGACAAGTTGGGGGGGGCGACCTACCTTACGATGATTGACCTGACCAAGGGGTATTGGAAGGTAGAGTTGACAGGCAGAGCTAGGGAGAGGTTGGTCTTCATCACTCCAATAGACTTATTTGAGTTTAAAAGTAATGCTTTTCAGAATGAAGAATGCCCCAGCCACTTTCCAAAGGTTGGTGAACCAGGTGTTAAATGGTGCTGAGTAGTACACTGTGGCATACCTGGATGACATTTCCATCTTTAGTACCAGCTGGGAGGAACACCTATCCCACCTTAGGGAAGTGCTGGGCAGGATACAGAGGGCCGGGCTCACTGTCAAAGCCGGGAAGTGCCAGGTGACAATGGGAGAGGTGGCATACCTCAGGCATGTGGTAGGCCGAGGTCAGCTCCGTCCTAACCAAATAAAAATAGAGGTAATCCAGGCATGGCCCAGACCAGAAACACAGAAGCAGGTCAAGAGTTTTCTAGGGACAGCAGGGTACTACAGGAAATTTGTACCCAATTACAGTGCCCTGGCTGCTCCCCTATCTGACCTGACAAAGAACAGAATGCCCAAGAAAATTACCTGGGGCCTAGCCTGTGAGGAAGCCTTTTCCAAACTAAAAGAAGCACTGTGCAGTGCTCCTGTTTTGACAAGTCCTTACTATAGCAAACCCTTTATAGTTCAGAGTGATGCCTCACACGTGGGTATTGGGGCAGTACTGAGTCAGATATCCAGCCAAGGGACAGATCATCCAGTAGTGTACCTGAGTAGGAGGTTACTTCCCAGGGAGCAGGCATACTCCACGGTGGAGGGGGAGTGTCTTGCCATAGTGTGGGCCCTAAAGAAGTTGGAGCCATACTTGTATGGGCAGCATTTTGTGGTGCAGACTGACCACAACCCCCTGGTTTGGCTGATGCAGATGGGAAAGACGAATGGTAGATTGCTAAGTTGGAGTCTTGCTTTGCAAGGGTATGATATGACAATTCTACATAGGGCTGGAGCCAAAAATCAGAACTCCAATGGGCTGTCTAGTTTCTATTTTGAGTGAACTAATTTGGGAAGCTCATCCCATGCAGGGGATAGAGCCCCCAAATTCAGTCTAGGTGGGGGGGAATTGTGACACTTGGACAGCTGGTTCTGATCACTGTATCATTTTTGTAATATAAAAATGCGTTATGGACTGTCTCTCATGAGAGATGCTGAGACAGCATGTGAGATCTTGCACACACACACACACACACACACACACACACACACAGGTTTTAGATACAAGGGCCGGGATATTCAAACTGCACCCAGCTGTGGCGCAAGCCTGGGCGCAGCGCAACTGGGTTGCACCAGGATGAGGACCAGGCAATATTCAATGGCACTACACCATGGCCCAGCACCGTTGAATATGGCACTGAGGGCACAAGCATTGTGCACAGTACAGTGGCACTGCGCCGGGCACAAGAGGCAGTAGGGGAGCAGGGGATGCACCGTTAATAAGTGTACTTGTGCTAGGCACATAATCCCGATATTCAGAACTGCACATGCAAATGAGGGCATAATGTATGCAAGGCACAAATGGGTCCATTTGCATGTCATTATGACCCCATTTGCATGCTGTTCACCGAACTCCCATGACTGACTTGCCCCTGGTGTCCTGCCAGGCTGCAGCCATCGGGGACCGACGCCCTGCAGTTCCCCTTCCTCACAGCCTGATCATGGGCAAATGTTAAAAATAACCCTGGTGGTCCAGTGGACCTGATTCCCTCACCCAATCGTGGGCAGTAATATACATGAAATCCCTTGTGGTCCAGTGGACCTGAACCCCCACCCGATCACAGGCAGTAATACAAATATAATCCCTGCTGGTTCAGTGGACTGTTCCCCCCTGCCCGATCGTGGGTGTACGTATCTCACAATCCCTGGTGGTCTAGTAGAAACCCCCCCACTCGATCACGGGCACGCACATGCACCCTGGTGGTCAGTGGTAGCCCCTCCCGCCCACCCACTGCAGTCCCTGCCACCCATAACCCTCCAGTCAGTGGCAGGGCGGCAGCACTCCACCCACAAGCCACCTCGCCACCCACCGACTGACAGCATACGGCTTGGCTGTACATTTATTGGTTCACTGTGTGGGTTGGTGCATGTAGACCAAACTGTACATACAGTCCCAAATTGTGAATGAGTGTTCATTCACAATTCAGGACTGTGTAGTACAGTTTGGTCTGCATGTCCATTGGCCCACGCAGTGGACGAATAAGCGTACATCCATGTTGTACGCTGTCAGTCGACATGTGGCCTGGTGGCTTGTGGGCGGGGTGCTGCCACCCGCCACTGACTGGGGGGTGCAGGGTGGTGGGGAGTGCAGTGGCGGGTGGGGGGTACCACTGGACCACCAGGGTTTGTATGTGTGTGCCAGAGATTGGGCAAGGGGGGGTTCTACTAGACCACCAGAGATTGTGAGATACTTCTGCCCACAATTGGGCAGGGGGGAACGGTCCACTGGACCACCAGGGATTTTACCTAACGCACAGCCCACGATCGGGTGAGGGGATAATGTCCACTGGACCACCAGGGATTTTATTTGTATTACTGCCCCTGAGCAGGTGAGGAGGGAGGGTCCACTGGACCATCAGGGAGCTGTGTGCACCTATATGGTGTCTAGGGAGGTCGGGTGACCACTCACAGACAGGCGGTTGCCGTGTTGCATCCTGCAACATGGCAGCCCACCTGTGGGTGTCCCCACCTTGTTCGCTGTATTTTCAGGCACATCTTTGCGTCCCCCTGTGTGGTGCAATGTGGAGGTGCACTGGCATATGCGCCATACATCCCAGACTGAATATCAGGATGTGCCGCATATGCATGGGCATGCCCCCTGCCATTGTGCCGCATACATTATGGATGCGCCCCAGCGCATCGGGAGTTGGGCAGCTCAGCTTGCCCTTTTCAATATCACGCTGGGGCACATTGGTGGGTTGTGCATGGTGCAACCCTTTTGAATATCCTGGCCAAGGTGTTACCTGGAAGGCCAGAAGCTAATTATAGACTAGATCAGGCCTTAATTGGGGATCTCCTGTTTGTCTAGTTTATAGTAGCTTGCCAGATGCTAGGCTAGCATCATAAACCTTTATGATGTTCAGAGGAAACACAATGAAATTCACATGGTGATACAAAAGCATGTTGCACTTCCATGAGATCTGGCAGAGAGACATAAGTCCCTTTGATGTCCTGGAAAGGGGAAACTGATCATAAGATCAAAGAAAGTAATTTGAAGAAAATGAGTTATGCTGAGGTTACAGAATTTAATACTTGGATAAGACATCTTGTTTTTGTATAGATTTTTTTTTATGTATTCTGACAGGGAGGAGCCAGGTGACTTCACACAAAGGGGTTGGCCAAGACAGTTTTTTAAACAATATTTTGTTTTCCTTCAGAGAGACACTTTTATCTATGCTCTGACAAAGAAACATCTTTGAGCACTTTAAGCAGGTATTTAGAGAGAGAGAGACAGATCTAAGTACTGTAGTAGGAATTGCACTGTTAAAACCTTGTTCGTTTAAAAGATTGCATGGTTCTTGTGATATATATTTCTGTATTTTATGTTTTATGTATTTTTTATCTATTTTAGTAAAACTATTTTTAGAGCCTACTTGGTCTGTCTTTGAATTTTCTTTCTTTAACAAATGAAGTATATATGATTAAAGCAGACACTGTACATAAGCTTGAATGGTGATGCCAAACTGGAAACAGGTGAGAGTTTAATCTGAGGTCTTTGATTCAAACCCACACAACAGACAGGAGGGTTACCCTGTTTCTGTTAACTGTTCACAAAACTGCACTCGGAGGTTGGCACTTTGGGAGTGGAGGGCTGACCTGCTGAGTGGGTTTGTGACAAGGGGAAGGCAGCAGAGGGTGGTAGTTGAAGGGGAACTCTCAGCACCGAGGGCAGTGACAATTGGGGTGCCACAGGGATTGGTGCTGGGCCAGTGATGTTTGGGTTATTCATAGCTGATATTTCATGTGGGATGCAAAGTAAGATCAGTCTGTTTTCAGATTACACCAAAATGGGGGTGGTGGTTGATGACATTGAGGGATGAAAGGGGCTACAGGGTGATTTAACTAAACTGTAGGAATGGTCAGAAACATGACAGCTGGGGTTCAATGCCAAGAAGTGCAAGGTAATGTACTTCAGAGCAAAGAACCAGGGGAGGGACTATCAGCTGGGAGGGGTACAATTGGGTAGCCCCATGGAGGAAAAGGATATGGGGTACTTATAACAGGGAGCATGCACAACTTTACTCAGTGTAGGAAGGTGGCAGTGAAGGCCAACAAGATGCTGGGGTGCATAGTGAGGGGAATCTCCTCCAGAAGTAGGGAGGTAGTCCTCCCACCTTGTACAGGTCACTGGTCAGGCTGCACCTGGAGTACTGCATGCAGTTCTGGCACCCGTTCCTGAAGAAGGATGTCAGATTGTTGGAGGTGGTGCAGTGTAGAGATACAAAGATGATCCAGAGATTGGAGGGCAAGTTCTATGAGGAAAGGCTGAGCGAGCTAGATATGTATTCCTTGGAGGAGAGGAGGGATGGGGGGACATGATTGAGACCTTTACATACTTGAAAGGGATAAACAAGATTCAAACAGAGGGGATCTTCCAATTAAGAAGAGGAAGGGACATGAGAGGGCCAATCTCAAACTGGAGGGGGGAAGATTCAGGAGGGAGGTAAGGAGACAGTTCTTCATGGAAAGGGTGGTGTCAAGTGGAACACTCTACCACAGGAGATGGGGGCATGTAAGATGGTGGGAAGTTTCAAGAGGGGATGGGACAGGTTGATGGTGAAGGTAAATCTAAGGGGGGAGATGTGGGAGAGGCATATATGAGATGAGGGGCTAGCTGTACAATCAAGCAGACTTGACAGACCATGAGGCCTATTTCTGCTGGCATTTTTCTATGTTCGTATGTACTGATTTGGTCATAAATACAGATAAAAATAAAATCATGATAGTACATAAAAAATCATTCAATTTTTGGATAGATAATGTCAAGCTGGAAGAAACAAATGAATGCACTTATCCTGGGCTCATGTTTAATAATGTTTTTTTCTTGGAAACAGCAAATGAATATACACAAAAAGGTCAAGCAGTGGTATATTAAAATTCAACAACAAATTTGGTGGTAGAACAGTAGCAGCAGCCTTAACAAACTCTGGTCAGAGCCAATATGGCTGTGGAGAGCTTTAGGAGCGGCAAGTGCAGTGAACAGAATATGCTGTGCTCTCACTGAACAGAAGTCAGCCGTAATACTGCAGCAATTACAGAACTGCGCATGCATGATACTCGCACATGTGCAATTTGCCCCAGAGTCAGCCTTGTGCAACATGGTGGTGTTGACATAACTATGTGTAACAAACCAGCCCCCTCAGGTTACTAGAATCCCATTAATACTAGTCATAGGCAGGTAGGAAAAGGCAGTTGGTGGGGAGGTCATTAGGGGCTTTCTACATAATGACATCATTGTTTACTCAGCTAGCCTGAGAGAAGGATGATTATGTCATTTAGAACTCTCACAGCAGCATAACCATTTTAGAGTCAGCTGCTCTTGGGGCGCTTAGAATGTTCATCAGTAAGTTCAAGTGTGGCAGATAGACTGGCAGGAGGTCTGCCATTGGGCTCTGTCAAAGGGAACCCTGGTATTTCTCACCCTAGTTTGATAAAATCTTCAGTTTGCCTGCAGGACTCTTTAGTTTCACTCCAGGGGGAGTGAGAGGGAATGCAGTTCTTGTGGATCCAAGGGGCAATCCCCTGAAGTTCCTGAAGTTCACAGCTGCCTTAAGGAAGAACAATGAGTAGAATCAGACAGGTACCAGAGAAAGAAAGGTGCCTTTTGTTCTTTCCATGTCTGGGAGGAAGGAACAACTAAACTCTGAGTACAGAATTTGAGACTGTTCTCTGATGGAGTTGTCTGAGGTGTGTGTGCTCTAGATAAGGCTAGGTCACACCGGTCAGGACATCTTTCAACACAACTGTGTTGAATTTAAAGTTAAAGTTGGGAGTCTTTAGCAATTTATTGAGGATTGGAAACTCATTTGGTGAAATCCTGAAGGAATGGCAGAGGCTGTTTGGAGCAAAGGGTAAGGAATGCCATCTAGAGTTTCTGGCAGGGCTAAATGGTTCATGGATGGGCACCAGTGTTCCCTGGGCAATGACCATGCACTTGGAGGATTTTAAAGGTGTGTGGTACATCCCACAGATATACACTTTGGAAATGGAAATGTGTGGAAAATGTTTAAAGTGTTTGGAACATCCCAAAGATATACACTTTAGAAGAGAGATAAAGATGTTTTTTTGTGAAAAACACTACTGCCTAGCAAAATGCCCTGCAAAAGAGAGTGTGCCTGTATTGCAATGATAAACATTTAGGGGACCACCCTTGCTTTAAGTTACATCTGTAAATAAAACCATACTGCAAAATCCCAGTTACTGCTTTGGACATTCCACTTGTTGCTTCTAATGTAAACGTTATTGGGGCTCCTCAGCAGATAGGTCTAGCATATGCCTAGGATCCTCTTCCCTGTACCTGGTTGTAAATAAAAAGGTCCATTTTAGTATGTACCCCCACCCCCATCCCCTAGATAATGAACCTGATATACACTCCAATGCTAGGGGTGGTACCATGAGTGTAGCTCTGCCAAAAGAAAATGGTATGCCATGTAGTTGTCAGTAGTTCTTTTAAGGGGGTGCCAGCTAGCCAAAGGTGGTGTGGGGGTTACATACATATGCACGATACTTGTGCATGCTCATGTTAAGTCTGTGCCACCATGTTGCACACAGAAGCTGTCACATCTGCACTTGCAGAAAGGAAAAGTAATGCACCAGGAAGTGGATATGTTTATGCAGGCTGCAGAGGGGAAAGGCTGCATAAACAGAATCACTGGAAACTATGCTGAAGCACTGGGGCAGAACATCAGACAGCGGTCCAGTTACATGCTTCCACAGTGCTCTTTTACAAATCTGATGATGGCATGACATCTGTGAAGCCTGGCAAATCCAACCATAAAAATCAAACTCAGGAGGAGACTATTAACAAACTAGAGATCTGGTCTTGGATTCGCTCGCCATCACAGTCATTTTCTTATTCTTTTCTAAGTTGTAATTTCTGGTAAATGTGCCTTAATCATATTGCTCTCAGTGCTGGTAGACTACTTCTGGTTTTCCCCTGATTGTATTAGGAGAAGGTAGTAGCAGTCTTTTTTTTTTTTTTTTTTACTTTCTATTTTTTCCGCCTTCCCTACCCCCTGCACTCCACTTCTTCTGGAGTGCCTGGCATCTGTCTCAGTTCCTTCCATACCTGGAGCCCCACGGTGGTCCCCCCATGTAGTCTTGGATTTCTCCCTAGGCAGGGATGAGGTGGGGCCCTTACACCCCGAACTAATGGCATTTCGCCGGGGCCACTGTGTGGGACAGGCAGGGAACCATTGAGGTCTGTGCTGGTGCACTGTCTACCCAAAGCGAAGGAGGTGTTTTTCACCATTTTTCCTGGGGGTGCCATGCACCCTGATGTCAAGGCGAGCTTCAACGACATCTGGCACACCCGACCCTCCTGAAATGCCAAGCACTTGCTGTACCCCACGCCTCTGCCTGGGGTCAGTCAAGTACTGGACCTTGTCCCCCTTCCTCCCTCCCTGGAGAAGGCGAGCAGTCCATGGATGCTCAGCCCTCTCCCCGCGGCAGGCCATCCAGCTTCCTGGGCTCATTCCCGAACCCAGATTGCTGGCGTTCCGAGCGGTAGCGCTACTGCTGTGCCGACGGGCCGGCCGGCAGTAGCAGTCTTGAAATAGTTGCTGCCAGTGTTGGCATGCTCTGAAAAAAGTGGTCCCCATGTTCATCTGCACATTTTAGAAATGACCGCTTGTGTTAAAGGGGACAGCAATTGATTACTTATGTGCAGCTGTTTGAAATGTCTCTGTTTTTATACATTATATTCATATCTCTAAAGGATCCCTATTTTAACTGCACCTGAATAAAAGCTGAAGCTGTCAGTTGTGTTTTGTTTTGGTTTTAGATTAATAGAACTGTTATTTAATACAACAACAGATTAGGTACATATGGACACATGTTGATACATGGACATATTAGGGTAACAGTATCTCAATTACAAGGGGGTCTGTGTTAGGTTTGGGTTTTGAATGTACACATACACAAGTCATCTGTTACAGAATTACAGATATATCATGTTTAAGATAGCATAAATTTGACTGCTCATGAGTAATATGGACTTATTATACACAGAGTTTAAGAAAAATGTATCTGAACAGTACACTGTGTAAAATTTGATTGACACCTCTGTGTGAAACAACTGGTGAATGCATAACTTACAATAGGGCAGTTTGTCTTTTAACCTATTTTTTACTTAACACATATATATTTTCATATTTATAAGACTTTTAACATTATTTACTGTGTATTGCTTAAAGAGCTACTGACACCTCAAAGAAAACTTTGAAAAACATATTAGGTAAAATTCTGCTTGTATTCCATATATATTCTAGATTTCTCCTCCCCATTATTTATTACTGAGAAAATGTGCATGAATACATGATTTTTATCCCTTGCAGTACTTTAAAGTTAATCTGCCTCTATAGCTTACTCCCTACTTCAAGTCATTATGCTCTGTTGTGACATCACAATCTGTTGCCATGATAGTAACTGTGATGTCACAAGCAGTACATTATGACCTCCGATAGGGTGACAGCAGCAGAAATAGATGAACTCTTCAAGAACAAAAAGCCTGTTTTCGTGCAAATAACCTCAGCAATAAATAATGGGGGGGAGGAATAAAGAACTAATGTGAAATACAAGCTGAACTTTATCTAAATATTATGTTTTGTTAAAGTTCTCTTGAAGGGGTCAGCTGCTCTTTAAGCTTATTTTTCCTTGTGTTTTTCATCATTGTCATTTACTAATGCTAGTACAGACACATACAGAGGGTTTTAAAATGAAACTTCAGTTGGTTTATAGCTTGTGTCAGGTAGTGAACTTCCAAGTCAGTGAAATTTGACCTTGGGATAGCTTTTTTTTGATGGAATTAATCCTGTCTTGGCAAAGTAATTTGCAAGGCTGAGGCTGTTTAGAAGTACAATAGGAGTTATGAAGAGTTATGCTAAACAAATGTAAATATATCTAAAAGTATACAACTTACAGATAATAAACCTATATGAAAGTTGTTCAGGACAACAAGACCTTTCAAATGAGTCTATTCATTAAGCTGTACTAATTACATTTTCAAAACTATGGCCATCTGATTACCTAAATTTCCATTTTTCATCACAATTTTCACTTTTTGGATGGCTATATTTAAACAAATCTAATGAATTCAGATTAGTGACTACCCTCGTTTGAAAGGTCATTGTATCCTGAACAGCTTTCATGTTGGTTGTATATAGGTAACTTGTATACTTCCTGAGATATTTACATATGTTTGGCATGACTCCTACTGTGTTCACTCAGAGAGAAAAAAAATGAGGTTGTTTGGAAGACCATATTTTACAACATATAAAGAATTCAGATTAGTGAGTACCCTCATGAGAAAGATCTTTGTGCCCTGAATAACTTTCCCATTGGTTGTTTTTGTGCACCTTGAATAATTTTAAAGATATTTAGATTTGTGTGGAAGGTGTGCACATTTGCTCTCAGAGAAAAGCAGCTTGGAGTTCTGTGTCCATCATTCTAATTAAACAGAAAGAAGGGAGTGCTTCTTTAACTGCCATGGAGATTTGCAGAATGGAAGGATACACTGAAAACTCCTAAAAGATGTGTTCCACAAAAACACCTTTTTTCAAGGGAAAGCAGGATGGCTGTAGGCTCCGCCCACAGCCATGAAAATGATAAATACATAGGCATTGGCACAGCTATTACGTGCCACCATGTAGGAGACAAATTAGAATGACCTCTTGAAAAATGTTACAAAAAGCTATTTAAATCTGCAAAAATCAATACCTGGAAATTTTACTGAATAAGAAATTTGATACTGTTGGCTTGTGTTTGTAAGACAAACATTACTTAGTACTGGGAAAGGATAGCTGTGATATTGGGCAGTATGGAAGATCATCATTGCACCAACATACAGCCAATTGTTAAAAACTCATCTTATAGATACCGATAGTGCTCTGTGACCAAGTTAAATCAAAACTGAGTTAATCTAATACTGAATAAAGTAATTATAGTTATGTTTTTAGAAAAAAATATTTAAAATAAATTATCACAAATCTTCAGATTAGAACAATTCCAGCAAAATGTTGTTCTGGTATGGTTCCAAATAATATGTTTGAAAACAGATATAATAAGAATCCAGATATTACTGTATATGCACAGTTTATTGCATGAACCGTTAGAAGATTTAGTCTGTGTTGTACTGGTGTGTCCTGTATACAAAAAAACAAAGAAGGAAGCAGAATGGTAAATTACTAGAGAATGAAAGATGTAATAGAGAATCTGTAGTAGTGTTCTTATCTACAACAGAGAACAAAAATAGCCTTATATGAGTGGGTTATCCTTTGAAAGATATTTTAAAAATGAAAAGGAAAAATGTAATCAGATACTAAATAGGAACTATGATGTGAAACAACATATTTTCTTTTTCCTTATTCTTCTATATATAACAATGGATAGCTACCATATCACACAACCTGCTGTCACTTCCCTTTATACTATGTTTTTTAATGTATATGTGTATTTTTTCATGAGAAATTGATGTCTAAATTGTAATATCTTATGACATACAAACATACTAAAAAGCCAGCAGAAGAAGGCCATTTGGTCTACCTAGTCTGCTTGGTAAATGATGCAAAGTCCATGGCTTACACCAATGTCCCTGCCTCCTCTGTGGCATTCCTTCTTTCCCTGCTACCTCTCCATGGTCCCATGGGTTCTCTTTGTGCTTGTCGTAGTCCATCTTAAAGGCCCCTACCATCTTCACTGAGATCACCTCTTCTGGCAGCACATTCCATGTGGTCACCACCCTCTCTGTAAATAAAATGCTTCCTAACATCCCTCCTAAACCTCCACCACCCATCAACTTAAAGCTGTGCCCCCTTGCAGGTCTGTTGTCACTTAATTTAAAGAGACCATCTCTTTCCACTCTGTTAATCCCTTTCAAGTATTTAAAGGTCTCTATCATAACCCCCGCCTCTCTCTCTCTCTCTCTCTCTCTCTCTCTCTCTCTCTCTCTCTCTTCCTCCATGGAGTACATTCATAGGGCTCCCAGCCTTTCCTCTTAGGACCTATTCTGCTAACCCATGATCATCCTTTGGACCCTCTCCAGCAAGTTGATGTCTCTCTTGTTGTATGGATTCCAATACCTTACCCCATATTCTAAATGTGATCTTACCATTGACCTGTACTCTGTCTACTACTGAATTCCCTGGTTATACACCCTAACATCTTGTTTGCCTTTGCAGCTGTCTTGTTACACTGCATCGAGTGTTTCAGGTCTGTAGTAATATCCACACCCAGATCCTTTTCTTCCTCTGAAGCAGTTACTTAGACCCCCCCCTCAGGAAATTCTCCTTCCTAGGATTCCTGGTCCCAATGTACATCACTTTGCATTTCTTGGCAATGAAGCCAAGTTGCCAGATTCCTGACTACCTCTCAAGTTTACTGAGGTCCTCCCACAGGTCCTGTATCCTGTCATGTGTGCCAGCCCTCCAACACAGTTTGGTGTTATCTGCAAACAGGAACATCTTGCCCCTACTGCCTTCCCCAATGTTACTTATGAAGACATTGAACAATACTGGCCCAGCACCAGACCCCACTGGTGACATCCTTGGTGTGGATAACTGTCCCCCACCACCACTCTCTGGGTTCTGCTTCTCAGACAGCTGTCTACCCACCTTATTATTTTCACCCCTACCCCTAGATCTACCAGTTTCCTGATCAGCCTCCTATATGGCATATAATCAAGGCCTTGCTGAAGTCCAGGTATATGATGTCCACTGTCTGGCCTCCATCCACCACTCTGGTGACAAGTCAAAGAATTCAATCAGGTTTGTTTGGCATGATCTGCCAGCCACAAACCTGTGCTGCCTCTCATCCTGAAGATCGTTCTCTTCTATGTACCTCACCAGTCTTTCCTTAAGTATATTCTCCATGAGCTTACATACTATCAAGGCCAGACTGACTGGCCTGCAGTTCCCCGGGTCATCCTTGGGTCCACTTTTGTGGAGAGGCACCACATGTACTGTTCTCCAGTCCATCAGCACCATGCCTGACTCTAGGGATCTATTGAAGAGATCTGCCAGTGGTCCCTCAAGCTCCTTTGCCAGCTCTTTCAGCATAACTGGAAGGAGGGGCATAGCAGTCTCATGAAAAGGAAGGTTTTTATAGGTAAACAAGGATAGGAAGTGAGGCGTAGTACTTCCAAGTTTAAGGGCACCGGGAAGTATAAAGTGCACTTTCCACAAGTATTAGTGAGCCATACATTAGTAAGATGTGCCACAAGGTAAAGTGTTGAATGGACTTAAAGAAGCAGGACTTAGAGGAAGAGTGGCAGGAGTGGGCCACTCTGCTTGAGCAAGGTGGACACAAAACTAGAGGAGAATGAAGTACACTAAAAGAAATATATTTGCTCCCCATCTACTCACATCAGAAACATACACTAGCCCCATGTTTGAGTAGGCAGGCAGATGGGAGGGAGAGCTTGTCTGCTGCAGAGGGTGTGGGGCCACCATCTTTCAGAGACTGCTCTGGATGCATTGAGGATAAGGATAGCACAGGCAGCTAAGGGGAGCCACATCTGAAACCACTGCAGAGAAAAGTCATACAGTATAACAAAGAGCTGATGTTAATGGGCACTTAGATAGCATAAAAAGGTGAGGCTTGGGTCATAGGATTATTCTCCACAAGTTGTTTTAGGTTTTATAAAATAACAGTAAACCCTTCAGCCACTAATGTTTTGCATAGCCTCCCTGTGCACTTTCTCAAGGCATCATGGTTTCCAAAAACATAATGGGAGATTGCATGAAATGTTGGCAATCGGTGGGGTGAGTGTTACTTTTTAACAAATGAAACAACTTGTGGAGAATAATCCTACAACTCAAGCCTTTTCTTTTTGTGCTAACCAAGTGTCTGTTGAGCCCTGATCTTTGGTGTACTGCATGCACAGAGCATGCTCAGTTTGTAAGAGGATTAAGGCCGTTGTTGATGCAGTCACTGTTCTTAGAAACAAATTGAGATTCCTGAGTAGCATCTTATGGCAGGGTGCCATGGTGTCTGCAGCTCCACTACCTCAGAAACCCCACAGGGACCAAGAAGGTGGATGGACTGTGGCAGGATGGGGATGGAGAAGAGTGGTAGGTAAACTACTGCCAGAGGTTTGGGATTCCCAGGTTGGGAACCAGTTGTCTCCACTAGTGAGATTGATTCAGGCTGCTGACCCACAAGGAAAAGCAGCACTGGAAACCCAGAGAAATGAGGCTGCACCTAAAAGGAGTGTGCCACATGGAGCAGAACATGATAGGAGCAAGAGGTGAATTTTGATGTTTGGAGACACCATAGCTAGAGGTACGGGGAGGCTGGTGTGCACTACTGGCTGGGAAGAGAGGCAGATCCATTGTATGCTAGGGGCAAAAGTGAGCAAGGTGCTCCCATGGCTGT
Organism: Neoceratodus forsteri; assembly: GCA_016271365.2. Lineage (NCBI taxonomy): Eukaryota > Metazoa > Chordata > Ceratodontiformes > Ceratodontidae > Neoceratodus > Neoceratodus forsteri. The sequence goes on along the minus strand of CM057455.1, from coordinate 1,546,367,039 downwards.
AGAAACTCACCATGGTAGGTGAGGGAAAGTCAGATATGGTGATCAATATGGTGATTCATAGAGGTACCAAGGACCTGGTTGCAGCAGTGCAGATAGGGTAAAGGACAGTTTCTGTGAACTATGCAGGAAGATGAGGGTAGTTGCTGAGACTGTAACCTTCTCTGAGGTTCTACTGGTGCCACATGAGGGTAAGAACAGACAAAAGAACATTTATGAGTTTAACATGTAGCTAAAGGGCTAGTGTGAGGAAGGAGGATTTTTTGTTTTGGGAGCATAGGATCATTCTGGGAGGAGCGCTGGTTGTTCACCAAAGAAGGTCTGAATCTGAGCAGGGATAGCACCAGCATTCTAGGGTAGAAGATAGATGTGAGTATTAGCAGGAATTTAAACTAGGAAGGGGGAGCAGTATTAAATGACTAGTCTTAATACATACAAAAGTACACAGAGTGAAAATGGCTCATCCACAATGCACAGAGAAAATGAATATCCTCTGTGTAATGATAGTCACATAAGCAGAGTACATAAACATAGAGGGAGGAGGGAACAGGGAAAAGGGATGGGGAGCCAATCATGAGGGAAAGACAAACCTAGAGTATGAAAGGTAGTTTTAATTAATGTGAGGAGTCTTGGGAACAAAATGGAAAACCTCCAGGTGGTGGTGGTAGAAGCCCAACTAAATACAGTAGCAGTCATGGAAACATTGGCAAAGCAAAACCATGACTGGTACATCACTCTCCTGGGATATGCACTATTCAGAAGGGACAGGGGTATGGGTAGAGTGGGATGGGTGGCACTATAAATTAGTAACAGCACAAAAGTGACAAAAGACATGGATCTGAGAAGGAAGGGGGTGGAAACAATATAGGTGCAGCTAGTTATGTTATGTTAAAACTTTATTTTTATACAGGAACAAATGATTAGCTCCAAAAAGACACTGTTTACAATCAAGTCCTGTTAAATAAATTCATAGAAATACACACCAACAAACTTACATACAACAATAATAAACATATTAAATAACATTAACAAAAACATGCACATACATTCTGCAAATGTTCAAATAATTTACCTTTAAAACTGGACAGGCTAGCTATATTTTTTAAGTGTTTAGGCAATTTATTCCAAGAAGAAGCAACTCTATTGTGCAATTTCAGTTCCCCTATTTTACTACAATATTTAAATTGTGGGATCCTATTCTCTGAATTCCTTGTACAAAAGCTTTGATTATCTGAAGATTGAAACATAACATTCTTAGCCAAAGGATGAGTACTATTCGCATATATGATCTTATGACAATTAATTAACCATACATAATTTCTTTGAGCATCAGGATGCAACCAATTCAATTGATTATATAACGTGCAATGATGCATTTTATATTCACCTTTAACAATAAATTTACCCAATCTGTAAGCTGTTTGATTAACTTTTTTTAATACTCTCTGAGAGGAGTTCATATAAATCAATGCTCCATATTCAGGTACCGGCATCAGCATTTGTTTAATGAGTTTATCTCTAGCTAATTTAGACAGAGCTCCTGTTAATCTTCTGAGGGCACCCAATCTTTGATTAACTTTTCTGACTTGGATATCAACATGGTTTTCAAAAGTCAAACGGGAATCTATGTACAATCCCAAGTATCTATAACCTTTTACTTCCTCAATTTGTGTACCATTAGATAAGTGGATGTGTAACTGTGACTCAGTATTCAATTTATGCCCCAAGCAAAACTTCATACACTGGGTATTCTTCACATTAAGTAAGAGATCAGAGTCACCCATCCACTGCTCCAATTGAATTTAATCTCGCTGTAACTGTTGTTCCATAATTCCTACACTCTCTGCCGAGACCATTAAGACCGTAGCATCATCATATAATCTGATATCTCCATATTTTATTGTTTGCACCAGGTTATTAACATAAACATTAAGCATCAATGGGCTGAGTATCAACCCCCTGAGGTACATCATGATTTATTTCCTCAAGGCTCGTCACTGAGTTACCGTTAATGACACACTGCCTACGATTTGCCAAATATGATGCCATCCATGTTAATGGTCCTTCATCCACCTCAACTAACCAAAGTCTTTCTAATAATTTTCTGTGCTGAACTAAATTGAAAGCTTTACTGAGGTCCATGAACACTGCCCCAGTACTTTTCCCCTTATCCAGTGGTGTTACTACCTGGTTATGGAAATCCAGTAGGGTGGTGTTCATGGATCTTCCCAGTCTAAACCCATGTTGTTTATCTGTAAGAATTGCATTTGATTCCATATAATAACTAATTTAAGAATGGACACTATGTTCTAAAATTTTTGATAATATAGGAAGTATCGTTATTGGGCTATAATTAGATGGTACACTACTATCTCCTCCTTTATAAATCAGAATTACTTTACCCATTCTCCGCACATCAGGGACTATTGAACTACTAAGGCTCCAATTTAAAAAGTACGTAATTATAGGTGCTAAAATATCAGCACCTGCCTTGAGAAATCATGCCTCAATTCCATCTAAACCTTCTGCCTTACCTACATTTAAATTTTGGAGCTGTATTTGTACTTCATTTATGCTCAAAGAACTAAAACTAAACCTAATTGCTTGCTGTATCTCCTGTTTAGCTTTTAATTCAGCAATCAATTCAGTTATGAATATATCTGCTTTATGCTATTTTGGTAAGGGAATATTCAAGTCAGGTAATTTGAGAAAATAATTTATTGTAGTTGCAATTATTGCCGTTTCTTCAACTATACATCCCTCCTGTAACAGACTGTTCACCTTTATACTTTTATCACAATATTTTAAGTTAGAAATATATTTCCAAAACATTTTCTGGTCTTTTATCTTTTCTAATCTAGTTAAATGATATTTACTCTTTGCAATCCTAATGTTCTTTTTACATTTATTTCTCCATATTTTAATGCTTTCCCAATCCTGTAACTTCTTTGTTTTCCTAGCTTTTCGCCATACTCTATTTCTAATTCTAATTTTCTTTTTTAATTTATCTGTTATCCATGGATCTTCCCTAATTTTCCTCCTTCTTTGTACTTTGGGAGCATGCTTATGTATCATTGTTAATAGAGAATCATTGAGTTCCTGTACAGCCAAGTTGATATCAGGAATCAAAAATAATCTATTCCAATTAAAATTTCTAAGTGTATCTCTAAATTGAATCTCATTAAACCTTCTGTTAACTCTCTCCCAGTAGGTATTCTCATGCGGAACAAATAAAACCTAATTCTTTATTTTACATATTATAGGGTTATGATCATCAAGATTTATAGGCAGTACATCCCAATACTCAATATTCAAATCCTGAGAAACAAACAAAAGACCCAAAAGTGTTCCCTGATTGCAATAAAACGTGTTTCTAGTTGTTTTTTTCAATAATCTGCTTCAAACCCAAACACTCAGAAGTCTTCCTTAGCCTAATGCCTCTAGCCTGCTTCCAGTCAGCACTAAAATCCCCCGTAAAAACAATCTTTTTATCTTTTACTTTATCCATAAGAAAATCTGAAAAGGTATCACAATATTTAAGTTTTACTTTTGAGGGAGTATAAAACACCCCCACAATCAATTTAATATTAAGCAATTCAATCATTAGGCAATCTATTCCTTCATTACTATCTGTTAGTAGCATCTGATAAGGGCCAAGATTGTCTTTTAAATATATCATCACTCCTCCACCCCTCTTTATCCTATCTGTTCTCTCTAATCTGTACCCTTTTAAATTAATCTCATCATTACTAATTCCCGAGTGAAGCCATGTTTACTGATACTGTAATCATGTCATAATTCTTATCTGATACCCAAACTCTAAACTAATCAATTTTATGTACAATGCTTCTTACATTCTCTTGGAATAAAGTAATACTTCCAACATTCTTAGGACCTGGATTAACTTCAGTGTCCCCACTCTGCATCACCAAACATGTACAAACTAAGCTTCTAAAACCTAAATTATTTATTTTACCGTTATGTTGCATAGGACTCACCTGTCTAGTGAACTTATGTTTTTCATTAGTAAAGTGGTTTCTCCTTGTGTTAAAATTATATACAGGTATGTCTGGGTAGAAAATCCCCCCCAGAGTTACAAACCCTAAACATTTACTAACACTATTACATTCCTTCATGTTCACTGTAATATCACTGCACAAACTCCCCACAGCAACCAATACCCCATATAGAAACATAGACTTTGACGGCAGATAAGGACCGCTTGGCCCATCTAGTCTGCCCATTTCCCTACCTACAGGATAGGCCGCAGATCCTAGTTAACCAAGAGCTTATTTCTTCCTACCCCCCACAAGAATTGCCTTATGTCTGTCCCATGCATTCTTGAATTCTCCCACAGTTTTAGACCCCACAACCTCCTCAGGAAGGCTGTTCCATGTATCCACTACCCTCTCTGTGAAATAATACTTCCTCACATTGCCCCGAACCACCCCCTCTATCTTTAAATTGTGTCCCTTGTTCTTGCATGTCTCTTTTTCTGAAAGATGCTACCTCTTGGGCTTTGTTGATTCCACTGAGGTACTTAAAAGTTTCATCATGTCCCCCTCTCCTTCTTTCCTCAAGGGTATACATATTAAGTCCTTTAGTCTCTCCTCATACGGCTTCTCTTGCAGACCCTGCACCATTTTAGTTGCCCTCCTCTGGACTGCCTCTATCCTGTCTATGTCCTCTGTGGAGATGGGGTCTCCAGAACTGGATGCAGTACTCCAGATGGGGTCTCACCAACTGTCTGTACAGAGGGATAACAACTTCCTGTTTTCTGCTGCTGATGCCTCTCCCTATGCATCCCAGTATACCCCCAGCCCTCCCTACTGCCTTCTCACATTGTTTGCTAGCCTTAAGGTCATCTGATATGATTACCCCCAAGTCCTTTTCCTTTTTTGTTGTTGTTACTACCTCCCCCCCATTGTGTATTCTTCCCCTGGGTTCTTGTATCCCAAGTGCATTATTTTGCACTTCTTTGCATTGAATCCTAGATGCCATACTTCTGACCATTCCTCCAACCTTGCCAAGTCCCTTCTCATCCTTTCCACGTCTCCTTGTGTATCAGCCCTGTTGCAGATCTTTGTGTCATCTGCAAAGAGGCATACTTTTCCTTCCAGTCCCTCTGCAATGTCACTTATGAAGACATTAAAAAAGGACTGGACCCAATACTGAACCCTGCGGTACCCCACTAGTAACCCCTCTTTCTTCAGAGTGGACTCCATTTACAATTACCTTCTGTGTCCTGTTGTCCAGCCAATGCTTTACCCCAGGCTACCACCCTGGGACCCACACTGGGACATGCGTGCAAGCAACATAAAAAGCCACTTGTGCTAAGGAATTTAGCAAATGCACGAGGCACTGCTATATATGAATACTATCTGACTTGCTGACAGCTCAGTGAAAATAAAACAGTCAGGAATAACTTGTGATCCAATGGTATCACTCAAACTCCTTGAGTGTCACCTCAGACTGGGTACTGACAATCTCATCTGTGAAGTGGATGAGCACTGTACTCATGTGCAAGGATGGCTTTACCAATGTCTTGCTGAGGGATTAAAAGAAAAAGTTTGGACTGACGCATTACTTGACCCAATGCAAAACTTGCAGCAGCGTTAAGTGAAAATCACAGGAAGGTACGATTCAACTGACATAACAATGTATATCAAAAACAACAATGCATCAGTAAACTGGCAATTCATGAAACTGAGTTTATCTGTATGCCAGTCTGTAAGCTTCTCTGTCTATCATTCCATCTAGCTATGTAAGTAATAACACCTGACAGGGTGGGCTTTATTGGGATATAAGGGACTGCCCAGGCACATAATGAGGCCCGACATCGCAGTCGGAGGGCCTTATAACCCCTGTAAGGTCTGTTATATCCCATAATGCCATCCTGGATGGGTATTATTACACTTAGAAAATAAATGGGCATGTGTGTGAATTTTTATGTAAGTAATAAAATATCCTTTTGAAAACTCATAGAAACTATAAAAAAAACAACGTTTTGTAAAGTAGTCTCTGTTTGTGTGCTGTTTCATTTAGTGTTGTCACCTCCCACACCACAGATGTAACTGAGCCATTCTGTGCAGTGCCCCCTTTCCACCTGTAGAATAAGAGAATGAGTTTTTTATCCCCAGCTGTGGGCTGATACACTTTTTGTATTAAGGCCCGGAAAAAAAAACACGAGTTCATTTATGTCTGTGCTCATCCTGCATTACTTTTTTTCAGCTTGATGAGTGATAAACAGGCACGTGACTTTGTGCAACATGTAAGTAAGGTCTGCAGCATTATTTGGACAGAGGTCAAGTGAGCTGGCATCATTACATAAAGGTAAACTGTAAACACATTTTTTTTCTCTAAGGGGTGTCCAAGGTATATTTTGTGTACAGCAGTGTAAATATTTAATATAAGCAGGACTCAGAAGGAAAGTCGGGAACTTTTAGTTTCAGGGAGGTCAAGCGAGTTGGCACCATGAAAGAAAATGTAAGCGTTGAAAACACAGTGTCTTTCTTTTTTCTGTGGTGAAGAGGAATGGAGGTAGCTCAGAAGTCAATATGAAGCTGTGAGTTACTGGCATTTTTGTAGAGAGTGGTGGTGGTGGTGGTGGTGGTGGGGCTTATTCAGTAACAGAAAAAAAAAATGTCGGCTACTCGGTGTCAGAATTTGGGGTGCCCAATAATATTATAAGTAATGGGGCACCCCAAATTGGCACTTGTTTTTTACCGGGTGTTGTTAAGAAATAACAACACTGGTGGTGGGGTGTCTTAGCCAATCAGAGTGCAGCATTTCATTTTCCCATTTTCGTAGTGCATTTAAAAGATGTACAAAGTAGCCGTCCCAGTGGTGCTGAGGGCTGAGGCACTGGTCACTGCACCTCACACCACGCCGGCGACCTGCATTCAGGAAAGAGCACAGGTTGCCGTGGGTTGGCAGGGAAAGAGGTGGATCAAGCATCCGAGGAACTGCTTTCCATCTCCGGGGAGGGGGGGGCACCTTTGGTCAGTGCACATCTGGCCCCTGGCGGAGGCTGCGGGTTGGGGCAGCACTGCTCACACAAGCGGGCGGGAGCCTGGCAGATGCCTGGTGGGGGTACGCACAGATACGTGCATGTGCCTGTCACTGGCATCATTGCATGCCAGGGCTCTCACTGGGGGAGAAAAATGTGAAAGGCTCTGGTGGCTGGTCATGGCGGCTTGATAGCTGTCCCCTGGCACTCCGCTCCCTGAGGTAATACCCTGAGCCACATCCTGTTCGGGATGGGTAAGTAGGGGTCTTCCTGTTGCCCCACCATGGGGGTTAAGCTGTGGGGGCTGCAAGAGTGAGGGACTGATGGGAGCGGAGGCCAAGGACGGCGGCTGCAATAAGGAATGCTGACCAAGGCCAGGGAGAGATAGAAAGTGAAAGCCAAAAAAAAAAAAAGATGCACAAAGTGGTTTTACCGGTGTCACTACCTTTTATTTTAATTTGCTATGATGTCTGCTTTGCATTGTCCTAATTTTAGATGCAGTCCAATAGCAAGTCAAGTTATCAACCCCTTCTCATATGATCTGGCCATTAGCCAGCCAGAGGTGAGAATCATATTGTTGTAAACATAAACTCGATCTATCTCAATTCATTAATTTTTTTTTGTTTTGTGAATGAAACATGATGCAAGTGCATTCTTACTGTTGGTCACTGCTGTATGTGTGGGAATGGGGCTGTGCCAGGTGCTGGAGAATATCAACTTGTACCTCTCAATTTGATGGTAATTTTGGTTGATGTGGCAAAAAAGTTGTGTGTCTGTCACTATATTTTATTGTTTTTTAATCTTTTTTTTCTGAAGTTGATGATCTTAGTGAGCGTTCGTAGGTACGGATCCCTTGATAATTTCAATAAGCAGCCATATGCCACTGTGCTGCCATCCGTATGTGCAACCAATGGTAGTAACCGCTAACCTTATTAGCATATTAGCCTTCTTGCCATGTTCTTTCATTCATGTATTTACATCACTCCCCAAATGGCCCATTACTATACAGTATATAAAGTATCAGCAACATGGTATTGCATTACCCCCCCCCCATCCTGGCACAACAATGCACCCCCAATACATACACAGTTGTGCTTGCTTCCCTGGGTGAAGACTCTTTGTGATATCTTACTTTGAAGAGCAGGGAGTAGCAGACCACTGAAATTAAGAGTCATCTGTTTAAAGCCTTTTTTAGATGTCATCTTGAGTGCGATCAAACAAACCACAACAGAAACGTGTTTTTTGGTTAGAGTCCCCACATCTGCTCCATAGTAGTGGATGTTTCTTGAGTTCCAGTTGTACCCTCCCTACTCACAGTCCACCAACTGAGAAGTTATTCTGAGTCATCTTGGAAAAGCTCACCACCACATGACATGCACTTCAGGGTGCAGCACAGTGACTACCCTCATTATCATCTCCAGTAAAAGTGTTATTCTTGGCAGGGAGGGGGGTGGAGACCACCACAGATTGGGACTGTAGTCTGGCACTTTAGTGATCATGCAGGAGTGTTACTGACACAAACACCCCAAGTGAGCATCATTACTCTTTGTGTACCAAGTGACCGGTTGAGCTGCAGTGTGACAGTGTCTCAGTGAACAGGTGTCTGTGGTGGGGTTTTGGACATCGATCACCTGGTCTATAACTTAGTTATGAGTTCTACCTCCCACAGTCAATTAGTTTATGCACAGTCGCAACTGAATATTAACCCAGAGAGAGCAGAGAGCAAATATTTGTTTGTATGCAAGTGTCGGTTTGGATGTCAGTAAAAAAAAAAAATGTATTACCACCTTCATAGCATGACACAGCTAAGAATCGATTGCTTGCATTTATATGCTCCTGAGACAACCTTTTAAGCATACCAAAATTATAATGGGAATTGCTGCTATCCCTGGATCCCCAACCAGAAATAAACCATGCCACTGCTTGTTAAGTTTGGATGCTCGCTGGCAACATTTATTAGTAAGACAGCATAATATAAATCATACATTACATCCCATTCGTTCTAACATTTCATATTTACAGTTTGGACATGATAGTCCCATATCACATATAGGACATAGCAGTCCTGTCTTCCCTCTTGAGTGGTTCTTCTTTTTGCTCTGCTCTTCTTCCGCCCTTGCTTCTTGGGGTCTGGACACTCTGATCCGGCCCCCCCCCTTTTAGCACCATAAACTGGGTACCACCTTATCCAGACCACTCACCCCCACTAGGTGAGGACACATCAATCCATCCCCTAGTTCTATGTCCCTCTCCCTTCCCCTGTTACTCCCATACCTGGGTTCTTTGTCCCCAGCATGCAGTGCCTACCCTCCCTGCCTAACTGCTCCCCTTTTCCCTTCTTGCTCCCCCTTCCCCCTTTTGTTCTCCTTCCTAATCTCTGTGTCAAGGGCTCCACCCAGCCCCTGGCCTCCTACTGCTCCTTCTCAGGGCTCACCTGGCCCTTGCTGGCCACCCCTGTACCCTCGCCTGTCTTATTGCCTATTACACACACCCCTTTTTACCTGCAGCTGGGCGGGTGGGTGAGGAATTACAGCAAGAAAAGAGGGCTATCCCTGGGCTACCTGTCCTTAAGAAGCCTCAAGTGACCCTGCACCTGCCCCCCCTTGGGCTCCTCCCCCTTGGCCAGTAGCCAACGAGCAACCTGGTGGTCATACCCCTTCTGATGTCATAGCCCCTCCCCACCCTGTCCCCCCAACTTTTCTCCACCTTTTATTTCTGGCCGTCTCCCAGGACAACCTGGCTTGCCTTTCATTGGCAAGCCCCACTGTCCCTGGATCCTCAACCAGAAATAAACCATGCCACTGCTTGTTAGGTTTGGATGCTCGCTGGCAACATTTATTAGTAAGACAGCATAATATAAATCATACATTACATCCCATTCGTTCTAACATTTCATATTTACAATTTGGACATAACAGTCCCATATCACATCTAGGACATAGCAGTCCTGTCTTCCCTCTCAAGGGGTTCTTCTTCTTCTTCTTGCTCCGCTCTTCTTCCATCCTTGCTTCTCGGGGTCTGGACACTCTGATCCGGCCCCCCCGTTAGCATTATAAACTGGGTACCACCTTACCTGGACCACTCACCCCTGCTAGGTGTGGACACATCGATCCATCCCCTAGTTCTATATCCTTCCCCCTCCCCCCGTTACTCCCATGCCTGGGTTCTTTCCCCAGCATGCAGTACCTACCCCCTTCCCTGCCTAACTGCCCCCCTTTCCCTTCTTGCTCCCACTCCTTCCACTGCCCCATCTCCAGCTTGCGACAGAAGATGGTGCTCCCCCCTTGCGGATTAACCCCTCAACCCTTTTTTATTGATGTCCCCAACTAGGTCCCTGAAGGGGCGGAGGAACAGGCTCATGAAGAACTCTGTCAGGTGAACCCTGTCCCTCGGTATACTGCCTCCTGTTCATACAATATGTCCCTGTGTTGAATGTGAACTCCCTCCATCTCAATCACTGCCCTGGTCACCTTCCTATTTAAGCACTTCTGTGCCACCTCTATAGCTTTTGTCCACTTGTTTCCTCTCCACATCCTCTGCGAGGTGATTTCCGACCAGCCTATCACTACCCGGGGCCACCAACTCTTCACTTTCTCCAAGTCTACAATGATGTCCTTCATCAAGGACCCCCATCGTATTGACCCCAAATCATTGCCCCCTAAATGTATTATGACACCGTCTGGTCGGCCCCACTGCATCTGCAGCTCCTTCAGCAGGGGTAGCAGCTGCTCTCACCTCATGCCTCTCAGGCCCTTCCATCTCACTCTGGTGTACTCCGTTCCTTGGTGCAGTCATGCCCCTATCCTCATAGTGGCTGCAAACCTCTCTGCCCAATATATGAAGGAGTGCCCCACGATCCACACCTGTCACTTGGAACCTGCTGTGGGGAGAGAAAAAAGGGGCCATTAGTCATTGTCGACACCTCACATATCTCCTGTAGCAATCAGACTTCCATCTCCCTATTCCTTTGACCTCGGCTTCCCCTGCCCCTGTTGCCGGCACCTCTGTTGCCGCCCCAATCCTAAAAGAGTGCAGGGCAAACACGTGGGGTCCTCACCTGCAAATGCCACCACTGTTTTTAGTACCACCCCCACTTGGAATCCCATTGCCTGGGAACCATCCCCGTGCAGGAACCAGGCCCCTTTCTAGCGGCCCCATATCCTCTTATACTCTGTCATGGCCTTTACTGCACATACCTCCCATTCTGCTTATCTGCATATCTCAATGGTGGTGCTCCTTCCCCTCTGGTCCATCTTGGACCTCTGTAACCTGATGACCACCTTATCTGTTTCCCACCACACATCATGCTCCTGCAGGCCCCCCATGGTCACCCCTCTTTTGAGCACCACCATCTCCCCCACCCGGAAGGCTCCTCTTGCCATGATTGCAAATATGGCCCGGAACAGACATGCCTCGTTTGCTGACTGGCTTACGTTGTCCAGGGCCCATACCACCTTCAGGAGTAGAGGGCCCTGTATGGGACTTCTCTCATCCTGCCTCCTGCCTTGTCCCCTCTGACATCTCATGACCATCCGCTTGATGGCCCCGCTGCTTGTGGCGTCCAACCACCCCCGTTCCTGGCAGGCCCAGTTGATACCTGCCAGTTGTACCCCCATGGTCGTGTGGGCTGCCCCTTCCTCCCATTTTCTTACTATGTACTGCATGACCTGCTCTTCCCTTACCGGTTCCCCTGTCCCCCAACCCCAACCTGCTCGAAATCCTCGGAAACTCTCCCAAGCCCTTTTACAGGCCCTCAGGGTGTTAGGCACCCATGATCCTCTATACAATGCCCAGGCTTTCTCTTTGCAACCTCCCACATCCAACCTGGTACCTTGGTCTGGGTAGGTGTGGCCTGGGGTGCCAACTCCCGGAAACATCTCATCTGAAAATGAGAGAGACAATCAGCCAACTCATTCCGAACCCCCTCTATGTGTTGCACTCTGAAAGACAGGTTCCGTCCCAGCCCCAGAAACACCAGACTCCTCATGATCCATCCCACTGAGTCTGTCCGGCCACTCTGCCTGTTAATCACCTCTACTACTCCCTTATTATCGCACCAGAATGAAATGCGCCACCCCGCCATTTGCTCTCCCCAGATCTCCAAAGCTACCCAAATGGGAAAGATTTCCAAAAACTTGATGTCTTTAGTCCATCCCCATTCTTTCCACTGGACTGGCCATCCCTCCGAGATCCATTCTCCTTGAAAATAGGCCCCCAAACCCAAATCCCCAGTCGCATCTGTGTACAGCTCGAGGTCCATGTTATGGGCCCATTGCTCTTGCCAGAATGTCACCCCACTGTATGACTCCAGAAAGACCTCCCAAACCTGAAGATCCTCCCGCACTCCTTTGGTGATATTCACCCAATGATGAGGCAGCTTGGCCTTGCCTGTGACTCTGCCCAGTCTCCTTGTAAATGCCCAGCCTGGGCTTATGGTCATGCAGGCAAAATTAAGGTGCCCCAGCAGCTGCTGTACCTGTACTAGCGGCACCCTCCTCCTCCCCCCCCCACCAGTGCTAACAAACCTTTTAATAGGGACACTTTTTCCCCTGGCAAGTGGAAACACTCCTGCTTGGTGTCTATATCAATCCCCAGGAACTCCAGCCAGCGGGCTGGCCCCTCTGTCTTCCCCACTGCCAATGGGATCCCAATGACCCCGCACATGTCCCGAAAGTCCTCCAGCATCTGCTGGGCCTCCGCCTGGCTGTCACCTATCAATAGAAATTCATCCAAGCAATGGACCACCCTCTTATGCCCATATCTATGCCCAAACAACCACTACATCCATGAGCTGAACATCTCAAAAGTTGAGCACGCCACTGAGCACCCCATGGGCATGGCTTGGTCAAAATACAACCTGCCCTCAAATTGGAAACCTAGCAAATCCCAGTCCTCTGGTCAGACTGGTAGCAGCCAGAAGGCAGACTTGATGTCCGTCTTCACCAGCCATGCCCAATCAGCTGCCTGGATTAACCCTACCACCTGATCCAGTGACGCATAGGATACCATGCTCAATGCCTCTGGGATCCCTTCATTCACTGACCCCCCATCCGAGTGTGACTGGTGGTGTATAAGCCGGAACTCGCTGGCTTGTTTCTGAGGCACCACCCATTTTGGTGACACACAGAATTCCTTGCAGGGGGGGCCGGCCAGCAGCCCCTCCACCCTCCCCGCCCTGACTTCCTTCGCAATCTTCTTCCGTACTATGTCCTCCTTCCATTTTACTGAGCCCAAGTTCTTCACCCACATCCCCACCCTCGGCCCCTCAAACCCCAGTGGAAAACCCATCTTAAAACCCATACATAACAGCTCCGCCCCCTCTTTTTTGGGTAACCCTCCATCCAGGCCTCCACCACCCCCGAGTTGACAGGGGTGAGGGCCAGAATATATCCCCACCACCCTTCACTTGCTCCTGATCTAATTCCACCCGTAGTTGGAGGCGTATCCTCCTCTCCCTGGGCCGCCTTTTCTCCTCCCAGATCCTCCCCATCCCCCCCCCGAAAGGACTGTTCCTGTGGTTGCCCCCCTGACTGCCCTCCTTTGTCACCACCTTGCCTGCAGCCCGTTGCCAGGTGCGAGCCCCCACAACATGCACAGGCATGCTGGAACTTGCAACTAGGCCAGGTGCATGATGCCCTGTTGTACGCCCAGCACGCTTTGGCCCCTGTAACCAGGGCTGCTCACTTCGCCTGGTCTGTCATCTGCCCCCCTGTTGCCACCAACAGCTTCCTGACCCATAGTTCCACATGGGTGCAATCCCATCTCAGATCACCCTTTGCCGTCATTCTCCTCCGGAATGCCTCGTCATACTTGAGCCACCCAAAACCCAACTTCGCTTTGTATGCTGTCCTTTATGATTCCAAGCCACATGCCAGCAGGATTGCCGTACCGCTGCTTCTCCAGTACCACAGCACACTATAAATTAGGAAGACGGCCTGCCATGTATCTATGCTTTTCCCCTTAAAGCAGGCTTCCTCGTTCTTGTAGCCCACCACCGCTAATGCCACTGCCATTTCCGACTTGCCCACTGACTCCCTTTGCTCATATTTTTTGCCTGTCTCCTCCTCTACCAATCCAAATATGTCCATGCACTCCCCCTTCCAGATCTTCTCCTTTATGGAGGCTGGTACGTGGTCACCCAGTGACCCAGGCGGCCCATCACATGCTTTCCACCCTCCATCCACGGGGCCTGCGCCGGGCGTCCCGGGTTTTTTCCAGTCCTTAATGGCCTTCAAGGCCCGCTCCAGCTTTGCCATCTCATCATCCCCCATATCCCTAACAAGCTTTCCATATACTCCTTTAGCTCTGTATCATTACTTATGTCCATGCCATCCTTACCCCCATCTGGTATGGGCCCTGTCGGCTCTGGGGTGGACTCAACCCCATCCTGGGCCCCCTAGGTGGGCTGGGCATCACCTGCCTCGGTCTCTTGTTCCCGTTACCAGTGCCAGCCCTCTCACCTCTCTCCTTTCTCTTTCTCTGGGCCTCCTCCTCTGCTTCCCTCTTCTTCACAGCCTCCACCAAGGTAGTCATCTGTGCCATAAGCTTCGCCACCTCCATCAGCATGGTCACGCTCCACACTGGGGCTCTCTTGGGTGCCATTCTTTCTGTGGGCCTGGGCTGCACAACAAGATGAAGAGATCATATCATCACTCCCACCTTGGCCCCTTGGGCCCACTCTCCCCGCACGCAGGCCTTTCATTCTATATTTATACATATATATATATTTTTTTTTTTGGACCCCCCCTGCTCCAAGCCCCTGTGCCCACCTCACCCTGGGTTCCACCCTGGGTCTTCTGCCTGCATGCTCTGCATGCCCCCACGGGAACGAGTCCCTCCAGCACCCCCTTTTTGTTGGCCTGCTGCGAGTGCCCCTTCAGGCCATTCCCCTCACTGCCATCGCAATGCAAACCCCAGTGGTCCACCTTTTTACCTTTCAGTAACCCAGTACTGACCCTGGGTCCCTTGCGCCATGCCAGAGGCCTAGCCTTCCACGCTCTGGGCACAGCCCACCTGTGGGCCCCCCACTTCCCCACTTGTTCCCTCCCCCACTTCTGCTTGCAGGCTTCCTTTCTGCTCCATTGAACCTCCCCACCAGCCGACCTGGGCAGCAACCCCTCTCAGGGGTCCTCTTTATTGTAATCTCTATTTAATTTTGTTGTTTGTTTTCTCCTTTTTTTTTTTTCTTTTCTTTTTTTCCCGCGGCCTGGTCTTTACCTGTCTATTCCCCCAGGGCCCTCCGTAATTCCGCTGGATTGGGACCAGTGCCCTGCCTCCTGGTCCCCCCCCAGCCCATCCCTATCTCCCTCTTGCCAGGTGGCAGCGGGTCCAGCCGTGCCTTCAAAAATACCTGGTCCCTGAAACCAATTTCGCCCACCTGCAGTGGCTCGGTGGCCCTGTCTTACCTCAACCAGGGGAGCCAGAGGATGAAAACTAATAAAAACCGCTGTAATCAATCCCTTTTTAAAACTACTGCCCCAGAACAACACCTTTGCAACAGCGTACCCCTCTGGCCTACTGGCCCCAATCCTTACTGCTTTGAGTCGTGCCTGCACAGTGGCCCATACCTAGCCCTTCCTTGCCCTTCTCCTCTACCAGCCACACAAAACCATCAAAATTGTCTTCTTGTGCTCGTGCCATGTGGTTGCCCTGCTCATAGAGACCCCAGGCGGCCCACCGTCCATTGCCACACCTCCTGTCTGCGGCTGGTTGACCATAGTCCCTACTGAACACCACGCGGCGTTCACCATGGCCTACCCCATGACTCTCTCCCCATCTGGCCCGGCCCCCCAAGCTTAAGCATCTCCATGAAATGCCCTCCTTTTCTGACACAAATGTGAGCTTCCCATTCAGTGAGCCACACAAAACTTCTTGCCCCTTATCGCCCACTGCTCCAACCTGGTTGCTCATCCATTCTCGCCGACCGACAACTGGATGCACAGCTAACGTCTTGTGGCTTCACCCCCTCTCTCCCTTCTGGCCTGGTCCTCCAGGCACTCTCACATTCCATGTTGCCTGGTCTTCGCCACTCCATAAGCCCACCACGCCATGCAGTGGCCTGAATTTTCTCCTTGGACAGTATCTGCCTTCTGACTATCCCACAACCACTCCCAGCAGCATCTCCATCTCCATCTCTATCCTGTCACTTGGGTGCTCTGCTGCTCCACAGCCCAACCAGCTCCTCATGGCACCTGCTGCCATCTAGCACCAAAACCTTCCCAACCATTGCTACTTAAACTGGGCCCTCCTGGCCACCTCATGCACGATCTGCCCCCATGTGGCACCCTTGCCACCATCCTTGCGCTTCAGTGCTCCATTGCTCCACTGCCCGAAAACAGATCCCCATGGCTTCTACTGCAGCCTGCTAGGCCTGCTTCACCCTGCACTCAGGCCCTTCATGGCCGGCAGGAAAAAGCAGTGCCCCTCCAGTTAAACAATAACACCCAAGCCGCATACCTTGCTGAGAAACCTTGTAGCCTGAAACTGCACTTGAATAATTAAACAAAAAAATTCTGCCTTACCATCACTGCCAGCGATGTGCTGTAGTTCCTTGGAAATACAGCAGGAAAAGTGGGCTATCCCTGGGCTACCTGTCCTTAAGAAGCCTCCAGGGACCCTGCACCTGCCCCCCCTCCCTCGGGCCCCTCCTCCTTGCCCAGTAGCCAACGAGCAACCTGGTGGCCATGCCCCTTCTGATGTCATAGCTCCTCCCCCACCCACACACCCCCCTTTCCTCCACCTTTTATTTCTGGCTATCTCCCAGGACAACCTGGCTTGCCTTTCATTGGCAAGCCCCATTATCAGAGAGACACTTTATCACATTGTTTTAGCTTCCTTGTTTATACAGTGATGTGGTTATCTCATCTCATGCCACTGCATACTAGCCACATTATACAGTTACATTTGTTTTTGAAAATTTGCACTTTTTCAAAACTGAAAACATTAAAATCACTGCATAATTAGGATACAAGACAGATGACTGCTACACCATCCTAGTCCTGTGTTGGCAGGGGAACTATCCAAGCTAAAACCAGCACATCTAGAAACATTTCCTTTTTCACAAAATATGAGATTCCAATTTAGGAAATGATTCCTTCATTTTTTTATTTTATTTATTTCCACCCACCCATGCATGGTTTCCAGAACAAATAACCTGAAAACAAACATGTTGGACAAGTGTTTTTTTTCTGTTTATTTTTACTGTTGATGATGGGGTAATGCCCACTAGTCACAACTGCCTGTTTCAGATGACATCCCAGGAGAGTACTGAGGTGGATAGGTAACATGCTCAGAGTCACACAGTATGCAAGTGAATACTGTGGGAATCTAACCTACATCTGCTAGCTGTACCAAACTTATTAACAGCAACATTCTTTTACCTCTTGTATATACTGGTATCAACTTACTTTATTAGTGCGAAATGTTAGCCTCAACAATTTCTATTTTATAGTGAGGAAGGAGGACAAACTAACATCAGGATATTCATCTCCATGTTATAACTGGAGGTTGACAAACTGTAACCCGATATACATGAGCAGTTTCTGTAGTGCTCCTAGGTGCCACAGAAATGAATGCAACCAATAATATGAAGTAACCTTCTTCGTACATTATCTTTTTTTGTATTACCTACTCGGAAATTGTACTAAAGCAATAGCATTGTGTACAGTACATCACTAACAGGACAAGTCTTTTTTTTTTTTTATTAACAGCCTATTACATGTTGTTTATCAGTATCTGGCATAAAATACTGAGGATAGTAAAATGAGATAACAGTAACATGTCACTAGGCATGCAACAGATTTACTGTGTGAACAACTCCCTGTTTTTTACGTTGTTGATCTATTAAATTACTTCAGTAAAGCATTTAGATGTGAACAAACACTAAGGAATGATTCTATTATTTATTTTTTTATTATTTCTACAAGGTAACTGTAAAACAGAACAAAGAATGTGGAAAAAAACACAAATGGAGCTAATATTTTTATGTTTGCTTGCACGCATGTGCAAGAAACAGACTGCATACATGCGAGAATTTGTAGGTGTGCCTCCCCACTTCCAATGCCCTGGTTGCCTTTTGCAGGTGTGGCCCCACCACGCCAATGAATGTAAGAGCTGTCCATGACAGTGTTTGCAAATGCAGCGGCGTACAGTTGAAAGAAAAGCACTGCAGTGTGTAGGCAATTTGCATACTGCATCGGCGATATGCAAAGTGCCTACACGTCAGCACTGCAGTGAAAGAGTACCGCTGTCATTCTTCACATCTTGCCCAAAATGTGTTTCCATGCATGTAGTGCACAATGATGCAGTCAGTGTGCGAAATCAATGTTTGGGACACATTAAGAAAATTACAGTGACACTGTTCATGAGCAGACATCTTAAAATGGTTATGTTGAAAATTTGGTGAAAAAATTCCCAAAAATGACTGTTTTACGAGCGTGTGTTGCGCAGTTCCTACGCACACTTGTAAGTTCGCAAATTTTTAATATTTGCACTCCAGATTTTCAACATTGCCATTTTCCCACACCTCCTTATGAGTAGTACAGCTGTCATTTTTCACGTCTCCTCCAAAATGTGTTTCTGCGCATGTAATGCACAATGGTGCAGTCGGTGTGCGAAATCAATGTTTGGGACAGATTAAAAAATCACAGTGACACTGTTCATGAACAGAGGTCTTAAAATGGCTATGTTGAAAATTTGGCAAAAAAATTCCCAAAAATGACTGTTTTACGAGCATGCGTTGAGCAGCTCCTACGCACATTCGTAAGTTTGTGAATTTTTAATATTTGCACTCCAGATTTTCAACATTACCATTTTACCACACCTCCTTATGAGCAGTACAGCTGTCATTTTTCACATCTCCCCCAAAATGTGTTTCCATGCATGTAGCGGACAATGGCACAGTCGGTGTGCAAAATCAATGTTTGGGACAGATTAAGTAAATCACAGTGACACTGTTCATGAGCAGAGGTCTTAAAATGGCTATGTTGAAAATATGGTGACAAAAGTACATAAAATGACTGTGCTACGAGCGAGCATTGCGCTGTTTCCACACACCCTGGTAAGTTCATGAATTTGTAATATTTTCAGTCCAGATTTTTACCACTGGCATTTTTCCACACTTCATTATGGACAGTACTGCTGTAATTTTTCACAACATGGCCAAAAAGTGTTTTCACACTTTCTACACAGAAATGCATGGTCGCTGTGGGAAATCACTGTTTGGAACAGATTAAGAAAATGACAGTGACACTGTTCATGAGCGGAGGTCCCAAAATGCCTGTGTTGACAATCTGCTGTAAAAAATCACCAAAGTAATTACATTAAGGGTGTGCATTGCGTTGTTTCTACGCACGCTTGTGACTTCAGTTTTTTCACTATTTTCACTGCAGATTTTCAACATTGCCGTTTTTTACACCTCCCCATGAACAGTACAACTGTCATTTTTCACATCCTGTTTGAAATGTGTTTTCGCACCTGTGGTGCCAAATGCCGTAGTCACTGTGCAAAATCAACTTTCGGCTAACAAACTGATACTACCACTGTTCATAAGGTGGGGGTCACAAAAAACCCATGTTGAAAATTTGGAGTGAAAATACCAACAAACGCCTGAGGCATTAGGGTTTCTGACCATAACACCCCACCCTGTAGAGACTGGCAGGCATTATGGGTGTGGCTTGGGATTGTCACCTGTAATGCTCATACCATTCCACCCACACCCACACCCTGCAGCCAGTGAGAGGCATCGAGGTGTGCCTTGGATTCTTCGGCCCCAAAGGTCACCCCATTCTCCTATACAACACCCATCTCACTGTATTTCCTGATGGAATGGGGTGAGCATAAAGGCCAATGACCCCAAGGCAGACCGTAACACTTGTCGGTGTCTGCAGGGTAGGGTGTGGTGAAATGGGGTGGCCATTATGCCTGATGACCCAAAGGCACACCCCACCAATGCCAATGCCAGCAAGCAAACATTCGGCATTGACAAATGCTTGTTTTTTTTACTCCACACTGAATGAAAAAAAGTACAAGGTCTGAGAAGCATACAGTGGGACCAGTTTTTTTTCCTTTTGCCTACAAGATAAACGATTTCAATCACCAAGTGTTAGAAAATAAATGAGAGAGACCAGAAGTTTTTTCCTTCTGGCACTTGCAGGACACATATACTTTCACGTAGTAAATCACATTTCAATTTCACATACATGAAAGAGCCATATAAAAAAAAAAAGACAAAAATCAACACTGTTGTTAATACATGGCAGAAGTTGCAGCACCCCATCTATATAGTATTACATGTACCTTGTATCTCATCTTTTTTTTTCATACACTGTACGATTTGGAGATTGTTTGTACTGCTTTTGAACACACTTCAATTTTAGCCTGCAACTGTACAGAATGCACAAACAGAGATGACACATCCTTTCAGTTGCTCTTGTGCATTTTCAGAACCTTAGACACTGCAACAGAAGTACTGTAGCATTCAAAATTATGCACAAAATGAAAAAAATATTAATACAAGACACTGGATTTAAAAGAAAGTATCTTTATTTGTATGTTTCATGCTTAAAAAACTCATAAACATAACAAACATGGCTTCCTGTCCCCTTTAAAGAGAGAATGTTGGAGGTTACTAGAACCTGTCTGAAGCAGGTTAGAATGGATAAAAACACAAATAATATGGTTCTACAGCGTAGTGGGATAAACAGTCAGGGCAAGGAGGACTGTTTTCAAAAAGTAGAAGAGAATCAACCCAGGGGCAACAACGAGATACTGTATACTTAATTAAACTGAAGGAGGCAAACAGAATCATGATGGCAAAAGCAGAGGAAGAACTGGGGATAGCCAAGGGAGTAAAGAAAATTAAAAATACCTTTAGATACATGAGGGAGGAGAAGAAAACAACATATGGGACAGTGTGGTAAAAACTGGAAAATTATTTGGTCGAGGATGGTAGGAAGAAGGCTGCAACCTTAATAAGAACTATTTCTCAGTTTCTACAGTAGAGGTAGTGGGTTCACTCCCCCCAACTTGGGAATGCAGAATAAAGATGAGGCAAAGATTAATTCATATAGAACCAATGCTAGAGGAAAGGATACTTAAGGGTCTATGGGTGCTCAATGTAAATAAGCCTCCATTATCAGATGGGCTGCACCCCAGAGTAAGGATGATCTGATTCTGAATTTGCATTTGGTGAACTTGCCAAAACTTAGCATTTCAGCCACCGATGAAACAGATCAAAAAAAATGAATGTTCCCTTCAGTAATTCACCACTTCAATGTCATGATGCAGCACTTTCTACAGGGAGCACACACTGAGTATGTTCAAGTTGTTGGAAAGCTACATGAGCTGTAGCAGCCAATCAGTGATGCTGGAGATAGAGGACTCCTCATGCTGTGCACATCTCAGTGCCATTTCTAGCTCTGTCTCATAGGTGAAGGATTTGGGTACAGAAAGGTGTTCCTTTATTGTAAATAAGAGTGACTTTTGATCAGAAAACTTTTGAGACTGTCTATGAATCCTGCATTATCATGGCATGGGATCATAATGTCGCAAGACATTACAGCACAGCAATATACCATGCTGCCAATAAAGCGCAGCATATACGCCAACTTGATTACTGTATGTCTTGCGGGGGGCTCCACCCACTGCACCCCCCAACTTAAATAACCAGCTCTGGGGGGGGGGGGGTTAACTCTTCAAATTGCACAAAGTGCTAAAAATAAATAAATGTCATGCATCTGGGGCCAGGAATCGAAATACAGTCCACAGATGCACTGCCTCCCTTGCTGCCTGTGGCTCATCCCATTGAGCCATGGCAGCTGCTCACTGGCCCCTCCTCCCAACAGAGGTCTTATCCTCTGCCCAGGAACAGTGAGGGGGTGCACTACCACTCATACACCCTTTCGCAGTTTTGCACCCTCTCGCTCTTCCCGACCGTGTTGTTCGTGTTGCACGGTTTTGATGTACGTGGTAGAGCATACGACATAGTGACCCAGTATGCATTATTATTGTGGTTAGTTAATTAAGCATTAAGGTACAGCAGGGGGTGCATTTTGGTAGGATAATGGCGTGCCTTGGGTGGGTTGAAGCACAAGGCAAAGCCGAGGGCTTCCACTACTCAAGAAGGGACATTATCCCACCTCAATGCACCCCTTGGAGGGCCTTATTGCAATTATGAAACTGATCCATTCATTAGTAATAGAACAGAATTTTTGCAAGTTGTTTTTATTTAAACCATTAAACAAGACAAAAATAAAAATAAAATAAATGACAAAAAGAAAAAAATGTAGTCCATATCAGGGAGTGCAGTTTTAGTGTCTGGCCAGTCTGTGGCTGCCAACCTGCATTTACAGTGCTGTTAGTTTTTAAAAAACAAAGAAAGTAATACCTATGATGTTCCAGTACGGCAAAACGTGCACAACAGTAAGCTGCTGTTTGTTTTCTTAAAGAAAGTGAAATGATGGTCAATGTTTGAGCAGTGCAGTTCGAACCGTTAAGTTAGTGCCCTTACATAAGTGGAGTCAATCATCCTATGATCAGCAAGTCTAGCTGGGACAAGTAGTGATTGGCACAGGCTGTATAGGACTTGACAGAGAGCTCAGCCAGTGAGTTGCAATGTGATAAGAGAGTGGAGCTATAGTAAGCGGTGCTTGTTGGTGACTTTGGCCGTTAGGGAGAACAAGGTGGCAGCTTCAGCTGTAAGTGAATGCATGGTGATATCTTCAGCAGTGTTAATTTTCAGAGGCCACTGCATGGCAGTTGCTATCGAGTCAGGGAAAAGCAGGATGTGTTTCCTGCTGGCACCGTTTTCTGTGAGGAGGCTGTGAGCATGTATGACAGGCAAAGTATTCTCATGATTGGCAGCCATCAAGAATGGACTCATTTTTTTTTAAAGGTGCAATCCACTGTGTGTGTGGAGAGCAATGTGATGATCAGCTAAGGTGGATGGCTTCAAAGGTGAGTGCTGAGCCTATTGGTCTGGGAGGACTTTCAGTCAGGCTATTGTGCTGAGATAATGGCCTGGCTGAATGTAGCTCTTGACCAATCAGGAGCTGGCATTCTTTCAACCCATTTCATAATTCACTACAACAAACTGTCTTTTCAGGCAGGCAAGCTAGTGAATCATGCTACAGTGGAGAGAAGAGCGTGCACAGTGAGATCCTACACTGTCAGCTGCTGGCCCTGTAGCAGGAACAGGACAGAGTGAATTTAGTAGACTGGGAATGGTGCAGAGGGAATTTATGAAGGTTTAGTTTGAGAGTTTGTTTTATTATTATTATTATTATTATTATTATTATTGAGTGCTGGGGATGTATAGGGCACAGAACTTTGTCTTTATTTCTTTTTCACTTTATTTTTTTCCTCACAGGAGGGGCAGGGCAGAGTAAATTTAATAGACTGGGTAAGGTGCAGGGGGAGTTTAAAGAATTTATCTGACAAATAATTTGACTGCTGGTGGTGTGGGCACCAAAATCCATCTTTTTTCTTTTTATTTTGCCTGTGAGTAAAAACTAGATGAAATAGGCAGCTGCAGATCTCTCAGTGAAGGTGAGAGGAAGCTTGTTGGTGGGTCATGCAATAGTCGTGTATGTGGGTATCGGACATCATGTAATGTAGAAATCATGGGGAAAAGAACTGTAAGAGAAAGGGATGCAAGGGGACAGACAGACAGAAGCAGGGAAAGGTTCCATGATGCCAGTTCCACCAAGCACCAATTCTGTAAGTAGCAGTGTAAGAACAACATGACGCTAACTGCCAGTGCCAGTGGCACCAACACCATCACAGCCACCTCTGAGCCTTGTGTATATACAATTGCCAAACCGCTTTGAGGCATTATATGATGTCCCCTCTGCCGCCAGCCTGAAAAATAGGCATCAATAGCAGTAGAATCACCAAGCCCAGTTCTGCTACTCAGTCACTGTGGTGTGAAATGTAATAGCGTGTTTGGGCCTGGCTCTGCTACTACTGTTCTACTGGCAGGGCAAGGCAATTTTATTGTTACGTGCCCATCCAAAGCTCTGGATACCATACAGAATGCAAATTCAGGATCTTAGACACACAGTGATATTAAGACAGGTCAGGATACATGCGGCAACCAAGACACACCACCTGAGGAAATAATGGAATTGTTTGGGGTAGGACGAGGTATACCAACCTTGCAATGTTATAAAAGCAAGCACCACCACCATCACCAAAGTAGCTTATAGTGGAGGAGACCAACAGTAAGGAGGATGTGAAAGTGAAATTGTTGGAGCAGGGATGGGACATGAGAATGAGGTGATAGAAGAGGGGCAAGCAGAAGCAGAAGCACATGAAGAGGAGGAGGGGTGGAAGAAGGGCAGGGGAAGCTAAAGAATCTAGCAAGATGGAGATGGAGTGGCATAAGGAAGTGAAAGAAAGTCCAAGAGAGACAAAGCAGAGGGAAGAAGAAGGGGAGGAGGAAGCACATGCAGGAGAGGAGTAAGATGAAGCAGAGGAGGTTGAAAGTGCACTGTCAGTTATGCCAACAAGTTCCAATGACAACTGTGATGCAGAGGAGTCAAGGAGATGGCCAAATTGAAAAAAAATGTAGACGAGAAAAGCAAAATACCAAGTAAGCCAGGTATAGAATTGTAAAGTTCAGGTCTGCCCTCAGCCCCCAGATGATCAGCTTCATTTTAACCCAAGTGGTGCTGCTACCACTGCTGCCCTGTCAGGGCATCCAATCCAACCATATTATTCCACCATGGCGGAAAAAAAAATTATCTTGCAGTTGCCACCCTCATTGCTCTGAAGAACTTCAGTAGTTTTGTCATGTAGCTAAAAAATAGAGATCTTCTGCTATATGGGAGTATTTTAGCAATGAGAATGAGGTGATAGAAGAGGGGCAAGCAGAAGCACATGAGGAGGAGAGGGTGGCAAAAGGACAGGGGAAGCTGAAGAATCTAGCAAGATGGAGATGGAGTGGCATAAAGAAGTGAAAAAAGTCCAAGAGAAGAAAAGCAGAGGAAAGAAGCAATGGAGGAAGAAGCACATGCAGGAGAGGAGGAAGATGAAGCAGAGGAGGTTGAAAGTGTGCTGTCAGTTATGCCAACAACTTCTGATGATGGATGTGATGCAGAGGCATGAAGGAGATGGCAAAATAAAAAAAATGCAGACAAGAAAAGCAAGAAAACAAGTTGTCCAGGTAGAGAAATGTAAAGACAAGGTCTGCCCCCAGCCCCCAGATGATCAGCCTCATTGTAACCCTAGTGGTGCTGCTACCGATTCTGCCCTCTCAGGGCATCCAGTCCAACCACATTATTCCACCACGGCAGAAAAACAGAAAAAGCAAAACTAAATCATCATGCAGTCACCACCCTCATTGCTCCAAAGAACCCCAGCAGTTTTGTCATGTAGCTAAAAAACAGAGAGATCTTCTGCTATGTGAGAGTATTTTAGCGATGATCCCACAAAGCCACTGAGAGCATGTTGTAATCTGTCTAACTGAGTGATCAACTGGGCTAAGTCTACTCAGACACTGGGAATCAATTTTCTGGCTCTTCATCTAAAGCTTGAATATTCCTAACAGTCACATTGATTCTCAATCCCCACTCAAATCACACAGGCTAGCGGATGGTGGAATAAGATGGATTATTCAGTTCATAGAACCACCATGACAGCATCAGCTACAGCAGTCAACTGATGGAGTTACAAGCCCAATTCAAAAGCACCACGCCAAGCACCACCAACCAGACTCAGTAGTTCTATGCACTACCTCCACTAGTCCAGAATTTGTGGTAAAAAAGCAAACTATACTGCCTGCATCATAACAAGCCCACACAAAACTACTACAGTCTCACCCAAGCTCTGTTCAAATTGCACAACTGATTGGGAAGATGATGGCCCTTGATCCTCAACCACGCTCCATTGCAGATGACACCAGCTTTTGAAGACTGTTGCATAAACTTATGCCCAAATACAACATTATGTCATGCTTCACACTTTCCTGGCATATTCCCCCTAGTATGTATGAATCAGTACACGCAGATGGTGACACTTCTGAAGGAGGCATGAGGTTGTTTTGATGTAGTAATTGTATTGTCTAGGCAATCTTCATTGTTTTGGTTTTTTAATCTAGTTGTTTGTATTGTCTAGGCAATCTTTATTGTTTTTTTTAACCTAGTTTGTTATTTATGTAAGTTGCATGGATTGATTGAATAGATACAGTAGATGGATAGATAGATGATAGATAGATAGATAGATAGATAGATAGATAGATAGATAGATAGATAGATAGATAGATAGATAGATAGATAGATATATAGATAGATAGACAGATAAACTAACTGATAAAAATATATTCTGGGGCCTGTGAGGTGGACTAGAGTGGGGAAATTGTTTTAAAAGATGCTATCAGCTCCTGACTCACTGGCATTTTAAAACAATGCATAGGAGAAACATAGGAGAAACACAGAAACATAGAGAATGACAGCAGAAGAGTTCCCTATCTGCTGTGGGACTTACTGTTCGTACAGTTTTTTTTTTTTAGAGTAATATGCTTTATTGAGAAAATGTAATATAATACATAAAATACTAGTACATTACACATAAAACACAAAAAATGGGATAACAGGTATGCGAGGAGCTGCCATCCTATGTACATTTGGCGATGATGCAGCAACAAATGGAATGCTGATACTTTAGCAGTTGTGTTAATGCAGTTTCAGTTTGATTGTCATTCATGTCTGGGGTATAGTTCTTGGGCTACTGCTGAGTGTGCAGGCCACTCGAGCCGGTGCTGGGCTGAGTACTATGGAGGAGGGCGTCCAGAGCACTGCACCATTTTTATGTTCGCACGCTTGCGCAGCCAACATCTTGCGGCAGTGGGGATTTGGAGGCGCGTTCGCTGTTGGGCGAATGCAGGGTATGCATCAGTAGGTGCGTCCCTCATTCCCCAATCAGCCTGCATGCCGGCGCCACACCATGCCTACTAATGTGGCAAGCACATCTAAGGAAAGGTCCACTGCAATCCGAGCAAAGCTCATCAGACGCAGCGGACCCTTCCTACGTGCTCACCACATTGTCAGAATGGTGGGCGGCCACCCCAACTGCTGACTTCGGGGGTGCCCAATCCTCCTGCCGGCTTACTCTGGCCGCAAAAATTTGCTGACAGGGGAGCCCACTCCTCATCAGCATAAAGCAGTCCCCCCCCATTTCTTATATGCTGAGGGGGGTGCCCAATCCTCCTCGGCTTTTGCTTCCCCACTTTCCTTGTTTGCCAACGGGGTGCCCAATCCTCATTGGCATAAATTAACCCCCTTTTGTTGTGTGCCAACGAGGGTGCCCAATCCCCCATCGGCTGCAGCAACCCCCATTCATTAGTGGCATGCTGGGAGCCCACCCCAGCATGCCAAGTCCCTCGAAAGAAAAACTGTCCCCGATGTTAGTTTTTTTTCCACGAACATAAAACGCGGTCCTCGTAGTCTCCCTACCCACCGCCCGCACCCACCCACTGCGCACCCTGCCTCCCCACATCCCCCTCACTCCATACTTACCTCCAGAGTTTGGCATGACGATCTTCGGTGGACCGGGAACATGTCTGCACTCTTCAAAGCCGACCACGAACTGAGGAAATGCAAGTAAGCTGTAAAATGGAATAAATAGGGTTTTTTTCAACTTTGATGCATATCTAGGGCATTTTTTGGAATTTTTGCACCAAATTTTCAACATGGGGTTTTTGGGACCCCTCCTCATGAATTCTGTTACAGTTATGATGTTAATCGGTCCCGAAAGGTGATTTAGCAGTCACTGCATGGAATCACCTTTTGGGACAAATTAATGCAAGGACAGTAGCAGTGTTCATGAGGTGGGCTAATCAAAAACCTATGTTGCAAAGTGGTGGAAGCATCAAAAAAAGGCTAACTGTTCTTGATGTGCATTGCGCAGTTGCTACGCATGTTCATAACTTCTCGAATTCACAATATTTTCATGCCAGATTTTCAACATTGTCATTTTTCTACACCTCCTTGTGAACAGTACAGCTGTCATTTTTCACATCCTGGCTGAAATGTGTTTCTGCACTTCCGACGCACAATACTGTGGTCGCTGTGGGAAATCAGTGTTTGGGGCAGATTATGAAAATGACAGTTACACTGTTCATGAGCAGAGGTCCTACAATGCCTATGCTGAAAATTTGGTGATGATACTCTGTAACATGACTGTGTTATGAGCGTGTGTTGCACAGTTTGCATGCACGCTCGTAAGTTCGCGAAATTATAATATTTCCACTCCAGATTTTCAACATTGCCATTGTTCTGCACCTTCTTATGAACAGTACAGCTGTTATTTTTCACATCCTGACCAAAATGTGTTTTCGTAGTTCCGGCGCTGAATAGCACGGTCGCTGTGGAATGTCCATGTTCAAGACATATTATGGAAATGACAGTGACACTGTTCATTAGCAGAGGTCCTAAAATGTCTATGTTGAAAATTTTGGGCTGACAGTCCATACAATTAGTGTTTTACGAGCGTGCATTGCGCAGTTTGCGCGCACGCTTGTGACTTCCTGCATTTGTAATATTTTCACTCCGTATGTTCAAAATTGGCATTTTTCCACACCTCCTTATTTATTTTATTTATTTATTTAGTTTTCGTTAACCGGGTAGGTGCACTAGCCATAAAATGACTATTTTCAGGCACGACCCGGGAGAGTACAACAAAAGGAGAACAGTTGAACAACAGCAACATGGGTACAATAGTACAAATAGAGGAACAGTACAGCAGTGCTACAAAAATACAATGGGCAGAAACAACAAAAAATAATGGCAAGCATTATACAGATAATGGCAGTAAGATATATAATAAGTGCAGAAACCATGGACCCGACCTGTGGAGTGAAAGGGTTAATAAGATAGTAAGGTTATATAGAGAAGAAATGTTCAAATATAACAAGAAAGACTGACAGAAGGAAGGTCAGGGGTGGTAACTGGCAAAACAACAGTGGATGGTCAGCAACAAGGTTCAAGAAGGAAGAGAGCTAGTAGTCAAGAAGTTATTTACAAAGAGAAGGAAAAATATGGGGAGCAGAAGAGGAGAAAGTCTTGGAGCTGGATTAGAGCAGGGGTGACATTACTGGTAAGTCTCAGGAGCTTCAGGTTGGGTCAAAGCATGTACAGGCATCAGCTAAGGATAGATAATGACGATATTCACTTTTAAATCCAAAGTGAGACTGAGACAGCCGGTATAGCTGTCATTTGACATATCCTGCATGAAATGTGTTTTTGCACGCATACCTGATGACCCAAAGGCACATCCCACTGCCTGTCGCTTTCTACAGGGTGGGGGTGGGGTTGGCGCCACTTCAATACTTCACTGCCATTCCTATTTTGCTCCTCCAGCTCCGCCACTGCCAATGCCAATGCCAGTGGGACAACATTCGGCATTGATAAATGCTTGTCTGTATAGGCCTGGAGTGTGGCACATGTGGTTAATCATTTTTTCCATGCGTAGGGCCTCTAGCATAGCATTGTGCCATTCCCCATAGGTAGGAACTGTTTCATCTATCCAGTGTTTCAGGATCAGTTTTTTGGCCATGGTTAATATGAGGGCAATGTGGTATTTGTCGACTCCTAGGGTAGGGTCCAACTCAAGGCCCAGTAAACAGGTCTGTGGGGTGAAGGCATTGTCCAGTCCCAGCATCATGTCTAAATGCTTTTGGATTGAGTCCCACTGGGGTCTAGCCTTGAGTCAGTCCCATAGGATGTGTTTGAGGAAGCCTCTGCCCTGCTTACAGTGGGTGCAGAGATCCATGCTCAGTCCCATTTTATGGAGCATGATGTGGGTGTAGTAGAGATCGTGTTTGATTTTGAATTGCTTAAGTCTGAGGCAATTGAATTTCAGGAATTTGTATGTGTTTCTCCATAGCACAGTCTTGCTGTCATGGGAAACTAGGTCTGGGAATTTAGATTGCCAGTATGTGCAGTAGGCCGTGCTTTGGCTTGTGGTGAGGGAGTGTAGTTTTTTTGTATAAAAGTGACAAGGCATATCTTTTTCCTGCAATATCACAGAGTTCATCCCATTTTGCGAAGTTCCTGAAGTCCCATGGTTTAGGGCCTAAGGCCACAGTCAGCATGTGTTGTAGCTGGAGAAAGGGGAAGATAGGAATGGGTGTCAGTGCTTTCTCACATTGTAGTTTGCGATATGAGATCAGGGTGTTCCCCATCTATGAGGTGGTCCAGAGCTTGGGGTTCTTCCTGGTCCAGGAATTTGGGTGGGATGGTTTTATTTTGTATTTTGAATTTGGGGTTACCTGATAGGGGCTGCTGTGGGTCAAGTCAGGGGTTTGTGCCCAGCAAACTATGGAGTTGGCTACTGACTTTAACTGAGGTCCGAAGGGGTGAGTTCCTCAGGGCCATCAGAAGGTTCTGGATGGGTGTGCTTGTGAGGGCACTGAGACTGAGTTCCGCTCTTCGGCATAAGTCAATATCCATGTGTTTCCACTGAGACATTTGCCTTTCTGTTCCTGGTTGACTTTTGTGTCTTCTCCACCACAGAAATTGGGAGGCGTGGGCTGCGAGGTAATAGAGCCTGAGGTCCAGGAGCTGTAGACCACCCGCTTCTCTGGAGTGAGTGAGCTTGTGGTAGGCCTTACATGGCATTTTACTGTTCCAGAGAAAGTGGAAATGGATTGACCGCAGCTGTGTGAACCATGCCACTGTAAGGGTACACCCTATCATACTTATAGGGTATAGCAGACTGGGGAGAATGTTCATTTTGACTATAATAATGTGTGCCCAGAGGGTTAAGGGGAGAGAGGCCCACCGGGCCAGTTATTGTTTTATATCAGATGTAAGGTCATCAAGGTTCTTGGCTTGCATTAGTTTTTGCTTCTGTGAGATGATAATTCCTAGGTATTTTATGTTATTTGGACACCAGGTGCTGCCCCATTGCATGGTTTGTGACTTGAAAGTGTGGCAGTTGAGAGGCATAATGCAAGATTTTGAGATGTTAAATTTATACCCAGAGATTCTGCTGAACTCTTGCCAGGGTCAGGGTGGGGGTATGAAGTGAAAGGGTTCTTCTAGGTGCAGGAGGATGTCCTCTGCATATGTCGAGATTTTATATTGCTGATCCCCGACCTTCACCCCTTTGATGTGTTCATCTAATAGGATTTTCCTCATCAAGGGTTCTATGTAAAGACTGAACAGGTATGGGGAGAGGGGGCAGCCTTGTATGGTGCCTGCCTGCAGACTGGATGGTGATGAGAGGATTCCATTGCATAGGAGTTTTGCTGTGGGGTGGGAGTACAGTAGTTTGACTAATTTTATGAATGGGTCTGGGAGTCCAAATTAGCCTAGGGTTTCAAATAAAAAGAACCAGGAAACTCTGTCAAAGGCCATTTCTGCATCTAGGGAAAGTAGGGCCATGGGGGGGATAGGTTATCCCTGGAGGTTGCAAGAATGTGGGCCAGTTTTCTCAGGTGGTCTGACACCAATCTGTCTTTCATGAAGCCCACTTATTGTGGGCCTATCAGTTCTCCTATTACCACACCTCACCGTGTGACAAAAATATAGGCCAGGATCTTCAGGTCAATGTTGAGAAGTGAGATGGGCCTGTAATGATCCATCTGCATAGAGTCCTTATCTGGTTTAGGCAGCAATTACATGTAGCTGGGGGGGGGGGTGGAGCAAGATGGCCTGAATCGTTTACTTCATTGAAAACTCTCAGATTTGAGAGTGCAGGACAATGGAGAGCTTCAAGATGGCCTTAAAATGCATCTTTTCCATCTGGCATATGGTGACTATGCAGAATAATTCTGTTTGTGCTTTCATGTAATGTTGGAACCTGTAGGCTTTATTATTTTATTGATTTTAGTATTTTATTACTGTACATCGCTTTGGTTTTAGTATTGTGCTTGACAAATAAAGTTTATTACCCATTATTATTATTAAAAGATGTGTCAGAGGACCTGGAGGTCTTGTGCAAGTGCTTTGTAAAAGTAGGGGGAGAAACCGTCTGGGGCCAGAGCCTTGCCCAGAGGTAAGGAGGAGATGGCCTGAAGCACTTCATGTTCTGACACTGGTGCACCAAAGCACTTTCAAGCATCTAGTGCAAGCCCACAAGTAGGTAGTTTGGCTTCTTGTAGGAAGAGTTTCATTTCTTCAATGGGCTCTGGGCCCCCTTTGGTGTAGAGAGCTTTAGAAAAATCATGAAATGTAGATATGATCTCATGGGGGTGGGCGAGTAATTTACCGAATGCGTCCCAAACAGAGAGGACAGCCATACACTGCTCCTGTTGTTTGAGCCTGAGGGCAAGCAGTTTCCTGACCTTCTCGCCTTGGTTCATGTAATGGGTTTTGGCTGTAAAGATGGTGAACTCTGCCTGTTCTTGGAGGAGACATTCATACTTGGCCCTAGCTGCATTGAGCTGTAACTGGATGTTAGATGTGGGCGAGCCTGAGACTTTCTGTTCAAGGTCTCTAATTGTGTCTAGGAGTTATGTGCACTCTGTGCCCATCTTTTTCTTCTTGATGGAGGCTAGATGGGTGAGTTCTTCCCTGAGGGTGCACTTGAATGCCCCCCAGCGGAGTCTTTGGGTGGGTACTGAGCAGTTGTTTGTGTCGAAGTAGTGTTTTACAGTTTCTTTTATTCTTTTTAGGCATGCTGGGTCTTTTAAGAGATTGTTGTTAATTCTCCATACTGTATTAAGTACGATTTGGTCTAGGGGTAGGAAGGATAGGCATGGTCCGAAACTACCTTGGGGCAGATTTTGCAGACAGTAGTCACCTTCAGGATGTCTTGGTTTATCAAAATAAATTGAGCCTAGAGTGAGAGTCATGTGGGGCTGATTAGAGCTTGAACTCTGTGTTGTGTGATGTAAAGCTCGTTATATGTCCACCAGGGCCAAGGATGACCTCACTTCTTGAAGGGAGCATTGGGCAAGAGAAAAGCCCAAGCATCTGGGCTTCGACTTGTCCAGGTTATTATCTAGGACAACGTTCCATTCCCCAGCTACAAACATTAGGGGGATGGCATAGCGAATAGGATGGTGAGCAGGGAGGTGAAAAACAGTGGCTTGTCTGTGTTTGGACCATATATTGTTGCCAAAATAATAATAATAAACTTTATTTATAAAGCACCTTTACAAAGATTAAGGCACTGAACAAAATTCCATTAAATCAAATACAAATAAATAACAACATATTCAGAATACTTCATAAAATCACATAAATAAAATCAGACGTTTCAAGCAATAAATAATCAGCAGTGGCATTAATTCATAAATTCTATTAGCTGGCACTGTTAGGGAACACTAAGCTGAATAAATTAATCTTGAGGGATGACTTAAAACTCTGGATGGTCAGGCACTCCCTCACCCAATGAGGTAGAGAATTCTACAGGGAGGGGGCTGCATACTTATTTATTTATTCGTTTAAATGTTTCACCAGGAAGGCACACTGAGTGACAAGTCACTCGTCTCCGGTGCTACCTGGGGGGAAGGGGTACAATAGGAATGAGACATTAAACATTTAAGTTACAAGATCAACATTAACATACAGTTGTAAGGCAGGTGTTACAAACAGTGTTACAACAGCATTGCGCATAATATGTAGAAAGAGAGTAGGGGAGGAGTAGTTCTTTACATAAGGAAAGGAATAAAAGCAACAGAACAAAAGGGTAAACAGGAGGAGAAGAAGCACTGTGGGTAAATTTGGAGACAGGCAATGGCACCACAATCCGCACAGGGGTTGTATACAGACCCCCTTCTCAGGGGGAGGAAATGGACAAGGAAATGATAGAAAGTATACTTAGAATGGCAGAAAAAGGGGAGATATTGCTGATGGGAAGGGGTTGGGCCTAAACTGTGCCCTCGCAAAACAATCAGCTAGAAGCTCTGACCCACTGCTGCAATGAGTGCCTTCCTGTCAGGAAGATGCCCTATACAACAATTTGATAGAGAAATACCCTGCTAATCAATCAGAGAAAAATCCACACATCCAAGTCAGACACAGGTAAACCTTCCCAGCCCCAAAACAGGCCTGGTGGTTTGTGCTCTGAGAGCTGTCCGCCCCAAAATAAGTCAGCTGTGCTTTAAACTCTTCCTGCACTGAAAATCTTAAGAATTGTAACAAAAACGTAAACCTTAATCCACCACCCTGTTGCTTGAAAGACCGTCTTTCCTGTTTCACACTGCAGGTTTTTCTGTGACCATTCCTTAACCCCAGTAACTCTGTTTAAAAGAGTTTAACTATCACAAACCCTATGCACCAGTAAATTATTTAAAATAGTTTCAGTCCCAAAAGCCTAGTAGTCAATCCAGCTACCCCAAGGGACAACCAGAATGAAGTATTTAAACACTTATGAGGTTACTTCCAAGATAAGCAGAGTTTGCAAGTTTCTTTTTCAACTGCTCAGCCACCTGAAATTTAAAAATAGTTTAACTGTCAGCAAATCCTAGTAGACAATCTAGCTACCTCAAGGACCTACCCAAATGCAGTATTTAAATCCTTCTGAAGTTACTAACAAGATAAACAGAGTTTACAAGCCCCTTCTTGGTTAAACCCTAAATAAATATGTGAATAAAAAGCAATTACCAAGGGTAGTTAGTTTCACCTCCCACAGAATTAAGCAAAAGTGCACGTTTGTTGCAGATATCAAGTGCAATATAGAATTTCTCACACAGCTCGCAGTTGAAGAAAGCAGTATCCTTTCAGCTCCAGCAAATGTGCTTTGTGTCTTTGAAAATTGCAGCCTGTAGTGACTTATAGTAATCCGATCTAGTCTGGATATCTCCACCCAGGGCAATTTGTTGCCAATGGTTATATGCAGCCCTTCCTGTTCCAATACAACCTGTTTGGTCTGAAAACAATGTCCTGCCCCTAAGGCTGTCTGTGTTTCAGTTCACACTGCAGGATTTTCTGTGACCACTCCTTAACCCCAGTAACTCTGTTTAAAAAGAGTTTAACTATCACAAACTCCTACGCACCAGTAAATTATTTAAAAATAGTTTCAGTCCCAAAAGCCTAGTAGTCAATCCAGCTACCCCAAGGGACAACCAGAATGAAGTATTTAGACACTTATGAGGTTACTTCCAAGATAAGCAGAGTTTGCAAGTTTCTTTTTCAACTGCTCAGCCACCTGAAATTTAAAAAATAGTTTAACTGTCAGCAATCCTAGTAGACAATCTAGCTACCTCAAGGACCTACCCAAATGCAGTATTTAAATCCTTCTGAAGTTACTAACAAGATAAACAGAGTTTACAAGCCCCTTCTTGGTTAAACCCTAAATAAATATGTGAATAAAAAAGCAATTACTAAGGGTAATTAGTTTCACCTCCCACAGAATTAAGCAAAGTGCACGTTTGTTGCAGATATCAAGTGCAATATAAATTTCTCACACAGCTTGCAGTTGAAGAAAGCAGTATCCTTCCAGCTCCAGCAAATGTGCTTTGTGTCTTTGAAAATTGCAGCCTGTAGTGACTTATAGTAATCTGATCTAGTCTGATATCTCCACCCAGGGTAATTTGTTGCCAATGGTTATATGTAGCCCTTCCTGTTCCAATACAACCTGTTTGGTCTGAAAACAATGTCCTGCCCCCTAAGGCTGTCTGTGTTTCAGTTCACACTGCAGGATTTTCTGTGACCACTCCTTAACCCCAGTAACTCTGTTTAAAAAGAGTTTAACTATCACAAACTATCACAAACTCCTACGCACCAGTAAATTATTTAAAAATAGTTTCAGTCCCAAAAGCCGAAGAGTGCAGTTATTCTAGATGCCCTACAGGGGGCATGCCTTAGACAACTAGTACTGGAGCCCACTCGAGAGGGAGCAATATTAGACTTGATACTCTCAAATGGAGATGGAGAGAGGATCACAGATGTAGAAGTGGGTAGCCATCTGGGAACTAGCGACCATCGAACAGTATGGTTCACAATAAACACAGCAATAGAGTCAAGCCATACAAAGACAAAAGTACTGGACTTTAGGAGGGCTGACTTTGCAAAATGGGTGAGTGCCTAAGGAATGCACTAGCAAATGGGTGGGAAGGAGGGTGGAAGAACAATGGGAATAATAAAACTGCCATCACAGAGGTAACGAGCCTTTGTGTGAAGCAAATAAACAAAACAAGACGCTTGTAAGAAACCACTATGGTTCTCAAAGGAAGTGGCAGTGAAGGTTCAAGAGAAAGAAAGCATTCAGGAAGTACAAGGAATCGTAGCAGGAGCAGGACAGAGAACTGTATCAGTTAAAGCAAAAGGAGGCTGGGAAGGCAGTCAGAACAGCAAAGGCCCAAACTGAGGAAAAGATAGCCAACCAGTTAAGAAGGAATAAAACCTTTTATAGGTACATCAGGGAGCAAAGGAAGACCAAGGAGGGATAGTGAGGCTTAATAAAGGGGAGGGAGGGTGGGCAGAGGGAGAATGTGAAAAGGCAGAGATACTAAACAAATATTTTTGCTCAGTATTTACAAAGGAAGAGGGGGAGGCACATAAAACAAACAGTAGTAACACTCTGGATACAGAAGTTGATACCAGCCCATTTACAGAAGAAAGGGTTCTGAAAGAACTCTTAAAACTGAAGGTGGACAAAGCAATGGGGCCTGATGGGATTCATCCCAGAATTCTAAAAGAACTAAGGGTAGAACTAGTGACACCACTGACTACCCTCTTTAACAAATCATGGGAGGATGGGGTGGTACTCGAGGACTGAGGAGGGCAGATGTGATTCCCTTCACAAAAGTGGGAGCAAGGCAGAAGCAGAAAACTATAGACCTGTTAGTTTAACCTCAGTGATAGGAAAATGATGGAATCACTTCTAAAGGAAAGAATTGTCGAGTATCTAGAGGCCAGAGGGCACAAGACCCAAGGCAGCATGGATTCACAGCGGGAAGGTCATGCCAGACGAATCTGATAGATTTCTTTGACTGGGTGACCAAAGTAGTAGATCAGGGAGGGGCTGTGGACATGGCCTACCTAGACTTTAGCAAGGCATTTGACACAGTCCCACATGAAAGATTAATATATAAGTTAGCCAGCCTGGGAGTGGGTCCCAAGATGACAGCCTGGGTAAAGAATTGGCTGGAGAATAGGACACAGAGAGTAATAGTAAATGGAGTCCACTCAGAAGAAAGGAGGGTTACTAGTGGGAATCATGAGGTTCAGTATTAGGACCAGTCCTCTCAATGTCTTTATAAGCAACATTGCAGAAGGACTGGAAGGAAAAGTATGTCTCTTTGCAGATGACACTAAGATCTGCAACAGAGTTGATGCACAGGTGGGGTGGAAAGGATGAGAAGGGACTTGGCAAGGTTAGAGGAATGGTCAAATGTTGGCAGCTTAGATTCAATGCTAAGAAGTGCAAGGTAATGCACCTGGGAAACAAAACCCAGGGAAGAGTACACAATGGGGGGTGATACTACAACAACAAAATGGAAAGGCACCTGGGGTAGTCATATCAGATGACCTAAAGGTGGGCAAGCAATGTGAGAAGGCAGCAAGGAGGGCTGGGGGGATACTGGGATGCATAGGGAGAGGCATCACCAGTAGAAAACAGGAAGTTATTATCCCTCTGTACAGACAGCTGGTGAGACCCCATCTGGAGTACTGTGTGCAGTTCTGGAGACCCAATCTCTGCAAAGACATAGACAGGATGGAAGCTGTCCAGAGGAGGGCAACTAAAATGGTGCAGGGTCTGCACCGGAGGACATATGAAGAGAGACTTAAGGAGCTTAATATGTATAGCCTCGAGGAAAGGAGGGAGAGGGGGGACATGATAGAAACTTTCAAGTACCTCAAGGGAATCAACAAAGTCCAAGAGGGTAGCATCTTTCAAAAAAAGAGGTGTGCAAGAACAAGAGGGCACAATTTGAAGATAGAGGGGGGGCGGCTCAGAGGTAATTTAAGGAAGTATTTTTTCACAGAGAGGGTTGTGGATGCATGGAATGGCCTTCCGGAGGAGGTTGTGGAGTCAAAATCAGTGGTGGAATTCAAGCATGCATGGGATAGTCATAAGGCAATTCTGGGGGTGGGTAGAAAGAAGTAGGCTGCTGGTTAACTAGGATCTGCAGCTTATCCAGTAGGTAGGGAAATGGGCAGACTGGGTGGGCCAAGCGGTCCTTATCTGCCGTCAAATTCTATGTTTCTATGTTTCTATGAGAGGACAATAATAAGTGCCAGGTTAATAAGTAAACAAGTGCTTACGTGAAAGAAAAGGGGGAAAGGGGAGGGAGGGGTGAGGTGGGGGGAGGAGGAAGAATCGTGTCCCTGGAGACCCACTCAGGATGTGAGGAACCCTGCAAAGGGACTTGGGGGACCAGAGAGAAGGGGATAAGGCAGTGTCCCAGAGAGAGACCCCTTTAGGATGGTGGGGGAAGGGAATAGAAAAGAGATACAAGTCCCTTGGGGGGGGTTGGAGAGGGACCCACGGAGAGCATTCAGGGTCCTCTACATTCTTTGAGAGACTCAAGGGAGGCCAGTAAGGGGGAGCAATTTGGTGGAAGGGGAGGAGAGCTAGAAATTTGGGGGGTGGGTGTGCACAGGGTAAAATGAAGGTGATGGTAGAGGGGTAGGGTTTGTCCAGGGCTTAGAGGAGGGCATTAGGGAGGGACATGGCAGGAGCAGCTAGGTCCAAGGTAATTATTGAGGGCATATGCAAAGGAATGAGCCCCGGATGTCTTCAAATGCACCCTGGGAATCTCTAACAATCCCTCGTCGGTGGATCAAAGCAGTCGGGTGGGGCAGTAGGGACAAAGGAGATCTTTCAGGTAGCGAGGTTCTTGCTAGTGTAGGGCTTTGTAGGTCAGTAAGCAGACCTTGATGGTAATCCATCACTGTACAGGCAGCCAGTGCAGTCCTCATAGCACAGGTATAATGCGGCTGGTCCTAGAAGTACTGGTCACAAGCCTGGCCACCGCATTCTGCACCAGCTGAAAGTGGCAGATATCAACCCCCGGTAGCCCTAGGTATAGGGCATTGCAGTAGTCAAGGTGGGTGGTCACAAAGGTGTGGATCAGAGTAGAGAGATCATCAGAGGAACCAGGTGCTTCACCTGGGTGATGTTCCTCAGATGGTAAAACTAGGCCTTGACAACAGCAGACACCTGAGATTTCAGAGTCAGCTCACTGTGAAAAATAACGCCCAGGTTATGCACCTGATGTGAGGTAGTCAGCTAAGCATCCCTGAGCCGAAGCCCATATCACTGTCCAGCTAATACACCCACTGCCCGACGATCTGGGTCCACCACCAACATCTCAGCCTTATCCGGATTCAGCTTCAGCCAGGTGGCACTCATCCAGTCCTGGATCTCAGAGAGACAGTTTTTGAATACCGAGACTGCATCCTCCTGCCTGGGTACAAAGGACAGGTAAAGTTGAGTATCATCTGCATAGCAGTGAAAACTCAAACTGTACCACCTAACAATGTCTTCCAATGGCAGCATATACACTGCGAACAACATAGGTACCAAAATGGAGCCCTGTGGAACCCTGCAGGATTGGGAGAGAGCATCAGAGGAATACCCAGTAACAACTCTCTGATTCCTACCCTCAAGGAAAGATCTAAACCATCTGAGGACCGCACCAACTAGTCCACAGATGAACTGCAGGTGCTCCAATAGCACACTATGGTCCACAGTGTTAAATGCCGCAAAGAGATCAAGGAGGACCAAGATGGAACAAGTCCTCTGATTTCTCGCTATTAGGAGATCATTGAGTATCCGGACAAGGGCCATATCGGTATTATGTTTCTTCCTAAATCTGGACTAGAGAGAATCATAAACATCTTGGGTGCTGAGATGGTCATCCAGCTGCTGCGCAACCACCTTCTCAATAAACTTGCCCACAAAGGGCAGGTTAGAGACAGGTCTGTAGTTGACCGGACAGTCTGGGTTAAGGGAGGGTTTCTTCAGGAGTGGTCACACGACCGCCTCCTTTTGGGGATCAGGAAAGATCCCCATCTCCAGTGAACTCCAGACAATCTTTGCAAGGATCGGGCCAATCTCACTCACACAACCCACAAGGAGTCGTGTGGGGCCCTGATCCAAACTACAGCTGATTGGCCACAAAGTCTGGATGACTGTCACAATATCAATGAATTCTGGCCGGCTAAAGTCTGTCCAAACATACCGGGCATTTGCGACCACCCACTGACCATAGCAGCACCCCAAGTGGGGGTGTCTGGCAGATTTCGGACCTGATGGCGGCAACTTTATCTGCAAAAAATCAAGCAAAGTCATCACACTTCTCTTGTGAAAATGCTCGACCAGACTGAAGACAGGTTGGATTGTACAATCTGTCCACAGTCTGGAAGAGCTGAGCTGGCTGATTATGTGCAGCGGCAATCTCCCTGGACAGGAATTTTGCCTTCTTATGGGTGATTGTCGATTGATAGATCGTATAATGTTCCATCAATCTAAGCCTGTCACCCTCCAGGCCCGATTTCCACCAGGCCCTCTCTAACCTTCATCTCACTCTCCTCAACTCCTTCAAGGTCCCATCAAACCATAAGGACCTTGGGCATAGGGTGAGGGGGCGAACACGAACAGGAGCAATAGAATCCAGGGCCTCCATTACCGCTGTATTATAGGTAAGCACCGGATCCCCCAGTTCCATGCACTTCCATGACATACCTGATAGATCCAGCACCACCATTAGGATCTCTGGGGTTATACCCCACAAAGGGCAGTACTGAACCATCTCTGTAGGGGCAGGCCAACTGGGGTAAGCCACAATACTGAACCCTATGGTGTGACGATCAGCCCATCTGACTGGTTCCACCACCAAATCGGATATCTCCATCCCCAGGAGGAACACCAGGTCCCATAAGTGACCTCCAGTGTGGGTTGCAGATGTAACAACTAGTGTGAGGCCCAAAAAAGTCATTAGTTGGAGGAAGTCACAATCAAATTGTGAGAGTTCATCATTGATCCAGGCATTGAAATCCCCCAGAATCAACCATCTGGGGGATCCCAATACCACGTCGACAATATAGTCCTAGACTTCCTGCAGGAACTCTTTCCCATCACTGGGTGGATGGTAGATGAGCAGTATCATGCACCCCAAACTCGCACCCACGATACACGAAAAAGATCTGGTGGACCCCACTGGTACCTCCATAAGGCCCAGTTCTGATCTAAGACAGATGGCTACACCCCCACCCCTATGATCCAACCTCAGATAGTGTATCACCAAGTACCCGGCTGGAACAGCTGAGGCCAAAACTGGACCTGCATTCTCATCCAGCCAGGTCTCGGTGATGCACGCCAGGTCAGATGTTCCAACAAGATCTGCTATAATAGCAGTCTTGTTTTTGATAGACCTGGTGTTACATAACACCGTCCGAGTAGGATGAGTAGTCAAGGAAGACCTCACCACCTGCCTGCATTCAGCAGAGCCCTTGGGTATGGTAATCAGACAGGGAGGACCCCTGTTCTGATCCCATTTCACCCCAGGGTGTCTCCTTGTCCCTGCTACCTCAATCTGACCACTCATCTCCATTCCCTCCATGCCTTCTTGGTGGTTAAGTTGGCCCCAGACCACCACATATCTACCCTCCAGATCAATATGTTCTGCAACTGGATTAAAGGGAATATTCCTATGGATTAGTATGGCCACGCCCTCCCTTCTATTACTGTTTCCCACAGCAAAGACTTGATCCACTCATTCTCACCTCCAAAGAAGGGCTTGTTGGGTGGGTGTGTTTCCTAGAGGAAAGCAATTTGTGTGTTCAGGGCTTTAAGGTGTCTGAGGACTTGGTGCCTCTTTCCTTTGTTTGGGCCCCTTTCATGTTCCACATGGTGCAGACATAGGGTTTGGTTATTATGGAGGTTTTAGAGTGATTAGTAGGTAGTGTGTTGGGCAGCGGAAAGACACGAGATGGGTTTGAGGTCACCGCAGGTCATCCACTTCCCAGGACTGGAGACTGAGGGTTCCCGCACTCGGGGTACAGCAGTAGTGGTCCAGCCTAGCAGGGTGTCGAGCCTCCTGTAGGAATATCAGCAATGTTAGATGGTTATACTCATACAAACATATGGGTCTATGCATGAAAAAGGGCTACCAAAGTGTGACATTAGTGTCATTTTTTTAATTCTATAATACAATGATTATTATGAGCATTTCTTAATGCTTTGACTCATCTTATAAAAATATAGTGTGGTGTGGGATAACTCCAATTTCGGGGTCTGAGAAGAAGCCTCCACAAAGTTGCACGTGTAACAGGGGACATAAAAGCAAGGCAGCACGTGTAACAGGGGACATAAAAGCAGGACTGCACATGTAATGGGATATAAAAGCAGGACTGCACATGTAACATGGGACATTAAAGCACCACAGGCACACCACTACCTGTCTGCACACAACATGGAGGCATGCCACCACTCATCTATAAACAACATAGAGTCACGCCACCACTCATCTGCGGACAACATGGAGGCACGTCACCACCCATCTGCAGACAGTATGGAGGCATGCAGCTAAATACCTGATGGAATCTTTCAAAGAAGTTTGTCATTAAAGTATACAGTCTAAACAAGGCATCATCAGTCCATATCACTTGAATAATGGACTGTCCATGTAAACTGAACACAGACAACACCCGCAGAAAACAGTATAGTTGGTTTCACAGTATGTTTTTTATTTTTGCTAGGCAAAGTTGTGCAAACCCACCTCACGCATGTATGATATGGCTGACCAATATGGCCCAGGGAATAATGTATCCTAATTAGGGCACCACAACAAGCAGCATGGGGAGAGTGCTTTTTAACATTAAGCTCCACCCCTCCAAAAACAGTGCCCATATGGTTTTGTGCTATGATTAACAGTATGCTGTGGTTGCCCTTCGATACAACCAAAAAATCCACAAAGGCACAATAATATACACTTTAAATGTGCAAAAAATAGAATACTGCAGGCAGCTCTAGACAAGTTAGCTAACGCAGCAGCATTACCCAAACACCATCTGAATCACAGCACACAAACCGGCCACCCCACCAGCATTAGTTGTTGTTTACTTAGGTGCACAACTCAATTGTGCATGAATGGGTAATTGTGCAATGGTGCGGCAAATACATGTGTAAGATGCAAAACTGTTTGGTCTTTTGGGCGGGGGGCGGGGGTTGTGGACATAGTCATACACAAAATGGGTTTTGCCAAGATCACCAGCCCAGTAAAAGCTACCTGTTTGAATACAAAAAGCGCATATCTGGGGTTGTTTGGCAATTTTGAAATGTTATAACCAAAATAGTAGGTAGGGTTACCATGGTGGTGGCGTCCAAGCTAAAAAAAACAAAATAAACAATTTCATTTGTTCATGTTTTTGTTTTCAAATACCAACATCCTAATCTAATGTTCAAACAATCACAGATTTTCTTAACAAAGCTGTTAAAATTACTAAATCACTTCAGAAGTGAAGACAAAAAAGGAAAAAACATAATAAATGCAATGCATCATCCCATCTGCCAAAAAGAACAAAAAATAAAATACTGAACCCAGGCATCCACAGGTCTGCCAACAAAATGGCAGCAAGCATACACCCATCTGGTAACAAAAGGAAGCCATGCATGCACACAGCTGCAGACAAAATGAAGGTATGCAGCCATCCATCTATAAACAAAATGTATTTATTTATTAAATTTTGTTGACCGGGTAGGCCCACAGCCCCGAAGGTCCCTTTTTCAGGGCGACCTGGGATAACAATACAAGATAAAATACAGTGGAGAAAAACTTTTGATTACATAGGTTGTTCAAGCATAAGGTGGTTACAGACAGTGGTTACAGACATGGTTATCATCATGACACAGTTTTGCCTTGGTACTACTTGGCATAGTGATATACATGAGGTAACATTAGTCCCTAAGTGTCCAGATACTAGAGGGAGGTACATGGTCGGCTCACCTTTGGGAAGGTTTGATGCAGAAAAAGGGGATACCTTAAGAGCCGTGGCAGTGGCATGCACTTGTGGCCAGTATATGGGACTTGAGCCTGGTGCAGAAGTTCTTGAGTGAGTAGGCGTCCTGGACCATGGAGGCATGCATACCTCTGAACTGTCCCTGATTTTCAGGGACATCCCTGATTTTGCCTCAA
The DNA here is from genome assembly GCA_016271365.2 of Neoceratodus forsteri. Classification (NCBI taxonomy): domain Eukaryota; kingdom Metazoa; phylum Chordata; order Ceratodontiformes; family Ceratodontidae; genus Neoceratodus; species Neoceratodus forsteri. Next base: position 1,546,323,000 of record CM057455.1, on the reverse strand, counting down.
AATTTCCCTCTGTCTGTCTTAAAATTTGTGTTTTGTGACAGAACAGTGGAGATTAAAAGCACAAATTAATGTCAAACATTAAACTTTCAGACATGTTCTTCTTCAGAAAATGTATCTTAACACACAACCCTTTATTCCATCAGCTTTCTGAGTGAATAGTACCAATTTTTAAGATGTGTCCCTTATTTGGTGTCTTTGTCCCTGATTTTTTTAAGCCTTGTCCCTGATTTATGAGGCAAGCAGGGGCGTCATTTCAGCAAAATCATAGGGGTAGCAAGGTGGGGGGGGGGCACAATGTGGGTGGGGCCAGAGAGGGTGGCATTTGTCAATATGACATAGAGCTAGTTACCAAGTAATTTAAAAATGGGTATGAATTGATTAGTAAAGTCTGAATACAAATCTGAAATGGGTCATTACAGATGTTGATTCAAATTAAATAGCTAGTTTTCAAATTATGGAATCATCAGTATAGTGAAAGTCCCATTCCTCAACTGTACAAATATTAAACAATATTATATTACCACACTGTCTGTGTCCAAAAAATATTACCACACTGTTCATGTCAAATGACTGGCAATACACAAGCTAAGCCACACATTGTTAAAAATAAATAACTGTCTCTATACCCATATCTTACTGTACATGAAAAATACACATCAAAACATCAAAGAAATTATACTTTTATGAAAACATACTCTGAACCATAAAAAGAAAGAAATGAGAGAACTTTACTTCTTCTCTGTTAAAACAAGAGCTTAGCAAAAGAAATGACACACCGAAACCTGTAAAAGAAGTAATAAAAGGAAAATGAACTGATGAAAAAATCACACCAAAAACCTGTAAAGAAAAAAAATAATAAAAGGAAAAAGAACCAACTAAAACTCACCGATCAAAAACCTGTAAAGAAAAAAGTAATAAAAGAAAAAGATCCTAGTAAAATTGTACACCAAAAAAACCTGTAAAGGAAAATTGTAATAAAGGAAAAAGAACTGAGAGTCCCAGGGTTACACAAAACAAAGTCTTGCAAACTGGACTCGTTACTGAGCTGATTGGGACAGAACTGGCACATTGACTGCTGGCTGACTGGAGACACTGCTGGCACTCTGACTGCTGGCTGACTGGAGACAGTACTGGCATACTGGACTGCTGGCTGACTTATAACACTGCTGGCACACTGGACTGCTGGCTGACTGGAGACACTACTGGCAGACTGGACTCGTTGCTGACTGGAGGCACAACTTGCAAACTGGACTGGTATCTGACTGGAGACACTACTGGCAGACTGGACTGCTGGCTGACTGGTAGCACTGCTGGCAGACTGGGCTGGTTGCTGACTGGAGGCAAAACTTGCAAACTGGACTCATTGCTGAGCTGACTGGGACAGAACTGGCACATTGACTGCTGGCTGACTGGAGACACTACTGGCAGACTGCACTGCTGGCTGACTTGTTACACTGCTGGCACACAGGACTGCTGGCTGACTGGAGACACTGCTGGCAGACTGGACTCGGTGCTGACTGGAGGCATGACTTGCAAACTGGACTGATATCGGACTGGAGACACCACTGGCAGACTGGACTGCTGGCTGACTGGTAACACTGCTGGCACACTGGACTGGTTGCTGACTGGAGGCACAACTTGCAAACTGGACTCATTGCTGAGCTGACTGGAACAGAATGGACACACTGACTGCTGGCTGACTGGAGACACTACTGGCAGACTGGACTGCTGGCTGACTGGAGACACTACTGGCAGACTGGACTGCTGGCTGACTGGAGACACTACTGGCAGACTGGACTGCTGGCTGACTGGAGACACTACTGGCAGACTGGACTCATTGCTGACTGGAGGCACAACTTGCAAACTGGACTGGTATCTGACTGGAGACACTGCTGGCAGACTGGATTGCTGGCTAACTGGTAACACTGCTGGCAGACTGGACTGGTTGCTGACTGGAGGCACAACTTCCAAACTGGACTTGTTGCTGAGCTGACTGGGACTGAAATGGCACACTGACTGCTGGTTGACTGGAGACACTGCTGGCAGACTGGATTCATTGCTAACTGGAGGCACAACTTGCAAACTGGACTGGTATCTGACTGGAGACACTACTGGGAGACTGGACTGCTGGCTGACTTGTAACAGTGCTGGCACAGTGGACTGCTGGCTGACTGGAGACAATGCTGGCAGACTGGACTCATTGCTGACTGGAGGCACAACTTGCAAACTGGACTGGTATCTGACTGGAGACACTACTGGCAGACCGGACTGCTGGCTGACTGAAGGCACAACTTGCAAACTGGATTTGTTGCTGAGCTGACTGGGACAGAACTGGCACACTGACTGCTGGCTGACTGGTAACACTGCTGGCAGACTGGACTGGTTGCTTAATGGAGGCACAACTTGCAAACTGGACTCACTGCTGAGCTGACTGGGACAGAACTGGCACACTGACTGCTGGGTGACTGGAGACACTAATGGCAGACTGGACTGCTGGCTGACTGGAGATGCTACTGGCAGACTGGACTGCTGGCTGACTGGAAACACTACTGGCAGACTGGACTGCTGGCTGACTTGTAACATTGCTGGCACAGTGGACTGCTGGCTGACTGGAGACACTGCTGGCAGACTAGACTAGTTGCTGACTGGAGGCACAACTTGCAAACTGGACTGGCAGCTGAGCTGACTGGGACAGAACTGGCACACAGGACTGGTGGCTGACTGGAGACCCTGGTAGCACACACGACTGATGGCTGACTGTAGATAGTAATGTTACTTCAGTAATGGGTATCTTCTTGAATGCATCTGAGCAAATCTGTCTATTGCTACTGACAGGTCTGGCTGCTTCACCTCCAGTGGCTCACATGCCATCATCATTAAGTTGCTGAGTCGTCTGTCACCACAATTGTTTCTTAAGTAAGTTTTCACTCTTTTTATGCATGAGAAGAAATACTCATTTGAAGCTGTGGTCACAGGGAGTGCCAGCACCAGGTTCAAAATCTCCAGGACTTCCAAAAATGTGTTACAAAGGCATTGCAACTGTTGTCTGACACAATGAATACTCTGCATATTTTTGTTCTGTAGGTATGCCTTTGCTGATTCCAGCTGTGACTCTAACACAATCGTGTTTATATTTCCTCCTGGGGGTAAGATTCTGCTAGGACCTTTAAAGCAGAGTAATTCAGAAAACTGTCATCCTATGGGTTGAGAGCAGCAACAGCTTTTAAGAGCTCCAGATTACTTGTGAAGCGTGAATCAAGTTCAGTAACAAACCTGTCAATGCAGGCCAGGTATATTTCCTGTTTAAGCCTGTCACTGTTAGACCTCGCAGAAATTTCCCAAATTTCTATATTCTCAGTCCGTTTCTCCAAAGTAGATGAAACAAAAAATTCTCTGTCAGTTTTCGGCTCAACTGATGTTTGCCCAGTGGCCTTCCTGTGTGCCGAGTGGCTTCTTCATCATAATCAATGCCACAGTGATCAGTGGCTTGTTGTGCCTCCTTGTAAATCTTCTGCCACTGTGAATCATTACGTATAGACATGAGCTCACTTTTTGAAGACTGGATAAGATCACAGGCCCTTGGCAAATCCAGATCTTTTCTCTGAAGTTCCTCAGACACTGATTGTATCTTCCTTAAAATTGTTTCTAGGCTGTACAGTGTTAACACAAAGGTGAATTTCTGAATTTTAAACAGGTGACCTTTTGCTTCACTACTTGCCTCTTTGTCAGTGTTTTGTGACTGAATAGCATGAAGTGTTATAATAATGGACTCTAGACGCAACTGAAATTTCTTGACACAGTTGTACCAGCAAAACCATTGTGTACCACACAGTCGTTCCAGTTCCAGAACTTGTAGACCTTTTTCTTTCTGAGCCTTAACAAACAACACATTTCTTGGTGAATTTTGAGAAATGAATACATATACAGCCCGTAAGATGCTGAAAAATTCTTTCACTTCTGATATATTATTAATTGTTTGCACCAAGACAAGATTCAGTATGTGTGCATGACAATGAATATAAACAGCTTGAGGAGCTATCTCTCTTATTCTTGCTTGTACTCCACTGAAGCACCCACTCATGACAAAGGCTCCATCATAGCACTGTGCCACACAGTGCTTCCACTGCAGTCCAGCCTGATATACTGCCTGACTGATGGCACCAGCCAAATTATCAGCATCCAGTTTATCCATGTGATAGCAGCCAAGTGGTTTTTCACAGATATTACCATCACTGTCAAAAAAATGGATTACAAAGCCGAGCTGCTCTTTGCGTGATACATCCTTAGTTTCATCGACTAAAACAGAGAAATATTTTTTAACTTTACTTACCATTTTCACTCATATTAATGTTGCAACTATGTTAATCAAATCGTTTTGATACTCTGGAGAGGTATAATGACCATATCTCCTAGACATTTTTTCTTTTAATTTTGAGTCATGTGCAGATAATGTTTCCAGAAACTCAATAAAATTGCCTTTGTTATTGGAATTTGTCGACTCATCACCACCTCTGAAAGCAAGACCTTGCCATCCTAGGTAACAAACTGCATGCAGTAGTAACTCAACATGGCATCTATTTTCTTCTATTTCAATGTCCCTATTTTTTTCAAGCCATCTCACAACTGACTGATGCCCCGATGAAGACTGTATATGGTTAAATTCACACCATGCTACAACAGAAGCTTTCTGTTTCTCAGACTAGCTGTGCTTTCTTAAGGCACAACCAATTTTTTCCCATTTACAGAAACCAATGTCGACAAAAGGAATGTTTGCACGTTCATGACTTCCACCTCCAGGTGCAGTATGAGTGCTAGTAAAATACCTGCATGCAAAACAGTATACAGCATCTCTCTGTACTGAATATTCTACCCACTTATGAGTTTTGTAATCACCATTAAATTTACGTGATTTTGTCATAGGGAAAACACACTTTGGCTGAACTGGAGCTTGGTAAGGAGTAGCAGATATGTCTGTTGGCACAGTATCATGATTAACACACTCACCACTGAAAATGAGTGGCCTTCACTAGATGGCAATGACGTGCTTTGATATGTATCAGAGGATGTGCTTTCACATGCATCAGAGGGTGAGGGTGAAGCAACAAGTAATGGGCCTGTAGAAGCATAACTAAGCTCTGAAACTATACTACTACTATCAGATTCATGTGTACCAGCTGACAGAACACTATCTTCAGGTTTTGATTTCTTCACTGTGTGTTCAGCATGTGCAGTATCTGCTGTAATTCTTTTCTTAGCAAATAACTGAAGCACCGATGGTTGCTTTGGATCACTGGATGCCTTCTTCTTGGACAGAGACATTTCAGTAATACTTATTTAGCAGCCAGCTTCAAAGAAATTTTAACTAGTGAAGGCTACTAAAGAAGAAATTTAGCAGTGTACAGACTACAGTCAGTTGCCTGGCCTGCCAGCAGCTATGCCCAGTGATTAGCAAATCAGAGATCAGTTTTGCAACCCATGGAAAACAGTTATGAATTCAAATGTGCACAAAGTCTAAAGAAATCACCAGCATGCAGTCAAATTACAAAATCTGCAAACAGTGATGATATCAGGGAATTAAAAACATTAACATATGGGTGTAAATTTTACATTTAACCATACTATGAACCTGAAAAAATATTATTTAAAACAAAGTGGTAACACAAGTAAGTCTACTCCTCAATGGTAGATGGTGGTATGGAACCTCTTCCTTATATCTATTTCCTACTGTCTGCCATTGTCCCCCCATACCTTTTAGTTTCCCTATACACCTCCTATGTGGCACAGCATTGAAAGCCTTGCTGAAGTGCTGATAACCACATCCACTCTGTTCCCCTTATGATTATCCACTTCACCTGTCACTCAGTCATAGAACTGTATCAACATGGAATGGAAAGACCTCCATTCTGTGAAGCCATGCTGCTTATCTGTCAGCCCACTGGCATTCAAGAAGTCATCCAACCTGTTCCTCAGTAACTTTGACCCTTCCATCTCCTTACCAGTGATAGAAATGAGACTGACTGGTCTATAGTTACCCAGATCTTTCCTCAAAACACCCTTGTGCAGTGGTACCACTGCTGCCTTTCTCCAGTCAACAGGGTGCATAGGTTCCACTCCCTTAGGGATGGACAGACACTGTACAATTTTCCAAATGTCCCTCCCAGGACTTCAAACAACTCCTTAATTACCAGGGGTGGGACAACATGTGTCCCCTATGCGTTGGCCTTATTTTCCTTTAGCCCTTTTAGTTCCTTCCCAACCTCCTCTCTGGACACCTCATATGTCCACCACTCCACCTGAGGTAATATATGCAGTAAAACATCTTTGGGCCTCCAGATTACTTTACCCCACTCTGTCATGCCCAGAGAGAGAGAGACATAAGGCAGAAGCCAAGACATCACAAAATGTGTCTGGCAGACTACTTATAGAAAAGCTCCCGAAGACCTACGGTCAAGGTGTCACAGCCCTGTTTGTATGATGAAGGAACAGATCCTGACAAGGAAAAAAAAGGAGTGGTAGTTTACAATACAAACAGAGAGAGATGGAAGGCAGACTGGAGAACAGCTACTGTTGTGCCACTGCACAAAAGAGGGTCTAGGAAGGAGCCTGGGAACTACAGGCTGGTAAGCTTGGCATCCATCCCAGGGAAGGCAATGGAGAAAATCCTCAAGGAGAAGTTGGTAGAGTTCATTAATAATAACGGCCTGGGTGACTGGCAGCAGCATGGCTTAATGGAGGGGTGGTCTTGCCTGTCCTACCCGATCCAGAATTACAACTGGGTCACGTCAAAAGTAGACCAAGTGACGTCCCTAAAAGTATTTAGTCGCAAACAGGGGGACATAAAAAACCTTAGAGATACTACAGTCGGTATTTTAAGTGCTGCTAAAACAACAGCAAACAAAAATCACAGAAAAGTCACCATATCAGCAGAAATGTAAGACATACCATACCTGCTGTACGGGCCCTGTCGAAGAACATGTGTTGACCCCCCCTCATCTCTGTAAATGTCTTTCTCATGGGACACCTACTAAAAAATGAAAGAGCAGCAGGAGAGAAAAAAAACACAGGGAGCTGTGATCCCTTTTGTTTCTCTTAAAATTGCAACAATTTTAATCTTAAAGGTTTAATAGCATTTTTAACCTCCACCAATGTCCTTGGACAACTGTTTCTCTATGAAGTGCTGTGTGCTGCATTTAGCAACTGACACGATGCTGCAGAAAACTAATTAAGATGAGAACCCAACATTACTGAAATATTAGCAGTAAAAAAGCAAACTGTGACTTAATTTTAATCAAATAAGTGTTTACTAATGCCATTCAAAAACAGTACAAGTAGATAAAATACTCTATTTCGGACGCACTTGTGTGATTTTGAATTCCCCATCTGGAAAAAAAATCTCATCTCAATGCTAAATGTTGACAATTTTAAGACACCTAACCCCTTGAATGCTGGACGCACCGTCTCATATCACGTCCAAAACAGTCACCCTCATAAAATCTATAAGCAGCAGTACTGTGGCAGAACCATACCCCTGCGAAATACAATTAAAAAATTTCTCACTTTTCTGAACATGAGTGCCTACTGCTATCCACTGCCTACACACAGGCAGTTCTGTACAAATTACAACTTGTGCTTTTGTTTAGAGAAACTAAGTAATACTAAGTTTGTGTCAAAGTATAGTAATATCACACCAATCTGTGAGGTGAATGAAAACTAAAAGACGATTCCCCAGTGAACCGAGATACAAATGGTCAGGAAACAACACAGCAAGGAAATGCAGACACATCAAATCCCTGGACCTAGACCCAAAGCAACAGAAAGGGGACCAACCCATAGATCTGACCCTCAACACCTCGTATGTACACTTCACAGGATTCACAGCACCAGTTCTCTGCCTTGAATCCAGCATAGTTTGACTACTGAAATGGTCATGTCCAGTTAAACATACACTATCCAAGAAATGGTCTTGGCAATGCAAACAGCAGCTGTGATTACTGGAGCAGTCCTGCGGGACCTGTTTTCACTATGCAAATCTGGAGTGAAGAGAGGAGGAAAAGCTGGACATCTGTACACTAACAATGTCACAAACTCACCCCAGGATCTGGTGGAAAAAAAACAATTTAAAAGCCATTTAAATCAAGATTAATTGCAAGCAAGGTATGGACGATTGGATGTGGGATACCTTGCTGCTGCAGTTAATCCTGCTTTAAATGGATCTTCAATAAAGATTTTTTTGCAGCAGATCCTGGGGTGAGTTTGTGACTGTGTTGTAATGTACGCGAGCCCAGCTTTTCCTTCTCTCTGCTGATGCTTTTATGCTGAGAGCACCGTACCTATACTCTTGAGCAACCTCCTTTTGTTCAGCTTATGATATTTGGAGAGAACCAGTCTAGTTCAGCATATAGGTCGCAGTGATGCCTGTCAGTGGCTGCAGGGTGGGGGTGCAATGGTGTGAGCATTACAGCCAACAATCCAAAGGCACACCCTGATGCCTATTAGTCTGTACAGGGTGGGATGTTATGGTTAGAAACCCTAACGCCCTGAGCGTTTGTTGGTATTCGCACTCCAAATTTTCAACATGACCTTTTTGTGACCCCACCTCATGAAAGCACGTGGGATCTCTGCTTATGAACAGTGTCCCCATGATTCTGTTAATGTGTCCCGAACGTTGATTTCCCACAGTGACCGGACCATTCTGCACCACGTGAAAATTCCAGCTGCACCATTCATAAGGAGGTGTGAAGAGATGGCAATGTTGACAATCTGGAGTGAAAATATTAAAAATTCTCGAAGTTACAAGCATGCATGGGAACTGTGCAACGCACGCTCATAACACGGTCATTTTTTGGAATTTCTTCACCAAATTTGCAACATTTGCTTTTTGGGAGCCCATCTCATGAACAGTGGCACTGTCATTTTGTTAATCAGTCCCGAAAGGTGATTTTGCACAGTGACTGCAAAATCCCCTTTCTGGAGCGAATAACTCCATGACAGTGCCTGAATTCATAAGGAGGGGTCCCAATAACCCCATGTTGAAAATCTAGTGCCAAAAGTCCCCAAAATGCCTGAGATATGCATCAAAGTTGAAAAAAACCCTATTTATGCCATTATACAACTTACCGGCATTTCTTCAGTTTGCGGTCGGCTTTGAAGAGTGCAGACATGTTCCCGGTCCACCGAAGACCATCGCACTGGGCTCTGGAAGTAAGTATGGAGTGAGGGGGGTGAGGGGAGGTGGGGTGCACAGAGGGTGGTTGCGGGCTGCCAACAGCCAGTGAGGGACTGTTTCCTTTGTTTCAGGTAAAAAAAAAATCACTGCGGATCATTTTTTGTATTTTTTACAGGTTGCGGCCACACTGGGGTGGACTCCCAGTGTGGCACATTGGTTGGGGGGGTCATGTCACCCACACTTGGGTGGGCCCCTAGTGTGAGCATTGCACACAATTAGGGCAGCACCAGGAAAATGGCAGGGTGTTAACATGCCCACAGGGGGATTGGACACCACCATCGACAAGGATGTCTGTGTTTGGAGGCATGATACCGAGGGGGATTGGGCACCCGCTCGGCACACCACTGCAGGAAAGGGGGCACATATGCTGACAGGGGGATTGGGCACCCCCGTAGTTGGCTACATGGGGACTGTGAGGGTGGGTGGTGGCTCATGTTTATTGAAATGTTACACCGGCACAAGGCACACCCTGCAATGAGGTGGAGCTTCCTCATTGCAGCGGCTAAAATGTTTGAAGATGGTGGCACGCTTTTGCAATACTGTCATAGACAGCATACAATCTAATTCATGCCATGGAGCCCAGCCTGAAAAAGCAGTGGTGCCACTGGCCACAGCAAGACTGCGCCTCCAAAACCTGCTATTCCAAAATTACAGCAACATATTTCTTGCACAGGTGCAAGATAACATAAACATGTTATCAGCTGGGACTGTCAGGAAAAGCTAACTTAAATAAGTGAGTCTTGAGGGCTGACTTGAAAGTCTGGACTATCAGGCACTCCCTTACCCGATGAGATAGAGAATTCCACAGGGTAGGGGCCGTATATGCAAAAGAACGAGCCCCAGATGCCTTCAAACGCACCCTGGGAATCTCTAGCAATCCCTCATCAGTGGATTGAAGAGGTCAGGAGGGGCACTAGTGGAAAAGGAGATCTTTCAGGTAGCAGGATCCTTGCTTGTGTAGGGCTTTGTAGGTCAGCAATCTGACCTTGAAGGTGATCCGCCACTGTACAGGCAGCCAGTGTAGTCCACGGAGCACAGGTGTAATGTGACTGGCCCTAGAAGTACCAGTCACTAACCTGGCCGCCGCATTCTGCACTAGCTGCAAGTGGCAAATATCAATGCCCCGTAGCCCTAGGTACAGGGCGTTGCAGTAGTCAAGGCAGGAGGTAATGAAGGCATGCTTAGATTGTACAGCTGTAACAAGATATACTGTACCACATATTGATTACTGTAACAATGGTAAGATTTTTAACTAAAATATGGAGTTCTTTTTTGGCACATAGTATTCTGTTGCCAGCGTGGCTGATGATTACTGGGTTCAATATCTATTAGCTGTAATCAGTCTAATGCTTGAAGAAATAGCCATGCCTGGGGTGTAGGTACTAGGCACCACCCCCTGATGGAGCTCTTGTGGCAACACACAGAGGTGCTTTTACCTGCTGTCTGCACTGTGGTGTGACATATGCTTGTGGAGCTTAAAATGAAAAGTCTTCCTCTACTAAGTGCTGGTGAGAGCACTGCCTTTTTCTTGTTTTACATATGAGTCTAGTATTTCTCTGGTGTTGCAGCTGCACCTTAATTAGACGGACTGTGTGCGTTTCCTTTCTTTGTGTCTTGAAAATTACCACCTCCCCTAGAAATCCAGTTTGCTCATGTTTTACTGACTTTCACCACAAGTTTAAGAAAGACAAAATAGTCTTCTTCTAGCTGGCCTGTCAGTAGGGATGCTGCTCATGATACGGGTTCAAGATGGACTTACACTGCCAGAGGGCTGGCAGACTAAGGAGGCTTGAGTGTTCCAAAGGATGCTCCCTATTTCTGGTTAGAGAAGGTGACCAAGGCCCACTGTGCCAGCACCACCTGTGGTTTCCCAGCTGGAATGGCATACCAGGCTCTGAAGTGGGTGGGAGGACATGCATGTGCGCTCCTGTGCATACCTGTTGCATGCATCTCAGGGAGTATGCTGCCTCACAAGGGTGGGGAGAAACTGGAGGAAACGCCAGCCGCTGCAGGATAAAGTCTGTTCCCTGCAGGACCCCTACTATGAACAAGTCAATACAAAAAGCATGCACTCCAATAGAAGAAACTAGATTGCCCAGTAACTTTAAAAAAAATAGTTGATTTATTTTAAACATAGATTTTTCATTTATACAAGTAGTCTCTCACCAGCTATTGCTCATCCACCATGCCCCGGCACATCACCTCTAATGCAAGGCCCCCCTGATGAATCCTTGCATTAGAGATGAAGTGCTGGGGCATGGTAGACAAGTAATAGCTGGTGAGAGTCTACTTGTAAAGGAAAAGGGAACATTGTTTAACCAGGAGTAGCACACTAAGCTGAAGCTTGTGACCTGGGAGCACAAGGAAGTTAAGTGACTTGCTCAGGATCACACAGTATGCACCTAGGTGGCTGTGGGATTCAAACCCAGGTCTCCAGGTCTGCAGCTCAAAGCCTTAACCCACTGTGCTATACTGCCTCCTGTATAGATGAAAAATCTATGTTTAAAATAAATCAACTATTTGTTTTGAAAGTTACTGGGTAATCTAGTTTCTTCTATTGGAGTGCATGCTTTTTGTATTGCCTTGTGCTGTATAGGGGCTAGCCACACCTTAGCTTGCACCCTGATCCCGCTACCACTTTGAGCACATTACATTTCCTTGGGGATCCCTACTACAAACAGAAGGCACCCTCTGTGCTAGATTCAGTCACCAGAGGGGCTCAGGGTACCCCAAATGCCCTTCCATGGGGGTAAGCCATCGGAACTTAACTGCAGGTAGGGCTATTTTTTTTTTTTTTTTAGTTATTTAGTTTTTGTTGACCGGGTAAGTGCACTAGACAAATCCTGCCTATTTTCGGGCACGACCCGGGGAAGGAGGATACAGATGAATGCCAACTGACCTTGAACCAGATTAAGCTGTTGGTGGTATTTTTAGTGAATGAGGGAAATGTGGCCAGGACACCGGGGAAATTCCCCTAGTGTTGGACAGTAAGGGGACTGGGTGACTGAGAGCTTGGTCACTTTCGTTCAGACCTTGGAGAAGATGGACGTCTCAGAGGAAGGAGAGTGGTTGTTGGGCTCTGCTTTGTATTTTGAGGAGATTGTTACTATGGATAAACCTGTACTTGGAAATAAGGAACTAGATGATGGTGAAGTTTTCGTGTCTACAGAGGATTCAGCCCAGGTGGAGTTACAGCCGGTGAGGAATGTGGATATACCTACAGTTTCTGTAACAGAGAACCTTCAGGAACACCTTCAGCTTCAGCTTGCAGTTCTTGCGCAAGAACTAGACCATCTCCAAAAACAGCTGTCTTCACTGCACCTACCGCTAAGCCTGTCAATTCTGGAGCAGGCTGTCATTCGTCAAGACTCTAAGATTACTGAGGAGGCTCCCAATACAGAACGGTCAGGTGAGTTAATGCAAGTCTCTGTAGATCTACCTAGAGAAAAAATGTTAACTAAAGATTCCCAGTTGGCTGGCAGTGTAGAATCCGGTGTGGTTCAGTGCCTAGAGCCATTGCAAGAATCGGGAAAACTTTTGACTAATTATGTTGCTTGCACACATGTGCAAGAAACATATTGCCATCATCGGAGATTTCAGAGGTGTGTCACCTCCTCCTCCAATTCAGTCAGTGAGCTGGCAGGCGCTGCCCCTGTAAGCCAATGCATTTTGGAGCTGTCTATGACACGCTCCAAAATGCAGAGGCATACAGTTGAAAGGGGGAGCTACGCTTCAGTGAGCAGAGATAAGAAGCGTAGCTCCCCCACACAGCAGGCGTGTGCGCCCCCGCACCTACTGTGTAGCCGACGGGGTGCCCAATCCCCGCCGGCTGAGCTGCGCCTCTCCAGTTATTGTAGGCGCACGCTGGGAGCCCACCCCAGCGTGGCAATCAGTCCTTTGCCGACGGGGTGCCTAATCCCTGTCGGCTGAACGCCCCTCCCAACATCATTGTGCCACGCTGGGAGCCCACCCCAGCGTGGCAAACGGGTCCCACAACATCTTTTTAAATTTTTACCTGAAAACGAACGGTCTCACGCGCGCTCCCCCACCCCCTCCCACAACCCGGCACTCCACCCACTGCGCACTCAGTTTCCCATGCCCCTCACCCCATACTTACCTCCAGACTCGCGCAATCGATCTTCGGTGGACAGGGAACACGCTCTGCACTCTTCAAAGCCGACCGCTAACTGAGGAAATGCCGTAAGCTGTATAATGGGCTAGATGGGGGTTCAACTTGTTGCATATCTCAGCTATTTTGAGTTTTGACTACCATTACGGGTTTTGGATTCCTTTCTCACATCGATTCATCGTCATGGCGTATTCGGGTCCTCAAGGGTGATTTCGCGTAGTGACTGTGAAATCACCCTTGGGCCTGAATACCACCATAACAGTGACATCATTCATGAGAAGGGTCCCAAAACCCCATATTGAAAATTTGCGCCAAAATTCCAAAATGACTGTTTTATCGAGCTGCAGTTCCCACGCAGGCTCTAAGTTCAATGTAAATTTCAATATTTTCACTCCAGATTTTCAACATTGCCATTTTACCACACCTTCTTATGAGTAGTATAGCTGTCATTTTTCACATCTCACCTAAAATGTGTTTCCACTTCATGTAGCGAGAATGGCTAGTCGGTATGCTAAATCAATGTACGGGACAAATTAAGAAAATCATAGTGACACTGTTCATGAGCAGAGGTCTTAAAATGGCATGTTGAAAACTTGGTGAAAATTCCTAAAACTGACTGTTTTACGAGCGTGTGTTGTGCAGTTCCTACGCAGGCTCGTAAGTTCGCGAATTTTCAATATTTTCACTCCAGATTTTCAACATTGCCATTTTACCACACCTCCTTATGAGCAGTACAGCTGTCATTTTTCACATCCTGCCCAAAATGTGTTTCCACCCATGTAGCGCACAATGGCGCAGTCGGTGCGCAAACTCAATGTATGGGACACATTAACAAAATCACAGTGACACTGTTCATGAGCAGAGGTCTTAAAATGGCTATGTTGAAAATTTGGTGAAAAAATTCCTAAAAATGACTGTTTTACGAGCGTGCGTTGAGCAGTTCCTACGTACGCTCGTAAGTTCGCAAATTTTCAATATTTGCACTCCAATGACTTCCAAATACCTAAACAGCACATAGAAGCAAGCAACATTCGGCATTGAAAAATGCTTGTTTAAGCTTGCCGCTCATTGCTACGGCACAGTCTAAGGACCTGGATGAGCAAAACTCGGTCCACGGCAGCTCAGTTACTGATTTGCAAAATGTTACCCTGTCAAAAGCTACGGGGTTTGTTTTTCGGAATCTGTTGATGAAAACCCCTACCAGAATCTCATATCCCGAGGTAAATTGTGTGTTTCAGACTACTCCTTTGAATCAGGAGTGGGCTTCAGAATTTTCCTTTACTAAATGGAGCCAGTTGATGCATGAGAGAACTGGGGATGAAGGGAAAGTTAAACGAGCTTCTGTGATTTTTTCTAAAAGGAACTTGGGGACATTTGAGGGGGTTAAGGACACTACTATTCATGTTACTCCGGAGGTAAGCCCAGTACCTTCATTACCTGTTCCCCTCTCACAGCATCTCACAGAAGAAACATGGTCCCCACAGCAGGCCTTGAGTGAGGCAGGTTGGACTTTGAATAAAGGGACTTGGCTTCCCACACCTGACTGGGATCCTAAGTTAAATTTTTCCCAGAATGAACCTGCTTGGAAACGAAAGTTACCGGTTGCACCTTTAATATCTGAGAATGCTACTGGGCTACGAGGTGAAGTTGGGCCCTCTGTTGTGGCCTCACAAACCACTACTCCCTTAGCCACTGACATTTCTGATTCCTCTTTTATTAAGGAAACTGAACAATCTGTTGATATGTCACAGGAAAAATCAGATTTAGAGAAACCTCTGTTGTCAGATTTATTTTCAAAAATTAAAAAAGAAGCTGCACCACGTAGGAATGCTGTTAGACTCCGCTATAAAGGGGGGCTGGAGGTTAGGCCTGATAGGCATTATGTGGGCAAATGTCTGTTAAAAGATTCCTTGCACTTCTCTCCTAGGGAAGTGTTTGCATTTATTAACATCTCAGGTGAGGACAACTTTGATGTCAGCTTTCGTTCAGCTTACACTCTTGATTTATTTTGGGAGAGGTACAACCAGGTGAAGTTCTCACCCACATGGACACCCTTTTTGGTAATACCATTGACTAAACCTTTAATTAAATACATCACAGTCATGTTCCATAATGAGGGGGTTCATGTGGATGATATTACTTGCTGGTTGTCCCAAAAATGTGAGGCATTGAGCTCTCCTGAGGCTATACTGGACACAGAGCAGTTTTGGACTGGAGGTTGGTGTTTTAAAGTGCAGCTTGGACAAACTGACACTGGTATTGACCATATTCCTAATTCTGTTTTGCTAGGAAGGGACAGGGGGGGTTGTTTTTACGCTGGGCAGCCCAGGGCCTTTTATAAATGTGGTTCCCAAACACATTTGTCTAGTTCTTGTGACAAGCCAAGATGTGACAATTGTGGGCAAAGAGGTCATATTGCCTTTCAATGTGCAAATCTCACGAAGTGTGATCTCTGTGAAGATACTGGCCATGTATTTTCTGAGTGTATATGGGCAGCGAAAAACAAAGCATCCAGTGGTAGCCCTGATCTTTTGATTCAGAAAGCCTAAGACTTGGCTGCTGGTCCAAACCAGACAGAGTCTGCTTCTCCAGCTGAAGTAGTTACCCTCCCTTAGCCCCATCTCAGGGATTGGGACAGTCTGATGGAAAACCTCTCTCTTCCACTCCTAGGGTTTCTCCCCTTCTTTCTCCTGTATGCAACAACACACAACAGGAGATGCCACTCCCAGATCCTCCAGTTAATCCTCCGGTGACTCAAGTCCTGAGGTCCTCAAGGAATCTTAAACCTCCTCCTCCTTCTCCTGCCCCCCCCCCAGTGGATATTGAATCTAGTAATCCCTTTGCAGTTTTATCCACACAGTGGGGTGATACAGAAATGGACTGTGCGGAACCTGATTCCCAACCTGTACAGGACAGTCCTCCATCCCCTTTTCATACACAAGAAGGTTATAAAGGGAAAAGGAAAAAGAGAAGGAAAAAAGATGGTTAAACTGTAATTTATAGCTGGCTTTCTTTAAAATAGGGTCATTAAACATTCACAGTTTATTGAATTCGAGACAACAGCAGGTAGTCTATGACTATATTCATGGCAGTTCCATAGGTGTGTGCTTGCTCCAAGAAACGTGGATGTTTACAATTGATCAAGACAGGTTTTTTCAAAAGGAATGGTGCTGGGGCCCTTCTTATTGGTCCTTTGGACAGCAAACATCTGATGGAATAGGATTTATTTTTAATTCTGATAATTTTTCTTTAATTAAAATAATTGATCTAATTCCAGGGAGACTAATGATCCTTGATGGGGTATGGAATTCTATGACATGTAGATTTATTAATGTATACTATTCCCAGGTAAAGGCAGAATGGGTTGCACTTTTTATGATGCTTCGACCTTTTTTAATAACTTCTTTTAAAATCTTCTTATGCTGGGATTTTAACTGTGAGCTGAAGATTGTGAAAAGTGGAGCTACAAGTAGTGGGAAAAATATTTATTGTGATTCTAATGCTTTGTATCAATTAATAAATACATCAGGTCTTGTAGATAGTAGATGTTACCAACACAGTGGTCCTAAATTTACTTATAAAAGGAATGCATGCACATCTACAATAGATTATATATTTCTCTCACACAATCTTCCCCCCTTTAAATTTCACTCCTTCCCGATGGCCTTTTCAGATCACTTACTTCCTCAGTGTGTTTTCTCTTCAGTTTGTTTACCATCACCAGAGAAGTCAAGAAGGAAACTAAGTTCACCCATATTAAAGCATCCTTTAGTGATAAAAAACATTAGGTCACTGCTCATCGCTAGACTCTCAGTCTCAATTTTATATAATGACTTAGGAGAATGGTGAAGGGAGTCTAAGGAGGATTTACAAGCTATGTTAAAAAATCAAGGTAGGGCAGGTGAAAATATGAAATTCCTGCATTATTTAAAATTGCGTCAACAATTATATTTTCTATTTTCCATGGCAAATACCTCTAAATTTGATTTTACTACTCAAATAGCTGCTTTAAAACAACAAATTCAAGAGGTACAATATGATAGGGCTAATACAATGAAAGCACTTTTTCAATACGGCACAAAAAAACAACCTCAAGGTGATCCCTATGAAGCCTTTAAAAGATTTAAATCTAAAATAACTATGACCTCTCTTTTAAATCAGGAAGGGCAATCAGTACAGGATACTGCAGGTCTTCATGATGCAATAAAACACTTTTTACTATCTCATAACCCAGTGGTGCCCCCTAGTATGAAGGACATTGAAAACTTTTTGCAAATGATAAAACTTCCAAAATCTGGTTTCAATATGTCTATCTTAACTAGCCCCATTACAGCAGCAGAAATTGAAGGTGCCATTAAATCCCCCAAAAATGGAACTTCTCCAGGGATTGATGGACTTACGTCTGATTTATATAAAACCTTTCCCTCTGAATTCTCGGAATGTTTGGTTCTAGTGTTTAAATTTTTTCTATCTACTTTCAGATTTCCCATTTGGTTTTCAGAGGGTTTATTAATTTTTCTATTTAAATCAGGGAATAAAGAAAATTTGGATAATTGGAGACCAATTACGATCTTAAATTCAGATTATAAATTATTGACTGGGATTCTAAATTCAAGACTCAGAATCTTTGCAAGTACAGTAATTTCCCCTTCACGATATTGTGGATTTCCAGGTAAAAAAATACAACATGCTCTTATGATCATTAGAGATTTAATAGAACATTTTTCCTTACATGGACATTCAGGGTGTATTGTTTTAGTAGATCAAATGAAGGCCTTTGATTGGGTCTATCACCCCTTTTTGTTTATGACTTTAAAACATTATGGGGTTCTGGCCTCCTTTTTAGATTGCATAAAAACCCTTTATGAAAATGCCATTGTTCATCCGGTTATTCAGAATGAAATTACGGAAGGTTTTCATATTACTACAGGGGTACGCCAAGGATGTCCGTTAAGTCCACTACTATATTTATTTACAATAGATACATTAACTTGATCATTGTCACAGCATCCAAGGTGGAAGGGGGTATTGGGGCCACCAACTATGGAAGAATTACATTTACAGGTATATGCAGATGATATTTGTGTATTTGTTTCAGACTATAATCAAGTTTAAATTTTTTTGGACTTTATGGTCACTTATTCCTTAGTTTCAAATTCCAAAATTAATACACAAAAAAGTCATGTTTGTTTATTGGGGTAGGTTATCCCGATGAGGTCGATATTCAAGGTCTTCGGATCTCTTCAAACCCAGTTAAGATTTTGGAATTACTGTATGGACCCCAAAATCTTCCAGATTTGAATTGGGAAAATGTGTTATCTTCCATAAATTGCAAAGTACAAATCTGGAAGCACTGGAAATTAGCTAAATTAAAATGGGTACAGGTAATTAGACAGTTTTTAATTACCATTTTACTATATACAGCAATGATATTCCCACTTCCAATAGGGTTTGAAACCAGAATATAAGTTTATTTTTTCAGATGGTTTGGGGCAATAGACTTAACCCCATTAAGAGACAATATACATATCTTGCTAAAGAAAAAGGGGGATTGGGAATGGTGGATCCGGTCATATTTTTCCATACTCTATTTATAACACAAAATGTTAAGGTTGGATTATTGCCATCTGCATCTAGGTACAGCTCATTAATAAAACATGTCTTAGTTCATTATTATTCGGCCTGGCTTACAACTCCTCCTAAACCTTCACAATGTTTATGTGTTCCACAGTTTTTTAAACCTGTGGCAAAAAAACTCTTTAAATCGAGTCTTTTGATACAAGTTGTAAGAGAGAGTAAGGGGCCAAAGTTATATGACACAGTGATGTTGCTATTATATTCTTCTGAGCCTGCCTTTAAAATTGCCCTTCAACAATGATTCCAGGGGTACCTCATCAATTGAATAATCCCAGATTACCAGGTTATATGTGGGAATTATTGTGGTTAGCAGTATATGGGAGGATTGGGGTTAGGGGTAATGCCAAACATAAGGCTAAAGACAAAAGAACATGCCCCTTTACTGGTTGCATTGACCAAGAAGAAACAGTTGATCATTTTTTGTTCCATTGTTCGTACGCTAGTTCTCTTTGGAAATTCCTGTCTTTAAAATGGAATATGAGATGGTTATTGCATCTAAATTATGACAATTTGGTTTTGGGACAATTTCATCAGATTGGAAGAAATTATAATGTAGATACTTTACAGATTTTTTGTTGTTTGAAATATTACTTATGGCAGGCTAGATGCCAATGGGTTCTTTATCAAAAACTAATGTTGTATGATACAGTGGGCTTGCTGATTCAAGGGGCTATGGAAAGAGTTTATATCAAAGATTTAGAAATTAGTACTACAAGAAAGGTGACTAATTGGTGGAAAGGTTTTACAATGTTTATAAAATATAAATAGGTTATGGAAAACCAAATAATGCATTTGGATATTGACTATTCATAGAAGGAAAGGTTTAATGAAATAAGAATGTTTATGTGTGAAAAAAAAGAGGGGTTTTCATTACTTTGTTAAAAGGAGGGGGGATGGTTATGTACATAATTCCTGTAGTATTTATTGATAAGGTATGACTGGTATATCCTTTTTTCGTTTATGATTTGTAATTTATTTTTGTGTGATTTAACACTGTTTTGTATTCTTTGGTTTTTGATGTTATAATAATAAAAATTCCCCTACTCGTTTCGATAAGTGCCATGGGATCTTTAACATCCACCTGAAGTACCACCAGTCCGGGCAGATGGGAACTTGGTTTAATGTCTCATCCAAAAGACGGCATCTCAGAAGTGCAGCTAGTCCTGAAGAAAGCAGCTGATAGGGTTGCATGGAGCTGGCAGATTTTGGGGTGGGGGACACAAATTCCATGAGTTTCATAGGTGTCACTGCAGAAAGTTTGCAGGGTGAGAATTGGCAGCATCAACAGTTCTGCTGGCAACGTAGCATACCCATTACAGAATGCCTGTCTACCCACACATTCAGCAGTCTGTTACCATCTGATGCTTGTGTAAGCAGGGAAGACTTGTGATCATGCCAGCAAGAATAAAGAATGCCTATGATGAGATTAGACACATAAAACAAAAGACTGAGCTATTGAAAACTGTCTCAGTATTAAAATGTAAACTGATAGATTTTTAAAACTGCTCAACTGTAGTTTTTCCTTTTATGTTTTTAATTATTTGTTTAGCCACTACACTCTATCTGAGCCGCAGCTTTTTGGGTTAAGTGAGGCCTTTTTTCAGTGAGGTGAGAGCAGGCACATACCTTAACAGACTGCGAGTATAAGACGAGTATCTGTAAATTTAATTGGGTTGCAATTACCCAAAAAAGTCTAATACACATGAAAAAGAGAAATGGCATACAGTAAAGTGTTTGTAACCACAATATTCTGATAAAACCAATGGATCAGGGAAGCAATACTGTGATATTTAGAAAGACAGACTAACAGCAGGAAGTTTTTATGACAAGAAAGGGGCCATCTGCAGTTACTTTACTTGCTTGCCTTAATTCAATTGCATCCTTACTTTTATGGCTTCTGGACTGCCCTTCCCTGTGACAAAAACAAAATGCTTCTTGCTTAATGTTGCTCTCCACACTCTGCTCACTTGCTCGCCTCGCCCACCACCCGGTGCAAGTAACTGCCAGCTGAAAAGTGAAAAATCACTCAAGTCTCGTGCTCCAGCCTCTCGTTCTGTCGCTCGCACTCTCTTCAACTTGTTTCGTATGGCAGTTGGGTTCCCAGGTTTTTTACGCTGCTGCTGCTCCTGCTTCCACTCAATCCAATTTGTCAGGTGACCCTCTCATGCCATGGCAACAGGATGGATGTCGGGGTCATGAGTGGGAGGATGGGGGCTGAGAGAACGTATGCAGCTTGCGCCAGGCACAACCACACCAGACCAGCACAGACTCCCTGCTGAAACCTCCTCCACACAGCACAACTTGCACAAGTGCACGGGCATGTAATGCGAGGAAGGCAAAAAAAAAGGATTTTATTTTTTTAAAATTTGGCCGGCCGGCCAGCCAGCGGTGGTCAAGCGTCCATTAAACCATGGCAAGGCCAGGGGTTGCAAGCCCTATTATAGGGGTCGCAAAATTTTCATAGGGGTCATGAATGCGACCCCTGGTGACCCCTAAATGATGCCCCTGGAGGCAAGAGGTTGAGATGTATGGAGGCATGTATCCACCCATCTGAAAATCAAAATGGAGGCAATCATACACAAATTTACAAACAAAATGGAGGCATGCATTCACCCATCTGAAAATCAAAATGGAGGCAATCATATACAAATAAGCAAACAAAATTGGGGCATGCATCCACCTATCTGCAAATCAAAATGGAGGCAATCATACACAAATCTGAAAACAAAATGAAGGCATGCATCCACCCATCTACAAACAAAATGAAAGGAAGCATACACTCACCTGCAAGCAAAATGGAGGGACGCATCTAGCCATCTGCAAACAAAATGGAAGCATGCTTCCAGACGTCTGCTGACCAAAAATGGAGGCACACTGCAAAACATACCACTGGGACTTGGTCAAAAACTGTTATCAGACCTAATACACACAGACCAAACAGTGCACCAACCCTTCCCCCAGGAAAAAAATGTATAAATAATCGGTGACCACATGATTTGGTACCCAGATTAACAAAAAATGCTGTGGGTGCCCTGTGATGCACAAAGACAAAACAGAAGTGGTGCATCCCACTAATAAAGAAGCCAGTAGCAAACACATTATGCAATGCAATAGCCCACCACAACTAACATCAGGATTGTGCCAGGCAAACCTACCACTTCACCTAAATTTGTGGTTGCCACCAGCCCAGTGACATGGAGGGCTGAGGGATCTGTGCTTTACCTACTACCACGCCGACAACCAGCCAGCATGCCATGGGAGTAAGCGTGCACTGCACGGCCATTGCCAACATTGCACCCTCTACCCAGGGGGAAACACAGGACAAGGAAAAATGAGGTCCCAGGTCAAGCAGGATGATGACAGTCACCCGCCGCAGGCCCTAACTCTAAATGGCACCCCACAGAATCTGAATCCTAGTCAAGGTGAGTTTGAGCAAGGGGGGAGGCTCTTCACCACGCTGCCATGGAGGGTAAACTGTGGGGGAAGAAGAGGTTAGCTGCCTTATGTTGGGGTGTGGGGCTAGGCGGGAGGCTGAAAGATGGATGCCAACAGGTGGGGACCAAAGGAGAATCAAATAAGGTAAAAAGAACAACATTTGTGGTTGCCTAATTTGGGCGCACCAAACTAACATGCACATCTGATCAAGCCACACCTCTCAGCTGTACCGCATCATGAGGAACAGTTCCACATTTTATTCACAAAAGCCCCTTGTTACACATTGAGAGGGTTTGTCCAACATTCAACAACAACATTATAAAACAAACATACATAGCAGTTCATTTGGAAAATGTATTATTTATTTCACTGTGAACTTTGTGAACACAGAGGCACACATTTCAACAGTGGTCTGAGCTTCTGAGTAATAGATTTGATGAAGTGTTCCACATCCTAAGGGGCAGTGTTTCACATTTGGGGGATGTACTGAGGTAAAGTGCTCATACAACTCTTTGGTAGGAAGAAGCGCACATTCAGGAGTGTTGGTGGGTTGTACTAGCAGTGCCCAGGTAAATACAGAAAATATGTTTTTTTTAAATACCAAAAACCACAATAAATATCAGTCATCACAATCAATCTTTTTAACAACCCCCAAGAAACAAACTGTGGTAACAGCAGTATGTAAGATACCATCTCAACATATGGAAAGCACATTTAAAACAGAGCATTGGAACCAAAAACCAAAATAAATATCAGTATCCCAAAAATAAAGAGCCATGGATTAAATACAGGTACCAAACCCTGCTCAATAACCAAATAGTGCAGTGTGCTAATCCCAGACACTCCACTCAATCTCCATCCCTCCCCAAAATTGACTGTAACAGCAGCATGTAAAATACAGTCCCAACATAAAAAAAGCATTTAAAATAAAGCATAGTAACTTAGAAAGTTGATCTATATGACCTCCTTATCATCTCCTTCAAGAAGACCTCATGATGAACAGGGACATAAAGAAGTTCACATTTTAATTCAAATGTCACCCCTTACACCAAATCAAGAAGGCAAAAAGGAAAATCCAGGGTGTGGGTCTATCTACACTATTAATGAACCCCACCTGCCAACAGCTCGCTTACATTATCAAAACTAGTAAAAAAAAAAAAAAAAGTATTTTTGGCAGCAGACATGATCAGTATTTACCTGCTGCAGTGAGGATAGTGATGTAACAAGGGTCACACAGGAGGACAAGAGCTCTCCAGAACAGGACAGTCAATCACAGGAAAGGGCTAGAAATTACAAGGAATTGTCTTTTAAATCCCCCCATGGCCTGCCCCAATGTCACACTGATATAAGTGCCTAAATGTTTTCACAAGTGGCTCCCCTGGACCCCTGCTGTCACGCGTGAAGATCCGGTGGTGGGGGACAGGAAAGAATCAGGTGAGCAAAGGGGACAACTTGTGATCATGCTGTGTACTTAAAGAAACAGGGCAATGCACTGTAGTACCCTAAACAAATACAGCAAGTAACCTGGGGACAAAAATACAACACAAATTGCATCAAAGTGCAAATTATTACAAAAGTTCAATGGTAACACAAGGGGACATTAATGGTTACATGCACGACTACATCTTTATGGCCCCCTGGAGGTGGGTGGGAATCAAGGTAGCACAATAAGGAAGTGTCATAAATGAGAGCAGGACACGGAATTAGTTACAAAAATATTTTTATTGCCAGAAAAGTCTAGTTAAATGACACTGAGAGACTATTTCACACACATGGGTAGCCATGTCACAAATTAGTACACAAATTTTCATGCATTTTGACTAATGAAAGTGCATTTTTTTACTATGGAATCATCTGATTCCATTAATGTTATCTTATGTATCTCTCCACATGGGCTACTTAAAAAGCCCATATCAATGATTGTATTATACTCAAAATCCTGCATATGTACTGCATTACAAACTTTAGGATCCATTGGTAACCCCTTTTCATGCATGGAGCCATATCACAAACATGCAAGCTATACTACACCTAAGAAAACTACAAAAAAACTATACTAGTGACTAAACAGACTACAAGAGGACAGAGGGAAGCCTCGCTGACACCCACCACCCATTGGTAGGAGTGCTGGGGTTTACATGGGGAGGGGCGAGGCTCCCATACAGGGCGTTTTCTCTCCTGGTCAACACCCCCACTCCCTTCCCTACTGCTACCACCCTGAGCAACCACCAAACCCTTTACTCTGTCCCAGCCATGCTTGAAGCCATTTATGGTCTTATTGCCCACCACTTCCGCCCACCACCTCTCCTGTGACAGACTGTTTCACAGTTCCACCACCCCTTCTGGAAAATAGAACTTCCTCACATCCCTCTTATTACCTTCCCTTGCCAGTTTACACTAGTGACCATGGTTTCTGGATTCTGTACTCCTGCTAAATAGTTTCCCGCAGTTCACCTTATTTTTGTTCTCTTCAGAAACTTGAAGGACTCTGTCATAGCCCTCTACACTCTTGTTTGGTCTGCAGTGAATACACATTCAGTGCCTTCGGATGATCTTCATCAGATCTGTCTGCTGGCCCTGAATCATCTTTGTCATCCTGTGTTGCACTGTTTCCAGCCTGTCCCTGTCATTCCTTAGCTGAGAACTACAAAACTTAGCATAGTATTCCAGATGCGGCCTCACCAGTGACCTATATAGAGGTAGTAGTACCTCCATTTTCCTGCTGTCAATACCCCTTTCAATACACTCCAGCATACTATTTATCATTAGTATAGGCATTGTTACATTGGCTTCATTGTTTGATAGAGTCCCTAATGATGACTCAGATGACTCCCAAGTCCCTTCCTTCTCTTGTAGTGCTTCCCTTCCATCCAGTACTCTGTCCTGTTTCCTGTTTTTTTTTTGTTTTATTTTTAACCTAGGTGCATTACCTTGCATTTTTATATTTTCTGTTTATGCTCCACCCACTCAGCACCCACCGTATGGCCACTCCTTTGGAGTGCCTAGATCCTTGGTGCCCACCCGACCCCTACCGCCAACCACTAACCCCTATTACAGCCTTCCCCAGGTAACCTGACGTATACCTTCATCGGGCAGGTCCCTCTCTTCAGAGGGGGAAGTGCCTTACCAGCGAATGGCATATCCTGGGTGCTGCGGAGTTGGTCTGGGCTGTTTCCGGGGCTTTGTGGCAGCAGGGGCCGGCACTCATAAGCTGGCCTGGCAAGAAAGCTCCTTTTTCCATTTTTGGCCCTGCCCACAACAGTTCTCAGCCTTGTGTGAACACAGCAACCCTGAGCAGGAATGTGCAGGGGCCATGTTGAGGCACCACGTCCCCCCTAGCATGTTGCCCAATCCACCCACGGGTGCCAAGGCCTGACCCTCCCAAGAAGGGAAGCGTCCAATAGATGCTCTGAATCCCCTCCCTGCCAGCCTCTGCTCCTGGTAACTGGGCTCGGGGCGTGAACCCAGGTCACCAGCGTGCCGAGCAAACCCCATCACTCGGTGCCACAGAGCCAGCTAACCTTGCATTTTTGGCATTGAATTTCAACTGCCAAATCCTAGGTGACCTATCCAGCCTTTGTAGAGCCCTCTGCATCTCCCTGATTCCTTGGTTGTTATTTACTACAGAGCTTCATGTCATCTTTGAAAAGACACCACTTGCTCTGGATGCTCTCTCCAATGTTGCTGATGAACATATTGAAGAGGACAGAACCCAGGACAGATCCCTGCGGTACCCCACTCATGACTTTCCAATTTGACCCATTTACCGCCATCCTATGATGTCTGTCCTTCAACTAGTTTACTACCTATCTATGTGCCTCCCATGCCCTCCAGTTTTCAGCAGTCTTCTCTGTCGCACTGAGTCAAAAGTCTTGCTGAAATTGTAGTGGAGTAAATGTACAGCATGGTCCTTATCGACTACCTTTATTACCCAGTCAAAGAAAACCATCAGGTTTGTCTGACAATCCCTTCCTGCCACAAGCCCATGCTGTTTACTATCCTGTAGGACATTGCTCTCTAGGTAGTCCACAAGTCCTCTTTGATCAGTGAGTCCATCAGTTTACCCACTACAGAGGTAAGGCTGACATGTCTGTAATTCCTGGGTTACTCCTTGTACCCCCAGTGTGTAACAGGGACTACATCTGCTACCCTACCATCTTTTGGAACTAGCTGTCTGAATTTGAGCTACTGAATAGCCCTCCTAGGGTTTCAGGCAGTTCTGCAGAAAATTCCTTGAGTACCCTTGGGTGAATCCCATCCGGCCCTAGGGTTTAACTATCTTTAGAGCTTCAAGCCAATTCTGGACCCTTTTCCTGGTAAATACTGGCTGCACCTTTCAGGAATGCTCCTGACAGCTGCCCTGATGCTACTTTCAGGTAGGAACCTGCTGTCTTTCCTTATAAGACAGAGCAGAAGTAATTGTTAAGGCTGTCTACTTTTGGTTTATCTACCTCTGGTACCTTCCCCCCTTGTAGTCTAACAATACCTAACCCCTGCATCCTTTTTTTACTTAATGTATTTGTAGAATTGCTTGACCCCTCTGCAAGATGCAGCTCCATTTATGCATTTGCCTCTCTTGCCATCCTCTTTGTTTTCCTAGTATTTATTTGGTACTCTCCCCATTCCTCCTCCATATGCTTTTACTTGTACCCAATGAAAGCCTTTTTCTTGTCTCTCACTGCTTCTCTGACCCTTTCTGAGAACCATATTGGTTTCCTGTACCTGTTTTGTTTTGTAACAATTCTCATGCATGACTTTGTTGCCTCGAGTATGGTCCCCTTAATTGCCCCCATCTTTCCTCTACACCTCCTATGCTGTTCACCCTGGTCAGTTTGTCTCAGACCTCATCCAGTTGAAGACTGCTCTAGGACTTCATTTTTTGATAGGGGCTTTCTGGTTCCGAAGACCAGCCTGAAACAAATGGAGTTATGGTTGCTGGGCACCAGTTGCTTCCCTGACCATCTTCAGGTTGGTGATCACTAAATCAAGAATGGCCACCTAGCTAGTGGGTTCCTTAACCAGCTGCACCAGCAGGTAGTCCTGTAATGTATGTAATGGGGCCTGACTTCTGGTGCACCTGGCAACTGGAATGTTCCAGTTGGTATCCGGCAGGTTCAGATTGCCCACCGCCACCACTTCCCTCTTCCACACTCCCCTTACCAGCTCTTCCCTGAGCTCTCTATCTCCCTCTTTCCCTTGTCCTGGCGGTCTTTAGATCCTGAGGGCACCATGAGGTGAACCAAGAACCACTATGTTACCCCTTTGCTTTCCCTGATGTGTTTGTCCTTCATAGCCTCTATACCCTTGTTGACATATAGATCTATACCCCTATGCCTTTCCCTCTGTTCTGACTAAACATTGAGTAATGTGGGACTGATAAGTCCCAGTCATTATTTTCCAAGGCCCAAGTCTCTGTGATGTTTACGGGGTCCATCTCAGTGTCTGCCACCTGTGCCTGAAATTCATTGATTTTATTACCCAGATTCCTGAATTTAAGGTGACCCCTTCCAACTAGCTTCTGATCCTCTTTTGTTGTATTGGATCCTATACCTGCATTCCTTTCCATCCTCCTTACTTATTTTTCCTATTGCTTGCAGACTCTGAGCGCATTCCCCCTTTGCCTCTTCCACTATTCCTTTTTGAACCTCAGCCTTATTTTACCCACTTTATTGCTACTAGTCCCCAGTATAGTGGGAGCTTGAGCTAGGTTCCTCTCTCTCACTCTGTTTACCATGATTCTCCTAGTCACAGCGTCTCCCACAGTCGGAGTAACTGTCCAATGTAGATGTCAAACTTTTGTCACGGTGCACTGATCCCCTCTCTTGTCAGGTAAAGGCTGATACCTATGAAGAGCCTTCTGTTCCAGAAGTCTCCCCAGTCCCCCACAAAGTGAACAAGGAGAACGGGGGGGGGGGTGGAGGGCAGGAAATGATGGGAATGCAGGGTGCTTGGGCTAGCCTGAGTAGCCTGCAGAGGGACAGAATTTTTTTACGATGTTTTCGAATTCACTTTGTCTCCTCCCAGTTTGTATCCCTAAATACCACTAGGTTTGAGGTTTATTACTTGCACATGCATACCCCTAGACCCTAACCTAGAGACCCTCAAGAGTGAAATACAACAGATCAGTCCTGCACCTATGTCTTCAGACACACACACACACACACACACACACACACACACTCACGGAATCCTCCAGTGAAAGCATGTTATGGCAGCATGAAAAAACTTGAAGATTATTGCAATTTTATATAGTGTAACTGCTGGGGCTATACTGGTTATTAGGATTATAAAAATATCATCAAAATTATCAACAGGTTTAAGAAGCTAGAATTAAGATGCAAAATGCTTCATAAGCTGCAACTCTGTTTCATACTATCAACCTTGATAGGCCTGTAACCTCTTTGAGTCCCTGTGAAACAGAAAGCATAGATGTTTTGACGTGTAGTCAGACAACAGTGCCACCTACTGATCAGAGAAACACAAGGTTGAGAAGTGTGTTTCTTAGGCTACTTCTGCTCACTAAAAAGAAATGCACCAGTGAAGACATCCTTGGCACCAAGTAAAAGTCTTTATCACCCAATAGCAATCAAAGTACTGGATCATATTTTTGAGAGACTGTCTTCCTTGTCCTGAAAGTCTTGTTATTTTCTGTACTATGGATCTAGAAACACTAGTCCCTAAACATAAGAGTATTTATTACAAACCTTTAAATAACACAGTGAAGATCAACGGACATTGTTCAAAGTAATGCTAGGCTGCATACTGGCTATCGGAAGTTACAGTATCTTGGACCATGGCCTCATTCTAGCTGGTAGCCAACAAACCCATTTTTATCCTAGTTACCCAGCCTCTTACATAGTGTTAAAAATGTTTGTTAGGCTGTTACTAGAACATATTTTTATTAAAAATCCATATACTGTATTAAACCAATGTGAGCAAGAAAAAAAAAACATATATGCCATAAGTACAGTATAACAGAGTTTGCATGTGCGAGACAACAAAACCAAAAAAACAAGAGTTGATACCATCAAGTTAGTTCTGTGAGTAAATGCAGATGAGTACATACAGTGGTGGTTTGGTTATGTGGCATCCTTTCCCTTCCCACATCTCTTTTTTGTTATTATTTTCTTTGCAATTTTTTCACATTCATTCTACATTAATATATATACACATTAATTCATTCATTATTGCATAATTAAAAATATGAAACAAATAAAATGGTTTTAGGGACAGAGAGAGATAAATTAGTCAAATGGTTGTGGA
Source organism: Neoceratodus forsteri (assembly GCA_016271365.2). Classification (NCBI taxonomy): domain Eukaryota; kingdom Metazoa; phylum Chordata; order Ceratodontiformes; family Ceratodontidae; genus Neoceratodus; species Neoceratodus forsteri. The sequence continues at coordinate 1,546,293,310 of CM057455.1, read as the reverse complement.
GAGAAACCAAGTAAATCAGCAGTATTACACCATTTCTATTACTTTATTTCTTAATTAGTATCTCTCCTATTAGCAATAGTGTATATTTAATCAAGTATTCATTTATTAAAGAAGGAGCAGTGTTGCAAGTCTCAGATATTCTCAGATACAACCATGTCTAATTAATTTACTACATCCAGGTCGCCGTGCATTACAAGGGGTAACACTCCCAACCTGTGGGCAAGGCAAATGACAAGGTTATAGGACGTGGGTTGTTATATTCCTTGGTGATGGGTGTTGGGGGGTGTTGGATCCTGATAGGTACAAGTGATTACAATGCAGAGCCTCCACCCAGAAAAAAAAATTGCAACGGGCCCCGGTAATGACTAACATATGTCCCTCTGGGATGCAGAACCAACCCAGTGCATAGGGAGGATGGTGGACAGAACAAGTGGAGGTCTGGGAGTTCTGGTTCACCTGTGAACCAATGATCTAGCAAACCAGTCAGTGTAGGCAGCTAAGTAGAGCTTTGAGAGTCTGGGGAATAATGGGCAATGCACTCAACATCCCAGGCCTTCTCCGAGGTCCTCCCTTAGTGGTGGGGGGAGGATAAAATTAGACATACAGAGATAGAAGAGTTTAAGAGGATGGTATCAAGAAAAGAGTTTTCACTTTGTAGGCTACTGGGAAGACTTCTGGGAATGTAGGCAATTCTGGATGATGGACTCCACCTACCAAGGGAGGGGGCAAGAGCTGTAGGGCAGAAGTTTGACATCTATATTGGACATTTAAACTAACTGAGGGGGAGTCTGAGGCTAGGAGGACTATCATGGCTTGGGGTGAGGGAACCTAGCTGATGCTCACCCAGAAATGGGGGCTGGAAACAAAGAAACTGAACAGGAACACACTGTTAAGTCCAAGACTAAAGTTAGGTAGGTGAAGGGAGGCAGGGGGTACAAGGAGAGTGCTGAAGATAGCGTAAGATGGATAGGGCCTGGGGGAATAAGGAAAAACTCACCACTTACAACAAAATACATTTAGGTGGTTCCTTGAAGGGGGTTTGCCTCAGTACCAGGGCAACAAAACTAATGAATTACAGGCATTAGTGGCAGATACAAAGGTAGACCTTGTTGCCATCACAGAAACCTGAGCTACAGACAACAACCACTGGGACCTCACAGTACTGGGATACTGTCTTTCCGAAGAGACAGGAGGGAAGGTAAGAGGATGGTAGCTCTTTATGTTTGTGAGGGCATTGACATAGTAGAAAATGGAAATATCAAGAGCGAAATAGAGGAAGTTGAGTTGCTGTGGGTGCAGCTCACAGCGGCATCGGGCAAAATAAATTTGCACAGGGGTGCTATATCGACCACCAGGATAGGGAGAGAAAAGAGACAAGTAGCTCACAGAGGAAATAAAAAGAGGGACAGGAAAAGGGAAGGTAGTGATAGTTGGGGATTTAAACATACCAGACGTAGACTGGGGTGTTTCAGTAGCAAAGAGTTGTAGAAGTCATGCTACATTGGAAACACTCCAAGACTTCCTGGTGACCCAGTTGGCAAATGATCCTATCAGGCAGGGATCAATTGTGGATATGGTTCTCTCAAACTCAGAAACAGGGCAGTAAAAGTAGGGGAACAACTAGCTAACAGTGACCATAGTTCCATTTGGTTTGAGTTGTCCCCAGGGGATGAAAGAACACACCTGCAGATGGAGGTCCTGAACTTTAGAAGGGCAGACTTTGACAAGATGAGACTGCTGGTTGTTAACAAATTTGCCAAAGTGAGGGATAGACTGGGTGTGGAAGACATGTGGGGGGTTATAAAAGAGGCTTTCCTGGAGGCAACAAAACTCTGTGTTAAATCAGTTGTAGAACTAAATAAGTGCAAGAGACCAATATGGTTCTCAGCAAAGGTTAAGGAAGCAGTCAGTGCCAAAAGGGGAGCATTCTATAGATTTAAAAGGAGTCAGGGGAAGAAGAGTGGGAGGAACACATTTAAAAAACTAGGGAAGCAAAAAGCACAGTAAGAGAGGCAAAGGCAACCATGGAGCCATGGATTGCAAAAGGGATTCAATCCGGGGAAAACATTTCTTTCAATACATCAGTGAAAAATGTAAGAAGGGAGGGAAGATTGTTAGGTTGGTAGACGGTAGTAAGATGATTGTAGACAATGGACAGAAGGCCACAGTCCTAAATAACTACTTCTATTCTGTGTTCACCAGGGAGGGAGAGGGGTCCCTACCTGAAAGTGACATCAGTGCAACCACTAGGGGATTCCCAAGGATGGACACTCTAGTATTCACCAAAGACAGGGTCCAGAAAGGGCTGGCAGCCCTCAATGTAGATAAGGCACCAGGCCCAGATGGGATGCCTCCGAGACTGCTAAGGGAGTTGGCAGAAGAGCTGGCTGATCCCCTAGTGCATCTATTCAACTGCTTTCTGCAGACAGGGGTAGTACCCAGAGACTGTAGAGTGGTTGATGTGGTGCCACTCCATAAGGGGGTGGGAGGGGACAGGGAGGAGGTGGGAAATCACAGGCCGGTTAGTCTCACATAAATTGTGTGGAAGCTGATGGAGACCCTAATCAAGCAGGACCTCATGGACTACCTGGAAAAAAATGGTCTCCAGTACAATAAGCAGCATGGGTTTGTGGCAGGGAGGTCGTGCAAGACCAACCTTATTTTCTTCAATTGGGTGACGAGGGAGCTGGATGGGGCCACATGGTGGATCTCCTCTACTTTGATTTCAGTAAGGCATTTGACTCAGTACCATATTAATGCCTGTTGAAGAAGTTGGAGGACCTTGGAATGGCAAAGGACATAATCAGATGGACTGGAAATTGACTTAAAGGTAGACAACAGAGGGTCATTGTCAATAGGGTGAGGTCAATGGAAGGGGAGGTTACAAGTGGTGTACCTCAGGGATCGGTCCTGGGCACAGTCCTTTTAAACACGTTCTTGTGACATTGGCAATGGAATCCAGGGTAACTTACCCTATTTGCTGATGAAACTAATCTTTGCAGAGGGGTAGACAGCATTAAGGGAGTTAGGGCACTGCAGCAGAACCTCCAAAGGCTAGAGAGATGGTCAAATGTGTAGCAGCTGAGGTTTAATGCAAAGACGTGCAAGGTACTGCACTTGGGGAAAGGCAACCTCCGGACAGATTACTGGCTAAATGGGGTTAAACTTAGTACCACTACAGAAAAGAGGGACATGGGAGTCATTATTTGTGACATCCTAAAACAGTCAAGCCAGTGCAACAAAGTCTACAGCAAAGCAAGCAGGATGTCGGGGTGTATAGAGAGGGGAATAGACAGTAGGAGCAGGAGGTGATCCTCCCCCTTTATTGATCCTTGTTGAGGCCACACAGTTCTGGAGCCCTCACCTAAGAAAGGACAGGGATAGGATGGAGGCCATGCAGAGAAGGGCAACAAAGATGATACAGGGCCTCCAGGGGGTCTCCTATGAGGAGCGGCTGAGTGCACTAAACATGCACTCACTGGAGGCCAGAAGAGAGAGGGGAATATGATTGAAACTTTTAAGTTCCTGAAGGGCATAAATAGAGTGCCACACACAGAGCTATTCAACTGAAGCACCAGCTTGTCAACACATTTGCATGAATTAAAATGGGGGGGGGGGGTGTCACTAATGTCACTAATGTAAGCAGAAGCTTAAAAGGCATAAGCCCACATGTGCTCCTATGTGAAGTAACAATACTGTGTGTTCCCACCCTCAAGCATTAGTTTGTCAAGATTTTTTTTTAATCTTCCTTTTTAGCACACAGTACTAAATTTTCTGGTCAACTGTTCCATGAGTCGACCACTCTCTCACTGAAAAAATATTTATGCTTATTAGTTTGAAAATGCCCACCCTGGACTTGCATCGAGTGCTCCCTCGTAGCATAGTTTAGATCTTTAAATGTAATGTCCAATTTCCTACCAAGGTTTACATTCTTTATAAAATCATAATATAATAATGTCACCATGTTTCTGTCTGTCTTCCAAGGAGTATAGATCCAACTTCTTAATTCTATCATTATATGGTAAATGTTTTACCCTTGAAATACGTTTGGTCATTCTTCTTTGTGTTCTTTCCAACCTTATTATACCTGTTTTTTTATGGAGATTTCACAGTTGACTACGATAGTCCAGTTGGGTCCTCACATAGGACCTGTACAAGGGGAGTATCACCTCGGCGCTCCTGCTCTTGATATTTTCTTCAGGAGGGATTTGAGGAGAACTACTTTACTGAAAGGGTGGTTGAGCCTTGGAACAATCTGCTTGTTGAGGTGGTAGGGTGCAGAGACCATGGAGGGTTTCAAACATGGGAGGGACAGAGTAGGGGCACAAAATTGAGCTACGCTCCCAGTACAGGGCTGGGGGGATGAGCTGAAGGGGAGAGGGTAGGTCCCCAAATTGACACTAGGTCCCTGGACACTTTTTCTATAGACTGGATGGACCCCCAGTCTTCTTCTGCCATCATGTTCTATGTTTCTATGTTGCTATGTTTCACCTCCCTGCTTCAAGAACCCTCCCCATAACCTCACATATATAACACCCTCTTTTCCCACAATTGCAAATCCTAATGCCTGATTAGTGACGCCTCTTGGCACAGGCAGTACAGATAACAACAGAGTTTTTATTTACAGCAATGAGCCAATTGAGATGGATAGAAAATGACACATGCTGACCTATTGGCACAGCAGTAGAGCTGCTGTTTGTCACACTGGAGAGCCAAGTTCATGCCTTGAGCCTGCGTCATCAGAGGGTTGGCCAGGGGTTGGAGGACGGAACATCTGAGGAACTGCTGTCCTCCAGGGTTGGAGATGGGTGCTCAGCATTAGCCTGACCCCTAGCGGTGGCTGGAGGGCAGAATGCCATGGCTGCAACTTTCGGGGCAAAGGAGCAACAGCTGTCTGACATACCATAAGGGACCATGGATAGAGACACCACCAATGGCATTGTATGCCGCTCCGCTACAAGGGAGGAAATAAGTAGAAAATCATCCTGGTTGGTAAGATGATTCCCTGACCCCTCAGAGGCCCTGCACCAGCAACCATGACACAGTTCCATTAGATCATTGAAAGGGTGGGTTGAGCAAGGCTCTTTGCCACCCCACCACAGGGTGTTATCCATGGGGAAAGGAAATGGTAAGTCCAGGAGATGTCAGGTGACAGGGATGGGGGGTTCTGCAAGGATAGGGGCCAGCTGGGGAGGAGAAAAATACAAGTAAACACAGAAAAAAAGAAAACAGTGCTCCTTGATAGAGTGTCTCCCCATCCTCAACAGAATGGTGTGGGCCTGTATGAACTGTCTGGTCACTCTACTAACAATATCAGCTCCTAAGCAGAGTTCCTGGGTTGATAAGCAGGGTATTTCCCCTGCAACAATGCTATCTGGGTACCCAGTGCTGGATAATGGCAGGCCCGACATCAGTGCTGCCTGGGATCTTATGTTGGTGCATGATGAGTAACTAAATTCCCCCTCCATCAAGTGACATTTTGTGATGCAATTTCATCTGGTACACCACAAACTGTATCCCACCAGTTTGATGGCTTACTTATAATTGTAATCTCAAAAACTATGAATAACACTTCTTTGTGGACAGGCAAAGCCTGCGAAATTATGAATCTCCAGTCAAGGGCAGCTGGCTGGAATGATGATGTAGTGCTCACTCCAGGCAGATGCTCTTTGCTGGAATCCCAAGAGAATCCCAAGAATCAATTATGGATGGACTAGGTGGGAAGGTAGAGATGCTTGTGCAGTGGCCAGCAATGAGAAGATAGCAAATGTGACAGTCATCCAACTATTGACTGGTACTATTGCCAAGCTTACAGGGTCATTCAGTACTAATCATATGGAGGGGGGTTTGAACTTGTGCTTCTAAATGGGGTTTACCACTGTTTTTAAAAGCAAGTGAAGTAAATATAGGGATGAACAGGTCTGTTGGATGGTATGACATCAAAACAGTGATGGGAATACAGCGAAGACCATCACAGTGACATTTTCGGCAGTTCGCTGTGATGGTCTGCTGGGTTACAACACTGTTGCCTCCGGGGTGTTCGCCCTCTCTCTGAACCAATTCCAACTTGGAGTTGGTTATTTAAAATCTGGAGGTGCATGGGGGGCAGAGCCCCCTGCATGGTGGTGTGGAGGGGGCAAAGCCCCCCAGAGAAAACACCAGTTCCCCCAGTGATGACGCAACACCAATTGGTGGTGTTGTGCTGTCGCTGTGCTTATGGTCGCAAATTCTGTGTTGCCACGGCATGGTGGAACCCTGTTGGATAAACAGTTAGACAAGTCCAGCAAAACAGGTCCTCATGAGAGTGGGCAGCCTTCATGGCTTCATGCTTTCTTTTATACCTTAGTTATAAATCATATGAATGGCGTGATCACCAGTTCATATGTAAAGAAAGTACTTGTAGTTTGATGGTGGTTCAAACTAATGGTCTGTGTCGCCTACTGTTGGTTTCTGCAGCAATCATCCACAAGGTGTACCCAAAAGAAAGTAAACCAATGTGACTCACTAGCTCAACTCTTTCTATCTCTTTTCTTGGATGGACTACTCAGACTTACATAGCCTCTTTCACTCCATCTGCCACCCCCAAGCTTGGCTTGCATGGTTCTTTGATACCCCCACCAAGACGGACTTCTTATTTCACAATTGTCCCTGTCAATCTCTCAGCACCCAGCTGGCAGACCTGTCCTCGATGCCTCACTGGCTTATTCCTTCACATCTTAATTTATTAAGGTCTCCTCCTGAACTCCAGAATCCTCTCAGGCTCCTGATCACCAGCACCCAATGCAGTGATTGGCTGTGATTTTGATCTCTACTTTTACATATGGGAGTAAGAGTTGCAATTATGTCACAGTCCAAGTCTCTTGGTGTCTTTTGCCACAATCTTTATTCAGATATTATATATAAAGTTCCAACACCAGAATACAGGTGATGACAGTCTAGTCTCCACCAGGTGGAATGCATGATGGTTCAGCAGGACTCCTGTCATGGGTGCTAAGTCACCAAGATGGTCCTCTCCTGATTTCAAAGGAGTCAGTAGTCCACAGACACATACAGCACCACAGTGCCCTGGCAACACACTTAGCCCAATTTCCTGACCAAGTTCTGGGGCTACTGCACTGCAGAGCATACTGACCCAAATATAGAGATAGCACTAGTAAGTCACTCAGCCAGACCTGGCACTCCCCACAATACACAGATATGGAGGACAGACACAAATAATTGAAATATAAAAGCTTTATTACTTAAAATTCCAGTATAAATATAGAGGTCAATATAAATGAAAGGGCCTCTGCAGCCTGTAGCAAACTATCACCTGACACCATTTCGCACTAGTGCAGGCAGTTTTTCAAGGGTACATAATGTGCCTTATGTAGGCCCATATTGATGACATCACAGATAGGGCACAAGTTCTTAAGCCAGTTTTACATCATATGAAGTGAGTGAGGTGAATAAAAACACATTTCAAATTTGTAACCCATCCCACTATAGCTTTGGGTGGAAAATTATAAGCAGCTTTTTATACATGTCTGTTTGCCATACAGCTATAAAGATATGTTGATAGCCCATCCTAGATGGTAAAATTCCTCTGGTTTTATAAGTCTCCTTTTCTTAATATTACGCAGCAATTCCTTTTTGGAGTTTTGATGCCTTCCTCAGCTTTACTGCATCATTAGCAGGGTTGAGTGGAACACATTCAAATGGCTGTTCCTACATACACTGTGGTGGGACTTGGAGCTGCATATAATACAAACAGATAAATATTTTATGTTAGGGAAAGGCTTTGGTTTAATATACAATCTCTTTGCCAAGATGAAGAAGAAGAATCAGCATTTATATAGCACTTTTCATACATAGTGTATCCCAAAGCACTTTACAAGCAATGCTAGACTGGTAGTGAAGTGACTGAATGTGTACTGGCGGCCATATCGCACATCAACACCCACACACAGCCTGGACAATTGCATAAACTGGTTTATGGGAAGGGGGATGTTGGCCAGGACACTGGGAATGCCCCCTACTCTTTACGAAGAGTGTCCTGGGTTCTTTCACTTCCACCTGGACACCCACCGGGACAGCACCAGGATGGGTAAAAGGAACCTCAGTTTAACATCTCATCCAAAGGACAGTACATCCCAGCAGTACAGCACCCCCCAGTACTGCACTTGGATGCCAGCGCTTTAGGTGCAAGTCCAATCCCGGTGTGGAATAAGAACACACAACCTTCTGGTCCAGAGGTGGATGTGCTACCAACTCAGCCACGCTGTCACCTTCATTTAGATGCTAACTGGATTACAGAAAAATACATACATACAATACAGTACAATGAGAAATAGATAACTTCTTTAAAGGTATCCATACAAGTGATTATGTTAATGAAGTACAGTGCAATTCATGAGTCTCATAATATTTATACCTGCAGTATTGCTAGTAAGCCCTGGAGAGATTACAAAAGGGTCTTAGCGGGTTACAATTTAAGCAACATAATTACTTAAGTTTTTAAAATAAAAATTGGGTTAGAAAATAAATGATGATAGCAGCAAAACATATTAGTCTTCTCTGAATGCCCAAAAAGATGATAACATACTGCTGCCAATAATAATATATATGCAACCCCCCTACAAATTGAGGTTTACTGTAATGTTTTCCTGGGCTCCCAATGCTCACTGTCAGGCTGGTGTCCTGTCTTAAGCAGTGCTATCTATTTGTGTGAGAATGCCGTAGTGAACCTCTGCGCCTGTGTCTTTAACAGCCTAGTTAATCTGTGTTTAGAAATTAGTCTGGGCTGGGTATGAGTAATTAAGGCTTGTGACTGACCAGACAGTACGTTATTTTACTCCATTCTCCGATCGCTACTTGCGCAGATGGAGCCCTATTAGGAACTGTGATTGTGTATTGCTAATTTGCTGTTATAGTAAAGATAGAGAAGTTTGTCTAACTCACTTTTATTGCAGCTCGAACATTTGAATGGAAGCCACCATGTTAGGTTCTGGACTTCCAGTATTTGGACCAATCGAACCACTGGGGACCTAAAATGGAGGCTGTACCCAGGGGTTTTGTTGGAAGGAATTCCATAATTTTTGTAGTTTTAAGTGTTGGTGCCCAAATGGACCTGGAGGGGGAGCCCTTGCTGTGACTGACAGTTCACTCAGCCAACAGAACCTTTTGGATTATTAGGAAAATGCCCTAAACTGTCTGATGCAGTGGATCAGTTAGAGTTGGAGGTTGAAGAGTGAAAGCTCAAGCTTTCAAGCAGCTACCCCCAGAAGGAGTGCAGGGTAATTGGTGGGAAGAGGCTTGCTGGCCTGCCTGCCACATTCTCGGGCCATTGAACTGCCCATTGCAGAAGATGGACCTCTCCAACTGCTGGCTTGGATCTGATGCAGAAGAAAGAAGTCTGTTATTACGATTGTGATTTGGACCGAAGATTTGCTCCACAAGTGATCAGCCTGTCTGATGAAAGAATTTGCCTTGGATTGAAAGGTTTGCACAGTAAAGCTGTAATTTGCAACTGGACTGTATCCAAATTGTTATTTAGAGAAAGTAGTGATTTAAATGTGCTGAATGTTTCATGGGTCGCGATTTGGTTCCCCACGGTCAGATCCATTATGCCAACTGGAGGCTTCACTAGCAGAAGATCACAAACTTTTGCAGAACTGTTCAGCCTGCCTGGGCCCTGCCATCTCGGCCTAGGCTGCTACTCGTGCTTCAATTACCTTTTCGGTGAAAGACTGGCCTGGGGATTCGGCCCCCTGCCCAACACCATCGAGCAGACAGTGACCACCTGAAGGTGAGCTGTGTCAGCCCTTCTTCCATGACATTCCTGATCATCACCATGAGGTCTACATTTTCCTGTCCTGCATCCAGGTTCTGGTAACATGAGTACAAATCAAGGTAGCTCCCTGCAACAAAAGCAGAAATCATTGCGGTACCAACTAATTGTTTCTTTTACTGGATTCTTGTAACAGACAGCCATCCGGCTTGGATTACAAATAATTGGGTTGTGCGCATACTTAACTGTTTTCTTCCTTTAAGGGCCCCAACAACAGCTGCAACACCGGCCACCTCAGACAACACTTTAGGCTAGCCTGCATGACATACTGGGTACCCAGGGTTGTTAGACTGTTTAATTGGGACTTAAAGTGCATGCCAGACAATCCTGATTTGAATCAGATTGCTAATCATTCAGCTAGATTCATGCCCCTCCCTTGTTCACTTCCCCTAAATAAACCTGATTGTCTTTTTTCACATTTAACCTGGCTAGTGTGGATATTATTAGTTGGGTTACAGTGTTAATGCTGCATTGTTGTATTGCTGATCTTATTTTCCAGGGGGTTTCCAGGGCAGTTGCAGCAGATCCAGCCCTGGTGGTAAGTGAAAGGGGTGTCAGCATATTATTACTGCCATTTATTGAATGTGAATGTACCATTGTATTACTGGTTAGGCCACTAGAAGGGTTGGTGGGTGGTTATAACATCTCAGAGGGCTATACCAGAGCAGTGAAGCTACCCCAATATCATTCCTCCAGGTGGAGGCACTTGTTTACAGAACTCAGGCCCCTCAACCTGTGTATTGCCATACAGGCAGGGGTAGTAGCCTTTAGAATAGCACCACCTAGGGATTAAATCTTGGAGGCACCGCAGTGATTAGCGCCCTCTAGTGGTCAAAAGTTGAATTTTCTGCCAAGTAAAAAATTGAAGCAGTATTTGAAATGGAGGCACTTGCTATGCCCAAATGGAAAATTCCTCTACACAAGCTGTTCATGCACTGCATGCTGGGATGAAGTGAGGCCGAAGGAGTTGATCCCCATCATGCCATTTTACTAATTAACATCCTTGTTGGGACTACTAATGAAACTATTGAAGAAACAATGGGGAAGGTTAAATGTCTGGGAAAGGTTGAAGTACGGGGGGGGTGGGACTCAGATCTATTTGCTCAGATCTTGGTGGCCCTCTTTTCTTGAAGCCTCCCCATAGACCCTAAGGCAGTACCCCCAGTTATCATGCTGGAGGGATCCCAGAAGGGGTGGAGAGCTATTCATTTGCATAGTGACCCGTCTTCCCCCAGGGATCCCAAGGGTAGAGGGGTTTAAGGACAAATTATTGAGACTTCTAGCCATTGTGGGGTGGACAGCTAAGGAAATGATAAAGGCTTTGGAGGATTCAGAGAAGGCCACTCCAGCCCAATCTCCTCCAGCCTCTCCGTCCACCCCCAAGGCATCCCCTACTGTAACGTATCCCATTGTGATACCCTCTGTGCACCTGGACTCCTATCACAGGCTTAGATTGTACTCTGGTGCAGTTCCTGTGCCACTGGGGAGCACAACTTAGAAACATGGATGGACTATGCTACTCCCTTGGTTCAGGAGTGGCAGTGCTCTGAGGGGGAGAAGAGAAAGAGACTTATGGAAAGCTTAATGGGCCTGGCACTGGAGGCTATTCGGTTCCTTTGATCCACCAAACCCAGAGGCCACTGCAGCTGAGTACCTATCCACTCTAGAAGGGGTGTTCAGCAGCACTGAGTCTGAGGAGGATTTAATGTGGAAATTCAAGTCTACCAAACAGTGGAAACATGAGAAGTTGTCTGCTTTTGTCACCCGGATTGAACGGGCCCTGCAGAGGGTCCATAGAAAAGGGAGTGTTCCAGTCAGTGAACTGAATCATTTCAGGCTGGAGCACATCCTCAAATCTGCCTGGTATTCCAGAAACATAGAAGTTGATGTTGATGGCAGATAAGGACCGCAAGGCCCATCCAGTCTGCCCATTTCTTTTACTACCTTATAAATGTGCCATCAGCCTTTGCTCTGTCAATGGCCTATCTATTCATACTCATCTGTATTGCTCCCTTATGCCTATTCCATGCCTGTTTGAAGCCCTGCACTGTATTCATATCCACCACTTCCTGAGGTAGGCTGTTCCATGCATCCACCACCCTTTCTGTGAAAAAGAACTTCCTCACATCACCACTTAATCTGCCTCCCTCTAATCTCATGCTGTGTCCTCTTGTCCTGCTATTTTTCTTATATTGAAACATGTTAGACTCTTTCACCTTGTTAATGCCCTTAAGGTGTTTGAATGTTTCAATCATATCACCTCTCTCCCTCCTTTGTTGTAGGGTATACATATTGAGCTCCGTTAATCTGTCCTCATATGTTTTCTGATGCAGTCCCTGCACCATTATGGTTGCCCTTCTCTGGACTGCCTCAATTTGGTTAATGTCCTTGTGAAGGTGTGGCCTCCAGTACTGCACACAGTACTCCAGATGGGGCCTAACCAGTTTCTTGTAAAGAGGGGATTATTACCTCCCTCTTCCAACTTGTGATACCCCTACTAATACACCCCAACATCCCCCTAGCCTTACCTACTGCTTTAGTGGTCTGCTTGGATGATTTCAGATCATCGGTGATGATGATGATGATGTCCAAGTCTCTTCCTTCCCCTTGTGACTACTAGCAACTCCCATCCCAGCCTATAGGTGGCTTCAGGGTTTCTCTTCCCTATGTGCATGATCTTGCACTTCTTTGCATTAAACCCCAGTTGCCACTCTTCTGACCATTTTGCTAGTTTATCCAGATCTCTTCTCATTCTGTCCACCCCATCTGGATCATCTACTCTGTTGCAGAACTTGGTGTCATCTGTAAACATACAAACCTTACCCTCCAGTCCATCTGCAATGTCACTGATGAAGATATTGAAGAGAACTGGCCCCAGGACTGATCCTTGAGGTACCCCACTTGTGACTTGCATCTCTTCTGACAGTAAACTGTTGATCACCACTCTCTGTTTTCTATCCGTCAGCCAGTTTACCACCCAGTTGATCAACTTCTGACCCACCCTGAGCCTATCCAGCTTATTAATCAATCTTCTATGTGGAACAGTGTCGAAAGCTTTGCTGAAGTCAAGGTAGGCAACATCAACTGCTCCCCCTTGGTCCACCACTCTGGTTACCCAGTCAAAGAAATCTATGAAATTAGTTTGACAGGACCTTCCTTTTGTAAACACATGCTGTCTTGGATCCTGTGCTCCTATGGATTCCAGGTGTTGCACTATCCTTTCCTTAAGGAGTGCCTTCATAATCTTGCCCACTACTGAGGTAAGACTGACTGGTCTGTAGTTCTCTGCCTCCTCCCTGTTACCACTCTTGTGGAGTGGGATCACATAAGGGATCTCAGTCTTCTGGGACCTCTCCTGTGCTCAGAGACTCACTAAACAGTTCTGATAATGGCTGTGCTAGTTCCACTCTTAGGTCCTATAGTACCCTGGGATGTATGCCATCAGGTCCCATTGCCTTGTCCACCCTGAGCTTATCGAGCTCTTGTAGGACCCTTTCTTTTATGAAGGGACTAGTACACACCTCCCTCCCCTCCCTGTCCATGTGCTGAGCTGTGGGCCCTGCCCCACCTTCTCTTCAGTAAATACTGAGCAGAAATATCCATTTAGGATAGATGCTTTTACATAGTTCTCCTCACACGCCCCCTTATCTCCTTTGATCTTAGCAATACCCCCTCTGGACTTTCTACTTTCACTAATGTAACTATAGAAAGTCTTGTCACCTGCTTTTATTGTTTGTGCTAGTGTTTCCTTGGTTTGGGCCTTTGCCTGCCTTACTGCCTTCCCTGCTTCCCTTAGGGAAGTTTGGTATGCCTCCCTGTCTTCATCCTGCTGTGTTCCCTTATATTTCCTGAAGGCCAGCCTTTTGGCTCTGGCCTTTTCTGCTACTGTTTTTGAGAACCAAAGTGGTTTCCTCCTTCTTTTGCACTTCCTTTTCTCTCTAACTCAATGGGATGTTGCTTCAAGTATTGCATCCTTAATGCTTGCCCACTTTGCCTGTACCCACTCACTTGTATTTCTTTTTGCCAGGGCTAGCTTAACTCTGTTGGCCACCTTATCAAAGTCAGCTCCTCTGAAGTCCCATATTTTTGCCTTGCAATGGGATGATTTAGTTCTAGTGACCAAATTGAACCATACCATGTGATGGTCACTGGCCCCCAGGTGACCTTCTACCTGGAGAGCTGTGATCCTTTCCCTGTTAGTCAGTACTAGATCTAGGATAGCCCTGTCTCTTGTGGGTTGTTGTACCAGTTGTTTGAGGCCCTCTCCCTGCAGGGAATCCACCATATATCTAGTTCTGGCAGATGTTCCTGCTGGTATTGACCAATCTGTATCTGGCATGTTGAAGTCTCCCATTATCAGAACCTCCCCTTTAGCTGTCATGTTTTATATATCTTCTAACAGTAATGTGTCTATGTCCTCCCCCTGGTCTGGGGCCTGTAGACACCTCCAGTTCGTATGGCTGTCCCATTTCCTGTTTCCAGGGTGACCCACAGTTCTTCTGACTCCTTATGTGTATTCTGAATTTCTGTAGCTTTGATATTTTCATTGACATACAGGGCCACTCCCCCCCCCCCCCTTTTTGCACCTCGGTCTCTTCTGAACAGTACATAGCCAAGTACTGAAGCCTCCCACGTGTGGTTACTGGTAATCCACATCTCTCTAATTGCTACTATGTCCAGTTTAGCCTCTGTCATTATTGCCTGCAGGTCAGGGATCTTGATTCCCAGACTGCGAGCATTTGCTTATATGATTTTCCATTGGCCAGATTGTCGTGTGTTAGTTGTTGGGTGAGGTCTGGCATTTGCCATGAGCGTCGTATGGGGAGCCGGACCTTTTTCCTTACCTGGTGATGCAAATGAACTGCAAACTTGCTGAACTCCTGTTTGACCACTAGCTGGGGGGGGGGGTGTTCTTCCCATTCGACGTATGGGGTACTGCAACCCTCTCCCCATTTGCTAGTTTAAATATTCTGCAAAGATGTCAAACTTCTGCCCCAATGCACTGAGTCCCTCCTTAGTCAGATGAAGTCCATCAAGTGTAAAGAACTTTCGCTCCCAAAACTGTTGGCAGTTCCCTACAAATATGTGTCCTTTCTCCTGGCACCAGCCCTTGAGCCACATGTTTAGCTCCCCTATCTCCTCTTCTCTGACCTTACGTCCATCTGCCCCCCTCTCCCAGACTAGCAGGATTGCAGAGAAGGAGATGCTGGATGAAATGGATGATAGTTTGTCACCCAGCCTGATCAGGTGTTCCTTGGTCTCCACAACTGACCTGCCGGTGAAATCATTAGTCCCTATGTGTACCAGGACGTCAATGTTTTCTCCTGCTTCCTGAACAATTTTAGCAATGCGGTCAGTGTCTCTCCATGCTGATGTACCTGGGAGACATCTGACCATTACCCCTGGCTGGAGATACAACACAAGTCATATTAAACTTTTCCACCAATGAGATGGTTTAGCATTGTTTTTTTACAGTTGGCAATGCTCTGGCAACTCATACTGCATTATTTTTCAGTGCTTAACCAACTCAACAGCAATGTTTGTAAAATGTTTTTGCAACTCAGTTGGACTGCATCTGCAGTCTAGTCACAATGCAATGAAAAATTGAGTTTTAACTCTTAAGAAACAGTTTGTGACGGGCTTTGTGCTGAATCCAGCAACACTTATGCAACTCAGTCAGAAATGCTAAAACAGCTCATTGGAGGAACAGTTTAATGTGACTTGTTCTGTAGGCATCAACTCCCCGAATCATGGAATCTCCTATGATCAGAAGTTTTTGGATTTCCTTTTTGCTTTTTTTGTTTTGGTTCCTGTTTTTGGCGAGTTTTGTTGTGCTAGCTCCTGTGCTGCAGTGTCCTGCTCTGCAGTGTCCTCTGCCCCTTTGTTTTATTTTGGAGATAGAGGCAGATACCTGTTTGTAATTTTTATATGGTGTTTGGAGGTAATATGCTGGAGACCACCAAGTGATGGGGCACCCAGTTTGCCCCTCCTAACCACCTGCCAACCTCCCGGACCAACTATCCTCTGCAGTCGAGGTGCTTCTGTTGGATGTTGGGGAAATGGCGGGTGGTTCTTATATTTCCTCTTGAATATGCAATTTGAGGCACGCAATCTCTGCCCATGCTGCCTGGAGCTGAGCCCTTAGATCTCCAATGGCCCAGCATGTAGGACAGTGTCCTAAATCCTGTCAAACTGCCCTTCTGACAAGTGTTCTGCAGTACCTGCAGTTAATGCTATCCATTCCAGATAAGTTGCTGGGTTTATAACCTGGTCAGAGTAATTAGAAGGAAGAAAAAGAAAGCAAAAGTTTGAATCGAATTAAAATTGAAGTTTCAGGACCAGAAAGCTAACCCTCCTGAGTACTGTTGGCTGATGAAGGAGATCCAGGAGGCTGAAAACTATGAGGATGGTTGGGAACCATATGCTGGGATTGTACACACTGCCCCAACCTCTGACCAGCCTGATAAGAAAGAGGAAACTCTTGAGATGCAGCAGGTCTGAGAGTTGCTGAAAGAGCTAAAAGAGATGCGAGCCAGCCAACAAGCCACAGCTGAAACTGCCAGAAGCTCTAATTTTTGTCCTCCTAAGACTAAGACTGGCAGTGAGGCCCCACTCATGGGTGTGGGGGCTCATGCTCTTGCCACTGAATCCCGAGCTGAATCCAAACTGGTGGAAGAAATGAGAGAACTGTGAGCTTTGGTAGGGGTGTGATAGGGTGTGGGAAAAGATAACACAGAGACACAGCAGAGACACTACACAGCGGATATGTTTTAAAACACACAATAAATTCTTGTGTGAATTTTATTTATGTGAGCAAAATATTTTAACTCATAATAAAAAGAAATAAAATAAATCCTAGCTCACATCAGAGCCGAAGCACTACTCTTCCCTAGTAGTGCTCAGGAACATAGAGTGGAGGTAGCAGGCTTCAGTCTCCACTATCATCTGTGTCTTTCTATATCATTCACAGCTGTACTTACTAGCAGTACTACCTTCCAATGCATCTGCTCTCAACTGAGCCTTGCAGGTCCTTTTATAAGGATTAACTATGACATCACCTGGTCACAGGATCTGTTTGATCCACCCCTAAGTCTAATAGAATATGTTTCTTGCATTAATACATGGAATTGGGGGAATCAAACAGACAAAAGACATTAGAATTAAATCACTGCAAGGTTATACAATGTACTGCATTCATTACTGTTGTAAGCTGGGGCTGTAAAAGGGGTTGCTTGGCAAATTGCTCAATATAGACATGAGGCTCTGCCCATAGGATGATGTCAAACTGCATCATCACCCTAGAAATAAGCCTCAGTCTGGGCTGCCTGCCTCCTAATAGCAACCTTGTCCCACAGCCTAGCAACTGAAACCAGGTAAGAACCAAGAAACATACATAAATAAAATCATTCCACATGTATTCTGCATTTGTAGATTATCCCTGTGTACATATGAATGGTTTCTAACAGGTGTTTTATTCAGAAAGAAATATTAGCATGTTGTCCTTTCAGTTGAACTCTGTAGCCGATGCTAAGAACCTTCAAAAGGGCCCTTATTTTTCCCAAGCAGCTTAACACTGCATTATATATTAAATATTACTCAAGCAGCAACAGTTTGCTCAGTCCCTAAGATCAAACTGACCTTTACCTAGCCATGCATCTCTTTACTCACTTGAAGTGACTCATATCCAGCTATTTCCTCTTTTGTATGTCCCAGTCACACTCAATGCCAGAACTGGAGCCTTTACAGCTCCTGTCAGTCTGTTTTAAAGTCGTGGTTGCGACTCAAACGGGTTAGGCAGCATATTTTCATTAATTTCCCCTGCATTCACCATGATTTAGATTCTGGGAATATGTTTCTTTTGTTCTGCTTGTGCCGGTAGCTACGGGTGTGTAATTCACCATTTGCAGCCTCATAGTGCACCATGGCACACCACACAGAAGTTTCATACTCCTACACCTTTTTTCTTCATGCTATTAGCACTTTTCATTTCATTCTATACTACTATTGAAACGGAGCTCCCGGGACTCTATTACCCAACACTACTCTACTCTACAAGTATAAAAACAAAGGGGGGAGCAAAATAATGTTTCAGCTGACTTCGGTCCTTTTGCCATTTAAACATATCAGGCAACAGGACACTCAAGAGCCAGACTGGGGTGTGTGGTTTCTAGGCATTTAAATAACATCCTTGCCTAGTAACCTACAGTATCCTAGGTACCAGAGGCAAAAGAGAAATAAAAAGGGGGACAGTGACAGACAGAGATACTACAGTAGGAGGCCACCCCACTGTAGTAGGAATGTGAAAAGAAAAAGAATATGAACTGCTGCAGCTGACTTTGAAATGGGATAAAGGGAGAGGGGAATGCTTCAAGGTATCTACTTTCTACTCCCCTCAGAAGGGGGGGCAACTATGCCACCTCCCCATGGTTAAGTGGAAACCTATCCTGGGTTTCCAATACAACGTACCCCTTACCACCTGGGTAGGATGGAGCTCTGGCCCTCTCTCACTATGGAGCTCCACCCCAGTGTCCCTACAAAACAGTACAATACTAGTACTACATAAATACATCTCTGTCTTTGTACTGTATTTACAATCAATTACCCTGGGGTGTCTAAAACATAACAGTAGTTGTACCTCTATTTATAGGCAGTTTATCCACTAGGTGATTCAGAGGCAGCCCCATGATGAGACAGAAAATCTGCATTGGCATGTAAGGTGCCAGCTCTGTGTTTCACTGTAAACGTATATGGCTACAAAGCCAGATGCCATCTCATAATTCTATTATTCTTATCTTTCATCTGCGACAAGAAACAAAGAGGATTGTATTGGTGATCAATGTGAAGGGGGCTCCCCACAAGTAAAATCGTGAAGCTTCGATTGCCCATTTGGCAGCCAAACACTCCTGTTCAACTGTGGAGTATTTCTGCTCTCTATCATGTAGTTTACGTGATATGTAAACTACTGGCTGTTCTTCTCCATTGATTGTTTAGCTGAGTACTGCGTCTATTTCAGTCCCAGATGCATCCGTATGCACCTCAATGGGGTGAATGAAATCCAAACTTTTTAACACTGGTGAGGGATAAAGTGCAGCTTTAATGGTAAGAAATGCCTCCTCACAATCTGGAGTCCATTGTACCTTGTTCCCACACCGTTTCTTGGTTAGATTAGTTAAGGGAGTGGCAATAGTAGAAAAATGAGGAATAAAACATCTATGGTAGCCTGAAAGACCCAAAAATGATCTAACCTGTTTTTTTTTTGTACTTGGAACAGGACAGTTAGCAACTGCCTCCACTTTGCTAATTTCAGGTCTGATAAGTCCATTCCCTAATATGAACCCTAAGTATCTTATTTCCATCATGGCTAGGGCACATTTAATAGGGTTTATAGTCATCCCAGCCTGTTTGATGGAACTGAGAACTGCTTTCAGCTGCACCAGATGAGAGTTCCAATCCTGACTAAAAACAACCACATCATCCAGATATGCCACACAAAAATTAGAGTGGGGTGCCAGCATCTGGTCCATGTAGCACTGAAATGTTGCAGGGGCCCCATTGAGCCCGAACAGTATGGTATGGAACTGGAACAGTCCCATAGGTGGACTGAATGCGTCTTTTCTTTGGACGTCCTCTTCAAGGGGATTTGCCAGTACCCCTTGGTGAGATCCAAAGTGGAGATGTATTTCACATTTTCAGTCTTATCAAGAATATCATCTACCCTGGGCATAGGGTAGGTATCAAATTGTGCCACTTGATTGATTCCCCGGAAGTTGAGACATAACCTTATCCATCCCTCCTTTTTAGGAACCGCCATTGTAGGTGCCTCCCATGCACTTTTAGACAGCTCAATGATATTAAGAACCAATATTTTTGTGACCTCACCTTGAATGTCCATTCTGACTCTTTCAGGGAGCCTGTAAGGTTTCTTTCTGATGGGGGCTGAATCAGTCGTAATCTGATGTTCATTTTCTCCAGCCTTCCCTGGCATGCTAGTGAAGGTAGTGGCAAAGGACTGTATCAAGTCATGTAACTCCTTCTGCTGGTCAACATCTAACTCAGGATTACAGTATACATCATGAGGCCCTTTATTTCCTTCGAGCTGGCTATAGACTACCTCTAGATCTGTATCCCAGGAATCTGGCATCACCATTAGGCTACATTGTGTTGTAGGCCTCTCATACCATTTTTCAACAAATTCACATGGTATATTTTTCTCCCCAGTCTGATGTCAGGTGTTTCCACCTCATAGGTTACTGGCCCCATTTGGCGTAGGACTTTATATGGTCCTTGCCACTTCATCAATAACTTATTGGAGGAAGTTGATAACAATAACAACACCTGTTCACCAGCCATCAACTTCTTGCTGGCAGAAGTACCTTTATCATATTCCTGTTTCTGGGATATGTGGGCCTTAACCCCTATTTCCTGTGCCTTTTTCGTATAAACCACCAGATTCTGTCTCAATTGTTTAAGGTATTTGACTATCCTTGGTTGTTTTAAGTCCTTCCCCTTCTCCCAAAATTCTTTCACTACATCCAGAGGACCACGGGGGTTTCGGCCAAATAATAATGTGAAAGGGGCATAGCCCATCAAGACTAGCGGTACTTCCCTGTATGCAAACAGCAAAAAAGGTAGGAATTTATCCCAGTCTTTCCTCTCCTCGTGGACGAACTTCATGAGCATCCGCTTCAAGGTCTGATTGAAGCACTCCACGAGCCCATCAGTTTGGGGATGGAAAGGAGATGTTCATAATGCTACAATTCCTAAGAGACTGTAAAGCTCTTCCAGAATGGTGGCATTACAATTACTCCCTCTGTCAGAGAGGATCTCCTTTGGTATGCCCACCCTACTAAATAACTTAACTAACTCCTCAGCCACTTTAGGTGTAGTTACTGTTCACAGGGGAATCACTTCTGGGTATTTGGTTGCATAGTCATATATGACTAGTATAAAGCGATTCCCTTTTGAACATTTGACAAGGGGTCCCGCAATGTCTATCCCTATTCATTCAAAGGGAGTGGTGACTAGAGGTAGGGGCATCAGGGAACAATCTCCTTTCTTCCTGTTTGTACCACTTGCTGGCATTCTTTACAACTTTGACAGTAGTTTGCTACCTCCTCATGAATGCCTGGCCAGAAAAACCTCTGCAGGATTCTTCCCAGTGTCCTATCTCTCCCTGCATGGCCAGCCCAGGGTAGGTCATGTGCTAAATGCATTAAATCCTGCCTATAACAAGTAGGGACTACAAGTTGTCCCACCTGTTCCCCCTGTGTCAGCTTTTGTACAGATCCTATACAACATACCATTTTTGATTACTATTTTGGGGGCACCTGGGCTTTGGGATTTTCCCACCTGTTGAAGAAGAAGGGTTAGTATAGTATCCAACATTTGTTCTCTAACCAAGTCTAGTTTAACAAAAACAGATGGCGCTGTATCAGGTAGTCCTTTTTATTCTCTTCGCCATTTCTCCTGTAATTTTTTCTTGGCATTCATAGACATCTTGGTTTTTCCAGGTTCTTCAAAAATGTCCCCCTCAAAAGGAAATATCGCTCCCAGTTGTTGCAGCTTCCTGGTTTATTCCCTGGTGGTTACAGCTGCCACCGACCCTCTGTCCTGTAAAAGGGTGGTAAATTCTGGGTAATCATGCCCTATCAGGATAGGGACAAGTAGTTTGGGTACTATTCCTGCTGTAACCTCAGTGGTTTGCCCTTTTACCTTTACATTCACAGTAGTGGTGGGGTATTGATGGGTGTCTCCGTGCACACATATCACATTCATATTAGGTCCTCTTTTCCCAGGATGGATTAACTCAAGCCTTATCAGGATGTTTTTACTCCCAGAGTCTATTAGTCCCACCACAGTTTTATTTTCAATAGTTACTTCTGTCATAAAGTACCCTGTATTCAACAGGGCGAGATGGGTATTATCTATTCTTTTTTGGGGGCAAAACCTAGCAACATAGCCCAGTCCTTGACAGTTTCTGCATACAATATCTGCAGGAAATGCTCTCTCTCTCTCTTGATTTATTTCTATTATCATTTCTATTTACATATTTTGACTGAGAGTTAGGTCTTACCACTGGTGTTGAATGTCCAGCTGGAGGCTCAGGTGTGCATGGGCCTCCCTTCTTATAGGGCTGGTGTGCAGCAAGGAAGTCCTCTGCTAGGGATATCACTTTCTCTGCCGTCTCTGGCTTATGTTCCTTGACCCACATTTGGACATCAAGGGGCAAAATCTATAAGAATAGTTCCACAACAACAGTCTCAATAATAACCGCCACCATTTTTCCTTTTGGTTGGAGCCATTTCCAACATAGTTCTCTCAGGCGGGTAAAGGTCTCTCTGGGGCTATCATGAGGCTGGTGTTTCAGTGCCCGAAACCTCTGTCTGTATGTCTCTGAACTAATGTCATAATGTTTCAAGATTTTGGTCTTAACTAAATCATAATTTTCTGTGTTACATGTTTCCATGTGGGTATATGCCAATTGTGCCCTCCTGGTCAGGAAGGGTGCCCGTTGTACCACCCATTGTGCTTGGGGCCAACTACAGGCTCTTGCCCGCTGTTCAAAAGTAGTTAGATATGCTTCAATATCATCTGAAGCAGTCATTTTAAGTCAGCTTAATTTCTTTGGGGTTGGCGGCTGTACCATCCACATGTCAATGCCCCACCCCCAAAGTCTGTAAACCTTTTATGGTTTCTGCCCACCTCATTTCTTGCTGTCTCTGTTCTCTCGCGCTCTCTCTCTCTCTCTCTTCCTCTTCTGGGTGTCCATATCCCTCTGGGGCTTGATCTCTACCTGGTGGACTGCCAGCCATCTCAGTAGTCCAGCGATATCCTCTGGTGGTACCTCCCTCGGATGTCGCCATTCCATCTTCTCTATTTCCTTCTCACTCCCTTCTTCTTCCATCATCTTGGGATCCTTTCTCTGAATGGACTGCCCTAGTCCTGGATTCAAGGGTTCCCCTGTACTCTCCATCTGGGCTCTGGTCACATCACCTTTGCTTCTTTTCATCCACTCCGTCCGCCATCTCTGCATTTGGTTATCTTAGACACCAGGTCTGGTGCCCTACTGGTTTCTCCCTATTTGCTGCAGACAACCAGCAATCCCACTTCTGATAGCATTATGTGATAGGCTGTGGGAAAAGATGACACAGAGACACAGCAGAGACACCACACAGCAGATATGTTTTAAAACACACAATAGAGTCTTGTGTGAATTTTATTTACATGACCAAAATACTTTCTCTCAGAATAAAAAGAAATAAACAAAATAAATCCTAGCTCACAATAGAGCCGGCGCACTACTCTACCCTAATAGTGCTCAGGAAAACAGAGTGGAGGTAGTAGGCTTCAGTCTCCACTGTCATCTATGTCTTTCTATAACATTCACAGCTGTACTTACTAGCAGTACAGCCTTCCAATGCATCTAATCTCAGCTGAGCCTTGCAGGTCCTTTTTTAAGGACTAACTATGACATCACCTGGTCACAGGATCTGTTTGATCCACCCCTATAGTCTAATAGAATATGTTTCCTTCATTAATACATGGAATTGGGGGATCAAACAGACAAAAGACATTAGAATTAAATCACTGCAAGGTTATACAATGTCCTGCATTCATTACTGTTGTAAGCTGGGGCTGTAACAGGGGTTGCATGACAAATTGCTCAATATAGAGATGAGGCTCTGCCCACAGGATGATGTCATACTGCATCATCACCCTAGAAATAAGCCTCATTCTGGGCCGCCTGCCTCCTAATAGCAACCTTGTCCCACAGCCTAGTAACTGAAACCAGGTAAGAACCAAGAAACATACATAAATAAAATCATTCCACATTTATTCGGCATTTGTGCATTATTCCTGTGCACATATGAACAGTTTCTAACAGGTGTTTTATTCAGAAGGAAATATTAGCATGTTGTCCTGTCAGCTGAAATCTGCAGCCGACAGTAAGAACTTTCAAAAGGGCCCTTATTTTTCCCCAAGCAACTTAACACTGCATTTTATATTAAATATTGCTTATGCTGCAACAGTTTGCTCAGCCCCTTAGGTCTGACTGACCTTTACCTAGCCATGCATCTCTTTGCACACTTGAAGTGACTCATATCCAGCTATTTCCTTTCTTATATGACCTAGTCACACTCAACGCCAGAACCGGCACCTTAGCAGCTTTTGACAGTCTGTTTTAAAGTCATGGTTGCGACTCAAATGGATTAGGCAGCATATTTCCATTAATTTCCCCTGCATTCACTGTGATTTAGCTTCAGAGAATATGTTTCTTTTGTTCTGCTTGTGCCGGTAGCTACGGGTGTGCAATTCACGACTTGCAGACCTCATAGCGCACCATGGCACTCTGCACAGAAGTTTCGTGCTCCTATACCTTTTTTCTTTGTGCTATTAGTGCTTTCTGTTTCATTCTATACTACTATTGAAACGGAGCTCCCAGGACTCTATTACCCAACACTACTCTACTCTACAAGTATAAATACAAAGGAGGGAGCAAAATAATATTTCAGCCGGCTTTGGTCCTTTTGCCATTTAAACATATCTGGCAACAGGACACTCAAGAGCCAGACTGGGGTGTGTGGTTTCTAGGCAGTTAAATATCCTAGGTACCTGAGGCAAAAGGGAAATGAAAGGGGGGGCAGTGACAGACATAGATACTACAGAAGGAGGCACTCCACTGTAGTAGGAATGTGAAAAGAAAAAGGAAAAGAATATGAGCTGCTGCAGCAGACTTTGAAATGGGATAAAGGGAGAGAGGAATGCATCGAGGTATCTACTTTCTACTCCCCTCGGGGGGGGCAACTCTGCTACAGGGGGACCTCATACATGCTACACAATCCTCTGCCTCCTGGCAAAACTGCAGAGACAGGGAGCCCAAGAAAAAGTCCTAAGAAGGCAGTAGAACTCCCACCATGGACTGCTACAAACTTCAGGAGGAGCCAGAACGCCCTGGTGATCTCAGAGAGAAGGTGTTCTAGTATTGATGTGGAGAAGATGGGCACACCCGATGAAGTTGCAATTCCCCTGAAGATCTGCAGAAAGTCACTGCCAAGCTACTTAACCTGGTTTGACAGAGCAATATAAAACCTCAGCCAGGCTCACCCCGAAAATTGTTTTCTTCTAAAACTGCTGTGGACCAGTCTGCAAAACAGATTCCCCAGATTGGTCTGAAATGGTGGGCCTGTCAATGGAAACCATGGTAACAGTCAATGGCATATACACCTGAGCTGTGTTAGACAGTGGCTCACAGGTCACTATTGTATTTAAAGACTGGTATGACCAACACCTTGCTGATCTCCCACTCTTACCCCTAGGACTGCATGTCTGGGGGATGAGTGACAAATCTTATCCTTAACAAGGGTACATACTAATTTGGTTATCTTTTCCTACTGCAGTTGTGGGAGTGGATGAACCAGTGGAGACTCTGTCTCTCGTGTGCCCGCTGAAGGGGATGTATGATGGTATCCCCTTGTTGATCAGGACCAATGCTGTTATGCTTGGCAGGCTAGCCCAGCTTTGTCAAGAGAAACAAGGCCAGTGGACTGGGAAAGTACTACACATTCTGGCCCTTGTGCACAGGGTCTATGATTTGCAGATGAAAAACCAAGAGGTGGAGAAAGATGAACCTGTGGGAGTAGTATGGAAGAAGGATCCAGAATCCCTTGTGTTGCCCCCCCAATGCCCAGTGCGCCATCAGCCGCGAAGTGCGAATTAAAAAAAAATTCAAAAATAGAATCCTCATGTTGGATGCCCCTGAAGAGGGGAAACTTCCTGAGGGACTGTTGGTCAAGCCTAGCATTCTACCAGCCTGAGCTGACACCTATTCCCAGTGAGTGATGGTACAAGTTCAGAATATGTCCAACCTGGATGTCAGGGTAAATCGACGTTGCACTCTGGCCACCGTATACTGTGCAGACACAGCTGTGTTGCCTAGCAAGAAAGGCTCTGTAGAGACTGATGAGGTGACCCCATGTCTGTTCAGCTTTGGAGAGTCCCCCATAGCCAAAAAGTGGAAAACTAAAATCAGCCAGAAGCTGGCTCAGAAGAGCAAGGTATTCTCCTTGAAAGAATGGGATGTGGGATGTGTCACTGGGGCTGAATACCACATAAGACTACAAGACGAAAGGCCTTTCCATGATAGATCTCTCCACCTAGCCTCGGTGGATATAGATGACGTTCGATGCCACCTTCAGGAGATGCTCACAGCTGGCATCATACAGGAGTCTTGCAGTCCATATGCTTCACCTATTGTGATAGTTTGGAAGAAAAATGGCTCGGTGAGGATGTGTGTGACCTACCAGACTTTGAATAGAAGAACCGTGACTGATCAGTACACTATGCCTCACATTGAGGATGCCCTGGACTGCCTCAATGGAAGTCAGTGGTTTTCAGTGCTGTATCTCTGAATTGGATATTACCAGATCCCAATTGCCCCCAAAGATAGAGAAAAGACAGCATTTATCTGCCTTTTGGGTTTTTATGAATTTCTGCGCATGCCTCAGGGTATTTCGGGAGCACCTGCCACTTTCCAGCAGCCGGTGGAACGAGCGGTAGGAGACATGAACTTATTAGAATGCCTTGTCTACTTAGATGATGTCATTGTGTTTGGCCGTACCCATGAGGAACATGAGACCCATTTGTTCAAGATTCTAGACCAATTGGAGGACTTTGGCCTAAAACTGTCAATAGAAAAGTGTAAGTTTTTTCAGACATCTGTGAAATATGTTGGTCATATAGTGTCATCTGACGGGACCCAAACTGACCCGAGCAAAGTGGAGTCTTTAACTACTTGGCCCCAGCCTAATAATATTAAAGAGCTGCAAAGATTCTTGGAATTCTGCGGATATTATCTCTGGTTCATAAAAAGACTACACTAAGATCATCCGCCCTTTGCTCAACCTAACACAAGGTTATCCACCTACAAAC
The DNA here is from genome assembly GCA_016271365.2 of Neoceratodus forsteri. Classification (NCBI taxonomy): domain Eukaryota; kingdom Metazoa; phylum Chordata; order Ceratodontiformes; family Ceratodontidae; genus Neoceratodus; species Neoceratodus forsteri. Next base: position 1,546,266,552 of record CM057455.1, on the reverse strand, counting down.
ATGAAATACAAGAATAGTGCTGTCAAAGAGGAGGAAAAGGTCTACTTTCAGACAAATACACCTTTTGAAACCAGGTGGTCTCATGAGTGTGAGATGGCATTCTATGAAATCATCTACCAACTCACCCATGCTTGCTTATTCTGACCCCAGCAAGCCCAATGTGCTACACACTGATGCCTGTTTAAATGGACTTGGTGCCATTCTCTATCAAGAATATGAGGAAAGCTTACGCCCAGTGGGTTTGCCAGTTGAAGCCTAATCCTCTCTGAAAAGAACTACCCTGTACACAAATTTGAGTTCCTTACCTTGAAATGGGCTGTGGTGGACTAATTTCACAAATATCTGTATGGTGCAAAAATTCTAGTGAAGACTGATAACAATCTGCTCACCTATGTCCAGACTTCGGCAAAGTTGGATGCCACTGGGCATAGTTGGCTATCTGCACTTTCCATTTACAATTATTCAGTCGAATACCGGCCAGGTTTAAACCACATTGATGTTGATGCCCTTTCCAGGAGACCTGACTCTAACTTGAAGTGGGTGAGAATGTCTGAGCAATCTGTCAAAGCTCTTTGTCAAAAGTTTGATAAAGATAAGCACCCCTCTCCTGAAACAGTTGATTGCCTGGTAGATTGCTTGGGTTCCCCTGACACTTGTGCCCCCACAGCCTACTGCCATCTTGCAGATTTGGACCTCAGCATGTTGCCTCAGCTTTCCCCCAACAAAATACAGTGGACTCAAACCCAAGATCCTATGATCAAGCCTGTGCTGGATGCTATCCATGAAGGGAAAAAACTGTGTTCTTCTGATCTCCGAACTGCCCTGTTGTTTAGAGAGGGACCCAGGTTAAAGTTGTACAACAAACTGCTTTATATAGAAACTCTTAACTGACAAGGCCAAGTTATCCAGCAACAACTAGTGTTACCTGCTGCTTTCAATGTGTTGTTCTACGGGCCCTACATGACCAGAATGGACACTTAGGCTGTGACCGAACTACAGACTTGGCCCGTGCTCGATTCTATTGGCCAAAAATGGGGGCTGACATTGAAACTCACATCAGAACTTGTAGTCATTGTCTCCAGAGGAAAGCTCAGCCCCAGAGGGCTGCACATTAGTCAATATTTCTATCAGTACACCCATGGAGCTTGTGTGTATTGACTTCTTGTGTCTTGAACCAGATCAAAAGAATATTGGTAATGTGCTAGTGGTAACTGATCATTTAACTCGTTACACCCAGGCATACCCAACAAAAGTCCAGAAAGCATCCACAGTGGCCCAGGTTTTAACTGAAAATTTCTTTGTTCATTATAGTGCCCCTCTGAGAATTCACTCTGATCAAGGGAGAGACTTTGAAAGCCGCTTGATAAAGGAAATGATCTCCCTCTAGGTGGTGCGAAAGTCCAGAACCACCTCCTATCACCCCCAGGGAGATCCACAGCCTGACAGGTTGAATTGAACACTACTAGACATGCTGGGTGCACTCCATCCCCGGAACAAGTCCAAATGGAGCCAACAGATAAGCACATTGGTCCATGCTTATAACTGCAGCAGAAGTGATGCCACTGGATTCTCTCCTTACCATCTAATGTTTAGTACAGAAGCCCAGTTGCCAGTAGACATCTGCTTTGGAGTGTTCCCTGATGGCGTCAAAGCAGAAAATTACTTTCAGTATGTTCAAAAGTTGAAGGTTCAGTTAAACCATGCCTACCAATTGGCCCACACCATGATGGCAAAGAGGAACTTAGCAAACAAAGAAAGGCATGACAAATGTGTCAAGGCCCAAGAACTGCAACCTGGAGACAGAGTTTTTGTTTTGCGAAATTTGGTACTCCATGGAAAACATAAGACTGCCAACAGGTGGCATCACATTCCCTACATTGTTGTCTGCAAGCTGGAGAATTTGCCAGTTTATAAAGTGCTTCCAGAGAATGACCCACGAGATGTAAAGACAATGCATGGAAATTATTTGTTGCCTATTGGACAAATCATTTTTGAATCTGCACCTCAAGACACTGCCCCTCCCGGGCCTGTAACCAGGGCTGCAGCTAAAAAAAGACAGTTAACCCCCTCTCCAGTTGTTAAAGATTCAGGGCCTGCCATCAGTCCTGTTCTAAATGAAATCGACTGCCATTCTGAATCTGAAGACAGTGACTGTGGGGCTCTTATTACCCGTCTTATGAACTGAGTTTGTTTTATCAGGGTAACCCCATGTATAACTTTGGCAATGAAGTTGGTCCTTTGGGACTGTCTGACTCCCCAGCCTTCTCCATAGCACTGGCGCACCCTGACAGTGAGGTGCAAAGTGTGACTTCTGATGTAGCTGATTCCTTGTGTCTTGTGTAACTCACTGAGCGCTAAGAAGAAGAGCCAGAGTCAGAAAGCACCATGGGTGATATATCAGAAAGTACAGTACCACTTGCAAACAATGAATCTGATAATGTTATTGAAAATAATCTTGATGAAGTTAATGATTCTGACAGTATCAGTAATGTGTTACAAGATTTAAATTCCATGGAATTTCTTCTTGAAGACGAACCTGGAATTACAGAACTAAGTAATAAAAGCAATATTGTTGAACCAGAACAAACAGAGCAAAAAGCTAAAAGTGCTTCCAGTGCAGAACAGACAACCAGTGCAGAGGTATCCCTTTCTTCAGAAACAGACTTACTGACAAGCAATGTTGAAAGAAATGAACCTGTGCCTGTCCCTCCCAGAAGGTCTGAAAGAGCCACCAAGCCAGTGATGCACCTCAGTTATTATGACTCCCCTGGAAGGCCTGTAGATCTTCCATTACATGCAGTTCACAAAGGGGTGTTTATTTCTAAAAGCTCTCTTCCAAAACTGAGTTATTCTGCCACCTCCAAGTTACTAGTAAAATCCTCAGACCAGTGTACTAATGCTGTTGCCCATTGTAGCGTTATTGTAGCTGATATGGAAGGATAGGCCCAAAACCATGTGGGTTAGTATGCAGTAGGTAACGCAGACTAGAACTGTAAGGGTAATGTGTCTGAATACTTGAACATGTTAAACTGTTTTTGTGAAATGTTATGAAAAATGTGTCCTTATGAAACTGTCATTGCTAAAGTGAAAAATATAGCAGTACTGTTGTTATGATATATCCGTCTTACTAATGGATCAGCTTTTATTTTTGTAGTATGCTAATGAAATGTGCATGTATTTTTGTATAATGTCTTTATATATAGACTCTTATAGTAAGTATAGACTTGATGCGGACACCAGGTTTTTCCAGGCAGGGAAGAGTGTAATCCCCCTACAAACTGAGATTTAACAGAATGTCTTCCTGGGCTCCTAATGCCCACTGTCAGGCTGGTGTCCTGTCTTAAGCAGTGCTATTTATTTGTGTGAGGGTGCCCTAGTGAGCCGCCACAACTGTCTCTTTAAGAGCCTAGCTAATCTGTGTTTAGAAATTAGTCTGGTCTGGGTCCGAGTAATTAAGGCTTGTGACCAGCCAGACAGTATTTTATTTTGCTCCATTCTTCAGTCGCTACTTGTGCAGAGGGAGCCCTATTAGGAACTGTGATTGTTTATTGCTAAGTTGCTGTTATAGTAAAGATAGAGAAGTTTGTCTAACCTGCTTTAATTGCAGCTCGAACATTTGGATGGAAGCCACCATGTTAGGTTCTGGACTTCCAGTATTTGGACCAATTGAACCACTGGGGACCTAAAATGGAGACCGTCACCAGGGGTCTTCTGGGAAGAAATTCTGTATTTTTTTGTAGTTTTAAGTGTTGGCACCCAAATGGACCTGGAGGGGGAGCCCTTGCTGTGATTGACAGTTCCCTCAGCCAACAGAACCTTTTGAATTATCAAGGAAATGCCCAGAACTGCCTGATGCAGTGGATCATAGAAACATAGAGATGGAAACTTTGACTGCAGATAAGGACTGCTTGGCCCACTAAGTCTGCCCATTTCCCCACCTATTGGATAAGCTGCAGATCCTAGTTAGCCAACAGCCTATTTCTTCCTACCCCCCACAAGAATTGCCTTATGTCTGTCCCATGCATTCTTGAATTCCCCCACTGTTTTTGATGCCACAACCTCCTCAGAAAGGTTGTTCCATGCATCCACCATGTGAAAAAATACTTCCTCACATTGCCCCTGAGCCAACCCCCTCTAACTTCAAATTGTGTCCACTTGTTCTTGCACATCTCTTTTTCTGAAAGATGCTACCCTCTTGGACTTTGTTGATTCCCTTGAGGTACTTAAAAGTTTCTATCATGTTTCCCCTCTCCCTCCTTTCCTCAAGGGTATACATATTAGGCTCCTTTAGTCTCTCTTCATTTGGCTTCTGTTGCACACCCTGTACCATTTTAGTTACCCTCCTCTGGACTGCCTTCATCCTGTCTATGTCCTTGTGGAGATGGGGTCTCCAGAACTGCACACAGTACTCCAGATGGGGTCTCATCAACTGACAGTACAGAGGGATAACAACTTCCTGTTTTCTACTGGTGATGCCTCTCCTTATACATCCCAGTATCCCCTCAGCCCTCCCTACTGCCTTCTCACATTGCTTGCTAACCTTTAGGTCATCTGATATGACTACCCCCAGGTCCCTTTCCATTTTTGTTGTTGTTACTACCTCCCCCCCATTGTGTACTCTTCCCCTGGGTTTTTGTTTCCCAGGTACATTACTTTGCACTTCTTTGCATTGAATCTAAGCTGCCATACTTCTGACCATTCCTCCAACCTTGCCAAGTTCCTTCTCATCCTTTCCACCCCCCTTGTGTATCAACATCTTTGTGTCATCTGCAAAGAGGCTCAGTTAGAGTTGGAGGTTGAAGAGTGAACAGCTTGAGCTTTCAAGCAACTGCTTCCAGAAGGAGCATAGGGGAATTGGAGGGAAAAGGCTTGCTGGCCTGCCTTACCATGTTCTCCATTCACTGAACAGCCCATTGCAGAAGTTGGACCTTTCTGAGTGCTGGCTTGGATCTGTAGCAGAAAAAAGAAGTTTGTTATTGCAATTATGATTTGGACCGAAGACTTGCACCAGAAGCGATCGGCCTGTCTGATGATAGAATTTGCCTCTGATTGAAAGGTTTGTGCAGTGATGCTATAATTTGCAACTGGATTGTATCCGAACTGTTATTTAGAGAAAGTAGTGATTTAAATGTACTGAACATGTTTCATGGGTCGCGCTTTGGTTCCCCATGGTCAGATCCATTACGCCAGCTGGAGGCTTCACCAGCAGAAAATCACAAACTTTTGCAGAACTGTTTAGCCTGCCTGGGCACTGCCATCTCGTCCTAGACTGCTACTCATGCTTCAACAACCTTTTTGGTGAAAGACCAGCCTGGGGATTTGGCCCCCTGCCCAACACCATCGAGTAGGCGGCGACCACCTGAAGGTGAGCTGTGTCAGCCCTGGTTTACCTGGCAGACCCGATCATCACCATGAGGTTTACATTTCACCTGTCCTGCATTCAGGTTCTGGTAGCATGAGTACAAATTTAAGGTAGCTCCCTACAACAAAAGCAGAAATCATTGTGGTACCAACTAATTGTTTCTTTTATTGTGTTCTTGCAACAGACAGAGCCATCTGGCTTGGATTACAAATTAAGATTAAGGAGGCAGTATAGTGCAGCAGTTACGGCTCTGAGCTGCAAACCTGGAGACCTGGGTTTGAATCCCACAGTCCCCACTTGCATACTGTGTGACCCTGAGCAAGTCACTTAACTTCCTTGTGCTCCCAGGTAACACCTGTAAACAAGCTTCAGCTTAGTGTGTCTCTCCTGGTTAAAAAAAAATAATAATAATAAATGGATTGTGTGCATGCTTAACTGTTTTCTTCCTTTCAGGGCCCCAACAACAGCTGCAACACCGACCACCCCGAGCAACGCTTCAGGATAGCCTGCATGATATCCTGGGTACCCAGGGTTGTTAGACTGTTTAATTGGGACTTAAAGTGCATGCCAAACAATCCTGATTTGAATCAGATTGCTAATCATTCAGCTTGATTTATGCCCCTCCCTTGTTCACTTCCTCTAAATAAACCTGATTGTCTTTTTTCACATTTAACCTGACTAGTGTGTATATTATTAGTTGGGTTACTGTGTTAATGCTGCATTGTTGTATTGCTGATCTTATTTTTCACTGGGTTTCCAGGGCAGTTGCAGCAGATCCAGCCCTGGTGGTAAGTGAAAGGGGCGTGAGCATATTATTACTGCTATCTATTGAATGTGACTGTACCATTGTGCTACTGGTTAGGCCACTAGAAGGGTTGGTGGGTGGTTTTAATGTCCCAGAGGGCTATACCAGAGCAGTGACGCTACCCCAATACCATTCCTCTGGGTGGAGGCACCCGTTTACAGAACTCAGGCCCCTCAACCTGTGTATTGCCATACATGCAGGGGTAGTAGCCCTTAGAATAGCGCTGCCTAGGGGTTACATATATATTATCTCATTTTAATAATACTGGGCTCCATACACTACGCCTACATACGATGGATATGCTCTGCATAGGCATTGCTAAGTTATAAGGCCACATGGTGGGTGTCTAACTGGACCCTGGCAGCATGCACAAAATGAGCACATGCTCCTTACAAGCACCAGAAGATGGCCAAGGGCAGCATTGTGTGCTGGTCCATGGGGGGTGACTGTGGACGGGGATGGACTCCATGCCATTCACAATGGTGTGGAGTGCTTGTGCAGAGGGGTGCAGGACACACCCACAGGCATGCTGCTATAGCCATTATGCACACGCTCTATCCAGCAGCTAGTGTCCTGGCAGGGCAAACAGCCATCGCTAATCTGTAGCCCAACACCCTCTGACTGCACTGAGGTGTTAGAGGCAATGGGGGATGCATCACTGGTGGCCTGCAGGGGCACCTCATGCCAACATCCACAATCCCCTGCTCTGCATAGAGCACAGGATCCAGTTGGCTGTGGGGAAGGGCAACCGATTCAATGCCCACTTGTGTCCTCTACCCCATCCACATCCTGTCCCCACCATGCTCCTGCACAACTATGGGATGGGGACATGGATGGGCAGACAGCTTTAGTGAATGGCACGGGAGTGCTGTTCAGGGATGCAGGCCTAAGCAGACTGAATATGTGCATTTAACGCATACCCAGACCACCATTGTGCATAGGGACCATTGTATTTCTTTTTTGATTTTCCTTTTTTGATGCTTGGACATGATCAGAAGTTATAAAACGTTTACTCAAAGTAATGCAAAGAAAAGTTTCTAAAAGAGAAAAAAACAACTTTTTTATAATTTTTTTTATCTATTTAAAGTACATAACTAACAGGGAAACGTTAACATAAATAATACAGTGCTTATTATCTCAAAGGAATCTTTACGTAAAGAAAAGAAATATTTCTATACAATTCAAGGAAAAGATAATTTAAGCAGTAATTCGCAACAAAGTGTGCAATATAATGGGATGCTGTCCTGCCTCAGATGCTTTTTTGAAGTATGAGGCCATAGGCCAAGTGACTTCAACCACAGAAGGGATGACATCCTACGATATTGTGCACTTTGACGTGTATTACTATGCTTATGAAATGGATTCATAGAAACATAGAAATTGACTGCAGCTAAGGACCACTAGGTCCATCCAGTCTGCCCGTATATCCTACCTGTATTAGCATCCACTGACCCTACTTGGTCATTGGCTTCAACCTCTCCTTCCACCTATAGGGTTCCCTTCTGCCTGTCCCATGCATGTTAAAATCTTCTCACTGTGCTCACTCCTATCACCTCCTGGGGTAGGCTATTTCATGCATCCACCACCCTTTCTGTGAAAAAACAGTTCCTCACATTTTCCCTTATCCTGCCCCCCTTCAATCTCATATTATACCCCCTCATTCTTGTACCTCTTCTATGCTGAAATATGTCACCCACTTACACCTTGATTATGCCCTTAAGATACTTGAAGGTTTCTGTCATATCTCCCTGTTCCCTCCTCGCTTCCAGTGTATACATATTGAGATCTTTTAATCTGTCCTCATATGTCTTCTGGTGCAAGCCTTGATCCATGTTAGTTGCCCTTCTCTGAACTGCCTCTACCCTGTCTATGTCCTTATGAAGATGTGGCCTCCAGAACTGTACACAGTATTCCAGATAAAGCCTCACCAATGTTTTGTATAGTGGTATCACCACCTCCATTCTTCTGCTAGTGATACCCCTACCTATGCATACCAACATCCACTATCCCTCCCTACAGCCTTTGTAGTCTGCTTGACCACCTTTAGGTCATCCAAGATGATAATCCCCAAATACCTATTCTTCCCTTTGGACCATCAGGACCCCCCCCCCCCCAGTAGCTCTCTTCTGCGTTTCTGTGCTCCATGTGCATGATTTTGCACTTCTTCACATTCAGCCTCTAACTGGGCCATAAGGATGACACAAACAAGGTAATAAGAGAACAGGTACAAAAGATATAGTGTCATTAAATAGTTACAATATTAAGTGACTCATTACGTGGTATGAAACAAATGGTACAGAACTGAGTAAATTGGCATAACATGACCTCAATGCAAGCAATTATAGTACACAAAGTCTATGTGGCAGCACAGTGCCAACACAGATAATTTCAATAACAATAGTTTCCAGAGTCAACTATCATAATAATAATAATAATTTCCAGAGTTACTGTGGCACCACAGTTTTCTCAGCAAGGCGAGGGAGGAAAACAGATGTTTTGCCCTTGGACAGGGTCAGGTTATAATCTTGGGGGCATTTACAGGTGATGGTAGCAGTGAAGGAAGTCTTCGTAGTAAGATTTTAATATGGGGTGTGATCCCTGTTTCAAAGATTCAGGGCAGCTGAGGAGAACGCCTTCTAACCCATGTACGTGGTAACTTGTGGGCACTCTAGTAGTAGGCTGGAGGAGGTCTAGAACCATCAATGGCAGGGTATAGGCCTGAGAAGGAGGAAGAGGGGTGATGGTTATTTTCTCTGATGGATTTGTCAGTAAGGTATCCTAGGAGGTAGTCCCAGTTGGCCTGGTTGGGGAGCCATCGTAGGTCCTTTTAGAGAGAACAGTGATGCATGGTGTAAAGTGCTATCAAGGCAAACCTACAGATGTCGTAGTAGGTTGTGTTTAGTCTGGACAGGCAATAGTATGAGGCTTGCATGTAGATGGGAGAGTAGTAGTGCAGTAGGGGGAGGAAGGTGCCCTGGGGAATGACAAGTCTGACTTCTGGAGTCATAAAATCCTTGAGCTGGTAACGAACTCCTAGTTTCTGGTTCATGCATCAGACTGTAAGTCCAATGTGGTCAGAGAAAGTCAGGAAGGAGTCAAAGTGACTTCTAGTCACTAACTCAAGGGGTGAGCCATCAAGGTGCAGGATGTGAAGAGAGGTAGTGTCCTTAGCCCACCTAGCTAATCTAGGTTTTGATCTGAATAGCATGGCCCTAGTCTTCTGGGCATTTATCAAGAGTCTGCAGGCAAGGAACCATTTCTGGGTGGCACCAAAGTTGTCCCTGAGTGTAGATGAAAGTTCAGCTAGGGTCTTTCTGCTATGATAGAGGATAAGGTCATCAGTGTGCAGTAGCAAGTTGTACATGATGCCATCCCTGGGAAGGGAGCTGATGAACAGGTAAAGCAAGATGGGTCCTAGTATGGATCCTTGTTGACCCCAATATGGCCCTTGTGGGCACTGGAAATTGCCCCGCCACATGCAGACTGCCTCAGTTTGCCCTGAGAGGTATTCACAAAATCAAGCTGTGTAGGATGCGGTGCACACAACACTACTCAGCTTACTTAGCAGGATGTTATGATCCACCAGGTTGAAGGCCTTAGTAAGATCCACAAAGAAGGCACCAGTGTGTTTGCCTTTATCCATGTCTCTGAAAACGTGGTCGGTGAAGCAAGTCTGAACAGTGGTGGTGCTGTGTCCTTTTGTAAAACTGTTGCTGGAGAGAGAGAAGGTTGTACATGGTCTGAGAGTTGCTGGTACATAACCTTTTTAAAGATTTTCTTAGATAGGAGAGGATGGAGACGGCATGGTAATTATCTACTAGTGTAGGTTCGCTAGACAAAGATGGGGATGACTCTGGCTTAATTCCAGATGGGGGGTATGGAAGAGGAGGTTAGGGCTAATTTGACTACTATAGCCATTGGTTTGGCAATAATGTGGGCTAAAAGTTTTAGTAATCTCGAGCAGAGGCCATTGCTGCCAGCACTACTCTGGTTGGGGAGAGTCAAGATGAGCTTATGGGTTTCTTGTGGGGAGATGGCCTTAAAGTAAAAGGGTGGAATGCAAGGGTTGTCTATAACTTGGCCAACAGGAGCTTTTATAAAGCTCCACTATCACCAGCTGTTCCCATTTCAGACGTAGATTCCATTTTCTGGTCAGGTATCTTCTCAGTGGGAGCCTAGCCTGCCATCAGGTACATCAGAGTCCTCTGTTAAAGCTGAAATAGGTTCAGATGTCAGGCTAGTGGATGAATTCAAACTTATTTTCTCAGGTCACATTTGGGGTACTTGATGAAACAAAGAATGAGGCTGCTGTAGTCATTGAAACTGTTGATATTACAGAAAGATTTGAATCTATTTTATTTTTATTTTAGTCTTTGGTAACCAGGTAAGGCCCACTAGGCACAAGTGCCTGTTTTCAGGGGTGACCTGGGACACAAGGCAGTTAAGTGACTTGCTCAGAGTCACACAGTACGCAAGTGGAGGTTGTGAGCATCAAGCCCAGGTCTGGTCTGCTTGTTGTACCAAGCTCGTTCACAGCTCATTACTCTAACCTCTAGGCTATGCTGCCAGCACAGCAGTATCAGAATCTACTGGATATACTGATTCTGGATCAGATAAATCAGAGTCCAATTTACTTAGCTCTTTTTCCCATGTTTTGAGAAGGGTTTTCAGTTTGTCCACATCAAAAAAATACATGTATTTTACTGCCATCTTTTAAGGTCAGCTGAGCTTTACAAGGGTACCATATGGCTAATTTACCCCTATATCATGAACGTCCTGACGATACTGCATAAGTGTCTCCTATGGGCCTGTGCTTGTGGAGCTACGTCTAGGGAGATGTAAACCTTTGTATTTTTAAATTGAGTACCCCCTTTAGCTAGGGATTGCCTAATTATAACTTCTTTGTCAGCATCTAAGGAGAAAGTGACTAATTTAGAGGAAGTTTTTTTGTATCCGCTTCTAAACAGTCATTTTTAAATTTCATCTAGATTGAATTCAGTAGATGTTTGCAGTTCTTGGGGTCAAATTGAATTGCTCAGAAATTAAACCTTTTACAAGGGCCCATGCAGACATTTTACAGTCCACTTGCAAATATGGCATTCCTATCAATCTTAAATTGTTCCACCTTGAGTTATTCTCCAGTGCTTTGATGTTTCTGTCCTGGTATAAGTAGTCCCTGAGCAAAGAGGATGAAAGTGCTTTCTCTTTCAAGCTGCTCTTTTATTAATAGAGCACCAGCATTTATTTCCTCTACATTTTTCTCCAGCTATACAGTTCTCTTCTCAAGTTTTTCATTTTTCAGAATACTGACATCCAGTTTCTTTTCAGAAGATATTATTTTTGCTAATAATTGGAAGGATTTTGATGCATCCTCAAAAGATGGTATTTTCATTTTCAGTATTTTCTCCTCATCAGTGCTCTCGGTCAGCTGCTTCTTGAACTAGGTTTCCCCTTTAGCAAGACCTGGGGCTTTAGGAATGGATCCAGCCTCAACCTGTGGTGCTGCTCCAGCTCTAGAACTATGGGGGACTTTGTGTCATACATTTAAAGCAGTAGTGCAACGAAAATGGGTTAAAATCTGACCCAACCTTTTTTTCTTCCTAACCAATGCCAGATGTCTTCCAGTTTATTTTGGTGGTGAAATTTTCAGTTTCTGTTATCCTTTAACCTTTTTATGAAAGTTTTAAAATAATTATTTCTCAAGAAAAAGAGATGGCCGCCTCATTTTTGCATAGAAATAATACTGAAAACCTGAGGTGGGTAAGAATCCAGACATACATGCAAATGTACAGTACATGGCATAGGACGCATCCAGAAAACCCAAATCAACAGTTATGTCATTATTTTTCAAAGCCATAGCAAACAATTAGCTTTTTGGAATAACATTTTTCTTTGCACTGCTGCTCTAGGCAATACTCCACTCCAGGGTGTGGGTTATGCTGGGATTTACTCACACCAGGTGCACCATCCCATTTTCTCAAATTCCAGAAGTGGTCTAGTCCCTACCAGGCTTAGACCAGCCCAGGGCTGGTCTAACGCCCCTTGCACTACTCCATTGACAGTTTCCCCATTGATGGGTCTTTGTTGCACCCCCCATGACTACATTGGGCCACCACCATCAATAAACATGGATGATTGACAACGGCAGTACATGTGCATTTGTCTGCCACAGAAGCCGCTGCCTGTCAATGGGTCATTCCATGGCAGTTGTTCACTGGGCACAGCATGGAGAGCCACAGCTCATGCCTGTCAGGTACATGGGGAGGCCATGGGGGAGACAACCTTGTAGTCCAATTGGTACACCCGAAGAAATGCATTGAGGACACAGTGGTGGACCTGTCATGGTGTTGTTGTACACTGAGGCTAACTGCAATGCAACATCCTACTCATCCCTGTGAAGTCTGCTCCTGCACTTCTGTGCTGGCCTGTGCCCTTGCACAATATCTGATCAATCTTCCTGCTTGCCAACATGGATATCTGACCATTCTGTTCCAGCTGGGGCAGTGCACAGCTGCTTCAACAGGCAGGTAAATGACACTGTCCCACACTTCCACAGACTGTTTGACAACTACTGGTGGCACCAATGAAAGGGACAGGTACATGGGGCAGTGACTATCAGACTGTCTGTTTTGTTGGTACAGCATGGTTGTAAACCTGTACAATGTCTGTGTTCCTTGCTGGACTGTGGTTCAGTTACTGCTACTCCTTTTTGGTTGTGCCACTGCATCCGTCAAACCCCTCCCCTACTCCATTTGTTCGGCATATGGGAGTGGTTGTGGCAAATCCACTATCTTTGGCGCTGGGACCCCTACAAAACTAAAATCAGGTGCAGGCTCCCTGATGCATCAGTGATCAGCACAAGCTACTGTTTTCTGCAGCTTGTGCTGATCTAAGCAGCACTTTGAAAATCTAGCCCCTAATGTTGTTTGTGCTCAGAGTTGCATGGAGGTCTCTTTTTTGTGTTACTGATGTTTTCGGTGTTTTTTTACTTCTGTGTTGTTATTGTTAGTGGAAGTAAATGTTTATTGTCCCATGACTGATGAACTTGCTGAAGTGGGGCATTCTGGGAGGAGGCGCGCTTTTGTGCATGCTCTCACAGGATTTTGCATGGAGACTGTGTGGTGGAGCTCATGTTGCTGGATATTTTGGAAGGAGTTTGCTGCACTGATGCAAGTACTGTAATTCTTCAAGCTGGATTTCCATCATCAATTTCTGATTGGAATTGCTCTGATAGGGTTCCACTCCAGTAGTACTCTGTTTCTTTTTGCAGCGTGTCATGCTCAGTGGATTGCTTTTTGCTTTTTTGCTGGGTCATGGAGGTTTGCAGTGACTAGCTGCAGAAGATGTGTAGCTGCATTGCTCTTTCTGTTCTTCTTACCTGTGGTGTGCTTTGCAATTGTTGGGGAGGTGGGTACTTACTTTGTCTACCTGCTTTAGGGTCTTTTACTTCTGTAGAATGTGTTCTGTTGTTTGTGATCTTTTTGCTTGGTTCTGATATTCTAGTGGACTACTACTGCTGCAGGGGTTCGATTCTGGCACCTGGAAATAGCATTTGCTTACAGGGGGAGTATTTTCAAATTATTTTAGGAAGCATTGTTTTTTGCTGACATCGGGGTTTTCTGTTTTTTTTGGCTGCATTTTCTGGCTTTGGTGCTAGTATTGTGCTCTAATGGTAGCGCACCTCCATGTTGGGTTTCCAATAAAATCGTTAGGATGATTACATTTTATGTCCTGTTATTGGCATTATGCTGTGGGCTTCTAAGCCTGCTCCATTTAATAAGGTGACTGCTGTATCTCAGAGCGAGTGGTTCTTGTATGTTACTGGTAATCCTGCTTCTTGGCATATTAGAGGTAGCATGGAGCTCAGGTATTTCAAACCCATTGATTCACTGGTGAACCATATATCTAGTTTGTCTAGAGTTTCTTAGGCCTGCTTTCTTGGGTGGCAGAAGAGAGATGGTGCATTAGAAGATAGTTTTGAAAGCTATTTTACTTAACTTTTGATAGGGCACAGTGGATTTCCTGACTGCTTGAATAGTAATCCATGTGTGTTTTATTTGTTTGGGTCCTGTATTTTTTAATGATTTTTAGTCTCCTCATTGTCCCCAGATCCCACCCAATGGTGACTCTGACAAAGGTGTGTGGGTGCCCAGTTTGGCAATTAATTTACTCATCTCAATTTCACAATTCCAGTTACATCTTGATAACAGCATCATATATCATACATACATATTCACTGCACTTTCCATTCTCTTTACATTGTATCATTTTCTTTCTAATACTATTAATTTTCTGCTTCTCCCCCAGATGTACGTCATGGGGGCTACTTTTTCTTCATTCTTCGCAGGGGTCCAAGTGTGCACTCTTACCCCTCTTTCTTCTTCTTGCAATGTCAATGTTCTTTTGCTATTATTTATTTTGTTCCCCCACCCTTTCTAATCTCCCCTTCCCTATTTTCTCCCTCTCCTTTACATCAGCCTCTCCCCTGCCATCCACCTACAGCAGGCCTGTGACTGCTGTGCTCCACCTACTGCATAGCCACCCATTCTTCCCTTATCTGCCAATTATTGTAGGGCAGGTGGGTGGGAAAGTCTCTAAGTGGCAAAATTGTGAGCTCTCCTCACTTACATCCCCTTATATATCTTGAAGCTGAATACAAAACAGGAAGAAATAAAACCGAGGAACTCAAATCCAAAATTAGGGCAAAGAAATATGAATTAAATAGCCTATTATATAAAAAAACAGACTGGCTTATTTATAAAACCAGATACCTCTATTGGGAATCAGGAGACATGTGTGGGAAATTACTAGCACATAAACTCAGAAAACAGAAAGCAGCCTCTAATATTTTGGTTCTTCAGGATAAATATGGTAAAGCACAAACTATTCCTCAGAAAATTAATGATATCATGAAAACATTTTACTAGAATTGCGTACCTCTAAAGTTATTTTTAATCAAAGCACTATTAATGATTTTCTTAAAGGAGTTGGTATCCTTCAACTGAGTCCCCAACAAAATAAAATTTTACAAGCACCAATTTTAGCTACAGAACTCCAAGCAGCTATTACAAAGTTAAAAAAGGGCAAAGCCCCAGGCAGGGATGGATTTCCAACACAATTCTATCTACCCTTGAGGTCATTAATTACACCATATTTATGTAACATGTATAATGAATCCCTAATCAAGAAAACGTTCCCTCCTATGCATAAAGAAGATATCATTGTATTATTATCAAAGAAAAACAAAGATCCACTAAAATTTGAAAATTGCGGTCACATTTCTTTGATCAATACTGATGCCAAACTTATAGAAAAAGTTGTAGCACTACACCTAGAAAATCTATTGCCTGAACTGTTACATAAATCACAGATAGGATTTATTAAAGGCCAAACAGGAGCAAGTAATGTGAGAACTCTTATTAACGTAATACAATACTCTCAGTTAGCTAAACTAGGCACATCAGCAATTCTAGTTGACTTTGAGAAAGCATTTGATTCAGTGGAATGGTCCTATTTAAAACAAATTCTGAAAGCTTTCAACTTTGGCACTAATTTCCAGAACTGTATAGATGTCCGCTATAATTTAATTAATTAATTTTTTATTTTTTATAATTACAGATTCAGAGAGTACCTTTGAGTCACAGACTCATTTACAAAGGTTTCACGTCACATAGGTTATATATAGACAGATATTACAGCAAATGAACTCAGAGACAGATACAGATTGTTTACAATGAATCAGCCAAGCTAACATTCAAAATACTAGGATTACTTAATAGAGTAATTACACAGTACACATATGATGTAGATATATTATAACGCATGAGCAATGAACCCATAGCCTCAGTAATGACTAACCAAATTATATCATCCACATTTACTTTAGAAAGAGCCACTCGCCAAGGCTATCCTCTATCTCTCCTTCTCTTCCTTCTAGCAATGAAACCATTATTAATTAAAATCTGAGCTGACCCAAATATACAAAGAATTAAAATAAATAATTTACATTATAAAACTTTAGCTTATGCAGATGATTTAGTGGCTACCATATGCAACCCTAAACAATCACTCCCGCGGTTAATGTTAACCCTTCATTCTTTTTGCCTTACATTCTGGCCTACATGTCAACACAGACAAGATAGAGGTATTATCATTGAGATCTCACAGTAATTGCTTGCCCTACCTAAAAATGGGACTAAAACTGAAACAAAATATCACATACTTAGGTATTATTTTCACCACACAGATATTGAGTATGCCTAAAATGAATATACTCCCAGTCCTACTGGATATTGAACAAGATTGCATTAGGTGGCCTAAAATGAGTCTATCATTTGGAGGGAAGATCTTAGCCATCAAAGTGATGGCTATGCCTAAAATTGCATCAATCAAATCAAATCAAATCAAGCTTTATTTAGAAAAAGCGCCTTTCTAAAACCAAGGTGCTTGTACAATGCTATAAATAAACAAAATACATAAATAAAAATTCCAACAAATTAAAACCAATACAAACAATACCCACTATCCTATATTCCTCTAAAGATAACCAAAAACTATTTTAATAAATACAATAAAATCATTTCAAAATTTATATGGGAAAATAAAACTCTGCGTATTAACCATAAAAAACTATTTATGCACTGAAAACAAGGAGGATGGAGTTTACCCTCGGTCAAAGGGTATTGCTGGGCTTATTTGACCAAACAAGCTCTGCAATGGTTATACTGGGACCCAATACACTCTCCCATTTGGGTAAACTTAGAAAAAGATCTGCCCAAAACATTTCATCCTGCCAACCTCCTATATAATACCCTAACTCATCCACAACTACTTTTTAAGACTATCAGCATCACCAGAAAAGCATGGCAGCACTATTTAGCTGAATGCTTAGCAACTAATACGATACTACCACCCATAGAACTAATGCCAGTCTGGCACAATAACTATATTTCAAGTAATGGCTCCCCGCTATACTGGCATCCATGGATTAAGAAGAAAATCAGGCTACTCAAACACCTTTTAGATCCAATTACTGGTATATTTAAATCCTTTGAACAGATAAAGAGGGACTACTCAATCTCCGGTACAGATTTTTGGTGTTATTTACAAATTAGAAGATCCCTATCTACATTATTAGACTCCTCAATGAAAGTGCCATACAACCCTATCACAAAGATCTTAAACATGTGGAACTCCAAAAGTAAGGGACAAGCAGGCCTCATATATCATAATTTGTTATCCTCTCAACCTGATGAATTGGTAGAAACATGTAGAATTTGGTCCCAGGGAATAAGGGAGGATATTACACCCCAGGAATGGTCTACTGATTTTATTCATGCTAATACTGCAAGCAGAGACATGAAAAGCAAAGTGATACCAAAGAAAATTATTTGTAGGTGGTATCAAACACCAAAAGTGCTGTATGATAAAGGACTACTGTCAATATTGCTTTAGTGGTGTTGTAACCTTCAAGAAGGCAATCTAACATATCTACTCTGGTACTATCTCAAATTATCTTTATTTTGGAAAAGAAATGTTCTATCAACTTGTTCCAAGGTCACCTCCTTACACCCATACTGGTACTGATAGGCATCTTTCCCTCCACTTGTGATCTCAACAATTCACATCAGGATTGGATCCACACTACCTTACAGTAATTGAAGCAAAGAGATTGATCCTAATGAACTGGAGGTCCACCAAACTTCACACCCTAAATTTGTGGATTGAGTCTCTGAATATTTTGGCTGCAAATGAACATCTCTCACACTTTGCCTTGGGCAAAATGAACTGTGCAACATGAAATGGAATAAATATTCATCTTCACTTTGTCAAATTCACACCTTGGATGCTTACACACTAAATCATTTGGCTCACCCTAAGTATAAAGTCTTTGAATTTACAGTCTCTATTTTATGACAAGTATATGCTTCATGTACATCTAAGATAGGTTTATTGTTATCATTATTGATTTTATTATGTATTATTAGCTTCCATAATCATTTTATTAACTTTGTTCAGTTCCACAATATATAATCCTTGACTGTTGTTTTTTTCTTTCGATGTTATAAACTTAAAACTTAATAAAAATTTTGAATACACACAAAAAAGCAGAAAAGTCTATAAAAAACATAACTGCAATACAAATGCTACCACTGAAAAATAAAAGAGAACAAGCATGTTGCAGCCGAGAGCCAGCAGAGACAAACCTCCTCAGCTTGTCAACTCCCAGGAATTCTTGTCAGTTGGCAAAATAATCCACTTCATTCTCAGCTGTTCACAATAGCCAATACAATGAGTCAAGGTGAATCTAAGTGAACTTAAGGTGCAGTCCAGGTGTATTTATCAGGGATGATTCAAAACATTTTTTTAGAGTAAAAAAATGGAATGGTAACTCAGCAGTCAATTATTTTTCTTTTGTTAGAAAGGTTGAAGAGTGTTAATGATTTTCAGCTTTAACACAGAACACCAGAGAGAGTGGTCCTACAAGCATCCATCTACTTCAGTCATCTTAAAAGTCAATGGGAAAACACAATTCTTATCTGTTTATATCTGGAGTTCATTTCTTTGACTCCATTAATTTTCTGCTTTCTCCTTCTCTCTTCTAGTTTTTTTGAAGCAGTAAATATTTGCTTAGTCAATCTGGGTCATGGAGCAGAAATCTTTGCAAGTTTAATATCAGCAAACATTTCAGAGAAAAGGGAGTGCTATCATAAATGAGGTGTTGAGATAGTGAACATCTTCACACAAAGCAAGACATTTCTTTCTGCACTGTGTCAAGATCAAGAACTCAGGTAAAATATTACATTTATGAGATCTGAAAACTAGTGCTAATTTCCTGTGGGATATTTGTTCATTTTTTATTTAATTTTTATTAATCAGGGAAGTTCAGTAGCCAATCAGGAGCCTTGCTGGGCTCATGAATATTCTATTAGACTTGTAATTATTCATAACCCCTCCTGAACTTGGCTTGAAATTCTGATACTTGTGTTCAACCACCAGTTCTAAGGACCTATGGTGGTATCTTGGGTACAGTGTTGTGATGGATTGAGCCCTTCATGGCTGGCAAAGAACAACATGTAGCACTTCAGAAATTGCTTTTCACGGGGGTTGCTGTTCCCTTCAGAATTCTACAAGGCTAAATTCTGTACCCTACTGTATGTTGTTCACAGTGTACATGTTGTCCTTGAGAGAGGTTGTGAGATGGCACAATCTGAGTTTTCACTGCTATGCAGATGACTCTCAGTTGTACCTCTCATTTGTATCCTGTGATAATAGCGACTGCTAAATAGCGAAAGTCAAAATAGCGAGTGTCACAATAGCGAGTGACACATAATAGCGACTCATAACTACAGTGTTCTGAATAGGTAATTCTCTACAAAATCAATGAGTGGTGTGGTGTTAGAATATTTAAGATGGGGGGGCGTGGGGGGCGCAGTCCCCCACATATGTATCAAGTTATAATGCCAAGAACAACTGTTGAAAGAACAGGTAGTAGTAGCTGCTATGGGCAGTGGCATTCGCTATTTTGACATTCGCTAATCTGTTTTCGCTATTATCACATGGAATCCTCTCATTCTCATCAAACCAGGGCAGCTCAGTATCTGTGACTGGTTGGTGCTTAGTGGTTAAACTGGAAATGTTTAGGTGGTGGAACTCTCACATCTCAATGTCTATGTGGTGGAACTGTCATTTCTGGGTGGTGTAACTCTCCTATAGTAGTCAATGGAATAAGAATATTGTGGTGGAAGTGACATACAGTTTTTAAGAGGTGTTGCAACTGAGTTCCTGTGGGATCCTGCCCAATTTAACCACTTGTTGATGCTTATGTGTACTTTACATCTGGATGGCTGCTAGCTGACTGAACCTCAATCCAGGCAAGATGGGGTTGTTGCCTATAAATCCAGGATCCCAGATGATAACAATAAAAAGGCAGAATATCATCTTGTCCTCTTTGGAAGGTAACATCTTCAGAGCTGTGGATAGGGCTAAAAGGCTGGGGGTCATAGTAGACAGCAAACTGTCATTTGAATCATGGGTGGGAGCTGTTGTCCACTATTGAATTTTTTATATGAGAAATATCCCCTGGCTGAAGACCTGTCATCAATATGAGGACCTGTTGACTGTGGTGCATATCTTCATGTCTTCCTGACTCAACTACTATAATAATTGGTATCTAGGGCTTTCTTGCAATTTGATGTGTTGTTTCCATCTAATGCAGAATGCTGTGGCCAGGCTGCTACCAGGTGCAAGCACATTTCATCATATCACACCTTGTATGGAATCTGCACTGACTTCCATTAGATGGTATATCACCTTCAATATTTGCTTAAAAGGTAACAGTTATCAGTTTTCATAGGTATATGCCACCCAGAGAGGCAGAGATTAGCCTAAACACATCTTTTACCACAACTAAATAGTGCATATATCTCATAAAACAATGTTTTATTGATCCCCCAAGTGCACCCTCCATTTTGAGTTTCATATGCCTATTCATTGACCCAGAAATGCCAAGCATGATGGGCTTTGCTCTTTGTACTGACTTACAGCTGTGAATGTAAACAGTGTAATCAGCCTTTCAGATATCTTCCATTGGACATGTACTGCAGGATAAATGAAATCTTTTAAAAACATTACCCAAATAGTGGCAGCATTCTGTAAAGCATCATCCCCCTAAGTGCTGAAAGTATACATTATATGCAGTGTTGGAATTACACTTTATGAGCTTTGGGAGACAGGGGACCTATAAAGGCCCTGAACTCTATTCTCAAAGGACTTAGATTGCCGCATGCCGTGGGTGCACACAATGCATGGCACATGGGGTTTGCAGCAATCCCTGGGCTACAATTGGGATTCTCACATCCCTAGCCCTCCGTGTGCCAGACATGGTGAGGTAGACCAGCTTTTGATGTTCTCACATTGCTGACCTTTGTATGGGGTTTGTGCCAAGTACTTGCTGCAAACCACTGAAAAAAGGGTGTAGTACCCCAAAAGTGTGTGACCTATGAGAATTGGGTGCACTATGTGCCAAACAGTTTGGGGCAACTGCATCATTGGTACAAGATCAAACCTTTGAGAATAGAGCCCAATCAAACTCCCCTTTCCATTATACTGTAAGTCAATGGCAGTGATATGTGAGCTACTGAGGCTCACTTCAGAGCTGGTGGGGCTGAGCCTTGGCACCCCCGCCCTGTAATTCCAACATTGGTTATATGTTAATTTGAGCACAACAGTGTGCCCTGCGAATACAAGCATGGAGAGCCATCTGGAAGGCTGTTTGCCTTCACAAGCTGTGAAGATGTCAAATATAGAAGTGTAAGTCAAATGACTCAGCATAAGCTTTTAGGATGCAGCCTGCATTCCCACCCAACCCTCACAAGGTAATCAAAAGTATTAGCTAATATTTTCCAAAACACCTCAACCTCACACACTTACATATTTCAAGCAGATACATTCAAGTGATAGTTACTTACACTTTTAACAGTGTCTGGGTTTTGGCAGATTCAATAATTTGCCTGCAATTTGCTGTTGTTGACAAGGGTCTGGAGGGGTCAGGCTTTGGTATTTCCCACCTCTTAATGTCTACAGTTGCCACATAAGATGCTGACCAATGATCATTGTTGGGCAGGTGAGCCGGAGTGTATTTTGCAAAAAGCCAATCAGTTGAGCTGGTTGTGCTGTGCTGCATGTCAATTTCATGGCGCATTTTGGGGCTGTTTATTTTGGTGGGGAAGGCTTTACAATGATAAAGGTATAGCAGAAAAAGATAACGCACCAAAAATATTGTGGCTAAGTGGGGGGAACAGATAAAAGGGATGGAAGGGGAGAGAGAGATTGTAGCACCTTCAGTGATTTCAATGATCACAGTAGCATGGAAGAGCTGGACAGAGTTGTATGATACAAACACTGCTCAGCAGTCAGGTACACTAACAAAAAACAAACTGTGGTCAGAGCCGATATGGCTGTGAAGAACTTTTTGTATGATTTTACCCATTATTTCTAATGAATTGCACAATGCAGATCTGTGGAGAGGCAGTTTCATTGTGGTCTTCCTTTTACACATTTTTACAATGTGTTTTCCTGGAATATGCCTGCTGATTATTATATGTTTAGTCTGGATAGTTCATAGAAGAAAAGGCATCTTATTTTCAGTGGGGATCTTCACCTACACAATATTATACTGCATTGTGTAAAATCATAATGTGCTAAAAACAATATTTTACATCTGGGGGGATGTATTAAGTGCTGGATTGATGCATGAGCAGAAAGATGCATTGCACAAAGAGGGTGTGCCGGTTGGCACTCATACAATATGCAAAGAGAATGCACCACCAATACAGGGTGTGCATACAGTGAAGCCCACCAGGATGAAGTGCAGCACTGCAGAATTCTGCAGTAGAGTTACTGCAGCAAACAACACCGTTTCAAAGGGAGTTAATCCCTTTTGTCATGCAGTAAACCTGTGATACTGCACTTCATCCTGGCAGGCTTCATGGCTTCGGTTGAAAATATGACCCTGGACAGGTGTTGAAGTGCAGGTGGCCACCAAGTCAGGTGCATCCAGGGAGACCCCAACTGAATACCTTCCGGGGGAATGTGTAGCACATACTGGTATGCACTGCAGCCCCATGGGCAATATTCAGCTCAAGAATGCAAATGAACTAATTGAGCATGCAGGGTGCAAAGGGACCTTATGCATGCTCATTACCAGCCCATCTGCATGTTGGCATGGTGATGAATGTGTCGGAGCAGCTCTTGTCCCCAAGCCCCGACCCCGATCGCTCTCATGTGGGACAGGCCCTGAAGTCTCTGGTGGTATGGTGGCACACCCCACCCATTCTACCAGCCCAATCATACTGGAGTACAGGCTCTATTGATTCCATATTGTAGGGACTCCAATGCCATCCCTAATTGCACCTGAATACACCTACAGTCCATGTCCATAGTGTAGTGGCCTCCCTCATCGGTGCACGCATACCCCCCTTACTGCCCCCCAGCCCATCCCATTGCGATGACTGGCTCTGTAATGACATTGTACCACTCTATCAGTGGGTGGTGGAGCACTCACAGTAGGATGATGGAATGTGTTATACATAGGCACGAGCTGTGTGCGGGTGATAATACCTAGTGGCCATACTCCTCAGGTACTAGCATGTGGATCCATCATCCTGGTGCCATTGCACTGCTCAGTGTGGGTGATGGCTGATGCTGTACCAACTCACACAGGTCCCAAAACAGGCATGTTATGACTGACCTCCCATTTGTTTGTACAATTGGGGAACTGTGGATGAACTATCTATAGCCTGAAGCGTACACTGCAAATGGCATTACAGGATACCGCACCCCATGGCACCTGGGATACTTCAGCAGTCCAGAGGGTGGCATGTTACATAAGGAAAAAGGGGAGTGTGTAGACTTGCAGCAGTGTATGACAGCAGGAAGATACAGTATTGGCAAGGCATGCATTGGAGGTATGTAAATTCCCACTTCAGTTTGCCTGGGATGTACACACAGCTGTATACACTGGTGGATCTGCTGCTGACATGGTGCCCCAATGCACGGTATAGCCAGCTGGGTCATTTCAGAGTGCAATTCCCCAGCCCAGGTTCAGTGTAGTCAATGGCTAGCCATGGCAAGGTGTGGAGGGCAGTGCCAGTCTTTGCAACAGGTTGAATATGGGGGGAGTGAGAGTGTCTGTGTACAGGGGTGGTGGATGGGAGTCCTCTAGACTATGGATATGGATCATGGTTTCCTCTGGTGCAATCAGGTCTGGGGGGCCCTACACCATGGAGCTCTTCAGGGATGGAGTTGGCCAGATTGGGGATGGAAAGGGGGTACCTCTAGTCCATGAGGGCTGCCAGACTGCTATGCACCTGGGTGCACATCTGCAGCCAGCCTGTGGCTGGCTGGCCATGTTAGACAAGCTATTCATGGCCTAACTGTAGGCTGCAGTGCTCTGGACTGTGAGAGACACATACCAACTGTATATGCTGCAGCATGGCATATGCATGGGACTGCCCCTCAACTTGAATGGCATGCCATTTGTGTGTGCCCTGGCCCATTCCCTTATGGCCTGTGCATCCCGCATGTTTGAATATCACACTGCTGTGCATTGTTGGAGTTATGCAACACAGCTCCCTTTTCTGTTGAGATGAGCTACATATCTCCTTTGAATGCGGGGGCCCTGGAGAAGGTAGTCTGATTAAATACATTATAAAAATGATAAAATCATGACCCCACTGAAAACAAGATATTGCATCTAATCTGGGACAGCCTGAGTAAATACAGTGCAAAAATGTGTAAATGAACATCCTTGTGACAGTGAGATGTAGCATCTCCCCTGCCCTATCCAGGATGCAAAATATAGGATAAGAAATATTCAGTGCTCCCGGGTCCAAATAACCATTACTCTGTAAGAAACTTTCATTTTCCTTCTGTTTCCCCACAAAGGCAGGATCAAATCCCTGTATAAATCCCTGTAGATTTTTCCATAAGCCACTGGTTCCTTATTTATGACTTTGTTCTTTATTTATTATACCAGCGGCCTTTTATTAAGAAAAGAGCTCTGATTTGCTGTTCAATATTAATATTGTATATCATGATGGCCTTGGAATGATTTGGATTTATATGCTATGCATAAGACATAATGGGGTGCTACATGAAATAACAAACATCAAGCTCATTATTTCATGAACTATACTCAAAATTAATAATCACAAGTCAGACAGTCTTTCAAATGATACTAGTAATGCTTGTAAACAAATGTATTGTATATATATATATATATATATATAAATATATATACATAAATGCTATTTTTGCATCTTATAGTTGTTCATTTTCAGACAGATTCTTATAGACTTTTCTGTCCACCTGATGGAATCTTGACTGAGTTAAGTAAATATTATTT
The DNA here is from genome assembly GCA_016271365.2 of Neoceratodus forsteri. Taxonomy (NCBI): domain Eukaryota; kingdom Metazoa; phylum Chordata; order Ceratodontiformes; family Ceratodontidae; genus Neoceratodus; species Neoceratodus forsteri. The sequence continues at coordinate 1,546,241,478 of CM057455.1, read as the reverse complement.
TATCAAGGCCCTGATCCAGCAACTCAGTAAATACACACTCAGTATATCATATCATTAAATGATAAAAAAACAATCTTCTGTTTGCAGTTGTTTGATCAGGAATTTTATAAATGGTATAAGTTCTTTTTGTTACATCCATGTTGGTCCAATAAAAGGTATCAAATCATTTGCTTCTGTATCACTCATGGTTTGTCACCGGTTAATTCATTAGATAAGGTCTCCCTTGCTAGAGTTTGACTGTTTCTCCACCCCTCCCCAAACACACACACACACACACACACACACACACACACACACACACACATGCTTACTATAAGAGATCTCAGTAGATCTTATCTGTTATGTTTAGAAAGCAGGCTGCAGCCCTTGTCAAAAAGTAATTTATGTATTTAGTCTGGGTAGTTCACTGAAGATTTGGCATTTTATCAGATAGGTCTTGAGAGGTTCAAAACAGTGTAAATCTTTACAAAATTTGCTGGGAATGGATAATATTTATGAGGTATGAATCTTTCTTGAAAGATTTTCATCCCCAACTGAAGTTAATAGTAAAAAATGTTTACATGCTAATCATTAAAATGTGCAAGCTCTTGCATTTCAAAAGGGGTAAACAAATTTCCAGTTTAATAGGCAACCAGTATTTAGCAAGCTGTTTCAGTTTCCTAATGGCCATCAGATAAGCAGCTTGGCGTTATGCCTCTAACATTCTAAACAGAAAGAAGGGATTGTTTTATTTTAGTTGTCATAGTGATTTGTAGATGTGGAAGGATACATTGAAATGTCCAAAAATGTGTTCCACAAAACTCAGTTTTCAAGCTACAAATAACAAAATGGCCCACAACCATAAAAAGATGTAGCACTTTCTATAATTGTTTTTAAAGATGAAGGAAGAACAATTATGTTCCCAGAAACCTTCTAGAGCCTTAAAGGTCATCACATACTCTGGGTCTCTTGCAGGACAGTCAATCAATCAATTAATTACTGTTTTTATAAGTGACACTACAGAGGAGCTGGAAAGGAAAGTCTGCCACTTTGCAGACAACACCAAGTTCTGCAACAGGGTAAACATTCATTGGGTGGGTGGAAAGGATGAAAAGAGACTTGAGAAAACTTGAGGAGTGGTCAAGGGTATGGCAGCTGGGTTTTACTATTAAAAAGTGGAAAATAATGCAATTGGAACACTGAAACCTAGGGCCAGAGTACAAAATGGGTGGAGTGGTATTGATGTCCACCAAGCAGGAAAAAGACATGGGGGTAATTATATCAGATGGCCTAAAAGTAGACAGTCAGTGTGACAGGGTAGTAGGAGGGCTATTGGGATGCTGGGATGCATAGGGAGGGGTATCACCAGCAGAAAGTGGGAGATGGTGTTACCCCTGTATAGATCACTGGTAAGAGACTCCACCTTGAATACTGTGTCCAGTTCTGGAGACTGCATCTCTGGAAAGACATAGACAGATTGGAAGTGGTTCAGAGAAGGGCAACTAAGATAGCGCAGGGTATGCACCTGAAGCCCCATGAGGAGAGATGGAGGGACCTTAATATGTATACTCTGGAAGAGAGGAGGGAATGATGATATAATCAAGACCCTTAGCTTCCACATGGGGGTAAATAAGATACAGGAGGGAGGTACTTTTTCAGAAAAGAAGGTGCTAAAGAGCAAGGGGACATGCTATAAAGTTGGAGGAGGTAGGCTCAAGAGAGATGTGAGGAAGTACTTCACAGAAAGAGTGTTGGATCCCTGGAAAAACTTTCCTGCAGAGGTGGTGGGGGTGAAAACAGTGGAGGGGTTCAAGAATGCATTGGATAAGCACAAGGAAATCATAGTGGAAAGGAAGGTGGGGAGGAGAAGGAGCTGTACATGAAGTAGGGTCTGCAGTGACAATGTAGGCTGGGACAAAGTGGGCAGGCTAGGTGGGTCAAGTGGATCTTATCTGTCAACAGATTCTATGTTTCTATGAGTTTGAAGAATCTGCAGACTCCAAAGATCTATTTATTGTTCTTGGATTAAGTTATTGAAAATTAATTTAATCTCTGGCCACCTCATACTCCAACATTTCACCACTTAATCTTGGGGCTTTTTCAAGACAGTGGTTCAGTATCAATAAATATTAAACATATTTTTATGAATAACATTCTTTATAAATGCTGTCCTTCACTCAACAAACCAATTTATGTGTTTCTTATATAATACTTTGTGACTTACTCAGTATTCAGTCATCTGCAGTGACAGCGCTTAGCCTCCGTCAGAGGTCCATGTTCAGCAAATTCATAAAGATGCCATAATAGCAGCCATGCTGCTTGGTGTCTAGTCTTCCTTCATTATTCTGTTTGCTGCAGCTGATGTCAGTGTGTGATCACGTGCTGCATGATCCACATCATAATACTGCTCGCACCATGTCATCATACACCCACTGTCTAGTGTTCAAGACACTCTGAAATGTAAGCCCCAGACTGTAAAGTGTAACTAAACAGTCCTGGCTGGCCCCAGTCTTCAAGGCAACAGTTTAATTTGTGCTAAAGTCCAACATTAATTGATTAATCATTTATTTCAGTAAGATATAAAAAGCAATGAACTATATTACAAAAATGATGTCAGAACACTGCTAGAGGCTTGTTGGGTCCAGGCTCAAGTAGGGAAAAACATCCCCCCATCTCTTTGACAAGTAAACAAAATATTTGCCCAGGTATACTGGTACAGTATTAATTTATGCTGGTCAAGATACAAAACTTCTGATGATCTATACCATCCAGTATACCAAACAGAAAAGAAAAATTAATCTAAATACTTCAGAATTTTTTCTGAAGCTGGCAGGTCAACATGGTGACCATTGAGGTCATGAGCATGCCATTAACAAATGTTTTAGATATACTTATTCAACAGCAGAAATAGATATACCTGTTTCAAGAAGCAAAACCAATTATTGTATACATTCTCTTTTGGTTTCAATGGAAAATGTAAATGTTATACTGGACTCCCTTAGTCTTACAAAATCCTATTTATGATTATCAGAATCAAACACAATTATTAGTGCTGTGCGGAATGTGGAATTCTGATGGTGAAATTAGCGCAGAATGATCATTCCACCAGTGGAATTTCTGCTGGAATTTCACTGGTTCTTCTGTGGAATTCCACCTACTGTGATCAGTGGAATAATATTCCCTTGAACAGAATTTTTTTCATGGAAAATCATTTAGCAACTATTTTCTGCTGTGGATCTCTACCATTCTGTTTCTGGCAAAATGTGGTGAAATTTCATTGGAATTTTAAAAATTCTGCAGAATTTCATTCTAGTGGAATTTGAAAATTTTGTGCTATGTTTTTATAATTGTATAAACGTAGCATCAGTCAGATAATGAGTAACATAACATACATATACTGTAAGCTATAAAATAGGTGTTCTAACTGTGGGCTCGTTCATACTTATATTATTTGGTTTAAGGCTACTGAATCTGTTTATCTAGTAAGCTTCTCATTCTAACAGTCTGCATTCTCAATTACTGTACCCCCCATCCTTACCATACAAACAATCTTAATCATAAAGAATCTCAATAGAATGTCTGTAGCTTGAAAGTATCTGGCTACTTTTTTAATTTTTCATCTCAATTGTTAACAGCAGGTTTTTGTCCACATCCTCCGTTTCAACATCCTAGAGGTTTTCCCTATGTATGACATGTCACAAGGATATTTAAATAAATACATAACATGGGTGGTGGTGCAGGTAATTTTTTGCTTAATTTTAACCATTTCATTTTTGAACTTATAAGATAAATTTTTAAACTTATAGGCATTTGAACATTAGGAATAGCACCCACGAGGAAAATTTCCAGTGGGTGCTGGGCAGAAGTCCGAGTGTTTCCCTTTCTCAGTTGGTATAGTGTGCTCTGTATGCATCAAAGTGTCTTTCAAACTTCCACACCTTTTAGCTACTACCAAAGGGGGTGCATAAAATCGGTTTGGCTTGCTGCAGTTGAACAAAGTACCCTCTGGTGTTTGTGAAATATATTCTTGATTTTCCTAAAAACTGGTGACTAAGCTGTTGCAAAGTTCACTCTCTCACTCATACCTGTTTTCTGACATTGTCAATCAAGTTCTTTCTCTTTTCAGTTTTATTTCTAGGGTACCCTCTAGCACACAGTCTTTTCTCCATTATATTTTTCATTTTCTCAAAGCGGTCATCTGTGGAACAGTTCCTGTGTACTCTTAGATACTATTCCAGAGGAATGTTATCCTTAACTTTTTGTGGGTGATAGCTAATGTAGTGCAATGTCATGTTTTGCTTTGTTTGCTTTCTAAATTGCCTTGTTTCTAAGACTACATTTTCTTTGTTTCTTTATATATTTCAAGATCAAGGTAAGCAATACTCTCAAAACTATACTCTTAGCTACAGTAAACTTGAGATTAGAGTAATACTTGTTTGTTGTTGGATCTGAAATGAAATGTTTCTTGAAATCATGCATGTAGTTGTTGGCCGATGATGGGGCCATGGTGCCCTCTGTTGCAGTCCTTCTTACTTGTTGAAAGTAGCTTTCTTTAGGGAGAGGCATCACCAGTGGAAATCAGAAAGCTGTTATTTCTCTGTACAGACAGTTGGTGAGACCCCATCTGGATTACAGCGTGCAGTTCTGGATACTCCATCTCCGCAAGGACATAGACAGGATGGAGGCAGTCCATTGAAGGGCAACTAAAGTGGTTCAGGGTCTGCAACAGAAGCCATATAAAGAAAGATTAAATAGAGAATAATAGATAGGGAAGTGTGTATTACAAGGCTATAATACAATCGAGAGGTTCCTATGTCCCTAGAACCTCGAGATGGTATTGTAGCCTTGAAATACACACTTCCCTATTTATTTTTTTTTTTAATATATGGATCTGAGAAGTTTTACTATTCTGTAGCAATGCGGTGCTAAAGAGGCAGGTTGCTGTAGTGTGAGTTCATGTATCTTTAAACGGAGGTACTTGGCAGGCATTGCCATGGATGCCAGAATGTAGAGACGCCTCTGAAACACACAGCATGTGTTTCTATTGGTTCTGCTTTGCTCTCTTCAAAAATTTTATGGTGAAAATGGTGGCGTCTTTATGCGAGCAGTCTGTGCGAGTGAGCGGTCCAGTCAGAAGCGCATAGGAAGCATAGAGGACAGAAGATGGAGCTTAGCTGCTTCTGTTTCATAATATGTGAACACAGGTTCAGTGTTTTGTGTTTTGGATGAGCAGGGAGTCAGTTTTTACAGTCTGCAACAGTTATACTAAAAGCCGGCTCTCGCTATGCACGAGGGATTCTTGCACCTGCGCTTTGGTGTTTTCATGATAATACTATCGTTCAGGTACCAAACGATGGTATTACCACATCTGAACGATAGTATTATCACTCATTCACTGTGCTATTATCACTGTGGGAGCAGGTATATTACCAAGAATTTGTCGTATGCTTTAGAATAGTATTAATTTCACAATCCATATATTAAAGGAACTTAATATGTATATCGTTGAGGAAAGGAGAGAGAGGGGTATCATGATAGAAACTCTAAAGTACCTCAAAGGAATCAACAAAATCTAAGAGGGTAGTATCTTTCAAAAAAAGAGATGTGCAAGAACAAGGGGACACAATCTGAAGATAGAGGGGGGATGGCTCAGGGGCAATGTGAAGAAGTATTTTTTCATGGAAAGAGTGGTGGATGCATGGAACAGCCTTCCTGAGGAGGTTGTGGGGTCAAAAACAGTGGGGGAATTCAAGCATGCATGGGACAGACATAAGGCAATTCTGGAAGGGAGTAGGAAGAAGTAGGCTGTTGGTTAACTAGGATCTGCAGCTTACCCAATAGGTAGGGAAATGGGAAGACTAGGTGGGCCAAGCGGTCCTTATCTGCTGTCAAAATTTATGCTTCTATGTTGAACTTAGAGCTCCTATGAAAAACTGCTATAGCCAGTTCTATAAGGAATGAGGTATGGAAGATGCCATTTCTGACAGATTTCTTTTTAATAAACATCTTTATTAGTTTGATCCACATATTAGACAAACACACATTCATCCTGAGGGAACCCAGGAACCACAACCCCAGAACTGGTTGTGAGTCCTATGTACAATACCAACTATGTACATACACAGCTGATGGGGTAATCTCCTCCATTGCAATTACAAATTATTATTTCAACTTCATTGTAGGGTAACAATATCATTAGCTAAACTAAGAAAAAAAGAGGAAAACTCCCTAAAGCAATAGTTTTGTTACCCTCTAGGTTAGTTATACATAAACCACCTCCGTAGGTAGCATAAAACCCAGGAGGGTACCTCCAGCTGTGTCCTCTGGAAAGAGAGAGATTCTCCACCCACCCTCCCTTGAACCATAGCAGACCAAGGCCCTTTTCTGATACCAGCTTAACCCAAGAACAGTTGTAAGTATTACTACCTTTTAGAACAGAAATAATTCTATGTAAAACTGTACATATCTTCAAGATAATAGTCTCTTGCGAATCATAACCCGACAGACAGGCCTGTGTTTGGGTATTATTAACTTGCATCAAATAGATTGCCTCTAGTGTCGACCACCTTTTGTTATATAACCCTTTCCTTCCCTCCAAATGCATATGCCTCTTTATTCTTCTCAGAGCCCATATAAGGTCTCTCACCCATTGTTCATAGGTGTAAATATGCTCATCTTGCCAATGTTTCAACATGAAGGATTTAACTATCTATCATTAGGGATAAGTGGTATTTAGGTATAGCCCCTGACACTTTTGACATGTCACCTCATATACAAATCTTAGGCAGTATGAACTCCGAATAGTTCAACAAGGGGTCCATTTGTTGTTTAATTTCAACCCATAGAGGCAATATTTTACTACAGTCCCACAGCACATTCAGGATATCTCCTGATCTCTCTCCACATCTAAAGCACAGGTCTGTCTGTCTAAGGTGTCTGTCACATAGTTTTGCAGGGGTAAAGTACAAATTAGAAGTAATAAAGAACTGCATAAGCTTATACTTGGGTATAGGCATATATTTGCTACTTTTCCAAATGTCCTCCCAAGCAGGCTTCTGGGGAGCCAGTATTCTGCCCCAGTATAGCGCCCGTATCAGAGAATTCGGGCTAATATAGTCCAATAACACCTTGTACACTTTTGAAAGAGAGTTGGATGTAAGGTCTACCTCCTTTAAATTATCCCAGGTGAATGGGTTTTTGGGTGGGTCCCCTAGTCTTCTCAATGTCCCATCTAGCATCTTGGTGTGCCGTAACTTTCTGTAGAAGTGCATGCTATCACACCAAGCTGGGAGAGCAACCCTATTTTCATTTATAACATCCATTAGTTTAAGGCCCACCAGCTGGTCTGCCCAACATTTGGTAATTACCTGTCCCCCAATCAATAAATTGGGGTTACTCAGCAGAGGCTGGTCTCGAGTTTTCATTTGGTCTTTTCTCTGGGCAGGAGTGAGAAACGACAACATTGCTGATTTTTTATCAATTGGTGTCAATTTTTTTTTAGGAAGTCTCTCTGGATAGGAAAAAAGCAATGCCTCTGGAGAAAAGCCTAATTCTTTTAATATTTGCCTCTCTATTTGTAACCATATTGGAATATATGTCTCTTCCTCTAAATTTCTAACCCATCAACTCATAAGACCCAGTTGTCCAGCCACATAGTGTAAATGCAGCTCTGGCAGTTTAACCCCCCCCCCCTCCATATTTTGTGGCAGGCAGAAGATACTGTGTTTTTCCTTGGGGGCTTAGAGTTTCAAAGAAATTCAGATAAGAGTTTCTTAATTTTAGTGAACCAAAATTTGGAGATGCTATATGGAGCTAAGTAAGTTGGATATAGTAACCTAGGCTGTAAATTCATTTTAACCAATCCCATTCTAGCTGCGAAGTTCAAAGGGAGCTTATTCTGTCTAAGTATGTCCCCTCTAATTACTAAAAGGAGCTTTTCCATATTTGTTGCCGCACCATCCTCTATATTTGCTTTGATCCATATGCCCTGGTATTTAATCATTTCTGGTGCCCTGTAAATCTGCAGTAGTACAAAATCTGCTTTACATACATGTGGTGTCAGAGGGAGAATTTGGGTTTTGTTCAGATTCAATTTATACTTCAAGACTTTAGAATAGTGCCCCATAATTTCTACTGTTCTTCTGAAGCTTTCTGTAGGGTCTTTTAAATGCAGAAGTATTTCATCTGCAAAAACTGAAAATTTAAGCTCCCTGTCCTCTATAGCAATCCCCTATTATTTTTGCGTCTACGCTAATAGCTTTTAACAGGGGTTCCAAGTATGTCTTGAACAAGATTGGTGAGAGGGGGCATCTCTGTCTGGTCCCATTTTGTAGCTGGATCTCTTGTGATACATAACCATTGCACAATACTCTGGCTGTAGGGGCTGAGTATAAGTTTTTAATGTCTCTGAGAAGGCCCTCAGGGAAACCCATCCTCTTCATTGTAGCAAATAAAAAGATATGACAAACCCTATCAAAAGCCTTTTCCAAGTCCAACGAGATCAAGGCTGTAGGTATTTTGGAGTCAGGCACATAACTAAGTATGTGGTGGAGCTTTCTAAGGGTGTCATGTGCCCCCCTACCCAGCATGAATCCTACCTGTTCCTAGCTGGGGCAATGTTCAGCATTCTATTAGCTCGAATCCTCATTCAGATCTTGATATTTTGGTTCATCAAAGCTATAGGCCTATAACTGCAGAGTAATTCTTTTGGTTTGTCTGGTTTTGGAACAAGGGTGATGTATGCCTGGTATAACGGGGGGGGGGGATACACACCCTCTTGCATAATATTGATAAATAGTTCTTTGAATACGGGGAGTATAGTATGGAGAAGTGCCTTATAAAACTTGGCCGTAAGGTCATCCGGCCCCAGAGTTTTACCACATGGCAGGGAATGTACCACTCCTATTATCTCAGATTCCTTTATTGGAGCTGCTAACTCCTTAGCTTGCACTGGGTCTAGCACCAGTAGTGGCAATCCATCAAGAAATGCCCTGATTTCATTCTCACCAACAGGCTGACTTCTTTGGTAAATCTCTTTATAATAGGATGCAAATGCATCTGCTATTTTCTGAGGGTCAGTTAAAGTTTCCCCAGCATACCTTATGGAGGTAACCGTGCAAGCTGCTTCCCATTCCTTAACTCTAGCTGCCAGGAGGTGGCTAGGCACGTCTCCTTGCATTAGATATTTAGCTTGAATCTTTTCTAACCAAAATTCTACCTTACCATATATTATGTCTATCATTTCCTCTCTTGGATTTTCAAGTTCAGTATCTAGTTCTATAGACGACCCTTCCAGAGGAGGGAGAGAGTCAATAGCCCCCAAAATAAACTCCTCTTTTGCTCTTCTCATACTATTTCTCCATGCTGCATATCTCTGAGCTACACCCGCATACAACACCTTACATGTCGGCCAAGGTAATTTTTTGTTCTGGAGTGTAGGCAGTTGCCTCTGGATTATTTTGAGTAGGGCTTCCTCTAGTTTATTCTGGACTTATATATCTGTCAGTAGAGAGTCATTCAGCCTCCACCTATACAGCATAGAAGGAGCAGCTGCCGGCTCCCAAGTCAATTGAATTGGGGAATGGTCTGATAAGATTCTTCACAAGGTGGTCACTTCTTTAATATCTCTGAGTGCCTCTCTATTAACCAGGAAAAAATAAATTCTAGATTGGGTCTTGTGAGCACCTGAAAAGAATGTCATATTATTGCCCACTGTATTGTGAGTCCAGAGTGGATCTATCAAGGCAGTGACTTCCAAGAATCTATTTATGGCAGTCTGAGCCTTAGACAGAGGTCCTCTGGACAGTGGTATCCTATCCTCCCAATTATTTAAACATACGTTCCAATCCCCTGCCAAGATAAGAGAATGTGGGGAAAATATGGTAATATCTAGTTCAATTGAGGCAAAGAAGTCTGGATTAGAAGAAGTTGGGCCATAAATAGAGGCAACTGAAAGATCTCTACCTAAAACACTGCCAGAGAGGTAGATCCCTCTACAGTCCTCCCTTGTTACCACCTGTGCTATGGTGTGTGGACAGGTTTTCCCTACTAGAATTGCAAGACCCCCCGAGGCTGTTTCCTTTCCCACCCCAAAAATCTGGCCCACCCACATCCTCTTGAGGAGATTCAGTTCCTCTGTTGGTAAGATGGTCTCTTTTAGTGCAGCTATGTGAAGTCCCATCTGACCAATATGCTTCAAAATTACCAACCTTTTGCGTCTACCCCAAGACCTTTTACATTACATGAAATAATTTTAACACACCACATTCTGAATATTCAAACCATCATTCTTTGTTCTTGAAAGGTCTGCATCTCTCTCTCTTGCACGATATTGGACTGTCTCTCTTTCCAGATCCCAGTAAACCCCCCATCCCACCATAATCCCCGATCCCTAGATCGTCCTCCTATAGAACATCGATCCGTGGATGAGCCATTTTCTGTGTGCCCCCGGGCCCCTCAATCTATATGAACAGCTCACAGGGCCCTACTATTAGTGTGATATGTCTATTTCCTCATTTCACCAATGCACTATTGCCCCAGGTTAATCGGGTCTAAACAGCACCCCATTCCTCTTAATTTGCCCAAAGGTACATTCTGCCCCCTTCATATTAATTTATTTTATTGACCTATTATGTTACATCATCTTCTAAATTAATAGGCCTGATAGAAACTTAGTATGAAGGAGCAATGCCCACTTATTATATCTGGTCTGCAGATGGAGTCTAATCTTGTAAGGTAGATGAGGCACTCTAATCATGCCACTCCCTCTACCATCATTCCTTACTTGCATGTTGCCTACCCCTCCTCCCTCTCTCACATCAATACCTTACAGTGATGCAAAGTCACTTATATCCAAGGGGCTTCCTTTAATACAGAGAGAGGAGTTATCGGGCAGTCGGACGATGGAGTGTTAATCTCGCCCCCATTCCCATTGTAGCTCTCTCTTTAGGGCTAAATTTTATTTTTATTTTATTTAAAATTTGGTGACCGGGTAGGTCCACTGAGCCCCAAAGGTCCTTTTTTCAGGAGTTGAAAAACAAGTACACCATCTTTTAACAAAATGTTTAAATCATTCAACTAGGGGCTATCTAAAGCTCCAGTATAAATCGATCCCGTGGGGGAGGGTTAGGCTCCTGGTCTCTACCATTCTTTAGGCTTCAATCCTCTAATCATCTCTGATCTACCCCCTTCCCTTCTTTTCAGTTATGCCCTCCAGGGAGCCCAAGGCATTATTTCAAAGCACCCCTCGAGGAGTAATATTAAAACTGACTTCCTCGTGAACATTTCTTGCCACCCCCCAGGATAAACTATCGGGCTTCAGCTTCGATCCCCCAAGACTCATGGGTGTGTCGCTCCACCTTCAGCCCTTAACTAATCCCAAGACAACCTAACTAATAACCATAACAACATAACATATTTTGTTTAATTCCTGAAGAGAACCCTTAGAAACTCCCCCACCATTTCATTACAGACAAGTTCTGCATCTCTTTTCGATCTCTCAAATTCCAACTTTTAGAATTCCTGCCTGCACTTTCCTTTCCTTCAGGTAATCAGGTCTGAGATTTAAACAAAGTTGGGAGTTCAATCCGCAGACTTTCGGTGGCGTCACGCACAGTCAAGTACCTTTTCTCCCCAGATTGAAGTCTTACCAACAAAGTTGCTGGATAGTGCAAAAGGAATTTAATTCCAGCAAAATACTATTTTTTCTTTATTTCTAGGTATTCCTTTTTCTTCTCCCAAACCGAAGGAGTTTGGTCCTGTAATAGCCAAATAGATGCGCTGTTCCACTGCAGATTTTTATTTTGTCTAGCTCTAGTAAGTACATGAGTCTTTTCTTTATAATTCAGGAATCTCATAATTAATACTAGAGGCCTCGCTCCCAGTTGGGGCATCTCTCTTAATGCTCAGTGGGCTCTTTCCAAGTTGTAAGCCTCTCCAAATGGTGTTGTGCCTAACAGCTTTAGCAGAAGATCCTGTACAAAGGAAACACAATCAGTCCCTTGGCCCTCTCAGGGAGCCCTGCTAGGATGATATTGTTCCTCCTCCTACTCCTTGATTCTTGATCTTCCATCTGATCTTCCAGCTTTTTAACTTGTCTGTGTACAGCAATCATCTCCTGATCTAAGGTTGATACCTTCCTTTCCTGAGAGGAGACTCTAGCTTCCACGTCCCCCATTCTCTGTGCCAAGGAGTTTAATGCCAGTTTTACGGTGGCGAAATAGACCACCAGCCCTTGATGCATTTGTTTTATCTCCAGGATGCCCTCTGAGGCTGAATTATTTCCCCCCTCTGCTTCTTATTGGTGCTCCTGATCGTCTGGTACAGGCGATGTAGGTTTTGGATGCTTCACCACTGGGACTTACGCCAACAAGGGCTCCATGCTGCCGCTCTCCATTCCAGTGCTTTAGTTTAGCCTATTGCTGTCACTGAAAGCTCTATGTTGAAGTAGTAGGAAACAGCAGAAAATCGCTCAGACCCACGGCATCCAAATGAATGAAGCTGAACAGAAGTACTTCAGAGGCTGATATAATTTATTTAAACTGCAAAAAGGACCCATAGAAAGTTTTATGACTTATTTAGATTAACAGAGCCTAGGAGCAGCACAAAAGATGTCCTCTCACACCAAGCTCATCACGTGACTCTGGCATTTCTGATGGATTTCTGAACTCTAGTATTTCTTTTAGATTAGCAAGTCCTTCATTATGTGTATATCCAAATTGATCACATTATTTCTCACTACAATTTGTGATATAATTACTAAGCAGTGGCTAATACTGCACCAACAACATCTAATTGTCATCTCAATTGTTCCCAGTTGCAGAATATGCAATACCAGACAAAGGAATTGTGTCTAGGAACCCTAAGTCCAACCATGTGAGCCTGTAGCTCAGTGGTAAGAGCACAGGGATGGTATTCTGGGGGGCTTGAGTTCAATTCCGAGTAGGTCACATGATTTCTTTCTCACTACAATTTGTGATTTAATTGCTAAACAGTGACTAATACTGCACCAAAAACATTTAATTGTCATCTCATATAAACTGAAAAAAATAGTGAACACAGATAATGGTGCAGCTTATGAAACCTATACCATAGAATAATACAGGGTGGTATTGAACTGTGAAGGGCAAACAAAAAGCTTGAGTTCGAATAATGCACTCTATGGTGTTTGGTTACGAAAACATATCAAGTAAAACAAAAAAGGAACAGCACTCAGGAATTGCCATAAAATTCTATTTTATTAATTCACTAGAGTGCAAACAAGTGTGCAGACCTTTCATACTGATGTATTAGCACCCCATGTGCATTCGGAGTGCCCTGATCCTTTCTCAGGGGGTGAAGCTGCACTCAGATTCCAATCACTAAATAGCAGTAATAATCTGCATGATATACATACTGTATTCATTTTGGCTCCATTTACCAATGGTTAGGAGGTAGTTTAAATCCAACACACTTCTTCCTTAAGGAAACAGTGCACACCACCCCATTTCATAATTCTCACAATAAATAAGCTGCATATTTTAAATTTTGAAGACAGGAGCCTTGATGGAGGCAAAGTGCAAACATGAATGTAAAGACATTAAACAGCTGATTGCTATACAAAGCTGAAAATCTAGCTGTATATTAAATTCTTGAAATATTATGTAACCCTCCATTGGGGGCTTACCTGTGAGCCCTTGAAGAAGGCTCATTTCCCCAGGGGTTTGGTTCCACCCCCCATTCTTTTGGAGGTTTTCTGGCTTCTGCTCCTGTGTCCTGTCTCTCCTGCCAGGCCCCACATGGTTTTTGGAGCAAGCAGGGCCAGAGGAGCAAGTTCACAGAGCAGCCAGTTTTAGAAATGGCACTGCAGTGCTGGTGAGCTACATGCATACACAGAAGCACATTTTCTTTCACCCATCCCACAGCTGTTTTGGCTGTCTTCTCCAGTGGTCCCAGTCTTAGGGAAAGTCAAGTAAAGGACTGGGACCATTAGCAGGGCCAGAGAGGCAGCCGGAAAGGAGGAAACACCATTTTTGTGAGCACCAATTATGCTTGAGATATGGGAGCTGCCTCGTTAATATTCATGAGGCAGCTCATGAATAAAGATGAACCCTGTCTCTCCAGCACCTAGGGGTAGAGGTTAGTGGTAATAGTGACAGTGGAAAAGGGAGATAAATTAAATAAATCAAGCACCGGTGGGCAAGGAAAAAGGGGTTGCCTCCAGTCCATGGGAAAACTAAATAAATAAATATACTAGAATGGGCTGCACAAAAAGAGTTTACTGTGGCTGAGTCTGTGCTGCCTGTGGACATTCAGGAACAGCAGCAGTGACTCAGCGAGGGATGAACTATTAAGTTAAAAGATGCCAGGGGTGTAATTATAGGGAGGATGGGGAGCAGAAGTCCCCACCAGCAATTTGGGTGATCGCATTTATCACCCCCAACATTCAGCCCCTTACCTTGCTGCCTGCTGTGGGCTAGGAGAGACTCCAGAGCCTGCTGTGCCGGGAGAGGGGGCAGATTTCACTGGTGAGACCCGCTAGACAGTGACAGACAGAGATGTGGGTGATGGTGACAGACAGAGCGGAGGGGGAGGGGCATCATTTCACAAACTGGCCTGACTGGAACTGGGAGGAGCAGGACTGAGTTGTGGCAGGAAGGGAGAAAATGAAAGACTGCAGTCACTGCAATCCAAAGTAGCATAAACATGCTCCGCCACCAACAGTGAGCAAGGAGTCAGGATCAGCAGGCGGGAAACTGACTGCTGGCATCAAGACCATGGTCTGTCATGTTTGGTGCATTCCTTCCCTACTGTCTGCCTTTCTGAATGCTGCCACATCTGCCTGCCTTGTCCAGGAGCTGCCTGCTGGCACTTTGTTTGCCCAATTCCTCAAATTGCTTCATATGGGATTCGGGAGTCGGTCAGGCTGGGAGGGAGTCCTTATTAGATTGAGTGGTGCAGCAAGGTGGGCCCCATCTTCTGTGAGTGACTAAATTTGAGTCAGTCGGTCAGAGTATCGGGTTGCACTGAGTAAGCCTGAGGAGCCAGTGGAACTGTCTGCCTGGACTCGGAGGCTGGAAAAATTTGAAACAGAGAGGAGAGGACAGCAGACTGATTATGAGGCAGTGGCTGCAAGCAGCAACTGAATGGTAGGATTGAGTCTGGTTACTGGTGGTGCTGCAGTGGTGGGTAGTGGCCGTGGGTGGGGTTGGGGGTGAGTAGTGATTGGGGGGCAGCAACAGCAATACTCGTGTCACAGGAGGATGCTATGCACAAATCTGCTGTAATAAACAGAGGAGGTGCTGGAAGAGAATTCCAGTTTGCGCAGTCAGGATAGTTCTGAGCTGGCAGGGGCCACACACTATTGGCTCTTTTATTTAGCACCAGTCAGGGAGTGGTCAGGAAAAGAACCCAGCTACAATCTGTGAGGCATTCTCTCTCTTCTTGTAGTGTAGTGTGTCTGGACAGGAGTGGGCCAGTGACTCTACGCCTCTACCAGTGGCCACCAGCACAGAAAAACAGCACAATTAGCTTCTCAAATTGAGCTAACATAGCTCTAGTGTGAAAGAAGGCAAGGGTAGGTGGTGTTTAATTTTAATTATTATGTTTATTGGTGGTCTTCTCTGTTGTGCTGTTTTGGTCCTATCTACTGTCTGTAGTCAGTCAATGCTGTGCTGTCTAGCATCTCTACTGTGTGCCACCTGACTCTGACTGAGCCGGTGTACCATTGTAACAGCAATGCTGTTACAATGAACCCCCCACAGTGACACAACCCATTTGACAAGCACAGTGTCGAACAGGTTATAGCAATGAAGGTCTGAGATGCTGACTGCCAGTGTTCACCACTTTTGCCCTGACATCCACCCCTCCCAGAGCTGAGAATACATAATTCCAGGAGGTGCAGGGGCTCCCATGTCACGCTGTTGCAGTCCTCAAAACTTTGCTGCAGTGATGTGATTGCCATTGGCAAGTGCTGTCACTGTCAAGTCCTTTGACAACTTTGTTGTCAAAGTGACTTGGTACATCCAACTGAGCCTGATTATGTCTGCTTTGGTAAGAGCTGCTGTGCTGTGTTGGCTGGGTGGGTGTGGGGGAGGAAGCCGGGCAGTTATATGGTTAGTCTAACGTGCAACTCCAGTGTTTTCTTCTGTGTTATGTTACCAGAGTTAAAGTAATTAAAAAAATCAAACCCTGGCAGTGGGTAGACTGTGGATGAAGTGGTGTGGATACTGTTGGAGGGCTTAAAAGGTGGGGGTATTTTATTTTGCAAAGTAAAAAAAAACTGCCCAGTGTAGGTGTAGCTGTTTTTCAGTGGCCGCACCTACCCTGTGGAACTCCCTGCCTGTTTTTTTAAGGGAGGTTTTTATGGTAGAAGCCTTTAGGAAGGGCCCACAAACATACCTCTTCCAGCAAGCATTTATAAATTAATTGTATTAATGCTTTTGATTTTACTGTGATTTTATTGAGATAGATTGTATCTTAAATATGCTCTTGGTGGATTTAGTATCAATTTAATATGTTTTGGTGCTATATGATCTGTATGGTTTTTGATTATAATGTATGTATTGTGCAGCACCCAGAGTCTCAGGAAATGGGCGTTTACAAATAAAGTATCTCTCTCTCTCTATCTGTCTGTCTGTCTATCTATCTACAGTATTTCCTGAATATGTTTAAAGCAGCAATCACTGTTACTTTAAACACAATAAGGAGGAGCAACCAGCCAGTGACAGCACTAGGAGGTTTAAAACATGGGTTGAATTGGTGACCAACTCATCCTTACCTAAAGGTTGGGTGTGGCAGGAGAACATATGGCAACCAGCAATGCCCACCTCTCACCACCTTAGTTGGCCACCAAATGGGAACACATGGAGCACATGTCCAATGTACATTACATGGCACACATGCATCTCCTGTATTGGACAGGGAGTGCAGATGGATCATGTACTGTACAGAGAGTGTGTGGCCTATGTACTGTACAGGAACCATGCACACTATACAGTATGCAGTCTGCTCTCCCTGTACAATACAGGGGATGGACATGCAGCCTGTACTGTATGTTGGATGCTTGCTCCATATCTTCCCATTAGGCAGCTGGCCAAGGAGGTAAGAGATGAACTGTGCCAGTTAATGCATGGTCTCCCACAGTGTCTTCAGTGTTTTCCCTGTATGCATTAGCTTTTAAAGGTATGTTGATAGAAATAATGGTATTTTTCCATAGAGGACTTACTTTTTGGTGGGTAGCACAGCACTCACGGTCCAAGGCTGGTTGAGAGTGAAGTTGTCCCCCACAACCTTGAGACCAAAATTACTCCTGTAGTAGTGAGTACAGTGTTGGGGCTCCCATAGAATTGGAGACCCACATCATGCCAGTTGGACAAACTCACTATTGTTCCCCATCCCAAGAGCAGTAATAAACCTAATTTGGCCAAAATACTGATTTCTCCTGGGTGATAGTACCCAGAGTAACTTTCCAAATAGGCCACTTAAGATCATAAGCTGCTAAACTTTAGGGAAGGAAATCTTGAGTAGCCCAATGGCTTACTGAGCATAAGACATCCACTGGCCCTGTCCCAGTATGCACATTTTCATTCCTATAACCATATCTTTGCCCCACAATTTCCAGGCCTGGCACATCATGTTAGCAACTTGTAATATTCAGCAAAAATGCTTTCCCTTGCTCTGAACAGAGTCACAACACAACCCTGACTAATGTAAATTGATCCTGTTAGAGGTAGCCAAGCAACAGATAAGGGGTAGAACAAACCAGCCACTTGGTGGTCAGTAGTCCAGATAACTAGCTGCAGGATTATAATTAAACATTAGTAATACTTGATTTAAAATATATTTGTTCTTTAAATAGCTACTGATGCCCCAAAGAAAACTTTAGAAAACATAATTAGGTACAATTCTGCTTATATTCCATTTACATTTTATATATTTCTCTTCCCCATAATTTATTACTAAAGAAATGTGTATGAATATATGATAGTTGTCCCTAAAGAGTTAATTTTGAGTTCATCTGCCTCTACAGCTTACTCCCTACTTCAAGTAATAATCCTCTGTTGTGACTGTCACAAACCCACTCAGCAGGTCAGCCCTCTACTCCCAAGGTGCCAACCTCCGAGCACAGTCTTGTGAACAGTTAACAGAAACAGGGTAACCCTCCTGTCTGTTTTGTGGGTTCAAATCAACCTTTGGTCTCAAGTCTTGGAGGGAGTCAAACTATGAACCTCTTGTTAGCATACCCAATGTACAGGCTCAGATAATTCTGCTCTCCGGGGTGGCAGATATATTTTGCCCATGGGCACCTAACCAGGCATACAAAATGAACCCTTAAAACTCTATTAAAGACCTCAGAATAAATTCTTACCTTTTCTCAGGTTGGTAAAACCAGTAAGCTTTGTACCGTGTCAACTTTAACCATGTATGCTGCACTTGTCAAGAAAAAGAATTTCCAAGGCAGACCAAGTAATCTCTAAAGTAGAGGTTTACTTCAAAAAAGATAAAAACAAATGTAACATGTAAATACAGAACCATATACTGTATCACAAAACATACAAATCACTTAAACAAAACAGGTTTTAAAAAGTGCAGATTCCTACCACTAGTATACTTAGAACTGTCTGTTCTAAGGTATTCTTATCTCACAGTGCTGTAGATGTTGCTTTTTCAGAGTCCAAACATTTGTGTGAAAATGGAAAACAGAATACTGTTTAAAAGCTGGCTTTGCCCACCTCTTTGCATGAGGTCACCTAGCTCCTCCCTGTCAGAATATATATAAAAAAATATATCTATACAAAAACAGGATGTTTTTTCCAGAAGGTAAATTAAGATTCTGTAATCTCGGCACAACTCATTTTCTTTTTCAAATGACATTTCTTTGATCTTATGAGCAGCTTCCTCTTTCCAGGGCATCAAACGACTTGTTATTTCTCTCTTCCAGATCTCACGGAGGTGCAACATGCTTTGTATCACCATGTGAATATTAACTGTGTTCCCTCTGAACATTATAAAAGTTTATGATCTATCTTGGCTGTTGCAAGCTACAATTAGTCACATAAAAAGGAGATCCTAAATGTAGTCTCTTCTAGCCTGTAATTATCTCTTGGCCTTCCAGGTAACACCTATTAGCTAAATCCTGGGGAGGGGGGTTGTCATTCCACAGATTGTCAGCATCTCTCATGAGAGATACTCAATAACACATTTTTATATTACAAAAAGCATAGGTTAATCAGAACCAGCTGTCCAAGTGTCTCAATTCCTCTCCACCTAGACTGAATTTGGGGGTGCTATCCCCTGCATGGGATGAGCTTCCCAAATCAGTTCACTCCTCGTACACATGTGACACTAGCGAATTCTGATTTTGGCTCCAGCCCTATGTAGAATTGTCATATCATACCCTTGCAAAGCAAACTCCACCTTAGCAATCTACCATTGTTTTTCCTTCAAGGCAGCCAAACCAGGGGGTTGTGGTCAGTCTGCACCACAAAATGCTGCCCATATAAGTATGGCTTCAACTCCTTTAGGGCCCACACTATGGCAAGACATTCTTTTTCCACAGTAGAGTATGCCTGCTCCCTGGGAAGTAACTTTTTACTCAGGTAGACTATTCTGTGATCCCTCCCTTGGCTGGATGTCTGACTCAGTACTGCCCCAATTCCCACGTCTGAGGTGTCCGTCTGAACTTTAAAGGGTTTGCTATAGTCAGGACTTGTCAAAACAGAAGCACTGCTAAGTGTCTCCTTTAGTTTAGAAAAGGCTTCTTCACAGGCTGGTCCCCAGGTAATTTTCTTTAGCATCCTTTTCTTTGTCAGGTCAGATAGGGGAGCAGCTAGGGCACTGTAATTGGGTACAAATTTCCTGTAGTACCCTAGTGTCCCTAGAAAACTCCTGACCTGTGTCTGTGTTTCTGGTCTGAGCCATGCCTGAATTACCTCTATTTTTATTTGGTTAGGATGGAGCTGTCCCTTGCCTACCACATGCCCGAGGTATGCCACTTCTCCTATGACCACCTGGCACTTCCCAGCTTTGACAGTGAGCCCGGCCCTCTGTATCCTGCCCAGCACTTCCCTAAGGTGGGATAGGTGTTCCTCCCAGCTGGTACTAAAAATGGCAATGTCATCCAGGTACGCTACGGCGTACTCCTCAGCACCATTTAACACCTGGTTCACCAACTTTTGGAAAGTGGCCTGGGCGTTCTTCATTCTGAAAAGCATTACTTTAAATTCAAATAAGCCTATCAGAATGATGAAGGCCGACCTCTCCCTAGCTCTGTCTATCAACTCTACCTGCCAATACCCCTTTGTCAGGTCAATGGTCGTAAGGTAGGTCGCCCCTCCAACTTGTCCAGGAGTTCATCCATCCAGGGCATCGGGTGGGCATGTAACTTCATGACTGCATTCAGTCCATGATAGTCCACACAGAAACAAGTAGAGCCATCTAGCTTGGGCACAAGGCCTACGGGTGAAGCCCAGGGGCTGTGGGATCTCTTGATTACCCTTAAATCCAGCATCTCCTCCACTTCCCTCCTAATGTCCTTTTGGACAGCCTCTGACACCCGATATGCTGTTTGCCGTATGGGAGTCTGTGTCCCTGTCTCCACATCGTGAGTTGCTAAGTGGGTTAGTCCAGGCTTGACACTAAATAATGGGGCTAAGTCTGCTAAAACCTCCCTTATTTCTGGATCTGGTCCAGGGCCAGCTGAGGAGACAATTTACTGCCTCCACAGAGGACTCCCACTTACTTTCTTCCAGCAAGTCCAGAAGGGGGTCTCCTTCATCCGTCCCCTCCCCAGGACTACACACTGCAAACACCATGTCAGCCCTATTTGCATGTGACTTCATCATGTTGACATGGTACATCCTTTCTGTCTGTCTTCAGTCAGGTAACTCCACAATATAGTTCACGTCATTTACCTTCCTAACCACTTTGTATGGTCCTGCTCACTCAGCCTGCAGCTTGTCTTTCCGGACCGGAATAAGGACCATGACTTCCTGACCCACCATGTATGAGTGAGCTCTGACTCTGCAGTTGTACTACACGTTTTCTTTCTGTTGGGCAGCTGCCAGGCTGCTCAGGGCTGTCCCCATAAGCTCCTTTAGCCTTTCTCTAAACCTAAGGACACAATCCACTATGGGAGTTCCTTGGGTGGCATGCTTGCTTTCCCAGTCATCCCAGATCAAGTCTAGGGGCCCACATACCCGGTGTCCATATAAGAGTTTGAAGGGAGAAAATACTGTCAACTCTTGGGGCACCTCCCTGTATGCAAACAACAGGTGGGGAACGTATTTCTCCCAGTCCCTCCCATGCTGTTCAGCAAATGCCCAGTGCATTGACTTCAGGGTACCATTGAATCTTTCCACAAGCCCATTGGCTTGTGGGTGATACAGTGTTGTGCATCTCTGCACCACCCCACACTTCTCCCATAAATATTTCATCAGGTCCGCCATGAAGGAACCCCCTCAATCGGTGATAACCTCCTGCGGAAACCCAACATGGGAGAAAATCCCAAGTAAGTCATCTGTCATTTTGTCTGTCCTCAGTGAGGATAGGACGACTGCCTCTGGGTACCAGGTGGTATAATCCACTACAGTCAGGAGAAATCACTTCCCTGAGAAGCTGGGGGTATTTAAAGGTCCCACAATATCCATTCCCACCCTCTGGAATGGTTCCTCTACTATGAGCAATGGAATCAGTTCGGCTTGGGTTTTCTTGCCCACCTTCCCTATTTCTTGGCACCGGTGACAAGACCTGTAGTACTCCTTCACCTGATGGGTGAAGTTAGGCCAATATAAATTCTGGGCCAACCACTGCATAGTGTGCACAATTCCCAGGTGACCAGACAAGGGAATATCATATGCAATCTTGAGCAACTGCTCATGATGCCCCTGAGGAATGACAAGCTGCCTACTTAGCAACTCTCCCTCTGTCTGTATAGCCTGAATATACATAAGTCTATTTTCCCAATAAACCTTATGTCTGCCGTCACCGCCCTGTGCACCGTCTGAGTCTGCCCAAGCCCTCAGCTTCTCTAGACTGGGGTCACTTCTCTGAGCAGCTGCAAACCCCTCACACATTCCCAAGGCATGGGACAGGTCCCTTTCAGTCACTAAACTAGGGTCCCTAGCACTAGCATCAGGGCGCTCAGGATCACTGTTAATCCCAACCCTCTGACAATGGGTCACCCTTCCCTCTTCAGAGTAACCCTCCATAGCTGTGTGGTTGACTGCTACTGGGGAAATTTCTACCCCTTTTCATTAGTCTCCATATCAGGAGACACATGCTGGGGAATCAGTCTGTCAGTGGTTTCCACAATGGCTTCTGTGGGGTTCAGGGAACTACAATTTTCCCTTGCCACTTGGCTACTGGTAACTGCACATACTATCCCCTGTTTGAGATTGTTGCCCAGGATCACATTCACTGCTAATGTTTTGGCTACTGCCACCTGTTGCACAGTTCCCCCTGTTTCACCCCAGTCTAGGAGATCACTAGCCAGTGGCAATGTTTTCTCTTCACCAGTA
This sequence comes from Neoceratodus forsteri, assembly GCA_016271365.2. Taxonomy (NCBI): domain Eukaryota; kingdom Metazoa; phylum Chordata; order Ceratodontiformes; family Ceratodontidae; genus Neoceratodus; species Neoceratodus forsteri. The sequence continues at coordinate 1,546,219,003 of CM057455.1, read as the reverse complement.
AAATCCTGTACAGTGATGTATTTATTAGGTATAAGCTGACTAAGCTCTACTAGATACCCTTTTACCAATGTCAGGGATGCCCCTGTGTCCCTTAACCCTTGCATCTGTACACCATTCACTATGACTGGGTGCATGTGTTCCCTCATGTTCACATGCATGTTTCCAGGGACACACAAACAACCCACTTCTTTTCTAGTACCATTCAGCGTATTATTGCTCATTCTTTTGGGATGCTGTCTGGCAAAATGCCCAATTTCTTTACATAACCAACATTCACTTCTCTTTTCTTAGAAATCTTTTCTCTGAAATCTGGGGCTAACTGGTTTCAGTGGAGGCAGTGAGGGTTTTAGCTGCCCTAAAGGTGCGCTTTTCCCTTTCTGCACTGCCACACCCACCCCATTCGCTTTCAGAGCAGGTCTGCTCTTGGCATAGTGGTCCAAGAGTTCAGCAGACTCTTGCACTGTTTTGAGATCTTGGTCCTCCAGCCAGGTTTTTAGCTCTGCTGGGCATGCCCAATAAAACTGTTCTAACAAAATCACATTTTCAATTTTATCAACAGAGTTTGCCTCAATTCCTTCCCACCAACATTTTAAAAACGGACGTTGTTTTGTGGCTAGCTCCTTGTAGCTCATATCAGAGCTTCTCCTGAGCTTATAGAATTTAGCTCTGTATGATTCAGCAATTAATTGAAATTTCTTTAATAGTGCAGCTTTAAGTTTGTTGTAATCATCACTGTCCTCATTGTCCATTTGACCCAATGTATCCTGAGCTTTCCCGGTAAGTAATGGGGATAGCTGGAAGCTCCAGGACTCCCGAGGAATTTTAGCCGGAATACAAATTTTCAAAAGAATTTAAAAAGGCATCCATATCCTCCCCCTCTTTAAATTCGGCTATCAGTTTGGAATTCAATTTGTAACTCAGTTCTGTAGTCCCAGTTAAACCCAAGCCTCTTACCTGCTCAGGTTCCACTGGTTAGAATTTGTAGCTTCTTCAGTTCATGATGTCTCTGGTGCTCATGCTCCTCTCGGTTTGCCTCTCAGCATTCTCGCTCTGCCTTCCACTGTTCATGGTCCCTCTCCCTCTGGATCTCCAGCTCCATTCTGCGCAACTCAATTTGCAGCCTGAGTACTTCTGGATCCAGGATACTGGTGACCTTCCCCTGCTGCTGCGACCCTTCACTGACAGTGGCCCTGTTGCCCTCCTCATCAGATCTGGACACTGCACTGGCTGCTAGCCCTGCCACACTCGAGGTTTGGTCCTTTTCAGTCACTGTCTGTGACTCACTGCTCTGGGTATCTGCTAAAATCAGGGCATCAATGAGGTTCTGTTTGGTGGCTTTCACCTTGAACGGGACTCCTCTGTTCCCACACAACTGCTTTAAGTAGTCTACAGTGTGCCTGCTGTAGTTGGAAGCCATCTTCTTCCCTAACTATGGCTACTATGACTTGCACTTTAGAAAAAAAAAATAAAATGGGTAGGAACTTGACTGTACACCAAGTGATGTAGTTCTGTCCCCTTTTTTTTAAAAAAAACTCCCTTTTTCTTTCTTTGCAAGTGAGCTGGCAGTCTCAAGCTGATATACTGAACAATAAAAGCTTGTAATACCAAACTTTTTTGCACCGCTGCCAACTAATCTGTCACAAACCCTCTCAGCAGGTCAGCCCTCTACTCCCAAAGTGCCAACCTCCGAGTACAGTCTTGTGAACAGTTAACAGAAACAGGGTAACCCTCCTGTCTGTTTTGTGGGTTCGAATCATCCTTTGGTCTCAAGTCTTGGATGGATTCAAACTGTGAACCTCTTGTTAGCGTACCCAATGTACAGGCTCAGATAATTCTGCTCTTTGGGGGGGCAGATATCTTTTACCCATGGGCACCTAACCAGGCATACAAAATGAACCCTTAAAACTCTATTAAAGACCTCAGAATAAATCCTTACCTTTTCCCAGTTTGGTAAAACCGGTAAGCTTTGTACTGCATCAACTTTAACCATGTATGCTGCACTTGTCAAGAAAAAGAATTTCCAAGGCACACCAAATAATCTCTAAAGTAGAGGTTTACTTCAAAATAGATAAAAAAAAATTTAACAGGTAAATACAGAACCATATATCACAAAACATACAAATCACTTAAACAAAACAGGTTTTAAAAAGTGCAGATTCCTACCACTAGTGCACTTAGAATTGTCTGTTCTAAGGTATTCTTATCTCACAATGCTATAGATGTTGCTTTTTCAGAGTCCAAACATTTGTGTGAAAATGGAAAACAGAATACTGTTTAAAAGCTGGCCTTGCCCACCTCTTTGCATGAGGTCACCTAGCTCCTCCCTGTCTGAATATATAAAAAAATATATCTATACAAAAACAGGATGTCTTTTCCAGAAGGTAAATTAATATTTTGTGATCTCAGCACAACTCAATTTCTTTTTCAAATGACATTTCTTTGATCTTATGAGCAGTTTCCCCTTTCCAGGACATCAAAGCACTTGTTATTTCTCTCTGCCAGATCTCACGGAGGTGCAACATGCTTTGTATCACCATGTGAATTTTAACTGTGTTTCCTCTGAACATTATAAAAGTTTATGATCTATCTTGGCTGTTGCAAGCTACAATTAGTCACATAAAAAGAAGATCCTAAATGTAGTCTGTTCTAGCCTGTAATTATCACTTGGCCTTCCAGGTAACACCTATTAGCTAAAACCTGGGGGAAGGGGGTTGTCATTCCACAGACTGTCAGCATCTCTCATGAGAGACATTCAATAACACATTTTTATATTACAAAAAGCATAGGTTAATCAGAACCAGCTGTCCAATTGTCACAGTGACATCACAATCTGTTGCCATGGGAGGAACTGTGAGGCCTCAAGTAGTGCTCTATGACTTCAGGTAGGGAGAAAGCAACAGGAATAGATGAACTTTTCAGGAGCAAAGATCCTGATTTCATGCAGATTACCTCATTACTAAATAACAGGGAGGAGGAGGAATACTGAACTAATGGGAAATACAAGCTGGCCAGTGCCTAAATATTATGTTTTGTTAAGGTTAACGTGTCACCAGCTCTTTAAACTATCTCTGCTTGGGATTTAAAACTCTGAATCCTCTCAACTTATACATGTACTAAAACACATTAACAGGTAACAAATAAATCACATTTCTGCAATTATCCACACACTGAACAAATAGTTAAAAGTTGTTAAGCAGTTCCACACCTTTGAAGATTTCCCTAAAAAGATTATAATTAACATAAAGATAGTCAAAATATAGTAAAATAAATTCCAGCCAAGCAGGAACTGAGAGGCTTCATTTGAACACAGGTGTTCATCAAATTAATAACAATGATTTAAAAGTTTTTAAGAGTCTATGCACTGTAAATATTGTTGCCGCATCTTGCTTATTTATTCAGTTTCAAAGACACCTAGACTAGAATAAGAACTGAGAAAATAGACAAAAGTAATAGCTGCTTCACAGTCCAGTTGTTAGTGAGGCTTATTTTTTTCCTTTTTGTTAAAGCACAGACCATGGCTAGCAGTTTTTTTTAGCAATTAGAAGTAGTTTAAAACAGTACCTCCAAATATAGAGTCACCTTAGAGTATTTTAAATTGAGTAAAGCATCTGTAGTAGTAGTAGTAACACACAATGGCCAAAAAACATTCTCCTTGATGCAGCTTCATAGAACTTAAAGTCATAAAAGCCATGAAGTATAATTTCCAGGATCTCTTGACCACACAAATGTCTAGTGACCACTCCAATCAAGTTACTCTGTAGTTCTTCCTTTTTCTTCTGTTCGACTTTATAAACTTCATTGCAACAATACATATTGGGCCAAATATACCTAGGGAAAAAGACAAAAATGTTCCATTGAGTGTAGTAATTTTCTTATTAGAGGTATGTGAAAACACCAACCCCTGACAAAGTTGGCATACCTTATTTAAACCAATAAGCACCTTTAAGCACTAATGGTGCTAGCATACCTTTTTTGCCTGGGAACTAGAACAGGTCGGTCAGACCTCCGGTCCTCATGGTTCATCAACCTCTCTGGTTGAACCTCTGGACTATACAATGCTGCCAAGTCAGTTCTTGAACTTTCTCAGAGTGTTTTTAATGCTGTCAGTAAAAGCCAACAGATAAAAATCAGTTAAAAGAGTAAACACAGCATTTAACTGAATCGACTCAAATCTCTAAGAGCCACCAGCTATAAAACAGGTGACTCCATGATTGAACAGGCACTCCCAGTCCATGGTTTTCTGAAGGCTCCTCTGTTCTGCTTCACCTACCAGTTCTCTCAAAATTGCAGCCCTCCAAAGTCTAATCTCAGTAAATACTGGCAAATATATTTTATAGAGAAGTCAAGCAGTGACAGTAACAAAGTGATAGCAGATACTCTGAATAAAATAAAGAAAGGTAAACACACTAAAAAATATTGAGACTCAGATCAGAACTGTGGAGTGGAGCAGCAGCATGGCCATCTTACTGCTCCACCTCCTGGACAGTAATTACATAGATTTGGTGAGGGCACCAAGAGTCTGGCATGGGGAATGTGTAACCCCCCCCATCTGAGGCTTACTTTATTGCTTCCTCTAGCATTTTTATCTTGCCTCCACCCTCTGGTCCCCTATGATTGCCGTGGCAGGGCATTTGAGCAAATAGAGCCTTTTTGGGATTCAAGCAGTCTCCACAGTGAATCTTCACAGCCATTGGCACACATCCCCCAGTCCTTGGAATCCTTCAGTGTCTTCTGGAGGCAAGGCAGAGGAGCTGAAAGAAGCAGCAGTCATGGGCTGATGAAAAAAGCAGGAGCAGCATAATGGTGCCCAAGAACCAAAGCAGGGTCAGGGAATGGGAGCAGGAGGAGAGCAACAGCATGTCAGGCTGTCATACATCTGCAGTGTGTACAGAACAGAGCCAGAGCTTCATGACAGAAACTGGGCCATGTGCCCATGTTCTCATAGATTCCCACCTCCAGGGTAGGCAGCAGAGCTGAGAATGATTGTCCATTGCACCATCAGGTGCACAGCAATGTGATTCACAGTCCTGGGACAGAAAATGGGCAGGGGAAGGAAAAGATGCATATGTGCATGCATATACAGAGGGAGTGGCATGGATGTCCTCCTCCCAAATGAAAGCACACGACTTAGCAGAGGGCTATGTGCTCAGCTTCATAAGCATGTCCCTGGTCCCAGAACAATCAGCGGGGCCAGCAAATTGTAAAAACAGAATTTTTTAACATTTTATAAACCTGCAGGAAGCTGCTTAAAGTTGAGCTCTGCAAGTAAACAAAAATGGTGGCCCTCATGAGTGTACAGACTACAAAGCACCATGGGAAGGGGTCACAGGTTGGACCTAACTTTGTGCATGAATTTTGACCTATTAGGAGCCAGCTCATGCCCGAAGCAGTTTGCCTGGGAAAAAACCTGACCAATCAGGCATTGAGTTTCAGTCCAGATAAAAGGGTCTGTATCCAACAATTGTGGCCAGTTCAGAGAGACGGCCAAAAGAGTGATTGTGTGACAAGGTGTGGACCAGTGTGCCACTGTCTGTCTAGGCACTGCAGGCCTGGCAGACTGCAAGTTATGGAACGGCAGTTAAAAGTGTTTGCGTGAAAAAAAGAAGTTTTCAACAAAACTACAGTATTAAGTGCAAGTTGGAGCTGGGGTTTTCCTGACCCACCACTGACTTTCCTCCTCTGGGGAGCAGCTCTTGCAGTATCTCCAGTTCAGGAAGGCCCTGCCTTGTTCCAGGTCCAAAGCCTCAGAAATAGACAGCGAGCGAAAGAGATGGCAAGAAAGAGAGAAAAGTGAAATGGAGAGAAGCCACCAGCAAGCCTGAAGAAGCCTGCGTCCCAGCCGGGAATCACTGCATCCATCCAGCCTGTCCTGGCAACCTGAACAAGAGGTATCATTGAGGCATCAAAACTATGAGTAAACTCCAGGGTTTGACCCTGCAACTGGGGATAAAATTATTGTGCCAGGAATTAAGGGAGACTTCCTGGGGAGGACTGTGCTAGTGTGAGAGGCCCAGAAAGAAGACGACATACAGTGTGGAAGCTGCTGGATACATAACCTAGTGGATTACAAACAGAGACTCCTGTTCAACTTTTTTACCAGTTTAAAGTTTGTGTTCAATAGTTGTGTTTTAAACAGTATTTTACCTACAACAGTTTAAGTGTGCCACTGAGCTCTACCCTGCTAGCAGCATCCATGTCCCCAGTATGGTACCCACAGCAACATAAAAGAGAGCTCTTACTCATGGCCTTTGGGGGGGAATTAAGACAGGTGCACCCACATTTGGGATTTGAGGACTGCCTTCCCCTTTAAATATATGATTTGATTGAATAGCATGTTAAGGTTTGGGGATCATCATTACTTACTGTGTCACTTGTTTGGGGGGGGCAAGACTGTGTGGACAGTGTATGCAGTTTTCTGGGGGATGATAGCCTTGTCTTTCAGCATCTAGATTCCTCATAATGCCACCCCAGGTGGAGACACCGCACAGTGTTAGACCAGTGGGCTGGCAGTATAACCTAGAGGTTAGAATAATGAGCTTTGAATGAGCTTGGTACATCCAGCAGGCCAGACCTTGGCTTGATTCCCACAACCTCCACCTGTATACTACGTGACTACGAGCAAATCACTTAACTGCCCAGTGCTCCCAGGTCACCCCTGAAAATAGGCACTTGTGCCTAGTGGGCCTTACCTGGTTACCAAAGATTTAAAAAAAAAGTGTACCCAGTGTAGCACATCTTAAGGTATTAAAGGAAATATAAATAATCTACTTATGAAAGCAAATAATCACAAGTGAGGACTGTAAGAGAAAATTTCTATAAATCTAAGCTGGTATAATCAGTCCCTGTGTATACAGTAATGTAATCAGTTCCTTTGTATACTGTACTGTAAATAAGACAAACCTAGTTTCTAACAATGAAAGGTGTTTTGAGACATGTTGCACTCATGTGTTACTGAAAAAAATATATTACAAATAAAATATGGAGAAAACGTTGTTTAGAAGTCATGGTGTTCACTAAGCACACAAGCAGTAAACATAAAATAACAAAGCTGCCACCCACCTCCGATTCTGGCCAGTGACTCTTGCCACTCATGTGATAGTCGCTGCCATTTAAATAGATAGGAAAGTAATTTTACCTAGTTAACTGCCTTTCTGCCTTTCTTTCCTTGCCAGCAATGTATTCTGATATGCTTTGATCAATTTTTGATAACAAAATTATCTAGCTTTGGGGTGCCCTCAAATCTACGTATCGTTCCACTCTCCTCACCAGCTACTGTTCTTTCCTGGAATGGTGTTATTGTTGTCAGAATGTACACGCAGTATAAAAAGAGAGAGCAGCAACTGCTGAGGTGAAAGAGATTCAGGGTAATTACAAAGACAACAAAATTAGATGATAACTTGGACAAAAAAGGTTAAAAATATATCAGAATATTGGATAGACACTAAAAAAACAACTGGAGTGTACCAAGTGGTGTAAAAACTGTTTCCTATCTTCATTTAGCAGCTCTACTTCTTTTTCATAATTGTGTATTGGATTTTAAAGGTTTTTCAACCAACAATGCATGCACTAATACAACTGGCAGTCATATAAGGTGCCATACAGAACCTGAGAGATGAGATACCATCAAGTTTATGGAAAACATTCACATGAAGACATCCACGTACCAATTGAGTACTTTAAATCAGTGAAGAGGATAGTAGAGAACACTACAGTAGTAATACAGAAATACACAATAGTTGGCTCTCCCACTTACTAGACACTGTTATATCTATTTCTAATGTGGTCTACACTCAATGGTAAGTGACAAGCAAAGCAACGGATTCTGAGTAGAACCCAGAGACAGCAAGTGTTTCTACCCATGTTGTTGGGATCCAAACAATCCATAGGTGGATATCTAGAATACGTAGCTGACTCATAAGTATTGTTCCCCATGGGGGGAGGAGTTTATACATAACTCCCTAAAGAGGAAGTATAGTAGAAGGAGGGCAGTACCCTCTTACTGTAGTAAGGGGAAGGGGTTAGAGTATGAGGAAAGTCACACAAAATCAGTCAGGAAGTATGGCTGCAAAGGTTGGATTTAAGCTAAAGTCCCACACTTGGGAGCCCAAAGAAAGGTTAAAACCCAAATAAGAAGTATCAAGGGCTGACATGTAAGTGTATGGTACCTATACAAAAGACATGTGATCAGATTTTCAAACGTCTTGGATTGACGCAAGTCTTGGGTGCACTGAAGATATAGTGCATGTGTCTTGAGGCAATCACCTGGCTGTTGATTTGGATTTTCAATCCAGTGTGTCAATCAAGTTAGACCAACTTTTTCTGGTCTAGCTTGCAGCAATCCCAGGTACAGGGTTTGTGCCAAATATGTGGCGCAAGCTGCCATAAATCAGATAAAGTGTCATAACTGATCCCGATGTACTAAAATTGGACACAGCTGTGGCAAAAGTGTTTGGCACAGCTACACCATAAAACAGGTTTGACACAGGGCTTAATGCAAGTCCTGCATTGCCCCTTTATAATCTTGCCCATGGTACCTATAGACAGTAAGTCAGAGGTCATTGTGGGTCAGATTAACCTATGAGGCAATCCTCAGCAACAAAGTAAGTTTGGCAAGGAGATAGGGGTCCCAAATTTTCTGACACATGAGAAACTTACTGTTGGCCACTTGTGCCAGCCACTCATATTGAGCTGTGAGAGACACCATGTTTTCCCACTCAGAATGCAAAGGGGTGTCAGGTTCTCTGCAGTAGAGGAGGAGTGTTCAGTTGGCTACTACCAGGGCTCCCAAAGCCCACATGGTTTGAGTGTGTGACAAGGCAGAATCCAGTGGCATGAGGCCTAGGAGTGCAGTTTGTTGATATCTAGCTCTAGGGAGTGGGACTATGACATGCACATTAAAAACAAGATTGCATTTCAATCATGTGTCTGCACTATTTTTCACTGACTACTCCTGCTCTGTGAGTGTCTGGCTTCATTTGTGCTGGAGTGGGACTATATGCCTGCAGAATTCCAAACCACTGTGCAGTGGTTGTCCAGTATTGGGCAATACCACAGAACATGTGAAAGTGAGGCATGGGGCAAGGGGCACCTTCAGCAGTCACTGCTGTCCATCAGCCCTGTCCTATAAGCCAGAGGGGGTGCAAAATGCCTTATGGAGAATCTTGTACCGGAGAGTTTTTGCCTGAAGCTCTTGGAAGGATTTGCAGGTTTGAGGCCACAGGGAATCCCAGTCTTGCTATGGGATAGAAAGATCTAACTCCTTTTCCCATGCTTCTCTTGGACCCAAGGTGGGAGAGTGACCTTGAGCAACAGAGTGTAGGGTCTTCTGACCTATGGAATTGTTTTTCAAAGAAGTTAGGAAACTGAGCCACTTCTCCATGGGGCCAGGTGTAGGGAGTATGTGAGTACGAGTAACCTTCACCCACAAGAGATATCTAAGTTGTAAATACTTCCAAAATTGGGATTTTGGGACCTGGTATTTGGCTTCAAGGTAGGTGAAGTGTAGCCCTGGTACTGGGTATAAAGGGCTACTAACCCTGCCTGAGTGGTCACAAATCAAGATCGAGGGGCCTGGGTTCCTATTTTAGATATTAAACCAGTTCTTTCCCAATAGATAGCACTATTGTGCAGAGTCTCTTCCTGGAGTATACTTTAAGTGGGTCTGATAATTACCAGGTACAACCCCCTGGGATACTGTATCCACCCACAATATCATATTGCCACCCCAAATATGGATTAATAACCGAAACCCCACATTTCACACTTTTGAATTTTTGACTCATTCCAATAAAATGCTCATGACACCAGATTTATAAAAAATTGGTTAAACCAACATTTATTTACAATGGGGTAAGGGTTAGGAAGGGGTAAAATGGATGCAGTGGTTAGACAACGGTATGCTTGGCATTAGGAAGATCAGTAAACAATTATCGTTCATTTGAAATTCAGACATTGATTATTTATGGCCACCCACCAACCTTCTGATGGATTCAGTTTTAGTTCTCTCTGTCCATCTAGCTGCATAGATAATTAGGTGACACATGCCAAGACTGTTACAAGTCCCCAATCTATAATAGAACCCCACCATTGTAAACCTCTGGGTACCCAGCAGTAAATATTAAGTTGCAGGCCTGGTAAAGTTGCAGCTACGGTAGTTGGCTGGAGTTAGGGCCCTTAAAATCAAAGTAGAATCAACCTTTACTCTTCCTTAGGTTACTTTTAATAATACTGGCGGATCTTGGAGGAGCAAACTTTAATCTTTAACATTCTTAGACTTTACTACCGTACTTGGCAGAACTTGAAATAACTATTTACAGTTCTCGCAAGGATTGCAGAGCTAGTCTGCATACTCAGGGTTCTGTAGTCATCAGGCAAAATCAAAATCAGGCTTTACAAGGTAGATTCAAGGTAGTCACAACTTGTCAGCTTTGACTCTTGGTGCTGAAATGCACGGCAAAGGTGTGTAGCTAGAATCCCCCTTACTGACTGCAGGCTCTTGCAGCTTTTGCAGGCTAGAAATGCCTCTCAGCTTCTTTTTGCAGTTGCCCATCTTCATAGGCTGAGGTCACATCCTGGAAAATTATGGAATAGACCAGGCTTGGACTAGGTCCAGCATGCCTTAGACCCCCCCATATCTAGACTACACCCCTCAGGGGGAAGTGCATAATGCAGTGCCTTGGCTGGCACACTACCAGGCTGACTCCCAAACTGACCTAGGACAGTCTGTTGTTCAAAATTAGACATTCAGTTTGTTCTTTTCATTGATGTAGTCCATTACAGTGGACAAATTATTTGCATAAATAGAGCTTAAGACATGGCTCATCACCAAACAGAGGATGGAGCTTAAGGCATGGCTCCCTACCAAGTTAGGTGCTTCACATTGTAGAAATACACTTCACAGTAGATTCTCACAAGCATAGTCATGACAACAAAGTTCCTTTTGGCTAGCTGGTGGGTTGGCAAGTCTAATTGAACTTTGCAAAGTTCTCACAGGCAACTTCAGGCAAAGCTTTAACCGCAGGATACTTTCCTTTCATCCCTGTAGGCACACTAAACAGTCACATCAAGCATTTCTAGTCTCCAGACCATCCAGGGTTATTCAAACAAATGTCCACCCTATCCTTGGTGCTGATCATATGCAGGGTGCGGACAGAAGAGTTACTTGTACGTTAAGTAGAAGTTTATTCACTCAGGATTATCATGCAGCTCTCTAGTAATTGAAGTCACAGGATTCATCAGCGCTCTCACTGCTGAAGCAGAAGCATTCTTGCAACTCTCTCACAACTGCAGATAGGAATTTGTGCAGCTCTCGCACAGCTGAAGTTAAATTCAGAATTATTCCACATGTTCTCAAATGTGAAAAAGTAAAGGCATGCCCTGGGGGACAAATACCTGGAAGCTCCTAGGTCAGTGACTTCAATTCCTTGCTGCCATATTTCTCTTATCAGAGGCTAGAGCCCCCCCTCCCAGTGGAGGGGCTCCCACTGAACTGACTCAGATACATTCTCATTGGCAAGAGGCAAGAACCCCCCTTCCTGTGGAGGTGCTCATGCCAAACTGACTCCAGACATAAGTCTCTGGTGTTTTGGGAGTTTTCAGCAGCTCCTGATTGATTCAGTTGTCTTTCCTAAAAATTAATATTCATCAGGCTCCCTCGATGGCTGATTAGCTCCTTGTTTAGGCACCAACATTTGTCCCTGCTTTTCCCCCACAAGTCTCTGGCAAAATCCCAAAAGTCTCTGTCTGAAATTCTTGCTTTCCCATTGGCTGACAAATGGTCAAAGACTGCAAACATGGCTGTGTTTAGACCCTGTCCCCAAGCAGTCCAACAGTGTCCTCATTTCAAAGTTCTGGTGCAGCCAGTATAAACATTTTATTTATTTAATTTCCCAATGGTTTAAAAATGGACACTGTGCCCTACAAAGTGCTTTCATTATTTTACATTTATGCACTATGCTTAGACTGTCACTGCTGCTGAAATATGCAGTCCCTAGGCAGTAGACAAATTCCCTCATGAATATGAATGCCAGCTCTCATTAATATTCATGAGTGGGACCTGAACACCAGCACGATTGGTGTTCTCTAATTAAAATGCACAGAGGCCTCTCAGTGGCCTTGTTCAGGCCACCGGCCCCTGACCTGCTCCAAATGGGGACTGAGAATCAAAAGATAGCCCCTTGGTTTACCACTACGGCAGTAAGAAAATGAATTTGTGCTTCTGCACATGTGCAGGATGCTGATTGCTTTGGAGAGCAGAGAGGAATGCATTGCCTTGCTATTCAGCTCCTCTGGCCCCCACCCAGAGACCACCAGGAGAAGCAGGGGCCAGACAGAGGCTTTTTGGCACAACTGGGACTTGTGTTTTGGCGGTGTCAAACCGGGGAAATGGGGGGACACCTGGAGTCAAACAGGAGGTGGCTTAAAGGTAAGCTCTCACAAAGGGGTTGCAGAAGCTATACAGAACTCCTGTCTGAAGGTTGTAGAGATCACCAAGAGTGTGAATTCCAGCACTTTTCCAGTTCTTCCAGTTAATGGAATAATCTGCAGTGGACAGAGTGGGATTATTCCACAATGGAGAGAATCAATACATCTAAAATGACCATCCCAAGGTTTGAGAATGTTTTTTATTCCAGATCTGACAAGTATGTTAAAGGCAAGGTGAGGCTTTTGATTTAAGCACCCAATCTGGAAAGAGCAGCGCTGAGTGGGTAGGAAGCCCTGTTTGAGCCTGTTCCAGAAACATCCAGCTGGGAAAATAGTCTGAATGAGCAGGATTTAGACATGAAACATCATGTCTCAGGACTACCAGTTCTTGCTGGAGTCTATCACTGGGAAGGCCAAACTCCCCTTCCCTCCAGTGTCTAGTCAAAGTACTGATTTTTATTTTAGGAGTTTTTGTGTTCCAAACAAAGGATGACATTCTCCTGGCAAGGGTTTAAAGAAAGATGCTGGCAGCTGGATAGGGAGATCAAACAAAATGTAGATATCTTGGACAATTCAATTAATTTTAGGGCATTAACCCAGCCCCAGGCACAGCATAAGGGTTTTCAACTACTCAGATCTGTGGACATTTTCTCCAACTTTGAGGCAACATTGTCAGAGATGGCATTTGAGACTGTTGCCTTAATTTGGATTCCCACACAGACCACCCTTCGGTGTCCACTGGTAAGGGTAGGGAGAGAACATAGACTTTTTACAGATGGGCATGAGGGGAAGGACCAGTGATTTTGTGTCATTTAATTTATACCTGGATTGGTGGACATAAGTCCTGAATGATATTATCACGTGCTGGCAAACTGTTTGAAATATCACTCAGGAATAAGGTGATATTGTCTGCAGACAGGGACATTTTTTGTTATCACCCCCAACAGAATTCACAGAAATGCAGGAGAAGCACAAATATTTTGTACTAAGGGTTCCACCACCAGAAGAAAGAGAGAAGATGACAGTGGGCATCCCTGACAGGTACCCCTATAAATATGGAAGGATTGAGAGATAACTGGAATGGTGAAGACCTGGGCTGAGGGTTCAATATACAGGAGCTGCACTAAGTCTATGAAGTGGGGAAGGAATCCAAAGTGGGAGAGTGTGTCAAATAAGTAAACCCACTCCACCATTTAAAAGGCTTTTTCTGCATCCTATGACAGGGTTCTATGTGATAACGGTGATTGCAGAATAGTGATCGCTGTTTAGGCAAGTGTACATCACTGAAAATAAATTACAGTGATGTACACTAGCAGCAATGAGAAAACCGGTGACTGGTTTTCTGTTGTGCAGGGGGCTTCACCCCTGCAACCCCCTACTAAAGGATTCTTAACTCCACAGGGGTGCATGTTGAGGGGGGAGTGTAAAACTTGAAAAAAAAAACATACCTGATGCAAAAACAGTCACGCCCAGAACCAAACCCAGCACCCTCCCAAACCCAGCCTGCCACATACCCATCATGCCACACAGCCAGCTCAGCAGTCCATCACTGCAGTACATCCCACAAACCCTCCCTCCCCTTCTGCCCATCACACGGCGTGATACCCCCCACACACACGCACCTAAACATAGCGGCATCCCATTGCTATATTTGCTTACTGCAAATCTGGTCAATATCCTGCCAGGTGGCCCTGTGCACAGGCGCCATGATTGCGTCGCCCTTTTTGAAAGTGCTCAGTCGTGGTCACCCTGCACATGGGATACCCTATGACAGGGTGACAGTGGATTCTGAAATTCATGATACTTTCCAAAGCAAGTCTAGCAGCCTCTGACAGCTATCTGCCCCTAGTCATCCAGGGACAAAGCCCACTTGGTTCTGATGGATTATGATGGGCATAAGGGGGTCCAGATGGTGCACCAGTACTTTAGTGGATATTTTGGCATCCACAGTAATTAGTGATACAAAATCATACTGGAAACTACAGCTGTACAAGGGCCGAATATTATTTTCTGAATACAACAAATAATGGGCAATCTGAATATTTGGGACCAAATACTGAATAGCCCACTATTCGAGTAGTATTTGGTATTTGATTGGGGGGTGTTAAAAAAAAAAACTTTTCCCCACTCCTGGCCACCATCCTAGTTATTTATAACATTAAATCCCACTTTAAGTGTCTTATTTAAAAAATTGGCCTTATTGGTTATTTTATTGCTTGCTCCACCAGGCGCTAACACTGACACTAGCTGTCTTCATGTTCAGTTCATCCTAATTCTCCCACCCTAGCTCAAAGCCTCACAGTGTTACTGAAATGCCCCCCTCCCATTTGCCAAGACTGATGAGCTTGGGGGGGCTGGCTCAGGTCTTGTACTTCAGTAGTGGTTCCACCTATTATCTCAGTTGGACACATACATCCCCCATAGTGTGGACTCATCTCTTGCCGGCTGCCACCTGCCACTCATTCCCTAATGCTATAGACAGTGTTATAAGAGAGTAAGCAGGAGGTTAACTATCATGAGGGAGGGGGTGGGTTATTAGTATCATAGTGACACTTGCTATTTACTCTCTTATAACACTGGCTATAGCACTAAAGAGTGGCAGTAAGGCAAGAGAAAAGTCCATGCTATGGGGTTGGGTCCAGCTGAGCTAGCTGGGAATTGAAGTACAAGCCCAAGTTCATGAGTCTTGGAAAATGGGGGGGCATTTCAGTAACACTGTGAGGCTTTCGGCTAGGGAGGGGAATTAGGTCAAACTGAACTTGAAGACAGCTGGTGTCAGTGTCAGCTCCTGGTGGAGCTGGCAATAAAATAACAAATAATGCCAATTTTTAAATTGGACAGAGAAGGGGGTATTTAATGTTATAAACAGCTAGGATAGTGGCTGGGACAGTGGCCAGGAAGGGGAAAGAGGTTTTTTATTTTAAACAGCCCCCACCCATCAACCGAATCTATGCAAAGTCAATGCTTTTTCTTTAAGCAGGACTTGTTTTGAATTGTGTCTGTGGCAGGTACAAAATCAAACTGCATACAGATTTAGACTTGTGGGTGGGGTTGGTAGCCAACAGCCATTTTAGTTAATTGTTTCACTTTGCATTGGGAGCTGGAAGATGCAGAAGCTACAGTATGTGTTCCTGGGGACTAAAGGGAAGTATTTATTCTTGTAGTTTGGTTAGCTTGTAGTTTGGTCTGGTTAGCTTGTACTGGGAGGAGGACTTGTGGCCTGTTTCTCCCACCCCTCACTGCCACCCCTCACTGCCAGCACTATTAAATAAGCAAGTGGATCACTCTCAGTAGTGGTTCTACCTATTAGGAAGGGGCAGGAGGCAGAGTAATTTAAAGGGGGTGAAATCTTGTTTAAAGTCTTAAAGAAATATTGATGCAAATGTAATGGTTGTGCATTTTTTCTTTTCTGAGGTAAGGGTTATTCTGGGGACAATGTTTTGACAGAAATGCCGATTTACAGTTCTTAAGTAATATGGATGCAGTTGTAAAGATCTGTGAAATATTTAGAGCCCAGGGAATACAGGGAAGATGTGGAGGCCAGGTCAAGGAGGCAGCTGGATGAATGGGAGGGAAGAGTGGAGGGGTAGGGATGACTGGGGTTGGGGGCACTGGGAGGATGGGAGGGTTGTTAGCTGCAATGGGTGTGGGGAAGCACTGTTTCTGGGAACCTGGTGGAAGGTGGGGGGTTGTTCAGTGTCCAGGCTGGTCAGACAGCTTATGCTGGAGATAGAGAGCTTGAGATGCGAACTGGTGGGGGGGGGGGGCATAAATGAGAAGGTGAGGAGGAGATGGGGCAGAGGGGCAGAAAGGGCTCCATTGCAGGACAGACCAGGCTGCCAAGGCCCAGAAGGGGGTGCTTGGTCAGGGGGACCAAGTCCACTGGGTCCAGGAAGCTCTGGAAGGGGGTGTTGGCAGGTGGTAGGGAACATGGGCAGACAGAAAGGAAGTAGAAAAGAGGTACAAGGTAAACAGAGGCAGGGAGGGATTACAGGGGAAGACTGGGGCAGGAGATTGGAGACAAAAAACAGGTGCGCAGTACTCGCTGATGAAACAGAGCAGGTGGTTGGGGAAGGCACCATAGAACAAGAGTCAGGGGACCAGGAGGGAAGGGGAAAATACTAACATGCTAACAAACTAGACGCCAGCAGAGAAGGCCTCTTGGTCTATCAAGTCTGCTTGTGCTTCAGCACCCTGTTTGGGTACCGTAGTCATCTATCTGGCTCCTTCCCCTGTTACTCCTTCCCCAAACCCTCCCCTCAGGTAAGCCATCCTCTGCTTCACTCCTTGCCTATACCTATCCTGCCCTTTCTTGAACCCCTCCACTGTAGCTGCCTGGACCATCTCCCTGGGCAGCGCATTCCATGGTTCCACCATTCTCTCGGTGAAGTACCTTCTCCTCCTTCCCCCCTAAACCTCCCACCCTCAATCTTCCAACTGTGTCCTCTGGTGACACCACCCTCCTTCTGCTGAAAGATCCCATCTTGGCTTACCTTATTTACTCCCTTGAGGTACTTGAAGACCTCAATCATGTCCCCCCTGGTCCCTCCTCTCCTCCAGTGAGAAAAGGTTGAGCTCCTCTAGCTGCTCCTCATATGTCATGTCCCCCAGGCCCTGGATTATTTTGGTCACCCTCCTCTGAACCATCTCCAGGAGTTGGATGTCCCTCCTTAGGTGCAGCCTCCAGAACTGCACACAGTACTCTAGATGTGGTCTAACCATGCTGTTGTACAGTGGCAAAATCATCTCTTGATTCCTAGAGGTTATCCCCCTAGCAATGCAGCCCAGCATCCTAATTGCCCTGACCGCAGCCCTCCTGCACTGCTCAGAATTATTCATGTTAACATCCACCAAGACTCCCAGGTCTCATTCCCCTGCTGTGGTCTGCAACGTGTCCCCCCCCCCCCCAGGGTATACACATAGTTGGGGTTATCCAGCCCTAGATGTAGCACCTTGCACTTGGAGGAGTTCAGTTTCAATTTCCAGGTGCAGGACCACCTGTCCAGAGTATTCAGGTCCCCTTGCAGGGCCAATTTTCCCTCCTCGCCTTCCACCACTACCACCAGCTTAGAGTCATCCGCGAAGAGACTCATTTTGCAGCCAATACCTTCTTGGATATCGGAGATGTAGGCATTAAACAGGAGTGGCCCCAGAACTGATCCCTGTGGGACCTCACTTATGACCTCCCAGGGAGATGATACCTCCCCCGCATCACTACCCACTGAGTGCACCCAGAAAGCCAAATTCCAGTCCACCTAACCATCAATGGGCCTACCCCATCCTACCCAGCTTCACCAGCAGGCCATTGTGAGGGACTGAATCAAACGTCTTGCTGAAGTCCAGGAACAGTACATCCACCTGTCTCCCCCTATCGAGTGCTGATGTCACCCACTCATAGAATTCAACAAGGTTAGTTTGACATGACCTACCTGACAGAAACCCATGCTGGTGGTCATCCAGATACCCCATCTCCTCCAAGAAACACCCAGCCTCTCCTTAAGTATGTTCTCCATTATCTTGCCCACCACCATTGATGTCAAACTGATGGGTCTATATGTTCCTGGCTCTTCTTTTGATCCCCCTTTATGTATGGGCACAACATGCGCCTGCCTAAAATCCCTTGGCACATTCCCCGTCTGCAGTGACATGTTAGAGTTCAGCCAGTGGCACAGTCAACTCCCACAGCACTCTGGGCTGAATAGGATCAGGCCCCAGAGATTTGTCAGTTTTTATGGACTTGAGGGCTTCCCACACACGACCGATAGGAATATCAGCATCTGCCCCCTGCTTTAGCAGAACCGGCCTGACGTTGCACCCCTGGACAACCTCCCCCAGCAGCTTGTTCTCCAGCAGGTACCCCAATAAGCAGGTCTGCTCCCTTCTGTGTCCTGCAACCCCCTTTCTGGGAGTTCCCCAGCCTCCTCCCTAGTGAACACCAAGGCGAAGTACTCATCTAGTACCTGCGTCTGCTCTCCACCCCCTTCCACCCACCCCCATCTGACCTCAACTACTAAGCTGGCCCTTGACCTTCCTCCTCTCCTCAATATACCTAAAGAACCCCTTTTCCCCACCCCATATCCCCTGCACCAGCCTCTGCTCCTTCCAGGTCTTTGTCTCCCTCACCACTCTGGAGACGTGCCTGGCTGCAAGGCGATAGGTCTCCCTATCCCTCTCTCCTCTCTCCTCTCTCCTCTCATTTTTTTGTACCTATTATAGACAGTCTTCTTCCTCATCACCTCCTGGACCTCCTTGGTCCACCAACATGGTTTACAAGACCTACCACCCTTATGCATCACCCTTGCACAGGTCCTGGTGGCCTCCTGAATTCCTTGCTTTATGATCTCCCACCTACCTTCAACGTCCATACCTAGTTTTATCTTCTGCAAATGTCCATAGAGTATGTCCCTCATGCTTCTAAAGTCTGACCCCCAAAAATCCACTATCATCATCCTTGAACTACCCCCCCTGCCAATTCAGCCAAAACGAGACTGTCATGGTCACTCTCAGCCAGGGGTTCTCCCACAACCAGATCCCGTATCAGGTCCCCATCTTCTAAGACCACATCCAGGATACTATCCTCCCTCGTTGGGTCCATCACCTGCTGATTTAATAACACGTCCAGGAAGCCATCCAGCAGCTTCTGCTCTCTGGTTACAGTGGACCTCATAGTTCCCCAACCGGTAGCTGGCATATTAAGGTCCCCCTATCAACATCACTCCTTCCCCTTTCAGTCCACACTGACCCTTAATATTAGGCAGCAGTACCTCCTCCAGGTCCTCTGCCAACCCTGGGGGCCTATATACCACCCCATCTTATTCCTCCCTCCCACAGGGTTTCACAAGGTGACCCACAAGACCTCCACGCTGCCATCTCCTTCCTCCACTCTAATAATCTCAATGTTATCCCTAATGAACATAATTGCCATTCCTCTCCCTTTGCCCACCTTTCTATCCTTCCTAAGCACAAGGTACCCACTCAGATTAAGATCCCAGTCATGGCCAGGGGTGGCCCAAGTCTCAGTGACCGCAGCCACTTCCACTCCCCCCCCACAACCAGCATGGCCTGGAACTCAGGCATCTTATTCCCCAGGCTCCTGGCATTTATTAAAACCATCCTCCAACCCTTTTCCCCACCCCCTTAACCATCTCTACTCTGGATCCTACATACTTCCATCCATCTCCCTCTCCTAGGGTACCTTCCACCCCCCCTTTTCAGGGTTTAGAGCTAGTTCTACCTACGGTATGGATGGCAAGATCAGCCCTGCATTCCATCCTTTCCCCCTTCACAAGTTTAAACCCCATCTAGCCTGAATGAAATCTGCCATCCCCCACTTGAGAACTTCCTTTCCTACTGGATTTAAGAGGGTATAAGGTGAGAGGGAAGACTGTGGGGTAGAAGTGGGGAGTGGCAGGGATGCAGGTTGAGTTAGCGCAAACACACTAAATAAAGGGGGAGGAAGGCCAAAACATGTTGGAAGGGGGGCAGGGGGAGTCACAACACAGGGAGCAGTGGGATGGGGTACACGTTGTGGAGGGGAGGGGTTGTGGAAAGGAGCGAGCACAGAAGGCATGTAGGAGGAGAGCAGGTGGAGGTGCAATTGAAGGAGAAGGGAGGAGGAAAAGGGCAGTGTATGGAAGGAGAGGACACTGAGGAAAAGGGACTCATAGGAGGGCAAAACATGAGAGAAGTGCACGGGATGGGGCAGTGAGTACTTGTATTGGGGATTCTATGCTCAGGGGGTGAGATGGGGAAGTAAGGGAACAAGAGCAGAATCTGGGTGGAGTGTATGGCAGGTATGACAGTGGGGAGAGTAGGGCAATGCATTCAGAAATGTGTGAAGAAGGTAGGAGGGGAGCCTCATATCATTGTGCACCTAGAAACAAATGACCTAGAGGGCAGTACAGTGGAAGAAGTATAGGAGAGGTTTAGAGAAGTGGGAGGTATCTGCAGTTGGGTGGGAAGCTCAGTGATGTTCTGCAAGGTACTCCCAGTACCTAGGGCAAGCACGGTGAGGAAGCTAAGAATACAGGAGTTTAATGGGTGGCTGAAGGGGTGGTGTGCAGAAATGGGGTATGGGGTGGTAGGGAAGAGGGGTGAGACGTGGAACAATAAGGGGCTTTATGCTAAGAATAGGCTGCATCTCAGCATTGAGGGTATAAGGGCATTGAGACAGGGGCTGGAGAAGTACATTAAAAAAAACATAGATTTAAACTGAGGAGGGGGGAGGGATGAGTTATATAGCAGGGAAGGGGCACCTTCCATGGGAGACCAGAAGGCATCTCCCCCAGAGATGGAGGAGGACAATGAGAGGAAGCTATCAAGACAAAAGTGGAAGGGGGAGAGACATGAAGAGGAGAGGTGGGGCACAAGGTGGACTGTAGTATCCTTGAATGCAAGGAGCTTAGCAAACAAGGTAGCAGAGTTCCAGGCAATGATGGCAGAGGGAGAGGTAGATATTGCCACCATCTCAGAGACCTGGGCCATCCAATATCTTGACCGGGATCTTATGATCCTGGGTTACAAGGTGTTTCACAGGGACCGGGAGGGGGGAAGGGCTGGAGGGGTGGATATTTATGTCAGTGAGGGGATACTGTGTACCAGGGAGGAGAGGGATGAGGGGAGGCCAGCAGCCATATGGGTATTGCTCCAAAGTCCTAAAGGTAAGAAGCTCAGGAGGGGGTGGTGTACAGGCCACCCTCACAGAGCGAGGAGGTAGATAGGGAGCTGGGGGAGCAAATCAGAAAGGTCAGTGGCAAGGGAAATACAGTTATAGTGGGAGACTTCAACCTACCTGGGGTTGACTGGCAGACAGTACCTACAGCACATGCCAGGGAACAGGTGCTGCTGGAGGCTATCCAAGATAGCTACCTAGTGCAAGGGGTGATGGAACCTACTAGAGAGGGGAACATACTGGATTTAGTTCTAACAAGTAGTGATAAACTCCAGGATGTGGTAGTACAGGACCCTCTAGCAGAAAGCGACCACTGCTCAGTGTGGTTCCTCCTCAACACAGGGAGGGAGTTGGCTAAGACCAGGACAAGAGTGTTGGACTTCAGGAAGGCAGATTTTGCCAGAATGGGTAGCATCCTAGAGGGGTATTTAGTTAAAATTAACCCATTGATGGATCTGAACAGAAGTGGTCAATCATTAGGAAGGTGCAGAATGAGTCCACGAACACGTGTCAAATCTCAGAGTAAGCAGTCCAGGTCCAAAAAACCTAGCTGACACAGCAAGGAAGTGGTGTGGAAGGTGAGGGGAAAAAAGACAGACCTTCATTAAGTTCAAAAATCGGGGCACGAGGAGGATAGAGAGGTGTTCACAAAGGCATCTAGGGAGTAGACCAGGTCAATCAGGGCAGCCAAGGCAAGAAAGGAGCTGAAGTTGGCTCAGGGGATCAGAGAGGGGGAAAAGGGGTTCTTTAAATACATAATGGAGAAGAGGAGCTATAGATATGACATTGTTAGGATCAAGAGGGATGGGGATGGGCAGAACAAGGGAAGAACAGGCAGAGGCACTCAGTGAGTACTTCTGCTTAGTGTTCATAAAAGAAAGGGATGGTCCAATACCGCAGGGGACAGGGACAAGGGTGAAGGGGAAGGCAGAGATAACAGATGGTGTTATCCAAGAGGATAGAGTTCTGAAGGGCCTTAAAGCCTTGCAGGTGGACAAGGCACCTGGACCAGATGGGTGTACAACCAAGGGTCCTGAAGGAACTGGCAGAGGTGTTGGCAGGCCCTCTGATGGACCACTTCAACACCTCCTTGGAGATGGAGACGGTACCCAGGGGCTGGAGGAAGACTCACATGATGCTCCTTCACAAGAGTGGACCCAAGGAAAAGCCAGACAAGTACAGACCAGTAAGCTTGACTTCCATAGTGGGGAAGTTGATGGAGACCATTCTAAACACACTCTCTTCCCCTTCTGTTATCACAACTCTGTGTACATTTGCTTGCTTCCTCTGCCTCCTACGATACCAGAGTTACATGCAAGCTCTTCCTCCTATGAAAATGGACTACTTCCACCTCATCCAATCTCTCTTTCATACTGCTGTTGATTCTAAGCAATGGCACTTTACAAAGTGATATGCTGGTTCCCCTGTCCCGTATCACTATCGAGCAAAATATCCATTATGACCCCGGCTTTATCACAGGAAATTTTAAACTGTTAGCTAAGGGTCACTGGTCCTGCCACTGGCTCCTGCTGCCTCCACAGGGGTGGCTTACCACTGGGGTCTCTGCCTCATATTCCACCCTAATTACTCCACTTAAGTTCATGGTACTGTGCTTGGAACACAGAAGGTGCCTCAGATCCAGAAGATCCAATAAGCTTTTTCACAAACAACTTAAAGGAAGCTTGCTCAGAATCATCCTACTTTTACTGCTTATGTCAGGCAACGTTCACCCTAATCCTGTCCCTGCTGGATATGCAGCCACACACTACCACCCTAAAAAATGAACTATTAGGTCCTGGATACCTTCTCCTGACTCCTGGACATACTCATACTCTATGAAAGGGCACCTCACATATTGTCCCCAGGACCACAGGCCTAAATATCCCTCCTTAGTCTGGCACGTCCATGGATTCCTTGCCCACCACATCTCCTCTGAAATGCTGATGTCAGGGACACAGCAATGCTCAAGAAGCTACAGACTCCTTCTGAACCACATTACCTTCCTACTACTGCTACTACTAATGCTATCGGATAACATACACCCCAATCCTGGCCCTCCTCACTCTCAGGACAGCTCACAACCAAAATCTACAGGACTAACCATTGCCACCTTAAACATCTGCAGTCTGCTGCCCAAACTGGACAACCTAAAGGTATGGATTATCAAACATAACTCCAATATCCTCTCGATCGTGGAAACTTGGCTATCACCCACGGTACTGGACTCTGCCATTATGCTGCCTGGATACACCCTTTTTAGGCAGGACCGTACCTCGAAGAAAGGAGGGGGTTGCATAGTCTAAGTAAAGGACACACTTCAGGGGCATATTCTTCCCCTCCCCAACAGAAGCACCAATCTGCAAATGCAACCCATCAAAATACTACTGGGCGCTCACAACAAGGCACTTACAATCCTCACAGTCTACATCCCACCTAAAACAACAATTCCTGGTGCTTGCTTCCTCATGGACTTTATTACCACCCTGCACCTAAACTCCGAGATCATTCTTCTCAGGGATTTCAATATCAGTTGGCCCTCTCCGGCAGCTGCCACATTGAGAGAAGCTCTAGCGACTATCCACTTTTCCCAGATGATGACAACCCCAACTAGGGTCACCTACAAAACTGGTACTAGTGCACTGCTGGACTGGATCCTCTCAAACTGACCAGCCCACATCACCAACACCACTGTCCTCCCTGAATCACTGAGTGATCATTCACCCGTAACCTGCACCTGGCAAAACAACTTCAGCAAGCCCCCGCCCAGAACCATAACCAGCCATGTACTCCTCAAAGGGCACCTACCACAACTCAAGGCAGACCTTCAAGGCCTAGACTGGTCTGACCTACATGAAACAAATGACGTAGACATCTCACTCGGATGCTTTATCACAAAATTTAATGCCACTTGCGATAAACATGCCCCCCTGAAAACAAGAAAATCTGAAGCTCCCTGCAACCCCTGGATAATGCCAGAACTCCTGCTACAACTCAGTGCTCAGGACCAACTCTGGATAAAGCCATGCACACTTGATACAGCTGCCAATATCCAACTATATAGAAAAGCTAGAAAAAAGTGCACAAAAGCTATCCACCTAGCAAAATGCTCTTACAATAAGGAAGCTCTCTCCAGCTCCTGGAACTGCAGCAAATCTTTCTGGGCCAGCATCAGTGATATTACTGGCAAGGATTCCAAAACAGCCCCCTCCATGCTCCTGGTCAACGATGTACCAACAGTGGATCCACTCCAAATAGCAAATGTCCTAAATACTGCAGTCACAATCCTAAGTGGAGTGTTCCCAGCAGACTACTTTGACCCTCCAGTCCAGAAGCACCCAGTGGGTGATCAATCCCCTATGGGGAACAGTCTGATTTTTTTACTTTTTTTTACTTTAAAGAAGTCAGCATGACTGAGGCTAGAAGGTACCTTGAGAAGGCGCTGGGCAAGTTGAGGCATGGTGGAGGCACCCTGGACCTTCATCACTATGGCACTTGCAGAAGTACTAAGCCCCCTGACCACCATCATCAATCTATCCCTCCACCACTCTGTTCCCCCAGCTCTGGAAGTTGGCTTCCATAACACCAGTTCACAAAAGTGGAGACCGGGCACTACAGAACAATTACAGACCTATCTCCATACTCCCACCACTCTCCAAAGCACTTGAACGGATAGTGGCAGATCAGCTTGCGGAATACCTATGCATGCACCAACTCCTATGCCCAGAACAACATGGGTTCTGAGTGGGACACAGCACTATGACAACTCTGTTGGAATTCACTGGTTATATCCACCAAGCCATGGATCAAGGGCAGCTAGTGGGGGCTATCTTCATCGACCTATCGAAAGCTTTTGATACAGTTCACCACACACTCCTCCTTGAACAGCTAGCTAACACCGGTCTCTCTTCTGATACAGTTCTATGGTTTAAAAGCTATCTCGGCAATTGCTCACAGTGGGTCAAGATTGGGGACATTTTCACAAATAGCAAACCTGTTTGCTCAGGGGTCCCCCAGGGATCAATACTGGGCCCCTTCTCTTCAGTATCTTCTTAAACAAACTTCCAGGATCTTGCACCAGTCACATGATATTGTATGCTAATGATGCTGTCATTTTCACCTGCAACCCCCAACTCCCAACTACTTCAAAATGACCTCCAACTAGAATTTACTCTTGCTGCAACATGGTTTAAGGAGCACAGATTAATCCTTAATAACTACAAGAAAACTAAGACTATGATCTACTCCAGCACCCACAGCAAACACAAGACCTTCCCACTATCCATCCTGAACAACAGTGGTGATATGCTGGACCTCGTGCAGTACTTTAAGTACCTGGGTATCACCCTTGGGTCCACCCTGTCCTATGCACAGCATATAGACAACACAGCCAAGGCCATCGGTTCCAGAATCTGGATACTCCACCACCATAAGCACAGCCTTACATATTAAGCACTTAACATGGCCATCACCAGCTCAGTTGTTACCCTCGTTGAATATGGCCTAGCAGTTTATGGTTCTGCACCAGACTCAGCCCTCCATTGCATCTCTCTGGCCCTTAATAAGGCCTGATGACTCCTCACAGGTGCTGCAAGGCTTACTCACACCTGTGAGCTCTATTCACAGGCAGGGTGGCTCCAGCTAAAGAGCAGAGTTAAGTACTATACATGTCTACTGGCCCAAAAAATTGCACTAAATCTGATGCCACCAGGAGTCCAGAATCTGCTCAAGCACCATGTAAGTGCCAGGCTGACCAGAAGCACCCACAGCCAAATTTTCAGTGAACCTAGATGCCGCACTGCACAGAGTCAATGTATATTCTACTACCGTGCAAAACACTGGACCAGCGCCCTTCCTTCAGACATCTCTGATACCACAACCATTGGTGCTTTCAAGCGAAAGCTCAGGCAGCACCTTGCCACAGATGACAATTGTGACTCTGTTGGCCATTCATGATGACCAAAACAACTGTCCTGCATTTGGACCATCATAAAGCAGTAGCACTTAGTGTTCCACCAAATCCTAGGGGCACCTACCTCTACAGCAGTTCATTGTCCCACTCCCCCATCTACCCCCTCCCCTCCCCTCTGGGCACCCATTCCTCTCTCTGTCACTGCCTTCATGCCCCTGTCTGCTGCCTCCCAGCCACACTGTATAAAACCCTTCCTTAAATCTGTTCTGAACCCCTTACGCAGGCATACACTTCACTATGCTGCAGCTGTGCCGGTTCTCCACTCTTTCTCCCCCCACAAGTAGGCTTAACTTTCTGACACAGGCACCTTCTCACCAATGCCGAAGCAATGTCTAAATGTTATACCTTAAGTTAAATGCTATCCCAGTCTTGTAATCCGCACCAATTTATTGTCTACCTAGCTTGTAATGTATTGTTTTGTACCACTGCAATTTTGTACTTGCTTGTAATGTAATCCCTTGTATGTAATGCTATGCACCTGTTCACTTTCTTCTTGTAACTGATACGAAACCTACAAATGAGCATCCGTTCACATGTGTTCTCCAAGATATCATTAAATAAATAAAAAATAAAAATAAAGGAGAGGTTGATAACCTTTCTCGATAGTAATGGTCTACAGGATGAGAGACAGCATGGGTTTGTCTTAGGAAGACCGTGCCAAACTAACCTGATCAACTTCTTCAACTGGGTCACTAGGGTGGCTGACGAAGGCCACACTGTGGATGTCCTGTACCTGGACTTCAGCGAGGCTTTTGACTCGGTGCCCAACCGGAGGTTAACAAGCAAGCTGAGGGACATGTGGTGGGGGAGAAACTGGTGGGGTGGGTTGAGAGCTGGTTGCAGGGCAGACAACAGAGGGTAATTGTAAGGGGGGGGATATCCAAGCCAAGGACAGTAACAAGTGAGGTGCTGCAGGGTTCAGTGCTGGGCTCTGTTTTGTTCAATGTCTTCATTGGAGACATTGCAGAGGGGGTCAAGAGTAAAATCAGACTGTTCGCAGATGACACTAAGATTTATGCAAAAGTGGACAATGAGGAAGGGAGACAGGCACTCAGGGAGGATCTAGCTAAGCTGGAACACTGGTCTAGGGAGTGGCAGTTGGGGTTTAATGCTAAGAAGTGAAAGGTCATGCACCTTGGAGCAAGAAATCCCAGGACCAGCTACTGGCTAGGGGGAGTGCAGGTAACAGCTTCAGAGGAGGAAAGGGACCTTGGGGTAATAGTCACAGGGGACATGAAGGTATCAGCACAGTATAGGAGGGCAACAGCAAGGGCAAATAGGATACTGGGGTGTAGTGCCAGAGGGTTCACCTCTAGAAAGGAGGAGGTCATCCTGTCCTTGTATAGATCACTGATGAGGCCACACTTGGAGCACTGTGTGCAGTACTGGTGTCCATACCTCAAAAAGGATGTAAGATTACTGGAGGGGGTGCAGCACAGGGTTATGAACATAATCATGGGACTGTGGGAGTTGCCATGTGAGGAAAGATTGAGGGAGCTCAACATGTATTCGCTGGAAGAGAGAAGGGAAAGAGAGGACATGATAGAGACCTTTAAGTACTTGAAAGGCATAAATAAAGTCAGAGAGAGATGATTGTTCCACTTAAAGGGGGGAAGGGCCACTGGGAGCACAGTCTGAAGCTGGAAGGGGTAAGGTTCAGTAGGGAGATGAGGAGGCACTACTTTACAGAGAGAGTGGTGGTGAGATGGAATGCACTGCCAGAAGATTTAATTGAACTGAGAACAGTGGATAGCTTTAAGTGGGGTCCAGATAGAGTCAAGGGCAGAATTAGTATAGACAAGAACATGAAGGGCGGGACCAGGAAAGGGGAGGAAGGGAGGGGTTTGGGTGGAGCTGAGGCAGCTGTAGTAATATGAAACTAACAGCTGCACAACCAGGCAGACTTAATAGACCTGTGGGCCTTTTTCTGCTGGCAATTTCATAATAATAATTGTATTTATCAAGCGCAATTCAAATATCAAAGCGCTGTACAAAAATAAATAAGGCTCTAAAACAAGAATTAAAATCCAATGCACACAACCAGTTAATTATTCACAAAAATTCACAAAGGCAAGATTAAACAAGTGAATTTTTAGTACCTTTGTGAAGCTCTACATGGTCTGGCACTCTCAAACCCAACAAGGAAGAGAATTTCACAGGGTAGGTGCTACAAAAGCAAATGCACGAGCACCAGATGTTTCCGGCTTTACCCTGGGAACCTCTAGCAATCCCTCAACAGTGGAATGGAGGGGATGGAGGGGTGATAGGGGCAAAGAAGTTTTTGTAGGTAACTCAGACCCTGTTAGTGTAGGGCTCTGTAGTTCAGCAAGCTGATCTGGTGATCTGCCATTGCACTGGCAGACAGTGCAGTGCATGCAGCACAGAAGTGATATGGTTTTCTGCACTAGCTACAAAAGGTGGCTATCAACCCCTGGTAACCCTAGGTAGAGGGCATTACAGTAGTCCAGGCGAGAGGTCACAAAGGCACGGACCAAGGTTGGAAAGTCACCAGGTGGAGCCAGGTGCCTAATCAGAGCAATATTCCTCAGATGGTAAAACGAGGTCTTGACCACAGATGACACCTGAGACTTCAGGGTCAATCCCTCATTGAGAATAACACCCAAACTACACACCCATTCAGAGGTTCTCAGCTGGCAGTAACCCAGTCCCAGACCAGATGCTTACCCTGCTGAAGTCCTCTCTACCCGGTGACTTGGGTCCGCCACCAAAACCTCAGTCATGTCGGAATTCAGGTTCAGCCAGTTGCCAATCATCCGGTCTTGGATCTCGGATAGGCAGGAGTTAAATACCGAGGGTGCAACATCCTAGCTGGGTGCAAAGAACATGTACAGTTGAGTATCATCTGCATAGCAGTGAAAACTAAAGATGTACCATAGTCATATGTCAGTATGTTCATATCTGCTGAGCTACAGAACTGTGAGGAACAAATGCACCAACACTGTGCAGACTGTCAAATTGAACTATTTTATATCTAACCTTCAAAGTAACCTTGACTGTCCTGCAAAATTCTGGAAATTCATCCACTCACTTTTTGATCCTCCAACTCAGTCTGCACCGCCTTTCCTCAAGGTTAATGACTCACTGCTTTCTGACCCTTCCTCTGTTGATTCTCATTTCAATGAGTTTATCACCACTGTTCCCTTTTCCGCTCCCCACAAGTAATGGCTCTAACACCCTCCTCTTCTGCACCCTGCCCATCTCATTGCCTATCCTCTTTTGGTTTCCACTTCCCTACTGTTACTACTCATGAAACTCTGCTGGCCCTCTCCTGTATTAATCAGTCTGAATCCAGCCCAGATGGACTTGATCCCAAACTCCTTCACATCTCCACTCCTGCAATTGCTCTCCCATTAACTCAACTGTTTAGCTTATTGTTCTCTCAGCTTAGTCCCACAGGCTTGGAAGATTGCTGAAGATCTTCCTCTCCACAAAGGCAGGGACCCTGCTTCTCCTGGCAACTACTATCCTATTTCCCTCCTTCCCTCCCTTGCTAAGTTACAAGTAAAGCTAGTTTACTCTAGATTTTTTGACCATCTCAACTGCACCAATTTCCTCCCTCTGTTTCTGTTTGGCTTTCCTGAAGATCACTTCACTATCTCTTTTTTGCTATGTGTCACTGACTCCATCCTTTCTTGGATTGATTAGGTGCATATCACTGCTGCAATTTTCATTGATTTGGCAAAAGCCTTTGACTCGGTGTCCCATTCACTCCTTTTGGAGTAACTAAGCTTGACAGAACTCTCTGCTTCTAGTACAGACTGATTCAGGTCTTATCTAGCAGGTCGACAGCAGTCTGTTCAGGTTGGAGGCGTGTCATCTCCCTCTCTCACCATTCAGGCTGGAGTACCACAGGGCTCTATCCTGTGCCCTGTCATAGTTTACATTTTCTTAAATGATCTCCCCTCTGCTTGTGTCAACTCCCATACACATTTTCATGCTGATGATACAGTCATCTTCACCTCTAGACCTTCCACTGCCTCTGTGAAACTCCTGCTTCAGCAGGATTTCAATAGGGTACTGCACTGGTTCCAGATAAACCAGCTTAAATTCAACACTAAAAAGACAGTTTTTGTAAAAAACAAGAAAGCCACATTTATGAGTAAAAAGTTGCCAGAATTACATACTTTAATTTTGCATTAGAAAGCCCAAACATCTGTGGTGCCCACCACAAAAAAATCCAATGTCTCACACTTGCATACTTTAACAAGAAGGTAAAGAGCTCAACCAAGTGTAATTCTATTTACATCAACATCAACTAAAATTTGCAATTAATACACACAAGTGTAATAAGTAATCATTGTGACCAATGAACACACATAAAAACAAGTACAATAAAAGACAATAGTGATACAATTCATACATTACCATATTATTTCAGAAAGCTTTTGATACCCCGAAAAGCATTTTTCAATATCTACAGTCAGATCTGGTTAGTCCGTGTCCCTTTAATCCGTTTACCTCACTATCTGAAGCTCTAATTATCATTACCAAAAAAGTGCCATTATAATTACCTCAGTAATCCAGAAACCTTGCAGTCTGTAATCCATTAGTGGCTGCTACAGTCTATAGTCATTTAGCCCATTAGTTTACACCTCTTTCCTCCGATTCTGCGGTTAGCATGAGGTGCAAATGACTTGTGTTCACTACTTAATTAGATGCTGCTAATTCCTCCTGAAGCAATCTACATTCCCTAGTGCAATATCTGCCTGTTGACAATCTACTTAGAGGCTGATGAGGTGCTAATGACTTATGCTTTAAGCACCTCTCAATGGCTCAGTTGCTTTATAACCCCACTCCAGTTCTGACTCCTCAAACAATGGCAGTACTCCCAGCTAAAGAGAAACATGTCAGGAGTGAAATCACAATATCACAAAAGTGAGACCTATGTCTCTGGAAGCAATTCAACCCATCAGCCACAACGCAGGATATGGTCTCCTATGCTGCCGAGGCTTATGGACCTAAAATCAGGACCAGCACATGCAGTGATATATGGAGGGCAAGGGAAAAGTGGCTGGCTGCTTCCAGCAATTCAAAATCACTTACCCATGTTCACCTGGGACAGCATAATGATGTGGAGACAGCACTAAGTCTATGGGTTACTAAAATGAACAGCCCAGGTGCTGCTGTGTCTGACACAGTGGTTGTGGAAAAAGTAGAGTATTTGGTGAGCAGATGGGTGTAACTGAATTTGAGTAAAATGTACAAAAGTTTTTATTGTTCAGAATATATGCTTTATAAAACTTCACATTGTCAATAACAATAAATAAAGTAATGTATATAAAATACATACCAATTTATCTGACTTTAAATAGACAATATGGAATAAAATCAGATCTACATGAGTCTATAGATAACAGATGGAGCTACTACAATTTTCATAATTTCAGTCTTTTTAAATAATTCACCGAATGTTGAAGTACATTAATATCATTTATAGTAAAAAGGTCCTTAATAATCTGAAGTTTATCATGTGGTGGTTTGTAAAACTTCAAAATAGGGCCAAGCCAATATTTATTGGTCTCTCATATCTGGAACAACATAATAGCACATGTTCCAAGTCATCTTTAATTATTAAATCACAATTGCAGAAAGGATTCATGACCTCGGCTCTTTTTTGTTTATAATAAATAATTGGCCTTATATATTTCCAATTTAAATCTTATCAATAACTTTCTATCATCTGGTTGAATTAGCTTAAGAATATGGATCGACCCCATGTTGTGATTTAATAATCTTAACCCATCTGTAATTTTTGCAAATTTTTATTCTAACCTCATCTTTCCTTAAGGTGGAGTCACAAACCCTTTTCCCAATGCACTCACTTAGAATTCAGGTATTCAAGGGGGTGGATTCAAGGCTTTAAGAAGAGGCATGGTCTAACCAACAAGGTGTATCATGGTGAATCAACATGCACTGATCAAAATGCAGTGGTTTCAGAGCGTATTCAGCCATGGGAAGTCCTTGCAGGCTTTTCTGTATGGGACACTTACAACCTTGATGAGAGGGTCTCATTTTGCCGTTTGGGTCCAACAGCTACACTTTTCTCCACTCCTATTTCAGGGACACAAAAATCAAAAGATAGACGAACTGTTGCCCTGTGTTGTAATACTGAAGACAGTCGCAAAGTTAAGCCCTTTGTGATCAATAATTAATAAAAAAGTGTTTTACAGGTGACTTTGACCCAGAATTGTATGCCCGTTATCAAGCAAACACGAATGCTTGGATGACTTCAGGTTAATTTAAAGAATGGGTAACAGATTTCAACCGCAGCATGTGGCTGCAAAGACGGCATGTCATCCTGTTAGTGGACAGTGCCACTAGCCACACTGTGTCCTCCAATATCTCAAATGTAAAAGTACACTGTTTGTCCCCGACTACCACAGCCTACATTCAGCCCATGGATGCAGGTATTATTAAAAATGTCAAATGCTTTTATTAAAAGGAGCTTTGCCGGCATTTTATTTCCTTTGCAGAGGCTGGAAACAACATGAAAGTTATTGTAAGGCAGGCACTGTTGTTTCTACACTCATCATGGAGGTCTGTTAATGAAACCATAATAAAAAAAATTGATGGCAATATGTTGAGATACTGCCAGACACTAATTTGCCTAAAACACAGAACGAGGAGCCAGTTCTGCCAGCTGCAGAAATTATGGAGTTGCAGGTTTTAATCCAGTGCCTGCCTGCTTCGTTTGCAAGGTCCGTAACAGCACAGCAATACATTGCCACTGAAGATGAGGTTGAGACAGCACTAACACTCAGAAATGAAGATATCCTTGACATAGTGTGCTCAAAATACAACAATGAGGGGATGAGGACGAGGATTTACCTGACTCACAGGATGCACTCTCAGATGCCCCCCTCCACCAGTTTCAGCATCTGTGAATTTCAACCATGTGAACTCTCTGCTGTGCTATCTTGAATAGCACTCTGCTGAAGATGCCAGAAAGCACACGACTCCTTGCTCAATTTAAAAAAAAAATTCATTTCTGCACAGTTGATTGGGACTAAACAAAAACACCACTGAATATTTCAATGACATTGTTTGAAATTAATGTTATGTCTGTCCATCTGATTTTTGTTTAATTTTTATGTGGCAAATATCCATGTCAAGTTGTCAGCTTTTTGTTGCCTGTTTATTCATTGTTTAGTTGTTTTAGTTGTCTCTCCTTTACCAAACCAAGGAACAGAAGCTATGTCCCCAAGCCGTTACCAAATGAAGCTGCTCACTGCCCACCCTCCCTGACAAATGACAGTGCAGAGCTGTGCTCTACACAAGCTGTCTCCCAAAAACAAGCAGCTCAAATCTCTGCCTAAATTTAGTTATCCTTCACAGCAGCACCTTACCTCCCTGCCCAAGTTCAGCAGCACATTCCCAAATGAGCTGTCTCCCCAAGCCATGTTCCGCTGCACATTACCAAAAGGCAGTAGAGGCAGTATAGTGCAGTGGTCTAAGGCTCTGAGCTGCAAATCTGGTGACATCCAGCAGACCAGACCTGGGTTTGAATCCCACAGCTTCCACTTGCATACTGTGTGACCCTGAGCAAGTCACTTAACCTCCTTGTGCTCCCAGGTCGCTCCTGTAAAAAAGCTTTCACCTTAGTGTGCTATACCTGGTTAAACAACTAAAAAAAAAAAAAAAGAAGCTGCTCACATCTCTGCTGTACTGCCCACCCCCCAATGTAAGACAGTGCAGAGCTATGCTCTATACAAGCTGTCTCCCTGAAACAAGCTACTCACATCTCTTCCCAAGTTCAGCAGCACATCACCTGGCAATGTTCAGCACTCCACTATTGTGTCGCTGACACAAACAACTCCCTCCCTCCTTCCCCAATTCAATTTGTCAGCAGCACCTTACTTCCCCAAACAAAACTGCTCACATCATTGCTGCCCTCCCTCCCTGATGTAAGACAGTGAGGAGCTATGCCAAACCGTGCTGTACAGTATTTTTAACAATGGTCTATTTTTAACAATTTTAACATATACTGCATTTAATGTATTTAAACAAAGTTTTAAATGATGCAGATAAGCAATTTTTATTCAACACACAATAAACTTTTTTTGCACTGGTGAATGTCTAATTACTGCAGGTATGATTTGTCCATAGCTTTGCAATCCAGTTGTATTATGTAGATCGTGAACGTGTTCAGATTAACCAGGTCTGACTATATATAGATCCAAATTCCAGGATTTGTAATGCCTTCTTTCTGCAGAGTATTTAAATATTATAACAGGGCACCATCCCATATACACATTTTTGGTACGTTTAGCTCAGTATATTTTGGAGTTTAACATCTTTAGCTTTTTGGGGAACAGTATCTTCAGACAAGTGCCACTGCCTTGGGTGCCACTTTTGCCCCAAATTTTGCTAATTTGTACTTAGGTCTGTGGGAGGAGCATTATGTTTAAGACCCCGTGCAAACTCTTTTCTGGATACCATTTGCCTCTTTTGCCATTATATAGACAATATATTGATGGTGTGGCTGGGTACAGCTGACTAACTCCAGCAATTCATGTGGTATTTGGAATCTACCAACTAGAACCTGCATTTCTCAGTGACACATAGCATTACTAGTATTCCTTTTTGGATATAATACTTATCAAGAATGCGGAGTATGGCATTCATGCAACTTTATACCAAACATCCACTGATTGTAATGCCATTTTGATGTTGGGTTCATGCCATCCCCAGCACACCATCAATAACATACCTATCGATCATTTTGTTGTGAACACAGCGAAATTGCAGCATGGACTCTCATTTTGAGTCTAATGCAGAGGATATGGTAAATAGATTCAAACAGGAGGGTCACAGCCATGAATCCATAGACAGGGCATATCAAAGGGCCAGTGACACTAATAGTGAGGAATTTTTGGCTACAAATGAATCAAGTACTAGAACCTATAGTCCGAGATGTAATTTTGTCACTACATTAAACACAAGATCTAGTGCTGTAGAAAATATCATTTGGGAAAACTTGTCTATTTTACAAAATGAGCCCAAGACTGGTGAGTGAATACAACAATTTTCCCATATGGTCTATAAGAGAGGGAAAAAAATTTCAGACTTTGACACACATAGTTTACAGCACACACCATGTATATCCTTTTGGTTGCCAGCTTTGCCACAGGGGTGTTATAGGTGCACAAGATGTAAATTCTGCCAAGATATGTGAGTCACTAAAACCTTATAAATCAACATGAAGAAATTGTGATTGAAAGGTTTTTCAATAGTATTACCACAACTATTATCTATCTGGCCACTTGTAGCTGTGGAAAATCTATGTAGGAAGACAAAATGCAAACTCAAGGAACAGGTGGGAGATCATGTTCGGGCCATTGAGCATTCAAATTTTGCATATGTGATGGCAGAACATGTTGCCAAGAGTGTGGATTCTTCTGCACATACTGTAAGTAGTACTTCGTTCGCATAGAACATGTATTTTTGGGTTTGAGAGGGGGAGAGCTACCCAATAAACTGTCCTGTAGGGAGGGATACTGGATTTTTTGATTAAGAGCTATGACAAGAGGAATGAATGATACATTTGAGATTTCCACCTATCTTTAATTTTCAAATGTGCAATCCCTTGTTTTTCCTTTCATGCTGCCCCTTTCCCTCACCCCTCTTTTTTGGAGTCTTCTTCCCCTTCATTTGTAACATTTTAATCATCTTACTAGGCCCTGCTGATTAGTCTCCACCTATGGACTTATCTAGCTCATTCACTGCTATTATGCCTTGTCATTCCCATTATCACCTTTTTTGTTTTCCAGATTCTCTTTTTATCTTGCCATTTATTACTTCTTCTCCCAAAGCCTCTCCCTTTTTCTTTCCCCACATATATATCCCTTATCCCCACCCCACACTAATTTTGTTAATGTCTATTTTAGATATTTCCTGAAGAAAATCCAGGGTCGAAATGTTGATTTTAACTCTATTTGCTATTTTCAGTGTGCATTTAATATTGCCATTTTGTTTCATTTTCAGATCACATGCTGACATGGTGCCTTGTTTTATATATATATATTATAGGGGTGCAGTCACGCCCCTATAGTTAGGGTTGAGTAGGCACTTTAATGTTAAACTTCAATTTTTGCGCATTAATAATTTTGCAACCGTTCAACAGATTTCCACAAAATTTTGAAGTCTTGGTCTGGTATAGTAGATCTCTTGATTTTCCAAGTTGCATTTTAGTTAGACATATAGTTTCTGCACAGCAAAGCACTGAACAATGCATTTTGCACCACTTAGACAGTTGTTTTTGCACATGGTGCTGTGACCACACCATGTAGTTTTTTGGTCTGAAATTTGGAATGTAGAAATAGTTAGGGTCAAGGAACAATCCAGCATTAGTTTGGTTCAAAAATATTAACTCATTCCAAAGTTATTTAATTTTAAAGTTTTGGATTCTGAGCATGCTCAGTTCATTCCGAGATTTATATGTATGTTTTTTGAAAGAGGATTGGTCTCATGGTCAAGGATTTTGTCAGCTTGTGAATGAGGATTTAAAAAAATCCTGGTCAGCCAGAAAAATTCCTTGTCCGCGAGCCGACATCTTCTTTTGCTTCTCCCCCCCCCCAAAAAATGTTGTAGCTTCTTCCATGGGTGACTTTTGTTTATAATAAGGCATGGATTTTGTTCAGGGCGATACCCTCTACAAACCCATGCCTTTGATTTGCTTCATTTTGTCCAAAAAATAGCCTTTTAAAATTAAAGTCTTTGACCGCGACTCGCTAACAATCCTCTTCAGCCAGCTGACATAATCCTAGTCTGCAAGCCAATCCTGTTTTGCAAGGCTGCAAAATCCTTGTCCATCACTTTGTAACCAGATTGCCCTTCTCTCAGATGAGGATTAAGATGACGGTCAAGGATTTTGCTACCTCGTGAAAGAGGATCTGCTCACGGATTAGGATTTTGTCAGCTCACGAAAGGGGATTGGATTTTTGAACCCACTTTCATGAGATGACAAAATCCAAGTCCATGAGCTGATCCTCTTTCATGAGGTAGCAAAATCATTGACCATCACTTCATGACAAAATGGCCCTTCTTGTGGACAAGGATTGACTCACGGTCAAGGATTTTGCTACCTCGCAAAAGAGGATCAGCTGACGGACTAGGATTTTGTCAGCTCACGAAAGGGGATTGTTTTTTTGAATCTTCTTTCATGAGTTGAGAAATACACAGTCCGTGAGCTGTGAGAATCCTAGTCCACCACCCAATCCTCTTTTGTGAGGTAGCAAACTGCTTGACCGTCACTTAGGGACCAGATGGCCAAAATCTGATGGTCAAGGATATCCTGTGGATGGCGATTTTTACAGCTCATGGATGGGGAATAATCTGATGGTAGGAGATTTTGCTACCTCATGAACTAGGAATTTTTAAACTTTTAAAAACTTTCCGGCTGCATTGTAACTCAACAGTTTGGTCTTTTGACTTGCGTTTTTCAGGGTAATAAGGGGGTGCTCTAGAGATGTGAATTATGCTATTTAAGTGTTGGAAAGTTAAGTGGTTCCATAGAAATGCCATCATGAAGTTGAGATTTTTCCCATAGGATAACATTGTGGTGCCTGTCACGCCTTTAGGCACCCGTGTGTCGAACACGGTTCGAGATATGGATTTTTCATCTCAAAAATTCTTAGTGCCCCTGTAGGAAGACTAAGTACAGAAGTAGGTTGGAAAGCCATGAATACCATAAATTTTGAAATTTTTTTGTGCCTTGTACGGTTACTGAGATGTTTGGAAAATACTATTTCAATTGCTCATTTTCAGGTCCATGGGCCAATATTACTCCCTCAAAGTTACCACTCACAGTGCTTTTCAGTGCCCATATCTTGTAAACTATGTGAGATACAGATCAGCTCAATGTATGTCGCATGCAGAGCTGTTTGTCACGATTACAGTGACATTTGAATTGTTTTCTAGCTGCTATGGTTCCCGAGATATCAGCAAATTAGTGTTACAGGGTTCCTTGCCCTATAGAACTTTTGTATGGCTCCATATCTATGTGTATGCACTCCCACAGATGCATATCATTATGCACAAATGGGCAGCTTGGTAGGACCGCAGGGCCCCCACCAACACATGCTATTTACTACTTATATTACACTTTTTCAAAAAGTAAGGAAATTCATTGCAAAAAGCTTCATTTAACGCATCAGTTAGGGTTAAAATGACAAAAGTGGGGAAATTAGATGTTAGGGTTGAGTTCCTAACCCCACCAGCCTCAGTTCTATCCTCTACAGACCGATTAAGGTAGAGGTGTGGACATAGGGTTGTGAGGCCTTAACTCTCACCCCATTCTGCTTTACCATAGCATGTCAACCTGTTTACACATGGAATGGGATGAGAGTTGGGCCTCACAACCCCATGGCACACCCCTGCGCCTGTTGGTCTGTAGAGGATGGGTGGTGGGGTGGTGGGGTTAGGGGCTCAACTCCTAATGTCTCATTTCCCAACTTTTGTCGCTTAACCCTAACTGATGCATTAAATGAAGTTTTTGCAATAATATATATATATATATATATATATATATATATATATATATATATAGTGTATATAGACTGTATATGTGTGTGTGTATGTATGTATGTGGTGTGTGTGTGTATAAATATATATATATAGTGTGTGTGTCTCTCTCTCTCTCTCTCTCTCTCTCTATATATATATATATATATATATATATATACACTGTATATATACACTGGCCCAGTAGGGCCGGTATAGTTAGGATTGCATGGGCATGTCTATGTTAAACCACAAGGTTTGCACTTTAATAACTTTGCAAACATTTGATTTGCCTGACATTTTGCAGGTGTGGCTTCCGACCATACATCTCTGGATCTCGAAAGTTGTAATCTGGTTGGATGTACGGTTGTGGAACTGTAGAGTGTCCAAAAAGTGAAAATTACCAACTTTTGCACATTTTTTCAGTCGGGCATAGTGGACTGAAGAATGCATCTGAGTGGATTCAAATTTGCCTGTCTATATGTTGCCTGGGTTAAACTGGTGCCTTTTGAAGATTTGGTGAAAAAATATAAATCCATTCAAAAGTTATGCAAGTTTTTCATGTCCCATTGTAGCCTATGGGAAAATTTATATGTGCATTGCGAAAACTTTTGCGAATACATTTTTTTGTGCGAGAAAACATTCCATTATAAGGTATAGGGATATCATGAAAACATTTTTGTTGTTGCAAAAGCATTTTTGTTGTCACAAAAACAATGCTTCGTAACATTGTCCCATGTGGTGTTTTTTTGTCATGTCATTGTGCCAAGGTGGATTGTGCTTTTGGGCTGAAATTTGCAGGTTGGCAAGACCTAGTCCCGCAGATGTGCCTTTTGGTAGTTTAGTCCTAAACCATTCAACGGGTCCATAGTTACAATGTTTCAAAGTTGAGAAATTTCCCACAGGATAACATTGTGGCACCCGTATCTCAAAAACAATTTAAGATACAGATTTTTTTGTTACCCGAACTTAGTCCACCCAACCCTGCGATGAAGTTTCAAAGTCCTAGATTACACCTGCAGTGGAATTTCTTTCATAGCTGCTATGGTTACTGAGATATTGCCAAATAAGTGTTACAAGGATTACTTTACAGTACTTTACAGTACTATGGGGCTGCTGTTTGGCTCTGTATTTCAGTGTAAGTGGGAGCACAGGGTCTGAAGTGCCTATGCTCCCGCATATGCATACCATTACACAAAAAATGGCAGCGTGAAGGGAGTGCTGGGCCCAGAATGCATGTGCTCTCACCAACACATACCACTAACCACTTACATTACACTTTTTCAAAAAGAAGGGAAATTTATTGCAAAAAACTCAGTTAATGCATCAGTTAGGGTTGATGTCACAGCAACAAAAGTTTGGGAATTCACTGTTATGGTTAACCCCCCTACCACTCCCAACCCCCCTTCCTCCACACACCAACAGATGTCGTGGCATGCCATGGGGTCATCAGTACTAATTCTCACCCCTTCTCCAATAATGTAGCATGTCAGCTTGCTTACACATACAATGGGGTGATGAGTTGGCCTGATGATCCCACACACCACAACATCTGTTAGTGTCTGGAGGATGGTGGGGTGGGGGGTGGGTGGTAGGGGTTAACCCTAACATCGAATTTCAAAACTTTTGTTGCTGCAGCATCAACCTGACTGATGCATTAACAGAGTTTTTGCAATGAATATATATATATATATATATATATATGTATATGTGTGTGTATATATATATATGTGTATATATATATATATATATATATACATATATATATATATATATATATATATATATATATATATTTGTGTGTATATATATATATACACACATGTATATGTGTGTGTGTGTATATATATATATATGTGTGTGTGTATATATGTATATGTATGTATATGTATGTGTATATGTATATATATGTATGCATATATGTGTATGTATATATATATATATATATATATATGTGTGTGTGTGTGTGTGTATGTGTGTGTATGACTTATAGGAGGAATTAGAAAAATCACCTAGAAAGGTTCTACACAGCAAATCTGAATTTGATGATCAAAAAGTAAGCACAATGTGTCCAACCTATATAGCAGTATGTTTTGTCTTCTTAGCATACAGATGTACGAAGGAGTTCTAGTATGTAGAGTAACAAAAAATAATTGATACTCTGTTTAGATGGAGTATCATTACATACAATATTTTAAGTCTCTGTATACTGTATGTTTGATATAACAGGTGGACCATGCACTTCCTGAGGAAGTTCCATTGAGAAGGGTGAAATGTTGAGGTCTTCATGGTCACTGCCTGAAATTACTTACATAATAAAATACTTTGAAAACTTTGAAAACAGATTTTGGAGTTTGGCTGATGATTTCTGTATTACTTTGAAACTACTGTGTGGTACCTTGAAACTTGAACACTCAAGGGTACCCAAGGACTTTCTTGTTTTGTATAGGCTGGTATTGCTTTGTCACGTTCATGGCTTTCATTACACCATGACGTGATAATGGTCACAATATTAAGGTCAGCCTCTGTCATGATGGCCTCGTGATCCGGAATCTTATTTCCTAGACTTCTAGCATTCACACACGTGGCCTTCCAGATTTTGTTACCACTTTGCTTGTAACCCCCTTTTTGTTCTTTTTGCTATCACTCCTTCCCACCTCTCTTTTTAATGCTCCCATTTCCATCTCCTTTCAGTTCTACCACTGTGCTTTTATTATTAGTTTGCACCCTGGGAGATTCTTCTCCCCATGGGTTTTCCCTACTCTCTACGTCAGCCTGTGGGGGGCAGTTTCTGCCTCCCCAATTCCTTCTGCCACTCCTTCAGCTAGTTTAAATGTTCATTAAAGTAACATTTAAACCATCAACTAAGGACTGCAGTTCCCATCCTGGATGGATGCAGGCAATCACCCCTCTATAGGCCCTTGTCCTTGCAGGTGGGTCTCCAGTCCCCAGTATAGCTGAACCCCTCATCTCTGCACCATTCCTTCAACCATAAGTTGAAGCTCCTAGTGCAGACATCCCTCTGCTTCATCCTGTCATAGACAGGCAGCACCTAAGTGAAAGCCACTGAGTGAGCTACCTGTCTAAGACCCCTCTCCACTCCCTAGACTCCCCTTGCACTATCCCAGCACCATCCCTAGCCAGGTTGTTAGTTCCCAGGTGGACAGCGACATCTAGTTCTGCTGCCCTAGCAATCCTCAGGATCTGCGTCCCATCTCTCTGGGCTGCAGCACTGCATAGGCATCTAACCTCCCTCTCCCTTCCCCTCCCTTCCTATTGCCAAATCTATCCCACTCACAATCAAGTCCCCCACCAGAAGTTGCTTTCTCCTGTGGGGTCCTCGATCACCTTCTTTGGGGGCTCCACTATGGAGAAGTCCCACATCCTCCCTAGTCACTACCATGGATACCTCCTCCCAGTAGTCCTGCCTTGCCAGAGCAATGTAGGAATTATGTACTAGTACTGGCTGAAGAATGTGCCTCTTACCCACCACCTCCAGAGCCTACCATAGTCTAGCCATTCCTCCCCCCTGTCATCCTCTGAGGTAACAATGGCAGACTTGGTGGCATCTGG
This sequence comes from Neoceratodus forsteri, assembly GCA_016271365.2. Taxonomy (NCBI): domain Eukaryota; kingdom Metazoa; phylum Chordata; order Ceratodontiformes; family Ceratodontidae; genus Neoceratodus; species Neoceratodus forsteri. Next base: position 1,546,176,845 of record CM057455.1, on the reverse strand, counting down.
GTGCGGGAAGAAGTCCTCGATTCCTAGCCAACTCAGTCTGGAATCTAGTGACCTCCTCCCTCAACCCAGAGAGGTGCATGCAGATGGGACAGTACCACAGTCTCCAGAAGGACTCTTTGAAAACTGCAGCCTCACGGGCACTGCACTGCACCACTCCCGGCATTCCCAGTTCCTATTCTCCCTGTGTTACCTGGAAATACCTTTGTACCATTACCCTTGACAGGGTGTTTCTATGTTCCCCTTTTTTGTTTGCTATGCCCCTTTGTACCTTTACCCTAGCTAGGGATTTTACCTTCTACCCCTCTCAACAAGTAGGTCTCTCCTGCCTGAACAGTTTTCCTTAACCCCCTTACCATTCACTGCTTTTCCTATTGTTGTAGCTGCACTTTCACCTTGCCCTAACTTTTTGCTACCTCATCCTAGATAGGTTGCTATTTGTGTTCCCTAGTACCTTGTCTAAATCCTTTTATATTCCTACACTTGACAGGGTGCTGCTCCCAGCCCAGTTTTGCCCTACCTTTTACCTTCCACCCATCCCAGAAGAGAATGCTACACAGTAATGAACAGGTACCTTATCTGTGTTGACCAATAGAGTCCCACCTCCTCCTCCTTCATGCAGATGTCTGCAGACACCTAAGGTGCCAGTCTTACACCTGTTCCACTCCTGTGCTGTTCTACTCATGTGCTAGGACATAAACATGCAGGGGACACATTATGGAGTGGCTTCCTGTTATCTTCCCTGTACAGCCCCCTTAAGGTGATATTTCCAGTTGGACTACCAAGTCCCCCTTTGGTCCCCTGGCGGCCACATCACCCTGCCACAACCAACCTGCAATCAGAAATCTGACTCAGCCCCACCTCTAATTATTAACTAGCTGAGGCCCCAGGCCAGCCAGGTTATCACTCCTTCCCCAAACTACAAGGCCAGACACAGCTCTTGTAATATGGCACCTTAATATGGGCTACTCTGGCTGGTCTCAAATTTACCTTTCTTTCAATAATAAATGCATCAGTTCAAACAAGTTTCACTACAACTTACCCCCCCCCCACCCATGTTTCCAAAAGAACACAATCCTTTTTGTGTCCCTCCTGTGGCAAGTATGGGAAGACACTATTTAAAGCAGCAACTGCAGGAGAATGGGTCTTATATAACAAACCACAACCAACCTATAATCAGAAATCTGACCCAGTTCAACTGCTAATTATCCACTACCGTAGCTGAGGTCCCAGGACAGACAGTTATCACCCTTCCCCCAAACTACAGGGCTAGACACAGTGCCTTATAATATGGCCCCAAAATGTGGTATACCCTGGATGGTCTCATATTAACCATTCAATCAATAATAAATACACCAATTCAAACAAGTCTCACCACCACTTAAACCATCTATCTCTCTGCTGATGGATGCCTGTGGAGAAACAAACACACTGTTGTTTCAGGTAGCAGAAGTGTTATGAGCCTAGAGTGGCTCTGCTTTTTAATTTGCTAGCTCCACTGCCAGCTGACATCATGTTCACAGCTGCACCACTGCAGCCCTTTTCTCTAGTGAGCAGGTGCAGCACAGGTGGTTTGGGAGAATATCAGTGACCTTACCGTAGGTATAGTAACTGCAGGTCTGCATGCAGATGGATGCTTTTGAAGAGACTGATCCAGGGGTGTTGTAGCCAGCAGTGGTGTCAATGAGCCTTGAGCATCTCCACTTTTTAAATGTGCTCATCCCTGTGTAAGCAGCATCATGCTCAGATGCACTGTCACACCTCCTTACCCTAGTGAGTGGGTCCAGCACAGGTGGTTTGGGGGAATATTGGAGTGCAGTAACAGCAGGACTAAGTGCAGAAGGAAGCCTTTGAAGAGACTGCCCCAGGGTTGCAACATTTAACACTGGTGTTAATGAGCCTTGAGCTGCTCCACTTTTTAAATGTTCTCATCCCTGTGTAAGCAGCATCATGCTCACAGATACACTGTCACACCCCCTTACCCTAGTGAGTGGGTCCAGCACAGGTGGTTTGGGGAACTAGAAAAGATGTCTGCTAGCAGGTAACAGCAGGGATGTGTGCAGATGGATCATTTAGAGGGACTGATAAACAGTTACTGCAAGCAGCAACAGCATTAATGAGCCTAAAGAGGCTCCACTTTTTAAATGTGCTTGGTCCTCAGCTGTGACATTGCAGCCCATTCTCCCTAGCTAGTAAGTACAGCACAATTGTATCGCCACCTCCACAGCTCTTAGCTATACCATATCTAGCCTTAATATCTGACATCAGAGGAGATCCGGAGATTCAGTAGCCTGAAGTGCATGTTATATTTTTTAATACTTTTGTTTGCTGATCTTGCTATCCTCCTTGGGCTAAAGACAGTCACAGAGGACTGTACTTAGCAGCAGGAGAAAGGCTGAACAGGCAAACAACTGATTGGGGTTTATAAAGGCTCTAACATGCACTGCAGGCTATTTAATTTCTCCCAGCTGCAGCCCTTGTCTAATGTTGGCTGCAGGGAATTCTGGGATTTGTAGTTACAGAAAATGTCAGCCTCCAAGTCAGCAGAATCATTTTGATACAATCTACTATACTACAGTAAATAGTAAGTAAAAAAAATGGTTTTGCACACAAAGTACAAATTGAGATCAGCCCCACATCTGAGTGTGGGGCTCTTAATGCTAAGTGTAACCCTTTTGAGACCATGTTAGTACAGTTATTTCATCTGACAATGCCCTGCTGGGCTGCTTCTATGGCTTCAGCACTTTACTTTCATGATCCTCCTGAACCATAGAAGAGTTACCCTAATCTATGTATTTTGTAACAATGCTATGTGTAATTTACTGTCACTTCCTATGCTAATCTATTGATTGTTAATTATGATGTGATGATGTGTTGTAATTGTACTACAGTAGGATGAGGAACCTTTGCAAATGAGCATCTTGCTCAAAGGTGTATATCCAATCAATTTAAATAACTAAATAAATAAAATCTCTTTGCTTTGTCCGTGTCAAATGCTGGGCTGTAACAGTTCATAAAAATCATTTTCCAGGTGTGCCTCAGGTGTGTATTGAACTATTACCATTTTCATCCCTTCACTTGTATCATTTGTTTCCTGGAGGTATACAGTGGTAAAGAATATATTATGTTCCTATTACATTTCTCTTTACCCCAGAATTGTTGTTCCCTGTTCACTGGCTAGTGACTCTATGCTATCATTTATTGTTCTTTTCTCTCCAGTACCTTTTAGTAACATAATAATCTGAAGACACAAGGGATGTACAGGTCATGTGGTGCATTCCTTCTGTAACAGCGGCTGTGTGGGAGACACTTTTCACAGAATAAGAGTGCCTCAAATGTAGAGGAAAAGAGAATGCTGGTCAGAAGCACTCCATCGATCTACAGTACACATGTCCCCTCTCAGCCATATCTTTTATAGACTAAATTAGTTGAGCATGACCAATCTCACCTCATTACTCTTGTCCACCAAGCTACTAATACATTTGGTGGCCTAGTGCTGGACCACCTTGATCTCTTCAACATCATTTCTGTACTGGTGAATACAGCTGGACACAATACTTCAAGTATGGTGCTTTGGAGGACATTAAGCTCCTCTCTGTTTTGGGCTGTATTGTAAGTCTTTACAATATTTTCACTGTCTTTTGCAAATAAAATTCCTTGTTTTTGCAACTAGTGGTGCTGTTTTTACTATTTGGTTGTATGTTCTTGAGTAAATGAGCACATCCAGTAGGTTACAGCAGCTTTAGTAGTTTATCATGGTGTAACAAGGACTTGTAAAATGAGAAAATCATCTCTGTTTACCCTTACATCCCCCCAAGCATGCCAATATTACATTTGCTCTATAGACAATGGCAGCACATTATCTGCCGAACTTCAGCTTGATGTCCTCAGTTACCCCAACTACAGTGTTTTCTTTCCACATGGTACAGTATCAAAAGCCTTGCTGAGGGTCACACAGAGTTCAATAAAATTGAAAGCAAATATGGCTACAGAGTGAAAGCAATGATTGTCTGCAGCTCCAAGAATGCCAACTCTCTGAATACAGTAGTAGCACTTAAAAGTCTATATTTTAGTTCTGAAATGATTGCCTGAATGAAGTTTCAATCAACCGTTTCTGACTTGTCCAAAAAAGAAAGAATAAACTTCAAGAGTAGGAGTAAAAGGGAATATAAGGGAAGGACCACAGCTTTTCTTCTACAGACAACATGAACCCTGGAAAAAGAGAGTGGATAGGACTGCTTGACAAGTTTCTTACAAATGCACTCTTGGCAGGTCTTGCAAACATAATACCAGCTGCCTCAACTAGCAATACTGGGGGCAAGCCTGAGAAATGTTCAGCACAAAAAACAGATATTCATTTTGGAACTAGATTTAGTCTAGAAAACCCCACTGGAAAGTCTACAAAAGTATTTATCTCCAGTCCTGAACTTTGTTCTATTTCCGAGGAACACATCCAGCCAGGTAGTCCTGGAAATCAAATCACCCCGGTGGTTTCAGTGAGGGGGAGGGTCAAAGTTATGTAAAGACAGTACAGTGATGCCTATACCAGTGCCTGTTGAAAAAAAGAGAACTTTGACAATGTAAATAAGTTAATCACAATGCTTACTAAGCTTGATGCCAAGATCAATGGCAGACTGGACAAAAATGAAAAAGCAATTAAGAAAAAAAGAAGAAAAAAACTCAAGAAAATGAAACAGAAATTAAAACCTTACATATAGAAAATACAGAACTAAGATCAAAATTAGAGACAGCAGTGGCACTATCAATAAGTCTTATGAGGAAGGATTCGGTAGCTACTTCGAGAAAAATTTAAGCACTAGAGAATAATCATGGGCTGCAGAATTTACGTTTCATTGTGTTTCCAAACCTTGAATCAGCCACATTTAATACCTACAGTAGGACTTTAGCAAACAGTTTCTCACTGACCAACTACATTACACCAATACTTATGTACACAGTATTATTAAGACATTTAGGATACACCAGTGTACAACATTAGTACAAATGGCAGCACAGTCAAATAAACCAGCAAAATTAATTGTAACTTTTGCCTCATTTTTAGATCAGTAATTAATACTAAAGTTAGCTCTGCAAAAAGGTGCCTATACCGTTAAAGGTGCTAATGCTTTTGTGTATCCTGATGTCCCTCCTGGTACCCAATAGAGGCACAGAAGGTTGTTTCAATATCAGGAAGAGATGTTGAACTAAGGGGGGAATTTTCCCTTTTATCCCCCTCTAAAGTGAGTTCTGATTGAAGGCAAGAGTTGGATTACTTTAATGAAAAGCAGTTGAAGCAATGTATAATCATGCAAAGAGTAGCAACACCCGCAGTGGAAGAATCTGAAGCATCAGAGGAAGATAATGACAATTCTTAAGCAGAAAACTCCATGGAAACTTTGACATTCTGAACAGTACACAAATGCAAGTTGCTCAAATGAAAACAAACTCTGGCCAGAACCGATAGGGCTGCAGCTGATGAACTAGGAGTAAAAGTATTGAATGTTTGTTTTGTAATATTTTTACACCAAATTATCAACACAGACTTGTTATGATGCTGCCTCATGAAGAAGGGCAGAGATAATGCTCAGCTCCTAGCCTTAAGGCGATTTTGTGCAGGGCCTGCAAATCAACTTTCAGGACACAGAGACTCGTCTCGTCTCATCTCATCTCGTGTCTAGATCCGGATAAGCTATGTGAAACAGATAGGTTTTCAAGGCAAGCTTTAAAACTCTCAATGGTCAGGCACTCTCTGATCTGATGAGGTAGAGAGTTACACAGGATAGGAGGCCACAAAAGGAAAAGAATAGGCTCCAGAAGTGTTCAGTTCATCAGAGCAATGGTGTGAGCAGAGGGGGATGTAGGGGCATAGAAGATCTTGCAAGTAGTGTGGCCCCTGTCCATGTAGGGCTTTTTAAGTCAATAACCTGACTTTGAAGGTGATCCACCAATATACAACCAGTTAGTGCAGGCCACAGAGCACAGGAGTGACAAGGCAAGATCTTGATAAGCCAGTCACCAACCTGCCCACCCCATTCTGCACTAGCTGCAATCAACAAATATCAACCCCTGATAGTCCTAGGTATAGAGCATTGCAGTAATCAAGGCGTGAGGTTACAAAGGTGTGGACCAGCGTTAGAAGATCACCAGGTGGGACCAGGTGCTTAATCCAGGCAATGTTCCTCAGATGGAAAAAAGAGGTCTTAATGAGAGCAGACACCTGAGATTTTAATGTCAGGCCACTATTGAACACAATGCCCAGATTTCATGCCCATGCATAGGTAAGCAGCTGGTCACCCCTCAAGCCAGATCCCAGATGGTTGAACTGCTGGCAACCACAAACCATGGTGTCCTGACTCTGCCACCAATGCCTTGGCCTTATCCAAGTTCAACTTCAGATAGTTGGCACTCATCCAGCCCTGGGTCTCAGAGAGGCAACTGTTGAATACCAAGACCATTCCACTCTGCTCGGGTACAAAGGACATGTAGAGTGGAGTATCATCTACATAGCAGTGAAAACTCAGCCCTTACCACCTTAAAATGTCTCCCAATGGCAGCACGTACACTGTAAACAGCACGGGGGACAACACAGAGCACTGTGGAACCTGGGTCAAGAAATAAATCTCTGACACCATCCTCTGAGACCTGCCAGTGAGGAAATATTGAAACCATCTGAGAACTGTACCAGACAGTCCACAAGCACTCCAGTAGCACCCCATGGTCTACAGTGTTGAATGCCGTGGAGAGATCAAGAGGAACCAAGATGGAATGTCTCCTCTGATCCTTTACTATCAGGAAATCATTCAGCACCCAAACAAAGGCAGTCTCGCTACTATGCCTCTTCCTAAACCCGGACTGGAAAGGATCATAGACATCGTGGGATGTTAAATGGTCATCCAGCTGCACCACAACCACCTGCTCAATAACTTTGCCCACAAGGGGCAGGTTAAAGAACAGTCTGTAGTTCACTAAGCAGTCTGGGTCGAGGGAAGATTTCTTCAGGAGGGGTACTACATCCGCCTCCTTCAGGGAGTCCAGAAACACCACTGTCTCCAACAAGCACCAGACTATGTCAGTGAGGATTGGGCTGATGACTTCAATGCACCCCTCTAGGAGGTGCATTGTGCCCAGATTCAAGCTACAGTAGGCTGAGTGCATACCCTGGACCACCAACATGATGTCCTCGATTGTCAACCAGACAAAATTAGACCAGACAGACAGGGTGCCTGCCACCTTACACCTCGTGCCGATCTCTACAATACCCATTTGAGGGTGCTGAATGAATTTCCAACCTGATGGCAGCAATCTTATTGGCAAAGAACAGAGCAAACTCATCACATTTGTCTTGGAAAAATGTTTCCTGCAGCTGAAGACAGGTTGGATTGCATAACCTGTCAACAGTCTGGAAGAGCTGAGCAGGTCAGTTACTCGCTGCAGCAATCTCCTTGGACAGGAATTCTGCCTTTTTACAGGAGATTGTTGATAGTCTTTATAGTGGGCTATCAAGTTAAGTTTGTCAACCATCAGGCCAGATTTTCACCAGTGTCACTCCAACTTTTGACCCCCTTGCCTCAGCTCCTTCAAAGTCCCATCAGACCAAGGGGACTTCAGGCAAAGAGTGAGGGGGAAAACACAGACAGGAGCTAGGGCACCTGTCACCCCTTGTTATGGACTAGTACCAGTTCCCCCGGCTCTCGGCATACACTCAACATGCCTGATCGGTCCAGCACCGCATTTTGGGCAGGAGCTGAAAAATATCAGCTCTCACATTCATGAGGTGCTGTAAATATATGGCTATGTTGTAAATTTGGGTTAAAAATATTGAAATTACCAAAGTTAGCCACCCCAGTCAATCAATCAATCAATCAAAACCTTTATTTAACCAGGCAAACATCATTGAACAAGCTCATTTTCAAGATGGACCTGGACATAGAACAATAAGACAGCAAAGGACATCATGGTTACTGCAGTACCAGTCAACGAGAGTTGAACTGGGGTCAGGACAATTAACAATATAATGACAATAAAGAAAGAGAGAGTCTGAGAACATAGAAATAGAACCACCATATAACAGCAGCATATATATTTACATATAGACCCTGACACTGAGCAGGGGTAATCATGGAAGGATACATGCTAGTTGGGGATGAGTTATCCTATAGGATGGCAACACTCACATGCCATCACTAATATGATAAGCTAGCGTGGTGTACTGAGAAGGGCAGGAAGGGTAAGGGGGAGGAAGGAAAGAAAGTGGTCAGCAATTACCCTTGCAATGTACGAGCTGAAGAAAAAAGGACGGAGATGGAAGAATTGGAGAGGGCAGAATGATGAGGGGACAATAATGGTGTGGAAGGCTGAAGCATCCTGCCACACCAGCAACCAGTGTTTGTGGTACAAGTAGGTCACCGGGGCTGGCTGGGAAGGAGAAGAATCAAGCATTCCAGGGACAGTTCTCCTTCTCCTGGGAGGGAGTGATCAGTTGTCAGTGCATGTCTGGCCCTTAGCAGAGGTTTGGGGCTGGCAAATCAATGCTGCCAACAAGTGTGCAGAGGCAGGGCAGATGCCTGATGGGACATGCACAGGAGTGTATGCAGGACCAGTGCTGGTGTCACTGGATGCCCTGCCTCTGAGGGAGAAAAACAGGTGGAAAAGGAAAGCTCCTGGCTGGATGACAGAGGGACCTCACAGGTCCAGCCCCCGAATAGCCACAGTGCCAACCAGCACTGGATCTCAGCTTTGGTGGGGCTTGGGATATCCCTGCCAACCCTGCTGGGGGGGGCAAGCCCTGGGAGAAGATGGCCAACATCGGCTGGTGGACATCAGGGGACGGAACTAGGGCTCCCTCTTGATCGAGGGCCATGGAAGCAAGGGGATAAAAAAGCAGCAGCAAAAAAAAAAAAAAAAAGAAAATTGTCAAAGTTAAGAGCCTGCATTCACGAAATTCAAAGTAGGTACATAAATGTATTGTTTTTTAACATTTATACACCAAATTTTCAGCACAGGCTTCTTATGACCCCACCTCATAAACAAGGGCAGAGAAAATGTTTGACTCCTGCCTGAAAGGTGATTTCAGGCAGGGACCGTGAAAGCGCCTTTCAGGACAGATCTATCTAATGATAGTGCAATTGTTCAAGAGGTGGATTCCGAAAATAGGGATGTTGAAAATTTGGGCCAATAATATGTAAAAATGACTGTTATGCCACTAAGTTCAAAACCCATTGAAATACTTGATTCAGAAAATAAGTTTATTGTGCACTGTGCAATGATGCAATGATTTTCATAGCATTTAGGAGGCTTCTACTTAACAATAGCCTCTCATCAGACAACTCTGTGTTCAGATGCTATTTATGGATGGCACATATAAACAAAATTACAATTATTCAGGGTGTGTGTGTGTGTGTGTATGTGTGTCCGTGTCCAACTTGTACCATTTTCCAAAACTAAAGCCTAGAGTGATATTAATTAAGTTTCATGTGGGATTCAGAGCTGTGTTGCATCTGAGAAATGACTGTACCTATATGCTGCTTCCTTGAGCAGTTAAATCAGAATGTACAGGAAATCCCTCCAGGATGAATCCTGATGGTTTGTCAATGTAGAAATCATCAGATATAATTGGGAATGTTTCATAAGTACCATACAAGAAATACCAAAAATCAGACAATCTTTGGAACAAGAATCCTGCAATTCATCTGAACCTTATCACTATCCCTGGTCTCCCAGCTACTTCCACAAGCTGAGGGTAGATACAGTATATTCATACTATGCCATCAATTGATTTGTGCTAAGAAGGAACTAAAACATTCACGTAAGACACTTTAATGTTAATGAAATATACAGAACTACAACATGATAGCCCTTTTTGGACATAACTGCATATGAAATGGGTGACAAACAACATGCCAGTTCTGTTTTATTTAAGGGGCACTGTCAGATCTTAACCTGCTGGAAGTTCATGGTATTTAATTTACCCCCCAGTCACTAACATTTACCTCATTCAATGTTCATATGTTACCTTTAAACAATCATAGCACCTTCAATCATTGTGTGGAAGGATATTTGCATACCATGCCCTAAAATGTAAAAATCATTTTTTTTTGTCTGTTTATGAATCCTAATTGTGGAGAAGAATATGGTTAACATTTACAAACTGTTCCTGTAAATCCTCCATCTATATGCAGTTTTGGTTTGCAGCACAGCTCTCCAGTACTCTGCATTTCTCATAGCTCTATGAAAAAAATGCATAGCCATTGTAAGAAGCAAAAAAATCCAAATTACAATAAAAATAAAATAATATCTAGCCAACTAACACCCAGTCGTAATGACCACATCACCAACCTAGATCAGTCCACGATCAGGAGCATCAGGAGTAAGGGAAGGATCAGGGAGCAGACATTAAATTATGGCAGTACTGGCTTATTTCCACAGGCTGAATCAATCTGTTTATAAAGTAATACTCAACATAAATGTCAGCTGTAATCTCAGTAGAAGTCATTCAGGCAAATCTTATACTTAACTGAAAGTTCAGCCCCATGTATCAGGGAATGTGCTTCCAAAAAATTAAAACTGGTGCTTGCCATCAGGAATCTAAATTTTTCTAGGTAGAAAGGAGAGCCATTTCAGGAAACATAATCATACTCAAAAAATGAATGGCCACCATGAAATGCAATATATGAAATAGATATCTACTCCAGCTAGCATTAAAGCAATTGATAGTACGAAGACAAAATGAGGCTGATTCAAAGCTAAACTATTTAAACAGTTTTAAACATCCTGGCAGTAAGAGCAACAAGTTGTGAATGAGCTTGGTAAACCCACAAGACAGACCTGAGTTTGATTCTCACAACCTCCACTTGCATACTGTGTGATTCTAGACAAGTCTCTTAACTTCCACCCGTGCTCCCAGGTTGCCCCTGAAAACAGGCACTTGTGCTTAGTGGGCCTTACCCAGTTAACAAAGAATAAAAAAAAAGGTCAAATTTAAACATTAGCCTCTCAGAGTCAACAGGACCCCTCTCGGGCAGACATATAGACAGGTTTCTCACTATTTTAAGCAAACTCTCCAGCAAGTAAGATACTTAATAAACATTTTAGCCCCAGGTATGAGGGAGTGTCCATTCCAAAATTAAGCATAGTGCTGCCGTCTATAATCAAGATTTGTTGGAGTGAGAAGGAGTGTCGAATCAGAAAACCTGATCATATTCAAAATTAATACCCCAAAACTGAGGCGAAGTTCACCTAACCATGCAAGGTGATAAGAGTAGGAAACGAACAGAAGAGTCAGCAGCCATCAGGTAATTAATGAGTAGGTAGTGCCCAGGTAGTTTATACAAAGTTAAAATTCCAAAACCAGAGGGATTCATAACGTAGGAGGGATTACAAAAAAGGATGGGCGCACTAATAAATGCAAAAATGCAATATAGAAAACAGACTTCCACTCCAGCCAGCAATAAAACAGTTTAGCATACTACTACAAAACACAGCGAATTCAATGCTAAATTTTGTAAACATTTTAAACTTCCAGGTCTATTTCAGATATAAGCAGTAGGTTTTCTAAATCAGTGAGATCCCTCTCACACGTTTATGTAGGTAGTCTTCTCAAAGTTTTAAGCAAGTCAGGAAAATATGGTGGGAGATCATTTTTACTGTTTACTTTGACCATGGATAGTGGGCTTCCCAAAATAAATAAAAAGAAAAGAAATGCCTGTTTTGTTTAGGGAAGTTGGAAGCTGACAAGTAGTTGCAAGCAGCACATAAATGGCTGCTCCAAGATTCCCCCTGTATGACTTAACTCTAGCTGTGCTGGGTCCACGGAAACAGACCAGGGTTTGATTCCCACAGCCTCCACTTGCATACTGTTTGACTCTGAGCAAGTCACTTAACCTCCCTAGTGCTCCCTGGCCTTGGTACCATTTCTACTTAGGAACTCAGTTACAGTACGCTTAATATGCCTGTGCAGTAAATTACATGTTACTCATTCCATCCCCATGTGGAAATTCTTAATAGCATTAGCAATGTCACTTTAACTGCAGTTTAAAATTTAGGGATTTTAATTCATCCACGTGTTTTTAATTTAAGGGTCCCACTGACTGCATAGTGAGTTTGCTGCTGTTTCTCGTTGTTTTGTGTTTACCCTTTAATACTACTGTGCCCCTGCTCATTTGTGGCAAACAGTTTCAGCATTCCAGGAGGAGGGATAAGCAGGGAGGGGAAGGGAAGGAAACAGGGTGGAGGGTGGTATCGCTGAATGCAAGAAGCATGGGTAACAAGTCAGCTGAGCTGCAGGCTCTCTTGGCAGTGGAGAGGGTCAACATTGCAGCCATAATGGAAAGATGGGCCACCCAGTAGCAGGACTGAAATATGATTATCCCAGGGAACAGGATATTCAGAAAGGATAGGGATAAGAGGAAGGATGTGTGTGTAGCAATCTATGTGTATGAGGGGATAAAGTGTATGGGGGGGAGGAAGGCAGGACAGAGGCCCTATGGTTGCAGTTTCATGACTCGAAAGGTAGGGCGCTGAGGATGGAGGTAGTATACAGACCACCAGCTCAAGGGGGTGACCTGAATAAACAGCTAGCCGAGCAAATTAGAAGGGTCTGTGGGAAGGGGAACACAGTGTTGGTGGGGCACTTCAACCTACCTGGAGTGGAGTGGAGCATCCCAACCACCACAAGTGCAAAGGAGCAGGTCATATTAGAAGCATTCCAGGACAGCTTCCTGGTGCAGTTGGTCCAGGAACCGACTAGACTGGGAAACACTCTGGACCTGGTACTATCAAATGGGGAGGCTGTGCAGGATCTGGGGTTAGAGGACCTGCTGGCTAGTAATGACCACCACTTGGTGTGGCTCACGCTCAATATGGGCAGGGAAACAGGGGGTATGGGAACCAGGGTGATTGATTTCAAAGGGGCGGGCTTTAAAAGTCTGAGGTAAATTTTGGGCAGGCATCTGGCGGGAATTAAATCAAGTATTGATGCTAGTCAAAAATGGGACATTATTAAAAAAGGGCTGATGGAGGCTACTGCGACATGGACAAGGAGTAAGAAAGGAAGGGCAAAGAAGCCCAGTTGGTTGACTCAGGAGGACATGGATGGGGTGAGGGCCAAGAGAAAAGTATTTAGGAAGTTTATGAAATCCAGAGGGGGAGTCAACAAGGATGAGTGCACAAAGAAGTCCAGGGAGGTTACCAGACTTGTCAGAATGGCCAAGGCATCTAGAGAGCTGAGACTGGCATATAGTATTAGGGATGGAGAAAAGGACTTCTTCAGATACATAAGAGAGAGGAGGAAAAACAAAGACCAAATTGTGAGAATTAGGAAGGATGAAGGGTGGATGGAGAAAGGGGGATCAGGCAGAGGTAATAAATGTATACTTCTTTTCTGTGTTCACAGAGGAGAAAAGGGGGCAAATACCACAGGGAAGGGGTGGAGTGGACAGTGGGGGGAGGGGGTGCTGATACAGGGATTACAGAGGACAGGGTTCTGGAAGGGTTAAAGGCACTAAGGGTGGACAAGGCACCGGGACCTGATGGCATTCACCCTAGGGTACTTAAGGAACTAGTGGAGGTCCTGGCTGGACTGCTAGCTGACCTGTTCAATACCTCCCTGGACACAGGATGCATACAGCAGGACTGGAGGATGGCCCATGTGGTGCCCATTCACAAAAGTGTCCCTAAAGACAAACCAGGCAACTATAGACCAGTGAGCCTCACATCAATCATGGGTAAGCTTATGGAGACAATCCTAAAAGAAAGGCTGGTGACTTTTCTAAAGGACAATGGACTCCAGGATGAAGAACAACATGGGTTTGTCTCAGGCAGATCCTGTCAGACAAACCTAATTGAGTACTACGACTGGGTGACCAGGGAACTGGACAAGCGCCATGTGGTGGATGTCCTGTAGTTGGACTTCAGAAAAGCCTTTGATTCTGTGCCACATGAGAGGCTGGGGGGAGCTGAAATATATAGGGGTAAGAACAAAGGTGGTAAATTGGGTCAGAAACTGGCTCAATTGAAGGAAGCAAAGAGTGGTAGTGGTGGGGGGGGACTCTCATCCCCAAGGAAAGTGACAAGTGGGGTGCACAGGGATTGGTGCTGGGACCGGTGCTGTTTGGGATATTCATAGCTGATATCTCACTCATGATCCATAGTAGGATCAGTCTGTTCACAGACGATATGGCGATGGGGGCTGTGGTAGATGTCATAGAGGGTTAGAGGGGGCTGCAGGAAGACCTGACCAAACTTCAGGAGTGATTGGAAACATGGCAGTTGGAGTTCAATGCCAAGAAATGCAAGGTACTACACTTCAGGGCTAGGAGCCAGGGGTGGAGCTATCAGTGTGTGGGGGGGTACAGTTGGACAGCACAGAGCAGGAAAGGATCTTGGAGTGCTTGTAATGGGAAGTATGAACAACTCAGCTCAGTGCAGTGCAGGAAGGTGGCAGCAAAAGCCAACAAGATTCTGGGGTGTATAGCGAGGGGAATCTCCTCCAGAAATAGGGAGGTGATCCTTCCCCTGTACAGGTCACTGGTCAGGCCACGCTTGTAATACTACGTACATTACTGGCACCCATTCCTGAAGAAGGATATCAGATTGTTGGAGGGGTTGCAGCATAGGGTGACAAAGATGATCCAGGGATTGAAGGGAATGTCCTATGATGATAGGCTGGGCGAGCTGAATATGTACTCCCTGGAGGAGAGGAGGGATAGGGGAGATATGATTGAAACCTTAAAATACTTAAAGGGGATTAATAAAACTAATACAGAAGGAATTTTCCAGATTAGAAGAGGGAAGGATATGAGAGGGCACCGGTTGAGACTGGAGGGGGCAAGATTCAGTAGAGAAGCCAGGAAACACTTTTTCACAGAACAGGTGCTGGACAAGTGGAATAGTCTACCCGAGGAGGTGGTATCCTGTAGAATGATGGGTGGTTTTAAAAGGGGATGGGACAGAGTGAGGAGGGCTACTGATGAAGAGGGGTAGGGAGGTGGGACAGCTGCAAATTGAGGTCTGGCTGCAAATCGAGCAGACTTGATACACCACGAGGCCTGTTTCTGCTGGCATTTTCATATGTTCATATGTTTGTATGTTCCACCTAATGAAACATTTATGTTGGAGGTGTTAGTAATTGCAGGAGTTGTATTGCCTTATTTACAGCTGTATTGTTATTGCAAGAAAGGGAACCCACTATACATTTCCCCACCTGCATATAGCTGCAGCTCGACACTTCAAGTAAATCAAGACTACCTGGCACTGAAAATATGTGAAAAGTACAGCTTTGTCTACAAGCCAGGAATGTTTCTGACCCAAATGCTGAAATCCAAAATGACTAATAGTGGTAAGGGCACCAGATGAGTTGGAGAAACTCCAGATATCTACTGATAAGAACTACAGAGGACAGGACAGCACAGGACAGCTACAGTATATTCTGAACTTAGAGTTTCAGTAAGAATGGATGTTCTGTGGCAGATTGCAGGGACCACACTTTTAAATTGTTCTTATCCATCGACTGAAATGAGTTGCCCCCATGGAATGTTTTACTAGGGTGATGTAGCACTTTATTTTAATTTTTTTGCTGCTTGATTTCTTTGTCTCTTACAAAACCCCTATCATGAAGCACCAAGGCATCCAGACATGCAATATGAGGGACTGAGGACACTGTAAGCTTTGGCATGCAATTTGGGGTAACAAAAAGTCAGCCACCACTACAGGCACTAAGTAACATACAGTATATGGCATAATGATTGGGTAATTCCTTCATATAAGTTGCCTACATCTTAAAGTATTCTGTCAGTCATTTACAAAACCGCTTCATGTGCTTGTGAAATCAGCCAGATAAAGTAACGTACATATCTACAGCACCTCCCCTGTATCCCACTAAGGAAGCAAGCCATAATAAAGATATTCATCAGTGTCTGCGCTACAAGGTCATACGGTATACAACCAAGAGTTTACACTACTACAAGTGCCTGTGGTGGAATGCTAAAACTTGTCCTCATATAACACCGTTTGTAGGGAGTTAGCGTATTTTCTCAAATGATTGTTGATGCCTAAAAATGTGACAACTACAGTCTGTTATGCAAGTTAAGCTACAATTAACTCAAACTGTTGCATTGCAACCACTCCTTATTGTTTTAAAATGATGTATTTTGTAATATCTTCCAGCTCTCTACTAAGTATTTTCAGAGACTTAGTGCAGTTTGTGGCTACAGTGTGATACCTGGTGGTGCCTTGCAAAGGACATCCATGAAAACAAGATATTTAATTTTGCTGCACTATTCAGGTAGTAACAGTTTTATGTATTCCCTCAAGACACATCTGGAAACTTGGAGTTACCAGTTCAGTTTGTCCTTGTTTCTAAAAATATTTTAAAATAAATAAATGTACTGTGACTTACAAAAACAAACATTTGTCAATGCCGAATGTTTGCTTGCTGGTATTGGCATTGGTACTGCAGGAGTTAGAGAGACGCATAATAGGAATGGCAGTGAAGTATTAAACGCCAGCCCCCACCTCCACCCTGCAGAGACTGACAGGCATTTGGTGGGGGTGCCTTTCGGTCATTGGCCATAACACTGACATCATTCCACCTCACTCCACCCTGCAGACACCGACAGGTGTTGCGATGTGCTTTGGGGTCTTCAGCCCTTATGCTCACCCCATTCAATGAGGAAATAAGCTGAGATGGGTGCAGTAGAGGAGAATAGGGTGAACATTAGGGCCAAAGACCCCAAGGCACACCTCAGTGCCTGTCACTGGCTGCAGAGTAGGTGAGGGTGGGGGTGAAATGTCATGAACATTACAGCTGATGACCCCAAGTCACACCCTTGATGCCTATCGGTCTCTACAGGGTGGGGAGTTGTAGTTGGAAACCCTAACACCCCTGGTGTTTGTTGGTATTTTTACTGCAGATTTTCAACATGGGCTTTTTGGGACTTCACCTTATGAACAGTGGCACTATCATTTCGTTACTCAATCCTGAAAGGGAATTTCACGCAGCGACTGCGCCATTTGGCGCCATAGGAGTGAAAACACATTTTGGGCAGGATGTGAAAAATTACAGCTGTACTGTTCATAAGAAGGTATGAAAAAATGGCAATGTTGAAAATCTGGAGTTGAAATATGAAAAATTGGTGAAGTTACAAGCATGTGTAGAAACTGCACAACACATGCCCATAGCACAATCATTTGTCGGAATTTATTCACCAGATTTTCAACATGGGCATTTTGGGACCTCCCCGCATGAACAGTGCCACTGTGATTTTGTTAATCTGTCCCAAAAGTTGATTTCCCACAGCAACTGCACCATTCTGCACCACAGGTGCAAAAACACATTTCTGACAGGATGTGAAAAATGAAATATGCACTGTTCATAAGGAGGTGTGAAAAAATGGCAATGTTGAAAATCTGGAGTGAAAATATTAAAAATGTGTGAAGTGATACACTTCTGTAAAAACTATGCAACACACGATCATAACGCTGTCATTTTTGGGAATTTTTTTCACCAAATTTGCAACATGGGTTTTTTGGGACCCCACCTCCTGAACAGTGACACTGTCATTTCATTAACCAGTCTCAAAAGGTGATTCTGCGCAGCAACCATGAAATCACCATTTGTGACCAAGTAACCAAATGGCAGTGACAGTGTTCAGAGGTGGGATCCCCATAACCCCATTGAAAATATGGGGCTAAAATTACTAAAAGGGCTGAGATATCAACCTAAGTTACCCCCCACATTGTTTCCCATTATGCAGCTCACTGTCATTTCTTCAGTTTGCCGATTGGTTCTGAAGAGTGCAGACGTGTTGTCCTGGTCCATAGAAGATCGCTGCTACTGACCTCGGAGTAAGTTTGAAGTAAGGGGTGAGGGAGGTGGGTCTGCAGAGGGAGGGTGGGGTTGGGAAGGGGAAATGAGGAGACAATGAGGGACCATTTTCTTTTTACAGGGGGGAAAAAGACTTTGGGGATGGTTTTCTTTATTTCACAGGTTACCAAAAATATTTAGGCACACTGGGATGGGCTCTCAGTGTGCCACAATAGTGTGTATGTGGGGGGGGACATGCTGACATGTGGACTGGGCACCCCGATGTCGGCACTTGAAATATTCGGGCGGGTGAGGGGGGAGTCATCTGACACCGGGAGTGGGCATCCCAGTGTTGGAAACATAAATAAAAAATTATTTTGGCAGACTGGGGTGGGCTCCCAGTGTGTCACATTAATGGGGGGAGGGGGGATACATGACAACACGGGAATTGGGTATCCCGATGTTGGCTTTCTGGGGAGTGTGTGGTGGGTGGCAGGAGCAGCCAATGCAGAAAGATGCACCACTGCTCATTTATTTATTGAAATGGTTCACCAGGAAAGGCACAACGAACAAGCAAGGTGCTTGGTGGCAGGAGCCAACAAGAACCATAACTCCAGCCAAGCACATTACTGTGCACTGTAATGCGCATGGCTGTAGTCTTGTTAGCTGCTGCCAACAGAGAGATGGAGCTTGCCAATTCATTGGTGCCTGAGGGACAAGCCCCATAAAGCATCAACTGCATTGGGTAGAAACTCATGCACCTCTAAAATGTCGTACTGTCGAAAGATGTTGCTTGTGCATGTGCGGTGCGCATGTGCGGAAGCAAACATAAAAAATGAAGTCCGTTGTAACTGCAAAGCACTAGGGAGTTTAGATGTACAATATGAGGAGGTGAGGACCTCAGCTTTGGCATTCAATTCGAGGTAAGAAAAAGTCATCCATCGCTGCCAGCATTAGGTGATATATATGGCATAATGATTGGGTAATTCTTTCGTATGAGTTGCCTGGATCTCAAAGAACCATATCAGTCATTCACAAAACTGCTTCATGTGTTTGTAAAATCAGCCAGATAAATTAGTACCATTTCTACTTAGGAACTCAGCTACACTATGCTTAATAGGTCTGTGCAGTAAATTACATATAACTCATTCCACCCCCATGCGGAAATTCTTAATAGGCGTTTGTGATTTTACTTTAACTGCAGTTTAAAATTTAGGGATTTTAATTCATGCATGTGTTTATTAATTTAATGGCCACACAGACTGCACAGTGTGTTTGCTGCTGTTTCTCATTGTTTTGTGTTTACTCTTTAAAACTACTGTGCCCCTGCTCATTTTTGGCAAATAGTTTCTGCATTCCACCTAATGAAACATTTATGCTGGAGATGTTAGTAATTGCAGGAGTTGTATTTCTTTATTTACAGTTGTATTGTTACTGCAAGAAAGGGATTCCACCATACGTTTCCCCACCTGGATATAGCTGCAGCTATGCACTCCAAGCAAATCAAGGTTATCTGGCACTGAAAATATATGAAAAGTATAGCTTTGTCTACAAACCATGAGTGTTTCTGACCCAAATGCTGAAACCAAAATGACTAATAGTAGGAAGGGCGTCAGATGATTTTGGGAAACTCCAGAGATCTACTGATAAGAATTACAGAGGACAGGACAGCTGCAGTATGTTCAGAACTTAGTTTCAGTAGGAACGGATGTTCTGTGGCAGATTGCAGCAGGCATACTTTTAAACTGTTCTTATCCGTCGACTGAAATGAGTTGCCCCCACTAAACATTTTACTGGGGAAATGTAGCAGTTTACTGTAATTATTTTGCTGCTTGATTTCTTTGCCTCTTACAAAACCCCTATCGTGAAGCACCGGAGAGTCCAGACATGCAATATGAGGGGCTGAGGACACTGTAAGCTTTAAGAAGCAATTTGGGATAAGAAAAGGTCAGCCACCACTTTTCTTCCTCTCATAGCTGTCTGCTTGCCCTGATATGCAAAGTCTGCTAGAATGCATTATCATATTACTTGGGTAAAACACACAAGTTGGTAGCTCAGATGAACACTGAAATTTGTACTATCTTGTGAGATTGGCTTTTAGTGTTGGAACTGGCATCACTTTTTAGGGATGGTCTGCATAGCAGACCAGTTCCTACTGCAGTCAGCATCAGGAAGTGTTTTGCAGCAATGTCATTGAAATGCATTGGGGAACTAGGATACGCCTTTTCATTGATGTCAATGAGTGACTGTTGCCTTGCTATTCATCCTTGCAGCTTCTGTAACCATTGCTAATTACGTATTAGTTACAAGGAGGACAGTGCATGAGAGCTAGAGGACAGTGCTTGAGTGCTGGAAAAAAGCTAGCAACATCATTCTCAGGAATACACAGCTTATTGTACTATCATTCCACATCGTGCCATCCTCCAAATATGATGCGGCACTGGGGTGCCAACTCCCAGTGCCGCCAAACAGCATCTCCCCAGACATGATGTGACACCAGTATGCCCACCCCTTGTGCTGCCAAACAGCGTCTCCCTCCCATATTCCCTCCCATCTGATCTACATTGCATCACCCCTCCCAAACAGGATGCAACACCAGGGTGCCAACCCCTGGTGCTGCCAGACAGAAATTGAGATGCCCAGTCCCCTGTGTCTGTACCAGAAATAAAAGAAACCATCCTTTGTAGCCTTTTTTTAACCTGTAAAGTAAAAGTAAAATGGCCCTTGTTAAGTTCTGTACCCCACCCCCTCTGACCCCCACCCCAATCACCCTCTCACCACCTTCTAACCCATCCCCCTACCCTTCACATACTAGCTGGTGGGTCCATTGTTGCCTTCTAGAGCATTCTCCTGATTTTAAGGCAAGCTGCAAAGTGACTGAAAATAAGGTAAGTTTGATTAATGGCTTTACAATACATTTTCTACTTTTACTCATAACTTTGTTATTTTTTAATATTTTTGCCCCAGATGTTCAACATATTTTTTTTATTTTACATTACCTCATGAACCAGGTAGGTGACATTTTTCAAATTTCCTGGAAACGTGTTTTCACGTTGCCTCTGCGTAATCACATTTTAGACAGGATTTATAAAATTTCACCTGTCTTGATCATAACAGGGGTCATAAAAAGCAGCGATGAAAATGTGGGGTTGAAATATCACAAAACAACAAAATTAAGATGAAACATCATTTACTCATAATTGTTGTGACTTTTTGCAGATTTTAGCCCTAAATTTTCAAAATAGCTCTTTTGTTACCCACCTCATGAACTAATGGGTGTCTTTTTTTAAATCCTCCCCAAAATGTGCTTTTCACAGTTGCTCCACAAAATCATCTTTCAGATAGGATTTAAAAAGAATTACATCTGTCTTGGTCAGAGGGTGGGGTCATAAAAGGTCTATGTTAAGAATTGGATGACAAAACTGAAAAAAACTAAGTTATGTGAACACGTTAAATTTTTCCAATGTTTACTCATAACTTTGTCATTTATGCAGATTTTGGCCTCAAATTTTCAACATAGGTACCCCACCTCATGATCATGACAGGTGTCATTTTTCAAATCCCCTCTGAAACATGTTTTGCAGTTGCTCCACAAAATCACCTTTTGGGTGGGATTTAAAAAAAACAATACACCTGTCTTGAGCATAACACAAGGTCACAAAAAGAATGTGTTGGAAATTTGGGGTTAAAACTAATCAACCAAGAAGGGCCTTCTTAGTCGATCGGTGGCCTTTATTAATTTCCAAATCACCATCATATTGTACTAAACACCTAAGCACATCCCCGCGCTCTCCCTTGCTGGACTTCATAGCGCGAGGGCATGTTCAACAATTGGCAAGTGAAAGGGATCAGCTGGCTGCCTTGTCGGGGCCAAATTACGACCCCTTACCACTACATAATGGCTTACAATACAACTTTAAAATTTGCACCAAATGACTATCATGGACCCAAGGTACCATAGCCCAAAGGTGGTACCTTAGGTCCGTAAGTATAACAAATCACTTTAAAGAGGATTTACACGTCAAATCTTTATAAGTTCATTGTTGCACCTCTATAACAGTGCTAACCAGATTTTTCACTGTTAGTGAAAATCTGCTGTGTACGAATTACTTTAGTATAAGTATCCAATTAGAATGATTAAGAAAGTGCTTAAAGGGTTGACTCTACTTCTGGTGACATCACCCATGAAGCAGCCATCTGTCTGAGCACTTATTTATTTATTTATTTTATTTAGCTTTTGTTAACCAGGTAGGTACATTAGACAAGACAATTGCCTATTTTCAGCTACGACCCGGGAGAGTGCAGGAATAATAGATTTAGGTACATACGACATTGTACAAATTAGACATGTTACAGTTCATGTGAGGATACAGATTCAACACAGCATATGAAACATGGTAAGGCGTAGAATATACAGTATTAACATAACAAAAATAAACACTTTGTGGGAGATAAGAGCAGTAATGTTACAGATTCAACACAGCGTACAAGCGTGGTAAGGCATAGATTATACAGTATTACCATAACATAAAGCACCTTATGGAATTCACCTTTCTACAATCAGATTCAGTTCTACTATTGCACAAATTATTTTTTTGTATTATTCAAACAGTGGGACAGGTTTAGTACTATGCTAGGATGGCACAGCATAAAGGAATTACCTATAGCAGACCAGCAGTTGAGACAGCTATGATCCCGCTCAATCCTGATGATCACCATTCATTGCAGTTTAACATTAAGATGGGAGCTGAGGCAAACCACATGAGGATGAGTGTCCTGGAGTTTAGGATGATGGAATTTAAAGACATGGGAGACAACCCCAGAAACTGCCTAGTGTGTGCTTTTGGAGGGGGGGGGGGCCAGGAAGGGGTAGAGAAACAGTGGGGAAAAATAAGGGAAGGCATAATTAAGGCAACCAATCTCTTTGTGAAGGAGGTGATTAGAGGGAAAAAGAGATCATTTGGCCATGGTGATGAAGGAAAAAGTAGCATTCAGGAGATGTAACAAAACACAGTGGGAGGGAGGAGGTGTACCAGGTAAACAAAGGGAAGCAGGTGACCAAAGTAATAGACCAGGGAGGGGCTGTGGATATGGCCTACCTAGCCTTTAGCAAGGCATTTGACACAGTCCCGCACAAAAGATTAATAATCAAGTTAGCCAGCCTGGGAGTGGGTCCCAGGGTAGTAGCCTGGGTAGCAAACTGGCTGCACAACAGGACACAGAAGGTAACAGTGAATGGAACACATTCTGAAGAAAGGGGGGTTACTAGTGGAGTACCTCAGGACTCAGTACTGGGTCCAGTCCTCTTTAACGTCTTTATAGGTGACATTGCAGAGGGTCTGGAAGGAAAGGTATGACTCTTTGCAGATGACACAAAGATCTGTAACAGAGTTGATACACAAGGGGGGTAGAAAGGATGAGAAGGGACTTGGCAAGGTTGGAGGAATGGTCAGACATATGGCAACTTAGATTCAATGCAAAGAAGTGCAAAGTAATGCACCTGGGAAATAAAAATCCAGGAGAAGAGTACACAATAGTAGGGGAGGTACTAACGACAACAATAATGGAAAGGGATCTGGATGTAGTCTTATCAGATGACCTAAAGGTGGATAAGCAATGTGAGAAGTCAGTAAGGAGAGCCAGGGGGGGGATACTGGGATGCATAGGGAGGGGCATCACAAGTAGAAAAAGGGAAGTGGTTATCCCTCTATACAGACAGTTGGTGAGACCCCATCTGGAGTACTGCGTGCAGTTTTGGAGACCTCATCTGCGCCTTGAGGACATAGACAGGATGGAAGCAGTCTGAGGAGGGCAACTAAAATGGTGAAGGTCTACATCAGAAACCATATGGAGAGAGACTGAGAGAGCTTAATATGTATACCCTTGATGAAAGGAGGGACAGGGGACATGATAGAAACGTTCAAGTACCTCAAGGGAATCAACAAAGTCCAGGAGGGTAGCATCTTTCAGAAAAACAGATGTGTAAGAACAAGGGGGCACAATTTAAAATTGGGGGGGACAGCTCAGGGGTAATGTGAGGAAATTCTTTTTCACAGAGAGAGTGGTGGATGCATGGAACCACCTTTCTGGAGAGGTTGTGGGGTCTAAAACAGTGGGGGAATTCAAACATGCATGGGACAGACATAAAGCAATTATAGTGGGGTGTTGCAGGAAGCAGGCTGTTGGTTAACTAGAATCTGCAGCTTATCCAGTAGGTAGGGAAATGGGCAGACTGGGTGGGCCAAGTGGTCCTTATCTGCCATCAAAGTCTATGTTTCTATGTTTCTATATACAGTACATGACATAATGATCTGGTAATTCCTTCATGTGAGTTGCCTAGATCTCAAAGTATTCCTAGCAGTCATTCACAAAACTGCTTCATGTGGTTGTGAAATTAGCCAGATAAAGTAACATGTACATATGTACAACACCTCCCCTGTCTCCCACTAAGGAAGCAAGCCACAATAAAGATATTCATCAGTGTCTGCGCTACAAGGTCATACGGTATACAACCAAGAGTTTGCACTGCTGCAAGTGCCTGTGGTGGAATGCTAAAACTTGTCCTCAGATAACACCATTTGTAGGGAGTTAGTATTACAGAGTTCCTCAAATGATTATTGATGCCTAAAAATGTGGCAACTATAGTTTGTTATGCAAGTCAAGCTACAATTAACTCTAACTATTGCATTACAACCAGCCCTTATTCTTTTAAAATTATGTATTTTTAACATGTATTCCAGTTCACTACCAAGTAATTTTTGAGATTTAGAGCAGTCTGCGACTGCAATAATATCTATTAGTGCCTTGCAAAGGACATCCACAAAAACAAGATGTTTCATTTTACTGCACTATTCAGATGTTAACAATCAATCAATCAATCAATCAAGTCTTTATTTAACCAGGTGTTCATCATTGAACAGAAACTCATTTGCAAGATGGACCTGGGTGGAGCATGAACAATTGTATATACAGGTCAACACAGGTATTTACAAGGCAATACAGATAATACTCTTTACAGAGAGGAAGAAAAAGAAGTTCGTATGTACATGGAATTTATACAGATATTGTACAGATTACACGGTAGTTACATACGTAGAAGTGTCTATAGGAAGATAAAGCAGGTTATCTAAGGTTGCAGGAGGAAGTAACGGAAGAAAAAAAAAACAGTTAACAGTTTTATATATTCCCTCAAGACACATCTGCAAACTTGGATTCACCAGTTCAGCATGTCCTTATTTCTAAAATGATTTTTATATGAATAAATGCACTGTGTCTAACAAAAACAAGCATTTGTCAATGCCAAAAGTTTGCTGTTGATACTGCTCTTGTACATGCCTCCCACATTTTTTCTCTGTATATTCCTCTGTCTTGCATTTTAAGTGTGGGTGTTAAGGTTGGAAACCCTAACGCTCCAGTTGTTTGTTGGTATTTTTGCTCCAAATTTTCAACATGGACTTTTTGGTGCATCACCTTGTGAACAGTGCCAGTAACATTTTGTTACTCAATCCCAAAAGGTGATTTCACACAGCGAGTGTGTCATTTGGTGCCACAGGTGTGAAAACACATTTCTGGCAGGATGTGAATAATGACAGCTATATTGTTCATGAGGAGGTGTGAGAAATGGCAATGTTGAAAATCTGGAGTGAAAATCTGAAAAAGTGGTGAAGTTACAAGTGTGCATAGAAGCTGTGAAATGCATGCTCATAACGCAGTCATTTTTTGGAACATTTTCACCAAATTTTCAACATGGCCTTTTTGGGATCCCCCCCTCATGACCAGTGGCATTGGAATTTTGTTAATCTGTCCTGAAAGTTGATTTTGCACAGCAGCTGCGCCATTCTGCGCCAGAAGTGCAAAAACACATTTTGGGAAGGATACAAAAACTGACAGCTATACTGTTCATAATGGGGTGTGAAAAAATGGCAATGTTGGAAATAGGGAGTGAAAATCTTAAAAATTGATGCTGTTATGAGTGTGCATAGAAACTGTGTGATGGATAATCATAATGCAGTCATTTTTGGGAGTTTTTTTACCAAATTTGCAACAGGGCTTTTTGGGATCCCACCTCATGAACAGTGGCACTGTCATTTCATTAATATGTCCCGAAAGGTGATTCCATGCAGTGATCGCTAAATCACCTTTCGGGACTAAGAAATGAAATAACAGTGACTGTGTTCATGAGGTGGGGTCTCAAGAACCCCATGTTAAAAAAATTGGGACCACAACTCCCACAAATGGCTGAGATATCAATCTAAACTGCCCCCCCCCATTCACTGCCATTATAGGACTTACCATCATTTCTTCAGTTTGCAGTCGGCTTTTGAAGAGTGCAGACATGTTCCCGGTCTACTGAAGATCTCTGCTGCCAACCTCCAGAGGTAAGTATGGGTGAGGGGGGTGCACAGAAGGAGGGTGTGGGTTGGGAGAGGTGGCAATGATGAGAAACCGTTTTCTGTCTTTTCAGGTTTAAAAAAAAGACTTTCTGGGTCTGTTTTCTTTTTTTACAGAGAAACTATGACTGTTGGCACTCTGGGGTGGGCTTCCAGTGTACCAGAGTACTGGGGGGGTTTCAATGCTGATCCAGGGACTGAGCACCCCAAGGTTGGAGGTTATGTGTGGGGGGAATGCGTCTAACACCGGGAGTGGGCTTCTCGGTGTCAGAAAAACAGGGATTGAATGCTGACCTGGGGATTGGGCACCCTGAGGTCAGAGGTTATGTGTGTGTGGGGGGACACATCTGACATTGAGAGTGGACATCTTGGTGTTAAAAAAACACAGCAGCATGGAGGAGGCAGGTGAGGAACGCTCCTCCTCCCAGCCAGCTGATCGGATCACGCTTACAGTGGAGATGTCATAACACATTCAGCTGTTTGCTCTGTGGTGACCTGCTGATGAAAGGAAAAAGCCAGCTCCTGATTGGTGCAACTTTTTCTTTTCAAGTGTAGACCACTGCAGGCAAAACAGTATCAGGACCAGCCTGACGGAGGATTGGTGTGATACTGTCGATCCCCATGCAGAGCACTCTACATTGGACATACCATGTCACACCCCTCAAAGCCTACTCTCCCAAGGAGCTCAACGCGCATGCGCAAACTCAAAAAATGAATACGAGTCATATCCTAATGATGAGCACAATGGGTGATTTAATACCATACAGTGGACAAACAAGAAAATATCAGAACACAAGCTTTCATGCTCCTGCAGAGCCCTTCTTCAGGTACCTTGCAGCCTGTAGAGACAGAAGGCTTTTATTGTTAAGATGATACCTAAGGATTAATTAGAAGCAATACCATCACATTTAAATACAGTGCCAAGGACTGTGATGCACTAACAGAAGTTACTTATTTTGGATCCAAACTAAAATATAGTCAAAGCTAACCAATGGTTCATTCAGTAAAATATTTGCCCCAGCTAGATAGCTCCTTCTAAAGAGAAAGTGCAATGCAAGGTACCTAGCAAAATGGTGGTGACACATTCTTCATAGCCATGACATCTGCCAGCCACTGCTATAGGTCAAACAACTGCTGCTCAGATTTTCATATACACACAAATGCACAGAAATTAAAGTGATTTAATGGAAATCAATTTATAAGCCCCTTACAAAGTGTTACAGATTTGAGAATGATTAGTGTAAAGTGACATCAAAACCAGAACTGTTTCCTTCACCCTCACACTTTGAAAATCCATGTTTTGCACTACATGGCAGCTGTGAGTGTTCATTTAGTGATGTGTAGCTGCTGTTCAGGAGACTGTCAGCATGACTGTGAGAAAACATGATTTTGCAGCATATGTTTAGAAAAATAACATTAGGAGTTAAATTACTCATTCACAACATAATTCATTAATAAAAGGACTATATCCATAGTCGGAATGAGGACACCGTGGCCCACCTGGAATGCTGATACAGTGGCCCACCTGGAAAATCAATAGGGGAGTGTTCTGGGTGATACATTATTCTATGTAAATTTGATATACTGGCTCTTTATTTGCATCTTACATTTACATGCAGTGCCAACAATGCCCCATTTAATTAGACAATAGATGATAAATGCAGTGACTCACAGAGTTTAGAAGGCGGCCTTGTATCAAAAAGGAGAGGGGCCCACCTGGAAATTTCCAGGGGTCTAGGTGGGCTAGTTCGACTCTGATATGGTATCAAAGAGACAGTCAAGGCACATTGCAGCATCGACTGAACGGCTTGCTCACTCGAGGTAGGAGGAAGCTGCTCTTTAAAATTTTGTGCCACCAGGTTGTTCTTCTTTTGGTGTATAGTAGTCTTTTCGTGTCTTATGTACTGGTGTCTTGCAAAGGACATCCATGAAAACAAGATGTTTCATTTTACTGCACTATTCTGGCATTTACACCCTGTGACATTGAATTTGATACTTGACATGTCATCAGCTAGCAACAACACTCTGATGACATTTGTAGTATTACTTTATAAAGTTCAACTTTTTTTTACTTTAAAAATCAGACAATTTTCTATAAAAGAGTAATTCAGCATCACTTGCAATACAGTAGTGTAAAAAGTCTACAGTACAGTATGCTCCCAGTAATGTCAACTGATTGCACCTTTGTCATATATAGTCATTACCAGTTGTTCACCGAATGATCTTTTCATGTCAAAGCTCATGCTTGAAGTTTTAAACACAGTCATAGAAAAAACATCGGAAAGCATGGTTAATGCCACTCATGTTGGCATCATCATTAGTCCTATCCCAAAATAAACCTACAGTATATTTTTAGACTAAGCTGTGCAATTAGCAAACAGGCATATATGTTTTTATATAATCTGAGTGGTCCTTCTGCTCGCTGATCATTCACATATGTCTTCAGTCTCCTGCTTGAACCCCCAGCACATTGTAATCAAGTGGTGGCCATGGTATGCTTGATGGTATCTTTGTTTCTTGTTGTATTATTACATTGCTATAAATGCCTTTAACCAATCTGAAGTCCTATTTACTTCATGTGAGAGACAACAATATTGTGAAGGAGTATGTTTCATGTCAAGTACACAGTATATTGTCATAATGGCAATTACTGATGTACTTACTTCAAGAGATACCAAAATATATTTTCTTGGATCCACAGGAGACAGAGTATGTCCAGTATGTAAATACAGTATACTTTATGAATGCAGTTATCAATATAAGGAAAGTGGTGACGGTGTTGCTTTTACCATGGGATCATGAATTGGGACAGGATGAATGCTGGACCCCAGGCAAGCGCTGACATTACAATAAATGGGTTATTGGGCCTGGAGGGTTGGATAGTAGTTTTCCTTCAACACTGATGCTATACTTTCAACACTGACAGCACCTAACAAATTTGGTGACATCAAGCTATATTGAATCCAATGAATTATCTGACACTCGCCCTGCTTCTATTTGGCAAACTGGAGTGCAGTAGGGGATATAAGCCATGTATAAAGTGTTAACATGTAAACAACATGCCATTATTGCTAATACAGGGACTGATTATTAATTTGTCGGTGAGCACAACATAGCAGTTACTTTAGAAAGAGTTTCTGAAATGATTGGTGCTGCCTAAAATCATGGCAACTACAGTTTGTTATGCAAGTAAAGCTACAATTAACTCAAACTGTAGCATTACAACCAACCCTTATTGTTTTTAAATGGTATATTTTTAACATGTCTTCCATCTCACTACTAAGTATTTTCTGCAATTTACTGAAGCTTGTGGCTACAGTGTGATACTTATTGCAAGAGACGGATCCCACCATACATTTTCCCACCTGCATATAACTGCAGCTCGGTACTCCAAGAAAGTCAAGGCTATCTGGCATTGAAAATATGTGAAAAGTATAGTTTTTTACAGGTCTGGGCCACCCAGTACCTTGGCAAGTACCCCAGAGCCACCAAATGTTGTGGTGATCCTGGAGCTGTATGTTAAGGTTTTGTTTTTTTGTGTTGGAAAATTGAATACAATCTTTAACTTAAAAAAAAAAGCTTAGATTTGTCAACAAGCCATGAGTGTTTTTGACCTAATGCTGAAATCTAAAATGACTAATAGTAGGAAGGGCTCCAGATGATTTTGGGAAACTCCAGAGATCTGTTGATAAGAACTACAGAGAACAGGACAGCTGCAGTACATTCAGAACTTAGAGTTTCAGTAAGAATGGATGTTCTGTGAAAGATTGCATGGGACATTCTTTTAAATCGTTCTTATCCGTTGACTGACAAAGCATGTACATATCTACAGCACCTCTCCTGTCTCCCACTAACAAAGCTAGCCATAACAAAGATATTTATAAATACTACTTTCCACCAACTCTCCTCATCCCATTTCACAGCGGCAAAGGCTGTTTTATTGATGCATCAGTTCCCTTGCTGGAAATATTGCTTTTATAAAAAAAAAAAAAGCCACAGTCAGTGCTATTTTTTGAAATGTTTCTACGTAAAAGTGCTTTGGGCTTTAGCCTGGATTTCTCAAGTAAATTTTATTACACTGTTAAACTTTGCCATCTTCAATGGGTCTTCAGGCATACCAGGTAAACTGTGAGTCTTTCTCCTATACTGGAAGAGCCAAAGTGACTGAGTTGGTCGAGTTGGTCCCAAGGGAATTTTTTGTAACTAAACAAGCCTCCTGTATTGATCTGGCTGTGTTTGTTTGACCAGGCACTGGACAGTAAGTAATAAATGACTTCTTAGTATTTGCTGCAACAGATCAAGGCAGTTTTAATTTTTTTATGCTTAAATTACAGAGTGATACAGAACAAGATGTGCAATGCCTCGTATTCTATAACAAATTAATGGTTAAATACAAATTATGTTTTAACTAAAATTACCAAAATTGTTGCAGCTTTTTTACTTGATCTAGCAGTATGGTTTGACACAAAGAGATACACAGACTCAGACCTCCACTGGCAAGGGAAAAGACTCCTTCCTTCCAGGACCCACTTCACAGTCTGCAGTATTCTAATTGGCAGCTGTTAACATCCTAAGGGAAGATCACTGGTTAGTGAGACTGCACAGACTACACAGTTATCATCAGAACAAAATGAGAAATGTCATTTTTTTCTTCTAAATGCTCTAGATGCAGTGGGCTCAAGCAGACAGAACTTAAGATCCTCATGAGATGTGAAGTTTTTGTTTTCCAGCCTCTAGTCTGTCAATGTTGCAAACAAGAGACCACTTACCAATGACCCCATAGGGTAGACATGAGGGCAAGAAATTGTTTGAAGCACCGACAGGCTAGCGGCTAGAAAAAAAAAGTAGTGCGAGGCGGAGTGGGCCATAGTAAACAGAAGTGCAGGGGATTTTTCACACCTCATGAGGTTGTGCATTTGTAAACTGCTTTTCTTGTAGTGCTACCAAGAGAACTGCAGGGCTCCATGCAAGCAGCCCCAAAAAGATCAACTCTTCCCTGAGATTCCATCAACATGGACTCCTGAGGATCAGAATTCTAAGGAAGCAATACTTGAAACAGCTGGGATATGGACTGGCATTCTGGCATGCATCAATTCTCTCTAGCAAAAGCAGACAAGTAAGTTAAATGCTTTTTCTTATTTTTCAAAAAGCTCTTTGGAATTAATTTTGAAAAGACATTATACTTTATATGGATAATCTTCTGTTTTTTGAATTCCAGTCAGTTAATATGCTCGTCTTTTGCTCAACTATTTCATAGATAAATGAATGGACTATACCAGATTACAAAATGAACTGATTTGGGGCAACAATGGACATCAATGGAAAATGAGTCTTCTTTCTTCCATTGTTGAACACTGGCTTAACTTTTTTAAATTTTTTTATTTAGAAATGTGTGAAAATTACTGATAAAGTTGCATTACTTACAGAAATTATGTATATGTTTAGGATATCAACTCAAAGAGACAAATACTATGTCTAATTATTTTCTTTATTATTCTTACTTTTTTATGATAGTCCTAAATGTTACTAAATGAATAATGAATAACTCTGTGTAACTGGATCTCCCCTTCCAGTCTCTTTGGACTTGTACTGCACTATCTATTTTATATGACATGCATTGAGTGCCTGCAGTATCTAATCATTGGTTTTATTTTATTGATTTCAAGGAAAAGAAACTTAACACTCAGCTATTTATTTTACCTGACAGTAGCTAGCTATGGTAAAGTATATTTTTTTTGCTTATGCATTTATTGTGAATGCATAAATACCAAAAAATAAAAATGATAAAAAAAAGAATACAGTGACGTTAGAAAAAGGACTCATTTACCCCCAAATGATTGTATCAATAATATTTTATCCATAATGGAATAGGTTTATAATACTCTATGCACCAACATTATGTGGGTTCTATTCCCATTTCTTCAGGGTGTGCAAGACTATTTTCTGTATTTTTCAAAATGGGAATGTTGCATACAAGCAGTGTCTCAGGTCATGTCCTCACATGCTAGCATCCTCTTAATCCTGACGTTTCTGTGAAATCCTCGTGGTGCCACACTACTTTCCACCTAGTTTCCATTTTATAGTTATATCAGGCATGGTTCTAGTTTTTCTGTTTTCAGGAGCTGAAAATGGAAAACACTAGAGCCGTACATGAAAGATGGGCTGTTATTATAAACTTGAGTTCATTAGGAATATGTTATAATATGTTCATGCTTTTGTTGAGTAAGTCTTGATTCAGCTTTGCTGTATAATGATTACTTAGAACCTTGTTTGACTTGATCCCTCCTGCTTGCCTTTTATCTATTCAAGGTCAAAGGGACCACAATGGAAATTCTCTACTACTGTATATGAAGTCTTGATAAAACACACTAACCACCTGATTCCTATCTACCTCCCTCTTTAGTTACATCTTCAAAGAAGGCAAACAGGTTGGTTTGGCAAGATATTTGTAAAGAAAGAAATTGTGTACCAGATAACATCCTATTCCTTTCCATGTGCTGACCATCATATCTTCTGCAATACACTTTGCCAAGCACCAAGGGCTCATAAAGTCTGTGAATATCTAGTCAAAATTGGGTGCTTTCCTTTCTTCTGTCATGATCCCTGTCTGCAAGCAATCCTGAAAGATGCTATATAGGTCCCTGACCCAAAGCCCCATTATATATCCACTATAACCCTCAGTTGTATACCATCCAGACCCTGGTATTTGCATAGATTCACATTCTCTAGCTACTTACCTTCTTATTTGGCATGATTAATACTGCATTCTGTTTGGCCTGCACTTGCACAATATTTTTCACCCAAGCTAGTTATAACATCTGACCTACAGGCTGAATACTCACACAAAATAGTTACTCAGTGCATCTGCTATTCTTCCAGCCTTACTCAATGATTTATAATCTTCCCAAATGACTAGGGGCCTCCCCAGGAATCTTCCTTCTAGTTTTATTCCCTGGTCTTAAAAACAATTCATTATTCTTCTGGATCTGCACTACAGTCTATCTTTCAAGCCAGCCATGGCTTGTGTGCAATAATGGCCTTGCATTCTTCCTGTAATACCCTATACCATATGTTCTTAGCCCTGTCCCCAGAATCCTCATCCTCATCATCAGTGACATTGTTAGCCTCATAACTGTCGGCATTCATCCCCCAGTTTAATGGTGTGCCCCCATTCACATACCAGTGATGTTTTTCACTTAGCTTGTGCTCTGCATGCAAAACCTCACTGGCCAGGTTCAGATTTTTGTTTAAGTGTGCATTGGTTGAAGGTTGTCAGTAGCCCCACCCATGGTTCCATTCTTGAGTGATGCTGACATGCTGTGAGATGTTGACTCTCTGTCTGAGCTCAACTGGCTGCAGACTGGTGACAGTTTTTGGTTTTGTTTACATAGTATGCCTCCTCATTTCAGACACTTGAATTTTTCAGTGAATTATGTCTTCTCCTCTGTCATTGGTTGTTGGCCAATGGCAGCATGGGTCTGGGAGCAGGGTTGGTCATGTGGTTTAGACTGATGGTGATGTTGAAGGGGACAGTGATAACAGTAGACTACAACATGCATGGTACTGGCAATGCACATTTTATACCTGAGGTTGTAGGGCAGTTCCAAGCTCAAAGAACAAGCTCTGGGATATGGGCACCACTGAAAGAAAGTAGGAAGAATGCAGAGAGAAAAAAATCATGACACTCACCACCTTCAACAGAACAAAGGCAGCTGAAATCCATGCCTTACTGAAGTGTCTGTGATACAGAATAAAAAGCACACCCCACTAAAACTTGCCTGCTGTACTTCACATTTAAAATGCTTATGTATGAATTTCAGAGTGGAATGTGGGGAGAGGACATTAATGCTGACATCAGCTCCAGCAGATAGGAGCCAAACAAGACAATGGAGGGCTGCACCAGGATCTACAGCAACTAGCTAATGCACTTTTAGCTCGGTTTTTGTTTTATCCTCTCTTTCAAAATGGAACACCCGCAATGAATGCTATTAGCTGTATAGTACAATTAATCGCTTTTGCAAATCCATGTGGGGCAGACCGGCTGAAAAGTGAAAGAATGTAGCATATCTTTTTGTTGTGCTTGTCTACTGATTCCTTTACACTTTTGCTGTTAGCCCATCATACCCCATTGCTTTATTCTTTTTTCGAGCCAGAATGCCCTGTGGCACCGGTCTTTCCTGTACACTCTCTGAATTGGACACTGTCTTGGTAAAAATGCAGCTCATCTTAAATTGGTTCAGAGACTGGAGGTAACTAAAAAAACAACACTCTCAGAAACAGACAGCAAGGAGATGGTAAGACCACTAAACCTTATTACTTTAGGGGATAAAGTACAACCAAACTCTACATGCTAACTTCGCATTAAAACCTGTACCTAAGCACAGCCTGTGTTCTCTTGGTTTATTGTAGAGTGCCTGCAATGTGAGCCACACTGAAGTGCTTTTACAGGTTAGGTCGGCAGAGTGGGACAAGAGAAAAAGTGATAAAACTATTTTACCATTTCCTTTTGAGAGGGGGGGGGGATAAGCCTTAGTATGCCTTTCCTCTCGAAGCTGGACTCAGACTGAGTTATGATCTGGAACCCCTCCTTTCTTCTATTGCATGACTTTGGGGTGAATACGATACATTTTCTAATGCACTTACTGTCTTTTTTCAAAAGGGGATTAATTCTTTAAGAGGGCATGCTGGCTGCTTTACATGGTAATAGCCTATGAACTGGATACTGTCTGGAAAATAAACATGGCATGTCTAAATCAGTTCGGAGAGTGAGGGAAATCACAAGACAATGTGTTAGAAACAAACAACAAGGATACACTAATGTCATTGATCCAAACACTTTGGAGGCAGTGGCACAAGCAATACTGTTCCCAACTTTTCTCAATATTGGCCTGGTAAGTGATACCCCAGATCCCCAATACCCCAAACACCAGAAGGAGCACAAAGAAATATAAAAACACTGGGGGAAAATACCATATTACAAACAAAAGGATAAACGTCTTGATACAGAGTCTGTACAAGTAGAAATACATAATAGCCATAGCCACTAAATGCCTCCTAAAAAAACACATCCAAAAGGGATGGGAGAAGAAGTTATTAGATCCCAAATAGACAAACTGAAGGAAATTACATCAATGGAAAAAAACAGCAAAATATTATGGGGAGGGATAGAAATAATAAATGCTAGCACAAATGGGTCTAGAACAACAATAGCTATTGAACTTGACATAGACACAGATCCCCATGAATGACATACACCTAAAATAAACTCTGCAGATTCTCTGGGCACAATGGAAGCAGTAACCTCACTGAGGGTGGAAATGTAAAAGGTTCTGGGTGAAATAAATCTCTCATTTAAAGGAATATCTGACTCTTTAATTCTTTAACAGAAAAACCAGCAGGAATATCTATGCAAACTCAAGGCCTAGAGGATTGGGTTTCACAAATTGAATATATTAAGGGCCTAATTTTAAAAACTGAAACTCTTCATGATCAACAGCTCCAGAATCTAACACAGAAAGTGGCAGAGATGGAAAATCCCTCTAGAAGGGATAATTTACACATAAGAAACATTCCAGAGGGATTGGAAGGGTTGGGATATTCCTTTCTCTTTTTGGAAAAAATGCTTACGGAATCAATGGGCAAACAATACCTGGAGCAAAAGATTGCCTTGTATAGAGCTCACAGAACACGCCCCTGTTATACTAATTCAGATCAAAACCATCCAAGAGCAATTCTGGTAAAACCACACAAGTACCAGGACAGATAAGCAATATTACAAAAAACAAGAACAGAAAGGGGCTTAAAGTTTAAAAATATAAATTTAAATGTTTATCCAGACCTCTCAAATGAAACCATGAATAAAGACAAACTCTTTAACCTTGTTAAGAAAAAAATTGTATGACCGGGGGATCAGGTTCATAATGTTGTACCCAGCAAGATTAAGGTATGTGGTGAAAGAGAAGCTTACAACTTTTGATAACCATGAAGAAGCTGAAGAAGTCTTTGAAAA
This sequence comes from Neoceratodus forsteri, assembly GCA_016271365.2. Classification (NCBI taxonomy): domain Eukaryota; kingdom Metazoa; phylum Chordata; order Ceratodontiformes; family Ceratodontidae; genus Neoceratodus; species Neoceratodus forsteri. Next base: position 1,546,140,649 of record CM057455.1, on the reverse strand, counting down.
ACCTATAACTCAGACTTACAACAAAACTGGAAACAACCCCCAGGCTACATCCATATCAACCACATTCAGGCCCAAGTACAATCTGAGAATGAGACAAATAAAACAACGTGCAAAGGGTAATAGCAAAGGGAAATCAACTTGTATTGATGGAGGAGGAGGAGATAGGAAGGGAAGAGGGAAGGGAGAAAAGGAAAAAGGAAGAAAGAGAAAAAATGGGGAAAAGAAATGGGACAACAAAGAAAGAAGGAAAAAATATAAAAAAGAGAAACAAAAAACAGAGGATAACCTCTCCATCCAGATCCTAACACCATAAAATATTGAGTTAAGCATAAAGGAATAAGGAAAAATAGTTTCAATAGAACCATACTTAAATTTTGTGCCAAACCAAGAACTTGGCTAAGCTAATCTATTTTGCCTCTCTCCCCTCTTTTTCTTTTCTCTTCCAGACAAAATCAATCCTGGGTGGCATCTTTCTGGTGCAAAAGATGGCACTTAGGTCATCTCTGCTACTACAGGGGGGAGGGGAGGGAAGGAGAAAATTATTTTCTCCACCAGGTTTATTAGGGCACCAGGGTGTTATATATATGGTGAAGGGGAGCACAGCAGAAATAAAAAAAAAAATAATTAGGGACAATAGACAACAATTAGACCACTGTCAAAAGATCCAGGGATCAAATTGTAGTAACAGAATAATATCAAATAAAGACAATAAAAAAAAGTAAACCAGACAAAAGCAAATGGCAATCACACCTGAAGTATTAACTTGGAATGTTAAAGGGCTAAGACAATGAATTAAAATGAATAAAATCATAAATTACATAAACAAAAAGCAAATACACTGTATATTAATGCAGGAGACTCATTTTCTAGATATCAATTTCCAATGGTTTAAAACAAAAATGGGGCCCAGGATTTTATTCATCATTCAACCCAAATTCCAGAGGTGTAGTTATTTTTTTCATACAAAAATGTCAATGCCATTCTTTATTAAGGATATTATAGATAAAAATGGTAAATATATAATACTGGAATTAGAACTTGGATTTGAACCTTTTATTTTAGCTACAATATATGGCCTGAATAATAACAATCCTGTATTTCTTTACACAATTTTTTTCCTATTATCTTTGTATAAACCCCCATACATTATAGTAGGGGATTTTATTCTGGCTTTAAGTAAACAAGATAGAACCTCACACTTTTTAAATAACTACAAATCATCTACTAGAACTATTAAGAACTTTATGCTGGATTATAAAATGATTGCTCCATGGACATTAAGTAAAACAACTAAGACAATTTTCATACTACTCAAATATGCATCATTCATATTCTCGCATTGATTACTTCCTAGTTCTAAAGTAATAAACTATATGATAAAAAATTTATCCTACCCACTCACAACTATCTCTGATAATTTCCCAAGTATATTAGAGTTAGAATGGTTAAAGATATCCCAAATATTAAATAATCGGAAAACGGACATTTCTCTTTTTTAAAACATTGGAAATAAATAAAACAATCATACAAGAAATCATTGATTGTTTTTAAAAGAAATTTAGAGCAAGACACAAATATCCTATCAATTCAGGACACCTTTAAAGCCTGGTTATGCAGAAAATTCCAAGGATATCAAGGCAGAAGGAAAAAAAAAAACTGGGAACAATAATAAAAAACATTAGAAAACCAAATTTATATTTTGGGACAAATACATTCCCAAAATCTAGATGTGAAAACTTATAACTCATTGGTGCAAAAGAAAGAGGCCTATAATGCCCTTTTAACAGAACAAGCAGAGAGACATATCCATCAAGCTAAAGCATACTACTATGTTAATTCAGATAACCCACTCAAACTTTTGGCTTGGCAATTGAAAAAATACCAAGAAAATAATCAAATCATTCAAATAAGAGACAACTATGGTAACCTACATAAAAACTCTCTGGAGATAAACAAGATTTTTACAGACTTCTACAAAGATTTGTATACCACACAAATTAATCTGAATAACCACACCCATACTTTCTTAGATAATGTAAATTTAAAACAGTTATCTTCTGATCTAAAAAATACATTATAAACACCTATTACATGCTTAGAAGTTGAGACCACAATAGATAATCTTAAAACTGGTAAAGCCCCAAGTCCTGATGGCTTTCAGGCTGAATTGTTCAAGAAATACAAAGAAATATTAACCCCAATTCTTACAACCCTGTTCAATAAAATTAACCTTTACAATAAAGCCCCAGCATCTTTTTATGACACTCATATTCAGGTATTTCATAAACCTGGCAAAGATCCAGAATACTGCGGGTTGTATAGGCCCGTCTCTCTACTCAATGCTGATTATAACATTTTAGCAAAGGTCCTAGCGAATAGGCTGGAAACAAGTTTACCAGACTTAATTAACCAAGATCAAAATGGATTTGTTAAAGGGAGAAGGATAATGGAAAATATTAGACAGACAATAAATATAATATCAAACACAAAAGATAAGAATACCATCCTTCTCATAGTTGACGTACAGAAGGCATTTGACCACGTAGAATGGAGCTTTATCTTCTCAACACTACAGAGAATGAACTATGGAGTCAAATTTATAAACTGGATAAAAATCTTATATCATGTGCCAATGGCACAAATTAAAGTAAACAATATAATTCACCTACTTTTAAACTCTCATGTGGTACAAGACAGGGCCGTTCCATCTCACCTTTAATCTTTGCCTTAATAATAGAACCCTTAGTGGAAGCAATAAGAAACAACTCTTTAATCAGAGGCATCATACATAATCATAAAGAGCGTCAAATAAATTTATAAAAAGACAGTGCTCTACTGTATTTTACTAATTCTCATGAATCACTAGAAGAATTCATTTGAATCACAGAAAACTATGGTAAACGATCGGGTTATAAAATTAACTTCCAGAAATCACTAATCCTTACTTTAAATATTAATACTAACATACAACTACTAAAGAATTGCCCATGCCCAATAGTAGATTATTTTAAATACTTAGGCATTATGATCACTAATGATTTAAATGACTCATATAAACTGAATTTAGAACCACAATTACAAGAGATAAAAAAAAATTTGGAGCGTTGGTACTCTCTCCCATTAACTCTGATTGGCAGAGTTAACATAATAAAGATGCAGATATTACCCAAAATGTTATACATGTTTCAAGCTCTCCCAATTAAAATCCGACCGGATTTTTTAAAAAGTCTTAAAAAAATCACAAATTTCAAATGGCAAAACAAGAACCCAAGAATTTCAAATAATAAATTAGTAATGCTGAAAGAATATGGGGCCTGTCATTCCCTGATTTCTGTAAATATTATCTAGTCTCACAAATCACTATAATCTGGAGCTGGCTCAGTTGCCACCAACACTCTTGCGTGACAGCAGATATGGAAAACGCTATGTACGATTATATTAGTCTTCCAAATTTATTATTCTCTGGATATTATAGAGGTGGAAAAAACAAAGAGAAAGGAAGCCAGACTACAACTATAACAATCCTTTCATGGTATGAAATTCTTATGAGGTTTCAATTTAATATAAGTGTGATCCAGTTTTCTCCAGTATATAATTAAAAGAGCTTCTGATCCCTTACTGCCCTGGGCGATCCCTCCACTCAGTCAACAAGGAGTTGCTAGAGATTCCTATGGTGTGTTTAAAATCTTCTGGGGCCAGAGCATATATGTATGCAGCCCCTACCCTTTGGAATTCTCTACCCTGTCAGTTACGGGAGTGCACAACTGTGGAGGGATTTAAGCAGGCCTTAAAAACTTTTCTATGGCACCAGGAATTCAGTGACTAATGAATTGATGGATGGATTGATGATATTTGGATTTTATATGATTTATGTTTATTGATGTCTGATGTTTTAATTTAAAATTATTAGGCGCCTTGATATTTGAAAGGCGCCATCAAAATCTAGATTATTATTATTATTTTATCCCCTCAATAAACAGTAAAATATATAAAGAATGGTGCAATCATGGATTATTTGAATGCTGCCAGCTTTTTCACAATAACCAATTTAAAATGTTTGACCAAATAAAACTACAGTATAATATACTGGGTAAACACTACTATAAATATTTACAAATTAAACATTTTATTATAAAAACTAATGGATCCTTGAAACTTATTTCTACTCTCATTTTGGACATATTACTAGAACAAAAACTAATAAAAATTCTATATAAAGATTATATGCCAGTTTATTCCCCCCAACAACACCGGATCTAAAAGAATTAAAACAAAGATGGAACAAAAACTTAGGAATAGAATTTACAGAAGAATTATGGTCCTTTATATTGCTACAGCCTTTCACCAATATTAAATCTTGTAAAATGCAACAAATACAATATAATACACTACACAGAACCTACCTGACCCCGCATAAACTTCATAAAATGAATCTTAATATACCAGACAAGTGCCCTAGATGCACCAGCACGTCGGGCATATCGATTCACTTAATTTACCAATCTCTCTACCTCTCAAAGTTCTGGTCCAAAATCTTCCAGATAATAAATAAAACATTACTATTTACTCTTTTTGCAGCTCAAGTAGATACAGTGGACACTGATCAATATCAGCAGACTTTTCTCACAATAGCAATGATACTTGCAACAAAATGCATACTGCTGAAGTGGAAGGATTCAAACCCACCAGTATTTGAAACATGGATAAATTTAATGTTAGAAGCCATGAAATTGTAAAAACTACAATATATAAAATCGGGACAAGAGGCCTTTTATAAACAAAAAAATATGAAAACCCTTTAACTCCTTCATTTATCAAGATATACAATAAATGATAGGCAACCTAGTTTAGACAACAATAAAGATTCCTGGATCATAAAAGAAAATGTAGAGAAGTGTAGGAGGTTATGAAGAGGCAGCAAGAAGGGTTAATATCTGCTGATGTTAACTGATATCAGAAAAATTCATCCATAACCCTTCACTCTATTTTCTGAACCTCAAAAATAAAAAAAAATTAAAAAAATGCTCATGTATATGATTAGCCATTGCACAAGGGAGGGTTTTGAACCCCCCAAAATGGACTATGTGTAGAGATTAAGGACATAAGTACATGAGATACTATGGGGGTAGTCTACTTAGCTATGTGTACTTGTGATTTTACATGGGTGAGATGGTTAGGGAATTTCATGTGGGATTAGGGGAACATTGCTGTGCAATAACCAATAAAAATGTTACTTATGCAATAGCTAATCATATACATACAATTCAGGATGGAAATATACATCGTTTCAGGTTTAAAGGTAGTAAGAACATCCAAACCCAAGGGGAGGGGAGAACCTTGATCAAAAGGTTTTGATGAGGGAGGCATTCTGGATCTATGAAATAGGAGCAAGTGATTTGCCTGGTTTAAACCAAGGGTTTTACTTGGCCCCATTTATTAAAAAATGAAAAAGAAACAATGTTTTTGCAAACATTAATGTTGTTTTATTCTCTTTCAGCTGGTTGTAATAGTGTCTTCTGAGGTTCATTATTGCCAAGAAGAAGAGGTCATATGATCTTCGACACCTAAATCCATATTTAATCTAGCAATGTAATACTTCATATTACCTGTAATATAATGTTCTAAAATTAATCATTTGATAACAGTTGTAACAAAATTAAATAATATGTCAGGTACTGTTTTTATCTTAATTTTGTAAATATTATCAAGGTAGTAATTATTTCATCACGTTTGCACTTTATCACTGGTTTAATTGATTGGCTCCTTAGTCAGATCTACTTAGTGATCAATGAGGACTGTCTATTTAAGAAGATCACTATAAATGATGACTTGACTAAGGCGCCTTGCTTTGGAAAAAGGATTTTAAATGTGAAACATGTCAGGCAAGTTTTAATGGGGTCTACTTTTTATTCTGTATCACTGACATTTCAATAAAGGATTTTCAGCATGGATTTCAGTTGCCCGTGTTCTGGTCAAGGTGGTGAGTGCCACTCATTTTTTTCTCACTGTAGGGCAATACAGCTCTGCATACAGTACGTTTGCCATGTGGGTGTAGAGAAGGCACTGTTGCATATCATGTGATGCATCTGGAAGCCAGGGTGAGCAGCGCAGCAGAGTGGGTGGTAGGTTATCCATGCATGTGCTGCATGCTGTTCCCTCAACCCCAAAGGGCTCAGGCTCTCTCCTCCAACTGAGTAGAGCATTTAATGGGGGAGGGCCTCAGGCTTTGGCTAGTCTGCTTTTTGTTGTGGATTACTTCTGGTGGTAGGGTGGAGTGGGGTATAATTGTCTGCTGCACAATGAGTTAGTCACATTTTTTATTTTAGAAAACGTGATTGGTTATTGCAGACTCAGGAGAGTAACATGCAGAAAAAGACAGAGAAAGGTAGTCTTCTGGGTTTGTGGTGGAGTGTGGCAGGACAGAGGGGAGAGCAGTGAGAAAGGATAAAACATAATGTAAGCAGCTACATGTGCTATGTACTGTTGCTGTCTTGCTACTGCTATTCATATTATTGACTTTTTAGAAAATGATGTGGCTCATTTGTTTCACAATTAAAGCAGTAGTACTTAATACAAAAATCAGATATTTTGCAACAGTTTGTTCTCTGTGCTCTGTTGAGTACTTACCTGATAATCTTTCTTGTTTTCACTGTACTATCATCCACAATTTTCTCCATTTTTCTTTGTTTTTGTTTACATTTTACCCACCTGCCATGTTGAACTGGACCCTCTGCTGCCCACCGAGCATGCACATGACTTGCAGTACTAGGCAGTGACAGTGGGAATATGCAGCACAGGTTCCCATGGAAGTAAAAAAAAAGATGTAATGTGAATTGAGGGGGAGCTCAGCTGCAAATTAGGCACCAGCCATATTTGTTGTGGATCCACAACAATAGAAAAAAATATTTACAGATATGGAAACTGAAACTTTGACTGCATGCTTCCAGCCAAAAATCAGAATTTTAATAATCACTTCCTGATTATCCAGTGCTGCTGTTTTAATTAGTCATACAGCTAATGCAAAATACATTCACTTAGACTCTGTGGCCTTTAAGGCTTAGGCTGTCTGACTTCCTTCAGGCTTTACTCCTTCAGTTTTGAGCTGTTCAGCTGCTGGTGTATGGGTATCCAGGAAAGAATGATTGCTTATAGTGGCACTAAGTGCCCCTACAGTTAGGGTTCAGTAGGCTGTTTAAACCCCTATATTTGCACTTTAATAGCTCCATCATCGTTCAATGGATTTAAACAAAATTTTGCATGCACAGTCTCAGGGGCAAGATCTCTTGATGTGTCAAGTCTCTTTCAGGTCAGCTGTGTGGATTCTATTATTTGTGTTGCTCTTTCTTTGTCATTGCCTAGTGTCCAGATGGTTTGGAATTTTGCTCAGAAATTTTCAGGTTAGAAAGGGTTTGGGCCTCAGTGATGCCTTTTGCTGGTTTGGTGAAAAAAATATTTATCTGTTCCAGAATTATAAAGATTTGAAACTTCAGTTCTGAACATGCTCAATACAGTCTTTTGAATAGCTGTTCTACATGAAAAAATAATTTGGCCCATACAAAAAAAGATTCTGTTTTGTATGGGAGGTAATATTTTTTTATGAGGAAAAATAATTTTTTTGTATAGCTGCCATCTTGTTTCCATTTTTTCAAAAAACACTCTTTGAAAATGCAGCAAAATGATATCCTGCAGAGCCACCAACACATGCATCTTGCTGAGCGGGACACCTTCTGTTGATTCTGCAGTTAGTTTTTGGAAAAATCACCCAGAAATGTGTTTATAACACTTTGTGAATTTCTTTTTTTGTGTGGTCATATAAAAAATGAATAGGGCCATATGAAAAAATATTCCCCATCATACGAAAAATGAAATTGGACTTCGTTTTTCTTTAATTCTTTTTACGTATGAAGAAATCTATTTTTGAATGAATGACACCACCTCATGAGAAAAGATTGCTTCACAGAAAAAAAAGAATGTGGATATATATTTTTCACACCCTTTTTTGTATGAAGCAATATTTTTTGTATGAATGACACAACCTCATGAAAAAAGATTCCTTCATTTGAAAAAAGAATTTTGACTTAGATTTCCATGTTTCAACTTTAGCATGCCAAAACTCTGTCAATATTTGTAGTTAAGGGACAATCTATATATCAAAAGAAAATACTTAATGAGTACTATAACCCCCCCCCCATAAAATTTAGGCACAATATAAAACAACATAAAAAAATCAAAACTTACTTAGGATAATATTGCAACTTTAATAAGCCATAAGTCCATCAATAATTGAGTCAAGAATATATGATATATATATATATATATATATATATATATATATATATATATATATATATATATATATATATATATTAGAGACAAAAACTCCATTTAATGCATCAGTTAGGGTTGTTCCTCAGTGACAAAAGTGAGGAAATTCGGTGTTAGGGTTGAAAACCCCCATTGGACCCCCTAACCCACCCCCCAACCGGCATCGGAGTGTGAGTTGGGGTTGTCAACCCTAACTCTTACACCATCACATGTGTAAAGAAGCAGAGGTATAGGAGAATGGGATGAGAGTTAGGAGCAAAAGACCCCAACATGCACCCTGATGCCAGTTGGGGGGTGGATTGGGGGTTCCAAGGGGGGGTTTCAACCCTAACACTGAATTTTCTCACTTTTGTCACTGTGGAACAACCCTAACTGATGCATTAAACAGAGTTTTTTTGCCTCTAATTTCCCTTCTTTTTGAGAACGTTGATGAGAAATGGTGAAGTAATGCAGCGGCGGGAGCGTGGGGCCCTTCGGGCTCCGCACTCCCAGTACATGATGTCTTGTCATGTAGTAACATGGTGCCTGCAAACACAAATGGTAATGCTCATGGTGATGCAAAGCGAAATAGAAAGAGAAACAGTACTGTAGAGACAAATGGCAAAGATAACGCAAATGCAAGTGCAAATGAAAACTCAAAGGGTAACGCACATGGTGGCGTAGATGGGAACGGTAAGTGAACCGGGTACAGAACTGCAAGCGGAAGTGGTAATGGTAACTGTAATGCAAGCAAACAGGCTGGTTTTCCCCAAAAGCTGCATAGAGAAAGACAGTGAGTACAAAGAATGTATGCATAATAATGGGTTTCGGAGCAGAAAATGAGGAGTTGGAATACTAAATTGCTTATATCTCAGGAACTGTACGATGTAGAAAAAAATTAAAAAGTCATATGATTTATGACTTTCCTGGCTAGCATTTTTCTGACAAAAAGTCCGTATCTCGCACCGTTTCCGAGATACAGGCCCTGAAAGGCGCGGCGAACACCATAATGTTATCCTAAGGGAAAAAAAGAGAAGTTTGGAGTGCCATAACTTTGCCGTCCTGTAATATTTTTCCACCAAACCATGAAAAGGCACATCTGTGGGATGTTGGCTTTCTTCCCTCCAAATTTCAGTGTAAAAGACCAAACCGTTATTTTGCAGCACGGTAGCAAAGAATTCCTGTCATACAGCAGATGCCGCAATGTTAGTCTATAGGAAAAAGTGACAACTTTGGAGTACTGTAACTTTGCATCCATGCAATATTTTGTCACCAAACTACTAAGGAGCACATCTGTGAGATGTTGGCTGCCTTCCCTCCAAATTTCAGTTCAAAAGACCAAACCGTTATTTTGCAGCAGGGCGGCAAAGTATTCCTGTAATGCGGCAGACGCTGTAATGTTATCCTATGGGAAAAAGTGTCAACTTTGGCATGCCATAACTTTGCTTCCCTGCAATATTTTTTACACCAAAATATGGAAACGCACATCTGTGAGATGTTGGCTGTGTTCCCTCCAGATTTCATGCCAAAAGACCTATCCATTCTTTTGCATCAAGGTGTCAAAGAACTCCTGTCATTTTGGCCATAGTGTTGCAAAGCACTTTCGTGATTTGCGAAAGCTTTCGTACAGATTTGCGAAAGTGTCATGAGCATGAAAGTACTTTGTGAAAGTACTTTTTCCAGAACTTTGAAAAACATATTTTTGGGGTGTTTAACCCCAAAATAAAGACATGGCTAGCATACTCAGGCTGCAACTAGGTGAACACAAAAATAATTGTGTCCCTAGATGGTCCCAAATTTAAATGCCAAGCATTCTTCTGATCACCAACTGAAAACAAAATGATGGATTTGTGAAAGTACTAGGGCCATTTGAGAAAGTAAAAGTGCATTTGCGAAAGTGTTGCACTTTTTGTTAACTTTTCCCATTGACTTATAATGGGAACTTGTTTTCTGAATAACTTTTGAACCGTTTAATATTTTTTCATGAAATCTTTGAAAGGCACATCGGGGACCCTGGCCGCATGTTCCCTGAAGATTTTGGACTGGTCGCACAAGCCATGTGACCTGTAGGCGCGACCGTAGAATTTCAAAAAAAGCATAAACACATGCGCAGATCATGCTTAATAACTCTGCAGCTGTACATCAGACTGATACAAAACTTGGCAGATCCCAAGGTGTATGGGTCTTGATTCTGTATTCCAAATTTCAGGCAAATCCGTTGAACAATTGCAAAGTTATTAAGGTGCAAAATTTGGGGTTTAACATGTAAATGGCTCCTCAACCCTAACTATGGTAGCACGGTAATATATATATATATAATTATATAATGGAGATGACAATAGCCTCCAAATCCAAACTTCTGATTGTATAAAACACATCACATGACCATGCGTGTATCAGAGTGCAACAGCACACCTCCACTTTTAACCCCTTCCAAAACAATTTTTGACATTTTATAAGATGGATAAACCACTCTGAGGTGTGCGGTCACCCTCTGGTATACACATGCCTTAGGTGGTTGACGCACACTAAGGCGTGCATATATCAGAGCATGACTGCACACCTCAGAGTGGTTTATCTATTATATATGTCTGTGTGTGTGTGTGTGTGTGTGTGTTTATATGTGTGTGTGTATATCGATCTATATATATATATATATATATATATATATATATATACACATCTATCTCTCTCTATCTATATATATATGTATATGTGTGTGTGTGTGTGTATATATATATATATATATTCATGGGAAAAATCCATTTAATGCATCAGTTAGGGTTGTTCTACAGTAAAACAAGTGAGGAAATTTGATGTTAGGGTTCCCACCCCACCCCGCCTCCACCAACTGGCATTGGGGCGTGCATTGGGTCGTTGGTCCTAACTCTCACCCCATCACATGTGTAAACAAGCTGAGGTGGTGCAGCATAGGATAATGTGGTGAGAGTTTGGACCGATGACCCCGACACACACCTCGATGCCTGTTGGTGGGGGCAGGGTGGTGGATGGGAGCCCTAACATCGAATTTCCTCACTTTTGTCACTGTGGAACAACCCTAACTGATGCATTAAACAGAGGTTTTTGCCATGAATTTCCCTTCTTTTTGAGAATGTGCATTATTAATAGTGAAGTAACGGTAACGCAAATGCAAGCGCAAATGCTAGCGCACATGGTGAAGCTAACGTAAACAGTAATAGAAATGCAAGCGCAAACGTTAATGAAAACAGAAATGCAAACACAAGCACGTATGGAAATGCAAACTGTTATGCACATGGTCACGGTACTGCAATTGGAAACACAGACACAGTAACAGCAACAATGATGCCAAAGGAAACATTAACGGAAACGCAAACGGAAATGCGTACACAAAGGCAAATGGAAATGCATACGATGACTCAAAAGGAAACGCAAACAAAAACAGTAATGGAAATGCAAACGCTAACAGTAACACAAATGCAAACACAAATGAAAACACAAAGGGTAACGCACATGGTGGTGTAGACAGGAACGCTACCGGAAATGGTAACAGAAATGCAAGTGGAAACGCTTACTGTACCAGTAATGAAAATGCACCGCCTTTTTTTCCCAAAAAGCTGCATAGAGAAACACAGTGAATACAAAGAAGGTATGCATAATAATGGGTCTCAGAGCAGAAAATGAACACTTGGAATGCTAAATTGCTTATACTGTATCTCAGGAACCATACGACGTAGGAAAAAAATTAAAAAATTCATATAATTTATGATTTTCATGGCTAGTTTTGCACTTAGCCCCTTGGGGGCTAAGCATTTTTCTGATGAAAAGTCCATAATCTCGAAGCTTTTCTGAGATACGGTCCCCAAAAGGTGCGGCAGATGCCATAATGTTATCCTATGGGAAAAATTGTCAACTTTGGAGTACTGTAACTTTGCAGCCCTGTAATATGTTGTCACCAAGCCACCAAAAGGCACATCTGTGGGATTTTGGCTGTCTTCTCTCCAAATTTCAGCTCAAAAGACCAAACCGTTCTTTTGTAGCAGGGTGGCAAAGATTTCCTATTCTTTAGGGCATAGTGTCGTAAAGTAGTGTAACGTATCAAGACACTTTTGCAAACCAAATCACAAAAATGTTGCAAGTGCATCACTACTTTGTGACAAAAATTTGAAAAACATATTTCTGGGGTGATTAACCCCCCCAAAAATACATGGCAAACACCCCCGGGGCTCAACTAGGTGAACACAAAAATAATTGTGTCCATAGAGGGTCCCAAATTTACATGCCAAGCATTTCTGTGGCCAGTAACTGAAAAAAAAAATGGCTGACTCAAGACAATACAGGGGTCATTTGTGACACTAAAAACTGCATTTGCTATACTGTCGAATGTTTTAACTTTTCCCAGTGACTATAATGGGAAACTTGTTTTTTGAATAACTTTTGAACTGTGTAATATTTTTTCACAAAATCTTGAAAAGACACACCGGGGACCCCAGCTGCATGTTCCCTGAAGGTTTTGGACTGGTTGCACAAACTGTGTGACCTGTAGACATGAGCAAAGAATGTACAAAAAAGCATAAATGTGACTTTCTATTGCTCTTTATAGTTCTGCAACCATATATCCGACCATTACAAAACTTGGCAGATCCAGAGATCTATGTTTCCGCTCCATGCCTCCAAGTTTTTGGCACATCCGTCATACAGTGGCAAAGTTATTAAGCTGCAAAATTTCATACTTTAACCTTAAATGGGGTAATCAACCCTAACTACCGTGCCACTATAATATCTATATCTATGTACATATATCTATATCTATATCTATATCTATATCTATATCTATATCTATATCTATCTATTTATCTATATATATCTATATATATACATACACAGTGTGTATATATATATATATATATATATATATACAGTATATTATGGTAGCACAGTAGTGCTACCATAGTTAGGGTTGAGGAGCCATTTACATGTTAAACCAAAGATTTTGCACCTTAATAACTTTGCAACTATTCAATGGATTTGCCTGAAAATTGGAATACATAATCAAAATTGATACATCTTGGGATCTGCCAACTTTTGTACTGTTTGGATATACGGCTGCGGAGTTATTAAGCATGATCTGCGCACACGTTTATGCTTTTTTGCAATTCTTTGGTGGTCTCTACAGGTCGCACAGTTTGTGCGACTGGTCTAAAATCTTCAGAGAACATGCAGCCAGGGTCCCCGTTGTGCCTTTTGAAGATTTTGTGAAAAAATATTAAACGGTTCAAAAGTTATTCAAAAACAGTTTCCCATTATAAGTCAATGGGAAAAGTTAAGAAAAAGTTCAACACTTTCGCAGCTGCAGTTTTTACTTTCGCAAATGGCCCTTTTACTTTCACAAATCCATAATTTTGTTTTCAGTTAGTGATCAGAAAAATGATTGGCATTTAAATTTGGGACCCTCTGGCAACACAATTCTTTTTGTGTTTACCTAGTCGGACCATGAGGATGCTAGGCATGTCTTTATTTTGAGATTAAACCACCTAGAAATATGTTTTTCAAGTTTCTGGAAAAAGTAATTTCACAAAGTAGTGTCGCACTCAAGAAAGTGTCGCAAATTTTTGTGAAAACTTTCACAAATTGCGACACTACTTTTCCAGGCTTTGGCAAAATGACAGCAATTCTTTGCCACCCTGCTGCAAAAGAATGGTATGGTCTTTTGGGAAGAAATTTGGAGGGAACACAGCCAACATCTCACAGATGTACCTTTTAATGCTTCAGTGAAAAAAATTTTACAGGGCGGCAAAGTTACGGCACTCCAAAGTTGACACTTTTCCCATAGGATAACATTACAGCATCCGCCATATTACAGGAATCCTTTGCCGCCCTGCTGCAAAATAACAGTTTGGTCTTTTGGGCTGAAATTTGGAGGAAGACAGGCAACAACCCACAGATGTGTCTTTCAGTGGTTTGGTGAAAAAATATTACAGGGAGCCTAAGTTATTGCATTCCGAACTTCTATTTTTTTCCCATAGGATAACATTATGGCTTTCACCATGCCTTTCAGGGCCTGTATTTCAGAAACGGTGCAAGATATGGACTTTTCATACTGTTTATCTTTCTGTTTCTCTTTGCGTCACCATGCGCATTACCATTTGCATTTGCGGGCACCATGTTACTATGTGACAAGACATCACAAGCCGGGAGCACCCTGCTGCCGCATTACATTCACTATTTCTCATTATCATTCTCAAAAAGAAGGGAAATTGGAAAAAACTCTGTTTAATGCATTAGTTAGGGTTGTTCCACAGCGACAAACGTGAGGAAATTCAGTGTTAGGGTTGAAGGCCCCCCTTTGACCCCCCTCCACACCCCAACCGGCATTGGGGTGCGTGTTGGGGTTGTCGGTCCTAACTCTCACCCAATTCTGCTATATCTCTTCTTCTTCACACATCTGATGGGGTGAGACATAGGGCTGACAACATCAACGCGCACCCCGATGCCAGTTGGGGGAGTGGAGGGGGAGTCAAAAGGGGGCTTTCAACCCTAACACTGAATTTCCTCGCTTTTATCGCTGTGGAACAACCCTAACTAATGCATTAAATGGAGTTTTTGCCTCTAATAATATGAATATATATATATATATATATATATATCTATATCTATATATATATATATATATATATATGGTGTCAATGTCTACTACAACATTAATACATAGTATACAGTAATGCATTCATGGGGTATGCAGTGCATTCCAAAAGTACATCCAATCTTCACAATGGTGCCACATCTACACTGAAAGTCAGATAATTTATTTTTATTTATTTATTTAGTTTTTGTTAACCAGGTAAGTGCGTTAGTCAGCAAGTGACTGTTTTCAGGCATGACCCGGGAGGTACAATTACAATACACCAAGAGTACAGCCAGATTATTAAGACAACGAGTACAAAAAATGCAGAGAGAAATACATATGGCAATGTAACATACATTAGTAAACAAAAATATACTTTAGCACTTGATCATGGAACATACTCAAAAATGTGAATAGTAGAAGGCAGAAAATAAGAGGATAGGCATCAGTAGAAAAGACACAAGGAAGGAAAACTGGCAAAGGATGGGAGGGAGAGATTAGGTGGAAAGGAGGTGCCGTCAGATCACGGCAACAGCGGGTGAGGTACCAACTCGGCCGGGCCTATGGAGCCGAAAGACGGCAGGCGAAGAGAGGGTGGTAGGGGGGAGTGGCAGTAAACGGCAACAGTGGTAGGAGGTAATACAGCCGGTCTGGTGGAACCGATAGATGGCAGGGCGAGAGTGAGGATGCCGGTGAGAGGGGGATAGAGGCAGAGGAGTTACGGCAATAGCGGCAAAAGTGTCAAAGTCAAGCCAAGCCAGTGGAACCAAGAGACGGCAGGGCAGGGAATAATTAAAAGAAATGCACTAAAGGTATAGTTAGTCTTCCACTACAACTATTCCAAATTTCAATGCAAACAGAAAAAATTACTGACTTATGGGTAACAAAAAAAAACACATTTTTGCCCTTATACAATCAAGCACTGGGAGTTCAGAGAAACACTTAAAATATTTTTCCCCTTGAAGTGAGCCTCACACAAAAACTATCACAACCAAGTAAATACATTTTTTTTTTGTAGGCATGGAAGTGCAGGGCCCTGAGGGCCCTATGCTTCCACAGTTAGATGGATGTGTGCATCTATGGAGGGATGGAAGTGCAGGGCCCTCTGGACCCTCTGCTTCCTTACACAAATTAATGTGAATGAGTATACAATTATACTATCTCATAAGTAAGGAAATTCTTTGCAAAAACTTAATTAATGCACCAGTTAGTGTTCAGATTAAACCAAAAGAAATGGAGGGAAATTTGGTGTTAAGAGTTTTCCAACCCTAACACACCCCACCCCCACCTTGCAAGCATCAAAATGAAAAAAAAACAAAAAAACAACATTATGGTTTTGCCTGTACTGCATCTTTGCAGATCAGGCCCGAAGTCTTCCTTGTTATCTACCCTTAACACTCATCCCATTCTCATATGGTCTGCACATCTTATCTTATTTGTTGATGGAATGGGGGAGCATTAGGGTTGATAACCCCATGGAAGACCCCAGGCCTTATTTGTGAACATTCAGAAAAGGCAAAACCGTAATGTTGTTTTTTTTTTCTTTTGGTGCTTGCAGGGTGAAAGTGGTGTGTTAGGGTTGGAAACCGTAACACCACATTTTCCTACTTTTGTTGGTTTAATCTGAACCTTAACTGGTGGATTAACGTTTTTTGGAAACCAAATGTAGATAGATCGATAGACAGACAGACAGATAGACAGATATTAAATGACTTGACTTCAGAGTGCATATATGGACATATTTTAACAGTAAAATACTAGCCATACAACTCTTCAGATGTGATAAATCTACTTCAGTCAGCTGGCTTTGTTCTTGTATCAGTCTACCTCCCTACTCCTGAGGCTCAGATACGTGATTTATTTATTTCAAAAGTTTCACCAGGAAAGACATAATGAGCTCATTTTCAGATGCATCCTGTGGGAAAGGGAATTTGGAAAATCATATACAATACAATAAAACATAAGCATATTCAACAGTACAAAATATGTGTACATAAGGTACAAATTGAGACCTGGTGGTGAGGGTAATACATTTCAAGTAAAGAACAGAGTAATGGAACAGGGAAAACTATGGGGGATGGGGTGACTAAATTGTGCAATTTAGAGTAAGAGGGTCATGGACAGTTACTGGAGGGAGAAAAAAGTCATGAAAGAAGAGACTTTACAGAGAAATCAGAAGAAGCAGAGCAAACTGACAAGGGAAGAGAGGGCCAGAGCTTAGGGAACTGATAAAATAAAGCAGGTTGACCAGTGGCAGATTGACCAGCAATAGTTTTTCTAGAAGGAATAAAGAGGGGATGAAAATTATTACTCTGGAGGGGGTAGCTGGAATCGTGGGGAGAGGATAAGAGAGATATAAGGTAGGAGGGGAGAGTACAAAACCAAAATTGAGAAATAAAGGAAACACAATGGGAAAGGTGCCTGGTATCAAGAGAGAGGAGAAAAAGGGCAGAGTGAACAATGAGGGGGAGGGGGTATGAAGGAGACAATCTGAAGCAAAACAACAGAGTGAAAGAGGGGGCCCAGTTTGGCAAGGGAGGATTTGTGTGGACCACTATAGACCATGTCACTATAATCAATGACAGGGAGAATCATCTTTAACATGATCTCACGGCAGACAGGAAATGGGATTCCCACTTTGTTTCTGTATAGTGCACCAAGCTTGGGGAGACGCTTTTGGTGAATGGCATCAATATGAACTGAGAAATCAAGATGATGGTCAAGCCAGACTCTGAGGTACTCTACAGTAGGTATGAGGAAAGGGTTCAACCTTAAGGATCTCTTAGCCATCTATACTCCAGGTGACTTCCTCTGTACCACTAAGGGGTGTCTGCTAAGGGTTCCAAGACTGTGTCTGAAACAGCCTGATAGTAGGTCCTTTTTACTGGCAGCCTCTATGATCGGGAATGCCCTCACCCCTTGCCTGTAATATGCACCCTTGGTGGAGGCATTCAAAGGAGTTGAATGACTATCATTTTCCACAGGCGTTCTGTGTTCCTTTGTAATGTTAGTTTTAATGATAGATTATTACATTTTGCTTTCCTGTTTTAAGCTAATTTTCCCTCTGTTTGCCACAATTTATTTATTTTTGTTCTATGATTTAATTATTTATACAGTTCTCTGAGCCTGAAAGGGATAGAGAACTATTTAAATAAAATTCCCTTGCTTTGCCTACCACCTTCCTTAGGGCATAGGCTATCTGTGTTTGTTCAGTCCCGACTACTCCACTTTTAAGGTGTGCTGCATCCTGGTCTGTTATTGCCAAGGACATGTGGATTGCTGGATTATTACACATAGATATTTGAAATAAAATAACTACAGAATGCTTATAGGTAATTATTTTTCAATAACGGAGTACTAACTGGTAGTTACATTGCTCTTCATAAACTCCAGCAGGCTGCCTTCCTTGTATCAGTCTCTCTCCCTCCCTCCTACTTGCCTTAGGGCATTGGCTGCCCGAGTTCATTCATTCTCAGCCCAGACCCATAACTTTGATTCTGCTGCTGGCTGGTCCCTGGTGTATATACATATATGTGTGTGTGTGTGTGTGTGTACACATGTTTGCACCCGTGCACACACACTCATCTCATGCAGGTGGATTGTTGATTAATTAGACTTACAAGTATTTCAAGTAAAGTGACTACAAAGTGTACATAATAACATATTTTCTATAATACTTAGTCACAGAGCTCTTCATATAAAACCACTTCAGCTGGCTATCCAGCTTGATCAGTCTTCGTCCTACTTGCCTAAGGACACAAACTGCCAGTGTTCCATCATCTCAAATTCCTCTAGTTTTGAGCTGTGCAGCTGTCTGTTGTGCTTGGTGGTCTTCAGTGCCACTCCATCCATTTTGTACTCCATCCCTGGGTTTCTGTGCCCCAAGTGCATTGTCTTGCACTTTTTCGTGTTGAAACCCAGCTGCCATACCCTTGACCATGCTCTGAGTTTTCTCAGGTTTCTGCTCATCCTTTCCAGACCCCCGAATAATTGCAGATTCTGATGCCAGCTGCAAAGAGGCAGACCTTCCCTTCCAGCTCATCAGTGCTGCCACTTATAAAGAACATTAAAGAGGATCAACCCTAGCACTGGTCCCTGAGCTACCAGCTGGTCACTCTCCCTTCATGAGCGTGAACACTTTTTACCACTACACTCTGTTGGTTATCATCTAACTAATGTTGGTTAATCTCTAATTTCTTACACAGTTTAATACCTTTGGACCTACGGCTAAGTTACCCAGCTTGCCTACTTGTCTCCAATATGGAACAGTGTCAAATCTTACTGAAATATGGGTAGACTATGTCCACCACTCAATGCTGATCTAGTTCCTTGGTCACCAAGTCAAAGAAATCTATCAAATTCATTTGAAATGACTCTCCTCCCCATGAATCCATGTTGCCGCATGTCTTGTAACCCACTGGATTATAAATATTCCACAATCATTTCCTTCAGCAGTGATTCCATTAACTTTCCCACCACTGGTGTCAGAATGACTGACCTATAATTGCCAGTCTCCTCCCTGCTGCCACTTTTGTGAAGTGGGATTACATCTGCCCTCCAGCAGTCCTCTAAAACCACTACTGTTTCCAGTGAGCTGTTAGATATGACCAAGACCCCTAGAATTCTGCAGCCACAGAATTTTGCGCAGAACTTGCAATCTACAGCAGAACTTCTGCAGTGCCTCAGAATTCACTCTTCTTGGTGATTTTTTATTAACATTTCTGTTTATCCATAGAATCTGGTTCCCTTCCCCTTGTTTTTATCTTGAACCCCTCTATGCTCAGAATGTAATGTTATCATTGCTATAACATCATACATTAGCTAATGAAATGGCTGCAATCTGCAACAGAAATGAACAGACACTTATCTTCCACAGCTCCCACTGCCAGAGATGGTGGCACAGCACATCATGCATGGTGATATTTGTTCAACCTGCACTACATCCTAATACAGTTTTCAGTCTTACATTATTGCACTAGGGCCAACTTAAACAAAACCTTGTCAATAGCACAGACCGGTTAAGTCCATACCTCACTTTGTACAAACTTATTTGTGGCTTTAAGGTATAGAGATGCCATCTCTAATAAATAACTGGTAAAATGAATTTAACTGTCATTTTTAAGTAAAATAAAGTAATTATGCCCAGAAAAGTGGAATATAATAATGTCTAGACCTACTGAAAGAACAGACCTGTTAAATAAATAATTGTGCTGTACGCATTTTTACCAGGGTTATTGATTACGTATTGTCACTGGTTGATAGAGTCACCCAAAAGTTATGGAGAAATGTGTTCAGGGCCAGCTGTTGGGCCAGAGGGTAACATGCTGTATTTCCATGCTGGCAATTAAGGTTCAGAGATTAGCTCTGGGAGCTGGCTGGGCAGCACAAGGATTTGTGGAATACATCACTGCTCTGAGCCTGGGACGGTATGGAGCTGGAGAGCTCGCTCTCATAATGCAATTTCATGGAAATAAAAAAAAAATATATAGATCTATCTATCTAGCTGTATATATATATATATATATATACACACACACACACACACACACACACATACACACACAATCTCTCTCTCTCTCACTACACACACACACATATTTGTAAGTATGTTACAGATTGCATATACATATATAAGTGATATACAGTGGGAACCTCATGAGTGGTGTAGAAAGCACATACAAATATATGTGATACACAGTGGAGGCCTCATCAGTGGGATAGATAGCATATGTATAGAAATACCTTATTTATCACATACAGTCTCTTCTATGTAGTTCATTTATGCAATAGGCATGGACCTTAAGGGAGAGACATTTGTTTTGCTTTTGTAGGCATAAAATTATTTCAATAAGCCTGTTATTTTTTGAACTAGTGTTACTGTGTTTTCCCCCTTCCTGATTGCTATAACCACTGCCATAAAAGTGAAGTCAGGATGACAAGCTGACACTATGATGTGGTAGTTTGTTAGTGCCGCAGAACTTCTGCAGAAATTATAAACCACTGCCGCAGAAGTTCTGCGGCAAATGGTAGTCTTGCCGCAGAATTTGGTTCTGCTGTGCCACAGAAACGTAGGGGCCTTGGATATGACTGACAGAGTGGCTGCCAGTATCTCCTTGTGCACCTTCAATACCCTTGGAAGCATCTTGTCTGGCCTATTGCTTTGTCCACTTTCAGATTAGTGAGTGTTTTCAAGACTCGCTTTTCAAAATAGGACTAGTGTTCACCTCCCTCCCTCCCTCTCTCCTAAGTTCCTGTTACTTTTTGTGGCCCATCCCTTCCTCCTTCCTTTGTGAACACTGACTAAAATGTCTGCCTTTCCCTGGTCTCCCTCTGCACACTCCCCCTTTCCTTTTTAACCTTACAATCCCTGCCTTGGTCTTCCACATTTCACTTACACACCTAAAACATGTCTTGTCCCTTTTCCTTACCACCATAGATAGTCTCTTTTCAGTTTGTGACTTTGCGCTCTTTACTACTTTATCTACTTCTGTCTGTTTCTCCTGATACACTTTTCTAGCCTCCTTTCACTGCATCTCATTATACCTTCTGAAAGTTACCCTTTTAGCCTTTACCTTTTCAGCCACCTCTTTTGAGAACCATAGTGGTATTTTTTCTGTCTCGCTGTTGCTCATTTACTTGCTGTAGAGGTTTGTTGCTTTCTCTATCTCCTTTTAATTTTATACACTGTTCTTCCACCTCACCCATGTGATCCCCCCATGAAGTCATCCATGAGACATTCACCCATCTTTATGAAATCTGCCCTAGTGAAGTCCAGGACCCTTGCCTATGTGTGGTTTGATTCCAAAGCTGTCCTTAACCACCCTGTATGGTAATCATCATTCTACAGGTGGCCTCCACCCTGATATCTGCAACACTGTCCTTGTTAGTGAGTGCCAGGTCCAGAATTGCCTCATCACAAGTGGGCTCACTGACTAGTTGCCTAAGGAATGCCCCCTGCAGGAAGACCAAGATGTTCCTACTTCTATCTGAGGCTGCAGCTGGGAGACTCCAGTTTACAATGACAGACTGAAATCCCCCACCTGTAGCACCTCCTCCTTTTCTGTCATCTTACTAAAGGCTTCCACTGGTGGCTTATCTAAGTCTTCCCCATGCTAGAGGTATGTGAGAATACTGACTCCATTCTCTGTCTCAAGGGTGACCCACAATACCTCTGCCCACCCGTATTCCCTGTATCTCTGTCGCTTTTATGCTTTCCCTCATATAAAGCACCACACACCCTCCTTTCCTTCTCACCCTCTTCTTCCTGAACAGAGTTTAGCCTGGTATGGCCATGTCCCAGTCATGGCAATTTTTGCACCATGACTTGGTGATGGCCACAATATCCAGGTCAGCCTCTGACATGATGGCCTGTTGGTCAAAAATCTTAATTCTTAGACTTCTAGCATTCATCCACGTGGCCTTCCATATCTTCTTACCACTCTGCTTGTTAACCCCTTTTTCCTTTTGCCTTCCTTCCTTCCACCTCTCTTTTTAATTCTCCCATTCCCATCCCCCCTTCATTCCTACCACCCTGCTTCTGTTATTAATTTGTACTCTGGGAGGGGTCCTCTCCCCTCAGGTTCTCCCTACAATTTACTTTAACTTTTGGAGGCGGCAGTTTCTCTCTCCCTGATTCCTCCCACCACCACTCTCTGCTAGTTTAAATGTAACATTTAAACCATCCACTGAGGACTGCATTTTCCCTCTCAGATGGATTCACCCCTCTATAGGCCTTTATTCTTCCACATGGGTCCCCAGTACCCAGTGTAGTCAAACCTTCCTCTCTGCACCAGTCCATCAAACATAAGTTGAAGCTCCTGGTGCAGCCATCCCCCTCCTTCTTCCTGTTGTAGACAGAATGCACCTTAGTGAAACCCACTGAGCAGTCTACCTGTCTGAGATCCCTCTCCAGCTCCCTAAGCTCCTCCTGCTAGTGTTTCTCAGGTAGTACCTCCATGGATCTGACTGTGTTCCATCAGATAGCGGCACTATCCATGTAGGATCTGACCTGGGATCTGGCCAAATTCAGAGGTCAGATCACATGTTATTCAATGTTGGATCCAGAGATCTGACATCAGAACCTCTTGATGGATCCAGGGATCTGATGTCAGGATCCAGGGAATCCAAACTGGATCCTGGGTGGGTTGGATCCACAGTCTGATAGCAGCGCTATCTGTCTGAATCCACTATCCTGCCAAACAGCAGGTATTTGGTGGTATCCTAGTTGCTAAGATACTATCTGAGCAACACTACCCTGTACACTATCCTAGCCCCATCTGTAGCCAGGTCATTAGTCCCTGGAGGAACAGTGACATCCAGCTCTCCCCCCAAACCTTCTGCCTAATGATCCTCTGAATCCATTTCCCATTCCTCCAGGCTGTGGCACCATGTAGGCACCTAAACTCCCTCCCCCCAGTTCTTATTCCCAAAGCTATCCCCCTCACAATTGAATCCCCTGACAGAAGTTACTTTCTCCTCTGGGGTTCTCAACCACCTTCCTTGGGGTATCTGCTATGGAAGACCCCCCATATAGTCCCTGGTCACTACCACATAGTGCCTCCTTCTGGCAGTCCTGCCCCACCAGAATGGCATAGGAATTATGTAGTGGTGCTTGTTGAGTACTGTGCCTCTGACTCACCAACTCTACCCTTCCACAGCCCACCATAGTCCAACTGTTCCTCCTCCTCCATGGCACCCTCTGATGTAACAGTGGCAGACATGGTGGACCCTGGGTGGGTGAACAGGTCCTCAAATACTAGCCAGCTCAGACTGCAGTCTAGCAACCTCCTCTCTTAACCCAAGGAGAATTGTGCAGATGGGTTAGCACCACAGTCTCTAGAAGGTATCTCTGAAAGCTACCATCCCACAGCCACTGCACTGCACACATCCCAACATTCCCAATTCCTATTCTCTCTGTATTACCAGGAAATACTTTTGTATCCCTACCTTTGATAGGGTGTTTCCGGTTCTCCCTTTTTTGCTTGCTATGCTCCTTTGTATTATTACCCTAGATAGCAGTTTTCCATTCTACCCAACTTAACAGGTAGTTCAATCTTGTCTGAAGAGTGTTCCTCCCTCCTTTGCCTCCTTATCTTTCTCTGCTTTCTCTTATTATGGTAGCAGCACGTTCACCTTGCCCTAATCTTTTGCTACCTCAGCCTAGATAGTTGTTGTTAGTGTTCCCCCATATCCTGTTTAAATCCCTTTATACTCCTACCCTAGATAGGGTGTTACTGCTAGTCCCTGTTTTGACCTACCTTTGACCTCCCACCAATCCCATCAGTGAATGTTACACAGTAGTGAACAGGTACATTATCTTTGTCAACCAGCAGAGCTATACCACTTCCTTGATTCCTCCTGCTGATGCCTGTGTGGAGGGGATGTGGGATAACAGATAGACCAGATGCAGATCTTCAGGTTCAACACACAATCTCTGTGGGATGTTTATTCAAAATACAGGAGATAACCTTCAGCAATGGCCTATCCCTTTTTCAATACATCAGTTTGCAGCAACAGCCTATGAATGTCCTTCTTCTGCACTTAGTCAGCATCTACTGACCCACTGATTTACTTATCTAACTTTTCAGTTGACATTCAGCTTCCCCTATGTGGGCCTTGTTTTCTTGGGTGGTGGGGGCTCAAATAAAAAATAAAACTCAAAAGCAAGCAAAAGACAAAGAATCTTGGTGCAGAAGCACTGAAGCAAGGGTTACCTCAAAGGGCATTGGCAATAAGCCAAGTTTCAAGGAAACACAACATCACACATACTCCCATAATGCAAAGCATCATGAGATGTATATGCAAATCACCATGAAATTTCAGACTGGCTCAGTTTACAGCAGGAATGCATGGTACCAAAAGGGTGTCTCAAACAATCTGCAATTTATATGCCTTTAACAACACAACAGTTGGTTTTCTGATATCTCCACCCCGCTAACTTAATTTCTATAATACAGTCACCTAGTACTTTTTACCTTTATCAAAAACACCTAGTGCCATGGTATTTTCAACATTTATATTTACATGTTTGACTCACGAAAATTTAAGATGACACTTAGAGAGGAGAATAGGGAGGAGTATAGGGAGAAGAGAAGTCTGGCAGGGAGGGAGATCAGAAGGGCAAAAGCAGCCACTGAGGAGAAAATAGCCAAAAGGGCCAGGAGGGGGGATAAAACATTTTTTAGATATGTGAAGGAGAGGAAAAGAAGCAGGGTAGGGGATTGCTAGACTGAGGGGGGAAGGAGGGATAAACTTGGAGCAGGACTATGCAAAGGCAGAGGCACTAAATGAGTATTTTAGCTCAGTGTTCACAGAGGAGGTGGAAGGTAGGGGTCCGATACTAGTGCATAGGGGGAAGGAGGGCAAATGGGTGAATCAGAGACCTTTCACTGTGAATAGGTCAGGACTGAGCTGGAAAGACTACAGCTGGACAAGGCAATGGGACCTGATGGGTTGCACCCCAGAGTGATCAAGGAATTGAGGGAGGAGCTGACCGCATCCTTGACAAGGCTCTTCAACCTGTCCTTGGATACTGGGAGGGTGCTGGAAGACTGGAAGAGGGCTAATATAGTGCCCTTGCACAAGGGAATTAGCAGGAAACTGAAGGAGAACTACTGCCCAGTCAGTCTCACGTCTGTGGTGGGGAAAGTGACGGAGGCATTAATCAAGGAGATGGTGGTGAATTACCTGGAGGAGTGTGGCTTGCAGGACAGCAAACAGCATGGCTTCACCAAGGGGAAATCATGCCAGACCAACCTAATTGAATTATTTGATTTGGTGACTCAGGTAATTGACCAGGGAGGGGTGGTGGACATGACCTATGTGGACCTCAGCAAGGCCTTCGACACCGTCCCTCATGGGAGGTTGGTGAGCAAGATGGAAAGCATGGGGTTGGGATGGAAAATAGCAGGCTGGAAGGAGGCCTGGCTAATAGGGAGAACCCTGAGGAAAGTGCTTAACGAGGTACACTCCGAGATGGCAAAGGTGAGGACTGGAGTGCCACTGGGGTCAGTTTTGAGTCCGCTCCTCTTTAACATCTACATCAGTAATATTGCAGAGGGTTAGAGAGGGAGGGTGTGCCTATTTGACAAAGATACAAAAATCTTCAATGGGGTGGACACCCCAGAGATGGTGGAAGATATGAGGAGGGACCTCAAGATGCTCAAGGAGTGGGCCAGGAAATAGCAGCTGAGGTTTAATGTCAAGAAGCGATCTGGGATGCACACTGGGAGGAAAAATAGAAAAGTGGGGTATACCCGGGGGAGGGGGGATCCAAGAATCAGAACAGGAAAGGATCTTGGGATCATAGTCTTCTCAAACCTTAATGTAGGTTTCCAGTGTAGTGGGGTGGTGGGAAGGGCCAATGGAATGCTGGCATGCACAGGCAGTGGCATTACTAGCAGAAGGATGGAGGTTATAATGCCCCTCTATAAAGCCCTGGTGAGTCCATAGTTAGAGTACGGGGTTCAGTTCTGGAGACCACACCTCCGCAAGGATAGAGATGCTTTGGTGAGGGTTCAGAGAAGGGCAATAAAGATGGTACAGGGTATGCAGGGGAAGACATATGAACAGAGGTGTAAGGAGCTGAATCTGTACACTCTGGAAACAAGGAGGGGAAGGGGGACATGATTGAAATCTTTAAATATGTAAAGGGGCTCAATAAAGTAGGTGAAGGGGGTCGGCTCAGGAGGAAGAAGGGAGGGAGCCAGAACTAGAGGGCACAGCTTCAGATTGCAAAAGTTCAGCAGCTGCCTAGCCTTCATCGGCT
The DNA here is from genome assembly GCA_016271365.2 of Neoceratodus forsteri. NCBI lineage: Eukaryota > Metazoa > Chordata > Ceratodontiformes > Ceratodontidae > Neoceratodus > Neoceratodus forsteri. The sequence continues at coordinate 1,546,113,974 of CM057455.1, read as the reverse complement.
GGTCACCAATTAACACCCTCTCTGATATAAATCAGGCCCTTGACTATCTTATTTCAATGTTCATAGCTGCCCTTCACTCTCTTGCCCCATATAAAACCAGAAGATCCAAAGGCTTTCTTTCCTCTTGGCTAACTAATGATCTGAGGGGTCTCATGTTTATTTATTTTATTTATTTAGTTTTTGTTGACCGGGTAAGTGCACTAGACAGATCCTGCCTATTTTCAGGCACGACCCGGGGGGGGGGGCATACAGATGAATGCCAACTGACCTTGAACCAGATTAAGCTGTTGGTGGTATTTTTTTAGTGAATGAGGGAAATTTGACCAGGACACCGGGGAAATTCCCCTACTCTTTGATGGGCTATGCAGCTGTTTGAGCAGTAGAGGGAGCCTGCAGTCGGTAGAATGGCCACTCGGGAGGAGCTGCTGATGCAGCAGGACGTCGCGAAATTAGGAGAGCGGGCCTCCTCTCCTAGTTTTCTTGGTCTAGAGGCCCGAAGTCGTGAAACGCTCGGCAAAGTAGAGAGGAGTGAAGCGGAGGAAATTTTCTTTTCGACGGAGGATCTTTATGCAGCACAGCAATCGTCGGGAGATGCGGATGGTATTTCCGCAGCTGTTCTTCCTGCCAACGAAACAAATGGTGCAATGCGATTGGGATCTGGTCACTCCTGCACTGAGTCGCAAGGTAAAGAGCATTTTTGGATTTATCCATAAAAAAAGACTTTGAGACTAGCGAGGGGTAATGGCATGAAATTCTGAGGGCAAGCGGACAGCAATCGGCAGCTCCCTCTGATTCAGCTACATATCGCCCTAGTGTGGATCGAGCAGGCTAGCGTCTTAGCACCGGGAAGGTGTGCCGCAAGCCTGGGGAAGACTGGTTAGTAGCGTGGCCATGGATGAGAACAGTAGTGCTGAGCATTTGCATCAGGGAAGGCACTACATTGGGAAATCAGGCTGTATTTAAATCCTCACCATTATGACAGATTCTGGGTTTTGTGTTTAAAGCACCAACACTAAGTGAGAAGCATGGGACTGCTTCAAGACACTGTCATTTTCAGACTGATCCAACAACACAGGAAGGTCCTACTGCTGCGGATCAAACCCAAGATTAACTTTGTCTGCCCAGGAGCAGTTTAAACTTCAGTAACTATTCCCATTTCTACATCTGGCTCCTCAGATCTGCCAAATGAGATGAACCGGTCTACCCAGGCCTTGGGGAGCAGGATGGGTGGCCAAGCAAGGCACTTGGATTCCAGATCCCCTTGGGATTATTCAGGTCTTCCCAGGCATCTCCAGAATGGAAGCCTTATGCAAAAATCCATCAAAACACCAGTGACAAAGGCTGCTCAGTCCCTGCTGGAACTGAGGTTACTAAGGGGAAGGGTTTGTGACAGATAATAGTTTAAATAATGCTCAGTCTCAACCCTAAAGTTAATCAACCGCTATTGTCAAATTGTTTTCTCATTAAAGAAGCTCGCCCAGGAGATACAATCAGATCCGCTATAGGAGGTTTAGAGATAGGCCTGACCGTAGTTCAGGGGGCGAGATTGTTGAAAGACTCTTTACAATTTTCCCAAAGTGTTTTGCTAATAAATATTTCTGGTGAAGACAATTATGATGTCAGTTTCAGAACTGCTCATGCTTTGAACTTTTCTGGGCGATATCATGAAGCTAAATTTCCCCCCATAGTCTCCCTTTCTGGTTATCCCCAACCAAGCCTTCTGTTAGATTTGTGATGGTAATGTTTTGGAGGGGTCATATCGATGACATTACATATTAGTTATCACAAAATGTGAAGTTTAAAGTAAACCAGGCTGTTGGTTCTGAACCCCTTTTGGACTGGGGGGAAATATAAAGATAAACTACTTGGTTGGGAAAATGGGCTAGAACATTCCTAATTCCTTTATGCTGGGTGGATAGGCGTGTACTTTATGCAGGACAGCGAGCCTACTATAAATGGTCGGACACATTTGTGTAGTTCCTATGATCAGGCCCGTTGTGATAATTGAGGTATGGGACATATAACCCTGTATTATCAATAGCACTAGGTCGACGTGTGAGGAGGAGGAGCCATGTATTTGATGACTGTTCTTGGGCTGCCGGAATAGGCCCCAGGGCGCCCTGATCTTTTAATTCAACAGGCACAGGACTAGAAAGAAGGTTAACCCCTCCTCAGAATGTGGTTCCCTTTCTAATCCAATCCCAAGCCAGTTTTAGATGGTACTTCAGTACACTGTCCTACTCTACCGATAGCTGGGCCTGAAGTTAGTCCTCCACCCAAACAGGACAGTGAAGTCAAAGTGACATAGTGAACCCCCCTTTCGCCTGTTGTTATGGGGATCATTTGAACAAAAGTAAATTTAAACCTGTAGCTGAGACGTTCATCTAACAGAACAAAGCTGCTAACAAATACGGTAAGAGGAGGCATTAAGAAAGTAGAACTCATATGCAACCTTGTTCCTTCGATGGAGTTCGACATGGAACAAAGTACAAGCTGATTCACAGTCTGTTGCAGTAGTCAGGTCTCCTTTAAGATGGAATATGGGATTATAAAAAAAAAAAAAAAACGGAAAAATAGTTTTCGTTCTTTTCACTATATGTCCTTCAACCTTATAACCTATGGGTTCTCTTGTTATAGGGTCTTCAAACATTCACAACCAATAAATGTGGTTAAGAAGCAGTTTGCCTTTATTCACAGTTCGGTTATGACACTTTTTCAGGAGACCTGGATGTGTTCTAAAACAGTATTACTATTTAAAGAGTGGTTGGAGGCTGTGGTCCTTTGGGCCAGATAGTGCGGATGGGTGGTATTCTTTTGGTTTATAAATTTTCATGTCAGCATTGATTTAATACCAGAGCAACTTTCTGTTGGATGGTATTTGCAATCTAGTGCTTAAACTTTATTAATGTATATGCCCAAACCACGGCTCGGTAGAGCTTTTGCGGCTAATACAGCCTTATTTAGTGTCATCATACATCATCATTTAGGGACTTACTGGACATGTTGAGACCAAGCAGTGGTGTAAAAGAAAGAGATATATTGTGATTCTCATATTATCAACAGTGGTAGTCTGCCCAGTTGATTAAAGGTGAGTAGTTCAATAAGGTAATAGGTTCACTTATAGTGGAAAAATTACAAAACTACAATAGATCATCTTTTCATTCCCAGAATCTGAACAAAGGCTATTTCCAGATTATCCCTAGTGAATTCTCAGCATTCCTTATTGCAATTTACTATTTCAGATTTCCCCAAACAATAGGAAAAAGAAATAGATGGAGACTAAAAGTGACCTAATAGAATCTATTGTTAAATCTGGGATAGAGGCCTTGATTAGCAGCTAGAATTTCTGTACTGTGTCTTTAGCACAAGATTGAGATTGGTGGATGGATACTAAAGGAGACATACGGAGTTGGTTTTGTGCACATGGTAGATCCTTAGGAAATAAAAGTTTTGAAATATTTGTCACTCAGAGGTCAACTTCAGCACTTATATTCACTGTCTTATTTAAGTAGAGGAAGATTTTCTAATTAGATTGCCATAATTAAAAAGACTGGTAGAATACCAATATGATAGAGCATCTACAATTTCTGCAATGCTTTCTATGGTACTAAGAGAGGCTGGTGGGGGACCCTTACGAGGCCCTGTAAGAAAATGCATTCTAATAGTATGATAGAATATTTACAAGATGTTAATGGTAATAAATTTGATACAGTACAAGATATGGAATCCCAGATTAAAGGGCACTATCAGTCTCTATTACCAAGCACCCCCTCAGATGACAATATTCAGGATTATATGCAAAACATTGAGATTCTGGTTTTCAAAAGAGGCATTGGCGTTGCTTAAAAACATTACTTTGGCAGAAGTCCAAGAAGCGCTATTAAAAGCCTTAAAATGGAACCTCTCCTGGATTGGGCGGGTTACTCAAATCAATTTACAAATGCTTCATTTTAAAAATATCATTGATATTATACTACTATTTATTTAGCTTTTTCAGGAACTTGAGTTTCCTTCCACCTTTTCAGAAGGTTTATTAGTTTATTTATTTAAAACCAGAATAAAGCTAATATTGCTAATTGGAGCAATAATTCTCTTGAATACTGATTACAAGATTCTGGCACAAATCCTTAATATCAGGCCTAAAATTGCTCTTCTTTAGATTCTGTCAAATCACCAATTCTGTATGGTATTCCTGGGGAAGAAATACGGGGCGCTTTAATATTAACTACAAATTTTATTGAATTGGTATCTTACAAAGCATAAGGGCTGCGTTAACTTAAGCAGGACTGAAGAAAACCTTTGACCCAGATTGACGGAAGTTTCTCTTTATGGCCTTGGCCAAGTATGGTGTTCCTATGAAATTTATTAGCTATATTGAAATGCTTTATTCACATGTCTATGTTAGAGTTTTCTTAGGACAAATTACAGAAGGTTTGAGATTTTAACGAGTACTGACAGGCCTGTCACTCAGCCCTTGCTGTATCTTTCTCCATTGATCCCTTTTACAACAATTAGGTAAATTGGATACTGGACATTTGTTAGTCAGAAGGATTTGGCTAGATTGTCGGTCTTAGCCTATGCAGATGATATTTGTGGTTTTTTGGATCAAAATCGGATCCTTGCTTTTTACAAACAGTTGAGCAATATGCAGGCGTTTCAAATGCTAAAACAACATTGCCAAATGTAAGGGATTATTGGTTGGTGATTGAAGATTTCTTCATGTCAAACATCACGAGGGTCCTTTTTTCAAATGCCAATAAATATTTTAGGTATTATTTTGAGCGCCAAATGTAGCTCTGGTTAACTGGGAAAAAGCTATAGAGCGTACCTTGTTTAAAGTCAAAAGATGGCAGGCATGGAAATTATCAAAACTTAAAGGATAGCAGATTTAAAATGCTTCATAGTTCCGCAATTACAGTATGTGGCTTGTATTTTCCTCTTCCCTTAGTATTAGAAACCAAAATTTATGGAATGTTCTTTCCGGATGTTATGGGGCAATGGGCTTAATCCGGTAAAAGATGTTATACTTATTTAAATAAAAGAAATGGGGGTTTAGGAATAATTGAACCTATTGTTTTCTTTTATTCTTTATTTTTTTATCATACAGTTTGTATGGAATTTCCAGTAAACTAAATAGCCTTATGGGGATGTTGCACTTGGTCCTTGGAAATTATTTTTCAGCTTGGGGGATGTAGGCGCTAAACTTCATTCGAGATTGTAGGTACCTGAATATTTGTACGCCCGGCTCCGAAACTTTTAAATGGAAAATTACAAGTGGTGAAATTCTTCATGCCAGTAGGAAAAAGTTTTGTTCTACACCTGATAGTGACTGTACCCCACGGAACCTTGTTTAAATTGCCCTCTTCATTGAATGGTCAGGTTTGAAACAATTGAACAATACAATACCAACTACAATATGGGAGATATCATGGCTGACTGTTTACGGCAGATTGAATGTTAGGTAGAGAATGCGAAACATAAAAACTTAGAACAAAACGGAATTGTCCTTATTCAGCCTGTATAAATGTGGAAGAAACTACTGACTCATTTCCTGTTGACCTGTTCATATTCAAAATCACTTTGGATTTTTCTTGCAAGACAATGGCATATGAGTTGGTTGGGGAAATGGATTATAATACTACGTATTAGGGGTTCTTCATAGAGGTGCTTCTACTCTTCACTTGGAAACTTATTTCATTTTGTTAAGTTGTTTAAAGATTTTACCTGTGGCAAGCCACGATGTCAATGGGTAATTTATCAAAATGATGTCATATCAGGTTTTAGTTATCTGGTTATACTGAATGATGAAGGCGGTATATCATTCTGATTTATTACACTACTCAGGGCTAAGGTTCACAGATGGTGGAAGGGGTTCCAGATTTTCATTAAATATAAATAGATATTGTTTGATATTAGATTCAGTTTATGGTTGAGTAGTAATGTGTAAATTCTCTTGTGGTTATTTACAGGAAATGATCAGTGATGAAATACTGTAATTTGTTTTCTTAGTTGTGAAGTTTCTTATGTGCATTTCAATAAAAACTCCCCTACTCTTTTCGATAAGTGCCATGGGATCTTTAACATCCACCTGAACTACCATCAATCCAGGCAGATGGGACCTCGGTTTAACGTCTCATCCGAAAGATGTGCACATGTGATAAAGCCTGAAAGATCTTTAAAAGATCTGGGGCACAGACTGATTGGATTCTTTATCACCGGCTCCACAATTTATGTAAAAATAAAGTAAAGGAGGCCAAAAGGGACTATCTTATATCTTTACAAGAAACTAACATTACCAGCTCTAAATGTTTCTGGTGCCAGATGAATACTCTAATAAAAGGTAGAGAATGCATTGTTCCTCTATGACCACCGATGGAACCAATCTCACAACACCTCTGGACATTGCCACTGGAATAAATAACTTCTTTACAGATCTTACACCCTCAAATACTGTCTTCCCCCCACATGCTCATTCAATAATACTAATTAACAAGAGACCAACCATCCCTCCTTTCATATAAATATTATCACCAATTTCAAGGTTCTAAAGTTGCTCAAGAGACTCAAATGCAATAGTTCTCCAGGCTTTGACACCATGCCACCAAAATTCTTCAGTATCAGGGCACCAGTGCTTACCCTGCCCATCTCGATGCTAATTAATCAATCCTTCATCACCTACTTTGTTCCTGACAAGTGGAAAACAGCGGTAGTGGTACCTGTCCACAAATCAGGCCCGGTTGATATAGCCCAAAACTACAGGCCAATTTCTATCGTCTGCCCAATAGCAAAAATTCAAGAACAAATCCTCTATGATCAATTATACTCATTCCTTGAATTGACAAACATCCTCACAGACTTTCAGCATGGTTTCTGTAAACACCATAGGACTGACTCTGCCCTCCTTCGTGCCACCGCTCACATATTCAATTGCATGGATCAGGGCCAAGCCACTGGCGCAGTCTTTGTAAACCTAACTAAGGACTTTGACTTTATTAATCACCCTCTACTTATTGCTAAACTTCATCACATCAGCCTGGATAATAACTCCCTCGCACAGTTTTCCAATTATCTAGCAAATCATTCACAGTGTGTCAAATGGGAAAACACCCTATCCCCTCTAGCACCAATCACTGACGGGGTACCGCAAGGGTCCATACCTGGTCCCCTACTATTTTCCATATTCATCAATGACCTGCGTCTTAACTGTGGTGGTGCATCAGTACAACTCTATGTGGATGATGCAATACTCTGCAGATCCACCAAGGATATCTGCACCCTGACCGCTAATCTTGAGCTTGACTTCCTCGCCCTGGAATCTTGGTTCAAAAATAACCAACTGGTTCTCAATGAGAAAAAAACAGAACTATGCTCTTCTGTCACACCTCCTTCAAAACCCCATATGACACACCCTTCCTATTAAAAAACCTCCTCAGGTACTTCATTGGAAAATGTTTCATCTTTCAAATGCCTGGGACACACGCTTGATGAGAACCTAGGGCTTGAAGCACACATAAACAGTAAAATCAAAACCACTAATCAAAAACTTGGGCTGCTCTACCGCACAGCCCCCTACCTCTCAAAGCATGCCAGAGTGACCTCTGCTTTTGCCACCCTACTCCCTAGTCTATTCTATGCAGCACCTGTCACCACTCGATTAAGGCCCCGTTACTGAACAAACTAAAAAAGACATACCATAGAATTGCTTGCTTTACCACCTTGGCCCCTGCCCGTACTCACCACTGTCTGGTACTCAACAAGCTAAGCCTGTCCGTAAGGCCCTGGAGTGCATCATGGCTGACCAACTCATAGAGTATCTGGATAGCTACCAGCTCCAATGTCCCCAACAGTATGGGTTCAGGCTTGGGCATAGTATCATCACTGTGCTCCTGGAGTTTACAGGCTTTTTCAATAACTCTCTGGAAGAAGGGCTCTTGGTAGGGGCAACTTTCATAGACCTTACCAAGGCCTTTGACACTGTGAACCATGATCTCCTCATCAGACAACTCTCATCCATTGGTCTTTCCTCTGACATTACAAGCTGGTTCTCCAGCTACTTAAGCAGCCAAACGCAGCAGGTTAAAAATTGGTAATGTCATGTCTAATAGTAGGCCTGTACGCTCTGGAGTCCCACAGGGATCTATTTTGGGTCCATTGCTTTTTAGCATCTTCCTCAATTCACTACCAGGAGCTTGCTATGTCCACATACTTGTATGCGCTGATGTAGTTTTTACCAGCAACATGGACCCTAACCTTCTCCAGGGCCAATTTCAGCAATCTTTTGCATTTGCAGGCATGTGGTTTCAGGATAATGAGCTCATTCTTAATTCTTAACAAGACGAAGACAATGTTGTTTTCGTCCTCCCAACGCAGACACAAAACCTTCCCACTTACCATCATTATTGACACTGGCTCCCTCTTGAACTGGTTCAGCATTTCAAGTACCTGGGTATAACTATTGACTCTACCCTGTCTTTCACCCAGCACATCGACCAAACAGCCAAAGCTATTAACCAGCATTCAAGAGTTCTGTACAGGAACAAACATAATCTCACTCCAGAAGCACTGAACATGGCTATCTACAGTTCTGTGGTCTCTTTTGTGGACTATGGTATTGTCATTTATGATGTGCCTACAGACACTGCCCTCTGATGTATCAAAATGGCCTTAAATAATGCATGCTGCCTCCTTACTTGTGCCACATGCTTGACACAAATGTGCAATCTTTATGCCCTGCTTAGCTGGTTACAATTTGACAACAGGCTCAAATACCATTCTTGCCTGCTTGCAAAAAAAGTCACCTTGGGACTGCTACCACCTGGTGTAATGGCCCTTCTTTCCCCTGCATGTTACCCACACAGTACCAGAAGCTCTGGAAAACAGGCTTTCAGAATCCCATGGTGCCACACTGCCTTAGGACAACGTGCATTCACATACAACACTCCGTAGTGGTAAAACTTCCTACCTTCTGATATAACTAATGATACTTTGCCAGGCTCCTTTAAGAAAAAACTCTGTCAGCATCTAATCTCATTGGCAACCTGTGACTGTTACCACTAATTTGCCTTTACCTTGCTCCTACTATTTGCAATCTCTGTGATCTCTATTGATTAGTAAAATGTTATGCTTCATGTCCATTTCTTGGGCCCCTGGTCAAGTTAACACTTTCATAAGCTTTCTACCCCTGCCTAAATGATTTATTGTCCTTCCTACCTCCCTCCAACTCCTCTTCCCTTTTTGGCCCCTCCGTCATTCCATATCTCATTCCTCCCTACCACCTTAATTACATCTTCATCATCACCCCACTACCTATACCACCTCTTCCTCCCTACTCTCCTCCACCCCTCCTTCCCCCACCCTCCTCCTCATCCTTTATTCCACTTTGACTACATAGCTGTTCTTCCCTTTACCTCCTATCTATCCCCATCCTACCCCCCACCTCTGCTTGCCTTCTCCCTCCCTACACTTTTCTTCTCCCTCCCCTGTCCCTCTCTACTGATACGAGATCTTCATGTTTTCTTTGACTCAGGCACAATCCAATTATCTGCCTATGTTGTTAGTTGTACAAGTCTCCTTTTTAAACAAGCATCCTCATGTTATGTTACTGTTACCTAGTGAAACATTAGCCTTTGTTTTGACTCTGCACCCTGTATATGCCTAGATTGTGTAACTATTGTTAGAATGTATGCCTGGAGACAGTTTTCAATTGTTTCTTGCTGTATCTGTATCTGTTGCACATATCTGTATTCTTGTTTGTGTCATACTTGAAGTGGAATCTATGAAAGAGCTTTCTGTTCAAAGGTGTTAATCCAAGATCTCTATAAATGAATGAATGAATGAATGAATGAATAAATAAGCTAGCCAACCTTTGACAACAAATTTCACTTCCCCGTGCACTGTACCACCATTAAGCTAATTCATCAGCCTCCTCCTCCCAGTTTGATGAGCCTGCTATCCCTAAAACCTACACCTCATGCACTAAGATCTTCAAGGCTACCATTACTGGAGCTCCCGAAGGCCAGGCTAAACATTGGTCAAAGATCCTACACTTTCACTGCCCCCAAAATTTGGAACAACCTGCCTCACCCTTTACTGTCCTGCAAAACCATCAACATAGAAAACGTAGAAACATAGAATTTGATGGCAGATAAGGACCACTTGGCCCACCCAGTCTGCCCATTTCTGTACCTGATGGATAAGCTGCAGATTCTAGTTAATCGACAGCTTACTTACTCCTACCCCTCCACTAGAATTGCCTTATGCCTGTCCTATGCATTCTTGAATTCTCTCACTGTTTCTGACTCCACAACCTCCTCGGGAGGGCTGTTCCATGCATCCACAACCCTCTCTGTGAAAAAATACTTTCTAACATTACCTCTGAGCCATCCCCCCCTCTATCTTCAAATTGTGCCCCCTTGTTCTTGCACATCTCTTCTTCTGAAAGATACTACCCTCTTGTACTTTGTTAATTCCCTTAAGATACTTGAAAGTTTCTATCATGTCCCCCCTCTCCCTCCTTTCCTCAAGGGTGTAGATATTAAGCTGCTTTAGTCTCTCCTCATATGTCTTCTGGTGCAGACCTTGCACCATTTTGTTTGCCCTCCTCTGAACAGCCTCCACTCTGTCTATGTCTTTGTGGAGATGGGGTCTCCAGAATTGCATGCAGTGCTCCATATAGGATCTCACTAACTGTCTGTACAGAAGGATAACCACTTCCTGTTTTCTACTGTTGATGCCTCTCCCTATGCATCCCAGTATCCCCCCAGCCCTCCTTAATGCCTTCTCACATTGTTTGCCCACCTTTAGGTCATCTGATATAATTACTCCTAGGTCTCTTTCAATTTTTGTTGTTGTTATTAACACACCCCCCATTGTGTACTCTTCCCCTGGGTTTTTGATTCCCAGATGCATTACCTTGCACTTCTTTGCATTGAATCTGAGCTGCTACATATTTGACCATTCCTCCAACCTTGCCAAGTCCCTTTTCATTCTTTCCACTCCATCTTGTGTATCAACCCTGTTGCAGATCTTTGTATCATCTGCAAAGAGACATACCTTTCCTTCCAGGTGCTCTCCAATGTCAGTTATAAAGATATTAAAGAGGACCGGTCCCAGTACCGAACCCTGCAGTACCCCTCTAGTTACCCTCCTTTCTGCACTGTGGACTCTGTTCACTATTACCCTTTGTGTCCTGTTGTCCATCCAGTTTTTTATCCCGTCTACCACCTTAGGACCCACTCCAAGGCTGGCTAACTTGTATATTAATCTTTTGTGTGAGACTGTGTCAAATGCCTTGCTAAAATCTAGGTAGGCCATATCCAAAGCCCTTCCCTGGTCTACTACTTTGGTCACCCAGTCAAAGAAATCTATTAGGTTCATCTGACATGACCTTCCTGCTGTGAAACCATGCTGCCTTGGGTCTTGTGCCCCACTGGCCTCTAGGTACTCAACAATTATTTCCATTCGAAGTGATTCCATCATTTTCCCTACCACTGAAGTGAAACTAACTGGTCTGTAATTTCCTGCCTCTGCCCTGTTCCCACTTTTGTGAAGTGGAATCACATTTGCCCTTCTCCAGTCCTCAGGTACCACTCCATCCTCCCATGATTTGTTAAACAGAGTAGTCAGTGGTGTTACTAGTTCTACCCTTAGTTCTTTTAGTATTCTTGGGTGAATCCCATCAGGCCCCATTGCTTTGTCCATTCTCAGTTTCAAGAGTTCTTTCAAAACCCTTTCTTCTGTGAATGGACTGGTATCGACCCCCCCAATTCAGAGTTTCTCCCTTGTTTGGTTTAGGTACCTCCCCCTTCTCATCCACTGTGAATACTGAGCAGAAATATTCGTTCAGTAACCTTGCTTTTTCAATGTTACCCTCTGCCCACATTCCTTCCCCTTTATTAAGTCTCTGTTTCCCTCCCTTGGTCTTTCTTTGCTCCTTAATGTACCTATAAAATGTTTTATCCCCCTTCTTAACAAAGTTGGCTATCTTTTCCTCAGTTTGTGCCTTTGCTATTCTGACTGCCTTCCCTGCCTCCTTCTGCTTTAACTGATAAAGTTCTCTGTCCTGCTCCATCTGTGTTTCCTTATATTTCCTGAATGCTATCTTTTTCTCCTTTACTGTCCCTGCTACCTCTTTTGAGAACCATAGTGGTTTTTTCCTTTGTTTTGTTTTATTGATTTGCTTCACACAAAGGCTTGTTGCCTCTGTGAAGGCTGTTTTGATTATTCCCCATTGTTCCTCCACCCCTCCTTCTTACCCATTTGCTAGTGCTTTTCTGAGGCACTCTCACATTTTCCCAAAGTCAGCCCTCCTAAAGTCCAATACTCTTGTTTTGGTATGGCTTGACTCTATGGCTGTGTTTATTGTGAACCACACTGTTTGGTTTGGTGGTTACTTGTTCCCAGATGGCTATCCACTTCTAAATTTAAGATTCTTTCTCCTTCCCCATTTGAGACTACCAGGTCTAAAATTGCTCCTTCCCGAGTGGGTTCCAACACTAGCTGTCTGAGGCATGCCCCCTGAACCAATTCAAAAAACTTTACAGGGATGAGTTCTTCAACCCTCCCATGCAGAGGCAACTGTTATTAACAAGTACGGTTACATCTGACTAAGGTTATGGATCTCTCTCAAACTCCACAATGGTCACAAACAGCCTCCCTTCTCTCCAATCTCAAAGACAAACTGCTCTTATCATTCCTCACTCCTCCTCTACCTAGAATAACATGTGACTGTAACCTGAACCCTATGTTTATAACCAATTGCATATGAATTTGACAATCTATGTTTACCTTGCTATTGATATTGTGACATCCGGTATGTGAATGGCGAAACTGTTCCTGCACATGGTATACAATGTTTATCTGCCTCTAGCCTCTCTTGGCTAGTTGTACACTGCCTGTAATCCTGAATTCTTTGGATATTATCTACTCGTGTACTGTATTTAATTACCTATGGTTTAACTGAATCTTGCAACTCACTGTACTATTCTATGTGTATTATTGTATTGTATTTGTTCTTGGAATGCTTTATTCCTCAGAGCATCACTGGAAAAGGGACTTTTGTCTCAGTTGACCTACCCGGTCATCAAAAATTCAAATAAATAAATAAGGAAATAGGTTCAGGGGCAATGTGAGGGGGTGCTTCTTCACAGAGAGGGTGGTGGAGCCTTGAAACAGACTGCAGATGGAGTGGTGGGGGCTGAGATAGTGGAGGAATTTAAGAGGGCATGGGGCAGGCATATGGAACTGAATATTGATGGAGGGTGGGGCAGGTTGGGAGGGGGGTATGTGAAAAGGAAGGGATGGACAGACTAGATGGGCTGGAAGGGTCCTTTTCTGCCATCAAATTTCTATGACTCTATGATTCTATGATAAGGTATATACATCAAGGTATTTTATGACATAGTGCGATTGCATATTAAATCCAACAACGAGAAACATAGCCTGTTTTACATCAGCTTGGAGGTCACAACAATAACCTCCCTGTGCAAGGATGTGAGAGAGAATAGGAAAATTAAAGAGGACACTATATCGTAGTCAAGAAAGGGGAGGGAGTGCCCATAGGTGACCAACCTTATGAACTAGAAGTTATAAAGGATAGATTAGGCTAAGAAACAGAAGAACTGTTGTAACATATTTAAGAAAAGGTCAACCCTCAAGAGTGGCAGGATCTCCCCTGTCATAGCCTGCTAATGCCTAAAATGCCAGTCTTACACTTGTTCCACTCCTGAGTTGTTCTACTCACATGCTGGGACATAAACATATGTGGGGACATGTTAGAAGAGTCTGCCTGTTATCCTTTCTGTGCAGTCCCCCTAAGGTGGTATTTTCTGTTGGACTACCGAGTCCACAATTGGTCCCCTGCCTGCCATGTCACCCTACTGTAACCAACTTGCAATCAGAAATCTGACTTATTCCCACTTCTAAGTATCAACTAGTTGAGCCCCCAGGTCAGACAATTATCATGTCTCCCCCCAAACTACAGGGCTAGATATAGTTCTTATAATATGGCCCCTAAATGTGGATTATTCTGGCTGGTCTTAAATTTAGTTCAAAAGATAAGAAATCTGCTCTACTCAATGATGTGCCTGGTCCAATACTTGAAAGGCACTGACATCCAAGATGAATTGCAAAACCTTTGTAATATTGTATAAAAATAGAAAAACTCACTGTCAACATTGTAAAAATGGGGAGCAGCAACACACTCAAACTGAGCCCCAACTGGTTTCGCACTTACGTGCCTCTAACAATGCTAACAGACTATCCTTATAGATATTAAAAAGTATGGGGGGGCAGCAAAGCAAACACCCTCGGAAAAAAAACCTTTGTTAATCCTAAATTCCTTTGAAGTATTACTGGCAGGCCCTATTCTCATCCTTGCCCAATTTTCACTGTACAAGATAGAGACAACAGAAATCAGAGTGTAGCTGATACCTAAATTCAGCATAATTTGCTATAATTTACTTCTTATAATTGAATCAAATGTAGAGGAAAAGTCAATAAAAGTCATATACAACTTCTGATCATGAATCAAACTGTTTTCCCAGAAATGTCTTATGATAAAACAGTTATTCATGATCGAACAATTTTTTTAAAACCAAACTGAAGGGGAGAGAAGCCACCCAGTATATCATGTTGCTGTTGCAGGCAGGTGAGAATAATTCTTGCCAATTTTTTTTTCAGAGATATCCAGCAAGCTGACAGGACAATACATTTTAGGATCTGACTTGTTACCCTTTTTAAAAATTGGAACAAGTTTTGCATCCTTCCAGGAGTATGGAAAAAAACATTTAGACATTATTTATTGTAAAAATAAAATGAGGCAGTCTGCCCAAATTAAAGGTGACTGTAAGCAGACCTCAAGAGGAATGAAATCAGGCCACAGAGCATTTTTACATTTTAGAGAGGAAATAGCAAACAGTACTTCGCATATTGAAAAGGAGTCAGTTGGGTAGTAAATCAAAGTCTCAAAGTCAAATGCTAAAGATGGATAATAAAATAAAGAAGTGAAATGATCTACCCAGGCTTCTGCTGATACATAGGTATCTAATGTATTTGTCAGGTTAGAAATTCCCTTGGCAACTAATGACCAAAATGCTCTTGTATTATTTTTACTAACAATATTAAGCATAGACAGTCATTGTTTCCAGTAATAGTCATGCTTTATCTCCCATCAAAACATTTTTATACATTTCCTTCATTTAATTTTGTACCGTTAAGTCTAGAAGGTTGCAGCATAGACGGAACTAGCAATTCAGATGTTTCACAACAATAAGCTTGACCAAACCATCCTTTATCACCTTTTATATTGCACCTGTTAATAGGATAAAGAATATTATGCAAACAAGCAAAAAGATGATTTGAGCATACATATATAGCTACAGCTGAAAAGTGTTCAGGGTCGTGCTGTAAACAAACATCAAAAACAGGTAGAGTTAGATGGCAAATGTCCACCGAAATGTTGTCTGTTCATCTAATTCTCTTTCTATTCCTGTCTTCAGTTCTAGGTGTACTGTGCCCCTGAGATAATTCTATGGAGAGGGTAAATTAGAAGAACAACTCAGTGCCCCCCAGTGTCCAATGGTAAATGGTCACTCTCATTTCTATCAGCTAAGTTGAGAGAATACCAGGCCTCCACTGGTCCATCTCAAATAGCAGAGTTAATAGTAGATGCACCAGAAGGAGAAAAATAAGATAGCTGACCTTTCTCATCAGTGGGTAATCTACCATTAAAGGATACCTAAATAACATTTTGACAGCAAACTATTCAAAAAATTTGACTTCATAGGGGACTAAAGGAATGGCTGTTGTACAGTATATATTAATGCGAAAACTACATTTATATAATTTACCTAAATGCAGTTCCAAAGCATTTGAAAAATATAAAATCAGCCTTCCAGTTTCAAAAACACTGCCTTATCTGCTTCCTAAAATGGTTGCCAAATGTGTTAAGTGATGATGTCATTGGAGCCGGAGTCAGAGAGCTATATGGCTCTCTAGTGCTAACTAGTTCTTTTTTTCCCTTGGTTTAGAATTGTTTCACCAAACTGGACAAAACCATGTGCATTATTTTGATCAGTACACATGTTAGGCTATGGCTCTGTTCATTTTGTTTACTTTAACATGCTGAAATTGTGTTTTAATCCAACTGACTTTCTCTTTGGCAAACCATAGTGCAGTACAAATCTTAAATAACCTGGTGGTCTAGTTGTTATGGTGGATCCAGGATGTTACAAAGGGGGATGCTGTGGTGATGTGCATACTTCAGATGCACTTTTTAACATTTTAATTAAACCTTTACATTGTCTGCTATTATTCTTTTTAGTACATTTTTCACAGAACCTACAAATGTAATCCATAGTTTGAATGTAAACATTTGTACAATCAATAAATCAGACTTCTTCAACAAAGTGAAATGCAGCAGCAGCAAGCAAGTAAGTTACAATGGGGGGTGCAGCCACACCCTTCACCACCCCCTAGATCCACCAGTTGTTTGTAGCAAAGTTATTGTGTAGTCCAATGACAGAGTTCATACTTTCTTGGTAATCAAAAATATGCTTGTCTTGGCCTCTTTTTCCATGGGAAATAATAATAAGAAGAATCAGCATGTATATAGTGCTTTTCATACACACTGTATCCCAAAGTACTTTACAAGCAATGCTAGACTGGTAGTGAAGTGACTGAACATGTAACATAGAAACATAGAAGTTGACGGCAGATAAGGACAGCAAGGCCCATATAATCTGCCCATTTCTTTTTCTACTTTATGAATGTGCCATCAGCCTTTGCTCTGTCAATGGCCCATCTATTCATACTCATCTGTATTGCTCCCTTATGCCTATCCCATGCCTGTTTGAAGACCTGTACTGTATTCATATCCACCACTTCCTGAGGTAGGCTGTTCCATGCATCTACCACCCTTTCTGTGAAAAAGAACTTCCTCACATTACCCCTTAATCAGCCTTCCTCTAATCTCATGCTGTGTCCTCTTGTCCTGCTATTTTTCTTATATTGAAACATGTTAGACTCTTTCACCTTGTTAATACCCTTAAGGTGTTTGAATGTTTTGATCATATCACTTCTCTCCCTACTTTGCTCTAGGGTGTAGTGGCAGCCATTTCACACATTAATACCCACACACAGCCTTGGACAATTGCATGAACTGGTTTTATGGGAAGGGGAATGTTGGGCAGGACAATGGAGTCAGGCAGTGATCATGGCGCTGGCAGCCCACATCTTATATCTCACAATGATCTGCTGATATTTCTCCCCTTCTGTCTTCCCCTTCCCTGAATATAGCAGTACCTTGCAGGAGTGGCCTTCTCAGTCCTCTTCTGGTATTCATTCTTCACTCCTCTTCTCCACAACAAAAACTGGTGAGCTCACCACCTTCTGCATCATGAATGCATGAAGTACAGTCCCTGGGTTTTTTGACATATCAAAAATGAATCTTTCCAGTCAGTCAGGCTGATAGCAACAGGGCACAAGGGGAAGATGGGCCTTCCTATCCTTAAAAGATCTAGGCTACATTTGATTAGGCACCATTAAGTGGCAGGTGTGCATCATTATAGATTTCATTTAATAGTGCCTAATCATAGGTAGCTTAGATCTTATATGGGTAGAAAGGCCAATTTTTCCCCTTGTGCTGTGCTGCTATCAGTTTGGCTTACCAGAAGATCAAGTTTATTATTAACATGTAAAAATAACATGGGAGACTGTACTAACTGCATTCATGATGCAGAAGGGTAGCGAGCTCACCTGTTTTGGTGTGGGAAGCAGGTGAGAAGAATGAATGCTAGAGAGGGACTGAAGAGGCCATTTCCACAGGGTACAGCTATATTCAGGTTAGGGGAAGACAGGATGGGGGAAGTTGAGTAGATCACTGTGAGATCTGAGATGTGGTTCTGTCAGCACCATGATCACTACCTGGCTGTGGATGAGAGCAGCCAGTGATGACAAATACTCAGTGTGGCAGGGTTGCACCTAAATTGTTACTTGAATTCAGTGTGGGGAGATGACCCTTGGGTAGGGGGGGTGTTGTTGTTTGTTGGAACAGTATCAAGGGAGCTGTGTATAGCTCATTCAAGATTTGGAAGGGTGGTAGCCAGCCAACTTGAATTGTGGAGTAGAGCACAGAAAAGTACTGGAGAAGAATTGCCAAGAACTGTTCTGCAGGGTTCTGCAGATCACAGGTAAAGGAGTAGACTGACACTGGAAGTTAGGTGGATTCACTCAAGGGATTAATATGCCTCTCCTGCTAATAATATTGTTATCCATAGTAAGTGCTGCCCTTATGTGGATATGAACAGCAGTTTTTCTGGTGTGTCCTGATGCTTATTGATTGGCCCTCCAGGAAGACCTAGTTGTTGGTTAATGAGGTAGGGAAAAAACATAACTGGGGGACTGTACATACTGCCTTCACTGTGCAGAAGGGTGGTGATTCACTCAATGTTTACTGTGGAAGCTGAAGTCAAACATTAAGAAAGTGGACTGGAGAGCGATTTGGGAGGCATTTTGTAAAAGTGCCAGCTGATGAAGTCTATCGGTATAGGTGTGCACAACTCTCTGAGTTACAAGATTACAATCTGAGGTGTGATAATTCTCTTCATTTGACCACAAGCTCCATGAAGCCCCAGACAGTACTAAGGACAGGGTATGGATGATGGGGTGTTCAACAGAAGGTAGGCTAGGTACAGGGGATTCATGTGGAAAAAGACTACAAGAAAAGATTATTTGTGGATTACCAAGAAAGCATAAGCTTTGGAATTGGACCAGACCAGTACTTTGCTACAAATTTCAGGGCATCACATAACCACTAGATCATCAGGTAATTGAAGTGTTGTACTGTACTATGGTTTGCTAAAGAGAAAGTCACCAGGATAACGAACTATTTTCAGCAAATTTAAAAAAATGAACAAAACCTTAGCCTAACGTGTAATGATCAAAATAACTCACGTGTTAACACATGGCGTTGATCATTCTGTTGAAACAATTCAAAACAAATGGGGAAAGAAGAACTAGTTAGCACTATAGGGAGCCATGTGGGTCTCTGCCTCTGGTTCCAGTGATGTCATCACTTAACACACTTGGCAGACATTTTAGGGAGCAGGCAACATTGTTTTTTGAAACTGAAAGGCTGATGTTTATATTTTTCAAAAGCTATGAAACAGCATATGTTATTTATGTAAGTGCAGTTTTAGCATAAATGTAAACAGCAGCCTTTACTTTACCTTGCAATGAAGCCAGATTCTGGAGTTTGCAGTTTTAAAAAACTGCTTGTTTAGGTACCCTTTAAGCAGATTAAAATTGTATTCCAGTATGAATCTAATGAAATTTAGGCTTGCACCATATCTCTTATAATCTCTAGTATTCCTACCCAGTAGGGTATGTATACTACAAATTAGCCCAACAGTTGAATTGTCTAGCAAGCCTTTAAATGCATCTATTCTTGCACTGAAATCTCCCACAATCAAAATAGGGGTATTCATAAATTTCTGATATAATTCCTCTAAGAGGGCCCTTAGAATGTTCTAATAATCATCTATGGCAAACCTAGAGGAAACAGGAGGGATGTATCAATTCAGAAGCAAAAAAATCAACATTATAGGCCCTAATAAAAAAAAGGGCTGTACAAAAATCTGTATTATAACCCACCTAATAGAGACTGATTTATTAATCTTAACATATTGTAACACACTAGACCCCCAGAGACCCTACCTGACCTGTGGTTTTCTTTGGTGGGAACTTGGAAAAGTTCATAATTATTTATACAGTATGTCTCTTCTGATCTTGCAGGTGCCACATTTCCTGGAAACATAACACTCTATAAACAGAAACAGATTCCAACCATTCTTTTTCAGCTCAGTTAGAACCAAGGCCAGCAATATTCCATGAGAGTACATGATTCAGAAATGGTTTAATATATGAATTACCAGAAGAAAAATGGTGGATTTTGCCTTGGGTCATTGATATCCTGCCAGGATTTGATATCTATCAGTAAGAGGTGCCTCTCCAGGAACTGCTTCTTGCCCTGCCATGGGACAAGCCTGAGCTACCACGCTGGGGACACAGATCATTTTGAAGTTACATCAGGCATGGCTCTAGTGTTTCCATTTTCAGGAGCTGAAAGTGGAAAACACTAGAGCCATATCTGAAAGACAGGCTGTTATCATAAACCTGAGTTCATTAGGAGTACATTACAAAAATTAATTTTTTTGTTGAGTGAGTCCTGACCCAACTTTGCTATATTCTCCTTACTTAGAGCCTCATTGGAATAGATTCCTTTGTATTTTACCTATTCAGGGTCAAAGAGACCACACTGGAACTTCTCTATCATATGAAGTCTTGATAAAACACACTCACCACCTGGTTCCTATCTACCTCTTTAATTACTTCCTCAAAGAAAGTCACCAGGTTGGTTTGGCAGGATATTAGTAAAAAAAACACATTGCATACAGAATAACTTCCTGTTCTCTTCCATGCGCTAACATCACATATTCTGCCATACACTTTGCCAAACACAATGGCCTCATTAGGTCTGCAGTTTCCTAGTGTAGCTCCAATCTTGTTCCTTTTTATGGCTGCAGTGGGCATAGTCCTGCAGACATCTTGTGATCACTGTAGAGAAAAGGGAGCTTACTGGATGCCAAATAGAATTTTTAAATAGTGGAGCTGAATGGCAACTGCTGTATGTCCACTGCATTATTTTGTCTGTCAGTACTGGTAGAGCATGGCACTGTCCACCATGTCCAAGATGGCCAGCGGAGTTTTCTGTGCATGCACACTGAACTCTGGTGGGATGGTAGTGCAGTCTGCCATATCCAAGATGGCTGTTGGAGCCCAATGCACATGCATGACTTGCATGCACAAAGAAGTCTGGCAGCCATCATGGACATGGTAGACAATGTTGTGTTCTGCTGGACCTCGGCTGCAGCTGTATTGGTTCTTGCTAGAGTTTGTTTAAATAAGGGTATAACACTAGGTGTTTTCAATTCCTCTGTCAGGATCCCTGCCTGTAAGCAATCCTGAAAGATATTATATAGGGACCTGAGGCAGAGCCACATTTTACATTAACTACAACCTGAGGGTGGACACCATCCACCCCTTGGTCTTTTTTTAGATTCATGCTCTTTATCTATTTACCTATTTATCTGGCATGATCATTACTGCCTACTGCTTGCCCTGCACTCATCCTATATTTCTCACCCAAGCTGGTTATGGCATCTGGCCTACAGGCTAAAAATTCATACAAAACAGTTATTCGGTGCATCTGTTATTCCCCTAGCCTTATTCAAATGATTCATTATCCAACTAGATAAACAGGAGTTTCACTTTACCACATAATCTCCTTTCTCCTTTGATTCCCTACAGTCTTAAAAATATTTTATTATTCCCCTTGATCTGCAGTACAATCCTGTCTTCCAGGCCAGCCTTGGCTTGTGCAGTCATGGGCTTGCGTTCCTTGTGTAATGCCCTATACTCTGTTTTACTAGTACTGTCACCAGAACCCTCACCCTCACCATCATTGACATCATTAGCCTGAAAATTGCTGGTATTCATCCCCAGTTTAATGATGTGCCCCCCCCCCATTCAGCTATGAGCGGCATTTTTCATGTAGCTTGTGCTCTGCATTAAAAATCTCAATGGCCAGATTCAGATTTCTGCTTAAGTGTGCAATGGTTGATGGCAGTTAGTAGCTCCACCCCTGCTTACATTCCTGAGTGAGACTGACATGCCATGAGATGCTGACTTTCTGTCTGAGCTCAGCTGACTGCAGGCTGGTAACAGTTTTTTTTTACTCATTGTGTCTCCTCCTTTCAGTCAATGAGTTCCCCAGTGAAATCTGTCACCTCCTTTCTGGTTGGTGGTTGGTCGATGGCAGCATGGGTCTGGGAGCAAGGTTTGTCGGGTGGTTTAGATTGATGGTAATGGTTTAGGGGTGGTGATGGAGTGTAGACTACAACATGCACTGTGGTGGAGCACATAATTATTATCTGAGGCTGTATGGCAGTACAACACAGCTCTACATATAGTAAGTCTCCAATGTGGGTGCAGAGAAGACACTGTTGCATACCATGTAATACATCTGGCAGCCAGGGTAAGCAGCACAACAGGGTGGGGGGCAGGTTAGACATGTGTGTGCTGCATGTTACTCTCCCAACTTCAACAGGTTCAGGCTTAAACTAGGGCATATACAGTGGGAAGAGTAACAAGTATATGTATATATATATATATTTTTAAGAAACATAATAGATAATTGTACACTTTATACAGTAACTTATAGAAAAATGCAAATAAAGAAAGTCAGTGTTCTAGATTAGTTGTGGACTGTGGCAGGTCAGAGATGAGAGCAGTAGGGAAGGACAAAACATTCATTAAGCAGTTTCATCTGCTGTGTGCTGCTGCTGTCTTACTACTGCTGTCCATACTGTAGATTTTTTAGAAAATGTTGTGACTCATTTGTTTCATAATTCATTAGTCATACAGCTGCTGCAAAATAAGTTCATTTAGAATATTTGACCTTGAAGGCATAGGCTGTCTGTATTCCTTCAGTTGCTACTTCTCCATTTTTTAGCTCTACTGCTGCCTGGTGTGTGTGTGTGTTCAGGAAAGGAGGATTGCTTAATAAGTAATATATATATATATATATATATATATATATATATATATGTATACACACACATATATATATATATATGCATATATACATTGTATACAGTATATAGAGTGTGTGTGTGTGTGTGTGTGTGTGTGTGTATATATATATATATATATATATATATATATATATATATATATATATATATATATATATATATAATATTTGCAAAAAACTTTGTTAATGCACGAGTTAGATTAACTTAACACCATAAAAATAGGAAAATGTGGAGTTTGGGTTTCCAACCCTGACTTCTCCACCACCCAAGCAGCAGAAGAAAAAAACATTATGGTTTTGGGACTCCACAGTCTTGGTGAATCAGTGGTGGGGTCTTCCTTGGGGTTGTCAGCTCTAATGGGCCCCCCCCAGTCCCTGAATAAACAACATCACACATGACTTTTCTTCCTGCAGGGCTCACAGGGCCTTGCATGAAGAAAACCACAACAAACTGTGCTGGCAATGTGTGGCAAGACATACTTCTCTACGTTTGAAGAGTGTATCATTATGAAGCACTGGATGGGAACTGCTTCTTGTGCTTCAGACTAGAGGCTACAGGCTGGGGGAAGGGGGGAGGGAGGGCATTAGAGTTGACAACCACAAAGAAGACTCCTCTACTGATTTGTCAAGATGCTGGAGACCCAAAAACCTAATATTTTTTTCTTTTCTGCTGCTTGGGGGGGTGGGTGGAGGAGGGGAGTTAAGGTTGGAAACCCTAATGCCACATTTCCCTACCTTTGTGGCTTTATGTTACCCTAACTGGATTATTACAAAGTTTTTTGCAAAAAATTCCTTTCTTTCTTAGATATAGAGCCATATCTTCATTCACACAGGTCCCACAGATGCAGATGCCCTGCACCAAGGGAAGACTGTCTGTGTATAGTACTGCAGTGACAGATGTGAAGAATTCATGGGGTTGTCTGGTGGGCTGTGGAAGCACAGGGCCATGTGGTCCCTGCACCTCTATTTGGCCACAGATACAAACACACAAGGCAAAGAGTGCATCTGTCAGCCAGTGCTCAGAGCACTGTGACACCCAGAGGTGGAGAGGTTTGAGGCTATGTGCCAAGTCGACAGTTGATTTCACTATATGGTACCCAGACCCATGTCGACAACTCTGCACCTTTCATTTCCTGGCTGGGTGGGTGTCTCATAACAGCACCATCACCCCTACCCCATCCAGCTGGATCACTGAGCTCACCATTGAACTCAGCTCACCAGCATGACATCACAAAGCATATCTGCTGGGGTCAAGACTGGCACTACACACAAAGTTTGTTAACAATCATATCTTTTTTTTAATTTTGACCCCACATTTTCAAGATACTCACTTTATGATTCACCTTATAAACATTATATGTACCATTTATAGTACATCAGACAAAATATAATTTTACACCACAAGTGCGAAAACACATTTCATTCAGGGTTTAAAAGATGATGTGTCACATTTATGAGGTGGTGTGGAGAAATGGCTATGTCGAAAGTTTGGAGTCAAAATATTAAAAATTGGTGAAACTATGCATGAACATTGAAATACTGCAATGTTCAATCATAACCTGGGCATTTTACTTTATTTGTACACAAGGGGCCAGATATTCAAAAGGGTTGCCCCATGCGCAATAGGGTTGCGCCTGCCCAAGTCCAAACTTGCTCCATTCTGCGATATTCAGCAGGAGGCAGTTGCACCACAGAAAACATGCTGAGCAACAATGCAATGCAAATGAATGCATGCTGAACTGGAGGGGGAGGAACCATGCATAAACTGCACAGCCCGATATTCAGCCGGGCTGTGCAGAGTTAAAGTGCAACCCCAACCTCGCCTGCAGGACTTTGAGCCAAAAAAGGCTTAAGTGGAGGCCACCCACAGGTGAGCTGCTGTGTACTGGGTGCAACACAGCAGCTGCCACCTAATGGCTGGCTAACCCAGTCCTGTGCCCCCACAGCCCCATCGCGGGCATAGTGTACTCCCCACCAGCCTGATCGCGGGCATCAATGTGGCTCCCCCTCCTCCCCTTCACATCCCTGGTGGTCTGGTGGACGAAAAGCCTGATCGCGGGTGGTATGTTTAATAAATCCCCCTCCCGTTCACACCCTGGTGGTCCAGTGGACGAAATGCCCGATCACGGGCGGTATGATAACCCCCGAACATAGCCCTGGTGGTTGAGTGTCCCCACCCTACCCACCCACGAAGCCCCACCACCCGCTCCCCACCCGGCAGCGGCGGGCGGCAGCATCCCACCGCCTGCCACCCGCCGCCCGCCGACTGACAGCCCTGGCAGGGCTGCGCCCAGTAGTGCAGATCAAGAGCCAATGGGCTGCAGCCCATACCGTACATGAAAGTCCAGATCTGTGAATGAAGTTAGTGGTTCCAGCAGTAAGATGTGTGTTTGATCAGAAAGTGTCTCTTCACCATGGGAACTGTCCAGGTGAGTGAGGGTATGTGGGGGGTGGGGGGTGATGGGCACTGAGTGGGAGGTTTGAGGAGTCAGATCACTGAGAGTCCATTTCCTTTTTCTAGAGGTAAAAAAAAGGTGAATGATTTTCTTTTTTTTCAAGCAGATGCTGAGATTCTGACATTGGGGATTAGGCACTTCTGTGTTGGGCCACTGTTTAGCGGCACAGGGGATGGACACCCCAGTGCTGCCAAATATTTAGTGGGAATGTGGGGATGACCTGGAGGGAAGGAGGGGTCACCTGGTGGGTACCCCAGTCTTTTTTTTATAATTCAATATGCTTTATTAAGTTTTATGCAGCATTAAATAATACAGAGATTCACTTGAATTGACTAAAAGCTGCAGTATAGCATACAGTAACAGATAAACAATGTGTAAGACATAAATTACAAATACTAAAGTCAAACCACTAGAATGAAAAACCCCTCCACCTCCCCATGTCCCCAATCCCTTCCCCTAAGCATTCTGTGCTGTAACCTTATGAGATGCATTTCATTCATTGGCAAGATGATCCTGGGTTTCAGGGTTTCCAAAGAGAAAATAGAGTTGATAGGAGCTCCCAAGTGGAATAAAAGTGGTGAGGTCTACGACGCATATTCACAATGTGCCTCTCCAGCTGAATTGCTAGAAGAATTTCATGGTGCCATTCAAGCACAGTGGATAAATAGTCTTCTTTCCAGTGCCGCAGCATGACCAGTACAGCTGTGGAGGCCACAAGTGTAATATGAGCTTTTCTAACTCTAGGGGTCCCTTTCAGGAACACAGATAGAAGACAGCATTCTGGGGTAAACAGGGGCTCTAGACCCAAGAGAGGGTCTAAGGTTTGCTGTATAGAGCTCCAGAAAACCTGTGATTTTGAACAACTCCACAGGAGATGGAACAGGGATCCAGGGACTTCCTTGCAATGCTTACAAAGAGGGGGAGTCAAACCTGCCCATTTTAAACTAACTGGAGTGTAATACAAGTTGTGTATAATGTTAAAATGAATCAGGCAGTGCTTGTCCTGTGGGCGGGCACCCCAGCCTGCTTATATGATATAAACACCAGGAATGGTAGGCGGGTGACCTGGGGGGGCAGAAAGAAGTGGGGGGTGGGCACCAGGGATGGGCAAAGTGCCTAAACTACGTTACACAAAATATGTGAATTTCGGTCACTTCACGTAATTTTTAGGTGAGGTGTAATGCGAAATTTCGCCCGCAGACAGGTGAAATTTCACCTGCAGAAAGGCAACATTTCACCTTGGAAGGCGATATGTTGCCTCTAGAGGTGGAATGCACCTTTTAGATGGGAAATTTTGCCTTCCTGCAGGCTTAATTTTGCCTTCCAAGGCAAAATTTAACATTGGAGAAAACAGCTGAAAATGGCAGAAATTCACGTGGCGTTACGAAGCATGAAATCGGCCACTTCGCTGCAATTTTGCTGGAAAATTTTTAATTGTCTGCATCTCTAATGGGCACCCAGTCCTCCTGACACATAGATCGATAGACAGACAGACAGACAGACAGACAGACAGGCAGACAGAAGAGGGAACCGGTAGTTCACTGCTCTCACTGCAGCCCACAGTACGACTTCCAGCTGTGGCTGCAGAACTCAAGGAAGTCCCATTGTTCTCATACAGGGAATGTGTGTGAATGGCTCCTCTCACTAAGCTGGTCATCTTGTATTTTGGGGTGCCCAGAAAAATATTATTTTAAAAAACAAACATCAGAGTCTAGCTAAACAAGATTCTGCTTAGCTACAGTAGGTTAACATGTTTGTTTTTTAAAATTACTATATTTTTCTTTTTTTTATTTCAAGGGGGGAAACAAGAAGGTGGCTTTCACAGCACAAAAAGCATTTTTGGTGCTGTGAGACTCAAGTTGTGAGAAACCAAAAATAGTCTTGTGACACAGAATTTTTGGTGTCATATCAGAATGTTATCCCTAAAACACTACTGAGCATGCTCAGAACAACAAAAAAAAACAACATTTTAAACCTTTTGTAACACTTGAACCATTTAATATTTTTTCACTAAGCCTTCCAAAGTCACTACATTGGCACAGCATGCTTCTACCCTGAATGTTTGGGAAATAAATTCAATTCTGTGTAGGTGTACATGACAGCAAACCCAAATTCCATGTTAAGTACAGGAAAAAAAATAGATATTTACAAGAAAATTACATATGCGGATCTCAGAACGCACACAAACTGGAATCACAAACCTTTTCATAGAAGTAGGCATTGCCTCCTAGACAGCACTTGCAAAATGTCAGTTAATTTTGTCAAATGCATTCAAAGCTATTAAGCTGGAAAGTTAGAGGTGTATTATCGATACCCTACTCAACCCTAACTACAGGGGCACTAATGCAGCACTATAATTAATATATATATATATATATATATATATATATATATATATATATGTATATACAAATTTAGATATATAGTTATATATATTAAATATGACTCCAGAGTGCACATAAAAACATACTTTGTTTAACAATAAAATACTAGTCCTATAGTATTTCAGATGCAGTAAATCTGCTTCACCCAGGTGTCCTTGTCCTGCTTGTGTCAGTCTCCCTCCCTCCTCCTGGGCCCAGCTACTTTAAACATCACTTAGCCTTCTGTACTCCAGGTTCCTTCCTCCATCCCACTGAGGGGTGTCTGCTAAGGGTTTCAACATTGTGTCTGGGACAATCTGGTAACAGGTCCTTCTTACTGGGGGCCCCAATGATCTGGAATGCCCACATCTCTTGCCTGCAATATACACTGTCAGTGGAGACATTCAAAAGGAGTTGAATACATACACTTTCCAGAAGGCTTTCTGTGTTCCTTTGAGATGTTAGTTTAAATGATGGATTATTGTATTTTGCCTTCCTGTTTTAGCAATCTGCCTCATTTTCTCTATGTCTGTCACACTCCATTTATTTTTGAGCTGTGACATAATTAATTGTACAGTTCTCTGAGCCCGAAGGGAATTGAAAACTATTTAAATAAAATTGCCTTGCCTTGCCTACTACCTGCCTTAGGGATCTGTGTTCATTCAGTCTTGACTTCTCCAGTTTTAATGTGTGCTGCATCCTGGTGTGTCTCTACCAAGGACAGGCGGATTATTGGATTATTATACACACTGCATATATATTTCAAGTGAAAGAACTACAGAGTGCTTAAACATACCTATTTAATAACAGAATATTAGTTGGTAGTCACATTGCTCTTCGTATACTCCAGCAGGCTGTCCTTCTTGTATCAGTCTCCCTCCCTCCTAGCTGCTTTAGAGCATTGTGTGTCTGTGTTCATTCAGTCTCAAGTCCTCCCCTCAGTTTTGATTATGCTGTTGGCTGGTCTCTGGTGTGTTTCAGCATTTGTGCGTGTGCATGCGGGCACTTGCCCACACTTGTGCCAGACAGGTGGACTGTTGGTTAGACATAAATATATGTCAAAGTGACTACAGAGTGCATATCACAACACATTTTCTATAATACTTAGTCACAAAGCTGTTCATATAAATTCACTTCAGACAGCTGTCCAGCTTGTATCAGTCTTCATCCTATTTGCTTAAAGGCATAGACAGCCAGTGTTTCCTCGTCTCAGATTCCTCTAGTTTTTTGCTGTGCTGCTGCCTGTTGTGCTTGCTTGTAGTCAGTAATACTCCAACAATTTTGTACTTTGCCCATGGGGTTCTGTACCCCAAGTGCATTATTTTGCACTTTTTTGCATTGAAACCCAGCTGCCGTACTCTTAACCACTGCTCACGTTTTCTGAGGTCTGTGCTCATCCTTTGCACCCCTGCCACAGTATCCCTCTATTGCAGATTTTGGTATTATCCACAAAGAGGCAGACATTCCCTTACAGCTCCTCTGCAGTGCCTCTTATAACCACATCAAAGAGGATTAGTCGCAACCTCTCCCCTCAATACACTACATGAAGTCCAGGATGTCCCTACTGCTAGCTGGAGCAGCAGCAGCTGGGAGACGCCAATCTACATCCACCAGATTGAAGTCCCCCACCAGCAGCACCGCTCCCTTCTCTGCCAGCTTGCTAATGGCTTCTACCAGTACCTTATTTAAATCCTCCCCCTGTGTTAGAGTTCTGTAGATCATACCAGTGTGAAGAGTGGCTCTCTTCTCCATCTCAAGTGTGACCCAAAGTATGTCTAGACTCTCCCCCACCATATTCTGTGTATCTGCCTCCTTTCTGCTTTCCCTCACATAAAGCATAGTCTCCCTAGTCTGCTACTTTTTTCTAGCAATACACTAGACAATTTCTCCTCCAAATCCTGCCTCCTTGCATTGCAGCACCTTCACACACGATAAAACCCTACCTTCTTAATCAATTATGGAAGCCCTTTTCCTCACTCTCCTCCTTTTGCTGCTACTTATCCTTACTTTTGCCTCTCCCCCTGCACATCCTGTTAACTGCTCCAAGTACCATGGTCCAACCCTCCCTGCCCCTTCCTTTATCCTTGCATTAATGCCTTTTCCACTTTTTGAAAACAGGTCTTATTTCTCCCTCCTACCAACTGCATCCGTACTTCCCCTCACTAGCTACTTCACATTTCTCCACCTCTTAATCTCCTTTTCACCATCTTCCTTCTCTCCCATATCACCCTCTAAATTCTGTCATCCTTATAAATGCCCTTTACTCCACTATCTTATTTTAGCCCTTCTCCTACTTGCAGCAGGTGACATTCACCCCAATATGGGTCCCCCCTCCTTAAATCTGTCAACTGACACCCTTAATATGAACATGTACTGCTCCCCAGCCACTCCTTATCTCCCAAACGGTCTGAAAATTATTCACCTAAACATCTGTAGCTTCCTGCCCAAAATACACCTTGTTCAAACCCTGGTGATCTCACTTACACCTGATATTCTAATTATAACTGAGACCTGGCTTAAAAGAACAATCCTGGATCACTCCATTACTATCCTTAGGTATTCCCTCTCTAGACAAGACTGGGCTGGATGGGGTGGAGGTGTGGCTATGTACATCCAGTCCTCTTTATAATCCACCACTATCTTTTCATCCTCCCTCCCAGACTCCTATGAAGCCCTAGCCACCCGTATCATCCTTCCCTTCACTATCCCAATTTTCCTAGCAGGCATCTACTGTCAGCCCAACATCCAGCTCACAGTTGCGTCAGAACTTATTACCTTTGTTGCCTCCCTTTCCCAGACTGGCAAACTGTACATCACGGGTGATCTGAACCAAAGTTGGCTGTCCCCCAAGTTGAGCAAGATTCGAAATGACATAGTTGCCCAGAATCTCACTCAACTCATCCTTAACCCACAAGACTAAATCACAAAATGAAAAATCAGACCCTGCTTGATTGGGCACTCACCTCTCACCCTCATCGTGTTAAAAAGGCAGGTATCCTGACAGACGCCCTCAGTAACCATCACCCTATCTTCCTAGTTCGCAAGGTCCACAGGCCCAAACCTCCTCATAAAATCATTCAACTTCACTCTTTTAAATCTCTGGCCCTCGACCCTCTCCTGACAGAGCTTGCCACCTATGATTGGACCCCACTCGCCTCTGCCCCCTCAGTCAACCATGCCTTAGCAAACTTCAAGGATAAATTTACCTCCACTCGGAACAACTTCACCCCAATTAAATGAACCAGAGTTTGTGGGATTCACCTTCCTTGGGTTACCCTAGAAGTGCTGGTCTGCCTCAGAAAGTGTTACTGAGCCTGGAAGAAGCATAAAGCTACCTAGTGACTCTGCAATACCTGTACAAAAGTGACCAGATTGGCTAAATCAGAGTATTTCAAATCAACTTTCCTCTCTAACATAAACATCCCCTTGAAATTCTTGCAGGTGGTCCATGCTCTCTTCTCCCCTCCCTCTCACCCTCCCCCCCAAATTCTCATGATAAATAGTTCCCTTGTATCTGACCCGTGCTTAGTGGACAATGAATTCAACACCTACTACACTACTTGTGCCACAATACTACTAAACTCCTTCCCTCCTCTCCCTCTCTCTCGCATACCCCTCCTCCCCCGCCTCTGTCTCCCATCCTTTCTCCTTCTCCTTCATTTCTCCAGCTGAAGCCTGAAAAGCCCTCCTCTCCCTAAACCCCTCAAAAGGCTCATCTCCTGATGACCTTGATTCTAGACTCTTCCACCTCTCTGCTCCTGTGATTGTTCACCCTATCTCCTTAATCCTAAATCTCTCTTTCTTGACTGCTACAGTTCCCTCCTCCTGGAAACACACAGTGGTCCTTCCCCTTCCAAAGGGTGGGGATTCATCTTCCCCTGGCAACCATCACCCTATCTATCTCTCCTCCCTTCTCTCGCCAAATTTCAAAAACACCTTGTTCTCTCCTCCTTTCTCTCTGAGTCCTCATTTTTCACTCCTTTCCAATCTGGTTTTAGGAAGAACCACTCAGCCACATCCTCCCTGCTCAGGCTCACTGACTCCATCCTCACTGGGATGGATGATGGCCTGATCACCTCGGCCATCTTTGTCGACCTAGTGAAAGCATTCAACACAGTCTCCCATGACCTACTCCTTGACTCCCTTTCTGCAGCTGGGCTGACCTCATCTGCTACAAACTGGTTTAGATCCTATCTCATTGGAAGGACTTGATCAGTTAAAATCTCTGACTCCATCTCCCCTCCACTCCCACTCGACACCGGAGTCCCTCAGGGATCAGTGCTTGGACCCTTGCATTTTTCTATCTTCCTTAATGACCTTCCTGCAGCCTGTACCTCCTCCTCCATCCACATGTATACCAATGACACTGAGTTGTTCAGTTCTGGAAAAATCCAGCTTGACATTGTAACCAGCTTACAGCATGTCTTCAGCCAAGTTCAGCTCTGGTTTGCCTCACATCAGCTCTTCCTGAATACCAAGAAGACAGTCTCCATGACCTTTGGCACAAGGCAGAGACTCTCTCGGCTCACTAGCATGCCCACCTTCCACACTCTTGATGGGACAACTCTCGAGGACACCTCCTCATTTAGTTATCTTGGGGTTTGGTTGAACCAACACCTCAGCTTCTCTATCCATGTTGACGCCACTCTGAAGAAACTGTGCCCCAAGCTTGGTGCCCTTTTTAGAATCCGCAGCTGCATTCCCCTGCCTGTAAGGTGTGAACTCGTCCAGAAGATGATTCTTCCTATATTTGATTACTGCAATGTAATCTATAGTGCTGCTCCCAAATCCTCCTTGACCAAATTGGACACTCTTTTTAACTCCTTCTGCCCCTTTGCCCTTGACGCCCCCTCTCAAACTCACTACTGTGACCTTTATCACACCCTTACCTTACCCCCACTGGCAACTAGTCGCCTCTCCCATTGTGTCGAACTGACCTCAAAATACTTGCTTGGTGAACTCCTTCCCTGTCTTCTATCCTCCCTCTCTATCCCCTCACCCCCTTCCCACTCCCTCCGTTCATATGATTCTCGCATGCTGTTGGTCCCCCACTGTATTACCCTCATCAGCCAGTCTGGAGTTGCCCATTGCATTCCTAAAATCTGGAACTCCCTTCCCCCTCAAATACATCATTCTTCCTCTACATACTCCCTCTTTACTGCCCTCCACAACTATCTTTCTACTAGTTGTTCTTGCGTCAATCCTCCCTAATCTTCCATATGCTTGTCTAGGTTCCAACTCCCAGTTACAGCCTCCTATCTGTCATTCCTATCTCCCCTAGTCCTACTCAATCCCTAGCTCCCTTTGTGTTGTTCCCACCCCACCTCCTCCTCTCCCTCTCCCCATTTCTCTCCCCAGCTTTAGCATACCCCCCTCCCCCTACAAGGATCATACTGAACCTGTTGTGTAATGGATTCATCTTCCTTCCTTCCCTGCTCCCCCACCCTTATTTAGCCCTCTCTCCCCTTCCCACCCCCCTCTCCTTCACACTAAATTGCTAGACTGTGCCTCATCGCACTTAGTTGCTAGCATTAGCCAACATGCACTTGATCTTTATTGCACCTCAAGGTATTCCTGCACTTTTGTACTGTCCGTTTTGCTGATACTGTTTATCCATAATTGCTGTATATAATTCACTTTTATGTTAGAAACGTCTTTTTGCTGTATTCCTGCCATGTATGTTCCTACCTAGTATTTTACATCAACCCTCTGTACCCCCCCAGGTTGCCCCGGGAGATGAGCAACTTGTTGCTCAGTATGCCTTCCTGGTGAAACATTTCAATAAATAAACAAATAAAGCACCACACATCCTCATTTCCTTCCCAACCTCTCCTTCCTGAACAGAGTAGTATAGCCTGTTATGACCATGTCCCAGTCATGGCTTTCATTCACCATGACTAGGTAATGGCCACAATATCCAGGCAGCTTCTTCCATGATGGCCTCTTGGTCCAGAATCTTATTTCTTGGACTTCTAGCAATCGCACTCATTGCCTTCCAGATTTTATTCACCTCTGCTTGTTATCCTTCTTTTTCCTTTTTTGCCCTCCTTCCTTCCCCTCTCTTTATAATGCTCCCATTCTCATCTCCTTTCATTTCAACAATACTGGTTCGTTTATTAATTTACACCCTGTGGGATTCCTCTCCCCTTGGGTTCTCCCTACTTTCTACTTCAGCCTTGGTGGGGGGGCAGTTTCTGCCTCCTCAGTTCCTTCAGCCACCCCCTCAGCTGGTTTAAATTTTCATCAAAATAACATTTAAACCATCCACTGAGGACTGCAGCTCCCCTCCTGGATGGAAGCCAGCCATCCCCCTGTATAGGCCTCTATCCCTCCAGGGGGGTCCTCAGTCCCCATTGTAGCCAGACCCCTCCTCTCTTCAACATTCCTTCAACCATGAATCAAAGCTCCTGGTGTGACAATCCCTCCCCTCCCCTGTCATACACAGGCAGCACCTCAACAAAAACCAATGAGTGCTTTGCCTGTCGAACACCCTCCTCCAGCTCCCTAAACTTCCCTTGCTGTACTCCAGCCCCATCTCTTGCAAGGTCATTAGTCCCAGGTGGACAATGACAGCCAGCTCTCCCTCCAGTCCTACTGCCCTAGTGATCTTCAAGACCCATTTCCCATCCCTCTGAGCTATGGCGTCGCATAGGCACCTAAGCTGCCTCTCTCCCCTTCCTATTTCTAATCCCCCTCACAATTGAGTCTCCCAAAAGATGTTGCTTTCTCCTCTGGGGTCCTCAACCATGCTCCTTGGGGTCTCCACTATTAAGGACCCACACATCCTCCCTGGTCACTACCACATGTACCTCCTTCTGGCAGTCCTGCCCCACCAGAATGATGTAGCAATTACATATTAGTACTGGTTGAGGAAAGTGCCTCTAACCCACCACTCCCACCTTTCCAGAGCCCACCATAGTCTGCTGTTCCCCTCTCTGGCATACTGTGAGGTAACAGTTGCAGAACTGGTGGCCCCCACGTGGGGAAAGAGGTCCTTAAATCCTAGTCAACTCAGTCTGGAGTCTAGGAACCTCCTCCCTCAACCCAGAGAGGTGCATGCAGATGGGACAGCACCACAGTGTCAAGAAGGTCTCTCTGAAAACTGCCATTCTACAGCCACTGCACTGCATCAATCCCAGCATTCCCAGTTCCTATTCTCTCTGTGTTACTTGCAAATACTTTTGTGCCCTTACCTTTGATCGGGTGTTTCTAGTTTTCCCTCTTTTGTTTGCTATGCCCTTTGTACCTTTACTCTAGATAGTGTTTTTTTGTTCTACCCCTCTCAACAAGTAGTTCCCTCTTGTCTGAAGAGTTTTCCTCCTTAGTTTCCCACCTTACCTTTCTCTGTTTTTTCCTGTTGTGGTAGCAGCACTCTTATCTTGCACTAAACCTTTGCTACCTCAGCCTTGATAAGTTGCTATTTGTATTCCCCTGCACCTTGTTTAAATCCCTTTATACTTCTACCCTAGTTAGGGTGTTGCTCCTAGTCCCAATTTTGGCCTACCTTTGACCTTCTGCCCTTCCCATCAGTGAGTGTTACACAGTAGTGAACAGGTACCTTATCTTTGTCGACTGGCAGAACTCCTGGCTTCACTGCTGCCTCCTGCAGATGCATGCCAATGCCTAAGATGTCAATCTTTCACATGTTCCACTCCCGTGCTCTTCCACTCTTGAGCTGGAACACAAACATGTATGGGGACATGTTAGCAATGGCTGCCTTTTATCCTTACAATGCAGCCCCCTTAAGGTTATATTTCTCACTGGACTTCTGAGTCCCCTGGCTGCCACATCGACCAGCCACAACCAGCCTGCAATCAGAAATCTGACTCAGTCCCACCTCTAATTGTCAACTAGCCGAGATCCCAAGGCAGACAGTTATCACCCTGGCCCTCCCCCAAACTACAGGGCTAGACACAGTTTCTGATTCTGGAAGGCCAGCTGTGGCAAATCAGGGACTCCATGTGCCACACCGGCCATGTGCCAAGCCTTCACCAAGGTGGGGGGTGCACCAGGGTGTTAGGGGGTTACAGTGGATACCAGCAGCAACATCCCCTTAAATGGGACTGACAGCTAGCTCACCTTGCCAGGACTTAGGTCTCCCAGCTTGTGATCTAACAGCCCTTGCACTACTCCTGCAGACAGTGCTGGGTGGGAGTAGGGGCTAGTTTGGTGCTCAGACAAGTGGGAAACTGTTCAACATGCATGGCAGAGAACCACAACTGTGAGACCAGGTGCAGACCACATCAGGGTCATTGCCACCAAGTCCCCAGACATGTTCCCTGCCTGTGTACTGGACCTACAGCAGCAGTGTGAAGGTCCTGGGCATGGCCCATGCCCCCTCATCTACTGCCTGTCCCCCCCTCTGGCACTGCAGTCTGTGATGGCTCCCTGGGACCTATGATTATCTCTGTGCTGTGTGATGGGGTTGTCAGTCCATGCCACCACACTGCACCCTCTGCCAAACTCCTCCCATGTGCCAAATGTGCGGTGCATGGGAGCAGCTGTTGCAACCTGCAGGTGTTTGGCACTGGGACCCTTCCCATGAGGGAATCAGGCACAGGGTCCCCTGTGCACCGAGGATCAGTGCAAGCTGCCATTTGTGCAACTCACATTGATCTTTGAGAATCAAGCCCTGGGCTGTTTCAGGCAGCAGCGGAAGTGTTAATGAGCTTAGAGTGATTCTGATCTTAAATTTGCTAACTCCACTGCCAGCTGACATCATGTTCACAGCTGCACCACTGCAGCCCTTTCTGTAGTGAGCAGGTGCAGCACAAGTGGTTTTGGGGAATATCAGAGACATTAGGTATAGTAACAGCAGGTCTGCATGTTGATGGATGCCTGTGAAGAGACTGACACAGGGCTGTTGCAGGTGCTCCACTTTTTAAATGTGCTCAACCCTGTGTAAGCAATGCCATGCTCACAGATACACTGCGGCATCCCCTTTCCTTAGTGAGTATGTTCAACACAGGTGGTTTTGGAGAACTAGAAAAGATGTCAGGTAGCAGGTAACAGTAGGGCTGTGTGCAGATGAATGCATTTAGGGAGACTGACAAGCAGTTGTTGCAGGTAGCAACAGTGTTAATGAGCCTTGAGCAGCTCGTCTTCAGAAATGTGCTCAGCACTGCTGCCAACCAATGTCATGCTCACAGCTGTGACACCCCAGCTCATTTCCCTCAGTTAGTAAGTGCAGCACATGTTTATGGCCATCTCCACAGCTGTTAGCTGTACCATATCCAAACTTATAAAATGGGCAAGAGAGAGCCTGCATCCTGATTGGCTAACAGGTACCAGTAGCCATGTCCTTATCAGCTGATATATATGGCAACTGGTACTTGTTACGCCAAGCAAGACGCAGTGCAGCCAAAGATCCATGCACAGCAGTTCAGAAAAACAATTCTGTCAGGCTCTCTTGCTCACCACTCTCCTCCTTTGCAGACAAATGGCCATCCTCCTTACTTGCGACTCCTCCTCAAAGTGCAAAGCTACATTTTAGTTCAATTAATACAACTTCGTACCTGTTTTTTATCTTTTTCACTGCTCATCTGCCTCTCACCACCAATGTATAGCTCTCATTCCCAGCATTTTCAAACAGCGCCAAGAAACCTGCCGAGAAAACAGAAACAGTACTTTTTTTTCAGCATTATCCATAATCGCAAATGCCGTCAGTGAATGCCATCTACCAGCCGCACCATCAGCAACCATCAGCGCAGCAGTGTTCATCAGTGCCTCCAAAAGAATATGTTCACTTTTCAGACTGGCACTCGCTTTCCTTTTTTTTAAATGAAACATTCACCAAAATGTGCCTGTCAGAACGAAAGCAGGAAACAGGAAGAAGGATTCTCTCTGCTCTCTATGTTGTCTGGTGAGGGACAGGCTGACTCCCAGTCAACACAGCCGCTCCTCTGTTAACAGTGCAATTCCCTAACTAAACACAGCCAAAGTAAGAAATGTAAAAAAGACCCAATAAAGTAAAAGGCATATTCTGAATGGATTTGTAACTTTTTGAGTGCGTGGGGGGGGCAATAAATACATTCCAAATAAACTTAATAGGGGGTACTATTTTTTACTGTTTTAACTATTTGAAACTTTTTTATGTTTCACTTTTATTTGTTTAATTTTTTTCACACATAAAAACTTTGGGAGGCCCATTTATAAGCACAATAACACACTCTGGTGTGGTTTATCGCCTGATAAGAGCACACCAGTGGCATAAGACACTCGGCGCAAGCACCTCTTGCCTTAGTACACCCCGGGCGTGCTCTTATCAGGCGATAAACCACACCTCAGAGTGTGTTATTGCTTGCATAACAGGTGACATCAGAGGAGGGCTGGAAATTCAATAACTGCAGTGCATGTCATTTTTTTTATACTGTATAATTTTTTGTTTGCTGATCCTGCTGTCCTCCCTGGGTTACGTACGGTCACAGAGGACTGTACTTAGCCACAGGAGAATAGTGGAACAGACAAAGATCTGGAGCCAGATTCACAAAACTTTGCCCTTGGGTTTGCGCACAGGCAAAGTAGTGATGGGGCTGCAATACAAATGAAGGGAGGGGACCTGCATATCCCCTCAATCCCATTCACTAAGGTTTGGCTCCAAAGGAATAGCCTGGGGCAAACACTGTTGAATATAGTGGGCAAATGAAGGTGGGCAAACATGGCTGTGAGATAGACAAAGATAGCCCAAAAAAGAAGACAGCACTGAATATAGCAATTGGGCAGTGTAAACAGCAACAGCAGCCCAAAGCACACAGAGGTGGAGTCAGGCACAACTGAACTATGTAGCCACTGTGGGCACTAGCAAAGAAGTGGTGTATAACAACTGCAACCAACAGTGCAGGCTAAATACTGTAGAGCCACGCTTGGGGTCAGACATGTTTTCCCAGGGCAAACACATTTGCCCCAGGGCAAAACATTGCCATATTTGAAACAGATATGGAAATAAGCCTACTTAGGCATTCTGAGGGTAAACAGCCACATTATCATGTCATAGTGGCCTGATATAGATTGCCTATATGTAGATTGCCTGGGCTATCTCAGGGTGCACACAGCACCACCTGTATGTCAGACTGGAACTACAAGTTGGTGGCTGCAGGCTGGGTTTGTACACAGCAGCACAGATTATTGTGCCCCAAGGAACAAGCATGGTGCTTGTTCCCTGGGGCACAAAAGTCTATGGTATGGGTGGTTGTGCTGCATGCCATAGACATATTGTTGTTTCAGCTACAGTGTGTACCATACGCTACAGTACCATGGGTAGCCAGTATTGTGAGGGAAACATCAATGCATACTGTGTTTCAGGTAACATTGAATGCTGCTATCCACACAGACAGGCCCAGCTGGCAGGTGTGTACGAACAGTGAACAACACTGTCATACTGTCCTGTGAACCACATATGCTGTGCCAGTGGTATTGGATTCTCACATTACCACACATATGGCTGGCTGTGTGTGATAGAGTGCATGTACTGGTGTGCTGTATGTGCCCGGGGGGTGGCAGACACATACCGTCATACAGGCCCAATGATGTCAGGCACATTCCCATCACTGGAACATGTACACTGTGTGGATGACCCCAGCTGTGTGGCACCACGTACTATGTGGTGCATCCTGGACACCTGTACACCCTCCCCTCACCACCCTCCCTCCCCTCAGTGCAGCATGTGTGTGCTGTATTGTGTTGGTGCACCCCCTATGTAGGGATTGGGGTGTGTGTGCTGGATGTACTCACTGATGGGGTATCCACTGGGTACTAGGCCACTCACAACTGCCTGGCAGAGTTGAGGCTGGTGCCAGATGAAAGTGTCATGGGCACTGCCAGGGTACCATGCTAGGACTCACGACTGGTACCATAGGTTTGCAGTATATCTTTTCCTTGGCATATGGTGTGACCCAGGGTGACCTTCTTCCCTCTCTTCCTGCCCAATGACTGCAGTCATTCGGTGCACCGTGGTGCTGTTGTTGCATACAGCCCTGTTGCCTGTTGCTGCTGTGTCCATGCCCCTCATCCTTGTTTTGCCTTGAGTTCAGACTACCTTTTTCTGGGCTGTAACTTGCACCACGCTATATGTCACGCAGACTCACTTTGTGTGACACTAATGCGCTGAATATAGCATAGTGCCTGTATTCATGTACACACCCCTTCTCTTTGCCCAGTGCATGCATCACAGTTTTCTGCAGCACTATTCCAGTTTGCCCACACTAATCAGGCTTTTGAATATACTGTAGCACAAGCACGCAAATGCTGTGCAAAGTGCGCACAGTCAGTTTGCCCACCAGGCAAAGTTGTGAATATTGGGCCCAAAATGGCCAACAGGCCTTTTTATGACCTGATG
Source organism: Neoceratodus forsteri (assembly GCA_016271365.2). Classification (NCBI taxonomy): domain Eukaryota; kingdom Metazoa; phylum Chordata; order Ceratodontiformes; family Ceratodontidae; genus Neoceratodus; species Neoceratodus forsteri. The sequence continues at coordinate 1,546,074,170 of CM057455.1, read as the reverse complement.
TTATAATCAAGACAGACAGAATTTTTAACATCTCGTCCAAAAGATGATTTTGCAGTGCAACTGTGGAAGCATCATATCCATGACTGAGACATAGTTGTCTTCAAAAATCCCTGATTCTGCAATTACTGTTCTGGGTTATGCAGTTTTCAGGCAAGACAGGCTATCCAAGAAAGATGGGGGCAGTGCACTCTATCTAAAAGAGTCCCTCATGGGTCATGTCCAGTCCATGCCCTCCTCTGGGAATAACATCCAAGTCCTTGCCTCCAAGGTATTGCTTGGAGTGCATAACAAGGTCCTCAATGTGGCCTCAGTCTATATTCCACCCAAGCTAACTAATCAGGGCCTTCACTTCCTCCTTGACTGTATCAACCATCTTTAACAGAACACAGAAACAATCCTGCTCGGGGATTTCAATGTCAGTTGGCTGGCCTCAATGCAAACAGCTATAAGGATGTCCTTACTGCAGCAAATTTCTCACAAATGGTTCAGTCACCTACCAGGGTGAACTATACAATGGGTCTAGTACACTTCTGGATTGGGTTCTCACCAACTGCCCCGAGCACATCACAAAATCAGAAGTTCTCCCCAACTCATTAAGTGACCATTTCCCTGTACTATGCACTTGGTCAAACAAATTCAATAAACCCCCTCCAAAAACTATTTAGTGCAGAAAACTGGCTCCTGGTCACCTAGGACCCCTAAAAACTCTCCTACGGGAACTTGACTGGTCACCAATTGACTCGGCCCCTGATGTGGACACCACACTCAAGTATTTGATCTCCAGTTTCAACTCCACCTGTGATGTTCATGCCCCTTTCAAGAAGTGTAAGACCAAGGGTGGGCTTGGAATTTCGGTGGTTGCCCAGTGTGCCACCAGCTGGCACAGCTTAGGGAGGAGGTTGAGGGGATTAAGAGAGACAGCTGGAGGAAGGGGGGAGGTATGGTTGGGAAATAGGGCAGGGGCTCTTCCACGGGGTTGCACCAAGCACTAGGGGCGGGGCATAGGGAAAGGAGTGCAGGAGAGTACTCTGGGGTCACATAGGGACCCTGACAGAGGGGCCCCAAAAGGAGGACACTACCAAGGAAGCAGGCAGGTATCTGGGGACCCTCACAGAGAGGGCCCAAAGGGATGACATTCTCAGGGAAGTAGGCAGATGGCTGGGGCAGGACAGAAGGAAGGAAGCAAGGGGGGGAGGTGGATCAGACCTGAAGCTCAGTAACCGCTTCAATTCTCTTCTTCTGCTTGAGGATGAGGGGGATGATGTAGCCATAACAGGGGCAGTTGGAGATGGAAAGGGAGTGGAGAGCAGGAGGCAGTGGCCGGATAGCAGGAAGAACAGGGGGGAGCTTGGAACGTGGGAAAATGGGGGAAGCGGTGGATCAGAGCAGGAGGAGGAGGAGGAGGAGGAGGTAGAGAGAGGAAAGCGCAAGGAGAAGGACCAGTTGGGAGGAAAGGGCAAGGAGAGGGACCAGAAGTACAAGGAGGATACAGTAAAGGTAGCTGAGGGTTTATGCCAGGGGAGCACGACAGGCAAGGAGGGGCTGAATGGAGATGGGAAAGAAGGGAGGATGAGCCAGGCAAATTTAGCAGATGGGGGGGAAGGACCAGTCAGCAAGCAGCGACGGAGGGGATAGTGGGGTACAAAAGGATACTGGGAGGAGGAGAGGCATAGGATCAGAGGGGAGGGGTGCAGGGTAAATAAGGAGGGGCAGCAGGGGGCACCCAGATAGGGGGAGGAGCAAGGAGCCGGCTGGGGAGAGGGGCTGGTAGAAAGGATGAGGGACATGGAAGGGGGGGAATGGAGGAAAAGGGGTGGTCAGAGTGATTCTGTTGGGTGATTCCATGATCAGGGGTATCAAATGGGATAGGTAGGGGGAAGCCTGCCTGGTTAGAACAAAATGCTTCCCTGGACTAACGGTGCACAGGGCCAAGCATGAGGTATATCAGCTGGCAAAGGATTGTGGAGGTTCCCCGGATATACTGGTCCACCTGGGTACCAATGACATTGAGGGAAATAGTATGCTAGAGATACAGGCAAGGTTCAGGGAGCTTGTCAGGGTCTGTCATGATATAGGATGTGCGATTTCCTTCTCAGAAATCCTGACGGTGCCAAGGGTTAGTGGGGAACAGAAGAGGAAGATTAGGGAGATAAACCAGTGGCTCATGGAGTGGTGTGGGGCCAGAGGGTATGGGTTGATGGGGGATTGGGGGGAGACCTGGGAGGATAAGGGCTATATGCTAGAGATGGACTCCATCTCAATTTGGAGGTTGAGGGAAATCCTTAAGTTGAAAATAGAAGGGTTCATTGGTGAAAGGTGGGGTTTAAACTTGTGAAGGGGGGAGGGATGGGAGAGAAGGCTGTCGAGGGGGTCCGATAAAGGAGGGACTCGGTCTCCACTCCCCTGGGGAGCTGGAGGAATGCAGGAAAAGGCCAACTGTTAAGGTGCTGACCGGGGGTAGACGGAATCCCCATGGGAACGCAAGCAGGGGAAATGGAAGTATACGGAAAGGGTGGAAGGTAGTCCTACTAAATGCCAGGAGCTTGGGCAATAAAATGCCTGAGCTCCAGGTGATGCTAACTGAGGGAGAGGTGGATGTGGCAGTGATCACTGAGATCTGGGCCACCGCAGGGCACGCCTGGGACCTGAACCTGGAGGGTTACACCATGTTCAGGAAGGACAGAGGAAGGGGAGGAGGGGTAGCTATAATAGTCAAAAACTGCATTGGCATAGGAGGAGTGGAGGAGGCAGAGGGAACTGTGGAGCCAATTTGGGTCACCTTGATAACAAATGGGGGCAAGAGAGTAAAAATAGGAGTGGTGTACAGACCCTCTACGCTGGCGGAGGAGCTGGAGGAGAGTCTGGTGGCAGATGTTGGGAGACACTGCAAATTGGGCAGGGGAAGATGGTGGTGTTGGGGGACTTAAACATGCCAGGAATGGACTGGGAGCCTATGACATCCTCAGTGGCCAGGGAACAGAGGTTGTTGGATGTCTTTCAGGATGAGTTCCAAACTCAGCAGGTGGGGGAACTGACCAGGGAGACGCCGATACTGGATGTAGTCCTGGCTGACAGTGACCAGATTGGGGGCCTGGAGATAAGGGACCCGTTGGTAGGGAATGACCATGCCACAGTCTGGTCTTGCCTGGACCTAGGAGGGGTAGAATGCTGCACAAAGACGGAGGTAACTGACTTCAGGGGGGCACATTTCAAGGAAATGGCAAGGATCCTTAAGAAGCATTTGGAGGGGATTGGGCCAGACATGGACACTGACAGTAGGTGGGAAATCATCACGAGAGGGGTGCAGGATGCTACCAGCACCTGTGCAAGAGTAAGATGAAAATATGGTAGGGCCCGTAAAATCTGCTGGTGGACCAGGGAGGTTCAGGAGGTGGTGAGGGGAAAGAAGGCAGCTTATAGGCATTTCAAGTGCTCAAGGAGTGAAAGGGATAGACGGGAGTACGAGCTGATGGCTAGAAGGGCCACTAGGGTGGTGAGGGCAGCTAAGGCAAGGAAGGAGCAGAACCTGGCCAGAGAAATTAGGAGAAGGAATAAGGGGGGTCTTTAGATACATTGGGGAAAAACAAAGGGTGAAGGGGCAGATTAGCAGGATTAAAACAGGGAAGGGGTGGGCACAAGATCCAGGGGAGCAGGCTGAGGTACTAAATGAGTACTTTGTCTCAGTTTTCACCAAGGAAAATGGGGGGACTGCATCATACATGGGAGGAGATGGTGAAACTGGGGGGAGGGACCCTTGCCGATCGTTGGATCTGGGGAGAGGATGGGCCATCACTGGCAGGAGGGGGGAAGGCAAGGCAGGGAAATGAGGTAGCGGAGGTGGAAATCATGGCAGAGAGGGTGAGGGAAGCCCTCAGGTCCCTTAAGATGGAGAAAGCACTGGGGCCAGATAAATTACATCCCAGAGTGCTGAAGGAACTGGCGGATGTCCTAGCGAAACCCCTGGTGGAGCTTTTCAGCATCTTCTCTGAGGACAGGGTGGGTGCCCCAGGACTGGAAGGTGGCACATATAGTGCCTATCCACAAGTGGGGATCAAGGGAGGTGGCAGGGAACTACAGGCCCATCAGCCTGACATCGGTGGTGGGCAAGGTGATGGAGGGCATTGTCAAGGAGAGGCTGGAAGGGACCTGGAAAAGTCGGGGTGCCTGGACGATAGACAGCATGGATTCATCCCAGGAAAATCATGACAGACAAACCTTGTGGAGTTCTATGATTGGGTGATGAGAGCCTTGGACCTGGGTAGACCGGTGGACATCCTCTATCTTGACTTCAGCAAGGCATTTGACTCTGTTCCTCACAGGGGTCTGTTGAATAAGCTGGGAGAAATGGGGTTGGGGAACCAGATGATCAGATGGATAGGCAATTGGCTCCATGACCAGACCCAGAGGGTTATGGTTGGCGGGGTAGTCTCATCCACAAGGAGGGTCATTAGTTGGGTCCCTCAGGGATCAGTCCTTGGGCCTATGTCTCTAACATAAGGAAGGGTATCAGGAGTGAGATGAGTCTCTTTACAGATGACTTAAAACTGGGGGCGGTGGTGGATGGGGAGGAGGGGAGGGTGGCCCTACAGGCAGACCTGGAGGCTCTGGAAAGGTGGTCTAGAAAGTGGAAGCTAAGGTTTAATGCAGGGAAATGCAAGGTACTGCATCTGGGAGCCAGAAACCCAGGCCAAGAGTACATCCTGGGGGGGGAATGCTACAAGTCTCAATGGCTGAGAGGGACCTGGGGGTGGTGGTGGATGTCAAGATGAACAACTCTGAGACTTGTAGGAGGGCAGCAGCCAAGGCCAACAGGATGCTGGGATGCATCACTAGAGGGATCACCTCCAGAAGGAGGAAGTGATACTCCCCTGTATAACTGCTTGGTGAGGCTGCACCTCAGTACTACGTGCAGTTTTGAGAGTCACACTTAAGAGGACATTAAACTCCTGAGAGGGTCCAGAGAGGCAATCAAAATGATCTGGGGCTTGGGGACAGGACCTATGGGGAGGGCTGAAGAGCTAAATATGTGCACATTGGAAGAGAGAAGGGACCGGGGTGGCATGATAGAGGTCTTCAAGTACATGAAGGGGTTAAATAGGGGAGAAGCAGTCAAGGTGCTCCGAAGGAAGGAGGGGGGGCAACTAGAGGGCATGGGTGCAAGCTGGAGGGGAGGAGATTCAGGAGAGAAAGGAGGAAGTGCTACTTCACTGAGAGGGTGGTGGAGCCATGGAATGCGCTGCCCAGGGGGCTGGTGGAGGCAGAGACAGTGAAGGGTTCAAGAGGGGGTGGGACAAGTACAGGGGAAGGGTTCTGGACACAAAGTCCTGTGCAGTGGGAATATCTGGGACTGGGAAGGGAGAAGCCAGAGAGGACAAGGGGGGCAGCAAGGTCAGCTCCCGGGGTGGGGGCTGACCAAACGAGCAGACACGAAAGACCGTTGGGCCTATTCTGCTGGCGTTTTAGTATGTTAGTATGTTAATAACCCATGAATTACCATGGACCTGCTTGATCTAATGAAGTCTCGTGACCATCTCTGATACTGTGCAAAGATGGCTGGCACTCAAGTCAACATCCAGACTTACAAAATAATGAGAAAGACCTGCACTAAAGCCATTTACCTTGAGAAAACCAACTACTACAGGAACGCCTTAGCTATCACCTGGAAAGACAGCAAGAAATTCTGGAGCAACATTACTGAAGTGACAAGGAAAGACCCCAAAATTGCACCCTCAATGCTCAACGTTGATGGTACCACCACCTTGGACCAAGAAACCATGGCTAATGCTTTTAATGCCTTCTTCATGGACCTTAGCCACATGCTACCCTCCAATTTCTTCAACCCTTCCTTGAACACAATACACACAGATAACTCAGGAATGACTCAGCAACACCCACCGTTTTACTTTAAAGCAATCTCCGAAAGTCTAGCTAAAAAGTACCTACTTAAAGTGTTTGGGAGGTCCAGATTCTGTGGAGATTCCCTTGACCTGAAACTGCTCACTCTCACCATTGACAAAGTCCTTTCCCCTCTCATCAAAATCCTAAACCGCTTCCTCATGCTCTCACAGTTTCTCCTAAAATGGAAATCTGTCTTTGTGACCCCAATTCACAAATCTGGCAATAAGACTCTTTCTAGCAATTACAGGCCAATCTCCATCCTCCCCACCCCCCCTCAAAGGTCTGGAACAGATAGTGGCTGACCAGCTTGTTGCACACCTGGAATAATAGAGCCTGAAATGTCCCCAGCAGCACGGTTTTTGGAAAGGGCACAGCACCACCACTGCTCTCCTTGCTTTCACCTCCTACATTCAGAACGCTCTTGATCTCAGACAACTGGTTGGTGCCATATTCATAGATCTGACAAAGGTGTTCGACACTGTGGACCACGCCCTACTGATTGGACAATTCTCTCTCCTAGGACTCTTACCGGATACCACCCGCTGGTTTCAAAGCTACCTCAGTGACCGCAGCCAACAAGTCAGAATTGGTGAATCCTTATCTACCTTCCTACTGGTCCATCTTGGGTCCATTGCTTTTCAGCATATTTTTAAACAATCTCCCAGCCTCCTGCCATGAAAAAAGCCTACTGTATGTGGACAATGGAGTAATCTACACCAGCAACCTGGATCCCATCCTCCTACAGCTTCAGCTGGAGACTAGTTTCGTAGAAGTTGAGACCTGGTTCAAATTGTACAAACATCTTAAATTAGAAAAAAACTAAAACAATGTTGTTCTATGGATCCCACAGCAAACATAAAGACAGAAAACTATCAATAACAACGCCAGCATAACACTTGAACAGGTGTATCTCTTTAAATATCTGGGTGTGACCCTTGACTGCACTCTAGCATACATCAAACATATTGATAACATTGCTAAAGCTGTGAATAAGTGTACTGGGCTCCTTTATAAGCATAAACACTGCGTTACTGATGAGGTCCTGAATCTTGCTATACAGAGCTCCGTTATCTCAATTATTGACTACAGTCTGGTTATCTACGGATCAGCTACCAACACTGCACTCCAGCACATAATCTTAGCCTGTAACAAAGCCTGCCATCTCCTCAACGCATCCTCCCACCTTTCCCACAGCTAACTACAGACCTATCTCTAACCTCCCATTCTTGGGTAAGGTTATTGAAAAGGTAGTTGCACTGCAACTGGACGACCATCTTACAAATCATAATGTCTATGATACTCTTCAATCAGGATTCAGGAAAAAACATAGTACTGAGACTGCTCTTGTCCGGGTTCTAAATGATCTCCTGATAGCGAGGGATCAAAAGGCTTGTACTATTCTAGTCCTTCTTGATCTCTCCATGGTCTTCACACTGTGGACCATGGTGTGCTTTGGAACAGCCTGCAGCTCCATTGTGGACTGTCTGAGTGCACGGTCCTAAAATGGTTTCAATCTTTTCTCACAGGAGACATAGGGTCATCACTGGAATTTATTCCTCTGATGCCGTCTCCCTGCCTTCAGGGTCCATGAGGTTCCATTTAGCACCCATGTTGTTCGCTGTCTATATGCTGCCATTAGGAGACATTATTAGGCATTATGGCTTGGGTTTCACTGCTATGCAGATGACACCCAGCTATGTTTGTCCTTTAGTCCCGGGCAAGTAGATGCGGTCTCTAGACTTAACAACTGTCTATCTGAGATCAGTGATTGGATGAGTGCCAGCTGGCTAAGGTTAAACCCGGATAAGACTGAGGTGTTGGTGGTCAACTCAGGTCGTCGAGAGGTGGGCTGTAGGCCTGGTCTTCCTTCGGGCATATGGATCGATGGAGCCCAGCTCTCGACCTCAGACCGGGTGCGTAACCTGGGTGTTATCATTGAGATAGTTTGACGCTAAAATTTCAGGTGTCATCTGCCGTCAAATCCTCTTTTTACCATCTGAGGAATATCGTTCGGGTGAAACACCTTGTTCCTCTGGCTGACCTCCCGACATTAGTCCACGCCTTTGTTACTTCTCGCCTTGATTACTGCAATGTCCTGTACCTAGGGTTGCCGAGGGTTGATATCTGCCGCTTGCAGCTGGTGCAGAACGCTGCAGCCAGGCTTTTGACAGGGTCATCAATTAGGAATCATATTATGCCTGTGCTGCGCAAACTGCACTGGCTGCCGGTTCAGTGGCGGATCACCTTTAAGGTCGGTTTACTGACCTATAAAGCCCTTCACGAACAGGGACCACAATATCTGCAAGATCTACTTGTTCCCTACCATCCCTCCCGCTCACTCAGATCCACCGACGAGGGATTGCTGGAGGTTCCCAGGGTTCGTTTAAAAACATCTGTGCACGAGCGTTTTCTTATGCTGCCCCGACCCTGTGGAATTCTCTACCTCGTCGGATACGAAGCTGCCTGACCATCGAAAGCTTTAAATCAGAGTTAAAAAAATATTTATTCCAAAAGGCCTATGGGGAGTAGTTATTGCACTGACATGAAATTGGAACTGTATTTTATTGTTGTTTATTATGTTACATGTATGTCTTATGTATTTAATTACTGTACAACGCTTTGACTTTGAAAAGCGCTTAAAAAATAAATTTTTACTTACTTACTTACTTACTTACTGATATTTACGAGCAGGCAAATTGGCTCCAGCTAACAAACAGACTAAGGTAACAGGCCTGTATCTTAGCAAAGAAGATCGCTATGGGTCTCATGCTCCCTGGGGTCCTGGCCATACTGACCCCATACTGTGCCTCCCGCCAAACCAGAAGTTCTGAATGTCTTACCCCCGCTGGACTTCCCAAGATCTACGTGCATACAAGGTTAAAGCCTCCCACTGGTTCAACTCCCTTCAATCAGAAATTACCAACATTGCTTCTCTCTGCACTTTTAAGCATGTACTCCATCAGCACCTGGTGGCCAGTGCCTCATGCGACTGTTTTACTTAATTCCTGACTCCAGTTCTGTTCTTCCCTGCCTCCACAACTTAGACTTCTTCCTCTCCCCTCCTTGCCTGCACTATTCTTCCCACACCCCCATTTTCTGTGCGACTTCCAGTCTTATCCTGCCCACTATCTATCCTTCTCCTACCATGCTGTCACGTATTACCTTCCCCTCCCCTTTCCCACTAGTCCTTAACAAGCTTCTTGACCCACACCTCCACCACCCCTCCTCACCTTGACCCATCCACCACAATCCTCCCACTTCCCCCACTTCCTTCCCTGCTCTCCCTCCCTTCCTCCTTGCCCACCTCTCCTTCCCCACAACCACCCCTCCTCTCCCTATCTGCCCCCCATTGTTTATTGATGATGTTTCCTTAGCTGCCTTCAGCTCACTCCTCTACTTTTCATTAACCAACTACAGTGCCTTCAGAAAGTATTCACCCCCTTGGATTTTGTCACATTTTGTTGTGTTACTACCAGAATTTTTAATGCATTGAAATGATTTTCCCCCTTGATTCACACAGCATACTCAACAATTTAAAGGGGCAAAAATATTTGTATTGTGTAACAAAAATTTATGAAACATTAAAAACTGAGATATCTTGTTTACTTAAGTATTCACCCCCCTGAGTCAATACTTTGTAGAAGCACCTTTGGCAGCAATTACAGCTTTGAGTCTTCTTGGGTATGTCTGTATCAGCTTTGCACATCTGGATTTGGGGATTTTCGCCCATTCTTCCTTGCAGATTTGCTCAAGCTCTGTCAAGTTGGATGGGGAGCATTGGTGAATCGTAATCTTTAAGTCTTTCCACAGATTCTCAATGAGATTCAAGTCTGGGCTTTGGCTGGGCCACTCAAGAACATTCACCTTCTTGTTCTGAAGCCACTCCAGTGTTGCTTTGGCTGTATGCTTGGGGTTGTTGTCCTGTTGGAACGTAAATCTTCACCCCAGTCCAAGGCCTATTGCTGACTGATGCAGGTTTTCCTCAAGGATGTGCCTGTATTTGGCTCCATTCATTGTTCCCTCTATCCTGACAAGTGCTCCAGTCCCTGCCACTGAAAAGCATCCCCATAACATGAAGCTGCCACCTCCATGCTTCATGGTAGGGATGGTGTTACACCGGTGATGAGCTGTGTTCAGTTTGCGCCAGGCATAGCGCTTTGCATTCAGGCCAAAGAGTTCAATTTTTGTTTCATCAGACCAGAGAATCTTTTGCCACATGGTCTCAGAGTCTGCTACGTGACTTCTTGCAAACTCCAGGTGTGCTATTATGTGGCCTTTTCTCAGGAGTAGCTTCCGTCTAGCCACTCTCCCATAGAGGCTACATCTGTGAAGTGCTGCAGAGATTGTTGTCATCTGGACAGGTTCTCCCATCTTAGCCATGGAACTCTGTAGTTCTGTCAGGGTGGTCATTGGGTTCTTGGTCACTTCCTGACCAAGGTCCTTCTTGCTTGATTGCTCAGTTTGGGAGGGACGGCCTGCTCTAGGAAGAGTCTAGGTGGTTCCGTAATCTTTCCATTTCCTAATGATGGACTTGACTGTGCTCCTGGGAACTTTCAACACCCTAGAAATGTTTTTATACCCCGCCACAGATCTATGCCTCCTCACAATTCTATCATGGAGTTCTATGGACAGCTCCTTGGTCTTCATGGTAGAGTTTCTGCTCTGACATGTACTGTCAACAGTGGGACCTTATATAGACAGGTGTATTTCCTCTGAAATCATGTCAACCATTTAAACTGACCACAGGTGGACTCCATTCAAGTTTTAGAGTGATCTCACAAGGAAATTGGATGCACCTAAGCTCAATTTGGAGTGTCATAGCAAAGGGGTGAATACTTATCAACTCAAGACATTTCAGGTTTTTATTTTAAATTACATGTACAAAATATTCCAGAAGTTTCATTCCACTTTGACATTATAGAGTAATTTGTGTAGATACATGACAAAAAAATCCCATATAAATGTATTTTAATTTAAGTTTGCAACATCACAAAATGTTACAAAATCAAAGGGGGGGTGAATACTTTCTGAAGGCACTGTATGCCTCTGCCTCTACCTCTCTAGCAATTTCCCTAGGCATATGATGTACAGCTGCCTGGTATCATGCTCTGCTGATCAACCAGTCTCAAGCAATTATTTGACAATGTCAATGATGGCTCCTTGTTTGCTTTTTTCTGTATGTTACGTTTTTAGCTCATTTTTTGCTATTTTTTGTTCTCTATTGTCCTGAGTTCCTGACATGGAACCTTTGTAAATGGGCCCTGGCTCAAAGGTGTAATCCAAAATCATAATAAATAAAAATAAATAAACAAGTTTCAGATGGTATTTGAAAAATGACACCTGCCATGTTCAGGAGGTGGGGTAACAAAAGGGATATGTTGAACATTAGAGGTCAACACTCTGCAAAAAATAAAGTTACGAGTAAATGTTGTAACAATGTATTCCCCATAACTTAGTTTGTTTCACATTTTTACCCCAGATTTTCAACATAATCTTTTTATGACAACTCATTCTGAGCATGACAGTTGACATTTATAAAACAATCACTGAAACGTCATTTTGTTCCACATGTTAAAAACACATTTCAGGTAGGATGTGACAAATGACAGCTGTCACATTCATGAGGTGGTGTGAAAAAAATGGCTATGCTGAAATGTTGGGGTCAAAATATTGAAAATCACCACAGTTATGAGCGTGATTTGAAAAATTGCAACATAGACATATAACTTTTTCTTATAATTTTACCCCAGATTTCAACATAGCCATTTTATGATCCCACATAGCCTTCCTATGAGCCCACCTCATGAACATGGCTGGAGAACATTTTCAAATCCTGCCCCAAGGCTGATTTTGTGGCATAAGTGGGAAAACATATTTTGGTCAGGATTTGAAAAATGACAGCTGGCTCATTAATGAGGAGCTGTGAAAAACTGGCTGTTGAAAATTTGGGGTCACAATATTGAAAATTGCCACTGTTATGAGCCTGTGTTCATAAATTGTAATGTAGGCTTGTAACTTTGTTATTTTTTTAAATATTTGTACCCCTCATTTTCAACATAACCTTCTAAGGATGCCACCTCATGAACAAGGGCAGAGAAAATTTTCAAATCCTGTCAGGATGGTGATTTTGCACAGTGACTGCAAAATCACCTTTCAGGACAGCATTGCCTAATTTAACTGCCATTTGTTGTGAGGGGGGGTCCCAAAAAAAGGCATGTTGAAAATTTGGGGCAAAAGTATTCAAAAATGACCAAGTTATGCCACTAAGTTCAACCCCCCATTGAAATACATTGAAACACATACTTTATTTCCTCAGTTCGTGGTCCGGCATTGAAGAGTGAAGATATGTCTGCGGTCCAGAAAGGATTATGGTGGGTAAGTAAGGGTTTGTGGGGTAGGGGGGTGGGTGCTGAATGGGAGGATCGTGGGGGGCAGTAACGGCAGTAGCAACAACAGGCATCAATAAAAGTTTGTTTTTTTTACAAGGTATATTGTAAAAAAAAAAACTATGAGGGATTGTTTTCCTTATTTTAGGTGGAGACACTGGGGATTGGGCACCCCATCGTTGGTGTTATGTTTGTGGGGGTGTGGGGTCGTGAGTGCTGAGTGGGAGGGCCTTGTGGGAGAGTAGTAATGGCAGCAGCAGCTACAGACATCAACAGTTTTCTGTTTTGCAGGGTGTACTTCAACCTCAGTAGAATGATCATGACAGATCAGCTGTGCTTCCTGGGATCAAAGTAAAGAGCTGACCTATGATTGGGTCATCTCTCTCCTTTAAACTACACAAAGTTTCCACCCAGCAAGCCAGAACAATGTCATGATCAGCCTGGCTGCAGTGTCTTGAACAGTCTGGCTGATGATTGGTGTGACACTGATGAGACCCTTGCAGGTCACTCTGCATTGGACTAACAATGTCACACCCCTCAAAAGCCACTCTCCTAACAAAATGCTTGCTGTGCATGTGCACACGGCGAACATAAAAAGACAAATAAAGAAAGGTAGTCTTCTGGATTAGTGGTGGAGTGCAGCAGGTCAGAGAGGAGAGCAGTACGGAAGGACACAACATACTGTAAGCAGCTACATGTACTGTGTACTGCTGCTGTCTTATTACTGTTCTTCGTATTATGAACTTTTTAGAAAATGATGTGACTCATCTGAAACATAGAATCATAGAAGTTGATGGCAGATAAGGACCACAAGGCCCATTCAGTCTGCCCATTTTTTCTACCTTATGAATGTGCCATAGGTCTTTACTCTGTCAATGGCCTATTTATTCATACTCATCTGTATTGTTCCCTTATGCCTATCCCATGCCTGTCTGAAGCCCTGCACTGCATTCATATCCACCACTTCCTGAGGTAGGCCATTTCATGCATCCACCACCCTTTCTGTGAAAAGAACTTCCTCACATTACCCCTTAATCGGCCTCCCTCTAATCTCATGCTGTGTCCTCTAGTCCTGCTATTTTTCTTGTATTGAAACATGTTAGACTCTTTTACCTTGTTAATGCCCTTAAGATATTTGAATGTTTTGTTCATATCACCTTGCTCCCTCCTTTACTCTAGGGTATACGTTGGTCATAATTCATTAGTCATACAGCTACTGCAAAATAAATTCACTTAGCATCTATGGCTTTTAAGGCTGCCTGTATTCCTTCAGTCTTTACTCCTCCAGTTTTGAACTGTACCGCAGCCTGGTGGACTGTATGTGTGTCCAAGAAAGGAGGATTGTTTGAACATTTTATAGATATATATCTATATATAAATAGATAGCTAAATATTTAAATAAAATTACTTCAGAGTACATATACAGGCATACCTTTAACAATAAAATTCTAGTCACACAGTTCTTCAGGTGTGGTAAATCTACTTTCATCAGCTGTCCTTGTCCTTCTTGTATCAGTCTACCTCCCTCCTCCCCAGCTAACTTAAAGATCTCTTAGCTTTCTATACTTCAGGTTACTTCCTCTGCCCCACTAAGGGGTATCTGCTAAGGGGTCCAAGTCTGGTAAATGTTCCTTCTTCCTGGCAGCCCCAATGATCTGGAATGCCCTCACCCATTGCCTGCAATATGCACCCTCAGTGGAGGCATTCAAGGGAGTTGATTATCTACCCCTTTCAGCAGGCTTTCTGTGTTCCTTTGGGATATTAGTTTTAATGATGGATTATTATAGTTTGCCTTCCTGTTTTTAATAATCTATCTCATTTTCTGTATGTTTGTCACAATTTATTTAGTTTTGTTATGTGATATATTTAATTGCACAGTTCTCTGAGCCTAACGAGGATAGAGAACTATTTAAATAAAATGCCCTTGCCTTGCCTACTACCTTCCTTATGGCATAGGCTATCTGTGTTTATTCAGTCTTGACTTTTCCAGTTTAAATGTGTGCTGCATCCTTTTATTTATTTTATTTATTTATTTTTTATTGTCTTGGATTAATACCTTTGAGACAAGCTCATTACATAGGTTGCACATCAGAGTGAGCACACAGGGCTGAGGATTTACAAGAATAAAAACAACATTTACAGTGAAGAGCAGTAAATACAGTAGTACATGGAAATTCTTGCAATGAACAGAAAACAAAGGCATGGTAAGTAACAATCAAGTGAACATTCTAATGTAAGATACATTAACTCAAGCCGTGATAGAGTGATGACACAGACTATTAAGTGTTGCTGTAAAAATATAGGTTGCAGTGGGGGGGGGTGAAGAACAAGCAGGTAAAATCATTATGGGGTAGTGGAGGAGGTGAGGTAGGGAAGTATCTGCATGGAAAAGGCTTTTGAGATGGATGGGAGAGAGGCAGGGAGGATGATGGGCGAAGCAGCCAGGAAGCCTTTGTCAGCGAGGCTAGGAGGATCCAAGAAAAAGTCTACATGGCTGGCCAAGTTGCCAACTGGCAGTGACAGAGATTAGGGGGAGGAGAGAGGAGGGGAGGAAGTGGTAGGAGGGAGGCAAGATGTAAAGGATGAGAGAGTACATGCAGTTAAGAGCCTAAAGGAGAAAGGTGTTGGGCAGTGGGGGGAAGTTAGTAGAAACAGTTGCAGCTAGCAGTAGCAACAAAATGTTTTCTGAGATCATGCTTGAAGAGGCCTAACATTGTTGAACTGGAGAAATCAGGTGGGAGATTGTTTAGCCAGGAGAAAGCCCAGTGGGCAAAAGACCTTTGGGCTAATAAGGTACGGCAGCATGGTACGGTGAAGGACATGCTGTCAGAGCTTCTTGTGCAGCGGCTGCTTTCAAAGGGGGTGAGGAGCTTCATTACACCAGTGGGTATCAGTCCCAGGCTCGTCTTCTTAGCCAGGAAGCAGGTTTGCCATCTTAGCCTACCAGTGAACTGTAACCAGTTTGCCTGGGCTTATCGGATGCATGTATAGGTGAGCCAAGCAGAACCAGTAGAAAGCTGACAGGCTTTGTTCAATGCAACTATGATCCATCATAGGGCAGAGTCAGTAGCAGATCCATAAATTACTAGCCCGTAGTCCACAAGTGAGACTACAGAGCTGAGGACTACACGTGAGAGGGCCTTGGGTATAAGATTATGCCTATACCGGTAGAGCAAGCCGATGTAAATATTAATAGCCTTAGCAATGTTATCAATGTGATACATGTAGGACATGGTGCTGTCTAACATTACCCCCAGGTTTCTGAAATGATGGACCTGTTCCAGTGGGAACCTGGTTACAGTAGTTATGGTGAGGGGGTGGGTACGATGTCTATTCTGTGAACTTATGAACAACATTGTCTTGGTTTTCTTGCAGTTCACAATAAGTTTTTATGTACTGAACTATTTCTTGATGGCTGCAAAACTCTGCTGGAGCTTATGTTCCAGGGCATTGGGATCATTGTAATTTATGAAGAGAACCGCATCATCTGCATAGAGCAGAATTTTGCTGGGACAGGTGGCTGGGAGCTGATTGAGAAATAAACTAAGCGGCATGGGACCAAGTATGGACCCTTGATGAACACCAGAGAGAAATGGTTTGGAGCTGGACAGGACATTGTCAATCTTAACCTATTGAGAGTGATTTGAAAGGTAGCCTCCTGAATGCTGATACATAATTTTTTTTAAATAACAGAATACTAGTTAGTAGTCACATTGATGTTCATGTACTTCAGCAGACCATCCTTATATCAGTCTCTCTCCCTCCCTCCTCACATGAATTAGGGCATCAGCTATCTGTATTTATTTAGTCTCAGCCCCTTCCTTCAATTTAGATTGTGCTACTGGCTCATTACTGATACGTGTGTGCATGTGTGTGTGTGTGTGTGTGTGTGTGTGCATTTGTGTGTGTGTGTGTGTGTGTGTTCGCGTGCATGTGCACACATGCCCCAGACAGGTGGATTGTTGATTAGTTAGACTTACATACTGTACAGTTTATTTCAAATAAAGTGACTACAAAGTGTACATAACATATTTTCTGTAATAACACTTAGTCACAAAGCTCTTCATATAAATCCACTTCAGTCAGCTGCCTAGCTTGTATCAGTCTTCATCCTATTTTCCTATGGGCACAGACTACCAGTGTGCCCTCATCTCAAATGTCTCTAGTTTTGTGCTGTGCTGCTGTCTGTTGTGCTTGGCGATCATCAATAATGCTCCACCCATTTTGAGCTTCACTTCAGAGTTTCTGTGCCACAAGTGCATTGTTTGCACTTTTTGCATTGAAATACAGCTGCCATACCCTTCAACATACCTCCAGCTTTCTCAGGTCTCTGCTTATCTTTTCCAACCTCCTGGAGTGTCTTCCCTATTGCAGATTTTGGTGTGATCCACAAAGAGGCAGACCTTCCCATCCAACTCCTCTGCAATGTCACTTATAAGCACTTTAAAGAGGACTGGTCTCAGCACTGATCCCTGAGGCACCAGCTGGTAACCCTCCTTTCCTCTGAGTGAACTCTGTTTACTACCACCCTCTTTTGTGTATCCCCTAACCAATTTCTTACCCAGTTTACCACATTTGGACCTACTCCTAAACTACCCAGCTTGCTTGCTAGTCTCCTATGTGGAAGAGTGTTGAAAGTCTTACTGAAATCTAGGTAGGAAACATCCACCATTCCAACCTGATTTAGTTCCTTGGTCACCAAGTCAAAGAAATCTATCAGATTTGTTTGACATTGCCCCCCACCCCCTGAATCCATGCTGTCTTGTGCCTTGTAACCCACTGGATTCTATATATTCCACGATCATTTCCTTCAGCAATGATTCTATTAACTTTCCCATCACCAATGTCAAAATGACTGGCCTATAATTGCCAGTTTCCTCCCTGCTACCACTTTTGTGAAGTGGGACTACATCTGCCCTCCTGTAGTCCTCTGGAACCACTCCTGCTTCCAGTGAGCTGTTAAAAAGGACTGCCTGAGGGGCAGCCAGTACCTCCCTGTGCTCCCTAAATACACTTGGATGCATCCCGTCTGGCCCATCACTTTGTTTACTTTCAGATTAGCAAGTTTCTTCAGGACTCTCTCTTACAAAACAAGCATTTGTCAATGCCGATTGTTTGCTTGCTGGCATTGGCATTGGTAGTGTAGAAGTTACAGAGCTGCATAACAGAAATGACAGTGAAGTATTGAACTGAAGCCAACCCCACCTCCACCCTGCAGAGAGTGACAGGCATTGGGGTGTGCCTTTGGGTCGTCAGGCATAACGGCCACACCATTTCACCACACCCTACCCTGCAGACACTGACAAGTGTCACGGTGTGCCTTGGGGTCTTTGGCCCTTATGCGCACCCCATTCCATCAGGTAATACAGTGAGATGGGTGTGGTATAGGAGAATGGGGTGAACTTTGGGGCCGAAGAGTCCAAGGCATACCTCAATGCCTCTCACTGGCTGCAGGGTGTGGAATGGTATGAGCATTACAGGCAAGAATCCCAAGTCACACCCCTGGTACCTGTCATTCTCTACAGGGTGGGGTGTTATGGTTGGAAACCCTAACACCTCAGGCATTCATTGGTATTTTCACTCCAAATTTTGAACATGGTTTTTTTTGTGACCCCCACCTCATGAACAGTGGCAATATCAGTTTGTTGGCGAAAACTGCTTATGCACAGCGACCTGACATTTAGCACCACAGGTGCAAAACACATTCCGAACAGGATGTGAAAAATGACAGCTATACTGTTCATGGGGAGGTGTGAAAAATGGCAATGCTGCAAATCTGCAGTAAAAATATAAAAAAAACTGGTGAAGTCACGAGCGTGCATAGTAACTGTGCAACGTACACCCATAATGTAATTAGTTTGGGGATTTTTTACAGCAGATTGTCAACACAGGCATTTTGGGACCTCCAATCATGAACAGTGTCACTGTGATTTTCTTTATCTGTCCCGAACAATGATTTCACACAGCCACCATGCATCTCTGCGCTGAAAGTGTGAAAACACATTTCGGCCATGTTGTGAAAAATGACAGCTGTACTGTTCATAAGGAAGTGTGGAAAAATGCCACTGGTGAAAATCTGGACTGAAGATATTACAAAGTCATGAACTTACGATGGTGCGTGGAAACTGCACAATGCTCACTCGTAACACTGTCATTTTATGGACTTTTGTCACCAAATTTTCAACATAGCCATTTTAAGACCTCTGCTCATGAACAGTGTAACTGTGATTTTCTTAATCTGTCCCAAACATTGCTTTCGCACACCGACTGCACCATTGTGCGCTACATGTGCGGAAACACATTTTGGGCGACATGTGAAAAATGGCAGCTGTACTGTTCATAAGGAAGTGTAATAAAATGGCAATGTGGAAAATCTGAGGAAAATATAGAAAATTAAGAACTACGAAAGGCGCAGGAACTGCGCAACGCACGTCAGAAATAGTTATTTCTAGGAATTTTTCACCAGATTTTCAATATAGCCATTTTAAGACCTCTGCTCATGAACAGTGTCACTGTGGCTTTCTTAATGTGTCCCATACATTGATTTGCACCGACTGCGCCATTTATGCTTCATGGAACAGAAGCTGCGTTTTGGGCAAGATGTGAAAAATGACAGCTGCACTGCTCATAAGAAGATGCAATAAAATGGCAATGTTGAAAATCTGGAGTGAAAATATAGAAAAATTCATAAACTTACCAGCGCATGTAGGAACTGTGCAACGCTTACCAGAAACAGTCATTTTTAGAATTTTTTCACCAAATTTTCAACGTAACCATTTTAAGACCTCTGCTCATTAACAGTGTCACTGTGATTTTCTTAATGTGTCCCATACATCGATTTCGCACACCGACTGCACCATTGTGCACTACCTGGGCGGAAACTGCGTTTTCATCAAGATGTGAAAAATGACAGCTGTACTGCTCATAAGGAGGTGTGGTAAAATGGCAATGTTGAAAATCTGGAGTGAAAATATTGAAAATTTGCGAACTTACGAGTGTGCGTAGGAACTGTGCAATGCACGCTCGTAAAACAGTCATTTTAAGGAATTTTTCCACCAAATTTTCAACATAGGCTTTTTGAGAGCCCCCCTTATGAACAGTGGCAGTATCGTTTTGTTACTCGGTCCTGAAAGGTGATTTCGCGCAGTGACTGTGAAATCACCCTTAGGGGCTGCTTAACGCCATGACAGTGAGATCATTCATGAGAAGGGGTCCCAAAAACCCCATGTTGAAAATTTGGTGCAAAAATTCCAAAAAATGCCTGAGATATGCAGCAAAGTTGAAAAACCCCTATCTATCCCATTATTCAGCTTATCGGCATTTCCTCAGTTCGCGGTCGGCTTTGAAGAGTGCAGACGTGTTCCCAGTCAACCGAAGATTGTTGCGCCGGAGTCCGGAGGTAAGTATGGGATGAGGGGGTGTGGGGAGGCAGGGTGCGCAGTGGGTGGGCACGGGTGGGGACAGAGACACCGAGGACTGTTTTGAGTTTCAGGTGTTTTTAAATGGCGATGATGCGGGACATTTGCCACGCTGGGGTGGGCTCCCAGCGCGGCACAAAAGGACGGGCTGGTGGGGGCATGGAGCCGACAGGATTGGGCACCCCATCAGCGATAGCATGTTGCCATGCTGGGGTGGGCTCCCAGTGTGGCACCCTGTACTCTGGGGCGGGAACCAGTGGAGCCGACAGGATTGGGCACCCCGTTGGCTATACTGATGTAGCCACGCTGGGAGTGGGCACCAGCGTGGTATATAGAACTCCTGTTTTTTGGGGGGTGCAGTGCAGTCGATGGGGATTGGGCACCCACTACAGTGTGTGTGGGGGCGAGCATGCAGTATGCGTGTGTGTGTGTGTGTGTGAGTGTGTGTGTGTAGGGGGAGTGCGCATGAGCAGGCGATATCGTATCACTGCTCACTGAAGTGTAGCTCCCCCTTTCAACTGTACGCCACTGTATTTTGGACTGGTCATAGACAGCTCGAGCAGGCATTGGAGAACTGTGGCCGCACCTGCAAACACACTGCCTGAATTGGAAGAGGGCTGCCACACTTCCGAAAACTCGGATGAAGGCACTATGTTTCTTGCACATGCGTGCAAGCAAACATAAAAAGGACTTTTGTCTACCTCCCTCCAAAGCTCCTGTTACTTCTTTATTGCCCATCCCCTTCTCATTCTTCTTTGAACAATGCTGGCCTTTTCTGGTCCCCCTCTGCACAGACCACCCCCCTTTCCTTTTTAACCTTACAATCCCTCAACTGGTCTTCCACTTTTCACTTAAATACCTACTGCAAAAAATGTCTGTCGTGTCCCCTTTTGTTACCACATGGGCTATTCTCTGTTAGTTTATGACTTTGTGTTCTTTACTGCTTTACCTGCTTCTCTCTGTTTCCTCCTGATACACCTTCCTATCCTCCTCTCTCTGAGTCTCCTTATACCTTCTGAAAGTTACCCTTTTAGCCTTTACCTTTTCAGCCACTTCTTTCAGGAACCATAGCAGTCTTTTTTATGTTTGATGCACCTGTGCACCAAACATTTTGTGATGAGTGAAACGGGATTTCAGTGGTGTGTACTACTGAGCTCATTGCATTCACAATAGCATGGGCTCAGCAGTCTAGACCAATGGCCACACAGTGTTGTTATGATACCACTTCTCTGCTTGCTGGGTGAAAACTTTGTGCACTTCAAAGGATCAGAGCTGCTATAATCAGAGAGGGCTTTGGTCCTTTGATTTGCATGAGGCTGGGTCAGCAAACAGCTGAGCGGCTTTCAATGTCAGGAGCCTGTCAGCCAAGGGACACTATCAGCTTCTTGGGCTGGTAAACTCGTGCATGCACGAGTAGTTCATTTAACTTAGCGTGACCACTGATGCGCATGCCCAGAGTCATGGCTTCAGTTTTCAGATCCATATTTCTGTATGTTTGAGCACTCATTTTCATTGATAAAATAGGTTGCTATGTTCAGGGGACTGTCAACATTTTAGAAATACAAAAAACCCTCATAGCAAGGTAAATGAACTACTCATGCATGCACGAGTAGTATCACAGCTCTTGATTGGCCTAATACCCAATAAAATAAAAATGCCATTCTTTTTCTTTTGAATGGAATGAGAAAAATATTGGCAAGGCAAATGCTTAGTATTTGGTGGGGCAGCAGGCACCATGCCTCCACCCAGCAATACATATGCATGCATACCCTAAACATCCTCCAGACACCCGTTCCTTTGTCTGCAGCTGGCCCTGCTTCCCCCCAGCTCCCTCCTATCTTGTCTGTCATGTGGTTATGGCACAGGGTGTCCCTGTTCTCTCCATGTTTTTCCATTTGCTTCTCCATTGCTTCCTTGCTGGCAGATGTTCTCCTGCTGTCTGGTCTCTGCTTGCCGCAGTGTTTCGGCTCTGGTGCTGCCCTTATTGCTGCTCTGCTGAGTAATTTTGCCCTTAATGTGCTCCTGGTGCACTGTTTGGGGCTCTGGTATCCCCCTCAGTACTACTTCTCTAGACCCCCTTCCCCTCCAGGTCACCAACCTCCATTCCTCAACAAGCCCAACACTGGGGTGCTCAATCCCAGTGTCAGACAGAATGTATGTGACATGAAGTATCCCTAGATGTTTTTTTTTAATCCTGCAAAACAGAAAACTGTCCATTATGTCTCCATAACTGCTTCCCCACTCCATTTTAGGTATGCAGCACCAGGGAGCCCGACCCCAGTGCTGCCAAATATAACACTGACATGGGGGGTGCCCAATCCCCCAGTGTCCATCTGAAATAAAGAAAACATCTCTCATACATTTTTTCCGTTTAATATAGCCTATAAAAAAGAAAAACATACACTCTGTCTGTTGCAGCTGCTGCCATAACTGCTCCCCCCCCCCCATTTTAGTTCTGCAACACCAGGGAGCCCACCCCCGGTGCTTCTAAGTATAACACTGACACTGGGGGTGTCTAAACCCCAGTGTCCACCTGAAATAAAGAAAATGTCCCTTGTCTTTTTTTACCTGTAAAAAAGAAAACCATCCATCGATGTCTGTTGCGCCGTTAGTCCCTGCACCCAGCTCTCCCACTCAGCACACACCACCCCCATCCCTCCCACACAAGCCCTTACTTATTCACTAGGGGTCTGATGCCATAGTCTTGTCTGGACCACAGACACATCTTCACTCTTCAAAACCAGACTGCGAACTGAGGAAATTAGGTATGCTGTTCAATGTATTTCAATGGGGTTTTGAACTTACTGGCATACCTGGCCATTTTTGAATATTTTTCCCCAAATTTTCAACATGCCTTAATTTTGGGACCTCACCTCATGAACAATGTCAGTAAAATTAGGCAACTCTTTTCCAAAAGGTGATTTTGAAGTCGCAGTGTGAAATCACCTATTGGGCAGCAGTTGGAAATTTTCTCTGCCCTTGTTCATGAGATGGAGTCATAAGAAGGCTGTTTAAAATGTGATGTAAAAATATTAAAAAACAACAAAGTTATGAGCCTACGTTGAAATTTGCAAATGTAGGCTCACAACTATGGTCATTTTCAAAATTTTGACTCAAAATTTTCAACATAGCCATTTCTTCACAGCACCTCATAAATGTGACAGCTGTCATTTTTCATATATTGTCCAAAATGTATTTTGATACCTGTGGTGTGGATTGACATTTCAATGGCACAGAATGACATTTTGGCAGGAATTTGAAAATGTTCACCTATTGGGTTCATTACGAACATACGAGCACATGAAAAGAGCCAGCTGAAAAAGACCACCTGGTCTATCATGCCTGCTCAGTAATCATGTAGGGTCTGGTCTTACAATTTATGCCAATGACCTAGTCCCCCCAACTGTCCTTCCCTCTTCCCCCTTCTCCTTTTCTTGGTTCCAAGGATTCCCCTTGTGCTTCTCCCAGGTTCTCTTGAATGCTCCCACCATTCTTGCTGATACCACCTCCTCTGGCAGCTCATTCCAGGTGGACACCACCTATTCCATATAGAAATGTTTCCTTACATCCTTCTGAATCTCCCCCACATCAGTCTTAGGCTGTGCCCCCTAGTGGTGCTGTTGTCACTCATTTTAAAGAGACCCTCCCTTTCCACTCTACTGATTCCCTTCATGTACTTGAAGGTCTCTATCATATCATCTTTCTGCCTCCTCTCTTCCAGGGAGTACATCCCCAGGGCTCCCAGCCTCTCCTCATAGGACCTATCCTGTAACTCCTCAATCATCTTGATTGCTCTCCTCTGGGCCACCTCCAGCATGCTGATGTCCTTTTTAATTATGTGGGGTAATAAGAAGGCTATACTGAAAATGTGGTGTACAAATATGATAAACTGCCCAGGTTATGACTGAATATTACACTGTTTCAATGTTCACTCATAACTTCGCTAATTTTCAATATTTTGACTCCAGCCTTTCAACACAGCCATTTTTCCATACCACCTCATAAATATGACATGTCATTTTTGAAATCCTGGATGAGATGTGTTTTTGCACCTCTGGTGCGAAATGACATTCCGGCCAATGTACTATAAATGGTACATGTCATGTTTATAAGGTGAATCCTAAAACAAGTACTGTATCTTCAAAATTTGGGGTCAAAATTGCAAAAAAACAAATTGTTTACCAAACATCAAACATTTGGCATTGACAAATGCTTATTTCCCTCTTGCTCTTGCTCACTTACTTGATGTAGAGGTTTGTTGCCTTCACAATGCCCCCCCTCTTTTTTTTAGGGCTGTGAGCAGAGCCTACAGCCATTTTGCGAGAGCTTTCTAGCTCTGAAAATGTCCAAACTCACAACCTCTTTCATTGGACTTTTGGAAGTATCCTCTTCCAAAAGCCCAATGGATCTGAAAGCCCTCAGCCACGACTGATGTATGGAATAACAGCCACATTATTTTGGCTGTTACTTCCACATTCCGATGTGTGCACTGCACATGCGCATGAGTCCCGAGCATGTGCAGTGCTGTGGTGCCAGCATGTTGCAAATGGCACAATGCCATTCGCTTTTTGTGCCCCCTTTCCCAAGTCATCCAGAAATCCTAATATTGCAACACTGGGAGCACACCCCAGTGTGCAAAATGTTGTTTTATCTGAAAAACAGAAAACGGTCCGTCATTGCATTGTTTTCCTGGTGCCCCCTGCCCACAGATGCCTGACATCGGGGTGCCAAATCCCCATGTCTGCATTTATGTAGCACACTAGGAGCCCACTCCAGTGTACCTAAATGTTTAAAAATAGTCCTGTAAATTAAAAAACAGTCCCTCGTTGGTTTATTTCCCCATGTGGCACACTGGGAACCCACCCTAGTGTACCTAAATGTGTAAAAATTGTCCTGTAAATTAGAAAATGGTCTCTCGGTGGTTTGTTTCCCCTGCAAAACTGAAAATGGTCCCTCATCATCGCTGTGGTCCCCCTCTCCACCCTCCCACTGAGCACCCACCTCCCCACACTCCTCCTTACCCCATACTTACCTCCGGAGGGGGTGGCACTGTCATCTTTTCTAGACTGGGACACGTATGCACTCTGAAAAGCCCAACCACAAACTAAAGAATTCAAGGTAAGCATGCTATATAGCCATTCAAAGGGATTTTCAACTTATGCTCATATCTCAGCCATTTCTTGGAACTTTTGCCCCAAATCTTCAACATGGGGTTCTTGGGACCCCACCTCATGAAAACTGTCACTGTCATTTTGTTACTCTGCCCAGAAAGGTGATTTCATGGTCACTGCGCGGAATCACCTTTTGGGACCAAGTCACAAAATGACAGTGCCAGTATTCATGAGGTGGGGTCCCACAAAGCCCATATTGCAAATTTGGTGAAAGAATTCCAAAAAATGACTGCGTTACAAGTGTGCATTGTGCAGTTTCTTCGCACACTCCTAACGTCACTAATTTTTAGTATTTTTACTCCACATTTTTAACATTACCATTTTTGCACACCTCCTTCACAACAGTACAGCTGTCATTTTCCACAACCTACCTGAAACATGTTTTCACACAAGTGGCGCAAAGTAGCGTCTTTGCTCTGCGCAATCACCTTTCAGGAAAATTAAACAAAATGACAGTGGCACTGTTCATGAGGAGGGGTCCAACAAAGGCCATGTTGAAAATCTGGTGACAAAATTCCCAAAAAAGTCTGCATTATGAGCATCATCTGAGCAGTTTCTACGCACGCTCCTAATGTCACAAATTTTTAATATTTTCACTTCACATTTGTAACATAGCCATTCATGTACACCTCCTTCACAACTGTACAGCTGTCATTTTCCACAACCACCCAAACCGTGTTTTCGCACCTGTGGCACAGAAAACCAGTTTGGTCTGCACAATCACCTTTCAGGACAACTGAACAAAATGACAGTGGCACTCTTCATGAGGAGGAGTCCAAAAAATGCCATGTTGAAAATTTAGTGCAACATCTCCAACATATGGCCAAGTTACACCTGGGCGTTGAATAATTTCTATGCACATGTCAAACTTTTGTCACTTGGTAGTGCTTCACACCTCTATCGGCTCTGGCCAGACTTAGTTTATCATGAAACACTATATAAAATTGTTAGAAACACATAAAACAAAACCGGTACAACAACATCACAAAATTAACAAATCTACCAATGAGTAAGACACTGGGGTCTCATAAATGGAAAAAAAAAACACTAAGACAAGCAAACAGCATCTACAAAATAACAAAATGAGATACAGTAGGCACCTTTACAACAAGACTACATGCAGAATATGCAGGGTAAAGCTAATAGTATAAACACACGACTCAAAAAGTATCATATACAAGGAAGGGACAAGGGCAGATACTAAAAGTAGAAAAGGATCTGTAACAGAAAACATGGCCTCTAGGAAGTTAAGTAATGGGGGATTGCAAGGGAGTGGTGGGGGCATAGAGCATAGATGTGAATGTAAAAATGGGTCCCACTTACTATAGAAGTGTTGCAACTTACCAGCAGTCACCAGAAAAACTATTTTGAACAAGGCTACTTTTGAAAGGGCAGAATACCAGGCATGAATTGAAGAAGAGCTCTACCAGGCTATCAGCAGGAGGTGCTTAGCTTCCATTGATGCCACTAACAACCAGCATTGTAGAGGAGAAGACAAGGGGAGATACAAACAGGAAGTCCCAGAAGAACCAGATCTGGAATAGAACTATTAGATCTGTACCGGCCTAATCAGCTGAGACTCCCTAAATGAACGCTGCTTCAGTTCTTCTCAGCAGTTCTATCAGCCGTTTCAGCTTTGCTGTGCCCTGCAGTGTGTGGAGGAAGACCTGCTGCTATTTACTGCTTTTTGACTGCTCATTTACATCAGGAGTCCTGGTGCCAGTAAGCCGGGGAGCTATGGTGTGGGTTTAAGTAGTAACAGGTGATACAGAGGGGAGCAGACTGTCTGCATATAACAGTGCATTTGCACAAGATCTGTACCTGCCCAATCAGCTGAGAGTCCCTAAACGAACGCTGCTTCAGTTCTCCTCGGCAGTTCTATCAGCCATTTCAGCTTTGCTGTGCCTTGCAGTGTGTGGAGGAAGACCTGCTGCTATTTATTGCTTATTGACTGCTCATTTACATCAGGAGTTCTGGTGCCGGGAAACGGGGGGGGGGCTACCGGTGTGGGTTGAAGTGGTAGCAGGTGATACAGAGGGCGGAGACTCTCTGCATATAAAAAATGCATTTGTACTAGCGGCTGCCATGGAGCGGCTGCATGCATGAGTGGCTCACGCAGGAGTGGTGTGAGTCACCCTGTGTGAGTCTACCTGTGGGAGGCTATGGGGAGGTGCTGTGACAGTGTATGTTGGGTGCTTAGTAGTTAGTAAGATTAGTGGTTTAGAAATATCAGGGGCAACTGAGACCTTATAGGCATTAATACAGTAATAAGCTATAGTGAAAGTATATCCCTGTTGCAAGGCCCTTGTATATGATGAGTAATTATAGTATTTTACAATAATTTGTATTATGAATATAAATATGTGGGTTTTAAAATTTGTCGTGGGATGTTATCTGATTAGTTGTTGTACCAAAGTGCTACAGTCTAAAATAATAGGTGTTGAGGAAATAGAATTAAGTGATTATATATATAATATTAAAAGTACTCTGGTAGACCGGGTGGATTTGAGGCAAAATTGGGTTGGTGAAATAATGGCGGGAATGTTGTTTCATAAAATGGAAGTTAGTTTGATATATTGGGTAATGTTACAGAGATTTGCTCTGGCTGGGTGGGGAAAGAGTAAATCATCCATTAGTAAGCAGGAAACAGATTATGTGTGGGGTAGAAATCACAGCAAACATTTGTTTTATAGGTTCTGTAAACAAATGTTGGTGATGGGTTTGTTGCTGGGGGGCATTCATCCAAATCCTGGACCTTCTGGTTTGGGGCATGGTAATATTAGTAATGGTACCCTGGATATAGATTTGCTGGATTCTACTACAGTTAAATTAAAACAAGGTGGTATGTGTATAGTCCATATGAATTTCTGTAGTTTGCTCAAAAAAAAATTGACTATATGAGGGAACGGACCATTAAATATGATCCAGATGTTATTGTAACAACTGAAACGTGGCTAAATGAGAAAACTACAGACAGTCAAATTGGAATAAAAGGATATGGTGTTTGGAGGCAAGACAGAAACAAAAGGGGAGGGGACTTGTAATTTATAGATCTAATACCTTACAGGTGATGCAGGTTGATCAACACTTTAATTGGTATAGCTCTGAGGTTCTGGTTTTGGAGCTGCAAATCTCTTTTATGAAGCCCTTATTGATTTTGGGGGTATATCGGCCACCTAGATGTACTCATGAAGTATTTGATATGTTACAAGTTTTTCTGGGGAAATATTTAACCTCACATGACATTCTCTTAACTGATGATTTTAACATAGATTGGAAGACAGTGGAAACTAATCATAAAATTAAGGACATGTCAGTAAATCTAGGTATGACCCAATTGATTGAGGGAATCACTAGGGTTAATAATAGATACCCAGAAACATCAACTACCCTGGATCTCATGTTTACCACAGACCCAGAAAATTATGTAGATAGTGGAGTGCTTTCTGATTCCTTTTCTGACCAACAACTGATATTGTGTATAAAGAAACAGAGAATAAGCAAACAACTTAGAAAGACAGTTCAATTTAGGTCCTATAAAAACTTTGATTATATAGAGTTTATGCTCGAGTTGGAGGCCCACAATTGGGATAGATTGGCAATGGTTCATACTGTAAAACGATGAGTGGAATTTATTCCACGAAGATGTCATGATCGTTTGTAATCATTATGCCCCTATTAAATACAGGACAGTTAAATCAAATAACTCTCCTTGGTATAAAGGACAACTCATTAGTCTAAAAAGACAGAGATAAAGTACAGTAGTAGCACCAAATTAGTCAAAGGATTTTTAAGGATTTTTTAAAATCCCTATTGAGAATTGTGAAACTTTTAGTTATGGATTTTGTTTGGTTTGTTAGTGAGTTCACTGCTACCCAGAGAGGGTTGTCTTATCTGATAGTGTAGTTGAAAATCTACTAGATGACACTTAAGTACTGTAATAGGAACATACCTCTTTCTGTAGGTATAACAAAAAGAATTTTAGTGGATTTTTTCCCTAAATTTTGTGAAGGATAAATAGGAAATCTCACAAAATTGCTTGACAAATTCGGCACTACTACTGTATGGAGAGCTGCTAAAATTTCTAACAAGGAAGTTGATTGGGTTAAATATAAGCAAATTTGAAATAAGTATACCGCTACACTTAGGAAATGTAGGCAAGAATATTTTAATAAAGAATTAACATCTAATTTGTCTGGGAACCGTAGTGAGTTTTGGAAAATTCTGAAAAAAGTAAATGGGGCACAAGTTATGGACTATCCTGAGACTTTTGAAATAAATAACATCAGAATACCATTAGGTCCACAAGTAGTGGATAGTTTTAATAATTATTTTGTAAATATGGGTACAGCATCTCTGCCTCAAAATTCTAATAAGGCTTCTGTATTTGATATGCCTCAAGAGGCTATTGACTAGTTATCTAAGGGCTTTTAGTTTGATATAATAACCCCAACAGACATACAAGAAGAACTGCTAAAAATTAAAATAAAAAAAGCTGGAGGATTAGATGAAATCCCTAGTACCTTACTTAAATATGCAGCTCTGGTTATTTCATATCATTTGGCATTTGTTTTCAACAAGGTTATTAAGGATTAGCAATTCCCAGATTATTGGAAAAAGGCCAAGGTAACCCCTCTATTTAAAAATGGATCAAAACTGACATAGAAAATTATAGACCAATTTCTTTGTCACCAGTTGTAGCAAAGATATTTGAAAAATTAATAGGAATACAAATGCAAACATTTCTGGAAGTAGATGGGATCATGAATAAGCATCAATCTGGGTTTTGACCACAACATGGTACTACTACAGCTTTAATAAAGGTGACAGGCAGTATCACCAGAGCTCTGGAGAGGGAGATGTCAGTGGGGACAATCTTTGTTGATTTGTCGAAAGCATTTGACACCTTGGACCACAGAATCCTTCTGTCCAGATTAAAAGTTCTGGAGCTATCTATGTGGGTGTTGTGATTATTTTGTGACTACCTGAATGGTAGAAAGCAACAAGTGGTCGTAAATGATTGCGCATCAGAATTTAGAACTATTATTTCAGGGGTGCCCAAAGGATCTATTTTGGGTCCTGTTCTCTTCAATCTATATATGAATAGTCTTAATTTGTAGCATTTGGGGGTTGGTTGGCATCTATATGCTGATGATACCATTATTTACTCAGAGGGTACATCCATTCAGGAGATTGAAACTACATTACAGACGACATTTATAGAGCTTCAACATTTTTTTTTATTCTAAACTTATTTTGAACCCACAAAAGACACAGGTTGTTCTATTTTCAAGGGTTAGAGGGACTAGGACTTTGGAGGTCCCTTAGGGATCAAGACTTTGGATGGTGTTCTCCTCCAGCAAACCCAGAACTGTAAGTACCTAGGACTGTATTTGGATAATGCCATGAAATGGAATACACATGTGGACTATGTACTAAAAAATGTGGGAAGCCATCTGGGGGTCTTATATAGAATTAAAGGGTGTATGTCTGAGCATACTAGAAAACATGTTGTTACAACATTAGTCCTCCCTCTTTTGGACTATGGGGACATAGTTTATATGACTGCAACAAATACAGTATTAACTAAGATAGATGTGCCCTGAGAATGGCACATAGACAGCAGTTATATGATCTGCTGGGATGGGTGTATCCTAAGGATAAGAAGTTACTCCATGTATTAAATTTTATGGTGAAGTGCAATAAGGGGAAGGTCTCTGACTATATATTGGATGGATTACAAATTAGGGAAGTAAAATTAGGACTACAGTCTGCTTGTGGTATCGAATATAAACAACCTAAAATGAGGACAGAATTTGGATGTGCACAATTCTTTAATAGAGGTCCCCAGATTTGGAATTCTGTGCCATATGGTTATAGATCAAGGACTACGGATATATACCATGGTGAAATTGTAGACTGGTTTCAACATAAAGCTATTAGAAATGTTAGAGAGGGCATTACTTGATATGTAAAAACTGATACAGGTATACCCACTGTTGCTTAGTACTTATCTGAATCTTATGGTGTAATAATGTTAAGTGTTTTTGTGTTAAGTGTTATGTATTATGTGTGTTTGTAAGATATGTCTTACTATGATGTTCATTGTATATGATATTTATTATGGTATTTTGTAAATTGTATTGTGTATACTTTTATATTACATGTATTTAGGACCTCACTGGAAATGAGCATGTCTCAGTCAAGTTGTACCTTTTCACTGATATGTATTTCAGATGAATACAAATTTGACTACTACTACTACTGCTATGCTCCCTTTTAACTTTGCACACGGTCCTCCACCTCACCCAGGTCATCCCTGCACCAGCTCCTCCCTGAGGCATTCACCCATCTTTATGTCAGTGGCTCAACAAGTAGCACACTCACTTCTGAGGCTGGGAGATCAGAAGGCTGTGGGTTCTATCCCCACACTAGGCACTTGGGTTAATATCCCAACACTGACACTGTAGTGCAGCATGAGGGGGGTGCTGCACTCCTGAGGTGCCGTCTTTCAGATGAGACGTTAAACCAAGGTCCCATCTGCCTGTTCTGGTGGTAGTTCAGGTGGATGTTAAAAATCCCATAGCACTTCTCAAAAAGAGTAGGAGAATTTGTTTATAGACTGACTTCATTACAACACAATCAATTAAGATACAATCAAAAATATAAGTGAAGAGTCCAATACATACATCTACACAATAATTCCAATAAAGTTAATGTATGGTATGTTCAACTTCCATCCTAATATTCTAATTCCTTCTAAGTTAACCATTCTGTACAATTTATCCATAAATGCTGGAATTTCTCCAAAGGATATCTTTTCATATCTGCATTT
This sequence comes from Neoceratodus forsteri, assembly GCA_016271365.2. Lineage (NCBI taxonomy): Eukaryota > Metazoa > Chordata > Ceratodontiformes > Ceratodontidae > Neoceratodus > Neoceratodus forsteri. The sequence goes on along the minus strand of CM057455.1, from coordinate 1,546,042,462 downwards.
TGCATGCTCTGCAATGAAAAACATACACTACTCAAAATTTCCTGGTATGAGACAGTTTTCTGCTGTAGAACTACTGTAACATACACCTTGACTGCCACAAGAAGTACCTGATTAATACCAAGGTTATGTACATTGTATCTTTATGGCCTGACAAACTCCATCCTAGACTACTAAAAGAAATTAAGGAGTCATTAGTGGAACCCTTACATAAACTCTTTAATATGTCTTTATCTTCTTATAATATACCAAATGACTGGAAAGTAGCTACTGTGACACCTATCTCTAAAAAGGGAAACCATGCAGACATTTCTAACTACAGACCGATCAGCTTGACTAGCATAATAGGGAAGATCTTTGAGTCCATACTCAAAATTAGACTAGAGAAGGACTTAAATACTAGAGGAGTGGTAGACAGAACACAGCATGGATTTAGAAAAAATAGATCTTGTCTGACTGGAAATATGTTTTTTTATGAATACATTAGTAAAAACATGGATAACAACATACCCTTGGATGTAATCTACCTCAACTTTTGTAAAGCTTTTGATAAGGTACCTCATGCCCAACTAATAAATAAAATGAGAGTACTAGGAATTAATAACCAAATTACCAACTGGGTTGAAGAATGGTTAACTGACCGCTATCAGTGTGTATGTATTAGAGGACATATGTCTAAAACATGTTCATTGAGTAGTGGGGTGCATCAGGGATTGGTGTTGGGACCTATACTATTTGACATTTTTGTATCTGATTTGACCAATAACATTAACGATTTTGCAATAAAATTTGCTGACTGCCCTAAAATAGTAGCACCTGTAAAAACACCAGAAGAATCTCTCAAGCTTGTTAATGATTTAAAAAACTTGAGACTTGGGCAGATAGAAATCAGATGTCCTTTAATGTTGGCAAATGTGTTGTCATGCATTTGGGAAATACAAATAAACAACATCAGTACATATTAAATGGTAAGGCTTTAACCCCCCATAGTACAGCAAAAAGATTTGGGTATATTAATTGATTCCGATTTATCTTTTCATAGTCATTGTAACAATATCATTAGTTGAACAAATGGACTAATAGGTTGTATTAAGAGGAGTTTCACCTCTTGGGACAGGGGATACATTCTGCCACTCTATAGGGCTTATGTGAGACTCCATCTGGACTACTGTTCTCCCCTATGGAGCCCATACTTCAGGCGAGATATAAATAGATTAGAGGGGGTGCAATGAAGAGTAACCAAAATTGTCACTAATATGTGCAATAAAGGTTATGAGGAAAGACTGGGGGAGCTGGGCATGTATTCTCTGGAGCAGAGAAGAAAGAGAGGAGACCTATTATTAATGCATAAAATCTATACCAACACTGAGTTATTATCTCAGTTGGGAATGTCTTATAGCAAGTGAAATTGCAATCTCAGAAGCCATAAATACCAGTTGGCATTAACATATCCTAGAACAAGTAAAAGGAGATCTTACTTTACCCAGAGAATTATCTCCTTATGGAATACTCTTCCAAGTCCACTACTGGAGAATTCTGATCATATTAAATTTAAACAAAATCTTGATTGTTTTTTGTTACAAACAATAAGTTGATGTGCCAGCCTGGCTGGAGACATACATATATGGGCTACGGCCTTCTGTATGCTTATGTTTCTTAGTGTGATACCTACTTAAGTTATTTTCCTCTGGTCCATACATAATGGTCTGATATGGCAGTATTTTTAAACCGTGTTCCTCCCAAAACAGAGAAAAGTATAACCAAAAAGAAAGGGCATACGGGCATTCGAGAAAAAGATGCTGCTGTGTCTCTACCACCTGGGCACAAGTTGACCTAGGGCAGTATTGCTCAGATAACTGCTTGTGTTTACTATTCCCTTTTACTCCAAACCTACCATAATTCCCCAACCAGGTGCAATCCCAGGCAAAGGCTGGAATTCTAATATTGTTCAACTGTTTTAAGACATGAGACATTTTAGATCTCTGGCATCCTGGGAACTCAATCTCTGCAGTACATTCAGGTACTAAAATTGCTGCATATATTTATATATATATATATATATATATATATATATGCTTTTCTATCCATGGTAGCAATGTGTGCAGATGTAATTCCCCATTTTATCATATTTCTTATGCAGTCTTTCCCATAGCCTGGGATCTTTAGGGGAAGTGACCTCACTTTCTTACTTTCCGAAGCTACCAAACAAGGAGATAGCCACTTTTGAACTAATGGCACCCCATTTTTGTATTAGGGTGAAGGGCAGGGCAAATGTTGTATTCAAAGAACAAACTAAAGAAGAAGGCAATGGGGTGTACCATTCCCACTCCTCCTTTACTTATTGGAAGATACGTAAATTCTCTCTTTTTAGGGTTCAGTCTTGAACCCCAGAAAGCCTGAAAGAACACCCCATATAGACCTGTAATTATAGATTGTGGAGGGGGAAAGATATAACTTAGGTACAAAAACTGGGGGACCAATAAGGTTTTAACTAATATAACCCTTTACTTTTTGGACAGTTGCTGCCCCTTCCAGCTAGACACAATCCGGTTTGCATGTTGTATCTTACTCCCCCAATTTAACTCAACTATATCTCCTGATCCAAATTTAATACCTAAAATATTTATTGACTCTACCGTTACTGTAATTTCAGCCCATGATCCCGATATTGGTACTGGAGTATTACCCAGAATCACCCCCTTACTTTTCCCCAAATTGATCTTTGAACCTGATATATAAGAAAATTCTACCAGGACTTCTGTTAGTGCTGATTCTGAGGACTCTGTAGTGAGGGTTAAAACATAGAAACATAGAAGTTGACAGCAGATAAGGACCACAAGGCCCATCCAGTCTGCCCATTTCTTTTCTACCTTATGAATGTGCCATAGGCCTTTGCTCTGTCAATGGCCTATCTATTCATACTCATCTGCATTGCTCCATTATGCCTATCCCATGCCTGTTTGAAGCTCTGCACTGTATACATATCCACCTCTTCCAGAGGTAGACTGTTCCATGCATCCACTACCCTTTCTGTGAAAAAGAACTTCCTGACATTACCCTTTAATCAGCCTCCCTCTAATCTTATGCTGTGTCCTCTTGTCCTGCTATTTTTCTTGTATTGAAACATGTTAGACTCTTTCACCTTATTAATGCCCTTAAGGTGTTTGAATGCTTCAATCATATCACCTCTCTCCCTCCTTTGCTCTAGGGTATACATAATGAGTTCAGTTAATCTGTTCTCATGTGTTTTCTGATGTAGTTCCTGCACCATTTTGGTTGCCCTTCTCTGGACTGCCTCAATTTGGTTAATATACTTGTGAAGGTGTGGCCTCCAGTACTACATGCAGTATTCCAGATGGGGCATAACCAGTGTCTTGTAAAGAGGGATTATTACCTCCCTCTTCTGACTTGTGATACCTCTACTAATACACCCCAAAATCCCTCTAGCCTTACCTACTGCTTTAGAGGTCTGCTTGGATGATTTCAGGTCATTGGTGATGACGCCCAAGTCTCTTTCTTCCCTTGTGACTGCCAGCAACTCCCCCTCCTAGCCTATAGATGGCTTCAGGGTTTCTCTTCCCTATGTGCATGATCTTGCACTTCTTTGCGTTAAACCCCAGTTGCCATTCTTCCTACCATTTTGCTAGTTTATCCAGATCTCTTCTCATTCTGCCCACCCCATCTGGATCATCTACTCTGTTGCAGATCTTGGTGTCATCTGCAAACAGACAAACCTTACCCTCCAGTCCATCTGCAATGTCACTGATGAAGATATTGAAGTGGACTGGCCCCAGGACTGATCCCTGAGGTACCCCACTTGTGACTTGCATCTCTTCTTATTGTATACCTTTTTACCACCATTCTCTGTTTTCTGTCCGTCAACCAGTTTGCCACCCAGTTGACCAGCGTCTGACCCACCCTGAGCCTACCCAGCTTATTAATCAATCTTCTATGTGGAATAGTATCGAAAGCTTTGCTGAAGTCAAGGTAGGCAACATCAACTGTTCCCCCTTGTTCCACCACTCTGGTTACCCAGTCAAAGAAATCTATGAGCTTAGTTTGACAGGACCTTCCTTTTGTGAACCCATGCTGTCTTGGATCCTGTGCTCCTATGGATTCCAGGTCTTGCACTGTTCTTTCCTTAAGGACTGTCTCCATAATCTGGCCCCCTACTGAGGTAAGACTGACTGGTCTGTAGTTCCCTGCCTCCTCCCTGCTACCACTCTTGTGGAGCGGGATCACATGAGCCCTTCTCCAGTCTTCTGGGACCTCTCCTGTGCTCAGAGACTCACTAAACAGTTCTGATAATGACTCTGCTAGTTCCACCCTTAGCTCCTTTAGTAACCTGGGATGTATGCCATCAGGTCCCATTGCCTTGTCCACCCTGAGCTTATCGAGCTCTTGTAGGACCCTTTCTTTTGTGAAGGGACTAGTGCAACCTCCCTCCCCCCTGTGTCTATGGTGCAGAGTTGTGGGCCCTGCCTTACCTTCTCTTCAGTAAATACTGAGCAGAAGTATCTATTTAGGATAGATGCTTTTACATGGTCCTCCTCCTCACATGCCCCCTTATCTCCTTTGATATTAGCAATACCCCCCCTGGACTTTCTCCTTTTACTAATGTATCTATAGAAAGTCTTGTCACCTTCTTTTACTGTTTGTGCTAGTGTTTCCTCTGTTTGGGCCTTTGCCTGCATTTCTGCCTTTCCTGCTTCCCTTAGGGAAGTTTGGTATGCCTCCCTATCTTCATCCTGCTGTGTTCCTTTATCTTTCCTGAAGGCCAGACTTTTGGTTCTGACCTTTTCTGCTACTGTGTTTGAGACCCAAAGTGGTTTCCTTCTTCTTTTGCGCTTCCTTTTCTCACTAACACAATGGGATGTTGCTTCAAGTATTGCATCTTTAATGCTTGCCCACTTTGCCTGTGCCCCTTCACCTGCATTTCTTTTTACCAGAACTAGCTTAACTCTGTTGGCCATCTTATCAAAGTCAGCTACTCTAAAGTCCCATATTTTTGCCTTGGAATGGGATGATTTTGTTTTAGTGGCCAAATTGAACTATACCAAAACAAGGTTGTTGGTGTAAGCCAATACTTTAACTTGTAATGCATTTGTAAGTGCTGTCCCTATCACATTATCTTGTGCCATGACTAGCCTAATTAACACATCTATACCAAAGGCATAGAGTAGTGGACTAAGTGAGCATCTTTTTTATACCCCCCTATGAATTTCACCTTTCTTCCAAACCAACCATTAATGTTAGGACATTAAAAGGAGGCTCTATGTATAGCCTGAATCCAATTAACAAAGGTGTCTGTAATACTAAACCCTTTCAAAGCGGAGTATAGAAAACTATGTGAAAGCCTATCAAAGGCCTTCTCCTGATCGACACTGACATCTCCTGTCCTGTTTTCCACCTTCCCTTTATAAAATGTTTCTCATAGTGTAATTAAGTTATCAAGCTGTATTCTACCCTGCAGTGCACATGTTTGAAAAGGACTAATGAGAGATTGGACCACTTCAGAAATTCTTGTTAATAAAATTTTGCTAAAAATTTTCATATCTGAGTTTAACCAACTGTGCGGTCTCCAGTTTCCAATTTCATGACAGGACTCTTTCTTATGGATCAGCACTAACACTGCATCCCTCATTGATCCAGAGTATTTGGAAGTACCTAATATGTGGCAATACAAAATTACCAAAGCAGGGGATAGATCCTCAATAAACATTTTATAAAATCCCAAACTAATTCCATCAGATCCAGGAGCAGTGTTTGAAGATAACTGCAGTATAGCAGCTTTCACTTCATCCAGTGATACTTCTTCAGTAAGCATCTGGGCAGCCATCTCGGATACCTGGGGCAATTCTAAGGAGTCCAAGATATCTTGTATCTCAGGTTCTGGTGCAGAAGATCCGAAATTTTGCATAACTTGGTCCTCTACCACACTCAGTAAGTCTTGTGGAGTATTAACTAGTTTCCCTGAGGGGGAATTTAGTTCTGTTATTACCCTTTTCTCAGTTCTGTGTCTGTTTTCTTTATATGGGTCCATGGAACCTTTTGAGATTTGTGTCCCAAACCTGAGTTCCTGCTGAAGGGTTCTAGCCCTATCTTATTTTAAGGACACCATTTGTTTCTTCAGGTTACTCACTTGTGCACTAAAACTCTGACCTGTGCTTTCCATCTGGGAAATAACCCTCTGTAGTTGATAACTAAACTGCAGATATTTTAAATAATCTGTAGTGGATCTGGAATGTGCCCATTTCTGAAAAAATTGCTGCTAGGACTGTTTTGTGTCTTCCCACCATTCCAAGATGTCAGTATAACAGTCCACTACTGAGAGTCTAGCCATCCACTCCCTCCGCCATGTTTTTTGCAGTGAGCGGTCACTAAGGACAGACTCATTCAGCTTCCAGTACGTTTTTATACACTGTGTACTGGACCCACATACCGTCTTAACCTGAAGAACCATATGGTCTGTAAATTCACAGGGGGAAATACTAGCATCTTGTATGGTTAATGTAGAAGACACAAAGATGAAGTCAATTCTGGTCCTTAAGGGTCCCCATGATACGTATATTCACCTTTTGCAAGCTGTTTCCTACATTTGTCTATTAGTTATGCATTTTGTATAATATTTTGTAAAGCTATAGTGTCTGAGAATAATTTTCCAGTCTGTAAACCCCTATCTGTTTTGGTAAAACCACAATTGAAATCTCCCAACCAGTACACTAATCTGGAGGTATGTAGGAATGGTTGTAGCGCCTTGAACAAAGAGACCCTCTGGGCTTTTGTTTGTGGGGCATAAATTGCTATGATCCTAATTCTATAAATATAATAAGAACCATCAAATAAAAGGACCCTCCCTGGATGAATATCCACTAATCGCGATACCTTTAACTGAGGATTAGTAAATAATATGCCCACCTCATCACAAGCCTCTATACCAGAGGACCAAAACAAGGGACCTAAGGGCCATGCTCTAGAGGCCTGATGCAGTTCATAATTTGTTTTTATGCATGTATCTAACACACAGACTATATCACTTTGTAAATGATGATGTACAACATTGCCCCTGTGCATTTCCTTTCATTTTTTATACTATTAATATGAATAGTACTGATTGTAAGATGGTCCCTCTAAAAGCTATAAGGAAAGGAAAGGGAACATTTCTCTAGACAAGGAGGGTAATTTCAAGGGGTCTTGGATACTCTACACTGCCATGTTCTTTTCGCTATGGATCCATCCCCACCACCTTCCGTATCTGTGTTTGAGGTAATGGAAGAAGAGTCTGACTCCTCACCTTCTGAGTCCCTATCTGTACTCTACATAGAAAGAACAGTATATTTGTTCCCATTTTTCCAGGAGCTTGAGCAATTACTAGCTCTTGTTAGGTTTTGCTTAGCTCTCTGAGACCCAGTTCTTCCCTACCTAGGCCTTTTTTTCTGTGAGACTACCGTGAAAGAACTATCAGTATCCCTGGGGGAGGCATTGCCCTCTGCTCTGCACTGACTACCTTCTGAGGAGTTTCTTTACTAGGAAAAGCAAGCATGATTTACTCTTGTCTGTAATGGTACAGGTTCTTGTGTATCCCCTATCTCCATTTGTACTGCCCGTGCTGGTTCTGCCTGTTGAGGGAGGGTCTTGGGAGATGCTACTGAAGGTGTTTACAAGTCCTGTACTGGTACCATTTTAGTTTGCTGGTGTTGTGCTACATTAATCAATCCTTCCTGTGATGGGCAGTCTTCCCTATTATGTGATGCCCATGGACATCACCCATAGGAATGCCCTGTGTGTTCACACAAATTACATTTAAATAGATTCAGACAAGCTGAGGAAGCATGTCCAAATCCTAAACAATGACTGCAGTGTGGTGAGTCACAGGCTGTGCTGAGGTGAGCTCTTGAGCTGCATTTAAAACAAGATTTTGGCTGTCCATTATAAAAAATAGAACTCTGGTCTCTACCCAGAAAAAATGAGCTAGGGAGATGTGCAGGCCCAAAGTCTGTAGAATGCAATTTTAGCTTTTATTCACCACCACATCCCATATTTGTTCACTATCTAGCGTGGGCATAGGCTTCCCCAAAATTTCACATCTCTGACGTAGCCAGAATAGAATATTTTCAACATGTACCCCCTCATTCTTAAACATCACTGTGATGGTTTTAATCAGTGGTTTGGTTAAGGCTATGGCATGGAAGGGGATCTAGACAGTGGTGTTCTTCAGACTCTGATATTGCAACCCAAAAGCACTCTAAGTTAGTAGCACTCTTAAAACTTATGTCATAATTCCCATTCCCTAAGCTGATAAGTGCAAATATTTCAGAAGGAAAATATCTCATAGATGTTTTCAACAAATTCTTTGCAATGTGTACCCTGTTTGGAGGTTCCTCAAGGCCTCCTTTATACAACAAATGGGCCACATTGTGCTGAGGGACTGGCTCACCTTTGGTAGCAAAGAGGCCCAACATTTTAAAAACAGGGTTTAAATTTTCATCAGCATTTTGCCTCATCTCTTCCTCCTGCCTAACCCCATCAGAATCTGCTGTTCTGGGAGGTTCAGTAATATCAACATCATTTGTAACTACTTGTGCAGAATCTATAGCAACTTTCTTAACATTTAAATCATTTGTTACAGTAGCTTGTGAGTTACCACGGGGTATTTGAAGCACTTCATTGGTGGTCACTTGAGGAACTGACTTCTGTAGAAGCTCCTGAAAGGAAGGGTCATTAGGGTCTGGCGACCACTTCCCAATAAAGTCCTGCGTCCATCCTGCTCCTTCCAGTGCCGTTTTTGGGGACCAGTCTATGGCATCGAGCTCTGTTTCTACTATTTCACCCCAGTCTCTCTCTCCTCTGGTCTGTCTTTAAAGCAGTATGTACACTCTGTATTGGAGCAGGGGCCTCCGAAGTTTGCAATGGTATCTTAACACTGGCCTGGGACCTTGCTGCTGAGCCCAGCCCTAAACGTTCTCTCTGTGGCTTTGCAGATTTCTCAGGCATCACACTACTATGAGGCTCTGGGCACACAGGAGAAGTTCTTGTTCTTACTGCCAGCCTCTATGTTGTCATTTCGTAACCTTTCTGGATCCAAAGCTCCCATTTGAACAGTCTCAGAGATATTCAGAGAGGGAGTCATCACTGTTGACTGAGGCGGTTTGCTTTTGACAGAAGCACCAGGTATACTGACAGCTGCCTGCAGTTGCTGAATTGAAGAAAGAGATGTGTCAACCTCCCTCAGTTGCTTCAACTGTTTTTCTTTCTCTCATCTTAAAAACATACGTCTGCCTTGTATTAGAACAGACAATTTTTGCTCCGTATTAGATACAAAAATACCAGGCCCAACCTGTTCATTCTTGTTGCTTTGTAGCTGCGATCCAGAGGTCGTTTCCATATCCTCCAACAAAGTAGGCTGTGCATCATCCAGAGATTCTGTAGTGTCCATATTTTTAACTTGCTTTCTCAATTCAGTTTCTTCAGCCTCTATCAGCTTGGAGTCAGTAGGGGAGGCCATCCCTCCTGCCACATCATCACTTCCTCCTTCTCCTGTGTCCGGCTGCAATCTAAGTCCCTTCATCCCATCCGCAGGAAGTGACAGCACCCCTGCAGGCAGAGTAGGGGAACTTCCTCAGTGCCCTGGCCAAATTTCCCCCCATTCACTAAAAATACCACCAACAGCTTAATCTGGTTCATGGTCAGTTGGCATTCATCTGTATCCCCCTCCCCCGGGCTGTGCCTGAAAATAGACAGAATTTGTCTAGTGCACTTACCCGGTCAACAAAACTAAATAATAATTAAAAAAAAAAGATGTCCTTCAGAAGTCCAGAACCCTTACCCTTATGTGGTTCGAGTCTGCAGTTGTCCTTATTTTGAAATACCCTGTATGGTGATCACTGGCTCACAGATGGCCTCCATCCTGATGTCTGCAACACACTCCCTGTTAGTGAGTGCCAAGCCCAGTATTGCCCCATCACAAGTGGTTCACCAACGAATGCCTGAGGAACGCCCACTGCAGGAAGGCAAGGACGTCTCTACTTTTATCTGAACCTGCAGCTGGGAGACTCCAATCTACATCGGGCAGACTGAAGTCCCACACCTGCAGCACCTCCCCGTTTTCTGCCATCCTGCCAGTGGCTTCTAGCAGTGCCTTATCTAAAATCCTCCCCCTGTGCTAGAGGACTATAGATCACACCAGTGTGAATAGTGGCTCCATTCTCTGTCTCAAGGGTGACCCACAGTTCCTCTGCCCCCCCCCCATATTTCCTGTATCTCTCTTGCCTTTACGTTTTCCCTCCAAGAAAGCACCATACCTCCTCATTTCCTTTCCATCCTGTCCTTCCTGAACAGAACATAGCCTGGTATGGCTATGTCCCAGTCATGACTTTCATTGTATCATGATGTGGTAATGGCCTCAATGTTCAGGTTGGCCTCTGCCATGATGGCCTCTTGGTCCAGTCTTATTTCTTAGACTTCTAGGATTCGCACACATGGTCTTCTGGATTTTGTTACCACTCTGCTTATTACTTCCCTTTTTTTTCTTTTTGCACTTCCTCCTTCCCCCCCCTTTTTAATGTTCCTATTCCTATCCCCTTCATTTCTACCCCCATACTTCCATTATTAATTTGCACCCTGGTGGATTCCTCTGTCTTCAGGTTCTCCCTACATTCTACTTTAGCTTGTGGGGGGGGCAGTTTCTGCCTCCCCAATTCCTTCCACCATCCCCCCCAGCTAGTTTAACTGTTCATTAAAGTAACATTTAAACCATTCATGGAGGACTGTTTTTCCCTTCCCTGATGGATGCAGGCCATCACCCCTGTATAGGCTCTTATCCCTTCAGGTGGGTCCCTAGTCCCCAATGCAGCCAAACTCCTCCTCTTTGCACCAGACCTTCAACCATGAGTTGAAGCTCCTGGTGCAGACATCCTACTCCTTCCTCCTGTCATAGACAGGCAGCACCTCAGTGAAATACACAGAGTGTGCTACCAGTCTAAGACTTCTCTCCAGCTCCCTAGACTCCCCCAGCATTATCCCAGCTGACATCCAGCTCTGCCTTCAGTCCTGCTGGCCTAGCAATCCTCTGGATCCACTTCTCATTTCTCTGAGCTGTGTCACCATGTTGGCACCTAAATTCCCTCGCTCCCTTCTTATTTCCAAATCTATGCCCCTCACAGTTGAGTCCGCCAACAGAAGTTGCTTTCTCCTCTTGGCTCCTTGACCACCCTTCTTGGGTCTCTGCTACAGAGGACCCTCACATCTTCCCTGGTTACTACCACATGTGCCTCTGTCTGGAAGTCCTGCCCCACCAGAGTGGCATAGGAATTATGTAATGATACCGGTTGAGGACTGTGCCTCTGATTCACCAACCCTACCCATCCAAGCACACCATAGTCTAACTGTTCCTCCTCTCTGGCATCCAGTGAGGTAACAGTAGCAGACTTGGTGGTCCCTGAGTGGAGAAAGAGATCCACGAATCTCAGCCAACTCTGCTGGAGTCTAGTGACCTCCTCCCTCAACCCAGAGAGATGCATGCAGATGTGGTAGGACCGCAGCCCCCAGAAGGTCTCTCTGAAAACTACTGTCCCACAGCCACTGCACTGCACCAATTCCAGCTTTCCCAATTCCTATTTTCCCTATGTTACCAGGAAATACTTTTGTACCCTTACCCTTGATAGGGTGTTTTTAGTTTTACTCTTTTTTGTTTGCTATGGTCCTTTTTACCTTTACCCTAGATAAGTGTTTTCCCTTCTACCCCTCTTAACAAGCAGTTGCCTCTTGTCTGAAGAGGTTTCCTTTTTTCTTTGCCTCCTTATCTTTCTCTGTTTGCTCTTATTGTGGTAGCAGCACTTTCACCTTGTCCTAACCTTTTGCTACCTCACCCTAGATAAGTTGCTATTTGTGTTCCCTCGTACCTTGTTTAAATCCCTTTACACTCCTACCCTAGATAGGGTATTGCTCCTAGTCCCAGTTTTGGCCTAACTTTTACTTTTCACCCTTCCCATCAGTGAATGTTGCAAAGCAGTGAACAGGTACATTATCTTTGTCAACCAGCAGAGCCACTCCACTTCCCTGCTTCCTTCTGCAGATGCCTACTGATGCCTAAAATTCCAGTCTTACACTTGTTCCACTCCTGAGCTGTTCTTCTCACATGCTGGAACACAAACGTGTGCAGGGACATGTTATAAAAGGCTGCCTGTTATCCTTCCTGTGCAGCCCCCTTAAGGTGGTATTTCCTGTTAGACTACTGAGTTCCCAGTTGTTGGCTGTCTTGCTGCCATGTCACCCTGCCATTACTAGCTTGCAATCTGAAATCTGACTCAGTCCCACCTCTAATTATTAACTAGCTGAGGTCCCAGGCCAGACAGTTTTCACCACTTCCCCAAACTACCGGGCTAGACACAGTTCTTATATTATAGCCCCTAAATGTGGGCTACTCTGTCCGGTCTCAAATGTACCCATCACTCAACAATAAATACACCAAGTCAAACAAATTTCATGACAACTTTCCCTACCTATGTTGTCTCCAAAAAACACAATTCTTTTTGTGTCTCTCCTCTGGCTAGTGCAGGCAGATAATGCATGAAGCAGTACCTGCAGGACAATGGATCTTACATAAAAAGCCACAGTCAATCTGCAGTAAGAAATTTGACTCAGTTCTACCTCTAATTATCAACTATCTAAGGCCCTAGGCCAGACAGTTATCACCCCCCCCCCAAACTACAGGGCTAGACACGGTTCTTATAATATGGCCCCTAAATGTGACATACCCTGGCTGGTCTCATATTAACCATTCACACATTTAAGCAATAAGGCACGACAGGGTGTGGGTTATTGGGGGATTTACCCACACTTAGTGAGGTGTGTCATGAGGCGCAGCTGAGTGACTTAACCACACAAGAAGTGGGTAAATCCACCAGTAACCCACACCCTAGAGTGCCTTATTGCGATTATACAATGGACCCATGTGTAAAATACATCTAAAATATGTTTAAGTATGTTTTTTATAAATGCCATTTCTCAGCCGTAGGTTACTACAGGATATACCACGGTCATGTGGTGTGTTCTGACCAATGAGGTTACAGGATTTTCATACCCTATTGTATAATAATAAATACACCAAGTCAAACAAGTTTCACCACAACTTACCCCACCTATCTCTATGTGGTGATGAATGCCTGTGGAGAAACAAGCATACCATTGTTTCAGGCAGCAGAAGTGTCAATGAGCCTAGAGTGGTTCTTCTTTTTAATTTGCTAACTCCACTACCAGCTGACAACATATTCACAGCTGCACCACTGCAGCCCTTTTCTCTAGTGAACAGGTACAGTACAGGTGGTTTGGGGGAATATTGGAGTGCAGTAACAGCAGGACTACGTGCAGAAGGAAGCCTTTGAAGAGATTGCCCCAGGGTTGCAACATTTAACACTGGTGTTAATGAGCCTTGAGCTGCTCCACTTTTTTAAATGTGCTCATCCCTGTGTAAGCAGCATCATGCTCACAGATACACTGTCACATCCCCTTACCCTAGTGAGTGGGTCTAGCAGTGATGGTTTTGAGGACTAGGAAAGATGTCTGCTAGCTGGTAAGAGCAGGATTGTGTGCAGTGGGATGCATCTGTACAGACTTACAAACAGTTGTTGCAAGCAGCATCAGTGTTAATGAGCCTTGATCAGCTCCACTTCAGAAATATGCTCAGCCCTGTACCAGCCAATGTCATGCTCACAGCTGTGACACTGCAGTCCATTTCCCCTAGCTAGTAAGTGCAGGACAGGTTTATGGTCCCCTCTCTAGCTCTTAGCTATACCATATCCTGCCATAACATGTGACATCAGCAGAGGGCCATAAATTCAATAGCCTGCAGTACATGTTAGATTTTTTTATATTGTTTGTTTGCTGATCCTGCTATCCTTCCTGGGCTTAGCACAGTCACAGAGGATTGTATTTAGCTGCAGAAGAACAGCTGAGCAGACAAACAAATGATCAGCGCTTATAAAAGCTTTAACATGCACTGCAGGCTGTTGAATCTCCCACTGCTGTAGCCATAATTTAAGTACACTGCAGGGTATTTGGGGATTTGTAGTTACATAAAATGTCAGCTTGCTAGTCAGCAGAATCAGTCTGATACAATCTACTATACTGAAGTAAACAGTAAGTAAAAAAAAATTTTTGCACACAAAGTGCAAGTTGAGACCAGCCCACATTTGGGTATGGGGCTCTTAGTGCAGATTGTTTCCCTTTAAATACCATGATAAGAGCCATCTCTTTGCTTTGCCAAAGTCAAATGCTCAACTGGAATAGTTAATAGAAATCAGCCTTTCCCAGGAGTGCACCAGATGTGTATTGAAGTATTATCATTTCCATCCCTTCACTTGTAACATTTGTTTCCCAGAGGAATATAGTGGTAAATAATGTACTATATTCTTCTTACATTTCTCATTATCCCTGAATTGTTATTCCCTGTTCACTGGCTATTGACTGTATGCTGTCATTTATTGTTCTTTTCTCTCCAGTACATTTCAGTAACATAGTAGCGTGAAGACACAAGGGACGTAAGGTTCATGTTGTCTGTCCCTTCTGTAACAGCAGTAACTATACACAATTTAAGCATGGACACACAGCCAAACACACCAGTTGGAATGTTACCCTACTCATGTTGCAATACAATTAATGCCATTCTCCATCAAGAATGTGTTTAGTTCTTCTTTGAAAGCCTGAATGGTGCTACATCAACAACCTCACGGGATAGGCTATGCCTATGCTACATATTAACTGTTCCCTTTGTGAAGTAATGCTTTCTTATACTTCCCTTCATTTTGACCCCACCCAGTTCAAACGCATGTCCTTTAGTTCTACTTGCATTCCCCAAGTACAGATCTGTATGATAACTCTTAACTACTGGAGGGCTTTTTGAATTCTGAGCTTTCCATTGCTTAACCTTGATGCAAAATTGCCACCAAGGCAAAACTGAGTTTATATCAACCACTTTTACAGTTGTAAGAGCAGTCTAACATGGATTCTTACAGTATGAGACTCACAAATTGAAGGTGAGCAGTTCTAATACCATAAGGATGTAAGTAAGACCACTCTAACAACACTAAGTGGTCTCAGTGGCAGTATTAGTATGTTATTTATTGATCTCGATCAGTAATACAGTATATTAACATTTTTTTTAAAACTGACCCAATCATGCCCGTTTCCAGAGCAGCTGTATGTGAGACAATCTTCACAGAACAGGAGTTTCTCATGTGTAGAGGAAAAGAGCACTCCGAATGGTTGGAAGTGTTCCCTCAACCTATAATGTGTACAGTATACATGTCCTCTCTCAGTTATCTCTTTCATAGACTGAATCAGTTGAGTAGTTCAGTTCATTTCATTTTTATTTATTATACTGGGAAACCTTAATGGGCAAGGCCCTTTTTTATAAGTGCCCAGTGAAATTAATGGTCAGCAGGTTACAAATAAACATAGTGGCATTTGAGAAGGCAGGAGGCTATTACAAACAGTGTGTGCTAGAAACAGTTACATAAGTTCAGTTCTTCTTTGACCAGTCTAATCCCATAACTCCTGTCCCCTAAGCTGCTAATATGCTTGTTGGCCCAGAGTTGGACCATCTTCATCTCTTCAATATCATTTCTGTACTGGTGAATACAACTGGACCCAGTACTTTATATATGGTGTTTTGGTAGATGTTAAGCTTGATGGTAGCATTTCCACTCTATTTTGGGCTGTATTGTAAGTCTTTGCTATATTTTCACTGTCCTTTCTAATAAATTCCCTTGTTTCTGCAACTAGTGGTGCTGTTCTCACTGTTTGGTTGCATGTCCTTGAGTAAATGAGCACATCCAGTGGTTTGGTGCAGCCTTTGCTCTTTGCCATGGTGTAACAAGGCCTTGTACAGGGAGAAAATCATCTCCCTTTATCTTTGCATCCCTCAGGCATGCCGATATGACATTTGCTCTCCAGACTATGGCAGCACATTACCTGCCCAACTTCAGCTTAATGTCCACAGTTACCCCTAATACAATATAGCCTTTCCACATGGTACAGTGTCAAAAGCCTTGCTGAGGGTCAGACAGAATACTATAAAGTACAGAGCCAATATGGCCATGGAGTGGAAGCCATAAATTTCTGCAGCTCTGGGAATGTCAACTCTCTGAATTGGGTAGTAGTGCTTAAAATATTGTATTTTAGCCCTGAAAAGATTATCTGAATGGAGTGTGAATCAGCAGCTTCTCATTTGTCCAAAAAGAAAGAAAAAACTTTGAGAGAAGGAGAAAAAGGAAAAAAGGGAAGGACCAAAGCTTTTTTCCTACAGACAGTGTGAACCCTGAAAAATGAAAGAGGGTAGGACCACTTGACAAGTTTATCACACTCTTGGAAGGTATTTCAGACACAATGCCACCTGTCACAACTAGCAATACTAGAGCAAGCCTGAGAAATATTCAGAACAAAAAAAAAACTGCTGAACATTTTGGATCTAGCTTTAGTCCAGAAACCCTTTTGGAAAGTCTTCAAAAGTATTTGTTACTGGCCCTGAAATGTGGTCAGTTTCTGAGGGATGCATTTAGCCAGGTAGTCCTGGTAACCAAAAGGAGGTGGCTCCAGTGGTTTCGGAATTTTGGTCGAAGTCAAGTAAACAGTGTCAGATCTAGGATTTTACAATGGGGGGGGCAGTGGTGGGACTTAATATGCAAATTTGTTTAATCCTTTATATAATTTGCAATCATCTTGATTTACTACATTTTAAATAGAGACTGCAAAAGTAGCACATAGTTTAGAAAATATATTTTTTCTCACAACCAAATCATACTTCTTCAACAAAGTGAAATGCAGCAGCAGCAAGCAAGTAGGTTACATCAGAGGGTGCTACCGTCCCCTTCCCTCCCCCCTAGATCCACCACTGCAAGTAAAGACAGTACCCTGAAGCTTCTATCATTGCCTGTAGCAAAAAAAAAAAAAAAAGAACTTTGACATGAAAATAAGTTTTTCACAGTTCTTACTAAGCTTGATGCCAAGATTGATGGCAGACTGGACAAAAAGTGATTAAAACAATGGAACAATGTACTATGTATGTGTGTATTTGAGTTATTTTGTGACAGTACTATATTGTGCACATTATTGTGAAATAAATTATGAAAAATAATTAAATTATTATATGATAAAAAAACAATGGAAGGAAAACTCAAGAAAATAAAGCAGAAATTAAAATTTTACTGCTACAAAAGTGCAGAACTAAGATTAAAATTAGAAGCAGCAGTGGCACTAGCAACAAGTCTTATGAGGGATTCAGTAGCTACTTCAAGAAAAATTGAAGCACTAGAGAATAATCATAGGCTGCTGAATTTACATTCCATTGGGGTTCCAAACCTTGAATCAGCAACATTTAATACCTGGGACTTAATCAAATAGTTTCTAATTTCTTGCTCACCAACTACATTACACCAGTACTTATCTACCCAGTATTATTAAGGCATTTAGGATACCCCAGTGTAGAACATCAGTACAAATGGCAGCACAATCAAATAGACCAGCAAAATAATTATAACTTTTGCCTCATTATTTGATCCGAAATTAATATTAAAGTCAGCTCAGCAAAAAGGCACCTATAACTTTAAAGGTGCGAATGTTTTTGTGTATTCTGGTGTCTTTCCTGTTACCCAGGAGAGGCGTAGAAGGTTGTTTCAATATCAAGAAGAGATTTTAGACATAGGAGGGCAATTTTCTCTTTAATACCCCTGTAAAATAAAAGTTCTGATTGAAGACAACTTCACCTTTTCTTTGATGGAAAGCAGTTGAAGTGATTTATAATCATGCAAAGAGTAGCAACAGCTGCAATGGAAGATTCTGAATCCTTGGATGAAAATTATTCAGCAGAAAACTCCATGGAAACTTCATCAGTTCTGAACAGTATACAAATACAAGTTGCTCTAATGAAAAAAGATCATCCCTTCACTATGATTCCATCAACACTGGCTCCTGAGGATCAGAATTCCAAGGAAGCAATGCTTGAAACAGCCGAGACATTAATTGGCTCTCTGGCATGCCTCAGTTCTCCCTTAACAAAAGCAGATAAGTAAAGTGGGTTAAACCTTTTTCTTATTTTTCAAAAAACTCTTTGGAATTAACTTTGAAAAGATGACATCTTTTATACAGATAATCTGTTCTTTAAATTCTGGTCAGTTGATATGCCCCATTTTTGTTCAACTATTTTGTAGATAAATGAATGGTCTATATCTACTGTAATTACAGAATGAACTGATATGGAGCAACAATAGACATCAATGCAAAATGGAAAATAAGTCTTTGTTCTTCCATCATTGAACATTGATTTAACTTTTTTTTTATTTATTGTTTAGAAATGTGTGAAAATTACCAAAAATGTGGCATCACTTCAAGAGATTGTGTTTTTGCTTAGGATATCGACTCAAGGTGAAACATACTAGCGCCTGGATATTGAAAGCAGTTGCACATGGTGCAACAGGGTTGCACATGTGCAACTGCAGAGATGCACCACAGAGTGATATTCAGTGGGAGCAACTGCGCAGCACAAGTAGCAGTGCTCCAATGTGCAACAGTAATGAATGCATGCGCAAGGGCAGGGGGCAGACCCATGAATATGCGACACAGTGTGATATTCAACCCCCGACCAATGGTGCAAGTGAGGAGCAAATGCCAGTTGCGTGGAGCAGACTTGAGCCTATAAAAACAGGGAGCAAGTCGAGGAAGGCACTTGTGCCAGAGGGGAGCAGGACAATGGGAGACAGACAGGTGGTCTAAGAGGGGAAGAAGGAGATGGGGGAGTGAACTAGAAGGGGAAAGAGAAAGAGAGAGTGGGAGTGTGAGTGTCAGAGAGCCAGTGAGACAGAGAGAGAGAGAGAGAGAGTGTCTGTGGGAGTGCAACAGACAGGGAGGCCCACCGAGGGAGAGTGGGTGCCTAACACAGCCACAAGACCCAAGGAGAGTGATGCAGGCACCCACAGGGGTGGGTGACAGAGCCCACAGGCTACTGCCAGCCAGAGGCAGGGTACGCAGGAGGGGGCCCTGCCAAGTGACAGGCACTGCCCAACAGAGCCAGGGGGGGCAGATGCCCAGGGGGTGACAGGACATCAGTGGCCATGGCCAGTGCAGCATTCCAGATGGAGGTTGTAATGACGGGTGTTAGGAGGCAGGAGGCAGAGCAACGTGTCCATGGAAGGGCCCGTTGGCGGTACGTCTGGAACAGGCAGTACCGGCCCCACATCAGCTTTGAGACCCACGCTGACACTGAGATTATGGGCTGGTATCACCTGAACCAGGTGATTCTGAGGCAGCTCTGTGAGCTGTGCAGTGAGGAGATGCAGGCACCCACCCGACAGAGCCACTCCCTGACAGTGGAGACAAAGGTTACAGCTGTCATGTACCTGCTCGCCACAGGCACCTTACAGAGACAAACAGGGGACACCACAGGCATAACCCAGTTTGCCACATCACGGCTACTCACACAGTTCCTCAATGCCCTGCTGCCACACGCTGCAGAATACATCCACTTCCCCAGCATGCAGTTGGAGCATACAGCAACCATGCAGGTGTTCCACAGGGTAGCACATATGCCTGGCATGCTGGGAGTCATTGACTGCACCGATGTGGGCATCCGCATGCCACCTGGCCCAGAGGGGTAGCCTACATCAACAGAAAGGCCTACCCCAGTATCAACTGCCAGGTGGTGTGCAGTGCCATGGGGCACATAACAAATGTCTGTGCCACACACCCTGGGGGAGCACATGATGCCTTCATCTGGCACAGCTCTGCACTATGCCACAGGTTCAAGAGTGGGGACATCCCCACAGGCCACATAGTGGGTGAATTTCATGAGACCATGGGCAGCTGGGTACAGCAGGACATGGAAGGGG
The DNA here is from genome assembly GCA_016271365.2 of Neoceratodus forsteri. Lineage (NCBI taxonomy): Eukaryota > Metazoa > Chordata > Ceratodontiformes > Ceratodontidae > Neoceratodus > Neoceratodus forsteri. The sequence goes on along the minus strand of CM057455.1, from coordinate 1,546,022,588 downwards.
GTGGTCAGGGCAGGGGGGCTGGCAAGGGTGCATGGGAAGGGCATGAGGCAGAGTGACAGGGGACACCAGGCTAACCATCTTTTTCTCACTATACAGGTGATGGTGGCTACCCACTCAGGACCTGGCTGCTCACCCCACACCGGCGCCCCTCATCTCTGGCCAAAGAGCACTACCATGAGGCACACACCAGCATGTGGGACATTATTGTGCGTGTGTTCGGGATGCTGAAGGCACGGTTCAATTGCCTGGACAGGTCCGGCGGTGTCCTACAGTACAGTCCCTTGAAGGCCTGCGGCCTATTCCTGGCCTGCTGCATGCAGCACAACATGGCCATTGACCGTGGAATAGCTGTCGAGGCTGAAGAGAGGCACAGCAGTGGGGATGATGCGGATGAATAGCCAGGAGGTGGTGGGCAGCCCCCCCCGGTGGAGGGAACCCCGGCTCATGAGGATGGCATGCCAGGAGTGGGACACCATAGCACAAGAGCACTACGGTGCACACAGGTAGATGGACACACAACTATGCACAGAACTGATGCTGTGGCAAGGCACATGGCCACGCGTGGGCATAGCCATGGGCACGCACACACAGGCGTGGGTCTGGGGGGCCATGACACATGACCGCACGCAAACCCACGCAGCACTGCACACCGACTGACACACACACACACACATCCACCCACCCTCCCACACAGTGGCACAAGCCCAGGCACCAGCAGGTGGTGTGGATTAGACACAGAACACCGGCGCACATGAGCAACCAGTGCTGTGATGACATCATCATGCACACTCCACACAGTCCAGGGGCCGGGCAGGTGCACACACGGGCAGCATATGTCGCAACACACACAGCTGCCACCACTGTGTCATGCACACACACACACAATGCTCATGTGCACATAGGGTGGTGACTGCAGACAGCGGACAGGGTGGCGTGCCCATCAGGTCCACCGCACAGACACATGGCCAGCACGGACACTGGGACAGCCATGCAGTGGCCACCCAGCTGACTCAGGCTGTGCAACAGCCACAGGGGGGTCTGCGACCGCCCCCTATGGGTGGCACTGCGAGACCATGACCGGAGCCTCTCAGGGGTCTGCAGGCTCCCAAACAGGCCCCCTCCAGGCATGCCTGGGATGCCCACATCAGAGCCCGGCGCCGACACCAATGGAGTTGCCTGACGCCGGGGCCATGGGGTGGTCAGTGGACTCTGCGAGGTCTGTGGTGGTCAGCCATGCCTTGTGGCAGCCAGTGGGGAAAGGCCGACTGAGATTGCATTGGCAATGCGGTCCAGGGCTGCAGTCATGTCCTCCTGCAGGTGTTGAATAGCTTCCAGGTCCTGCACGGTGCCTCTCTCATGCTGTTCAGCTGCCTGGCATGCCTCTACATTGAGTGCCTGCACCGCAGCCATAAGCAGCACCTGTTGCTCCATGAAGGCCCGCAGCAATCAGGTGTGCTCAGTAAAGGGGTCTGTGCCCAGGGGTGCATGGGCATGGTGCTGACCCACCGGTGCTGTAAGACCACGCTGCATGGCCCAGCTCAGGTAGGTGCTACACTGTGGGGTCCTCCTGGGGTTGGGAAATGGCAGTTGACCCTGCAGTGGATGCTGCACCCAGCTGCACAATGTCTCCAGCCATCTGCTGCCACCGCCCCTCCATCACCAGTGCGCTGGCCAGCGCCTGTGCAACGGCAACACCACCCTGCGCTGCCATGCCTGTGCACTCAGCAGCACCAGGGGCAGTGGCAGGCAGCTGTTCCACCACCAACAGGCCACTGGCCATGCCGTCTGTGCTGGTGGATGGTATGGGTGTCTCCCCCATGGCAATGCCACCGCCGTACAGGACTATGGTCAGTCCGTCATCTGTGTTGGACCACACCCCGATCTATGTCTCTGCACAGAGCACACCATGGCTGGTGTCCTGCTTAAACACAGCTAGGTCCTCATCCACCACCATGCCAGGGACATCTGGTCGGATGACGGTGGCACACTTTAGCTGACTGGGCCCCCGGATGCCCGTGGAGGTAGATGGCTGTTCCTCTGGGGCTGGGCATACCCCCACAGTGGCCATGGGTACCCCTGCCACTGCATGCTGGCACACCAGTGCTGTAAGAGAACACAGATGTGTTAATGTTGCTGTGGCTGCAGGCCCCAGCCCTCCCGGAGCTCATACCTACCATGCCGGTCTGGAAGCTGCCACCTGGCATGCCCTCGACTGTGCTGTGCTGCATGGTGGTGACCACCAGCTCCTCCTACACCATGAGCTGTGGCACGGTGTGCTGGCCCCCACCCATGGCCACCCTGGTGGCCCGTATATGGCTGTCACCTTCTCCTTGATCCTGCACTTGTCGGTGCCCATCTTCTTCTTGCACTCCTGCGCAGACCGCTGGTGTCTGCCCTGCTGGTTCACGGCATCCACCACCTCCACCCAGGCTGAGGCCCTGGCCTGGGGTGTGCCGGTGGTGCCACTCAGCTGAGGGTGCTTCAGGCCCACGTCCAGTGTGGTGCCGTGCCACAGCCAGATAAGTGGGCTCCAACTACGTCTGTGCATGTCCACTGTGCCATGGGTCTGGCTGGGCTGCATGCCATGCATGGGGGGCCTTATAGCATGCCCTGTGGTGTGGCATTGCCAGGCACTGTGTGCTCTGCACATGTACACTGTGGTCCAGCCGGGGCGGGGTGCACACGGTGCATGGGTGGTGGGGCACTGGGCCCATGTTGTGGCTGTGTTGTTATGTGTGCCTGTCTGTGTTCCTGATCTAGGACTTGAGGATCAGAGGAGAGCCATGGCTGCTGGAGCTCCAGGTGGTCCACAGCAGACTGCTGTGGGTCCAGCAGTGGTGGGAGGTGGACCATCAGGGTGAGCGGTGCCTGGACCAGTGCACTGTGCACCACAGAGGGCAGGTAGGCACTGTGATGTCCCACATTGCTGTGCAGGGTGGGGGTATGACCCTGGTCCCCTGTGCCATGTGCTGTGGCAGCAGTGGTAGGCACATGGTGCAGTGTGCCTGGTGCCGCAGGGTGGCCACTGCACATGTGTGGCAGCTGTAGGTGGGGTGGGTGTGCGTCCGGCCACCATGTGTGCAGCTGCAGTTCCACTGCAGCACCATGCCACCCGTCTGCCGTTTTGCTGTCTGGTGGGCCATGGGCAGTGGATTCCAGCACTTTCTACCACTGTGGCATGCCGGGTTGGTAGCGGTGGCTGGGGTACCACTCCAGGGGCATGTGCTCTCACTGTCCACTGCACACATGGGTGGCTGGGGTGCTTTGCACTTGCACTGATCACCTGTCCTTTCCTCTTTTATAGGTGTCCGGAGGGGGTCATGCCTCCCACTGTATTGCCATCTGCTATGCCAAATTATCCTCATCACCTCTCACACCCTCGAGGTCTCAGAGCAGATGCGCCAGATCCTGCTGAGGGACAGTCAGTGGTGGCAGCGCCAGGCCAGCGTGGGCCAAGGATGACCCTGAGGACCTCCAGCCCCCTTCCTCCCTCTGACCTTCATTCACCTACCTTCCCCCTTCCACCTGTACAGGCCCCGTCCCCCCACCCTTCTCCCCTAAGCCTCCCCCCATTTTATGATGTTGTTGTTTTGTTTGTTTGTGTCTGTTAATACATTTGATACCTGTAAAATCCTTCTGTGTCCACGTCTTTTTTGCAGCTGGCGAGTGGGCCCATGCTGCAGTCGTGTGGTGCACCAGTGTCATTGGGTGGTGTGTGCATGGTGTCGGCCTGCCCCATGGGCAATGGCAGTGCTGTGGTGTGGCCCTGGGATAGCAGTTTGGGTTGTGTGGCATGTGTGTGCAGTGGGTGCCATGTGTTGGGGTGCGGCCTGTTGCTGACTGGGCAGCTGCATGCCCGTCAGTGTTTGGTGGACTGGGGTGCACACCCCTCTAGGGCAGTGCCACCTGTGTCCTGTGTCTACCACGGGTGGGCTTCACCAGCTGCAGGCTTACACACCCTGTGCAGTGGTATCCTGTGTGCTGGCTGTCTCCCTGACAGTGTTCCAGCCCAGTGCTCCGGCCCCCCTGCCTTGTCCCCCCTTCTCCCTTGCCTCTCCTCTCTCTCTCTCTCTCTCTCTCTGTCTCTCTGCTGTGCCTTAGTGCATCTTCTTCCACCCCTTGCGCATACCTGTTGCGCTGTGGCACTTCTGTGGTTGCTCCCTGGTGCACCTCTCACTGCGCCATGGTGCAGTGCCTGTGATATTCAGCTATGATGCACTGGCACATTTTGCAGTGTGAAACAGTTGAATATCACAGTCACTGCACCAATGTGCAGTTGACTTGCGCTGCACTGGGGTTGCACCTGCCTTTGGCACATTTTTGAATATCCTGCCCTATATCTAATTATTTTATTATTCTTTTTTATGATAGTCCTAAATGTTACTAAATTAATAATTAATAACTACTTGTAGTTGGATCTTTCTTCCAGTCTCTTTGGACTTGTACTGCACTATTCATTTTATATGAAATACATATAGTGTCTGCAATGTCTAATTATTAGCATTAGCACTCAACTGTATAATTATTTTACTTGATAATAACTAGCTATGGTAAAAGTGTTTTTTTTTATGCTTATGAATTTATTGTAAGGGAAGAAATACCAAAAATAAAAGTTATACAAAAAGAATACAATGACTTTAGAACAAGGACTCATTCACCCTCAGATTTTATGTATCTGTTGCATTCTATCCGTAATGGAATAGGTTTATAATGTTGTTTGTGCACCAACATTTTGTGGATTATAGTTCCATTTCACCAGGGTGAACACGCCTATTGTTACCTGCAGTTTTCCAAATGGAATTGTTGCACACATGGACTGTATCAGATCATGTTCTCACATGCTAGTGCCTCCTGAACCTAGAGATCTCTACGAAATTCTTGTGGTGTCAAACTACTTTCTAGCTAGTTTCCATTTTGAAGTTATATCAGGCATGGCTCTAGTTTTTCCATTTTCAGGAGCTGAACATGGATAACACTAATGCCATATCTGAAAGACAGGCTGTTATAAACCTGAGTCCATTAGGAATATGTTGCAATAGGTACATTTTTTGTTGAGTGAGTGCTGATCCAACTTTGTAGTATTATGATTACTCAGAATCTTGTTGACACAGATTCCTCCTGCTTGCATTTTACCTATTTAGGGTCAAAGGGACCACACTGGGGTGTCTCTATTATATGAAGTCTTAATAGAACACACTCACCACCTGGTTTCTATCTACCTCTTTAATTATCTCCTTAAAGAAGGCAATCAGGTTGGTTTGGAAGGGTATTTGTAAAAAACAAACATTGCACACAGGATAACATCCTATTCTCTTTGATGTGCTGACCATCACATCTTCTGCAATATACTTTACTAAGCATCAAAGGTTCATAAAGTTTGTAGTTACCTAGTGTAGGTCCAACCTTGCCTCTCTTTTTTTAAATATGGGTACAACATAGGGTATTTTCCATTCCTCTATCATGATCCCTGTATGTAAGCAATCCTGAAAGATACTACAAAGGGCCCTGAGCCAGAAACCCATTTTAAATCCACTGTAACCCTGTTGTACAGGCATAGTTAAGGAAGCATGGGTAAAACAGAAGTTGTACAATTTGCAAGTAGTGTTTTATTATAATCAATAACAATGAAATAAAATAAAAAAATAATGTGCAGGATAGCTCTTGATACAGGCAGTTCAAACAAGCAGACGTCTTTCATCTGAGAGTCTATTTAACATCTCCAGCTCTATCTATCTCTAAAGAAAACATTGCTCTCTTTTTATAACATTTTTTCCCTGGCAATTCCACTAAATGTACAAAGACTTTGTCAATTTCTTTCCATTTAGTAGCCTGAAGAGTACATTTGTCTTCTCAAGAGGTACACCTAATTAAGACATCCTTTCCCAGGGCTGATTTCCTGCTCATAATTCTGCAAACAAGCTTGTGTTGGTCACAATGCACCTGATGGCTAACTCCCAGTGTTCCAGATAAACCCAAATAGCTACCTGAATTCATTTCAACAGTATAATTATATGCATTTACAATCAAGAGATCTCAGTTTCACATAAAGATCCACATACTTTTGTAACAACAGAGAAGCAAGGGAAGAAATAAAGAATAGAAACAGCAAGTGAAGGAAGAGAGAAAATAGCAGAAATTGTGAGACTGTTGAAGTGTCCAATTCATAGGTGCCACAAGAAAAAATTAATTACTCAGTCAGACAGGCAAGAGATAGATAAGTGACAGAATAGGAGAGGACAGAACAGAGCCTTTATTTTAACTTTCTCTGCATAACAAATGAGCAGGGTCCTACTCAGCCTTGTCACAGACCCTTGGGTGGATATCATTCAGACCTTGGTATGTTCATAGAGTTACACCCTCTAGCTATTTACCTACAGTACATAATCTGGCATGATCAGTATTGCTTCCAGCTTGGTCTGCACATGTCCTCTATCACTCAAGCTGGTTATGGCCTCTGACATACAGGTTACCTTACTCAGTGAGTCATCATCCACCCAAAAGACCAGGGGCCTCGCTGTACTCCAAAATCTCCTTTATCCTTTTATTCCCTACAATCTTAAAAATAATTCGTCATTCTCCTTGATCTGCAGTGCAGTCCTGTCTTCCATGCCAGCCCTTGGTTGTGCAATTGTTGCCCTGCTTTCTTCCTGTAATGCCTTATACTCTGTTTCCTTAGCCCTGGTCCCAGAACTTCACCATCAACATCAGTGACATCACTAGCCTGAAATTGTCAGTATTCATCCCCCATTTTAATGACCTCCCCCTTCAGCAACCAGTGGTGTTTTTACTTAACTTGTGCTCTCCATGTATAACCTTACAGACCCAGTTCAGATTTGTGATTGAATGTGCATTGATTCATGGCTGTTGATAGTCCCACACTTATTATCATTCCTGAGTGATACTGACATGCTGTGAGATGCTGATCCTCTGTCTGAGCTCAGCTGGCTACAGACTAGTGTCAGTCTTTTTTTTGTCTTTTTTTTTTTTTTTACTCATTGTGTCACCTCCTTTCAGTCACTGAGTCCTCCAGTGAAGTCTATCACCTCCTCTCTGGTTGGCTGGCTGATTGCAGCATGAGTATGGGAGAAGGTTGGTTGGGTGGTTTAGACTGATGGTGATGGTGAATGGGGTGGTGATGGAGGGTAGACTACAACATGTGTGGCACTGGCAGTGCATAATTTTTATCTGAGGCTACAGGGCAGTACAGTACAGCTCTGCATACAGTAAATCTCCCGCGTGGGTGCAAAGAAGGTACAGCTACACACCATGTAGTGCATCTGGCAGCCAGGGTGAGCAGCGCAGCAGGGTGGGGGGCAGGTTGCACATGCATGTGCTGCATGTTGCTCCCCCAACCCTAGCAGTCTCAGGCTCTCTCTTCTCAATTAGGTGTATCATTTAATGGGGGAGGGTCTCAGGCTGCGAATAGTCTGCTTTTCATTCTGGGATTACATCTGGGGGTGGGGTGAAGAGCAATATAATTATCTGCTGCGTGGTGAGTTAGATACACAGACTGTTGTTGCTGGCTTTTAGGACAGATGTGTTATCTATGCCTGCCTGGTCATCATTCTTTCAGTACTGCTTGATTTGCACATATAAAAAGAACATTACTAATCCTTCTTCACTTCCAATCCTTATCTTAAGCTTACAAATGAAAACATTAATTGAAAAAAGAAAAACATAAGGTGGAGAAAGATAAACTGGTTAGAGAAACTAAACTTGAACTGCAGGCCTACAGCTGTGTAGTGAGCTGACCTGAGAATTCATTGAGTGTTGGAGCAGAGGGGAAGGGCCCTCCTCTGCATCATCAAGGGGCATATATAGTGGGGCAACTAAGAAACATATATAATAATTCACTAAATTATTTTAAAAATTATGATTGTAGACTTAGGAAAGTAACATACAGAAAAAGACAAAAAAGGTAGTCTTCTGGATTTGTGGTGGAGTGTGGCAGGACAGGGAGGAGAGCAGTAGGGAAGGACAAAACATACACTGAGCAGATGCATCTGCTGTGTGCTGCTGCTGTCTTGCTACTGTTGTTCATATTATAGACATTTTAGAAAATATTGTGACTCATTTGTTTCACAATTCATTAGTCATACAGCCGCTGCAAAATAAGTTCACTTAAAAAATCAGTGACCTTTAAGGCTTAGGCTGTCTGTATTCCTTCAGTTGCTACTCCTCCAGTTTTGAGCTGCATTGCCGCCTGGTGTTTGTGTGTCCAGGAAAGAGGGATTGCTTGATAGATAGATAGAGAGATAGATAGATAGATTTAGATATTGATATTAAATAAAATGACTTCTGAATGCATATACAGATATATTTTCTTTAACTATGAAAAACTAGTAATATAGCTCTGCAGAGGCAACAAATCTACTTTAGCCACATGTCTTTGTCCTGCCTGCATCAGCCTCCTTCCCTCTTCCTGGGGCTCAGCTACCTTAAAGATCTCTCATCCTTCTGTACTCCAGGTTACTTCCTCCACCTCACTAAGGGGTGTCTGCCAAGGGTTCCAAGATTGTGTCTGATATAGTCTGATAGAAGATCCTTCTTACTGGCAGCTCTGATGATCTGGAATGCCCTCACCCCTTGCCTGCAATATTCTCCCTAGTGGAGGCATCTAAATAGAGTTGAATACCTACCTTTTCAGCAGGCTTTCTGTGTTCCTTTGGGATGTTAGTTTTAATGATGGATTATTGTATTTTGCCTTCTTGTTTTAATACTCTACTTCATTTTCTCTATGTTTGTCACAATGTATTTATTTTTGTGCTGTGACTTAACTAACTGTACAGTTCTCTGAGCCTGAAGGGGATAGAGAATGATTTAAATTAAACAGAATGGCCTTGCCTACTGCCTGCCTTAGGGCATAGGCTATCTGTGTTCATTCAGTCTTGATTTCTCCAGTTTTAAGGTATGTTGCATGCTGGTGTGTCTCTTCCAAGGACAGGCTGATTGTTAGAATATTACACATACAGTATATATTTCAAATGAAGAATAAAATAACTACAGAATGCTTAAACATACCTATTTAATAACAGAATACTAATTGGTAGTCACATTGCTCTTCATATGCTCCAGCTGGCTGTCCTCCTTGTATCAGTCTCCCTTCCCTCCTCACATGCCCCAGGCAGGTGAATTGTTTGTTAATTAGACTTACATATATTTTAAATGAAGTGACTACAGAGTGTACATAACAACATAGTTTCTACAATAACACTTAGTCGCAAAGTTCTTTGTGTAAATCCACTTCAGCCAGCTGTCCAGCTTGTATCAGTCTTCATCCTACTTGCCTAAGGACACAAACTGACAGTGTTCCCTCATCTCAAATTCCTCTAGTTTTGAGCTGTGCTGCTGCCTGTTGTTTGTGCGTGGGTGTGAACTCAGTGGATAGTAGGACAGGCAGATTAGACAGACATAGATCGAAGAAAGTAATAAAAACACAGACAGTGATTCATGACATCGATTTTTTAAACAGGGCAGTCATGTGATTAGGATACAATGCTTCATCAACATCATCCTCATCTACTGCTCATGATGTGCATAAACTTGATAACCTAAACATCTTGTTACAACCATAGAAATGGCACAGTGAATGAGAAAGAAGGATTGTTTACTACTAATGTAACAATACTGATTTTAAAGAACAGTCTTCTTCCACTGAACCTGATGTGTCCCAGCCCCACTGTACTAAGTCAATTAGTGATAACCACTCCGTCCCCACTGATCTTGATAATAACAGAAAGGTCCCATCCTGCCTACTGTATGATTAATTTAAAGTACTTAACTTTATGGAAGGAAACTGTGAGCCTCTAGTCATTAGTAGTACAACAATTTTTTTGGCTGAAGCATGGAAAACAGTAATGCATTCTAGGATAATTTAGAATGCACTCTTCAGTTTGCACTCACAACGGTGCAATGGCTGACTGGTCTGCATACAAGTCCGCAACTGTACAGGGTAGGATCATGATTCAAGTCAATAATGGCAAGGGCCATGAAATTATAGAAAGAAGAGACTACTGTACGTGAGGATAGTGGCCAAAGTAACTCTACAGTTGGGGAGGCTAGGGTCACCTTTCTGTTGTCACAAGGATGAACAGAGTACTGTACTAATAAAAGAAAATGAGTACTAATAAAAACATTTTTAGGGAAACTAGATTTGATTAAAACGTTTGACACAGTTCAAGTAAATGAATTCCATCAACTGCCACATACAGTATATTTCAGCATTGCAGTTTTAAAACATTCTGATTCAGCTTGTAGTATCTTGTGTTACAGATACAATCATGCAATAAGTTAAACAAGCTAAATTTCTATCACTGTTTATCAGATGACAGTTGAGATGTTTTATGTCAGGAACAAACAAATGACCATTTGCATTAGATAATGGGTGGGATATTCAAAAGGGTTGCGCCATGCGCAATAGGGTTGCGCCTGCGCAAGACCAAAAGTGCGCCATTCTGCGATATTCAGTAGGAGGCAGTTGCGCCACCGAAAACATGCTGAGCAACAGCGCAATGAAAAAGGAATGCATGCGCAACCAGCGAGGGTGGATCCATGCATAAAAACGCCAATCACGAAATTCAATGACCTGCGCACTCGTGCGCAAAGGAGCAGAACTGCTGGAAATTGCGACTAAGCGGAAATGAGCCAAAATAAAAAGGCTCAAGGAAGCGGCGCAGAACGCTACAAGGATGCCAAGTGGGGTAGAGAGACAGACAGACAGACAGTGACAGGCTAGGGCAGGCAAGGCAAGCATTGTGGGCCATAGGCTGCAGAGAGCCAGTGGGGGTGCCGGTGCAGTGGAAGTAGCAGTCAGGACAGTGGGGTAACACAGCAACACCAGCCGGGGAAGAAGCCAGGGAGATGGACAGTGCCAGCTTCCACATGGAAACCCGTAATGGGGGGGTGAGAATGCAAGCTGCAGGGGACGAGGGCTGTGGAAGGGCCCGTCGGCAGTGCGCCCCAACAGGCAGTACCGTGCCGCATCAGCTATGAGCTGTATACAGATGTAGGGATTGTGGGCCGGTACCGCCTGAACAGGGCAATACTGAGCGGCTCTGTGAGCTGTGCAGTGATGTGATGCAGGCACCCTCGGCGAGTCACGCTTTGTCAGTGGAGACCAAGGTGACAGCCTGCATGTGCCTGCTCGCCATGGGCACCTTCCAGAGGCCGACAGGGGACACCACAGGCATCACACAGTTGGCCACGTCACGCATCCTCACCCAATTCCTCAGCGCACTGCTGCCACATGCTGCGGAGCACATCCATTTCCCCAGCACCGCAGCAGAGCGTACAGCAAACATGTGGGAGTTCCACAGGGTAGCACATATGCTTGGCGTGCTAGGGGCCATAGACTGCACCCATGTGGCCATTCACACACCACCTGGCCCTGATGGGGCAGTGTATAGGAACCGAAAGGGCTACTCCAGTGTCAACTGTCAGGTGTTGTGTGATGCCACTGGGTGAATAATCAATGTCTGTGCCACACACCCTGGTGGAGCACATGATGCCTTCATATGGCATCAGTCCACACTGTGCCATCGATTTGAGAGTGGGGACATCCCCACAGGACATCTAGTGGGTGAGTACGCATGTATGGAATGCAAACTTGGGGCAAGGGTGGGAATGCCACAGGTGCCATGGTAGTGGCACACAGGGATATGGGCAAAATGGACCTGAACAAGACCCTGATCTCCACTATCTCCACACAGGTGACAGCGGGTACCCACGCCATCCCTGGCTGCTCACACCATACCGGCGCCTCATGACCCCATCGCAGCAACGCTATAATGAGGCACATGCCGCCACATGCAACATCATAGAGTGGGTGTTTGGGATGCTCAAGGCATGCTTCCGATGCCTACACACCTCCAGCGGTGCCCTACAGTACAGCCCCCCAAAGGCCTGTGGGATATTCCTGGCCTGTTACATCCTGCACAACATGGCCAAGGACTGTGGGATAGCCATACAGGTTGAAGAGGGGGACAGCAATGGGGACGCAGTGGCGCCGGTGTTGATGGTGATGAGCAGCCTCCCCTAGGATGGTGGGATCCCCGACTGATCCGGCAGGCCCAGCTGCACTGGGACACCATCACAGAGGAGCACTATGCACAACACAGGTAAGTCAAGGGGCCATGTGCAACCAACACTGTCCAGGTGCAAACAACAGGGGAGTGGAAGGGTCCAGGCATACAAACACACCATCAGGGAGGGGTGAACACTCATATGGACACACACACACACCAGGCACAGAGTGTACATGGGCAGATGCACAGCACAGCAGAACCGACATTGCTAACACACAGCATCACCGACCACCCCCACCACCTGTACTGTCCAAGTACGTGTGTCAGATGCTGGGCACCCTTGCACCGTGGTGTACAGTACAATGCAGGCATCATCATGCACACGCACCTGTGGACAGCAGTTGTGAGGGTGTGCAGGTGGTCCGTGTGTCGGCGTGTTGAGCAGAGCACCCAGCAGTGCACTACCCACCATGACACACATTGCACACAGGGCAGCACCAGACAGGGCCCGCACTGGGAGACAGGTCAGTCATGTAGCACTGTCCCACGGCCACCACAGATGCGTGGGCGGCCCTGCCATGACCCAACAGCACTGGCAGGCTGAGCAGGGGCCACATGGGGTGGCACTGTTGGACCACCAGGGGTCCCACTGCGTGAACGTGACCTTGCCCACACAGGGGTCTGCAGCATGCTGAACATACCTGCACCAGGGGTGCTCGGGATGCCCACAGTAGAACCCGGCGTCGACAGGCCTGGTGTCGCACGATGCCGGGACCGGGGAGTGGAGCGTGAACTGTGTGGGGTGTGTGGTACAGGGTCACCTGACTGTGTGCCCAATGCGTCCACAACAGAGACCACTGCCTGGGTCAGTCTGTCAATGGCGGCGGTCACATCCATCTGCAGGTGGACCATCTCTGCACGGTCCAGAGCACACTCCCTGCTGTGCCGCTCCACAGCCACAGACAGTGCCTCCACGGACATTGCAACCCGCTTCTGCTGCTGTACTGATTCCCGCAGCAGGCGGGAGTGCTCGTCCAATGGGTACTCTGCCACAACGGCATCCTGTCCCCCAGGTTGTTGAAGGTCCTGATGCACAACACCCCTTGAGGTGGGCGCTGTTCACCAGGACCAGGAATGGGCGTATCAAAGGGCGGCGGGCATGTGCCACCACTGGACACTGTACCCCCATACCTGGTGGGTGACTGCTGCTGCTGCTGCCCCTCCAACCGCTGTGCCCCAGAGTCCACTCGTTCCACCGCTGTGGCCGCAACAGTGCCAGACACCTGCACAGCCACCAGTGCTGCCCCACCGGTGCTGACAGGCACAGCCTGGGACTGTGCTGACATGCTGGCACACAAGTTGGAACCAGCAAGGCCCAGGGGCACATGCTGGCCTGCTGTGTGTCTGTCATGGGACACACACATGTCACTGCCCATTGCAGTCCTTGCATCATCAATGGTGCAGGTACGTGCTACAGCCACAGTCACAGCGTGCTGGCATGCTTGCATGCCAGACTGCTGAGACACAGGCTGTGCACCCCCCACACCCGAATCACCGACACCAGAGTTGGCAGCACAGCGTGCATGCTGTTGCAGTGCATGCTGGCTGGTGACAGAGGTGGATGGACCCTCCTCCATGTCCAGCAGGTCATCCTCACTGCCTAGTCCCACCACCACTATCTCCTGAAGATGAGCAAGATCTGCAACAGAAAGAGAGGACATGTGAATGCATGTGAACAACCTTCCTCCCCCCCCCAACACCACCACCATGTCAAACCGTGCAGTGATGGGCTTCCACCTGTCTGGAATCCACTGCCTGGTACGCCCTCAATAGCACTGCACTGCATAGTTGCAGCCAGTCGGTCCTCAGCTGGGGTAAGCTCCACCACCGCTGGCTGGCCCCCGCCAGTGCCAGCATGTGCCGCCCTGAGGGCTGCCACCTTATCCTTCACCCTCCTGCGGTCTGTCCCAATCTTCTTCTTGCATTCCTGCATGGAGCGCTGGTGGCTTCCGTGCAGGTTCACTGCCTGGGCTACCCCCTCCCATGCAGCCGCACGGGCCTGAGGGGTGCCCCGGCTTCCACGCAGTAGTGCCTCATCCTCCAGGTAGGCCTGGAAGAGGGCCTCAGTCTCTGCCATGATGAAGTTGGGCCTCCTCCTTCGCCCACCATCCTCACCCTCACCTTATCTCTGCTCGGTCATGGCGATCTGTATGGGTGTAAGTGGACACCTGTCACTGTGCAGTCTACAGCATTATCCCATGCCCATTGTCCAGAACATCCCACAGCATGACACTCACCTCTCACCTGCAGTAACCGAATCTGTCCAGCACAGCCCACTGTCGCACTTTTATAGCGCAATGCATGCAAATTAGGAGAGGAGCAACTGTAATGAGATGCAAATCGCGCCACTGCGCCTTTGAATGGCTGATCAGATGATTTGCATGTGTCGGCTGAATATCGCGCCATTGCACTTTTCGCAAGACAGTTGAGCCGGCTGAGCCAATAGTACAGATCTGTGACTATGCGGTACACCGTGCAGCGTGCCCAGGTAGCTTCGGCGGGCGTCTGCCGGCGCTGATGACGTGCTGTGTGCGATCGGCAATTCAGGCCATGGCCACCATTGTGCCAGTGGCGCTACAGCACTGGGCACTGTATGGCGCTGTGGCACTACTGCGCAATAGTCTACGGTGGCACTGTCACGCAGGTGGTCAGTCGCGCAGGATGCGTAGACGTCAGATGGCACTGTGCGTGGCCTTGCGTCATAGACCCCTGACCTGGTGTCCGACCTTTGCCCCCTGGCGCTGTTTGGCTGCCATGTGTACGGCCCTATTGCACTGTCTGGTGTCAGTGCTATGTGGACTAACAGCGCTGTACGAACAGCGTGATTGGAACCTATGGTGGTCTATTGCGCAACATTTCCACGTGGGGTTGCCGCGCAGTGGGGTGCCATATTGCCTGTTGTAAACTTGGAAGCATGGCATGCAGGAGGGCAGTGCAATGGAGCCCCATGGAGGTGGCCAACCTGGTGGCCCTGGTAGAGCCCCACTATGGGGCACTGTATGGTGAGGTGCCCCTCACCATGGCTAGGACACAGGTCTGGCTGCAAGTGGCCAATGACCTGGTGGGGGTCACTGGGCAACGCCAGCCTGCTGAGCAGTGCTGGCACAGATACAGTGACCTCCGCAGGAGGGAGTCTGAACTGCATGAGCGGCTACGGTCACGTGCCAGGAGGGGCGTGGTGCCCAGGCCAGGTGGGTGTACCGTCTATGCACCTGTATTCTCTGTAGGGGTGTGAGTGTATATTGGTGGCTGTGCATAGGTGATGGCTCTGACATGGTTGGCTGTGTCAGTGTGTGCAGGTGTGAGATGCATGGGGCTGGCTGTGTGGGCAGGCACTCTCACTGGGGCAGGGGCAGTCTGCTTTGGAGTCACACTGATGTTTTTCTCAACATTTGTTTCCCACAGGCCGGGCTGAGAGGATGCAGGCACGTGGTGAGGAGGGCCGTGACAGGGCCCCGGTGCCAGTCGGTGGTGCAGCAAGGGGTGGGCCACAACAGCAGCAGTAGCAGCAGCAGCAGCAGCAGACACAGCTTCTTGCGGAATGCGAGTATCATTACATCATGGATGCTATTGCATGCTGGAGGGGGTGGGCATGACCACCAGCCATGCACAACACAACCATGCACGACACAGGTGACATTCATCACTGTCCAGTGTCACTGCACGTCTGTGTGTGCATCACTGGTGGTCCATGCATGCACTGGGCACATGGCTGTGTAACTGGCATCACACCACATTGCCACGTCACTTGACAGCCTTGTTTGTGCTGTGATGGACATGGGCAGTGTGTGTGTGCAGTGGTGCACATAGCTGGTGCCGCCTGTTTGTGATGGCCATGTGCATGTTCACTGTGGGTGGGTGCATACCATCACAGGTGCGGGACATTGGGCTATATGGCTTGCAGGTTGGGTGGTGTTCAGGGTTGTGGTCAGTCACAGCCATTGACTGTGTTCCCATTTTCCTAGACCTCACTGTTCTCCGGAGGATAGAGCGGGCACTGCAGCAGCTCACACAGGTGTCCTTGGACAGCACCACCATTCTCAGCAGCATCCAGCACCATGGCCTCCGGAGGAGGCATGGCCAGACACGGCGGCAACAGGTGGAGGAGGACCAGCCTGCTAGGCCTTAGGCCGGATTCCCCTTCCCACTTCACCCATCCCTCCCACCCTGCCTTCCCTCTCCAAGTTGTTCATCCCTACTCCTTGCCCACCCCTACCTTGTACCCCTACCCCCCCCTTGTATATGGTTATGGTGTTGTTGGTTTTGTAATTTACAGTTTTATAATACATTTATATTTTGATATGAATACTGTGTTGGTCTCTGATTTGCAGCTGGCTATGGTTGCTCAGTTGCAGTGGTGTGCATGCCATCTGGGGTGGTATGGTCCTGGGTATGTGTGTGTGTGTGTGTGTGTGTGTGTGTGTGTGTGTGTGTGTGTGTGTGTGTGTGTGTGTGTGCACGTGTGTGCATGGGGAGGTGTCTCCAGCATGGCAGTGACTTTCTGTTGGTCTTGCCATCTGCTGTCACCCACTGCTGGTTGCACAGGGTGGGTCTGGCTTGTATGCTTCTCTGCTACACGGGGTTGACGTGTGCCGGAGGTGATGCATGGTGTTTCCTGCAGTACCAGTCACTGCACATGGGTGGTGTCTTGGGGTCACAGTGCAGGGTGTGCTGTGCGTATGGGGGGCTGATGTGCACTGTGGTTGTCAACCCCCTGTGTGTGGTAGTCTCAGCCTGCCAGTGGTTGTGCTGGGGCGTCATGGCTCTGCTGTGCTTTGTTGGCTTGTCCCCATGGGCCAGTAGATCATCCGTCCCACCCCAGTGATGCTGTGCTTGGGGTGTGCAGGTGTCTTGTTGGTTCTGCAGTGTGTTCCTGTGCCCATGTGTGGCATGGCTGGTGGTGGGCCCCAGCCTGCCTCCCTGGTTGTGCAGTTCCATTGCTCTGCTGGGGGTGCTCTGCTTGGCTATGGCACCTCTGGACTGCTCAGCTGGGCTGCCCTTGTTGCACTATGGTGCAACCTTACTGCTCAGCTTCCCCTTCCTGGTTGCGCTATGGCGCAGTTTGTGCGATATTCAGACGTTGGCTGCTTGCGCAATTTGTTCTGCTCCATGTTTGAATATCGCGTCTGTTGCGCATATGCGCAATTGATTTGTGCTTGCTCCTGCTGTTGCGCACATTTTGGGTGCAGTTTGAATATCTGGGCCAATGTGTATAGTTGTAAACCTGATAAATGTTGTATATGCTTTACTAAAGTTGTAAAACTGGATGCTAGTGGTTTGTTATACCATCAATCAGACAATGAAAGCATTTGATATATGTGAGCCCAATGTGATTTTGTGGCACAGGCATATGAAAGTTTAATATGCAGTTGGATATGGAATAGGAAATCGTGAATCTGATTCTTATCTTAACTGGCATCGGAATGGAACTGGTGTCAGAATCAGAAGTTCCTGTAATCTGAGGGATACATAACATAACTGAACTAAATGGTTTTGTGCAACCCTATTTGATATACAAACAAGTATTTGTCAATGCCGAATGTTTGCTTGCTGGCATTAGCAGTGGAAGTGCAGGAGTTAGACAGATGCAGTATAGGAATGGCATTGAAGTATTGAACTGACACTAACTCCACCCTCACCCTGCAGAGATGGACAGTCATTGAGGTGTGCCTTTGGGTTGTCACCCATGACAGTCATGACATTTCACCTCACCCTACCCTTCAGACACTGACAAGTGTCGAGGTGTGCCTTGGGGTGTTTGGGCTTTACATTCGCCTCATTCCATAAGGAAATATGCTGAAATGGGTGCAGTATAGGAGAATGGGGTGAACTCTAGGGGCAAAGGTTCCAAGGTGCACCTCGATGCCTGTCACTGGCTGGAGGGTGGGGATGGGGGGTGCAATAGCATGATCATTACTGTCGACAATCCCAAGTCACCTCCCCGATACCTGTCAGTCCCTACAGGGTAGGGCATTATGGTAGAAAACCCTAACACCCTGGGTGTTTCCTGGTATTTTTATTCCAAGTTTTCCACATGAGCTTTTTGTGACCCCACTGCATGAACAGTGACACTATCAGTTCATTAGGCAAAAGGTGATTTTGCACAGCAACTGCGCCATTTGGTGCCACAGGTTCGAAAACACATTTTGAACAGGATGTGAAAAGTGACAGGTGTACTGTTCATGAGGAGGTATGGTAAAATGGCAATGTTGAAAATCTGGAGTGAATATTACAAATTCTCAAAGTTACAAGCATGTGTAGGAACTGCGCAATGCACCCTTGTAAAACAGTCATTTTTGGGAATTTTTTCACCAAATTTTCAACCTAGGGTTTTTGGGGGCCTACCTCATGAACCGTGACACTGTCGTTTTGTAAATCAGTCCCAAAAGGTGATTCCATGCAGTGACCATGAAATCACCTTTTGCGACCAAATAACAAAATGGCAGTGACTGAGTTCATGAGGTGGTTTCCCAGGAACCCCATGTTGAAAATTTGGTGAAAAAATTCCCCAAAATGCCCAAAATATGCACCAAAGTTGAAAAAACCCTATTTGTGCCATTATTCAGCTTACCGCCATTTCTTCAGTTCGCGGTCGGCTTTGAAGAGTGCAGACGTGTTCCCGGTCCACCGAAGATCGTCGTGTCGGACTCCAGAGGTAAGTATGGGGTGAGGTGGGGGTGTCAGGAGGTGGGGCACTCAGAGTGTGGGAGTGGGTTGGGGAAGGGGGCAAGACAGTCAGCGAAGGACCGTTTTTTCTTACAGGTGATTTTTTTTTGTCTGTTGAAAGAAGACTTAGGACTTTTGCCACACTGGGGTGGGATCCCAGCAAGACAGCTGGAAGGTTGTTTGGGGGGGGGCAGTGGAGCCGATGGGGGATTGGGCACCCCCTGTCGGCCATACAGACTGTTGCCACACTGGGGTGGGCTCCCAGCGTGGTACCTGGAAGTCTGTTGGGGGGACAGTGGAGATGATGGGGATTTGGCACCCCCATTGGCTTTACAGATGTTTGCCATGCTGGGATGGGCTCCCAGTGTGGCACCTGGAAGTTTGTTGGGGGGCAGCAGAGCCGATGGGGGATTGGGCACCCCCGTTGGCCATACAGTGTGTGTTGGGTAGGGGAGTGCATGAGCATGTTGGGGTGTGCTCCCACCGTGCTACTTTGGGCATTTGTTATGGGAGGGGACGGAGCTGCCTATGACAGCTGTTCCAGTGCAGTGCCAATGTGTTGGCACTTTGCATACTGCCAATGGCAGTATGCAAATTGCCTACACATTACCTCCACTGACTGTAGCAGTGTTTTGCTTGGAACTGCATGCCACTGCATCTGAACTGCTGCCATAGACAGCTCGGACAGTTATTGGTGTGGTGAGGCCGTGCCTGCAACAAGGAACAGGGCATTGGAAGTGAGGTGGCACACCTACGAAACTTCATATGGTGGTGCTGTGTTTCTTGCACATGCGTGCAAGCAAACATAAAAATGGATTTACTGCTGACTTACATTTCTGATGCAATCCAGCTTTCTAACAAACACAGCGTTTTGCACTACTAAATGAAAAAAACCAAAAAACACAAGTTTGTATCTTGGCATCATTGTGCCATGTCCCAATATAACCTGAAACTAGCAAGACATATGTATCAATGCCCAAAATATCATGTCAGATACTGATTTTTTGTGAAGCAAATTAAAGAGAAGTTGCTTCAAAAATATACCATTTGGCATCACATTTTTCAATATTTTCACCAGGTTTGTGAGAGGGAGATTCCTCCAGTCTCCCCCTTTTTTGGAAAAGACCCTGAATGGTGTGTGCCACCCCTCATTTCAAAATTCTGCTGATGTCCATACTTATCATGCCATCATTTTCTTCTTTAACTTCCTGTTAACTTGCTGGGATAACCACAGAGGTCTCAACCTAGACCTCTTGGCCTAGTAGCCCACAGGGAGGCATCTAATCACTGCCTTCATTATATGCCATTCTAGGACCTACCACTTAACATAAACATTCCCTCTTATTGGCACATTTACCAATATATTCACACTAGTCTCCTTAGCTTATCAAAATCAGCTGTCCTGAGATTTAGTGTCCTGGACTTTATTTATGCATGTATGTATGCATGTGTATGTATGTATGTATGTGTGTATGTATTTAGAAATTGGGAACCAGAAGAGGCACACTGAGCAAATGTTCATTTGCACAGGCAACCAGGGGGTTAACAAAGTGGGGAAGAATATACAAAGACAGCACAGCATTACACAACAGTAGCATGACAGTTATACAGTTAAGGAATTTCAATAAAAAATTAACTATACAAAGTACTGTAGTAGGAAAAAGTAGGCAAAATCTTTATTTTTACTGTGGATTTGACCAGCAGGGCATTTGTTGCCTTATTTTCTGTGTTGTCTTGTTTATAAATAATTACAAGTTCATTACAATACAGATGACACAGCAGATAAGAAAACAGTGGTGTAATACATTTATTATGTATGGTAGAACGCTGTTAACCTTAGGAAATCATCATTTCCTAAGGTTGTTATATCATCGATGTGGCCGTGAGTAATGTTGTTAACCTCTCGATGCTACATCACATCGATAGGTTAACAATGGGGATTGTTCATGGCGCGCAGACCTTTTTACACTGGAACCGATGGATGCGCAGCGGGTAAGGAAGGACTGAACGGCCATCGTGGTGACCCGCTTCAAACGAAGGAGCCATTTTCCCTTTTCTTGGGACCATACACTATAAAAACAATGTATGGTCCTTCTTTTTGACAACCAGTTACTGTTAACTATCTCAAGGTTGCTATGGCGACAAGAACTCTGAGTCATTTTAGGTTTACACGGTCGCCCTGGCAACCTCTCGACGGTTAACAGACCAGTAACCGATAGAGGACCATGCATTATCCTCTATATAATACAAGTAATTCAAGAACAATTATAAACTGTAGCATATTTTAATTTCAAAGTGGCCTATAAAACAAAATAAAAATAGTGCTTTACAAAACAACAAGATGCTGGTCAAAGAGAGATGTATGAAGTAGCTTCTTCATGTCACTTCAAACTCAACCTTGTTATAAACTCTGTTACTCAATGGCTTCCCAACTCTTCCTGCTCTCCACCGTATCATCCCCACTACTCAATAACAGATCAAGAATAACCAATAATAACCACTATTGGTTAATTCAAGAAGTGAGATTATGCAACTATAAGAGGCTGCATGTTGTTTATTTAAGCAATATACCATGACAGAGTGTGGACAATGCCAGGATTTACCCACACCTAGTGTGGTTAAGTTATGAGGCCACAGACCAAGTGAGTAAACCTCACCAGACGTGGGTAAATCCTGGCATCACCCACACCCTGGAGTGGCATATTGAGATTATACAATTTCACCTCTTTTTTGACAAAGAAAAAAAAAAGAAAAACTGTTTGCTATATTTTTTAATAATTTTTTATTGTATTTATTGCTCAACAAGAAAAGATAGTCCTTGGTTGCCAGGAATGTGTGTTGGATTTGCTAGGGCTGTGAGCTACTAATGCAGCTGTACACACAAAGAGTAAAATGCTGCTGCGGTCGTAATGCAGGGATACTGGTACACAGTAAAGTAAAATGCTGTTTGTTTTTAAAGTGAGAGTCTGAAAGTCTTGAGTTTTTTTTATGTATAGAGAGGGTCCGTGACGTATGGAGCTGCACACACAGACATACACAATAAAATGCAGTCATGTTCATCTTGAGAGAGCAAAAGGAACAGGCTACAGTCACTCAGTGTGTCTCACTTTGTGTGTTGTGAGCTAACAGGCTGCCGTGGGACAGGAAGTTGTCTGTGGTTACTGAGGTTGGTGCCTTTCCGGTGGGTCAGTGTTGGTTTAATTCAGGTGGGGGGCAAATATTTGAACTAGCTGTGTGTGTGTGTGTGGCGCTCACTTTCAAGCCTTATGGAGACCAAAGGAATGGAGTAGTGGAGATGCAGGGGGTAATGATTTTTTAAACATTTTGAATTCGGGTTCCATGACTACATTTGTTTCTGTTTCTGCTAAAAGTGACGGTCCTCATGCTGGTTATGTAAGCCAGCTGCATCAGAACTGGAGCAGAGCAGCAGTTCTGCCAGATGGCCATTTAGCGGGGATTGCCATCTTTGCCAGTCTTGAGTTTCTGATGCTTGGAGTAATTTGAGGGGGTGTTCCTGTTGTGCCTGACTGGTGGCTGGCACCTTTTTCCATGGGGTGATGTTAGGATTTGCAATGGCTAGAAGGTGCCAGCCAGCCAATAACAATCCATTATTTCTGAAGCCATTGTATAATGCTGAGTGCTTCATGGGTGCCATATTTGTCTGCATACATGTAGAAAGAAAGAATTCAAGCCACTCTACATAGGAGACTGCTACAACTCCATATACCACCAGTATGACGCTGCCTTTACTGCACCAAGTTAATAGAGCACCAGATTTCAGCGAATGTCATTTACAGTGACCTCTCTGTGCTCCCTTCCCAAGGTCTGCCCCCCCCCCCAGAGTTGTTATATTTAGTAAGGGGGTGTGGGGGTGCTGCAAACAGAGAGGTCACTTTAAGTGACAATAGCCAAAATCTGGCACTGTCTTGATGTGGCACTCAGAATACAGTGCCAAAATGTGGTGGAACCCTATGACTCACACTCAAAGATGTGAAGGATGTTGCCATCATGTTTGTAACATGCTACCAAAAAATATCTGCTGGCATTGTGCTTCTACACCTGCCTAAGTTCTTAATTAAATCTACTCAGAAATAGAAATGTGGGGAATACAGAATTCCACGGTTCAAATGATTGTGGAATGGATATTCTGCTGGTGGAATTTGGTTTGTAATCTTGAGGCTCATTCTATGAAATTCCTCCAGCTTGTAACTGGAGAATCTTTGTTCTGCAGATCTGCATTATTCTGTAGATAATCATTCTGCAAGCATTACATTGAATTTCCATGAAATCAAGTAGGCGATTTTAAATTAAAATACACCCACTTTCTTGCTAATGCCAATACATAACTACCTGTGGGTCCACCGTGGTATCTTGAGTACCAGAAGTTTCTTTTGAATATGCAGGATTTGTCCATTGTGTTCCACGGAATATTGTTCTGCAGTTCATTAGAACTGTGGATTGTATTCTACCGTGGATTTATTGACGAACATGGAGAAAAGTGACAGATTATTATTTTGTGGATATGCAACAGGGTTAATAAACAACGAAATTCATTAGCTTGTCAGAAAAATTTGATTCTGCCATCCCACACATTGCCTGAGTGATTGAAATTTGGAGATTGAAAGTGTGGCTACTAGTGAAGATTTAGAGAGGAAAATTAAAATTGATTTAAATTATGGCTGAGGGTACTACTAGCACTCTAAAGGTTTGTCTGGACTCTTCACACTGAAAGGAGGCTAGTATCCTCATGAGCGAGGTGAGTCAGAAAGCAACAGATCTTTTAAGTAGCAAACACCCGGACTATCACACCATAAAGCAAATTTGGGCTGTATAGTTACCATGACCAGTGGACTGAGGCACCACAAATAGAGCAGTGGTGTGGAGGCACTGTGGGGGAAGGGTGGTGTCAGTGCAGTTGTAGCTAACTGCTATGCAGCTGCTTGGATGTGACTGGCAATGTCCTCCCTACCATTAATGCAATTTTTTATTTTTTTTTAATTTTGTTATTTTATTACTAGTTTTTGATAACTGGGTAAGTCCCACTGGGCACGAAGCCTGTTTACAGGGGTGACCTGGGAGCACGGGGAGGTAAAATGACTTGCTCAGAGTCAAACAAAATGCAAGTTGAGCTTGTGGGACTCAAACCCAGGTCTACTTCACAGCTTATTATGCTAACCTCTGCTATACTGCCATCCTAATTTCTTGTTGTCTATGATTATTTTGATTATGTCCTGATAATTTGGATCATATCTCATATGATGTTGTTCAGCAGCATTCTAACTGTTTGAGTTGCCTGTCTAATTGTACACTATATTGTGTGTCATCATGGCACCACTCTTAGTTTACTAGGTGGCTGGCATGAGGTAAATCTTTGTCACCTGGGTAGAGCTGTGTGAAAAAACGTCCACCAGCAGAATTTGCATGAAAGTCAGACTTTCTCTTCCACAAAAGTTCAGAAATCATTTTGGCAACTTTTGCAGAAATTCTGATTTAGAATGGTGGAATAAATGTATGAACTGTGGATAAATGTATTAAACTGCAGAACACAATTCCACAGAATTGAACATTGTCAGAGGTCAGTTCTGTGGAATGTCTTTTGGCAGTTTAATACAATAATCCACAATTAATGCATTCATTCTGCAGTCCAGTGAGTCACTGAGCTGTGGAATGAATGTATGAAATCTGTGTTATGTATTGCTGTCCCCTTATTTATGTAATGTTTGCAATCCCTGGTGTCTAGTGGCACCCCCACCCTCTGATCACTGGTCCCATAATTATTTCATGTTTCTTGGGTGTCTAGTTGCACCCCCAATCCTCCAATTGCCTGCCCCATAAAAATGTAATGTTTTCCTGCTGTCTAGTGGCACCACCAACCCTCTGATTGCTGGCCCTGTAAAATTAAATGTTTCCCTGGTGTCTAGAGGCACCCCCTACCCTCTGGTCACTAGCTCTGTAATAGTTTAACATTTCCCTGGTGTCTAGTGGCATCCCCAACCCCCCAATTGCTGACCCATAAAAAAGTAATGTTTCCTGTTGCCTAGTGGCACCCCCACCCTCCAATCACAGACCCCATAAAATGTCATGGTTCTCTGGTGTCTAGTGGCACCCCACACCCTCTGATCACCAGTTGCATATTTGTTGATGTGCCTGCCTCCTCAACTAACTCAAGTGCCTGTCACAAGTTTGCAACTGCGTGCTCACTCTTCTTAGTCTTTACATCATACAATAGTCATGTCTCCTTGACTACCACACAATGAAAGTACAAAGAAGGAGTGAGTGCCCAGTTGCAAACTTATGACGGGCACTTGAGTTAGTTGAGGAGGTAGGCACATCAGTAAATACTGGGCCGGCGATCAGAGGATGGGGGTGCCACTAGACACCAAAGAAACATTACCATTTTACTTGGCTGGCAATTGGAGGGTGGAGGATATCACTAGATGCCAGAGAAATGTAAAATTTTATGGGGCCAGAGACTGGAAGGTGGGAGGTGCTACTAGACACCAGGGAAACATTACCTTCTTGTGGGGCCAGCAATCAGAGGGTGTGGGTGTAGCTAGACTCAAGGGAAACATGAAATTATTATGGGGCCTGTGATCAGAGGGTGGAGGCATTCCACAGGACACCAGGTAAAGTTTATTTTCTATACCAGGAAGGTACAGAACTGAACTGCAGAATAATTACATGAATTGTGGATTAATGAATTAGTTTCCTAGTTTATGTGTATTATTCCACAGTTCAGCAAGAAAATTCCATGGAACAGATCGAAAAGTTTACCAAACACATTTGGAAGATTTCTGATTTCACCAAAGGTGGAAGTTTGGAAAATTGCACAAAAATTGGCAAGCTTTCACAAAAGTTCTACTATAGTGGAACTCACAACTTTTGTCCAGCTCTACTCCTGGTGTCCTTCTTGCATCCTCCTGTATTCCTGCACTACCAGAACAACATTATTTTTATAAACCAGTTTTTACTCTCATCACCTAACAAACACACATTGCATGGTCTGTATGGTACATTGATGATCAGCAAGTCACATCTACCACTAATACCACAATGTGACCTTGTACAGTGTTTGTGGACAGCACCGAACCTTGCTGGAATCTGTGCACCAGTTCTTTTTTTTCAGGGTTCTCGTCATGTGTGCACCAAACTGTCTTCTCAATGTACCTGTTACTGGTGTATGGCCATAGTCAATCACTAAATATAATACATGGAGGGTATGCCAATCTTTATAGTCTGGGGAAAGATGTATTTTGTATAAGTTTAACTGGAAACTGGCACAGTCCAAATGTGCTAGTATGTCTGCTATGTTTCATGACAGGGTTCCACAGGGTGCCATGGTATAATAAGAAAAATAGACTTTGTGTGGAAAGTTTCTTTCTCTTTGTATAGTGTTGTATTGGTCATTACCTTGTTGATCTAATTTTTTTCTTTTGTGTCAGCAGGTGCTAGATAAACACAAGACTGTGAAGGAGCACCAGTTTTCCTCATGGTGGGCCATGTGACCCAGGAAGAGCTAGTGATGTAGATGTAGTACCAGCTGTAAATAGTGATCCTTCTCCACAACCTGGAGCTAGTATGAGATTATTATGGTCTTTTTTTTATTTTTATACATCGATGTCTGATGGACGTCTTTTAATTTCAGCTGTGAATGAAATGGACCTTTTGGTTATTATGTTTGACCTGATGCCACACTTAAAAAATGACTGAAATTAAATAAGTCCATTGTGCTAATATTGTTACCTCATTATGGGAGACAGGAGAAGGAGACATTAAAGGCTAAAGGTCTGTAGTATAGTAAGAGACATTCGAGTGATGGGCAACCCCAACCCCCCCAGTATGTGATGGGCATAAAACATTTAATTTGTGAACTGTTATATAAAGTATTAATTCATGCATCTAGTTTCTTGCTTACATTTTGCCTGCCTGCATGACAGTTGTTGATTACCATTTAATTTCCCATAGTTGTTATTTTGCTTTTTCAGTACATACCATTTCTGATACAAAGTTTCTTGTGCTGAATTTTCTTCTTGCCTGGGTGACTGGGTGTGTGGGTTCAGGAAAAGGCACAGGAGTATGGGGCTGAGTAACAGCAGCAACAGCAGCAGCATGGTGGCTATCAGTCTGCCTTGGTTTGGTTCTCTGGGGAAGCAGCACCCCATGGAAGAGGAGGAGGCACAGTGATATGGGCCAGATATAGAAGTAGGAGCAGCACAGTGGCTATCAGTTCTCTCGTGGGGTTCTTTGGGTCAGCAGCATGCTATGGATGAGGAGGAGGAGGAGGCATAGGGATATGGGTCAGAAGCAGCTGCAGCACAGCAGCTATCAGTTCAGTCCAGTTTGGTTCTTTGGTGCAGTAGCACCACATGGAGAAAGAGGAAGTGGCACAGGAGGATGGGCCAGATGCAGCAGCAGCAGCATAGAAGCTGTCTGTTCACTCTGGTTTAGTTCTTTGGGGCAGCAGCACCCCATGGAAGACAAAGTAGAGGCACAGGAGGATGAGCTACATGTAGCAGCAGCAGCACAGAAGCTATCAGTTCACTTGGATTTGTTTCCTTGAGGCAATGGCACCCCATGGAGGAGGAGGAGGAGGAGGCACAGGAGGATGGGCCAGATATAGCAGCACAGCAGCTGTGAAGGAGGAAGAGGAGAGACAGGAGGATGGGACAGATGAAGTAGTAGCAGAAGTATGGCAATTATCAGTTCACTTGGGTTTGGTTCTATGGGGCAGCAGCATCCCATGGAAGAGAGCAATCAAGGAAAAATGGCACAGTCACTGGATAATGAATGCAAAATAATTTATTCACTTAGCAGCATATCACAAGGAACAGAAGGAGGTACAGGAGGATGGGTCAAATGCAGCAGTAGCAGCAGGGCAGCTATCAGTTTTTTGACAAAGACCTATTGATTGAAAAGTCAGTCCATTTGAGCTAAGGAGCTCAGCTTTGTCCTCTTGTGCCTAATAAAACTGCTTGATGTATTTGCACATTACTTCAGTGTGGACAGCAATTTACTTTTGGCTGGGTGTGTTCCGTGACTTTTCCTTTCAGCTATCAGTTCACTTGGGTTTGGTTCTTTTGGGCATCAGCACCTCATGGAGGAGGAGGATACACAGGAGGATGGCCAGATGCAGAAACAGGGCAGCTATCATTTCACTTGGGTTTGATTCTTTGGGACAGCAGCAACCCATGGAGGACAAAGCACAGTTGGAAGGTTCAGATGCAGCAGCAGAGCATGGCTGAAATCAGCACATTCTGGTTTAATTTAATGGGGAAGCAACAACCCATGGAGGAGGCAGCAAAGGAGGCCAGGCCAGTTGAAGCAACAGCATCAACAATAAAGAGAGACTTGTAAATATAGGCATAAGACACAATTGTTTAGAAACACAGGTATAAATATATGTGTCCACCTCCTTCCTCTCACTTGTTGGTTAAAGACTGAAACAAAAAGAAAAAAGTGACAGAAAACCTATTACTTACCTTCAAGCTCATAATGGCTATGATTTAAACAAGGCAGAAAGTTGGGGAAAGAACCTCATTCTCTTACCAGGAGCATCATCATCAATTGAGACCCATGAAAAATAAGCATAATGAACAATTGTTTAAAAACACAGGCAAAAATAAATGCATCCAATCACCCTCTCCCTCCCCAACCCTGACTGCAATAGCAACTGCAAAGACCAAAAGTTTGACTAGTTAACTCACCTGTTGGAAAAAGATTTAAAAAAAAAAGAAAATAAAGTGGCAGAAAACATATTACCTTTACGCTCATGATGGCCATGTCCTAAACAAGACAGACACGAGGGATGAGAACATCACACCCACAGCAGGAGCATCATCATCACTGGTAGAGAGAGACCTACAAAGAAAAGCATAAAGAACAATTGCTTTACAAACACATGCCTGAGTTATGGCACTCTGCCACTGCATTAGCATTACCGCTTGCACTGCCAAGGACCCTGGTTTAGTTATGTGCCGGAGTCATCACAGGACCTCTGGATGAGGATGAATGGGCCACACAGAGGATGCTGTCTTCCTCATTAAGGGAAAAATCACATGCTACACTGCAATGCCGGCACATGTGTGAAACTGAGCAAAGGTGGTGGGCAGTGCACGCTGGTCACTGGAGCATGCTTAGCAAGGGGAGAGAGTGCACCACTAGGACTTGATGTGCACTTTAATGACATTTCTGTACAGGCACATATCTAAACCATAACATCTAGCAGTGAAGAAAAAATGTGAAAAACATGAATGTGGCAGTAGGATGCTATACCCATGACACAGGTCTATCAGAACTAACAACAGCTCCCACTTGTGCATGAAGCTAAACTCCATCTGGAGTAACTCATCCCACCTCCCAACATCTCCACCTTGGTGGGAAGCAAGGGACTTAAGGACTATGAAGGAGGAATGTAGGTCTAGGAGATGGAAGTTGATAGGGGTAGATGTTGTCAGCAGGACAGTGATGGTAGTATTGTTTTTATTTTTTCAGTTAATCTTTTTATTGAGCTTTCAGGGATACACTAGGCAAAATGTTCATAACACTAGTAATGCATGAATAGAGAGCAAAAACAGAGTTTTACAGGAGACAAGGTACATTTACTATCACATGTAAATAATCTCTACAAGGCAGCGACAATCAGAGTTCAGAAGCCATCTGTAATACATCAGTTTAGTTTAGAGCTTCATGTAAAACATAGAAACATTTGATGGCAGATAAGGACCACTTGGCCCACCTAGTCTGCTCATTTCCCTACCTGATGGATAAGCTGCAGATTCTAGTTAATCAACAGCTTACTTCCCCCTACCCCCCACTAGAATTGTCTTATGTCTGTCCCATGCATTCTTGAATTCTCCCACTGTTTCCAACTCCACAACCTCCTCAGGAAGGCTGTTCCATGCATCCACAGCCCTCTCTGTGAAAAAATACTTTCTAACATTACCTCTGAGCCGTCCCCCCATCTTAAAATTGTGCCCTCTTGTTCTTGCACAACTTTTTTTCAGAAAGATGTTACCCTCTTGTACTTTGTTAATTACCTTGAGATACTTGAAAGTTTCTATCATGCCCTCCCCCTTTCTTCAAGGTATACATATTAAGCTGCTTTGGTCTCTTCTCGTATGTTTTCTGGTGTAGACTCCGCACCATTTTAGCTGCCCTCCTCTGAAGAGCCTCCACTCTATCGATGTCTTTGCAGAGATGGGGTCTCCAGTATTGCACGCAGTACTCCAGATGGGGTCTCAGCAACTGTCTGTATAGAGGGATAACAACTTCCTGTTTTCTACTGTAGAAGCCTCTCCCTATGTGTCCCAATATCCCCTAAGCCCTCCTTACTGCCTTCTCACATTGCATGCCCACCTTTCGGTCATCTGATATAATTACTCCTAAGTCTCTTTCGATTTTTGTTGTTGTTATTATCTCACCCCCCATTGTGTACTCTTCCCCTGGGTTTTTGTTTCCCAGGTGCATTACCTTGCACTTCTTTGCATTGAATCTGAGCTGCCATATATTTGACCATTCCTCCAACCTTGCCAAGTCCCTTCTCATCCTTTCCACCCCACCTTGTGTATCAACTCTGTTGCAGATCTTTATGTTGTCTGCAAAGAGACATGCTTTTCCTTCCAGGTGCTCTGCAATGTCACTTATAAAGACATTAAAGAGGACCGGTCCCAGTACCGAACCCGGTGGTACCCTGCTAGTTACCCTCCTTTCTTCACTGTGGACTCCGTTTACTATTACCCTTTGCATCCTGTTGTCCAGCCAGTTTTTTATCCAGGCTGCCTCCTTGGGACCCACTCCAAGGCTGACTAACTTGTACATTAATCTTTTGTGTGAGACTGTGTCAAATGCCTTGCTAAAATCTAGGTAGGCCATACCCACAGCCCCTCCCTGATCTACCACTTTGGTCACACAGTTAAAGAAATCTATTAGGTTCATCTGGCATGACCTTCCTGCTGTGAAACCATGCTGCTCTGGGTCCTGTGCCCCACTGGCCTCTAGGTACTCAACAATTCTTTCCTTCAGAAGTGGTTCAATCATTTTCCCTACAACTGAGGTCAGACTAACAGGTCTGTAGTTTCCTGCCTCTGTTCTGCTCCCACTTTTGTGAAGTAGAATCACATCCACCCTCCTCCAGTCCTCGAGTACCACCCCATCCTCCCATGATTTGTTAAAGAAAGTAGTCAGTGGTGTTACTAGTTCTACCCTTAGTTCTTTTAGACTTCTGGGGTGAATCCCATCAGGCCCCATTGCTTTGTCCACCCACAGTTTTAAAAGTTCTTTCAAAACCCTTTCTTCTGTGAATGGACTGGTATCGACCCCCCTATCCAGAGTGTTTCTCTTGTTTGGTTTAGGTACCTCCCCCTCCACTTCCGTTGTGAATACTGAGCAGAAATATTCATCCAGTATCCCTTCTTTTTCACTGTCACCCTCTGCCCACATTCCTTCCCCTTTATTAAGTCTCTGTATCCCTCCCTTGGTCCTTCTTTGCTCCCTAATGTACCTATTTTTTTTTTTCATACTTCATTTTTATTAAGCACTGGTTAATAACAGTACATTATGACACTTATTCAATCATGAATATGATCAATACAATTAATATTAGGACATTTCAGCTAAATACTAAAAATTCCATATTATTATTTGTTTTAAGCACTATATACCAATTTCAGGTGTAGCGGAAGAACCTGTCACTATATAAGGTTTACATTGTACATAAAGCCACTACTACCTAGTGTAGGATTGATCCAAGATTTGCTTAGAGAAAACAACAATGGTATAGAGTGCAGATGTTTAAGTATAAAGAAAGATTAAAAATCTTTAAAAGAACCCATTCTAAAAATAATAAAAAATAAAAAATTTGATTGGTAAGCTTATTTATCATTTAGATTTTGTTCCAGATAAACATATTTCTAAAATATTGTCATCATACAGATATTTCTTCCCATATAACTGGGGCAATAGGGTATGAGGCCCATGCACTTGGGGATTTATTATATAGATTGGGATCTAATCCTCTATATTTCTTCCCCATTTGCAAGGTGCGGGCTGGTTCAAAACTCCTTACCTATGCACCAGGGAGTACTACTTTAATACTCTCAGGTTGCCCTTGATCAAAACATCCTGGTAATACATAACCCACCTGGTCCATCTGTTCACATAGACTACTGACTTATCCTGTAAATTATGGGAGATATTCTCAAATGTTCTGATTTGGTCTACAATACTCCTCCATTCGAAGACGGAGGGAGGTTCCTCTTGTAGCCATCTACTGGTTATAGCCTTATAGGCCGCTACCAGTAGTATAGACCACATTGATTTCATGTCTTTTTGTTTAAGAAACTCCGGGGGTATTCCCAGGACCAAATTCTGAGACGTTAAAGGTACATCAAGAATTAAGATATTAGAAATGTGCTGAGTGACAGATGACCAGAAGGGTTGAAGCTTCGGACAGCAATAAAATACATGCGCATGGGTTGCCACCTCTGTCCCACATGCCCTCCAACAATCTGAGGGAAGGCTAGGGTTTCTTTTGGCCTGTAGATGGGGTGTTAAGAAAAACCTTGTCCGAACTTTCCAGGTGTACTCACGCCAATTCGGGGATGAAGTGGTGGATCAGATCATCTGCCAGATCTTAGCCCATTGCGGTTGTAATAATGGGAGATGAAGATCCTGCTCCCATTTGACCTTGAGAGGCTCCAGCATGTGCTCCTGCAAGGACACCGAATATTTATATATATAGGATATTGCATGGTCACCCCCCTTAGCATTAAAAATTTGAATATATAGGGATGTATCCTCCAATATCAGAGAATGGGACTGAGTACGCCTGTACTGGGAGTTCACAAAATCTTTAATTTGAAAGTAATGTAATCTTTCTCCCTCACCCCATCTAAATTTGGACTTAGCTTCCTCAAATGATATTATGGCATTTTGCCTAATGAGCTGCCAGGGGGCATAGAGTCCCCTATTTACTTGAGTTGTATACCAGGTTGAATCCTTGGCAGGTGGAAAGTCCGGATTAGTGATAAACCACTTATATTTCCATGCGTGCTCCTTAATATTCTTCCAGGGCTGTTCCCTCCTCCATCCCTCCAAGATGGAGCGGATGCTCC
Organism: Neoceratodus forsteri; assembly: GCA_016271365.2. Taxonomy (NCBI): domain Eukaryota; kingdom Metazoa; phylum Chordata; order Ceratodontiformes; family Ceratodontidae; genus Neoceratodus; species Neoceratodus forsteri. The sequence goes on along the minus strand of CM057455.1, from coordinate 1,545,989,728 downwards.
CCTGTGCACCTGGTAGGGTCTGTTTTAATAAAGTACTTGAGAATATTATGGCAGGTAATGGATACCTTAAATCTCTAGTTAAGTCAATTTGTTTCCAATGAGCGTCACAATCCTCATTGCCCCACATCAGTGCGCATCTCATTTGCGCAGAGTTCCAGTATGTGGAAAAATTAGGAAATGCAATGCCACCCTGCGACTTAGGAAGGTGTAATGCCTGAAGCTTAAATCATGGTTTTCTACCTTGCCATATAAAAGCTGAAGACATTTGTTGCCAGGCCTTAAGGTCTCGTATAGGAATAACACATGGTATTGATTGGAAAAAATATAACAAACGTGGCAAAACATTTAATTTTATTGCCTGAGTCCTGGCATAGAATGACAGTGGAATTACATTCCACCTTTTAATGTCTTTTTTAATATTATTTATCAATGGAGTGTAATTGCTTTTAGATAATTGGCTAAGATCTACTCGTATTTGGATTCCTAAGTATTTTATTGAGGGGAGATCCCATTTAAATGGGAACTGCCTACGTAAAGGCGTAGGAACTGAGTAGTTGAATGGGAGTACTTCAGTTTTGGTTGTGTTCAGGGAGTAGTCTGATAAAGCAGAAAACCTTTCAAGCTTGTGAAAAAGGGCTGGAAGGGTCTTGGTTGGATTTGTAAGATATACCAGTATATCGTCGGCGAAAAGAGCCAACTTGTGTTCTTTATCCCCCAGATTGATACCCTCCACGTCTTCCGCCAACCTGATATATTGGGCCAGAGGTTCTATGTATAGGGCAAATGACAGGGGAGAGACTGTCAACCCTGTCTGGTCCCTCTATAGAGGGGGAAATTGTGGTAAATGTGACCATTTGAGCGTATATATGCCTCGGGGTTCGAATAGAATTTGAAAATAAGGTTAATGAATTCCTGGGGAAAATCAAAGGCAGCAAGGACCCCTCTTAAAAATTGCCAAGACACTCTGTCAAATGCTTTTTCAGCATTTAAACTTATAAGGGTCACCGAGATTTTATAATTTTGTACATGTTCAATCAGATAAATAGTGCGCCGAATGTTGTCCGAGGCCTGGTGACCTGGGATAAACCCACACTGATCCTGATGGATTAAAATGGAGACCAATTGCTTTAGTCTCTGCGACAACACAGAGGTAAACATTTTATAATCTGTGTTTAATACTGAGATAGGGTGATAGGAGCTGGGTAGAGTAGGGTCCTTACCTGCCTTTGGAATGACAGATATAATTGCTTGGTCCCAGGATGGGAGGATTTTCCCTTCAGGGCTTGGGATATTGATAAACAGTCTGGAAAGTAGGGGGATAAGTACCCCTTTGAGAGATTTATAAAATTCTCAAGTGAGGCCATCCGTCCCCGGACACCTAAGTGTTTTCAATCTCCCTATCTCTGCTTCTATTTCCTTGGTTGTTATGGGGCCGACCAGGCCTTGACCCAGATGTTTAGGCAGTTTTGGCAACTGAAGGGTTGCCAAAAAGGAATTTATTTGTTCCTCTTTCACCTGGGTCGGGGGTGGGGCTGCATATAACTGTGTGTAGTACTGAACGAAGGTGTTTGATATTTTCTCCACCGTATGACAAGGCGGATGTTGGGGAAATGGCCTGAGGGTGGATATTAGTGCTTTGGCCCTTTATTGTCTGAGACGGCCAGCCAACAATTTCAAGGAGCGAGGGCCTCCATCATAGTACTTCTGCTTTAGAAACAATAGCTTCTGCTCAATTTTATAATCTAGTATAGCATTCAGCTCTTGCTTAAGCTTTTTAATTTCTTTTGAAGTTTTGGAGTTGGTCTGGGATATCTATTGGAGCTCTAATTTTTATATCTGGGATGTCAAGGCACTTTGTTTTTGTTCCCTCTCTTGTTTGTTTCGAGCTGATAATTCAATAAATTTGTCCCTGCAAATTGCCTTGATGGTGTCCCATAAAACTGAAATATCAATCTCAGGACAGTCATTTTCCATCACAGCTTGTTTGATAATCTCTTCCAAGGTACGAATGTTGTCCTTGCTGTGAAGCAGGGAGAGGTTAAGCCTCCACATAGTGTTTTTCCTAAAATTATCTGAATCTAGTCTAGGAAAAACTGGAGCATGATATGACAAAATAAAATCACCCATCCATGTCCTGCCCGCCAACCCCAGTTGCTCTAGGGAGATTAACATATAGTCAATTGTGGTATAGCTAGAATGGACCTGTGAGAAAAAGGTGGCATGTTTAGCTGATCCATTTACAGTAAATGTTTCCATCTGTCCACAAATCCCAATTCACTAAGCAGTTTTATTAGTTCTCTTGTTTTTTTTCCCCACTGACTTAGCCCCACTCCCAGCCGCAGAAAGATCTAAATTAAAGTCTCCCCCACATACCATTGTACCTTCGGCCCATTGAGACATGAGGAGAAAGAAAGCACGGTAGGTTTTGAACTCCGTGGCTGGGGGAAAGTATACTGAGGCAAAGGTGGTGAGTTTACCATTTAGTTTCCCTTTGATCATTACATATCGCCCTTCTTATGTCTTTAATTGATCTTGACATTCAAATGGCACCCTGGGAGGAATTAATATGGCTGTTCCTCTCCTATGCCCCCACCTTAAAAGATGAAGAATAAACCTGGGAAAAGCCCAAACATTTAAACTTCTCATGTTCGTCATGTGACAAATGGGTTTCCTGAAGTAGAGAGACATCGGTTCCAGAGTGCTTCAAGTAAGATAATACCCTGGAGCGCTTAATCGGCCCAGACAGGCCATGAACATTATATGAGCATATAGTATAACCCATTATGGCTAAGTGACAGTGGTTCAGTCCCTTTGACACAAACTCTTTTTCCTGGTGCAAGGTAGTTCACTAGTACCATTTCTGCTGACCCCCCCAAAAAATTTGTAACAACAGCAACATAATATACATAATTGATCTAAACAACAAACCGTAACTGTTTGTGTGAACAGTGCACTAACATAGTCATTTTTAACTAGCTTCCAAGGTAGGAGGTCAAACAAATGTGGTGACCTCTTATCCCACCTATCAGATGGTATTGGTGGGGGGAGGAGTGCTACAGAATCCCTCAGACAAGAGGGGAACTCTTCCTGGGCCCTTGTTTTGTAGGGCTCCTTAATTATGGTTTTCACCATATATACGGCCATCATAGCTGTACTGCCTCGCCCATGGTTGGTATAAAGGTGTAAGAGCTCCTTCCACATATGCCCGCTGAATCCCCGATCCCTTCTCCTCACCTCCCACCGTCCCCAATCCCCCTCCCTCGTCCCCCCTCCCCCCGAACAAGGAGAAAAGGAAGGGGGAATTGTGCCCCTTGAACTCCCCTCTCCCGGGTGTGCCCTCTCGGTGGTGTTTACATAGACCTCACCCACAGGAAGCACATCACTAGGGGTTTTCAGTATTCGAGGTGGGTGAAAATAAAGGGATGGCAATTTTTGTGTGCTTCCATAAGCTATTGGGGGCCTTTAAGTGAGATTATCACCCTTTGAAATAATCCATTTCCCCCTCCCCAAAGGAAGAAGAAAAATAGTACATATCCTACATCTTGTGGACTTTAGTCTCCAAAGGGCAGACTAATTACATATTAACCAGGACACAAAAAGTCAAATGAGAAAATCTTTCTCCCGCTGAATCCAGGCACATGTTCGCCATCCCTCTTCATTCGGATTCAAAAAAATATATATGAATGGACCTGGTTTATAGAGGCTCACCCTATTCGGTGGTTTTAAGTTACCCCCAATCCAGTGCTCAATTCACCATCCCCACAAAATAGGTACTTCAGAGTATTTATCATGTCCATAGTTCGAGAGAGGATATGCGCCTTTCAAAGTTCTTTCATGCTATTTAGGAGAGAGACTCTCCGCGGGACAGCTGGGCTTCTCATATTCCGACTACGAACACCCTTGAGCAAAAGGAAATAAGAATAGGAGAGTCACTAGACCAATGCCTTGGGAAATTGCAGAGGAACAAAATCCTAAGCAGGTTCTTGGTCAATTGCTATATACTTTAAAGGAGGGGTAATATGAACTCAGGTGGGGCTATCTCACTATCTCCAGGCCAAAATCATGTGCCAAACATCAGGAAAATGGAAACGAGGGAAAGGGCCAGGATCATTCCAGAAATGGTGGCCAAGGTCTGAGCCTGGACGGAAAGGCGTTAGAAAACTCCACCAGGGGCATCAAAAGTCAGGGCATTGGAAGTATTTTACTTCGAGGATATTTATAGCGAAACAACAGGTAAACAATTCTCATCTAAACAGTCCGAGTACCGAAAGGAAACAGTGTTTAGAGGTATTCTCTCACCCATCTGCAGACTCAAGATCCCGTTCTGAAATTTCTGGCAGTTTCTTCATTAATTCTTTAAACTCATGTAGAGCTGGTGATATGATATTGCTGCTCACTGCCCTATTTTTCCTCGGGGGAACGATGTGCCACTCCTCTGTAGGCTCCTTTCTCTTGGGCTGGGTAGCCTTTGTAAATGCTGGAACCGCAAACCCCCGCTTTTGCAACGCTTCACCGGCCTTCTTCGGAGAATCGTATAATTCAGCTCCTTCCTTCCAGAAAACTCTCAATTTCACCAGATAAGGTGTTTGAATCTGCAGTTGTTTATTTCTAAGAAGTTTGATGAGTGGGATGTATTACATTCATTGCTTCTGTATAATAGGTGGATAATCTTCGTCAAAAAATAAACGTGAATCAAGATATTTGACCTCCTTCGCCCATGCTCGGCGGAGAACATCTTCCTTAGTACGGTAACTTCGGAATTTAATGATTATTGATCTGGGTCTGGAAGCCGGGTCTTTGGGCTTGAGGAGTAGGGCCCGGTGGGCATGCTCAATTTTCAACTTGTACCCAAGTGGTAATTCGAGTACATCTTTCAACAAGTCAGTCAGGAACTCTACCATGTCCCCTTCCTCTGTGCCTTCCTTCAGACCATAAAGGCGTAGGTTATCTCATCTGGATCAGCTTTCCAAATCTACACATTTTTGTTCTGTGTATATAGCATGGCTACAAAAGGAAAATACTGCGCGGCCTAGAGATTGCAGGCCGTCCTCCGTGTTGGAAATTCGGTCCTCAGCTTCCTGAACCCAACCCTCCACCATCGAGAGTTTCTGATTAAGCTGTTTAAATTCCACTTTATTTTCTGCTCGCATTTCTTTTAACACTTTCATTAGAGATTCATAGCGGTTTCTGGACAAATGCTCCACTTCATCATCAGTCTCGTAGTTTTTGGCGGCCATGGCGGCCCTAGATTGGCTGGAGGTGCGTGTAGGGGAACTTGGTCTCGAATCTTCACCATCCCTTTCGAATCTGGACTGCAGCATTTTAGATCTCACTCCTTGGTCTCTTTGTGAACCTCCTCCCGACATTTTTGAGGAATTTTAAGTTTCTTGTTCTGGGTTTTTTGGAGGTTGTTTGGACAGGTGAGGCAGAGAGCCAATCGTTTAGCTGTCGCTCAGTGCCGTGGTGGAACCGGAAGTCCCTAATGTACTTATAAAAGGTTTTATCCCCCTTCTTAACAGAGTTGGCTATCTTTTCCTCAGTTTCTGCCTTTGCTATTCTGACTACTTCCCTGCCTGCTTCTGCTTCAACTGATAAAGTTCTCTGTCCTGCTCATTCTGTGTTTCCTTTTTCCTGAATGCTATCCTTTTCTCCTTAACCTTCCCTTCCACCTCTTTTAAGAACCATAGTGTTTTTTTTTTCCTTCATATTGTTTTGTTGATTTGCTTCACACAAAGGCTTGTTGCCTCTGTGATGGCTGTTTTGATTATTCCCCATTGTTCCTCCACCCCTCCTTCTTGCCCGTTTGCTAGTGCTTTTCTGAGGCACTCTCTCATTTTCCCACAGTCAGCCCTCCTTAAGTCCAATACTCTTGTTTTTGTATGGCTTGACATTCAGACAGACAAGAACAGACAGTTTTAATTTGTGGTACAGTCTAGGTATGGTCCTGTTGTGGAGTATATTCATATGAGATAGTAACAGCCAGTTATTTCTTAAACACAGTAATTTATATTTGAAATCCTTCCAAACCTTAGAGTTCCTTCAAGGGGGTTTAAGCAAATCTTTGCTTTGGGGAGGCATGTTGGGCATGGCCCCTTTTTGGATATATTGTAAGTAAGGAGCCCATATCCTGTAGTATTTTGGACTAGGGATGGGAGAACCTCAAAAGGTTCTGAGGTTCTAAAAAGTTCTGATAAGCAAAAAGGTTTGGATGCTTATCTGAACCTTATCCAAACCGTTCATAACCTTTGTCATTTTATGGTGACTGTATGTGAAAAAATCATTTTAAACAGCTTTTAATCAACATATCTATAGAAAAAAGCAATTAAACCATTGTTCAGTAGTATTAAAATGCACGAGTAGTGAAATGTGATGAGAAGTGAATAATGTGACCGTGGATGTGCTTATTAGAGGATGACAATGATATGGTCCAAAGGCAGACAAGTCCCAGGTCTCTTTTTTTTTTTCAAACCAGTCCCCTGAGTCTTAATTTTTGGGGAAGGGGACAATGTGTTTGTATTGTATGTCACTAATTATGTACAGCAACAGCTCTCAGTATGAAACACATCAGGCAGAGCATCCTGCAGTACGTGAACACTAACAGAAGCATTGTACTGGACCAAGGCTTGTGAGTGATGCGATGTGATAACGGGGGTATCCCATGAGGTGGGCATATGGGGAAGGGCGCCATCCGTAACAGCGACTTCTTCCCAGCAAAACCCCTCATGCAATTGGGGGCTAGGGGCTATTTTATTGCATCCAGCCTGAACATTTATTTTTCTATGCTTTCACCCCCGACATGCACCCCCCTGGAGTTGAAATCCTTTAGTAGGGGTGTGTGGGGTGAACCCTGCCGTGAGGAATGTGGGGGCATCCCCCAACAGAAAGCATTAAAGTATATATCCCCAGCACCGTTGTCCTGTGTGCCGGGGGTGTCAGAGTGCTGAAAATGTTTTCAGCACTCAGCGTGATAACGGCAATCTCCTTTAGGTTTTAGCCATTATCACATAGAACCGATAACTGGGTGTCCTGATTCATGATGAAACTGAAGATTAAAAAAGAAAAAAAAAAACAGGGTTGCACCAAATAAAGTTGAAGTGGCGTGATTTGTGATGACCACGAATGTGATTTGCCTACTGGGTCATAATGTTGCACGCTTAATAGCGTATGACATTATGGATAAACTCCAACAGCGCTGTAGCTTACAGCAAGTGGTGCAATACCGCAAATACTACTGTACATGGTATTGCACCACTCGAAGCATCCCAGGCAGAGGATAAGACCTCTGTTGGGATGGGGTTCTGCCGAGCAGCTGCCATGGCTCAATGGACTGAGCCACTGCAGCGAGGAACCCAGGCTTGATTCCTGGCCCCAGAAACTTTTATTTTTAACAGTTTGTGTGCTACCTGAGTTAACCCCAGAGTTGAGAATCTTTATTGGGGTGGTTCAGGGGCTGGAGCTCCCAGCAAAAAAAGAGTTATGCCACATGGCAGAAATCACGCTGTATTGGCAGAGTGATTTTGCCATGCGACACAATGTCTTGTGACATTATGACCGCATGCCTGTGATTTGTCATGACGTGATGTGAGTCATGGTGGCACTGGTAGTGCTTCTCAGGGCACCAGAAACTGGATGGAACTGAGCTTCCACAAATAGCTGCCACTGAAAAAAAATTGAAATATCTATGACTGTACTTCCCTGAACTGTCTGACTGAGACACACACATGCTACAAACAATGTTTGCTCTGAGATTATAGCTACTGGATTAAGTACAGCCAGCTTGTCAGGACAAAGATTCAAGTCCATCTGCTAGTAGGGCATCATGCAGAACGTGAACACTAACAGAAGCATTTTTATGGGCCAAGGCTCTTGAGTGATGTGACATGATAACTGGGTGTCCTGATTCATGATGAAACTGAAGATTAAAAAAAAAAACAGAGTTGCACCAAAAAAAGTTGTATCTTCTGTAATCACAAAGTGTAGAACAGGTACTGTAGGTGTATTTTTGCAGGAGTTCTATGTTGGTACAATCAGAGGTAAACTTTGTTATGCAGCCTTTAGATACTTTCTTAGTAACGTCTCTTTTATGAGAACAGAACATGGTATGTGTTTAAAGAATGGATAGTTTCTTTGTAATGTCCCAAATGGGACAACAAAAACTCAAGAGTTGTAATGATGCCTGTTTTCTCTTTTTGAAGAAGACAACATTTTAAGTGTTATGTATCTCAGAGCCAAGGATAGTGTCCCTACTGGAAGGGTTTGCTACTGCTGTGATACTGTACTCCCAGAAATAAGTGGCAAATGTGAAAATCCTGACTGTGATGACCATGAACGTGAACGTGATTGTGACCGTGATGATCATGGACGTGATTCATTGTGAGGATGAGGAATTGTGTAACAGTGGGAGCGCTTCCCTGAGCTTCAGATACTGGATAGAATTGAGCTTCTTCATGACAGTGATGACCGTGAACGTGATTAATCATGAGGATGAGGAGTAATGGTACAGTGGCAGCGCTTCCCAGAGCTTCAGATACTGGATAGAATTGAGCTTCTTCATGACAGTGATGACCGTGAATGTAAACGTGATTTGTTGTGACTTGTGAGGATGAGGAATTGTGTAACAGTGGCAGTGCTTCCCTGAGCTTCAGATACTGGATGGAACTGAGCTTCTTCGTAACTGTGATGAATGTGAATGTGAACATGATTTGTCGTGAGGATGAGGAATTGTGCAACAGTAAGAGTGCTTCCCGAAGCTTAAAACACTTGATGGAACTGAGCTTCTTCATGACTGTAATGACTGTGACCATGAACATGATTCATTGTGAGGATGAGGAATCGTGTAACAGTGGCAGTGCTTCCTGGAGCTTCAGATACTGGATGGAACAGAGCTTCCAGAAATAGTTGCCAAATGTGAAATTCGTGAATGTGATGACTGTGAATGCGATTTTATTTTTTTTATTTATTCCATGTGATGTGACGGAATGCCCTGCCCACTGAACCAAAGCTTATACCCCATTGACTGAGCACAGTGGGGAAGATGACAGATGACTGACTTCTTGGGGCGGGGGTCCACACAGACAGCATGCAAGAAATGGAGCTGGTGACTGGCTGGCAGATTTTATATCATGCACATGGAATTTATTTCATACACCACCTAGGCTACAGGCCAATGCTGCAGGCACTGCTGCTACCAATAGAGAATGAGGGACCCTGCTTGGCCTAACCCTCTCTGACACAGTACTTTCCTTTCAAGGATTTTATTTTATATTTTTTATTTATTTATTCCACATAATGTGAGGGAATGCCCTGCACACTGATCCAAAGCTTATACCCCACTGAGCGAGCACAGGGGAGGAAGATGACCGATGAATAACTTCTTGGGGGAAGGGGGTCACACTATGCAAGAAGTGGTATTGGTGCACTGACAACTGGCTGGCAGATTTTATTACACACACACACACACACACACACACACACACACACACCAGAATTTATTTCACACACCACCTATGTTTTGGGAGATACTGCAGGCACTGCTGCAACCCACACAGATTCAGAGACCCTGCCAGGCCTAGCCCTCTCTGACACAGTACTTTTTCCCTTCAAGGATTTTTTTTTCATTTATTCCATGTGATGTGATGAAATGCCCTGCCCACTAAGTCAAAGTTTATACCCCACTGAGCAAGCGCAGGGAGGAAGATGACAGATGGCTGACTTCTTGGTGGGGGTGGGTCACACAGTATGCAAGAAGTGGCACTGATGCACTTATGGTGACAACTGGCTGGCCTGGCAGATTATTTATTACACATTCATACAGATTGTATACTATAAAAAAAAAAAAGAAATCATCACTGAAGTTACCGAGCACAGGCAGGAGAACTGAGAGAGCTGACTTGTTGTTGGGGGCAATTGGGCAAACAGCAAGAAGGCTAATTGGGAGTGGTATGGTATTGGGTGGCACACTGGCACAGTTCAACAGACTTCACCCCCTCTGCTTGACTGCTACCCCCCAAAAAAGTGGGCAGTCTGGCTCTGGCACTTAATGGTGAAGTCTCTCTTCAATCTCTTGTTCTTTTCTTTCTTGTCTGCAGCACTCTGTCTTCAAATTCTTTCTCACAGCAAGTTGCCCCCAGTCTCCTCCAAGTTCGTCTTCCCCTCCTCAAGTCTCGTCTCCCAACAATAACTACTCCCCTCCCCACAAAATTATTTCTGAGCGCCTCTTTGCATTAGCGCTCATAATACACACAGCTCAGTGGCTGGCTGTGGAGGCGAGAGTTGGGCTGTTCTAGTTGCCGGCTGGGGAAGGGTGGGGTGGTGCTGGGTGGGCTGGCATGGCTGGGTGGGGGATGGGGCCACTAGACTACCAGGAAATTGCAGCTGATTATCTATTTTATTATGATGGGGGGCCGCTAGACTACCAGGGATATGAAGAATAATAATAATTTAATACAGATCGGGGAGCCACTAGACTACCAGGGATATAAAAAATAAATATGAATGAAATACACATGGGGGGCCACTAGACTACCAGGGATAAAGACATCGTAATCTATTTTATCATCACCGGGGGGGGGTGTTAGACTACCAGGGATATCAACAATAATAATAATTTAATAGAGATCGGAGGGGGCCACTAGACTACCAGGGATACAGAGATCATTATCTATTTTATCATGATCAGGGGGCTGCTAGACTACCAGGGATATTGAAAACATAATTTGTTTTATTCAGATGGGGCAGAACGAAGTCACCTGAGCAAAACCCACCCTCTTTTAACTTTCTAGGGCACCCCGGGCTGAGAAAATCTACTTTTAAATCTGGCCATCTTGTCCCTAACTCGCGATGCATGATCGTGATCAAAGAATCTTGCGATCAAAGAATTTGCAGGCTTGCGATCAAAGATCATTAGCGAGCCACGAATTAAGATTTTAAAAGCTAAGAACTCTGTTTTTTTACTGATTTGGATGAAACCAAAGGCATGGCTTGATAGTCCCCTGAGTAAAACCCATCCAAGTTTTACTTCAGAAGTGACCCCTGAGCCGAGATATTTGTGTCCTGTGTACAGTTGGAAAGCAAGCATCTAGAAAAATGTGGAGGCCTAGAACTGCCCTGGGTCATTATGTCAAGCTTTTTTTCTGCTGGCAGAGCTGGACTGATTATGCAGGCCGTCTACTTTGGCAATTGTCTCTTGCTGCCCTGATACTGTCTTGTGGTCATAGAAAGGTGTATGGATTAATAGAACAGCTTGCAACTTGAGTACTGTGCACAGGTTGGAAGCCCATATATGAAAAAAGACAGAGAAACACTGAAATCTTTATGGAGGTTGGAAACACAAGTAAATGTTTAAATTTGTGATGAGTATTAGAGTGGGAAAATTATAATTTTTTTACAGTTGTAGTCTGGAATCTAGATCAAGCCAGGCATTCAGCCAACTAGATGGGCCTGGCGTCTTGTTCTTTCCATTACATTTTTTCATTTAGTGCTCCCTTGATTATGCTACATACTTGACATGTTGGAGAATTCTGTTTCCAAAAAAAGTACAACCTGTAAATCCTTCTTCTGGATCTTGTGTTTCTGCAAATTTTCGATGGAATTCCTGAGAAACAACCTGAGACAGCGTCAACCACGGCATGATGTTGTTGCATCCACATCTTGCTGTGGTGGTGGTGGTGAGACTGCTTGCTTGAATTCAATGAATACAACAGGTGGTCAAAAGACACAACCAAGATCACATAAAGAGTACATGAGAGAGTACCATGCAAGAATGAAAAATTATCCTGAAAAATACAAAGCTTATCGTGAGAAAGAAATGGAGAGGGTGAAACAGTAAAAAATGTCAATGCCTGAAGAGACTAAAGTACAGTGAAAAAGATAAGCTTCGGACGCAAAGGTATAGAGAAAATAAAAAGGCAAGTCAAGTACCTGATGGCACAGGAAAGAAGAAACGTACAAGAGTGGAAGCAGAGAAGATGAGAGCTTTATGGTGGGAAAATAAAAAGAATCAGAGAGCAAAAATGACAGCTCAAAAAAGAAGGTAGATTAATGAATGCAGACGGTTTCTGTATGCTCAGAAGAAATGTGCCAGATTGCAAACTATCACTGTGGAATCAAATGCACACAACTTGGATGCAGCTGAAATGCAGTATAACATCATGGCCTCAGATGCTTCCCCTTTGGCTAATCCACAAATAGACAGTCCACAATCAAGGATACCACAGACTCCACTTAGCAGTGATGCTGCAAAAAGAAAAGCCGTCTCACGATCACTAAAAGCAATGCCGAAAAGCCCAAATAAATTTGCTGACGTTTTCTCCGCAATGCTACTTAAGTCAACACCACGAAAGTGCAAAGCTATTGAGGAGAAATCTATATTAACGCCATCCAAAAAGAAACGGTTGGATTTTCTTGAGGAAACAAGTTTGAAAGCCACATTGGAAACAATTAAACACTCAAGACAAAAAGATTATATTTGAATCTATCGACTGCTGCACAAGTCGCTGTTGGTGAAGAAAAAGTTCAGAAAATTAGACTTACACAGAGAACTTGGATTTAGCTGGAAATTTTTGTGTGTGTACTCTGTATATAGCAATGACTACATTGAGAGGTGTAAAAAGAGGAACGATGCTTTGCCAGAATTAATAATTCTGAAGATACAGGACTTCTACCAATGTGGGGATATCTCTTGAGAACTTCCCATTGTGAAAATAATTGGGAAAACACAACTTTTACCAACGAAGGCACTGGAATAATCAGTCCTAACTACATATGGATAGTTCAAGGAAGAAAACCCAGATGTACAAATTAGTTATAGTAAATTTGTAAAACATCACCCTAAAAATGTTTGTGTCATGTCCAGACATAAGCTTTTGCAGTGCCTATGCAAGTACTGCCTGAACATAGACCTTAAACTGAACAGGATTGCTTTACAATGTGCACAGTTAAAAATACCAGACAGTGCCATAAAGCACAAGTATGAGGCTTCAACCCTTACAATGTGCTGCAGAGTTGGTGAATTTCACAATAAAAGATGCATCAACAGGGAATGTTTGCAGTGTGGCACCCAAGGCATAGAGACAAAACTGATGCCACTTTTAAATGAACACGTGACCTCTCCAGTCACCTGGAGAAAATTGCAAAATGAGGATGTCACCATGAGAAAGGAGGGGAAAGTGGCACATTCAAAGCAAATGAGAATGTGAAATAAGACTGGAGTCATCGGAGACCTAATAAAAGAACTGCAAGAAGAGCTGGAGCTATATGCTAAGTACTTAGCAAATGCAAAGTGGCAGTCACAACAATTTGATGCTATTAGAAAAAATGTATCAAATAACTGGGTAGTTTTCTGTCTGGACTTTAGAGAAAACTATAATTGCCACTACCAAGATGAAGCTCAGAGTGCACACTGGGCATTCAACCAAGCTGCAATTCACCCAGTTGTGGCCTATTATAGATGCCCTAAACCAAACTGTGGCATAAACATGCATAGTGCACTTATTTTCATTACTGATGACCGAAAGCATGACTTCCATGCTGTTCACCACTTCACAAATGTGGCAACGAAATATCTTAAAGAACGGGGGTTGCCATGGTTAAGCAAATTCATTTTTCTGATGGGGCACCAACACAGTACAAGAGCAGGGGCAACTTTGCCGATGCATCATTTGGTGTGGTGGATTGTGGTATCTTCATTGAAAAATACTTCTTTGGCAGTCAGCATGGCAAAGGACTGTGTGATGGAGAAGTGGGTGTCTTGAAAAAGAGTGCATTACTGGCAGTAAAATCACGAAAAGCCATCATTGACAGTGCCTTTGAATTATACCAATATGGCAAAAAATAGCTTACATGTCCCAAAAATGAGGAGGATCATGTGCACGTGACACGCAGTTTCTTTTTCATCAAGGAGGGCAAAATAAACAGGTGAAGACTTACTAGAACAAATGTGAAAACATTGCCAAACACACGATTGGTACACTGTGTGAAAGGAATAGATCCACATATCGTATCTGTTAAAGAGAGAAGCTGCTTCTGCCGACCATGTGTTACAAATGAAGGACAGTGCCCTAATGTATTATTCACAGAAGACTGGAGAATCTTTTGTTTGAAATATGGGACAGAGGTGACTCCACCACCTTTGACACAGTCTTCAACGCCACCAACAGCAGCACTACAGTTAAGGTTGCCATCAATGACAACATGGTCTCCAGCTCCACCACAGTCAAGGTCTCCATCTCCACGACCACCATCACCAGCTTCAATGCATGAAAGGTCTCCTTCTACACCACTACCAGCATCAGTGCAGGGCAGGTCTCCTTCTCCACCACCAGCATCAGTGCAGGAAAGTTCTCCTTTTACACTACCAGGAACACTGCAGGAATGGTCTACTTCTCCACCACAACCAGATTCACTGCAGGAAAGGTCTACTTCTCCACCTCCAGCAGCATCAACAGAGGGCAAGGCCTCCATCTCCACCACTACCCGAATCATCACCTCAGGCAATGTCTCCATCTCAACCACCACCACCACCAGTGCTGCAGGCAAGGTCTCCATCTCAGCCACCATCATTACCATCAGCAAGTTCTCAACCATCAAAGGACACATCACCCTCAGTGTAAGTACCCATGTGATTAACATTTTTGTTGAAGCCACCTGCTGGCCTCATCACCTTATCCATACAGTTTCTGGTGTGCAAGACAGCACACAATGCTAAAGTAATAATGTGACTTACTGGAGGAGATGGGTGTTTTAATCCCTGGACACATGTTCATGCATGCATTCATGTATGTGCTACTGCATGTACAACATGAGAATAAAACCTTCTTCATGCCAAATACCTGAACATGTCACCCATATCCACTATGGTGGCAGTTAATTTGGGAGTCACTTACAAGCCATTTGAATGTCCTTATGTCTTGCCATTAGATGAATTCTGGCTATTTAGATTATGGAATAGGGTATACCATTCCCCATTATTTGCCCCCCCCCCAAAGATTCAGGTGTCTTGACAATCAAAATGCTCAAGTGGATGATTTATTTATTTTATACTTTTTGCAGTGTTCTCCAGGAAGGTGATTTTGTGGCTGTTCTGTTCCAGACTGGGTGAAAGAATATGGCCTACATATACTTGGCAGAGGTTGTTTCATCCACGGATGAGGAAGTAACTGTAAAATATCTGGTCAGGAACAGAAACTGTATTTACCAGTGTCCAGATGAAGTCATGGCTGAATACTCTACCCAGCCAATCACAGACATTGTTTTCAAATTTACTGAACCTTCTCAGACGAAGTACAGTAAAGAATTGCACTATGTTCCAAATGGATTTGACAAAATAAGAAATGCCTTTGTTGGCCTTCAAGTACTTTTTAAATGATTTTCCCCAAACCCTTAGCTGTGACGTGTGCCTAAAACCTAACAGTCATTTTATCACAGCAATATTCTCATGGTTATGGTTATTCATTTAGTACATTGGATTCCATCACTCTTTTTCTGGATTTGGGACCAGGTGGTATGAGAACAGATAAGACATACCAGGCACAATTAAATACCTTGTACATAGTGTAATCAAGTGTAAATATTCTTTTTATAAGTAGCTTAATTGTCTGTGTGTGTCAGTATGACATTGCTTTATGAAGAAGTACTAGTTAGCAGTAATGTGTATGGTGAGACAGTATCATTGTGATATTGTGGTGTCCCTGTAACATACGCTAACTCTGAAAAAAAGCTGTTAAAAATAAAATTTATTTTTTTAACCACAAGATGCAGAGTTGGCTGGCTTAAATACTAACATGTAGAAAACTGCATAGCATGGTTGCTCAGGGCTATCAGAAATATTCAGGTCACAACTAAACTGTTACATTAGGAAGTTTAGCATACAATAGTGTCCTATGATAGATGGTTGTGTAAGACCACTCCCAGAAGGAATAACAAAGAAACAATGAAAGATCCATACTACAGCCCATAAATAGAAGCAGAAGTCATGGTATTATAAAAAAAATATTATTTTATTTATGTAACCATAAATTAAACAAGTAGGACACCATGTTATGAACGTAAGAGCTTTCATATTCAAACTTTCAATACATTTTTCCATAACTTATACTTCATGAACTATCTTTATATTTGGGATAGCAACAGTAGTATATGTATGTATCGTAACAGAGACATAGTCATGAGAACCAAACAGACATTTTTTTTTGCCTAGATAGTCACACTAGGTCTCTCCAGTAGCAGATTTGTACCTATATATATAGATATATAGATATATATATATATCTCTATATAGATAGATAGATAGATAGATAGATAGATAGATAGATAGATAGATAGATAGATAGATAGATAGATAGATAGATAGAGACATATAAATACAAAGTAAGCACAATTATATTAGGGTTGAGTGCAAACTTCTATGTTAAAGCCAAAACTTTGTACCTAAATAACTTAGGAACCACTGAATGGATTTGTACAAAATTTGGCATGCATAATCTCCAGGGTAGGTCCCTTGATGTGCAGAATTTTGTGCAAATGCATTATGTGGTGTGTGAGTTGGAAACTGTCAAATTCTCTTAAATTTACCATTTTTTTTTTACATTTCTTTGTCCACCTGTATCTCAGAAATGCCTTTAGGTTGTGGTCTGAAATTCTCAGGGTAGAAAGCTTATGGGTCACAGATGTGCCTTTTGAATGTTTGGTGAAAACATATTAAACCATTCTAAAGTTATTACATTTTTGATTTCCCATTATTTCCTATGGGAAAACTTATATGTACAATGAAAGTGAAAATACTTTTTGCACACTGTCATCCAGTTATTCATACTTTGCACCTTAATATCTTTGCACCCCTTCAATGGATTTGCATGACATTTAGCAAGCATAATCTCTAAAGGAAGATCCCCTGCTGTGCCAAATTTCTTGTGAATCGAATCTGTGGTTTTTGAGATACAAAGAGTCACAAAATCCTAAATTTATTAGTTTTTTTTACATTTCTTTGTCCACCTGTATCTCAGAAACAGTTTGAGGTAGTGATCTGAAATTTTCAGGGTAGAAAGCCTTTGCCTCACAGATTTTGAATCTTTGGTGAAAATATATTAATCCTTTCCAAAGTAATTAAACTTTTAATTTCCTATTAGTTCCTATGGGAAAATGTGTATGTCAGGCATGAAAGTTATAATATACGCAAGTTACGTAACTTGCACAAGATACTGTTGTATTTTGTGCAAATTACATAATTTCTGCAAAATACAACAGTATCTTGCACAAGTTTTATGTAATTTTTGCAAAATACATGTTAAACTCGAATTTGTGACCCTTAATAACTTTGGAACCATTTTACAGATTTGCACAATACTTTGCAAGCATAATCTCTATGGTAAGGTCTCCTGACATGCCAAATGTCGTGCGAAGCAGTATTGTGATTTTTGAGATATGGAGCATCAAAAATCCTAAATTTACCATTTCTTTTACATTTCTTTGTCCATCTGTATCTCAGAAACAGCCTTATGTAGTGGTCTGACATTTTCAGGGTAGAAAACCTTTGCCTCACAGATTTGCCTTTTCAACAGTATCTTGCACAAGTTATGTAATTCACGCAGATGGGAGTGCAGGGTCCGAAGGGTCCTGTGCTCCCACCATAACATAAGGATGTTGTTATACTGTCTTAATGGAGGGATGAGAACTCAGGATCCAAAGGACCCTGCAGTCCCACTGTAACATAAGG
Source organism: Neoceratodus forsteri (assembly GCA_016271365.2). Lineage (NCBI taxonomy): Eukaryota > Metazoa > Chordata > Ceratodontiformes > Ceratodontidae > Neoceratodus > Neoceratodus forsteri. Next base: position 1,545,972,018 of record CM057455.1, on the reverse strand, counting down.
ATAATGATATACTGTCTCAATGAAGAGATCCCGCTGTAAAATAAGGATTCTGTTATAGTGTTTCAAGGATACGTATGAACTATCTCAATGGAGGGATGGGACTCAAGGTCCAAAGGACCCTTCCCTCACACCATAAAATAAGGATACTATTATACTATCTGAAAAAGTAAGGAAATTAATTGCAAAAAACTTTGTTAATGCACCATTAGGGTTGAAGCATAAAAAGTAGGGAAATGTGATGTTAGGGTTCCCAAGCATAATCCTGCCCCCACCCTCAGCTTCCAACCAAAACACACCACCCTAACCTTCTGCTTCCAACCGTAAGGCCCATCTCCACTGTACTTGCAGGAATGGGGTACACTGTACTTGCAGGAACAGGTGTGAGGGGTGTGCCTCGGGTTTGTGAACCCTAATGCTTACTCCATTTCAACAGTTAATAACCTGACATGGGTACAGAATAAAAAAATGGGGTGGGCATTAGGGCTCAGAACCCCATGGCACACCTCTCACACCTGTTCCTGCATGCAGAGGAGAGGTAGGCTGTAGGATTGGAAGCTGAGGGTGGGGGTGGGGGTAGGGTCTTATGCATGGGAACCCTAAGATTGCATTTCCCTACTTTTATGCTTCAACCCTAATGGTGCATTAACTAAGTTTTTTTGCAATGAATATATATACATATATACATATATATAACAGACGAGGCATACTGATGAGTCCTGGTAGGACGAAACACGTGTCTATGTCATCTGTTAGCACCCTTTGCAAACTGTGTGAGAGGCCTTTTGGCACCATGCAATTCTGCTTAAAGTTGAACCAGCATAACATTCTGTGGTGATTTGCATATGCAGCCCATGATGCTTTGCATTGTGTGGGCATGTATGATTTTGTATTTTCTTATACATACATATATATATATATATATATATATATATATATATATATATATATATATATATCTTCATGGCAAAAACTCTATTTAATGCATTAGTTAGGGTTGTTCCACAGGGACAAAATTGAAAATTTGATGTTAGGGTTCCACCCCTTGCACCCCACCCACCCGCCCCACCAACAGGCATTAGGGTGGCGTTGAGTCATCAGTCTAACTCTCACCCCATCCCATGTCAAACAAGCTGAGGTGGTGCAGTATAGGAGAATGGGGTGAGAGTTAGGACTTACAACTAGCGACACCCTATGCTTGGTAGAGGCGGGGTGAGGGTGGGGTGCAAGGGTGGAAACTAACATCGAATTTCCTCACTTTTGTCACTGTGGAACAAGCCTAACTGATGCATTAAACAGAGTTTTTTTTGCCATGAATTTCCCTTCTTTTTGAGAATATGCACTATAAATAGTGAAGTAACAGCAACGAAAATGAGAGCGCAAATGCTAATGCACATGGTGACGCAAACATAAATGATAACACAAAGGTAATACAAACACAAGAGCAAACATTAATGAAAACAGAAAAGCAAATGCGTACAGAAATGCGAACCATAATGTACATGGGTATGGTAACATAATTGGAAATGCAGGCACTTACGGTTACAGCAATAATGACACCAAAGGAAACACAAACAGAAATGCAAACGGAAATGGAAGCGCGTATGCAAACAAAAATGGAAATGCATCTGGTGATGCAAAAGGAAACGCAAACAAAAACAGTAACGGAAATGCAAATGTTAACAGTTACACAAATGCAAGCGCAAATGAAAATGCAAAGGGCAACGCACACAGTGGTGTAGACAGAAACGGTAATGCAAATGGAAATGGAAATGCAAGTGCATACGTAAACACTGGTAACATGACCGGTCACTGTACCACAATAGGAAACATAAATGTTAATGGTAACAGCAATGATGACACCAAAGAAAACGCAAATGTAAGCACGTATGCAAACGCAAATGGTAATGCACAGGGTGATGCAAAATGAAATGCAAACAGAAACAATAATGGGAATGCAAATGTTAACAGTAATGCAAATGCAAGCAAAAACAAAAGGCTAAGGGTAATGCACATGATGGTGTACACAGAAACAGTAACACAAACGGAAACACAAGCACATACGGAAATGCAACTGGTAACGTGCACGGTCATGGTACCACAATAGAAAATGCAAATGCTAATGGTAACAGCAATGATGACGCCAAAGAAAATGCAAACGCAAATGGAAGTATGTACACAAACACAAATGGTAATGCACACAGTGATGCAAAATGAAATGCAAACAAAAACAGAAATGGGAACGCAAATGTTAACAGTAACACAAACGCGAGTGCAAACAAAAATGCAAAGGGTAACGCACACGGTGGCATACACTGGAACAGTAACACAAACACAAATGCAAGTGCGTACGGAAATGCAAATGGTAATGTGCACGGTCAAGGTACTGCAATAGGAAACGCAAATGCTAACAGTAACAGCAACGATGATGCCAAAGGAAAAGGAAATGCAAACGGAAGCGCCTATGAAAATGCAAATGGTAATGCACACGGTGATGCAAAATGAAACACAAACAGAAACAGTAATGGAAATGCAAATGGTAACAGTAACGCAAATGCAAGCGCAAATAAACGCAGAGGGTAACGCACATGGTGCGTGAGCGGGAACGCTAATGCAAACGGTTACAGAAACGCAAGTGGGAACGCTTAACTGACAGTAACGAAAGCGCACACCCTTTTTTCATCCACACCCACATAGAGAAACACAGTGAATACAAAGAATGTATGCATAATAATGGGCCTCGGAGCAGAAAATGAGCACTTGGAATACTAAATTGCTTATATCTCAGGAACCTTATGACGTAGTAAAAAAAATTAAATTTCATATAACTTATGACTTTCCTGGCTAGTTTTACACTTAGCCCCCTAGTGGAGGGCTAAGCATTTTTCCAATGAAAAATCTGTATCTTGAAGCGTTTCCGAGATTCGGGCCCCAAAAGGTACGGCAGACGCTGTAATGTTAGTCTATGCGAAAAAGTGTCAACTTTGGAGTACCATAACTTTACATCCCTGTAATATTTTGTCACCAAACTACCAAAAGGCACATCTGTGGGATGTTGGCTTTCTTCCCTCCAAAGTTCAGCCCAAAAGACCAAACTGTTATTTTGCAGCAGAGTGGCAAAGAATTCCTGTTATTTTGGCCATAGTGTCACAAAGTAGTGTCGCAAATCATAACATTTTCACAAAAAAAAATCACAAAAGTGTCACAAGTACGACACTACTTTGCGACACTAGAGCTTACAAAAATTTCAAAAATGTATTTCTGGGGTGTTTAACCCCCACAAAAAAAGATATGGCTAGCATCCTCAGCATCCGACTAGGTGACCACAAAAAGAATTGCATCCCTACAGGGTCCCAAATGTAAATGCCAAGTATTTCTGTGACCAATAACTTAAAAAAATGGCTGACTCACGACACTACAGGGGTCATTTGTGACACTAAAAACTACATTTGCAACACTGTTGAACTTTTTGTTAACTTTTCCCATTGACTATAATGGGAAACTTGTTTTTTTGAATAACTTTCTAACTGTTTAATATTTTTTCACGAAATTTTTGAAAGGCACACCAGGGACCCTGGCCGCTTGTTCCCTGAAGTTTTCTGGACCAGTCGTGCAAACCATGCGACCTGTAGGCATGAGCAAAGAATGCACAAAAAAGCATAAATGCACTATGGAATTTTGCTTTATAACTCTGCAAGCGTATATCTGACCATTACAAAACTTGGCAGATCCAGAGATCTATGGTACCGCTCTGTGTCTGCCAAATGTCAGGCAAATCCATCATACAGTGACAAAGTTATTAAGATGCAAAATTTCACACTTTAACTTTAAATGGGGGTACTCAACCCTAACTATAGAGTCAACTTCTTCCTCTGTTTCCCAAAGGGTAAAAAAGAAATGCAAGCAGCACAAGTCAAGCACACAGAATCTGATGCAGTACAATGCAGCCTACAGAAGCTGTTGCTCCTTCTCTGTCCAGATTTCTCTGCGTAGCTCTAAGGTGGACCACGTGGGTTGCTAAAGCAGCAACCCAATCAGGTGCCACTTTAGAGAAACAGACAGCTCAGCCATCCAGTGAGTAACCAAAGTCTTGTCTCTAGTCCCTCCTGTGGGTTCCTCCTGCTCTGGCACTTCTCACGCTGCATTTCCCATGATACAACAGCTGTCCGAACAGATCCGAATGGCCAAAACTGTTCTGAAGCCATTCATTTATGAACACTTTAGCATGTTCAGGTCAATTCGTATTTAGGATGAACCGGTTTGCCCATCCCTATTTTGGACTAGATTTATTCACAAAATGTGAGAGTCTGGAGAACAGGCTATTTTTTCCATGGCTTGGGACCATTCTGAGATAGATGGGATCTCCTGTGACCTCCATCTCTTCACAATTATCTTTCTGACCTCAACTGAGGGTTGTATTAACCAGAGTTTATGAGATTGCTTCTGTGGGTTTAGTGGGGGTAGTTAGTCCCAAAAGTAGCAGATCTGGGGATGGAGGGATATGTATCTGCAGGATCTCTGAGCACCTTTTGATGACTTTTCCCATAGTAGTAGTATGAGGGAGCAGTTCCAAAATAATATGCAGGAGATCTGCCCCTGGTGCCCCACATCACCAACAGTTATCCTGTTGCAACAGACCCATGACTTTGAGTTACATCAGGGTTCTATATTATAAATGTTGGGTTTTATTCTGGATCATAAAGCTACGTGGCTCCTCACATGCCTTGTGAGCAGATATCTAACATAGGTGCCAGTCATCTTTTGATATGGATATATTTAACATGTTCTGCCACTTAACTTTGGCTGGTAGAGAGGGGGGTCAGGTACCGATCCCCATAACACCTTGTAGATGTGGCTGCTACGCCTGTGGGGTCCTTTAGCCAGCACCCTAATGGAAGGTCTCTAAGTTTCTTCTTCCTCCCCTTTAGATGGGTTGCACATCTGGAGCAATGGAGCCCTTCTATTATTATTTTTTATATTAGCTTCTTACCTGAAGGAATTTCCAAAAATCACTCTTACTGCAGGTAGATTATACCTCTCTGGTTATGTTGCATATGAGTCTAGGTCTGACCAATCTGGCATTAACACATCCTGTATCCTATTTATATTCCTTCTGTGCCATGTTTTCCAGTAGAAGGGGCTGTTGATGATATACCATCCAGAGTTATTCCACAGGTATCTGTGGTGTCTTGGGTCTAGGCAAGAGTTTGTGAGGTACCCCACCTTCTGCCATGCCATATGTGCAGTTATGATTGTGAGTCACCTCTGGAACTGTCTCAGAAGTGCACAGCTCAGGTTGCCATTGAGTGGGCCCCCAGAAGTATATTTTGTTCTGTGCTACACCACACTGGGGTGTTCGGGCCAGGCTCTTGAAAGCCTTGACAAGTTTTGGCTACCTGGATTGCATAGGCGTACCATTGGAAATGTGGCAGGTGCCAATCCCCTCTATTCCAGGGAGCTCAGAGCTTAGCTCTGCTCTATCTAGGGGTAGATGTTCCCACATAAATTTCCCCATCAGACTGTTCAATTTTTTAAACCAGTTTTCTGGAATTAACACTGGGAGGTGTGACAGAAGGTAGACATCTTTTGGAGCAAATAACATCCTAATGGCAGCTATTTTCCTCACCATTGTAAGGTTCAGGTACTTCCATCTGTCCGCCTCCATCTGAACATGACTAAATAAGGGGTTAGGATTAGAGGAAACCTGAATATGAAGGTCTGGGGTGATCTACATGCCTAAATATTTTATTCCCTTGGCCAACCATGCTAAGTCTGTGCTTGCTATCAAGTTTGGAGAGACAAGCCTATATAAGGGGTGAACTTCAGATTTACTGATATTGGTTTTCAACCCTGAAAAGTCTGCATATTCCCTAAGTAGAGCCATCACCTGTGAGATACTTGAGGATAGTCAAAAAGTAGAAAGAAGCTAGCCACTCCATGAAAGTTCGGTATTTTCTTAAATTTATTTTTCTTTTTTCTTTATTCCAAAAAGATCCTCATACACCAATATTTCACCAGATATGGCTTCTTCAGGGTGGGGATCTAATATTAAACATAATTGTAAAGTATTTTTTTATAATAATTTTCCATAATGCACTCATATTTTTAACTCTAACTAAATTTAAAAGTTCTGTTATTTTTTTCATACCACTAGAGGGCAGGTGCTCTCTATCACATTTTGAATGCTATGTCATGCTCTTACTATCATAATCCTCAAATTTAGAAATTCTGACTATATGCAATAATGTTCCTAGACAACATAATGCTAAGGCAGATATACACTGCTGGGTAACATCCTAAGACAAACCTGACATTCAGCTATGTATTTAGTTCATACACATCTTTACATCTGACTCAACACTTTTGGTTATAGTTAAATTACTTTCTATTACTTCCTTCATATATATTTTTAAGCAGTATTGTGAATGTAATCATGTTAATCAAATAAAGCTCCATATAAAGTATGTGTTTAGCTAAACAAGGCACCGTCTGATTTCATTATTCAACTCTGTGAGACAGTTTAAGATTTATCATTTTTTTCTATGCATATATCTGTATTCTTTAGCTATACATAATCTTGTTTCACATACCTTTATCCTATAGTACGTTACTGTGAAATGTCTGATAAATTCTGGCTGCTGTGCAATTCTGGAATACTGTCTATGTAGTCAAAGAAAGATTATTTGTATGACCCTTCAGTCAATTAGTTGGTTCTTAGGTAACCCAGTGTGCTTATTTAGGTAGTATAAAAACCTGACCTGTTTTAGAATTAATCAGTCTTAATTTCATCTTTAAAAAATAAGTGCAGTCTCTCCTGTTATAGTGCTGAAACAAGTGGATATGGCAAAATGTTAATTTCCTTATGTTTTATACACTTTGGTATCAGAAAATGCTGGCTGGAGTTTACTCACTTCATACTTTCTTGAACAGCTTGCAATTGAGCAGTGCTGTGCAGAATGTGGCATTCCATTGGCAGAATTAGTGTGGAATAACCATTCTGCTGGCAGAATTTTTGCTGGAATTTAACTGGTTCTTCAGCAGAATTCTGCCTACTGAAAAGCATTTTTTCTGCTGAAAATTATTCCACAACACTTTCCACAGAAAATATTGAGATCTGCAGAATAATATTAGCGGAACAGCATTTTTCCCATGAAAAATCATTCTGCAATTATTTTCTACCACGGAATTCCACTATTCCGTTTGTGGCGAAATATGGTGGAATTTTGAAAATTCTGCAGACTTTCACTCTGCTGGAATTTGAAAATTCCACACAGCACTATAATTGAGTTAATCAGTCTCATCTTCTTCTTTTAAATTAGATATACTCCTTCCTACTATAGTGCTGAAACAGGTGGCTATAACAGAACATTAGTTTCCTTATGTTTTATATGTTTTAATGCCATATAATGTTAAATGGTGTTTATTCACTTAGCACTTTTGTTTTAACAGCTTGGAATTTCATTAGTTTGTTTATCCTGAGAAGTGTGTCCTAAGCTAGGTGACAAGGTACAAAAGTTTTTTTTTTTTAGTTTTCAGACTGCATGGTAATATTAGTTACATTACAATGTGTAGCCATAGTTTAAACAGTTAGACTAGGTTTGCTGGCAAAGGCACCTTGCTTCACCTGAGCTCTTTTCTTCTAGTTATGCTTGTAAGGACAGAGCAAGGAACAACATTATCAGAGCAAGGAAAAGGATTAAGGTTTCTTTTGGTTAGGCAGATTTACTGTGTATTACTATTTTCTTTTGTGCTTACAAGTTTTGTTACTCTTTTTTGCTTAAATGTTACTGCTTTATTGTTCTCTGATTCAAATTGCTGTTGCAGGGTATACTTTCTATTGCATTGTTATATGGTATGCCTACAGGTTTGTTACTGTTTTTGGCCTTACAGATTACTGCTGTGATTTTCTCTGATTCAAATTGTTTTTTGCAAGGTATATCTTCTGTTAAAGTGTTCTTCAGGTTGTGCTTACAGGCTTTGTTACTTTTTTACTAATTTATTTTTCTCTGTAGCAAAGTGTTTTTTTGCAGGGTATATCTTCTGTGAAATTGTTACAGGTGGTGCTTACAGGTTTTACAGTTTTATCTATCATTAGACTAAGCTTTCAGGGCTAATTACAGGAGCACATATGAGATACAGACTGAGGGATAGCGACTGAATTTGTTGTTGGTTGATTGTTTCTGCTCTTACCTCCTTGTTTCTTTCATCCATGGTCCTTCTTTTTCAGCTGGGGAAGGGCCCAACCACCAACCCCATCCCCAACCACCCCATGATATACTCCTCTTATACAGTGGCACAGTTGTGACATTTCCTGTAGCAAAGCAGGAAGGGAAGGATCAGAGGGGTATCCACAGAGTGACCTCACTTACAGGGGCACGATTAATTTAACTTGTTATAAAAAGTTATAAAAAAACAAATAAACAAACCAAAACAAAAAAAATAGTCAAACTTTTGCTTTACTTTTCCTTCTGATTACTCCGACAAGGTTATTAACTCAGCAGCTCAACTAGAATAGATACTATTAACTGCAGGTACTATGGGACACTTTTCAAAAGGGCAGTTATACAGGATTTAGGACACTCTCCTACATGCTGGACCATCGGAGATCTAAGGGCTCAGCTTCAGGCAGCATGGGCAGAGCTTGCATGCCTCAAATCACATATTCAGGAGTAACTATATTATGAGAACCACCTGCCATTTTCCCAACATCCAACTGAAGCACCTCAACCACAGAGGATAGTTGGTCTGGGAGGTTGGCAGGTGGTAAGGAGGGGCAAATTGGGTGCCCCATCACTCAGTGCTCACCAACTTATCACCTCCACAAACCATATAAAAACTACAAACAGATATCTGCCTCTATCTCTGAAATCAAAGAGGCAGAGGACACTGCAGCCTAGGAGCTAGCTCTACAAAACTAGCCCAAAACAGGGACCAAAACAAAAAAAGCAAAAAGGAAATCCAAAACATTTCTGATCATAGGAGACTCCATGATTCAGGGAGTTGATACCTACCTCCAGCCAGGGGTAATGGTCAGATGTCTCTCAGGTACATCAGCGTGGAGAGACACTGACCGCATTGCTAAAATCGTGCAGGAAGCAGGAGAAAATGTCAATGTGCTGGAACACATAGTGACTAACAATCTCACCAGCTGGTCAGTTTTGGAGACCAAGGGACATCTGACCAGGCTGGGAGACAAACTGTCATCCATTTCATCTGGCACCTCCTTCTCTGCTATCCTGCAGGTCTGGGAGAGGGGGGGAAGATGGACGGAAGGCCAGATAAGGAGAGATGGGGAGCTAAACATGTGGCTGAAGGGCTGGAGCTAGGAAAAAGGACACAAATTTGTAGGTAACTGGCAACAGTTTGGGGAGTGAAAGTTCTTTAAATTCGATGGACTGCATCTGACTAAGGAGGGAGTCAGTGCATTGGGGCAGAGGTTTGATGTCTTTGCAGAATATTTAAAGTAGCAAATGGAGAGAGGGGTGCAGCACCCGATACATCTAATGGGAAGAACACCCTTCCCCCCTCAGCTAGTTATCAAACAGGAGTTCAGCATGGCTGTAGTTCATTTGCATCACCAGGTAAGGAAAGAGATCTAGCTCCCCATACGATGCACAGGGAAAAGCCAGACCTCACCCCACAACTAACGCACTGAAATCTAGCCAATGGAAAATCAGGTACACAAATGTCTGCAGTCTGGGAAACAAGATCCTAGACCAGGAGGCAACAATGACAAGAGGCTAAACTGTACATAGTAGCCATTAACAAGGCATGGTTCACCAGTAACCACACTTGGGAGACTTCAGTACCCAGCTATGTACTGTTCAAAAGAGACTGAGGTGCAAAAAAGGGGGGGGACTGGCCCTTTATGTCAATGAAAATATCAAAGCTACAGAAATTCAGACTACACATGAGGAGCCAGAAGAACTGTTGGACACCCTGCAAACAGGAAATGGGATAGCCACATGAACTGGTGTTGTCTACATGCCTCCAGACCAGAGGGAGGACATAGACACATGACTGTTAGAAGTTATACAAAACATGACAGCTAAAGGGGAGATTCTGATAATGGGAGACTTCAACATGTGAGATACAGATTGGTCAATACCAGCAGGAACATCCACCAGAACTAGACACATAGTGGATTCTCTGCAGGGGGAGGGCCTCAAACAATTGGTACAACAACTCACAAGAGACAGGGCTATCCTGGATCTAGTACTGACTAATTGGGAAAGGATCACAGATTTCCAGGTAGATGGTCACCTGGGGGCCAGTGACCATCACATGGTATGATTCAATTTGGCCACTAAAACTAAATCATCCCATTCCAAGGCAAAAATATTAGATTTCAGAGTTGCTGACTTTGATAAGATAGCCAACTGAGTTAAGCTAGCCCTGGCAAGAAGAAATACAGGTGATGGGGTACAGGCAAAGTGGACAAGCATGAAGGATAAGTACTTGAAGAAACTGGGTGGGCCAAGCGGTCCTTATCTGCTGTCAAATTCTATGTTTCTATGTTTCTATCCCACTGTGTTAGGGAGAAAAGCAAGAACAAAAGAAGGAGGAAACCACTTTGGTTCTCAAAAACAGTAGCAGGAAAGATCACAGCCAAAAGGCTGGCCTTCAGGAAATATAAGGGAAGGCAGCAGGATGAAGCTAGGGAGGCATACCAAACTTCCCTAAGGGAAGCAGGGAAGGCAGTAACAAAGGCAAAGGCCCAAATCGAGGAAATACTAGCACTAACAGTAAAAGAAGGGGACAAGACTTTCTATAGATACATTCATGAATGGAGAAAGTCCAGAGGGGATATTGCTAAGATCAAAGGGGATAAGGGGGAGTGCGTGGAGGAAGACCAAGGAAAAGCACATATTCTAAATAGATACTTCTGCTCAGTATTAACTGAGGAGAAGGTAGGGCAGGGCCCACAGCTCAGCACCATGGACACAGAGGGGAGGGATGTGTGCACAATTCCCTTCACAAAAGAAAAGGTCTTACAAGAGCTCACTAAGCTCAGGGTGGACAAGACAATATGACCTGATGGCATACATCCCAGGGTACTAAAGGAGCTAAGGGTGTAACTAGCAGAGCCATTAGCAGAACTGTTTAGTGAGTCTCTGAACACAGGAGATGTCCCAGAAAACTGGAGAAGGGCTCATGTAATCCTGCTCTACAAGAGTGGAAGCAGGGAGGAGGTAGAGAACTGCAGACCAGTCAGTCTTACTTCAAGTAATGGGCAAGATTATGGGGGCAATCCTTAAGGAAAGGATAGTGCAACACCAGGAATCCATAGGAGCACAGGATCCAAGACAGCATGGGATTACAACAGGAATATCCTGACAAACTAATCTCATAGATTTCTTTGACTGGGTAACCAGAGTGGTGGACCAAGGGGGTGCAGTTGATGTTGCCTACCTTGATTTCAGCAAAGCTTTCGATTCTGTTCCACATAGAAGATTGATTAATAAGCTGGGTAGGCTCAGAGTGGGTCAGAAGTTGGTCAACTGGGTGGCAAACTGGTTGGTGGGCAGAAAACAGAAAGTGATGGTATATGGTATACAGTCAGAAGAGATGCAAGTCACAAGTGGGGTACCTCAGGGATCAGTCCTCCTCAATATCTTCATCAGTGACGTTGCAGATAGACTGGAGGGTAAGGTTTGCCTGTTTGCAGATGACACCAAGATCTGCAACAGAGTAGATGATCCAGATGGGGTGGGCAGAATGAGGAGAGATCTGGAAAAACTGGCAAAATGGTCTGAAGAGTGGCAAATGGGGTTTAAAGCAAAGAAGTGCAAGATCATGCACATAGGGAAGAGAAACCCTGAAGCTACCCTATAGTCAGAAGAGGGAGGTAATAATTCATCTTTATAAGACACTGGTTAGGCCCCATCTGGAGCACTGCATGCAGTACTGGAGACCACACCTGCACAAGGACATTAACAAAATGGAGGCAGCCAAGAGAAGGGCAACCAAAATAGTGCAGGGACTGCATCAGAAAACATATGAGGACAGATTAACGGAGCTCAATATGTGCACCCTAGAGCAAAGAAGAGAGAGGGAGGTGATGTGATCAAAACATTCAAACATCTTAAGGGCATTAACAAGGTGAAAGAGTTTAATATGTTTCAATATAAGAAAAATAGCAGGACAAGAGGACACAGCATGAGATTAGAGGGAGGCCGATTAAGGGGGAATGTGAGGAAGTTCTTTTTCACAGAAAGGGTGGTGGATGCATGGAACAACTTACCTCAGGAAGTATTAGATATAAATACAGTGCAGGGCTTCAAACAAGCATGAGATATGCATAAGGGAGCAATACAGATGACTATGAATAAATAGGCCATTGACAGAGTAAAGGCCTATGGCACATTCATAAAGCAGAAAAAATTAACAGACTGGATGGGCCTTACGGTCCTTATCTGCCGTCAACTTCTATGCTTCTATGTTTCCATGTAGAAATGTCATACCAAGTTTAAAAAGAACCAAGGCTTACACGTTTTTCACTAACTGCATCATGTCTGAGTTGCAGTGAACAGCGTTCAGCCCCAAGTGCAGAAAGGTGAGGGGGAGACAGTGATAAGTTTTAAAATTGCCGGTAACAGTTTTTCAGTACATATTGAAAAACATAAACTAAGGAAATTTCAAGCTGTTAAAACAAAAGTGCTAAGTGAGTAAACACCAGTCAGCATTATATGACATTAAAATGTATAAAACATACGGAAACTAATATTCTGTTATATCCACCTGTTTCAGCACTATAGCAGGCAAGATTGAATCTAATTTAAAAGAAGAAAATGAGACTGATTAACTCAGTTACAAGCTGTTCAAGCAAAGTATGAAGTGAATAAACTCCAGCTAGCATTTTCTGATACCAAAGTGCATAAAACATAAGGAAAGTAACGGTTTGCCATATCCACTTGTTTCAGCACTGTAACAGGAGAGACTGCACCTATTTTTTAAAGAAGAAATTAAGACTGATTAATTCTAAAACAGGTCAGGTTTTTATACTACCTGATTAAGCACACTGGGTTACCTAGGAACCAACTAATTGACAGAAAGGTCATGCAAATAATCTTTCTTTGAATACATAGACAGTATTCCAGAATTTCACAGCAGCCAGAATTGATCAGATAAAGGTATGTGAAATTAGATTATAAATAGAATAATAGATAGAGGACAATGTATTATAAGGCAATAAGACCGTCGAGAGGTTTTGGGGACTTGGAACCTTGAGGTGAAGCTCGAGAGGTTCTCAGTCCCAAAACCTCGAATATCAACTACTACTACAATACATATCTTTTATTTTAATTTTTGTAATATATGGACCTCATTGTGAACATTCCTTTTTTGTGGATTTTGTGAAACGGGCTGACCAGCTGCTGTATTGAGCATGCGTTGTCTCTGAGCTGCCTGCAGCACTAACGAGTGTCCCATCACTCGTTTCAAATAAAATGTTTCTTTTAATTTAGTAGGCAGTCCTACCTTTCAGGTTTTTTGTCATTTGGCAAATGCAGAATGAGTGACATAGTCCATTATTTGTTTAAAAAATTAATAAAAAATGAAATGATGAACTGAACACATTCCTCTCGCTAAGATACCATGTTTTTCAGGCTGTTGTGCTCCCCTAATACAGAAAAGCTGCCAATGGAGATTCATGCCATCAGTACGGTTGTGCAGGAAGGGACGTGTCACCATGGCAGCTGGGTTTGTTGGCAGGCAGATCTGGACATGCGAACTGGGATTGTAGTGATAATACTATCGTTGAGAGCTGAAACTATAGTGTTATCAGCTCTGAACGATAGTATTATCAGGAAGGAACAATGGTATTATCAGTTGGGACAGTGTTGTATTACTGGGATTTTTTTTGTATGGGGCAGAATGGTATTATTTGACCATATATTACGTATAGATAAAGAACACAGATGTATGCTTAGAAAAGAATGATAAAGCTTAAACTGTCCTATAGAGTGGAATGATGTAATCAGACTGTGACTTGTTTAGCTAAACAAATACTTTATATGTAGCTTCATTTGATTAACATGATTACATTCACAATACTGCTTAAAAGTATATATGAAGGAAGTACAGTCAAACCCGCTTAAACACTTTGCCTTGGGACTTTGTAAATTGATGTGTTTAAGTGGGCTATTCCTTAATGTGATCTTGCTATATATATAACACTATGTGCTGACCTTGCAGCCTCCAGCCACAGTTGTGAATTATTGCAGCTGATTTAGAGTACACTCTGGTAGTGTATGCGAACTGCACTGCAATAGTTTCTTTCTATTTTTTATTTTACATTATACTGCACTTCCCCTACTTTAATCTTGCCCTCCCTCCACATCCATCAGTTTGGCTGTGACTATGTGGATTACATGTGTCCTAGTCACATGTTCCTGTGACCTATGTGGAATACCATGGCAACGCTATAGCAACGCAGTCTATACGCAGTGTTTGAGCTGTGTTGCTTGCACAATGGACTGCAATTTGTAGGTGAGTTCTTATTCAGAAGACAGTCTGACTTAAAAGTTGATGTGCCTTTTGGGGTTGCCCGATAATAAATTCCTGTTTCATCTGTGGTATACACGCAGTCAGGGGGGTAATCTGTGAGTAAGGTGGGCAACACAGTTTGCATCCAGTGATCAGCAGAAACAGTGTCTGTGTCTTTTTTCTCCCCATGCAGATACTTGAAGATAATGTTGTGCCTAGTTTTAAATCTGCACAACCAGCTATTGCTGGGCTTGAACTCAGTCTTCCCCATAGCTTCGGCCAGTTTATGGGCTGTCTCCTGCAACAAGGGGCCAGAGACAGGCATATCCAAGGCACAGGCATGCTCGAACCAGCAGAGGACCGCATTCTGCACACCAGTATCCTTGCCCTCTCATTTTCTTTTGTAGCCCAGGTTGCCATTCATCTAGTTCTCAGCAAAAATCTGTGTTTTATTTTTGACTATTCTACACACTTGGCTTTGAGACACCCCCAGCTGCAGTGCTACCTCACTTTGGGAAGAACCAGGGCTGGAGAGAAGGTTTAAGACTTTCACCTTATCAGCCAAGCAGAACTCCATTTGTTTCTTCAGTGTTTCTGCCATTGTGATTGTGAGAGTGTGTGATCTGTCTGATTGCACTGTAACTGCCATTTTTATTACTCACTAATTATTTAATTAGGCTTGCTTCAACAACTGAGAGTTTAGCAGGCTGCTAATGACTCGCTAATGATAGGCACTTGGCAAATGGATGGCTTTGGGACTTAAAATTTTTGCAATTATAAAGGCTCACTCAGTTCCTTTAACCGAGCACATTATACTGACTGAGATAGTAAAGGAATCGAGGTATTCATTTTTTAGTCATTAAGCAGGATATGCGATTAAGCGGTATTCGTTTAAGTGGGCTTCACTGTAACAGAAAGTAATTTAACTGTAACCAGAAGTGTTAAGAGTCAGATGTAAAGATTCATAGAGTTATAGATTCATAGAGGTGTGATGGCAGAAAAGGACCGAACTAGGCCCACCAAGTCTGCCCATTTGCCCAACTATCTGCTGGGATCTGTGCCTCCCCCCCCCTTAACACTCCCATGTGTTTGTCCCATGCCCTATTGAATCCCTCCACTGTTTCCTCTTCAACGACTGCCTCTGGGAGTTTGTTCCACTTTTCTACTACTCTCTCTGTGTAATAATATTTTCTAATGTTACCCCTGAACTGTTCCCCCTCCACCTGCAGGCCATGCCCCCTCGTCCTCTGATTTCCCTTCATCTTGAAGATGCTCCCTCCTGGCACCCTGTTTATACCCTTAAGGTACTTGAAAGTCTCGAACATGCCCCCTCTCTCCCTCCTCTGCTCCAGGGAGTACATGTTCAGATCTCTCAACCTATCTTCATAGGATAGGTGGCTTAACTCTTTTACCATGTTTGTCACTCTCCTCTGAACCCTCTCTATCTTCCCCACATCCTTCCTGAGGTATGGCCTCCAGAACTGGACTCCATACTCCAAATGCGGTCTAACAAGATGGGAATACAAGGGTACTATGACCTCCCTATTCCTACTGGTGATCCCTCTTCCAATGCATCCCGGCATTCCACTCCCCCTGGCCACTGCCCTCCCGCACTGCCTTTCCACCTTCAGGTCCCCTGATATAATGATGCCTAGGTCCCTTTCTTGTTCTGTCTCCTCCAGATCTCCATACAGTTGTGTATGAACTAAATAGGTATGCCCCATGTATGCTGCCACCAACACAGCGAACTACATCCCTGTTGGCAAAATCAACACTTTGCTGATAGGTCGCTGTGTTGGTGTGCCCAAGACAGGGGCACACTGTCTCTCGGTTCTGCACCCCCACCCCGAATCAACTCCTACTGGATTTGAGAATCCTATAGATAAGGGTTCAGGGTTCCCCGATAGAAAAAAATGGACCAGGAGACACGTTGGAAACATGTAAACTGCAACTTGCAGTCAACATGATTCCAGTCAGTGAGATGCCGGTCGATAAAAGGGTTGTCAAACCAGCAATGTAGAGCCAACTAAATATATAGCTGAATGCCAGGTTTGTCTTGGCATGTTACCCAGCACTGTATATCTGCCTTAGCATTATGTTGTCCATGAACATTATTGCATATAGTCAGAAATTCTAAATTTGAGGATTACAATATTAAGAGCATGACATAGCATTCAAAATGTGATAGAGAGCACCCGCCCTGTAGTGGTAGAATAAAAATAACAGTATGTTTAAAGTTAAAAATATGAGTGCATTATGAAAAATTATTATAAATATGCTTTACAATTATGTTTAATATTAGATCCCCACCCTGAAGAAGCCATATCTGGAAAGACGTCGGTATATGAGGATCTATTTGGAATAAAGAAAAAAGGAAAATTTAAGAAAATACTGCACTTTCATAGAGTGGCTGGCTTCTTTCTACTGTTTGACTTTGTGATTTCTACCACCAGCTCCTGAACTTTACAAACTGCAGTGCAAAGGGAGGGAACCCACATTCCCTGGACTCCATACTTGAGGATAGGTCACTCATTAATATAAGACAGTTGTTTGCATACAATTTCACCTTGTGGGAGTCAGCTCCTATTCGTATCCCAGGAATTTGGGGGTGGGCCCATATGGCCACTGCCAAGGGCTCGATGGCCAATACAAATAGCAATGGGAAGAGTGAGCACCCTTGTCTATTACCCCATATAGGGTGAATGATTCAGATAGTGTATTGTACATTAATAGCCATGCTTTGGGACTGTTATACAGAGTTTTAATCCAGGTGCAGAATTGGGTTCTGAAATTGTAGTGACGCAGAACTGCACACAATGCTGGTAGTATTGCTGACAGCACTGATAAACTAATGAAAAAATACTTATCAATAATGTTGGGGATAACTAATGCATATTTACATTCATGCATGTGAGGGCTATGCCCTGAATGCAGAATGACAGCAGCACCCATAGGGAGAACAGCCACTTGAGCAGGACAAACAGGAAGCAGGAGACAGAGGAGAAGATGCTGCCTGATAACCACTTGGAATAAACTGATTACATATTTCATCAGTTTTGGTTAAATTGTGAATCTTGCAATGTCTATGTCTTGAACAACTGCAACTGCACTTCACAGCAGTTCTGAAAAAGTCTACCGACACTTTTCAGCCAGTTAATGTCTGATGTCTAATAAATGAACATGCTTGCACACTTGTTCCATGTACACAAATCTGCTGCTGGCTGACTACCTGGAAATTACTCTACATAGAAAAAAAGAAACCCCTCTTTTATTTATTAGACAGTGGAAGGACCAAGAATGAGAGTGTGATCTACCAGTCTCTCATTGTATGACTTTTATTTCATTTGTATGCCATGGGAAGAGAGTGGGATGATTGCCTACAGGATGGATTGATGAGGGGGACAGAGGTGTCTTTCCTCTTTGCTTGGTTGAGCTGCAAGTGGAGGGTATAAGTTGCAAAAGTGGGGGAAGGATTTTAATTTGAAATGCTAATATTTACCTATTGGCAGTCCAACACCATAATCCTCTGTGGACCGCAGACAGGTCTTCACTCTTCAAAGCCAGCCTGCAAACTGAAGAAACAGGTATGCAGTTCTATGCATTTCAATGGGGTTTTGAATTTAATGGCATAAATTGGCCTTTTTTGCATATTTTTGGCCCAGATTTTCAACATTTCTTTTTTGGGGGGACACCACCTCATGAACAGTTGCACTGACATTAGGCAAATCTATCCTGAAAGGTGATTTTGCTGTCCCTGTGAGAAATCACTTTTTGGGCAGGAGCTGAAAATGTTTTCTGCCCTTGTTCATGTGGTGGGATCATAAAAAGGCTATGTTGAAAATTTAGTCTAAAAATATTTTAAAAAACAACAAAGTTGTGAGCCTATGATAAATTTTATGAACACAGGCTCATAAGTTTGGTATTTTTCAATATTTTTACCCCAAATTTACAACATAGCCATTTCTTTGCAGCACTTCATGAATGTGACAGCTGTCATTTTTCAAAAACTGTCCAAAATGTGTTTTTACATCCCAAAAGGTGATTTTTGTGGTTCCTGTGAGAAATCGGCTTTCAGGCAGGAGTTCAAAATTGTCTGTGCCCTTGTTCATGAGGTGGGGTCATAAGAAGGTTATGTTGAAAATTCGGTGCCAAAATATTACAAAATAACAAAGTTATGAGCCTACACTGAATTTTGCTAATGCAGGCTCGTAAGTTTGGAAATTTTCAATATTTTACCACCAATTTTCAACATAGCCATTTTTTTACAGCACATCATGAATGTGACAGCTACCATTTTTCAAATCCTGGCCAAAATGTGTGCTTGCATCCCAAAAGGTAGATTTCTCAGTCCCTGCACAAAATCACCTTTCAGGCAGGAGCTGAACATTTTCTCTACCCTTTTTCATGAGGCGGGTTCATAAGATGACTATGTTGAAAATTTGGTATATAAATATTAAAAAACAACAAATTTATGTGCCTACATTGAATTTTATGAACACAGGCTCGTAACTTTGGTACTTTTCAATATTTTTACCCCACATTTTTAACATAGACTTTTCTTTGCAGCACCTCATGAATGTGACAGCTGCCATTTTTCAAATCCTGCCCAAAATGTGTTTTTGCATCCCGAAAGGTGATTTCCCAGTCTCTACATGAAATCACCTTTCAGACAGGAGTTGAACATTTTCTCTGCACTTCTTCATGAGGTGGGGTCATAAGAAGACACTGTTGACAATTTGGGACAACAATATTAACACATAACAAAGTTATAAGCATGCATTCAAATTTACAAATGCAGGTTCCTGACTTTGGTAATGCATAACCCACACAGTGCACCAAAACGTATCTACTACCCCAGGGCTCCTATATACCTGTGGCGAACATCCGGCATTGACAAATGCTTTTTTACTTTTGTGTATGTACCAGCTAACCATGTTCAAAATGCCCTTTTGCGTACTCCTCATTGGAGTGCTCAAATCCAGTGCAATATACTCTGCCTCTTCCTCCTCCATTACCTCTTGTGTATGATATCTGCTGTCCTCACTGTTATCATCAGCGAACCTGGATTTTAACTTTATTTTGCAGTCAGATGGGATGTGCACATTATTAATTTTATAAATATTAACATCTCCAGGTTTTGGCTTGACAGACAAGTTCAACAGTCTGTTATTATTGCCCCTGCTGAGCTGAACACCCTCTTGGAACTGACCCCAGCTAGTGGACAGGAGAGGTATTCAGCTGCAGCTGCTGCCACTGTAGGCTACTCATTCCGTTTACGCTGCCAATATAAAAAGGTTCTTTATCTAGCCCAAACATTTTTGGGTCATCTATGTAGGCCTGGACCACTGAGGCTGCCCCTACCCCATCCTGACCCATTGGCTCCCAGGACTAGTGCCCTGAGCTTAAAACTTTCTGTCTTCCCACCACCTTGTTGATCTTTGTTGGTCCTGCCCTCCTCTTAAAGGCATCCTCACTATAAGACACTTTCTCCTTAAAACCCTTCTCTCTGTTTCACTGGCTGTGGTTTTACAGCTCTAGATAGTACTTTTCATTAGCTATTGACATAATCCAAGAGATGGATTCCACAGCCCCCTTCTCCTGATTGGCTCCATCCTCCTTCTGACAGTGGAGCCAGTTTTGGACCCCAGGAAAGACCCATCCTGCCCAAATACTCCTATAGGACTAGAAACAAGCCCAACGGTGTCTGCCAACCAGTTAACTTCCTCGAAAGGCAGTAATCCTTACACATTTCCAACCCTTCACACCTTCTACTGCCCAACATTCTCTAAGCAGACCCCCCTTACCCTCTCTTTTAGGGTAGTATTATCTGCTCTGATCAACTTCTGCTGCCCACCAAACTCCCGCTCTGCTGTTCTTGATAGTGTCCAAGCCAAACTACTGAACAAAGCCTTTCTAAGTTTCCTGGTAAGATGTCTCAGGAAATTATTAGTACTACTGCTACTCTGTGCAGGCAGTGTGGAATTAAACCTGGGCTCCCACTACTGCTAACTGCCCCAGGGGAACTCCCACAGCTAAAGGACCTGAGCTTCCTGCATATGAACATATGCAGCCTTGCCAACAAACTTGACCAGGTCCACGCCTGGGTATTACATGCCAAGCCTGATGTAGCAATGCTTTTGGAAACCTGGCTGAAAAATACTTTACCTGACAAAACGTTTAACATACCAGGATACAACTTGATCAGGTGTGACAGGTTTACCAGAGGTGGTGGTGGTGTTGCCATATATATATTAAAGATAAATTCCTAACCACCGATATTGTCCACACATCAATGCCCAAAGAATTTGAATATCTTGTCTTCAAAATTACTCTCTCAGAAAGTTTCACAGGACAGAATTCCATGAAACATCTTCATCTGCAGAATGCTTTGCTTGATCTGTGAAACATGATTTGCAAAATTTAACAACATTAAAAAAATTGTATTTATCGATAACCTAGAAAAATCATGACCACAACAGGTAAGAGACAAGAGTAAAATACAAAATGAGTCTACTTCTGACAGAATAAGACCTCTTGATTCCACGCTAGGAACATAAAATGTTTGTGAAATTCATCTCCATAGTAATATTCTGCAAATCTAAAAAAACATAGAATTCTCTGAAAAAATAGTCAGTGGAATTACTTTACACATAATGGTGGAACATAAGATTCAATGAGGAATTTCACAATTCTGCCACAAATGGAATTCCTCAGAATTAGGTGACATTTTTCAAAATTACACGGAATTTTGTTCTGCTGGAATTTAAAAATTCTGCACAGCACTACTCAAAACTCATTAGTAGGTTACTATGTACCATATTTTATTTTAATATGTCACCTGTAGCAGTGTGGTCCACCATAACTATAAATCTGAACTGGAAGGGATCCACTCCACAATCCCTTACATAATACCAAGCACAGTGTAGAAAATGACCCACTCACTGGTATATTTTTAAGTTCCTTTTATTTCACAAAAGTGACACCACCAGTATATGGCATCTCGCTCAAGTTTTGTAGTCTTAAAAGACACTGTTCACTTCTTCATGACACATTGATATGCCTGAGGAATTGTAAATCAATCCATTATTTTTGTAACAGCACTCCTACTTAATTTATTATTATAATTAATAAAACAAATTTTCAGTTAAAATGCATTTTTTAAATATTTATTTTGTGCTGATATCACCTAGAACCCATATACTGTGCTGATTCACCTCATAGTGGGCCCTATGCACTAAGTGGGCAGGGTACTTGGAAGAGTCGCATAACCAACCTGCGTCCCTGTGCCCCAAGAACAGGTGCACTTGTCCGTGGCTCCTCCCCCCCCGGCACACAGGACTCCACAGGCCAGCTGGGGGAGGAGTCATCCTCCCGGGTGGACATCCAATGAGATGTCCCCCGGGACCCTTAGTGGATCTGTGCTTGCTGATTGCAGGCACCCAGACCCATGTGGCACCATCCTGTCCCAGTGTCTCCACTCCCGACATTGCTGGGTGCTCCCCCGTCCAGCTGCCCCTGCCGCCTGCTGCTGCCCATCAGTTAGGGGCAGCATGGTGTGCCCTGTCCCAATCACCCAGTGACTGCAGGCCTGTGTTCATTGGGGTGTGTAGTGGGTTACTGCAGGGTCTCCCTGGCATACCCTGCAGCACCCTCCACACCCATGTGACCAGCACTACATGGGTTAGTGAATACCACATAGTGCTGGCATGCTCACGGAACACCCCCAGTGCAGTCCTGTCTGCAGATGTGGGGGATCTGGTGCAGTGGGTCTGTGCATCCCCCCTTCATGCATGCCGCATGGTGGGTGCAGTGGGTGTGGAGTGGCTACACATGCCAGATACACGCGCATAGCCACTCCACACCAATAGTGTATAGGGCCCTATATGTTTATTATTCAGATATAATTTTAAACCCACTTTGTGTTGTTACAACTTGAGCTCTCTGCATTTAAAACAGGTTAAAAATAAAAAATAAGAGATCTTTTATAGACTGACCCTATTCATGGTAACTCTATGTCAATCTAAGTCTTTTTTGAAAGCTAGTGAAAATTAATACCTTTTTAGTATACAGGTCCTTACTCTGAACATCATTTGTTGCTCATTGAGAACTAAGTGTTATTAAAGGACAATTAAATAGGGTGCACTGTGAAATCAAGCCCTACAAAATCTGAAAACATAGGGTTGTAGTCCAAGCCCTTACCTGCCATATGATGCGCTTAGTTTTCTGTATAAAGTACTTTTAGCCCTGTTTTGACAGGTTTAAAAAAATAAACAAATCAGCAAGTCTTTCAAAATGCCCGCTCTGTAGCAGCCAAAGAATGACTATGATGTGCTTGTGTAATGATGTCAATGGAGCAAGAGTGCTCCAGAGCGATAATGGGATGTCTATAGGGGTCTGTTAAATATAGTTCTTTTAACACCCTTTGACTGCATATATGGGTACAATCCTTTACTGTGCATGTGTGAAGAGGGTGTCACACATGCACAGTAAAGTGGGTTTACAAAAGAAAGGTCCTGTCAAACTAATCTCATAGATTTCTTTGACTGGGTAACCAGAGTGGTGGACCATGGGAGAGCAGTTGATGTCGCCTACCTTGTCTTCAGCAAAGGTTTCGATACTGTTCCACAAAGAAGATTGATTAATAAGCTAGGTAGGCTCAGGGTGGGTCAGAAGTTGGTCAACTGGGTGGCAAACTGGTTGACAGGCAGAAAACAGAGAGTGGTAGTAAACAGCATACAGTCAGAAGAGATGCAAGTCACAAGCGGGGTACCTCAGGGATCAGTCCTGGGGCCAGTCCTCCTCAATATCTTCATTAGTGACATTGCAGATTGACGGGAGGGTAAGGTTTGTCTGTTTGCAGATGACACCAAGATCTGCAACAGAGTAGATGATCCAGATGGGGTGGGCAGAATGAGAAGAGATCTGGATAAACTAGCAAAATGGTCAGAAGAGTGGCAACTGGAGTTTAACACAAAGAAGTGCAAGATCATGCACATAGGGAAGAGACACCCTGAAGCAACCTATAGGCTGGGAGGGAGTTGCTGGCAGTCACAAGGGAAGAAAGAGACTTGGGCATCATCATCACTGATGATCTGAAATCATCCAAACAGACCACTAAAGCAGTAAGTAATGCTAGAGGGATGTTGGGGTGTATTAGTAGGGGTATCACAAGTCAGAGGATCGAAGTAATAATCCCTCTTTACAAGACACTGGTTAGGTCCCATCTGGAATATTGAGTGCAGTACTGGAGCCCACACCTTCACAAGGACATTAACCAAATTGAGGCAGTCCAGAGAAGGGCAACCAAAATGGTGCAGGGTCTGCATCAGAAAACATATGAGGACAGATTAACGGAGCTCAATATGTATAACCTAGAGCAAAGGAGGGAGAGAGGTGATATGATCGAAACATTCAAACACCTGAAGGGCATTAACAAGGTGAAAGAGTTTAATATGTTTCAATATAAGAAAAATAGCAGGACAAGAAGACACAGCATGAGATTAGAGGGAGGCTGATTAAGGGGTAATGTGAGGAAGTTCTTTTTCATAGAAAGGGTGGTGGATGCATGGAACAGCCTACCTCAGGAAGTGGTGGATATGAATACAGTGCAGGGCTTCAAATAGGCATGGGATAGGCAAAAGGGAGCAATACAGAGGAGCATGAATACAGTAGATAGGCCATTGACAGAGCAAAGGCTGATGGCACATTCATAAGGCAGAAAAAGAAATGGGCAGACTGGATGGACCTTGCGGTCCTTATCTGCCGTCAACTTCTATGTTTCTATGTTAAAGGATTTTACCCATATGTGCAGTCCAAGGGTGTTAAAAGAACTGTATTTAACAGACCCCTATAGACATCCCACTATCACTCTGGAGCGCTGTCACTGTTGACATCATCACACAAACAGGTAACAGCCATCTTAGGCTACTACAAAACGGGCATTTTGAAAGACTTGCTAATTTGTTTACATTTTTTTAAACCTGACAAAACAGTGTTCAAACTACATTATACAGAAAATGAAGTGCATCATATTGGCAGGTAAGGGCTTAGACTACAGCCCTATATTTTCAGATTTTGTAGGGCTTAATTTCACAGCACACCCTATTTAGTTATCCTTTAAATTTGTAACACCTACCCCTGGTAGGCTTTAGTTTATATGCACTCCAATACTTGGTTGTGTTTTCAGGCAGGTGTGTTGATGTCTGGGCAAATGTAGAATCGGGAAAATATCGCTGTTGTTAAAGACAAATAGATCCCTTTGATTGACCTCATCGTGCCATTTTATATTTGTTAAGTAAGCAATAAGACAACAGGGTGTTGGCTGTCATGGGTTAATGCACTCCTAGGTGTGTAGTAAGGCAAGAAATGCTGGTGTAGAAGGCCTTTAACACCTAGCAGTACATTAAAACCATAACAACCAAGATCCTGGAATGTTTTATTGTGCTAATAATATGGATAACCTAAGCAAATACAAAAAGGAAAAAGTTTTTTTTATTTTCATTTTTTCTTTGATTGTTTTGTTAAAATGCAACAAGGTCCCGTACCAGCAATAAACCAGTAGGGGACACTTGTTTACATCATTGGTAGCCCCCCCCCCCCACACACACTATCAATTTCTGCCTGGAGTCTCCCACCAAACACTGACTTTGTAGCCTGTCTACTGATCCTTGTACCCAAAAAAAGAAGCTTACCTGTTTGGTTGTTGA
The DNA here is from genome assembly GCA_016271365.2 of Neoceratodus forsteri. Lineage (NCBI taxonomy): Eukaryota > Metazoa > Chordata > Ceratodontiformes > Ceratodontidae > Neoceratodus > Neoceratodus forsteri. The sequence continues at coordinate 1,545,946,828 of CM057455.1, read as the reverse complement.
CTTTATATTCTGTCTCTCATGCCTCTTTGTCATCTCCAGTTGCATCCAAAAAGAAGCTTGTCAATTCAGTTGTTTGTTTGCTGCATGGAACTGAGCTGCCTTTAAGTGACAATAAATGGTGGAAACTGAGGTCATGGCCGGGTGGATTGAACAGGAGGATTTTGTGTAGTTGGACTGGGTTTTGTCTGTGGGACTTTGAATTGAGTATGAGCAGAGGGAGAGAGGGGATGAGCAAGGGTACTGAGGGAGGGAGAGACTGAGTAAGTAAGTAAGGAAGAGAGTGGTAGAGCAGGAGAACGGTCCAAGTTAGTGAATGTCTGAGCAACAGTTAGCATTGTACAACTCGGTGACAGAGCTATAAGTCAGCAATAACCCATGACAGGGTGTGGGGTTATAGGCATTTAATCCACACTTGGGGTGCATTGTGAGGCACGAGGCCACAGGCTGAGTGTCCTTACAGCACCCCAGGCATAGATTAAATGCCTATAACCCCACACCCCGGAGCAGGTTATTGTGCTTGTAACATGGGTTACCTCACCCGTATTGTAGATGCCCCTCAAAATTAGGTGTTGCTTATATTTCCCTACCTAAGAGGCATATTATCCTTCCACTGTGCAAAGGAGTCCCTTACACAATAGGTTTAATGTATAGTTTCTGGACTGACATTGTCATGGGAACTTTAGTGTCCCATTCTATCATATCTGTTGTGCTTCACTTATTACTGACTATCACGGCAGACCACAATGGTATGCTCTGCTTTCATACAGGACTCCTGTTATCTATGCCACTGAGTTTCATACCTCTGTACTACTCTGCTCCTTCTGTGTTTGTGTGGTATGATTTGTTGAGCTGAATGACACTCGCTTACAATCGCATGCACAATGTACCATGTCCACAACACAACTATCTTAGCCTGTTGTCAGCACATTCCTTTTCTTTACTTCTGAGCACATTACTTCAACTTATGATGATCACTCTGTCTCAGTTACCACTGTTGATGGGTAGAGCTAAACAACTTCAAGGGACAGAAGACTCTTTCACGATTCACAGTGCAACATGTTACTGGTACATAGTTACCGCTACTGTGTTGCGTAGTGCAGCGTTACCAATGTGGCATGACTTACAGCACCTGCAAATTGGGGACAGCAGAATCAGATGACTCAGACTGGTAGGTGTGCCTACTGCTTTTCTGCACCACTACACTACATGAAGATTGGAATAGTACTACTCATGACACATGTAACGTCATAGTACACAACTGCCATTACTCAGTTTTGTTATGCAGTGCTGTGACTGCGGCATTACTTACACCAGTATCACAATTATTATAGTCACCTTAGGTTACTGATACCATTACCATTCTACTGGGCTTTGTGTGACACCACGCAACTAGGCATCACCCCGACAGCTTCTTTACCATTGCTTTTCCCACTCCTCTGTTACACTGCTACTGTGGGACTATATTACTAACTGTCTGACAGTGATAATCATAGCAGCACGACTCTTACTGATGCCGGACACATTTTCATTTGGCACCAATTGGGTTCTGATATGACAATACAGCAGGGTGGGGGGGCCCTATTCTTGATATTCTGATGGTCTGTTACTCTGTTACTCAGAGAACAGACTGTCTCACTGATGCCACTTGATGGATACTACTGAGTCACCCATCCCTGCCCTGCTAACACATGCATCTTGTGTGTGCTGCCGACTGCTGCTGCTACCCATGCTGCAAGCTGCTGGGGGGGGGGCAGGGGCCTTGGAGGCAATGGATCAAGGAGTGTCCTATACAGAACAGTTAGTTTTGCCACTGCCACTGAACAGTACATATTCCACACTTCACAGCATGGGTACTGACTGATGCCTTCCATAACTCTGCATGAGCAATGTAATTTGGTGCTCCCAGCACTATCACACAAGGGAGCAATATTTTACTGCTTCCCTGCTGCTGGTATGTAATACGATATATTGTGCTCCACTACTACCATGTACAGAACTGTGCAGGACAGGGCACACCCTGGCAACTGCTTACAAACAGTTGCTCACAACACATATACCGTTGCTTATTGACACCTCAGATGAAACACCACACACAGGACAAATGTCTGCATACAGTGTCTTGATGGTGTTATGACTCACTTCAAATGTGAACAACTACTACTTTTTCAGCACTCCCTGTGTCTCCTGTATATGTCATCCTCTATTTCTATTACTACCAGCTGTCCTACACATTATCTGTACATGATGGATGTGTTGCCCTCAAAATGCTCACTTTCTGCTATGTTTCACAGACTGTACCAGTACCCTTCAGATCAGAGAACAATCAAACACCAGATTTATGTATTTCTCAAATCTTTATTGGACTCTGCAACTGTGCAGTTCACATATCACAAACACTGTGTACTATAATGGCATTTGGTGTGGACAATGGTTGGTGATAGTATCAGTACTGCAGGATTGCACACCTTGCTGTGCCACTAATACCATGATCCTTCAGTTACCACTGTCTGCACATGATTTATATTACACAGTACATTTGATAATAAATCTGTTATCAGCCATTGTTACCCTACCTCTGAAGAACAGAAAAATACTGAGATGCACACACTTAACAATATGGCAACACACACTTCACAATATGGCTACAGTGATTGTTGTGCAGTGAACAACTGTGTCTATGCTTCTTTGTGGCACACAATACAAACAATTACTGGCTGATGCACAGAGTACGTTTATCAAGTTGCCCACGCTTTGGAGATGCACTGCATACACATCACAGCGTCTACTCCATGTTACGTACAGCATCTCTGCCTACATCACTGACATGCTCCTACTGTGTGTACTACTGAGAGGTGTAAGTTTCTACACGTGTGACACATGATTAAGGATGTAAGTTTGTCATGGATGAGGTGTTAATAACTCATTGGTTGTTCATGAAAGCATTAGTAAACTTCATGGCACTGTCATCTTTGCTAAATTTTGATGACAATAGTGAATGTCATGGAAGTCCTGAATAAAGACCAAACGTCATGGAATCCATGATCTGTATGACTGCCATGACAAATTTACATCCCTACACATGATGTACAATGCACGATATCTTTGTGATACATGGCATACACCTTCCATATTTTCATCTGTGTCACATGGTTTACCTCTGCAATGGCAGGATTTAAATATTGCACTACTAAGTACGTAGAACATCTGCACACTGAATGTTGTGTTCCTGACATATATTTACATTTGGCAGACAGCACTACTGTTATGTTGCCTTTAACAGACTACGTGTCAGACTTTTTAGAGGATTACCTTACACTGCTGTTCACCTATATAGTGCTGCATATGAGTACTGCAGTTCACATAACACTGCTACTTACCCATCTCACTTAACAACACTACCATTCCTCCCATTCTTGGACTACTATGGTGTGCTTAACTTTTGAACAATACTACAACTTTATTTTCTTCTCTGCACTGTACAGTCACTGCACAGTCATAAAACACATATTACACCTCTCACAACACAGATATTTTGTATTACATCTATAAACAGCACAGAGCTTTGTCACACAGGTGCTGCTGACCTGCAGTACAGACCCTGTACTTACATGAATGCTGTCTGTTTCTCAGTTACTTAGACAGCACTGCAATGGCATGCTACGTGGCAATATATGTAATGGTCTTACGTGCCAGCCACCACTCTTGCTCTGCGGCACTGTCTCCTACATCTGCGCTACTGGTTATGATAATGAAAGTGCACAGTCCCATAATTTGTGAAGTTCTTCAGATCAAATACTGAACACATCTTATCATTTGCTACACTGCACATCTCTGCTGGTGCATCACTCGATCTTATTTGCTGTATCTGTGCAGTATACTGTACAGTACTTCCACCGCTGCTGACAGTTACTGTTGATTCACTTGATAGTACTGCTGTGTTGTGTCCAGTGTGAGGTGTGTCACACTGAACAATAGGTGTAGTACTTCCTCCATCTGTGTAGGCTGTGTCTTGCCCATACACAAGCCCCAACTGTAACTCAAACTACACCAGTCTTACAAGACCTGACGGTGTGCATGGTGACATTGTCTGTGATGCTCTCAACTTTTTAAGGTCTCTTTCACTAATGGCAAGATGATGTAGTGAGCGATCGTGACCCTCTTTTCCAATTTTCTTCAAGACCGCAATAAACACATTGTTTGCGTTCTTGAATACTGGGTCCATACACATATTTATGCATCGATTATTGTTAGTGTCATTTACTACTGATTTATGCCAGCTCAAAGACAGAGGGGGCTACTGATGGTGTACGGTTTCCCTTGAAATCATCACACTGAGGCATAAAACTCTTGAACAAGAGTACTTAAGACATCCACTGTGACTTCTTTATAATCTATAGTCCTCTCTTTGGTGCCCAGCCAGTCTTCAAACACATTGATTATGCATGTATTACTTTTCTGAGTATTTCTCTGATCTTTTCTTGTCTCAAGGTTGTCTAGATCTTTGGAGGAGACAGCTGCATGACTGTCTTGTATGCCATCACCTGACAAAGACTCATAGTTCACATGTCTGACCTCTGATGTACTCTTTGATAGTCATGCCTTATGCTTTTTACCTGCTTTCACCACTTTTGTGGAATGTGCTGCAACAGTACTACTTTTTCGTTCCTGCAAGGTACTGATAGCACTATGTCTGCTCTTTAGGAGTTTGCAGCTCTCTATGGCAAGCTGTTAGGGACATAATTCAGAATCTCTGGCTGTATAGTAAAACACACACTATATGGTGAAATACATACACCATATAGTGAAATACCCCCCCCCCGTGGAGAAAGGAGGTTGCGAGGGACAGTCTTGAAGCCCTCCCTGCCCAGAAGCCCAGCCGACCCAGAACACCACCCCCCTCCCCCGTGGAGAAAGGAGGTCGCGAGGGCCAGTCTTGAAGCCCTCCCTGCCCAGAAGCCCAGCCGACCCAGAACACCACCCCCCTCCCCCGTGGAGAAAGGAGGTCACGAGGGCCAGTCTTGAAGCCCTCCCTGCCCAGAAGCCCAGCCGACCCAGAACACCACCCCCCTCCCCCGTGGAGAAAGGAGGTCGCGAGGGCCAGTCTTGAAGCCCTCCCTGCCCAGAAGCCCAGCTGACCCAGAACACCACCCCTCCCCGTGGAGAAAGGAGGTCGCGAGGGCCAGTCTTGAAGCCCTCCCTGCCCAGAAGCCCAGCCGACCCAGAACACCACCCCCGTGGAGAAAGGAGGTCGCGAGGGCCAGTCTTGAAGCCCTCCCTGCCCAGAAGCCCAGCCGACCCAGAACACCACCCCCCTCCCCCATGGAGAAAGGAGGTCGTGAGGGCCAGTCTTGAAGCCCTCCCTACCCAGAAGCCCAGCCGACCCAGAACACCACCCCCTTCCCCCGTGGAGAAAGGAGGTCGTGAGGGCCAGTCTTGAAGCCCTCCCTGCCCAGAAGCCTAGCCTACCCAGGTAATTTAAAAGCCCACCTGTCTTTTGGCACCTTTTCCAACGGCTGCCTGGTCACAGCCCTGCCGCTCGTCTCCTCGGCCAAACGCAGCCTCTGCTGGGAAAACTCCAAAGCGGATTTCTGCAGTTTATTGTGTGACTTTAGATGTGAACAGCTGCTTTAGGGAACTGAAAAACGGAGTTGAGCAGCTTCTGAGAAGCCTGTCTTGCTAACGCAGATGTAAAAAGCTGCATATTCTTTAATCAGTGTTTGTTAATTAATGTAGAGGGAAAAAGTTGCTTTTTTGTTTCCTACGGGACTTGAATGAATTTAAAGTAAGGTGCAACACTGTACGCAAAGCAGGAGGATTGTGTGGGACTGCAACAGGACCCAGTTGTAATTGAGTGACTCAGGAAAATGCAATACGGGCTCCGGGAGACTGTTTGCTTGCTAACCATACGGGACCTGGGCAGTTAAGTGCACTAGGGACTCGCAGTGGGAAATTGGGCAGGTACTTGCTGTGCAGAGCCTCTGAGTTCTCGAGGCCAGGCGCTCGCAGACCCCTGATCCCTGCAGCATTATCCAGCTCCAATTACATCTTGCACCAGCCAATCTCAGCCTAATCCCCTCCCTTTCTGCCTACTTAAAACAAATTATCTCCCTCTTTCTCTCCCCAGAACACCACCCCCCCTCCCCCGTGGAGAAAGGAGGTCGTGAGGGCCAGTCTTGAAGCCCTCCCTGCCCAGAAGCCCAGCCGACCCAGGTAATTTAACAGCCCACCTGTCTTTTGGCGCCTTTTCCAACGGCTGCCTGGTCACAGCCCTGCCACTCGTCTCCTCGGCCAAATGCAGCCTCTGCTGGGAAAACTCCAAAGCGGATTTCTGCAGTTTATTGTGTGACTTTAGATGTGAACAGCTGCTTTAGGGAACTGAAAAATGGAGTTGAGCAGCTAGAGCCCTGCCGAATGCTATGCGTTCGGCTCCCCACCGCCCCCACCACCACCCTTGCTCGGCTCTTGAATATATACCCTGTGGTAGGTCAGGTGACAGGTCGGCTCTTGAATATATACCCTGTAGTAGGTCAGGTGACAGGCAAAATAAACCTATCAGCCCACTTTTCCAGCTGCAGGTTATAGAAATCCAGCCCTAGAGGCCGCTGTCTTGCTTGGTTAGACCCACTATGTATTTCACCCTATTTACAATGCTAATGACCAGCAGGCTCACTCTCCTTGCTCATCAACCCCCCCCAGTGGCTCCTCCCCCCATGACTCCACCACGAACCCTGTTCCCTTAGCTTTCTGACAATTGCCGCGCACAGCCACCCCAATGCTGCAAGCCAATGCCCACTAGTACTAACTTACCTTTTTTCCTATACCCTTGTTCACACCTCACTCAACTGGGTAAACACTGTACCACAGTTTTTCCCCAACTTATAACCAGCCCCTTCCAGCTACAATAACATATTGCTACGTCCCCCCATTGCTCCCTCCCTTCTTCCCGGCGACATCTCTAGCTTACCAGTCCCCACCCACAACAAAAAAATACAACATTCTCCATTGCGCTCACAGCATGAGTCTCTTAAACTCTCCAGGCTCTCCCTGCTGCGACGCGTATTCCTTCTACTCCTCCTTTCTGGAAACATTCACCCCAACCCTGGTCCCCCTTCAACAAAAACCTCCCAAACAAACCACAGGGAAGACTACTGCTGGCATCACTTTATCATTTGTAGCCTTCCCAAAAACACCCCTACTGCAGGGCTGGATTGCCCAACATGCCCCAGACATCCTAACCTTCTCTGAAACCTGGCTATCAAATAAAATCCCCAATGATGCTGTTTCCTAACAACTATAACCTCTTTAGGACGGATAGATCTGGTGGCGAGGTGGAGGCTGCGCAATATTCATTAAATCAACACTCGCACCACCATGGTGACTTCCCAGACATGGGGCCCAGACTCTCATAGTCAAAATTAGATTGGGCTCAAACAATCATCATCACTCAGCCTATATCCCCCGAGAAACCAGAAACCCGCATTTGAATCCATCCTTCACGCTGTCTCACACCTCCCAAATACTAATGAAACCATATTAATGGGTGACTTCAACATCGACTGGGCATCCCCATCCTCCTCCGTCTTCAGAGATGCTGCCCAGGCTATGGGTCTCACCCAAATTCTCACATCCCCAACGTAGCGACACAAGAACCGGACAACTTCACTACTAGATCTCATTTTTACCAACAGGCCAAAAATATTACCCAGGCCTCAGTGCTCCTGACTCTATCAGTGACCACTCCCGGTTATCTGCTGGTGGTCGGGCAACCGCCCACTGCACCACCCAAACCCAAATGGCACCGAAAACTCAAAAAGAGGCATTAATAACCTCAAAGAATACCTAGCCAATAGTAACTGGCTTCCTTATATAACGCACAATCAGTTGATGCCGCTCTCGCCCACTTTATAGCTACCTTTAACAAAGCCTGCGATATGCTCCCCCTCACTAGGCAGGTCGTGAAAACCAGGTCTACACCATGGATAACACCTCCTCCCTCCTAAACTCATGCAACTACAGGGACAACCTCTGGCACAGGGCCATAGACTCCCAATGCACCCAGGACAGACAACTCTATAGGGAGGCTCGAAATAAATGCACCTGGGCCACATGGCAGGCCAAGGCTGATTACTATCAGCACACCTCTCCTCCTCCTGGGAGACGGAGAAAGTTCTGGAGTAACATACAAGAAATTGAGTGGCAAATCACGTTCCCCCACCCCTACCCAAATAAGTCTGAACAGGGACGTTACCCAAGATCCTGCTAAAATCACTGAAGCCCTCAATGAAACTTTCTCAGACCTCTCACATATCCTCCCGCCTAACTTCTTCCACCCCCCCAAACCCCTCTCAACTCCACTTATGGCGAGTACAGTCCTCCTTCCCCCTTTCCAGTTCTGTACCATCCCCTGCTCCTTAGCCAAGCGCTACATCTCCAAAGCAATCGCTAACACTCGCCTCAGCAACGCACTCCTTGGACCTAAAACTCAAGGCTTACCCTTGATATCACCATAATCCATCTCACACAAATCCTAAACCTCTCGCTTGCCCTCGGCCAATTCCCCACTACCTGGAAAAGCGTGATCACCCCTATCTTAAAAAGCGGTGATCCCACCTCCCGGAATTATAGACCAATCTCTATACCTCCTCTCTCCAAAGCCCTGGAAAAATAGTCTCAGACCAGCTTACTGAGCATCTAACAAAACACAGCCTGCTCAGCAAGGAACAGCATGGTTCAGAGCTGTACAACTGTCATAGGCTTCTCGGGCCTCTACTAACGCTCATCCACAGGCGTCGACTATGGGCTTCATAGGGGCTATCTTTATAGACTTAACTAAGGCCTCTGACATGGTCAGCCATGAATTACTCCTTCAAGTCCTGCCGCAACTAAATGTAGTCTCTGGGGCCGCTGCCTGGCTAAGGACTACCTCCACATAACACTCTCGCAGCAAGTAAGAATAAACCCACCATCTCCACTCCCTGCCTGTTCACTCCGGTGTTCCCAGGGGTCAATCTTAGGCCCACTGCTTTTTCTCTTCCTTAATTCTCTCCCCAAAGCCTGCATTGGTCATCTCTTACTCTATGCCTACGCACGTGTTCTCTACTGGAACACCCCAACCATACGCATCTCCAGCACACCCTCCAGGAATACTTCAGGAGCTGGAAAATTGGTTCGCTGACCACCGCTGATCATTAATTATTCCAAACCAAGGCCATGACCTTTGCTCACCGCCAAAGCCTCGCACAGTAGATGGCTCTTCACATTTCCAACGCGGATGGTTCTGCTGAGCACGTCAATCACTTCAAATACCTGGGGTCACCCTGGATACCTCCCTCTCCCCCCACAGACATGTACGCCCTCCTGCAGCACTCAGCTCGAGAGTGGTACCCTCTACAGAATCAAAACAGTCTGCCAGCACATGCCAGGCGCGGATAGCTGTCACATCCTCCATCCTGTCCCTAATCGACATGGATTGTAATCTCACGCACTGCTTGATAACTCCACCTAATGTTGCATAACCACTGCGCTAAACAAAAGCATGTCGCCTTTGTCTCAGGTTGTGACAGACTCACCCACACCTGCAACCTATACAAAACTGACTGGCTGGGTTTAATTTCCATCAAAGACTCAAGTACCACACCTGCATTTCTAGCAAAAGATCCACCTCCAGCTAGCTCAACTGCCCTTCACCCCACTCATCAAACCGCCCCTCCCCAGGCGACATACCGACTCACGGCTACCACATCTCTCGTGGTTCCCCATGTCGAACGCCCCGCGCAGAGTTCCCTCCGCTACTGAGCCCCCAATTGACAAACACTCTTCCGCCTCTCCTCTCCCAATCCCACAGCATCCATCTCTTCAAAGCAGGCCTAAAACCTTCCTATTGGGTAGCTCAAAATGTGAATGCTATGCTAGGCTCACCTGTCTCCTCTCCCTCCCCCCACACACCTAGCCAGGGCCCTCAGGCCTATCTAACCCCCATGCTCAACCTAGGCGCTTATATGTCTCCTACCTGCCCAAACCAGGAAAAAGTCTCTCTGCCATCATACCGACAATGAATTCAGTATACCACTTGTTTATTATGTGTTGAAGTTGCCTTCCATTGCCTTTACTGTCATATGTCTCTCACCCTCTGTAACCACCGAGAGCAAATGTTACTAAAATGTGATTGTAATAAATCTGTAAATAATTTGCTTGTATATAATTTTCCCTGTTCCGTCTGTCTTCCCAACTCGTGTTCCCCCCTCCACCCTCTGTAACCGACGTGGAGCCTTTGCAAAAGAGTCTTTGACTCAAAGGTTTGTAATTCTGAATTTACAGTAAATAAATAAAATAAATAAAATATATACATTATATAGTGAGATACATACACAATGTAGTGAACCACATACAGTATCTACTGAAATATATACATCGTATATTGAAATACATATACTGTATACTGAAATACATATATTATATAGTGAAACACATACACTATATAGTGAATGTTTACATTGCATAGTGAACACATACACCATCTACTGAAATCCACATACTGAGTACTGAAAATCCACATACACTATATACTGAAACAAATGTACTGTGTACCGAAACATATACACTACTTATTGAGATACATACACCACAGACTGCTGAACATCCACATAAACATCTACTGAAACAAATACTCTATAGATTGTAACACATACACTATATATTGAGAAAAACTGCATACACTATATACTGAAACTATTACACTATATATTGAAATGCACACTACACACTGAAAAACATATACACTATATACTGAAACAAATACACTATATATTGAAACATCTACACTTTATATTGAACACATACACTATCTATTGAAATAAATACACTATGCACTGAAAAATCTGCACACTATATATTGAAACAAATACACTGTATATTGAAATACATACACTGTCTATTGAAATGCATAAACTACACACTAGAAAAAAAGCATATAAACTATATACTGAAACAAATAACTATATATTGAAACATCTTCACTTTATGTTGAAATACATACACTATCTATTGAAATAAATACACTACGCGACTGAAAAATCTGCATACACATATACTGAAACAAATACACTATATGGTGAAACACATACACTATGTATTGAAACACATACACTGTAGACTGAAAAATTCACATACTCTATATACTGAAACAAATAAACTATTTACTGAAATGGACTATGTTCTGAAACTACCCATCCCCCTGCCCCTCCCCCATGAATGTCCTAGAGATGAACTCATTGCCTGTTGCATTCAGTTAGCTGCTAGCTTGATGAGAGGACATCTAAAACTGCAGAGCTGAGGTAAACAAAACAGGGCTAATCTACTTCTTTATGGGGGTTTTCCTTTTGTTTTGCTTGCACACCTTTAGTCAAATTTCAGACCATTGTGATGTGACAAGAAACTTTTAAAAACTAATTTAAATGCTGTAGTTTATTCTTTTAAATAAGTGCTGCCTTCATTTGCTGTCAGACAACACATTTGTATAGGAAGCTAATACAGGATATTCCTAACATACCTGTATACATAGGGAGCTGCATGCATTTTTCCAAGTTAAAGTGTTGATTTGTTTCATGTGTAATTAATTACTGTGTAAGTCCACAACTTATCTGAGTTGAATGCTTGAAGCACTTCAGGAGCTGTGAAGTGTGTCAAAATCATTGCTAGTTTGTACCTATGGACTATGTTTTGTTTAAGTTTTTATTTTAATGTTTTGTTTAATAAACGTTTCTTGGTTAAGAAACAAAAATATATATTTTTGCTGCAATCCTCAGTATTCAGTTCTCATCAGGAGTTTAGCTACATATGCATATAATTTGCATTGTTTTACTGAGTAACTTTACTGTGAACTTCACTGAGTGTATGCACAATCTGTTTTGGGGTTTGAGCTTCTCAAACTGTGTTTTATTTTTTTTTTCCCATAGAGATTTTTATCTCCTTAGTCACCCTGCTACCCCTTGCCCACTGACATCTCCAGCCCAATCACTTACCATCCATTGGACATATTTATTCTGAGACCCCACCCCGCCTCACATCCCCGTGTTGAGGCCAGGAGGAGGGCCATTGACAAGGAGATACCATATTCCATCATGAGCAGAGCCTTGCCAGCAGTGCAAAATCTGTAGCAGGTTGTTGACTATTTTGCCATTAGGGGGTTTCACTCTTTGTTTCATCCTCAAGCAGCCAAGCATGGAATTATACATTGCTGCGATAAAGACACATGCTTGCTTTGTGCCTGCCTGAGCCCCTCCCCCTTATGCAACTCACTGCCCTGCCAACGCCCCTCAGCTAGGTGGATGTTGAAGAGCGGGTGGTCAGACTTCCCTCACTGAGAGGAGAGCACTTCTAAGATGCCTTCAATCATCTCCCCTCAAACTAACCCCTTAGCAACCCAGGTCCACCCCAAAACTGGGCCACTGGCATGTGGAGGTAGTGCACTCACCAAGTTGCTTTAGCCAGCCCACCAGACTGTGTTTTTATAAGTAATAAAGACAGCATATAGGTAAAAGAAGAAACAAACTGTATTTTAATTAGTCTGTTATAAATTGTTTTAATCACATCACAATGTTTGAAATCGGATAAAGGTTTTGTAAGCAAAATACATAAAACAATACAAAGGGATAGATAAGTAAACCTTTATGTTTACCTTCTGCATCTTAGATGCATCGCCAGGAGTTTTAATCAATAAGGGCCCCATTTTCAGATGTTTAGCATGCAGAGCTAAACATTACACTGTGGAACAGCATGGTTGGATCGGTGTCATTCATCTCACTTGATGCTACCCTGATCATGTGCATGTGCATATATACTACCACGCCACGAAATGAGTAATCCTCTCCTGCATACACAGAGCACAGTACCGGCAAAAAGGTTTCTTTAGCACCATAAGTACCTCCTCATATTTCTTTATACTCAGCCTCTAGCTTCTAGTACCTAGATGCTTGATTTTGCACTTTTGGCTTTTGAACCCGAACTGCCATGTCCCATAGCACTCCTAAGTTTTCTAATGTCCCTACCATTCTCTCCATCTGCATGCTATCAATGCTATTACAGATTGTGGTGTCATCTGCAAAAGGCATATCTCCCCTTCCAGTTCTTCTGTTATGCCACTTATAAAGACTTCAGCAGTGATGTGTCCCACCACTGAGCTCCTCCGCACCCTACTGGCCTCCTCACTGGAGGAAGTGCTACTACCACCACCTTCTGTGGCTGTGCGCTATTCAGGTGCAGCACTTAGGAGTGCACAACATTAATCTGGAAAATGGGGCCCACATACCACTGTAACAGGACTAGCACTACATTGTGATAAGCATGGTTGATACTATTTTAAAAAGCATTCTTCTGTGAAGTGCTAACCTGTTAATGTGGCACTATTTTTTTTTTGCACAGGATTACTAATTGCAACCAAGTGCTCATACAACTGGGGTTACCTAATGGCATATAAGGTGTACAGGCATATTAAATGCTTTCGAAGTGTTAACACCGCGTGGTTAGTGCTAGTTAATGATTCTGGGAATCATGTTTGAACTGCACACACGCAACTCCGCCAGCAACCCCCACAACATGCACACACAGTCAGTTCTGGACACACAAAAATGTAAGCATTTGTCAATGCTGAATGTTGACTGCTGGTCCGCTTGGAGTCACTAACTGGGCCCTCTGTCACTCGCTTGTTCTGTTTCTCCTGGTGCTGCAGGCTGCTATTTTGTATTGAGCTCCTTCCTACTGGCATACTTTTCTGTCCAGTTAGTCTGCAGATGGCCTGACAGAGTTGCGCTGAGGTGGGCCGCCCTCCTCTGACTCCCTCATTCTCTTCTCCTGCACGGTGGCCGGCCTTTGGTGCTGGGGTCCTGCCCTGTTGGTGGCTTTTCTGCTAACAAAGAAATCTGCAGTAGTCCCAACACAGGTCCTGTTGAGGTTGCTCACTCCCCTCTGTCACTCACTGCTCTGTCTGTTCATGCGCTGCAGGCTGGCCTCTGTATTGGGCTCCTGTTCATGTGCTTGATGACTTTTTCTGCCCATTAAAGAATCCGCTGGCAGTCACTATAGAGCTCCTGTCTGAGCTCACTCACCCCCTCTCTCACTGGACTCTGCTCTGTTTTCTGCCACCGCCAGGCTGTCCTTTGTACTGGGCCCCTGGGTATTGCTGCCTTTTTCTGCCCACAAAGAAATCCACAGCAGTCCCAACAGAGCTCTGTTGAGCTCACTCACCCACTTCCCTCACCTCTCACTGGTTCTGTGCTCCTCGGGTGCAGGCTGTCCTTTGTACAGGGTTCCTGCCTCGTTGGTGGCTTATTCTGCCCACAAGCAAATCTGCAACAGTCCTGGCGCAGGTCCGCTGAACTTGCTCATCCTCTCTCAGTCCATTATTCCATTTCTTGCCGCGGCTGCAGGCTGGTCTGTTGTACTGGCTCCTGCTCACATTGCTGCTTTTTTCGCCCACAAAGAAATCGCAGCTGTCCTTGACAGAGTTCCATTGAGGTCACCTACCCCTTGTCTCACTCATCATTCTTTTCAATTGGCGCCTGCAGGCTGCCCTTGTACCAGGTTCCTTCCTCTGTTGGCACCTTTTTCTGGCCACAAACAATCTGAAGTAGTCCCGACAGAGCTCTGTTGAGCTAGCTCACTCTCCTCTCTCACCTCTTGTTCCATTTCTGCCAGCTGCATGCCCTTTGTACAGTTTTGGCTCTGCCGGCATTGCCGCCTTCTTCTTCCCCACAAAGAAATCTGCAGCAGTCACTGAGGAGCTCTCTGAGCTCGGCCAGTCCCCCTCTCACTGGCTTGTCTTGTTTCTCATACTAATGCAAGCTACCTTTTACTGGGCCCCTGCATGCATTGCTGCCTTTCTGCCCACAAAGAAATCTGCGCAGTCCCAACAGAGTCTGCTGAGCTCACTGTTCCCCCATCCTTCTCTTGCTCATTCTGTTCTTCGCTGTCTAGGTTGTCCTTTGTACTGGGCTTCTGCCTGTGTTGGCACCTTTTTGCCCACAAAGAAATCTCCAGCTGTCCTGACGCAGAGTTTGTTGGAGGTCGCCTCCTTCACCTGTCTCATCTGCTTATTCTGTTTCTCCTCCCATGCTGGAGGCCGCCATTTTGTGGCTGGCTTCGCCTGTTGGCGCCTTTTTCTGCCTGTAATAATAAAGAAATCTGCAGCAGTCCCACAGAGCTCCGCTGAGCCGCCCACCCCCCTCTTACCGACCATTCCATTTCTGCCCTGTTGCAGGTGGCCCTTTTGGCACTGGGTTCCTGCTCATGCTGTCGCCTCTTCTGCCCACAAAGAAATCTGCAGCTGCTCATTAGAGCTCCATTGAGCTGGCTCACTCACTCCTCTCTCACTGTTCGCTCTGTTTCTCCTGCCGCTGAAGGCTGCCCTTTGCACTGGGCCCTGCGTGCATTGCTGCCTTTTTCTGCCCACAAAGAAATCCGCAGCAGTCCCAGCAAAGCTCCGGTGAGCTCACTCACTCCCCCTCCCTCACTCGCTCATTCTGTGTCTCCCACTGCTGCAGGCTGCACTTTTGTACTGGGTTCCTGCCTGCATTGGCAGCTTTTTCTGCCCCTCTCTTACTCGATCATTCCATTTCTGCCCGTGTTGCAGGTGGCCCTTTTGCACTGGGTTCCTGCCTGCGTTGCCGCCTTCTTCTGCCCACAAAGAAATCTGCAGCCATCACAGTAGAGCTCCATTGAGCTGGCTCACCACTCCCCTCTCTCTCACTCTCTGTCAGTTTCTGTTTTCCTGTCAGCTGAAGGCTGCCCTTTGTACTGGGCCCCTCATGCATTGCTGCCTTTTCTGCCCACAAAGAACCGCAGCAGTCCCAGCAAAGCTTGGTGAGCTCACTCATCCCCCTCCCTCACCACTGCTTCTGGTCTCCCACTGCTGCAGGCTGCTTTTGTACTGGGTTCCTGCCTGCATTGGCAGCTTTTTCTGCCCACAAAGAGATCTGCAGCAGTCCTGACAGTTCGGCTGAGGTCGCTAACTCCCCTCTCTTTCTCTCGCTCTTTTCTGCAGGCGCTGCAGACTGGCCTTTTGTACTGGGCTCCTGTGTGCATTGTGCTGCCTTTTTCTGCCCACAAAGAAACTCCACAGCAGTCCCACAGCCCATTGAGCTTGCTTCACTCTCTCTCACTCGCTCATTCTGGTTTTCCCACCACTGCAGGCTGCCCTTTCGTACTGGGCCCCAGCGTGCATTGCTGTCTTTTTCTGCCCACAAGCAAATCTACAGCAGTCCCAACAAGCTCCGTTGTGCTCACTCACTCGTTCTGTGTCTCCTGCCGCTGCAGGCTGCCCTTTTGTACTGGGCTCCTGCCGGCATTGGCGGCTTGTTCTGGCCAGAAAGAAATCTAAAGCAGTCCTGACACAGCTCCATTGAGCCTCACCCCCTCTCTCAGTCACTCATTCCTGCTTCTCCTGTGCTGCAAGCTGGCCTTTTACTGGGCTCCTGCCTCCGCTACATTTTCTGCCCATTAAAGAAATCCACAGCAGTCTGGTTGAGTTTGTTGAGCTCGCCATCACCACCTGTCACTCACTCATTCTGTTTCTCTTGGTGCTGCAGGCTGCGCTAGGTATTGGGCTCTTGGTCATGATGGCACCTTTGTCTGTCCACAAAGAAATCTCGTAGCTGTCCCGACAGAGCTCCCGGCGAGGTCGCCCAGTCTCCCTCTGTCACGCTTATTCTGTTTGTCCTGGCACTGCAAGCTTCTTTTGTGTGTGTGCTCCTGCCTGCATTGGTGCCTTTTTCTGCCCACACAAAGAAACCGCGCAGCAGTCCCGTTAGAGCTCTATTGAGTTCACTCAAGTCCCTTGTCCCCACCACCATACTGTTTCTCCCACCGCTGCAGGCTGGCTCTTTCATTGGACCCTGCCTGCTTTGATGCCTTTTTCGCCCACAAAGAAATCCGCAGTAGTCCTGACAGCGCTCCGGTGAGTTCACTCACTCACCCTCCCCTCTCATTCTGTTTCTCCCAGTGCTTCAGGTTGCCCTTTTGTACTGGGATCTTGAGCTGGGGCCTTTTTCTGCCCACAAACAAATCTGCAGCAGTCCCGACATTAGCTCAGTTTCCCGGTCACCCTCTCTCACTTGTTCAATATTAATCTGTCCCAAACACTGATTTTCCACAGGCGGTCAGTGGCTATTCTCTGGCAGGAGGCAAAACATATTTAGACCAGATGTGAAAATGACAGCTGTACTCTTCATAAGGAGGTGAAAAAGCGCCACTTTTGTGAGTAAATATGGTGTGAAATATTATAATGTGCTGGTTATATAAGTGCTTGAAACAGTTCAATGCACGCTTAGAAACACAGTCATGTGATGGAGTTTTGCCACCAAATTTTCAACATAGGCTTTGGGACCTCTGCTCCTGAACAGTGCACTGTCATTTTCTTAATCTGTCCCTAACACTGACTTCCCATAGCTTACTGCATTATTGTGTCTGCCAACTGTGAAACCACATTCTGGTCAGGATGTGAAAATGACAGCTGTACTGCTCATAAGGAGTGTGAAAAATGCCACTGTTGAAAATCTGCATGACAATATTACAAATTGCAAAGTGACATTGGTGGAGTGTGCAATGCACACTTGTAATACATTTGTTTGCTATCATCACTGCCAAATTTTCAACATAGGCATTTCAGGACCTCTGCTCATGAACAGCATCACTGTCATTTTCTTAATCTGTCCCGGACAGTGATTTCCCAGCAACTGCTCTATTCTGCGCCGAAGCAAAAACATATTTCGCTAGGGATGGGAAAATGATGGATACACTGTCTATAAGTAGGTGTGGGTAAATGGCAATGTTGAAAATCTGAAGTGAAAATATGGGGCTCACGAGCAGAGCGGTGTGCAAACTGCACAACACACGCCATAACACAGTCATTTTATGGAGAGTTGTTAGCAGATTTTCAACACAGCTATTTCAGGACCTCTACTATGAAAAGTGTCACTGTCATTTTCTTAATCTGTCTCGAACACTGGATTTCCCTACAGCGACCGAGACTATTCTGTGCCAGAAGTGTGAAAACACATTTCCACCAGGATGTGAACAATGACAGCTGTACTATTCACAAGGAGATGTGAAAAAGCCAGTGTTGAAAACTGGCATGAAAATATTGAAAATTCACGAAGTTATGAGCTGGGTAGCAACTGTGCAGCGCGCGCTCATAAACAGTTATTTTGGATTTTTGCAAATTTGCAACATAGGTTTTTGAGACCCACCTTGCGATCACTGGCACTGTCGGCTTCGACATCGCCCCGAAGGTGATTCCCACGAGTGACCGCTAAATTCATTTCTGGGCTGATTAACGCAATGACAGTTCAAGAATTCATGAGATGGTCTCAAAACCCTATGTTGAAATTTCATGTAAAAAGTCCCCAAATGCCTGGAGATATGTACTAAGTTGAAAAACACTATTTATTATGTTATACAACTTACCGGGCATTTGCTCAGTTCACTTGGTCGGATTTGAAGAGTGCAGACGTGTTCCCGGTCCACGGAAGATTGTCGCGCCAAGCTCTGGAGGTAAGTATGGCGTGATGGGGGTGTGTGGGGAAGCAGGGTGTGCAGTGGGTTGGTGCGGGTTGCAGGTGGGGGCCAGGGACACTAATGAGAACCTGCTTCCTTTTTGCAGGTAAAAGATAAAAAAATACTTTAAGGGACTGTTTTCCCTTTACTGGGGCATGTGGCATGCTGGGATGGGCGCAGCGTGCCACCAGCTTTCTTTTTGGGTAGTAGTAGTTGATGGGATTGGGCACCCCGTCAGCAGGAATTAAAGGTACATAGAATGCCACAGGAGGGCTCCTCTGCTGGCAATTGGTAGAAACAATGGGGAAGTACCAAGGCAGATGGGGTTTGGGGACCCTGCTACAACATAAACACAGGGAAGAGATTGTTTGTAAACGCAACCTGCCGCCTGCTCACAAACAATATCAGTTTACATCCACCTTGCAATGATGGGTAATGCTCCTCATTGGTAAACAGATGGCTGACGCAATGACGAGTGGCCCCTTATTGCAGCAGCAAAATTGTCAGTGGTGCGAAATATTCCAAACTACTGTCACCAGCAGCCTGCAACACGTTATTTACACTGTGTGCAATCAATATAAAATGGTACATCCTGTCTGCCCCATTTCCATATTAAACCTCAGAACCTACTGTCCATGCAGGGTAATAGCCTTCACTATCCACTCCTTGTTTCCCCCACTACTATCAGCATGAGTAACCATTATACCTTCATTTTGTCAGAGCCATGCTTGAAACCATTTATGGTTTTGGTGCCTGCCATCTCAGTTGGCACTTCATTCCACATTTCCACCACCTATTTCGGAAAATTAAACCTTCCAATATCCTCTTGAACCCTCCCATCAGTCTCTACTTGTGCCGCCATAACCTTTGAACTGTTACTCATGCTATGTAGTTCTCCATTCACCTTGTTTATTCCTTACAGGAACTTGAAGGTCTCTATCATATCATTCTTCTTGTCTGGTCTCCAGTGAAGACATGTTTAGTGCCTTGAGCAGATCCTCATACGATCTATTCTGTCAGCTCTGAATCATCCTGATCACCCTTGACCTATCTTCCTGAGGTGAGGTTTCGAGTTCAGAACTCTGAACATTATACCCAGTGCAGCCTCACCAGTGATCAATAAAGAGGCAGTAACCTCTTTTCTTCTACTATCAGAACCCCTTCTGCACATCCTAGTTTCCTATTTGCCTTACTAGATGCCCTCAAAAATTAGCTGATTGTTTAAGGGAGTAACTGTCGACTTAATACCAGGTCGTTTTTTCTGTAGCCAGTAGTGCTCAACTCTAATTCCCTCCCATCCAGTACTCTGTCCTGGGTTCTGTTGTCCCCTAAGTGAATCACCTTGCACTTTTGGCACAGAATTTCTACTGCCAAACCTTAGGCCACCTCTCTAATCTTTACATGTCAGTCTGCAGTTTCCTACTTCCCCATCACTATCTACCCTCCCATGAGCTTGGTGTCATCTTCAAAAAGACACAAACCCAGATTCATTCTCAAACATTGTTAATGAACATATTGAAGAGAACAAGAGTCAGGATGGATCCCTGTGGCATTCCACTCCTGACTTCCTCTTTTCTGATTTGACACCATAATCACAATCCTCTGATGCCTCTCTATTCAACTAAAGCCCCTCACCCCACCAAAACATCACTTATATTTTCAAATCCCTGGACCACTCCTCGCTACCGTGACCTAAGTCACCTAATTGTCCCCATCCATTGGTCTGCTCCACTGATTCCATGTTAACATATTTAAAAAAATTACTCTAAATATATACATATATATATTTTTTTTAGTTGTTTAACCAGGAGTAGCACACTGTTGAAAAGCTTTTTTACAGGAGTGACCTAGCACACAGGGAAGTTAAGTGACTTGCCTAGAGTCAATATTGTGCATGCAAGTGGTGTTGCGTGGATTCAAACGCAGTCTGGTCTGCTGGATGTCACCAGATTGCAGCTCAGAGCCTTAAATCACTGTGCTATACTGCCTCCCTTTATGGGACTGCTATGCCCCCTGTAGTAGGACATGAGAAAAGGTGGCACCACCTCCTCTAGGATCACATGGCTGACCTCACAGCTACTTCTAACAAGCGCATGATTTGGCCTGTCGTACCGAAATATAAATCCCATCCTCTGGTGGCTTCCCCAGAGGTATCATCATCTCAGCAGCACCTGTACTGTGGCAATAAGCTTGCCAAAGTTCAGATTTACATCTAACTTCAGTACCAACATTGGTTACCTGTCTAAATTTTGAAAGGCTGCCACAATCTCTTCTCCTCCCACTCCTTTGCCTGTCCTCAGAGTCAGTGACACCCTGTCTCTAACCTCTCCTCATCACCATAGAGATGTAATTCTTTTCATCACCTGTACCTCCTCTCTTCTCTCCTCCCTTTCCCTTCCTCACCTGCCTCTGCCCCGCCAGCCTCTGCATGATTGTCATCTCCTTCCTTCCCACTATTGTTTTTCTTTCTCTCCAGTAACTCCATCCTTTATCCCCGGCACACTTCCCACCCTTAATCCTTCCAAGGGTAGGAGCCCAGATGGTCGAGATAGCAGGATCCTCCATCTGACTGCTTCTGCAATCTCCTCCCCATTGGATGACCTCCCTAACCTCTCTTTCTGGTGTTCCTCCATCTCTGCTGACTGGAAGGCTGCCACTGTTACTATTTCTCCTCCTCCAAAAGATGGTGACCCGTTAGGTACGACCAGCTACCGACTCATTTCTCTCCTCCCTGTAAAATACAGGAACAAATTATCTTGTCACAACTCTCTCCCTTTCTGGACTTCTCTTCCTTTTTCACCCAATACAAGGCTGACTTCTGCAAAATCACTCCACCACCTGCTCAGGCTCACTCAATCCATCCATAATGGTATGGATCACAGCTATTCACTTCTGCTATTCATCGATCTAGCCAAGCATTCAACCCTGTCTACCACCCATTATTAGCCAAACTCCAGGCTGCAGGCCTCTCTGACTTTAGCCATCAGTTGTTCCACCCTACCACAGGGTAGGTCCCAAGCAGTCAAAAGTGGTGACCCCTCTCTCCTCCCTGCTCTATCCACTTGGGTCCCACAAGGATCTGTGTTAAACCCACTACTTTTCTCCATTTTCCTATTGATCTCCTCCTCCATGAGGCTTGTCTGCATCCATTTACATGTACATGGATGACACGGTCTTCACAGCAGGCCCACAGACTCCAGCTGGACTTTGATCGTTCAGCCCTGACCACACACAAATGACTTTTTCCTCAATGCCAAGAAGGCTGTCTCCACGTCCTTTGGCTCAAGGCACCAGACTGTCTAGGCTCCTCCCTTCCTACTTTCCATACTCCTGGATGGCCTCTGTGGAGGATGTCACCACCTTTTAGTTATCTTGGTATCTGGCTTGACCAGCACTTAAACGTTTCTGTGAACAAGTGGATGCTTATGGTCACAAAGCTGCACCACAATTTGGGCACTTTACAGGAACTGTGACTGTATCCCACCTCCAGCATACCATGCTATTATCCGAAGAATGATCCTCCAAATCTTTGACCATGGTGATGTGGTCTCAGTAGCCCCTTTGTTACCCTTACCAGACTGGACACACTCTTCAACTATTTCTCACCATTACACTCCTCGACTATCCTTCTTGACTCACCATTGTTCTATATATAAATCTCTCTCCTTTTCTTTCTGTTGTGAGTTAGACACAGTCACTGTGCCACAGCTTTGTGGGCAAATCTAGTTTGTTTCCTCATTCTATCTCCGGATGGGTCTCATTATGTTGTATACCATCAGAAGCTGAAATATTTGAACCCTAGCAGTCCCTTCAGTTTCCTCAACCATCGGCAAAGTCGCGTTCAGCCACCGCGTTCTAAAATCTGGAACTTCTTGCCCAGCCATTCACCAATCTCCCTCCCATGGATTCTTTCAAACCACTTCAGTGGTCTCACCCTCCTCCTGCACTTGCTCTAATTTTCCTCTTGCTCTCCTATTACTTGTTTCCAGTTTAGGTACAGCTAAAATTTTGCACCCATGCTTCCACTTTCAGGCATTATGCACAAATGTTTATAGCTAACATTGATACTCTTTCAACCGCCCTGTCAGTTTGCTCTGGATGCACCTCACCTTACCTACCGCTGCCACTTGTACCGAGCTTTAGCCTTCCCATCCCTAACAAATAGACGACTGCATCATTGTGCAAATCTCATCTCTAAGTACTGGCTTTGCACACTCCTTCCCTACCTAAATTCCCTAATCTCCCCCACCCACTCCCTCTCAACTTCTAAGAGCCCATGACCATAGAACTCTGTCTGCTCCCTGGAGATCCATTGATTAAATCAAGCTGTTCATAATTTCCTCTCTGTAAATTGCACCTGCCCCTAGCTCCCCCCCTTTCTTGTCCTACATCCTGTTTGATGCCCTGCTGACTCACTTCAATTGCCACCCTGTGCTATTCTCAGTCTGCATAGTACAGGCCATTGGTTCACACTTGCTATTACATTACACTCTCTCTCTGTGTCTCACCACAAGCTCACTGTGACTGCTTTTCACTTCTCTACCCTTGTAATTATTTGCTTTTCATGCCAATGTGTAATTCAGTTGTAACCTCTGTTTTTGTGTGATATTGTGTATTTTGTGTGTACTCATTGTTACTATGTAACTCCCACCACCCTCTCCCCCAGGTCATACTGGGACATGAGCAACTTGTTTTTCAGTGTACCTTCCCTTGTGAAACTTTTCAATAAATAAATTAATTTGAGCACACAGTGGTGCATATTGTGACCCTACCTGTGGTCACCATTATGATGTTCCCAAGTAGTATACCAAAATGATCCTAGGCATGTAAAGGTTCAACACCCCTGATCGCAGTTAAATGGCTCCAATTATAGTAGTAGAATGATCCTTGGTGTCTAGTGCTCCCCACCCAGGAATACTAAGCTGGGAGCTCTTTTCTAGATGCATTCTGGGGAAGGGGAACTTGTACAAGTGGGTCTTAGGTAGCACAATAGTTCAAAATACATAACTTACATGAAGCAGAGTGGTACACAACCACAAATTACATTGGGAATAATACATGCAAGATGTGAGAACTTGAGTGACAAGCAAACAATTGACAATGCGTATACAGCACAGTCAAGAGCCACAAACCTGTGCTGGTGATCAAATATAGAGCAGTTTTATTTATTTATTTATTTATTTAGCTTTTGTTAACTGGGTAGGTACACTAGACAAGTTATATGCCTATTTTCAGGAACTTCCCAGGACAGTACAACAGGTAAAACAGATACATCAGAACATAACAGCAAGTAAAGCAAGTACATAGAGTAACAAAATGCATTGAGTCACAAAGCAGTGAAAGCATACTGTGAGAATGCTATGACGAAATTGATAAAGTACATATAATCAACAATATATAGTCTAGAGCATACATAGTGCAGTCAGATGCCTAGGAGAGCAATTAGATCATAGAATGACCAAAAGATCATTGGCAGGTCCTCAGAACAGTTGGGCTGCCAAGTACAACTCAGGCTAGGGAGGCTTGGGAAATTCGCACCTGAGGCCAGCTTTCAGATGCCCCACAGGGACCTCCGGAAGCACTGATGGGAGGAGGTGGAATGAACATGGTCAGAAAAGGAGTTCCAGAGCCTAGGAGCACATGCAACAAAGTTCCTGTCCCCCATAAGGGTTCGGGTGAGGGGTACTTTTAGCATCCCAGGACCCTGGAGCCTGAGTGGGTAAGAGGAGGGGTCAGGAGGTGAGAGAAGCTGTGCCAGCCCCGGGGGGGTGCCAGTTCTGATCACTTTGCCCACGAGGTATCCCATACCAAAGTTCAGGTGATTTATCGTGGAAAGCCAACCTAGTTTATCATAAAGCTCACAATAGTGGGTGAGATGGGGGGGCGGCCAGTGCAAATTGACAGAAGTTATTGTACATTCTGCGCCACCGAGTCAGAAGAGCTTTGAACGTACGGGCAAATTGGTGGAGACCATAGCTAAGGGAGGGAAGTAGTACACCTCTAGCAAGTGCCAGATGAGCAGCAGGTGTCAGGTTATTTTTGGCCATATAGGCCAGACCCAATTTACAGTTCACAGTTCTACCGATATTTAGGATATGACTCCCTAGGTCCAACTGAGGGTTCAAGTGTCACCCCAAGGTATTTGATGGAGTTCACAGTTGGAGGGAGCTCGATCCGCACAACTGATCACAAAGGGCTGGAGGCTTTTACTTCAATGTTAGCTATAATCATTTGTGCATAATGCCTAGAGTGGAAGCATAGGTGCCAAATTTTAGCTGTACCTAAACTGGAAACAAGTAATAGGAGAGCAAGAGGGAAACTAGAGCAAGTGCAGTAGGGAGAGGTAAGACCACTGAAGTGGTTTGAAAGAATCCATGGGAGGGAGATTGGTGAATGGCTGGGGCAAGGCAGTTCCAGATTTTAGGGCCGCGGTGGCTGAACGTGACTTTGCCGATGGTTGTGGAAACTGAAGGGACTGCTAGGGTTGGAATATTTCAGCTTCTGATGGTATGGCTATAACGGGACTGTCGGGGAGATAGGAGAGTAGGGAAACAAACCAGATTTGCTCACTAAGCTGGCACAGTGGGCATGGTGTCTGTCCACAAGAAAAGAAAAGGAGAGAGATTTATATATATAGAACAATGGTGAGTCCAAGAAGGATAGTCAAGAGTGTAATGGCAGAAATAGTTGAAGAGTATGTCCAGTCTGGCAAGGGTAGTGAAGGGGGCTACGCTGTAGACCACATCATCATAGTCAGAGATTTGGAGGATCATTCTCTGGATAATAGCATGGTATGCTGGAGGTGGGATACAGTCACAGTTCCTGTAAAGTGCACCAAATTGTGGTGCAGCTTTTTGGCTATAGCATCCACTTGTTCAGAAACATTTAGGTGCTGGTCTAGCCAGATACCAAGATAACTAAAGCTGGTAACATCCTCCACAGGGGAGCCATCCAGGGTATGGAAAGTAGGAAGGGGAGGGAGCCTAGACAGTCTGGTGCCTTGTGCCAAAGGACATGGAGACAGCCTTCTTGGCATTGAGGAAAAACTGATTTGTGTGGTCAGGGCTGAACTTTATCAAAGTCAGCTGGAGTCTGTGGGCCAGCTGTGAAGAGGACGTGTCATCCAGTACCTGCGTAAATGGATGCAGACAAGCACATGGAGGAGGAGATCATTAAGGAAAATGAAGAAAAGTAGTGGGCTTAACACAGATCCCTGTGGGACCCAAGTGGATACAGGCAGGGAGGAAAGAGGGGGTCACCACTTTTGACTGCTTGGGACCTACCCCTGTAGTAGGAGTGGAACAGCTGATGGCTAAGTCAGAGAGGCCTGCAGCCTGGAGTTTGGCTAATAATTGGGTAGTAGACAGGGTTGAATGCTTTGGCTAGATTGATGAAGACAGCAGAAGTGAATAGGCAGTGATCCATACCATTATGGATGGATTTGGTGAGCCTGAGCAGGTGGTGGAGTGATTTTTGTGGAAGTCAGACTTGCATTGGGTGAAAAAGGAAGAGAAGTCCAGAAGGAGAGAGAGTTGTGACAAGATAATTTGTTCCTGCATTTTGGAGGGAGGAGAGAAATGAGTCGGTAGCTGTTCGTACCTGATGGATCACCATCTTTTGGAGGAGGAGGAGTAACAGTGGCAGCCTTCCAGTCAGCAGGGATGGAGGAACACCAGAAGAGAGGTTAGGGAGGTCATCCAATGGGAGGAGATTGCAGAAGCAGTCAGATGGAGGAGCTTGCTATCTCGAACCATCTGGGCTCCTACCTTGGAAGGATTAAGGGTGGAGAGTGTGTCAGGGATAAGGATGGAGTTACTGGAGAAAAAAACAATTGTAGGAAGGAAGGAGATGACAATCATGCAGGCTGGCAGGGGTGAGAGGGAGGTGAGGAAGGGGAGAGGAGGAGGAGGAGAGGAGGTACAGGTGATGAAAGGAATTACATCTCTATGGTGATGAAGGAGAGGTTAGAGACAGGGGTGTCACTGACTCTGAGGACAGGCAAAGGAGTGGGAGGGGAGAAGAGATTGTGGCAGCCTTTCAAAATTTAGACAGGTAACCAATGTTGGTACTGAAGTTAGATGTTAAATTCTCACCTGTGGCAAACTTATTGTGATGGTACAGGTGCTGCCGAGATAATGATGCCTCTGGAAGCCATGGGGGATGGGTTATGTTTATTTTTTGACAAGGCTAAATCATGCACTTGCAAGTAAGCTATGAGGTCAGCCATGATTTAGGAGAGGTGGTGTACCTTTTATTGTGTTCTCCTCTGGGGGGGCATGGCAGTCCCAGAAAGGGGAGGCAGTATAGCACAGTGGTTTAAGGCTCTGAGCTGCAAATCTGGTGACATCCAGCAGACCAGACCTGGGTTTGAATTCCATAGCTTCCACTTGCATACTGTGTAACTCTGAGAAAGTCACTTAACTTCCCTGTGCCCCCAGGTCGCTCCTGTAAAAAAGCTTTCTGCTTAGTGTGCTACTCCTGGTTAAACAACTAAAAAAAAATATATGTATAAATTTAGAGTAATTTTTTTTAGAAATATGTTAGCATGGAATCAGTGGAGCAGACCAATGAGATAGGGGACCAATCAGAGTGACTTGGGTCACGGCACAAGGGGGAGAGGTCCAGGGATTTGAAGGAAAATATAAGCAGTGTTTTGGTGGGGGTGAGGGGGCTTTAGTTGAATGAGAGGCATCGGAGGATTGTGATTATGGTGTCAAATCAGAAAAGAGGGAAGTCAGGAGTGGAATGCCACAGGGATCCATCCAGACTCTTGTTCTCTTCAATTTGCTCATTAACAACGTTTGAGAATGAATCTGTGTTTGTGTCTCTTTGAAGATGACACCAAGCTCATGGGAGGGTAGACAGTGATGGGGAAGTAGGAAACTGCAGACTGACATATAAAGATTAGAGAGGTGGCCTAAGGTTTGGCAGTTGAAATTCTATGCCAAAAAGTGCAAGGTGATTTACTTAGGGGACAAGAACCCCAGGACAGAGTACTGGATGGGAGGGGTAGAGTTGAGCACTACAGCTGAAAAAAGCGACCTAGTATTCGTCATTAGTTACTCCCTTAAACAATCAAGCTAGTACAGTGAGGCATCTAGTAAGGCAAATAGGAAACTAGGATGTGCCAGAAGGGGGTTCTGATAGTAGAAGAAAAGAGGTTTACTGCCTCTTTATTGATCATTGGTGAGGCTGCACTGGGTATAATGTTCAGAGTTCTGAACTTCTGAAGACCTCACCTCAGGAAAGAAAAGGGCAAAGGGTGATCAGGATGATTCAGAGCTGACAGAACAGATCGTATGAGGATCTGCTCAAGGCACTGAACATGTCTTCACTGGAGACCAGACAAGAGAGGAATGATATGATAGAGACCTTCAAGTTCCTGTGAGGAATAAACAAGGTGAATGGAGAACTACTTAGCAAGAGTAACAATTCAAGGTTATGGGGGCACAAGTAGAGACTGATGGGAGGGAGGTTCAAGAGGGAAGTTTAATTTTCCAGAAATGGTGGTGGAAAAGTGGAATAGTTTGCCAACTGAGATGGCAGGCACCAAAACCATAAATGGTTTCAAGCATGGCTCTGACAAAGTGAAGGGTATAATGGTTACTCATGCTGATAGTAGTAGGGAGGGGAACAAGGGAGTGGATAGTGAAGGCTATTACCCTGCATGGACAGTAGGTTCTGAGGTTTAATATGGGAAATGGGGCAGACAGGATGTACCATTATTATGTTGATTGCGCACAGTGCAAATAACATATTGCAGGCTGCTGGTGACAGTAGTTTGGAATATTTGCACCAACTACTGACATTTTCACCGCTGCAATCAAGGGGCCACCTCGTCATTGCAGCGTCAGCCATCTGCTGCAATGAGGGAGCGACCCGTCAGACCCATCAAATAGCGCGGTCGCTGTGGGAAATCAGTGTTCGTGACAGATTAAGAAAATGACAGTGACACTGTTCATGAGTAGAGGTCCTGAAATGGCTGTGTTGAAAATCTGCTAATGATACTTCATAAAATGACTGTGTTGTGAGCCTGTGTTGTGCAGTTTGCACGCATGCTCGTAACTTCGTGAATTTATATTTTCACTCCAGATTTTCAACATTGCCATTTTCCCACACCTCCTTATGAACAGTGCATCCGTCATTTTTCCCATCCTGGCCGAAATGTGTTTTTGCACTTCGAGTGCAGAATACAGCAGTTGCTGTGGAAATCACTGTCAGGGGACAGATTAAGAAAATGACAGTGATACTGTTCTACGAGCAGAGGTCCTAAAATGCCTGTGTTGAAAATTTGGTGATGATAGCCCAGCAAATGACTGTATTACAAGTGTGCGTTCACACTTTCCACACACCCTATGTAACTTTGCAGATTTGTAATATTGTCATGCCAGATTTTCAACAGTAGACATTTTTTCACCTCTTATGAGCAGTACAGCTGTCATTTTCACATGCTGACTGAAATGTGGTTTCACAGTTGACGCACACAATAAAGTGGTCTCTGTGGTAAATCAGTGTTAGGGACAGATTAAGAAAATGACAGTGGCACTGTTGAGGAGCAGAGGTCCAAAAAGCCCTATGTTGAAAATTTGGTGACGAAACTCCATATCATGATTGTGTTACAAGCGTGCATTGAACTGCTTCACACACCCTTGTAACTTCACACATTTGTAATATTTTCACACCACATTTTCAACAGTGGCACTTTTTTCACACCTCCTTATGAACAGTACAGCTGTCATTGTTCACATCCAGTCTAAATATGTTTTTGCACTCCTGCCAGAGAATAGCACGGTCGCTGTGGGAAATCAGTGTTTGGGACAGATTAAGATCGAACAAGTGAGGGGGGGAGTGACCGAGCTAAACTGAGCTCTGTCGGGACTGCTGCAGAGTTGTCTGTGGGCAGAAAAAGGCCCCAGCGCAAGAGCCCAGTACAAAGGCAGCCTGCAGCACTGGGAGAAACAGAGCAGAGAGAGCGAGTGAGGGAGGTGAGTGAGTGAACTCACGGACGCTATCAGGGACTGCTGGTTCTTTGTGGGCAGAAAGGCATCAAAGCATGCGAGGCCCAGTGAAAAGGCCAGCCTGCAGTGGTGGGAGAAAGCAGTACAGAGTGAGTGAGACAGGGGACTGAGTGAACTCAACAGATCTCTAACAGGACTGCTGCAGTTTCTTTGTGGGCAGAAAAAGGTGCCAATGCAGGCAGAGCACTGTACAAAGGGCCGCCTGCAGCCAGGACAAACAGAATGAGCGCGTGACAGAGGGAGACTGAGCGACCTCAACGTAGCTCTGTCAGGACAGCTGCGGATTTCTTTGTGGATGGACAAAGGTGCCAACGCAGCCAGGAGCCCAGTACACAAGCGCAGCCTGCAGCACCAAGAGAAACAGAATGAGTGAGTGACAGAGCGGTAGTGAGCAAGCTCAACAGAGCTGTATTGTGACTGCTGCAGATTTCTTTGTGGCAGAAAATGCGACAACGGAGGCAGGAGTCCTGTACAAAAGGTCAGCCTGCCGCACCGGGTGAGACGGAATGAGTGAGTGAGAGGGGGGAGTGAGCGAGCTCAATGGAGCTGTGTCGGGACTGCTTCAGATTTCTTTCTGGCCAGAACAAGCCGCCAATGCAGGCAGGAGCCCAGTACAAAAAGGCATCCTGCAGTGGCAGGAGACACAGAACGAGTGAATGAGGGAGGGGGAGTGAATGAGCACAATGGAGCTCTTTTGGAACTGCTGCAGATTTGTTTATGGGCAGAAAAAGACAGCAATGCACGCTGGGGCCCAGTACAAAAGGGCAGCCTGCAGTGGTGGGAAAACCAGAATGAGCGAGTCAGAGAGGGGGAGTGAGCGAGCTCAATGGATCTCTATCGTGACTGCTGCACATTTCTTTGTGGGCATGAAAAGCTGGCAACACAGGCAGGAGCCAAGTACAAGGGCAGCCTGCAGCTGGTAGAAACAGAATGAGCAGTGAGAGAGAGGAAGATGAGCAAGCTGAATGGACTGTGTCAGGACTGCTGCAGATTTCTTTATGGGTAGAAAAAGGCAGCAATGCACACAGGAGCCCAGTACAAAAGGACAGTCTGCAGCGCCTGCAGAAAAGGAATGAGTGAGTGACAGAGGGGGAGTGAGCGACCTCAACGGAGCTGTGTCAGGACTGCTGCAGATCTCTTTGTGGGCAGAAAAAGCAGCCAATGCAGGCAGAAACCCATTACAAAAGTGCAGCCTGCAGCAGTGGGAGACACAGAACGAGCGAGTGGGGGGGGGAGTGAGTGGCGCACGAGATTTGCTGGGACTGCTGCAGATTTCTTTATTGGGCAGATAAAAGCGACAATGCACGCAGGGGCCCAGTAAAAGTGCAGCCTTCAGCGGCGGAGGAAACAGAATGAACGAGTGAGGGGGGGGGAGTGAGTGAGCCAGCTCAATGGAGCTGTATTGTGACTGCTGCAGATTTCTTTGTGGGCAGAAGAAGGCAACGCAGGCAGAACCCAGTACAAAAGGGCCACCTGCAGCACCGGCAGAAACGGAATGATCAAGTAAGAGAGTGGGAATGAGCAAGCTCAACGGACCTCTGTTGGGACTACTGCAGATTTCTTTGTGGGCAGAAAAAGGTGCCAACAGAGGCAGAAGCCAACTACAAAATGGCAGCCTGCAACGCCAGGAGAAACAGAATGAGCGAATGAGACAGGCAGAGTGAGCGACCTAAACAGAGCTCTGTCAGGACAGCTGCAAATTTCTTTGTGGGCAAAAAAAGGTGCCAACACAGGCAGAAGCCCAGTACAAAAGGACAGCCTGCAGCAGTGAGAGAGAGAGAATGAGCAAGTGAAGGATGGGAGTAAGGAGCTCAACGGAGCTCTGTTGGGACTGCTGCAGATTTCTTTGTGGGCAGGAAAAGGCAGCAATGCACACAGGGGCCCACTACAAAAAGGCAGCCTGCATTAGCGTGAGAAACAGAATGAGTGAGTGAGAGGGGGGGCTGAGCAAGCTCAACGGAGCTCTATCGTAACTGCTGCAGATTTCTTTGTGGGCAGAAGAAGGCGGCAATGCTGGCAGGAGCCCAGTACAAAAGGGCAGCCTGCAGCACTGGCAGAAACGGAATGAGAGAGTGAGAGAGGGTGAGAGAGCTAGCTCAACAGAGCTCTGTCGGTACTGCTGCAGATTGTTTTGTGACCAGAAAAAGGTGCCAACAGAGGCAGGAGCCTAGTACAAAAGGGCAGCCTGCAGCTCCAGGAGAAAAAGAATGAGCGAGTGAGACAAGGGGAGTGAGTGACCTCAA
This sequence comes from Neoceratodus forsteri, assembly GCA_016271365.2. Taxonomy (NCBI): domain Eukaryota; kingdom Metazoa; phylum Chordata; order Ceratodontiformes; family Ceratodontidae; genus Neoceratodus; species Neoceratodus forsteri. The sequence goes on along the minus strand of CM057455.1, from coordinate 1,545,915,021 downwards.
TGGAGCTCTGTCGGGACAGCTGCAGATTTCTTTGTGGGCAGAAAAAAACAGCAATGTAGGCAGGAGCCCAGTACAAAAGGTCAGCCTGCAGCGCAGGCAGAAATGGAATGGGTGACTGAGAGAGGGGGAGTGAGCAAGCTCAATGGACCTGCGTCAGGACTGCCTGCACCCGCAGGAGACACAGAACCAGTGAGAGAGTGAGGGAAGTGGAGTGAGTGAGCTCAATAGAGCTCTGTTGGGACTGCTGCAGATTTCTTTGTGGGTAGAAAAAGGCAGCAATGCACCCAGGGGCCCAGTACAAAAGGACAGCCTGCTGCGGTGGCAGAAACAGAAATGAGTCAGTGAGAGGAGGAGGAGTGAGCCCAACAGAGCTCTATTGAGACTGCTGTGGATTCCTTGAAGGCCGAAAAAATGGTGGCAACGCAGGCAGGAGCCCAATATAAGAGGCCAGCCTGCAGCGCTGGCAGACACGGAACGAGTGAGTGACAGAGGGTGAGTGAGCAACCTCAACGGACCTGTGTTGGGACTACTGCAGATTTCTTTGTTGGCAGAAAAAGCCACCAACAGAGGCAGGAGCCCAGTACAAAAGGCCAGCCTGCAGTGCAAGGAGAAACAGAATGAGGGAGTCAGAGGGGGGAGTGACCCACCTCAAAGGAGCTCTGTCAGGCCATCTGTGGATTTCTTTGTGGACAGAAAAGGGTTCCAAGGCAGGAAGGAGCTCAGTACAAAACAGCAGCCTGCAGCACCGGGAGAAACAGAATGAGCGAGGGACAGATGGCCAGTGAGCGAGCTCAATGGACCAACGCAATCAACATTCTGCATTGACAAATGCTTGTTTTTTTATTGTGTCCAGAACTGACTGTGTGTGTATGTGTGTGGGGGGTTGCTGGCAGGCTGCGTGTGTGCAGTTAAAACATGATTCCCAGAATCATTAACTAGCACTAACCACGCAGTGTGTTAACACTTCAAGAAAGCATTTAGTATACCTGTACACCTTATATGCATTAGAGTAACCCCCAGTTGTATGAGCACCTGGTTGCAATTAGTAATCCTGTGCAAAAAAAAAAAAATAGTGCCACATTAACAGGTTAGCACTGCACAGAAGAATGCTTTTTAAAATAGTATCAGCCATGCTTATCACAATGCAGTGCTAGTTCTGTTACAGTGGTATGTGGGCCCCCATTTTCAGATTAGTGCTGTGCACTCCTAAGTGCTACACCTGAGATAGCGCACAGCCACAGAAGGTGGTGGTAAATGGCACTCCCTCCAGTGAGGAGAGAGTGACCAGTAGGGTGCCGGAGGGCTCAGTAATGGGACACATCTTCTTCAGTCTTTATAAGTGGCATAACAGAAGAACTGGAAGGGGAGATATGTCTTTTTGCAGATGACACCACAATCTGTAATAGCGTTGATAGGTGCAGATGTAGAGAATGAGTGGGGATATTAGAAAACTTAAAGAGCGCTATGGGAAATGGCAGTTCGGGTTCAAAGCCAAAAGGTGCAAAATCAAGCTGCCTAGGTACTAGAAGCCTAGAGGCTGAGTATAAAATGTAGAGGGAGGTACTTATGATCACTAAGGAAACCTTTTATACAGCACTGTGCTCTGTATGCAGGAGAGGATTACCATTTACATGGCCGTAGTAGTATATATGCACATGCACATGATCAGGGTAGCAACAAGTGATGCTGAATACAACACCGATCCAACCATGCTGTTCCCACAGTGTAATGTTTAGCTCTGCATGCTAACCTTCTGAAAATGGGGCCCTAATTGACTAAAAATCCTGGCCGATGCCTCCTAAGATGCAGAAGGTAAACATAGTGGCCCAGATATTCAAACTGCTCCCAAAATGTGCGCAACAGCAGGAGCAAGCACAATTCAATTGCGCATATGCTCAACAGACGCGATATTCAAACATGGAGCAGAATAAATTGCACAAGCAGCCAACGTCTGAATATTGCACAAACTGCGCCATAGTGCAACCAGGAAGGGGAAGCTGAGCAGAAAGGTTGCGCCATAGCGCAACAAGGGCAGCACAGCTGAGCAGTCCAGAGGTGCCATAGCACAAGCAGAGCCCCCCCCCAGCAGAGCAATGGAACTGCACAACCAGGGAGGCAGGCTGGGACCCACCGCCAGCCATGCCACACATGGCACAGGAACACACTGCAGAACCAACTAAGACACCTGCACCCCAAGCACAGCATCACTGGGGGTGGGACGGATGATCCACTGGCCCATGGGGACAAGCCAGCAAAAGCACAGCAGGGCCATAGCTAGCACAACCACTGGCAGGCTAAGACTGCCCACACAGGGGGTTGACAACCACAGTGCACATCAGCCCCCCATACGCACAGCACACCCTGCACCATGACCCCAAGACACCACCCATGTGCAGTGACTGGCACTGCAGGAAACACCATGCATCCCCCCGGCACACGTCAACCCCGTGTAGCAGAGAAGCATATAAGCCAGACCCGCCCTGTGCACCCAGCAGTGGGTGGCAGCAGATGGCAAGACCAAGAGAAAATCACTGCCACACTTTAGACACCTCCCCATGCACACACACGCGCGCACACGCACACACACACACACACACACACACACACACACACATACCCAGGACCATACCACCCCAGATGGCATGCACACCACTGCAACTGAGCAACCATAGCCAGCTGCAAATCAGAGACCAACACAGTATTCATATCAAAATATAAATGTATTAGAAAAATGTAAATCACAAAATCAACAACAACATAACTATTTACAAGGGGAAGGGTACAAGGTAGGGGTGGGCAAGGGTAGGATGAACAACGTGAGAGGGAAGGCAGGGTGGGAGGATGGGTGAAGTGGGAAGGGAATCCGGCCTAAGGCCTATCAGGCTGGTCCTCTTCCGCCTGTTGCCATCGTGGCTGGCCGTGCCTCCTCCGGAGGCCATGGCGCTGGATGTCGCTGAGGATGGTCCTGTTGTCCACGGACACCTGGGTGAGCTGCTGCAGTGCCCGCTCCATCCTCCGGAGCACAATGAGGACTAGGAAAACGGGAACACAGTCAATGGCTGTGACTGACCACAACCCTGAACACCACTCAACCTGCAAGCCATATAGCCCAATGTCCTGCACCTGTGATGGTATGCACCCACCCACAGTGAACATGCACATGGCCAGCCCAACCAGGCGGCACCAGCTATGTGCACCACTGCACACACACACTGCCCATGTCCATCACAGCACAAACAAGGCTGTCAAGTGGCGTGGCAATATGGTGCGATGCCAGTTCCACAGCCATGTGCCCAGTGCATGCATGGACCACCAGTGACACACACACAGGCGTGCAGTGACACTGGACAGTGATGAATATCGCCTGTGTGCGTGCATGGTTGTGTTGTGCATGGCTGGTGGTCATGCCCACCCTCCAGCATGCAATAGCATCCATGATGTAATGATACTCACACTCCGCAAGCAGCTGTGGCTGCTGATGCTGCTGCTGCTGTGGCCTACCCCTCGCAGCACCACCGACCGCCACTGGGGCCCTGCCATAGCCCTCCTCACCCCGTGCCTGCATCCTCTCTGCCCGCCTGTGGAAAACAAATGTTGAAAAAACATCAGTGTGACTCCAAAGCAGACTACCCCCTGCCCCAGTGAGAGTGCCTGCCCACACAGCCAGACCCATGCATCTCACACCTGCACACACTGACACAGCCAACCATGTCAGAGCCATCACCCATGCACAGCCACCAAAACACACTCACACCCCTACAGAGAATACAGGTGCATAGATGGTACACCCACCTGACCTAGGCACCATGCCCCTCCTAGCACGTGACCGTAGCCGCTCATGCAGGTCAGGCTCCCTCCTGCGGAGGTCACTGTACCTGTGCCGGCACTGCTCAGCATACCGGCGCCGCCCAGTGACCCCCACCAGGTCATTGGCCACTTGCAGCCAGACCTGGGTTCTAGCCATGGTGAGGCTCCTCACCGCTACAGTGCCCCATAGTGGGGCTCTACCAGGAGCCACCAGGTTGGCCCCTCCACCGGAGCTCCATTGCACTGCCCTCCTGCATGCCATGCTTCAAGTTTACAGCAGGCAATATGGCGCCCGCCGTAACAACCGCGATGGAAATGTTACGCAATAGACCACCCTAGGTTCCAATCGCGCTGTTCGGCCTGAGCGCTCGGTCCACATGCGCTGTCACCAGACAGCGCAATAAGGGCCATACACATGGCAGCCGAACAGTGCCAGGGCAAAGGTTGGACACCAGGTCAGGGTCTATGGCGCGAGGCCACGCACAGTGCCATCTGGCGTCTCGCATCCTGCAGCTGACCACCTGTGTGACAGTGCCACAGTGGACTACTGCGCAGTAGTGCCACAGCGCCATATAGTGCCCAGTGCTGTAGCGCCACTGGCACAATGGTGGCCATGGCCTGAATTGCCGATCGCGCACAGCACGTTATCAGCGCGGCAGACGCCTGCGTATGCTACCTGGGCATGCGCAATGCAGTGTACCGCACAGTCACAGATCTGCGCTACTGGCTCAGCCTGCTCAACCGTAGTGCGAAAAGCACAATGGCGCGATATTCAGCCGACACATGCAAATCATCTGATCAGCCATTCAAAGGCGCAGTGGTGCGATTTGCATCTCATTACAGTTGCTCCACTCCTCATTTGCATGCATTGCGCTATAAAAGTGCGACAGTGGGGCTGCGCTGGCCAGATCGGTTACTGCAGGTGAGAGGTAGGTTGCATGCTGTGGGATGTTCTGGACAATGGGCATGGGATAACGCTGTAGACTGCACAGTGACAGGTGTCCACTTCCACCCATACAGAACACCATGACCGAGCAGAGACAAGGTGAGGGTGAGGATGGTGGGCGAAGGAGGAGGAGGCCCAACTTCACCATGGCAGAGACTGAGGCCCTCTTCCAGGCCTACCTGGAGGAGGAGGCACTACTGAGTGGATGGCGGGGCACCCCTCAGGCCGATGGCGGCTGCATGGAGAGGGGTAGCCAGGCAGTGAACCTGCACGGAAGCCACCAGTGCTCCAGTACAGGAATGCAAAAAGAAGATTGGGACAGACCGCAGGAGGGTGAAGGAGAAGGTGGCAGCCCTCAGGGCGGCACATGCTGGCACTGGCGGGGGCCAGCCAGTGGTGGTGGAGCTGACCCTGGCTGAGGACCGACTGGCTGCATCAATGCAGCGCAGTGCTATTGAGGGCATACCAGGAGGTGGATTCCAGACAGGTGGAAGCCCATCACTGCACGGCATGACATGGTGGTGGTGTTGGGGGAAGGTTGTTCATATGCACTCACATGTCCTCTCTTTCTGTTACAGATCCTGTTCGTCTTCAGGGGACGGTGGTGGTGGGTCCAGGCAGTGAGGATGACCTGCTGGACATGGAGGAGGGTCCATCCACCTCTGTCACCAGCCAGCATGCACTGCACCAGCATGCATGCTGGGCTGCCAACTCTGGTGTCGGTGATTCGGGTGTGGGGGGTGCACAGCCTGTGTCTCAGCAGTCTGGCATGCAAGCATGCCAGCACGCTGTGACTGTGGCTGTAGCTCTTACCTGCACCATTGATGATGCAAGGACTGCAATGGGCAGTGACATGTGTGTGTCCCATGACGGACACACAGCAGGCCAGCACATGCCCCTGGGACTTGCTGGTTCTGACTTGTGTGCCAGCATGTCGGCACAGTCCCAGGCTGTGCCTGTCAGCACCGGTGAGGCAGCACCGGTGGCTGTGCAGGTGTCTGGCACTGTTGCGGCCACAGCGGTGGAACGAGTGGTCTATGGGGCACAGCGGTTGGAGGGGCAGCAGCAGTCACCCACCAGGTCTGGGGGTGCAGTGTCCAGCGGTGGCACATGCCCGCCGCCCTTTGATACGCCCATTCCTGGTCCTGGTGAACAGCGCCCATCCTCAAGGGGTGTTGTGCATCAGGACCTTCCACACCCTGGGGGACAGGATGCCGTTGTGGCACAGTACCCATTGGACGAGCACACCCGCCTGCTGCGGGAATCAGTACAGCAGCAAAGGCGGGTTGCAATGTCTGTGGAGGCACTGTGTGAGGCTGTGGAATGGCACAGCAGGGAGTGTGCTCTGGACCTTGCAGAGATGGTCCATATGCGGATGGATGTGACCGCCGCCATTGACAGCAGATCCAGGCATTGGTCGCTGTCGTGGCTGCATTGGGCACACACGCAAGTGCTCCTGTACCGCGCACCCCACACAGTACGCTCTCCACTCCCCATTCCTGGTGTCGTGCAACCCCAGCCTGTCGACGCCAGGTTCTGCTGTGGACATCTCATGCGCCCCTGGTGCAGGTATGTTTGGCATCCTACAGACCCCAGTGCGGACACGGTCGCGATCGCGCAGTGGGACCCCTGGTGGTCCATTGGTGCCACCCCATGTGGCCCCTGCTCAGCCTGCCAGTGCTGTTGGGTCATGGCGGGGCCGCCCACGCATCCACTGTGGCCGTGGAATGGTGCAACATGACTGACCTGTCTCCCAGTGCGGGCCCTGTCTGCTGCTGCTGCCCTGTGTGCACTGTGCATCATGGTGGACAGTGCACTGGTGGGTGCCCTGCACATCACGCCGACATACGGACCACCTGCACACCATCCTGACTGCTGTCCACAGGTGCGTGTGCATGATGATGCCTGCATTGTACTGTACACCAAGGTGCAAGGGTGCCCAGCATCTGACACACGTGCTTGGACAGTACAGGTGGTGGGTGTGGTCTGTGGATCTGTGTGTTTGCCATGTCTGTTCCTGCTCTGCTGTGCACCTGCCCATCGCTTTGTGCCTGGTGTGTTGTGTGTGTGTGTGTGTCTCCATATGACTGTTTTCCCTCCCTGATGGTGTGTTTTGTGCCTTCCACCCTCCTTGCCATCATGCACCCCTGGTGTGTTACTCTGTGTGCCTGTGGGTTGCGCCAGGACAGTGTTGTTTGCACATGGCCCTTGACTTACCTGTGTTGTGCATAATGCTCCTCCGTGATGGTGTCCCGGTGCAGCTGGGCCTGCGGATCAGTCGGGGTCCTGCCGTCAAGGGGGCTGCACATACATCAACACCGCGCCGCTGGCGTCCCCATCGCTGTCCCCTCTTCAACCTGTACGGCTATCCCACAGTCATTGGCCATGTTGTGCAGGATACAACAGGCCAGGAATATCCCACAAGCCTTTGAGGGGCTGTACTGTAGGGCACCACCGAAGGTGTCTAGGCATCAGAAGCGTGCCTTGAGCATCCCAAACACCCACTCAATGATGTTGCGTGTGGCCGCGTGTGCCTCATTATAGCGTTGCTGCGATGGGGTCATGGGGCGCCGGTACGGTGTGAGCAGCCAGGGACGGAGTGGGTATCCGCTGTCACCTGTGTGGAGATAGTGGAGATCAGTCTCATGTTCAGGTCCATATTGCCCATATCCCTGTGTGCCACTACCATGGCACCTGTGGCATTCCCACCCTTGCCCGAGTTTGCATTCCCTACATGCGTACTCACCCACTAGATGGCCTGTGGGGATGTCCCCACTCTCGAATCGATGGCACAGTGCGGACTGATGCCATATGAAGGCATCATGTGTTCCGCCAGGGTCTGTGGCACAGACATTGATTATATGCCCAGTGGCATCACACACCACCTGGCAGTTGACACTGGGGAAGCCCTTCCGATTCATATAGGTGGCCCCATCGGGGCCAGGTGGCATGCAAATGGCCACATGGGTGCAGTCTATGGCCCCTAGCATGCCAGGCATACGTGCTACCCTGTGGAACACCTGCATGTTTGCTGTATGCTCTACCGTGGTGCTGGGGAACTGGATGTGCTCCGCAGCATGTGGCAGCACTGCGCTGAGGAATTGGGTGAGGATGCGTGATGTGGCTGACTGTGTGATGCCTGTGGTGTCCCCTGTTGGCCTCTGGAAAGTGCCCGTGGTGAGCAGGCACATGCAGACTGTCACCTTGGTCTCCACTGACAGAGCATGGCTCCGTGTGAGGGTGCCTGCATCACATCACTGCACAGCTCACAGAGCCGCCTCAGTATTGCCCTGTTCAGGTGGTACCGGCCCACGATGTCTACATCTGTGTACAACTCAAAGCTGATGTGGGCACAGTACTGCCTGTTGGGGGCGTACCGCCGACGGGCCCCTCCACGGCCATGTCCCCCTGCACCTTGCATTCTCACCCCCCTCATTACAGCTTCCATGTGGAAGCTGGCACTGTCCATCTCCTGGCTTGTGCCCCCAGCTGATGTTGCTCTGTTACCCGCTGTCCTGACTGCTACTTCCACTGCACCGGCACCCCCACTGGCCTCTGCAGCCTATGGCCCACACTGCTTCCCTTGCCTGCCCTGGCCTGTCACTGTCTGTCTTCTCTCTTCCCACTTGACATCCCTGTGGTGTTCTTGCGCCGCTTCCTTGAAGCCTTTTATTTTGGCTCATTTCTGCTGGGCGCAACTTCCGGCTAGTCCGCTGTTGCGCATTCGCAGAATCTTTGGATATCGCGTGCGCTCTTTATGCATGGATCCACCCCTTGGTTAGCATGCCGTCATTTGCATTATTGCTGCTCAGCATGTTTTCGGTGCGCCAACTGCCTCCTGCTGAATATCGCAGAATGGCGCACTTTTGAATTGCGCAGGCGCAACCCTATTGCACATGGCGCAACCCTTTTGAATATCCCACCGAAAAGGTTTATCTTATCTATCTCTTTATGTATTGTTTTATCGTATTTTGCTTGCAAAACCTTTATCCGATTTCAAAACATTGTGATGTGACTTAAAATGTTTATAACAGACTAGTTAAAATACAGTTTGTTTTCTTCTTTTACCTATATGCTGTCTTTATTTACTTATAAAAACACAGTCTGGTGGGCTGGCCTAGCAGCTTGGTGGTGATTGCACTGCCTCTCATGCCAGTGGCCCAGTTTTGGGGGTGGATCTGAGTTGCACAGGGGTTAGCTGGGGGGGGAGATATGATTGAGCATCTTGGGGAATGCTCTCCTCTCAGTAAGGTGAAGTCTGACCACCGTGCTCTTCAACATCCACCTAGCTGAGGAGCGTTGGCAGGGCAGTGGAGTTGCATAAGGGGGAGGGCTCAGGCAGGCACAAAGCAAGCATGTGTCTTTATACGCAATTGCATAATTCCATGCTTGGCTGCCCAGGGGATGAAACAAAAGGTAGAAAACCCCCAATGGCAAAATGATCCAACAACCTGCCGTAGATTTTGCACTGCTAACCAGGCTCTGCTCATACTATATGTGTCTCCTTGTGATGGCCCTCCCTCCTGGCCCCAACATGGGGATGTGGTGGGAGGGATCTCAGACAAATATGTCCTGTGGATGGTAAGTGATTGGGCTGGAGATGTCAGTAGGCAAAGGGGTAGCAGGGTGACTAAGGAGATAAAAATCTCTATGGGAAAAAAAATAAAACACAGTTTGAGAAGCTCAAACCCCAAAACAGACTGTGCATGCCTCAGTGAGTATTCACAGTAAAGTTATTTAGTAAAACAATGCAAATTATGCATATGCCAGCTAAATTCCTGGTGAAAATTGAATACTGAGGGATTGCAGCAAAATATATATTTTAAAATAAAAACTTAAAACATAGTCCATAGAGTACAAACTAGCAATGATTTTGGCTTACACTTCCACAGCTCCTGAAGTGCTTCCCAAGCATTCAACTCAGATAAGTTGCTGGACTTGCACAGTAATTAATTACACATAAAACAAATCAACACTTTAACTTGGAAAATGCATGCAGCTCCTATGTATACAGGTATGTTAGAATATCCTGTATTAGCTTCCTATACAAATGTGTTGTCTGACAGTAAATGAAGGCTGCACGTATTTAAAAGAATAAACTACAGCATTTAAATTAGTTTTAAAAGTTTCTTGTCACATCACAATGGTCTGAAATTTGACTAAAGGTGTGCAAGCAAAACAAAAGGAAAACCCCCATAAAGAAGTAGAATAAGAGATAGCCCTGTTTTGTTTACCTCAGCTCTGCAGTTTTAGACATCCTCTCATCAAGCTAGCAGCTAACTGAATGCAACAGGCAATGAGTTCAGCGCTAGGACATTCATGGGGGAGGGGCAGGAGGCTGGGTAGTTTCAGAACATAGTCCATTTCAGTTTGTAACATGGCACAAAAAAGGAAAACAAAATGAAGCACTCAGATAGCTGCAAACACACCATGTGGTACAGTAGAAACCATGGTCTAATACCATAGTAAATCATGGTTTGTATTGTAATACCTTGGCAATCCACTACAGGTGAGAAGCAGTATGCAAGTGAAAGAAATATGCAAATAGCTTGCAGTGTATAGTCGTCCCAAGTTGTATTTACTAAGAATTTTCCTGGCACAGGATTTTTGACTTTTTCAAGACTGTTCTATATTGTAATTACAACAGAAGTTCATGAGTTACTAAAGATTGTACATTTAAACTCCACGTATACTGTTAATTATGCTGCAGCAATATTTCTGTAGAAGTGAACAGTTACATACTGTTACCATCCCTTCTGATCTACTGCTGTCTAAGCAACTGTGGGTGCATTGTGGATGACTGAATAACATTATCTGGCCTGGCCTTTTAAAGATAAGCATGCAGCTTCTATAACCGAAAGCAAAAATAACAGACACTGAGATAAACAAAGCAAAATCAAAGAGAGGGGATACTTCTGTAGGTGAAAAGAAAATAAATTGAGAGAAACAAAAAGAAATCAAAGAAACAGACTAACAATAGTAGTCAAAACAAGTATTTGAAAGATGAAAGCAGTAAACGTTATGTTGTTCTATGTCCTGCTGAGTTAGGTAGTTTAGAGGAAAAAAGTGAAAGTAATATTCCACAAAATAGTAGTTGTTCAATAAAGTGTTTTTCAGATTGGCTTAGTTCAGTACATTTGGAGAAAAGGTGCTTGTGCTACTAGGATTGTGTGACAGCCACCTATTGGTCTGCAAAGGAACTGGAGAAAGAAAACTAAAATGTACCATAGCACATTCCCATCATGCAGTGCAGCCCATATCTTCTAATACATAGAGAGGAAAATCAAAGCACCTAGAATAGAAAGTGAATTGCAAGGTTTTGAAAAGTTGTAAAATATGTTTTGATGTTAGAAAGCTTAAAGCTTGTAATGAAAGTTATTGTAACAAAGTGAAGTAGTAGCCACGATATTTCCAATAGGTGTGTTCAAATTGTTTTCAAGTATATGTACATCATGTTTAATAGCTCAATTTATAGTATTCTGAAAGTAAATCAGTGTGATTGTACTCATTTATTCAAAAACTATTAGTCATGCAGTCATTGCCATGTTTCAAGTGGATTAAGCCACTCGAAAGGATGGGTCTACAGTGGCATTAATCCATGGTTGGTTGGTTGGACCCACTCGGCCTTCGGCCTCGTGGTCCAACCCCCCCCCAACCATGGATTAACACCACAGTAAACCCATGCTTTCTCGTGGCTTAATCCTTATATATAGTTCATTTGTTTCAGTATATGGAGTATATGAATTTTTCAGTCTACAGTGTATGTGTTTCAATACATAGTGTATGTGTTTCACCATGTAGTGTATTTGTTTCAGTATATAGTGTATGCAGATTTTTCAGTGCATCGTGTATTTATTTCAACAGATTGTGTATGTATTTCAATATAAAGTGAAGATGTTTCAATATATAGTGTATTTGTTTCAGTATATAGTTTATGTGCTTTTTTTCAGTGTGTAGTATATGCATTTCAATAGATAGTGTATGTATTTCAATATACAGTGTATTTGTTTCAATATATAGTATATGCAGATTTTTCAGTGCATAGTGTATTTATTTCAATAGATAGTGTATGTATTTCAATATAAAGTGTAGATGTTTCAATATATAGTGTATTTGTTTCAGTATATAGTGTATATGCTTTTTTCAGTGTGTAGTGTATGCATTTCAACATATAGTGTATTTGTTTCAGTATATAGTGTATGCAGTTTTTTCTCAATATATAGTGTATGTATTACAATCTATAGAGTATTTGTTTCAGTAGATAGTTTATGTGGATGTTTCAGTCTGTAGTGTATGTATCTCAATAGGTAGTGTATATGTTTCAGTACACAGTACATTTGTTTCAGTATATAGTGTATGTGGATTTTCAGTACTCAGTATGTGGATTTCTGTAGATAGTGTATGTATTTCACTATGCAATGTAAGCATTTCACTATATAGTGTATGTGTTTCACTATATAATATATGTATTTCAGTATACAGTATATGTATTTCACTATACGATGTATATATTTCAGTAGGTACTGTATGTGGTTCACTACATTGTGTATGTATCTCACTATATAATGTATATATTTCACTATATGATGTATGTATTTCACCATATAGTGTGTGTTTTACTATACAGCCAGAGATTCTGAATTATGTCCCTAACGGCTTGCCATAGCTTTCCTCAGTAGGACTGTCCTGCTGCACATATTGCTTCTCAGACTCCACAGGTGTATCTGCAGCACTGAACAACTTGAGCTGCTTATATTTGCATACCTTGTTAGTCATTTTCACTGGCCTTCTTTTGTAGTGCAACTGCTATGCACCGCACAAAGTTCTGCGGTATCTCTCTTTGTGAAAGGCTGCAGTCTGCTTGCATTTCAGAACTGCTGCTTACTGTACCACTGTTTGCCATTGCAGTCATTGTCCATGACTAACAACAACACTTGCTCAGGTGTGCCACTGTGTGTGATAGTTGCATGCATTTCAGTATATTAATGCTGCTGAACACTGATATGTGTCAGACGAGTACCGTTTCATTTCAGTTGCATAGCAAACCCTGAACTTAGCTTGTTGCATCTGTGCACGTTGCAGACGTGCCGCTCTAACTGCCAAACTATCTTGAAGTACAGCACTTCATGACTCTGATATGTCTTCGGTAGTACTTAGATGCAGCACTATGTTCTTTACTGGCTGTCTCATCAGCAGGAATTGTACTTCCCTCAACTGTGTTCGTGTTGCACCACCTGAGGGTTCTTTGGATAAGGAACCACTCCACTGTGCATCACAAAGTGTGCTGCTTGCATGACTGCGGCCACCTGCAGTAACAGTCTGTCTACCAGTACTGCAGTTCATGTTGGGCCCCCTCATTGCACTGCACTCCTTTTCCCACTATCCACCTGTATTTGCAGTGTGGTACTGCTCACACCTGCACGTCGTTGCTCTCTTGCACTCCTGCACTCTGTCAATACTTTCAGGCAAGACTGCTGATTGCTAGAACTGCTGTGTTGCCGACCTTCAATACTTGCTGTCCAGTACATTGCTAGCTGTGCTGTGGTGCTTTCTATGACACCGTCTCCTGTTTCTGATACATTTAGTAGTCTGCTTCTGCTGAATCCCACTTCACCTTTGTGGGGCAACTCCTGCTGTGCTACGTTACTGTCATACAACATATAGCCTGTGAAAGGATCTATTCTGCAACATTTGGTGATGTTATGCTTGGGAGCATGCCACATAACACTATGATATACATCAACACCACTTCTGCGATGTCCCAGCAGCTGTCTCCCACTACTACTGCTGCTGTGAATCTCCATGCTGCTGACTGCTGCAGCACTATCCTCCAGGACACTGTCACTGTTGGCTGTGCCTGTATCATTTGCTGTGCTTATATTGCCCTGCTTGTGTTCTGTTTCACTTGCCCCTGCTGAGGTACTGTGGCTCATGCCTTTGTCTTTGTGACATATACTCTTTTTTAGAATTTTGTCACACTGTTTCTGTGTTACCAACACAAGACAGTCAGAAGATCTGCTGCTCAAGCAGATGCTGGGCTCAAACATGCCCTCAGTGCTACTCTCCCCGCTTCTTCTCCACTGTGTGCAAACGCTGTCAATCTTACACCTGCTGTCAACAGCTGACTACGTTCTGTCCCTGTCACAGTTCCTGCCACTTGCTGCTGCAAACATTTCTGATGTTCTCACATCTAGGCATGTCACACGGTCCTCAGCCATCATCTGTGACGTCACTTGTCCTGCTCAACATGCTGCATTTCTTGCCGGAGTCTCCCTAATTCCATGCTTGAGAAGCAACCAGCAGGACAAGAAGGAACTCTCACTCTCAGACTTGTCAGACTGCTTCTGCATTTCACAGGCTGCAACATTCTCTTCAGGCAAGTACACATCATGCTGTACTGTAGGGTTCTCGCTTTGCCATGCTTGGCAGCTTTTAACCTTCTCAGCCTGCTGCAGTACGACTTCCCTATCGGGAAACTTTTCCATTACCCATTGATCAAGGGTGGTTGTACCACTTAAGGAGAAATTAATCTCCATCTACTGTATGTTTGCGCACCACACTCTGCTATCCTCACTAACTGAGACCAAAATGGCTGAGTTTGACACTAGAAGCAGGACACAGACTAAATCCCTCCACAGTGTACAATGGTTCTTGACAGACACTGTAACAGGCCCCGGCAACACAGCCATGGATTAAATAGTGAATTTAATCCACGGCCACCTGACTGCCTTTCTTCAATCCCTCAGCTCTGTTATGGTAATGGGAGGGCTTTAAGCCCGAGGTTTGATGTGGGGGAATAGGCTCCTCCTACTTCCCTTTTAAAATTACACTTCTCACAGCACTTCTTGCTTGGAATCTGAAACTCAACAGCCGCCGGTTTCCCCTGAGTTCCCGCATAGCACCTGGATTCATCCACTGCATGCATCTTCCTTTGTGGAGTTTGCCATCTGATCTGGCATGCATCACCGAGACCTAGTTAAATGAGAATGCAGGCCCTATTTTGGCTTCTGCTGCTCCATCCGGGTTCTTGGTGATACACCACCCGAGGTTGGATCATAGGGGCGGGGGTGTAGCCATCTTTTTTAGAATGGAGCTGGGTCTTATGGATGTACCAGTGGGTGTCACTATATCCTTTGAGTGTATCCTGGGAGCAGGCGCAGGGTTCAGGATTCTCTTCATCTACCGACCACCTGGTGATGGTGGAAATTCCTGAAGGAGTTTGCTGACTTCATCATCGACATAGCGTTGGAGTCGCCCAGGTGGTTAATACTGGGCGACTTCAATGCTTGGGTCAACGATGGACTCTCACCTTTTGGGAAAAATCTCCTCCAACTTATGACAATGTTGGGCCTTACACAGGTGGTTACCCCTACTACCCATGTAGGGGGTCACTCATTGGATCTAATGTTCCTTCTGAAGTTAGAAGTCGCACATTTGGGGGTGAAACCAAATGTGTGGACAGACCATCATACCATAAGATTTAGCTTCGGGGCACCCCTAAATAGGCCTGCCCCTACGGAGATGGTACAATATCACCCTTTAAGGGGAATTACCCCAGAAGTCCTTTTGGTGGTTTCGGACCTATTGGGTATTTCAAGTGAGTGTATGGATCCAGGGGATCTCGTACTTGCCTATAATAAGGCTGTGGGTGATGCCCTGGATCAAATTGCACCTGTTTGTGTTCGTCCACTCACTCAGCGCCCAAGATCTTCATGGTTTGATGGTTCTTTGAAGGAGCTGAGGAGAGTAGGGTGAAGGCTAGAGAGAGCTTGGCGAAAGCCCAGCCTGGATGCTGACAGGCTTAGACTGATGGACCATTTTAGAGTCTATCAATCAGCAATCACCTGTAAGAAGGCAGAATTCCTGTTCAGGGAGATTGCTGCTGTCCGGAATCGACCAGCCCAACTGTTTCAGACCTTCGACAGATTGTGCAATCCACTCTGTCTGCAGTCTGGAAGAGATTTGTCACAGATGAAGTGTGATGAGCTTGCTAGATTCTTCACAGATAAGATTGCCAGCATCAGATCGGGCATCTGTCCTGCTCTCTCTTCAGGGAGTTGTGGTAGTCGGTGAGAGGAAGCAAGCCCTTGTGTCTCCTGGTCTGACTTTAGTAGGCCGGCATTCATGGATGTTGTGAGGATTATCCAGACTGTACGACCAACCAGCTGTAGTTTGGATCCGGGCCCTACGCCACTGTTAGTAAGTTGCATAGATGTTATCTGCCCGATCCTTGCTGAAATTGCCTGGAAATCTTTGGAGCAAGGGGTTTTCCCCAACCCCTTAAAGGAGGCGGTCGTTCGACCACTCCTTAAATAACCTTCACTGAATCCAGACATCCCAGCTAACTACAGACCTGTCTCTAACCTGCCCTTTGTGGATAAGTTTATTGAAAAGGTGGTTGCGATACAGTTGGATGCACATCTTATGAATCACAACATCTATGAAGCTCTCCAGTCAGGGTTTAGGAAAAGACATAACACTGAGAGGCTGCCCTTGTCTGGGTTCTAAATGATCTCCCTAATTGCGAGAGATCAAAAGACTCATACTATTCTAGTCCTTCTTGATCTCTCTGCAGCATTTGATACTGTGGACCATGGTGTGCTGTTGGAGCACCTGCGCTTTCTTTGTGGACTATCTGGTACAGTTCTACATTGGTTTCAATCTTTCCTCACGGGGTGCACTCAGAGGATTACTATGGGGATTTATTCCTCTGATACCATCTCTCTGTCCTGTGGGGTACCGCAGGGCTCCATTTTGACACCCATGTTGTTCGCAGTCTATATGCTGCCATTAGGAGATATCATTAGGCATTACAGTCTGAGTTTTCACTGCTATGCAGATGATATCCAGCTGTATTTGTCCTTTACTCCCAATCAGGATGATGCAATCCCCTCTGCTTAACAGCTGTCTAGCTGAAATTAATGACTGGATGAGCGCCAGCTGGCTAAGATTAAACCCAGATAAGACCGAGGTGTTGGTTGTGGACCCAGGTTGAATTGAGGTGGGCCATAGGGCTGAAGTACCATCAGGCCTCTGGCTTGGTGGTGCCCAGCTCTTGACCTCAGTCCAGATGTGTAACCTGGGCGTTATTGTTGACAGTGGTTTGACTCTGAAATCTCAGGTGTCAGCCATTGTTAAGTCCTCTTTTTACCATCTGAGGAATATCACCCGGGTGAAACACCTGGTTCCTCCGGCAGATCTTCCCACTCTGGTCCATGCCTTTGTGACCAATCGCCTTGACTACTGCAATTCCCTTTACCTGGGGCTATCGGGGGTTGATATTCGTCGCCTGCAGCTAGTGCAGAACACAGCAGCCAGGCTTTTGACTGGAACATCTAGGCATAGTCATATTACGCCTGTTCTGCGCAGGTTGCACTGGCTGCCGGTACAATGGCGAATCACCTTCAAAGTCGGGTTATTGACCAATAAAGCCCTACATGCACAGGGACTGCAGTATCTGAAAGATCTCCTTACTCCCTACTGCCCCTCTCGCTCACTCCGATCCATTGATGAGGGATTGCTAGAGATTCCCAGGGTTCATTTGAAAACATCTGGAGCTCGTGCGTTTTCATATGCAGCTCCTGCCCTGTGGAATTCTATACCTCGTCGGATACGAAGCTGCCTGACCATTGAGAGTTTTAAAACAGAGCTGAAAACTTTTTTATTTGTAAAAGCTTATGGCCTATGATTTTATATTGTTGATATTGTATTTTTTTTATTTATTGTTATTTGTAAAGTGCTTTGATCTTTGGAAAAGTGTTTAAAATAAACCTTTACTTACTTACTTACTTTGCTACTTTCATTTTTTACTTCTATTGTGCTGTCCTCACTGCTTGCTAACATTCCTCGTTCCTGAACTATCGGTCAGGCAGCCGTTCTGCCCCCCTCCCAGGATTCTGCCGGTCTAATCCATTCAGCCTGTTTCTCTGTCATACAATCTATCCTCCAGTAAGCATCATATGCAGGTATAGCCTAGCGTAACCTCTTCAGGGATTTTATTATTTTTGTGTCTGTTGTTGTTTGAACTGGGTATATCTTCTTCTTGTATGCTACCCTAGCTATGCACACAGCGCTAGTTGCGCTCTCAGTTCCTAGTGGATTGTCTCGTTGCTTGTTAGTTTGAGGGTGGGGCATGGAGTTAGTAGTGATAGTTCCACATTGATCACAAGCAACCAGAAGGTGGGGTTGCTGCTTGTTGCCAGGGGCTGATCGCCCCCTGGAGGCTCCGCCTCCTCTCCCTACTGCCACCGGCTTTCCCTTTCTCAATTTTTGCACAGGGGTGGGCTGCCCATTGCAGCTGCCACTTGTGCTGTGTCTCCTGCATTGCAGAACCTCTGGGTATAGCAGGACTTACATGCCATCACGCCTTGGAGCAGGAGAGATTACCTCACTAGCGTAGCGCTGCCATGCTTCACATTCCTTTTTCTGGTTTGGATTCCTCCTTGTTCGGGCATTTCTCTGCATCGCTATCCAGCAGCTCTGAACATCTTCCATCTCCCATCCATATTATCCCTTCCCTTCAACCCTTCTACTTCTAGATGCACCCGCCTCCTTTCCACTGTAGGACTTCCTTCAGATGTTCAGCTTGCTCCTCTCACTTACATCACATCTGACACAACCTCCTCCTTCCCTTGCAGTCCATGACCCCAAGTTACACAACATTACATCATTTTTGGGCACTAACCATCCCTTGGTTAAGCTGTCTCTGTCTGCCTGACCATTGCCAATTTCATGTGCCACATCGTACTGTATAGTCTGTTTTTGCCACATCGTACTGTATAGTCTGTTTTTCCTGCTACACTTGCCTGCCACTGTACTTGTTCTCAACCTGTTCCACTTTATATTTGTTGTTACTGGTTGTATTGCTCTCAGATGATTGTAGATATTTAAAAATTGAAACAAAATATCCCCTTTCCGGAGTGGAGCCGTTTTGATCATTTCTACAATTTGCAGCGGCTTGTGGATGTTTTTCATGTGCAGCTGTACCAATGGCCATGCCTGGTATTACCAGGTACATCACTCCTCTACAGCTGCAACTGCTACCTAGTCACACCACCAGCTGCAAATGGTGTTTTTCATTGCTGTGCTGATTTTTTTCTCTGCATCAGCGGGTTGCATCCAGGAAACTCGTGTCTAACTGCAGAAAGCTATGTTGTCTTGGTGCCCCGGTTCACTTCTTATCACTCTAACAAACAAACAAAAAAAACCCATAAAAATTCACTCCTTTGCTTTTTTACTTCTACATGCTTTGCTTCTTTCTTTCAGGTTTGTGGTACATTTCCTTTGACTCCTCTATCATATAGTAGGCCAGTGTCCTTTCCCTGGAGATTCCTCACCCTGCCTCATCCCTGCCAGGATCCTGCCTTCAGTGGTAAGTTCTGGTCCCTCCCATCTGATTTTCATTTCCAGTTCCTTCCCTGCTTTCTAGTAGTTCCCTGTCCTCATCCTTCCTTTCATTCCCTCATCCTTGTCTTTCTCAAGTTACTTCCCATTGCTTTCACTCTTTTCTTTCTTATCCCTAGGTCTCATTCCTGACCATGTCGTCTGTCAACGATCCCTCCATCGAAGATCCTTCAATGTCTCCACCACCCTCTTCAGTTCCCACCAGTCGAATACACACCTCCAAGTACCGTCATTCCATCAAAAACTGGACTGTGCCTCAGCTCATGTCAGAATTAACCTGATGGGGCATCTCCTACTCTAAATCTGCTCAGAAGCAGGTGCTCTATGACCTCCTCATGGTGTCCATATCTCGGTCTGGACCTGTACCTCTACCTGGCCCAAGCTGGCCTCCATCTCAGCCTGACTCTGCTCCCCTTTCAGACATTACAGATTTCATGGTTCAAGTGACCACTTGTCTCTCAGACATCCAAACTCACCTCTCCTCCCTTGAAGCCCACCCCGACATTCCTTAGCCTCCTCCCCTGGCTCCAGCCCTGCCCGCTGATGTGCCCTCCATGAGCCTCATCTTGCCTCCTGACTCTGGTCTTCCTCTAGTCATGGTACCTTCTCCATCCCTTCTGCCTACTGTTCCTTCAGGTTCGTTACTCTCTCATCAGCCTCTATTCATATCCCCTATCCATTTTGTGCCAGCTCACCTCCGCAAGGACATACTGGATGGTAAGGACATCAACTTGGTCTCACTCCTCATCTCTTCCCATGATATATGGGATAATCGCATCGTGTCCTGCAGGGACGTCTCTGTCATCCTGACGTCCAAGTATTCACATCTCCTTTGCAAACTAACCTTAGCCGAATTTGTGCTTGCATTCAGCTTTTATCAAGACATTATCTGTTCAGCCTTCCTGGACCATCGTAAAGAACTTGACACCTATCATTATCTCCTGGTCGACCTCAGCGTCCGGTATGGTGGGACGCATTTCTATGACTACCATCGCAGTTTCCAATAAGGCTGCCTCTGCTTTGAACCACTACAATGTCAAGCTCAATTGGGCTGTTTTGGCCAATGAGCTCTTTTGCGACCACTTTGCTGGCCAACGTGAATACGCTTGTTCCCTGTGTGGTTCTTTCAACCATTTTGCTCCCTTTTACCCCCTGGCAGTGTCTCCTCCTGAAACATCCTCATCCGTCCCCCAGCCTTCTCGCCCTTCCATGTCCTCTTCTCTTTCAAGCCTGGCTTGCCCCATCTCCGAACAACATGCTTGCATCGACAGAAACAGTCGTCCCATACATACAGTGGGCAGAAAATCCATTTGCAACAACTTTAATGACTGTGGTTGTTTGACCTCCCAATGTCAATTCCTGCATTTGTGCTACATTTGCGGTGATGCGCACACTTGCTATATCTGCCCCAAGGCTCCAAGACCATCTAGATGATGTCAGGTTCATCCTTCTACCTCTGTGGACCTCCCTGCCCTGGCTCACCTGCTGACCACCCACCCTGACCAGGATGCCATGCGCTCTCTCCTAGCAGGTTTCACTCATGGTTTCCACACAGGTGTCTTCCTCCTTTGTCTGTGCTAACCTACAGTCTGCTGTTCTAGAATCTGATGTGGTTTACTCCCTCCTTTAAATGGAAGTGGATAAAGGCTTTGTTTTGGGCCCTTTCCCGCACCCTCCTTTCCCCATCTATCAGATCAATCCCATTGGCATTGCCACTCAGAAATTCTCAGGCAAAAAGCACCTTGTTATCGACCTCTCTGCTCCTCGCCATTCTTCCATGCTGAGTGTCAATTCCCTCATTCCAGCCACTGACTTTTCTTTGGCATATGCCCGCATCGACTACGCCATCACCATCGTTAAGTGGTCCCGCCGTGGCTCCTGGCTGTCAAAAGCTGACATGTCCGATGCCTTCAAGCTACTTCCCATCCATCCTTCTCTCTAGCACCTATATGGCATTTCTTGGGATTCCACTTTCTATTTTGCTGCCCACCTTGCCTTTGGCTGCCATAGCAGCCCTAAGCTAGTCGACATCTTTGCTGAGTTTCTCTACCGGGTCCTGCTCAATGTCTGCCATCAACCTGCCGTGATTCATCTGCTGGATGATTTTCTCCTCATCGATCCACCTCAATCCACCCCTGAGGTTAGCATTTCAGTGCTTATCCACCTATTCACTGACCTGTTGGTTCCCATTGCAGCCGAGAAAACATCCGACCTTCCAGATCTCTTGACTTTCTGGGCATCATTTTGTATTCCAACTGCATGGAAGCTTGCCTCCCACTGGATAAACTATCTTGGATTCAGGTGCTGGTCTCTTCATTTTCTATCTGGGCGGACTGCACCAAACGCGAACTGCTCTCTCTTTTGGGGTACCTAAAATTTTGCAATGAGAATCATTCCCCAAGGTTGCTCCTTTACTTCTTGCCTACTCATTCAAGCATCATTGTTCTAGAACGCCATCATCATGTCAGAATCACAGCATCTGCAAAATCCAACCTAGCCATATGGTCCTTCTTTCTTGCAAGATGGAACGGATGCTCTATGTTTTGAAAAGATCCATCACCTCAAACTCATTCTCGCATCTTCACAGATGCATCTTCTACCAACAGATATGCAGCTATATTCTTTCAGGCATGGATCGCAGTCCCTTGGCCTCCAGACGTCTCATCACTGACAGATTTCGCTTCCACTTCTCCGCTTTTCGAAATATATCCCATTGTAGCAGCCGCAGCACTATTGAGGCACCTATGGTCCCTCCAGTCAGTTTCTGTATACTCCAATCAGTCTACAGTAGCAATCATTAACAAAGGTCGATCATCCTCACCTTCCATCATGTTGTTCATGTGGAGGTTAACCTGGCTCTTCCTCATTCATGATTTCACCATCACTTGCTATTACATTCCTGGTGCTCAAAACCAAGTGGCTGACACTCTTTCTCAATTTCAATTTCAGGAATTCTTCCAGCTCCATCCTTTAGCAGATCTATTGTGACTCCACCGCCATCATACTATGACCTAATAATGACTTAAGTTATTATCGACATCAGGCATCTCTCATCATGTGGTCAACATTAGCCTTATCTACCAGAGCCATATATTCAACAGCCTGGAACAAATATGTATCATTTTGTGCTTCACCATCATCACAACCAACCATCATTTCGGTCGGTCGAGTTCTGGCCTTCCTGACATTTTGCTATCAGGCCTGCACATGGCACAATTAAATTGTATCTAGCTGGCATCCAGTTCTTTCTCTGTCAGTATTCTCTGTCTTCACCATCTTTATTCTCCAATCAGTCAGTCAAACTGCTATTATTGGGATTCCAACGATTATCTGAACCAAGTTTCCCTCGTCAATTTTCAATCGAAGGACCGCTATTCCAAAATCTACTAGACTTACTGGATTTAAATCCATTCAAGCATCATTAAAAGGTCATGATGTCCTAGGCAATCACACTTGCATTCTATGGATTCCTTCATCCTGGAGAATTCACTATATCATCAGCTCGCTCATCTGCTTTTCTCAGAGTATCTAACTTCGAAAAGCATAACGACACCGTCAATCTAAATCTACCTTCATCAAACACCAAAAAACTGCAATCCAGGACTTCCATAACTTATTACTCTACATCAAACAAATGGTGTCCAGTCATAATACTATCAAACTCATGAAGTTTCATTCCAATTCCAATCCATCTTCTCCCCTTTTAACTTCTGATGCCAGTATACCCATGTCATCAGAATGGTTCATTGACCATACAAGAATCCTTCTTCAGAGACTCGGACTAGATCCATTTTCCTATTCAGGTCATTCATTCCGAATAGGAGCAGCCACCTCAGCGTCTTGTCATAATATCCCCGTTCACATCATCAAAAGACTCGGAAGATGAAAATCATCTGCATTTGAAGTATATATCCCCAATCCAACTTCCGAACTCAAAAATGCTTTTTCTATTATCTCCTCTTAGTTCGCTCAGAGGATGAGCAGGTCAGTAGCCATGGGTCCTCAGACATTTTCCCAAAGGGGTTTTTTCCTCTCCTGAGTGCTTCTGATCACACTCTCCAGAGTTGGAGGAGGTAAATTCTTTTTGGGTCTCTATTTCCTACAGCAACCCAGCTCAGCTACTGAGGGTGGGAATAGAGAAAAGCCACATTATATTCAATATCAAAATACTTACAAATAATCACAGTATCAACCAGCACTGCATATTTCACCAACATTGAATAGGAGGGCTTTATGCCCAAGGTTCAATGTGGGGGAATAAGCTCCTCCTATTTCCCCTTTAAAAATACACCTCTGGCAGCACTTCATGCTTGGAATCTAAAACTCACCCTCCATCCTTCCCATCAACCTCCTTCTTCTCTGGCACTCTGTCCACCCTTGGGTAGGGCCTCTATTCCTTACAGTTACCTAGCTCATCTGCCAAGGGTGGGAATAGAGAAAAGCCACATTATATTTAATATCAAAATACTTACAAATCATCACAGTGTCACCAAGCACTACATATTTCACCAACATTGAACCCATGTTATAAAGGCCTCTAATCAAATGCTGAAAAAAGAAAAAGATAGAAAAAGAGGTGAAGGGAGGGGTGAGGATGTTCATTTTAGAATCTAGGTGTGTGCATGGTGGGATTAGGGGTCAAAAATTATAAACATATGCTGCATCTTATGCTTTGAAGTGATGGTAATTAGGAAGGGTGGGATTTTGTGCTTTAAATATGGCTGCCAAACATTTTTTTAAAGGTTTCTGGGAGGCATGGATATCTGGTTGTTCTGTCAGCTGGTTGCTGGAAGAAGTCCTAAACCATTGGATGTCACCCCATAAGAATATGGATTCAGAACTCTCACTGCTAATCAGGTTACTGCAAATTCCTTACCTATTTTACACGGTCTGCTAAAAAAATGCAAAGTTTATTTGTTGATTGTTAGTTATAGCAATAAACATGTTCAAACAATTCAAGTATGTTATTGGTTTTATATTTTTCTTACATGTGTATGTGTGTATTATGTAATTCTGGGTTATCATTTGGGGCTGCTCTGGACTATGCAGATAGTGTTCAGCCTGCCAGCGTGTGTGTGGAAGCAGTTTGCTGCAATATGATTTCCATCACTGAGGCCAGGATTGGGACTGGGCCCCCACAATGGATCTGAGGAGAAGAAGCAAAGAGGGGGGCAATGTTCCCTGAATTAATTTAAAAAACATATTGGGGAAACAGGGATATTAAAAATGGAAGCTGGGGAAGAGACTCAGGAAGGGTATGATTAAAAGCTGTTGGTGCCCAGTAGGCACATGGGGACGTTAATGATAATCAGAGGTGGGTTTAGCCCTCTCCTGACCCACAAATTAGCCATTAGTGGCCAGATATTCAAAAGAGTGCAGGCACTAAGGGGTACTTTACCCATGCTAACTGTGTTTTGTGCCCGATTCATGGGTTGGGTCTATATTCAAAGACCCCCACAGCACAGGAAAAACCCTGTTGGTGCCTAAGCACTAAGATACCACTGTGTCCATGCAAATGGGGGGTCACATTCTGCATATGGGTGCATATGGGTGCAGATGCATATTCAGCTGTTTGCATCTCCAGTAATTTCCTTCCAAACAGGTGCTATTTACTGCCTTCACAAATCGACTTAATAGGGTGCAAGGCCCTGGTGGTAGGCAGAAGCACTGCAGCTGCCCATCCCTCTACCCTGAACCCTGTACCACTAAACCAAATATGCCCTGGTGTCTAGTGGCATCCCCCTCTGATCACCCATCTCTGTAAAGTTAGTTTTGTCTCTGGTGTCTAGTACCACACCCACCCTCCGATCACCTGTCCTCATAATATTTGTGGTTGCCCTGGTGTCTAGAGGTACCCCCACCCTCTGAGCATCCATCCCTCTGTTTGTAGTGTTTTCCTAGGTGTCTGGTGGCACATCCTCCCACACATTGATTATCCATTCCTTGTTGAGTATTCCCCGGTGTCTAGTGACATCCCCACCTTCCAATCACACATCCTTGAGGTTGCAGTGATATCCTTGGTGTCTAGTGCTACCCCCCACCCACTGAGCACCCATCCCAATGCCACCACTGAGTCCCCAGTGACTACCAGCCCACCTGCCCTGCCCACACTGAGCACAACACTCAGACAATCACCCCATAGCTATGAAGGTGGAGCTGTGTGGAGAGCCTGGTACGATGACCAGCACAGCCCTCCTCGCACCTCCTCAGCCGGATGTCACAAGGGATGAGAGGGAGAGTGTTTACAGTGTACTGTGTGTGCACTCCCTGTCATCCCATATGGCAGCCAGCTGAGGAGTTGAGAGGAGGGCTGTGCTGGTCATCATGCCAGGCTCTCCATATGGCACTGTCTTCATAGGCATGGGTGGATTGGCTGGGTGGTGTGCTCAGTGTGGGTAGTGCAGGGGAGTCAGCAGCCACCATGAATTCGATGGTGGCATCTGGATGGGTGCCTGGTAAGTGGGGATACCACTAGACACCAGGGAAATCACTGCAATATCAGGGATATGTGATTGAAGGGTGGGGGTGCCACTAGACACCAGGAAAAACAAGACTACTGTTATAGGGTTAGGTGTTCAGAGGGCTGCGCTTGCCACTAGACAATAGGAGGACATTTGCATTGAGGGGACAGATGCTCAGGGTGTGTGTGTGTGTGGCAGTTGTCACCATGCTTGATGTGACAGATGACCAAAGGACGCTCACAAACCTGCCATCACTTCCCATGCAAATGAACCCATAATTGGCATGCATAATACCCTTTAACAGCTTGCTTGCCCAATGGTCTCATTTTTATGCTGTGGCTGAATATCATGCCATGGCTCTCAGAGCTATTTGATATGGAGTTGCAATTCCCTATGGGCTGCATACAGTTCCAGTCCAAGTTGGGGCTGTGCCACTTGACTTAGCACTGCACCAACCTGATTCTATATTCAGTTGGATAGCACTGGTGTGCTTTCTGACTGAACATAAGTCCTCTAGGTCAGGAGCAAGTGCAAGCACAGTGCAAACCTTTGTCCTACACTTTTGAATATGTGAATATCTAGCCCCAGTTGTTTTACAGAATGTAGCAGCTGAGAGAGAAGAGACTGGGAAGGGTTGGAATAAACAGTGTTAGTTCCCAGTAGGGGTACAAAGAGAGATTTTACAGTCCAGCATGGCTATTACTAGCACTCCCTAGTGGCCCAGGTATAGGGTCATTCCATGTTTTATAGACAATTACAGCAGGAAAGAGGAAGGGGGAGGGTATGGTTTGAATACATTGTATTGGCATTCCTTGGATTGGAGGGCACAAGCTACTGGTGCTGGGACTAGTCCCCCCCCAAGTGGCCAAGCAATGTAACAATTGGGTGTTTCAAATTCCTCCTGTTTGGTTTGGGGAGACAAAATATATTAGGTATTTTTTTAAAAGGGAGTGTGCTTTCTGTGTATTGTGCATTTACAATAAAAGGGGCACTTATAGAATTTTATCTATCTATCTATCTATCTATCTATCTATCTATCTATCTATCTATCCCAATACATTAGAGAGGAATAACCTCAGAGCAGATCCAAAAAGATCAGATTTGAACTTTTCAAAGCATGGCATATTGCATCCACCTAAGACTAATAAAAAGAGACTGTACAGATTCTGTGGTATAGAGTTAGATAAAATGTTGCACTGGGTATAGTTGCTGGATGGCCTGTACTCATGTTAGAAGGTCTGTATGCAAAAAGACACAATGATATGACTACAATATGTTACTCCACTGGAAATGATGTCAATACTATAATGTATTTGCATAAGAAAAACTCTGGAATTACAAACCTGACAAGATAACAAAGAATGAAGACATGGTAATTACACGGTGCATCCTACTATCAACTAATAAAAGAAGTGATGTCAGAAAAACTGACACTGTAGTCAAAGAAAAACAATTGACGAAAGCCCTGTTCACAGAAGTGTCACTTCCTAGTGATTATAATGTGCTCTACATGGACAGGCAAAAGGTTATTAAATATAATGAGACAGTGAGGGCAAGGATATACAGAAAAAAGACCAAAATAGTCTCAGCGATCCTCAGAGCAAGTATTAAAAAGAAAATTTAAGGCACACATAGACATGCTACAGTATCTATAACTGCCATGTTGAGATTGCATAGTGAAAATTCCTGCAACTATGAAGAGTTCTTGCAGCAAATCTGAAAGAATAAGATGGTACTGAATATGCCCAGGTTCAAGAATGTGGTTCTTACAGTCATGGCAGGATCAAACCCATTAGATTTGGACATTTTACAGTGAGGGTCTCTCATTATCTGGCCAAAGATCATGAAGAACACAAGTTAACTGACATTACAGAGAGACTAGATAATTGCTCTTTTCATAAAACAAGTAATCTCAGCTGTATCTACAGATTCATTCCTAACAGACAATATCATGCTAGAGAATGAGAGAAGCATTTTAATCTCACAACTCCTCACACTGGTAAAATCATAACAATTACAAAATGACTTGGGGGAGCAAGCAATCTGATAGGTCAAAAGTGCCCACATGACTATTCATTTACTTCACAGTTCTGCAGAGTTCAGATTTTACTTTCTTCTTGGTGTTTCAATCTTAAAATATTTTATAAGCACAACATTTTGTTTGACTTTGACAATTCATCTAAACCCCTTTTGTCCCAAATGCAGCAACTGGTAGAGGGTCAGAGACACTACAAAGGGGGGAAGGGGTGCCCTAATGTCATAAATGAAAATTAATTATTATAGCTTACATGTGGCAGGTGGTGTCTGCATGACACTTCTAAGGATTGCTGTGTTAATAGTGGGGTGACACAACCCACAACTTATATGACTCCTGCATCACAGTTCTCAGCTATGCTACTGTAATCATTAGTATTCATTGCTGAGCTCGTTACATTACCCCCCTGTCATCTTTGTTTTACCTCCATGCCAATCACTACCTTTTCACTGGCCCCATATATTTTTAAAATGTATAATATTCGTGAAAAGTTTATGCATCCAAAAATCTAAATGGAAATTAAAGGGCAATACATTTAGGGCATCACATTTACCTTATCAATGTTCCACCATCTCTGGATGTAGGGTTTTTCTTTTTGTTTGTTTTTTCTTTCTTTTTTTAAAGGTCTGCTTTTTTAGTTTTTTTATATTGAGTGAACTAAAGTTTGAATGAAGATAGATGCTGCCTGCTGGCAGCCAAACTTGTCACAGTCAACAGACTACACAAGGTCATGTGATGGAGAAACTTGTTTTGTGTGGGGTCATCACTCATTTGGTGTTGCTGTCTTTTGACAGTGGGTTGGGGTGATGTGATGGATCTTATTTAACCAATAACACACCAAAAAAAGGGCACACACACCAATACACCCAGCCCTTTGCAGCACTCTTATATTCTTTTTGTTTTCCTGCACCATCACAGTCCCGCTCACCACTCTCAGCAGTACTGGTAGTAAAAGAACTATGAAACACACAGCTGTCTCAAGTCCTCCTGAAGAACCCTGATGGAGCTTTTTTGCAGGGGTACTGCACAGGGGTGTTTAGCATTTGAGTGAAAGATTGCCATCGATGCAATAAATCATTTCAGTTCTACTGAGCTTTGGTATACGCACCCATTTCTGTTTTGTCCTGAGTTCTACTGTTTGCAGTGAGGGTACCACATTTAGTTACTTAAGGTGTGTGTTGTCTCACTCTTTTTATGTTTGCCATGTGTGCTAGAGCAAGTCAATCATTTTGCTATGTATAGGGTTTTGAGAGGTGTGTCACCTTTGTCCAATGCAGGAGCGCCTACAAGGGGCTGGACCAATAAACAGCAAGCCTCATGATGACACTGTTCAGGCATGGAAATGCTTGGACTTCAAGACAATGTGCAGGCAGACATATTCATAAATCAGCTCTTTCAGCAAGCACAGCTGATCTTATCATGTGCTATCAGCCTGCCTGCCTCCCCCCCAGCATTTTTCACACACACACACACACACACACACACACACACACACACACACACACTGTCTGGTTATACAGGTCCTGTTGCAGTCTCTAGGTACCTGAGGTATGCCATAGAATTATGTTTTTGCCTTAGAATCAGGGGTTTGGTGAGACATAAAAGAACTATGCTTTATCTTTCATGTAACATTCCAGGGATTTAAACTGAAACTTGAAACTGCTCACTTTGCTAATGTGTGTGTGTGTGTGTGTGTGTGAGTGTGTGTCTCTCTCTCTCTCTCTCTCTCTCTCCACACACACACACACACACACACACACACACACACACGAGTCAAGTTACACATGCTGTTGTAGGCTGTTAACTGAGTGGAAAATGGAAGATTTAAGTATATTAATGGTCACTTGGCTACTAGAGTAGTAAATAAGTGACCAGTTCACATTAATAAAGACTAGATCAAGCAGTGAAATAAATCGTGGCTGACATTGATTTTTAAATAATGATTGCCTATAAAACTGGAGTTTAGTTTACCCCCTTCAAAGTGCAATGACTTGCAAATTTGAACACTTACCATTTAAACAATTTCTTGGGGAGGACTTCCATATTCTCTATTTAAAGTTAAAAAAAAAAAACTCCTGGTAAAATCATGGAAATGATCCTGATCTCAGCCAAGCCCAGCCTGCAGTCTCTAAGTATCTGAGGCCAGCCATAGAATTATATTTTTTCCTTGGAGTCTGGGGTGGGGGTGGGGGTTGGGGATCTAACAGAACATCACTTTATCTTCCATGTAGGCCTTAAAATGCACCACAGAGCATCTAAAATCCCAGAGCCTCTGGGGGCTGATCATAATACTGACAATGGGGTGACCAATCCCCCAGTGTCCCCACCTGAAATAAAGAAACCCTCACTTGTAGTTAATTTTTTTTAAATAAAAGCTGTAAAAAGTAAAATGTCCATCAATGTCTGTTGCTGCCAAGCTGTAATTGCCCCCACCCAAGCCCAGCCTATGTTAGTCTTCCAGCATGGGGATCTGCACCTTATATCCAGTACAACAACAATACCAGTGATGAATATCCGGCATTGACAAATGCTCGTCTTCTGTAACAGATAATATCTGCATGGGAGCTACACATCACATCTGCTCAAATCAAGTTTGCTGGTGATGACATTGCAAAAGTAGAGGCACTTTTGTGTTTCATAGTTCTTTTACTGCCAGCACTGCTGGGGTGGTGAGTCAGATGGTGATGTTGCTGGGAAACAGCAAGAATTTAGAGTGCTGAAAAAGGGCTGGGTACATTGCCGAAAATATTTTCCAAAGCCAAGCACATTATAGCTAGCACTCAGTTACCAAACACACAGCAGTCTAAGGTACAGTAGTCTAAACACTCACAAAAGCATAAGTGTAAGTGCTGCCAAGCCAATGAGCGTCCAGGGAGACTTGCCAGCCGGAGGTGTAGGAGTTGGAGAAGCAGTACATGTGACTTGGGCAGGAGCATAATCAAATGGATAGCTGAAGATGATCCATGGTATGTTGAGTTTGAAAAAGGCTAAGAATTCAATATTCTTAGAACCTAACCTGAAGAATTGTCATGAGGCAATATCACAAGTTGTGCTGAAATACCTTTCCATAGTGACCAATGTTGGATGGCATCAGAAAAAGATACAAAAAAAGTTTAGCCAGAGTAGGTCAAATGGCTTTCCTATCTTGCAAGAATTTTTGTTATCAAAGTTTTTATGCTCCATTTGTCTAAGGTGGCATATCAGTACTTTTTTTGGTGTCCCAAGCTGGCTCCCTGCCTCCCCCAGCACTCCATGTGGTCATGCAGTTCCCCCATGAATTTCCCTCAAGGCGGGAGCTGTAAGGGGAGGGACACCCCTCCCCCCAGTACACACAAATCTGGAACGGATCTTGGTGAGCACTGGGTGGTGGTGAGGACTTGGGATCAGTGGGCAGGGCTTCATTCAGCCCAGACCAAACTATTCCACCATATTTCTTTCTCCCTAAACCACAGCAGCATGGGACATGCATGGGCATGGAGGTGCACATGCATCTTGCAACCACGGCTCCTCCCACCCCTGACCATAGTTAGCCACTTATGCATCGGCATTACCACTAGACCTCTGCCTGGTGGCAGCCAAGATCCAAGTCAATTTGCCACCCCAATCTGTAACAGAAGAGAAGAGATCCCAGGCAGCTGCTCAATCCACTCTCAGCTTTCCCCCTAACTGACCCCCACTGACCCAAGCTTGTTCCCGAACTTAGGTTGCCAGCATTGTGAGAGGTAAGGCGCTTGGTGCCTCAGCCCTCTACATCACTGGGCCAGCCCCTTGTCTTACTAGAATTTGATGGGGTCACTTCTTCAACTGGACAGTGACTCTGATAGATAAGCCTTTAGCATGTAATCTGGTGACATGCCTGTACCATCCACCAACATATCTCAGTGGTGCTAGCCTTCAGTGTCAATAAGCTCCCAAATGTCCTTTGTTGTCTCTGGATCATTTACTATCCAAGTAATCTTCCATGTCATGCTAATGCCTGGCACTGGAAGCACACAGATTCAGCCAAAGAGTCACAGCAGTATTAGCAGGAGGAAGTTGAATTCTTATTGTTTCTTCATGTTGTGTGTGTGCTGCTCCATTTGACGTGTGCACAACAGCTTCTGGTTGATATATAGTGGTGCTCAGTGTCAGGTTCCTTTATGGCTAGTCATGTCAATCAAAACCTTTGGGCACAAACTGGCAAGAATGGACAGAGCCATTACTGTTTACTGCTTAATTGATATGTGTATTCTATTATTACATCTATTATCACATGGTGCATCATGACAGTAGTGTCACAACATGAGCAGAAAAGAAAGAACCTAACACTGAGCACCACTGTAGTTAATGTGTCCAAGTGAAATGCCCACATCTTTATATCTGGGATCCAGTAGTGTTGCCATGTCAAATTGTGTGCCCGACTTAATGCTTTCAAATCTGTGTACAGGTTGTGTCAGAAACATCTCTGCCACTTCCCTAATGAGTATTATATTATGCTTCTTCTGATGCTGTGATGACTCATTTGAACTAGTGGTGTCACCACCACCTCCTTCACCAGCATGCTAATTGATGCCATTCTCACCACTGCCACCAGAGTCACTGCCTATGTTACCACCGTCACCCGCCTTGCTTTGCTGGGTTGCTGTAGAAGATCTTGTTGCTGTAGAAGATCTCAAATAATGGCATGTGTGTCATTCAAATAGACTCACCATGGGAATAACCATGGTATCGGTTGCTGATTCAGCACTGACATCTTTGGTAGTCTGTTCATAAGGGCTCAAAAGTAGAACAAACAAATATCCCACACAGGTCATACTGTTGAATTTCATAGACTGACTGATGCTGATGGCAGAAGAAGGCCCTTGACCCATCCATTCATAGTCTGGAATACTGCTCTCTGATCCAACAGTCTCTCCACCATATAAAAATGAAGTTCCACCATGTCACCACACCTGGCTGGGAAAGGTTATCAAGAAGGTGGTTGCAGTTCAGCTTGAGGCACACCGTTCTGCCTTTGACATCCATGAGCCACTTTAGTCAGGCTTTAGGTCCAGGTGTAGGACAGAAACTGCACTAGTTGTGATGCACAATGATCTGCTCAGTGAGAGAGGCACACCGTTCTGCCTTTGACATCCATGAGCCACTTCAGTCAGGCTTTAGGTCCAGGCATAGGACAGAGACTGCACTAGTTGTGATGCACAATGATCTGCTCAGTGAGAGAGGCACACCTTGCTACCTTTGACATCCATGAGCCACTTCAGTCAGGCTTTAGGTCCAGGCATAGGACAGAGATTGCACTAGTTGTGATGCACAATGATCTGCTCAGTGAGAGAGAGAGAGAGAGAAAGAGAAAGAGGGAGAAAGAGAGAGGAGAACTGTCAGTTCTCATCCTTCTTGATATCTCTTCAGTATTTGACACTGTGGACCATGGGCTGTTATCTCAGGGAATATATAGAACTTACTGGCAAAGTAATTTGCTGGTTTGAGTCCTATCTCAGAAGAAGGACCCAGAGGGTAGTGTTAGGAAGATTTTCCTCAATTCTCAAGGTTTTGTCTGGTGGCATACCCCAGGGCTCAGTTCTTTTGCCCATGCTGTTCATGGTGGACATGGTATCCCTGAGTAAGATCATTAGGCAGTATGGGCTTGGGTTTCACTGCTATGCTGATGATACCCAGCTCTACATGTCCTTTGCACCTGGGACACCGGGTGTGGTTGATGTGCTTAATAAGTTCCTAGCCGAGATCCAAGACAGTATGTCATTGAGCTGGTTGAGACTTAACCTGGAAAAAAAGCTGGAGTACTGGTGATAGAGCCGGGATGTAAGGGGGTAGTGGCAGCTACCAAAAGGGAGGCAGGGCTTTGGCTGAGCCTCTCTGGACTCTTGGTTGCCAGAAAGGTGAAAAATCTGAGAGTCATTTTGGATGAGGGGCTGACAATGAACCCTTAGGTGTCAGCAGTAGTCCGGAATGACTTTTACCATCTGCGGAACATCAGCCAGATTAAATTCCTTATCCTCCTCAGTGATCTGGTCACACTGGTACATGCACTCATGACTTAAAGGCTGGACTACTACAATGTTCTAAACCTTGGGGTGAGTGGAGGTACCCTGAAGTGCCTGCAGTTGGTGCAGAACACAGCTGCTCAGTTGCTGACTGGCCTTTTTAGGTCCTGTTATGTTGTCCTGCTGCTGTGTGATCTGCACTGGCAACCAGTTAATTGGCATATCATCTTTAAAGTTGGACTTGTAACTTATATGGCCTTGCACAGGGTGGGTCTGAGCTATCTGATTGAGCTCTTTCACCCTCACACACCCTCATGCCCTCTTCACTCTACAGAGGAGGGCGTCCTGATAGTTCCAAGGGCCAAGTTGAAGACCATGGGAGACAGAGCCTTTCAGGTATTAAAACCAATCCTCTGGAATACTTGGCCAAGAACTTTGAGGGAGAACCCCTCAGTGGAAGCCTTTAAGCAGGGTCTGAAGACCTTCTTATTTATTTAGACATTTGGGGTCTAACCTTCCCCAGAGCTGTGCTATCCCATTTGTTAAGTATTACATCATTTACATATGAATTTATTTATTGAGACAGCAATATGTCATTTGAAACAATTTTAGTTCTTGGGTATTTGTTATAATCGTTTTCTGAAATGCTTTATTTAACTTGTTGCAAATGCTTGATGTTGTGATGGTACCCTGACCCTCTGGGGAAGGGAACTACGTAAAATAAAGACTATTGCTACTACTACTACTACTACCGAGGCTGCTACTGCTAGTATTTTAAGCAATGTTGCAGAATGTTGTGCTTTGCTGGAACTAGCAGAGGAGCTTATTGCATTTGAGTTAATTATGGAAATATCTAGTGATGTCATATACAAGTGTGGTATTTGTTTTGCTGTGCATGGTTGATAAGCGTGAGTCCCCATAAGATTCAATGCATGTTTAAAACAAAGTGTATGACAGAAATCCTCCCCATTCATGGCCATCAGGATGTTATTCCCACTGTCCATTATGAAGATTCCCACGTTCAGATTAGGAGGGTACTTCCTGATGTCCAGTAGTGACTGGCCGAACCACAGAATGGTTTCCCCCTGTACTTCCTCTCCATGACCAGCGCATTAAGTAAAGCACTTCCTCTTTTGTTGTACCTCTGTGAGGCTGACTGCTTAAATATAAGTCCTGCAGGAGCTAGTGGTGGCAGTGGTGGGGTGTGAATGATGGCTCTGCTGCTTGAAGTGAACACACACCAATGGGCAGTGAGACTTACAGTAGGTAGCTTGGTTTGTACAACTGCTCCGGATATCAGTAGTGAAATGTACATAACTCCACTCTGCCTCCTTTAGAAGTGTCACGTCTCTCTGCATACTGTCTGATACATATTAGGGAGAACACATCTGGAAAAAGTGAAGAATGATGTAATGTTGTACTTCAGTTCATACAACAACCTTAAAAGCTGAAGTCTTTTACAACTGAGAATGGCTGAAAATCAAGGGTCATCATCTCCCCAATCAGTTGTGTGATTCAGACAGAGATCTTGGATGAGTAGGTGGCAGTTTCATACACACATATAATGACTTGGCAGGGCAGTTTGCTTTGTTGCAACAAATCCAGGACTAGTGCTGGTGGTTCATGCACTACTAAACAAACAGAAAAGAGAAATAAATAAGTGCAATAGCTGGGGCATGAACCCTGGCCACCTGGAATACTGCTCCAGTTGCACTACCAGGTGTGCCACTAAGGCAACTGGAAACTAGGATGTCCCGGGGCGCATTACTCGTTCTTTAATGCACAGCCTGGTGCTACACAGATAATGGCATCTTCAATCACAAGGGTGTGGTGTGCACATTATAGAACTCAAACAAACAGAAAAGAGAGAAATAAATAATTGCCTTTGCTTCGATTTGAACCCATACACTCCTGAACCTGGCTGGTGTACGTTGAGGGGTGTCTTTCAAGTAGCACCAGTAGCTGCATTTGTTGACTGCTGCTGCAATGGTGGCTGCATAATTTAAACAAACCTTCTTTTACTACCATCCATGCCTGACAGACCCTGCTGCTGCTTCTACTGCTGGCCACTGTGAACTGAGTGCTGGATTGGGAATCAATGTGACTTTTAGGAAGATGCCGTGTTCACGCTTTAGATGATCAGCCAGAACACACTACTTCTCAATGTCTGAGAAGACTTATTGCTGGGGTTCTTTGTGAGTGACTGTGTGGTAAAAGTGAGATTATTTCTTTGTTTCTGTCATGGTGGAATAAAGTGGCTGGGCTGGATGCCCTGGCAGGGCAGCACTGGCAGTAGCTGTAGGTTT
Source organism: Neoceratodus forsteri (assembly GCA_016271365.2). Taxonomy (NCBI): domain Eukaryota; kingdom Metazoa; phylum Chordata; order Ceratodontiformes; family Ceratodontidae; genus Neoceratodus; species Neoceratodus forsteri. Next base: position 1,545,879,082 of record CM057455.1, on the reverse strand, counting down.
ACAACTGAGGCTGATCCTTTTGGGGCCGGGAAGGCCTGCTCTTCAGATTTCCCTGTCTGAGCAATGTGCTTTCTTGCTTTTCCCTTGTGCATTTTTTTTTATTTGGCCATCTCCTCCCTATAATGGCCTCTGCTCCTTTGTATCCGAGTCTTCATCAGAACTTGTTGGTATAACTGGCAGCACACTTTCAATCTCCTCTGCTTCATCCTCCTCCACTCCTGCATGTGCATCCTTCCTCTGTAGCGTCCTCTGCTTCTTCCGCCTTGCTTCTCTTATCTTTGACTTCTTATGCCCCTTCTCCATGCCCCTCTGCCTTGGTCTCATATGATTCTTTAACTTTCCCATGCCCTTTTGTTGACTTCTCCTCATGTGCTTTTGCTTTCCTCTCTTCTACTACCTCACTTTCATGCTCCCTCCTGCTCTAACAGCTCCACTTTGATGTCTTCTTCACTGGCACTGTCTTCCCCTGTAAGCTGCTTATTGCTGGTGCTACTGACTTGCTTTCATAAAATTGTGGGGTTTGTATACGTCACCCTACCCTAAACACTTGCACTTTATGCTCAGGTGACAAGATAACAGTACAGTAAAATCATTGCCATGCCGAGACTCACTGTCACCTTTCTCACACAGTGACTGAGGAGCAGCAGTGGACTTAGTGCAGCTACTCCTGCTGATAAGCTAATTTGTTCAGTTTAGTTTATTAATTATTTTTTTTAAACTGAATGAACTTTATTAAAGATTTTATAAAGAACATACAAACTCTTGTAATAACAAACACAGAGTATGCTCAAGACAGTAATAAACACAATAATTCAGTAATCACAATCCAGAAAGTGTGTAAAACAGCAATTACAAAACTTCACAAAGGGTAATCTACAACAATCTCTACTCTAGCAACATAATACAACTGATAACCTACATATATCCATAACAACTGTCTAGAAGATATGAAACAGAATTAAAAAATGAATATATGGTTGACTGCATTAACATACTGCAGGGTAACAAGGGCACTAGGTTGTAATGTCAGCCGCAGAACAGTGCGGTCAAAAACCACACAGAAAAAGTGGGGAAGTCAAAGTTAGCACTCAGAAAAAACACAGAGCGTGAACATGGCTAAAAACAAGTAGCAACTGTGACTGGAGGGGTCTGCACCCTGCACCTCTCTTTATGTGGGGCGTCATTCCCTGTACCCACTAACTATATATAATCACCTCTGGTGGGAGGCAACTCGGGAACAGGGAGGAACCTTGGGGGGATCATTGGGGGGATGCAATTCAGAGGGGAAGGGGAAACCGAGTATGACAACTGGGGGTGGGGGCCAAAAGTGCAGCGTGGGGGGGACAGTCAAATTAAAAAGAAAAGTCAGGAGGTAGAGGAAAAAAACAAACAAAGCAAAAGTCACAGGACTGGGACTCGAACCCCAGTCCACTGGATGTTCCACTGCCTTTTACTGCCTGTGGCCCTACCCTCTGCACCACGGCAGTACCTCAGTGGCACACACTGCAGTATGCAGTAGAGCCTTTATCCTCTTCATCCCCAGTGACAACAGCTACAGGGATAGCAGTAACATACTTGTGCTATGCTATTCCTGTAGCTGTATTGTCTGTCACTTTTTGCGACGCGGATTATATGACGCTACAATCCACATGACATATTCATCGGGTACCGTTAACAAAATAACTAAATTTCTTGAAAGCCAGAAAAGAGGAACAGGGCAGAAAAATGCAGTAGTATGGAACCTATGCAGAGGAACCAATAAACGGTAGAGAGTGGAAGTAAAGCAAACATCTAGGGGGACTGTGACAAATGCAGTAAAGTATGGAGCGCTTTCCAGCGCTTACGATATGTGCGGTCAGTATGCCTTATACTGGCTTTCATATGTTCCATTCGCAATTCTTCTAAGATGGCAGTTAACCACTCCCTATAAGTTAGAGTTTGTCCATCCAGCCAATGCCTAACAATTACATTCCTGGTGACCGCAGTAATGAGAGGCATATGAAATTTCTGCTGACCAATTAATTTCTCCAATCGTAGGCCTGTGAGACATAAAAAAGGCTCAAAGGCTTCTTATTAGCCTAACAATGGATTCAGTCTCATTTTAATGTCCTGCCAAAATGGTTTAATTTTGTCACAGTCCCAGAAAAGGTGCTGCAAATTCCCCTTCAGTGCTGGACTGAAGACCGCCCATAGGGGAATGCGTAGCAAATACCTGGATGTGCTGAGTCCCCCATGGGTGATATTCAGCCCAAACATGCAAATGAGCTCATTGGGCATGCATGGTGCAAAGGGGCCTCATGCATACTCTTTATGGGCTCATTTGCATGTTTGTGCCTGCGGAATGTGCCGAGCCAGCCCCCTTCCCAGCTCCAATCCCTGTTGAAACAAAAATAAAGTTTCACTGAACTTTCTTTTGTCATAATGTAGTGTCCCTCCTCCCAGCCCCGATCCCCATTAAAATAAAAAAAAGTTTCACCGAACCCTGTTTTTCCATTGTGTAGTGTCCTCCCTCCCCAGCCCCAATCCCCATTGAAATAAAATAAAGTATCACTGAACCCTCTTTTTCTATAGTGTAGTGTCCCCATCCCCATCCCAGATCCCTGCTGAAATATAATAAAGTGTCATGGAACCCTCTGTTTAAATAGTGTAGTGCTCCCCCAGCCCCAATCCCTGTCATGCTGCAAAAAATCCCAGAGACCCCATTTCCATAGTGTAGGGAACCCCCCACCCCAGTAGTCAGTAACCCACCAACCTGCACCCCCATCCTGTCCTGACGACTGGCACAGCCCTTCTCACCCTGCCACAGCCAGCCACTGACTGATCATTACCCACTCACATACATTAAATATTACGCTACTTGGGCTCTGTGCTGCAATCCTTATTAAATTCTCAGTGGATTAATTAATATTAATTTGAAGATATTAATATTTCAATATCATAAACAGTAAAACATTTGTCTTTGCATTTGCTCTTCGCAGAACTGGGGCATAGCCCATCCATCTCTGTTGCTATGATTGATATATTATTTCTTTCGTCAAATGGGAGAAAAGGCTAAGAAGGCCACCATGCATGAATGGTGGCAGTGGGGCGCATGGGGCCAGGGTGGGGGAGCCTAAGATGGAGCCAGGAGAGGGGCTAATTCTGGGGGGAATGACCAAGGGGCATTGTTGAAAATTAGGAGCCCATCACTGAATAAAAGTATTTAATCATGGGATTTGATTCCTGTTTCCAGACAAAGGATGGCACCAGGGGTATACCTTGGCACTTCAGGTACAATTTTAAGGCAAAGATTTTGACTCCACAGTTCTTTTCTGCACTCCACAGACCTCAGAACCACACAGTATCTGACTGTTAACTTTAAATGCCTTTTCTAATGCCAGTAACTAATTCCCAGCAAATGTTTTGGCAAATCTATTCATGCCCAGTGAAGTCAGAATTGCATTATTCTTTATATAGTTAAAATGGGGTCTCCTATTCAAACGATGGTCAAATGTCACACTCAAACATTAAAACTCTGAAACCCCCTAGAAACATTGGCCTTCAATATTCTGTGTACTGAAGCTCAAGATCTTTTGGCCAAAAATCATTACTTTGTTTTTTGTTTATATTCAACTTTAGTTTAACATCCTTAAAACAAACCATAGTTACTTTAAGTCCCCTCTTAAGTCCCAAAGGGGTTCTTAGTATCAGTATATTACGTTAATAATTTAATGTCATAGCTATTAATGACTGGGGGAGGTATCAATATTGTCTAAGGAAAGAAATTCAATCCATTGTATACAGTAAGTTAAAAAGTAAAGAAGCCAATAGATAGCTTTGTTTCACTTAATGTGTAATATAAATTGGAACAGTCATTGGACCATACATTGCTATATGTACCTGGAGCTAATTTTTTTATGCAGAACTTTCAGAATACTTAACAGTTTGGCATCTATCCTGTGAGTAATAAGAATAATAAAAAAATAAGAATAATTTCTCCAGGAAATTTCTATCAATATCGTCAAATGCAAATTTGATGTCAAAAAAGTCTGTAATAAGTTAGCCAGAACTTCATCCCACCATTCTAGATGGGCATGGTAAACTTTTGCTGCAATACAATAAATGCCAGGGGTCTTGTTTCTTTTTCGAGCCAGCTACTGCCATCTCTTTTTTTACTTACTGAAGGAACAATTGTTCATTTTTTTTTAAAACATAACATACTGGTACTAACTTCTAAAGTCACTTTATTTCTCATTGAGCTGTCTTGATATAAATTATGGAACTGGATTCAGTATTCTCATGGCTTTTATTGGTGCCAAAAGCAACCAACCTCTAAAAGGATTCATTGCCTTTTTCATTAATATCGGCATGTGAGCTGAACTTAAGCTTCAATGGGCCTACACAACCAGAGTAGTGTTATGTTTGTGCAACTGTGATAACTGTTTGGCCCATTGCACTCTCTATTCCATTGGGAATTACCACCCTGTAGGGGTACCGAAGGCAAGGAGTCCTTGAAGAGGGTTCCACTCCTAGGGGTGCAGTGGGAAAGATTCCCTTGGATAAAGGTACCTTAGGAAGCAGCCCCACGAGGAAAGAAGTGTGCCACTGGAGGAGGAGGTGAGGATGGTGGGGCACAAAAAAGTGCTTCAGAAGGAGGCTAGGTGGGACTGCTTATATAGCCCAGGGAGGGGGCGTGGCTGGTTGCTTCGCCCATTGAACTACAGACAATAGCCTTTCAATTCAATCGACCTATGCAACCAGAGTAGTGTTATGCTTGTGCAACTGTGATAACTGTTTGACTGTTCCCACTCTCTGTTCCATGGGGAACTACCACCCTGTAGGGGTACGGAAGGCAAGGAGTCCTTGAAGAGGATTCCACCCCTAGAGGTGCTGCTGGAAAGATTCCCTTGGCTAAAGATATCTTAGGAAGGAGCCCTCAAAAGAGTATTGAGCAGTTAATGTTGACTACGAGGTTGAAAGCAAATTGACAGCAATGAGACAACTTGAAGAAATACAAATGAGATGCACAGGTTGTCAGAATTGCACTGATAAAATGGATTGCACTGATGATATATGGGGGCTTTTTAAGGAGAGAGGGAATGGCAAGTAGGGCCACCATTTATCACCATCCAACTAGATATTATGACCTTTGGCACAGAGGAGAGGAAACAAAACCCTTTTAAAGGAGGAAACCTCTGGGGATCCAAGGCCTTGGTCACCTTCCCTCTAAGTTCGGGATATTTTATTTAGTGGTGGCTCAGCTACTGCAATTTGGAGACCTAATTTTATGGGATTTTTTCAATTTGGAGAAAGACTCTTGCTTTATCCATCTATGGGAAATGCCATGGCGTGGCTGTGAAGATAACTCTGCAGCAAAGGGTGGCTTCTTTACAAGAGGCCCACACCCCAAGATGGGAGGAGGAGAGCAACAACTATTGGAAGGCACTCACCCATCCTCAATGTGGGAGACCTAAGGTGGAGGTAGATGTTTGAGGAGCTTCCCTGAGGATCATCTGAGATTTGAGCTGGGCAGAGAAGGGAAGGTCAAGGAGGCCAGGTGAACCATAGGCGGTCATAGGGAGAATTGCTTTCAAAGGTGCTAAGGCATAGCCATAGCCAATGGAGCACTCTTGGGCTTAAGGGCCCCACCCCTCAGCAGCTGAAGTCTTAAATTCTACAGCAAGAGGTGCACCATATGACTGCACCCTACAGCTCCGCCTGGAGTGAGAACATTCCCACTATGGGCGAGACAAGAATGACCGTGCCCTGAGGTTCACACGCTCAAGATGTGTATTTCATGAGTGCAGAGTGAGACTGTCAACTTACAGGGCAGGTTCTGAGCCAGAAAAGGTAATGGTCATGGTTGGCATGCCTCCAATTTTATGAATGAGAGGATGAATCAACTTTGAAGTGCTAGATAGGAAGAGACTGGGTGAAGCCAGATGCAGTAGATTAGGTAGCAGGTTATTGATGAGGAGGCCAGGAGAAGCCAGTGGTTGTAGATTAGATAACAGGTTAGTGATGAGGAGGCTGGGGGAAGCCAGCGGTCTGGGTGAGGTAGGAGGCTGCAGTGTGAGCCAGCATTCGGAGGTTTGATAGTAGCAGCAACCAGCAGAAAGCAAGCCAACCAGTTCCATTAAGGAAGCCAAATTAATGATGACATAGAAGATAGGTGTTTTGGTAGCGAGAAGCTGTGATGCCAGTGATTGAATCTATGAGGTTTAGTGTAATTGAATCGGTGAGGTTTAGCAGACTATTGCTATGGTTTCAGCATGAATAGTGATTTGATATGATAGGCATGAATACCTTAAATGCAATTAAGGCAGAGTTAGGTTATTCCAGTAGGGAGCATTTGCAAGGCAGTAATGTAATGCAATGAATATCTTGAAAGCCATGTAGGCTGCGAGGTTAATGTATTCAAGCATGGATAACTGGAAAGCCATGTAGGCAAAAAAGCAGGGCAGAATCACATAGCTTACATAAAAGCATGCCCCTGCTATTTGAAGCTACGATGCCCCACCATGACATCACAGTCCCCCACTGTGGGAATAACAGAAATGTCATGAGCTGAGCACCATGAGACCAAACAACAACTGTAATGTTGGTAGGGTAGGAACTGCCACAAATAGAGGCACTTATACTGGCAGGGTCCTAGTTAAGGACAGAGCCATATGATAGCAAGCCCAGAGAATTGTGAACAAGTTGAAGAAAATTAATGGCTGAAGGTTCAGAATAGTTAAAATCAGAAATGTACTGCTAAAATGCCTGCAGCTATAAGCTGTGTCAGTATAATAACACAGCAACATGGAAATACTAGAGCAGTGCAAAGATTGAAAGTTGGGAGTAGTAGCTGCCTGACATAGGTGTGATTGCAGTGGTTAAATTACCCCTGCTGACTGTAGTAGTCAATCCTGTCTCTGAGTGATTGTCAGGGATAAACTAGGGCTAACAAAGGGATGGGGGCACTTCTCTAGTCACAATTTACACTAATAGCATGAGGGGATCAGATGGTTTAGTGCAGCTAAACATTAACTGACTTTTGACACAGTGTGAAATCACTGACAATAACAGAAGAGACGAGTCTGTTAGTAAGGGAGTGAAGCCCCATGAGAGGTGAGCTGTACCTGCTCTGTAAGCCAGTTGTTCAAGTCCTTGTGGCTCACTGATCCCCTGATACTGGCAGTCAAGACCTTTCCAGGAAAAAATTCCACTCCTCCAGCAGGCATGTTGTGGTGTTTGAGCTCCACAAGGGCTGCAGCTTCTGCCCAGAACTGGGGGCTTGGAGTTTGTTGCACTTGGGGTGGCACACCTGGGGTGTCTTTGACCATATGGGTCATCAGAGGCCCCTCACCTTGTTAGAGTCTCTTTGCAGCTGGTTCACTATCTGAATCTGAGCTGCTGATAGATGACTGAGAGTCTTTATTGTGGTCCCTTGGTCCCATGGCTTCAGGGTATTTGTCAGGTCCCAGTCACAGCTTGTCTCTCTCTGCCTTTGCTGGATCACATCACATTGGAAGTCTGCCAGTCCAAGTTAAATACTTCTGCCTGCTTAGGAGTTTGTCTTTCTCAGTGGGCAGTCTGTGAGTTGTCACCCTTGATCATCCAGTGGCTGTCCCTCATGTGCTGGGTCCAGCTTGCGGCAGAGGGAGCCTATCAGGCCAGTTGCACTTGATGCAACATTGGCTTCCTCTGGGTTATCAAAGGTGTTGAAGACCCCATTCCTATTGATCTACAGTACATTTTGACAGGGTATTGGAGCCAGTAAGATATTCTGAGCTCCTGGAATACTTTTCAAGTCTCTGTGTACTGCTTTCATCTGGTTGCCAGTTCAGCTGAGCAGTCATTAAAAATGTCAATATGGTGCCTTTGCCAATTGAGAGTGCCTCTCTCCCTCATCAGGGCCAATATTCATTCTTTCTACGAATATCACAAGGTTTGGCCAGCAGGGGTCGAGGTTTGCTACCATCCTTGGGTGGAAGTGCCAGGGTGTAGTGCACCTGTTCTATCTCCAGGTTACATCTCCAAGTATATTTAAGTAGCTTGGGAAGTTCCCACTACAGGAAACCTGCTGGGTCCTTCTGCTCTGCCCCCTTTGGGAACCCCACAAATCTTAAATTGGTTCTCCAGCTGTGTTTTTCTGAATCTTCAACTCTGTTCCAAAGGAGCTGAACCAGCCATTCCAGCTCTTGAGGAGGATTTCAGCATTTCTGGTCAGGTTTTGGGATGATTGGACCTTTTCCTGTAAGACAGCCATTGAGGATTTGAAGGTGTTATCCAATGTAGGAGTTGTTGGGAGTGCTATAATCTCCACTCTCTCTGAGTTGAGTGCCAGGGTCATGGGTGCCACTGTTGCCATCCTGCCTCGAGAGCTTACTTTAGTCGCCATGTTTTTTTTTTTTTAAATATCTTGGAAACAGTTTCACCTTTTGATAAGCATTTTGGTAATTCATCAGGACTGATTTTTTCCCTCTTGGTAGAGATCAAGATGACATGGTTCAGTTCAGTGGAAGGCAGGTTTTGATCAGATTTTTTTTTGATGTGGTGTCTCCAAGCTCTCATCCTAGGGAACCTTTCCCGTTTGCAGGTCTCAAATGCACAGGTCTGTTGCTACTCTTTATTAAGCCATTTATTATTATGAGGCAGACTTCTTTTGATTTTAAACCTTATGTGAATGCCTAATTTGCAGGTCAGAGTGGAGGAGGTGTCATACAGTGCCTCATGGTGGACAATCAATAATTCAATCCTACAGCACAGACACAGCTGTTGTTGTGCAACTGGCACTGGCAGCTGATGTCCTGTTGTGAATGCAAACATAGAAACATTGATATTTTGGGCAGAAAAAGACCAAGGGTCTATCTAGCCTGCCCATGAAAAGTTTCCTACCTACAGTACCTACCCCAGACCTAATTTTCCAAAGGGGTTATCTACCCCAAACCCTCAATGTCTCCACCTAGCCCCCCAAACCTGTCCCAGCAGGATTTTAACCCATTTATAGTCCCTGCTTCCACCACTTCTGCCAGTTAACTGTTCTATGGCTCCACCACCCTTTTGGTAAAGTAGAAGTCCCTTATGTCCCTCCAGAAGATTCTATTGACTAGCCTTCATTCATATTCTCTAACAACAGAACTGTTGCTGTTGAATAAATCTTCTTTGGAAAGGTAAAGGCTAAAACAATAGCTTTCAGGAAGTAGAAAGAGGCACAGAGGGAAGAGGACAAGGAGGTGTTTCAGGAGAAGCTGATGGAGGATGGGAAATTGGTGAGGTATGCATGAGTGTGAACTGAGGAAAGACTAGCCCAAAGGGTAATAAAAGGGGACATTATGTAGGTACATAAGTGAAAAGGGAAAGACTAAGGGAGGAACTGTGAGGTTCAGAAGGGCTGGTGGTGACTGTGCAGAGGAGGATCAGGAAAAAGCAGATATCCTGAACAAATACATTTTCTCAGTATTCACTGAGTAAGGGGAAGAGGATGGACCACAAAAAGCAACAGGGGTACTGTAGATGGGCAGGAAGACACATATCCTTCTACAGAAGAGAGAGTCCTGAAGGGACTTGCAAATCTGAAGGTGGACAAAGTTAAGGGCCAGACAGGGTACACTCAAGGCTACTGAGGGAGCTCTGGGAGGTACTGGCTGCACCTCTGATAGACAGTCTTATGAACTCAGTAGAAACAATAGTAGCTCCAGAGGACTGGAGGAGGGACGATGTAGTCTCACTTCACAAAAGCAGTAGCAGGGAGGAGGCTCACAACTATATGCCAGTCAGCCTGACACTGGTGGTGGGGAAGCTAATGGAGTCACCTCTAAAGGAAATGACTGTGGAGTATGTTAAATCCAGTGGGTTACAAGACCTGAGCCAAAACAGACACAGATTCATTGATTGTATTATATCTTTTGTATGTACTTTTTCTTCCCAATCCCCTTTCCCCCTGGCTCAGTGTGCCTTTCTAGGTTGCCAAATTTCAATAAAAATACGTAAATAAATACATAAATAAATAGAACCGACATTCCCCTCCAAAATTACCCCTTAGTTACTGCCACATTTTCTTCTATCCCTTTACCAAATCCATTCTCTCCAGTTTTTCCCTGACCGTTAGCCATATTTTACTGAAATCTGCCCTTTTGAGGTCTAGGACCACAGCCTTTGAAGACGGTCTACTGCTACCCAGGATCAGTTCAAACCACATGGTATAAGATCACTGGACTCCAGTGCTTCCCTCACCATTACCCTTTCCATCACCTCTGAATTTATAAACGCATCAAGAATGACATTCTGCCTTGTGGGTTCCCTGATCCACTGTGCCAGAAAGCAGTTCTGCATTGTGCCCAGCAGTTCACAACATCTGGTAGTCTTAGCTGCTAGGATAGCCCAGTCAATGTCCAGAAAGTTCAGGTCACCCACAATCAGTTCTCCTTTTGCCATCCATCTCCTAATTTCTTCCCCAAGTTCTCTATCCCTTTTCTCCTCCTCCTGCCCAGGTAGTCTGCTGACCACCACACTCATTTATTTCCCCTCAGCTGTTCCCAACTGCACCCAAATCACCCCCATCACCCCACTTTCCTTTTGATAGTACCATACTCAGTAGCCTCTATACACTCCTTAACACAGAGGGCTACACCTCCCCTTTGCCCTTACCCCATTCCTCCTAAGCAGGATATAACCTGGGATAGCCAGATCCCAGTCATTATTTCCAGGCATGAATGTCTGTTTTATGACCACCAAGTCTACATTAACTTGACATCTGCCACCATCACCTAGAGCTTGTTAATGTTGTTTCTCAAGCTCCTGTCATTCAGGCAGACTACTATCCATCCTCCATTCTTTGCCCCTCTTACATTACCTTTGCTTTGTCCCTTCTCTGCACCTATGTCTCTTCTCCTTCTCTGTCCTCTGCCCCTAGTTGCTGGCTTTCCATCCCCCTGCCCACTCACACCCTTTCCTGTTCTTTTCTGCTGTCTGCCTATGCAATCCCTATTTCTCCTGTTCCTCTCTCCATTTTCTGGGAGTGTCCTAGCCTCCTTTTCCCCTCCAGCCTTCCAAGGGCTCCCCTAGCTTCAGTCTCTCTTCCTCCACACACGCAGTTTAAATGTTTAGCTATGTAGACATCCAATCTCTAAGTTCACTAGTTCTGTCCTTCATGAGATGAAGGCTATCTCATTTAAGGAGCATTCCATCCCAAAAGTCACCACAAGATGAACAGCAGAAGTGCTTGCCATTACAAATCAGGATGGTATCTTATATGTCCATGGGTATGGGATCTCAGAGTAAACACAGAAACATAGATGAAGATGGTTGAAAAACATCAATGGTCCATCTAGTCTTTGTCTCCATATTCATATTACTCTGACATACCCTGGGACCTATTGCCTCTCTGGGATCTATGCATACCCTACTACCCCTTTTGTTCTCTGTGTCACATCCTTTTTAATTCTTTCCCCATTAACCTCCACTCATTATGGCATGTCCTAGCTTTCTATGTAAATAGCTCTTCACAGTTTTGTTTGTTTATTTCTTTCATGAATTTGAAAATCTCAGTCATATTCCTCCTCCCCTCGTTTTCGAGTGAATACATGTTAAGTGCCTTTAGCTGATCCTTGTAGGATCTGCCATTCTGGCCTTGAATCTTCTTGGTCACCCTGAATTATACTGTCTGTAGCCTGTCCCTGTCCTTTTTTAGTTGGGGACTCCACTACCGAGCACAGGGCTCCAAGTGTGGCCTTATCAGTAACCTATACAGAGGTAATGGTATCTCTGCTTTCTACTGTCAGACCCTCTCCTAATGCACTCTGGCATCCTGTTAGCCTTGCTGGAGGCCTTGTTGCACTGGCTGGGTTGTTTAAGGGAGTTACTGATGATGACTCCTAGGTCCCTTTCCTCTGATGTTATGTCGAGGTGAACCCCTCCCACCCAATACTCTGTTCTGGGAGTTTTGTTCCCTAAGTGCATCACTTTTCATTTCTTGGTACTGAATTTCAGTTGCCACACTTTGGACCAATTTTCAAACCTTTTCAGGTCAGTCTGCAATTCACTTGTCCCCTCCACATTATCAACTGCACCACATTGTTTTGTGTCATCTGTGAATAGATACAACCTGCCCTGGATGCTCTCTCCTGTGTAGCTGATGAACATATTGAAGAGGACTGGGCCCAGGACAGATCCTTATTGTACTCCCTAGTATCCTTTCTTTCCACTGATTTGACCCCATTGACCATGACTCTCTTCTGCATCTCCTCCAATCAACCCCCTACCCACTTTGTTATTACCCTAGCTGTACCATGATTCCCCATCTTCTTCAGCAGCCTATGGTGTGGTACAAAATTGAATGCCTTGCTAAAGTCAAAGTACTGTATAGTAAGTCTACTGTGTGCACCTTGTCAAGTACACTAGATACCAAGTCAAAGAATATTATAAGGTTGGTCTGACAAGACCTCCTTGCCACAAACCTATGTTGCTTACTATCCTGAAGCCCATTGTTCTCCAGGTATTCCATTAGGTCCTCACCCACAAGCCCATGCTGCTTACTATCCAGAAGTGCATTGTTCTCCAGGCATTCCACTAGGTCCTCTTTGACTAGTGTCTCCATCTGTTTCCTTACCTTGGAGGTAAGGCTGATGGGACTATGGTGTTCCGGCTGCCCCTTGTCCCCATTCTTGTGTAGCGCAGGTACATCTGCCATCCTCCAGTGACTGGGAACCACCCCTTGCTTCAAAGAGCTACTGAATAACCCCACCAAGGTTTGGCAAACATCGTTGCCAGTTCTCTTAGTATTCTTGGATGCATCTCATCCAGCTGCAGAGCCTTGTTTACCTTTAGGGTTGATAACCCTTTTCTAACTCTTTTACTAGTATAGAAGCATACTTGATGGCAGCAGAAAAAGGCTGATGGCATAGAAACATAGATAATGATGGTAGAAAAAGACCAATGGGTTTGAAGAACATGGGAAACCTGTGTGTTTCGTGTTTGCTCAGGGTGCTTTCATCATCAAATGCACTGGATAACTGGGACTGGCTGAAAAAGCTGCTGCTTGCAGTGGGAGTGGAAACAGTTGACATCTGGGAACTAATGAATCATGGTTTATTTGGATGGGCCATCACATACCCAGTCCTAGTTATTCCTCATGCATAGTTACTGACCCACCACTGTACTGTACTGTACTATACTTTCTACACCACCACCGTTTACAGTACTGGTAACTGGTGGAGCTGGCATGGTAGAACCTTTCCATTCTCCTATCCCCTCCAACATCACTTTCTCCTTCAGTTCTTTTACTTATGGTTTCTTCACAACACCATGGCAGATGCACACGCACACACACACACACACACACACACACACACAGACACACCATCGAGTCACCCAGTGACACACACTCCTCCTCACCCTCATCGAATGGCCTTGTAAAGGGTGATGCAGAGCTTGCATCAGAAATGCAGAATTCACATAAGGAGCCAGAAGAACTGTGGGTCACCCTGGAAACAGGAAATAGGACAGCCATACAAACTGGGGTTGTCTACAGGCCTCCAGACCAGGGGGAGGACATAGACACATTACTGTTAGAAGATTTACAAAACATGACAGCTAAAGGGGAGGTTCTGATAATGGGAGACTTCAACATGCCAGATACAGATTGGTCAATAACACCAGGAACATCTGCCAGAACTAGACACATGGTGGATTCCCTGCAGGGGGAGGGCTTCAAGCAACTGGTACAGCAATCCACAACAGACAGGGCTATCCTAGATCTAGTACTGACTAACAGGGGAAAGGATCACATATCTCCAGGTAGAAGGTCACCTAGGGGCCAGTGACCATCACATGGTATGGTTCAATTTGGCCACTAGAACTAAATAATCCCATTCCAAGGCAAAAATATGGGACTTCAGAGGAGCTGACTTTGATAAAATGGCCAACAGGGTTAAGCTATCCCTGGCAAAAAGAAATAAAGGTGAGGGGGTACAGGCAAAGTGGGCAAGCATTAAGGATGCAATACTTGAAGCAACATCCCATTGTGTTAGAGAGAAAAGGAAGTGCAAAAGAAGAAGAAAACCACTTTGGTTCTCAAAAACTGTAGCAAAAAAGGTCAGAGCCAAAAGGCTGGCCTTCAGGAAATATAAGGGAATGCAGTGGGATGAAGACAGAAAGGCATACCAAACTTCCCTAAGGGAAGCAGGGAAGGCAGTAAGGCAGGCAAAGACCCAAACCAAGGAAACACGAGCACAAACACTAAAAGAAGGTGACAAGACTTTCTATAGATACATTAATGAAAGGAGAAAGTCCAGAGGGGGTATTGCTAGGATCAAAGGGACTAAGGGGGCATTTGTGGAGGAGGACCATGTAAATGCATCTATCCTAACTAGATGCTTCTGCTCAGTATTTACTGAAGAGAAGATAGGGCAGGGCCCACAGCTCAGCACCATGGACACAGGGGTGAGGGAGAGAGGTGTGCATTAGTCCCTTCACAAAAGAAAGGGTCCTACAAGAGCTTGATAAGCTGAGGGTGGACAAAGCAATGGGACCTGATGGCATACATTCCAGGGTACTAAAGGAGCTAAGGGTGGAACTAGCAGAGCCATTATCAAAACTGTTTAGTGAGTCTCTGAGCACAGGAGAGGTCTCAGAAGACTGGAGAAGAGCTCATGTGATCCCGCTCCACAAGAGTGGTAGCAGGGAGGAGGCAGAGAACTACAAATCAGTCAGTCTTCCCTCAGTAGTGGGCAAGATTATGGAGGCACTCCTTAAGGAAAGGATAGTGCAACACCTGGAATCCATAGGAGCACACGATCCAAGACAGCATGGGTTTACAAAAGGAAGGTCCTGTCAAACTAATCTCATAGATTTCTTTGACTGGGTAACCAGAGTGTGGACCAAGCTGATGTCACCTACCTTGACTTCAGGAAAGCTTTCGATACTGTTCCACATAGAAGATTGATTAATAAGCTAGGTAGGCTCGGGATGGGTCAGAAGTTGCTCAACTGGGTGGCAAACTGGTTGACGGGCAGAAAACAGAGTGGTGGTAAACAGTATACAGTCATGCTGGCCGGTGGCGCAGAGGTTGAGCTCTGGCACCTTACCTCTGCTCCCTTGGCGGCCGGGTTTGGAAACGGACTTGGGCACTGGTGGGTCTGCAGGGGCAGGAGTTGGATCGAGTGTCCGCAGGATGGCTCTCCTCTCCTGGGGTGGGCTAGGAACAGGTGTTGCTCTCTGGTGACCCCCGGTGGAGACCAGGGGAAACACAGAGGCAATGCAAGCGGGGAAAGTACAGGAGGAAAAACACAGAAAATGGCATTTCCACCTGCTAGGATGATGGCCGCTCTGGGCCGGGCACCGCCTCAAACTCCACTGTCTCCGACCATAGCAGCACCCTGACCCAATGCCTAGGCCATCAGGCCCCTTCTCCTCAGAAGAGGAGGACCCACCTGGTGAAGGGTAACACCGGGGTACCCAGGGGAATGGCTGCAATATGCGGTCGGAGCGGAGATGAGAGGGCAGGTGCAGGAACAGAGTAATTGACCTGAATGGGAGTAAGTGGAAGGGGATAAACAAATAACACAAATAAAAAAAAGACTGTATACAGTCAGAAGGGATGCAAGTCAGAAGTGGGGTACCTCAGGGTTCAGTCCTGGGGCCAGTCCTCTTCAACATCTTCATCAGTGACATTGCAGATGGACTGGAGGTAAGATTGTCTGTTTGCAGATGACACCAAGATCTGCAACAGAGTGGATGATCCAGATGGGATGGGCAGAATGAGAAGAGATCTGGATAAAATAGTAAAATGGTCGAAAGAGTGGCAACTGGAGTTTAATGCAAAGAAGTGCAAGATCATGCACATAGGGAAGAGAAACCCTGAAACCACCTATAGGCTGGGAGGGGAGTTGCTGGCAGTCACAAGGGAAGAAAGACACTTGGGCATCATCATCTCCGATGACCTGAAATCATCAAGCAGACCACTAAAGCAGTAGGTAAGGCTAGGGGATGTTGGGGTGTATTAGTAGGGGTATCACAAGTCAGAAGAGGGAGGTAATAATCCCTCTTTGCAAGACACTGATTAGGCCGCATCTGGAGTACTGTGTGCAGTACTGGAGGCCACACCTTCACAAGGACATTAACCAAATTGAGGCAGTCCAGAGAAGGGCAACCAAAATGGTACAGGGACTGCATCAGAAAACATATGAGGACAGATTAATGGAACTCAATATGTATACCCTAGAGCAAAGGAGGGAGAGGGATGATATGATTGAAACATTCAAACACCTTAAGGGCATTAACAAGGTGAAAGAGTCTAACATGTTTCAATATAAGAAAAATAGCAGGACAAGAGGACACAGCATGAGATTAGAGGAGGCCAATTAAGGGGTAATGTGAGGAAGTTCTTTTTCACAGAAAGGGTGGTGGATGCATGGAATGGCCTGCCTCAGGAAGTGGTGTATATGAATACAGTGCAGGGCTTCAAACAGGCATGGGATAGGCATAAGGGAGCAATACAGATGAGTATGAATACATAGGCCATTGACAGAGCAAAGGCTGATGGCACATTCATAAGGTAGAAAAAGAAATGGGCAGATTGGATGAGCCTTGCGGTCCTTATCTGCCATCAACTTCTATGTTTCTATCCTTGCATGACTACAGCTGAGGCATTGTCAAATACTGCAGTCACACCCGATTTTACAATTTCAGTGCAGCTGTGACACTTTACCCACATTATGGCAGCTTGTGGCAAAGTTCAGCCACAGGCTGCATATTGTGGGTCTCTGAGAATGATGCAAGTTAGACCACAAATAGTTGAGCTGGCAAGTGTCGATTTGCTACAAGGGATGGCAAATCCCTCCAGAGTGTTGCAAGCCGATGCACCATACATTTCACGCACCTGGGGCTTGCAGCAAATTTGGCTGATTGGAAATTTAGCACTTTGTGCCTCAATGCAAGCAGCCTTGTTTACTTAGTTTCCTTTCCACTCACAGGCAGAAAAAAATAAAGGTGAATTTCTATTTCATACACCACCAGTAATCAAATTGTTTGCCAGATAATTTCTTCAAACTCTCCCCTGCACCTTTCCTAACATGCTAAAGTCATTCTGCCCTGCTCCTGTGAAAAATAAAATAAAAAAAATGTGTATTTGTGTGCCCTCTGCACCACCAGTACCCAGTAAAACAATATTTGTTAAAAAAACTCTGACAAATGCCCCCTGCACCTTTCCCATTTGCTAAATGGACTGTGCCATTACTGTGGCAGGGCCAGCAGCTGCCAGTGCAGGTTCACACTGCACACTCTCTCCTCTCTTTTTCATCATGCATTCACAAGCCTGTCTGCCTATAACAACAGGTAAGTATAGTAAAAAGTAACTAATTGTAATAGTAAAACACAAATACAAGCAGTGTCAGTGGCTCAGCAAGTTACACACTCCCCTTTGGGGCCAAAGGATTGGAAGGTTGTGGGTTCTAGCCCCATACCAGAAACTTGGAGTCAATCCTTATACATGTATAGTAGTGCAACATTTTTTTTTGTGGGGGGGGGGGCACGGCACACTCCAAAGGTGCTGTCTTTCTGATGAACCATCTGCCTGTTCCAGTGGTTGTTCAGGTGGACGTTAAAGATCCCATGAGATTTCTCAAAAAAAGTAGGGGAAGTTTTTTATTGCAAAAAGAATTCTTAACATACAATGCCACGCAGAAATTAAAATGTGCTGCACAAATTTATAGTAAGAACCTAGCCGTCAAAACACCAAATACCCCTCCCCCAACAGACAGAAATATACACTAAGTAACACTAAGATCTAACAAAGGGGAAAAGGAAAAAGATAAACAGATAAATTATATGCATTGTACTGCTAATAACACTGTATGTGGTATTTGCAAGAATCTATGTATTGTGCAAGGTTACTGATCCATGTACAGTGCTTCCATAATAGTGACAACTGGTGGTAGAGTGCCCCTTTCATTCTTGCATGTTTTTATAATAGAGTCTTTGTTGTAATTATTTCACCAGCTGTCATCAATTTTTTTATGTAATATAGAGGTGCATTGTGCTTGCCATAGATAATATTTGCATATGGTAAAAATCAGACGTAGTGTACTGTTGTGAAATGTCAACATTCTTGGGGTAAAGAGCCCTAGCACCAACATTTCATAAGTGAAAGGATGGATGCAGTTATCACCCCACTCTAGAAGTAATTCATGCCATACTTCCACTTTGGTGGGGCATGTCAAAAATAAATGTTTCTGTGTTTCTAATTCCATGTGGCATGTTGGTCTAGGACAGGTACATTCCTTAATTCCTTTATGTTTTAATGGGTTCCTGACCCCTTATTTCCCAGGGCAGGACAGACAGTTATTATCCCCATGTGAATGGGAATACTTTTATAGGTTAACTGATGAAAAGCTTCCTCCTCTAGACCCACTGGGCAAAAAGGGAGCTGTAGAGGGGGATTAGAACTGGAGGAAATTACAGACATAAATCTGTTTCCTGGTGTGAGACATGTTTTGTGTAGTTGATATCTTCTATGTCCCAGTTTTACACACTACTGATTGAATGCTCATGGGGACACGCCCTCTACTGGATGTCCATGACATTCTAAAGCATCTTTGCACCCACTTTCCCCTCAGATTAAATATCAATTCAGCAGTGAGAGGAACCCATAGCATAAATTGCTCTCTTAATACTGGGCCAAAATTAAACACTAAAAAACATGCACTGAAAGAACACTATGGGGTTGATCATATAGATTCCACTGCCACAATGATCTGGGTATGTGTGATAATAATAATAATAAATGTATTTATATGGTGCCTTCTCTATTGCCAAGATGCCTAACAACATAAAAAAAACCAGAATCAAACATCAAACATCAATTCAATTCAGTTAAAATCACATAACAATAAATCAATAACAAACTTTCAGTTGGCTAAGAAGGCTTATTGCCACAGAAAGGTTTTTAAGCCCTGCTTAAATCCCTCCACAGTTGCACACTCTCGTAACCAATGAGGTAGAGAATTCCAAAGGGAAGGGACTGCATAAGCAAAAGCTCTTGCACCAGATGATTTCAAATTCACCCTTGGAATCTCTAACAACCCCTCATCAGCCGAGCGGAGAGATCGACCAGGGCAGTAGGGGACCAGAAATTATTTCAGATAGTCCGGGCCCTGTCCATGTAGGCCTTTGAAAGTCAGTAAACTGACTTTAAAGGTGATCTGCCACTGTACTGGCAGCCAGTGCAGTTCGTACACTACCATAGTAATATGACAGGATCAGGCAGATCCCATCAAAAGCTGGGCCGCCTCGTTCTGCACCAGCTGCAAGCGATGGATTTCAACCCCAGAAAGCCCTAGATAAAGGGAGTTGCAGTAATCCAAGCACAAGGACACAAAGGTATGGACCAGGGTGGGAAGGTCGTCAGACGGAACCAGATGCCTAATCCTGGTGATAGTTCTAAGATGATAAAAGGATGCTTTGACAACAGCTGACTCCTGAGATTGTAGGGTCAGTCCATCATCAAAAACTACCCCCAGGTTACGCACCCATTCCGAGGTCAGGAGTGAGACGCCGCCAAGAAAAATGGGATTCAAAAAAGGGGACTCAAATGACTGCCCATAGCCCCTGAAAGAACACAGTATAAATTTTAGATTCCAACACAAGCACTGGTGGAAAAATATGCATCACATGTTAAAAAAAAAAAATTGGAAAAAGTAACATTGTTAACAAAAACACTGTTTTGTGCTTCAATAGTAACTTACGCTTCCATATATTAACTTTATGTGTTGTTGTAGCTAGTGTGGAGTCCCAGCTGTGAATGGCATCATTCTTTGTACCAAACATAATACCCAGGAATTTTAAAGGTCCTGCCAAAATAAGTATATTGACTAGAGATGACATTTCACTCTTATTTTTCCTCATGCCAATGGGCATTCCTCTACTTTTAGTACGGTTTAATTTTGCTCCAGACACTCGTTCAACTATAGCACCAGAAATGGTGCACCCACCCACATTAGGCCCCGTATGCACCCTCTGCAATATCCATAAGTAACACCAGCACACTTAGTCACAGAAAATGCATTACTTACATTTTATTCTTTCATTTATCGTGGCATGTAACACAACAAGTCAAAGTACATGTTTCAAGCAATTCCAGAATCAATTAAAAAGTTTAGTACTAAAAATGCTATAAAAGGTCAAAAGGCAATTTCACCTAGCAGTAGCAGTTACGCCAGGATATCTGGCGACTAAACCTTATGTTTTGCCCTGACTTTTTTTTCCTTTTTATTTTCCTTGAGCCTATATCTGCATGAACCTGAATTCCCTGTATTAATGGATTCCCCTGAATGTTCCTGACAAGAGGGTCCAACAGGACCACATATAGCAATGGGCTCAGCTGGCACCCTTGCCAACCCCTTTGCATAGCCTTATATTCTTCCTCATCCACCCATTTATACCTATTTATAAAAGGGGTGATAGTAGCCATTTGATATAAAACCATGACCCATGTTACAGAGGTGGCTGGTATGCCATGTCCTGTTAATAATTTAAACATGCTGTTATGACCCACTGTGTCATAGGGTTTTTCTTAGTCTAGGGACAATAAAAAACTAGACACCTCATTCCGAAGACACCTGACTAATATTTCCTTCAGATGAATCAAGCTGTCAAACACTGACCATTTCAGAACTGTATATGTCTTTGCTGTGGCTACTAAGACATCAGGCACTTTTGTTAGTCTGCCTGCCAAAATCCCAGCTAAAAGCTTAAAATCAATATTTAGGAGACTAATTGGTCTCCAGTTTTCTGTTTTATATTTGTCTCCTTTCTTAAAAACAAATATTAGGGCATAGGGCATAGTACTAGGCATAGGCTTCCATGTAAGAAGTCCATAAAAAAGACAGGTAGCAGGAGTCCAAGATATGTAACATCACACATACCCCCATAATGCAAAGCATCATGTGATGCACAAGTATATGCAATTCACCATGACATTTTAAGCCAGTTCAGCTTCAAGCAGGAATGCATGCTGCCAAAGGGCCTCTCACACAATCTGCAAAGGCCCTATGTTGGTTTTATAGGTTGGGCCATGGTAAGCCCCAAAAAATCAAAAAACAAGCTAAAAGACAAAAGAACCACAGCACAAAAGGAAAGGGTTACTCCAAAGTACATTGGCAATAAAGCCAAGTTTTAAAAAAAATACAAAATCACACATACCCCAATAATGCAAACCATCATGGTATGTATATGCAAATCACCATGCAATTTTAGGTCAGTTCAGCATTAAGCAGGAATACATGGTGCCAAAGGGCCTCTCACACAGTCTGCAAAGGGTGCAAACAGAATACGCAGACATGTGTTTCATCCTACCCAGGACTCATCAGTGTGCTTCGTCTGTTTCACACCCCAGGGTATATGAACTAGGGGTTCCTAGATGTTCACTAAACATTTTGTAAAATGTGGGCATGAGTCCATCCACCCCTGGTGCAGTGTTAGCACTTAACTTTAAAAGAGATGGGGAATTTCCCTGATCTCTTGGCTGAATTTCCACATTTCACTAAAATATTGACAACAGCTTAATCTGGTTCAATACAGCATGTCAGTTTGCATCTATAGCCCTGTCCTCCCAGATGAGGCTGAATGAAAATAGCAGAACCTCCTTTCTTGGTCAACAAATACTAAAGGAAGACTGTCATATATAAATTTGCTGTGATTTCAAAAGTTTTCTGATTAACAGCCACTCTTTTTCTCATAAAACAAACTCCTTCAGTAGTGTAACCAATCCCAGTAAGGGTGCCAGGCCATGTACAGTATGTTGCACTGCCACCACCTTTGGTGAACGAGGGGGTTCAGCCTAAGTGGGTTTGGGGCTGAGTGCTGGGGACTCTCTAGTCCACTTAATCACAGGGGCCTCAACTCTTGGTAGGCTTGATAAGAAATACACTATTTATTTCATCACACTAAGGAGTCAATAACAAGATCAAAGTTTATTAACAGGAATGCTCCTCGGGAGAAAATGTTTAGTACAACCATAAAACTTCAGCATGGCTCTTAATAGGCATCCTTGCTGACAAGCAAATTCTACCCTCATCCCCTGGTACCAGGATTTATTTTAACCTTCCCAAAGAGCTCTCCTAAACACAATCCTGGGTACCCCAGGTGTTGAACTATTGCAGGCCTGTTGTAGTTGCCGTGGGTTTGGCATGCATCGGTCACTTAAAACAGGAGCATTTTGCTCAAATTGTATTCCTCAAAGGCCATGCATTTGCTTAAATGGCTAAACAGATGCCTCTGGCTGGGGTATTTATAATCCAGCCCGATGGTCAACTTGCAAAGAGATGGAACAGCAGATGAACTATTCCAATATGCAGGGCTGCCCTGTGGCTTACTTACTGTTCCAGACATGGATGTCTCTTCTTGATGCAGCGGGCCACTGGACCTCTGCTATCCCAAAGCATCTCTGATGCAGGCAGGCTCCCTCTTCTGGTTCCCTCTCTCCACTCTGTAGCAGACTGGGACCAGCAGTTCTGGGCTCAACTTCTCTGCTCCACTTGGTTTCAATGAATGAATGAATGAATGAATCAATCAATCTTTATTTTATACTGGAAAAGTATGTGAGCAAAAATGGCTTTTTTCACAAATGTCCAGTTAACAGGATAATTTACAAAAAGGGATACATAGTACACAAATAGAAGCTTAATACATTGTAAATATTACAGATTACAATATTAAGTAGGTAACTACATCATACCGAGAGGAGAGGTAAAGTAGAGTAAGAACACAACAATGACACAGTTTATAAATAAATATGGGGTAAAGGGTTAGGGGTAGGGGAGAAGAATACACTAGGTTGATGCAACGGGTTAGGGAGACAAAAATAGCGGAGCAGGGGAGAGAACAATATGGATACGAGTGGGGAGGGGAGAGGGAGGGGCAGAAATTGGGGCTGAGAGGAAGACACCAGGTTTGGATGCAAAATTACAAGACATGAAATTAGATTAAGCTATGTACATTCAGGGGGAGAGATTGTCCAGGGCAGGCACAGGCGGAAGTTTTGATGAGGTAGTCCTTTAGTGTGCAGCTGAATGTACTAATAGTGTTGCATGCCAGAATATCGGTGGCAGATTCTTATAGAGCTTAGGGCCGTGATATAGTAGGTGATTGAATTCTGAGCATGGGTGGTCCGGTAGAAAGGGATGGTGAAAGTATGACGAGAAGCACGTCTTGAGCAATGCTTGGGGAGAGATTTGGGGAAAAGGGAGGTGACTCTTGCGGGGAGTAGGTTAAGATTCACCTTTTGTAGGAACAACAGCATTCTGAAATGGTACCTGTTCTCTAGGGTGAGCCAGTTTAGGGGAAGGTACAAGGCACAGTGGTGGGTGTTCCACGAGAGGCCAGTGACAAAGTGAGCAATGCTGTTATAGGTGGACCTGAGTTTATGAAAGTGCATGGAAGTTGGATGGGGGAGTAGACAATGGAGCCATACTTGAGGAGGGGTAAGAGTAGGGAGCTGGCCAGGTGAAGCCTGGAGCTGGAGATTAGGTGCTCTCTAATACTGTATAAGAGGCATCAGCCTCATATGGATCTTTTTGATGAGGCTGGAAATATGAATACTGAAAGTTATGTGAGGGTCGAGAGAGAGACCAAGGTATTTGAATTCATCCACTAATTCAATAGGGTTTCCATGATTGTCCAAGACGGTTGGGCCAGAGATCCTGTTTTTTCTTGGGCCAAAGAAAATCATGAGCATGGTCTTCTTGGAGTTAAGGACCATACCTTTAGCTGAAAACCAGGAGTAGAGCTTGCTGAAGTCAACTTGCAAGTTTCCGAGCACTGTGTCAGTTTTGTTGTCACTGCAGTATAGGGCAGCATTGTCAGCATAGAGAACAATGTTGGTGGTGTAAAAGATCTCTGGGAGATTGTTAATGAAAAGGGAGGAAAGGAGTGGGACCAGGATGGACCGCTGTGGTACCCCATATTTAATTGGGCAGTTTGTGGAGAAATTACCATTTCTGATTGTTTTTTGGGATCTGTTCGAAAGGTAGCTGCCAACCCATTTCACAACATTTGCAGAGATTTTTAGGATATGTAGGGTATCCAGAAGTAAGCTGTGGTCCACCAAGTCGAAAGCCTTGGTCAGGTCCACAAAAACTGAACCAGTGTACTGTCCTTTGTCATTGGCCTTGTGAATATCACTGGTGAACTTGACTAGGACATTTCAGTGATGTGTCTGGATCTGAAACTATGCTGGGTTTCAGAGAGTAGGTTGTGAAGGTCGAGGAAGACAGTAAGCTGAATATGGGCTACCTTTTCAATGATTTTAGAGAGAGGAGCTAGCAGAGAGATGGGTTTCTCCAGGGTCATCTCTTGTGCAGGCTAGCACATGTATCCCACTCTTTTCCTTACCAGGAATGGCAATAGCCTTTGCAACTTGTCCTCTATACTATAAGCCTGAATTGGTACAGCTTGCAACCACTCCCAGAACAGGAGGTCTTGATGCCATAAGATCTTACTCAGATCTGTCTACCGCCAGCACAATCCCCTCCTTATTGACACAGTTCAGGGACCACTCCTATTGGTGCCTGGGGCTGTCACCCAGCCAACTTGGCAGCCCACAGGTCAGTAAAAAAGACACCAAATCTGGGGCCCCTCCCTCACCCCAAAACCTCCTAGAGTCCTTGACATATTGGGCCCGGGGAGGGTTGCCTGCACTGGTCCAATACATTAGCTAGGTCCATTTCCTGTGAGAGAGATCAGGACATGACTCTGAAATGTGCACAACCTGAGGAGTTATTGATCTGCATATTACTGATTGGCTACTGCAGGTCATGTGGCTTGCCAACAACATAGACATGCTCAGTGTATACCACAGTAGAAAGTTCTGCATCATCATGTTGTCATGTGGAAGTGATAATGGAAAAAAAAAAACATTTCTTCAACTCTTCTTTACCAGTGTCCAAAATGCTGGATCTCTACATGTTCACTAAATGCAAATTTGGAATTGACTCATCCTTAACACACATTGTGTTGTGGGTTACTGCTTACATAAATACTGTGAATATACACTGAATGTGAGATTGGCACTACAGTCCCACATATTCAAAGGAGATGCATGAGGCATCACTAGATGCACCCGCGCATCTCAGGACTTATGATGGCCGTCAGGGGAATGACAATATTCAGAAGCCCCTGATGTGCCACATAAACCCAGCTGTGCCGTGGTGCAGAATATTGCAATGCAGGTATGTAAATGAGGGGTTCCTCAATCATATTTCTGCATCACAATATTCAAAACTCCCCTTGGGAAGACACGGCCAGATGTGCCGGCACAAAGTTAGGAATCCAAAACCCTGTCCTAACTTTGTGAACAGGCAGGGTGGGGCCCCATGCAAAGTCCTGGGCCAGTCACATGATTCCCCCCTCCCCCTTCCCGATGTATGGAAAAATGACTCCTGCCTGATCCCAGTGTTTCCATAGTGTAGGGACCCCCACCCCATCCCCCGATGCCTGTCTAAATGACAATCCACCAGATCCCATAGTTGTCATAGTGTAGGGACCCCCATCCCTGGCCCCGATCACAGTGTATCATAACAATAAATAAAATTCCCAATTTTCATAGTGTAGGGTCCCCTCCTTGCTGCCCCGATCACAGTGTATCATAAAAATAAATATTATTACCCTTTTCTATAGTGTAGTGGCCCCCCACCCCGGTAGGCAGTATCCCCCCTCCCCACACACCCCCTACCCGACCTATGCCAGTGACTGGCACATCCCACTGAACCATGCCACAGCCAGCTGCTGACTGATCGGTCCCATAGTGCATACGGTAAATAGTACGTGCCCATTGGTTTTGACCAATGGGAGCATACTAGTTACTGTACATGCTCCAGGTAAGATCAGTCAGTGGCTGGCTGTGGTGTGGTGGGGTGTGGTGTGGTGGGGTGTGCCAGTCACCAGCACAGGTCGGGTTTGGGGGTGTGTGGGGAGGGGTATTACTGCCTACTAGGGTGGAGGGGTGGGGACCACTACACTATGGAAATGGGGAGTAATATTTATTTTTATAATACACTGTGATCGGGGCAGGGTGGAGGGACCCTACACTATGGAAACAGGGAATAATATTCATTTTTATAATACACTGTGATCAGGTCAGGGTGGGGGGCCCTACACTATGGAAAAAGTGAATTATATTTATTTTTATGTTACGCTGTGATCTGGGTGGGGAGGGGGGCTCTCCACACTATGGAAACGGAATTATATTTATTTTTATTACACACTGTGGTCGAGGTGGGGAGGGGGGGACCCTACACTATGGGAATGGGGAAATGTCATTTTAGATATGGCACTCTGTGATGAGGGCTGGGGGGAGGGTTGACCTGGCGCACTTGGCCAAATGCAGCAATGCTAATGAGCCCATATTGGGCATGCATGAGGCCCCTTTGTGCCATGGATGCCCAATGAGCTCATTAGCATATTTGGGTTGAATATCACCCTTGGGGGAAACTGCGCATCCAGGTTTGTGCCATGCATTCCCTCATTGGTGGTCTTCAGCCCCAAACCTTAGATGTGCTGCACCCAACATGGCGACTGCGAGCATTCTGCCATTCATCCAGGGGACGATATTCAAACAGAATGCGCAATCTGTTCCGATCATGTATTCTGTTTCAATATCCAGTTGGAGCTGGCCAGCCCACATTTTTGTGTGGTGCATCCATTTGCGCTGTACATCTGGCCAGCTCTGAATATTGGGCCCACAGTACTTTGCTATAAATGGTGTTCTAAATAGTGTAACTGTGTACTGCTGTACCAGTGATTAATAACTGGCAATTGTTAAACACCGAAAGTGCACTTGAGGAGACAAAATGTGGTATCATTTTTTACATTAGGAATATAGTTAATCAAGATTGAAGACCAGAACAGTAAGAGGCAAAAATAAGAGGTATGACCAGTCACCCCAGTGTTTCAAGGAGCATTTCTGCTTCATCA
This sequence comes from Neoceratodus forsteri, assembly GCA_016271365.2. Taxonomy (NCBI): domain Eukaryota; kingdom Metazoa; phylum Chordata; order Ceratodontiformes; family Ceratodontidae; genus Neoceratodus; species Neoceratodus forsteri. Next base: position 1,545,852,151 of record CM057455.1, on the reverse strand, counting down.
GTGGGCCCTAACTGGTAAATATTATCTGCTGTACAGTGTTGTGTCCCATAGTTTATGTACCACTTCATCTCAATTGGCCTTTCTTGGATGAATATTCTAAATAAATACAAAAATAAATATATAAAAGTACAAGAATCACAAAACTCTCAGCTAGGAAAGAAATGGGACTCTATGCCAGCAGTGGGGAGTCAATACATTAGCAGTACAACACTACATAGTGGTAGTATAAACCTGGTAAGCACGCAGCTTGAGCAAACAAATGCATACCAGAATGCAACTAAAAAGACTCATTTCATTCAGATCAGGCAGTACTTCTTCAATAGATCCCCAACCTCATTTAAACAGCTGAAAACATATGTCACTTGGGGTGGTTTGTCAATTCCATACCCGTGGATTTACTGCAACATTGGCCAGCTGAAAGTAAGCATAACTGAATTAACAGAATAATATCTTTGCATTTCATTTTGTAGTTTTAAATAGTCTCCTAGCTTACCAGCTGTTTGATGCTGGAGCAGGAAACTAGGAGCCGGGACCCTCAGATGTTGATGTTTCAACATTAAACTTTTTTTTTTTTAATTCAAACTTTATTGGTTTTACATAGATATATACCTGCAGTGGTTTACAGTGAATGGTTGCAGACATGGGATTTAAATTAACAATACATAACAAAACAAAGCAAAAACAAAGACAAAAACAGGAAACAGGAGTAAAAAAACAAAGCAAAAATAAAAATAAAAACAACAACAACAAAAATAAAAACATCCTTTTCTTCCCTTTCCCTCCCTCCCTTCTCACCCTACCTCCCTCCCACTCACCCCCCCGTTTACTGTTTTGCCCCTCCCTCCCCCAAAGGTGCCAACAGTCATTTAATTCTATACATAAAATGAGTGAATAAGATATAATAGATCTAGAATATGTCTAGAATAGCTGGTTAATATTCTACCATTCAATTTATAGTAGATACAAGACATGTAATTTTTTCTATCTTTTTTTATAGTTGCCTATTCGGTCAGTGAGACTGGCCATCATTTTTTCCATTCGTAGGTTATAGAGAAGCTCTTGTAGCCATTCTGCAAAAGAAGGCTGAAGAGAATCTTTCCAATGTTTCAACACAACTTTCCTAACCGACATGGCAATCAATATCATGTGACATTTTCTGGACATAAGTGGAAAGCCTGTAAAGTCCCCTAGAAGGCATACTTCAGGGGCAAAGTAGTCATGTAATCCCAACAGTGGGTCCATTTTAGATTTAATGAGCTCCCACAATGGAGATATTTTAGGACATTCCCAAAATAAATGGAAAAGGGTACCCGGGCCATTTAATACATCTGTTACAAGTGGGAGTTTCTGCCCTACCCATTTTATGTAACTTATACGGAGTTAAATACATGTCATGCAGAAATTGCATTTGCATTAATCATAGTCTGTCTTATGTGATAAATTTATGACAGGATTCCCAGATTTTGGGTCAGTTTGAATTAGCATTAGGGTATAGAGAATTCCAGTAATGAGGTATGCCGTCCACTTTGGGGAATACCAGTGGCTATAATAAAGTGTTTAGTGAGGAGACAGCATGTGGGGTTAGGGCTAACAAACTGCCTGTAGTAATCCAGTCCCGTGGTTCCTCCATGGTGATATTCCCCCTAAAATAGGCAATAAGCATATGTCAGATCTGGAATACGTGAAAAGCCCATTTGTTAAAGAGGCCAAATTTAGCTAATATGTCAGTGGTATTTAACCATTCTTGGTTGAAGTTACAAAAGTCTCTGACTGTACAGTTTTTGGGAAGTGGGATCCAGTTGTCTGGTATTGATTTTGCTCCCAATTTGAGAAGTGGGTTTTGAAATATTGGTTGAGAGGGATCTTGTGAGTTATTATATCCTAATGTAGCACACAATTGTATATGGGTGTGAACAGAATGACCAACAGGTTGTGATGGAGGGGAGGGGGAAGATCCTTAAATTTCAGGAAGAGTAGGGCTGAGGGGTTTGTCCCAGTTGCGAGTATTAACTCTTTTTAATTATTAGCCAGGTAGGGGTATAGTGCAGTGGATCCACTGATGTGGAGAGAGAGAACCAGCATAGATATTTATTTAGATGGCTGGCCCAGTAATATAGATTAAAATATGAGAATTTTAGGCCACCTAGGGATTTGGGAGCTGCTAGTTTGTGATATGCACGCCTTGGAGGTTTTCCATTCCAGAGAAAAGTTGATATATTGCTGTGAATATGTTTAAACCATGCTTTGGGTAACCATATATCTAGGAGATTCACGGGGTAAAATATACATGGGAGAAGGTTCATCTTTATTATACTTACTTGGCCCCATAAGGTTAAAGGAAGGTTTTGCCATCTTTTTAAGTCTTGCTGAACTATTTTGTGCAAATTATCTAGATTAAGTTTCAACATCTGGGTGACACTAGTGGAAAGGTGGATTCCTAGGTACTTTATAGATTTGGAGGCCCATTGAAATCCCAACTCCAGGGCTTCCTGTTTGTGTACTTTAGAATTTAATGGGAAAATCAAGGATTTCTCCGCGTTAAACTTGTAGTTGGAGAAGGAGCAGTATTCCTTTATTAAGTCTAACAAGTGTTGTACGGAGGGTTTAATTTCTGTTATATGAAGCAGTATGTCATCTGCATAAACCACAATTTTGGTATGTAGCAACCCCAATTGTATGCCATGTATCCCCGGAGATTGTTGTATTGAAACTATAAGGGGCTCTAAATAGAGATTGAATAGGAGGGGAGATAAAGGGCATCCCTGTCTGGTGCCCGCTTCTAAGGGGAAACCGGAAGAAAGAATCCCATTACAGAAAACTCGTGCAGTGGGAGTGGAATATAATAATTGTATACATTAAATAAATTTGGTTGGAAAATGAAATCTATGAAGAATCCTGAACAAAAATTGCCAGTCTACTCTGTTAAAAGCCTTCTCCATGTCCACAGAGACGAGTGCCACACCTTGAGGGGAGTCTCTAGATGTGGAGAAGACATGCGACAGGCAACGAAGGTGATCCACGGACAACCTGCCTTTCATAAATCCCACTTGGTCTGAACTAATAAGGGAAGGAATTACTTGCTCTTACCTAAGGGCTAGTAGCTTGGCAAGTATCTTAAGATCCATGTTGAGAAGAGATATAGGACGGTAGTTGGTGACCTGTGTCGGATCTCTGTCGGGTTTGGGGAGTATGACAATTGTGGCCTCAAACATCCTTGGGTCATATATTGTCTCCTGTAACATACTGGAGTATACTGCTAGCAGCCAAAGGGCTAATTGAGATGCAAATTTTTTGTAGAAATTTGGGGAATAACCGTCTGGGCCGGGGGCCTTATCTGAAGGAAGATCTTTGATTATCTGGATTATGTCCACTTCTGTGAAGGAGGAAATTAGTTTTTCTTTCTGGTTAGGAGTGAGGGTGGGAAGGGGGAGACTCTCCAGGTAGGAATCTACCTTGGATTGAGACTGGCAGTTTGGCATCTGTGCATATAATTGTTTATAGTACAGCTCAAACTCTTTGTTAATGTCCTTCGCCTCAGTTAGTGGTGGGCTTTGAGGATCCTTCTGTATCGCCACTATACATTTAGAGGCTTCAGTCTTTTTAAGTCGGTGAGCTAAAAGCAGTCCCACTTTTTCCCCCTGCTCAGTGTAGGTGGCTTTGGATTTTAATATGGCCCATTCTGCCTTTTCTTTGAGAATTTTGGAGTATTTATCCTGTAACCTTATGAGTGCCTCTTTCTCTGAGTCCGATGTATTGTTAGACAAATATTTTTCTTTTTCTCTGATTTGGTCTAACAGTGTTTTGACTTCCTGAGTTTAACTCTTTTTTTTTATTGCAGCCCATTTTATAAACTCATCTCTTAGAAAGCATTTAGGTGTGCCCCATTCCATAGAGGGAGAATGAGTGGTACCCCAATTAGAGTCCTTAAAGGAGTCAAGGGCAGACAGTATGCTGTCTGTGACCTTCTTGTCTTTCAGTAACTGGATATTAAGTCTTCATTGTCTACTTGTTCCCCAGTTTAAAGAGAGAGAAAGAAAGGAGACAGGTTACTATGGTGTGATCAGACCCTCTACCCGGTTCCATTCTACAATCTAATAACCCTTGAATTAAAGATTTACTCATCCAAAAATAATCAAGGTGAGAGGTGGAGCCATGTATATTAGAGTGAAAGGTATATTCCCTTGTGTTATGGTGCAGAGTTCTCCAAGGATCACAGAGGCCTAAATGGTCCACTATGTATCTGCATGCTCTCTGGGCTGGGGATAGACCTCTGGTCCTAAAACTCGGTGATTTGTCCAAGTTTGGGTCGAAGAGTAAATTCCAGTCCCCCCCAATGACCATTGGAATATTGAGGAAAGGTGTTAGGATGGCGAGTAGCTCCATGAAAAAAGACGGTGAATCTACATTGCAGCCATATACACTACCCAGTAGGATATTATATGAGTGAATTTTGCCTATAATCAGGATATATCATACCTCTTTGTCTCTAATACATTGTTCGCACTGAAAGGGAAAAGCCCTGGAAGGAGAATGGCAACCCCTTTGCTATTCCTAGAATCTCCCACAGCAAACACCTGTCTTACCTGCTGTCTCCTCAGACACTTTTCTTCAGCTTGAATGAGGTGCGTTTCATGCAAAAATATTACATTACTTTGTATATTATTTAAATGTTTGAGCAGTTGCATACATTTAAGAGGGTGTCTTGTACCCTTAACATTCCATGTACTAAACCCTGAATGGCTGCACCATGGACTTGAGACAAAACCTGTAAAATTCGCCTAAAATTTTTAAATATGAACAATAGCCAGCTAATTTGTAAGAAGACAGTTTTACCGCTGCACCATTTCCCCCCTGCCCTATGAAAATAAAAGTAATATTTTCTCTGTGGGTATTTGTTCCCTATAACCCCATTTAACCCCCTTTTTATCCCTCCCCCCAAAGTTTCCCTCCCATGTATTGACAAAAATTAGGACTTTAATAAAAGTAGTGATAGTAGTATCCCATTGACCAGTTTGTGTCTTGTAGCATTTTAAATAACCATTTGAACTCCCCTCCCACCCCACTACACTGGTCTGTGATGATCAGCAGACTGAAGACCTTCCCCTCACCCCGCTCACCCAACCATGAACAAGTGAATAATCTTGTTAATTAGGATTTAGTATATTGTTCTTTCTGTATTACTATTTTTAATACAAAATCATTGCAAAACCATTGCTTAACCTTAACGGCTTAATGACAATTCAATCTGTACCTGATTCACTATAAGCGCTCAGATGGAGGCCCTAGGGAAAAGATCGCACAAGATAATGGTTTGAGAAAGAAGGGGTAGCGGCCAAACCGACCTCTTTGACACTAAACCATTTGTTAAGGTGAGCTCGGCTTATGAATTAAGCAGCAAAGTCAATGTGCCAAAAAATAAATTATCCCGTGGGTTTAATAAGATTCACCCAGTCTGTGGAGTGGTAAACAATTAAACTAAGGCCCCCAACGGGTTTGCATTACTAAACTGTGGCTCTTCAGTTTGTGTGAGAAGCTTCTAATTTTGCTGCCTGAGTTTACATCTGTAAAAAATATAACTAAATGAGCAAACAGTGCTAACTAGTAAAAAGATTCCGAGACATAGTACCCCGAGAGTCAAGTTAAGAATAACCCTTGTGGTTCCAATAGCTGGATTTAGTCTCCGAGCCATGGAAGTGTTCAGCAATGTCCAAATGTTCAAATTTAGAAAGGTATTAACTTGAAAATGTACATTGTTTGTTGTGCAAAAAATAACACGAACCTGGGCTTCCAGCAGTGTAACTAAAGTTCCATCATAAGATTGACCCAAAGGAAAGTTAATCTGGGAACGGTATAGATGGAAGCCTGCACCAGGTTCTAACTGGTAAAACACAGAGTTTACCTCAGGTGGCACGATACCAGACAACCCAGAACCAAAATAAAAGCTTGGTATTTTCTCCTTATACAAGATGAATTACCAGAGTATTTCCCAAAACATTTCTCAACGATCAGAGAATAGAGCGGGGCACTTCTGCTTGAGGAATTCCATTGCCGGGTCTAATTCTTCAAAGGAGGACCAAGAGCCATGCAAAATTTTATGCCCAAGGCAATGCATTTGGAGACAATCAGGTGAAATAAAGCTCGGTGCTGCCTGATGGTGGTTTGTAGATCTTGCATGATCCTAACCCTTTGCTCTTCCCACAGCATTTCTTGCAGATCTCTTACTTTTTTTAAAATATGCTATTTCTCCTGGAAATTGAGAATTCGGCATAGTAGGGGTCTGGGTTGGGCTGATGGTGGAGGTATAGGCCTTAGGGCACAGTGAGCTCTCTCCCTTGTGTAGGCAGGCCTAAATGGGGAAGGTCTTGCTATTTTAAACAAGAATTTTTGCAGGAACAACAAGGCATCTGTGCCTTCCTCCTTCTCTGGGATGCCGATTATAACTAGGTTGTTGCGTTGGCGTCTCCCTTCCAAATCCCCACTCTTACTCTCCAATCTCTTTATACTTTGGTGATTAGTGGTGATGGAGGTTTCCATTTTTTTGGTCCACTTCTCGAAGGAGAAAATGTGGGCTGCGTTGTCAGTGGTGCACTTGGTGGTCTCATCCAGTGCTTCAGATATCGCTTTTACATCAGATACCAATGATCAGACTTCATCCCTGAATGGCTGGAACTCTGAGAGAAATTGTTCCAAGCTGAGAGGGGTTGAAGCCACTGCTACTGGAGGGGAGCTTGAGGCTGACTGAGTATGGCCTGTAAAGGCCAGATTAGCCCTGGGTTTCTTCGGCTGTTTCTCTGGCGTGACAGGCGAGGTGTTCCAGGGCACCACCTGTCGCATTTCTGCTTCCATCCCAGTCCAAAAGCCCTTTCCTGGGAATGCAGTTGGTGGTCAGCAGTCTGGATGGCATTCAAAATTGAAGGTTTTCTTTTGTAATTTGTGAAGTTTTATCTTAATTTGAGCAGTCGGGTGAGAGTAGCTTCTCTGGAATGCATCTTATTCAGTAGGCTGCATCACGTGGCTCTCCATTTCAACATTAAACTTGAAAGTACTAAAGTGAGTGAAGCTTGTAATGAACCAGGTTGAGTATAACCCACACTCATACTAGCTATGCTAGTGGATATGCTCATGTGGTCTACTTCTGCAGTTCTGGTCTATCATATTTTTCAGTCTCGTATGTAGTGATTGCATCTACCCAAAGGGTACATATATCATATGAAATGTATTAATATATAAATCAGTGATAAACTAACAGATGACAGCAATGAGCATTTGTAATTATGTTATTTATGTTACTTGGTGTTCATGTACATTAATGTATATTATTAAGTCTATTAGGATGGGTAATGCAAGATACAAAAGCATTTACAGCTGTAGTAAATGAACAATGTGACAGCACAGTGGGTTATCATTCCATAACTGTACACAGACAGGATCCGAATTCTTTCAGATTCAGGGTAGGGTATCACATTCCTATCCACACTAGAGGTGGTAATCGAGACTTAGTGCTCAGGAGAAGAGAATGTGACTGGACTGCAAAGCTACAAATGTTAGTACTGAATGGTTTAAATGAAATGATAACACTTGCCTTATTCTTACAATTTGTGTTTTGCTCTACCTATGACTTCTGTGTAATCAAAATATAGATCTATACCTTTATATCTATATCTATATCTATATCTATATCTATATCTATATCAATCATTCTATATCTATAATTTACATATATATATATATATATATATATATGCATTTCCTTTTCATCGGCTTTGCTACCGTTTGGCCAAAATGACATGCCTGAATTTGCCACTGCTGGGAATAGAACCCGAAGTGATATTAAACCAGTTTAGAGTACCGATAAAGGAACACTCTCCTGCATCCTAATCTGAAATGTTTGTTGTATCCTATAATAATTGTCATAACTATTACCATATGCATGCTTCTCTTTTTTGAGATGCAGGTTCTTTAAGAATTAAGGTTTTTAAGAATACTGTTTACAGAATAAGATCAATTGCAGTCTTAGTTGTTAAGGTGTTGGTGTTCTATTAATAATGTGACCTTCTGTGAAAAGTCACTATAAATAGTATGTATAATAAAACAACAAATGCTGACAAACTGTATGTCTTTGAAACTGTTTTTTAGCATATTGCAGTTTGTCACTTTATTCACAGTGTGAAAAACAACTGCCAAACACATGTAAATTTTGGTTATTCACTTGCTGAAGTATTTAAAGGAGAAGTCCCCTCAACCTTTTTTTTGTATAACTGTGTAGTCTGTAGGCATGGCAAATAATTCCCTCTCTTGCATCCCCATAATGTTATCCTAATGTAAACAGAAATAAGGTTACTTCACTCTGTTTTGCCCTGGTGTGAAAACCCGTTTGTCTCCATTGCAAAGGTCATGACCCCACTCAAGCAAGGCATCATGGGAGTTAATGCATACCTGCACAAGCCAGTAGAAGTTACACTCTCATTCAGTTCTGTTGCATGTCTTGTGAAGTCCCTGAATTCTGTTTTTCTAACTCAGATATACTTTAAACTACAGAAAACAGCAGGTCACTTGCTATGCTTTGAAAAGTTTCATGGCCAGAATAAGACAAGAACATAGGGACTGCAGAGGACAGCAACAGCAGTGATTAACATAGTATAACTACTGCAGGCTTTAGCACTAAGACATCATAAACATCCAGGATGCCTTACATGAGTCAGGTCATGACCTTTGCAATGGATTGAAGCAGGTTTTCACACCAGACTAAGTACCTTAATTTACATTTAAATCCTGATTAAATTAGGAGAGTGCAATAGAGGCAATCATTCATGCCTACAAACTACAGAGGTAAACAGAATAAAAGGCTAAGGGGCCTTCCCTTTAAGGGTAGTAGTTTGACTTTGCAGCAGTCCCTGATGAAGCCCCATTTGTATGGGTAAAATACGGGGATGCAGCTGTTTCTGATTGCTTCAGTACTATAGGTAATTTTCTCTGAACCATTTGTAGCACTACTGGCACTGTTTTGGAAACTATGGGCCCCATATTCAAAAGTAGCAGGCTGCATCGTGCAAGTGCTTGTGTTGCACAACTCAGCTGTACCGGCACAAAACAATGCTATATTTAGAAGGTGTGATGTAATATGCGATCATGCATGTGTGGCAGAATATCCCGAACATGCACGATTACACAGTGGGAGATGCGTGGTGCAGCAGGTGCCCAGAGCCCAGGGTGGAGCACACAGAAGTGTGTGATGTAAAGCCACTTGCGTGGCATGCAGATTTGCAATATTCAGCCAGTATATGCAAATGGTCTCATTGCACAGTCAGCGCCCAAGCAGCACATTTACATCTCATTACTGGAATGTATTCAGGCCATTTGCATATCACTGGCATGCACAGTTCCAGCATTGCAGGGCAGCACCACTACTTCACAAACGTGTTCAGGAAGTACTGCAGCCTAGCAGGCAGGAAAGAATGTATGGTTGTGTGTGAGTGGACTGCATTAGCATGAGTACAGTGCTACATACCCTCCAACCCTGTAGCACCCAAATGTGTGCCAATGTGTGTGACAACTGGGCAGAATGTGTGACACAGAAGCATACATGTTGCTACTGTGTGCTGATACCTAGCATCTCATATTATCATACAATTCTGCAGAACAATCTCAGTGGTCGGTCTGTAATGTGACCCACACTATGTGAGTCAGAGGGTGTCTGAGAGATAACATGAGTGCTGTACCCCACACTGTGTGACAGTTGAGAGGTTTGCAGTGCTACTACCCATGGCCATGTCCATGCCCTAGGTGCCTGCACTCTCAGCACTGGAAGGATGACGTGTCCTTAGGGCATACCCCTGCTGCCTCCAGGCCCCAGGTGGTGCTATCCCTGCCCCACGTTGCTCACAGCTGTGCACTGTCCACCACAAGTACACCACAGTGACCTGAACCCAGGGCCCCTGTGGCATTGTCACACTGTGGGGATGGCATCAGTGACATGTATGTGGTTCCTGGTGGTGTAGGTCTGGCACGGGTGTGCTATGTGCACCTCTGGTGATCCACTGTGGGTGTGTGCCACTGGGCTGTTCCTGACCCATGCCATGCTGCCACCATTACTGCCATGCATCCTGCTCACTGTTGTCCCTGACACCACCTTGGGTGAATGCTTCCACTGGGTGGTGCTCTGATGGCCACATGGTTGCAGGCCATGGCACATGTGCCACAGTGTAGCTGTCTGCTCCACTGGTGTGTTGGGGGGGCGCCTGACTAGCATGTGACAGCTAGGCATCCCTGACCTGGGTGTGGTGAGGGGGGTGGGTGCCTGGGCGGTGCCAGTGATGTCACCCCGTGACACCTGGCAGGTGCCTGAATGGCAGGCACAGCATGGCTGTGGCTTTGGGTACTACCATCCTGGCATGACTGCTGTGTGTGGGTGCCTGAAACACATCCTGGTGCACTTCTGAGGGCTGTCTCAGGATCACCTATCTGCAGTTCTGCAGCCTGTCTGTGGGTGGCTGGCCGATTTAGGCCATCCTCTTACATACCTAACTTTGCGTGGCACAGTTTTGTGTTGCACAACACATGTGCTGCACATTTGGCTGAATATACACTTGCGCAGCTTATTTAGGTTCCTGCCCCCTATTTTTACATTGCATACATTATTTCTGCATGATTGTGCATTCGGAACTGTGCGACACATCCCTCCCATTTGAATATCGTGCTTCCATGCATTTTCTGAGATGTGCCGTGCATCTCCTTAGAATTTGTGGCCCATATGCTGAACTTTGAGCCACAGAATGAGGTGAGCCATTTTTTACTAATGCTGAGGTTTGGAAGAATAAATTAACAAAAGCAACTTGCAGCTTGGTGTTCTGAGTATCTGCTGAACTATTCTTCATTTGCTAAGGCTTTTGTGTGGACTGAGTATTTGTGGAATACCCATGATATATAATACTGTTTTCAGTGGTGCCTAATGACAAAGCACTACAGACACAGGGTTGCTACAGGGAAACTAAGAAGTGCTCATAACAAGTAAAACATAGAGACCAACCCAGTAGTCAGACATGTACTTTACCAACAAAAGATAGCCAGTGCATGTATTAATACAAAGTTCAGCTCATCTCATGCAATAAAAACTAGGAGAACAGTGAAAACCAACCGAAATGCATTGAAGTGTGGTATCTGATGTTTCACATGCTGTCATATGGCACTTGTGCAGAGGTAAAATGTGCTGCTATAACAGCAGCTTTTATAGTAAATGAATAAAAAGATACAAGGTGGGCAATACAGGGAATTAAATAAACATGCATTAAATGTGCAAAATATCACATAAAACAACATTATTCAACACAAACTTTTTGGCATGAAAGGTTAAAAACAATAGTTTAACAGAGCTTATTTATTGGCAGAAAATGCATAGATTTGCTTTGGTAATTCATCAAATCCTCTCCCCACCTTACCACGGTGACCAAATTTGCAATGATACTGTGTGCATGAACCTTTGTTGTAATACAAACACAAGCCTGACTTCTCTTCCCCTCCTGACTTAGCGGCGCTCCACCCCCTGAGTCAGCTGCACCGGTAGGCCACTGTCTGTGCACTGAAGCTACTGTATCATCATATCCACCCATCGGTACATACTCAATTTTTGCAATTCTTCTCAGGGTTATATTACACAAGCTGGCAAAAGATGATGTCTTTGCAACCACGCTGCATCCCCAACAGTGGCATGCACTCTCATTACCATGTCCCATTACTTGAAGAAACTGCATGCTTTTGCTGGGGCTACCTCACATATTGTGTTTGCAAGTATTACAAAGGCAGCAGACTAGTTTTCAAAGGTCTGCTTGTCTGTTCCCCATTTGGCATCCTCATTTCCCTTCCCTTTTCATCCTCTCTTTTTTCTAAGACTTATTTGACTGGTGCAGGAGTAAGAACACCTGTACAAATTCCCTTATGTATTACTGTATAGCAGGTAGAATTGGTGTCCATTATAATTAGTGGGAGTCAACCTTCTATACATTTTCACATCTGATAGAATTAGAATGGACAGCTCACTTCAATACAGTACTACTGACAATCAGCTCTCCATTATTTTTTACCATCAATTTATTTTAACTGATCGTCAGCAATAGCGAATATAGAAAAAAATGAACAGATAGTGAAAATAAACTTCTATACAGTATCTACTGTATTTTTCAGTGAAGTGTGTCTGCAGGGGATCCTTAACACTAGCATTAGTATACTGTAAGCTTGTTGCTGTTCCGCCATAAGGGCCTGACTTGGTATCCAGTGAGCTGTGTTTTTCTACCCCCTCTCTGGCTTCCTCCTACCCAACACTCTACATTTCTTTTTGGATCCAGTAATGGTACGATATTCTCTAGGGCCCCCAGTACCTTGTAGTGTTGATCATGTGGTTTCCCTGTGGAGGGGTAGGCTGGGTTTTTGACTTGGGGTTTGGCCACAGACTCCTTATTCTCTAATTATAATAACAGAATCTTTGTCCTGGGTTGGCCACTTCCTGTGCCTTTTTTCCTTGCCTCTGGCTGCCCAGTTAGAGAATTCAAGGTAAACGCCACAACTCTTCATATGAATCAGTGCCCCAAATTAGAAATTACTCTATTAGGACTCTACTTCACTCTTACTCACATTTTACCTTTCCTTTTACACCTAATTCATTTCTGAGGAGAGGTATTTCTGCCTCAAAACAAGTTAATAACACAAAGACTATGCCTGCACTTCAATGGATGGGAGCTACCAGCCACATCCTACTTCCTGGGCTATTTAAACCAACTGCCTTCAGCCTCATTCTGAAGCACTGTTTCTTTGCTGCTGCCCGAGACTCTTTCTCCCTGTAGTTTTCCTTTTGTGCTTTTGTGTTTCCTGTTCAATTTGTGCATTCAGTGTCTTTCTAGATCAGTATTTTGTTTTTTTCTACCTTTCCTGGCTGCAGCTTGTGCTTCCTTCTTTCTGTCAGTCAACAACTCCTGATGCACTCCTGTCCTCATGTAATGCCTTTGTTTCTGTTTTTGTTCTTGGAATGCTTACTCGTTTCCACAGTATATCCTACCTATGTCATAGTGTATGCTATTTCATGCTTTTCTACTTTGCTGTTCATATCAGGACACCTGCAAACCTTTCAGTTCAACTTCGTACCTCCTCAATTGCTTTCATCTGGCTTCCTAGCAAGGTAGCCACTCCCATTTCTACTCTGTCATTTTAATTAGTTTACTCAGGCAGCCTTCTCTAGCATTTACCTCTTATTTTGACCCTGATGTACTTTCACATTTCAGTACCTTTTCAGTCATTGTATTTTACATCAATATCAATCATTCCATTCAGCAGTCAGTATTCAGTTAGAATCCTGCCCTAAGAGCTCTCCCTGTGGCTACACAGCTTTTGCTCCCCCTGAAGTCAGAATTTTGAGTGTGAGTCCTTTGTCTTGGGGGGGTCCTTCTTTATTGGTTGTTTGACTCCTGTGGCACATCCCAGTAGTCCCACTGGGTGGTAAGGTTTAATACTCTGAGAAAACTTTAGCCTTGCAGACCTTTGGTTGGTGGCACCTCAAAGTGTAGCATTTAAGAACTCAGATGCCAGAGGGTGGGGCCCTAAGCCCACAGGGGTTCTTTTAGTTGTGCAGAGGAGTTGGCAGAACCTCTGAAAGCTATTCTCCCTGCATGTGCTTAAGGTTCACCTTTTCTCATTCTGTATCCCCTTCCTTTAGTTTCTATTCAAGAATAGGCCTCCTCACAGTCTCAAGGCTGGGTGATAGTCTTTCAGCAGTCACTACTCTCCTCATTCCATGCTTTGATTGGTGTACCCCCTTTGGGGGGAACTTACTTTAGCTGCAGAGATCGACTCATGGCACCCCAAAGTGTTATCCAATTAGATGGATAGAGAGTTATCCCTTCAAAATCTTCCCCGAATTTCAAATACCAAATTAAGATTCTGAACTGTCACAGTAATAAGGTGCTGTGCAAGGAGAGATGGAGGCTGAGGCCACAGATCTCCAGAGACTTCCTTCACAGGGTTTTTTCTCTTCTGAGTGGCAAAGTCCATAATGTAGTATATGTATTTAAGTATAGTGTTTACCCTATTAGTAGGTTTATGATGTATGTTAGGGTTGGATGGTGGCTCTCATTCCTTCAATTTTGCCATCCCTCTCTTTTTATGGAAGTTGTGCCTCTGTCTGCTGTCAGTTAGTAGTTGCTGCCAGTCATTGCTCCAATCAGTCTTTGCCTGTTATCAGTCATCACCAGTTGCCATTAGTCAGTACTCCACTAAGTCTCCAGGTTCATCACTTGCTGCACAGTACTTCTGACCTCCTTCCTAACTATCTTTAGCCTAAAGGAATTACAGTATGTTACTGTAGAAATTCCACTACTTCTCAGTGCAGTTTAACCCCTGCAAGGTATATAGTTTTTTAAACCAAGGATGGAAATGAGAAAGGAAAATGTGGGCACACGGGATTTGACCAGAGGTCCGGGTTCGTCCGTTGCTTCATTTCCTTCTCATTCCATCTTGATTTAAAAAAACATGTTACTGTGGCACCTGTATGGTGGAACCCTCCTCAAAAGGGTTCTTTACCTTCACGGTACCCTGACAGGGTGGTAATCCCCATGGGACAGAGAATGAGAATGGCTAAAGTATCCATGCATAACAGCCAAACAACATATTCATTCAACTCAACTATCTTGAGACTATCAATAATGTTGCACAAGCATAACTTCTCCTCAAATTGTGTACACCCACACAAAGGCTATACCTGCAGTTCAATGGGTGGGAGCTACCAACTACAACCCCATCCATGGGCTATTTAAGCCAGTTGCCTCCAGCCTCATTCAGAAACACTGTTTCTTTGCCCTGCCCTCCTCCCCTCCTTCTCCAGGGGCACATCTTTCTCCTTGGGGCTCTTTCCTAAAATACCTTTGCCTAAAGGAATTATATTTCTGCAGCATCTCTAGGGGTGAAACCATCCTCAGGAATATTCCTTTGCCTTCTCAGTACCTCAACAAGTTGGAAGTCCCCCATGGGACAGAGAGCTTAAATGACCAATGTATTCACATTTATACAATGGTAGGAAATAATGCTGGGCTGTGATTGGCCAATCTGTGACTGGACCCATGATGTTATCCCAGTACAACATCATGGGTCTAGTCCCAGCACACAGATGACCACATCAACCTTTACCAGGATTACTCCACACAACAAACAGGCATTGGTGATTCCCGCTTGACACCCACTTAAATGACTGCCACCATCAGTCTTCCTGGATCCTTTACTGTTAGACCTCCCTCCCACTAAGTCACACTCTTTAGTCCCCCAGTACACAAAGGTTACACAAAAAAAATTTAATTTTGATTGCAGTTCCACATAACACAGTGAGAAATTATGGCACAGTTACTTCATCATCGGTGTTTCCCCTGAACCAGGCAGTTTCACTGAACTGCACAGACTGCAACTGCTGGTTGTGCACTTCAGCGACACTGTAAAAATTACTTTCTGGCATTTGTTAAAATACTTTACACTTTTGTCTGTCATTTGCAATATAATTTAAACATAATCTGGAGAAGTACAAGAAAGCTGTGGCTCCAAATGGCTTTTCCATCCCCAGTAGACATCATGTGCATGTTCAGCACCAGAGAACAGGCAGAGAGCACCAAGAGGAAGGAGCTGCTGTTATAACTATACTTCTCTACTGAGGCTAAAGAACTAGAACTCTACTACTGGGACCTTCAATTTAGGGTAAAAACAAAACAACAACACAAAAAAGTTAGCGTGCTTGTCTGTGTTGGCTGAAGTGAATTGTTATCTGTGCAGTTATCTAGGAGTTTGTCTCAGGTGACTGAAGGGAATTGTTATCTGTGCAATTAACTAAGTGTAGAAAGAGCTATAAAGTAGGGGGAGTGACTTAGCTAGAAGGAAGCCAGGTTAAAGCCAGATTTAAAAACTGCCCTAGATAGCTTCTGCCAGAGAACAAGCAGAGAACACCAAGAGGAAGGAGCTGCTGTTATAACTATACTTCTCTACTGAGGCTAAAGAACTAGAACTCTACTACTGGGACCTTCAATTTAGGGTGAAAACAAAACAACAACACAAAAAAGTTAGTGTGTTTGCTGCGTTGGCTGAAGCGAATTGTTATCTGTGCAGTTATCTAGGAGTTTGTCTCAGGTGACTGAAGGGAATTGTTATCTGCGCGATTAACTAAGTGTAGAAAGAGCTATAAATTAGGGGAAGTGACTTAGCTAGAAGGAAGCCAGGTTAAAGTCAGATTTAAAAACTGCCCTAGATAGCTTCTGCCAGAGAACAGGCAGAGAACACCAAGAGGAAGGAGCTGATGTTATAACTATTCTTCTCTACTGGGACTATATTGCCCTCATTCCCTCCCCTCCACCCTAAGCCAGTTCTACTTTTATAGGCACAGGATTTGACTGACAACAGGAACTTCCTGTTTGGGAGCAGGAAGTGAGTGACCACAGAGCCACAAAAGACTCATCATCCCAGAAGGAAAAGAGTAGCTCTCCATCCCCTCCCAGCTGCTGGAGGTCTGACTCTGAGCAAGTAAGGAGACTACTGAGAAATATAAGAACTTCTTGTCTCAGAACAGGAAGCTCTGGAGCTTAAAGAGCACAGAGGCAGTAAGTAAGTAGGGAGAGGAAAAAATAGAGGAAAGAGTAAATGTTTTAAACAACAGTTAAGGGGCCAGAAATAAGACATGATGGGAGTGGTGCAGTGCAGTGGCTGTGGAGCAGCAGTCTTCCGGGAGACTTTCTGGAGGATGCAGTGTTGTCCCATCTGCAGGCACCTCTCTAGGCTGAGGGAGGAGGTTGCTCATCTCCAGGCTGAGTTGGCCAGGATTTGGGGGACCTCCACTCCCACCCAGGGACCACCAGAGCCACTGCCGTTGCCTCAGACGTTGTCAAGAAAGAGGAGCGGTTGGATGACAGTGGGCTCAGGGAGGGTGGGAATGGTGGAACAGAGGTGCATCCCTCCAGTTGTACCTCTCCACAATTCATATGCCATTCTGGCAAAGTGTGGTACCTCTAAGGAGGCACCCACAGTGGAGACCAAGGAGGATGCTGGGAACCTCCACAAAGGAGACCCACAGGAGGGTGGCATGGGACCCCACAGGGGAAGGAAACAACTCCTGGTGGGGAACTCCATTGTTAGAGGGGAAGAACTGGGAGAGGAAGGGGAGAGGGAGGAAAGGTGCCTGCTTGGTGGCATGGCTTGGAGGGACATGGAGTGAATTCTCAGGATTGCAGAAGCAGCTGCATGGGGGATGGAGATGGATGTCATTGTCCACCTAGAGATAAATGCCCTGGCTGAGAAAGGGATCAGAGCAGTGCAAGAAGAGTTTGTGGAGTTGGGGAGGGGACTTAGACAAGTAGCACACACGATAACCTTCTCGGAGGTGCTGCCTGTCTATGGCATGGGTGAGACTAGGGTGCTCCACACCATGAGATTCAATCAGTAGTTGAAAAACTGGTGTAGAACTCAGGGATTTGGCTTCATTGCAGACTGGGAGTCCACCTGGAGTGATGCAGGCCTATATTGGTATGATGGTCTGTATCTGTCCAGGAGGGAAACCAGGATCCTAGGTGATAGGTTTAAATGCTTAATTGGCAAGCATTTAAACTAGCCAAAGGGGCAGGCACTGGAAAGGAGCAGGGAAATCCTAGCCCGCCCCCAAAAAAATCAGGGTAGTAAGTGAGGTAAACACCAAGATAGAAATGTCGATAGGGATAAGGGTAAGGGTAAATGGAGAAAATGACAAAGACAATAAGGACAGAGGTGGGGCAAAAAGGGGTAAGGCCATCAAGAAATGGAGGCCAATGAGTACCAATGCCCATAGTCTGGACAACAAGCTCGCTGAACTTGTGGCCTTGATGGAAGAGGGATGTCTGGATATTGTAGCAGTCACAGAAACATGGTACACAGAAAACCATGACTGGGACATTAACATACCAGGGTACACAACCTACAGGAGAGACAGGGAGGGGAGAAGAGGGGAAGGAGTAGCTCTCTATGTAAGGGAAGGGATAAAAGCAATGGAACAAAAGAGTAAACAGGAAGGAGAGGAGGCACTGTGGGTTACCTTAGAGACTGGAAATGGCACCACAATTCCCACAGGGGTTGTATACAGACCCCCATGTCAGGAGGAGGGAAGGAGTGGACAAGTTTAGGATACAAGGCATCCTTAGGATGGCAGAGAAAGGGGAGATATTGTTGATGGGGGACCTGAATATGCCAGATGTTAACTGGAGCACCTTTGCTGCAGCCACATCCAAGAGCAGGGCCATTCTTGATGCCCTACAGGTGGCATGCCTCAGACAGCTAGTTTTGGAACCCACTCATGAGGGAGCAATCTTAGACCTTATACTCTCACATGGGGACAGTGAGAGGATCTCAGATCTAGAAGTGGGTAGTCATCCGAGAACAAGTGACCACCAAACAGTGTGGTTCACAATAAACTCAGCTACAGAGTCAAGCCATACAAAAGTGAGAGTACTGGACTTCAGGAAGGATGACTTTGGCAAGATGGGAGAGTGCCTTAGAAAAGCACTAGCAAACAGACCAGAATGAGGGGTGGAGCAACAATGGGGAAACATCAAAACTGCCATCACAGAGGCAACAAGCCTTTGTGTGAAGCAAATAAACAAATCAAAATGAAAGAAAAAGCCACTATGGTTCTCAAAAGAGGTGGTGGGGAAGGTTAGGGAGAAAAAATATAACATTTAGAAAGTATAAGGAAACACAGAAGGAGCAGGACAGAGAACTGTACCAGTTAAGGCAGAAGGAAGCAGGGAGGGAAGTCGGAATAGCAAAGGCCCAAACTGAGGAAAAGATAGACAACTCAGTTAAGAAGGGAATAATACCTTTTATAGGTACATCAGGGAGCATAGAAAGACAAAAGGAGGGATAGTGAGGCTGAATAGAATGGACGGTGGGTGGGTAGAGAGGCACAGTGAAAAAGCAGGGATACTGAACGAATACTTCTGCTCAGTATTCACAAAAGATGAGGAGGGGGAGGTGCCTAATCCAATTAACAGAAGCGCTCCGGATAGGGGTCAATCCCAGTCCTTTCACAGAAGAAAGGGTTCTGAAAGAACTCCTAAAACTGAAGGTGGACAAAGCAATGTGATCTGATGGAATTCACCCCAAAATTCTAAAAGAATTAAGGGGAGAACTAGTGACACCACTGACTACCCTTTTTAACAAATCATGGGAGGATAGTGTGGTACCTGAGGACTGGAAGAAGGCAGCTGTGATTCCCCTTCACAAAAGTGGGAGCAAGACAGAGGCAGGAAACTACAGACCTGTCAGTTTGACCTCTGTGGTAGGGAAAGTGATGGAATCACTTCTGAAGGAAAGAATTGTTGAGTACCTAGAGGCCAGTGGGGCACAGGACCCAAGCCAGCATGGGTTCACAGCAAGAAAGTCATGTAAGACAAATCTAATTGATTTCATTGACTGGGTGACCAAAACAGTAGACCAGGGAGGGGCTGTTGACATGGCCTACCTAGACTTTAGCAAGGCATTTGACACAGTCCCACACAAAAGATTAATAATCAAATTAACCAGCCTGGGAGTGGGTCCCAGGTTGGTAGCCTGAGTAAAACATTGGCTGGACAACAGAACACATAAGGTAATTGTAAATGGAATCCACTCTGAAGAAAGAGGGGGTTACTAGTGGGGTACCACAGGGTTCAGTACTGGGTCCAGTCCTTTTTAATGTCTTTATAAGTGACATTGCAGAGGGACTGGAAGGAAAAGTATGCCTCTTTGCAGATGACACAAAGATCTGCAACAGGGTTGATACACAAGGAGGCATGGAAAGGATGAAAAGGGACTTGGCAAGGTTGGAGGAATGGTCAGAAGTATGGCAGCTTAGATTCAATGCAAAGTAGTGCAAAATAATGCACCTGAGAAACAAAATCGGGGAAGATTATAAAATGGGGGAAAGAGGTAGTAACAACAACAAAAATGGAAAGAGACCTGGGGGTAATCATATCCGATGACCTTAAGGTTAGCAAGCAATGTGAGAAGGCAGTAGGGAGGGCTGGGTGGATACTGGGATGTATAGGGAGAGGCATCACTAGCAGAAAACAGTAAGTTGTTATCCCTCTGTACAGACAGTTGGTGAGACCCCATCTGGAGTACTATGTCCAGTTCTGGAGACTCCATCTCCACAAGAACATAGACAGGATGGAGGCAGTCCAGAGGAGGGCAACTAAAATGGTGCAGGGTCTGCAAGAGAAGCCGTACGAGGAGAGACTAAAGGAGCTTAATATGTATACCCTTGAGGAAAGGAGAGAGAGGGGGGACATGATAGAAACTTTTAAGTACCTCAGTGAAATCAACAAAGTCCAACAGGGTAGCATCTTTCAGAAAAAGAGATGTGCAGGAAGAAAGGGACACAATTTGAAGATAGAGGGTGGACAGGTCATGAGCAATGTGAAGAAGTATATTTTCATTGAGAGGGTGATGAACACATTGAGCAGCCTTTCTGAGGAGGTTGTGGGGTCTAAAACTGTGGGAGAATTCAAGAATGCATGGGAGAGACATAAGGCAATTGTTGTGGGGGGGGGTAGGAAGAAATAGGCTATTGGTTAACTAGGATCTGCAGCTTATCCTGTAGGTAGGGAAATGGGCAGACTAGGTGGGCCAAGCAGTCCTTATCTGCCGTTAAAGTCTATGTTTCTATGTTTCACACTGCACAGCCACTTGGCAGCAGACATATCCTCCCATTCCTGTCATGCCACTCACCTTGTTTCTTCACTACACATTAATATTTTTAACAGATAAAAACATGGTACAGACAGACCCTTTTTGTTCCTCTCTGCCCCAGGTCCCGACTCCAGTTTAACGTAATGTGACTGCACTTAACTGTTTGGTTGGTTTGTTCGTTTAGCTTCATCGTGTCATAAAAAAAAAAAAATTAAAAAAAAGACCAGCTTCAAAACAATTGCAGACTCCCTAATTTTCTTAGCTGGCTTGTCAGTCCCAAGTTGGGGATGGGGAACGATACACAACTCAATAAAGACACTGACAGAGCATGGACAACCACACACCTCCACCTAGTGGACAAATGGAAAATAAACTTTTTTAACAAGCATGTTTCCACAGTCCAAAAATCATGAGCAAAAATAGGTTTTAAAATGTTTCTTCTTTCTCTTTTTCTTTTTTTTTTTATAAAACAAGCCATTGCATAATAGCAATACTGCCCTCCAGGGTGTGTGTTGTGCTGGGATAATGGCACTTCTCACTTGTTGAACGCACTTGGCCTGTGGCCTTGTGCTTCAACCACTGGAGGTGTGACGTTATCCCAGCACAACACACACCCTGTCATGCATTATTGCTTAAATAGCAATCAAACAATACATTCATTCAACTACCTTCATACTATCAACAGTGTTGCTCAAGCATAACTCCTCACCAAGTTGTGCACACTCATTGAACCAAAACTGTGCACAAATCTTATTATCAGTAAACTTTTTGACCTTGCCAAGATACAATGTTATCTCAGTAGGCACAGGAAGAATATGGATATAAAACTACGTCCCCGCATCCATTAAAAAACCCAAGTGACTACTGAATATTTAGCTAGGCCACTGATTTTATGGTCTATTCTGATTTAATATCAGTCAGCAGATGTGTCTACAGTTGGCCACTTGATTCTGTGTACTGTGTCAGGGTGTGTAGAATCAGAAATCATTTTAAAAATAACATCCGCTATACACAAGTACAAAATTGATGTACCAGGTGTTGATGGACTATAGTGCATCTGGTAAATTCAGCTGCATGCAGTTTTTCAAAAGTTAGGCACATGATCAGGAAATATGTTGTGAGCTTTTTTGTAAGGCTCGTCATCTGAATGGTTTTTCCTCTGTATGGCACACGACTATTGGACTGTGCTGCAGAATTAAAGCATTTGCCCTGTAGTAGTACAAAATATTGATTACAGGGCAAAAACAAAACATGATGCAATCCCCTTCCCAGCTGCCTGTGAATCCAAGCAATCATACTGGCACTGGAATTTCATCTCAGGTACAAGTAAACACCCCCAAGTGATCATTTGGCTTGGGGAACCCATCTCCAGTGCTGGAAACCCAGTGGCAATGTTGGTACATGGAGCCTATCCTCGGTGCCAGTGAACTAGATCCAACACCATCTGGTGTTTGTGATGCTGGAAGCTCACTCTTGGTGCCAGCAAATGTGAACCTATGGGCTAGTTAACATAAACTCTGAAGAATAGTGTTGTTAGAACACCAAGGAGTTCAGGTGGCACCCAAGAAATATGAGAGTGCAACTCAGAGGGTTTTTACAACATAATCAGAACCCTGATGTGTTTTAGGACCACCAAACATTCTAGTTTTTTAGTAAATAGTTTTCCAGTATATATTTAGAATTTACATGCCTGGATGTCCACGTTTAGGCAAACCGTCTAGTTTTCAAGAGGTCTCAGGGGCACAGTTGCAGCAGCAGGAGGTGATACTAACAGTTATGCTCTAGATAAGATTGGTACATGCTCACAAGTTTACATTTTAGTAACCACATGTCTGCATTATAATACATAATTAGCATGTTTTTACATTGGTTTCTGTTTTTTTATCATGTTTTTTTTTCCATGGTCTGCTCAGGCTGGGGTTTGTTGGTCCCATCCCTGCCCACTCTGCATGGCATTCTGTTTTAGCCCAGCCAGGTCTCTTGGGCCTCCAAAGATTGCTCCTCACAGTGGTACCAGGTGAGGAAGAGCTGTCCTCCACCCAGCCAGAGACACACACATCCATTTGCTGGGTCTTGGCCAGTTGGCAAAGCAGAGGGTTCACAGACGGAACATCTTTGAGTCAAAGACAATCCTTTTTTCCATGTTCTGCCTGGTCCCAGATACATGGCGGAAATGAAGACACATACATATGGAGTCACACATGCTTTCTAGAACTGTGCCTCATTCCATCCTCCCCTGACCTATGTTTGCCTCCCAAACATCAATGCTACCATCAGGCCTCCACCTGTTGGCACCAAGATCTAGGTCAATCCACCACCCCAGTCAGGGAGAGGAGCGTGCCCGGTGGCTGCATAATCCTCTTCCAGCCATTCCCCTCACTCACCTCCACTGGTGCTGGGATGGCTTCCTAATGCTTCTTCAGTTACTTGTGGTATGGGGGGTTTCTGGCATCAGGGATATGTCTTTGGTGTTAGTCCAATTATATTTGGGGGTCTTTGGCCTGCATAGGGGTGGTGTTGCATAGCCAGTGGAATGCAGGTGGGGGATATATTTTTCTCATGGAAGTATAGTTGCCTGTGTCAGGGATAAGGCTTAGGAATAGGTCTTAGGTATAAATATGTCTGAAGTTTGGTGAGTGTGTGTGTTGTGGTGTTCCTAGGGATTGACAATTGCAACATACAGTGTGGATATAACCTTAACTTAAGCATCATCTCTTAAACAAGGACATTTACCCATACCACAACAAACCATGTTTAATACTCAGTTTAATACTTGATAGACAAAGAGAGCAGAGGGCATTAATGTTCATATTGCACAGCCTCATTATATCATGTAATAATGGAGTACTCTGTCATTCATATATTCACCTAGTCTTAAGTTTAAAGTGTCTATGTTATTACAATTAATAACATGTTCTGGGAGACTATTCCAAATGGCCTCTATATATTCGGTGCAGAAGTTTTTTCTTTTGTTTGAATCATTTTGCTCTGAGTTGCTTATCGTGGCTTCTTGTGTGAATGTTGTAATTCCTAAATTCAAGTCCTAAACCAGCCATAACATCTTTGTCCAAGTGTATATTAAAGAAAATCAATAAATCACCTCACACACGCCTCTTTTCTAAGCTGTCCAAATTTTAATAGAGCCAATCTACCAGTGTATTCTATATTTTTAAGACCATACATCATCTTTGTTGCTTTTCTCTTGACTTTTTTCTTATTATGACTTCTCACCAATGTTTACCCCTCTCCTGTATTATGAGTAATAAACTGTGATGAGTCTGATGTATGAACTATTTAGGGGTAGGAGTACTTCTTTATATCTATGTATGAAGTGGTGTTTGATTGTGTAAGGAATGCAATTAGCCAAGTTAAACACAGATTTTAGTAATGTCATTTATTTTTTAGATCTGATGTTATTTCGATCTTTTTAAGATTCAGTTCTTATTAGCTGTATTCTCTGTAATTAATAATTATATTGCTTATTGTTTTTTTCTTAAATGGATACTAGTGCACTGCTTTGTACTGAAAGACATACTGTACCCTATTCTGTGGCCCCATTACCTGAATTTAGTTTGTTTTGCAATTTTATTTAATCCTCTAGTGATTCCAATGTACCACCAGTTTTAGTGTCATCAGCACATTCAGTGCATCGATTTATAGTGCCTTGCCCCAAGCTGAAGGTAAACATTTACTATTGATGTCTGAAAGTATGCAGGATCAACATCTCTTGTGTGATCTGAACATAGAATTCAAGTGAAACACGACTGGTATCAGATGAATCATTTGAAAATTAAAAGACACTGGTGTACCATACCATCTTTGTACTAGTCATATGTTGGGCCAATGAAAGGTACCAAACTATCCAATGAATCCTGAAATAAAGGGACATAAATTTAAAATAAAAAAGAGACAATACTTCTTTACCCAATGAATCTTTATAATATGGAATTCACTCCCTACTGACATAATTATAAATAATTCAAAAGAAGAATAGAAAAAAAGACACATATACAAATAAGTAGAGTTAAAAACTATAACAGTCAAGGAGCTCTTTTCATTGGCCTGTGTCTGCTGAACTCCAGATTTCCTTGGTATTCTAAATAGAGTTGGTCCCAGTTCTGATCTCTGCAGTACTGCACTGAGAACATTTCCCAAACTAGACTTAAAGCCATTTACCCTCACCATCCGTTTTCTATCATTTAACCAGTTTTCAACCCATTGTACCAGAAGTGGGTGTATACATAGCCTTGTTAAGACTTGTTGCTAATGCTTTGAGAGGAGGCACAGTTAAGTAGCATCTGCACTGCAATTATTCAAATCCTAGGTCACCTCACCAGAGAATCTCCAAGATTACAAAGTATTTTACCTTAAAATCACATTTTCTTTATTTTGTGGCTTTATAGTGTTTCATAAGTAATGCTTCCAAAGATGGCACAGTGGATGTTCCACTAACAAGGTGCTCTGAAAGAGAACTCTCTTTTGCCAGCAGACTTTAATTTCAAATGAGGCAAAGCAAGCAAAATAAACTCAGAGAGGAATAATAGTACTGCTACTGACAAAGATCTGGGGGTGTTGATAATGGATACACTAAGTTTTGAACATCATAATAGGGAGATTGTCAAAAGGGCAAGCAGTGTAATGGGTGCTATCATGTGGAACATCAAAAGTAGGGGAGTGGATGTGATGGAGTCATTGTATAGATCCCTTGTTAGGCCTATGTTGGAATATGGAGCCCTGTTTTCAGTCTTCAGACTATTGGTAGTAGTAGAAGGATAGAAAGTGTGCAAAGACGGTTCACCAAGAGAGTAAGAATAGTAAACAAGCATTTGTCAATGCCGAACATTCGATTGCAGGTATTTGAAGTGGTGTTTGGCATTGATGTAGCCCCCCCCAGTTGTATCCATGTCCTTTCAGCAACCATGTCCCAACAGAGTACCTCTCTGCAACTCCTCTTGCATCTGATTTACACTTCAGCATCATACGTCTTAACTGTCTTGTCTTAGGAACGCTAACACCCCAGACATTCTCAATGTTACGAGCCTGTGTGGGAACTGCGCAAGGCACGCTGGTAACACAGTCATTTTTTGTGGAATTTTCTCACCAGATTTTCAACACAGGCATTTTGGGACCTCTGCTCATGAACTGCATCACTATGATTTTGTTAACCTGTCCTGAACATTGATTTCCCACAGCAACTGCAACATTGTGCGCCGCATGTGTGGAAACACATTTAGGCCAGCGTGTGAAAAATGACAGAGGTACTATTCATAAGGAGGTGTGACAAAATACCAATGTCAAAAATCTGGAGTGGAAATATTACAAATTCTCGTAGTTAGGAGTGTGTGTGGAAACTGTGCAATGCACGCTCGTAACATTGTCATGTTTTGGAATTTTCTCACCAAATTTTCAACATAGGCATTTTATGACCTCTGCTCATGAACAGTGTCACTGTGGTTTTCTTAATCTGTCCCGCACATTGATTTCCCACATTGACCATGCCATTGTGTGTTGCACGTACGAAAACACATTTTGGCCAGGATATGGAAAATGACAGCTATACTGTTCATAAGGAGGTATGAAAAATGCCAATGCTGAAAATGTGGAGTGAAAATATTACAAATTCGAGAAGTTACGAGTGTGCATGGAAACAGTGCAATGCACGCTCATAACACAGCCATTTTGGGGAATTTTTTCACCAAATTTGCAACATAGACTTTTTGGGACCCCACTTCATGAACAGTGACACTGTCATTTCAGTAACTGGTCCTAAAAGGTGATTCCATGCAGTGACAAATAAATCACCTTTCAGGACCGAATAATGTCATGACATTGACTGAATTCATAAGGTGGGGGCCCAAGAACTCCATGTTGAATATTTGGTGTCAAAATTCACAAAAATGGCTGACACATGCGCCAAAGTTGAGAAAAAAAAATGTATGCCATTATACAGCTTACCAGCTTTGTTCAGTTTGTGGCTGGCTTCGAATAGTGCAGATGTGTTCCCTGTGCACAGAAGATCGTCACACGGGGCTTCAGAGGTAAGTAAGGGGTGAGGGGGGTATGGGTAGCTGGGGTGTGCAGAGGGTGGGCGTGGGTATGGGAAGGAGGCATGAGAGACTGCAAAGAACCGTTTCCTACTTTCACAGGGGAAAAAAAGAAAACAGCAACGTGGGACACTTTGGGTACACTGGGATGGGCTCCCAGCATGCCGGCACACCTGGGTGTTTCTTTGAGGGGGCTGGAGTCAAAGGGAATTGGGCACCCCATTGGCCATACAGCGAGCCGGGAGGGTATGAGCACACTGGGGTGGGCTCCCAGTATGCCACCTGGGTGTTTGTTTGGTGGGGGGCTGGAGCCAACCGGGATTAAGCAGGCCAGAAGATGTCCTCATTCTAGACTTTAGCAGGGCATTTGACTTGGTGCCACATCCCAGGCTGCTGGGGAAGCTGGGGGATATGGAGATGGGGGGGCAGATGGTCAGGTGGATAGGAAACTGGCTAGTGGGGATGTACAGAAGGTGAGGGTTTAGGGGGGTGTCATCCCCAGGGGAGTCATTACTGGAGTCCCACAGGGATCGGTACTGAGCCCACTCCTGTTCTATATCTCAGACATCAGAAGTGGTATCAGGAGTGGGATGAGCCTGTTTGCCAATGACTCAAAGCTGTGGGTGGTGGTGGATGGGGAGGAGGGGAAGCTGGCTTTCCAGGAGGACCTGGAGACTCTGGGATGGTGGTCACGTGCCTTGAAAGTAAAGTAAAATACTGAGAAATGCAAGGTACTTCACCTGGGGGGGCCAAAATCCATCTCATGTATACACCTTGGGGGGAGGCACTGCAACATTGGAGGGAGGAGAAGGACCTCGGGGTGGTGGTGGATGCTAAAATGAATAACCTGGAGTCATGTAGAAGGGCTGCAGCCCAAGCAAATAAAATACTGGGGTGCATAGCCGGGAAGGGGATGACTTCAAGGAGTAGAGAGGTGCACCTTCTGCTGTATAATTACCTGGATAGACCACACATTGAGTACTGTGTGCAGTTTCAGCATACTTACTTTAAAAGGGATATTGCTCTTCTGCAGAGGGTCCAGAGGAGGGTGACCAGGATGATGCAAGGACTAAAGGAAAAGCCCTGTGGGGAAAGAGACTTGAGGAACTCAAACTGTACTTACCGGAGGAGAGAATAGACAGAATGGATATGATCGAGGTCTTCAAATATCTCAAGGAAATGAATAGGGTAAGCCTTGAAGGGGTGCTTCAGCTGAGGGAGGTAGGGCCACCAAGGGACACTCAATGAGGCTAGATGGGGGAGAGTAAGGGGGGAACAAGGAGATGCTACTTCATTGAGAGGGCAGTGAAGCCCTGGAATGGGTTGCCCATGGAGTTTGTGGGTGCTACAACTGTGGAGGGGTTCAAGAATGCCTGGGATAGGTATAGGGAGAGGGTGCATCCTAGAGCCCCACTGGGGGTTGGGAATCCTGTAGGGAGGGGAGGGGGGTTATAATGGTGCCCTGGGTAGGCACCAATCCCCAAGCAGACTCAAAAGACCATAGGTCATAATCTGCTGTTTTTTTTAGTATGTTAATATGTGTCCTCCCCCACCCAGGATGCATCTGTCGGAGCTATTGCAACTCTGTATGTTCTTCCTGGTGAAACTTTTCAAATAAATAAATTTAAGCACAAGGAACCCTACGTGTACAAAGGGACACCCATGAAAACGAGATACTGCATGGGGCCATACTGCCAGCTGTATGATATGAATTTAAAATACTTTTGTAAAGATCGGTAGCTCTTCAAAGAAGTGAAATTGCACAACCCCCCCCCCACACTCAACACGTTTCCTGTAAACTTAGCAGCCTCACAACAACGCACTGCTCATGAGTCAGTGTCAAACCCTGCTATGCTTTAAACTGTGTTGACACAAAACAGGGAAATGTGAATCCCTTCCAGTATCGGTATGTGAGTTACTCATAAATGTTCTGCATACTCTTCACTGTGGCATTATAATTTTGGCAGTTCAGTACAGTAAATCACTGACTCTCCCAGAACTATACAAAATAAATAAATGTTTAAAAAACTGAAACCTAAGCACATGCAACTTCTGTACTTTTAAGAATAAAAAAAGAAAAATTTGCTCAAGCCCAGGATGGCAGGAACAGATGCTGCCATGGAGGTAACAGTGTCCAAAGGATGCTGTCCTCCTGGGGAGTCTCCTGGTGAGTACCCTGAGCGCCGTGGGTGACCATGCATTGCTCAGCACCCAGGACACCGACGCAGACAAGCTGCATTTTGGAGGATGGGTAAAGTGAGGATAACATGGCCCTGGCTGAGACACATTAGATGATGTCCTCTGTCCTTCCAAGCCACTGTGAGCACTGCCATGATGTACCCCTCAGACCCCAGGTCAATCAATGCTTTCCTCCTCCCCTGACCTGCCAAAGGGGGGACAAGATCCCACCAACGGTAGGGATTCTCTGCATCATGGGAGCAAATCAACAGACCCAAGGGATCATGGAGCCTGTGAACAGCAGCGGCAGATGAATCCAGTCAGCAGCTGGGACTTATGGGGTCCAAAGGAGTGGGGTGTCCCAAGGGTCTTGGAAGGAACAAAAACAATAATGTCATCATTAACATGGGGAAATACCCTGCCATAAAAGGCCAGAAAAATGTAAAAATACACAGTTTCTTTGGGGTCTTACCTCTAACAGGAACAGACTGATGCAGGGGAAGTAAAGTGACTTGCACAGGGTCATATATAAATCAGAGGCTGTGGTGGGAGTAGAACATAACAGCTCATGGCTTAAAAGGTCCACCCACACTGCCATTGCTTGCATTTAGTTGACCTCCATTAAACAGATACTTGTGACCCAGTCTCCACATTGATACTCTTGCCTGGTACTCTTGAAACAGATTTAAGAACATCAGTATCTGACTGGAAATCACACAGAACATTTCATACACTCAGTGCACATAACGATTTTTTTAACAGATCACTTCCTTAATGATTTCCATCAAGTAAGTTTTGTTGCCTCTGTCTCTCTTTTACCTGTTGCCAGATTGCTGCTCTGTCCTCTTCTGGCCCTGTGAGTTGCAGCACAGTGCCTTCGGTCCCGTCGCGACTCCTCCTTTTCCTACAGTCAGGCTTTGGCCATCAGTGGGCAAAGTGAGAGGGTCAGAGGCAGCAGATCAACATGCAATGACTGTAGCCAGAGGGACTAAGGGTGGACTCCCGGCTCCACACAACAGTGCGGGTCTCATAGGCATGCCAACAGAGGGGAGATGATGGGATTTGTTTGGATCGGCGTGTAGTCCTCCAGCTGCAGCTCTGAATATCACCTGCGGCATGCAGGAGGGCGAGAATGCATGAATAATGGCCAGATGGAAAATCTGAGGCAGGGAAAGTGAAACTCTAGGTACACAATTAAATGTTCCCTTTCCAAGTTCACATTACAAATATTAGCGGGAAGTGAGCCCGACCACCAGGCCGAGGGTGGGAAGAACTCAGGTATGCTCGAATTTAACAACTCTAGCGCTGCCTTCCCAACACTTTTCTAAATATTCCGGTGTCAACAGAAAATGTAATAACTGCTGGGAATTCAACAAAAGGAGGAGGTTCCTGGGCTGTCAAACTTGGGAGGGAAATCTACAAAGCAGACAAGTGTGGGGTTTGTTAGCTTTGAGCAGGGAGATACTACAGTGTGTGAAGTTGAACTGTGACATCGAATGAGTTCCATGGTGCTGGCATGGTGTCCTGTGCCTTTAGAAGTTTTATTCCCCAGGCTAGCTGTGTTGAACCTCACCAGAAGATGAGCAAGGCGTCAGTGCTGTACAAGCCAGTGCTAGACACACCAACTAGAGATCAGTGTCATTGAAGCAAGATGCAAAGAAAGTGTCAGACAAAGGGTAACGTAAATATATTAAATACATACACATTACCACTGCTGATTGCAGCGGACGTTTACTTAGATGTGAAGACCGGGGCATCCAAACTGCTGTCATAGACAGCTTGTCCATCCATTGGAGTGGTACTTTCATGCCTGCTAAATGGAGCACTGGATTGCATAGGAGGGTCACACACCTCCAAAAATTCATACTGTTACAAAACGTTCCTTGCGCATGCGCGCAACCGAACGTAAAAATAAAAATGACTCTGATAAGATAAAAGGTTTGGGTTTATACTCCACGGCCTAAAGAAAAATCAGAGGGGATCTCTGGTTTTTATAATGGGCATTTGGAAATGAAGTATTATGGGAATCGACCGGTCTGATAAAAAAGTCATCACTGACTAGGGTAACTAGAACCCATGCTTGTTGGATACAAAGGGAACTTTATAAGACAGCAAAAAGGGGTAGATGGTTCAGTCAGAGAGTTGTGAGTACATGGAACAGTCTTCCAGCAACAGTTGTGGAAGCATCGAGTATGACTACCGTTAAGCATTTCTTAGATGAACATATGGCCAAAAAGAGATGGGACTATTTCCACTGATAAATGGCAAGTCTAATATGGCCTCATGGCTCACTGACTTGAAATCCACACCTATGAACCTATGAACCTAGGAGGCCTGCAAACTGAGGGCATGGAAAGAGAAATGTGGGCTTATGATGAATATGAGAAAGTACAATATTAGATATTTCACCTAGGGACAAGGAATCTAGGTTTCATGTACACCTTGAGTTGTGTAATAGTCAACAAAACAGCTGAGGGAAATTATTTTGGAGTTATTGGGGACAGTAAGCAGTAATCAAGCAGACAATGTGCTATCATAGCCAACACAGCAAAAGCAATCTTGAGATATATTTAGAGGTGAGTAAGATCAGGTAATGGGAGGTAATCCTCCCTATGTATAAGACTTAAAGTACTGCATCCAGACTGGGTCACTGCAGTACATAAAGCTGAGACCAGGAGAGTCTGTCGTAGAGTCATCACCTAAATTAGTAGCATATGGGAAATAACTATATGGACAGAACTGGACATGATGTACTCAGATTAGCCAAGAGAAGATAAGGCTGTGGTGGACATGGTCATGGTGTTTTGAATACTTAAAAGGACAGACAGACAGACAACAGCATACATGGCTGTTTCACCTGGTAAGTGCAAGCAGAACCAGAGGGCATAGACTTAAACTGAGGAGGGGTGCAGGATAAGGGAAACATCAGAAAGCATTATTTCATACAGAGGGCGGTCAACATGTGAAATAACATACAAGGTGAGGTAATGGAAACATGCATCATTCAGGCTTTCAAAGCAAGACCAGAGAGATTCTTAAATGAGAGAATAGCACTGAGGGTTACACAGCACGATTGGGGTAACATTCTGCATAGGCTTAGATTTGTGTCAGTACTCAAACTGATGTATAGCCACTGCCAAGTGGAATGAGGGGCAGACAAGACAGACACAAAAGTTCATTACATCAATCAATACTATAGTACTTTTTTTTGCTAGTGCAGCATGTATGGTATGACATAAGTGGATAGGAGATCACAGATATTTATTTATTTAAAATTGTGGTCACTGGCAAGGCACACTGAGCCAAAACTTGTTTCCAGGTGCACCTTGGGGCATGGGAAGTTACAAAGTCATATATCAGCAATATCAGCAACATTATGTAGATAAAATTATTCATTATATATAGAATAGTACATGCGGTGGTGTGTTTAATGATATTTTACACACACCCGAGGTGATGGATGCTGCATAAACCCCAAGAGTCGAAGCTGTAGGGGTTTATTTAAACATCCAATACCAAGGGTGTGTGTCAATCTCAAATTAAACACACCACCCCATGTTTTATTTTGTATAATTACTGTGTATCATTTTTTCGCCACGGCAATTATATAAAATAAAAAGACGTTCCTGTGTGGTCCAGACAGGTTTCAGCACATTCTGTGGTCAGAAATGGCTACTGAAGGGAAACCTTTCCCTTAGATTTTTTTAAATGGTTACTGTTTATAGCATAAAGCACCCAGTTATTTAATTTTTTTTAAATAAACTTACTGCCGAGTGCGAGTGGCAGACTTTGGCACTAAGGAATAATGGCTGGCCCTGAGCAAAAAAGATTTGCGGCTGGGGCAGGCTCAGAATAAGGGAAACCCAGCGTGTGTTCGCTGTTTTAACCCACAGGTTATAACGGTGAATTATAACTGGGTGTCCCTTAGGGAAAAACAATAACCAGTTATTATAAGATATTACATAACAAGCTGTGCAGGTACTTAAAGTACAGGGAATAAGCACAAAACATTTAGAGTTTGAAATATGACATATAGGTAAAAAAAAATCCCTGGGCCTTCCTGAATCTTAAGTGAGTTTGATCACTCATGTGATGGAGCACTGGCATTACCTCTACTTCAGTATCCTCGCTCCATGCATTAGTATGTAACCATTTTCTGTGCCTGGATAAACAATGCCAATGTTGCATCACGTAATTTTTCAAACTCCAAGGAATTATTGCAAACTGGGATTTATGAAGTACTCATATGTATTTCATCAATCATAGTTGCAATCAATTCAGACAGTAGCCAGCTGAGGAGATGAGGGTTTATGCCAACTGTTGTCTATAGGACGGCTTTGGTTGCATTGGGGTTGGGCTCCCAGTGCCAGACAGTGTGGGGGGTGGTGATGTATGGCAGTGGGGTGATCTCCCACATGCCTCAAGTTTTTTTTTTTTTTTTTTTACTGTGATGATTGATCTGAAAACCAGGACTGGGTACCTGGTGGAATGGGGGGTCGAGGCAAGGGCACTTATTTTTATGTAATGTCTAAAACTGGACTTGGGGTCCCAGTGTTGGAAAGAGTGAGAAAGAGTAGGGCCACTAGAGATTGTCTCCTGGTGACACTGTTTCTTTCTATATGTACAGACAGTTTTTCACTGCACCTATAGAAAAAAAAACATTATGATGTTTCATTGGTGACTACTGTATGAACATTAATCATGACTGAAAATCATGATAAGAGAGGTGGTGGCTGAACCTCTGGCAATCCTGTTTAGCCAGTCACTGGAAACAGGGGAGGTACTCAAAGACTGGAGGACAGCAGATGTAGTCCCCATATACAAAAGCAGGAACAAAGAGGAAACAGGGAACTACAGTTCACTTTGGTAGAGGGGAAGATCATGGAAGCACGACTGAAGGAGAGATTGGTGGAACATCTGGTTGCCAATGGACTACAAGACCCAAAGCAGCGTAGTTTCACCAGGGGGAGGTCATGTCAGACCAACCTCATTGAATTTTTCAACTGGGTGACAAGGGAGGTGGATTGGGGAGGGCAGTGGACATGGCCTATCTGGACTTCAGCAAGGCCTTTGACACTGTGCCACATAGAAGGCTATTAAACAAACTGAGGAATATAGGAGTGGGCAGGACAGTAGTGTGGTGGGTAGGTAACTGGCTGGGTGGCAGGACACAGAGGGAGGTGGTAAATGGCTGTTGCTCCACAGAGGGAAGAGTGACCAGTGGGGTACCACAGGGATCAGTGTTGGGACTGGTCCTATTCAACATCTTCATCAGTGACATTGTGCAGCACCTAGAAGGCAGAATGTCCCTGTTCACTGATGACACAAAGCTTTGTAACAGAGTGGACACGCCAGAGGGTGTAGATAGAATGAGAAGAGACCTGCAGAAACTTGAAGAATGGTCAGGGGTTTGGCAGTTGAAATTCAATGCAAAGAAGTTCAAGATAATGTATATGGGGCACAAAAACCCTGGAACGACATATCAGTTGGGGGGTGAGGATATAGCACACACCAAGCAGGAAAGGGATCTTGGAGTTATCATCTCTGATGACCTCAAGGTAGGGGAAACAGTGCAACAAGGCAGCAGGTAAAGCAAATAGGATGCTGGGATGCATAGGCAGGGGCACAACCAGCAGGAAAAGGGAGGTCATAATTACAGTGTACAAGACACTAGTGAGGCCCCACCTGGAGTACACTGTACAGTTCTGGAGACCTTACCTATGTAAGGACATACACAAGGTAGAGAAGGTACAGAGAAGGGCAACAACGATGGTACATGGATTGCATCATAAGTCCTATGAGGACAGGTTGAATGACTTGAATATGTGCTCCCTGGAGGAAAGGAGGAAGAGAGGGGATATGATAGAGACATACAAGTATTTTACAGGGAGGAACAGGGTGCAGGAATACATTATTTTTCAGCAAAAAGGATGTTCCAGGACTAGAGGGCATGGGAAGAAGTTGGAGGGAGGGTGATTCAGAGGAAACGTGAGGAAGAATTTCTTCCCAGAACAGGTGGTGAACAAGTGGAACACCCTGCCAGAGGAAGTAGTGGGGCCTGAAACAATCACAGCATTTAAGAATGCATGGGACAGACATAAGGGAATTCTGGAAGTCAGGGGTAAGGAGCAACAGGCTTCTAGGAAAACAAAGTGAACTTACAAGCTCAAATGGGCAGATTGGGTGGGCCGTATCTGCTGACACTGTCTATGTGTCTATGTATCTATGATAATTTTCAGAAACCATTGTGATTTTTCTGTCATGATTACTTTATGGACAGTAACATAATTGCAGTGTTTTATTTTTTTGTCAGTTTACATACAGGTGGTGCAGTGAAAAATAGTTGTATTTTCATCAAGCTTCTGTACATGTGACCACAATAAAACTTTCATGAATTACAGTTTAAGAACAAGACAATATTTTATTTTCAAATCACCAAAAAGCCCTATTGTTGGCCACACTTGAACAAACTTGAATCACCAAAGAGCCCTATTGAATCACAAAAAGCTCTATTGTGGGCCATACTTGAACAGACTTGAAGGTTTCAGGTTTCAACTTATGAACATTTTTGCACCATTGATGTGCATTAAAAAATAATTTGTATATATTTTTTTCCTTTTATGCACCTTGTATCTCCCAAATTACCAAACCAATTTACTTCACATTTGGTAAGTTTGTGATACTGTCACAAAGCACGAGCATGCCAAATTTCATGTCCCTAAGTCCTGAGATGGCAATGATATTCGGCTGAAAATCAGGGTTTAACGCAGAAGTGCCTACTCAGCTCTAACTATAGTGGCACTATCATGCCATTATAATATGAAGGGTTTCCAGACCACTGAGATCTTTCCTAAATCAATAACAACTCAGCTTGGCAACAGATGCACTTGATTTGAGCCATGAGAGGATGTTATACATGAGGTTTCCTTCTATTTCAAGAAAAAGAAAGCCTCTTGAGCTATGCCTGTTGGTCTTGATTGGCCAGCAAGAATTCTAGTTTATAACGTGCATTAGAATGCAAAATAGAAATGTCTGAGAACATGAAAAGAAAATTATACTTATTACTTTTTTGGTCACATATTGAATACATGCCAAAAACTTGTCTCAGCTTCATTGTTAAACGACTCATTCAAGAAGGCCTTATGAATGTGTGTGTACTACTGCAAGAAGCAGATATTTTGTTCATGTAGTTACTGGCACTCTTCCCACATGTTTGAAAGCAAAATACTTAATAATATTTTATCATGAGCAGTAACCCCATGTGACCTTTAATGATTAAGGCTTGTTTCATGCACTAGTAAAGCAGATGTCAGAGCTATGAATTCTCTCAGGCTCTATAGTCAAGAGATGTCCTTGCTGCAGGAGGCTAATCAATGCAATCTTCTCTTCTCTATTTATAAAATGTTGATATCTCTAGCACAACGGCAAAGGCAGCTGAAATATAATCACTTTTGACAAATTAGTTGTCTTAAAGAGGTGAGCTCTCTCGTGACCTTGGGGAAGATGCCTGCCAGTGACAGACAGATTTGACCAAAGAAAACGTAAGCAGTCACCCAAGGAAGAATTGAAAGTGCAAGTTCTTTTTTCTTTTTGATAAACCATAGTCCCTTTCTCAATTCACTCTATTGAATGTGGCCTGCTGTAAGTGTAGTATTTCACTACTTCTTAGTTAAGCAATCAAACAAATGATATTAATAAAGAATATTTTAGTGCACAACTTGTGTGAGAGGATGATCAGGTCCAGACTTGAGTGGGATAGTTTTTTTTTTTTTTAATTGAGCATAGTTTATTAATTTTAACTTCATAAGAAAAGGCCATTGCAAACAATTCCATGAAGCCCTCGGACACATGTCACAGTTAATATCTCGGAATAGGGGCTGCCAAACAAGACACAAAAAGAAAATAATAGGGTTAACAGTAGAATGAAAAATGTCAGAATGCAACTTGAGTAACAGAGAAAAGAACATACAAAGGTTCTCACTTATTCTGGAACAAGTCATATCTATCATGAAGAGTGGCAATCGGCTTTTCTATATGTAGGGCCTGGAGAATTTCCTTGTGCCATTCCCTAAAGGAGGGAATGGAATCATCCAGCCAATGCCGTAAGATAACTTGAGTGGGATAGTTACTGTTTCTTCAGAAAGGCTGCAGCATTTTCTCCTTGAATAAGTAATCTGCAGTCAAAATCAAAAATATATGGAAACAAAGTGTATCCAGTGCTGCATTTACATAGATAGTTTTGCTTATATGTAGAGATACAATGTTGACTTTTTGGAGCTCTGACATGTGGATGTCGGCCAACAAATATTGAGCTCTTTGCAGTTTTAAATCCCTTCATATATTTTTAACTTTTTTAATTTCCATACTTTTTTCTGTTCTCCCATATGGACCTTGGCCATACGAACATGCAAAACTTGCCAACAGATAAAGGCCTAGTGATCTATCAAGTCTGCTCGAATATGCAGCTAGTACCCCTTATTCTGCAGTTGCCCCTCCCTCCCACTCTCCCACCCTTGACCCTCCCTTGCCCTATCCCAGCCCCTTTGAAGCAGTCCACTGTTTTACTGGATACCACTTCCGCCGGTAACGCATTCCACCCAGCTACCACCCTCTCCATAAAAAAAGTGTCTCCTCATCTCCCACCTGAACCTTCCTCCCTCCAGTCTCATATCATGGTCCTGGGTGTCCCTCCCCTCCCTTACTTTGAACAGCCCCTCTGTACCTGTCTTGTTTATTCCTTTCATGTACTTGAAGGTTTCAATCATATACCCCCATCTCTCCTCTCCTCTAGTGAGTACATGTTCAACTCCCTCAGCCTTCTTTCTTATGGTAAGTCTCCCAGTTCCTGGGTCATCTTTATCACCCTATGCTGCACCCCCTCCAGTAACTTAATGTTAGAGATGGGCAAAGTGACCCCAATTCGCTACACAAAGTGAATCGCGAAGTGAAAGTGGATTCGTGGAGTGCCCCGCAACGCGAAGCTGAGTAATTTGCGTTATTATGGGTAATGCGAAGTCCATTGAAAACAATGACTTTGTATTACTCTGCCTTCCCAAACCACTACTCCACCAACTCTTAAGGTGAAGTACATTGAAAACAACGTACTTTGCCTCAGTTCGCCTTGTTTTTAAGCTCCGAAGGTGAATTTTGCAGTGATTCATGGGATTTCAGGTCACATGGGCTCTAGATTGTTCTGCACAGCCTCAGTTTGGGGTAATGTGTGTAGGAAGCTGTGGGAGACGGTCTGCTCTGAGAGCTCTCTGTGGTTCAGACCTTCTAAAAGCTGTTCAAAAGGCCTTTTTGAGTAATTTTTTTTGCTCAAAATTTAGTTTGATTGTAGGAAACCCTCCTGTGCTCATATCATCGAGCGTTTGTTGTTTGTGTGTGGATTTTGAATGTTAATGTACAACACTGAGTCTGTGTAGTGAGAGACAGTGAAAGTGTGCTTTGTTGGAGGGGTGTATCTGTGGTGTAGGTAGATTAACTTGGAGAAAAAGACAGTTCTTTCTATTTTGGTGATATTGTTCTTGTGTAACTGTGTTAATGTACACACAGTAATATTTTAAATCATTCTTGCCATTTTTTTGCTGATTGTTGTGGTGCAGTAGTGCATCATTTTAGTTTGTTTAAAATATGTGGTTATATTACTGAAGTTTTCAATTTGCTACGCATTACTTAGTGTGCGTGTGAGTATGTGTGTGATGTGTGTCATCAAATCAGACACCTTTTATTGTGCCGCATAATAATTTCAGCAATCTGAACCTGCTATCCACAGCAGCTGTGTGATTTTTATACTTCTTTGTGGTATCTTTATTGGTACTGGTACTAGTACTAGTGACTGTTACTGCAGCAGTGCAATGCTACTGCCCCCAGCCCACCCCAACCAGCAAAGGTATTCTTTTCCAGATTTGAATTGCTGATGGTGAGCACTGGTTAGGTATTGTGCCTTTGCGTCTGCAACTCTTCAGTGTGCAGCGCAATCTTAATCTGTCTGTACAGTTGCATCTCTTTAGGGCTCAATCTCCATCTGTAACTTAAGTCACAGTTGTTTCTTTGGCTTCCCTTCAGAGTACTGGACTGGTGTGGTGCATAATTCTGCATGGATATTGTACTCATTAATATGCATTTTTAAGTCAGTACCATCATCATGTTCATGAGTCACTCGTGATACAAATCACATTCTTCATCATCACGGTCACAAATGCAGTCACAAATCACGATTCACAATCATGTCACTCACAAATCACAACATTAATTTTTTTTACTAGTTACTTGGATGTATTGAAAGCCTGTTTTGTAGTATCTCTCCATGCTTCACCAGTCACCACCCCACCATTGTACTCATTAATGCGCGTTTTTAAGTCAGGGAGTTTTGTGCTACAGCTCAACAGGGAAGTACAGCCATGGGTATTTGCATTTCCATACAGTTCCATATTTATCTTACACTGTCGACACCGAATCGCGACCCTCATCATCACGGTCACAAATCACGATTCATGATCACATCACGAATCACAACATTAATTTTTTTACTAGTTATTTTGGATGTATAATAAGCCTGTTTTGTAGTATCTCTCCAGGCTTCACCACCCCACCATTGTACTCATTAATAAGTGTTTTTAAGTTGGGGAGTTGGACAGTGTCTACAGTACATACACAAACAGGAAAGAAGACTGACTGCACACATGCAGTTTAGCACTGTGTACTTGCACTGCTCAGTCTGCTTTTCCACAAACACTCCACGACAGAAAGTAAACATTAATGAAGCACCAAAACAGCACACGTGCACACACACACACACACACTTAACAGAAGAAAGGGGGGCCAGAATACAAAGTGTCATGCATACGGAAGACAACAAAAAAAAGGGCATAATTACATACAAGGGTCAGGGATAGTGGAGGAATACATTTTGTAACAGAGCAAGGAAGGTGTGGGGAGCACATGGTGTGAGGAAAAAAAAACTAATGTGGGATCCTATGGTGATCCAGCAGCAGTTCCAGCATGGACATAATTTGCAACTGATGTCCCTCTATGTGATCCAGCTGCTGTTCAACAGCACTCACCCTCTCATTGTTCTCCTCGACAGCACTCCAGAGAACTGCCTAGTCAGCCTGTGCTACATGCAGTTCTCTGGGGTCCAGACATTCTGCAGGCTGACCTGCTGGTGCTGGTGGTGGTGGTGGTGGCTTGGGTGCTGGTGGAGCAGCAGGTGCTACTCTGGCCCTCCTCTTCTTAGAGCCACCACCATGCACAGCTGCACCCTCTGCCACAGAAGGGCCAGCAGGTGCAGGCATGGCCCGTTCTGTGGCAGCCTGCCACTCCAACTTGTGGCGATTGAGCATATGGGTGTGCTGGCCCCCAGTCCCCAGGTGAGTCCCCTGGGGGCCTCGGCGCACCTCCACCTCACATAGGTGGCACTTGACCACGCTGCTGTCCCCCTTGACACAGTCAAAAAACTGCCAAACAATGGAGGTGCAGGGAGGACCAGACACAGGCAGGGGAAGGCCAGATGAACTGGCAGCCGGCTGGTCACGGTGCTCGGCAGGGTTGGGATCCACACCTGGGCCCGGGGGCACAGGCACATCCTGCTCCAGAGGACCTGGTGCTGGAGCTGGTGCTGGACGTAGTGGTGGTGGTGGTTCAACTGCCTCAGAGTCAGGAGGCAGTGCTGGTCCTGCTTCCCTGGGGTGGACACTTAGAATTTTCGTCGGTCCAACAGGAACTGGCGGCCATGCTCACCATGCATGCACACGATATGATGCCTACCAGTACCATGCTATCTCAGAGCTGCCCCCGCCCCAGACATTCTCTCACCCTGCTCCATCTCTCCTACTGCACTCCCTCAGTCTGAGCAATGACTACTCACACTGTCACACAACACACACACAGTCACACAGATGCAGACAGACAATTAACTGCTTATAAAGGTAAGAAAAATAAATTTACAGAAAGAACAAATTAAATAAAAAAGAGTACAGAAAAGACAAAAAATGAAGCTTTTAAAAAAGCTGTTGGGTCTAAATCAAAGTTAAAGCTCCTCCTCGCTCTGATCTCCAAGTCTCAGCAGTGACAAAACAACACATTCCTCTCTCTCTGTCTCTGTCTGCACAGGAGAAAGTGAAAGTGTCTGCTTATACGACTCACTTCCTTCCTTTTCCTGCCTGGCTTTGGCTAAAGAGCATGGCGAAGTCCATTGAAAACAACAACTTCGCTTTACTTCGTGTTGTCATTCCGTCTTAACACGAAGTGGTAATGACAAGGTGGAGTGAGCACTTTGCATTGCCCACTCCACGTAGCGGAGTGGCAACACAAAGTGCCCACTTTGTGGAGACTTCGCCGGCAGAATGCTGCATCTCTACTTAATGTCCCTCTTCAGATACGGGTGCAAATACTGCACGCAGTACTCCAGGTGCAGTCTAACTAATGATCTATACAGCCATGCTCTCCTTCAGTTGCTGCCAGCTTCTATGACCATACTGAGGGACTGACACCACCCTCAAGGTCCCCTACTTTTCATTCATAATGCAGCCAAGTATTTCCCCCATAGTGGGGAACACTAATTTGCACTAAGTCAAAGAGGGAGAGGGTGATGACAGCCTCGTTGATTTTTGTCAGCAAGGTGGAGAGTGGGATTTCATCTCTCAAGTCAATTCTCCCTTTCCATTTAATGGATCCAATGCCATCTACATGCCATGCAGCAAGGATGAGCCAATGCCAAATCTGCATTTGGTGAACATGCCGAAAATCTGATATCTTGAACACTGGAGATCTGAAGGAACTCAATTTCTCTATAGCATTTCAGTACTGTGGCATCATGATGCAGCACGTTTTAGTAGGAGCACACAATGAGCATGTCCAAGCTACTGGAAAGCCACATGACCTGCAACAGCCAATCAGCTATGCTGGGGATCAAGAATTCCTCACACTGTGCACATCTCAGGGCCATTTCCAGCTCTCTCACAGGAGAAGGACATGGCTACCGAAGGAGCTTAATATATATGACAAAGAGTGAAATTTGCTCTAAAAATGTTTGAAAACATCACAGAATCATTCACTGTCATTCTAGTTATCTACTTATCACTACATGTGACTGTAGTTTCATGCTGGCAGGCAATGCTGCATAGGATTGCACAGTATGAAGCAGCAACAAAAAGTCACACTGGGATACCATGTGCACTACGTACACTGAACCAAGCAGGAAAACAAAAAAATTAGACACTCACTACACCACTGGCTTAATGGCACTGCCAAGAACTCCTTTCTAAAAGGCAAAAAAAAAAAGGCATATTTTATTGGGTGACATTCAGGACAAAAACAGGCCCTAGCATGCCATCTGACAGGTTTCATATCCCATGGTGCTTTGTTGAAGGCACGGAGATGGGAGTTTTCCATATTGCACCCACTGTCTGTCGGGGTACTGTGGAGAGACTGGAACAGTATACCCACTGCCTGTAGTGGTAGGGCACTATAGAGGGCTCCTTTGGTGCAGGAGCAACAAACAGTACAACCACCCCCTAATTTAAGCACTACAGTGTGGGCTTTGACATCTGCTACCTGCTGTGGCACTGCAGGGACTACTGTGGAACAGAAGCCTTGACAAGGGCTAATGACATTGGGTGCAGCTTTATGGGCAAGTCTCGAGGAGCAGGAGTCCCAAACAGGATATCAGCTGCTTGGTGCTGCACAGGAGGGAGGTGATTAGATACTGGCACTGCCAGTAATACGGCATGTGGAAGTCAGCATGGATCTGCAGTGGATCCCCAGCAGCATGACCCCATATTCTGTTACGTTTGCCTGACACTGCTCTGAAAGGGATCCCATGAAGCAGGACCCTGATAATTTCATGGCTAATCAGTACTGCTGTGCTGGAGGATCCCCAATCTGTTGGCTAACCAGTGAGTAACTGAAGAGGGGCATACAGGGGACACTTACAGTTTGAAGGCCCAAATTTGTCACATCCTTTTTTGCTTGCATTTAGTTTGCTGTACCATTGCAGACTTTGTTTTGCACTTATTTTACTGCAGCCTGTGAAGTTTTTCATTATAGGACACAATT
The DNA here is from genome assembly GCA_016271365.2 of Neoceratodus forsteri. Taxonomy (NCBI): domain Eukaryota; kingdom Metazoa; phylum Chordata; order Ceratodontiformes; family Ceratodontidae; genus Neoceratodus; species Neoceratodus forsteri. Next base: position 1,545,809,165 of record CM057455.1, on the reverse strand, counting down.
TTCACAGTTGTTGACCTGAAACAAACACTGTGTGATACAGAAGTTACTATGTCAGCAGTGGTTTTAAGTAATTAAGTAATAATCTATGAGTTTGCCATCCTTTAAAAGCATTTGTTTTATGCTGCATTACCGGAGTGTACCCATTTATTACCATTTGTTTTGAGCGAAATAAGGAAAGTGTAGAGATATGTTTTTTTCACAGCATGATTTTACCCATCAAAATACACTATGTTGTATTCTTATTTACATTTTTTTCCAAATGAATTTTGGCAAGCTATACTAAGTGTTTTTAAAACAAATCTATTTCAAAAGGGGAGGCACTGATGTTGCTCTAATATATAGGGTATTGCTGTAATCAATAGAGAACATAAAAATGACAGATGTTATTCAGGTAAACTGAACTGCAAACCAATCAGATTTTGTTTGCATAACTTTTGATCACCTGCCCTATATAGAGAGAATGTTCTGCATCCTGACTGGTCTAGAAGGTGAGGAACATCATGTTTTATGTGGAGACAACCACTGGTCTGAGAATTCTTCCAACAAGCAGGATGCAGGATACCCAGATATCCATGCCTCCTAGAAATTTTTTAACAAAGAATTCTGGCAGCCATGTTTTTAAGGTAAAAATCACTTGCCAATAGTTTAAAAAAAAGAATAAATCACTTTTATTAACCATCTACCCTTACCTCCACATCACAAACGCACATTTAATAAAAAAAAAGTTAAACCCCCTTTCTTTCTTTCTTTCTTTCTTTCTTTCTTTCTTTCTTTCTTTCTTTCTTTCTTCCTTTTTTTGCCTTATTATTTGGCCTCCTAACTTGCCTACCAGCACCCCACACCTTGAATCCCCTCAACTGCTCTTCAACACTGCCATGTCACTTCCTTCTGTCAATGGGCACCAACATGACCTCCAGTTTCTTCTGTATTCCTTTGGGAAGAATTTTATCAGCCATGGGTCTCCTGTTGCAAAGTGGAGGTATTAAGCACCTTGTCTGACTTCCTCTTTGGCTAGCTTGTCTCTTCCAGGGCCTCACCTGTCCCAGAGGAGTGTCTACTAATCTTGGAGTTGCTTGGAGGGGTCCTGATGGTGTGCTGGAGGGCTGCTGGTTTGGGGGCAGTGAGGGCTATCCTCTGGCACATCAGTATGTCATTTCTGCCATTTTCCTACCACCCCTCATCCCCACATTCATGCATGCTTGTGGCTGCCAACAATGTCTGGGTACCCACACCATTAATGCCACCTCCACCATGCCCACACCAGAAGCTGCTGTAACAGTGATGCAGCAAACACCCCCCCCCATAAGAAGAGTGTCCATTGGATGCTTGTGCCCTCCATGCTGGCCATCTCTGCAGACATCCCAGCCTGGGCATGCCAATCTGTATCATTAGCATGTCAGAGCAATCCCTCTTCACTCAGCACCATGGAGCCAGCCCTTTCTTAACCTTGTTTAACAAGGCCAGTTCTCATTGTTCTTAATTGTTCTACCCCCCAATCCTTCCCACACCATGTTTTCCTGCAAACACATCAAACAGAGGAGCTAATGCTAACCCCACTGACTGCCCAGCCATTTCACTCCCATCATCTGAAGCATACATAACACCAGCTCACTCCCACAATCAGGTGTACAAACTGTCATCAGCTCAGTGTGTCACTCCAGTGATCAGGACCACTCATTCCCACAGGAGAAACAAAACAAAAACTTTTGTTCCTCCAATACCTTTTCTTTTTTTTTTAAATCACTTCTTAAGGTAATCACAAGCCATCTGTAAGAGCACCCTGCTGGAACAGCACAGCTCACCCAGAGAAACTATTTTTAACCACTTTTCAATAAACACATATCTATTTTAAATAAATACATATATTTATTTAAAAAGTAGTTTCATTTCCGGATTTTTATTTTAATGTTTTAATAATTGTTAATTCAGGGCCCCTTTTAAAAATCAATCAATCAATCAATCAATGTCTTATTTGTAAAAAGCGCAGTTCACACATGATCAAAGCGCTTGTACATAAGCAGTAAAAAACTTGAGATTAAAATATCTAATCAATATTAAAATACACATCAGTATAAATTAAAACTAATCAAGACTTGGGAAAGCAAGTTTAAATAAGGGGGTTTTAAGTTCAGATTTAAAACTCTCCATGGTCAGGCACTCTCTTATCTGATGAGGAAGAGAGTTCCACAAGGTAGGGGACACAATTCAAATGCCTGGGCACCCGAGATCTTCAAACAAACCCTGGGAATCTCTAGCAATCTCCCGTCAGCAGAACGGAGTGGGCAGAGGGGGCAGTAGGGGCAAAGATCTTGCAAGTAACATGGTCCCTGTCCATGTAGGGCCTTATAGGTCAGTACACTGAACATGAAAAAGTTTGGTAAGGCTCTCAAGGACATTGGCTGTCATGAGTTACTGCACTTCTAGGTACTGAAAGCATTTAACACAAGTGTATTTTGTCTCATTACACACCTGGGTGTGCATTAACCCATGACAACCAGCATCCTGCTGTGTCTTAGTGCTTACCTATAATGTAGGACATCTACCATTTTTGACTTCTGGTACAGTAAGTAACTTGACAGCTCAAAGACCTTGATGTGTTTTAGTTAGGATTAAAAAACTGCCCGAACAGTGTGGCCTGGATATTCAAACTGTGCCAGGCAAGGGCGCAAGGGCGCAAGCCCAGACACAGCGCAACTGGGCTGCACCAGGGCATGGACCTGGTGATATTCAATGGTGCTGCACCATGGCTCAGCACCATTGAATATGGTACTATGGGTGCATGCACTGCATGCCAGTGCAAGTGACAGAATGGGAGCAGGGGGATGCGCCAGCGCAAGTGCAGTTGAGCAAGGTGCATCACCCACTATATTTAGCATTGGGCATGCAAATGAGGCCATTATGCATGCAAGGTGCAAATGGGGCCATTTGCTTGTCATTATGGCCCCATTTGCATGTGGTGCACCAATCCTGGGTGACTTGCACCTGGCATCTTGCCAGGCTGCAGCCGGTGGGGACCGACACCCTGCAGTCCCGATCCCATTCATGGGCATCTGTAAAATGAATCCCTAGTGGTCCAGTGGAACCACCCCCAGTGCCCAATAGTGGGCATCAGTAGAGAATGTCCCTGGTGGTCCAGTGAAACCCCCTCCCACCCGCCCACTGCGGTCCCCGCCACCCAGCACCCCTAGTCAGTGGTGGGTGGCAGCAGCTCCACCGTGCCATCTGCCGACAGACTGTGTACAGTATGGTCTGTCGCCTATTGGTCCCACTGCATGGACCAATGGGCATACAGATCATGCTGTACTACCTGAAACCAGTTATGTGAATGAACGCATTCATTCACATATTGGGCCTGTGTAGTACAGTATGGTCTGCATGCCCATTGATCCATGCAGTGGACCAATAGGCTTACCAACCGTACTGTTGATGCCCGTGATCGGGTGATGTGGAGCGGTCCACTGGACCAACAGGGATTTAATTTCCAGATGCCCATGATCAGGCAATAGTGAGCGGTCCGCTGGACCACCAGGGATTTACTGTATAGATGCCCGTGATCGGGTGATGGGGTGGGGGGGCACAATGCTCCCAGGGCAGGGAGCTTGTTGACAGTGTTCGGGGTTGGTGGGTGGTCACTCATGGCTGGTGGCTGCTGCATTGCACCCTGCAATACGGCAGCTCACCTGTGGGTGGCCAGGACTTGCTCCTGGTTTTACCAGGCACATCTTTGCACCCCCCCCTCGAGTGGCACAAGGCGGGTTTGTGCCAGCATATGTGGCGCACATCCTGGGCTAATATCGGGATGTGCTGCATATGCATGGGCACGCCCCCCGCACTTGCACCGCATACACTACCGATGCGCCCTGGCACATCGGGACTTGAGCAACACAACTTTCCCCTTTGAATATCATGCCAGGGCGCATTGGTGGGTTGTGCATGGTGCAACCCTGTTACGCCATGCGCAACTCTTATGAATATCCAGGCCTGTATGTATTAGATCATGGCATATCTGAACTTTTTGCTTTCGTATGTGTCTGTGCCTATAGTATATTAATAGTTTGTGTTATAAATGACGGAAGGTAATTTTTTACAGAGTTATGCTGTACATTGGCTTGAAATTGCTATGTCATATTTTTCTCACATAGTTTACCTTTTTGAGTATTCTCTGCAATTGTTTAGCAGGCTGTATGTTCATTATAGTACAGACTAATCTGAATAAAGATTACTACTGTGAAAGCGTTGGATGCTGATTTCAGTTCAGTTTGTAATTTATAAGGACACCGCAGTGTTATATTCAGAATGGTTGAATTTTCCTAATGCTGCTTTACACCTGACTGGTGAAATAACTGTTATTTCTATATAATAACTGGTACTCAGAGCTGGCCCATTGGTGCAGCGGTTGGATTTCTGCTTGCAACGCCGGCGACCTGGGTTTGGGAATGGACTCGTGACGTCGGAGGGCCAGCCTGGGGGAGAAAGATGGAGCATCCTGAGGACTACTCTCCTTTTCCAGCGGGGAGGGAGGGGAATGCGACTGGTGCTTGATGGACTCCTGCTGGAGGCCGGGGGTACCGCAGTGACCGGCGCTAGAACGTTCAGGGGGGTGGGCAGATGCCGGATGTCATTGCACATCCCCACCCATAGAAAAACAAGGAAAAATCTCAGCTGCTGGCTGCCCTAGATGAAGCCCACCTCGGCTTCAATTAGCCTCCAGGCTGATCCTCTGACCTATCCCGTTGTTTGCGGCACTGTTGGGGGCTTGTGCCACAGCCCTGCCCCGAGGGGTAAGCCAGAGGGTATCAGAGGGTTGCAGCCAATTTGGAGGCCTGAGGTCTGTGACCGGGCTGAGGTTCCAGGTGGCTGGCGGTAGGGGAATAAAGCATAATAAATAAAAAATAATAACTGGTGCTTAGTTTTTTCTCATAGGGAAACCAGGTTGTAATTTGCCATTATAACCAGCTGGTTATAATGGTGAACACGTGCTGGGCTTTCCCTCGAAATGAGCATGCACAGCTACCGTTCCTCCTCTACTGGGTGCCGTCAGCCTTTTGCCAACACTCCACAGTTCACCGCACTAATTAAAAAAACAAACAAAGGAGCAGTTTTTTTAAAGTGTCTGGCTTAAAAAAAAAGAAAGAAAAGGTGTTTATCACAAGTCGTGGACTGCACTGAAACCTTACCGGTTCGCAGTTATCTTTATTTTATATATAAGTGTTGTGGTGAAGAAATGAGCACCAGCAATAACATAAAATAAAGGCTGGGTAGGGGGTGCAAAACTCTAATTTTACACCACCCTTTGGTGTGGGATACCTTAATAAACCCCTCAAGCTTTGCTCTCAGGGTTTATGTGGCATCCCACACCTTGTGGGGGGGGGGTACACAGCCATTATTCTCTACTATATATAATAAATCAGCATGTGCTATATTTGTGTGAGTACAGCACTTTGTTTTAATATGCATGAACAGTAGTACAGTCAGATAAAATTATTTAAAAAATCTATTCCCATGTAAATGCAGCATTCTGCTAAATAACATTAAATATACCTTTTTGACATATAGTTGGGAGAAGTGCTAAACAAAGTTCTAATATCTTGGTTTCCATTTGGAGTTCTGTGATCTCAGTACCTCAATCTAGCTAGTCCAAGTTATCATAAAAAGCAAAAAACGTTCTCTAAAGTGCTGCTCTCCTTGTAGAAGGAATTTAAGAATGCACTGTAGTCTGTCTCAGGGAAAAAAAACTTCTTTAAAATTTTAATGTTTACAGACTTACATAGATACATAGATACATAGACAGTGTCGGCAGATAAGGGCCTATGGCCCACCTAGTCTGCCCATTTGAGCTTGTAAGACTTGTGGTCTTTTACTTGTTAAAGACAGTTGATGTTTTTCTTAACTCCCCTCATTAATATCACTGTATTATGCTTGTGTGTGTCTATCCTTTGAAAGGTACAGTAGATAAACCTCTTTTTGATACATTATTTTAAGAAACATTAACTTCTGATTTTTTTGGTTTAAATGTTTAGGGACGTGTTCCATATGACATATGGGAAAATCAGTTTGTGCAGAATGGGGAGGGAAAAAAAATCACAGGCCAGATATTCAAAAAAGCACAAGGCAGAGTGCAGACATTTGCACTCTGTCTTGCAATGGCTTGGGTGGGCAAAAATGCCATTTTCAGAGGAATAGCACAGGGTGCTTTTCATCTGAATATAGTTTCGTTTTAGTTCAGTGCAAAGCCACTCAGTCCTGTCTGATAGCATCCACGAAGAATGGCTCCCACAATGGTTAATGCTGGGGCAATATTTGCAATATCTAAAAATCCTCATGCAAATGAGCCCATTGGCCATGCAAGGCATTAAGGGGGCTTTTGCATGTCCATTATGAGCTCATTTGAATGGGGTTAGAGGCCCTTCAGTGCTGAAAATTGTCTGTTCTGTAAGCTGTCCCTGGTGCTACTGGCTTCCCCCTCCCTCCGATCCCAGTTCCCCATAACAAAGTAAACATTCCCTGGCATCCAGAGGTCCCTCTCCCCATGCAATCCCCATTCCCATATACTTTAAGTAGTTCCCTGGTGTCCAGTGGACTTTTCCCCCAACCAATCCCCGGTCCCATGTACCATCCCTGTTCATTCGAAAGCCCACGCAGTATCTCACAACCCACCACACACATGGACATGGCTGGCCCTCTACAGCCATGCAACTCCAGTGACAATGCGACTTCACCAACAAATACCCAGCCCCATTTCAAATGCATATAGTGAAGCTCACCAGGGTGAAGTTCAGTGCTGCAGAATTCAGCAGTAGAGTTACTGCAGCAACCAATATAATTTCAATTTTTGTCATGCAGTAAATCTGTGACACTGCACTTCATCCTGGTGGGCTTCACTGTACTGCCTGCAGCCCCGGGCAATCCCTCCATTGATGGTAGTGGTCCCCCACCCACCCATGGCATTGAAGTCCCACACCCCATCCCCCATACTGTGCAGTCAGTACTGCACTGAACTGATGATGGGTAACACAACACCACCTCCTACCACTTCGGCCGCCTGCTGTCTGACAGTTGCAGGGCACATGCTGCTTATTTATAGGGGGCAGGGCCCTATTTCAATGTGTTTACGCAACTTGGTGTGGTGTGCTTGTGCAACTTGCTGAATAAACTTTGATGTGGCTGGTCACTTCTCTGTGTCTTGGGAATACCACCCTGTAGGAATGCCAAAGAAAAAGGAAACCTGGAGGATGGTACTGCAGGAAGGTGTCCCTTAGGCTAAATGTAGCTTATGAAAAGCCCCTGAGGAGAGAAGCAAGCCACTGGAGGAGGAGGAGGAGGAGAAGAAGATGGTGGGGCAAAGGAAATGCTTCTGAATGAAGTAGGAAGGAAGTGTTTAAATAGGTCAGGTGGGGGGCATGGCTGTTCCCTCAGTCCCTTGAACCACAGGCTTAAGCCTTTCAAGTCAATGTGTTGACACAACTTGGTATAGTGTTGGGCTTGTGCAACTTGCTGAATAAACTTTGATGTGGCAATTTTCCTCTCTGTGCCTTGGGAATACCACCCTGTAGGGATGCTGAAGGCAAGGAAACCTGGAGGAGGGTTCCACCCCAAGAGGTGCCGTGGGAAGGATTCCCTTAGGCTAATGGTACTGTAGCTTATGAAAAGCCCAAAAAGAGAGTAGGTTGGAAAGCACTGGAGAAGTAATGAGTTGGTATCAAGATTTGATCATACACATTGGTCAGCAGAGATCAGGGTAATGGTCAGAGATATCTGAAATGAGTAATGATTTTAATGTTGGTCAAATGAATTATAATGAGAGGGCATCACTTCCCAAGGAGAGAAGGAACGGCAAGGAGGGCCACCATCCATCTCCATCCAACAGTGTAACTCTTCCTAAATAACAATGGAAATCTACCTAAGTAACTTTGGGAACTACAACTAAGGTAACTAGATATTATGGTCTTTGGCACTAAGGAGAGGAAAAACCTCTTTTGAGGAAGAAACCTCTTGGGATCCAAGGCCTAGATCACCTTTCCTGCAGGCTAGGAATATTTTATTTAGTGACAGCTCTGCTGCTGCAATTTAGAAACCCAATCCAAGGGGAGGAAGATATTTCAGTTTGGTGGAAAACTCTCAAGATGCCTTTAACAGGAATGCTGAGAAGTTTTGCGAGAGTCCTCTGCAACAACAGATACTCTGAAGTGAGCGAAGGGCCCCCAAGAGGGAGGAGGAGGACAGCAACAACCACTGAGGCACTCAGTCAGCCTACTGACTAAAAACAGACCAGGGGGAAAAGCGTAGAAGGCACCACCAAACCCCGCTTTGGCTAGCTAAAGGAGCGCTCTTGGGCATGAGGACACCATCCCTCGTAGCTGAAGTCTTAAATTCTAAATCAAGCAGTGCCATCAATTGGCTGCATGGCTAAAGCTCTGCTCACAGTGAGGACATTCCCACTATGGGCCAGATGAGAAGGACCCCATCCCGAGGTTCGCATGCTCAAGACGTGGACTTTGGTGCAGAGCGAGACCATTGGCTGCAGGGCTGGCCCTGAGCCATGGAAAGTAATGGTCATGGTTGGCATGCTTCTGATTTATAAATAAGGGCATACAGTCAGCTATAAAGTGCTAAATATGAGGAGGACAGGCAAAGCCAGTGGCCATCGTTAGATATTATGTGATATGATTGACTGAGATGATTAACTGGTACGATGAACTGATATGATTGGTTGATGAGACTGATGGATAGGAATGCTTTATATGTTTGAATGATATCAGCAAAGGTAATGAAAGCAAGACAACCAATTCCATTAAGGAGGCCAAATTAATGGTGTCATAGAAGGTAGGTGATTGAGTAGTGAGAGACTGTGATGCCATTAAGCAGTCAGACGTTGCGATGCCAGAAATTAATTCAGTGTGGTTTAGCATAATTGAATCGATGAGGATTAACAGCGATTGCTATGGTTGCAGCAGAAAAAGAGAATTGATATGAGTGGCATGGATACCTTAAAAGCCCTTATGGCAGAGTTACGTTATTCGGGTAAGGAGCATTTGCAATGCAGTAATGGAATAGAATGTATTTATTTTTATTTATTGATTAAGATTTCAGATAATACCTTTGAGCCAAGGCTCTTTTACAAAGGTTTCATGTCAGAAAATGAGAACAAACACAGTCAAAAGACATATAACAAGTAAGATAATTCAAGGCAGCCAGAGGCTTTGTCTGGTAAATTAGTTAACATATATACTTCAGGTCATATGTGAATTAAATTTTAAGGAGTCAAAAGATGTGTAGTAAAGGCAATTACAGGTGGAAGAGTCTGTAGGGCAGGAGCAAGAGAAAGTTGAGGTGAGTTGTAGTACATTAGTTAGCATGTACACTTCAGGTCAGATGTAAGTTAAATTTTAGGGAGCGAAGAGCTTTGTGTAGTAAGGTCAAGTACAGGTGGAAGAGTCTGTAGGGCAGCAAAAGGAAGTTAAAGAGAAGGAGGGAGGAGAATAGAAAATAGAGCATTGTTAAAGAGTGTAGAGGGGAGGGAGGGGGAGGAGGTGAGGAAAGTACGAGTGTATGAGAGGAGATGGGCAAAAAGGGTGAAAACTGAGAGAGGTAGGAGACTTCAAAGGGAAGGCAAGGGGGGGGAGGAGGACATGGCTAGTTAAGAGAAGCAATCACAGGAGGCCCTGGCGACAAGGTGCTGATGAAGACGGCACTTGAAAGTGCCCAGTGTAGTTCTGTTGGGAACTTCTGGAGGAAGCGAGTTGTACCAGGATGAGGCTCTGGATTTGAAGGAATGCTGTCCTTCAGTAGCGTGACAGTGGGGAATGGAGAAAGTAAGACTTTCCAAGCTTCTGGTTAGGAGGGAGCCTCCATGAGGGGCCAGTAAAGTCAGGACCCCTGGTGGTAGGAGATCCAAGGTGATCTTTTTCACTAGGGTGCATGTCTGGTAAATAAGTGTGCCAGATTGTTGGAGGCAGTTTGCTTTTTTGTAGATATCACAGGTGTGTGAAAGGCAGGGGGCTGAGATCAGGAGGTGACAGGCCTTGTTGAGTGCTATGGTAATGCATCAAAGTGCAGTGTCAGTGGCAGATCCGTACATCACTAGCCCATAGTCAATTACTGAGATAACTGAGCTCTGAACAACAGTGCTTAGGGCTTCAGCTGTGAGGCAGTTCCTATGTGGGTATAGCAGTCCTATGTGGGTATTCATGATTTTAGCAATGTTATCAATGTGTTCAGAGAAAGCTAGAGTGCAGTCAAGGATCACCCCCAAATATTTAAACAGATGAACTTGCTTCAGCATTGCCACGTCCCTGTTTATGATAGCTAGACCTCTGTTTTTATGTTTGTTGTGGGTGCCATGGAACATCACTGTTTTTGGTTTTTTGTAGTTAAGGATGAGTTTATGAGATTTAAACCATGCCTTGACTTCCACAAAACTTGCTTGCAGCTGTAACTGTAGAAAGGATGGATCAGGATGGGAGGTAAAGGTAACTGCACCATCTGTGTATAGAAGGATTCTATCAGGATAGGATGTGGGGAGATTGTTTAGAAAAATTCTGAAAGGCAAGGGGCCCAAGATGGATCCTTGAGGGACTCCAGAGTGGACCAGGATGGAGGTTGAGAGGGATTCACCAATTCTAACCTGTTGGGTTTGGTTACTGAGGTAGCTTTGAAACCACCATGTGGTGTCTGTTGAGAGTCCTAAGTGAGATAATTGTTCAATCAGCAGGGAGTGGTTCACGGTGTTGAACGCCTTTGTCAAATCAATGAAGGTGGCACTGACAAGATGTTCTAGGTCCAGGGTGTTATGGATATATGAGGTGACTTTGAGGAGAGCCGTGGTGGTGCTGTGACCCTTACAAAAGCTGTGCTGCTCAGGACATTGAAGGTTGTATTTTGTAAGGTATCAGAAAGCTGGTCAGGAACTATTCTCTCCAGGGCTTTTGGGGGGGGGATAAAGATCTTTAAGCCATGTAGGCTATGAGATTAATGCATTTATGCATGGATAACTGAAAAGCCTTGTAAGCAAAAGGAGCAGCGCAAAATCATATAATTTATATTAAAGTGTGCTACTGCTTAGAGCCATAATGTCCCACTGTGACATCACAGTCCCCCACCATGGGAATAACAGGGGAGTCACAAGTTGAGCACCTTGAGTCCAAATAGCGACTGTGATGTTGATAGGGTAGAACTCCACCCCCCCCTTAAAAAAATAGAGCTAATTGAATGGCTGAAGTTTCAGTGTGGCAGAAGTCAGAATTGGACTGTGAGGTTTTGATAAAAGTATGGTTTGGTAAAATTCTGAGGCTGTAGAGTAGGCAACTGGTTAGTGATGAGGAGGCCGGGTAAAGCCAGCAGCCTCGGAAAGGTAGGAGACTATTCTGAAATAGTGAAAAATGAGCTTCAGTATCACAAACACAGGAAGTGGCAGCTAGCTGAGTAGCAGGAGCCTGAACCAGGTGCAAACAATTAAGGAGGAAGCACATGAGACAGCAGAGAAACAGAACTGTGAACTGAAGCATATGACAACAATTGCAGGAAAACTGAGGAGAATTAGGCAAGGAAGCAGGAGCTTGAGTTGAAGCATATAGGTAATAATGCAGTGACTTGAGGTTTTCCATTATCTGATGAGTAAATGGAAGCCTGAAAGCTCAGGTGCAGGATTAGTACAATACAAACAAAGGGCAACAGCCCAAAAAAGAAAAGACAAAATCCTAGAAAAAACTAAAAAAGAATAACTGCCCTACAGCCAGAATCTGTCATAGGTCTGAATAAAAAAAACAAAAACTTAAACATATGATTATAAATGAGAAGAAAAAATAGAGTTTAAAATTGTCCATACCAAGGTAAACAATAAGCTTTTTTCATATGTTAATTGTCACAGAAATGAACCTTATCAAATTAGACCCATTACTGATAATAGATTAGTAATTGAGGATAATACAGCAACTCCAAACTTATTTAATTACTTTTCTTCAGTGTTTAATCCAGGGGCTCAAACCAGTGAACAAATACACACCCCTGAAATCAATACTATCCATTTTTTCCATGGGGAAGTTGAGTATTCTACTCGGAAAATTAGAGTAAACACCTGTCCTGGATCTGATAATATCCATTCTAGGTTGCTTGTAGAAATGGCATCAGCCCTATCAGTCCCCCTGTCCATCCTTTTTAATAGGTCTTTGGTATCAGGGGAGGTACCATCTGACTGGAGAATGGCCGTTGTCATTCCTGTACATAAGAAGGGAAACAAAAGGGGTCAGTTAACAACTACAGGCCTATCAGCCTAACTTCTATATTTTGTAAAACCATGGAAAGAATTGTTAAGGATAGAATAGAGTCTGAGGCAAAATCTATAGGATTGTTTGACCAATACCAACATGGGTTTAGTACAGGATGGTCGTGCACCATCAATTTAGTCTCTTTTTATAATAATGTTAGCATCAGTCAGGATAACAACACACCAGTAGATGTAACTATGCTGGACTTTGCCAAAGCTTTCAACATTGTCTCACATGTTGAACTTATAGACAAATTCAACAAAGTATCCCATGGTAAGCTAATTGACAAATTAACATCACTAGGATTTTCCAGCTGCCTAATTAACTGGGTTAAGACTTGGCTCACAAATAGGTCACAGAGGGTAAGAATCAATGGTTCACTATCTAATTTAGGATTAGTCACTAGTGGGGTGCCCCAGGGTTCAGTCCTGGGACCTACACTATTCAGTATATTCATTGGTGATATGCAGACAGAATCGTACAATGTGCTTTCCAAATTTGCTGACAACACCAAGTTGGGAGGTAGGGTGGATATGCCGAATAGCATTACAACACTAACCTGGGACTTAAAATCTATCGAATACTGGGCAGAAATCAACTACATGTTCTTTAATGTTGACAAGTGTGTTGTTTTGCACTTTGGGAAAAAGAACCCCAGTCACACTTACCATCTTAATAACACCCATCTTAAAGTACCAAACAGCAAGCGAGACTTTGGCATCCTAGTAAATAATAAACGTTCTTCAACCGATCACTGTACAAAAGTCACCTAGACGGCTAATGGGCTATTTAAACAAATCCAATGTACCTTTGTAACCAGGACTGAACAATGCTTAATTCCCTTACACAGAGTGTACATTAGACCATATGTAGATTATGGCTGTCCCTTCTGGAACCATATCTTAAGGGTGATATAGCATGCGTTGAACAGATGCAGAAGTGGGCCATGTAAATGGTTTCATGTCTAGCCTATAAGGATTACCCCTGCAGATTTCAGGAAATGGGCCTTCACTCATTACATACTAGAAGATGTAGGGGTGATATCTTATTTCTGGATAAAACTGTAAAATCCCTGGAACTTATGTATCAGTGTGGAATTACTTATTCCCATAGACACATTGTCCCCAGTGTTACACGAGGTCCCTGCACTCTTACTGGTACCTCCAGAGGTACATCATAGACAACTAGTGCTTAGACATATGTTATACTAACATATAGAGCTATGGGCACCTATCGTACAAGAGTAGATGTCAGGACATGTATGCATATAATTGTTATGCACTTTGCTTTCTAATACACATACATTTTCTGTGTCTTTCTTACTCATAAGATGTTAGGACATCTGTGTCCTTGAAATAATTATCATATATAAGTTGGCATTGCCACCTTTTGGTGATTTGTACTACTACACTGAGTTATGTAAGACTCTGTATTCTGTACTCTTTTGTTTTACAAACTGATGACTACTACAAAATTGTATAATGTTATCTTGAACCATGGAGCCACCTCTAATTTAGCCAATAGGACTCATCTCTGTAACTAGAAATGTTTCTTTCTTACAGTAACCATAGTAATTATCATAGGTATATAATGTGAGGCACTGAGTCTTATACCTCGGAGACCCCAAGAGACACGGAGAAACCTCAAGGTATAGGGAATGCTTAGCATTGGCTCCCGGTTCATATTGGTAGGAACTGCTTAGGGCAACTGTGATTTATCCTTTTGGTAGTAATAAACAAGTTTATTACTTTTATGCAACGTGTATGTGATTTCTTGCATTCCCAATATTGCCAAGAACCTGAGAGTGAGGTTTAGACCTCCTGACAATTGGTGACCGCGTGCAGGCAATATTTGATGTTTGTAAGCTTTCACTTGTTGTTTTAGACTATTTACCTCCCAACGGGGACTGTAGGTAAACATTCCTGCGGCACCTTTCCCATTTACAGACCACTTTGTAGTCACTTGCATAGTCTGGCTGCTTTTCTTGGGTGTGGTCGATACCGACTCAACCCACTCCACAGCAGCTTTGAATTGCAAGCCTATGAAGTATACAGTATCCCGACTGTGTGTAAAGTGCTCCTGCTGTGGATCGATACACAGCACAACACCTTTTTCACAGTTTGATTTTTTGTTCCCTTCCACATAATGCCCACCACATCAAATATCTGCACAGAACTGAGACTCGATGTCTCAAATTTCCTTACCTCCCATGGAGGCTGGACTGACTTCGCATGGGATGTGAGTCACTCTGAAAACCCTATACTGGGGATTTCAACCCAGTATTGTGAAACGAGACAAACAGCCAATAAGCGGAATGCTAAAGGGCTGTTGGTCACGGCTCTCTATGCTGCTCTGGAAGCCTCCGAAGCGAGGTTTCGAACCCTTGATCTGCAGATCTTGTCTGTTTAGTAAGAGATAGGTTTGCAGGAAACAGAATGTATTTGACTGCAGCAGAATTTGGAGTCTGAACTTCAAACACTGCAAATTGAAAAGGATTCACTTTTGCATCATTCTGCCCAGGCTGGACAGCAGGAAATTTGTATGCTGAAGCAGGAGTGTGAAAGTTTGAGACAGGATAAGGGGCAGGCTTTGACTATGAATGACTTGCTAAGTAGAGCAAATGAACAGTTGAGTGATGATATGGGAGAGCTACAGGATGAGATAAACCAGGTACATAATGACCGCTGTGTACAGAGTGTTGCAGAAACAAATGCAAGATGAGGTTGATATGGATGTTGCAAATGTGAGTCATGCAGAATGTGAAGCCAAGATGGTGAAACTGCACCATCAGTGGGGGGTTCTGGCAGGCCATGTTAAGGCAATGGGAGGCGTAGCCCCTGCCTTACCCACATCATATGAAGGGGAGGTCTCAGATGATGACATTTCTCAATACAATGCCCAGTCACACCCTTACTATGGCCCAGAAACCCCACCCAGTCATCCACAACATGCCGGGTCCCCACTACACCCACACCATGTCATACATCGTCGACATCGTGACGCACATCATGGGAGACGTCATCATGGTGGACCCCATGATGGGGGGGAGCAGGCCCAGGCCTGGTCCCGATGGCACCACCGGTAGCTGTAATTAATGAGGAAGACAGGCAGGAGATAGAAACAGTGATTGAAAATGCAATAGGTAATGTACTGATTCCTGAGAGAAGCAGACGGGCCATTAAAACCCAAATTAGGCAGCTTCTACAAGAGGCTGGCACTCAAGAAGGCATAGTTCATACTGTGGCCGAGGCCACAGCCCGGGCCACCCTGGACGCGCCCGAGGTAACCTACTCCAGCCTGATCAGCCCAATAAGCCCCTAAAAATGGCCTACTCTGTTCAGCAAATAGCTGACAGCATTGGCCAGATGAGCCCGTCTGACAACCTCAGCTGCCACTTAGAACAGGTGCGTTCCAAATGTGAGATGCTTAGCCTCACCACAGAATATCATGTCCAAATACTATGCCAGACCATCGAGCCTGGATTGTGGGTCAAACTCCCCGATGCCATCCGCCAGAACGGTAATACCACCTTTGAGGTTGCAGCTGAACTCATTTCTGCACACAGCCCAGGTGTTATAGGAGTGATGCTTGCATACCCTGTAAAACAGAATGCAAAGGAGGGTCCAGTGACTTATCACCAGAGACTCTGTATGGCCTACCAAGTGGGAAAACACCTTGCACAACAAGCTGCAGATGTGGATCTTATTGAGTATAAGACCCTGTTCCTTAGGAACATGATCCCTGCAGTGAGATAGAAGGTAGAGCCAACCACTTACCCCTCCATGGAGAGGTTTGCTGACATCCTTCAGAAAACCGAGAGAGTTTACCAACTCTACATCCATGATCTGGGCTCCAGTTCCAAGAAAGTAGCCGCCGTGGAGCCTACTCAAGAGGCCACAACGCACTACACGGTGGAGGTGGAGGGACAGGCCCAACACAAACAGCCCCTTCCTGGGGACAATCAACACCCCAGCAGGCCCAACAACAACAACAACCACAGCAGCAACAGCAGCAGTGGGGTGGGAACCGGAATTATCATAAGAATAAGAAACACAAGAATCACAAAGGTAAACAACAACAAAGACCAGGCCCTTCATATAAGGAGATAGCCGAAGAAAATCGGAAGTTTAGAGAACTCCTGGGGCAAGTGCATTCTATAGCAGATGCTGTTCCTGCTCAGTCCCTTGCAGCCATACAACCAGGAATCCAGGCCACAACAGGCCTTGGCAATACCAGAAGTACAGGCTGTCAGGCCCATACAGGCCTGAACCCAGAAGCAGCTCCCTATATAGCATCAGTGCAGTATGGTCAAGTGGTTCAAAGGAGCCAGGCCCAACCTCTCCATTCTTCCTCCAATACAGATTGACAATTACAGGCCCCAGTCTGGATTGTAAACATGCTGGTCTTGGATACTAACAGAAGGCCCTGCACTGAGGCCGAGATCGGGGGCCGCCTACTTACAGTGTTACTGGATACAAGCGCGGCTATGTCTGTATTACATGATGACCACCCGGACACATCTCCTTGGTCCACCAGATGGAGGACCAACATGTCAGGAGTAGATGGCACTAGGTTACCTGCATACCACTCTCAGCCTCTACCTGTAGAGTTGGGCCACTTAAAGGCCACACACACCTTCCAACTGATGGTATTGCATGATCATCCTAGTATCATTGGAATTGACTTTCTTGCACCACACGGCTGTGTGGTGGACCTAGCTAACATGCTATTGATACAGATTCAGGGGCAATACCACACCATCTTGATCCCTGACTCACACATTGTGGCAACAATATCTGCCAATAACAAAGAGTATGATGTCATAGATTTGTTCAAGAACCATGAGCTTTTCCCTAAGCTCCTCCCCATTCTGAAATGGCATCTGGAAGCGTTTGCTATCAACAAGCATGACTGTGGCAGAATGCACACTGTCATCGAAGTGCCAGGCCCAGCACATGAGAGGCAAAGGCAACATCTTTTCCCATCTGAGGCCTTGCCTCCTCTTAGGGAAACAATAAAATCACTCCTCAACCAAGGGGTAATCAGAACATGTGTTTCTACTGCCAACTCCCCAGTGTGGCCTGTGAAAAAACCTACAGGTGCCTGGAGAATTACTATTGACTACAGAAAACTGAACCAGGTCACCCCCAGTTGTGCTCCAACTGTGGCCTCTGCACATGATGTGCTAAGACTTTTGACCCCTGACCTCAAGTGGTTCAGTGCCCTGGATATCTCCAATGGTTTCTGGTCACTGCCATTGGCCCCCAAAAGTCAATATAAGTTTGCCTTCACCTTTGAAGGTAGACAGTACACGTAGACCTGCTTACCACAGGGATTCCATAACAGTCCGTCCCTGTTCCATCTGCACATGATGGACACCCTTGAGGGTTTCTCTACTCCCCAGTGTCTCTTGCAGTATGTAGATGACCTGGTGTTGGCAACTGCCACACAGAAACAACACTTGGATCTCTTGGATGAACTGCTGACTCTCATCCAGAGAGCAGGCCTTAAATGCAACCCAGCCAAAGTACAACTGTGTCACAAAGAGGTACTCTTTCTGGGCCTAAAACTAACTAATCAAGGCCATAGCCCTACCTGGAAGAAGATACAAGGATTGCAAGACTTGCCATTGCCCACTAGCGTGGCAACTCTTAGAAGGTTTCTAGGTATGGTAAACTATTCTAGAGATTTTATCTGTGATTTTGCTCAAAAGGCTGCTCCTCTGTATGAACTACTTAAGAAGGACGTTCCTTGGATCTGGGGACCAATACACACCCAGGCTGTGACATCACTGAAACAGGCCCTGGCCCTGGCTCCAGCTCTGGTCAACCCCAATCCAACATTACCATTCCATCTGGAATGTGCCACCTCTGACATTGCTGTGTCAGCAGTGTTGGCCCAGAAGGTTCATGGTACTTTGAGACCCATTGCATATGCATCACAGCTCTTGATCCCAGTGGAACAGAAGTACAGCCTTTGTGAAAGGAACCTTCTGGACACCTACTGGGCTGTCAAGCACTTTTTGTGTATTATTGGGTATTCTCCACTCATTATTAACACCAACCATACCCCAACTACCTTTCTGCTATCAGACAGAGTGAAGGATGGGTCAGTCTCCAACACCAGACTGACACACTGGTCACTTCTTCTCCAGGATAGAGACATACAGGTACACCCAACCAAAATTCCATTCATGCTGGCTCATGGACTTCTTTTCCAATGAGAATCCCATGACTGTACACTGCAACCACCTGATCTTCCAGATCCAGGTCCTTTCCTCCCTGCCACACCACAAATACTTGACAGCACCTCTTTGTGTCATATTTTTACAGATGGTTCAGCTTTCTACTATCAGGGAGAACAAATTGCGGGGATGGGTATCTTAGTGATCTACCCCATGGTAACACTGTTAAAATCTATAAGCGTTGCAGTGTAGCATCATCACAGTATGCAGAGATGGCAGCGGTGGCCTGTGCCCTCGAGTTTATCCAGCATGGAACTGAGGATACCATCATATTTACAGACTCTAACTGGGTTTGTTGTTCTCTTACAGAATTCCTTCCTTTCTGGCAGAAGAACTCCTTCCTCTCTTCTGATGGCTGTCCAGTGAAGTACAAAGAACTGGTAATATACATCCACTCACTGGGACAGAGGTTTGCACACAAACTCTATGTACATAAAGTCAAGGCTCATTCCCTACATGTTTGTTTGTTTGTTTGTTTATTCACTTAACGGGTAAGCACACTGGAAACAAGTTCCTTTTACAGGTGCGACCCACATATATTGCATACAGACAATACATAATCAAACATACATATACAATGCAGCAAATTGCAGACAAAAATGTCTTTGTTACGTATAAAATTCATAAAAAAAAATTCATAAAAAACAGTTACAATTAAATTGAGATTCGAAATACATCCTTAATGCATCGGCAAACTTTTTGACAGAACACAACCACCTAATATCTTGAGGAATTTCATTCCAAATGAATGGAGCAATATAAGCAAAGGATCTTTGTCCACTTTTAGATTTCATAAAGGAATCTCAAGAAACCTACTGTCTGACCTATGTCTAGAATAATGACCATCAATATATGGTCTCAAAACTTTGAAATACTATGTGGAATTCCAGAGTCCATAACTTTATATATGAACTTGGCCACACAGTATTGGAAATTTAATGAAACCGTAACCAGCCCATTTCTTTCAAAATCACACAATGATGAGATGACTTAGAACAATTTAAAGCAAACTTAGCTATCAAGTGAAGTAAAGTGGATTTCTTTGAAATCACTGTCCATGAAAGCAGTGTCAGTAATCATAGTTGCATAGTTCACAATAGGAAGTAAGCAGCAATTTGAAATAACCAGCCTAGACTCAGGAATAAGAAATGAACAGATTCTGTACAAAGAACCTAATCTACAATGTATTCTTGAGGTAACCCTCAAAAATGAGATTCATAACTTAGATGAGAATCTAGTAATACCCCAAGATATTGAAATGTATCAACATAGTCAAACAGTAATCCATCAAGAGATTTAACTTCCAAAGTACCAACCTCAGATCTCAGTCTAGGTGGGGTACCAAAACCATCACCTTTGTCTTAGATTTGTTTAAGAGTAATTTACAGGCCATAAGTGAAGACTGAAATTGCACATTTCCTCTGTTAAAGAAACACCTAGATCTCCAAATGACAAACCCTGCATGATAAATTACTGCATCGTCAGCGTAAAGTGTTAGAGAAGCATTATTAATCACACTTACTAGTTGATCAAAAACAAAGAAAACAAAAGTGGCCCCAAAATAGAACCTTGTGGAACCCCACACTTAACCATTACAGAGTCTGATACAGCACCCCTATATTTAACCCTTTGAAACCTATTTGTTAAATAATCCTCGTCCAGTCCAAGAAAGACTCCCAACTCCCAATGACCCAAGTCTAGAAATCAACAATTGGTGATCAACTGAGTCGAATGCCTTGGTCAAGTCCACGAACACGGCACTCGCCAGACACCCTTTATCCATGCCATTAAGTACCGCGCTCGTGAACTCCGACCAAGGCAGTCTCAGTACTCCTTCCCTTTCTAAAACCATGTTGGTTCTGAGACAATAATCCAAAGCGATCCACATACCCAATCAACTGATTATAAACTATTCTTTCCTGAACTTTAGCTAAAGCAGACAAGATAGAAATAGGTCTATAGTTACAAAACTCATATTGTGAACCAGATTTAAATATAGGAGTGATCAAAGTATGTTTCCATATATTAGGTATAGTACCTGTAACAAAAGACAAGTTGAAAATAATACTAACTGGAAGTGCTATAACCGAGGCAGCATCCGCCAATAAACTAGGACATAAGCCATCAGAACCAGCTGAGCTGTCCCTCTTAATACAATGCAACAACTTCTCTACCTCCTTCGGAGTAGTAGTCCTTAAGTACAGTTTAGGATTAACAGTAAAATCTTCAGTCAATCCCAAGTAGTTCACCTTGGACTGGTCACTAAAGGAATCAGGTAATGCAGTAAATTTCAAATTAAACTCGTTAGCTATCTTCAGTGGACAAGACAACAAGTCACCATTCAACCTCATTGAACCTGGTTGACAAACATTAGGCCTTATGAAATTATTAATTGTTTTCCAAAAAGTAGTAGCGTTAGATAACCCTTCACATTGTTTATGACGAATATAGTCTGTTTTAGCCTTCCTTATCTTAGCCTTACATTGGTTCCTTAAAGTCCTATACGCATGATAACCAGAAGCAGAATGGTTCATTTTATACGTTTTCCAGGCCTTGTCTCGTTGTCTCATAAGTTTAATCAAAGGAGGTGTTAACCACCCATAAGTTTTCCCTCGGACCCTTCTTTTAACAAGGGGAGCTAACTGGTCCAAAACATGTGTAAACTCAGTAATGAAAAAATGCAATGCAGAATCCACATCAGGGATAGAATATAAAAAAGACCAATCTATTTTACCCAACTCTGTACAAAAAGAATGTACATCAAATTTAGAAAAAGATCTCGAAATCCTTATAATTGGCTTAGACTTCTTCAGTCCCCCATACTTCCAAATACAGAAGACTGGATGATGATCACTTAACGAATCAGAGGTCAAACCACATTTTATTATATTAATAGGTCTATTTGTTAATATCCAGTCCAACAATGTGTGATTTCCTGATCTATTATTGTGTCGAGTGGGCAAAGTAATAATCTGTTGTAAACCAGACTGAGACAAGACCGTATTTAACTTTGTTATATCTGAACCCATCCAATTTAAATTAAAATCCCCAGTAGTATTAACTCTCGTAGAAACCCCAGTATTCAAAGCATTTACAAGTTCTTGTAAGCCTGATTTGCTACCATTAGGTGGAAGATATACACAACAAATAGTTAATTTTTGACAAATCCCAACAATAACTGAATAGTAATATGTTCACAATATTCCAAATTACTGTTAAATATAGTGGTCTCATTTACCATTAAATATTCCTTAACATAAAACAAAACCCCACCCCCTCTACCAGTGACACGATCCTTTCTAAAAAGTTTATAAGCAGGTATACAAAGTTCAGTATCAAGAACAGGTAAGGTTAACCAGGTTTCAGTCAGTGCCAGAACATCCGGATTATATAAACTAATCCATGACTCCACCTCATGAAATTTAGATGTTAAGCTTAATACATTAAAATGCATAATTTTGAGGCCATTCCCTACATCACCCCTACCATGCCTTCAATGACACAGCAGACACCCTTGCCAAGGAAGGGGCCCGAGGGGGGACACATGGATGATGGGCCATCCAGAGACCAATGCGGCCGTACACATTGCAGCAGTCAGGAAGAAACCTGAACCCTTTTCCCCTTTGGATCTCTCAGCAGCCCAACACGCTGATACTGAACTCAAAGAAGTGTTCAGATTCCTTAACAAAGGTACCGAAGAAAAACGTCCCACACATAACCCCTACCAAAGACATAAAGGTAAGTTACACTTGTCGCCAGATGACAAGCTCATCTGGTACCAACCAGATAATTCCACCACAAAGTTGTGGGTGGTTCCCAGACATCTTAGGTCCAAATTCTTGCACCAAGTGCATGATACATCTACTGGTGGACACCACGGAGTAGAAAATACCCTCCAGAGGCTCAAGACCACCGCCTGGCGGCCTGGTGTCACCAAAGATGTCAAACAGTAAATAGATATTTGCTTGGTTTGTGCACAAAACAACCCCATCCCCACCAAAAGAAATGCAAAACTCCTACCACAAAGAACTCTGGCCCTTGGCATGCCATACAGATTGATTTTATTGGTCCCCTGACCTACACCAACAGAAACAACAAGTATGCTCTTGTGGTAACTGATCTTTTCTCTAAGTGGGTCGAAGCTTTCCCCACTAAGGCATGCACTGCTAAAACCACTGCCAAAATCCTGGTTGAACATATTTTCTCCAGGTGGGGTCTACCTCTTAAGGTAGACTCAGATAATGGAACCAGTTTTACAGGTGAGTTGATGAAAGAATCCCTTGAGCTCCTCAGAGTTCAACAGAAGTTCCACATACCTTACCACCCCCAATCTTCAGGTCTAGTAGAAAGAGCCAACAGACGGATTAAGCAAATGCTTTCCAAATTTATTGAGAACAATCCCAAAACCTGGGATTCCCTATTGCTGTTACTCCTTATGGCAATTAGGGGCACACCCTCAGCCAATACCCAGTTGACACCCTTCGAGGTGATGACTGGAAGACAGATGAGATTACCTGAACACATGTTGTTTGACCTGCACACCCCATGGCAGACCGTGTGCCTGTGGACCAATATGTGGAAAAACTCAGACAAGACCTCATACACACACACTTGTATGCCGCCAATTGCATGGGCAAGGCCCAGCAACAGTCCAATATACAGTTCAACAAACATGCACAAGAAGTGGATTGGCAGGTTGGAGATCAGTTAATGGTACTCCGATTTGCACATCCCACACACTCCTTCTCTAATAAATGGGAAGGCCTTTACTCCATTGTCTACAAGCTCAGTCCAGCAGTCTATCAAGTTAGACTCCTACACAACAACAAATTGACTGACAAGTGGTTACATGCAAACTAACTGAAACTGTATAAAGGAGCATAATTACTTTTCCTCACCCCGTTGGGGGGATAGTACTAACCTACTAATGTTTGATTTTGATTTATGTATATACTGACAAGATGGCTATCTTGTTCCATATTCTCCTCATCTCAGGAGTTATCCCCTGCATCCAAGGCATGGTACCAAACCTCCTATCACACCTTGATCATCCAGCATCTGCTCCGGAGGGTGTATCCATCATAGAAACATAGAAACATAGACTTTGACGGCAGATAAGGACCACTTGGTCCACCCAGTCTGCCCATTTCCCTACCTACTGGATAAGCTGCAGAGTCTAGTTAACCAACAGCCTACTTCCTGCCACCCCCCACTACAATTGCCTTGTGTCTGTCCCATGCATGTTCAAATTCCCCCACTGTTTTAGCCCCAACAACCTCCCCAGGAAGGCAGTTCCATGCATCCACCACTATCTCTGTGAAAAAAGATTTCCTCACATTACCCCAGAGCCGTCCCCCCTCTAGCTTTAAATTGTGTCCCCTTGTTCTTACACATCCCTTTTTCTGAAAGATGCTACCCTCCTGGATGGCTGCTGAAATTTGTTTTTTGTTTTAACCACCAAATGAAATGTATAGGAAAGTTGTTGCTTGTGTATACCTAAATGTGACCTTGCTTCTAGTGTGAAATCTGTCCTTATTACCTAATTTCTGTCTTGCTCACACGCATCCACACCTCAGGTACACTTAGCCGTTGCTGAATCTACTCCCGCTGCCTCTGCGACTCCCCCCCCCACCATCGCCCCCCACTACCTAGTCTCCTCTTTGTGTTTTAATTACCCTCCGCTCCTGGCCGACCTGGCTGCTATCCTCAAGCGTTTCTTTTGTTAAAGCTTAAATGATTCCCCCACCCCCTGTAATTATCCTGCCTCCTGCCACCCGCCCTCGTCCCACCGATTGCCTGGGACACTATTTAAGTGCTGTTTTTTTCTCATCCCTTTCCCTTAGGCTCTGGCGCCTGGGTGGCACTCGCTCTCCAGACAGCATTCCTGAGGACCGCCACCACAAGTTCCGACCAACCCCCGAGGCTTCCTCACCCGGATCCGAGCCTCCTTGGCCAGGTAGATGCTTAAGGTACGACCGCTGATCTCTGCTCCAGCCGCCTGAAAAGGCGATTGCTGATTGGCTGCTTACAGTCCTAGGCGGCCCCCGATTGGACTGCTTGCCATCCAGCTGGGTGCCGATTGGTGCGCCTTTTCCATTGACTTTTGCTGGGACTTGTGGACTGTTTCTCGGCCGCTCTCCTTGCTGGGGGAAGTAAGGGAGTGTGTGTTCTAGGGGTATTTTTCTCCCACCCCCACCACCCCCTCCCAGGCCTCCTTTAAATACAGTGTAGCTCCACCCACTCTCTACCTAAAGAGCCCTTACTGGTTAATCTCGTCAAGTGGGAGGTGGCTGTATCTGGGCTCCCTGCAGTGATCTGTTTCCCTCTATCTCTTTCCTGATCATTAGGCACAGATAGTGCTTAACCCCACAGTGGTTTATGCTGGCTCCTCAGCTCAACAGTGACCCAAGAATAGCTGCTCTGCCGACCTTCTGCGGCTACGTATACCACAGCCCTCAACTTCTACACAAAATGGCTTGCCTTATCTTTATACTCCTAATATTGGGAAGGTGCACGATGTACACAACAGTACCCTATCCTAAGCCAGAGGCCACTGCAGTCTGGGAATACACAGTCATAGTCCCCGCTGCATCACCATATTGTTTCCCTACCCATAATCTGCCTCGCTCCTGCTCTTATCGCCACCCGCATTCCCTGGCCCTACTGCCCTCACCTATGTCTCTCCGTGCACTCCCCCTGCTAGCCTCAAACACCCAGGCCAGCATCATCTATGCCCTAGTCATGTATACCAATATGAAAGAACACCACACAAGAACCCAAACAAAAAGAACCCATTTCCACCTGACAAAATTCCTCAAAAAACTGCTTTTAATTCTCCTCTTTTGCTCTGGCAATGTCGAACTAAATCCAGGCCCCCCAAGTCAAATCACTTCTCCACCAGAGTTTGCAGCTGCTCCTGGGATGAAACTGATGATGGTCAACATCCTAAGCCTTATCAAAAAATTTGACCAGTTTCAAGTATGGGCAGCCCACACTGACCCAGACCTGATTATTATTACAGAGTCATGGCTGAAAAAGACCAACAATGATCCACAAATTACAATTCCGGGTTTCAAACTTTTTAGAGCGGACAGAGAAATAAGGGTGGGGGGTCGCTATATACCCCAAATCCAAATACAACATTAGCAGCATCTCCTGCAAAACTAAGCCCAAGGAATATGAAATCATCACGCTCAAACTACACCTCCCATCCACTGAATGCATCACAATTATAGGTGGCTATAGACCCCTGACAGGTGGCACAGAAATTATTAACGTGCTAAAATCCCTAACGATGGCTGCCAATATGGAAACAATAATCCTAGGGGACTTTAATATGGACTAGTTAACAACTAAGTCCCACCCCCTAAAAACCATCTGCGATGAGCTAGGTCTTATGCAAATAGTAGCAGAACCCACAAGAATAAATGCCTCCAACCCAGCCAACAGTTCTCTCTTAGATATTATCCTAACTTTCCCACCCCCACAAAATCTCACATCATGCGGTTTTCCACAATGATATGAGTGGTCACAATATCATTGTCTGCACAAGATCCCAAATCAAAACCAGGAGTCCCCCTAATTTCAGAATCAAACGCTCATTCCGTAAATTCAATCCACTAAATTTCCTAACTGACCTAGCTGCGACCAGGTGGCAAGGTCTATACCTGGCCAAATCCGCAGATACCGCAGTCGCTGTTCCAAATGACATACTGACAACTCTAATCAACAAGCATGCTCCCCTCGTTAAAATGAGGGTGTGGAAAATCATCCCCCCGTGGTTTACCCAAGAGCTCAAATCTGCACTTACCATCAGAGACAAACTATGGGCTAGGGCCCGGCTCACAAAGAACCCAGCAGACTGGCAGGCATTTAGAACTGCCAGAAATGCTTGTGGTTAAAAGTGTATGGACTACTAAAGCAAATTTCTATATCTCCACACTGGAGCAGGCTAAAGGGAACTCACAAAAAATCTGGAAGACATTAAAATCTATTGAAGCCATCATGGCTGCTCCTTCCCTTCCCACCAAGATTCTGGCCAAGGATGGGATAGTTGAAAATAAACTGCAAATCCTAGAAGAACTTAACCTCCACTTTGCCACAGCCGGATTGGCATTTGACTCCTCCCCTTATGCTATCCAAACAAATGGCCACACCAGACCAGATGCTACGCATGCTACCCCAACTCAACCCTTCCAGTTGTGTCAGACTAGCTATAAAGAAGTCGAAGACTTAATCCTTAACCTAGACACCAAGAAAAGTGCAGGGGCCGATGGCCTGGAGTCATTCTTCATACAGCTAGGCTATGCCCAGCTCACAGCTCCAATCCTTCACATATTCAACCTCTCTATTACCACAGCCACTGTTCCATCATGCTGGAAATCTGCCCATGTTCTCCCACTCTTTAAATCAGGAGACCCCTGTGACCTGAACAATTACCAACCTATCTCCATCTTGCCTGTACTATCCAAAGTGTTGGAAAAACTCATATATAACCAACTAAATAAACACCTTGAAACACACTTTCTACTAAACCCGGGCACAATCTGGTTTCAGGTCGAAGCATAGTACAATCACAGCCTTGACTAAAGTCTCTAATGACTGGATCCGTGCAATGGACTCCAAGAAAGTCACGGGTGCGGTCTTTCTAGATCTTAGCAAGGCCTTCGACACTGTAGACCATCACCTTCTAATCGATTGTCTTGCACACATAGGTGCCACCCCAACCACCTTACAGTGGTTTACCAGTTATCTTATGGAAAGGATTCAAAAAGTCAAAGCCGATGGCCTACTTTCTGCCCCACTTTCAATCACCAGAGGAGTCCCTCAAGGCTCCATACTGGGACCAATCCTTTTCTCCCTCTACATTAACAACCTTGACTCCCACATAAAGACATCCAGCATACACTTCTTTGCGGACGATACGGTACTATACACATCAGACTCGTCCCTATCTAAAGTCAGGGAAATGCTCCAAGCTGACTTCTGTCAGCTAGAAAGCAACCTCATGAATGCTAAGTTGCTCCTAAATGCCAAAAAAAACTAAAACTATGATTTTCTCGAGACTTGCGTCGGCTGACCCATTACCGTTCTCAACTAAAAACTTTGTGGAAACCTCGCTAGGTGAACCCATGGAAGTCGTGGATAAATTCAAATACCTAGGTATGTGGATAGACAATAAGCTCTCCTTCTAGGACCACATCGAGGATCTTTTAAGGAGACTTAAAACACGTCTGGGTTTCTTCTACAGAAATAGGGCCCTCTTTTCTCTAGCAATCCGTAAAAGACTGGTCCAAGCAACTTTCCTTCCCCTGCTTGATTACGGAGACATTATCTATATATCCTCCCCTACCCTGAACCTAGCAAAACTAGACATACTATACTGCCATGCTATCTGCTTTATTACCAACTCGGTGTATAGGACCCACCACTGTGATCTTTATACAGCAGTTGGTTGGTCATCCCTGACCACCAGATGTCTTCTCCATGCTGGCATGTGGACCCTCAAACTGCCAGCATATTTGACGTCACTTATAAATATCTCACACAGCACCTACTCCTTAAAGAAATCCAACCTTGTCTTACTAGATGTGCCCATGACACGAACTGTAGCCAGACAAAGGGCTGTCTCATACTCTCTACCAAAGATTTGGAATCAACTACAACCCATACTGAAGCTAGCCAGTATTATATCAACTAACTCCTTCAAAACATTAGCATTCTCCAAAATAAAAGACATATGTAGATGCAACTAGACCTCAATGCCTAATCAGCTCCACAATTATTCACTGGCCCTCCATGGTATAAATCAAAAGTTCTACATAATATAAGACTAGGCCAACTCTGAATTGTACAGCTTTGTAGTACAAAAATGCCCACTATATATACCTCCTAAATGTATATAATTATCCACCTTTTGTCCTTCACTGTATATCTCCTAACAATGTATTTATGTATCGTATATGCTGATGACTCAGGACCTCCTTGTGAATGAGCTTGCTCAATGGAGTCTTTCCTGCAATAAACTTGAACTTGTTGATTCCCTTGAGGTACCTGAACATTTCTATCATGTCCCCCCTGTCCCTCCTTTCAACAAGGGTATACATATTCAGCTCTCTCAGTCTCTCTTCATATGATTTCTGATGCAGACCCTGCACCATTTTAGTTGCCCTCCTCTGGACTGCTTCCATCCTGTCTATGTCCTTGCGTAAATGAGGTCTCCAAAACTGCACACAGTACTCCAGATGGGGTCTCACCAACTGTCTGTACAGAGGGATAACCACTTCCCTTTTTCTACTTGTGATGCCCTTCCTATGCATCCCAGTATCCCCCTGGCTCTCCTTACTGACTTCTCACATTGCTTACCCACCTTTAGATCATCTGATTTGACTACCCCCAAGTCCCATTCCATTTTTGTTGTTGTTAGTACCTCCCCTGCTATTGTGTACTCTTCTCCTGGGTTTTTGTTTCCCAGGTGCATTACTTTGCACTTCTTTGCATTGAATCTAAGTTGCCATATATCTGACCATTCCTCCAACCTTGCCAAGTCCTTTCTCATCCTTTCTACCCCCCCTTGTGTATCAAGTCTGTTACAGATCTTTGTATCATCTGCAAAGAGGCATACCTTTCCCTCCAGTCCCTCTGCAATGTCACCTATAAAGATGTTAAAGAGGACTGGACCCAGTACTGAGCCCTGAGGTACTCCACTAGTGATCCCCCTTTCTTCAGAATGTGCTCCACTCACTATTACCTTCTGTGTCCTGTTGTGCAGCCAGTTTGCAACCCAGGCTACCACCCTGGGACCCACTCCCAAGCTGACTAACTTGATTATTAATCTTTTGTGCGGGACTGTGTCAAATGCCTTGCTAAAGTCTAGGTAGACCATATCCATAGCCCCTCCCTGGTCTATTACTTTGGTCACCCAGTCAAAGAAATCTATTAGATTCATCTGACATGGCCTTCCTGCTATAAATCCATGCTGCTTTGGGTCCTGTGCCCCGCTGGCCTCTAGGTACTCAACAATTCTTTCTTTCAGAAGTGATTCCATCATTTTCCCTACCACTGAGGTCAAATTTACAGGTCTGTAGTTTCCTGTTTGTGCCTTGCTCCCACTTTTGTGAAGGGGAATCACATCTGCCCTCCTCCACTCCTCAGGTACCACCCCATCCTCCCATGATTTGTTAAAATGTGTGGTCAGTGGTGTCACATAGTTTGATTACTGTCCAGGAAGGTTCCGATGCTTACCTCACTGCCTCGGTTGTTGCTCCTGATAAATCTACCCTACAAATTGAGTGGTAAACCCCATCACAAGGACAAATTCTCCCTGTGGCCAAACTCTCCAGGGGAACTTTCCAGGGTTGGCTTAATGCTAAATTATCCCCAAATGGTTCTCTGTCCTTGCTACAGACTGCTCTTAGACATTCTGGTTTATACAATATTACTGCTTTAATTGATCCTTCATATTGTAATTCTTTGTCTAAGGACTCTGTTCAAAAATTTTGTGCTATACACAACATGGCCTCTGCTGCCATGTATCTTTCTGTTTTACCACCCACTGACAAACAGCTTTTAGAATGTTCAAAGTACAACCCTGGTCCCCATAGAGGTCTAACAGCTACTGCTCTACCTGGTACACTAATTAATAATTTACAATTTATGCATATACCTGTTTTGTTTAATCTAACTTACTAGAATATGAAAGAATTTGGTATGTGTCACAATATTAACACTTCAGAATTTTATAGTACATTACTGCTTGATAGTTTAGCAGCATTTCAGACTCGTACTCTAGACCTTATTGCCGGGGTACATACCACTGAACATAGAGGCAACTTCAGGAAAAAAAACAATCCTGATGATCAAAGTCATAAACATAATACACTTGAAGTTGACAGTTCTGATGTCACTGGAGCAACAGGCACTGTCACAGGTCTCTTTGGTACAGCTATGTCTATCTGGAACAAGGCAGACATTGCTGCTATCAAATCTCATTCAGCTAAATTTCAGACTGGTTTGGTAAATAATATACTACCCCCATTATTGCATGGTGTGGATGGCCTTAGTCAGGAAGAAAGATACACTGTTTACAATATGCATGACCTTGCTAAGGCATTTACTGATTCCAAAGAGAAGATTAATGCACTTATTGCACAGAACAACAAAGAAGCAGATTATTGTTAAAAAGTTAGTCCTTAAACATTGGATGGATCAATTAACCATTTCCTATAGTGAATGGTTAAATAATATTTCAGTGTTTTTTTAGAACAGAACACTTAATTGCAGGATTTCATAACAATATGGCTGGTTTTGATAAGAAATGGGGTAAGCTTTATGCGTTATATTTAAAATAAAGGTGTTGTTAATTGGAGCTAATGGGGTAGCCAGG
This sequence comes from Neoceratodus forsteri, assembly GCA_016271365.2. Classification (NCBI taxonomy): domain Eukaryota; kingdom Metazoa; phylum Chordata; order Ceratodontiformes; family Ceratodontidae; genus Neoceratodus; species Neoceratodus forsteri. Next base: position 1,545,778,273 of record CM057455.1, on the reverse strand, counting down.
GGCTTTTGTCAATTTGGCTGGTCTCTTTCTCCTCTGTCACTCAGTGTTGGCACACCCTGGGGAAGGGTGGGTTTCGGGGAGGGTGGTGGGGGGCTCCTTTGGTTCATGTACTACTAAAGTCTGTTGTGTTCTTCTGCTGTATTTATGTATTCTATTTCTCATGTATGTGTAATAAGCCCCTTGGTTTTGTAATTAATGATATAATAAAATTTCTTAAATTTAAAAAAAAAAAGAAGCAGATCAACAATACATTGCTAGAGAAATTCTATTCTCAGCCTATGGCTCCTACATTATTACTACCATCAATAACCTCTTCCGTGATCTAGAATCTGAAAGAATCCCTGATATCATACATGACAGACGTATTTCAAAATGGTATTGTCCACGATGTAAAACCCCTGGCTGTATTGCTATGTGTATGCAACAATCTCTCACTATTCCTCTTTCCACAGCTAGAAATTTGGGTTTTGTGACCAGACACCCTAACACTGGTCCCTGTTTTACTTCTAAGAAATGTTCTATCAAAGATGCAATGTTTGTTTCTTTTACTGTCTCTTTACCACACTTTGATCCCACTACAGCTTTGTTCAACAAGCTGGCCTCAGTTCATTCCATCAGGCACCTTGATGATGACATCTACAGAGAACACCTGGACTTGCCTCCTCTGCTGGTCTTCCATCCTTTCCTGGATGCCTGGGTCACTCCGCACACAGACTGCTGTGTGAAGAAACAATATATTTACTTGTGTTGCTGTGATGTATTTGATGTTATTAAACCTGTATGTGGTTATTCTCCTGATAGTATAGATTGGTCTTTTTTTATGGAGGATGACATCAGCACTAACAACACTGCCTTTGCAAGTTCAACATTGGCTCCAGATAAACTGTTCCAGTCTTAACGAGAGGAGGTTCATCGCCTGTCAACACGGATTTCCAAGACGACCTACACTTGCTCGGTGCAGTTGCAGAAGTGGAGACTCCCCACCATTAAAACACAGTACAATGCTGATGGGGAGTATTGCATGGTCACTAATTATAAGTCATATACATACGGGAACTCAAACATGTGTTATTGATAATCCAAACTTTTGTTTTGTCCCCCATCAAAAGTCTGTTATTGGACATACCATTATTACCCCTGTCCCCCTTATGGATGTGGACATCATTGATGGTAACCTTGATTATCTGCTCACACTTTCTGAATATTTACCTTATTTTAATGTACACATAGATCCATTATCACTTACACTAAAATCACTTTTAGAAAGAAAAGGCACCCACCTCATCCACATCAGCAATAATATTTTGAAGGCCAATGAAGCTATCCTTTCACTGAGTAATGATGGTGATATGAATGATGCATTACCTAACACTTGGTTAGAGATTACTTTTAAAGGTTTTGTTATTATACAAGCATTTTTGTTATTTTTCATGGTTATTATGCTATGCTGCCTATGGCGAATGCTGCGCCAACACCGTGAGCAGCTGGAGTTCCTTTACAAGGCTCGTGCATCGGGTTTGTAAATGGCCCCTGCTCCCTGACCTTTCCCTAGGTTCGCCTGTGTTGACCTTGGAGGCAACAAGGGGGGAATGTTACATGAGGTCTCGTCACCCTTATTGGTACCCCCAGAGGTACACCGTAGACAGCTAGTGCTTAGACATATGTTATACTAACATATAGGGCTATGGGCACCTACCGTACAAGAGTAGATGTCAGGACATGTATGCATATAATTGTTATGCACTTTGCTTTCTAATACACATACATTTTCTGTGTCTTTCTTACTCATAAGATGTTAGGACATCTGTGTCCTTGAAATAATTATCATATATAAGTTGGCATTGCCACCTTTTGGTGATTTGTACTACTACACTGAGTTATGTAAGACTCTGTATACTGTACTCTTTTGTTTTACAAACTGATGACTACTACAAAATTGTATAATGTTATCTTGAACCATGGAGCCACCTCTAATTTAGCCAATAGGGCTCATCTCTGTAACTAGAAATGTTTCTATCTTACAGTAACCATAGTAATTATCATAGGTATATAATGTTAGACACTGAGTCTTATACCTCGGAGACCCGAAAAGACACGGAGAAACCTCGAGGTATAGGGAATGCTTAGCATTGGCTCCCAGTTCGTACTGGTAAGAACTGCTTAGGGCAACTGTGATTTATCCTTTTGGTAGTAGTAATAAACAAGTTTATTACTTTTATGCAATGTGTATGTGATTTCTTGCATTCCCAATATTGCCAAGAACCTGAGATTGAGGTTTAGACCTCCTGACACCAGGCTCCACAATAAACAGCTCGAAGTCATGCAAGCGAATACCAACAAAAGGGAAATTGTTTTTCTCAATAAGATCATTGAGGATTTGGAATACCCTGCCCTAGGAGTTGGTTGACATTGACAACTTTAACTCTTTTAAAAAGGGTCTAGATAGTTGGTTAAAAGCAAATCCACCCCAAGTTTAATGGCCCACAAAATGTGGGGAACAATCTTGATGGACTCCCAGCCTACTTTTGTCCTATCCTACCAAGTTAAACTAAGTTAAATTAACTGGTATGGGATTTAACCTGTACCTAGTTAGGTGAATTAAAAACAGGCTACTAAACAGAACCCAGCACGTGTGGCTTAATGGACACATATCTAACAGTGAAATGGTTAGCAGTGGGGTTCCTTAGGTATTGGTTCTGGAACTGACTCTTTTCAATCTGTTTATCACAGATATTAACAATAACATCAACAACTACCTTTCCAAGTTTGCAGATGACACAAAGCTGAGGGGAGATGTAGACACTTTACAGAAGTACCTAATAATGGTTAATAATCTAAAGACCATAGAAAGATGGACCATAACAAACAAACTGAAATTGAATCAAGATAAATGTGCAGTCCTACATTTTGGCAAAAATAATCCATTACTCACAAATACAATCAATAATAAGGTTCTTAAATCAGTTGAACATGAACAAGATGTAGGGCTAATAGTGATCACTAGACTAATGGCTGCAGATCACTGTATCAGGGCCACTTAAACTGCTAACTGTATCCTGAACTGCGTCAAATGGCCATTTTTATTAGTAGAAATGAGCAATGCATCATTTCCCTGTACGGGACTTATATCCGCCCACATTTAGATTACTGATCCCCTTTTTGGAATCCTACTTAAGGCAGAACATATATCTAGTTGAAAAGGTGCAGCACAGAACCAAGAAACTGATCCCTAATCTGAAACATCTTAGTTATCTAGCTAGACTTCTCTCTACTGGGCTAGTAGGTCTGGAAAATAGGAGAAAAAGAGGAGACCTGTTACAATTATATAAAATATTGTAGAGTCTGGAATTATCACCTCAATGTGGCTTTGAATTCAACAATCATCTTCCCAAGTTCAGAAGCTGCAATAAACAACTGCTAGTATCGTCTGTTAACACATGTAAGAGAGATAACTTTTTTACCATTATGGTGGCAAAGGCCTGGAACAAACTACCACATCATGTAGTCGAGGCTACAAATTTTAATAAGTTTAAATCTAGACTTGACAAGTTCTTTAACTGGACTAATGCCATGTACTAATTTACCCACTGATGAGTGGGCGACATTCTAGATGGGCATATGCTTGCTTATGTTTGAATCAAACTGAGTAAATAAAATGAAAAATACAAACACAGGAGAACAGAAAAACAAGCAATACAAGAAGCATGCAGCAGCTGGAGGCAGAAAATACTAACCAAAAGCAGGAGAAACATAACAAATAGAGCTTAGCACAAACAAAGCAGAGCCCAGAGCACAGGCAACACTGTGGGGGGCAAGCCCCAGCAGGCCCCAAGGGAGGGGACAGACCAACAGAGCCTCCAGCCAGCAAAGAAAAATGCTTCTGAATGAAGCAGGAAGGAAGTGTTTAAATAGGTCAGGCAGGGGTGTGTAGCTGTTGCTTCAGCCCCTTGAACCACAGGCTTCATGCTCCCTGCAACTGTCAGACAGTGGGTGGCTGAGGTGGTTTGAGGTGGGGTTGTGTTACCAGCCATCAGTTCAGTGCAGCACTGACTGTACAGTAAGGGGGACCTGGGGGTGGGTAGTCAATGCCACAGGTGGGTGGGGGGCCACTATCCCCAATGCCGGGAGGTTGCCTGGGGCTGCAGGTGTGGTTATGTATTTGAAACAGGGCTGGGGCTTTGATGGAGTGGCTGAAGTGACACAGGAGGAGTTGCATGGCTGTGGCAGGCCAACTATGGCCATGTGTGTGGTGGGTTGTGACACACCAAGATTGGGGGGCCTTTGTATGTATGGGGATGGGGATCAGGAGGGGGGAGGTGTCAATGGACACCAGGGAAGTACTTTCAGTATACGTGAACAGGGATTGGGTCGGGGGAGGAACCACTGGATGCCAGGGAATTGGTACAGCATTATGGGACAGGGATTGGGTGGGAGGTGGGACCACTGGACACCAGGGAATTAATGATACACTATGGGAATGGGCGTCGGGTGGGGGTGTGGACCAATGGACAGCAGAGATGTCATTAAATTCTGCTGGGACTGGGATTGGAGGGAGGGAGGCTGCCACTAGCACCAAGGAGTACTTTGTTGGGGTTGTGGGCATGCCAAAACACTATCTCCAGCAACCACTATTGTTGCACTGGATTAGGAGTAGGTTTTGGTAAGTGGTATTTTCTCCATGCACAGGGACCACACAGAGTGCTCTTGCATGGAGCAAATACACTAAATATTGGACTGCACCCATATTCAGGTCCCTACCCCCCAATTTGCATAGTTTTACCCTGTGCACCTTCCCACATTTTGCCTTGGTGCAACGCCAGTGCACCAGCATAAAACAAGCTTTTGAGTATGTGATCTCAGTGTAAAACCCGGTTTGCGCAGGCAAACTGGGTTTTGCACCAGGGCAATCTTTTGAATATATGGCCCCATATATTTCTTGGTACTTATGTATCAATATGATGTAAATGTAATAGAACCTGCTGCCACCATTTAGTGGAGTAGACCAAATAACATAGAGGTGAGGAAACCTCCTACTGGGGGATGAATCTAGCTGTTGGTAAGCTTGGCGGAGTTCGACTTTTGGATCTCTGATGTATGTTTTGATGCACAACTTAGTCGAGTGACCCAAGATTTTGATTATGTCAACTGAAATGTTTTTTCAGTATGTTGAGATAGCTGTTCCAGTACTGAAGGAATGGCTTGTGAACAGTGTTGAGCCAAAGCCCAGGCAAGATATCCATATGCCATTACCACAGCGAAATTTTGACAGCAAACAACATTACAGTGAGTAGTTGCTGTTGCCACTGTAATGTTGCCGCAGGACCCCAGCACTGCTTTCTTGGGGTCTTGTACTCCCTCCCCAAATCATCTCTGGCTTGGAGTTGATTATATTAATTATGGGTGTATGGGGCAGAGCCCATGTGGGAGGGTTGGGGGTGAAACCCCAGAAAAAAAGTTGTCATGGTTGAGTGTATGCCGACCACAATTGCATTCGACATAAATCCATTGCTGTAAGGTTGCGTCATGGAAAAGTTGTTGCTGTGGCATCTTAGATTCCAAGATATCAACAGTCTGACATAATAGACAAACTGAGGTGTAGTCATGGCAGTATTGTTAAGTAGACAGAAGAGAATGACTGATATCAGGATTTGTTTTCCAGAGACTGGAATTGGTTAAGGATTTTATGAGATATTTTCATGGAACTTTTTTGCAAAATAAAATAAATGGACCCCTATATTGTTCAAGTCTCATTTTCATCTTTATAGAGAGTACATCAGGGATGGAATTAAGGCAACTGAGGTACAAAGAATGCAGCTAGAGGTGGAGGCACTGTGGATCACCCTGGAGACAGGAAATGGTGCTGCCATTTGCACTAGTGTGATCTACAGACCTCCTGCACAAGGAGAAGAGCTGGACAGGGTACTTCTAGAAGCCATCCACAGAATGACAGCTAAAGGGGAGGTGCTGCTGGTAGGAGACTTCAGTCTTCTGGATATGGATTGGAGCAACCAGGCTACAGCATCAGCCAGGAACAGAGACATCCTGGAGCTCTGCATGGGGTATACTTAAGGCACCTAATGAGGGAGCCCACCCGAAAGGGAGCGACTTTGGACCTGGTACTCACCAATGGAGACAGAATTATAGTTGTAAAGGTGGGGAGCCATCTGGGATCAAGTGATCACAGTATGGTGTGGTTCAATGTGAAAACAGCAGAAGAGTCAAAGCATACAAAAGCAAGAGTCCTGGATTTCAGGTGGGCCGACTTTGCATAGATGGGGGGATGTCTTAAGAAATCACAGGCAGGGAAGGAGAAAAGAGTGGTGGTGGAGAAACAATGGGAGAATCTTAAAGGGAAATGTCTATGTCAGATTGGGTCCCACCTCCATGAGAAGGACCCAATTAGCAGTTTCATAAATATGACCATTGTTTTACACTTACTGTGCCATATTTAATTTAAAATGTTATCTGGTTGATCCTGCACCCTACCCACTGGCAATTTACAAGTAACCCCCCAGCATGCCCACAACCACTCGCAGCTGTCCCAAGTATGATGTGTCTTGCGGGGAGCAGCTGGGGTGCATCCATAGGAGTACTATAATGCTATGCATTTAAATAGCTCTGGTTTGGAGCCTACATTTCTCCATGATATACCGAGAGTAGGTACCAACTGCCAGGGTGTCTGTCAGTCTGTACCTGATCTTGGTATAGCATGGACACACATAGGCACCAAACCAGAGCTATTTGAAGGTATAACAATAAAGATACTATATTGCTGTACCTTCAAATAGCTCTGGTTTGGTGCTGTGTGTCCATGCTATCCGAGACCGGTACAGACTGACAGGCTGCTGAGCTCTGGGTACTACTCTCGGTAGGGACATGGGAATCTCAAATCAGAGCTATTTAAATGCATAATGCTATAGTACTTGAATGGACATGCCCCAGCTGCTCCCCGCAGGACATGTCATATATGGGAAAGCCACAGGTGGTTGTGGGCTCACTAGGGAGGGCTGCTACTTGTAAAATGCCAATGGGGAGGGTGCAGGATCAATGAGATAAAATTTTGAATTAAGTATGGCACAGTAAGTGTAACATATGATTGTATTTATGAACCAAATCTGCTAATCAGGCCCTGCTTCTCATGGAGGTGGGGCCCAATGTGACTTGGACGTTTCCCTTTAAGGGAGCCATAGCAGAGGCAACAAGCCATTGCATTAGACAAGTAAGCAAAACAAAGAGAAAGAAAAAAAAAACACTATGATTCTTAAAGGAAGTGGCCAAGAAGGTAGGAGTGAATAGGGTGGCATTCAGGACGTACAAGGAAACACAGAGGAAAGAAGACAGGAACCGTATCTGGAAAAGCAGAGGGAGGCGGGAAAAGCAGTCAGGAGCACAAAGTTGCAAACAGAAGAAAAAATAGCCCAGGCAATAACAAATGGGGACAAGAACTTTTTCAGGTACGTTAGTGAAAGAAAAAAGACTAAGGTTGGGATTGTGAGACTAAAAAAGGAAGGAGGGAAGTGTGCAGAGGGGGACCAAGAAAAAGCAGAATTCATGAACAAGTATTTTTGTTCAGTATTCACTGAAGAAGGGGAAGGGGAGGGACCAAAGTTATGTGACAGAATCACCACTGGGAAGGAGGTGGACACCAGTCCATTTCAGGAGGACAGAGTCTTAGGGGAACTTGCTAATCTGAAAGTGGACAAGGCAATGGGCTGAAGATGATACATCCCAGAGTATTAAGAGAACTCAGGGAGGTGCTGGCAGCACCACTGACTGCTCTGTTCAACAGTTCGCTGGAAACAGGTGTGATGCCAAAGGACTGGGGGAGGGTGAATGTAGTCACTCTCCACAAAAGTGGGAGCAGGGAGGAGGCTGGCAATTACAGACCAGTCAGCCAGACCTCAGTGGTGGGGAAACTAATGGAATCACTACTAAAAGAAAGTATATCTCTAATCCAGTGGAGCATAGGATCTGAGGCAGCATGGATTCACAGTGGATAGATCTTGTCAAACAAATCTGATAGATTTAATTGACTGGGTGACTAGGTAGGTGGATCAGGGAGGGGTGGTAGATGTGGCCTACCTGGATTTCAGCAATGCCTTTGACACCGCCCCACATAGGAGGCTGCTAAACAAGCTGGGCAGCCTGGGAGTGGGTCCCAGGGTGCTAAACTGGGTCAAAAATTGGTTGAGTAATAGGGCACAGAGGGTGGTGGTGAATGGAGTTCAATCCAAAGAGGGGGTGACCAGTGGGGTTCCTCAGGGATCAATGATTGGATCAGTCCTCTTTAATGTCTTCATAAGTGATATTGCAGAGTGGCTGGAAGGGAAGGTGTGTCTCTTTGCAGACAACACAAAGATCTGTAACAGGGTTGACACTCCAGGAAGGGTAGAGAAAATGAGAAGGGATGTAAGCAAGCTTGAGGAGTGGTCTAGGGTGCGGCAGCTAAGATTCAATGCAAAGAAGTTCAAGATCATGCACTTGGGGCACAAAAATGCAGGTGAGAAGTACATGATGGGAGCAGGTACTGATGGCCACCAAACAGGAAAGAGACCTGGGAGTAATCATATCTGATTATCTAAAGGCTACCAAACAATGTGAGAAGGCTGTGAGGAGAGCCGGTAGAATGCTGAGGTGCTTAGGGAGAGGTATCTCCAGTAGAAGGAAGGAGATGGTGATGCCACTGTATAGAACATTGGTGAGACCTCATCTAGAGTACTGTGTCCAGTTCTGGAGGCTGCATCTCCAGAAGGACATAGAGTAGAAGTGGTTCATAGAAGGGCAACAAAAATGGTGCAGTGGCTGCACCAAAGGTCATATGGGTGGAGACTGGAGGATCTCAATATGTATTTCCTCAAGGAGAGGAGAGAGAGAGAGGGGGGATATGATAGAGACTTTCAAATACCTCAAGGGTGTAAATAAGGTACAGTACAAGAGGGCAGCATCTTTCAAAAAAAGATGTTCAAGAACAAGGGGTCAAGCTGAACCAGTGGTGCTGAGGGTTGAGACGCTGGATGCCACACCCCGCACCATGCTGGCGACCCGGGTTTGGGAGTGAACTCGGGCTGTCGGGGGTTGGCAGGGGCAGGAAAGGATTGAGCATCCAGAGGACTGCTCTCCTTTCCTGAGGGGGTGTGGGTATGCTTACTGCAGTGCTAGCAGCTCCTGGTGGTGACTGGGGGCAGCACAACTTGCGGCACCCTCTTCCGGGTTTGGGAGAGGCAGCGGACACCTTACACGTGGGTGGGGGAAGGCACCCATAGTGCGCATGGTGTCATTGCACATCTACACTCCAGGTGAATGTATGGCAATAAGGAGAAATCCCTGGCTCCACAGATAGGCGACGGCAACCTCCAGTGCCTGCTGCCACACATCCAACTCCAAACTCATCTCGCCAGCTCTCCTGGTCCCCTGTCTTGCCTTGGGTCCAGTTCGGGAGTCGCCAGATCAGGGTAGGGTGGGGAATGTCTGTCCCCGATTTCCCAGTGAGCGAGGATCAGGCGGGGTGGTAGAACGGTTGTGGCAAGTGCAGTCTGCCTGAGACAGCTCTGTGGAGGGTAGTGTAGAAAGAAAGTCTCCAAAAAAAAAGAACAAGGGGCCATGATATGAAGATAGAGAGAGGCAGACTTAGGGGTAATGTGAGAAAGTATTTTTTTCACAGAAAGGGTAGTGGATCCATGGAACAGCCTCCCAGAAGAGGTTGTAGGGGCAAAAACAGTAGGGGAATTCAAAAACACATGGAGAGACATAAAGGAATTCTAGCAATAGGAAAGACAGGGTAAGCCACAGATCATTTAGGATCTGCAGTATATGAAAGAGGTAGGGAAAATGAGCAGACTAGGTGGGCCAAGCAGTCCTTATCTGCCTTCAAATTCCATGTGTCTACATTTCTATTTATGTAAAGTGATCTGAAGATGCTTTTTTTGAAACTTTTATGTGACAGATGAATAGCAGGATTGAATGCAGCTGAGGGGTAGGCAAATTCTTCAGGTTTTACAACCTCCACTTCTATACTGTGTGGCTCTAAGCAAGTCACTTAACCCCCCCCCCCCCAGTTCTCCCAGGTTGCCCCTGAAAACAAGCACTTGTGCCTAGTGGGCCTTACCTGGTTACCAAGGACTAAAATAAAAAAAATAAAACAAATTCTGAAGAAGGCTAATGTCATAGCTGCTTGTGACTTTTTGATTGGCTTAGGAAGTAAAGTCTGAAGTCTATTGAAGAGATCCATCTGTCTGCAATACAAAGCATGGACTATAGGCTTCCTTGAATGTGATCCTTGCAGATAGGATTTTGTCAAGCCTTGAAGAAATGCTTTGACTGCCAGACAGGATACAGTTGAGCTTATGGAACCAGGATGGATGGACATTAAAAGGGAACTGTCATTGTCAGGATTTCTTAATGTCTGAAAGCCCATAAAAAGCTAATCTGAGTGAGCCATTGTGTTTATCTGTGAGTCTCTGCAGTCCAGAGTTATTCATATGTAAATCAGCCTATAATTAAGGACTGGGGGCAGTCATGTGTTTTAGGCTTCTGACAGGCAATGATGTCACCGAGGGGCTTGGCTCTGCTTTGACTGTAGATAATCCAACAGGTTAAATAGGAAATTGTCTGCTTTATTAAGTGTGTTTTAAAGTGTTATTACAACACTTTCTTCTTTCATAATAATTGTTTTGTATGTGCATTGAAACTAGTGAGTTATCACCTTTACATTTAAAACTGTTAGTAAAAATAATCCAATAGAATTCTGGCATTGTTATGGTAGAAAATTCCATTCCATCCAAAGTATTTCAGTAATAAACTGTTACACTTTTAACTTCATCAAAAGAAGTAAAATACTCTTTTAACAATGCATTTCAGGCTATGCATATTTTAACAATGTTGTCCATCTATGTGCTTTTGCAATGAACAAGTAATGGTGTTCTATTTTTTCTTTTGAAGTCAAATCTGTATAGAAAGAGCATAATATTTTCAGAATCATAACCCATGCTCAGATTGTTTTACTGTCTTTGTCCAGCAAAGGTACACTGAGCTACAATTTGTTCCATTTGTGTTTTGGGAGCACAGGGAGGTTAAGTGACTTGCTCTGGCCACACAATATACAAGTAGAGCATAGTGGAATCAAAACCCATTTGGCTGGATGAACAAAGCTTGTTCACAGCTCTTTGCATTAAAGGGGACAGGGAATTTGTGCTAATTGGCAGCTGTTTATAAAGTTCTTATTCTCAGAAACAATATGCATTCTCCTAAAGTATGCATATTCAACTGTACCTGAATAAAAAGAGATAGGTAAAACTGTAGTTTGCATTGTTGTGTTTTTATGGGCAGCATTCTGTTACAGTTCACTTTATGGAATCACTTATGTGATGTTTTCACTATGTCACAATTTGTGTACAGAATCCTAATTATGAGCTGCTGACCTATTAGAACCCTGTTTAGAGTTCTGTGTACACACCATGACATAGATAAAACTCCAAATTATTGGAAAAACAAGACAATGCAAAATACAGCTTTTTATATCACTTTTTATTCAGGTACCATTAAATATGGATAATTTAGGTGAATGCACATCATTTCTGAGAATGAGAACTTTACAAACAGCTGCCAGTTAGAAATTATTTCCTGTCCTCTTTAACCTGTAGGTTGTACTGCCAGCTGATAATCAAAAACTACAAATTTCAAGGCTGGCTCCAAAATGACAGGCCAGTAGGTACGTAGCCACATTTGCATCTTGTAGACCTGAGTTTCACACCCGAAATTGTAAGAGAAAAGGCTGTAAGAGAGGGAATGGAAAAAGACAGAACTTGGTGCTGTGGCAGCCCCAGAAATCTGTACTGATCTGAACACAGCTAGGGTTTAGAAATCCTGATATGGGGCCCCAATACCTGTTGGCACCACAGAGCCAGCCTTGATGTGTAGTTTTTGATGATCAGCTGTCAGTATAGCCTAGAGGTTAAAGCAATCCTGAAGATGAATTATTTTTACTAACAGTTTGAAATGTAAAGGTGATAACTCACTAGTTTCAATGCACATACAAAACAATTATTACAATTGTAGAAAGTGTTCCAATAACACCTTAAAAATACACTTAATAAAACAGATGATTTCCTATTTAACCCCTCTAGATTATCTACAGTCACAGCAGAGCCATTTCCCTCAGTGACATCATTGCCTGTCAGGAGCATAAAACAGATGGCTGCCCCCAGCCCTTAATTACTGGCTTATTTACATATGAATAACTCTGGACTGCAATGACTCACAGATAAACAAAATGGCTCACTCAAATTAGCTTTTTATGGACTTTCAGACATTACAAAATCCTAAAGATAACAGTTCCCCTTTAAGGTAAACTGAATGCCAGAGAAGTATTGCTTGATAGTAGTGACTGATAGGCTGAAAATTTGGGAGCAGTGTCATGTGAAAATGGCAAGGTAAGCCAATTTTATTGATATGGAACCCTTCCAAAGCCTCAGGGAACCTCATAACAATAAAAAAAGCATGAACAGTTTCAGTAAAATTATGAGCATGATATAAATAAGCAATAATTATTGGGTCTTCCTTTTTACCAAAGGAAAACCATGCCATAATTTGCCATAATAAAGGAGTGTTTATTACGGCAAACACGCGCATGGTTTTCCCTCAGCCTGCTCATGTGCCCAAAGTAGCTCTACTGTCTGGACCACTGATTGCCTCCTGTTCCACAAGAGACGGAACAGCCACTAGAGACTCAGCGGTAAGTCACCACAAACAAAATAAATAAATAGTTTGCCTGCCAGCAGGAAAGAATCACAGAACAGATTTAAATAAATAAATAAAAACGGTCATAGACCGTGCACTCGAACCAAAGTGGACCACGGCCGCATAGAAGTCAGGGAAGTTGTTTCTATTTTATTTTGTATAACTGCTGTGGTCAAAAAGGAAGATCCAGCAATTATATAAAATAAAATATAGGGTGTTGTGTGTAAACTTGAAGTTTACACACACCTTTGGGGTTAGATGCTTTTTATAAACACCTCGAGCTTCGCTCTCGGGGTTTATGCAGCATCTAACCCCTCAGATGTCAATTAATTCTTTTCATAACACCCTATTTTATTCTATTTATAATGGTATTCATAAATTAATCAGGGAAGACCTGCGTAAATAAATAAATCTTCAGTTTGTGCTTGATAGCTCTATATATGGGCAGATCTAACTGTGTCTGTTAAAGTGTTCCAAATCAATGGGGCAGCAAACTCAAAGGTCCTCTTCCCCAATCAAGTGAGAACAATGAACATAGCACAAGCCCACATTAGAGGATCAGAAAGAGCAGGAGGTTGTGTAGGGCATCAAAGATCTTTCAGGCAACTTGGGCCCAGACCGTGTAGTGCCTTGAGTGTTAACAAGCCTATATTGAAGGTGATGCACCACTGTACAGGCAGCCAGTGAAGGCCCTGCAGCACCAGCATAATGTGGTCCCTTTGAGAAGTTCCCGTCAACAGTTGGGCCACAGCATTCTGGACCAACTGTAGGCATCACATCAAACCTCTGACAACCCTAAGTAAAAAGCATTGCAATAAGCAAGTCTAGAAGTGACAAAGGCATAGACTATTGTCTCCAGTACAGCTGGTGCAAGATGCGGCTTGATCCAGGCAATATTACAAAGATAGTAAAAAATGTTGCTGACTACCACTGACACCTGTTGTTCAAATGATAACTTGCAGTTCAGAATGATGCCCAGATTCTTCATCACATCCCAAGCTTGGAGTGGTTGAACAGTCACAGATGGCAGTGGTAGGCCCCCACTGATCATAGCTGACCCATGCCAACTTGGAGTGACAGTCATACCCTCTGTCTTGCCAGGGTTGAGACACAGCCAGTTGGAGGTCATCCAGTCATTGATTTCTTGTAGGCAGTGCCCAAGCACTGAACTAGACAGGTAGAACTGAGTATCATTAACATAGCAGTGAAACTCTACCTCATACAGTCTAATGATCTCACCCAATGGCAACACGTACATGATGAACAACATAGGCATCAAGATTGAGCCTTGTGGAACCCCACAGGACACTGCAGCTTCTTCAGAGAAGTAATTACCTAGGGCTACCTGCTGTGACCTCCAAGTGATGTACAGTAGGCCTTAGACCAGCACAATACCATGCTGGTGAGTCACACATAGTTCCTCAGGGTTCTACCAAGCCACAGCAACAACAAAGTTGTTGACATCCATGACATTGACAGTTACAATGCCGACTGTCAGCATTGTGCCATTGGTTTAACAATGTGTTTTTTGTGGGGGTCTGAGCCCCTGCACACCCCATGCAGGGTGGATCTGCCCCCCACACCCCCCACTATGAATATAACCAACTCTGAGTCAGAGTTGTTTTGGGGAGGGGGTGAAACACTGGGAGACACAGTGCCAGTGTAAAGTGGGGACCATTACAGCAACCTGCTGAATTCTGTCACTGTAATGGTCTTCACTGTTTCAGTTTTGATGTTGTAATGGTATATGGTTCCTCAGGCATTCGATCAGCACACCATGGTTCACCGTGTCAAATGCTGACAAGATATCCTACAGAACCAAAATGGAACAAAGTACCTGGTCTCGCACCATAAGGAGATCGTGTATCATCCTGATGAGGGTGGCCTCAGTACTGTGATGAGGCCTAAACCCGTTGCCTCAAAGAAGAACTTCTGATTAGATTTACCTTTCTTATATTCTCTTCATTTTAAAATATAGCTAATTGCATGCTCCTCCATCACTGTATGTTATGAAATATGATATGTTGTATAATATGCCATGCAATGTTGCTTTTGAATTGTTGTTACTTTTTTATGCATACTTGTCCAGGTCCATCTTGGAAATGAGTTTACCACAATGATGTTTCACCTGGTAAAATAAAGATTGCTTGATTGATTGATAAACTCTATAACCTTCACTAGAAAGGGAATGTTCTAGACAGGCCTGTAATTGACCAAACTTTTGGGGTCCAAAGATAACTTCTTAAGGAGGGGCATCATCACTGCCCTTGTCAGAGCACATGGATAAAACACCATCCCTCAAGGAGCACCCAGTAATCTCAGTGTATACTGGCCATAGGGATTCAAGGCTACATCAGGAAGAAATTCAACAGGATGAGGTATGCACACAGTGGATTCTGAATCTATGTGTTGAAGTCCATGTTAATCTCCTCAGGAAGTTTATTATGGAATGGTAGGAATATCCCCTCTTATTTTTGATGGCTGCTGCTGCTGCTTGGTTATCAGAGTGAAATGTGTCTTGCTGATTATTCTGCAGATGACCCCAAGTGAGAGCAACTGCTACTATGAGATATATGTCAAACAAAGTATATGTGAATTGGAAAGGAGGGATAGGTCAGATTTCTGATGGCCATATCCAAGCAAACCAAGATTTTTTTAAATAAATAATTTTACTGTTGATTACTGTGGTGCATATATAAAAATATATGGAGAAAACAGGCATACAGGCATCATTAATTAAGTTAAGCTTGTTTACAAAAAGATATCAGACATCAAGGATTCCATAAATATACAAAAATATAGTGATCTTCCTTAGAAGAGCATTCATTTTGCTTTTTCCAGTTAAGACTAATGTTCTTTGAAATCATCAAGGGACCATTGAGCAATTTCTGTATTAAACAACTTCCAAATTGATTTAAAGTTTTTAAAGAAACCCATATTATATAACATTGTTAAAAGGGACATCTTCCATTCATACTGAGGGAAAGGAAGATCTTCATCATTGCTTTTCCAATTTTTTAATAAAAGCCTCTTAGCAGCCATAATATTGGCTTGCAAAAGGCTTTTCTCTGTATGTGACATCAGTTTGACACTGTACATTTGTAAAATAACTAATTTAGGATCATTCCAATCAGAAAATTGAAATCCCAATTTTCTTAATATCTCAAAAGCCTTATGCCACCAATTCTGACTAACCTTACACTTCCAAAACATATGTAGCATATCAGCTTGTGTCTGCTTACAATGCCAACAAAAATTGTTGTCCATTAAATTCATTTTAAATAGTCTGTTTGGAGTATAATATGCTCTATTCAGAATCTTATACTGTATCACACGGTCTCTTGTTAAACTATAGTTTGTTATGGCTTCATAGGCCATACCCCACTGTGCGAAACTGCAGTCACTTTGCAAATCCAAGGCCCATTTTTGAAACAGTAATTTATACACCACCTCAAAAGGCTTTTGTAGATTATACAATAGCCAAGAAAACAGTTTACTTGCCTGACAAGTCAAAATTTTTGTAGAGAATCTTCCATCAGCCTATTGTTTGGGGCCCTTTCCCATCTTGAGTAGTCCTTTTTATAAACACTAATACATTGATTAAAGAACAGGAATTGATTAATCTCTATATTATAAATCATTCTTAATCTTTCCCACGAAAGATGTGTCCCTTCAGAAAATAGATCTTTCCACTTTTTTATCACTTTCTTTTCCCAGATTTTATTTTTCATCATCTTCCCTCTTATCTGGTAATTAGGATTACCCCATATATTGTTATCAGGGGATAGATAAATTGCTCACTTAGTCTTATTTGTATATCTTATTACACAGTCTAATAAATGTCTCACTATAAGACATTTAGAGTTTTTATGTATTTTAGCTTTGTAAAGAAGTTGTGCAATGTCGAGCTGTTCTTGATAAAAGAACTGGATCAAATAATTGATCCAGGATGTAATTGGTTCATGAACCTCTTGTCTTTTGGTTGAAAGCAAGACCATCTTAAACATATATGCTAAGTGGTATTTGCCCACATCAGGGCATGCCAGGCCTCCTTTATCAATTGGCAGGCACAGCTTATCCCAGGAAATTCTTGGTTGTTTTTTATTCCATATAAATGTCTTTAAAAATTTGTTTATTTGTGCAAACCATTGGTCAGGTATTGGGATTACTATGGATTGTAGCCTATAAGGTAAAAAAGGTATTATCATCATCTTGATTGTTTGAACCTTCCCCCATAATGTCATAGGGCTCTTTTCCCAGCACTGTAGCTTTAACCTCAGTGATGAAATAAGTTATTGGAAATTTAATTTATACAAGGAATTAATTTTGTTATGGATATTTATTCCCAGGTATCTCATACCTTCTAGTTTTAATTCCACATTTAAATACTGCTTAATTTGATCTGGGTCTTGCACATGAAAAGTTATACTTTCAGACTTAGTTTCATTTATCTTATATCCTGCTACATTTGAGAATCTTTTAATGATCTTAACCAGTTCCTGAGAGCTGGTTACCGGATCTTGAAGTAACAGCAGAATATCATCCACATAGATGTTTAATTTTATCTCTTCTGTACCTATCTTTATTCCTCTTATTAAATTATTAGATCTAATTTCATTTAATAAGGGCTCCAGACTCAACACAAAAAGTGAAGGCGACAGGGGGCAACCCTGACGAACTGCTCTATGCAGTTTTATTTCTTTTGATAGATTCCCATTTACTTTAATTTGTGCTAGAGGATTTGTATAAATAATTTGAAAAATAGTGATCAGGTCTTCTGGAAATGCAAAGGCCCTAAGCATACTAAAAAGATAAGGCCATTCCAACATGTCAAAGGCCTTTGTCGCATCCAGTGCCATAAAGGCAGTGGGGGTAGTTATTATTTTCCAGATATTCTATAAGAAATTGAATCCCTAACAATCCAGA
This sequence comes from Neoceratodus forsteri, assembly GCA_016271365.2. Classification (NCBI taxonomy): domain Eukaryota; kingdom Metazoa; phylum Chordata; order Ceratodontiformes; family Ceratodontidae; genus Neoceratodus; species Neoceratodus forsteri. The sequence continues at coordinate 1,545,760,612 of CM057455.1, read as the reverse complement.
CTGGATTGTCCTAGTTGGAATAAATCCTAACTGATTTATGTGAACTACAGAACCTAATAATGGTGTTATCCTATTATTTATTATTTTGGCAAAAATCTTGAAGTCTACATTCAAGATTGCAATAGGGAGAACATTTTGGGGTTTATTTGTGGGCTTCCCTGATTTTGGGATTACAGAAATATATCCCTGTAAGAAAGAAGGAGGAATCTTTTTCTTAACTAAGATTTGGTTAAATAGCATATGTAAGTAATGCAATAGAATAAATTCCGAGCCAAATAAAATTCCGATGTAAAACCATCCAAACCTGGTGACTTTGATTTTGACATAGAATGAATTATTGTTTTAATTTTTAATTTTGTAAACTTTTTGATAAGCTCCTCTTGTTCTTTTTTATTTAGAGTGGAACCTACAAACCTAGCATGATAATCCATTTCCTTTTGAGAGGGAGAACAACCTGAAATAAACAGTTTAGAGTAAAATTGAATGAAGACCTCCATAATATCCACTTTATTGTTAACTGTTTGACCATCATCTGAGACTATAGCTGTAATCTCCCTTGTATCCTTTTCCATTGCCTGTAACCTATTTGCTAAAGTTCTGCCCACCACTTCACTACCGGTTTTCCAATTTTTGTTGTACCAGGCCCAGTACCTTTTCAGGCCATAAAACCTCTGTTGCTTCAATCAGCTTTCTCAGATCCTTTAATTGGTTTATTTTAGAACTATCCCCTCCTTTGACTGCCTGTTCTAAAATTTTTAATTTGTTCTCTATTTCCTTTTGCTCGTCCTTCTTTTTTTTGTTTCACCATGCTGTCTCTGAAATAATTACCCCCATAAAGTTGCCTTAAAAGCATCCCATGAATCAATAATATTTTCTTCTGATATTGAATTATCTTCCATAAAAAATATTATATTTTCTTGAATCTTATCTATAAACAATTTATCTTGTAATAAGACATTGTTCAGTTGCCAGAGCCGGATTCCCCCAGACTGTTCAAAATTCAAAAAAGGTCCAGAGTTACAGGACTATGGTCCGAAACTAATCTGAGTTCTATATTTGACTTAGCCCTCAAGCAATTAATTAATAAATCCCTAGAGAAAAAGATTTAATCTAATCTTGAGTGAGTCGAATGCCAACTCAAGAAATATGTGTAGTCTCTCATATCATCATTCAGCTTCGTCCAAGTATCAACCAAAAAATTTAAATCCAAAAAAGTGTGAAGTATCTTGGATTTGTATTTGTCCTAGCTTGAACTCTTAGAGGATTTATCTAGCTTCTCCATTAAAGTGCAGTTAAGGTCCCTTCCAATAATGTAATATACTTCTCCCCATGTAAGCATAAGTTTGTTTAGTTCTGCTAAAAAATTGTTATAGCCCTTAAAAGGGGCATACACTGATCCTATTACAATAGAAATGCCATTAATTTTTATTAGGACAATAAAAATCTACCCAGTTTGTCCAAAGCCAAATCCAAAATTTCCCCTTTAAAATTTTTATTGAAAAGAATTGCTACCCCAGCACTTTTTTTTGATGGCCCTGTGGAGAAGTAGAGATTACCAGCACATTTCTTCTTTGGTTTATTCTATTCTCTTTCATTTAAGAAAGTTTCCTGTAACATAGTCACATTTTATTTTATTTTTTTAATTCTTGACAAAACTCTTGACCTCTTCACCGGGGAATTTATACCATTTACATTCCATGTACAGCCTCTAAGCCATCCCATCATGATATTTTTGAAAAAAAATTTAAAAAAAAAGAATGTATTGATATTATTAACAATTCCATATATAACTTTTCACCATAATGCCTGTCTACTAAAATAATATACACCACTTTCCAAATCCCTTCTGCCCCTCCACCCTTCCTATGCCTAAGACCTAAGTCTGGCATGTTAACCTATATCCCTAGGTGACAAGCACTGGGATAAGGACTAGTCTCCTCCTATCCCCTTCCGTGAACCTCAGAAAAAATAAAATAAAAGAAAGTTATACCATTTCCTAACCCTAATACTACTTAAATTCTTATAGGAAAGAAAAAATTCAGTCAATTCTCTAATTTTTAACCTGCTGTTCCTCATAGGCTATCCATTGTCATAACCAACAAACACCATGGGCAAATAGATTTTCAGATCTAAATAAGCCTCAGCTGAAGAGTTATAAATCAGCTGTTGATTGCTCAACAGAACCTTCAATCTTGCAGGGAAACTCACATAAGCTTTAATATTGTTGCCCCATAGTTTTTGTTGCAGACCCATGAATTATTTCCATTTTCCCATTATACTTTGGAATAATCATTTTTGAAATACACTCATTGCTGTCTATAACTGAAAGATCTTTCCTTATAGTAGGCTTGCATAATGGTATCTTTACCCTCTGAGGACAACATTTTAGCTATTACTGGCCTAAATCTGGCTCCATCTTTCCCTTCCCCTAACCAATGCACCCTTTCTTTTTTTTTTTTAATTTAATGTATTTTATTGTGCAGGAAAAATTGAGTACAAAGATAAAAATGAAACATTAGAAACATAAAGCTTCACTACAGACCAGAGTGAATACATATATGATTAAATATGGCAACATGTACATTCCTGTATTATACAGGTAAATACAGTTGCAACACTTTTTGCTTAATAAAGTGACCCCTTCTCCCTTCCCCCTTCCCTCCCCACCCCATAAACCATACATACCATCCCTCCTTACCCTCCCTCTTCCTATCTCTCCCTCCCTTCCCCCAGAGACAAGGGTGATATTGCAGTAAGCCATAGCAGTGCTACATCTTGCTTACTCCAACTAGGAGAATTATATGTGTCCGTTTATGTAGTATTAAAGTTGATATTGCTACCCAGCTCTACGTGGCCATTTAAGTTGGAGAGGTACAGGCCTGGTTTCTATCTCTGATTCTACTAGGTGATGTATGCAGGACAGTAAGAAGAGCTTCCAACCTGCTCCATTTTTTTATGTAAGTCGAAGGTCGATTCCTAATGCTGGCAATCATTTTTTCCACTCTTAGGTTGAACAAGATTTCATTCAGCCACTCTGGGAAGGTTACAGTGTTTTGATCAAGCCAGTGACATAATATTAACTTTTTAACAGATAGAGATATAAGTAAAATCTGGGATCTTCTCTCTTTGACCGGTATACTGGCTACATCTCCCAAGATACATATTGCAGGTATAAAGTAATCTTGCAACCCCAAGAGGAGATTTAGTACCCGCTTGATTTTCTCCCAAGGGGGTGTAACCTTGGGAAATTCCCATAGAATGTGGAAAAGGTTCCCCTCCACCAGGCTGCACCTCGTGCATTGGCTACTATTCAGGTGACAAGGAGTGAGACATATGTTGTGTAAAATGTAAAACTCCATGAGACATAAATTGTCATTACAGACAAAAAGATACATATTTGACCAAAGGACATCGCATTTAATAGGGCAGTTAGGGAAGACTGGCTATCCAGTATTGGGATTCGCCTGTGACCCCTGGGCAAATATGATCAAACAAAAGGGATACTAGGTGGGAAACAGCATGCGGCTGTGAAGATAATAATATGACTTGGGAGATGAAATCACCTTGATCTATAGTCCATCTATTCTGCCCAAACCAAGCGATCAACAGATGCCGCAATTGGAATATCTTGAATATGCCTTTTGTGGGAATTTGGAGGAGATCCAATATCTCTTTGCTATTAAGAATCTGCCCTCCTCTCACAAAGTCAGAAACCGTTTTACCAGTTAATTCTGGGTGGCTCAAATGGGATAGCATCTTACCCCCAATTTTGAAGTTTAAGTTCCCACAAAGTGGTTGGGAAATATCTTTTGCATTGTTATACTTCATAGCTCTGCAGAGTTGAACATGCACACATAGAGAAGTGTGTATTACAGACCTTTTAAGGGCCAATGGGAGTTTGCTAGGAAGCACAAAAAAAAGGCTTGAAAGGGGAGAAGTTTAGGGAACAGATCTGCTGCCTTTCAACTTTTAGCCATATTGGAACAAAGGAGGATCCACAGCCCATTTTGCATATTTGGAAAGGTGACTAGCTAAGTAATAATGAAAAAAATTGGGAAGTTTGAGTCCTCCTAGGTGCTTTGGGGCTCCTAACTTAATATAAGCTTTCCTGTGTTTTTTTCCTTTCCAAATAAAGTTGGATATAACAGAGTGTAGATGTTGAAACCAGCTACAGGGAAGGAAAACATTTAACATATTCAAAGGGTAGAATTTTCGGGGAAGCACATTCATTTTTATTACACTAATGCGTGCCTGTAGGGAAAGAGGTAAGTGGCTCCATCTTACAAGGTCATGTTTGATTGATTCAATGATATTATTAAGATTAAGTTGCTTCATTAGTAGGAGATCATGTGATGCTTCTGTAGGAAGTGCAGCAATCTGATCGCGCTCCTGCCTCAGCTCCGTTAATTAACATTTTTTGCCTACCTGCTTATTGCTACTTTTGGGCCAATCGCTAGGTGGAGTGATTGCGAAGGTGCCAAGAGACACGAGGATCTTCCGCCTATCCACGATCTCGAGCAACACTACAAAACGACCGGATTTCTGACTTGGGGCCTACTGCGAAATGGAAGCGGAGATGCGCCAGGCCTTGCCTAAGCACACACCCCCACAAACCCCAGAGAAGGGTTCAAAGTGCTTGAAAGGCACAGCGGGCACTTCTTCTAAGTTAACTGCCCCCAATACTACTGAGATAGGGCAGACACCTCTCTCTGAGCAAAAATTTATGGACGAGATTCAGTCCTTTAAAGAAGCTCTAAAAGAAATTGCGAATGAAGTAAAGATAACCAGGAGTGAACTTACTGAAACCAATCGTGCCATATCAGACTTAGTAGCCCGCACTGTATTCATCGAAGGCTGGAAGGAAAGAATGGAACCAGAAATGATAGCTATCAGACAGCGCCTACATAAAGCTGAAACAAAGCTGGAGGATTTAGAGGGCCGTAGCCGCAGAAACAATCTGATCATCTTTGGCTTACCAGAAGATGTGGAGGGCTCCACACCCATTCTGTTTCTTCAAAAACTTTTCACGAAAATCGTTGGCCCCTCGCCTAATAACACAACTTATGTTATAGAAAGGGCGCATCGCTCATTACGTCCTAAGCCTGCCGCTGATAAACCCCCAAGGCCATTAATCATTAAATTCCTAAACTTTCTGGACAAATCGTATATCCTGGGGCAAGTTAGAAGCCTGCAAAAAATATTATGGGAAGATCACCCGCTAAGATTTACTCAAGATCTCCCGGTCACAGTAAGGCAGAAGAGATTGGAGTATCATCCCTTAGTTTCATGGCTAATACCTGCAGGGATCAAGTTTAAGATGCAATACCCGGCACGCCTATCTGTGCAACATTCAGGAAAATGGGTGTCCGATGAAACTGCTCAACAAGCCAGTGCAGAAATAAAATCCTTATTCCCTGACCTCTTTGCCTCTCACTGAGGATGCTGGCTGAGGGCCTTAATGATATCCCATTTCTTTCCTGGCTCCATGATGTTTTGCTGCAATGGGGAATTTCTCGTTGGTTAAAGTAGTTCACCTCTGCCACCTGCCCACAAGAGGTCACCAAAGACTGAGCTTTCTTTTGTTTGAGCTGAAGATAAGAAGATGTTCTTTAAAACATGGATCAGTCATTTCGTGTTTGCCTGAGGAAAGAGGCCTAATTTTATTTTGTTTTGACTACAACTAAACTCAATCTGGAGGCCATATGTCCCCCGGGGGAGGGGGTTTCCCTTTTTTTTTCTCCCCATCCCTTGTTACAGGCCTGATTAGAAGACATTTGTTACAGCTCAGACTGTTTTCTCCCGCCTTCCCTTGAAGAGGTAATGCGATATCTTCGCTTATTGAACGCCGTCTACAGGAAGGAGAATGACTTCACTTACCATCAGGCTTGGTTCTCACTGAAGAGAATTTACGCTCTTGAACTTGGTCCCCCAAATACAAGGGTCTCTATTTTTAAGACTATCCCTCCTTCCCCCCTCATTCCCCCCCCTTTTTTTTTTCTCTTTCGCCCCCCCTTAGATAATTCAGCTGCTGATATAAGAGCTGGATAATCCAGTGAGTTGATGTTTAGACAGAATAGTTAAGATAAGATAAGATATAATTATTAGGTAGTTCATAGAGGGAGCTGGGGTGGGGAGCAGGGTCGGGAGACAACTGCAATCCACTCAGTGCATCATGTTCTGGTACTGGTGGGGGATAGTTGCCATAGTGGGAGTTATAATCTGGTCTTTTAGGTCTGTAGGTAATGTGATCTGGGGAAGATGCCACTTTATGAACCAATTACTTAAATGGGACAATAAGTATGTTGGGACCTCGCTATGGAATTAGGGATATGGGTAATAGGGAAGGGGAAAAGGTTCTACGGCTTTAAGCACCCATTCATAATATGCTGTGTCCCCTTTTTGCTCACATATACATATGTTAGGTAATTTTTTATACTATTGGGAGAATTAGCCAAATGGGTTAGCAGGGTAGAGGGTATTATTGCCATCGGGAACTGGGAGTTGGTACCAAGCGAAGGATATGGGAAAAGGGATAAATTCCACTTACCACAGGGTAAAGGGGTTGTGGCTCGTAGAGCTGGAGATGCCTATGGATGCTTGATAGCTACTCTTAAAGTATACACTAAGATTTATCTTTCTTATTCATGGCCATATCTTTAAAGTTGTGCTCATAGAATGTTAAAGGTGCCCAGTCTCCCAATAAAAGAGCTAAAATTCTTTTGCACCTTTTGAGGATCAATATTGATATAGCCTTCCTCCAAGAAACCCACCTACCCACTGCACAGATTGGGTTTTTTAAACGTTCATGGGTAGGTAATGTCCTAGGGGCTGGGTTTGATAGTCGTAAGTGGGGCGTAGCAGTTTTGATTGCTCGCCGGATACCCTTCAAGTTATTAGAATCGATTATTGATCCTTATGGTAGATATATAATTATTAAGGTGATTCTGTTCCATACAGAAATGATTATGGGCTCAATTTTCGGGCCAGTTGGAGATGACCCGCATTTCATTACTAATTTAGCAACTAAACTAGCTCCCTGGTCTAAATCTCCTATGCTTATTAGAGGAGAATGGAATCTAGTTTTTAATAATCTGTTAGATAGATCTAACTCTAAAAGCTCCCCCCTCATCCCCGCTCAGTTGGCATTGAGGGAATTGATGGACTCACTTGGTCTTGTTGACCCATGGATAACCCTCCACCCCTCACTAAAAGATTTCTCATTTCATTCCCAACCACACAATACGTTTTCAAGAATTAACTACTTTTTGTTGGGGACTGAGCACCTATCAGGGGTCCAAGTTTGTGAACATTTAGCAAAGGTGATATCAGATCATCATCCAATTTTATTACAATGGATGCTACCTAACTCAACGACTCATGATAAAACGTGGAGGTTTAAATCTCAGCTTTTAAAATTGGAACAATTAAGGGGCCACTTGGGAGATTTTATAGACAAATTTTACGATCTCAACTCCTCTACCATGCTGAGATTGGATACACTATGGGGAGCCTTGAAATGTTCATTAAGGGGAGAGGTCATTCGTATAGCATCAATAAGGAAAAAGAACATATCCTATGAGTCCTCCCTACTCCTGCAACAGATCAGGGCATTGGAGCAAGGCCTCATGTCTCATCCTAAGCCTGAGGATTTAGAAAAGTTAGAAAGCCTTCTCTTCCAATATAATATCCTTCTTAGTGATAAAGTTGAACATCTTCTTCTGAGTTCTAAAATTACATATCCTGACCAAGGGGATAAGGCTGGGAAATTCTAGCCATGAAACTTAGAGCTCAGATGGCGGGCGGATTTATTGCAGCTGTCACGAATGCCTCCGCCACTCTATATGCGTTCCCAAGGGACATTGCCTCTTCCTTAAGGACGATTGTCAGAAACTTTATTCTTGCCCCCTACAACTTTTAGTTGCACCTCAATGGATTATTTCCTTCAAGACATAGAGCTCCCGCAACTATCTCAAAACCAAGCCTCAATTCTGCAAGCCCCCTTAACTTTAAATGAGGTCTACCAGGCCATCGATGCTCTATCGCCAGATAAGGCCCCTGGCCCTGATGGCTCCACATCTAATTTTTATAAAGCATTCAAAGCCCAAATAGGTCCTAAACTCCTCGATTTTTATGACTATATTTACAGGAATGGCCTTTCAGATCACAGCTTCACCTCTGCTACCATTGTGGTCATATTAAAACCAGATAAAGATCCCAATATGGTGTCTAGCTACGTCAATTCCCTCATAAATGTAGATTTGAAGATCTTAGCAAAATTTTAGCTTACCACTTAGCCCAAGTGTGGCAAACATTACTTATCCCGGAGCAAGTGGGTTTTGTGGCTGACCTGTCGACTGGAATCACATGAGAGAAATCTCCCTTGATATCCTGCGTCCAGGGACTCCAATATACCATCAGTCTTGATGTCACTGGATGCAGAGAAAGCTTTTGATCGGGTGTCATGGGACTACTCATTCCACTTACTCCCGAAGTATCAAATTCCGGAGCAATTTGTAAGGTGGGTTAAGGTTCTCTACTCCTCTCCATCAGCTCGTGTTTTTTGTAATAGTGTGTTCTCTTCCCCCTTTACATTACACCAGGGCACCCACCAAGGTTACCCGCTTTCTCCTTATTTGTTTAATTTATTTTTAGAACCTCTTATCAGAAAGCTGAACACCTTGGCCTTGGTTACAGGTATCACTATTAACCATCTCCAATACAAAATATCAGTATATGCGGATGATATCTTACTTCACATAACATATCCAATGAAATCTATACCGGCTTCGTTGGCTATTATCCAGGAATTTGGTTGTTTATCTAACTATAAATTAAACTTGTCTAAGACCGAGGTCATGCCTCTAAATAACTGGACCCTAAAGGCTGATATCCAGCATCTTGGGATCACTTGGGTTAAAGATAGGTTGAAATACCTGGGTATCTATTTATCTCTTTCTACTTTCAAAATGAAGCAATATAATATAGATCATTTAATAACTCGTATTAAAATTGACCTCCACCGATGGGTAATGCTCCCTATTTCTCTTTGGGGGCGAATTAACATTGTTAAAATGAATATCTTGCCCAGGCTGTTATACCCCCTTCAACTATGCCATCAATATTTACCTATGAAGTGGTTTACTTATGTTCATGGTATCATTTCCAACTTCATCTGGAAGCATAAACCTCCGCGTAGATCGATATCCAAACTACAAAGACCAAAAGAATTAGGGGGATTACAAATCCCTAATATATATCTTTACTATCTTGCTGCTAATTGCTTAGTTGTCTCACAATGGCTGACTTTTTTTCACCTCCCAGATCAGAAATCTATGTCCCTTTGTGGCTGCAGATAGAAGAATCGCTCTGTACCTCAGCCGGAGTAGACATAAGGGCACTATCATACCTTTCACTTTATAAGATACCAAAACAGCTTAAAAATACTCCCATTATGAAAACCCTTCATATCCATAAACAGCTGAATCATACTATAAGAGAAACCATGGAGAAAGACATTTCCCAGTGTATTCTGGGTAATCCTAATTTTAAAATGGGGGAAGATTATTACTCAAAGGTTTTGGATGGAGGGGGCTGGGAAAAAGGTCATGGCCTTAACGGAAAACTATAGATTATTAACCTTTCCAGAGGTAATGGCTAAGTATAATGTGCCTGTATCCTTTTGTTTTAAGTATCTTCAGATTTCCCAGGTCCTTTGAAGACATTTTGGTAGTGGGCTATGGGACCATCATTTGTCTGGGCCCATACTTAGTACATTACATATAAGGCCGAATTCTCATTTAATTTCATACTATTATAAAGAGCTGCAGAAAAAAGTTGCAGACCTGGACGGTATTCCTCATTATGCTTGGGACAGCTCCCTCCCTCCAACCACTGAGGATTCCCGCCAGTGGTCACAGATCTGGAAAAGGTTGTATAAGGATGTTAGATGGGACCATTATAGATTGCTACAATTTCAGATAATACAGGATTTATACTACACTCCTGTTAACCTTTTTAAAATGGGTAAGCTCCAGGCAGATCTGTGTACCAGATGTGGGAAACAGCTGGGTACACTACTCCACATTTTATGGGAATGTGACAAAGCTTTCCCCCTCTGGGAGAGTATTAGTGCTAGACTTAACCCACTATTAGGTTTGCAAAATGCCTTTCAACCAGGAATTTGTATTTTGGGTGACTCAAGTGATATCCTTATTGGTAATCAAAGGAAACATATGATGCTAATCTCCTTATGTGCTAAAAAAGTGATATTGCATCACTGGCTGGATCAACAGACTCCCACATATGTAGAGTGGCTTCAGGAAATTCTTTTTGCTCTGCAAGCAGAATACAGTATAGCGAGCTACTCTGGAAATAGTAAAAAGTATCAGCAGACCTGGGCCCCTCTACATACCCTGTTATGTAATTAACATGCTCTGCAGTGGCATTGGGAATTTACCCTAAAATATCTGGATAAATACCGATTATATATGACTATTTTCTGTTGATCCAGCTTCTCTCTTCTAATCTATGCTCCCTTTTTTCTTCCTCCTTTTCTTGTTCATTATCTTTTTCCCGATGGCAAGGGACAGGGAGGGTTGGGGGAAGGGGGGAGGTGCTGGAGAGGGGTGGTGGTTTATTTTTCTATTGTTTACTGATTTTCTTTTTTACTTCCCTTTTCAATTTTACTATGGTAGAATGCTTTCATACACCACTAGACCCTGATCAGCTATTGTGTTTAAAGTAATAATGTGGTGTATTGTACCATGTTATGTAACAGAAATATGGACTGACTGTTGTTTGGTAAATTTAATAAAGTTTACTAAATATGAAAAAAAGTTGCTTCATTAGTGCTAAATTCAGAGACAGGTGAATACCTAAGTACTTTATACTTTTCACCCAGGTTAATCCTAGGTGGGCATAATCATTGGGAATAGTTAAGGAATTCAAGGGCATAACAGTGGTTTTACCCTCATTTAGTTTATAACCTGAAAGTCTTCCGAATTCTAATATAATGTGGAGTACCTTTCGTAGAGATAGATGTAGGTTCGATAGATGGTGCAGAATATCATCTGCATAAATTGAAATTCTGAGATCAAAGGTCCCCACTTGGATGCCCGATAGCTGAGGGGATGTTTTCAAGAAATAAATCAAAGGTTCCATGTATAGATTAAATAACAAGGGTGACAAAGGGCATCCCTGGCGGGTACCTGAGAATAGAGGAAAGCCTTTAGATAACACACGATTGTAATATACTTTAGCTTTGGGGTTGGAATACAACACCTTGATCCACTTAATAAACTGTTCTGGAAAACCAAATTTCTTGAGGACTAGAAACAGAAAATCCCACCGGACTCGGTCAAATGCCTTCTCCGCATCCAGGGAAACCAGTGCCATGGGGTGCTGGCTTCCCCAGCCACAGAGAAGATATGTGACAATTTCCCAAGGTGATCTGAAGAGGTTCTACCCCTCATGAAGCTGACTTGCTCTGGTCCGGTCAGACCATCCCATAGTCCCATAATCCTGGAGGAAAGAATCTTTGCAAAGATTTTCATGTCATAATTCATGAGGGATATGGGACGGTAGTTGGAGTCCCTATCTGTAGGTTTGCCTGGTTTGGGTAAAACTATTATTAGGGCTTCCAATAGGGAACCATCCGTGATGTCTTTCTGAAAAAAAAAAGTAAATACTCGCTGAAGGATGGGAGCAAGATCCCCCGCAAAGGATTTTTAGAAGTTTGGGGGGAAGCCATCTGGGCCAGGGGCCTTATCAGAGGGAAGAGAACTAATAGCTGTTAAGACTTCCTGACAAGAGATAGGACATTCCAGGAACACCCGTTGGTCATGGGTCAAAGCAGGCAACTGGGCTAAATTCAAGTAGTTTTGGGTCATGTCCTGGGCAGGGGGGTTAGATTGATGGGAATACAACTTGGCGTAAAATTGGTTAAATTCCTATACTATTTCCACTGGGGATGTCTTAATAGTTCCATCCACCTGGGAACATAATACTGGTATTGATCTAGAGGCCTCTTGCTGTTTAAGATGGAGGGCCAGTAAATGGCCTGCCTTGTCTCCTTGATCTACACACGTGGAATGAGTTTTGAGGATAGCGTACTTGGATTTTTCTCTCAAGGTTTCAGCATACTGATGTCTAATCTTTAAAAGATCAGTTCACTTACATTCGGAAGAGTCCAAAAGTGGGTCACGCTCCAGGGTACTTATTTGTGCCAGCAGTACTTGCATTTTGGCCTCATGCTTCCTTTTATGGGTAGCAGCAATAAGAATAAATTGTCCTCTTAGGGAGCATTTGAGGGAGCTCCAAATCTTATTGAAATCAGGAATAGACCCATTGTTCTGTTCCATATATTGTTTAATAAAATCTTTAATACCAGATAATATTTGGGGGTCCTTCAATAATTGTGTATTTAATTTCCAGATATGGTGCCTTTCAATGTTAGGGGTAGAGGTAAAGTCAAGCCATACCAGAGAGTGGTCTGATAGAACCCGAGCCGAGATCCCACAATCAATAACTCCAGACAAGGAGTTAATGCTAATCAGGAAAAAATCAATACGGGAGTATGATTTGTGGACCGAGGAGTAGAATGTAAAATCTTTCACAGTCGGGTGTAACACCCTCCATGGATTGCACAATCACCCCATTGCAATTAGCTCATGCAAGGCTGTTTGAGTAGGGGAAAGTTTGGCAGAATGACAATGTGACTTATCTAAATCAGAGGTAAGGGTGACATTCCAGTCTGCTGCAAGTAGCATTGGAATATGTACATACGGGGCAAGTAGGGCAGTAATATGGGAAAAGAATTCCGGTGTGGGGGAATTTGGCCCATAAATGCATCCTAACAGCAGTTCTGAATGATATAACACCCCATGAAGAAAAATATATCTACCTAATGGGTCAACTATGCTTTGCTTCACATGAAGGTTAACCCCTCTAAAAACCAGGATAGCCACTCCTTTTTGTTGAGTGGAATTGCCTGCAGCATAAACTTGGCCCACCTGTTGCCTCCGAAATAACACATTTTCAGTGATGAGAAGGTGGGTTTCTTGTAGAAAGGTCACCCTGCATTGGAGGGAATTTAAGTGTTTGATAATTTGGTACCACTTCCTTCTTCCCCTTGCACCCTTAACATTCCATGAAATGAATTTCATGGTAGAAACTTATGTATTTGTGGGTAACCCAGTACTGGGTAAGCTGGTAAGCCCTCTACAACTATCCTGTGATGTTCTATTAATGACCCTGTCTCCGGTTCCCAAAGTGTGTCCAAGAAACATGCTAACCCCTCCCCTAAACAAACAAAATCCAAAACAGTTCCTTTGCTTCCCCAGTCCTAAAGACCGCAACTCCTCCATTGTCCTGGTCGTGATGCAATTCTTCCCTCCCTATAGAGACAACCCCCCCAATCCCTCTTCTCCCTCGTTATATTACTAGCCCCCCGAGACCAAAAAAGGAAAAAAGGAATGAACAACAAGATTTGAAAGCATGCAAGACTATCTATATAACCAACAGGCATTGCAGAAAGCAATTATTTGAAAAAGCAGTACTAAGATTATACATATCTCTCCATCAGATTGCCCCTACATTGTTATTTATAAATTAAATTGCTAGGGCTCCCTTGATTCACATGGAGACTGACTAGATAAACAAAGGGACATTAGAATTAATAAAACTTCCAAAACACCTATATCAGGGGGCCTTCCTCTATAACTTAGAGGTAACAACCAAATTCAATGCGGAGAGATATAAGGTCCATGTTGGGGCAAAGTAGTCCAGTGAAACATAAAGAAAAATGAAACAAAATAAGGTGTACTATTTCACACCAATCTAATCAACAGCAATTGGCATCAGTAACAGATGTAGGAGCGGTGTAAAATTAGGAACTTGTCAGTGTATCCAATGTCAGGCATAATAAATACTGCTTCACAATAAAAAAAGAAAATTAGAGTCAAAGAAACCGATCGGTGTTCAGAGAATTCACATCCAGCAGTATGAAGAGCAAAGGGATCCCCAGACGAAAATCAGCGGGCTGAGGTAGCCCAATGCAGGGCCGCAGTAATGGGGGGGTAAGTGGGGAAGTTGTCCAGGGCCCCGAGCTCAGGAGGGGCCCTCCTGAGGAGCTGGCATTACCTCTGTCATTAGCTGGTTTGGGAAACGGGGGCCCATTCCAAGTGACTTGTCCAGGGCCCCAGGATTCATAGCTGCAGCCCTGCTCCAAAGTATTATTATGCACAGCTGAATCACTGAAAGGCATCGATGGTCACAACACATTCATCAAAAAATATTCCACGAACACCGCAATGGAGTGATCCCGCCCCTAGGTGGCAGTCTAAACCCAGCAATAATAAGAAATTTGACTTAGGCAGCCAGCGAGAGGTGGAATCGGCACTTGCTACAGTCCATATTGCTGTTCAGTCAGGGCCCTTATCTTGAGGGCTCGTATGGTGTTACAGATTTGAACATAGCTTGCAATCCGCGTTAACAAAACTTAGAAGAAACCACTTACACACTTTGACGTCCACATAATAGCTTCACTTAAATAAATCTGGATATAAAGATTTCAGCATAGTGTTTGCTTGTTCAAATGGACTCAAAATTGTGCCAGGTGTCAGAGTGCATCACTTGCAGTGTAGCTGGGTACCTCATTCGAAATTTCACTCCTGCGGCAATCAATTTAGTTACTGTTGGGTGCATTTCAGCTCTCCTCATCCTCACCAATTTAGGGAGATCTTGAGCAATTCTAATATGATGTCCTTCCCACTGAAGCTCATGCAGTTCCCTAACTTTACTGAGAATAAATTGTTTGTCCACAAAATTTAGCAATTGGAATGTTATTGGTCTCGGAGGGGATCCCGGAGGAAGAACGGGCCATAGCAATCTGTGCGCCCGCTCAATGATATATTCTGGGCCATTGGGGGAAGGGCCAGAAATCTTTTTACAAAACTTTTGCACAAATATAACTGGTGCTGACTCTTCCTCACCCTCAGGAATACCAAGGATCACTAGATTATTCCTCTGGAACGTTCCTTCAAGGTCCTCCATTTTCCCCTCCATCGCTTTAATACATTTCCACAGCTGGGACAATTCCAGGTCTACTCCAGCTCTCCAGTCATCCAATGAAGTGATTCTGGCTTCGTTATCTCTGGTATGTCTGGTGAGTAGGTCCAACAATACTGTAATATTCTTTGTAACACGGCTCTCAGTCGGGCGGCGGAAAGGAGTGCGGCGATTGGCCCAATGGCCACAGCTGACTGAAACTGAGCGGGTATTAAGCCACGTGTAACGCCCGCTCGGTCAGTACCAGCTGTGACCATGGAGGCACCCGAGGGTAGCAGCCCACTGGGCAGTACCCGGAGTGGCCAGGAGGCAGAGGGTGCAGCACTGAGCAAACAGGAGACACGCCAGAGATGCCATCGGGAGCGCACGCCCCCTCGCCCACCCGCAGCTACCCAGAGAGGCTGTCCCGGCACGCCTGTCGCTCCTAACAGCCCAGCAGATCGCAGCACCTCACACCCCCCCCAGATGCACAGCGGCGGTCCTCGGGAGCCTGCAGTACACGCGCCCCCCTCAGTGACTTGGCAACCCCTCCCCGCGTCACAGGCGTCCGACTGTGTGCGACGTCAGAGGGCCAACCACGGAAACGGGGCTGCCCGCCGGCGGTGATGCCGGGTGCACGCGTGGGAGCAGCGGCAGAGATGGACAGTGGCACGAGCCGGTAGCATCCCCCGGTAGACGGCAGCAGTGATCGAAGCATGAAAGTCCCAGACTGCATGGAGGCAGTCAACGGATCCGGCAGCCAGTACCGCAGTCGGAGCACCGCAATCCTCCAGCAGTGCACAGGTAAAGCCTCTGTTGTGTGCCTGTAACTGAACAACAGGAGGTGCCTGCCCGTTGTGTGGAAAGGGATGCCGCCGGAGCATACAGCTCGCTGCAGGTGAGCGCTCAACTGATCCTGGCTGCCGGAGGTGATGGCGGTAACATAGGCTCATCGTCCCCGCGACGAGCCTATGTTACAAGAGCTTTAATCACCTTCAGCTTCGGGCTCTACCAGTGATTAATGCCCGCTGGGGGGTGCCCTCGGGCACAAGCACCTCCCCCAGCGGGCATTAATCCACCGGTAGAGCCCTCAGCTGGCGGTGATTAATGCTTATGTATATCATGGGCCAGGGTGTCTAGTATGGTCTTCAGGGGAGTCAGGCCTTCCAAAAACTTAGCCTCCATTAGTATGGCCTGGGGAGTTGCAGTAGGATTTGCCCCCGTGGGTCTCGCTTTAGAGCACTTTGCTGACTTGTCATGAGTCAGTATCGTGAGAGGGGCATGTTGAGGCAATGCATCCCTCATTTCGGACTCCATTCCAGTTTGCTTTCTGCCCTTGAAGGATGGTGGTTTTTCCCAAATACTCTGACGTGCAAGGATTCTTGATTTTTGAGGTTAGTACTTGTAGAAAATATAAAGTTTCTGATGGGAGGAGAGGGATCGGTGCAAGGAGCATCTGGTCAGGCAGCCATCACATCGCCACTCCCCCAATGCGCCCTTTCTATTTTTGGAACTTCTACTTCAGTTGGTAACAACAAATGAAAAATATCAAGTAGAAGAGATTTTAAAGGCAGTTCTTTCTCCCAGTCAACCATAATCCCAAAGATCCAAATATTAGATCTTCTCACTCTGTTTTCTTGTTCATCAAGCTTTGCCTCACAAAGCAGTACCTGTTTTTCTTTTATTTTTGCACATCTTGTTTAAAGGGAGAAACTTTATCCTGTAATTCAGAGTGACTTGTTTCCAAGTCTCTTAAATGATTTATAGTTTGTTCTAATTTACTATCAATCTTTTTAATATTATACACCAATGAACTAATAGAGTCTGATAATGTAATTAATTTATCCATTGTTGATTGAAGAGTTGACATATCATTTATTAATTTTAAGGCCCATTCTGGGGGGTTTTCTGATGTGGAAACTGATGGAACTACAAGGCTAGATCCCTCCAAATCTTGGGATGGAATCAAATTAGTGAGGGCTGAAGACTGTGCAAAGGGTTCAGCCACCTCAGAATCAGGGTCCTGTGATTTGTGTTCTAGGGCAGCAGGCAGTACCTCAATGTCCCCTTTTGGGGAAGGCCCATCAGCATTGTCTGGGCCTGAATTTTGTCTTCTGTTAACAATTGGGATTTTCCCCCTTTTTTCTTTTCTTTTGTCATCTTCCGATTTGGGAGTCATTTCAGCCTCTCTTGTACCTCTCAGATTGCAACAGTTCTTAAATGAAAGTTTTAAGTGTTTAAAATTCTTAAGTCTCGCATCAGATCCTGTGGCGTTATTTTTCTGAATTTTGGAATTTTCTCCCAGTATTGAGAAAAGCTTGGAGAGCCTTTTTTCATTTAAGTTAGCTTCTTGCTGTACCTCACCCATATATGTTTATAGATTGAAGCACAACCTCTTATTCTCATTGCATAGAATTAAGTCAGGGAGGGGGTCCAAAATTAGAAAACCTTTGACATAGGCTTTTATAAGTCAGAGTGTAAAGTTTGGCTTCTTGCCTGGCTTTCTTTAATCTCTTAATTAGCAGATGAGTAAATAAATACCTTTCCAGTCATCATTCTGTGTCCTTTTCGACTGCGGAACCAGTTTATTTATAATTTTCAAACCTCTTTGCGCCATTTCAAAATGTCATACCAGACTTCCTTATAGACTGTCCCTTTGCTTATTTTATCATTAGATGGAATATATATACGCTTACTACCACAAACGGTTACCTTACACAGCATCCATTTCAAATCCTGAAAAAAAAATGTAATAGTCAATTCAGGCCATTATTTCCACCTTCCACAGTCAAGACCTCTAGACGCCAACTTATGTCAGTGCAAATTATTCAAAATAGGTGCAAAATATAAGAGAGTTAAGACTCACACAGTCCAATACCAGCAGAAGCAGCATCCGACTTCAGCTCTTCATCGAAAACAGCTTCACCTTATGGTGTCGGAACTTTTTTAGCATGCCGGCCTGCGTCTCTGTCTGTTTTAAATCTGGCGTTCGTATGAACACAGTTCTAACTTAATTGTTCACTGGCACAAAGGGGCTTCAATCTCCAGTTTTCACTTTGGAAGAAAATCTTCATTCATTGGGAAAACAAAATTAACTGAGGAAAGAGGAGGAGAACTGCACTGCAAGCTAACTAGCCCCAATACCAGCCCATTGCATCACCATGCACCAACCCCGACCACCAAGCAAACAAAGATAAGCCATATATTGCAGTTAAGCTATCATTTGTATTTGCATCTGTGAACATCTGGATGTTTTATCCAGGAGATAGATAATTTAGAACATAAAAATACCATTCCAGTTGTAGAGAAATTGTGGCCACATGGTGAAGTCTGAATGTGTAGATGCAGTGACGGTGAGATGGTGAACTGGAGGTGTTACTGAATGTGCCAATTTAAGAAGGAAAGAAATAAAACTTCTACTTTAGTGAATAATCCTCACTGCAAAATTGTGGTATGCAAAAAGAATAAAATTACTGATGAGAAATTAATAACCAGGTCTGAAATATGGTGTAGATTTTTCATGAGGGAGGTAAGCTTTCATGTGGCTATGTTCAGGTTGATGCCTCAAAATTCCAGAGTTGTAACAGGACCTTCAGTTTTGTCTTCTTCTAGAGGAATAGTAAGAGAGGACAGCAAACATTGGAGACAAGAGATGCTGACAGCAGTTAGAAATTCTGGAAGGCCCGTAAGAAGAAAGCAATCAAGGCAATGAAAGCAAATGGGCCTCTGTAAACATTCAATTGCATCCAACATAGGAAGCTTGAGAATGTTTCAAAGAGTTTGGGGCTACTTTTACAACTTGAGGTCAGACGGTTAGCAAAATAGAACTGTTTTTCCAATATATCCCATAGATGTGTCATAAAGAAGAATTAATATGTAGGGGTTTAAAGGTATCCTTGACATTAGCCTTTGTTAGGCAGGCTCTAGGTCCAGCTAGTTTAATGCATTTAACAGCATCGTAGATGCATTCATAAGTCGACAAGTAGTCTTCTTAATGGGCAGAGCTCTACTAAAATAAAAAGCTTAAAAACTATGAAATTTCCAACAGTTATTTTTAATGTTAGTGTTTTCTAGTTTTCTATTAATTTCTTTTGTTCTTGGGCTACTAAATATTTCAGATAGTGCAGTGGATGTTTCACTGAGTCTTTCAAAAAACACCTGACTGTTTCCAATGGACCTCACAACTGCGTTAGTGAGATCACAGTCTGTTGTCATGGTGTGCATTATAATGTCATAAACAAATGCACTATGAGGTCAGTAGGGTATAGGCCAATGCTTTTATGCAAGCTTTTTGGATGGACTACCAAAATGTGTTATAAATTCCTGAAAATTTTCGTCCTGCAATCCTGATAAGGCATATCTGGTATGAAGGAAAAAAAGATATTGCAAATGGACTGATAAGGAAGCCTTTCATTAATTCTTTTTCTTAACCAGAGACCTTGAAAGTGTAGCTTGAGAGGTCCGTTACCATGGAAACCTTGAGAATTAACAACTGCCTTGTTTGTGTATGCTTGCTTATACACAATATTTTATAGTGTATGGACAAGCATAATCAGTGCTCCATGATCCCCCAAACAAGTCTACCTCTTAAAATAAGGCTTACTTCAGGATGTGTAGCAGCGTGCCGACTTCCGCATTGCCGTGCGTGAATGCATTCGATCTTGTTGTGCTGCACCGGTGATGTACTCGGTGCAGCACAACAAGATAGTGACACACTGAGGCAAGCACTACAACACTGTTGGGAGCATAGATTTCCATACTCAACTGCGTTCTACCATACACTATAATTGTTTTGTATATGCATTGAAATTGGTGAGTTATCACCTTTACATTTCAAACTGTTAGTAAAAATATTCCAATAGCATTTTGGTATAGTTTTGTTAGAAAATCCCCATTTAGTCTGAAGTATTTAATTAAGAAACTGTTACACTTTTAACTTTATCAAAATAAGTAAAATACTCTTTTAAATTCACATTTCAAGTTATGCATGTTTTAACACTGTTGTCCATCTATGTGTTTTTGCAATTAATAAACAAATAATTATGTGCTTTTTTTTACCTGTTCAAGTCATATCTGGATAGAAAGTGAATAATATCTGCAGAATCGTAACAACTGCTCAGATTGTTTTTACTATCTTTGTCCAGGAAAAGCACACAAACATCCAGCTAGTTCACTGGTGGGTTTTGGGAGCACAGGGAGGGTAAGTGACTTGCTTTGAGTCACACAATATGCAAATAGAACATGTTGGAATCAAAATCCATTCTGCTGGATGAACCAAACTTGTTTCCAACTCAATCACACATGCCCACACAATGCAAAGCATCATGGGCTGCATATGCAAATCACCACAGAATGTTATGCTGGTTCAACTTTAAGCGAATTGCATGGTGCTGAAAGGCCTCTCACACAGTTTGCAAAGGGTGCTAACAGATGACATAGACCCTTGCCTCAGTGTTTGCACACAGAGGTTCTTTGCTTCCAACTCTTTGCTTTAACCTCTAGGCTATACTGCCAGCTGATCATCAAAAACGGCACATTTTTAGGCTAGCCGCACATTGCTGGGCTAGTAGGTTCAGGGCCACATTTGCATCTTGTAGACCTGCGTTCACACCCAAAATCCATGATTGTAGGAGAACAGGCTGTAAGAGAGAGGATGAAAAAAGGAAAGTTCAAAGGTGGTGCTGCAGCAGTGCCAGAACATTGTTTAGACTCGTACATAGCCAGTGTCTAGAAATCCTGATATGGGGCCCCATGCCAACTGACAACATAGAGTCAGCCTTGAAATGTGTAGTATTTAATGATCAGCTGGCAGTATAGCCTACAGATTAGAACAATGAACTGTGAACAGGATTGGTTCATTGAGCAGAACTGGTTTTAATTCCAACATACTCTGTTTGCTTATTGTGTGACCCTAAGAAAATCACTTAACCTTCCTGTGCTTCCAAAACACACCCAGAAATAAGTTTCAGTGCAGTGTTCCTTTCAAGGAGAAAGACTGTTAAACAATCAAAAAAGGAACTGTAAACATTTGTTACGATAGAGAAAACATTATTCTCATTCTAGCCAGATGTGACTTGAAAAGAAAAGGATAGGTCACAATTATTTATTTAATTGCAAAAAAAGCAAAGATGGACAACAGTGTTAAAACATACATAACTTGAAATGTGTTATTAAAAGATTACCTTATTTAATTTGATAAAGTTAAAAGTACGACAGATGCCAATTGAAATATTCCAGACTGAATACTCATGGTATTTTCTAAAATAATACCAGAATTCTATTCGATTATATTTACTAGCAGTTTGAAATATAAAGGTGATAAACTCCCTAGTTTCATTGCACATGAAAAACAATTATTATAAATGCAGAACATGTAATAACACCTTAACACACATTTAATAAAACAGACAGCTTCATATTTAACCTATTGGATTATCTGCAGTCAAAGTAGGGCCACGTCTGTGGTGACATCATTGCCTGTCAGAAGCTTAAAGCTCATGGCTGCTCCAACCCTTAATTACAGGCTGATTTACATATGAATAATTCTGGACTCTTAAGACATGCAGGTAAGCACAATAGCTCACTCAAAGTAGCTATTCATGGGCTTTCAGACATTAAGAAAACATGAAGATGATAGTTCCCCTTTAAACTGGCTTCACCACAGTGGCTGCAAAAGTGTAGCAGAGCACACGATGGTGCAAAGTGGACCATTTCATTAAGAATGTTGCAGACTGTTCTTCCAGAAGTATTGACAATCTGAAGCTTTTGTTTATCTAGCAGATTCCTTGCTGCATAAAAGACTTACTGGGATGTTAAACTTCAAGCTGGATTGTTGGTTGTAAATAGGCAGGGGTTGTGCACAATAAGAGGGCATAGCACTGTGAGATGGGAGAAGGGTCTGCATATGGAACATCTTAAAGCATGTTGCCTAGTCTAGTGCCTGTAACATAAGTCATTACCAAGAGTTCTCCAGGAAATCTGGAAATTAAATTAGGACATGTATGTAATGTCTTTAGCAAAAAATGTCCTGTGATATTTATAGAAATTCAAATGCAAACTTGCAGTAAATGACACTATGCAAAACACTGCATGACAAAAGGGCTTAATTGCCAGTAAATTACACAGTCCCCAGAAGCATACTGCAGCATTTTTAAGTAATACTACATGGTGTGGCATTGCAACCTGGCTGGCACCATTTGATGTTCCACCATATCTAATGGTGAGATTGACCATGAGATATACAAATCCAGCCCTTCACGCCTAGCAGGATGGACTTCACACTATTTCTCAGTAAACACTGAAGGCTGCCACAGATTCAGTCATAGTAAATTTCTTAAAAAGGCAAGGATCCTTAGCTTTTAGAATGAACAAAATGTCTCAGCAAGACATTGATCTATACTCAATAGTATCATGTGACAACATTAAGAGATATGCCAGATTCACATCCTTCCATCATATAATGTCCTTCAAGATATGATTAGGTACCAGATGAGTAGGACAGGCTGTGGTTGGAGTAGGATGTTGTAGTGGTGTAGACAGAATACCTGTTGTGGGCGCAGCTAGTGTGGGACTTGAATCTGGAGGTGAAAGTAGAGTAGCAAGACAAGCGGTTGTGTTTGTATGAATGAGGCTGTTGATGAAGTTGGAGGTATACTGAAGGAATATCAGGAAGTACTGGAGGCCAAATCGAAGGACCTGGATCTGCAGAGAATGGTAATGTCAGGAAAGTGTTATAAAACAACAAGGAGGGACCTGTGGTTTAACCAAAGGGTGGTGGATACTTGGAACGTGCTTCCAGCTGATGGTTTTGGGGCACCAAGTGTGACAGCTTTCAAGAAAAGGATTGATAAACATATAGGAAATAAAACTTAGATTCACCACTCCTGATATGTGACGAGTCTCACATGACTCCAGTGGCTGACGGACCTGTACAGATACCTATGAACCTACGGTTTTTGGATGTGGGGGTTTAGTGCTATGACTGATGGGGTTGGGTAATCTGAGTTGTGACTGTTTAGGGTGGGGGTTCGTTACTGTGAGTGTTGAAGGATGAGATGGTAGGTTGTGCTTGTTGGTAGTATGGGATCACAGTGCTTTGCTGTTGGGATTGAGAGTTCAGTATTCTGAATGTTGGGGGTGAGAGGGTGGGTAGTGCGGATTTAGTGCAGTGACTGTTTGGGTTGGGGGTCAGAGCTGTGACTGCTGATGGTGAGGGTTCATTACTGTGATTGTTGAAGGATGAAAGGGTAGGGTTGTACCTGTTGGTAATATGGGAGCACTGTTGATGGTGGGGGTTCAGCATTGGGAAAGTTTAAGGGTGATAGGTTAGTGCTGTGCCATATGGTGTAGAGGTTCATTGCTGTTGCTGTTGTGGTTGGAAGGTTCAGTGCTGTGACTGTTGATTTTAGGTGTTCAGTACTGTTAATGCTGAAATATAATACAATAGTATTGGGACTGTTGTGGGTAGGGGTTTCAGTGCTGTGACTGTTGAAGTCAAGTGTTCAGTGCTGTGTAAGTTGAAGGAAGGCATTGTACTGCTGTGATTTTTTGGATTGGCGTGTTCAGTGCTATGACTATTGGGATTGGTGAACCAGGGTTGTGACTAGGGGTTCAGTACTGTGAATATTGAAGGGTGAGATGGTAGTGATGATACTGTTGAGGGCTTCGGGTTCAGTGCTGTGACTGTTGGAGTCAATGGTTCGGTACCGTGACTGTTGGAGTAGGGGATCAGAGTTGTGACTGTTGAGTATGGGGGCTCTGTGTAGTGAATATTGAAGAGTGAGAGGGTAGTACTGTTGAGTCCTTGTTGTAACTGTCAGGGTTGGGGGTTAAGTGCTGCAAATATTGAGGAGTGAGAAGGTAATGCTATTGGTATTGGGGCCTACCGGGTCATAATGTCGTAAGCTTAATAGTGTACGACATTATGGCTAACCCGGTACAGCGCAGTATGCTACCGCTACTGGTGCAATACTGTATATACTGCTGTATGCGGTATTGCACCAGTAGTGGTTTCCCAGGCAATGGATAATACCTCTGCTTGGAACGGGTTCTGATGAGCAGCTGCCATGGCTCACAAGACTGAGCCACAGCAGTAGGAACCCAGGTGCTGCTTCTGGGACTGGGTTTGCTTCCCAGCCCCAGAAACATGTTATTTTTTAGGACTTGTGCGCTCCCTGAGTTGGACCCCTTCAGAGTTGAGAATCTTTAGTGGGGGGGTCCAGGGGGGCACAGCCCCCATAATGGGGGGGTGGGGAGAGGAGCCCCACACAGAAAAAAGACTTATGCCTCATGGTATAAATTGCACTGTATTGGCAGCACAATTTTGCCATGCTGCATATGACCCCATGCCATATTGGGATGGGGTTGTTTGCCAAGACTGTTGGGGTTGGGATTCATATTTGTGTTTGTTGGGGTTCTAGTTTCAGTACTTTGAATGTTGAAGGGTGAGATGGCTGTGCTAGAACTGTAGAGGATAGCAGGTTCAGTGCTGTGACTGCTGCAGTTGGGGGTTCAGTGCTGTTAATGTTGAGGCATTGAAACAATAGGACCTTGGCCTTTGGAGGTGTGGGTTCAGTACTGCAGCTCTTGGGGTTGGGGAACCATTGTGACTGTTGAGGGTAGAGGTTCAGTGCTGTGAATGTTGAAAGGTTGGAGGATACTGCTGTAGCTATTGGAATTGAGTGGTTCAATACTGTGGCTTTAGATGGTCAGGGCTGTTTGCTTTGACTGTTGAATTGTAGAGGATCAGTGCTGTGAATGTTGAAGGGTTAGAGGGTAATACTGTAGCTATTGGGGTGGGTATTTCAGTGATGTGGCTGTTGGATTTGGGGGTTTAGTGCTGCAAATGCCAAGGGGTGAGAGAATAGTACTGGTACTGTTGGGAGCGGGGGGTTCATTGCTGTGACTGTTCTAGTTTATATTTGTTTGGTAGGGTTGGGGGTTCAGTACAGTGAATGTTGAAGGGTGAGACAGTGAGGATGGGACTGTTGAGGGGTGTGGGTTCTGTACTGTGGTGCTGGGGTTGGGCTTCAGTGCTGTTAATGCTGAGGGGTTGAAATTATTGTGCTATGACCTTTGGGGATGGGGGTTTAGTGCAGCAACTACTGGGGTTGGGGAACTATTGTTGTGGCTGTTGAGAGCGTAAGTTCTGTTCTGTGGATGTTGAAGGGTGAGAAGGTAGTGCTGTAGCTGTTGTGATTGGGTGGTTCAATGCGGTGGCTATTGGGGTCAGGGGATTGGTGTTGTGACTGTTGGGGTGGTGGTTCAGTGCTGGGACTTCTGAAGGGTGAGGATAATGTTGTAACTGTTGGCATGATAGGTTCATTGCTTTGACTGTTGGGGTTGCGGATTAGCACTGGGACTGTTGAGGGTGGAGGTTCTCTGCTGTTATATTTTCATTTCATTTATTCATTTAAAATGTGGTCACCAGGAAGGGATACGGTCATAAGTGAAACAGCAGGAACAAATAATGTGACAACAATGGGTGCATGTACAATAAAAATAAAAACAGGGTACAGTAATAAATTCCAGAAAAAAATAAAAAGGGTACAAAGTATATTAGTTGGGGGGTTAGAAAAGATGAGAGCTAGGAAAGCATGCCGCCATTATATAGGAACATAAAAAATACAGACAGAGACTGGATAAGCTCTTAGAGTCTGTCTGCTACTAACAATGGATATATCCACAGAACCAAATATTATTAAGATGGCTGTCCAGTCTCTTTCTGAAGGATTCAAGAGTAGAACTACCAACTCCTGACCCTGGTAGGCTATCTCATACAGATACTACCCTCTGACTGAAGAAGAATTTTCTGAGGTTAGTGTTTGGTTAAAAATTGTGACTTCTAGTGTTATGGTTCAGGTTCATATCCCTCCTTCTCATGTGTATGCAACTCCTTAGGTTTAGGTTATTCATGACTTTATATAACAAAATTAAATCACCCCTAGTCTCCTTTTTTCCAATGAGAATTAGCTCCTTGAGCCTATCCTCAATGTTTCTCCCACATACCTTTCACCATTTTCATGATCCTTTTCTGCACCCATTCCTTTATTTCTAATATCTCCCCTTAGGTTAGGAGACCAAAGCTGGGCACAATAATTTAGGGGCAGCCTCACTACTGCTTTATACTGTGGCATCAGTGCTGCTGGATTTCTGCTAGCAAAATTTCTTCTAATGCAGCCTATCATTCTATTGCATTCTTTAATTATCGGGTTACAATGGTCTGTCATTTTTAAGTATTTGGTATATTTATTCCAGGATTCCTTTATACCCATGTTGTGTTCAGGAGTTGATTCCCAGTGAGGTATTTTCCCTTTCTATGCCTAATTCCCATGTGCATCGTAACATATTTGTGGGTGTTAAAAGCCATCTTTGCATCATGTGCCCATTTAACTAACCTACTGAGATTCAACTGTAATTTACCTGTTTGTGCTTGAGTTTCTGCTATAGCTCCAATTTTAGCGTCGGCCTCAAATTTGCCACCCATGAATCAGTGTTAGCGTGCATAGAATTAATATAGATATTGAAAAATGTTGACCCACTACCAATTCCTGGGGGACTTCTCTGGTGACCTCATCCTAAGATGAAGTGAACACATTTACCCTTACACTCTGTTTTCTACCACAGACACCTTTTGCTGTTTCAGTCCCTTGTCTGATCCCAGATCCTCTAGTTTGTTTACCAGTTCCTTGTGAAGGACCATCTTAAATGCCTTTTTAATGTCTAAGTAGATTATGTCAACTGGCTTTCCTTGCTTAAGTGCTGTACGTACCGGGTCAAAAAACCTAATGAGGTTGGTTTGACATTATCTGTTTGGTGCAAAGCCATGTTGGGTAGTGTTCTTCAGTTTGTGAGATGTTATATACTCCTCCATGTTATCCCTGATTATAGATGCCATGACAATTCCTGATACACTGGTCAAGCTTACAGGAATATAGTTGTATACATCTGTTCTAAATCCCTTCTTAAAGACTGGAATTGTAGATGCCTCTTTCAAGTTATCTGGTACTACGCCAGTTGTTAGTGTTAGGACCATGATGTCTACTAAGCATTCAACCAGTACTGTGGCAATTTCTTTCAATATCTTTGGGGGTAGTCCATTAGGTCCCTGTGCCTTGTTAATGTTTAGCCTCCTCAGCCTATCTTTGATGGCAGTAGAATGGAATCCCAGACTCTCTAGGTCAAAGATATCTTCTGCATAGTTACCTCCCACTCTGCTTTATTAAAAATGGTGTAAAGAATGTGTTTGATGCCTCTGCCATATCTTGCTCATCCTCAATGTTACTGTCATTGTTTCTTAATGGTCCAACTAATTACTTGTTTTGTTTAATGCTATTCATGTACTTAAGAACTTGTAATTTTCTTCTGTAGTGTTAGCAATTCTTCTGTCCATGTTTCTATTGACCAGTCTAACTTCCGTTGTGCATTCTTTCTGTTTTTTTAATGCTTCTAGCCTGAATGGAAAATTTGTGGATTTAATCAATCAAAATCTTTATTTATTCGGGCGAACATCATTGAGTGTAGCTCATTTACAAGATGGACCTGAGTGGTCATACAAAGAAGGATACAAGTTTTGTACAAAGACATGTGAATAACATAACATTAGTACAATCAATTAGATGAGAGATATATACAAAATTTACAGATATACAAGGCACAAAACAATAACTTAAACCTGTAAAAATGAAGAGTACATTTGATATAGAAGGGATAATATTCAAATAGTAGGGCTTCTATAGGCTTTTTATACGAAGTGTGATAACAGACTGGGTAGAAGAATGGAAACTAAACATAGTGGATTACAGAAAGGAGGGGCAGAGGTTGGGTGGGAGACTAGGCCTTATGGAAGCAGTTGCACAGTTCTGGGAATAGGGTGGTATATAATTTTTTGAAGGATGGTAAGGGTAAGAGGGTATTCAGATTCATAGATTTTTGGAGTGAGTTCCAGACAAATGCTAGGGAATAGCTGATAGCAGCCCTCCCAAACCGGGTGCAGGTATTGGGAATCTTTAGCATAATGAGCTTATTGATCCTTAAGGTGTATGGCCTGGATGTGATTCGGGTGAAACAGTCTGAGATATAGGAGGGGAGTTTGTCTGATACAGCTTTAAAGATCCAGATTGCAGCATTCTTTTTTCTTCTGTGCTGTAGTGATGTCCAATTGACTGCCATGTAAAGAGAACAATGCTGGGTGTTGGAGGGAAGGTCTGTAATAAATCTAATGGCTCTATGATACAGGGTGTCCAGCTTATTTAAGAGGGAGAGGGAGCAATGGCCGTAGAGGAAATCAGCATAGTCAATGAGGGATAGGAATGATGCCTGGATTAATCTTTGCTTGGAGTCTCTGGTAAGGTAATGTTTTATTCTGTAAAATAGGCCAAGTCTTTGTCTCAATTTTTTAGTAGCTCTTCAACATGGATAGAGTAGTCAAGCTTATTGTCAATCCAGACTCCAAGATATTTGAATTTATCCACAAATTCCAGGTTTTCTCCAAATAAGGTGGATAATTGTGGGGTGGTGAATGATGGGTATGGAAGAGCAACTCTTGGTGGCAAAGAACATAGCTTTTGTTTTTGGCATTTAGAAGTAATTTTTTCCAATAGGTTGTGTTGTAGGATGGAGAATTCTGACTGTAACAGTTCACAGGCTTTTGATGGTGAGGGATTGCTGACATATAATACAGTATCATCAGCAAACAGATGAATGTTAGATTGAGAGAGGTTGGAATCAATGTTATTAATATAAATGGCAAAGAGGATGGGGCCCAGGATAGAGCCTTGCGTACACCCTCTTAGCAGTGGTTTAGAGGTAGATAGGTAATTTTCATTTTTACCAGTTGCAACCTTCCAGAGTGATAGCACCTAAACCAATTGAGAGAGAGTGAATCAAGGCCTACAGAGCTAAGAGAGGAGATTAATGATTCATGATCCACTGTATCAAATGCTTTACTCAAATCCAGGAACACAGCATAGATACTATTCTTTTATCCAAGGCAGTCTGCCAATCGTTAGTGACTTTGGCTAGGGCAGAGATGGTACTATGCATTGATCTAAACCAGATTGTGCTGGATTTAGGAGGTTGTTGGTGTCCAGATAGGCCCTTAACTGCGAATTTACTAATTTTTCAAGCATCTTGGACAGAAACCGATGCAAGATGGAAATGGGCCTGTAGTTGTTAAGGTCCATGGGATCACCTGATTTAAGTAGTGGAACTACTTGAGCTGACTTCCATATAGAGGGGATGGAACCAGTAGCTAGGGAAAGATTGAAGAGGTGAGTGAGGGGGGCAGCTAAGGCATGCAGGGCTACTTTCAGAAAGTAGGGATCCAGGGAGTCTGCACCTGCACTCTTAGATGTGTCTAAATTGGATAGGAGGTCTTCTACTTCTTTTAAGGATATTGGTTCGAAGGAGAATGTTGAGGCAGCCTTTTGGCCCACAGTGGATTGAAGGTTTAGTGATGATCTCAAGAGATTTGCAGGTGAAGAGTCAAAGGCTAGGCCAGCTGTAGTGAAATGGTCATTGAAGGCATTTAATATTTCTTGCTTGTCAGTGATTTCAATGTCACTTAGGAGCAGTTTGGAGGGTAAGCAGGGGTATAATTTTGACCTAGAATTCCCTTTATAGTACCCCAGAACCTAGATGGGTTAGTATAGGAGGCATCCAGTTCAGCTCTATAGAAGGCAGTTTGGCATTTCTTATTAGTTTTGTGCATGAATTTCTTGCTTTTCTGAATTGAAGCCAGTCTCTAGGATCCTTTGTTTTTCTTGCCTTTTCAGAGTTTGTCTCTGGCTATCAAAGCTGATTTAAGGTCAGCAGTAAACCAACGACAAGATTTTACTTTGGATCTGACACTGGTGAATGGTGCATGTATATTGAGGGCATTTGTGATAATATCCTTAGGATCTGAAGAGCTGTCTCAACTGAGGTTGTGAGGTAGAAGTCTTGCCAATGCGTTGTATTGCACAAATCATGGAGATATCCTGAGATGTTGAAAATCTTTTTTGACCTTTTATGGAGAAATTTTGCAGGATTGGATGGCTTGAGTGTAGATCTTATGCCAGCTATGGGACAATGATCACTTATGTCACTGGGTAGCACTCCAGCATGAGAATATAAGTGAGGCTTGTTTACCATCATGATATCCAGGAGTGAACTGTTGGTAGTATTTTTTAGGTTAATCCTCGTTGGATCTTTGATTAATTGTGTGAATCCATAGGTGTCACAGAAGGTTACTAGGGTGCAGATGCATTAGATAACCAATTTAAATTCAAATCACCAAGGATGATGGTGTCTTCAGGGCCTAGATTGAGTATTGTTCCTAGGTGGGATAGGAGTTTGAGGCCTGCAGAGGGGGGTCTATAGCAGCCAATCAATTTAAAGGAAGACATGTTAGGAAGGGTTATTTTGATTGACAAGCATTCAAATTCCTTTGGTTCGGATGTATTAATGAGACAGGATGCAGAGATGGTTTCCTTGATGTAGATGGCCACCCCACCGCCCCTGGAAGGGCAGTCAGATCTGAAGAGCTGGTAATTGGGAAGGTTTATTTCACTATCTTTTGCTGTAGATCTGAGCCAAGTTTCAGAGATAACCAGGAAGTCAGGTAGGGTATGTGCAACCCAGGCCTGTATTAAGGAGAACTTTTTTAGGAGGCTGCAGGCATTGAAGTGAAGAAAACTTAGGCCATTTATGGAGGCTAGATCAGATGGGGATAAGAAATTTTCAGTGGGGCCAGGATTGATTTCAATAGTACCAATACTGATCAGAAGGAAGAAGATTAGTTTGAGGAGGGCACCAAATGATAGAGATAGGGAGTAATCAATGCATTTCCTCTTCTTAGTTGGGATCCAATGTGAAGTGGGTGAGGGTCCTGTTATATGGGTGTGGATTTTATCACAAAGTAACAATCTGATGGTCAGGCATAGGGGGTTAATGTAATGCCAAAATGGGTGCAAGGCACTTGAGGAGTGTTGAAAGGATAGAGAGCCTTTTTGTGGGATACCACAGGGGTTGCAGTGCAAAAATGGCAGGATATAATTATGGAATTGATGGTTGTCCACTGGGGATGGCAGGGGTGGACAGGCCATATTCACTGCCTTAGTCGCCATGGCATGGGGTATATCATAATTATTTTTTGGGATCAAGGAAGAAGAGAGGCTCAGTAGCAAAAGGAAGCAAAGTAGCATTGTGGAGGTAAGGTAGGGGTTAATGTAGAGGATGAGAGAAATAGTTGTGGGCGTGGAATATAGAATTGGCAGGAAAAGGTGTATAAAAGAAACAACCAAGAGGGGAGGCGGGCAAAAATTTTGCGGCTTTACCGCATTCTTTTCTGCCTGCTTCTCCCGGCCTCCTGGTTCCCTGTTCAGCCTGTGCCGCCATCGCTGGGCCTCGGAGCCCTCCGGTCTCTGTGCTCTCGAGGGCTATGCCGGCTGGAAGGTAGGGGACAGAGGAGAAGGCAGTGAGAAAAGGCACTTTATTGCAGCAATCTGCAAAAGGTGCCAAAGCCTGAATTTGCACCACAAAGACTGGGAGGGTATGGGGGGTTAGGTGCCTAAGTGTCTAGCCCACACAAAAACACAAAAGGCTGTAAATCACAGGCTAACTAAATCTCTAAACAACCCTCAAATAGGGCACATTTAAAAAGTAAAACAGCTCTTTTTAGAGAAATTTAACAATTAGACATAATAGCAGTAATCCCGGCCAGAAATGGTGTTGCAAAGTCCAGCTAAAGTCTACGGGAAAGGCGCATCAATCAGAAGCAAGGCAGAGTGAGCGGTCGCTTTCCAATTGGTTTGCGGCTTTATTTAAGTTCTGTAAACACTGTCCTTTTCCTCCTTAGCATCTTTCTAATTTGAGCAGTTAGCCAGGTAAGTTTCTTGCCTTTTTTATTTCTTTATCTGGGTACATGACTGTTAATTGTTTTTTTTTATTTTCAATGTAATCCACTTCTCTCTTCTGCAATTTAAACTTTAAACTTTCCTTTTTAAGTCCATTTCTCTAGGTCCACCTCATGCCATTAAAGTTAGCCTTTTTGAAATTATAGCATATTGTAACTCCTCTTTCTTTAGTTATTTCCTATTTAATGTTTAAACCGATCATATTGTGGTCACTATTAGCAAGGAGGTCTCCCATTAATAGCGCTATCTGTGTTATTTAGCACTACATCTGGGATTGAGCTTTCTCTTGCAGGTGTTTTGACAAATTGTTTAAAGTTTAAGTTATTAAACATATTTAGATTTACACAGAGCTCTTCCTAAATGAGAGATATAGTATATCCCTACAATGCTGAGGTTCCCTGTAATAAGTACATCATCCTCTTCTGCTGCCAGTTTGATTTCATTCCTGATGCCTTCATTGTTAACCTTATCTATATTTGTTGGTCTATAACAGATTCTGCTAATTAGGTGTTTGCTGCTGGCTTTTTGATTCAGAGCCACAAAGCTCTAGATTCATGTTTGATGTCTCAGTAACTACCAGTTTCATTGCTTTAATATCATGTTTGTTTGAAGCTGCTTCTTTTTGCCTGTTCTGTCCATTCATAAACTCTTATACCTTTTGATGTTCTTGTCTCATACACCCACCCACCAGCCAACCATATATCAATGACTGTGACCACATCAAAATCTTCAATTGACAGTAAGGCCAGTAGCTGATCCATTTTGCTATTGAGTTGTCTAGCATTAATTGTTACACACTTATTCTTAGCACTTCCTGCATTCCTTTGGTATTACTGGATGCTCTTCCTTCAAAATGAACCTCTGTACGATTGTATAGTTTGTGCTTAACACCCTCTTCATCATATGAATGTGCTGTATTTCCCAGTGTATATCCCCTAGACACCCCCTTAAATTTTCACTTTTTTTTCAATTGCTCTAAAGAACTTCCCCTCAAGTGCTCTGGTCCATTTTCTATTTAAGTGTAGGCCATCTCCTCTTAACATCCCATGTTTGCTTTAATGCTATCCCTGTTTCTCAAAAACATATTTTTTTTTCACTTTTTACCCACATTCTTAACTAGACATTCATCATATTTGTTATTCTTGTTTGCTACGTCCCTGCTCATAACATTGATAGTTTTCTCAGTTCCTCAAAATCTGTTTTGATATCATCATCTAGCCTCATTCAAGTATTGTTGGTTCCAACATGCATTGCCACAGTTTATTTGTTCTCTGCTTCTTTTAGGAATCCATGAATGTTGGACCTGATATCTGAGATTTTTGCTCCTGGTAGACAGGACGCTTCAAGGTAATCTTCTCCTTGTTACTGTTAACATACTAACATACTAGTCACCAACAGATTAGGCCTTACGGTCTATCGAGTCTGCTCATGCATCACAACTCTGGTTGGGTACCGAAGTCATCCCCCCTTTTCACATTCCTGTTTCTCCTCACCTCCACCCGAGCCCCCCCCGGGGAAAGTCAACCCTCTGCTTCATCCCCTTACTGTATCTGTTCCACCCTCTCTTGAACCCCTCTACTGTAGAAGCTAGAACCAGCTCACCAGGCAGCGCATTCCATGGTTCCACCACCCTCTCAGTGAAATGCCTCCTCCTCCTTTCCCCCTTCATCTTTCCTCCTTCGAGCTTCAAACTATGTCCTCTGGTGATACCACCCTCCTTTAGCCTAAAGATCCCCATCTGATTTACCCTTTTAATTCCCTTGAGGTACTTGAAGATATCAATCATGTCCCTCCAGTTCCTCCTCTCATCCAATGAGAACAGGATGAGCTCCTCTAGTCTCTCCTCATATGTCAACTCCCCTGGGCCCTGGATCATTTTGGTTGCTGTCCTCTGAACCCTTTCCAGGAACTGAATGACCCTCCTCAAGTGCAGTTTCCAGTATTGCACACAGTACTCTAGGTGTGGTCTAATCCAGGCCCTTGTACAGTGGCAGAATCACTTCCCTGCTCCTTGAGGTAATCCCCTGTGCAAGGCAGCCCAACATCCTGTTTGCCTTTACTGTCACCCTCCTGCACTGCTCAGAGTTATTTATGCTGACATCCACCTGGACCCCCAGGTCTAAAGATGGTTCTGTCAGTAAACCTGATGAATGAATCCCCTAATACTATTACTTCCTTTATATCAGATGTCATTTAATCATTGTCCCTGAGAAAGGTGACTGGGGTTGTTCTTATTAATTGTTGCTTTCTGACAAGAGGCTAAATCTATTTTGGGTGTTCATTAGAGGATGCACCATAATCCTCCTTCTTTTGCTTCACCTCCCCATACTCACTGTGTGCAAATCATTCTCTTCCTCCCTATCTTCATACCTCTGAACTGTCACACATTACAAGGTATATCACTCATTTTACCTCTTAGAAATTCTCTGTCCTTCATGGGGACATTGATATTCCACCTGGCCCACTGTGATTTTAAAGAAGAAATTGTAATAATCTATCATGCTCAGTTATCAGCAAGCATTATGAATATTAGTGCACACAGAGCCATAGTGTTCTGAGCTTGCAGTACAATGTTTGATGATATGCCGCAGATTTTGCTAATTTGTCACACATCTTGTCACATATTTTAGTGAAGAAGGATTGAGTGATATGTCTGTCTTCTGTCTGTATCTTCCTTTTCCCCATTCATTTTTGTATCTGCTCATGACATTTAGAAGTAGTGATATTACATTGGGTAGTTCGTATTTCATCCCATGAATGATCTACAGTAAAAAGCCCTCCATTTCACTGAGTTTATAAAAACTCTGCATTCTGTGTCTTATGTCTGCATTTTCACTTTCTAAATGCTTGATTAGAAGGCACCTAGAACAGATATATAGCTAATTTCTCAATCCCTCCTCACTTATTGAGAGGCAGTATAGTGTCATGGTTTAAGGCTCTGAACTGCAAACCTGGAGACCTGGGTTTGAATTCCACAACCCCCCTGTGGTGTGATAGGTAGGGTGCATGGCTCTGATGAAGCAGGTCCTGGATTTTGGACTGGAGACGGGTGTTCCTTTTTGTGCTTCCCGCAGCTGCAGGACTGAGTAATTTTTTTGAGCTGGGATGTGCACTCCTTCCTGACATGCACCCCCCTGGAGTTGAGAATCTATATTTAGGAAAGTGGGGGGGGTACAGCTCCACCCACATGCACAATTCCTGGGTAGCCTTTTTCTGCATCTCGCCAAAAATGTTTTCGGCAATAATACAGCTCGCGATAATAGCGATCGCCTTTGTGCGGTCACTATTATCACATAAAGCCATTTAAGGTAGTTCAGGGAAGTTGAGAGATGGATGTGGGAGAGGAAGTTTGTTTCACAGTGTTGGAAGGTGGGAAGAGACAACAGACTGGTCAGTTATAGATTTACTGTGAGGGATATGAAAGGAACAAGCAGTGGATGATTGGAGAGAGTAGGATGGCAGGGTTAGGGAGAAAGGAGAGATAACAGTGACAAAACAGTATTTGGCCAAAAAGGAGGAACAGTATAAGAAATGCTTGATCTCTATGGCATGGAAAGAGAAACTGCATAGAGAGAGCAGTGATCGGTAAGAGGTGGAGCAGAAAGAGTGAATCAGCATATGGAATGAGAATGGAGGTTCAATTTGGCAAGAACAGACTTTTGAGCAGTGCCATAGACTACATCTGCATAGTAACCACCAGCAAGAATTGTAGGGATGCCTCTTGGCAGACCAGGAGAGAAAGTTAGAATTGTTTTCAGTAAAGCACACCAAGATTAGGTCAAAGCTTCTTACACATGGCTTTGGTGTGTGTGTGGAAGAGCTGAGGTTCTGTTCCAGACACATCCCTAAGTTCATGAAGTGGGGCACCTCTTTAACAAGATTGTCATCCAGAATGTTGAAGACAGGGGTATGTTGGAGGCTAGCTAGAATCTGCCTAGTGCAACAATTCAAGAATACAGTGTTTTTGGTATTTAATGAGGACTGGTTTGAATGGACCCACCGCTAAATGTTGTCAAAGTCATACTAGAGTAACAATTGCAGCTCAGGAACCAAAAAACTAAAAGCAACTAGAACTGTATCATCAGCATACATGTGTAGTGTGAGGAGGCACAGGTGGTGGGGAGGTCATTTAAGAACATGGGGAGAAGGATTGGCCTGGGGATGGAGCCTTGGGGTACACCAGACTCAATAGGTATGGGATGGATAGGGCATCACCAACCTGTATCAACTGGAGCTGATATGAGAGGTAGGAGTGTAATCACCTAACTGTCACATTGTATAGACTTGCAGCACCTAATATATCCAAAAGAAAGGTGGGCCACAATATTAAAGGCCTTCGCTAGATCTATGAAAATATCCACAGTGTACAGGCCTGCTCCATACCTTTCATCACTGAGTCAATAAGCTAGAGGAAGAAATAAATGGTGAAACTGTGCTTGCAAAAGAGAGACTGAAAAAGAGAGATGAACGAATAGAAGTCAAGGTAGAAGGATAGCTGGTAGAGAACACATTTCCCTGCACCTTAGCCAGGCAGGGAAAAGTAAGATGGGACTGTAATTACCTGGGGAATATGAATCACTCTCTTTGAAGAAGGGGATGACTTTATCCTGCTTCTAGGACAGGGGATAGACCCAGGTTAGAAAGAAAGACTGAAAAGGGAAGCAAGAGAGACAGTCATGGCTGTTGTAGAGAGATGAAGATTAGTATCCAGCCTATCTGGGCTGTGCCCTTTTGGGATATTTATTAAGAGTAAGATCAGGAGGTTGGTCTCAGAGGAGACTAGGGAGAAGGAAACATATGCTGGGGTAGAAGGTGGGGGATGGTGGCATTGAGGGTTGCAGAGCAAGTAGGAGGGGGAAAAGAGAGAGGGAGCAGGAAGTAGGGAGAGGTCACAGTATGTGAAGAAATTGTTGAAAGTGTTGGCAGCTTCAGTTGGATCAGAGATAGATGAATTTTCTAGTCTGGTAATTTGGGAGTTAGATTGGATAGCAGGATTTAGAAGGGATTAAACAGCTTTCCAGAACCTATCAGGGGATTTAAAATGATTCTGAATGTTGTAGGCACAGAAAATTGATTAAGCCTCAGTGGTGGTCTTACTGTTGGCATTACTCAGTTGTTTTTATCTCAACAAGTCCTCAGAAGAGCTGATACTTTGTGGAAATGCCAGGTAGAAGCATTAGCTTTTAGCAGGTCAGTGACTTCTGGAGATATCCATGTAAGGTGGCATTATGAACACAAGACCTCCTGAGAGGGACACATTTGTCCCATGTTGCAATGAATTTGGCTATTGAAAAGGATAGAGCAATACCTACATTGGTGGATAATGTAAGTATTGACCTTTCAGTGGCCTTACGATCATCTAGCAGAGAAGGGAAGTCAAGAAACTTGAGCAACTTAGACAAGACAAACCGTGGTGATGCTTTTGTGTGGCAGATATTATGAATGCACAGTAGGTGATACAATAGTCACTAAACGTATCCTGTAGAGTGCCAACAATGGTACTGAGGAGGTGGTGGGTGGTGGTGGTGGTGGTGGGAGGGGTGCAGGGTGAGGATAGGATCCAGTCAATGAGGGAATGATTTGTGGAATTTGGTTTGAGACGGGTTGGCTAACTAATGAACTGCATGAGAGTCAAGGAATCAAGTTGGTGAATTGTATCTTTTTGCCAAGGGGGATAGTCAAGTTATATTTATATTTAGATACCCAAGAACACACCTGAAGCTGAAGAAGAGGAAATTGTTAAAAGTGTGGCAGAACAGGAGATAGGCTTAGCTTTGGGGAGGAGTAAAAAAGGAACTGAGAAGGAGAAAGAGAGCCTGCACAGGAGGAGTTCATGGGAAATGGGGATGGCAGAATGATACAGAATGTCAAAGTTAAGTCTATGACATGTATTGTATTCTAAAAAACTGCACCACTGCACTTCTCATGGTTCTTTTCTGTGAATCATGTAACCAGAGAGTCAGATTTTTACATCACTGATTCAGGTAGAGAGCCAGGTTTCTGTAACAATCAGGACATTATGATCATAGTCTACTGCCCACAGTCTTAGCTGGTCAAGCTTGAGGAGTAGACTATTGATATTTATATCAATAAAAAAATGTCAGCCCACTGGGGAGAATGGGAGATGGGAAGGAAGGGGGAGGACAAGGGTTAAGCTCCACTGCACCTGACAGCAGTAGCAGAAGAGTTGGGAAGAGCATAAATGTGTTAGACTTGTGCTTATGAATAGGCACTTGGGAAGAGAGGGGGTTAGATTAAAGGGAAAGATCACAGGACTGCATCAAGATTGAGGGATGGGATGGAGTGGAAACCAAGGTGAACTTGGAAAAGTGAGTGTGAAAGGTGAGGAAAAGTGGGGGGGTGAAAGGGGAGATGGGCAATAAGATAAAGGGAATGGTTAGGGGGAGGAAGAGAAGGAGTAAAAAGGACTGAAGGGGCTACATGAAAAGGAAGTGGGCTAGTGAAGCATGGCAGTAAAGGCTGGTAAAGAAATGTGTAATTTGTGTGACCTGTTTACAATAAATAACTGCTTACATTTAAGGACTCAAAGTATTTTTTGCTAGCTATTTCTTGGCTAGCACACACATGCTTCAGGATGGAATTGTGCCTTGTTATTGTATTTACATTAAAGGTATGTCTGAAAGACTGGAGAGATTGCTTTTTAAAGAAATTGATTTGACATACAATATAGCAACTTTAAAACAGTACCTCTCCAAGCAGCAATTACCAAGAGGTTTACATGTCACAGTTACACCATCTTCGGGACCAGAAGAATTTGAATACCAGAATGAATGGTTAAAAGCAGCAGAGGAATGTTCCATATTTACTAAACTGATTATTAAAGCATGATAAAGAAGTTTTTTTTTTTTTTTTTCCTTTAGAAAAAAGAGTGCCAACAGAAAAAGGAAAACAAGGATGGGAAAGAGAGGTAAAAGAAAAGACCAGTGACAACAAAACAGTAAGGAGCAACAACAAAAAGGGACAAAGTTCCAAATAGTCAGCCTATCCAGCCACATAGTACCAGAACCACAGCACAAAATGCTACAAAAAGGACTTTCATTTATCCCCACCCCATAAATTAATTGATTTCCTATTTATATAGACCTGCATAAATTATTCAGGAAAATGCGTTAAAAACATTTTGTTCTTTCATAAAGGCACAATTCAGGATGAAACAAGTATGAGTTTCCAGGAGGATCCACTTATTTCAAGTTCAGAAGACTTGGATGCTTTATTGTCGATTATTGATCAGAGCATGTCTTTAGAAATGGAGGATATGGACAAACAACTGCTACCAATAGACTCAGTACCTGATGATTTAGAAGTGCTGGAGGCACTACTAATGGAAAATTTGGATGATGATCTTAATTTTGGACGTGGCAATGTGGATTATTCGAGCATGTTACAAGCAACTGAGTCTATTAAGGCACAAAGAAAATGACTTTTCAAAGGTAAATCTTTATTTTGTCCCATTAATTACAATGACATGATCTCCATATATGAATGTACAGTATTGAAACAAGTCGCTGACACTTTGGAAACATTGGGTCCCTAAATGGAACAATTTAATGAAACAAGAACGAGATGCATTGATGGAAATTAAAGCATTAAAGAAAGTGGTAATTAAGCAGGCAGATAAAGGGGGTAATGTTGTGTTATTAGAATTAGATAAATATAAGGAGATTGTAATGGCACTATTAACTGATTCAAGCAGCTACACAGAGTTGTCAGGATCCCTATTATGGTCTATAAGAAAGAACTCCACAATCTCCTGCAGGGTGCTATTAATAAAGGGGAAATCAATGAGAATGAATATAAATTTGTTCGGATTGACATTCCTAAAATAACTGGCTTTTACATACTCCCTAAAATTCATAAAGATTTACAAAATCCCTCAGGAGACCTATTGTCTTCTGGGTAGTGCATTAACAGAAAGATTAGGGCAGTTTGTGGATTTCTTTCTCCAGGCCTGTGTGTCAGTTTTAAAGCCATATTATTATTTGCCATGGATGGTCTTAAAAAATGTAATGAATTCCTCTGGCACAAGGATTACATCTGGGTCAACCATTGATGTCAATTCCCTTTACACCTTTATTAAGCATGAGAAAGAAATACAAAAATGCTGCTGTTTCCTAGAAAATAGCGAGGATGGTGGGGAAATAACAGCTGATTTTTTTCTGAAAGCCCTGAATTCACCCTTACGCATAATTTTTTTGAGTTTAATAATGAATATTTTTTACAGGTCTGCGGTACAGCTATGGGTGCCTGTATGTCATGCAGTTATGCCAGTTTGTTTTTGGGTTGGTGGGAAACAGTCCACATCCCTAATGTACAGACCAATCCATTTTTTGAGAAAATTCATAGCTGTGGATGACATTTTTCATGTCTGGAAAGGGGAGCCTAATGAAATAGAAGATTTCATTACATGGTTGCATGAAAATTACCTTCACATTTTCCAATTATGTGAACAACAGGTAGGTTGATTGTTTGGACTTAGCCCTTTACTCTGAACCTAATAAGAAAGTTCAGACAAAACCCCACAGAAAAAGTACGGCTGCTGATTCATTGCTGAGATTTGATAGTACACACTGGAACCCTTAAAAAATCTACACCCTATGGACAGTTTTTTCAGTTGTATCAGAACTGCAGTAACTAATATGATTTTGAAAACAAGGCTGATGAGCTCAAAATGAGGAATCTGGAAAGGGGTTGTACTGAAACAATATTAGATGAAGCAAGAAATAAGGTGAAGTCAAAAGATAGAAATACATTGTTATTTAAAACTAGAAATGAGCAGGAAAATAGAATAGATCAAGGATTGGTTGTTAACACTACTGAATTTAATAATATAGCAGGGAGAATAGGATCTATAGTATATAAAAATTGGTCCATTTTACATTCAGTTTCAAATATAGGGAAGTAGTGTGACCTAAACCGAGAATTTCATTTAGAAGAGCTAGCAATCTTAGAGATCAGCTAACACATAGCAGACTTAGGGAAGGAACAAAAACTGGAGGAGTTGGTTTCTGGAAAAACTAAAAGGATTCTTTAAGTGCACTAAGTGTAATATTTGCAAATATGCATGCCTAGGCAAAAAATCTGAACACCCATGAAAAAGGGAGGTAACTGTAGAAATAAGAGAGTGCATAATGTGTGACAGTCCATTTTGTATTTACTGCCTATGGTGATTTTCAGCACTCTGACACCCCGCACACAGAAAATGGCACCGAGGACTTAGTTTTTTATCAGTTATAGTTGGGGCTGTGCCTCTGCACTTTCCCCCTGCACCTTACTTAAGGATTTCCTCAACCCAGGGAGATGGCGTCGGGGTGTGTGAAAAACATAAAAAGGTTTGGGCTGGGCGCAACAAAAACGCACCAGCACCCGGAACCAAACCCAGTATCCTGCTCATCAATGCTGCCAACCCACCCACCATGCCAAGGGGTCAGCTCGGCAACCCACCATGGCACTACCGCACACACATACCATTCCACCCCTCGCTGTGTGTGCTCGCTCCTCCCCGTGTACATATAGCAACATACCATCGTTATATTTGCCGATCCCCCCATCCAGCTGCCCTACCTTATCGTAGCCCTGCACACATGCACCAGGGATTGGGTCTCCATTATTGTAGGATGCCCAATCGCCGATGCTAAAGTCTCGTGCTACCAATATGTTCCAATAGTAAACTAGTTCTGGCAGAGCCACTATGGCTGTAAATGCATTAACTAGATAAGGGTGTTTCATGGGCTTAAACATAAACATGAATTGCTGTTGCATACACTAATTGAATTAAAGTATGGTACATTGAGAAAGGGCAGATATAAAAATAATGTCACCATCTGTGTAACAGTTACCTATATGTTTCACATTTTATTCTATGCACTGTTATAGCAATCAACTCAACAGAACCAGGCCATCATATACATGAAGGTACTGTACCTTAATTGCAAACACTAAATGTTGTGATGAGTAAGAAGAAAAACACAATGTTGAGACATGTTTAGGAAGACATTTGATGTGTTAAATTGATTTTTTAGAGATTGCTATACAGTACACTCACACATATGTAGTATAATATAAAAGTGCATGTACTCAAGTGTCAATGTAAATCTTACACATTTCATTATTATAGATTGCGTGAGCACTCCCAACCAATCGGAGTGCTCCTTTCCTCCACATGTGAGACACCCTTATTCTGTGAAGAGCGTCTCACGTGCAGATGCCCTGGAAATGGGCAGGTTAGGGGGAGTTTTTAATATAATTTATATATATATATATATATATATATATATATATATGTAGTATTGATCGCTTTTGATCAATAATGTATTAATACTTCCCCCATCACCACTCATGTTTCATTTGCCTTCAGTTTGAGCCAGAACAGTTCAGCTTTGCTTTGTTGTTCTCGCTCAGCTGAAAGCACATGAAACCACTCGTTTGCAGCAATGGGTGGCTCCAGGGGATGTATTAACACATACAAGTTGTTCTCTTCAAGGAAGATCTTACTGTACAAGGCCTAAAAAATGGGCATTAGGTAAAAGTAAACTGGGGTAGGTGTGTTATTGAAGGTATTGCACAGTTTATCTTTCATTGCTGCTCAACCCCAGGCACACACAATATGAAAATCAACAACCCCTTGATATGAAGCAACAGCAATTAGTTAGTACAAGGACAGAAACAAGTAGGATACTGAGTAAGTGGGTAGACAAGCATGAGTATGGTAAGTCAAATAACAGTTCAAAATGTCTCACTATTATAATTCATTTCTTACAAATGCATCTGCACAGTTGACAATTTTTTGTAAAAAGATAACAACAATGGGAGTTTTTCCACATAACACATAATTTAAGTGAGAAGAATGAAGTAAATAAAAATGAAACAAAGTGGAACGGAAGAGAAGAAGCCATAAAATGGGGGGGGGGGCAAATACAGAGCTATTCTGATGGCAACAGGTGATATGTTCAATTGCTCTGCATTCTCAGGTGGGTACACAGGCAAAAATAACATAACATATATGGTAATAAAGAAAAATAAATAAAATACAGCTCACTGTAGAGCAGATTCGCAGCCACACACATGTCCATGGCTGAGACGTTTCTAAAACAAGCAGTAGAAGCAGTCATGCCTCTGGTTGAGTGCCCTTTCACTTCCCCTAGAAGAGGTTTATTGTATGTCTAGTAACAGAAAATAATGCAGTTTGCCAACCATTTAGACAAGCACTATTTTGAAACTTCTGTGCCCTGTCTTTTGGGTGCAAAGGAAACAAACA
Source organism: Neoceratodus forsteri (assembly GCA_016271365.2). Lineage (NCBI taxonomy): Eukaryota > Metazoa > Chordata > Ceratodontiformes > Ceratodontidae > Neoceratodus > Neoceratodus forsteri. The sequence continues at coordinate 1,545,717,397 of CM057455.1, read as the reverse complement.
ACTGATCGGACTTACAAACATCTTTGGTCCAGTTAGTGTAGTAATGCAGAAGTCTGTGAACATCCATAGTGTGCAGAAGAGCCTCCCCCTGATTAGAGTACTCAGGGAAGAATACCAGCAGATGAATTGTCTGATTCAATGTAAACTCAGAAACCACATTAGGTAAAAACTTAGGGTTTGTATGCAACCTCTGTGGAAAATCAAGTAAGTCTCCTTACACACCAGGGCCTGAAGCTCTGGAATTCTTCGAGTTGAAGTAATAGCAACTAAGAAAAGTGCTTTCCAAGACAAATAGTGCATAGCACAACTTGCTGCTGGTTCAAAAGGAGGCAAAGTACATTTTTCCAAAACAAAATTCAAGTCCTACGTGGGGACTGGATTATGAATCAGTGGTTTCAGATGGGTAATTCCTTTCAGGAAGGTTTTGGAAATCTCCAACTGAGCTATAGTTTTGCCATCAATGGGGGAGGTGGTAGACTAAAAAGGCAGACAGATGGAACTTCAAAGAAGAATAGCTGAGGCCGACATCTGAAAGATGCAAGAGGTACTCCATGACCTGGGGCACAGGGCAAGAGAAAGGGTCCCAACCCATGGAGGCTGCTGAAATGGAGAATCTTTTCCATTTCATGGCATAAGTAGTTCTGGTAGAAGGCTTTCTGGCCTCTACGAGGACCTGGGCCACCAGGGCAGAAACTCCAAAGCATGAAGCAGCTATGTCCATAAGTGCCACGCATGCAGGTGGAAGGATATGAGGCCCAGATGTACCAGTCTGCCCTGCTCATGAGAAGATCATGCAGAGATACTGGGGGTTACATTGATAGCTGTTGAAGCAGAGGGAACCAAATCTGATGAGGTCAAAGAGGGGCTATTAGAATCATGTGAGCCCATTCCACCTATAGCTTCAGCAGAACCCCCTGAAGCACTGGGAACTGGAAGGGAGGAAATGCATACAAGAACCTCCCTATCCAGCAAAGAGACAGCTCGCCTCACCAGAAAACACCACGCCAGGGAAAGAGCAAGCAAAAATTGGGTAGTTTTGTGTTGGATGGGGAGATGAAGAGGTCTATCTCCAGCTGATCCGCAGGTCAAATAAGCTTTTGACCACCTCTTGATTTAGCTCCCATTAGTGAGTCCTGACAGTGGTGTGGCTGAGACTGTCTGCCAGGACATTGCTGATGCCCAGCACATGGACAGCAGTCAGGTGGAGGTAATGCTGGACTGATCAGTACCAACTCGCATCACCTCCCAGCATAGACGGTATAGCCAGTGCCTCCCTGTTTGTTCAGGTACCAGTCCACAGACGTATTGTCAGTCTGAACCAGGAGTGTCCCTGGACATGGAAGAGGCTGGAAGGCCTGGAGGACATACAGCACTGCCCTCATTTCTAACACATTGATGTGTAAAGATGTTTCAGCTGAGACCATGTTCCCTGGGTCTGATTGTCTCTTAGGTGGGCTCCCCAGCCTTGACATGAAGCATCCATTGTATAGGTCATGGTAGGATCAGGGGGGTTGAAAGGGAACCCTGATGGAGAGATTGGACAACTCCTACCACCAAAGAAGATCCTTCTTCATGTACCCAGACACTAGGACCCTGTGGTCCATGTTGTTCAGCTGCTGATCCCATTGGGTCACCATCATATGCTGTCTGGCTAGAGGAACTATAGGGATTGCAGCTTCCATCAGCCTGAGAAGATGGAGGATTGACCAAGCTGTGGTCCAGTGTGAGTTGGACACTAATCTGACCTGTTCCTGCAGGGTCTCCACTCTGTTCAATGGGAGGAAGGCTCTGCCCTGGACCATATCCAGCACCGCCCAAATCAGTTGTAGGCCCTGGGAGGGGAGAGGTGGGACTTGGGATAGCTGACTGTTATTCCAAGTCTGGAGAAGAGGTCCAGAGTGAAGGAGAGGGACTCCTTCAGACTGCTTTGTGATGGGGCTGACAGAAGCCATTCATCCAGATACAGGTACAGTTAGATCCTTCTGCAACATAGGGCCACAGCCACCACTGCTAGGCACTTGGTAAAAACCTGAGGTGCCGAGGATAGGCCAAAAGGGAGAGCATTGAACTGCTAATGTTCCCCCTGGAAGGCAAATCAAAGAAAGCGGCAGTGGGCCTGGAAGACAGGGATGTTCAAGTAAGCATCCTGCATGTCCAGTTCATAAAGCCAATGGCCCTTGTGGAGCAGGGCTAGATGTCCCTGGGTGATGAGCATGCAGAACCTCTTGTACTCAACATACAGGTTGAGCATGCTGAGGTCCAGATGGGTCTTAGGTAGCCAGTCTTTTTGGGCACTAGGAAGAAATGAAAGTAGTACCCTCTTCCTCTTCCTCTTCCTCTCTGTGCTGGAGCCAAGGGCTCTATGACTGACTTTTGCAGAAGATCCTGGATCTCATCCCTATTCAGAGACAGGTGCCTTGGAGGATAATGGGAGAGGCCTGGGGGGGGGTTGTCCAGGGGCCTGTCTAGGAACTCTATGATGTGATCTCTTGCTATTAACTGAAGGACCAAAGAGTCTGTGGTTATGTCCTGCGACACCTGAAGGTGGAGGGCAAATCCCCCCCACTAGTTCCCCCAAGGGATCTGGAGGAGGCAGGGGGTTCCCCATAATTCAGGAGGCCAAGGGGAGGCTTCTTGGACTTGGCAGGGGGAGTAGGGGTTCCTGATGCTGGATACCAGCATTTGGCCTGGTGTTTGGCAGGGGCCTCTTTGGTCTGGCATCTCTGTTGCTGACAAAAAAGCTGTTTGCCTTTGTAACCCCCTCAGTACATGAAGCAGACTTCACGGATGGATTTACCACGGTCCTGCAATTCAATTATAATATCTTTGGTGTCACCTCCGAATAACACAGATCCTCTGAAAGGGGCATCCAGGATGGAGGTCTGGATGTCTTATGCCAGGCCAGCAATCCTGAGCCACGAATGTCACCTAATGCAGACAGCAGTGGCTGTGGTGCGAGCAACTGAGTTTACTGTGTCATAAGTGGCCAGGAGGGCATGACGACAAGGGATTTTAGCCATTCTCACTGTCTTGGTAATCTTGGCCTTAAGCTCCTAGTCCTTGAAAGCTTCCAGCTTGGACTCAAGTGAGGCCAGGGAAGATTTCTGGTAGGAAACCATATGAGCCACTTAATTAAGGGACCTGAGGGTGCACGTGGAGGAGGAATGGATCTTGCAACCAAAATTGTCCAGCTGCTTAGACTCCTTATCAGGAGGAGACATGCTCAAATGTTTAGGTTTAGAGGACTGGTCATGGGTAGCCGTGATAACAACTGAGTCTGCATTAGGATGGCCAGTAAGGTGTGTGACCCCATCTGGGTGTGGTACATCCTTTCTGCCTTTTTTGAAACAGTCAGAATGGAGGAAGGCTGTTGCCAGATAGTGGATATCAGGTTTTCATGGGAACCAGTCCAAGGCAGTATGGGCATAGATGCTGTATCAGTCATGTCTCGATGCTCCACAAGCTTTTCTGCTTTGGATCCTGTTCCTGGATAGCTCAGCCGCTGACATTTTGTATAGTTATGACGAATTCTGCAAAGGAAGGGTCCTCTGGAGGGGACTTTGGGGACTCCTTAGGCTGAGGCTCTATAGGTGTATGTGTACCAGAGCTGGAGGACGAGTCAGAGTCGGAGTCCGACGAGTGCCTGCTGGAGATCTGAACCTTTTTTAGAGGAGTGTCCTGGGTTTTATCTCTGACATGGTGTCTAGAGGAGCATTCTCTGGAAAGGTGGGAATCCACAGGAGAGGCTGATCTAGGGGTCAGAAAGGAGGCTGGAGTAGAGACCATCACTGATTTCTGATGATAAAGTTCCAAGGCTAGTTGAGTCCTGGCCTCCTGAATCAGGGTCTGAAACACTGCCTGGATATCAGCCTGAGGCTGCTGTGGAGGCAGAGGCTGAGGTTGAGGAGGAGGAGGCTGATATAATGGATAGCCGGGTGTCTGATATTGAGGGTATCCATGAGCCTGATTAGAGTAGGAAAAGCCAGAAGGAACATATCCTTGATTAGACATAGCCTGGTGTCTGGTACCACAGTACATAATGCGGTTGATAACCAGGCTTTGGATGCCTCAGCAAAGGGTACATTGGGTATTGTGGGAGTGGATAACCCAGAACATTACCCATAAGTACAGCCGGAGGTGGAGCTGAAGGCCCAGCAGGAGGTGGGGCCGAGGGCCCAGAAGGAGGTCCAGAAGGACAAGGCATCTGCCCTGTAGGGACATTCAAATGGGGCTGGCACTGGATTAGGCACAGGAATGTCCGGTGCTGGAAGATTCAGCACCTGGGCACCTGATGGAAGGTTGTCCAGCATTTGAAAAATGGCTGGAGTACCAGACATACCCTGACCCAGTGAAGGGTCACATGGTGAAGGGTCACTGGGTGTCAGGGTTTGAGTAGAACCCAATGGAAGACCTGCCATCATCTGGGAAGCCAGAGTCAAAGATGGTGGAACCTGGTTGTCCAAGGGGGCTTGGGTTGAGGAGGTACTGTCGGAAGATCCCCAGAGAGATTAACAATAGGCTCAGTGGGCAAACCAGGCAGAGACTGACCCAGCGAAGGAAGGGGAACCTCCAGATTTGTACCCACCTCTGGCTCTTGATCTTCAGGCAAGCCTGGAGGGTTCAGTTGGGTCAGTGGGAGAGAGGAACCCTCTAAAGACTGTTGTGTGTCTGGCAGTTGGCTCAACTCGATGTCGGGGGTATCCTGCTACCACAATGGGAGAGCCTCAGCTGTGCAGTCCCCAGAGGAACTGGGGAGTGACTTATCAGCCATGGTCTTACAGATGTTAGAAGAGTGAATGTCCGACGTAATACCCTGGGCCATGCAGACAACAGCATAGCTGGAGTCCAGCTGACCAGCTGTGACCGTGCACTCCTTAGTGGGGCCAGGGACTGACTTATTGACCTGGCTGCTGGTAATAGACCCTGAAGAAAATATGGGCCTAAGGAGCACAATAGGGGTTCCATCATAGAAGAAGAGCCCCCACTGCACCGTGAGTGAAGCAGACAGGGAGGCTATGAACGGATCCACCTAAGCAGTAGGAAACCTGGCAGTAGGGGTACTTACCAAAGTGGAAGCCCCTCTGGTGTGAGTAGTGCCCAATGGTCACTGCCAAGTGTATAGAGATCTATCCCAGTCTCAGTGCCTCTCCTTGTCCTTTTTCTTCTTTTGGGGTTCTGGCATTGGAGAAGAAGATTTTTCGCACAGATTCTACAGCTCCTTTTCCATCAAAGCTTGGTGCTCCTCCAGCAAGTGGGCTTTGAGCTTTTTCTAGTGCCTAATCCATGTGGCCTGGTTGAAGGACTGGCAAGCAGCACAGTCCTTGACCTGGTGTTTGGGATCTAGGCAGATCACACAGCGGGAATGCTCATCCGCATAAAGGATCTGGGTGATGCAGGACTTGCACTTCTTTTGACACATCACCCAACTGTTCATGTTCCTGAATTGTACCTCTAACTATATGATGTTAATTTGTCACTATTATTTGCTTCCCCTTTCTTCTCTATAGCTCTCAAGATCTCTGTATTAGACCTGTTTATGTTAGACCTGTTTATACTGTATTTTACTGTGTAATTGTTTGACCTGATGTTCTCTTCTCCTTTTATGCTTAACTGGATGTTTGTGTAAATGGGCATTTTTGCTCACATGTCTTTCAGTATAAAATAAAGACTGATTGATTAATTAAAAACTCAACTGACAGACCTGAACCACAGCAGTTGTGTAAAAATCCAAACTGGCCATACTGGATGCAACTTGCACAAATACTGCTGGTCCAGTCACTCTGGCTGCACTGTTCAGTCTGACTTTTACACATCTGGTCTGCTCCTGGATGTCTGTTTTTCAGCCCTTCCTTGCCATGGTTGAGAATGGAAACATCAGGAGCAGACCAGATAGGTAAAAGCCATACCAAATCATCTGGAGTGAGTAGATCAGCCATATTTTTACAAACTGTGCCCAGTTCAGATTTTACATCAGTGGTCTGGGTCTAGTGATGTGGTTTTCACCCGTACCCCACTGCATGTGGCTTAGTGACATACTGTACAGATGGATGCAGAGTCTAACCCATTGAAGGTTGAAGTTTCAGAAAACCATTATGCTAAAAATACCAAGACTCACTCATTCCTGATGATCCTTCACCCCCAAGTCACGCTAAGTCCTCTACCAAAGTCGTGCTCAAATACTGGTGCCTCTACATCCACACCATTAAACTTTTAATGCCATCATGCCTCTTCTGCTGCCATGAGCTCCCCCATCCATGAAGTCCCATTCTGCTTGTGGCAGCCCCCTCCCCCAAACCAGGTAATTTTCCAGGGAGCAGCTCTTTACACCACATCAACTAAAGTATAGCTAAACGTCTTATTTTAAAACATTTTGTTGAGAAATTTTTGTTTTATTATATCCATGGTCAGGAAAATTGAATTTGTAAAAGAAACCAAAGCCCCTATTTATCAGTTCATTTAATCACAATACAGCATGTTATGAACTGATCAGATTCTATGTGTAACCTAAGTCAGACAAAACTTAGACACACACACATGCCTACCTGTTTGCAAGTGAAGCAAATGTGGTTACTATCATTCAGTTGTAAACACCTCTAGTCACAATTTGCAGGTTAAGTACATTCAGTAGAATATAAACAGTAGCCCAGAACTGCCTGCCTGAGAAAATGAAGTTGGTACATTATTTGGAAACAGGCATCGCTGGGACTCTTTGCTATGGAATGTCCTGCAAAGTAGCAGAATAATTGCTCTTAGGATGGTGGTGTCCATGACTTAATGAGATGTTCATAAGGGCTGTGCCAGCAGAGCGTATTTGTTATGAGGAAAGCTCCAGGAAGTGTTTAATCCATTCTACTTGTAATAGCTTTCTATGATGTCTGTACTGTCCATTGGCAGTCTGACACAGAATAACTGCCAGAAGATAATGAGTTAACTTTCTGTGGGCTCAATTAACTCCACAAGCCAAAGGAAAAATGGTGCTTTACAGCATCCTATACATACACACACACACACACACACACACACACACATAGACAGCGTAGTAATGAGGCTTCAGCTGAGGAATCTATTTTTAACACTCCGTCATGTTGTTTGGTAACAAAAATGACATCAGCCCTTTTTCCTGCAATGTCTGCTGGGCCACTACCACAGTCAGTAAAATGGAGGAGAAATAATCAACTTTTAAAGCACAAAAACTATTTGATCTTTACCTTGAAATCAGTAAACCGATTGGTTTAAATGATGGTTGGGACATTAAGCCCCACCTATTAATTGATCCTTTAAGCTTTATATATTTCTGAAAGATAAAATGGCTTGATGAGGTTTTGGTTCTTATCCCCCTTTTCTGCCCCCCTACCCCATCACCCCTTATTTTACCCTTTTGTAATGATATCTATTGCACCTCTTATAGTGATTTAAGTTTGTATTTCATTGTATTACAGAACTAATTGTTATTTCTCTTTCTCTAGAGCCTCCTCTAGCACTGAAGTTGAGAAAACTGCATTGATCCACAAAATCAAGCCATGATTAGTGTTGATTGCCCTTTTAACTCAATTATAAAAGCATATTAAAAAAAAGAACTTTTGGTTAACTAACTTGAATAAAGGTTTCTGTTTACCTTGTTGCCTCCCCCTTTCATTGCATTATATCTATATAAAATTTAAAATACTTATTGCTGTATAGGTCCTCTGCACTGTTACTATATCTAAGCTGTATTTTGTAATTTAATGTGAATACATTTATGTTTTATAATGTTTTCTCCTAGTTTCTGTTAAGTAACAGCATATTTCTATTAGATATTAAATGAAAAAAAGGTATAAATTCCATTTTGGATTAGTACTTTGCACATGAAATGCATGCTGTTCTATATGTTGGGATCTAGAATAATAGCACTTTTGGTATAATACTCATGTTAGAATTAAAATGGTGATGCTTAATATAGCAGCCCATAGGATAACTACTTAGCTGCTTTATTCTATGTGTTAACTATCTCTAGTTAACCTTTGCACTGTGATGTAATTTTTTTTGTAATATTCTATTGATTGTGGCATTTAACACTTTTACTCATGTATTATTTATCAGGCACTGGTACTTAAGATGTTCACATGTTTCTTATGGCCATGCTCCCTGAAGAAGGGTTGTTGAACTCGAAATACCGGGGCGATTGTGGCTAGTAACACTACTAGTTTGCATACATTTGTGTGACCTGTTTGCAATAAATAACTTTGCTTACATTTAAGGACTCTGAAAGTCTTTTTTGCTAGCTATTTCTTGGCTATCACACACATGCTTCAGGATGGAATTGTGCCTTGTTATTGTATTTACAAGCAAGCTGTTGTAAGATCTCCACGGGAGTGCACCTTCTTTTGGGAATCATATTTCTATTTAAGGGGTGCCCACCCCCACTACAGTGCACCCACCTGCTTGTGAATTTTTGCAGTTTAAACTTCTTTTGGATTGTCTAAAGAATAGTGGAGGCTGCACATTATATCAGCTAACAGATGGATGGGAGGGGAACCCCTGTCATATGGGTTTAATAGTCAGCCCAGGTAAAACTTATTTATGTGATGTTGGGATGGGAGGTCCAGTGCTGTGACTGTTGGGATGGGGGGTTCAGAGCTATGCTTGTTATGGTTGGGGATCAGTGGTGTTACTGCGGGGGGTTCAGTGTTAATAATGTCTAAAAGTAAGAGTGTAGTGCTGTGGCTGTTTTTATTGGATGGTTCAGTGCTATAGCTGTTAGAGTTTGTGGATTCAATGCTGTGAGTGACTGTTGGGTTTGTGGGATCAGTGCTGTGACTGTTGGGATGGGGGGTTCAGAGCTATGCTTGTTATGGTTGGGGATCAGTGATGTTACTGCGGGGGGTTCAGTGTTAATAATGTCTAAAAGTAAGAGTGTAGTGCTGTGGCTGTTTTTATTGGATGGTTCAGTGCTATAGCTGTTAGAGTTTGTGGATTCAATGCTGTGATTGACTGTTGGGGTTGTGGAATTAGTGCTGTGACTGTTGGGATGGGGGGTTCAGAGCTGTGCTTGTTATGGTTGGGGATCAGTGATGTTACTGTTGGGGGTTCAGTGTTAATGTCTAAAAGTGAGAGTGTAGTGCTGTGGCTGTTTTTATTGTATGGTTCAGTGCTATAGCTGTTGGAGTTTGTGGATTCAATGCTGTGAGTGACTGTTGGGGTTGTGGGATCAGTGCTGTGACTGTCCTGGTAAGAGTCTGACTATGATATCATGTTCAACCATGGTTGGCTATGGTTGATCATGCTCTGACCATGCTTTGACTGTGGTTGATGACCATGGTTAAAAACCAGTTATATCATGGTCAGGGTATAATTACTGATGGTCATTTTTAACCATGATTGACCATGGTCATTCTGCTTCCGTTGGTTTCTCTAACTAAACACATTAATTGTAATCCTGTACTGAATGTAAAATGAAGAACATTGCCTATGAAAGTCTGATTTGTTCATTTCCTCTATATGGCAAAATAACATTACAAAGGCATCATCTGTATTATACAAAAATAATTCATATTTAAGCAAAGAAAAAATATTGCATACATCTATAACAGTGCCAGTTTGCAATGTATGCAGTTGTCACTTTTAAACACCTCTGGTGAAGCACATGGGTTAACAAATGAAACTTTATAGTGTGTCTTTGTCACCCTGGGACCCACTTTGCTGGTTTGCAACAAATATCACTGCATCTTATATTTTGTAATTTAAATGCAAGTTCCATAAGTAAACTTTGTGGATGACTTAGGTACTGTATCCTGTCATCTTTTTGATTAGTTGTGAATGATGGTGATTGACTGTAGCAGCCCTTATGGGAAATGTGAGTGCTGTCTTTTTATCTGTTTTTCTGATTTATTTTTCAAATAATTTAAACTGCTTAGCTTCCCAACAAACATACAGTTGACTGAGGACATTCTGAATCTGATTTTATCCAGATAAAGACATTTTTTATAGCATAATATTTAACTTAATTAACTAGGAATTCTTATGTTTTGGGGGAGTATTTTTGTCCTTGTATTGTGACTTGTATTTTCTACTGTAAAGTAGCTATGTTGCCTACCAGTAATATTATGGGCAGTAATTAAGTAAAAAAAAAAACCTTTTAAAGTGTAGGGCCCAGTATTCAAAACATTGCACTGAGTGCCAACAGATTGCACCCGGATTGTGCCCAGTTTGCATGGGGTTGCAATATTTAAAAGACCAAATAGCACCAGTGCAACAGGTTAGCACCAGCACAATAAATAATGTATGCCTGCAGCAAAGTGAGGGGTGAGGATATGAATACGGGCACAATGATATATTCAGTGCCACAGTGCCATGCAACGTGTGGTAGCACCACATACAGCATGGCACAAATTAATACCCATAAAAAGGTAACCTTAACTCTGTGCAAAACAAGGAGGAGGGCATGGACAGAGCAGCAACAGACAACATGGCTGTATGCAACAGCAGCATCAAGGTGCATCTGGTGGCTGCAGTCATCAAAGAGGATGAGAGGGAAGAAGGCCACCCTGGGTCACTCTGCAGACCAAGAAGGAGATATGCTGCAAACAAAATGTACCAGCCCCAAGTGTCCTTAGAGACACTCATAGATGAACCACCTCATGTGCCAGTAATGTCTCAGTGGGAACCAGCTGAGGTAACTCTGTGAGCTCTTGCATGAACAGCTGCAATCTACCACCCAGCACAGCCATGCCATGTCAGTAGAGGAAAAGGTGATAGCTGTGATGTGTTTCTTAGCCACTGGTCCTTCCAGACACCAGTTGGGGATACCATTGGCATGTGGAGAAACAATGCAGCAATTCTATTGGATTGTGCACCTACCAGCAGTAATCGGTGCCATTGACTGCACCCATGTTACCAGCCAGGCACCCCCTGGTGGAGTGGAAGACACCTTCCTGAGCAAGAATGGGCAACACTCCATCAACTGCCAGGTGGTGTGTGATGCAACTGGGTGCATCCTCAATGCCCTAGCATGGTACCCCAGCGGTACCCATGATGTCTTCATCTGGCACCAGTCACAGTTGTGCCAGGAATTTGAGGGGATCCTAATACCCAGTGGACATCTTGGTGAATAACTGCAGTAGGCACAACCACAATCCCCTTCAAAGTTGGGACAGTGCCACAATACAGCACCCACAAGAGGTATACAGAGGAAGGTGGGGAGGTGAGGGTGTACAGGTACACAGGATAACCAACACAGTAGGGACTGCCAAGTGCACAGGGTGAGCTACACAGTGAACAAGTGCTAATGTTTGGTAATGTTTCCTACAAGTAACAGTTCTTATCCCTTGTGACCCTGGCTCCTTACCCCAGTCCTTCAGCCAGCAAATGTGGCCAAGGAGACATACAATGAGGCACACAGTACAACACATAACATCATTGAGTGTGTCTTTGGCATGCTCAAAATGCACCTCAGATGCCTGGACAGTCCAGTGATGCCCTACAATATTCCACTCAGAAGGCATGTTGCATATTCCTAGCATGTTGTATGTTACACAACATGGTGCTCAACTGTCAAATACATCTGCCAGAACCTGAGGAACATGCTGACAGTGACATGGAGCTGAAGCTGCATGAGACAGTGGAGCAGCTCAATAGGCATGACCCACACATGGCCAGGAGATCTCAGGAATAATGCCAGAACATCATCAGAACACTGACAGGGATGGCAGGTGAGTGAAAACAACATGGATACCAGACATGCTTGCAATAGTGTATTGTCAGAATATGTACAAACAAAAAACTGTGAAAGAATGCACACAACAAAAAACAGTAATGCAGAATACTACAGTGGTGATACGGGGATAGGAGCGGGATGTGGGTAAATACAAAAGAGGGCATGGGAAGGGTGCAAGTGAGGAAGGGGAATATAAGGTGCAGCACACAACGTCAATGCCTGCTCCTTCCATGGGTCCAGACAGAACACCTGTCTTGAGTCTGTGTAGGAGGCGTCATGTGGACCATTGAGCTGTAGGGCGATGTTTGAGGGGATGGTGAAACCCTGTGATGGCCACAACCATGCTTCAGGCTGGGTGATGCCAAGGCCAGGCATCGCCCAGTGGTTCAGGGAGTGCTCACAGTTGATACCATTGCAGTAGTGCTGGCTGACTATGGCCTGCCACTATGTGCTGATGATGTAGGCCAGGGGACAGTACCCACACACCAATGGCATGTGCTGGTGTGGTGTTGCTGCCTGGCCAGCCCAACCTCCCACACCATGGCAGTGAGCTACATACTGAAACAGGTCACCAAACAGCTGGTAGAGGGCATCCAGGACATGTGTCTCATGCTCCACTGCATGCTGTTCTGCATGCTGCAGATCGGCATCCAGGATCTCCTAGAGATGTGCCAATTCCTGCCTCATTTTCCTCCAGATAGCATGCAGCTCCCATTGTGTGGCAGACTGGGAGTCCACCACAGACCGGAGGAGTTGCTGGAACTCTGAGTTATCCTGTCTCTGAGGGGCATGATCACCAGAGACAGTAGGTGGATGTCAGCGTGGGTGATATGTGGGATGTGTGCATCCCACACTCTGTGTAGATGGTGGTGGTAGTGCCTCACTGGCTGCTGAGCCATGCATGTCATGAGAGTGGGTAGGTGGGGCAACATGCTGGTTGCCCACATACACATGTGGTGTGGGCCGTGTGGCATGAGAGCTGCTGGGTGGGGAGATCACACCTGTGGCAGAGGTGGAGAGGATGGTGGTGGCAGTTGAGGTAGAAGAGGCATGACCCTCCAGGGACCCTGCCAGCAAAGATGGTACAGTGTGCCAAGTGGGTGACTGTGTGGTAGCTGTGATGGTCCCCCTGGTGTCTGCCCCTGTCTGATCAGGGGCATCGAGAGACACCTCTGATGGGGAGAAGCCCCCCCCCATTGCAGCAATGGAAGCTAAAAAGTCCCCAGTGGGAATGTAGATGTCCTCATCAGTGTCGGACAGTTCATCCAGTAAGGAGTCCAAGGCTTCCCCCTCCAATTCATGTGCTGCCTGCTGCTGGACACCTGATCTGGACAGCCAAGGGTCCTCCTCCAGGTTGACCTCCTCAGCAGTGCCATCTCCCTGCACTGTGGACAGGGAAGAAGACTCTCTGGCCCGGATATTCAAAAGGGTTGCACCATGCGCAACAGGGTTGCGCATCGCCAGAAATCAGTAAGCCATTTAGCAATATTCAGAGAGCAGTTGTGCCCCGAAAACATGCTGAGCAACAGCGAATGAAAATGAAGGCATGCAACCTAAGGGGTAGATCCATGCATAAAGACCGTACGCGATATCTGGAAGATTTCTGCGCGACAGCAACAGCGTACAGCCAGAAATTGGCGCACTATTGAAATGAACCAAATAAAAAAGGCTCAAGGAAGCAGCCAAGAACGCTACCAGGCTGCCAAGTGAGAGAGAGAGAGACAGAGAGAGAGAGAGAGAGCCAGCCAGCCAGCCAGCAAAGGGCAGGCAAGAAAGGTGGGGTCATAGTCTGTAGAGGCCAGTGGGGTGCCCAATGCAGTGGAAGTAGCAGTGAGGACAGCGGGGTAACACAGCAACACCAGCCAGGGGGTCAGAAGCCAGGAGATTGACAGTGCCAGTTTCCACATGGAGAGCTGTAATGAGGGGGGTGAGAATGTATGCTGCAGGGGGACTTGGCCGTGGAAGGGCCCGTCGGCAGTATGCCCCCGACAGGCGGTACCGTGCCCACATCAGCTTTGAGCTGTACACAGATGTAGAGATCATGGGCCAGTACCGCCTGAACAGGGCAATACTGAGATGGCTCTGTGAGCTGTGCAGTGATGTGATGCAGGCACCTTCACGACGGAGTCACGCTCTGTCAGTGGAGACCAAGGTGACAGCCTGCATGTGCCTGCTCGCCATGGGCACCTTCCAGAGGCCGAGAGGGGACACCACAGGCATCACACAGTCGGCCACGTCATGCATCCTCACCCAATTCCTCAGTGCACTGCTGCCACATGCTGCGGAGTACATCCATTTCCCCAGCACCGCGGCAGAGCGTACAGCAAACATGCAGGAGTTCCACAGGCTAGCACGTATGCCTGGCATGCTAGGGGCCATAGACTGCACCCATGTGGTGATTCGCACGCCACCTGGCCCCGATGGCCTCGCATATCGGAACAGAAAGGGATTCCCTAGTGTCAACTGCCAGGTGGTGTGTGATGCCACTGGGCGCATAATCAATGTCTGTGCCACACACCCTGGCAGAGCACATGATGCCTTCATATGGTATCAGTCTGCACTGTGCCATCGATTCGAGAGTGGGGACATCCCCACAGGACAACTAGTGGGTGAGTACACATGTATGGAATGCAAACCGGGGCAGGGTGGAAGGCCACAGGTGCCATGGTAGTGGCACACAGTGAGATGGCCAATATGGACCTGAACATGAGACTGATCTCCACTATCTCCACACAGGTGACAGCGGATACCCACTCCGTCCCTGGCTGCTCACACCGTACCGGTGCCCCATGACCCCAGCGCAGCAACGCTATAATGAGGCACATGCCGCAACACGCAACATCATAGAGCAGGTGTTTGGGATGCTCAAGGCACGCTTCCGATGCCTAGACACCTCCGGCGGTGCCCTACAGTACAGCCCCCAAAAGGCCTGTGGGATATTCCTGGCCTGTTGCATCCTGCACAACATGGCCAAAGACCATGGGATAGCCGTACAGGTCAAAGAGGGGGACAGCGATGGGGACGCCAGTGGCGCCGGTGTTGATGGTGATGAGCAGCCCCCCCAGGACGGCTGGACCCCCGACTGATCCGGCAGGCCCAGCTGCACTGGGACAGCATCACAGAGGAGCACTACGCACAACACAGGTAAGTCAAGGGGACATGTGCAACCAACACTGTCCATGCGCAAACCACAGGCACACAGGGGAACACACCTGGGGTGCATGACAGTCAGGGGAGTGGAAGGGTCCAGGCATACAAACACACCATCAGGGAGGGGTGAGCACTCATATGGACACACACACACCAGGCACAGAGTGTACATGGGCAGATGCACAGCACTGCAGAACCGACATTGCTAACACACAGCACCACCGACCACCCCCACCACCTGTTCTGTCCAAGTACGTGTGTCAGATGCTGGGCACCCTTGCACCTTGGTGTACAGTACAATGCAGGCATCATCATGCACACGCACCTGTGGACAGCAGTTGGGTGGGTGTGCAGGTGGTCCGTGTGTCGGCGTGGTGAGCAGAGCACCCAGCAGTGCACTGCCCACCATGACACACATTGCACACAATGGCAGCACCAGACAGGGCCCGCACGGGAGACAGCTCAGTCATGTAGCACTGTCCCACGGCCACCGTGGATGCGTGTGGGTGGCCCCGCCGTGACCCAACAACAGCACTGGCAGGCTGGAGCAGGGGCTACATGGGGTGGCACTGTTGCACCACCAGGGGTCCCACTGCGTGAACGTGACCTTGCCCGCACAGGGGTCTGCGCAGCCGAACAAACCCACACCAGGGGTGCTCGGGATGCCCACAGCAGAACCCGGTGTCAACAGGCCTGGTGTCGCATGATGCCGGGAACGGGGAGTGGAGAGTGAACTGTGTGGGGTGTGTGGTACAGGGGCACCTGACTGTGTGCCCAATGCGGCCACGACAGAGACCACTGCCTGGGTCAGCCTGTCAATGGTGCGGTCACATCCGTCCGCATACGGACCAGCTCAGCATGGTCCAGAGCACACTCCCTGCTGTGCCGCTCCACGGACACAGACAGTGCCTCCATGGACATTGCAACCCGCCTCTGCAGCTGTACTGATTCCTGCAGCAGGCGGGTGCGCTCGTCCAATGGGTACTGTGCCCCAACGGCATCCTGTCCCCCAGGGTGTGGAAGGTCCTGATGCACAACACCCCTTGAGGGTGGGCGCTGTTCACCAGGACCAGGAATGGGTGGCTCAAAGGGCGGCGGACATGTGCCACCGCTTGACACTGTACCCCCCAGACCTGGTGGGTGACTGCTGCTGCTGCCCCTCCAACCGCTGTGCCCCAGGGTCCACTCGTTCCACCGCTGTGCTGGCAACAGTGCCAGACACCTGCACAGCCACCGGTGCTGCCCCACCGGTGCTGACAGGCACAGCCTGGGACTGTGCCAGCATGCTGGTACACAGGTTGGAACCAGAAAGGCCCAGGGGCACGTGCTGGCCTGCTGTGTGTCCATCATGGGACACACACCTATCACTGCCCATTGTAGTCCTTGCATCATCAATGGTGCAGGTATGTGCTACAGCCATGGTCACAGCGTGCTGGCATGCTTGCATGCCAGACTGCTGAGACACAGGCTGTGCACCCCCCACACCTGTATCACCGACACCAGAGTTGGCGGCCCAGCATGCATGCTGCTGCAGTGCCTGCTGGCTGGTGATAGAGGTGGATGGACCCTTCTGCATGTCCAGCAGGTCATCAGCACTGCCTGGACCCACCACCACCATCTCCTGAAGATGAACAGGATCTGTAACAGAAAGAGAGTACATGTGAGTGCATGTGAACAACCTTCCCCCCACCCCCCCAAACACCACCACCATGTCATACCATGCAGTGAAGCGCTTCCACCTGTCTGGAATCCACCTCCTGGTACGCCTTCTACAGCGCTCAGCTGCATGGATGCAACCAGTGTCTCCTCAGTCGGGGTCAGCTCCAACACCACTGGCGGGCCCCCGCCAGTGCCAGCACGTGCCGCCCTGAAGGCTGCCACCTTCTCCTTCAACCTCCTGCGGTCTGTCCCCATCTTCTTCTTGCATTCCTGCACGGAGCGCTGGTGGCTTCCATGCAGGTTAACGGCCTGAGCTACCCCCTCCCATGCAGCCGCACGGGACTGAGGGGTGCCCCTCCGTCCACTTAGTACTGGCTCCTCATCCAGGTAGGCCTGGAAGAGGGCCTCTGTCTCTGCTGCTGTAAAGTTGGGCCTCCTCCTACGCCCACCGTCCTCACCCTCACCTTGGCTCTGCTCGGTCATGGCGATCTGTATGGGGGGAAGTGGACACCTGTCACTGTGCAGTCTACAGCATT
This sequence comes from Neoceratodus forsteri, assembly GCA_016271365.2. Taxonomy (NCBI): domain Eukaryota; kingdom Metazoa; phylum Chordata; order Ceratodontiformes; family Ceratodontidae; genus Neoceratodus; species Neoceratodus forsteri. The sequence continues at coordinate 1,545,700,360 of CM057455.1, read as the reverse complement.
TTCCCATGACCATTGTCCAGAACATCACACAGCATGCAACTCACCTCTCACCTGCAGTAACCGAATCTGGCCAGCGCAGCCCAATGTCGCACATTTATAGCGCAATACATGCAAATTAGGAGTGGAGCAACTTTAATGACATGCAAATCGCCCACTGCGCCTTTGAATGGCTGATCAGATGATTTGCATGTGTCGGCTGAATATCGCGAATCTGCGCTTTGCACAATACGGATGAGTCGGCTGAGCCAATGGCGCAGATCTGTGACTGTGTGGTACACTGCATTGCACATGCCCAGATAGCTTACGCAGGCATCTGTCGTGCTGCTGATGTGCTGAGCGCGATCGGCAATTCAGGCCATGGCCACCATTGTGCCAGTGGTGCTTCAGCAATGGGCACTACATGGCGCTGTGGCACTACTGCGCAATAGTCCACTGTGGCACTGGTACGCAGCTGGTCGGTCGCGCAGGATGCCTATACATCAGATGGCGCTGTGCGTAGCCTTGCGTCATTGCCCATGACCTTGTGTATGACCTTTCCCCCTGGCGCTGTTCGCCTGCCATGTGTACGTCCCTATTGCGCTGTCTGGTGACAGCGCTATGTGAAGTGATGGCGCTGTTCGAACAGCCGATTGAGCCTGTGGTGGTCTATTGCGCAACATCTCCACTTGGGGTTACGGCGCAGTGGGGCGCCATATTGCCTGCTGTAAAGTTGGCACCATGGCTAGGAGGAGGGCTGTGTCCTGGAGCCAACTTGAAGTGGCCAACCTGGTGGCCCTAGTGGAGCCCCACTATGGTGCACTTTATGGTGAGGCGCCCCTCACCATTGCAAGAATACAAGTGTGGCAGCAAGTGGCCACTGACCTGGTGGGGGTCACTGGATGGTGCCGGTCTGCTGAGCAGTGCCAGCACCGGTACAGTGACCTCCGCCGGAGAGATCCAGACGTGTTGGCGAGGCTGCGGTCACGTGCCAGGCGGGGCGTGGTGCCTAGGCCAGGTGGGTGTACCATCTATGCACCTGTATTCTCTGTAGGGGTGTGTGTGTGTTTTGGTGGCTGTGCATAGGTGATGGCTCAGCCACGGTTGGCTGTGTCAGTGTGTGCAGCTGTGAGATGAATGGGTATGGCTGTGTGGGCAGGCACTCTCACTGGGGCAGGGGGCAGTCTGCTTTTGAGTCACACTGATGTTTGTCTCAACATATGTCTCCCACAGGCCGGGATGTGAGGATGCAGGCCCAGGTTGACGAGGGCTGTGCCAGGGCCCCGGTGCCAGCAGGGGTTGCACCCCAACAGCAGCAGCAGCGGCAGCAGCAGCAGAACAGCAACAGCAGCAGACACAGCTGCTTGTGCAGTGTGAGTATCATGACTTCATGGATGCTATTGCATGCTGGGGGGGGGGAGACCAGTATCCCTGCACAATACAACCATGCAGGAAAGGGGAGGTCATAATTCCACTATACAAGACACTAGTGAGGCCCCACCTGGAGTACAGTGTACATTTCTGGAGACCATACCTACGTAAGAATGTAGAGTGGGCAGAGACGGTTCAGAGGAGTGCAACAAAGATGGTGCATGGCTTGCATCACAAGTCCTATGGAGACAGGTTGATGGAACTGAACACGTACTCCCTGGAGGGGAGGAGGGAGAGAGGGGATATAATAGAGACATAAAAGTATCTTACAGGGAGGAACAGGGTGCAGGGAAACACTATTTTGCAGTGAGACAGATGTTCCAGGACTAGAGGGCATGGGATGAAGTTGGAGGGAGGACGATTCAGAGGATACATGAGAAAGAATGTCTTCACAGAACGGGTGGTGGACAAGTGGAACACCCTGCCAGAGGAAGTGGTGGGGGCTGAAACAATCACGGGATTTCAGAATGCACCGGATAGACATAACGGAATTCTGGAGGTCAGGGGTAAGGGGCAACAGACTTCTAGGACAACAAAGTGAACATACATGCTCAAATGCACAGACTGGGTTGGCCATAGGCCCTTATCTGCCGACACTGTCTGTGTCTCAATGTCTGTATGCACGACACAGGTGACATGCATCACTGTCCAGTATCACAGCACGTCTGTGTATGCGTCACTGGTGGTCCATGCATGCACTGGGCACATAGCTGTGTAACTGGCATCGCACCACATTGCCACATCACTTGACAGCCTTGTTTGTGCTGTGATGGACATGGGCAGTGTGTGTGCAGTGGTGCGATAGCTGGTGCCGCCTGTTTGTGATGGCCATGTGCATGTTCACTGTGGGTGGTGCATGCCATCACAGGTGCGGACATTGGGCTATATGGCTTGCAGGTTGGGTGGTGTTCAGGGTTGTTGTCAGTCACAGCCATTGACTGTGTTCCCATTTTCCTAGGCCTCGAGGTTCTCAGTGCATTGGGAGGATATCCGGGCCTCAGACAGCTGCTTGCAGACAACCAGGCCATCCTGCAATCGATACACCGACATGGCCTTCGCAGGAGGCGGCACGGATGATGACACCAGCCAGAAGACGAGCGGCCGGCTGGCCCATAACTCTGTTACCCTTCCCACTTCTCCCATCCCTACCACCCTGCCTTCCCTCTCCAAGTTTGTCATCCCTATCCCTTGAACACCCCTACCTTGTACCCGTCCCCCCTTGTAAATAGTTTTTATTGTTATGATTATATTGTTTATCTCAATATACATTTCTATTTTGATAAGAATAATGTGTTGGTCTCTGATTTGCAGCTGGCTTGGGTGCTCAGTTGCAGGGTGTACATGCCATCTGGGGTGGCATGGTCCGGAGAATGTGTGTGTGTGTGTGTGCGTGTGTGTGCATGGGGAGGTATCTCCAGCATGGCTGTGACTTTCTGTTGGTCTTTGCTCTGCTGCCACCCACTGCTGGGTGCACAGGTGTGTCTGGCTTGTAGGCTTCTGTGCTGCACGGGTTGACGTGTGCTGGGGGATGCATGGTTTCCTGCAGTGCCAGTCACTGCACATAGGTGGTGTCTTGGGGTCACAGTGCAGGGTGTGCTGTCGCTGCGGGGGCTGATGTGCACTGTGGTTGTCAACCCCTGTGTGTGGAACTCTCAGCCTGCCAGTGGTTGTGCTGGGGTGTCATGGCTCTGCTATGCTTTGTTGGCTTGTCCCCATGGGCCAGTAGCTCATCCGTCCACACCCCAGTGATGCTGTGCTTGGGGTGTGCAGGTATGGTGTTAGTTCTGCAGTGTGTTCCTGTGCCCATGTGTGGCATGGCTGGCGGTGGGCCCCAGCCTGCCTCCCTGGATGTGCAGTTCCATTGCTCTGGGGGGCTCTGCTTGCACTATGGCACCTCTGGACTGCTCAGCTGGGCTGCCCTGGTTGTGCTATAGTGCAACATTTCGGCTCAGCTTCTCCATCCTGGTTGCGCTATGGCGCAGTATGTGCAATATTCAGATGTTGGTTGCTTGCGCAATTTGTTCTGCTCCATGTTTGAATATCGCACCTGTTGCACATATGCGCAATTGGTTTGTGCTTGTTCCTGCTGTTGCGCTCATTTTGGGCGCAGTTTGAATATCTGGGCCTCAGTGTTTTGCACAGTACACAGTGGTTCTGTACCTGTGCTGGCACATGCATACCTCACCAATGCTGCCAATGTCACCCAGTGCCAGCATAAAACAGGTGACTACAGCCTATACACCCACACATCCAGGGTGCACGCATACCTACGAGTGGAATGTGGAGCCTACAGGCATGCCCACAACTAACACCACTATATTCCCATACATTTCATACACATGAAGACTGTCATCCACAGGGATGGCATAGTAATGCACCCAGTGACATATGTGGCAGCATACAACATCGCACACGGATAGAACACCTGCAGCTGTGATACACACTATGTGCATAAGCACAGTGCAGCTGTGTGCAGAGTACTACAAGACTGTGTTAGTGTGGCACATGCTGCTAGGTTGGTAGTACAGCAACCACAGCAGCAGACAATGGCATACAGCACACAGGCTATCCCAATACACACACACGTATGCACTGGCCAGGACTGCAGTGTGCCACAACACAAGCAGAGTTCCATGTATACTCATGCACACCAATGCACACTATGCTGGTACACAGCCATGTACTCACATGTCCTGTGGGATGCCACCTTTGTCTCACATCCACTAACTTCAACACCTTTCATGGCCAAAGGCCTTAGGTTGATGCCACAACCTCCACTACAGGGTTGACATGTCCTGCAACCTCTGATGGCCATGGCCCACCACCTGTGTCATGCACTGCACGGTGGCATGCTGCCAGGTCATCCTTTGCACAGCACTGTAGGTCATTCCACCATTTGCATACAGCATCCATTGTGCGACCCCTGCCACCAACAGCGTTGACTTCATCTGTGATCTCTCCCCACAGGACATGTACTGCAGCATTTGTTGTCTTGTAGCACCACATGTTGTGCTCCCTGGCCTTGTATGCATCAGCTGGGGCCTTCAGCTCTTCCCCCGTAAACTTGTAGTTTTGGAGGCATTCATGGCCCCCAGAGGCAACTGTTGGGGGATGGAAATGATACAGTGGTCAGTGGCTGTCCTGCAAGTGGTGTGTGTGTGTTTGTGTGTGTGTGTGTACGTGTGTGTGTGTAAGAGACACCACACAACCAATAGGCACACCATGGCTTCAGTTGTGGGCATACATCACAGGGGTATAGGAGTTTGGCTCACCCAAGCTGTCCCTGACCAGCAATGGCCCCTGCATGTCCATCCATGGGCAGCAGATACCTGCTGGTGTCCCTGTGCCACATACATGCACCAAATTGCCCTGCTGTACTGGACTGCCTATTGGACTACCTGCTGGAAGGGTTGTGAGAGCAAGCTGCTGTTAAAGCCTCCCCCAACCCCTCGCTGTGTGCACCAAACATCCCCCACTGTGCTGGACTGCCTGCTGGAAGGGACATGAGGGAAAGCTGCTGATTACAGCTTTTGTGAACTCTTTTCAATTTGGGAATCTTTATTCTTTCCCTGTAACTTCTGCCCTTTGCCCACAGCCCTCTCGGCACCTCTCCCTGCTCAACACCTCTCTGTCCTACTTTTCAGCTGCCCCTAGTCTCTGATGTCACACTTCCTGGGTTGCCATTGTCATACAGTTCTTTCCCCTGAAGAGTACAAGCACTGAGGGCATTGCTGCACTCATTTCCTGGTTGAAATAGTCACTTTCTTAGCTGGAGCTGCACCTGGCTGATTCACTGGACTTTTGGCTTCTGGGACTGCCTGTTTGCTCTGTTCTGTGATCCTGTGGCCTGCTGTGGATTTTGAACCCCCCCCCCGGATTATTGTTTGGGGGGGGGTTGGTCTATTGCTGGATTGTCATCTGATCCTTGGGAGAGGCACGACGTGTTTAGTCCCTGTTTCCAGGGATTCCACCAGATCAAGTGGGCAGGTAGCCAGAGGGGTTACACTTTCCACCAATCCCTTGAGGGCAGTGATATGCAATGCCAGATCGATTAAGAACAAGACTGCCATTATTGTGGACCTGATTTCCTTGGTCAATCTGGCTTGCATTACTGAGGCCTAGGAGGGTGATGATCCTGGCCCAGTTTTAGAGGTAGCTGTCCCCCCTGGGTATACGGTAGTGCACTGCTCTGGAGTGGAACAGAGGGGCCGTGGAGTGGCCATCTGTTTTAGATCTGAGCTTGGTTTCTCCGTGCACCCAGCTGGAAAACTGGGTTCATTTGAATGTGTTGCCATACAAGGAGGTCCGGGTGCAGGTCGTAGGAGTCTCCTGATTTACCGTCCCCTGGGGCAGCAGGTGAATTCCTACAGGAGGTAGCTGATTTCATCATCGGTGAGACGTTGGAGTCCCTAGGCGTTTGATCCTGGGGGACTTCAACGCCTGGGCCGATGATGAATCATCTAGGCTAAGTTACAACTTCCTCCAGAAAATGTAATCTCTGGGCCTGATGCAGGAAGTTTCCTCTGTGACCCACCAAGGCAGCCATATGTTTGACCTGGTTTTCTCACTGGGGCTTTAGGTTAATAACCTCAAGATTGATTGGATCATTTGATATGATCACTGCACGGTGGGGTTCTCAATTTGAGCCCCTCTGAGAGTCCTTCCCCTGCAGAGATGGTCAGCTACCTCCCTTTGAGGGGTTTGACCCTGGAGGGATTTCTGGCAGCTGACCTATCTAGCATGTCCCCTTGGTTTGATGGGGACCTCAAGAGGATGAAGATCATGGGTCAGAGATTGGAGCGCTGCTGGCGGAAGTCCAGGCTGGAGATGGACTGACTGGCTCTGCGCTCACATTACACTGAGTGTCAAGGGGCAATCATTCGTAAGAATGCAGAGTTCCTATCCAAAGAGATTGTTGCCAGGAAGAATCGACCAACTGTGCTTTTTCAGACTGTTGACAGGCTCTTAAATCCAGCCTGTCTTCAGCTGAAAAATACTTTTTCTGATGCTCTTTGTGAGGAGTTTGCTCGATCCTTTTCGGACAGGGTGTCTGCCATCTGGCTCGATGTTTTCCACCAGTGAGCCTTTCTGTGGCCTACGGTGATTGTCTGGGATGCCTGCTGAGCACTCCACCTAGTTGGGGGGAGTTTAAACCAGTGGAGGCATCGGAGGTCATCATGGTTGTCTCCAAGATAAAGCACACAAATTGCCAACTGGACCCGGTACCGACTCATTTTTTGATGAGATATGTTGTCACTGTTGGCCCGGTGTTCGTCTTGATTGTTCGGTGCTTCCTGTCAGAGGGGATTGTTCCAGATGCCTTGAAGGAGGCACTGGTTTGTCCCCACTTGAAGAAGTCCTCTTTAGACCCTGACGTCAAGGTGAACTACTGTCCCATCTCCAAATTCCCATTTTTAGGGAAAGTTGTTGAGAAGGCTGTGGCACAGCAACTTGAGGAACACCTTGTGGCTTTTGATCTCTATGAGCCTTTCCAGTGGGGTTATTGTATGAGGCATAGTATGGAAACCGCATTAGTTTGGGTGCAAAATGACCTCCTCTGGGCCAGAGATTGGGGCGGGGACAATTCTTGTCCTCCTAGATCTCACTTCAGCTTCTGACTCAGTAGACCATTGTGTGTTACTCAACCACCTGCGGAAATTGTGTGGACTTATCAGCTCTGTCATCTACTGGTTTGAGTCCTACTTCACAAATAGGAGGCAACAGGTAGTGATGTAGAATTTCTCCTCCTCCCCTAGCCTACTGCTGTGTGGAGTATTTCAGGGTTTGGTCTTGTTTTTTTTTTATAATTCAGTATGTTTTATTAATTATTAATCACAGCAGCATTATATTGATATAGAACATTGTTCCGGGACTTCCTAATACATCAAGGACTAATAACAGAGAACATACAAAAGAAAATAGATATCTATTGTTCAAGAATTGTTACTACGGAACATAACAAGGCTAACCTTCCCTCCCCTTTTCCCTCCCCTCCCTTTACTGTGGTGCATATTAATCCTTACCAATACCATTAAGCTAAATGCTTATATCATATATTGGTGCCAGATAAAATACCAAGAACTAGATAAATAGAAAACCCGAAAGAACCACAAATACATACCTATTCTGGGTTAAATACATGAATAAGAGATGGGAAAAGGAAAATAAGTACAGAGGAGCCCGCAGCCCATCATATCTCCTAATATCTTTTTAAAAGCAAGGCATGTAGCTTACCCCATTTTTTTGTGAAAGAAGGTAAGCGTCGGTTCACCTGAGCTATCAGGTTCTCGACAAGGAGAGCAAAGGTAATCTCGTGTAACCATTCCATATAAGTTAACACAAACTGGTCCTTCCAGTGTCTGAGTACTAGTTTTTTAACCGCCATTGATATTAATGCCAAATGATATCTCCTTTCCTTCACCTGAATTTCGGAGTAATCACCCAAGATGCAGGCTTTAGGGGAAAAGAGACCTTGTAGCCCTAGCAGAGGGTCAAGGGAAGTTTCTATTTGAGCCCAGAGAGGGATACTGACCCACATGACCAAAAATATGGATCAGAGAACCTCCTCTTTGTTACACCTAATACACATTGTTGAAGCAACACGCTAATCTTTGCCAATCTGACTGGAGTGTATAAAGATTATTTAATATACAATATTGTGTAATTCTATACCTGTCCTGAGTGTGGTAGATATGTAGATCCTTCCAAATGTTCTGCCAATTAATATCTCCATCTGGATATAGGTCCTTCCAGATATTAGGGCGGCACACTCAGTGGGGTTTCAGGAAATCTGTGTAATAAACTATACAGCCCAGAAACACTCCGTGGTTTATTAATAATTGGGGTGACTTGAGAAAAAAGTTTGTAAGGAGTAGAGATTTTGTCGACGCCTCAAACCTTTTATACAAGAGATGCCTCAACTGATACACCCTAAAGGCCATCCTTGTTGGCCATTTAAATTTATCTAAGATCTCGCTCATATCCAAGATACGATTGGATGAGTAAAAGTCTTTCACGCTACATCTAGAGAGAGATGGTAACCATTTTTCAGCTATCATAGAGTTGCCTATCCGGAGATTAGGGTTTAAACAAATGGGTTGAGAAAAGTCCCTAGCCTGAGAGATCTTGAAAAACCTGAATAACTAAGAAACCACCCTCAGAGAGATTCCGAGAGGTAGAGAGCAAAATGATGCAGGAATGTTTTTGCTAGACGTGTAAAAGAGAGCTTTTGGATCAATATTATGAGTTTTCATAAGGTCTTGTTCAACTTGGGGCCACAATGGCTTATACCCTTGACAAGACTGAGAATCAGATAGGGATAGCCATTTCCCACATTTATTTAGATGTGAGGCCCAATAGCAATAAAGGAAGTTAGGGAGACGGAGTCCCCCAAACTCTTTAGGTTGGGATAGCTTATTGTAGGACTTTCTGATGGATTTGTTGTTCCAGAGAAAAGAGTTTATTCCAGAGTGAATACTCCTGAAGTAAGGCAGAGGTACCCATATATTTAACATGTTTAGGGGGTTAAAAATTCTGGGTAACACATTCATTTTAATAATGTTAATTCTGCCCCACAACGATAAAGGGAGTTTGGACCACCTAACTAAATCTTGCTGGATATCCTGCCATAGATCATCTAAGTTCAGTTTCCTCGCCAGTGATGAGTTAAGACAATATGGATCCCGGATATTTAATAGAACCGTAGTCCACTTCATCCCAAATTCAGCAAAGCCTGAACTGTAAGTGAAGTGGTTGAGAGGAAGAGTTCAGTTTTACTGATATTGAGTTTATGTTAGAATATTTACTGTAGACCCTCAATTATGTCTAATGCTGCTCTTAACGATGAAATTGGGTTCGACAGGTGCAAGAGCAAATCATCAGCAAATACTGAAATCTTCACAACACTATTAACCACGGGAATGCCTGATATTAGCGGAGAAGAATTTAAATGCCTGAGAAGAGGCTCAAGGTATAAATTAAATAAAAGGAGAAAGAGGACACCCTTGTCGCGTGCCTGATGTGGAGGGAAGGGGCCGACATGACCCCATTGCAATACAATCTAGCTCCAGGCGAAGCATACAGTGCCTGCACCCATGTAATAAACAGAGGGGGAAGCCCATAACTTGTAGTGTGGCCCAAAGAAAGGTCCAATCAACCCTATCGAATGCTTTTTCAAGGCCGAGGATACTAGAATCATCGGAGAGGGAAGTCCTGGCTACACTAATAAGGTATTGTAACTTACGGTGATGATCAACTGGGACCTATTGGCAACAAAACCAATCTGTTCGAACTAATTAGGGGGGTCCATACCTGTTCGATTCTTTTAGCAAGAATTTTAGCTAGAATCTTAATGTCGCAGTTTAATAATGAAATAGGACGATAACTCAAGGGGAAGTGCGCAGGTTTACCTGGTTTAAGAAGGAGAATAATAAGGGCTTCTAGAAGTGTGGGATCTTGTATATTTCCAGCCAGCAAATATTGGTACAGGCAAAGTAGACCCGGTACTAAATCCTTAGCAAATAGTTTATAGAAGTTCGGAGAGAGACCATCAGGTCCGGGGGCCTTGTCTGGAGTCAGGTCATTAATTGCCGCTAATATCTTCTGAGTGGATATAGGAGAGATCAACCATGATTGTTGATCCTGTCCAATCAAGGGCAAGGAAAGAGTTGTTAAATAACTGAGCATCTCATCTAGGGAGGGGGAAGGGGTCTCCTTATTATAAAGTGAAGAGAAATAGGTCCTGAGTACCGAAATTACCTCCTTAGGATTGGTTTTGATCTCCCCATTGAGATCTTCAATTGAGGGTTCGGTCTTGTTGCCAATGTTGTTTGCTTTGTATATGCTGCTCCTGGTGAGCTCATTAGGATATATGGCTTGGGTATTCATTGCTATGCTGATGATACCCAGCTGTATCTTTCCTTTGCCCATGGAACATCCAGTGCGGTAGAAGTACTTAACAACTATCTTGTGGAGATCAATGATTGGATGGCCTCCAGCTGGTTGTGACTGAACCCTGATAAGACAGAGGTACTGGTGGTGGAGTCGAACAGAGGATGGAACAGGTTGGCCTCTGATGCTGAAACTGGTGTATTCCTGGAATCTGTACCATTGAAGGCCACCTCTAGGGTGCAAAACCTTGGCGTGACCTTTGAAAGTGGTTTGACTTTTGAATTTCAGGTGTTGTGATTGTTGGGAAAAATCTTGGAAGGAATAATAAAAGATTTTATTTTAGACTTCCTTGAAAAACTCAATAAGAAAGATAGACCCCAGCACAGGTTTAGGAAAGGGAGAACATGCCAGACAAATTTACTGGAATTCTACAATAAGGTCACCAAGTCTATTGATAGGGGTATCCCAGTTGATGTCATCTATCTCGACTTCGCAAAGGTCTTTGATAAGGTCCCTCACGAGGAGCTTGTTAAAGTTATCTTACAGTTTGAACTTCCAAATTGGATTGCACTATGGATTAGGACTTGGCTGGCAAGTAGAAGCCAGAGGGTATGCGTGAGGGGTGAATTCTCAGCCACATCCTGTGTGACTAGTGGTGTTCCCCAGGGATCTCTGTTGGGACCCTGCCTTTTTAATCTCTATATATCAACAATGCAGGTTGACAAAGAGGTTTGGTTAGCCAAATTTGCTGACAATACTAGGCTAGGGGGTCCAGTAAATAGTATGGTTGAACACAATATTTTGCAATCAGTCCTTAATAATCTGGAAATATGGGCCTCCCAAAAACAATCAGTATTTAATACAGATAAATGCTCTGTTATGCATTTTTGTAACACAAATAAACTCTTTAAATACAACTTGGGAGGTACAGTATTAAAGGTCTCACAAGATGAGAGAGATCTGGGCATTAACATTAGTAATAACCTGGATTTCAGTATGCACTGTAATAAGATTATGAAAAAATTTATTGGTATTGTACATTGTATAAAAAAAATATTAATAGTAAAGAAAAGGAAGTTGCAATCCCTTTGTATACTGCACTTGTGAGGCCCCATTTGGAGTACTGTATCCAGTTTTGGGCACCCTATAAAAGACAAGGATGTGGAAGCAGTGGAGAGAGTACAGAGAAGGATCACAAAAATGGTTAGAGGATTGGAGGGACAGGATTACGATCAGAGGTTGAATTCCCTTGGGCTGTATTCACTGGAGTACCGAAGGATGAGGGGGGATATGTGTTTGATATATAAGGCCCATAAAAACTCTTTTCTTTGGGATAGTATGGGATTGGAGCAAAGGGAACATAGTCATAATACAAGAGCACATATCCATCAACTGATCAAGGAAAGAACAAATGCAAATAAGAGGAGATATTGAATTAATAACAGAGTAACTCAAATATGGAATGCATTGCCCTGTGAGGTGGTTGAAAGTAAAACTATATCTGAATTTAAATTAAAGTTGGATCAATATTGTATCGGTAAAGGAATTAAAGGCTATTCATAGGTTTCAAGTTGCGAGACATACTACTGATTTTGAGAGTCCCGCCTTTAGTTCTCATTTGCATACTATTTATTTTATGGAGCTTTGTATCCCAAATAATATATTTATTGAATGTTGTTTTAAATGTTTTTTGTTTATTGATATTATTATAATTTATTTGAAATTAAATATTATTGATAGAATGCTTTTATTGTACAGCTCCCAGAGCCTCCGGGATTGGGCACCTGGAAAAAGAAAATTTGCCTTGCCTGAATCTACTCCATAGCTTCGCTGGCATGGTTTATTGTCTACAGATATCAATCTCCATAGATAGGCTGTTGCCTTACTTTGCCAAACCTAAAAAGAGGAAAAGCAAGTCATCTCGTAACTCAAACTTTAACTTTACCACCAAGAAGGCAATCCTAATGCTACTCCTACTGTCTGGTAATGTACACCTGAATCCAGGCCCACTGAATAATACCACAGTAAGAGGCACCATGGGCAGAGGCTTAAAAATAACTGCAATGAATATATGCAGTGTACTTCCAAAGATGGCGCAGCTCCAGGCATGGGCTACCGTACATAGCCCTGACGATATTTGTCTTACTGAAACATGGCTCACCAAACAAGTCAAGGATAATGAAATAGGCTTGCCAGGCTACCAAGCCTTCTGGTATGATAGAAGCAGTAAGAGAGGGGGCAGCTGTCTTATATACATATGGGATTCGCTACAAGGTGTGGTACTCCAGTATACAGCCAGCTCAGATGACCATGAACTACTCATGATTAAGCTACTGTTTGGCCCCTATAGAAAGTCTCTGGTCATAGCGTATGTTTATCTCCCACTGATGAAACCCACAGAGGGCCTGAGCTAAGTTCTCAATGCCTTGGATGGCATTTCAAAAGATAGTGAGCTCATCACCAATGGTGACTTCATTATTAATTGGCTCAGTGCTGCCTATAAACACCAGAAGGGTACTGTGGCTAGCTCCTATCTCACTCAACTGATCACAGAGCCAGCTAGGATGACCCACAAATCTGGGAAGCATACTCTGCTGGGCTAGCTCCTCACTAGTGCACCAGAATGGCTTTCTGAGGTCACAGTGCTTATTGACACTCTTAGTGACCATTCACCCATCACCTGCAAATGGTCCAACAAATTCATGAAACCCCCACCCATCACCATGGAAAGCAGGGTCCCGAGGAAAGGGCTGATTTCCTCATTGAAAAAAGATCCATCTGAGGTTGATTGTGCACCCATAGACAAACAACAAGATCCTGACCTAGCACTACAGTACCTAATTGATAACTTCAATACGGTTTGCGACAAATATGCACTTTTTAAGAAAAGGAAATCCCCTGGCTACAACAATGGGTGGATAATGAGCAAACTCCTGCAGTTTATGAGAGATAGGGACAACCTATATAGTAGGGCTAAATCCTCCAAGAAACGTAGTGACCTGCAATCATACAGGGCTGCTAGAAACAATTGTACTTAACAGATGAGGAATGCCAAGTCTAACTTCTACAGGGAACAATTTGATAGGAGTTGGGGAGATGGGATGTGTTTCTGGGATAATCTGAAGGATCTCTTAGGTTAAGAGGGCAATAAACAACCTCTCTTGCTCAATATTGATGGCACAAACTCCTTGAACCCCTTCCTCATAGTTGAGGAGTTCAATTTGGTCTTCACAGATCTTAGCTCTGCACTCCTGTCTGAATACCAAGAGCCATCAGAGATGGACATTAACAATGCACCCACAGACTATCCACAGCCTACCTTTTACCTTAAATGTGTCACGTTGAAGGAAGCCATGGGGTATGTAAAAAAAGTTTTGGGTAAGACAGGCTAGGTAGTGACAACATTGATTTAAAGCTGGTTGCACTTGCAATTGATGAGCTATTAGTATCTATAGCTAAAATGTTCAATTAATCCCTCTCTTGGGCACAATTCCCCTCCCAATGGAAGCAAGCACGTATGACCCCCATCCACAAGAACAGGGATAGGACCTGTACAACCAACTATAAGCCCGTCTCTATCCTCTCACCCCTTTCCAAGGCACTGGAGAGGATTGTGGCTGACCAGATCACAGAATATATTCTGAAGTGCCAACTGCAATGCCCTGAGCAGCATGGTTTTAGAAAACACCATAGCACCACCACAGCACTGGTTGATTTTATTGACAATGGCCATAAGGTCTTAGATGAGGGCAAGTCAGTTGGTTCCATCTTCATTGACCTCACTAAGGCCATCGACATGATCAACCACCCCCTCCTCCTGCTACAACTACAGGCACTTGAGCTGGCCCCAACACTGTACACTGGTTCAAGGACTATTTATCAAATATTTTCTTTATTTGAATTTTGGTAACTAAGTAAGTCCACTGTGACAATTACATTCCCTTTTTCAGGGTCGACCAGAGAAGGACAGCAATAAAAAGGCAATACAGTAAGCAACTTTAAGAGATTCAGAAAACAATAGCACACAATTGAGAAATGGACACAACTAGGAGACAGGTGGAACATAATTAAAAATGGGTTACAGAATAACAAATGAGCATAGAGCCACCATGTAAGATTGACCTTGTAAATCAGATAAATACATAGGGTAAAAACACATTTAGAAGAGAGTGCAAAACCTAATGAAAAAAATTTCAATAGCAATATACATTGCAATATAGGTAAACAAATTAATACATTAGGTATATACATATTATACAGAAGGTACAATGCCTACTGAAGAATTTTAATACATGTGTACATAAAAATAAGTAAAACGGATAAGTACAATTAGGTTTATTCATGATGGTTTCAAAATCAAAACCTACAATGATTCAAAGAGATAGCCTGGGGAAATGTGAATGGGGTCCATTGAGGTCTGTAGAGACTGAGCAAACATAGTGAGTGAAATGGAGGGGTGAAAGAGAGAGGGGAATAGCCAGGTTAAAGGACGGTGAAGTGTCAGGGGGGGTAGAGACTTGGGGTAGGGTGGTTAAGCAGGAGGGAAGAAGGGGAAAAAGGACATGGGGATAGAGTAGAGAAGATGAGAAGTGTAGTGAGAGTCAACGCAAACAGGTGCAGTTAGTGGAGGAGGAAAGGAAGGCAAATAAAGCAGTTTGGAACTTGAGTAGAGAGGTACAGGCAAGGACAGGAGGAGGCAGGGAGTTACAGTTGGATACTGCCACAGAGGAGAAGGACTTATGTGTGACTGCAAGCCTCAGATTAGGCCATTTGATAAGGAGGCAGAGTGGCAGATCGAAGGGCATGGGCCGCTTTCCTAAGGCAAATAATCTCCCTGAGGCAGGGAGGGGTTAAATTGTGCACAAGCTTACACATAAAACTCAAGGTTGAGTACCTTACTTTAGATTTATAAGGAAGCCAACCCAAGAGTGAGAGGACACTGCAGTAGTGGTGGTGGTAACTGACCCCTAGCACAAACCTGGGCAAGCAGTACTTTGTTAGACACATTGGTAGACAGTAGCAAGGGCTCACTGTAAGTAAGAAGAGGTAGAAGAGATGAGGAGTCAATCTTGATACAAGAGGCAGAACTGAGATAAGGGCAGATATGGTAAAGGAGACCCAACTTTGGATTCAATGTTTTGACCAGGGTAGAGACATGGGCAGTGAGGGACAATTTAGTATCCAAGGTGATGCCCAGATACTTGAAGGTGGGGACAGAGTCAAGAGTGTCCACATTATAGATACCGAAGGGTCAAAATTGGCCAGATGTGACTAGCTTCAAAGCAGTTTCACTGGGAGTACCCCCAAGGGTCTATCCTGGGACCCTTACTGTTTAGCCTGTTCTTGAATGCCCTCCCTGGGGCCTGTACCTGCAAAATCATACTCTACACTGACGATGCTGTTATACTCAACAGTCACTCTCGTATCAAGCCTCTACAGGATGAGCTGCAAAATACCTTCAATACACTGAAAAAATGGTTTGGCTTCCATAAGTTACTACTCAACTATAAAAAAATGAAGACGTTGCCCCTCTCAAGCACCCAGCTGAGGAGGAGTTCCCCGGTACTGACTATTACCAATAACAAACTGGAACTACTGGAGCACGTACATGATTTCAAGTACCTTGGTGTAACTACTGATGACACCCTCTTCTGCATACAATACACTGAACAAGTGGTAAAAGCTGTGAATATCAAGTTAGGGGTCCTCTATAGGCACAGAAAAAGCCTAACTCAAAACGCCCTCGATATATCCATATCCAACTCTGTCTTATCCATAATTGATTACAGTTTAGTGGTTTATGGCACAGTCTATGAAACAGACCTCAAGACAATAGTAACAGTGCTTAATAAGGCATGTCGACTGATGCTTAGTGCAGACCATTTCATGCACACTTGTTCACTCTATGAACAATCCAACCTGCTCTCCCTCAGGAATAGAATTATATTCCAAACATGTTAGCTGGGAAAGAAAGCTTTGCTTGGGCACCCCCCACTCCCTGCATCTCCAATATTCTATCTGTGACCAAAACCAAGTATAATACTTGAGGAAAAGATCTGAACCCACTCTGTGTCCCTTTCCAAAGGACAGCTTTGGGGCAACGATCCTTCTCTTACCATGCTCTTGTATGGCTCAACGAGCTTCCAGAATCACTACTAAATACAAACATTCCTAGGACATTCAGAAATGAGCTCAAGCAGTTCCTTACTAACAGGAGTGTTTGCAATTGCCAACACTGATCTCCATGCTCCCCTGCAGCCCATTTAATACTATTCCTCATTCCTCACTTGCCATTGCCTCAATCCACCTCTTCCTTCTATCCCTTGCCACCTACACTCCTCCTCTCCTCACCCCCCCTACTTCTCCACCACTAACATTTCATTTCTCTCTCTCCCCCTCACTATACCCTCCAATTTCTCTTCTTTCTCTCTCTCTTCTCCCACCCACAATTCCACTCTCACCTCTGCTAACACTCCCTCCCACCCCTACATGCAACTCTATGTCTTCCCCTTACTACTCTTGGATCTCACAGAATCCTTTTTCTAACTGACAGTGCTCTTTGGGCAGCACTTGGATTTTGCTTTATGAGATTGCTGACTATTTTGATTGTTGCTAAGTTTTGACCATGAAACCTTCCATTTAACTCTGTTATTGTACACATTGATGATGATGTAACCCTGTCTGTAATTATTTTTTTCTTTGTCTGACATAGCACCTTTGTAAAAGAGTTTTTACTCAAAGGTATTTCCAAATGCACAAATAAATAAATAAATAAAAACCCTCCCCAACCCCTTGCTGTGTGCACTAACATCCCCCTCTATGCTGGATTGTCTGCTGGAAGGGTCGTGAGAAAAAGCTGCTGTTAAAGCTCTTCCCATCCCCTCGATGCGTGAACCAACATGCCCCGCTGCACTGGACTGCCTGCTGGAAGGGTCGGGAGGGCAAGCTGCCGTTAAAGCCCTCCCCAACCCCTCGCTGCATGCACCAACATCCTCTGCTGCACTGGACTGCCTGCTGGAAGGTATGCAATGGGAACTCAACCACTTTTGAATTTGGCATCTTCTACTTCTGGACGTTCAATTAACCCTGCTTCCAACTCCTTATGAAATGCTGTCTGCCTGCTTACATTTTAAATTGATTAGTTCAGCAGTTCTGTGTGCAGTTACTCCTGACTTAATTTTATTGTATTTTCTGCTGTTTTCTCTCCCTCCTTTCAATTAACCCTGCTCCCAGCTCCTTATGAGCAGCCATCTGCCCACCTCGCCCCGTCTCTCTATTAAATGCTCATATGCTCCTCCCCTTCTCCTGCACTGTTTAATTTTCATTGTGGTAGGCAGTCCTATCTCTCACTCCTGATCTTCTTTGGCCTTGCGTAGTCACAACCCTACCTCTAATCACAATTGCTATACTGCTGCCTTGACTTTACATAATCTCCTTCGTTCTTATTGCACGTGTGTCTGCTCTGTCCATGAAATCAGACACATTTAAATTTCAGTTTTAATTCTCATTAATTGGTCTTGCCTGCTGTCTGTCCCATTTTCAAGTTCTGCACATAACACCAATCCCCTAATTGCTGGCACACCTTGGCAGTTTTTGTTCTCATTGCCAACTCCTTTCTCTAATTACTGACTCATCTGGCTATGTTCATCCTCATCACCAAGTGGACTCTTTGCTCTTTTGGACTGTCTGTTCCCTAGCCCTCTCCAGTGCTGCTTTCTGATGCACCACACGTCCTCATTTCCCTGTGCTATCTCCCACCATCCTGGCTTCCTCTGAACCCTTAGGCATTTTCATGGTTACAGCTGGCCTGCAACTTTCCCTTAGATATTTTTCCCACCTCTCCGTTACCTTTCCAGCTTGTGACCCTGACTATCATACACATGATAAACCATCGTTCAACTTCTCAAATCCCCTAATTCACAAATATCCACCTCTTACATATCACCAACTACTAAAAGCCATCCACCCTATAAAGCTGGGCTACTACCTTATGACTCACCCTCCCTTTGTGCAAAAATGGTGCAGACATCTGTCTTAGCTTTGCAGAGAGACATGGGTAACTTTCCTATGCCTAGCCTTATTGGAGGATATTGAGTTTAACCCTGACCCCTCCGCTGACACAATGCTTATTAGCAGCCCTTCCTGGTCCTTCTTCAAGGGCTTGAAAATTGCCCTCATGAATATTAGAAGATTACCAGCCAACTTCCATGAGCTCGCAGCCTGGGTTGCTCTCTACTCCCCTGATATACCAAGGCTCACTGAAACATGGCTCAGGCCAGGCATCCCTGATGCATTGTACATCCTGAATGGCTACAACTTTATCAGATCTGACTGCTCCTCCTCTTGTAGGGGTGGTGGGTTTCCTTCTACATTAAAACCACCTTAATGTCTCTGTTCAACTCTCTGGGCTAACTGGCCCTTGTAAAACCCTTCATGCTGTCCATGGTCCTGATGGCTCCACGTTAGTGATGGTCTCCTCTTTCAAGTGTATCGGGGTAACTCTCAACCCATCTCTTGATTTTAACATTCACATAGCGGTCACCTGTAAGGGGCAAACACCAAATGGGCTGGCTTATAAAATCAGAGCCTCCCTCAATGATGATGCCAGACTGGCTATTGCACAAAGCTACATCTGACCCTCTCTGACCTATGGCTCTCTAGCCTATCTCAATGCTAGCAAAGGAGACTTCCTAAAATGGATCACTTGCTACAACAACATATGTAGATTTGTTGTCTTGTCACCCAGACTGACCCACCGCTGCCATCTTTATTCCTGACTTGGCTAGCTCTCTCCCTCATCTTACCAACTCTTTGCCACTGGCTGTCTGATTGACAACATAGTCAGAACTGGAGCCCCTGAAACCCTTGCAGCTTTGTTAGTCCTTCCTGACCCAGCTTATTTCCCCTCAGATCCTCTGAACAATGCTATCTCAAAATTCCCAGACACTCCACGAAAATGGGGGAACTCTCTTTCACTGTTTCTGCTCCTAAAATCTGGAACTCCCTTCCCCGCCATGCCAAACTCGCTATTTCCCACCAGGTTTTCAAAAAAAGGGTTTTTAATCCTGTCTAATTGACAATGACATCTGCTCTTGCTCTGCCACTCCTAAATTCCTCTCCTAGCTGTCTCACAGTCCCTTTTCTGCATTTACCCTCACCTGCACCTGTTACACTCAGCTGTGTTCATGCTCCTTACCTGTATTCCCTGTACGTACTTCTATTGTTTTTCTGCCTTATCGACACCTTCAGGGTCCTCTACATTGGCTTGTTCTAACCTACTTGTGTTGCTGCACTTTTGAATCCCCAAGTATTACGGGATGTTTTCCTTGCTTTGTGTCTTATTACACTTGATTTAATATAACCTGTTTCTGTTCTTTGTGCCTTGTCATCAGTTTGTATATTCATTGCTTTGTCATCAAAACCTCACTGTAGTATGCCCAGTGTTTATTCTTGTTTAAACATTTCTGTACCACTGTTATGTTATGTAACTCTCCCGGGTTGTGCCTGAATATAGGCAACATTCTTGTCTAGTGCACCTACCCAGTCAACAAAAAGTAAATAGATAAATATGCACCAGCAGCAGCCTATGTTGTGCAGACTGCAACAGACCCTGTATTGTGACTCTACACCAATAGCTGTGGGATGTGTGTTGGATGCACAGACCTGTGTTGCTGGTCCTGTGACCACAGTGTCCTGGTCATTACACAGCATGGGGTACACATCCACATTATGGTGTCACAGAGATCTTGTGAATGAGAGCAAAAACACAGCTCAGGAGATGCCCGCTAGAGCCATGCCACAACTTCACTTGGAAAATACACAAGAGCGGGTTCAACTGCACCAAGAAAGGAGCTCCACACCGGGACAAAATAAAAACGTACATTTACTATTTAAAAGAAAATAAATAGATAGCACCCCCCCACCAGCAAAGTTCGTCAACGTTTCACACCACGCTGAAACTTTTTCAAGATATCAGCAGTGACCAAACATCACAGAATTTATAGCATGCCAGTAAACACCAATGTAATAATTTAAATGTACACTGACCTAATAAATGCTATAGATTTACTGATTCCCTGTGGCATCATATACAAACAGTGTTTATCTAAACCTAAATACATAAATAACAACATGTTAATGTAACTAATTCAGAATTCACAAAATCATGAACTCATGGTTACTAAATATAACAAGAAGCTTAAAAGTACTACACTCCATCTCACTGTAACTCCAAGGAGTTTTGGCCCAAAATTGATAAATATGAGCTAGACCATAATGGTGAATAAATATTTATATGCTAAATAACACACACACACACTATATATATATATATATATATATATATATATATATATTATTCTAGGTGATTTGCACATGCAGGCCATGATGCTTTGCATTGTGTGGGCATGTGTGATTTTGTATTTTCTTGAAACTTGGCTTCCCAGCCAAATGCCCTTTGGGTAATCATTGCCTCAGTGTTTGTGCACAGAGGTTCTTTGTCTTTTATATATATATATATATATATATATATATATATATATATATAATACTAAAGTGCTGAAAAAATACTGAAAAAGGTGTTAAACACTTGTCTGCATCAATAAATATTATTTCATCTACATTTTTTTAAGTATGGTGACAACTGGAAAGCATAACTGAGCTCTGGATATGTGCCTGCTCATAACTTATATTGCTTGTATGTTTCCCTACACAGTAGTTTATTATTTAGGTCTCTACCTCTTCGGCCTAATGTTACCAGTTTCAAACCTCTGAACTTAAATACATGTCCACATCCTGCTCTCTGGACATGGAGAGCTGGGACATTTTTCAATTTTGCCCAATTGAATACATGACAAATGTTCTAAAATTCTGTTCTTGGGCTTACGTCCCATCATACTAACATAAAAACAGTTACATGTGCAAGTTGCTAAGTAAATAACCCCCGTCTGTGGAACACGATATAAAGTGCCTTAATGTGTGCATGTACTTATTATTCAGAATATTAGAGGTATATTCCACCAGAATGAATTCACATGCCACACAATTACCACATATAAAGTTTCCTGCTGGAAGGTTTGTTGGTGGATAATGCCATTAGACCTTTTATTTATGGGCTACCTAAGGTTCCCTTATGATTTGTTGTTGAGCAGGTTGCATTGTGCACCAAAAGGTCAGACAAATTACTACACCTGTAAACAAATTTCGGGCCTTGCTGCACAATGTCCTTCAGTTTTGGTTCAGCATTCAAAATGTGCCAGTTATTCTTAATTACTGTTTCCACTTCTCTGGCTTCTGCACTGTAAACCATAGTGAAAGTAAGACCATTATTAAAAATTGTTGTTTTTCTATTAGCATCTTTTTTCTTTAATAGTTCATTTCTACTTATTGAGTCAGCTCTATCCATGGCCTACTGTAAAACTGTACAATTGTAACCTCTCTCCCAGAATCATAGTGTCATATCTTGTTTCCCCTTCTCATATTCTATCTCTGTACTGCAATTTCTTTTTATTCTCATATACTGTCCTACAGGTATGTTTTTGGCCACATGGCTGGGGTGACAACTATTACAATACAGGATGTTATTTCTGTCTGTGTTTTTCCTATAAAGTTTTGTCAAAAGGCCACCTTCCCCATCTTTATGTATAATTAGGTCCAAAAATGGGACCTGTTCTTTGCTTGCTGTCATACTAAACTTCAAATTAAGAATTAGTACTCTCTAAGTATTGCACAAACAGTTTCAATTCGTCTATCCCATCGGTCCAAATCAGTATAATGTCGTCAATAAAGCAACAATAGAAACTGGTTTCTTTAAGAAGGAGTTCATTTCACCATCATGTATATATTTCTTTTCCCACTCAGAGAGGTATATAGTAGCATAATTGTGGGCCATAGTGGCCCCCATTGCCGTCCCCTTTATTTGATGATACAGTTGGCCATCATACAGAAAAACATAATTTTTTAACACACGTTCCAAAATCTCCACTATGAACAAGATGCACTCATTACTATACTTAGTGTTACCAGATAAAGAGTCATAAATAGCTGCCAGACCCTCACCATGCGGTATGTTAGTGTACAGAGATTGGATGTCTAAAGTCACTAATCACCTTTCATTTTCTACTGCCATGTTACCAATCAAATTTAAAACATGAGTTGTGTCTCTAAGGTATGTTCTGGTGCCCATGGCTACCTGTTTAATCTGTGCATCAACAAACTGGGCTAAAGGTTTTGTAAGCGACCCTATGCTAGATACAATGGGTCTCATTGGGGGATTTTCTCTATCCTCATGAACCTTAGGTAGCTCATAAATAAAAGGTCTAATGGCATTATCCACCAACAAAAATTCACAACTCTGCTGAGAGATTAGTCCATCCAAAACAGCATGGTGCAGGGTCATGGCTATCTGTTGTTTATTTTATCAATAGGATCCCTGCTCAGCTTTTGATAAAAAACAGTGTCACTTAGATGTTCTAACATGGCAGTACGGTAATTAACGTGATCCATCACCACCATGGCTTCCGCCTTATCGGCGGGCCAGATGGTGATGGTAAAATTCTGTTGTAGAGCTTTAATTGCCTCCAGACATTGTGGAGCATGTCCCAAATTTTGTTTACAGAAGGAGTAGTAATTTGCCTGACCTTTTGGTGCATAATGAGACCTGCTCAAAAACAAACCATTAGGTATCAAACCTTCCAGCAGGAAACTTTAGATATGGTAATTCTATGGCATGTGAATTCATTCAGGTGGGATCTACCTTTAATATTCCAAATAATAAGGACATGCACACATTAAATAAAAAACTACTATGCAGGGAAACATACTGGCAATATAAGTTACGAGCAGGCACATATCCAGACCTTAATGATGTTTTCCAGTTGTCACCATACTTAAAAAAAATGTAGATGAAATAATATTTATTGATGCAGACAAGTGTCTAGCCCCTTTTTCAGTATTTTTTCAGCACTTTAGTATTTATTATATATATGTGTTATTTAGCATATAAATATTTATTCACCATTATGGTCTAGCTAATATTTATCAATTTCGGGCAAAAACTCCTTGGAGTTTTAGTGAGATGGTCTGTAGTATTTTTAAGCTTCTTATTATATTTAGTAACAATGAGTTCATGATTTTGTGAATTCTGAATTAGTTACATCAACATGTTGTTATTTATGTATTTATGTAGTTAGGTTTAGATAAACACTGTTTGTATATGATGCCACAGGGAATGAGTATATTAATAGTATTTATTAGGTCAGGGTACCTTTAAATTATTACACTGGTGTTTACTGGCATGCTATAAATTCTGTGATGTTTGTTCACTGCTGATGTCTTGAAAAAGTGCCAGCATGACGTGAAATGTTGACAAACGTTGCTGGTAGGGGTGCTACCTATTTACTTGCTTTTATATAATAAAAGTAAGTTTTTATTGTGTCCCAGTGTGGGGCTCCTTTCTTGGTGTTGTTGAACCCACTCTTCCGTATTGTTTTTCCAGTCACAGAGTTCTGCCATTGGACTAGTATGCCTGTGTTGTGTGTCGTCACAGCCCCCACTCCCCAGGGTACGTACAGCATACCTGTAGATGCACATGGGCATCTGTTTGTGTTTCATACTGTGTGACTCCAGTGCTACTGTTACAGAATATACATGTGACAGGAAAGTATGACAGTGCTTCACAGCTAGTACACACCTGCCAGCTGGACCTGGCATTTGTGTGACAGCATCATTCAGCAGTACCTGACAAAAAGCACTGCACATATGTTTCCCATCCAATACTGTAGTTCCAGGTCATTATAGCAGAATACACACACTGTTGCACACCATGATAACTGTGTATCACCTGAAGAACACCTACTTGTTCCTTTGGAACTTGTTTCCTGGGACATGGTGAGGTCTACTGCTGCAATCACGGACGTCAGACTACTGCTTGCAGTTCCAGTGAGCTGTGCGGGTGGTGCTGTGTTGCCACTGAAATTGCCCAGGCAATTCACATATGGTAATGCATGCAAATCAGGCTGTAATGACATGCTAATGTGGTGGTTTGCAATCGAACTGCCTAAGTAGGCTCATTTGCATAACACCTCTGAATATTGCATGTAATTACACTGGAAAAATATGTTTGCACCATGCAAACACCGCTGCAGTGCAGTGCTATATGAATTGCATGCCGCAAACAAGTTTGTGCCACTCTAAACATGCATGCACAATGATGTAATCACTGGAAAGGTCATGCAAGGGTCGCGCATGTTCAGTCAGGTCATTTCACGTTAGTGTGGCACTGTAGTATTTTGCATGGTGCAGTCCTTTGAT
Source organism: Neoceratodus forsteri (assembly GCA_016271365.2). Taxonomy (NCBI): domain Eukaryota; kingdom Metazoa; phylum Chordata; order Ceratodontiformes; family Ceratodontidae; genus Neoceratodus; species Neoceratodus forsteri. The sequence continues at coordinate 1,545,675,754 of CM057455.1, read as the reverse complement.
AGCTCCGCGTTAAGTTACATGCAGTCCCAATTATGTTCTGTACATCATTCCATGTACAGTGGTGTTAGGGTGGTGCTTCTTCCAGCGTCTTTTCAGTTATGGTGAGCAGGACTAGGCTCAGTGAGGTGGTTCAAGGGGATCAGTTGGGGGGGGAAGTGGAGCTAGCCATCACGGTGCAGCTATTGCTGGTCTGGGAGCACCAGCTTTTTGGAGAAGTGCACAAGGGGGATAGGCCTTGGTGTGAAGTGTGGGCATATGTGGTATGCCACCTCACTGTCCACACTGGCATTCCACTGCATGGGGGACCAGAGCAGGCACTGGTTTGTTAGCCTGCAGAGGAGAGAGACACAGAGGCTGGACAGGTTCTGGCACATGGTGCATGATGGCACTGTGCCTGTGCCAGGTAAGTGGACATGATTTTCATAGCCCAGCATTATGCATGTCAAAGGGTTTGGGCAGGTATGAACACAGTACATATGTGGATGCATGTTTGTAGGATAGGTCACTGCATACATGCCTATCATGCTACAGAGTCATTCTCATGCATTGGTGTGTGTAGACCACTATGGGTAGAGTGGTGTCCGTGTGTGGGTCAACAGTGCCTGTGTATATGGTAGTACATATGATGTGCACAGAGGTATCATATGACATGTGTCACAGTGCTTTATCATTGGTAGTGTAGCACATGTTGGACATGTGCTCTTATATGTTACAATGATTGTGCAGTTGAATCATGTGTGAACAACACCAAATAGTCCAGCCACACCTCTGTACAATGACAAGGTCTGCTGTGGAGGACCTGTTCAACACACACTGTCAAGACATGTGTGTAGGCTGCAGACACACTGCCGCCTTTGTTCCTGGCATGGTGGCAATGTACCCTCCCTGCGTGTGGACATGGTGCAAACTGTGAGACAGGGCCAGTACTGTTACTGACCTCCATCATAAATGTCAATAACGTCCTTCTGGTGTGGGTGAACATATGCCTGTGAGTGACAGATAGCTGCCAGTTATGTTTCATGGGCTCACTGCAATGTGTCCATGTGCTGCACAGGCCATGTGACATTGGTCCCTGCTGAGTCCAGTGGTAGGCCCACACACATGTAAGTCATAGTACTGAACACTGTAGTGGCACTGTCTGTGTGCTGTGTGCTAGCCACAGCTGTGCTGCCATTTTCCTAGTCTACCATGATCATACTGTCATACAGGACTTATAGGCTTATCAGTGGGATCTCCAAGTACATACTGACACTGTGGCATGGTCCATTGGAGGGCACAGGTGGGCCACAGGTGTGGCCCATCCATGCTGTGTGTTGGGGGTATTCTGTTAGGGATGCCATTCAATTGTCTGTCACTATCGTGGCAGTCACAGAAACATGGTACACACAGAACCATGACTGGGATGTAAACATACCAGGATACACTATCTACAGGAGGGACAGGGAGGGTAAAAGAGGAGGAGGAGGAGCTCTCTACATAAGAGAAAGAATCAAAGCAACAGAACAAAAGGGTAAACAGGGAGGAGAAGAAGCACTGTGGGTCAATTTGGAGGCAGGCAACGGCACCACAAACCACACAGGGGTTGTATGCAGACCCCCCTCTCAGGGGGAGGAAATGGACAAGGAAATGATAGAAAGTATACTTAGAATGGCAGATAAAGGGGAGATATTGCTAATGGGTGATCTGAATATGCCAGATGTTAACTGGAGTACAGTTGCAGCAGCCACTTCTAAGAGTGGGGTTTTCTAGATGCCCTACAGGGGGTATGCCTTAGACAACTAGTATTGGAACCCACTCGAGAGGGAGCAGTCTTAGACCTGGTCCGCTCAAATGGAGATGGAGAGAGGATCACAGATGTAGAAGTGGGTAGCCATCTGGGAACTAGTGACCATCGAACAGTATGGTTCACAATAAACACAGCAATAGAGTCAAGTCATACAAAGGCAAAAGTACTGGACTTCAGGAGGGCTGACTTTGCCAAAATGGGTGAGTGCCTAAGGAATGCACTAGCAAATGGGCAGGAAGGAGGAGTGGAAGAACAATGGGGAATAATAAAAAATGCCATAGCAGAGGTAACAAGCCTTTGTGTGAAGCAAATAAACAAAACAAAATGATGTAAGAAACCACTATGGTTCTCAAAGGAGATGGCAGTGAAGGTTCAAGAGAAAAAGAAAGCATTCAGAAAGTACAAGGAATCACAGAAGGAGCAGGACAGAGAATTATATCAGTTAAAGCAAAAGGAAGCTGGGAAGGCAGTAAGAACAGCAAAGGCCCGAACTGAGGAAAAGATAACCAACTCAGTTAAGAAGGGGGATAAAACCTTTTAGGTACATCAGGGAGCGAAGGAATCCTAAGGGAGGGATAGTGAGGCTTAATAAAGGGGGGCAGAGGGTGACTGTGAAAAGGCAGAGATACTATACAAATATTTTGCTCAGTATTTACAAATGAAGAGGGGAGATACCTAAAACAAACAATAGAAACACTCTGGATACAGAAGTTGATACCAGCCCATTTACAGAAGAAAGGGTTCTGAAAGAACTCTTAAAACTGAAGGTGGACAAAGCAATGGGGCTGATGGGATTCATCCCAGAATTCTAAAAGAACTAAGGGTAGAACTAGTGACACCACTGACTACCATCTTTAACAAATCATGGGAGGATGGGGTGGTACCTGAGGACTGGAGGAGGGCAGATGTGATTCCCCTTCACAAAAGTGGGAGCAGGGCAGAAGCAGGAAACTACAGACCTGTTAGTTTAACCTCAGTGATAGGGAAAATGATGGAATCACTTCTGAAGGAAAGAATTGTCGAGTACCTAGAGGCCAGAGGGGCACAGGACCCAAGGTAGCATGGATTCACAGTGGGAAGGTCATGCCAGACGAATCTAATATATTTCTTTGACTGGGTGACCAAAGTAGTAGATAAGGGAGGGGCTGTGGACATGGCCTACATTGACTTTAGCAAGGCATTTGACTCAGTCCCACACAAAAGATTAATATACAAGTTAGCCAGCCTGGGAGTGGGTCCCAAGATGATAGCCTGGGTAAATAATTGGCTGGAGAATAGGACACAGAGAGTAATAGTAAATGGAGTCCACTCTGAAGAAAGGGGGTTACTAGTGGGGTGCACGGGTTCAGTATTAGGACCGGTCCTCTTCAATGTCTTTGTAAGTGACATTGCAGAGGGACTGGAAGGAAAAGTATGTCTCTTTGCAGATGACACAAAGATCTGCAACAGAGTTGATGCACAAGGTGGGGTGGAAAGGATGAGAAGGGACTTGGCAAGGTTAGAGGAATGGTCAAATGTATGGCAGCTTAGATTTAATGCTAAGAAGTGCAAGGTAATGCACCTGGGAAACAAAAACCCAGGGGAAGAGTACACAATGGGGGGTGAGATACTAACAACAACAAAAATGGAAAGGGACCTGAGGGTAGCCATATTAGATGACTTAAAGGTGGGCAAGCAATGTGAGAGGGCAGTAAGGAGGGCTGGGGGGATACTGGGGTGCATAGGGAGAGGCATCACCAGTAGAAAACAAGAAGTTGTTATCCCTCTGTACAGACAGCTGATGAGACCCCATCTGGAGTACCGTGTGCAGTTCTGGAGACCCAATCTCTACAAGGACATAGACAAGATGGAAGCTGTCCAGAGGAGGGCAACTAAAATGGTGCAGGGTCTGCACTGGAAGACATATGAAGAGAAACTAAAGGAGCTTTATATGGATAGCCTCGAGGAAAGGAGGGAGAGGGGGTGCATGATAGAAACTTTCAAATACCTCAAGGGAATCAACAAAGTCCAAGAGGGTAACACCTTTCAAAAAGAGGTGTGCAAGAACAAGGGGGCACAAGTTGAAGATGGGGGGCAGCTCAGAGGTAATGTAAGGAAGTATTTTTTCACAGAGAGGGTTGTGGATGCATGGAACGGCCTTCCGGAGGAGGTTGTGGAGTCAAAAACAGTGGTTGAATTCAAGCATGCATGGGACAGCCATAAGGCAATTCTAGGGGGTGGGGGTAGAAAGAAGTAGGCTGCTAGTTAACTAGGATCTGCAGCTTATCCTTTAGGTAGGGAAATGGGTAGACTGGGTGGGCCAAGCGGTCCTTATCTGCCGTCAAATTCTATGTTTCTATGTTACTTGCAGGGCTTATATGCTGGGTGCATACAACTGCATGCATGTCCATCCCACTGTTGTCTGTGAAGTGCTCCTCCAGATGATATCAGGTGGCCTAACATGTGTGCTGTATATGGATGACTGCAGTACATTAAATCAACATTGCACATGTGTGCCATATACCATATGCTGCTTGGGTTAGGACACAGTGCACTGCTTGATGGTTCCACAGAGTGTCACTGGCACACTGGGGGGGTGTTATTAATGTCCATGTGGGTACTGACACTGTTCTATTCCCTTCATTCTGCAGACTGCACCACCAGGGGATAGCAGCGGCAAGGGTGCAGCCAGGGGACTGTGGCTCACAGCCTGCAGGCTCAGGAAGGAGGTGGTGGGCAGCTGGATGCCACAGATGAGTAAACTCCTTTGTGGTTTACATATGTTGTATTCCATACTGGGTGGGGCATGTATGGTACCCCTTTACAGCACAGTGTCACTACCATATGTGCGTTTGCCCTGTATCATGTCACCGGTTCCAGGGGAACATGGCCATGGGGTTCCCATGCTGCTGTGCTGCTGGGCACAGCATCACACAGACCTACTACAACCCGTGGAACAGTGCACTTGGCCAGTAATTCCACTGACCACACAGTCTGTGGACCTTTGTTGCGTACACACGTCAGCTCACAGTTCTACCATGCTGCAACATGGTGTATCATGCATGCCTGGACCATGCAGTGCTTGTACTCTGCATGTAGCGTTCCCCTACATGAACACATGCCCTCTTTGGTGCTGCTGTCCTGCATCTGCACCCTTATGGGTTGCATGTCAGCCATTCAGTGGCCCTGTCTCACATATGTGGCTGTGACATGCTATCATGGGAACATCTGCCTCCTTGCACCTTGTTCATCAGACTACATGTGGTGGCCTACGGTCTGGGCATTGTCTCTGTGGATGTTGTGTGCACACAGTGGTGTGGGCATGTGTATGCTGTCCACGTCAAGCATGCATACTGGTCACATTGCACTGTGCTGTTCTGGTGTACCACCATGACAGGGCTGTGTTGCACACTGTGGCCACCGACCCATTGTCTGACCATGGGGGATTGTTGCTACTGATGTATGGTTCTGTGGTGTGACATGGCCTGGAGTACTGTGTCCTTTACATGACCACACAACACACTTGTGTTATGGACAGTGTGTGTGGCTGTCCAGGGGAGTTTTGGAAAACTTGCACAGTATGTGCTACACAACCCTGTGGATTGGCACTACAGGCCACTGTTTGTTGCCATGTGGACTGTGGTTGTGGGGTTTCAAATAGTGATGTCACAATTCTTCATGGGTCTATGTTCTGTTCCACTGGGCAGCATGTCCCAGGCATTCTGTTGCTATGGTTTATTTGATATTGCTATGAGTCTGACTGGTGTTTACCTCATGGGGGTTGTGTGGCAGTAGTGTGATGGGGCTACATTGGGTATGCGGGGTGGCGTCCCATCGGTGATGGTGGTGGCAGTGGGTGTACAGGCCTTCACATATGTGTGGAAGTGTACTTGTGTGTGCCATGGGGTTGTGTGATGCCACATACTGGCATATGTCAGGTGGCACGTGCACTGTTTCCGTTGTTGGGTTCACGTGCAGACTACTTGGGACATGCTGTCCTTCTCTGGGGTCACATACTGGGTTCCAAATTATTGAACTCCACAGTGTCAGCTCACCATTCTAACATGTGCATCTTTTCTCCCCATAGGCCACTGTCACAGTTCAGCATGGACCAGACGGGCGGAGGAGGGAAAGGGCCGGGATGACCTGCTGCTGTGTCTCATGAAGCTGCAGTGAATGATGCTGGAAAAACAGACTGTGTTGTTGGGACTTTCCAGGTGGACTGTCAAACTCCTGGAGCAGCTGATGCAGGGGCAGCTCCTGACTGCCAACCAATAAACTCCCCTATTCCCCAGTTTTATCCCCTTCCATGTTTCATCCCCTCTTGTTTTTCTTGCTGATTGTCCTGTTGTGCTGTACATAGTTTCTATTGGTGTGTCTTTCTTGGTTAACTGTAGTTGGTTTCACTGCTGTGCCGTGTTGTGCCTACTAACCATCTGATTCACCCTGGTGGCTGCCATCCTGACCTATGTGGTGTGGGTTTCCCCACAGCTCTCCCTGCAGTGTCTGTGGCTGTGCATCGGGCTGCACATTGTTGTGGGCATGGTTGGCTTGTCCTCCAGTTGATGAACACATTCTGTTCTCCATGTATACCCTACATGGCTTATGTGTGTGCCAGTCAGCATCTGGCTTGAGACTGCCCATGGACATGGTCTGGTTCCTGTTCCTTGGGTGAATCCCAACAGTGTTGCCTGGTTGGAGGGGCCTTGATTTGCTGGCCTGTGTGTGGCTTTGTCCATGTGGTCATGGCAGACATCCATCCCCCTGTGTCCTCCTGCTGTGTGTCATGTGGTGTGCTGTCTCCTGCTCTGTGTCAGGGATCCTTGTCCCTTCCCCTGTGCACAGTGGGCACTTTTTGGGGTCATATTGGCACATCAGCATGGTTGGTTATTTGTGCAGGACACTTCTCCACTGTCCAATCTCTGCTCTTTTTCCACAGTTCACATCAATACAGTGTTGATACATTTTGGGTTACATATCTCTTGGCATTGCCTTTGGTGTATCTGTTGCTGTTATTTCTGTTGTACACTGCTCTTTGCTCAGATTTTCTCTTTTTCTGTACCACTTCTTTGCTGGTACCTCCAGCAGCCATGTGGTTTACCTGTGCCTGACTCCACCTCTGTGTGCACCGTGCTGCTGTTGCTGTTTGTGCTGCCTCATCGTTATATTCAGAGCTGTCTTCTTTGTGGGGCTATCTTTGCACTGCACTCTCGGTCATGTTTGCCCACCTTCATTTGCCCTCTATATTCAACTGTGTTTGCCCCTATGCCATTCCTTTAAATATTGCATGCAATTGACTTGGGCTAATTTTGTCTGCCGGGCAATGCGAACCTTGCCCACAGGCAAAATTTTGAATATTGGGCCCCAGATCTCTAGTATAATAAATAGTTTCAAATTGCTAGATTTACACCTGTTATGTTATCAGCCATAATTGTCAATGATCTTAGTATGCTTTTTAGCTTCCATGCTTGATGTCTACTGGTTTTCATAGCTGGTTTTTTTTTTTCATTTTGTTAGTCAAATTTATTCTCTTTTTATCCTGTTTAAGATTATATTATGGATGTTATCCTAGTTAAAATTTTAACATTATTTCCCTAAAATTAATAGTTCCATTACTTAAACTATTTATGGTATAGATTCTGCAGTAAAATTGCCTAAATGGTTTTTGGTTGTCAATTTAGCCTTATTTAAAGATGGGTCCCCTTAAATCTTCTGCTGGGGACTAGATGATTTTTAAGTGCTAGTAAAGGTATCAAACCCAGGTGTGGTAGTTAGCTTGAAAGTTATGACTCTCTTGGTTTATTTTACTTCTAATAAGACTCTTTTTTAAGTTTATGTGCTGTCTTATTTTTCTAATCATAATTCATTCAATGACCTAAAAGGATCAGTTTAAATCTCAAACTAACTTATGCCACCTCTCATCATAGCTGTAAATGACAGCTACCTAGCATATAGTTTTTTTTTTTCAAAGTAAAAGCTGTTTCTCAAAATATACTCAGATTGGAGCTGTATTCCTAAAATCTATAGTTTATCAATAGACAGTGTTTATTAATAAATCATTTGGTTCTATCTGGCCACTGTTTATGATCAAAGTTACTACAGATTTCTTCAAGGATGATCTTGGTATTATTACAGCATTTCCCAATATCTTTTTTAAATGGTCTGGACACACCATAGTCAATCATTGTCAACCATGGTTCCTCCATGTTTGACCTTGGTTTGTCCATGCTCATAAGAGCATGGGATGTCAACCAAATGTGCCTGATGCATTTTTCATATCAGAATGAAGAAGTCAACACTATAAATAATCACAATATAGGATTTGAAATGTGTGTGCAAAAAATGGTTTGCACAAAGACATTAATTACTTGAGCATAGCAATTACTATCAGAACTTGCTACATCTAAAAAGAGCTGTATGGTGGTATAGATAACAATTAGGCCATTCTGTCAGTTGCTGTATCAATGAACAGAGACACTGTTAGAGAAAGCAACAGCAGCAATGGGCAAGTAAACAAATTCTGGCCAGTGCTGATAGGGCTGCAGCTGAAGAATTTGGAGTCAAAATATTGTAAATTACCAAAGTTACAAACATGCATTTGAAAAATGTAAGCTAGGCCCATAAATGTATTGGTCTATAATATTTTTACACCAAATTTTTAACATAACCTTCTTATGACCCTGCCTCATAAAGATGGCAGACAAAATATTCAACTCCTAGCATTAAGGTGTTTTGTGCAGGGAGTGCCAAATCAACTTTTAGGACATAAAAACACATTTTGGGCAGGAGTTGAAAAATGGCAGCTGTCACATTCATGAGGTGCTGTAAAGAAATGGCTATGTTGAAAATATAAGGTAAAAATATTGAATATTACCAAAGTTACAAGCCTGTGTTCACAAAAATCAGTGTAGGCTCATAACTTTTTTTTGTTAATGTTTTTACTCTAAATTTCCAACATAGTCTTCTTATGACCCCACCTCATTCACAAGGACAGAGAAAATATTCAACCCCTGGACAAAAGGTGATTTCATGCAGGGACTGTAAAATCACCTTTCCGGATGAAAGAAAACATATTGGCCAGGATTTGAGAAATGACAGCTGTCACATTCATGAGGTGCTATAAAGATATGGCTATGTTGTAAATGTCGGATACAAATATTGAAAATTACCAAAGTTATGAGCCTGCAGTCACAACATTCTATGTGGGCACATAACTTGGTTGTTTTTTAATATTTTTTGTACTAAACTTTCAGCATAGCCTTCTTATGACCCCACCTCATGAACAAGGGTAGAGATAAGTTATAATAATTTCCTTAGATATGTTACAAGTCTTTCTTCCATGACCCATAGTTGTGAACTACTATAAAGGGCTAAACTACCTTCATCGGAAAATAGAAAGATTAAACTTGGCACTTGGTTTTTCAACGCCATTAGAGGTCTTCTCCCCACTTCTCTATCTTCTATGTTCCCTAGAGCTATTAATTCCCTAAGAACTAGGTCTCAAGATAAATATCAGTTCATGATTCCAAGTGAAAAAAACCTATGGCAAGAAATCATTCTCATTCAGAGCTATTTTATTTTTTAATTCTATCCCCACTTCAATCAGTGCTTGTCTTTTACCTACCTTATTCAAAACAAGACTTAAAATATGGTTGGAAAGCTTGACCTCCTGTCCCTGTTCCGGAAGCACTTCTAGGAATTAGAATTTAGGAGTGTTTTTATTCATGTAATTGCCCTGTACTGAGTTTATTGTTTTTTTTTAAGCCATCTTTATTCGATTTCAAAGAAACAGACAGACAAACATACAAATACCTGGGGAAACCAGGTTACACAGTCTCAAACTGACCATGCGAACTATGTACAACCCATCTATATACATCCACAGCCGGTAAACCACCCCAAGGACCGTCCAAATCTGTCATGTTGTCCATACCCTGCCGCAGCAGGTCTGTACATAAACTTACTCTACCAATCAGTATTCTGACTCTCCTTAGCAGTTATCCCATTATCAACTTCAAACCCCATTTCCTATCTGAGGTCTTCCCCTCAAAGGGTGGCACCCGGCTGTGTCCCCTGGAAAGAGAGAGAGTCCCCTATCCCCCCTCTTAAGCCAACAGACCTGTACCATCAAGAAGCTACCCATGGGTATATATCATAAACATCTCCATGAGAATAAAAATAGGATCAGAAACAGCAATTTCACATTCCAGGATAATTACATCCACTATTCCCCATCCGACAGACAGGCCTGTTTTTGAACATTTGTGACCTAGAGTGAATAAGTTGCATCTAACACCGCCCATCTTCTAACATATAATCTCCCCCCCCCATATAGATATCTCCTTATTTTATCCAACATCCCCATTAAATCTTTTACCCATTGATCATAAGGATATACATGATCATCTTTCCAGTGTTTTAATAGAAAAGCTTTAACTACCGCCGCCATCAAGGAGAGGTGATATTTAGGTACAACACCCGAGATTTAGGAAAAGTCACCCAGAACACATATCTCTGGTGTTACAAATGCGGCACAATCCAGCATTGGGTCCATGCACCTTTTAATTTCTCCCCAAAGAGGAGATATTTTGCTACATCCCCAGATCACATGTAATAGATCACCCGCTCCCCTCTCACATCCAAAACACAGGTCTGTCTGTCTCAGGTTTCTGTCACATAGTTTCACAGGGGTAAAACACAAATTAGAAGCAATGAAAAATTGCATACTCTTATATTTTGGTATAATATTATACTTGCTAATTTCCCATATATTATACCAAACTAAATTCCGAGGGGCCAACACCTTATCCCAATATGAGACCCTCCTAGTAGAGCTCGGGCTAAGGAAATCCAGGATTACTTTATATATTTGTGATAAGGGATGAGCTCTCGGATCAACTTCCTTAAGCCTCCCAAAGAAAAAAAAATTATCTGAGATACCCCGCAACTTCCTCATCATCCCCTCTATCATGTGTTTAATTTGTAACCTCTGAAAAAAGGGCATTCCATCGCATCGTGCCGGTAGGATCATTTTGTTACCCTGAATGATTTCCCTTAATTTCAACCCCAGCATCTGGTTAGCCCACCGTGAGCTGATTACTTGATTCCCAATTACAAAATTGGGGTTTCCCAGCACAGGCTGGTCTCCAACCCTCATTTGGCCCTTTCTCTGGACAGGAATAAGAAAAAGCCACCATGCATCTGCTGTTTTCGCAATTTGGTTCCCATACCCTTCTTTGAAAGCTTTCCCAACATTGGCATACAACATTGCTTCCGGGGCAAGGCCGGAGTCTCTTAGCATTTGTTTCTCCAGTAGGAGCCAGGTTGGATTGTAACTCTCCCCATCAAGCTCTTTAACCCATCAACTTATCAGACCCAGCTGACCCGCCACATAATATATGTGGAGGTCGAGTAATGTGATCCCTCCCCTTTTATGCGATAGGCACAAAGCATTGTACTTTAACCTAGGGGGCTTGTTCTTCCACAGAAATCCCGAAATTAATTTCCTAATTATACTGAACCACTTTTGAGGAATACTATATGGGGCCAAATACACCGGGTATAACAAACGGGGTAGTAGGTTCATTTTTATGAGACCCAATAGAGCCATAAAGTTTAAGGGTAAATAATTCCACCTTACTATATCCCCTTTAATTGCTGATATAATTCTCCTCATTTTTGTTTCCGCCCCCCCCCCCGCATCCACCATGATGCGGATACCTAAATATCTAATTTTGTCTGCCCTCCATTGTATTTGCAGTGGTGCAAAGTCTGCCCTAGTAATATAGGGGGTCAGAGAGAGAATTTGAGTCTTGTTCAAATTTAGTTTGTAGTTGGAAACCTTGGAAAAACGATCTGTTACTTCCGCAACTCTCTTAAAGCTAGATGCTGGATCCAGCAAATGCAACAATATATCATCTGTGAAAACTGAGAGTTTCAACTCCCTCCCCCCATCTTGATCCCTTTAATATGTATATCTCTATTAATGGCTCTCAAGAGAGGTTCCAGATAAATATTAAATAATATCGGCGAGAGAGGGCATCCTTGACGGGTCCCATTCTCCAGTCGTATTTCACGCGAGAGATAACCGTTACATAATACCCTAGCCGTTGGGGCAGCATATAAATTCTTAATGCCCGTAAGAAGACCCTCTGGGAATCCCATCTTCTCCATTGTAGCAAAAAGGAAGGAATGGGAGATCCTGTCAAAAGCCTTTTCAGCATCTAATGAAATCAACACTAAGGGTAACTGAGAATCGGGCGCATAGCTTAATATATGATGCAATTTCCTAAAAGCATCATGTGCGCCCCTCCCCGGCATAAATCCCACTTGTTACTGACTAATTAGACTAGGAGTGATATGCAAAATTCTATTTGCTATAATTCTTGTAAGAATCTTGATGTCTTGGTTCATTAAGACTATGGGTCTATAATTTCCGGGGATGTCCCTGGGCTTGTCTGTCTTAGGAATTAGTGTTATATATGTTTGATACAGTGGAGAATGAGGCACCCCTTCCTGCATTATAGTACTAAACAATTCCTGAAGCATAGGAAGTTTAGTTTGTATATGTACCTGATAGGATTTGGTGGTGAGACCACCTGGCCGAGGAGTTTTACCCACGGGTAATGACTGCACCACCTCAATAATCTACGCCGCTGTTATTGGAGCCGCCAACTCCCTGGCCTGCATTAGATCCAGGACTGGTAAAGGGATCCCCTCTAAAAAACTTTCAATTTCTTCCTCCCCAGCCAAGTCCCTAGCCTGGTATATTTTTTTTAAAGTATGACGCAAAGGCCTCTGCCATCTCCTGTGAATCGGTTAGGAGTTTTCCCCCATATTGAATAGAAGTAACCGTTCTACTTGCCTCCCATTCCCTAACTCTAGCCGCCAACAACCTCCCGGGGACACCTCCCTGCATTAAATATCTACCATTAATCTTTTCTAACCAAAATTCTATTTTACCATTAACTATATCCGCCAATTCCTCCCTCAAATTTTTAAGTTCAGCATCAATCTCCCCAGAGGACCCTTCCAGTGGCATCAGCGACTCAATTGCCCCCAAAATAAACTCCTCTTTTGCTCTTCTCTCTTTACTTCTTTGTGCCGCGATACCTTGGGCCACCCCGACATATAGCACCTTGCAGGTGGGCCACGCCAATTTTTTATTTTGTAATGTAGGTATTTGCTGTTGAATGATTTCCAGTAATGCCCCCTCCAACCTGTCCCGCACTGAGGGCTCTATCAATAGGGAATCATTCAGCCTCCACCTGTACGGCCTGGGGAGGGAAGGTCTAGGTTCCCACTACAATTGAATGGGAGAGTGATCTGAATAAATTCTACACCCCCGTAATCACCTCCCTAATTTCCCCGATCACCTCCCTGTTTACCAAAAAAAAGTAAATTCGGGATTGGCTCTTATGAGCTGCCGAATAGAATGTCATAGTCCTACCCCCTTTTGAGTACATCCCAATTGGGTCTACCAGTGCCTTCATCTCCAGCAATCTATTCAAGGCATTCTGAGCCTTGGACAAAGGCCCCTTAGATGGTGGTATTCTATCCTCGTGGTTACTGAGGCAAGTATTCCAGTCACCCACCAAGATTAATGAATATGATGGGAGATCCGCTATATCCCTCTCTACAGAGGCAAAGAACCCAGGATCCAGAGGCATCAGCCCATAAATAGAGGCCACCGAAATTGCCTTACCCAGCAATGTGCCCAAAATATACTGTATATCCCCCGATTGTCCTCCCTTGCACTCACTCACACCACCTCATATGGGCATGATTTCCTTATTAATATCACCACCCCTCCTGAGGCTCTTTCCTTACCTGTCCCATATACTTGCCCCACCCATCATCTCTTAAGCCCATTCAATTCCTCCATTAGCAAATGTGTCTCCTGCAAAGCAGCAGTATGGGCCGCCATTTGTTCAATATGCCTCAAGATCAGCATTCTCTTATGTCTACCCCGAGTCCCTTAACATTCCAAGAGATTATTTTAACACTTGACATTAGAAGATAACAAAAATACTTTAGCTAAACTGACTCTCTTCATCTGCTCCAGGTCTGCTTTCACTTTGCTCCCTATATTGGACTCTCTCTCTTTCCAACCCCCCGTATCCCCCTCCCACCCCACCAATCCCCAATCCATAGATCATCCACCTACCAAATATCAAGTCATGGATGAACCCATTCCTATGCTACCCCCCCACCCCAGCCTTGCCTTAGTGCTTCCAAGACCTTGCCCAAGAAACCCACAAAGTGACTAATGCTTAGTAGCCTTCCTTTTCCCTATATCCTTTATTTCCTCTTTCCCTATGCTGTCCCACCCATACAATACACCATGCCCACACCAATTCAGAACTGCCCCTGGTCCCTGCCATACGAGGTAGAGCAGCATCCTCCACACTCCCACCTCCCAATAACCTAATATACCTAAATGACTCTCCCTTTCCTATCTCCCACCCTCCATATATAGTCCCTCATACACACTAGAGGGGTCACTGAAGGACTCCCCACCACAGATTTCCCTTATTATTCTTCCCCCATGGATCTGCCCTGGAGACTGTACTGCAAAGTACCATTTACTTTGCTTTACATAAAGATGGAGTATTACCTCACACAGCTCACAGTTGGTGTCCTCCAGAGCCACTGATACTAACTATTTACCCCATGTATAATGGGATACATTCTGCCAACACCTTATTACCAGTCCCACGGGGGCGCCCCCATCTCCACAAGCCACATTCATTTATGCAACGAGGCAAGCCTATAATTCCCACTCCCGCTTCAGCCAGTTCCCAAACTACAAAAATAGGAACCACCATTGTCCACCTTGCCTTCCTAATCTCTCCAACCCTCCCTACCCATCACCAATACTCTTCCCCCACCTCACTACTCCCCTCATCACAGCCTTCACACCCCTGCCTTTAAACGCATTACTTCTCACCCCCCCAATATCTGCAATCATAGTTCCCACCCTAATCTCCACGGGTTAGTTCTTCTACTAATACCCACTTCTACTAAAGCCTTTCTACTTCTTCTGTCTCCACACCCTTAAAACCCAACCCCATCCCTCTGAGCAGTTATTGAACATCTGCTCTAGAGGCAGAAAATCTGAACACTTAATTCCCCCATCCCAAATTGAGTCCTCTACATCACCCCAAAACTCTATAGACCCTTTAAATCCAACATTTATAACATTCAACCGATGACCAACAGTAAGATGGAAAACTATATGAACTTTAAGCTCCTTGCAGCATCCCCAGTCCCAGTCCTTTAGTTTAGCACAATCTCCTTCTTTTCAGGATGCACTCAAGTTATGGACTTGAATAGTTCAGGGAGCTCCAATCGTAACTCCTCTAGAGCTTCTTTTGCAGTTAGGAACCTTTTCTTCCCTGATTGCAGCCGCATAACCAGAGTTGCTGGGTATTGCAGGCGGAACTTAATTCTAGCCAAATACAACTTCTTCTTAATTTCTGAGTATTCTTTGTGCTTCTCTCTAATCGCAGGCATTTGATCCTGGAATAGCCAGAGCGAGGCACCATTACACTGCAGCATCTTCTTTTGCCTAGCAGCAAGCAATACATGGGATTTCTCCTTGTAATTAAGAAAATGCATGATTATCACACGGGATCTGGCTCCAGGAGGTGGCATCTCCCTTAATGCCCGATGAGCTCTCTCTAGGTTATACGCCTCACCAAATGGAGTAGGGCCCAACAGCTTAAGCAGTAAATCCTGTATAAATACAACACAATCTGGCCCTTCAGCCCTCTCTGACAATCCTGCCATAATCAAATTATTCCACCTGATTCTTGACTCTTGATCCTCTATTCTTTCTTCCAGCTTCTTAACTTGCTTTCTGACCGTCACCAATTCCTGCTCCATCACAGATGCCTTCCTTTCTTGTGAGGAGATCCGAGTCTCTGCATCACCCATGCTTTGCGCAAGTGAGTGTAACACTGGCTTTATTGCTGCAAAATCTGCCACAAGTCCCTGCAGCATTACTTTACTATCTTGGATGTCCACAGTGGTCGAACCTGAACTCCCTTCTTTTGCCAGCTCTTTCTCCTGGTCATTTGGAGTAGGGGAGTGGGGCTTAGGCCTTTTTGTAGCTGAGATTCTCGCCGCTTGAGGCTCAGCAGCTTCAACATCCATCCCGCTGACTGTAATCGGCCTAGTCTCACGGCCAAATGCTCACTGTCTGCAGGATTGCCTCACTTCTTTTCCTCACAGACTCTCCCCACAATCCCCATTTACCCCCTCTGAAGGCATAGAGCCGAAGTGCAGGGGTCTGGACTTGCCATTTGGATTAAAATCACTTGCAGTATATTTCTCTGTGTCCTGGAGTGCTCATTACCTTGGCTTTTTTGTGAAGCATTGAGGTTTGCACCTCACGCTGTGATCACCCGCTCATAGTGTTGCGCTGTTTTTCTGTTGGATTCGATTGTCCCCACCAGAGAGCTGGTAAGCAGGAGCAGTACTGTGACATTTGAAGGGTTAGATGGTACGTCTATGACTGTTGGAGTGTAGGTTCAGTGCTGTGACTGTTGGGTTGGGGATCAGTGTTGTGATGTTTGGATGGGAGTTCAGTGCTATGTCTGTTATGGGTGGAGGTCAATGCTTTGGCTGTTGAGGGTGGAAGTTTAGTGCTGGGACTGTTGGGTAGTAGGTTCATTGCTGTTACTGTTTGGTTTGGAGGATCAGTGTTTTGACTGTTGAAGGTGAGGGTTCAGTGCTGTGACTGTTGAGCAGTGGAATGTAAGTACTGTGACTGTTGGAGATGGTGAATCAGGGCTGTGACTGTGTTCGGTATTGAGCATGTTAGGGCTAGGGATCAGTGTTGTGACTGTTGAAGGTGGGGGTTCAGTTCTGTGCTTATTGAAGGTGTATGTTTCAGGGTTGTGAAAGTTGAAGGGTGAGATGATAGTGCTGTGACTGCTGAGGGTGGAGTTTGGTGCTGTGACTGTTGAAGTGTGAGGAGGTAGTATTGTATTTGTCGAGGAAGGGGTTTAATGCTCTGATTGTGTAGGGTGGAGGTTTAGTGCTGAGAATATTGAAGGGTGCGAGGATAGTACTTGCTGTTAGAGTAGGGGTTCAATACTGTCATTCTAGAGTATAGGGTCAGTACTGGGATTTCTTGGGTTGGGTTGTTGCTACTGTTGATGGCGTGGGGTTCAGTGCTATGAAAGTTGAAGGGTGAAATGGCAGTTCTGTGGTTGTAGGGAGTGAGGATTCAGTGCTAGGACTGTTGAGGTTGAGGGTTCAGTGCTTTGACTGTTGAGGGTAGGAGTTCAGTGCAATGACTCTTGAAAGCTGAGAGAGTGGAGCTGTGATGGTTGTGGTGAGGATCAGTGCTGCAGCTGTTAAGGATGGGGGTCAGTGCAGTGACTGTTGAAGGAGGTACTGTAGTTGAGTGTTGTGACTGTTAGTGGTGAGGGGTTCAGTGCTGTGACTGAGTAGTACTGGGACTGTTGGGTTTGTGTTCAGGTTTGTGACTGTTGGGGCTGAGATTTAGTGCACTGAATGTTGAAGCATGAGAAGGTAGTGCTGGGACTGTGAGGGTGGTAGGTTTAGTGCTGTGACTTTTAGGTGTGAATTCAATACTGTGACTGCTGGAGTTGGGACCTCTGTGTTCTTACTGTTGAAGGAGAAAGGGTTGTGTTAGGACTGTTGGTGGAGGGGTTCAGTGCTGGAACTCCCTCCCCGATGGTGAAGCAACAAAGAGAGAGAGGACCTGAGAGAAGGAAGCTACTCCAGGGTAGGGGTGCAGGAAGACAGGGAGGACAAGGAGATGCAGTGGAGGATATACAAATCAGGATAGTAAAAACACAGGAGTAAAGGAAACAACTAACAGTGAAGATAACAGGAAAGAGGGGAGTCAGGAGAAGCTTCAGGAAACAGCACAGGCAGTAAAAGGGACAGAAAGCTTGGAGGTGGGGGGAGTAAAGTAAGGAGAGTTATGTGCACCAATAAAAGTAGTCTGGGAAATTGAATACTTGACCTGTACGCCATCATGGATGAAGCTAACTTGGATTTGGTGGCCATAATAGAGTCATGGTGTGCTGACAGCCATGACTGGGATGTGGACATACCAAGCTACTCTTTGTGCAGGAAACACAGTGAAGGGAGCAGGGGAGGAGGGTTTTTGCTAGATGTGAGGTAGGGAACCAAGGCTACAGAAGGGTAGGGTCACCCTGAGGAAAAAGAAAGACTAGAGCTGCTATGGGTGATCTTTGAGACAGGTGCTGTGACTGGTATCCATACAGTGGGTTGTATACTATACATACCTCCAGCACAGGGAGAGGATTTGGATAAGGCAGTTGGAGAGGACATCATCAGGATGGCAAATGGGGAGGTGGGTTCTGCTAGTTGGTGACTTCAGTTGGACAGTTATGGATTGCAGTCTTCCTGCTACAGCTTCACAAGGAAAAGGGCCATCCTTGACTCCCTACAAGGGGTCTTTTTCTTTTTGCTATTTCTTTTTCTCCCCATGGACCCCATCTGGCTCTCTTCTTCTTCTCTTTCTGCCGTCCCCCCAGCACCATCACATGAGCATCAGACCCCCTACCCTCAGGACCCCATGACTCAACCTTCATGGTGGAGTTGTGGGGAGTGACTCAACCCACCTGAATAATTCCAGCTCCGGGGAGGTACCATCTCAGGGTGGTGCCTGTGGGGGACAGTGTCATGCAGCTCAGCCGGGGTCAAAATTTCCACTTTTCTTTGCAGAGGGGGAGCGTGCATCTGTATGCTGCATGCTGGTCAGCTGCTCCTCCTCCATGCCCCAACATGTGGGACACAGCATGCCAACACCCAGCCTCTGCTAGGTGTCAGGCAAATGCCAGTCCATGGTCCTCATCCTTCCTGGGAGAGGGAGCTGTTCCCTGGATGTTCAATCCTCTCCCTCCCAAGCTGACCCCTAGCGACCCGCTCGCACTGCAGACATGGGTCATCAGTGTGGCAGAAGGTAAGGCATGATGCCTCAGCCATCCACACCACTGCACCAGCCTACAAGGGGTCTTTTTCAAGCAGCTAGTCAATGAACCTGCTAAGGATGGGTTAGTGCTGGACCTGGTGCTTACAAACAAGGACAGCATTACAGATATCACAGTGGTCAGTCCCCCAGGCATAAGTGATCACTGTACAGTGTGGTTTAAAATTAAGATGAAAGTAAAGGCAAACTTCATGAGTACAAGGGTCCTGGACTTCAGGAGGGTGGATCTTTGGGAAATTGGAGACTACCTTAGAAACTGTGTAGTAGGAGAATGCCAGGGAAGTGTAGATGAACTGTGGGGAAAAATAAGGGAGGGCATAATTAAGGCAACCAGCCTATGTGTGAAGGAAGTGAGTAAAAGAAAAAGGAAAAAGTGAGCATTATGGTACTCTAGGGAAATGGCCACAGTGGTGAAGGAAAAAAAAGGTGGCATTCAGAGGATACAAGGAAACACACAGGGAGGAAAACAAGGAGATGTACCAGGTAAAACAGAGGGAAGCAGGTAAGGAAGTCAGGGGACCAAAGGTACAGACAGAGGAAAGGACAGCATAAAATAAATTAAATAAAAATAAAAATGGGGTTAAGACTTTCTTCCGGTACAAGCGAGAAGAGGAAAGCAAAGGATGTGATAGTAAGGATAAGGAGAGTAGCAGAGGGTGACTACACAGAAGAGGGCCAAGAAAAAAACAGACAACCTCAAGAGGCACTTTTTCTCAGTTTTCACAGTGGAGTGGGGGCGGACAGTGGAGTGGGAGTGGACCTGCAGTGATAAGTCAAAACAAAGGGGGAGGGGAGGTGGATTCAAGTCCATTTTTGGAGGAAAGAGTCCTGAAGGGACTTGCAGCTGTGTAAGTGGGTAAGGCTAGCAACCAGATGGGATACACCCAAGGGTACTAAAAGAACTCAGGATGCTGGCTACTCTGCTGACAGTCTTATTTAATAGCTAAAATCAGATGTAATTCCAGAGGACTGAAAGAGAGCAGACATGGTCCCTCTACATAAGGTGTCCTCTCATAACCCTTTGGGCTAACAACGCCTCCATGATCACCTCCGATGGGGATCTACATGCCTCCATGGCGAGAAGAGCCTGCTGCCACTCTCCCCAAGCCCTTGTTTGCAGGTGTCCTCTCATAGCCCTTTGGGCTGACAACACCTCCATGATAGTCTCCGACAGGGATCTACACACCTCCACGGTGAGAAGAGACTGTTGCCACACTCCCCGAGTCCTTGCTTGCAGGTGTCCTCTCATAGCCATTTGGGCTAACAACACCTCCGTGGTCACCTCTGATGGGGATCTACATGCCTCCACAGTGAGAAGAGCCTGCTGCCACACTCTACAAGCCCTTGCTTGCAGGTATGGCCTGGACAGCGCTCCAGAAAACTCAAGACTGCGTGGCTGTCTCTTTAAATTTTCAAAGGACAATTGCCCTTCTCTTGGGACAGCTCTTATTGGTCACCTGTGGTCCATAAGCTCCTTGTTTGACTCCTCATCCTGCCCGGCATTTTCAATTCCTCCTGACTGGACTACAGTATGTCACTGCCATCGGCCAAATTAACCTTATTTTTCCCCTAATCCTGTATTGCCTCCGAGTTCTGGACTATTTTAATACTCAATGCTGCGTCTGAATTTTGGCCTTTGCAGGGGGTCTTGTCTCCCATAAACTGTTGATTTTTCTCATGTGTCCACTGCCAAATTTTTTCAGTTTAAAGTGTAATTTTACTTGTACTTAACTGTGTGTTTGAACTGGGAATTTTAGAGGGCTAGACTGTATTCCTGATTCTGTGTTAGAACTTGAACAATTCTGAGCCTCTGCTACCAAATTGTGTTTTTCTGTGAAAGCCACTTTGTTAATTTCTACTGTTCACCCCTGACTTGAGCTTCTTTTGTTTCTCCCCTTTGCAGACCCTGCTGGCACCTAGCTTGCTGTCTGCATCCCACCCCCACCCCCAATTTAACTCCCATTATTTGTGACAGCTCTTTCGTGTTGACTTTTCCATTAGTGGATTATATCTTCTAGCCACTAGAGGGCCCAGTTATAAGTGCACTCACCCAATCCAATCCCTATCTCATTTCACTTATTGTGTGGTCAGTCTATCCCCATTCATCAGTCTTTGCCCCCTCTCTCTTGTACTTCTGTCAAGGCCTATCTCTAGCTACCTGTTTCCCCCCAGATCTGCACAACTTGCTAGTGGTTGTCAGTTCCCTCTGGCAGTGGCCACTTTTTCGTTGACACCCCTCCCAGTTTCACTGTCCCGCACTCCCCCCCACTATCCAATCTACCCTGACCAGTAAGCACCCCCCGTCTACCTACAGCATGCTCACCCCACTTTCCCCACTTCCTCTCCTTCTAATTCTCCTTTCCATCATCTCTAACACAACTCCACAAACTTCTCAATTTAAAAACCCTGCCCCTGTCCCTCCCCCACGATCTCCTACCCCCTCCTTCATTCTTGCTATTAACCCCTTCCCTCAAATACTCTGGACTCATTTCCCCCACATACTCCATGCAACGTTATTCACAACTTCTAGCAAACTCGCTTTCCTTCGTCTCCTGATTATCCACTCACCCAGCCCCCCCTCCCCCAAACACATAATGAATACTCTGCCCACCACAGATATCCTAAACTACACTTCCTTATACTTGCGCTCCTATTACTTGCCTCAGGAAATGTGCATCCCAATCCTGGTCCCCTTACCCCCTCCCCCCCAGCTGCTATCCTTCCATTAACGTACAACTTTCCAACACCACCTCTGCCCTGCCAAAAGACCTAAAGATCCTTCACTTAAATATCTGCAGCCATGTCCTGAAAATTGATCTATTACAGCTGATGAAATCTCCCTCACTCCAGATATTCTAGTCTTAACTAAAACTTGGCTGAATATTGCTGATCCCTCAATTCCCATCCCAGGCTATTCCTTAGTCAGGCAGGATAGGGCAGGTAGAGGACATGGAGTGGCCATGTATATCCAGTCCTCTCTCCAATACACTACTGTTCTTTCATCTGTCTTACCCTCCACTTACAAAGCCCTGGTAGTAAATATTGTCCTGCTTTTCTCCTCCCATCTTTATTGCCGGTATTTACTGTCACCCAGGTATCAAGCTTTCTGAATTTATTGACCTCATCACTTCTATAGCTTCCCTCTCACTCAAAGGTGAGCTATATGTATTATGTGATGTATATCTAAACTGGCTATCATCAACCACTTTTAAGACACAAAGTAATATCTCTGCTCTAAATCTCTCCCAACTCATCCAAGAGCCTACCTGATTAAATTATAAACCCTCAAACCACTCATTGTTAGACTGGGCTCTCAGCTCCCACTCTCACCGAGTCATCAAGTCTGGCATCCTCCCGAATGCCGTCAGTGATCACCACCCTATCTTTGTGGTCAGGAAGGTCCACAGACCTAAACTGCCACATAAAATCCTGCAACTCCACTCTTTCAGTTCCCTTGACTTAAACCCTCTCCTCAATAATATATCCAATTCTGATTGGTCCCCAATTGCATCTGCCACTTCCATCGATCAAGCCCTCACTTGCTTCAAAGACAGATTTATAGCTACCTGGGACTTCCATGCCCCAATCAAATGCACTAGGGTCCGAGGTATCCATCACCCCAGGATCATTCCTGTATTAATGACCTGCCTCAGGGAGCACAATAAAGCATGGAGGAAGCACAAGGCCTTTCAGCTCCCATCAGCCCTTATTAACTATTGCAGGCTAAGAAACGCTTGTACTAAAGCAATCAGACTTGCCAAGTCTGAATATTTTAAATCCTCTTTCCTCAATAACATAAACTCCCCCCTCCAAATTTGGGAAAGTAGTCCACTCACTATTCTCACCCCCTCGCATCCCCTACCCCTCGTGCTTAATATAAACAACACACTAGAGTCTGAACCTTGCATAGTGGCTCAGGAGTTCAACTCCTACTATACCTCTTGCACAAGGACCCTGGTTTTCCGTTTTTACCGATAACACCAGTAAAAATCATAGAATTCTGCTTGGTTTGCAGATTTTGAATTCTTGTACCTCACAGAAATTGCATTTCAATGCACAGAATCCCTAAGATTTCAGCATCTTTTTAAATTATTTTATTTTCTCTTTCTATGCCCCCTTCTCATGACATCAGTCTCCACTTTTGAGAGATTCCTACATTGGGTATCCCCTAGCTTCACCCCAGGTAATGCTCAGGAGCTCCTGTGAGCCTGCCCCATCCTGCTTGGGTTGTACCCCTCCCCCAGGTGGGAAGGGAGAAGACCCCAGGCCATCCCTCCACAGTCCTTTAATGTATGTTAGGCAGCCCAGTGTGTCCCTCATGGAACCTGGTTATGAAGTCTGGGGCAGCTGGGCCCCTTCTACTAGCAGCCAATGTAGGGTGATTGTTACTGGTTTTCTGGTCTCTGTCCCTGATGACACCAGCACTCATGAGGATCAAAAGAAGTAGGGCATATAGAGACATACCACTGCTCGAGATCCTAGCTAGCTTCCTCTCTTCCTGATTGCTCTGTAGCCCCATTGCACCACCATCCGTGGTCACCCAGGTGGCAGTAAAGTAGCAGGACCTGGAGGCCACCATTCCCAGAGGAGGAGAGCAGCCCCCCAGATGCTTGATGCTACTCCTCTGGCCAGACCTCTAGCAACCCAAATTCGCTTTCAACCCCAAGTCCCTGGCATTGCAAGCAGTAGCGCCACCATGGGCTATTTACAGTGCTCTGTCAACTATACACCCACTTTGGTATAAGAACACATAAGCAAATGGAGAGGCACATCATTCAGTTTTAGTAAAATGTTGTAACGTGTTTAATGTTCATAATTTGTACTGTTGGTACTGTGCACTGTTATTGAAATCATATATTAAAACATTACATATGGGTGTTATGGTTGGCAGTATAGCCTAGTGGTTAGAGTATCAAACAGTGATTGAACTGAGTACATCTAGAAGACTTGGGTTTGATTCCCACAACCTCTACTTGCATACTGTGTGACTCCGAGAAAGTCACTTAACCTCCGCAGTGCATCTGGGTCACCTCTGAAAACAGGCAGTTCTGCCTAGTGGGCTTACCCAATTTACAAAAAATATAAAACAAATACCAATATATGTTTACTATATCACACAGTAGTTAGGGTACCATGTAATTTACCTGAGTTTTACTTGGGTTGCAATGATTTTGTTTAGGTAAATATAAATGTTCAGATACATTTTTTGTGTTTTATAAGCTTGTTTTTAGACTTTAGTCAAGTTTTTATTGTATGCTTTGCATGTGAACATCTAGGTTGTAGATTGCTAAGTGCAGGATAACTGTTACCAGCTAGTTTATTCAAGTTTATAATCAGCAGGGCCATCCCTAATCCTCAGTAGTTCGAAGGAAAACTAGTCTGAATAAAAGTCTGCTCACAAGGCAGAAGCTGCCTTACTACTTACAAAAAGACTTCACAGTTAGCACCACCATTTAGGCGAATGGGATAATTTGCACCTTCTCTCCCACCTGCTGTTTCAGTCTATGCGACAACAAAAAGTTTTCTGACAAACTGCTTTAAAAAAAAGCAAATGTTAAGTGTTTAAGTGTACTTATGCTTGGCCAGTGGATTTGAAAGCACATTCAGTGAAACACAGAAGGTAAGATCCCAGGGGATGTATGATGCTGGTGGGCAGTGGTGTTCAATTCACATCTGAGCTCAGACATGAAAACTGAGAAACACCCTTTTCATGGAGACCAAGAGAAAAAAAGGCATCCACATGTTTGTGAGATGCATGATTTTCCATTAGAAGGTCCTCCACTAATCACGTGTGAATTTTTTCAGGTGAAGACTCTTTATTTCAAAGAAGCAAATTCAGGCAGTTTTTTTTTTTGCCCCTCCTACTCCCTTGCCATCCACTCTTTCATAGGTTCATAGGTGTAGTATGGGTTCGAGGGACAAGCCCTTACAGAACTTGTTTGCCTTTAGGCCTTCCAAGTCCCCCTATCATTGCTACTGAGTCCCAACCACCATCCACTGCCCCTTATGGCCAAGCTATCAGGTAACCCGAAGTAACCCTTCATCGGGTGTGCCACTATTCCTGTGGGAGGCTAACAGGGGAGGACAATCACCCTAAAGAGCTTCCTGTATATTCCAGGCATGGCAGGGGTCAGAACAGACACATGTGTTTGGGGCTTCATGCTTATGCAGAGACCAGCAGCCATCCTCTGAGTGGCCAGCAGGTGTTTTCCCATTTTTGTGGGAGTGTGACAGGCCACATGATGTCAAGGCACAAGCTGACATCCATCACGCTCCATCCTGCAGTGAGGACCAACATGGTGCCATGCCTCCAGCCTCCACCTGGAGCCAGCAAATGCTGAGCTGTGAATACACCCTCCCTCCCAGGAGAAGGTGAGTGGTCGTTGGACACTCAAGCCTTCACTCCCCCCCAGCCAGTCCACCAACACCCAAATCTGATCCCAAACCCTGGTCAGTGGTGTCACAGGCAGAAATCGAGTTTAGGCAGTAAAATGATAGGAAAAAACAAAGGTGGTCTACCTTAGTAGTGGTGGTTCAGGTTAATTTACATCTCAGTTCTAACAAGCAAAGAGACTAAGTCATTTGTAACTTGTGCATGTGGGATGTGGGTGTTGAAGAAAGGGGATCATAGTGTTGTTACTACTGCCATCACCCCTGAGGGATCTGGACTGCATTACTGCTACTGTCATCACACCTGAGAGGCGAGGGCCATAGTGCTTCTTCCATAACCACTGGTGGATGGGGAATGTTGTACTGCTGCTGTCCCACCTGAGGGATGGGGACCATAGTGCTGATACTGCCATCACACCTGAGGAATACAGAACGTAGTACTGCTGCCATCACACCTAATGGATAGGGGCCACAGTGCTGCTGCTTCCATGACACTTGAGGGAGGGGGGATACAGTACTGTTGCTGCTGCCATCACACCAGAGGGATGGGTCTTTAGTGCTGTTGGTGTTGCCATCGCACCTGAGGGATGGTGGCCATAATGCTGCTTCCATCACACCTGAGGGATATGGGCTGTAATACTGTTGCTGCCATCACATCTTGTACCTAAAATAACTTTAAATTGGTACAAGGATGGAAGGATGTGCAATAGTGGAGGTCAAAACCACTAAAATGCATTTTAGCAGAGTTAAAACTTGTTAAATAAAGTACACAAAACCAAACACCGGTAAAACCAGATTTTGGCTTAGCAGATACCGGTGACAGTACCATTTTTTACAATGTGTAAAATGGAATTTTCCCTTTCACAATCCCGGTAAATCAGTGACCCTGCTCTTGTGCCTCAACCTTTCTAAAATCCCTCCCCTCAAGCCTCTTCTCCACTCATTCTCCCTCTCCTACAACTCACCCCTCCATACCCACCCCTTCATACCCACCCCCCCTTTTTCATTCTGTCGTATCTTTCCTGAGGAGACACTAACACCCCTCCTCTCTCTCAATTCCTCCAAAGGCTGCTCTCCACATGACCTTGACCCTAAACTTCTGTACCTCTCAGCCCCAGCTATAGCCTACCCTCTCTCTCTCTAATTCTAAATCTCTCCTTTACGTCCTCCTCC
Source organism: Neoceratodus forsteri (assembly GCA_016271365.2). NCBI lineage: Eukaryota > Metazoa > Chordata > Ceratodontiformes > Ceratodontidae > Neoceratodus > Neoceratodus forsteri. The sequence goes on along the minus strand of CM057455.1, from coordinate 1,545,649,430 downwards.
ATCCCTATGCCCTGGAAACATGTGGTGGTCCTTTCTCTCCATAAGGGTGGTGATCTTCCCCCCCTGCCAACTATCACCCAATCTCCCTCCTCCCCGCCCTTGCTAAGCTCCAAGAACACCTGGTCTTCTCTCAACTGACCTCTTTTCTTGCTGACTCCTCCTCCTTCACCCCGTTCCAATCTGGTTTTCAGAAGAACAACTTCACTACCACCTCCCTCCCTCCCTCCTTAGGCTCACTGACTCCATCCTTACTGTGATGGACAATGGCCTCATCACCTCTGCCATCTTTGTCGACCTCGCCAAGGCTTTCGACACAGTGTCCCATACCCTGCTTCTTGACTCCCTTATGGCTGCTGGTTTGTCTGCTTTTGCTCTTACCTAGTTTAGAGCTTACCTCACAGGCAGAACACAATCAGTCAGGATTCAGAATGCAATCTCTACACCCCTCCCAATCTCCACAGGTGTCCCACAGGGCTCTGTGCTCAGCCCCATCTTTTTCTCCATCTTCCTAAATGACCTTCCCTCAGTCTGCTGCCCCTCTTCTTCTATCCATATGTATGCCAATGACACCATCTTGTTCACCTCTGGCAAAACCACCATTGATATAACAACCACTCTACAGCATGACGTCCACCAGGTTCAGCTCTGGTTTGCCTCACATCAACTATCCCTAAATGCTAAAATGACAGTCTTCATGACCTCAGTACTAGACGGAGACTCTCTAGGCTCCACCCCTTGCCTTCTTTCCACACCCTTGATGGGACCATCCTTGAAGACATCCCCTCTTTCAGATACCTTGGGGTTTGGCTGGACCAACACCTCAGCTTTGTGGCCACATTGACACCATTCTGAGAAAACTGTGCCCAAAGCTTGGAGCCCTTTACAGGAACCATAGTTGCATCCCTCCTACTGCCCGATGAGAACTTGTCCAGAAGATGATCCTCCCCATTTTTGACTACTGTGATGTAGTCTATGGTGCCACTCCCATATCATCCCTTACCAGACTGGACTGTCTTTTCAACTCCTTCTGTTAATTCATACTTGACGCCCCATCTCGAACCCATTAATGTGACCTTTGCCATGACCTCTCCTTCCCCCCGCTTGTTAGCAAGTCACAAGTGGGGTACATCAGGGATCAGTCCTGGTGCCAGTCCTCTTCAATATTTTCATTAGTGACATTGCAGATGGACTAGAGGGCAAGGCTTGTCTGTTTGCAGATGACACCAAGATCTGCAACAGAATAGATGCTCCAGATGGGGTGGGCAGAATGAGAAGAGATCTGGATAAACTAGCAAAATGGTCAGAAGAGTGGCAACTGGGATTTAATGCAAACCAGTGCAAGATCATGCACATAGGGAAAAGAAACCCTGAAGCCACCTATAGGCTAGGAGAGGAGTTGCTGACAGTCACAAAGGAAGAAAGAGACTTGGGCATCATCATCACTGATGACCTGAAATCATCCAAGCAGACCTCTAAAGCAGTAGGTAAGGCTAGGGGGATGTTAGAGTGTATTAGTAGGGGTATCAAAGTCGTAGAGGGAGGTAATAATCCTCTTACAAGACACTGGTTAGGCCCCATCTGAGTACCTGCAGTACTGGAGGCCACACCTTCACAAGGACATTAACCAAATTGAGGCAGTCCAGAAGGAGCAGCAAAATAGTGCAGAGACCGCATCAGAAGACATAAAAGGACAGATTAACAGAGCTCAATATGTATACCCATGAGCAAAGGAGGGAGAGAGGTGATATGATCGAAACATTCAAACACCTTAAGGGCATTAACAAGGTGAAAGAGTCTGTTTAAATATAAGAAAAATAGCAGAACAAGAGGACACAGCATGAGATTAGAGGGAGGTCGATTAAGGAGGAATGTGAGGAAATTCTTTTTCACAGAAAGGGTGGTGATACATAGAATGGTCTATCTCAGGAAGTGGTGGCTATGAATATAGTGCAGGGCTTCAAACAGGCATGGGATAGGCATAAGGGAGCAATACAGATGAGTATGAATAGATAGGCCACTGACAGAGCAAAGGCCGATGGCACATTTATAAGATAGAAAAAGAAATGGGCAGACTGGATGGGCCTTGAGGTCCTTATCTGCTGTCAACTTCTGTGTTTCTATGTTTCTATGTTTAACAGATGCCTGGTTCACTGTGCTAAGCTAACTTCCAAACTTTGGCTTGGTGTACTTCCTTCCCACCTCTCATGCTCCCTCCCTCTCCCCCACCTTCCTCCCACTCCTTCAGATCCTCCAACACTCACACCCTGCAAGTCCCCTATCGTACCACCCTCATCGGCCAATCAGGCTTCTCCCATCACTTCCCCAAAATCTGGAACTCCCTCCTACCTCAAATACAACACTCCTCCTTCTCCCACTCTCTTGTCTCTGCCTTACATAACTTTCTCTCTACTAGCTGCTCCTGCTACAATCCTCCTTAACTTGTTCCCCTATGAACCTGCTTCAGCTTCATGCCCACCTCTTTTCTGCAAAACCCTTCCCCTACATCCTCCCCCTTGCACCTCTTCCTTTCCACCTTACTCTCACCCCCCTCCATTCCCTCCTCTGTACACCAGTTTACCCTTACTACCCACTCACCATTGCTTGGCCTAGGCCCTTGTCAGGGTCCTCTGCAACCTGGAGGGGTCCAGAACCTAGGCAAATATCTTCCTTGCCTCCTACTCCCACTCCATTCTTTCCTGAAAGGGCTGGGTCTCGGCCCCTCTTCTCTCCCACCTCCCTCTCTCTTAGTTCTTCTGAAACCTACTCCCCATTACTGTCTACTTCCCTCCTGTCATGCGCTACCTCTGCTGCCTACAACCTGCTTCCCTTCTGTCATGCTCTACCGCTGCCTTGTGCAGGCAGGGTCCACAACATACTGGAGGGGCCAGGCCCTGGCAGACCCTTCTCTTCATGCTCTCTTCCTTTCTGACGTGCTCTAACTCCCACTGCTTAAAACCTGCTTCCCTCCTATTCATGCTTGACCTCCACCAAGTGCAGGCAGGGTCCCCAGCATTCTAGAGGGGTCAGGGCTAGGCAGACCTTTCTCCTCCACCCCTTGCCTTCCCTCCTCCAAATCCCCCCTTCCCCCGCTATCTACCTATATGCCCCCACCCACTCACTCACCTTTCCCCTCCCTCCTTCCTAGCCGTAGTTATTGGCTAACCTCTAATCTCTAATGCACTTATAGTCAACTTTGCACTTTTATTACACCTCACAAATTTTGTTCTGTCTGTGTCTCTCCTTGCAATTTTGCCCTAGTTCAACCTCCTTGTATTCTATCCAGCCATTTTCTAACTACAAAGTTATGCCCCACCAAGTGTTTGCCAAAGATATCCATCTAGTTCATACCTGTTAGCATTCCTTCTTTTCAGTACTTCTGTATAGTCTGCTCACTTTATTGAATGTAATCAAATTGTATATCTATATTGTGTACCATATCTGTGTATATTATCCTCATGTTCCCCTACTCCCCAGGTTACACCGGGAGACGAGCAACTTGTTGCTCAGTGTGCCTTCCTGTTGAAACATTTCAATAACTAAAATAAATAAAAATAAAAACATAAGAGCAGCTGAAGGGAAGAGGCTAGTAACTACAGGCCAGTAAGACTCACCTCAGTGGTGGGGAAATTAATAGAAACACTGTTGAAAGAAAGGTCGGTAGAGGATTTTGAATCCCGTTGGCTGTGAGATCAAAGGCAGCATGGATTCACAGGGGTGGGGTGGGAGGAGATCATACCAGAAGAATCTGAATGAGTTCTTTGACTGAATAACCAGGGAAATAGATTAGGGTAGGACAGTGGATGTGGCTTAGCTGGATTTTAACAAGGCATTCGACACTGTGCCACACAGGAGACTAATTAAGAAATTGAGCAGCCTAGGGGTGGGATCCAGAGTGGTGAAATGGGTTATAGACTGGTTAATGGATAGGCAACAGAGGGTGGTGGTTACCAACACTTCAAACCTAATCCGGATTCTTCCTCGGGGGCTCCCCTGAGGAAGAACCTGGATTGGGTTTGATGCGCTCGGGTACAGTAGACACTGTGTCTGTACATTTGTGTTTGACCCACAATAAAAGACTTCACCTTTTTTTTCACCTTATCAATTTGTGGGGTTTATTTCCTGCAGTGAGCTCTTTCTTCTAAGGTGGTAAGTCACTTAAATAAAGGAGTTGGTCAATAATGAGAGGAGCATTCTTTCAGATCATCAGAAGTGTGAGAACCTAAAGCATCCATAGGCATTGCACAGTGATAGCTGTTAGTAGCCATGGAAGTCAACCAGAATGAGCAGCGTGTCACTGATGACACCACCACTCCACCTCCTGGCTATATGACCAGTGACAACAGACCATACCACATTAAGCTCAGTGAAAAGGCTGTCAGACTGGAGGAGGGGAAAGTTGAAAGCAAACTGAAAGCAAGCTGTTTTACAACACTTCTAATTCCTACTGCCAGGGACTATAGTATTCACACAGTTTAGTTACACAGTTATGCTGATTCATAGTAAAAGCGACTACTTAATGTCCAAACACAGTTCCCACAGTTAAAAAATGTTAACGTTTCTAAAATCAATACTGTATCTTAACTTTGTGATATTTCAAAATTTTTATGTATGTGTTATAAGTGTGATAAAGCAGTCAGGGTGTGTGATTATGAGCAATGATATACACCTCCTTCCAGTGTTGTAAAGGCACTCAGTCAGTGCAAGCACCTCATGCTAAACAGCACCTTTGAGACGTGTGTATTTATTAACCCATAATCACACACCCTAGACTGCATTATTACTTACATGGGGAGGCTGGAGATCATTTCAGAATTGGGGGAGGCTCAATATCTTTTCCATGGCTTGGGGAGGCTCACGAGGACAAAGTCTGAGAACCGATGAGATAGAGGGAATGGTTAGGGGGAGGGAAGAATGAGTAAAAAGGACAGAAGGGGCACAATGAAAAGGAATGGGGCTGATAAAAAATAGTGGAGGATCCACATTGTATTAACTAGGTAACAGTGGTGGCAGGGGAACTCCTGCCTCGTGTGTTTAGTGGTGAGCACAGGTAAAACTTACTGATGTAATGCTGAGGTAGGTCGGTCCAGTGCTGTGACTGTTGGACTGCAGGGTTCAGACCTGTGATTGTTGGGGTTGGGGATTAGTGATGTTACTGTTGGGATGGGGGGGTTCAGTGCTAATAATGTTTAAGAGTGAGAGTGTAGTGTTGTGGCTGTTTTTATTGGGCTGTTCAGTGCTGTGGTTGTTGGTGTTTGTGTGTTCTGTGCTTTGAATACTGTGTTTGTAGTATCATTGCAGTGACTGCCCTGGCAAGGGTTTAACCATGGTACCATGTTAAACCATGGTTGGATATAGCTGATCATGCTCTGACCATGACTGTGGTTGATCACCATGGCAAAAAACATTGTCATTTTAGTGTGAGTATGGTCACCCATGGTCATTTTTAACCAAACCTGACCATGCTTGACCATGGTCATTCTGCATCTTTTGCTTTTTCTAACAAAACACATTAAATTTAATCCTTTACTGAATGTAAAATGAAGAATATTGCCTATTAGTGTCCGATTTGTTCTTTTCCTCTACATGGCAAAATAACAAGCCAAAGATATCATCTGTATCATACAAAATATTGCATGCATCAATAACAGTACCAGTGTGCAATTTATACAGTTATCACTTTTAAACACCTCTGGTGAAGCACATTGAATAACAAGCGAAACATCCTTGTCAACCTGTTACCAGCTTTGCTGGTTTGCAACAAATGTTTGCAGTTTAGTTCACTGCACCTTATAGTTTGTACTTTAAATACAAGTTCAATAAATAAACTTTGTGAATGACTTAAGTACTGTATCCTGTAATCTTTTTGATTAGTCATGAGTGATGGTGATTGACGGATGCAAATCCAGTGGGACATCTGAGTGCTGTCTTTTTGTTTGTTCTTCCCATTTTATTTTTCAAATAATTTAAATTGCTTAGCTTCCCAACAGACATACAACTGACTGAGGGTATTCTGAATCTCATTTTATCCAGAGAAAGACATTTTCTGTATCTTAATATTTAACTGATTCAAATAGGAATTTATATGTTTCGGGGGAGTATTTTTGCCCATATATTGCAATTTGTATTTTCTACCACAAAGATAAGTAGCTACATTGTCTGCCAATAAACCTATGAGCAGTAATTAAATAAAAAAAGTACTTCTTAAAGAGCAACTGTCTACTATAAGAAAAATTTTGCTGGTGCAAAATTATGAGAATTTCGCTCATGAAATGTGATATTCCATTCAGGTTTAGTGCACTGAATATTGAAGAATGAGAAGGTAGTGCTGGGACTGTTATGGTGGTGGGTTCAGTGCTGTCACTTTTGGGTGTGAGCTGAGCAATGTGACTGTTGGAGCTAGGGCTTCAGAGCTATGATTATTGAGGGGGAGAGGGTTGTGTTGGGACTGTTGGTGGAGGTGTTCAGTGCTGGGACTCCCTCCAGATGATGAAGCAACAAGGAAAGAGGGCACAAGGGAAGGAAGCTCCTCCAGAGTAGGGGTGTAGGAAGACAGGGGTAGAGACAAGGCAGAGGACAAGGGGGCTATAAATCAGGATAACCAGAAGACAAGAGTAAAGGAGACAGGTAATGGAGAAGGTTACAAGGGGAGTCAGGAGAAACTTCAGGAAACAGCACAGGCAGAAAGAGGGGGAGAAAGCAAGGAGGTGACAGGCGGGAGTAAGGTATGAGGAGTCATCAGTACCATTGCATGGAGTCTGGGAAATAAGATACCAGACTTGCAGGCTATTAAGGATCTGGCTAACCTGGATTTGGTGGCCATAATGGAGTTATGGTGCACTGACTGGGATGTGGTCATATCAAGCTACTGTCTGTTCAGGAGAGACAGGAAAGGAGAAGGGGAGTAATGGTTTTACTATATGTGAGTGAGGGAATCAAGGCTACAGAGATGCAGGTGCACCCTGAAGAAAAGGAATGACTGAAGCTGCTTTGGGCCATCCTCGAGACAGGTGCTGCTGCTGGTATCCATACAGGGGGCTGTACATTGACCTCCAGCACAGGGACAGGAGTTAGATAAGGCAGTTCAAGAGGACATCATCAGGATTGCAAATAAGGGGGAGGTGCTGATAGTTGGTGACTTCAGTCGGCCAGATGTGGATTGGAGCCCTTAGCAGCTTCGGCAAGGAGCAGGACCATCCTTGACTCTCTACAAGGGTCCTTTCTCAGTCAGCTAGTCAACAAACCCACTAAGGACAGGGCAGTGCTAGAACTAGTGCTTATAAACAGGGACAGCATTGCAGACGTCACAATGGTCATCACCGTACAGTGCAATTTAACATTAAGACAGGAGTAGAGGCAAATTACTCAAGGACAAGGGTCCTGGACTTTAGGATGATGAATTTTAAGGAAATTGGAGACTGCCTTAGAAACTGCCTAGTGGGGAAGAATGCCAGGGAGTTGTAGAGGAACTGTGGGGAACAAAGGGAGGGCATAATTCAGGCAACCAGCCTCTGTGTGAAGGAAGTGAGTAAAAGAAAAAGGAGAAACAGTCTGTTATGGTACTCTAGGGAAGTGGCCACAATGGTAAAGGAAAAACAGGGTGGGATTCAAGGGATGCAAGGGAACACAGAAGGAGGAAGACAGGGAGATGTACCAGGTAAAACAGAGGGAAGCAGGTAAGGAAATGTGGGGAGCAAAGGAGGAGGGTACTGTATCTCACTAAACTGGAAAGGGACCTTGGGATTATCATATCTGATAATCTTAAAGTGGTAGGACAGTGTGACAAAGTACTGTGTTGGGCCAATGGGATGCTAGGATGCATAGGGAGAGGAGTCTCAAACAGGAGGAGGGAGGTGGTGTTGCCACTATGTCACTCACTGATGAGACCCCCACCTGGAGTTTTGTGTTCAGTTCTGGAGGTGGCACTTCACAGAGCACATAGACAGGGTGGTGGCAGTCCAGATGAGGGCAACTAAAATGGTTCAGGGGTTGCACCAAAAACCCTATGAGGAGAGACTGAGTAATTTCAACATGTACACCCTGAAAGACAGGAGAACAAGTGGTGACATGATAGAGACCTTCAAGTATCTCATGGGGATTAATACAGTAAAGATAAGAAGTCTCTTTCAAATGAGGAAGAGCACCAGAACTAGAGAGCATCTAATGAAACTGGGGGGGGGGTTAGGAAGTATGTGACAAAGCATTACTTCATTGAAAGAGTGGTGGATGCCTGGAATAGTTTGCCAGTGGAAGTGGTGGAGGCAAAAATAACAAGGGGCTTCTAACTTGTGTGGGATGGCTAGACATAAGGACAAACTAGGAAAGGGACAGGAATGTGGGCGTCACTGGAAACTGGTTAAGTTCTATGGAGATAAACTAGGCAGATACCATTTGGGCAGACTGTGTGAGCCAAGCAGTCCTTTTCTGCTGACAAATTCTGTGTTTCTATGTTTCTACTGGGGATATGGGTTCAATGTTGTGACTGTTGGGGGGTTCAATGCTGGGACTGTTGGTGGTGGTAGTGGGGGTTCAGTGCTGAAACTGTTGGGTGTGGATCTTCAGTGCTGGGGCTGTTTGGAGTGGGGAGTTCAGTGCTGAAACTTTTGGGTGTGGCTCTTCAGTGCTGGGGCTGTTGGGGTGGGGAGTTCAGTGCTGAGACTGTTGGGGTTGGGGGTTCAGTGCTGGGACTGTTATGGGTAGGGGTTCAGTTCTGGAACTGTTGGGTTTGGAGTTCAATGCTGGGACTGTTGGGACTAGGGGCTCAGCACTGGGACTATTGAGGGTCAAGGTTCAGTGCTGGGACTATTAGATGAGGGTTTAGTGCTGGTACTGTTAGGGGTAGGAGGGTCAGTGCTGTAACTGTTAAGGATGGAGGTTAAGTATTGGGACTGTTGGGGTTGTGGGTCCTGTGCTGTGACTGTTACAGTGGGGGTTCATTGTGGGGACTGTTAGGGGAGGGATTTCAATGCTGTTACTGTTGGGGGTTGGTGGTTTAGTAGTGGGACTGTTGAGGGTGGAGGGTTCAATGCTGGGACAATTGATGGCAGACAGTTTAGTGCTGGGACAGCGAATGCAGATGCCGGTTTGAAACTTCTACTGTGAACGACATTACAGCGACAACAGCGATAGGTAATGTCACCGATGGATCGCGACACTGCTTTCTCGGGGTCCTGAACCCCCTCTCTGAATTAACTCTAACTCAGAGTTGATTATATTACTTATAGGGGGTGCGGGGGCAGAGCCCCCCATATGGTGGGTTCAGAGGGCTAAGTCCTCCCAAAAAACAAAATGTTTTCAGATGGATTTATGACAATCACAATTGCAGTTGACATAAATCTGTCCCTGTAACATCAGTCGGCAGTGTTGTTGTCGAACTGGCATCATAGATCACTAGGACAGTTAGGGTGAGTTCACAGTTGTGACTATTGTTGTTGGACTTCAGTTATTGTACTGTTAGGGTTGAAGGTCAGTGCTGTGACCGAGGGGGGTTAAGTGCTATAATTGTTCGGTGTGGAGACTTAGTGCTGGTGCTGTTGGGTGGGAGCAGTAGTGCACTGGTTGGGGGTACTGATGTGACTATTGGTGTGTGTGTGTGTGTGGGGGGGTTATTCTATTCATGTTTCCTTGTAAATTAGGAGAGGGTTTTGGAACACAGTTATAAGGATAGGCAGGCCTAACCACAAACTGCAGGTGAAACTGAAAATAAAATAAAGACAGAAAATGTCAGTCAAGAAAAACACACAAAAAAAAAAGAAAAAAGAAGGGAAGAATAAAAGAAAAAGAAGCCAGAGTGAAACTTACACAAGAGATTAAGGCAATAGACAATGGCAAGAAAAACAATACCAGAGAAGGGGGAACTAAGAGGCAGAACAAAATCAAGGTAAAAAACAAGGAAAGAGAATCATCTGAAGACTTCAAAATGCATGGAATGACAGATGTTGGGATTTGAATCTTTCCCATGCAGCATGTATGTCCCAAGGGTGAAAGGGTAATGGATAGACAGAGAGTAGCCATAATCAGTGTGGACAGTGTGGATTGCAACATTGCTATGCTGCTGCAAGTGGGAGGCTGCAGTTTTGTGGTGGGAGAAGTGGAACAATAGTGCTGTGTTGGAGGGGTGAGAGGCAGCAATGCTGGAGAAAGGGAACAGATGAGGAACAGTGCAGTGGTAGGGTTGGGGAACCATTGTAGCGAGTATGGAGAGCACTTCTGTAGTTGGGTGGTGGACAGTGATGTAGTGGGAGCAGAGTGCTGCTGTGAGAATAGTACTCTATGGTGTACCATCTTTCTGGCTGAGGGTGAATACATTCTTGCTATCGATTAATATGTTCATAGGACAAATGGCTACACACTCACCCCAAAAGGCAGTTGAAAAAGTACATTCTTTATTTTTCGTCTCTACAATGCCGGTTCAACAACTTTGTTGTCAACCGACATTACAGCGACGGCCTTATGCTGACCGCAATTGTGGTTGCCATAAAACTGTTCGCTACAGACTTTGTTTTCATCAGGGCTCTGCCCCCCACACCCCCTGTAACTAAACTAATCAACTCCGAGTTGAAGTGGATTTGGGGAGTGGGTGCAAGACCCCCAGAAAGCAATGCCGGGTCCTGCAGTGACAGTCCAGTGACCTGTCGATAGTGTCACTGTACTGTCGTTTGCGTTGCAGGTTTTGCTGTGCAATCGGCATATGTTATTTTTCAATGAAAAATATTTTAATGACAACCCACGTTATAAGTAAATGTTTCTTGGTTAATCCCCTTTGTGATAGAATAACAGATCTATCAGTGGGCAGCCGTCTAGGGTCCAGCAATTACCATACAGTGTGGTTTAAGGTGAAGACAGGGGTAGAGTCCAGCCACACAAAAGTAAGGGTCATAGATTTCAGGACAGCCGTCTTTGCAAAAATGGGGGAACACCTCAAGAAAAGCCTGGCAAAGGAGGGGGGGCAGGAACAATGGGAAAAATGTAAAGGAGCTATAGCAGAGGCAACAAGCCTCTGTGTAAAGCTAGTAAACAAAGCAAAAAGAAAGAAGAAACCACTATGGTTTTCTAAAAAAGTGGCAAGTAAGGTTGGGGGGGGGGGGAATAATCATTCAGAAAGTACAAGGAAACGCAGAAGGAAGGAAGGAGACAGGGAACTGTATCAGGCAAAACAGAAAGAGGTGGGGAAGGCAGTCAGGAGTGCAAAGGCAAAAACTGAAGAAAGAATAGCCCACTCAGTAAAAGAAAGTGACACAACCTTCTTCAGGTATATTAGGGAAAGGAAAAAGACAAGGAAAGTTGTGAGGCTTAATAAAGGGGGTGTGTGGAGGGACCTAGAAAAGCAAAAATTCTAAATTAATTCTGCTTATTTACAAAAGAAGGAGAAGGGGAGGGACCAAAAATAGGGGTAGAAATGCACATTGAGGAGAGGTGGGCATCAGTTCATTCATGGAGGAGACAGTCCTAAAGGAACTCTTGAAACTAGAAGTGGACAAGGCAATGGGGCAAGATGAGATGCATTCCAGAATATTGAAAGAGCTCAGAGACGTGCTAGGGGTACCACTGACAGCCCTATTAAAAAAAATCACTGGAGGAAGGAGTGGTACCGAAGGACTGGAGGATGGTGAATGTGGTACTGCTACACAAAAGCAGGAGCAAGTTGGAAGCTGGGAATTACAGGCCAGTCAGTTTGACCTCAGTGCTGGGGAAAATAATGGAATCTATGCTAAAGGAAAGGACTGTGGCATATCTCAAGACCAGCTGGACACAAGACCTGAGGCAACATGGAGTCACAGCAGGGAGATCTTGTCAAGCAAATTTGATAGATTTCTTTGACTGGGTGGCCAGGGTGGTTGATCAGGGAGGGGCGGTAGGCATTGCCTCCCTAGATTTTAGCAAGGCATTTGACACCGACCCATAGAGGAGGATAGTAAATAAGCTGGGGGGCAGCATGGGAGTGGGAACTAAAGTGGTAAATTGGGTTAGTCATTGGCTGAGCAACAGGGCACAGAGGGTGGTGGTAAATGGAGTGCAATCCCAGGAGAGGGGTGACCAGCAGGGTGCCACAAGGCTCAGTGCTAGGGCCTATCCTCATCAATGTCTTCATTAGCGACATTGTGGAGGGCCTGGAAGGGAACATAAGCCTCTTTTGGGATGACACCAAGACCTGCAATAGGGTGGACACTCCAGACAGGGCAGAAAGAAGGAGAAGAGACCTAGGCAAGTTGGAGAAGTGGTCAAACATGTGGCAGCCTAAATTTAACAAAAGAAGCTCAAAGTCATGCACTTGGGGCATAGGAATCCTGGAAAGGAATACACAATGAGCTGGGGGTGGAGATACTGTACTAACTACAACAAAAATAGAAAGGGACTTGGGGGTACTCATAACAGATAAAGGTAGGCAAGCAGTGTGAAAAGGTGGTAGGGAGAGCTGGTGGGATGCTGGGATGCACAGGGAGAGGCAGCGCCAGCAGAAAACACGAGGTGACGATGCCTCTGTACACACATTTGGTGAGGCCACATCTGGAATACTGTGTTCAGTTCTGAAGGCCACATCTCCATAAAGACATAGACGGAATGGGGTGGGGTCCGGAGAAGGGCAACAAAAATGGTGATGGGAATGCACCATAAACTGTATGAGGAAAGACTGAAAAATCTCAGTATGTATAGTCTGGAGGAAAGGAAGAAGAGGGGGAATATGATAGAGACATTGATATACCTCAAGGGGCTAAATAAGGTACAGGAGGGCAGCATCTGCCAGCAGAGAAGATGAGCAAGAACAAGAGGTCACAATATCAGACTGGGGGGGGCACGGAGTAACCTGAGGAAGTACTTTTTCACAGAAAGGGTGGTGGCTGCATGGAACAGCCTCCCTGGAGAGGTCATGGGGGAAAAAACAGTGGGTGAACTCAAGAATGCATGGGATAGGCAGAAGGCAACCGTAGTGGTAGGACAAAAAAGGTAAGCGGCAGATCAAGTAGGATCTGCAGCTTTTAGGTAGGTAGGGAAATGGGCAGACTATGTGGACCAGGTGATCCTTATCTGCTGTCTCATTCTATGTTGCTATGTTACTAAGACTGAGGTTCTCCCATTAAATTCTAACTGTGCCCCAGGCTTGATTACGGAACTGGGGCTGAAGTGGGAGCCGACGTGTATTAAGTACCTTGGTATCATCATTGCCACCTGTCTATCGACATTATGGAAACTGAATGTAAACCCTATACTCACTGAAATACAAACTGAATTTGAAAGGTGGAAAAGGCTAAACCTCATAATGGCATGGAAAATCTCATGTATTAAAATGATTACTGCATCCAAACTCTTTTACATCTTATCCCTCATCCCCTTAGAACTACCTACAACATTGGTCACCAAAATAGACAGGGCCACTGGGAATTTTCTGTGAGACTACAGGAAACCCAGATACAGTAGGAAAAAACTGAGTGTGCACTGGACAACAGGAGGGTAGTGCCTCCCCTTGTGAGAAGGGCATAAATGAGCATTTCAGGCAACACAGACTCTGAAATGGTTTATGGATCACTTACTTAATGCACCCCAATGGCTTGGCATGGAGGAAGCTCAAGGCAAGGTGCAGCACTTAACGGTACTCTTATACACAACTCTACCAAGACTCTTGGCAGCACATCCTACAAAAGGCTCCTCAGTCCTCAGTCACATTCTGGGGTAAACTTCACATGAGATTAAACTCAAATTCCACCCCCACTAGACTTGCCCTTTTGTGGGGAAACCCAAGTATTACTGTGGACCATAAGCCTATTTCCTGGGCAGGTTGAAGGAGCAGGGAATATGCAATTTAACATATACTGTATATTAGAACAAGATGCTTTAAGGGTGGCCACATTCCCAGACCTGCAGGCATGCTGGGACTTCTCCAAGTCTGATTTCTGGAGATACCTCCAAATTCGGAACACGGTACAAATGCAGCCCCGAACTGCATTACACTGTCCCCAGGACCCTTTAATGGAACAATGGCTCACCACATCCAAAGGTATAGCCAGCAAAATCTACTCTAAAATTAGGGAGAAAATCTCATAAAAATCTGAAGGCTCAAAAGTTAAGTGGGAGAAGGCACTTAGTCACAGCATATTGTCCCAGCAGTGGAAGGCATGCTGGAAGTTGGCCCATCTGGTGTTCTTGGATGGCAGAAGCAGGCTGACAGGATATAAAATCATTCACTCCTGGTACAAAACTCTGGCTGTCCTGTTCACTGCCAAATTGCTAAGTAACAATCTAGGCTGGAGATGCCAGATGCATAAGGGGGATCTGTACCATATCCTTTGGGACTGTCCTCATACCCAACCCTTATGGTGGCAAATACAGGTGTTAAGTGCTGACGTCCTGCATATACCTATTCCACTACTACCTGCACTGATGCTATTAGGTGTGACCAAGGATGTACCCCACCTCATCTCCTCTTAGGTAAAGTAACTAGCACTACTAGGCATGCAACACAAAAGGCTTATTCTGAGCAAATGGCGCATACCTGAAACCCAAACTACCCTAGAGATACTGAACTCTCTGTTAAAGGTGGCCATGCTTGTCTGGATCACCATGACTGGGACGTAAACATACCAGGATACACTATCTACAGGAGGGACAGGGAGGGTAAAAGAGGAGGAGGAGTAGCTCTTTACATAAGAGAAGAAATCAAAGCAACAGAACAAAAGGGTAAACAGAGAGGAGAAGAAGCACTGTGGGTCAATTTGGAGGCAGGCAATGGCACCACAATCTACACAGGGGTTGTATACAGACCCCCCTCTCAGGGGGAGGAAATGGACAAGGAAATGATAGAAAGTATACTTAGAATGGCAGATAAAGGGGAGATATTGCTGATGGGTGATCTGAATATGCCAGATGTTAACTGGAGTGCAGTTGCAGCAGCCACTTCTAAGAGTGGGGTTATTCTGGATGCCCTACAGGGCATGCCTTGACAACTAGTATTGGAGCCCACTCGAGAGGGAGCAATCTTAGACCTGGTTCTCTCAAAGCGGAGACGAAGAGAGGATCACAGATGTAGAAGTGGGTAGCCATCTGGGAACTGGCGACCATCGAACAGTGTGGTTCACAATAAACACAGCAATAGAGTCAAGCCATACAAAGACAAAGGTACTGGATTTTAGAGGGCTGACTTTGCTAAAATGGGTGAGTGCCTAAGGAATGCACTAGCAAATGGGCAGGAAGGAGGGTGGAAGAACAATGGGGAATAATAAAACTGCCATCACAGAGGTAACAAGCCTTTGTGTAAAGCAAATAAACAAACGAACGAGGTAAGAAACCACTATGGTTCTCAAAGGAAGTGGCAGTGAAGGTTCAAGAGAAAAAGAAAGCATTCAGAAAGTACAAGGAATCACAGAAGGAACAGGACATAGAACTGTATCAGTTAAAGCAAAAGGAAGCTGGAAAGGCAGTCAGAACAGCAAAGGCCCAAACCGAGGAAAAGATAGCCAACTCAGTTAAGAAGGGGGATAAAACCTTTTATAGGTACATCAGAGAGCAAAAGAAGACCAAGGGAGGGATAGTGAGGCTTAATAAAGGGGAGGGAGGTGGGCAGAGGGTGACTGTGAAAGGCAGAGATACTAAACAAATATTTTGCTCAGTATTTACAAAGGAAGAGGGGAGGTACCTAAAACAAACAGTAGAAACACTCTGGATACAGAAGTTGATACCAGCCCATTTACAGAAGAAAGAGTTCTGAATGAGCTCTTAAAACTGAAGGTGGACAAAGCAATGGGGCCTGATGGATTCATCCCAGAATTCTAAAAGAACTAAGGATAGAACTAGTGACACCACTGACTACCCTCTTTAACAAATCATGGGAGGATGGGGTGGTACCTGAGGACTGGAGAAGGGCAGATGTGATTCCCTTCACAAAAGTGGGAGCAAGGCAGAAGCAGGAAACTACAGACCTGTTAGTTTAACCTCAGTGGTAAGAAAATAATGGAATCACTTCTGAAGGAAAGAATTGTTGCGTATCTAGAGGCCAGAGGGGCACAGGACCCAAGGCAGCATGGATTCTACAGCGAAGGTCATGCCAGACAAATCTGATAGATTTTTGACTGGGTGACCAAAGTAGTAGATCAGGGAGGGCTGTGGACATGGCCTACCTAGACTTTAGCAAGGCATTTGACACAGTCCCACACAAAAGACTAATATACAAGTTAGCCAGCCTGGGAGTGGGTCCCAAGATGACAGCCTGGGTAAAGAATTGGCTGGAGAATAGGACACAGAGAGTAATAGTAAATGGAGTCCACTCTGAAAAAAGGGGTTAGCAGTAGGGTACCACAGGTTCAGTATTAGGACCAGTCCTCTTCAATGTCTTTATAGCGACATTGCAGAGGGACTGAAGGAAAAGTATGTCTCTTTGCAGATGACACAAAGATCTGCAACAGAGTTGATGCACAAGGTGGGGTGGAAAGGATGAGAAGGGACTTGGCAAGGTTAGAGGAATGGTCAAATGTATGGCAGCTTAGATTCAATGCTAAGAAGTGCAAGGTAATGCACCTGGGAAACAAAAACCCAGGGGAAGAGTACACAATGGGGGGTGAGATACTAACAACAACAAAAATGGAAAGGGACCTGGGGGTAGTCATATCAGATGACCTAAAGGTGGGCAAGCAATGTGAGAAGGCAGCAAGGAGGGTGGGGAACTGGGATGCACTGGGATAGGCAGAATCACCAGCAGAAAACAAGAAGTTATTATCCCTCTGTACAGACAGCTGGTGAGACCACATCTGGAGTACTGCATGCAGTTCTGGAGACTCAATCTCCATAAAGACATAGACAGGATGGAAGCTGTCCAGAGGAGGGCAACTAAAATGGTGCAGGGTCTGCACCGGAACATATGAAGTGAGACTTAAGGAGCTTAATATGTATAGCCTCGAGGAAAGGAGGGAGAGGGGGACATGATAGAAACTTTCAAGTACCTCAAGGGAATCAACAAAGTCCAAGAGGGTAGCATCTTTCAAAAAAAGAGGTGTGCAAGAAGAAGGGGGCACAATTTGAAGATAGAAGGGGGGCCGCTCAGAGGTAATTTAAGGAAGTATTTTTTCACAGAGAGGGCTGTGGATGCATGGAACAGCCTTCCAGAGGAGGTTGTGGAGTCAAAAACAGTGGTGGAATTCAAGCATGCATGGGACAGTCATAAGGCAATTCTAGGGAGTGGGGGTAGGAAGAAGTAGGCTGCTGGTTAACTAGGATCTGCAGCTTATCCATCAGGTAGGGAAATGGGCAGACTGGGTGGGCCAAGCGGTCCTTATCTGCCGTCAAATTCTATGTTTCTATGTTTATATGATGGCCAATACCCTCATCTCTTATAACAGATGCCGAAACCCATTCTTAACCTTTACCAAGCCCAGAGCAGGCATCATTTGAACTGTTCCCACATCCTATGGTTGGATGCTCATATTTGCCTTAATCTTCTAGCCAATGAATGAAGCTGTCCAAACTCCTATTAGTAGGTTACACTATCTAAATTTCCTCTGTACTGTACATTGAAATATATGGTTCAAGTTCCAGGGCTTTACCCCCCATTTTGCTGCATCAAAGCCTGCACTTTTGTTCCCAAATGAACTCCAATGTTCTTACTTTTCATACTTTTCAGAGGGGCTCTTGGTTCTCATTATCCAGCTGAACCATGATTAAGCCTGACTACTTTGGCAAAGTGAACACCTCCATCTGTCAGGTAAAAAGCATCACATTTTTACTTGCTTTATCAGAGCTGAGGTCTCCTTGCTTCTCTATATATTTTTGAAGAGACCACTCTCTAGGCTTCATTACTTATAGTGTGCTCTGGCCAATGAAAGGCAAACAGGTGTCTAATAGGGAGCTTAACAATTAGAAGAAGGCCACAATTGTCCTGTATTCAAAGCAGTATAAAAGGTTTGCAAGCTCAACCGCTGTATTTACAATACAATTTAATAAGTTTAGTGGGGTGGCTCCTGGTGTGTGACCAAACAGAAACATAGGGTTAAAGTTCCAGGGCCTTACCCCCACCATCCCCATTTTACTGCATCAAAGCCTGCACTTTTTTCCAAATTAACTCTGAAAGTCTTACTTTTCATACTTTTCGGAGGGGCTCTTGGTTCTCATTATCCAGCTGAACCATGATTAAGGAACCTCGGTATGCAGTTGGGTGTGCAGGATCACAAAGTTTATGACAATGGTGCAACATTTTCTCTACAGCCTGTAACCTTGAAAGAGGTGGAAGAATTACTACTACAGCTAGATGACAGGAAAAGCACCCAGGCCGACCTTATTGACCCTTTCTTCCTGAAGATTAGTACTCATGTCCTAGCGGTGCCAATCACGCACCTCTTCAACCTATCACTCTCACAAGGAAATATCCCTCCTATATGGAAAATGGCCCTTAAGGTCCCTCTATTCAAATCTGGTGGTCCCAGTGACCTAAATAATTATAGATCTATTTCCCTGCTTCCCATCTTGTCTAAACTGCTGGAGAAACTAGTGAGTTCACAGCTTAGGAACTACCTAGAATCATCTAACCTGTTGAATCCTCTACAATCAGGCTTCAGACCATGGCACAGCACCGTCTCAGCATTGGCAAAGATGATGGATGACTGGCAATGTGAGCTGGATGAAAATAAATTTATTTGTGCCGTTTTCCTAGCCCTAAGTAAGGCCTTCGACACAGTCGACCATAGCTTGCTCTTGTCTTCTCTTCAGAATATCGGACTGGACCCCCTGGCACTGAAATGGTTCTCTAACTACCTCAATGGCCGATTCCAACAGGTAAATGTGGAAGGGGAACTATCTCTACTAAAACCACTTCTGAGAGGTGTACCACAGTGGTCTATACTGGGCCCCCTGCTTTTTGCAATTTGCATCAACAGAATTGATGCTAGCATCAAAGATGCTAACATTCACCTCTTCACTGACGATACTGTGTTTTATGTCAGCAGACCTACTCTTGGATCAGCCTGTAGTGATCTACAGCAGGAATGCAATCATTTGCAGCTACGGCTCCTAAATCAGAAATGACTTTTAAATGCCAAAAAGACTAAGGCTATGCTTTTTTCACCCCTTCCTCATGCAACAAATCCATCTACTAATGGAACGCTTCCTCAGATTACAACCCTACTTGGTGAACCTTTGGAATTCTTAGACAAATTGAAATATCTAGGGGTCTGGATCGACCACAAACTTTCATTCATTGATCACATCGAGGAGCTGTCTAAAAAACTCAGAAAGAGACTTGGTCTCTTTTACAGGAATAAGCACTTTCTCACCAAGGATGCGAAGAAGAGATTGGTGCAAACCACATTCCTCTCCCTTATTGACTATGCAGACTTTCTATATAGTCAAGATCCTACTACCATGCTAACCAAACTGGACGGACTCTATCACCGAGCCTGAGGTTTATCATGGATCTCCCTTACTCAGCTCACCACTGCACTCTATATACAGCTGTGGGTTGGCCTTCCCTAAGCTTTAGATGACAGAGAAACACTACTGTGTGGACGTATAGTGCTATCACTCAGAGGTTACCCTCTTATATCTCAGACTGTCTACCATTGAGAATCATATCTAAGTATGGGCTGAGAAGTGTTCAGTATCTTTCTCTGACTGTGCCCAAGGTCAGATCACGGTTTGGCTGGTCTGCCATAAGCTGTATGCTACCACTACTGTGGAACAAGTTGCAAGAAACTATGAAACTGTTCTGCCCAATCAGTCTAGCAGCTTTTAAATCAAGTTGCAATTGCTCCTTCAAGAAAGTCTGTAACTGCTTTCATTGACAGCTTCCATTTCTCCAGTTGTTGATGTCCTCCCTCGTACCATGTATCATAATTGTGCCATTATTGTCCCCTCACCATTCTGCCCTCTGTGTCCTTTTTTCTTCAACTCATACATTCTAAGGGTAATTGCTGACCACTTTCTTTCCTTCCTCCCCCTTGCCCTTCCTGCCCTTCTCAGTACACCATCCTAGCTTATCATAGCAGTGTTGTCATGTGAGTGTTGTCGTCCTATAGGATAACTCATCCCCAACTAGCAAGTATTCTTCCATGATTACCCCTGCTCAGTGTCAGGGTTTATATGCAAATATATATGCAGCTGTATGAGGTGGTTCTATTGCTATGTTCTCAGATTATTTCTTTCTTGGTTGTCATTATATTGTTAATTGTTTTGACCCCGGTTCAACTTTCGTTGACTGGTACTGCTGTAACCAAGATGTCCTTTACTGTCTTATTATTCTATGTCCAGGTCCATCTTGAAACTGAGCTTTCTCAATGATGTTTGCCTGGTTAAATAAAGAATTTGATTGATTGACTGATACAGTTAACCCACAAAGCCTAAAAGGTAAGGAAATGTGACATTAGGATTAAAACATATCCTGAGCCTTGGCACATCTTTGGTGTGTTGTTCATCAAAGGTTGAACAAGCATGTGATGCAGTGTTAATGGAGTCCTAACTCCTGCACCCTCTCTCCAAGCATTGGTATGGGACTGTTTACTGGGCCTGGACACACATTGCTGAAGTTAGAATGCTGCATTGCTGCATCATGTGATCATTCAAACTGGGATGCTCACCATACTGCACATTCACTGAGGCTCACATAACTCTTTACTATAATGTTGTGTTCCCTTTCTTTGTATGCTTTGTTCTTAAACCTTAACTGATGCATTAATGCAGTTTCTTGCAATATCTAAATAGATTATGCAGGCATGGTAATGCCTGTATAGTTAGGTTTGAGCAAGTTGTTTAATGTTGAAGCAAACATTCTTGCACCTTAATAACATGGGTGCCATTTAACAAAATTGCATGAAATGTTGCGTGCATGGTCCAGATGGCATGTTCTTAAGACTTGGGAAGTTTTTGTTTTTAATTAAGTGTACTTTATTAACATTTGTTAAAAAAAATACAAGAACCAGAAACAATAACAATACAACAGCAAACCATACACAAATCTAGCATAGGAAAAAGGAAAAAAACATAGCAACCAAGTAATCCACCGATCCCCATCCCTAACCCTTACCCTCCCTCCCTCCAGGACACAACTGACACAACAGTAAAACTGAAGGCATAATGAGATAGTACACAAAGAGAAAAAAATAACCCCCTTAATATATTACTAAAGGGAGCTCAGATACCATTGAAGGTGAGAAAAAAGATAAGGAACTATCCATGCTCCCATAGTATTGTACCAGAATGGATATCAAGGAATAAAGCCACCCCCATCTGTCCTGGAAACACCCTAACTGATGGTGTAAAGAAGCAATTTGTTTTTCCATATTTAAAGCCAGGAGAATCTCCTGGTGCCATTCCTGAGATGAGGGAATATCTTCATCCAACAAGTGCCTGAATATGATTCATTTGTCTGTAATAGAAATCAAAGCCATGTGTGCCTTTTGCATACTGATAAAGCCAGGCAGGTAATGACCCACTAAGCAAATTTCAGGGGTAAAATAGGATTCCAGGCCAAATAAAGGATCTAAGGACCTTTTAGTAGCATTCCAGAATGGGGTCCCCATTTGAACAATCCCATAAGACATGTCTGAGGTGACCATCACTTAGTTTGCACCTATTACAGACTGGGGAGGTAAGCTTACCTATCTGGCACAATCGTACTAAAGTAAAATATAAATTATGTAGAACCTTAAATTGGATTACTCAATATTGATCCTGCTTGCTATATTTGTACAAAGATCACCATATAGTCCACCAAATTGGAAAATCAGCAGGAATGTGAAACAGTTGCCGCCAATAACAGCAGATTCCCGAGAAGCAAGAAGAATTGATATGTTGAAGATGCCTATAAAGTTTGGCTACCGAGTGGGGTTGCATTGCAATAGAAAGGTAGGATTGAAAATTTAAGTTCTGCTGTACTGGCAGGGCACAAGGTGCATAGTAGGCAGAGATGGCACACTTTAATTGAAGATATTTAAATGCGTGTAAAGGGGATAAAGAAAAAGATTCTTGAACAATAAAAAATGGGAGAAACTTGTCCTTTTCCAAGAATGCAACACAGGAAGCATCTCAAACTTGTGGGCAAAAAAGTAATAGGGATGGGTTGATGGCCTATCAATATGTGTAGGTTACCTAATAGAGGCTGACCAGAAATGTTTGACCAATCCTTTCCAAAATAAGAGCATATCTGTCTCAAGGCTTTTAAAGACCAGAGAATGGGTGTTGTCATAAGTTGTGCAGGTAAATGTGCCGGTGTGAGGTATAGCAGACTAGAAAGCCGTATACCTGTCTGTTGACACAGTCCCTTTTCAATAAATAGCCAGAGGGGAACATAATGCGACTCTGCCTGGGCTGGTCAGGTTGGCCCCACAAGAAAATTTTACTAACACGAAGAGCACAATAATATAGGAAAGAATTTGGTAGGTGCAGTCTCCGCTGATCCCTCGGGAGTGTAAGTTTATAGTAAGCGCAACAGGCTGCACCCCCCCAAAGGAAAGAGCTATTCAGTTGCTGTAGCTACAGACCAGGACTTGGGGAGATATGGGCAGAGCATACCGATAGAGTATAAAATACAGGGTAGGATAATCATTTTAACTACATTAATTCTACCTCATCAGGAAAGAGGTGGCTCTACCATGCCAGATCAACATCCTTTATGCCGACCGGCATCTCACTGACAGGAATCACGTTGACTACAAGTTGTGGTGTACATGATTCCTGTGTGCCTCCTGGTCCTGTTTTTTCATGGGGGTTCCCCGAACCCCCATGCATGGGACTCTGCCCCCACCCTCCATCTTTAGGATTCTCAACTCCAGTCGGAGTTGATTCAGGAATGAGTGCAGGACCAGGAGACAGCATGCCCCTGTCTCAGGCACACCAACACAGTGACCTGTCAGCAAAGTGTTGATTTTGCCAACAGGTGTGTATTTCGTTGTGTTGGTGTTGCCGTAAGGGTGGTATACTGAAAAAGGTAACATCACCCATCTCTGTAAGTCAGACTTTATTGACTGTAAAAGGGGTACAATATTCTTTTTAATCAAAGCAGAGGAATATCAGGTGTGGTGAATGCCCAGATAGGTTAAGACTTTGAGCTCCCAAGCTAAACCCATTTTCAAAATCTCCTATTTATTAACAAAAGCATTGAGGGGTAGGGCTTTGGTCTTTTTCAGATTTAACTTATAACCAGAGAGGGTGGAGAAACTACACATTTCAGCCAGTACCGCAGGGACTGACGTAGCAGGATCTTCAATGCGTAAAAGAAGAATATCAGTGTATGCCGATAATTTATAGTGCTCTCCTCCAGCAAAGATCGCCTTTACCTCCAGATTATTCTGAAGATGATGGATTAGGTGTTCTAAATATAAATTAAAGAGAAATGGGAAGAGTAGGCAGCCCTGCTGCATCCCTCTTTGCAATGGAAAGGCTGGAGATAACACCCCATTACACTATATTTGGGCATTGGGATTGTTAAAAATTCAATGGGAAATTCAAATTTTTCTAGAACTAAATATAAGAAGGGCCAGGTCACCTGGTCAAATGCTTGTTCTGCATCAGCGAGACCAGGACAGATGGTGTCCTGGACGCAGACATCAAATATTGAAGTTTGCACAGGCGATCTCTCTACAATCGACCCACCACAAACGCAACTTGTGCCAGGCCAGTCAGCCTATCCCAAACCTACCAGAATTCATTAGCCAATATTTTGGATAAAATCTTGAGGTCAGTATTCAAGAATGAAATGGGATGATAACAATCCAGGGATTGTGCATCTTTCCCAGGTTTTTTACAAGTGTCACCTGTGAGACAGTAAAACTAGGGTCCGTAAGACTTGAGGAAAATAAATAATTATGTAGTTGAGTTGGAAATGGGGCAAGATCTGTAGCAAAAGTTTTATAGAAATTATTATTAAAGCCCTCAGGGCCAGGTGCCTTGCAAAGGGGAAGCTGCTGGATTGCATGGTGAACTTCTGATAGGGTGACAGGGCCCTTTATCAAATCAAATCAAACTTTATTTAACCAGGCAATTACATCATTGAGCAAACTCATTTTCAAGATGGTCCTGGACACATAGGACAAAAACAATTTCAGTGCTACGACATAACATATTGCACTGGAGATCTTTACAGAATGTAGAAGAATATACTGTCAGTATGAGCTGGAGCAAACTTACAAAGTCAATTTCAAACCTACATGCATACATACATAGTCATTTCAGCGTGTACCGGTCGGGATCAGTATGGCACATAGGGAGGATAGGATGAAGACAACGAAAGGTAGGGTAACTGGGAAGACAATACTCAAGGGAGAGAGAAGAGAGCAACCTACTATGTGGAAGGTTCTCAATGAGAATTGATTTGGGGAAGGAGGGAGGAAGCTCAGGAAGAGGGGTAGTTATTTTAGTTAGGAGGCCAGCCAACAGGGGGTATAGGAAGGCCAGGGTATATCTCGGGGCAGGAGGGTTAACATTTTGGGAAGGTAGGGCTTACTTGAAGCAGTCACATGCCATTTTCAGAGCTTTAGAAGCTCTTGCTGTTGTGGTGTCAACTGGGGAAGGGGTAGACCATCCAGATAAGTGTGCATAGAGCCCATATAGTCAATTAAGGAATTCTCTTCTGTATATAGAGAACTATAATACTGACAGAAGGCTTCAGCAATCGCTCAGGGACAAGTGACCATGGCCTCCCCAGGACCCGGATGTATAGTAGGAATAGCCTTCACAGATTCAAGTTGTCTGAGCAGGCAGGCTAAGAGTTTCCCAGCTCTTTCCCCCATTTTCAGTTACTTCACTTTAGTACGTTGGAGGGCTAGTTCCACTTTCTCCACTAGGAGTTTCATATACAGAGCTCATAGAGAATGAAGCTGGAGCCAACTTGCTTCTGGAGTAGAAGAGGAGAGTCGACGTTCCAGAATCCGAATCTTCCAAAGCAGTTGGTCCATATGGGCTTTATGTCATGTAGATGCTAATCTTATGCATTCTTCCTGGATTGCACATTTAGCCACCCCACACAGGCTGTCCAGTTGAGGAACCAAGGTTTTGTCGGTCATAAAAAAGGACTTGATGTATTCCTGCATGATCATGAGACTAGAGGGATCCTTGAGAAGTTGGGAGTTCAGACGCCAGACCCTGACGTGTTCCTTCAGTCCCTGGGGAGAGTGGTCATGGTCACTGCAGCATAATTGAAAACCACCGTAGGTTGGATTTCACAGGTAGAGAGACAAGGAAGCAGTTCAACACTAGATAAAAGTAAGAGAATGTATCATCCCTCTGGGTCCCAAATTTCCTGGAGTAGCTGAAAGGTAAGCCCACAGACAATCAGGACAGCAACACTCCTCGTCTAGTGCTACTACCTGCTCCATAGACCTGGTCCACCCATTCCCAACAAAAAAGATTAACGTCTTCACACTGAAGATGTGTCTTCTGCAAAAAAGCAACACCCACAGATAATTTCTTGAGGTGTCTTAAAACCATATGTCATTTGGTTTTGTCCTGAGTTCCCTTGAAATTCAAAATTGCAAAACTGAACACACTACCCATTATCATTCTAAACAAGAAAAAGTTGTAACCAAGATATTACCAAAAAACTAGAAAAAGACATCATGTTCAGTCGGTGTGCCCTGGATCCACCCAGAAATGGAACAACCTTCCACCTTTCATCCTCAGCTACAATAAAGAACAATAATTCAATTAAACAACATAAATCATACATAACGGCCCCTCAGCAACCTAATACCCTAACATTAAAAATCCTATATAAGCCCTCACTAATTACCCGCCCAATGCCTGGTGCAACTAGCTGCAACTCCACTAAACCCAGATCCATGATGTAGTATCCCATCTGCCCAGATCCAATCATCCCAGCCTTCCCAATCCCCTTCCCCATATTCTAAACATATCAGACCAAGAACAAACACTGGAATAAGTAATATGAAAAACAGGATAGATATTAATAGATATATACTTCAGAAGTGCAAATAACCACATTGTAATCCTATACCAACAATAAAAATATTAAAAATCTAAAGCACACGGTGTTAACAAAGCTAATATGCAAATGTCTATATGAATAGTACACCCAGTCCCAAGAGGTTGTGGAAAGACCATTGCCGAAGTTTAGAGTAGGGAAGCAAGAAAGGCTATGTCAGTCTTGGGTATCAGAGTCTAAAAGTATATAACAATAAACAAAACAGCTTCTGCATCAGCAGCCCAGTGTCATAAGGCACTTACAATGTAGATCCAACAGTGAATAAGCCATTAACAAGGAACTTAAAGGTGATCAGTCATCTCTGTTATAGTTATGTAAAAGGTTATTAAATATGATACACAGTGTCAGGCTGCCAAGTGTTGATTAGAAGGTAAAACAGGCAGAAAGCTACACAACCTTCTTGGAGGAGCCTGCAGCCATAAAAAAAAGTAACTTCCACCATTATGCAGCTTTAATAATGTAGCCTCCCAGGTAGACACTTGCAGTTTGCTGTATCTTCACTAGGTATCATTGTCAAGCTGGAGAAGAAATTAAAGGAATACAAGTCTTAGCAGAATCTCTGACCTACAGGGACATTATTGTCAAAAATTCTGGACTCCAAATAATCAGCATTAAATTGCACCTTAGTCAGTGGAGCAGATACACATACTTCTGTGTCAATAAGGCAAGACAATGCGCTATGTCAGGCTTGGGTCATGAGGGGAAGCAATCATGCTAAACTTATTATGAAATGTGGAAGAATAAAACGAAAGCTCAGGTAACTCAGTGAATTTTTATAACCACTTCATTAAACAGAACTAACTTAAATCTGAATAGGGTAGTAAAGATGAGTGATATGAAGATTCAGGAGAGGCTGTGCTCCCAGTACAATCACAACTATCCAAAACACCAGATGAAAAAGAAGTAACTATTTGGCAGCGAGAGCTTTGAAGAGAATAGGCTGCAGAGGACTTCCTGATAGGCTCCCAAATAAGAATCTGAAGCGGCCACTTACAGGGGCAAAGTTCTCCATACTGCAACATAAGTGATGCAGCTTCAGTTTTGTCATATGCGGGAAGCTACCCCTCCATGAAGTATCATGATGAGTGCTGAAATTGAAATAGGGGGAGCTAGCCAATAACAGAGCCTCAAGACTATAGGGAGACTGATGCAAAATAACATAGCTCTGTTCCACCAGAGTTAAGACTCAACTTGTTCAATTAAACATAAACATATGCTCCCAATTCATTGAATGAAGACTGCGAGGAGTATCATACCCATATCCACAATGAATAACAGTCATGAAAATTATTATTAAAAGAACAGTGGGATGCATCCTCCTGTTATTTTTGAGGGCTGAAGGACTGTGCATCAGACAGAGCTTTCTCATCTGCATAGGTGATTATAATGAAGCCGCCCACTTTCAATGCACACAAGGTGCTGTGTTCTGGATATAGATTGGTAGCTACCTAATGGCAAACATGAAGAAGGGGGAAGCAAGAGCTAGAAAGAAACTAAGGATAGCAGTCTACAGAGGACATCCAAAACCATTTAAAGAAACAAAAATACGTCTGTGGTTTCAGAAGTTGCTGGTGCTTCAGAATTTCATGGGGCCTTGAAGAGGTCTGGTTATAGGGCTGTCAGTCCTGTTGCTGCTTGGTCCACTGAATCAAAACTCCTCCATACACCATCATGGACTACTTGAAGCATGGCAGAGTACCTCATCTGAAATCTGATGCTCACTGCAATTAGTCTCAAGCGGGTGGAAAGCTGCCCCTTTCTGACACACTAAACCCAGGGGATCCTGAACAATCCGCAGGCAGGACTGCTCCCAAGAAACTTTTTTTAGATCCTGCACTCTGCTGAACAAATGTTGATGATTCAAAAAGTTGAGGAATTTAAATATTAAGGGTCAGGGGGCAAAATCTCCACTGGCATAGGATGCAGGGAGCTATGTGCCCTTTCAATTATATATGAAGGACCATTAAGGGAGGGTCCTCCAAGTTTCTAGCATAACATCTGGACAAAAAGTAGGATATTAGGACCCTCCACCTTCTCTGGTAGCCTGAAAATGACCATGTTGTTTCTTTGGCTCCTGCCTTCAAGATCTTACAGGCGGATTTGAGTCAGGCAGTTTTCTGCTGAAGTACAACCATTTCTGGCTCCATTCTGTTGTGCCAGTCTTCCAATGAGCTGGTATGGGCTTTGTTATCCCCATCTCTACTCAAGAGAGTATCCACAGAGGAGCAGATCACTTTAATATCCTCAGTCAGAGCCTGCAAAACATCCTTTAGGGGAGAACATTCTTGTAAAAATCTATCTTCTGTGAAATCAGTCAGTATAGGATTACTTCTGGCAGTTGTAGCAGCGTGGGTCTTGGATCGCTTCGAGGCCTTATCTTGCTGTAGTGTTGCTGGTGGTGTGTGGCAAGGTGGGGCATTTTTCACATCTGCTTCCATGTTTACCCACAACATCAATCATTCTCCATTGATTCCAAGTGGAGTGGCACCAGTAATTTAACTTCGTCAAATAAAAAGGGTGAAAAACTGCAATAAAAACTGAAAAATACTCGGAGGAGACAAAGAGTGACCAAGAAATGCTATTAGCTGGAGTAGCTCATCCCATGACCAATGACTTGGGAAGTTTTATGTTAGCTGCTCATCTGGATTCCAAGATCTGAAAATTAAAAAAAACATTTAAAAATACAGTTCCTTTTTGTGTTTTTAGGCTCATCTGTAGAGCACAAATCATTTGGAATTTTGTTCTTAAAGTTTCAGGGTACAAGATTGGCTGAGCTTTAAAAGTGGGTGCACTAACCTTTATCTCTCCATCTCCCTGAAGGCTCCTGCTGGTCCTCAAGTCCCTGACTGAAAAACCACTCCCATCCCAAACTTACAGACAGAGGACTGACTGCCACATTTCAAGGCTCCTGCTGTTTCTCAAGCCTCAAGCTTATAGCCACAAGACAGGCTACTGCAGTTCAAGGCTCCTGCTGTTCCTCAACCCTTAACTGAAAAGCCACTCCCTTCAAAAATTTACAGTCGCAGGACTGGCCACCATATTTCAAAGCTCCTACTGTTCCTTAAGCCCCTGACTGAAAAGTCACTCCCCTCCCATGCTTACAGCCACAGGACTGGCCACCTCAGTTCCAGGCTCCTGCTTTTCCTCAAGCCATTGACTAAAAAGCCACTCCCCCCAAAGCTTACAGCCACATGACTGGCCACAGTTCAAGGCTCCTGCTGTTCCTTAAGCCTCTGACTGAAAAGCCGCTCCCCTCCAAAGCTTACAGCTGCAGAACCAGCCACCACAATTCAAGGCTCCTGCTGTTGCTCAAGCCCCTAACTGAAAAGCTGCTCCCCTCTAAAGCTTACAGCTGCAGGACCGGCCACTGCAATTCAAGGCTCCTGCTGTTCCTCATGCCCTTCACTGAAAAGCCTCTCCACTCCCAAGCTTACAGCCACAGGACCAGCTGCTGTAGTTCAAGGCTCCTGCTGTTCCTCAAGCCCCTGACTGAAAAGTCGCTCCCCTCCCAAGCTTACAGCCGCAGGACCAGCAGCCATAATTCAAAGCTCCTTATTATGCTCAAGCCCCTGACTGAAAATCCACTCCCCTCCCAAATTTACAGTTACATTTTATTTATTTTATTTATTTATTTAGCTTTTGTTGACCGGGTAAGTGCACTAGACAAATCCTGCCTATTTTCAGGCACGACCCGGGGGAGGGGGATACAGATGAATGCCAACTGACCTTGAACCAGATTAAGCTGTTGGTGGTATTTTTAATGAATGAGGGAAATTTGGCCAGGACACCGGGGAAATTCCCCTACTCTTTTTCGATAAGTGCCATGGGATCTTTTACATCCACCTGAACTACCACCAATCCAGGCAGATGGGACCTCGGTTTAACGTCTCATCCAAAAGACGGCACCTCAGAAGTGCAGCACCCCTCTCATGCTGCACTACAGTGTCAGTACTGGGATATTAACCCAAGTGCCAGATGTGGGAACTGAACCCACAGCCCTCTGATCTCCCGGCCTCAGAGGCAAGTGTGCTACATGACCAGCCACTGCAATTCAAGGCTCCTGCTGTTCCTCAAGCCCCTGACTAAAAAGTCGCTCCCTTCCCAAGCCTAAGTTGCAGGACCAGCTGCCACAATTCAAGGCTTGTGCTGTTCCTCAAGCCCCTGACTGAAAAGCTGCTCCCCTCCCAGGCTAACAGCTACAGGACAGGCCCCCTCAGTTCAAGGCTTCTGCTGTTTCTCATGCCTGTGACTGAAAAGCCTCCCCCCTCCCAAGCTTACAGCCACAGGACCAGCCGCTGCAGTTCAAGGCCCCTGCTCTTCCTCAAGCCTCTGACTGAAAAGCCGCTCCCCTCCCAAGCTTACAGCCACAGGACTGGCTGCCACAATTTCAGGCTCCTGCTGTTAGTCAAGTCTCTGACTGAAAAGCCACGCCACTCCCAAGTTTACAGCCACAGGACCGGCTGCCACAATTCAAGGTACGCCCTCCACATTGATCAACTCGTATTTAAAACTTGGCACCTTTTCTGGGACTGTGCTGATACACCACAGCTTTTCTGCAGCCATGACTCTCCTTTAATTTTACTGAATCTGCTGCAGTTTCTAAAGTTAATTTAATGTTTTAGTAGAGGAAGCAGGCTGTGCTAAATCTGAGGCGTCTACTAATTTTAAATTAATTTTAGGAAGGCAGCTGTACTGCTAAACTCTGCTGCAGATAATTAGTAAGTTAAATGGGGACCTGCAATTTTCATTAAAATCATTTGTGTTCATTTGTTAGCAACTAGTGTATAAAAACTGTTATGGTACTCTCCTGAATTTAAACTGTTAAGTTGTGTTCTCTGGTGTTTTTATGTTTAACCCGCACTTCTGTCTTTAACTATCTTTCTTTCCATACTACAGTCATTCTTCCACCTCTTCCACTTACTCCTTTTTACTCTCTTTGCTTAAAACCAATTTCTGCACCTCTATCTTACTGCTTTTGCTCCACTAGCTTTTCATAGAAACCATTTCTGCTCCTCCAGTTTACAGCATCTGCTCTACTCTCTTGCTCGAATTCAGTTCTGCTCCACCACCCTCATTAAAAAAAAACCTTCATTCAAACACATTGGCTTATTTTGCTTGAAATTAGATCTGCTCCTCCCCCATTCAGACAAACCTTAGCTTCGTTTCAGCTCTCTCTTCCCAATTCATCATACTATTTGATTCTTCTCACTGTGCCACTTTTGGAGGTATGCCGTTTCTCCTAATCCTTCCTCCCACACTTCTACTATTTGTGACCCTCCCCTCCCATTCTGACTACCTCTCAGCTTTAAAAGTGGGTACACTAACCTTTTATCTCTCCCTCTCCCCACAGGCTCCTGCTGTTCCTCAAGTCCCTGACTGAAAAACTGTTTCCCTCCCAAGCTTACAGCCACAGGACCAGCCACTGCAATTCAAGGTATGCCTGCTGCACTGATCAGTTTGCATTTAAAGGTTGGTGACTTTTCTGGAACTGTACCGATATGGCACAGCTTTTCTGCAGCCAGAACTCTCCATGGACTTTACTAAATCTGTTGCAGTTTCTAAAGTTAATTTAATGTTTTAACAGAGGACGCAGGCTGCGATAAATCTGAGGCAGTAACTCATTTAAATTTAATTTCAGGAAGGCAGCTGTGGCACTGAACTCTGCTGCAGATAATTATTAAGTTAATCGAGGAAGCTGCTTCCCGACGTTGATGACCGGTGTCTCCCCACCCATCCCCCACTATGCCCACCCTTGGTTGTGCTTAGTTATGTAGGCAAGGCTATCCAAGGGTGTGTGATGTTTTTCTAGCTCCCCAATTTCCCATTGGCTCCTTATACCAAAACGCCAATAGGTGGCCCTCAAACTCTAGCTGATCAACTTCTTGCAAAACCTTTGCACATACAGGCAGAACAAAATAAGAACATAATTAAGAGACAATTAATCTGGTAATAGGTGGCCCAAGACTTACAGATATTTTTTTCCTCTACCTTTATTATCTTTTTTCAACCAACACAATCTCTCTCCTGACTCATCAACTGGGCAGTCAATGCTCATTAGGTTTATTGGAACTATTGTTTAGCTCCACAGTGTCTACCCTGACTCTGATAAACCATTTCAGCAGTACCTATTGTAAACTGACTCTTGTTAGTACAATCTCTGTAGCACCTCTTGTGAGCTTTAGAGACCTGCCAGACTGCCTTTACTTGAATACACACTCAATTAAGCCACGGGCTACCTTTCTAATAATTCAAATTCTCTTAATTTGCCTGACTTCTACAGCTGAACATTTTCTTTTTCACTCTCTATCCTGAACACCCCCCCCCTTCCCAATCATGCAATACACTGGATATCCCGTTGCCCTACTATATAGTATCTCATTCATTCTTTCAGATCATTTGGTGGCACTAGGAACTACTGCTACTCCCTCTGGTCTTGTATCTCTGCTTCCTATAATGGAATACCTCAGACCTCTACAATGTCTCCTGCCCATTCCATTTCTCTCGAAGAAAGATACCAATTTGCTTGGGTCATGGTATGCTTGAAACTTCTCTCTGCTTACTCCCAGGCATACACTCACTAAATTACTACCCTTATTCCTGCTGCTTATTCTAGCCGGTGATGTTGAGCTGAACCCAGGACCCACTGGACCACAATCTCTCCCTTCACTCCATTTGTCCACATCCACCCCTCCATCAAGGGCCTGAAGATAGCCCACTTAAATGTCCAATGTACGTGCCCTAAAATGGCTGAGGTAGAGGCCTGGGTTACACTCCACAACCCTGACATACTGAGTATTACTGAAACTTGGC
This sequence comes from Neoceratodus forsteri, assembly GCA_016271365.2. Classification (NCBI taxonomy): domain Eukaryota; kingdom Metazoa; phylum Chordata; order Ceratodontiformes; family Ceratodontidae; genus Neoceratodus; species Neoceratodus forsteri. The sequence goes on along the minus strand of CM057455.1, from coordinate 1,545,616,714 downwards.
TTAAAACTAGTGTCCAACTGCACAAATTTGCTCTGGATGGCTAATGTTGCTTCAGGAGGGACAGGTTGGGTAAAAGGGGGTGGCATTCTCATTTATGTTAAGTCTAGCATTACAGTTTCTGAAGCTGCTAATCCCTCCTCAGTCTCTACCTTAGCAGAATGTGTCTTCCTTAACTTAATCCTGGGTAATGTCAAAAGACTTCTCATAGCATGTGTCTACCTTCCCCCTAAAGATGCTAACAACATCTTCCCTTTCTTATAGCATCCCTTTCTGACCTTCCTGGCCATGATCTCATACTCTGCGGAGGTTTCAACAACGACTGATTGAACTAAAATAAAAACAGAGCTCATTCGACGGTAGCTGACTCCAACTTTACACAACATATCTCCGAACCCACTAGTTTGAATTCAAAGTCAGGTAACCACTCTTTACTAGAGTTTCCAATTGCCCTAATAGGGTGCATTCTGTTAATATACTTTGTGACTGCATTACTGATCGCTCTCCAAGTCTCTGCTTATGGAATAACAAATGCCGAACCCTCCACCCAAAATTACAGAATCTAGAAACATGTCATTCTTTGAAATATCAGCATTTCTGTCATCTTTCTCTACTGCTGATTGGGGCCCTATTAAAGCTCTGTCAGGTATCAACCAGGCTTTAGACTACTTTATTAATACACTGCAAGCTATAATAAATCAACATGCTCCCCTAACAAAAAAGACGTCCAAAGGTTTGACATCTCCTTGGCTAAGCAAGGATCTGAGGCATCTTATGTTATATCGAGATTCTGCCTGGAAAAACTTTATGAAAAGTGGCAGCCCCTTCAATTGTCAGACCTTCAGGCAACTTCTTAACTTATGTAAGAATAAGCTTTGCAGTGCCAATTGCAAGTATTATATTTCCCTTCAGACTGAATGCCTCAGTAACGCTAAGACTTTCTGAAAGCAGGAAAACACTTTAATTAAAGGTAAGTCTCTGGTCTCCCCCAGCTCCATACTAGCTGGTGGTACCACACTATCTGACTCACTTTCCATTGCAAATGGTTTAAACCGTCTCTTCACTGATCTTGCTAGCTATACCTCTATTAATTTTGACCCCTCCACTCTCTCTCACAGGCAGCTTCCTTTTTGACCTGAATTTCACCTCAAATTAGCTACATGCAAATAAGTATTGCAGCTATTATTAAAGTTAAAGGAAGATAGTTCCCCAGGTTTTGACTCCTTAGAACCTTGCTTTCTAAAACTGGGTGCTTCAGCCCCTGCTGTTCTTATTCACAATCTGACAAATAAGTCCCTTTCTGCCAGAAGGGTGCCTGTAAAATGGAAAGTAGCCCTAGTCATTCCACTGCACAAGGGAGGCACATAGACAGTTGAAAACTTCAGACCTATATTAATTCTCTGCCCATTAGTGAAGCTACAAGAATTACTTATTTTCAATCAACTTCAGTTTTACTTGGAATGTCATCTCCTCCAATCTAACTATCAACATGGCTTCAGAAAGAATCATAGCACGCTCACTGTCCTCACCAAGATATTCTCAAATACCCTTGGCTCACTCAACAAAGGGCTTTATACTGGGGTCATATTTGAAGATCTAACGCCTTTGATTTGGTAAACCGTAACCTTCTGTTACACACAAAATTCATTTTTTGAGTTTGGACCAGCTATCACTCTCTTGGTTCCAGAATTACCTATCTGGCCATTCCCAAGGAGTAAAATTGTCGGGGGCTGTCTCCTCATTTAATGCTATAACCTATGACGTAACCCAAGGGTCAATACTGGGGCCCCTTCTGTTCTCTCTGTTTATAAAAACTTACCCCTGAACTATGGCAGGTCCATGGTGCAACTTCATGCTGAAAATTATGTTTTTTTTTTGGTTTGTTTGTTTTTTTATATTATTTTTTGTTAGGTTTTTCTTGGGTTTTCTCCGCTTCCTTCTGAGCCCCTGCACATATCAACATGGAGGCGTGCACCCACACCTGAAGCCAGCTTGACTCCTTCCCCTGCCCTCCTGTATTGCCATACTCACCCACATTACCCACCAAGCCTCCACCCAGTGGGAACAGGACTACGGGAGGGTCAACAACCCACTCCTACCTCCCCCGGGAGAGGAGAGTGGCTTAACGGCTCACTCAATCCTGCCCCTCCCTTCCCCCATGCTGGCACCCCAGTGACCGAAGGTCAATCCCAAACCCAGGTCACTGGTGTAGTATGAGGTGTGGTGTCCAGTGCCTCAACCCACAGCGCCACTGGGCTGGCTTTGACAATGATGTTTTATAGTGGTCCTCTAGCGATACCCTATGGCTTAATCATAACCTGGAATCTGACTTCCATACACTTGAGAAATGGTTCCTTAAGAATCATTTAGTCCTTCATACCAAAAACAAATAGACAAACAAACAAAAAACAAATCAATGCTATTCTTCAACCCCTCTGGAAAAGTCACACCTCAAGGCTCACTTCACATTCAGTATACCACAGAGGATATCCTTGAATCAGTGCAATCATTCCAATACCTGGGTATCCTACTAGACCCCTCACTCTCTTTTGAGCAGCATGTAGCACAGACTACTAATAAAACTCAATCAGAAACTAGGATTGCTCTGCCACCATCATCCCCTTCTCTCTGATGCCTCCTGTCAAAAGATTGCCACCTCCTCCCCGTACTTTTCTATGGCTCCCCATATATTGTTCTCCACCAAGAAAACACAATCTCAGCTGAGAATGCTTTACTACAGGATGCGATAATTTGATCTTGGAGTCAACTCGCTCTGGCACCACTGTGAGCTTTTAGCATCACTAGGTTTGCCTGACTAGTTCTCCTCCCTCTCTTTTATCTAAAGACTTACCTTCCTCTTCTCTCCTTCCTGCCTGAATGACCTACTGACATGTAAACCTTCTCCAGGTTTACTCAGGTCATCCTTGGCCCCTCTGCATAACACTCCTTATCCATGACTAGCACTAGGCAAGTTATCATTTGCCTGCTCTGCACCCATCACTTGGAATTCACTCACCTTGATTTGTGCACCTTAACTTTGGCCCATTTGACAAAATTGCATGAAATTCTACATGCGCAGTCAGTGTGCCATGTTGTTAGAATTTGTCAAGTCTTGTGATGGTCACTTTACTAGACAAGGGGATTGCAGATTGTACTCTGCTGGAATCTATTATCTTGCTTCCCAAACCAGGTAAATCGAGAGGATATATGTCAAATTATAGACCTATCTCTGTAATCAATGTAGACATGAAAATAATAGTGAAGATGCTAGCTTCCAGGATCAGAGTGGTTTGGGACACTTTTTATCCCCTGAACAAGCGGGATTTATGCCCACAAGATCTGCATCAGACAATTTAAGAAAACTGTCTCAAGTTTTCTCTGCATCCAGGGAGGCCCGAGCCCCAGTGGTCTTGGTCTTCCTGGATGTGGAGAAGGCCTTTGATAGTGAATATTCCTTTTTTGTTTGAAACCTTGCAAAAATCCAGCTTTCCCACTAAATTTATTGATTGGTTACAGATTTTATACTCTTGCCCCTCAGCTAGGCTTTTCATAAATGGGCTCCTTTCATCCCCTATTCAACTTTACTTTGGTGCCAGACAAGGTTGTCCCCTTTCTCCAATCTTGTTTAATTTTTATTTAGAATCACTATTTTATTTTCTCAACAACAATCCACTTATTACTGGGGTCAAAGTTAATACCCATGTATCGACTTTATCAGCTTTTGCAGATGATATCTTGCTGCATGTGCTTTACCCAGAAACTGCCATTCTAGCCATATTAGATACTGTGCAGACGTTTAGCAGGTTCTAATTATAAAATTAATCCAGCTAAAACCTCAATTCTACAACCTAATAAACTAGCTTCTAAAGAAACCATAATAAAATGTGGCTTTTCCTGGTCTTCTGATCAATTAAGATATCTGGGACTTATTCTGGCACAAGATCAGAAATGAATATTAGCATTAAACTTCTCAGACTTATTATCATCTATTAGATCAGACCTTACTAGATGGTCAAAACTTTCCTTTTCCCTGCTTGGCCGATAAGCATTATTAAAATAAATGTTTTTCCTAGAATGTTTTATCATTTAAATAATCTTAATATTTTAATACCAGTATCCTGGTTCAAAAACCTTCACTCATTAGTTATCAAATTCATATGGCCCAATAAGTCCCAGATAATAGCATTCAACAAACTTACCCTTAATTAATACAATGGAGGTTCTGATATACCTGATTTTTATTTTTATTATTTAGTTAGTCAGCTACATACATTCACTAGATAGTTCTCTACAAATAAGCATTTAAACATGTGTCGTCCAACTTGAGTTAAGATAGAAAGAGACTTGCTTCAACAAAATAACATTTTACCTGAAGCATGTCCATACCTCTTATCTAAGAGAATGCCCTCTAGCCTTAAAAATACTCTGACTGGGATTTCTATTAGCTGTTTTAATACACTTTGTAATATGTTTCAGCTATCCCTTTTGAGAGACAGTAACCAGCCATTACTATACAATTACAGCTTGTGCTTAAGGAGAAAACCACTTGACAAAACATGGTTTCCCCTATTAAAAAATTATCAAATTAAAGATTTACTAAGGAATGGTCATTTATTAACCTCTGAATCCTTAAGGGAAAAGTTTTGTCTAGGAAGAGACTACTATCAGAAGCTATTTATTTTAAAGCTTGTCCTTACATCCCATTTTGGAACTCCACCTTGGTTAGGAAACCACAATCAGTTACTTGAAGATATTCTGTCACTTTCTGGAAAGCCTCATGCCACTTCTAAATTGTATCAATATTTTCTCAGGTTCAAATTGAGGAGAGTCTCACATATATCCAAGTACTGGTATGATAAACAGCCATGTTCAAACACGAAATGGGAGACATTATGGAGAGATTTACATAGGTATATTCTTAACAATAAACTAAAGTTAATTCAAATTAAAATACTTCATAATGCCTACTATTCTCAATTTAAGTTATTTAAATATGATCTCCTACCAACATCGGTGTGTTTTAAATATGGATTGATGACAGGCTGTCTATCTCACATTTTCTGGGAGTGCCCCTTTGCTGCCTTATTTTGGGATGTTCTTAAGGAGTCAATAGGATATAAACTTGGCTTGACAAAATACTTTACCTTACAGATTTGTTTGGTGGGGGAACTTATTGGGCATAACCTCTATGGTCCACAAGTCTAATATATCTATGATTGCTTTATCTGCAAAATAAGTTATTTTGACTCATTGTAAAGACCATCAATCCCCATCTTTATTGGAATGGATGCCAGAAATACTCTGCAACCTAAGAGCAGAATGCTTTATTGCAAGTATGAAGTATAACCTAGAGAGTTTTACCTTTAAATGGGGAAATCTGTTAGAGGCGGTCATCAATCTTTGATAGTTCTGGCTCTTATGTATTTATATATCTCTTTATCTGTATTTATATGTACTCATGCTTAATTGTCTATGTAAATCTTCTTGTTATATTTGAGCATGTGATTATTTTGCATTGCTTGCTCTATTGTTAAAAGTTTTAATCTCTCAGTTCATAGTAATATTAGATCTTAACAGGGATGCTACATAGGAGGCTCAGTCTTGTTTTAATTGAGTGGGGCATTGGGAGGGAGGGGGATATAGGGGAATGCAAATTGATTTAAGACTTTGCTTGTTCATTGTTTTATCTAGTGTTAACTTACTATATCTCCACCTTCTTTATCTCAAGTGTGTTGTTATTGTTGTCTCTTTTATGGAAAATTTAATGAAGAGTATAGAATGGAAAAAAAAGGTTTGTGATGGCCACTTGTCCTGATTCTGAGACCCAGGAAGCATAAAAACATTTAAAAATGCATGTTTTAATGCTGGCTCATCAGAGAAGCAGTAGTGCTACCGCTCATGATGCCGGCAACCCAGGTTGGTGAAGGAGTCTAGATCATCCGGGCTGGCAGACAGGAGGACTGAGCATTCCAGAGGATGCTGTCCTCAATGGAGGGGGATGACAGTTCCTGGTACTATACTGCACTTGGGTGACCACAGGTGGTAGCATGCATAGGACAGAGTAATGGGGGAAGGAATGTCTGACAGCATCACACAACACATGCTTTAGTATGTGAGCTTGTGACACCCTAGGTAACAGGGGAAGGAAAAGTCCTGGGCAGTGCAACATGATAGACCTGACCCCCAGGCCCCACACCAGTGGCAGGGTGCTGTCCCAGGTGACACCAGATCCATGCTGTCAGCTAGTTAGAAGTGGGACCCACTGACACCTGCCATGGGGGTAAGCCATGGAAGAACACACCTGGGATAGCAGTAAGCCACTCAGGAGCCAGATGATGGGATTGATGGGTCAGACCAGAGCCATAGCATGTGCCAATGACCAAAAATAACATTAATATAAACAAAAAACATGTTTGGCCATTTTTATGTTTACGTGTAGACCAAGAATGGTTTTGAACTGTGATCCAGAATTTTCAGAGTACAATTGGTTCAGTCCAAGTAGATGCCTTTTGAATATTTCATGAAAAAATATTAATTAGTCTCTGAGTTACAGTGATAGCCATTGCCATTTTCAAAGCTTTTGCACCATGGCACCGGGCATCATGCTTGCAGTGTCTTTTTTTTTTGTTTCATTCTGATATCAGAACTTTTTGGACATAGAAGTTCCTGCAGTGGTCTGCAGATGTCACTGTTCAGCATTTATACTGCACATATGCTCCCCCAAGGTAACCACCACCTAGTACTTCTAGGGTTCTTATAGTATTACATATGTACTAGTTTATTTAGAATAGCTTACTTGTAGTCGGTACACCATGCATTGTAACCTGCATGCTCCACTGTGTCGTTGAAATTGCTTTGCTTTGTATGCATTTTTTGTATCTCACCTGTGTTGTTCCCCACTGTTTTTGCTCCACAGTATGTTGTCTCCCCCCCCCCGTGACGAGGTGCCTTTGTAAATGAGTCCTTGACTCAAAGGTTGTAAATCCGAATTGTGAATAAATAAATAAAAAAAAAATATGTCACCCTCAAGCATGGTCTGGGGACAGCGCTCCAAGTAAAAGGTGATCTAGGCCAATAAACATTGTAATGCACATTTTGTAACAGTGCATTGATGTATGAGGAGGGTGAGCCATTTGAAACACTCTGTGCCATTCCCAGCAGAATATCCATGGGGATGGAGGAGGTCTACCGCAAACACTCCATGCCATTCCCAACTGAATACGAATAATTCAGAAGACCAGGTGATACAGCTTCAACTGAGGAGAGAATCACTTAGAATCACTTAGAATGTGAGGAGCTAATAAGGCCGTAGCCCATAATCAGCTCCTTTATGACAAAATGAAGTAATTTAATTTGCCACCTGTACTTATGTATTTGTCTAAACTGTTTTTGAAGGAATTTGCATTTATACTTGTTATTACATATTCAGGCAGTCTATTCCATAGGTTTGCTGCTCGTTGAGTAAAACATATTTTCTTTTTTGGGGGGTTATAATAATTAAGTCTCACCTGCAGTGGATGGCCCCTAGTGGTTATGTCATCATTTTTATATTCAATGTTTAATTCTGTCATTAAAAATGGATCATTCATTATATGATAGAAGAGGAACATGTCACCCCTTTGTCTTCTTAGTTCCAAGCTCTATAGGCCAAGGTTATTTAATCACTCGTTATATAGAGAATAAAGGATGGAGGAGTGTGTGTTATGAGAATTTAATGCACACCCAAGGTGTGGGATGCTACATAAACCCTGAGGGCGAAGCCTGAGGGGTTTATCAAAGCATCCCACACTGAGGTGCTCGTAGAATTCTCATAGGATACACACGTCCCCATTTTTTATTTTATATAATTTGCTGGAGAACAATGTTTTCCAACCCTAGTGCTGTGATCACACACACACACACACACTCACTCTCTCTCTCTCTCTCTCCACACATACACACACACACACACACACATATATACACTTTGAAAACAAGAAATCCCCATGGTAGCTTTACTGTAGTTCTCTGGGGCACCAAATGCAGCAGCTTCCTTTCTCTCCCCCCCCAGCTCCCACTCTAAATTCCCCAGCTGAGCTGTGCAGCAATCTCCAGTCCCTCTCCCTCTTGCCCCACATCACCCTCCAGCTCACTGTACTCTCAGATTAAAAAAAAAATATTTTTTAAATGTAACAGCTAAAACCGCGATTGCGATTATGCTCGCGCTTACCTGTGTCAGCCACAGACTCATTCCCACCAATGGTGTGTGTCACGTAAAGCTAGCAAACTGCAGGATCAACCAGATACTTTGAAAAAATATTATGGTACTATTTAAAGTAGGAACAACAAAATAAATAAAAAGAACGATTAGGTGAAGATGTAACCGTGGTGGCTCCTCGCTAACTAAGATACAGAGCCGCCATGTATTCAGAACTGTTTAGCCTGGCCACACAGAAAATAGGAGCCAATGAGGGAGTGTGTGAATGCTGTAATAACCAACTGGTTATTACGGCAAATATCAACTCTGTGATCCAATTGAAAAAATTGATCACCAGTAATTATATGGTAATTCTTTCTGATTTTCTATTGTTCATGTGAATCTTTGTTGCACTTTCTCTAGTTTATTTATCTCACTCCTAGTGTGTGGGTTCCAAAACTGGCTTCCATAATCTAGATTCATCTAATGTAGGATAAATACAAAGGCATTAAAACTTCTGAGGTCCTGCTTTTGATATACCTGCATCCCTCTCAACCTTTTGTCACTGAAATGAAGGCCACAGTCACTGACGTACAATGAGGTGATCAACCTCATCTCACTGAGTAGCAGGGGCCCTTTGAAATGCTCTGTGACATTCCCAATGTGTGTGTGTGTGGGGGAAGGGAGCTGAAGATAGAGAAGCCCTTGGAAACACTCTGTGTCATTCTCATCTGAGTAGATGGTACCCTTGGAAACACTCTGCCACATTCCCAGCTGAGTAGAGGGTGCCCTTGGAAACACTCTGTCACATTCTCAGCTGAAGAGAGGGGGCTCTTGGGAACACTCTGTGACACTTCCACCTGAATACTTAACAAATCAGCATGCCAGCATTTTCACTGGTGGGGGGGGGGGACTTTGAAACAGTCTATCACATTACCATCTGAATACTTAATGAATCAGCATGCCAAGAAATGCAACTTTCGATAACTAGAGGGGGCCCTTGAAAACACTGTCACATCCCCATCTGAATATCATATGAGAGACCAATTATGTGGCTTGTTATCACCTGCCAGAATAAAAACAAGACAGATGTAGTACATTATATAAATATTTATTTATATAAAACAAGGTTAAACTTTATCCTATCAACAGACAGACAAATGACTGCAGACTTCGTCTTCCCCATCCACCAACACCATCCCATGCAGAGGACCACAATACCACTGAAACAAGAAGAACACAGATAACAGTCATGATCAGCCTGCCCACGAAAGTTTGTAGATGTATACATCTGGTACACAGAGCCCCTCACTGTGAACATACTCTTGATGGCTCCTTCAGTGCTCACAACTTTTCACATCATCCTTATTGTGGGCATCCCAGCAACTCACTGTCCAGGACAGGAAGTCCAGAATATAAGTTTGCCTTGGCCACCGGAGCCTCTGTGCCATGACCACAGATGTGGCCCCCTTAGGTTGCTCCCACCTTTCCAGGGCTCTCTGTCCTGGATGTCCATGGAAATTCTGTGGGGACATAAAGATGAAGACATCACTGAAAATGCACACACACACACAAACAGATAAAGCATTCACCAGCAACCTGGGAGAGGTATGTGCTGTATATACCTCTGCAGGCTCATTCAGCAGCCAGATCACACCCCCCTTGGGAGTCCTGATGTGTGGAGAGGGACACCCTCCACAACTTTCTGGGGTATACCCCAGGCTTTCCTACACTCTCCACTGACACAACATTCACTCACATAGCCATTTTGATGCAACATACAGTACTTGATCAGATTGAGACAGCACGTTTAATGTCAAAGATCACAGTTTTAATAGCAGAAATTAGGACACTTACTGCATTTTTAAATGAGACTGCACCCCCACAGACAAGATTAGCAAACCTGAAGTCATACCTCAGGATACTGCCCATGTAGGTGTTAGAACCTGACACTGCAACACAACCTGGGTTACTATTCAGTAGGTCTTCTGCTCAGAGAAATGAACTGTTTTGATATTAGTTAGTTTGATATTGTTTTGATATTATACACTACGTGTGGACTCAAATCCAAATGTAAAAAAAAAGGTATCTCCCCATATCCAGCACAGTACTGTACTGTATGCATGATAAAATTTAGAACCAGGATGTTGGATAAAAGGTACCCTGTACTTGTCCATATTTACCCCCTTTATGAATTTCTGATTTTCGGCCAGAATACACTGTACAGCACCGTCTCTGTGTGAGCAGCACATTTTACTTAATGATTCAGTGGGCCAGGGGATACAGCTTTGATGGGGAGGCACTTTGAAACATTCTGTGACATTTCAAATGGAATACTGGGGGAAGGGTGTCCTGTAAAACACTCTGTGCCCAACTGAATGCATAATGACTCATAAGGTCAGGAGATGCAGCTTTGACTGAAATCAGGAACATTTTTCACAGGGCTCTAATGTATATATACAGTATAACTGAATCTAAGGTGCTGGAAACACATTGCAAAAGTCATTTGAAGGCAGGAGAAATAGTTTGTTCTTTAACCTTTAGGTTGCCGACAGAATTAGAATGTATAGGAATTTTGGACTGATATATCAGTCCGCGGCCCTGTAAGGGTTAATGCTGATGATTTTAGGGACACGGACATATTTCTTGGTGTACTTTTTCCTTCAGTCTGTTGCCTTCTTCATAATGAAAACTACAACTTTGGTTTTCCCCACCCCCTCAGACAGGATTAGCAAACTTGATATCACACCTCAGAAAGCTACCCTGCTAGGAGATGGAGCATGATACCGCAACACAACCTGGGATACTGTTCAGTAGTTTCTCAGACTCTTTGACAACCATCCCTCACAGCTGTGATTAACAAACCTGAGATCATGCCACAGAATGCCAAAGGCTAAGTGTTATATCCTGACACAGCAAAGATGTGGGATACAAAAAACAGCAAAACACTTACTGCTGGAAAAACAATGTTAAATTTTATTATTATTTTTACATTGCAGTGGCACAAACTTTGGCATCACTTTATCCATGTGATCAATACATCTATTAGTCTTCAACTCTTAGCACTTTCTTCCAAAAGTGCCTTATGCCCCATATTAGCTGAGCATGGCTCCTTGGCATAACACACCTCCAAATGTAGTGCTTCATCTAATGCCATGCCATCTCTATTGGGTTCAGGTCTGATGATTTGGGTTGCATCCTGACTTAATTCACTCCCTTGTCCTTTATGTACACCCCAGACTCTACATGCTTTGGAGAAAGAACACGTGTAAGTAAACATGTAGAATACTGTGCTGTATATCCCCACCATGAATGCAGAGAAACTATCAGTGTCATTTGCCAGTATTGACCCTTTGAAAAGCCAATGCCCATCTATAAACACTTGCTCAACAAAGGGCACTAGTGTATTGGACACTATCTCCTATCTGAAGAAATCAACCTTCAGGGTGCCAGTAGTATCTCCCCTAGCCCACCATGCAAGACAGCACCCCAGACATGTATTTTCAGAGGGGGGGCTGAAGTTTCAGCAGAAGGAATCATTTTTCCATAAACCTATGGGGCAAAAATATTGCATTGCTATAGTGTTCTAATCAGTAAAAATAATGTTATAAAATTGTTCATTTTCTTCCACCTACACCTTAACCTGTTCCAGCTGCTTATGCTTGTTGGCTTCACGAATGAGAGGGCATATACTGCTGGGGAAAAGGGCTATCAGTATCTTGATCTTTTTAGGTTCAGTACATCACCTGCAGTACATACGGTACAATACATAGATTCTTCACAGCGGTCACTACATTAGCAACACACGAAGAACTTATAGAAATATGCACACTTTAAAATGCTTTTATGACATACACTACCCAGAGAAATTGATTACATATGTACATGCAGTAACAAACATGAAATTGAAACACATTAAAAGCACTGGAACAAAAATGGAACAACTGGTTGCTGTAGAAAGCAATTCAATTATGAAAAAGTGTGTGGAAATCAGTATCCCAAGGCAGATATGCAGCTGACTGTGCATCATGCCAAATAATGTAGAATGCAGTAAGTAAGTGTAAGACAACTTATATTGCAATAGAACCCTGTGAGAGTACAGAAAGTACATATATTGTAACATGTCATAGCATGCTAAATACAATATTACAGTTGCCAGACAACTGTTAATGACATACACTATGAGAGGAGTAAACAATGTGGCACAATGATAAATCACTATGCAGGAGCAGGTATTGAGGGTTAAACAGAGATGCACTTGTGACCACTAGAGATGTTTGAAGTTAGGAAAAATCTGTTCTGCAAAAACTTCTACATTGTGGTGCCCCCCCAGAAAAAAACTATGCAAAATGCAAAGTTTGACAACTGCAAAGGCTGAGTTTCAACTCCCTCAGCTGAACATAAGAAGTTCGCCACCAGAGTTCAGACTCCACATTTTGAGGATTTTCTATGTGAGGCTAATGCTGCCCCCTATCAGTACCCCCACTGGTGTGTATGATCCCCAATTCTCCCCATGGGAGGAGGAGTGACTGACATTACTGCATGCTACACTTGCTATGGAGAAGCAGGAGCAGCAGAACAGCCTGAATGCACTACTTCAATTTTACAAAGGCATGCCACCATTGACTTAATGCTTGATACTCGGTATAATTGTTCCAATACCAGGAGGTCAAGCAGTTTTACTGGACCATCTTATGAGACAAGAACTGGTCTTGCTTTTTTCTGCCACTGTCTTTTTTTCTCCACAGAGCCAGGAGTCTTCAGGTGGCAGACCAGCCCACTCTGCAGAGAATTAACGGAGCAGCCCGCAGGGGAGGGGATGGTCCACAGAAAATTCCAACACCATAGCAAACTGCCAAATGTGTTGAAAGTGAGAAAACATTGAAGGGCATTCCATGTAAAACCCCTAAGTGGAGAAACTATCAACTGAAATTCAGCGATGAACATTAGAAAGCAGAATGCAGAATACTGAGGATATTCCCCCCTTGTTCCTCCTCTGACTTTCAAGCTGATACTACCAGGAACTATTGATTGTGTTTTCAGGAGGAAATTTAACCTATAAACCTTTTTAAATCTGTTGTCATATGTCTATTCTTTTTTCTTTAATTTATGTGAACGTTTTAAAAAAATCTTATTTTTTAATTTTATATCTTTACAAGACCCCTTCCGACATTGGTCCTTATGTTCTTAAGATATTATCATTATAGCCGATTATAGTTATTTATTAATATTGACAACTTTGTATTTTTATTCTTTACTTAGGAAAGAGTTTGTTGGATTTTTCTCGGTATCACATCATTTCAGCGATGCTAATATAGTGAGTACAATTGGACAACTATACTAGCACTCATACTAGTGCAGCGAATGAGTTTGTGACCACATTTTAAAAGAGGCTACGTGAGAAATACAGCACCTGTGCAATATGAACAATGGTGCAACAACTGTACAAGGGGGAAGCAGCTCAAGAAAGCTTACATATGGGTGACTGTAATATCAGTTCACTACAGAGAATGAAATGCACTTACCTGCAGTGTAAATAGCCTACCCCTACAATCCAGGTGTGATGTGGTGTTGGCCCAGGTTATTTATTTAATTGATTAGCCACATTCCAGCGAGCCCAATGCTCAAACCAAGAAATTGATAATCTGACCAACCTGCCAGCAGCAATATAATGCTCGTGTGGCATTCTCGAGGGCAGAATTGCTATTTCTCCCATTGAACTACCACAGAAAGAGCTCCTGATGATGCATCAGTACGTGTGAAACTGGTAGAGGGTTAGCCAGTCGGTAGTTGCCAGCTGGCGTCCTTCGCATTTTTAAATAATCTGATTATACCGTGACCTTGGAGTTGTGCTGGCAATTGCTTTTCTCACCTTAGTTCCTTTTTTCCTTGCACACTCCTATCAGCTTGAACTGCTTTTAGTTTCTTAGCAGCTTTGTTGTTAACCCATGTGTGAATATTTTTGGGCTTTTGTAGCAAGTGCTAAGCTTATATCTTTAGAGCACTTCTCCAGCTAAGATTGTTACTGCTCCATCGAGCTGATTCATGGCCTACCCTTGAAATTGCAGTACTTTAAAACCTCAACTGAACAGCAACTGAATTAGAAACCATTTTATTTCTGAAACTGCAGTAAGTGCTTCCATCTTATCAAGTGCTGATCTATCATTTTTTACCAGACTTTTGCATCTTAGTATTTGATACCTCCTTTAGGTTTGTGTATTGTAATATATGGATAGTTAAAATGATACCATCAAAAAGCATATGAAACATTTCCGGTAATACACCGGAGCCAAAGTGATAATCCTATCATTTGTAGGTGATGATAGTATCGTTCGAGACCATAATACTATCGTTTGGAGCTCTGAACGATACTATTATCACAAAATCTAAACAACACAAGCTCAAGCTGTCCCACAACATTCAGTGGTTGCTATGCTCCCCCCAGCTGTCAATCTGGCAGCAGCGTCCAGACATTTCAAATCATGGCTCATGACTGGCCTCTTTCTGTCTGTGGGCGGGTGGAACATTTTAAATAACATGGCGGCCATCCCTCACTTAGCAAGAGAGTATCTTGTCTTCACTGTTTCTGCGATATTGTTTTCTTTTAAATAAAGGCATTTTATCTTGGCTCCTGCCTTCTCTAAACATGAAAACAGCAAAAAGGTAGGGATCCCCACAATTTAGATGCACTCAAGTACAGAGACAGACCACAGGGGACGGGGGCAGTTCTTTGACACTCACTGAGCGAGTCCTCAGTGCAATGGCAGACATGCAGTGAGCAAGTCCTCAAAGCAGCAGTAGACCATCCTCACAATATGCCATGAACAAAGAGTTGCAGTAGTTCAAAATCAGATCCCTATATTACAAAAAATAAAAAATAGGTGAGAGCATATTACTTGGGAGTAATACCATCTCGAAGTTCTGGGGACAAGGGAACATCTTGATGGTATTACTCCCTTGTAATACATGCTTATCTATCTATTATTCTATTTATAACTTATAGTTAGCATGAAATTCTTCGCATGCTCACTTTATATCACAATATATTTATATTTGCTTAGTGTTTTCTAGCACTACTAAAACATAATCATAGTTTTATCAAAGACAGGTTCCAGTCACGGCACTCACCCCTTAGGCAAATAAAGTACTGCAAAAGGGAAAACCAGATTACTGTATACAAAAGTCCATTTATATACCACTTGCTGTGCAGATGTACATCTTTGAAAAGGTCTCGCCGTAGGTGAAACATCAGAGCTTTGGTTGTGTTCCTCTGTAGGCCATTGTGGTCCTTCCATATGTCCATCTGCATAGCAAGTGGTAAATAAATGAACTTTTGTATCCAGTAATCTGGTTGTCCGACCCTGTGCTATTGCCCTAAGTCCTTAACTGGAAGCGATATCTTTGTTTGATATGATCACTGAGCACCCCCAAACCTCCTAGAGCACTCTGTTGTTGCCTTTTATCATAGTTTTATCCTTCACTTGTTAAGTTAAGGTGATATTGATTTTGCCAGTAATTTAATTTGAACTATCACGCTTGTTCATAATTTACTTTTTCCTTGATTTCTCTGAGGCCCTTTATACACCATAGGAGGCACCTGAAAAAGCAATTAGTATTTACTGATTTTATAGCAATGTAATTCATCAGGTATATTCCCATTTTGCCTCCCCCCCCAACACTTTCCTACTGTACCTTATTTTCTTTTTTCTCCTCTCTCATTACAAGGCACTATCGGTTATTGCCTCCATTGAGGATACCTGAACTTGCACTTCCACCAGTATTTTCTGCCTCCATGGAAACTTGAAATTCTGGTTTTGATTTCATGTCTCCTGACTTGAGAAGATTGAATCCTTCTGAGGGATCTACCTGTGACAAAATGATTACTTATGTGCACCTTCCTGGAATACTGCTTCAATGCTACCTGCAACTCCTGCCATGTGGAACGGTGAACTTGTGAACCCAGTAGCGCTTAGCTGCTCAGACTTCAGGTTATAATTTATACTATTACTCAGATACTATATTTCATACTCCATAGTTACCAGTATCTGGACTCATTAACAATAATGTCATGTTTACCTACTAAACTGATAGATTTAGGAGTAGTCTATGCTTAGATATGACCTTTTTTTCTATTCATTTTTGATTTACTCAAAACATATTGTGGCTTAACAGAGGGTTTGAATACTGATTTAAAATTAAGACAGTCCTTGCCTTTTTTAAATTTAAAGATTCCTCAGTCTACTTCAATAGGACGCTGCTGATTGCTTGTTGCTATTTATTTTATTCATATTTACATATATTTATATCTCTATTTATCTCTATTTATAGACATAAAAGTAGCTTTTTAATACTTCTGATTTTGTGACTTCACATAAGAACATCATGTTTACTAGAAGTGTGAAAGTGATACTTAAGTCCCCTGAAAAGGTAAAAATACAAATAGCTGCGTCTTCTTGGAACAATTTGATTATTACTACTTCTACTCCATTAGAAGCCTCTAAGGCTCCTTCTTACATAGGTGTTTTAAAGAAAGATTTAAAAAACAATTTTAGTCTTGGCAAGGAAAGCCCCTTGATAAAACAACCTCCCTCAATTAATGTATCATCTGCACCTAGTATGAAGAACAAAAGGGTAGAAAAGAATTCCTCTAAGAACATGAAAACATCAGTTATAGACATGGCTATGGTACGGGTTCTTACTTTTCCCAATTCTAAAAATGATTTATCTTGTGATAAAAAAAATTAGGAATAAGAACAAAAGCCAAAATTTATTAAGAACAAAAATGGGGAAAAAAGGAAAAAAGAAACATGGATATTGAAATGTCCAAAAATGAAATGATTATAGCATACTTTTCACCAATTTTAAATGAAAAGCAATCACTCTCTAACTTGAGTAAAGAAAGTTCAGACCAGGCAGATGAGGCAGTAAACTTAATAAATATCTCAGGCCCTGAATTTCAACAGGATCCAAAGGAGTCAAAAGAACAAGATACATGTTATACCAAATCACATTTCTTTAGTCTTTTGGATACAGACCATTCTAGCAACTTCACTGCAGAAGAAACACAAGAAGCAAAAAGGATTTCAGTTTTAGCTAGATCACCCAATACGATATTTCAAAATTTAGACAGGGAGGTGGAACAAACAGTGTCAGTGGCTCAGTAGGTAGCACACTCGCCTCTCAGGCCAGGAGATCAGACGACTGTGGGTTCAGTTCCCACATCTGGCATTTGGGTTACTATCCCAGTACTGACACTGTAGTGCAGCATGAAAGGGATGCTGCACTTCTAAGGTGCCGTCTTTCAGATGAGACATTAAACCGAGGTCCCATCTGCCTGGTAGTTCAGGTGGATGTTAAAGATCCCTTGGCACTTATCAAAAAAGAATAGGGGAAAGTTTTATCAGAACACAAAATTATACAACCATAAAAAAAAAAGCAACACAAGAAACAAAGTCCTTACAAAATGTAATATAAACAATAATGCAGAGAAAAAATAAGGTGGTAAAAAGAAAAATAACAAATAGAAAGATCACTTTAAAAATCATGTAACAGCAACATCTGAATCAGTGATCCAAGAGAGAGCAGTCCGAATTTCCATTAACACATCCTGATGTAGGGAGGAAGTTTCAGGTATATAAATGGACTGCAGATCCTTTACTATTTTATGTCCAAGGTCAAAAAATGTACAGTCCTTTTGCTGCAAAGTAAACAAACAATATGCCATCCAAATATTCCACTTAATCACTATAAACATAAGATTCAAAATATCCCTATGCCTGGTATTCCATTGTGAGGAAAATTCACCATACATAAGGTTTGAGTAGGATACATACTGAAACAATGGAACTTTCCATGTCAGAGCTAAAAAGGACTACCAAGCCTGAATAAAAGAGCAGTCCAGAAATAAATGAGAAATAGTCTCTGGAACCGCAATACACAAAGGCCTATAACAAAAGTGGTCCTGTAACTGCTAATGTTTATGATTATCTTTAATATTGATACGATCATGACCCGAAAGCCAATGAAAATCCCACATATGCACCAGAACTCTTTTACATCTCAGAAGGGGCAAAAGGGAAGAGAGATATTGGAGATGACATTTTTCAAAAGGCTGCTGCACATTACAAACAGTCATGAGTAAATTTTTATACAACAATTTATGAAAAGGAGGTAACACCATTTGGGTAGCAATTTTCCATTGTTTCAGATGCAGGAATACATGCTTCACATAATATGGTACTCCTATAGGCAGCCTAAGTACAGACAATGGATTACTCTCCCATAGATGAAATCAAGCAAGACAAGAGTCATAAAAGCAAGGTTCCCACTCCTTTTGAGCATTAATCAGTAATGGTCTCAGATTAGCAGTAAAAAAATGCTGGCAAAAAGCAAAAGAGGATTTACCATAAGTAAACTGCCTTCAGTGATGGGCAGATATGTAACATTTCATTTAATAGGGTTCAATCTGCTTCCCCAAAAGGCCTGAAAAAAAGTCCTAAAACACATGTTTCCAAAACTTTCAGAATAGGATAAACATAACTTAAATATAAGAAAGTCAGTATCAAATAAGATTTTATCATAAAAACACGCTTCTTCTTCCCCATTCGACCCTTATTCCAGTGAGCTACTTTGTCAGCACCATGTGTTAATTTTTCCTCCCAATTCACAACATCAGAATCAGGAACCCTGAACACTATACCTAATATTCTGAAAGGGCCCACAATTAAAGATAAAGGACCAATATGTCCTGAACGTATCTGAGAAAGACCCAAACTCTTAATTATGCTCTTCTCATAATTTAAAGCTGCACCTGAAAGCTTCCCAAAATCAGTACAAACAGCAAGAGAATGAGTCACAGAGGCTGCATTTGCCACCAAAAAAACACACATCATCAGCATATGCAATAGCTTTATATGGGGCTGTAAGGGTTGGACCAGAAATAGCCGTAATATGAGGGTGAAAGTTCAAACACCACAATAAAACATCAAGAAAAAAGACATAAAGAAGTGGGCTTAAAGGCCAGCCTTGATGAACACCTCTCCCAATAGGTATCAAAGGGCCTACCCAACCATTAACAATAGGAACAACAGTAGCCGTCCTGTATAAGGCACGGATCCACTGTACTATGCCTGAGGGCACATGTAGGAAAATGCAAAGCTTCCCATAGAAAATTATGTCTAACCGAATCAAAAGCTGCTCTTTGATCTACAGAAACAACATAACCAGAAACATCATTAGCAAATGAAAAGTAATTGCCTAAGCAAAATTAAGTGATCAGATATTTGCCTGTTGGGAATAGAACAGGATTGTGCTGGATGAATCACTACTTCAGCAATTAACAACAATCTTTTATTCAAGATTTTCATAAGTAACTTAAAATCAGTAGTACTCTCCCAAAAACTTATAAAGAGCATTTGGAAGACCATCTGATCCAGGGGATTTGTTAGTCAGTAAAGAATTAATAGCAAAGAGAAGTTCTTGTTCAGAAATGTTGGCACAGACCTGATCTAGACATGCCTGTGAGGGAACAGGAACATCAAGACCTGAAAATAGAAGAGTTAAATCACCAACAGCATAAGGAAGAGGTGAAAAAAGAGCCAAGGAATATTCAGTCACAAGTCTGCATATTTCAGGTTGAGTGCAATGAAGGCAGCCTTGCTGATCAGCAAGAACTGACATAGATTTCTGGGCTATTCTGTGAGAATTACTTTCAAATGGACAAAACATGAATTTCTTACCCAGTACCCCAAACTGATGTTGATGATACAAATGAAGAGACTGCCGAGAATGATAATGCAACATTTCAGCCTGTATATTATGTACCTGTTGAGAAAGATCCTGACCAGTCATAGCTGTTATAGTCAGCAAAGACTGCAACTGCACCCATAACTGTAAGTAGTGAAGATATCCCTGATTACTCTTTTTACGGCCATAACATTTCAAAAAGGCCACCATATGCTGTTTAGTATCTGCCCACCACTGCATAGGGTCATCATAGCAAATAAAAACAGATTTATGAGCTTGTAAAAATATCCAAAAGACTGTTTAAACTCTAAATTTTGTAACATGGAAGTATTAAACTTGCAAGTCCCAGGTCCTTTACGTAAGGGCACATGTAATCCCACACCAACAGAGACCAATTTGTGATCAGAAAAGGCCACAGACTACACCATAGTGGAAAAAATAGGAAGTGTTTGGGACAGGAAAACAAAATCAATACAAGTTGCTAATTTACCGTTCTGGAAGGTGGGAGTATGCTGTTTTGTGACAGTGAAGTACACATCACATAAACGTGCAGTACGCACCAACTTAAGCAATTCCTGAGAATCACAAAACAATTTTGGGGTTTTAGAAAAAAAGGCTTCTACCATGAATATTTAAACCACAATTAAAATCACCAGAAAAAATAATTTGGAGCGAAGAGTGTAAATAAGGTCTAACTAAAGTAAGCAACTCAATACAAGCAGTTTTCAATTGAGGGGCATAGATATTAATGACCCTGTAAGAAGAGGGCCCTACAACAAAATCTAAAGCCAGTACTCATCCTGGAGAAAAATCATGCAATTTAAGCAAATGAAAACCAGGCACAGTAAACAAAATACCCAAACCAGAGCACTTGTCCTGGCCAATAGTCCAAAACAAGGGCCCAAGTAGCTAATCTTTTTGTGCTTGGCATATCTCCATGGTCGTATGAAACCTAGTGTCTAGTAATAAAAATTACCAAATGGAAGTAAACGTAAAAAAGAGAAAGCCAACTGATGTTTTTGCAACCCATGACACTATTCACATTAATCATATGACAGAGGAAATATTGCATCATGATAAAAAGGAGATAGAGAACAGCAATTTAAGCTTTTTTCTTTCCTACTACTGTTTTTGCTTTTAATTTAACTTTGGCCTTACACTTTTGGGATACACAAGTACCAATCTGCAATTCAGAATCAGAAGTACCCTCAGGATGAGAGGAGGTAATGGAAGAGGAGTCAGACTGTCCATCTACATCATTTGAGATGTCTTGCAGAAGTTCGTATTGATTGGATACCGGGATAGGAGTGGATCTCAAAGATTTACTGTGTGGGGGGGGTTTAACCTGTGGAAGATTCCTGGAGGACTGTCTGCGAGTAGAGACAGCTGGAACCGTAGGGGGAGGCATATGATCAGTGGTTAAACAAGCATCCTAGACAGGGACAGGCACACTGTCAGACTCAAGATTCAGCTTAGTCTGTTCAGAAGAAACCACAGAGGGGGGAACCACAGAAAGGGAGGTAGTAGCAACCTCAACCCTTGAAGGTTCTACAGATTCAGGCTGAACAACAGGCTCATTTCTAGATTGGATTCGAGCTTTCTGTGCCTGAGTAATAATAAAATGCCGATCAACCCTGTCCTCATGATACTCTTGATTATAAGCAGCCCATTGACAATTTTGGAAGGTGTGCCCAACCTCTTCACAAAGGTTACATTTACATTAATTTAGACAGTGGGCCGCAACATACCCGGGGTCATCACAAACTTTGCATTTAACTTTGTCACAGACACTGCTAAGATGGGAGGGGTCCCCACACCTGTAGCAGGTCTTAGGTTGACCTGGGTAAAAGAGAACCCCCCCATCATGACCAATAAAAAAGGGGTTAGGTAGATGTACAGTACCAGATTCCACAGTATGTAACAAAACTTTAACCTTCCACCCCCCAGTCCAAATATTTTCAGTATCCAAGATAGCATCACGTTGACCAATGACAGTACAGCATTGTTTCAGCCAGTACAAAACATCAGACATGTCTACACCTTCAATATGAAATAAAATGGTTATGGTTCTATAAGCTGGCTTGGTCAGAGGAATAGCCATAAAAGGAGTCTATAAGGATGACCATTTCAATTCTTGGTATTTAGCCCAGAAATGGTCCAGACCATGAGAGGTCTGAAAGCTCACATCAAACATGGATTCACCAGAAATATGTATTAGAGCATAGATTTCATGGGAGAAAGATTTAAGAGAGTCTTTAAGAAGCTTGCATGCAACATAGACCCAATCTGGGGGTTCAGGCAGTCCTCCCACATAGGACAGGTGAATGGCATTATGTCGTTTTGCAGCTAATATGGGAAGCTTAAAAAGGGAAGAAAAAGTAGGACCTTGACCATCTCCTACAGGGCAGTGCAGCTGTGGTCCTGCCGTGGTAGGCTCAGGGAAAGGAGCTGAAGCAGAAGGCAGTGGCTTTGTAGGGAGTTGTAAAACAGGGTGCTGTGTCAATTTCAAGTCCTGAGTCAACAAGAAAGGATCTGAAATGGGCACAGTGCAGCATGCCACAGGCTGAAGTTCAGGGAAATCCTCAGGTCGGGGAGAGCTAATCAGGGAAGAGCCTGAGATCCAACACCCACCCACCGGTTACTGAACCCAGCCAGCTTCCGTCAAGGCAGTTTCAACAGACCAGGTAGGCAAATGAGAAAAAATAGCAGTATGTGAGGCAATAGAGTCTTTCACAGGCAAGTCAACAGTAGGCGTACTCATGGTAGAGGAATCAGTGACAGGAACATGAACTCCAGGCTGCTTCAGAGACAGAGCCTCAGTAGCATGCAAGTTCTCCTCCACCCTCTCACGCTGAACACAAACCTCCTTGGTAACAACGGTAGAGCTACTAGTGTGCAGCAGCTGAAGTTCTTGCTGCAGTGTCATTCTAGTGACTGCATATTTGTGCTATTCCATGGCTAATCTTCTGAGTAGCTCAGTCTCTGCCGGTGTAGTTTGTTCAGAAGCAGAGGAAGGAGAATCCTCCCCTTTACTCCAGTCAGAATCAATCAGTGCAGGGTCAACCTTCAAAAGCATTTCCACAGGTTCTAATACAGCAGCTGCCTGCTGCAAAGTAGATTCAGAAATCTCTTCATCATGTACTGTAGCGTTACCAATTTCAGCACTGGTCTCTAACAAGATAGAGGTGGGAGCCGAGACCAAACCACCCACCTCCATAGCTTCCTCCACAGCTACCTCAGCAGCGGCCGCCATCTTGGACAGGGATTCCCCCACTGAAGAGTAAGGGAATTTCCCTGGTGTCCTGGCCAAATTTCCCTCATTCACTAAAAATGCCACCGACAGATTAATCTGGTTCAAGGTTAGTTGGCATTCATCTGTATCCCCCTTCCCCAGGTTGTGCCTGAAAATAGGCAATATTTGTCTAGTGCACTTACCCAGTCAACAAAAACTAAATAAATAAAATAAAAATACAACTTGATGAAAAGTTTTTAGCACAATGCCCAGACACACTTTCAAAGTATACTATCAAGGCTCTAGCTCATCCCATTATGGCTAATATGGTTCTACTAGAAGTGTTCAATGAGATCAGAAATAGATTAGAAGCTTTAACAAAAACAGTCTCAATGCAATCAGACAGAATAGATGAATTAGTACAGTACAATAAAAGAACATTGAAGGATGAACCCAGTAAATTGTCATTCTCAGCAATAATAATTCTAGACTCTCCTGTAAAAAGGAGAAACAAGAAAAATAAAAAGAGGAAAAAAAAACCAAAAGGAGAGAGAGTCTAAAAAGAGAAAAAGCCATGATAGTGCAAAACAAATCTAAAAAAATCCAGAAAAAGAATTAAAACAACCTTCATTGAGAAAATGAACCACCAGAGTTCCTATAGCACCCAAAATAATAATTAATAAAGTCAATAAAGCTTCTCCAGCCCTATATAGGACTAGGAAGACTCCACATATTCAAGAAAATAACTTAAAAGGTAATTACTCAAGACATTCTCAAGAAACTTCAAACAAGATAGGAAAATTAGAATATTTAGGTACAACACCCCAAGATAATAATGAAAACAACAAACATTCCTTGGAAGAAGTTACAAGGACAAGAACTGAAAATATTATAACTCTCATCGGTGAAGAAGTAATCCTTAGAATTACTGGCATATTTCCAAAGGACTAAGAGACAAGGAAAACACTTCTAGAATGAATGCAGTACTTATTAAAAGCTGAATGTCAAATCCCTCAAGCTAGTCAGTCCATAAGAACAGTGTTAAGAGATAGATCGGAACCCAGGTTTCCAGTGTACATCATGGTAAACAATATGGATACTGCCAAACTTATTTGGCTTAAACAACAAAGAATAATGGAATTAGGCCTAGAACTACCTGCCCCAGTTACCTGGGCTACTGTTTGTGATCTCTTAGGGAATAACACAGACTCCTGTGGTATTTTGAATCAGGATACATTTTGCTCCTCTCTTAGAGAATCGCAATGGAATTTCAATTTCAAAAAGAAATTTCCTCAAACAGTGCCAAAAGTGTTATCTATCTTTGGAACTGAACATTTTCCAGAAGAATCAGAAGAGATGATAACCACCTTGGTACTGGCTTTATTAGAAAGCACTTGTAACTTAAAATTTAACAAAAAGGACATAAACTTTGTAGAAGGGGCTTGCACATCTACCAATGAGTGTCAAATTAACATTTCAATAAAGACAGATCAACTTTACCAAGACATTTTAGATAACTCCTGCAAGCTAGGCAAAGCAAATATTTTGGTGGTTGACTTCAATAATTTGAACTATGAAGTTTCAAGAAACAGTGAATTTAATTTGCAAGAATGACTAAATAACTTGCATACTTCATTCAACCTTAGCACTGCTCTGCATGACCCTGAAGTATTGGATTCAAACATATCAATATAGAATATTGCTGGATTATCTCATAACTTAGCTGACCCTAAATGGAATTCTTTCATTAATAAATTTGTCATATTAATGTTTCAAGAGACATGGGCATTAGAATTAGTCAATATTAATGGGTTCCAACCCATATTCTCCCCAGCAATCAAGGCCAATAAATTTGGTAGGCCAGAAGGTGGTTTAACAACTTATATCAAAATAAGCAAATAACTTAAATTATTACAGCCTCATATCGGTCAACAAAATTACATTTTACTAATAATAAAATGGTCACTAACAACCCTACTTTTAGCTAAGATCTATTTTTCTCTAAAATGCCAGGCCTCTCAAACCAATAATGTTTGGTCTGACTTATCAGCTGACATAGACGCCTTGCAAATTAAATTCCCTGAATGTGTGGTCCTGATTGCTGGAGATTTCAACTCCAGAATTGCAGATATGATAATCTGGAGATTCTGCAAGAGCATATGTACGGTACTTAGGAAATTTAGAAAGGTGCTTTAGTCTGGATTTTCAAATAAATTAAGCTGGTAGAAAGCTTATTCAATTAGTTGAAAAAACAATCTGCGTATTTTAAATGCCAGGTTGCGGGGGGATGAATCTGGTAAAATCACCTATTTTTCACCAAATGGTCAGAGTGTTATTGATTATGTGTTATGCACCCCTAAACACTACCATCTTTTCACCTAACCACATAGAAATATGTGTTCAGAAAGTGATCATGCATCAATGTGTCTTAGATTCAATCCCAAACAAGATGGCCTAGAAGATAATTTAGAACACAGTCCTCTTTCCTCCCTAGAGATACAGGTAGAGAGAAATTTATACTGATGGTGAAGACATGGGATGCAGCTGATAGGATCTTTCTTGACCCTTTTTCTGATCTGCACAAATTAGACCCAACCACTCACTTACCTTCTGAATTAGCACAGTTTCTTTCTCATCTTCAGGAGCTCATTAAAGAAATAATCTGCACTAAACAACACATCCCCAGTAGAAGTAGCAACTGGTTTGATTCCTCCTGTAGGAAAGCTAAGAAAAATCTAAGTAAAGAAATTGCCTTCACTAAGAAGGAGCCAACTAGATATAACTTTAAGAGAAAATGATATAAAAAGTATTTAAAACTTAAGAAAGATGAATTTAGACAACAATGGACAGAAATGTATAAAGTTATACAAAATAAGGATTAAGTTACATTTTGGAGAATAGTGGCGACAGGTATGGGTGAATATTCACCATCATTGGCAGTGTATATTCCTAAAAAAATTGGGTTCAATACTTTACTAGGTTTACTAGGTTTTTCAATGACATAAGGGGGCAGCATGGCCCATCGTTAGTGTCCCCCACTTCAGTGGGTGATTATACCAGCTTATAGTTTGAGTAATATGCCTCATCCAGGGCACATTTGAATTCTTCAAAAGAATTGATATCTGTGATATCTGTAGTTTCCTAAGGGAGTCTATTTCATATTTTAGTGTTCTAACCATGTTAAAGTTATCTCTCAAATTTGTTCTTGCCCTTGGCACTACTAATTTCTTATCGTGGGATCTAATATTTCCCTTAGTGACAGTATATTCCAGTTTACAATCTTCTGTGAGTTCATTAGATTTAAGGATTTTAAAGAGTAAGAGAAGGTCACCCTTTTGTCTCCTAGAGTGTTAGGTATGTAAACCCATCTCCCTTAATCTTATGTCATGTGGCATATTAGCTAATCTAGGAATAAGTTTGGTTGTTGACCTCTGGACTCATTCTATGTGATTTATATCTTTAATAAGGTAGAGCGAGCAAATCTGGGAACCATAGTCCAAAAGGGGGTGTACATAAGTTTTGAAGAAAAGAACGATAAGCTGTTCAGTTTTACATATAAAGATGTGCTTAATTTTATTTACTATGCCCCTGGCCTTCTTAGAAATTGTCCTACACTGGTCGGAAGAGGTTAACTTGTTGTTTAATAAGGATTCCCAAATCTTGTTCTGAAGTGGAGGTTTTGAATATTTTCTGACTTAGAATGTAAGAGTAATTTGGGTTACTGTGTCTGAATTGCAAAACCGAACATTTTTTTGAAATTAGAGACATACCATTTTTTTCAGCTGAAATTGATATTTAATAGTATAACTTCTCTCTCTCTCCCCCTAATGAAACAGTAAACTGGATATTGAATATGGATTACAGCCCTTTAACTATCACAGAAGTAGAGGTTGAATCTGCTATAAAAATATTGGGCTAATAATAAAGCCCCCAGTCCAGACTTGATTACAGCTAAAATTTATAAAAAACAGTTAGCTTTCTGGACCCCACTACTCACACTGGGCCCTATGCACAAATGGCAAAGATGGCTATGAACCTCGTATCTGAGTCATGTAGGTATCCTTAAGTGTGAATGCTGTGCAGTGGGGGTCCCATGGACACCCGGTGGCATTCACCAAGGGCGTGCCAAGCACTTACGCACCCACCGCCCAGGCCATCCAAGGAACACTGTGCTGGGGGCATGTCAGGGATGTGCCTGCAGTATGCAGCATTCACAAAGCCACATAGTGCCAGGCTCAGGGGGCGCTGGGTATGCTTGCCGAAACTAGACATAACCTGGTATGTGCCCACCATGTTCTCCATCTGCCGGGTGCAGTGGCACCACAAATCAGACTTCCATGCTGCCCCAGCCCACAATGCTGCCAGGGAGGGTTGGGGCAGTGGCTCAGGTGACTGCCTGATGGTGTGTTTCCTGTGCTGCTATACATAGCTGTCCCCTTCCTCCCTGCACCCTCCACAAGGGTGAAAGTGATCCACTCAAGGACCTGGTATGGGCATCTGATTGGATGCCTGCCCAGTTCTGCAGCTCTGCCCCCAACTGCCCATGTGACCATGCACTTCATGGGAGCATGACCATGGACTGGTGCCCCATGGGTGCTAGTGGTAGTGCATACCACTTGCCCTGTACCTGTCCCAAGCCGCATAGGTACTCAGGTGGGGTATGCACCTCAGGAGCGTATTACTCACCCTTTCGTGTATTGGGCCCATTATTCTTTCAATACCTGTTTGGCCCATAAGTTTATTCCTGCTTCTTGGACACAAAATATTATTGTACCCATCCATAAAAAGGTTCATACTCTTACACAATGAATTTCCACCCCATTAGTTTACTAGACATCAGCTCTAATGTATTCACAAGAATCATACTTAACAAACTTTTGCAGTTGCTTGATACCTGCTCCCCATTGTCCAGATTTCAAGCAGGTTTCCATTCTGGTTTTTCAACCATAGACAATGTCTTGTCTCTCGCACTTTTTGGAGAAATATATAATTATCAGTAAGTTAAAACTATACGCATTATTCGATTTTACTTTTGCCTTTGACACCGTCAGCAGAGAAAAATTATGGTTAATCCTTTTACATAGAGGTCTTCCAACAAGTCTTCTATTTCCTATCTATCTGCTTTATTCTAACACAAGTAGTGCTATCAGATACTATAACACAGGAAATATTACTGAATGCTTTATTTTTTTAATTTATTTTATTTATTTAAAAGTTGATAACAGGGAAAAGCACCATGAGCCAAGACTCGTTTCCAGGTGTGATCTGTGGAAGGGGGAACACGGGGAGAAAGACATAAACAGCAGCATAATAAATATGCATAACACAGAATAACAAGGCATGGGTCGGGGTTACAAGACCCATACATAATACATTACACATTCAAGTGCCAAGTAGCTGGTGGACTAACTGTAAGTGGGGGTTAAGCTATACAAGCCCCCAAAAAGCAGCTTCAAAAGCACCATCTAATTATAGCAGCTTGAATAGGGTAACAACTAGTTAATGCTGCAGTGGTTGGGGACATTGGGTGTACAGCTGATAGGGAGCATTTTGAGAGAGAATAACCTGATGACCTGATGAATAAATGTGGACTATCCTATGTCACAAGATGTATTGTTCCAAGATGTCATACAAAACAACTTAAGGTTCCCAAGGCAAAAACCCATTCAAGATTAAACGTTTTTTCAATAAGGGCACCAAAATTGTGGAACAGACTTCCGCAGGAACTGGTTGATTCATCTAACATTGAATCATTTAAAAAGGGTATTGATATATGCTTGACAGAGAAGTATGTTATGTGAAATATTCCCACTTAGTGTTGGGGGGAATCTAAATGGGCCTCGGCCTTCTTTTTTCCTAAACAAACCAAGTAAACCAAGTAAGAGGGAGGAACAGTAATGGAGGTCAGAAGGTAGTTTGTTCCAAAGTGAAGGCAAGCAGTAGGAAAGGGCAGATTGTCCAGAAACAGAATGGGGGTGAGAGATGGAGAAGGTGCAAGAGTCTCTGTGATGAAGGGAGTAGTTAGAGGAGGCAGCTTGGGAGAGCCATGAGGAGAGATGGGAGGAGGGAACCAAGCCAGAATTTAGCAATGACAGTAGCACAATGTACCAGTCTCCTGTGGGACAGGGGATTAAGGGATATGGGCTTTAATTCAACCAGACAAGTTAAGCAGGAATGTCTCCTTGCCCCCTCCTTAATATTCATGTTGACATCCTTCTCCAGCCTACTGAAACAACTGTTTCTGATGCTCCTAAAATGTATAGCTCCCCTTGTTTTCTTTTAGCTTATGCTGATGACCTAGTTCTATCATTAACAAACGCAGGTCTGCAGAGACATTTAAATGAACTAGCAGCTAAATGTGAGGCCTTAGAGCTGAAAATTAATCTAAACAAAATAAAGCTTTAGTATTTGGAACTGACAGACCCAAATGAAAGTTAATCCTACATATAGATAAAATAAAGATCATAAAGTAATATCTCTATTTGGGGATCAAATTTACATTTAACAGGAAGTGGAATTCTCATATCAAAGCACAATGCATTAAAGCCAAGCATTCTCTCAAAGCTCTTTTGAGCTTTAACTATAAGTTCAGAGATAATTACTTTCTCCCTGCATTAAGGGCAGGGGAAGCTAAAATTAAAACCATTATACTGTACGGATCTGAAATATGGGGCACCAATATAACAACTGACATTGAGAAACCATTGGTATATTATTATAAATCTCTGCTCCAAATTCCAAACTCATCATCTTCAGCCATGGTACGTGCAGAGCTTGGCCACTACACATTGACAAGTTTAGTGGAATCTAGCATAACTTCTTATTGGTTACGCATAATAAACAATCTTGATAATTCCCTTCCTACTGATTGCTTAAAAGAAAAGATTAGGTAGCACACCATTGGAATTTCTTCTCCTTGGTTAAATAGATTACTCGATTTACTTCACAAAACTAACACAATACATTTATGGACAGACTATTTAAAGAATATTAAGATCACCCTGCAATATAAAATCAGTATCAAGAAAAACTTTTATTCCTAGCACAAAAGAAAGATTTAGAATCTGTCAAACTACAGAAACAATCAAGTTGGTATACAATAGTAAAAATAAGAATACACATGGGATTGAAGATTGCTTGCAGCTACCCATTACACCAGAACACTGGAAGCTAATCACCTGGGCAAGGCTGGAGGTAGTAACTTCCAAATACACTTACTTTAACAGACGGGCAAATGATACTATATCCACTTCAGATATGTGCCCATGTAACAGAGGGTTTATTGAAACCATTGTACATATCATCATACAACGTCCACTATATAACTCAATCAGGAATTCAGTTTTAAAGGACTTTCTAACCAAATATATGTCCTTAAATTATGATCCAGTATTCATTCTCCTGCACCGACAATCATTAAATGAGGCTGAAAGGATAGTAAAGTTCTTAGAGGCCGTTATCAAAAGTAAAAAAAGGAAAATGTATGGCTGACAATCAAGTACCTCCACAATCTAACAGATTAATCTGCCAAATATCTAGTATATATAATTGATATATATATATATATATATATATATATATATATATATATATTATATGTGTAGTGTTTTCTTGTATTTTCTAACATTGTCTTCTGATGTTTTTAATGTTTTTGTATGAGTATTGTAATGTCCACAAATGTAATGTTGGACGAACAATAAACTTGAAACTTGAAACATGCATTGGGCACAGCACTGTACTTACCATGCTCTGCCATAACTCTGTCCATTTTTGTGTTGCATTCATCTGATTCTGATACTGAGTACTCCCATTCTGTGAGTTTCTGACAGACCTCTACTGCATCTTCTCTCATCATCCTACATTGTTAGCTGTCCACAGTTTAAGAAAACTCACTGCAAAAGACATTAATGCTGATTAGTTAATAATGGGCCTTCATGTTCCAAAAGTTTCCTATGAATTAAATCATACAATTTTAACATTCACTGCTGTGTATTTCTTAATGTGTCTACAGAGACATCTGCAGACCATCTCACTGCCTTGTACTGTGCTGTGGCTTGTTCAATACCACAAAGGCAGCCCTGGACCATCTCATTGCCTTGTAGTGTAGTGTGGCTTGCTGAGGACCACAGAGGCAGCCTATGATCATTTCACTGCCTTGGAGTGTACTGTGCCTTGATCAAGGCCACAGAGGCATCACTGGATCATCTTGCTCATGGCATGTCTGATGTCAAAGATTCCAACCTAGTGCATACTGCCACCTTGTGTGGATGTTCCTTGTGTGGTTAAATGTGTTTATAGAAGGCAGATAGAGAGAGAGAGAGCAATAATGATTCCAGCTCCTTCAAGGTAGTTCTGTATATCTAACACTGGAGTCCCATTTTTGCACATTTCATGGACAGCATTGCTAAGTCTCTCATCCAGCTTCTTAATCTTAGTAGCAGTGTAATAGTGGTGGTTTATTGATCTGTAAATCTCCTCCAGAAGATGTAGTTACATGCCACCAAAAAGCAGAGTATATATACAGTAGAGGGCCACATGCAGTAGGCGTGGCCATGAACTGTGACTAATCACAAGCTAGATATTAAGGAGCAGACAAATAAGATATTGAGTATCAGGCAGGCATGATGTAACTATGACATGACAAACAGTATTAGCCAGTCAGCTACAAACTGATGGCCGTCTTGAAGACAGGGAACAGTATACCTTGGGGGCTTTGTTGAGCTTGAAAAATGAAATTACATCTTGTATTTCTGACTGAAAAAAGGCAATATCACTGTATAGTGGGTTGAAGATGACAACTAGATTTGCAACCACAAACTTTTATGGAAACCCAGATGTAACTAGACCTGACAGGAAGAGAAGAGTGGTAAC
The DNA here is from genome assembly GCA_016271365.2 of Neoceratodus forsteri. Taxonomy (NCBI): domain Eukaryota; kingdom Metazoa; phylum Chordata; order Ceratodontiformes; family Ceratodontidae; genus Neoceratodus; species Neoceratodus forsteri. Next base: position 1,545,584,693 of record CM057455.1, on the reverse strand, counting down.
ACAGCTAAAGAGCAGCACACCTGTGAGAAGAACGGGGAAGGGGGATGCTGCACCACCAGTAAAACACTGGATTTTCAGAAAGAAGCCCAAGAAATACATAGTATGACAATATTAGTTTCTATTAATGTTTTCAATAATATCTATTCCAATGGCTCTCAACTGCTATGACTTTTGTACAGCACCGTGGATCTGATGCACAAATTTACCCTTGCTCAACAAATACTTTACTTACTGCTGTGCATTGCAATGTTAACCCTATGTATGTGCATACAAACTACCAAACATTGTAAGTGACTTGATAGAAACTGTCCTTAACACTAAACACATGTTGACCACAGTTTGTAAAATTAATATTCTTTTTCAAGGTGTGCCACTGGGTCAATTTTCCAGATGGGCACCCTGCACCTCAGTCAGACCCTGATATGTGCAGTTCAGAGACAGGCATGCAGGCAATATTCTAAGTATTTCGATTCTAACTGCATTTTTTGTTTCAAACAGTGTGATATCATCACCACGGACAATGAAATGTCCTCTTATAAACAGCATGAAGAAAACCTCATGTCAGCATCCTATGCATGACAGGAGGCAGAAGCACAGGACAAGGCAGCACCCAAGCAGCTGGCCCATCCAGAGGACACAGAACACCAAAGCAGCTGGCATGTCCAGAGGACAATGAATTCTCTAAGCAGCAGGCCAATCCAGTAGACACAGAAGCACAAGAGCAGCAGGTGGAAGGCACACAAGGGGAAAGGGCAGCTACAGAGCATTAAAGGACAGAGGCTGATGTGAAAATAGCCAAAACACATAACAGAGTGGGAGAGAGAGCCATATTTGAGCATTTTATGCAGAAGTGCAGAAAAGAATGGAAGCAGGAATGCCAACAGGTGAGGGATTCTATGGAACATCTGAAGGTAGCAACTCCATTTGCAGGCAAATATGCAAGACCTGAAAAAGGGAATGAGGGAGATGCAGCAGCTAATGTCAAAGCCATGGACATCGACACCATTGGAGAAGCACAGCACAGCTAGTCTTTTAGAAGATATTAACAATATAAAGGCAGAGGAAATGTGACACTCATTGCAAGACAGTGAAATACCACTGGCGGCAACTGCAGATGAAATGGTACCTGTGTCGGTTCCACTGAGAGCAGTCCATGGTCACATAATGGGTGCAATGAGTATTCTATTGGATATTGACATTGTGCCTCTCACAAGTGAAAAGAAAGGGATCTCAAGTGCTGGAGCTCAAACAAACCCGAAAACTTGCAGCACTGATTTGTCATGCCCTTGTGCTGTAAAACATAATGGGACCTATTCACTAAGGTGCAGAGTGGCTACGCGCTGCATATTTGCAGTGTGTAGCCACCCTGCAACAATTATGCCCCTGCATGGGATGCATGAAAGGAATGTGAATCTCGTACGCACCAGATCCCCGTCTGGCTTGGATATCCACACGTGACTGGTCCGGGAGGGGCGGTGTGAGGGCATGACCACACTCTGTACCATTCACAAAGGTGCAGAGTGGTGTGAGCAGGGGGACACTGGCTATGCTTGGAGACAACAGCCATAAATGTTATGCGTCCCCCAGAGATGCCACCTCCGACTGTTGCAGAGATGTTGGGACATGGCAGAGCCCCCCAAGCATGATGCCCCAGCCCTCAGGTGCCACATGGAGGGCTGGGGTGGTCAACTAGACACTCGCCTGCCGTGGTGCCACAGGTGTACCATGGCCACCTGCCTAAATGAGTCACCCCACTGCCACAAGGGATCCACTTGAGGATTCGGTCTGGATGCCCGACCATGTCCACCAAACAGCCCCCGTGCACCTGTGAGCAGGGGGTGGAGCCACAGATTAGAGTTGCACAGTGGCCAGTGTCAGTTAATGTAGCCACCATGCATCTTTCCTGGGGGTGTGGAGCTGCTTGGGTGCGATACGTGCATTTGGTGCATACTTTCTGTCAATTTGTGAATAGGCTCCAATATACACAAGGACAAATAAAATAAACTGTGACAGCACAAGGGGCAAAAAAAGGCTGCCAAGAAACCTGATCAGTGTTATCTTGATCCATGTTTGCTGGCACATTGATTTAACACCACTGATTCTTGCAAAAATAAGGGATAAAATAAAAGAACAGCTACTAATGGGGTGGAAAGGTGAAACACACCCACTGACATAGTACTGCACCATCTGACCATGAAATGACTATTTTCATGTAACTGACTTTAAAGTATTTTTCCAGTTGTATCTGTGTGTTTCTACAGTATATTTGTGCTTTCATCCCCAGAAATGTGTGCTGGCATATTACTGCCTTAAAAGTATTTGTATTCACTGTACATTGTAAAATTATCATTTGAAAAAGTTCTATGCTATTCTGTGATATCCTGCTAGAGGTACTGTTTGGTTATTTGAAAGTCAAAGTCTTTAAAGGAATCAGGAGTAGGATTCACTAAAAAACACAAAGTGCTGTGCAAAATTTAATGCTGCACCTCACAGTTGCACTGGTGGGCAATCAGGCTATTCACAGTTAGAGAGCATGGTGCACTATTTGACTATGAATAGGGGCAAGCAGGGGCAGTGCTAACTCTGGAAAAGCACCAGAAACCTCAGTAGCAGTGCCCCCACAGTCAGCCAGGAGACTGGCCCACCAACAATAGTGCACATGCGCCAAGTCCTGATTCACGAAAGTGGCCATGCAAATGAGACTATTGGGCATGCAAGGTGCAATTTTATATCAGCATCCCCATTATGGGCCCATTTGCATGGCCATTGATGCAGCCCCCCCACTAGCTCATTCTCCATGCAGCCACATTTCCCAGTGGTGTAGTTCTGCCCCCATCTTCTGATCACTGTGCCTAAATAAATGATTTTATTCTCATAGCCTAGGGTCCCTCCTCCCTTCCTGGTCACCAATCAATGGCCCATATGCTATATCATTTTACCATAGTGTAGTAGTGCCCTCCCATGCTCTGATCACCAACCCCATATGCTATATCATTTGTCCATAGTGTAGTGGTACCCTTCCCCCTCCCCATTCACCAATCACCATCCCTAAATCAGGAAAACCTATTCTCTGGTAGACTAGGGTCCTTTCCCACACTCCCACCCCATCCAGTGTGACCCACTACTCTGCTCCCCCATCCCAATCTGCAGTCGGTGACCAGCACAGCCTTCCTCTCACCACCATGACCAAGACTGCTCACCAACTGAACCCTCATAGGGCATGCACTGTATACAGTATGTGCTCCATGAGGCTCATTTAAGTGGCCAGCAGCAGTGGTGAGGAGGTATGCTGATCGCCACTACAGAGTGGGATGGGGAGTGAGTGGTGGGTCACACTGGATGGGGTGGAGGGAAGGGACCCTAGGCTACTAGGGAATTCATTTTCCTCATCTGGGGACACCGATCGGTGACTGGAGAGGGGGGAGGGACCACTATTCTATGGAAAAATGATATAGCATATGAGGTTGGTGATTGGGGCGGGGAGGGCACTACTACATCAAAGAAAAATTATAAAGCATATAGGGATGGTGATCTGTGACTGGGGAAGGGGAAGGGACCACTTCACTCTGGAAAAATAATAGTGTCAGGTTCTTATGATTTGGTAATTTTTGTGATGGCTGCTTGCCCAGATTTTGAGACCCAGGGGAGTGTAAATATAAAAAAACAAATGTTCCTTTTTGGCCATTTCTTTCCTTGCATCTAGAGCAAAAACAGTTTGGAATTTTCTTCTGGCATTTTCATGATAGAAGCCACTTGGCCCAAGAAGGTGTCTTGAAAAGATTTTGTGACAAAATATCAATCAATTCATGAGATATAAGGTTTTAATAATGTGGCTTCTGAGCATGTCTTGAGTAAGCACTTTAATGTTAAACACCAATTTTTGCACCTTAAAAATATTGGCATTGTGTATCAAAATTACATGAAATGTTGCATAAACAGACAAGGTTCCATGATTTTAGGATTTGACAAGTTTTGTAATGGGCCTGTGTCCAGATTCTTAGATCCAGAGAATGTAATAACATTAAAAAATGCACTTTTTTGCTATTTATTTTGCTAACATCTAGACTACAGACTGGTTCAATATTGTGTTCTGAAATTTTCAGCTTGGAAGCAACCTTGCCTAGGGAGATGCCTTTGAAGATTTTGTGAAAACATTGTATTCAGTTCACAAGTTATGCAGTTTTAAAAAAGTTTACTTCTGAGCATGCTCAGAAGGGTTTCCAGGATTACAGTTTCTTGTTATACAGGAGGCTTGGTAGCTCCTGCATCATTAGGTTTGAGCAGGCTACTTAATGTTAACCCCAATTTTTTGCACTTTACAATCTTTGAAGCTATTCTATGAAATTGCATGAAATTTTGCATGGGCAGTTCAGGTGGCAAGTTCTTAAGACGTTGAAAATTTTGTGATGGCCACTTATCTGGATTCTGAGCTATGGAAATTTAAAAAGACTTCAAAAATGCACTTTTTTGCCATTTTGTTTCCCTCACCTGTTGAACAGAAATGATTTGGAATTTTGTTCCAAAATCTTCAGAGTAGAAATGACTTGGCCCAAATTTATGTCTTTCAAAGGTTCATGAAAAAATTCCAATCGATTCTCGCATTATAGGGGTCTAAAATTTGGCTTCTGAGCATACTCTGTTAGGTTTTTAGGATAACTCTGTGGTGTGGACAAATAATTTATCTTTCCAAGATGATTTTTTGTTTACAAGAAAATGTTTTTTTAAATTTGTGAGAAGAAACATTATGGTTGTGCTGCTAGTACCACCATCTTGTTTTTTTAAAAAAAAAATTATAGAAATACATAACAATTATGTGTTTTCTATAATCAGACACTTGAACCTAAGTTAATAGGACCCATTTAACTAGATTATGGGGTTTATCAGACAAAGAAGGGGCCAGAAGTACATTTTATGGGCACTGCAAAAATCTTAGGTCACCAGGTTGGTTGGGTTGAAATTTTATGGCCGTGATTCGAGAATTCTGTTTGCAAGAAAGTGAAGACAAATAATTATTTGACACCTATTGATTGATTTCAGTGCTAGATAATAATTTTTATCTTCAAACAAAGAACATTTTGGTTGCTAAGAAAGTACAAACAAAGAATTTTTTGTCCGTCCATAAAAAATTGCTTTTTTACCCTGGATAACAGTTTTTGTGCTCAAACAAAAAATTCTTTGGTTGCCATGAACTGTTTGTTGATTTATTTATTTATTTATTTATTTCACATAAAATCCTTTAGGCAAAGCTTATTTTCAAAGGGTTTAGAGCCAGATACAACAGAAACAGCAAGTACAGGAGATTTGCATGTACACAGTACAACTAATATAATACAGTACAACACAACACAATACGATTACAGTTTAGCAACAGTAAACACTTACTGGCACAGGCAAGGAATAGTCATACAATTTGTGCTGCCACAGTATTAAATCAATAAGTGGGTGTCATAATAACATAACCGAACAAGTAAGGCACCACATTGTGACTAGAACAAGAACAATCAGTGGTAGTAGTTGCTAGATCCAGGCAGGGTGATGGAGGTGAAAAGCTGGGATTTAATAAGGTTTAAAGTGCAATCAGTTTTTAGCGAGGGATGCTCTCCAACAATAACAGTTGTACATTATACCGAAATACAACTTTTACTCATAACTCAACTTTTTTTTTATTTTATCACCAAATTTTTAACAATCTAATTTCTCAAAGCCCTTAGATGAACACAGTGGGTGAGGAGTGTTACGTCCATGTCTAAATGTGTTTCTAGGCTGTAACACCATAAAGAACATTTAAAAGCTTGGATTGCAAGTCAATCATTCCTGTGGAAGCCTCAGAGGCTTAAAATATGAGTTCTGAGACTGTTTAACATAAATATTGAAAAACGGGACATGCATTGCAGTGCAAATGTGCTGGCATGCATGTAATACTGGACTACAGGATTTGGACCTTACCAGATTCTGAAGATACATGTGTTAGGGGATTTCCCTGGGGTCTGAAGTGTAATATACAAATTGTGTACACAAGGAATGGCCCATGCATTTATTAAGCTAATGTAAGTAAGGCTGTTGAATGGTATTTACTTTGGACCCACACCTTCTGCAAATTGCACACTGACATTATGCAAGAGCAGGGCTGCCCTTCAGCAAACCAGAAGTGGGTTGTACTTTGAGTATCATGGATTTCTATCTGCAGCCAGAAGTAAGTGTGTATGTCTTGCAGTGTGAATGAGTATCTGTGGCTGCCGAAGTATTGGTGCCATGGGGAACAGCACTTCTGCAGCCAGAAGTACTGTTGTAATTTCTGTTTATTACCTTTCTCAAAAAGAAATGAATTTTATTGCAAACAACTACATTAATGCACCAGTTAGGGTCCAACTTGACAATTAGCCAAACAACTTACGGCATAGAGTAACAGACCATGGAACAGAAGACTACCCACCAAACCCCTGCAGTTTTGGGTCTTCTCTGGAAATTCCTCAGGGCAGCGCTATGGTGCTTCTCAACTTCCCTTTATAATGAAGCTCCTAATGTAGCAGCCCCCCCAAGATCACATTTTAATTAACACATTAATATTTAGCTTACCGGCTTCTATACTGCAGCTATTGTTACTTATCTATGTTAGTGCAACTCTAAATATGTCATTGCACATGGCCATAATATCCTATGCCTGAATGACTAATTTTATTAACAGTGTCAATCATACATATAGGAATCAGTACAAAGGAACTAAATCAAGTGCAACCCAATTAGTGATTATAAATATTTTTTGCAAAACATAAACTCCATCAAGTAGTACAAAATTATGGAAAACATGTAAAGAACTAGCAATAGATGCAAGACTAGGCCACATTTTGAAAGCATCAAAATATGTCTCTTTTTATTTGCCTTCCTTTGTCTTCTATTTAGAAAATATAATATGGCACAATACACCATGATCATATGACAAGTTCAAATTTATCTCAAATCTACACCATTCTATTTATGTCTAACCAAATTTTATCTAAGCACATTTTTATTTCTTGTTACTTAGTCATTATGGTAATCATAGGAAAGCTTTAGGTCCCAGTCCTCATTTAAATAAGAAGGTGATCTGCATTTAGAAAGCTCTACCCATTTTATGTTGGCTTGTGCAGTACAAGCAATGTCTTGTGGTAGTAGCACATTTCAGAGGTGTGTCAGTGTTGTGGCCAATGCAAGGGACACTTTAGTCAGTGCATCTCTCAGCTGCCAGTCAGTGACCATGCTGGCTATGACAGCAGTTTCAAAGACAGCCATGGAGTTGAAAGAAATCTGTTGCTCCTGTGAGGTGCAGTTTCTTCATTGCAGTGGCAGATGACAAGACTCCAGCCTTGCGCATTGCAGTGCACAGTAATGCGCATGGCCAGAGTTATGAGCAGTTGCTAGGTGTACTATTCCTGGTGAAACATTTTAATAAATAAATAAAACAGCCGCTGGCATAGCTTTCCACAATGGCGGCTCTTGCCACCGGCCACACACTCCTGCAAAGCCAACAATGGGGGTACCAAATCCCTGTGTTAGCATGTATCATCCCCAGCCACATTGTGGGACACTGGGAGCCCAACCAAGTGTGCCCAGACATTATTGTTTTACTTTCCCGACACTAGGATGCCCAATCCCAGTGTCGGATGCCCCCCAAGCTCAATTTCTTTGCCAATGGGGGTGCCAAATCCCCATTGGCATCATGTTTCCCTTCCCCCCTAAGCTTGCTGACTGGGATGCCCAATCCTTGTTGCATCATGACCAAACTCATGTGGCACACTAGGAGCCCACCCCAGTATGCCCAAAAGTTTTGTTTTTTTTAACCTATAAATCAAGAAAATGATCCCCCGGAATCTTTTTTGTTTGTTAAACTGTAAAAAAAGAAAACCATCCAGCATCATCTCCCCAGTCCCCCCTGCCCGACCCCAACCCTCCCTCTGTGCACCCACCTCCCACACTCTCCTTGCCCATACTTACCCTCCAGAGGTTGGGAGCAGTGATCTTCTGTGGACCAGGATGAGTCTGCACTCTTCAAAGCCAAACTACAAACTGAGGAATTGGGTAAGTGTTGTATAATGGGACTCAGTAGGGGGGGTTCAACTTAGGTTGATATCTCAGCCATTTTTAAGGATTTTGACCCCAAATTTTCAACATGGGGTTATTGGGACCCCATTTCATGAACATGCTACTGTTGTTTTGTTTCTTGGTCCTGAACGGTGATTTTGTGGTCACTGCATGGAATGACCTTTCTGGACTGATTAACAAAATGACTGTACAACTGTTCATGAGGTGGGTTCCCAAAAAGCCCATGTTGAAAATTTGGTGAAAACATTTCAGAAAATGACCACGTTACGGGCATGCATTGCACATATTCTATGCACACTCATAACTTCACCAGTTTTTAATATTTTCACTCCACATTTTCAACATTGCCATTTTTTTTACACCTCCTTATGAACAGTACAGCTGTCATTTTTCACATCCTGCCCAAAATGTGTTTTTCGCACCTGTGGCACAGAATGGCACGGTCACTGTGTAAAATCAACTTTCAAGATAGATTTACACAATCACAGTGCCACTCTTCATAAGAGGACATCCCAAAAAGCCCATGTTAAAAATGTGGTGAAAAGCAGGCCAGGTGGCGCAGAGGGCTGAGGTGCTGGATGCCACACCTTGGACCACACTAATGACCCAGGTTCAAGAATGAGACTGGGTCATGAGGGATCAGCGGGGAGGAGGGACAGGACATTGAGTAGGCTGCACAGCTCTCCTCCTCAGGAGGGTATAAGAGGGCCTTTCAGTGCTTGGCTGCCACCCAGTAGAGGTTGGGTGGCAGTGCCACCTCCGAGAAGCTCGGTGCTAAACCACGGGGAGGGTAGATGGGGACACTGTGAAGCTATGGTGCACATGTATGCCTCCATGCACATGCAATGCTACTTCTAGGGCCCTGGGTAGAATCGAAGGGGAGAGAAAAAACACAGGTGGAAAACTGGGGGTTGCCACATGATGAAGCCTCCAGCCTGCTCGGGAGTTCTGCCGGGTCGTGCATTATGCATGGACGATCCTGAAAGATGCCAGGACAGGTAAGGATGACAGAGGACAGCAGTGATCCACTGCAGCAGATAAAGAAAGTTGAAAAAAAAATTTAGTGAAAAAATTCCAAAAAATTACTATGTTATGGGTGTGCATTGCACAGTTTCTACCCACGCTCGTAACTTCACAAATTTTTCATATTTTCACTCCAGATTTTCAATATTGCCATTTTGTCACACCTCCTTATGAACAGTACAGCTGTAATTTTTCATATCCTGTCTGAAATGTGTTTCCACACCTGTGGCACTGAATGGCATAGTTGCTGTCTGAAATCACCTTTCAGAATTGAGTAACAAAATGATAGTGCCACTGTTCATGAGGTGGGGTCCCAAAAAGCCCATTTTTAAATTTTGGAGCTAAAATACTGACAAACACCTGGGGCATTAAGGTTTTAAACCATAATGCCCATCCTGTAGAGACTGACAGGCGTCGGGGGGGTGACTTGGGTTCGTCAGCCGTAATGCTCAAGGCATGCTACCACCACCCTACAGCCACTGACAGGCATCAAGGTGTGCCTTGGGGTCTTCAGCCCTAATGTTCACACCATTCTCCTATACTGCACCCATCTCAGCTTATTTCCTTATGGAATGGGGTACGTGTAAGGGCCAGAGACCCAAAGGCACACCGCAACTCTTGTTGCTGTCTGCAGGATCGGGTGATATGGAATGGCTTCAGCGTTATGGCCGATGACCCAAAGGCACACCCCAAATGCCTTTCAGTCTCTGTGGGGGGTGGGGTAGTTTTTATTTATTTATTTTTTATTTAGTTTTTGTTAACCGGGTAAGTGCACTAGCCAGCAAGTGACTATTTTCAGGCATGACCCGGGAGGTACAATTACAAGTAGAACAGTGCAGGTTATACAGTACATGTACAGGTACATTGATACAAGCATACAATTTTGATAAGAAAGCAGAGGGTACTGGAGGAAGAACAGATTTTGGATTGGGTGAGGGGTAGCTGATGGGGGGAATGAGGGCAGGGAAGTGTAAGTGCACAGCTCAAGGTAGTTGGGAGGTGGCAGGGCTGGAAAACAAGGTAAGAGAACTCCTCCAACTGAAATGGCCACGAATCACAGGAGAGTGTACAGGGCAGGCAGGAGAGGAAAAGGTAGAGTGGGACAGCGAAAAGGATTGCGGCTTTAGCGGTGAGAGGCAAGAGTATGTAACTGGGCTCATGGAACTGATTCCCGGTAAAGAGGTGCAGGTGGGGGTGGTGGACAGGGGTAGAAAAGGTACGGGGCCGGTCAGCGATGGGTAGGAAAGGAAAGCATATAGACCACAAGTGACAGAGACAAGGAAGGGATAGGGTAGTGGTACACAGGGGGCTGTGCTGAGAATGGCAACAGTAGGCATGAGTACGGCTGTTGTGGGGAAAACATGGGTCAGAGATCGGACTCACGGGAACCTTGCGTCGGGATGAGCGGCAGGAGACAGTCGCCCGGCTGGCAGGTGCCCAAACTGGTCAGGGGTTGACAAACTGGACGAGCAAGGGGCTCAAGAAATAAATGGGTTTATAATGGGTGGGGTGACCCACAAGGAGGGGGGGAAGGTAGAAACTGGTGACGAGGAAAGGAACAGGGTAGCGCGGGAAGATACGGCTTTAGCGGTGAAATGCTGTAGTCGGCGTCTGGGCTTATGGAACCGTAATCCGGCAGGGGAAGAAGGGGGACTCGGTCACTGGGGGGAGAGTTACAGCAACATATGGCTTTAGCAAGAAAAGGAATGGTAGCAACCCCAGAGCTGCGGAACTGGAAGCTGGCAAGGAATACTAGGGGTCGTCGGTGTGCTGGGGGGAGGAAGATGAGGAGAGACCAGTACCAGTTTACAATAAGTACATCAAAGATTTAGTGCAAAACAGTAGGATGGTTAAGCAGGTACCACGATAGTAAGGTATTGGCAATTTTATACACAGCGTCTGTAACAATAAGGTGACTGAGGACATTTGCAATACACATAAGACAGTAAGTAAAAACGTCAAATGTCATAACACAAGGTTAAGAAAGGTAAAGTGACTAGGCATATATAAGACAGTAGAGCCATATAAGTTTCTTTGTAAACATAATATAAAGTGCAAGCAGTCCAAAATAACCAGTTTGTAAGGCATCAAATAGGGGGAAGGTAGACGAATGGACATATGCAAGGGAGAGGGAGGTGGACTTAGATGGGGGAAGGGGAGGTCCATGAGGAAGGATTTAGGTAGGGTCAAAACAGGCACATTGGTCCATAGAGGTAAGGTGATTCCGTAGTCTTCACTTGAAAGCAAGGTGTGAGGAAGCACGACTTAGGTCGATAGGTAGTGAGTTCCACGCTTGGGGGCCAGCATGCCCATATGCACCAGAGCCCTTGGAAGTGTGGCAGAGGGGAACTTTTAGTAAAGACTTTTCAGACGATCTCAGCTCACGCGAAGGGATAGTAGGCTGGAGCAGTTCAGATAGTGTAGCAGGTCTTGTCACTCTGACAATGGAGTCTGAGAGGCAGCAGAGGTAGTACTGTCTGGTGGAGGAGGGGGAAAGCCAGCCTAGGTCTTTATAAAGTTGGCAGTGATGTTTAAGGCCAGGAGCCTTTGATGCATATCAGCAAACATTATTGTAGGTGGTATCCCATTTTTGTAGTGCAGTTTTATTTGCCATGGTTAGGATGGGGGCGCAGTAGGACAGAGTTGGCAGGAGGATTCCCCAGTCAATGGCCAGCTTGGTAGTGGGTGTGAGCATGTAGTTAGTCCTGTAGGCAGCCCCCAGTTTGCAATTAACCTTTTTGCAGGTTTCTTGGATGTGCTGGTTCAGGTCAAGGGTTTGGTCAAGCAGTATGCCCAGATAGCGGAACGTACTTACAGTCTCGAGAGGGATTCCGTTTAGGTCAAGTATATTCAGGGGAGATGAGCATGATCTAAGTTTATGGGTTGTTCCCAGGAGCATGGCTTTTGTTTTGCTCGCATTAAGTATGAGGCGATGAGCGTTTAGCCAGTGTTGAGCCAAGTGGAAGGCAGATGTCAGAGTGGAATTGAGATGGTTAATACAGCCTGAACGAGCATAGATAACTAGGTCATCAGCATAGAGTAGCGAGGCACCCGATGTTATACTGCTGGGAAGATTATTTATGAACAGTGAAAAGAGGAGAGGGCCTAGTATTGAGCCCTGCGGCACCCCAATGTTGATTGTGGCACTGTCAGAGATAGCAGAGTTGAGTTTGACCGCTTGTGTCCTGTTTGTTAGGTAGCTTCTGAACCAGTTTGTTACAGGGGATGAGAAGCCAAGATTTTTAAGGGTAGTCAGCAGAAGGGGTGATCCACAAGGTCGAAAGTCTTGGTGAGGTCGATGAACACAGCCCCAGTTAGATGACCTTCGTCCATGTTTGTAAGAGTATCAGAGGTCAACTTCACTAACGCTGTTGTGGTACTGTGACGTTTCCTGAAACCATGTTGTGCTTCACAGAGTGAGTTTGAGGAGTCGAGGAATTTGATGGCCTGGGTAGCTACTATTTTCTCAAGAATTTTGCTGAGGACCGAGAGAATGGCAATGGGTCTGTAGTTTGATATTTCGTTTTTGTTCCCTTTTTTGAAAATGGGGGTGATTCTAGTGGCCTTCCATATCTCTGGGACTGTGCCTGTGGAGAGGGACAGTGTGAAAATTCTTGCTAATGGACAGGAGATGAGATGGGCAGCAGCTTTCAGCAGTCGTGGTTCCAGTGTATCAGAGCCAGGGCTAGTGTTATCAGATATGGCGTTTAGGAGTTTAAGAACTTGTTTTCTAGTCACAGCCTTGAAATATAAAGTTTTTGTTGCTGCTTGTTGAGGGCCACTTGTTGATGCTTCAGTTTTCCCTTTGGTAGAGAGTGGCTGAGGGGTAGCAGGTGCAGTATTTAGGGTGGACGTATAGGAAGATAGGTCAGAGAACTGTTGATTGAAGGCGTTGGCTATGGTAAGAGAGTCATTGCAGTGGATACCATGAAGAATCATTTCCAAGGGGGTGACAGATTGCGGGGTGCCAAGGAAGGTTTTGATGAGACTCCAGAATTTACATGGATCTTTAGAGGAGCTGGTTAATAGATTCTGGCAGTATTTCCTTTTTGCAAGCCTGATTTGTTTTTTGAGACACTTCTATGCTGTTTGTAGATAAGATGATCCCTGGGTAGGCCAGTAGTCTTGTATTGTTTCCAGAGCTTGTTCTGGGTTTTGAGTTTGTGGAGTAGTTCTTTATCTAGCCATCATGTTTGCTGACCCCTGACCCTTCTCTTTATTTTCGGTACAGGATGCCTTTGTACTTCACCAAACCTGGTCAGGAACACATCTAGGGCAACCTCAGCACTAGTTGCAAGGAAGATTTCAGACCAGTCTGTGTAGGCAATGTCAAGAAGAAAGGCTTGTAGATCTAGTTTTGCAAACTTAGTGAAGGTGACCAGGCGGGATAGAGGAGCAGGTGGCGGGCAGAAGCGCCAGTGGCAGACCGTGGGCTAGTGGTCCGTTAGAGAGTCAGCCAGGACGGCTACTTTCGTTACGTGGTCTGGTCTATTTGTGAGGATCCAGTCTAACAGTGTTCCTGATAGGGAGTTAGTCATTCTCGTGTTCTCAGTTATTAACTGGTGGAAGTTGTACCTTTGAACTAGTGATGCCAGGGTACTGTGATTTGGTCCCAGCCAGTTCAGATTGACATCACCTAGCAGGATGGTCTCATTCATGTTCACGATTTGAGATGAATGTTGAAGTAGTTTCTGGAGACTTTCCAGTCCACCAGTGGGTGGATTGTATAGACATATGATGTGCAGGTACTTCGCACCTAGGGCCAGTGTTGCATGCAGAGATTCACAGCGCATCTGGGGACTAGGGCTGGGGGCAGCTTTTAGCATAAGGTGGCTTTTGTAGTAGATGGCAACACCCCCACCCCGCTTAGAACCAATTCTATCCTGTCGGATGATAGTATATCCAGGCAGGGTACAATGTGCATCCAGGATGCTAGGTTTTAGCCATGTTTCAGTGAGGCATAAGATGTCAGGATTAGCCAATTGTATCCAGGCCTCAAGCTCAGTTAAGTGACCTAGAAGACTTCTGATATTCATGTGAGTAATTACAAGTCCTTTATTTGGTTTGGTTATGGGTGTTAACGGGTGTTGCTTGGGTACGGACCAGGGTTAGGTTCAACGTCACCAGCTAGCAATAGCAGCCGCTGAGCTAGGAACTCAAGCAGCGCCTTGAGGAGCATATTATGATTTTTCTGTTTTTTCCTATATTGCGAGTAGCACATAAGTAATAGGTATGTGCATCCTTTTTTTTGGAAAAAGTAGTGAAAAATAGGTATAGGGAGGTGGTATGAGAGGAGCAGGTTGGAGAAACTAAAGTCACTGATTAACGGTACGTTTAGCTTCTTGTCAAGGGGCAGAGACAAAGAGATACTGTTAAGTCCAAGCAGGAGAAACAGGCAGAGAGAAAGAGTTAGTCCTTTACGACTAATAGACAAATACAAGGGACTCTTGTGGAGGAGGAGCATGATGCTTAAGTTCAAGGAAAAGAGCGGAGTATTGGAAGGAGCAGTGCAGAGAGGGATAGAGAGAGAGAGAGAGAGGGTGGCAAGCGTCTGTTTGAAACTTCAATTAGGACTGGGGTAGATTTGGGAGTGAAAGTATTCAGCAGCAGTGGATAAAGTCGTAGGGACGGCGCAGAAAGGCAGTGCCATAGGAAGTCATTTTGGTGCCCTGGGTGAGAGTCTAAGTTCGCCCCAAAAAAGAAAGAGCCGGGGTCTGGGCCACAAGGCCCCAGAAGCTCTAAGGGTTTGCATGCCTGTGGTGAGTTTTGGGGCCTTTTCAAAGAAAAACATACTTTGTTACAGTTCCCTATCCCTGATTTCAGGGAGGGAATATTTGCTCCCATGGAATATGAGTCATGGGAGACTCTGAGTGGGTGTTATAGAGTGTGCATGCAATTGTTGTGGATGAGTGGCTGACCAAGAAAACATCAACCACCCACCCTATATGTGTTCTGAAATATATTGTGAGAGATTTCTACACTGCAAAGCATGGGGTCTAGGGCTGCAAGGCCCCCCACTCTTGAGGTTAACATACTCTGTGGTGATTATTGGGGCTTTCTTGAAGAAAAAACATTCTTTTGTTACAGTTCCCTACCCTTGATTTCAAGGAATATTTTGGCCCTATGGAAAATGAGGCGGAAAGACTCTGACTGGTGGTATACAGAATGTGCACCGCAATTGTTGTGACATTTGTGTGACCAACAATGCCATCAACCACCCACCCACCCTATATGCATTTCTGAAATGTACTGTGAAAGATTGCTACACAAAGCATGGGGCTAGGGGTCCTCTAGGCCCACTGAAGCTCTTGGAGGGAGATGGTTACATGCTGTAGCCTGATTTGGTAGTTGTGGGTCATCCACTACTGAATCACTCCCCTACTGAACCAAAACACACTTGTGTTACATGTTCTTCCGAATTGAGTATCCGTAGCAACCCCTGATTTCAGATTTTTTTTTCATCATGGAATTAGAACAAACTGTGTTGTAAAGTGGCCAAATGAGAACCAGTGGTATTTAAATGAAAATCACAGTCTGCTAACAGAGGATTATGCATTAGAAAGTAATGCAGATGTCGATACCAGTTCAGTACTCCAACTTAATTGATAAATATATGAAATGTGAGAATTGAACAATCTATACAACACACAGGAACAGTTACACTGAAATACAAGATATGGAGCTGGAGCTGGAGCTGAATGAACCAAAGCCCCACACACAACAGCACAGGCCACTGAGTACTAAACCAAAAACCTGAAGGTAATCAGGACAGGAAACCCGGTAACTGACGAGAGCAGATGGATGCTATATATTTTCATGCAAATATGTTATTTGAATCCGAATCGCATATCCATAGTAGTCAGATACAGCTTACACATTTCACAGTTGTCTGTCTGGTCTATGTGTGAACCTTTCTTGCCTTCGTAGAGGCAAATTCATCAATGACTTTGTTGAAGTTAATGGCACTGGCTACAGCATTTTCAATAGATAGTATAGCAAGATATGACAGTCTTTCTTGTCCCATAGATGATCTTAAATAGGTCTTGATCAGCTTCAGTTTGCTGAAACTACGTTCGCAAGAAGCAACAGTTACAGGAAGCGTCAAGAAGAGTCGGAGTGCAATTTCAATGTTTGGCTAGGAAGTACTCAAAGACCATTTGTGAATTAGCTTCAACAAGTTGAGGGGTGTGGCATTAGAAAAATTGGTCAGTACTGAAGCTGCCTGAAATTTGAAGCTCTCTACCTCATATACTATTTCACAAGCATCTAGGTCCTTAGAATATTTCATTGCTAGATCTGCTGCACATTTCTTTAACTCGCTAACTTCCATTGTTAAGAAAGATAGCCCTGTAGGAAGTTAAAGTCAGCAGCCACTTCAGACAATGCCTCATACACGCCACTGAATCTGGGAAGTGAGGGTGTCTAGAACATTGTTGAACTGCATTTTGAAATCCTGCTCAGCAGAAATCAAGTGCCCTTCATCTTCAACATTCTCGTCGGCCATCCTTTTCACCTTTCTTTTTCCTTTTTCTGTGAAGTCTGCATTCAGTGACATCTGTTCAGCAAGTTCTGCTGCATGTTGTACAACTTCATGTATTTCATCATCCCGTATGTGCTTCAGTGCATCCCTTAATCCACTGATGTGTTTTGAGGCGCTATCGACAGGCAATCCCTTACATTGCAACAGTTGGTTTACTCATTCAATCAGGTTCAGTATTTTGTCCCACATTGCTAGGGTACAAAGAAATTTGAAATCTATCTGCTTGATTAGGCTCTGGGCTGTTGATACCGCATCGGCATTGGTTGCATCTTCACTTATTTGGTACAATGCCTTTAAGACATCAGGTATTTGAAGATGAAGGGAGTGAACTGCACGAAACTTTGAAGACCATCTTGTTTCAGTGTGACCCTTCAGAGTGACCTTTACTGCTTGGGACAGCACCTCCCAGTGGCTTGTTGAAGCTACAAAGAATGTAAACAATCTCTGCACTGTGCCAAAAAATGTTAGCATGTCCACTGATACACTCGCAGCATGGACCCCAACTAAATTAAGAGAATAAGCTGCACATGGGACAAATCTTGCATGTTCATTCATTTGTGCTATACGGGCTTGCACACCACGATACTTCCTGGCATATTAGCGCCGTTGTCATACCCTTGGCCACGACAGTTAGCTATATCTAAGCCATCATCACTTAATTTCTTTTCAATTTCTGCAGCTAGACCACTTCTTGTCTTTTCATGTGAGATGATGAAATCAATGAAACTTTCCTCAACACTACAATCATTATCCTGTATCCTCACATATCGAATGATTTGAGACATCTGCTCCTTGTGAGCCACATCTGGGGTACAATCAAACATAATAGAGAAATATTTTGCCTCCTTAATTTTTGTGATTATTTCACATCTCACAGTGGAACCCAGCAAGTTAATAAACTCGTTCTGAATTGTAGGAGAAAAATAAGTGGCAGGCCCCTTCTGAAGGTTGGCAATGTGCCCTGCAAGCTCCGGATTATAGTGACTTATCAGTTCTAGCAAATTAAGAAAAATTCCAGAATGTGAGTGTCCAATTATCTCTGTGGACCCCCTGAGAGCCAAGTTGTTCTTTGCACAGAAAAGAATATCATCAAGAATAATTTTCAGAATGGAACGACACTTTTCTTTTTCTGAGGTAATTGACCTTTGCAGTTGATCATCTATTGTGGCCCCTGTCTTCAAACACATTTCAAAATTCTTCCAATGTAGATACAGTGGCGTGAAAAAGTATTTGCCCCCTTCCTGATTTTCTCTATTATTGCATATTTGTCACACTGGATGTTTTCAGGTCTTTAGACAAAATATAATATTAGATAAAGGGAACCTGAGTGAACAAATAACACTTTTTTTTTCACTTATTTCATTTATTTAATGAAAAAAGTTAACCAACACCAACTGGCACTGTGTGAAAAAGTAATTGCCCCCTAGTTAAATCAACCCAATTAAAGGGATAATTAGAGTCAGCTGATTGAACACAGCCAGGCTTGATTACAGCCAGCCCTGCTCAATATAAACCTCACTTATTTTGGCCCTTACCATCAGAGTCACGTTGCCAGCACAAAGATTCAACAAGCACATTATGCCATGATCAAAGGAAGTTCCTGAAAAGATCAGAAAAAATTTGTTGCCCTCTGTCAGTCTGGAAAGGGTTACAAAGCTATTTCTAAGGCTCTGGACTCCATCGAACCACAGTGAGAGCCATAATCTCAAATGGAGAACACTTGGAACAGTAGTGAACCTTCCCAGGAGTGGGCGGCCTCAAAAATTACTCCAAGGGCACAGTGTAAAATCATCCAAGAAGTCTCAAAGGATCCTAAAACAACATCCAAAGAACTGCAGGCTACTCTTGCCTCAGCTAAGGTCAGTGTTCATGACTCCACAATCAGAAAGAGACTGGGCAAAATGGGCTTCATGTGAGGAGTAGCAAGGGGAAACCACTGCTAACCAAGAAGAACATAAATGCTCGTCTCTATTTGCCAAGAAGCACCTGGATGATCCACAAGCCTTTTGGGAAAATGTTCTATGGACAGATGAGTCAAAGTGGAACTTTTGGACAACATGGATCCCATAATGTCTCGCGTAAAGCAAACACAGCATTCCACAGTAAGAACACCATACCAACAGTCAAACATGGTGGTGGTAGTGTGATGGTGTGGGATGCTTTGCTACCTAAGGACCTGGATGACTTGCCATAATTAAAGGAACCATGAATTCTGCTCTGTACCAGAAAATTCTTAAGGAGAATGTCCAGTCATCCTTCCGTCAGCTGAAGCTGAAGCATAGTTGGGTCATGCAGCAAGACAATGATCCAAAACACAAAAGCAAGTCCACATCAGAATGGCTAAAAAGTAAAATTAAAGTTTTGGAGTGGCCTAGTCAAAATCCAGACTGAAACCTAATAGAGATGCTGTGGCAGGACCTGAAACGAGCAATTCATGCTCGAAAACCTACCAAATGTTACTGAATTAAAGCAGTTCTGCGAGGAAGAGTGGGTTAAAATTCCTCCACAGCGATGTGAAAGACTGATATTGAATTATAGGAAGTGTTTGGTTGCAGTCATTGCAGCTAAATGTGGCATAACCAGTTATTAAGTGTAAGGGGGCAATTACTTTTTCACACAGTGCCAGTTGGTGTTGGTTAACTTTTTTTCATTAAATAAGTGAAATTAAAAAAAAAACAAGTGTTATTTGTTCACTCAGGTTCCCTTTATCTAATATTACATTTTCTCTAAAGACCTGAAAACATCCAGTGTGACAAATATGCAATAATAGAGAAAATCAGGAAGGGGGCAAATACTTTTTCACGCCACTGTAACTGTCGCGGTGTTCAGGGGAGTTTTCATGATCTGGAATTCTGGGATTTAAATGTCTCCTGTCACAAAATCCTTTTTTTTGGATTTGCTAGACTAGATGTAGTGGATGATTTTTTTGCAAACAGTATGCATGGGAAGCAATAGATAGCTTTCTTGGTCTCACCATACATTAGCCATGTGCGTTCCACAGTTTCTCCATTGGAAAGAATTTTTGTGAACCAATCTCGATAAAAGCGCCTGCCATCATCAGATGCTGACAAATTAAAATCAGCATTTTTCTTTTATTCAGGGCCATGTTCCACCAAGCAACATCTAACTTTGTCAGTCATGTCAGGCCATGATGTTGGGTCATTAAAATTAAGTTGGAGTACCAAACTGGCTACAGCATCTACATTACTTCCTAATGCAGGATCCTCTGTAGAATTTTCAAAGCTGCATGCAGATGGTGTCAGCTGGCAATCATCATCTTCTTCTTTTTCTTCAACTTCTTCTTCTTCTTCTGTAATATTGCCCTCAACATCTGTCTTAGTAGGGGTAGGCTCATCGATGTCAATTGGTGTTGCTACTGACAGAGTCGCAGAACTTCCCTCCTGCTCCTTAGACTTAGTAAGCCAGTGTTGCCACTGCTGGAAGAGTTTTCGATTTTCTTCTTCTCTTGCTTTCCTCAGTTTTCTAAACTCTGCCCCTGATGGTTTCTTCGGTGGCATCTTCAAGAATCAGGCTTCCTTTACAAAATACTTAAGAGAGAAGTGTACAGTATAATATGTGTACTTGTACTTAACTTCAAAGCATCCCAGCCAATGTCCTATTCAACTTCCTGTTTGTGTAATCAATAAGGCACAACAGGGTGTGGGTTACTGGGAGTTTACCCATGCCTTGTGTGGTGTGTCACGAGGAGCAGCCGAGTGACTTAACCATAACCACACAAGAAGTGGGACAGGTTATTGACTGGGATGCTCTGCAGTTAAGTACATCTATTTACCCGGTCATGTGAGAGAATGCTGAAGACCCTAGAAGTCAGTTTCATTGTGCTTACTGACTGGAATGCTGCACTCTGATTTTGAGCCAACATTCCTAAACTGTTGGTGGAAGCACTTTTTTCTCAAATATCTCTCTGTTTAAATTAAACAGTTGATATTATTGTAAGATCAAGTTTTAAGAAAAAAGTTCTTCTATGAACAGTTTTTGAATGCTGGCTTAAAATCACAATGCAGCATAGATACATACATAGATGCATACATAGACAGTGTCAGCAGATAAGGGCCTATGGCCCACCCAGTCTGCCCATTTGAGCTTGTAAGTTCAGTTTGTTTTCCTAGAAGTCTGTTGCACCTTACCCCTGACCTCCAGAATTCCTTTATGTCTATCCCATGCATTCTTAAATCCCATGATTGTTTCAGCCCCCACCACTTCCTCTGGCAGGGTGTTCCACTTGTCCATCACCCGTTCTGTGAAGAAATTCTTTCTCATGTTTCCTCTGAATCATCCTCCTCCAACTTCATCCCATGCCCTCTAGTCCTGGAACATCTTTTCACTTAAAAATAGTGTTTCCTGCACCCTGTTCCTCCTGTAAGATACTTGTATGTCTCTATCATATCCCCTCTCCTCCTTCCTTCAGGGAGTACATGTTCAGTTCCTTCAACCTGTCTTCATAGGACTTGTGATGCAATGCATGCACCATCTTTGTTGCCCTCCTCTGAACCTTCTCTACCCTGTCTATGTCCTTATGTAGGTATGGTCTCCAGAACTGTACACTGTACTCCAGGTGGGGCCTCACTGAGTGTCTTGTATAGCTGAATTATGACCTCCCTTTCCTGCTGGTAATGCCCCTGCCCATACATCCCAGCATCCTATTTGCTTTACCTGCTGCCTTGTCACACTGTTTCCCTACCTTGAGGTCATCAGAGATGATAACCCCAAGATTCCGTTCCTGCTTGGTGCATGCTATATCCTCACCCCCAACTGATATATTGTGCCAGGGTTTTTGTGCCCCATATGCATTATCTTGCACTTCTTTGCATTGAATTTCAACTGCCAAACCCCTGACCATTCTTCAAGTTTCTGCAGGTCGCTCCTCATTCTGTCTACACCATCTGGTGTGTCTACTCTGTTACAGAGCTTTGTGTCATCAGCGAACAGTGAAATTCTGCCTTCGAGGTCCTGCGCCATGTCACTGATGAAGATGTTGAATGGGACTGGTCCCAGCACTGATCCCTGTGGTACCCCACTGGTCACTCTTCCCTCTGTGGAGTGACAGCCATTTACCACCACCCTCTGTGTCCTGCCACCCAGCCAGTTACCTACCCACCACACTACTGTCCTGCCCACACCCATATTCCCCAGCTTGTGTAATAGTCTTCTATGTGGCACAGTGTCAAAGGCCTTGCTGAAGTCCAGATAGGCCATGTCCACTGCCCTCCCTGATCCACCTCCTAGTCACCCAGTCAAAAATTCAATGAGAGTTTGTCTGACGCGAGCCTCCCCTGGTGAAACCATGCTGCCTTTGGTCCTGTAGTCCATTGACAACCAGATGTTCCACCAATCTCTCCTTCAGTGTGCTTCCATGATCTTCCACACTACTGAGGTGAGGGTTGACTGGTCTGTAGTTCCCTGCTTCCTCTTTGTTCCCACTTTTGTATAAGGGGACTACATCTGCTGTCCTCCAGTCTTTGGGTACCTCCCTGTTTCCAGTGATTGGCTAAACAGGATAGCCAGAGGTTCAGCCACCACCTCTCTTAGTTCTTTAAGGACCCTGGGGTGCACCCCATCTGGCCCCATTGCTTTATCAACTCTTATTACTTCCAGTTCCTTCAGGACCCTTTCTCGTGTAAAGGGACTTGTGTCCATTTCTGCACCATTCTCACCCCTTCAGACCCATTACCCTCCTCTTCCTCAGTAAAGACTGAGCAGAAATACCTGTTCAGTATGTCAGCTTTACTGTTGTCATCCTCCATGCAGCCCCCATCCTCCCCTTCAGTCTCACTATCCCTCCCTTTGTCTTTCTTTTTTCACTTATGTACCTGTAAAAGGTTTTGTCCGCTCTACCCACTGATTTTGCAATGTGTTCTTCTGTCTGAGCTTTGGCTTCCTACTGACCTCCCTGCCTCCCTTTGCTTCTCCTGGTACTTCTCCCTATCCCTTCTGCCTGTGTCTTTTTGTATTGCCTGAATGCAATCTTTTTGCTTACTTTCTTTGCTACCTCTTTGGAAAACCATAATGGTTCTCTTCCTTTTCCTCTTGCTAACCTGCTTAATACATAATTCTGTTGTTCTTGTAATCCCCATTTTAAATACTGCCCATTGTTCCTCAACCCTGATTCCTGTCCCATTCCCTTAATGCCTCTTTCAAGTATCTCCCATTTTCCCAAAGTCTGCCCCCTAAAATCCAGGATACATGTTTTTGTGTGGTTTGGTTCTGCTCTTTCTGTGATTTCAAACCACAATGACTGGTGGTCACTGTTTCCCAGGTGCTCCCCACTGTTACCCCCATCACACTGTCCCTGTTTGTGAGCACAAGGTCCAGTATTGCCTTCTGCCGAGTTGGTTCCATGACCAGTTGCTTGAGGAAGGCACCCTGAAGGGAGTCCAGGATAAATCTGCTCCTAGTTGATGCTGCTGCTGGGATGCTCCAGTCCACGTCTGGAATATTGAAGTCTCCAACCAGTACTACCTCACCCTTGTCTGCCATCCTTTGGATTACCAGTATTACCAGTCACTTTCTAACTCTAGGCTACAGAGAACATTCATAACCATAAACCATACTTGTTACACTTTTCTTTTTGAATACATTTCTATAATAGCAATAAGGCTGTCACAGGAGTTAGACTAACATCCAATTAATGACAACCTGGGGCAAAATGTCCCTGGGCCACACGTCTTTTCGTGCCACATATTACATCGACATCCCAGACCCTAGATAGTGGTTATTGACTATTAATCTAATCTCTGGGAGTGCCTTATTGCTTAGCAAATTATTGCCATGATCTCCAACCACCACTGCTACGGTACTGCCCCTACCTCCCCTACTCGCCCCCCTACCCCAGCCTGGACAGTTAGACAAACTACCAGTCAATGCTACATAAATGTGTTCATGATACACCTGTCACCCAATTTAAAAACACACTGACTTACCTTTAATAAGACTGACTGTTGAAGGTGAGTCCTTGCTCAGCCTCTGGTGACTGCTGCTACTTATGTAGGAAAGGAACTCTCTGATCTGATGGTGATGGTCTGGAGTCCACACTCAAGTTCGAGCCTACAAATGAAAGTTCACATTTAAATTAAATGCATAATTTATTGCTATTTTCACTCAAGAGCAAAGCACCTCCTTACACACTTACAGAAAGGAAGTACTAGTCATGGTTTCCATTGCTGGTGTTTCTTTGGTAACCATGAAAAATAACCCAGGCTCCATATTACTTACTTTACCAGCTTTCAAGGGTGAAGCTGAGCTGACAGTGGGTTCTGCCAGAATTGATCAAAAATGTATATTTCAAAGGGCACCTTATCTTAAACTGCAAATTTAAACTGAGTTATTAAATGAAGGCTAATGCCTGATGTACAGTGATAACCACGGTGTAATTACCTCCAAGTGGCTGCTAGGGCATCAGTAAAACTGGCTTGAGAGCACAGCTCGAGAGGTTTGCTATTGCCCTAGCAAGCACAAGAGGTGATTATACTGTGGTTATCACCTGTACATCAGGCATTGACATTTAGAGAGTATAGGACTCAATATGAGAAGTTACTCCCACCCTGAACACAATTAATGTAGCCTTACCTTATTAATGAATCTGCACTATGGCTACATAAATGTGTACAAAAACTATTTATTATGATACAAGATTGAACTACAGCAGGACAAAATAGCACCAGAGTTGAGATCTCTATCAGACATGGTGATTGATAGACTCAGCAACAGCAACGTGTGACAATTGGAATTATGTTATTTGAATGGTGAGCCCTTATTGTCCCAATTCCTGAAAGTTTATGTTGCTATGGTATCGATGTGATGTCAAGAGGTTGTTCACCCCCTCTTGAGTATGTCACGTCGATACCATGACAATAGGAGTGTAAAAAGATAACACAAAAACATCAAATTCCAAATGTAAAAACCCATTACCTTACCTTATAAGACTCAGCTGAGTTGCGTTGTTCTTGTCCACTGCAAGAGTCGTCTGCAGACTGTACTCAGTTTCAACACTGGCTATAAAATGAAAGTCCACACATTACATTAAGTAGTAGTCTAGTACAGTAGATAATCAGCTACAGTCATACATATTTATTATTTTTTCACTGAAAAGGATAGCCCCTCCTTAGACACATTACAGAGTACATTTCAGATTACCTAAAGCCTAAAGGTGTGCATGCATGTTACAAGTAATTCGGAAATAGGGAGGGTGAGTGGAGGAGGGATGCTGGAATATGGGTGCCAGTCAGTAGAACAAAGAGGGGCTGTGGATATGGCCTACCTAGACTAGCAGTCCCACACTGTCACAAATGATTAATAAACAAGAAAAGCCAGCCTGGGAGTCCATCCCAGGATGGTAACCTGGGTAAACAATTGCCAGGGAATGAGCAACAGGACATAGGAATGGGTAATAGTAATCAATGAATGGAGTCCATGCAGAAGAAAATAGGGGTTACTAGTCATGTACCGTAGGGTTGGAATCGGTCCTCTTTACTGTCTTTATAAGTGGCAGTGCACTGCAGAGGGACTGGGAGGAAACGTATGCCTCTTTGCAGACAACACAAACAAAAGATGACCTTGGCAGAGCTTGGCAGAAGATACCAGGAGAAAGGACTGCTGTGTGACTGAACTTCTCTACTGGGACTATATTGCCCTCCTTCCTCCCCACCCAAAGCTAGTTCTATTTTTATAGGCACAGGATTTGACTGACAACAGGAACTTCCTGTTTAGGGGCAGGAAGTGAGTGATCACAGAACCACCAAGGACCCACCATCCTAGAAGAGCAAGAGTAGCTCTCTGGCCCCCTCTAGCTGCTGGAGGTCTGCCTCTGAACAAGTAAGTGGTCTACTGAGAAATATAGGATATTCTTGTCTCAGAACAGGACAATCAGGAGCTTAAAGGGCACACAGGCAGAAAGTAAGGAGAGAGAAAAAAAACAGAGGAAAGAGTAAGGATTGCAAACAGTTAAGGGGCCAGAAATAAGACATGATTGGAGTGGTGCAGTGCAGTGGCTGTGGAGCAGCAGTCTTCCGGGAGATGTTCTGGAGGATGCAGTGTTGTCCCATCTGCAGGCACCTCTCTGGGCTGAGGGAGGAGGTTGCTCATCTCCAGGCTGAGTTGGCCAGGATTTGTGGGACCTCCTTTTCCATCCAGGGACCACCAGTGCCACTGCCATTGCCTCAGAGGTTGCCAAGAAAGAGGAGTGGTTGGACCACAGTGGGCTCAGGGAGGGTGAGGGTGGTGGAACAGAGGCACATCCCTCCAGTTGTACCTCTCCACAATTCCTATACCATTCTGGCAAAGTGTGGTTCCTCTATGGAGGCACCTACAGTGGAGACCAAGGAGGATGCTGGGAACCTCCACAAAGGAGACCCACAGGAGGGTGGCAGGGGACCCCAGGGAAGGAAACAACTCCTGGTGGGGGCCCATTGTTAGGAAGGTAGAACTGGGCAAGGAAGGGAGAGGGAGGTAAGGTGCCTGCCTTGGCCATGGCTTGAGGGACAGGGGCGAATCCTCAGGATTGCCAGAGCAGCTGTACAGGGAGGGCTGGATGTCATTGTCCACTTAGGGACAAATGACCTGGCTAAGAAAGGGATTAGAGAAGTGCAGGAAGAGTTTGTGGAATTTGGGAGGGGCCTTAGTCAAGTAGCACGATGGTAACCTTCTAGGAGGTGCTACCCATCTATGGCATAGGAGAGACTAGGGTGTTCCGTACATGGATTCAATCAGTGGTTGAAAACTGGTGTGGAGCTCAGGGATTTGGCTTCATTGGGGACTGGGGGTCCACCTGGAGTGATGCAAGCCTATACTGGCATGATGGGCTGCATCTGTCCGGGAGGGGAACCAGGATCCTAGGTGATAGGTTTAAATGCTTCATTGGCAAGCTTTTAAACTAGCCAAGGGAGGAGGCACTGGAAAGGAGCAGGAAAATCCTAGCCCCCAAACAATCACGGTAGTAAGTGTGGCAAACACCAATATGGAGGTGTCGATAGGGAGAAGGGCAGGGGTAAATGGAGAAAGTGACAAAGGCAAGAAGGACAGGGATGGGGCAAAAGGGGGTAAGGCCATCAGGAAATGGAGGGTAATGAGTACCAATGCCCATAGTCTGGGCAACAAGCTCCCTGAGCTAGTGGCCTTAATGGAAGAGGGATGCCTGGATATCGTAGCAGTCACAGAAACATGGTACACAGAGAACCATGACTGGATGTTAACATACCAGGGTACATAACCTATAGGAGAGACAGGCAGGGGAAAAGAGGGGGAGGAGTAGCTCTCTATGTAAAGGAAGGGATAAAAGCAACTGTACAAAAGAGTAAACAGGGAGGAGAGGAGGCACTGTGGGTCACCTTGGAGACTGGAAAGGGCAGCACAATCTGTACAGGGGTTGTGTACAGACCCCCATGTCAGGGGGAAGGAATGGACAAGGATATGATGGAAGGCATTCTTAGAATGGCAGAGAAAGGAGATACTGTTGATGGGAGACCTGAATATGCCAGATATTAACTGGAGCACATTTGCTGCAGCCACATCCAAACAGGGCCATTCTTGACACCCTACAGGTGGCAGGCATTCGGCAGCTAGTTTGGAACCCACTGATGAGGGAGCAATCTAGACCTCGTGCTCTCAAGCGGGGGCAGTGAGAGGATCTCAGATCTAGAAGTGGGTTGCCATCTGGGGACAAGTGACCATCAAACAGTGTGGTTATGTTAAACTCAGCTACAGAGTCAAGCCATACAAAAGTGAGGTACTGGACTTTAGGAGGCTGACTTTGGCAAGATGGGAGAGTGCCTCAGAAAAGCACTAGCAAACAGGCTAGAAGGAGGTGTGGAGCAACAATGGGAATTATCAAAACTGCCATCACAGAGGCAACAAGCCTTTGTGTGAAGCAAATAAACAAATCAAAATGAAAGAAAAGCCACTATGGTTCTCAAGAGAGGTGGCTGTGAAAGTCAGGAAGAAAAAGATAGCATTCCAGAAGTATAAGGAAACACAGAAGGAGCAGGACAGAGAGCTGTACCAGTTAAGGCAGAAAGAAGCAGGGAGGGAAGTCAGAATAGCAAAGGCCCAAACTGAGGAAAAGATAGCCAACTCAGTTAAGAAGGGGGATAAAACCTTTATAGGTACATCAGTGAGCGTAGAAAGACAAAGGGAGGGATAGTGAGGCTGAATAGAATGAACGGTTTGTGGGCAGAGGAGGACAGTGAAAAAGCAGGAATACTGAACGAATATTTCTGCTCAGTATTCACAAAAGAGGAGGGGGAAGTGCCTAATCCAATTAACAGAAGCACTCTTGATAGGGGGGTTGATCCCAGTCCTTTCACAGAAGAAAGGGTTCTGCAAGAACTCCTAAAACTGAAGGTGGACAAAGCAATGGGTCCTGATGGAATTCACCCAGAATTCTAAAAGAATTAAGGAAGGAACTAGTGAAACCACTGGCTACTCTTTTAATAAATCATGGGAGGATGGTGTGGTACCCGAGGACTGGAGGAAGTGGATGTGATTCCCTTCACAAAAGTGTGACCAAGACAGAGGCAGGAAGCTACAGACCTGTCAGTCTGACCTCTGTGGTAGGGAAAGTGATGGAGTCACTTCTGAAGGAAAAGATAGTTGAGTACCTAGAGGTCAGTGGAGCACAGGATCCAAGGCAGCATGGGTTCACAGTGGGACGGTCATGTCAGGCCAGTCTAGTAGATTTCTTTGACTGGGTGACCAAAGTAGTAGACCAGGGAGGGCTGTGGACATGGCCTGCCTAGACTTTAGCAAGGCATTTGACACAGTCCCACACAAAGATTATTAGTCAAATTAACCAGCCTGGAGTGGGTCCCAGGGTGGTAGCCTGGTAAAACATTGGCTGGACAACAGGACACAGAAGGTAATTGTAAATGGAGTCCACTCTGAAGAAAGGCGGTTACTAGTGGGGTACCGCAGGGTTCAGTATTGGGTCCAGTCCTTTAATGTCTTCATCAGTGGCATTGCAGAGGACTGGAAGGAAAAGTATGCCTTTGCAGATGACACAAAGATCTGCAACAGGGTTGATACACAGGAGGCGTGGAAGGATGAAAAGGGAATTGGTAAGATTGGAGGAATGGTCAGACATGGCAGCTAGGATTCAATGCAAAAAGTGAAAATAATGCTCCTGGGGAACAAGAACCCAGGGAAGAATACACAATGGGTGGGAGGTAGTAACAACAACAAAACAGGAAAGGGACCTGGGAAATCATATCAGATGACCTTAAGGTTAGCAAGCAATGTGAGAAGGCAGTAGGGAGGGCTGGGGGTATACTGGGATGTATAGGGAGAGGCATCAGCAGCAGAAAACAGGAAGTTGTTATCCCTCTGTACAGACAGTTGGTGAGACCCCATCTGGAATACTGTGTCCAGTTCTGGAGACCCCATCTCCGCAAGTACATAGACAGGATAGAGGCAGTCCAGAGGAGGGCAACTAAAATGGTGCAGGGTCTGCAAGAGAAGCCATATGAGGAGAGACTAAAGGAGCTTAATATGTATACCCTTGAGGAAAGAAGGGAGAGGGGGGACATGATAGAAACTTTCAAGTACCTCAAGGGAATCAACAAAGTCCAAGAGGGTAGCATCTTTCAGAAAAAGAGACTTGCAAGAACAAGGGAACACAATTTAAAGATAGAAGGAGGGCGGTTCAGGGGCAATGTGAGGAAGTATTATTTCACAGAGAGGGTAGTGGATGCATGGAACAGCCTTCCTGAGGAAGTTGTGGGGTCTAAAACTGTGGGAGAATTCAAGAATGCATGGGACAGACATAAGGCAATTTTTGCAGGGGGCAGGAAGATATAGGCTGTTGGTTAACTAGGATCTGCGGCCTATCCTGTAGGTAGGGAAATGGGCAGACTAGATGGGCCTAGCGGTCCTTAACTGCTGTCAAAGTCTATGTTTCTATGTTCTATGTTTCTAAATGTAGGCAAGCAATTTGAGAAGGCAGTTATGAGCCAGGGCTTGTGGATTCTCTCATGCATAGGGAAAGGCATCGCTAGTATAAAACAGGGGGTTGTCATCCCAGCCTCTGTACAGACAATTTGTGTGAGACCCCATCTGGAGTACTGCTAAATGGTGCAAGAGTCTAACATGATGATGTTTCAATATAAAAAAAATAGCCGGACAACAGGACACACCATGAGATTAGAGGAGGCTGATTAATGGGTATTGTTTGTGAGGATTCTTTTCACGGAAAGGGTGGTCACGGTGGATGGCATAGAATAGTATGGTCGGGCCTGCCTCAGGAAGTGGTGGATATGAATAAGTGTAGGGCTTCAAACAGGCATAGGATAGGGTAGGCATAAGTGAGCAATACAGATGAGTATGAATAGATAGACCACCATTGACAGAGTAAAGGTCTATGGCATATTCATAAGGTAGAAAAGAATGGGCAGAGTAGATGGGCGTTTGCGGTTCTTATCTGCCATCAACTCTGTTTCTATGTCAGTTATATAGCTGTTTATCACCAGCCTAGAGGATAGCAGTGTTGGTTGCTCCCAGTTCTGTTTGGGTGGCAGTGAGTCAGTCAGTTACTCCCTCGCAGACAAAACCGAGGGGCCCACTCAACCCAAGTACAGTACCACTAGTACTACCACTGGTGCTGCTACCCTTTAGGCTGATGCCTGATGATAGCAATCAGATAACTAACATAGAAACAAAGAGTTGATGGCAGATAAGGACCGCAAGAGCCCATCTATCTTGTCTGCCCATTGTAATTACTGGAGTCAGGTGACACCGCACTACACTGAACTGACTACTGGACTGGCTGGTTCTCTGTGACTGGGGCAGATAGCCTGCCGCCTCCAGTGACAGCTGAGCTATACAATACAACTGCATAGTTTATTCTGCTGTACTGTCCGCTCAACTCCCAGAGTCTAAAGTAGTTGAATTGGAAATCATGTACACCCACTCTCAAAGGGAAGGGCATTTGTATTACATCAGCAAGGAAATTACAGAGTGCACAGTGGGGGGTGTCAGTTCTGTGCTTGTGCAGTGCTTACATAATACAGACAGTGCTTCTGTGCTTGTGGCAATTATTTTTAGACTACTACCCTCCTGCCTGGCTAGCCCTAATGCACACACTGTGACCTATGTGACAAACTCGGGTGGCTCTCCCAGCCCAACCACATAAACTTTGTCCTAGGCTGCTTCATGGGCAAGGTGCTCAGTACTGGCACTCCTCCAGGGCTGGCTGTGCTTCTCAAATCGGCTGTCTCTTTTACCTATGCCCTCAGGTCTCTGGGCCTTGGGGTTCTTAAAGTCCCTATCACCCACACACAAATGGGGGACAGGGATTTTGCTTCATGTCCCCCTAGGCTGTGGCACTCCTTTCCCACTCAAGTCCACTCCTCTCCCTCCCACTTGTGCCTCCGGAGCTCCCTGCACCGGACTCACATGTCCTTCCTGGAACCCCTCTTGCAGCTCCTGCTGACGCAGCCTGTCTAACTGGACTTTGAAGTGCATATAATGTATTTTTTCTGTTTCAGGAGATAACCAGACTGCTGCATTCAGTGCTAAAAGACTCTTCCTTCTATTACAGAAGGAGCTGTCTCATTACTAAACCTTGTAGTTCGACTGTATATAAGTAGTCATCACAAATTAGCCTTTTTTTTAGTTTACTTAATCAGAACTTCTTTAAAAGGAACTGTGGAAAAAAGTGCCCTCTTTCCTGTCTTTGTGTATCCCCCAGTCGAGGTTTTAGGCATCTCATTAATTTTTAGGGTACCCTGAAATAAACATTCCAAACACCAACTGCTAGCATTCCAAACTGATGCCTCCTTGATTCAGAGCTAATTATTTGATGAAAAGTGTTCTTGCACCACCCCAGTGATGGCACAGCAGTAGCACATCATGCTGTCATGCAGGTGACCCGGTCTTGAGAAAGGACCTATGATGCTGCGTCGAGAGATAAGCCAGGCTAGGGTAGCTGCTGCTTTGCAGAAAGCCTCAGTTGGGAAGGGCTGGCAGTAGGATCCAGCACCACAGTGACCCCACTGGTTGGGCTGGAGAGCTGGCTGCTCCAACAGGAACATGCTGTGCAAGCACCAGGTGGGCACCAGCTGTGCCCATGCCAAGGGGACGGGAGGAGAGAGGACATGGGGAGGAAATATGGGGAAAAAACCCAGTCCATATTAAGGAGGATGGCTGCCAGCACTCTCAGGCTCCACAACTTGCAGCCCACTGCTCACCATAGCTAGTTTTAGGCACCAGATAACCCTGCAGTTGCTGGGGTACCAATGATAATGGGTCCCCAGCCAGGTCCAGTGTACCACTTTATTTTACTTTTTTTATTATTATTATTATTGTTGTTTAAAAAACAGCACTAAGGAACATCATTGAGATCTATGGAGCCTTCACATGTGGTGTCATAACATCATGAAATTACTCATCAAGTTATGGCCCAGCCAATCAGAGGGTGATGAACAGCTATTAATTGGATGGGCAGTGGGGCCAGAAAAGCTAAGATTGGTACTGCCCCTTAAAACACAAATGTATAATAAGTTATATTGAAAATAAAATATGCATTTTGGACAAAGTAAAAGATAAGGCCACTTTGGGTTAGGTTAGGCCCCATGACTTATCTCACTGGGGGCCCCCAAGACTCTAAAGCCAGTCCTGCCACTCACAGCTGGATTCAGATCTGGGCCATGGGACAATGGCCTTGCCCTGGATCCCCCTATGACATGGTGAGAAGAGTCACTGGGGACCATGGCAGAGGCAGGGTTTGTAGAGCATGGGGCTGGGCTGTAGCTGTAGACAGTCTGAAGGTGAGGTGAGGTGAGGCTAGAGGGGGTAAAAACACCTATGGAAAAAAAGGAACAGGCTCCTGCTCCTTACTGACTGACCACACTCCAAAATATGCTAAAATTGTACCACTGACCTAAGGAAGAAAGTAGTATAAGGCAAAGAGTTCCAAGCATTCTCCTGCTACCAGCACTTTAAAACACCTTTAGTTTGTACAACGTTTTTTTTAAGTAAACTGCTTTAATTAATGAATGGTAACACGGGGCCCAATTTTCAGTTGCAAAGAGTGGCATCACAAAATGGGGGTTAGTTAACAGTCATCACTTTGCTCCACCACTAGTAGTGCTTGGATAGTGCCACTTCGGATCTGACAGTCCTCTGATGGACAGTCCTACTATCGATCTCTCAATCCGACCTCCATCTAACTAAGCTAGGATTTTGAATCCTTAGACAGATTTTAGGGAATCTGAGGTCAGATGTTGGGGTTCAAGGTTGGATGTCGGGAGCTGATGGTCAGATGTGATACTATCTTTTCTTTTCCATAGCGATTATTTCCTCCTGGCCAGTAGTTTGTCAGTGCTTGGCTATACCTTGGTCAGGCCAAACCTGGTCATCAGTCAGATGGCTACCAGGTTTTTTTCTCCCCATTTAATTTACTCCCTCCACTTCTGGTAGGAACAAATGCCTGTAATGGCTTTGCACAGCTGCAGTGTCCCCTGTGCTGCAGTTGCTGTGGTGGCAGAGTCCACTGCCAATCCTCCCCGACTGGGATGCACTGCTGAGCAGCAGCTGTCTCGGTCATGGTCTGCCTCCTGACACAACTTCCCCAGTCCGCTTTTGAACCCAGCGTGGCAGTGCAATGCATGCCCGCTGGGCAATTGGGGTGACTCCCAGTACCGTCTTTTCTGTATACCTCCAATGGGTGCGGATAAAGGTGCTCAGATAGTATCCATAGTATCCATTGATGTCAGACACCACTGGATACCACCTCTTTTGTAGGACTGTGGATGCCAACAGATATTGATGTCATCTGACCATAGATCTGATCACCTTGGATCCCACGTATGGATCTAATAAGAACAATAGGCTCTAATCAAATAGGAGGGTATAAATATATACAATGTATCAATTATAGATGCAGTGCAGGGGTTTGGAACAGTACGGGTTAGCATGGCTGTACTCCAGACAAAGGCTACACTGCAATTTATCACAGGCATTGCTCGGATGTTGTTTGATGCTTAGGCTTAGGCTTACTTGGATACAATAAAAAAAACTGTCTCAGCCCAGCAGAAAACAGTTCAGCAGATGATTTATCCCTGCATTGGATTGTGAGGGGTTAATTCTGATCTTCTAACCTGCAGTCCACATATTTTCTGAATCTGTAATTGGAACAGGCCTTTTCAACACTTCACAATGCTGTGTCAGCCAGTGTAGGATATTAGAGATACTGATGCTTTCATTTTCAAACACAACTGTAATGGCCTTTATTCTGATTTTGTGAGTGTTATACATAGATACATAGAATATGTTGATAGATAAGGACCACCCGGCCCATCTAGTCTGCCCATTTTGATGTTTTCTTGTGGTAGAATGATATTTGAGAGGTGTGTCAGGGATGAGTCCAATGCAGAGCACTCTACAGTGGACTCGTCCCTCACAGATCAACAAAAACGCAACTAGACTGTGACACTAGTCCGAATTTCACTGCTGGAAGCCGTTCTTTAGTTGAAAGAAATGAAGCGGCTCCAGTGAGAGCGCTTCATTTCTTTCATTTGCATAGTGCTGGCGGCCCAACCCTCCATTTCCCATCTCAGCAGCACAAAAACCCCTCCCGCTCCCTTCCTTTGTGTGCTCTCCACCCCGCTCCCTCTGTTCCCGTCCTGCAGCACAATAACCCCTCCTGCTCCCTCCCTCTGCATGCAGTCTGACCCATTCCCTCTGTTCCCTTCCCAGCATTACAATAATCCCTTCCTGCTCCCTTCCTCTGCATGCAGTCCACCCTGTGCTCTCTGTTTCCCATCCCAGCAGCACAATAACCCCTTCTGCTCCCTCCCTCTGCATGCTGTCTACCCCTCTCCCTTTGTTCCCCATCCCGGCAGCACAATAACCCCTCTCGCTCCCTCCCTCTGCATGCAGTCTACCTCATTCCCTCTTTTGCCTTCCTGGCAGCAAAATAACCCCTCCCGCTCCCTCCCTCCCTCTGTGTACAGTCCGCCCTGCTCCCTCTGTTCCGCATCCTGTGCCAACATGGGGTGCCCAATTCCTGTATCGGCATTATCTAGCTCCCCCCCGGACACTAAGGAACCCACTCCCAATGTACGGTGATCATCTGTACAACGGGAACTTCCCACTGTGATGTCAGCTATGCTGTTTCTGTTTATAAATACCAGGTCCAGCACTATCCCAACCCTAGTTGGTTCCAAAACCAGTTGCCTGAGAAATGCCCATTGTATGGAGTCAAGGATGGCCCTGCCTCTTGATACAGCTGTGGCCAGAATGCGCCAATCTACATCCAACATATGAAAGCCCCCCCCCCACCAATAATCAAAACGTCCTCCATTCTGGCCATGTCAGATGAACCTGATCAATTTTTTTGACTGGGTGACCACAGAAGTAGATCAGGGTTCTGTGGTGGATGTGGCCTACTTAGACTTCGGAAAGGCCTTTGACACTATACCACATAGGAAGCTAATGATGAAACTGGGCAGTTTGGTGGTGGTCACTCTCCCCTCATTACTAGTAGTAGTAATAAAAATCTTTATTTTTATACAGGATAAAAGATAAAGTTGGTACATTTCTTTTCTTGTCACACCTTTGGGACTGAAGTCCTATTTTCAAGGTGGTCCTGTTTCAATTTTTCTGGTACAGGTTAGCACAAAAAAAAAACATACAGTCAACTTACAGTACTTAAATATACAGTTAACAACAATCCAAAAGGTACATTCAATAGAACTGACTAAATTGTAAATAAATAATCAGTTTTTGCTATAGTGTATAGTCAGAAGTGCACAATTTCAGCAATTGCACATGCATCTCTAAGATAGTTCCTTCTTTAACTTAGTGTTGAAGCTCTTTACTGATTTAACAGATTTTGTTTGGTCACTAACATTAGCCCAGACAGCGCATTAAATAAGAATGTCATTTCTCCAAATTTGTTCCTAATTCTTGGTAATCTCAATTCCCTAGAGGATTTATTTTGTAGGTTGTGTTTATGCTCCACACTATTAAGTTTCTCAATTAAATAAGGTCTAGAGTTCCTTGCTATTTTATCCATTTGATTTACCCAAATTATTTTTTGCTTCTGTTCTAGTGAGAGCCAATTTAATTTCTGATACATTAAACAGTGTTGGGTTTTATAATCACATCTGGGGACAAAGCATGTCATTTTGTTATACAGTACATCTTATTTATTAGGTTGAGTTTAAGGGAGATGGAAAGAGTGCGATGTAAAGGGACGTCCATTGCAGCTCACAGACAGAGATGACAGAGCCTGGTGTAAAGGTGAGCTCCCCTCAGTTGAGGATGTCAGAGCGCTGGCAGCTTCTTTTAAAAAAAATATTTTCTCATTCGCAGGTTTAGTAAGATGTTGCAAGCGGTGAGCAGCCATCACAAGTAGAGAGCACCTTGTTATCTTGACTACCAGAAGAAAATGGGTTTATACTAGTCTGCCGTGCTGTTTACACCCACTGTATATCCCACACTTTTACAAGCAATGAGAGAGTCGGCATGCGGGCATGGCAGCCTCAACATGATCGCGGCAGGAACGGGAGGAAGAGGAGGGCAGGCTCGACTAGAGTAGAGCCAGGCAGTCAGAGGGGCACACAAGCAAGCAAAAACAAAAAAATGTGGGAAGAATCCTCACTCAGAGAACTTTTGTCAGTCAGAACGAAAGCCTCAGGATGGAAGGGAACCGGACCGCGCCATCAACATAGGGCATGCCATTAACCATCATACGGCCATACTTACTTGCCTAATGCCTACCACATTACAATTTACATTAAAATTTAAAATTATATTTTTAACATTTTTTGATTCCTTCTTTGTCTGACAGCAGCGCCCCAGGCCCAGCACACTCGGCTCTAATCAACAACAGCACTGACACAGCACGCTAGTTCTGTCAGACTGTCTCTCCGAGTCCTCAGGCTCCACTAAATTAAATGTAATTAATTAATTGCCACTCACTGGAGTCCCTGTCTGTCTTGCTTGTGTCTTGTTCTCTCTCTCTCTAATAATAAAACTAGTCTCTACGCTCTTGTCTCCTAACTCCCTCCCTCTCCATCCTATCTCACCAACTCTGAGACTCCCGCTTGAGCCCCTTCCTTTAAATACTGTCTCTGTTTTAGTACCATGTGACTTTTCTCCAGACAGAGCGGACCATGTGACCCCCCGCGGGGATGCGTCCCTGCTGGCAGAAGTTAG
Organism: Neoceratodus forsteri; assembly: GCA_016271365.2. Taxonomy (NCBI): domain Eukaryota; kingdom Metazoa; phylum Chordata; order Ceratodontiformes; family Ceratodontidae; genus Neoceratodus; species Neoceratodus forsteri. The sequence goes on along the minus strand of CM057455.1, from coordinate 1,545,547,882 downwards.
ACTTTTTTTTTTGGTACTTTTTTTTTTTTTAGTACTGAGGTTGCGCCCCTCAGATGATGCGCCCAGGGCAGGTGCACCACCCGGCCTACCCTTCCTACAGTACTGCAGAAAGGCGGGCTTAGTTAAGGCAGGGGGCTGAGCAACTACCTAGTAGAGACAGGAAGCTAACCACACAAGAGGGGACTAACGCCCCTAGTGGTAGTAGAGTATAAGGAGCCAATGGAAAAGTGGAAACTTAGTCATATGACCAACAGGAGCCTATATAGCTAAAGGGTCGACCAGGGTGGGTGAGGTGGGGCGGGTGGGAGCCGCCAGCTAACGGGCGGGACAAGTGTTCACTGAGGGAGCTAACACTTAGCCGTGGAGGCAGCGCTCACAGTCCCAGGGTCATTCAGGAGTTCAAGCAATCAAAAAATTAAGGTGAAAACAGCCACTTTCTGTTTGGGATGGAACCAGCTATAGTCCCCAACTGAAACAGGAGAGAGGCAGGGAGGAAATCGATAGAACGACCTTACGGCATATGCGCCTTTGGTGGTACAAGGTATCAGTGAGCGCCAGCTCCTGGTTCCTTCCCTGCAAGCATGCACAGTGGTAGTGCCCTCTTACAACAGGCGTTTGATGAGCTGCTTTTCTTTACTAAAGCCGCTTTGAGCAAGCAGAGACCCCAGAGGCTTCCTTGGTTTGGTGGCGGGTCCTGGGAGGAGCAGGTCCGAAGCCCTGGTGGGCTTGGAGAGTTCCTAAGGAAAGTAGCAGGGAGAGGTAATTAAGTAGGTGAGCAGGACAAAGGGAGAAGGCGGAGGTGAGAAAAAGGTGGGGATTTAGCTTGCAGGGAGGTAGTATCAGAAGCTAGGCAGGTAGATTTACAGGATTAAGGTAATCTGTACAGTTTTAACAATAGGGAGCAGAGATTCAAACAGAAAAAGGTGGGAAGAAACTGAAAGGTAGCAGAGAAACAGTTTAAAGTTACTTTAGCAGGTTTAGGTTGTTTTAGCTAAGGATTTTACAGTTGGGAGACTTTAGGAGAGCAGCTTTTAACAGAAAATACTAAGAAATTAGGTTTCAAATCATTCACTGAGGGAGCTGTATCACTTAGCCACGGAGGCGGCGTTCACAGTCCCGGGGGTCGTTCAGGAGTTCAAGCAATCAAACAATTAAGGTGAAAACAGCCGCTTTCTGTGCAGGATGGAACCAGCTATAGTCCCCAACCCCAACAGGAAAGAACCGGAGGGAGGAAATTGATAGAATGTACCTTACGGCATATGCACCTTTGGCGGTACAAAGTACCAGGGAGTGGCTGAGCTCCTGGTTCCCTTCCTCGGCGAGCGTGCGATGGTGCGGCCCCTTGCAACAGGCGTTCTGGTGGAGCGCGGCTTTCTTTCACTGGGGGCCGCTGGAGCGCGGAGACCCCAGAGGCTTCCTTGGTTCGGTGGTGGGTCCTTGGTTCTGGAAGGAGCGGGTCCAAAGCCCCGGCAGGCTTGGAGAGTTCCTTACGGCGTATGCGCCTTTGGTGGCACAAGGTACCAGGGAGTGGCCGAGCTCCTGGTTCCCTTCCTTGGCGAGCATGCGGTGGTGCGGCCCCTGGCAACAGGCGTTCTGGTGGAGCACGGCTTTTCTTCACTGAGGGCTCTGAGCAAGCAGAGACCCCAGAGGCTTCCTTGGTTCGGTGGCAGGTCCTTGGTCCTGGAAGGAGCGGGTCTGAAGCCCCAGCAGGCTTGGAGAGTTTGTTCAATACTTCACTGTCATTCCTATTATGAATCTCTCTAACTCCTGCAATACCAATGCTGTGCCAGCAAGCCAACGTTTGGCATTGACAAATGCTTGTTCTTCCTTTCTCAGCAACATCAGCAATCTGTTCCCACCCCTAATTTTAGGATTCATAATCTCAATTCCCATAAATCACAAGCTGCTTCTATCTTACTCATGAGATTCAGGAAGTGTACACCAACAGGTGTTTCCAACATTATGTTTTTAATTGACCTTAAATGTTCCTGTATTCTTATTTCAAGGGCTCTCATTGTTCGCCTATATACATCTTGCCACAAGGGCATCAGAGGGTATAAACAACACACTCAGTGTTACAATTGATCATCTCATTAACATGCATTTGCATTACATTGATGAGGTGACTTCGTTCTTTTCCCTGAGCTGCATATCTACACACAGAGCAAGACTTGCATTTGTAAAATCCTACGGAGGGGGCAACCAGGTTACTATTCTGGATCTGGTTTTCACTAAGTGGCTTCTAGTAAACATATTTGCAATAGAAGTATTTCTACTAAAGGTTATCCTGGGAGTTTTTCCTATGATCTGCCAACCCCAGTAGAGGGTCAGTGTAACACATTCGAGTGTTTTTTTTTTAAATATACCTCCACATTTACTCTGAAAGATGGGTTGTATTTAGTCACAAATGTTACTTTGTTTTCCTTCTGATTTCTCACTTCTAGGAGTCAAAGCACTTTTCTCTCTACTTTCATAGCTTTCCTTTTTACCTCTTCTAACTCTGACTTTCTGTAACCCCTCTGTACAAATCTTTTAGAGTGCCTCTTCATTTATAACATCAAATCAGACTTGTATGTACAATTTCTTATGTTCCTTATGTTTGTAGGATATTGACAGCAGTAAGCTTGTCAGGTGAGCACTCTCGTGCCTACAAATAGTGTTTGCTGAGGTGGCTTTCCTATAGCCTTGGTTTTCACTGGAGTACCTGGAGTGCCAATAAGTGTAAGATCTAAAAAATGTAACTCTGTAGAGCTCACTGTATAGGTGAAGCACTAATGTAAATCATTGTCATTCGGCCATTTAATAAATGACTGTCTCACCATGGTCCTCCTTTGACACACAAGCAACATCATCAATATAAAGTAATCACGTGATGATAATGTGAGTGTGTGGATTTTTTGGCATATAGAACTAATTTCTTCTCCCATACCCCTAGGAAAATATTACAAAACTGAGGGCCATACAAGCCCTCCGTTGCAGTCCCGTAAGTTTGTAAAACACATTCCCCTTCAAATGTAAAGAAGCTTTGGGTAATGATGAAGTTTAACCCTTCCATAATGATGTCAGCTGGCAAGTATTCAAGCAACCCACATTCAGACAGACATTTCCATTCTGCATTCATGCAATCAGAGTGGTCTATAGACAAATGGCAAGACTCCACATCTATGCCTACCAGAAGGTACCCTTCCTGCCACATAAAGTTCTCTAACTTCATCAATACCTCCATAGTGCCTTGAAGTTGGGAGGCCTGTAACTTTACAAATTAATTCAGAAAAAAGTCGGTGAACTTGGGCAGATTCTCCAGCAACCCTTCCACCCACAAGACAGTGGGTGTCCCCAGTGTTTTGTGTGCATCTTTGTAAGGGCATAGAATGTGGGTATAATGGCTACTCTGTTTTTAAGAATTTCAGTTCCTTTTTATTAATGTCTCCCTCACTACAGCCATATTCAGTCACGTCAAAATATTCAGTTTGAAATTTTGTTGGGTTCACTTGCAGTTAGGTGTGTTGTTAAGCAGGTCATAAACCATTTTCTTATCTTTAAAACAATATTCCCCCTTGTCCGTTTTTTATTATCAAGTCCTTGTCATTACTGAAAGAATCCAATGCTATCCCTTATTTGTTCAAAATATTACTCCAAACACCATTTGACCTTCTGTTAAGGAGGTCATCGATGTCTCTTTGATTAGATTGTGATGCACAGTTATGGTAGTACCATTACTATTTTGGAGACAGAACTTGCTTTTAAGTTTAAACCAATCTTTTCTTCTTGTAGTAAATGTTGTAGTCAACGTGATATTGATTTTAAATAAAAATTCATTCTTCCTCATTTCTTTATGCTGTTCCCCATCCAGGTCTATTAATCCACCATCATCAAAATTTTCAGCTACTTGTTCATCAAAAATCATGTCCTGATTTTCATTACTAACATACTAACATACTAAAATGCCAGCAGAATAGGCCTAATGGTCTTTCGTGTCTGCTCGTTTGGTCAGCCCCCACCCTGGGTGCTGATCTTGCTGTCCCCCTCGCCTTCTCTGGCTTCTCCCTTCCCAGTTCCGGATATTCTTGCTGCATTGGATTTTGCTTCCAGAACCCTTCTCCTGTACCTGTCCCACCTCCTCTTGAACCCCTCCACTGTCTCTGCCTCCACCAGCCCCCTAGGCAGTGCATTCCATGGCTCCACCACCCTCTCAGTGAAGTAGCACCTCCTCCTTTCTCCCCTGAATCTTCCCCCCTCCAGCTTCCACCCATGCCCTCTAGTGGCCCCCTCCTCCTTCCTTTGAAGCACCCTGACTGTTTCTCCCCTATTAGTACTACTCTGAATTTCCACCATGGCAAAACTGTTAGAAATTGCATTCACATTTGTATTATACTGGTTATTATGTGTTAAAGAAGATTGTTCCTCCATTACTCTAAGACATTGTATAAGTGTCCCTTCTTTGCATAAATCCTGATTTACAATGGTTTCCTTTAAGAAGTCTAAGGGGATGTCTGTTATGACTGTATTTACTGAGACCTCTGCATTCAGTATTCCTCCCATATTTGAAATGTTTGAGAACCCCATTGTTGTTGGCAATATTCTGGGCTCGATTTTCAAAGGCTCAGGAATGATACACAGTGCTAACATCAAAAAGTAATGAGTGTATTACAGTGTGTATCATTCCCTGTTTTCAGATGTAGGTTGTGCCAGAAGCAGGACTGCTTGCACCACAGTGGCCTGTGCTATGCGTGCACCATCTCCCCAACAATGCCAAGATGGTAGGGGGCTTGTGGCAAATATAAGCTACACCATCTCCATTTGGGTGATTATGGATGCTGGCTGGACTTGCCAGGGCTTAGATCAGCCAGTGCTGGTCTGTTGGCCCATGTACCACCTGTGGTCATAGCTGGCGGCTGACTAAGAATGGGATGTGTGGTGTGCCCATCCAAGGGTAATACAGCTGGACCACAGGACAGTGACCTGCAGCACCACACATCACACTGACAGTCTTTGACACCTGCACAACTATTTTGTCAGGGACCTATGCCAACAGTATGGAACTCTGGACACACTGATGTCTGCCAGACCAGGACTACTATGTCCCATGCAGCAGCTACCATTGGGTATAGATGATGCTGCCCCATTGGTCCACACAGGAGCCTCATGACCCTGGCATGCTGAGGTGGACACTGAGCCGCATATAGGGGTCAAGTAGATGTCAGTCATTCTTGTAGCATGGGGAACTGGATGCATGTACCCAACAGGAGGAAACATGGGCAAACTGCACATCTGTGTGCACTGCGCCATTTCATCTCTGACTGTGCCATCCAGTGAGGGGAGTGGGCTTACACTGTCGGTCATATCTACCTGTACTGACTGCTTCAGTACCTGGTGGGTCTCAATGTCTATGGGCTGCACAGTATCTGGGCAGTGGGACTTGAATGGCATACCCAGTGGGCACAGCTTGCAACACCTCAAATAGGGGAGTGTGCTCTAGGGATGTAGTTGACTTACCCTACTATCCCATGCCTGCAGACCCACCCATTGGCATCATTGTGTGACATTGGGCTGCCCGTGGTGGACACTATCAGTGCTGGAGTGTCAGTGGCTAGGGGTTGCTGAAAGCCTGTTATTTCCCTCCCATGTGCCATTGTTTGGCACAGAAGAGCAGTTGCAGCTGCATCAGGGACTTTGGCATCAGGACCCCTCCTGTACAAAAATCCAATGCAGGGTCCCTGGCACACCTGACTTTGATGCAAGCTGTGGAAAACAGTAGCTTGCATTGATCTGTTGAACTATTTGAAAATTGAGCCCCCTGTCTTTAGATGGCCAGTAGCTTTTCTGGTTGAGTTTTCATATGAACTTAAGCAAGCTCACTTTTATGTCAAAAAGATTTACGTTAGTGGTTGGGACAAAGGTGAACCCTCATTTTAACATAGTCCACTGCTGTTGGGTAATTTTAGAATTAGAGATATTAATTACCTTATGTAGTTTGCCTGTTCCCCTTATTTTTTCAGCTGCCCTGGCCAGGTTTGGTGTTATTTTCCTCCTCCATTGACCATGTCTCATTTTCTTCTTCCTTTTATTCAATATTTTTTTTGGGGGGGGGGGTCATTTATGCTGTTGTGGTTCAACTAGCCAGTCCACTTAAAAAAGTAACTGAGGGGCCTGCTGCGTCTGATTCAGAGTTAATTAGTGTTTCACTTCAATTTAATGAGGATGTTGCTTTCCCTTTCATGTTATTCAGTTTCCTACTTCTTGGATGGCCTCTGCTGTGGGATCTCAGCTGTCTGTCCCATTTGTTAATCCATTTCGCTTTTGTAATCTCCTGGATATCATGCTAGTTTCATTTGTTTGCAGTCAGGCAGTTCTTTTTCATATTTTTCTGTTTTACGTTTTATGGTTTCATCAATCTTAACAAAATTCAGATGGTTTATGAATTTTTTCAAATCTTTTTTCATTTTGTTTATTTCAGTCACTATCTCATTATGTTTCCTGTCTTTAAGATTGTTACTTTTCCCAGTACACAACCATCTAGCTGCAGGATGCAGTCATTTTTATTTCTCAAGTTTTCAATGTCACTTGATGATGCCCTGTTGAGTCTCAAACCATGTGGAGCTCTTTTTTTTTCCCAGATACTGCTATAACATGTATCTGTTCTACCACACATTAAGCTCCTGGTCCATAAGTCTCTTTAGTTTAACAGTTGGTGCTTTTACCTCATTTTGTTCCACTGCTTATTGCAGTTCATATTTAAACTTGTTCTCATATTATATTCACTTACAGGGTATCCTCTGATATAAGCATCTGCCCTTCATCTACATTTTCAATTTATTCAGTATTTGGATTTGCATGATCAATAGCAGACATCAGTACAGTGCTTTGTGATGCTTTCAATTTTATTCATATTGATCCAAGTACTTTAACTACTCCACACTCAATGAGTGCCATGCCACACACAACACAGGCTTGAATCAACACATGCAAACAAAAGTGATATGAGTGGATGGTGCTGCAGTGAGTGCAACCTTAATGAGTAGATAAGTAGATTAGGAGTGTACTAAGTATTAAAAATGTCTTTATTTAGGAGTGCACTCTACTTTGGCACTACTGGACGAGCGCTTGTGCATTCATAGCTACACATGTATAGTGCAAGACATGCACACTCACCTGTGGCTGCAGATACAAATTCACAATATGCAAATTACAACACTACTCCTGTCTGCAGAAGTGCAGTGCCACTGCATAATCAGTGCATCTGCAGCCACAGATATGCATGAACACTGTAAGACACATGCACCTACTTTTTCAGTCACACTCTAATGCAGTGGTGCACAACTTTGTTTTGCGGAGGGCCAGACTGAAAACTTGAGTCAAGGCTGAGGGCCAAGGGCCACTGTAAAATGGCCCAAGGTGACAAATGTCCATCAAGACATTATCTAGCTTTCTATTCACATGTTATTAAAACTAAAAACAAAATCAAATAAATAAAGACAACAAGGGGAAGTTGCTAGGCCCTTGGGGGCCACCGACAGCTGCTTTGGAGACTGTTTGTGGCCCCCAGGCCATATATTGTGCATCACAGCTCTAACGTTTCTAAACAGCACTGATGAAGTATTGTTTTTAAAGTGCAGCATACTGTATACATATTTTTGAAGGGGACCATAGCAGTGCTACTACATTCGTGTTGTCTGGAAACAGTTGTATGCTTGCCTTGTATTTTTGCATGTGCCAAAGTGAAGAGCAAAAATGCCAGAACTAAGAACTCTGGCTGGTTTGACGGAGGTTGCATTGGTAATTAAGAACAAAAGTGCTGTCTTCAAAAGGTATCAAAGCTCCAGGAAGGACTAGCACATGGAGGAATACAATAGCAAGTCAAAAGAAGTGAGAAGGGTAGTATGATTGGCCAAAGCCAAGAAGGAACAGCAGTTGGTTGAGGAATGAAAATGGGTGAGAAGGCTTTAGATCAGTACATCAGGGAGCAGAGGGTAATCAAGGATGGGATAAGCAAACTGAGGAAGGAGAAAGAGTGGATGGAGAGTAGTGTGGAAAAGGCAGAAGTGCTTAAAGAGTACTTCTGGTCAGTTTTCATGAAGAAGGACAGCCCAGTCACTTAGGGAATGGAGAGGTGGTAACAGGAAAGGAGCCATTGATGTAGGGATTGACATTAATGGGGTGAGGTAGAGTTTAAAGGCCCTGAATGTGGATAAGTCCCTGGGACCAGATGTCATACACCCAAGGTGTCTGAGGGAATTAGCAGGCTAGCTGGTGGGCCCCCATGGAGACCTGTTTAAGACATGATTGATTCCTCTGGACTGAATAACAGCAGATGTGGTGCCACTCTATAAGAGTGGCATAAGGGATGAGGCAGTTATAGACTGGTTAGTCTGACCCCAATAGTGAGGAAGCCCATTTAGACCATTCTGAAGGAATGACTGGTAAACTTTTTGGATGATAATGGACTCCCTGATAATAGGCAGCATGGGTTCATATCAGGGCAGTTCTGCCAGACCAACCTAATTGATTTCTTTGATTGGGTAATGAGAGCATGCTGTATCTGGATTTCAATAAGGTCTTTGACTCTGTTCCCCACAGGAGATGGATCAGGAAGCTGGAGGACTTGGGGGTTTTGTTGAAACTGGCTAGGTGGGTGAAACACTGGTTACAGGATAAAAAACAGAAGGTGGTTGTTGGGAGGAACTCTCAGATGCTAGGACTGTCATTAGTGGGGTACCACAGGGATCAGTGTTTGGCCTAATGTTATTTAACATTTTCATCAGTGATATTGCTGAAGAGTTAAAAGGAAAATATGTCTCTTTGCAGATGACATGAAGCTCTGTGGGAGGATGGACACAGATGAAGGGAAACAGGACATTAGGGAAGATCTGGCCAAACTAGATATATGGTTAGATATTTGGCAAACTGGTGTTTAATACCAAAATGTTTAAGGTAATGCACCTAGGGACAAAGAACCTAGACACCACATTTTGGCATGGGTGTGTGCAGGTCACCAAGTCTGTGGAGAAGAAAGACTTGGGTGTGATCATCATTAGTGACATGAAACATTTGGCATGCTGCAAGAGAGCAGTGACCAAAGCAAATAGGATGCTAGGAAGTATACCTAGGGCTATAACAAGTAGGATGGCAGAGGACCACATCTGGAGTACAGTGTGCAGTACTGGATCTCTTATGTAAAGAAAGTCATCAACTTACTGGAGATAGTGCAGAGAAAGGTGACCAATATGATCCAATGACAACAGGGTAAGCTCTATGAGGAGAGACATATAGATCTCAACATGCACTCCCTGGAGGATAGCAGGGAGAAGGGTTACATGACTGAAACCTTTAAATACCTTAAGGGTTTCAACAGAGTGAACTCTGAGGGTCTATTCAACCTTAGTGGGAACAGGATCACTACGGGTTACTGCCTCAAACTGGTGGGAGTCACTTCAAGAGGGAAATTAGGAGGCATGTTTTCACTGAAAGGGTGGTAATGAAATGGAATGAATTGCTGAAGGAAGTAGTCTTCCTGAAGTCCATAGACAGCTTCAACAGGGAATGTCATAGGGCAAAGGAGAAAATTGTATGGAGAGAGGGAAATGTGGAGGGTGGGAGAAAATTGAGAGGGAGGGAGGAGTGGATTGGGGGGAATGGGGTGGATCACTCAGTAGATACTAAGAGGTCTGAAAACTCCAGCAGACTAGATAGACTGCAAGGCCTTTTTATGTTGGCTATTTCTGTATGTTAGTATGACTTACCTGATAATGGCTGTCTGGCAGTTTGTTTGGTCTTGTCCTTTTGCTGTTTGAGGGTGGGAAGCTAGGATTGAAAAACCTAAGGCCAAATTTTGCTACTTTTGTGGTGTTAAGTTGAACCATAACTGGTTCATTAATGCATTTTTTGCAATGAGTATATAATAGGGGTACAGTAGTTTCTTTATAGTCGGGGCTGAATAGGCTGTTTAATGTTAAAACCTAATTTTTGCATCTTAATAACTTTGGCATCATTTGATGAAGTAGCCCAAAATTTGGCATGCTCGGTCAGTCTGTCAGAGTCTCAAGACATGAAAAGTTTTGTGATGGCCGGCTGTTCAGTTTTTGAGATGCGGAGTGCCAGAAAACAGAAAAAAAAACATGTTAGGTTTTCCTATACTTAATATTGTGTATTTTTTGCTCTCACCTACAGCCTAGATAGTGTGGAATATTTTTATGACAGTTTCAGGGATCAAGTGCCCATGCCAAGGTTGTGCCTTTTGAAGGGTAGTGAAAAAATATTATATGGTTTTAGAGTTAAAATGATTATAGAGTTAACATTCTGACGCGAACGGGAAAAAACACGATTGCTTATTTTTATGATTTACCTCTTAAACAGTAAGAAGAAAAGATCATGCTTGCTTATTTTCATGATTTACCTCATAAACAGTAAGAAAAAAAGATCATGATTGCTTATTTTCATGATTTACCTGTCATGTGGAAAAAATATGCCTTTTTTTTCATTTTAGAATCACAAACATTGAAAATGCATAAAAAGTATCTTTAAAAAAAGGCGGCATCTGAACGTAACTAAACAGGACCTGTTTAGTTAGATTCTGCTGTTTGTTCTTTAAAACTTGCCAGAAATTACTTTTCTGAGCACCCCAACATCCAGGGTGCCCAGCTTAGCAAGAGGAGCAATCCACCTGCATTCACTGTATAAGAACAGTGGAATGTTCCTGAGTTCTGCAGCTACAGCTGGAAGTCATGCTTAGGACTGCAATAAGAGCAATGAACAATCTAGCCCCTGTTCTGTCTGTCTGTCTCCATCTCTCTCTCTCTCTATCTCTATCTGTCTCTCTTTCTGTCTGTCTATCTACTTTAGCAGCTGCATAGTGATGCTATGTGTATGTCTTGCTAGTACACAGAGAGAAGGGGAATTGGAAGCACTTGACCAGATACCTAGACTGTGTCCTTTCACACTGGAGTTGAAGTACATGCAGTCCTCTGCATGTATTGCAGTGCTGTTCCTTTATGTGTCTCCTCTCTCCTCCACCCTGTCACTTTTTTCTTGTAGAGGCTGCTGGTAGTGCTGAACCTCATTATTTCCTATAGGTTTGTTGGGGGTTCTTTTTGTTTCTTTCTTTGCCTCTTTTGCTACCTCTTGAGGTTGTTGGGGTCAGATTCAAGGAAGATTGTGTGGTGCTCTGAATGAAGATGGAATGAATGAGTGGAACACCAAGGTCTGAATTATTGTGGATAAGATAAAAGTTACCCAGACAAGGAGAGGCAGGAGTCATCCAAGAGATTCAGTGCCCACAGGGCGTTTATTCAGTACCAGTGGGTAGGGAGACACAGTCACAAAAGAGGTAGGCACCACAACAACAGGGTGCTAGAGAGAACAGAATTAATTTCATCTAACACTTCTAAAAATGATTACCAAAAGTATTTCCAGGTGCACCTAGGCCTATTGCCACTATCCTCTACAATTTCTTAGCAGTAACCTGTGATTAAAACTAATACTTAGACAGAAATCAGGTGTTATCCACTACCCACAGTATACAGTTTTACAATGGCCACAGAATCATAACAAGTCTAAATGTCTGACGTCTTCATGCGCACAGTCATTCTCCATTGGTAGCTACAAGGGAAGCACAACAGAACCGTAGAACACTTAGACGCAATTCCCAGCACTGACCTAATTAAGGCCACTAGAGTGGTGAGAGGTTTTGTAAACAGACCATAGGTTTCTCAGCAAAACCCACTATCTCCAAGGCTGCTGGAAAGAAAGAACCAGAGAAGCTGGTTCGTGGAATAAACTCACTTACAGGCTGTCGGATCCAACACTGTATGCAAAGGATTCCTCAGCCAAAACCTACTTCTAGTGCTGCCAAGGATGAAGATAAACCAGGAGATGCATGGCGATGAAGTCACTGGAGGACTACCATGATCTGGACAATGCTGCAGCACTCCAAGGGCCAGCAAGACTTTGAAGGATCTGAGGTGAAGATGGATCTCCGATGCAACCAGGAACCAGAAAAATCTGAAGTGAAGACAGCTAATTCTGTAATCTTGTCACTAGGAACTAGAACAAAACAAGGAAATGGCGGATGCGTCCAGCACTGGGCTTCGTTGAGCTCGACTTGCAGCTAATGACCAGGGGGAACAGACCAGGTTCTTCCAGGATGTGCACACTCTTCTGTGGAGGGCAATCAACTTCTGGACATCCGGATCAGGAACCAAATGAAACGACACTGGCATGGCGGTCGTGGTGTGCCTGAACTTCAGCGAGCATAACTTCGAACTGTAGAACAGAAGAAAAGGCGGGTGTGACTTGCATAGATGGCAACAAACTCAACTTCGTTGAATGACATGGACAGAGCAGAAGATAAGATGGTCAGAAACTTTCTGGTGAAGAATGATGATGGAGACGTCTTCCTCCAGGAAAAGACTGATTAGGACACATAGAACAGCAGACCACACTATGGAACATCAATGTGGTAGAAGATTGAGACTGTCCCCATATGCTGGCCACAATGTAACTATTAGATACACATTTCTACCATACCAAGAGAACTGCGTGGTGTCCAGATAATTTGCCAGGAGAAGGAGCAAATTGTAACTTTTTGGGCAATTATTCACTGATGGGGTGATTATTCAGATGCATTGGGCAATAATTCAGATGCATGGGGCAATTGTTCAGATGCCTGGTGCAATAGTTCAGATGCCAGGGGCTGCAGTTCATATGCCTGGGGCAATAGTTCAGATGTCAGGGGCAATAGTTCATATACTCTCTCCTCATAGGGCTTTTGATGCTGACCTTGCACCATTTTGATAGCCCTCTTCTGAACCACCTTCACTCTGCCTATCTCTTTCCAGAGATGTGGTCTCCAGAACTGGACACAGTACTCCAGGTGGGTTGTTACCCAGTGACCCATATAAGGACAACACCACCTCCCTCTTCCTGCTGGTGATAGCCATACCTATGCACCCCAGAATCCCACTAGTCCTCTTGACTGCCTTGTCACATTGCCTGACTAGCTATGCAATATGATTACCCCCCAGATCTCTTTATTGCTTGGTTGTATTCAGTATCACTCCCCCCATTTTGTACTCCAACCCTGGGTTTCTGTAGTCCAAGTTCATTATGTGGCACTTTCTTTTTGCACTGAAACCTAACTGCTTGGTTTCCTAGTCAAAGAAATCTATCAGAATTGTTTGGCATGACCTTCCTCCTGTGAAACTATGCTGCCTCGGGTCCAGTAATTTGTTGGCTTCCAGATATTCCAAAATTCATCCCTAGTGTTTCCATTAACTTCCCAACTACTGATGTCAGCTGACTGGCCTATAATTGTCCACCTCTTCCTTGCTACCACTTTCATGAAGTGGGACAACATCTGCCTTTCTCCAGTCTTCCAGGACCATACTGGTTTCCAGTGATCTGTTACACAAGTCTATTAGAGGAGAAGCTAGTACCTTGCTGAGCTCTCTCAGCACCCTTGGATGCACCCCGTGTGGCCCCATAGCTTTCACCACTTTCAGATCAGTGAGTTCTTTCTGGACTCTCTCTCCTCAGGAAAAGGACTAGTGTCCATTTCCCTTCCTTCAAAGCCCCTGGTGCATTTGTGTGGTCCCTCACCTCCACCTTCTACTCTCAACACTGAGTAGAAGTATTTGTTTAAGATGTCTGCCATTTCTTGGTCCCCATCTCTATAGTTCCTCCCCATTTAACTGTACAATCCCTCCCTTTGTCTTCCTTTTCTCGTTAGCATGCCCCCAAAATATCTTGTCCCCTTTTGATACTGCCTGAGCTACTCTTTCCTCACTTTGTACCTCTGCACTCCTTAATGATTTTCTCTGTTTTGTCTGATATACTTCCCTATCCTCTTCTCTCTGGGTCTCCTTATATTTTCTGAATGCTGCTCTTCCATCCATTACTTTCTTTGCCACCTCTTTCAAGAATCATAGTGGTCTCATCTTCCTTTTGCTTTTTTTACTTGCTTGACACTGAGGTGTGTTGCCTTCACTAGGCCCTCTTTTAGTTTGGCTCACTTTTCCTCCACCACCCCTCAGGTCATCTCCCCTTGTTAGGTCATTCCTGAGGCATTTATCAGTCTTTGTACCATCAGCTCTTTTGAAGATCAGGACCCTCAACCTTATGTAGTTGGAGTCTGCCACTGTTCTTATGGTGAACTACACTGTCTGATGATCACTGGTCCCCAAATGGCTTCCAACCTTGATATCTCAATACTGTCCTTGTTAGTAAGAACCAGATCCAGTATTGCCCAACATCACGAGTGGGTTCACTGACTACTTGCCTGAAGAACGCCCCTTGCAGGGAGTCCAGGATGTCCATGTTCCTGGCTGACACTGCAGCAGACAAGCTCCAAACTACATCCGGCAGATTGAAGACCTCTACCAGCAGCACCTAATCCTATTCCCCATTTTGTCAATTGCCTCTAACATTTCTTTATCTAAGTCGTCCCCTGTGTCAGAGGCCTGTAGATCACTCATGTCTGAATAACAGCTTTGTTTCTCACCTTGAGGGTGACCTACACCACCTCGGCCTCCCATGAATTCCCTGTACCTCCATCACTTTTATGTTTTCCTTCACATAAAGCACCATTCCCCCTTCTTTCTTCACTACCCTATCTGTTCTGAACATTGTATAGCCTGGTATGACCATGTCCCAGACATAGTTGTCAGTACTACCTGATTTGGTGACCAGTAATGGCTACAATATCAAGGTCTGCCTCTGCAATGATGGCCTCTAGGTCTGGGATCTCATTTCCCACACTCTAGCATTGGCACACATGCCATTCCATATTTTGTTAGCTCTTTTCTTATTGCTTTCTCTTTTTTCTGATTGTTCTCCGTTCCTCACCTTTCTCTTTTGACTGCCCCTTCCCCCTTTGCTAACCCCCTGCTTCCTTGAATAACTTGCATCATGGTGGGACTCTCTCTCCCCTCAGGATCTCCATACTCTCTATCTCAGCTTGTGGTGGGCCTCTTTCTGCCTCCCTTATTTCCTTCCAGCTTGGGCCACAGTCCCCAATGTAGCCATATCTCTCCTCTCTGCACCATTCCTTCAACCATTAGTGCAGAACTCCCTCTTCTTCCCCATATAGTACAAGACACACTCACTGCTCACATGGGAAACACAGAATCAACCAAATAAATGATCTAACTTTACCAAAAATGAAATTTACACACAGAGTTGATTATGGTAATTCATCTTTATGTTTAAGCCCATGAAATGTCCTTATCAAGTTGATGCATTAACAGCCATAGTGGCTCTGACCAGTGTTTGTTTTATTAAGTGGACTGGGGTCAACTTGAGTGCCCACCCCCAGTACTGCTTCTTCTTCTACCCTCCTCCAGGTGGCCCACCCTTCTCAATGTTTTATATACATATATATATCTATATATATATATATATATATATATATATATACACACACACATATCTAAGTAGATCAGGTGTCTCACCTATATGACTCAGAGTGCCCTCTCCCCTTCCTCCAGGTCGCCTGCTCCAGTTTGCTGAAGTGACTGTCAGCTGAAATAAAGAAAACCATCCCTCAATGTTTTGTTAACCTGCAAAAAAGAAAACAGTCCCTCATTAATCTGATCCCCATCCCAACCTCCCACTCTGCAGCCATCGACTAACACCCACCCACACCCAACACCCCCTCACCCACCTGAACATGTCCCTTGGCGAAGATCCACTCTCTATTTGACAACATGTCTTGCTGCTGGACCCGCCAACTGAAACATGAGAAACTAAGGTAAAGAGAGGTTCAATGTATTTCAATAGAGTTTTGACCTTTGATGCATAACTTTGTCATTTTTGCATATTTTGTCCCTAAATATTAAACATGGTCTTTTTGGGACCCTACCTTATGATTAATGTTGTAGGATTATGTAAATTAGGCCTGAAAAATAATTTCATGCTTGCTTGGTGAAATTACCATTTGGGCAGGATTAGAACATTGTACCACCCTTGATTATGAGATGGGGTCATAAGAAGGCTACGTTGAAAATTTGTTGCAAAATATGCAAAGTTATGTTCATACATTGAAATGTTTCTATATTTACTAATAACTTTGCTAATTTTAAATATTTTGACTCCAAATTTTCAATGTAGCCTTTACATCACACCACCTCACAAACATGACAGCTGGCATTTTTCAAATCCTGGCCAAATGTGTTTTCACACCTGTTGTAAAGATAATACTTCGGTGGCATGGAATGAAGTTTCAGTGATGATTTGAAAATGTTCCCCTACTGTGAAGTTGGATAATATGAAGGCTGTGCTGAAAATCTAGGGCCCCATATTCAAAAGTGGTGGGCTGCATCGCATAAGGTCTTGTGCCATGCAACTCAACTGTACCAGCACAAAATAATGGCATATTCAGAAGTTGCACTGAGGTATGTGATGCTGTGGAAGATGCATGGCACAGCAGATGCCCAGAGCACAGTGCAGTGCATACAAAAGTACGCATTGCAAAGCCACTTGTGCTGCATGCAGACTTGCAATATTCAGTCAGGATATGAAAATGGTCTAATTGCACAGTCAGCGCCAAACAGCACATTTGCATCTCATTACTGGAATGTATGCAGGTCATTTGAATACCTTTAGCTTGCACAGTTCCAGCATTACAGGGCAGCACCACCACTCCACAAAGGTGATCAGGAGGTACTGCAGCCTAGCAGGTAGGTGAGAATACATGTCTACATGTGGGTGGACTGCACTGGCCTGAGTAAAGTGCTACATATCCCACCAACCCCTTAGCACCAAAATGTGTGCTAAGGTGTGTGACAACAGGTCAGAATGTGTGACTCATCAGCAAACATGACAGTGCAAGCTCAGCAGACTGTGGAAATAAGTGCACCAATGTTGCTACTGTGTGCTCATACCTAGCATCTCACATTATAATACAATTCTGCAGAACAGTCCCAGTGATAGGTGTATAATGTCACCCACTCTATGTGGGTCAAAGGGTGCCTGAGTGATAACATGAGTGCCATCCCCCATACTGTGTGACAGTTAAGAGATTTGCAGTGCTACTACTCATGGCCATGTCCATGGCAACATGCACAGTAACGGAAGGGCATGGTGTCCTTGGGGTATGCCCCTGCTGCCTTCAGGCCACAGGTGGTACCACCACTGCTCTTTTCTGTTGACAGTTGTGCAGTCTCCACCACCAGTACACCACAGTACACCACCCAAACCTGGGGCCCCTGTGGCATTGTCACATCACAGGGATGGCGTCAGTGACATGTATGTTGTTCCTGGTGGAGTGGGTTTGGCACGGGCATGCTGTGTGCACCTATGGTGTTCCACCATGTGTGTGTGCCACTAGGCTGTCCCTGATCCATGTCATGCAGCCACCATTACTGCCATGCATCCTGCTCACCATTGTCCCAGATGCCACCATGGGCACATGCCTCCACAGGGTGGTGCTCTGATGGCTAATGGGTGCAGGCCATGGCATCTGCTACATGTGTTGCTTTGTAGCTGTCTGCTTCGCTGGTGTGCTAGGGGGTGCCTGACTAGCATGTGACAGCTGGGTGTCCCCGACTTGGTTGTGGTGAAGGGGGTGGCTGGGCAGTGCCAGTGGTGTCACCCAGCAGCACCCAGTAGGTGCCAAACAAGCTGGTACAGCGTGGCTGTGGATTTGGGTACTACCATCCTGGCATGACTGCTGTGTGTGGGTGCCTGGAGCACATCTTGATGCACCTCCAAGGGCTGTCTCAGGGTCACCTATCTGCAGTTCTGCAGCCTGCCTGTGGGTGGCTGGGCAATGTATGCCATCCCTTTACATGCCTAACTTGTGTGGCACAGTTTTGTGATGTGTGACACATTTGCTGAACATTTTGACTGAATATACACTTGTGCGGCATATTCAGGTGCCTGCCTCTGTTTTTTGTGCTGAATGCATTATTTCTGCATGATTATGCATTCAGAAATGTGCAATAAATCTCTCCCTTTCGAATATCGCACTTCCACGCATTTTCTAGGATGCACTGCACATCTTCATTTTGGGTTGTGCATCTCTATGAACATGTGGGTCCTGGTATACAAATATGGTAAAATGCCCAGGTTATGAGAGAATGTTGCAATATTTCAATGTTCACACATAACTTTTCTAACTTTCAATATTTTGACTCCAAACTTTCAACATAGCCATTTTTCCACACCTCATAAACATGATGTGCCTTTTTTTAAATCTTGGATGAGATGCGTTTTTGCACTTCTAGTGCAAAATGACATTTCATCCACTATGCTATAAATGGTACATGTCATGTCTATAAGGTGAATCATAAAATGAGTATCTTGAAAATTTGGGGTCAACATTTTATGTAATTAATAACAAACTTTGTCTGTAGTGCCAGTATTGACCCCAGCAGGTATGCTTTGTGATCCTGGGCTGGTGAGCTGAGTTTGGGGGAGAGTTCAGTTATTCAGCTTGAAGGGATGAGGGTGGGGGGGATAGCACTGTTATGTGACCCCCCAGCTGAGAAATAAAAGGTGCAGGGTTGTCTACACTGGCCCAGGTACCATATAGTGAAGACAACTGTCCTCTTGGAGTAGGTCTCTGCACCTCTATACCCATGAGTGTTCAGACAACCTTGTGCATTGGATAACAGATGCACCTTTTGCCCTGTGCTTCTCTATCTGCAGCCACAATGAGGTGCAGGGACCACAGGGCCCTGTCCTTCTGCAGTCAACCAGACAGCCCCATGAGTTCTTCACATCTGGTGCTGCAGGGATATGCAGGACCTACAAGGGACATGCACTTCTGTAGGTGGTCGGAGTCTTTCCTTGGTGCAGGGCATCTGCATCTGTTCATACAGATTCCCAAGAGACCTACATGAATCAGAATATGATTCCACTATCTCAAAAAGAAAGGAAATTATTTGCAAAAAAACATTGTTAATGCACCAGTTAGGGTAGCTTAACACTCCAAAAGAAAGGAAATGTGGGGTTAGGGTTTCTCACCCTAACTCACTACCCCAAAGCAGCAAAAGGAAAAAACATTAGTGTTTTGGCTCTCTAGAGTCTTAGTGAATCAGTGGTGGGGTCTCCCTTGGGGTTGTCAACCCTAATGCCCACCCCATTCCCTGAGCAAACAATGTCATACATGATTGCCTTTCTTCTCGCTGTGAATGAAGAAAGCTACAACAAACTATGTTGGCAACCTGTGGGGAAACATACTACTCTACCTTTGAAGAATGTATAACTATGAGGTACTGACTTGAAGCTGTAACTTGTATTTAAGACTATAGGCTATAGACTGGGGAGGGGGAGCATTAGGGCTGACAACACCAAGGAAAACCCCACCACTGATTCACCAAGACTCTGGAGACCCAACACCTAGTGTTTTTTTCATTTTGCTCACTTGGGAGGGTGGTGGGGTTAGGGTTAGAAACCCTAACACTACATTTCCCTACTTTTGTGGCATTAGGTTACTGTACCTGGTGCATTAACAAAGTTTTTTTGCAAAAAACTTCCTTTCTCTTTGAGATAGTGGAATCGTATCCTGATCCATGGAGATCTCTTGGGGATCTGTACAAACAGATTCAGATGCCCTACACCAAAGGAAGGCTCTGTCCACCTTCAGCAGTTCAGGGCCTGTGTGGGCCCTGCACTTCTATGCAGCACTAGATGTGAAGAATTCATGGGGCTGTCTGGTGGGCTGCAGAAGCACAGTAATCAACTAATAAGAACTTTCCTATATGTATAGGAATGCATGTGCTTATTTTTACAATCTTAAATATATGGAAAAGAGGAAAGTTCTTATTGATATTTATAGAAAACCTTATATTTATGAGTGTATATTTTTAAGACAGCATAACATTATGTGACATTGCCATTGTTTTTACTGACTTCATTTCATTCATCAAGTTGTGTGCAAAGTGTGATGTCCTGAGTGTGATTTCTGATTGGTCTTTTTAAACTAGTCATGTGAACTATGTAATATATATTGGCACAAGGTGGTGAGTTTTATTACTCTGATGAAGCTTGAAGTTATCAGGTGAAAACGTTAATCTGCTCGGCTGAGTGTTCCTTGCCCATTTATGGCTTCTGATGGCTTTTTCCATCTGCAACCCAGGAGCTGGATGTAAACTACACTTTTTATAATAAATGGTGAGAATATTTTTGTAACCACTGTGGTGTTTGTCCTAATCTTTGGGTGCTTATTGACTGTGTTTTTGACTTACTAGTTATGCTTTCAGCACCATGGTAGTAAATAATGGCGCTCATTATTTGATTTACATCTCGAGTTACAATCATGTCTTCAATACAGTTTTTTTTAAAGACTCGCATTAAGTGTTCTGTTTTTTTTTATATATAAGCAAGCTGAGAATTCTGGCTTTTTTCTTCCAGGTACAACCATGTACTATATAAAATTATATTGGTAACCATATAAAACATGTCTGTGTTTCCATCTCTGGTCTGAGATAACATAAGGAACCTCTCAAGCTTCATTCTTGAGGTTCTTATGTTATCTCTACCCCTCAATGGAAACACAGCTAGGTTATCCTAAATGACCTTGTCATGTATGCTTATCCTACACTATTCTATACATTGGGTGCTTCACATAAATGTTGCCTGACTGCACACTGTTCCTTTACAGGGCAATGCTGTTAAATTATTACATAGTGCCAACAAGCCAAATATCCAAGTCTCTTTCAAAACTTTTTCTTCTGTGGCATGCTGGTGCAGACAGCATGTCTGAATAAACTGTAGACATCATTTTTTTGTCAGAGAGTGCCCCCTCCTCCAATTTAATTTTTGATTAGTAAAAAAGGTTCAGGAGCCAAGCAAATTGTACCAGTCTATTGAAATGCACAAACAAGACTGGTGAATGTTCAGCAGGAAGGGGAGAAGTCAGAATCAAGCTCCTGATAACTTTTTCTAAGTTTGTGCTTCAGTCTATCAGAGGACATTTGCATACCCAGTTGTGACATCATAGAGTGTTGTAGAAACATAAGAAGCAGTGGTGGAGCCAGGTTTGGGAGCTGGGAGGGGTCATTCAGTCAATCGTGGGCTCCACAATGGGCACTAAACAGTTAATAAAGATGGTGGTGGGTCACCTCTACTCACACTGGGACAGCCAGGAGGCGACCACCCCCAGCCCCCACTAGCTCCGCCACTGATACGAAGCATAGAATTTGCCACAGAAAAGGACTGCTTGGCCCTACCTAATTTTCCTCTGCAGACCCTATTTGATCTCTAGTGACCCTCCTGCCTTCCTGCCTCTTTTCTAATATACTCCTATGCCTGTGCCATACATGCTTGAAGTCCCCCACTGTTTTAGTCTCCACCATTTCTACTGGCAGTCTGCTCCAGGTATCTACCATCCTTTCAGTGAAGAAATATCTCCATACATCTCCCTTGAACTCCCCTGCCCCCCACACCAGCTTGGTTCTGATACTCTGCCTCATTTCAAAGAGACTCCATCATGTACGTTGTTCACCCTGTGAGGTACTTGTACTGTAGGTATCTATCATGTCACCTCTCTCTCTCATCTATTCCAGGGTATATGCAAAAGGCCAAATGGGCAATGTCTACTGCCCTTCCCTGATCTGTCTCACTGGTCACCCAATCAAAGAAATCTATCAGATTTATTTGACATGACCTTTTGCCCCTGCATCTGTGCTGCCTGAGGTCTTGCAGCCCATTGGATTCAAGATACTCTGCCAGTCAGTCCTTCAGTAGGATTTCCATTAATTTCCCCACCACTGAACTAAGACTGACTGGTCTGTAGTAGCTGGCCTCCTCCCTGCTACCGATCTTATGTAGATGGACCATGTCAGCCCTTCCCAGGTCCTCCAAAAGCATGCCTGTTTCTAGTGAGCTGTTCAGCAAGGCTGTCAGTGGGGTAGCTAGCACCTCCCTGAGTTATCTTAGCATAACTGGATGCATCACATCCAATCCCCTAGCCTTGTCCACCTTCAGAGCTGCAAGTCCATTCTAGACTATTTCCTTTAAAAAATAGTCTTGTGTACACCTTCCTTCCCTGTTCTGTTTAGGATGTCAGCTTTTTCTTGGTCCTCTTCTATGTAGTTCCCCCCTCTTCTGTCCTTCTAATCCTCAACTATTCCTTCCCTTGCATTCTTTGTCTCACTTATGTATCTGAAGAAAATATTTTCCACTTTAATGACTCCTTTGGCGATTCTTTCCTGTATATATCTTTGCTCCATTCAACACCTTGCCTACTTTCTTCTGCCTTACTTGGTAAACCTCCCTGTCCTTCTCTCTCTGTGTTTCCTAAAAGGCATCTTTTTTCCTTCACCACCTTTGCCACTTCTTTAGAAAAACATAACCAGTCTCTTTTTACTTCTGATTTTTTATTTACTTTCTTTATGCAGAGGTTGGTTGTTTTAATTATGCTGTCCCATACATTTCCCCACTCTACCGCTACCCTTCCTTTGCAATCTTTCCCTTCCAGGCAGTATATGGGGCACTTTCTCATTTCTTCAAATCTTCCCATCTGAAGTCCAGGTCTCTCGTCCTCATGTGATTTGCCTCTGTTCCTGTCTGTATTTTACACTGTACTGTATGGTGATCGCTGGTATCCAGGGGACTGCCCACTGTGACATTTTCAGTGTTGTCCCTGTTAGTAAGCACGAAGTCCAGCACTGCCCCCTTCCTAGTGAGTTCTTTAACTAGCTTCCCAAGAAAAGCCCCTTGTAAGGAGTCAAGAATGGCCCTGCTCCTTGCCAAAACCACAGATAGAAGTCTTCACCCCGTATCTGGCAGACTTAAGTCACCAACTAGCAGCGTGTCCTCCTTACTTGCCATTCTGATGATTGCTTCCCCAAGTTTCTTATCCAACTCCACTTCATGTGCTGGATGTCTTTGCACTACCCTGGTATGGATAGCAACCTCAGAGCCTGTTTCCAGACCTACAGTACCTACAGCCCCTCCTTTTCCTCTGTGTGGCCCTGTACCTTTGTGTCATTAATTTCCTCATTCACATATGTACAACCCTCCCTCCCTGCCCAGCCTCTCCTGAACAGAAATATGTCTGGTAAGGCCATGTGTCAGTTGGGATGCTCTGTGCACCATGACTCTGTTATGGCCACTAAATCCAGGTTAGCTTCTGCCACAATGGCTTCCAGGTCTGGAATTTTTTTTCCAAGACTCACTGCATTGGGGCAAATGGTTCTCCATACCTTCCTTGCCACCTGCCTGTTGCTCTCTTCCTATTTATATTGCTGCCTGTGTTGTTCCCTGAAGCCCCTCTGACTCACTAATTCCATTTTTACCTTCATCATTCCACATTTCCTTCAATCCTTTACCCTTGATAACCTGAATTATACTACTCTTTTGTTCTGTCTTGTCCCCATCAATGCCTTTCTGTGATCCTGCATTAGGGGAAATTTTCTCCCCTCAGGCCCTCCCTTCTTAATGCGCCATCCTCTGGTAGGGGGGATTGTTGCCTTTCTTGGTTTTATTGCCCCACCAGCTAGTTTAAATGTTCACCCAAGTAGCATTTAAACCTCCCTCAAATGACTGTGGTCCCTTTCCTGGAAGGATGCAGGCCATCTCCCTTATAGATACCCATATTCTCCCAAACTGGTCCTTTGTCCTTTGATGTAACCAAAGCCCTTCTCCATGCACCATCATTAAATGCACTGGTGTGGCATACCCTTGTCTGTCCCCTGCAGTACACAAGTACACCTCAGAAAAAGCCACCATGCATGCTACCTGCTTCAGGACTCTCTCGAGCTCCCAGAAGTTACCTTGCAATAGTCCTACCTTTATACCTTGCCAGGCCATTCATCCCCAGATGAGCATTTGATGCTCAGCTTCCTCCCTGCTCATGCTGTCCTAGCAAGAATCTGGATGTGTTCTTCATCCCTCCAAGCTAAAGCACGCTTAGGAACACCACCTCCCTATCATGCTCCCTGCTGCTCCCAAGTATATCCCCCTCGCAGTAGAGTCCCCCACCAGCAGCTGCTTCCTGTTGGACTGGGGGTCTCACCCTCCCTCCTTGTGGCCTTGATGTCTGAGGCTCCCACCTCCTACATTCCCAGTGCAATGGGTACCTCCTGTTAACTGCCCCATTCTGCCAGTACAGCAGAGGAGGTTTGCAGTGGTGCAGGTGTAGGAGCGTACACACTTTCCACAACCCCCACCCTCTCTGATCCCACCAATATCCATCCACTCTGAATAAGTTTCCTATGGGGGAGTGGAGGCAAACTTGGTTGCCCCCTGGGTGGTGCAGAAGGACCTCTGTACCACTGCAAGCTTGGAACAAAGTTCAGCAACCTGTGTCCACAACTCAAAGATGTGAGTTCATATGGGGCAGCACTTCAGTTTCTAGAAGGTCTCTCAAAAGACTGCAGACCCACAACCATTGCACTGCACCTCTCCCATGATCCTTACTTTCCTTTACTTAGAGTCCATGCAAGTTTGGTTTACTCTTCTACCTCTTTTCTACTCCTATGGAACTTCTACCTCTCCCTTTTGCTTGCCTGGAACTAGTTTTCTTTTGCCTTTTTTTTTTTTTTTATTTTTGGACAGGAAAGACATACAAAGCTGATGTTTCCAGGTGCATCCTGGGAGCACAGGGAAGTGAAGTAATTTGCTTATGGTCACACAGTATGCCAAGTGGTGGCTTTGGGACTGAAACCCAGTTCTCCCTGTTTCCAGCTCAGTGCTCTTAACCACTAAACTATAGTACCTCCCCCCAAGTTTGTTACCCTACCCTAGATAGGGTGTCTCCTGCTTTCCCTTTCTTAAACCCTCTACCTGTTCCTACTTTTTTCTGGTTTTATACTGCCCCTTTCATACTTTTACTGTGGATACCAGCTGTAGCTGTCTGCCACCTAGCTGGTTGTCACAGCACACTGTTAGTAGTTGTATATCCTCTTCTACCTTGATTTGGTGTCCCACTTGCAGGGTCTCCAGCAGACCTGTGGTCACCCTGTGGACAGCCTGCTGTGTCCCTAAAGCAGATGCTGTACTCCTGCTCTGTGCCACTCATGCATAAGGCCACAAGTGTGATGGGACATGCTCTGTCTTACTCCTTTTAACTCCCCTTCCTGGTGTCCCCACATTACCTGTCTCCTCGAAGCATGCGTCAGCTCTTCCCTTATTAGACAATTGTTTCACAAAATGTAATTGACCACTCAAGCCACACAAGACTGCAAACATTCTCCCAGCTAAGTCCCCTCTCTGGCTAATAAAAGTGTCAGAAATTTGAAGAACTGTCCCCAAAACAGTGATTCAAAACACTTGCTTCTGCCTACTCACATGGTACCTTCAAGTATGAACTGAATTTACTTACCTTTTTGCTTTAAGTTAGCTGGTCTACTATTCCTTCCTCTCAGCTCTCCCAGGCAGTAAAAAGTATGATTGTATAATGGTCAGGCCAGGTAGACGGGACAGGGAAACAAAAAAATAGGAAATCAGGGCAAAGCAGAAGGGTAGGAGAATCCAATTAACAGGCAGGTCAGTAGCTTGGTAAGATCAGGGATCACAGTGAGCCATTGGTCAGACAGACTATTTAGAGGAAGGAAAACAAGCATAGGTAGCACAAAGCCACAAAGCAGATCCTTGGCTTGTCTCTTTAAGGACCAGCCTGAGATTGTGGACTGAAGGAGAGGAATGAGGGAATTCTAGAGGTCAGGGATTGTCAAAGAGAAAGCAACTTCTAAACTCAGTGAATAATGCAGGGTCTAGGGGAGTCCTCCTGGGCTTAGCACCCCCCCCACACACACTGGACCAGGCTTGAGACAAGGTTACATAATATCTACTGGTTGTTGGATACTGCCAGGTAATGGGTTTCCAGCCTGGATTGGTCAATCCTGATAGGATAGGAATGAACAAATGTTAGACAAACAGAAAATGGCTCCTTATGTTTAGCTCCTACCTTTCATGCAACTGTAACATACAATATCATGTAAAATAGCTCTAGCAATTGTTTACTGGGAAGTGTTGCCAGAAACTGTTATGGTCTTAGACACTTCATATGGCCTCAGTAGTCTACTCATGGCTGGAGCTGCTCAAACATGGTTGGAAGGGAGTCACAGACCACAAAGGGACTCCTACAAACTATTGTACACTTTCCTTAGCTGCTCTAAAATTGTGTTCTTAGGAGTCTTCTCACAAATACTGCCCTTCAAACTTGGTCTAAAGGTGATCATTGAGTCCCGTATGGTTCCCCCAAATCCCATTTTCTTAACTAAGATCTATTTCACGAGCTGGGAGCTATCTAGGAGGTGCTGCCCATCAAGCACCAAACAGTCAATTGGTTTTTGAGATGAGCTGGACTCCAACACAAATTCTTAGACCCAGCACCTTCCCTGAGACACCCCACATGGCATTTGGGTTCACCTTACAGCTGAAGATGCTCAACAATATCCAGAGAGGTACTGAGCCCAGGAGGGCTTCTCCATGTGCCCTCACAGAGATCCATTGCTAGGACTGGGATCACCAGCAGGAGGTGCTATGTATCAAGCACCAAGCAGCCGATTAAGCTGTGAGGTGGGTGCATTTGCACCTGCGTCATTTTTTGTATTTTTTGCAACTCTGCCTGTGGCTTGAAGTACTACAGAACACTAGTCTGCTAGTAAAGAATAATGTCAGGGAAAAACTTTGATCTACAGGGAAAGCATTTCCTTTTAGGTTCTATTGTTTAAGACATGATATGCTTCACTATAAATAGAACTTGATTATACCAGAGTTCACATCAAGGGCTCACATTTAGCTTCTAGCAGACTACCTCTTCAAATAGTGCCCGCTGTAAACGCTGTTTTTCTTTGCTTTCAAGTATTTCCCCTGCTGTTCTTTCCCTTAGTCTTCTGATTAAAGCCTCTTTTACAAATGTTAATTATAGTTTTTTTTTAAATCATTCTCTTTCCTACATCTATTAGTCTATTTCTTCCCACATTTGCTATAGTATTTGTGCTTCTGAGTATTACACAAAGCAGCTTGGTTTTAACATTGTGTTCCACTGCATCTGTAATACCAAGAACGAGTCACGTATCACTACTCTTAAGTGCTTCCTTCATTTTGTTTGCCATTAACTAGAGTTATCCTTTTCGGTTCTTATCAGTGCAATTCTTTTCCCTATGCTGAAAGACGTTCATGGAAATGAAACTGAAGGACAGGTCTGGCATCAGTTATGCAGCTAAGTAAACACATCCTTTAAAAACAAAGTGGTTTACCAGCTTGATAGCACAGTGGTAGTACTAGCACTATGCCAGTGACCCATGTTGGACTTGGGCTACAGAGGAGGTAGCCGAGGGAATGAGGACTGAATGTCCCAGGGACAGCTCTTCTTCTCTGGGGAAGGGAGGATTCTGTGTCCTGCTGAATGACTGCCATGTGGTGGAGGCTTGGTGGGAGCACAGCAGGCATACCTGCATAAAGTAGGGACAGCCACTGGATGCTTACGTGCATGAGTGCCATTACACAAATGCATCATCATCATTGCATGGGCATGCACCTTAGGGAGTAAACATGGCAGAAAAAAGCCCCAGTTCCCCAAGTAGATACTGGCCCCCCTTGAAAGCCCATATGCATCTAACATGATAGGTCACCGACCGCCACTACCACTTTGGTGGTCCTGGGTGAGTGGTGGTCAACAACAAGTCAACAAGAAAAGATTGGTAACAGAATTGGGTGTGGTGCCAGTGGGAGGAGAGGGAACCATGGAACAAGTCATAGAAAAAGCAGAATAAAAAAAAATAGGGTGCCTTAAGTATGTCCAGTAGTTAATGCTTGGAAATCAGTGCTGGTTGAGTTGGCATCAGTAATGGGCAACTACTCACTGGCAAAATGGAAAAGGATAGCAAGAAAGTATTCAATATTGCAAACATTTTACAGTGGAACTAAAACTTATGACAACAGTCTCTTTTGAATTTTGGGCACTGGAAAAGGAACATAAGTCCTCAAACTCTTAACATGTGCATCTATTCACTGAGATGTCAAGCTTAATATTCAAACACTTTTTGGCATATTTATCCACCACAAATGGGTAAACTACAAGTACAATACTCTTCACAATTATACATAGTTTAGTAATATTTATTTTTGGCTGTTTCTGGTCTGTAACATGTTTTGTTTCATTAATATTTTTTTTTTGTAACTGCCTGTTTTCCTTACTGCAAATTGCACAGTTTTGGGACTGTAGTTTTTGTTTTGCTCATTATGCTGTATTGATCTTGTTGCATCTATGTAATCCAGCTGCCTCCCTTTCCCCAGAACACACCTGGAAATGAGGTGTACAGCTCAGCCTGCCTTTGCAAGAGCAGGGTCATTCTCGATGCCCTGCAGGGGGCAGGCCTTAGACAGCTATGTTGGAACCCACTCGGGAGGAAGCAATACTAGACTTGGTACTCTCAAATGGAGAGAGGATCACAAATTTAGAAGTCAGTAGACATCTGGGAACAAGCGAACACTACACAGTGTGCTTCACAATAAGCACAACCATGGAGACAAGCCATACAAAAACAAGCATACTGGACTTAGAAGGGCTGACTTTGGCAAAATGGGTGAATACCTGAGGAATACACTGGCAAATGGGAAAAAAGGAGGGGTGGAAGAACAATGGAGAAAAATCAAAACTGCCATCACAGAGGCAACAAGCCTTTGTGTGAAACAGATAAAGAAAACAAAACGGAGTAAAAAACCACTATGGTTCTCAAAAGAGGTAGCAGGGAAGGTTAAGGAGAAAAAGGCTGCATTCAAAAAGTATAATGCATCACAGAAAGAGCACGACAGGAAACGGTATCAATTAAAGCAGAAAGAAGTGGGAAGGCAGTCAGAATAGCAAATGCCCAAACTGAGGAAGAAATAGCCAAGTCAGTTAAGAAGGGGGATAAAACCTTTTATAGGTACATTAGGGAGCATAGAAAGCTTAAGGGAGGAATAGTGAAGATTAATAAGGGAGAGGGGAGGTGGGCAGAGGGAGACAGTGAAAAGGCAGAGATACTGAATGAATACTTTTGCTTAGTTTTCACAAAAGAAGATGAGGACGAGTTACCTAAACCAGACAATAGAAGCACTCTGGGTAGGGGGGTTGACACCAGTCCATTTACAGAAGAAAGAGTCCTGAAAGATCTCCTAAAACTCAAGGTGGACAAAGCAATGGGGCCTGATGGGATTCACCCCAGAATCCTAAAAGAACTAAGGGAGGACCTAGTGACACCACTGACCACACTTTTTAACAAATCATAGGAGGATGGGGTGGTATCTGAGGACTGGAGGAGGGCAGATGTGATTCCCCTTCACAAAAGTGGGAGCAAGGCAGAAGCAGGAAACTACAGACCTGTAAGTTTGACCTCAGTGGTAGGGGAAAATGATGGAATCACTTTGAAAGAAAGAATTGTTGAGTACCTAGAGGCCAGCGGGGCTGGGACCCAAAGCAGCATGGATTTACAGCAGGAAGGTCATGTCAGATGAATCTAATAGATTTCTTTGACTGGGTGACCAAAGTAATAGACCAGGGAGGGGCTGTGGATATGGCCTATCTAGACTTTAGCAAGGCATTTGACACAGTCCCACACAAAAGATTAATAATCAAGTTAGCCAGTTTGGGAGTGGGTCCCAGGGTGGTAGCCTGGGTTGCAAACTGGCTGCACAACAGGACACAGAAAGTAATAGTGAGTGGCACACATTCCAAAGAAAGGGGGTCACTAGTGGAGTACCTCAGGGCTCAGTACTGGGTCCAGTCCTCTTTAACATCTTTATAGGTGACATTGCAGAGGGTCTGGAGGGAAAGGTATGCCTCTTTGCAGATGATACAAAGATCTGTAACAGAGTTGATACACAAGAGGGGTAGAAAGGATGAGAAGGGACTTGGCAAGGTTGGAGGAATGGTCAGACATATGGCAACTTAGATTCAATGCAAAGAAGTGCAAAGTAATGCACCTGGGAAACAAAAACCCAGGAGAAGAGTACACAATAGCAGGGGAGATACTAAGAACAACAAAAATGGAACGGGACTTGGGGGTAGTCATAGCGGATGATCTAAAGGTGGGTAAGCAATGTGACAAGTCAGTGAGGAGAGCCAGGGGGATACTGGGATGCATAGGAAAGGGCATCACAAGTAGAAAAAGGGAAGTGGTTATCCCTCTGTACAGACCGTTGGTGAGACCCCATCTGGAGTACTGTGTGCAGTTTTGGAGACCTCATCTATGCAAGGACATAGACAGGATGAAAGCAGTCCAAGGAGGGCAACTAAAATGGTGCAGGGTCTGCGTCAGAAATCATATGAAGAGAGACTGAGAGACCTTAATATGTATACCCTTGATGAAAGGAGGGACGGGGGGACATGATAGAAATGTTCAAGTACCTCAAGGGAATCAACAAAGTCCAGGAGGGTAGCATCTTTCAGAAAAAGAGATGTGTAAGAAGAAGGGGACACAATCTAAAGATAGAGGGGGGACAGTTCAGGGGTAATGTGAGGAAATCTTTTTTCACAGAGAGAGTGGTGGATGCGTGAAACTGCCTTCCTGGGGAGGTTGTTGGGGCTAAAACAGTGGGGGAATTCAGACATGCATGGGACAGACACAAGGCAATTGTAGTGGGGGGGGCAGGAAGTAGGCTGTTGGTTAACTAGAATCTGCAGCTTATCCAGTAGGTAGGGAAATGGGCAGACTGGGTGGGCCAAGTGGTCCTTATCTGCCATCAAAGTCTATGTTTCTATGTTTCCTGTCCAACTCTTTTAAATACGTAAATTCTTACACTGGAAAATACCTCTGCAAGGTCCCACATGATCAAGTTTTTTTTCATTTTTCCCTGACATATGCCCCAATCCTCCAAAGAAAGGAAATACAAGGCATGTTTAGTACTTGCCATTATCTTAAATCCTATTAATATGTTCATAATAAGAATGACAACAATGGAATGGTGGGATGTTCTTCTGGTAGCAATTTTTCCAGTGCCAATTTTGTAAAGGACAGAACTCAGAGTTTTTTTAGCCAAATACTACTCCGACTAAGCAAAGGAGATAGATTGGAGATATTTGAAACAAAGAGTGAACTTTAGTCAGAGGCAGGGAAAATGAATACAGGCAATAAGACATGACAGGGTGTAGATTAGAATAAGGTAACTGCCAGTCCGGGGGTGCAGTGAGGCCTGATGCCACAAGCAACCCAAGGAGGGCAGATATCAAGCTTAACCACACCATGGAGTACCTTACTGTGCTCATAAAATACAGTAGGTAAACTGAGAAATTATTTAATAAAAATGCTAAATTCTTAAATTTAAACCAGGTATTTTCTTTTGTTGAAGTAGCTAGTAAAAGGTGGCAACATCCCACTTCTCCATCATCTGTGTTTCTACAAGTTTAGGACATTTAATGTTTGCTTATTATGAAGTTCCAGAATTCCTCTGGCAGAATGTTCACCCCCTCACATGCAAAAGAAGGTCTTATATGGAGCTAAGGTTTTAATTTTATTTGTGGCATGGTAGGCAGCAGATATTGCCCAGAAGGCTGATAAAGATAGGATGTGAATTTTTCATGATCACCAAAGAAAACCCATGAATTAAAACTGTTAATAGTACTTTGTTTAAAAAAATGTTTATGTGTGTAAGGAGGGGATCATGAGAGGAAGGAATGATTCATTTTGTTATTTATTTAAGTGAGTTTTACTATTTATAGCCTTGTTGTATGTCTTTCATGAGTAAAGATGGCAACCATGTTTGTGGCAGGGCCACTGGAAAATTGCACCTGCGATGTTATTGCAAAATCCATCATTTTTACTATTCTCTGCAATATTTCTGCAATTTCTTGCAATTTGGGAGTTTTTCTAAATTGGGTAACACTTATTAACATTTTTTAAGAAAGACTCTCAAATATACTGACAAATATGCTAATAATGTAACATGCAGCTTGGGTTTGTCTCAAACAATACAATGTGAGGTGGGGAAGGGTTTTCTAAGAGGTTCTGTGTGATGCTGTTTTACTCTATTAATCTAATCTAAGGTATTGTAATCCTAGATTGGAAATAAATAAATAAATACAATAAAATAAATCTTATTCACTACCTGGTTTGGTTTTAACATCCTCTGTATTGGAACCTGTGCAATGAACACTTAACCTTTGTGTTGAATCAGCCTATCTAATTTGTCACAGCAACTGAAACAGTGGGTGGCAGTAAAGTGGCGAATTGTGTCATTCACTGAACTGGGGTGCTAACTACATAACTTTTTGCTAGTGGAAGGATATATTGTTGGTTGTGGACATTTAATTCTGAATGGATCTTGGTTTAGGGAGGGCCTTGTGACTCTAAAGTTGGATTTGATCCTGAGGGAGCTAGTAGTCCCTCCCATGACAATCTGCCATTTATACAGTCACATACAAAGACTGTAAGGACAATGTTATTGATTTGTTTTTGTGCTCCAGATAAGTGCAATAGGTATGAAGATACCTATTTTCAGGCACAACCTGGGAGTGCTACATGACTAAAACAATTTGATATTATAATCCTCTGTCTCTTATGGTTATAAGATTTATAGTTTTAGTTGTACAGAGGATAATGCATGGTCTGCAAAGATCTATGATGCAACATCCCCCGCAGAGATGTTCTAAACAGCATCAGAAATCCGTCAACACCCCCGACACCAACGCATCCCCTCAATGACTGGCAAAACCATGACACCCAATGAAGGGGGGACTATGCCCTCCTGCACCCCCACACATCCCCCCAATTTAGATATCTAACTCCACATCACACAGATTGTGGAGTGACGTATATCCCCCCACATTGCAGCAAAGTTCATCAAAGCGAAATCCCTGTTGCTGTTGATATAGGCATGGTGTGGGTTTCACTGTGGGCAGTTTACTGTGCCAGTGTCTCTGTAGAGATGGCATACTGGTCCACAATCAGTAACAAGCATGTGTAGCCATCAAGAGGTTGCCACAGTGACCGTTTGAACCTTGAGAGCAAAACTCAAGAGGTTTTGGTCATACTGGCAACCTTGAGATGGCAACACATGCTTTGTTGCCGATTGTGGACCATACATTGTCTTTTATAGTGTATGGTCCATATAGATAACAAAAAGAGAGCAGGATCCCTACTTTTCCATTTCTTTTTAGTCACCACTGCTCCGTGCCGGGTCTGGTTCCCACTGCCACAGCTAGTTCAGGAAGACCTGATGTTCAAATAATGCGCATGTGCAAATACGTTCTATGTTGTTGTACCATCAATGTGACATACCCACGATGGTATAACAACATTGTGACATCGCATCGAGGGTACAACAACCCTGTAAAATGATGTATTTTTAGTGTTAACATTCAATCATACATCATACATTATATAATTATAATATTATGTTTTCTTCTCAAGTTCTTTATGTTCCAGAACTGCCCACCTTCACTTTGCAGTTCTCTCACCCAAAGAACTCAAGAGTGCACTCTTATAATCATAAGAGACACAATAACTGTACATATAAATGTATAACACAGGTAACAGATGAGATAAAGGTTTCTAAGAGCCTGTGTGGCTGGCTGTTTGTGTTTGTCTCTTGTCAGTAGTTTAGTTTTTGTGGATTTTCATGTGTTTCTGCTTGGAGGAACTAGACCATTCTTGGACATAACATCTATGAACATTTCCTGGACTAAGAAACTGCAAAACATCAACACCAGGTATTGGCATTCTCATCATAAATCAACTTGTTTGGAAGCCATCAAAGCCAAAAGTAAGGTTAGTAAATCTGTTATACAAGCACTAAGTTGTGGAGTGCTGCATTGAATCCACATTTCCGTCTGACTTGTTCTTACAAGATGTGTACTTGTCTTTGAGGTCTATTCAAAACCATTTTGGAGAACAAAGGGAAGAGACTAACAAAGGATTTTTACATCCTGCATATGCTCCAGGCCCATGTTCATCACCTTCAGGAATTTAACCCCTTCATGAATTTATCACATTCTGGGTCTTTGAGCTACAGTAACAGTATTCTGGTCGCCGGTAGTTCACCATTTCTTGTGGATTTGATTACTTTTCATCAATCACGTGGCACCTCTGAGAACATGGCTTTATATATTGTAGTCTGCAATATCATGGGGCAAACACAGACCAGCAAGGCCAAGAGGACTAGATGCCCTACAACAAAACTAGTCTGCAAAATGATTAAAGCGTACCTTCTTAGGATACTACTTATGCTACTTCTGATATCTGAAATGTCATCTTAACCTGGGGCCTACCAGCCTAGCACCCTGCCACAAAAAGGCAGAAGGGGTCCCTCACATTAGCCTCAATCAATGTCTGCAGCATCCTTAACAAACTTGACATCTTGCAAACCTGGGTCCAGCAACATAGCCCTGATGTACTCTCTGTTGTCGAAACATGGCTTAACCCCATGATACCAGATGCTGCAGTCACCATCCCTGGATACTCTATATTCAGGCAGAACAGGGTTTACAAACGAGGTGGGGGCTGTGCCATCTACCTGAGGAATTCCTATCTGGGTCAAGTCTTCTCGTTCTCAAACCCTAAACCACCCTCGTAGGTTCTCACTATTAAAGTTCTACTTGGGGCGCACAACAAGAAGCTCACCATTGCCTCTGTGTAACTACCCCCTAAAGATCAGCACAATGGATTTATGAGCATATTGGAAAGCCTACAGGGATTACACCATAACTCTGAACTCATAGTACTAGGTGACTTCAACATAAATTGGCTATCACTGGAGGCCAGAAACTACAAGGATGCTGTCATGTCACAGAACCTCACCCAGCTTGTTACCGCCTCCACCAGATGCAACTATAGGACAGGGTCGTGAACACTTCTGGACTGGATCCTAACTAATCACCCTGAATGAATCTCAGAAGTCTCAGTGCTCCCTGATGGGATTAGTGACCACTCACCGTTCACATGTACCTGGACAAACAAATTCATTAAGCCCCCTCCTAAAAAAATCCACACCAGAGTGTTAAAGCAGGAGTACCTTGAGCTACTAAAGACACACCTAAGCCACCTGGACTGGACACCAATTGACTCTGCCATTGATGTAAACCTAGCCTTAGACCTTTTCATCAGCCACTTCACTGCAGCCTGCAATATCTTTGCACCTCTCAAAAAGCTGAAGGTCAGGGGCAAGCTAACCCTGGATAACCCCTGATCTAATCACTTTACTCAAACATAGGGATCATCTCTCGCACTGTGCCCATGCAACATACAAACCTGGGGATATTCATAAACATAAAGCTGCCAGAAATTAGTGCATGCAGGCAGTTAGGAGAGCCAAAAGCAAATACTTCAAGGAAGCTCTCTCCAACTCCTGGGGTGATGGAAAAAAATTTTGGAGTAACCTGAAAGACCTTACAGGCAAGGATCCTAAGTCACCACCCACCATGCTCAACATAAATGGAACACCAACAACTGACCTGTACATCATCACCAACACCTTTAACAATGCATTCTCCAACTTGGATAGTGTCCTCCCTTCTAATTTCTTTGATGTCCCTCTGGTAGTAACCCTCCTGCAACTTCTCCTCTCTATACCCTGCCTCAATTCTACTTCAGGAGATCCTAGTGCATGAAGCCAGAACCTATATTGGAAGGCCATTCACAATGCAGGCTACAGCGGTGACTCCCTTGACCTGAAGTTGTCAGCACTTGTCCTTGAAGAAGTCCTTGAACCCTTGACAAAGGTCCTCAACCTATCACTAAGGATGTCCCAGTTCCCATCTCACTGGAAACAGGTGACCATTACACCGGTACACAAAAGTGGAGACAAATCACTGCACTCCAACTACAGACCTATCTCCATCCTCCCTCTATTGTCTAAGGCCCTGGAGTGCATCGCCTCCAACCAACTAGTCAAGTACCTGGAAAAATATGACTTCCAGTGTCCTGAGCAACATGGTTTCCGAAAAGGGCACAGTACCACCACTGCACTATTAGAATTCACAGGCTTCATCCATACCACACTTGATCAAGGAAACTGTGTAGGGGCAGTATTCATCGACCTTACGAAAGCCTTTGATACTGTGAACCACCCACTCCTACTCAAGCAATTATCAAACATTGGGCTCTCCAATGAAGCACTGCTCTGGTTTTCAAGCTACCTTGGGGAGAGGGTCCAGCGGGTTAGGATTGCCGGTGTTACCTCGGAAGAAAAGCCAGTCCTTTCAGGGGTCCTACAGGGGTCCATCCTGGGGCGACTACTCTTCAGCCTCTTCCTCAATGACCTTCCCAGTGTCTGCCACCAGAAATTACTGCTCTATGCCGATGACACAGTCATGTTCACCAACCACCAAAATGCAGAACTCCTCGAGAAACAATTACAGCTTGAATTCATGCACATCGAAGAATGGTTCAAGTCACACAAACTGGTCATGAACTACAGCAAAACAAAGGTTTTGACCTTCTACAAAGCCAGGAGCAAGTACAAATCCCGTGACCTAACCATCCTAAACCAAACAGGGACCTTACTTGAACACGTTCCTGACTTTAAATACCTAGGTGTCACATTGGACAGCTCACTGTCCTACCATCGGCACATAGATTCTGTCGCCAAAGCCACCAACATCTGTATAGGCCTGCTCTACAGGCACAAACACTGCATGACTCCTGACACTCTCCGGTTGGCTATCAACAGCTCTGTCACCTCCATCATCGATTACGGGCTAGCAATTTATGGCTCTGCCTCTCCGCCTCTGTGCTCCGCCCAATTACAGTTGCACTCAACAAAGCATGCAGGCTGCTAACTGGGGCTGATCGACACACACACTTGTGACCTGTACACTCGGGCAGGATGCGCTACCTCTCATCAGCTGGATACAGTATCAAACCTGCCTCTTAGCCAAAAAAGTCCTCCTCAGGATCATGCCCCCGGGCATTGAAAAGCTACTTATTAACCACCACAGCACCCAGAGAACTAGAAGTTCACAACAACTAACCTTCCTTGTCCCCAGATGTCGGACTACCATGGGCCAGAGGACCTTGCCCACAGAGCACCACAGTGGTACAATACTCTCAACAAAGAAACTCTTACTGCTGCTGCTCTTGGCCCTTTTAAGAGACAACTCCGACTTCATCTCATTTCAACTAGTCGTTGTGACTGCCTCGCCTAATCGGGGGCCCACCATTCACTGCCCTCCACTTCAGTCTTGACAGCTATCTCTCCCTGCCTTGCCCCCTTCTACCTGCCTACCCCTTGCCCCGTCTCCCTTTCCTCCCCTGGGGAATTTCCTGACTTCTCTCCATCCTCTCCCTCCCCTTTAGAGCTCTTATCCTCACCCTCTACCCTATGACAATGGCCTTCCTGCCTGCATACCCCCTTCCCTCTCACCTGCAGTGCTTATTTCCAAGATTGCCCTTGGCTGGTTATGTCATGCTACCTAACATTTGGCACATTTTGAATTACTGGAATTTCCTAAGCCTCAGTCTCTTACTTCTTGTTATTGTGTATCTATGTATTATCATGTTGACCTTTGTATGTATGTATACCCCCCCCATTCCTTCAATGTGGAACCTTTGTAAATGAGCAGTTCCTGCTCAAAGGTATTTGTAATCCTAGATTTCAATAAAATAAAATAAAAAAAAATTAAAAATATTTTTAATTCTAATAGACAAAAATCATTGCAGCCAGAGTAAAACAAGAATACATTTCAAGCCACTGTATGATGCAGTGGAAAGATGTATTTGTATTTATTTTTTGCTAAACATTTACAGCTAGGCACTTACAAAACATGTTGCTTTTGAATTTATTTAATATTGATGAGCTGTGGATCACTAAATAAAATGTAGTTAGTACTGCATGAGGGTTATTTTTAGATTTTCAAAGATATGCTGCATAATGATACATTTTAACATCACAGACCTTTATTTCTTCAAGTTGTAAGCACGTGGAAGTCACCATGTATTTATTTAATAATTTAATTTGGCCTATATGTTGTTCAGAAAACAATACATAATAAATTGCGAAGCACTATGGATACCCATACAATATTCCTGCAATTTTGCAACAAATCTGTGCATTGTGGGGAATTTTTTCCAGAATTTTCCAGTGGCCCAGACAATTAGGAATCAGTCTAGTAGATTATGAATTCCATATGTGATTGGCCCGAATATGAAATCCCACTGGTACTTTTTTGTTTACTGTGCATTAGACTATTATAAATATATAAGTGCCAACTTGCCTCGGCCAACCACAAGCTAAGATTTCCACTACTTATTTTCTAAGTAAGACTGAATGCTTACTAGGAGCTTTGCTGGCAGATAGCTGAAACAGTTCTTTTAGGAGTTTTATTTATTTTTTTTTTGGCAAGTTTGTGGGAAATTA
Source organism: Neoceratodus forsteri (assembly GCA_016271365.2). Classification (NCBI taxonomy): domain Eukaryota; kingdom Metazoa; phylum Chordata; order Ceratodontiformes; family Ceratodontidae; genus Neoceratodus; species Neoceratodus forsteri. The sequence goes on along the minus strand of CM057455.1, from coordinate 1,545,509,662 downwards.
GGATGTTATAGGACAGGATAGTGCTGTATTTATGCTTATACAGCACCCTTCTTTAAAAGCACAGATTACTTTAAAAATGAACAGCATATATAAAGTAGGAGTTTGTAAAGTGCAGGACATTCCACCCCCTCCTTCCTGGAGAAGGACAGCAGTCACTAGGATGCTCGATCTTTCAACCCCCAGCCGGCCCTCTGACTCCCAAGTCCATTTCTGAACCTCAGATGTCAGCACCACAGGTGAACACCTTGCTCATGCACTGGCAGGCCGGCCAATAGGGAATGATTTTTCATCTGTTGAGCTGGTGATTGGGGTGTGTGGGGGATTACTACCACCAGGGAATGATGTCTATATATGAGGATGGTGATCGGAGGGTAGGGGTACCAGTAGCACCCCAGAATACTTTTTCATCTATTGGGCTGGTGATTAGAGGGTGTGTAAGGTGCAGTGGAGGCAGTATGATGCAGTGGTTTAAGGCTCTGAGCTGTGAACAGGGAGATCTGGGTTCAAATCCTACAGCTCCCACTTGCATACTGTGTGACCCTGAGCAAGTCAGTTAACTTCCTTGTCCTCCCCGGTCACAACTGGAATCAAGCTTCAGCTTAGTGTGCCTTTCCTGGTTAAACAATTTCCCCTTCCCCTTCCTTTCCCTAAGAACAACTAGCACCAGGGAATGATTTTTTATCTATGGGGTCAGTGATCTGTGGGAGAGAAGGACCATTAGGCACCAGGGAATTACTGTACACTACTTGGACTGGAGATTGGAAGGCAAAGGGAACACTAGGCACCAGGGGGCGGGTGTGCGCCCCCAACCATCAGCTTGGTTGTTGTCTGCAGTGGGTCTGGCAACCAATAAGGTTGCCCAGAAGTAGAATCAGGGTTTTGATGGATTGTTATTTTGCGCTGCACAAAGTGGTCTTTGCTAATCGCGCGCTTCGGCCCTGAATATTACACTATGCTTGGCATTCCTGTCCCTCCCGTGCCCTTTGCCCATGCATACATTTTTCTTTTGTGTGTGCACTACCCATGTTAATACACACAAAAGTGCACTTTGACTATTGAGCATGGGTACAAACCCTGGGAAAACAGAGCACAATCACTTTTGAATATCTGGCCTCAGAAGTTTGCCTTAACTGGACAATATTGCAAGCTCTGCTCAGTGGTTTCTTGTCCTGAATAAACTGAATTGAATTGAATGGAATACATGGGCATTTGTAGGAGAGTAACACCTAGTCTACTGTTGATGGCCTTCATCTTCATCTAAGGCCATCAATGTTTACCAGCCGGGCATTACTTCACTGGAAATGCCTGCTTGTGGAGACATTATTGATACGAAAGTTAAATTTCTATTAGAAAAATTAGCCCAAATTTTAAAGAGCTGGGATTGACTGTTCAGGGAGGGAGAGAGAGAGAGAGAGAGAGAGAGAGAAGGAGGGAGGGAGAGAGAGAGAGAGAGAGAGGGAATGAGAATCACTCAAGAAGACACAGACCTATAGGAGGTTCACTAGAGCACTGTGGAGGCACCTGACTGGACTACTGTCCGGTGTGCTTCCACAGTGCTCTGGTGAATGTCTACTAATGCTGTTTATATGGCAGTTCCCCTCCGCAGGCTGCTTAACCATACCCCTTTCACCAGCGTTCTACTTTTTCTTCTGCTATTGCAGAAATGACAGCTGCCATGCACAAGATTGTAGCATCAACTCAAACTGCACGCATGTGAGTATGGATGGGGCACTTATACCACCACTGGATGATCACAAAAAAACTCCACTGTTTTCATATTAATATAGACACTAGCACAATTTCCCTGTGTAGTTTTGGCTGGTGTTTACTCCTTTATGGTGAACATCTGTGCTGATGCCATGGAATGACAGCATTGTGTGTGTTCTGTGCTGCTGGGCTTGATGCAGGACCCCCGGTTGAGTGGTGCACTTGTACAACTACTGCCCGATCACAAAAAAAACAAACACTGTTGGCTGGGTGTTCAAGGATTAGTGCCTGTGCTAACCTGTACTGCATATGTTAGTGTGGGCACTAATCTGGGGTTGTCTGAGCACTCCTGGCTGGCCCATGTTCAGAAGCCCCAGCATCACCCTGCAAACCCACCAGCAGCAAAGCACTAAAATACCATAGCACCTCTGCAAATGAGGGGGTCTCCTCATGCAGCCAGGTGTAGCAATATATTCAAAGTATTGCAGTGACAGTAAACAGCTCCCAAACAGTGCTATTTGCCACCACCAAAAAACATATTTTAAAGGAGCACTAAGACCACACCTATCCATGGCAGGGTGGCTGTACTGCAGCCGCCCACCCCTGTTCACCTGTTTGAGTCCTTTTAAAACATCCCTGGTGGTCTAGTGTGTCCACTAACCCACTGATCACTCCTCTGAGCTGTCATTTCAGTACAATACTCTAGTGGTTGAGTGTGCCCCCCCCATTGGTCCTTTGAATGTCATTTCAGTATATTACTATGGTGGACTAATGTTCCCCGCCCCTGAACACCAGTTTCAATTGTATAATTATGCCCTGGTACATTTGTTCCTTTCCTTCGATCACTCCTCTGAGCTTTCATTACATGTCTCTAATGACATAGTGGTCCCCTAACCCAGATTACCCATTCACATTGTTTAAAATGAGTCTCTGGTGGTCTGTACCCACCCGACTTGCCCACTGAAATCCTGCATCCCTGCATGCCCCCTCACAGCAGTGACCAGCATTCCTTGTAGCTTGATATGGTGACTGGCACAGCCCTCCTTTCACCTCTATGGCCAGCTACCATATGAGCTGTCAGTGAGCATGGGTGGATCCAGTAGGGGGCTTTTGGGGGCCACTGGATCACCAGGGATTTATTTTGAACAATGAGAATGGGCAATCAGGGGATGGGGACCACTATGCCACCAGTAACCTATGACTTCTCAGAGGAGTAATCGGGAAGGTGGGGGGGCACCACTGGACAGCAGGGAATACATATTCAATTGAAATGGGTGATGGGAGGTGGGTGGACACATTAGACCACCAGGGTATTTTACTGAAATGACAGCTCAGAGGAGCATTTGGGGTAGGGAACACACACTTGACTACCAGGGTGTGATGCTTCCCCATTCTAATTGTGCTAAGGGACTGCTGTGCCACATGCAATTGAGCCCATATTGGGCATGCAAATTGCCCCTTAGTGCTTTTCATGCTCAATGGTCTTATTTGTGTGTTCAGGCTGAATATGACCCACAGGGGGTTTGGTGCTATCCCATTTCAGGAAGAGCTTTTCTCTGTGGGCTATATACAGCCCAGGTCAGTGTTGGAGCAGTACAGTTGCACTTAGTACTGCACTGACATGACCATATATTCAGTTGGATAGCGCCACTTACAATATGACTGAAAACAGCAGCATCCAGAGAAGGAGCAAGTGCAAGTACAGCACAAAAATTTGTGTTGTGATTGTGCTTCTATCTGAATATATGGCCCTCTTTTATTTTTAATACACATTTTCCAGCACAATTTTCCTGTACAGTTATGGCTGGTACTACCACTGTATGGTGAATTTCAGTGCTGGTACCTGGGAATTTCAGCACTGGATGCATACTGCACTACTGTGTACAATGCAAAGCTCCTACTTGAGTGGTGTGCTTGTACTGCTACTGGCTGATAGCAAAAAGCAGTGTTCCTGGTAATATACCATCATGACCAGTGTTGCACTGGCTTTCGCAGTGCACTGAGTCATGGTAAAGTCTTGAAATGTATGTCAGCCAGTGATGATGTTTATGGCCCACATATTCAGACAAGATGCGCTGCGCATCCCTAGATGTGCCCGCGCATCTCTGGACTTGTGAGGGCCATCACGGGTGTGGAAATATTCAGAAGCCCCAGATTCACCCTACAAACCTGACTGTGCTGCCACACAGAATATTGCAATGTGTGAATGCAAATGAGGGTCCCTCATGCATATTCCTTGCATCGCAATATTCAAATGCCCCCTGGTTACACTGTGGAAATGGGAATCCATTTTTTCTTTCATTTCATACTGTGATCAGGGTCGGGGGCAGGCCCTACACTATGGAAAAGGAGCTTGGGACAATATTGTATTTCAAGGTGATTGGGGTCAGGGAGGAGGGACCCTACACTATGGAAAAGGGGCTTGAAAAATATTGTATTTGATGGTGACTGGGGCCAGGGAGGAGAGACTGTACACTACAGAAAAGGGGCTAAGGAACACATTTTCATGTATGGTTATCAGGGCTGGGGAGGGAGAAGGGCTGGCCTACTGCATTCAGCCTGATGCAGCCATGCTAATGAGCCTATAATGGGCATGCTTTAGGCTCCTTTACACAATGCATACCCAATGAGCCCTTTGCATGTTTTGATTGAATATCGCCCATGGGGGACACGGTGCATCCAGGTATGCATCACGCATTCCCCCATTTGTGGTTTTCAGTGCACCATGGCTGTGCTATGCCATAATTAGTGGCCACCTGCTATGCACTGTGCATCCATGGTCCGATATTCAAACAGAATGTGCGATCTGTTCTGATTGTGCATTCTGTATGAATATCACATCAGGGCTATCTGGCTCAATTTTTTTGTGTGGCCCATCGATTTGCATGCACATTCAGACAGCTCTGCATATAGGAACCCATGGGCTGGATTTTCGAAGCTTGGTCACAAGCTGCAACAATGGCAGCTTGCATCAAGTGCAACTGCATCTGGGACCTTGCACTGGATTTTCCTTGTGTCAGGGTCCCGGTGCCTAAGTCTTACAGCTTCTGGCAACAGTGGTAGTGCACAGAACAGACGGGCACCCACGTGCTTTGACACAACATCTGTGGTGTGGTGGGGTGGCAGGCGTGACTTTGGATGGGTGCACAGGTAGCTAGCAACCCCCCAGCCCCATATGCAGCAATGCTAAGATCTGCATTAGTACATTACATGATGTGCACTGAGTCACCCCTCCCCCATATGCCATACTGTTTATTGTGTGATGAGAAGGTTCCTGGTAATCAAGCAGAACCCCCCCATCCCTGATATGCCCAATATATACTTTAATGCATAAATGCCATGCTGAGCTCGCCACCCCCCCTCCCCCAGCCCCATATGCTGGTAACGCTCAAATGCAATAATGTAAGTGTGCTCTGAGTCCCACCCTACTCCCCATATGCCCAAATACAGACAAGTTGCCAACATTCTCCTCTGGTGGTCTAGTGTTCTCATCTCCCTCCACTTAATGGTAGTGCCCACCATCCCACTTCTTTGAACCCTGATCAGGCACCTGGCTCAATCCTCTTGTCCACCATCACAGCCTGATGCCAAATGCACAGTCAGAGCATGCACTGTATGCAGTATGAGCTCTGACAGTTCATTTGGCATCTGGATGTGGTGGTGTGATGAGGGCTGTGCGGGCGTCCACACTGTGGTTTGGTGGGGGAGTGAGGTGGTGGGCACTACCTGGCAGGGTGGAGGGGTTGGGGTGCCACTAGACCACCAGGAGGGGATGTTGGCAACTTATTCATATTCAGGTATATGGTGAGTGGGGCAGGGACTTGGAACACACTCACATTATTGTATCTGAACATTGCCTGCATATGGGGCTGGAGGGGCAAGCTCAGTAGGGCATTTATGCATTACAGCACGTTTGGGCATATCAGGGATTGTAGAGGGGGGTCTGCTTGATCACCAGGGACTTTTACCACTCACAATATACAGTTCAGCTTATGGGAGGGAGGGGCACAGTGACGTCCAGTTGGTAACCCTCCCAGAGGATGTCTAAGTACTGTTAGGCCAGCCCTTGACACATAAACTGAAACTGGTTTTGCTGGGCAAATCTTGGCAGCCTTGTTGCTTTGAACATGTTAATATGAGTGCCCTACTGGTGCATTACAAGGCACAACACAACACCTGGATGGACAGCACAATATTCTGTGGGTGGTTCACTGACCAGTTTGTTCCCCAGGTGAAGAGCCATCTTCGGAGCAAAAGACTGCCCTTATGTGCCAGATTGCTGGTTGACAACTTGCCAGCCCATCCTGAACTTGCCAATGTGAGGACGAGGTATGGATTTATCAAATGCATGTTCCTCCCTGCAAACACAACAAGCAAGCTGCAGCCCTGCGCTTGACGCATCTTAATGATTTGTAAGAGGGGTACAGAAAATAAACTTCTATAGTCTGTGCTGTCCTAGGCAAACCAACAGTTACCTATAAGTGACATTATAAAAGCACTGTCACTTAAAAATGTTGTTTACATGTGTGCTGTGGCTTGGGATTCTGTTCATCCAGAAACAATAAGAAAGGCATGGATCAAGGGAGGGATTTGAACATCCCATGATGATTCACAACCCTGCCAGGACTCACCTGATTTTTCATTAACTACAGAATCATGACCTACACAAACTGGCTGCTTTGTTGCTAGACCCATTATCAAAAGAAGCGATTGATGAGTGGCAGAATTGTGATGTGGGGGATCTGGGACAAGAACAACTGATGGATGCTGCAATCCTAGCACTGGTGCAGAAGGAGGAAAGCACAGAGGCAGAAGATAATGACAAGGATGAGGACGACAAAGGAAGCAGTGATACTCCTGTTCTGCCCACACATTCAGAGGTAGTCTGTTTGCTAAATGTATACTACACATGAAGAGTTGGCCTGGTTCAGATACAGTGCAGGTCATGCTGCTAAGAGTGATGCAGCAGAGAGCCTGCAGAAAGTCGTTTGGCAGGTTGAAGCAAAAAATAGTAACTGATTATTTTCAGTAACACAGTACAAAGTAAAGAACTGTTCACACAGTTCGTTCTAAGAAATTTTTTGATTTGTTGAAATACAGCTGAAATAAAGTTAAATAAAGTGATTGATCATCTATTTGCATATGTGTAACTGGATTTCCACATTTCCACCTCAGCAGTGGTTTTTTAAATCAGTCTCCCGTTTATCCATTCGCCCATTTATCCAACCAATTCAGATGTCCATGAGAGAGGTCAGATAAAGGGGGTTCTACTGTAATTAAAAAATTTAAGTTCTGATCATGCTCAGTACAGTCTTTTTGGATAGCTGTTTGGAACAAAAAATGAATTTAGTCCATATGAACAAGGATCCTTATTCATATGGGGCAATCCTTTTTTGTGAGGAAAAAAATCATTTTTCATATGGCCCCCATCTTGTTTCTGTTTTTGCAAGAAAATAAATTTCAAAACCCACAAACATGACATTCAAGGCAGACACCAACACATATATCTTGATAATCAGGATAACATTAGGTGGATTCTGCACTTAGTTTCTGGAAACATGACCCAGAAATGTATTTTCCTTACATTTAAAAATCCTTTTTCATGACCCAATTTTCTTTTTTCATATCGGCATACAAAAAAAAAAAGAATTGCTCCATATGAAAAAGGATGGCTTCATATGAAAAAGGAATTTGAACTTAGGTTTTTCTCCAATTCTTTTTTCCTATGAAGGCATTCTTTTTTCGTATGAATGAGTATGGCTAGGATTATTTTAATTGTCATTTCATGATTTGGAGAAAAACAATGGAGATACATTTTATTTACAGTTGAAAAGAAAACTGCTGATAATCCTGTATTTTCTGTATGACAAATGCATATTTACTCGAGAACTAAACATATATTCAATGTACCTAGCAGCCCATATGACTGTCACCTTATTTATCTTCCTTCAAATAGTTCTTGTTTTGATTTCATTTTGCTTTATGAAAAGGACTGCATTATCATATTGGGTTGTAGTTTGAAGTTTCTTCAGATATAGTAGTTCTTGTCTTGATTTAATTTTGCCTTATAAAAATGGTTGCATTGTAGTCATGGGGTGGGATATTCAGAAGGGTTGCACATGGTGCAACACAGTTGCACCATGCACAACCCACTGATGCACCCGGCACGATATTCAAAAGGGGAAAGTGCGTGGCACAAATCCCGATGTGTCGGGGGGCATCAGTAATGTATGCAGCGCAAGTAGGGGGGTGTGCCCATGCATACCCCTGCACATTCCAATATTCAGCCTGGGATGTGTGGAGCCCATGCAGGCGCAACTCCTACATGAGCCACATACAGTTGTTTCCAAAAATAAAGGATCAACAGCCAGCCACCCACAGGTGAGCTGCCATATTGCAAGGTGCAACACGGCAGCTGGCAGCTGTGGGTGGCACCTGAGCTCCAGCGGCATCGTCTGTTGGGTAGCACCCCCATGCCCAATCATAGGCAGAAGTAGGAAATCAAATAGTCCCATATCCCTGGTGGTCCAGTGGACCACTCATAGCCCGATCGCTGGTATAAGTATAAATATAATATCCCTATATCCCTGGTGGTCCAGTGGACCTTCTTGTGTCAGCGGGCAGAAGTCTAAAAAAGATTAGATCCCATCCCTGGTGGTCCAGCGGTACCCCCTCCCCACCCTCCCACTGAGCCCCCACCACCCACTTCCCCAGTCAGCGGCAGGCAGCAGCTCCCCACCTGCAAGTCGCCTTGCCGCCCACGACTGACTGCATAGAGAGCAGTGCGCCCATTGGTCCACAGTGTGGGCCAATGGGCATGCAGACCATACTGTACTACACAGTCCAGATGGAGTCCACAAGGGACTCTGCCATAGAGTAAAATATCATTATTGACATGCCTTCTTCAATAAAGTCAGCAGCAATACTATACAGTTAACAAGCGATTTTAACCTAGATGGTGACAGTAGGAAAACACCTTCTATGATAGCTGTCAAAAGGGCAATGTAAGCTACCGGATGTGCTGAGGGTTGCTGCTTGCTTAGTGTGGCAAGCATGTTGCTGGTTATCGAAGAAAAATTCCTGTGTGGCAAACTCCAAGGAGCAAGAAGAAAAGAAAGAAAGAAAAGTATCTGCAAAACTCTTAGCTCGATACACTTCATGCAAGCCTTACAATATTAAAAGGAGATGACTGTAATGTCAATGTGCCTTTTATGGCTGGAGCCAGGCTTTAAAGGTTACAGTGCCTCACACATAATACCTTGCAGTACATCTAGGTGACAACGTATTAAGATAGCACACACCCTCTTTTGGATTTTCCAAGTACCACAGTTGCACTGCAGTGGAGGCAGCGTGCCGGGTATTGACTAGCTTAGTATAATACCTAACCAAGGTCCCAGCATCTGGGTTTTATCAAGCAATGGACTCCACCTGTCTTGGGCTGTCTTGACAATGAGATTCTGTAGGAAAATGCTTCTGCTCAGTTGTCAGATAGATAGGTAAAGCTGCCAGTAGGTATTTCATCTACCTGTCTATTGCTGCTCTGGAATGTGTGTTGGCCTGCTGCTTTTAAATTTATTTCTAACTTTATTGATGTTACAGTACATGTCATGAACACTTATTAATATAAACAATCAGAGCAAAATGATCAAAACATATTCAGATATATCTCACAAAGTACAAAATGGTTGAACATGAACAATTAAGCTGAAATTCAAAAAATGAGTTCAGGGTAAGCTGCAAAGAAGATTCACTTTCAGACCATCCTCTTGAAGGAGTTCAAACTGCACATCTGCCTACAGTAAGTGCTGGGAGGAGGATGTTCCATAGGCTTGGACAGCCTAAAGATCAAAGACAAATATTATATTAAAAATCTTATTTTCACAGGTGTTTTTGATAACAATGTAAGAAAGTTAATCATATTAACAAGAAAATATTTCTCAAGTTGTTTTTTGTTTTGTTTATACTGTTAGTGTGTGCCTGTCTAATCAGATTTCACTAAGACAGTCTGCTCGGAGATCCTCCCACCTCGAGTCTGTCAGTCCGAGTCCTGTATTTGCTATCATTGAAGGAGTGACATCCAACAGCAATGCTTGTGAAAGTCATGAGGATGTGTACCACTGAGCACACTCCCCATCTGTATCTGCAGAAGTTTGTTATCCTGTGATCGAATAACTTTAAAAAAGAGGTTTAATTTGTATTCTTGTGTCTGTCAGAGCTGCTATTGTCAAAAAACAGCTGTCCATCCACAAAGCTACCCGATCATTGTTCTCTGCCTATTCAAAGTCCTCTGCTGTCTTTCATTTTTTGGATCTTTCATCTAAAGTTTCTCAGTCCCGTGTAAGTAGTCTGGTAGGTTTTCTGTCGCAGAGTCTATATTCAGAGAATTTAGTAGAAGACTTTTTTATTTTGTGAAACACTGCACTTCTTCATTACTGCAGTTAAACTGAGCCAATGACAGCAGCCCCATAAACTTTATTTTTACGCTGTGATCCAGATCAGTAGTGTAAACTAGTTAGGACTTTCAAGGATCAGGGAGGTGTGACAGATTGACATGCATTCTGATGTTGAAATAAAACAGAAAATGCAGAAGGACTGTGTTTCTTTTTCACTTCCCATGTCAGAATACAAGTGCATTATCTGGTTCAATAATAGGTACTGAATGAAGCATTCCTATACTGTATATATAGCTATTCCACAGGGCTAGCTGGATGGCACTTCCAGCGGTCACCCTACAGGGGTCTACTGGGTCTAGTGTTATGTACAGTCCCAGTAAGAATGCTTTGCACAGCCAATGACCACAGTGCTACAGGAACATTTGTGACTGATTTAATGTTAATCACCCACATTACCTAGAAATTAATATACTGATTTGTAAAGGGCACTATGCTCACCACGTTCCCCCCCCCCATGTCCCCTTATAGGCCGTGATGATAAGAACAAGAAAATGCAGAATCTGCTGCATGAACCTAACTGCAGATCAGCTGGGCTATTTCTCAGTTGTGATAAACAATCATTAGATGCTATGGAGCAGCTAAGCTCGAACAGTGGATTGTTCCAAGACTCTACTACTACCCGATCTACCAGCACCCAACTCTCTCAATCTGATCATGACACCTTTGTCCTGGTTCTCAAAGAACACTTCAAAAATACACAAGAAAGCTAAGTTTATGAGCTCAGAGTTATTCATCTTCTGGATAATAAAAGTACTGGACTGAATATAGACCTCAGTTTTATGACCCATTACAAATTTTACCTAACAACTGCCTTTTTTCCTTTTTCAGATGCATGTGCATTTCCTGTGCATATATTCAAATACATTATCTCTTATATTTGGTATACTTTTAGTATGTCATATACATTAATGGGGTTTTATTTATATGTTTGATCATAATTTTTGTATACTGTGTTCTTGTGATTTATGCAGCATTGATTTATAGTGTATGGTGTTAGATCTTTCAGTCCTGATTTCAGTAGTCTCCAAAAAGTCATTATGCTGTAGTAATGATGTTCGTGTTGCAGCAGAATAACTTTTCATTCTATTGCAGAACGGAAATCATACAACAGGCAAATCAATCAATCAATCAATCAAAATCTTTATTTATCCAGGCAGGCACCATTGAGCAAGGCTCATTTGAAAGGCGGACCTGGTCATGAACAAGATCGTTGTACAGTACCATGGTATACATAGTGCAATATTATACGGAGAGGAAAAAATTTACAGTACAGTAGCAAGGTAGAACATAATGCAATATTATACAAAGAAGAAAAAAAATCAGCATACGTACAACAAAATATGAATGTATGGAGCTTTACAACAGATAGGCTTATAGGTTGGTACAGCCGGAATGTTCACATAAAAAGGGTGAGAAAGGAAGTGTGAGGGGTACCAGATCAGGGAGAAACTGAAGGGGAAGGAATAGTTCCTGTCATACTTCAAGGAAGGGGATGGAATTTGGCCATAGTTAAGGACAGACAGCTGAGGGATACCAGTTTGGGAAGATAATGACGGGGAAGGAATTGTTAACTGGCATACTTCATGGGAGGGGGTGGAACTTGGCAAGGCTAAAGACAGACAGGAGAGAGTGAGAGAAGCAGATATTTTTGATAGGGGGGAGAGAGAGAGGCAGTGGCAGGGGCAGAGGCAGGGTGGGAGGTAGGAAGGGCAGGGGGGAAACTGTAGAATAGGTGAGCTAGCAATGTGGGAAACATTTGCAGGATTCTTTCATGAAGAAGTCATAGAGTGACTTGAAAATATTCAGACTAACAGGACAGCTCAGCTTCAGGTTTTTTTGCAAACCATTCCGTAAGGCAGGCAATGAGAAGCTTATGGCAGCTCTTCCAAAATGAGACTTGACATTTGGAACTTGGCGATTAAGGAATAGCTTCTGAAAGCATAGGTGCCTATCACACTCCGGGGAATACAATCAGAGACGTATGTGGGGAGCTTGTTGATTACCGCTCTGAAGGCCCAAAGAGCGGCATTTCTATTCCTCCTATAATGAAGGGAAGTTCATCCCACCGTTGAGTACAGGAAGCAATGATGTGTGGAAAGAGGAAGGCCAGTTATGAACCTGATTGCAGTGTGGTAAAGGGTGTCCAGCTTAGCCTGGACAGAGGCAGTGCAATGGCTATAGACTAGGTCCGTGTAATCAATTAATGAAAGGAAGGTGGCTTGAACCAACTGCAGCTTGGCCTCCTTAGTGAGAAGGTGGTTGATTCTATAGAATAGTCCTAATCTTTGCCTTAGTTTCTTCTGTAATTCTTCGAGATGTTCAGAGAAGGAGAGTTTGTGATCAAGCCAAACACCCAGATATTTGAATTTTGGCACATACTCAAGCTTTTCTCCAAGTACTGTGGTAATCTGAGAAATAGCCCCCACACAAGCGAGATTTGCAGCATAAGAGGATGGGGAAAAGAGTATAGCTTTTGTTTTTTTCGCATTAAGCAGAAACATTTTGTTTATGAGCTGGTATAGTGACAAGTTGAAGAGGTGGGTGATTGGCACAGCCAACACATGGTAAGCACATTTCAGAAAGTAAGGCTGTATGGAGTCCAAGCCTGCACCCTTCTTGGAATCCATTTGGAGTAATAGGTCTTCCACCTCTTTTAGAGAGGCAGGCAGGAGGAAGAAGGCCTCCTTGGAAGTAGGGGACTTGTGAATCGATAAGTCCTGCTGAGTGCAGATGGCATTGGCAGAGGATGTTTCAAATGCTAGCCCAGCAGTTGTGAAATGATTATTGATGGCTTCCAGTATCTCCGATTGGTCAGAGATGATGCTATTACTGGAAATAATTTTTGATGGTAGGGAATTACCAAGTGAGTGACCAGACATGTCCTTTATTGTTTTCCAGAATTTTGAAGGATTCCTTGAGGCAGAGGCTAGCTCTGTACAATGGAAAGTGGCCATGGCTGCTCTGACCAAATTGGTGCACTTGTTGGGTGCTCTCCTAAAGTGATACCAGTCTGAGTCGTTCTTGCTTCTGCATGCATTTTTCCATAGTTTTTTCCATCAGGTGATTTACACTTGTGCTAAGGCTGTTAGTGCTACACCCAACTGCGTTCTGCTGTCAATGCAAGTAAAACAACTTGCTGCAGGTTCTGGCAGATAATTTTTGTTTGTTTGGGAGGGTGAGGGAGCAGTTTAGAGGACAGTGGGCAGTTGCAGCATTGTCACGAGACAAGATGCGATCAGACGGGAGGTGTACAGTGCAGTGCTAAACAACTGAAATCTGTTTTCTGGTAATGATGAGCATCTAAAGGGTGTCTTTGTGGTTGATGTACTCCAACTGAAGTTCTGTAGTATAGTTTAAAATAAGACATGCAGCATTTTTGTTTTCACCATACACTATATAAAATAATGTATTGGATTCCCCAAACACGACAAGGCTTCTTTTACCTGATGGTTACCATGATTACAGATGGACCTCCCTAGCTTCACTCTTGAGGTACTTGTCATTATGGTAACCAGTCAGTGTAAGAATAGTCTTCTTGTGTATGGGCTTCCATACATTATTCTATATATACATACATGCTTTTTGTTCTCCCTCTCTCCCCCACCGTACACACACACACACACACACACACACACTCTGCTTTTAGGGAGGCATCTCACTGGCTCCATAGCTCAGAGGTTAGAGTACTGGTCTTGTAATCCAGGGGTTGCAAGTTTGAATCTCACTAGGGACCTTGTTATACAATAATCAATTCTACTTTCCCTATGATTTGTCCAGCCAGTCAGCTTTAGTTTTATGATGATTTTCTGCTAATAGTCCATTGGTAGACTGTCTGTCCTTTAAACTGGAAGGTGAAGGATTCAAATCTTGGTAATGAGGTAATTTTTAATAGACAGGTTAGATGGGCCAGGCAGTCCTTATCTGCCATCAAATTCTATGTTTCTATGTTTCTACTTAACAATTTATAGGCCTCCTGCTGTCCCATTCCATCCAAGGAGAGGGGTCTTCATCCCCAATCTGACTTGTAACTACTTAGTATTTCAAGGGGAGCATGCAGTCCAAGATGGCTCCGTAAGCGTTTTCACTGAATGTCTACCCTGCTGAGCACAATGAAAAAGTCATTTTTACTTTAAATATAACAGCAATACTTTGTGTTTTTTATTATTTAGAGGCATGCTTTTGTATGTGCTCAGGTCTCCACTGCAGTATTTTGTTTTTGGATGACGAAGTATGTCTATCTTTTCCTAGTAGTCATTCTAGCAGCATTACACAAAATTTAAGTACTGCTTTCTTTAGCCAATCTGACAATCTCATTTATTGCTCTTCTTTTGCTAATCTCTGCCCTTTTCTACTAAAAACCCAAGAATCAGTTACTTCTACTATTGATAATACTGGAGCTACCACCATAGAGTTCAATATGGAGTCACTGGCCAGTACCTCTGTCACTTCACATATAGATTATAAAACTCTCTTGGCTTGAATCAAGTCTGAAATCTATAAAGAAATACATACAGAGCTTGCCCCAATCTCAACTGCTCTATCTGATATAAACACTGCCATCATGGCTTTGGACAAACAAATGTCTGATTTAACTATTTGGACCACTGAAGCTGAAAGCAGAATTAGCAGGCCGGAAGATCAAATGACACCAGTCTCTGCTAAAGAGCCAGTTGCAGGAATTAAAAACAAAAGTAGTTAACTTAGAGGATCATGCCTAACACAATAATGTGAAACTATTTGGGATACCAGAAGGTTTGGAGGTAATAGGTGATCCCCTTCCTTTTTTTGAAAAGCTGATTACCACGACTCTAAACTTGAAATATCCTGAAGAAGAAATCATCTTGGACTGTGGTAATCGAGCAGGGGGAAACAGTATTCCTAATAGAGCCTCTGAGGGATATCCTAAACTTCACAGGCTGGTGTACATCAAACCACACTATTTTCGAGACCGAGAGCGCATTGTGCAACATGCAAGAATTAATAAAGGTTTGATCTTTGAAAATATAAAACTCTCTGCATTCCCGGATCTTTTTGCAGAGACCTTGGTTAGTCATAAATCTCTCATCAAAGTAAGAACATTACTTCAAGAAAAGGGCCTTAGATTACATTTTTTCTACCCTGCTAGGCTGAAATTTTACTTGAATGGCAATTCATTTATCTTTTCAGACCCTATGCAAGCTGAACGCCTCATCAATGATCACTTTTCTAGTAACACTGTACTTAATAGTAACCCTTAGATTGATTGCTGAGTAATGACACTTTTATGATCACTACATGATGTTCCTGTGTGATTAGATAAATACATTTTTGTTCTGTGTCTGCTGCTGATTGATCTGCTATGCCATTTAGGCTTAGCAGGGGTGCTGGTGGGAGGATTAAAGAACCTTTCAGAGCTGATGCTATTGAAAATGGGGGAGGGACGCAATGGCTTTATACGTACAATAGGCAGAATATGTGGAGATATTTTTCAATTCTAGAATGCTACTCGGTTTATTGGAGTTGTTCACTTTACTTTGCTGTTCTAGTTTTTCTGTTGGGCATTATACTATTTGTGATCATGGGGGAAGAGGGCTTTTTTTCTCTTCTCTATGCAACAGCTCTTTTGAAAACAATCCTTTTTTTCTTTAATAGTAGCTGCAGGGGGGTTGGGTAAAAAGGGGAAAATTGTTTTTTTTTTTGTGGTACATTTATGCACTTATATCATGATAGTAGATTTTTTTTTGCACTTTATTATAGGCTATAGATTTAGAAATTTTACTTACAGGATATAATGGCTGACAATTTAACAATTGTATCATGGAATGTTAAAGGTATGAAAGACAGCTCTAAGGGGAAGAACATTTTTAATTATGCAAATAAACATAAAATAAAGAGTATTCTCCTGCAGGAGACTCACCTTCTGCAAGAAGATTTTAGCTATTTTACAAAATGGTGGGGACCTAGCATAAATGCCCCTTATACTAATAATGCAAGAGGTGGGTCCATCTTTTTCCACAAAAGTCTAGATATACACATCATTAGATCTGTTCAAGATAATGCAGGGAGATATATGATAGCTGAAATACATTTTCAAAGCCAGAAGTTTACAGTGGTAAATGTTTATGGCTCTAATGAGAACTCACCACAATTTTTTTATGAATTATTTTTGAATATTGTGGCATTTCCACCACCATTTATCATCACTGGTGACTTCACTATTATATTAAACCCTCCACTGGAAAAGTCTAATGTTCATAATTACAGTATTACATCAGCCACTATAAAAGTAATCCAATATATGGAAGATTACTGTCTTGTTGTTATTTGGAGGTATCAATAAACTAATAGTGAAAAAAATTCCTTTTTTTCACCAATTTATCAAAATTATTCAAGATTAGATTTATTTCTAATCTCTAGCTCAATTATATCACAAGTGTCTACAGTAGATTACTGTAGCATACATATTTCAGATCATGCTAAGCTAATATTAAATATAGTTGAAATTTCCAAGATGTTAACATTCAAATTCAATCCTTTATTAAACACAAAGAATATTTAGAAAATATGGAAAAAGAAATGAACAATTATTTTGATCATAATCATCCAGAAGATACATCCTTCTCTACCTGGTGGGACACCTTTAAGGAGGTCATTTGAGGGGTTACTACATCTTTCTCCATTAAACGAAGAAAAGCCCAATCCGATTATTAATGGATCTGGAATATAGGATATGCTTGAAGGAAAATTTACATCTGGCTACGAATGATCAAGAAATCTTGCAAGAATTAACAGCACTAAGAAAACAATATAATCAAATTATTACAGAAAACTTGGAAAGACAAATCCTCTACACTAAATCTAAGTATTATATCACAGGCAAGAAACAGGAAAAAATTTTAGCGTGTCAGATAAAATCACAAAAAGCTAAATCAACCATCCACAAAATGAATGATAAACATGGTGTATCTATGGAGTCACCTGAGGAAATTAATAGAATATTTTATGAATTCTATCAGGATTTGTAGTCTTCTAACAAAAGTGATGCAATGCAAGTGATAGCACAATTTTTCTCTGATATAGCATTACCCAAATAAACACAGGATCATAAAGATCAGATGGATCAACCTATTTTCCTTAAGGAAATCAATAACACACTACATAAAATGTCTCTTGGAAAGTCTCCAGGGCCAGATGGCCTTCCTTTGGATTTTTTTAAGCATTTTGCATCTATTATTTATTCTCCCTGCATCTTCTCACTCTCTTTTTACACATTTTTGCAACTGGCCAAATGCCACTTTCTTTTAAAAAAGCTCTCATTATGGTTTTCTTAAAAAAAAAAAAAAAAGGATCCGTCCTCAACAAAGTCTTTTTTTTTTTACTTTATGTTTTTCCTCCTCCTCTCTCTGGAGCGCACTCCTTCCATCCTACTCCTTCCCACCTCACTCCACCTCCCTTGGATCTGCCCCTAGAGTGCCTCCTTCCCTTTACCTCCTGCACAGTGGTATCTGTCCTTTTCTTGGTGGTCTTGGATGGATCTGGAGCAGATTTCATCTAGGGCTGCCAGAGAGGTGTCATTTTCAGTTTTTCTCCCTCGTAATCCCCTACCCCTGGGACGTCAAGCGCTAGGACGTATGTCCCAAGAGAAGATGTGCTGGTGCATGCCAGACCTCTCATGTGCTGCCGACACCCCTGTCCCCGACTCCGACAAGTGGAGCCGCCTCCATCCCCTTCAGTTGTTTGTGCTCCCACCGGCTGCAAAGGGGGATGTAGAACGCAGATGCGTTCTTGGTTCCCACCCCTGAGAGAGTAGAGCATCCATTGGGATGCTCGATCCTCTCTCCCCCTGCCAACCCGCAGCTACCCGAGTTCATTCCCGAACCCTGATCGCCGGCGTGGCGCGAGGTGTGGCGTTCAGTGCCTCAACCCCCCTCAACAGGGTCTTATCATCCCATTTCACTCATTAATTCTTATGCTAAGATTCTCACCAGCAGGATGGAAGGGGTATGACCATCAATTATTCACCCTGACCATAATGGATTTATGAAAGGCAGGCAAATGAAGGCAAACATTAGAAGCACCTGAAACATTATGGAATACTGACAGGATAAAGACCTCTCATTAGTTATGCTTGATGCCAAACAAGCATTTGACCAAATAAAATGGTGATACATTTTTGAAGTTTTGCTCAGGTTGGGCTTTGGAACTAGGTTTATTAGATGGGCCAAGATTTTGTATTCCAGTCTGGTGGTGAAAATCAGAACTAATGATACCATATCTCCATTTTTCTCTTTACAGCATTGTACAAGGCAATGTTGCCCACTGCCACCACTAATTTTTGCATTGGCAGTGGAGCAATTAGCAGCATCTATTCATCAGCATCAGCAATATTGTGGAATTAATATCAATGAAATTGAACACCGCATAGGTCTATATGCTGACAATGCCATATTATATTCTTCAGACCTGAATAAGACATTCCTGGTTGTAACACAGCTTTTGAATAAATTCAGAAAAAATATCTGGATTTAGAATCAACTGGTCTAAATCTGAATATATGGAGTCTGTCCATCATCAAAATCCCTTTGTTCCACTGGACAATTGTTCCATTAAAAAAGTAAATAAAATTTAATACTTAGGTATTGTCATAGACCAATGAGGCACAAATTTATTTCAGCTAAATCTCTCTCCCATAATAACAAAAATAAATAAGGACCTCAATCATTGGCAATCATTGTCATTCACATTAATACGCCGGGTCAATACATTAAAAATGGCAATTCTTCCAAAACTAATGTTTCTTTTTCAAAACATTCTAATAATGTTACCCAAATCTTTTTTTAAAAGAGTTAGATACTTTTGCAAAAAAAAAATGTATGGAAAGGTAAAAAGCCTGGGCTTAAAACATCTAAGATACAGTTAGACTATGCCAAGGGCAGTTTAGACCTGCCAAACTTTAAGCATTCCTAGTTTGCTGCTAATCTAGCTATAATTCATAATTGGTTTAACAGCAGCCAATTTAGTAGTATCAATAGAAACCACACATTCAGTGTATGGTGATATTAAGTACCATATTTTCAATTGAGAGAATAACAAACATAATAAGAAATTATTGTTTACTTCATGTACTACTATTTCTATTTGGTACCCAGTGGCCCAGATGTGCAACTGAGTTGCACTGGCACAACAGCAGACTTGCGCTGGAGCATAATATTCAACCACCATGGCTGTGCAGCACAAGTCACAAAGCGTCGTGGCACAAAAGTAATGTATGCAGAGCAAATGCAAGGGGGCGTGCCCATGAATATGTTTCACAGTGGCATATTCAACCTGAAATCATGGTGCAAGTCCGGAGCAAATCACAAGATGTGCCAGTAGGACTTGAGCCTATAAAAACAGGCTCAAACACACACACACAGAGATTGTGCAACCCTGAGAAAGCAGCAAATTAGGATGGATGGAGCACCATTTATTATGGAGCAGGTAACGAGGGGTGTGAGGAGGATGGAGGAACAGCAACATGGCCAAATAAGGACCCGTCTGTGGTATGCCCAACACAGGAGGTACTGTGCCTGCACCACATTCGAGGATTTCAGTGATGTGGAGATTGTGGGCCGGTGCTACCAGAACTGGGCAATTCTGAGGTAGCTCTGTGAGCTGTACTGTAAGGAGATGCAGGCCCCACCAGATAGAGTCATGCCATGTCTGTGGAGACCAAGGTGACAGCAGTGATGTACTTGCTCACCACAGGCACCTTCCAGAGAACAACGGGTGACACCACTGTATCACCCAGTCGGCAATGTCCCACCTCCTCACACAGTTCCTCAATGCTCTGCTGCCACACCATGCAGAGTTCATACAATTCCCATGCACACAGGCAGAGCATACAACAAAAATTCAGGACTTCCACAGGTTGCACACATGTCAGGCATGATAGAGGATATTGACTGCACCCACGTGGGCATACGCATACCACCTGGCCCCAAAGGGCTGGCATACATCAACAGGAAGGGCTACCCATCAATCAACTGCCAGGTGGTGTGCAATGCCATGGGGCACATCATCAATGTCTGTGCCACACACCCCAGAGTGCACATGATGCCTACATCTGACACAGCTCCAAACTGTGCCAGAGATTCGAGCATGGGGATATCCCCATGGGGCACCTGGTAGGTAAGTAGGGCACGTGGGAAGGGGGTGAGTGCAACAAGGCTGTAGGAGGATGGTGGAGACACAGGGTTGGTGGGGCAGAGAGGTCAGTGAGCAGCAGGGGCAAGGGACAATGGGTGACACCACCACAGCATAGTGCTAACCATACTCTTTCCCCACACAGGTGACAGCATATACCCACTGAGGCCCTGGCTGCTCACCCCTACCAGTGACCGTCATCCTCTGTGGAAGAGAGATACAATGAGGCACACACTGCCATGTGCAGTTTCATTGAGCATGCCTTTGGCATGCTGAAGATGTGGTTCTGTTGCCTAGAATGGTCAGGTGGTGCCCTACAATACATCCCATCAAAATCATGTGGCCTATTCCTGGCCTGCTGCATGCTGCACAATATGGTCATTGACTGTGGGATAGCTGTCCAGGTGGCTGAGGGCAACAGCAGTGGGGATGATGGTGAGAGCAGGCTGGGGGTGTGTGCCACCACCCATGGGGAGGCAGGAAACCAGGCTGGCATCAGAGGCCAGGAGGCACAGGGCCACCATCACTCAGGAGCATTATGGAGAATGAAGGTAAGTGCACTGACATGCGTGCTGGGGCCACACAGACCACCACCCCACCCACAGGTCCAGACAGGCACAGCAGAATGCATGCAGGGACTGAAGCACAAACAGCAGACACAGTAGAGGCAGTGCCACACACACAAACACACACACACACACACACACACACACACACACACAAGCTGCAGGACATGGCATGGATCAGATGCATGACACCAGTGCACAGGCACATCCAACACAGAGCTGCCCTCATCACACCCATGCCACAAGGCCCTGCAACCCGACCAGCACACACAGGGGGTAAGCACCACACCACACATGCACTCCACCACATGCATGGGGCACCACCACCACCAAAGTGTGCCCTGGGCAGCAGCAGTAGACAGCAGGGAAGGGCAGTACACTCATCAGGGTAACCTCACGGTATCATGGCTGCCACGGCCACATGGCCGGCTGTGCCAAGGCTGGTCATCAGCTGCAGACTGTGTATCAGCCAACAGGGGTGTGTCCACCACAGCCACAGGGGTGGATGCCTGAGAATGTGACCAGGTTCTCGCTGGGATGTACAGGTGGCCAAACAGAACCATGCCAGGGGTGTCAGGGATGCCCATATGGAGCACGGCACCTGCCATATAGGGGTTGCCAGATGCTGGGACCATGGAGTAGACATAGAACTGTGTGGAGTCCTATGTGCACAGCCATGCCCAGTGGCTGCCAGTGATGCAAACCCGGCCACAATGGTACTGGTTATGCAGTCCAGAGATGCGGTTGTGGCCTCCCGCAGCTGGTGAAGCTCATCAATAAGCTACACATGACCTCTGTCCTGATGCTTGACCAGCTGATGCACCTCTGCCCGCAGTGCATGCATCTCCATGGCAAGCAGTGCCTGGTTCTCCATGGATGCCTGCAGCAACTGGGTGAACTCCACCAGCTGCTCAGCATCCTGCATATGCTGGGCTGGATGCCAGCCTGCTGGGGGACACATGGCATGCTATTCAGTGGCTGGCTAAGGTGGATGCTGTACAGGGGACTGCACAGGGTGCAGTGTCGCAAAGGGTGCACTGGTGGTGGACCCTGTGGTGCGCTGCCCAGTGGTGTTTGCATCCTGCCACCACTGCCTGACTGTCTGCTGGACAGTGCCTGGTGCTGCCGCACCTGCCACAGCACCCCCACCCTTGGCAGGCACAGCAGTGGCACCATACACCACTGTACCAGTGGGGACAGGTGGCAGCTGTGCAGTCACAGGTGCAGCACAGGGTCCTGATGCTGCCTGTGACAGTCCCTGGACCAACCCAGGCACCACATGCCCATGGCTGTCCAGGATCAGAGTAATGTCATCATTGGAGTTGGACGCACACCTCAGCTGGGTGTCTCCGCAGAGCACAGGCAGGCTGTCACCCAGCAGGAACTCTGCCAGCGCGTCATCCAACTCCAGCCCCAGGACCTCCACCAGCCCCAATCTGCTGTGTCGCAACTGGTCCCTGCTATGGATGCCTGTAGATGTTGATGGCATCTCCTCCTCTAGGACCATGCCTGCAGATGCCTTTTCCTGGACTGCTCTGCGGAGATGTGATGGCCATGCAAAGAAGGAACACAGTGTCAGTGGTGCTGTAGCCCCCATGCATGTGGCCCCCCCACCCAGGTGTGCATACCCCGTTCACTGTCATGCACTGGTGCACCATGCATGGCTGCAGGTGACCCACACACGTGGCATGCATCACAGCTGCAGGCACACTTGCATGTGACATCCCACACCTGCCATCCAAGCCAGTAGTGTGTATACTCACCATGCTGTGAGGGCTGCCATCCATCTGGAATCCACCATTGGGAATACCCTCAATGGCAGCATAGCTGGTGGTGGCCTCCACCAGCTCCTCAGTGGCTGACAGTGTGGGTGTGGTGGATGGTCCTCCGCGGGTCTTGCTGTGGGATGCCCTGATGGCTGCCACCTTTTCTTTAATGCAGCACTTGTCTGTCCCCATCTTCTTCCTGCACTCCTGAGTGCTCCGCTGGTGTCTGCCATGGGTGTTTACATATGTGGCCACCGCATCCCACCCTGCTGACCTCTCCTGTGGGGTACCTGTGGCACCACTCAACAGGCCCTCCCTGTCAAGGTATGCCTCAAACAGGTCCTGTTGCTCATCTTTTGAGAAATTGGGCCTGCACTTGCAGTCAGGCCCACACTCCTCCTCCTCTCTTTCTGGCTCAAAAATTCTGCTGCCTGTGGACAGTGACAGCACAGTGGGTCAGTATCAGCATGGCACAGTACTGTACTGTACTGTATCAGCATGGCACAGTACAGTGCTCCTGGTCAGTGTTGTTGTAGTCCTCTCAATCTCTGAGTTAGCATCCCCTAACCTGTCAGGCTGCAATACCGGTCCGAGCCCTGTGCTGTACTGTGGCGCTTATAAGGCCTATCACATGCAAATGAGCCTGTGCAATGGTAATGATATGCTAATGCCTCCTAATGTGTCACACATTGGCTAATGAGGTGATTTGCATATGGTGGCTGAATATCACATTCTTGTGCTGTGCTCATCGAGTTGTGCTGGAGCAACTGTGTGGTGCATTGTCCACGCATGCAAGGTGTGCATGCTTGCAGTGCTCATGTGTGCAGCCATGTGCAGTGGTGTGTCACGCTCCCATGCACAGTGCATGACATGCCCACATTGTGCATGCAGTGCAGCCAGCCAATCGCACAACCGCACATGTCACAGAGCAGTGGATGCGATATGCCACATATAGCACAACCCGGGGTCATACACACCATTGCGTAGGGTCATGCCCTGTGCTGTGTGGGTCATGGACATGACTCCTTGCACCCGCCAGGTCATGCCACAGTGCGCATGCACAATGATGTGCAATACTCCTCCATGGCACATGCCTATCACGTATCCATGTGCTGCGTAGTCCCATACAGTGGTACGCCATTGTGCAACATCCATGGTCTGCACCTCATGCCTGCAGTGTAGGCCATTGCACATCTGACAGTTGGGACTACAGCAGCCTTGCTGGGTGATGATGCACAGCGCAGGGCAGTAAACTGGAGTGAGGTTGAGATGTGCAACCTTGCTGCACTTGTGGAGCCATATGAACCCCTGCTTTTTGGACATATGCCCCTGCAGCAGCCCAGGACCTGTGTGTGGGACCATGTGACTATGGCACTGGAGCACCGCACATGTGTGCGGCACACACCAGAACAATATTCCAAGCACTACAGTGACCTTAGATGGAGGGACCTGGACTGTCTCCAGTGATTCCAGGCCCATGTGCAGCGTGGCGCTATGCCACAGCCAGGTCAATATTCCCATGATGTCAGGATGCACAGCATGTGCTGCTTCTGGGTGGTGACCACAGTCACTGCATGTCCTGCATGGGAAGCAAGCACAACACTGTTGTGCATGTCACAGTTCTGCATGCACCAGGGCCATGGGGCGGGTGATGTCCCACCCTGCACAATGTCAGCTGTGTGCTGGAAAGGGTGTCGTTTGTGCATGACTGTCTGCTCATCTCTCTCTCTCTCTCTCTCTCTCTCTCTCCCTCTCTCCCTCCCTCCCTTCCTCCTACATCCACAGGGCCAAAGGACTGCAGAAGGGCAAGGGTGGCTGGGGACATGCAGGCACCGCGCAATGATGGACCAGCCACCTCGGCTGCTGGATGTTGTCAGACAGGTAGGCATGTTCCCACTACTGGACTGTGCATGTGTGAGTCACTGTTGGCAGCAGGGTGCCAGAGATGGTCACCATGGCCATGTGTGGGCACCACATGGGTGGGCGCATGGACATGCCAGTGTTGTACAGTGTGTGCATGTACCGTGCCCTTCTACACTGTGCTGTCTGGGATGGGGGGTTGTGTACACTGCATCCACTGTGTCTGCTGTCATGGGTGCCTGTGGTCCACATCATGTGCCTTGCATGTGTGCCACTGTGCCCACTGCATGGCCCTGTGTACCTGTCCACACTACTGTGGTGTGCTGTGTGACCGGATGGTGCGGCCCTCCATGCACAGGACCTGTGGGGCCATCCCATCCACTGGTGTGTGTGCCTCTGCTGGGCAGTGCACTCAGAGGGTGGGATTGGGCTCAGTCTGGCATGTCACTTATTGCTTGTTCTGTCCCTTCACATAGGTCGGGCATGTGGGGTGCCACTGATACGGACAGCTAGGACAGTATGGTTGTTGTGTACAATCCTGTGCCAGCTCAGACAGATGACGGCAGTAATGGTGCACCATCAGCATGTAATGGTGGCCCTGAAGAGTGATATCTGCCACCTAGGGGTCACGGTGTGTGGCAGCAGACTGTAGCATGCCTCTGAGCCACGGTCCCTCTCTACTCTGCTCTTCCCTGCTGCCCCACCACTCCCTACTTCACTTTGTACTGTACAGCCCCTGTACCCTGTTGCCAATTCCCTTGCCCTCCACACTCCCCTGTGTTTCCTTGTACATAGTTGCCATGTTGACCCTTACTGCTTTTGTTCTAGTAAACACTTTTGTATGCTACTTCCTCTGTGTCTGTGGTTCCTTTGCGGGTAGTGTGTAGAGCCATGCTGCAGGTGTCTATAGTGGTGTGCTTGACCATGTGCCTGGTGTCCCACTGCTGTCCCCTTGGAGTGCTGTGCTTGCATGTGTGCTGTGTCTCTGTTCTGTGCATGTTCCTGTGTGGTGTGTCCCATGGTGGCCTGTGCTTGCCCTTGTGCCTTGTACTGTTGTCTGGTTGCTCTGCCCTTCTGTCCACCTGTCGTGCTACATGATGCCAGTGTGGCCCATGGTGCTGTGCCCATCCCCATGTGGTGTGGCTGGCTGTGTGGCCTTGTGTGGTCCTGATGGGTCTGTGCCTACAACACCTCTGGCTCGTGGTCCTCTGTGTCTGTGGGTTGTCCTGGCTCCAATGCCACGATCCCCTGCAGCCCGGCCTGTTGGATGTGTCTTGTGTGATTCTGCCATTGGCAAGCCAATAGGGCCAGTGTGGTGCCCTGGTGCTTGTGCCACAGTTGGTAGCCTGGGGTCCTGTTTCTGCCATCCTCTGATGCCCTGTGCTGCCTCTGGGACTTGTGTCACTGTTGTCTGTGGTTGGCCATGCTGGTGGGGTACTGTGCCCCTCTGTGCCTGTGCTTCCCTGCCTGTGTATCCCTGTTGCCTGTTGCTCTTGCTCAGTCAGCTGGGTTGTGTGTTTTGGACTGCTCCAACGCATTCATGGTTGTGCCAGTGTGGTTGTACTATGGTGCTTCTTTGCCATATTCAGCCTGCCTTGCACCACCACGTATCGGTGGCTCATTGTCTGAATATGGTCCCTTTTCCCCATAGCGCATCTGACTTGCACTGCGCCAGACTTGTGCTCACCTTTGGCGCATGTCTGAATATCTGGGCCAGTATGTAAATTATGTGATATTCCATCAAAAGGCTCACCATTTGACCCTATTTTGTACAACCTCCACTTTACCCCATCTTTTACAGACAATATCTTTAGGCTATAGCATGAGAGGGGTTTGACAGAAATGGGGCAACTTCTTAAAGATAAGAATTGTGCAGACTTTGAATATTTAAGAAATCAATTCCAATTACCTTATACACACTTTTATGTGTTCTTACAAGTAAGAGATTATATTAACAAGATCAATTTGAAAGACCATAACAAAGGTTTAGACCATATAATTAAAATATGTACTACCCCTATCTTAACTTGAATCATATTGGCTATTTATGAATGGCTAGAACCAAAACAGAATGATTACAGTAATCATCTTAAAATTAAATGGTCTCAGAAAATAAATATTACCATTACTGATTCTCTTTGGAAGAAGGTCATTAAATATTAACCTTACAGGCCTACATTCCATTAGATTACAACAGATTCATTTTAATGTTATTCATAGACTACTGTATATCTTACTCCACATATAGTAGACTCAATATTTTCAGTTCTTCTGTTTCTGATGTTTGCCCAAGATGTAAAACTTTTTCAGGAACGTTTGAACATATGCTTATCAACTGTCCCCATCTAGGTTCTTTTTGGATGGATGTCTTACTCAAACTCTCTCATAGTTCTGGAATTAATCTGATTAATCATGAACTCTGGACACTTTTAGGACAAGGGGGGTCCATTAGTAAAGTTGCAAAAACATAAAGCCAATCTTGTTAGAATAGGTTTGATTATGGACCATAAATGTATTCTTCAGAGATGGAAAGATCTGATCCCCCTAATATAGGCATGTGGATTAATTATATGATTAGGACACATAGGATAGAAAAGATTTTCTATATGAGTTTAAACCAGAACAATTTATATGAACAAATGTGAGTCTTTTTTGCAGTTACTTTACAAGCTTCAGAGGTATCGCATCTATTTCACAATACGACATAATCAGATCCTTGACTTTATACTTTCTTTATCTTTTCTCGTTTTTTCTTCCCGTATTGGCAGCCTTGTAAGTCATACCTCCTGAATGTAATATCTATAGCCTTAAAATGACCTTAAAAATAATCTTCAGATAGCACGATATGTTGCTGGAAATATCCTAGTGCTTTGGACTTGTTAAGACTCTTGAATGATTTATTTGACATGAATTGTACATATTGCTTACGTATGAAATTGTTTTTTTTTTAAAGCAATGAAAAAATGACTTAGGATATCAAGATACCTATGTCACAGTTGTGTAAATTGCAACTAATTGTAAGACTTGGCATCACTTGGTGCCACTTTTTTCAAATGATAAAAATGTACATTGTTATCTAACAAAAAAGACTACTTAGTATTTCAAAGACTGTTTTTCTTTCACTTTGAACTCAATTATTCATTGCTTTCTAAGTATAATACTTCTTTATCAACAGAACTGTCACAACAATGTGTAAAGTTTACCAGTTGATTGCTCTATCCAAAGTATTAAAGCTTGTTTTCTGTAGAACCTGCTACACCTGAATAAGGGCCCTGTCTGGCCTGGAAGCTTGTGTTCAACAGGGCTCTATCTGGCTCGAAAGTGGTCCAACAAGAGGTATCAAATCACTAACTTTGTTCATTTGCTTGTACAAGGACCAATAGGGCTACACAATTCTCTACAGCATGGAAGATACCAGAATCCACCATCTCAAATAGCAGGTTCATAATATCAGGAAGAAAGAAGCTCAGTTGGATGGTGACACTTATTTACTAACCCCATGTACAAAAACAAAATATTGCCCCTAGGGGTCAGACTATCTACAATCCACTAAGAACCACTTACAATTCAAAACATGCTGAACAGCTCTGCTGGAGAACTTCAGAAAAATGAATGATTCTCCTCATTCACAGGATATACTCTAAAGAAGTTGTTTTAAAAAAGAGTCTGAAAAGACTTGTTCTATGCTGAAAGGAAAAACAGTTAAGTTGAGCTCCATTGTACCGTGGGTCCAGGTTGTGAGGGCAGGTGCCCCCAGTCACTGATTCCCAGTGCTCCCTTCATGTAAGTTTCAGTTAGGAACCTGCAATACTTTGGCTGTGTTTTCAGTTAGTAATCTTCTTAATGTCTTAACTGCAGCATCCACCCCCCGAAATGAAATTCAGAGCTACATTCCACTGTGGGTCCAGGTCGTGAGTGCATCGCTGGAAAAGCCCTCCCCCCATCCCCCCGAAATGAAATTCAGGTACGGAGTCCTGCTGTGCTCCATGGATAAAGAGAGCTGCTCCCAGCACTAGCTAGCCCCGCAGTCACTTTGCGACTGCTCCCCACCTGTCCCCAATACCCTCCTACCCTTAGCTGGTGTTTCTTTTACACAGTAGTGCCTTGCGATACCTGTACTCTCTCGTGAATACTTCCCATCTGCTCCTTATACTCTCTTGCCACTAGAGGTTGCCTTAACTCCTATCCTTTGTGTTGTCTCCTACACTACTCTCAGTTCTGGTTGTTACTGTCTTCTTTCATTCACCCATCTCTCCACCTTTGCCCTTTGCATGCCCACTTTTTTTTCTTTCTTTGTGTCCTCTTTCGCTCCCTCTTTTTATTTTTTTGTCCCCTTGTAATACTCCTATTTTATTATGGCTTCCATGTCATTACTCACCCTTCTCTCTGTTGCTCTTATGCTATTGACACTCTCAACTCTCACCTGTCCTGCTATGTTTACTACACCCCCTTATGTATGCTCTCCTGATAATTTCTGTTTCTCCAACCTTGTAGCTGACCCCATTCCTACTCCTCTTCTTCTGTCTGAGCTTATCGTCAAGCACCTGGGGTAAATAATTAGACTTATCCATCTGAGGTTCACCATATCCGCTGGTAGTGCAGCAAGGGTGTACATTATTGCTTCACTCTGGATATTTACCCTATCCCTTACTCTTGTGGGGGATGTTGAGACTAATCCTGGTCCTGCACAGGCATCTAATCCCATACAGTCTCTCTCTGTGCTCTGTCTGCCCCAAACAGATGGTCTCACCTTTGCTCATATTAACACTAGGAGCCTACTTGCCAATCTCCCCTACCTTGAGGCATGGATCAGAGTGAATAGCTCTGCTATCTTAGCCATCTCTGAAACATGGCCTGAGCCCTCAGTCACTGATTCCCAGCGCTCCCTTCATGGATATAAAATGCTTCGTATGGATTGCACGGGTGCAAAACGAGGCGGTGGCCTGGCACTCTACCACAAATCTCACCTAAACATCACCATGATGCACGACTCCCCACTGGCTAACTGTGAGGTCCTTCATTCCCTCCTTCTACTTGGGGGTGTTAAAAAACTCCATATTTTATATATATATATATATATATATATATATATATACCTCCCAGGAACTCTAGGCTAGGGCTCAGTGAGTTCATGGAATATTTGCTATCAGTTACTGGGAAAAAGTGACATACTCTGTCTTGGGGATTTTAACCTAGACTGGGCCGGACCTAGCTCCTTTCACCTATCCTACATGGTAAGCAAGGCCAACCTCTCTCAGCTTATTCAGGAACCCACTAGGATCTCCCATGGTGGTGCCTGTGCCACCATCCTAGACTGGATCCTTACTAATAGGAAGGAGTTCTTTACCTTGGCAGGAGTACTCCCAGACACCATAAGCAATCATTATCCAGTTTACTGTTTATGGGATACCTCCTCCCCCTCCTTCCCATCAAAAGTGGTAACTTTCTCCAATCTCTCTAACCTTAATATGGGTTGCCTTCTCTCATGATCTTGACCTAGTGGACTGGACTCCCCTCTACTGTACTGATGACATAAACTTAGCTATAGGCTATTTCAACTTTACCCTACTCTCGCTTCAAAACAAACACATCCCGGTCACCACGCGAAGGGTAAAAGGGAAGATTACCAAATGACTTAGGAGACCCCTGCTCCACCTTTTGAAATGTAGGGATAAATTGTGGTTTGCATGGAAGACCTCTCATCTACTTACAGACTTTGAAGCCTATAGAGCTGTATGGAACACCTGCAAAAAGGAGATATGCCTGGCAAAAAGTTCTTATTACCGGAATCTCCTTACATCCTCTGCCTCCAACCCTAAATGTTATTGGCCCCAGATGAAGAAAATACTTGGTAACAACAAGCCACAGACACCTACAGATATGTTTATAAAGGATACCCACTGTAACCATCCATGCACCATTGCCAATGCCTTCAACTCCCTCTTTTCCTCGCTACCTTCTCCTTCCCTCTCTGGGCCCCAAAAAGCCTGGCCTGTTGCTTCTTCCAGAATCCCTACTGCCTCTACCCTGGAGCAGGCCCAGGTCACATACCACAAAGTTCTTAAAGCTACTCAAATCCATTCCAGCCACTGGCAGCCTGTGCCAGGATGGTATTCATCCTGGGATTCTTAGGCAGTTTGCTGCCTGGCTTGCTATGCCCATTACTAGGCTTTTCAACCTCTCTACCAGCATGTCCTCTGTCCCCCTGGTCTGGAAATCAGCTAGAACAATTCCCATTTTTAAAAAGGGTGATAATAAACAACTGTCCAACTACCGCCCTATCTCACTCCTCCCCACTCTCAGCAAGCTACTAGAGAAACTAGTCCATCAACAGGTCTCTGAGTACCTTACCAAGTTCAAACTACAATCCCCTTTTCAGCATAGCTTTAGGGCTGGGCACAGCACCACCACTGCCCTGACCCGATTTACCAGTGATGTCAAAGATAATATGGATAAGGGCCTACTCACAGATGCAGTTTTCATCGACCTTTCTAAAACGTTTGATATGGTCCACCACCTGCTTATGCTGATGAAGCTACAAACCATAGGAGCCTCAGACTCTACCTTATCCTGGTTTGGCAGTTACCTGGATAACCGCACTCAGGCTGTTGCTTTCTATAAGGCTCTCTCCTCCCCCATTCCTATCACCCGTGGTGTTCCGCAGGGCTCCATATTTGGTCCTCTCCTCTTTTCCCTTTTCCTTAATGATATTCCCAGTCCTTCTCTTCACAGTAGCATGCTCATGTATGCTGATTACTTGGTGCTTCATTTCTCATCTAAATCCATTGACGACATTAACCTCAAACTCTCTCATGACTTTTAATCCCTTCAATCATGGCTGTCAGATAACCATCAAATCCTAAACATAAGTAAAACACAGGCCATGCTTTTTGGTTCCTCAAAAAAAGTGCCCTTTGAGGCCCCTAAGCTCCTTGTCCACTGCAGTGATGGAACTGTGGTCACTAAAACCTCTACTTTCAAATACCTAGGGGTTACGCTCGACCCTTCTCTTGATTTTTCAGCTCATGTCAGTGCAGTTTGTCGGTCTGTCAATGCAAAAATAGGCACGGCCTATCGTGTGCGCCACTCTCTCACATCGTCAACCAGACTATCAGCAGCTTGAGGAGTACTTTTCCCTCACCTCCTTTATGCCTTCCCGGTTCTCTACCCAGCCAATGCCAGTGTGCTCTGCAAATAGGACACTTCCTATGATAATATCTGTAGGTTTGCCTTATCAGCCCCTCGCCTAACTCATCACTGCCTACTTTACTCTGGCTTGAACTGGCTGTCACCTAACGACCTCTGGGCTTATTCCCTAGGGTGTCTTATTGACTCCCTTGCTTGTCCACCTCGTCTGAACTCTCTAGCCGACTTGCTTATCTCAGTCTCCCAATCCCACACCCTTAGATCCTCGACCATCCCCATGCTCTCAGTACGTCCCTATGCTCCCAAAATGGGTGAACAGGCATTCTCCAATTTTGCTACTAAGTTCTGGAACTCGCTCCCCTTGCAGGTTAAAAAATCCACCTCCCACCTTGCTTTTAAGTACTCGCTGTTCTCTCAGCTCTACACCCTAGGTAACTGCAAATGCACGTAGATGAAACTGCCACTGTTGGGTTGCAGTCTATGTATTACTTACCTCATGGTATATTATTTATAGTGTTTTAGTTTTATTGTGCACTAGATGGGCTAAGGACAGAAAATGTGTGAGCTTATCCACTAGCCTATTCACACCTCTTATTGTGCCTGTATAATTTGTCTACCTGTCCTATCCCAAGATGTATCACAACCTGTATTATATTGTTTGTACTATGTTGTTGTTATTATTTCTGAACTTGTACAATTGTGCTTATCTATTTCTATCGTGTACTCTCCCGGGTCGTGCCTGAAAATAGGCAGGATTGTTGCCTAGCGCACTTACCCGGTTGCCAAAAGCTAATAAATAAATAAATAAGTCAAAACCAGAAATCTAGAAAGAGATCCACTTGAGATACCAGAAAACATTAAACAGAGTTATATTCCACAAGAAGAAGTTTAAAGAGCTGCTGATGCCGCAAAGAAATCTTTGAAAAACATAACATTTAGGTACAATTCAGCTTGCATTCAATATATATTCTATAGATTTCTCCTCCTAGTTATTTATTACTGAGGACATTTGCATGAATACATGATTTTTATCCCTTAGAGTTCATCTGTTTCTATAACTTACTGCTTACTTCAAGTCATAATCCTGTCTAGTGACATCATAATTAGCTACCATGTGAGCAACTATGATGTCACAAGGAGTGTATTATAACCTCAGGTAGGAAGAAAGCAACAATAATAGATGAAATCTTCAGGCTCAAAAATCCTGCTTTCATAAAAATAACCTCAATAATAAATAATGGGGAGGAGAAATAAATGTGAAGTACATGTTGAACTTGGTCTAAATATCATGTTTTGATAATGTTCTCCTGAAGGCATCAGCTGCTTTTTAATACACTCCAACAAGCCAGAGACTGCAGCAGTAGTACAAAGGAAGACAATAACGAAATGTAACAGCAAGGTAATGCAGCTGAACATCTCTCTGTTGTTAATTTGCTTACACTACATAGTATTTACCAGCTGTTTCATTTTTTCATATCACTGTGCTATTTGTGTGATCCAAGAACTTATTTGGTTATGTATATGTGTATTCCTATTGACTTACCATATTCCAGGTTATCTCTTTATGTGCTCATTGCATGTATCTCCTAGTAACACCCTTTCTGGGTGTTCTGATTACTTACATATAGAATTATGTATTGGGTGATGTGCGTAACAAGAATTTTACACACACGAGGTGTTGGATGCTACATAAACCCTGAGAATGAAACTCAAGGGGCTTATTTAAGCATCCAACACCTTGTGTGTGTGTGAAATTTAAGTTTTACACCACCCATATTTTATTTTATATAATTGCTGGTGTCATGTTTTTTTCACCACAGCAATTATATAAAATATGTGCAGTGCCGAGTTGGATAAGTAATCCGAATATTGTAATGATGTTGAAAGTAACTTATTTTATCATAAAAACATTTGAACAGGTAAAGGTTTTCAATTGCAACAGAAGGCAACAGAAAAAATGAACTGCAACTAATGTATGAGGAGCTACTAAGGCAATAGCCCCAAAACAGCTCTTTGTGATCCATGGTAGTATTTCAGCTTTCTACCCTCCATTATGTATTTATCTAGTCTTTGTTTAAAAATTTCCTTAGTTTTGCTTATTATTATATCCTCAGGGAGACTGTTCCAGAGGTTCACCACCCTCTCTGTAAAAACATGCTTTCTTTTATTAGTTCTGAGTTGTCTAGCCATCCCCTGTATTGCATGCCCTCTTGTTTTTGAGTTGATGTCTTTAAAGTTAACATTCATCTCATTCATAAGGCAAAGGTCATGCGTTACCTGATAGAACAGCAAACAGTCCCCCTCTTTTCCTACGTTCTTCTAAGGTGTGTAGTTTCAGTTTTTTTATTCTTTCTTCATATGGCTTGTCCTTTGTTTCCAACATCATTTTTGTCATGTGATGTTGTACTCTATCTTGTTTATGTCTGACTTCCGGTTTGGGCACCATAGTTGATTAAAAATATTGAGAAAGTGTCTTACAATATCCTTTGAAGATGGTGATAGGAAAAAGGTCAATGGAAAACAACACGGCCGCATAGGCTGAATGGGAAAAAACAGCGATCACCGAAATGGCGACCTATAGTTTTTCCCCATCCCCAAGTTGCATTTCCCTGGTGTTGATTACGTTTAGTAAGCATGATGCATGGGGAAAAGCACCCCACAAAGGGGGGTGCTGGGGATGAAGCTACCCACAAAAAGTCACTGTGGTGCGTTTGTCGCCATTTCAGTGATCACTGTTTTTGTCACTCACTTTGTGTGGCTGCTCAGTTCTCCCTTTGCCCTTTTCATCCTCGCCCATTTTCTTCATCATTGTCACATAGAACCAGGTCTTACATATGATCTATACCACAGCATCAGGGCTTCAGCCTTACAGCTTTTTAAGTTTCTTTTTATAACCCCTAATGCTCTGTTTGCCTTTGATACTATACTCATGCATTGCTCTTTAAATATTAGGTCAGTATCTATGAGTATTCCCAGATCCCTTACTGTTTTGGTGGATTTTAATATTGTATTACTTAATACACACTGGTGAGGGAAGCTATTTTTTCCTAGATGTTGAACACAGCATTTGTCCATGGTAAATGACAGTCCCCATTTAAATGACCAGTTTGTTATACATTCAGGTCTGATTGTATCCCTTTAATATTTTTCACTGTACCACTAGGACCTCCAAGTTTAGTGTCATCTGAATATTTAGTGATGCGGTTCTGTATGTTGTTACTTAGGTTAGCTATAAATAGTTTAAATATTGTCGGACACAATACAGAACCCTATGGGACTCCACTTGTCACCCTTCCCTCCTCTGATAAGTAACCATTCATGGCTACCCTCTGGGTTCTGTCAGTGAACTGGTTACCTACCCACCCCACTATGTTTTTGTCTGTGTTGAGTTTTGTTAGTTTTTGTACAGTATTACTACCCAGTAGGACTGGGAGAACTCATTGAAGTTCTGACCCTTATTAAATAAGAACCAGAACACAGTAGAGTTATGATTTGTTCTGACTAGTTCTGATTAATTCAGATTATTTATAAATATTTGAAAAAAAATGTGATAAAATGCATAAAAGTAACCAAAGTCAGTCATATTTACCACAGAAATCCAAAGGAAATAATTCAATGCATCATTTGTATAAAAATTAAAGTAAAACTGCTAAATAAAAGCAATCACTACTACCTCCTTCATGGCTGGCCTGTACTGGTGGCATATCTAGCTCAGGCCCATGAAGTAAGTGTGCTGGTAGACAGAGAGAGGGAGAGAGAGAGAGATATGGAGAGACAGCGACAGACAGATGCAAGTACCTATATCATACCACAAAGCAATACCAAGCACTGCTGGCAGTTAAGATATCTTTTATTAATGATGTTGTGTGGATATTATTTTGATGGATGTTCCAGGCAGAGCAGACCAGGCCAAATAAATGTATATAATGAATGATTAAATGAACGGCAGTAAGAGCCCACCCACCCTACCCATGAGATACAACTGCACAGCATGTCCCGGTATACTGTGGTATGGTCCACTACCTGGTCCATCAGGTGATAAAGTTTTCTACTACTACTTAACTGATCAATATGCTGAATACTGTTATTAAACAAGAAATGAAAAACATACTGCTCTCCAACCCAGGCAGCCAGTCATATCACATCAGTCAAGTGCAGTGCAGTCATAAAATAAAGTTTACCACTGCCACCTGTAGACTTGATGACACACAGTTACATCCTTCTTAGTTTCACAATTGCTGCCAGCCAGGGGTAAGTAATTTAAGTATGTAAAATATAATAATCTCAACCCAGTTACTGCAAGTGAAATGTAATGTTACAGCCAGGCTAGCATACCTTGCACACACAATAAAGAAATTAGTAACACTTTTCACTGTGAAGTAATCACAGCCAAATATGGGGGACATGAGAAATATATTATACAAAGATCATTCAGTTTCAAGGTTCAGCCTTCTGCTAAGCCATCTGTTGTACAAAAATTGAAACAGTAATACTACAGTACAGTCAGGGTGGTAGTAAAATAATATTTTTTTTAATCAGTTGCTGAGAACAAAAAACTGACAAGTACTGTAGTAGCAGTAGTAGTGAGGACAAAAAGTGCTAAGTAGTAGTAGTGAGGACAAAAAGTGACAAGTAGTTCTAGCAGTAGACAGCAGTATCCCACCTTCCAGATCAGATAGTGGTACCTACTACTGCAAAGTACGTTTATGACATGAAATGCCGTTGCTTGCTCTAGCTGGACTCTGAATCCACTGATGTTATTATTTTTCATGTATCTGTGCTCATTGTGATCATTCACATAATTCTGACCTGGCCTAGTCTGTCCTAACCTAATTTGTTGCCATTAATTGCTTCCTCATGTCATAGACCCCATTCACAAAAAAGTTTCACCACAGGCAAAAATTCTTGAAGTGTTTTGTGGATAGGGCCTGCTCAGACTAGTCAGTGTACATTTCATTCGGGTATGATATTTGAAATTAAAGTGAGGAATGTTGACTTTCAGAAATGTTAAATACTCAGCTTTTTTTGGTGTCAAACAGGATTGTGTGTCAGTAATGACACTACCAGCTGAACTATACAATCACTCTGAACAGATGCTAGTCAGAGGGCATTCATGTACTTCATCACAATGTTTGCTAAAGCAGGCCACCTACTTTGTTTTGATTTCAAGTATTTCAATAGATCAGCATTCCAGTTAATATTGGACTTTGCCAGGAACATTTCAACAATGGACAGGCTTTAAGGGTGCTCAATAGCAAACATTACAAACTCGGAAGTGTGAAACTGGTAAAGGTGCTGACCTGAACTGTGTCAGTTTGTAAATTTTGCTATTGTGCACCATTAAATCCTATTCACATATACCTAGTGGTGCTGTTTGCTGTTCGAGTACTTGGATATTTTTACAACTAGCACACTTTTGTGGTTTGGAACTGGAATTGTTGATTATGACATTTCAACAATGGTCTGTGTTGAGGCTGTGTTAGAAGAAGTGGATAAAGAAGATTTTACAATTACATCTTGTAGGTGACTCCAGAGACATGAAGCTGAACCAAGTGACTGTGGGACAGTGCTGTATTAGGATGATGGTGAAGAAGAAGATGTTGCTGCAGTGGCCTAGGAGAAAGAGGAAGAAGGTGTTGCAAAACTAGAGGATGGACAACCTGATGCTGTGCTGTGTTGTGAAGAAGATTCTAAATATGGCACTGTTGTACTCTGCTCCATGGCAGCATGTACCTCATCAATTATTTCTTGTTTGTTTATCTCGAAAGAAGTGTCATCATCACTCAATAGTTGCTTTGATTTGTATCTTGGGTCCAAGAGTGTTGCTTTAATGTAGTACTCTGAATGAAGCATTTTATGTAGTTTGCCATCTTCATCAACTTTTTTGATCATACATCTTATTAGATTTTGTTGTATTCTGAAGGGCAACCTGTGTATGTCAGCAGCACCACTGGCAGCCTGTGTGATGGAATTGTTTTGGTTCTCTGACTTTTCCCTGATCAGATTCAATCTGAATTTTAAAAGTTTTATTAGGGGTATCACCTGGCTCAGAGTTGCTGTGTATAGATTACCTCTCTGGTGATTTCCTCAAATGGCTGGAGGAGTGAAATTAGAAACTCCAGCATGGTCCACTGTGGTGGAGTAATATAGACATCTGCATCACCAATTTTATTTTCCAAGGTGTATTGTCTGACAGCTTTCTTTTGTTCCAACAGCTTTTGGAACATAAGAAAGGTCAAATTCCATCAAGCAAAAATGTATTTGATCAGTTGAAGGTAAATTGTGCTCCTGCTGTATTTTTTAGCAAGTCATGGGCTTTGCTTGAGTGACTGAAATGAGTGCATATTCTATAGCAGTGCTAACAAGAGCCTTAATGTTCCTGTCCTCATTAAGAAAACTGTGAACTATTAAATGTAAGCAACACACAAAGCAGTGGATATTAACAAAGCCCCCTTCTTCCAAAGCCTTCCTTAAGTTAGACCCATTATCTGCAACTATAAAGCCAAATGACAGCCCCTGTGAAGTGAACCATTGCTGTATTGGTTTTTGGAGCTCTTCATTGATGTATGAGGTATGTTCAGATGGAAAATAAAACATTCTTAGAACATCAAACTGTGATTCACTGTCCCCACAAGAGTTATCAAAACATGCACAATGTGCAGTCACAGGCTTGAAATGTTCAGGCTAATAGATTGTCCAGATATCTGTTATGAGTTGCTCTACCCTCCCAATAGCACTACGCAAAACTCGTCTCAATTTTTTACATAAAACATCATAGACATCTGGAATCCCTGTTGATGGTAATTATTTCCTCGATGGTAAACTAAATCGACGTTCAAGGTACTCAAGCAACCACCTGAATCCTACATGTCTAACCACATTATATGGTAGCAAATCAACAGCTATTATTTCTGAAAATTTCTTGATTATTGTAACAGTAACAGGGTAGTTTGAGGCATATTTGGCTTTATGTTCATATGTTTCTGAGATGGTAAGCTGTCTCCTTAAAGGAGGGGGGCTTTTGTACACATGATCACTTTTCATAGCAGTAGGAGTCCTTCAAATGGGAGGAATTGCTGAATGTATTATGTATACCCTAGAGCAAAGGAAGGAGAGAGGTGATGTGATTGAAACATTCAAACATCTTAAGGGCATTAATAAGGTAAAAGAGTCAAACATGTTTCAATATAAGAAAAATAGCAGAACAAGAGGACACATCATGAGATTAGAGGGAGGCTGATTAAGGGGTAATGTGAGGAAGTTCTTTTTCACAGAAAGCGTGGTGGATGCATTGAATGGCCTACCTCAGGAAGTGGTGGATATGAATTCAGTGCAGGGCTTCAAACAGGCATGGGATAGGCATAAGAGAGCAATACAGATGAGTATGACTAGATAGGCCATTGACAGAGTAAAGGCCTATGGCACATTCATAAGGTAGGTAAAATGAGCAGACTGGATGGTCCTTGTGTTCCTTATCTGCTGTCAACTTCTATGTTTCTATTTCTGTATTGCTGCGGAGGCTGCCACTGCTTTCATCTGTCAGAGTTACCCCTGAGTGTAGTGAGCTATCACTGTCACTTTCTCTTCAAGTCTTATGACTGGAGTTCTCAATAATGTCATGACATCCATCTAGGTGCCTTTTCAGAGCTGAAGTTCCAATGCTCCTTTCTTTTTATTCTTTCTGATTTGCCATTTTTAAATAGCACAAGTTGCCACCAACTCATTAGAAGTAATAATGGAGAAGTATGTCCAAACAAAAAATGATATTGTTTTAGTTTTTTTTCCCTAGAAGGCACTGAACCTCAGTCACCTTTTCAGGTTTTTTTTTTCCATGAATTTTTCTTGGGCCTTTTCCTGTTGTGATCTATTCCCTTCCTCTAACCCACTGCCCTCCTTCCCACCCAAAACATTTTTTTCTGTTTCTTTCTTATCTGCAATTTCCATCTCTTCCAGTAAACCTTGTGCTGTCTGATCATTTTCTTCATCTTCATTTGTATTACCCTCAGAAGAATCAGACAACTGTGAGGGACTGGCAGTGGCATAGTATGCAATTGCTCCATATCTTGGGGTGCCTCTGTATATGGTACCCATAAACCCTTTGGTTTTAACTTCATGACCTTTTTTTTTTTAACTTGGGACTGATCCGACAGATGCAACTTTTCTTGATTCAAGCATTCGCTTGGAAGACAAAACTTGAGATGTAAAAACACTTTTTTGGGTTTGATTTAGTAGTCCCTGTACAGGCTGACTGCTATCCTTTGCAGTGCCATTGCCTACCCAAGAATGTGCCTCAACACTTTGATCCATTTTTTCTTATTTCTAATTCAAACCTGTGAAAAGATCCCTCTACCTAACATTCTCTGATGACTCCCACACTTACAGGACAGGGCCACATTTACTGTACACAGCACACCAACACCAGTCCACTACCACTTCCTTCCAAGCTTAGCTCATTGAGTGACTTCTACTGTTACTGTTCAGTGACCAGCTGTATTCAGCAACTCTTACTCAACAGTGTTCCAGAGTCTCAGAATTCAAACTGGTGATGCAGACATATCTGTTGCATTCACACCGGGGTTTGTTAATGGTTATATGATAAAAATAAGAAGGATGAGGAGGAATAATGGATGGAATGTATGATATCACTTGTGTACGTGTGTTGTTGTGTCTATTTAATCACAATAAATTAATGAATGAAAACACCTTGTGGCTTTTGCTTTCTCATTATCTGAGTTAAGCAAAAAAATAAACACAGTAGACTGCTGTGAGTCACAGTGTCCTTGGTTCCCCCACAGCCAGCAGCACAGGCTCAGCAATTTGTCTGCTGTTGTCAGAAAAGTATTTTTATAGGTGAATATTAATGTGATGTCCCGCAACAGATGGAGTCCAGTCTCTCTGATACCCAGCAGTACCAATATGTCACTGTGCTCTCTACAGGGCCACCCCAGTCAACAGTAGTGTGACTGCCCTCCATCATGATCAACCTTTGGCTCAGAATAATAGTACAGTATATTTTTCTTATTTCCTAATGGCCCCCAGCAAGTCTCTCTCTCTTTCTGTCTCTCTCACTCTCTCCCTGTCTTTCTCAGAGTCATGACTCCTCTCGATGGAAGTGGAACAAGAAAAAAAATGTATTTCATTTGTCGTTAGTGACTGTAATCTATATGTCCCCCAGTAAGTCTCTCTCTGTGTCTCGCCTTATGGAACTAGAATAATACAGATGTATATGTTTGATTCATAATTTCTGTGACTGTAATTCTATTGGCCCACAGTACTCTCTCTCTCTCTCACTCTCTCTTTCGTGGTGGTGGTGATTCCTCTGGATAGAACAAGAATAAAGTCAAATATTTATTTTGCCTGCCTGCCCTGTAATCTATAGCCCCACCGTGCCACCAAGCCTCTCTCTCTCTCTCTGTCTCTTTCTGTGTGTGTGTGTCTCTCTCTCCTGGTTTCTCTCAATGGATCAATGGACCAACAAGAATAATGAAGAATTTATTTCTTTATTTGAAATTTCTATGACTGTATTATTTGGCCCCCAGTAGTCTGTCTGTCTGTCTGCCTCTCTCTCTCTCGCTTGCTCTCTCTCTCTCTCTCTCCCCTGGTGACTCATCTGGTTGGAACAAGAATAAAGTCAAATATTTATTTTGCCTGCCTGCCCTGTAATCTATAGCTCCAGCAGGCCACTAAGTCTCTCTCTCTCTCTCTCTCTTCCTGTTTCTCACTTGCCTGGTTTCTCTTGATGGTCCAACAAGAATAATTAAGAATGTATTTCTTTATTTGTGATTTCTGTGACTAGTACTTGACCCCCAGTAGTCTCTCTCTCTCTCTCTCTCTCTCCTGGTGACTCCTCTGGATGGAACAAGAATAAAGTCAAATATTTATTTGCCTGCCTGCACTGTAATCTATAGCTCTACCAGACCACCATCTCTCTCTTTCTCTTTCTGAGACTGTCTCTCTCTCCTGTTTACTCTTGATGGACCAACTAGATTAGTAAAGAATGTATTTATTTGTGATTTCTGTGACCATATTATTTGGCCTCCAGTAGTCTCTCACTGTCTCTTTCTTTATCCGGTAGGCCCCCATGGCTCCCCCCCTCCATGGTCAAGAAAAACACAAACACAGTTCTTGGAGGAAAATGGCTGCAGACATGTTTTATTTATTTACAATTTTGGTATTAATCTGAATTACGTCATCAATTGCTTTCATTTTATATGTTAGATTAATACCTGGTCTATTTATATTGAGCAGTGGGTGCTGCAGGGAGGAAGTACATACCTTGGGGCCCCTCCCAGCACCTGCCACAATTCAGGGAGCCTTGTCGGTGAGGGCTGAGGTGTCCATGCATAGTTGTAGCAAGACAGGTGATGTGGCCAAGGTTTTGGCACCGCCCCCCCATCTGGCATCATCAACATTGCAGTCTCTGCTGCTGAGGCGGACCTAGACACCCCGTGTGGGTACAGGTCTAGTGCTCCACCATCTTCATGCCATCCAGGGACCCCGATACCTTCAGGAGAACTGGCATTGTCCCCTATTATCCTACTACTTCCCTCGTGCCCTCCTCCCATGCCACCGCCACCACCACCTGGCTGTGACTGACAGAATGCTATCTTTTGCTACCACTGAGAATTTTCTACTTCTAAGAGTCTACATGTTGACGTCTGCCATTTCACCATCACTTGATAAAGCTTTATGTTATTCAAGCTTGATATCTATCTCCTTAACATCCCTTTTTTGGGGAGGCAAAAAACTCGGGGAAAAACCCCAGTAGCGGAAAACCAGGAAAAGTCAATCCCCAATCCCTAATGCGGTCACCCATAGAGGGTCAAACAGGGGGCCCTGCTGAGCCTGCTGAGCCTCCGGAGTTGCCAGAGGATGGGAGGGTAAGTGATCCGAGGGGAGGAAGAACAAGAAGGCTGAAGCTTGGGCAGCCTGCTGCTATATTCTTCCTTTCCCTTCAGACCCTCTCCCTTGGAGAGGCTAGCTGTCCTATCCTTGCCCTTGTCCAGAGGCTGCTGACCACTCCCCTGGGCTGGTTCCCAGCAGCCTCTGGACATATGGCCATAAGGGAGGGGGAAGGGGGCCCCCAGACAAAGGGATGGCTGCTGCAATGGGATGGGCAGCCTTTTTATTATCCGGTAGGCTCCCATGGCTCCCCCCTTTATGGTCAAGAAAAACACAAACACAGTTCTTGGAGGACAATGGATGCAGCCATGTTTTATTTATTTACAATTTTGGTATTAATCTGAATTACGTCATCAATTGCTTTCATTTTATACTTTAGATTAACAACTGGTCTATTTATATCGAGCAGCGGGTGCTGCAGGGAGGAAGTGCATATCCCAATTCAGGGAGCCTTGTCAGTGAGGGCTGAGGTGTCCATGCATAGTAGTAGTGAAACAGGTGATGTGGCCAAGGTTCTGGTGGCAGCCCCCCAAATGGTGTCACCAACTTTGCAGTCTCTGCTGCTGAGACTGGACCTAGACCGACTGTGCAGGTACAGGTCTTGTGATCCACCATCCTCATGCCATCCAGGGGCCCCGGTACCTTTGGGAGCACTGGCATCATCCCCTATTTCCCTGCTACTTCCCTCATGTGCTC
The DNA here is from genome assembly GCA_016271365.2 of Neoceratodus forsteri. Lineage (NCBI taxonomy): Eukaryota > Metazoa > Chordata > Ceratodontiformes > Ceratodontidae > Neoceratodus > Neoceratodus forsteri. The sequence continues at coordinate 1,545,466,402 of CM057455.1, read as the reverse complement.
CTCCCCCTCCCGCACTGCCACAGGCTGGATCTTGTCTGATCCCCCAAGCCCTCTGCTCGAGCCTTTCCTACACTATCACCTGCACCTTTCCTAGAAAACTATCTAACACCTTGTAATGCACCTGACCCTCCAGGACCACCTCAAGGCACCGGGAGGTGCAGTAGATGTCATCATGTCTCAATACTGAGCCCCCCAGGGACTCCATAAATGCACCCATTCCTTTGTTGAAGTGCAGACAGGCCTGGTTCAGTGCAGGCACCTTATGCACCTGCGCTTAATGCTCCCTCATCAACAATTGTGACCAGATAGAGGTGGTATCCAGCCACCAAGCCTTGATGGTCCACAGATCCTCCTACATTGCCAACAACAGATTCACTGTCTTCCTGTGTCCGAGATCTTCTCTGCCCAAGTGAATCAGCAAGATCTGCAGTGTGGACCCCTGGTCAGCCTTCCTTTGCGAGCTTGGAAGCAACTCCTCCAAGCACAAGCCCTTGGTTCCCAGTCATGCAATCCAGGTGACCTCTCATGGCAGAGACAAGTTGCTTCACCCCCCTGCTGATCGGCTGACCTTTGAGCTGCCCACCAGATGAACGCATGGCCAATTATCCAAATGTGAAGCATGTCTTCCCTGGGGCCTGTAAGAGACAATAACAATTACTGCAAGTGAGGTCTCACATATCACAGGAATGCCTGAGACTTCCAGCATCCCAAGGCCTGGATCTCTGAGTCTGATAAGCCCCTGTTCCTGGCCGATGTTGCCACCTCAATGCGGAACGAGTGTGTCCCATACTCCCCTGCTGTCAACCCCAGTTCCTGGATCGCTGTCCACAGGATGAACCTAAATTGGTAAGCTGTGACTGCGCTGCCATCTTGGTGCCTGAATAAGGCCTCACCTAGTGTGGGACAGCACCTCCTGTATTTCTCCAGCCTGCGGGAGACATGCCACTGCTCCTTGGTAGGAGCCCTCATTTCATGCCAGTGACCCAACCCCCTTTGATCCATCTTGGACCTTCTGAGGAACAGAAAGACCCTGCTCCCCACTGTCACCATCTCCTGTGACCTCAAGCTGGGGGTGCCATGGTCCCTGGAGGGTTTTGTTAGCTCAGGAACCATGAAGGACCCACAGAAGGTGACCAGGAACATGGTCTCAAAGAGCTGTGCCTCATGGCCATCTGTACAGATGGCAGGTAGAACCCCCAAATGGTCTGTAATCTACCCAGCATGATGGGCCACCTGGTATCGGAGTAGGCATGGCCTCCCTGCACCAGCCTTCCAGCATCTTCAGCACTGGAAATGCTCGAGTGGTGTCTGCCAGCACCATGGCTCTCATCACCCAAGACATCCCAGTGAGGTGGTGGGCCATCACCCCCTGTGATAGTCCTTCTGCCCTGCCTAACATGACATACTTGCACAGTTGATCTACTGGAATGGACCATACGTCCTGCCACCCTTTGGCTTTTTATGTGTCTAAATAGCGTTCGACCCTCCGGCAGTACGCATCTCTTGTACTGGGCACTATAGAGTTACCTATACATTTCAAGCTTGCCATTCATCACCTCCCACAGGAAGGAAGGCATCTCTTGTGGCTTCTTGTTTGCTTCTGGTGCCAGCCTGAAGAATCGGTCCTACAGTGAATAAGATAAGGCATCAGCAATTAAGTTGTCAATACCTGGAACATAAATAGCTTTAAATATCAAGTTAAGCAGCATTCATTTAAAAATGAAAACCCGCATTAAGCCTCCCATAGGCCGTAACAGCCCCAGCTGTATTTTGATATTATGTACTAACCCCATGTTGTCTGGCCTGAAGTGCAGAACCTGGTCACGGAACCTGGGGTCCCAGATGCACAGTGCCACTATGACTGGGAAGAATTCCAAGAAGGTGATATCCCTTCCCAGCTTGGTCTTCAGCCTTACCGGAGGCCATTGGCCTGTGCACCACTGCCCTTGAAAATAAGCCCCAAAGCCCAAGCCCCCTGCCACATCTGTGTACAATTCCAGGGGAGTCCCATCCTGCAGAGCCTGCCACAAGGCCGTCCCATTAAAATGATCTATGAACAGCTGCCAAACTTGTAAGTCCTCTCGGAACTGCTTTGTGACCCGGATCCTGTGATGGGGTCTAGAGCAGCCTGCCCCTCTCCTAGCTAACTGCTGCATGAAGAAAATATGCTGACTGCATCCCCAAGGCAACAGTCAACTAAAGCATGGAAAGATGCGTTTCGCAGCAACTAAAGCACAGAAAGATGTTCTCTATGGCTTTCCATGGACCTGGAACCTGACCTCTGCAGTAAAGTCCATATTTATCCAGGCATGTGGATAAGAGCTTTGACCTGGGGGTTGAATTTCAGGCAGAACAGTCTGTCTATCCCTGGAACACAATGTGGAACAGTGTCAAAAGCCCTACAGAAGTCCATAAAGATCACATCCATTGGTTTCTCCTCATCTAGTATTTGGCTGATGTTTTCATAAAAGCAACTGAAGTTTTTGACACAAGAATAGCCCATAGTAAAGCCATGTTGATTCAATGTCTAAAACATCCCTTAGTATCATATGTAGAAGGAGCCTGTCCTTTATTATTGATTCTAAAATCTTGCTAGGTATAGATGTCAAACTAATAGGACAATAGTTTTGGTTGTCCTACCTGGTTCCCTTCTTGTGAATTGGAGTTATTTTTACAGTTCTCCAATCTTTTGGGATCTTTCCTGCATTTAGCAATTTTTCAAATAGTATTTTCAGTGGAATACTAATACTGTCTCTCCTTAGTTTTGACATTTGAGGTGTCATGTTATCCAGGTCACGAGCACCAAATGGTTTAAACCCTTCTATTTTCTTTGATATTTTATTAAGTGCCATGATAACTGTACTTTATTGGCTTAATCTGATTGTGGGTCGTATTAGGTTTAGAGTAAGTAGAACAAAAATAGTCATTAAATAATTTGGCCATCTCAATTGGTTCAGAGATGGTTTTATTATTCTCTATAATTGCTGTTAGTTTTGAATCTGATTTCCCTAAAGAGTTAATGTAATCATAAAACTGTTTACTATTTTCGTTTGTGGCTTTAGATGCTAGTTTGATTTCCATACCTCTATTGGCTTTATTTATAGCATTTCTACAAACTGTTTGTGTGTTTTTGACTGTATCCCATACTGTGTTGTGTTATTTTGTTTATAGTCTGCATATTTTTTGTTTTTTTCCTTTTATTAGTTTTGTTATTTTTTTGTTTAACCATTTTGGCTTAATCCCTTTAGTATTGTATTTTTTTACTTGTTTGATATGTTTGTTGCAAGTATTTAGTATACTGTGCTTTATATGTTCTCAGTACACCTCTGTCAATTTGTCTTTAAAGAGGGCATTCCAATCAATAATGTTTATTTTTTCCTTTCAATAATGGAAATGTCTAAGTTTATTTTTTTCCTTGTTAGCTGTTTTTTGCAAGGCAATGCCTGTAGTTCAGTGGGTTGAGCAACCTGCAACACCCCCTGCCTGGGCTATATAAGCAGTTCCTCCCAGCCTCCTTCTGTGGCACTTTTTCTTTGTAGCCAGAGGCTCTATCAGTCTACTTTCTCCCTTGGGGCCATGCTCCCCCTTCTACAGCATTTGTCTCCCTACTTTCCTTGTGCTATGGGCTTTGCTTGGTTTGTGCAGGACTTCTTTTCATTGTGTTTCTCCTGCTTCGGGTTAGTATTTGCTTTGTCTCTGGCTGCTTTGTGCTTATTTGTGTTGTTTGTTTTCCTGTTCTCCTGTTTGTGCTTTTTTGTTTTGCATTTTCTTTCTTTTGGGGGATTTCTAGTTTAAGCAAAAGATTGGTCACCACGAATCAGAGCAGTGTGTGATGTCGAACAAACAGCAACATATCAAAAAGGAGAAAAGACCCCACACTTGCGTAAGACACCTTCTTTAGTGAGACACCTTAAACCATATTTCAAAGTTAAAAAGTTAAATTTATTTGATATAAATTAAAAATAGCAACAAATGCATCTATTAAAAGTATATCCTACCTCTCAGTGCAAAAAAAAAAAACTCCCAATGATGTTTTGCATCCTTGCAGGTGCATTTTAAATGGACAGTTTGACTGGAAAACTATTCTTGTTTTTATACTGGCAATATTTAACTGAGTTAGAATCAAACAATTAAATTGATAAATATTTGATGTGCAAAACATACTCCTCTAGTTTCCCTAGCATCCTGTTCACCTTTGTTGTATTGTGCTATTCACGTGCTTCTGCTATTTTGACTCACATTTACTCATCAGATTTCCTCAAACCCTCGATACAACTGCAGTTGTTATCTGCATGTTTCAGCTTCAGCTGCTGCTTCCATGATTCTGCTGTCTCTATGCTTATCCACCTTACTTGTTTGCACCTGGTCCAGGCTCATCCTGATGCACCTAGCTGCCACTCTCTGCTGTGCTATGTTTGTCTCAGCAGCTCTGCTCAACTCAGTTAGTGTTAACTCTGTCAGGCAGCTACTACTCCCAGCTTTTAATTCCCCTGCTTGCTTTTCTTGCCCTGTAGTGTGGCTCTGCTGCAGTTTATTGTTGCTCTACTGCCTCTGTGGCTTGCTATTAAATTGCTCTGTCCTTAACTAGGACCTTGCCAGTAAAAGCACCTCTATTTGGGGGGGGGTCCCTATTCTACCAGCATTACAGTTGCTGTTTGGTCTCATGATGCTCAGCTTGTGGCATCTCTGTTGTTCCCATGGTGGGGGACTGTGATGTCACAGTGGGGTATTGTGGCTTCAAGTAGCAGAAGCATAGTTTATGTAAGCTATATGATTTTGCCCTGCTCTCTTGCCTACATGGCTTTTAGTTATCCATGCATAAATCATTAACATTGTGGAGTACATGGCCCTCATGATATTCATTGCATTTTATTACTGTGCTGCATGCTCCTAACTGGAATAACCTAACTCCACCTTAATGGCATTTAAGGTATTCATGCCAATCATATTTAATTCACTGTTTAAGCAATCATATCAGTTCACTATTCATGCTGAAATCATAGCAATCAAGCGCTTTTACAGTAACTCTGCTTTTGTTCCTTTATGACACTGGTTGGCCAAGCATATAAGTAATACAGGTTACCTCATTTGCAATGCATCATGCTTACCTATGCCACTGCCCATATTATTGCTGTTGCAAATACTGTTGCTTATGCTGCTATATAATGTATCTCCAATCTGCTAAACCTCATTGATTCATTTATGCTAAATCTCCTTGATTCAATCACTGGCATCACAGTGTCTCACTACCTAAACTCTACCTTCTACATCACCATTAATTTGGCTTCCTGGAATCGGTTGACTTGCTTTCCACTGGCTGCTACTTCTATCAAATGTTTTGTACTGCAGCTTCCTACTTCTTCCAGGCCACTGGCTTTGCCCAGCCTCCTCATTATTAACCTGCTACCTAGTCTACAGCTGCTGACTTAGCCAGCCTCCTCCTGTCTAGCACATAGAAGTTGATTCAGGCTCTCACTCATAAATTAGAGGCAAGCAAACCATGACCATTCCTTTTCTGGCTCAGGGATTTCCCTGCAGCCAATGGTCTCACTTTGCACCCATGAAGTTAGCATCTTGAGCATGTAAAACTCTGGGCAGGGTCCTTCTCATCTGGCCCATAGTGGGAATGTCCTCACTCCGGGGGGAGCTTCAGACTTCTAACTCATTGGTAGCACCTAATGATGCAGAATTAAAGTTCAGCTGTTGAGGGGAGGGGCCCTGAAGCCCAAGAGTGCTCCTTTGGCTATGACTTCACTGTGGCACCTTTGAAAACTATTCACCCTATGACCACCTACAGTTCACCTGGTCTCCTCACCCTCCCCTTCCCTGCCTAGCTCAATCCTCAGATGGTCATCAGGGAAGCCCCTCAGATATCTACCTCCACCTTAGGTCTCCCGCATCAAGGCCAGGTGAGTGTCTTCCAGTGGTTGTTGCTCTCCTCCTCCTACCTTGGGTGAAAGCCTCCTATATGGGAGTTTCTCCTATGTGGCAGTCTACCATTGCTGCAGAGATATCTTCACACCCACCCATGGCATTTCCTGTAGACAGATAGAGTAAGAGCCTTCCTCCAGACTGAAAAATCCTCTGAAATTGGGTTTTCAAATTGCAGTTGCTGAGCTGTCACTAAATAAATTATCCCAAGCCTAGAGGGAAGGTGACCTATGCATTGGATTCCAGGAGGTTGCCTCCTTTAAAAAGGTTTTTTTATCTCTCCTCCATGCTAAACATCCTACTATCTAGTTAGTTGTTAAAATAGTATACTCCCTAGTTTCCTTAGGTAGGTTTCCACTGTTGGATGGAGATGAATGGTGGCCCTACTTGCCATTCCCTCTCTCCTTAGGAAGCCCCCTTATATCATCAATGCAATCTATTTTATAAGTGCAATCCTGGCAACTTGTGCATCTCATTCATATTCCTCAAGCTGTCTCGTTACTGTCAATCTGCTCTCAAATTCGTAATCAATGTTTATCTGCTCAATACTCTTTTTGGGGCTCCTTCCTAAGGTACCTTTAGCCAGGTGAATCTTTTTTACAACACCTCTAGTGGTGGAATCCTCTTTGAGAGTTGCGTGCCTTCAGTACCCCTACAAGGTAGTAATTCCCCATGGAATAGAGACTGTGAATGTCCAAACAGCTATCACATTTGCACAAGCATAACAGCACTCTGGTTGCATAGGCCCATTGAAATATTAGTACATTTTTGTACAGCCTCTTCATTTTTGGTATGTACACTGGATACTAAAATATGTACCTAATGGTTGAGTGACTTCACATTATCTAATTGCAACACTTTCTGAGCTTATGACAAGATATGATATGCTTTTACCTCTTGTAGGTTGTCTAACATGTTGGGTTAAATTCAGTTCTAGGCAAGAACTAAGGAAGTAGTCACTTTGGTGATTGCTATTTTGTTTCCCCAATCTAGATCACTGTAATTTAAGTCACCAGTAAGGACAGATCTTCCCATGTTACAAGCATTTATTAATTCCTGTATTTTCTCTTGATTAGTATCCTCTTCAGTGTTTGGTGGTGTACAGCATAAGTCTATGATTTTTTCTTTGGGGGTGTTTAGATTAACTTGTAACCAGGTTCAATCAATCAATCAATCAATCAATCAATCAATCAATCAAACTTTATTTAACCAGGCAGTTATATTGTTGAGCAAGCTCATTTGCAAGATGGTCCTGGGCACAGAGGACAACTTCATTTACAGTATTCAACATCATTTCATAACACAACAGACACTGAAACAGATTATTCTTAAGTACAAGATCATTAGGTAACTGGTGCAAAACTTAGATAACTAGGGCTATATACATATACAGGCAGTTCATCATATATGGGTTAGGAGACAGTGGAGAACAAAGGGAGAAGAGGACGGCAAAGACACAGTGGAAGACAGAGAGAGGAGAGGAGGGCAAAGGCACATGAGGGGAGCAGGGGGCAGCCCTGCTAGAGTAGAGGCCCCCAGGGGAATTGCCATGGGGAATGAGGGAGGGAGCTAGGAGGGGGGGTGGTTACACTAAAAAGGAATGCTGGCTGACAGGGGGAATAAGAAGGCCAAGGGGGTCCAGAAGCTAGTGGAATAGTTAGTCCATATGCCAGTGATTACTTGAAGTAAACACACGCAAGTTGTTTCTGTAACAACTCTTTGATTCTTAATGTTGTCTGATATGTCTAGTGCTATGATTTCATGAGAGATATACAATACTGTACATCCTCCTTTCTTTGTTTGTCCATCTAAACTCATAAGGTAATATCCAGGAATACTCTTGTTTCATGTGTCATCTTCCATCCACCAATTTTCAGTGATTAAAGCCATGTACATTTTTGGGGTTAGAATTCAAGATTGCTTGTAACTTTCCTGTTTTTCTGCTTAAGCTTCTGGCATTACATAGGAAGCAGTTTATGCTAATATTATGTAACTCATCTTCGCTTTTTTGTTGCTCCATACTATTAAGTTTGGTTGCTGTTTTTTGTCTATTACCCACCACCCTGTAGTATCTTAAAGCTTGTGTTCTGTAAGTTTCTTGTCTGACAAATAAAATACATCAAACCATGCAGCTTTTTCTTCTGTTTGTACAAGTACTAATATGGCTACAAATAGAGTTGGATCCAGGATTTTGAAAAGGGTTCTGTTGCAATAATAAATGGAGAAAGACTAAAAGTGGATGGGTTATCAGCAAGCAGGCAGAAAAGTCTGTATCTATTATGCTGTACTGACATGATAGCTATTAGTTCAATGTGCTTACACAACTAGATGAGATGAGATAAGATGATGCTTGTGTGACTTGATTTACTTGTGTGGCTTTCTGCCTCTCTATCCATGGGATATACCACCCTGTAGGTGTACGATGCAAGAAGCCCTATAGGAGGGTTCCCCCCTTACAGGTGTCACAGAAATTATTGCATTGGCTAAAGGTAGGTTAGGAGGAAGCCCATGGGTAAGAGAGATGAGCTGCTGGAGGAGGAGGAGGGGTGGATAGTGGGCAACAAGAAATGAATCCTGGAGAGCCCCAGGATGAGTTACCTTTTAAGCCTGATGGGGGAGTGACGTAGTTGCTCCACCCATTGAACCTCAGGCTTAAAGCCCTCCAATTCAATGTGCTTATGCAACTAGATGAGATGAAATGATGCTTGTGTTACTTGATTTACTTTTGTGGCTTTCTGCCTCTCTATCCATGGGATATACCACCCTGAAGAGGTACGATGCAAGGAACCCTAGAGAAGGGTTCCCCCTCTACAGGTGCTGCAGAAATGATTGCGTCAGCTAAAGGTAGGTTAGGAAGAAGCCCAAAAAGAATACTCAGTTGGGTGTTGAGCATTGAAGAGGTGAGAATGAGGAATGAATGAATACTGAGAAGATAAGGGCGGACCTCCTAAAGAGAAAGGGGAAAGCCAGGGCCACCATCCACCTCCATCCAACAGCGGAACCTAACTAATTAACCTAAGAAAGCACTAACTCTAACTAATATTATGACCATTAGCATGGAGGAGAGGAAACCCCTGCTTGAGGAGGAAACCTCTGGGGATCCAAGACCTAGGTCACCTTCCCTCCAGACTGACGATGTTTGATTTGAGGACGTATGTCATTAAAGAGAAGAATTCATTAAAGAGAAGGATATGAGTAGGGAAGATGATGACGGGATAGGGGAAAAACCCCAAAATAAAGCACAGGTCGAAGAAGGAACATAAAGCAACGATGAAGACTGATGATGATGATCACCGCAAGAGGGCAGCAGGTCGATGAGGTAGCATAAGACCCAATGAGAGGTATGCTTGATTGAGCAATGTGAGTATGCAGACACTGAGGCCGATAAGGCATGCTTGATTATGTGATGTGAACAATTAGACCCTGAGGTCGGAGTCGATAAGGTAGCATAAGATTCAATGATCGGAATGCTTGAGTAAGCGATGTAAACAGATAAACCTTGAGGTAAGGATGACTGAATGATGACCAGAGTTATGAACCTGATATATGCATTAGGATGGCAGCGGGTCAATGAGGTGGCATAGGAGTCTTGATAGGTATGACCAAAAGAAATGTCGATTGCAGGCCTCAATTGGAGTGAATCCTTGATGGCCGGTATGGAATGAGAATAAGAGGAGACAGGAATGAACTTGAAAATGAACTTGTATGAAGGTAGTATGATCAATAGAGTGATGTAAGTAGGCTCCTCGAAAGGAGGTAGACTCCGAGGCTAAGAAGGCATGTATGGAACCAGAGGGTTTGCGAACCAGAGGGTACACTCAGGTTGAGCAATCAAGAGGAGCAAAAGTTGGACGATGTACGATGAGGAGTAAAACCATGAGTGAGGGGAAGCCATGATGGCTGGGACAAGATAAGGTGCTAGGACAAGGAAAGTAAAATAGGAAACTGATGAGGTACAATGATGGATTGAAGCCACGGAGGCTGGCATGGGAAAGAGAGGTTTGAAAGGATGAAGGACAGTAGGGAGGTCAATGGGGTAGCAGAGGACCCAGACAGTACGGGATGAGAACTGCAGTAGGGTGATTCGGACAAGGAGGCATATGAGCATATGATCCATGATAGGTATGCCCAAAAGAAATATCGAGAGCAGGCCAGACAGACCAAGTAAATATCACAGACTTGGCAGTGAACCACAAGAGCATGGTGGGGGGGAAGTGGACACTGAATCTTTGTTTAAACGTCACCATCTAGAGGCCATAAGAGGAAATGCAACTGAATGAATACATGGAAAATACAAGAGAGCGTCAATATATGGCAGCATTTGAGGAAGTAGAGGGCTCAGCAGGATGGGAGAACCTGCCAAAGGTACCTCCACCAACTATGCAAATAAAGCATAAAGTGAAGCAGCAGAGCACTAGGCATACCTGACAATAGCCAGTGCTCACAGAGAACTCTGAAGCATAAATGGCAGGTGCAGTTCCAGAACAGCACACACAGAAACATACTCCTCAACTGCTATGAATCTTGCATGGCACTAAAATTTGCACACTCAGTGATACCCTAGCCCCACGTAGGTGTACCAATGTCCTTAACAGTGGTAGAGCTGTTGCTGGACACACAAACTGTTAAAACATTGAAGGAAGTAGACAGAAAATTCCCAGGCATGAACTATATGGGGTCCACTAGTCCTAGACATTGCATTCTGTAAAATAAGAAAATACTCCACATGTAGGCCATCTGCTATGATTTGTGAAGGAGAGTGCTAGGATTATAAATGCGGAGAGGCTGAGTGGTAGGCACGAAATACAAAGGTAGCACAGACGGTGGAGAAAGGAAGAGCAGAACCCACTGCCCGAATGGCAGGAGAACAACAGAAACTGCTGCGAGGGAGGCCAGACTAATGATGGCGGAATCAAGGAGTTAATGACCAGAAGGGAGCAGCAAGCAGCACGGTGAGGGATGGATCAGGAGCCGGGAATGGGGTGAGGTGCCCAGAAATTATGATGCACACAGGAGGAGGAGATGGAGAGAGAAGAAGCGGTGACTCCTCAAGCAAGATAAACTACTGCTGGCACTGGACAAACATGCTTCAAAACAAAGTGGAGCACCTACAGGAACTAACCTTGCCCTCCAGCAACTGGAGCCATGGCTGGCAAATCATCGGCGGTAAAGAATCATGAAGTCAAACCCAAAGTGAGAGAAATGGAGCAAGCTGAAGCAGCCCGGTTGGTGGTCAGGTGAATGGAGGACAGAAGGAGCGAGTCTGGGGAGTGAGCGTGAAGAAACTACAACCAGCACTTGAGTACTCCAGAGCTACCATTAGTCAGCCATGGGGAAGATGGCAATTTAGCAGAGCCAAAAGGAAAACACCAACACACAGCAAGGGAGGCAGTTGCAGGTGAGCACAGAGGAGCTGCTGGAAAGACAAAAATATCACCATACAAATAGGGATTGGAGCTGAATAGAGAACGTGCTGCTGCAGGGTTGGTCAGGACAAATGAAGGAAGAGTGAAACAGAGAGATAATAGCCGATGGAGCCTCCTGCTGCAACAAGAAATTAATCCTGGAAAGCCCCAGTATGAGTGACCTTTTAAACCTGATGGGGGAGTGATGTAGTTACTTTGACCATCAAACCTCAGGCTTAAAGCCCTCCCATAATGGGCCATGATACAATTGTATGTTGGAAATATATTATGTTAGATTGGGTCTACTCCATGCAAAAGTCAAAGAAGGGTCCTGCTGCTGCAGGATCTTTATTAATGCTCTATTGGTCAGTTGTTACCAAGAATTCCCCGCATCATGGAAGATACCTGACTTCATTGTCAAAATAGCAGCTTCACAATATCAGGAAGAATGAAGCTCAGTTGGATAGTGACATCTGTTTCCTAACCTCATGTAAAAAACAAAACATAGGGTCTGATTCCATGACTGGGTAAGCCGGCGTAAGCCGAGATATGACAAACCCCTTGGCGTATCTCATGAGTTATGCCAAGCGATATACCTGCCGGTATTCTAGGATGTGCCTTGTGCCATGCCGGCTGAGGGCTATGACAACCATGGGTTACATCATGCCAGCAGTGACTGCACCCTATTCCAGGAGGTCAGCTGCTTTAACCCACAAGCGTGATTCCGAGATCCGCTCTGGCAGGGCTAAATTAGAACAGCCCAGAGCTGCTCTGAGGGACAACCAATGGTGCTATCCATTGTCTGCCTGCCCGTTGGCACCACAACAATGACACAGACGTGTCTCCCATGCCCCCACAGGCATACCCCTGCCTCCCATCCCCCCAGATGTTGGGGACCCCTGGGGTCCATTCTCAGGTGTGCCCCCCAGACATCTGTGCCACCTGTCCTGCCCCCCATTCCCCCTAGTGTGTGCAGTGGTGTTCTAGGGCAGGGGGGCTGCTGGTAGCTGTCCGTTACTTGTGACATGCAGGATTTCTATGCCATGCCCGTGGCATTAGCCTCCACATGGCATAACCCACATGTCACAAGTGCCGGGACCCTGCCAGTCTTGGAATGCAGTGCAGGGTTCTGGCAAAGTGGTGAATGGCGTATCTGGCAGCCGCCTGCAAGTTACGCCATTCATTCTGGAATTGGCCCCATTGTTCCTAAGGGTCTTGCTATTTACAGTCCACTAAGAACCATAGATAGTTCAAAATATGCTGAACAGAACTGTCATAGGACTTCACAGAAACTGAAAAATCACCTCATTAACAGGATATACTCTGAGAAAGTTATTTTGAAAAAAAGCATTTGAAAAGAATTCTGATATGCTGGCGAGAAAGACAGTTAAGTCAAGACCAGAAATTCAGAAGAGATCCACCTGAACTACCAGAAAACATTAAAGAGAGCTATATTGAGCTACCAGAAAACATTAAAGAGAGCTCTAATCCACAAGAACAAGAAGCTTAATACTACCCAACAAGCCAGAGATTACAGCTGTAGTACAGAGAAAGAAAATAACAACAATGGAATAGCAAGGTAATGCTGCTGAACCTCTCTCTCTGTTGTTAATTTATCCAACTACACACTGACCACTGCAGAATTATAGGTACTCTCTGAATGACATTCATTCAGCAAAAAAAAAGGACCTTGACAAAATACAGTTCTCTGGTGAACTAGAGGAATGCTTCTATCGACTGCGACTATTTTTTCACAACAAAGGAGAAACCCCTAAGTGAAAATTACATGAAAAAATTATAAAAACACATGTTGTGCACTGTTTTTTTAATTCAGCTTTATTAAGTATCTTATTACCACAGCACAACATACAATGTGTTACCAGTGCATTTCTTGAGAGTCAGATTTCAATAAAAATGCCAGTTAGTAATTCAGCAACTGCATATATTTACTAGTTACATTTGTAAGCTGCAGTCAGACACATATCATAATAATGACCAGTGTCTGATTAATGCTTGAATTAAGTTAGAACATGATCACATCTAATGGGGCAAGAGAAAAAAAAAGAAGACATTGGCCCCAAACAAACAGTAGCTGTGCGTTTATCACTATCCCACCCCCCAACTGAGATCTAAATAAAAGATGAAAAAGGAAGAAGTGAGAGTGAACCTGGCAAAGACAGGCCAGTGGTGGTCAGCCATATATAAGTGGACATTTCCTTTAATTACCCGGGCCAATGTCCAGGCTCACTATCATTTATCTGAGGTTTGATGAGTTGCATATAGAAGGGGATTATTCATGAATCTAAAGGATAATCGGAATGGTCTTGGCTATCTGATGTTACGCCCTCCATTTCCTTGAGTAGACAGGCCTCCCACCCTTGCCAGCGTTGCACAGGCTGGTCATGCTGAAGTCTAAGTTTGGCTGTCAGGGCCTCCATGGATAGTACTTCTTTTATTCTTCCCACCCAGTCCTATATATTGTGGGGAACTCGGGTCGAAGCCATTTGGCTGTGATACATTTTAGCCCAACCACTAATAGTGTAAGCACTACCTTGTGGGAGTCTCCTTTTAAATGTACCGCTGTGGGGATCCCCAATGTCCACTCACCAAATTTAAAGGGAAGGAGAATTCCTGTGATATTATGGACAGCCACCTGAAGCATTTTCCAAAAATGTGATACCCAGGGATAGCCCCAGAATATATGTCATTGATTCCTGATTCCCCCACACAGTCTCCAACAGGCAGCCGAATGGGACAAGATATAATGCTTTGTGATGGTGGGAACATGGAAATACCTAACCAGAACTTTCCAAGAAAATTCCATCCAGGCTTGGGCTGCAGTGACCTTCCAACCATATTTTAGCCTATGATTCCAATCCACTCTTTAATATGCTCATTTGCCTACAGCTCCCATGCTACCTTATGACCGTGTAAGGACCCACCCCAGAGCCTCTAGTAACATTTTATATAGACTTGTAATGTGTTTGTTTTCAGTGGCCACCATTACTGTCCCATGAAGAAAAATTTCCCATCCTGAATAGGGTCTGTTGAGGCCCTCCAGGAGGTCTGCAGAGTTGATATAGTGCCTAGTTTGCATGTACCTGAGGAATTCCGAGCTGCTCCAAATAAATTTCTCCTTAGTTCTTTGGAACAAAATGCACCTACCATTCTCAACATATTGGATGAATCTTGTGATCCCCTGGACCTCTCATTTAATGTATCCCTGGTCCAGTGTTGGGGCGAAAAAAATGTGGTTCATATCTAATAAGTGACAGGGGGGGCAGCTCCACTTGGAGTAGCAGTCAGCTTTCTCACCTTGGAAAGAATGTATAGTCCATGTTTCACCCACTTGTTTTTGATTAGCTTAATATATTCTGAGGTCACTGGGGCAAAGGCCAGGGTGAAAAAGGGATTGCCCACAGCAGACTCATTTTCCAGGTCATACCAGCCGGATGTTGTTCTTTGCTTTGCCCAAGTTATGACCGGGCCCATTTGTGCTGCCAAGTAGTATAAATGGAAACTAGGCAAGGCTAAACCACCCTCGTCTTTGGGGAGAAATAAGAATTGCCTGGAAATCCTGGATTTTTTATGTTGTCATATGAATTGTTGAACCCCTTTCGTCAGTCTGTTCCAGAAAGACAAAGGGAATCTTAGTGGAAGACATTGAAATAGAAATAGGAGGCTGGTCAAGATGTTCATTTTAACCACTGCTACTCTTCCTACCAGGTTACGTAGAAATATAGACTTTGACAGCAGAAAAGGACCACTTGGCCCACCTAGTCTGCCCATTTCCCTACCTACAGGATAAGCTGCAGATCCTAGTTAACCAACAACCTATTTCTTCCTACCCCCCACAAGAATTGCCTTATGTCTGTCCCATGCATTGTTGAATTCTCCCACAGTCATAGACCCCACAACCTCCTCAGGAAGGCTGTTCCATGCGTCCATCACCTTCTCTGTGAAAAAATACTTCCTGACTTTGCCCCTGAGCCATCCCCCCCATCTTCAAATTGTGTCCCCTTGTTCTTGCACATCTCTTTCTCTGAAAGATGCTACCCTCTTGGACTTTGTTGATTCCACTGAGATACTTAAAAGTTTCTATCATGCCCCTCCTTTCCTCAAGGGTATACATAGTAAGCTCCTTTAGTCTCTCCTCATATGGCTTCTCTTGCAGACCCTGTACCATTTTAGTTGTCTCCTCTGGACTGCCTCCATCCTATGTCCTTGTGGAGATGGGGTCTCCAGAACTGGATGCAGTACTCCAGATGGGGTCTCACCAACTGTCTGTACAGAGGGATAACAACTTCCTGTTTTCTGCTGGTGATGCCTCTCCCTATACTTCCCAGTATCGCCCCAGCCCTCCCTACTGCCTTCTGACACTGCTTGCTAACCTTAAGGTCATCTAATATGATTACCCCCAGGTCCCTTTCCATTTTTGTTGTTGTTACTACCTCCCCCCATTGTGTAATCTTCCCCTGGGTTTTTGTTTCCCAGGTGCATTATTTTGCACTTCTTTGCATTGAATCCAAGCTGCCATACTTCTGACCATTCCTCCAACCTTGCCATGTCCCTTTTCATCCTTTTGACACCTTCTTGTGTATCAACCCTGTTGCAGATCTTTGTGTTATCTGCAAAGTGGCATACTTTTCCTTCCTGTCCCTCTGCAATGTCACTTATAAAGACATTAAAAAGGACTGGACCCAGTACTGAACCCTGCAGTACCCCCACTAGTATCCCCTCTTTCTTCAGAATGGACTCCATTTACAATTACCTTCTGCATCCTGTTGTCCAGCCAATGTTTTACCCAGGCTACCACCCTGGGACCCACTCCCAGGCTGGTTAATTTAATTACTAATCTTTTGTGTGGGACTATGTCAAATGCCTTGCAAAAATCTAGGTAGGTTATGTCCACAGCCTCTCCCTGGTCTGCTACTTTGGTCGCCCAGTCAAAGAAATCAATTAGATTCATCTGACATGACCTTCCCACTGTGAACCCATCCTGCCTTGGGTCCTGTGCCCCACTGGCCTCTAGGTACTCAACAATTCTTTCCTTCAGAAGTGATTCCATCACTTTCTCTACTGCAGAAGTCAAACTGACATGACTGTAGTTTCCTGCCTATGTCTTGCTCCCACTTTTGTGAAGGGAATCACACCTGCCTTCCTCCAGTCCTCAGGTACCACACCATCCTCCCATGATTTGTTAAAAAAGGTAGTCAGTGGTGTCACTAGTTCTCCCCTTAATTCTTTTAGAATTCTGGGGTGAATTCCATCAGACCCCATTGCTTTGTCCACCTTCAGTTTTAGGAGTTCTTTCAGAACCTATTCTTCTGTGAAAGGACTTGGATTGCCACCCCCCCCCCATCCAGAGTGCTTCAGTTAATTGGATTATGCACCTCCCCCTCCTCCTTTTTTGTGAATACTGAGCAGAAGTATTTGTTCAGTATCTCTGCTTTTTCACTCTCCCGCTCCCTCTCTGCCCACCCACTGTCCATTCCATTCAGCCTCACTATCCCTCCCTTTGTCTTTCTACGCTCCCTGATGTACCTATAAAAGGATTTATCCCACTTCTTAACAAAGTTGGCTATCTTTTCCTCAGTTTGAGCCTTTGCTATTCTGACTTCCCTCCTTGCTTCCTTCTGCCTTTAACTTGTACAGTTCTCTGTCCTGCTCCTTTTGTGTTTCTTTATACTTCCTAAATGCTATCTTTTTCTCCCTAACCTTCCCTGCCACCTCTTTTGAGAACCATAGTGGCTTTTTCTTTCATTTTGATTTGTTTATTTGCTTCACACAAAGGCTTGTTGCCTCTGTGATGGCAGTTTTGATGTTTCCCTATTGTTGCTCCACCCATCCTTCTAGTCTGTTTGCTAGTGCTTTTCTAAGGCACTCTCCCATCTTGCCAAAGTCAGCCCTCCTGAAGTCCAGTACGCTCACTTTTGTATGGCTTGACTCTGTAGTTGAGTTTATCATGAACCACACTGTTTGATGGTCACTTGTTCCCTGATGGCTACCCACTTCCAGATCTGAGATCCTCTCACTGTCCCCATTTGAGAGTACAAGGTCTAAGATTGCTCCCTCATGAGTGGGTTCCAAAACTAGCTGTCTGAGGCATGCCACCTGAAGGACATTGAGAATGGCCCTGCTCTTGGATGTGGCTGCAACAAAGGTACTCCAGTTATCATCTGGCATATTCAGTTTCCCCATCAACAGTATCTCCCCTTTCACTGCCATCCTAAGTATGCCTTCTATCATATCCTTGTCCATTCCCTCCTCCTGACATGGGGGTCTGTAAACAACCCCTGTGTGGATTGTGGTGCCATTTCCAGTCTATAAGGTGACCCACAGTGCCTCCTTGCTCCCTGTTTACTCTTTTGTTCAGTTGCTTTTATCTCTTCCCTTACATAGAGAGCTACTCCTCCCTCTCTTCTACCCTCCCTGTCTCTCCTGTAGGTTGTGTACCCCGGTATGTTAACATCCCAGTCATGGTTCTCTGTGTACCATGTTTCTGTGACTGCTACGATATCCAGGCATCCCTCTTCCATCAAGGTCACCAGTTCAGAGAGCTTGTTGCCCAGACTACGGGCATTGGTACTCATTACCCTCGATTTGTTGATGGCCTTAGCCCTTTTTGCCCCATCCCTGTCCTTATTGCCTTTGTCATTTTCCCCATTTATCCCTGCTCTTCTCCCTATTGACATCTCTGTCTTGGTGTTTACCTCACTTGCTACCCTGAATTATTTGGGAGGGCTAGGATTTCCCTGCTCATTTCCAGTGCATCCCCCCTTGGCTAGTTTAAATGCTTGCCAATAAAGCATTTAAACTGGTTCCCCTCCTGGAAAGAAGCAGACCATCACATCAGTATAGGCCTGCATCACTCCAGGTTGACCCCCAGTCCCAAATGAAGCCAAATCCCTGAGCTCTGCACCAGTTTTTCAACCACTGATTGAACCCATGGTGTGGAGCACTCCTGCCTCACCCATGCCATAGACAGGCAGCACCTCTGAGAAGGTTACCATGCATGCTACTTATCTAAGGCCCCTCCCCAACTCCACAAACTCTTTCTGCACTACTCTTATCCCTTTCTCAGCCAGGTCATTTGTCCCTAGGTGGACAATGACATCCAGCTCCCCTCCCACTGAGGGGAAGAAGTCTCCACCTTGCAAAATCCTGTTCAATAGTTCCCCATAGTTTGCTATAATTTATTGAAAATAGTTTTGATAGATCAGTACTGATTTTTATGCCCAAATATCGGATCTGGTTCCTGGGAGCCCACCGTAATAGAAAAGTGTTTTTAAACCTCTGAGCTGTCTTCCCACTAAGCACGAGTGCCTCAGATTTCAGAAAGTTGATCTTATAACCTGAGATCTCTCCAAAATAGTGTAATATCCCAGTCAGTGAAGGCACTGAGCTCTCTGGTGAGGATAAAAAGAAAATGGTGCCATTGGCATAAAGTGAGATTTTTTTGTTCAAGGCTACCCATCATAATACCCCTCACTTCAGGACTCTGTCTGATTTTTGCTGCTAAGGGTTCCAAACATAAGGCAAAAAGCAAGGAGGAGAGAGGTCAGCCCTATCTAGTTCCTCTGGTTAGGGGGAAAACTGGGGAGCTTATGCCGTTTACTGTCAGTAGGGCTTTGGGGCTTTTGTAAAGTTGAGAGATGGTTTATAAAACTTTGGGGATGAATTTAATTATTTCCATGGATGCATTTAGAAACTGCTAATTCACCCTATCAAATGCTTTTTCTGCATCCATGGAAATGGCTAGTTGAAGCTGTTCGCAGAGGCTTTGAGATTAAATTATATTAAGCAGTCGCCAGATGTTGTTGGGCAGAAATCTGCCCACAATGAACCCAGTCTGATCTGGGTGCACTAGTGAAGAGATGCACGTCTGTAGTCTCTTAGCTAATATTCCAGTGAACAGCTTCAGGTCCACATTCAAAAGAGAAATGGGTCTATATGACCCACACTCTAAGAGGACTTTCCCTGCTTTGTGAAGGACCAATATGTGGGCTAACTTGCATGACTCTGGGGTTTCCTCTGCATTCATTATCTCCTGGTAGACTGGTTTCAGAAGTAGTAACAAGTGGTCTGCAAAGGCTTGAAAAAACTGTAAGAGGGGAACCCCTCCAATCTGGAGGATTTGCCATTTTTTAATGCGGCCACTTGGGACTGAAGTTCCTGTATGGTGACCCCTTTGTCAAGCTCTTCGGCTTCTTTTTGTGTCAATCATTGTACATCTAGGCCATCATAAAAATGTTTAACTTTGTTGTCAAAGTGAGCAACCAGGTGTTGGGAATACAGAGTTTTATAATATTTTGAGAAAAGCTCAGTAATTTTTTCAGGGTGGCTAACATTGATTCCCTCCCCTGCCGGGTCTTTCAGCTGAAATACCAATTTGCTAATTTGTTGCTGCTGTGATGTGGCTGTGAGCAAATTACTCACCCAATTGCCATTCTCATAGTAGTTTTTTTTAATTCTCCTGTAGCTAGCCTCTAGCTGGGAGGTGAACAACATCTCTAAGGCCTCTTTCCTTTCCAATAACTGTTTCAGGACTGATTAATTTAATGAGATTTTATGCTGAAACTCTAAATCATCTGTCTCAGATTCCAATATCCTTCTCTTTTGGTCTCTTTTTCTCATTTGTTCTAGAAGCAAAATCAATTATAACCCCCCCTAAGAACCGCCTTCAGGGCATCCTAGTGGACTGCATGTGAAGTTATCCCTTTTGGATTATACTGGGCATAGGTCTTAATGGTGGACTCCATCAGATCTTTAAACTCTTGATTATTTAAGAGGCCCACATTAAATCTCCAGTGCGAGTTATGAATAGAAGGGGCCAACTCTAACACCATTTTAATTGGGGCATGGTCTGACAAGGTACCCTGCAGGATCCATCAGGAAGCCACAGAGTATAACCACTCCTCAGAAAGAAAAAAACGTAAATTCTGTTATAACATCTGTGCCTCTCAGAATAATGGGAATAATCCCATTGGCCTTCATTAACCCCCCTCCAAACCTCTGACAGCCCTAAGGTGTTGCTAAGTCTAGCTAGGGTGGTCCCAGCCACACCCAACTTTGGTCTCACTGCTCCCCCAAATTAATCCCTGACAGGACAGAGTATCATGTTGAAGTCCACCCCTCCATGATTCAGAGGCGATCAGTTGCTGTTATTATTTCTGTGAATATTTCTTTAAAGAAAAGAGCAGCTTCTTGATCTTTGTTAGGTGTATAAATGCTTAGTAAAGTGCATGGGGTTTCCAAAAATGATCCATGCACCACCACATAGTGCCCCTCCAGGTCTGTCAATTCTGATTCCACCTGTAAAGGGCATGCCTTGTGTATTAAAATGACTGTGCCTCTGCAGTGGGGATATGCTAAATAAGAGGAGGTGTATATGGAACTGACCCAACTTCTGTGCAGTTTATGGTGTTCTTTTTCTGTAAGGTGGGTATCTTGTATTAATGCAATTCTGTATACCCACCCTCCACAATTCTTGTAAGAGCCTGGCTCTTTTAATCAGGCTATTAAGCCCTCTGATATTGTCGATTAAAACATTAAGATCTCCCATTTATTCAGCATAGATCCCTCTGCATCTATGATGTCCCCTGGGAAACTCCCCCCCGCAGCCATGCTGAGAGATGCCCCATGAGACCAGTAGGGGAGGAGGAAATGCTCAGTCAAACTGAAAAACCCAGTTAACCAGAACAAGGATAATATAACCATTAAACATAACATGTAAAACTTTAGACAAATGTGAACAAAACCTGTAGTAGCTTGAGAGCTGAATTGCTCCTTCTGCTTGCTTCAAAGGTGTCACATTGGGTCCACAACTATTCAGGTGCTTAGTGGTGGTGGGATGTGTGGGATTAAATCCTGCACTGTGTTGTTGGACCAACTCAGGTTGGTCCCAGAGCAACTCTTGTGGTGTCTCTCGTACCATGTGACCCTCCCCCCTCACACAAATTTTCCTCAAGTAGTTACTCATGTGGCTCGGGTACATCCACAGCTAGATAACTGCCCATGCTCCATCCCCCCTCCACATAATTAAACATCCCAGTATCATTAATATCTGTTTTTAATTTGAATGCCCATAAACTCAACTTAGTCTATTGCCCCCTTATGTAATGGTAAAGTTGAAGAGAGATTACACCCACCCAGCCATCACCCGATGAATATGAATATGATTTATGTAATTGTAACCCAGGTTCTTTTTCATTAAAACAGTGAAAAGGAAGAGCAAAAAGAAAGAAAACAAAATGTTTTTATTGAGATTCTAGTCATCCAGAGTTAATCAGTGTTCTATGTCCCCAAAGGATAGAGGCCTTATGCCCTCTTACACATAACAGGATCCATCATGGTTACTTGCCGGACTATACAGAGTCAAGTACTGAGGGTGGAATTCTTGGTGTGGTCCTCTGCATCCATATTCAAGCATATCTCCTCTGTGTCTTCATGTAGAATTTGGGACTTGGCAGAACCTTCATGGCCCTTTTTATGCATCTCAGTAAGTTCCATTAATTGAGACCAAGGACTGGGGTTTTTAGTTATCCCAGGACCGTTAGGTAGTCCTCTTCTGTTGGAGTTTTCTTCTGCTGTTTGCCATTCCCTCTTCTCAAGATCTTTAATGATGGAGGGGTTGATCAAATCATCAATTGCAATGTCTAGAGAGGCCAGATAATTCTTTGCCTCCGGGACAGTGGCAAAGATTTTCACCCCTCTATCAAACGTAATCCTGAGTTTGGCTGGAAAATCAATCCATGCTTTTAGGCCCTTGCCCCAAAGAGCCTATGCTACTGGAAACCAAAGTTTGCATCTGGCCATCATGGTAGGGGCATAGTCTAGTTTAATGAGAGTCTGGTGTCTCCAAATACAATCTCCTTCATCAAACAGTCCTTGTGAAGGATCATCTCCTTGGTACAAAAGTCTAGGAAGGCTATGATCAGAGAATGTGGCCTGGCTTTTGGATCTTTAGGCAGGGCCAGAAGGGCACGGTGAGCTCTGATGATGTTTAGCAGGATATCTTTCTCTGAATTAAGAACTTCCTTTAATAGGATCTCCACAAATTCCGGTACACTGCCACTTTCTGTATGTTCAGGTAAGCCGTGTAGTCTGATGTTAATTTGGTGTGAACAGTTTTCCAGATTCTCAATTTTGTGAAGAAGGAACTGGAAGCAGTTGTGTAACTGTAAAATTGCCCCATTGTGCAAGTCTGAGGTCTCCGAGTATGTGTGGAGATGTTCTTCAATTGACTGCAGCTGTTTACCATATTGTTTAACTTTTGCTTTATTGCCAGCCATTTCCCCATGCATCACATCTAGAGTGCAGGTAAGGCACCAAAGTTTACTGCATTGTTGCCTCAAGGTAATTGTAATATCCTTCTTGTCATATTCTGAGCTGCTTTCAAACTTGGGATCCACTGCTTCTGGAGGCCTAGTCACTGGAAAATTTCTGGCCAGGGCTTTCGGGTTCAAATTCAGTTTTTGCTGTTTCAGACTGCTACCTGTGCCTGATCGTGGTTTAGCTCTACTCACCATCTCTCAGAAAAGTAGCTGGTTGAGCATGGATAAAGATAACTCACTAGGATATATAAAAATTGTACTTTTATTTGTAGGGTTGACAGCGCTCCGGATTACTGCTGCCACATGGCACAATGACGTCATCGGAAGTACTGGGTTTTTGTTTCTCTGATTATCCCTAGCATTATGTTTCCTGTGTCTGTAGCAAGTTTTTTTTTTACTTTCCTCTGCAGCTATTCCTCTGCAGGGAGTAGCTATTCAGGCTTCTTTTATTGCATTTGATCTGCTGGAATTTTTCCAGAATGACTCTGGAAATTATGTGATTTAGACCTTACATTACAACTAAGTGCCAAGGATCCTAGCTATAATCTAGTCATGCCATCTAACTGCAACTGCTTTTGAAATTTAACTGTTTTGAAAAAGTATTTGCCCTCCCTTCCAAGCAGAAGTCAGATTTTTGTAAAGGCCAACTGTTGTTATTCTGGATGTGTGGCAATTTACTTTGTAAAATGCTATCACTGGGTGATAATAAAGCCAATACATTTTTGAAGGACCTAGGTCTCATTTGCATCATTCACAGATGCATTCTTGGAAAATTCTAAAAGAGCAAAGGCAATAAAACAAGCCTGAATGGCTACCCCCAGGGGCCATGAAACTGGCAGGGAAAAGTAAAAAAAAAACAAAAAAAAAAACTTGTCTCGAGCACAGGGAACAAAATGCCAGGGACCATCACAGAAACTAAAATACAATGCACAAGATGTGATTTTATAATTTTAGCATATCATTTTTCTTTTAAAAAGCTGACAAAGGTTCTGCAGTTGTGATCTAAACCATGAAGATCATGTTAATGAAGGAAGTAGACAATAAACAAATCACATCTACTACAAGGAACTAGATAGTGATCCGATGGCACAATACACCAAAGAACTATGGAACATTATTAAATCACTTCCTAAGCATGTTCAAGACAGAATAACTGACCTTATCACTGGTTAACCTAAAGTAAGTACACTCTATATGCTGCCCAAGACCCATAAGCCTGGGAATTCAGTGAGACCAGTAATATCTGGCAATGGTATCCTGTCAAATGAGATCTCAGGATGTAGAGAAACTGTCTTAAAACCAAGTCTTATAGAAATAGGCAGCTACCGTATATTCAAAGTACAGCATACTTCTTGTATAAACTTTCTGCTATTAGATATTTACCTCCTAATACCATCATAGCCACTATAGATGAGAACTACAGCAACCCTAATATCCCACATACTGATGGAATTTCAACCTATCTTAAATACCAACAAGAGAAAGGACAGTACCATGATGTCCACCCAAATTTCATTGCCAGACTAACTGAATTCATTCTGACCCACAACAAATTCAGTTTCAGTAGCAAGCATTATGTTTAACTACGGGAACAGCAATGGGCACCAGGATGGCCTTCCAATATGCAAACCTTTTCATTGCCAGTTTGGAAGAAGATTTCCTGAAACAATGTAAAATCAAACCACTTTCATGCTTTAGATATACTGATGATATATTTATAATTTTGACAGAAGGTACTCACACACTTAAGGAGATTCATGAGGAACTTAACTTTCTCTACCCATGAATTAAACTTTGCCTGGAGTACTCTGACTTCAGCATCAATTTTCTTGACACCACAGTTACCATCAAAGATGAAACCTTACAGACCTGTATCTACAAGAAACCAACTGACAGACAGATACCTACACAAAAACAACATTCACCCTAGGCACACCAAAAAACTGTAATGTACAGCCAAGTGCTTTGATACCACTGAATCTGATCAAGTGAGAAGGACAGAGATGAACACATTGTCTCATTGGAAAAAAAATGCTGAACAGGGACAATCCTCTAGAGAAATTGAATGAGCTATGGAATATGCCACACTTATACTAAGAGAACAATTGCTATAATACAAAGAAAAGACCACTACCAACAGAACATCATTGGTTGTTACATACAACACAGATCTGAAGCCCCTATGTAAAATTATTAAAAACCTGGGGCCTGATTCCAAGATGGCTATGCTGGCATAAGGCGGGATACGCCAATCCCCATGGCTCATCCCAAGACTTACGTCATGTGATACGCCCATTGCTATTCCATGAGGGCACTTACGCCATTGTGTCTACGGGCTGCGACAATTGCAAGATACAAACACACATATGCTGCAGCCTGCAATGACTGGTGCAACTACAGTTACGACAGAAACTTAGTTCAATTCCAGAAGGCTCGCTGTTGCAACCCGCAATTGCGATTCCAGGACACACAGTGGTGTAGGTGACATCTGACAGCTCAGAGCTGTTATAACTGGCATAAAATGGCTGGCACTATCAGATGCAGCCTCACAGCACCATGGCAATGGTGCCATGCTATCCCCTGGCCCCCCAATAGCACAACCCCACCCCCAAACCCCTGACCATGAGGGACCCCAAGTGTTTCTTGTCAGTTACACTTCCCAGATGCCTGTGCCATCTGTCCTTGCGCCCCCATGCCCCTGATGTGTTCTGTGGTGGTCCAGGGTTGGGGGGCTTGGGGGGGCCTCCTGACGCTCGCTGCGAGATGCAACCTGCGGCATTGATATACCATTCATGGGCTACTGCCACATGCATAACATATATAGCAAATCACAATTGCTGCGACCCTGTCACTTCTGGAATGTGGCTTAGGGTCTATGGTGTAGAGGCAACTGGTGTAACTTGCAACTACATGTGAGTTACGCTGGCCGTTCTTGGAATTGGACCCCTGGAACCAATATTCAGTGAGCATGACACCTTAAAATGTCTTTTTCATGAACCACCTTTACTGTCTTTCAAACTACTACTAACTTATCCAACCTGGTTGTCAGGTGTAAACTTGTACTTGACCAAAACAACAGAACACTAGAATGCACTAAACCTAGCAATATTCCTAAAAAACATGCAAGTACATTTCCACTTCAGACTTTATCAATGCCACCCAAAACAAGCACTTCAAGATACAGGGGAGCTATACATATGGATCCCAGAATGTTGTCTATTACAATAAGTGCAAAAAATGTCCACATACAAGTTATGAGGGGGAAACAATAAAATCCCTTAAAACTTGACTGAACTCACACAGGCGCACCATAAAGAACAAAAAGACTGAAACACCAGTGACACAGCATTTCTCTTAATCTGATCACTCCATCTCTGACCTCTCTATCCTGGTTCTCAACTGTCACTTCAGAAATATGCAAGAAAGGCAAGCTTAGGAGCACAGACGTATTTATCTTCTGGATACTAAAAATGATAGGCTGAATATAGACCTCAGCTTCATGACTTGTTGCAGCTTTTAACTGACTACTGCCTTTTCTTGGTTCAGGTGCATGTACATTTCCTGTGCATACATTTATATACATTATCTCTTACATTTGATGTATATTTAGTGTGCCATATACTGTACATTATACAATGGCAAGAAAGAATCTTGGACTGTGATTGGTCATTTTGGGGCTAGACCCATGGCGTTATCCCAGCATAACGCCACGGGTCTAGTCTCAGCACTGTGAACCAATGTAGATGAGCTTATGGATCATGAGCATCTCTTTTTTTGCATCTCCTGTTAAGAAACAAATATATTTTTTCACACTAATAAAAACATTCTTTAAAATAATTTTGTATTTTATATATAACAACAAGCCATTGTATAATAGGAATAATGCACTCCAGGGTGTGTGTCGTGCTGGGATAATGCCACACCTGGGGCATTGGATGCACTCGGCCTACGGCCTTATGCCCAACCACCCCAGGCATGGTGTTATCCCAGCACGACACACACCCTGTCATGCATTATTCCTTTAGTAACATGGTTTTATTTACATGTTTGATCATACAGTACTTTTTGTCTACTGTATTCTTGTGGGTATGTGTGTTTATGTAGAATAGATATATAAATACTTGCTTTTTGTTCTGCTTCTCACACACACACACACACACACACACACACACACACACTCTCTCTCTCTCTCTCTCTCTCTCTCTCTTACACACACACACACACTCTTTCTCACACACACACACACTCTCTCTCTCTCTCTCTCACATACACACACACACATATACATACACACAGTCTATTTTTAGGGAGCCTCTTGGAATATAAGCATCTATCAATTAATAGGCTTCCTGCTTTCTATCATGGGATAGGGGTCTGCATCGTCAGTCTAATTTACAACCACCTTGTATTTCAAAGATGACCTTTTTTGTCTCTGTAGACATCACATTTTTAATTGCTTTCTAGGTATGCTACTTCCTTATCAACAGAACTGTCACACCCATGTGTGAAGTTTATGTATCAGTTGATTGCTGTAGTCAAAGTATTAAAGCTTGTTTTCTGCATAATTTACTGCAGCTGAAGAAGAGCTCTTTATGGATTGAAAGCATGTGTTCTGTAAATTTCTTGTTGGTCCAATAATTACAGGGACACTGGTTTACCGGGATTGAGAAAAGGCATATTCCATTTTGCACATTGTAAAAAAATGGTATTGTCACCGGTGTCTGCTAAGCCAAAATCTGCTTTTACCGGTGTTTGGTTTTGTGTGCTTTATTTAACAATTTTTAACTCTGCTAATGTGCATTTTAGCAATTTTGATTTCCACTATTACACATCCTTCCATCCTTGTACAAATTTACAGTTATTTTAGGTACAAGATGTGATGGCAGCAGCAACACTACAGTCCTCAGCCCTAAGGTGTAATGGAAGCAGCACTTTGGCCCCATCCCTCAGGTACGATGACAGCACCAACAGAGCTATGACCCCCCATCCCTCTGGTGTGATGGCAGCAGCAAAAGCACTACAACCTCCCTCCCTCAGGTGTGACAAAAGCAGCAGCACTGTGGCCCCCATCCCTTAGGTGTGATGGCAGCAGTACTACATTCACCATTCCTCAGGTGTGATGGCAGTATCAGCACTATGGCCCCCATCCCTCAGGTGGGAAGGCAGCAGTACTACATTCCCCATCCACCAGTGGTGATGGCAGAAGCACTATAGCCCTCACCCCTTCGGAGTGATGGCAGTAGCAACAATGCAGTCCACATCCCTCTGGGGTGATGGCAGTAGTGACAGCACTATGATCCCCTTTCTTCAGCACCCACACCCAACATGCACAAGTTACAAATGACTTGATCTCTTTGCTTGTTAGAACTCAGATGTGAATTAATTTGAACCATCACCGCTAAGGTGGACTACCTTTGTTTTTTCCTATCTATAATTTAACTGCCTGAATTGGATTTCTGCCTGTGATACTGCTGATCAGGGTTAGGGAACAGACTTAGGTGTTGTAGGGCCAGCTGGTGGGTGAAGGCTTGAGTGTTCAACGACAACTCACCCTCTCCTGGGAGAGAGGGTGGGTTCATGGCTCTGCATTTGCTGGCCCCTGGTGGAGACCAGAGGCATGACAACATGTCAGCCCTCACTGCAGGAGGGAGCGTGACGGATGTCAGCTTGTGCCTTGACATCGTGTGGCCTGTCATGCTCCCAAGGAAATGGGAAAACACCCACTGACCCAACCAAAGGACAGCTGTTGGTCCTTCTCTAAGCCAGAATCCCGAAAACATGTGTCCGTTCTGACCCTGACTATGCCCAGGATACACTGGAAGCTCTTTAGGGCAATTCTCCTCCCCTGGTAGCCTCCCACAGGGGTAGGGGCCCACTCAATGAAGGGTTACTTTGGGTTACCTGGTAGCACAGCAGTAAGAGGCAGTGGATGGTGGTCGGCACTCAGCAGTGATGGTAGGGGGCCTTGGCAGGCCTGAAGATGTGAATGGCCAGGGGGGAAAAAACTGCTTGAATTTGCTTCTTTGAAATAAAGTGTCTTCACCTAAAAAATACACAAGTGATTAGTGGAGGACGTTCAAATGGATTTATGCATCTACCAGACATGTGGATGCTTTTTTTCCCCTTGGTGTCCATGAAAAGGATGTCTCCCAGTTTTCATGTCTTTGTTCAGATGTGAATTGAGCACTACTCTGCACACTAGCATCATACAGCCCCTGGGGTCTTGCCTTCTGTACATCAGTGACTGTGCTTTCAAGATCCACTGGCCAAACATAAGTACACTTAAATACTTAACATTTGCTTTTTGTTGAAGCAGTCTATCAGAAAACCTTTTGTTGTCACAGAGACTGAAACAGCAGGTGGGAGAAAAGGTGCAAATGATCCAATTCACCTGTGAAGTCTTTTCTTAATAGTAAAGCAGTTTCTTCTTTGTGAACATACTTTCATTCAGACTAGTTTTCATTCAAACAACTGAGGACTGTGGATGGCCCTACTGGTTATAAACTTGAATAAGCTAGTTGGTAACAGTGATCCTGCATTTAGCAATCTACAACCTAAATGCTTATATGCAAAGAATACAATAAACACCTGACTAAAATCTAAAAACAAACTTATAAAACACATAAAATGTATCTGAACATTTATCTTTACCTATACAAAATCATTTCAGCCCACGTAAAACTCAGGTAAAGTACATGGTACCCTGACTACTATTCTGTGATATTGTAAACATATACTGGTAATTTTTTTAAATATTCTTTGTAAAGCAGGTAAGGCCCACTAGGCAGGACTGTCTGTTTTCAGGAGTGACCTAAAAGCACTGGGGCCGTTAAGTGACTTGCCTGGAGTCACACAGTATGCAAGTGGAGGTTGTGGGAATCAAACCCAAGTCTGCTGGATGTACCCAGTTCATTCACTGCTTGTTACTCTAACCACTAGGCATGGGTGGTTAAACTGAATGGCTGATTACAACAAAGCAGTGCGGATGATTTCCCTACTGACTCTATATGCAGCAAAGCAGAAAGAATGCAAAGCGCAGCAGCATTCGTTTTAAGATGCTGAAATCTGGGTCGGCCTGCTGGCGCTGCAGTAGCACTATTGCTTGCAATGCCAGGGACCCAGGGTCAGACGCGAACTCTGGTTGCTGGAGGTCTGGCCAGGGGAGTAGGATCAAGCACCTGGGGGACTGCTCTCCTCCTCCTCCTCCGGGGAGGGTGGGCTGCAGGTCCTGCTGCTTTACCACCACCTGTGTGACCACGGGTGGTGGTGCAATGGTGCTGCAGAGTGATCAGTAGGGGAGGACCCTAGCCAGAGTCTGAAGCAGTGGCATGTCTCTATGTGACCTCCTTGGATCTCCCGTAGTGCCAGTGCCCTCAGAGACAGAGACCAGAAAACCATGAACAATCACCCCACATTGGCCACTGGCAGAAGGGACCCAGGTGCCCCAGACTTCATAACCAGGCTCCATGAAGGACCCACTGAGCTGCCCGACATACACTAAGGGAGTGTGAAAGGGTCCTGGGGTCTCCTCCCTTTCCACCTGGCGGGGGTACAACCCAGGCAGGATAGGGCAGGACCACAGGAGCTCCTGAGTATTACCTGGGGGTGAAGCTAAGGGATACCCAGCCTGAAAAGTGGAGACTGATACTGTGAGAAGGGGACATAGAAAGAGAAAATAAAAAAAAAAATTAAAAAATGCTGAAATCTTAGAGATTCTGTGCAGTGACATGCAATTCCCATGAGGCACCGGTACAAGAATTTAAAATCCACAAACCAAGCAGGATTCCGTGATTGTTACCAGTGTTACCAGTAAAAATGGAAAACCAGGGACCCTGCCAATAAAAGGTATCAAATCACCCACTTCTGATCTTCTAAATATAACACAATAAATCCCAAGTACTGAGTTTAAATAATCTTAATGTATTAGAATATAAATATCAACAACTATATAAAATCATTACAGATTCAGTACAAGACACTGTTTCATTGGAAATAAATTGTTAGTTAAAAAAACAAAAACAAATTGTAACCAGAAAAATGAAAACTTCAATGAAATGCAGACTTTTTACAATAACAATAAAATGCTGGCCTGCTCATGCAGGGGTAGCGCTACTGCTTGCGGCACTGACAACACATGTTTGAAAATGAGTACAGTGTGTCACTGGGTTAGTTGGAGGGAGGTAGGATGAGCATCCCACTATCCTCCTCTGAGGGGGGGCTGTGGCTCCCCGGCATGCCAGTGACACCCAGTGGAGGTTGGTTTTGCAACAGCTGGTGCCACTCTTCAGTGGTGGAGGTGACAGCAGACATCTGTAGGTCTGGTGCAGGAACTTATGGTAAAACCCCTTGGGCTGGAAGCACCATGATGCCCCCAGACCTCCACTGGAAAGATGCCCCAGGCAATAGTCTCTGTTGGGGCCTCTGAGTAATCTTCCTTTCTACCCCAATGGCACCCCCACTGCAGGTGGCAAGCTGCAGACCTCCCCAGTCCAGCAAACCTGTGGGGGATGCTGGGTGTGAGATCCAGGTGCTGAGTGGGGATAAATCCCCCATCTGTTCCAGGAGATAAAACAAGAGTTAAAAAATTAACAATGTAGTAACACTGGAAATTCTGACTCCACTGTCTGACTCCAAAAAACTTCCACTCAACCTGTGGTGGCAGTAGGCGTGATGGTGCAGGTGTGGTGACTGGGGGTGCTGCTTGCCCAAGCAGTTTATCAAGCAGGCCAGTTATTTCAATTTGGCAAACCTTAATGGCCTGCATGTCAAAATGAAAGACTTTGATATCTTTCTCAATGTTCTTTAACCACCGTTCCAGGCTTCTGCTTGCATGCTGGCTGAAAGGCACAGTAGCTGACCCTCGGGCTTCCGTGTAGCTGCTGTCTGCTGCTTATCCTCCTCCACAGTCCTGGCCTTGGATGCTTTCTGAATTGCCTCCAGCCTCCTGGATACCTA
Source organism: Neoceratodus forsteri (assembly GCA_016271365.2). Lineage (NCBI taxonomy): Eukaryota > Metazoa > Chordata > Ceratodontiformes > Ceratodontidae > Neoceratodus > Neoceratodus forsteri. The sequence continues at coordinate 1,545,434,775 of CM057455.1, read as the reverse complement.
GGTACTCAGCTCAGTTGGGAACTGTGGTGTGCCTTCTGTCATTGCAAGCAAAGGAAAAAAAAAGGATATTGTAAAGTCCATACATTGGAAGCATTATACTTACCTTCAGACAGGTCAGCATCTCTTATGTTTTGCCCCCTCTCTTGGCCATGAGATGCAGCATAAGATATTTACTTTACTATTGCATTTACAATAATACTGATGATAACAAGTAGCTAGAACTACTGGGCTTGGAAAGGTATTACTTAAAAGGGGGTCCGTTTCATCCTCGGCTTCAAATGTTCATGGGTGGTCAGCAAATAAATTTTCAATGTCATACAGTAAATTTGTAGGAGTCTGTGACTTTTTTTGTATTACATAACCAGAACCTCTTTCTGAAAATGATGTAGGCCAAAACCTATCAATATACATGCTCATTGTTGAAACACTACTTTTATTGTTTTTGCATCTGCTTGACAATCCTCAAAAATCCTTTTTAGGGACTTTAGTAGGGGTTTAATACAAGCCATGGGAATAACACAGATGCTGTCACGCAAACTGATGCAATGCAAGAAAGAAACAAACATGATTCATGAATTAGGACATTGCACAACAGTTCACAACTTGCATTAGTACTGTAGTAGAAATGAGAATGCTCCTTTCCTCTCTTGTTTCTTATTCTCCTCCTCTGGCCTTTCTAGGCACTTTCACTTGTCTTGCATAATGAGGGGAAAAAAATCAAACAATACACACATTTAATTTAATTCACTTTTTTAAGTATGGCATTAGGTCCAGCAGAATAATCAAAATGTCTCTTTCAATCACAGCTGAAATTATATTAATGATCATCAGGTATTAGTGCATGAAAGATAGTGTGATACCAGGTGCTGGTTGTCCCTTCTGCACTGTTGCACCACCATCACCTGCTGTCTCCTAAATCCCAGGAGTGACTCCTTTTACCTCAGCCTCTACTCTTTGACGAACAGCTGCTGACACAAAAGAATAAAATTCAGTCAGTAAGATAAATTATTATAATAGTACACCAAAAGACATAGAGAAACACATTTTCCATACCTCACCTGAAAAATCTTATAGATGGAAAATTTCTGCTGATGTGACTGCACTCAAACTATGTCAGCATTGACTCTTCAAATATCTTCCTTAAAATGAGAAGGTTCAAGACAGGTGTGTAGTTAAACAGGATGTCAAAGTACGTCAGGAGGCAGTATAGCGCAGTGGTTTAAGGCTCTGAGCTGCAAATCTGGTGACATCCAGCAGACCAGACCTGGGTTTGAATCCCACAGCTTCCACTTGCAGACTGTGTGACCCTGAGCAAGTCACTTAACTTCCCTGTGCTCCCAGCTCGCACCTGTAAACAAGCTTTCAGCTTAGTGTGCTAATCCACCCAAAAAAAAAAACATACTGTAGGTTGCTTTTTCATGAGGTGCTTCATCATCACCTTCAACAGTGCCATGAGGAAAACATCCTTCTACAGGGAAAACCTGAAAATTTCCATAACAACCAGACACAAGTCATCTTGGCAGTCCACCTGTACCCTGGTAGGCTATTGGTTCAGTGCACAGAAATTGTGTCTCAGTCCCAAAACCAATTCAAGAACGTCCTCAGTGGGCATCAGCATAACACAACTTGTGCCCGTGATCCTGGCTTCTTACAGTCCTCACCTCCTGGCAGCAACAAACAGTCAACACAGAAACTGGACAACAGGGAAAGGCCAAAGTCAATGCAACTGATCTGAGGAACAGAAGAGGTGGGGTTATCCTTGACTCCATAGCACATGATGCTAATGACCTAGTATAACCTCCTTCTACAACTTGAATCTCCTACTCTCACAGAAACAGAACAAATATAAAGCAATCAATGTAACCCACCACCCAAAAGACAACCTACCCACCTGTCAGCCAAATATTAAACAGTTGCAGTAGCTCAGAAACTCTACCAACCCACCACTCTACCACACACAACCACACATCACTCCCACACTAAAAAAATACTGCATACTACAAATACACCCACTCATTACATGTATACACAACAAAATTAGGTGGGTTTGGGAATGAGCCTGGGCCACTGGGGGTCAGCAGGGGGGAGAGAGGATTGAGCACTGGAGGACTGCTCTCCTCTCTTGGGGGGAAGGCACATGCTGTCCTGTTTGCTGATTGTCCTCTGGTGGTGACCAGAGGGCAATATTGGTTGGGAGGTGCACTCCAACGTGATTATGTCAGTGGGGAGAAAAACAGGAGGAAATGAACCTGGCAGGGCTCCATGATGGTCTGCCTTGCCATAGGCCAACCTCAGGGTTCTGGATTGGGTCTCTGGGGAGGGGGCACCACCTCCCTGGCCCTGCTGCGAGGGGCAATCCAAGGGGAAATACTGGGGGGTGGCTAACTGCAGTGCGGCAGGACCTGAGAGAGTGTTCCTCCTTCAGGAGGAGCCGAGGCACCTCCCAGGGCTGAGGTGAACAAAAGGCATATGGAAAAATAATCTAGCCATCAGAACTGGAAACAGCTTAATGTTCCTAAATGGCATTGGCAGTTTCCTCAGTGCACTGCAAGTGCAACAATTAAGTCATTTTCTCATAATATGAAAGTATTTCACGTGTAACATGAGTAAAAGTTAAAAAGTACAGTAACGCTCACCAACAGTCCAACAATGGTATCTACATAGCTGAGAGATGGTTACCATACTACCCAGGCTGTCAAAGATATGGGTGTCTCGCCATTGTATCATAGTATCATAGTAAAGTGTCAGCAGAAAAGGACCATCCTGGTCTATCTAGTCTACCCATTTCCCACCCTCCCCTACTTATCTTCACTTCCCAGGGATATTTTCCTCTGCCCACTAGCCAACCCCTTGTGTCTGTTCGACACCCTCTTGAATTCCTCCACTGTTTCTGCATATGCCACGTCATTAGGTAATCTGTTTCAGGGTTCCACCACCATCTCAGTGAGATAACATCTCCTTACATTGCTCTTAAATCTTTCCCCTTCCAATCTTAAATTATGACCCCTTGTTTTAACTCCTACTTTTCTTTTGAATAAGCTACCTTCATTCACTTTATTTATTCCCTTCATATATTTAAAAGTCTCTATCATATCACCACTATCTCTTCTAACCTTCAGGGGGTATAGATTTAATTCTCTCCATCTAGTCTTATATGGCTTCTCTTGAATACTTTTCACCATCTTCGTTGCCCTTCTCTGAACCCTCTCCAACCCATCTATTTCCTTTCTTAAATGAGGCCGACAGAACTGTACCTCATACTCCAGGTGCGGTCTGACCATGGTCTTACATAAAGGCATCAACACCTCCCTCTTCATACTTGTTATACCCCTTTCTATGCATGCCATCATTCTATTAGCATTACCTACTGCCTTACTACATTGGTCTCCTACCTTAAGGTTGTTTGAGATTATAATCCTCAGGTCCCTTTCCTGTTCTGTTTGCTTTATCAGTTCTTCCCCCAATGAGTACTCAACCAGCGGATTTGTATCCCCCATATGCATTACTGTGCACTTCTTAGCATTGCACTTCAGCTGCCAAATGTCTGACTACTTCTCTAAGGTGCTCAGACCTCTCTTCATGGCCTCAGATCATTTCTTCTATGCTTCAGCAGCTTTATTGTCCATGCAGGTCTCTCCTCCTCATTGCTTATCTTGCTGGCCACTGCAGCCCAAATTCTCTCTCTTGCTGAATAGTCCGGACATTACTGCCAAAAAGAACACCCACTTTCTGTGACACCTCACACACCAGGGTACTGGTCTCCTCTGTTGAGAAGGGGCAGAGACAGACCCTTTGGAGTGGTACTACAGTAGTAGTACCCTTTTGAACCATCTTTAAATAACAAATCACAAATTATTTTCTGCTGACCTCTCTATGTGTCTTACTCTCCTTCTAACTGTTACTCTCACTGTGTAAAGTTATCCATGCAATAATGTGTCAAAATTGAGTAGTACAGTTCCACCAATAAACTCTGAATTCCGCTTTTTACATTGAACATTTTTGAATAACTGAACATACTGGCACATTTAATCACATTACTAAAATGCACAGTGGAGCACAATTCTGATATGCTGATGAACCATGGAACTGTATTCCCTGGAACTAAGTGGGCAAATCCTCTATGTTTCAAATTATATTTCTGTCATTCAAGACACCTCTACGGACCCCTAAGCAGATTTGTCTTGAGCAGTGGGAAGCAATTGAGTGCATTTTAATATAAAATTCACCCACTTGATTCCATGTTCAATCTGCAACATTGAACATATTTGTCTGGAGGTTCCTTGATGCCATCCCTGATATTGGTTCAGTCCTAGAATGTTGTGTCTCCAAGTTCACACATGCCTGTGATAAATTTGCACCACTCAAAAAATGCAAGGTAAGAGGTTCTTCATCTGGATGGAGCACCCCTGATCTTCTTAACTGAATGAGAGAGTGGGACACTCAGTGTGCACAGGCTAGGGAAACAGGGTCCCCAGTCCACCTGCAAAGATACAGAGAAGACTACAAGTGTGCCAGTAATATTACAAAGGCCAGATCTGACTTCTGCAAGGACCAGCAGACCCAGAACTGGAGCAATGGTAAAATATTCTGGGACATCATTTCTGAGCTCTTTGGTAAGGGTGACGAATCTTCACCTAAAATGCTCTCAGTTGAAGGTCAAGAAGTCCTTGATCATACTGAAATTGGCAATTATTTCAATTCATCTTTCACTGACCTCAGTTCCATTATCTCCACTGTTCCTGCCTAGACCCTCTGAAGGACACCAGTGGCCAGTTGCATAAAAGTAGTTAGACTAGGTTTTAGCCTTTTTTTCTGACTTAAAATATGTACTCAGTCTTAAATTGTTTAAGTCAGTTGCATAAAAAAATGACTTGAGATTTTTTGGACTTAAGTGATTTATATATAAGCCTGCTTGGTACCAGGCTTATTTATTGGCTTTGGACTAAGTTCCCATAGAAACTAAGCTGATTGTTTTTTGAAGTTTGGGGTAGAGTGTGTGAAGATGGCAGGACACATGATTATTGTTTATGATTATTTGAATGAATCATCTCTTTGTAGAGAGAGAGTGTTTCACGACAGGTCAAACCCATTGGAAAACCTTTCCAACATAGAAGTTTTTGAGAGAATGAGGTTCAGAAAGGAACATGCATTGGAGGTTGTGGACTTGGTGAAAGAAGATATAGAACCACCTATACCCTGGAATCACAGTATACCAGCATTGCTGCAAGTATGTCTGGCTCTTAGATATTATGCTACTGGCTCTTTTCTAAATGTGGTTGGTGATTTCATAGGAATTCAGAAGTCTAGAGCTAGCAGAATTGTTAGGAAGGTGTCATTAGCACTGCAAAGAAAGATAAAACAAATATGTAAAATTATCACAAGATCCTGCCTTGGTTTGTCAGACAAAGACAACGTCTTTTGACATTGCCGGATTTCCTAACGTGATTGGAGCAGTAGATGGCACTCATATTAGAATTCAACCACCTGTGGTTCAAGAGAGTATATATGTGAACAGAACAGGATACCACTCTGTGAATGTTCAAGTGGTTTGTGATGCAGATTTGATGTTCACCAACATTGTTGCGAAGTGGCCTGGTAGCATGCATGATTCGCGCATACGCCAAAACAGTGACATTTGGGAAAGGTTTGAGAGATGACATGTTAAGGGATTTCTGCTTGGAGACAGTGGCTATCCATTGAAATAATGGCTTCTTACACCATATTTAAATCCAAGACAGCTGAAGCCCTCCCTCCAGCTAACCACAGATTCAGCTTCTCAGGGACGGAGGTGACCCCCCCCCCACACCGCCGGGCGGACGGTCACGAGGCCCAGGTAGCTGAAGCCATCCCTCCAGCTAACCACAGATTTGGCTTTTCAGGGACGGATGTGCCCCCCCCCCAACATTGTCAGGCAGACAGTCGCAAGGGCCAGTCATCTGAAGCCCTCCCTCCAACTTACCAAAGGTATGCATTTTGGATGGCGGAACTCCAACGCCATGCTGCTTCAGCTGCCAAGCTGCTGCACTGAACTCCAGAGGACACCTGGCATTTTGGCGCCTTTTTTCAATTCAAATCTGGGACTTATTTATTGTCAGTGTAGGAGTGGAGATAGTGTCCTGCTTTTAAAATCTGTGTGGCCATTTGTGGGTTTTTTGTTCCTCCTGTAAGGTACCTTAAGGAGATTAAGACTCGGGAACCAGCAATTAATTCAAAAGTGTACTGCATCTAAGAAATGTGTGGCCATTTCTGGGGGTTTCAGCTTCTCCTGTAGGGAGCCTTAAGGGATTAAGTCTTGGGAATTAGGTAATAATCTGTACGCCTGTATGGCTCCGGCATTCTGGCACCATTTTTAAATTCAACTAGGTCCTGCAATTACTGATTTGTGTGGATGTACAGTTTATTCATCAAGGTCCCTTAAAGGGGTAAAAGACAGGGAAACCTGCAACTTAAAATTATAGGAATTAGCAAACTAAAGCAGCAATTTAAAAAAATTTAGTGGAACCAGCAACCTAAGAATAAGTAAAGCCAGCAGCTTTATTGCTTATCCCTGCAGACTCTCTAATTTAAAGCGGGCACTCCAATGCTGCTACCAAGTTCCACATTAATGCCACAGGTTAGAGGAATTAATTTAATGAAACATAAGCCACTGCATTTAACTCCAGTGTCTCGCTTCCAGAATTTGCCACAGTTATCTTGAACCAGCAGCCCTCCTCTTTTTTGTAGACCCTCTCCACTCTTACGGCAAGCAAAGGGCCCTTATCTGATATAACTCACTCCTCTCCTCTCCTCTCCTCTCCTCTCAAAAGATTTGGCTTCTCAGGGAAGGAGGCATCCACTCCCACACCGCCTGGCGGACGGTCGCAAGGGCAAGGCAGCTGAAGCTTTCCCTCCAGCTAACCACAGGTATGCATTTTGGATGGCAGAATGCCAATGCCATGCTGCTTCAGCCACCAAGCTGCTGCACTGAACTCCAGAGGAGCTCTGACGCCCCCGCCACCACCCTTGGTGGGCTCCGCCTCATATAGCATAATCCTGTGAGCACCTGAGACTATCAGCTCACTTTCCCATTTGCAACTCATCAGTTGCTACCGCCAGAGGCCACCCTCACAGGGCTGCCTGATTTGCTGTCTACTACCTACTGCAAGGCACTTTCCAGCCTAGATCTCGGGATAACTGAGGTGGGGTGCTGCTTATGCTGCACATCCCAGATTACAGCCAGTTTGCAGTTGTAAGAGCTAGGGACAATGGTTCCCCTGGTTCACCATGATATGCACACCAGGATTGCACTTCAATCTTGACTACTACCAGCAGTGTGAGGAATGATCCACACCCACTCAAGTGTCCCAGCTCAAAGCACCTAGGGCAATACCGCCACCACTCCAAAGGTGCCCTCTACTGGAGGACAGGAACAACTGGAAGTTGTCAACTCACAAGCAATTGCCTCCATCATGGGGCAGAAGGCTCGGAGCTGAAAGCTTCAACCTGAAGCAGCTTGGCCACAACACTGGAAACTACAGGGCCTGTGGCACTACCCAAGCCTTGCCCCACACAGTGTCCATGGAATGGTTCTCTTGTACACTATGGCACTAGCATGGGTAGATGCAACAATGTGCAGCAGCTTCGACCCGAACCTGCAAAGGGGAACCCCGGGCCACCTCCTCCCTCACCTGACAATATGCCCTGCAATTACTGCTCCAGATGCCCTGATCTTGATGCATGGCCTACACGTGTAGGGAGCCTGTTACCCACATCCTAGCCAGATTGACCAAAAAGCGAACAACACTGTCTCCCCAATTCCAGCAGGGGGTCCTCCACCTCATTGTGCTCACCCTATTAATGAGCTCAGGTGATTTCCAACCCAATCCTGGGCATAACTTTGTTAACTCGACTCTGGGGTCCCCCAGGGACCCCCCATGGCACCTTGCCAGAGGACTGAGAGTTGCTCATATGAATGTCTGTAGTTTGCGACCCAAGATGCATGAGGTCCAGTCCTGGGTGGAGATGTATAGGTCAGATGTGCTTGCCATCTCTGAATTCTGGCTGAAGCCTCACATCCTCCCTCATGAAGTGGAGCTAGCCAATTACCACACCTTCCAAAAGGAGAGAGAGGTTAAAAAAGGAGGGGGTGTCCTAATTTATGTGAGCTCCTCTCTGGAGACCTCCCCATCCCCTATCGACCTGCCAAGCTCCTCAGGGATCAAATCCCTCTTCATCAAAATCATACTGGGCCAGGCAAAACACCTAACCATAGGCTGCATTTATAATCCCCCCACTGGTGGCAGTACTGCCCTTCACAACTTAGCATGCTTCCTTGCAGGGTCTTCACCCAAAGAGCTGCTGGTCTTAGGGGATTACAACCTGAGGTGGGATCCTGCCACCGAGCAAGCCCACAGGGCCTCGCTCCTTGATGCTAACCTGAAACAAGTCATAACAGAGTTCACCAGGCAAAATCTAAAGACTGGGAACAACTCCACCCTTGACTGGATCCTAGTCTCTAACCCAGCCAACATCCAAGTGGCTGGCATGATGTCTGATGCCCTGAGTGACCACTCCCCCACTTTCTGCATCTGGAAAAACAGGCTGCCCAGGATTCCCCGAGGCTCATAGTAGCCAGGGACTTCTCTGGCTTCTCCACTGAGGCCTTCGAGAGCTCACTGAGAAACACCAACTGGGCTACACTGTGTCTACTAGACAGTATAGATGAAGCTACTCAGCACTTCCAGCATACTTTCTCTGCAGTAGCCAGTCTCCATGCCCAGGTAAGGAAAATACACGCAAAAGATCAATGCCATAGATGGATATCATGTGAGCTGAAATCCCCAATGATAAGCAGAGACAAGGCCTGGAAAAAGGCCAGATGCTCCACTAGTCCAGCTGACCTAGTTGACTACAGGTCCCTGTGGAACAAGTGCAAGAAAGTCTCAAAATCTGCTAAATGGGCCTATATCAAAGCCCTTCAGCGGGATACCTTGTCTGACCCTAAGTCCTTCTGGACCAGTATCAACTCCCTGTTAAAAGGCACAAACAAACCACAGCAGGGCAATATAACCTGCAATGGGTTAACCTTAACTGGCGGAGGAGAGGCTGCCATGACCTTCAACAGCTTTTTCATGGACCTGGGCACTTTCAGAAACAACCGCCTACACAGTCACCAGGGTCCCCTGGTCACTTAAATGCAGGTCCCTCTGACTCCTCCCACTTCCACTTAAGGACTGTGTGCATCAAAGAATTGCTACCCCTCCTGCAATCCTTAACACCCATGGGATCACCAGGACCTGATAGATTAGACCCTCGGCTGCTCAAGGCTGCTGCCCCCTCCACAGCCTTACCTGTCACCATACTAATAAACAGATCCCTGCAGAAGGGAGTAGTCCCCAAAATGTGCAAACAGGCCCACATAGTCCCAATCCATAAGGGTGGATCCCTAGATCCAATTGGCCACTACAGACCCATCTCTATCCTTTGCCACCTGGCAAAGATCCAGGAGCGGCTCGTATATGGCCAACTGAGGGACCACATGGAAGGCAATCAGCTTCTGACCTCATCACAGCATGGTTTCCTGACAAAAGCATGGGACTGACACTGCCCTCATCAGGTTCACCTGTGACATCCTAGCTGCCTTGGACATGGGCACCCCCATGAGTGCAGTCTTTATAGACCTGACCAAGGCTTTTGACCTGGTAGACCACCCACTCTTACTAACCAAGTTGAGCACATTTGTACTGGAGCAACACTCTCTGAATTGGTTCCATAACTACCTGACTGACCACTCCCAGCAGGTCAAGTGGAGAGGTGCAACCTCAGACTTGGTAGCTTTAAATGAAGGGGTGCCTCAAGGCTCCATCCTGGGCCCTCTCTTGTTATCCTTGTTCATCAACGACCTCTGCCATCACAGTGGGAGTAGCTCCATGGTGCAGTACACTGATGATGCAGTAGTCTACACAACTTCGCCACACCTGGACGATCTAGGACCCCTGCTCCAGTTTGACTTCACCCAGGCTGAAGTGTGGCTGGTCGAGAATCACCTGGTCCTTAACCCAAACAAGACCAAAGCACCCCTGTTTGGTCCTAAATCTCTGGGTCCCTCCTAGGCACATCTTCTACCATTGGTCACCATATCGGGCTCTACAATCGAAGTGGTCCAATCCTTCAGATACCTGGGTCTTACACTAGACCAGGGACTCACACTAAAGCCTCATGTAGATCTGGTGACAAAAATCATCCACCAAAAACTTGGGCTGCTCTACCGTCTAAGTGCCAATATGACACCCGAGACAGGACTGGTAATCGCTCATAGTGTCCCCCTACCAATTCTTACCTATGCGGCCCCAACCCTACTCGGCATCGCAAAACTCAACTATGGCAGACTACAGACATTGTACCACAAAGTCGAATAATTCACCACAAAAGCCCATCCTAGGACCTACCACTGTGAAGCCCTTGCCACGCTCAAATGGCCCTGAACCTTAGGCTTCAGTACCCCCTGTTAAGCTGGACATATAAGCTCCTCTCTGTTGATCCTCCCGCAGGGCTAATCAGGCTACTTGCCCCAAAGTGGCCCAGCAGGCCCCTCCGCACTTTGGGCAAAACACTGCTTGAACTACCCAGGTCCAGATCCGTAGCCGGCAGTATATCCTTTGCCCACATAGCTTTTACACTGTGGAACAAGCTCCCATGTCAGCTCCAAGAAGCCCCCTTCCTAATGATTTTTCAGATGGGACTATGCACTCACCTGCTGAATCTCAGCTCCTGCATCTGTCCTGAAGGCTAGCTAAATCATGTCCCCTGTAGTCTGGCCATGGAAAGTCTAATTGCCCTAATTGGCATCTAGCTGCTACTCTTGATCTTGTGTACTTGCCCTGTAAATAGTTGCTCTCTTCTATGAAAACCAGTCATTGCCAATGTAACCCTGTAACCTTTCGAACTATACAGTATTGCTTGTATATTTTATTGTAGTACCTTCCCCAAGTCTAACTGCTGCCACTGTTGTTGTGCTGTATGTCATTGCCCTCTCCAATGATTATTGTACAATGTCATTGTACTACTTTACGCAATGTACTACTCTGTAATTTTTGATTGTACTTGCTCAGCTCTATGTAACTAACTCTGGGTCGCCCCTGAAAAAGGGACCTTCGGGACCCAGTGGGCTTACCGAGTTAACAAAATGTAATAAATAAATAAATAAATCTACAGCTCAAGAGCATTACAATACATCTCAGATGAAGACAAGGAACACTATTTATAGATGCATATGGGTATGGAAGCAAAGGTTCCATTGCCTGCATGGTGAAATACGAATGTCCCCTGAACATGTAAGTACCATTGTTTGTGCTACAGCTGTACTGCACAACATTGCAAGGTAATCAAAAATGGATAGGTTTAGAATTAGGCAATAAACAATGAATTGATGTGGGGATAGCCAAATTTACCCACTGGTGGTGTGGTCTGCTCACAAGGTGCATTTGAGTGAGAAAACCACACCAGAAGTGCATAAATTCTGGCATCACCCATACCCTTGAGTGAAATATTGTGATTGTTAAATGTTCTACTTAATTCTTTGTGTTTAAAAATACATAAAAATATAGTTTGTGTAGCATACTAATTTTTTTTTTTTTTTAATGATCTGTTTACCTCACCCTATGAGCACACTGTCATCCTCTCCTTCGGACGGCCAGTCCTGCTGTTGCCTTCCACTGATCCGCTGTCCAGCTGCTCCATGCCCCACTGCCCCAGAAGTATCCCTTCGCTGGGAGGTGTCTCCCCTTACCTGCTGGGGCTTCAGAAGGGGGGACCAGAGTGCACGTAGCACTGTTTTACATCTTTATGGAGCAGCAGAAATGCAACCAGGAGGGATCACAGCAGAGAGGCATGGGGAGGTCGGGCCATCATCATCCAGATGTCATGCGTGCCTTTTTCACATTTTTCTTTGTTCCCCCTTCACCATGCCTCCCTTTATAGTGCCCTCAGTCTCCATGGGGGGCCACTACAGAGTGAGGCTATCCACCTGACCCACCCCAGGGGAGGAGAGCAGTCCTCCGGATGCTCAATCATCTCCTTCTTCTGCCTGCCCCTGGTGCCCCGAGACCATTCCCGAACCCAGGTAGCTGGCATGGCTCAAGGTAAGGCATCCAGTGCCTCAGCCCTCTGCGCCACGGGGCCAGCCTAAGTGATTTTAATGCAATGTATTCTTTTCACACCAAAGAAGATAGTCCACTTACCATTCTTATTCATTTACCTACTATACTTTGTCTGTTACTTTTCCCTTGACATCAATCAATCAATCAATCAATTAATCAAACTTTATTTAACCAGGCATTACACCATTGAGCAAGCTTATTTTTCTGGTGGTCCTGGACATAAAAAATGAATCACAGGCAGGTACAAGACAGGAAAATAAACATTATACATATGAGGAACTAATACAGGCCTATACAGCAAAGGATAACATAGTTAAGAGCTAGTCATAGCACAATAAACAAACAAGCATAGTAAATCTAAGGTTAGGACGGTTCGATTCCAGGCACTTGCTCGGATATGTAGCCCGCTGGTTATTCTAATATGAGACTTATGGTAAGGAGGGGTAGGGAGGGTGGAGGTATAGAAGACAAGGGGTAGGTAGGGTAATGTTGGCCGGAGAGGTTGGGAAAGAGGTTGCTAAAAATGCTGGAGCCCCACTAATAGGGAAGGTGGGAGCTACATGTTACTTGAGTGTCATGGTATTCTTTGGGGTTTCCTTCAGGTACTCTGTAATCAGTGCTTTGAATGTGAAGGGACCGGGGAGGGTTGAGAGCTTTAGTGATCTTTGCATAGTATTCCAAATGGAAAGAAGGAAGAAACTAATTGAAGCCAAGCCATGAGATGATCTTACTCTAGGTATATGAAAGCAGATTAAGGAAATGTGTCTCAAGCCGTATGACCCCTTGACACGCTCAAATAAGCTTGAGATGTATGCTGGTAGCTTATCAGACAAAGTCCTATATATCCAAAGGAAGGCATTTCTTTTCCTCCTTGTAGAAAGCAAATTCCAGATTAAGAATGAACCTCAAGACCTGGTAATACAAAGTGTCAAGTTTACAGAGCACTGAAGAAGGGCAGTTGCTGTAAAGGAAGCCAGCGTAGTCAGCATATCCAGTAAAGGCAGGAATGTAGATTGCACTAGTCTCTTTCTGGCTTCCTTGGTAAGTAGATGTTTAATCCAGTAGAATATACCTAAGCGTCATCTTAATTTTTTCGAGAGCCCATTTAGGTGGCATAGGAAGTTAAGCTTATTGTCCAGCCAGAATCCCAGGTATTTAAAGGTATCAACAGTTTTCAGGGGTTCACTTAATAAAGTTAGAATCTTAAGGCTGCATGTTGGTCCAGTGGTGGCGTTCAGTGACAGGTTCATGGTTTTGGTCTTTTTGGTATTAAACAGCAGCTTATGCTTCATACGATTAAATTGGAAAGAGATAAAATCTCACTGTAAATCCTCATGGGCCATGCCCAGAGAAGAGTTAGCAGTGTAGAGGACTGTGCCATCTGTAAATAAGTGCACATTAGCTGTGTGAAGCCTTGAGGGACACCTCATGGTAGTGTTTTTAGTGAGGACAGTTCTCCCAGAGCTTTGACTCATTGTAGTCTGTTAGTAAGGTAGCTGCCGAACCATTTAATGGCAGAACTATCGAGACCGATGTTACTCAATGCATGAAGCATAATGTTGTGATCAACAGTATCGAATGCCTTACTAAGGTCAAGAAAGAGTGCAAACACATGCTTCTTAGAGTCCAAGGCAATTTGTCAGTCAGTGGTTACTTTAGCAAGGGCAGACACTGTGCTATGTTTGGCTCTGAAGCCCGACTGAGCGGCGTTTAGCAGTTTCTGTAAATCCAGGTGCTCCCAGATTTGGGTGTTGATGATTTTTTACAATAATTTCAAAAGGGAGGATAGTATATAAATAGGCTGATAGTTATTCAGGTCACTAGGATCCCTGACTTGAACAAGGGGATGATGTGAGCAGTTTTCCATGGCAAGGGTAACCCACCTTGAGTTGGGGAGATGTTGAATAAATGGACAATGGGGGCGGTCAGATAATAATGGCCTAATTTTAGGAAGAAGGGTTCGATGAGGTCAGCACCAGCACCCTTTTTAGTATCTAATGACAGTAGGAGGTTCTCCACTTGCTTGAAGGATACAGAGCAGAAGCTGAAAGGGGAGGAGTAACTCTAGCTGGTGTCGATGTTGGGACTTGTGGCATCAGTGTCATCCTCATGTAGGCTGATCTTACTGATTGGAGAGGTGTCAAATGCCAGCCCCACAGTGGCAAAATGATCATTGAGTTGTTCAAGTATATCCACTCTATCCGTGAAAGTGGTGTCCCCGGACACTATTTTGGCTGGAAGGGAGGCATCGGTGGTATGACCCTCAACTTCTTTGAGGATACTCCAGAATTTGGCGTCATTGTTTTTGTTGTCTTCCAGGGCTGATTGGAAGTATCTACCTTTTTCAGTTCTAATTAGTTTGGTGCAGGCATTTCCAGATACACGAAAAGCAACCCAATCAGCATCAGAGTGTGTCTTCCTAGCTCTTTTCCACCAAAAGTGACATAGCGTGCCCCTAGGAATTGACAGCAACACTCATTAATTTGTATGTGGGCTCATATTTTATTTATTAGGCCTGAACTGTGCCACATTACATTGCTTTTCGGCACTCCTTATTTTTTTTTGAATGAGGCCTCTCTGTGGCCTTGTACTTGTTCTAAGTGTCTGACTAACTGCTCACTAGGATGAACTCACACAGGCATACTATTACAGCAAGGAAGACTGAAAAACCAGTGGGGCATCACTTCTCCCAGCCTGACCACTCAGTCTCAGATATGTCAGTAATGGTCTTAAAAGGAAATCTCAAAAACACACAACAGAGACAAGCTTTTGAGATTAAACTTATTTTACATCTCAATATGGTAGCAGATGGGATGAACTTGGATATTGGCTTTATGGGACACTACAGAAATTAACATCCACAGACCTTTCTTCTTCAAGCTGACATATTATAGGACTTCAGCGTGTGTGAGATGTGGATGCGGTGTGTATGTATGTGTATGGGTATGTGCTGTGAGGTATGTGATATAATAGATGTGGGCTTGCTGTCACATTGAGGTAAGTCTCTATTTAGCTATATGGAGGTATAATGTGTTACTATTTTCATTTCACACACAACAAATTTCTCCTTACTTTTTATCTTTGCCTGTGTGGGGGATTGATTCCATTGCACCATATTCAGTTTACCCAGCCTGCTAGTGTACATACAGGAGTGTTATCTTATACTGTTATATATAATTTTGTAACTCTGTACATATTGGGATGTGTGATCTCATTTGCTTGGGGGTCCTGCACATATCTTTTACATTAGGCTAATATTGTAGTAATTTACTCAGAAGTTCATTACAAGTTGTATTCCTTTGGGGAACAATTACAGTGACTGAAGTTAATATAGGTTCACTAGGAGAGAGATTGAGAGTGTGTATGTGTGTGTGTGTGTGTGTGTGTGTGTGTCTGTGGGGAGAGAGAGAGAGAGAGAGAGAAAGGAGGGGGGAGAGAGAGAGAGACAACATCTCGTTTAAGCTATGTATCCCCCCACCCACATTATTGTGATGTGGGGTGGGTTAGGTTGTACTGTTTGTATGAGCAGGAGGAGATAAATTACTTTTTATCTCTTTTCAGATTCCCTAGACACTTGTGGTACATGTAGTTGCTACATTCTCAGAATATATTGACATCAGTACATATCAGGATGCATGGTCTGAATTCCTTGAGGTTCCTCTACTAGAGTTTTTTGTTTAACACTAATATTATCAATTTATATTTATATTATCATTTATATAGTCCTGAGGTTTTTGTAATTTCTTGGGCCTTTTATTTAGCTTGAGAATACAGCTGGGTGACATGTCTAGCTAGGTTTTACACATCACACAGTGTGCACTGATGTTTTTTAGACAACTTTACTGGTATTCTTGTCTTTAATGCATACATTGTAATTTCATGAGCCCTATAACTATCTTAGTTTGTCTTTAAGCTGGGTGGGGGTTGCCTTTCAGTAATCACATCCTTATACTGACTGTGACACTCATGGCTTGATTTGGGAGTTATCTGCTTCAGCAGTGTTATCTTATGTCAATTAAATTTATGTGCAGTAGGATTCTTTATGTTTGTTGCACCAAGCACATCTTAACCCAAGGTTCATTCCGACTGAGGGCAGTATTGTACTGTTTAACTTCTCTGACATCATCTTCTGTTTTTTTTTTTTTTTAAATGAGTATTTTAAACCAATGGGGATTTTTTTCTGTTTTTCTCTGCATTATCTAGCTGTTATAAGTATTGTATTTTCTAAACAACTGCCATGAGCTTCTGAAGAAGGACTGGTTGGTCCGAAAGCTAGAGCACTTTGTTCTTGTTGTTACATCTATGTTGGTCCATTAAAAGGTATCAAATCATTTGCTTCTGGATCTATAACTGCTCACAGGCACCAGGACCGCTGGACTCCTCCATTATGGCCATATGTAAGCAATAATAACAACTGACAGTGTGTGTGGTATTGGGCTATACTGGACCTCCTGGGGCATGGTGAAGCCCAACATTGCAGGCGGATGGCCTTATAGCCAAATGGATGGTCCGGTGTACCCCCTACCACCCACCCTGTTGGGTATTATTGCACTTTGAAAATTGGACATTGTATTATGTATGTTTGAAAAATATATTTTATGTTTAAGTGTGAAAACTCTCAGTTGTTTGAATTGTTTTGTGATAAAATAGTTCCTCCACCTGTATTAAAATGCTGTGTTTTGTTTTGTTCTTTTTGACCCAGTGGTTTTTGTCTTACTTTTGAGCTTGCTGTCATGGTTACCTCATTCACCTCCACCCCATACACACTCTTTCTGAGGGCTTAAGTTAAAATACTTCTGTTGCACTTTTTTGTTATATTAATTAATTCCATGTTCTACCATCTCACAGTACCCTCCCGGTCGGTTGTTGATAGCACCCACCCTCCCCCAATACACTCATTAATGCTCTGGGCAGCTATCGGTTGACATGCCTTATCAGAAGGCTAAGGTAAGAATGCTACACAGATGATCCAGCCCAGCAAATTAGTATCTTCAGACCTGTTCATATTTTTCGCAGGGTCTAACAGTAGCCATACAGAGAGAGCAGTCTGAAAAACAGCATATACCCACCCCCCCAACTGACTTTAGTGATCCATAGTTTGAACTGGATTAGTCTTGTGGGCACATTTATGTCTATGAGTGGCTATTTACTCTTAACTGTACATATTAGGTCCCTAATATGTTGTGGTTAACACCAACATTTAATGTTGTACTGAATGTTAATGAAATGTACATGTCAGGCTTGTGCATTACCTGGTCACCGACCTTGACTTCCGTGTGGCAAGTTTCTACGTTGTCACCACATCTTCCATATTTGGACAGCATGTACTGTTGTCTTTTATCTGTAAGTTAGTGACATTTCATATTAAGTGTCTATGGTTACTCATATTTCACCACTCTGTTTGGCAATAATTTAATGAATATTCACCTGTGACCAATCCCCCACATACTTGAATTCTTTTGCTCATAATTCCTTCACTTCACTGTCCCCATTTCCACTGTCTAATGATTTTTATTATACTATCCTCTGTTGTTCCTTATTTAGCCTCCCAATCTGGGTCCCAGGAGGTTCACCTTATGTCACTCTACCTGGCAATGTTCCTGTGATGCAGATTGCCTCGTGTTTGCTTCTGTGGTGCATGCAGACTCCTCCTTCCCACACTGACCTAGTTCTCAGCGCATGGAGTTTTCTTTGTGTGCTGGCGTATGCTACCTGGAAGAGAAGAGGGAGAGATCAAAGCCACTGGGTGCATAAACTTTGTTTTACCCCTATATTCCTCCCTCCCTTAAACATGAAGTTAGGCAAGCTCACAAATTGTTTTAGTGATTAGTTTACATCAAAATATCCCTGAACTCATTATTACCTAGGCATCAAGTTTGTGTCAGGTAAACAATTGATATTTTGGGCTTCATACAAAGCCATTTGAAGTAGTGAGTTGAACACTCCCCCCACTGCATGACCCATGTTCATCTCTCGCCCCCACCTATCTAACCCACCAACCCACTGTCTACAATCCAGTATTACTCCTTTGCCCCGATCCCATTTCTCTATATCCATTTTTTCAAATCACCCACCTGGCACTATCTCTGTTGATGACCCACCCCACACAGAAACTCTAGCTCCCCTACTCTCAAGTCTCAATAATACAAAGAGAGTCCTTATCTGACAATCAGTCCCAAAGTTTTCCATCAGTGCTCATATTGCTGTTGTGTGGGTGGTGTGCTTGCATATAAGTCTCGGTGGGCAGTAAGTCTGAACAAATTAGTTGGGTGCTTTCCACATCTTGGCCATTGCTTATTTGCTGGGTCGACCTGTTTGAGTGATGGGGGGCACGGAGGGATGTGTGTGATACAGCTGCATTGAGAAACAGAAGCACTTGCAAAATATGTGTTTCTATAAAAATAATAATAATGTGGTTTTACCAGTATTGAAAGTTAAATAACTGAATAACAATGCAATTAATGTGTTATAAAGCTAAAAAAATACAGCTTCATAAAATGTTATTGTTCTTATCAGTGTAATATGATATGGGTCCCTAAATGTGTTGAACACAGAAAAGTGAAGAGCTGTTTCTGCATGGCTTTTCATTTTAATAAATGCTATTTACAAACTTAGGTTCAGAAGTGTGTATGACTACAAATAATGATTTTTATATAAATATTGAACATTTCTATAGAAAACCAATCATGTTGCTATTTGTCTATTGACCATTTTCTATAAATAATCAGTAGTATCTACTTGCGTTTTGATTACTGAACAGTATTAAGAAAATTCCAGATCCAGATGAAACATTAGTTGACTATTCACAGTCTGCACCAGAAGTAACTGCTCCTGAAATGGTGGAATCAGCAGCCACTTGCACTGTTGTGACAAACAATGTGTTTGCAATGGTATATTCTGATGTTCTTTGTGTGTGCTGATTGTTCACGCTTATTCTGTCATTATATATTTGTGTATAATGAAGCAATATGCCATGTGTTATTCACATAGAATAATGCATGCTTAACTGCATTTTTTTGGGTACATAACTACTGGTGTTCACTTTTTCTCACAGGGAAGCGTGGGTATAATTTGTCATTATCACCAGCTAGTTATAATGGTAAACACACAATTGGTATCCCTCAAACCATGCATGCACCAGCAGTGGTCTTCTTTCACACCTCAGTGTCCCTTCGAGCAATTCATTTGGTCACAGCCTTCACTGCCACTCGTAGCCGGCATTAAGTTGCTTTTTTTACTTAAAAAGAAAAGACAGTTATTTTTCTCCATTGATGAACCCTTAAAAAAAAAAGGAAAGAAAACCAGGAAATGAGTGGAGCACTGTAACTCAGCAGATCGCAGATCACTCAAAATTCTGACTAGGGCTTCATCTCAGAATTGTAAGAGAATTAAGGGGAGAACTGGTGACACCACTGATTACCCTTTTTAACAAATCATGGGAGGATGGTGTGGTACCTGAGGACTGGAGGAGGGAGGATGTGGTTCTCCTTCACAAAAGTGGGAGCAAGACAGAGGCAGGAAACTACAGACCCATCAGTTTGACCTCTGTGGTAGGGAAAGTGATGGAATCACTTCTGAAGGAAAAAATTGTTGAGTACCTAGAGGCCAGTGGGGCACAGGACCCAAAGCAACATGGGTTCACAGCAGGAAGGTCATGTCAGATGGAGCTAATCAATTTCTTTGACTGGGTGACCAAAGTAGTAGACCAGGGAGGGGCTGTGGACATGGCTAAGCTAGACTTTAGAAAGGCATTTGACACAGTCCCACACAAAAGATTAATAAAAAAATTAACCAGACTGGGAGTGGATCTCAGGGTGGTAGTATGGGTAAAACATGTCTGGACAACAGGACACATAAGGTAATAGCAAACGGAGTCCACTCTGAAAAAAGGGGGGTTACTAGTGGGGTACCGCAATGTTCAGTACTGGGTCCAGTCCTTTTTAATGTCATTATACATGGCATTGCAGAGGGACTGGAAGGAAAAGTATGTCTCTTTGTAGATGACACAAAGATCTGCAAAAGGGGTGATACACAAGGAGGTATGGAAAGGATGAGAAGGGACTTAGCAAGGTTGGAGGAATGGTCAGAAGTATGGCAGCTTGGATTCAGTGCAAAGAAGTGCAAGATAATGCACCTGGGAAACAAAAACCCAAGGGAATAGTACTGATTGGGGGGGGTAGTAATGACAACAGTATAGCCTAGAGGTTAGAGGAATGAGGTGTGAACAAGCTTGATACAACCAGCAGACCAGACCTGAGTTTGATTCTCACAACCTCCACTTGCATACTGTGTGACTCTGAGCAAGTCACTTAACCACCCTGTCAAAGGGTCTCCAAGGATCCCATCTTTCATCTAATGGATGTTGTTGTAGTAGCCAGAACCCCCCCCCCTTTTTTCCTTCATGTGTCTAACCCTTGTATTTTTCTTTGTGTTGTTCTGCATAGACTGGCCACCTATGCTATATTCGTTGTTTGAGTCTAGTTTTGTCTTTTGTCACCCCCCATTTCTGGCTATCCTCAAGAAAATCTGTTAGGTCATTTCATTGAGGGTAGAGTTTAAATGGATATGGCCCCTTTAAATGGCCATAATGTTAAAAACATCTGCAACGTCCTTTATTTTGCTCAAAATAGACCCCAACAACACTTTTATCCTCCAGAGCAGCTTTCCCTGGAGTTTTTGCATGAAAGAATCTGGTATTTAGTTTCTTCGCTTTTGCGCGATGTCTTTTACGAGCTGCACGAACTTGCGCACTGTCGTGCAGCTCGAAAACGCCGTGAACAGTAAACAAAGTCATTTTGTGCGTTCCTAAGCAAGAGTAGGAATGCGGTTGCCTTTTCCATAGCGCTAAAGCATTATATTTATTTAGAAACAATAAAAGAATGAGCTTTATGTAGAAACAGTCAAAAGGCTGTAGGTCAATATGAAACACTGAGTGTTTTGTTTATTCTACTTGCTGATAAAAATATTAAAGTCCTGTGCTAGTTAGCCTTTTCTTTACACTAAAAGAACGATATAGAGCTAAACCAGATAGAAAGTGTAAGTAGGTGTGTGCAGAGAAATTGTTAATATGCCACATTACCTGGTTGGCATTGTAAGTCCTTTTGTATGCCTTTTTTCTTAGGAGCCAGCCGGCCATTGTGTTGCTATTTTTATACATAAAGGGGAGGGACTTACTCAGAAAACATACCAAAAGAAGGCTTAAAGCCTTAAATTTAATATTAATATGCTCACACCTCCTATAGGAGTTTAAAATACATCAGAATGGAAATTCATTATGTTTAAAATTTATAAATAAGTTGTTTAAAAGAGGAATCTTTTAGTTCATTTGATTGATGGGTAATTCACCCAATGAGAGCTCAGTATCGGGTATATAATTTCAGCAATAGCAAGTAAAGAGTCAGTAGCAGTCGGGATGGTGACGTGTATACATCCAGAACTAGTGCTCTAGTTTAATGTGGATACTACTACTCATGGTTGAAGCCTTCATGTTTGTATTCTTTTATTTTGTTCTTTATTGTCTGCCGGAATAAGTCCGCCTTTAATTTTCGCTTGATATATTATGTTTGGAACTTGTTGAATAAAACTGCCTGAAGTTCATCCTGAAGAATACAGACTGTGTCAGAGTCCTTCTGTAACCCACCTAGTGTCCTCTTACACACCCAGTGCTCCCAGGTTGCCCCTGAAAACAGGCACTTGTGCCTAGTGGGCCTTACCCAGTTACCAAAAGACTACAAAAAAAAAAAATGGAAAGGGACCTGGGGGTAATCATATCAGATTATCTTAAGGTTGGCAAGCAATGTGAGAAGGCAGGAGGGAGGACTGGTGGATACTGGGATGTATAGGTACAGGCATCACCAGCAGAAAACAGGAAGTTGTTATCCCTCTGTACAGACAGTTGGTGAGATCCCATCTGAAGTATTATGTTTCTATGTTTCTATGTAGTGCATGGTTGCCTGAACACTGATTTGTTTATTTTATTTTCTATAACTACTGAGGCAAAAAAGCACATGCCAGCAATTATAGCAAATAAAATATGAGTTGGTGTGTGTAAAACTTTGATTTGAAACTTTGTAATTGTCTCTGTGGATATGGCTGAAATGGTTACAACCCCACTTCCACCCCTTCGCTCACTGTCCAACTTCCCACCACCACACACATAGATAGACTGGGCTTCATATTGTTATAATAAAAAGAGAGAACTGGCACATGAGTATTTGTTTTTTTTTATTATTAGTGATGTCTGTTACAGTGCAACCCCGATGAATTGGTTTAGTCAGCGTGATCAGGACATCAACTTCTGAGTGTCTGAGAATGGCTCTGTAATCATTCGAATAAGAGTCATTACTAATTTATTTTTTTCAATTTCTGCGCCCCTCTCCCACACCCACAATTTTACATTGATCATGGCATGTGACAGTGCTTTCTTTGATAGATTTGTTATTTTATGTACAATTGGGTATTCTGAATTATACAATAATGTGTGGCAATCCTGTAACCTCATTGGTCAAAACATGCCACATGACTGTGGGTAAATTCTGCATTACCCACGGCTGAGGAACTGGATTTATAAAAAACATGATAAAACACATTTTACATGTATTTTACACATGTCCATTGTATAATCACAATAAGGTACTCAACAGTGTGAGTTATTAAAGAAATAATGCCCGACAGGGTGGGTGTTATGCAGGGATAACATTCCGCCTCAGGTGGTTGGGCCCAAGGCCACTGGCTGAGGGTGTCCAACACCTGAGAAGGGATGTTGTCCTAGCATAACATCCACCCTGGAGGGTATTATTCCTATTATACAATGGCTTGTTGTTTTATATAAAATAAAAAAAAATTTTTAAAGATTGTTTTTGTTAGTGTGTAAACGTATTAGTAGTTACCTTTTGATGGTAAGAGTAAAGAGCTGAGATAGAAATGTATGTATTTTTGAATGTTATAGAAGCCAGAAGGGGAAGGAAGCATATTCAATTCAATGCTTTACAGTAACTGGTAATTACTGTTTTTCTTTTAGACTTGGATTGTGGGCTTTGGTGACACTGTACTTTCTTTGTTGTCTTTACTTAGAATTGTTTTTGGGCTGTTGAGGATTTAAAACGTAGTGGTGGTATATTCTTTGCTGTCTTTGGTTGCTGCAAATTTTTGCCCCCCCTTCCCCCAACTCTTGATTATATGCCCTGTTAAATCTGATTGACAGGAGCTAAACACTGGTATAGTAAGGGTGTGGAGTAGGAGGGCATACCAGGAAAGGAACAGCAGCAAGTGAAGAGGTGACTGCTCTCTCAGTGGAAGGGAAGTAAATGCAAATCTAGGAGCTTTCATTATTACTTCTTCGCATTGATATTGCATTGGGGAAAGGAGGAGTAGGAGTTTGAAGAAGGTTGTGCAATGGCTACTTAAAGTCTGTTTTTGAGTGTGGATAGGAAGGATAGGAATATAAAAAGCAGTTGCTCAATATATCTAAATGTGTGCAACAAAGGAGGTAAGGGAAATAAAGAAAATGTTTTGCACTGATAGAGGAGGGAGAGGGGAGACTTGGGGGAGTGTTTGGTATCCTGCATCTGGAAGGGTGGGGGTCACTGGTGGGCAACGACAGCAATGGGTAGGGTGGTAGGCTGCAACAACTGCAGTGCACCAATCTTTCTAAAAATTGTCTGGAGTGTGGGAGGATGTTTAGTGTGCAACCACATAGAAAAACTTAGAAAGGAGATTGAGGGTCTGCAGAAGGAACTAAGACAGGCAAGGCAGATTGGGGGTGGGTTTAGCCCAATACTGGAGGGAGGAAAAAGGGAGATGAGGGAGGGCGATTTAAGCCAACAGTGGTGAGGAGAGGGTCAGAAGAAGAGAAGCAGAGACAAAGGGACCCAGGCGAGGAAGAACAATTGCCAGGGAAACCAGGTCAGGAGACAAAACACAAATGGAAGGAGGAGATAGGGACTTGTGAGGGGAGGCAAAGAAGTGGCAAAAGTCATGGAGTGGAAAGGAGAGAACAGGTTACTATGAAGACAGAGGGAGCGGGCATTTGTGAAGGACCTTCAGAAAATAGTTGTGCACTGCTAGAGAGGAAGAAGGTGGAGGAGGGAAATGATGAAATTAGAGGAGTAATTGATAAATGCCTGGACCAAACTGGAGCGGGGGGAAGTTCTGTTGGGAGAATTGCAACAGGGGTTAAAGGGGGAAATAATGTGCAGGAGGAAGAAGAGGAGCTGGAAATGAGAGAGGGAGATGAATGGAAGCAAGCAGGGAGTAAGAGGGTGGAATCTTAGTGCTGGGGACTCAATACTAAGAGGAGTTAGGTGGGTAGCAAGGGGGAGAGGCATAGTAGCATTTGGGTGGAGGCCATGCCAGAAATGACAGCAGAAAAGGTGGGACAGTCTGTTCTGAAATATACTAGAAGGGGTAGGGACAAGCCTCATTTAATTATACATCTTGGGACAAATGACCTGGCTGACAAGACAGTAGATACAGTCCAGAGGAGGTTTGAGGAACTAGCACAATTATGTGAGGGGGTGGGAAGATCAGTAACTTTTTCAGAGATACTTCCGGTGCCAAAGGCAAGCACCACAAGAAAGCTGAGAATAGAGGAATTTAATGGATGGCTAAGAACCTGGTGTTGTGCTAAAGGGTATAAGCTGTTGGGGGGTGGGGAGGGACCTGGGAGGACAGTAGTCTCTATGCCAAGGACAGACTACACTTGAGTGAGGAGGGAAAGAAAGTGTTGAAACAGAGGATGGAGGACTACATAGAGGAAGTTGGGAATTTAAACTAGGAGTGGGGGGTGGCAGTTGGGGAAGAGATATGCAGAGACCACAGGTTGGGAAACCATATAAGCTTAACCCCCATAACAGTGACAAAGGACAAATGGCAAGTACTGTTGGTGATGCTAGGAAAGGAGGGCAGGATGGGGGAGGAAAAGGGTGGAAGGTGGTTACCCTTAATGCTAGGAGCCTTGGGAGGAAAACTGCAGAGTTACAGGTTCTCATGGCAGAGGGAGAGGTGGACATTGCAGCCATCACGGAGACATGGGCCAACCAATACAATGACTGGGACCTGTCTGTACCAGGGTACAGATTATTTCGTAGGGAAAGAGTGATTGGGAAAGGAGGGGGGTGGCACTATATGTGAAGGAAGGACTGAAGTGTGTAAGGGAGGAAGGGGAGGAGGGTAGTACAGAGTCACTTTGGATGCAAATCCAGGATTCCAAGAATAGGATTCTTAGAATGGGATTGGTGTACAGGCCACCATCTCAGACGGAGGAGTTAGACAGAGAACTAGCGGGAAACATCAGGAGGACCTGCGAGAAGGGTAGTGTGGTGATTGTGGGGGACTTCAACATGCCAGAAGTGGACTGGAGCACCCCAACAACCAGGAACAGAAGGGAGAAGGTACTGCTAGATGCCTTCCAGAACAGCTTCCTACTGCAAATGGTCAATGAACCAACCAGGTTAGGGAATACCCTTGACCTTGTGCTGGCAAATGGGGACTTTGAGAGAGAACTTACAGTGGAGGAACCGCTGTCAGGGAGTGACCACCACTCAGTATGGCTCACATTGGATATGGGCAAGGAAGGAGTGGAATCTGGCACAATAGTGCTGGACTTCAGGAGGGCTGACTTTGGGAGGATGCGGGAAGTGGTTAAAGGGTACCTGGCCAGAATTCAATCTAGTATGGACCCTAACCAGAGGTGGGAGCTCATAAAGCTGGGGATAGTGGAGGGAACCAAAACCTGCTGCAAAGCCCAGAACAAGAAGGCTAGGGCTAAGAAACCGATCTGGTTGAGCAAGGAGATCATGGAAAAGGTAAGGAGGAAAAGAGCTGCCTTTAGGAAGTACAAGAAAACGGGAGGGGGGAGGACAGGGAGGAGCATTGACAGAATCAAGGAGGTGACAAGGGCAGTAAGGGGAGCCAAAGCATCTAATGAACTAGGCTGGCACAAGGCATTAAGAAGGGAGAAGGACTTTTTAAGTACATCAGGGAGAAAGGAGCTGTAGGGACCACATAGTAAGGATTAGGAAGGAGGGGGTTGGTGGAAGCAGGTGGATAAGGCGGAAGCACTAAATGAGTACTTCTGCTCAGTATTTACTAAAGAGAAGAGGGGGTGACACCCAAGGTGGGAGAAATGGCAGAAGCAGGGTGGGAAGTGGTGACAGATGGGAAACTCATGGAAAGCAGAGTTTGAGAGGTTTGAAGGCACTGAGGGTGGACAAGGCGCCAGGCCCAGATGGCATCCACCCAGGGGTACTGAAGGAGCTGGCAGAGGTCCTTGCAGGACCTTTGGCAGACCTATTTAATGCCTCACTACATCTGGGTGTGTACTCAGGACTGGAGGATGGCTCATGTGGTGCCCCTCCACAAGAGTGGCCCCAAGGATGAACCGGAAACTACAGACCAGTGAGCCTCACATCCATCATGGGTAAGCTAATGGAGACTATCCTGAAGGAGAGGCTGGTGATCCTCCTAGAGGCCAAAGGACTACAGGACAGCAGACAGCATGGCTTCATATGTGGCAGATCCTGCCAAACCAACCTGGTCGAGTTCTATGACTGGATAACTAGGCAACCGGACAGGGGCCATGCAGTGGATGTCCTGTATCTGGACTTCAGTAAGGCATTCGACTCAGTGCCACATGGAAGGCTGGGAAGGACGTTAGTAGGCACAGGGGCTGGTGCAAAGCTGGTGAGATGGGTAGGAAAGTGGCTGCAGGGAAAGCAACAGAGGTGGTGGTGGGTGGGGAGCTCTCACACCAAGGGGCAGTGACGAGCGGTGTTCCACAGGGCTCGTGTTGGGACCAGTGTTGTTTGGGATATTCATTGCAGACATATCATGGGACATCAAGAGCAAGATCAGTCTGTTTGCTGATGATACCAAGGTAGGCCGTGATGGATGACCTAGGGGATGGCAGGGGTTGCAGGATGATCTGGCAAAGCTTGAAACCTGGTCAGACACCTGGCAACTGGGCTTTAATGTCAAAAAGTGCAAGGTGCTGCATTTTGGGATGAAGAACCCAAGGAGGAGTTACCAGCTAGGGGGAGTGCAGCTAGCCCAGACAGAGGAGGAGAAGGATCTGGGTGTGCTCATTACAGGGTCAATGAACAACTCGGCACAATGTAGGAAGGCAGCTGCAAAGGCCAACCAAATGCTGGGTTGTATTGCAAGGGGTATATCCTCAAGGAGGGAAGAGGTGATTCTGCCACTGTATAGGTCATTAGTTAGACCACACCTGGAATACTGCATGCAGTACTGGTGTCTGTATCTGAAGAGGGACATTAAGTTACTGGAGGGGGTGCAGCGCAGAGTGACAAAGATGATCAAGGGGCTGGGGGACTTATCATATGAGAGAAGGTTGAAGGAGTTGAACATGTACTCACTGGAGGAGAGGAGAGACAGGGGTGACATGATTGAAACCTTTAAATACATGAAAGGAATAAACAAGACAGGTACAGAGGGGCTGTTCAAAGTAAAAGAGGGAAGGGACACCAGGGGCCATGATATGAGACTGGAGCGAGGATGGTTCAGGAGGAAGATGAGGAGACACTTTTTTACAGAGAGGGTGGTGGCTGGGTGGAATGCGTTACCTGCTGAAGTAGTATGCAGTAGAACAGTGGACTGCTTCAAACAAGGATGGGACAGGACAAGAGGGAGGGTTAATAAAGGGGAAGGGTGGAAGGGAGGAGCAGCTGCAGAATAAGGGCTGCTAGCTGCACATTCGAGTAGACTTGATAGACCTCTAGGCCTTTATCTGCTGGCAAATTTCGTATGTTCGTATATTTTTGTTTCTTAAGTGAAGATGCAAACAATGCAAATGAAGAAAAAGCTATAGCTTCAAACAATCAGCAGGAATGTTATGCTAGGATAACATCCCTGCTGTGATGACCAACTGACCAATCGGAAGCCAGGATTCCTTGTTGCCATTGTATAATGGGAATTTACCCACTTCTTGTGTGATTAAGTCACTCGGCTGTACCTTGTGACACACCTCACAATGCGTGGGTAAACCCCCAATAACCCACACCCTGTTGTGCTTTATTGCTTAAGTCAACCTTAATAATCCAAATAGATGTGTTATTTCTTAATTTACAATTAAAAAAATGACAATCTTATTGAAATAAAAAGCCATGAGTGCTGTATCTAACACTCTATAATGTTTTATCTTTTAACTTAAAAACAAACGATAGTATGGTACTTTGAGCACAAAAGTTGTGCAGCATAAAAATATCTGCAAAACGAGAAGTGTTTCATTTCTAGATTCCTTTTAGATTTTCTATAAGCAGCAAAAAATGGCAGAACATTACATTTTTACTCTCTTTTTTGACTAACAAATGCCCCCTTTAAAAGCAAAAACATAATTGCATAAATGGAATATGCAATGGAAAACTTGTGTAATAAATGATTTATCTGCACTCGAGCAGTTTGACCTGAGACACCTGACTCATGGTTTATGCCACTCATGAGGTTACCTGAGGTCAAACTGCTCTTGTGCACATAAATCATTTATTACACTACCTTCCATTGCATATCCTATATATACAGTATTTACTGGTGACCATGAATATCAACTGGATTACTGTACCCATGACATCCCATATCAGTTAGTATTCCAGTTGATATGCTTCAATATAATATCAGCCTGAAAATTGGTTGATATCACTTTCAATATCAACCTGAAATCCAGTTGATATTGCTGTCAATAGAGAAACAACAGGATGTGAACCTCTCCATGCCACACCCACAGTTTTTGACCCTCCTGCTTGGGACACTGGGCACCCTGGTTCACCCGTGACTCTTTTTGATTAACTGACTTAAAAATAAAACTGCTAAAAAAAAAAGGTGTATTTTTATTTCAGACTACACTAAAACCAGTTCATATTCCTATTCACCAGCAATTATAAAAAATGAAAGATAGGCGAGTGTGTGTTCATGGATTTTTTTAACACACCCTTGGTGTGTGATGACCACATAAACCTCTCAATGTTTTTAGGTCATCACACACCTCGGGTGTGTGAAAAAATCCATAGCACACACTTACCTATCCATTATTCTCTACATAATATTTTATTTAATATTCCATTTCTTCCAGGGTCCCTAGTCAGCAACCATCCCCAGACACTCATCCAGCCCAGTACCCTGACATCAAGCAACAACCCCTCTTCCCCCACAGATTACCCCCCTCCACCAAGATGGGGTGGCGAGGAGCCCCCCAGCTGATACTGACAAATGGGGAGGCAGTGAGGGAGGTAAGGGTGGAGGACCTACTAGCTGGTAGTGACCGCCAAACAATGTGGTTCACCCTCATATTAGGCAGGAAAATTGGCAGTATGGGCACTAAAGTGGTGAACTTTAGGAGGGTGGACTTTGGGAGGATGGGTGAAATATTGCAAGAGAGACTCCATGATATTAGGCTGAGGATGGATGCAGAGCAAAAGTGAGTCAGACCGTATTTGGAGGACTGTGTACAGTACTGGAGGCCATATCGGAAGAAACATATAAAATTACTGAAAGGTAGGCAAAGGCGGTCAACAAAAATGTTAAAGGGGATGGAAGGAAAGGACTTTGAAGTCAGGCTGCAGGAGCTAAATATGTATACACTGGAGGATAGGAGGGATGGGGGGATATGATTGAAACATTCAAATACTTGAAGGGGATTAATAAAACTAGCAATAAGTGGGTATTTAAGTGGAGGAAAGATAGGGAGACATGGGGCATGGACTAAGGTTGGAGGAGGAAAATTTTAAGAGGGAGATGAGGAGGCACTACTTCACTAAGAGGGTGGTTTCTAACTGGAATGTGCTACTAGAGGGGGTGGTAACATGTAAGATCATCAGAAGCTTTAAGAAGGAGTGAGACAAAGCAAGAGGAAGGGTTCGGAAGGCAGGGGCAGGGGCAGGGGCAGTGGAAGGTATGGGAGGAACAGTTGGGGAGGAGACTTGGACAGCTGCAGTCTAGGCTGTTAGCTGCATACTCAGGCTGACTTAGATAGACTGATTGGTCTGTTCTGCTGGCAGATTCATATGTTCATAACTCAACTCACTTCTACCAGGATACAGTTCAGGGAGCACTATTCAGCATCAGGGCCAGCCGACCGGTGACTGTATCATCCTGCATGACCAGGATCCTTTGCTAATTTTTCTCCCTCATGTGAATGGAGCATGCAGCGACACCAGTGGAGAGAGCGTGCATGCATCCACACGTGCTCCTCCCAGTGCTTGAGCCATCTCAGTCCCTTCTTACAGCTAAGGGCCAGAAGTGCGCCAACCACTGGAATCCTCCCTCCCAGAGAGGGAAAGCAGTCCCTACCATAACTTTACAGTTCACACTGTCAGTCTATGCTGTACTGTGTAGTATGACCCTCTACCTTCTTGGTATCAAACAATTCCATCCTTAAATAGTGAATCCATAACTTTTCCTTCCATGTATGGCAAATTAACAGGTTAAAAAAAGGGTACCTGAAACTATCAGTTGTATATCTTCACCTTGATGTTAGATTGAATCTGGAATATCAATCTGTGTGAAGCTTTCTGAAAATAAAAATTTAACAAAGTATAATAAATGTTTGTCCTAGTAATAATAGTTGCAATCATTTGTAATTACTTTATATTTACCGACTCTAACACAGAGAATAATCGATGTCCCAGCAGTAACAAGCCGGTTACCACATTGAATGGTTGCCATGGCACCATCATTACACTCAAGAGCAAAGCTCGAGATGTTAAGTCAGCATGACAACCACGAAATGCGGTATTCCAGCCTATTAGTGATGGGTCAACATAAATTATTTTTTTTAATATTGTATTTTGGCTGGAAGACCAGATAGTTTTCATTAGAAATAAATGAACAACATTTCTTTACATAGGACTGGTGCTGTAATGTTTACAGATTGGGATTTATTTGAATGTCAGCCTGTGCACGATTATAGTTCTAAACTGTTGTGCTGCACTTGCTATGTATCTAGTGCAGCATAATACCTTGAACGGATGATCACAGTGCAGCATAACAGCGTACAGAAACGCTTACATTTTTATAGATACCCATGTTCCAAAATATACCATGAATCTATTATTAAGATACATTATTAAAATGGTCACATAAATGATTCACTCTGACTGACTAAAAGGTTTAAGATTACTTAAGCAATAAGCCACAAGGGGGTGTGGGTTATCGGGGGATTTACCACAGCTGGACTGGTTTGCCCATGAGGTGCAGCCAAGTGGGTAAATTCTTGTCAGCTGTGGTAAATCCCTCAATAACCCACATCCTCCGAATGGCTTATTGCGATTGTACCAAGGTTAATTTTTTACTATAATAAAATACAAATATTAAAGAGGTTACTTTTTTTTTATTTTTACTGTATTTATTACTATGCTACAATGTCACAGAGGATATCCTCTTCAACAGCCGTTGATTATCAGAGGATTTACAATGGTAGTAAACTGCCAGTCGGATGATTTCATTGGCTGTTCACTTATGTCCATGGTATAATACACAGTAATCCATTCTTAATTATATTATAGATTGAGGGGAGCACTCCCAACCAATAGGAGTACTACTTTGCCCTGTGCATGAGGTACTCTTATTCTGTGAAGAGCGTCTCACAAGCAGATGCCCTGGATACGGGCACGTTCTGGGAGTTTAAAAAAAATATATATTATTAATCTCTGTCGATCAATAATATATTAATACATTCCCTGGAGCCACACATTGCTGAAAATTAGTGGTTTCATTTGCCTTCAGCTTGAGCCCGAACAGCGCAGCTTCGCCTTGCTGTTCTCACTTTGCTGAAGGAGTGTGAAACCACTCGTTTTTAGCAATGAGTGTCTCTGGGGAACATATTAACACATAAAATGGGTAGCAAATTTACAGTAATTTCAATAATTGTTTGCCTTTTTAACGCATATACCACTATACCAGCCTTTAACAGCATAACAAAGAGCAACCTTTAAATAACCCCCACCACCCTCCACGATCACATTCTTCCATACAGGGATGGGCATGGTTCTATTTGGGATATTCATTTCAGAAATTCTGCACAGGATGGAGAGCAGAGTGAGCCTGTTCATGGATGACACCAAAATGGGTTCTGTAGTGGACGAGGAGGAGGGTTGGAAGCAACAAAAGGATGACCTAACTAAACTGGAGGAGTGATCAGAGAGATGGCAGATGGGATTCAATACAAATAAGTGAAAGTCTACACATCTCATGGTAAAGAACCCAACGAGGGAGTACTGGCCTGGGGGGGGGAGTAAATCTTGGGATTTCATAGGAAGAAAATGACTTGGGAATAATGATAACGGGGAGCATGAACAATACTGCCCAATGCAGGAAGGCAGTGGCAAGGGTGAACAAGATGCTGGGGTGGATTGCACGGGGGTTCACATCCAGATGCAGGGAGGTAATATTGGCCCTCTACAGGCCACTAGTCATGCCACAATTGAATAATGTGTGCAGTTTTGGAGGCCTTGAGTCAGATGTCAAACTGCTGGAGGGAATGCAGCAGAGGGTGATGATGATGATTCAGAGACTGGAGGGAAGTGACTACGAGATTAGGCTGGGAGAATTGAATATGTACACACTTGAAGGGAGGAGGCACAGTGGGGACAAGATCTAAACCTTCAAGTACCTGAAGAGAATCATCAAGTGCATTTAAAATAAGAAATGGAAGAGATAATATACGGCATGGGCTAAGAATAGAGGGTGGGAGTGTTGATTCAGGAGATGGATGAGGAGGCATTACTTCACATAGAGAGCAGTATCTAGATGGAACACTCGACCAGTAAGGGTGGTATCAAGTGAAAATGTTGATGGCTTAAACAGGGCATGGCACAGAGAGCGAGGGTGAATAAGGGTGGGTGAGGTGATTGGCAATCAGGGGAAAACAAGGGGGTGAGTGAAGGGCAACTGCAACCTGAGGAGCTGGCTGCACAATTGAGCAGACATGATATACCAGGAGGTCAGTTTCTGCTGGCACATTCATATGCTCGAATGTTCGTACAGGATATGGGTGTATATTTTTGATTGCTTTTTTATGTTACAGTGGTCACTTGGTGATGAAACGTGGGCACTGGTCAACTAACAGTGGCCCAGTTAGATAACCAGTGGACACATTTCATCACCAGATGACCATTTTAACATAAAAAAGCAATCAAAAATATACCAGACATAGCCTGTGACATGTGGTACAAGGCCTTACCTTAGTGAATCTCTAAGAAAAATGTCAAATAATGTGCATTTTTGAGAAACTTACTGTTAATAAGGTTTGTAAAAATCTCCGATAGGCTACTTGGACCAGTGCCAACATTCGCAGGACAATCTACACTGTCTGTAAAGACAATCAGATAACAATACAACTTTTAAATCATAGGATAAATATGATACGAATTGTTTCAGCAGTAAGCCACACAAATGAATGTATTACTGTGATATCTTATTGGTCAAGATCAGCTTTCAGATTAGCCATTATTCCCTTACAACTACTCAGCTAGCAATAATATATTTAAATAAACCATAAAATTCCTCTCTCCTACTACTGACCCCCCTAGTTATGCATCCCAGCTTCTTGTTTGCCTTTGCTGCTGCTTTCTTGTACTGCGTGTAATAGGTGGGTGAAACTGGAAAGAAGAATAAAGTGTTATGAGGAGATGGTGGAAAAGCAATGTTGGTGTGTATGGCATTGTGTGGCAATGTTTGATGGGAGGAAGTAGTTCTTAGCATTACATCTAGGGTAGGAGAGGTTTTGCTTGAATGGGCATGTACAGTACAGATGGTGGTATGCAGCAATATGGAAAGGTAGTGTTTAAGTTTAGGTAAGATGTTGGTAACATTGCAGATGTAGATGTGTTGATGATGAATGAAGAACGGAGGTGTACTAATGTTGGGGATTCTGTTCTGTAATTGAATTAACATGGCTGTAATAGATTGGGTGTGGGAAGGGGGAATGGGGTGGTGGAATTATGCATGGTCTCATATATGTTGGTTCCGTATCTGTGTTTATGGTGGAAAGGGATGGTAATTCATTATTTAGTAGGAATGTATTGGTGGCACTGAGGGTTGAGGCACTGGATGCCACTCCATGCACCACACTGGTGACACGGAGGAAGGATTGAGCATCCCATGACTGCTCTTCTTCCTCTGGGGAGGGTGGGGGAATTGCATCGTGCTGCAGCAGCATCTAGCAGAGGCTGGGTGCCCGACAGTCGTGTGCACTGCAGGGGAGGGGTGCGGCAGGTGTCTGCACAGCTGTCCTGATGCCATTGCATGTCTGTTTCTTGGGAGAAAACCAGCAGAAAATTGTGGAGAGATCGCGGCGATTGATGGCCATGCCCCGAGTCCCTGGACAAGAGAGGTGCACCCATCATAACTGGTATCTATGCAACAGGTCCCCATGGGGGGGATCCTGCTTCAGTCTGGCCTGTGTGTGAGGATGTAATTTGTGCACCAGTCCTGGTCTGGGGGTGCAGGTGCAGACAGCTGGGCGATTACTGGGTCTGCTCTGCAAGGGAAGGAGAAATAAAGATAGTCGTGATAAAAAAAAAAAATAACATCCACCTCTGGTCACCAGAAACGTTGTTCGCTCCTCTCCTGCCCCCATCTACATCAGTAACATACAAACAATTGCCCCCCCCACCCATATGACGCAATCATGATAACCAATGTTGGATCTCATACTTCCCCATGTTAAACAACCCCTCAGCCATCATCTCCAATACTCCAAAAATCCACAACCCATGTCACTATAGAGTATACATCCAACAAAAAAACAGACACCTTCATGCTACCAGACATAACTACCCAGCTACACTTCACAAACAAACAAGATGTAAAACATTATATATTGCACATAACTTTTTCTCCACTCTGAACCTCGCTGTTCCCTGATTGAAGGACCACACAGAGAAAATGAACATGAATGGCTAGGCTTTGACAACAAATAACCCCACCAACACCCATCCCACAAATATACAACTCCAACATCAGAAATCAGAGACAGCACCAATAGGAATTAAAATATTAAGAAAAAATTAGTTGATACACTGACTAATGCTAAAAATGTCATCATGAGACATTCCCAATTAATCTCAGGTTATCCTTTAACTGTCTACATCTAAGGCAGTATATCGATCCCAGTTCTCCTCATCCCACTACATAACTATTTGCATTGTAAAGCACTTTGGGATGCATAGTGTGTGAGCAGAACTACATAACTGTAGATTATCTGCATATAAGCACAGACACATTCTCTGCATTGCATTATGCGTATTTTTTTAACCATGACACAGTACCATGAGGCACAGTGCGTAAGAAAGACACAGTGTAAAATTCCAGTCACCCTTCAGCAAGGAAGCCCCATACACAATGAAACCACCAACTCTTATCTATATTCGTCCTCAGCCATTATCAGTCAAGTCTCCCTCTTCTCTTGTTTAATTATTCATCATACCCATCACAGTAAGCCAGAAACAATGCCTCTACACAATTACACAGATGGATTAACATGCAGGAATACAGTGAATAGAGTATCTGGCCCCATGATCGGAGAAGGACGCAGCCTTAGCCCCATGCGGTACGGTAGTACAATAACTTGCCGTACAGAGGTCTGCAAGCTTGGACACTCGCGCTTTCATTGGGAGCTCATCTGCTGTATAACTAAATATCTCTGTAAAGCTATATTCCTGTCTTGGATGCTGATGAGCACCCTGCATCAGCACCACTGATACCATCACATGTATTAGTACGCCAAGGGTTTAAATAATGTAATCCAGTGCACAGTACAATAATTACGCCTAAGATGGAAATCATAAAGAGCAGCCAGAAAGCAAACATCTATATTAAGCATTTTCAGAAGGTACAAAAAAAAGGAACTTACAGCCAATCGCATCTCCAATCCCCTGAACTGAGCAGGCCACATCCTGTGCTCCACACAGGGTGGGAGTTCCAGCACTTGCCGCATGGAGTACACTAAGTGCAGCCACTTGCGCTGGCAGCGGGAATGATTCGCTGGTTTCACAGGATAATTTAAACACACATAATGTGGAACTAAATTGAATATTTGTGAATTTTAATTTCTGAGACTATAATTTTGTGAAACATTTACCTCTGAAATGATAACACCTAATAAAACAGTAATATTGCATCTCAGTAATTATGCCATACATCATACATCAATGGATAACCCCCCAGACATGCACACACACTGTAAGGTCAATGTGTATGGTTCCCACTAGCTATTTGTTTAGCAGCTATCTTTAGAAATCTCCCCTAAAGTTGATCCGACCCCACTGATTTGTTAACATTTATTCTTATTAACCCCCTGTATACCTCGGACACTTTTAACATTTTAAACTGGAAAGGTGGGTGTGATCCTGTAAAATTGACTTTACTCTGCTGCTTTTATGAACCTAAGCATGGTACCGTCACATCAAGGCCTGGTAGGTCCACAAAGAAATCATTTAGTAAGTTTGCTATTTCTTGGGTATCTTTTATCAGACCTTCATCAGTTTTAAGGGTATAGTTAGTTTTAGCTCCTTGCCCAGGTCTGGATAAGTGGTTTATGGATTTCCAAAATTTTCTGGGATCCAATTCATTGTGCAGACGATTTTTATAATAAAGGGTTTTAGCCTTCTTGATCTGTTGTCTACATCTATTTCTTTTCTGCTTAAACAAGTCCCAGTCTTTTTCCTGATTTGATTTGTTTTTCTTTTTTCAAACACCTACTCTTAACCCTAATGCTTTTTAAAATCTTTTCATTTATCCACGGTAATTTTGCTGCATTTTTATTATTTTTTTTTTTTCTTGGAGCCTGTTTATCGCACAATTCAATAAATGTCTCTGTGAAAAATTTTTAAGTTAAATCTAGATCAGGTGTGAGTTTGTTTCAATCACATTTCTCCCTCTCAATGTTTAACAAGAATGCATTTTCTGAAAAAGCTAGCATATTTCTGGCCCAAGTAATATTTGTATCCAATGTTTTCTGTTCTGTCACTAACAAAATATCACCCCATATTGTTAACACTGACATTCTCCTTTTCCACAGAGGTAAGGTATGCATTTTCAAGAGACATCAAACATGATTCTGTACCTCCCTCAGCACCATTGAAAATTGTTGACTGGCTACCGTAGATGTCCATTTCCAGTGTAGTATAATTAGACAAAGGCTCATGTGGACCACCTTCAGTCCTAGGTTTTTTTTTGTGAGATTTCCTTTTTTTTGCATCTGCCAACAAATTCTTACATTTCTTTTTCACTTCATCCACAGTCCATTTGACAGTGGGATTAATAGCATTTACTTTGCTTGTCACCTCTGCCCAGCATTTATTTTTGTCAGAATTCTTTAAATTTGGACTGAGTTTACCAGTGAGAATCAATTTTCTGAGGTAAACCTCCTCAATAAGACATAATTTCTCATCCTCAGAAAAGTTGCACTTCTTGCTCTTGGTTGTCATCTTGTTTTTTCCTGACAGCCAGACAAGCCCACTTTGTTGGCTTATAAGAGTTGCTGGGCAATAGATCTTAGACCTGTCTTACATAAGTCGAGTCAGTTTTTGCTTTATGCAACTGTCCTAAACAGAGGTCTTAGACAAGACCAATTTTAAGTCACAATGCCTCAAAAATAGTCTTACAAGAAAGACAGTCTTTATGCAACCAGCTGCAGGTCCTGATGTCTCCCAGTTGCTGGGCCCTGAACCAGGTTACCCTAAATTCTACATTA
Source organism: Neoceratodus forsteri (assembly GCA_016271365.2). NCBI lineage: Eukaryota > Metazoa > Chordata > Ceratodontiformes > Ceratodontidae > Neoceratodus > Neoceratodus forsteri. The sequence continues at coordinate 1,545,396,933 of CM057455.1, read as the reverse complement.
AGGCTATGTTAGCCAAGGGCATCTCAAAAGATATCAGTAGGTTATGTGGAAAAACTAGGGTTGGAAGTAAGTCGCCTGACATGAAATTACTTGCACTGGCAGTAGAGGAACTTTTACATCACATCTCTAGAATATTTGACATTTCTCTGTGTTACAGTTCCCTGAGAAGTAGAAATCCGCTCTGGTTACATCAGTATTCAAAAGCTGTGACTGCATTAATCTATCCAGTTACAGGCCAATTTCTATTATCTCCCCCTTTCCAAGGCACTAAAGACAATAGTTTCTGATAATCTAGACATGTACTTCAAAGAATACAACATCTATTGAGTCTAGCTTCTCAGCACCAGTACTGCACTGTTGGAATATCTTAACTATCTGCATGAAGCCTTGGACAGTGGTGACCTAGTGGGAGCCATACACATTGACCTTACAAGAGCTTTTGACCTGGTCAACCATAAGCTCCCACTCTACAAACTCCTTGGCTTGGGTCTGTTCCAGAACACAGTAGGTTGGTTCCACAGTTACCTTACGAACAGCACTCAGTGAGTGAATCTGATGTTTGTGGAGTATCTATTTGTGTCACACAGGGCTCTGTCTTGGGCACACTCCTACAGTATTTGGCCTTTTCATAAACAAACTGCCTGATGCCCGTCAGATAGCCAACATTCTCCTCTACACTGAAAATGCTGTTATCTATACCAAAAACTCTGGTCTTGAAAGCCTCACCAACACTCTTCAAAGTGACTTCAAAACCTTAGAGAGCTGGTTCACCAACAACATGCTGGCCCTAAACTACAAAAAGACAAAGACCATGCTAGTCTCTTGCTTCCCACAGAAGAAGAAAGCTTCATCCTTTACCATTCAAAGAAGCTGGGGAAAAAATCTTGAATAAGTGGAGTCCTTTAAATACCTTTGAGTAACCCTGGATGACAGTATCATTTGCCCCCCCATGTTGACAATTTAGTGACCATAGTCAACAGAAGACTGGGTGCTCTGTACCATAACTGGAATCACCTAACTGTGGAAGTTAGGCACCTTATAGTGGCCACTAGCTCCACCCTATCACTTTAAGATTATGGCCACCCTTTATCTGCAGTTGCCTGTGACACAGAGCTAAACAGAGTAAAGCTGATCTGTAATAAAGCATGTTACTTTGTACTTGGTGCAGAAAATCGCACCCATGCTTGCACCATCTATGCCCAAATAAACTGGCGTCCACTACCCAGTAGAATAAAACTACAGACCTGTCTGCTGGTCAAGAAAGTGCTCCTTGGCCTCTCTCCCAGGCTATAACAAATTGCTTCCACACCATTTCCAACCAATATAACACCAGAAATATGGCAGGGGCTGCCCTGGAGCCCCCCCTCCACTGTACTCAGCTGGGGATGTAGTCATTAGCTGTCAGGGATGCAAACTGGCTAAATAGACTGTCTGATAATCTGCTGATGCTACCCAAGGTAAGTCAGTTTAAAAGATCTCTGGGGTCCACCCTTACTGTCCAATGTAGCTGTATCCATTAGCTATTTAAATTCAACTTTTCATATGTACCTGTCCTGTGACTTTGCTGCACAATAATCTGCCTAAATTTTGCACATGCCTATACGTAATTGCTATTGACCTGTATATTTTGTACCAGCATTGACTATGTTCCTCTAGAAATGCTTACTGTAATTGTGCTGCCTTATTTTGTAATAGCACAACTGACATGGAACCTTTGTAAATGAGCACTTGTGTTCAAATGTAGTCTATGAAACTTTTAATAAAATGAAAATCCATGGAATAATGTGGATCCCCAGAATACAGTTCCATCAATCACAAACTAATAGAATTCCATGGAATGAACTTCAAAATTCTGATGGAAATTCCACCTGTGGAATGATTATTCTGCACTAATTCCACTGGTGGAATTCCACATGCCGCAACCCTAATCCTTAGATTTTTTCTATAAAATTTGAATTTGTTCTTCTCCATAATAAAGGCACTATACAGCACTAGTAAGTCACTCTAAAGCAAGCAACTGTGTGTGAGGCAAACACGACTTCTTATCAGGTTCTGAATTTGGATGAGAAGTGACATAGGTGTGAATGATGCTGAGTGAGGGGGACCAAAACATTTGTCCATTTTGTGGTCATGGAAAATGCTTTGATCCACCCCCAATCAGACGAGCTGAGCTTGACCTCAGGTTTGAGAAGAGTTCTGCAAGTGGATTTTCATGTTTTTAGTGATGTAGTAAAAGCACCAGAATACTATTCCATAGATATTCAACAGTGTTCACTTTAAAGTGTGGTACTCAGAGTTTATCTATCAAATTCTGTACTACGGTTCTGGCAAGTTATCTCATGGATAATTTTACTTCAGTATGTGGCTGCCAGTTGTGTAAGTGTTTGTGCATCATTACGTTTATGAGTTACTCTAGACTGACTCTTTCATCTGAATTTCCACCCTCAGTAAAAGTGCCAGAAGAAGATTCTTAAGGCTAAAGGAACTTGGTAGCATAAACAGCCACACCAGAGGCAGAGTGCTGGAAAAGCAGGAGGAGTGGGAGTTGGACATGAAAAATGCTAGGCAAGGGAGGTGTATGAGTGTTCAACTTATGTAGTGCAGGGGTCAGAGTTTGGCAACCCCCCCAACAAACCACAGGTGAAGACATTCAATTCAATGTGTTGCTACCAGCTGTGTGCAGTAAGTGCTTGTACAACATTACTTTGAGTGTTACTTTGGCTTGACTCTTTCCTCTGGATCTTCACACTCAGTAGAGGTGCCAGGAGAAGGTCCTCTAAGCTAAAGAAAATTGGGGGGGAGGCAGTATAGCGCAGTGGTCTAAGGCTCTGAGCTGCAAATCTGGTGATATCCAGCAGACTAGACCTGGGTTTGAATCCCACAGCTTCCACTTGCATACTGTGTGACCCTGAGCAAGTCACTTAACCTCCTTGTGCTCCCAGGTCACTCCTGTAAAAAAGCTTTCAGCTTAGTGTGCTATACCTGGTTAAACAACTAAATAAATAAAAAAATAAATAAACCTGCAAAGAGAAACAACTAGATGTTTGATAGCTAAAAGAGCCAAAAGACCAAAGTGTGGTGTAATACAGCCCACCTCCTCCAACTCACAGAATAGACCCAATAACCTGGAGGAGAGGAAAATCCCCTTATGGAGAAAACCTCTGGGGAACCAAGGTTACTGGGTTAGCATTCCCTCCAGGTTTGAACAAATTATGAGGCTAGCTGCTGATAAGCTTGGCAGAGTTCAGAATGTGGATCTCTGATACATGTTTCAAGTCAGGATACGCTCCAGTGACCCATGATGTGAGACAGCATGTTCTTTCTGAAAGTGAAGATGGCTGGTCTAATCCTGAATGAATGGCTGGAAAAAAGATAAGGAATCAAGTCCCAGTTCAGATACTGCAGCAACACTCTGGCATGAAGCATGAACTAGGAAGTAGTTATGACAGAATAGTTCTCAGTACACAGAAAAGAATGAATAGACTCAATGTCTGCTCATGTCTTGCAGTTCATTAAGGACTTGCATAGCACGCCAAGTAGAGTTTGTTGTGAAATAAGATATGAAGAGCTCTCTATTACTCTTGTCAGTTTTTGGTCTTGGTAAAATATTGATAAAGTGATCTGCTGATGCTTTCTTGAGGCTATTTTTTAGATGAATTGCATGACTGATGACAGAAAAAGAAGAGGTAAATTCTCCAGGTCTTCCCTTACAGAAATGTAAGTGTGCTGTGTACATGCAGAATGCATGTCACATGCTTAATTGTGCACTGTTAGCATGCGGTTCACATACACAAAGTAAACCCATGCAAGCCGGGTCTAAAACACATCAGGTTCGCATGCTGCCAGCTTGACATGTGTGCAGCAGTTAAGCTGGTGTGAACATCTTCTAACAATCACATCAGGTTTGTGTGTTGTATGCTTGACATGAGTGCAGCAGTCAAGCTGGTATGAACATCATTTAAAAATCACATCAGGTTCACATGTTGCACACTTGCCATGTGTGCACAACTAAGCTGGTGCAAATCTCATCTAAAAAAACACATCAGTTTCTATTTCTCATACTACTGCTAGCAATTAGAGCCATTAAAATACCTTTTCATTGATCTCCCATTAAAATTAGGTAAACTCATTAATTCTAATCATTTTGCAAGTTGTTTAATGGCTTTTGATTTTTGTCATTAAATGGCCATTGATTTGTAAAGTATTGTTTACTTACTGCATTAAATGCCTAGGATATAGAGGACAAGAATTGAGTTTACCCAATTCTAATGGGAAATCAATGAAAAAAGTATTTTAAAGCAGCAGTATTTGTTAGCGAAAAAATTCATCCTATAGCTTTTTTAACAGACATGTATTTCTAATAACCTAAGATTCATGCTCAGTATATATTTTTGTTTTCTCAGATGTTGTTAAGACTTTTTTTACAGCTGGTTTTGTAATTAATGACTCACATCATTAAAATTGGCCGCCATTCACCATTTTTAAAAGTCTCTTCCTCTGGTGTTACTTGATGAATGTACATGTTAGATTCATGCTGTAGTTGTATTAGGATAGTTCTTCCACATGTTTCTGATTGTAAACATCACAAAAGTTTTCATGGTGGATGCGGCATGGGCATGGCATGGGTGAGGGAAATTTTTAAACTTCAAGACCCCATATGTATATAAGGAGCTTGGTCTTTATATGCTGGAGATGAGGCAGGACAGAGGGGACACGAGGGACCCTTCAAATACATGAAAGAAATAAATAAGGTTAAGGAAGGTAGCATCTTCATGCTGAGCAAAAACAAAACCATCAGACGTCATGCATTTAAGCCGGATGGAGCAGTTTTAGGGTGGACATGAGGGGGTGTTACAACCATGGAACTGGTTGCCAGAGTGGGTGGTGGAGGTAGACATGGTGGAGAAATTCAAAAGAGCCTGGGATAACTATATGGGACTAGGAAGGGGAGGTGAGAGAGGGCATGGTGGGAAGTAAAAGGGTGGTGGTGGGGGCAATCTAGGACAGACTCAATGAGTCGAATGGTCCTTTTCTGCTGGCACAATTCTGCGATTCTATGATTCTATCTTGGTTCAGGAAAATGAAAAGAAAAATGAGTATATTGATATTTTTGCCAGTCAAATGTTATTACAGAAAAATGTGTATGGTTACTGACAAATACTGCTACATTAATGGCTCCCATTGCTAGCAGAAGTATAAGAAATAGAAACTGATGTGTTTTTTAGATAAGATTTGCACCAGATTAGTTGCCGCACACATAGCAAGCATGCAACATGTGAACCTGATGTGATTTTTAAATGATGTTCACACCGGCAGAAGTGCTACATTGCAGAATTAGAATAAGCATACCCCCAATAAATTTCATACCAAAAATTAGATTTCTTCATTACTTCATTTTAAAGATATGAGCTATTTTGTAACCCTGATTTCACTACCTATTCAAAAAAACCCAGTTTCAGTGAACAACCACTGATGATGTCATCTCCTGAACTCACACTCTAGTCCTCCCTGTCAGCAACCTTATAGGACCTGCTTCTCCAAAGTTTAAGAAACTGTAACTACAGTAATCTTTTAAAAAAATTACATAGGGTTGGTTGCAAAGCTTGCATTTCTAGACTGTTCAGATGCATGGCACTGTACTTTAAAACATATCAGAAGGTGGTTTTGGAATGCAGCACTGAACTAAGGCACAGAATGTCAGGGTGGTGCACAATTTTAAAATGTTGGGGGGACATGCAATCTCAGAATGTGACAAGGATGTGCCAGCTCAAGGTGTGGCGGGACAATCAATCTCGGTATGTGACAGGGACAAACATTGAGGAATTCTGGGAGGGACTGGCAAGTTTGGAATATAGTGGCGATGCATGCTGTCAGAATGTGACAGGACACACCATTTATTCTGAAATTGCTTGTCCAGGCCACATTCCAGAATTGTACGCACCCATGATATTTCAAAATTTTGCATCACATCCTCACGACGCTCCTATATTTTGCATCCCAGCCACATTTGTTTTTAATTAAAAGTTTATTAATTTTATAAAATACAAAGTTAAAACAGGTATTTCATCTGAACTATAGCTGGAACACATAAACAGTCCACAATATACACCGGAGTTCTTAAACGTGTTATGTAGAAGGATAAAGGAATTCCCCCTAGTGCCTCCCCCGCTTCCTCCCACCCTAAAACATTCCCACCCCAGAGTGTGCTCATTTTGACCAACATAACAAAACCATAAAATAACATCAGAGAATTAGAAAACAGTAGTGTGGATAAGAGAGCTAGGTGCTACAGAGACATACCTAATGTGGACATTAATGTAAGTATAGAGTATATAATTTACCCATTTTTTGTAAAAGGAGTCGATACGATTACGGGAACTAGCAATCAGTCTCTCAGTATTGAAACAAACTGATAATTCCTTCAGCCACTCAGCATATGATATGGTCAGTTGATCCATCCAGTGTTTAAGTACCAACCTCTTAACCACCATTGAGATTAGAGCCATATGGAATCTACGCTCATGGCTTTCAACATTAGAATAGATACCTAAGATGCATATTTCAATGGTGAACAAACCTTCCAGTCCCAATAGTGGATCTAACTTGGACTGAATGGTGTGCCACAAAGGGGCAATTTTCTGGCAATACCAGAAGATGTGTATCAGATTCCCTTCAGATTGGGAACATCTGGAGCAGTGAGAGAGAGGAAGCCTCCCAGCTTAGCTAATTTAACCGGTGTATAATACATATTGTTTAATATATGGTATTGAGTAAGTCTAAACCTATCTTTGATGTGGTATCTATGTAGGTCTTTTCAGATTTGTGACCAATTAGGGCTAGTAGCTGGCAGAAGAGATGACCATATGGTAGAGCCCGAGAGAGTATCTGGAAATTTGAGGCCCAGCAAGTAAGAGTATATCACTGAAATCCCATGGGGTTTACTTGCATACTCCTGCAATTGAGAGAGAAAAGGCCTGACCTGGGAAACCTAGAAATCAGTTCCAAAGTTGGTGTTAATGAGGTGCCTCAACTGAAACACTTTAAAAATATTACTAATGGAAACATTGAGCCTAGCCATGATTTCGGGAGATGAGAGAAGGGAGTCATGAGAGTAAAGGTTCTCTATAGCCACCCCTTGTAGTTGAGGGAGCCAGTCTAATGGGATCATTGAGCCATCTAAGCGGATATTAGGGTTTAATATGAGGGGCTGTGCCATATCCCTCTTTGGGGAAATTCTGAGGTAGTGCAAACATTGAGCAAGAACCTTGATGGAGGTGCCAATAGTCGAACTTTGTATTGAAGTTGGCAGTACCGAGTTGGGAAGGAAAAAGATAGTCGGGGAGCAGAGGTTGTCTTTTTCTAGTATGCGTCTCTCAATTTGGAGCCAGATTAGAGGAGGGTCCTCATCCCTGTATGGGAGCCATCCTCCCAATTTAAACATGTGACTAGCCCAATAATAAAATATTAGGTTTGGGAGGTGGAGTCCTCCCATATCCTTAGGGAGGCAAAGCTTAAGAAAGGAATGTCTGGGAAATCTGCCTTGCCAAATAAATTGGGAGAGAGTGGAGTGTAGATTCTGTAGATAAGATAAAGGAAGCCAGAGATTCAATAAGTTTAAGGGGTAGAAAATGCAAGGTAAGACGTTCATCTTAATAATGTTAATTCTACCCCATAAGGAAAAGGGAAGTTTGGACCATCTTTGGAGGTCCAGTTGGATGTTTGTCATTAGGTCGTCAAGATTAGTCACAGCCACATTTTAAAATTATGTGTCCCTGCTAAATTCTGAAATTACACATCCCTTACCCATTCCCAAATTGCACATCTCTGCCACATTCTGAAATGGTGCATCCTGCAAAATTCCATAATTGCACATCCCCAAATTGTGTTTCAATGCCACATTCCAAAATTGTCACTGCCACATTTCCAAATTGTGCATCATGCCACATTCCGAAATTATGCATCACCACCGAAATTGAGCATCACTGCCACATTTTAAAATTGAGCATTACAAAAATATCCGTCACCACCACATTCAGAAACTATGCACCATTGCCACATTCTGAAATTGTACATCACTGCCACATTCCGAAATTGTATGTCATCGCCACATTCCAAAACTGTGCATCACCACCACATTTCAAAATTGTGAGTCACCGCCACATTCCGAAACTGTGCATCACCATCACATTCTGAAATTGTGCTTCACTGCCACATTCTGAAATTATGCATTACTGCCACATTCCAAAACTGTGTCACCGCTGCATTCTGAAACTGTGCATCACTGCCAGATTCTGAAATTGTGCGTCATCACCACATTCGAAAACTGTGTGCCACTGGCACATTTTGAAACTGTGTGTCACTGCTGCATTCTAAAATTGTGTGTCACCGCCACATTCTGAAATTGTGCATAACCGCCACATTCCAAAATTGTGCATCACTGCCATATTCTGAACCTGTGTGTCACCACTGCATTCCAAAATTATGCATCACCACCACATTACAAAATTGAGCATCACTGCCACATTTTGAAATTGAGCATTACCACCACATTCTGAAAATATGCGTCACTGCCACTTTCTGAAACTGCCATAGTCACCACAGCATTCTGAAATTGTGCATCACCACTGCATTCCAAAATTGTGCATCACTGCTGCATTCCAAACCTGTACATCACCGCTGCATTCCAAACCTGTACATCACAGCTACATTCTGAACATGTGCGTTACCGCTGCATTCCAAAACTGCTCAGCACCACAGCATTCTGAAATTGTGTCATCACCACATTCAAAAATTGTGTGTCACTGTCACATTCTGAAATTGTACATCGCCACCACATTCTGAAATTGTGTGTCACTGCCACATTCTGAAATTGTGCATCACTGCCACATTCTGAAATTATGTGTTCCAGCTACTTTCTGAGACTGTGTCATTGTTGCATTCCAAATTGCAACCTGGTAACATTTCAAAATCTCATACCTGCAGTATTTAAAAAATTGCACACAACTTTGTCATTATAAAGCCATGTTTGCCACTGCATTTCATCCCCCACCCTGTCACATTCCTAAGTACTGTACCTTGCATCTACACATTATGGAAGTGCATGTGCTGACCCCTCAGTGTCAGTTTTCCTTTTTTCAGATGTTTACTACACCTGCAGTTTTACAGCAAGTAACATAGGAGAAATAAGGCATATATGGTAGCTTGCTGGGAGGACTAGGTTGTGAGTTCAGGAGATGACATCATCAGCAGATCTTCACTGAAACTGGCTTTTTTGAACAGGCAGTACATTAAGGGTTACAAAATGACCTTATTTTTCTATATGTATTTTGTAGGGTTTTCAATTTTTTCTCCCTGACCCCTTGTGTCCCAGCATAGAGCACACATGTGTAGGCATGCACACGCCATGCACTATGGGATGTCCCACCCTACCAGTCACTCTGTTACTGCCTATGCCTGCCACTGGACCTCCATCCAGTGACAGCGGGACTGAATGTGCCAGGTTATGTTGGGATATAAAACTCCTTTCTCGAGGAACAATCCTCCTCACAAACATGAGGTGTCCTACTAGGGATAACAGTTCTTGGTTTGTGCAGGATCATTTGGATGAGAAAGAAGAAACCAGGGGCCACATATTCAAAGCTTTGTGCTGGGCTCAAACCATTTGTGCTTGGTTTGTGCAGGGTTTGCGTGGGTCCACTATGTTCAAAAGGCCAACTAGTATAGGCAAACTGCATCAGCACCAGGCAAAAGTATAATGTATGCAAGGGGCCAAAAAAGGGTGTGTGTACATGAATACAAGCATAATGCTATATTCAGTGCACTAGCACCACGCAAAGTGTTTTTGCATGACTTAGCACAACACTTTGAGTGGTGCAAATTACTGCCCAGGAAAAGGTAGTCTTAACTCTGGGCAAGCCAGCTTTGTGTGACTTTGAGGCTTTGCATAGTCTTGCGTGACCTTGCATGACATAGAGCCATGGTTTATGGAACTCTGTAATTCACAAGTGTGAATTATAGAGTTTGCGAAGGTCTGCCAGTGGTGGTTTATTGACCCGATCCAGTAAATATTAAACATAGAAAGAAACCAGACATGGAAGAAACATGCTGCACATGGATGGTACCTCCTATGTTACCATCATCTGCCACTGGTCCCAACCATGCCAGGCATTAATTAATGACCCAGTGAACACCATGGCAGCGTGTCCATACAGCACACACCTGCAGACCACCCTTCAGTGGACACCAGCAGAATCCAGCACACACATGCAGTACTGGGGGCATGGATGGTGTTAAAGGGATAGTGTACAGGTGGCCAGTCTGCACCCCATACTGGGTACTGCCACAAGGCTGGGACAATCCATGCAATGAAAATGGTCCAGTGTAGAGAATACCCTAACACCAGTGTGCCTGTCTGATGGTATATGCCCCCTCAGCCACATACCACACATCTGTACAGACACCACAGCACACACTGCCAGCCATGTATATGTCACTGTGAGTATCCCATGCCAGTGGTGCAGCATCTGTAGATCGCACAACAGCATAACAGTAATGTCCACTGTCAGTACACACCTGCAAGATTGGCCTGTCACTGTGTAAAATGCAGCAGTCATTGATGCCCTACACACCATAGGCATTACTGTGTCTCTCACACTACTGGCCCCCTTGTTGACAAAGTGTCTGCTGTGTACTGTAGCAGGAACTACAGTTTGACTATTGCATGCAGCACCACCACCTGTGCCTGTGCTGTGTAGTCCCCTGGGGCACAATATTCCATGTGCTTCTGTACAAATGTAGCCTGCAGCTACCTCCATGCACTTCCAGACTGACCTACTTTGTGGAGCTGTGGGCAGACCCAGCCAGCCCCTTTACTTCCAGACTGACCTACAGATGGAGCTGTGAGACTCTGCCATAGCACTGGGCAAACTGCATGCAAATCAGGACATAATGAGCTGCTAATCTGGATGGTTGCCCACAGACTGCCTAAGTAGGCTCATTTGCATGTCACTTTTGAATATAGCAAATTTTCACCCCGGGCAAATGTGCTAGCATTGAGTAAACATCTTAGCTCCATGCAGAACCTGACAAATATGCCTGTGCCATGCAAACATTTTGTAAACATGGTACATTTCTGCAGAACTTCACATGTGATGGTGCTTGCGAGGGGCTGCCTTACCCATGAATCCCCTGAGGGCAGTGCTTTGCAATACCAGATTGATCAGGAACATGACTGCAATTATTGTGGACTTCATTTCCTCTGGTCGATCTGGCTTGTATCACAGAGACCTGGGTTGGGGACAATCCGGGTCCTGTTTTTGAGGCTGCCGGCCCCCCCTTGAGTATACCGAGGTGCACTGCCCCAGAGAGGAAAGTAGGGGTGGTGGTGTAGTCATCTGCTTTAGATCTGACTTGAGCTTCACCGTGCACCCAGTGAGAAATCCAGGTACTTTTGAGTGTGTGGCCTTTTGTGGGGGTCCAGGCCCAGGTTGCAGGATTTTCATTGTTTATCACCCCTCTGGGGCAGTGGGGAACTTCCTGCAGGAGGTTGCCGAATTCATTGCCAGCAAAACATTAGGAGCACCCAGAAGTATTGTTCTGGGGGATTTCAATGTTTGGACTGACGACGAATTTTCTCGGCTTGGTCATAACCTCCTTCAGACTATGTCATCTTTGGGCCTGTCACAAGCTGTTTCAGCTGCAACACACCTGGGCAGCCACACACTGGACCTGGTGTTCTCAATGGGCTTAAGATAAATAATCTTAGGATTGATCGGGTAGTTTGGTATGATCATTGCACAGTGCAGTTCATGTTCGGGGCTCCCACCGGATGCCCTCCCTCTACAGAGATAATGAGCTGTCGCCCTTTGTGGGGATTGACCCAGGAGGGTTTTTTGGTGGCAGCTAATCTATCTGATGCACGTAATGCACGCATAAGAGGTGTTGGTGTCATGGTGGACTCATAATAGAGTGCTATCCGACGCCATTGACTCTCTTGCACCTGTTCATGTATGACCCAAATCTTCCTACCTGAGGTCCCCATGGTTTGATGGGGACCTCAGGGAATTGAAGAGAAAGGATCGGAGGTTGGAGCACTGCTGGAGAAAGTCTGGCCTGGAGGAGGACAAACTAGCACTGTGTGTGCATTATAATGCATATCAGGGGGGATCAACCATAAGAAGGCAGTGTTCCTGTCCAGGGAGATTGCTGCCAGGAAGGACCGACCAGCTATACTTTTTCAGACTGTGGACAGGCTACTTCGTCCTGTACTGTCTGCAACTGAAGAAGGTTTTTACAAATGCTGAATGTGAGGAGTTTGCTTGGTTTTTCTCAGACAGAGTGTTCGGATCTGGCAGGGGGTTTCTCCAGTCAGCAATGTTATAGCTGGCAGTGGTCGCCAAATGTGTTCTAAGTGCACTCCATCTGGTTGGGGGAGTTTAAACCAGTGGAGGCAAGTGAGGTTATTGAGGTGGCGACCAATCTGAAGCACAACTTTTGTGAATTGGATCAGGTGCTGACACGTTTCTTGATGAGATGCATCGACACTACTGGCCCAGTGTTTGCCCTGATTGCCCAGTGCTCCTTGTCTGAGGGGGTCTTCCCTGATGCCTTGAAGGAGACATTGGTGAGACCACTCTTAAAGAAACCATCTTTGGACCCAGAGGTCAGGGCAAATTCCTGACCTATCTCCAGTTTTCCATTTTTGGCAAAGGTTGTGGAGAAGGTAGTGGTGCTTCAGTTGGAGGAGCACCTCATAACCCATGAGCTGTATGAACAGTTCCAGTCGGGGTTTCAGGCAAGGCATAGCACTGAAACTTCCCTTGTGTGAGTGCAGAATGATCTTCTCAGGGCTAGAGATTGAGGGGATAGGACAGTTCTCGTTCTCCTTGATCTCTCTTCAGCATTTGATACCGTGGACCATTGTATGTTGCTTAATCATCTCAGGGAACTCTGCGGACTCACTGGTACTGTTATCTGCTGGTCTGAGTCATTTTTAGCCAATAGGAGGCAATGGGTTGTGCCGAGGAATTTCTCCTCCACCCCTAGTTTCCTTTCTTGCGGAGTACCTCAGGGATTGGTCTTAGCCCTAATGTTGTTTGCAGCATATATGCTGCCCCTGGTGGGGGTTCATTAGGAAAGATGGCTTGGGTTTTCATTGCTATGATGATGATACCCAGCTATATTTATCCTTTGCCCCTGGAACATCTAACACAGTGGAAGTGCTAAACAGCTGCCTTGCTGAGATCAATGACTGGATGGCCTCCAACTGGTTGCGACTGAACTCCAATAAGACAGAGGTATTGGTGATAGAGTCAAACAGAGTGCTTGATAGGTTGTCCTCTGACTCAGAGACTGGACTTGCTCTGGGCTCTGTTTCATTGAAGGCCTCCTCTAGGGTGCAACATCTTGGCATCATTCTTGATAGGAGTTTAACTATGGAATCACAGATATCCTCCATTGTCCGCTCCTGTTTTTTCCATCTTAGAAATGTCACCAGGATAAAACCCCTTGTTCCACCTCTGGACTGCCCCACTTTGATGCATGTCTTAGTTACATCAAGGCTTGACTACTGTAATGCGCTCTACCTTGGGGTCATGGGAGGATCTCTCCGCAGACTGCAGCTAGTGCAGAATGCAGCTGCTCAATTGCTTACTGGGCAATCAAAGTTTTGTTATATTACACCTGTGCTGTGTGATCTGCACTGGCTGCCAGTCAGGTGGAGGATCCTCTTTAAGGTGGGGCTTCTTATCTATAAGACCCTACATGGTCAGGGCCCTGGTTACCTGTTAGACCTTCTTGTACCTGCTGTCTCGACTCATCCTCTCCACTCTTCCTGTGGAGGCCCCCTAGCAATTCCCATGTCGAGGCTGAAATCGGTTGGCAATAGGGCTTTCAGTGTCGCTGCCCCTGCCCTGTGGAATTTGCTCTCCTCTGGGGTTAAGGGGGCCCCCACCTTGGAGGTTTTCAAGACTCACCTTAAGGCTCTCCTATTTGCCCAGGATTTTCAGATTACTATTAATCTACAAGTACTGATTTGAGTATAGATGCTGAGAATTTACTATTTGTTTAATGTTTATATGAATTATTTTATTTTAAAAATTATTTTTGTATTTTATTAATATATTTTTGAAATATGTGTTTGTATATTTGTGCAGTGCCCAGAGCCTCCAGGATTGGGTGTCTTTTAAATAAATCTTGCCTTGCCTTGCCACTGTGCTCCCAAGCAATGGCAACAGAAAATGCAACAGGGATGAGAAATCTGATGATATTCTGGATGAGGAGTGGTCACTCTCTCAAAGTACTAGAGCTTCCAAAAAAGGTTGTAGAGCTCAGCATTTTGGTGCTCCCTTATCCAACAGATGTGATCCTATTTCTGGGTATGATTATGATTCAGTACTTGTTTCTGATGTGATTAACGTAACCAATGCATCAGTCTTAGTTAATAATGAATCTAACATAAATGTTTCAAATATCAGTAATGTCATCACTAATAAACTTCCATCTCTCACCCAATTTAACATTTCCCACCTTATCTTGCCAGATAGTATATACTCAGCTAGTACTTCCTCATCCTCCTCCTCCTCCTCTGAAGCTCCTTTAATTCAGATGGATGCTTCTATTATGGGTAAGAGCAGTTGCGATCCTAATGTAAATATTGATTTAACTAATGTCCCTGCCTCTGTCCCTGATTCAAAACAAATATTTGTTCTCGGTGATTCCATGATCAAACATATTGACAGAGCAATTTGTAATCCCATCAAAGCAAATAAAACATGCTCAAGCTTTCGTGGTGCAACCATTTCTGATATTTCCTCTATGACTAGAAATATTTTAATCAACAGCAGTTATGATCCTTTAGTTACTGTTCGTGCCAGCACAAATGATATTAACCACAAATCTGTTGATTCTATAAAACAAGATGCCATTGCCTTAACTAATATTCTTGTTGAATTAAATTGGGTCATTGGATTTTCTGAAATCCTACCAGTTCCAAGAGCCAATGATTACACTATTAGGAAAATCAAATTCATTAATGAGTGGCTCCGTAAATGGTGTTACAAACAAAAAATAATGTGCATTACACATTGGAAAAAATTCACGGACAAAAAAAGAGTTATTTTGTTGGGACGGACTTCACTTATGCTGCAGAGGTTGTACATTGTTGGGTAAACAAATTTCTAAAACCATTGATAAATATTTAAACCAGTAAACCAGGGGGAGAATGGGTGCGCACCCACTTCTCTAAAAACTAAAGTTACCAGCAATATTTCTCCTTCTAACAAAGAACTCAGATTTTTGATGTTTAATGCAAGATCTGTTAATACTAAAACTGACAAACTTAAATTAAGAATGTTCCAAGATAAAATTGATATTATTTCAATTACTGAAACCTGGTGGGATGAAAAGTCATTGTGGGAATTTTGTATCCCAGGGTATGATGTATTCAAATGTAACCGCTCAACAAGAAAGGGTGGTGATGTCGCTTTGCTAGTCAACAGTAATATTTCCTGTGTTGACATGACTGATAAAATAAAAACACATGCTATTCATACAGAATCCATCTGTGTTAAATTAATACTGAATCCAACAGTGTTTCTCATAATAGGTACTTGTTATCATCCACCAGATTTCTCTAATGATATGTTTGAAGCATTATTATCATAGTTAGAAACTGCTAGTGCCATGGGTTATTTAATTTCTCTTGGTGACTTTAACTTAGGTGATATAAACTGGGTGACTAGTACAGCAACCACCACTAAGGGTTCTGGGTTACTATCTATATGTAATCAGCTTCATCTGTCTCAACATGTTACCACTCCAACCAGAGGCAATCGTATTCTCAACCTAGTGTTATGCTCTGACCATTTGAATATAGATAGTTGAATTACTACTTGCCCTGGGGGAAGTAGTGAACACAATGCAGTAAGAGTTGTTCTTTTATCATACAGGGTTCAGCAAAATATATCTTTATGACAAAGCCAATTTACCAACAATGAAGGAATAGCTTTCCAGTATTAACTGGGAGAATGAATTTAGTAAACGGTCTAGCCCTCAATGTTGGAACTTGTTCAGCAAAGTACTTGGTGAACTAAGATGTATATATATATATATATATATATATATATATATATATATATAATGACTAAATTTAAACACAACAATACTAGACACCATCCAAAATGGTTTAATAAATCTGTTAAAAAAATGGTAAATAGTAAGAACAAAAAATATTGCAATTTCTTAAAAAATAGGACAAGTGAAAACTGGTCTAAATTTGTGATTATGCAAAAAAGGTATAAAGCCAAAATAAAAAAAGGTAAAAAGAAATGGGTGTTATATCTAGCAAACCATGAGATTCTGTAATATTTTTAGCCAGCAATATCAAACCTCTTGTCTGAACATACAAAATGATATTAATCCCCCAGTTCTTGAAGTCAATATGATTCTGTTCAAACTACTTGATCAAAATGGTAAAACATCTCTAGGACTGGAAAACATATCTGGGCATATGTTGTATCAGCTAGCTGATAGTTTTGCTCTTCCACTAAAAATCATTTTCATGGCTGCCTCTCAGAAAATTTTGTTCCATATGAATGGAGAATGGCAAATGTCTTTCCATTATATAAGAAGGGCCAAAAGTGAACTGGGAAAATTACAGGCCAGTTAGCCTCACTTCTCCTATCTGCAAAATCCTCGAAAGTCTCATCAAAGATATTATTACTCCAGTGCTTAACATTTCTGATACTGAACAACATGGTTTAAACAGGGTAGAAGTTGTCTCACTAACTTGATTAGTTTTTAAGAAAAAATCAGCCATAATCTGGATAACAACTTACCCTGTGACATTGTATTTATAGGCTTTAGTAAGGCTTTTGATATTATGCCACATTGGGCCTTAATAATCAAAACTGGAGATTCATAAACATATTATTTTATGGATTAATAACTGGCTATCCCAGAGAATGCAATGTGTTATGATAAATGGCCAACTATCAGATTTTGGCAATGTCACAAGTGGGGTGCCCCAGGGCTGTGTCCTGGGCCCTATTCTGTTCCAAGCATTCATTTCTGACATGACCTCCAACTTACAGTATATCACTGTAAAATATGAAGATGATGTGAAAATTGGTAATATCAGTTCCTATATGGAACAGACTGCAATTCTCCAAAATGACCTTGATAAAATCTCTGATTGGGTTAATACATGGGGAATGAAGCTCAGCTTAAATAAATGCAAAATCATGAGTCTTGGTAGACATAATCCGCATATTCAGTATCTATGTAATGGTTCTCCTCTTTTACCCTCAACTGATGAGAAAGACTTGGGCATAATTATTTCTGAAGATTTTGACAACTCTAAGCATATCTCTGAAGCTATTAGCAAATCTAACAAAGTTGTTTGGTCAATTCATTGTAACATCCAATCAAGGGACAAAACAGTTCTGATACCCTTGTTTTGGGGCCTATGTTAGACCACATCTGGAATACGCTTTGCAGCTATAATGTCCATACAAAAAATCTAGCTGCCATCAGCTTGAAAAGGTTCAACACAGTTTTACTAAGCAGATCTATGGTTTTCATGACATCTATGAAAACAGATTAAAGTATCTAAATCTAATGTCTCTACAAACCCACCGATTAAGGGGTGACTTACTACTATTATATGATGTTATTAAACACCCTTGTCTAATGTATGAATTAGGTCTCCAGTTTAAAGATCTGACCTAAAACACTAGAGGTCATCCACTGCAATTGATAGGTCAAAAATTTAAACATCAAAAAAGAAAGTACTATTTCACTCTTTGAGTGATTAATCCTTGGAACAAGTTACCTATAGAAATAATTGTAAGCAAAACTAAGTTGGAGTTAAAAAAAAGATTAGATAATTATGTACTGTCCAGTGGTTTTTTTGAATTACTATACTTATTGATTGCCAGGAGGATTCATGGGCATTGTTTGCCTTCTTGCTCCTTATCCATCCTTAGTATGATGATCATATTAAATGAGTGAGTATATTTGAGCGACTACATTTGAGCAAGTCAATAACAGCAACATCAGTAATGGCTACTGGCATAAAACTGTGCAAGGGTGCAATGAGTGACTGCAGTGCTTCTACAATACCCCACCATCCAAGTGCAGCTTGGAGTGAGAATCCTTGGAATGGGGGGGCAGAACCCCCTGCATTAAACAGTGTTAATGAATGTGATGGAATGCACCTGTGGCACAGTGACCAAAAGGGTGTGTTCTATGAGGTGAACACTTATATCTGAGGGGGCTCACACACAATTTTCAGCTCCAGGTCTAGCATCGATACGTAGCCCTTATGCCCACTGCTGTAGTGCGGTAGCTCTGTAATTATGGTCACTCTTTCTGAGTCACCCATTTGACATTTGCTCATTTTGCTTAGCTCTTTTGAAATGGAACCAACACACACCAGATCATATCCTAGGTGGTAAAGAGGGAAAATGATGCCATTGAAACACCTGAGCATGAAGAATAAAAAAAGAGGCACCAACCAGGAGCAGCAGGGGATACAAATGAAGGTTGCAAGACAGACATCCAAGAAGCAAAAATTGAGGTCAAGAAGGCTGATGCCCATCGTGGCTGGATCTGCCAGGGAAAGGAGGCAGTTGGCTAGCAGAACAAGAAAGAAAGCTGGTAACTAGAATGCGAGAAACGAACTGAAAGAAACACAACAAAACAGACCCAAAAGCACACCAAAGAGGGACAGACCAGAGGCAGCAAACTGCAGACTACAAGCAGCTGGGGCAGAAATGCAGAAAGTGGGAAGAGGAGCAGAATCATAAACAAAGCACCAGAAAGAGAAAGAGAGACAGCAAGACAACAGCACAGAAATGAAAAAGCAAGGCACAGCAAATGGAGCCAGGAAAGAATACAAAGGAAACAAAAATGGGGAGGGGGCATAAGCAAAGGGAACATACAGGCAACAAAAATACAACAACGACATCAAAAGTAGCACAACAACAGCACAAAAAGGAAGAAACAGTAGACAGAGGCAAAATGGATGGGTGCAAGGATACACATGGAGAGAGGCACAAAACAAAATTGCAGAGGAAGCAGGGAAACTGCAGGCAGGAATGAGGTAAGATCTCACATGAAAAATACTCAGCAGGGGAGTTGTGTGAGTGTGTGGCTTACAGTATGTAGGGCTGGGGTGTGGAGTCTTTCAGCCCTCCCATCAAACCACAGGTGAAACCTTTCAAACAGAGAGAGTGAAAGTTAGACCATGAGACACATACAGAGAGAGAGGTCAGGAAACAATAAATTGTGGTTTATTATTTAATGATGGCTCAACAGGGTACTACTAGTACCACTCTAAAGGATCTGTCTGCACCCTTCTCACTGGAAGAAATCAGTACCCTGGTAAATGAGGTGACCCAGAAAGTGGGTGATCCTTCTTGGTGACAAACATCTGGACTACCCAGATAGAGAAAGAATATGGGCCACAATATCCACCAAGGTGGCTTAGATGTTGCAGGGCCCCAGACCCATACCGTGTAACTTGTAGGCCTTATACAAAGCAGCAGATCTGTGTTGCAGTGCCTCAGACCTATAGCTTCTTTTACACATGAACAACTGTATGCAAAACAGCATACCCATGATGCATAATGTGCACTTTTAGTTTGTTCAGCACCTGACCCTCTAGGTCTTATGCAAAGAAGCTGACTCATAGTGCATGGCCTCAGACCTGAGGCTTGCTTTGCATATGGCCTTGTGGCCTGTATGTGAATTTGAAGATCCATATGGGATGGCCCCAGTTACGTAGCTTGCCCATAAGTGATTTGGTTAGGGGATGGAGAGGGGATGGGTATTAGGGTTAAAAACCTTACCTCATATTTTCATAGTTTTTTTGGATCTTTAACCCTAACAGATGCATTAAGCTGTTGTCTTTGCAACTGATATTATGTATGACAAACAATACAGAAGCACTGTACAACAGTACAATGAGGTTGATAATGCCACTCATCCTCTGGGCTTCTGGCTTATCAAGTCATTAAACATCTCCCAGGAATTTTTCTCTTGGTAAACCAGTCCTTCTCTATCATCTTATTCTATTTATAAAATGAGTAGGGAATACTCTGCATTCTGATTGGTCAAAAGGATTGTGAAGCCATAAGCTTAAAGAATGACAACCAGTGGTGTCAGGCTTCTTTCAGTAACCAAGATGCAACAACCCACATACAGTATCAATGTCTAACAGAAAAATGTTTCTCTCATCCCTTATTTCCATTACAGATATGGATGTGACTGTTACTCACTAAAAATATATATAGGCCTTAAAAATAAACTCCTAAAGGTTAAATAAAATAATTAAATGTTCTTTGCCCTGATAGTCTCATCCTTACACACATACGGATTAAAAAATAAGTAGGTGGATAGTTTTACTTTTTAACTGCAGATTTTGCACACAGTGGATATAAATCTCAGTTATAGCACCTTGTTGGGCTATTTTACTGTTTTTATTAAAGTCCTGTCTTCTGAGCAGAGTGAAGGCATGTGGTCACATGACCTGCTCACTTCCTGTCCCAGAACAGTTGAAAAGCCCCACTCATGTGAGCAGGAGTGAGCACATGCAGGTAACACGTGGAGAGCGGTAGCGGGATCGTTCACAGAGACATGCATATTATGCGCGTGTCTGGAGTGTCCAGAGGGACAGGAGGAAAAGACGCACAATACTAAGCTTAATGTAGTAAGGTTGATTAGTTCAACCTCTGTCAGGAGTTCTTGCTAGTTGGCAAATCTAATTCATTTTAGGCACAATCCAATGTCTTGGCATTTTTAATACCCATCAGTAAGGCCATACAGCCCCAGTTACTCTGAGTTACAAGCTCCTGCAGACACAGCTGAATTTTTTATTCAACTATCAACCTAAAATAAAGGAATACCATGTGGTTCTGCCTTTCTATCTCATCACTTGAAAGGAAAACAACAACAACAAACAAAATTATCTTTGTTTCCTATTTTTCCTTCCTATGTTTGCTCACTGTTACTGCAGTATCTGCCTTCACTCATATTTTCCAAACATATCTAATAACATTATGACCTTAGAGGCGGATATTGGTCTCCAGTGCAAATGCTGCTCAATGTATAAATTAGTTATTAGCACAGTCACATTTGAGGAGTTCACGTGTGCCAAGTGTGTGCACATTGTTCAACTTGAAGCAGAAATTGCAATCCTTAACAACAAACTGGAATTTATTGAAAAAGGACAACAAGATATGGTGTGCAGAATACTAGCCATTATTGAATTCCAGGTTTCAAATATGGAATAGACTGGCACTAGTAGAGTGACCACCGCTAGTCCCAGCCCCAGTACTCAATCCCTGAGGCCGAACACTTGTCCCCCAAATTAACAATCCCAACCAAAATGCCTTGTGCAAATAGAAAAAGAGATGGAGGGATGATTCTAATGATTATTCCACCGATAGAGACATTTGGGTAACTGTGGAGAATAAACGAAAGTTAAAAAAAGGACACAGAGTGTTGGAATTTGAATTACTGTCCAGCAATCATTTCATACCACTGATTAACAACCAGCTCGGTGAAGAGCGACCAATAAACATTGGACCTGGCTCATCAACTACTTTGGGTCACAATTTAGATAACTCATAACTAATTACATTGAATGATAATTCTCCCTCTGATCAGCTCTTATCAGGTAGGCTAGCTGCAACCAGCACCATGCCCTTCATCTCCACACATCCTGGAATGGACACCAGCTACCCAACAAATAACACCAACTCCAACTACAATACTGATGATGCCCAACCATCCACAGCTGTCATCATCTCCCCAGAGGCCTCCCCTGCAGTTAGAACTATCCTTTCACATGCATCTAATTCACCAATTCTGACACTGTGGACCAAACTATAATGTCACCCCTAGCAATGGATACCACTTCATGTAACACTGTCCCATGGCAGTTATTTGTTCTGGGAGATTCAACCATGAAATATACTGACAAGATAGTGTGTTGGGCAGACAAGGCCAACCATACCTGCAGCAGCTACTATGGGGCACAGATAGCCGAAATCACTAGAATGATAGACACTATATTAAAAAACACAGGCCCCAATCCTCTTGTAGTTGCCCATTTAGTCACAAACAATATAAACACAAAAGGAGTGGAAGACATTAAAAAGGAATACATAGATCTCAGTAACAAACTAAAAGAAAAAGTGAGTGATATATGCTTCTCAGAGATCCTACCTGTGCCAAGGGCAGGATATTTGAAAAACAAAACAAATAAAACAAATCAATGAGTGGCTAAGGAAATGGACTGTTCAAAATGTTTGTAAGTGTCTTACCCATTGGGAAACATATATTAACAATGACAGTTACCACAGCTGGGTTGGGTTCCACCTCAGCAGAAGAGGGAGCCTTGTTTTGGGGAGGAAAACTGAGGCCTTTATCAACAATTCTTTAAACTAACTAGAAAGGGGGATATGGGCTTAGTAGAACCACCAGTTACCATCACTTAGCAGCCTACTAAGGAGCATGACCTATGCCGAATTATGGTAACCAATGCCGGAAGTCTAAACATAACTAAAATATCCAAACCAGAAGCTACCATGTTAAGGGATGATCTGGATGTGGTCGCTGTATTGGAAACATGATGGGATAAATCTAGTCATTGGAGCAGGGCAATAAAAGAGTATAAACTTTTTTACAACAACAAAAGTAACAAATGAGGGGGAGGGTTCTGCATCTATGTATACAGTCATATCATTTGTCATCAGATAGTCCCCTTTGAAGAGATGGAAAATGGTATAGAAAGCAATCTGGCTTCTGATGCAATTTAACAATAGGCCCAAAGTTCTATTTGGCAACTTTTACAGACCAGCTAATGCAGGAACAGGATACAGCAACACACTAATTAGGGAAAGTGTGTCAGTTTCTGACATGGGGGACACTATAATAGGATCAGCTGGGAAAATTTATCTGGGATGACACATCAAGAATAAGAATTTCTAAACTCACTTGCTAGACTGGGTCTTCAGCAAATAGTTACTGACCCCACTAGAGGAAACAAAATACTGGACCTTGTCCTCACAAATATAGATAACGTCTCAGAAATAAACATAGGTTGTCCACTAGGTGGTAGCGATCATAGCACATTCTTTTTTAGTTTATCAACATGTAAAACAATACAATCTGGTTTCCAATGTATCACCAACTTCAGCAAGGATGATTTCAAAAGCATTACAGATGTTATTAGGGCTACCGATTGGGTACCCCTGATGTTGAGTTTGTCTGTCGAGGAAACTTGGACACTTCTGAAAAATACAATACTGAATTTAGAAGGCAAATTTGTCCCTAAACAAAGAGAATATAATAAAAGGGTAGGGTACCAGCATGGCTCATTAGAGCCATCAAACTGCAAATGAAAAAAAGAAAGACGTGTATAAAACACTTAAAAAAAAATCTAGCACCTCAATTCCTACCTTACAATATAAGATAAAACTAAAAGAAACTGAAACAAATGATCAAAATAGACAAGTTCAAGATTGAATTCAAAATTACCCATCTCAAAGGAAATAACAAGACATTTTACTCTTATGTTAATAGCCACAAGTATGGGCCCAAAAAAGGTAGGCCCCATTATTATAAACAGTGTAGTATCAGAGGACAACATAACAACTGCAAACACTTTCAACAAATTATTTTCTTCGGTGTTTAATGACAGGGTACAGGACCCAATGCAAAAACACACAATGGGCAGCAACACTACATATTTTACAAGAGCTAAAATAAAGGCATCCATCAAAAACTTAAGGCAAATACAGGTAAGTCACCCAGGATGAAACGCAGTGCTGTAGAATTCTGCAGTAGAGTTACTGCAGTAAACAATGGAATTTCAATGGTAGTTAATCCCTTTTGTCATACGAACATACAAACATGCGAAGTTGCCGGAAGAAAAAGGCCCACGGGTCTATCAAGTCTGCCCAATTGTGTAGCTCCTAGTTTCATATCACTACATTTGCTCCACCCCCTCCCAAACCCCCCTCTTCCTCCTTTTTTCCGGTCCTTCCCCCTTTGTATTTTTGTCTGTACTGTTACACGAGGTCCCTGCACCCTAATTGATGCCCTCAGGGGTACACCGTAGACAGCTAATGTTTAGACATAGGCTATACTAATACAGGGGACTAAAGGCATATACTGTACAAAGTAGATGTTAGTATATGAATACATATTATTGTAACTCACTTTGCTTGCTAATGCACACACATTAGACCATGTATTTTCTGTATATTTCTTACTTGTCAGATGCCAAGACACCTGTCCTTGAAGTAATTGTAATATGCAAGGCAACATTGCCATCTTTTGGTGATGTGCACCACTTCACCTTGTTATGTAAGACTCTGTATAAGAATGTCTTTGTTTTAAAACTGATGACTTTACAGAATTATATAATGTTATCTTGGACCGTGGAGCCACCTCTTATTTAGCCAATAGGGCTCATCTCTGTAACTAGAAATGTTTCTATCTTTTAGTAACCATAGTAATTATCACAGGTATATAATGTTATGCACAGATTCTACACCTCGGAGACCCGCGAGATCCCAAGAGACTACAGAGAAACCTCGAGGTGTAGGAAACGCTTAGCACTGGCTCCCGGTTCGTATTGGTAAGAACTGCTTAGGGCAACTGTGATTTATCCCTTTTTGTAGTAATAAACTTGTTTATTACTCGAATGCAACTTGTCTGTGATTATTTGCATCCCCAATATTGCCAAGAACCTGACTGTGAGGTTCAGACCTCTTACAGTACTAACCCTGCCCTTGACTCTATTCCAACCCTGCTTAAAGCTATCCACTGTCCTTTGAGCGATTAACTCCTCCGGCCGTGCATTCCAACCTGTCACCCCTCTTTCTGTGAAGTAGTTCCTCCTCATTTCCCTCCTAAACCTTCCTCCTTCCAACTTCAGACTGTGCCCCCTAGTGGCCCTTCCCCCCTTTAAGCAAAACAATCCTCCCTCCCTGACTTTGTTTACATCTTTCAAGTACTTACAGGTCTCTATCATGTCCCCTCTTACCCTTCTGTCTTCCAGTGAGTACATGTTGAGCTCTTTCAGCCTTTCCTCATATGGCAACTGTCTAGTCCCATGATCAATTTTGTAGCCCTATGCTACATCCCCTCAAGTAATCTCGCATCCTTTTTGAGGTATGGGCACCAGTACTGCACACAGTACTCCAAGTGTTGCCTCATCAGTGATCTATACAGTGGCAGGATGACCTCCCCTTTTGAGGGGTGAACCCTCTGGCAATGCACCCCAGCATCCTATTTGCCCTTGCTGCAGCTCTCCTACACTGTGCAGATACCTTCATGTCCCCATGACTATTACCCCCAGGTCCCTTTCCTCCTCTGAAGCCATTACCTGCACTCCCACCAGCCAGTAGCTGTTCTTGGGATTTCTGGCTCCAAGGTGCATGACCTTTCACTTCTTAGTGTTAAACCCCAACTGCCACTCCCCAGACCAGTGTTCGAGTTTAGCTAGATCCTCTTTGAGTGCCTGCCACTCTTTCTCATTGTCCACTTTTGCACAAATCTTAGTGTTGTCCGTGAACAGGCAGATCTTACTCTTGACCCTCTCTGCAGTGTCTCCAATGAAGACATTGAACAAAATGTGGCTGAGCACTGAACCCTGCGGTACTCCACTTGTTACTGGATGTGGCATGAACGTCTCCCCCCTTACAACTACTGTACCCTCTGTTGTCTCCCCTGCAGCCAGCTCTCAAGCCACCCCACCAGTTTTTCCCCCGCTGCCATGTCCTGCAGCTTGCTCATTAACCTCCTGTGCAGCACAGAGCTGAAAGCCTTGCTGAAGTCCAGATACAGGGCATCCACAGTGTGGCCTTCGTCAACCGCCCTAGTGACCCAGTTGAAGAAGTCAATCAGATTTGTTTGGCAAGATCTTACCATGACAAACCCGTGCTGTCTCTCATCCTACAGGCCATTGCTATCAAGAAAGGTTATAAACCTCTCCTTCAGAATGGTTTCCATCAATTTCCCCACTATGGAAGTCAAGCTCACCGGTCTGTAGTTACCTAGTTGGTCCTTGGGTCCACTCTTGTGAAGGAGCATCACATGAGCCATTATCCAGCCTTTGGGTACATTCCCCATCTCCAAGGAGGTGTTGAACAGGTCTGTCAGCGGGCCTGCCAATGACCCTGTCAGTTCCTTCAGGACCCTTGGGTGTACACTATCTGGTCCTGGTGCCTTGTCCACCCGAAAGCCTTTAAGGTCCTTCAGAACTCTGTCCTCTTGGAAGACCTCATCTGTTATCTCTGCCCCCCCACCCTTACCCCCTTTGTCCTGCAGTATTGGGCCATCCCTTTCTTTTATGAACATCGAGCAGAAATACTCATTGAGTGCCTCTGCCTGATCTTCCCCTTTTTCTGCCCATCCTCCCTCTCTCTTGATTCTAACAATGTCATCCCAACAACTCCTCTTCTCCTTTATATATTTAAAGAATCCCTTTTCCCCCTCTCTGATCCCCTGAGCCAACTTCAGCTCCTTTACTGCCTTGGCTACCCTGACTGACCTGGTCACCTCCCTAGATGTCTTTGAGAACACTTCTCTATTCTCATCATACTCAGATGTTGTGAACTTAATGAAGGCCAATATTTTTTCCCTCACCTTCCCCTCCACCTCCTTGCTGAGCCAGCTAGGTTTTTTTGACCTGGACTGCTTACTCTGAGATTTGGCACATGTGTTCAAGGCCTCATTTAGCCCCTTCCTAATGACTGCCCACTTCTGTTCAACATCCATCCTTGGGTTAATTTCAGCTAAATACTCCTCTATGATGCTGCCCATTCTGGCAAAATCTGCCTTTCTGAAATCCAATACTCTTGTCCTGGTCTTAGCAGACTCCCTCCTTGTGTTGAGGAGGAACTACACAGAGCAGTGGTTGCATCCTGCTAGAGGGTCCTGTACTACCACATCCTGGACTTGGTCTCCATTTGTTAGCACCAAGTCCAGTATATTCCCCTCCCTTGTTGTAAATGAGCATTAGCTCAATTGAGTGATTCCTGGTTCCTATGTTGGTATATGAATAAAAATTTTACAATACAGTTACAATACAATACAATCACCCCTTGCACTAGATAACTGTCTTGGATAGCCTCCAACAGCACCTGTTCCCTGTCGTGTACTGTAGTTACTGTCTACCAGTCAACCCCAGGTAAGTTGAAGTCTCCCACTATAACTGTATTCCCTTTGCCACTGACCTTCCTGATTTGCTCCCCCAGCTCCCTATCCACCCCCTCGTTCTGTGAGGGTGGTCTGACCACCACCCCATCCTGAGTTTCTTACTTTTAGGGTTTTGGAGCAATACCCATATGGCTTCTGGCCTCCCCTCATCCCCTTCCTCCCTAGTACACAGTATCCCATCTCTGGCATAAATAGCACCCCTCCATCCCTTCCCCCCCCTCCTGGTCCCTGCGGAACACTGCAGGGAATGGGAGCAAATCAAATCTGAGTCAAAGTCCAATAGAATGAAGTTCAACCAAGACAAATGTGTCAGGCTACATTTTGGGAAAAATTACCCTTTTTATCAGTATTCACTTTTTTTTGTGGTTAATAAGTTTTATTGATTTGACTTATTAAGACGATACAAACATTAAAACAGTCGGATACATTGCAAAGGTCTTACAGACTGTTACATATGTCTGTAGAAGCAGAGAACGGAACATGCTGACCAAATAGTAACAAACTGAATATACTAGCCAGGTAAGCAGTAGGATAATACTCTGTGCCTGGATGTACAACACCTATAAAGCTGGAGATTAACTTTGAAAGCATTAGCAGTTGGTGCATTGCATTATGGCGAACTCATACAAACATATCTTACCTGGCCCCATCCTGCTAGTTTCTGCAGTATTTGACAAAGCATCAGAAATTATGAGAGGTCCAGGACAGCTGTCCTCTACTTTACACCTACAAAATACAAGAGATCACGCACACAAAGCAAACTGGTCTTCATTGTCAGAGAAGATATTATCCTTTACTGACATTATACCATGTCATCCATAGAGCTGGGTCCCCTATAACTCAGTAACAATCTCTCCAGCACTTGCCCCTAAATGCACCATGAGAGGAGACCATTATAGTAGCATGGTTGTGCCTATTCAGCCGATTCCCTCCCTAGGTTTCAAAAGCAGAAGGAAGGGAGGGGGTCCAGAGGGCAGTATATTTAAAGAGGGTATTGGTCACAGTATGTGATATTCTGGCCCAGTTGGCAACTTGAGCCATGGAGGTAAGTACCTCCACCAGGGATGGGATTATCTGGGACCACCATTTACACAGTAGGAATCTTTTAACCTGCATACTGAGTGTCAGAAGTAGTTTCAACTCAGAGAGACGAAGGTGAGGGGCCAGGGGCCGGAGTCCTAATAACAGCAACTCAGGGGACTGAGGCACAGGCTTCCTAAGTATTTTGGACCCCATCTCACAAGTAGCCTGTCATAGAGGCTGGATCTGCCTGCAGGACCAAAGTATATGGAACAGGTCACCTGGGAGTTCCTGACACCTCCAACAGAGGTCAGACTGAGCCAGCTTTGCCTTGGCAAGGACTACATGAGTCCTGTACCAGGAGCGAATTATCTTGTTCTGTATTAATTGACTACTGGTGTCAGGATATGCCCCGTGAGCTAATTTTAGACAAGACTTCCACTCCAGGTTCATGATAGGGGCATGCAGTGCTTTCTCCCATTTATGCTTGGATTCCTCTGCTTGGGACGGGATGGTGCTCCGAATGGCAGCATATACCCGGCTTGACTGTCCTCTTTCTAGGGCCAGCCATGACTCTACCGGGGAGATGTGTTGCTCTTGGTGCTGCTTATGCCTGTACATAAGGATGGCGCTTCTTATTTGAAGGAATCACCAGAAGTCTTTGGGAGAGATCCCATAAGAGCTCCGCAGGCCCTCAAAGGAATTAAGGGTCTCTGTACCAGAAATGAGCATATCTTGAAGCAATGAGATACCACCACGTTCCCATGAGGGCCATGCAATTGGTAGTTTATTGATGGTAATCTCATTATTGCCCCATAGTGGGGTAAGTCTTAGGGGAGATGGGGAGGTGCCCAACTTCTTATGCACCTTGGCCCAATATTCCAGAGAGGGACCTATAGTAGGATGAGAGCGAGTGCCCTTAGGGGGATGGTTAAATAACAATAGTACCAAGTGAGTACGCTGACATACCTGTCTCTCCAAATCCAGCCACTGGGGAGCATTGTGTTTGGGGAAAAGGAACCATTTTAATGTCTGAGCCAGCTGAAAGGTCCATTTATACCCATCTAACCACGGAAGACCCCAGCCCCGTTCTGACCAATGAGCTCTGAGCTTATTTCTACTGTACCTAGGTTTCTTACCTTCCCACAAAAAGGATCCCAGCAGGGAGTCTAACTTAGTAAACCAATAACGAGGTATTTTCAAAGGGATGTGGGAGAGAAGATACATCATTTTTGGTGCTGTGACCATTTTAATTGCGGATATTTTACTTGCAAGTGACAGTTCTGTACGAATGGACGCAAAAACTGGTTTCATATTCAGGTTCTAGATTTTATGCAGATTAGGAGAGATAGTAATGCCCAAGTAGGTAATCCCCTCCGAACCCATTGGAGCCCATGCTGAGTAACCATTTGAGAGGTACACTTAGAGTTTAAAGGTAGGACCTCCATCTTGGCCTGGTTAATCTTGAACCCTGAAAATGTAGAGAAATCTGACAAGGTGGACAGTAGGGGAGAGAGGGAGGTGATGATATCGGTTATAGGGAGCAACAGGTCATCCGAATACATAAGAGTAAGGCATGCCCTTGTTCCCACCTGGACCCCGGAAATTAAAGGATTTTGCCTAATAGTGGCCGCCAAGGGTTCTACTGCCAATACAAAAAGTAGTAGGGCAAGTGGGCACCCCTACTCAGTATGAATGGGTGAGACAGCATCGTACTGGTGAGTATCCGTGCAGCTGGGGATGAATATATTGCCCCAATCCAGGCACGAAACCTCACCCCCAAGCCCATAGTGCAAAGTACTTTTTGGACATAGTCCCACTCCAGGGAATCAAAGGCCTTTTTGAAATCTTTTGCAATGGCAGCAGCGGGGGAAGATGATGTTTGGGCCTTATGGATTAAATTTACCAACGATCTAATATGGTCCACGCAAAAGCTGCCCTTAACAAAGCCTACTTGGGATGAGTGGATCAAACTGGGAAGGAGAGGATTAAGTCTATTACCTAGTATCTTAGCTAGTACCTTGCTATCAGCATTCAATAATGAAATAGGGCAGTAGCTGGATGCTTTAAGAGGGTCTTTACATTTTTTTTGGTAGGATAGTAATAGCCACCTCCCTAAGGGATGAAGGGAGAGACCCTGTTTGTAATGACTCAGTAAATACTTGTTGCAATACCAGAGAGATTATGGGATGCAACAGCTGCCACACTTCAATAGGGAAACGGTCCCCTCCTGGGGCCTTTCCCTTTTTAAGGTAGAGGATGATGTCTGCCACCTCCTGGGTTGAGATTGGGGCATCTAGAGCATTAGCTTGGGCTTCCGAGATTTTGGGGAGATGTAGGGACTCCAGAAATGGGTGGACCCCCCCTTGGGGTCTGGGGCTCTGGAGAATTTATATAACGAGGAGTAAAAATCCATCATTATTTAATTAATACCTTGCACCGAGGTCTGGGTCCTACCCCCTGCATCCTCTAAAGCTGCTATATGCCTTTTGGCTTGCTGCTTTTTGAGACGGCATGCCAGCAGCTTACCCCTTTTGTCCCCCTTCCCAATATTTATGCTTGAGTCTAATGATCGAAATCTCTGCCTTTCTAGAGACCAGCTCGTTCACTTGCATCTTCAGAGAGGTGACCTCGTGACCTGCCTCTGACCTAAGAGTAGGGACACGATGGGCCTTAAAAGCAAGCTCCACTTCTCGGAGTTGTCGTTCAAGCCCCCTCAAATGTTGTTCCCTCCTCTTTCGGTGCTGGCTTGCATACCCTATTATCACCCCTCTTAGAGTAGCTTTGAATGCCTCCCATGTGATACCCACAGAGGTATCTGTTATGAGGTTATGCCGAAAAAATTCCGTTGCTTCCTTTTGAAGCCAAGGGGGAAAGTCTGGGTCATGAAATAGCAATGGGTCCAGCCTCCATGCCAGAGACTTAGGGAGAGAGGGGCCCCATGTGAAGGTAAGATGCACAGGGGCATGATCCGAGAAAACTAAGGGATGAATAAGGGTATTAACAGTGTTACTAGTAATAGTAGGAGAGTTGAAACAGAAGTCTATTCTATTAAGAGAACTATGTACTGGGGAATGAAAGGTGTAGTCCCGTTGGGAGAGGTAAAATATTCTCCAGATGTCCGTAAGGACCAAATCTTGTTGTAATTGAGCAACTGCCATTACAGCCCTGGAGTGGGGCTCAGTATTGGAAGAGGATCCATCCAGGAAAGGATCCAGAGTAAGATTAAAATTGCCCCCTAATAAAATGGGGGTGTCTTCCGGAACTATGGATCCCAGCACCTGGGCCAACTTGTGAAAGAACGAGAGTGAGTCCTCATTCAGAGCGTATATGTTACCCAGGATCAGAGGGTCCTCCCCAGTATCCATGAGTGCCACCACCCATCTACCCTCAGGGTCTCTCACTTGTCTCTGCAATTTCCATTATAGTTGCTTGTGAAGCAGAATCACCACCCCTCTCTTTCTAGAGGAGGCCGAGGCATGAATGACCTGACCTACCCACTCCCTCTTCAGTCTCTCAGGATCCCCCCCAGTAAGTTTGGTCTCCTGCTGGAAGGTGACCCTTGCTCCCAGTCTCTTAAGGTGGCCCAAAACTTGCTTCATCTTGTTTGTGGTGTTAAGCCCTCTGATGTTCCATGTCAGAAAAGTGAGATCACCTGTCAGTAATAGGGAGCAAATATTTAATTAAGAGATATATCAAGAACAACCAGCAGATAGGGGGCAAGGGCTGCCCAACCAGAAGAGGCAAATTAATATAGAGCGCCACCAGATATGGAGAGAGTGAGTAAAGCCCATATACCCTGCCCCTACCAGATGACCATATACTAACAAATAATGAAACATCTGTGTGTGTCTCTTGTAAAACAAACATACATAAACACATTAACAAACTATATACATGGTGCATGGTGTACCATGCAATTTGGGGATATAGAGGCATCTCTTTGGCTGCAGAGCCCTGCTGTAGGCCAGCCCCTATTTCCAGGGCATTATCAAGTGATATCCATCCTTCCTTAGCACTATGGTGAGTGCAGGGGGGGAAGTTCCCTCCCGAGAGAATCGAGCAACCCAATAGGAAGGTTGGACCATGTGGCTCATTGCAACCTCAGAGGGTTCAGAGAGCTGCTCCAGTGGTGTAGCTCAGAAGCTGGGATAATTAAAATGGGACTACACAATGCTTCTAATGAGGTGGGGGTTTGCAGGAAAGAAAGTGGGGGAGGACTGCCCACTATTTCGGGGAGCCTAGGGTTATTGCTGATGGATGCCAACATGCTCTCACAACAAAAATCCTGGTGAGGTCAGGCTTGTCACACCTATGAAGAGTGTACTGTAAGCCACCCAATGTGGGGGCTGGGAGATCTCCCCTTGATAGAAAAAAATAATAATAAAAAAAAAAACATACCAGAGGGGCACAGGCCTGTGTCATTCACCACTTAGGGCCTCACGTAAAATATCTCCTGGCTACCCATTCAGCACAACAGTTTATGCATACCGACAAATACTTTCATATTATATGACACAGTTTCCCAGTGGACCTCCCCCCCCCCACACACAAGTAAGTAAGGTAGAACCCACAAAAGTTCTGCTGTTTAATCAGATGGTACAAAAAAGACCTTCTTTGCCATCTAGACATGTCTGGACCTTTGATCAGGATGTCCACTGAGAGTTTGTTTGTAGGCCTTGTTGAATCCCTCCTGGTATAGGAGCGAGGCATCTTCTCTGCCACATGGCAGTGCAAGTTGGGGGTCAAGGTTGGGGTGAAACGGGGCTCGAAAGTTCCCTTACATGGGTAACATGGAGAAAGGGTAGCAGATGGGTCAGCCAAGGAGATTGTCCACTGACGATCAATTTAGACACCCCAAACTCACCCCATACCTACAACTCCCTGGGGGATTAAAAGAACAGGAATAGAAAGAAAATAGAAGGATGACTACTTATCTGACCATGCCAGTGGGTTTTCTCTGATCAATTGCTCTGGAGAAGTAGAGCGCTCAGGATGGTCCACACTGAAGATGAGATCTCCGCTGGTAGAGGAGGCCTCCCTTGTAGCCTTTGGTGGATGCTGCCCTCCACTATCTGTAGCTCCATTCTGCAGCTGATGAGGAGTTGCTGACGGGGACAGGTAGCTGGGCTGCAACATAGGAGTAGACCTGCCTTCCACAGTCGAATCCACAATGCCTGGGTGTTGATCTGGAGAGCTGGGGCGTAAAGCTTCATATCTATTAGTGGTGTGGTAGGTCTGTAATGGATCTGGAGCAGCAGTGTCCATGCTTGTGTCCTCCTCTGTGTCATCTTGCCCTCTCTCCAAAGGATGCTCCCAGTGGCCGTGTTTCTTTGAGGATTGCCTCTTTTGGTGTATTTTTGGGGGGAGTTCCCAGTGTTGCTCCCTGAGGTCTTGCCAAACTGCAGGCCTGCTCACTGATGGAGATGAGTGGCAATCCAACCCGTCGGTAGCATTTTTTGCTGAAGGAGCTGCCGGAGTAGTGGTGGTGAATTCTTGTGGCCAGTTGCGCCATAAAAAATCCATGAGTGCATCAGGAGATTCAAAACTGTTTGGGACCCGATTATGCATAACCCACATCATAGCTGGGTAATGCAAGGAAAAGGACAGTCTAATACTGTGCATTTTATGCCTTGCCTCAGAGTATGCTCAGCTTTTGTCCGACAGGTCCTTAGAGAAGTCCTGAAAGATGTGGATCCTATTCGATCTCCACACTACATGCTGTAGCTCTCGAGCTCTAGTTAGGACCTTCTCTTTGTCCCAAAAATCAATAAATCAGGCTATGATAGGTCATGGTCTGTTCTGGGCCTGAGACATGGGGGCTAATGTATGGTGTGCGCGTTCCACCTGGAGTGGTATCAATGGGTCCAACTGCAGCATTTCAGCGATGGCTAATTGTAGAAATCCCTTGGTATCTTTGCCTTCTACATGCTCGGGGAAGTCCAAGAAGCGAAGATTATTACGGCGACCTCGATTCTCGAGGTCATTCATCTTACTGCGCAGCATCTGTATGGTCCGTTGTTGATCTCTTAATTCTGCCCTTAAGTCCTGAACATGCCCCTCTATCACCAAGACCCACTGTTCGGTATGC
This sequence comes from Neoceratodus forsteri, assembly GCA_016271365.2. Classification (NCBI taxonomy): domain Eukaryota; kingdom Metazoa; phylum Chordata; order Ceratodontiformes; family Ceratodontidae; genus Neoceratodus; species Neoceratodus forsteri. The sequence continues at coordinate 1,545,362,588 of CM057455.1, read as the reverse complement.
AGCATCCTGGCTTCAAAATTTTGAACCACTTGGGTGTTTCAATTAGTTGCCACAGTGACTTGTGCCATCTGGGCCATAAATTGGCTGAACATCACCTCAACTGACGGTTGCTCCCAGGTTTGTTGCAAGCAGCCTTCAGCCATATTTTCAGGCCTACCTCATCCAGGAGGCTCTTTAGTAAAATAGCAATTTCCATACAGCAAATGAAGGCTTTTTGTATCAATGAAGCTAAATTAGTGTAGCTTGAGTATTACCCCACAAGTTACAGAAGAGTGAGGATATAATACCAGCTGGTACAAAAAGAATTTTAAAGGATATTTCCCTCTGGGGTGTGGAGCTGATCTTTAAGCTGCCATCCTATTTAACGCCCCTATAGGCCACCATCAGTATTCACTTAATAGCAAATTCCTAAAGTCAGTTGTTAAAGAATGTGATTTAGGAGTCATGTAGTAAACCTGTGGCACTGCGCTTCATCCTGGCTGACTTATCTGTACATCCTCGGGGCTGGATAACATTCATTCAAGGTTCCTTCATAAGATGTCCTCAGCAATCTCTCTACCACTGTTAATACTGTTCAACAAATTGATGGAAAATGGCAAAGTACCCTTTGACTGGAAAAAGGCCATTGTAGTCCAAATGTATAAAAAGGGGAATAAGGGGTCGGTAAATAACTATAGATCCATCAACCTAACTTCTCTTTGTTGTAAGGCAATGGAAAGGTTAATAAAAGACAAACCTGAACTAGAAATACAAATGAAAATTAATAGACATCAACCAACAGGGGTTTACAACTGGTCTCTCAGGTACAACAAATCTAGTTACCTTTTATAACAATGTAAGAGCCAGCCTAGATAAAAATACCCCTGTTGATATCATACTTCTTGACTTTGCCAAGGCTTTTCATAGGGTCTCACACTACAAACTTGTACAAAAACTTACAAGCATGGGATTCAACCACTGCCTGACTAGATGGCTAGACAACTGGTTGAAGAATCAAACTATGTGGGTCCATATCAATGGGGAACTCTCAAACTTTTGTCTAGTTAATAGTGGAGTCTTCTAGGGATCAGTCCATGGACCAATCCTATTTAATCTTTTTGTATCTGATATTAATAACAATATCACTAATACCCTTTCCAAGTTTGATGATGACACCAAGCTGGGGGGGCAGCACTCAAAACAACTATCTGACAATGGTTAAGGACTTGGAGAGAATCAAATCTTGGGCAACGTCCAATAGAATGAAGTTCAACCAAGACAAGTATGTCAGGCTACATTTTTGGAAATATAACCCTTCCTATCAGTAGTCACTTAATAACAAAATCCTAAAGTCAGTTGTTAAAGAATGTGATTTGGGAATCATTGTTAATAACAGATTAATGGCTGCAGATCACTGTAAAAAAATATATTTAACAGCCAATAGAATACTCAACTGCATTAAGCTCACATTTATAAACAAAAGCCAGCCCTACATTTTGCCCCTATATAGGACATATATTCGGCCTCACTTTGACAAAGGGTTCCCTTTTTGGAGTCCACACCTAAAACAATTACTCAAACAGGTTCAACACAGATCTACTAAAATCATACCATAACTAAAACACTTAAGTTACCCTGAATGACTCCATAGAACTGGAATGGTTAGCCTAAAAGATAGGAGGAAAAGGGAAGACCTACTGTAACTGTATACATTTCTGCAGTATACAGAACTGCAGTCACAGTGTGGCTTCAAGTTCAGTACTCGTACACTAAACCTAAGTTGCCATAAAACACTACTAATTGTTCCAAAAGCCAGTACTTGTAAGCATGGCAACTATTTCGCCTTCAGGGTTGCTAAGGCCTGAAACAAACTACCACACTCTGTAATTGAAGCTACCACCTTTAATATGTTAAAATCTAGATTAGATAAACACCTTGGGTGGACCACCGAGGACTCCTAATATACCCACCAGGGTGTGGGAAACATTCCTAATTGGCATAAGCCTACTTATGTCTAATTCCACCGAGTAAACCAAATAAGTACTACTCAGTTTTAATTTCCAGTATTGGTGTTCCTTTGCTAACTATGAAAAATCCGTCTCCTAGCCTTACCTACTTACCAGGGAAATCACTTCTGCTTACAAACATACAGTATGAACATGCAGTTTTAGGGAAGAAAAAAGATTATTATTCCACTAAGTTCTTTCTCACACCATCTCTGAGGGAAAACCCTGTCACCTAATTTTCTTTAAAGTACCTATCAAGCATAAGTTTATTGTTTATTAAAATCTAGGAATTACAGTACCTTTGAGCCATGGCTCTTTTACAAAGGTTCCATGTCAGGAGAGTACAAACATGTTAAACAAAGCATGCAACATTTACAGAACTGGCATAAAATAATATTCAAACAGTTCAGGTACGGCATTGCAGTAATAATTAACATGAGTTAAAGGTTGATATAGTGTTAGCTAATGCAACCTGTCCTGGGAGTCTGCCTGATAAGAAATATTTATAGTATTATGTCAAAATGAAGCAATGGGCCATGCAGGTGGCATGTGTACCACTAATAGCATTTGTTGTACTGTTTTTAAATGTTTGTTGTATGTGTTTCAAGGCATATTCAATAAAATGTTGTGAATCATTGAAACATGATCCACCTTCAGTTCACTGAAGTATCTTTTAGTGCAGCTGTGGATTTACTGGCCAGTTCCAACTAACAGCTCTGCCTTCTCAGAAGAGGACAGGAGTGGTAGCAGATGCCTGCTGCCCATGGTTTCTTTGAGCAGTGAGCCGCTGTCCCTGTTAATTGCCTGTACCCTGCATGAGGCCCCTGCTTAAAGTGGAGCACTAAGTGTGTTCTGTTTTTGTGCTCTGGTAGTCTGTTCTATGTAACCATCACTAGTTCCATGACACAGTTCTTCCTCACGTTACCCTATAATTGTTCTCCTTTCAGTGACATTGTGTGCTCACTTGTTCTCTCATTTTTGAGTATACTGGAGAGCTTTGTTTGCTCTGTGGTATCTCTTTCATGCACAGTATTTCAATACTATGATCATGTTCCTCTTCAGCGCTTCTTACTCTTGCCTATTTCTCCTCACAGCTCATGTTCTCCAAGCCTTTGATAACCTTTGTCACTCTCCTTTGAACTTTTAAATCATGTGAATATAATTTCTCAGATTTGGGGGCCAGAACTTGAGATGCGGCAGATTCACCAAGGAATGTTACAGGGCATACTAATATATTTTAAGGTTGGCTTGTCTACTTTTTCTTGATACATATAATGATTCTCGTTGTCTTGTTAGTTACCACCCTACGCTGATGGTTCTGTCTGGAAAGAACTGCTGATTGCTACCTCACAGGTCTTTTTGCTGTTGATGTTTGGTAAACTCCAAATCATTTTGGTAATGTTTTGCCTTTAAATGTTTCTTTCCAAAGTGCACGACTGCCTTTCTCCATATTGGAGGACATCTGATATATCTCTGATTACTTACCCAGCTTTTCAAGATCTTTCTGCAGCTCATTTAACCAGTCCTGTGCTGCAGGTATTCTTTTCAGTGTTGTTCCAAGTTCAGACCCCAGTGGTACACCCCTGGTCACTTGAGTCAATGTTGACAGAATACAGTTTATTGTAACACTCTGTTTCCTAACCATCATCTAATAACAAACCCTTTGTATTACTCAACAAGCAACACTGTTTTCCTTTTTGTGAACAAGCCTCCTGTTTGAGACAGCAGCAAATGCTTTGCTGAAGTCCATTTACACAACTTCCGCTCGTCTTCCTAGGTCAAATTCCTTTGTCACATTCTTAAACCAGATTTGTCTGGTATGATTTCCATTTGCAGAATCCATACTAAGTTTTAGAATCTTAGTTGATTTTTCTGCAAGTGTTCAATATTTATATTTCTTATTATTGTTTCCAGTATCTTCCCTGGTATTCATGACAGCCTTACTGATCTATAATTCCCCAGTTCAGCCTTGAAGCACTTTTTATGTCTGCGTGCAATATGAATGCAAACATGTTGATATGGTATCTATATTTGAAATCTATTAGCCATTGAGGGATGGAAACAGCAATCACTACCACATTTCAACAAATGGTGTTGTAGGAGTTTGGGTATTTTGAATACCTACATGTGAAGATTTGAGCTGGGAGCTGTAGCCTATCACATGGCAGAATTATGCGTAGTGCAACCTGTTGATTTTTGTCTTGTTGTTACTTGGATGCGATTCATAAGATGAGGTGTGACACTGCCAGTGAGGCTGTGATTCATTGGTTATGGTGTTGAATCTGTTTTTAAGGCAGGTATGCAAATGATATGTGAATAATCTGGAAAGCCATCGTGAGAGACAGACCTGCTCATCACCTGACTGATTCCCCACTCCAACAACATACTCCCCTCAACCTGAACTTTTGCAAGCTGGTGTGCATGTACTAAGAACTCCCAAGGAGCTGGGTCCCTGACTTGTGCCACTTGACATGACTATACTGGGAGCTGTTAAGGAATGGGAACTTAAACTTTAACATGTGCTACCTGAAACAGCAGTGCCAGGAGCTCCTCTGGAGCAGGAGCCCTAGTGTTAACTTGTGCCTCCTAACATGGTTATACTAGGAACTTCTGAGGAGCAGGAATCTAACATTAACTTGTGTTACCTGGCACATTAGTATGAGGAGCTCCATAGGAGCGGGAGCCCTAGTGTTAACTTGTGCCTCCTAACATGGTTTTACTAGGAACTTCTGAGGAGCAGGAATCTAACATTAACTTGTGTTACCTGGCACATTAGTATGAGGAGCTCCATAGGAGCGGGAGCCCTAGTGTTAACTTGTGCCTCCTGACATGGTTATACTAGGAACTTCTGAGGAGCAGGAATCTAACATTAACTTGTGTTACCTGGCACATTAGTATGAGGAGCTCCATAGGAGCAGGAGCCTTGACGTGACTTTCTTCTCACTGATGCAGCTGTCCTGGGAGCTCCTGAGGAACACGAACCCCAACTTTGACTTGCACAAATTAGTACAGTTGTACCAGGGGCTCCAGAGGAGTGGCAACCACAGTGTCAACTTGAGTCATCTGGCAAGGTCAATGGTAACTTGGTAGCACCTCCAAAAGCACATTTCACATGACAGTTATGATTTCCTACTTGTGTGGCTGAGAGGAGGACAGTTAATGATCACCCACTCAAATCTGAAGAAATAACATTAAAAATGTCCCAATTATGAGGAACATTTTTCTTCCTCTTGAAAAATACACTAAGTCCCCACACATGAGCACAAAGTACTTGGAAATAGTGCAATGTTTGGGACAGACATCAAGTGCATTGCCTGGCTGGCAGCTGCAGAGAGCAGAGGGCAAGATTCAACCAGCATCTTGGGGACTTTGGGTAGGAAGGGACCCGGGGGATGACACTGGTAGGGAGTTTAATAGTGGACTACAAGGGCTGCCCTATACATTTTTAAATGGATACCAGGTTAAGGAGTGGGTGTACCAATAGACTACCAGGGACAGTAGTTAATATTTTTTAATGGGTACCAGGATTGAATTATGGAGGGGGTACCACTAGACTATCAGGGGAGTGTCTGTTGGAGTGGATGCAACACCCACCACAGCCATAGACTCACTGTCAGATATTGAGCATATCACTTAACTGCCCCATGCTCTACTCCACCCAGCTACAGGACTGGGTATCAGCAAAACACCACTAGAAATGAGTTTTTTCATCTCAGCTGGGGCATCTTGGCCCCACTACAACCACATACTCATGGTGTAACCTTGAGCTAGTCACTTAACCCTCCAGTGCTCCGCTGCACCTGACTGTAAAAATGGGTATAAGCAAACCCCTCTGGAAATGTGATATTGCATCATAGCTGCCCTATCCTGTGAAAACAGATGGTACAAAAAAAAACCTTGACAGTAGATGCTGGCCATTTCTGGACCACCTGTCAGGCAGTGTGGCCTAACGGGTACAACACTGTTGGGAACTAAGCGATCACAGATTTAAATCCTGCTTGAGCCAAATAGTCACTACGTAACCTTGGGCATGTCACTTAACTTCAGAGGGCTCAAGTCCACACAGCTGCAAAAATGGATAGAAGCAGGAATCTATTGCAAGTGTACTATTACATCTAAGCTGGACAATAAGGGGTGAATATATTGTAAAAATGGCTACAAACAGGAGTCCTTCTTTAACTTAAATAATATTTCCTTGCTAACTAAGCATAACAATTTAATTACAAAACTTTGAAGCAAATATAATGGTAATTACCAATGCCTGTTGTATACTGGTGCCACATGGTCAGTCTTCAATCCTCATGTGGACAGTCAGATCAACTGATTAATTTAATAGAACTGCCACAGATAAAGGTGAGACCTTGGCTCCCTGTAAGGCTTTCTACTGCAGATGTGTGATGTGTGTGTGTGTGTGTGTGTGTGTGTGTGTGTGTGTGTGTGTCTGTATGTGTGTGTCTCAGTGGGGGGAATGAACATTCAGCAAGTGTAATGCTGCAGAAATTTGAATTCTTAAATTCCATGGAAAACGTACATTCAGTCAGTTACAAGCGTGTAAAGACAGATGATTGACAAGTGAGGAGGGACTACCTTTTACAAGTTACTATTATACTGCAGCTGGTTGGGAAACTGGAGGAAAATGCCCACTATAGTTCCCATCTCTAAATCCCTGATAAGGTGGATTCTTTCCAGTCAGTATCCATCTATCCAATCTATTCTAGAATGTTAGCTTAGTTTCACTAACAATTATGTCCAATGGTAGGTTGTTTCATACTCTTATTACTCTCTGGAAAAAGAAGAACTCTCTATTGTTTGTGCTGTACTTAAACATGCAGTTGTAATGAGTGCCCTCTAGTTTCCATTGCATCTTGTTGAAAAGCAAATCCCATTTTCATGAAAAGAAAGGGATCATTAACAACATCCCACAAAAGCAACAGATCCCCACTTTGCCATCTTTTTTCCAAGAACATGAGGTTAAGAGCTTTGAGTCAGGTGTCATAGTCCTTGCTCTTTAAATCCTTCATTTGTTTGGTAAATTTTCCCTGAATTACTCTAGGTATAGTATGTCAATTTTTTTGTGAGGGGACCAGAGTTGGGAGCAATACTCAACATGTGGCCTTACATAGGCTCTGTACAGTGGTAGAAGGACCCTAGCATCTTTTAAGACAATGTTCTTTCTTATGGTCCAAAGAATCTTGTTTGCCCTTCCAATAACTGCATTAGTCTGTTTGGAAAATTTAAGTTGTCTGCTATTAGTACACCTAGATCTTTTTCCAGTGCTGTTATTGAGAATATGTTACTACCCAGGTGATACTGATGCTTATTATTTTTGTGTCCTAGGTGCATGACCTTACACGTGTCGATGTTGAGAGCCATATCCCATATTTAGTCCACTATTAATTTTTAATAACTATTAACTATTATTATAAAATGGGTAGAGAGTTTTCTGCATCCCGATTTGTCAGGATCCATGTCCTTAAAAGACAACAACCCTGAAGGTGGCACTTTTGTGGGCAAGCTGGATGCAACACAGCCTATATATCCATGCCTGTCAGATGCTTGAAAAATTTTTCTGGCAGCCATCATAGTACCGTAAAATAATGTACTTTCTTTAATATTCAAATATTGTTTTATTTTTGTTTGTTTGTGTTTTCTACATTTTCTAATTTTCCACTCCAACACCAAACAATACTCGGTTTAATACTATGTTTTTTAGACAGGAGGAAGCCAATGCCCATCTAGCTTGTCTCCCATGGTAGTGGGGCCATAACCCTAGTTATTCACTATGAGAAATTCATTAAGCTTGTTTTTAAAGGCATTTAGGGTCTTTTGAGTTATTACTCCTCAGGCAGGCTGTTCCACTTGTGAGCTGCTCTGTATGTGAACTAACCTCTTCTGCTGGAGCAGTAGCGGTGATCACTAGGACTGTGGTGCCTCTCTATATAGTTAGTACTGTTAAAAAAACACGCAAGAGGAGGGGACATAGAAGCAGTATTAAATAAAAAGGAACAAAAATGGATCTACAAATTGGGTGCCATAAAAAAATCAGGACTCAATGATAAAACTGAATTAAAACAATTTTTGATAAAAGAAAATAGTAACTACTTAGAATGGGTAATAAGTCCCCTTCCCCAATAATAAGAAACCAGATGTGTGTATAATAAGAGTGCCTTTTGTGGTTTGACTCTCTATAACAATAAATATGTAAGAAATGCATCTTGGGGTAGTAAAAACAGATGGTTACATCTTATTTTGCTCATCTCCTGATGTTTTTTTCTGTGCAGGTCCAATGGAAACAAAGTGAAATAATGATGTGTTTGATTAAAATTAGACAACCTTAACATGGAAGAAACAGTCCAGTTTCAAGCCATAGACATAAAAGGACATTTGTTTGTTTTAGAAACAAAGAAAATCTTCAATTTGTTTGAATTTTGAAACTCAAAGCTTAATGGTGATTGGTTAAGTAACACTGTGTTTTGATTGGTTGTCATACCTTTGCACTATGGGAAACAAAGGTATTTAATCATTTTGAATGTTTAGTTCACTAGTCTCTGAAGAAGCCTGATGTTAAGGGTGAAACGTAAGACTGCAGTTTTTACACTGCTCCTGTTATTTGCATCATATCTGGTGAAGAGGAATAAAAACTGATTAACTACACAAGTGTGTAAGAGTTGTCTTTACAATACAGTTTTTGGCAGTGGTGAATGCTCTCCAACCTCTTCTGTTGTTTTTTTTTTGATGAATCAAAGATAAAGTTGTTTTTGTGGCTACTCAGATCCACCTCTCTAAGGTTGAATTTTAGGCTAAAGCTCATCCATTAGAACACTGTCTCTAGTGATGTTAAACATCATGATCATATCTCCCCTTTCCTTTCTCCTCTCCAAGGTGTACAATCCCAGCTCTGATAGGTTGATCATAAGGTTTATTACACAGGGAACTAATCAGTTTGGTTGCTCTGTGCTGCACCTAGTCCACTTTAACAATATCTTTCATTAGATATGGGCTCCACACTAGGGAACAGTAGTCAATGTGTGTCTGAACATAGGTCTTATAGAGGGGTAAGCTACACATTGTGTTTCTAGACACAAAAGCTTTCCTCATACACCCAATTATTCAATTAACTGTTCCTACTATTCACTAAAGTTTAGATCCCCTTGAATGTATAGTCCCAGATCTTTCTCTCTTTCTACTTTGCCCAGTTTGTGCCCATTAAGGTAGTAGTTGTTGCAGCTGTTCTTGCTACCTAGGTGTAGGATGACACATTTATCTTTGTTAAATTGCATCTCATTTACTTTTGCCCATTCTTCTATTGAACAGAGGTCTTGCACTAGTAAGACTATTTGTGCATTGGTGTGGACAACTACTCCAAGCTTGGAGTCATCAGTGAACATGACACTCCAGTTTTTTACATTAACATTCATATCTGAGATGAAAAAGCTGAACAATATAGGGCCCAGGACCAAGCCCTTTGGCCCTCCACTATTCACTCTACCAGGGTTCGACAGGTATCCTCTAATCCTTACCCTCTGTGTTCTATCCTTCAGTCAGACAGTGATCCATTTTATTACATAAAAAACAGTAAAATATATACAATTAAACCATTTGACTTTTTTTTTTTTATGTTTTAGTGTCCTGCAGGTCTGAAATCCATGGCACAATAGTACAGCAGGAATGCTGATCGGGACTCCAGCTATGGTCCACTACATGCGTTCCCTCCCCAACCCACTGTCTACCGATCACTGTCTACTAACCCCCCCACACCATAACCAAAGCAATGCTGCACTTAGCCCCAGCTTTCATAGAGCACTGGCAGCTTTTAAAATCTTGTTGTTTTTTTTGGCACTTTCCAAACCATGACCATAAGTGCTGCTTCTCTCTCCACTCATCTCTCTCACCCATGACAGGAAACTGTAACTACAAGTGCTGGTGTTCTCTTCCAACTCATCTCTCTCACTCCAGGCAATCATGCAGTCTGTAGCAAATCCATTTTTCTTAATAAAAAGACTGTGAATATCATCTGCCCATCTGGACCACATGTGAATCACAGGTTGGTGACTCCACACTCATAGCACAATCACGCACATCCACTGATGGGTTTCAGAATGATTGCACTGCCAGTAACCGCCTGCTAAAAAATAAATATACACAAGTGACCCAAAATATATTTTCTTTTCTTTTCTTTCAAAGTCCACTAATGTCACATGCCCACCTGCACTGGTGGTGAAACTCAGCATCAGTGATTTGCAAAATGGGATCATGAACAGCCACTGATGGCTTTCAGTGCAATCACACTGCCAGTAAGTGATGGTTTAAAATAATATGGACAAGCTCCAGCAACCTCCAGGAGAGGGGAGATGGCACAAGGCAAATGATCAAAAGACAGATTATTGTAAAGGGGAGGGGTAACAGGAGAAATCAACCTTAAGTGCTAAACCTCTGCAGCACCATCTAGTGGAAGTAACACAGTATGGCATACATGCAGCAAGGGACTACTTTGATAACAAAATGAAAAAAAAAAACAGATACACAAATAATCTTTTAATGTCTACTTTAAATGTACTACATTAACACTTTTTTATGACACACCCATTTTATAAGTGCACTAAGACACTCCAGGGTGTGGGCTGTTACCCAATAAGAGTTGGACTGGCAGTATAGCCTAGAGGTTAGAGGAATGAGGTGTGAACGAGTTTGATACATCCAGCAGCCCAGACCCGAGTTTGATTCTCACAACCTCCACTTGCATACTGGGTGACTCTGAACAAGTCACTTAACCGCTCAGTGCTCCCAGATCGCCCCTGAAAAGAGGCACTTGTGCCTAGTGGGCCTTACCCGGTTACCAAAGACTAAAAAAAAAAAAGGAGCACACCTCAAGTGCTGAAAGCATTCGGCACACAACAACCCACACCCAAACATATCTTATTGCTTACATGTTACTATTAATAAAATAAAATACCTTTGTTTAATAAAATGAATTCAGCATTTCTTTGTTTTCTAATTGTTTTTCAGTTTATCTATTATAAAGAGCTAGTAGAACCAAAAATAGCACACAAAAAATGTTACATACAGTATTTTAATTAGTAGTCAGTTGTAACTTTTTATTTCTGACTTTTTTAATTTTTCTTCTGTTCATTTGAAACTTTTCTTTGTGATAGTATTATGCTGGATATGTGGAATAGGACTCTGCCTGGCAGCTGACATCTCTAATTGTATTCCTCCCACTACATCATCAGCACTGCGACCTCACTGGCAGTGACATCACAAGTGACTGACCTGGCAGCTACTGAGTGTCTCTTCATGAGCAGCTGTGATGTCACAGTTAGTGATGTCTCAATGCTGATGCTGTGATGTGAGAAACAGAGCTAGATAAGACAACTGCCAGGCAGAGTGTTGTTTCACAAGGCACACTTAGTAACATCAGGTAAAAAATCTACTGTTTAACCAAAAGGCAAAGAAAATTTACCTCAGATATAAAACATAATAGTTGACTGCTTTTAAAACTGGTCTTAGTTTTAGGCAGTACACTAGGGCCGGGGTATTCAAAGCAGTTGCGCATGGTGCAACTGAATTGCACCGACTCAAGTGCAGACTTGCGCCAAGGAGTGATATTCAGCGGGAGCCACTGTGCAGTGCAAATCCCAGTGCACCAATGTGCAACTATAATGAATGCATGTGCAAGGACCACATGATACAGCTGATGGTGTAACAGCCTCTTCATCCACCTCCCGTTGCCCGGCATTACTTCAGTAATTCCTAAGTATTTTGGAGACTTTTGAGTCTCTTTCTTTGTGACCGATTGCTTCCTCGTTCCTCTGGAAGTCTGAAGAAAATAATGGATGCCAAAATGCGTCTGATGAGACACATGCCTCCTGTCTCCCCCAAGAAAATTAGCAAGCATTCCAGAGCTCAACAGAGTGGCAGTGGTGAATCATCAACCACTACAGCCTCCACTACCCTGGCCTCCGACTCGTCTCCTCTCACTTTGGAACAATTCTTGAAAGAATTCAATTCATTCCATGATGATTTAAAATCGTTGGCTACTGAAGTCAAGCAGATGGTGAATGCACTTGATGATCTCTCAACAAGGATGGCAGATTCCGAATCTCGCCTTATTTCCATTGAGAAGTGAGTGGACAAAACAGACAGTGAAACGATTGATATCAGACACAGAATAAAGAAAATGGAAAGCAAGATAGAAAATTTAGAGGGGAGGAGTCACAGAAACAATATGGTGATCCTTGGGATACCGGAGAAAGAGGAGGGTAACAATACGATTATTTTTATTCAGAAGCTGATCGAGAAGATGGCAGGCCCTTCCCCCTTTAGTGCCTCCTATACAATCGAACGGGCCCATAGAGCCCTAAGACCGATGCCAGTGCAGGGTTCCCCTTCCTGACCTCTGATATTTAAGTTTTTAAACTATCAGGAGAAGCAATTGTTCTTGGGGAAGATTAAAGAGCTACAGGAAGTGCTTTGGGAGGGGAACAAACTTCGGATTACTCAGGATTTACCCGCTTCAGTGAGACAACGAAGAGCTCTATTTCACCCTATTGTAACAAAGCTTATAGCTGCGGGAATCAGATTTAAGATGGGCTACCCAGCTCACTTACAAGTAATGTTAGCCGAGTCTTGGGTTGCATTCGAAGAGCTCGAACCAGCACAAAGGGCCCTACAGGAAGCCTTGCCTGATCTGTTTCCAAATCATTGAAGGGGACTGTATTCTTATGTTTCTGGTGAATCCCTGAGTGTTAAAAGGTAGTAGTACCGTTGTGAAACATGGATACATGCTCTTGATATGGACATTCTGGATGTTTAAGATCCAAGGTTATCGGGTTACCTCAAGCATGACGGGTACTTTCAAGATACTCATATCTAGTTTATGGGATCGGAGAGAGCAGTCCATAAATATCCAGAAGTAACTGTTGATTATGCCGAATATTGATCTACAGCCCGATTTCTTTAGTTTTCTCATTTAATCCCTAATCTGAAGGGGGGAGGTTATTTTATAAGATGCAGTCTCAATGCAATGTTTATTTAGTAATTTTCTTGAATTGGCAGTAACAATGGGTAGCTGCCACAAGAGGGAGCTCAGCGCATAAGAATGGACTGAAGATCAACGGCTGTTTTCTTTCATACTGACTGGAACATTTTAATTTATGGGACTGTGATTAATGGTTTTGATTAGTATACCCCAGTGATTTAAGTAAGTTTTAAGCAGCCCATGACTCATATGTAAAAGATGTCATGTTAAAGTCTGTAAATAGGTGTATATAATCATTCAAGTATCATAGTTGTTTCAGGGATTGGGTACACTTTGGATCGTGTTGTTATATTAGTTGGAATTGAAATGCCCTGCCCACTAATGGGGCAAAGGGCTTAGTAGAAACATGGAGTTCATACAGTTATTGTTTCATGTAACACTTATCCCCAAGGTTAGGGCTAGTTTTGAACTCACTGTTGTTTAGTTAGTCATTTGACTGGGTGATGGAGAAGCGGAGTAGAGGAAGCACATAAGACGGGCTATGTAGCGTGGTAGATACTGTAAGGGAAATAATTAGGGGAAATGAATCAAGTTTGATGTTAGGATTGGATAGTAGAATACTACATAATGCGACTGGGGGAAGGGGGGGGTGGGTAATTAAAGGGAGGAACACAACTAAACACGACAACCATAACATAGGCATGTTCTGGATTGCTTCTTTCTGGTGGGGCTACTATCTATGTGCCTTCTTTATTATATATATAAAATGGATAATTCCATACAAATTGCCACCTGGAATATAAAAGAGGTGAGAAAAAGACTTATGCAGTATCAGATACTAAAACACCTTAAGATTTTAAACACAGATATAGTTTTCATTCAAGAAACACACTTATTGGATTCCGAAGCATCCCAACTTTGGAAACAACAATTTGGCCAGTTTTTCGCAGCAGAGGGTACAACCAATAGCAATGGGGTGATGATCCTTATCCATGGAAGGCTCCCACTCACCATGACCAACATGGTCAAGGATCCAAGGGGTAGATTTATATTGGTACAAGGACTACTTTATAATAATGAGATATTGTTGGGTAGCATTTACGGTACTAACCAGGACACACCAGAATTTTTTATACAAATTTCACAAATGGTTCTCACGTTTATCTCCAGCCCATTAATCCTGGGGGGGACTTTAATCTGGTTTATGACCTGAACGTAGACAGATTGGGTCATAGAAACATAGGTTTGTCACCTGCTCAACGTGCGTTAAGGGAATTGGCAGACCAGCTAGGTGTCTGTGATATATGGAGAGTGTTCCAACCCCTGGAAAGGGAATATACTCATACTTCCCCTGTTGACTTAACCACCTCTAGAATAGACTATATTCTCCAGTCTCACTCTCTTATTGCATGGACCCTAGATGACTCAATATTACCTGGCCCGCCATCTGACCATTCATTGGTCTTAACTCAAGTTTCTTTCTTATCACTTCCTAAACAGGGCTCCAGATGGAAATTAAATGACCAGTTGTTGAAAAAGTCTGGTTCAATTAAAGGTATCCAAGAACATATCGAGTTGTTTGTGGAGTTTAATACGGACATGTCTGAGAGACCACATGTTACTTGGTGTGCTTTTAAGGTGTGTCTCCGGGGTATCCTTATTAGCTTAGCTACTAGGGAAAAGAAAGAATCCTCTGCCTGAATGTCCCAGTTACTTTCCCAGATAAGGACTATGGTAAAAAACTTGTCCCCACATTCCCCTGAAATTGTTAGACAGGAATTAACTAAGGTAAAAGCCGCATATTTAGATTTATTAAGAGAAAAAGCTGATTATGTCATTTTAAAGGCATGCGCCGATCAGGGAGAAAAGGCTGGGCACCTTCTGGCCTTTAGGATTAAACAAATGAAATCATCTAGGTATATAACCTCAATATGTTCACTAACAGACGGTTCCTTATATACTAAACCTGAAGATATTGTACACGAATTTACTGAATATTATAGGGAACTATATGGCCCCATGAAATCTCCCCAAACTGAACAATGTGTGAAAGCCTATCTGGCTGAGGCAAATCTTCCTCAACTTACTGAGGAGCAATGTTGCAGACTCTCAGCACCTTTAACTGTTACAGAAATTTCTGATGTTATTCACAGTCTACTGATGAATAAAACTCCTGGAATAGATGGTTATTCGGCTAGTTTCTATAAGAAATTTAAGGACTACTTAATTCCTATGCTCCTTCCCTTATATCAAAAAATCTTATCAGGTATAGAGGTAGACCCCGCGCTGTTTGAGGTGCTGATTGTCCTTATACCCAAACCCAATAAGGCACCCGACTTGGTTACTAATTATAGACCCATCTCATTGATGAACCAGGATGTTAAAATACTAGCTAAGTTATTAGCCAATCATCTTGGCCTGGTTTTGTCCACACTGATTGAACCTGAGCAGGTCAGATTTATGAAAGGGAAATCTTCTTCTGATCATCTCCGCACCCTGTTTCACGTATTCTTGGCATCCAGGGACACACCTTTTTCAGCTGCCCTGGTCTCCCTGGAAGCCGAGAAGGCATTCGACAGGGTTAACTGGAAGTACCTGTTTTTAACCTTAGAGGCTTTTGGTTTCCCCTTGGACTTCCTAAAATGGATCAGATCTCTGTACAAGTCCCCCACAGCTCGGATTTTGGGTAATGTGGTCATATCAGAGGTTATAACACTCCACTCTGGAACTAGACAAGGGTGCCCATTATCACCTCTGCTTTTTAACATTTATTTGGAGCCTTTAATTCGTAAATTGCAAAATTGCCCAACTATCCAAGGTATTCCTATTCACCCATGTGAGATTAAAGTATCGGCTTACGCGGATGACCTTCTTCTCCAGCTCTCAAACCCTGTCATGTCTATACCCCCATGTTAGAGATTATTGAGACATTTAGTAGACTCTCGAATTACAAACTGAATGTCAATTAAACAATAGTTTTTCCACTTAATTATAAAATGTTTAAGGCAGATATCCTGGATTTAGGGCTAGCCTGGAAACAAGACTCTTTAAGATATCTGAGAATTGAATTAGCTAGACAACCAGGACAAATTATAAAGCTAAATCTCGACAACTTAGTTAGTACGATAACCCAGGATCTAAACAGATAGGCATTACTACCAATTTCATTATGGGGCAGAATAAATTTATTCAAAATGAACGTTTTTCCATGGCTTTTTTACCCATTATCAATACTTAACATTTGGCTTCCTGCCGTTTGATTCAAGAAAATACACTCGCTGTTTTCTAAATTTATATCGTACAATAAATCCCCTAGGATAGCATATAATAAACTGACTGCTCCCAAATTAAAAGGAGGGTTACATCTCCCTCCCATTAGACTTTACTTTTGGGCCACTCGTGCTAATAAGTACTTAAATGGATTTCTAATGAAGGAATACAACAAGCCCCGCTCTGGCTCAGAATTGAATTGTCCCTGATATGATCATTTGGGCTAGCTCCTGAGGGTTTATTATATATTAGAGAAGGCCTTCTCCCTCTAAAGCTCAGGAACTCTACAATAGGGATATCCCTGAAGATACATGTTCAGATATGCCGTTTTTTTCAAATACGATCAAGGTAAGGATCCAAATCAGCCTATAGTAGGACATTTACAGTTAAAAATTGATGGAAGGCATATTGTCCCAAATTGGATACCTGGACTACAAAATATGCCCTGCCAAAAAAGCGAAAAATTAAACCCCTCTGCAATCCTTGGCTCACGGGTTCCCTCATAAAGAAGCTGAAACACAGGGACCACCTTTGGGAACTAGCCAGAGAAACAGGAAAACAAGAGGACATTCAAAACTTCAAAAGAGCTAGAAATGATTGCACCAAATCCATACGCCAAAAGAAATCCGAATACTACAAGACTGCACTCACTGACACCTGGGGAAATGCAAGAGCATTCTGGAATAACATTAAAAGATATTACCGGAAGGAGTCCAAATCACCCCTACTGCAATCACAATAAACGGGAATACTATCCTGGACCTAAAAGTCATAGCCAACACCTTTAATGATGCCTTCACCAACCTCAGCAGCATCCTCCCTTCTGACTTTTTCAACAACTGTGACCCCCCTCTTCCCACCCATCAGTCATCACCAAAAAATTGTCCCCCTTTCTACTTCAGAGCAGTAAGCAAAAATACCGTCAGGAAATACATTTCCAAAGCCATCAAAAACACTAGAGCAAGTGCTGACCCACTGGACCTCAAACTTCTGTCCCTCACTCTAGATGAGGTTCTGGGGTCTCTCACCAGGATCTTTAATCTCCTCCCTCTCTCTCAGCCAATTCCCTGACAAATGGAAGGCAGCGACTGTCACACCTATTCATAAAGGTGGTGACCGGACCTTCCATGTGAACTACCGACCTATCTCTATCCTGCCACCCCTCTCTAAGGCCCTGGAACGGATAGTAGCAGACCAGCTCACTGATCATCTGGACAAGTAGAACATCCTTTTACGGCAGCAACATGGATTTAGAAAAGGGCACAGCACTGCCACGGCACTTCTTGAGTTTATGGGAGCCATACACAACTCCCTTGATCAGGGTCGCCTAACCGGAGCTACATTCATCGACCTGTCAAAGGCTTTTGACACTGTCCACCACCGCCTCCTGCTTCATCAGCTACTGAACATTGGCCTCTCTGTGGAATCAGTGAAATGGTTCAATAGCTATCATGACAACAGGTCCCAGTGTGTAAAAATATCAGGCGTGGTCTCCGACACAAACAGGTTTGCTCAGGTGTCCCCCAAGGCTCCATTCTGGGCCCATTGCTGTTCAGCCTGTTCCTCAACTCCCTCCCCGACTCCACCTCTCAGCAAGTCATACTCTATGCAGATGACGTGGTGATTCTTGCCTCTCATTATGACCCAAGCCACCTGCAACAAACCCTTCAACGCGGCTTCACCTCTGTTGAAAGCTGGTTCAAAGAACATAAGTTAATACTTAACCAGAAAAAAAACGAAGACCATGATTTTCACCAGCCATCAAAACAAGCACAAACACCCCCAACTCTCCTTAAATACCTGCCTTGGGGACTCCCTGGAGCAGGTTGACTCCTTCAGATACCTAGGAGTCACCCTAGACCCACACCTGTCCTTTGGAACCCATATAACCAATGTCGCTAAAACCGTGAATACTAGACTGGGCTTACTCTACCGGCTTCGTCGGCACCTGACTAAAGAGGCCCTCTTTGCCACAGTTCAAAGCTCCATCATCTCCCAGATTGACTATGGTCTTGTCATCTATGGCACTGCCACTACCACTGCACTCAGAAGGATTACTACCACCCTAAACAAGGCCTGTCGACTCATCACTGGGGCCGAATGGCTCACACACACCTGTGACCTCTACTCACAAGCTAACTGGCTTCCAACTTGATAAAAATTCAGTACCAAACCTGTGTGGTTGCTAAGAAAATACAGTTGGGAACTGCCCCTCCGAGTCTATTCACTCCTTCAAATGGCCAGCTCCAGAATTACCAGGGGATCAAAGCCACAACTTTTCCATATCCCTCGCTGCCACACAGCAATTGGCCAGCGTTCATTCACCTACAGGGCACCCACTTGGTTTAACGGTCTTGCCAATGATACTAGCAATACCACTGGGCTAGGGGCCTTCAAATCCAGGCTCCGTAACACCCTGGTCACTTCCAGCATCTGCGACTGTCATGGATAATGTCTATGCAACTCCGCTCCACTACCGCTCTTTCCTATACCTAGCTCCTTACATAAAGCACTTGCCCTAGTTTGGCCTTTCCCCACACGCTCTACAGCACCTGACAATGCCACCTTCCTGGCAGCTCCACCCCACCCCCCCATCCTTACCTACCCCCCACCTCTCCTCTCTTCTCATTTTCTTACCTCCCCCTTGCCCCTCCCATTTATTTCTACCACCCCCATTGTCCTCTACCTTTCCACTTTACCTTCTCCCTGTCTGTTCGAGATTAATTTGTTATTCTTAACCCTTATTTGTGTAACAATTTTTTCTATTGTCATGTGATACCTATGTCTTGACGTGGAACCTTTGTAAAAGAGCCCTGGGCTCAAAGGTAATTGTAATCCTAGAATTGAAATAAATAAATAAATATGCAAATCATGAATCTTATTAATGACAGTGAGCTATGGCTTCTGATAGCTAAATTTAAGGATAAGCTTGTGTCCACTCACAAATTGTCCTTCAGAATAATTCAGCTGAGGCACTTACCGATACAAATATTTGGTAAGATCCCTTCCTTTTCAAAAGGTTTTCCCTTTACTAAGGAGTTATCTCCCTGATGCGGTGGCTCAAAAGCAGTCTCAAAAATTTACAGTGTTTTACATACTTGGAAATTCCCTGACTGTTTTGGTCCCACCCGAAATTGGGAGACTTTATTCCCAAGTTACGTCATAGATTGGCAGGTATTGTGGCATAATTGCCATAAATTTATAACACAAGATAGATTAAGGCTCATGCAGATGTATATTCTGCACAATGCATATTACACACCCTAAAAAATGGCAAAATTGGTCTTAAAACCTTCGGCACAGTGTGCCAGATGCCTTCAGGAAGTAGGAACACTATATTATATATTCTGATCATGTTCTAAAGTGGTCCCTCTCTGGACTAAGATTAAACAATTATCTGACCCCCTTTTAGGGCTTGAAGATCTGTTTACCCCAGAGGTTTGCCTACTGGGTGACTTCTCAGGGATCAGGATCCTCAATCGAAAATACCACATGACGATTATATCCATGTCGGTTAAAAAACTAATATTGAGATACTGGGTTGACCAGGAAGAGATATCTTACAATGAATGGTTGTCAGAACTACTAGCAAATTTGCGAACTGAAAAAACTATTGCTAATCTAAATAATAGAATGGGAAAATTTCAAAAAATATGGGACCCCCTATTCACCCTTTATTCTTTATAAAGCATATATGGACTGTATGGAATGTATGGATTAATTAGACTCATATTAACATGGACATGGGTAAATGGAATACTCCTGTGCAAGTTGTGGTTTCTTGGGGAGGGTTGGGTGGTAGGGTGGAGAGGTGTTGGAACTGGTAAGGGGGGATATGGGTGGAGGGACAGACTCATGTTGTTAAACTTTCTCATGTATTAAGTGACTTGTCTATGTATTTCTGTCCTATGTGTGGGAGAAAAGAAAAAACCTGAATATACTTTAAATTGAAAAAAAATGAATGCATGCACAAGAGCAGGGGGCGTGCCCATGAATATGCAGCACGGAGTTCGATATTCAACCGTGGAACCATGGCGCAAGTGCAGAGCAAATCCTGGATGTGCTGAGGAGACTTGAGCCTATAAATATAGGGCGCAGGCACACAGACAGCACTTGTGCCAGGGGAGAGGGAGGGGGAGGGAGAGAGAGAGAGAGAGAGAGAGAAATGGCAAGAGAAGGTGGAGGGACAGAAACAAAAACAGAGCAAGTGAGGGACAGGGTGACTGGCACAGGCAGCCACAGGGGTATGGGACAAAGGTGGCAGTGGAGAGTGAGCCAGGGGCTGAGAGAGAGAGAGGAAGAGGCAGGAAAAGTGCCTTGCAGTGCACCAGGGTGGCATACAGCCTGCAGTAGCAACCACCCAGGGGGAGACAGGACATCAGGGGCCATGGCCAGTGCACCCTTCCTAATGGAGGCTATAATTAGGGATGTGAGGAGGCAGGAGGAACAGCGACATGGCCATGAAAGGGCCCATCAGCGGTACACCCAGAACAGGTGGTACCATGCCCACACCACCTTCGAGAATTACACCGATATGGAGATTGTGGGCTGGTATCACCTGAACAGGGCCATTCTGAGGCAGCTCTGTGAGTTGTGCAGTGAGGAGATGCAGGCACCCACAAGACAGAGCCACGCAATGTCTATGGAGACAAAGGTGACAGCTGTCATGTGCCTGCTTGGCATGGGCACCTTCCAGAGACCAACAGGGGACACTACAGGCATTACCCAGTCAGCCACGTCCTGCCTCCTCACACAGTTCTTCAATGGCCTGCTGTCACATGCTTCAGAACACATCCATTTCCCCAGTACACAGACACAGCATACATCAACCATGCAGGACTTCCACAGGGTAGCACACATGCCTGGCATGCTTAGGGCCATTGACTGCACCCATGTGGGCATTCACATGCCACCTGGCCTTGAGGGTGTGGCATACATGAACAGGAAGTGTTCCCTACTGTGAACTGCCAGGTGGTGTGCGATGACAAGGGGCGCATCACCAATGTCTGTGCCACACACCCTGGGAGTGCACATGATGCATTCATCTGGCACAGCTCTGCACTGTGCCACAGGTTCAAATGCATGGACATTCCCACCGGCCACATAGTGGGTGAGTATGGGATGGGCAAGGGGTGCTGGGCAGATCAGGGCATGGGATGGGGGAGGGCAGAGTGGGTGCACTGGCGAGGGCACCAGGGATAGGCAAGGGGCACAGTAACAGAGGGCACAGGGTTAACCATGTCATTATCCACACAGATGACAGTGGCTATCCACTCAGGCCATGGCTGCTCACCCCCTACCAGCGCCTGTCGTCCCCAGCAGGGGAACAGTACAATGAGGCACACACCAGCACATGGAACATCATTGAGTGTGTATTTGGGATGCCGAAGGCATGGTTCTGTTGCCTAGACAAATCTGGCAGTACCCTACAGTACAGCCCCTTGAAAGCCTGTGGCCTATTCCTGGCCTGCTGCATACTGTACAACATGGCCATTGACCATGGGATAGCTGTCGAGGCTGATGAGGGTGACAGTAGTGGGGACAATGAGGGCAATGGGCCAGAGGTTGGTGGACAGCTCCCCCGGTTAGAGGGATCCCCGGCTGCAGAGGATGGCACGCCAGCACAGGGACACCATCACACAGGGGCACTATGGTGCATGTAGGTGGGTGGCGCCACACACACACACACACACACACACACACACACACACACTGGCCACACACACAGGTACAGCACACATGCAGGGGCAAGCATGGCAATGGGCATGCACACACAGAGGCGTGGTGCAGGGGTGGGATGTCGGTGCCACACAGCCACACACAACTGCACACAGCAGTACACACACACACACACACACACACACACACACACACACACACACACGTGCCCAGGCACTGTCATGTGGCAGGGATCAGATGCAGTGCACTGGTGCACAGGCACTACCGGTGCAGATCTGCTCTCATCACACCCACTCGACATGGGCCAGCGGCCGGGCAGGCATGCACACATTCAGCATGCGGCACAACACACAGGTGCCACACCTGTGGTATGTACACACACACACACACACCGCCCATGCACACACAGGGCA
This sequence comes from Neoceratodus forsteri, assembly GCA_016271365.2. Classification (NCBI taxonomy): domain Eukaryota; kingdom Metazoa; phylum Chordata; order Ceratodontiformes; family Ceratodontidae; genus Neoceratodus; species Neoceratodus forsteri. The sequence continues at coordinate 1,545,340,263 of CM057455.1, read as the reverse complement.
GCAGCAGAACTGCAGCCAGGGTGGCATGCACATTAGGTCCCATAAAGTGGACCCATGGCCTGCACCCGCAGGGGAGGCACGCCGAGGCTGATCGGCAGCCACAGGCTGCACACATCAGCCACAGGGGTGTTTGCAATAGCCCCCCAGAGGTTGTACTGTGGGACCATGACCAACCCCCTGGTCCCTGATATGGTTGCTGGGGTATCCCCAGCAGGAAATTCACCCAAGACCTGGAGGTTTCAGTGGGAAGTGTGGTGCAGTGGGGGCCCCCTATAAGTAATAAGCCTGACATTTAATAATGCATGCATTTTATTTATTTATTTATTTATTTTTTTTTATTTCTATTTTTTTATTTTTTAAGTGCAATACAGCTTAAATCATTGGCTGGATTTCATTCTGTCACGACTATGAATCAAAGTCCATACTCTTTGCATCACATTCCTTGGCAAGTCTTTGGTTTGACTGGACAGGGAAAGCACCCAGGAGGGAGGTGTCAGTCTGCAGCATCGCCTAACATCATCTGTCTTGATCTGGCCTTGTGTAAGGTGGCTTTCGAATGCAGATTTGATTGCCAGTTGCTGTTGTTCAGTAAAGGATTGCTGGCAATGTGGGGACCAGTATAGGTGGTGTGTGCCCCAGTCATCTCTTGGCTTCTGTGGATGTCCTGTGAGCCAAGTCCCCTTCTTGTTCTTGTTGCAATACAGGTACCTGATGAAAGAGGGCCCTTTCCTGGTTCACCCATGGTAATTGAACTGCTCTCCAGAGTCTGTGATGGAGCACCTGCATGTGGGCTGATGGTGGTGGTGCATGGGGCCTTTGTGGTTAACTGGCATGTTGTCAGCTCACTCTGATGCTCTCCTCTTTGCTGCCCATCAGGCGATAGTATGCATCTGCTGTTGTGGCTCGTGGCTCATGTGTGATGCAAGCTCATGTCTACCCTCAGGATGAATGCTGTGAAACTGTGGAAAGAAAGAAAGAAAGTAAGATACATGCTTTGGGCCCCGTTTAACAACTAAGCAAATGGAAATCTCCAACTTGGGGGGCATCATGGAGCTCTGTGTCATCACCCCTGTGAGTTTGGGACTGCTAGACCATAGAAAATGGTCAAAGTAGGCCCTGGAAGGTTAGGAGGAGATGCCTGCTGGTGTCCCCAGGCTTGGAAGCACATTCCCTGGGAAGGCATATGTTTTGGGACCCTGGGTAACAACTAATCCTGTGGAAGTCCCTGTCCTGGCAGGGCATCAGGGAGGGGAGGGCCATACCCCTGGGAGTCTGGGAGTAGTAGGCCCAAGGGAAGTATTAACAGCTGGCCCTGGAAGTTTTAGGGGGCTGGGGTACCAGGCCACCCCAGCCAGATAGCACCTTCCCTGGGTAAGACATAGGCTTTGGGACCCTGGGTAAAAAGTAAGCCTGTGGAAGTCCCTACCTGGCAGGGCATCAGGGAGGTGAGGGCCATTACCCCTGGGAGTCTGGGAGTACTAGGCCCAAGGGAAGTGTTAACAGCTGGCCCTGGAAGTTTTAGGGGGGCATGCCTGCATGTGTCCCCAGGCTTGGAAGCACATTCCCTGGGGAAGGCATATGCTTTGGGACCCTCGGTAAAAAGTAAGCCTGTGGAAGTCCCCACCCTGGCAGGGCATCAGGGAGGTGAGGGCCATTACCCCTGGGAGTCTGGGAGTACTAGGCCCAAGGGAAGTGTTAACAGCTGGCCCTGGAAGTTTTAGGGGGGCATGCCTGCATGTGTTCCCAGGCTTGGAAGCACATTTCCTGGGGAAGGCATATGCTTTGGGACCCTGGGTAAAAAGTAAGCCTGTGGAAGTCCCTACCCTGGCAGGGCATCAGGGAGGTGTGGGCCATTAGTCCAAGGCCACTGATTTACGGTGATTAAAACAATTAAATTCCGTTTGCAAGACTTAAGATTCCAGAATTTCACTGGTGATTGTTACTCTAATTTCTGGATTTTACCGGGATTCTGTTATCATTTTTTAGCATGTGCATAAATAATCAGAATTAAAGAAGGCTTCATATACAGAGCATTAAATAAGGCAAACTGAAAATAGTACAGGAAGGAATTAAAAGAAAAACACACTTTTTTATAGATTTACTGATTTGATAGAAAATGCCAGATTCCATGAAATCTTCATTTTTAACGTTTTTCAGGCAGCCCTAATTCCAAAATTTTACCGGATTTTCCGGTAAAAACCGAAAAACAGTGGCCTTAGCCATTACCCCTGGGAGTCTGGGAGTACTAGGCCCAAGGGAAGTGTTAACAGCTGGCCCTGGAAGTTTTAGGGGGGCATGCCAGCATGTGTCCCCAGGCTTGGAAGCACATTCCCTGGGGAAGGCATATGCTTTGTGACCCTTGGAAAAACCTAATATTTTTGAAGTCCCTATCTTGGGAGGGCATCATGGAGGTCACGGCCCTTAGCCTTGTGAGTATTGACTCCTAGCCCTTAGGAAAGTGGCTAAAGCAGGCCCCTAAAGATTGAGGGGTGAGGTACCACTAGGTCTCCCCAGACTGAGTGCACTTTCTCTGGGTAAGGTATATGCTGTGGGACCCAGGGAATAACCAAGCCTGTGGAGTATGTACCCTGGGAGAACATCAGGAAGTCAGGGCCATCACTTCTGTGAGTTTGGGACTCTAACCCTGAGGAAGTGGTTGAATCTGGGCCTGGAAGCTTTATGGGGACAGCCTATCAATTCTACCCAGACTGATTGTGGAGTTTGGAGGCATACTCCACATTTGTTACGGTACTCTTCCACCACAGAGTCATGGAGAAGTGTTTGATTCCGAGTATGGCTGCCTGCTTCTTCACTGCTTTTGCAATGGCAGAACATGTCAGGTTTGATCCGTCTGTCTCGATGAGCACAGGGCATTAAGTCCAGTAGCTGATGGTCTCAGTTTGGGAGCAGCCGCCTTGTGTGTAGTGTGCATAGAGCTGGAGTAACTTGAATAGTCTCCTTCTAGCACCAGTCTAGCTGGTCCATGTGTTGCAATGGTTTTGTGAAAAAAATGGTTAAGACATAGCTGTCTTCACTATCAACGACCAGTCTCTCTGCATTCTTCAAGTCGCCCAGAGACATATTTCGGATAGCAGCAGACCGCTGGGCATTGTGGAGGCCAAGCTGAAGATGAGGTGATTTCTAGCCAGGCAGTGATCTTGGTTTCTAAGTGTCTTGGCTCTGGGTAAACTGTTAATTATGACTGCCTCATCCTCAGCACAGGTGTCCTTACACAGGGATGCTGTCTCTGGTGGTATCCGCATTTGTGAGACCCTTAGCCGGATCTCATGGCTCCTCTTCATGGCAGAGGTACTGAGACCAGCTCTCCAGAAAGGAATTACCTTGATGAGCATGTCAAGTTTAGCCTGATAGGTCCTGGCAAACCCATTCAAATCTAAGAATTTCAGGAAGTGAAGGAGGCTGTTTATATAACACTTGATGGTGCCTGGCTTAAACCCTGAGGCTTCAGCCTCTGGAATCCAAGTATCTCTTATGAATGCCCTGGAACCCAGCAGGGATGAGAGTGAAAGGGCGGGTCAATGGAGTTCCCTGGCGAGACAGCATCTGCTGGTGGCGGTTGCTGTTTCTTGGTTTTTCTTTCCTCCCTCCAAGGTCTGGAGCCAAGCTCTATAGAGACTCAGCAGTTGAGGACTCTATCTCTGACTCTATAGACTGGCTAGGCAGCTGAGTATGTGGCAAATCCAGAGATGGAGAATATTGAGTCTGGGTGTCTCTGATACTTGGTCGTGCTTTAAAGCTGGTCAGAGTGCATTTGTGTACCTTCCGAAAGTGCTGACTTAGATCTCTAACAATGGCAAAACAGTCTGGCTGTTGGCATTTGTAAAAGCATTTTCCTGCAGGAGGATGGGACAGGAGTGACTGCCTACCAAAGTATCGTGCCTTTCCCGGTGTCATGCAGTGTACTTCAGGAGGTGCCTTGGCAGATGCTTAATTTTCTTACCACACATTGTGCAGGTACAAAAGGGTCTCACTGTCTTGCTTGGTATCCCCAGAGAAGCATCTGTAAAAGAGGAACACAATTTTAGAAGTGCTGAACATTAACCCTGGGAGTGTGGGACTGTAAGACCCAATGGAAGTATTAACATCAGGCCCTGAAACCTTCAGGGAGCATGCCAGCAGTTCTCCCCAGGCAGAGAGCACTTTCCCTGTGGGAGAGATATGCATTGGGGCCCGGGGTGACAAGGAAGCCTGTTCAGGTCTCTGCCCTGGCAGGCCATCAGGGAGGTGAGGGCCATTAGCCCTGGGTGTCTGGGAGTGCTAGACCCAAGGGAAGAGTAAATAGCAGGACCTGGAAGTTTTAAGGGGTGAGGTTACCATGCCTGCCCAGCCAGAGAGCCCCTTCCCTGGGTAAGAGATATGCATTGGGACCCTGGGTAACAACCAAGCCTGTGGAAGCCCCAACAATGGCAGGCCATCAGGGAGGTGAGGGCCATTAGCCCTGGGTGTCTGGGAGTGCTAGGCCCAAGGGAAGAGTAAATAGCAGGACCTGGAAGTTTTAGGGGGTGAGGTTACCATGCCTGCCAAGCCAGAGAGCCCCTTCCCTGGGTAAGAGATATGCATTGGGACCCTGGGTAACTACCAAGCCTGTGGAAGCCCCAACACTGGCAGGTCATCAGGGAGGTGAGGGCCATTAGCCCTGGGTGTCTGGGAGTGCTAGGCCCAAGGGAAGTGTAAATAGCAGGACCTGGAAGTTTAGGGGTGAGGTTACCATGCCTGCCCAGCCAGAGAGCCCCTTCCCTGGGTAAGAGATATGCATTGGGACCCTGGGTAACTACCAAGCCTGTGGAAGCCCCAACACTGGCAGGCCATCAGGGAGGTGAGGGCCATTAGCCCTGGGTGTCTGGGAGTGCTAGGCCCAAGGGAAGTGTAAATAGCAGGACCTGGAAGTTTTACGGGGTGAGGTTACCATGCCTGCCCAGCCAGAGAGCCCCTTCCCTGGGTAAGAGATATGCATTGGGACGCTGGGTAACAACCAAGCCTGTGGAAGCCCCAACACTGTCAGGCCATCAGGGAGGTGAGAGCCACCAGCCCTGTGTCTGGGTGCTGAGCCCAGGGAAGTGTAAATAGCAGGACCTGGAAGTTTTGGGGGTGAGGTTACCATGCCTGCCCCAGCCAGAGGCCCTTTCCCAGGAGTGAGAGATATGCATTGGGATCGTGCTGGCTGTACATGGCGAGGCCCCAACACTGGCAGGCATCAGGGGTGAGGGCCATTAGCCCTGGGTGTCTGGGAGTGCTAGACCCAAGGGAAGTGTAAATACCCAGGACCTGGAAGTTTTAGGGGTGAGGGTTACCATGCCTGCCCAGCCAGAGGCCCTCCTGGGTAAAGAGATATGCATTTTGGACCCTGGGGGAACAACCAAGCCTGAGGGAAGCCCCAAACACTGGACAGGAGCCATCAGGAGGTAGAGGCATGAACCCCTGCTGTCTGGGAGTGCTAGGCCCAAGGGAAGTGCAAATAGCAGAACCTGGAAGTTTTAGGGGGTGAGGTTACCATGCCTGCACAGCCAGAGAGCCCCTTCCCTGGGTAAGAGATATACATTTGGACCCTGGGTAACAACCAAGCCTGTGGAAGCCCCAACACTGGAAGGCCATCAGGGAGGTTAGAGGCATGAACCCCTGCTGTCTGGGAGTGCTAGGCCCAAGGGAAGTGTAAATAGCAGGACATGGAAGTTTGGGGGTGAGGTTACCATGCCTGCCCAGCCAGAGAGCCCCTTCCCTGGGTAAGAGATATGCATTTGGACCCTGGGTAACAACCAAGCCTGTGGAAGCCCCAACACTGGCAGGCCATCAGGGAGGTTAGAGGCATGAACCCCTGCTGTCTGGGAGTGCTAGGCCCAAGGGAAGTGTAGTTAGCAGGACCTGGAAGTTTTAGGGGTGGGGTACAATGCCTGCCCAGCCAGAGAGCCCTTTCCCTGGGTAAGAGATGTGCATTGGGACCCTGGGTGACAAGGAAGCCTGTTTGAGTCTCTACCCTGGCAAATAACAGGGAGAGTGAGGGCCATTTGACCTGTGTGTCTGGTGCTAGCCCAAGGGAGGTTTAACAGCAGGCCCTGGTAGTCTGGGCAATGCCGCAGCTGTTCAGGCTCAGGGCATCCAGTCCTGTTGAATCTAGCATGAAGTCCCCAGGAGAAAGTGTGACCAGATGTCCGCCGTCATGGTGGACCAGATATCCCTGAGAGATGTTAGGACCAGATGGCGGACGGGCTTTCCAGACCAGATAGCCCTACTGGCTGTTAGCTGGGATATCTTTAAATAGTGTTGGTGAACTTAATAGTCGCTCAGGTGAGTTTTTGAAGCCTACCCAGGCTGTGATGCACTTACTGGGCATGGTTTGATGCTGAGGCTGGGGCTGATTCTAGAAGTCTCAGGAACATGCCAGCAGTTCTCCCAAGGCAGAGAGCACTTTCCCTGGGAGATATGCATTGGGGCCCTGGGTGACAAGGAAGCATATTCAGGTCTCTCCCTGGCAGGCCATCAGGAGTGAGACCAGTGCCCTGGGTGTCTGGGGTACTAGGCCAAGGGAGTGTAATGAGGGACCTGGAGTTTCAGAGGTGAGGTTACATACCTGCCCAGCCAGAGCCTTCCTGGGTAAGATATACACTGGGACCCTGGGTAACACCAAGCCTGTGGGCCCCAACTGGCAGGCCATCAGGGCGTGGGGCCATTAGCCTAGGTGTCTGGAATGCTAGACCCAAAGGAGTGTAAATAACAGGACCTGGGTTTGAGGGAAAGTTACCATACTGCCAGCCGAAGCCCCTTCCTGGGTAAAGACATGCATTTGGACCCTGGGTAACAACCAAACCTTGGAAGCTAACACTGGCAGGCCATCAGGGGTTAGAGGCAGAACCCTACTGTCTGGGGTGCTAGGCCCAAGGAGTGTAGTGCGGGACCTGGAGTTTTGGGGTGAAGTTACCATGCCTGCCCAGCCAGAGGCCCCATCCTGGGTAGAGATATACACTGGGACCCTGAAACACCAAGCCTGTGGAAGCCCCAACACTGGCAGCCATCAGGGAGGTGAGGGGCCGTGGCCTGGGTGTCAGGAGTGCTAGGCCCAAGGGAGTGTAAATAGCAGGACCTGGGTTTGGAGAATGAGGTTACCATGCCTGCCCAAGAGAGCCCCATCCTGGGTAAGAGACATTGGGACCACGGTAACAACCAAATGTGGGCCCCAACAGTGACAGGCCATCAGGAGGTGAGGCAGTAGCCCTGGGTGTCTGGGTGCGAGGCCCCAAAGTGTAAATAGCAGGAACTGGAAGTTTTCAGGGTGAGTTACCATGACTGCCACCAGAGGCCTTCCCTGGGTGAGATATGCATTTGGACACTGACAACCAAGCCTGTGGAAAGCCCCTGGCAGGCCATCAGGAGTTAGGCATGAACCCCACTGCAGTCTGAAGTACTAGGCCTAAGGAAGTGTAAATAGCAGGACCTGGGTTTTGGGGGTGAGATTACCACACCACCCAGCCAGGCCCCTTCCCTGGGTGAGATATGCATTTGGACCTGGTAACAACAAGCCTGGAAAACCCAACACTGGCAGGCCATCAGGAGGTTGAGGCACGAACCCTGCTGTCTGAAAGTGCTAAGCCCAAGGGAAGTGTAGTTAGCAGGACCTGGAAGTTTGGGAGGGTACAATGCCTGCCCAGCAGTGAGCCCTTTCCTGGGTAAGAGATGCATTGGGACCCTGGGTGACAAGGAAGCCTGTGCAGGTCTCTACACAACGAGCCATCAGGGAGGTGGGGCCAGTAGCCCTGTGTCTCGGAGTGCCAGCCCAAGGGGTTTAACAGCAGGCCCTGGTAGTCTTAGGGCAATGCCAGCAGCTGTTTCCAGGCTCAGACATCGGGTCCTGTTGGAATCTAACAGTAGCTAGTCCCTGGGAGAAAGTGTGACCAGATGTCCTTGGTCCAGGTGGGACAGATGTCCTAGGAGATGTAGGACCAGATGGCGGACGGGCTTTCAGACCAGATGGCCCTACTGGCTGTTAGCTGGAATATCTTTAAATAGTGTTAGTGGGCTTAATAGTCGCTCAGGGGTTGATGCTACCCAGGCTGTGATAGCACTTGCTGGGCATGGTTTGATGCTGAGGCTGAGCTGATTCCAGAGTCTCAGGGAACATGCAGCAGTTCTCCCAGCAGAGCACTTTCCTAGGGGAGACATGCATTGGGGCCCTGGGTGAAAAGGAAGCCTGTTCAGATCACTACCCTGGCAGGCCATCAGGAGGTGGGCCATTAGCCTGGGTGTCTGAAGTGCTAGGCCCAAGGGAGTGTAATGCAGGACCTGGAATTTTGGGGGTGAGGTTACCATGCCTCCAACCAGAGCCCCTTCCTGGGTAAGAATATACATTGGGGCCTGGGTAACAGCAAGCCTGGAAGCCCAAAATGGCGAATACATCAGGGAGTTAGAACATGAACACCTGACAAGAAATGACTAGCCCAGGAAGTGTAGTTAGCAGGACAAAGGGGGGGGTGAGGTTACTGCCCCAACAGAGGCCCTTCCTGGGTGAGATATACATGGACCCTGGGTAACAACCAAGCCTGTGACTACACTGGCAGGCCATCAGGAGGTGAGGGCCATTAGCCTGGAGTGTGTCCTAGGGTGCTAGGCCCAAAGGGAAGTGTAAATAACTGGGACCTGGGAGACAGGGGTGAGGTTACCATGCCTGTCTAACCAGAGCCCCTTCCTGGGCCCAGAGATATGCATTGGACCCTGGACAACAAACCTGTGAAGCCAACACTGGCAGGCATCAGAGGTGAGGCTGAACTCCTGCTGTCTGGGAGTGCTGAAACAAGGAGTACAGTGTAGGACCTGGAAGTTTTAAGGGGGGATTACCATGCCTGCCCAGCCAGAGCCCCTTCTCTGTAAAGATATACAGTGGACATGGGTAACAAGCAAGCCTGTGGAAGCCCCAACACGCAGGCCATCAGGGTTAGGCATGAACCCCTGCTGTCCAGAAGTGCTAGGCCCAAAGAAGTGTAAATAGCAGGACCTGGAAGTTTTAGGGGTGAGGTTACCATGCCTGCCCAGCCAGAAACCTTCCCTGGGTAAGAGATATGCATTTGGACCTGAGTAACAACCAAACATGGAAGCCCCAACACAGCAGGCCATCAGGAGGTGAGACCAGTAGCCTGTGTCTGGGGTGCTAGCCCAAGGAGGTTTAACAGCAGGCCCTGGTAGTCTTGGGCAATGCCAGCAGCTGTTTCAGGCTGGGCACGAGTCCTGGTGGAATCTAGCAGTAGCCAAGTCCCTGGGAGAAAGTGTGACCAGATGTCCATGGTCCTGGTGGGACAGATCCCTGAGAGATATTAGGACCAGATGGCGGACCCGGCTTTCCAGACCAGTTAGCCCTGGCTGATGACTGGGATATCTTTAAATAGTGTTGGTCGGGAAGAATAGTGGCTCAAGGGGTTGTGCAACCTACAGGCTGTGATAGCACTTGCTGGGCATGGTTGATGCTGAGGCTGGCAGGCTGATTCTAAAGTCTCAGGGAACATGCCAGATTCTCCCACAGAGCCTTTCCCTGAGAGAGATAGCCATTAGGGCCCAAGTGACAAGAGCCTGTTCAGGTCTCTGCCTGGCAGCCATCAGGAGCTGAGGCCGTATCCTGGGTGTCAGGGGTACTAGGCCCAAGGGAAGTGTGGTGAGCAGGACCTGGAAGTTTGGGAAGTAGGATTACAATGCCTGCCCAGCCAGGCGCCTTTCCCTGGGCAAGAGATGTGCATTGGGACCCTGGGTGACAAGAAGCCTGTGGAAGCCCAACACTGGCAGGCCATCAGGAGGTGAGGACCATTAACCTGGGTGTCTAGAAGTACTAGGCCCAGGGAAGTGTAATAACAGGACTGGAAGTTTAGGGGTGATTACCATGCCCAGCCAGGAGCCCTTCCCTGGGTAAGAGATATGCATTTGGACCCTGGTAAACCAAGCCTGTGACCCCAACACTGGCAGGCCATCAGAAGGTGAGGCATGAACTCCTGCTGTCTGGGAGTGCTAGGCCCAAAGGTATAGTTAGCTGGACCTGGAGTTTTAGGGGTGAAAGTACAATGCCTCCCAGCCAGAGCCCTTTCCTGGGTAATTGATGTGCATTGGGATCCTGGGTAGGAAGCCTGTGCAGGTCTCTACCCTGGCACCCTCAGGGAGGTGAGACCGTGCCCTGTGTGTCTGGGAATGCTAGCCCAAGGGAGGTTTAACAGCAGGCCCTGGTAGTCTTAGGGCAATGCCAGCAGCTGTTTCAGGCTAAGGGCATGAGTCATTGGAATCTAGATAGCTGAAGTCCCTGGGAGAAGTGTGACCAGATGCCCTTACCTGGTGGCCCAAGACTGTGGAAGCTAACACAGCTGTCAGGAGGTGGGGCCGTAGCCTGGGTGTCTGGGAGAGCATATTGAGGAAGTGTAAACAGGACCTGGGTTTGGGGAGAGGTTACCATGCCTGCAGCCAGAAACACTCCCTGGGTAGAGATGATTGGGACCCTGGGTAACAACAAGACTGTGAAGCCCCAACATGGCATGCCATCAGGAGGTGAGGCCATTAGCCCTGGGTGTCTGGGAGAGCATGACCCAAGGGAAGTGTAAATAACAGGACATGGAGGTTTAGGGGGGTTACCATGCCTGCACAGCCAGAGACCCTTCCTAGGTGAGATATGAGTGGGACATGGGTAACAACCAAGCCTGGGCCCCAACACTGGCGGAGGCCTTGAGGTGAGGGGCCATTAGCCCTGGTGTCTGGGAGTGCTGGGCCAAGGGAGTGTAAATAGCAGGACCTGGAGTTTAGGGGGTAGGGTTACCATGCCTGCCCAGCCAGAGGCCCCTTCCTGTGAAGATCCGCATTTGGACCTGAATTTATCAACCAAACCTGAAACCCCAACCAACAGGCCATCAGGAGGTTAGAGGCATGAACCCCGCGTGCGGGGTGCTGGGCCCAGGAAGGGAGGTGCACCAGGTGCTTGGGACCCTGGAGTTTTGGGGGTGAAGATTTACCATGCCTGCCCAGCCAAAGCCCCTTCCCTGTGTAAGAGATATACATTGGGACCCTGGGAACAACCAAGCCATAATGGAAGCCCCAACGCATGAGCCATCAGGAGGTCCAGGCATGAACCCCTGCTGTCTGGGAGGGCTAGGCCCAAGGGAAGTGTAAATAGCCAGGCACCTGGAAGTTTTAGGGGTGAGGTTCGCCTGCCCAGCCAGAGGCCCCTTCCTGGGTAAGAGATATGCATTTGGAACCTGGGTAGCTGCCAAGCCTGTGGAAGCCCCAACACTGGCCAGGCCATCAGGGAGGTGAGGCCATTAGCCCTGGGTGACTGGGGTACTAGACCCAAGAGGTGTAAATAGCAGGACCTGGAAGTTTTAGGGGTGAGGTTACCATGCCTGCCCATAGAGAAGCCTTCCTGATGTAAAGAAATGCATTGGGACCCTGGTGCAACCACCAAGCCTGAGGGAAGCCCCAACACTGGCAGGCCATCAGGAAGTTAAGCATGAACCCCTGCTCTAGAAGTACTAGACCCAAGGGAAGTGTAAGAATAGCAGGACCTGGAAGTTTTAAGGGGTGAGGTTACCATGCCTGCCCAGCCAGAGAGCCCCTTCTGTGTAAGAGATATGCATTGGGACCCTGGGTAACAACCAAGTCTGTGGAAGCCCCAACACTGGCAGGCCATCAGGGAGGTGAGGGCCATTAGCCCTGGGTGTCTGGGAGTGCTAGGCCCATTGAAGTGTAAATAGCAGGACCTGGAAGTTTTAGGGGGTGAGGTTACCATGCCTACCCAGCCTGAGAGCCCCTTCCCTGGGTAAGAGATATGCATTGGGACCCTGGGTAACAACCAAGTCTGTGGAAGCCCCAACACTGGCAGGCCATCAGGGAGGTGTGGGCCATTAGCCCTGGGTGTCTGGGAGTGCTAGGCCCATTGAAGTGTAAATAGCAGGACCTGAAAGTTTTAGGGGGTGAGGTTACCATGCCTACCAAGCCTGAGAGCCCCTTCCCTGGGTAAGAGATATGCATTTGGACCCTGGGTAACAACCAAGCCTGTGGAAGCCCCAACACTGGCAGGCCATTAGGGAGGTTAGAGGCATGAACCCCTGCTGTCTGGGAGTGCTAGGCCCAAGGGAAGTGCAATTAGCAGGACTTTGAAGTTTTAGGGGGTGAGGTTACCATGCCTGCCCAGCCTGAGAGCCCCTTCCCTGGATAAGAGATATGCATTTGGACACTGGGTAACAACCAAGCCTTTGGAAGCCCCAACACTGGCAGGCCATCAGGGAGGTTAGAGGCATGAACCCCTGCTGTCTGGAGTGCTAGGCCCAAGGGAAGTGTAGTTAGCAGGACCTGGAAGTTTTAGGGGGGGGTACAATGTCTGCCCAGCCAGAGAGCCCTTTCCCTGGGTAATAGATGTGCATTGGGACCCTGGGTGACAAGGAAGCCTGTGCAGGTCTCTACCCTGGCAGGCCATAAGGGAGGTGAGGGCCATTAGCCCTGTGTGTCTGGGAGTGCTAGCCCCAAGGGAGGTTTTAACAGCAGGCCCTGGTAGTCTTAGGTCAATGCCAGCAGCTGTTTCCAGGCTAAAGGCATCGAGTCCTAGTGGAATCCTAGCAGTAGCCAGAGTCCCTGGGAGAAAGTGTGACCAGATGTCCCTTGAGTCCTGGTGGGGACGAGATGTCCCTGAGAGATGTTGGACCAGATGGCGGACGAGCTTAACCAGATGGCTACTGCCTGTTGGCTGGGATATCTTTAAATAGTGTTGGTCTGGCTTAATAGTAGCTCAAGGAGTTTGTTGAAGTCTACCCAGGCTGTGATCGACTTGCTGGGCATGGTTTGATGCTAAGGCTGGCAGGCTGATTCTAGAATCTCCGGGAACATGCCAGCAGTTCTCCCCAGGCGAGGCACTTTCCCTGGGGAGACATGCATTGGGGCCCTGGGTGACAGGAAGCCTGTTCAGGTCTCTGCCTGGCAGGCCATCAGGAGGTGAGGCCATTAGCCTGGGTGTCTGGGAGTACTAGGCCCAAGGAGGTGTAATTAGCAGGTCCTGGAAGTTTTGGGGGTGAGGTGCCATGCCTGCCCAGCCAGAGCCCCTTCCTGGGTAGAGTATACACTGGGACCCTGGGTAACAACCAAGCCTGTGGAAGCCCCAACACTGGCAGGCCATCAGGGAGGTGAGGGCCATTAGCCCTGGGTGTCTAGAATTACTAGGCCCAAGGGAAGTGTAAAATAACGGGACCTGGAGAGTTTTAGGGGGTGAGGTGCCGCACCTGCCCAGCCAGTGAGCCCCTTCCTGTGTGAGATATGCATTAGGACCCACAGGTAGCTGTAAGACCATGGAAGCCCATCACTGGCATGTGCCATCAGGAGGTGAGGCCCATTAGCCCTGGGTGTCTGGGAGTGCAAGACCTAGGGAAGTGTAAATAGCAGGACCTGGAAGTTTTAGGGGAGGCGGTTACACATGCCTGCCCAGCCAGAGCCCCTTCCCTGGGTAAGAGATATGCATTTGGACCCTGGGTAACAACCAAGCCTGTGGAATCCCCAACACTGGCAGGCCATCAGGAGGTTGACGCCATGAACCCCTGCTATCTGGGAGTGCCAGGCCCAGTGTAGTTAGCAGGACCTGGAACAGGGGGTGAGTTGCCTTTCCTGCCCAGCCAGAGAGGCCCTTCCCTGTGTAAGAGATATGCATTGGGACCCTGGGTAACAACCAAGCCTGTGGAAGCCCCAACACTGGCAGGCCATCAGGGAGGTGAGGGCCATTAGCCCTGGGTGTCTGGGAGTGCTAGGCCCAAGGGAAGTGTAAATAGCAGGACCTGGAAGTTTTGGGGTTGAGGTTACCATGCCTGCCCAGTGAAAAGCCCTTCCTGGGTAAGAGAAATGCACTGGGACCCTGGGTAACAACCAAGCCTGTGAAGCCGCAGCACTGAGGCCATCAGGGGTTAGAGGCATGAACCTCTGCTGTCTGGGAATTGCTAGGCCCAGGGAAGTGCAATTAGCAGGACCTGGAAGTTTTAGGGGGTGAGGTTATGCCTGCCCAGCCAGAGGCCCCTTCCCTGTGAAGAATATACATTGGGACCTTGGGTAACAACCAAGCCTGTGGAATCCCCAACACTGGCAGGCCATCAGGGAGGTTAGAGGCATGAACCCCTGCTGTCTGGGAGTGCTAGGCCCAAGGGAAGTGTAAATAGCAGGACCTGGAAGTTTTAGGGGGTGAGGTTACAATGCCTGCCCAGCCAGAGAGCCCCTTCCCTGGGTAAGAGATATGCATTTGGACCCTGGGTAACAACCAAGCCTGTGGAAGCCCCAACACTGGCAGGCCATCAGGGAGGTTAGAGGCATGAACCCTGCTGTCTGGAAGTGCTAGGCCCAAGGGAAGTGTAGATTAGCAGGACCTGGAAGTTTTGAAGTACAATGCCTGCCCAGCCAGAGAGCCCTTTCCTGGGTAGAGATGTGCATTGGGACCCTGGGTGACAAGGAAGCCTGTGCAGGTCTCTACCCTGGCAGGCCATCTGGGAGGTGAGGGCAGTAGCCCTGTGTGTCGGGAGTGCTAGCCCCAAGGCAGGTTTTAACAGCAGGCCCTGGTAGTCTTAGGGCAATGCCAGCAGCTGTTCAGGCTAAGGGCATCAGTCCTGGTGGAATCCTAGCAGTAGCTGAAGTCCCTGGGAGAAAGTGTGACCAGATGTCCCTTGGTCCTGGTGGGACAGATGTCCCTGAGAGATGTTGGGACCCAGATGGCCGGACGGGCTTTCCAGACCAGATTGCCCTACTGGCTGTTGGCTGGGATATCTTTAAATAGTGTTGGTCCGCACAATAGTCAGCTCAAGGGAGTTTGTTGAAGCCTACCCAGGCTGTGATAGCACTTGCTGGGCATGGTTTGATGCTGAGGCTGGCAGGCTGATTCTGGAAGTCTCAAGGGAACATGCCAGCAGTTCTCCCCAGGCAGAGAGCACTTTCCCTGTGGGAGAGACATGCATTGGGGCCCTGGGTGACAAGGAAGCCTGTTCAGGTCTCTGCTCTGGCAGGCCATCAGGAAGGTGAGGGCCATTAGCCCTGTGTGTCTGGGAGTGCTAGGCCCAAGGGAAGTGTAAATAGCAGGACCTGGAAGTTTTAGGGGGTGAGGTTACCATGCCTGCCCAGCCAGAGAGCCCGTTCCCTGGTTAAGAGATATGCATTTGGACCCTGGGTACAACAAAGCCTGTGGAAGCCCCAACACTGGCAGGCCATCAGGGAGGTTAGAGGCATGAACCCTGCTGTCTGGGGAGTGCTAGGCCCAAGGAAGTGTAGTTAGCAGGGACCTGGAAGTTTTAGGGGTGGGGGTACAATGCCTGCCCAGCCAGAGAGCCCTTTCCCTGTGTAAGAGATGTGCATTGGGACCCTGGGTGACAAGGAAGCCTGTGCAGGTCTCTACTCTGGCAGGCCATCTGGGAGGTGAGGGCCATTAGCCCTGTGTGTCTGGGAGTGCTAGCCCCAAGGCAGGTTTTAACAGCAGGCCCTGGTAGTCTTAGGGCAATGCCAGCAGCTGTTTCCAGGCTAAGGGCATCGAGTCCTGGTGGAATCCTAGCAGTAGCTGAAGTCCCTGAGAGAAAGTGTGACCAGATGTCCCTTGGTCCTGGTGGGACCAGATGTCCCTGAGAGATGTTAGGACCAGATGGCCGGACGAGCTTTCCAGACCAAATGGCCCTACTGGCTGTTGGCTGGGATATCTTTAAATAGTGTTGGTCGGGCTTAATAGTCGCTCAAGGGGAGTTTGTTGATGCCTACCCAGGCTGTGATAGCACTTGCTGGGCATGGTTTGATGCTGAGGCTGGCAGGCTGATTCTGGAAGTCTCCAGTGAACATGCCAGCAGTTCTCCCCAGGCAGAGAGCACTTTCCTTGTGGGAGAGACATGCATTGGGGCCCTGGGTGACAAGGAAGCCTGTTCAGGTCTCTGCCCTGGCAGGCCATCAGGGAGGTGAGGGCCATTAGCCCTGGGTGTCTGGGAGTGCTAGGCCCAAGGGAAGTGTAAATAGCAGGAACTGGAAGTTTTAGGGGGTGAGGTTACCATGTCTGCCCAGCCAGAGAGCCCCTTCCCTGGGTAAGAGATATGCATTGGGACCCTGGGTAACAACCAAGCCTGTGGAAGCCCCAACACTGGCAGGCCATCAGGGAGGTGAGGGCCATTAGCCCTGGGTGTCTGGGAGTGCTAGGCCAAAGGGAAGTGTAAATAGCAGGACCTGGAAGTTTTAGGGGGTGAGGTTACCATGCCTGCCCAGCCAGAGACCCCTTCCCTGATAAGAGATATGCATTTGGACCCTGGGTAACAACCAAGCCTGTGGAAGCCCCAACACTGGCAGGCCATCAGGGAGGTTAGAGGCATGAACCCCTGCTGTCTGGGAGTGCTAGGCCCAAGGGAAGTGTGGTTAGCAGGACCTGGAAGTTTTAGGGGTTGGGGGTACAATGCCTGCCCAGCCAGAGAGCCCTTTCCCTGGGTAAGAGATGTGCATTGGGACCCTGGGTGACAAGGAAGCCTGTGCAGGTCTCTACCCTGGCAGGCCATCAGGGAGGTGAGGGCCATTAGCCCTGTGTGTCTGGGAGTGCTAGCCCCAAGGGAGGCTTTAACAGCAGGCCCTGGTAGTCTTAGGGCAATGCCAGCAGCTGTTTCCAGGCTAAGGGCATCGAGTCCCGGTGGAATCCTAGCAGTAGCTGAAGTCCCTGGGAGAAAGTGTGACCAGATGTCCCTTGGTCCTGGTGGGACCAGATGTCCTTGAGAGATGTTAGGACCAGATGGCCGGACGGGCTTTCCAGACCAGATGGCCCTACTGGCTGTTGGCTGGGATATCTTTAAATAGTGTTGGTCGGGCTTAATAGTCGCTCAAGGGGAGTTTGTTGATGCCTACCCAGGCTGTGATAGCTCTTGCTGGGCATGGTTTGATGCTGAGGCTGGCAGGCTGAATCTGGAAGTCTCCAGGGAACATGCCAGCAGTTCTCCCCAGGCAGAGAGCACTTTCCTGGGCAGAGACATGCATTGGGGCCCTGGGTGACAAGGAAGCCTGTTCAGGTCTCTGCCCTGGCAGGCCATCAGGGAGGTGAGGGCCATTAGCCCTGGGTGTCTGGGAGTGCTAGGCCCAAGGGAAGTGTAAGTAGCAGGACCTGGAAGTTTTAGGGGGTGAGGTTACCATGCCTGCCCAGCCAGAGAGCCCCTTCCCTGGGTAAGAGATATGCATTTGGACCCTGGGTAACAACCAAGCCTGTGGAAGCCCCAACACTGGCAGGCCATCAGGGAGGTTAGAGGCATGAACCCCTGCTGTCTGGGAGTGCTAGGCCCAAGGGAAGTGTAGTTAGCAGGACCTGGAAGTTTTAGGGGGTGGGGGTACAATGCCTGCCCAGCCAGAGAGCCCTTTCCCTGGGTAAGAGATGTGCATTGGGACCCTGGGTGACAAGGAAGCCTGTGCAGGTCTCTACCCTGGCAGGCCATCAGGGAGGTGAGGGCCATTAGCCCTGGGTGTCTGGGAGTGCTAGGCCCAAGGGAAGTGTAAATAGCAGGACCTGGAAGTTTTAGGGGGTGAGGTTACCATGCCTGCCCAGCCAGAGAGCCCCTTCCCTTGTTAAGAGATACGCATTGGGACCCAGCGTAGCTACTTTACCTGTGGAAATCTCTACACTTTGATACATCATGCAAGTTAAAACTGCCTACCTGTTTTGGCTTGCCACGTACATAGTATTTCCTGTTCTGATTCCATGCTGTCTGTGTAGCAAGTTGAGTTCTTGGTTCTGAGAAAAACCTCCAGCATCTGTGTTACTGTGCTGCTTTACTGCCGGTGCAGAGAATGTCAGCTGCTGTTCTGTGAGCCTCTAGTCATGCAGCTGCTAATTCTGTGACTGTTTTATACCTGGTGGGGGGCAGGAAGGAAGGGGCGGTCCAGCCTCTCTTCCCAGGCTCAGTGCACTGAATGCTGGGTAAATAGTGAATGTCATCCCCCAAGAGAAGTATCACTGAAGTCATGGCTGTGATCCCTCTTAGAGTGTTAATACTAGCCCCCTAGGAAGTGGTTTAACCCAGAGCTTGGAAGTCAGAGGGCTCTGGACAAAATTGTTTCCAATAGAGGTGACCTAGATAGTGGGTGCCAGTGTCTCTGAATCAGGTACCCAGAGAACCAGCCTTATTGGGACCCCATATCCTTGTATCATAGTCTATGCACCTGTGGCAAAGAACTTGGTCCATGTTTTTCACTTTAAAGAGGCACCAAGTACTGTTTTTTGTGTCAAGACCTTGAGAGCCCTGGCCAGGTCCGAGCAGGGGTGTAGACACCCAAACAGGCCCACCCCAGGTGTTCCTGGGATGCCAATAGCAGAGCCCGGCATCGACAGGAGGGTGTCACTCAATGCGGGATCATGGGTGGACAGTGCACTATGTGGTGTTTGGGTGGCCAGCCATGCCCTATGCAGCCAGCAGTGCAAGGCCATCCATGATCACATTGGCTATGCGATCTTGGGATGTGGTCGTGTCCTCCACAAGTGCTGTATAGCCTCCAGGAGCTGTGCAGTGCCTCTCTCATGCTACTGGCTGCCTGGCACACCTCCACGTGCAGTGCACACACCCCAGCTACCAGCAGCACCTTTTGCTCCATGGAGGCCTGCAGCAAATGGATGTGCTCCGCCGATGGGTCAGGACCCAGGGGAACCTGGGCGGGATGCTGACCCTTCGGTGGTGTACGACTGCGCTGCACAGTCCCCTGCTCAGGTGGATGCTGGACAGTGGGGTCCCCATGGGGTAGGTCCCTATCAGGTGTCCCAGTAGTGGACCCCACTTCAGGCTGCCCTATGGCCCCTGCTGCCTGCCACTGCTGCCCTTCCGGCCCCTGTACACTACCCAGCACCTGCACAGCCACACCACCACCACCACATGGTACTGCCATGGCGGTGCACACAGCAGCACCTGCAGTGGTGGTGGGCAGCTGTCCCACCACTGGCAGGCCACTGGGGCGCTGCTGTGATGGTACCTGGTATGGGTGTCTCCCCAACAACACTACCCATACTGTCCAGGATCATGTCAGGTCGTCATCGGTGTTGGACCACACCCCGATCTTTGTCTCCATGCAGAGGATGCCATAGCTGGCATCTCAGAAACACCAGGAGCCTCATCCTACCAATGCCCAGGACATCCAGCTGGACAGCGGTGGTGTGCTGCAGCCGATCAGGACCCGGATGCCCGTGGAGGTGGATGGCTGGTCCTCCAGGGCTGGGCCTGCCTCCACGTCTGCAGCTGGTGCCCCATCCTCCGCATGCAGGCGTGCTGGTGCTGAAAGAGAAAACAGATGTGTCAGTGATGCAAGGCTCCCATCCCCAACCCCAATCCTCCCCTGGCCACTGCAGCTGTGCATGCCCAACATATGTACCGTAGTAATGGGCTTCCAGCTGTCTGAAAACCTCACCGGCACACCATCGACAGTGCTGCAGTGCATGATGGCTGCCACCAGCTCATCCTGTGCCGTGAGCTGTGGCACATCAGCAGGACCCCCCTCCAGTGGCTGTCCAGGTTGCATGACTGGCCACCACCTTCTCCTTGATGTGGCACCTATCGGTGCCTACCTTCTTCCAGCACTCCTGCACAGACCGCTGGTGGCTGCCCTGCTGGTTGACACACACCGCCACCTTCTCCCAGGCCGCAGCCCTGGCCTGTGGTGTGCCTGCGGCACCATTCAGCAGTGGCTCCCTGTCTAGGTAGGCCTCAAACAGGGCATATGCCTCTGCCTTAGTAAAGTTGGGCCTGCATTTGTGAGCAGGCCCATGCTTCTCACTCTCTTCATGCTCCAACATAGTGCTACCTGTGGACATGGACATGTGTGTCAGTGCCAGTAGCAGTCTACTCTATCCCCTGCTGTGCTGGCTGGGTTCAGCAGCATGCGCAACTTACCTCAGATGGTTGCAATACTGGACCATGGCCTGTGCTGGTCTGTGGCACTTGTATAGCGCAACGCAGGCAAATGAGCATTGGCGCAATGGTAATGACATGCTAATTTCTCCAGTACGCCGCGCATTGGCTGATGAGCTCATTTGCATGTGGTGGCTAAATATCGCGTACTTGCACCTTGTGCAATGGAATTGCTCAGGAGCAAGTCACGGTGCAATGTCCAGGCATGCGCAGTGTGCAGGACCGCAGTGTGCATGTGTCAGATGGTGTGTTACCACCTATTGCGCACTGTGCGCCCACTCTGCAATGGGGACCATGGTGCATTGTGCACCATGGCTGCTATTGACCACTGGTGCTGCAGAGTGCCAGTCGACACCTGACCAGTACTGTGACCATCTGACTCCTTGGGACTCCACCACCATGTGCCTGTCAGGCCGTGCCCATATCGTGCATCTCGGCATTACGCGATTGGTGGACAGTGCATGCACCACAGTATACATCCATGCACATTGTGCACATACCTCTGGTCCATTTGTCCTACCCATTGCTGTCGGTACAATGGTGCAGCAGGGGTTTACCAGGCCTGTAACTGGACTGATATTGAGTTGGTGAATCTGGTGGCCTGTGTGCAGCCACATGCACCAGGGCTGTTTGGACAGGTGCCCTGCAACAGCCACAGACAGATGTCTGGCAGGGCATCACTGCCAGCCTGTTGCAGAACACTGGGGTGGCCAGAACCAGGAAGCAATGCCGCCACCGGTATGGAGACCTCATGTGTGGGACCCGAGTGTCTGAGACAGCTGCAGGCATCCATTCACCAAGGGGCCATGCCATGGCCAGGTAAATCATCCCATGCTGCATGTGCCCTAGTGCTGTACTATGGTGATGGCTTGGCTGCCTGGCTTGCCTGCAGAGGGTACACTGTTGTCATGTGCATTGTGGTGTGGCATTGCCAGCTGCAGCTTACGTTGTGATACAGCCTTGTGGGACATGTCAGACGAGGCACACACTGTGCACAGGGGTGGGGAGTGATGGGCACATGCTGTGGGTGTTCTCTGATATGTACCTGTCTTTGCTCCATTCCCAGGACCTGAAAGATCACCACAGGCGAGGGCTGCAGGAGCACCAGGGCCAGCCAGCAGATCGCAGCAGGACTCATCAGTGGTGGTGCAGCAGCAGGACAGGTGCCAGCAGGGCCACAGCAGGCAGGTAGGCATTGTTTGAGTCCCTGTGCACATTGCAGGTGGTCAGCAGGGGAGTGGGTGCAGCAATGGCCACCTGTGCCATATGCTGTGGCAGCTGTGTATTGCGCAATGTTCATGGTGCATGCTACTGTAGGGGGCCATTGCACATGTCTACCAGCTGTTGGTGGGGTGGGTGTGCACCTGGCTGCCACTGGTGTTGCTGTGGTGCTGCTGGTGCCCTGTGCCTTCTGACTGTCACTGTTTAGTCTGGTGGCCATTGGGCAGCGGTGCCCCTCTGTGCACTGTCATGGCGTGCTGGGTTGCTGGTAGGCATTGGCCCATCCCCTGTGGGTGGCAGGCGCCACTCAGGGGTGTGTTCCTGCTGCCCATTGCGCACACGTGGGTGGGGATGGTACCTTGGGACCTTGCACAGATCACCTCTCTGCCTTTGTCATAGGTATCCAGCAGAGGTCGCACCTGCCCCTGTACTGCTAGGCTGCTGCCCGATAATCTTGATAACTTCCACTACCATGGGCGGTCCAGCAGGTGCACGGCTGTTGCTGGCGGAACAGCAGTGAAGGAGGTTCCCGGTGGCAGCAGCAGGGCACACCCTTAGTTACAGCTCCAGCATTTCCTATTTGCCCTGCTGTCCCTCCTCCATCTGTCCCCTTCCCACTGTACAATCCCTGTTGCCTGTCCCTTCACTTGCTTTTCTACCCTTTCCACCCCTTGCTGTTGTAAATAGTTTTATGCGTTACACTTATTTTGACTTACCTGCCTGTGTCGGTGTCTGCTTTGCAGCTGGCATGAGGAGCCATGCTGCAGTGGCGTGGTGTCTGTCTGTGTGGTGTGCATGTGTTGGTGTGTGGGTCCTGCATCTGTGGTGCACTGCTGTGTGCTGTGGTGTATCCTACAGTGGTGGTGTCCTGCCCTTGGTCGGTGGCTGTGCCTTGGGGTGCCCATGGGGCAGCTGTCAGACATGTGTGTGCTTGGCATGGTCCTGGATGTGGCTTGTTTGGGGTCTGGGTGGATGGGGGTACAGCATGCAGCCGGGGGGAGTTTCCATTGGTGACCCTCCATTGGCCATTGGTGCCACCTGTTGCTTGATTTCTGTGCCCCTGTTGTGTTCCGGGGTGAGGGTGTCTGAGTGCATGTGTGTGCGTGCTGCTGGTGGTGGTGACCACTTGTGGCCACCACTGTGCTTCCCTGGCACTGTCCCTGGGTCTCTTCTTGTGCCATGTCCCCCTCTGTTACTCTGCTGCTATGCTCCCACCATTGCCTGTGGCTGCTGTTTGTGTGCCATGGCGCATGTCTGGTTGCGCCATGGAGCAGATCTGGTTGCACCATGGCACAAGTCTGGTTGTGCCATGACACATCTCTGCCATATTCAGCCATGTTGCACTAGCGCATTTCAGCATGTGCAACCTCTGAATATGGCACTCATTGCACCATGGCACATTGGATTTGTGCTGTGCTGGACTTGCGCCGGCCATTGGCACATATCTGACTATCTGGCCCTAAATCTTCAAGTGCAACAGAACACTTCAGGGTTTTGTTTGTCATGTAATAACCACACTCCAGATACTGAAGGCACTTGGCATTAACTACCTCATTCCTCACAGTGCACCTGGACATGCAGCTTTCGCATATTATATGACAGGTATCTATTATAAGCCAAGCAGAACAGAAAAACAACAAATATGTCACAAACTGCTACTACCACTCCCATTGTTGATTATCCATGATATATTATCCACATTTAAGATGCACTCATGCTAGTTTATCCACATTTTAAGACATGTTACTTATAGTTTCTCCACATCTAGTCCACAGAAAAAGAGAAACAAATAAAGGTATCACTGTCTCTCCACTTCAACTACCACAGAACATTTAAAATACAGGTTTAAAACTCCTAGTCCTACAACAGTAATAAGTACATTCAGTTAGCCCAAGCATACTGAGAATAACTGGCTTCTGCAGTTCATTAAATGCCTTGGCCTTCAGCCTCCAGCCTCAGTTGTTTAGTCACCCACATTAGTCAGTTATTATTACTTCACATGCTCCAGATAACGGAATCTTATCACTTAAACAATCAACAACCTGTCATGTCTTATTGCTCACATAATACAGCTAGTGTATTAAAAAAATACAGCTGCCAATATGTGAACAGCAACATACATACAGGCATGCAGCTGTGCAGGACTGAATTTATCCTGTTTTTTATTAAGAAAGAAAGAAAGAAAGAAACCTACGTTTGAAAGCATCTACATGCTAAAGTTGGACCAGCATAACATTCTGTGGTGATTTGCATATGCAGCCCATGGTGCTTTGCATTGTGGGGGCATGTGTGATTTTGTATTTTCTTGAAACTTGGCTTCCCAGCCAAATGCCCTTTGGGGTAACCCTTGCCTCAGTGTTTATGCACAGAGGTTCTTTGTCTTTTAAATAGTTTTTTATTTTAATGGGTTCACCACAATATATCCCAGGCACACTGCCTTAGGGGTAGCTGGTCCATTCCACTGGGGTGTCAAACAGACGAGGCATACTGATGAGTCCTGGTAGGACGAAACACGTGTCTATGTTTTCTGTTAGCACCCTTTGCAAACTGTGTGAGAGGCCTTTCGGCACCATGCAATTCTGCTTAAAGTTGGACCAGCATAACATTCTGTGGTGATTTGCATATGCAGCCCATGGTGCTTTGCATTGTGGGGGCATGTGTGATTTTGTATTTACATGCTAATGTTCCTCCTGTGCTTCCAGTAGCTTTTTAATTTAATTTGCATAATATTGTGAGCCACAACCATGGAAAAATTCAGTGCAGACAGGTTTTTCTAAGCTGATTTTCTTCCAAACCAGGATTATGCACATGTTTTAAGCAATTCATATCCCAAGGCATATAACAACTCAGAAAATGAAAATTATGTTGTCAGGTCTCTAGAGTAAATCAAAGGAAATCAAATGCTTTAGCAACTGTTCACTGCTTACTACAAACAGAATTAAAGATTGGCTGCTATGTAACAGAAAGCTGCATTTCCACTGAGTGGTGCTGGTAACATTATAATCTGTACAAGCAAAAGCTAAGTGGTTTGCAATGTCACCCACATCCTGAGAAGAAAATATAACCTTGTGTACAATAGTTTGTCTGTCACAGTATGATGTGTGACTTGTTTAACAAAATAAACCACTGTAATGTTCTGAAATCTTTTCCCATCAAACTTTTTACTTAGGGGTGGGAGGGTCAACTGCAAACAGGATTTTGATTCCAACTCTGATTTATTTTAAAAAAAGTTGTGATTTACTCTGGATAGTTTAAGACCTGTTTTAGTTTATTTGAGTATAATAAATGCATCAAATTATTATTTTAAATCCTGCTGTCAAATAAAATAATAAAATTCAACTTAAAAAAAAATTGTGTGTATTTTCATGTTTATCCTTCCCTGAGTCTGGCATACTTTTGAGGGGAGACAGGCACCTTGAGCAGGAGATGTGATAGGGTCCAGGCCATCCCTCCCACCCTTTGAGATGTTATTTTTATTTGTAACTGTTTTACTGACTACTTGGTGTTTATACCAAACATTATGGGCTCCAATCCATCCTCGCACTGCTGCCTGTAACCCTAAAGTTACATATTTTAGTTTGCCATGCAGTGTACCGTTATGGTGAGCAGCATAGGGTCCAGTTCCTTTCCTTCACATCCTGTCTGATGTTAAGTTACATCGTGCCTGCCTGCTGGTTGTTATGGCAAGCAGCATGGCCTATCCCTTGCACCCACTGTCTGATGTTACTAATATGTTTAGTGAGGTTAAATAAAGTTTAAGCATGGAGTGGGGGAACACAGGAGAACATGAGATGTGAACACCCTCCTAACATCAGTGAGGCACTATGACCTAGTAGTAGTTCAGGTGCAGAGCTTCGGAACATCAGTCAGAGACATGAGCCCCCCCCCCCAATTCTCTGATGTATTATGACCTAGTAGTAGTTCAGATGCAGAGATGGGGATCATAGAAGAACATGAGCCATGAGCCCCCACCAAAAATTCAGTGAAACACTACAGCCTAATAGTTCAGGCACAATGGCTGGGAACACAAGCATGTGAGACATGAGCTCCCCCACCCAAAATAATTTAGCGAGGCATCATAGTCTACTAGTAGTTCAGGTGCAGAGATGGGGAAGACATCATAATGTGATACATGAACTCCCCCCTAAATTCAGTGAGGCACTATGGATTAGTAGCAGTGCAGGTACATAGATGGGGAATACAGCAGAATGTGAGATGTGAGCTATCCTCTAAGTTCAGTGAGGCACTATGGCCTAATAGTAGTTCAGGTGAGTGTGGGTGAATCCTTGGTTTTGTTTGTCTGCTATACATAGATTTGGCATTCCCAGTTCACTGGCACCTGCTAGCATCACTGGATTAACAATTCCCAGCCATTTTGGATGCATAGTTGTTCCGGCGCAGAGCTAGGAACACAGAGTCTGAGACCTGGAACCCCCCCCCAAACTTCAATGAGGCACTATAGCCTAGTAGTTCAGATGCAGAGCTAGAGAATATAGAGTCTGGCACATGAACCCACCCCCAAAATTCAGTGAGGCACTAGTCTAATAGTAGTCTTCAGTTGGAGAGCAGGGGAACAAGGAATTAAGAAAAATCTGATGTAGTCAGACCTCAGAGGCAATAACTATTTAGTTATAATTAAAAACAAATAATACAGTTTTAAATTGACTGCCTTGGCCTTTTGATTTAGGCAAAGTACTTGCTAGGAAAAGAGCTCTTAAACAGATTCTGCAAAAACAACTCAGTCCGCCATCTAACTTTTTCTGTGTGACCTGACCTCATCAAGTCATGTAACCTCCTAGTTTTATACTAACTCTCACAGTTATTTTAATTTAAGTGACTGGTGAAGGTGAATCTCACTACTACCAGTTCTGTTCTTCTCATTCTCTCTCAAAGTCGTGTGACCCTCTCTGAAAAAGCCACTAAACTAACTTAGGCTACAAGTGCAATTACAGATTTACTGCAGTGCAGCATCAGACATACTGTATGGCTACAAGTGCCCCACTCAATCAACAGAACTCTAGCCAAAGTCCTGTCTCCCCTTTATCATAAATTTTATTTTGCAAACACAGGGACTTTATTCAGTGCAATATGGGTCAGCACCAAAAACATGGGACTGTAGTCTCCAATTAGTTCAAATTTTATTATCTTTATTAAACAGGTATAACAAATTGCAAGGTGCAAAAGTATTGTAGCTCATCCACAGACAGAAATTGACTCTCAGCATGTTCCGGACAACAGGTATTTAATCAATTCCTCTGACTTAAAGGTTAGTGTTCTAAACAACAAGCAGCGCCATACTTCTGCAGAAAAAGTCACAGCAACCATGCAAACCAGAAGAATATTAAAGTGATAGAACCTCACTCATTGGACATGCTAGCCCAATGTCACAGTGGTCTCTTATGAGCTCACATATTGATGATCAAAGTCTCATCATCAGAATGTGAAAGGTGTCTTTCCATGAGTTTAAAGGGATCTCTCTAAAGAGACAGTCATAATAAAAGTACAAAGTGCTCAAATTAATACATTGATGTGAGAAGTGTGTACAAAAAAGTGCAGGATGAGATAAGAATAACAAACAGATATAAATCCATAGAAACACATAAAACAATGTAATAAATTAAAAAGGCAGAACACACAAATCATGCCAACAAAAGTCAACAATTAGAGCCAAGATGCCAACAGCAGATAGCTGGTCATGCTGTGCTTATAAATATGACTATAAGGGAATGTCATCAGTAAGTCCCAATGGTGTCAGTGTATTGAGCATGGAGAGCCAAAAGCTTTTGTTGAAATATGTATATATGCCTAACAATTTGCATAAATAAGAAAATGTTAATTTTAATATTAATGTGCTGGCTATGTATTTTACACCTGCAGCTAAAAATGCTAATGAGAACTGTTTTGTAAAATAGAAGTTTGTGTGTCATGTAAACTGGCATGGCTGCTGTGTAACTGTAATTTTGTTTTTATCTTCCATTTTGTGCAGCCTACCTAAAGGGTCACAGATAGGGCAAACTTGTTTTTCTGTATTGGAAATGTCTAGGATGTCAGCCAGACACATGTGTTTGTTTCTATCATATGCTAATGTCATGAAACTCTCTGGTCACCTTGTGAGTGTTGGGTCTTGTCAACACCTTATTCCTGTCACCACATTGTTTTGTTTATTTTCCATAATGTTTAGAAAAATGCATCTTTCTGTACTTTGTTAGCTAGAATACTAATGTAAATGCATTACAAGAAGTGCCTGCATATGTGACTTCAGATAAAAAAGGAGCAGGGCCTCCTGAAGGATTAGGAACTCTGTCAAATGCTGAGGAGAAGTTAGAAAGTTGATAAAGCAACTCTTAAAAAGGAAGCTGGTTATGAAAGTGAACTTATAAAAAGTGTCTTATGCATAGCTGAGTCAGAACTATAAAGTGGGCTGAATATTATTGGGTCAGAGGAGCAATGAACCCCTAATGTTGGTCTGTTTTGCTCCACCAGAGGAAGGTAATTGATCATTACTTGCTCTACATTCTAGACTGCTGATGCTAATGTATGTTAACATAATAAACCTGACTTTGTAGTGTACATTGCAGTAATGTACATTTCAGAGTGTAGTCTGATTCATTGTAACTATTGCTTACTGGTTTGTGAATCCACCAATCTTGCTACCACAGATGGCACTTTGAAATGTATGCCTATAAAGTCAGAAACAGGAACATACCAGGATTGCAGCTTTTATGTTTCTGTCTGTGGGAGTTGATAACATTGCAAGAGACTGCCAGAGAAAGGTTTCCTTGTGAAACCCAGTCTAGTTAGTCAGGATAAGCTGAATAGTTATCATGGAGGAATTTAGTATTGCTTTTGTGACTGCACATGGGGCTCAGAATTTTTGTAAGGATGTTAGACATAAAGGAGATTCCTGAGACTATGTTAAGCAACAGTTTCATTTGGATTCAAATAAGATTATTAAAGACAAACAGAAAAAGTGTTATTGAGTGCAAGATTTGTATATAACATGGCAAGCATTGAACACTAAAGTGAGTTGCAATCTGACTAAAATGAAAGAAACCTTGTCATACAAAGACCTATATATTAATTTAGGAGGGTTCCACAAAGCATTCGTTTGCAGTATAGATGACAAACAAAACAAATATTTATGCATGCCAGGAATTTCAGAATTTATTTGACAAGTCAAATCTTAAATGACACGTATTAGGCATCTAGCAACACATCAGTATACCAGATGACCTTAATCTTGTTAACATTAAATTTCTATATTCAGGGTTGAAGTCCATCCTCATTTTGGTTTGATCACCCAAAGTTTATAAACCTACTTATTTTAACTTTTCTTTCTACACACACACACACACACACACACACACACACACACACACACCTGAGCATTAAATTGCACAGATTGTCAAAAACATAACCTTCAATTACTGTGAAAGGTATGAACAGAATGAAAGCGTGAGAAAAAAATTTATCTCAGATGATCATTCAGAAAATTGCATTTAGAGAAATGTTTTGGTCTGCAGTTTATACAATGTCTTACCTATATGGTACAGATTTGTGTAAGTGGATGAAGTGACTGTGAATGATTTTTAGTCTAAGAAAGCAGAATTCTTACAGAATGTTTTAAGTCTTTGGGTATATGAACATGGGGCTGGAATCTGGCTGATATGTGTTTTAAAAGGTGAAGATATTGCAGCAGAGTTAAGAACTATTTCATGAGAATGCTGGCTGATGTAAAGGCATCAAATTACACAAGCATACTGTTTTTATAACAGTACAAAGAGTGTTTTCTAATAAGGATAGATTTATGGCACAAATACAGTGTGACACAGAGCAATGTGATTACACTCCACCTAATGCACCAGTAGATATCCAGTACCGAAAAGGGTCACACACCTAACTGTGAACAGAAAGAAGGTTTCCTTCTGCTGTTAATATTTCTGTTTGCTTATTTGAAACTAGTTTTGTTTGCTCATTTGAAGCTATTTGTAACTTTTCAATTGCTTGGACATTTGTGTCATTTCATTTGTATGGGGTCCAAACACATGGCATACCCTATTGTGCAAGCAACAGGTGTTTCTTCTTGCAATGTACCGCTTGCTAAGCATGAGAGGTTTAGACTGTTTTGTTTTTACTTTTGTTTTTCTTTACTCTCCTTCTTCTGGGTGGGGGGTAAGTTTCCGAAAGAGGTGCCTTAAATGAACACAGACTAAGACAGAGTTAAACTTGATATTTAACTTCTCAGTTCCACTCAAGGTCAGCCATCGCTGGTGAGGGAGTGACTTGCTAGAATCCAGTACACAGCAGTTCAAACACCCTTTCCTTTGCTGAGCAAAAGCCTTAATTAAACAAGGAAATGCTGTATATATATTATGACACTAACCTTTTAATTTCAGCATTTTAAGGTTTTAACATTGCACCGTATCATGAATGGGATCCCCCTGTGCTATTATGCATATGTGGGCCATAGTATGGAAATTGCACTGTGTTTGGAGAGGGAGAGGGAAAGTTCACCACCCCAACCTTTGATTTGCTACTCCATACTGAAGTTTTTACCTATCTTGCTGCATAACAATGTAATTGCCTCAGATGGCACATCCCTTTTCTATGTTGCTTTAACATGGTACATTGTTTTTGTGACCACTTCTGCAGCCTGTAATTTTTATGTTACATGGATTAAATGGTTAAAACCCATTCAAAACCCACTCCCTTTAGCAAGCAATGCCCAAGCCAATCAGCTTGCAAAAAAAGGAGCTTGTGGGGAGAGAGTAGGCATGGACCTTCTCCACTCCTCCACCTCCACATCTTGTGGCAAGTCTCACATAAAAAACAAATCAAGCTCATAGACCTTAGAGATTTGTAGGAGCAAGATAAGGAACTAACTGCCTTACGACAGCAGTTGATTCCTATAGGCTAACTGTTTAAAAGGGTATAAAAGAAATTGCAGTTGTCATCCAGAGACTGAGATTCTGCTGTATGCAAGTCCAGGGACAAAAGCAGCTTTGGTAATTCCACAGCATTTCAGACAGGAATTATTTCTGCAGTGCCTGATATCCCAGCATGGGAGGCCATCAGGGGGCAGACAAACCCATTTTTAAAATGCAGACAGTTGAGTGGTAAACTGTATAAAAAGGAAATATAGATACATACTCTGAGAATTACATTGTATGGGTTCAGTGTAGCCACTGATAAGTGATTTCATGTAAATAGAAACATAGAAAGATAGACTTTGACGGCAGATAAGGACCACTTGGTCCACCCAGTCTGCTTATTTCCCTACCTGTAGGATAAGCTGCAGATCCAAGTTAACCAACAGCCTACTTTCTCTTAACCCCACTGGAATTGATTTATGTCTGTTCCATGCAATAGTGAATTTCCCACTGATTCTGACCCCACAACCTCCTCAGGAAGGCCATTCCATGCATTCACCACCTCTTCATGAAAAATACTTCTTCACATTGCCCCTGAGCCATCCACCTTCTTTCTTCAAATTGTGCCACCTAGTTCTTGCACATCTCTTTCTCTGAAAGATGCTACCCTCTTGGACTTCGCTGATTCCCTTGAGGTACTTAAATGTTTCTATCATGTCCCGCCTCCTTTCCTCAAGGGTATACATACCTGTATTAAGCTCCTTTAGTCTGTCTTTGTATGGCTTCTGGTGCAGACCCTGCACCAATTTAGTTGCCCTCATCTGGACTGCCTCCATCCTGTCTATGTCCTTGCAGAGATGGGGTCTCCAGAACTGCATGCAGTATTCCAGATGGGATCTCACCAACTTGTCTGTACAGAGGGATAACAACTTCTTGTTTTCTACTGGTGATGCCACTCTGTATGCAACACAGTATCCCCCCAGTCCTCCTTTCTGCCTTCTCACATTGCTTGCCTACCTTTAAGTCATCTGATATGACTACCTCCAGGTCTCTTCCCATTGTTGTTGATGATAGTACCTCCCCCCACTTTGTGTGCTCTTCCACTGGGTTTTTATTTCCCAGCTGCATTACTTTGCACTTCTTTGCATTGAATCTAAGCTGCCATATGTTTGACCATTCCTCCAACCTTGTTAAGTCCCTTGTCATCCTTTCCACCCTCTTGTGTATCAACCCTATTGTAGATCTTTGTGTTATCTGCAAAGAGGCATACTTTCCCTTCCAGTCCCTCTGCAATGTCACCTATAAAGATATTAAAGAGGACCAGTCCCAGTACTGAACCCTGTGGTACCCCAGTAGTAACCCCCATTTCTTCAGAGTGGACTCCATTTACTAGTACCGTCTGTGTCCTGTTGTCCAACCAATGTTTTACCCAGGCTGCAACCCTGGGATCCACTCCCAGGCTGGCTAACCTGTTTATTAATCTTTTGTGTGGGACTGTGTCAAATGCCTTGCTAAAGTCTAGGTAGGCCATGTCCACAGCCTCTCTCTGGTCTACTTAGGTCACCCAGTCAAACAAATCAATTAGATTCATCTGACATGACCTTTCTACTGTGAATCCATGCTTTCTTGGGTCCTGTACCCTGCTGGCCTCTAGGTACTCAACAATTCTTTCCTTCAGAAGTGATTCCATCATTTTCCTACCACTGAGGTCAAACTAACAGGTCTGTAGTTAACTGCCTCTGTCTTGCTCCCACTTTTGTGAAGAGATCATATCCATCCTCCACCAGTCTTCAGGTACCACACCATCCTCCCATGATTTGTTAAAAAGGGTTGTCAGTGGTGTCACTAGTTCTCCCTTTAGTTCTTTTAGAATTCTGGGGTGAATCCCATCAGGCCCCATTGCTTTGCCCACCATCAGTTTTAAGAGTTCTTTCAGGATCCTTTCTTCTGTGACTGGACTGGTATTAACTCCCCTATCCAGAGTGCTTCTATTGTTTGGTACAGGTACCTGCCCATCCTCTTCTTTTGTGAATACTGAGCAGAAGTATTCATTCAGTAGCTCTGCTTTCTCACTGTTACCCTCTGCCCCTCCTCCTTTCCTTTATTAAGCCTCACTATCCCTCCCTTGGTCTTTGTTCCTCCTAATGTACTCATATAAGGTTTTATTCCTCTTCTTAACTTCTTAAATCAGTTGAAACTGTTTAAAGATCAGCACTAACCTACTGATGAGGAGAGGCCTAAAACCCTACTCTGTGTTTGTCTTGTCTTTCAGAAATTTAGTGATATGTTGCTGGTGCAACAGGACTTCAGGTGACAGCGTGCCAGCGAGTCATAACAGCATATGAGGAGATCCTGTTCTGTTACTTGTCACGACATTACAATGACCATGGCACACTTGATATAGTGGCAGCAGACGTCTGGACAATCTGGACCAAACTATCAAGAACACATACATCTGTGTGAAAACAATGCATCTTTGCTGATTAATCTGCTGCACAATCTGATACAGGCATCTAGCAACTAAGTGTTAAGCAAGCATGT
The DNA here is from genome assembly GCA_016271365.2 of Neoceratodus forsteri. Taxonomy (NCBI): domain Eukaryota; kingdom Metazoa; phylum Chordata; order Ceratodontiformes; family Ceratodontidae; genus Neoceratodus; species Neoceratodus forsteri. The sequence continues at coordinate 1,545,307,745 of CM057455.1, read as the reverse complement.
GATGCAGAACCATGCCTTCAGGCAGAGGTGTTGTTAGCATCAGATAGTGTTGGGACCCAGGCCCCAAAACAACAGGCCTGGGGTCTGGGTGCCACCCGGCCCCCCATACAATTTTTATAAAATTGGGTGCATTCTGGTGCATTTTGGGGGCAGTTTGAAACAGAATGCGCTACCCTGTTACCTTCTCCCCATTTCCAGTAAGTTGCACCCTATCCACCTCCCAAGAGTCCAGTATTTTGCCCGAACCACCCTCCCCATAGCCTAGCCACCTACTCCAGTGCATGGTTCCCAGCCCTCCCCAATCATTAATACTATTATATTCAATTCTGTGTGTTACTAAATATTATGTATCAATATGTGCTTCCCTCTACTCCAAATATTTCCTAGTAACCAAATATATGTAAATAAAGAAAAAACTACCCCAATTCCAACACACCTTTCCTGATCAGTGCATTTAATTTAAATATTCTGTAAATAAAATAAAAGGGTGATCTCTGATTGCAACACATATTGTAAATGACTACATTTGAATTTTAATTTGAAAATCCTTACATGATTCCTGAATCATACTTCAAGATTTTTATTCAAAGAAAGCCTTCCTTGCTTCAGTCACTATTTCCTGGTGAAGATATTTAGTTACTCAGGTATCTGAGGCAACATGTATTCCCCAGGAAGTTTTTTATTTCACTTTATAAGCACTCAGCTCTTCTCAAAGATGTTGTGTAAAGCAACTGTCCTAAATAAAGAAAGAAGTCATAGGCAGTAATCCTAAAAGATGTCCGGTCACTGCATTTGTGTTAAATTGAAAGTGCACTGGCACATCCCCAAACATAGCTCAAACATTAATAATTTACTTAAGGGGGTTGTGGTTTTAAATGCCAACACCGCTCCCCATGCATGTAATTCAATTAAAAAATCATTACGTCAAATATATTGTTAATTATCAGGACTCTCCCTATGATCTACATTTAGAAATATATTACGTTGTTAATGCAGTCAGTGTAATAAAATAAAAGGGGCCCAGGAATCATTTTAATGACATGACACTTTGTGCCATCATGGCACAGAAGCAATAATATTCATTTCTGTCACAGAACTGTGTTCTGTGTTTGTATCATTTACTACGTTTCTGGTTATCGTAAGTGCCGATGCTAAGGTACAATGATTTACAACATCCTTTTGTTTGACTCTGGATTGTGCAAAAGCATGTGTGCAACGCATCTGATCAATATACATCTATAGATGTGGACTGCAGATAATAAAGGCTACACTTGTAAGCTTTCAGTACTGTGGATGATCGCAGCAGCTGTTTTTTGCTCATTATTTAATGTTATATCACACCTGTGCTCTGCAGACTGCACTGGCTGCCGGTACAGAGATGGGTCACCTTTAATGTTGGATTACTGACCTATAGAGGCCCTACATGGACAGGGCGTCGAGTGCTTACAAGATCTCCTTTGTCTACGCCTCCCCCGCTCCGCTCATCCGACGAAGTTGTTAGAGGTTCCGGGGTTCAATTAAAAATTTTGGGGGCCCGTTCTTTTGCTTATGCAGCTCCTACCCTGTAGAACTCTCTACCTCATCAGGTGAGGGAGTGCCTGACTGTCCAGAGCTTTAAAACTGCTCTAAAATGATATCTGTTCAGCCTAGCCTTTCCTGCTTGATCTTAGAATTATGAGAATGTTTAATAACTGTATTAGCTATAACTTTGGAAGTAAGATTTTTTTAAATAGCTATAAATTTTAGATATGTTAATATTGTTTTATCGTGTGTTTTATTATTATTGTACGAGCGCTTTGAACAGACTCTGGAATTGCGATTTTTAAAAATAAAGCTGATTGATTGATTATTGCTGATCATCATCATTGTCAGGGCAGTTTGTATTCATTATTGTTTTTTTTCTTCTTATGGATGTCTTTCTCTAGCCCCAATTCGACACTCCTTTCCTTACCCCTCCCACATATAAAAGACAAAAGATGAAATGGCTCACCTGCCCTGCAAACCCTAAATCCCACAGGCCTCCTCTTACCTGAAATCTTTGTTACTTGATGTTATCTTCTCCGGCAGATTAGAGATATGGTAGGAGGTGCTCACATTGTTGTCAGATCTAGCTTGGCGTACTCCCAACTGCTTATACAACATATCACTGATTCTTGCCGTTCTTGGACTGTGGTACTGTGATAACCAAATGGTTATGTTTACTGTGAGGAAGGAGGTCTGGCTCATCACCCGCTCAGTCCTGATCCAGTCATCTGGCTCCTGCTCTTCAAATTAAAAAAAAAGAAGAAAGTTTTCATGTAATTAGTTGGGACTGTCCCAGTCCCAGCCAATCACATGAAAGCATTCTCTGTTTTGGGACAGGAGGAGGACTGGATGCTGGTGGAGTGGGGGGGGGGCATGGTGAGTTGGTGTCCCCTAAATGATGCCCATGGGAACCAATGGTTGGGTCAGGATCAGGAAGGAATAGAATGGAATGGAAGTTTTACTTTGTTTAAGACAAAATAAAAAAAAACAGGGCTGTGCAGATGCAAGAAAAGGTTGGGGCCCCAGACAAAACATTCGGGGCCTGAGCCCCAGCGGCCCAGTCCTAACAACACCCCTGCCTTCAGGCGGTGACTAAAATGTTGAAATTAAATCATATTGAGGGTCCTTAGATTGCCCCTACTGGCTCACAACATTATGCCATCCTCTGCATCAGAAACTTTTGCAAAGACTGAACTTTGCCCTGAACTAGGACTTGGCCCATTCAATGGTTTTACTGTTACTTTTGCCCTGGGGACATTATTAAATAATGTTCAGTTTATGCATGCACCTGTTGTTTTAAACATTTCTTACTGGAACATGGCAGAGTTTGGACATTGTTTTTGTTCTTTTTGTGACACCCAGTGTCTTGCCCCTATCCTCTGCCTCTCCCCCGGCCCCATCACCCCACTGCATCTGAGACTTACCCCATGTGACCCTTACAGTGCCCCACAGCTTGATACACCATGGCAGAGTCTTCTGGGGCCTCCCTTTGCTAATCCCAAGAGACATTTAGCTCAGTTGTGGATCAAGAAGCCCAGTGGGTGAGTGCAAGGCCTGTAAGGAGAGGCAGGCATCATCCTGCTGACCGAGGTGTTTTTCTATTTCTCATTGTCCCCAAAAGCCCTCAGATGCTCTGTAAGGGAGGTGGCATGATGGATGCATGGATTTGTAGACATCTTCTGCAGGGAGCGTCATCCAACACAGAACTGCTGCTCCTACCTGTGGCGCCAGTCATGGTCACCAAAGTGGTGGTGTTGCAGCAGAGCTAGCAACCTCCTCTCCCTGTAGGAGGAGAGCATCCTTTGGGACACTCAATCCTCCTCCCTCTGGCCTACCACCACAGTGGCCCTGGCTCATTCCTGAACCTGGGTCACTGGCATGACAGCAGGTGATACATAGATGCCTCTGCCCTCCATGTCACTGGGCTGGTCAGGTTTGGACATTGTGTTTAAATAGAATGTTACATTGTGTCATGCTTCTATATTATTAGATGTTATAGAAGCCTATCAGAAGAACTGGCTCTATAGCTGTGCAAGAAACTATTCCATGACATGGTACATTCCTTTCTAGATGTCTACAAGGTCTGAACACAGTGGTTGGGTCCATATCAGGTCTATTTGGGTAGATATGTCAATTTGTAACAGGGTAGACATAGAAAACATAAGATGACATACTGGGTATTTTGAGAACTAGTCCACCCAAACTGTACATAAGCCCCTACTTCATGGCCTTGATAGTCTATATATGGAAGAAACATTTACAGCCTACAACACGCATGACGTTGAAAGGCTATTTAACGAGACTTGGGAAAGGTAAATGAGCTAATTGCTGTTAAAATAATGAAGGCAAATAGCTCCACATAGGTAGAGAAATTATTTGTGCCACCTGTGGTGGATATGTCTTGATGACAATGACAAACTTGTTGCAGGATGTGGAATGTGGGTATATTCCAGATCATGTAAAAGATGAACAGCTGGCTCAGTGATACTGCCCTTAGTGTGTTTCTAAGGCCCATGTGGTAACAACTTCTATTTATGTTAATGGACATCTGGGGCATGTAACACCACATTCAGTATAGGGCCATGTTATTCTGAGGGTCTTGTTCTGTGAGGGACACACTGTACATTTCCTTCACAGAGTATTTGCCAGTGCTCGATCCTGACACCTCAATGTTTGATAAACTGGCTACGGTCCATTCAGTTGGGTACTGAGAGGAGATGTCAACAAGGAATGCCTAGATCTACCGCAACTACTGGTGTTCCAGCCCACCACATATTTGGAGGCTCCACATACTGCCTGTTGCTCTCTAACAGGTACAAATATGTACACAGATGTGGCATGTTCAGTGTTGCTGCCACTGTTTCCAGTTATACCACTGAGGTACAGCCGAACATTGAGGCATCTGGCCAGATGCAGATAAACGCCACTGTTTCATGTCCTGTTAAGCTCACCAAGTGGCATCTCACCAAGGTTTAGGTAACCTACAACATGGATAGTCAATACGGTGTGGCCACAAACATAGAAACATAGAATAGGAACATAGAATTTGATGGCAGATAAGGACCATTGGCCCACCTAGTCTGCCATTTCCTAACTAATGGATAAGCTGCAGATTCTAGTTAACCAACAGCCTACTTCCTTCTACCTCCCACTAGAATTGCCTTATGTCTGTCCCATGAATTCTTGAATTCCCACACTGGTTGTGACTCCATGACCTCCTCAGGAAGGCTGTTCCATGCATCTACAATCCTCTCCATGAAGAACTACTTTCTCACACTACCTCTGAGCCATCCTCCCTCTGTCTTCAAATTGTGCCTCCTTGTTCTTGTACATCTCTTTTTTAGAAAGATGCTACCCTCTTGGACTTTGTTGATTCCCTTGAGGTATTTGAAATTTTCTGTCATGCCCCCCCCCCCAACTTCCTTGAGATTATACATTTTAAGCTCCTTTAGTCTTTCTTCATGTGTCTTCTAGTGTAGACCCTGCACCATTTTGGTTCTCCTGCTCTGGACAGCCTCCACCCTGTCTATGTCTTTGCAGAGATGGGGCCTCCAGAACTGTACACAGTACTCCAGATGGGGTCTTACCAACTGTCTGTACAGAGGGATAACAACTTCCTGTTTTCTACTGGTGATGCCTCTCCCTATGCATCCCAGTATCACCCCAGCCCTCCTTACTGCCTTCTCACATTGCTTGCCCACCTTTAGGCCATCTGATATAACTACCCCAGGTTCCTTTCCATTTTTGTTGTTGTTGTCAGTATCTCACCACCCATTGTGTACTCTTCTCCTGGCTTTTGTTTCCCAGGTGCATTACTTTGCACTTCTTTGCATTGAATCTAAGCTGCCATACACTTGACCATTCCTCTAACCTTGCCAAGTTCCTTTTCATCTTTTCCACCCCACCTTGTGTATCAACCCTGTTACAGATCTATGTGTCGTCTGCAAAGAGACATACTTTTCCTTTCAGTTCCTCTGCAATGTCACTTATAAAGACATTAAAAAGGACCAGCCCCAGTTCTGAACCCTGCGTACCCCACTAGTAACCCCATTTCTTCACTGTGGACTCTGCTTAGTATTACCTCTTTGTCCTGTTGTCCAGCCAATGTTTTACCCAGGCTACTACCCTGGGACCCACCCTCCAAGGCTGGCTAATTTGTTTATTAATCTTTTGTGCGGAACTGTGTCAAATGCATTGCTAAAGTCTAGGTAGATAATTTATTAATACTGTAAGACTGAAATCCAGTAGTCCATTATTTCATTTAAAAGTCTTTATTCTCTCTGACTTCACACCATGTATTTTAGGCAACAGTTTAGTTGCTTGAGGCCACTTCTTCAGACCCCAAATTTAAATAATGTTGTTTTCTAAACATAAAACAAATATAAACAACCATCAGTACACCATTCTTTGATTAACATATTCATATACAGTATATTAACACTACAATATACAGCAAGAAGTGAAAAAAATGGAAACGTACATCAAGGACACAGGCCATGTGATAGAAATAATTACAGAAATCAATGAAAACCATGTCAACATTAATGATCTGTGGCTTGTATACTTAGATGTAAAAGATTTGTATACAAGTATACCACATGATGAAGGTCTTATGTCATTGAGACAAACACTAAGAAATAGAGAAGAACAATTCCTGAAACTGAATTTTGTTGGGTTTAGCTGATTTGGTTTTGCATAAAACTATTTTAGCTTTGAGGAGAATTTTGTTTACAGATCCATGGAACAGCAATGAGAATGCAGTGGCACCATCATATGCCAATCTGTTTATGTGGAATTTTGAAAAAAACATATATTAGATGAAACAATAACCCATTTTATAAGAACATTAAGAAATTGAGATGCTTTATACTTGTAGTACTTCTGTTATGGGAAGGAACAAGAGAGGATTTGGAAAGGTTTAAAACATATTTGGACAGTAAGAATGAAAATCTAACATTCTCTATGGAAGTTAATAAACAACTGGCATTTCTAGATTTATTAATTTATAAAGATACTAGACTAGGGACCAAACTGTATTGAAAAGAAACAGATAGGAATACTTTACTACATTACAGTAGTTTTCACAATCCTTAGCTGAAGCAAAGCATACCAAAATCACAAATAAAGGCAAGAAGGAATAATAGTACAGATGAGGAATTCAAAAGAGAAACAGAGAAAATGGCAGAAAGATTTAGAAAGAGGGGATATAAATACACAAATATTCAGGAAGCTATATCAGAAGTAAAAGATACACCTTGGGACACATTATTAGGAAAAAGGGAAGAGACTGAAATAGAAAATAGGATTGTATTTTCAACAGCATACAGTCATTGGAGTAATAAAATTAGTGGAACATTGTTATATAACTAGCATATTTTGGGCATGGCCTAACCGTCTACCAAGATGGCAGCATAGTTACTTAGCTCCTAGACTGTGGGCTGCATCCTAAGACATCCTGCAATAAGGAGTTGGTTGATATGCCCAAGAGGCACAGGAATCAGAAGAGGGGCTTACCTGCTACATCGCGGAGTCCTCATTTTCTTCTGTCCAAGGAGACAAAGTACCCTAAGGAGCCTCTCTCACTCTGCGGCCGGCATGATGGCTTCCTCCTCTCCAATCCCACCTGAATCTGCAAAAATGGAAAGTATGTTCAACCAGCTAATGGCACAAATGACTCAAATGACTTTGGCTTTAAACAATAATACTCAAACCCTACAAGCCATTGAGACCAGTCTATTTCACACAGAGAGGCATCTCAAAGCTCATGACTCAGCCCTACAAGATCTCACTGCCACCAGCCGGGAGAAGGCCCGTCTCATACATCTTTTACAGTACAAGGTGGATGACCAGGAAAACTGCAGCCGCTGTAATAACCTGTGGCTTTCCGGCTTCCCCAAGGGGGCCGAGCAATGAGATACAGCTAAATTCCTCCAAGGAACTCTTCCACAGATCTTAGGCCTACCGTTCGAGACCGCCCTATATATAGAATGGGCCCATAAAATGCTAGGTCCACCACCTAAGCCAGGGGAGTGCCCATGACCAATTTTGGCCCAGTTTCTGGACTTTAGGCAGAAGGAGCTGATTGCTGTGGTGGCCAGAACTACAGGATCTATCATCTGGAATGGGCATACTATACATATATATATGAAGATTATTCTAGAGAGCTTAAAGAGAGGTGTAAGGCTTACTTGGAGTGTCCGAAGATCCTTCACTCCCATGGCATTGCTTTCTCTTTGCGGTATCTGGCCACCATGCGGGTGATCATTAATGGCACTCCCATCCTCTTCTCCTCTCCTGACAGTCTCATGGACTACCTGTGATGGGAGTTCCTGAAAGATTTCCAAAACTCCGAACTCTTTAAGGCTCCCAGCAGCTCCTTCAACATTCTGAGTCACCCAGAAGCATCATTCAGCCCTCCAGGACACTCTTCCTGGTTGCAGCTGTACCATTTGGAGGCCTCCCTTCCTCCATGGGGTAAGAGGCGCCACTCTCCGCAGCGGCAAGAAAGAAGGCATCACCCAACTGCTAGGAGGCAAGAGGTTTCAACAGCACTGCCCAAGGCCAAGGATTTGCATCAGCTCTATTCTCTGAACAAATTCTCCCCCCTCCTAACCTTACCGGAAGACTCTCAGCAGGACGAGACAACAACCAGCTCCCCATGCTCCACGAAACACTGACTCTCATGGGCAGAAATTGATGCAGCAGAACCCTTCTCTCTCCAATCAGCCCAGGCAGCAGATGAATGGTTCCAAAGTATTGCAAGGTTTATCCTGCAATACAGACAAATGAGCACCACCCTGAACAGACTGTGAGTAAATGGGCTATCCGCTCGTCTTTTTTCCGTTGAAAGAGGCGAACACGGAGGTTGGGACTTTATTAGAAGCTGGGTTTTCTCTGCAAGTATCTCCAAGGTACACTTAGTCATGGATTGGACTCAGACTCCCCTTCCCATTTTCCTAGACATTGAGGCATTAACAGGACCTAGAGACCTGATTACTTGGATGGACTATAATTTATATAGGGTTGGCTACTTTATCCACCTCCTGCTTTATGTGTGTGCTGCCACTAGCAAACCCTATTACTAGCCATTTTCAACTGTCTTCAGTGAGGGGCTGGATATCTGGAAGAGCCCCACCCCGGGCCAAAGGAAGTATAGTAGCCTGTCTCTCTGATTTAGTTAGCCCCCTCCTCCTAAACACAAGGCTTGTACAGTTCCTTGGGGCCTCGCTCTGGGAGTTGGCTGTGGGCCTCGAGATGAAAGGTGGACAGGAATCATTTGAGCTACCTTGAATACCCAGTTTCCCTGCCTTCCTGCCCCTGGGCCCCTCCCTAGGACAGTTGTTCTGCTTGGTTTTTGGGGGATCCCTAGTGCTTCCTGGTATGACTCTGAGACCCTCTCTCTGTCTCTGTCTTACTTAGATATGGACAAGACCTCCCCCTATGCCCCTATCTAGAAATGGGGATGTCTTCACTCAATATACCCCTTACCTTTATATACCACAGAGGGAAGGAGTGACATTGGTCTCTCAATGAGCACCTGATGATGAGTGCCAGGCAACGACGTGACTGCCCATCCCGCACACTCACCACCCATGATTGGGATGGATGGCCTTGGAAGATCTGCTGCTGGCTAACGTCCTTATCCATTTCCTGATTATCTCTTGCTCTTTGATAATGTTGTATATAGTTGTATGTACTTTCAGACCATTTGCCTGTTTTGTTATTGTATGTATGATGATGACTGGGTACTTCATAGAGATCACTATTATCCTAATACTACATGGTCAGCCTGTACTAACTGGGTGAGCATCATGTAGGCTTTCTTGTGGATGGGGGCAGTGGGCCCCTCAGCCTCAGATTCTGTTTATCTCATAATACTGATTTGCACCCCACTTTCTGTTGGGATCATGGGTGACCTCCACACCCATCACCTGGAATGTGACGGGCTCGAACACCCGGTAAAACATAAACAGGTGTTGTCCCATTGAAGAGGCTCAGGGTTGCACAGGCCTTTCTGCAAGAGACTAAACTTACAAAGCAAGACCACTCTAGACTGGCCAGAAATTGGATGGGACAGATATTTTCTTCTTCACGTCCTCCAATAAAGGGAGTTGCAATACTTCTTCATAAGTCTCTCATCTGGACCCCCACCAAAGTCGTACTGATCCATACAGAGGATGGGTGCTAGCACTGATGAGCACCCCAGAAGGTCCAATTTTCCTGGGGTGTGTATATGCCCCCTACTTGAGGATGATTCTTCCTTCTTCCATGGTCTGGCTCAGAAGTGTCCTTTACACCAACCCTGTGCCTACCATTATGGGAGGGAGTTCAACCTTGTGCTAGACCCCCAAATGGATCACAGCATTTATACCATGGAACAGCATCCCAAAATCCAGCAGGCACTACACCTAATGTCAGAAGTGGGCCTAACAGATATTTGGAGAAATCTGCATCCAAGTGTGAGAGATTACTCCTTCACATCCCCAGTCCATGGATCCCACAGCCGGCTGGATTTTTGGCTGGTATTAGTGGATATCTACCAAGCTGTAGTTGATTCAGTGATCTTGCCTAGGGTTATATCAGATCATGCTCCAGTGCACCTGCATATTTTATGGGGCCCAGCTCTCACCAAGTCCACCTCCTGGAAAATGGACCCCCTTCTCTTTAAAGACCCTGAATTTGCCCAGTGGGTATCCTCAGAGATGACCTTATTCCTCACAGAGAACCCCCCTCAAGATACCTCCCCAGGAATCATGTGGGAGGCCATTAAGGCCACCCTGCATGGAGTCATTATGGGGTTTGCAACTAGGCGCCACAAGAAGCGGGAACACCGTCTGGTCTCCCTGGAAGCTAGACTCAAGACCCTAGAAGCTCAGGCCAAACAAACCCCTCACATACAACCAGAATCTCCACGGTATAAGGAAATGCTATCAATTCGCATGAAGATTAACAACCAGCTGACACATAAAGCTGAAAATGCAATAATGAAGCTGCGGCACCAGTATTGGGAGGGGAGAGAGCAGGCAAACTCCTTGCCTACCGTCTGCTAAGCAGAATGCCATTATCTCAGGCCTCACAGACGAGGCTGGAGTGACCTACTGATGCCAATCTATATCAACGCCATCATGCAGCAGTTCTACTCAGAGCTTTGTTCCTCCACTAGAACCCAAAATACTGAGGCAGTGGAGCCCTTTCTACCTCCTTGCAACTGCCTACCCTCCTACCATCAGAAGTTGCTTCTCTGGATCAACTGATTACACCAAATGAAGTTGTGTTGATATTAAGGCACTAAACTTGGGTAAGACCCTGGAGGATGGCTTCCAGGTTGAGATGTGGCAGATCTTGGCCTCATATTTCTCCTCTCCTTTCTCAGGTCTATAATGAAGCCCTGAATACCGACCTCTTCCTCTCTACTCTCTGAGAAACAATTATCACCGTATTCCCGAAAAGTAGAGATCATACCCTTCCCTCAAGCTATCATCCAATCTCCTTAATTAACACAGACAGTAAAATCCTTGCTAAGATCCTAGCCACTAGACTTATTCTGCTTCTCTCTCTCTTGTACATCCCTTGCAGGTAGGCTTTGTAACAGGGCCTTAGCCAGGATCATATTAGATCGCTGGTCAATATCATTCATCAGGCAAAGCTCTCCTACCCCTCAGCAGTGGTTGCGGTCGACTTTAAAAAGCCTTTGACTCTGTGGAATGGGATTATTTGGAGAAGGTTCTGTGTTGCTTTGGCTTTGGTGATCCCTTCGAAGTGGATAAGAGCAGTGTACCAACAATCAATGGCCAGAGTGCAGACAAATGTTGTGATTTCCACCCCTTTCTGCTAAGTTGCAGGCACTTCATAAGGCTGTCCTCTGTCCCTCTGCTGTTCATTCTTGTGGTCAAGCCTCTGGCAGCTGCCATTAGACAACATCCAGACATCCAGGGGTTTCCATTGGGGTACTATATATATATACCATGCTTATGTATGCAGATGATCTTTTGGTCCCAGTTGAAGATGCCTCAATCTCTCTCCCGTGTTCTTCAACCTTTTAGATGGTTTTGCAAGATTGTCGGACTGCAGATGAACAAATCTAAAACAGAGTTGCTGCCTCTTTACTCGAGATGCAGTCAAAACATTGCTCCCCCTGGGGCTCAAATGAGCCTCGAACTCTTTGGTGTACCTGGTATCCATATTTCTCCTGATCTCTCCAAAATCTGGGACCTCAACTTGGCTCCCCTAATAGCTGACATCAGAATGGAATTAGATCAGTGGAAAATGCTCCACCTTACTCTGGCAGGCAAAATAGCCGCTCTCAAAATGATTACAGCTCCCAAACTTCTCTACCCCCTCTCCCATATCCCCCTGGCCCTCCCTGCAAAATGGCTGTGCACTATAGACTGCTTGGTGGGGAATTTAATCTGGGAATAAAAAAAAAACACAGTACAGCAGAGGCAAACTCCGCTCCCACTGGAAGGATGGTGGATGGGGTCTTCCGTGCTTTGAGGGCTATGTCTGGACTTATTCCATAGCGCAATCCCTGAAGTGGTTCTCCCCTCTCTCCTCTAATTCACCACAATGGCTCCATATGAAAAAAGCTACTGCTCAGGTGCACACTCTTCCACTACTAATATATAATCCCTTAACCAAAGCCACATGAACTCATCCTACTATTGCACCAGCAGTCCGAATTTGGAACAAGGTGCATACCAGGATCAAAGCCAGTCCCAGGCCCCATCTTCATACCCCCGTTTTCAATAATAAATACATAGTAGTGAAGCACAAGTCTATCGATTGGCCACAGTGAGAACGCACTGGTATTAGGTTACTTGCTGATATCATGGACGAGGCTGGGCTAGGAATGCTTCCTTTCCAAGAACTTGTAAAGACTAGAGGCCTGGACAAAAAGGACTTCTGGAGATACCTTCAACTGCACAGCTCTATGGCCGAATTCCTGAAACTAAGTCAGACCAACACAGCTACCTCTCAGAAGTTATCCTCCTGGCTCAAGCTCCCTAAGGGCCATGCTAGTGCAGTTTACTTGGCTTTATGAGAAAACATTCCCTCACAATCTGGAGACTCAAAACAGAAATAGGAGAAGGCACTTAACCTCAAGCTAAAGGATGCTCACTGGGCACTTTGTTGGAAGATGGCACTCAAACTACCCAGTTACTCGTAGCAGACTTATTCAGAACAAGCTGATGCATCATTGGTACAAAACACCCGATGTACTGTATAAGGACAAATTACTGACAATAACCTCTGTTGGAGGGTGTCGCGGTGACACTGGAGACTTGTGCAATATCATCTGGCATTGTCCTATCCTAGCCCCCTTCTGGCAATCAGTTTGCCAAATTGCTACACAGACCCTAGGGCATACGATTCTACAGGACCCCTTGGTCTGGCTTTTCAGCCTGCCCCCTCAAGGAACTTGTCTCAAAACCAACCAACTCCGCTGGTTATCCCTCTTTGGTATTTCAGCTAAACACCTTATTCTAGGCCGGTGGATGCCAACTGAAGTTCCCTCAGCCCTAGAACTGCTGCAGGCCCTTACACAATTGACTGCCATCAATTGATTGTCCTGCTCCACAGCTAAAACTCTTACAGCATTTACCACTTGTTGGACCCCCTTCATGGCCTATCTGAAACCCAGGACGAGAGTTTGGTGAACACTCCGGCAGTCTTGTGTTGGTCCTCCTTTTAGACTGTACAGTGAGATGCCCCGATATAAGCTCAGACTTGAATGACCATGCATGTAGGATGCAGTCCAATGCAGCTGCCTCAAAGGATGCTGAGAACGAGGAGCACTTGGATGACATTGGGCTCAGGGAGGTTAGAGCAGTCAGGCAGAGGCACATCCCAGATCCTATTCCTCTCAAGAACTCATACCACACTGGCAAATGAGGGACAACAAATAGAGGTACCCAGGGAAGTGGAAGGAAAGGATGTGGAGGTTAGGCAAGGAGGTGACCTCAGTGGGGAAAGCAGTGGACCCCAGAGGAGGAGAAGTGAATCCTGGTGGGGGACTCCATCATAAGAGGGATCAGCTAGGAACACAGGAGGGAGGACAGGAGGTGAGGTGCCTACCAGGTGCCACGGCATGGAGGGATGGAAGGAAGATACTGGGGATCACTGGGAAGGCAAGGCAGGAGGGTGAGCTGGATGTCATTATCAACCTAGGTACTAATGATTGGCAAATGGGGAGCCAAAGGAAGTTCAGGAAGAGTTTAGGAAACTGGGAAGGGGTCTCAAGCAAGTAGCTACTTCTGTCACTTTCTAGAAGTACTACCTGTGAGAGCAAGGAGAGAACATGGAGTGCATGCACCAGGAACTTTAACTCATGGTTGAAGAACTGGTGCTGTGAGGAAGGGTTTGGATTCATTGGTGACTGGGGACCCACCTGGAGGGATGGAGGTTTGTTCAAGCCTGGCTGACCTGCATCCATCCTGGAGGAATCAAACACTCAATGATAAGTTTAAATGCTACATTGACAAGCATTTAAACTAGCAAAGGGGGTGGCAGGCCAGCAAGGACAGTACCTACTTGCTCACCCCCACAGCTAGTAGTGGAACCAGTGAACCAGAGGAGTGGCTATCTCTGCAAAGCAGTGTGCAAAAGATGGAGATTAGTGTCCAAAAGGTGGATAAGCAGAAAGGGGCAAAATTCAGCAGAAGGGCAAACAGCAAGGAGAACCAGGGATAAATGACAACCAAGGAAGGGGCTGAGTAGAACAGTGAAGCAGTCTAGGGAGGTCAAATCATGGAAAGCCATGTGTGCAAATGCCAGGAGCCTTAGCAACAAGATGGAAGATCTGAGGCTGTCATGGTACAGTCAGACCTGGACATTGTGGCCATCACTGAAACCTGGTGTAATGATAACCATGACTGGGAGATGGCCATACCTGGCTACAACATATTCAGAAAAGACAGAGCAGGCAGGAAGGAGGAGGAGTGGCACTGTATGTGAAAAATGACATAAGGGCCACACAGATCAGGAGGAACAAAATGGGGAGGAATACTGTGGGTTAAGCTGGAAAGGAAAATGGGGCCAGCCATCCGCACAGGTGTGGTCAATAGACCACCAGCCCAGGAGGAAGAAACAGATAGGGAGCTGATGCTAGCCATCCAAAGGATGGCAGACAAAATGAAGTAGTACTGGTTGGAGACTTCAATATACCAGACGTGGACTGGAGCATCCCAGCAGCAGCATCAACTAGGAGCAGATTTATCCTGGACTCCCTTCAGGGTGCCTTCCTCAAGCAACTGGTCATGGAACCAACTCGGCAGAAGGCAATACTGGACCTTGTGCTCACAAACAGGGACAGTGTGATGGGGGAAGCTAATAAGGGGAGCACCTGGGTAACAGTGACCACCAGTCATTGTGGTTTGAAATCACAGAAAGAGCAGAACCAAACCACACAAAAACACGTATCCTGGATTTTAGGGGGCAGACTTTGGGAAAATGGGGAGATACTTGAAAGAGGCATTAAGGGAATGGGACAGGAATCAGGGGTTGAGGAACAGTGGGCAGTATTTAAAATGGGGATTATAAGAACAACAGAATTATGCATTAAGCAGGTTAGCAAGAGGAAAAGGAAGAGGAGACCATTATGGTTTTCCAAAGAGGTAGCAAAGAAAGTGAAAGCCAAAAAGATTGCATATAGGCAATACAAAAAGACACAGGCAGAAGGGGATAGGGAGAAGTACCAGGAGAAACAAAGGGAGGCAGGGAAGTTAGTAAGGGAAGCCAAAGCTCAGACAGAAGAACACATTGCAAAATCAGTGGGTAAAGGGGACAAAACCTTTTACAGGTACATAAGTGAAAAAAGAAAGACAAAGGGAGGGATAGTGAGACTGAAGGGGGAGGATAGGAGCCATGTGGAGGATGACAACAGTAAAGCTGACATATTGAACACTATTTCTGCTCAGTCTTTACTAAGGAAGAGGGGGGTAATGGGTCTGAAGGGAGTACAAGGGGTGAGAATGGTGCAGAAATGGACAAAAGTCCCTTTACATGAGAAGGGTCCTGAAGGAACTGGAAGTAATAGAGCTGATAAGCAATGGGGCAGATAGAATTCCAGGGTCCTTAAAGAACTAAGAGGTGGTGGCTGAACCTCTGCTATCCTGTTCAGCCAATCACTGGAAACAGGGAGGTACCCAAAGACTGGAGGACAGCAGATGTAGTCCCCTTATACAAAAGTGGAACAAAGAGGAAGCAGGGAACTACAGACCAATCAGCCTCACCTCGGTAGTGGGAAAAGATCATGGAAGCACTACTGAAGGAGAGATTGGTGGAACATCTGTTTGTCAATGGACTACAGGAGCCCAAGGCAGCATGGTTTCACCAGGGGAGGTCATGTCAGACCAACCTCATTGAATTTTTGACTGGGTGACTAGGGAGGTGGATCAGGGAGGGCAGTGGACATGACCTATCTGGACTTCAGCAAGGCCTTTGACACTGTGCCACATAAAGACTATTACACAAACTGGGGAATATGGGTGTGGGCAGGACAGTAGTGTGGTGGGTAGGTAACTGGCTGGGTGGCAGGGCACAGAGGGTGGTGGTAAATGGCTGTCACTCCCACAGAGGGAAGAGTGACCAGTGGGTACCACAGGGTCAGTGCTGGGACGGTTCTATTCAACATCTTCATCAGTGACATTGCACAGGATCTAGAAGGCAGAATTTCACTGTTAGCTGATGACACAAAGCTCTGTAACAGAGTAGACACACCAGAGGGTGTAGACAGAATGAGAAGGGACCTGCAGAAACTTGAAGAATGGTCAAGGGTTTGGCAGTTGAAATTCAATGCAAGAAGTGCAAGATAATGCATATGGGGCACAAAACCCTGGCACAATATCAGTTGGGGGTGAGGATATAGCATGCACCAAGCAGGAAAGGGATCTTGGGGTTGTCATCTCTGATGACCTCAAGGTAGGGAAACAGTGTGACAAGGCATCAGGTAAAGCAAATAGGATGCTGGGTTGTATAGGCAGGGGCATCACCAGCAGGAAGAGGAGTCATAATTCTGCTATACAAGACACTGAGTGAGGCCCCACCTGGAGTACAGTGTACAGTTCTGGAGACCATACCTCACGTAAGGACATAGACAGGGTAGAAGGTTCAGAGGAGGGCAACAAAGATGGTGCATGGGTTGCATCACAAGTCCTATGAAGACAGGTTGAAGGAACTGAACATGTACTCCTGGAGGAGAGGAGAGAGAGGGATATGATAGAGACATACAAGTATCTTACAGGGAGGAACAGGGTGCAGGAAAACACTATTTTTAAGTGAAAAAGATGTTTCAGAACTAGAGGCATGGGATGAAGTTGGAGGAGGACGTTTCAGAGGAAACATGAGAAAGAATTTCTTCACAGAACGGGTGGTGGACAAGTGGAACACCCTGCCAGAGGAAGTGGTGGGGCTGAAACAATCACGGATTTAAGAATGCATGGGATAGACATAAAGGAATTCTAGAGGTCAGGGGTAAGGGGAAATAGACTTCTAGGAAAACAAACTGAACTTACAAGCTCAAATGGGCAGACTAGGTGGGCCATAGGCCCTTATCTGCCGACACTGTCTATGTATCTATGTATCTATGTTAAGACTCGATGTTTAAAATGCTTTACAATCACATGTTGTTTACATATGCTGATGCCCAGTAGAGTTTATGTTTCTTTTCTTTCGGTTTCTACCTTTGGACTGTGCATCAGTGCTCTGGCAGAGTGTATTGGGGTCCCACCATGCTTTTCTTAAACCCGTTAATGCTTATAGATGCATGATTTCTGGATCACTGTTATGTTCCTTCTCTGCTAAAGATGCCTGTCACCGTTGATTGCTGTGGTTATTTTCCTTGTATTAAATAAGACATAATTAATAAAAACTAATAACTGTAAAAAAAAGATAACTGGGCACATTTTACAGGCAGGGTGGGGCAAAATAAAAGATTTACAAAGATACCTTTAATTACATCAAAAAGGAATACAACATTCAGAGACAGATTGGTACATACAGAACATGGGACACCTAAAGTACAACAGAAACAGTTACTTTTAAGGCCCTTAAAGGAAGGGAATTTTCCTTGTGGCCAGTGCTGTCAATGTAATAATACAACAAAAATTGGCATTTGAACATCCTTACACAAATAGAAAATATGTTATTAACCTTTGAGAACTGAATATGTGTGAACGTATATAGATTCTGGATGTATATATATGTCCACAGTCTTACTACTTGAAGTCACACCACGTAGTATACATTATACAGTGTCCATGTGACAAGCCTCTATGGGGCAAACTAAAAGGAGTTAAGAAATTGAATAAGTGAACATAAAAGTGACATAAGGTTAAAGGATCAGAAATCATCAGTAGCAAAACATTTTAATAGTGTGGGCCATTCAGCAGCCTCCTTTAGATTTTGGGGACTTGAAAAGATTAATGAACCAGATGGAAGAAACATAACGTGGAGGATTTATTACTAAAAGAGAAGTGTATTGGATTTACATGATGGGCAGCACTAATCCAAGGACTGGAATGAATGAATCTTGCAATTGGAGTCTATACTGGAAATAAACAGCAATCTGTATTTGTGAACTACTATATGCCTGCACCTATATGCCTGGGAACTGCCTCTTTAAGAAATTTCATGATCTAGTAAGAATCTTTGGGATAACTTTACATCAAAGAAAAGGTCATATTGGAACAACAAATCAAGGACACTATAAGCTCCAACAACATCATGTGAACACAGAATGAAAAATCATTGGACATGTTGTATTATTCTTGTGTAGCTGATAACCTATTTATATTTATCAAAAATGTATTATTTAAAAAATTCTATAAAACTGCATTTGAGAATTTATTTACATATGAATAGGACAATAATTGTCTTTAAGACATTATTTAGAAATAATAATCTGTCCATTTTCAGCAATTGGTCAAGGGTGGGATGCAATCCACCTACTTTCTGAAGCGATGGTGTATGAATGTGTTGGTTCTTGTGCCACTTGGATATATGGGGATTCAAGTTCCAATATAAAACCTAAGGGCCTAGGAAATAGCCTATAGTGGGTAAGGTGACTATGTCACAAGTGATGTTGATCCCCTACTAGTATTAGTGGTTCTTTTAAATTTAATCTATACAGCAAGTATGAAAATAAGCATTTTTAACATTGTATAGTAAACAATGTGGAAGTATGAAGGAAGTTTGTATACAGGAAGTCATCCTTGAGAAGCTGTAGATCAAAGTGAAATCACTGAAGATTTATTGCTTAGAAAGTATGTGGCTATAATCAGTAGTCCATGTATATGAACATAGAAGATTGTAAATATGTACTTGAAAAGAAAAAACAATGTTTTTTCTATTTTGGCAATAGCCGAGGGTGGGGGTCGAACTGTCTTCTCTCAGCACATGTACCAAGTGAGCCCAATTTGATTTTTCCACTTGGCTACATTGAGACACAGGCTCCTATATCAACTATAAAGATCAAGGCAATACCTTTAGTGGGTAAGGTAAATAACGTCACAAGTGACGTTGCTCCCCCCGCCAATTTTGTGGTCTTTTTAAACCACGCAGGTTCAGTCGGTCCAGCTGCTCCTTTCCTCCAGGAAGACAGCCGGTCCATGGTGTCTAGCCAGAGAAGTGTATAAACGCTACTAGAAAAGAATAAATGCCTTTATATAAGACAGAAAGTCTAATTCAAGACATAAACAGGTGATGTTGCTTATGCGGTTTTCTTTTTCGTAGTAAGAATTGTTTAAAGAAATGGAAGGTTTAATGTAAAGAAGGGAAATAGTGGAGAGTGCAACACGAATATTAGAGGTAAACAAACAGCAACAGGAGCTTTATTTTTAAGCCATTAAATAGAACATAACAGAATAATTCTATACAAAAGTAAAATGTAGACATAGTAGTAATAATTGATATTTAAGTATTTCATAGCTGACCAAAAGGAGGACTAGAGATTTGTTGTCAATGTGACATTAGGGAATTGTTTAAGTATATGAAAACAAAGTGGAAACTGGAGTACAAAACCAAAAAAGTAAGGGAACAAAGAGTTTTTGAATTTATATCAGAACTTAACCAATATGTAGTACGCATACAATATATATATATTTTTTTTTGATATATTGTTTTCTTTATCCCTATCTTTGCAGCACTGCATAAGTGGAATGTAATTGATAATGAAGGAGTGAGGAAGTTTAAGCAAAATAAAAAATAAGCATTGCAGGTATTAATTTAAAATATTTGGAACATAATTAAGGGACTTAGTGAAGGGAAAAGGTTTCTTTATAATTTGATATGAGTCAGAACGAACTGGAATATCAGTAATAAAATAGGGTTGATTGCATTTTTAAGTTAAATGTAAAATAAGTACTAATGAGCATACTTTATGGCATGACTTTATTGGTGTTTCACTAGGAGTGTCCACCAAATATTGTAGTGTTAATATATATGAATATGTTAATCAAAGAATGATTTATTGATGGTTGTTTACATTTGTTTTATGTTTAGAAAACAACACTGTTTTCATTTGGGGCCTGAAGAATTGGTGCCAAGCTACTAAACTGTTTCCTAAAATACATGGTGTGAAGTCAGAGAGAATAAAGTCTTTATAAATGAAATAATGGACTACTGGCTTTCAATCTTACAGTATTAAAGAATTATGTATACAGGTGCCAAGTAGGATGATCCAGAAATATATGGCAATTAAACTTAGGGCAACCTGTACCAACATTGAAGTAATAAAGTCTAGGTAGGCCATGTCCACAGGGTCCTGTGCCCCACTGGCCTCTAGGTACTCAACAATTCTTTCCTTCAGAAGTGATTCCATCATTTTCCCTACCACTGAGGTCAAACTGACAGGTCTGTAGTTTTCTGCCTCTGTCTTACTCCCACTTGTGTGAAGGGGAATCACATCCACCCTCCTCCAGTCCTCAGGTACCACTCCATCCTCACATGATTTATTAAAAAGGGTAGTCAGTGGTCTTACTAGTGCTTCCCTTAGTTCTTTTAGAATTCTGGGGTGAATCCCGTCATGCCCCATTGCTTTAACCACCTTCAGTTTTAGGAGTTCTTTCAGAACCCTTTCTTCTGTGAAAGGACTGATATCAACCCCCCTATCCAAAGTGCTTCTTTTGACTGCATTAGGTACCTCACCCTCCTCTTCCTTTGTGAATACTGAGCAGAAGTATTTGTTCAGCATTCCTGCTTTTCACTGTCCTCTCTGCCCAACCACCCTTCTCTTTATTCAGCCTCAGTATCCCTGCCTTAGTCTTTCTTTTTTCCTTAATGTACCTATAAAAGTTTTATCCACCTTCTTAACCGAGTTGGCTATCTTTTCCTCAGTTTGGCCTTTGCTATTCTGAATGCCTTCCCAGCTTCCTTCTGCTGTAACTGGTACAGTTCTCTGTCCTGCTCCATCTGAGTTTCCTTATACTTCCTGAAGGCTATCTTTTCTCCTAACCTTCCCTACCACTTCTGTAAGGCATATCTCTATGGTCCCTCTCTTGCACTATCACCTCCTAAACATTCTATTTCACTCCCAAGTAGCACTATGATGGGCCAGACTGTGATCACACCTGTCACCACCCACAACAATTTGTCATCCAGAATGAGCCTGACTACCAGGAGAATATAGAGTGGTACATACTGTACCTGTTTTTAATGTAATGTGACCCTTCAACCTTAAAGTGTCTGTTAGACCCTAAAGATAGCCTTCATTCTAACCAGCAATGACATGCATAAGGCTGAAATGACCCAAGATGACATGCTTTATGATAATGATCTACAGCTGATTCTTTCTAATACCTGGCTGAAACTCACTTCTAAGATTTTAAGCTGTTTTGATTTTTGTTATCCTCTTTATGCTTTGTTACTGTAGATGGATTCTGTTGCAGCATTGACGGCAGCTCTATTTTTTCACTGTTATGTAACAGACAGAACAGTTCCTATAATGCCCTTCTGTTAATTATTTATATGATACTTGTGCACTGATGGACAGAACCATCTCAGGCCATCAGACCATTTGTGGTTCATAGTAGTATGTATATTGTTAGGCCTTATGATGTGTGACACCTTGCTATGCTGGCATCAAGGTGAGAACTCTAGGAATATGTATGTATGCCTAAGAATCTGGATCAGTAAGAAAGGTTTAATGTTAATATTGCTGTGCTGGCTATGTATTTTTACACCTGCAGCTGAAAAATGTTTAATGGTATATAGAAGTCTGTGTGTCATGTAAACCAGCATGGCTGCCACGAAACTGCCATTTTCCTTTTATCTTCCATTTGGAGCAGCCTGCTGTACAAGGTCACAAAGGTCACGAATAGGGCAAACTTGTTTTTCTATGTGTTTGGAAATGTCTAGGGCATCAGCCAGACAAATGTCTTACTTTCTATTATATGGTAACATCATGAAACTCTGTGGTCACCTTGTGGGTGATGCTCTTCAAGTGTTCCTTTTTCGGTCTTTTCAGCACCTTATTCCTATCACTACATTATTTTTTGTATTTTCCATAATGCTTAGACATTGCATCTTTGTGTTGTTTCTTAGTTGGAATATTAATGTAAATGCCTTATAAGAAGTGCCTTGTATATTTGACTTCAGATAAAAAAGGAAAAGGGCATGCTAAACGGCTAGGAACTCTACAAAATGCTGAGCAGAATTTAGAAAGCTGATAAAGCAACTCTTAATAAGGCAGATGGTTATGAAAATTAAACCTTTAGAAACTTGTCTTGTGCACAGCTGAGACAGAGCTATAAATTGGGGCAGAATATTTCTGGGTGTGAGGAGCGATGAACTACTACTATGGAGTGTTGAATCCTTCATACCTGGTCTGTTTTGTTCCCCTAGAGGAATGTAATTTCTTGCTCTGTAGTCTAGACTGGGGATGCAAATGTTGCATATATGTTAACATAATAAGGCTGACTTGGTAGTGCACATTTCACAGTTTAGTGGGATTCTTTGAAACTATTACTTACTGGTTCGAGAATCCAATACTTCCATCTGGAGGAGTTGTGGACTAGATCACCACCTCTTACTCTGAGTTCTACTTTCTCCACACCTACAAACTTTGAAGATGCATCTGATCCTTGTCCAGCTACCGCATAGTCTCTTACCATAGCATACTCACTGTTATTATTCCTTATCATGGCTTTGTGATTGCCCACTATTGTTTTTGGAGCTCTTTTAGTATGGGCAACATACCTTAACCTACACAAGCAAGAAGGCATATGATACCTGTGGAGCTGCAATTACTGAATTGCTCAATTTCAAAGCATTGTCCTCAATGTGGATGAGTGAAGGAGTGGGTATTAGTAGTATTGGAGCAGTGCACGCAACACCCGCAATTAAAATTATCTGCAGGAGGCTTAGATAGTGACATCGTGTGGTTGTCAACTGGGGGCAAAGTTTCATGGGCCGAAGTATCTCTAAGGTTCTTCCCAGAGTGAAAAGTAATCCATAGTGTGTATTTAGCTATGGGTTCACATTTTGGATGCAAGCATAACAGATTTCAGTGTGTTTTTGTCACTTATCTGATTTTAGGTGCAACTGGATTATACTGAGTAATGAACTTTGGTATGTCCTGTTACATTGTTGTTCCTACCCTGAAGCAATGTCTCTCTAGCCATATTTCAGGCATTAGAAAGGGAATTAGAAAGGAAAGGTAGTGGATATCCTTTCTCAAAAAATCTGACAGCCAAATCTCTACTGGCTTAAATAAACCCACTGTCTTTAGAACAAATTCTACTGGCATGGGTATACTGTCCATTCGGAACATTTTTAAAAATGCTTGATTGATGACTGCTATCATTTCTTAAAAGGGTATTACAGAACAATAGTTTCCTGTAAAGATTAGTTTCCAGTTTTTCATCCTCTTTGAAAATCAAAATGCCCAGAAGTGGCATTTTTTTGATCAGCTTCATACATAAATGTAAGGCGTGAGCAAGTAGAATTTTATTTAAACTCTTATTTTTTGCTCCTCTCTGTCAGCCAGATATACTTAGCCCCTTCAGTCTTGAATGTGGGTGTTCAGCAGTCCTGATGGCCAGCCTCTGCCATGGCTGCATAATCTAGGAGGATCGTAGCTTCCCCCCATGGAGGGGCTTCCCCTGTGGGAGACAAAACTGGGGAGAGATATCGATCACTCTGGAGCCTCACCCTGATGTATGCTGGGCTTTATTTGGCCATGGGAAGGTCACCCATTGGAGACATCATCTTTCTCACTGTTGAGGGATTC
Organism: Neoceratodus forsteri; assembly: GCA_016271365.2. Classification (NCBI taxonomy): domain Eukaryota; kingdom Metazoa; phylum Chordata; order Ceratodontiformes; family Ceratodontidae; genus Neoceratodus; species Neoceratodus forsteri. The sequence continues at coordinate 1,545,283,996 of CM057455.1, read as the reverse complement.
GCTAACTTAGATCACCTAGGGTGCGGACATGCAATCATATCTAGCACATAGTGAGCATGCTTCCATGCTTGCCCACAAGACATCTGCCACTGCCTAACCCCATCTCAAGGTGCCCCCAACTGCTGCAACCCCAGCCTCCACTGGAGTCACTAGAGTGGTGGGCATGCACCCTAACCCTCCTCAGGAGAGGAGAGCAGTCCTCTGGATGCCCAATCCTCTCCTGACCCATCGACCCCTGATGGCCCGAGTCCATTCCCAAACATGGGTTGCCGGCATGGAGTGAAGTGTGGTATCCAGCACCTCAACCCTCTGCACCACTGGGCTGGCCTATGAGCAAGTAGAATTAATACATAAAATGAATGTCTGAAGTGTCTCAGCATCACTGTCCCAGATCATCAAGCAATCATTGATGTTTCACCTCCACAATTTAATATGAGATGCAAAACAATTCTGATTAGCATCAAGTATAAATTCATCCTCTCATGCCCCTATTAATTAATTAATAAGATTTAGGTTGAAAGTAGTGCACACTGCAGTTCCCTTGTATTGCATATAGAAGGAATTCTCACTCATGAGTATTGTTTGTCACACTGGGATTCAAATTACCAGAAAATTCTCTAAGCTAAAATCATCTAAAAACTGAAAAAATCAACTTCAACACTAAAAGCATTTACTTGATTTGTGGGAGTAAATGTGAGGCCCCTACCTGGCGCCGCAATCCTGTCTCCCTTGCAAGCACTGCCTCCCTCTCCTTCCTCTGTTGCCTCTCCCATTTCATCTTGCCCAGTCCCCGCCTTGTTCTTCTCCTCTTCTTCTCTCTGGGGGCGTCTTGATCTAATTCCTCTTGGGTCCCCTTCTAACAAACACCTACTGCCATTATGACCATTATCTCCCCCCAAATATTTCCCATAGTCACTCTCAGGTCCTGATGGTATAACTTGCCCGTCAAGTCTAAAATCAGTATTCCTCTCAATATTGACTCTAAATTGAGTGTCCCAGGTGACGAGATTGCCAAAAACAAGGAATCTCAAATTGCAGTCATAAATCTAGCAGGAATTGACTTTACATCTACTTCTATTAAGGTACTAAGTAAGGGCTTCACATCTATCCCACAAATCAAGCAAATGCATTTAGTGTTGATATTGATCTTTTTTAGTTTTTTTAGATGACTACAGCTTAGAGAATTTTCTGGTGATTCTAATTCCAATGTGATAAACCATACTCATCATGTGACTTCCTTCACCCATGAGACTATTGATTTTTGGAAGCTCTAGTCTTTTGCCTACCCTAAATAACCCCACACTCTCTCCACTTTCTATAATCTTGTAGCAAGAGATGTTAAATACATAATATAGGAGAATAATGTAAATTACAGACAAAATGTGACTACTGCTGAGAGAGAAGCAATCAAAGAACTTAGTGAGATGACAGGAGTAGTAATTAAACTGCGTGACCGGGGGGGGGACAGTTGTAATTTGGGTACACACTGATTACATAGCAGAAGCCCAGAGAAAACTGTAAAATCCCATATTTTACAAAAAATTGACCTATGAGCCAACTGAAGAGATTTTGAACAGAGCTAAGCAACTGACTGAAACAAGATTTAATATGAATTGGATCACAAAGAATGATGTCAATTTTCTCACTGTAAAATCCCCAAGCAGACCTGTTTTTTATCTTCTCACCAAAATTAATAAAGGTACATCTCTTGTCATTACATTAGACATCCCATTGTTTCATCTAATAATTCTATCTCTGAACCAGTATCGACATTTGTTGATTTTTTCATCAAGAAACCAGTTCCAATACTTTGCTCATATATTAAGGACACAAATAATGCTCAAAGGACATTGGAAGACATTAAAGAATCACTGACACCTATGAAAAACATTGAAAACCTAATATTTAGACAAAATTTAACCTGTATTTCATATACCTTTCATAGATTTGTCCTCCCTTTTAGTTACTGAGGAGCTCTGCACAAAACAAAATCTTTATCCTTTAGAATTAATTTGCCCCTACAGCTTATTCCCAACTTGAAGTCATAATCCTCTGTTGTGACATCAAAGCCTGTTGCCATGGGATTATCCGTGATGTCATAAGCACAGTATTATGGCATAAGGTTGGGATGAATAATTAAAATTGTTTTGTACCCCATGATAAACTGTGGTAGTACAACATCCATAACTGCTTGATGACTGGGGACAGTGATTTTGAGACATTTCAGACATTCATTTTATGTATTAATGCAATATGCTCACACCCTACATTTACATATGAAGCTGATCAAAGGAAATACCATTTCTGGATATTTTCATTTTTAAAGAGGATGTCAAATTGAAAACTTAGCTTTACAGGAAGCTGTTGTCGTGTAATACCCTTTTGAGAATGGATAACTGTCATCCATCAAGCATTGTTAAAAACATTCCTAAGGGACAGTTTATCCAGACCAGGAAAATTTGTTCTACAGAAAGTGGGGTTAATCAAGCTGGTAGAGGCATGATTGTTAGATTTCTTGAGAGAAGATATCTCATATTTCCTTTCTGATGTCCTCTAGTGCCAGAAATATGGATAGAGAGACATTGATACAGAGTAGGGCAACACTGTAACTGAAGACACACCAACGTTTATTACACAATATAAATGCAATTGTACCTATAGTCAGATAAGTAACAAAAGACTTTGGGATTTGTTATGCTTGGATCCAAAATTAGAACCCATATCTAAACACACACCATGGATTACTTTTCACCATGGGAAGAACCTTAGGGATGTTTTGGTGTGTACAAATTTGCCAAAATTGACAACCACACTATGTAACTATCTAAACCTTCTACAGATAATTTTCATTGTGAGCAATGCATGCACTGCTCCAATATCAATAATGCTCACTCATCCATGTTCAGGGCGATGCTTTGAAATCTAGCAATTAATTAATTATAGCTTGACAGGTGCCATATACCTTCTTATCCATCCATGTGGGCTAGGAATATTGGCCATATTAAAGGGCTCTGAAAACAAGAGTGGATGAGCACAAATCTGCAATAAGGAATAATAATGAGTGCACTATGGAAAGACAGTATGCCACAGCTGGAGATGGATCAGCCGCATCTTTAAAGTTTGTAGGTGCAGAGAAAGTAGAACTCAAAGTGAGAGGTGGTGATGTGGTTCACAAACTCCACTAGAGGGAAGCTTTTTGGATCTTAACACCCAGTGCACCTTCATCATTGGGACTTGACAATCCCTTACTCTCATATTTAATAATGGCATGACTCTGCTGTTGGCTTATTGGCTCTAATTGTTAACTTTTTATTGGCATGACTTGTGTGCTTTGCCTTTTTAATTTAATACATTGATTTATGAGTTTCTATGGATTTGTGTCTATTTGTCATTCTGATGTCATCCTGCATGTTTTTGTACACACTTCTTTGCACATTTATGTAGCATGGAATTGAGCACTTCGTACTTTTATTGCGACTGTCTCTTTAAAGAGCCCCTGACAGCATTAGGAAAACCTTGAAACAATAAAGATTTATATTCATCCCCATCCCATACATCATATATTTTCAGTAATTAATTCCCCATTTTCTTTACTACTGAAATTAGCTGCATGAAAGCAAGATCCCTGTCCCCTAGACTATATCTAATCTGGCTGCTTCTGTACACATGCCCCCTGTTTATGGCATCATAATTATGTCCACAGCAACATATTTTGATGTCGTAAACAAAATTATGATGTCAGGTGTAGGCAGGCAGGCAGAACTAAAAGGGCAAAGATACTGTATCCATGCAAATACTCTTGGTAATAAGGAAGTAAGGATGAGAATTATAGAATAAAATTTGAAATATAAGCTGCATTTATACCTGCATGTTACATTTTTTTCAAAGCTGTCTTAACTGTGTCAGGAGCTGTTTAAGAGACATCCTTTTTAAAACACATGGGAAAGATATGTTTCATGCTATGATGATGATGATGATGATGACTTGGATCATTTATACGTCAGCTCATAGCAAGAATACTGTGGCACCAGGCCAGCATGTCCAATGAGTGAAGTTTTATCTGTTTATTATTTTTCTGGCTTGCATGGTTGCTGTGACTTTTTTGGCAAACGTATGTTGTGCTGCTTGTTGTTTAGCACACTAGCCTTTAAATTTGAGGACTTATTTGAAACCTACCTACCATCTGCTGTGAACCAATTTCTGTTTGTGGGTGAGCTACAATTCTGTTGCATTTGCTGCACTTTGTTTTACTTGTTTGATACATATAATAAAAGATTGGACTGAATGGAGTTCCTGTGTTTGATTGAATTTCACACTTCTGGGTGTGTGCACGTAATCTACAATGTGAGCTACCAAGTTTGTGAAGGCAACTCAATTTTTATATTACCTTTTTTAAATACATTTATAAGTCTTTTTGGAGTGCCTCTTATAGATATGAGTGTCACCTCACATGTTCTCAGAGGACTATGAAATAATGGTGAGCAGCTCTGTGGTCCTTGGGATGCAAGAGGCAACACTCTTATATCCATAACAGGCACTCCAAACAGACCTATAAAATTATTATCGATCACTAACTCCATTAAATAAAAAAATGCTTTTTTTATTTAATACAGTTAAAGAGCAATCAGTGAGAAGCCAATTTCAGTGGCTCAGTGTGTGAGGTACTCTTATGATAATAGGACTACCTCACTCATCACTGAAGGTAGCGCTGTGATTGGATGGAGATGCTCCCACAATCTATATTTTTTTAAAGTTCTTCTGTTGCTGGCTGCTAGTGCTATCACCAGTTGTTTAGTTGCTGGCTGATGATCACATCTGCGTCATGGCACTGCAGTCATGCAGTAATGAACTCCTACACTTCCTGCAGGCCAGTCTTCTTTAAACAAACTCTAGCCAGAGCCGATAGGTCTGTGAAGAGCTACCAAATGACCAAAGTTACACATGTGAGTAGAAATTATTCAATGCCCAGGTGTAACTTGATCATTTTTTGGAGGTGTTGCACCAAATTTTCAAAATGGCCTTGTTTGGACCCTTCCTCATGAACAGTGCCAGTGTCATTTTATTCACTAGTCCCAAAAGATGATTTCAGAGAGCAAACTCACTTTTCTGAGCCACAGGTGCGAAAACACATTGTAGAAATGACAGCTGTACTGTTTTGAAGGAGGTGCGCAAAAATGGCAATGTTGAAAATGTGGAGTGAAAATATTAAAAATTGGCAAAGTTAGGAGCGTGCAGAGAAACTGCACAATGCACGCTCATAATGCAGTCATTTAAGGGAATTTTTTCACCAAATTTGCAACATGGGCTTTTTGGGACATCACATCATGAACAGTGGCACTGTCATTTCGTGACTTGGTCCTGAAAGGTGATTCTACGTAGTGACTGCAAAATCACCTTTCAGAACTGAATAACAAAATGACAGTGACAGTTTTCACAAGCTGGGGTCCCAAGACCCCCATGTTGAAAATTTTGGGAATAAATTCTGAAAAGTGGCTGAGATATCAGCATAAGGTGAAAACTCCATTGAATGGCATTATAGCAGGCTTACCTTTGATTCTTCAGTTCGCAGTTTGGCTTTGAAGAGTGCAGATGTGTCTCAGTCCAGAGAAGATGACAGCGCTGAACTCTGGAGGTAAGTATGGGGTAAGGAGAGGTGTGGGAGGTGGTTGCTCAGTGGGAGGGTGGGGATGGGGAGGGGCTGCATCGATGATGAGGCACCATTTTCTTGTTTACAGGAGATAAGAATAAAAGAAATGACTTGAGTAACAACGAGGGACCATTTTCTGTTTTACAGAAAAAACATTTGGGCACACTGGGGTGGGATCCCAGTGTGCCAAATGACTGGGACATGTACACAGGGACTAGGCACACCAATGTTTGCAGCGGTGGGTGGGGGGGAAATTAGACACACTGGGGTGGGCTCCCAGTGTGCCACATGAGTTTGGGTGGCACAGAATGCCGCAGAGCTGGTGGCGGCTGACATGGGGATTGGGACCTTGATGTCAGTGGGCAGAGCAAAAAACTTTGGGTACACTGAGGTGGGCTCCCAATGTGCCACGTGAGTTTGTAATGGCCACAGAATGCCACGGAGCTGGTGGCGGTGATGCAACTGAGCATGTGTGACACTCGTGCATGCACAGTTGAGATGAATGGCACCTTGCCATACATGATACCACCAGCACAACTGCGCATGTGCGCAAGTCCTGTATGCACAGTTCATACCACAGAATGCGGAAGTAACAGCTGAAATAATGCAGCTGTTATTCCACTGTAATAATCATGGCAGAGGTTTCAAGATCCATTAGGCATTTGGAAGGTTCCATGATTGGCTGTTTTCAGAGCTACAATCCCAGTAGGGCTGTAGGCATTGCCCACAGCCCTAAAATGTAGAACCCTTCTTAATGTTTTTAATCCATGTTTAAAGTAAGTTAGTTCTCCCTTATTTCTTTTATGCAGCTCCCTGCTGCCTCCCCTGACCTGCCGCTTCTTCAGAGCACCAGTGCCTTCTACCACCCTCCGACACCCTACCACCTTCTACCAGCTCCTATAGCAGTCTACCTGAGAGTGACCCCGGTATATCCCTGTACCAGGTGGGTCCCTCTCCTCCAGGAGGAAATCACCATGCAGCCCCTATTCAGCTTCTCAGGTGCCTTGGGGCTGGATCCAGGCTGGCTCTAGGGGCTTTCGGTGGCAGGGGCCTTGGGCACTCATCATCTAGGCCTTGATCGGGTGACATTTTTCTGTGTTCTGGTGCCTCGCTCACTGCAGTTCTTAGCCATGCTAGAGCATGAAGGATCCTGGGACAAGAGTGTAAGGGGCCATGTTGAGGCCACACATCTCCCAAGCACACTCCTGTCACGTCCTCAGGTCTCCAGGCTAATCCCACCCCTGGGAGGCATCCAATGGATGCCTGTGAAACCACTTCCCTGCCAGACTCCGCCCCGGCTCACCCAGGCTTGGGGTGCCAATCAGGGTCACCAACGCTGAGCAAGCCCTTCTCTCAGTGCCACAGAGCCAGCTCTATTTTGTTTTAAAAACAAAGATAAATACTTGTTTTGTTTTAGACAAATTTGAAATCCTGGCAAATTCTGTATTAGGCAGTGTTATTGGCTGATCAGTCATGCCTGCCTCCTAAACTGCAAATCTCCAAATGAGCTGACTACAGGGTTACTATGAGCGGCCATGTGGTAAGTGAGGCACACAACTGGCTAGCACAAATGCCATTCTCTGAACATTCCTCATAATTGCCTGGCTCACCTCAGTGCCCCAGAGTCAGCTCTGTATCATGAGTGGTAGCTAATAGAAACATAGAAATTGGAGGCAGATAAGGACCACTTGGCCACCCAAGTCTGCTCATTGTTCTTACCTGCTGCAATATCACAGATCCTACTAGATCTCCAGCTTTTACCCTGTCATTCCTATTGCAAGGGCTTCCTTGTGCCTATCCCATGCATTCTTGAATTCTCATACTGTTTTTGACCCCACCACCTCCACTGAAAGGCTGTTCCATGAATCTACCACCATTTCTGTGAAACAATACTGCCTCACATTACCCTTGAATCTATCTCCAACCTCATATCATAACCCCCTGTTCCTGAACATGTTTTTTTCTTAATGATGTCACCCTCTTGTATCTTATTTATGCCCTTGTGGTATTTGAAGGTCTCTATCATATCCCCCCTCTTTCTCTCATCTCTTCCAGAGTATACATATTAAGGTCCTCTAGTCTCTCCTTATATGACTTTTGGTGCAGACCCAGCACCATTTTGTTGCCCTTCTCTGAACTGCCTTTACTCTATCTATGTCCTTCCAGAGATGTGGCCTCTAGAATTGGACACAGCACTCCAGATGGAGTCTCACCACTGATTTGTACAGTGGTATCACCACCTCCTTTTTCTGCTGGTGATACATCTCTCTATGTACTCCAGCATCCCACTGGCTCTCCCCACAGCCTTTTCACAGTGCTTGGTCATCTTTAGGTCATCAGGTATGATTACTCCCAGGTCCCTTTCCTGTTTGGTGGTCATCAGTACCTCCCCCCACTATCATGTATTCCTCTCCTGGGTTTCTGTGCCCCAAATATATGATTTTACACTTCTTTACATTGAATCTTAGCTGCCACGCTCTTGACCACTTCTCAAGCCTGCTTCGGTCCCTCCTCATTTTCTTCCACCCCCCTGGAGTGTCAACCCTGTTGCAGATCTTAGTGTCATCTGCAAAGAGGCATACCTTCCCTACCAGACCCTCTGCATGTTGGTAATGAGGGTCCATGGATCCATGTTGCACAATGCTGGGTACTAGCAGGTAAGTAAGTCCATGAGTAATGTTGCCATGGTTACACCAGAAAAATGTATTTATTTGTTATTATTTTTTTTCATATACACTTTCTCTCCCTGGAGCAGGCTGGCTTCATTCCCCTCCCTTAAGAGGACTCATTAAGTTCTGTCCATATTGGCAGCTTCATGTTCCTGCCCTGGTACTCCCTTTTTCCATTTTCTCCCATGATTTTCCCAATAACTCCCTGGAGCCCCCAGTGCAAGGATGTAAAATGTAGAGGGAGGCAGGCATGTCATCTTGGCCTGCACTGCCCAGCTCCTGCCAGCCCTGGCTTAATGCCTGAGCCCCCATGACAGCTGCACTATCACCACACTCCACATGGTGGCAGCCCTCTAAGGATGGGTAGGCTAACCTCCTGATCCAGGACAGGAAAGTTGCCAGATGGCAGCTTGATCCTCACCCAGCCCTCTACTAACTGGGTTGACCCCCAGCAGCCTTTGGTCTCCATCAAACATGGGCTGCCAGTGTGGTAAAAGGTAAGGCAAGGACATTTTATTATTTTAATTTTTTTTTATTTTTGTGTGGTATGTTTACTGAACTGGACTGGAATCTCTCTTTTTTTCTCCTGAGTCTGCCTCTGAGTCCCACGACACATCATCAAGTAGTCCCTTACAGACAGTTGCTTCTGGTCCCCCTCTCCTACACCATGCATTGTACAAGTTGGATGACAGGGTTCATTAGAGCCTGGCAATGAAGCTGAATCAGCCACTTGCATTTTTCAATCCTATGAACTGAACTGCACCACTGAACATTTATTTATTTATTAACTTTTGGTTACCAGGTAAGTGCATTAGGCAAAAGACCTGCCTATTTTCAAGCACAACCCAGGAGTGTACAACATGCAGTAGTCAAAATACAGAGGACAAGTCAGGCGTTAGCAAAAAATCACAGGACCACCACGCAGGGTGGACTAACAAAGATACAGAGTAAAAACACCCATGGGTAAACAACAAAACATCCAGGATATTACATAGAGATAAGTATGAGTACATAAACAATTTTAGACTTAGGGTGCCATCTCGATAACTGGGGCTAAGCCATGAAAGGGTGTGTATTCACAAGTTGAATGGAGTTGGCCAGGTCATGGGAAGGTCCAGTAGTGCAACAGAGCCATTCCACCCACCCCTATTATTTTTATGACTGTGGGTGGAGCCAACATGAGTATTGCATGTACAAAAGGAGTGATGTCATGTTTTCTATCTGTGGAACTGACTGAAGGTGTAAATAGTCTCCTCCACCTTACACTCCTCCTAGAAATGTTTTCTGCTCTCAAATAAATATGCTTTCATGTTAGTCAATGGTTGCAGGGTACTATTTTCTTTCTTAAATGGGTGGTACAAAAACTGGAACCTGAGTAGTGAGAGGCAGCATTGTTTTTTGGGGGGAAGTAAAAATCTTACCTCCACCCAAAAACTCCAAAGATCCATCCCACTTTTTTTTTATTCATGTGGGAGCGGCATGAGGTGGATTTATCATTTTGAAAGAAGAGTCACTAGTTTGGGATCTGGACCAAGGAACAGAACAAGTCTGTGGAGTCCCTGCATTTTGTTAAAGACTAGGAGAACAGAAGGTACTTAATGCCTTCAAACTTACTTAAAAACCCTTGGAACAAATGATTATCAGAGTCATCTGGTGTCCTAAGAAGTGTCTGAAACTACAGCTTCTGAGGATTCAGCTTCAAAGGAAAATAGACAGTGTTCAGGTATTTCTTAAACATTTATATACTAAAAATAAGGTTCAGCTTTTGGGATTACCAATATTTGTTTACCATATTCTATCTATCTGTATATACATAGTTTGTCTTTTTAGTAGTTTCAAAACCTTGAAAGCATTGATGTTAATGAAATGCATTTAGAAATACATTGTTTTAATAGTCTTTACAGATACTGTAAATCATGCAGGTTCATGTAAGGACACATTTTTTGGGAGAGGGGGTTCAAATTATTTTAATCATGGGCACAGTACTTGGTAACTGCAGTCTGTGATGATTAACAACTACTTGTAGAAAAAAATGCTGGTTTTTTTTCTACTTACTTTTTTCCTGGCTCAGTTTATATCAGTGAAAAGAAAGACAGGGACAACTATCAGAGGTGCCAACCCCCTGGACAAGCTATGTATCACTCATTTAAAATAACACCAATATAGTTTCACATTTTTATCATGAGAGAAGCAAGAAGATGAACCTGCATGGTTAACAAATACATTCGTTGACACCTGTGAATGAATGGGAAGGGGTCATTTTTTCTAACATTCCTGGTGAGTTTATACTCCTTGGAATGTGTTATTCCAGTTTTTACAACCGTGGGTGGAGCCAGCAGGAGTATTGCATTCAGAAAAGGGATGATGTCATCTTTCCTACCAAACAACATGATAGTGTGTTAAAAATAGTGTATAGGAAGCTTTAGAGCACTATTTTTCCTCTGGCTTGAGGAGTTAATTGAGCCCGCAGAAAGTTAACTCATTATCTTCTGGGAGTCATTCTGTGTCAGATTACCAATGGATAGTACAGACATCATAGAAAGCTATCAGGAGTAGAATAGGTTAAACACTTCCTGGAACTTTCTGTATAACAAGTTCCCCTAGGCACCTCACAGCACCTCATTAAGCCATCTTACACCGCCATCCTAAGAGCAGTCAGTGTGCTACTTTGCAGGACATTGTATGCAAGACACCCAGCCTTGCCTGTTTCCAAATAATATACAAACTTCATTCTCAGGCAAGCAGTTCTGGGCTACTGTTTATATTCTACTGAATCTTCTTAACTTGCAGTTTATGACTATAGTAGTTTACAACTGAATGATAATAACCACATTTGCTTCAATAAGTAGGCATTGTGTCTAATTTCTGTTTGACTTGCTGTAGGTTACATAGAATCTGAAAATTTCATAGCATGCTGTATTGTTATTCAATGAACTGATAAATTGGGATTTTGGTTTCTTTTACAAATTCATTTCCTGATCATGGATATACTAAAACAAAATTTCTCAACAAAATATTTTTAAATAAAGAGTTTAGCAGTAATTTAGTTGATATGGTGTAAAGCTGCTTCCTGGAAAATTATCTGGTGGGGGGGGCTGCCACAAGCAAAATGGAACTTCACAGATGGGGAAACTCACAGCAGCAGAAGAAGCATGTTGGCATTAAAAGCTTAGTGGCGTGGATGTAGAGGCACCAGTATTTAAGCATGACTTTGGTAGAGGATTAATTGTGACTGGGTGGTGAGGGAGGGAGTGAGTCTTGATATTTTAAGCATAAAGGTTTTCTGAAACTTCAACCTTCAATGGTTTAGACTCTACAGCCATCTGTGCAGTATATCATGAAGCCACATGCAGTGTGGTATGGGCAAATCCCAGATCACCAGACCAGGACAAGTGCTGTAAAATCTGCACTGGGCACAGCTTGTGCAAATATTGCTGATCTGGTGGAGCAGCAATAAATTATTGCATTCAGAAAAGGGCTGATTTCATCTTTGCTACCAAACAACATAATAGTGTGTTAAAAATAGATTCCTCTGCTGAAGCCTCATTACTATGCTGCCTGTGTGTGTATAGGAAGTTTTAGAGCACTATTTTTCCTCTGGCTTGAGGAATTAATGGAGCCCACAGAAAATTAACTCATTATCTTCTAGCAGTCTGAACTTTCTGCATAAAAAGTTCCCCAAGGCCCATCACAATACCTTATTAAGCCATTTGACATCACCATCCTAAGAGCAGTCAGTGTGCTTCTTTGCAGGAAGAACACTGCATATGAAGAGTCCCAGCCTTGCCTTTTTCCAAATAATACACCAACTTCATTCTCAGTCAGGCAGTTCTGTGCTGGGCTACTGTTTATATTCTACTGAATCTTCTTAACTTACAATTTGTGACTATAGGTGTTTACAACTGAATGATAGTAACCACATTTGCTGCACTTGCAAATACATAGGCATTTGTGTGTCTAATTTTTGTTTGACTTACTGTAGGCTATACATAAAATCTGATACATTCATAACATGCTTTATTGTGATTCAATGAACTGATAAATGGGGATTTTGGTTTCTTTTACAAATTAATTTCTCCTGATCATGGATATATTACAACAACAATTTCTGAACAAAATTTTTACAAATAAGTTTAGGAGTAATGTACTTGATATGGTGTAAAGAGCTGCTCCCTGGAAAATTACCTGGTTTTGGAGGGTGGAGGGTTGCCACAAGTGGAATGGGACTTCATGGATGGGGGAGCTTATAACAGCAGAAGTGACATGTTGGCATTAAAAGCTTAGTGGTATGGATGTAGAAGCACCAGTATTTAAGCATGACTTTGGTAGAGGATTAATTGTGATGGGGGGAAGTGAGTCTTGATATTTCAAACATAAAGATTTTCTAAAACTTCAGCCTTTAATGGGTTAGATTTTGTAGCCATCTGTACAGTATATCACTAAACCACATGCAGTGGGGTATGGGTAAAATCCAGATCACCAGACCCAGGCCAGAGCTCTAAAATCTGGACTGGGCACAGCTAGTGCAAACATTACTGATTCAGTGGAACAACAATAAAAGATAAACTATGCAATACCCTCAATAACACACCTACCCCAGTTTACATTTACCTGATGCCCATTGTTAGGCCTTCTATAGCAATAGCTTCCTTCAAGAGAACAGCTTGTAATGAAAAGTGTCAAATTTCTATTGGCATTTGGGCACATGCACTTTCATATTATATGAATTTTGTCTGTGAACTGTATATCAGTCTCTAAAAGCAAACAATTAAACACATCAAATGTCTTCAAAAACTTGTCTCAACATTGCATTTATTTTCCACCTTGTCACAACATACAGTTGTCTCAGCAGTGTGTTCAGTTAGGGAACAGTACATTCATGTATAGGATGGCCTGGTTCTGTTGAGTTGATTGCTATAACAGTGCATAGAATAAAATGCAAAACATATAGGTAACTGTAATACATATGGTGGCATTATTTTTAATTATACTATGGCAAGGAAAAATGTAAGAAGCAGGTTGGCTGCTGACCCATTGAACCAGTGATGTTATCACACAATAACATCACCATAGCTTTGATTTGATTATTCCTTGCATTTTCTCTTAGAAATATTTTCCACACTAACGAAAATGTCCTTTAAAATTAATTTTGTATTCTGTATATAACAAAAGACATTGTATAATTGCAATAAGGCACTCCAGGGTGTGTGTTATGGTGTAATAGCATCACTCCTGGGGTGGTGTCATTACATGATAAGGAGTGAAGTTATTACATGATAACACACACCCTGCCATGCCTTATTGCTTAAATACTGTATGCCCTTTCTCGATGATCTGCACTTTGATTCAGTTAGTATATGCAATAGCCTTCATGTGAACACTTTGGGCTTCCCTTTGACTCCTGATGTCTATTTGCTTTAGCTATTGTATATTGTTTGAACTACTTTGGTCTTCTTGATGTGGTGCTTGTGTGCCTAAACTATGTAATCTGTTTATCTGCTGCTACCCATGTATCTCCAGTGAATGATTATTATAACTGTCTGTTCTCCAAGCCATTGTTTTTTGACTTGTTAACTGTGCTGTCTTTGTATTAGTTTCGACGAGGTGCCTTTGTAAATGAGTATCTGACTCAAAGGTTTGTAAATCTGATATTTTTTAAATAAATAAATAAATGTTTATGTTTAAGCCCATGAAACACCATTATCTAGTTAATGCATTCACAGTCATAGTGGCTCTGCCAGAGCTTGTTTATCATACTTTGATGTTTGTGCCCTGCTGCAGCGTTCCAGTGGGGCATCCAGCTGCCGGCCCCCACTGACCTGGAAGACAGCAGGCTCATTTGATACATGAGGGTCTAGCATGGCCATTACCAGACTCCCTGATGCGATTCCATGACAGGCCTCCAGGTCAGTGGGAGCACGGCCATCAAGCTGCACTGTTGCACCCAGCCCTTTTCCACCTTAGTTTTGTCCCAGGAGCTGGCAGTGCAATGATGCAGCAGCGTATGCAGGCATCTTGCTGAACTCTCCCATACTGGCTCTGCACCTTGTGCCACCCCAGTCATCACAAGGGGCCACCCAAGCATGACTCAACCCCACAAGCCAATGCCAGAGGAGAGAGAGAGACCAGTCCTGGGATGCTCAATCCAACCTCTCCCCTGCCAGCCCCTGGCAGCCCAAGTCCATTACCAAACCCAGGTTGCTGGTGTGGTGCAAGGTGTGGTGTCCAGTGCCTCAACCTTCAGCACCACCAGGCTGGCCCGCCCACCCCTGTTGTTATTGTTGCTGTTTCTGTTTTTAGGAGTAGAAGTTCAAAATGATGTTATAGAAACCATTATATTCAAAATAGATATCAGAAACTATGTTTTTGGATCTTTGCCCTAATAGAAGGTAAGTCTTACCATACAGCATGACCCATTATTGATAATAAAGACAAACTAATAGCACATTGGTATACTGTTTTGCCACATAAGACAATTAACCTTTTTTGGTATGGTAGCTAAAATCTTTCAGAGGCATTAGTGCTAGCAGTAACATTTCAAAGTTATGCTACTATATGTGTATTTAAAACTGATCAGTAAATTTGCATTTTCTGGTGCCCATTAGTTACTAGGAATCAGTAAACCCACTGCATGAAAACACTTCCTTTTAATGTTTGTTTGCAAGAACAAAGCAGGTATATTGGTAAAAGTTTAAGAGACAAGGGCTTGACCCACAGGAGGTACAGGACCCCACAGGAAGAAACAACTCCTTTGGGGACTCATTTGTTAGGGGAGTAGAACTGGTGGAGGGAGGAAAGGAGGTAAGGTGCCTGCCCGGCACCATTGCTTGGAGGGACAGGAAATCAATCCTCAGGATCATGGGAGCAGCTGTAAGGGGGAGTGAGCTGGATGTCATTATCCACCTAGGGATGGATGACCTGGCTGAGAATGGGATCAGAGCAGTGCAACAGGAATTTGTGGAGTTGGGGTGGGGCCTTATACAAGTAGCACACACTGTAACTTTCTCGGAAGTGCTACTTGTATATGGCATGGATAAGACTAGGGTACTCCACACCATGGGATTCAATGACTGGTTGAAAACTGGTGCAGAGCTCAGGGATTTGGCTTCATTGGGGACTGGGGCTCCACCTGGAGGGATGCAGGCCTATACAGGTGTGATGGACTGCATCTATCTTGGAGGGGAACCAGGATCCTAGATGACAGGTTTAAATGCTTCATTGGCAAGCATTTAAACTAGCCAAGGGGAGAGGCACTGAAAAGGAGAAGGGAAATCCTAGCCCCACCCCCAAAATATCAGGGTAGTTAGTGAGGTAAACACCAAGATAGAGCAGTCAATAGGGAGAAGGGCAGGGGTAAATGGAGAAAAAGACAAAGGCAGTAAGGACAGGGATGGGGCAAAAAGAAATAAAGCCATAAAAAATGGAGGGTAATGAGTACCAATGCCCATAGACTAGGTACAAAGCTCCCCGAAATGGTGGCCTTGATGGAAGTGGGATGCCTGAATATCATGGCATCACAGAAACATGGTATACAGAGAACCATGACTGGGATGTCAACATACCAGGGTACACAATCTACAGGAGGGACAGGGAGGGAAGAAGAGGAGGAGGAGTAACTCTCTATGTAAGGGAAGGGATCAAAGCAACAGAACTAAAGGGTAAACAGGGAGGAGAAGAGGCACTGTGGGTCACCCTAGAGATTGGAAATGGCTCCACAATCTGCACAGGGGTTGTATACAGACCCCCCATCTCAGGAGGAGGAAATGAACAAGGAAATGATAGAAGACATCATTGGGATGGCAGAGAAAGGGGAGATATTGCTGATGGGGGACCTGAATATGCCAGATGATAACTGGAGCACCTTTTCTGCAGCCACATCCAAGAGCAGGACCAGTCTTGATGCCCTACAGGGGGCATGCCTCAGACAGCTAGTTTTGGAACCCACTCAGGAGGGGGCAATCTTAGACCTGGTACTCTCAAATGGGGGTGGAGAGAGGCTCTCCGATCTTGAAATGGGTAGCCATCTGGGAACAAGTGACCACCAAACAGTGTGGTTCATGATTAACTTAGCTGTAGAGTCAAGCTATACAAAAGTGAAGGTACTGGACTTCAGGAGGGCTGATTTTGTCAAAATGGGAAAGTGCCTCAGAAAAGCACTAGCAAACAGGCAAGAAGGTGGGGTGGAGCAACAATGGGGAAACATCAAAACCGCCATCACAGAAGCAACAAACCTTTGTGTGAAGCAAATAAAGAAATCAAAATGAAAGAAAAAACTACTATGGTTCTCAAAAGAAGTTGTGGGGAAGGTAAAGGAGAAAAAGACAGCATTCAGGAAGTATAAGGAAGCACAGAAGGAGCAGGACAGAGAACTGTACCAGTTAAAGCAGAAGGAAGTGGAGAAGGCAGTCAGAACACCAAAGGCCCAAACCAAGGAAAAGATAGCCAACTCGGTTAAGAAGGGGGATAAAACCTTTTATAGATACATTAGGGAGCAAAGAAAGACTAAGGCAGGGATACTGAGGCTGAATAAAGAGGAAGGTGTTGGGCAGAGAGTGACAGTGAAAAAGCAGGGATACTGAATTAATATTTCTGCTCAGTATTCACAATGGAAAAACAGGGAGAGATACCTAATCCAGTCAATAGAAGCACTCTGGATAGGGGGGGTTGATATTGGTCCTTTCACAGAAGAAAGGGTTCTGAAAGAACTCTTAAAACTGAAGGTGGATAAAGCAATGGGCCCTGATGGGATTCACCCTAGAATTCTAAAAGAACTAAGGAAGAACTAGTAACACCACTGACTACCCTTTTAATAAATCATGGGAGGATGTGTGGTACCTGAGGACTGGAGGAGGTGGATGTGATTCCCTTCACACAAGTGGGAGCAAGACAGAGGCAGGAAACTACAGACCTGTCAGTTTGACCTCAGTGGTAGGGAAAATGATGGAATCACTTCTGAAGGAAAGAATTGTTGAGTACCTAGAAGCCAGTGGGGCACAGGACCCAAGGCAGCATGGATTCACAGCAGGAAGGTCATGTCAGACAAATCTAATTGATTTCTGGACTGGGTGACCAAAGTAGTAGACCAGGGATTGTCTGTGGACATGGTCTACCTAGACTTTAGCAAGGCATTTGTCACAGTCCCACACAAAAGATTAATAAACACATTAGCCAGCCTGGGAGTGGGTCCCAGGGTGGTAGCCTGGATAAAACAGTGGCTGGACAACAGGACACAGTAGGCAATAGTAAATGGAGTCCACAGTGAAGAAAGGGGGGTACTAGTGAGGTACCGCAGGGTTCAGTACTGGGGCCGATCCTTTTTAATGTCTTTATAGGTGACATTGCAGAGGGACTGGAAGGGAAAGTATGTCTCTTTGCAGATGACACAATGAGCTGCAACAGAGTTGATATACAAGGTGGGGTGGAAAAGATGAAAAGAGACTTGGCAAGGTTGGAGGAATGGTCAAATGTATGGCAGCTTAGATTCAATGTAAAGAAATGCAAAGTAATGCACCTGGGAAACAAAAACCCAGGGGAAGAGTACACAATGGGTGGTGAGTTACTGACAACAACAAAATGTAAAGGGACCTGGGGATAGTCATATCAGATAACCAAAATGTGGGCTAGCAATGTGAGAAGGCAATAAGGAGGGCTGGGGGGATACTGGGATGCATAGGGAGAGGCATACTAGCAGAAAACAAGATGTTGTTGGCCCTGTATACAGAGAGTTGGTAAGACCACATCTGGAGTACTGTGTACAGTTCTGGAGACCCCATCTCCACAAAGACATAGACAGGGTGGAGGCTATCCAAAGTAGGGCAACCAAAATGGTGCAGGGTCTGCACCAGAAGACATGTGAAGAAAGACTAAAGGAGCTTAAGCTGTATAGCCTAGGAAAGGAGGAGAGGGGGCATGATAGAAACATTTAAATACCTCAGGAATCAACAAAGTCCAAGAGGGTAGCATCTTTTAGAAAAAAGATGTGCAAGAACAAGGGGCACAATATGACAATAGAGGGGGGACGGCTCAGAGATAATGTGAGGAAGTATTTCTTCACTGAGAGGGTTGTAGATGCATGGAATGGCCTTCCTGAGCAGGTCATGGAGTCAAAAACAGTGGGGGAATTCGAGAATGTATGGGACAGACATAAGGCAATTCTAGTGAGGGGGTAGGAGGAAGTAGGCTGTTGGTTAACTAGGATCTGCAGCTTATCCATTAGGTGGGGAAATTGGCAGATTAGGCGGCCTAGCGGTCCTTATCTTCCATCAAATTCTATGTTTCTATGTTTGGCTGAACCAGCAATTCAGGGCTGCATGACAATTTGTCCTGGTGAGTTTGTCTCGCAACAACGCATTCCATCACATTAGCTCCATTGTCAATTGGTTCCTAAGGCAATTCATTCCTATACAATTCACACCCTGCATATATAATATCAAATAAATTCCAGGTGGGTGACATTCACTCATCACATGAGACAATGTGCTCAAGTGCAGTAGAAGGGGAAGTCACATCATAATTTTATTTGGAATACAGTAGGATATGTAGTGGGAGGAAATTGTCTGGAGTGAATTGTCATAGGAGCTGACTGACACTGGAGCTAATGTGATGGAGCGAGCGAACGCAGACCAACTGACCGAGATGAGTTCGACGTGTCACCTCAATTCAAGAAGCTGCTTGTGGGGTTGGTCATTCTCAGCCAGTCAGTTTGAGGGTACTCAAGTCTGCTTCTTTATTATCAGCTAGTCAGCCTATATATGGAGGGGGCTCAAAATTGCTACCTTAAACATCTGCAGTCTCCTTCCAAAACTGGCCTCCCTTCAAATCTTTGCCAGCCAACACAACCCAGATATCTTTGCCATTGTCAAAACTTGGCTGACACCTAATACTCCGGATCATGCCATCTGTATACAGGGCTACAAGATATTCAGGCTGGATAGAACCTCAAAAAGGGGTGGTGGGTGTGCAATCTACATAAAGGACTACCTCACCTGTCTCCCTGGTTCTTACCCCACCACAGAAACCTCAGTGCAACTCCTCCCTATCGAGATACTGCTTGGTGCCTAAAACAAAGTCCTCACGATTGCTGCTGTCTATATCCCACCAAAAGATCCTGATTCCGGCCTACAGGCTGTCCTCGAGTTCATAAGTACACAACCTTCTGACATCGAACTCCTTCTCCTTGGGGACTTTAATATAAATTGGCTTGCTCCTGATGCAGGGTCAAACAAAGATGCCATCCTAGCAGCAAATTTAACACAAGTGGTAAACTCTCCTACCAGGAAAAACTACAAATCAGGGACCAGCACCCTCATTGACTGGATCCTTACCAGCCACCCTACCAGATAACCAATGTAAATGTTCTCCTGACTCGCTCAGGGATCACTCTCAATAATATGTACCTGGACAAATAAGTTTACGTAAGCCACCTCCAAAACCATCTATAGCAGAGTCCTACCTTATGGCAACCTTACTCATCTCAAGACCTGTCTTAGGCAGATAGACTGGTCCTTGATTTACAAAACTCAAGATGTTGACCTAGCCCTTGATTACTTTATTACTACTTTCAACACTGCCTGTGACACCTATGTACCAGTAAAAAGCGCAAATCAAAGCACTCACAAATCCCTGGCTCACAGCAAAGCTATTGGCACAACTCAAAAGTAGGGATCACCTCTGGGCCACTGCAAGAGCTACTGGCACTCTGTCAGACATTCAAAGTATAAACAGGCTCGCAACCACTGTACTAAACAGATCCGCTTGATGAAGAGCTCCTACTTAAAGAATGCCTCTCCAACTCCTGGGGCGAAGGAAATCCTTCTGGGACAACATAAAGAATATCATGGGTCAACAGTCCAAATCCTCTCCTACAATAATGAATGTGGATGGAACCACTATATTAGACCCAGAGATCATTGCAAACACCCTAAATGATACCTTCATGGACGTTAGTGGTGTCCTCTCATCTGATTTCTTCACTGATGCTGACCCTCAATTTCTACTTCTACTGCCTCTCCAACCAAACCACCCTTCCATTTCAAACTAGTAAGGCACATAGAGTCTATAAATATGTAAAGAAGGCCATTTCTAAGTCCCAAGCAAGCAACACTATTGACCTTAAACTTGTCCCTCACTCTGGAGGAAGTACTGCTCCTCTCACAAAATTTTCAATCTCCCTCTGCTACGGCCAATTCCCTAGAAATGGAAGGCTGCAGTTGTCACTCTAGTGCACAAAAGTGGTGATAAGTCACTGCCTGGTAACTATCGCCCGATATCAATACTACCACCTCTCTCTAAGGCCCTTGAATGCTTGGTGGTGGACCATTTCAGACTACCTGGAAAAGCACAACATCCTATGCACTCAGCAGCATGGATTTAGGAAAGGCACAGCACATCGACTGCCCTACTTGAATTCTCAGGAGCAATCCACAATGCCATGGACAAAGGAAACCTAACTGGAGCAGTCTACATTGACTTAACCAAGGCATTTGATACAGTTCACCATGGCCTACTTATCAAACAACTTCTATCCTAGGGCTCTACTTGGGGTCCTGGTGACTGGGTAAAAAATTACCTTGCTCAGCGCTCTCAATCTGTAAAAGTAGCTGGAGTTCTCTCAGACTCAAAACCGGTTCACTCAGGAGTTCCCCAGGGATCCATCCTGGGGCCCCTCCTTTTCAGCCTTTTCCTAAACTCCCTCCCAGAATCCTGCCCTGAACAAATAATCCTCTATGCCGACGATGCAGTGATTCTTGCCACTCATAAAGATCCAAACCTTCACGCCTCAACATTCAGCATGCTTTTCAAAGTTGAGATGTGGTTCTTGAACATAAGCTGGTTCTAAACCAAAAAACTAAATCCATGCTCTTCTCTAACTCGCAAAACAAGAACGGCAAGTCCCTCTCACCATTAATACACACCTGGGAAATATGCTTGAACAAGTGCCAATTTTCAAATATCTTGGAATCAACTTTGATCAAGGCCTAACCTTTGCAACTCAATTGATAGTACAGCAAAAACTATTAATCAGCGAATTGGGATTCTGTATCGGAACTGACAGCTTCTTACCCATTCTGCACTGGGGACTGCCATCCAATCTTCTATCATCTCAGTCGTTGACTATGGCTTAGTTATATACTGATCTGCCACTAGTACAACACTTAGTCGCATTACAACATCCCTAAATAAGGCCTGTCGGCTGCTCACTGGTGCACATTGACGTACCCACACATGTGAACTCTATGCTGACTCAGGTTGGTTGCAACTCTCAAACGGATAAAGTACCTTACCTGCCTGATGGCGAAAAATCCACTCTGGGCCTCACTCCACCCTGTATCCAAGACCTGTTATGCCCGAGCCAGCATACATTTTACCAGAAGATCAGAACACCAGCCTTTCCAAGTCCTCCGATGCGGACTTCTCAGGGAAAAGATCATTTGCCTATCGTGCCCCAGCTGGCTAAATGCCCTCAGCACTCAGATTACCTGCCTCCACCTCTAGGTATTTTCAAATCAAGGCTTTTCTCTCACCTTGCCACCTCCAGCTCCTGTGACTGCCCTGATTAAACCTCCTATTTTCTCACTACCCACCCTGTTCCGTTATTTGACAAAGACATGTTTGGAAACCTTTTCTCCTGCTATTGTCTGCTCCCCACACCATTCACTTACCCTCTCTGTTCTGGACTTTTCCCTATTTGTTTCTCCTAATCTAGCACTACTCTTTCTTGTAATAATAATGTGATTATTGATATCTCATGTCCTTTTGCACAAGTGATTTGATATGTATTTGTATGTTTTCTTGCTCTTGACACAACACAAATTGTTGTTTTATCTATGTAACCTTTTGTACGGTACCTAATTGACGTGGAACCTTTGTAAAAGAGCCTCTGGCTCAAAGGTAGTAATTCCTAGAACAATAAACAAACAAATAAACAAATATAGGTGAAGATATCCAGTATACTTTCTGATAGACAACCAGGCCACTCAGGAGTTCTGCAAGGGTCTATACTTGGTCCCCTCCAGTTCAGCCTCTTTTTAAACAGCCTTCCCCTCACTTGCCCAGACAAGATCCTCCTATATGCTGATGGCGCAGTAATTTTTGCCACTCACTCTGATCCCTTACTGCTTGAGAACCAGCTTCAGCTAAACTTCTCATGTGTATAGACTTGGTTTAGTAGGCATAAACTACTGTTAAACTACCAAAAAAACAAAGGTCATGTTATTTAATAGTTCCCACAACAAGCATAAAGCCCACCAGCTAACAATTCAGAATAGCATAAACATTCCCCTTGAACAGGTACAACATTTCAAGTATCTTGGGATTACCATTGATAGCACCCTGTCATACATGCACCACATTGAAAACATTGCTAAAGTAGTCAACATGCGTATCAGGCTACTCAGTAGACACAAACATTGTTTGACTGCCAAGGCCCTAAGAGCAGCTGTACATAGCTCGATCATCTCCATTATAGATTATGGGCTGGTAGTGTATGCTGCTACTGATGCGTCTCTAAAACGTGTCTCAACAACACTAAACAAAGTCTGCAGACTCATCACTAGTGCACACTGACTCACATACTGTACTTGTGATCTCTTTAAGCAGATAGGGAACCTCCAGTTGAAAGATAGGATCAAATATGAAACCTGCCTACTGACTAAAAAAATCTAGCCTTGGGCTCTCCCCACAGGGGGTGGAGAAAGTACCTAAGCCTTTATAGTAACCCTCACCATACGAGAGGGTCAGATAGCCAGCCCTTCCTAGTCCAATTATGCCACACTGCACAAGACCAAAGGTCATTTGCTCACAGAGTCCCATCTTGGCTTGACTCCTTACACAATGACATCCTTGCTGAATACAAACATGGTCCATTTAAAGATAAGCTCCACCAGTTACTTATAGCACAAAGTAGTTGTGATTGCCTTTCTTAACTGGACCTTGATGGGTGCATCATGGAACTCTGGAACTCCCCTCTAGCACTTAGAAAATTTTTGCACTAGCCACTGAAATTATGCCAGCACTATCCTACCCTAACTACTCCTACCCCCTCTGCTACCTAATCTCTCTCACCCTTGGTCACCCGACCTTGGTCACTCCCCCTCTCTTGCAACTGCCCAAACTTATGATTATCTTTCCCTGCCACCCTACCCTCTTTCCAATGTGCCTTTCCCTTCCATTGACTAAGCACACCATGGCTGATTTTCTTGATGCCCATCTCCTCAGCCTCTAACCCACCCCCCCACCCACTCTTCAACAATGCCTCCTCTGGATAATTTCCACACTGTTCTACCCACTCTGTAGGCTCATAATCATGCAAAGTTACCTTGCTTGATATTTGCCATGTGTTTATTGTACATTGTTTGGTTCTGTTGCATATTGTATTACATATTGTGGTCCTTGTATACTGCTATAGGCACTGTATTCTAATTTGACTCTGTATACCTTTACAAAATGTGCCATCAATTGTATGCTCTGTTATGTCTCCTATATCCTGTAGTTATTGCTGGTGTGGAAGTGGAACCTTTGCAAAAGAGCTTATGGCTCAAAGATATTACAATTCCTAGATTCTAATAAAATAAATATAGTTTTGTGTGTTTCATGTGAGCTAGAAGCAGTATATATCCTGGCATGTCAAAAATGGCTTTTGTAAATAGTCATATGTGGTACTATTTGTCATCCATAATTCCTGTATTTGTGTGCTGCTGATGATGAAAATGGTCATTGATAACAGCTGCTAATGTGCATGTGAACCATTTTTAAGGTTGCCTGCACTTGCACAAGAAACATTTTGCTACAGAGAACAGCGTTTCAGAGGTGTATCACTGACTAGTCCAGTGCTGGTCAAGCTGCATTGGGCTCATCCATGACAGACCAATGATCATGCAAGCTAAGTATGACAGTGGTTTACAGTTTGTGAGTGGAAACTTTGTGTAGTTGAAATGAATGAAGCACTCCAATGAGAGATCACTTCATCCATTTCATTTGCATAAAACCATCCCCCTCCCCTCTGTCACTCCATTTTCTTTGCTGTCTCCTCTCCACACACACATACACACTTTTGTCTACCCCATTTCAAAATCCAAAATCTGCTACTTCACTTCCCTGTACCTCACACACTTTCAGAACACCCTGCCATTTCACAGAAAATCTTATAGTTGTTTTCCCTCGCTGCTGTCTCTGTCCCACCTACCACCCCATGGACCTCCTGACAGGCACTATACAGAGGGTAAGAGAGACAGTAAGACCACAGTGACATCTTCTGTCCAGTCCAGCTATGCTAGAGAGAGAGAGAGAGAGTGAGAGACACTCTCAATGTGACCAAGGAGTCAAGTGACCCCCCCCCAGTGCCTTTCCACAGAACATGTTACATGTTACAGTCTTTTTCCCCTCTCCACTGTCTGTGTCCCTGCCCACCAGCCCTGCAGGCCTCCTGACGGGCACCATGCTGAGACCGAGAGAGGCAGTGGGACCAGAGTGGCATCTTCTGTCTGGTCCAGTGATCCCACTGTGTAGCATCAAGCAAGTGAAACTCCATCTCCATACTCCAGCAATGCAACATTGCTGAACCACTGTCGAAGTGGCCAACTTAGTTCTGACCACATCAAAGTTGTACATTCACAAAAGTATCTCAGTTGCAGAGAGAGAGAGACAGACAGACAGACAGGCAGATAACAGATGAGTGAGAGAAGAAGAACAAAGCATTGGTAACTGTGTGACCACTCCTGTGCTATCTTTCACTTCAGCAGGGCTCCAGTGTTGTGTCTCGCTCTCTCTCTCTCTCTCTCTCTCTCTCTCACTCTCACTCTCTCACTCTCTCTGTGGCAATGCAGTGTTTGTCTTTCCCCCCTGCTCACCGCCCACATTTGCTTCACTCTTTGGCCACGGTGACAGAGTTGGACAATCTCTGTGCCTGTGTGTGCTGTTCAGGGGGGTGCATGAGTGAGAAACTGGCAGCAGCAGAGAGACAGTGACATGTGGCTCTCCACAGCAGTAACACTGTCAGACCCCCTGAGCAGAACAGCAAGGGACAGAGAGTGAGAGCAAGATAGACACACTCCCCCAGCACTACTTGCTTAACCATGTGAGGAGGGAGAGAGAGAGAGAGAGAGAGAGTCACTGCAGGCACAGAGCGAGACAGAGAGAGACAGCCAGAAACAGTAGATATTGCTGTAAGATCAGTATTCCTGTGCTACATTTCATGTTTTATATGAATTCACAATCATGACAATTTCACTAGTTTTAATTTGATCATTATTGCCTCTGCACTATCACTGTCAAACACCTAAACAGCCAATACAAGCAAGCAATGTTTGGCACTGACAAATGCTTGTTCATGTTCTTTGCACATTAGCAACTATCTAGAAACCTAGAAACAGATAATGATGACAAAAAGACCAAAGGTCCATCTAGTGTGTCCAGTGTTCTCTTTCTGCCCTGGGAGTTGGAACCTATTGTACATGCAGGGCTTTATCCTTCACAGTCCATCTTCCTACTCCCCACCTTACTGTTACTGACCTGAGCAACCCCTAAACCCCTCACTCTGTCCCAACCATGCTTGAAACCATTTGCAGTCTTGGTGCCCAACACCTCTACTGGCAGATTGTTCCATGGCTCCACCACTCTTTCCATAAAACAGAACTTTCTCACATCCTTCTTAAACCTTCCCTCCATCAGTTTCCACATTGACCTTAGGTTCTTGATTCTGTATTATTGCTAAATAGTTACCCACAGTTCATGTTGTTTATTCCTATCAGGAATGGTAAGGTCTCTATCATATCCCACCTCTATCATGTTCAGTGCCTTCAGATGATCCTCATAAGAGCTGCCCTGTTGGTCCTGAACAATCTTGGTCACCCCACATTGCAGCATCTCCAGCCTGTTCCTTTCCTTCCTTAGGTGAGGACCCCAAACTGAGCACATTATTCCAGGTATAGCCTAACCAGTGGCCTTTATAGTGGTAGTTGTACATCCTTTTCCTGTTGTCAATCCCCTTCTGATACATTCCAGCATACTTTTAGCATTACTGTAGGCCTTGTTACACTTTCTTGATTGTTTGTGAAGTCACTAATGATGACTCCCAGGTCCCTTTCCTGCCGCAGCACTCAATTTAATTCCTACGTTCTAGTACTCTGTTCAGTTTTTGTTTCTCTAGGTACATAAATTTGCATTATTTGGCATTAAATTTAAACTGTCAAACCTTGATCCCTATGTCACTATCTACTGTACCCTATGACAGAGTGCAGGAAAATTGTGATCTGCTATTTTGCTGTTTCAGACCAGTGAATGGGCTTGCTCCTCATAGTGCAGGACACCTATTAGTCAGTCAGGCTGTTTATCACTGCGATTACAGAACCCAACATTTGCTTTAAGCCAATGAGAGGGCTTGCTTCTCATGTTGGAGCATACACATTGGTCAATTAGGCTGTCTAGCACAGTGATTGCAGAGTCCAACAGATCGGGCATGTTCTCCTCCCCAACCCATGACCAGCACCAGTTTCAACCAAAAGGACAATGTCCATCGATTATGGTTATTTTTAACATACATGTTTGTTACAAATTCTGGTTTGTCTGGTCATAAGAATTACTCCTGTCATCCTAATTTTTCAAAAGAAAGCTCAGGAAGTTTATTATCATTGTTTTTAATTTCCCCTGCCACACTAGTGTGTCCAGGGTGTCCCTCTAACTCTGGATAAGGGCACAATACCAGTCTTGAGTCTTGTGGCCAAATATGAACCCTTCCTTGGCTATTAAACACAGGAGGAAGACCCAGGTATCACACTCTCCTGGACAGCAACGTAAAAACCTGATTTGGTCTTGCCCCTACAGGACATGAAACAGCCTGGTTCAAGATCTTTATAGACTCTGGTATTCTCCCTGTCCTCACAGATGTCATTTACAAACACGTTTCTCAATTTGGTTGTTTGTGGTGGCCCCTATAAGCAAGTAACAGTTGTCATAGATTATTAATAAACCTTCTACAGTCACACATACAATATAAGAAACTCTCAGGCAGGCAGAATTCTTTAGGAAAACAAATGTTTTACTAAAATACTTAAATAACAACAGTTACAGCTAAAAGAGAATACTAATTTGGGTTACAGTATACAGACAAACATAAAATGGAGAAATATACAATGGAACATAGAAACAGACTTTTGATGGCAGATTAGGACCACTTGGCCCACCCAGTCTGCCCATTTCCCTACCTATTGGATAAGCTGCAGATCCTAGTGAACCAACAGACTACTTCTTCCTAATCCCCACCAGAATTGCCTTATGTCTGTCCCATACATTCTTGAATTCCCCCACTGTTTTTGATCCCACAACCTCCTCAGGAAGGCCATTCCATGCATCCACCACCCTCTAAGTAAAAAAAAACTCCCTCACATTGCCCCTGATCTGTCATCCCTCTGTCTTCAAATTGTGCCCCGTTGTTCTTGCACATCTCTTTTTTCTGAAAGATGCTAACCTCTTGGACTTTGTTGATTCCCTTGAGGTATATGAACATTTTTATCATGCC
Organism: Neoceratodus forsteri; assembly: GCA_016271365.2. Lineage (NCBI taxonomy): Eukaryota > Metazoa > Chordata > Ceratodontiformes > Ceratodontidae > Neoceratodus > Neoceratodus forsteri. Next base: position 1,545,256,167 of record CM057455.1, on the reverse strand, counting down.
CCCCTTCCCTCCTTTCCTTGAGGGTATACATATTAAGCTCCTATAGTCTCTTTTTGTATGGCTTCTGGTGCAGACCCTGCACTATTTTAGTTGCCCTCCTCTGGACTGCCTCCATCCTGTCTATATCCTTGTGGAGATGGGGTCTCCAGAACTGCAAGCTGTACTCCAGATGGGATCTCACCAACTGTCTGTACAAAGGGATAACAACTTCCTGTTTTCCACTGGTGAGGCCTCTCCCTATACATCTCAGTATCTCCCAAGCCTTCCTTACTGCCTTCTCACATTGCTTGCTTACCTTTAGGTCATCTGATATGACTACCCCCAGGTACCTTTCCATTTTTTTGTTGTTAGTAACTACCCCCGCCATTGTGTACTCTTCCCCTGGGATTTTGTTTCCTAGGTTAATTTCTTTGCACTTTTCTGCATTGAATTTAGGCTGCCATATGTTTGACCATTCTTCCAACCCTGTCAAGTCCCTTCTCATCCTTTCCACCCCCTTGTTTATCAACTCTGCTGCAGATATTTGTGTGATCTGCAAAGAGGCATACTTTTCCTTCCAGTCCCTCGACAATGTCACTTATAAAGACATTAAAAAGGACCGGTTCCAGTACTGAACCCTGCGTACCCCACTAGTAACCCCCCTTTATTCACTGTGGACATTTACAATTACCCTTTATGTCCTGTTGTCCAGCCAGATTGTTACCCAGGCTACCACCCTGGGACCCAGTTTATTAATCTTTTGTGTGGGAATTTGTCAAATGCCTTGCTAAAGTCTAGGTAGGCCATGTCTACAGCCCCTCCTTGGTCTACTACTTTGGTCACCCAGTCAAAGAAATCTATTAGATTCATATGACATGACCTTTCCACTGTGAATCCATGCTGCCTTGGGTCCTGTGCCCCACTGGCCTCTAGGTACACAACAATTCTTTCTTTCAGAAGTAATTCCATCATTTTCCCCACCACTGAGGTCAAACTAGCAGGTCTATAGTTTTCTGCCCCTGCTTTGCCCCCACTTTTGTGAAGAGGAAGCACAACCACCCTCCTCCAGTCCTCAGGTACCACACCATCCTCCCATAATTTGTTAAAAAGGGTAGTCAGTGGTGTCACTAGTTCTCCCCTTAGTTCTTTTAGAATTCTGGAGTGAATCCCATCAGGTCCCATTGCTTTGTCTAAATATCTACCTTCAGTTTCAGGAGTTCTTTCAGAACCCTCTCTTCTGTGAATAAACTGGCATTGACCCCCCCTATCCAGAGTGCTTCTATTGATTGGATTAGGTACCTCCCCCTCCTCTTCTTTTATGAATACTGAGAAGAAGTTTTCATTCAGTATCCCTGCTTTATCCCTGTCACCCTCTGCCCATCCACTGTCCCCTTTATTATGCCTCGCTATCCCTCCCTTGGTCTTTCTTTGCTCCCTAATTTACCTATAAAAGGTTTTATTCCCCTTCTTAATCGAATTGTTTATCTTTTTCCTTGGTTTGGACCTTTGTTTTTCTGACTGCCTTCTCCACTTCCTTCTGCTTTAACTGGTACAGTTCTCTGTCCTGCTCCTCTTGAGTTTCCTTATACTTTCTGAATGCTATCTTTTTCTCTCTTACCTTCTTTTGAGAATTATAGTGTTTTTTTCCTTTGTTTTGATTTGTTTATTTGCTTCACACAAAGCCTTGTTGCCTCTGTGTTGGCAGTTTTGATGTTTCCCCATTGTTCTTCCACCCCTCCTTCTTGCCTGTTTGCTAGTGCTTTTCTGAGGCACTCTCCCATTTTGCCAAAGTCAGCCCTCCTAATGTCCAGAATCCTCACTTTTGTATGGCTTGACTCTACTGCTGTATTTATTGGGAACCACACTGTCTGGTGGTCACTTGTTGCCAGATGGCTACCCACTTCTAAATCTGAGATCCTCTCTCTGTCCCCATTTGAGAGTACCATGTCTAAGATTGCTCCCTCCTGAGTGGGTTCCAGTACTAGCTGTCTGAGGCATGCCCCCTGTAGGGCATCAAGAATGACCCTGTTGTTGGATGCGGCTGTAGCAAAGTTGCTCCCGTTAACATCTGGTATATTCATGTCCCCCAGCAACAATACCCACCCCCTTTTCTGACATTCTAATCATGCCTTCTATCATTTCCTTGTCCATCTCCTCCCCTTGAGATGGGGGTCTGTATACAACCCCTGTGTGGATTGTGGTGCCACTTCCTGTCTCCAGGGTGACCCACAGTGCCTCTTCTCCTCCCTGTTTACCCTTTAGTTCTGTTGCTTTGAGCCCTTCCCTTATGTAGAAAGCTAATCCTCCTCCTCTTCTACCATCCCTCTCTCTCTCCTGTAGATTGTGTACCCTGGTAAGTTGACATCCCAGTCATGGTTCTCTGAGTACCATATTTCTGTGACTGCCACAATATGCAGGCTTCCATCTTTCATCAAGGACATTAGGTCATGGAGCTTGTTACCAAGACTATGGGTGTTGGTACTCGTTGCCCTCCATTTTTTGATGGCCTTACCCCTTTTAGCCCCATCCCTGTCCTTACTGCCTTTGCCTTTTTCTTCATTTACCCTTGCCCTTCTTCCTATCGACTTCTTTATTTTGGTGTTTACCTCACTAACTACCCTGTTTTGTGGAGGAGGGCTGGGACTTTCCTGCTTCTTTACAGTGCCTCCCCCCTTAGCTAGTTTAAATGTTTGCCAATGAAGTATTTAAACCTATCACCTAGGATCTTGGTTCCCCTCCTGGACAGATGCAGACCATCACCTCAATATAGGCCTGTATACCTCTAGGTGGACCCCCAATCCCCAATGAAGCCAAAACCCTGAGCTCTGCACCAGTTTGTCAACCATTGATTGAATCCCATGGTGTGAAGCACCTGAGCCTCACCCATGCCATAGACAGGCAGCACCTCCAAGAAGGTTACCATGCACACTACTTGTCTAAGGCCCCTCCCAAACTCCACAAACTCCCCCTGATCTGTTCTGATCCCATTCCCAGCCAGGTCATTTGTCCCTAGGTGGGCAATGATGTCCATCTCCCTCTCCTGTGCAGCTGCTCTGCAATCCTGAGGATTCACTCCCTGTCCTTCCAAGCCATGACACCAGTCAGGCATCTTACCTCCCTCTCCCCTCCCTCCCCCAGTTCTATCCCCCTAACAATTGAGTCCCCCACCAGGAGTTGTTTCCTTCCCCTCTGGGGTCCCATGCCACCCTCCTGCAGGATCTTCTTTGTGGAGGTTTCCAGCATCCTCCTTGGTCTCCACTGTGGGTGCCTCCTTAGAGGAACCATGCTGTGCCAGAACAGCATATGAATTGTGGAGAGGTACAACTGGAGGGACGTGCCACTGTTCCACCACCATCACCCTCCCTGAGCCCAGTGTGGTCCAACTGCATTTCTTTCTTGGCAATGGTGGCAGCCCTGAGGCAATGGTGGCAGCGCTGGTCATCTCTGCATGGGAGAGGATGTCCCCAATTCCTGGCCAACTCAGCCCGCAGACAAGCAACCTCCTTCCTCAGCCCAGACAGGTGCCTGCAGATGGGACAACACCACATTCTCTATAATGTCTCCTGAAAGACTGCCGCTCCACAGCCACTGCACTGCACCACTCCCATCATATCTTATTTGTGGCCCCTTGACTACTGTTTTGTATGCTTACTCTTTCCTCTCTCTGTTTTCTTTTTTGTTTGTTTTTTCTCCCTACTTTTCTACTGACTCTGTGCCCTTACAGCTCCTGCCCTTTCTGTTCTGAGACAGGAAGCTCTTGTACTCCTCAGTAGTCTCCTTCTTACTTGCTCAGAGACAGGCCTCCAGCAGCTGACCCTTTTTTTCCTTCTCCTTCTCTCCCTGTCTTTCTCTTCTTCTCTAGTGACTTACAACTTCTCTCTCCTCCTCTTTTATGTGCCCTTGTGGACCTAGTTGCTAGCTACACCCTTTGTAATTCTGCCTATATACTAGCTAGACTATTGCTTGTGCTGTGCTGCCTAACTGTTCCTGTGTCTTTAAGTAGGTATGGGATGACCTTCCACTATAAAGGTACAGCACCTGGGGGTGGTTGGTGAATGGAGGTGGATGGGGGGGTTGTTCCTTTGGTACTTAGTGTCTGCAAAAGCAATCAACAATCTGGTAAAAGAAGACTTTCTTCTACAACCTACAGGACAAAACACAGCTCTAGTTTAAGGTAGCTGGTAGCTGCCCTCCCTCTCTCAGCTTCTGCAGCAAACAGAGTCCACAGTCAGCTCCTGTTTGTAATCCACAGTTCCTCAAGCCTTAACACTGTTCACTAGTCTACCTGAGGTATGAAGATTTAAAAGTCCAGAGAATTGCTAGTTTGCAAAATATTTCAGTCTTTCTGTAGCAGCCTTTGGTTCTTAGGTAGTCTCTGTGCTGACAGGTGTTCACTTGTGGTCAGGCGGAAGGAGTCCAAACAGAATTGTAAAAATGGCTAAAATGACTTTGAGTGACTGTACGAGAGAGTTTACATAGACGACCACCCCCAAGTCTGTGAATAAAGACTGGCCCTTCTGTGAATAAAGGCTGGACCTTCCACTTTAGGCTACCGGGTGTCACTTTTGTGCTTTCCCAAAGTCTTATTTTCCTGATAATCTTTTATGTCAGATTACCATAGCTAAAACAGGGTTTATAATCTCACACACATATTTCAGTATTTCTGTAGCAGTTTTTGGTTCTTAGGCAGTCTCTGTGCTGACAGGTGTTTGCTTGTGGTCAGACAGAAGGAGTCCAAACTGAATGGCAAAAATGGCTTTGAGCGACTGTGCTGGAGAGTTTGTATAGAAGACCACCAGCCCAGTCTATGAACAAAAACTGGCCCATCTGTGAATAAAGGTTGGCCCTTCCACTTTAGGCCACTGGGTGTCACTCTTGCACTTTCCCAAAGTCTTAATTTCCCGATAATTTTTGATGTCAGATTCCCATAGTTAACACAGGGTTTATAATCTCACCCAGGCCTGTTAGAAGGATGTTTCCTGGCACTTATTAAAAAAAATGTCACTGTACTATGGGAACCTTTTCAGTCACCTTTTCCTTTTGATCTTACAGGTTTACAACAGTGGAAATAACTTCTCTCATCCTGGGATTTTGAACTGGCTTAATTTAATTAGTTATAAGGAAGATTGTGTAAGTTATATAACTATACAAGCTGATTTTATTACTACTGTTTCATTGGCCAGTTAACATTAGAGGAATACTCTTTGATCATGTATCCACAATCTTTTTGACTAGAACTTGTCAGATTTCAGATTTCTGCAAGCAAGGCTTGCCTTGTAGGTCAGAGGAAGGTCAAACCCCATTTAAAAAAACAACATCCAGTCTTTTCTCTATGTGCCTTTGCTGACACTGGCATGTACATTTACATAGAATTACATAAAAAAACATGTATACAACAGAATTATATCTACAAATAAGGGCTAGCAGTGGAGTAGCTTGCAACACTACTTCCTCTTAGACTGAATTTGTTGGAATCCAACCCTTGGCACAGTATGATTTTCACAAATTCTGTTCACTGCTCTAACTGGTGATATAGCCCATCTGCATTGGCAGATTCAGCCCTATGGGTAATGGCCATATCGTAGCCCTGTAAGTCAATACTCTACTTTAAGAGATGACCATTGGTTTTCCCCATCTGTGTTAGCCACACCTTGGAGTTATGATTAATCTGTACCACAAAGTGCCTCCTGTAGAGGTGTGGCACTAATTTCTTCGGGGCCCATACCAGCTCAAGGCATTCCTTTTCAACTGTGGAATAGGCCTGCTCCCAGGGAAGCAACATTTTGCTAAGGTATACTGTTGGGTGATCTTTCCCTTGGTTAGAGGTCTGACTAAGGACTGCTTCAATCCCCACATCTGAGGCATCTGTCTGGACTACAAATGGCTTTCTGTAGTATGGGCTAGCATATGCAGTGCCACTACACAGTGCCTCCTTTAGCCATGTGAAGGCTCATTCACAGGCTGGCTCCCATTTTACCTTTTTGGGCATTCTTTTCTTTAGTAGGTCAGACAGAGTAGCTGCCAGGGTATGGTAAATGGTACAAATGGTCAATAGTACCCGGCAGTCCCTAGGAACCTCCGAACCTGCTTCTCATTTTCAGGCCTGGGCCACAGCTCTATCATCTCAATCTTGGCTTAACTGGGATGGAGCTTCCCCCACCCTACTACATGTCCTTCGTAGGCCACCTCCACCATGGCCACCTGGCACTTTTCAGCCTTGACAGTGAGATCCGCTGTCTGTATCATGCCCAACACTTCCTTCTGGTGGGACAGGTGTTCCTTCCAACTGGCATTGAAGATGGCAATATCATCCAGATGTGCCACTGTGTACTCTTCAGTATCATGTAACACCTGGTTGATCAATCTTTGGAAGGTGATAGGGGTGTTCTTCATTCCAAAAGGCATTGCCTCGAACTTGAATAATCCTGTTGGAGTGATGAAGGCTGACCTTTCCCTAGCTCTGGCAGTTAACTCCATCTGCCAATACCCTTTCGTCATGTAAATTGTAGAATGGTATGTCACCCCACCCAACTGGTCCAGTAGTTTGTCTATCCATGGCATTGGGTGGACGTCAGAATTTGTAACTGTGTTGAGGCCACGATAGTCCACATGAAAGTGTGTAGAGCCATCTCGCTTGGGAACATGTACTACGGGTGAGGCCGAGGCATTGTGGAATTTCTGGATTACCCATAAATCCAGCATTATCTCCACCTCCCTCCCTCCTAATGTCCTTTTGGATGTCCTCAGACACCCGTTAGGCTGTCTGCCATATAGGTGATTGCATCCCCATGTCTACATCATGTGCCACTGAGGGGGTTAGTCCAGGCTTGGCCGTAAACAAAGGGTCACAGTCCACTAAAACCTCCATCACTTCCTGGGTCTGTTCTGGGGTTCACTGGGGTGACAGTTCAGTTGCCTCCACAGAGGACTCCTGCTTGCTTTCCACCAGCAAGTCCAGTAGGAGGTCTTCTTTGTCAGCCCCTTCCCGAGGACCACACACTGCAAATACCATGTCTGCTCTATTTGCATATGGCTTCATCATGTTGACATGGGACATGCTATGGGTATGTCTCCTGTCAGGCAGTTCTACAATATAGTTCACATCATTAACCTGTTGAACTACCTTGTATGTTTTTGCCAATTTGACCTGCAGCTTATCCTTCTGGCCTGGAATTAGGATCATGACTTCCTGACCTACACTCCATGAGCAAGCTCTGGCTCTGCAGTCATACCAGACCTTTTGCTTCTGCTGGATGGCTGACAGGTTGCTCTGGGCTTCTCTCATAAGATCCTTCGGCTTTCCCTAAAGTTTAGGATATACTCCACTATGGGAGTTCCCTGGGTGTAATGCCAGCCTTCCCAGTTTTCCTGGATCGAGGTTAGAGGCCCACGCACCCTATGTCCACATAAGAGTTGGAAGGGGAAAAACCCTGCCAACTCTTGGGGCAGCTCCCTGTATGTGAACAAAAGGTGGGTAAGGTATTTCTCCCAGTCCATTACATGCTGTTCAGCAAATGCTTGGAGCATTGATTTTAGGGTACCATTAAACCTTTGCACAAGCCAGTTGGCTTGTGGTTGATAAGGTGTTGAGCATCTCTGCACCACCCCACACTTCTCCCACAAACACTTCATCAGCTCTGACATGAAGGTACACCCTCGATAAGTGATAACCTCCTGCAGAAACCAGGCATTGGAGAAAATCCCTAGCAAGGCATCTGCCACTTTGTCTGTCCTAAGTAAGGAAAGGGCAACTGCCTGTTGGTATCGGGTGGCATAATCTACCACCATCAGGATATTCCTCTTCTCAGAGGAGCTTGGGGAAATCAAAGGTCCCACAATGTCCATTCCTAACCTCTGGAATGGCTTCTCCACAATGGGCAAGGGAATTAGGGTGGCTTTGGTTTTACTGCCTGCCTCCATTTTTGTTGGCACTGGTGACAAGACCTGCAATACTCCTTCACCTGCTGGGTGAAGTTGAGCCAATAGAAATTCTGGTCCAATCATTGCATGGTGCACATGATTCCCAGATGTCCAGCATTGGAATATCATGAGCAAACTTGAGCAACTGCTTATGATACCCCTGGGGAATGGCAATCTGCCTGCCCATCAACCCTCCCTCTGTCCTTATGTCCTGTGTATACAACAGTCCATTTTCCCAAAGTAGTCTATGTCTCATGTCAACTCCATGTGTCCCATAAGATTTTGCATAAGCCCTCAGCCTCCTCATACTAGGATCAGTCCTCTGAGCAGCTGCACATTCTTCACATTTTCCCAAGGCATGGGACATGTCCCCTTCAGTTTCTAAACTGGGGTCCAGAACTCTAGTGTCAGGGCATTCAGGGTCACTGCCATCCCTAACCACCTGACCCCTGGATACCCCTCCATTCTCAGAGTGACCTTCTGTATCTTTTTTGTGAACTGCTACTTCAGGAAGTCCTACCTTCCTTTCACTACTCTCCATTCCAGGAGATACAGGCTGGGGAACCAGCCTACCATTGTTTTCCACAGGGGCCTCTATGGGGTCCAGGGAACTATTATTGGCCTTTGCCATCTGACTCTTGGTAACTGCATACACAACCCCCTTCTGGAGATTATTCCCTATAATCACATCCAGTGTGAGGTTGTCTGCCACAGCCACTTTTTCCACCCTCTCTCCTGTCTCACCCCAGTCCAGGAGAACACTAGCTAGTGGCTGAGTTTTTTCCTCCACAGTGAATCCGCTCACTGTTACAAACTGATTAGGCATAAGCTGTTCAGGCTCAACAAAATCACCTTTTACTAAGGTAAGTGATGCACTCATGTCCCTTAACCCATGGGTGTGCACCCCATTTTCAGTAATCGGGTGTGCGTGCTCCCTAATGTTCAAAGCCATGCTTTCAGGGATACACAGCACACCCAACTCTGTTGGAACCCACTTTGTCAACTCTGTGCCTTTTTTTGACACTGTCCTGCAAGATACCCTGGCTGTTTGCAAAACCATCAATCAGCATTTTTTTTATCTGATAAATCCTTTTTTTGTAACCTGGGTCTTCCCCCTTTCTGTGGATGCAGTGAGGGTTTTAGCTGCCCTGAAGGTATGCTTTTACCCTTCTGCACTGCCACACCTACTTTACTCCTTTTCAGAGCAGGCCTGTTCCTGGCATAGTAATACGAGAGCTCAGCAGGCTTCTGTGCTGTTTTGAGATCTCAGTCCTCCAACCAGGTTTTTAGTGCTGCTGGGCAAGCCCAAAAGAATTGCTCCAGAAGTATAACCTCCTCAATTTTCTCTACAGAGTTTGCTTCTACTGAATCCCACCAACATTTCCAAAACTGATGTTGCTTTTTGGCAAGTTTCTCATAGCTCATATCAGGGCTTTTCCAGAGCTTACAAAACTTAGCCATGAATGCCTCAGGCATTAATTCATACTTTTTAGGCAATGCAGATTTAAGTTTCTCATAATTACTACTGTCCTGATTGTCCATTTGGCCTAGTGCATCATGCCCTTTCCCAGTTAGTAGCAGGGATAGCTGAAAGCTCCAGGACTCCCTGGGTATTTTATCCTGGATATAGACCTTTTCCAACAAATTCAAAAATGCATCCATATACTCCCCCTCTTTAAATTCAGCTATTAATTTGGAATTTAATTTATACCCCAGCCTTGGAGATTCAGCTTCACCTCTGCCACTTACTTCTCTGACGTTGGTTGTTGCAGTTGTATCTTTTCCATTTCAAACTCCCTCTGCTGCTGTTTTTTCTCTTTCCTCTGCCCCTCTCTGAAGTGATCTTTCTCTTTCCTCAGCCTCTCACTGCTGCTGCTGCTTTTCCTGCAACTCCATCTCAAACTTCTTCTGCTCGAATTACCTCTACTGCTGGGCTTTGAACCTTCTCTGCTCAAATTGCATTTGCTGCTGGGCTTTGAACTTTCTGTGCTTGAACTCCAGTATCCTCTGTTCAAACTGTAGCCAGATCCCTTCCAGCACCAGCTCTGTGGTGACCTTCCCCTGGTGCTGTGGCTCTGGATGCCCTCTGGTCTCGCTGTCCTCCTCCCTGGGACCAGACACTCCGATGTCCTTTGGTACCCCACGCCCAAGGTCTGGTCCTTCCCAGTTACTAGCATTGAATCGAGGTCCTGGGAAGTTGCTTTCTCATTGGCTGCCACAAGAGCCTCCATGAGGTACTTTTTGGTTCACCTCTCACACTAAACTCCTCTTTCCTGACACAACTGCTTCAGGTAATCCACAGTGTATTCACTGTAGATGGAAGCCATCTTCTGCCCTAACTACTGCTGCACTAGCTTGCATCTGAGAAAACAAAACAGGTAGGGAACCTTATACTGTATCCATATTACTGTATAAATAATTTTTTTAAATCTCTGCCTTGATTGTGTGTGGACTGTTTACAGTTTATCAATCTGATACACTGGGCTTGAATCCAACTATTATGCCTGTGCCACCAGTATCCCGAATCACAACAGTATGCCACCAAATCTCTCAGATCCCAATGCTGTGCACCAGATCTGTCACAAACTCACTCAGGGGGGCAGGTCCACTGTTCTTACAGTGCCCACCCCTAAATGCAATCCATAATGGGGGGACAGGGATACTCTCCTCATGCTTTTAGAATGCCCCTTGTGGTCATGATGGCACCTCTACCACAAGGATCCAGGTTGTCCCTTTGTTTTATTTTTTTAACTCTGCTTCTTGCCTCATATCCTGAACTCTCTCAGGCTGCACCAACTAGCCGTGCTGCTCGACTGACCACCATGGCTCCACTCCTCATGTATATTACTGTCACCCACCAAACCCATGCCAGACAATCCCCCCAGCTCTGAGCCCCCTGGGGCAGGGCCACCATCCACTTACCTGGCGCTCTATCTAGAATCCAGAGCATCCGGCTTTTTCATCAAGGAGACTGAAGGGGTGGAGATAGGGGCCTGGTCCTGTGCTTGTGGTGGCTGGCACTGTGGGGAGCCATCACCTGTCAGGATTGTAGGGGGTTTCCATGTTGTGTTCTCTCTTCTCCCTCCCTCCCTCGGAGCTCACAAATGTTCATTGACATCCAGCATCCGCTGCACCCAACCCCACCATACAACTGTGATGCAAGTTCCATGGCCACCCCGACAGTCACTAGAGGTCACTCAGAAGTGAAGCTAATCCCTACACCCTCCCCAGGAAGGGATAACTGTCCTCTGGATGCTCAATACCTCCCCCCTACTAATCCCCAAGGGCCAGATCTTGTTCCTGAACCTGGGTTGCTGGCATGGTGTGAGGTCAGATGTCTAGTTCCTTAACCCTCAGGACCACTGGACTGACTCCAGGGCATCCTTTTAACTCTGGATAAGGGCATAATACCAGTCTCAAGTCTTGTGGCCAAATATGAACTCTTCCTTGGCTATTACACACAGGAGGAATACCCAGGTATCACACTCTCTTCAAGATAGTAGCAAAAAAACCTGATTTGATCTTCTCCCTACTGGACTTGTAAGAGCCTGGTTCAAAATCATTATAGACTCTGGTATTCTCCCTATCTTTACAGATGTCCCTTACAGACCCTTTTCTCAATTTGGTTGCTTACGATGGCCTCTCTAAGCAAGTAACAGTTGTCACAGATTATTAATAGACCTTCTGTAGTCACACATACAATATAAGAAATTCTCACGCAGGCAGAATTCTTTAGGAAAACAAATGTTTTACTAAAATACTTAACTACAGTTACAGCTAAAAGAGAATGCTAATTTCGTTACAGTATACAGGGAAAAAGTGGGAAAATGTACAATGAAAATGCACTAACACAGTTAGCTAGTCTACCTGAGGTATGAAGATTTCAAAGTCCAGAGAATTGCTGGTTTGCAGAATATTTCAATCTTTCTTTAGCAGCTTTTGGTTCTTGGGCAGTCTCTGTGCTGATAGGTGTTTGCTTGTGGTCAGGCAGAAGGAGTACAAACAGAATGGCAAAAATGGCTTTAAGTGGCTGTGCTGGAGAGTTTATATAGAAGACCACCAGCCCAGTCTGTGAATAAAGACTGGCTTTTCTGTGAATTAAGGTTGGCCCTTCCACTTTAGGACTTTGGGTATCACTCTTGCACTTTCTCAAAGTTTTATTTTCCTGATAATCTTTAACGTCAGATTCCCATCATTAACACAGGGTTTATAATCTCACCCAGGCCTGTTAGAAGGATGTTTCTGGACACTTATAAAAAAATGTCAGTAAACTGTGGGAACCTTTTCTGTCACCTCTTGTCTAAGACCATTTCCCTTTTGATCTTAAGGGTTTACAACAGTTGAAATAGCTTCTGTCATTCTAGGATTTTGAACTGGCTTAATTTAATTAGTTGTAAGGAAGATCCTGCAAGTTATATGATTATGTAAGCTGATTTTATTACTTCTGTTTCCTTGGCCAGTAAACATTAGATGAATACTACTTGATCATGTATCCACAAGCTTTTTAACAAGAACTTGTCAGATTCCTGCAAGCAAGGCTTGCCTTGTACATCAGAGAAAGGTCAAACCCCATTTAAAAAAATCCAGTTTTTTCTCTATGTGCCTTTGCTGACACTGGCACATATATTTACATAGCATTACATAAAAAAAAAACATATGCAACAGAATGATATCTACAAACAAGGGCTAGCAGTGGGGTAGCTCACCACCCTCCCTATTTAATACTATGTTGCAGAAGTGCTCCTCAATAAAGAAAACATTTTGTATTTTGCTGTTACATTTAATGTGTATGGGCATCTTGGAATGAGTCCTCAAAGGTAAAGGAGGAATGCAAAACCTGACATGGGGTTCAATGAGGTTTACAAGGACAGTCAGTTTATACTTTCCTTCCAGTCAAGACCCTCCATGATCTGGATGCTGGCTACATTAATGAGCGCCTGTGCTCATATATTCTTATCCCCAAATTCAAACAGAGCCAGATGCATGGTGCAGCTATATGCACCACCCAAAAAGTTGTGCTGGCTAAACCACATGGGATATTCAAACAAGATGCATGATCCTGACAGATCATGCATCTTGTTTGAATATTGCAACTTGTGCGGGTGGCACAAAGGGGTTGCACCCACCAATGTGCCCAGTGCATCAAGGGAATGAGCTGAATGCTGCTAATGGGGGATGCATCAGCTGATCCCAGATGCACTGAGCCCCTAGAGGCAATATTCAGCTGGAAAATACAAATGAACTCATTGGGCAAGCATGGAGCAAACAAGCCTCTTGCATGCCCATTATGGGCTCATTAGCATGGCTGTTCCTGTCAGGATGCACTGGCTGGCTTTCCCCCAAAGCCCCATCCACAGTCAGTAAAACTTATTTTCCATAGTGTAGAGACCCTCCCGTCCCTGATCTCTGATGCAGAGTAATGTCAAAATCCCTCTTTTCCATAGTATAGGGCTTCCCCCTCCTAGCCTGATCCTTGTCTAGGAATGAAAATATGATAATGAACCCAATTTTCATTCCATAGTGTAGTGTCCCCCACCTCAGTAGCCTAATCCCTCTTCAGAATAGAATGCAAAACTGTGCCCCTCCCAGTCCCTGAACCATGATCCCCATTCGATGAATACTCCTGGGTCACATAATTTCCATTGTGTAGGATCCCCCCACCCCGTTCCCAAACTACAATCCCCATTCAAATGAGGATCCCTGGTTGCATAAGTTTCCATACCGTGAATGGCCCCACCCCCACCCTCTTAAGCAGGACCTTCTCCCTGCACCCCCCTTCCACTAGTGCCAGCAACAGGCATAGCTCTCCACATCCTGCCATGGCCAGCTGCTGACTGATCTGATTGTGAACTTGTATTGTACATAGCACAAGCATACTGGTGAAAGCCAGTGGGCTCATACTATGTACAGTATGAGATCATAGAAACATAGAATTTGATGGCAGATAAGTACCGCTTGGTCAACCTAGTCTGCCCAGTTCCCTACCTAATGGATAACCTGCAGATCCTAGTTAACCAACAGCCTACTTTCTCCTACCCCCCACAGATCAGTTAGTAGCTGACTGTGGCAGGGTGTGGATGGCTGTGCCAGTCACCAGCATGGGTGGTGGTAAGGTGTGGAGAGGGGTCCTGTATACCAGTTTGGGTGGCAGAGGAGTCACTATACTATGAAAATTTATGTGACCAGTGATCCTTATTTGAATGGGGGTCATGGTTCAGGGACGGGGTGAGGGAACCCTACACTATGTAAATTATGTGACCAGGATTATTCATCAGATGGGGATTGGGGTTCAGGGAAGATAATGGGTTGCATTCTTTTCCAAATGGGGATTGGGGTACCAGGGTGGGGGACATTACACTATGGTACAGGGTATTACATGATTTTCACGATTGGATGGGGATTGGGCAGGGTGGGGGTCCACGACTATGGAAAATGGTCATGAACATATTTTCATACCTGGACATGGACTGGGCTGGGAGGGGGAGTACCCTACACTATGGAAAAGTGAGGTATTATAGTAAATTCATGGGCATCAGGGAATGGGGCTGGGAGGGAGGTGCCACTGGGCTATGTGGGCTGGTAGGCAGCTGTGCTCCTGTCTGCACTACTGCAGCCTGTCTGTGGGTGGCCAACAGTTAGGCATGCTTTTTCCATGTCTAACTTTGCGTCACTCATCCCCTGCACTTGGGAAGGCCATCTGTTCTGAATATTCCCTTTTGTGGGATATTTAAGGGCATGCTCCCTCTAGTTGGGCTGCATAGATTATCTTTGGGCCATGGCCACACTTGATTTTGGCAGTGCATCTCCCTCCTTCTAAAATGGGATTTTGAAGCAAGTCTTGTGATGGGCGGCTCATCTCTGTTGTTTTCCGAGATGCGCTGCCCACCTCTGGTGAAAATGTAGGCCCTTGTCACCATCTTCTTTCTGTCAGAGGAAGCTTTTTGGAGATTTTTCCACCCTGCCTCATGTCATCAGTCTTCAGGGTCTTTGAGGTGGTAGCTCCTCGGCTATGGAACTCATTACTCCAGATATTTGCAGCAGTTCCTCAGCAAAGGCCTTCAAAAAATACAATAATAACATACTTATTTAATCTGGCTTTTAATTTTGTTTTATGATTTTTAATGCTGTTGATTAATTTTATGTAATTTTATTTATGTATTGCACTTGATCCTTATAGTATCATTTGTCTGCTCTATGTCTGTGTCAAACACTCCAAGAATCGGCATCAAGGCCAGTGCTAAGGGTTTGGGAGTAACATCTCCTCCTGATGTATTGAGATCAAGATGGAATCCATGTTGGGCTGGCCATCAGAGCGGTAGCATTTAGAAATTTGTTTTATTTATTTTAGGAGTCTGATTTACTTATTTTTATTTTCTTTGTGCTTAAGTTTTAATTTTTCTTAGGATATAGTTTTAAGGTCAGTTAAAGGTAGTTAGTATGGAAAATAAAGTGAGTTAGTCAGGTACAGAAACTGCATTACCGGGACAGGTTAGATCAAAGAGGACGCCAGTTACAGAATCTATCTTTAAATTAATAGTTGCTATATATTTCATCTCACCTTCAGTGCTGCTTAATTTTTGGACCATTGCACTAGTGATTGCATATGTCCTAGTGCTAATTCACAATTCACTAACTTGCCTTCCCAGACCATTTTGAGCTTTGAGTGTCCTGCCTGAGTATCAGGTGTTCTAAGGCCCTAACCTAACTTGTGCCCTGCCTGTAGCCTTTGCAATACCTTGGCGTTGGCTACAGTGGTGGTGGCTGCTGAGGAGGGCTGTATACAGTGGTGGGTGAACATATGATGGCTTGGAAGCTGGAGGCTCTCATTAAAAGAAGAGTGGGAGAAAAATGTGGTTTCTGCATCTGTGCACATGAAAGGAAATGTTATTCATCATCTATCTGGTCAGGTTTTTGGTCTTGTTGAATTAAATTTAAGGCAGTGAGAGTGTCTAGGGTTTATTCAAATCAGTTTTCACTGCTATGCAGATGATATTCAGCTGTACATGTCCTTTGTACCCGAACAGGGTGATTTTATCTTGGTGTTTAACAACTGCCTCTCTGAGATCCAGGACTGGATGAGTGCCAGCTGGCTGAGGTTGAACCCAGCTAAAACCAAGATGTTGGTGGTGGACCTGGATCATCGAGAGACAAGTTTGTCAGCCAGACAACCTTCTGGGCTTTGGCTCGGGGGATCACCTTCAAGGCCTGCATGCTGACATATAAAGATCTACATGAACAGGGACCCTGCTACCTGCAAGATCTCCTTCATCCCTACTGCCCCCACACCCACTCTAATCTACCAACTGGGGATTGCTAGAGATTCCCAGGGTGCACTTGAAGAAATCTAGGGCCCGATCCTTTGCATTTGTAGCCCCTACCCTGTGGAGTTCTCTACCTCATCGGGTTAGAGAGTACCTGGCCGTCCAGAGTTTTAAATCATCCGTTAAAATCTATTTATTTAGCCTAGCATTCCTGGATAAGCTCAGTTGATATTTTGTCATATAGTATTGTTGTAAATTATAATGAGTGATCTTAAGAATCTGGATTTTAATCTGTTTGTTTTTTGATTTATGTGTATGTACGGTGCCTTGATCCTTGAAAAAGGTGCTTTATAATTAAATTTGAATTGATTTAATTTGATCATTTGTCTACTCTATGTCTGTGTCAAGCACTCTTAGCCCCAAAGATTTTAGTGGAAGACTTTAATTTTTTTATTGTGAAAGATATAGAATAATATATTGGGGTGGAGTGAATAACGGGAAATGTATGCACACCTGAGGTGTGGGATGCTACTTAAACCCAGAGGGTGAACTCCAAGGGATTTATGAAAGCATTCCACACCAATGCTGGGCTAAAATGTGAGTTTACACTCCCCTCATGTGTTGTTTTATGTAATTGCTGGTCTCTGTTGTTTTCCCCTGCCACAATGCCAGCACTTGTTGTAATAAAATAGAGTTTGAAATCTGATGTGTGTTTAAAGAAAAATAAACTAATACATTGCAAATAACAACTGCTGTAAGTTTAATAAATCCAAAAAAGTTCAGTTTCTTTCTTTTAGTATGATCTGGGATGTTAAAGAAACTGTGTTTCCATAGAAATAGGCAAATTAGCTGTTCTGTGTTGGCAGTTTCTGCGATTTCATTAGTGAGGGAACGAGAGAGAGGACTGCTTTTTTTATTTTAAATTTTTAGGCTCCTGACCTGCTCTGTAGTGAAGGGATGTGGTAAGGTGATTTCAAAATGAAAAGGGAAACTGGGCTTTTGTTTGTTGATGGTTTTATGACCTCTATAGCAGGCTAAACTGGCTCTCACCCTGAAACCACATAAACTTTGTCCTAGGGTGCTTCACCGGAATGGCCCTTGGCACTGGCACCTCTCCAGGGCTGGTGAAATTCCTCGTTCCGACTGACTCCTCCTCCTACTCCCTCAGGTCCCAGGGTCATGCCCTCCTTAAGATACCAGCTACACAGACTCAAATGAGTGGTAGGATTTTGCTGCATGCTCTCCCAGACTCTGGAACACTTCCCCTGCTCAGGCCCGTTCCTTGCACTTACAGGTGTGTCTTCGCTCCACCCTATGGAACCACCTTAAACTTTCTTCGGCTTGTGACTGTCCCAAATCCCTGTCAATTGATCCATCACAGCACTCATCTGCCCTGGAGGTCTTCCTGGACAAAAGACCTAACTCCATGAGGTCGCTAAACTGTATATAGTGTCATATCTGAAGCATCTCTAAACTGTACCTCTGGTACTACTCTTAGCTTCCACAAGGTGTTTATTTTGTCATGTACATACTGTATAAATCTATGCCTTACTAAGTTTTGTATGCTGTTTTGAATCTGTAATCATACTGTCCTCACATGAACTGTAACATGTCTAATTTGTACAATGTTGTTTTATGTACTTTAATCTGTTATTCCTGTACTCTCCCGGGTCATACCTGAAAATAGGCTATTGTCTTGTCTAGTGTACTTACCTGGTTAACAAAAGCTAAATAAATAAAATAAAATAAATGAATAGAAACATTTTTGTGCGGAATTGTGCATCGAGTAGTGAGCATGAGCCTCTCATAGGAAAAGCTGGCATGTGTTCACCATTATAACTCACGGGTTATAATGGCAGATTATGAACAGCGTTTCCTATGGGAAGAAACGGAGACCGGTTACTACATCTTTTTATTAAATTTTCATCACCAACAAACTATAAATCAATTCACAGTTGTGTAGTACAGTTCTTATACACACCCCTAGCTGGGGTTGATCCCACGCATGTACACACTAAATGAAAATACAGTTAACAAGTATATACCACATTCACTCTTTCTGGTGCTAGGATGTTCCAAACCAGTACATTACTGCTACATATAACCCACATTAAAGTATTAAATTCATGCAAGACGTGATTACTAAGGATTCAAACCATGCACATGTGTAACATACAACTATTACCTAGCTCTGTAGGTTGAACCAGAGAGAAAAAGGTAATAAGTATAAAAGAAGATCATTTAAGGATTCTAACCATGCAGCAGGGCTGGGAAAACTCCTTTTCTTTATTCATATTGGCTAAAGCAAGTCAAAGTTAGCCAAAGAAATCTTGATTACACTATTCATCAGTACATCAAAAATAAAACCCTTTTAAGTCGGAATTTCGAGCCAGACTCAGAAAACAGAGTCTGCATTGCCGCAGAAAACATTGTTGCCCAGTGTTCATTTGGAGAGGGCAAACTGAAAATCTGGGCTATTCATAACAACTGCACGAATGGATCTGAAATTTCAAAATGACATCCTTACAACCACAAGCCCTAGTGAGTCTGGAATTTCAAGTTGTGACATTCCAGGCCCAAGAACGTGATCTCACAGGGGGAGAATACTAAAAATGAAACTTCTCCAAAATCCAAGAAGATAAAGATTACATTGATGAACATAAGGGAGGGTGAAACTGAGAACTGAAATAACAGCAAGTGAATATTTTGCTACATTGTGATTTGAACACCGATTGAAATACAGTAAGAGCTTTCTCTACTACAGATTGTGTTTAACTGTGGAGAAGGATCTTGATTCTGATGCTCAGCCTCCTGCTTGCTGAGCTTTGACTAACTGTTGCTTCCTGATCCTTAGAACGTTTTGCTAACAGTAGCTAAAACATACAGATGTTTTGATTATCTGAGGACTCTAGTATTGCTTTTACATTGCACGTGTTGCACATATTTTTCCTTCCTTGTATTGGACAATTCTTAGATATAGTTATTTACTTATTTTTATTTATTTAATTTAGTTTTTGTTGACCGGGTAAGTGCACTAGACAAATTCTACCTATTTTCAGGCATGACCTGGGGAAGGGGGATACAGATGAATGCCAGCTGACCTTGAACCAGATTAAGCTGTTGGTGGTATTTTTAGTGAATGAGGGGAAATTTGGCCAGGGCACCGGGGAAAATTCCCCTACTCTTTTCAAGAAGTGCCATGGGACCTTTAATATCCACCTGAACTACCACCAGAACAGGTAAATGGGACCTCGGTTTAACATCTCATCTGAAAGACAGCACCTCAGGATGCAGCACCCTCCCCCCCCCATGCTGCACTACAGTATCAGTATTGGGATATTAACCCAAGTGCCTGGTGTGGGGATAAAACCCACAGCCTTCTGATCTCCCAGGCCTCAGAGGCGAGTGTGCTACCTGCTGAGCCACTGACACTAAATATATACTGAGACATCTACTGCAGTAGCTAATTTGGGTTTCATATGAACTTATTTTTAACTTGTAACACAGTATTGTTTTTTATTCAATTGTTTTTTACCTTTTAATATATCACACTACAGTAGATTTTTAGTACTGTATTATACTTGTATCTGCCTCCAACAAAAGAATGGGTGTAACAACAAGAGGTCAGCTAGTTATGGGTATAAATTCTACACAGAACTCAAGTCAGATATAAGTTTCAAAAAGCAGATGAAAAGGGGAAAAATAAAACTCACAAAATAAATAAAAAAGGGGAGGTCTCTCGACAAGTTCAAGACACAGTCATAAAAATCAAGAAGGAAAATGCAAGCAAAAGCTGCTGTAGAAAGACAAGTCACAATAGATATATTTACACATCCACACCTGTTACACAAAGCAGCACATAACCAGGGATCCCTTCAAAATCAGGGAAAAGCCCCAGCACACACTTTACTTCTAAAGAGAATCCAGGAGAAGATAGGTATGGGGAGATTTTAAATGAATTCCAGACAAAATCTCCAAGGCCTCAAGGAGACATTATCTCTCTCCATACACCCATTGAATTAGAATGGGAACCTATTCCCAAATCAGTTGCTAAAATAAAATATTCTTACTCCTCGCTAGAAAATTCACCTTCTTTTATACATGAAAATGTGCTTAATAGAATAAAAAACAATATATCAGATCAAGACCAAAAAAGCAGTTTCTCAGCAGTGGCAGAGCTGGGGGGGGGGCTGAGGGGTAGACACCCCTCCTGGCTGCCCTAGTGTGAGTAGTGGTGCCCCACCACCATCTTTACTCAATGTTTCGTGCCCATTGTGGAGCCCATGATTGACTGAATGCCCCCCCCTTGGCTCCCAACTGCTCCCAAATCTAGCTCCGCCACTGTTTCTCAGATCAAGTAGCAAACAACTCAACCTCTGTTTCCCCTAGACTGATACGGGCTTTAAAAGATCCCCATATGGCAAATGTTCTATTATTAAAGCAACTATACATATTGCAAGATGAAGTTACTTCAATTAAATCTGCTTTAGCACATCACAAAGCCCTGTGAAGGACTGTATTTAAGGAACTGGTGAAATTCGAGCTGGGCACTGAAGTAGATGCTATGATTCCAGGCCCAATTAATAACTCAAATAATGCACAAATAGACTCCTTTCTACTTAATTGGGTCTGTTTAATAAATGAAAAGAAGAAAGAAAGGAGAAAAAGAACTCGACAGAAATGTAAAAAAAAAATAGATACACACACATGAAATAAGATCAGCAAGCAGAACATCAATAAATCCTACAGAATTAAAAAACTTCACAAATCGGCTATTGGTTTTCAGGCAGTGAAGCCATTATTAACATAAATAGCATCCACCAGAGTGCAAATGAAAACACAGAAAATTTGCATAATCTGATAACGTTACTCCAAGAAAAAGAATTTGGTATACCCAATGGTAGAAATAATTTGATTTTTGTATCCAGAACTATAAAACCTCAAGGGTCTTCTGTTTTAGTGATACTATCTGACAAAGAAGTTGTAAACTGGATTTGCAAGCAAGAACATTTAGTCAGTCATCTGGGTCCTGATTCCAAGATGGGCTACACCGGTGTAAGGCAGGATACACCAATCCCCATGGTGTATCCTGCGACTTACACCATGCAATATGCCAATTGCTATTCCAGGAGGGCACCTATGCCATTGCATCTGCGAGCTGCGACAATCACAAGATACGACCACACATACAACACAGCTTGCAATGCCTGGTGCAACTGCAGGTTGCAACAGCAACTTAGCTCATTTCCAGAAGGCCATCTGTCACAACCCCACAATTGCAAGTCCAGGACATGCAGTTGCATAGCTGACTTCTGACAGCTCGGAGCTGTCATAACTGGAATTTGATGGCTGGCACCATTGGATGCAGCCTTGCAGTGCTGTGGCAATGGCACCATGCTGTCCCCCCGGCCCCCACTAGCACACCCCCATTCCCCTAAATCCCTGATCATGAGGGACCCCCAGGGTTCCTTGTCAGTAGCGCCCCCCTGGATGCCTGTACCATCTGTCCTTTCCCCCATGCCCCCAATGTGTTCAGTGGTGGTCTGGGGTGGGAGGGCTCTGGAGGGCCACCTGTCGCTCACCGTGAGATGCGACTTGCGGCATTGATATGCTATGCATGGGCTAGCACAAGACACATGGTGTATCTCACAAGTCACAATTTCTAGGACCTTGCCACTTCTGGAATGCAGCGTAGGGTCCCTGGCATAGAAGCAACCAGCATTACTCACAACTGAGTGCGAGTTATGCCAGCTGTCTTGGAATCACGCCCCTGGACCTTAGATTTGATCAACCAATACCAATACCAATAACAAACTTTTTACAAGAAAAAAGTGAGAACTTTACTAGTGGCAAATCTGTCACTAGGGAAGGACTAATTCACCAAGTTAATAACATTACAGTACATTCAATTTGCAGGAACAGAAAACAAGACAGTATACTTTAATACTGCATGGAACTGAGAAACAACAGAGGGAAACATAAAAATCACTTATAACAGGCATTTAACAATGCCAAATGTTTGCTTGCTGGTATTAGCATTGGAACTACATGAGGGAGACAGATGCAGAATAGGAAGGGCAGTGAAGTACTGAAGTGATGCCAACCCCACCCTCACCGTGCAAAGATGGACATGCATTGGGGTGTGCCTTTGGATCATCGCCTAACGCTCATGCCATTTCACCTCACTGTATCATGCAGACACTGAAAAGTGTTGAAGTGTGCCCTGGGATGTTTGGTTTTACAGTCAGCCCATTCCATAAGGAAATACACTGAAATGGGTGTAGTATAGGAGAATGGGGTAAACTTTGAGGCTGAAGAGTCCATGGTACACCTCAATGTCTGTCAGTGACTGCAGGGTGGGGTGGGGGTGGAATGGCATGTGGATCACTGCCAGTAATCCAAAGTCATACTCCTGACACTGGTCAGTCTCTACAGGGTGGAACATTATGATTAAAAACCCTAATGCCCCTGGCATTTGTTGGTAGTTGCACTGCAAATTTTCAACATGGGCTTTTTGTCACTCCATGCCATGAAGGCATTTGGGACCTTTGTTCATGAACAATGGCACTGTGATTTTGTTAGTCTGTCCTGAATGTTGGTCTCCCACAGTGATCATGACATTCTGTGCCAGTTGTGCTAAACCACATTTTGGGCAGGATGTGAGAAATGACAAGTGTACTATTGTTAAAGAGGTGTGCAAAAATGGCAATGTTGAAAATCTGAAGTGAAAATATAAAAAATTCTCGAACTTATGAGTGTACGTGGAAACGATGCAATGCACACTCATAACAGGGTCTTTTTTGGAATTTTGTCACCAAATGTTCAAGATAGGCATTTTGGGACCTCTGCTTATGAACAGCATCACTGTGATTTTTTTTATCTGTTCCAAACATTGATTTCCCAGAACGACGTGCCATTGTGTGCCATATGTGCGAAAACACACGTTGGGCAGGATGTGAACAATGACAGCTGTACTGTCATAAGGAGGTGTGAAAAAATGGCAATGTTGAAAATCTAGAGTGAAAATATAAAAAATTCTCGGAGTTATGAGCATGCGTGAAAACTATGCAATGCACACTCGTAACAGTCAATTTTTTTTTTTCCACCAAATTTACAACATAGACTTTTTGGGAGCCTGCCTCATGAACGCTGACAGTGTTGTTTCATTAATGGGTCCCAAAAGGTGATTCTATACAGTGACTGCAAAATCACCTTTCGGGACCAAATAATGAAATGACAGAGACTGAATTCATGAGGTGGGGTCCCAAGAACCCCATGTTGAAAATTTGGAGCAATAATTTGCAAAAATGGCAGAGATATCCACCTAAGTTGAAAAAAAAAAAAAACTATTTATGGCATTATACAGCTTATAGACATTTCTTCAGTTCACAGTCAGCTTTGAAGAGTGCAGACGTGTTCCTGGTCCACCAAAGATCGGGTACCAAGGCAATTGACAGGATTTATTTAACCTAAGGTATCGAAAAAGTACATATTTTGAATATGGTGAGGTGTCCAGGTTTAGATGCCACATCTCTAATTAAGGACCTAGGCAGGGTGGAGGCAGTTCAAAGAAGGGCAACAAAGATAGTGTTGAACATGCACCAAAAGTCTGATGAGGGGAGAATTGGAGATCTCAATCTGTATACCTGGAGGAGAGAAGAGATGGGGAGATAGACAGAAACAAATATCTAAAAGGCATAAATAATGTACTGGAGCCAGAGGGTAGCATCTTTAAGAAAAGGAGATGTCCAGGAATGAGGAGGTCGTGGCATGACATGAGGTTGGAAGGTGGTAGAGTAGACTAAGCAGTAGTGTGAGGAAGTATTTCTTCATGGAAATGGTGGCGAATGCATGTAATGCACTTCTAGCGGAGCTGGTGGGGGGCAAATGCAGTGGGGTGATTCAAGCATGCATAGGACAGGTATTAGGTAAGCCTAGCAGCTAGTAATAGGAATGAGAACACAAAGCCTGAGATCAAGTAGTGTCTGCTGCTTGTACAGCAGGCAAGGAAAATGTGCAGACTAGATGGACATAGTTGTGGTCCTTGTCTGGCATCAATTTTTATGTTTCTATTATTTATATGCAATAGCCCATATTTAAACCAACTACATCTGACATGCCCTACCCGATGCAACCTTCACTTGTGTGCCAGAAGCTGTAACTGCAACCATAAAAAAAGAAAACATCTACATCAAAATTGTGTAAAACAGCAAAAATTCTGCAATCTGTGAGCAATCAATTCACTAACAATACCACCACCAGCTTAATCTGGTTCAACTTCTGTTGATTACCATCTGTATCCCCCTTCCCCATGGTCACCCCTGAAAAGGGGAAGTCTAGTCTCAGTGGGCTTACCAGGTCAACAAAATTCAATAAATAAATTAATTAATTTATAAACCACACCAGAAAAGCACATCTGGGGAACTAAAGACCAGATCAGCACTACATAAATACTCAAGAAACTATTAAAGCTACATGGTCTTTAATTTCTTTCACCTCTCCAAGAGCTTAGACAGGAAAACAAACAAACTGATGGTGAACAAGAAATACTGCTGTTGAAATAAGCAGCTACATGGTGCTTTGTCTAAAGGGTGAACAAATATATTTGGTGTGCTGTGATTATTGACAACAGTCTTTAGTAAATAGAGGACTTGGTTCAGAACCTCAGAGCCATTATATGGTTGCATGCAATGTCAAAATAAATTAATCTCATTAAAATGCTGGTAGCATGGTGAGAAAAGTTGCAGATTACACCATTCAACTAAATGGGGCTTTAATTACAATGCTTGCTTTTGAGTGATAGGGTAGGTTTTCCTTGTATACAGACTTTAAATCTGCATGGATTTTGATTGAAATGTGTGAAAAGTTTGGGTGGCCCTGCTGATTATGAACTTGAATGTCCTGTGGGGATTGGTGACAGAGATAGGCAAGTTGTCACGAGAACTACATACCTCATAGCACACAAAGCAGCCAAAAAAATATTACATACATATATGTCTGTAAACATGCTGGTAAAACAGATTATGTATAAAACAGATTAAGAATATTTAAAAAGTCGCCTCTGTAGAGAAAAGAAAATTCCAACCTGGCTCTAACAAAAGTGCTACATTTATTAAAAAAACTATTGCGTAATGCTGTGAAAAGCTATTTTTGTGTGGTCAGCACTCAGACGGTATCTTTCCTTGGTCAGCAGGAGTGCTGCGCTTTCTGCTTTTATGACCACACAATAAAAGTATTAAAATAATATCATATGATATTATTTAATACTTTATTGTTTGATTTTAAACACAGGAAGCACAGCACACCTGCCGGCCCAGGCAAAGAAATGATATACTACTGACTAACCACTCAAAAGATTACTCAAAGGAACAGGGCGATACTAATCAATTACAGCTAGATTGCTTTCTGCACTGCTTTTAGAGACTGCTAGGTATTGTGTCTCGGAGCACTGTGCGAGTGTGAAACAGCAGAGATGCTAATTACAGTATATACACACACACACATATATATATATATATGTATATATATATATATATATGTATATATACATATACACACACACACACTGTCACCTACCAGAAAGGCAAACCAAGAGACATAAATAACTGAAGCAGAGACTATACTTATTGAAGTTAAATCATTTATATAATTGAAAATGAACACCTTACACCTTGCACAATACGAGATTGCACAGTATAAAAAAGTTAACAACAGACTAAATCAGACATCAGCTCATTTGGGTAACCTGTCAGTATCTGGCACTACTGGGGGTCCTTCACAATGGAGGTGGCACATTCTCTGCATTGTCCTCTGCATGTTTCACCTCCTGATATTGTACAATGTGCTAAGAAATTTTATTAAATGCTGATGATACAGTCCGCCCATAACTCCCAGTATATTTCATATATTTTTCCACCTTTCAGCATGTCACATTTACCTCCTAAATCAGGTTCTGTATTGCACTGTATTAGGAGTACTTTAGATCATTGGGGGGGCAGCCGTGTCTTGTGAACTATATAAATACATGCCTATTTTAAGCACATTTATCTATATTCACCTCACTGTGCACTGCTCTGTCAGTTTTCAGCTTACCCTTACCCTTTTAACAGAAACATGCCACCGTATTCTGTCATTATCAGTGCTTTATGCAATTCTTATATGTCCATAGCCACAGCTAATGATTAACATCTGGTTGATTTGAAAGCTGAAGTAGCAGTTTTAAATTTGAACCTGTAGAACAACATTTTGGAAGCACCTGCATAGTGCTCACTAAACGGTAGTACAGCAGGTGCCTTAGAGGAGTCAGAAAGGTAACATTGTGAGTGCAAAAATAAGTTCTACTCACAAAGAAAATATGTGATCACCAGTGGTGTGTGGTTACCTTTTTAGCAAGGCATGCAATTCTAAAAGGTCAGGCCCCATAAGGCCGGGGATCTGGGGGCCACATCCCCCAGAAGCTGTAGGATTATTCATGTTTTGTGGTGCATTTTTGGGACTCCTTTGACACATTTTAGAACATGTATACCACCACCACTATTGTTCCAGAGCAGGGGATGCAGTGGTGCCCTTGGGGTCGCATTGCTGCCTGGCCGTGTGGTGAGATACATAGGAGAGTGCTCTGGAGTGACTTTTGATGCCCTCAGGTTTGCAAGCATGCCCTGAATATGGATTCCAGGTTACAGTGCCACCACCTCCCAAGGTGCAACAGGGCCCTGGGGGGCTCTTCTGTGCATATTATTAACTGAAGCACAAAAAAAATTTTAAATAGGCTATTCACCACAACCCAAACAAAAAAAATGCAGTTTTGTCCACCACTTAACAATGCTTTCAGAATGAATCTTGTAGTCGCTTGCTGCTGTGCTGTGCTATGCAGTGCAGAACAGGCCTTAGAAGTCCAGAAATGTAACATGACAAAACTGTTAGAGAAGGGAGACGCAATTATTGTAGCAGTCATGAAATAGCCAAAATGGCAAGTGGTGGCCATGGGCCACGACGAGAAAAGTAATTCCTCCTACAAAATTCTGCTGCTAGTCACACTTGCTGCCTCCTGCTGGTTTCACTCTGGCTGCACCCTTGTGCCTTACAACCCCCCCAAGGTGTGCGTTAAACCACATTATCAGCACACCCTGTAGTGCATTAATGCTTACATAACTTATCTGTTTCAATATACTTAACCTGTTTTATCAGCGTGTTTTCATACTTATTTTTTTTGGAGGGAGTGTATGTTGTGAGCATGCAGTTGTGGCACTGGCACATTATCAAGTACAGATCACAGTCATTAACCCCCTCAGAAGGATATTCAAGTTCTGAGGGGTTGGATGACTGTGATCCCTTCAAGTTTTTATTTATTTATTTATTTATTAAGATCTCAGATTAACCTTTGAGTACAAGCTCTTTACATAGGTTCCACATCAGAGTCATTACAGTAACAAACAACTACAGCTTAGGGATGCCCTAAGAGGACAACAATTAAGGCAAATTGGCAAGAGGTTACATGTGTGACTGAAATAAGCAAATACTATACACAAAGAGGGTTGCCCAATTAAAAGTGCAGACCCCATTATCACAAGACCCTGACAATAAGTGTGGGAAGCTCAGGGAAGGGGAGGTGGGGGGAGCCAAGAAGGCCATGAGGTCACGAAAGGGGAGGACCTGATGAGGTCATGAAAGGGGTGGGCAAAGGCGAGTGGTGGGAACAGTGAAGTGGCAACAGATGAGTGGCCAAAGGAACTAGGAGGCAGGTCTAAAGGGGGCAGTTATAAGGGACTGCACATAAAGGGGAGCTCACAAAATTGCTCCGAGAGTTTTTTCCTCTGGAAGCACATCAGTTTTGGCAAGATTTTGGGAGCCAGTGGGCATTTTGCTTAGTGAGATATTTTATATAAATGCATTAAAAGCAGAGAAAATGCTGGATAGGTGTTTGTCTGGTGAGAGTAAGCAAGAAGGAGAGCAGCTAAAACACTGGAAGGGGCGTTTTCATTTGGTTGCTTAAATTGGTTTTGGAAAGCAGCAACATGCTGTAGGTAGCATTGGGTGCTGGGTTCAGCAGGATGTGAGCAGGTCAAAATCTTGGAAGGGCGTTTGGTTTGGGTGGCTGATTAGATTTGGATTTGCGGTGAGCTGTGAGCTGAAAGCAGGGAACAGTTTGAGCACTGAATGAGTTGTAGGTGAGAGGAGATTCCCCCTAATTTCACCAGGTTTGGTGCCACAAGAGCAGCCAACAGCAGGCACAGGTGAGGTATGACTGGGAAGCAAAGATTACCATCAATGGGGCTCAGAGTAGAGGCAGATCATGGTTTGGGACAGATGAAGCGAGGTGCTTTCGGGACCTGGAAAAAAGGCTAGGGGACAAGATATGGTGGTTTTCCTCCCAAAGGAGTGAGCCTGAGCCTTGGACAAGGGGATTGGGGGAGCGCAAGAGAGTCGCAAGGTCAAAGTGGCAAGAAGTCTGGGCCTACCACGTGGGATGGCATCTGACGTCATCACCACAGGGTACTGGGCTCGGGAGAATGAGGGGTGATCACAGGGCAAGGAACAAACAGCTTCTGTACAGTTTTGGTAATCTCTGCAAGACTTTGTTGGATGCTGAAGCTGCATGTGTTATATGTTACAGAAACAAACAAAAAAAACAGAATTATGTCAGTGTTTGTGACTTGTTGAATATGGTTTAATGAACAGGGGTGCATCTGTGTGGGATACCAGGGGGTTGATTCATTTAGCAAAAAGGAAGGCCCTCCCAGATGAAGTGAGTAATTTTTCGGTGTCAGCCAAATGCAGAAAGAAGCCTGGGCCTACCGCTTGGGATGGCATCTGACATCGTCAGCACATGGTGTAAGGCCAGGGGATCAGGACAAGGAACAAACAAGGGGAGCTTATTGGATGTCTCTGATGATTGCCTCAAGTGCAAGGGACAAACTGGACAGCAGAGCAGAGGAATTTGTGGTTGGTTGGAGAAAAAGAAGAGGCCCTGCTGAGGGCCACATGGTGGGGTCTCAGGGTGCAGTGGGAGTTGGCAAGGGAGTCACAATGCTGGAAATGGCAGGACGTTTGGGCCTACTGCATGGGATGGCATCTGACTTCATCATCACATGGTAGAGGGCCTGGCGGGGGGGACAAAGTGATGAATAAAAGATGAGATTAAGTGAATAGAGGGGCCCCCAGCTACAGCACAGAGTTTCTTTTTCCCATGGGGATACAGAGCAGTGAATCAGGGGAGGTGCATGGCCATTTTGAAGTGTTTTTTTCAGGAAAGGTGGTGGGTAGTATTACATGTGGGCAGGAGAATGAGGGGGCGCAGAGGACTCTCTCCCACAGCATGGTTCTTCGCAAGTTAAGGGGCATGTTGGGGTGATTTGCATTTTGGGGGCATTTGGAACAATTTTAAGTTAGCTGAGCCCAGAATTGATTCAAGAAGAGATACCAGAGCATGCGAAGGATCCGGGCCTAGTCAGCTAGTGGTAAATGCTAACTGTCATGATTTCTTTTAGCAGGTACAGCAGAAGGAAAGGATGGTACCAAAGAGAGTCAAGCCTAACAAGGAAGAATTCTGCTGGGCAGTGATGGACCTGGTTGAAAAAGTAAACTGGCTGCTGGAGGTGGTGGAGCCAGTACGGGGGGAGAAAGCCACAAAGCAGAAGGGGAGGCAAGGGAAGGAGCAGGGGAGGAGTAAGAGGGTGCCTAGAGGGTCAGGGGTACCAGAGCCTAGGAATGTGATACCGGTGCTGATGCCAGAGGCCTCTCTGGTTCCACCTCTCTGTGACCCGATTCCCAAGCCGAACCCGGAGCCAGTCCCATCACCAGTGCCGGAACCTCCCACGTCCCTTGATTCAGCTGCCCCTGCCAGAGCCAGCACTGCCAACACAGGTCCCGATACCCATACCCAGCCCAGCAGATGGGGGTTGGGGGTGTCTAGAGGCCCCCCACCATGGTCAGAGTCGAGAACTTCCAGGGATCGGCGAGACCACATCCCCATGGCCATGAAAGAAAAGATTTGGAAAGGAATATGTCGACATATTCACCTTGGTGAATGTTGACAACATGGACGAGTATGAGGAGGAGGACAGCTTCAAGAAGAAGGATATGGCAGCAACAGTAGTTTTGTTGGAAAAGGAGGAGGACGACAAATCATGAAAGGGTAAAACCTGGGACAACTGGTCCAAGGGTTTACTTATTTCATGGCCATAGTCATTGAGAAGTGGCAAGAGCTAGCTACCTCACCCCTCACCTATTCCCTCATTAAGAATGCGTATAAGAAAAGGGGGCACAGCTGGTTAAGGTATGATGAGAAATTTAGGAAAAGAATGGCACATTTGGGGATGTAAAATGGGATGCCAGACAGATAGACCTGTGGCTGGAAATCTACACAGGTCCAACTGAGAAGGGGATGGAGGTCGACAGATGGGGGGGCAGTAGCGAAGGCTTGTTAGGGATACAACAGGGCTTTTTGCTCATGACCAAACTGTCGATTCCAGCACATCTGTTCCAAGTGTGGGGGACATCACCCAGCATCCAAGTGCAGGTACAGCTGGGAAAAAGGGACCAGCAACCAGGATAACTCGTACAAGCAACCCTTTCAGGCCAACCCAGGCTCCTTTAGGGGGGTCAGCAGTAGGGAAGGGGAAACAGGGGGAAAGTGGTGCGAGGAAGGAGGGGTCACGGCTATCAAACCCAACACCAGGACAATTGAGGAACCGGCAAGAGGTGGCGACTGGCTGGCCCGGACACCCATAAAAGCAGATGCAGTAGACAGGTGGTTGGGAGGCTACCTGGATCAGGAGGCAACCAAGAAATTACATACAGGCTTTAGGTCAGCTTTTAATTTACAGTTTCAAGGATTGTGGAAAACGAAGAAGGCAAAGAACCTCAAATCCACATGGGGTAAAGAGGCCATGTTGGCACATAAAATTGTAAAGGAGGTGGCAGTGGGGAGGGTGGAAGGTTCATTTGCCTCCCCCCTATTGCCAAACCTGAGAATTTTCCCATTGGGTTTAGTGCCCAAAAAACAGCCAGGGGAGAACCGGGTGATACATCACATTTAAAGCCCTATATGCTACCATATATAGTGGGGCTTTTAGAGTGAGTGAAATAGTGGGGCATGGCAAGAAGGCAGAGGAAGGGAGCAGCAATGGGATGATGTGGAATGGGCTGTAGATGCAATTGCCGTGCTATAAAGGAGATCAAAGACTGATGAGCAGGGGCAGGGCAAGAGGGTGTGGTTAAGAAAGCATCCTAATGCAAGCATTTGCCCAGTGGGGGCTCTGCATATGTACGCAGCAGATCGCCCGAAGGTAGGAAGTTCATCACTGTTCGTACACGGGGATGGCAGGCCAGTATCGGGGTACCAGGTGACAGCGCTGCTGCACAAAGGCCTTAGATTCCTAGGAGAACCAGGGAAGGGATACTCCTCCCACTTGTTTAGGATTGGGGCGGCCTCTACAATGGCAGCACAAGGCAACAGGCCCGGGGAGATGAAGGAGAAGGGCAGGTGGACTTCGGACTGTTATAAGAAGTACATACAAAAATTACCTTAATAATGATGTTTCTGTTTTCCTTCCCATAGCCGGATGCAAGAGTATGGGGAAAAAGGTGGGAAGGGGGGGATTTTGGGGGGGATAAAGGTATGAGAGACTAAACAAGTTACTTTTTGTTTATGCAGGGAGGTCACAGAGGCTCGAGACCTGGATCTGCAGGCATTCATTTATACACTAAGCAGAGAAATGGGCAGCCAGGAGACAAGGGGGAAGGCAACTGCATTTGGATAGCAATGCAATCTGGCTGGTTTGGAAAGGATGGAGGGGAGTGAAGTGGGCACAGCTGCTACCAGAACTCAGGGAGCTCAAGAAGGACCATAAGCAGCCAGACTTAATTGTGATGCACCTGGGGGGCAATGACCTAGGGACAAGGCCCTGGCTGGACGTATTTTACCAAATAAAACATGACGCTGAGAAAATAAAAGAATGGTGGCCGGAGGTTACCTTGGCCCGGTCCAAGATCATGCCTCGAAGGTTGTGGCGACAAGCAGAGAGCCACAAGGGCATGGACAGGGCCAGGAAGTGCATGAATGCGTAAGTGGCAGACTAATTGAGGGCATGGGAGGAATAGTCATCCACCATGGGGTTTTAGAATGGATAGACAAATTTTATAGGGGAGATGGGATACACCTCTCAGGACTGGGCTTGGTGGTGTTTAACACAGACATAGGGAATGCCACTGAGGTCTGGATGAGGCAGAGGTACGAAAGGGTATAGGGAGATGGCACAAGGCCAGTGGAAGGGTTGGGGGGAGGAAGGGGGACAAAGGGGGAAGTCCACCATCCATCACAAGCTGGAGGTGAACTAGTGGAAAAAAGGGGGGAGGAGAACAGGAAAGAAAGGAAGAAAATGGAAAACAATCAAAGGACAAAGCATGGATAAGCAAGAGGCAGGAGTATGGTGTGTACACTCATACCCCTTGACAGCATAAGAAGAAGAGGCTGAGCCCCCCCCCTCAGGATGTATGTCTGGGGGGCAGAAGAAAAAGAATGAAGAGATAGAATGTATCAATTGAACATGAATGTATATGTATATACCGTATATAAATATTATGGGGAAGAGATGAGAAAATGGAAAGGAGGAATATGTATCATGTTATGACCATGCTTATTGAGAACAATGAATTTGACTATTCAGTAAATTGATTGCCAAACTGAGCAACCACACACAAGTTTGTTTGTGTCTTTATTGTAGGGGATCTGGGGACAATGGTACTTGTCAACACAAAAGGGAAAAAAGGGAGGAAGAGAGAGTGAACAAGGGGAGGGGTAGGCTCAGGAAGAGAGGGGTAATAGTGAGAAGACAAACTGGAGAGAGAGAGAGAGAATATATA
This sequence comes from Neoceratodus forsteri, assembly GCA_016271365.2. Taxonomy (NCBI): domain Eukaryota; kingdom Metazoa; phylum Chordata; order Ceratodontiformes; family Ceratodontidae; genus Neoceratodus; species Neoceratodus forsteri. The sequence goes on along the minus strand of CM057455.1, from coordinate 1,545,223,144 downwards.
CTGAAAATCAGCCCAGAAGGTGGGCCTCATCACTGGTGAGGGAGGCTTTAGCATACTGGCAGTGCCAGTAACAGTAACAGGAAGTGTTAACAGAGGGTATCAAGTGAGGGGGTGAGGGGCAGTGCAGGATCAGAGCAGGATGTCAGCATAAGAAGGGGAAGAGAGAATGGGAGCAGAAGGGGAGTGGTGGAGAGGGAATGGGGGGAGGAAGGGTAGAAGGTGTGGGGAAGAGGTTTGGTCCATTACGGAGGGAAGTAGTAGGGGGTGGAGAGGTGCCCGGCGGTGTGGGGGCAGAAGTGAAGTGGAGGAAACTGGTATAGTTTAGGGAGGGAAGACATGGGGTATAGATGGTGCCAGGAGGTACTTAGGTTTATAATGAGTGCTGCAGGAATATCCAAAGCTATGCACACATCTGAATCAGAATCCATTCAGAATGAAAGCAATGCATCATACACTGGAAACCTATCCTACCCTCCCAGCCACTGTAGTTAATAGTACATTTAAGGATACATGGGGCAATTTGCACCTTTTCTAAACCTATTATTTCAGTTTATGTGGCAGCAAAATGTTTTTTGATACTTAAGTCTGCTTCAGCCCTGACTAAGTGCAATTAGAGAAGCATTTGGGGAATACAAGATTTATCAAAGGAAGGCCACAGTCATCTGTATCCTTCTTGATCTTCTCACCATTGCAAGACATACAGACTTAGTTTAGTAGCTGTACAGGTCCTTGTAAGATCAGATCTAGAAAGAAATAATTTAATATATTTTATTGGATCAACAAAAATGTCAGCATTTTCTTTTGTTACATCTTTGTTAGTCCAATAAAAGGTATCAAAACATTTGTTTCTGGATCTAGTCCAGCATTGTAAAGAAAGGTTCATGGGTCACTGGTTGACATTTTTTGACTTTATCTTATTGAAGTGCTGGATCTGCCATTTGAAGCTCACTTCACAAATGTCAGGAATTCAAACAAATTACTTTGACAGAGGAAACACAAACTGTATTGTCTGATTCTTGACCCTCAGCAGTACTATAAAACCTCCTGTGCCAGACACAGGGCCAGCCTAGTAGAATGAGAAAAATTCAGCATCAGAATACATAAATTGTTTAACTAGACAGTTTGCCTACATGGCCTTCCTTGACTAACTATATTACAATAATGGATTTTACAATAATGAGCTGTTAAGATGCTGTTTTCTTTCTCTTTCTTTTTATTTAAGTGAAGTTACAGCAGTCATGACTAAGTGATCTGTTCTATAGTCAGGCAAACATTGCTTAGTGGGAGAAAATGTAACTTACCCAAACTTCTTTAAAGCATAGCATTACCCGGGCTCCACATAAATCAGGGATGCACCTTCAAACTCACCCTAGCTGTGACTGACCTCAGCATTCCAGGTTTTCCCAGAACTCCACAAAACAAAACACAGTGAGACCAATACAACTCATATGAGCAGTCACTTCCTATTAAGGAATACAGAAACGAGTCTGTGTACATGACTGGGATTTCATACCCTCAAGCTTATTTATTTCAGCGACATGCCCTTACCTGGCTGGCTCACATTATTAGATGATGAAGTCCCACATGGAGGCAGGATCACTCAAAATGTTGTGTAGTTTAATTACTGAATCCACAGATACAGTAGCTTTCTTGTTGCATCCTCCTACCCAGGGGCCCAAAATATGGAATGGACTGTGCATTTTTAAAGTAGGTTGCATTTAATGGGCCAGATATTCAAAACTTTGCTCCGGGGCTAAATTAGCACTGCCCAGTGGGTAAAGTTAGCCCAGAGCACAAAACAAGCTATATTCAAAATGAATAGCCTAGGTCGAACAGCCTCTGAATATAGCATGGGATCGAGGCTGGGCAAACTGGCTGAGCGTGCAGGACAAACATAGCCCTTGAATAAGACTGCTCTGAATATAGTAACCAGGAAGTGCAGACCACAACAGCAACACAATGAACAGCGACATGAAGGTAGGTAGAGGTGACCTATGTGGCCAATGTGTGTTCCAGCAAATGCATGGACCCAGTACAGCTGGAGGGAGCAGCCTATGGGAAAGTATAATGTGCAAAACAGTATAATATTCTCTGAACCATTTGCCAAAGCTAACATGTTTGCGCGGGATTAGTGCGGAGCTAAGCTGTTTGCCTGGTGCTAAACTTTGCCATATTCAAAAGTGATATGCAAATGAGCCTACTTAGGTAGTCTCTGGGCAAACAGCCACGTTTGCATCCTATTATACCCTGATTTGCATGTAGTTTGCCCAGTGTTACTGCAGGGTCCCACAGCTCCACTTGTAGGTCAGTCTGGAAGTACAGGGGTTGGCCAGGTATGCCTGGAGCTCCACCTGTAGGTCAGTCAGGCAGTGCATGACGATAGCTGCAGGCTACATGTGAATAGTACAGCATAGCATAGCATATCGCACCCCAGGGGACAACACAGCATAGGCACAGGTGGTGATAGTGCTGCATGCAACCGTCACACTGTAGGTCATGCTACAGTGCACAGCAGACACTACAGTAGCAAGGGGGCCGGTAGTGTGAGGGACACAGTAATGCCTATGGTATGTAGGGCAGTGATGACCACTGCACTGTACACAGTGACAGGCCCAGCTTGCCGGTGATTACTGACAGTGGACAGTAATGTTACTCTGTTGTGTGATCAACAGATGCTGCACCTGTGGCATGGGATGCCCACAGTGACATATACATGGCTGGTTGTGTGTGCTGTGGCATCTGTACAGTTGTGCAGTATGTGGTTGGGGGGGACATGTAAGATCCGACAGGCACACAGGTGGTGGGGTATTCCCACTACTGGCCCATGTGCACTGCATGATGTGTCCCAGCTTTGTGGCCACATCTGGGCTGTGGTGAGGTCTTACCACCCGTACACCCTCCCCTCAATGGCCACCATGCCCACAGTGCTGCATGTGTGTGCTGGCATCTGTTGGTCACCACAGACATATGGTCTGAAGGTGTGTGCTGTATGGCCACATTACCATGATGTCCTCTGTGGCCCAGATCCCCCCCTTACTGCTTGTGCTTGGTTGGGACTGGTGGCAGCTGTTGGCATCGTGGTGGTGTCAGTGAATAGCATGTGTCCTCCATGTCTGACATTTTCTAAGTGTCATAAACATATGTTAGGGTCATGCAAGCCACACAAAAGCCACGCAAACACTGCACAAAGCAACAATGTCATGCAGAGCTGTTTGCCCAGGGTTAAGACCAGCTTTTCCTGGGTGGCAATTTGTACCATGCTATGGGTCTCTCTAATTCATGCTAAACACCTTAGCGAGGCGCTAGTCGCTGAATATCTCATAGCACCTGTATTCATGTTCACTTTGCCCCTTGCATTTAATTATGGTTTGCCCAGTGCTAATGCAGTTTGCGTGTGTTATTTGGCCTTTTGAATATGGCAGACCGGCACTAATCCCATGCTAAATCCATGCAAACGGTTTGCGTACCACACAAAGCTTTTAATATCTGGGTCACTAAGCACTGTATACCAGTGAAATGCTTTAAAAAATGTAAAGCATTTCAGTGACACAGTAGTTATAAATTACTGTACTAATAAAATGCAACCTACTTTAAAAATGTGCAGTCCATGTTTTTGGCCCCTAGGCAGGAGGATGTGACAAGGAGGCTGTCTGTGGATTCAGTAACAGCAAGGACTTAAGGAAGCTCTGCTTTATATGAGCAGTAATTCAGCTGATCCCTGCTTCCCCCCTTTACTGTATATTTTAAGCAGTTTGCAAGTGGGTTTGAGTCTGACTCAGTTTCAATTTTTTATGTATATGTTCTTTGTTATAATATTGTTCTGGTGTGTTAAGTGTCTAATAATAAACATGGATTAATTAAAAGTTAAAAAAGAAGCCACTGTACTGTATACCATCACACAGTAAGTCCTCCATCTATTTGTAGGTTTTGGGGTAGATCAGGCATACCCAAAATATGAATATACAGTAGTTGGCAGTTTTTCTACAGTATTTTTTAATAACATTTGTCTCACAGGGTTCCTACTCAAAGCTGTATGTGGCATTGCAGCTGTCTACTAGTAGTAGTCTCATAAGAAAGGACAGTTGTTTGGTTCATTCTGCAAGCCAGTTTCCAAGTACACAGGCTAACTAAAAGAATTAGACAACAAGACAACACATCAGAGTAGTTGGGCAGCCATTGGGCACTGTTACAGACAGCAGCTGTCTCATCTAAAACCAAAAGTACAGCCTGATGGAGCACTGTTCCTTCTGGAAAACAATTTGCAAGTACAGTCAGGTTAAACTTAAAAAAAGACAACACACCAGACTAGCTGGACACTGTTAAACACAATACTGTTCAACACAACCTGTTCACCTAATATTTTTGAACATTACACAGTATAATTAATGATTCGGTACATGTCAAAACAATTGATTTCTTTTATCCATACCACACCAAACATCAACAATAGTTAGTCTGAACTTCTGATGCTATGGTCATTTTTGTATTACATTTTAAAACATTAAAAATACTTCGAGCAGTCACAGAAAACTGAAACATTCAGTATTTAAATAATACAACAACACTGATGTTTCTTACATGTATAACAGTGCCTTCCTAACAGTATGCTTTCAGAAAGGCAAAATTTAGCTGCCTCATACAAAATGGAGAGGCTTTATGAAGCCTTGTTATTTCTGGGAAAAACAATTTCCAAGCAGTACAGCTAGGCAAGGTTAGGTTAGTAAAAAAATATATACAACACACAGGACTATTTAGGTAGTCAGGGGCACTATTAGTAAGACTAGTACCTGGTGTGTAGGTAGTAGCAACCTAATTAGTAATGGTGGTAATCATTTTGTACTTTTATTCTTTCTCTCTCTAGTGAAGTCAACAGTAGTAATGAAAAAACAGTAGTAATTAAAAAAATGGTCAAAAAAATATTACTATTTTTTGAAGTTTTCTAGGCAGAATGGATCCTCATACTGTGACCAAACTTCACTGTTATCAGTGGTAACAGTGACGTTTGGTCTCAGCGTGAGAATCAATTCTGCCTGGGACACTTGAAAAAAACTAGTCTAATTTTTCAGACTACTACTTCTTTAATTATTACTGTGCTTTCATGCATTTTACTTTTCTCCAAGTACACTTGATACTAGGTTCTTCCATTCCTGCTTCACCCCTAACTCTTCCTTCTGACCCTCTCACCTCCCTACTGTCCCTTCGGTGTTCTTCACTTTTGCTGCTCATTCCTCATCTGCCCCACACAGTCCTTGGTATGGCCTGACACTCACAGTCACACTCGGAAGCTCAGGCTGGTGGTGCAGACTGGCCTGTTTTTGTCGGTTGTTGTAGTGCGGAGCAGGTGGTCTTGGATCCTCTCTCTCAAATCCAGTTACCAGGATGGGGAGTGGGGAATGGAGGAAGTGGGTAGACAGCATGCAGTGGGAGGAAGGGGGAGTGTGTAATTACCTGCCAGGACCTGGAACGGAGGGAGCGGGGCAGACAGCATGCAGTGGGACAGAGCAGGAGGGTGTACTTACCTGCCGGGACCAGGAACAGAGGGAGCGGGTGGACACCATGCAGTGGGAGGGAGAGGGAGGGTTTAGCTGCACTCCAGGATGGGGAATGGAGGGAGTAGGGTGGACAGCACACAGTGGGAGGGAGTAGGAGGGTTTACTTTCATTCTTGCTCCCACAATGGACAAAGGAGGGAGTGGGGTGTACAAGAATGTCTCGGCAGGCAAGGCACACCCTACAATGATGGGGCACTCCCTCATTGCAGTGGCCAGTTTCTTTCAGGCATGCCCTGCAATGACGGGGTGCTCCCTCATTACAGCTGTCAATTTCTTTCAAGTTGGTGACACACTTGCTGAACCAGCGTCAGCAGCAGCATGCCACTGCATTGGATCAAGAGGGTCAAGCTTGAAAATACAGTGGCATCATTGGCCACCACAGTGCCACACCTCCAAAACCTGCTTCTCTCCTAAGCTGCCACAACATGTTTCTTGTGCATGCACACAAGCAAACATAAAAATGGTCTGCTGCATACTTACTGAAGTTCTGGGTCTCAGATTAGGACATATGGCCTGGGTGTACAGTACTTTGGACTTACAGAGAAAGGAACCTTACAAATCAAGACAAATGATATTTGCTGCAAGGGATCAAATACTTCATCACTTGATACTCTCAGCATCCTACAAATTAGATAGTCTGACCATTCTTCTTTGTGAATTGTCAGACATTGACAGGATTAGACACCAGAATAGAAAAAACTCAGATTGGAAAGTTGCAGAACATCCCTCCATTAATGTCTCAGTTAAGACACATACAGCCAACATTCCGTTACACAACCATTTGCAATGCCTCTGGGTCACAAGGCTGACTAATGGCCAGAACTGAGATGTCCAATGACCATTACACATTGTTGGAAAAATTTACAAGTAACACACTTATTTCATGGAATGGATCAGGCTTCTCAAAAAATGTGACAGATGTTGAATTTAAGAAGTTCCTTTCAAAACACACCACAGTTTGTCTCCAAGAAGGGCTCTAGATAACCTACACCTTGAGGGTTACACCTCTTTTACAGCTAAGGAAAAATTGCCAAATTCTGGCAGACCATAGGTGGTCTTTTGACTTTACCTTGAGATAAAATATGTTGTTTTAAATTTATATAATATATTAACAATACATGTACAATGGAATGGTGAAGTTCTTTAGCGGATCAATGTTTACATCCCCCCTGGAACACAACTTATTATAGCCCCTTAATATGGGCACGGTTAAAAGCCCACCTTGGCTCAGTGTTAAGTAATTCCTCAGGTGCAGGTGTTATTTTAATAGGAGATTTTAACACTAGGCTGGGACCTTTATTGATTCAACTTTTGAAAGGGCCTTCTATTGCATAAGTCAAACTTATGGATAAGGTAATAAACCAAAGTGGGGGAAAACTAATGCAACTTTTGGAGGATCTGAGTTTGATAGTTTTAAACAGTACATTTACTGGGAAGAATACCTCTTATTATACTTTCATTAATGGCAGAGGTTTAAGCACTGTTGATTATATGTGCTTATAAAATGGGTTGGGAGAATCCTGCATCCTGATTGGCTGAGAGGTACCTGTGGTCATGTCCTTATCATGGCATATTGGGCCAACTGGCACCTCTTCAGCCATTCAGGATGCTTTCCAAAAGAAATCACTGTGCTTCACTGTGCCAACCTCTGAATTTTAAAACTGTGACACTGCCTGACCGAGCTGAATAAGAGTAACACCTCCCCCCCAACAAGCACAACTAGCTACACAACATTACCACTCACCAAAAAAAAAGAGAGACTGTTACCCTTGGCACATGCACATCATTTCCCATATTTAAAAGTCAGCAAAATACCAAGCATTGATGGTCAGAAATGGCTTTCATATAGAAGCCAACACCTACGTCTCCACCAGCTCTAAGAAACAGCTTTCATATTGAAGTCAACATGTCCGCCTTCACCAGCTCTCAGAAATGGCTTTCACATTGAAGCTGATATGTGTGCTCAGAAATAGTGTTCAAAAAAAAAATATATATATTTTTTTTTAATTTAATTTTATTCAACATTTTCCATTTACAGAGCAGGGAACCGTAATGTACATCCGGTCCGAGCACAAAACAAACAATTAACATAGTGAGCATGTCCAAGGCATTATCCAAATGTCCCCTGCTCTCCCCCACCTACTCCAACCCCTTCCCCCAGCAGGCAGCTCAATTTTATAGAGTACTCGTTACTGAAACACCAGACAGATTAGTCTTGTACCCAGGATAATCTAGCACCTGTCTGGAGCAAATACAGTTCGTGTAACCCTTCCAAAATCTTACGGTACCTCAGCAAGCATTCTCTTCTAATAGCACTAAATTTTTCCATGTTCAAATTAAAGAGTAATTCTTGTAACCAGTCTGTATATGCAACCCCCAATCCAATGCCATCCACCCAATGTTTTAGTACTACTTTTTTAAGGGATGCTGAAATAATGGCCATGTGGTATCTCCTTATTTTTATCATATTCCTGGGATAGTATCCTAATAGACAGATCTCAGGCTTAAAAAAGGCTCAAGTCCCAGCAAAGGGTCTGCATGTTCCTTGATCTTATCCCACAAAAACTTCACTCTAGGACATTCCCAGAAAATGTGGTATAACGTCCCTTCTTGCTGGTGACAAGCATTGCAGTTAGAGTCAGGACTATGACCCATCTTGTTTAATTTTGAGTGGGTCCAAAAAATATTGTTTAAAAATTGGAATTGCATCACTATAAATCTATCCTGAGTTGTGTACCTATAAGCGTTTTGCCAGATTATATCCCAATCCCTCTCTGTCCCCCCCAGGGTGGAGTTCCAATAATGGGAGGCACCATCCAGTTGCCGAAACATGTGACTGAATAGGGTGTTATAAAACCTGGACACCACATGAGGTTCCCATGCCACCCGGGCTAAACTCTCAAATAAACCCTCACAAGACTGGGAACCGTCGAGCCTCCTTTGAGCTTGCACCATTAGATGTCTAAGCTGAAAGAGCTTGAATGAACAACCAGGAGGTATCAGGTATCTATTCATTAATTCCGGGACTGCCATACACTTTTCATCATGAAAAATATCTATTACCCTTAAACCCTTTATTTCAGGAATCCAAAAGTCCATAATTGGTTTCCCACCAATTTTTAAGTTCAGATTCTGACACTGAGGTTGATGATAGTTTTTAGAGGGAATATATTTTAAAAATGTACATAACTGTGTGTGAATTCTCAGATAGGTTTTTATAGGGGTAAAGAATAAACCGTCGGGGAGGGACTTTGGTGAAGTGTGAAGTAAGGCTAGGTGGTCAAGTCCTGCTACATTTATCAGTTCCAATTCTAGGTTAAGTCAAGAAGGTATGTATGGCAGGGAACCCTGTTCTGTAGATGTTACCAGCCATTTTAGGTACTTACTGGCATTGCATGCCCAATAGTAGAGACCGATATGTGGCAGGCGGAGACTGGCTTTTTCTCTAGGTGCAGCCATACGATAGTAAGCTCTGCACCGGGTGGAACAAGTGTAAAAGAATGTCATCTGCGTAGGCCAAAAATTTAAACTCATGGGAGCCTACTTTAACCCCTTGAACCCTTTGATCTTGTCTGACTTTTGCCAGTAACGGTTCGAGATAAAGGTTAAAAAGAAGGGGTGAGGGGGACAGATAAAACCTGATATAAGGGTGTGAACACCCTTAAACCACTTTAATGGTAACCAGGTATTCAACATGGCTAGAGGATAAAGTATCCTGGGTAACACATTCATTTTCACCAAACTTACCCTTCCCCATAAGGATATCGGGAGTTTGGCCCATCTTGTGAGGTCCTGATGAATGACAGTTTTGATCAAGACTAGATTCAGCTGGACCATCTTAGAGTCCCTCTGGGCAAGAAAAAACCCTAAATATTTGAGCCTGTGAGGGCTCCATTGTAAACCTAATGCCGTGATTTCAGACTTCAATAGTTTAGAGTTCAAGGGGAACACCAGGGTTTTCTCTTTATTTATCTTGTAATTAGAGAATCTACTGTACTCCTGTATGATTCCCATAACCACCAGTATAGTAGTAGCTGGGTGGAATAAGTGTAAAAGAATGTCATCTGCGTAGGCTGAAAGTTTAAACTCATGCGAGCCTACTTTAACCCCTTGAACCCTTTGATCTTGTCTGACTTTTGCCAGTAATGGTTCGAGATAAAGATTAAAAAGAAGGGGTGAGGGGGACATCCCTGTCGCATTCCAGAGCATAAGGGAAATGCTGAGGCTAGCATTCCATTACAATAAATCTGCATGGCCAGTTGGCTATACAGGGAAAAAATACTCTTGATTAAAGGGAGGGGAAAGCCGAATTTCACCATGGTGAAATACAGGAACTGCCAGTCAACCCTGTCAAATGCCTTCTCTGCATCCACAGATATCAGTCCAGCAGGTAAACAATGATCCCTGGTCACAGAGAGGACACTGGCTAGTTTCCACAGGTGGTCAGAGGCCAGTCTACCTGCCATAAAACCTACTTGGTCACTATGAATGAGTAGAGGCATTACTTTAGCTAAGCTATACGCCAGAATTTTTGCCAGGATCTTGACAACGTAATTTATTAATGAGATGGGCCTATAACTAGAGACCTTATCAGGGGAAAAAAAATAATATTGTAAAATCCAGTGAGCTGACAGCTTTCAGTCACACAAGCGCTCAGAGAAAAGCGCTTACTATGATAGTTGGTATTGGACACACTCACTACCAGAAAGAGCTACAAAAAGGGAAAAAGCATACAAAATTAAAAAAATGAAAACACCTTTTGAACTGTGCTTTTGTGTATGGAAATACATTTCAGGATTAGGGTCTCTGTATGGGGGAGCACTCGGAGAAAAGCGCTTACTTGGGTGACTGGTAAAAGATGCTGGCTACCAAAAACAACTGAAACAAAGGGAAAAAGCACACTAAATTTAAAAAAATTTACAAAACACCTTGTGAACTTTGTTTCTGTGTGTGGGGATAGGATGATAAAAAAATACATTTGAGGATCCTAGTCTCTGTATGGGGGACTGTGAGGGGAGGCAGACTTACATTAACACCAACAGCAAGGACTACTTTTCTACTAAGATTTGTTTTACATCTTTTATAATATTTTCCACTTTTTATTTTGATTTATCAATCTTTTAATATATTTTTTTTTTTACTGAGGGATCCATTTTATAAGTGGAATAAGGTACTCTGAGGTGTGGTTTATGGGCTGATGAGAGCACTTCCAGGGTGCTAAAAGCACTCTGCGCAAGCACCTCATGCCTCATTACAAACCAAGGGTGTGCTCTTATCAGCCCGTAAACCACACCTCATTATGCCTTATTCCTTACATATTGCACTAGCAGATACATTTTTCTCACAATTTGACATAATTTTCCATCCAGAAAGTGATCATCGCCCTTTCTTCCTTAAAATGAAAATATCTAACGAACAAGAATTACAAGAACATTTTCGTATCCCCCAAATTTAAATAAGAATTCATAAAAGGGTCATATTTTCAGCAGAGGTGAAAGAAAGGGTGAGTGATGTAATAAAAAGTGAAAATATATTGAAAACATTGAAAATAATCACAACAGATTGATCTGCCAGGGAAATATATAAAATCATACGGGATATCAATAATGAAATCCTTCCTTTTCTGTATCACAATAGGAAAGTTAAAACACCTATAACATGGTTTAACAATGAATGTAAAAAGTTTAAAATACATGTGGTAAAGTTGGTAAGATTTGTTCCAGCTCACCACTCAAAAGAAAATGTCAAACACCTTAATAAAAAAAGAAAAGTATAAAAGTATAAAAAGTTCTTATAATGTATGGTAAGTGCCTATTAACCACCATAATCAGCAGTCACACAGCTTTGTTATGCACTGTTTAGAATTTTAAAAGTTATTAACCACACTTCGGAATTTCCAAACAGTGGCATAAGAAAAAAGAATGCACCAGAGTTCCATAATTCTCACACATAGAATGCAAACAGTGTTTTTTTGACCATACACTATAAAAGATGATGGCTGGGCATTGGGTGACAACCACGCTGAAATCATCTCTCGTGGTTGCTAGGGCTACAGTAAACCTCTCGAGCTGCGCTCTCGAGGTTTACCATGTTGCCCTAGCAACCACTCGAGGTGATTACAGTGTGGTTATCACCCGATCCCCAGCCATTATCCTCTATATCTCAGCAGCAAAACTTATTCTTTAAAGAACAATGGAAAAGAATGTTAGAAATAATCAGAACAGGTGACTCAAGAAGCTTCTGGTTGATGGTTGCCATGGGAACAGACAAGTATGCCCCCAAACATCTCTGCCTACATCCAACCAATGACTTGGATTACCTACTATAAAAAAAAATATTCCTAGATGGCACCATTGTAATAAACACACAAGAACATTATTCAAGACTTATTGAAGCATATCTCCTTTTAAATATTACACCCCAAGAGGTTTCTGAATATACACACCAAACTAAGCTAATAAGGCTCCAGGTCCTGATAGGATACCCCTTTTTATATAAAATGCAGTTGGGCTGGTGGAGTGATTTATTTATATATTTGAATTTGGTTGCCTGGGTAAGTCCTCTGGGCCTTGGGTTGCCCTTTTTCAGGGGTGGTCCAGGATTAATTACGTAAAAAAGATCACAGACAGACTGCATGCAATATACAATGGGTAGGACCAGGCAAATTATACAATGTTTAAGATTAATTACAATGACTCTTTGTGGTACATATACATTCCATTCTAACGATGTAATACATACTTTCACAGAGTGAGATAACTCATAATTTTCACCAAGAAGGCTGGGATCAGCTCAGTTTAATACCTCTAGGGGAATGTTAGGGGTTTGCCCAGTGACTAACTAATAGGGGGTTGATTTGGGGGCTTGCTTTACATCTGTGGCTAGGGGCCTTTCAGTGGTAACAGTTGCAGGAGATTCTTTCTACCAGGTGCACCTTTAGGCCCCTTTTGAAGGTCTCTATCAATGAGTTTTCTTGTAAGTTGCTGAAGAGAGTGTTCCAAATGGCTGGGATCGACATGGTAAAGGATCTTTTCCCGGAATGTGTCCTAACTTTGGGAGTTATGAGGAGAGTTTGCTTAAGGTTCTCAGTGGGTGCCTAACCGGTTTAGGCATTAGAAGGTCTTTGAGATTAGGGGCAGGGGCCTTGTCGCGTCTTAGTTTGAAGGCTAGAGCTAGCACAGAGAGTTCTAATCTTCCTTTGAGTGAGGGACAGTTCAGAGTTTGGAGCACTCTACAGTGATGTTCTTTGCTGGGTGCCATTATGTCAAACCTCCCTATTGCATAATCTTCTAGCAATCCTATTTAATAAAATAGTTTCAGAAATCTACAGTCCACATTCATGGAAGGGTAATAGCATTATACTCATAGTAAAAAAGGAGAACCTAATCAACTCGAAAATTATCACCCTATAAGTTTATTGGACAGTATTGGGAAAATATTTACAAGAATAATTCTCATAATTTGAATAAGTGGTTGGAACAGCAAAGAAATACTCAATACACTGTATATCAAGCAGGATTCAGAAAAAACATTTCTACAATTGACTAGAGTTTTATTTTACATCACATTATTGAAAGATATTATGTCAAAAAACACCTGCCGGGCTACCTCACCTTTGTTGATTTCAAGGGTGCTTTTGATAGAATAGCTACAACATTACTTTGGAAAAAACTATTCAAACTCAAAATAAATCATACACTATTGAGGGACATGACGTGATGGCTGCCTGAGCAGATGCTCCTGCCACTGCTCCTGCTTCTCCCACTGTAAAATCTACTATATTTTGTCAACTCACCATAAATATAGTAATCCTGACACACCGAGCCTTATTGAAATCTACTGCGACCCTGCTGAACCACAAACAATCATCTATGGAGGCAGAAATGAGGGATTTTTTTGTGGCACCATACCCCTCCTACAACACCGATGTGGGAAAAGGTAGTGAAGCACTCCAAGGCGCAGGATCTACTGGGGCAACTCCTACTGCAATCCCCCAGGCTGTGCTTACAGAGGCCAAGTTTCTGGAAGGTCTATCCCCCTCAAAACAACTCTGGACATGCTGATGCATGACTTCCAAAATATAAAATCATCCCTGGATCTCCTCACCAGGCGTACCGGAGACAACGAGTCAAGAATCTGAATCTCTTCATTGCATGACTGGAGAGCACTAGTGGATCCTGATATGGCCTAGCTGAGACAGTGAGTTAAATCAATGGAGGCGAAGTTGGAGGACCTTGAAGGGCAGTCGCGAAGAAACAACTTGGTTATCCTTGGTCTCCCTGAGGGAGAGGAAGGACCGGCGCCAGTAGTGTTTGTTCAGACATTTTGTGTCAAGATTGCTGGCCCTTCCCCAAATGGCTCCAAATACATCGTGGAGTGGGAACATAGATCACTTCAGCCTGCCTCTGCCCTGGGTTCTCCTCCATGGTCCCTAATTTTCTGCTTATTAAATTTTTGGACAAACAACACATCCTTGGCAAGGTCAGAGAGCTGCACAAATTCCAATGGGAAGGACATCATATTTGGATTGCCCAGGATCTCCCCAAATCGGCGAGAATGAAGCGGACTGAGATGCACCCCTTAGTGACCAAGTTAATTGCTGCTGGGGTGAAATACAGAATAAGGTACCCGGTCACCTTGCAAGTGTTACATAGGGACACCTGGCACAGTTTTGATTCACTTGAGCAAGCTACAACTTTGTTGAAATCCATGTATCCAGATCTTTTCAAGTGAGGAGAACAGTGAGTAACCAGCTTGATTTTGTGTGTGGGACTCAGGAGCAATTTGCACAATCTACAGAGTGTGATTTCTGGTCCTTCAAGTTTGGACTACCCCCAAGTGGGTTGTAACTGGCCAATATTATGTACTTTAATGGCTTGCCCTAAAGAATTATTTTGTGGCCGAAATTGGGGTCAGTTTCTTAATCAGTATGCTCTCCATTAATTGAAGTGTCCTGGGGGCTCAATCTTGTGGAGGATAGTGTGAACTGCACCTGCTGCAAAGGAATTGCTGCAACTCGCACTGGAGAGACTGTTGCTGTCTTTCTTTTCTACCTCGATCCTAGGCTCCCTGCTTGTACATTTTGCCTGGATTTTCTACTTGCTTGTGCAGTTTTGACTGGACTGAAGTCCTACTACCATGTCAGCCTGTGTTTTGTTTGCTATGGGATCGAGCAGAGGTTATCCCCCTCCTGGGGAAGTGTTCTCACAGGTTTTTGAGCCACAGTATAAGCATAGCTTATCTGCTCTGAGCTTTTTTGGTACCACCATGTTGACACACTCCCTGGAACTGCTTTCTAAAGGGGATATAAGTGTTTGGCCATTCATGCACTGTCTGTGGTCATTAGCATCTTGGTGTACCCAAGGTTAGTCCAGTGCTCCCCAGAGTTTGTTCTCCAGCATTTAGATAAGATTTTTGAGACTGAGGCCTCCACATGTTGTACTGAGGCAAACTGGTCTGCAGATATTTCTTCAGGCCATCTGAGCCACGCTTTTTCTTTTTTTGAGCCCTGGCACTTTGGCAAGGATAGCATCTCTAAGTTACGGAACAGTTATTGAGCAGACTAATACATACTTTCTGTAATAGTGGTGCTATTTTCCTATGTATGGGCGCATTGTGTTAAGTTTCCATGCAGATATTTTCCTTAAAAGGGTCTGCCCACTGTCAATTTTAGTGTAGCTCCATGGGGTAACGAGTGGGGTTTGTTCTACCTTTTTTTGTTAATAGACATTGAATCAGTTTGCTAACAGTATACAGTTGGTACCATTAGTATTTACCAAAGTTATTGCTCTCCATTTGGCCTATTCTTTGCCTGAGTGTTTTAAATTCTGCTAGTTCATGTTAAAATTTAAATGTGTTAGTTATAATATTATGGGGGGGAGCAGTGGGAGGGAATCTCCTATGGGGAGGAATGTGTTTCATCACAGACAGGAATGAGTGGGAGTGGCAGTCTTTTGGACTGGGGAAGAGTGGGGGGCTATCAAAGTATTATCTCATACTGGGTGGGTTGGGTCTGGTTATATTACATGGGGCAGTTTTTCGGGGCATTTTGATATATATGTGGAGTGGGGGGTGGGATTTTTGCATCATACCATTCTTGCCTATATATATAGGGGAGTGAAGAGGGCTAGGGAATGAGGGGTTTTGGCTGGTGAGGGGTTTAAGGAGGGACTGGGGATGGAGACCCAGGAATTGCAACTATATTGATCCTCATATGCCATTTGCATTTTAAATATCTCCTCATTAGTGGACCTACCAGATAATACCCTACGAGCATGAGATTTATCTCATGAAATAGTAAAGGTGCTAGAATGAGGAGAAAAGGTACCAAGTCATTAAACATCTTAACTTGCTTCAATGTGGGGTTGCCTTCATGCGGGAAACTCCCCTCCTGACCACAGAGAGCTTGCAGTGTAGACAACAGAATGTGAGGCAGGTCTTCACGTCAGGCAACTGGGTGAATGACCCTTCCTTAGCCACCACCTGAGACCACAAGCATGGACTCTTCCATCAAAGAGGTACAGCACAGCAGCATTTTTTTCACCCACACACCCATCCCCCCCTCTAGGCTCATTATTATATAGACAGCCTTCCCATCCCCTCTCATTCTTTGTTCTACTCCTTTCCGTCTATCTAAAACACCTCTCACATCGACGCTCTCCACAGGCTAACAGCACTGCACATTACCATTTCATATAGTGACGTAAGGCCATATTGGTGCAGCCTACTTTACCACACACATTACCATCTCATACAGCAGTGAAAGACCACACTGGTGCAGCCTACTTCGGCAGCATCCTACCTCCTTTTAAAGTACCAGCTACTGAGAGAGACCGCACATCTTCAGTGATCATATAGGCTTGGTGCCATCTGCTATCTTGCTCAGCCCTGTGAAGTCCTCAAATACCTGCACACACCAACCTGTCTTGTTCTGTCTGGTGATTCTCCAGGAGTCTGTAATCTGACCATGTCATTTACACATAAAAACACTTTGCTGTAGTCATAGCCTACTATTTTTCACTATATGGCGTCAACATGAGGGCAGATACCTGGCTCCCTCTTTTCATCTTCCTATGGCTGGTGCCTTATGTAGTGTATCACTCATGCTGAAATAACTTACAGGGGGAGTCGGACCCTCTGTCACAGTGCTATTTGTACAGCAATTCATCTCATAGCTTTTGTCGCACCCCTGTGCTCTCATACTTGCATCAGTCTGAGGTAGCTTCTGAGGGTGGGACCTGCACCTCCCTACCCATACATGGTATACACCCTATATCCCCAGTAATAATGCCACTTGGTGCCACATGGCAAGGGTTTTAGTAGCTGCATCCTTAGGACAGTGCTGCATAAATAGCAGAGCCCAGCAGTCTCGTTCCGTCATTCCAAGTAGTCATGGAAGAATTAGAGCTTTCAAATTATCTCTGGCTGCCCGAAAGAAAATTGTGTTTCTCCTTCTATTGTGATCAGGCAATGTTGAACTTAACCCTGGTCCTACAGAAGCCTTGTCATCTCCGTCCAACCTTACAAGGCTTAGAGGAATGAGCTTTATGCACATTTATGTTTGCAGTCTCTTAAAAAAGTTTACATCGATCCAGGCCTGGGTCAGTCATACCGAACCAGATGTGCTGGTAGTCTCAGAATCCTGGCTCAGATGTTCTACCCCTAACAGGGAGGTTAACATCCCTAACTATTGGCTGTTCAGAGCTGACAGGCAGACTAGGGGTGGTGGGGTAGCCATTTATGTCAAGGACAAATATACGGTCACTGCCATTGACTCCTCCTCTATCGCAAATGGTTTTGAATGTCTGTCCCTTAAGGTTGAAATATTCCGCTCAATGGCTATCAGGGTTATAGGGTGTTACAGGCTTCCATCTGCTGGGTCCCAGCCCCTGTCTCACCTATCGACTATTATGGGACATGAGACCCTCAAAACTATTATCCTAGGGGATCTCAATTACGACTGGTTATCCAAAGTTTCCTTTACCCTTCAAATCCTTCTGTGACTCTCTTGGGCTCATACAACTCATTGAAGAACCTACACATCCTAACAAGAAAAACCCCAGGAATAGCATCCTATTGGATGTCTTTCTTACAAGCAAACCACAGTCCTTTTCCTATGCTGGAATATTTTTCTCGGATGTCAGAGATCACTGCTTTATTGTCGGTATAAGATCTGACTCCAATCCTCCCATCACATCTAAGTTCTCCACCAGAAGGTCCAGATGCAACTTTGATCCATTTGCCTACATCGATGAGCTAAAATTGTCTGTACACTGGCAAAACTTTTACCTAGCCAAATCGGTCAGTATGGCATATAACATTTTTCATGAAACAGTGTATTGTGCCATAAATAAACATGCTCCCTTGGTAAAAGTCAGAGTAAAGACCAGAACTTGCTGTTGGTTCTCTGCTTAACTCAAGGCTGCATTACTTGTGTGAGATAAACTCTGGAAAATAGCCCAAAATCAAAAACTGCTGAGGATTGGTGCCACTTCTGGAAGGCTAGGAACTCCTGCACCAAACTGGTTAGAGAGGCTAAGGTCAACTTCTACCATTCTGAGCTTGACTCTGCCTCAAGGTGCCCAGCTAAATGTTGGTCCACAAACAAAGAGCTGTCTGGTCATACAGCTGGAAATGTACTTCCCTCGAAAATCATCTCTGACAATGTTACTATCAACGATAGCATAGAGATTCTCCAGGCCTTCAACAACCACTTTGCTATGGCAGGCCTAGCATTCAAAAATTCACCAGCATCCATGTTACCTTCTCAGGTTAGTGTGCAGATTCCTGAACCTAGCACCACTAATATGGTCTTCTCATTCCTTCCTGCCTCGTTGAAAGAGGTTGAAGACCTCCTTCTACAGTTGGACACCAAGAAAAGTGCTGGTGCTGACTCTCTCAACCCCTACTTCTTAAAGATTGCATACCATGTCCTAGCTGTACCAATCACATACCTATTTAACTTGTCCTTGTCCCAGAGGACTCTTCCACACCTATGGAAAATTGCCCATGTCATTCCTCTTTTTAAATCAGGGGATCCCTGTAACCTAAATAATTACAGGCCGATCTCTCCCACCAATATTATCTAAACTGCTGGAAAAAATTGTGAACGCTCAGTTGAGAACCTACCTAGATAACAAGAACCTTCTAAAACCTATGCAGTCTGGTTTCAGAGTCAAACACAGTACCATTACAGCTCTGGCCAAAGTGACTGATGACTGGCAACAAGAACTGGAAAACAAAAATTTGTGTGTGCCATGTTCCTGGACCTTAGCAAGGCCTTCAACACTGTTGACCACTGTCTGTTTCTTTCCACCCTAAAAGTGATAGGTCTGGACCTGACCTCTCTGTACTGGTTCAATAATTACCTTACAGATAGGCTTCAGCAGGTCAAGGCCAAAGGGGAGCTCTCTCTCCACTCAAACCACTAAAAAGAGGCATTCCACTGGGATCCATCCTAGGGCTTCTATTGTTTGCCATTTATGTAAACAATGTTCACCTTTTCACTGATGATACGGTGTTGTACCTAAGCCACCCAACTCCGGAAGCCACCTGTGGATATTTACAAACAGAATTCAACTTGTTGCAGAATCAGCTCCTGAATAAAAAACTCTTACTCAATGGCAAAAAAACAAAAGCTGTGCTGTTCTCTCTGGCTATTCATTCGGTGAACCCTGCTATCTTTGGCTCCTTACCTCCCATAAACACTTTACTAAGAGAGAGGTTGGAATTTGTTATGAAATTCAAGGGTCTGTCAAGACCACAGACTCTCCTTCATGGAGCATGCCGAGGATCTGCTGAAAAAGATGAGACAGAGGCTTGGTCTCTTCTTTAGAATAAACCACCTCCCTACCAAAGATGCCAAGATGCAGTTAGTTCAATCTATGTTTCTATCCCTAATTGATTATGCCAATTTCATTTATAGTCAGTGTAATGCTTCCTGTCTTACTAAATGGGACACCTTGTACCACAGACCCTTGAGATTCGTAACTGGCCTACCTTTCACCACTCACCACTGCTCCTTATATGCAGCTGTGGGGTGGACCTCCCATCAGTACAGAAGGAATAGAAATGTGGCTCTCTCGACTTACAGAGCTATTACCAACAAATTACCCCAATACATTTCCGACTGTTTGCCGTTACACACGGTAGGCAACTACGCTCTGAGAAACTATTCTTGCTTCTACTGAAGGTACCTAGTGCCAATGCACACTTTGGGAGAACGGCCATAGGCTTTGAGTTGCCCTCACTCTGTAACAAACTACAGAAATCTATGAAACTGAGTCTCCCTGTTAGTCTTGCCACTTTCAAGACCTTGTATGCCAAGGCTGTTAAGAAACTATAATAATAATAACTTTATTTATATGACACCCTTCAAATATCAAGGCGCCTTACATAAACAACAGTTAAAACAATTAAAAAGTCATTAAAAAAATTCAACAAGACCAAGACATTATGTCAATCAATGTTGACAGCTGTTTCCAGCACGCTTAGTGTGCTAGGGTGCCTACTGCTTACCTGCCCACTACATCTCCACCTTCCCCTTGATTGTCTCCACCAATACACCCCCCTTTTTTCTGATAATCCACTACATTTCTTACCCTCAGACTCCTAACATATATGTCCCCAGCCCACCTACCATAGCACCCCTCCTAGAACAGCTACAGTCCTGTCCCCTTCCCCTTCATGTCTGCCCCTTAAGTTTATATATGTCCTGACCAATGATATGCCATGCTGTTTGAAAATGTTTTAATATGCTGACTGTTTCAGAATGTTTTAATTCCCCTTCTCATACCATTCTCCCTAACCTTGTTACTCTTATACCTTAAATACTTGTTATTGCTCTGTGTACTTTTTTCTATTTCTGTATAATTATGTATACTGTATTTATTATCTGAACATAAAAGTGTTATGCTTGACCTTGTGTAATGCAGGTCCACCTTGTAAATGAGCCTGCTCAATGGTGTTCACCTGGATAAATAAAGACTTGATTGACTGATTGATTGATTAAAAGAGATCAAATCTGGAAACTTAATATATAGCTTTTAAAAGACCCCCGGACACTAAAAGAAATCAAAATGTTTTTTGGCCAATTCATGGACCAGAATACTGAATCTATCCCTGATTATGGTAAAATATGGAGCTCCCTTAAGTGTTCTCTGAGAGGAGAGTTTATACGTATTGCGGCCACCCGGAAAAGAAAACAGGAAGCCATGATACACAATCTTTTGGCCCATATAGGTTCTCTCAAGCGGGACCTGTCCTTGGACTCATCTGAGGTCAAGCAAGCAGACCTAGCCAAACTCAGACACCAGTATGCTGAGGTACTGAGATAGAAAGCTGAATATACTATTCTTAAAACTCACTCCATATATGTGGACCAAGGTGATAAGGTGGGTCACCTCCTGTCCCTCCATCTTAAACAGCAAGAAGCATCTAGGATAATTCAAACAATTTCCTTTCACATTGATGAGACTTTAAAGACGTCTCCACATTCTCCACATGAAATAATGCAAGAGTTTGGCCATTTCTACACTGAGTTATATTCTTCCCACCCTAATGCCCCTGTCTTGGAATTGGCTAATAATTATCTGAATTTGATCCCCCTGCTTATTCTGACTCTGAAACAGCAGAAGTCCATGGAAGACCCAATTTCCTCTCAAGAGATTCTGGAGCCATTAGATCTCTACCTGCTGACAAGCCCCCCGGACCTGATGGCTTTCCCCCGAATTTTTATAAATCTCTGGCAGAGGAGCTTGATCCTATCCTTCAAAAGCTTTTCAATTTCTTTTGCCACAAGTGATTGACAGACTAGTCCCTACTTGAAGTGCTCATGATTGTTCTGCCCAAACCAGACAAACTGGCCAATAAGGTATCCAGCTATAGCCCCATTTCCCTTATGAACGACATGAACGTTTTGGCCAAAATTCTCTCCTCTAAGATCATGAAGGTGTGGGATGATCTGATTGGGCCAGAGCAAGTGGGCTTCATGAGAGGCAGGCATTCAGCTGATCATTTGAGGAAGCTGTTGTACTTCTCCACATCTGGGGATGCCAAAGTGCTAATTGCATTGGTCTCGCTGGACATGGGGAAGGCATTTGACCGGGTTAGGTGGGACTTTATGTTTCTGGTTATTGAGAAATTTGGCTTTCCTGCTCAATTTATCAGATGGATTATAGTGTTATATTCTGTGCTGAAAGTTAGAGTCTATTGCAATAGTGTGTTCTCCAAACTCATTCCTCTTTTCTTAGGTACTTGGCAGGGATGTCCCCTATCCCCTCTATTATTCAACCTATGCTTAGAACCTTTAGTACATCTCTTGAAAACATCCCGATATAGGGCATCCCAGTAGGGGCACTGGATCTCAGAGTGTTGGTGTATGCAGATGATATTCTGCTCCACCTATCGAACCTGCCCTCCTCCATGCCTGAGGTGCTTCATCTCATCACAGAGTTCGGTGAGTTTTCAGGATACAAACTCAACACTGGTAAAATCACAGTTATGCCACTCAATCCCATAACCATCTCTGCCAATTATGATTATTTGAGGTTAAGCTGGGGGACCAGTATAAAATACCTTGGTATTTTCCTGTCTCAAAGCCCTGTACTAATAAAGCAGCTTAACTTACATAGGATTGTTGTCTCCATTAAACACAACCTCGACAGATGGAATCTTCTCTCCCTCTCCTTGAAGGCATGCATTAGTGTAAT
Source organism: Neoceratodus forsteri (assembly GCA_016271365.2). Taxonomy (NCBI): domain Eukaryota; kingdom Metazoa; phylum Chordata; order Ceratodontiformes; family Ceratodontidae; genus Neoceratodus; species Neoceratodus forsteri. The sequence continues at coordinate 1,545,200,884 of CM057455.1, read as the reverse complement.
CAAAATGAATTTGCTGCCCTGGGTATTTTACCCCTTGAGCATGATAAATATCTTCATCTCTCACAGATGGTTTCATCGTCTTCACTCAACTGTGTCAAATTTTATTTGGAAGGGTAAGAAACCTTGTAAGGCTTACATAAAATTAGGGGCCCCAAAACATCTGGGTGGCCTCAAGATTCCCAACTTCCTTAGTTATTACCTTGCCAGTCATCTCTCTAAATATGCCAAGTGAGCAGCAACACCCGTGGATACTTCATATACTCCAATCTGGCTACAACTTGAATTGCACCAGCTCCGTTCAGTTGGTATCTTTCCACCTAGCCTCTTTTTTTACTCCTCCTAGTAAGTTGCCCAAGGATCTTAAAAACTCCGTAGTACATACTTCTCTAAGGGTGCATGCATAACTGTGAAAGGCAATGCAGTACAATAATGTGCTGGATATCTTGCAGCCACTTTGTGGGAATCTGAATTTTCAGAGAGGAGGGGCAATGCTATCCCATGCTAGATTTCCAGAGTTGACTGGCAAGTTGGTTGCCAATCTTTTGGTAGGGGACAGATTCCCAATAGTAAGGACCTATTAGCCCACTTGCACTTGCCGACAAGAGATACATTCAAGGTATTTCAGCAGCAGCATTTACTTATTGCCTGGATCGGGGTGGGTAACTGGGCTACAGATCAGGGAGAGTTTATCTCCCAAGTTATTTCCCTAGCCTCACAACCACATGCTGTTTCTCAATGAGTTGCCTTCTATTTGACTACATCTACCCAGGTGTATCAGGTGAATCTAAGTATTGGGCAGCCTGTTTCCCCAACTCTCCTATCAACTGGGAGAAACTGTGGTCAAACATGAATCAATTTGTGTCAAACGACAAGTTGCATCTATCACAGTTCTACATATTGCACAATATTTATCTGGCCCCCATGCCATCTGAACAAGATGGGTAGGCTTCCCAACAGTCAATGCATGAGGTGTAATGGGGATGAGGTGAACCTCCTTCACATTCTCTGGGAATGTCCCAAGGTTACACCACTCTGGGATAAGATCAAGTCAGAGCTAGACCCCTTGCTAGGGCTTCAAGAATACTTCACACCTGAGATATGTATATTGGGCAACGTGGCCAGCATTCCAGTTAGGGAGAGGAGATTCCATGTTTTGCTTATTTCTTTAATGGTTAAGAAGCTAGTGCTGTGTCACTGGCTCAGTCAAGATGTGGTTTCATTTACAGAGTGGCTAAATTATATATTATTTAAGCTCAGAGTGGAAAAAATGGTTGCAAGTATCAGAAGTCAGCTCCCATCCTACTCCAGGAAATGAGGAAAGTTGGAGGCTGTCCTTACTCTTTAGTCTCTCTCTGCCTCATAGGATGGGGCTGGTACTTAGCGACAATTGCCCTCACACTAATGGGGTAATCAAAGCTGCTGCCTCTGTGTGGTGGCACACGGAGGGCATAGTCTTGTTGGTTGTGCTGAAAGTTTATGGTACTTCCTTGCTCTCCTTTTGGACCTCTGTCTCCAGGGTGGGTGGGAAGGTGGGGTTTGTTGGGGGAGGAGGAGGCTGGAGGGGGTGTTGGGTGTGTGGGGGGACTTTTACTTAATGTGTAAAATGTATTATGTCACTATGATATACTTGTATAGTACACCCTTGGCTGTTTTCTGGCTTACACCCATATTACTTGTAACCTGTACATGGATGTATTGTACATCTTGTTTGAACTTTGGTGTACTCAATCCTCGTGTCTTTCAATAAAGCATATTAAATTAAAAAAAAAAACATACACTATTACAACTAATTATCAATTTCTACTCTAAGAACTGGATGGTGGTGAGATATAATTAGCACAAACCAAGGAGTGAAGCAAGGGTGTATCCTTGCTCCTTTATTGTTTAATTTATTCATGAATGATTTACCAAGCATTTTTCCTTACTGAACCTTCTCATTCTCCTTCTGTTGGAGGCACTATGGTTCCAACATTAGCCTATGCAGATGATCTAGTGTTGATCTCATTCTCACCTATATGTTTAAATATATAACTAAATGTCTTAGAACAATATTGTACTCAAAACACACTGGGCTGGATATTCAAACTGCGCTATTTTGTGGTGCAAGCCCTTGTGCTGCACAAAATAGTTGTGCAGGGGTGTGGCCGGAGTGATATTCAAAGGAGTTGTGCTATTGAGCAACTCCTTTGAATATCACCCAACCACAACCACTTGCATGGCTGGTGGAACTGCGCCACTGCAAGTGGTCAGAGTGGAGCATTCAACTTGCGGTGGCACAAGTACCATTGCGCCATGCGCAAATTTCCGATATTCAAAAGGTGACATGCAAATGGGGCCATAATTCATGCAAGGTGCAGGGGGGGCCATTTGCATCTGTTTATGGCCCCATTTGCATGCCATTAGCATGCAGGTGCGCTGATCCCCGAGGACTTGTGCCTGGCGCCCTGCCAGGCAGCAGCCGTCGTGACCGACACCCCCTGCAGCCCAATCACAGGCAAATGTGTAAGAAATTCCCCTTCCCCCAATTGGCCTGATCATGGGCATAAGCTTAAATCACCCCCCCACCAGCCCGATCGCCGGCAGCAAAGTGTTCCCCCCAAACATATCCCTGGTGGTCCAGTGGACCGCAAAGCCCGATCACGAGCTGAAGAGTTTAAACCCCCTGAACATATCCCTGGTGGTCCAGTGGACTGATAAGCCCGATCGTGGGCTGAAGGGTTTAACTCCACCCCAGAACGTATCCCTGGTGGTCCAGTGGACTGCTAAGCCCGATCGCGAGGCTGAAGGGTTTAAATCCCCACTGAACATATCCCTGGTGGTTCAGTGGACCAATAAGCAATCATGGGCTGAAAAGTTTGAGATCCCCAGAACGTATCCCTGGTGGTCCAGTGGACCGATAAGCCCGATCATGGGCTGAAGAAGTTTAACCCCCCCTCAGGACGTATCCCTGGTAGTCCAGTGGACCGATAAGCCCGATCGTGGGCTGAAGAAGTTTAACCGTGATCGGACTTATCGGTCCACTGGACCACCAGGGATACGTTCTGGGGGGGTTAAACTTCTTCAGCCTGTGATCAGGCTTATCGGTCCACTGGATCACCAGGGATACGTTCTGGGGGGGGTTTCAAACCTCTTCAGCCCGCGATTGGGTTTATCGTCCACTGGAACACCAGGCATATGTTCGGGGTTTAAACCTCTTCAGCCTGTGATCAGGCTTAGCCGGTACACTGGACCACCAGGGATATGTTGGGGACACTTTGTTGCCCGTGATCGGGCTGGGTGGGGGGTGATTTAAGCTTATGCCTGCGATTGGGCCAGTCGGGAGGGGTATTTTTCTGCTTTAGCCTGCGATCAGGCCAGTCGGGGGGGTGGGGGCATTTTTTACACTTTTTTCCATGATCGGGCTGCAGGGGGGTACAGAGAGTAGGTTGAGGGCTAGTCACATGTGGCAGCTGCTGTGTTGAGCCCTGCAATGCAGCAGCTCACCTGTGGGTGGCCCTTAACGTACTCCTTTTTTTTGGGGCTCAAAGTTGTGCAGGCACAGGTTGGGGGTTGCACCTGCACAACTCTGCACAGCCTGGCTGAATATCAGGCTGTGCAGTTTATGCATGGTTCCTCCCTCCAGTTCAGCATGCATTCATTTGCATTGCGCTGTTGCTCAGCATGTTTTCAGTGGCGCAACTGCCTCCTGCTGAATATCGCAGAATGGCGCAATTTCTGACTTGCGCAGGTGCAACCCTATTGCGCATGGCGCTACCCTCTTGAATATCCCACCCACTGATCATAAACATTAAGGGCCTGGACACACTGGACTGCTGTGTTTTAAAACGTTTTTTGAAACGGGTTGCTGTGTGACACACTATTGCAGACACACACAAGACAGTACAGTTCTTAAAAACATTTTTATGTGGACACATCTGAGTTATGATTCCGTGTTTAAAAACAGTGTCAAAACACGGGTTACATCCCAGCAGATGACCGTGATGCAGTGCGATGTTGCCATTCCCCACAAATCTTCGCGATTAAGCCGTGGTAACATATGTCTCACGTGACCCTTGGCAACTGTACACATATGCACTGTTACCACTGTCAGTAAATGTGTTTTTGCGTGATTTCAAGATGCAATAACTTATTATTTTATATTGAAATACAATGTAATGTATGTAAATACATGTGTGAAGGGGACAGCCGAAGCAAGCAGTGTGCACACATCAGGTAATTGCCAGCACGTACGTCACAGTTCAGTTTAATTCCTGAAGCTGGCATGCTCTTCTTGTGTATTGTATTAAATAAAGAAGTAAATGTAATGGTCCATTACCTGCCTATTTGAACTCAATTCCATATAGTTCATTTGTAACATGTAATGTATCCCTTCTCCCCGTCCCCTGTGCTATATTATGAGTTTTTCTCGTAACTCCTATGCATACTGTTACCTGCTAGCATACTTCGTGAGTAGTCATATCGGGGTCATTAATTTAAGCTGAGTGATATGCAATCTTATCAGGGTTTTTGTTCTGACTATGTGCCACATTGTGTTATGTCTTATAGTGCCAGAAACCCACGATAGGAGACAGCAGAAGTAGGACTGTGAAAACAGAGCATTTGAGGCAAAAGGCACAGTTGATCGGGAGATTAGGCTGCTATTGTAAGCTATGATTATGCTTTCAGCTTTTTCAGAGTCTCCCTAGCTGTACTCATTCTTCAAATCCAATATGCTTGTCTAGAAATTGTAACATCATGGTTCTCACATAATACCACTGCTTTAACTGGCATGAAGCGTGTTTGTGACCACAGTTCTTAGCTATGGCATCAGTATGTGAAAGTATATACACACACCACATTCCGCCTGTGTACCCATGTCTTGTCCCTAGTGTCTGTATTCAGCACGATTATTTGTTGGTAGGCCATTCCAGACACAAGAGCAAATATCGAGTGCCTGTATGATAGTACAGTAATGAGGTGTGGAATGACAAATTGTACGCAGTCACAGCTGGGGCTACATTATTCTATATATTCCTCATCATGATTACTGTGGCTGTGGTAATGGGGGGATCTCTGAAGGTATATCTTTAATAGCAATGAAAATGCTGGGGAGGGCAGCAACCATATAGTCAGGGAAACATGGAGCCGAATGGCTAGAAGCTGTAAGATACATTTATTACAGGAGGAACAAGGATTCCTGCCCAAATTAAATCACTAAATATTGTACAATTTCGATTTACCTAGGATAAGGCAGACTGAGATGGTATCTAATTTCCAGACTGGGTTTCTGGGAAGTGGTGACTTGACCAAGGTCACACAGCTTATTTATTTCGGTTTCGTTTACCAGGTGGGTGTGCTACCCATAAGAATGAGTTTTCACACATGACCCGGGAGATTACAAGCAGGGTAGTACAGACTAGGTGCAAACAATGGTACTGCAGCAAATTCCAATTCACAAATAGATTAGTTCATGATAATAGTTGTCAGAGGGCACAGAGCAGGGATGGTTCCCAGAGAGAGAGAGAGAGAGAGAGATGATAAGGAAAAAAAAAGCTTGGAATAAGCAGGGTAAGACAGGGTTAATATCAGAAAAGAGCAGGAGTGCACATGTTTCCAAGCTGACGATGTAGCCTATAGCATCATAAAATGTGTAGTTCCACGGGTTCTGTCCCCATAAATACAATGTCCCAGTGACAATACCCCTCCCCCAAAAAAAATTGCAGTCGTGAATCCCTTAGGGTTGTGTGGAAACTAGGGTCAGAGCAGTCCTACATTCTCAATTATTTCACACTCTATTAATATCACTGAAGTTGCAGAACCACCATAAAATATACTTTTTCATTCTCATTCACTGGCTGACATACCTGACTTGTGATTACCATACATTCCTATGATTCCCTATATGAGGCTCCCAAATTCCATGGACTGGCTTTGGGTATCAGTGCCACAACGAATACATTATCGTTTTTTATGTGTTGTGTAATCTGTTGGCCGGTGTTATGGGCGGCTGTAGCTGTTATGATGGTGCGATCTTTGAACTCACGGATTTGCACTCATAGTGTTGGTCAGACACCAGGTAGCCCAACCAAGCAGCACAGTGTCATTTTCATTGGAATCCTGTATTAAATCAGCTTTTGCTGTTGTGGACACAGACGCGGTTGGATGTGAAGTGAATCAATGTCACACAATGAGTAAGTGGCTCTGGTGGGATTTGAATCATGGTCATGTTGTTCCCAAACCTGTGCTCCAACTACAAGGTCACACTACAAGCACCGTAACCCATCTCCTCTCTTTGCTCAGCACTCCATCTGCTATGAGAAAAAGACATTTATTTGTTACCCATATACTTGCTGTTTTTACATAGGCAGTTGGATTTAACACGAGGAAATAATTTATTTCCTATATATGTAAGTAGCTTTTATTGAGTCCTGGTTCCCCCAACCAGTAATGTGGACGTGTTGCATAACAATTGTCTTCATAGTAGTGGAATCCTTATATAGGATTGGTAATAGATTAGTAGTTTTCATATTTCTTCCCTAAAGTCCACAGCGATAATGAAAATGTTTATTATTTCACAACTTGTAAATGAGGTTCAAACAAAATGGTGTGCTAATGCTGAGAACAGACTTGGCGCTGGTCACTCTCCTGACAGTCATATGTAATAAGACTACACAATCTATGTGGATGTAAGAAAGGCAGATCATTGGGTGGGTGGACGATGATCGGGTGGAGAGGGACTGCTAGCCAGCAGGCATATTTTTTTTTTAACACATGGTGTGTCCTGGTGATGGGGTGGGCGGCTGCTAGGCCCCAGGTATAGTTTTTGGAACTGTTATTGCTTATATTAATACTATTCAGTCTCTCCCCGTATCTCATGGTGAACCACAGAGTCCAACGCCCAGCTGAAGTACCAAAAGTGCTAATCCAGTGAGCGACCAGGGGCAATGGTTCTTGTGACCTATTCATATTACTTTTTCATATCTTAGTAATAGAGTTAGCCAGTAAGATCATCACTCTGTTTGTCATTTTTGATATCCTGTGACTTCAAACCCCCACTCCCCAACATCCTATCCTTCAGGATGACATCAATCACTATCCCAACTAACGAGGCCAGGCTAACCAGCATATAGTTACCTGCATCCTGATGCAGGTGCCCAATTGTAGATAGGCAAAATATGACAATCCTCCAGCTGCGAGGTACACACTCAGTCTTTATTAAGCAAAAGGCATGACCATATTATGTTAATGGTCTGTGAATCACCTACTAGGGGTGCACTGTGGCACAAGGTGTAGCCTAGTGCCACATGCCCCTAGAGGGCGATTAACTGACCATTAACATAATCCCTGGGAGTACCTTATTGCTATTATAATAAAAAAATATTTGTGTAAACAGTGTTAAACCATGTTCAGCATATGGCTAAACTCAACATGTATGTTAATAAAAGATTAACATAAGATGGATAGAATGTTTGCAGCCAATCAGAAGGCTCAGTTTCTCAGACCATTTTTATAATATAGGAAGCCAATAGGTCTGATAGAGGGGTGTTCAGTAATCCATCATATATCTGAGGTTAACCAAATACAATTAATTGTCCTCCATATGATAGTAAGTTGACAATGAGTATAATTACACACAGTAGCTGTATTGACTGTTACTGTTTTTTATTTTCTCTTAGACCTCTTCACTGTATATTTCAGTTTGAACTTGAAACATATGATTAAAATGCCTGTCCTTTGTAATAACGAAATAATGTTTGCAGTGGCTGCAATATTTCATTAATATCAGTGTAATAAGTACCAGTGGTTATGGCGTAGACAGAAAGCAACATTATCAAGAACATCGCAGTTGCTACTTATAGTCAGATTGAAACCTCCGAATAATGACCTATACGTTTAAGGGGGGCTGTCGGTTGCTATGGGCTGATCAGGATAGGTACCAAAGGATTTGTATATCATAGAGAGGATCATAAGCCTCGTTATGTGATACCCATTAGTTTTGAAAGAACTTTCAAGAGGGATAAATTAGGAGCTTGTACTTAATCTAACTGGGGCACAGAAAAACCGGGGAATGAATGTTAGGGGACGGGTAGTTCCCCTTGGCTTGGGACTCTCTCTCTCTCAGGGGTTACTCTGGGATAACCGATGGAGTTGTTTGGGGTACAATATGTCTTGAGGAGTTTTGAGTTTGGCATTCTCTTATCATAAGACAATGTGGGGCATGGGTTAAGAGAGAATATGAGGGTTAGTAGAGTGCTAAGTACGAGTAAGTACACCTTTGTTACTTTATCTGTATTAATATATCTGTGATAGCGAAGCTTTTGGAGGGGTATCCAGGGGTTTGTAAATAAGGGGTGTATATAGTTTGCACATTCAGTTTGGGAGTGTGCGCCCGGGTTTCCGGGTTATGTGTATGTCTGTCTCATTATTCTGGAAAAAGAAATAAAGTTTTCCTTTAAAAAAAAAAAAAAGAACATCGCAGTTGCTGACTTACTTGCGCTCATCACTGGAAATGATGTTAACCCTGTTAAATGCAATTCTAAGTACATATGTTTCTGGTACCATCAACCGTTCTACATGGAGTTGTGAGAGGAGCACCTTTTGGTGGGAGGATATCGTGCTCAGTACCTGGTCAGACCAGGAATGGGTGTCAAATTTCAGAATGAAGCGTTCCTCTTTTCATATGCTTTGCAATGAACTGGAGCCATTCATTCGTAAATGTGACACTCAGATGAGGGATGCTGTACCTGTAGAAAAATGAGTGGCCATTACACTGTGGCGACTGACCACTAATATTGAGAACAGGACTCTTGGTCACCTGTTTGGGTGTGGATGAACCACAGCTGGTCAGATTGTGCCACAGATATGCAAAGCTATTGTAAAAGTATTATTTCCAAAAGTTATTAAACTGCACAACCTTGATGACGCAATTTTGGGATTTGAGAGAGCATGGTTTCCCTAATTGTTCAGATGCTGTTGATGGGACCCACTTCCCCATTATTTGTCCTCTGAATCATGCTGTAGAATATTATAATCGCAAATGCTATTATTCTGCGGTAATGCAAGCTCTGGTGGACAATAAATACTGTTTCACTGACTTAAATGTTGGCTGGCCGGGAAAAGTGCACGATGCACGCATTTTCAAAAACAGTTTGCTATTTCATCGTGGTCAGGAGGGAACTCTGTTCCCACTGTCAGCATTCAAGATTAGAGAGACTAATATTCCTGTCTTAATCCTAGGAGATCTGGCCTACCCTCTTCTTCCTTAGCTGATGAAACCCTATGCTGACATTTCTGACCCAAAAAGAGCCAAATTCAACTACCGTCTTAGTAAGGCCAGGATGGTGGTTGAATGTGCTTTTGGTCGGTTAAAAGCACGATGGCGTTGCTTACTGAAACGCATGGATTTTGATATCCAAAACATTCCAAATGTAATTTCAGCTTGCTGTGTGTTTCACAACATACGTGAGAGTAAAGGTGAAGTTTTTGACTCTGAATGGATGTCTATAGGGGAAGTCAGAGGGTTCATGCAGCCAGAATTAGATAATGTATATGTTGAAGACTCTGGTACTGTTACACATGGTGGACATGCCAACATGGTACAAGAAGCTATAGCTGAGTACTTTCAAATGAATGATTAAAAAAAAAATAGTCTGTATGCTAGTAATTGTGTTGTACAAGGTACTGGCTTTATTAACATCAACAGTTGTCATAATAATAATAATTAGTATATAACTCATTTAGATAGGCATAAACAGTGTTTCATATATTTTTTCTGTTGATATAAATTCAAGTGCATTCTGCTGACATATGTCAAAACATACAGTATGTATATATTCATATTCTGTGAAAATGTAGACAATATTCTTAGCACAAAATTATAATGATTTACAATGATATACATATTATGGCAATGCATGTGCGATAAGATAGAATTACAGAAATTACCATCACTCTCGATGTTAAATATTATTGTATTATGAACGGACATAACAGATTTCTAATCTACTGGTGTAATATGAATGTAACAGCATTAAATTAAACAGTATGATGTTATGAACGTTTGCTTTTCTGTTTGAATCTCATTTATTTATGTTTTAGATGCATAAATAGAATAAAGATAACAAAGCAAGTTGCGAACTTTCACTTCATACATTACAGTTTTGAACTTTTCAATTACTATTAAATAGAATCAAAGAATCAATTAGTGAGATTCTCATAAAGCTCTACAGTTCTGTCCATGTAAATGAGTCACTCATCAACTCGTCTGTAGGACTTCTATTTGATGTTAAGTGAATGAATGAAGCTTGCTGATTAGAATTATTTGCAAAATGTTGTGGGGTCAAGCTAAACATCATGATATCTGGGTTATTCAGTGACTGGCTACTTTGCGGTTGCATCACATTGAATGCCTGGCCTTGTTGCATTGGCTGATGCAAATGAGGATGTCGAGGAGGCATGCTATATGGTTGACTTGATGTTGGCTTAATCAACTGGGTAAGAGTCTATATTAATTGGTCTGTCTGTTCAGACTCCTTCTTCCATAGTCTTTCCTCCATCTCACGATCTGCAGCTGCCCTCTCTCGTTCAAAGTCCAGAAGTTTGCTAAATTGGTCTTGGATAAGTTGTCTAGTGGGTTCAAACACCGACTCCATCAGCTCTTGCATTCTTGACATTTTTTTTTCCTTAGGTTTGCTAGTCGCTCCTTTGAATGATGCTTGACCTGCATGTTTTGTGCAGTCATATGTGACTGTTCATTGACATTTACCACTTCTGTTACTGGTATTGAACTCTGACTTGCTTGTGTCTCACCCTCATCAGTCACTTGGTGAACAGGGTCATTATTGACGATGATATTTTCTGCCTCTGAAAAATTATACAAATGTTTACTATTCCCATGCTGAGATAACATACCACCATACAATGAAAGTATGTCATTACTTCATTATTAATTTTTGTGACCACAGCATTGTGGCCAATGGTTACATGGATTAAAATGAGCAAAGCAATCCCTGTGTCCTGATTGCCTGATACTTTTTTCAAACCATTACGCTAAGATACTGTCACCTCTGGATTAAATGATCCCTACCATCCATGGTTACCCACATAGTTCATAAACCACCTGTTTCCCAGTTGTGTTCACATACAGGGCAGCAGCCTTCACACATATGAGAAATGGGAGAAGATAGGGGTGGTATATATAGACCCCCTGGATAGAATGAATGACAGGAGAGTGACATCAGTCTTGGGCAAAGTGATATTACCATTGTGAGTATCTTATTCTTATTATGAAAACATTTTTTTTGGTATGTGTTCTATATAAACTGTACAAAACTGCAGTGAATAGACCTGAAAATAGTAAATGCGCCATCCATTGTACTTAAAAAAGGGTATAAAAGGCAGGACTCGACATGCAGGACTGGGGTTGCTGACATTGGATTGTTCATCTCTGATTTAATGGTGTCACAACTGTCAGGGTGACTTATTAATTAGTATAATTACTTGCTTGGATAGGGGGGTTTAGGCCAGGAAAAAAATCACATGTTGCAAATTACATTCACAGTGTAAGCAAAGTGTATCACCGACGGTGATCAAGGGCTCCATTCATGCCTCCGAGTTGTAAGGAAATGTCATCTTGTGACCACAGCCTTCATCCCGAGACCCCCTGCAGTAGCAACAGGAGTAGCTCAGCATGTTTCAAGTCAGGTGTTACAACATGTCTGGGGTGGGAATGGTGAGAAGATATAGGCGTACTTCACTTCTGAGCTCCAAATCTAAGGGTGACAGAGCAGCTACACTAAATAACCTGCTGTTGTCAAAATCGGAAAGTATTTTTTAGCAGTAGTACTCTGCATGGCAAAATGACTGTAATGTGGATATGTCATTCCAAACGAACGATCAGAAATAGATATTGCAAATGACAGTTACTTGGATGAGAGCAAAAACAACTTTTTCGTGTATTCATTGGGCATAATTTTGACCAGCTGCTTTCCTCCTGCAGCTGTATATCTGCATAAAGTTCAGGGCATTTGCCCTTCTTGGTGTTCTGTTTTCTCAAATCACAGAAAAAGACAAAGTGTCCTCAGGTTCCTGGAAATAAATTCATTCTCGCACTGTCGTCTCCCATTACATTTCAGTACGTTTTACTGTTTGACTGTAATAGCAAATTGGACACAAGGAAGTAGTACAGATCACACGATTCTGAGACTCAGTGTACTTTTATTTGTATATTGCTGCACGCATCATAAGCTTATGTCATCTTGTCACCACAACACAGCAGGCTGGTAAAACAGAACAGCAGTTTAAAAAAATTCCCCACTGGGAAACAGAGATTAACAGCTGTAATGAATTCCCTGCTGGGAAACCAGTTGAGAAGTTACTATGCCTGAAAATTCAGGGGTTAGGAGTGCCTCAATACACACTGTAGCTCTGGCTCATGCAGCTCCCCAACACAGTCTCCTCCTCTAGCTATGGGTGTCTATGCGCACCGCACCTACTTTGTCTCCCAGTCCTGCTGTAGGGACTGGGAACTACTAAGAATGTGCCCAGTGGTGCATAACACCTAATTCCTGGCTCTACTGCCTACATTGAAGCCAGGAAAGCTTTAAAATTATGGATGCATGGCCAAACTGCTTTTTTGGGAGCCACAGCTCCTTTAATGCTGGCTGCACATGCTAAGGACTTCTGCATGTGGGGCCACGAAGTCTAACTAACCGGTCCGGCCCTAGAGACTCCCAAACTGGACAGAAGCTTTCCCCCCTAGTGCCTGTAGGAGAAAACAAACAATAGTATCTTGGCCCTACTTTCCCTATGGGGCCAAGGAACAGGTAGATTCAGCAGCAGCAGCAGCTGCAGAGGATGGGGAGTGAGCCCTGGCCCAAATCCCACCAGGGGCTCCTGCAAATGCCTTCCGGTCCTGATCCAACAGTCCAGGGGACCAGAGGCAGAAGACAGTGCAGGGCAACAGCGGCCATAGCCCAAACAGGTAAGCCCCACAAGGTGGGGGGGGCTTACACTAGCTTCCCTTCCCCCACATTGACTTCTGTGTTAATTCCATTTCAGTTGCTTTTGGATTCAAGTAATAAAAGGAATTAAAGCTGTGTTTAAAGAGACAGCCTAAAGAGGTGATTGTGGGATTTGCTTTTAATATAAGACCCTGATTTTCCCATTTTGGGGACTAGGAGCACCAGAGAGGCTGTTCATTTGCCGTAACTGTGGCAGAAAAACTGGAACGCTCTATCGTGCATGTACAGACCACTACTTACACAGCCGTGCTTCGAGCTGTGCAGCGGTTCTGCAGCTTCACTCCTCTTGCCATGCTCAGTATACAGCATCACTGTGCAACAGGATTATATTAGTGTGCTAACAGCATGACACCCTTGGCCCTGTTGTACAACAGGATTGTGTTAGTGCCTTAACATCATGGTACCCTTGGCCCGTTATGCAGTATCAGATACACAGTGGGACTGTATTAGTGCGCAAATGTCATGGTACCCTTTGCTCAGTATACAGTATCACTGTGTAATAGGATAATATATGTGCCCTAACATCACAGTACCCTTGGCCCAGTATCCCAGTATACAGTGTCACTGTACAGCAGGAGCACATTAGTGCCCAAACACCATGGTACCCTTGGTTCGGTATACACCATCACTGTGCAGTAGGATTCTATCAGTGCCCAAACATCATGTTACCCTTATCCCAGTGTACATTACCAGTCCGTAGGTGCCATGGTGCAGTATTACATGTGCCAGAACACACTTACCGCAGTGTACTGCAGTAAGTAGAAATGTAAAATACCAACAAAACAGCACTGTACCCTTACTCCACCATATAATAAATGTACCCCAGTATAAATGTCTTGGTATGTCATCTGAATCCCTCCCCCAAAGAAAGATTTAAGAAAGGGTGATTTTAAAGCTGTTGCAGAAATGGAAACAGTGACACAGCTTAACTGGCATGATGGGAGGATGGGGTGAGGTCGGGGTTGAAGGGCCTATTTCAAAATGACAGTGGGTACTGCTTCAGTAATATGTCTCACAGTCCCCACTTTCAATTTGATTTCTGGATGGCTGAAAATTAATGTTTCCAGGCTGAAGGCAACTTACCTTCATAAAACTCTGGGCAGGATGCCTGAAAAGGCATGCTTCACTAACAAAGCTCCTATACCTATGTGGCTTACAAAAAGAGGGAGCATATTTGCCATAATATTATTAGCCTTCTGCCTGGTCTTTGTGATAACACAGTGGCACCCTAATCTGTGCCCAATTATGGGCATGGTTTCTCCATGCCAGCACCAAGGTCCTCTCCTGAAATACCAAAAACAACAGAAGACAACCGCACAGGAACCCATTTTCATTGAACAATAAAGCAGTTTAGCAACAGGGCAATGTGGACTCCAGCTGATAAGCTACCCGCCCACTCCCCAGAATGCTCATACAGTCTGCTGGCTGAACCACATGTCCAGATGGCTTGAAAACTTAGTGCTGTCTGCTTAGGAGTGCTTTTTAAAAGTGTACTGCAGTTCACGGTACCTTTGTACTTCTCCCTGACGTCCTTGTATGCTTGGATGAAGTCTTTCTCCTCAGCCTCGGGAGGCAGTTCCCTCGGGCTGTAAGTGGCCATGGCTCAGTGGCTGTGGGTAAGGGGGGGCAGGTCCATACTCTCTCAGACATTCAAGTCAGCCCTTTCTCCAAGCACTGACTTAATCAAATAACAGAGTGGCATTCCTGCAGTCAGAGACCGCCACACAGTAGTGCTTCGAGCTGTGCGGCGGTTCTGCAGCTTCACTCCTCTTGCCATTTTTCTGACAGGGAAACAGTGCAGGCACCTGTCAGAGAACACAGGGCACACAGGAATTGGGCAAAGCGGCAGTTAGAGAATGAAGATGTGGGAAAATGGGAGCAAGTGACTTTTGTTTTTGACTGTGTAAAGCAGGAGATTTGCTTTCCTGTGTGGGGGGGGAGGTCATTTTAAAAGTGGGACTCTCCCTGCCAAAACAGGAGACATCACATGTCTGGGTGCATTGTGGAGAATGTAAGGCGAGGGAAAAAAAGCCTCTTGCAAATGTCTGCCCCGCACCCAAAAACAGAGGTGCAACACATAAAAAAATGACTTAAACCATTTACATGTGGGCCACAGACACATTGAAACTGTTCTGAAGCACAGGACATGATTTAAAACATATTTATTTATTTTTTGCCCATATTTCTCCATTATGCCTAGGGGATACCTGACTACTGTAGGTATCTAGCATCCACAATTTTGTGCACTTTATAAGTTATTTTGAACCCTCTTTGCTTGTGTGATGTATTCTGTTTTATTTTTGTTTTTCATGGGCATAAGGGAACACCAGTGTCTGTGGACACCATCAACAGGTACCCGCATCTGGCTGACCAGGTTGAGGAGGGTCAGCAGGCAACTTCGCTGTTGCGGGCCAGTTCAGAAACCAGGGTACCCAACCTTACATTCACAAAGGCTACAATACACTTATTGGGGGAAGGGGGCAATAACACAGGAAGAAATCAGTCCCTCCCCAGCAGGTGCAGTCTGAGGTAATTGAACTGGACTGTTTTGACTCCTTTCTCCCCCAAGATTCCCCCGATGTAATGGTGCAGAGACATGTCAATAATTCTATGCTGAATAACAAACAACTGCTGTTCTTTACTCACTGTTTTTCCTTTTTTTTCCAATTTACCTACCAGTTTCATATAGCATTTCATGTGTGACATCATCCAGTGTCCCATCCTCTTCTGTTGTGTCACTTTGAATAACCATGGGAGGTACAGATGTGGGTCTGGTGCCAAGAATACTATCAAGCTCTTCATAAAATGGACAACTTAGCCTCCCAACCCCTGATTTTCTATTATTGTCCTTCACCTTATGGTACTGAACTTTTAACTGTTTTATTTTCTCACGGCACTGCTTTGCACTATGTTCGTGGCCCCTAGCCATGAGATGAGCAGATATCATCTCGTAAATTTTACTGTTCCTCATAAAATTGTTCAACTGTTCCTGCACAACCTCTTGTGACCAGTAATCGATAAGCAATTTTGTAGCTTCCTCTGACCAACTAGCTGAATGATCTGCCATATTTTAAAACTTTTAATAACGATTAATTTCTCCTCAGATGACTGAACTAACTCAGCAGCTCACTTCAAGGTACCGTGAACTATTTACTTCCTGGACAAGCGTTCCATGTGCATCAAGGGCAAAGGTTATTAATTCAGTGGTAGCCACTGGATACACACGCTTTGCGGACACATTGACCAAACTAACCCGTGTTGCTGCTAACCCGTTTTCAAACCCGTGCTAAAGACTAGCTTTTTAACAGGGTTAAAACACGTTTTTTTAAAATGTTTTATCAAGCATTGCTGTGTGGCCACAACCCGAGTTAACAAGCCCAAAACCGTGGTAACATTGTTAAAATGGATTAACAGTCACAGTGTGTCCAGGCCCTAAAAAGAACTAAAGTCTAATAGTGGGCAAATGTACCCCAAAATTCATCTAGCACATAAAAGACACACACCTCTTGAAGTGATACCAACCTATTGATACTTGGGATATTATATTTCCTATAATAATAAGAAAGCAAAACACGTAACACTAAGAACAAGAGGCAACCAAGTGAAAATGCTCTACTTAGATTTAATGCCAACTATGGAGGACATTCAGTACTCTAAATTATGGGCAGCAGAGATGAAAATGAATCCCATCGCATTATACGTTGCTGAGAATTGGTATGAAAATGAAACTGACACCCTTAAAATACCATTCATGTAACTGTACAGAACTTTACTACAACTTCCTAGGTCCTCCCCTGCACAAATAGTGAGAGCAGAACTTGGAAGAGCACAAACAAAATTTTTGGCTCTTGCTGCAAAATTAGCTTACTGGATAAGATGTACTAATCTTGAATCATAAAGAATAGTAAAGATGTATCTACAAGAAAAAAAAACATTGTGGTTAACCAGAGGTTTTGCCTCACCCTGGTTAAAACAAGTTATAGATGCACTCAAACTGATAAAATTACAGTAAATCATTTGTGGAAAGACTCATTATTGGATAGATCTACTGCACAAAGTTATGCTCCAGTGATCAAAAACAGACTCAAATATCCTGTGAAAATGATATGGCAAAAATAAGATGTTTAAGATTACACAATTGGTATGCACAAAATAAAATCAATCACATGCTAGAACCATACCAGTTGCACCCACCAAACAAGAAAGATAGAGCAGTTTTTCTAAAATTCTGTTTGGAATTATATCCATCAAAAATCCTGAACTGCATATTCTGTAAAGAGAGATGCCATTGTAAAGAATTATACTGTGACTGTGGTTGTAAGGAAATAGAAAATTTCCCACGTTTTACTCAACTGTCTTTAATATCAATCAATGAGAAATGTATTTATTGAACAGTATCTTCAAATTAATTCACTTACCAATCATGAAATTCTTTGAATAATGATGAAGCCCCAGATATAATTTGTCACTTTGGACATGATACAATTTGTGAAATGGATTCTCTGTCTTATGACACTCAGTCACCAGTAAAGCTTGTATTGCAAATATTTTAATTATACAGATGATCAGCATATAATGGAGTAAATCTGGTTTATATAGACATTGATGGGTTTTTAGTAATGATAAGAAAGGTGCCTGTAAAATTAAAATATTTTGTAATAGGGGATAAGCACCCCATCTTTTAATAACCCTTTCTCTAGTTTATACTTTTCCTAATTTTTTCTTATGTATTTTTGTAATTACTTGAATGTTAACCAAATTAACATTTTGAACTTGCACTTGAGATCATTTAAAAAAAAATAATTTGTCCAGTGTGAGAATGACCCCACACCACTGCCACCAGTTTGTGATGACCTGCTCCTTGGGCCATACCAGCTTACAGAGCAGTTGTCAGAGTATATTGCTTCACTGAGCTGCCACCACCTGATTTGATCAGAAAAAATCAGCCTGTTGCTCAGGGTCAGGAAGGTCAAACACAATAATATTAGGTAGAGTGCACTTCGGACATTGGACTATAAACAGAAATTTTGTAGTGCCAGCAGAAATACTAAAATTACCTTCTCAGTAATGAGGCACAGCCACTGGGTCTAGAAAGATAGAGTCTTTACCAATACTTATTACAGGTATTAAATAAATAGTGTGTATATATATATATATATATATATATATATATATATATCAATGCAAAAGGTCTACACGTTTACTGAGAAAAAAAAAATAATGTCAAGTTTGCAGACAGGTGATGGATAGAAGAATCTCAAAACCTAGGCTCTCCTAGTACCCTTCTTACCTGCCACTAGCCTGAAAGGACTCCCACTGAATCTATCCCTCCCTCACTCAGATAACTAGCTCAGCAGGGGTCCCACTTTCTTTCAGATTTAAAGAGTCAGAGCGTGTGCATATGTGTGTGTGTGTGTGTGTGTGTATGTGTGTATGACACCATCCAAGCCAACTGGCATCTTTCATACCTGCAACATCCCTCTTCCAGCTTTTAAGACTTTGTTTTGCAAGATGTCTTGGGTGATGAGAATCACGCCCTCACATCTGCTGAGTTTCTGAAACTAGATGAGCATATAGCAGCAGTTGGCTGGTATTTTCTCCAGGGAACTGCCTGAACACATGACCTGAAAGCCATTTTGGGTGTCCAACCCAAGCAGAAATTATAACAGAAGAATATATGCAGTAAATGAACAGAAAAAGATGAATAAATGAATCTGGTCATATTTCCCATCACATCCAGCATGCAAACTCAGAGTAATAACTCCAATACTATGCTACCTACAGAATGTTCTAAGGCTAGATCAAATAACAGGGTACACACAACTGTGAACAATAGTGATATGAACTGTGTATAACTATATGTACATGCAAGGTACTGGTAGATCAGCTAAGAGAGAAAGAAGACTGTGCTACCACTATGCTGACCATGACAGTAATGATCCAATAACTAGCAGATATCTCAGTAGGAGGCCTTTTGATAGTTGCTTTGCATGCATGTAAGTTCATACCCAATTGATAAATTGGAGACATATCACTTTTATTACCTACTTTAACCTAGCCATTCTCTTTGTCCTGGTGGGGGATCCTTGCAGGACTAGGGGATGTTACTCATTATTGCCCACACCTTGTCCTTACTGCATGGGCTTATCTCAAGACAGGAATCCCATATATTTAAGCCATGATCCCAGATCCCTTCATATCTAGTGCCCCTCCCTCTTGCCTTGTTTGTTATTCACAAGTATGATGCAGTTTTTATCACACCTGCCAACCTCTCCATTATCGTGGATGGGTATGACTGGTGCCATCCAGGTAGTATCTGACTCTTGGCCTCCATTGCCACATGATGCGTGAGCTACAGGACATACTTGCTATCTCATGAAAGTGGATGGGGGAGCCCTTATAGCCAGAACTCTGGGGTGTCAGGGACAGGACTTTCTATAATTTCCCTGGTTTGATTTGAAAATGTTCCCCAAAAGGGTTGCAAATTGGGGCACTTCTATAGTATATGGGCTATGTCCCCAGAGGAGTGGTGACATCTCCAGCATCAGTTTGGGATCTGGAAGCCCAGCCTCACAAATTTTGCCAGATTTCTATGCCCAGTACTTTTATAGGTCCATGGAGCCAGTGTGGGCCCACCTCCAATATGGTCCCCATTGATCTGTGATGATTTTCAGCGAGATCAACTTGGCAAGTGGTGCTCCATTATGTTCTTATATAGACATTGCCCTCCACCCTGGGTTGATGTAAGACATTGGAAACCATGGTGACCATGCCAGACTTCCATCATGCTTTCATGATACAGACCTAGTTATCAATTTAGGTCATGCCTAATTTGCAGGAAATGTCACTGATCTGAGGCAGACAGATTAGGCTCTTCTCTGATCAACAAAAATAATTTCAATGTCCCATTTTTTTCCTTCGACTGTTTGACAGAAGGTCTGGATAACTTTGGTCTGCCATCCCCTCCAATTCATTGCTTGACCCCTGACTTGGGGATTGGGATTATTCCAAAGTGGTTCTAGCTGATCTAAGCTATTGTCCTGTCATTGGTTTAGCCCCATAATATCTTTCCAGGACCCTTGAGAAACATAGATTTTGTTGGCAGAAAAGGACCATAAGGCCCATCCAGTCTGCGCTAACTTTACCTACTCTATGTGGCAGAAAGGGGACCTATGTGGTCCTCTGCTACCCAACCCTCTCCAGGTGATTCTTCCTTTTGCATAGATACTTAGACAATGATGACAGAAAAATGCTCATCTACCAGTCCGGTCTGCCCACTGGCCTAACTACTCTGTATTGACCCTAGTGCTACCCCTTATTTCTCCCACACTTTTTATACTAATACTGAATTTAGCAGGATGCCAAGAGGTTGTGAGAGTGCCGATTGTTCTGGACCCCCCCATCCCGATGCTGAAACCCGGAGGACACTGCAGGCTTCTCCACAGACTGATTTCAGAAGGACAACAGGAGGTTGTGAGGGTGCCAATTTTTCCAGGCCCCCCCAGCCCAATGCTGAAACCCGGTGGACACTGTAGACTCCTCCACAGACTGAATTCAGCAGGACACCAGGAGGTTGTAAGGGTGTTGATTTTCCAGCCCCCGCCAACCCTGAAACCCAGAGGACACTGCAGCTCCTCCACAGACCAAATTCAGTAGGACACCAGGAGGTCATGAGGGTGCTGATTTTCCCAGCCCTCCACCCTCCCCACCCGATGCTGAAACCCTGTGGACACTGCAGTTATTGGAATCTACCACACTGCTTTGGTGTTTGGTGCCATTTCTCCATGCACTGCCAATGGATTTCTGTTAGCACACAGCAGCAGATTAACTCTCTCTCTCTCTCACCTGGGCCACAGTAACAGGGATTATCCCTGGTATTTAGACTGTGTATGACTATGTAGTTTTAACTGCTTTTAAATGTATTTGACTCCACTCTAGTCTGTGTACCTCTGCTTTACTACTGGCAGGGTGAATCTGGTACCCTATGCATTTGTATTCCATGTAGACTGATTCTCCTGCTTGGATTATTGATTTTAATGCTCATTATTAACTGTATGATTAAGTGACTAGGTAATCTCTGGTCTCTCTGAGCAACTCATTTGTTAGTGTGCTTAATACTGGAATTCATGCTGCTTAGAAGCAGGCACTTTAACCCAGAAGCCAAAGTTGTTTACCTTGTATTCTGATTTTGTGTTTTACTGTTGTCAGGTCCATTGTGCTAGACAGCAAGTGCATCTTATTTACTTGAGCCAGTGCACACCTATTATTTAATCCACATGTGAGGTTCTTTGTTGTTACCTATTTAATAACTAATCTAAGTGTGAGGTTCTTAGTTTTTTGCCTGTTGAATCAATCTACATGTAAGGTTCTTAGTTATATCTATTTATTAGTTACACTACATATGTAGGGTCACAGATTTTACTGTTTAAGAATGCTCCTCGATAAATTCTGCTTCCCCTGTTGTACTTCTCGTCCCAGCTGTATACTAAAAACATTCCTGTCTCTCCTCCACACTGAAATCCCTCTGCCTAACTCCAGGAGTAAGCTCACTTCTGAACTCCCTCTTTTTTCTCATTTGCAGTTTCAGCCCTATCCTGCCATTTCCAACTGCTGCTCATTTTGCTGTTCAAGCCCTAACCTGCCTTGGCTACTACAGCTTGTCTCCCTTCCTTCCCACTTTCTGTTTCATTATTTCCTGTTCTTGCAGCCATTTCTCTCCTGACCATACTTTCTGGTGCACCCTAGCAATAAACATTGCCTTCCCTCCCTTCCAGCTACTTTGGCCAGGTGCCATTTTCTAATAGCCAATCTCCCCTTCCTACTTAACCTGTCTTGTCTGTATTATGTTGCTAGTCCCCCAACCCCCACATCTCCTTGGGCAGGAGTTGTTACTTTTTGAGTGCGCTGCAATCAGACCCCACTCTGCAGCCTGCCTCTCACCTACCTTTTTACCTTATTCCTACCTCAGGCTCCCGCATAGACCCAATTCAGCAGCACACCAGGAGGTCATGAGGGTGATGAGGTTTACAACCATCCTCCCCCCAGCCCGATGCTGAAACAAAGAGGACACTGCAGGCTCTTCCACAGACTAAATTCAGCAGGGCACCAGGAGGTCATGAGGATCTCAATTTTTCAAGCCTTCCCCCAGACTGACACTGAAATCCAGAGGAGACTGTAGGCTCCTCCAAAGACTGAATTCATAAGGACACCAGGAGGTTGTTAGGACCCCGATTTTTCCAGCCTCCGACCTGCTGCTGAAACCTGGAGGACACTGCATGCTCCTCCACAGATCGAATTCTGCTGGACACTAGGAGGTCATGAGGGCTCCGATGTTTTCAACCTTCCCACCCATCCCGATGCTAAATACGGAGGAAACTCCAGGCTCCTCCACAGACTGAATTCAGAAGGACACCATGAGGTCATGAGGGGACCAATTTTTCTAGCCCCCACCCAGCCTGATGCTGAAACCCAGAGGACACTGCAGGCTCCTCCACAGGAGATTGTGAGATGCCCATTTTTCCAGCCCTCTCCACAACCTGACGTTGAAACTCAGAGGACACAGCAGGATCCTCCACAGACCAAATTCAGTTGGACACCAGGAGGTTGTGAGGTCACCAATATGCTGTCGATGGATTTCTTTCGGCACACAGCAACAGGTTAACTCTCTCATCTTGGCTGCAGCAACTACCCGGGGTCACCATGTACAACCCATAATCTCTTTCCCCTCAAACACCCCCCATCTCTCCCCTCTCCTCAACCTCGGCTCTCATTCTCCTTTTCCCTCAACCTAGAGTTCATCCACAGGCTCCACCTCTCCTACATGCCCACATAGAAACCCATACAATCCAGCCAGTCAAAACTACACAAATCTGCAAACAAACTGTTCTTTCTCTATCTACTACTCCTACAAGCTGGGGACATTCAACCAAACCCCAGCCCCACCTCATGACCTTCCCAACTCCCAAAATTCCTTACACTGTACCATCTCAGTGCCAGAAGTCTACTCTCAAAGATTGACCTCCTCAGAGTTTGGGTAACCCAACACTCCTCTGACATCCTCTGCATCATGGAGTCATGGCTCTCACCCAGAATCTCTGACTTCCAACTCTCCTTACTTGGCTACCATCTCTACCGGAAAGACCGCTTCAAGTGCAGTGACAGAGTAGCCATCTACTCCTGGCAAAATTTACCATGCACACTCACAACTCATGAGTCAGTTCCAAAGGTACACAAGCTCCTTCTTATTAAACTACAACTCCCTTCCCCTCTCCCTATATTCATTGGTGTACTCTACGATTCCCCCAGAATCTCTCACTCCTCTGTCGTTGACACTGTCGCCTCCATATCATCCCTCACCTCCTCAGGTGAACTTATCCTACTCATTAAC
The DNA here is from genome assembly GCA_016271365.2 of Neoceratodus forsteri. Classification (NCBI taxonomy): domain Eukaryota; kingdom Metazoa; phylum Chordata; order Ceratodontiformes; family Ceratodontidae; genus Neoceratodus; species Neoceratodus forsteri. The sequence goes on along the minus strand of CM057455.1, from coordinate 1,545,177,496 downwards.
TTCAACTTGAACTGGGACTCCTCTGCACTGAGGCCTACCACTCAACAAACTGAATCTCTAATCCTCCACCAGCTCATAAGGGAATCTACCAGGCCCAATCCCCACTCCTGTAACCATACCCTCCTGGACTGGATTCTTACCTCCCACCCCCATCGAATCTCCTTGCTGGTACATTTCCTGACATTTTCAGCTGTCACCTCATTACTTATTGCATATGCAAATTGCAGTTACCCCCTCTTCTCCTACCTACCTACCGTTAGGTTAGATACCTACACTCCCTAAACACCAATGCACTCCTACACAATCTTGCTTCCACTGATTGGTCCCTCATCTACTCCTCTATCAATATAAACACTGATGTCTCTGTCTTCTGCCATATACTAAATAAAGCATGGAATACTCACTCCTCTTCACGATGATGCAGACTCAGACACTTCCACCATCCATGGATATCAGCCGATATTTTCAATCTCTGCACCTCTTGCAACCACGCATGGACATGCTATAAGTCTTCCTTTTCCCACACTGATCTCTCTGCCTACTGCACTCTAAGAAACTCATGTACCAAAGCGAGTAGAGCAGCCAAAGCCCAATATTTCAGGACTACCTTAACAGGAAACCTAAAACACACCTCACAATTTCTGGCAAACCCTCTCTTCCCTTCTAAACTCCCACCTTAAAATCTCCCCCATATTCATGACAAGATGGTTTCAGACCATCTCACCATTGCTTCTATTCTAAACACTTTCTTCACAACCTGTGCCCTTCCTTCCACGTCTGCAAACCCCTTTCTTCTTTGCCCACTCTCCATCTCCAAATGGCTTTCAGTTCTCCCCCATCACAGCCCATAAGGTTCTTCATGTCCTTAAATTGCTGAACCCTGGTAAGTCCAGCCCCAAAGGACTTGACCCTTTCCTCCTTCAAATCTCAGCCCCAGCTATTGCCCATCCCCTGTCCAATCTGCTAAACTTCACTTTCTCTCTTTGCACTGTCCTTCAGGCCTGGAAATCCACAAAAGTGATCCCCTTCACAAAGGTGGTGATCACTCCTCACCAGGTAACTACCGCCCCATCTACCTCCTCCATGTGTTAGCCAAGTTCCAGGACTCCCTAGTCCTAACCAAGCTCACCCACTTCCTCTCCACCAACAACTTCCTCTCCACCTACCAATCTGGTTTTTGGAAAAATCACTCGTCTCCTTCCTTTTACAGGTAAGAGATGCCATTCTTACAGACATGGACCAAGGGCACCTTACCTCTGCCATTTTCATTGACCTAGCCAAGGCCTTTGATTCCATCTTCCATTCACCCCTCTTCACCAAACTTGGACATGCTGGCCTCTCCACTCCAACAGTTGAATGGTTCAGATCCTACCTGTCTGGTTGCTCCTGAAGTGTACTGGCTGAGGATGCTCTCCACCCCTCCCAGTTCTAGCTGGCATACCTCAAGGCTTTATTCTAGGTCCCATCCTTTTCTCTATCTTCCTTAACAATCTCCCTTCTGTCTGTTCCTCCTCCCAAATTCACCTTTACACAGATGACACCATTCTCTACTCTTCAGGCCCCTCTGCCTCCATGGTGATTATGCAGCTGCAAAATGACTTCTTCCTTGTCTACAGTGGTTCCAAGCCAACAAATTTAAAGTAAACACGCCAATAAAACAGTATCCATGACTTTTGAAACCACCCAAAAACTCTCCAGAATTTCCCCACCCGCCTCCTTCTCTACCCTCAATGGCAGCACCCTGGACACAGTTTCTGTCTGCAAGTACCTAGGCATCTGGTTGGGCAGCTGCCTAGACTTTACGACCCACATCGACTACATTCATTCAAAGCTTGGTGCTCTTTACAGAAACAAAGATGCCCTCTCACCCCAGTCTGCTGTATACTACTCACAGAAACCATCTTACCAGTCTTCACCTATGATGATGTCATATATGGGTTCACCTCCTCCACCACCATCTCCAGGCTGGACTCTCTATTCAATACCTTTTGCCATATTGCCATAAATTCTTCCCCTTGAACTCACTACTGCACCCTTTACTCCTCCCTCTCTCTCTCTCTCTCCCCCCATCCTCCCGCCATCAGCACCACACCTCCACTATCACAGCCAAATACTGGTTTGGCTCACTTACCCCTTGCCTCACCTCCATCTTTTCCCCCACCCCCACCAATCCTACCACCTGCTCCAGGGACCCTCGCACCTTTGCCCTTTCCCATCCATACTCAAACTTTGGCCAGGCTGCTTTCTCCTACTATTTATCTCACAATTGGAACTCCCTTTCATCATTGCTCTACTTGCTTCCCTCACTAAACCTCTTTAAACGTGCCCTCAACCTCCCTCCTGTTCTTGCTATCAGCCAGGCTAAGTCCCCTGCAACCTGTCATACTGCTTCAGACTTGTTAGCTCATATTGTCATAGGCCTTGCTATGTGATTATTCTGTATGTTCTGCATTATTACCATTTAAGTTCACTTTGCATACCTAAATGTGTTTACTCCTACTCTCTGTATTATGGTCCACATATTCAAAAGAGATGTGGGGCATCTCACTAGATGCACCCATGTATTGCCAGACTTGTGAGGGCCATTGGGGCATGGCAATATTCAGAAGCCCCCACAAACCCTGCAAACCCAACTGTGCCACTTTGCAGAATATTGTGAAGTGGGCATGCAACTGAGGGTTCCCTCATGCATATTCTCCACAACGCAATATTCAAAAGTCCCCTACTGAAGACATGGCCATCTGCACTGGTGCAAAGGTAAGTACCCAAAACTCTACTCTAACTATGCATAGGGCAGGGTGGTGCCCCACACACAGTCCAGGACCAGTCACATGATTCCCCCTCCCCATCCCCAATCCCCACTGAAATAACATAATGATACCCCAATCCCTTCATTTCCATAGTTAGTGTCCCCCCCTCCCTGTCCCCGATCCCTGGTGAAATAACACAATGATGCCCTGATCCCTTCATATCCATAGTATTGTGTCCCCCTTCCCCAATCCCCGGTGAAAGTACATAATGCTATACTGTACATTCTCATTGACTGTTCAGTCAGCTGCTGGTCATGGCGGTGTGAGGAGGGCTTTGCCAGTCGCTGGTTCAGGTTGGGTGGGGAGGAGTGGGATGGTGGGCCACATCCTACTGGAGTGGGGAAGGGGGGTCCACTTGACCACCGGGGATACCGGGAATATCAGTTTATATTCATTGGGAGATCGGTGAGGGGGGCTCCACTAGACCACCAGGGTCAAAGGGGTTGGACATATTTATTATTATGGAGTTCAGGGCCGGGGAGGGGAGATACTGCAGTATGGAAAAGAAGAGATCAGGGCAGCATTTTGTTGTTTCATCAGGGATCAGGTCCGGGGAGGGGTGGGACCACTATAGTATAGAAACGGGGATCTTGTTCTGTTATTTGTATCAAGGATCAGGGCTGTGGAGGGGGGGGGCACTACTCTATAGAAATGGGAGATCAGGCAGCCATTTTTATTTACAGTCATTGGGGCTGGGGAGGGCTGTCCCAGTGCATTCAGCCCGACTCAACCATGCTAATGAGCCCGTAATGGACATGTATGAGGCCCCTTTATGCCATGTATGCCTAATTAGCTCATTTGCAGATTTTGGCTGAATATCACCCTTGGGGGACATGGAACATCCAGGTATGCACCATGAATTCCTCAATTGGCATTCTTCATCCCATATCCTGGATGCACTGCGTCAAACATGGTGGCTGCCTGCTGTGCACCACGCATCCACGGTCCAATATTCCAATAGACTGTGTGATCTGTTCTGATCATGCATTCTGTTTGAATATTGCATCAGAACTGGCCAGCCCAATTTTTTTGTGTAGTGATCAATTTGTGCGCGTATCCGGCCAGCTCTGGATATGTCCCCCTATTCGTATAACTTGTATATTGAACTTGTAGGTATTGTTTTTACCCAGGCTACTATAACCAGGGCCCCTGGTGTTCTGTGCCAGAATTTTCTGATTTCTGCAGCATGATTTATTCATTTCTCTGGCAGAATGCAGCCCTGTAATTGGCCAAATATGATGTAATGTCATCGATGACATCATATGCTGAGCATAGAGGAGGGGCTTCAGGATAAATGAGGTGGGAAAGTAAGCCTGACACTATGGAAAAACAGTATATTTATTTGAAAATTCACCAAAAACAATGAATTCTGAGGCACTATATATATTTTGTGGCATGATGCAAATTCTGCGGCAAATTCCACAACCGCAGAACCGCAGAATTCCAGGGGCCTTGACTATAACCAAACTGTTTAATTTATACTTTGCCCCCCTTGTCCCACTCCCCTGGGTCACACCTGGAAATGAGCCTAGGCTCAGTGTGCTTCTCCCCGGTCACCAAACTTTAAATAAATAAATAAATAAATACGCCTTTCTCATCTCTGCTTTGAGCTTCTCACTGATTTGGCCTATGCCACCAACTCCTGCAGCTTGTTCCATTTGTCCACCACTCTTTCTGTGAAAAAATGCTTGTGGATATCCCTCTTGAAATTCCCTTCTGCAAGTAGAGTTGAGTTTCTCTTGTTCCTGTATTTGAGCTCAGTAAGAAAAGCACCTTGGTGTCCAGTTTATTTATTCCATAAGGCATTTGTATCTTTTGTTTATGTCTCCCCTTTACCTCCTTTTTTTAAGAGTGTGCATGTTCAAGTCTTGCAGTATCTCCTCATATGCCTTGCCCCTAGTCCATGAACAATTTTCGTTGCCCTGCTGTGTTACACCGCCAGTTTGTATTTTCACAGAATTCCAGATGCGGTTGCACCAGTGACCTTGTACAATGGGAGGATCACCTCCTGGCTTCTACTGCTTATCCCCCATCAGTGTATTCCAGCAACCTATTAGCCTTGACCACAGCTCTGCTACAATGTGCTGTTGTTTTTAGGATGTCCGACATCACGACCGCTAGCATACCTCTCAACCTCCTGCCTCATAAATCAGGGACTAGGCATAAAAAAATCAGGGACAAAGGACCAAAATCAGGGACACATCTTTAGAATTACAGATATCCACCCAGACAGCTAGTAGAATATGGGGCATAGCGCAAAATGCATTTTCTAAAGAAGAACACATCTGTAACTTTAATGTTTGACATTATTTTGTGCTTACAATCCCCACTGCATAGCCACGGAAACACAAATTTTAGGAGGGACAGAGTAAAATTCTGAGTCTGAAAATCAGGGACAGTTGAGAGGTATGACTGCTAAATCCTTTTTCTCTATTGATGCTTTCCTGCACCTGCACCCCCATATCATACTGCACTCTAAGGTTCCTTTTCTGAATGTGCATCACCTTACTTCTTTCACTATTAAAGCCCAGCTGCCAGATCTTTGATCAGCTATCCAACCTGCCCATATCCTCCCTTAGTTTCTTTAACCCTTCCTCTATGTCTGCCCTTGCACAGGTCTTTATCTCATTTGTGAAGGGACATATTTTGGCCTTAAGCCCTTCTCCTATGTTGCAAGTAAACACATTGACATGAATTGGGCCCATCACTGACTTGTGAGTTACTCCGGTTGTTATTTTCCTTACGTCTGAAAGCTTCTGTGCTCAGTCTCCAGCACTGCTGACTGGCTGCTGCAGGTCATGTAGCTTGTCAGCTACTTGGACATTTATATAACAACATATATGACTCATTCTGATTTACTAATTTTGTTGCTGATTACTGATGCATATTTCATCTTCAGCCTTGTATTCGGCCAAACATTTAAATAGTCACTCATCACCACTATTAGAGCCTCTTTTCCTTCATTTCCAAATATGCAGACAGACACCAGGAGCAAATATAGTCACATAGAACTAACAGAAACCCCTACTGGTTATAAACAGATTGTTCTTCCTCTGGTGGCTAACACAGATTGCAATTACAAAAAATATCCTCCCCCTTTATCTTAATTAAAATACCAAAGCCACATACTGAAATGTGTCGAGTAGTACCATACAAAGGATAGTACAGCCAAAAGCCTCCTGCCATTGCAGAGTCACATTCATATACACACACAGATATATATATATATATATATATATACACACACACACACATACTGTACACAGTGCCCTTGGCTGGTTCATACTGTAGGTACAAATATAGGACAGTGATAGCACTGGGAAAAGCGCAGGAGTGCAGCACATTATAGTCCCCTGCTTGCAAGAGACGCCAAGAAGTAAAGAGGGCTAACACATCCCAAATGGGTTATTGCCTTTGCTCCTGGCTGCCACCATATTGAAATGCCAATAAGCTAATGTCCACATAAGGCCTGTGAGGTTCTAAGAGGCCATTTGCATTTCATTATGTGGTCTTTAGAAGCTCTGTGCAATGCCTGGAGGCGTTGCACAGAGAGGCATTTGGTGCCCCTCCCCCAAACCCAATTCTTGCCATAGTGAATTTAAAGGATAATTCCTGGTAGTCCAGTGGTACCCCTCACTCTCTATCCCTGTCTGAATGTTACAATGATTCCCTGGTGTTCTGTGGTCCCTTTTCCTTCCCACTAGCCTCCAACCCCCTCCCATGCCACCCCTAGGCAGTAGCAGCATTTATCCCACTACGCACCTCCCTGTCTGGCTACCTTTCACAAGTCTTGTATAGAAATACAAAGCTGTACATTAAAACAGGAGTTGCAGTCTGAAATAAACTAAGTCAGTGAAAGCGCTACTGTATGTCTGTGCAGAATTACTTTATTTTCTTCACATTTTTTTCTTCACCTCTAACTTGCTAAAATAATAGCTTTTCTTACCAAACTTTGATGAAAGCCTTCAGACAATTCCCCCTCATGACCATTTTACTGATGGTTCATAACTCCCACCCAAAATGGGTGTGTGGCACCTTGCCCACTGAACATCCATTGTGGCTGGAAGTTACAAATCACCAGTATAGTGAACATGAGAGGGGTAGTGGTCTGAAAGCTTTTACCAAAGTGTGGTTTGTAATTTTTTTTTGGTCAAGTTAGGGGTCAAACTAAAAAGGTGATAAAAATCAACTAAATCTGTGCACATGGGCTATAGCACTTTCACCAGATTACTGTAGTTTATTTTCAAAGTGCAAATCCTGTACCAGTGTATAGCTTTGTACAGTAATACAGGACTTGTAAGGGCAGATGCCAGCTGGCCAGGGAGGTGAGTGGAGGGCAAGTGCTGGCCACCATTGGGAGGAGTGGGCATAGGGGTCAGAGGTTACTGGGAGGGGCAGAAAGGGATTGGGTAAGGGAGGGGATATCATTGGACTACTAGGGACTACAAATAGAGACTGCAAAGTGTGAGCCCAGTAAACTACCAGTGATTATCCTTTACATTCACCATGGCTGGCATGGGGTTTAAGTGTGAGCAGGGGATAGTATTGTTTTTATTTTACCCAGGTACCAGTTTTGTGTATGTGTGAGGGGATGCACACCACTGTACCTCTTGTTAAAAATAAGGTTTTGGAAGCATTAAATATTACTGCCAAAGCTGCCTTTTAGCACTTACAAAACCCATTCAATATACTGTACAACTGTGCTCTGTATACAAGATGTGTCCCTCAGTTGCATGAGCACAGTGGTGTATTTAGTGTAATCAGGCTACTCACTTAGCACTGTGTGATATGTCACTTTGAATGTAGCATGGCCAAACTAATGCTCTGTCAGCTGTGCCACATCCACTTAGCTTGGTGCAAATCCTGTTAGTGCAGTGCAATAATTTCAATATGGGGCTCAAGTGTGATAATAAATTATATAAATTAAAAAAATCTCTCTCAACAAAACATTTCATTTTCAAAGCTAGGCTGTTGCTCCCATCAATAATATTGACTTTTACTATGCATTTTTGATAACATAATTATTTCTAATTTAATATTTCACTTCTATTCTCTGTTTAAAATAATTTAAACTCTGGATAGGCAGGCAATTTAAAGAGATGGGAATGTCATAGATTCAGAAAAAGAGAGTCCTCACATAACTCCTGATTTTAGAACAACCTTCAGTCTCCATAGTCTGCAATGTACCCCATAATATAGCCAGGTTTGAACCTTGTTACTTCCTTTAATGAACTGAGAAAGAAAATCATGATTAAAGCACTTGAATCAATCATTTAAACATATTTTATGCAAATTGCCAGCACCTGATTACCAAAAATATGTGGACACATGAACAATAACTTCCCCTACAGTCACTTTCCCATTCATAAAGCAGTGTATATTAACCAAGAGATAATGGACTGGATATTCAAAAGGGTTGCGCCATGCGCAATAGAGTTGCACCTGTACAAGTCCAAAATTGCGCCATTCTGTGATATTCAGCAGGAGACTGTCGTGCCCCCAAGTCATGCTGAGCAACAGCGCAATGCTAATGAAGGCATGCTCAACTGAAGGGGGAGGAACCATGCATAAACTGCACAGCCCGATATTCAGCCGGGATGTGCAGAGTTGTGCAGACACAACCTCACCTGCGCCTGCACAACTTTGAGCCAAAAGAAAGTTTGTCGAGGGCCACCCACAGGTGAGCTGCCACATTGCAGGGCACAACACAGCAGCTGCCACCTGTGGGTGGCCTCCACTTGTTCCCCAGCTCTCTGCAGTCTGGACATCGCAGGCATAATAGTAACCCCCCCCTGTAGCCTCCCATCGCAGGCAAAACACACTCCCCACTAGGCCCGACTGGGCAGATCTCTACTCTCCCCGATTGGCCTGATCACCGGCATAGCATAAATGAACCCCCACTGGCCCGATCGTGGCATAACATAAATGACCCCCTCCGACTAGACCGATCGCAGGCAGAACGGAGTTCAAACCCCCCAAAGACCAATATCCTGGTGGTCCAGTGGACGCGAAGCCTGATCGCAGGCACAAGGTCAAACCCTCCCAAAGTCCAATTTCCCTGGTGATCTAGTGGCCCCCACCCCACCCACCCATGGAGCCCCACCACCCTGCTCCCCCCACCTGCCGCCCTGCTCATCCAGAGTTACAAGAATTGTAATAATTCCACCCTATCATTGAGGCCAGGGGAACAGCTCCTTAAAGTTTAAAGATCCAAAATTGTTTCATGTGTGCAACAAGTAGACCAACATCACCCCCACCCATGGTCCCACCCTCACATTTTCTATATCCCCAAAGCTCCAAATATGCTGATTCAAGTCAGTCACAGAATGGGAGTATAAAGTTGTAACATAATCCAGATTATAATTTTAGATAGTTCTAATGTGTTCTCCCTCCTACTCCTTCAGTTTTCTCTTAGTTGTCCCAACATAGTAAGCCCCACATGTACAGTTAGCAAGATGTATAACATACATGGAGTCACAATTAATCCATTGATCTACAAGAGAGCACCATCAGTTGGATTAACAAAAGACCTGGTATTATCGATACACTGATGCAATACTTGCACCACTGACATTTGTGTCACCCATCTGGCAAAGCTGGCAACCAGGTGGAGATCATTTGGGAGGGGTTGGTAACTGTGGTCACACAATCTCAGATACTAGGAGGGTGATATTAACCATACAAGTAAACGGTGTCACATATTGCCTCAATTTCTCTTCTGTTTGCAAAATAAACCAGTTCTTCCTAATAATTCCCTGGATTTTAGCAGCCTCTATACTAAAGGTGGTGAGAAAATTAAGCCTGTTAGGCTTCACTTCCCTAGATGGTGTGGTTGTAAGGAGGGTATCTCTATTAGTCTTTGCAGCCTTTAAGCTTGCCCTTTGGATGTAATTTTACTTATAACCCCTTTCTAACAAATCTATCAGCTAGGTCATTCGCATGAGTTTCAAATGGATGGTCAGTTCTACTATTTCAGCATACATGAATGAACTGACCAGTGTGAACTGCCATAATGATATGATGTGGGTGGCATGACTAGCTAACAGTATTGTATTTCACTCAGTGAACTTATGATAAAGGGTAGTGTCCACCCCATTATTCATGTATTTAATTACACAAATATCCAAAAAGGATATATAAAATGTACTTGCAGAGACAGAAGAATGAAGCTGCAGATTGGTGTATTCTAAATAGCCTACAAACAATTCTTGTTCATCCATTTTTCCTTGCCATATCATAAGGCAATCATCAATATATCTACACCATATAGCAGGATTTTGGAGTAATAAAAAACATTTTTTCTTTCTTTCTGCTTTTTTTTCTTGCTTTCTGCTTTTATTATCTTTTGTCAATAACTTGGCCATTTAGGGTCTATCTAACCAAAAATTCTAACAGTGGGCATATCACCAGCTCACCTCATGGACACATAGGTGTCATTTTGTTAATGTAACCCAAAATGTGTTTTTGGGATGAACCTACAGTATTTTCATTTTTCAAATCTCACCCAAAACATTATTTTGAACTTGTTCTACAGAACAACATTTCGAGCAGGATTTGAAAAACAACAGCTCTCAAGTTGATGAGGTGTTGAGAAAAGAGACCATGTTAAAAACTGTGAGTTAGAATTTCAAAAATACATAAATTTAGGGCTCACAAAGTTAAGGCGCATCTTCTTCAGGCCCTGTGTGTCTTATTTCATTCAGGGACCAATGGTCCCTTTACAAATCAGGTTTGGAATTACCTCCTGATTTTTGCAGGACTCAAATGGTCCTGCATGTCTTGCTTTGAGCAGGGTCTTGAGACTTACCTCCTGACTTGAGCAAGGCCTGAAGCAAGTGAGGATATTCCTATTGACTGGCACAAAGCCCAAAGCGCTCTGCATGTCCCGTTTCACTGTGGATTCAAAGTGCCCTGCGCAAAGCAAGTTATGTCATACCTCCTGATTAGCACAGGCTCTGCTTTGCCCAGGACCCAGATGGCCTGTGCAATGCAGCTTAGGGCATACCTCCCAAAGGGCCATACACACAGCAACTTAGGACTTATCTCCATTTTTGTGGATTTGTGTCAAGTTGCCTTGTGTAGGACCCTGCAGGATGCATCCACCAAGGTACCATGGCTATCTAAAAAACATTGGAAATTTATGGTGGAAAACTATGTTAAAATATAAGTTAGGATTTCTGAAACAATAAATGTAGAGAACTCTGATGTAAAGAATTTTTTTGCACCCAGTTCCCCCACCATACCCCCATCTACCACCATGTAAACTCCACCAAATTGAATGCCAAGACACAGTTTAGGTCCCAGTTGTGAAGAGCCTTGTGCAATACTGGTTAAGACTTGGATACTGTTTTGTACAGGGCCCAATGGGCCCTTCATGAAACATGTAAGCATCCAAGCCCTGTTTAGCAAATGCCTCAATGGCCCCTGCATGTCCTGCTTTCCAAACATGCATGAAGCAAGTTATAACACAGGTTCTAACATACTAACATGTTAACATACTAAGATGCTAGCAGAGAAGGCCCAAAGGTCCATTGAGTCTGCTCAAGAATCAGCACGTGGTAGATGCATCATTTACTGCCCTCCCCACCAACCCCCACTGGGGATGCATCTCCAGGTTTGGCACTACTCAGTTTATTCTTCCCCCTATACCTGTCCCAGCCTCTTTTGAAACCCTCCACAGTATTCAATTAAACTAGTTCCACATGCAGTGCATTCCAAGGCTCCACCACCCTCTCTGTGAAGTAGCACCTCTTAGTTTCTGCCCTAAGCCTCCCACCTACCAGCCTCAAGTAATGCCCCCTGGTGACCCCTGCCTCCCTCAGCTGGAAATTCTTATCAGGGTATGTCCTATTTACCCCCCTTTAAATATTTAAAGACCTCAATCATATCCCCTCTGTCCCTCCTCTTCTCCAGGGAGTACAAGTTGAGCTCCTTGAGTCTCTCCTCATAGGTCTTTTCTCCCAGCCCCTGTATTATCCTGGTCGCCCTCCTCTGGACCCTTTCAAGGAGTGTAATGTCCTTTATCAAGTGTGGGGGCCAAAACTGCACACAGTATTCAAGATGTGGTCTAACCAGGCAGTTATACAGAGGGAGAATCACCTTCCACTTCCTAGAAGTTATTCCTCTTGCAATGCATCCCAGCATTTTATTTGCTTTGGCAGCAGCCCTCCTGCACTGTTCAGAATTATTCATTTTGACATCCACCACCACCCCAAGGTCCTTCTCCCCATTCAAAACCTGCAGTTTCTCCCCTCCCAGAAAGTATTGTTGAGATGCTTTCCTAAGCCCCAAGTGGAGAATCCTACATTTCTTAGCATTAAACTTCAGCCTGCAGGTGCGAGACCACCCCTCAAGAGTCTCCAAGTCCTTCTGAAGGCTCTTCTGTCCTCCACCCCATCCACCACCACCCCCAGCTTTGAGTCATCGGAAAAGAGGCTCATCTCACTCCTGATACCACTTCTGATGTCTGAGATGTAAGTATTAAACAGGAGTGGACCCAGCACTAACCCTTGTGGTATCCCACTGATGACCCTCCTAGGAGAGGAGACCACTCCCCCACCACCACCCTCTACAACCACCCAGTTAGCCAGTTTCCTATCCACCTAACCAACTTCTCTCCCACCCCCATTTCCCCCAGCTTATCCAGCAGCCCAGAATGTGGTAAAGAATCAAATGCCTTGGTGAAGTCTAGGAAGAGGACATCCACCAGTCTGCCCTAGTTCAGTGCTTTTATCACCCAATCATAGAACTCCATAAGGTTAGTCTGACATGATCAGCCATGAACAAAGCCATTTTGGTGATCATCCAAGTGGCCCCTTGCCTTCAGAAACTCATTCAGTCTCTCCTTCAATATGACCGCCATCATTTTACTCACAATGGACATCAGGCTGATAGGCCTGTAGTTGTCTGACTCCTCACATGGCCCTCCTTTGTGGATGGGCATGACGTGATCTATCCTCTAATCCTGAGGCACCCACCCTGTCTGAAGGGAGGAGTTAAAAAGGTCTACCAGGGGTGCAGCCAGGACATCCACCATTTCCTTTAGCACCTTAGGTTGCAGGCTGTCCAGACCCGGTGCCTTATCTGTTTTCAGGGACCTGAGGGCTTTCCACACCCTACCAATTGGAATTTCACCATCCGTGGCCTCCCCCATCTTCAAATCTGACCCCCCTCCCCTGTGAGCTTCTGTCCCACCATTGTCTCTAGTGTAGGCTGAGGCAAAGTAATCATTTAGTACCTCAGCCTGCTCCCCTGCCTCCTCAGCCCACCCATTCCCTGTACTCAGTCTGATAATCTGTCCCTTCACTTTCCTCCTTTCCCTACTATACCTAAAGAAACTTTTATCATGTTCCCTGATCCCCTGAGCCAACTTCAGTTCTGCCCTCACCTTGGCTGGTCTCACCACCCTAGTTACGTTTTTGGATATGTTATCATACTCCCCCTTGCCCATAACCCCACACGTTTGCTTGTATCATCTGTAAGCAGCCCTCTTCTCCCTCACCACTTTCTGGACCTCCTTGGTCCACCAGCACCATTTTCTGGCTCCCCCAGATTTGCATATAACCTTTGTGCAGGCCCTAGTAGCTTCCAGGAGCCCTCTTTTAATAACATCAGACTTGCTGTCTGTGTCCATGCCTGGTCTGATCCCCTCTAAATGTCCCCTGAGGATCCCCTCCATACCCTTGAAGTTTACACCCCTGAAGTCAATTTCTACTGTTTTAGTGTGATTTTCTTCTCCTCCCAGGTCCTGGGAATACCAGACCATGGCATGGTCATTCCCTGCCAGAGGGTCACTTACCTCTAGGTTCCTGACCAGACCGCAGTCTGATAGGACCACATCCAGGATGTGGCTGTCCCTTGTTGGGTCAGCCACCAGTTGGGACAAGAATGCATCCTGGAAGATGCTCAGCAGGTGCTGCTTCCTGGTCGATGAGGATGACATAGTTCCACAATCAACCCCTGGTAAGTTAAGGTCATCCAGCACCACTGTTCTTCCCTCCCTCAGACCACAATGCTCCTTGAGATTCTCCACCAGGCCTTCCTCCAGGTCATCCACCTGCATGGGTGGCATATAAACAACCCCCAACTTCACCTTCTTACCCCCAAGTGCCTGCAGGGTAACCCATATTGCCTCTACTTACCCCTCGGCCCCCTCCACCCTGCATACATCTATGCCATTCCTAATGATGAGTGTGACCCCACTTCCCCTGCCCACAGTTCTGTCCTTCCTGAAAACAGAGTACCCCTCCAGGTTTAGGTCCCAGTCATGCTGTGGCATGGTCCGCATTTCAGTGACTGCTGTCACATCCACCTCCCCGTTAGTTAGCAATACTTGAAGCTTGGGCATCTTATTGCCTATGCTCCTGGTGTTCGTCAGAACCACCCTCCATCCCCAACCCCTGCCCTCGCCTATCCCCTCAACCTCCAAACCCCCAGATGTCTGCCTGCCCCCACACTCTTTCACACAGCTGGGCACCTCTGTTGGGTACCCCTGCTGACCTTGGGGGGTGGGCATTTGCCTCGAGACCCAGACCCCGTCACAAGTTTAAACCCCACCTAGACTCGATAAATTCGGTCAGTTTTAGCTTTAAAACCTCTTTCCCTCCTAACTTCAGGTGGAGCCTGTCCCTAGCATACAGCCGCTTGTTCTCCCAAATTGCAACCCAGCCCCCACTAATCATACCCACTGGCCACACACCATGATCTGAGCCATTTGTTAACTTCTCTGATTTTCTGTTTGTTTCCCACACTAGCTCAAGGCACTGGTAGGATCTCAGAAAAGGAGACCAAGCACCTCACAGTGTGACACACCTGGGTTACCTCCCGGAACCTTGCCTGGATCTCAGGCACACTGTTCCCCTCTATGTCGTTCATGCCCAGGAACAATAAGATGTCAAATGACCCCCCACAATCCTTCACCAGGGTGTAGACCAGGTGATTTGCCTCATGCACAGTCATGCCAGATATACTATTGACCCTGACAGTGCAGCATTTCCTCTCTCCCCTTCCCACTTAATACCCCTTATCATGGAGTCCCCAGCAGGAGCACCCTGACCTCTTCCTTGTCTGTTGACCATTCCCCTTCCTCTTTCTCTGCCACACCCCCAGCTACCACTTCTTTCCCTCTGGCCCCACCAACCGTTTGCTTTCCCTCAACTGCCTTAGTCCCCTTTTCTGGTTCTGACTCCTACCTGACCTTTCCCTACCCTAAACAGCCTCCTCCACTGCTCCATCTGGGTCTAAACACTTAGCACTCCCCTGCACTTGTGGCCACTCCTGATCCTCAGAGGCCCCTACTACTACCCCATTGCCCTGTTCACAATTCACCCCTGCACTGGGTCCCTGCTGGCCCCTTTCCTACTGGGCACCATGCTCCCTCCTTACCACCACCTCATCCTTCCTTCCATGGTACTCCCTGCTCCCAGTTTCTCCTCTAGTGCTAACTCTGGCTCCTCCAGTAGTCCCAGGGCCATCATCCCCTACCCCCTCCTCCCTTTCCACCTCATTAACCTTCCTTCCACTGCTGACTGCTTCCCCCACGTCCTCTAAGGGCCTCTCCTCCCTGGTGTCTCCCAATGGAGAATACGTGTTTGAGACTGGATTCCCTTTAGTTGGCTGCAGACCAGAGATCCCCTCCTGTGAGGTGAGTCCCCTTACCATGGTCCTATGAGGTCCTGTTGCCTGTGGCCTGGCTGCCTATAGCTCCCACCCTGTGCCCTCCACTGCCCCGAGCCTCCCACAGTCCCCCGGATGCCTTCTCCCCTGTCAGCTCCAAGGGCCAGTCAGCTCTAGCATGAGTTCTGTTGGTCCCCCATCCTTCTACATCCACATTTTCTGACATCTTCCCACTGCCTGTAGCTCCCACCCTCTGCACTCCTCCACCTTGGCCCCTGCACAGTCCCCTGGACCCCTTCTCCCATGTCTGTCCTCATGGCAGGTCAGCTCTAGCATGAGTTCTGTCAGCCCCCCATCCTTCTACACCCACATTTGCTGACACCCTCCCATCCCAAGATTCTTGCCTTCCGGTCCTTGCATTCATTCCCTTCACCCAACTGTCCAAGATGCACCAGAGTCTGCGCAACTCAGCCTCCAAGCCCATTAACCTGGCACATATAGGACAGTGCCCTAGCCTCCACAGGGCACTCATGGCCATTGCAGCTCCACAGCCACTGCAACCCACCAACCTGTTCTCCCCCCATCCTGTAACCGGAAGACCACCACCCTCATCCGATCATGACCTTGTGCAGCCCAGCCGCCTCTGCCAGGCAACCCATAATGCACCTCCCCTACCCGATACCAATTTCCCTCTGCTCTACTCCAACTTCTTCCAGCCGTCATGCCCTTGCCTCCACTGGGGTACCGCTTACTACACATCCCAAGCTGCACTAATATGATTTTAAAGCAACCAAAATCAGCCAAGGAGTGGAAGTATGCTTCTTGACTGCCTACACAGATGCCCCCCTCTGGAGTTCAAAGTGTCACCCAGCTCCAAACAGGACACGTGTTCAGACCATATTGATCCCAACCCTGTGAATTTCAAATCCCCCTCTCTGCAACAATAGAAGGCAAACACAGTGACTATAGCCTTAGCAGCAATAAGCCCCCATCCCTGCAATACAGAAAATCAAACAATATGACAATTAGTCTGGGCAGTTCAGACAAATTAGTAGCAAAGAAAAAAGGAAAGAGAGCCACATTTGACAAACCCAGGCAACTTGCAGCAGGTAATTTAAAGTTAAGAGTTGGAAGATTAAAAGTTTAAAGATTCAAAAAGTTTTGTCAGGAGTGCCACCCTTTTGTGACTAGTGTAGTACAATCCTCTCAAGCCACAAGTGATTGCCCCTTTGCATGAAGTGCAGTACACATCCCTTGGGCCAATCAACAATGCCTCCACTCTGTAAGCTCCTCATTCATCCCGCATTTAATAGTGGTCAGGGTTGGGGAGGGCAGGTGGGCAAAACAACTTCCTGATGCTGTGCCAGCCCAAATTGGCTGGCACACTCTCCTCAGCTGCTGATGAGTTCCAGGCTAAGTTTCCTCCCGCCACCGATGTGGTTAAGCTGCTCCCTCTCTGATTTAGCCCCAAAACAAGGTCTCCTCCTGCCGCTGATGTGGCTGTGCTACTCCCTCTGAGGCCCGCCGATTGTGAGCCCCTTCCAATTCCCAGTGGCCACCAATGCAACCACCCGTCTGCTCCTCCACCCAGCTAATGCTGCCAATGAGGCAGGAAAACAGCTCCTTTGTGCTGTTGCACGCCCTGGAGTTGCAGCCTGGCTGTTTGGCTTTTAAGGCCTAGCCACCAACTCCAATCTCGCACCACTGGTCCTGACTGGCCAAAAAAACCTCCTGCTGCTATGCCAGCCTTGATTGGCTGGTGACACCCTCCTCAGCCGCCGATGCAGTCCAATCAAAGTCTTCTCCCACCGCCAATGCAGCCATGCTGCTCCCTCTCTGATTTAGCCCCAAAACAAGGTCTCATCCTGTCACTTATGTGGCTGTGCTGCTCCCTCTCAGGCCTGCCAATTGTGAGCCCCTTCTGATTCCCGATGGCCACTAATGTGACCACCCACCTGCTTCTCCACCCAGCTGATGCAGCTGATGTGGCAGGAAAACAGCTCCTTTGCGCTGTTGCAAGCCCTTGTTGATTCTGTTTTGTGCAATGCCTGAAGGGCTTTGTCTGAAGCAATTTAGGACTTAGCTCCTGCATGAAGCAAGTTAGTAGTCAGGACCTGTTTCAGAAAGTGTCCTGTGCACTTTTTATTTTATTTTGGTTACCAGGTAGGGCCCACTAGGCACAGCTGCCTGCTTTCAGGGGCAACCAGAGAGCGCTGCGGTGGTTAGGTGACTTTCTTAGAGTCACACAGTATGCAAGTGGAGGTTTGGGGAATCAAACCCAGGTCTGCTGGATATATCAAGATCATTCACAGCTCATTACTCTAATCTCTAGGCTATACTGCCATCCCCTTCAAGCTTGCTGCTTCAAACAGGGACAGGATGGTCCTGCACAAAGCGAGTTATGATGCACCTCCTACACCATTCCAGGGCCCAAAGCGCCCTGCATAAAACAAGTTAGGAGATATATCCTGCTTAAGCAGAGCCTGATGGGAATTGCATGAAGCAAGATAGGAGTTAGGTCCTTTTTAGCACAAGTCAACATGAAGCAAGTTATGGCTGTACTTTTTCCAAAAACGAAGGATAAAAACTTGCTTTTGTGCAAGCCCTTTTGGGATTAGAATCTGGATTATACTTTGGCATTCATCCTTTGGCTGTGATGTTAAACCAATGTCCCGTCTGCCTGTTTCTATTGCTTTTCTGGTGGAAGTAGAAGAACCCAAGGAACTTTTTCCAAGCATAAGGGGAATTTTCATCAAATAGAACTCAACAAGTCATACAGTGAAATCAATCCATTTTAAATAAAGAAACAACATCTTCAAAAAAAATCACAATTTTTATCTTTTTCAAAAGAAACTAAAAAAAAATAAAAACAAATACAATACACAAAGAAGACACTATCCAAGTGCTTATATCCATGTTATCTTGTTTCAAAGAATTTTTACTGTTTTCCTAGTATGAAACAAGAAATCTCTTATTTTATTTGTTGTAGTGTATTTTCTATCATAACAGAAATTGAAAGGTGTGAAGATTGCAGATGATGTAATAGACATTGATGGATTACCTATGCCAATGCGACAACATTGTTGTCGACATGCAGCATAGAGACATCCCTGATGTTGACAGGTGAAATTTCACCTGTCAGACACCGGTCTGGTTTCTATCGGGGGGCTGCCCCCATGCACCCCACCTTCTTAAGGATTGTTAACTCCAGTCAGAGTTAACATGGGGGCGGAAGTCAGTGAAAGGGCAAAATTTCACCAGCAGATCCCCCACAGCGACATTTTCGAATCTTGTCAAAAATGTCACTGTGCGGGATTTTGCTGATGGGGTTCCTCCCTTCCATTGGAATACTGACATGGATATCTCAATTGCCATAAGAAAAATGTAATACATGCAAAAATTACATTTAAGATACTCGGATGGTATTGTTTTAAAAAAACATTGTAGTCCTCCTGTATTAAAGAGTCATAAGTAAGTCTTTCCAGAAAAGGCCATTTCCACCTTGCAGCTAAAAAGCTCCAAAAATGAACTGTTAAGTTACACTGTAGAAAAAACATTCCTATGTTTCCTTCATGTTTACACATTCTGGTCTTGAGCAGAGATGTTCAAATATAGACTTATGTTTTCAAGTTTCCTCAGAGTCCCAACCTGCCATGGCAACATAACCACAATACACCCCATGTTTTCTAGGGGATACAGGGATACTTTAGCATGGATAAGACCAACTTTGTTTTTATGGTAGGCAAAAAAGAAAAACTATTTATTTTACATGAATGCTGTCCCTAACATAAGAGTATAATTGTTTTCTAGTAAAAGCAATAATTATTTGTTTGGAAAGCCTTCTTGATTTCAATATTTCTTAAAGTAGGGATAGCATATTTGGGAACAACTAAGGAATTAATCAATCATGGGGGGAGGGGGTTCCTTGTCACATTTTCTTATTCAGGAGGATGCTAATAAAAAATGTGTCCAACTATGCCAGTGTGGTATTACCTTGTTAAAACCTGTTTTTATAGTGGAGAGGATAAAAACTGTATAAAAGAAAACAATAGGTTCTATCATATTCAGTCCACCTGCTTTTTGTGGTGAATAGGTAACCTCCCTTTTGACAGGACTGAGACTACTACCCCACACCATTTGAAAAATTACATCATATATCCAGGTTTCCAATTTAAATGGTGGGATGTAAACAAAACTTCAATTTGTAAAAATGAGCAACAAGAAATTTTTTACTATTAGAACCAATTTTTTTCTTTGAAAATGTCCAAGATTTCCATTGTTGAACTTTCTTTTTGTAGAGTTCTATTTTATGTTCCCAGTTAAATCAGGGTAACTCCTTGACCAAACCAAACACCAAGGATCTGAACTGGGGAAGAGGAAATCTTAACATTTGTTATTGTCTGAGGGACCGAACCTGTAGAACCTAAACTCAGTACAGTGCTTTTTATCAATAGCAATTTGGGCCCCAGATATTGCCTCTTCTCCTTAAGTGGCATCCTGTACTAAAAGACTAATATCATCTACGTAGGCAGCTATTTTGTAGGGCACAGTTCCATTATCTGGTGAGATGCCTATAATATTTGTTGACCAATTTATCTGCCTTACAAAGGGGTCCAGTGCAAAGGTATATAGTAGGGGGCTTAATGGACACCACTGCCGTACTCCAACTTTCATAGATGAGGCTGTTCTGAATTGACCATTAATATAGGGCACAAGTAATGCTTCTTTATATAAACATTTAATCCAGGTCATCATTTTTTTCTGGGACACCATACACTTTTAATACTGTGAAAAGAAAATTATGAGTTACCTTATCCAAACCTTTGGCCTGGTCTAACAAGAGTACATACCCAGTAACTTTACCTTGCCTACTATACTCAAAAATATCTCTTAACAATGCTAACTTATTCAAAATGTTCCTGTTGGGAATTGAGCAGGGGTGTGATTGATCAATTAAAGCTTGGACTATTTTTGGTAATCTGAAACAAGATAATTTAGATAGGAATTTATAATCTGCGTTGAGAAGGCTAATTGGTCTCCACTTCTTAATATTATTTATGTCCCTTTTTTTAAACAAAAAAAATCAAAATTGCTTTTCCAAATTCAGGGAAAGCATGACTGGATGCTAATATATAGTTACACAAAATTTCAAGATGGTCTGAAATTTCCTGAGCAAAAGCTTTATAAAATTCATTAGAAATATCAATCAAGCCTGGTGAGGTACCATTTTTATGTTTGCTTGCACACATGTGCAAGAAACATAGTGCCACCATACGAGTTTTCATAGGTGTGCCTCCCCCACTTCCAATACCCTGCTCCTTTTTGCAGGCATGGCTGCACTGCACCAATGAATGTCCGAGCTGTCTATAACAGCCATTCAGATGCAGTGGCGTACAGTTCTGAGAAAAACACTGCTACAATCATCGGTGGTAATGTGCAGGCAATTTGCATAATAACATCAGCAGTATGCAAATTGCCTACACATCAGCACTGCATCTGAACTATCATAGATAGTTTGTCCCCCCCCCACGAACACCTAGGTAGCATACTGGGAGCCCACCCCAGCGTGCTCATGCACTCCCCTTCACCCCCACACACTGTATGACTGACAGGGGTGCCCAATCCCCCATTGACTCCACTGCCCCCTCAAAAGCAAACTTCCTGGTGCCATGCTGGTAGCCCACCTCAGGGTGGCAAAAGTCCCACGTCCTGTACACGCTGGGAGCCCACCCCAGCGTGGCCAAAGTCTGTGGCCCATGGGGGTGCCCAATCCCCCATCAGCTCCACTGCCCCCCAACAAACTTGCAGGTGCCACACTGGGAGCCCACCCCAGCATGGCAAAAGTCCCACGTTGTCTTAAAAAAAAAAAACTAGAACAAAAGAAAATGGTCCCTGGTTGACTCTTTTGTCCCCTCAATCCAACCCGTGCCCACCCTCTGTGTACCACACCTCCCCACATCCCCCTCATCCCATACTTACCTCCAGAGGCTGGCATGACAATCTTCGGTGGACAGGGAACATGTCTGCACTCCTCAAAGCTGACCGCGAATTGAAGAAATGCCGGTAAGCTGTATAATGACATTAATGTTTTTTTTTAAATTTTGGTGCATATCTCAGCCATTTTGGGGAATTTTTTCACCACATTTTCAACTTGGGGTTCTTGGGACCCCACCTCATGAACTCAGCCACTGTCATTTTGTTATTCAGTCCTGAAAGGTGATTTTGTGGTCACTGCGTGGAACCACCTTTCAGGACTGAGTAACAAAATGACTGTGTCACAGTTCATGAGGTAGGCCCCCCAAAACTCTATGTTGAAAATTTGGTGAAAAAATTCCCAAAAATGACTGTTTTATGAGCGTGCATTGCGCAGTTTGTACATACACTCAAAACTTCGAGAATTTTTATTATTTTCACTCCAGATTTACAACATTGCCATTTTACCACACCTCCTTATGAGCAGTACAGCTGCCATTTTTCACATCTTGCTCAAAATGTGTTTTCGCGCATGTAGCGCACAATGGAGCAGTCAGTGTGCAAAATCAATGTTTGGGACAGATTAAGAAAATCACAGTGACACTGTTCATGAGCAGAGGTCTTAAAATGGCTACGTTGAGAATTTGGTGACAAATGTCAATAAAATGACTGTGTTACTAGCATGCATTACACAGTTTCAACGCACTCTCGTAAGTTCACGAATTTGTAATATTTTCAGTCCACATTTTCAACATTGGCATTTTTACATGCCTCCTTATGAACAGTACTTCTGTCATTTATCATACCCAGGCCAAAATGTGTTTTTGCACTTCCAGCGCAGAAATGCATGGTTGCTGTGGGAAATCAGTGTTTGAACAGATTAAGAAAATCACAGTGACACTGTTCATGAGCGGAGGTCCCAAAATACCTGTGTTGACAATCTGCTGTAAAAAATCCCTAAACTAATTACATTACGGGTGTGCATTGTGCAGTTTCTATGCACACTCATGACTTCACCAGTTTTTTTATATTTTCACTCCAGATTTTCAACATTGCCATTTTTTACACCTCTCCATGAACAGTACAGCTGTCATTTTTCACATCCTGTTTGAAATGTATTTTTGCACCTGTGGTGCCAAATGGCATAGTTTCTGTGCAAAATCAGCTTTTGGCTAACTAACTGATATTGCCACTGTTCATGAGGTGGGGTCACAAAAAATTCATGCTGAAAATTTGGAGTGAAAATACCAATGAACGCCTGGGGCGTTAGGGTTTCCAACCATAATGCCCCACCCTGTAGAGACTGACAGGCATCAGGGGTGTGGCTTGGGATTGTTGCCTGTAATGATCATGCCATTCCACCCCCACCCACACCCTGCAGCCAGTGACAGACATCGAGGTGTGCCTTGGACTCTTTGGCCCCAAAGTTCACCCCATTGTCCTATACTGCACCCATCTCACCATATTTCCTTATGGAATGGGGTGAGCATAAGGCCCAAAGACCCCAAGTCACACCATGACAGTTGGTGTCTGCAGGGTACGGTGTGGTGAAATGGCATGACCATTATTCCTGACAACCCAAAGGCACACTCCAATGCCTGTCAGTCTCTGCGGGGTGGTGGTGGGGTTGGCTTCAGTTCAATACTTCACTGCCATTCCTATTATGCATCTCTCTAACTCCTACACTACCAATGCCAATGCCAGCAAACAAACATTTGGCATTGACAAATGCTTGTTTAAAGTGGATATGATTTGTAGTATTTCAGCTGCCTTAATAGGAGCCTCTAATTCCTTTTTTATGAATCTGTTATACCTGGGAGTGGTACTTTTAAAAAGTTGGTAAAAGAGCCTTGTAATTCCTTTCCTTGCCCAAAAGAAGCATTCACATAATTCTGTGCAATGTGTAAAATATCAGCATCTGTGGTTTTTTAGTTCCCCACCATCATTTAAGAGACTGTGCATTATAATAGAATCAAGCCTATGCTTACATGTTAAAAAGGGGTCAGAAAAAGGTTGCTTTTGTCTGCCATACTTCATTTCTGCTTCAAAAGAAGCTGCTCTGTCACACTGCATTTTAAATATTTGTGATTTAAGGTGATCAGTCTGGGGCTTGCAGGTTTCTGTTTCTGCTGGTGGAAGGGACATATGTTTATAAACCTGATCTCTATGCTTAACGTATTGTAAATACTCCAAATTAGCTTTTACTCACCCAACCTTTAAAAAAAATAGTTGAAGTTTTCTTTAGTATCACTCCAGCAAGACCAAGGGTTATCATACAGACAAAGAACAGAGCATCTAGTAGCAAGTAATAAGATAATTCCTTGTTTTGTTTCTTCTGAAGTAAGGGGGCAAATATTTAACCTCCATATACTATGATGGGGATGTGCATAAGAGGGAATCAGCACTAAATCCAAAGTACAATCTAAAAGGATGTGCTCTGAAAATTCAGAGGGGTGTAGAGTAAAATTAGTTTGAGTAAAATAATGAAAAGTAAAACAATAGTCTATTCTAGTGGCATAGGTATGCCTGCAATAAGTGTACCTGGTATCTTTACTCAGGCATGTGTAAGCATCTACCAGTTTAGCTGCAGAGGCAATGTTTTGCAAGGTATGTGAGTCACAGTACACCTTTTTTTTTTTGTACTGAATCCCATGTTCTATGTCTATTCCATAGTTCATATCCCCCCCCCCCCATATGATGGGTCTAGAGTAGAGATGCAGCGAAATTAAATTCCGCTGGTGAAGTGAATGTGAAGTGGCCACTTTGCATTATCATAATGCTACGCGAAGTGGCCATTGGAAGGTGCTCACTTTACTTTGTTATTATGACTTCATGTTGTTATTCCACCTTAACATGAAAAAAGGCGGAATGACAACAATATAGGGAGCTCCCCCCCACACATCACATGGCTTACAGTTCTGTAAGTCACATGCTTTAGCCAGGGAGGAAGGAAGTGAGTCATACAAGCAGATACTTTCACTTTCTCCTTTGCAGAGGTAGAGAGAGGAAGCATTTTGTGTAGGAGAGGAGAGGAGAGTTCGTGTTAACAAGTTTCTTTCTTGAGCAAATTTCAAAAACCCAAAAGCTTTTTTAAAAGCTAATTCTTTAGTTCTTTTCGTACTATTTTGTCAATTCTTTTTGGTGACTGATTTCTTTGTTTTATAAGTTTTGTTTTGTGCGTGTGTGTGTGTGTGTGCGTGTGTGTGTGTGACTGTGTGCGCCTGTGTTGTGTCAGAGTGTGTGAAGTCGCTCGTCGCGTTGGAGAAGAAAGGAGTGTTTTTTGTGCAATGAACCAGGGACAGTATGTGGCCCATGGCTGGAGGGGAGTGCGCATGAGTGGAGGTCATAGCCGGGTGGCATTGGACCACTCCAGATTCTTTGGTCCTGCCTCCCCCTGCTCTGGAAGCAGCAGCACCACCAGTGCCACCACCACATCCACCAAGTCCAGCACCACCACCACCAGTAGCAGCTGCAGGATCTCCATCAGCCCCGCCTCCACAGTAGCAGGTGGAGCCCCAGGTGCTTGACCATACTGCCAGCATTGCATCTATCCCTCCTGTGCCTGGTCCCCCCACAGCTCCCCAGTTTGGTAATTTTTCAACTGTGTCAGGAGGGGACAGCAGTCTTGTGGTGTGTCTGCTTTGTGCTGTGCAGGTGCACTGTTGTCCCTAGGGGACACATCTGGGGACAGGGGGCCAGCACACACATATGTTGAAACACCACAAGGTGGAGTGGCAGGCTGCCACTGAACAGGCCAGGCCTCCACCTGCTGGCCCTTCTGTGGCAGTGGCAGAGGGTGCTGCTGCTGTGCATCGCTGAAGCAGGAGGGCCACAGCAGCAGCTGCTCCACCACCACCAGCACCACCCCCACCACCACCACCAGCACCATCCTCACCACCACCAGTACCTGGTGTCTCCCCACCAGTGTACCCCATAATGCCTGCAACTCAGGCAGACATAAAACTTTTGTGGGCTGCAGTGGAAGAAAATAATGAGAGGGTGAGTGCTGTCCAGCAGCAGGTGTAGCAGATAGAGCAACACCAGTTACAGATTGTGTCAATGCTCCATCAGCAGCTGGAAGATCAGGGGATCCCCCATTAGCTTTTTTTTTCAGCATACCTCTCCCCCACCACTGTAGTGTTTTTTTTTAACTTTGGGACATTTCTACCCCATTTATACTCCCCTCCTGTACTCCCCTCAGTGCTCTACTCCTTCAGGCCTTGCTCGAGTCCCCTCCCAGGTCCACTACCACGGTATCTGTCCCTAGAGTGCCCAGTAACTCCTTACCTCCTCCACCTACTCACGGAGCACCTGCACAGTGGAGATCTTCCCATGGGTTCTGGATCTGGATGGCTGTTGGGAGTGGCAGTCATCTAGGCTCACTGGGTCATTTTCTGTTTTTCTGTGGTCCTCCACCCAGTCCTCCCCTGGGATGCCAGCATGAGGACGTACATCCAGAGAGGCAAAGTGCTGATGCATGCCTTCTCCCAAGCATCTGACAGTGTCCCCCATCCCCAACTCCAGTGAACAGAGCCATCAGAGCCCGGGAAAGCCCGTGCTTCCACTGGCTTTCCTCGGGAAGCGGGTGTGCAAGGCACTCTGTGGTAACCCTCCCCAAAGGGAGTAGAGCATCCATTGGGATGCTCAATCCTCCCTTCCCCTCCACTGATCCCCGCCGACCCGAGTCCGTTCCCGAACCTGGGTCGCTGGTGCAGTGCAAGGTGTGGCATCTAGTGCCTTAACCCTCAGTACCACTGGGCCGGCCCACTGTAGTGTTTTGTCTTTTGTTTATGTTTAATAACAGACAGAGGGAAGGCCACAGTATTAGTTTTAAGGGGAAGCAGTCAGCAACAGGAGGTCCCTCCCTCTGCAAGGCTTACCCTCCGGTTAAACCTTTTAAGTATGTTGCAGTGTTTTTTTCACACTGCAACATTCTTTATTATTAATAAAGAAAAGTCAGCAATTTGGAAATATGATGGATGCTATGGGGACTTCATTATGTGTAAAGGTGCAATGCAACACACCATGTGCTTCAATACAAAAGTATTGAAGCTCATGGTGCATCGCTGCCACAACTTTACACATAATGGAGCCCCCATTGTGTCCGCCATACTTTCGGGTTGCTGACTTTTCTTTATTAAAATAAAGTATGTTGAGGCATGAGAAAAACACCATAACATACTTAAAAGGCTTAACTGGAGGGTAAGCTTTGCAAAGGGCAGGAACTCCTGTTGCTGACTGCTTCCCTTTAAATATATACATACACATACAGACATACATGCTCCTTATTGCCCTGTTCTTATAATCCAATGCCTCAGTAATGTTTACTTTCTGTTGTGGAGTGGTTGTGGAAAAACAGGTGTGAGCAGTGCAAGAATGATGTGCTAAATTGCATGTGTGCAGTCAGTGTTGTTTCCTCTGTGTGTGTGTGTGTGTGTGTGTGTGTGTGTGTGTGACATCAGACATTGTCCAGCTTCTTGAAAACATATATATGCTGACTTATTGCAGTGTTTATGATATAAAGAATAGAGATAAGAATATATAACGTATATTTTATTGTCACCATCATCATCAGCTGACTAAGTGATATGATATTTTTTCACAGGTGTCTGGCCAGAGTGCACTTTAGTCACATACTACACACACGACTTTTAGGAGAGCATGTGTTTTTTGTGCTATGATCTCTGCAAAGCCAAGTGTGCACTGTGAGTGACTGAGGTGCACAGTGACCCGATATGTCTGAAAAATTATCATATCACTTACTGTGCTGGTGCTGATGGTACAAATAAAATATGCATCATATATTCTTTCTTATCTTTATTCTTTTCATACTACAAGTCACACCATATATATGTTTGCACGAATCTGGACAATGTCTTCACACACAGGAAAGAACACTGATGGCACACATGCAGTTTAGCACAACATACTTGCACTGCTCAGTCCTGCTTTTTGCGAAACACTTCACAAGTCCTGACACAAAGTAAGCATTACTGAGGCTCCAGAAATATTTCTTTTTTGAAATAGACATTAAAGCAGCAGTGCAACAATCTGGTGAAAATTTTGACCTATACTTTTTTATGCTATTTTACATTGCCACTTTACTTACCTCCTGACTTGTATGATATCATTATTTCCAGTATTTGAGTCTGCTATAGTATTTTTTTTCATGTCTGAAATAATAAAAGGAGCACTACTTTTAATACAGTGCGGACCAGGTCTTCATCAATATTTTCCACTGTTTTTCTCCATCAGTTGTTTATATATTACTTCTGCTGTAAAATTAACAATTATGCAGCAGGCAGTGTTTCATGACCTCACAGAACAATATTTGTTCAAAAACAGCTGCAAATAGTGATGAGAACCTGGTCAGAGCCATATTAAAAGGCATGCTCCTTTAATTTTTTCAGATATGAGAAAAAGTACTAAAGCAGACACAAATTGTGAAAAGAAGGATATCTTACTAAATTTCACTAAAAATACCACCAACAGCTTAATCTGGCTCAAGGTCAGTTGGCATTCATCTGTATCCCCCTCCCCCGGGTCATGCCTGAAAATAGGCAGGATTTGTCTAGTGCACTTACCCGGTCAACAAAAACTAAATAAATAAATAAATACAAATCAGGAGGTAACTAGTGGCTGGCAATCTAAAATAGCATAAAAAAGTATAGGTCAAAATTTTCACCACATTGTTGAACTGCTGCTTTAATTTATAGTTTAATTATGACGTTTGTGCTCACAATCACAACACACAAAATGCAACTGTCTTGTGTCCAGAAAATTTCCAAGTGATGATGAAATGAAACAGGAGTGGTACACCACATGCAAAGTCCCCCAGAATTTATTGCACAGTCACTCATGCATGCAGTGGTCGCACAGAGTCCCCAGAATTGTTCTGCATCCCCAAAATGCATCTGTCTTGTGTCCAGAAAATTCCCAAGTGCTGAGGAAGTGAAATGGGAGTGGTACATCACATACAAAGTTCCCCAGAATTTATTGCGCAGTCACTCATGCATGCAGTGGTCACACAGAGTCACCAGAATTTTTCTGCATCCTCAAAATGCAACTGTCTTGAGTTCAGAGAAGTAACATACTGTGATGATGATGTCATGACCATGATGCACAGTGTCTTGCCAAACCGTGGGAAGAAAGGATAACATGACATGAGTCCATTCAATGTTTCATCAGAAATGATGACCGTGATGGAGAACTGTTGCTGGTCCAAAGTGTGCTGCGATTCCTGTAAATATATGTGATGTGATCACCTCAACTAGATAGAAGAGTGCCCTTTGTGTGTACAATAATAGTAGCCTTGGTGAGTTCATATATATATATATATACTGTATATATATATATACATAAAAAAAATATATATATATATATGTCTTTTCTAGGTGGGTGGTTGACATATATATACATATACTCATTGTATTGTTTTGTATCACAGGTCACATCCTGTTGGTGTGCACACTGCAGTGCTTGATGAGACATTCCGGCGTTGAAATTGGAAATGGAATACTCTCAAGCCAATGAAGGTAAGTATTTTATCTTTTTTTGGGGTGGGAGCATATTTGCAAGTAGGTCTCATTAATGGTTTATTATTTGGTTACTTCATCACAGATGTCATCTGCATCCTTCTCCAGTCTGGTAATGAATGGTCATGGTCATTGATTGAAATGACTTCTGCGTGTTGCATGTCTGCCCCAGCCTGGGGGAGCATGATGTTGAAGAAGTTCTTTGGATAAGGCAACTATGACACAACAAAGCATTTGGAAGTTCCTTAAAAAAAAGAAATGAAGGACCTATTACAACTTGATTGCAGCAGTAAGTCATTATGTTTAAGCTGTGGCTGTTCCACCATGGGTATCTGGATTAACATGGATAGCAAGCTGTCCCACTGCAATCATCAGATCACAATTTAATTTAGTACCAGGCTGTGTAACAAATACACTGTGTCACTGTCCTTGAGTCTCAACTCAAGTTACATTTTAAAACCACATCTTGTAAAGTAACATGACCCGGGTTCAACCTTTTCAACACTGTCATGGCTGCACAGCTGCAAATTTGGAATACAGTGCATGATATCTGGTGCAGAAATATTTTTTGTGATCTACATGTCACCTAGTTTATGATTCATAAGTCAGATTTGTTGCACTCTTATGAAACAAAAAGGAACAGATGAAATAAAATTTATATACTTACCAGTAAAAATGGATATCCCATAGCTTCCTGTAGACAGTACTGTTGCCATTGATACACACCTTCAGAGAAGGAGAGTCATTTGCTGTTAACCTGTAAAAGAAACAAATAAGTTGATGGTATGTGTTTGATCATTGCAGCTCAGAAAAGCAACACAAAACAAAACACATAGCTAAAGGAAGTTGAATAGCATGAAACACATTAGTACACATACTCACGTTATAGTTTTAATAGTAATAAACCTTGTGCCTGTGGCTGATGGATGTGGTCTCCTGTTCGAATCCCTCTGCCTTGGCATGGTCAGTGTAATGGAAAAACATTGTCACAATGGCACTGGTGTGGGTGGTGGTGGTCATAGCTGCAGCACATGATGACATTCCCTCTCACATCTTCCTGCAGCTGGTGGTGGTGGCAGTGACAAACAGCAGTCTTATGGTGGTGGTAGTCCAGGGGGGACACACGATCACATTCCCAATGGTAGCAGTGATGAACAATGGTCTTATGGTGCTGGTAGTCTGAGGCCAGAATATACTGTGCTCTGTGTTACAAATGTGACGTGACATATGGGATTTGAGTCACTGTGCGTGGGACAGTGATTTAACTTCATGAAAAAGAAAACATGTATCATACAAGACATGTGACAGCCTTTTAACCACTTAAGTTAAAACCTGCCAACATTAACCTCATCATCATTCATCATCATCCTCATAAAGAAAGCTGCCCTTGCAGTCTTCTATGTCTGAATTCTGACCACGGGGATATTCTTTCTCCATTGTGTTATCATCTATGTCAGTGGTAGTCCGCTTCATGCTGTCACTGCCACCAGGATGGTCTCTTTCTTCAACATCAGCAAAACCATGAGTATGCTGGGGTATGAATACTAAGTTTGCAGTCTGAGCTGGTATGTGCCTCTCATTCATTTTTATGAATGTCAGCAAACTGACATTTGCAGGAGAGAGGTTTGTATGACAATCCCAAGCTATTGCACCTGCTGAGCTGAATACCCTCTCGACACTCATACTGGAAGGTGGGCATGTCAGGTACTTCAGTGCCTCAGGTGTCAGCTCTGGCCATTCACTGACCTTTCCACTCCAGTATAAAAGGGGATCATCAGTGATTGACAGATGCCTGTTTTCAGACACATACGACTCAACCATTCACTGTGCTGCTTTAAGTCCAGTGGTTCATGCATCATCTCCTTCTCAAGAATCATTTATGTCACAAATCCCCACTTGGGACAAAGCCTCCCAAAGTAGGTTAACGTCAACCGCTGTTGATGACAGACCACCTAGAACTGCAGTCCCCTTCCCCTTACAGGATATGCTTGATACTACTCCTCCAGGTTCACCTTCAGCCTGATTATGCTGCTCAGGTTTCCTGACCTTGGCATGTGACTTCTGTGCCCCATGAACCAAGTGTACCAGTTGCCCACTGACAGTTTTTATCTGTTCAGGCCCACCCTCCAGTACTGAGACAATTCCACGGTTGTATCATGGGTCCAGAATTGTTGCTATTGCAAAATTGTCATTATGCTGAATGCTCAAGATGTGACGATTCTGGTCGAATAGTCAGCATGTGTTTCAGCAACACTCTGCTAGCACTGTCTCCAGCAACATCAAGGCTATGTTGTACATTCACCAATGTCTGCCTGAGCACCCACAGCAGTGGAATTGATTGGCTAATGGAGGCAGACTCGCCACCCTGTGTGGTACATTTAAAAGGCCTCAAGATTGTTATTACAGAGTCCATGAGGTGCCACTGTTCAGTCATCATAGACATGGAGGCCCCAGAACTGCCACAGCTAGTGTGCATGACAAGATATTCTGAGATGGCTTTGTACTGTTCCTACAACCTCTCTGCCATGCATAAAGTGGAGTTCCACTGGGTGACAACTTCCAGCTTCAAGAGGTGCTGCGGGAGGCTGTTTCGGATCTGCAACTGCCAAAGTTGGTCACGGGCCTTTGCAGAGTGTGAAAAGTGAGAACAGATATGGTGTGCAACTGTCAGCATTTTCTTTATATCAGGGTGCTGCAGAAACTCCTGCAACACAAGATTTAAACAGTGTGCCATGCATGGAACCGGAAAAAAGCCACCATTCATGATGCATTTCACCACATTTGACCCATTGTCACTTGCTATGAACTCAGCTCTCAGGGAGAGGGGGTTCAGCCACTTGTCAATTTCAGTCAGTACCAGGTCCAACATGTTCTCACCAGTGTGTGAACAGGTCACATTGCACATAGCAATCATTGCATGCTGTTGAATTCCTGGAAGATTGCTACCATGACAATCCACCTTACTACACAGATTATTCATACTGCCAACAGCACAACCCCCAGCACCTGAGCCCAGTGTGCAGTTATACACAAATATGAACTCCCCGCTGTTTTTCCACTTGTCCACATATCCATACTTAAATGGATGAATGGAGAGGAGGAATGTTGAAGGGCATGTCTTACTGAGTTGGACACAATACGGTACAACTCAGGGACAGCACGTGTCGAAAAGTATGTCCTGGATGGGACTTTCCATTCTGGACAGGCACATGCAGCAAACTGCAGGAACCCAGAATTCTCCACAAAGGAGAAAGGCAAAAGATCAATTGCCAGCATTTCAGCTACAGCAGCATTAAGTTCACATGACACTGTATGATTGGGTGGGTAGTTCAGCTTATGTGCAAAAAACATTTTGTAACATGGGCTGACATAAATGTTTTACACAGGGTGTGATGACAAATGGGTCTCCTCTTTGAATCGCAGGTTGTTGTGGAGTGTGGACGTGTGATGAAGACAGTTGCACAGGTGATGACAAACCCTGAAATGCAGTTATTTTCCCAGATTTACCAACAGGGGTTGATATACCACTTGCACTAGACATACTGCATTGACCACCACCACCACCACCAAAACTGCTACTCTCACCACCACTGGACAAGACTTCAAAATCATTCTGCTCTTCCACCTCATCATGCCTGTAGTAATCCTCTGCTGTTATTTCATCACTACTGCACACATTTAATTTTCTACTTGATGCTACAGTCATGGAAGGGGATAACATGCTCATTATGGTTGATGATGAGGGTGAACGCCATCCCACTGTGGTACAGGTATTAGCTGCCATCTTGTGCTGGATCCACAGTGCCATGTGCCTATTCTTAAGATGTGTATGCTGTCCCCCTGTGCCCAGATGGCTCCCCTTTTTACCTCGACTCACACACACTTGGCAAACCTGGCAGATTGCAGCTAACTCATCATTTGCATCTTCCACAAAAAAATCCCAAAAAAGGGATTTTGATGCTCTAGTTTTAACATGTCCCCCCTGATGCTGCTTATTGGACTCCAGTTTTTTAAGCCATGAAGTGGGGGGGGATGCTACATGATTTTTCAGTCAGGACACACTTGGACTGCAACTGACCACCATGACTACCTGTCATTATTACTGGGTCATCATTATCATCAGCTGAAACTGGTAAATCACAACCTTTTATGGGACGGGGGGGGGGGGATGCAAACAGACCCAGACACAGCCACCTTGATTTTCTTTTTCTCCGGTTCCCAACATGGGTCACTGACATCATCATCATATTCATCAACATCATCCACATCTTCAGCTTGGATGCTGGCATATGGACTGCATGTTGCAACCACAGCAACATCATCATCATCAGCACCACCATCACCTGAAATTTTTTCACCACACTGTGAATCACTGCATGGCAAATGCATGACCTGAACCGCAGTGGAAGAAATGTCACTTTGTGTGCTATCGTTGACATGATGATCACAATCCTCATGTTCAGTTACTGGGATGTTACTAGGGAGTATGACATCATTTACACTGTCACTCACTGCCTCTGCTTCACACTCCACTATATTTTTTGGACACAGTAAACTGGTCAGAAGTGGACTTGAGGCAGCAATACTCATACCACCACCAGCAACTGCGCTAACACCACCAGCTGGGACAACATCATCTCCTCCAACTATGAGTGAAGCTACTGATTGTTCTGTAAAAAACATTGAAGGAGAAATACCTTTCCTCACATCAGCAATACACTTCTGTGACTGCATACTGCTACCACACCCACAGACAATCTTACCGCTGGCAGCAGAGCCATGGCGAGAAACAGCTTTGCTTGCACGTCTCTTTGCTGGCATTTTGGGGGAGCAACAGGAATATTCTAAACAAACTTAGATTTTGGAATGTTCACTCTGGGTGGGAGCCGGGGGGAGGTGACACTGGATATGAAGCCATAAAAACAACTGCAACTTCAACAACAGATATAGACACAAAGAAAACCAAGAAAAGATACCACAATGGCAGTACAAAATCACGCAGCTGCAGTGGATAGCAGGTTCACACTACTGTGCCTGCAATTACACTGTGGCACAATAAAAGGTGTGTTATTTGATATCACGTCATGCACTGCACACACACTCACACACACACACGCACACAATTTGTCTACAAGTAATGCATAGCAAATTTAAAACTTCAGTAATATACAATGGATTTTAAACAACCTCACTGCTGCACCAGGTCCAGACCACAACACACACAATCAGCAAAAAAAATTTCAACAATTACTGAAAATATTACTGTGTGTACATTAACACACTCAGTTATACAAGAAAAATATAACCAAAAAACAAAGAACTCTCTATTTCTCCAACTTAAATCTACCTACACCAGATACACCCCTCCCCAAAGCACACTTCCACTGTCTCTCAGTACACAAACTGAATGTTGTACATTAACATTCAAAATCTACACACAAACAGTAAACGCTCGATGATATGAGCACAGGACGGTTTCCTACAATCGATGATCTAAAGTTTCAGCAAAGGAAAAATACTCAAAAAGGCTTTTTTAAAAGCTTTTAGAAGGTTTGAATCACAGAGAGCTCTCAGAGCAGACTGTCTCCTATAGCTTCCTACACACACTACCCCAAACTAAGGTTGTGCAGAACAATCTAGAACTCATGTGACCTGAAGTCCCATGAATCACTGCAAAATTCACCTTTGGAACTCAAAAAAAAGGCAAAGTTAGGCAAAGTACATTGTTTTCAATGTACTTCACATTAAGATTTGGTGGAGTAGTGGTTTAGGAAGGTGGAGTAAAGTGAAGTCACTGTCTTGAATGGACTTTGTGTTACCCATTATAACATGAAGTACTCCACTTCGGGTTGCAGAGCACTCTGTGAATTCACCTTCACTCCATGAATCACTCCACAGAGCAAATTGAGGCTGCTTCACCTATCTCTAGTTTGGAGATATACAGATATGATCTGATGCTCACATATAAGGTAATTCTGTCAGTCTTTGTTTGGGGGCATAGGTATTTATTAGACTGAGTGTGAGGCCATTTATTGCACAGTTGAGTAATAATGCTCTCCCAGGGAGAATATTCACCAATTTAGTAACAGTCACCTGAGTGCCTTTAAAAAGAATGCCTAGCCCATCAGCTACATCCATACTGACAGTCCAGAAAGAGGACCCCCACGCCCAGCTCCTTTTCACTTGTTCAGTTTCAAACAGAGAAGCTAATCTAGTTTCTTGTAGAAAAATAATGTCATACTGTGGTTGATTAAATAATGACAGCATTAATACTCTTTTTGAATAGCTTTTCAGACTACAAACTTTTAAAGAAGACATACATAGGGACAACAGTTTGGAAAAGTTTTAGGATGGGTTTGTCATGTAGCTTCCTCCTGTGGGGGAAATGTCCTTTTTCTTGCTTTTTTCTTATTTTATTTTGCCACTATCTGCATGTCATCCTCTTCTGCTTCTGAAGGGGGTGCCTGACCTTGAGGAAATATCATACTCTAAGTCAGAGTCCCCCCATTCATTACTGTTTCACAGGACTTGGAAAGCATTCTGCAATGAGATGGAAAAGGGTCACAGGCATTATTTAGTAGCAGCTCTAGTGACTCTTCTAGGTATAGATAATAATTGGGAGTCTACGCAAGCAATAATAGCTGACAGGGTGGATAGTATTGGGCAATACCGGACCACCCAGGGGTGTAATGAGGCCTGACGCTGCAGGTGGAGGACCCTATAGCCCCTGGAAGGTCCAATATTGTCCATACAGACCACCCTGGAGGGTATTATTGCACTTAGAAAATGGGCCACTGTGTTATATATGATTAAAATAAAAAATGTTATGTCTATATGCTCAAACATATTTATTTTGTAATAAAATAGTTCTTCCACCTACATTAGACTTTTTTTTTTGACCTAGGGACTTTTGTACTACAGGAGCCTCCATACATGTGACCAGGTGCTGGCTGTCAATGCAACCCCCCCCAATCTTTTATTTTTTTTACTGATTTCTAAATGCCCCCTCTCCCCCAAGAGTTTGTTTTTCTGTCACCTCACCCCCAATTCTATCTGTGCAGAACTGAGATTAAGTGCAATCCAGCAGCACGGTTCTTCAACGAGGTGTGTGGCAGTAGTGAAAAGCCGCTTTTGTCATCGTGGTCTTGGACTTAAAAGAAAAAAAGAAATGAAATTGCAAACTGCACAGTTACCACACTTTGGGGGAGTGTTCAGTTTACTGGTGGGGCAAGTATGCCACTATGTTCATCTACGGTGCTGACACTTAACACAGAAATCATGGAGATCAAGCAAGCTGACAGAAAAAGGAAAAGCAACTTTAAAAATACTGCAGGGTTATTCTGTATTTACTTGCTTTGCTGTGCATTGTTCAGAGGGGGTATTCAGCAGGCTTACGATTTTTTGGCTGCATGGATCAGGAGAACTGGGTTGGGAGTCGTAGTGGCATGTTTGTGAGCATTCCCTGGAGAAGGGCGCGCTGCTGGCTTGTGCGTTTTACTACATCAGGCAGCTTTTGGGGAAGTGGGGGTTGGAAGTAGGTCTGTCCCATTAAAGTAGAGAGTTACTAGCCTGAAGTTAGGCTGAAGAGCAGAAAATCTATCTGCCAGAATGGCTACAGGACAGCGGGAGTAACGTTTTTTAGAATGGCAGTGATTATGGCTCAACGCAAGATCGGGGTCAGGAAAGTGCTTGCTTTTGAATTGTTTGCGGCTGTGAGGAATGAAGAATCGTATCTCTGTCCCCTGGCTATAAATGGTGTTTTTTTTTTGTTTTTTTTTTTAAATGCAGCCGGCATCAAACTAGGGAGCTTTGGAGGAGGGGGGAGGGACATATGTCTCGCTAAGCGAGACAAAAAAATGGTGGCTATTTCAAATTCAAACGAGGGGGTTTTAGCCAACTGGAAATTAGGGTGGGCACTTGGATAATTCAGTGGGTGAAGGGGCACTGGGACGGGTACGTTTTATTTCCTTGGCATCTATTGAAAGTTAATGTACCCCGCTGGCAAGGGTACTAGCCAATCAGATGCCAGGAAATAAAAAGCCCATTTTCTAACGGTGGAGACGTTACCTCTGATCTGAAATTTTCCAAATGTCCTTCTGTCTGTAGCACTGCATGACCCTCAGGGTTTGTTTGTTTCAGAGGGTGATGTCTTATCTGTGGGAGTAGGAATGGAGTCAGCTGAGATCTCAGCTGGATTTAGGGCTAAAATTGGGGGGGGCAAGGACTTGTCCATTGAAGTGCTAAGAGCTTGGTGACTCTGCCTGTCTTCTTCTAATACTGGGTTTCAGGCTGCCAGACAACTATTAGCCTGAACTTTTCTCACCAGATTGTCTTGATCATAACAACCCTCTCTATTTCTCCCTGCCCATGGACATTGATGGTGGACATGACCTGCCTCATCACATAAATTGCATTTCATAATGTTTCTGTGAACATCTCAAATAGTCACATATTCTAAGGTGTGTTCTAGACACACAACTGTGACAGGCCTTAGGCTGGCCTGCATAAAAGCAGACCCCACCATCTCTTCTCAGAAAAAACTGTTGGGAAGCTGTTAGATTTCTGAGTTGTTCTGAAACTGTTTTAGTTTGAATCTCCACCCCCCCATCCAGATATTTCAGTATCTATGATGGCTATAGGGGGTCCCAGAACTTCACATCATTTTTCAAGCCAGTAGTTAATATCACTAGCATTTACTCCCTCATAACGGAACACTGTGGTCACATTCTTAATCAGAGGTTTGATAAGGGGACAGGCATAGAACTGAATCCATAAAGATGGATTTCAGAGTTATACTTTGTCCAAAATCTGTCCAGGCCTGAATTTGTCTTGAAACTGACATTGAAGGTATCCTGTCCAGATAAGTTAGCAGGGCATAGATGTCAGAGGCTTGGAACTGCATGGATTATTTCAAAAATTTCCTTGCAACATATAGTCTATCAGGGTGTTCTGGCAGTCCACGCTGGTAATTGAGGTGGACTGCATTTTTCCTCAGGGCTGGTACCGAACTGTTTTTGAAGAGATCCGAAAATGTCTGTCCTGTAGAGAAATCATTGTTTGCAACAGCAGTGCATGAAGAGTCTGAGGTAGAAGGAATGCACCCCCCCCATGGCTAAAAAAACTGTACTGGTTGAAGTAGGTCTGGAAGCAGAGCAGAGGTCAAAGACATTTTTCATTTAGAGAGTCTGAGCCATTTATAAAATCAGGGACAACATCAGTAGCTGTAAATTATTCTCCAGTACCCCTTTGAGCAACTGGAGAATGTTTAGAAGGCCCATGATTGGGATGTGCATGCTCCAGAGATGCAGAGGTTATACCAGTATTAAGTAGGTTACTTGTATTAGACACCAAATTAGTTTTTGAGCTACAGTATTTGCAGTAGAATGATTAGGGAGTACATGTTTGTCACCAGTCATTAATGAGCTGTGCAGCCTTTGTGGATCTGAGGTCTGCTGGGCATGTCAGAGAGCAGTAGCTGGTGATCCCACATTCTGGGAAGGCTCCGAGGTAAGGATTCAGTGCCAGGAGTCTCCATTGCTTGAATATCCCTGGTCAATACTTGGGAGTCTGTCTGGGAGTCTGATATTTCCTCCTGAGTGACATTGTCCCATGCTGGGTCAGGAATCCACTTTCCTTTGTCTTCTTATATCCAGCCAGCTACTGGCAATGCCCATGCAGGTGTCCACTCTGCTGGAGATTATTGTGAGGAGTCCAACACAGGTAAGGCAAATACTTCTTTAAGGTGCTTCCTCGCTGACCACAGCTGTCCAACACCACTCAGTTGATTGTCAGAGGGGATCATCTATTAGTCAAAAGCCGCTGGTTGTTTTGGTGCTTTTTTATCCATAGCAAACTGTTCCTCTTCTGGTGCAGCAGCTCTGGGGACATGGTCATGCTGCAGAGAAACTGCTGCAGGGTCACCCTTGTCTACTGCTTTTGTAGCACTCTGCTTTTGGTACTGTTGCTGTTCTTTTGTGGTGATTTCCAAAACCAGCTCTTTGCTGGTAACCTGCATTGTTGTTTGAAAATCCCGATGTTGTGTTTCAGGTGCTGCATTGACATCCATGTGTTCTTCAGAAAATGACAAATCAATATTGTCCTCTTGCAAAACACCAACTGGGGACAAGAACATTTCCCCAGCTAGCAGTACTCCATCCTCCATCTCCACCACTCCGGGGTTCATCATCTTGGACAGTGGACCAACACTGCCCCCTGCAAAAATAGGGGCATTTTTATTAAAACATCTTGTAGTACATATTTATAAACAAAAATCATAAAGCCACATTAAAGATATCGTTTTTACATTCATAACGAAAACAAAAAGATATTACTTCAGTCACATACAAATTACTGCACTGTATATTCTTATAGCTTATAAAAGGAAAAAACTTTTGTTACCCTTTTTCCATCATCTCAGCCAATTTAAAGTTCACCATCTATCTGTAAATATTTTATTTCCAAATGTTGGATAGTCAATCTTTTGGATTTTGGTAAGTTCATTTAATATTAGATGTAATAATTCTTCTTGTGTTGTTTGTTGTTGCTGCAATACTTACTTACACCTATTTTGCCAGGTCCAGAACATAAAACATGCCTGCACAATTCTCATAATGCTATTGTTATATGTGCTCCACATCTGTGGAAAAATGCCCAAATATAATGTTTCAGGAGTCATATTTAAGAGAATATGTATTCCATGTAATAGAGATCTGATCCCAACATATCATTATAAAAGGACACTCCATGAAAAGATGGTTCACTGTCTCAGTCACTGCTGTGCAGAGGGTACAGAGGAGGGCAACAAAGATGATACGAGGGCTAGGGGATTTGACATATGAGGACAGACTTGAGGAGCTCTGCCTGTTTTCATTGGAGGAGAGGAGAGACAGGGGGGACATGATTGAGGTCTTCAAGTACCTCAAGGGAATAAACAGGGTAAACATGGAGGGGATCTTTAGACTAAAGCAGGGAGGTATCACCAGAGTGCATGGTTTGAAGTTGGAAGGTGGAAGGGTGAGGGGGGAAAGAGGAGGAGGTTTTTCACTGAGAGGGTGGTGGACCCTTGGAATGCACTGCCTGGTGAGCTGGTTCAGAGATCCACAGTGGAGGGCTTCAAGAGAGGGTGGGATAGACACAGATGTATCAGATGATGGCCTGTCCCAGGGGGGTGGGGATGGATGATAGGGGTTTCTGGAGCACAAGGGATGGGAGGGTCTCGGCACCCAACTAAGGATCTAAGGTTCAAGCAGACTCAATAGACCGCAAGGCCTAATCTGCTGGCAAATAGTATGTTAGTATGTTAGTTCTTGGATAATATATGTACTTAATTTCTTTATGTGTGTGGTTTCCTTTTACATTTATCTTTTCTTGTACCCCTAGCCAGATTATGTCCCACATTTTGTGTGGGATTCTTGTATCTGTCAACACAGATTCAATCATATTTTGTTCAGTGTTTGTATATGCTGAAAACTGAGGTGGTTAAAAAAGGTGTTTCTGCATTATGTCATTATATAGCTGCTTTCGAGGTACTGTTTTTATTTGAATGGTAGTGATGCCACACTTTTATGGCTGCATGGGTGGAGCTCTGCAGATGTTATGCCATCACCGTAGAAAAACAGGGGGCCAGCTCCAGAACACGACCCTGAGTTCTCCTACAGTGATGCGACAACGTCAGGACAGCACTGCTGCCATAGGCACTGTGCTCCACAATGGAGCTCCCCTCTGCAGCACGGTCACCCCGCCTCCCCACAGTACACTTCTTCACAAGTGCACTTCCGGTATAACTGCACATGCGCGAATGTTGCACATGTGCAGTTTCACCCCTGCTGCCATCTTGTGACTGGCAACCGCTGCTCTGCTGCAGATCACTGCTGCTCTGCTGCTGCTCCACTGGTGCTCCATTGTCGCTGCTGCCACTCCATGACCCACCGCTGCTCTGAGAGCTGTGCTGCAGGTAAGAGCTCACCATAGCTGTATCGGCTCTGACTAGAACGTGTTTTATATTATCAAAGCAGCATGTCCATTCATGATTTCTTTTGTTTTTATGTATAAAATTATTTGTCCCCCATTCTCATGCAGTCCCTATTAATGTAAGTGTTACCCATTTTACCCATTCCTTGTCATCTCTTTGTGGTACTGGTGCCAAGTTTGCATAAAAGGAAATACTATATAAAAAACTACTGAGTTTACCATTTTCAACCCACCTTCTTTTATTTCCAAATACGTAGTTCTTCTTTTTAGAGGGTTCGAATGACTCCCCCATAAACACTGGGGAAAAAAAAACAGCTATACAGTGATGTTTCTAGTTTTTTTTGGCATGGAGAAAATATAATTTAGGAATATAAACATGGGATTAAATAAGTTGTAATTAAATAAATAAATTTTTTCTTATGTGACATGAGTTCCATCTTGCTACTCTTTGCTTTCTTATATTAATCTGTTTTTCCCAATTGTATAATGCCATGTCCCCAGGCCAAAGAATACTCCCAGAATTTTGCATGGCTGTGTGTCTACCTGTATGCCTGCTACTGTCGGGTTATCTTTTCCAGTTTCTCTTCTCCCTATGCAATGACTTGTTTGCATGTTAACTCATGATCCTGTTATTTTTGTAATGGTTTGTATTAGATCCTAGCTATTTTCACAGAATGGTTATTTTTTACTTAAAGTCATAAATTATCCACATATGCCACTGCTTTTATTTCTGATACACTTTTAAAGTGTACCTCTTGTATCCTGGGGGAGTTTTGTATTATTCTTATTAATGAGTCCACTGTTAATATGTACAGTAAGGGGCTCAGAGGTAGAGATGTGTCGAAATTAAATTTTGCTGGTGAAATTCCCACAAAATTATCAATTTTGCCATGCAAAATATTTTGCTAAATTCCACCATTCCGCAAAATATTTAGCTGTTGCAAAGTTGTAGAATTCCGCCCATGAAATTTCACCCAAAAATGGTGAAATTTCACATGCAAGTGATGAATTTCACCATTTCATGGGCAAACATTTGCTCTCCGTAGTTGAAATTTTGCACTCTGTGGGCAAAATGCTGCATTTCACACCCTAGAAAAATTTCAGGAATGCTTGAATTCGCAAAATATTTCACATAACAAAATTTTGCAATTTTATCCATCTCTACCCAGAGGATAGCCTTGTCTGACTCCAATGTTTATATTACATTTGTTCCCAGCCCATCTATTTTCATATG
The DNA here is from genome assembly GCA_016271365.2 of Neoceratodus forsteri. NCBI lineage: Eukaryota > Metazoa > Chordata > Ceratodontiformes > Ceratodontidae > Neoceratodus > Neoceratodus forsteri. Next base: position 1,545,135,359 of record CM057455.1, on the reverse strand, counting down.
GTAAAACATGATCATTTTCGTAGCATAGTTTCACCTACCGAATATATTCTGTAGAGAATCTATATTCCTTCATACATAACCATAGGAAATCATGTGATACCCAGTCAGAAGCCTTGGATTGGTCGAAACTTGTTACAAAATCTTCCATCATCCCTTGTTTTCATTTGTCTATGACCACTCGTATTAACATTATAGCATCTGAAATACTTCTCCCTGGGACTGAACAGAATTGTGTGTGATGTACTGTATTATGTCCTCTAGAGATTTCAATAGCCTTTTACTTAATATTTTTGTAAATATTTTAAAGTCTGTGTTAAGTAGTGTAATTTGTCTGCAGTTTGAAAGATTAGCTGTGTCTCCTTTTCTGTAAATGAATATCAATAAACCTTTATACATATTTCCTGAGATCTGATTTTCTTTAATAACGGTATTATACATTGTTGTTAATTCTTGAAACATATTTTTCCATAGTATTTTATAGAGTTCCAAAGGCAATCCATCTGATTCTGGTGCAGCCCCCTAATTTTAACTGTTTTATTACTTCCTCTATTTCTTGAGGTGTTATTGTGTATATTAATTTCTGATTTTGGCTATCTAGAATCTTGGGTAAATTTGCACCTTGCAAGAGTTTCTTCATATAAGGATTACTAGAAATAGGTTTGCCCTACTGATTCCCTATCTGTTTTTCTATTTTTTCTAGGATCCCTTTATTGTCTGTAATTATTTGCCCTTTATCATTTTTTAGCCCTAAGATCTTTCTTTGTGCAGTTCGGTTTCTACATCCCTTGACAGGTTTTACTTGATGTTGTTTCCCTTGTGTCCCACATTTCTGTTCTAATTCTAAGCTGTTCTGATTGTCATACTGAAAAAGGATCATTTCCATTTTATTGATGCAATCTGTGCAGTGTAATATATGTTTTGTGTAGCTTCCAGTGATAAAAGTTTACAAAATTGTCTTAAATTTAGGCATTTGTGGTATTTCTCTTTTTCCTTTTTGATCAGCAACTGCTTTAAAATTAAGTCTCTAAAACATGTTTTCCTGTCTTCCCACTAATACAGTGGTGTCCCCCAAGATGAAACCCACTTTTGAAGCACTCTGCAGTATGCTGCAGCAGACCTACTGAATAAAAGTGATTTCAATGGCAATTAGCCCATTTTGTCATGCAGGAAACTGTGGCATTCACTTCATCCTGGCAGTGTCACATTTTTCTGTATGACAAAAAGGAATAATTGCCATTGAAATTACAGTGCTTTATTCAATAGGTCTACTGCAGCATTCTGCAGAGTGCTGCAAAATGCTGCAGAATTGGGTTTCATACTGGGGGATGCCACTGTATATTATTAAATTGTATAAGTAGAGTATTGATTTTCTAGATTCTATTACATGTTCTAGCTCTTTAACTATCTGGGGTCATTTAACAAACTTGTATTCAGGTGCCACACTTCACGACCTGCTGATCTATTTGAAATATCTGATATTTTTATACCTGTTATGGAATGGTCTGACAATTCTGTTGGTTTTGTATCTATTTGTGCAATTTGGAGATTTTTGAATAAAAAACAGAAATCTATCTGAGTCGATAGATTTCCTTTAAATAAGGTATGTTTCAGTATAAACAATTTTTCTTTATGTGCATCTTTTAGTCATGCTTGCTTTAACAGGAATTTTAAAAAGGCACCGTCACAGTATTTTTTTGGGTTTTAGGGCTTTTGTCTATCTATAACAGCCCCAAACAGAACTTGTTTAGCAGCATATAAATATGGCAATATCTGTTTCAAAAGTTCAATCCTGAGGGTCTTTATTTGTGGGGCAAAAATATGTATTATCTCATATGCCTGTTCTTGGTAGGTAATGTCTTATATTAATGACCTGCATAGGTTAACATCAGTTAATTTTCTAACCTTAATCTCTGGGATTTTAAAGCATATCCCTAATCTGCTACACTGTTCTTCTCCTGTGGAACAGTGTGATTTTCCCCACAACCATTAATTTTTTGCTTGTTTTTCTTCATCCAGAGTTCATAACCTGGTATCCTGGAAGAGAAAAATATCATATTTGAATTGTTCTAGAATAGTTTTGGTAGTAGTTCTGTTTAATTCTGATTTTATACTGTTAACATTTAAACTTGCTAAAGTTAAATCTTGCAAGTGAGTTTTTTATTTCTTTAAAGAGGTTTGTCATTCAGATCGAGTGTCCCATTTTTTCTTTTTTACTGTGCCATCAGAAGTTCTTGGTTCTTGTGATTCTGAAAAAATATCCTTTTGGGACAAACTTACAGAGTTGTCCATGTCTTCATCATCCATGATGTTGCTCCAGTTTTGCAAAGTGTTGAACCTGTTTTCCAGCAGTATAGGCTCTTCTGTTGATGTTTTTTTTTTGTTTCTTTTTCCTTTCTCTACCACCTGGAACTGTTCCTTCATGGGTGGGGGCTTATTCTGTTTTGCCATATCATAGATTCATAGCAGCTTGACAGCAGAAAAGGACCATACCTGTTCATCTAATCTGCCTCCCCCACACTCTCTGCCTGCTGGCCCCACCCTCCTCCCAATACTCAGCTCCATATGCTTGTCCTATGCCCTCTTGAATTCTTCCATCAATTTAGCCCCCCCACTCTATCTGGAAGTCTGTTCTAGGGCTCCACCTCCCTCTCTGTGAAGAAACACCCTCTCACATTGCCCCTGTGTCTTTTTCCTTGCAGTCTGAGGCTGTGCCCTCTAGTTTTGACCCCCTCATTCCTCTTAAGTAAACCCTCTTCTTCCACTTTACTGGGCCCCTTTACATATTTACAAGTTTCAATCATGTCTCCCCTTTCCCTCCTTGTTTCCAGTGTGTACAGATCCAGCTCCTTACACCTCTGCTAGTATGACTTTCCCTGCATACCCGGCACCATTTTGGTTACCCTTCTCTGAACCCTCTCCAGCACATCTATATCCTTGCGAAAATGTGGCCTCCAGAACTGAACCTCATACTCCAGGTGTGGCTTCACCATGGCTTTGTAAAGGGGTATTATTACCTCACTCTTTCTGCTAGTAAAGTCCCTGCCTATGCATGCCAACATTCCATTGGCCTTTCCCACTGCCCTGCTACATTGGATTCCTACCTTAAGGCTCGAGGAGACTATGATCCCAGAACCCTCTCCTGTTCTGTTATTTTAATTTCCTCCCCACCTAGGGTGTACCCTGCTCTTTTGTTCCTACTCCTCAAGTGCATCACTGCACATTTCTTGGCATTAAATTTCAGCTGCCACATCTTAGACCATTTTGCAAGCATCTTTAAGTCCTCCCTCATGTCCTCCACACCCCTGGGGTGTCCACCCTATTGCATATTTTTGCATCATCAGCAAATAGGCACACCCTCCCCCTCAAACCCTCAACAATATCACTGATCTAGATATTGAAGAGAAGCGGACCCAAAACTGACCCCTGTGGCACTCCACTCTTCACCCTCGCTGTCCTGGAGTGCACTCTGTTTAGCACCACCATCTGAGTGCTTCCTGACAGCCAGGCCTCCACCCAGCTTGTTATTTTCCCACCCAACCTCAGGCTTTCCATCTTGCTCACCAGCCTCCTATGGGGAATGTTGTCAAAGGACTTACTGAAGTCCAGATAGGCCACATCCCCCCCCCAGTCAATTACCTGAGTCACCCAATCAAAGAACTGAATTAGGTTTGTCTGGCAAGACTTTCTCTTCATGGAGCCATGCTGTCTGCTGTCCTGCAAGCCACTCTCTCCCAGGCAATCCACCACCCTATCCTTGATTAATGCCTCCATTACCTTCCTCACCACTGACGTAAGGCTGACAGTTCAGTAGTTCCCTTCACCTGCTTTGTGTAAAGGCACTACGTCTTCCCTCTTCCAGTCCTCCAGCACTTTCTCCATATCCAGGGACAAGCTGAAGAGCCTTGTCAAGGATGCAGCCAACTTCTCCTTCATTTTCTTGCTCATCCTGGGGTGTAAACCATTAGGCCCCTTGCCTTATCCACCCTCAATCTATCTAGCTCTGCCCTAACCCTATAAACAGTGAATGGGCTCTGGTCTACCCATTTTCCCTCCTTCCCATTCAGCTTTAGCACAGGTCCCCTACCATCCTCCTCCTCCTCTGTGAATGCCAAGCTAAAGTACTTATTTAATAACTCTGCTTTTTTCACAGTCCCTTTCCAGGTTTATTTCTCCCACTCCTCTCTGCCTAGTAATCCCCTGCTTTGCCTTTCTCATCTCCCTCACATATCTGAAAAAGGTTTTATCCCCCCTTTGGCCTTTTTGCTATTTTCTCCTCAGTATCTGCTTTTGCCCATCTGATCTTCTTCCCTGCCATACTTCTCTTTTCCCTATACTCTTCCTTATCTTCCTCACTGAGTGTCCTCTTAAATTTTCTGAAAGCCCTCCTCCTTTCCCTGATTGCCCTCTCAATCACCTTTGTAAACCAAAGCAGTCTCCTCCCCCTATTGCTCTTCCTAACCTTTTTGTGCACATTTCAACAGCTTTCAGTGCCCCTCCCTTGATAGCTTGCAATAACACTTCCACTGCCCCTATATTCTCTGTACCCTCCATTGTCTCCCTTAATATCCTTCTCATCTTGTCAAAGTCTGTGAGTCTGAAGTCCATGATTGTAGTACTGGTTTCACTTGTCTCCCTCTCTGCCCTGACCCTGAACATTACCATGCTGTGGTCGCTGTTGCCCAAGGATTCTCCCACCTGCACCTCTCCACACTCTCCCCATTTGTCAGGACCACATCCAGCAGGTTGTTGCCCCTTGCCAGCTCCCTGACTAGCTGTTGAAGGAATACCCTATGAAGTGCAACTAGTATCTCCCTGCTCCTTGACGATGCTGCATCCGGGATTTCCCAGTCTACATCTGGGAGGTTTATGTCCCCTACCAGTAGTAGCTCTCCTTTAAGGGCCAGCCTTGTGACTGTCTGAATTAACTATTGATCACCCTCCTCCCCTTGTGTAGGTCGCCTGTATCCCACCCTCAGCCACAAGGATTCTCCCATCGTCCTGCCTAGCATTACCCACAGTAGCTCAGTCTCCTCATCCTCCTCTTGTCCTTCAGTTACACTTATGCCTTCCCTGATGTAATGTATAAATCAACTCCTCCCCCCTTCTTACCCTCCCTATCCCTTCTGAACGGTCTGTAACCTGGGATAGTCGTTTCCCAGGTGTGCAGTTCTGTCCATCAGGTCTCTCTTATAGTGACTATATCTAGTTCTTCATCCCCCATAGTGGCCTCCAAGTCCACCATCTTATTTGCTAAGCTCCTGGAGTTGGCTGCTAAGTCCTTCCACCAGATTCTCTTACCATCCCCCCTTCTCTATTCTCCATCATGCCCAGTATTTTAACGCTATCCTGGGGGGATACTGGTAGACCCCCATTTCTCTTATCTTGTGGTGTGGATTTTTCCCACACTCCCCCCAGTCTAGTTTAAATTGTATGTTTCTTCTATGAACTCTCCTAATTGGCTTTTTAGTATTGCTGCACCCTCCCTATTCAGGTGCAGTCTGGCTGGAGTAAATAGACTTTCATCCCACCATGTGGTTCCCCAGTCTCCTACTAACCCTACTAATCATATCGTCTTGACTTTCAATTTGACTTATGTCCTGTGCATTGTTTTGGCTTTGTTCTGGTTCAGTAACTGCCACATTTTCTTCTGGTGCTGTTTGCTGATCATTATGTTTCTGGACTGATGGGTGATTAAACATGGTCTGATGGACAGTGTTTGTTTGCGCTGTTCAGTAAAGTTTAGTGGCTTCATTGATATAGTAATCCTGTTCCACATAGTCTTAGGAGTTATGTGCAGCCCAGAGTCATGATCTAAATGAGTGCTCCTCTTTTTCACACAGATTGCATTTAGGTGTGAAAGTACAAAGATTTCCCATGTGGCCAATCTCTCCACATTGTGTGTACTGTACAGTATGCCTCTATCCCTGCCCAGACAAAAACAACTTGGAGATGTTGGATACCTTGGTCAGTATGCTTTAGCTTGATTCTAAATTTCCAGCCTCCTGTCCAATATCCCTCTTCATATATTATTGGGTCAGGGGTTTCTTGTAGTTTGCATAATTTTCCAGCCAGTACACAATGTCATTTAAATTTACCCCTTTGTTCTGAAATAAAATCATTACTGTTTTGAATGTAGGATTTGTAAGAGGAATTGCAATGAAAATGTTCCCAAACTGGAGAATATTTTACTGTGTAATACACACTCCAGAACTTGTCTAACAGAGCTGCATTTCTGAAAATTATATGGAAGTTAAAGTCTCCCAGTGAATGAATAAAGGCATACACATATGCCAGTGAAAATTTCAGGGAATTTTTTTTAAGTTTTCTGACATAATGTCTATCAGGGAGTTGTTCTAAACCATCCCTGTAAGTTAGTCATGCCACATTCCTTCTTTTTGTGGCTTCTTCCGGCTAGTGAAACAAGCTATCGTAACTTGTTGGTTTATTTGTCTTAGTTAAGTTTTCATTTGCCTCCGGAGTCATACCCATTTCATTATCCTCATTTGATATGTCAGCATCCTCAACATTTGTCTCCAGAGCCCTGTCCAATAAAAACACAGACTACCATTTGTGTGGATGCTCAGTCAGCAATTAATTTATTATAATCTCTTCCAAAATGTCCAATTTCACAATAATTTCTTCCTCATATCTTACAACCTTATGTTCATCATATCTTTAATATACACAAATTATATAAACCACATTTTCTCATTGTTTTCCCTTCTTGCCCCCGACATAAATCCAGGGGGTGGGCGCTACCACACTATTCATAAATAACCTTTCCATTCTTGTTTTCTCTTCTTGCCCCCCCAGACATACATCCGGGGGATGCTGTCTTCTTATTCTTCTATTCTTGTTGGGTATGAACGTACACACATACCACTCATCTGTCTGGTGTTCTGTGGTCCTCTGAGTCAGATTATCCCACCCCATTCTCGTCCCCCCTCCCCTTTTTCAGTGCCCCTTCTTCTTCTCTGCCATCCATCTTCGGCAGTCTTGGCAGATCTGCTGTCCACTTTCAGCAGTCTGTCCCTCTCCTCACCTTTTACCTTTCTTTTCCTAGCCCACCTCCAGCTTGTGATGGGCCAGTGAGCTTCCCTCAGCCCTTTTTTCCCTTTTTCTTCTTTCTTCTTCTTCTCTCTCAGAACTGCGCCTTCCATTCCTTGCTACCCCCTTGTGGCAAGACCCTGTCCCCCACTCCTGTTTCCAACCTCACCTGCTGCAGGGGCCTGAGTGCCCTGCTAACCTGTATCCACCTGCTCCCTGCCAGGTGGCCTAAAACTGTGTCAGACCGTTCCTACCCTCCTGGTCCTTCAGACTCCTGTCTGTCAGTTTTGCCTAATAGACAGTCTCTCTCTCTCCGGTCAGGCATCTGATCTCCTCTTCACCCCACCCCGTGGTTCAATGCCCTATTTCCTGTTCGGCATGCACCACTAATGGAACCTCTGTCACTACTATAATAGAGAGGAGCTACCCTGGGGCCTAACCTTTAATTCGACTCCTGTCTTGCCTAAGGGAAATAGGATTCCCCAGATCAATTGTGTCCCATAAAACCCAGATTTTCTGTGGGGTCTGATTCCCCATACTTGGCCCACTCAGCCCCGGCATTCTGCCTGATGGGGGAGGGTAGAAGGGTCCCTGGGTTCACCCCTTCCTCATCCTTGCCGGGGTAGCTGTCTGCCATATACTCCCTTGCCCCATTTTTCCCACTGCCCTTTGGGCCTGTGTCCCTGCTCCTTGCTTACCCAGGAGAACACCCCTGTGCCATACCTACTGGCCCACCCCACCCTGCCCAATTTTGTTTACCCTCAGGTGCTGCCCAGTTGCTCACCTGTGTTCTCCTGCCCATTCCTGCATCAGGCTACTTTCTCTAACTCCTTGCCTGGAGCCCCTTTGATTGGCCCCCCAATGGCGGTTGTTGTCCTTGTGGCCTTCCCCCACAAAGCCCCTTCTCTGTGTGCCGCCTACTATTTATGCTTTGCTACCGTTAGAAGTCCCCACTTCCTTATTCCATGGAACCACCTCTTCCGTTATTGACCTGTCCCTGCCTCAGCTTTAGGCTGCCCCAATTCCGTATCCCCTTCTGGTGCTTTGCACCGAATCTCGTATAACTGGGACGTTGCATGTGCTTAGCCTCCCGCAGACTTGCAAGGCATGGTTCCAACACAGCCCAGCTGTCTAGATACGGCCAAGTGGATGAATACCACCAGGGACATCTTGCTGCATTTCCCTACTTACTGCAGGACTGATGCCTGCCCTTGTCAGACTTGCAAACCTCCCTGCCAATTTTCTTGACCACTACTTAGACCACACCCTTTTGTTCCACTGGCACCCAGGGAGGCCTATCACAGGCGCAGCAAGAGTAACTAAAGTCATTCTACTCATCTGCTAAATGCACCATGTAGTGTTTGCCCTGTTCCTGTACACTGAAAGTGAACCCAGATGGTTGCATTAGTTAGGTTGTTTTGTTAGGCCCCTATGCCCCCTGGCTAATGAGTGCTTGGAGACTCCCCCCCTTTTTTTTTGAACAGCTGCTTCAACCACCTCTATATATGGTGCCCAGTGTCCACCTAGATTCTGTCTCCTAACCCACCCATTGCTTGTCATTCTCCATGGCACTTACCTCCCTTCCCAGGTTGAAAGGGTTATTGCCCGTGGCTGATGTTTCCCGCCTGGGCCAAAGTTAACTACTCATGACTCCCCACTCCTATAATTCTTACCCCCCAATTAAATGCTCTGCAGGGTGCCACAGTTCCTACTCTGAGTGATGAGGGACTGTACTGGGCAAGGGGCATTCACCCTGTGCCCAGGGTATCCTCCTGTGCCATTGCCCTGCCCCCCACACATATATCTTCCTTGAAGTACATGCTTGGCATACCCTGTTAGCCTTCCTTAATACCCCCTGCCCCCCCAGTCCCTTGCCTGGCACCAGAACCTGCTGCCTTGGTACCAATTTTTCTGTAGAAAATCACCCAAGCCACCAGCAAAGACCTTACTATCCCCTCCACTCATCTATTTGTTACCCTCCTGTGAGGTGAGTGAGAGGGGGAGGACACCTCCCCCTTAGTCTGGTGTCTTCCATCTCCTTTTATGTTTTCTTGTTTTCCTTTCCTTTGGTTCTGTTACTGGGACCCGGGAGCCCTTATTTTGCTCCCTACGACCCCCTGTCTAGTCCCTCTCAAGCCCCCACTGTCTTCCTCTGCTTTGTCTACTACCTGGGTGCCTACCTGCAACCCTGCTTCCAGATCCCACCAGAGACCAGGACTTCCATGGCCCAATACTTCCCACCCACTCCCCCCCAGGTGCATACCATCTCTCCATCACCATGTAGTAATACCATCTGGTGTGAAGTCCCTCCTTCCTGTGGAGGGGGACTGGCCCAGTCCATGCTTTTGCTAATGGGCTTATTGATGGCTGCAGTACTGAGGCCTGCCGATTGCTGTAGATGCCGGAGGCACCGCCACTTCTATGGTGGCCGGTGGAATCCGGGGGTCAGTTGAGGTGGATGGGCCTGGACCAGGGCTGGTTCTGCAACCTGTGTCAGTGGTAGCCCCAGACCTGCTAACCCCTTGGCTGTAGCCACCTTACGTGCCCACCTGCTACCCCACCTCCCCGGCTCCTCTCAGCCTCCCTCCGTTCCACTTACTCCCCCTCTGGCATTCTTCTGCACTCATTCTATGCCTTGGTTGCCCCTCTGCTCGCAGTCTAATGACTCCGCCATCTCAATTTCAATGGTGGTGCATCCTGGGCCCCTTGCTGTGCCACTTGTGCTAAAAGAATCGCAGAAACCATTAATATTGCCCAACCACTCTCTTACAATTACCCTCGAACCCCCCGGGTTCTTTTATGTGCCCTACCCTGTTCCCCATTGAAAAACTTAATTAAAATGCGTTCTGCAAAATATATATTTTGTGTGTGTGTGTGTATGACCCGGTCAATCCCCTGCAGGCCAAATGGTTCCTTTACTGGAATTCCCTTTCCCTGGCCTTATTTTCCTGTGTATTTTTTTTTTCTATTTCTGTGAAGTGATCCCTTAGTTGTCCCTTTTTGCTGGGGCCCTTCGCTATGTGTTGCCCCCCAGGTTCTGTCGAGTGCTGCCAAGCCCCCCACTGGGGCCAGCCTACTGTGAGAGTACTGTCCTCCTTGGGTAGCCCTTCAGGTACCTTAACAACTGATAATCCCAGAACCTGCCTGGCTCTGCTCTCGGCCCGAATAGCCAATTCCTGCCCCCAGAAACCCAGGTACACTGCACCATGTTGACCACTTTATATCAATTTTACTATAGTATTACTGCAGTCTTCTTTTTATTATTTCCATCTGTTAGAGTTCCTATGCCCTGGGTCAGTCCCTCACAGCTGCAACCCCCCTGCCTCCTTATCTTAAATTGACCAGCAGACTCACTAAAATGGCGGCCGGGTAGTCCACCACTCCTGTTTGTGGCCTGTCCAACCCCTGTTTTACTAATGGAAACTACTTAATATTCCCCTCCTATCCCCAGTCCTTCCCCCGCTCCCCTCCCACCGGCCCTGAGGCGCACTCCGAGCCTGCCATGGAATAGCTACCATTCCAATAATTATGTGTATCCTCATGTGCTCCTAATCCTGACAAACAATCGCTCCTTCTGTTCAAGACACCTTATCCTTATACAAACTAGCATCAATTCTTCCTATGTATGGGCCCTCAAATCATAGCCTTCATACAGACTGCAACTGTCTTTTCCAGCAAGGCTTGCCCCTTGACCCCCATGCCCCAATGTCTAATGCTCCATTTCCACTAAATCACCGCTTTTCACTCTCCATCAATAGCTCCCTACCTGAATTACCATTCCTGTCTACTGTGCTAGGTCCTCTGTATCTAAAATGGCAGCCGCCTCATGGCCACCTAAGCCCCTTCCAATGGCATCATTGCACCACCTCCAAGGTTCCCGGGGAAGGCAGCCCTGAGTCCCTTCCAAATTGATGACCAAGCATCTGGGTCCCTACTGCCTTCTGCCAGATGGTCATCGTCTGGCCACCTCTCCGAATTGCTGCACCCATTTGGCTCCCAGTGGAACCCCCATGTCGCATTTTTTTTTTTTTTTTAACTTCACAACGGCCTGCACATTGACCCTTGGTTTCCCCAATGCAAACGCCCAGGCAAACAAAATGAGAACTTTAATCACAAAATAACCCAAACCCCCAAGCTCAACCAATACCTTACAGTTGCACCGAGGAGCAACTAAGCCACAAGATAAGCCAACTACCAGACATGCTAACTTTCTAACAGGTAGGCCATTAAAGTTTCAAATCAGCTCCTGACTTGACAAAATCTGATTTAAATAAAATTCATTACCTTCACCAAGGCGGGTCCAATCACCCTGGACCAACAATTCCATTCCAGACAGCACTTTCCTCCTACCGCAAACTGCCTGCTTTCCACTGACCTGGGGATGTCTTCTCTGCACTCTGATCCTGGCTAGAGATCTGTTCCCATAACCTGTAGTGTACCCCCAAACTGTCGCACACCGAGCTTGCACCTCACCCTACCAGCTGCATTCTAACCCTGATCCTGCTACCAAATCACTCCCTCATATTAACAGGCAAGCCATCCAGCCCACTGCCCCAAGCACCTTCCTGGCTCCTCCAACTCCCCCTGCCAGTCCCCCCCAGCAGTTGCAATTGCGGTCCTTTTACCAGCCTCCTGGGCTATCCATCGCGCTGCCCAAAAATCATTAACTGGTCCTCCTGGGCTTCATGAAGCACCAACGTCCCCGAACTCTCCATGCTGCTGGCCCATTCGGTGATGCTGATGCCCCCCCTACTTTACTTCTGCAATGCGGTTTTGTGTTCCAGTGCCAGGAGTCCTCCTAGGACTAGTCTGAGCCCCCAAAGACTGCTCTCTGAACATCATCCCAACCCCAGCTGCTCTACTACAGCTCTGTAGCTTGGCCCAGGCTGAATGCCCTATTTCCAACAGACAGAAAACTTTTAATGACTACATGGCCGATGCTCCATTGTTCTCATGCTGTGGGACTTAAACATGCCAGGAACAGACTGGGAGACTATGACATCCTCGGTGGCCAGGGAACAGAGGTTGTTGGATGTCTTTCAAGATGCATTCCTAACTCAGCAGGTGGGGGAACTGACCAGGGAGGGGCGGGTACTGGATGTGGTCCTGGCAGACAGTGACCAGATTGGGGGTCTGGAGGTAAGGGACCCATTAGTGGGGAGTGACCATGCCATGGTCTGGTTCTGCCTGGACCTAGGAGGGGTAGAAGGCTGCACAAAGACGGAGGTAACTGACTTCAGGGGGGTGGATTTTAAGAAAATGGGAAGGATCCTTAAGGAGCATTTGGATGTGATTGGGCAAGACATAGACACTGATAGGTGGGAAATCATCAGGAGAGGGGTGCAGGATGCTACTGGCACCTGTGCAAGAGTAAGACAAAAATGAGGTAGGGCCTGAAAACTCTGCTGGTGGACCAGTGAGGTCCACGAGGTGGTGCAGGGAAAGAAGGCAGCCTATAGACAATTCAAGTGCTCAAGGAGTGAAAGGGATCAAGGGGAGTACAAGCTGATGGCTAGAAGTGCCACTAGGATGGTGAGGGTGGCTAAAGCAAGGAAGGTGCAGAACCTGGCCAGGGAAATTAGGAGAGGGAACAAGGGGTTCTTTAGATACATTGGGGAAAAATGAAGGGTGAAGGGGCAGATTAGCAGGATTAAAACAGGGGACAGATGGGCACAAGACCTGGGGGAGCAGGCTGAGGTACTAAATGAGTACTTCACCTCAGTTTTCACCAAGGAAAGTGGGGGGTGCTGCATCATACATGGGAGTAGACAGTGATACTCAGGAGGGGGAGACCCTAACTGATCGGCTAGTCAGGGGAAAGGGGGAGGCATCACTGGTAGGAGGGGGGAAGGCTAAGCAGGGAGAAGAGGTGGCGGAAGTGGAAATCACAGCAGAGAGAGTGAGGGAAGCCCTCAGGTCCCTTAAGATGGAGAAAGCACCGGGGCCGGATAAATTACATCCCAGAGTGCTGAAGGAACTTGTGGATGTCCTGGTGAAACCCCTGGTGGAGCTTTTCACCATCTCTCTGAGGACAGAGTGGGTGACCCAGGACTGGAAGGTGGCGCATATAGTGCCTATCCACAAGGGGGGATCAAGGGAGGTGGCAGGGAACTACAGGTCTGTCAGCCTGACGTTGGTGGTGGGCAAGGTGATGGAGGGCATTGTCAAGGAGAGGATGGGGGGGACCTGGAAAAGTCAGGGTGCCTGGAGCATGGATTTGTCCCAGGGAAATCATGTCAGACAAACCTTGTGGAGTTCTATGACTGGGTGACGAGTGCCTTGGACCTGGGTAGACCAGTAGATGTCCTCTTTCTAGACTTCAGCAAAGCATTTGACTCTGTTCCTCATGAGGCCATGTTGGATAAACTGGGAGAAATGGGGTTGGGGAAAAAGATGATCAGATGGATAGGCAATTGGCTCCAGGACCGGACCCAGAGGGTCGTAGTTGGCAGGATAGTCTCATCCCCAAGGATGGTCATTAGTGGAGTCCCACATGGATCAGTCCTTGGGCCCCTCCTGTTCAACACCTACATCTCTGACATAAGGACAGGTATCAGGAGTGAGATGAGTCTCTTTCTGGATGACTCAAAATTGGGGCAGTGGTGGAAGGAGAGGAGGGGAGGGTGGCCCTACAGAGGGACCTGGAGGCTCTGGAAAGATGGTCTAGAAAGTGGAAGCTGAGGTTCAATGCAGGGAAATGCAAGGTACTGCACCTGGGGGCCAGAAACCCGGGCCAAGTGTACACCGGGGGGATGCTACAAGTCTTGATGGCTGAGAAGGACCTGGGGGTGGTGGTGGATGTCAAGATGAACAACTCAGAGACTTGTAGGAGGGCATCAGCCAAGGCCGACAGGATGCTGGGATGCATTGCTAGGGGGATCACCTCGAGAAGGATTGAAGTGATACTCCCTCTGTATAACTGCTTGGTGAGGCTGCACCTCGAGTACTGCATGCAGTTTTGGAGGCCACACTTAAAGAGGGACATTAAACTCCTGGAGAGGGTCCACAGGAGGGCAACCAAAATGATTTGGGGCTTGGGGGACAGGACCTATGAGGAGAGGCTCGAAGAGCTAAATATGTACACATTGGAAGAGAGAAGGGACCGGGGAGACATGATAGAGGTCTTCAGGTACATGAAGGGGGAAAATAGGGGAGGAGCAGTCAGGGTGCTTTGAAGGAAGGAGGAGGAGGGGGCCACTAGAGGGCATGGGTGGAAGCTGGAGGAGGAAGATTCAGTGGAGAAAGGAGGAGGTGCTACTTCACTGAGAGGGTGGTGGAGTCATGGAATGCACTGCCTAGGGGGCTGGTGGAGGCAGAGACGGTGGAGGGGTTCAAGAAGGGGTGGGACAGGTACAGGGGAAGGGTTCTGGAAGCAAAATCCAATGCAGAGAGAATATCCGGAACTGGGAAGGGAGAAGCCAGAGAAGGCGAGGGGGGGCAGCAAGGTCAGCTCCCAGGGTGGGGGCTGACCAAACGAGCAGACGCAAAAGACTGTTAGGCCTATTCTGCTGGCATTTTAGTATGTTAGTATGAATTGGCCCCTCTAATACCACTTCTGATTAAACCACTGCATGATCCCAGCTGCCCGGTAATCTTTATCAACCATGTGGCCACTCACTAACATACCAGGGTACCTGGTACTTTTCTCAATACAGCATTGCAACCATACATCTCAACTGCTCAAAAACTTCATGCTGCATTCCTCATCTCTGCTTTCTACTTACCCCCGTATCAACAACTGACTCACCCAAGCCCTCACTTTAAGCATGCCCTGGAACAAATCAGTTACCGCAAATACCTTTGTTCAGAATGATACATCCTTGGCTGTCCGAATCTACACTAAATTAAGCAAATTAAGCTGCACTCAGCTCACACTGATGTCTATAGGTTCCCACAATCCTCATCTCCCCTAATTGCCAACTGATGTGCTTCCTGGTAAACAAAAAATTTACTGAAGCAAATTGTGAGCTCTCTCTACCTTGCACACCCCTTTTAAACCCCCTTTTGCTCACCACTCTCTCTCTCTCTCTTCCTTACCCAATCACCTTCCTTCTCCCCTGACATGATGTCATGAGGCTCCACCCCCTCTGAAATCCCCTACCTATCCTTCTCCCTGAGCGAACTGCTCTGAAGGTCTGCCCCTCCTCAGGCCAACCACCCCTCCACCCCTTTTCCTGCCGCTTGTCCCCGGCCTAGCAACCACTCTATTGTTCAGGTCCTGACACAAATGAGTCTGCCTTTTAAGGAGGCAAACTTACTTATCTCTGCTAAAGATTGTTTCTGAATCTTTGTATTGTCATTGAATACATTTTGCTCATTTGTCAGTGCTTCCTTATCTGACTCAGCAGAGTCAAGATTTCGGTGATTTAGGATCTGCGCAGCTGCAGCAGTTGGGGACTGTTTTCTCTGTTGTTCTGCAGGCTCTGTGTTTCTGTCAGCTGCATCTGTGCTTTTCTGTTGTATTTCTTCTTCCTCCTGGAACAGGACTCCTTTCATTTGGGACTTATTTTCCTTCAGCAAAAATCCAACCTGCATTTTTCATTGCCATCTCTGGAGTCCATTCCTCAGTTGGACAATTTGTTTTGGTTGCTGTAGTCAAACTCAGCATATCTACTTGGCTAGTTTTGGTGCCAAATGCTTTCTCAGATACATTTGGTTGAAACTTTTTCCTCAGCAGTCCCGTGAGGCTAATGCACAGTCTTTTGCATTTTTTCCTTATCTTCTAGTTTATTATTTTTTTAGCATACTGTAGTTCAGCCTCATTCATTATTTTTAAGAGTTGACCTTTTCCCTTTAATTCATCTTGTAGTCTCCTTTCTTCTTCCACAAGTTCTGAGTCATTAAAATCTGTAAATCCAGTAGCTGGAATCTGTGTGGCAAAAACTGCATTCTCAGACTCTCCTCCATCTCCTCCTCCTCCTCCTCCATCATCCACCACACTGGACTCCTCCATTCTGCTCACAGGAAGTGACACACTGCCCCAACAGTCAGAGTTGGGGAATTTTTTATTGAAATAACATCAAGTAACATAGTGTCAAAAAAAAACAAACTCAAGAAAAACAATAAGAGAAAACAGTGTTAACATCACACAAAATGTTTGAAAAAAAATGCTAAAATATCAATCAACCAAAAAGAAAATTAAGCATAAAACAAAAAAAAATAGTTAAACATGGAGAATAGAAATGACAGATGGAATTCAAGATCATTTGCTAAAACCACTAAATAATTACTGATATTTAATAAACCAAGAAAAACCTTTCCACCAACTGGTAACTTTTTTAGATGTATAATGGACTAAATCTGAGCTATGCACATTTTTCATAGCAGTTTGTATTAGTTTGCCCACTGTCTCATAGGGCATCCTTCTTTGGTAAAGTACCCTTTGGCATCTAGCTTGCCAAAGATAATATTTTAAAATACAACAAAAGACCACCAATGTATTCGTGGAATAAACAGTTCCTAGATTATGAAAGTGTCCTAAAACTAAATTTCCATAAGTCATAGTATTTAACCATTTCATATTCCATTGTGAGGCAAGGTGTTTCAAAAGAGCTTTAGTATAAGAGCAAAAAACCAAAAAGTGTTCAATGGTTTCTTCCTCATTTATACAAGCCTCATATGGACAATTTCTTTCAGATTTGGCTTTATACTTTGCATTGCCTCGTACACTAATCCTGCCATAAACCATTAACCATAAAAATTCCCACATGTGAGATGGGATTCTGAGATTGTTGAGTTTCACTAATATGTCTCTATTTTGAGAGGATGGACAGTTTTTGAAACAGGGTTAGGTAGGATGTATTAAATACATAATTAATGTATATAGTTGAGGCCCAGTATTACTAATGACCATCTGCTTTGTTGCTCCCCACTTATACAGTTTTTTGCAGTGGGAATAAACCATTGTGGGATAGTAATGCTGCTAATTAGTTTTGTCGGGATAGTCTGCCATTTAGTAATATAGCTTGTTAGGTTTATTTTACTCCAATAAGAGTATATTTCCTTTTCTGGTGTTAAACAATGTTTGACAGAATGAGCAAAAAATAAGGTATAAAAAAATACTACTGGATCTATCATACCTAGACCCCCTTTTTCCTTTTTAAGATATGTGTATTGATGTTTAATAGCATTTAGTCTATTCCCCCACAGAATTTGAAAAAATATACTACAGAGTCATATTTCCAACTGTTGTGGTGGTGGAAAAATCATGGCAACATATAAAAGCAGAGGAATGAGGAATTGCTTCATAATCCTGATCCGTTTAAGTTTAGCTAGTCTCCAATGACTCCATCTCTGTACTTTAGAATCTACTTTATCAAGTGCTAAGTCCCAATTGAAAGATGGAACATTTTGAGCTCCAAAATAAACACCCAATAGTTTGAGAGGCTCAGAGGAGATTGATATCTCTTTGAGACACACTGGAGTTGGACAAGTAGTGCCTATAAAAAGCCCTTTAGATTTTAATGTGTTTAATTTAGAGTTAGAAAAATTAGCATAAGTAGTCATAGAATCTAGAAAAATAGGAATTTGAGTATAGTCTGTAAAAAATACACATATATCATCTGCATATGCGAGCATATGAAAAGCTGTATCCTTGTTTGGGCCTGTAACACCTTTCCACCTAGGGGAGGTAGTTAACTGACATATTAAGGGGTCCAAAGTAAAAATGTACAGGAAAGGGCTAAGGGGGCATCCTTGCCTCACACCCATTTGTAGAGGAATTCCAGTTGTGATGTGGTGTCTAATAATAGGGTGCACTACTGCCCCGTAGTATAGGGATTGAAGCCAATGTAGTAATTGTTTAGGAATGCCGTATGCTTCCAGAGTTAAAAACAAAAAAGGATGGAAACCCCTATCAAAGGCCTTATACTGATCAACTAAGAGTATACAACTTTGACCATTTCGTGAGCCCACATAGTCAATTAAATCTCTAATAATTATTAGGGCTTGCTCAATTTTTCTGCCAGGCAGACCACAGAATTGCCAGGAGGATAGCACTGTTGTAGCATGGGTTTTTATTCTGTTGTTAAGAATGATGGCAAAGATTTTATAATCAGTATTCAAGAGTGTAATTGGTCTCCAATTATCAACAGAAAATTTATCTCCAGAATTGAACAATAGAATCAACAGGCCTTCTGTAAACCATGAAGGTATAGCATGAGTAAGAAAGAAATTAAACACCTTTTCCAAGCACTGGGTCAAAAGACCAGAGAAGGATTTATAAAATGCGTTAGTCAGGCGATCCGACCCAGGTGATGTACCATTTTTTAATGATTTTATGGCTTGTTCAATTTCAAAGATTGTAATAGGTTGTATCAGTTTACTACTAAGATGTGGAGCTATAGGGAATGCTACTGAGTTTAAAAAATGTTTAATATTGATTTCTGAAGGGGGTGTGAAGGGACATGAGTGAACATGAAATTCTTAATTATAGCTTGTATCCCTTGTACTGAGGACACAATGTCACCTGTTTCAGTCCTTACGGAGTCCATAACAATAGAATTCTTACAGGTTCAAAAGGCTTCAAAAGGATCCCCATGGGGAGTTTTTAATGTGCCATATTGTAACAGGTCTTTCATAGTCTGAGACCTATTATATTGGTACTTGATTAAGTCTTCTTTAAATTTGTTAATCTGATCTGAATAATCAAATCTAGAGGTATTGGCCAGTGAATATAAGTTTTGTAATTGCTGTCTGAGTTGCAAGTATTTTAAAAATTGAATATTTCCATTAGTTTTCCCTTGTTTTGAAAAGTAATGTTTAAAATCCATTTTTGATCCACCCACCAATCATCTAAATCCTCATATAAAAAGTAACAGATAATCTAGCCTCCAGTATATTATTCATATGGGGTTTTATTTCAGAATTAGCCAAAATGGAAGAATTTAGTTTCCATCGTGGCCTAACATTAGGTGTGCTAGAGCCAGGTGTAAAAAAACCTAGCAATAGCATATGATCTGAGAATGTAGTAACTATAGTCTGAAACTGCACATTAGAGAAGGATTTGGAAGAAAATATGTAATCAATAGTAGAAGTATATCTATTCTTTTTGAAGGTGAATTTAGGCCCGGAGGTGTGCATTGTATTACAGTTCAAAAGATCTGCAGTCTCAAGCAATTTCTGTAAAGCGTTGGAATCACAATATATATATTTTTTTCTTTCAAGAGTGGTGCAGTAGAAATGTGTTTTAAAGTACAGTTAAAGTCAACACAGCAGAAAATTATAGAGGAAGTGAGTAAATATGGTTTTAACCTATTGAATAAAGCTACCCGTTCTGATTTAACCTGTGAACCATAGACATTGATAAACCGACAATGCATATATTTCCACATTCCATCAAATAATAAAGACCTGCCAGGGACTAAATCAATAAGTTTCATTAATTTAAAATCAAATGAGTTAAATAAGAATCCAACACCATCTGCAGTTGCTGTTCCAAAAGACGAGTAAGAAGGCCCCCACATCCATTCTCTTTGAAAGAACCTTGCTTGGTCAATAGTGTACATCCACATCTCTTGTAAAAAACAGACATCAAAATTACTATCATGGATGTAGTGATAAACTACAGTTCTTTTCTTATAATTCAATAATCTATGAACATTCAAGGAACCAATACTTACAGAAGTCATACAGAGATGTCCTAATTAGACTCAAGATTCTTTTTTTCCTTTTTTTTTTCTTTTACTTTCTCTTGTAATCTGATCTATTTTGTGAAAGAGTGCTGTTTTCTGTTTTAATGAATTTTGAGTCTGAGTCTTCTAAATCCATTTCAGTATCCCCCCATTGAGTGGGTAGAATAGAAAAAGGGTTCTTCAGCTCGAGGTCCACCATAGGTTGGGCTTGACTGCCTTTCAGATTTCTGGCTGACCTGTGTACTGGAACAGTAGTAAAGGGAGAGGGTTGGGAGGTGCTTGCTACCATCTCTGTTGAGTCAGTATAACAGACAGGGAGAGAAGCATCCATGGGCATAACTACCAAAAGGGGAGGGAGGGGGGAGATTCTACTTCCACCTTTACATGGGGGTCTGGAAAAGAAGGGGATGAGAGAGGAGGAAGATCCTCAGATGGAGGTTTATTTAAGGCAGCAGACATAGTAGGTTTAACCAGTTTAGAAGGAGCCAAATTTTGGGTATTTTGAATTTGGCTTAGGCAAAAAGCCTTGTTTTTTGCAGCCCAAGAACATTCAGAAAAGACATGTCCTGTTTCCTCACAGAGATCACATCTTGCAAGATTTGCACACTGAAATGCAATATGCCCAGTCTCCCCACAATTGTCACATCTGGGCTTATCACAGGAGCTTGAGTGGTGTGTTTTGGAGCCACATTTGTAGCAAGCTTGAGGTTGACCTGCATAGAAGCAAACACCTCCGTCTCTGCCAAGCAAAAAGGAATTTGGGATGTGCTCAACACCAGCCTCAGATTGTCAGAGTTTGATTTTATACCTCCAACCCCCAGTCCAGAAAAGTTCCATATCTAAAATAGCCTCAGGAGGGCTCATTACAATGCACTTCTGACTAAGCCAGTAAGTTATGTCTTCCACATAGACCCCCTCATTTCGGAACATCACAGTAACATATTTTATTAAAGGTTTAGTTAAAGGAATGACCAAAAAGAGGGTCCATGTGGGAGAAAACTTGACTTGGTTATACCTTTCCCAGAACATGTCCAACCCATAAGCAGTTCTAAAACTGATATCAAGGTTATCTTCTCCAGAAATGTTTATGAATGCAAATACATCCTTAGGAGAAAACTTTAGTGAATCCTTTAATAACAACTTGCCCACATAGTGCCTGTCAGGGCGTATGTGCAAACCACCTTTATATCGTATGCATACTGCATTGCACCTTGGGGCAGCTTCTTTTTAAATTTTTGAAAAAAGATCTGAAAGAAGTGGCTTGGTAGCATCTGTAGGGGCAGGAGGATCCTCAGTCACATTTGAGGAAGACTCAGTTTTTGAAGGGTCAGACAGGTTGTTATCTTTAGAAGCCATGTCTTGTAATGGTAACTTCTGATAGTCAAATACTGAATCAGTTGCAGCATTCCTGTCTTGTGATTGCATAGGCAAAGCAGAAACAGGCATTTTAGGGTGCCATTCTGGGGAGTTTTGGGTGAAATTTAATGTGGGGTCCCAGTCTGGTGTGGGAATCCAGATTCCTTTTTCAGTTTTTGTCCAACCTGCCTTGCTTAAGGCTTTTTGAGGAGACCACAGCTCTTCAGAAGATCTAGCAGGCAGTATAGCATCAGGTATTCATATAGCAGAACCCTGAGAAGCGTCCAGTAAAATAGGGTGAATGTGAGATGTTCCTGATACAGGAGGGACTGCAGAAAGTCATTCTATAACAGTTGTAGCAGTTGAAGTGTGCAAGAATCCCATGAATCCATTTGTGGTTCTGAATCTCGGGTGAAAGAAAAAACAGTCAAGCTGTCCTGTGTGGTGGGAGAGGCCTGTTAAATTATAGCAGGACCTGGTACAAGTGAGGGTGTGCAGGCAGCTCTGCACGAAAAACAAATCCAGCAGACCTTGAAAGAGTAGGGCGTGATGAATCTTCAGGAGCCACCTGACAGTCAGGTAGCACGGTCTGCACTGAATGAGCACCTAATTAGATCACCCTCGGAGGTGGAATCCTCCACTTGTACCGCAGTTTTATGAGACAATACCATAGGTTTCTCCAGCTTTAGGCACGAGTACGCCAGAACTCCTTTACTGCCAGCTGGAGAAACAGAAACATCAGAGCATTTAACAGCAAGTTCAGAAGCCAAAGGTTTGACAGGTTTGCCTTGCACTTCACAGTGTAGCTCAGCTGCCACATCACTTTGGAATGCAGGCCCAACAACAGGTGAGTCCAGTGGCTTGATAATAAGTTCAGAGTCCTGGAAACAGGTTAGTTTAGCAACCAAGCACTCAGTCACGCAAAGATGCCTCTTGTTTTCCATAATTAACAGCTCTTTTAGGGATTTCTCATCCATGTCCATATCAAGTAAAGTCCATGCAGTATTTATTACTTCAGGTTGATTTAAATCCAAAGCATTACCATCAGGCAATATCTCTAGGTCTTCGGCTTGCTGAAAATCTGACAAAACATCCATAAATACCTCCAAATCATCCAAAACCAATTGCTCTGAAGAAACTCTCTCTCCTGTATTCAGGACATCCTGCTCTCCCAGCATTCCACTCAAAGTGGCCATGGCTCACAGACAGCAAGTCCCCCTACTGCCAGCAATGCAGTAGGGGAATTTCCCCACTGTCATGGCCAACATTCCCCTTCCCATAAAACCAGTTCATGCAATTGTCCAAGGCTGTGTGTGGGTGTTGATGTGAGAAATGGCAGAAGAAGAAGAAGAAGAAGAAGAAGAAGAAGAAGGAGGAGGAGGAGGAGGAGGAGGAAAAGAGGAGAAGCAGAAGATGATGATGAAGAAAAATTTATATAGCAGATTTTATACACATTGTATCCCAAAGCACTTTACAAGCAATAAAAAGACTGATAATGAAGTGAGTGTAAATGTGTAATGGTAGCCATTTCACACATCAGCACCAATGCACAGCCTTGGACATTTGCATAAACAGATTTTATGGAGAGGGGGATGTTGGCCAGGACACTGAGAAAAATACCCTACTCTTCTGAAAAGTGCCTTGGGTTATTCCTCTTCCATTCAATATGGTATGGTATGGATATGATATGATATGATATGACATGATATGATATGATATGATATGGTGGACAGCAAAATCATTTTAGGAAAACTGAAGAGAGTGGGAATAGCACCTGAAGTAACTTTTTGGTTCACCTCTTACCTAGCAAACATCATGCAATCAGTGGCAATGAATAACATCCTATCAGATGTGGGGTTCCTATCTGGGAGTCCCACATGGATCGATACTAGGTTCCCTACTATTCCTCGTCTAAGTTAATGACTTTTCAGGATACATACAACACAACTCAATAAAATTAAATGTGGATGATACACTCCTCCTAGCAAGAGCCAAAGACTTCTCCCAACTGGAGAGGAAACTCCAACTGGATTTTGATGTTCTTCAAAAATGGTTTGTCTCCACAAAGATGGTTCTCAGTGAGAAAAAAAGCAGTATATTGTCTTCTATAAAAAGCTAAAAATACTACTCCTAGATGGATACACCATCAAAGATACAAGACTAGGAGTAGTCCTAGACAACACCTTATGTCTGGAGAAACATATTAAATCCACTATCAGAAAAGTGAATGCCAGACTCAGTGGGAGAGCTACACCAAAATGCCTATGTCGTACCAAATAAAGCAACATTTATCCTAGCCACCCAGCAGATGCTGCCCATTCTAGAATACTGAAACATAGCCTACCAGCATGCAGATAACCAGCTGCTGGAGAAACTGGACACACATATCACAAAATGGCAAGATTTGTCTTTAGATGTCCATACAGCACCCGCCATTGCACAATGCTCAAAACCACTAAACTGTGATTCCCTCAGACTAAGAAAAGAGATGTCCAGGACACTCAAAGTCAACAAAATTATCAAGGACATGACTACTGGACATCAGAGACTAATAAACAGTTTCCCAAGTAAAACATATTACATATGCAACATCAAAATTAGAGTCTGCTGTGTAACTAGGTTTCCAACTAACAACAGGAAAAAGATCCTAGATTACCTCATCCCCAAGACTTTCATAGATTTTCATAGATTTATTCAAGCTAGTGTAGACTTACATCCGTAATGCTTGCCATTAATAGGAATTAAAGTCCCAAGTTAGAATTTAAAACTGTCCCCCATATTTGATCTCATTACCCATCACCATATCTAGGTGTTGTTTGAAAGCAATCATGTCTTTACTTTCAATTACCTCCTCTGGTAGTACATTCTAAGCTGTAATAGCCCTTTGGCTGAACCAGTTTTTCCTAAGTAACAAATCCATTTGTCCAGATATAGTTGCTTGGGATGTTTCCTACTACTAGCTCTGCTTTGGTTAAATACTAATCCCAGTTCAGCTCTAAGAATGTTGTCATCCATCACTCTAAATAACATGCACAAGTCACCCCTGTACCTTCTGTACTCCAAGGAATAAAGACTGAGTGCTGCCAATCTCTCCTGATAAGATTTTCCTTTTAAACCATAGATGGACCTGGTCATTCTAAGTTGGACAGCTTCCACCCTTCGTATGTCTTGCTTATTGTATGGGGACCAAATCTGGACACAATATTCCAGGTGGGGCCTAACCAGTGCTACGTAAAGAGGCAGTATGACTTCCCTGGCTCAACTAGCAATACATCTAAAAATACAATTCAGCATATTATTTGCCTTCTTCACTTGTTTCCTACAGTGTAAATTAAATTTGAGGTCAGGGCTGATGGTTACAGCAAGGTCCTTTTCACTGAATGTTTCTATTAAAGGTTCATTATTTAAGAAATACTTATGTTGTTTATTATGGGGTCCCAGATGCATGATTTTACACTTGCTGATGTTCAAAACTAATTTATTACGCTCAGTCCATAAGAAAATGAAGTCTAAGGCATTTTGCAATGCTGTGGAACTTTCCGACCCATTTACCACTGCACCCAGATGACAAACATCCGCAAATTTTGACAGCCAGACATTTGTGGAATCTAATTGTAATGAGGCAATATATATATATTGAAAAGGACAAGACCCAGGACCAAACCCTGAGGCACCCCGCTAGTAACCTCAGCCCACTCTGAGAATACACCATTCACCACCACTCTTTGCTTACGCTCCCTCAACCAATTGGCAATCCAACTTATGTCACTTAGTGATTTAACTAGTTCGGAATGAGGCAGTTTGTCAAAGGCCTTAGTGAAATCGAGGAATATAATATCCACTGGGTTCCTCCTGTCTATCTCTCTACTGACATTTTCATAAAAGGTCAGTAAATTAGTTTGGCAAGACAGGGTTTTAGTGAAACCATGTTGGCTTGGGTCCACCAATTTATGGGTAAGTAAATACTGCTGTATATGATCTTTAATAATACTCTCCAATATTTTTCCCATTAGAGAAGTCAGACTAATTGGTCTAAAGTTTTCAGGTTTGGTTTGAGGTCTTTTTTTTAGAAGGGGCACTACTGTGGCAACCTTCCAGCCCGTTGGTATCTCAACAGAATCCAGGGAATGTTGGAATATATACGTCAGTGGTAAAAATATGTAATCAGCAAGTTCTTGTAGAACTTTAGAGTGTATATCATCTGGCCCCGGAGGTTTATTAACTGGAATCTTTTTGAGTTTATCATGCACCACTGTTGGGTTAATAATTATTTGCCCAGTTTTAGGTAAGGGTATATCCTTCGAGGTTTTAGTAGAAATAGTATTAAATATGGTACAAAAATAACTATTTTGGATATCAGCCATTTCTTTATTACTAGTAGTTACCCCTGAGCTATTTGTAAAGGGGCCAACTGCATTAGAGGTGCCCCTTAAATTTTTTATATAGGAGAAAAAACACTTTTTTATTGTCATTCACCCTGGTAGCCAAATTTAGTTCATGTTGTGCTTTAGATTGCTTAATGTTTGATTTAATTTTCTTAACCAATGCCCTATACAAGGGAATTATTTGATGATTACCATGCTGGATATGTTTAAATAATCTATTCTTTTTGTTAATTAATTTTTTAACATAGGGTTTCATCCAACTAGGAGTGTTTTTTTTATTAGTTTATTTCTGTATACTAGGTATGTTCTTGGCTACCGCCCCTTTCAGTTTAGCAGTCAGTAAATTCCACTTCACGTCAACTGAGTGGCCTGAGAAGTCCATTTCCCAATCCCAAGTGGCCATATTTTCCTTTATAATATCGAAATTAGCTTTCCTGAAATTCAATTTATTGGTAATTCCTGTCCCAATCTGACTAACTTGACCCATAAACTGGAATTTCACCCACATGTGATCACTGTTTCCCACTGGTGCCATAGTACTAACGTTAGCCACTCTGTTTCCCATGTTGGATAGTATAATATTCAATATTTTATCATGTTTGGTAGCATATGGGACTATTTGTTCAAGCCCAAGCTTAACTGATAAGTCAATATAATAGTTATCACTTTTACTAAGCCCGGTGTGTGTTGTCCAGTCAATGTTGGGCAAACTAAAATCACCCAGAATCACTAGGTTTTCAGATGGATTTAATTCACTAATAAACTTTAGCAGTTTGGTGTCATTTTCCCATGATATAGACAGTGGCCTATATACTAAGCCTAGTCTTATTGAGGGACCTACCAGCGGATATATTTTAACCCAGAATGCTTCCAGGTCTTCAGCACCTTCAGGATTCTTCTCAACTTTTATTGAATCATAGATGTAAATAGCCAGGCCCCTTCCTTTTTTGTATTCCTATTTTTAATGAATACCCGGTAGCCTGGTATATTTTTTTACCATGTATTGTTCTCATTGCCCCATGTATCAATGACAAACGCTAGATGAATATCATGTGTGACCAGTAAAAGTTTAAATTCTTCAAACTTATTAACTAAACTTCTGGTATTAGTAAACCATTCCATGTGCTTAGATGTTTTTGACTTGTGTTGCTATGAGTTAGTGTAACCACTCCCTCCCCATTTCCCAGTTTAAAAGGAATTTTAATACTTCATTGATTTTCTTTCCTAGAACTCGAATGCCAAAATGGTTTAAATGCAAACCATCATTTTTAAAGCATGCTTTGTTGGAAAAGGTAAATGAATTATCCATGAAACCTATGTTTTTTTGCTGACACATTTGTCTTAGCCAGGTATTTAGAGTCAGAATAGACCTATTCCTATATGAATTCATTCCACTCATAGGTAAAACCCCAGAGATGATTACCTCCCCTTTTTGGGGTTCTCTATTCCCCAAATTCATAGGGAGTAAATCCCTTGCTGAATTTAAAACTACTCTACAGTCAGAACTAACAGAGTCATGTGACATTTGTAAACTGATGGCATGGCCTCCCCTCAAGGGCAAAACCCCTCTAGACTAACAGAATCAGGACCTGCCTGAAAGACTAAGTAAATACTGTCTATATTGTCATTGTAAACTATACATTGTATGCTTATACTGTTAATGTTACTGCTGTAAGTAATGTAATGCATCTTGCCTGTCTGTGAAAAAAACATTTCTTCTGTAACTAATGCACTACACCTCAACACAGGCCAGCTTTGAAAATAGGAGCATTGTGGCCCAAACAGTTTGATCCTGTCAAACAATAATGATTTTACTACTACATCTAGACACCCACCAGAGATGGAGAGTAGAGACCTCAGTTTAACACCTTATCCACAGGATGGTGCACCCTGACAGTGCAGCACCACCCCAATACTGCTCACAGGTGGCAGCATTTATGGTATGAGCCCATGTGGGACTAGAACCCATGACCTTCTGGCACAGAGACAGATGTGCTACAAACTGAGCCATGCTGGCACCTGACATTAAATGTTTACAGTCACTTTCACTTCATTACCAGCATCCTACTGCTTATTAAGCACTTTGGGATACAATGTGTATGAAAAACACTATATAAATGCTGATTCATCTTCTTTGGTAGAGTTAATGGGGTAGTGCATGAAGGTGAGGGGAGTTAGGGTTAAAAAATGCAATCACTGGATTTCCATTCTTTTAATGCTTCAAAAACACGGGATGATAAATTAACGCAGTATTTTTTGTCATGAAAATAAAATACATATTATAGTGGTGCAGTAGTGCTACTAGTGTTAGGTAGAGTAAGCATGTTCTATGTTAAACCCCAAACTTTGCAGTTTAATAGCTTTGCAGCCATTCAACGGAGTTACATGGAATTTTGCATGTGCAGTCTTGGTATAAAGATCACTTGATGTGCAAAGTTTTGTTTCAGTTGGATGTGCAAATTCTGAGATCCAGATAGTAAAAAAGTGGAAAAATCAGGGATTTGTTTCTGTTTTTTTGGCATCACCTTGTGTCCAGATGGCTTGGAGTTTTGCTCTGAAAATTTTAGAGTAGGAAGGGCTTGGGCCACAGTGGCACCGTTTGCTAGTTTGGTGAAAAAATATTAATATGATCCAAAGTTATAAGAACTTGAAAGTTTGGTTCTGATCATGCTCAGTAAGGTTTTCTGGATAACTGCTTGAAATGAAAAAGAATTTGGTCCATATGAAAAAATATCCTTTTTTGCATGTGGGTCATCTTTTTTCATCAGAAAAAAATCTGTTTTCATATAGCTGCCATCTTATTTCCATTTTTTCCAAAATAATGTTTTGAAAATCCATAAAAATTAGATTCTACAAAGACACCAGCACATGTATCTTGCTAATGGAGGTCCTGTTAGGTGGATTCTGAAGTTACTTTTGGGAAAAATGAACCAGGAATGTGTTTTTTTATACATTTTTAAATATTTTCTCAAGACTCGATTGTCTTTTTTTATATAGCCATGCGAGCAAGGAACTAGGCTGTATGAAAAAGGATCTCATCATAAGAAAAAATAATTTGGACTTCATTTTCTTTTCAGATTCTTTTTTCATATGAAGGCATCCTTTTTTGTATGAATGAATTAACCTCATGAAAAAAGACCCCTTCATACAAAAAAAGAATCTGAAGAAAACTCTAAATTCTGTTTTCTAATAAAGGGATGCTTTTTTGGTATGAATGACATAACCTCATGGAAAAGGATCCCTTCATATGAAAAAAAGACTTTGAACTTTATTTTTTTTTCAGATTCTTTTTCATATGAAGGGATCCTTTTTCATGAGGTTGTTTCATTCATATGAAAAAGAATTCCATCCTACAAAAAATGATTTTTTTCTACATTTCAACCTCAACAAGCCATAACTCCCTCAGTATTTGCACATAAGTTACCATCTATATATCAAAACAAAAGTCTTAATGAGTACTTTTAGAATAACACATAGTACCCCAAAAACATTTAGGGGCCATAAAATTAAACATACAAATTTAAAAAGCAAAATTCCCATAGGATAACATTAGAAGGTTTACAAGCCATACAACTAAGCAAGTACATTGGTTTTTGAGAGAAATGGAAGCATATCACCCATTCTCATATAGTCTGCACATCTCAGCTTCTTTACTGGTGGAATGGGGTGAGTGATAGGGTTGACAACCCCAAGGAACAGACCAGGACTGATCTGGAAAGACTCAGGAGAGGTGAAACTGGAACTTTTTTCCTTTTGTGGTCTGCAGGGTGGGGGTGGGATGTTAGGATTGGGAACTGTAGCACCACATTTCCTTGCTTTTGTTGATTTAATCTGAACCCTAACTGGTGCATTAAAAACATTTTTTGTAAAGAACATATATTATACTGGTGTGGTAGTACCATATAGTTAGAGTTGAGTAAGGTGTTTAATGTTAAACCCCTATATTTGCACCTTAATAACTTTGGCAACCTTTGTCAAAAAAGCCCATTTTCCAAGCATGGTCTGGCTGGGAAGGTTGCAAAAATTTTGTGCTGATATCATGTGTGGATTCTGAGGTACAGAGCATTGATTTTTAATGAAATGTATTTTTCCTATATATAATACACTTTTTTTGCTCTTGTATACAGCTTAGATGGTATGGAATTGTTTTCATGAAGCTTTCAGGGTAGAAGTGACGTATGCCAAGGTGATGCCTTTCAAAGGTTTTATGAAAAAATATTAAATGGTTCCAGTGTTATAAAAATGTATCTTTTTCTGAGCATGCTGAGTAGGGTTTTTGGATAAGCTGCTGATATGAATGATAGAAAACATAATTCATAAGTTTATCACAAATTATACATCATGAGTAAAACATGTCAGTCATGATGGCCGCCATTTTTTTCTTCTGAACTAAAAAATGGTGAAAATACATACAAAAAATGTTTAAAAAAAAAACACCTGAACCTTGGTAAATGAGACCCAATTAGCTAGATTTTGTTTTGTTTTTTTTTCTTTTCTTTCAGTTAATAATTTTTATTAAATATTTCTTATTTAATACAAAGAAACAGCCACAACAAACAAAAATGACAATCATCTTTAGCAGAGAAGGATCACAACAGTAATATCCAAGAGTTATGAGTGTACAAGCAATAGAGGGCTTAAAAAGAGGATGGGGGGGTCTGGTATTTGTTTTTAAAATATAATACCAGAAATATCTTTCCTGGGTACACAAAATCCAGTATACCCAGTTTAGTGAGGTGAGACACACACCCACATTCTCTGTATGAGAACAATGGGACTTCCCTGACATCTGCAGCCACAGATGGAGACGTGCTGCCTGCCTGAGCACCAGCAATGAGCCTGTGATTGCTCAATCTTACTCTCGCTCTCTTTTTATTTTTAATTTCCTCTGCCTTCCAGCTCAGCTAGCCCTCCATCGTACTTTCATGATATGCAATTCAGTGGTTCGGGGGGGAGCTGTACCAAAAGAAAAAAGATTGCCTGGCCTGGATCTCCTGGTGAAAAAGGAGCTGTTGGAAAAGTGAAGTGCTGTTTGAGCAGGAAATTAATATAATAATCTAATCTCTCTGTCCATCTGTCTGTCCGTCTGTCTGTCTATCTATCTATTCTACTCTATCAGGTGGACTGGGGTGCCCACCCCTAGTACTGCTGTATTGTATTCCCCTTGTCTCCTGGGCACCCTCCCCCCATGGGCACCCTGTTGTTCACTTTCCCTTTGCCCAAAAGATGACCATATATAGATGTTCTATGGAAACAGTCTGCAAGCCAGTTGTGGACCCATCGAATCAATAATGGGTCCAGTTTCATGCTATATATTTTGTGTACAGTAGTAGCACCAAATTTGCCAAGCAAATTTGAGAGATTCCCTATTTATCCTTCAAAAAATGTAAGGAAAAAATCCTCTAAAATTCTTTTTGTTAAACCTACAGAAAGAGAACAGTTCCTATCACAGTACTCAAGTGTCATCTAGTGGATTTTCAGCTAGACTATCAGAAGCACCATCAACTAGACTATCAGAAGCACCCTCTCCTTGTAGCAGTGAACACACTACAAAACAAACAAAAACCCTAACAAAAGGTTTCACAATTCTCAATAGGGATTTTCAAAAATCCTTAAAAATCCCTTGACTAATTTTGCATTACTACTGCATAACAGCCCAATGTGGTACTGTATCAAAAGCTTTTCTGAGATCAAGCATAGCCACATTGGCACTGCCCTTGTTATATAGATAGTGACTGATTTTCTCATAAAAACATAGTAGGTTGGTGAACCATGATCTTCCAGTTGTAAACTCATGTTGAATATTGTTTTCCATAGAGTTACTCTTGAGTTGTTCCACTAAACAATTTTTTATGATTGATTCCAATATTTTACATAATCTAGATGTTAAACTAATTGGTCTATAATTCGAGACTTCCTGCTTTATCTCCTAGTTTGAAAATATAAGTAATGTGGGCACTTCTCCAGGCAAGGGGTACTTCACCAGTTTATAAAGACTATTCAGACACAATTTGAAGGGGATGGGTTATACTATTGCTCATGATTTTAAGTGTCCTGGCAGTAATAACATCTGTGCCTTGGTCACTGTGGATTTTTAATGTAGAAATTTTGCCCCATATACAATCCTTAGTTATTTTAATCTTTTCTTGAGAATTAACCTTTATGGTAGCAGGTGCTGAAGTACTGGTACAAAAACTGAGCAGAAGTAATTGTTAAAATTGTCTGCAATCTCTGTTGGATAGGTAACAGTGTTGTGGTCTACTTTAGTACTTGTAGTTTTTGAGTTTGTTTTAGATAATGAATTGATATAACCATAAAGCATCCTGGAAGTATTTTTACTAGTGCACTTTGCTAAATCTAACTCCTTTAACACTTTAGTTTTTTTTTTCTCTCTCTTTTACACTGTCTTTGAAAATGTTTACACTTATTCTACATTAAGTCAGAATTATCATTTTGGTATCAGGTGTGTATCCTTTGTTATGCTTAATTAGCTTGGTTATCCTGTTATTAAGCCATTTGGGCTTTAAACCCTTATGGTTTTATTTTTATTTTTTTCATAAATTTGACACATGTTGCTTTGCTTGTAGTCTTTAAGATTTGCCATGATTCCCCAACTGTCTTGCCATTTCCCAAACAGTGCTGGCAATTACCAAGTTAATGCTGTTGGTGTCTGCAGTGTGATAAGCATAAACTTATGTGCACCCAATTATTTTTTTAACAATACAGGCTAAACACTCCCATATGATCACTAGATTTTAGGATTTAGTGATCATATGGATGGTGGTCTGGCAATTATGTATATCAATTAAATCTGAACCCCAGCACTATGTCTAGAGTATTAAGTCCTCCTATTGGTTCATTATTAATGCATTACATAGAAACATAGAAGATAATGGCAGAAGGGGACCTGTGGTCCTTCATGTCTGCCCAAGCGAGGTATCCCAGGACCTATTGTGCACCAGTGTTCAGTTCTCCTAGACACCCAGCCTAGCCCTTGCCAGTGCCATGTGTTTGTTCCAAAGCCTTGTCCCACCCATGCTTAAAGCTTGAGACTGACTTTGCAGCCACCACCTTAGGAGGTAATCTATTCCAAGGTTCCACCACCCTCTCTGTGAAGTAATACTTTATGATGTCCCTCTTGAACACTCTACCCTTCAATTTCCACTCATGCCCTCTTGTAGAAGAATTGTTGTTCCTGGTAAAAAACTGTGCTTCTGGCACCTTGTTGATGCCTTTAAGGAACTTGAAGGTCTCAATCATATTTACCCTCTCCCTCCTGATTTCTAGCAAGTACAATTTCAAAGCCCCAAGCCTCTTTTATTAGGTGATTTTCTGAAGGCCATGTATCATTGTTGTTGCCCTTTTCTGGATCACTTCCAATCTAGCAATGTCCTTTCTTAGGTGAGGCCTCCAGAACTGTACACAGTACTCCAAATGAGGCCTCACTAATGACTAGTGTTGTCTTAGATTAAGCTATTTACAGCCATTCACAAATTTGTGACTCTGCTTACTACTGGCAGTAAAGTCACTCCATCTAATATTGTTATAATTAAAGTCACCCATATCCACTATTTCCACTAATTCACTGGCCTTTTCAATTTCCTGTAGTACACAAATATTTTCATCAGAAGTGACATTAGGTGGCCTATAAATTAAGCCTAATATTTTACCATCCATTTTGTTACCAGTACTCAGAAATCAAACCTATATGGACTCAGTTAAGCTTTCAGAGGTTATTTGATCTAAATTATCTACAACCTTAATAGCATTCTTTAAGTAAAGAGCAACACCACCTCCTTGTCTATTCTGCCTGTCACATCTAAAAAAGGTGTAATCAGAAATATTTTTTTTTTCTGTTAACCTATTTTGCTCCTCCAAATAAATGTTGAAGGATTCCAAAGGCAAATCTTGGGAACAATGTCTTGCCGCATAAAATGAAGAGTTACAAATCGATACCTGACCCATGTTATTTACTGCAGAGTGCCTGTGAACTGTTTTTATGGCATTATCAAATTTATTTCATTAATCAATGTTTTTCAATATCAGTTTTATCAAGTTCAAAGGTGAATTGCATGATATTTCTTGCCTTTATACCAGGCTGAGGACAATTTGTACCTGTTCTTTGCCATCTGTATCTATTGTAATATTTTTTCTTTAGTTGTTTCTTTGTAGAAATGTAGTAGTCATGCCAGTACTTCTCATTTATGTTGTAGTTTCTTAACCTTCCCTTCATTTTTCCTTATTAATGAGCTCCCTTTCAGTGTTATTTTTATGTAAATTAATTTCCACTGTAAGTGGAGTAATTGTCTTATTATTTTGACACTAACATTCCAGTTAACTACATTTTGTTACAGTATTCCTGGCTTCTTTGGCTAGTAAGGAGTCTTTTCCATCAGGTCCTTCAATTTCAGATAATGATGAAGCCAGAAGGGGAAGGAAGGAAACATATTCAATTCAGTGCTTTAGAGTAACTGGTAATTGCTATTTTTCTTTTAAACTTAGATTGTGGGCTTTTAGTGACACTATACTTTCTTTGTTGTCTTTACTTATAATTGTTTTTGGGCTGTTGAAAATTTAAAACATAGTGGTGGTGTAATTCTGTGCTGTCTTTAATTGCTGCAAATTTTATCTTGGCTTGTCTGACTGCCCTGTAGTTGGGTGAAGGGTGTTAATTGTCTGGCCTCTGACCTCAGCTACGTGATAACTGGAGGCGGGGATTAGTCAGAGTTAAAGTAGCAAGCAGAGGTTTATTTTCTCAGAAGAAGCCAGAAGGGGAAGGAAGGAAGGAAACATGTTCAATTCAGTGCTTTAGAGTAACTGGTAATTGCTATTTTTCTTTTAAACTTAGATTGTGGGCTTTTAGTGACACTATACTTTCTTTGTTGTCTTTACTTATGATTGTTTTTGGGCTGTTGAAAATTTAAAACATAGTGGTGGTGTAATTCTGTGCTGTCTTTAATTGCTGCAAATTTTCCCTCCCCTTCCCCCAACTCTTAATTATATGCCCTGATAAATCTGATTGACAGGAGCTAAACACAGGGTTTAGTAAGGGGTGTGAAGTAGGAGGGGCATAAGGGGGAAGAAGCCCACTCTCAGCACGACAAGTGTTTTGACTCATTTATTTATTGATTTCTTTTTCTTTAAAAAAAATTATCTGAGGATCAGTGACAGGATTTTTAGTACAGTAAATTAATAAAAAGGGAACTAAGAGAGCTTCAGTAGCAGACAAGTAGTGGAATTGCAGTATAATGTGGGGAGTGGTGCAATGCAATGACTGTGGGGCAGCCATATTCAGGCAGACCTTCTGGACACTGAGGTGCTGCCCTATCTGCATGCATCTCTATGGACTGTGGGATGAGGTAGCCAGACTCAGAGCAGAAGTAAACTGGGTCAGGAGTACCATCACCCCTATCCAGGGACCACCCAGTCCAATGCAACTGCCTCAAAGGATGCCAAGAACGAGGAGCACTTGGATGATAGTGGGCTCAGGAGGCTTACAGCAGTCAAGGCAGGAGCACATCCCAGATCCTATTCCACTCAAGAACTCATATGCCACACTGGCAAAATGAGGGACAACCAAATAGAGAACCTGGAGAAGTGGAAGGAAAGGATGTGGAGGTTAGCCAAGGAGGTGACCTCAGCGGGGAAAGCAGTGGACCCCAGAGGAGGAGGAAGTGAATCCTGGTGGGGGACTCCATCATAAGAGGGATCCAGCTAGGAACACAGGAGGGGGAGGACAGGGAGGTGAGGTGCCTACCAGGTGCCACGGCATGGAGGGATGGAAGGAAGATCCTGGGATCACTGGGAAGGCAAGACAGGAGGGTGAGCTGGATGTCATTATCCACCTAGGTACTAATGACCTGGCAAATGGGGAGCCAAAGGAAGTTCAGGAAGAGTTTAGGAAACTGGGGAGGGGTCTCAAGCAAGTAGCTACTTCTGTCACTTTCTCAGAAGTACTACCTGTGAGAGGCAAGGGAGAGCATAGGAGTGCATGCACCAGGAACTTTAACTCATGGTTGAAGAACTGGTGCTGTGAGGAATGGTTTGGATTCATTGTTGACTGAGGACCCACCTGGAGGGATGGAGGTTTGTTCAAGCCTGACGGCCTGCATCCATCCTGGAGGGGAATCCAAGCACTCAATGATAAGTTTAAATGCTACATTGACAAGCATTTAAACTAGCAAAGGGGGTGGCAGGCCAGCAAGGAGGGTACCTACTTGCTCACCCCACAGTTAGCAGTGGAACCAGTGAACCAGAGGAGTGGCTATCTCTGCAAAGCAGTGTGCAAAGATGGAGATTAGTGCCCAAGAGGTGGATAAGCAGAAAGGGCAAAATTCAGCAGAAGGGCAGACAGCAAGGAGAACCAGGGATAAATGACAACCAAGGAAGGGCTGGAGTAGAACAGTGAAGCAGTCTAGGGAGGTCAAATCATGGAAAGCCATGTGTGCAAATGCCAGGAGCCTTAGCAACAAAATGGAAGATCTGGAGGCTGTCATGGTACAGTCAGACCTGGACATTGTGGCCATCACTGAAACCTGGTGTAATGATAACGATGACTGGGAGATGGCCATACCTGGCTACAACATATTCAGAAGAGACAGAGCAGGCAGGAAGGGAGGAGGAGTGACTTTGTATGTGAAAAATGACATAAGGGCCACAGAGATCCAGAAGGAACAAAATGGGGGAGAGATACTGTGGGTTAAGCTGGAAAGGAAAATGGGGACAGCCATCCGCACAGGTGTGGTCTATAGACCACCAGCCCAGGAGGAAGAAACAGATAGGAGTTGATGCTAGCCATCCAAAGGATGGCAGCCAAGGTGAGGTAGTACTGGTTGGAGACTTCAATATTCCAGACGTGGACTGGAGCATCCCAGCAGCAGCATCAACTAGGAGCAGATTTATCCTGGACTCCCTTCAGGGTGCCTTCCTCAAGCAACTGGTCATGGAACCAACTCGGCAGAAGGCAATACTGGACCTTGTGCTCACAAACGGAGACAGTGTGATGGGGGTAACAGTGGGAGAGCACCTGGGAAACAGTGACCACCAGTCATTGTGGTTTGAAATCACAGAAAGAGTAGAACCAAACCACACAAAAACACATATCCTGGATTTTAGGGGGGCAGACTTTGGGAAAATGGGGAGATACTTGAAAGAGGCATTAAGTGGAATGGGACAGGAATCAGGGGTTGAGGAACATTGGGCAGTATTTAAAATGGGGATTACAAGAACAACAGAATTATGCATTAAGCAAGTTAGCAAGAGGAAAAGGAAGAGGAGACCATTATGGTTTTCCAAAGAGGTATCAAAGAAAGTGAAAGCCAAAAAGATTGCATTCAGGCAATACAAAAAGACACAGGCAGAAGGGGATAGGGAGAAGTACCAGGAGAAGCAAAGGGAGGTAGGGAGGTCAGTAAGGGAAGCCAAAGCTCAGACAGAAGAACACATTGCAAAATCAGTGGGTAGAGGGGACAAAACCTTTTACAGGTACATAAGTGAAAAAAGAAAGACAAAGGGAGGGATAGTGAGACTGAAGGGGGAGGATGGGAGCCGCGTGGAGGATGACAACAGTAAAGCTGACATATTGAACAGGTATTTCTGCTCAGTCTTTACTGAGGAAGAGGAGGGTAATGGGTCTGAAGGAGTACAAGGGGTGAGAATGGTGCAGAAATGGACACAAGTCCCTTTACACGAGAAAGGGTCCTGAAGGAACTGGAAGTAATAAGAGTTGATAAAGCAATGGGGCCAGATGGGGTGCATCCCAGGGTCCTTAAAGAACTAAGAGAGGTGGTGGCTGAACCTCTGGCTATCCTGTTTAGCCGATCACTGGAAACAGGGGAGGTACCCAAAGACTGGAGGACAGCAGATGTAGTCCCCTTATACAAAAGTGGGAACAAAGAGGAAGCAGGGAACTACAGACCAGTCAGCCTCACCTCGGTAGTAGGGAAGATCATGGAGGCACTACTGAAGGAGAGATTGGTGGAACATCTGGTTATCAATGGACTACAGGACCCAAGGCAGCATGGTTTCACCAGGGGGAGGTCATGTCAGACCAACCTCGTTGAATTTTTTGACTGGGTGACTAGGGATGTGGATCAGGGGAGGACAGTGGACATGGCCTATCTGGACTTCAGCAAGGCCTTTGACACTTTGCCACACAGAAGACTATTACACAAACTGGGGAATATGGGTGTGGGCAGGACAGTAGTGTGGTGGGTAGGTAACTGGCTGGGTGGCAGGACACAGAGGGTGGTGGTAAATGGCTGTCACTCCACAGAGGGAAGAGTGACCATTGGGGTACCACAGGGATCAGTGCTGGGACCGGTCCTATTCAACATCTTCATCAGTGACATTGCGCAGGATCTAGAAGGCAGAATTTCACTGTTCGCTGATGACACAAAGCTCTGTAACAGAGTAGACACACCAGAGGGTGTAGACAGAATGAGAAGGACCTGCAGAAACTTGAAGAATGGTCAGGGGTTTGGCAGTTGAAATTCAATGCAAAGAAGTGCAAGATAATGCATATGGGGCACAAAACCCTGGCACAATATATCAGTTGGGGGGTGAGGATATAGCATGCACCAAGCAGGAAAGGGATCTTGGGGTTGTCATCTCTGACGACTCAAGGTAGGGAAACAGGTGACAAGGCAACAGGTAAAGCAAATAGGATGCTGGGATGTATAGGCAGGGGCATCACCAGCAGGAAAAGGGAGGTCATAATTCTGCTATACAAGACACTAGTGAGGCCCCACCTGGAGTACAGTGTACAGTCTTGGAGACCATACCTACGTAAGGACATAGACAGGGTAGAGAAGGTTCAGAGGAGGGCAACAAAGATGGTGCATGGATTGCAATTCAAGTCCTATGAAGACAGGTTGAAGGAACTGAACATGTACTCCCTGGAGGAGAGGAGGGAGAGGGATATGATAGAGACATACAAGTATCTTACAGGGAGGAACAGGGTGCAGGAAAACACTATTTTTAAGCGAAAAAGATGTTCCAGGACTAGAAGGCATGGGATGAAGTTGGAGGGAGGACAATTCAGAGGAAACATGAGAAAGAATTTCTTCACAGAACGGGTGGCGGACAAGTGGAACACCCTGCCAGAGGAAGTGGTGGGGGCTGAAACAATTATGGGATTTAAGAATGCATGGGATAGACATAAAGGAATTCTAGAGGTCACGGGTAAGGGGCAACAGACTTCTAGGAAAACAAACTGAACTTACAAGCTCAAATGGGCAGACTGGGTGGGCCATAGGCCCTTATCTGCCGACACTGTCTATGTATCTATGTATCTATGTATGATTTCTCAGGAATTATCTCATCCTTTCTAGTTGTACCTGTCATTTTCTTTTTATCTGCTTTTCCCCCCTATTTTCTCAGGATGATGGAAAATAATGGAATGGAATTAAATTCAAGTTTCCCATCCCTTGCAGGTTCTAAGACTTTCTCCAAGGAGAAATAAACCAAATTGTCTTCAGTAGAAGCCATTTTTGTAGTACTTTTAGTCACTTTATCAATTATGGCTCCATGTATTGCTAAGTCTTCCCTTATTGTATCTAATTCATTACATGTAATTACTATCTGATAAGAAAGGGTTGCCCCAAGAAATGGAATTTCACTCTCAGTGGGTTTACCCAGTTACACAAATTCGGAAAATAAATACTAAATAATTGCTCCATGATTATCAAGTTGTGGAATACATTGTTTTTTCATTGAATTACTGTACTAATGTCTGAGAGGAACTGGATGGCTCAGTGGATTGGTAGGGATTTAAAGAACTTTCACCTCTATGTCACTGGTTTAAATCCAGCACAGATTGGTTGTGGCCGAAAGCCTTATTATCACCTGAATGCTGTTCAGTGGTTTACATGAAATGAGCTGTGGTGATCTCAGTCCAGTTCCCATGGGCAGGTATCTACATCACAAAGCTAGCAACATAATCGGCACTATTTGGCAACCTTGTTGGCAGTCTCACATGAGAGATCAAGGAGTAAATTGGCATGGGTTCTACGCTACCCTCTCACCTATGTGTTGGTTCCTCCATGGCAGGATTACAGGACATTGGTGAGGCAGTGTGGGGAAGTTTGCACTGTGATAACCCCATGTTGTACCTGTCATGTGGATAAGAGAGTACTTCAGGTTCCAGGTCTGCAAATCCAGCACCTTTCATGAGCACTATATTCACATATAAGAAAAAGTAAGAAGACACTAAAAAATAATTAATCATGTCTGCACTTAAATAACATAGGTAATAGTTTATTTGATACTGGACCTAGTTCAGATAATAATTTAGACCCTTTTCAATAAATTCTTTCCATTCATTCTGTGCCTCTCTAATTTGCCTAGCACCTTGGAAAAAGTCCTTAGTTAAGCTTTTCATGCCCCAAATCGTACCATATATATATTGCTTTGAACTTCACTATTGTCTTGTTTTGGCAACTGTGTATTATACTGTCCTGGGTCATGCTTGAAAATAGGAGAGTTTTGCCTAATATACCTACCGGGTCAACAAAAGCTAATAAATAAATACTGTACACATTTCTTTTATGTATAATAAATTGTTTGTTTATAAGGCATGATTCATGTTTCCTACAAAACGATTTAACTTATCAGACTCAGAACTTAATGAATTTGCTACATCTTGCTTGCTTGGGAGATGCAAAAGGAAAAAAAAATCTTATCAGCTTTGCCTTCTGAAAATGTCACCAGGGAATCTTCCACACAATAGAAAGAACTTTCTCCTGTTTTACAGGAGCACCTACTTCTGTAGGGGTGTCGCACTCAAATAGTATCTCTGATTTTTTTCCAAAAAGGTGTTATTTCCCCCTAGCATTAGACTGTTAATTTCCTTTTATCATTGCGTAGCTTACTTTGGCAGGGTATTGAATGGACCAGAAAAAATGACTGCAGGTTGAATATTTTTTTAAATGAAAGGAGGAAGTCGAACTATTGCGATCTGCTTAGATTTTTTTTTTTTGCATTCTTATTATTTTTATAACCTTTTTTTCTGGTGGGGGGTTTAGATTACTAGTCTCTAAATAGGAGGAGTTTATTTATGTATTTGGTTTTGTTAAATTAGTTAAGTACATTAGACAATTAAATGCTTATTAAATGCAGGCATTATGCAGTGAACAATAGCAGTTACAAAGTGAAAGGAATTTGCAGTAACTTGTTTTGCCTTGTTGATACCATTTTAGTGCCTACAGTAACTAAACGTTTACTTTTCTGTAGAGCTTCTTTTCTTTCTAAATTATGCCAGGTGGCAACTCACCCCATCGGGCCCCTCACCAACCTTCTTGCAGACTTACAGGTTATCCACCACTTACTCTGGATCACAGTGTGGTGGGTGGCCAGCCACTTCAGTCATGCAAGATGCTGCTTGAGTGGTGCTGACTTGGACTGCATAGTGTTTTCCTCCAACTCCCTGATTTCTCCTGGGGCTCTAGGGTATCCCATTAGGAGGGTGACATAAATTTGTTGCCACAATTACAGTGATTCCTGATTGCTGACACTGAGAAGGGTGACCATGATTTCGGGTCACCCACTCCCAGTGTCACATTTTGCTCCATGGTCATGCTCCCTCCCTTGGAGTTAATCATTTAATGTATGGGGGTGCAAGGTGCGAAGCCTCCCTCAAAAAAACACTGTTTTCCAGGAGGGTGCTTTGGCACTGTACTTTCTGGGAGAAAAACGCCTGGTGCTGTAATGCCAGGTGACATTTTGCTAGCACCATAATCAACATTAGCAAAATGTTTTTTGCCCGGATATGGTGGAACCAGGTGCTGGCATGCAATTACATAGTTGCACAAGTGTGCATTGACATCCATGCATGACAGGCCTTGGGATATGACTCCTCTCCTTCTAGTGTTCCAGAGTATGTTACTAACTGGTCTCAACCAGTTGGCAGTCACACAGGGTGAGCAGCACCCTCTCCCACCAAAGAAAGGAGAGCAGTCTCTGCGATGCACAATCCTTTCTTCCTTTGGCCAGTCCCTGGTGGCCTGTCCTTGTTTTCAAATGTGGTTGCCTGTGCAGCAAGCAGTAACACTGCTGTTGTGCTACTGGGCCAGTTCTGCCCCATAAATTTAAATATCACTGAACAGATAAGATGAATATACTTGTGTATTAACTATTCAAGAAAAGTAAAAATTAATCCATTGTAAAGTGTCTTTTGTATTAAATGTCCTCTGAAGAAATCTTCATGCTTGTGCTAAAACAGTGTATACCCCAAGCATCAAAAAGTTCATATATTTTATGCCTTGCAGGATATCCCACTGAAGAGCTCCCTCCTGGAGCGAACAACATGCGGGCACCTAAAGGTAATAAACTACCTCCAACTGCAGCACCCTTGTGAGGGGGGTTAGCCCATCGACGAACTGTGCGCATCAACTGTCCCACCCACCCACCATGGCTCAGCATTTCTTTTATAGGCACTGTCTAGTGACATCACATCCTGTTGGTCATTTTTACTAAGTCCCCACTTCTCCATTTACAGGTTATACCTACTAGCCACTAGAAGGACCCTCTGATCTTTCCACCTCAGTCTCCCCACCTGCATCCCCTCCTACTTCCTGTAACCTCTCTACCTGATTAGGCTACTTCTCTCCCTACTCCCACCTCTGCCCACACCTCACCCAGCCATCTGGCTAGCCCTACTCACTAACCCCTGCCCTATCACCTGACCCACACCCAGCCTGCCACTAACTCCAGTGACCACTAGGAGTCGTTATTTCAACCCTGTTTTCTGACCCAAACCCAGCCCACTTTAAGTCACCTAGAACCTGGATCCCTGCTCTCAGCCAGGTCCTATCCCAACTGCCTTGCTAGGGTCTTGAACCTTGTACCCTGTCCACCAGAGTCCGTGACAGTACCACTACTCCAAAGTGGTATCTACACTTTCTGAGGGGCAACCAAGATACTTGAAACTCACCACCCTGCTATTACCAAGGCACTATGTTTGGGCACCTCTTCCTCAAATCTGGTAAAATGTCCCCATCAATAACCCTTGTACTTCTGAGCTCCTCCATTTTACTGTCCCTTCCCATTTTAACTCCCCCTCTAAGTGGCTACCCAGCACCCCCCCCCACCGGCTATTCTGACTCATCCTACAAATGCCCCCTATAAGTCCACTGCATCCCTCCCAGCTATCTCCTGGTCCCATTTCCCCATGCCCCCTCCTTCTCAGTCTATTCTTTTGGCTGCCTTCTGGCCTCTCTCTCCCATTCCAGTACCCACTCTCTCTGCACAGCCCACCCTACTGCCACCTCCAACCATTGCATGGCAAAATCCCGGTCTCTCCATGTTCTACGCTGCCACCTAACCATTGCTCTACTCCTTCTGGCTGCAGGGGATATACACCCTAACCCCGGCCCAACTCCAACCTCAGGCCCTGACCACCCCATACCAAACCTCTCAGCCAAGGCCACCACCGACACTCGTTCTAGCTACCTTCCCCGAGGCTTATGCCTTCTCCATCTGAATATTCATAGCCTAGCCTCTAAGCTCAATCAGCTCCGGGTCCTAGCCACCCACCATGCCCCTGACATAATCATCCTATCTGAGACCTGGCTAAACCCCAGCCTACCAGATAATACCATGGCTATTCCAGGGTTCACCATCACACGGCAAGACCGGCCCTCCAGAGGCGGAGGGGTGGCTATCTACATCAGATCAGCCCTACACTTCACTGTCTCTCTTACAAAAGCTGAACCCAAAGCTTACGAGCTTCTTATGGTAAAACTGTCCCCTCCCTCCTCATTACCTATCTTTGTGGCTGGTATTTATTGCTGCCCAGGCACGCCAACCACAATAGTCACCAACCTTCTGTGCCAGCTCTCATCTCTTGCCCAGTCGGGTGAACTATATGTCATGGGTGACTTTAACC
Organism: Neoceratodus forsteri; assembly: GCA_016271365.2. Taxonomy (NCBI): domain Eukaryota; kingdom Metazoa; phylum Chordata; order Ceratodontiformes; family Ceratodontidae; genus Neoceratodus; species Neoceratodus forsteri. Next base: position 1,545,092,055 of record CM057455.1, on the reverse strand, counting down.
ACAACTGGCTAGCACCCACTTTTAACAAAACCCAAACTGAGATAACCACTCTCATCCTTAGCCAAACCATTATGGAACCCACACGCTCAAACCATAAGTCCGGTAATCACTACCTTCTAGACTGGGCGCTTACATCCCACCCACACCACGTAGTCAGTTGAGGCCTCCTCCCTGATTCCATTAGTGACCACCACCTAATCTACTTGGTCCGCAAAATCCAAAGAGTTAAATCCCCTCTCAAATTTATATTCCAATGGTCATACAAATCCCTCAACCTCTCCCCCCCCCCAGAAGATCTATCCCACTCTAATTGGGTCCCGAGCTCAAGCTGCTCTAACATGGATTCGGTCCTTATGCACTTTTGGAACATCTTCCTCACCGCCTGGGACAAACACGCCCCCCTGTGCTGGGCTAGAGTCCGTGGGTCTCACCTAGCCTGGATATCCCGTGAACTGATAGCTTGCCAACAAGCCCTTGACAAGGCCTGGCGAAACTACAAATCCACACTCCTCCCAGGTGACTATATCATCTACCGCATGCTCCTCAACAAGTGCACAAAGGCCATCCGCTTAGCTAAGGCTGAATATTTTAACAACACCCTAACTGCAAATCTTGGGAGACCTAAATTCTGGAATGTCATTAACTCCCTTTTCTCCCCCCAAACAGCAAACCCCCAACCTCTCCTCCGTGCACAAGGGACTCTCCTCTCTGACCCCCTGAAGGTAGCCTCCAAGTTTAATTCCTATTTCACTACTTGTGCCCTATCCCTCCTAGATTTCCTACCTCCTGCAACCACACCCGCTCCGCAGACATCTATCCCCCTACTGTCTGGTAGGAACCCCTTTTCCTTCAGACACATGTCCCCCACCAAAACCCTAGATGCCCTTCACTCCCTGAACCCCTCCAAAGGCAAATCCTCTGATGGTCTCGATAACAAACTCCTCTTCCTATCTTCCCCCACCATCGCTACTCCCCTCGCGGCCCTACTAAATCTTTCTTTCACCACCGAGTCACTCCCCTTCGAATGGAAGCATGCCACTGTTCTACCCCTTCCAAAAGGTGGTGATCCTACCTCCACAACTAACTAGCGTCCCATCTCCCTCCTCCCCACCCTTGCCAAACTCCAGGAACACCTAGTGCTATCCCAACTCTCCCACTTCCTCTCAGAAACTAACTTCTTCACCCCATTTCAGTCCAGTTTCAGAAAACACCACTCTACCACCTCCTCCCTACTAAGACTCACAGACTCCATCCTCACTGGGATGGATAAAGGGCTAATCACTGCTGCTGTTTTCATTGACCTAGCAAAAGTCTTCGACACGGTATCCCATTCTCTCCTACTATCCTGCCTATCAGGGGCTGGGTTAGCAGCATCCACCACAAACTGGTTCAATGCCTACCTACTGAATAGACCCCAATCCACTAAAATAGCTGACCACACCTCCCCCTCTCTCCCTATCACCACCGGAGTTCCCCAAGGATCAGTAATTGGCCCCATCCTCTTCTCCATCCTTCTAAATGATCTGCCTAACTCTTGTTTCACTACCGCAATCCACATGTATGCAGACGATACGGTCCTCTTTACCTCTGGCCGGACCCACGAAGAAGTCACCTCCAAACTTCAAACCGACTTCAACAAAATCCAGCACTGGCTCAATACCAACCAACTCTCCCTAAATGCCAAGAAAACTGTCTCTGTCTTTTGGCACTAGACAGCATCTATCCAAACTCTCCTCCCCTCTGATCTTCCATACTCTAAATAACACCATCCTTGATGAAGTGCCCTCCATCAGGTATCTAGGGGTTTGGCTTGATTACCACCTCTCCTTTTCCACACACGTGGATGCCATCATTTCAAAACTGCGCCCAAAACTTGGTGCCCTCTATAGAAACCGCACTAGTCTCCCGCTACCTGTCAGGCGTAAATTAGTCCAGAAAATTATTCTACCCTCCTTCGACTACTGTGATGTTGTTTACAGCTCCACCTCTAAGACCACCCTAGCCAGACTTGACCCCTCTTTAATGCTTTCTGCCACTTTGCTCTCGATGCCCCCCCCGCTCACATCACTGCAAGCTCTACCGTTCCCTGGCCCTGCCATCACTGAGCAACTGGCGCCTAATTCATAGTGTTAAATTCACTTCCAACTTCTGGCCCGGCTCCCTCCTTCCCTACCTCTTATCCTCCCTATCTTACCCACCTACCCCCCACCCACACCCTCAGGTCTACTGATGCTAGGTTATTAGTCATCCCTCACCGAAGGACCACCGCTGGCCAATCGGCCTTCTCTTACCTCTTCCCTAAACTCTGGAATGGCCTGCTGGCCCAGATCCACCATTCTTCATCCAAACACTCCCTATCCTCTGCCCTCACTAACTTCTTTGCACTAAATTGCAACTGCCTCGACCTCCCCCCCCGATAGCTTCTCTTCCCCTGTCCCCCCCTTAGCACCTGACCAGCAGCTCAGCCTTTGCCTAATTGTCTGGCTTATACACTGTCCTACTGACTTACACTCTCACTCTTACTCACTCCCAATATCTCATTTCCCTTCACCCTCCTTTCTAAATAACCTACGCTCTTCAGCCTTACTCACAGCTACTAACTCCCCTCTCCTTCCCCTCACTGCACCTAAACCACCCCCCTACACACCTAGTGTTTACTAGTCCACTCCTCCTCTACCCCTTATCTTCGCTCCCCAGCTCCTACTGTCAACTTGGTGCATCTCGCGTCAGCTCAAGTTCTGTTACTGGCACTCAAGTTCTGTTACTGGCACTTATGTAATCATGTATTGCCCTCAATGTGTACCCATGATATGTATACCCTGTCCTTGAAGATCATGTTCTGTACTGTTCTCCTTATGTAACAAGTTCAAATGTAATCCCACCCAACTATGTACATTATCTGTATTGCTCTACTTCTAAAATCAACTTTTGTATGTATATCTGCCTCCACTATAACTCCTCCCCCCAGGTCGCACCGTGAGACGAGCATCTTTTTGCTCAGTGTGCCTTTCCTGGTGAAATATTTTCAATAAATAAATACAGTTTTTTCTCTGTAATATGAAGATAGCAAAAATGTGGTAGTACTTATCAAATGTGCAAAATGTTTGGGTGATTCCAGAAGATTTTAATCAAGTTCCCCCACTTCCTTTGTTACTCTGTCTGTCTCTGTAGATTAGGAACTATTGGTCACTTCAAGTTCTGATACAGTATTCTTCCAGCTTCAATAAACCCCATGGGAATCAGGTGCAGCTTTGTATGAAATGTAGCCCTTTTACCTAAAAATGTTTTTTAAGGTTTAGTCCAAGAATTACTATATGCACATCTAACTGCATGGACAGGGTATTGATGTACATTCCTCCAATACAATAAGCAGATTCACAGAAAAGGATGACCACTAATGCAGCAAATGCCAAACAAGTCACCTGCTACCAATGCCAAATAGATGTCTTACTGACAAAAAAAATATGTAGGACCCGATTCTAGAATGATGGAGCAAGTCACCTCCAAAGATGACTTGCTCCAAACACGGTTGCACCAGGCGGCTACAGACAGTGGACTTGGAGCAGAAAAACAAATATGCTCCACTAGGGGCACTAAATGGGGGAGAAAAGCAGGAAAGTGGAGTTGAGGTATATCCAGGGGACATAGGAGAAGCAAGCATGAAGGAAGATGAAGGAAAACTGGAAAAGGGGGATGCCCATTCAGAAAAGAACAAGGAGGATAGCAAACATAGGGATAGGGGTGCAGGGGTGAACACACCCTAGAAAGGGCAAACCCAGAAGGGGGGAGACAGGGAGCTCAGGTTCAAAAGGGCTAGGTCTAGATGGGGCAGGGAAAGGTGAAAGTTCTCCAGGGAATTCAAGCAAGGTAAGGCTAGGGGCAAATCAAAAGGGAAGGAAAAAGCTTCCGGAAAGTGGGGCAGAGGCAGGCAGCCTAGCAGTAAATGCCTGCAGGAAGCATGGAGCTAGGGGGAGTGCAGGGGAAAAACAGTACAACGGGAGATGAAATGGGCAAAGGGGATAGTGGGAATAGGGTGGGAAATGAAATGGAAGGGTTTGGGAGAAGAATAGAATGGAAATGCAAACAGAAGGTGATGGAGAACAGGGTCCTACTTGTTGGGGACTCTAAAATAGAAGGAATTCGATCGGGAAGGGGGGCAAGAGTAGCACAGTATGGGTTGAGTGTCTGCCTGGCATGACGGTGGCAGAGGTTGTTCACTATATCCCCTCAAGGGGAAAAAGCAGGATGAGAAAACACACCTGATGTTCCACCTGAGAACAAATGACTTGGCAGGAAAAAGCCTGTTGGAGGTGCAGGCAAGATATGGAGCACTTTCTAGATACTGCAGCAGTCTGGGGTTCAAATCAGTGGCATTCTCTGAGGTGTTGCCAGCACCAAAGGCAAGTACTAATAGGAGGCTCAGGTTTAAGGAGTTCAATGAGTGGCTGGTGGGGTGGTGCAAGCAAATGGGGTATGGGTTAGTAGGGGACTGGGGATCCATGTGGGTGGATGAAAGCCTACTTGCTCCAGACAGACTGCAGCTGAATAGGGAGGGTGCGGCAGTGCTAAAAAGCAAATTAGGAGAGTTCATAGAAGAAACCTACAATTTAAACTAGATTGGGGTGGGGAATCTGCACCACAAGGCAGGAAAAATGGAAGGCTACCAGCCTCCTCACCCAGAATAGTGCTAAAATACTGGGCATGAGGGAGAATAGAGAAGGGGGGGATGGAGAGGGAACCTGGTGGAAGGGCTTAGCAGCCAACGCCAGGAGCTTAGCAAATAAACCTGATGACTGGTCTAAGCACCGATCCATGAGAAAAAACATGTAAAAAAGACATTTGAGCAGCAAAAACAGCATACTGTGGTATGCTTCTTCAAAAATCTTGTGGCCATGCTAGGGGTTTCTGAAACCATGTTAAAAGTTTTTTAGGGAAAGACCCATCCCCGCCTCTGACTGAAATGACTATAAATGTTACTAACTGCAATAACCAAAGCACGATTGCTACTTCGCTTAATGTTCACTTCTCTGATCTCTCAGATTTCCTGCTTAGCTCTGTTATACACTCTGAGGAAATCATAAACCCTGGTGAATCTTTATCGACCCAGTTTAGCATTAAACCAGTCTTGACTATTGATATATTAAGGCTTATGAGAGCCATTCCTGAACATGGCTCTCCTGGGTCCGATGAACTATTACCTAAGTTCCTTAAAGTTATTGCTGCTGACATTGCAGCCCCTGTTGTGAGAATACTCAACTTATCTATTATGACCAGGATGGTGCCATCCATCTGGAAAATTGCACGTTTTGTGCCAGTGCATAAGAAAGCAGACTCTAGAACGATGAGTAATTACCGACCAATTGTCATCTTATCTGTCTTGGATAAAATCCTAGAGAAGGCTGTATCTTCTCAGGTCACGGAGAATCTGCAAAAAAACAATCTATTATCCCCAGCCCAGCATGGCTTTAGGTCCAGCCACAGCACAACTACGGCATTATTACAATTTACTAATGATGTGCTGCTTAACATGGACAAAGGAAAACTCACTGAGGCCATTTTTATCGACCTCACAAAGGCCTTTGACTTGGTTGACCACTCTCTTCTGCTCTCCAAACTATTCTCTCTTGGTTTCTCAAATTCTGCCATGGCCTGGTTTGGCAGTTACCTTCTGGGTAGGCAACAATTTGTTCAAACAGGGAACATCACATCCAATCTTGTCTCTACCTCAGTTGGTGTTCCCCAAGGTTCTATTTTTGGTCCCCTCATTTTCTGTCTCTTTATAAATAATCCTTCCCCTGGTCTGAATCAACTTTGTCTCTTTTCTATGCAGACGATATGGTTATCTACTCTGCCGCTAATGACATTTTGGCAGTTCGCACCTCCCTTCAATCTAACGTTGACTGCCTCTTGGCTTGGCTAAAACAAAATAAGCTCCTACTTAACACTAGCAAAACAATGTCAATGCTCTTTGGGACTTTCCCTAGGCTAAAAGCTTGTCATATGGGACTTTCCCTTCGTGGGCCTGATGGCATAACCCTGGATACAGTTACATCCTTAAGATACCTTGGGACGACTCTTGACCCCTCATTGGACTTTAATCTTCATGTTGCAGCCACTTGTAAGGCTGTGAACAGTAAACCTGGCCTGGCTTACAAGGTAAGATCCTCCCTAAATTCGACAGCTAGGCTGGCCATTGCTCAGGGAATTATTCGACCTTGCCTCAGCTATGGCTCTATAGTCTACCTTAATGCTAGCAAACAAGTAATCCAGAAATGGAGCACTTGTTATAATAGTATCTGCTGCTTCGCCCTTGCGGCTCCTAAACTTCTCTCAATTGGCTCACCCTGTCCTCCCATCATCTGTACCCAGCTGGTTGTCTGGTTGATAAATTAACCCGGACTTGTACTCCAAGATCCCTTGTAACTCTATTAAAACAACCTGACTTGCTGTATATGCTGAGATCTACTGAAAATGTTTCCTTTGTTATGCCTAGATGTCTCACCAAGAAGGGTGAACTTGCATTTGCCGTATCTGCTCCCAGAATGTGGAACACCCTTCCACTCTATGTTAAAAAATCGGCTACTCACCGGGCCCTTCAAAAAAGTTTAAGAACTCACCTTATGAGCTCAGGTCTCTGCTCCTGCTCTACCTCTTGCTTGTCTCCACTCGCTTGCACTACTACCACTGATCTTCCACCTTGAGAGTGATATTTCCTCTCAGCACTTATGTACCCCCAGTGTTTGCTGTATATGTATTTTTTAGTCAATTATACTGTTTTCAAAATTCTATAAAAGTTTATGTAACTGTGATTACTGTTTATCCTCATGCTATGTATATTCTACTTGTTGTTCCTGAATGTGCCATGTATTCTAAATTGTCATGTGTTACTGTATTTTCCTTCCAACTAGATGTTTTGTATTCTGTTGTGGACACTATGTATCTGCTGTTTCTGATGTGTAACCCTCCCAGGTCATGCCTGAAAATAGGTAAAATCTCTTGTCTAGTGCACCTACTTGGTTAACAAAAACAAAATAAATGAGATAGTGGACTTGGAGGCCATCATGGGGGACAAAGGACTAGACATAGTAGCTATAAGTGAGACCTGGTGGACACAGCTGCACACCTGGGAAATGACTATCCCAGGTTACAGACTGTTCAGAAGAGATTGGATTGGGAGGGTAAGAAGGGGGGAGGAGTTGCTTTATACATCAAGTAAGGCATAAGTGTAACTGAATTGCAAGAGGAGGATGGGGAAACTGAGCTACTGTGGGTAATGCTAGGCAGAAGTACAGGAGAATCCTTGCAAATGGGGGTGGTATACAGGCCACCTATGCAAGGGGAGTAGGGTGATCAACAGTTAATTCAGGCAGTCACGAGGCTGGCCTGAAAAAGAGAGCTACTGTTGGTAGGGGACCTAAACTTCCCTGATGTAGACTGGGAAATCCCGGATGCAGTATCATGACGAATCAGGGCAATACTAGCTGTGCTTCAGTGGGTATTCCTTCAACAGCTGATCAGGGAGCTGACAAGGGGCAACAACCTGCTGCATGTGGTCCTGACAAATGGGGAGAGTGTGGAAGAGGTGCATGTGGGAGAAGCCTTGGGCAACAGCGACCACAGCACAGTAATGTTCAGGGTCAGGGCAGGGGCTCTACCATGCCGAGTGCAGCAAGAAATTATCATGACGGCATTACAGCAACAGGCTCCATATGGGCTACCAAGTTGCAGTCGGCATGGGCCTGTTATGTCTATTTTTTACATCGGGGTTTGCCTCCAAGACCCCACCCCCAAACTAAAGGATTCTAACTCCAGGTCGGAGTTAGTTTGGGGAGGGGGTGCAGGTTGGGGGAAGTTGTTGTCCCCTTCCAGCAGCACTTCTACGGTGGCATGACGCTGTTGTGAAGATCGATGCATGTCACCGTAGAAATGTCACTGTTAGGGTGGCATACCAGGGTAGGGAGGGAGACATACAAGTAAAACCAGTACTACAGTCATGGACTTCAGATGCGCAGACTTTGACAAGATGAGAAGGACAGCAAGAGACACAATGCAGGGTACAGAGGATATAGGGGCAGTGGAGGAATTATGGCAAGCTATCAAGGGAGTGGTACTGAAAGTTGCAGAAATGTGCATAAAAAAGATTAGGAAGAAAGGGGGAGGAGACTGCTTTGGTTTACAAAGGCGGTTGCGGAGGCAGTCAGGGAAAGGAGGAGGAGGGCTTTCAGAAAATTTAAGAGGACAATCAGTGAGGAAGATAAGGAAGAGTATAGAGAAAAGAGGAGTATGGCAGAGAAGAAGATCAGAAGGGCAAAAGCAGATACTGAGGAGAAAATATCGAAAAAGGCCAAAAGGGGGGATAAAATCTTTGTCAGATATGTGAGGGCAAGAGGAGGGCAAGGCAGGGGATTACTAGGCTGAGGAGGAAGGGAGAAATAAAATTGGAAAGGGACTGAAAAGGCAGAGTTATTAAATAAGTACTTTAATTCAGTATTCACGGAGGAGGAGAAGGGTAGGGGACCTGAGCTAAAGTTGTATGGGAAGGAGGGCAAATGGGTGGATCTGAACCCATTCACTGTGTATAGGGTTAGGGCAGAGCTAGCTAGATTGAGGGTGGACAAGGCAATGGGGCCTCATGGGTTACACCCCAGGGTGATCAGGGAATTGAAGGAGGAGTTGGCCACATCCTTGACAAGGCTTTTCAACTTGTCCCTGGATATGGGGAGAGTGCCGGAGGACTGGAGCAGGGCAGATGTAGTGCCTTTACACAAGGGAGATAGTAAGGATGGGAAGGGGAACCTACCAACCTGTCAGCCTCACGTCAGTGGTGGGGAAGGTAATGAAGGCATTAATCAAGGAAAGGGTGGTGGATTACCTGGAAGAGAGTGGCTTGCAGGACAGCAGACAACATGGCTTCATGAAGGGGAAGTCTTGCCAGACAAACCTAATTCAGTTCTTTGATTGAGTGACTAAAGTGATTGACCAAGGGCTGGTGGACATGGCCTATCTGGACTTCACTAAGGCCTTCGACACCATCTCCCATAGGAGGCTGGTGAGCAAGATGGAAAGCATGGGTTGGGTGGGAAAATAACAAGCTGGGTGGAAGCCTAGCCATCAGGAAAAACTCAGAGGGTGGTGCTAAATGGGGTGCACTCCAGGACAGCGAGGGTGAAGAGTCGAGTGCCACAGGGGTCAGTTTTGGGTCTGCTTCTACATCAGTGATATTGCAGATGGTTTGAGAGGGAGGGTGTGCCTAGTTGCTGATGATATGAAAATATTCAATAGGGTGGACACCTCAGGGGGAGGGCATGGAGGACATAAGGGAGGACTTAAAGACACATGAAAAATGGTCTGGGATGTGGCAGCTGAAATCTAATGCCAAGAAGTGCACTGTGGGAGTAGGAACAGAAGAGCAGGGTACACCCTAGGTGGGGAGGAAATTAAAGTAACAGAACAGGAGAGGGATCTGGGGATCATAGTTTCCTAGAACCCCAAGGTAAGAATCCAATGTAGCAAGGCGGTGGGAAAGGCAAATGGAATGTTAGCATGTATAGGCAGGGGCATTACTAGCACAAAGAGGGCGGTAATAATTCCCTTTTTACAAAGCCATGCTGAGGCCACAAATGGAGTATGGGGTTCAGTTCTGGAGGCCACATCTCTGCAAGGATATAGATGCATTGGAGAGGATTCAGAGAAGGGCAACCAAGATGGTGCAGGGTATGCAGGGAAAGTCGTAAGAGGAGAGGTGTAAGGAGTTGGATCTGTACATGCTGGAGACAAGAAGACAAAGGGGAGACATGATTGAAACTTTTAAATATGTAAAGGAGCTCAATAAAGTGGGAGAATAGGGTTTACTTAAGAGGAAGGAGGGGGAGTCAAAACTAGAGGGCACAGCCTCAGATTGCAAGGGCATGGGACAAGCATATGAGGCTGAGTATTGGGCGGAGGGTGGGGGCTGGCAGGGAGGTGGAGATGTAAAGGAAAAAAAGGGCAGACTAGATGGGCTGGTGTGGTCCTTTTCTGCCGTCAAACTTCCATGATTCTGTGATTCAGGGGGAAATCCTTAGATATGGAACAGTCAATCAGCCCAGCAACTGGCCAGGAATCAAATGCAAGGCTCGCTGTGGAAAAAATGCACATTTAATTTTTCTGGGATGGTACCTTGATCAGAGATCGTGGTACCTTGGGTTTTGATTTTTATAGGTATTGAAGGGGCGATTCTGTAGCCTTCAACAATTTTGATTGTTTGCCAGACTTTAGCCGAGTTGTCTTTGGCATCCTCAAGGGCTTCCATATAGTAACTGGTTTTGTCTGCTCTGATAAGCTTTGTGCAAGTGTTTCTCAATATTGTGAAAGCCTTCCAGTCTACGGGGGATTTGGTCTGTCTTGCTAATGCCCAGAGTTTATCTTGTTGAATTAGGGCTGCTTTGAAATCAATGGTGAACCAGGGGTGTGTGGCCTTTTTCACCCTACAGTTTGTGAGTGGGGCATGTTTATTAACTAGTTTTGTGAGGTTTGCATTAAGGATATTGATGGCTTCATCTACTGAGGTGACCAGGTAAAGCTTTGTCAATTTGTGCACCTAAGGTCAGCTAGGTAATTGTCAAGTTTATCAAGTGATACGTTTTTCCTGGATTTGTGTGCAGGTGACTATGTTGTGGTCACTTAAATCATTATGGAAGATGGCTGTGTAGGAGATTTTGTGGGGTAGGTTTGTGAGGATCAAGTCAAGTATAATGCTTTTATCATTATTTTTTATATTGATTCTGGTCTTTTCAGAAATAAGCTGAGAGATACCCAGCTCATCACACAGGTCTTTTAAAGCATTTGCTCTGTGTGTAAGCCAATCCAAGTTCAGGTCGTCAAGAATAATAGATTAATTGATGTTGCTTTCAATGATGTTTCTAAGGGTTGCTAAGAGTTTGATGCCCCTTGCTGGCTGTCTGTAGCAGCCAATGATGTTGAATGCCTCAGACGAGGGCAGTGAGAACCTTAATGCTAAACATTCAAATTCCTTAGGTTTGGCTAATGAAAGGAATTCAGTATCAGGGTATTTAGTGTTAACATAGATATCTCCTCCCTTCCCTAGTTGGTCTGTTCAATCTGAAGGTGTTAAAGAGACTTAGTTGATGTGAGGTGCCCAGAACCAGGGCAGCTATTAGCCATATGATGTGTTTTTTCTTGATTTCAGTAAGGCATTCGACCTGATGTCACATTGGACTCTGTTAGAGAAACTCATTAAATATAATTTCAAAAAAGCAATAATTGGATTGCTCAGTGGTTAACAGACAGAGATTAGAGAGTTGTTATTAATGGGTACCTGTCTAACACTGGCAAAGTGTTTAGTGGAGTCCCACATGGTCCTGTTCTGGGCTTCTCAGTATTTCAAATTTTTATGTTGCTTGCACGCGTGTGCAAGAAGCATAGTGCCATCATCGGAGATTTCGGAGGTGTGTCACCTCCTCCACCAATTCAGTCAGTGTGCTGGCAGACGCGGCCCTGTAAGCCAATGCATTTTGGAGCTGTCTAAGACACGCTCCAAAATGCAGTAACACTCCCAGTTGAGGGCTCTGCGCTTCCAGTGAGCACCGATAAGATATCGGCTGCTCATGCGCAGCTCCCCACAAGCGTCGCGCGCGCCCCCGACGCACTGTATAGCCGACGGGGTGGCCAATCCCCATTGTCTGAGCTGTGTTCCCCACTTCCCCAAAAGCCTTCAAAATGCCACGCTGGGTGCCCATCCCAGCGTGGCATCTATCATATAGTCGGACGGGGGTGCCCAACTCCGTCCGGCTCGCCTGTCCCCCCCCAGTAGAGTGCCACGCTGGGAGCCCACCCAGTGTGGAAAACTATTCCTTAGGCCGCCGGGGTGCCCAATCCCCATCGGCTGAACGGCCCCCAAGTCCCTTGTGCCATGCTGGGAGCCACCCCAGCATGGCAAACGCCCCACGTCGTCTATTTTTTTTTTAAACCTGAAAACAAAAACGTCCTGCGCTTCTCCCAACCCCTCCCACAACCCACACCCACCCACAGCGCACCCAGCCTCCCACACACCCCTCACCCCATACTTACCTCCGGACTCCGGCACAATGATCTTCGGTGGACCGGGAACACGTCTGCACTCTTCAAAGCCAACCGCGAACTGAGGAAATGCCGGTAAGCTGTATAATGGGTTACATGGCGGGGGTTCAACTTTGTTGCATATCTCAGGCATTTTTGGGAATTTTTGCACCAAATTTTCAACATGGGGTTTTTGGGACCCCTTCTTATGAATGATGTTGCTGTCATGGCGTTATTTGGGCCCAAAGGGTGCTTTCATGCAGTGACTGTGCAGTGACTGCAAAATCACCCTTTGGGCCTGAATACTGACATGACAGTGATATCATTCATGAGAAGGGGTCCCAAAAACCCCATGCTGAAAATTTGGTGCCAAAATTCCAATAAATGACTGTTTTACGAGCGTGCGTTGCACAGCTCCTTCGCAGGCTCGTAAGTTAGAGAAATTTCAATATTTTCACTCCAGATTTTCAACATTGCCATTTTACCACACTTTCTTATGAGTAGTACAGCTGTCATTTTTCACATCTCACACAAAATGTGTTTCCGCCCATGTAGCGCAGAATGGCTCAGTCGGTGTGCGAAATCAATGTATGGGACAAATTAAGAAAATCATAGTGACACCATTCATGAGCAGAGGTCTTAAAATGGCTATGTTGAAAATTTGGTGAAAAATTCCTAAAAAGCCAAACTGTTTCACGAGCATGGGTGCGCAGTTCCTCATGCCTTCAAGTAAGTTACTTAATTTTCAATATTTTTCTCCAGATTTTCAACATTGCCATTTTACCCATCCTTATGAGTAGTACAGCTGTCATTTTCACATCCTGCCCAAAATGTGTTTCCTACGTAGCACACAATGGCTCAGTCGGTGTGCGAAATCAATGTATGGGACACATTAAGAAAATCACCATGACACTGTTCATTAGCAGAGGTCTTAAAATGGCTATGTTGAAAATTTGGGGAAAAAATTCCTAAAAATGACTGTTTTACGAGCGTGTGTTGCGCAGTTCCTATGCACGCTCGTAGGTTTGCGAATTTTCAATATTTCCAGTCCAGATTTTTAACATTGCCATTTTACCACACCTTCTCATGAGAAGTACAGCTGTCATTTTTCACATCTCACCCAAAACGTGTTTCCGCCCATGTAGCGCTCAATGGCTCAGTCGGTGTGTGAAATCAATGCATGGGACACATTAAGAAAATCACAGTGACACTGTTCATGAGCAGAGGTCTTAAAATGGCTGTGTTGAAAATCTGGTGAAAAAATTCAAAATGACTGTTTTATTTAGTTCATGCTATAAGTAGTTCCTACGCACGCTGGTAAGTTTGCGAATTTTCAATATTTTCACTCCAGATTTTCAACATTGGCATTTTATCACACTTCCTCATGCGCAGTACAGCTGTCATTTTTCACATCCTGCCCAAAACATGTTTCCACCCATGTAGCACACAATAGCGCAGTCGGTGTGTGAACTCAGTATATGGAACACATTAATAAAATCACAGTGTCACTGTTCGTGAGCAGAGATCTTAAAATGGCAATGTTGAAAATTTGGTGAAAGAATTCCTAAAAATGACTGTTTTACGAGTGTGCGTTGCACAGTTCCCATGTACGCTCGTAGGTTTGCGAATTTTCAATATTTCCACTCCAGATTTTCAACATTGCCATTTTACCACACCTCCTTATGAGCAGTACAGCTGTCATTTTTCACATCCTGCCCAAAACGTGTTTCCGCCCATGTAGCGCACAATGGTGCAGTCGGTGTGCAAACTCAATGTATGGGACACATTAACAAAATCACAGTGACACTGTTCATGAGCAGAGGTCTTAAAATGGCTATGTTGAAAATTTGGTGAAAAAATTCTTTAAAATGACTGTTTTATTTAGCGTATGTTGCTCAGTTCCTACGCACGCTCGTAAATTTGCAAATTTTCAATATTTGCACTCCAATGACTTCCAAATACCTAAACAGCACATAGAAGTAAGCAGCATTCAGCATTGACAAATGCTTGTTATATCAGACATGATAGATGATGTATTTAATTGGAAAGTTAAGTTTGCAGATGATGCTAAATTGGAAGCCTCATGTAATATCCAGTCCAATATTGAAGCCATTCAGAAAGACCTGGACAGGATTACTGTTTGGGTAAACTATTGGGGCATGAAACTGAACAGGGACAAATGCAGTATATTACAGTTAGGCAGTACAGACACTAGGAATATACAGGATATAGCAACTGAAAAGGGCAAATGTGCTTAGCTCTGAGAAAGAACAGGATCTGGGTGTTACAATATTGGACAGTTTTGATAACTCACATCATATAAACCAAACAATAAATAAATCAAGAAAAATTATATGGTCAATCAGAAAAAAAAACATTATCTCCAGAGACAGTAAGGTTTTAATGCACCTGTTTAGAGCTTATGTGCGACCACATCTTAAGTATGCATCTCAAGTTTGATGTTCCTACAAAAAAGAGAGCATACATTACTGGAAAAAATACAGAGAAGATTCACCAAAAATATTGCCAATATTAAGAATAAACATTTGGGGAATGTTTATCAGTGCTCAGTTTGATGAATCTTGAAACCAGAAGATTATGAGGGGATTTACACCTTATGTTTGACATCATGCATGACCAGTATTTATTAACAGAATCTTAGTGATACCAGAGGACACCTGCTACAGATTATAGGAAAAGCATTTAGAACTGACAAATGAAAATATTGTTATGCCCTGAGAATTGTAAACTTGTGGAACAAATTGCCTATTCATATTATTATCAGTAGAACTAAACAAGAATTTAAAAACTAGTTGGATAAATAAATCTTGTCATGCAGGAAACTCTGTTATTACCCAGAGCATTAATTTTATAGGAGCTTTTATGGGCTATTTGCCTTTTTGTTCCTTATCCATCCTTAGTATGATCCTTAGTATGAGGAGTACCTGCATGAAAGTCCCCACAATAAGTCTGAGTCCTGCACACCAGCTGAACTTAAAATTTAGTGTTGTGGTAGTATGTGAGAAATGTGTGACTGCAAAGCGTATGGCAGGGTGGGAGATCTGGTAAATTCAGAGGAAGCATGGAAAAGACTCTGTCCCCAGGTATAACCTTACTCACTGGTTAATTGCAAGGAATAAGAGAAGATATGGGGTTCTTGTAAGAGACGTGGAAAAGGGTATAATAATTTTTTAAGGGACCACAAGGTTCTGATGTGTGTCCAGTGCCAGGACTGAACTGACTTGCAGTTGTGCCAAGAAGAGCAATTTCAGGGGATGTGTTCCTACTGTATGTGTGTAACTGTAAATATGTTAGTAAAGATGAGAGCAACCCATTATGTAGCAGACTGATTTATTTCTGACAAGACAGAATGGGCATGGAGCAAAGCTTGGCAAAGAGTGAATGGAAAGGAAAGCAACTGTAAAGAGCTACATACTTAGTGTATTTTACTGAAATGGGATGCCTGGGGTGAACAGTTAACACTTACCACTAGACATGAAAGGCAACCCTAAAGCTATGCCCACCCTTAGTCTCTGGCTGATGCCAAGTGAGTGTTATCATATGATATCAGCCCCCACCTAAAAGAACAGTGACCACATCCACAAATGTGTAGGATTCTTGGGCTGCACATCATCTAGTCTGGGAAGCAAAAGGGACAAGGGGGAGAGACAGAGTATGACAACATTTGTCAGTGCTGAATGTTTGCATGTATGGTGTTTGTGGCAGGCATGCATACTAAGATGAGCATTGTGTGATGGATCATGGCTTCTTACTAACTGTAGGTCTGTGGTTAGTTGAGTAATTTAAATAGATTTTAGTGTATAAAAAACATTATGGAATAAGGCAAATAATAGTCTCCCCACAACTAACAATATCAACTGAAATGCTACCGTTCCCACTAGATGCTACAATGCCAGTGATTGCAAATTTAGGTTTAGAGTCTGATATGCTATTTTTGACTGACACTGAAGGCAATAACCTTGCAGATATTATTACCTGCTTTGAAATAGGTGACAACTGTATTTTGAAAACATAATCACATATCTGCTTTCATAAAGCAGGCATGTGATGGAACACTTTATTTTGTGTATTAAAACAGTTAACACTTTCCTTGCTGGAAACGTGTAGTAGTTTAATACCACTCTTTGATTTCTCATTTGACTTCTATAGACTTTTCTTAAGTAAGGACCGCACAATGGATAGTTCATTGCTGGAATACAATCTAATGCAAAGTGGAACTTGTAAGATCTATGTTCAAAACCCATAAGAAATTGCAGTAAATTATTTTTGTTTGAAGAAAATTAACAACTTAGTCACAGATCCTTTTATGACCTTCTTGCACCTGCTATTGGCTGCTTTTGGTCATGTGTGTGTAGTGCTAGCCTTCATGGCCCTTTTCCTGAGTTCCATTGTGAATTTCTTTTGTAGCATTCTATTGTTATAGCATCTCAAATCATTTTTTGCTAACTTATGCCTCTAAATGAGGAGTTTCACCATTTATGTAACAGCTGTGCGCAGGCACTTTTATTTGTTCCTGGGCTTCCTTCTTCTTTCATGGCTGTTGATAACCTGATCAAAATCATACTGGTGCCTCTGAATTGAGCCATTGAGTGGCTGCTGATGAAAGGGTTATGGTTATTGTGCATTACCTGCTAACCAGTTCAATCAGAAAAGTTACAAGGATTGCTGCACCATCTTACATAACGTGGATTACAACTCCTGCTCATCTTGTTTACTTTCCAAACTCTTTATATCTGATAAGTATAGCAGAGGGTTGGAACTGGCACTTGCTCAAGTAGTGGTGTGTAGATTACACTCTCCACAGCTCCTTTTTTAGTTTATCTTAAATCTCAGTCTCAGTTATCCAGTTACTTGGACATAGAATCGGGAAAGTTGTGTGTATCCAAACAGTGTTTCCTTTATGTGTAGACAAAATGATAAAAGTTCATATAAATAACTCACATAGAATCCACTGAGCAGCACAAACAACAAATCCTGGAGAGATGTTCACCCTGCTCCCACAATCAAATGCTGTGTCACCTGACACATTTCACACATGGTACCTTTACAAAGGTTGACTAGCTCCCCAGGTATATTTCCTTAAGTTCTAGTTTTTCTTAAAGGGACAGTAACTTATTGTGTATACATGCATTGAGTTCAACAGTTCTAAGTTTGACTCAACATATATTTCTCATTAAAAGTTTTTATATATATCAAAGTAGTGTTCAATCCTTTTTGTTTTGCACTATTTCTATGAAACCTTTATTAAATATTATGTACTCCATTCCACATTTTAAGAAATAAATAATCCTTCTATATCATATCCTTATATCTAGACATGTATTTGTTCAAACATTCTATGGTATAGCCATTGATCATATTTCATTAAAACTGTACCATTATTATCTGTCATGAATTTTACAGTTCTCAGTTATTTGTAATGCACCTTATCTCTATAAATTCCCCTTATCCTCTTATCCATAACCACTTAGTGATATTTAAAACCTTGTGATAGAGAAAAATATTGCACATAGTTTTATTGGTGGATAAAACCCACAGTTGACAAGAGATAAATCACTGGTGCAAATCTGTGATGAGAAACAGATAGAAAGAATAATTAAATAAAATATATACCATAATGCATTCCTTTTTTAATACAACATTAGACAGATATCCTTGTCAAATCCCTTAGACAGTCATGGTATTTTTTTTTTCTCAAAAAAGTTTTTTTTCTCAATTTTACCATTCAAACCATTCCCATCCATTCCTTTCAAAACATAAGTCCAATATTGTTCTCTTTTGAGAAGAAGGTTGTTGTAGCCCCACCCTGACATAACAGGTTCCTCTAGACCTGTAACAGTGAATTCTTGAGAGCCTTTATTTCTTATTTTAAGCACATGCATTTCTAGAGAGTTGGTGGTATTTCCATTTTCAATAGCATGTATGTGTCCCCCAATCTGAGTCTTAAAGTTTTTTTGTCTTCCCTAAATAAAAACATTCGCATGTACACTCTGTAAGGTATATGATTCCACATGTGCTACATGTCATAAATCCCTTAACTCCAATTTTTTTTTTCCTGTAATGGAATTTGTAAATGTCTTAGTGTTTTTTACTTTGCTACAGTATTTACAATTTCCATACTTATTACTCCCACTATTCCTTACAGGAAGCCACATTCTGGGGTTCTCATCCAGAGGTTGAACAGAGTGGACTAGAGTGTCTTTCACACTCCTAACCTTTCTAAACACAATTCTCGGTTCTTCCCCTTTCAAGTCTCTTAAGCCCAGATCCTTAGAGTCAATGTGCCAATGTTTTTAACTATATTAGCAATTTCATAGGATTGTGGATCATAGGTGCTAACAAAAGTTATCTGAGGACCCACATTCTCATTTTTCTCTTTTTGCCTGGGTAAATTTTCCCTTGGGACCTTATTGACTGTATTTCTAGCATTTTGTATCCATGTTTCACTTTAATCCCTCTCCCTTAATCTCTTTGTCAATTCATATACTCTCTCAGTATACAGTATGTGGTTTATTTCACAAAATGTCTCTTTATCCATGTAAACTATCCTTTAGCTATGGCTCTTATGACATGGGGTGGGTGACTGTTATTGTCCATAAGTAAGGTGTTGTGGGCTCTCTTTTTCCTATAAAGGTCTGTAGTTATACCACTGTACCATCTTTCTTAATAATCAAATCCAAAAAATGAATCTGATGTTTACTGAATGATATGCTGGATCTCAAATTCTGATTGCTATTTTCTAAACACTGTATGAACTCAAATAATTCTTCTTCCAGTCCCTTCCATATCAAAAGTACATCACTGAAAAACCTCCTCCACAAATCAGTTCTGTGGAGATAAAGATTACTGTCTGAGTGAATTACTTTCTGCTCCCAGTTCACCATATACAAATTGATGAAGTTGGGGGCAAAACTGGCCCCCATTGCTGTTCCTTTTCTTTTTGGAGGTAGAAATCTTTCTAGTAGAAAAACACATTGCATTTCAAAACAAACTCTGCTAGCTTTGTCAGTACTTCAGTGGGTGGATTTAAATTACTTCATAAATCCAAATAATGCTTTAATGCCTCTATACATTCTTTGTGTGGTATGTTGGTGTAGTGCACAGTTATTGTACTTCTAATGTCACCAAAAGACTATTTTCTTCAACATATATGTCTTCTAACACCCTAAGGATTTCTCCCATATAACAGAAAGATTGAACATAGTTTTATTGGTTATAAAATCCACAGTTGCTAATTTATATATAATAGAATTTAAGATTCAGCGTAATGTTCAGTAAGCAGCAGATTATTTTTTTGGATTTGATTATTAAAAAATATGGTGCAGGGGGTATAACTACAGACCTTATAGGAAAAAGACAGATTGCAACACTTTATTATGGCCAATAGCAGTAACCCACCCCACGTCATATGAGCTGTCTTAGTGGACAGTTTACAAGGATTAAGTGAAATTGTGGGACAGAAACCACATATACTGAGAGAGCAAATTAACTGTTGGAGAAATTAAGGGAGAGGGGTTATAGAGAAACATGGATACAAAATGCTAGAAATACAGTTCTTGAGGTCCCAAGGAAACATTTTCTCAGGGGAAAAAGAGAAAAATGATAGTGTGGATCCTCAGATAACTTTCATTATTATTGTGACCTGCATAGTTCTAAATCGTTTCTCTGGGTCTACCCCCCCACCGTCCCCTCCCGACTCCTCGGACTATTGCCTACTTTGGCTGTTATTGGAACAGCATATCTGTAAACAAGCAGGTCTCCAGCTTCCCAGCCTCCTATATCTCAGACCTTCCCAGTTGCCCCCCAGGCTTCATGGTATATCCCTGTGGTGGTCACTAAGGGCTCTTAGACAACTCTGCTTGTATATGGGTTGGGAGTGGGGAAAGGACCTGTCTCAGCCAATTCTGGAGAATCCCCACATTCAAATTGCACATCAGCCCATCCCTCTTCATTTTTGCCCTCTACTCAGGTTTGCCCCCTTTTATCTTTGATTGATTGAGATGTGATGGTCCCACTCCCTGTTGTTCAACATAGGTTTGCTCTTCCGGTCTTTCATCCTTTCAAATATCTGCAACTCATCAGAGCTCTTGCCTCCTTTCTGGGCCCTCATCCCTGGTCCTCTTCTCAGGTGAGGTTCTAACTGATCTTCTTTACTTGGTGGTTCAGCCCCCATGCTGTTTCTGGCTTCTACCGGTTTTACCACTTGAAAGACCTGGACAGCTTGGATGGTGTCTGTTACTACTGGAAGGAGGCATTTCAACTCCAGACAGAGGTTAAGGTCTGGCAGGGTGTCTGACAACTCCTATACAAATTCATCAAGCAGGATTGATACCGATTGCCACAGTTTTGTATCTTGCACAATCTCTATTTTATGTCCACCAGGCTCCATAAAATGAGGAAATGCACCGCTCCCATCTGTTCCCACTGTGGGATAGCAGAGGGCCACTTGAAGCATATCCTCTGGGATTGCCCAAGGGTGCTCCCCTTTAGGAATTCTATCCAGCTTTCCCTAGACCCACTTCTGGGGTTGGAATCCTTCTTTACTCCAGAGGTTTGTCTGGTCAGCATTTACCCAGAGGAGCTTTTTGGGCCCCACCAAGGCTACATATTCCTGATTTCTATAACGGTGAAGTTAATAATCTGTCAGCGTTGGTTGGATTATACTATCCTTTCTAATAAGGAGTGGCACCAAAAGATTCTGTTGGCTCTTGATATGAAAAAGTAGATAGCATGTAGGCAAGGTAGGTATCTTTGCTTTCAATCTCATTGGGATCTGTTTTTCACCTTATTATCTATCTTGGGTGGTCCACAGGAACCCCAGCCTGTTTCTTCCACAGAAGGTACTGCCCGTTTATCCTCATCTTGGAGATTCCAAGAGTAAATTTGAAGTCTTCTGGAGCTCATGCTTTTGGATTTGCTGCTCCTACCCCTTGGAATTCTCTGCCCCATCAGCTCCGGGAGAGCACGATGGTGGGGAGTTTCAAAAAGGCACTAAAGACTTTTTTATGGGAGAAGGCATTTTCTGCTTTGCTGTGATTGATTATCTTAGTTTTGTAATATTCATTTAGTGTAGTTTTATTGTATGTACTGATTATGTTTGTGTTTTTGATGTACAGCACTTTGAAAACCTTGAAAGGTGCTTAGTTAAATAAATTTTATTATTATTATTATCTGGGTATCATGTTAACAGATAATTGTTTTATTACCTTATCTGGTCATTTTACAAACATAAAGATGCAGGTGAACTCTGGGGGGATGGAGTATATTTCTGGGGGGGGGGTGTTGGGTTATTTCTGTCTCTCAATTGTATCTATTTCTATGCATCTTGGCTTTTGTGTTGTGTTGTTGTATTGTTAAAAATTAATGAGGTTTAGTAAATTGTTAAAAAAAATAAAAGAAATAGAAAAGGTAGCAGTGTAAAAGACACCCTAGTCCACTCAGTTCAACCTCTGGATGAGAACCCAAGAATGAGGTTTCCTGTAAGAAATAGTGGGTGTAATAAGTGTGGAAATTGTAAATACTGTAGCAAAGTAAAAAACACCAAGACATTTGCAAATCCCATTACAGGAAAAAACATTGGAGTTAGGGGATTTATGACAAGTAGCACATGTGGAATCATATACCTTGCAGAGTGTACATGCAAACGCTTTTATGTAGGGAAGAAAAAAAGAGCCTTTGAGACTCAGATTGGGGGACACATGCATGCTATTGAAAATGGAGATACCACCAACTCTCTAGCAATGCATGTGCTTAAAACAAGAAATAGAGGCTCTCATGAATTCAGTTTCACAGGTATAGAGAAACTTGCTATGACAAGAGAGGGACAGGGACACTGGTTTACCGGGATTGAGAAAAGGCATATTCCATTTTGCACACTGTAAAAACTGGTACTGTCACCGGTGTCTGCTAAGCCAAAATCCACTTTTACCGGTGTTTGGTTTTGTGTACTTTATTTAACAATTTTTAATTCTGCTAACATGCATTTTAGCAATTTTGATTTCCACTATTACACATCCTTCCATCCTTGTACCAATTTAAAGTTATTTTAGGTACAAGATGTGATGGCAGCAGCAACACTACAGCCCCTATCCCTAAGGTGTGATGAAGCAGTACTACAGCCCCATCCCTCAGGTTTGATGGCAGCACCAACAGCACTACAGGCCCCCATCCTCTGGTGAGATGGCAGCAGCAAAGCACTACAACCTCCCTCCCTCCCTCCCCAGGTGTGACAGAAGCAGCAGCACTGTGGCCCCATCCCTTAGGTGTGATGGCGGCAGTACTACATTCACCATTCCTCCAGTGTGATGGCAGTATCAGCACTGTGGCCCCATTCTTCAGGTGGGACAGCAGCAGTACTACATTCTCCATCCACCAGTGGTGATGGCAGAAGTACTACAGTCCCCACCCCTTGGTGTGATGCCAGTAGCAACAATGCAGTCCACATCCCTCGGGATGATGGCAGTAGTGACAGCACTATGATCCCCTTTCTTCAGCACCCACACTCCACATGCACAAGTTACAAATTACTTGGTCTCTTTGCTTGTTAGAACTCGGATGTGAATTAATCTGAATCATCACCACTGAGGTGGACTACCTTTGTTTTGTCCTATCTATAATTTACCTGCCTAAATTGGATTTCTGCCTGTGACACTGCTGACCAGGGTTAGGAAGCAGACTTGGGTGTTGGAGGGCCAGCTGGTGGGTGAAGGCTTGAGTGCCCAACAACCACTCACCTTCTCCTGGGAGAGAGGGTGGGTTCATCGCTCAGCATTTGCTGGCCCGTGGTGGAGGCCAGAGGCACGACAACATGTCAGCCCTCACTGCAGGAGGGAGCGTGACAGACATCAGCTTGTGCCTTGACATTGTGTGGCCTATCACGCTTCCCAGAAAATGGGAAAACACCTGCTGACCAACCGAAGGACAGCTGTTGGTCCCTCCATAAGCCAGAATCCCCAGACATGTGTCCGTTCTGACCCCTGCCATGCCCAGGATACACTGGAAGCTCTTTAGGGCAATTCTTCTCCCCTGGTAGCCTCCCACAGGGGTAGGGGCCCACTCAATGAAGGGTTACTTTGGGTTACCTGGTAGCACAGCAGTAAGAGGCAGTGGATGGTGTTTGGCACTCAGCAGGGATGGTAGGGGCCTTGGCAGGCCTGAAGGAGGAATGGCCAGGGGTTAAAAAAAATACTTGAATTTGCTTCTTTGAAATAAAATGTCTTCACCTAAAAATCAACACCTGACTAAAATCTAAAAACAAGTTTATAAAATACATAAAATGTATCTGAACATTTATCTTTACCTATACAAAATCATTTCTGCCCAAGTAAACTCAGGTAAATTACATGGTACCCTGACTACTATTCTATAATGTAGTAAACATAAATTGGTATTTTATTTTTATATTCTTTGGAAAGCAGGTAAGGCCCACTAGGCAGGACTGTCTGTTTTCAGGATTGACCTTGAAGTACTGGGAGGTTAAGTGACTTGCTTGGAGTCACACAGTATGCAAGTGGAGGTTTTGGGAATCAAACCCAAGTCCGCTGGATGTACCCAGTCTGCTCACTGCTTGTTACTCTAACCACTAGACATGGGTGGTTAAACTGAATGGCTGATTACAACAAAACAGAGCCGGTGATTTCCTTACTGACTCTATATGCAGCAAAGCAGAAAGAATGCAAAGCACAGCAGCATTCATTTTAAGATACTGAAATCTGGGTCGGCCTGCTGGCAGTGCAGTAGCTCTATTACTTGCAATGCCAGCAACCCAGGGTCAGAAGCGAACTTGAGTTGCTGAAGGTTTGGCCATGGGAGTAGGATCGAGCACCTGGGGGACTGCTCTCCTCCTCCTCCAGGGAGGTTGGGCTGCAGGTCCTACTGCTTTACCATGGGTGGTGGTACAATGGTGCTGCAGAGTGATCAGGAGGGGAGGACCCTAGCCAGGATGTGGAGCAGTGGCATGTCTCTATGTGCCCTCCCTCCTTGGATCTCCTCTAGTGGCAGTGCCCTCGGGGACAGAGACCAGAAAACCAGGAATGATCACCCCTCACATTGGCCACTGGCAGAAGGGACCCAGGTGCCTCAGACTTCATAACCAGGCTCCATGAGGTACCCACTGAGCTGCCCGATACACACTAAGGGAGTATGAAAGGGTCCTGGGTTCCCCTCCCTTTCCACCTGGCAGGGGTACAACCCAGGCAGGATAGGGGAAGGACCACAGGAGCTCCTGAGCATTACCTGGGGGTGAAGCTAAGGAATACTCAGCCTGAAAAGTGGAGACAGATGCTGTAAGAAGGAGACAAAGAAAGAGAAAATAAAAAAATACTGAAATCTTAGAGATTCTGTGCAGTGACATGCAATTTCCGTGAGGCACCGGTACAAGAATTCAAAATCCGCAAACCAAGCAGGATTCCATGATTGTTACTGGTGTTACCGTTAAAAATGGAAAACCAGGGTCCCTGGAGAGGGACTACAACAAACTTCACAAAAGAGAACACTACTGAATTTATTCTTTGAAAGGAATGGAAGGGAATGGTTTTAATGATAACATTGAGATAAAACCTGTTTTGAAAAAAGTGTACAAGGACTGTCTAAGAGATTTGACAAGGATATTTGTCTAATGTTGATTTAAATAAGGAATTTATTAAGGTATGGATTTTAATTAATTATTCTTTCTATCTGTTTCTCTTTACAGATTTGCACCAGCGACTTATCTCTTGTTGACTGTGGGTTTTATACACCAATAAAACTATGTGCAATCTTTCTCTCTATCACAAGGTTTTAAATATCACTAAGTGGTTATGGATAACAGGGTAAGGGGAATTTATAGAGATGATGTGGATTACAAATAACTGAGAACTGTGAAATTCATGACAGATAATAATGGTACAGCTTAAATGGAATATGATCAATGGCTGTACCATAGAATGTTTGAACAAATATATGTTTAGATATAAGGATATCATATAAAAGGACAATTGAATCCATAAAATGTGGTCAGGAGTGCATAATATTTAATATAATTTTCATAGCAATAGCACAAAACAAAAAGGATTTATCACTACTTTAATATAGATAAAGAATTGTAATCAGAAATATACGTTGAGTCAAACTGGGAACAGTTGAACTCAGTGAATATATGCACAGTATGTCACTGTCTCTTTAAGACAAGCCAGTACTTAAAGAAATCTACATGGTTAGCTAGACAACCTTTAAAAAATCACCACATGCGAAACACGCCAGCTGACATAGCTTTTGACTGTGGGAGCAGGGTGAACATCTCTCCAGGATTTGTTGTTTGTGCTGCTCAGTGGATATTATGTGAGCTATTTATATGAACTTTTATCATTTTATCTACAAATAAAGGAAAGTACTGTTTGGATACACACAAGTTTCCTGATTCTATGTCAATGTAACTGGATAATTTAGATTGAGATTGGAGAGAAACTAAAAATGGATCTGTGGAGAGTGTAATCTACACACCACTACTTGAGCAAATGCTGGTTCCAACCCTCTGCTATGATTACATTTATTAACTGAGGCATGGTTTGTCCTTGGTGCAGTCACACCAATCTACTGAAGATCTGGTAGGTGTTGTTTTTAAACATATTTCACTGATGGGTGCCCCCCCCTCCCGCACCACTCAGCTGGTTGCTTGACAGCATTATGTAGGTGAAACAAGCCAGGCACTGTCTGAAAGAAGCAGTGGGCTCCTTTCAGATATATGCAGTTCCTACCCAATCAGCAGTGAGTAGTATCATGATCTAAGTACCTGGGCATCGGTCTGTCACTGGTGTGCCCACTGCAGCTTGAGCTGCAATGAGTTCAGCAATCTGAAGTGCTGTTCTTCATAACAAAATGTTTACTGCACTTGTAAATGTAAAAAACAAGGTTTATACATATAGCTTGAAAACCACAGATTGTTATAACTGTTGCATAATGTTCTGTGTGCATGTTTTGTGAAAACTGTACGGTAGCACAATAATTTTGAAAATTGTCATACAACACATATCTGTATATTTTGACAGCCATTCTGCAGCATGCAGATTTTGAAAACCACCATGCAGCATGCAGGTTTGAAAACTGTCATGCAGAGTAAAGATTTTGAAAACCATCATATAGATGTTCAAAATATTCATTCATCATATCAAGTGTTAGAAAAATTGTGAATGATTCCGATATGAATATTTTCATTTGTTTTTTGATTAAAAGTCTTGAATTACTAATTAAGTAAAAAAAAAAACTGGCAACCATATTCATTTATAGAAATATAGAAACATAGACTTTGATGGCAGAGAAGGACGGATTGGCCTACTCAGTCTGTCCATTTCCCTACCTACTGGATAAGCTGCAGATCCTAGTTAACCAACAGCCAACTTCTTCCTAACCCCACACCCCCACCAGAATTGCCTTATGTCTTGCAGTTGTTTGTGCCATGGCAACACTGGGATACACTAAAAATAGTGTTGAGAGCCAGGGAGCAATATTCAGACAGAGGGCATGCCCTGTCCATGCTGCACTGCCTGCCTGAATATCCAGCTGTGATAGCAATTAAACAAGTTTTATTTGATATAGTGCTTCATTCCAATAGCCTGAAGTGCTGTACATACAATTTAATTTAAGCAACCAAAGGTATTTAAAGCATTTATGAAATCAGATAACATGCTCAACAGTATCCCTCTGGGCACGATATATTTAAAATGAGTTCTCAAATGCCAGGGGAAAAAGATGATTGTTATGAGCCTTTTTTAAAAAAATTACAGCAGAGGGCATCTAACGAAGCTAATTTGGTAAGGCATGCCACATGGATGGAGCAATCATGGACAAGGCCTTTTCACATAAAGATTTCAATCAGTCAAGGGAAACTACCAGGAGCATCCCCCCTGACAAACAGAGTGGTCAAACTGGAGTGTACGGAAGCAGGAGATCCTTAAGTATTTGTGACTCAGCTGTTTCAAGTGCCATGTATATGTGTATCACTACCACAGCTCAGTGCTGGCAATAGGCTCCCAGGAGCAAATTGAGATAGTGTGTCTCAAACAGGACAGTGCTGTCATTTCAGAGCTTCCTATTCAGAGGCCAGCATGCTAATGACCAAATACTGTATGGCATGCACAGCGATAAGTAGCCATTTGCATGTCATTATGTGCCCATCAGTGGCTCTATACAATGCATCCATTCACAAATGTAAGACAAGCTCTACATACCTATGCCATCTGTGGCAGGGTAGCAGACCCTTCTTGCTCCCCCAATCCCTGTTGGTATTATAGAACTGTTCCAAACATCTTCACTAGCAGTCTACTTGACCCACTTCCCTCAATCAGTCCCTCTCAGTATTGTAAAACTCTAATAAAACCCTTTACTGGTAGTCTGATAGACCCATTTCCTCACCTGTTCCTTGTTGATATTGTGAAACTGTACTAAAGTCCTTCCTTGGCAATCTAGTGACCCCCCATCCTAATCAGGCCTGATATTATGGAAAAGCACCAAGGCCTACCCTGGCAGTTTAGTGTTGCACAATCACTCAATTGCTGTCAAAGCACCTCCTGTCCTGGCAATTCACTGAGCATCCATCTCCTCCACTCCTGTCAGACCCTTACTTATTCATCTGTAGATGAACCACCATCAGGACCTCAGATACTGACTGGCACAGACCCCGTGTTTGCTGCCTCAGCTGGCTGCCATCTGACTGATAGGAGTTAGCATGCTGTTTCTACAGTATGTGTGCATTCACTCCTTGTCAGTCAGATGACAGCCAACCAAGGTGGTGAGTAGTGGGTCTGTGCCAATAACCATTAGAGGACCTGATTGTGGCTCAGCTATGGATGGGTGAGTCAGTGGCCAAAGGAGTGTGCAGGTGCTCAGTATGTGGGCCAGGGGGCTTTCAACAGCAATCAAAGGGGGTAACACTAGACTTCTAGGAACTGTCTTTAGTCTAGTTCTGCAATACTGATGGGGATCAGGTGAGGGAAAGGGAGGTCACTAGGCTCTGTAGCGCAACAGAAATAATTTCAAAACCATTGTGTAGCCATTCAAAATATTCGTGTAGCACGTAGATTTAAAAAAAATGTTAGGGATTCCATTGTAAAAGTTTAAATTAAATATATTTAGTTACTGCTTCACAGAACTTTTATTAACATTTTGTATTTTGACCTGTGGCTTGTATTCAAGGGTGGCTTGTATTTCAGAGCATCCTGTATTGCAAAATCAAATTTTTAAGCACTGAAAATAAAATATTGCTCATCCTGGATTTGGTGAAGTTTATTATTAGAGACACATGCAATTTGCAAATGCGAAATAGCACAAAATAAAATGAACTCCACACCATAAAACGAAATTCACAATATAAAACAAAATAAAATGAAAAGTGATAATGTTTAATTTTTTACTCAATATGTGTTCATTTATTAACAAAATTCATAGTTAAGCCTCAATTAAAGAATTCACAATCCCCTTTCAAAACTTAACTAGCTCCTAACAGGGAAATCATTCACATAATTGCAACCAATTAAGGGTTTTTGTTCCACGATAAGATGTCCTCTCACCTCTATTGTCATGCCCTGCTTGTCCTCCTATCTCTTTTCACAGTAGAAGTCTTGCACCTCGCATCCAGCTCTCTGGTTATGCCAGGAGCCTGAAATCAAAATGAGTCCTTGAGCTGCACTTATTAGTGGCTGCAACTGAAACCGGGGCATTCTTTATTCCAGCCCTCCCGATGTGTGTTGTACCTCACATCCAGCTCTCTGGTTCTCCATCTCCCATTTCTGCCCCTGATATCCCCCCAATCTGAACACTTGCTCCAACCTGTGAAGAAACCCTGGAGCATATGAAAGCAGCTCTGGTGGCCAAAACTGAAACAGGGACATTCTTAATTCCAGCCCTCCCGACGTGTGTTGCACCTCGCATCCAGCTCTCTGGTTCTCCGGCTCCCATTTCTGCCCCTGATCTGCCCCGATCCGAACGCTTGCTCCAAACTGTAAAGAAACCCTGGAGCATATTTTATTTAAGAGATTAACCAGGCAGGCATGCTGAGCGGGGGCCGCTTGTTTCCAGATGCGACCTGGGGGTTACATAGAAAATACAGCAGGAAATGTACAGTACAAGGTAATACAACAGGTCCAGTAATAGTGCCAGAGCTGGCATACATTTGTTTCACATTGTTACTGCAAGGGTGATCAGACACCATAGAGTAAGTACAGTCAGAGAACAGGCAGGTAAACAATAATTACTAAGACAGTATTAAGGCTGTCGAGATACATCAAGGCGCCCATTGATTGAGGGTCTCGGCTGCTGGTAGCAGTTACATGTGTCGGAGAAGTAATCATGGAGGAGTGATTTTAGCAGCCTTGGGGCAGTGGTCAGCCTGATGCGAGCAGGTAGGTCATTCCAAAGTTTTAGCAGGCGGTATTTGAAGCGGATTGGCCCTTTGAGGTGTGCATGAAAGGGATTTTGAGTAGTCTGGAGTCAGAGCATCTGAGGGAGTAAGCCGGGGAGGGTTGTACTGTCAGAGCGGAGCTGAGATGGGGGGGGGGCTTTGTTCAGAATTTGGCTATTACGTTTGCGCCGTGTATTCGGCGTTGGGACTCAATTGAGGGCAGTGAAATGGAGCTATATAGGTCACAGTGATGGATGGTGGGCAGGCAGTCCAGGATGAAGTGGCAGTAGGAGTGAAAGAGGGTATCCAGACTGGCTAAGGAGGTTTGGGGTGCAGCTCCGTAGACCACGTCACCATAGTCGAGGATAGGGAGAATCATTTTATGCACTAATTCCCTTCAGACCATGGGGGGCAGGCACCCTTTATTACAATGAAGTGCCCCCAGTTTGGGATGCAGTTTTTTGTGTAGAGAGTCAATGTGGACAGAGAAATCCAGGTGTTGATCAAGTCATACTCCCAAGTATCTAAAGGAGGTACAGATCTCAGGGCATGGAAAGTAGTGGGAGCAGCTAGGTGTGAGAGCCGGTGTTGTGTGCCGATGGTTAGGGAGATGGTTTTCTTTGAGTTTAGTACTAGTTGATTGGAATCGATCCATTTTTGGATAGCGTTAAAATCCTTTTGGAGGGCTGCATGCACATCCCTAGTGGTGGGGCCGGAGGCATATATTACGGTGTCATCTGCATACATTTGTATGGCTGAGGTTGAGCAGGTCAGAGGGAGGTTGTTTAAAAATATGGAGAAAAGTATGGGGAATAGTACTGAGACTTGGGGAACCCCCATAGAGATTGGGAGTGGGGGGGGTATTTGAGTCCCGATTATGACAGACTGTTTACGGCTGGTCAGGTAGGCATGGAACCAGCTGGTGGCTAGGCTGAAGAGGCCTGCTTCACTCAGTTTAGCGAGTAGCTTTGGATGGGAGATGGTGTCGAATGCCTTGACCAAATCAATGAAAATGGCTGAGGTGATATGTCCCTTGTCCATCTCCAAGGAGATGTCATTTGAGAGTCTTAAGAGTGTGGTGATTGTGTAATGGGATTTCTGAAAGCCTGACTGATAGGGGGTGAAGAAGGCGGTGGATTCAAGGAATTGAGTGAGTTGGGAAAGAGCTAGGTGTTCCTGAAATTTGGCCAGAACTGGGAGAAGGGAGCTGGGGAGATAATTTCCAGGTACAAATGGGTCGCCGCCCTTAATTAGGGGTATGACAAGTGCCTGTTTCCATGCAGTTGGAATTTGAGCCTAAGAAAAAGAGAGGTTGAGGAGGTCAGCTAGGGGGACTGCTATTGCAGGGGCTGATAGGTGGAGAATTTTGGTGTCCAGCCCTAACGGGCATTTTCCTTTATTATGGTGAAGAGATCCTAGGGCGTGGAGTACTTCTGCCGTAGAGACTGGGGCTGAGTGCGGAGTACCGGGGTTGCAGGGAGGGACTGGGTGGGGTGCGTGAAAGGTTTGTGAGTAGTGAGGCCATGCCATTTGTAAAGAAATTGTTGAAAGTGGAGGCAACTATGCTTGGGTCAGAGACAGAGTTGCCATGTATGGATAGGGTTGGGGTAGGTGGTTGGGCCAGGGGGTGAGTAGGGTTTTGATGGTTTTCCAGAATTTTGAGGGGTGGTTCAGGTTGGAGGAGAGGGCCACCTTGAAGTAGTTATTCTTTGCCTGATGGATAGCATTGGTGCAGTAGTTGCATAGACTGCGATAGTGCTGCAGTGAATCGGGAGAGCCGGTTTGCTTGTTCTTTCTCCAAGCCTTGTCCCTGGCTCGGCAGCGGCCGATGATATCGGTGGTGACCCAGGGAAGATGTAATCCCTTTTCCCTGTTTGATCTTGGGGCGGGGGGGGATGAAGGTCCCATGTGGCAAGCAAGTTGTGTCTGAACTTATCAAAAGCGTAGTCAATAGAGGGAGCTGTCTGGATGAAAGACCATTCAACTAGGGTGAGGTCGTTTAGAAGTGAATGGAGACAGAGGGAATTGTAGGCCCTCGTGAGGAGGGTCTTTGGTGGGGGGGCAGTTTGCGGGTCTGTGCACCTTCATAACCATATAAACCATGTGGTGATCACTCATGGAGTCAGAGAGGATGCCAGCTGTTGTTCTCCTATGGGGGTGGGTTGTGAGGGCCCAGTCCAGGAGGGAGTGTTTTTGTGTTTTTGAGTTTAGTTGAGTGAGTTGATTGATATGTTGGGTTAGGTTTAGGGAGTGTACTTTGCTTTGTAGTTTAGCCCAGTCTTTAGCTAGCCAATTGTGGTTAAAGTCCCCAAGGATGTAGAGCTCACCCTCCCTAGCAGCTGATTTTAGAGTGGCTAGGTGGTCATGGATGCTAGGCGCTGGGGTAGCCAGGGCACAGTAGATCCCAGCTATGTACACCCGGGTGGAATGAGGTAGGGTCAGTTTGATCATCATAGATTCAATTAGGGGTGGTGGTACAGGGATCAAGACAGGGGTGAACTGGAGACTTGTGGATAAGTACATGATGATTCCCCCACCTTTTTTCTTGCCTGCCCTGTCCTGCCTGAAAACTGTGTAGCTGGGGATGGCTATTTCTGAATCTGTGTGGTGTGGTTTCAACCAAGTCTCAGAGATAATGTAGATGTCTGGGCAGAGGTTTAGGGCAGTGAGTTGCAACTCAGGTGCTTTGCTCAGGAGGCTGCAGATGTTTAGGTGAAGTAACCTTAGTCCCTTTGGGAGTGATTGGTGGGTAGAGTGGGGCACTGGGCCAGGGTTAGTTTCAACATCCATGGCCAGGAGGAGAAGCAGGGTGATGTAGTGCTTGGAGATGTTCCAAAGTATGAAAGCAGCTCTGTTGGCCAAAACTGAAACCAGGACATTTTTAATTCCAGCCCTCCCAATATGTGTTGCACCTCGCATCCAGCTCTCTGGTTCTCCGGCTCCCATTTCTGCCCTTGATCTGCCCCAGATCCTAATGCTTGCTCTGAACTGTAAATAAACCCTGGAGCATATGAAAGTAGCTCTGGTGGCCAAAATATTTCAAATTAATGTAGCTGGTTTTGGACGGGAGGAGGGGAAAAAGACTGGTATGGGTGGCAGCACACTTCACAAAAAAGCTAGTTGCTTATAGCGAGTGCCAGTTACAGATACTGCTGTTATGCTTGTGATTTTTCATGTGTTATTACTGTTTCGTAGCGTTTCTTTCACCTGAAAAGTTTAAAAAAAATAACAAGAAATAAAACAAAATTCTTGGAAAATAAAACGAAATTGAGGAAAAAATAACAAGAAATGCACGGGTCTCTATTTATTATTACTGATCTACTTCATTTCAAAATAAGCATAATAAACATCAGTTAAGACAATACACTTAAGACAAATACAACAATGATCACATTTATAGGCATAAAAATTAAAGAGAGGGTTTTATCTGATATGACTTCAACCCTGACTAGAAGCCACAACTTGTATTGGAGGTTGGCTTTTATTAAAAGTATTCATTATGATGAGCAGCCTGTATTTGAGGGTGGCTTTCATTCAAAGAAATATTGGGCCAGAATTTCAAACATGCCATAGATCGGCCCACAGTGCTCCAAAGGACCACCCTGTGTCAAATATGCTGCATCGAACCCTGTGCACCAGAATTTGCAAGAAATGGACCCGTAGCTACAAAGACCAGGAGAATGATGCAAGGGCCAGCCTGCCCCATAAATATGATGCACGGCGTGAAATGATGCAAGGTACCCAGAAGGCCTAAAGCAAGGAGAATGGCGCAGGCTACCAGACGGAGCGGGGAACCACATCATACCCAGAAACACAACTTCATGGACAGAGAAACAGACGTCCTCATCGAAGAGGTGCACAAACAGCATGAACTACTGCTATCCCGGGGTGGGGACAAGCAACAAAGGGACAAGAGGCAGCAGGCATGGACACAGGTGGCAACAAAAGTAAACGCCATTGCACCAGCAAAGCGGACCATCAGAGAACTGCAGAAATGGTACCATGACCTCAAGAGGCAGTCCAAGGATAAGATGACACACAATGCATACTGTGCAACAGCTACAGGAGGTGGCCCATCAGAGGCCCAGGTGCTCACCACACGGGAGGAGAGTGTCGACAGCCACCTGAGACGCTGCACCATTACAGGTCACAGTGAGCTAGACCTCTTCAGGCAGCAGACTGCCACGCAAGGTACAAGCCAACAGATGCAAATGGTACACACACCATGCAGTGACAGGACAGCACTGGGGGGATGCAACACAAGCACCAAAAGCCCGTACACACTAGGGTGTAGGCAGGCATATGCACTGTACCCAGATGTGCACAGCACTACTGAGTGCACTTCACCAGGCATATGCCAGCCTGAGAACATGTCCAGTCAAATCAGTAGGTAAGGGGCAGTGGAGGCATCCGAGCAGTGTGTCACTGGCTACCCCCGCTGGTTCAGAGACAGGGACATGTCCAACCCCAGTAGCCATGACAGGAAGCATCTGTCAACATACCAATGTGTATGGAAGTGGGGTACCATGTGGAAGGGATGTGTACATGTAGCAATGGGGGAGGTAACTGCAGGAGACCATGTACACAACACCCCTTCCAGCACACAGAAATGTGATGGTAAACAACATGCCTGGCCCCAAAGGCACCATGTGCCACACCAATAGGGAACCCTGAGACCCAGCCAACCACAATGTGTGGATGCAGACAGCCTGTTGCTGCATCATGTCCTGGCCAGGGGGACGGAAACAGTGGCAGATACAAGAGTGGAGCATCACACGGAACAGCAGTGTGGTATGAAAGGAACCATGCCCACACGCAGCAAACAGGCTGAATGGTGGGAAACCAGGGCACAGCAGAGGGTACACAGTCGTTGTAATGGGTGGTGTGCAAATAATGAAAGCCCCCCCATGCCAGCAACCATAACACCAGGACAGTGGTGGGAACCTGATAGTAGGTGTATCAGAGAGCTGAAGCACACAAAATGAGGCTGGGCACTGCCACACCGCAGGCGCACACACCAACCTCTGCATAGTATCCCCCTCACCACCAGTAGGAACAGCACACTGGCAATGTGGGTCCGCCCCAGCACCAGCCACCTATGACAGGCCAACCATGGGCAGACCATGGCAGCAATGTGGACAGGACTGGAGAACAGCATGGCCGCTGCACACAAGGTACACTGGCAGGCAGCAATTGAGTCCACTGGAGCATGGGTGCAGGCACATGGCTGACATCACAAGGTGAGCCACACAGATGCACAGAACACTGACCCAGCAGCATGGTGCATGCAACAGTACTGTGGACAATGCTGATGGAGGAACACACAGCCCCAACCAGGTGGCCCAGGCCCCAATAGTCAACAGTACGTGGCAAGCCACCAGGGCCCCAACACACACCACAGTCCCTTAACATGCACGCATAACCAGTATCCCCCAGTACACACCATGCCCCCCAGCATGGCCCAGGCCTGCCGAATGCACAGTCCAGACTTGCACACAACACTGCAGCACACAGACTAGGGCACAGTGCCATGCCCCTTCTGTACAGCACCACACCCCCATGGTACCCATGAACCCACCCCTGTCAGTACCCAGTCATGGCATTGTAAATGCATACAGGAATACAGGCCACATAGCACCCTGAAATCCATGTCAAGAAGGGACACTGTATGACACAAGCACAGCTCCCCGCACTCATCCGGCCCACACTGTGTGCACATGAGATACCCCGTGGCACACAGCATGGTACCAACTATTCCAGCCCCACAACATGTGCATAACACAGCGCTGATAGCTGGCAGCCATGCAACAGCAGCAACACAGCTCTGGGCATGCAATGCGAGTCTGTGTGGACAGGCCAGACCCAATGGCACTGTGCACTACACATATACTATGGACTGCACACAGGCAGGTGTACACATGACATAAACAGAACTGCACCCACACAGCACAACATGGGGACACCAATGGAGATCACATGATGAGGACCCAGCCACATAATATATGTGCTTTATACCCACAGATGACGCCACAGAGGACCAAAGCTCCATGACAGGCAGCGAGACAAGCAGCATGACAATGCCACCATGCAGCCCAGGCACACACACAGATGCAGTGGCACAGGAGGAGGAGGTGGAGGAGGAGGTGCAGCAGCACCTCAGTGAGCCAAACACAAGGCTCAGTGAAGGTGAGGAAGAGTGGTACACAGGCGAACTGCCAGACACAGACAGCCTTGCGACAGCCACCACAATAGGGGATGTGGAGGATTCGGTAGAGGACTCTGCAGTGTCAGCTGATGAGGAAGGTGGCACCACACAGGGTGTGCATGGCCAAGCAGGGGAGGCAGACAGTGATGGCACATCAGCAGTGGACATGCACGTGGACACCCCGCAACCGACGGAGGACGCTGATGGAGGATACACACACAGTGACGATGGGCTGAGACAGTACTTCCAGGAGGTGGTGAATGCTGAGTAGTCCATGGCCAGTAGCATGAGTGGGGTGCATACAGCACTGGAGACACACACCAATGCCACCACAGCAAGCCTGGGCCACATCGAGGGGACCATAGCTGCGATGCATGTAGCGGTGCAGACCAGTGCGGACAATACACAGGGCCAACAGACACACATGGAGGCCATACTGCTGGGCATACAGGCAAGTATCCAGCAGCAGCAGGCAAACAGCCAGGAGATAATGACAGCATTACTGCAGCAACGGGTGCAGTCTCAGCGGGAGCAATCACAGGCCGCACAAGCCATCGCCATAGCATTGCAGGTGATAGCCCAGGTCACAGTCACTGGTCAGGTGCAAGGCCATGCCATGCATGGTGGGGGTAGCCAATGCTACAATGCAGTATGTGGCACAGGGCCACAGGACACATACCACAACATGAGCCAGGCAGCAAGTGCACCACATGCACAATACACCATTCCATATATGGCACCTCTCAGCAATGTGCCATTAACATCAGCGATGGAGGGAGGGTCCCAGTGGTATGGGCTACACAGCAGCAACATCCACAGTGATGTGTATCCCGCTGCACGTGCCCAACACACTGACACGTTCCCAGTGCCAATGCTGGTCGGCCCATACATGACACAGACCATGGCACCATTTGGAGATGGTACTGCACATGTCCACGGGGAGGGACATCCACCTGTCTGTGGAGGCATGCAGCGCACACTGCATGGATCATACATGAACAGTGGACAAGGGCACAGCAGTGGATATGTCATGCGATAGGCAGGTCACCCACAGATGCAGGATGTATTGGCACCCGGCGACGCAGACCAGCAAACCATCCGAAAAGACATATGTGTATCCTGTGGCTGGTGCGCAACATCAGCAGGAGCAACACACAGGTGGCATAGTGGCAACACAGACTGGAGAGTATGGCAACACACAGGATGCCACAATACCAACTGATACCATGGCGGATGACAACAGCAGAGGTGGGATATGCAGACCCATGGAAGGGACAATGGTCCACAGACACACTGAGGCCCGCAGCAGCACAGCAGAACATGACCAGCCCAACATGGCACAACAGTCCCACAGTGCAACAGCACCACAGGCAACATGAGGCCAGGGTGCACAGCCAACCACCATACAGGATAGCACACCCAGCATGGAGGGACAGATGCACACCACCACTGTACACTGCACTGGCCAACAGAGCATGTCAGACACACTATCAGGTGACACATGTCCAGACACAGCAACAGGGCAGACACAGGCATGGCACAGCAGCATGGACCACACCACAGGTCTGCAAACAGCACTGCCCACCATGGGCAGCTCTGACAGTGCAGGGTCCACCACGGCACACAGTGTGCAACACAGCGAGGCTGCACAGGTGTCAGCATGACAGCTCGTATGCACCAGGGGAAGGCCGCGCAAGGTATCTGTCATTCCCGGTGAGACTACAGCGGTGAACACAGCAGCAGCATGTGGTCAGCATGGGCACACAGAAGTCAACAGGGCAAGGGTGAGCACAGCGCAGGTGACAGCTATGGAGGTATGTGCAGTATCCAGTGCTGCTGCTGCTGGGACCATGGACACCACTCAGAGTGGAACAGTGGATGTGCAGCAGTGCAGGCCCGGTGCGTTGGGGAGTCGATGCTCCAAAAGGGCAGCAGTGGCAGTGCAGACACAAGTGACCAATGTATGGCAAGGGAAGATGCCAAAGACAGACACAGAATGAAATGCCCCACCACACTGCACATGCACAGTGCTAGGCCAGCACACACACACACACACCACATGGTATGGGATGGTCATGCTAATGGAAATGTCACATACAGCAGTGAACAGTGGCCGGGATGGTGGATATGGCACATAGCACCCCATAGCCCCAGACACATAACACTGTGGTCCCTGAACACACATGCCCACCCACGACATACATCCTGTGCATGCGTAGCACAGCATGGCAACACACACACACACACACACACTACCACACACACGATGTGGTCACACCCATGGACCACTGGTGGCAACCCATGATTCACCAGTGTCTGACATGAAAGGTGCACAATGCACCACTGTAGGGATGGAAACATAGAACCATAGAGGGCACAGCACAGGGGTACCGCATTGGACATCCAGACCACCCATGTCCATGTGTTACGAATGAACGTGACATCTGTCAATGCACTGTCACCAGCCTGGTAACACACACACAGCTGTATTGCCCACACATGCCAGTGCCATGCCTGTGTGATGCTCTGCACAGGGTGCAGAATGAACACACCCTGGGTTAGACCGTACCATGCAGCCACCACCCATGCTTTACATTACACACCCTCACAGTACCCTGTATTCAGCCGCCTCCCAACACATGCAGTGTACACCTGTCATGCTATGTGTCCGGCATAGTAACCTGTGAGGCCCTCCCAACATGGCACTGTCCCGCAGGTGACCATGTGTACCAATCAGTACACCACACCCCCTCAAGTGCACTAGGGTACATGCATCCACTGATGACACATGCACACATCTGTGGCCACGACTGCACAGAGTACAGTACACAGCTGACCATGCAATGGCAGTGCATGCAAGACACACTTGGAGGTGCCCCTGCACAATGCAGTGGCTTCCAAACCACCACACCCATGCCAGTCACAGGAATGCATGCACCCAGGTGGTGTCCACACAAGGGCATGTACCACAGGACAGACTGGTGCCCAGATGGGCCTGGACGTGTGTGGACCTATAACTGGGAGACACATGCCCAGTTCAATGGGGACAGGCCAGTAGCATGTGCATACCGTGGCATGTGGACCCCAGCGACAGCCAGGACAGGCAGCACTACTGCCGAATAGTGGATGCCCATGGGTGCCACCAAGCCCATGCTGCAATACAGTGGCAGTACTGGGATACCAACTGATGTGCCTGTAGTGTGGCCTGGCCCAGTGTGCCCCCCCACCCAGACCCTGTGGCATGTGTGCCACCATATGCGCTTCTACCACAGACCCAAATGGTGCTGGGGGCGTTGACCTGAACAGAGGCAGGTGCCTATCCCGACAGCTGGCTGGGACACATAATGCAGATTTGACATACACCACTTCTGTGAAATATGCCATCCACTTGCACTCTGCAGTGTGGCCCATGTGACTAGATGTGGACACCTGCAGCCGGTCCGTACCATGCTGTCTGATATCTGATCCACACACAGTCCTGTGACCCTCCTCTGGTTCCATGCTCAGTGGTCCACATGTGTGCCCTGCCATGTGTTGTGGCCCCTGTACAGCAGCACAGCCCACCCCAGATGTGCGCCTTTCACCACCGGCCGACGGTGTGTGTGCCACCACCATCCCAGCACAGGCACCTCCAAACAGTCGCCTGACCAACACCCATTGCTATGGTCCATACACATCATGGCAGACACTGTGTGCACAGGGTGTTGCTGGCAGCCCTGTGGCTACTGGCCATGTCACACATGGCTGGATGGATGGTCACCCACCACCAGATCCCACCACCACGGTGACATGGCAGTGTACCTTCCCTGCTCCATGAGGGTGCGCACCCCTTCTTCTGCACATGGGCCCCTGCAGACATATCATGGTGCCCACACACCCACACACAGCAGTTGCATGGACATCTGATGGACAACATGCCGTACCTGCATCACCCAGTCCAACCACCCATTCGGGCATGGCCGCCATGTGGTGCCTGTGAGGGGCACATAGTGCCAGCACACCTTGCTGTCAGGAACCCAGACAGGGCTGAATGAACTTGTGATGGGACTGCTGACAGGTGTTGTCAGACACCATATGCAGGCAATGGTGTGGCCAGGCAGACCCACCCCACACACATGTGCCTCCCATACCAGATCCTGTGCATCCTCGTATATAATGTGCCCTACAACATGCACTGTGCACTGCCGCGCCTGCTGTAATGTACATTACTATCTGCCTGTCACACTGTGCACATATACTGTCCATCACCCATGCAGGTTAAACACAGGCCATGTGGTGCATGGTGTGAAACCTTGTCACGGACATCTGTACCAGCCATGTAGCTGTGTATGTCCTGTGTATGGGATGGAGATGTCGCAGCATGCCCCGATATGCCGCCACCAGGGGAATGGCCATGTGTGAGGCTGTGATCCAGTGGTCACAGGCCGGCTGCTGCAAGGTGTGCAGTTGGCGACTGTACCCACTGTGCATGGGATGTGCCATGTGGCACACTGGTCTGTCCATCAGTGGTCCGGCGTGCATGCCACACAAGTGGTTGGCCGATATGTGTACACAACCACTGCCCTGGTGACATTCCCCTGTGCCCAGAAAAGTGCATGCCAGGTCAGTGTGCCAACACACACACATATGTACACCATTGCAGCCATCTCCAGTGGGTGCATGCCATTCAGGACAGACGTGTGACCTCTGCCATCCACGATGTCTACTATCCCCTAGCAGCATAGCACTCTTGGTACCCCCAGCCAGCACATCATCACAGACATGCCCACCATCCATGCCACCGGCGTACACTGTCATGCCCGGCCCTATATGGCCATGGACTGTTGCCCATGGTGGCCAGCACAGCGGACCCACTGACCCTACCATGTGACATTACCCTGTGAGTGTACATGCCCTGTGCCCGGTCCGTGACATGCCGCGCATGTGATGGCACATACCTGTGCATCGCACAATGCCCGACACTACATGACTGGGTTGGCATTAACCTCCCCCATACAACATATGGCACCCCACAGTGTAGAAATGACACAGACAACAATGGGTAAGGCATATCAACAGTGCATATATTGTGTAAGAACAGTAACAACAACAACAGGTACAAACAACTGTACAATCACTCTGCTGCAGATGTGGTACAATCAGTACACTATGTATCAACATTGGCATGGCTGTACAGCAACAGTGAACATTGCAATGGAGCTGCTATGTGCCACAGCCCAGCTGTGTACATACCAGCATGACACTGTACACACATAAATGCAAACCCAAACACTATGGTGACTGTGACAACTCTGCCGTTCAGAACATGCTACACTATATACCAAGAGAGGGTCAACTATTACAATATAACAAGCCCCCAGTCCCCCAGGCTATGTGGTACACACAGTCCACACTGCCAGTACTGTGTGTCATGGTACACCACAGATGCGTTCTACACCACCAAGGTGACGCATGCATGCATGGCGGCACCACACTAACGTTCAAGCTCCCCAAGTGTGTCCATGATCACCCTCATGGACACCAGTAGGCAACCCAACAGCCTTACCACATCCTGTAGCTGTTGCCTGGCAGTGGCAGTGACACACTGCACATGGGCATCATGACAAGCAATGCCCACAGCCCCCACAGCCTCATCATGTCCGTGGCCATCACCAGCAGGGACAGCAGGCCGTGTGGTCTGGTCCACATGAGCTCCACTGTCCACATTGTCCTGTTCTGTGTGTCCTGCAGTTGCAGTGGGTCCCACCACTGTGAAGCGGCAGCAGCCAGCTGTTGTGCACATTTGTTGGGGCACACGGTCCACAGCAGCTGACTCTGTGCCCTGAGCTGTACTGCACCTGGAATTGGCCACCGTTGACCGCTCTCCACCATGTGTGTGCTCTTCATAACCCTGTGCCTCCTGCCACTTCAGGTTCCTCATTGCCATTGTGAGGGCTCTCAGATGCTGTGTTGGCATGCTCATCCACCTCATCTGCATTGTCCTCATCATCCTCACTTTCCTCTGCAGCGACAATAGAGGTGGACCATGAGTAGCATCCAGCCGCGCGTGCACACACACAATGTCATCCACCCCTTATGTGGACACACCCCACATGTCACAGTTGTTGGCCATACCTGGCAGTGTGGGCTGTAGCCATGGTGCCTTGTTGCATGGACAGTGTGGCATGTACCCCTGTGCCCTGTGTAGCATGCATATGGTGCCCGTACTGGGCCACATAACCATGGCCTTGCAGGTGGTGTGCATGTCTGATGCCCACCACCATGTCTATGTACAGCATGCCCACTGTCAGTGCAGGGTGTGTGCACATACTATGTACAGCCGTCCCTGTTGCAACTCCAGCACTGCTGTCCCTCCACCATATCCTGGGTGACACACCCACCAATGCCCTGGTGTTGTGCACCTACATGTGCCAGGTCCCACACCCCATGTGCCTGTGGGCACTGTACACAGTCAGGGGTGCTATAGCCAGAGGGGGCAGTGGTGCCTGCAGCAGGGTGTCATGGTCCAGCACAGTGGTGGTCTGGGTCGGCACACACTGTGCCTGCCTGTGTCCATGCCGTGACACCTGTGTATGCTGTTTGCCAGTGCCCTGCTGTCGGTTGTCCATTGCACCCATGCAGCTGTACCATGTTGCCTGTGGTGTCGGCTGCCCCGTCCACATACACTCTGTCCAGTGTCACACTATGGCATGGCACTGTCCATGCGCATGACCATGTGCAGGCAGTGGTACTGTCAAGCTTGCCCAGGCACAAGTGTGCAGGCATACATGTCCTGCATGCCAGTGGCATGGTGGTGTTACATCTGTGCCCTGTCAGCCATGTGACACGCCGTGCCTGCATTGTTCACAGAGCACTATGTGCACCCTGGAACACCCCAAAGAGCACCTGTTGCTGGGGTGCTATGGGCTCGCTGTGCTGGGTGGTCTGGTTATGCCATCACCATCTACAGTACTGTGCTGTGGGTGCATTGGAGTGCAATGCTATGGGGCACAGTGGCACACAGTACCTGCACATACTGTGCATATCTGCCCAGGTACCCGGTGATTCCCCCCCCCCACAGACACACACACCTTGCATTTATGCCTTGCTGCCCCGTTACCTTGTGGACTGTACACCTTTGCACAGCCATGGCTGGCTGCCCCTGCCCTCATCTGTGCATCCATCGTGTTGCCCATGCACACATCACACACATGCATGTGTCACTTACCCTCCTCGCTTGTACTCGAGTCATCCTCACATCACCCGGTCTTCTCAGTGTCCTGCAGTGTGGCTCCATGTTTCTCTGCAGTCGCACACACCTGTGGATCTCTGGAGACAGTGACATCACATGGGTTAGACATGTGGTTGGTACAGGCCCCAGTTGGAGGCTATGTCTCTGCCACTATAAGCATGTGGTGTGCCACCCACCTGTTTGACTATGATGGCCACCATGCATCTGTATGTTTGCCTCTCTGACCTGGTCTGTGAGGCTCTTCAGGATCCCTGGCTCCCTGTGGGACACATTATTCAGTTTGTGCTTAAGCTGTCGGACTGTGTGCTTGACTCCCATCAGCGTCTGCAGTCTGCTGGCAATGCTGTGCCACACCCTGTCCCTCATGGGGTGCCTTGCTGAGCCTGGCGGTATTAGCAGCCTTGACCACTTTGTCACACAGCTGACCAGCATAGCAGTCTCCTCATCGGTGAAGTTCTGTTTTTGGGGCCCTGGACCTGCCATATGCAGAACTGGGTCAGCCACACCTATTGCTCCTGCTGGGGCTGGGGTGTCTTTGTGTACCATACCTGTAGGGGTGTGCTGGGCCTGCTGCCTACAGCTCCCCCTAGACCAGCCTGCGTGTGCTGCCAGCTGTGGGAGGGTTCTGCAGTGCCTACCAAGGGGATTGTGGTGCAGTAGGATGAGGAGGTGTTCTTGCACCTCTGTGATCGCTGTTGTGGGTAGCGTGTACTGTGGCAGTTGTCCACATGCAGGATCCTGACACAGTGTGACTCCACTGGCTGTCCTCTGTGCAGCGTGATGCACTCCAGCCACATGTGCATTGGATGCCCTAACGCAGTGGTACACAGGGCTGTGGTACCGACGTCAATATGGCTGAGTTGCCTGCCATGACGCACTGTGACGCAGGGCTGAGGCTCTCATGCAACGGTCTCTGCATCACCTGCCATGATGCACCGTGATGCAGCGATGGGGTTCTGATGCACCGGTGTCTGCGTCACCTGCCATGACACACCCTGATGCAGGGTTGGGGTTCTGATGCACCAGTGTCTGCGTCCCCTGCCATGACGCACTGTGATGCAGCGATGGGGTTCTGACGCACTGGTCTCTGTGTCACCTGCCGTGGCTCATTGTGATGCAGGGTTGGGGTTCCACCAACCAGTCTCTGTATCACCTGATGTGCTGCACTGTGATACAGGGTCCTGGGGGCAGTGGTGGCTGTGATGCAATGTTGCCTGCATTGCACATGCACACATCCACCCACTGCATCACTGTGCAGGGCATGGGGTAGTGCACATACAGGGCGTACTTGGATGGCTGGGGAGGTGGTCCAGGGTCTGGCTGCTTGTCTTCAATGCCATGGAGTGTGGGGTTATGCATCTGGAGGGCTAGACACCCAGGACAAATTATTACCTGGTGCAGACCGAGGCCTTGCATTGGAGGGGGAGGGTGCCATGGCTGTGATGCACACTAGAGATCTGATGCACACATGCCTCTGTGATGAGTTGCTAGGTGGATCAGTAGTAGGAGTGGGGAGGCTGTAGTGCCCTCGTACAGGTCACTGGTAGGGACGCAACTATGGTACGGTGTACAGTACTGGTGCCCACACCTCAGCAGGGATATTCTCCTTTTGGTGACAGCACAGGGAAGGGATACATAGCTGGCAGCTGGTCAGTGGGGACAGGCATACGTGGGTGGGTTGGGGGCACTGACCATGTACTCCCTGGGTGACAGGTGGGTGTGGGGGGTCATGGGTACGATGTACAGGTATTTGCCAGGGATGCATTTGGTCCATGGGGGAGTCACCTGAGGCCACGTGGCACCCATATCACATGGGGGCACAGACATCAGCTAGGGGGATGGTTTGTGCAGGGGGTCGGATGGCACC
Source organism: Neoceratodus forsteri (assembly GCA_016271365.2). NCBI lineage: Eukaryota > Metazoa > Chordata > Ceratodontiformes > Ceratodontidae > Neoceratodus > Neoceratodus forsteri. The sequence continues at coordinate 1,545,047,303 of CM057455.1, read as the reverse complement.
CCCTCACTACATGGCTGGTGGCCACCTGTCTGCACTCCCAGGTGTGGGCATCCCATCATTGTTGGTGGTCAGCAGTAGGGGAGGCTGTGTTAGGCATAGGTGTTAGGCATAGGGGATGGTGGGATTCATGGGTTAGGGGGGATGGGAGGGTAGGGACATTTGCTCAGGCTGTGGACCCTGCAATATGAGCAGGCATGTTGGTCCAGTTGCCCGTCCTCTGCTAGCTACTTCATCTGTTTGTATGTTCATTTGTACCACTGGTGGAGTCAGCTGCACACATTGCACCGCACTGTCACAGGGACTGGCATTGCACTGCATGGCTTCTGTCCTATGCTGGCACCCTGCATCGCACTGTGACATCTACATCATGTGGCATGCTGCAGCACATCGCTGTGGTGGCCCTCAGTTAGTGGTGGGTCTGTTGCTGGCTGTGGGGGGCACGGTGGCCTGTACCAGTGTGTGGCACATGGCAGGGATAGTGTGGCACTGTGTGTGGGCATTGTGGTGCATGTGGTAGCATGGCTGTTGGCCATGCATTCCCATGCTTGCCTTACCAGCAATGCCACACCCCACATTGGTGCCCAGACACCATGCCTCATGGGGGGTTGTGACCTATCATGGTATCCAAGGCCACGTGCCATGCCAGTGATGGTGCAGTGCTGTCAGGGCACTGCATCCCACATCCAGCATGTCTGGTACATTCACTCCCTATCCCCGTGCTGCACGGGATTCCATTGTGGCAGTAGTGTTTGGTGCTCCTTCCCCATGGGTGTGCCTCCTGGGGTGGTATGGGTGGTCACTACTGCTTGTGCCACCCCGAGTGTGGTGCTGCATGGGTGCTGGTGCCCTTCCTCCACACTGGCCATTTGTGTCCAGGTACATCTTCTGAGTGGTGCACATGGTCCAGGGACCCAGGCCACATCTGTGCACTGCCTGGCTGTCTGTCATGTGTGGTAGCCATTTTACATGGCAGTGGTGTAGTCCTTGGTCAGCAGGGCACATGGTCCTTGGGGTGTTGTGCCATCGTTCTGGTGAATCCATCAGTGCACCTGTGTGGACATGTGGCAGCACATGTGACCTGCCTGGTTATGATTCAGTGCCACCCCCCCACACTTGTGCCCATGGTGCCTACACCCATCAGTGGCTGTATGCCTCTGTACATCTGTGTCTGGACTTGCCAGTTGCCATGGTGTCCTTCAGTAGCACCCAGGCCCATCCTCACATTGGCCATGCCAAAGTCACCTCGGCATGTGCCTGGCTTGTGTTTCTGGGCATGTCCCTCACCATACTCACATCCACACATCCACACTGTGCAGTGCACATCACCTGTTACTGTGGTTGTGTGTGCCTTCCTCTGTTGCCATGGTCCTTCTCTGGTTGTTTCTGTGTACTGCTGCCATGGGCTGTCGGTCATTCAGCAGACAGTGTCTGCGTATCATCACTAGTCTCCATCTGACAGGCACCCTATGGCACAGCATGCATGTCCTGGGATGTTGTTTCAGCATCTGTGGTCCATAGTTGTCTGGCCTGGTTGGTTCTGCATGTCCGTATGTCACAATGGTGTGGTTCTGCACAGTTGGCGTGTGTACATTGTGTGGCGTGTGTTTCGGTCGTGGTCATTAGCTGTTTTGTCCTGCTCATGGTGCTGCTTGCTGTGGCATGGTGCTATGCATAGTGGTTCTGTATCAGCTGTGCCCTGGCCCTGTATCCGGCTGCCGCTGTGCCTCTTGGGTGTTGGCTTTGGTTGTTATCCTGTGCTGCACTGGCTTCTTCATTGTCACCCACCTCATTGCCACTGTCATCCATGTCCTCCTCATCTGGCATGTTCACTCTGTTGTCGAAGGCAATGTTGTGGAAGATGCAGCTGGCCACAGCGATCTTGCATGCCATGCCGTGTGTGTACTGCAGTGTGACTCCAGAGCAGTCCAGGCACCAGAACCACATTTTCAGGAGTCTGAATGTTCACTTGATCACAGCACTTGTGGATGCATGTGCTTCATTATATCGTGCTTCAGCTGCACTCTGTGGTCTTCTGTTTGGTGTCATTAGCCATGGCAGTAGGGGGTATCCACTGTCACCTGTGGACATGATGGCACTGGTTAGTTGTTGTGCCTGCATTGTTGGTATTGTGTGCATCATCTCTGGCATCCCACTGTGTCCTCCACCCACCATGCATGCTCTGTGCTGCAGTTACCATGATGGCTGTTGCACCCACCTCACACTGTCTGCCCCTTCATGCATGTCCACGTCTGTACTGTGTGTGTTCCCTGTGTCTGCTGTGTTACTGTGGCCTGCATGGCCAGTATGCCTCCCAATAGCCGCATGCTGTGTTGCACTGCATGGCAGTGTTGCTGTGTGGTGCTGGATGGGGTGTGTATGGGGGCGGGGAAACTTATGCCACGCATGCCTGTGTTTGTACACTTAGGCCCAGGGTTGCACTTCCATGGACACTGCCATCCTGGTCTTGGTCATGGTTGTGTGTTGTGCTGTGCTCCCCGTGGCACCGTGGCTTCCAGGGGCACCCCCAGTGCCATTCCTGTGTCACCTGTCACTGTGTCGTGTGTGCATGTGTGTTACCTGTTGTGGGGGGGGTTCTGCTCCTAGCCAGTCCTCCGGTGCCCCCACATTGTTGTGTGCACCTGCCTTGTGTTATTGTGTGACAACAGTGTTGCCCCCTGTCTCATGGGACACCATGTATGTCCTGGGTGCAGTGTTGGCTTTGTTCAGCATTACCTGTGTTTCACTTTGCATACTGTTGCACTTGCACCTACCTATTAGCCAGCCATCCTGTATTACTCCATGCTCAAATCCATCATGCAGGCCACTGTGCCTATAGATGTAGGCATCCTGGCATGACCCTGGGTACTGTGCCAGTACGTCCAGGACCCTACAGCGACTGTCACATACAACCTGGATATTCATTGAATGGTATCCCTTTCTGTTCACGTATGCATCCCCATCCACTTTATAGCGATGTGGGTGCAGTCTATTGCGCCCAGTACCTGTGGTAGTTGGGCAACACTGTAGAAGCCCTGCTGGATGCCTTGCTGCTCATGGGCATCCCATGGGAATGTGATGTACTGTGCTGTCCTGCGCAGTAGTGCCTCCAGGAACTGCAGTAGGCTTGTTGAGACTGCTGATTGTGAGATTCCCAGTGTGTCTCCTGTGGGCATCTGAAAGGTGCCTGTTGCAAGGACCCGGAGTGCGGCTGTAACCTTTATCTCCACCGGTAGGGGGTTGCCTCTGCCTGTCCTGCTTTGTAGGTCTTCCCTTAGCTCGTTGCAGAGCTGTGCGATGGTGTCCTTGTTCAGCCTGTACTGTGCCAGGCACTGTTCATTTGTCATGTCTGTGTACATGATTCTTCAGCGCTGCTCCCTTGGCTTATATGGGCACCATGCTGGGCATTGCTGCTGTTGTCTGACCAGTGCTAGTCTCCTGGCAGCCTCCTGTTGCTGCTGCCTGGCACGTCGTTGCCTCCTGACCACCGTTGCTGCCATGTGGAGGAGTATTGCAGCTGCTTCTGGCATTCCTCTGTGTTGTCTTCCACCTCTTTGTGTCTCAGAGCCTCAGCCGCATCCAGCTTTCAGCATTGTCTGTTGTGGTGTGTGCCTTTATGTATGCTCTAGGGCTGCTTAGACCAGCTCTGGCTGGTCTAAAGGCTGACAGTACTTTGACCTGTTGGTTATCAGGAGTGCATGTTTGAAATTCCCGTGGGTGCGATCTTGCACCATTTCTGTGGCACAGGCTGTCTTGAGTCATGGCGCTGCCATTATTTTGATGCAGGGCTGATGCAGTTACCTTTGGCACAGGGTTGTCTGGCTTTGATGCAGGTCACCTTTGAAATTCGGGTCTGGCACAGTGTTTGACGGAGGGCTGTCTTGAGCCACTGTTGTTTGGCGCAGGCTCCTTGTGTCATGCATGGGGCTTTGAAATTCCAGCCCATTGTGTTTAGCTTTTTCCTTCAGTGAACTGAAATGTGCAGATAATAAATCAATAACAACTTCACAATAGGGGCAAAGCAGCTGAGTGGTAGCATTCCAAAGTGCTTTCTGTACAAAAGCTTAATTTCTGATTAACAAAACTAATTTCATTTATTTTTTTTTTAATTTTCTAAATGGAATAAAATGCTTGGGGAAGCTATTTGGAAGCTGTGGACACAATTTGCCAGAGATGGGTTACAAAAATACACCAGCTCTGCAAAATTTCTTCTCATCACTTGGCAGCTCCAGCAGGAAGATGGCACCAACATCTGCAGCCTCCCGCCCACCTGGGGTGCAAAATCTGGCTACACTAGATTCACTGCAGGTCACAATGATGGCAATGTCCCAATCCATCTTGCCAATTTATCAAAAATTGGAAATTTACAAAAAGTGCTTGGTGGTAGTTGAGGGACACATTGATGGAGTGATCAATAGAATAAGAGACTCGGAATCTCTAGCTTAGAAAGTGACGATGGTGTCAACTGCTATAATCAAAGAGCAGTGTGTAATTAAAACACAACTAAAAACAACCTGTAAATGCTGCAAGAGCTGAGAATGTAGAAATACTGAGGCTTCTTGAAGGGACAGAGACCAATAATGATGTATCCTACAGTAAAACCTGGCTGTAAGAGCTATTATAAATGGACATGGTGGGGAAAATATTACAAGTGTATAGAATTATCCCCCAGTGGTCCAACTCATTAGATAGCATCCCCCAATTCCTCCTCATAGTGACTGCATCTGTGGTGGGATGGAACTGCATTTTTAAAGTGACAAGGGGCAGAGGGTTGATTGAGATGAACAGAGCTCTCATTCTGATGTTCCTGGACTTTTCATATGCCACGAGAATAAGAAACAAGGAATTTAATGTAATAAAGTGCTGCTTGAAAGGCCTTGCGATTCTGTGTAGTTTGTTATTCCCTGCGAGACAGCATTTTACAGCCAAAAGCAAATGTTATGCTTTCACCAAGCTTAAGGAGGCAGGGTAGTGGTAGCCAAGCTAGAATCAGAATGAAAGGGACCTAAAGAGGATGACACAGAGGACTCATCAGACAGAGAGGATGAGTGAATCCTTACTTAAGGCATTAACATTTCTGTTAACTCCAAAAGGAGTTACAGGTACTGTGCATTTCTTTCTTGTATGGCTTCAACTAACACTCATTTGTTTGGGACTTGTGTGTTATGCTTTCTAGTTCATGTGTTCATTTGGTAAGAGAAGATGGCACACATGACTGTATATTCAAACCCCATATGCCCCCCCCAATTGTAGGTACTTACTTGGTTTTCCTCCTGCTGCCTTGACCAGGATTGCCTGCCACCTGATCTTGTGCTAAATCTGGCCCCCAGGACTGTAGCCTGCGGCGGGGGGCCAGAGGAGCAAACATCTTGGAACCATGCCTGCTCAGTGATTCCTAAGTCACTGCACAGCTCATGTGCACACATCCAAGCAGCAGCCTGCTCAAACATGCAACCAGCCACTGTGCAGCTTGAGTGCTGCCTTCTCAGTGCTAAAGTAAGTGTGCTCAATGGAGAACACTGAACTTTCCCATCACTACAACGCACAGCCATGGAAAAGGTGTTCCCCATGTGCTCTAGATCCAGGGACACTAGTTAAGGCATCAGGGGCTTGGAGGCACACTGTGGGGACAAACCAAAAGCTTCATGAGTTTGGCACCATTGCATCCATAATGCAGCATGACTGCCAGCTGCATGCTCAAAAGATATTTCTCCAATGGGAGACTTACTACTACAGCTCCTGACTGAATGGGAGAAGCCCTAATTTCACTCTAGCCACTACAAAATAATTATGCACAGAAGTGCCTAACAAACTGGAGGTTGGGGGTCAGCAAAAAAATAACAGCATGGCATTTATTAAAGCCATTGTTCTCTCTTGTTATGAACAGCCACCAACTTGCTGACCCCTGTCATCAGCCACAGATATCGGAGGTCAAGGATGTGAGCATGTGACAGCAGAGGAATTCTGAGAGAGTGACTTTGCACTATGCTTTGTACCCTTTTCACCAGCAAATAGGGCATCAAGTGAACATTTTGCAAAGTAATTCTAGAGACTGACAGCTTGTTGTGCCAATTGGGAGCTGCCTTTGCCCAGGGACATGTTGAGGGTAGATCCAGAACAAGGCAGTTGGCAGTGAGCTTTCATAGAGTGAGAAGGGCTTCTGCTGCTGGATAGGGCCAACTCAGGGAAGCCTTCCTGGGTTTTCACAACAAATGTTAAGGACATGAACTTAAGGTTTCTACAACTCATCCAGATTACAGAGACTAAACAGTATGATTTTAGATTGTGTGGGTGTAACCCCCTTGTCACCCGGGGTTACTAGAATCCCACTTAGAACTAGTGGCAGGCATGCAGGGAAAGGCAGCCTGTGAGACACCAGTTAAATGGGTTTCAAACTGTCTCACTCTTTCCTCAGTCTTAGCTGAGTTGGAGGGATGACATCACCATAGAATTCTCACAGCAGCATGAGCCACACTGGAATGCTGCAGCAGGGGGTTAGCTGTTGAACGTTGGGGATTTCAAGTCAGTCTGAAGGAGTCTGCAGTGACAGTAGGAGGTGTGCTGCAGTTGGCAGACCCTCAGAGCCAAGCTCTGTTACAGAGCTACACCAGAAAGTGGGTAGTGTGTTCTCACCCTAGACAAGAACACAAAAGAGACCAGCAGAAAGTGGTAGAGACCGCTCCCCATTTTGTTCCCATGCCCCATCCCCAGAGGTATGGGGGGAACCAGCATTTTAGGGTCAATCCCCCTAGCCCTGCTTGGAAAGAAAAAAGCTGCCTGACAGAAGAGTTTGTACTGAGGTACCAGAGAATCTGTGTTTTGTGGGAAGAAGCCCTGGGGCACCTGCATACCACGGTGAGTGTGTTCTGAAATAGAGCCCATGTTTCACCAAGACAGAGTTGTGTAAGAGTATTTGCTTACTGTGGGGTCAGGAAAGGACTTTCCAAGTACAGTGCTTTAATTTTGTGTATGACTTGGGAACATCTGAAGCAGTGGGGGTTTAAAGAATGGACATAGCCACTAACAGAACTTTTTAAGTCAGGACACCAGCAGAATAGAGAGTAGAATGTTAATTGTGATATACATTTCGAGACATCATCTACAACCAGAGAGTTCGAAGAAAGGTGTTGATCCAAATGAATGGCCGAGTATAGATTTGGGAGCAAGAGGTGGGAGATCCCCATCTGGAGTAACCAGGTTTACCGCTCCGGGTTCACTTTGGGCACCTATTGCTTTCTCCCAGGCACTTGGCCAGTGTCTGCAGAAAGTACCTAGATGTGGGATTAAGGATGTTTTCCCATTAGAGCCAGTAAGTGCTCATGGATGGTTTAGGGAGCCACCACCAAACTCATGCCTTATGGAAAAGTGTCCTAATGCTGGCCGGGGTGCCATGCCAGGGAATCCAAGAGTAAGAGTACCAGATCAGGCCAGTGAGCCTAGATGTGTTCAGAAACTGAGGGTTTTCATGTAGTGAAGAAGATGTGCTCTGTCCTCTGTAAATCTGCATTGCCAGTGAGTGTAGCCCTGTGGGGGTCCATCTTTGTTTTGTTATTTGTTATTTGTGAATGAAAGCCACACTCCAGAATCCCATTCCTGGGTTGGACATTTTCAGTTATTGCTTCCTGTGTCCAGAATTACTTGGGTGCTCCTGACCAGAAGTACAAACCTAGCCAAAATACAGAGCAAATATTTTCTCCCCGAACCTAGGCTGGCCCAGGTAGTGGTTACAAAATGGAGGCACCGAGCCTTGGGATTACATGAGAATGACACCTCTTGGTAAATAAACTATTCCTGTGAAAGGAAGCAAAAGTGTGCTGCTCCAGAAAGAATCCACAGCTGCTAACCTGCTAGTAACCTGAGCCTGAGTAAATACTACGTTGTGTGATGAAGACTGCATCGAGATTGCAGACAGTCATGGAGAAGGCCAGTTAGTGCTACTGCTATGTGCTAGCTAATGCCCCACATGAAGGTCCTGAAGCCTACATGTGGGTGTGTGTGTGTGTGTGTGTCTCGTATGATCCCTGCTTTCAGACTGGTCTGTGCTGCTGAGGAGGAGGAGAGAGAAGCCAGAGAGGTTCAGATGACTGCTGAAGGAGAAAGCATGTTCAACATCCTGAGGCACCTAAGTCCTGCATCTTAAAACTACACCCCTCAGCTGCATAACTGATCAAGTGTCTGATAGAACCTGCACAAGCTGAGAGGAGGAGAAGGAGCCCAAGTAGTCATGGAAGTCGGTAACACCGGAACCATAAGTACTGTCAGGACTAGCTCCGCAAGTGGGTTTTTGCAAAAAAGTTTGCCACTAAAGCTATAGCTTTGGCCATTGGGCCAGGATCTACAGATACCTCAGATGAGGTCTGCCACTTTAGCAATTGTATGGCATGTGGAGTTTGGGTTTAAAAAGTGTTTTCTGTTTTAAAGGGCACCACCACAGGCCAACCAGCTGGTATACCACCCCGACCTCGACATCTCAACAGCGCACATCACTACAGTGACTACAGCTCCACGTCACTGTAGCATTTGTGCTGGAACCCGTCACTGTCTGTCAGGGGTCCTGCACACACCCAAATCAGCTCCAACCTGGAGATGAGAATCCTTAGTGGGGGGATGCGGGGGCACAGCCCCCCATGTGGGGGGTTTGGGGGTGAAACCCCCCAAAGAAAACACTCTGCTTTCTTTGAAACCAGCAGCCGACTGCAAAATGCAGTCGACCTTCCAGTTTTGCTGTCTGGTCATTCAAAAAATTTTTTGTCGATGACCAGTCATGGATCCCAACCAGCTGCAACTCCAACAATCCTGCACTGTTTGTCTGGCTGGGTACCCAGTGGGTTTATAAAATTGCAAGAAAAAAAGTCTAGAAATTTAATTGGTGGACAGACATCATCCAAACCTGCATTAAATCTCTATAAATGTATGTTCAGTTGTTGAATCTCATTTTCCTCCCCCAAAAACTTACATAGAGTCATTGTATAAGTGTAATAGGCCCTCCAAGGTGTCCCTCATAGGATGTTATTGCACTTTCCAGGGGTGTAAGGACAGTCAGCCTTCAGCCTCATGGCTTACTACACCCCTGGGGCATGTGCTAAAATCATATAATGCACTCCCTGTCATGACTTGTTACTTAATTAACCTGGTACAAATGGGAAGTGGGTAGTTCCCATACTATAGGTGACTGGTGATACCAAAAGTTGCAGCACTTATTTAGCTACAGTATTGCATTGCCTGGTGTGGGGGGGGGCACTACTACAGTTAAAAGTATGTTTAATAGGATGAGCCTTATCAGGTCCCTAACTGTGGTCCTGCAGCAAATGTTCATGAGTTTCTTCCAAGAAGAGAGTTGCTTTGCATTTCCTCATTCCTTGTGAATATCCCCCAATAAATAGTTTATTGGTATTTTTTTCTCATGAGCATATTATGAGTAGTAAGTCATTAATTGCACTTTTGTTGATTTTGAGGGTGCATTGTGATTTTTCATGTGTAGGTGAACACTGTGAGGAAGAGGTGGGTAGGTACTTCATTCCAGAGGATTATTCGGTATTATTGTTTTACAAGAGTGGAAGAAGGCACTAGACCCATCAAGACCACTCTCCTCACACTTGTGGGGTAGATTAAAGGTTTTTCTCCAAAAAGAATTTATCAAGTTCAATTTTATACTTCTCAAAAGAGCTTATTTCCACAATTTGTTGTGGCAAAGAGTTCCACAATTTCATTGCTCTAACAGTAAAAAAGTATTTGTTTATTTGTGAATGCTCTTGGAATATGGATTTGCTTATCGTTACACCTTAGGCTTTCTGGTTTATCAGCAAATTTCAAATTACAGATGTCCGTTAATGTATTGTCATTTAAAATATTGAATAACAATAATAAATCCCCTCGGTTCCTCCTTAATTGCAGATCATACAGTCCCGTTGAGGTTAGCCTATCTTCATATGACAGATTCTTAACGCTAGGTATTAGTTTCATTACCCTTCTCTGCATACTTTCGATGATTATCTTGTCTTTTTCTAAATAAGGGGCCAAAAAGGAAACTGCATAATCAGTGTGTGGTCTGATAAATGATGTAAACAGTCAAAGGATACAATGTTAATTTCTTGTTATGAATGATCTTTTTCATGGCAGATAAAATATTGTTCCCCACCTGGGCTACTCTCCTGCACTGATTACTCCAAGGAAATGATTGTTAACAATGACTCCTAGATCTTTTTCAGAGTTGGCTGCTTTGATGATGGTGTCATATAAAGAATAATCAGTGTTGTTTTTTTTAGTCCCAAATGCATAACTGTACATTTATCTATAGTAAAAGTCATTTCGTTCTTGAGTGCCCAGTGTCCAATTTTCATAAGGTCATGTTTGAACTTTCCAATGTTTTCCACTGTATCTGCTTCAGATGAAAATGTAGTGTCATCAGCAAATTTACTGATCTGACTGTTAACACTATGACGCAGATCTTGAATAAATATTCCAGATAATGTTGGTCCTAACACAGATCCTTGTGGTACACCACTAGAAACTTATATAGTGCTTGATAATGTATCAGCTATCTTAACATTTTGCGATCTATCATTTAGCCATCCTTCAACCCACTTAACTGTATCGCTGGTTAGTTCTAGTTGTATCATTTTGTTGATTAATAGTCTGTGAGATACCTTATTGAACACCTTTTTAAAATCTAGGTAAATGATATTTACTGGACAGTTTTTATCAATACTATTACTAATGCTTTCATAGAATGCAGCCAAGTTTGCAGTACGGGATCTACATGTACAAAAACCATGTTGTTTTTCATTGATCAATTCATTACTTTCTAGCTCATGTTCTTTTTTTGTTTTAATATCTTTTCCATGGTCTTACACATGGTTGATGTAAGGCTGATAGGACAGTAATTATCAGTTTGTTTTTTGTTCCCTTTCTTATGTATGGTATAACATGTTGCTGTACTCCACATTTCAGGTACCTCACTTTCCGTATAAGATTTATTAAAAATGATATTTAGGAGACATAGTAACTCATTCAAGGTAAGTTTAATAAAGTATGTATTCAAATTATGAGGGCCTGGTGCTCAATTGTTTTTAAGGGATAAGACCGCGGCTTTGATCTCATCAGGAGTTATTTCATTATAATTACTAATGTAAGGATACTTTATACTATTATTGTCTTTTTTTTTTGTGGAGACTGACACAAAATAACCACTAAAGGCATTACCTTTTTCAAGTTTATTGCTAATTTCCTCTCCATTCTTAATAATTGATGTAATTGTAGAGTCACTTTTCTTGTTAGCATTGATATAAGCATAAAATGCATTGGTATTTCCCTTGGATACTGATAGTTGGAGTTCAGTTTTCTTCCTTTCATTTTTTATACCGCTCTGACACCAGGCCCAATTAAACTTTATTATTTAGACCCGCAGCAGCATGATTTCACAGAGGGAGATCATGTCAAATGAATCTGATAGATTTCTTTTATTGGAAAACCTTGGAACTAGATCAGGGTGGAGTGGTGGATGTGGCCTACCTAGGTTTCAGCAAGGCTTTTGACACTGTTCCACATAGCAGACTAATAAGCAAGCTGTGTAGCTTAGGAGTAGGTCCAAAGGTGATAAGCTGGATAAGACATTGATTAGGGGATAGGCAACAGAGGGGTGGTGGTGGTGGTGGTGGTGAGTTCAGGGTGACCAGTGGGGTGCTGCAAGAATCAGTGCTGAGACCAGTCCTCTTTAATGTCTTTATAAGTGACTTTGCAGAGGAGCTGGAAGGGAAGGTCTGCCTCTTTCTGAATAACACCAAAATCTGCAATGGGCGACACTCCCAGGGTGTGTGTGTGTGTGTGTGTGTGTGTGTGTGTGTGTGTGTGTGTGTGTGTGTGTGTGTGTGTGTGTGTGTGTGTGTGTGTAAAGGATGAGCAAAAACCTGAGAAAACTAGAGGAGTGGTCAATGGTACGGCAGCTGGGTTCCAATGTGAAAAATGCACAGAAACCCAGAAGCAGAGTAAAAAATGGGTGGACTTGTATTGATGACCACCAAGCAAGAAGGAGACCTGGGGTAATCATATCAGATGACCTAATGGTGACTAGGCAGTGTGACAAGGCAGTAGGGAGGGCTAGTGGGATGCTGGGTGCATTGGAAGGGGTATCACTCGCAGAAAGATGGAGGTGGTGTTGCCTTTGGATAGGTCTCTGGTAAGATCTCACCTAGAGTAATGTATACATTTCTGGAGACCACATTTCCAGAAGGACTTAGAATGTAGATGACCCACAGGAGGGCAGCTAAAATGGTGCAGGGTCTCCATCAAATGCCCTATGAGGACACAGTAAAGGACCTCAATATGTATACCCTGGAACAGAGGAGGGGGGTGGGGGATATGATAGATACCTTTAAATACCTCACATGGGTAAATAAGGTACAGAAGTGAAGTATTTTTCAGAAGAAAAGGTGTTCAAGAACAAGGGGACATGCTATGAAGCTGGAGGGGGGTAGATTCAGAAAAGATGTGAGGAAGTACTTCTTCACAGAAAGAGTGATGGATTCTTGGAACAGCCTTCCAGTGGAGGTCTTGCAGCAAAAACAGTGGTGTGGATCAAGAATGCATGGGATAAGCACAAGGGAATAATAGTGGAAAGGAAGGGGAGAGAGAGAGAGAGAGAGAGATGGCGCTGTAGATCAGGCATGGTCTGTGGTAATAGTGCAGGTAGGGAGAAATTGTCAGACTGGGTGGGTCAAGTGGTCCTTATCTGCTGTCAAATTCTAGGTTTCTAGGTAGAGGCACCATGCAAAACTTAAAATATCTGAATATGAACCTCTCAGTCAGGAAAATCAGAACACAGGCCCCTCAACCTTGTTTGAGCCCACAAGACAGGAGTAGTAATTGCAACACCCATGGTGACCCAGTTACACATGTTTTGTTTCAACTTATTTACAGAGTGGGAATATTTTTTTTTAAATCCAATGGGACTATTTTTTCTGAGTCTTAACCATACAAGTGACTGCTTTGCTTTCAAAGTTAACATATTTAGTACATCTTCCCTGTTATACATTATGTACACAGACAATTTAAATGCTAAATGGTTATTTAGCTCCCCTTGGACTATATTGTCTTTTGCTTCTTGTAACACTTTATCGACCTGCTGTTTATTCTAACTGAAAATTTTACTGTATAGGGAATGTACCATGAGCCAATGTCATGCTACCAGGTTAGATTGTGAACCAGGATGAACACAGTTTATAGTAAGTGGAGGCCAGGCATTAAATGAGTAAATGAGCTAATAATTATGTGCTTCATGCATCCCAGTTAACCACTTCTTCATTTCATGCTGGGGTGAGAGAACTCAGTCAGAGCATGAATCAAGTAGGTTGGGTGATTTTTCGGCATAGGATGTAAAGCATCTCAGAATTATTTTGTCAAAATTTCCCTTCACATTATCCAGGTACTGTTCTTTACTGGAATTTTTTATAAACAAATGAAGTTACTACTGTTTTATTTTTTATGCTGTATTGGCTCAGGGAGCTTCTGTTGGATTTGTAGTCTCTTATGCAATATCATTGTTTCAATAACTGCAAGATTGGTAAGCAATGAAGTAATTTTCATGCGTTAATTATAGGAAGGCATTGGCTGCAAATTTTTATTTATTTACTTATTGAATACAATCAGATTTAATACCTTTGAGTCAGAGACTCCTTTACAAAAGGCTCCACATTATAGAAAACAATACAGAGCATACAGTGTACAGACATCACCGTATAAATAGCAGTGTGGAAAATATCACACCTTACGAAAGATACATGGTAAATTACAACAGGTGGATGTGTTACAGGGTAATTTTAACGATCAAAGACAATGCAGTACAGTGGCAAAATACAATAAATACAGTAACTACAGTGGCACTCTAGAAGCAGGACCAAATGGGTCCATTGTCATGGCAGTTATAGGTCGCGGGTAGGTCAGCTACAGCCACAGGTGGAGTCACACAAGATATTGCTACGGAGGAAGGATTTGAACAGTCCTAGGGTAGGAGCTAGGAGAACTGGTATGGGCAAATAGCTTCATGTGGTTCCAAAGAGTATGTACGGTATGTACATTAGAGAGCTCATTCTCACATAATGTGGCACCAAAAGTGATCTAACTCCGAACATACGTGTATTAGGGTGCAAGAGTTCATACATGATGTATGCTTTTCTCTGTTTTCATTATGTACTGGATTTTACAAAATGCATGAACAAAAAGTTTAATGACCTCAAAATGAATTAATTTTTCACCAAATCAACAACATAAACTATTGCTTTATACCATCTAACAAACCTGTAGGTTTACTAGCACAACTCTGTAGTTTGTTTTCTGTTATTTTTTGGTCTTGTCTAAAAAGAAGATCCTGGTTTGGATTCACAGAATGACATGGGACTAAGTCTTGCCCTGCAACTCCAGTTGCATACTGAAATTATTTATTTATTTAATCAGGTATTTAAAATTTGGTAATCAGGCAAAGCACACTGAGCTGAGGCTCATTTCCAGGTGTGAACCGGGGAGTATCCACAGCTGCAAAGATGTGCATTTTCAGTCTGCTGCAACTGCGTGAGATGTTACCTCAGGCCCCACCAGAGAGTAACATTTTCCTGCATTTGTGGGGAGAAAACACCTGTAAGCTGCCGTAAATCATGGAGCCAATCATAAATTGGATCCACCTTTGAGAATATTGCAGCTGTGGGTTCAAGGTTCAATTTTATTTGAATGCATGAAATTCAGACAGCATTATAACATTCATAGGCATACTAAAAAGACAGATAAATGCACTTAAATTTATAAATTAGGCATATCTAACAAAAAAGTTCACTTTTAGGACCTTTTTAAAAATAAACAATCATAAATGCTTTATAGGTAAATGCTAGCTTATAGTCATTGCACATTTAACTAGTCCACATAGAACCTTTTGTTCAGTTGATTTCTTCAAATAAATAAATTTGTCTCTGTTTGATCTATCTGCTCTTTTAGTTAACAGGGCAATGTCCACTGTAGCCTATCTCCTGATAGCTTTGGAACTCTAGTAACATATGTATCACAATTGGTAGGTTACCAATATTACATGTATAAAGTAGGTTTAACCTTGCTTTTCTTTTATGCGCAGCACATTGCACCATTCCACTTAGTAAGTACAGTCTGAACTTGCTTAATATATTTCTGTGATCTCTGTTTTTCACAGAAGACAAGATATTTTTCCATGCTGAAGTTTACCTTGACTAGCAGATATAATCCACAGCTATCTATATTATGAATTGTTTTCAACATCAGCTTGAACAGCGCTGTCTTTCAGCCTTTGTGCTACCTCTGAAACAAATACTGATGGGTTTCTATAAGCTTTTAATGACCAACTATCTTCCAGTCCTTTTTTTAATATGGTTATTCAGTTTTAAAAAACAGTTTTCATTAATCTTACCAAGCTGCAGATTGTTTAGTGTATCAAGCCAGCTGAGTTTCGGTAACCTATTACAGTTCATGTTTAAAATACGCCTCCATATTTAATAACTCTTATGAACACTTTGGTCTCTATTGATTGCATTCCAGATTCCAACCTTAGAAATATGGATGGACGATCTCTGGGCAAATTTAAGGTATATGTAATGAAGAAAGTTTGTATTGCTTCAGTGTTATAAACCTTTGTACTTCAACCCCAGATTTCCCTACCATATAAAGTCTGACTAATAGTTTTAGCTTCAAAGGTAGTTCTCAATGCTAATGAGTTACTAGTAAATGTATATGCAAAAGAGTTTATCACCATAGTTGTTTTATAAGCAGTTTCCTTTATGCCAGTATTATGTGATTTCCAAGATAAATTGCAATTAAAGAGTACACCCAAATACCTGTATTCCTTTACTTCCTCAAAATTCAAAGCCACTGATAACCCATTTAATTATGTTATTTGATTTGCTCCCAAAACATCACAATTTTAGTTTTACCAATATTTAGCTCCAGGTCAATTTGCCTTAATTTTCATATAATGGCAGTAAGCCTCCTTGTCAGAAACAAAAAAAAAACATAGAAATCGATGGCAGATAAGGACCACTAGGCCCACCCAGTCTGCCCTTTTGTCTCTATCTGCTGCAAAAGCCACAGACCCTACTTGATCTCTGGCTTTATTATCTTTCCTATCACTATGGTCCCCTTATGCCTATCCCATGTGTTTTGAATTTCCCTACTGAATTTTTCCCCACCGTTTCTGTTGCAAGGTTATTCCATGCACCTACCACCCTTTCTGTGAAGGAATAATTCCTCATATTACCCCTTAGTCTACCCACTTCCTACCTCATGTCATGACCATTTGTTCTAGAACATCTCTTTTTCTGAAATATGCTACTCTCCTGTACATTATTTATGCCCTTGAGATATTTGAAGGTCTCTATCATATCCCCCTCTATCTCCTCTATTCCAGTGTATATGTATTTGTGCATAGTTCAGATCTAAAGGTATTTGTGAAAGTAAAACAGTGTCATCTGTGTCCAGCATAATCCTCGCTTCTTTGTTATTTAAGATTGGTGGAAACATTTCAATCACAGAGATGCTCTTTATTGTGTCTATATATAAAATGAAGAACAAAGAGTTTGGAACACACCCCTGTTTAACACCATCTTTTATATTGAAGGGATTGTTCCATATCTGCATTAGCATACCTGAAGGGTATATATCTGCATATCGTTATCTGCACTATCTCTACCTGACGGTGCCAAAAGTAGTGGCTGAACCCTGTTATTTGCTTAGCTAGATAAGAAGGGGTAAAACTGTATGCTTACTCAAAGAAGTAATAAGATGTTTTAGCTTCTGGCTAAGTCAGGTGCTATAAATGCAGGTGCATAGTCAAGACTGATGTAAAGAGGCTTAGTAGGGTTTGCTGTAAGGTACTTTCAGTAACTTTAAGTGATGCTAGTGGTTGAACCCTGTTATTAGCCTAGCCAGCAAGGAAATGAAAGTCTGTGTGCTCACTCAAGGAACCAATAAGAATATTTAGCTTCTGGCTAAGTCAGGTGTTATAATTTAAAGGGACATAGTCAAACACAATGTAAAGAGACTTAGTAGGACTTGTTGATAGGATGCTTTAAGAAACTTTAAGTGATGTAAGGAGGCTTAGTAGGACTTGATGTAGGTTTCTTTAAGTAACAAAAAGAGGCTAGCCTGGTGGCGCTGAGGGCTGAGGTATTGGATGCCTTTCCTTGCGGCTCGCCAGCGACCTGAGTTCGGGAATGAGCCTGGGCCATTGGAGGTCATCAGGTGGGGGGGAGACAGAGCTGGATGGAGCTGCTGGGAGGCAGCTCTCCTCTCTGGGGAGGTGTGGTGGCTACCCTCAGCTAATGTCCACTTCCTGGTGGAGGCCAGGGGCAGCTCAGGCCCAGATGGTACCAGGCATTAGGCCAATGGGGTGGGGGAGAGGGGTCATTACCAGGGTCGTAAGACACATGCGTGCCTCCACACACATGCACACCTACTCCTGGGGCCCCTGGGAGAAAATGGAGGGGAAAAATACACCGATGGTAGGGTGAAGATTGACTCCCTGCAGGCACTGCTCCCGGACTGGGTGTAAGGTAATCCCTGGTGATTCTGGGGGATGGGGCTGGGGGGGTAAATTGTATGGAGGCCGGCGGCAAGGTGAAAAAATAGTGATAGTCGTGATAAAAAAGTAAGAAAAAGAGAAGAGTGACGTATGCTAAATTTAGGCAGCAAAAAGAGAGCTTTTATAAGCTCACAGGATTGTGTAAGGGAACTGAGAGACTATCACATAGTTGCAATGTACAATCAGAGGAAAGAGGAAAATACTGGGGAAAACATTGGGTATGCTAACTGGAGGGGAGTGAAAGCAGGAAAGTGTGAATTACACAGGTAGTGGGAGAAGGCAGGGGAGGAGGACTCCTGGGATGGGAACGGGAGTTCCAGGGGAAAGCAGGGGGCAGGAGAGAATAGTGGGGTGCAATGGATGTGGGGCAGCAGTGTACATGCAAATGCTGTGGAGGTTAGGGGGCTGTCCAGTGTGTATGAGATTGAGGCACATAGAGATGGTGATACATAGTCTGAGAGGCGAGGTGGCGAAACTGAGGGAGGCTAATGGGGAGGGGGAACTACAGATACATAGGAGGCAGGGAGAAATGGGGGCTGGCATCAGAGAAAGATGGGGAACTGAAGAAAGGAAATGCAGAGGTGAAGGGAATAGATGGGGACAGGGAAATTCAGGAGACAGGCCAGGTTACAAGGGAAACAATGGATGGCAGGAGGTGAGGAGGAAGGGGAAGGAGGTCCAAAGAGCAGGCACTCGGGAGAGGGTCAGTGCAGGGCACGTGGGGCATAGAAGTGCTCACTGAGGAAGATATTAATGTGACCAACAGGTATTCACCTTTATCAGTAGGGATGGAGCAAAGGGACAAGGGAGACTTGAAGAACAAAGCAAGTACGGGGATTCCAAGGTTCAGAGGGAACAAGATTGTCAGAGAATTCTTGGCAGATCAAGATAGAGGTGCAATTCCCAAGACTGCAGGTACTAAAATGGGAGAATGGGACAAATAAGGGGCTCACTTTCCAGAAGGGAAGGCACACTCTCCAGCTTGGGGGTTAGGAATGGAAGGTGATAGAATGGAAATAGCTGGGAATGGTAGCTCAAGAAATGGCAAAATAGAGGAAGGTGCACAAACACCGATGAAGGATAAGGGAAAAAGCAATAAGGGTGATCGGAAGTTGGGTGAGTTGGAGGTCAAAGTACTCACCCATAAAACATAGGTTGGGTTGGGAGAAAAGGTTACCGGGGGAACAGTAGTGTTTCCAAGAAAAAAGAAATGACTGGACTGTATAAGGAGGTAACTTCAGGTGGGAAAGATAAATCAGGGGCCTGCCTAAGTAACAGCATACCAAGAGCTAGGCAGGACGAAGCTGTGAAAAAAGACAGGATAAGCGGGGGGTAGAATTTGAGGTGAGGATGAGGAGCTGATAAGAGTGCAGAACAAACTTTGGGGATGGGATAAAAGTGTCCTAGTAGTAGTGGATTCAATCATAAGAGGACTCAAATGGGGAGGAAAGGGTAATAAGAGTAGTGAAATATGGGTGGACTGCATATAGGGAATGACAGCGCACAAGGCAAGGCACATTATACCAGCATTCATGAGGTTGCAGGGGGAAAACCTCACCAGGTGCTACACCTTGGAACCAATGACATAGATGGAAATAGCCTGATGGAAGTGCAGGGTAGATTTAGAGGACTAGCCAGGGCTTGTGGGAATAATTTTTAATCCATAGCCTTCTCAGAGGTGCTCCCAGTTCTGAAGGCAAGCACCATTAGGAGACAGACGATTAAAGAGTTCAACGAATGGCTGGCTCTTTGGTGCAGGCAAATGGGGTTTGGACTGGTGGGAAACTGAGGAGAGTTATGGGAGGATAAGGTGTTGTACACGTCTGACAAACTGCCCCTGAGTAAGGAGGGTACAATGGCTCTCAAACAAAAACTGGGAGATTACATCATACAATCTTATCATTTAAACTAAAATGGGGGGAGGCTAAGACAAATGAATCAGACCAGGAAACAAGGAATGGGAGGCTTCCAGCCTCCCCCCCAAATGGTGAAAGGGACAGCGAGAAGAATTCAGGGGTAGACAAGACTAGGGGGCTATTAGAGTGTGGGAAGAGCAGATGGGTTGGCTGGTGAGTTGTATCTCTAAATGCTAGAAGCTTAGGAAGCAAAATACCTGAACTCCAAGCAATGATGACTTTAGGAAGAATTGACATAGCAGCCATAATGGAAACGTGGGCAAACCAGTACCAGGATTGGGAACTCACAATTCCTGGGTACAAATTATTTAGAAGGGATAGGAAAGTGGGCAGGTGAGGTGGAGTGGCTTTCTATATAAGGGAAGAAATAGTGAGTAACAGAGAAGAAGATGGGGAAGAGAGAGTAGAAACTTTATGGGTCAATGTCCATAATGGGAGGTGGAGGAAGGTAAGACTGGGAGTGGTGTACCGGCCTCCATCTCAGTCGGAGGAAGTTGATAGGGAATTAATGAAAAGCATCACTGAACATTTCCAGAGGGGCAACACGGTGGTGGTAGGAGATTTCAGCCTACCAGGGGTAGAGTGGAATACTATGACCTCCACTAGTGCCAGGGAGCAGACCATTCTGGATGGGTTCCAGGATGCATTCCTCGCACAGAGAGTACATGAACTGACCAGGGAAGGGAACATCCTTGATTTGATATTATCTGAGGGAGAACAGATGCAGGATGTTAAAATGGGGAACCCCTTGGCAGGGAGCGACCACAACACAGTATGGTTCTCTCAGGATATGGGTATGGGGGCCACTCACAATAAAACCAGGGTGACAGACTTCAACATTAATGAGGAAACTTTTAACAACCATTAGACAGGAGATGGATACAAATGAAAAGTGGGACATTATAAAGAAGAGGCAGATTGAGGCAACAAACCTGTGCACAAGGTCTACCAGAAAGAATAAGAGGTCCAGGAAACCTAGTTGGTGGACAAGGGAGGTTCAGGAGAATGTAAAGAAGTAAAGGGCAGCCTTCAGGAAATTTAAGAGAAGAGTTTCTGTACAAGAAGAAAATCCGGAGTCTTGTATTTTGCTTAAAAAACCTTTCTTTATTTCACAACATCACCCCTACGTTTCGCTTCTTTAAGCTTGATCACGGGGCTCTTTCTTATACGTATCTGTTTTAAAATGATTTAACAATATATTTTAATGCATAGTCACTCTTTGCTTCAACAAAAATAATGAATTTTTCAATGGATTTAAATAAGACAGATATCTACCTGATTCAATGTGTTACTATACTTCACAAAACTTAATAAACTTGAAAAACGATTTCTTCCTCCTAAACATACAAATATTTACAAGTTTATTTATGGTAAAAATACCATATTTAATCAATGCTTTATCTCTATTTGTTTTTATAATACTAATAAACACCAAAACACAAAATAATTGTCAACATTTTTACAATGCCTTGTGTATAGATTTGACAATGATAAATAATCTTTGAAACATCTCAAAGGCTTCATTCATTTAATCTAACATAAAAATGATATTCTAAGTAACATATAACCAGGCCAAAGAATGTGACCACAGTGAATACACTTGAAAAACCCCCGGTAACTAGCGTACCTTGGAAAGTCTCTTAGGCTTCTCAGTCTTTCAATTTTTGTATTGCTCTCAGTTTAAAACCATTCTACGAAAGAACATAACATACAGTGCTTTCAGCTTATTTCTTTTGTGTCCGTTTGTTAAATTGTGTTTTGAACATACTAGTTTGTTTAAAAATTTTACTTACTCAAATCTTTACTGTTCCATTCGCTGCTCATTCATAACAATTACTAAGGCCAAATAAATCCTTTTACCGCTAAAGAACGCGAATAGTTTCTAGCCATAATGGCGGCGAACGCCAACTTGCTTTCTGCAGTGTAGTGCTTTCCAAGGACGCTGTCCTCTTGAGCAGCTTGAGTTTCCTGGAGTGATGTAAACACTACCCGGAACTCTCGCATGATCGTGAGAGGGTTGCTAAGCAACTGTACACACATCCCTCACAGAGTGGGCATGTGTGCGGTTCGCTCAAGCTGCTCTTAATTTGGACTGGTTATTATCATCGTTTTGAAAATCAACTCTCTGTATTTTAACCTATTCATTTTAATAAAGGACGACAGTGTACAAATGTAAACTCTTTGTATACTTTATATAACTTTACCATACAGTTCCTTGGAACCTCCAACAAAAATAATCTTAAACTTTTTTCATTTTCCAAACTTTAAATACAGCTTTATAAATTTGATTGTCCTAAGACACCCTTATATATCGCAATGAATATAATACATTACTTTTACTATATTTAAATACTCTGTAATTTCTTGACGTTACGCAATTTTATATAACAAACATTTTACATTCATTTTGGAACACACCAATATTGTGCACATTAAACATTAAACAATGCAGTACTCAACTGATTTCTATTCATACAATAAACAAATTTAATGTGCTGCAGCTAGACCCCTCCTAAACCCTTCTGTCCAATGAATTTTAACATAATTTTTACTTAAAACCTATTTTGACTTTTAAATACAGGCTTGCCAATTCTGCTCTATATTCATCCCAATTACCGGATCTAATGTTTTTAAACTGAAAATCCATTTCATTTCAATTTTATCTAATAATTTTTTATCATTTCCACCCCTTGGTGGTTGTTTTACTATCTCTAACCCCCCCAAACCTTAGGGAAGCTCCTGTGTGTCCTGCCTCACTGAAATGTATTGCTACTGGTGATTTTTCATTTTTATTCCTAATATCACTTTTGTGTTCCCCTATCTTGACTTTTAAAGCCCTTTTGGTTTGTCCCACATATAATTTGTCACAGGGACATTGTAATACATAAACTACTCCTTCTGTGTTGCAGTCAATATATTCTTTAATATAAAATTCTTTTCTTCCAAATTAAGAGCAGCTTGAGCGAACCGCACACATGCCCACTCTGTGAGGAATGTGTGTACAGTTGCTTAGCAACACTCTCTGCCATGGCTGGTGGCTCTGGGTAGTGTTTACATCACTCCCGCGGGAAACTCAAGCTGCTCAAGAGGACAGCATCCTTGGAAAGCCTTACACTGCAGAAAGCAAGTTGGCGTTCGCACGCCATTATGGCTAGAAACTATTTCGCATTCTTTAGCGAGTAAAAGGATTTATTTGGCCTTAGTAATTGTTATGGACGAACGCGAATGGAACAAAGTAAAGATTTGAGTAAGTAAAATTTTTAAACAAACTAGTATGTTCAAAACACAATTTAACAAACGGACACAAAAGAAATAAGCTGAAAGCACTGTATGTTATGTTCTTTCGTAGAATGGTTTTAAACTGAGAGCAATACAAAAATTGAAAGACTGAGAAGCCTAAGAGACTTTCCAAGGTACGCTAGTTACGGGGTTTTTCTTCAAGTGTATTCACTGTGGTCACATTCTTTGGCCTGGTTATATATTACTTAGAATATAATTTTTATGTTAGATTAAATGAATGAAGCCTTTGAGATGTTTCAAAGATTATTTATCATTGTCAAATCTATACACAAGGCATTGTAAAAATGTTGACAATTATTTTGTGGTTTTGGTGTTTATTAGTATTATAAAAAACAAATAGAGATAAAGCATTGATTAAATATGGTATTTTTACCATAAATAAACTTGTAAATATTTGTATGTTTAGGAGGAAGAAATCGTTTTTCCAAGTTTATTAAGTTTTGTGAAGTATAGTAACACATTGAATCAGGTAGATATCTGTCTTATTTAAATCCATTGAAAAATTCATTATTTTTGTTGAAGCAAAGAGTGACTATGCATTAAAATATATTGTTAAATCGTTTTAAAACAGATACGTATAAGAAAGAGCCCCGTGATCAAGCTTAAAGAAGTGAAACGTAGGGGTGATGTTGTGAAATAAAGAAAGGTTTTTTAAGCAAAATACAAGACTCCGGATTTCCTTCTTGTACAGAAATTCATTGGGCACCCTTTCGGAGCTGTAAATATCTATTTACGAAGAAATCATCATTTCCCAGATATCAATATTTGTATAATTTAAGAGAAGAGGCAAGGAGGTGGAAAGGGAGGAACATGCAAAGAGATTAAAGGAGGTAATAAGAGTTGTAGGGATCCAAGGCCTCGAAAGAGATGAAACTAGCACAGGGGATTTAGAAAGGAGAGAAAGACTTCTTTTGATATATTAGGGAAAAAAGGAAAACCAAGGAACAGGTAGCCAAAATTAAAAAGGATGATGGGTGGGCAGAGCAGGAGGAAGAACAAGCAGAGTTACTTAATGAGTATTTCTGCTCAGTCTTTACTAAAGAAGGAGATGGGCCCATTCCAACGGGGAGGAGGGAGGGAAAGAAGATGGGAGGGGTACCATTAACAGACTGTGATATCCCAGTGAAGAAGGTTCTGTCTAGCCTTAAATTCTTAAGGACAGATAAGGCACCCAGTCTGGATGGGATACATCTGCGAGTGCTAAAAGAGTTGGCAGAGGTGCTGGCGGCACCCTTGACAAATGTTTTTAACTCCTCCCTGCACACTGGTTGCATGCCACTGGACTGGAGGACAGTGCATGTGATTCCCATCCATAAGAATGGCCCAAGGAATGACCCATAGAATTAAAGGCCAGTCAGCCTCACATTCATAGTGTCTAAACCAATGGAGTACATCATGAAGGAGAGGCTGGTGGCAAGAGAATGGTCTGCAAGATGATCATCAGCATGGGTTCGTTCAGGGAAGGTCATGTCAGACCAATCTGGTGGACTTCTTCAATTGGGTCACTAGAGCATTAGATGAGGGGAAGGAAGTTGATGTCCTATGCTTGGACTTCAGCAAAGCTTTTCTTTCTATGCCACATGGAAGGCTAGGGGGAAAACTCAGGACTCTGGGTGTAGGTGAAAAATTGACTATATGGATAGAAAGCAGGCTGAGTAACAGACAGAAAATGGTGGTGGTGGTGGGGGGAGCTTTCAAAGCCCTGGGCAGTCATCAGCGGGGCCCTACAGGGATCCATTCTGGGGCCTGTGCTCTTTAACATCATTGCTGACATAAGGGGAGTTGAGAGTAAAATGAGCCTATTCGCTGATGACACCAAAACTGGTGCAATAATGGATGAAGGGGAGGGGGAGAGAGTCCTGCAAAAGGATCTGGATACACTATGGGAATGGTCAAAGACTTGGCAATTGGAATTTAATGCCAAGAAGTGCAGGGTTATGCACTTTGGGTCCTAGAACCCTAGGTACAGCTACCACATTGGGGGGGAGCTAAAGGTCACAGAAGAGGAAAAGGATTTGGGTGGGATAGTAACAGGGAGGTTAAATAACTCTGAGCAGTGCAGAAGGGCGGCAGCCAAGGCCAACCAAATGTTGGGGTGTGTAGCCAGAGGGATCACCTCCAGATATGCAGAAGTTATCCTGCCATTGCATGGATCACTGGTAAGGCCGCACTTGGAGTACTGCATTCAGTTCTGGCACCCCTAATTAAAGATAGACATCGAGCTCCTGCAAAGGGTCCAGAAAAGGGCAACCAAGATGATAAATGGGAAAGGGGGGGATCCTGTCAGGATAGGTTGGGGAAGCTCAACATATACTTCCTGGAGGACAGAAGGGACAGGGGAGACATAATAGAGACCTTTAAATATTTAAAAGGCATAAAAAGGGGGGAAACAGGCCATGTGTTCATGTTAAAAAGGGAGGGGATGACAGGAGGATACAGCATAAAGCTGGAGGAGGGTAGATTCAAGAGGGAACTAAACAGAAACTATTTCATGGAGAGGGTGGTGGAGGAGTGGAATAGGCTCCCAGAAGAACTGATCTCATAAAAGACAGTAGACACCTTCAAAAGAGGGTGGGATAAAGTCAGGGGTAAAGAAGACCTGTCTAGGATAGCATGTGGGGGAAGGGTGGGGGTGAGTATGCTGTGGTACAGACCACAAGCTGAAAAATCAAACAGACTTGATAGACCGACATGGCCTTTATTTGCTGGCTTCTTTCATATGTTTGTGTATATATTCCATCAGTTAAAGCACCATCTTTAGAACAGATGTATAGATACATAGAATTTGTTGGCAGATAAGGACTGCCTGGCCCATCTAGTTTGTCCATTTTTCCTACCTTTACTTATGCTGCAGACTGTAGATGATCTATGGCTTTTCCACCCTTCCCTGTTTCTACTATTCCCATATGTCTGTCCCATGCATTTTTGAATTCCTCCACCATTTTTCCACCTACCACCCATGCAGGGAGGATATTCCATGCATGCACCACCTTTTCTGTAAAGAAGTACTTCCTCACATTGCCCCTGATTCTACCTCCTTTCAACTTCATGTCATATCCCCGAGTTCTTGTGCATCCTCTTTTCCAAATGTTGCTACCCCTGTACCTTAGTTATCCCTCCAAAGTATTTGTATGTCTTTATCATGTACCGCCTCTGTCTCCTCATCTCCAGAGAATATATACTGAGGTATTTCAGCCTCTCTTCATATGACGTCTAGTGCAGCCCCTGTACCATTTTTGTAGCCCTTCTCTGTATTGCTTCCACTCTGTTTATGTCCTTCCTGAGATGAGGTCTCCAAAACTGGACAGTGTACTCCAGATGATGTCCCACTAATGATCTGTGCAGTGGCATCACCACCTCCTTTTTTCTGTTGGTGATGCCTCTCCCAAAGCATCCCAGGATCCCGTTGCCCTTCTAACCACCTTCTCACACTTTCAAGCCACCTTTAGGTCCTCAGATATAGTCACTCTTAGATCCTTCTCCTGTTTGGTGGCTGACAGTACCCCCCCATTGAGTACTCCTCCCTTGGCTTCCCTTGCCTCAGTCCATAATTTCTCACTTTTTTGCATTGAATCTAGGCTGCCATTTATCTCACCATTCCTCCAGCTTGCCCAGGACCCTTCACATTTTTCCACCCACCTCGGCGTGTTGACCCTATTCCAGATCTTTGTGTCATCTTCAAAGAGGTACACCTTCCCCTCCAGCCCCTCTGCAATATTGCTTATGAAGACACTAAAGAGGACTGGGCCTAGCACCAATCCCTGAAGCACCCCACTGGTCACCTCCTTCTCTGCAGATTGTACTCCGTTCACTACCACCCTTTGTGTCCTATGGCTCAACTAATTTCTAACCCAGTTTACCACTCCTGATCTAGCTCCCAGGCTGTTCAACTTATTTATTAGCCTTTTACGCAGGACGGTACTGAAGGCTTCATTAAAATCCAGGTAGGCCACATCTACCGCCCCTCCCTGATCTATCTCCCCCATCACCCATTTGAAGAACTCTGTTAGGTTTGTTTGGCAAGACCTGCCTGCCATGAAACCATGCTGTCTCGGATCCTGCTACCCACTGGACTCAAGGTATTTCACAGTCTTTTCCCTGAGTAATGATTCCATCAATTTCCACACCACTGAGGTGAGGCTGACTGGCCAATAGTTATCAACCTCCTCCCTGCACCAGTTCTCATGGACAGGGACAGCATTCACCCTCTTCCAGTCTGCCAGCACCACAGCTGTTTCTAATGATTTTTTGAACAAGGCTGTCAGTGGAGCTGCTAGCTCCTTTCTAAGTTCTTTTAGAGTTCTGGGATGTATTGTGTCTGGCCCCATTGCCTTATCTACCTTCAGTTTTTCTAGTTCTTTTAGGACTCCCTCTACTGTGAATGGACTTGTATCTATACCCCCCCACCCCCAACGGTGCATCTTCCACCTTGCTGTGGACCCTCCCTTTTCTTTTCTACTGTAAACATTGAACAAAACTATTTGTTCAGGATTTATGTATTTTCCTGTCCTGCTGACCCCCTACTTCCTGTTTTAGTCTCACAATCCAACCCCTGTTTTTTCTCTGATGTATCTAAAAAAGGTCTTGTCTCCTATCTTTATTGCCTTGGCTGTTCTTTCCTCTGTCTGTGCTTTGGCTTTTCTGACTGCTTTCCCTGCCTCCTTTAGCTTTTCCAGATACCTTCCTCTGTCTTTCTCCCTCTGTGTTTCTTTGTATTTTCTGAATGCTAATATTTTTTTCTCTCACCCTATCTGCCACCTCTTTGGAGAACCAGAGTGTTTTTCTCTTCATCTGTTTTACTTATTTACCTGACGCATAGTCTAATGGCTTAAGTTTTGGCTCCCTTAAGATGCACCCATTGCTCCTCTATATACCCCTTTCCCACTTTACCCCCAAGGCTTTCTTCAGACATACCTCTAGTTTTGCAAAATCTGCCCTTTTGAAATCCAGGACCCTTGCCCTTGTGTGGCTAGATTCCTCTACTGTCCTCATACTAAACCATACTGTACGGTGATCACTGGATTCCAGGTGACTCCCCACTTCTATGTCCCCCACCCTGTCCCCGCTGGTGAGGACCAGGTCCAATATTGCCCCCTCACTGGTGTGTTCTACCACTAGCTGTTTTAGTCCTTCCCCCGAAGGGCTTCCAGGATGTTTTTGCTCCTTGCTGAGGCTGCAGTATGGGTGCTCCAATTGACATCTGGCAAAGTGAAGTCTCCCATCTGCAGTATTTCCCCTGTTGCTACCATTTCATGGATGATTTCAACTAGCTCATTATCCAATTCCTCCCCCTGTGTCAGTGGTTTGTAGATCATGCCTGCTCGAATGGCAGTGTACATTTCCTGTTTCCACCGTGACCTAGAGTGACTCCACTTCATCCCTTATGCCCTAAAGTCTGTAGCGTTCATATCATCCCTAGCATAGAAAGCCACTCCCCCTCCTTTTCCCTAGCCTGTCTTTATGGAATAGAACATACTCTGGCACAGCTTTGTCCCAGTCATGGTTCCCTATGTACCATGTCTCTGTAACAGCGTCAATGTCCGGGTCTGCCTCTGACATCAGGGCCATTAGGTCTGAAATGTTATTTTTCAGACTGCAAATTTGTGCTCATGGCTTTCCATGTTCTGTCACCCCTTTTTTTACTTCCTCCCCCCTTGACCCCATGTTTTTCCTTGTAGTCCCGTCCCAGTAGGTATACTGCTGTGATCTGCTTCCATTTGATTTTATTGACCTGCTTTTGTGTTCTTTCTTGTCCCTCTCATATTCCATGATTAATTTCTTTATCTGGAGGAGTTTAGGCTAAGCTCCTGTCCTTTAAGGTGACTTTGATAGGGCTCTTTGCCACCATCTCCTCCTTCTCTCCTAGTTTAAATGCCGATGTTCACGTCAAATGTTTGGCCCAGTGCTTGCACTCCTTCCATTGTTAGATGCAGTCCATTGCACTTGAATAGCTTCCTTTCCCACAGCCGGCCCAGTGGTGCTGAGGGTTGAGGCACTGGATGCCACACCTCGCTCCACGCCAGTGACCCGGGTTTGGGAATGAGCCCGGGTCATCGGGGGTCGGCAGGGGTGGACTAGGATCGATTGTCCAATGACAGCTCTCCTAGTCCTGGGGAAAGGGGTGGGTGCACACCGTGCTCTGGTGGTCCCTGGGGATGCCCGGAGATACTGCAGAGGCATGGGTGCCAAAGTTGGGGGGGGCACGGCAGACATCTGCACGCTAATGTGTGGACGGCATTGCAAGTCCATGCCCCCATTGGGGAAGAACTAGGAAAATAGCAGCGCAAGTCTGCGGCAGCTTGATGGCTGCAGTTCACTGACCAGATGATGCCTGGAGGACTTGCGCCAGTAGTGGATCCTCACCGGGCGCGGGGGCTTAGGGGAGCCCCTCTCGATGGCGTAGTTGCCTATGCCAGCTGGGCATGACAGCTTCAGGGTCGGTGGTGGATGAGCGGTGGCTGGAGATTGGCAGGACTGTGGCTGCAGGTGAGAAAGCATTCAAGGAAAAAAAATAACTTCCTTTCCCAGAAGTCTCTCCATGCACCATCAAAGTGGTAACCTCTGTCTTGACACCAGCTTCTTAAATACTCATTGAACTCAGTCTCCTTGCTTGTGATTTTTTCTGTGCTGTTGCCTTTTGCACCACACAGGAAGGACTTCAGAGAAGGCTAGGGAGGTTGTTTGAGTGGCCAATCAGTCGCCTAGTTTAACTAGGTTTTATTTGGCTTCCTCTACTGACTGCCCTGCCAGGTCGTTAGTCTACAGGGGTACCAAGATCTTTAGGTCATTCCCCTCTTTCTTCACTATTGTTTCAATACAGTCAGTGTCACATTTCACTGAGGCACCTGGGAGGCATCTAACTAGCACCCTTGTTTGTGCCCTGTCAATTAGGTGGGTCTCCACTCCTCGAATCATGGAATCTCCCACAATGAGAACTCTTTTTCATTTTGCTTTCTTGTCCCTGTTTGCCCTCACTCGGTCCAGTCTTTCTTCCCTTACTGGCTTGTTGTCCCTTCCTTCATTGCTGCAATCCCTTTTCTTAGTGAGAGGTGCGAAGCAGTTTGCCATGGGGATTGGTTTTGCATCAACTGGTTGTATCTGACCCCTTCTGCCTATTCTATTTTCTTTCCTCTGTATCACCTTCCATTTTTCTGAGCTGGTTTACTTCTGTAGGAGTGAACTGTTATTGGGGATCAGAAGGCAAGGAATTAGGTGGTACAACATCATGATCAGGTACTGCAGCTCTGATATTTTTTCCCATGCTGCATTCAGTTGCTCTGTGAGATCGCTTAGGGTCCTCCATATGGGGCAGTGCCTGAGTCTCCAGAGAATTCCTCTGTGGATTAGTACACCACACCTGTGGCAGCCAGTAATATCCATATACCCATGTGTGATTTTTACTTCTTTCCTGATGCATACTGTTTTTGTGGTAGCTGTCTCTGCTTCTGGATCCTTGATGTAGCTTAGCTGACTCATTTGCAGCTTAGTTCCTTCTTTCTATATATTGGGGCTCCACTGAGTATCACTGTAAGCTTCCCCCCCTCTTCTTCTTCTTCCTCCTGTAGGCAGGACTTGGCTGATTACCTCTTCCTGTTGCTACAGGATGTCTCCATTGTCAGTCTTGCTTCAGTCCCTGATAAACTGAACAACCACTAGGTGGGCAGGGGAGAGTTGGGAGGGAAGTACTATAAGCCTGGTACACTATGTGCCCTGCTCCTGGAGGCTGCTGTGGGTTCTGTCCTCTAAACCCATGCCATGCCTGCAGCAAGAGAAGAACAAAAACAATCAGTTGTGTTCTCCGACATAACAAGAAACTGCTGCACAGACAGAAGAGGGGCTGAGATGTGTTCTGCTGGAGCGGGATGGTCAGCCTATTTAAAGGTAGCCAGGGAGTTTGAAACTTATGCCTTTATTAAACATCCCTCTGATTGGCTTGTTTGTTTCTGCAGCAGTCTGTTTTTGGTGGTTGCTGAGTACGGTAACTGGTGACCTGCCTTAGACTCCCTGGCAGATACCCTCACCTACTGCCCATATACTATGTGCCCTGCTCCTGTAGGCTGCTATAGGCTCTGTCTCCAAATCTGTGCTCACTTGAGTAGTAGTATTTGAGTGTAGCACTTTCAAGATGTACAGTAACTATTTCCAAATCCTGCAACATCTCCCATAATTTTTCTGTATTAACAGAATCAAATGCTGCTTTAATATCAACAACACAGGCTTAAAATTTCCTTTTTCTACATAGTACATAGGCTTCCACAAGATAATTTAAAGTGAACACTAAATCAAGTGTGCTGTGATATTTTCTAAATCCAAATTAGAATTTTGAAATTAATGATTTTACCTTGATCCACTGCTCTAATCTGTTTAAAATGACTCTATGGTATATTTTTTGTATCATTGGTAAAATTGTTACTGGTCTATAACAAATTGGATCACAACTGTGATCCTTCTAGAAAATGGGACTATAACATTTCTATTCCAATCTTTTGGAATAACAAAATTATTACAAATTTTTGCAAAAAATGGGAGCTAATAATTTAGACCAGAACTCAGGGTTATACTGAAAATTTTCCACAGAAAGACCATGAATACCAGCTGCCTTGTTTCATCTTTGTGTCATTATGGCAGGAAGGACTTCGCTTTGCAATATGGGACA
This sequence comes from Neoceratodus forsteri, assembly GCA_016271365.2. Taxonomy (NCBI): domain Eukaryota; kingdom Metazoa; phylum Chordata; order Ceratodontiformes; family Ceratodontidae; genus Neoceratodus; species Neoceratodus forsteri. The sequence goes on along the minus strand of CM057455.1, from coordinate 1,545,015,847 downwards.
CCACACTTTCAAGTCTGTCCTAAGAAGCTGCAGGCTTGCCCTTCCTAATTGAAACTTATGTGTGTCTTACCCCAGTCCATCACCCTTTTCGTCCACCCATCCCTCTTCTACTTCCACCCCCACTACCTCATCTTTCTCTCTCCCACTCCCACTGACAAAGCCTTCCGGCTGCTACCATCCCACTGCTCTGCACTTAGCAATTTATGGACTGCACTTAGCAACTTACTGTATGCTACTAAAGTTTGCTCTCTGTGAATTGTGTTATCTTCTAGTTTTATGTTATTACTATATACTGAACTATACTCCATTGTACTCATTGGGCTGGATATTCGGACTGCACCAGGCAGGGGTGCAAGCCTGGGTGCAGCGCAACTGGGATGCGCGAGGACGTGGTCTGGGCGATATTCAACGGTGCTGTACCATGGCTCAGCACCATTGAATATGGCACCATGGTTGCCCGCATTGTGCATGGTGCAGTAGCACTGCACCAGCGCAAGTGGCAAGAGAGGAGCAGGGAGAAGCACAAGTGTGGTTGTGCTAGGTGCAGAAACCACGATATTCAGAGGTGGGTATGCAAATGGGGCCATTATGCATGCAAGGTGCAAATGGGGCCATTTGCATGTCATTATGGCCCCATTTGCATGCAGGTGTGCTGATCCCCGGCGACTTGAACCTGGCATCCCCTGCCAGGCTGCAGCTGTCGGGGACTGATGCCCAGTGCCCCTCGGCAGCAACACGCTCCAACGCCCGACCATGAGCTTAGTAATTGTAAAAGAATCCCTGGTGGTCCAGTGGACCTGCTCCCCAGCCCGATCGCGGCCGTAGTAATTGTAAAAGACTCCCTGGTGGTCTAATGGACCGAAACCCAGCCCAATCGCAGGCTTAGTAATTTTAAAAGACTCCCTGGTGGTCCAGTGGACCAAAACCCTGCCTGATCACGGGCTTAGTAATTTGAAAAGACTCCCTGGTGGTCTAATGGACTGAAACCCTGCCCAATCACGGGCTTAGTAAGTGTAAAAGACTCCCTGGTGGTCTAGTGGACCGTATCCCAGCCCGATCGCAAGTTCAGTAAATTAGAATACATCCCTGGTGGTCCAGCGGTACCCCCTTCCCTACCTGCCCACTCAGACCCACCACCCTGTTCCCCTGGTCAGTGGTGGGCGGCTCCCACCCGCCAAGCAGCCCGGCGGCATGCTGACTGACAGAGTACGCAGTGCGGCTGTCGTGATGGTCCATGACATGGGGCCAATGGGCGTGCAGACCATACTGTACTATACAGTCCTGATATGTGAATGGACTTCATTCACATATCAGGCTGACAATGTAGTAAATATGGTCTGCATGCCCGATGGCCCATGCAGAGTGAACCAATGGGTGTACAGCTGTACTGTATGCTGTCAGTCGTGGCCAGGCGGCTTGGGGTGGGGATTGCCACCACACTGGACCGGGGGTGTGGGGTGGTGGGTCTGAGTGGGCAGGTGGGAGGTGGGTACCGTTGGACCACCTGGTATGTAGTCTAATTTACTGAGCCCGCAATTGGGCTGGGATATGGTCCACTCAACCACCAGGGAGTCTTTTAAAATTACTAAGCCTGTGATTGGGTAGGGTTTCAGTCCATTAGACCACTAGGGAGTCTTGTACAATTACTACGCCCACAATCGGGCTGGGGAGCAGGTCCACTGGACCACCAGGGATTCTATTACCATTACTAAGCCCGCAATCAGGCTGGGGAGCAGGTCCTCTAGACCACCAGGAATTCTTTTACAATTACTAAGCCCATGATTGGGCATTGGGGGGGTCCAATACCCTGCCTGTGGCTAGGGGGGTCAGGTGGCCACCCACTGCAGACAGCTGCCGTGTTGTGCCCAGCAATATGGCTGCCAGCCTGAGGGTATCCCCTGACTTGTTCCTGTTTTTTCGGGCACATCTTTGCGCCCCCCCCCATGCAGTGCAAGTCAGGTGTGTGCCTGCATATGTGCCGCACATCCTGGGCTGAATATCGGGATGTGCCGAATATGTGTGGGCACGTCCCCCGCACTTGCCGCCACATACATCACTGGTGCGCCCTGGCGCATCGAGATTTGTGCAGTGCAACATCCCCTTTTAAATATTGTGCCGGGGCACTTCAGTGGGTTGTGCATGATGCAACACCGTTGCACCATGTGCAAGTCCTTTGAATATCCCAGCCATTGTATCATTCATTGTTCTACTCGTTCTATTTGTATTTCATGTTGACATGGAACCTTTGTAAAACAGCCTTGTTTTAAAGGTGTTTAATCTGAATCTGAAATAAATAAATAAACTTTGATTGCTTATTAGTAGACCAAGTTTCAGACTTACAAACAGGCTTAAAACGTTTAATGCAGTCATTGTCCTGGATTCCCCCCTTTTCCCTCACAAAAGACAGAGACCATTGTTTGTTGTTGTGCTCAGATTGGCAATTAATTTATTTATATTCATAATTCCATATTCCATTTCCATTTCTTTATTATCATTTTTCAAAATGTATTTTATTTCCATCCATATATCAATCTCTGTTAATCCTTCCCCCAGGTGAAAACCTGGGTGCCTTCTTCTTCTCCTTTTTCATTAGGTAACAGTGAAAACCGAGATCGCTTTCTCCTTCATCTTCTTCCTCTTCTTGTGTTATTCCTTTTTTCTTCCTCCCCCTCCCCTCCTTCCCCCCCCTTTTCCCCCACTAGCCAGTCTCCAGCTTGCGTTGGATGACTGGCTTCCCCAATACTTCGGGTACCAATTTCTCTTATCTCAGGGAATATCCTTTTCATTCCTTCTTTCTTTCCTCCCCTTTTTTTGTTTTATATTCCATTTCTTGCATGTTTCATCCATGCTTCTATAAAGCCCATTGTTTCTGTATTGAACATATCTATGGCCAGGTCCAACAGGTGCACACTGTTTGCCCTGTAGAAATCTTCTACCCATTCTTCTACCCCTCTCAGTATCACCTGTCCTCCCATCTGCCTTACTAACGTCCCAACCCTCCTATTCATTTTCCTCCTGGCCCTCTCTACTGCTTTGTGGCTGTGCTCCTGCTTCCATACCCTCCGAGGTATCATATCTGACCAGGCGATGCACACCAATGGCCACCACTGTCAAATTGCCCCTAAATCCCTTTTTATTTGTAAGTATGTGTCTACCCAAGGTCTGCCTGCCAGGTCATTGCCCCCTAGATGCATAATAATGAGGTCTGGACTGGGTCAGCGTCCCTTGAGTTCTTTTAAGGTTGGAAGCAGCTGTGTCCATCTCATCCCCGTATGCCCTGCCAGACCAACCTACACTGTCTTGCATCCTGGTACAGCTGCCTTCCCTCAGCCTTCTTCTCTGCTCTTTTTCCAGCCCAATAAATATAGGAATGGCCACAGATCCAAACTTCCGTGATCCTCCCTCTACCTATGGGGTTCAAGCAAAATTCATTATTTTACACATGCTCATAGTGTCATACCCGTATTCTCCCCCCATATTATCCCTTTTTTTTGTGTGTCCTCCCCCCACCTTTTTCCCTGTCTTGCCACCCCTCCCAGTACTGCAGCTCCAACCAGGAGCACCACCTTCAAACAAAATATTCTTTTTTTTTTTTTACTTCAGTGCTCTAATGTATCTCTTATAACTGGCCGATTGCCAGTGTCCCTTTTCCAATATCCCATTCAACGTCTCCCCCGCTGCTGCCCACTGTGAGGCAGCCCCAATCCGCAAGGTATGGGATGAGTAATTAGCCGGATCTTCCCCCATGAATTGCATGCCCTTTTTGAGTAATGCTGTGACTTGGTAGCCAGTGACCCTTTTTCCATCACCATGTACAAATAATTTCCCCGTCCTGTTCCTATGCCCTGTGGCAAAAGTCCACAGAGCCTGTACTGGGCATATTGCACCCTATGCTTGCCCTTTCAGCGTCACTATGCAACCATGCCCCCTTTGATCCATTTTTGACCTCCTTATCTTGATCCGTATCTCTGTTACCCCCCAGTTTACATCCTTCTATTCTAACACCCCTTCTTTGTCTTCTCTCCCATGGCCTACCACCTCACTCACTCTCATAGCCCCTGTGAACATTACCACGTAAACTGTGTGGAATAGTTGGGCCTCTGCCTTTGATCTGCATATTGCCGGGAGCAATATGCCTGGAGCCTTATTAGCCACTGCTCCCCTATCGGCCTTCTATTATCTGCTAGCCCTTGTTTCAACCTGCTCCAACCTTGCATCATTCTTCAGATGAGTAATGATTTTGTCAGGTCCTTCCACCCCTTTAGACTGCAGATAACACTAATCCCTGCCAAATAGACTCTCATAGTGGTATGGGCTGTGCCTTTTTTCCACTGTTCCATGGTGAACATGCCCAACTGCTCCTTGGTGAGTGGCCTACTTATCTCCATCTGATGCTCTACCCTGAATGTTTGAAACACTTGCCAGGCCCCATCGTAGGCCCTCAGAGTCCAGGGCACCCATGAGCTGCGAAACAGCAGTTCTGCTCCTTCTTGCCAATGTCCCAGATGTTCACTGGTATGGGTGTTTTTATTTCTTCCGCTGTTGGTGCCAGTCTCTGAAAATGGTCCAGCTGCAGACGGGAAAGGCTGTCAGCCAGGGTATTGTGTACCCCTTCTATGTGTTGTGCTCTAAATGACATGTTCAGCTGCAACGCCCTTAAAACTAAAAGTCGTAATACCTGCATGACTGTGCCTGACCTGGCTCCCCTGTTGTTCAGCACATCCACCACTGCTCTATTATCACACCAAAATGTCACTTTCTGATCCCGTAATTCCTCCCCCCAGACCAAGGTACATGCCCATATGGGCATGATCTCTAGTAATGTTATATTTTTTACTTTCCCCTCCTTCACTGAACTGGCAGGCCAGGGTTCTGCAAACCATCTACCCCTCAGGTACCCCCTCATGCCTAGCCCCCCAGCAACGTCTGTGTAGAGGTTAAGGTCTGTGTTGTATAGCCACTCCTCTTGCCAGAAAGAGCACCCATTGTGCTCCCTGAGGAATTCTTCCCAGATTTTAAAATCCTCCCTGACACCTCGCTTCAAGTCTATCCAGTGATGTGGTCTGGTGGCCCCTGCTGTAGCCCTGGTTAACCTCTTTGTGAATGCCCTTCCTAGTCCGATGGCCCTGCATATGAAGTTTAGGTGCCCTGTACCTGCTGCACTGATTTTAGTTGTACCCGTTTCCTGCTGGTATGTACCTGGATTAGTTCCTTCAACTTCTTTACTTTTTTGTCCGGTAGTCTAAATACTTTTCTCAGGGCATCTATCTTGAGCCCCAGAAATTCCATAACTCTGCTGGGCCCCTCTGTTTTTTTCTGGTGCCAATGGGACCCCCAGCTCCCAGCACAATTCCTGAAACTTACCCAGCATCCTCTGTGTCTCCCTTTCGCCCTTCCCAATGAAAAGAAAGTCATCCAGATAATGGATGACCATCCTATAACCTGTTTTTTCTTGGAATATCCACTGCAAACATGTGCTGAACACCTCGAATGTAGCACATGCTGTGGAACAACCCATTGGCATTGCTTTGTCAAAATAATATTGTCCCCTACTTTTAAAACCCAATAGATCCCAGTCCTCCCTCCTGACCGGAAGCAGTCTGAAAGCGGACTCAATGTCGGTTTTTGCCATCCATGCATCCTCTGTGGCCCGGATTATCTGAACTGCGTCCTCTAGTGTCGCATATGTCACCTTACTATGTTCCTCACTGATGAAATAATTCACCGACTCCCCTTCTGGATAGGACAGGTGGTGGATCACCCTGTACTCCCCTTCTTGTTTCTTGGGTACCAAACCCAATGGCGATATCCGCATGTTTGGCAATGGGGGGGGGTGTTAAATGGGCCCTGTACACTACCTGCTGCCTTTTCTTTCTCAATCTTCTGTCTTAACATTTCCTTCCTTCCTTTTACTGACCCAAGGTTGCTCACCTTCCTCGCGTGCCTGGGTCCCCTACACTGCAATGAAAAACCTGTGTTAAAACCCCTTAAAATCATATCCCGCATGCGCGCATCTGGATATCTGTCCAAGCAAGCTGTCCATGCCTCCAAGTTGATGGGGGTTCTGACCATCCCAAAATGTTCCCTGTTGTGCCCTCCGCCACTTCTTCCTGGTCCCTCCCTCTTGTTTTGTCTGATCTTCCTTCCCTCAGTGGTTCTGACCCCCTCTATTGCCATTTCCCCTACCCCACCCTTCCCTGTTCCATGTTTGCCCTTTAAACCCCTGGCCATCTCGAAAAAACTGTTGACCTGATCCTTGCCCCCCATGTCCTTGTGCTCCCTGGGTCCATGTTGTTCTGCATTTGCTTGCCGGGTGCCCTCTTCCGCATTTTGAGCAGGCATGCTGGAAACAACATTGAGGCCACGAGCAAAAAGCCCTGTTATAAGCCCAGCAGCATCTCTGGGGCATAAACCCCTTTTTGCCCCACTCACCTTCAAGTGTGGACTGATCTGTTACATAATCCGTCCACAAATCTATCTGCTTGGTGTCCCATCTCACATCCCCAAATGTTGACATTCATCATAGTATAACCACCCCACCCCACCCTTTGCTCTCTGTATTATCAATGAATAGGTAATGAGCGGGATGCCTAGCTCCAGCCTTTTTTCCAGAACGATGGCTGAAAAAACGGCAAAACCTAGGAACCACTCATCCCAAGTCTTCCCTTTCGTGAACTTGTCCTCCTCTTTTTTTCCTTAACAGCACTATGGCTACTGTCATCTCACTCTTACCTAGGCCCTCAGTTTCCTCATACTTGGCTGCCGCCTCCCAGCTCACCAAAGTGAATATATCCATATATTCCCCTTTCCATATTTTTTCCTTTGTGGCCAGTGGCACATGCTTGTCTATTCTCATCCCAGGTGCACCTATCTCTCTTGTACCTTTCCCTTCTCTTTCCACTCCCTTTTCATTATTTTCCGGCACCTTTTTTCCATCCTAATCTCTGCCAGAGCTGATTCCATCTGCCCCAGCTCTCCTGTCCCCAGTGCCCCCACAGTTTGCCCTATATATTATTTTATACTGTTACCCACTGCACTGGATGTGTTACCTGTAACCTTGTCCAGGCCAAGCTGCCTGGAGTCCTCCAAAGTTCCCCTTGCTTCTCCCTGTGGTTGAGCTGGAGGATGAGCTACTGGGGTCTGCGGAGGGAACACCCAATTCTGGGCATCGTGTCTGGGTTCAGCCAGGGAGATCCCCCCTTGATCTGGGGTGGGTACTGGTGTCACCGGGTCCTCAGGCCGCAGAGGTACTGGATCAACCACCCTGGTGGGCTCCGCTATCAATGGTGTTACCCTAGCGGGACTATGTAGCCCTTCGGCTGGTCGTTTCCCCCTGCCACCTTTTCTGGGGCCCACTTTTCTCTTCTCCCCGGGTCTCCCTGGTTCCTCCCCTTCCACCAGTTCCCACATTCTGTTTGCCTTTTCTGCCAATTCAATTATAGTCTTGTAAGCATCCTCCTTTGATGGCCTGCTCTTCTTTGGTGCCATGTCCGTCTTAGCTTGCTCTGTGAAGACAACTACAGGAAAAGAAAAACAGGGTTATTTGTATATCTGTACCACCTTGCATGCCTTCCTCCTGTCCTTCACACCACCCACCCCCTTACAACAGACCGGGCCACCAGCGAAGGCCCCCATCCTGCTTGCCAGGTCGCCGGGTCCCTTGGCTGTTCTCAGCCGTGCCCTACCAAGATCACATTGTGAATGACCCGGCACCCCCCTGTCCTCCACTCAAGTGCCTCCTCTTATTTATAATTGGGTCTTGAGCCTCTAGCAGCATCCTGCCATCCCTGAGCCAGGCTGCACTGTGCTGTCCTCCCCAGGAGCTTCCTCCCTCTGAATGCTGCCATTTTTCCAGCCTCCCTGCCTGCCTGGGCTGACCAAGGCACCCCCAGTCAGTATCCCTACTATAGGAAGCAGACGCACTGCGTGGTCCAATAATTGGCCCCTTCCTTCCCATTCCTGCCTGTGCCAGCTTCTTTTTCTTGCAGTACCCCCCCCAAAAAAATGAGGGAAAGGCCAAAACAGTAAGCAGCCCCCCACAAGTGAGGGAACTGCTTCACATGTGACCTACTCTCAGCATGGGACGTTGCCTGCGAGGTCCTGGGTCGTGATCCCCCTTGTTCTGCCCTTGGCCTCTCCCAGACCTCTTATTTCCCCCACAGCATGCCTCCCCAAAAGGGGAGGGACCCCCAGAAACCTTGGAAATCACCCTATCACATGGGCATGCTTCTGTCCTGAACCCCCCAGCGGCGTGTGATGTCACGCCACGTGGTCTCCTGTTGTACTCGCTCTCCCTTGTTCCAGGGCCTCTTCCCAGGCCTGCTCTCCTTATTTTGCCCTGAAAATGCCTCATCCCACTCCAGTAGCCACCCAAAGAAAACCTTTCCCATGCCTGCTCTCCTTATTTTGCCCCAAAAATGCCTCACCCCGCTCCAGTTGCCACCCAAAGAAACCAGGCGAGTGTTCTCTTATGCAGCCCCGCATGGCGTGTGCCGCACGCCACATGGTCCATGTGTTGGGGCCTCTTTCAGGCCTACCATCTATTCTGGGCAACTGAGTGGCCCCCAAACCACCACCGGCGCATGAGAGCAAGACCCCAGGATGCTCGCACGTGGTCCCAGGATTGTGCTCACCCTTCTCAGCTTCACAGCTTTGTCCAGGCCTCATGATCTCAAATGTCCAACAAAACATCCTCCCAGTGCCACCTTAAGCTGAGAAAACCAAAGGAAAGTGCCTGTCTAGCGACACCCCATGCGGCGTGTGATGCACGCCACGCTGCCCATAGGCTCAGGGCCTCTTCTAGGCCTCCCTTTCCTCCTCAGGCCCAGAAAGGCCACCAAACAGCTACCAGAGCTCCAGGAAGGACAAAAAGGGGGTTTTCTACAACCCCTCATGTGGCGTGTGACCCACGCCATGCTGACCATAGGCTCAGGGCCTCTTCTAGGCCTCCCATTCCTCCTCAGGTCCAGAAAAGCCACCAAAACAGTTACCAGAGCTCCAGAAAGTACACAAAATGGGGTTTCTACAGCCCCCCACATGGCATGTGACATCACGCCATGTGGACTCGACTCGCGCTCGCTCCCCCCATCTCAACGGCCTCTTCCGGACCCACTATTCGTACCAGGCAGCCACACAAAAGGATAACTTGCCACCAAATGCAAATACTCATTCCAAAAACTGCGCATGGTGCCATGCCCTTTGTTCCCTGCTCTCGCGCCCTCTCCCCTGCTCAGCGGCTCTTTCAGGTACACAAATTCAGCATCACAATAATCAAAAAAAATTATAAACCTTTACAAAAAAAAAAAAACATGAGGCGTGTGCATTGCCCCACGTGGTCCTGGGTTGCTTTCTTATCCACATTCTTATCCCCATCGCTACTCAGGATCCCCCACATTTGCTCAGTTGTATACTGTAACATGTATTATCTTAATACTGTATATATTCTTCCTCTCCTTCTCTCCTTCATTTTTTTTTAAACTTCACATATCTTCCTGCAATATAAACTGTTTGTTTCCTTACCTCTCTCTCTCCTGGTGCACAAACCTTAAAGAATTTGCCAATCCGACGTGCTGCAGTTGATGTAGATCAAAACTCCAGCAAAAAGTGGCTGAGGCCCACTTGTGCTGTCCTTTTGGTACTTCCCTTCGCCCCTCCCCTTCCTGTTACCTGCCCATTGTTCTAGCCCTTAGCCCTTCCCCTTCCTTCCCCCTTCCCCTTCTGAGCACAGCCATTCTGTGCAGGAGGGAAGGGGTGCACCAGGACAACCTGGTCTACCCCTTAAAGGGCAAACTCCATTAGCCGATAATGTGGCATACATGTATATATTAAATCTCTGATTTTCCTCTGCACATCAATATGCAACCAGGGTCCAAATTAATGCATATTATTTGATCACAATGTGTCCTGTAGATTAGACCACAGATACTGTCTGTAAATTTTCTTTTTATCAGCAAACAACTTCCTATACTCTTTCTTCAGATTTTTCAAAGCTAATTTAACAGTGACAGAGTCATTTTATATCAAAAGCCTCCCTGCTTTGTGAATTTGTTTCTTAGTTTACATTCAGAATCATATTATGGTTTTAAGATCCCTATTTGACTTTTCCCTTTAATTCTACCTTTCAATATCAGTTTGGAAGCTAAATTTTCAAAAAATTCAGAACATTCATTTATTAACTTAACCTTATTGGAATCTCCTTCCTCAGTAATTTTATTCAGAAAATTATATGTTTCATTGCTTGTTATTATTGTATCTACTATATTTTTGCATGGGGATTCCACTTAATTTTCCTACCATACATAATACACATGTTGGTATGTGCATCCTACTCCTTGCTCGGATTTCTTGTGGTCATCCTATAATCTAAGATTAAATTACATAACACAGGATAATGGTCACTGTCCCACATTCTGTGTGCTTGTAGATATTTAATATTATGGTATACCTGAGCATCTATAATGCAGATATCTAGCAAACACCCCTCTCCTATGTTTGAGAATGTTATCTCTCCCTTCCAGTTACCTTTTGTTTAACCATTTAAAACTCTAAATCCATGCTTTGCTGCAAATTTCAGAAGGTGTCCACATTTCAGATTTACTAATCTGTCTCTTAATTGCCTGATATGTATTCCAATGATGTTACCAATACACCACCCTGATGCCTTTTTCTTTATTTTATCACCTAATCTGGCATTAAAGTCTCCAGCCAGAAGAATTATTAAATTTGGGAAGCGGCCCTTTAAAGATTCAATGTCCTCTTCTATATAGATAAGGATCTTGAAAAACTGTCAATGGGAGTTGATGGTGTAAGATATATATTAAAGAGTGCTAAAGGCTCATTCCCATCAGAAACAATCAAATAAACATACTGGAAGTTCTAAAGACTTACTTCTAAACATTTTATATTTAATAGTGTACAGTATTTATAAAGATAGATAGATCACTTTTTAGTCTGCCAAATCTACTACCGTTGCTGGCTGGCAAGTGCCATGGTCTAAATCCTTGAAAACATTCTCGCATTCCTTACTTATCTAAGCCTCCTGGAGAAGCAGTATATTGTGACCAGATATCCAATTTATCCATTCTTTATCTTCCATTTTAGATCTCAAAACAGCAACATTCCAGTTTAAAATTGTAGTTGAGCTGCCTGTATTATTATTCTCTATTAATCACTTACTGGCATCTGGGATAATGATTGTACTATTTGTACTGAGACTATCCTCTGATGTACTCCCTTCCTTATTATTGGCTTCTAGAATCATAGAATTTTCCTCACTAAGGACATAACTGCTATTAATACATTCACCAATTTGTCTTCTTCCTCTCTTATTAGTACTTTTTATATAATCTCCCAATGAACTATACTCCTTCTCTATGGGTTTTAAAAACGTTGAAATACAAGGTTGTCTTGAGCTAGATACATTCTCAAATCTAGATCTACTGGTTTTATATACACTGCACTACACTTACTTGGTGGTTGGTCCTGGCCAAAAATAATAGTTGAGTCAAGAGTAATACCAATTTCTAAAAAGTTGTTCCTAGAGGCCAAAAAGTGCCTCCTTTTTTCAAAACTTGCCAGCGCAACACAGACTCTTCCTTTATTTGGTTGTGCTATCTATCAATATGCTGACTTAATATCAGCCTACCAAAAATTGTTTCCCTGGACATCCTTTACCAAGTCATAAACTGCCAGGTTTAAAATATATGGAGTTCCTCTTTTTGATTTCAGTGGCCCCTTGAAGTAGATTGTAGGTAGGATGTTGCTCTGTCATATCAATAGTTCCTTATTATCTTCCTTGTTCTCACAAATCTTTTATGTCTTTGAGCCCTTATTCTCAGAGGTTTTACCTTGAGTGAATTATACCTTTTTTGAATTTTATTTCTGTTATTCACATCCTTCCTTTTCCCCGCCCTTCCTTTTCTTCACCTTTTCCTTCACAGGCTCACCAGTTTTCTTCCTTTTCTGGTCCTTAGAAGTATTATTAACACTATTAAGCCTTGTTTAGTCTTTTCCTGAGTAACTATTTTCTCCTCATCCTTTGACCCTTTTAGTAGCTGATCTTTCTTTTCGTTCAATACTGCTGCTAGAATATCCATTTTGTTTGCTTCCTTTTATAGCAATTTCTGATATAATCATTTTAATTGATTTCACATGTGTTTGTGCTCCTCGCAATTCCCATTTTTTTTCAACAAATACAGCAGTGGTTGTGGTGCTACAGCAATCTCAGCAGTCAACTCAGGAGTTTCATTAATAACATTATCAGTTGATACAGACTTCCCTGCTAATGTACCAATGTGTGTACGTAGTAATACTACCAATTCTAGCAATTGGGAGTTGCCAAACTGTATTTCTTTTTTAATTTCCTTTAAACTGCTTAAGATTTAGTCTCATTTTCATAGATGGTATTATCATTATTAGTGCCTTCTGTTTCCTCATTATGATTTTCGAATTCGCTGTCCTGAGACAAAAAATGTGGGAAGTCTGGAGGATAGCTTGTAGAGGGGTGTAAGCTTAATTTTTTTATATAGAGAGTTAAGAAATATTCAGAGTCCTTTCAACAGGACTTTACACAATGGGCTCGATTTTCAAAGGATTAAGACAGATACAAGGGACTTGCGCCAAAGATGTTTGACACAAGTTGTTTGTGTCACAATTTGTGCCAAACACAAATTTATAATGCAGACTGCATCTGTTTCAGACACAGCTGCATCAGTTTATTTATTTATTGATTGATCTATTCGATTGTGGATTTACATACCTTTGAGCTAGAAGCTCATTTACAAAGGTTCCACATCTAATGAGAAAAAACAGAACTACAATACAAGACATAATAATACATACAGTATTTAGGAAGTCTTAGTTACATTGTTTTGAAGAGGTTTAGCAAGCATGTTTGAAAACAGTTTTGTCTAAGAGCAGTACATGTGAATCAGGTGTAGTTATGGCTGTTGGCTGAGCAGAGTGGACATTTACAGATGAACAGATGGATTGGCTCAGTGGGGCTAGGAGGATTACAAGGAATAGTAGAGAGGAGATTTGGATGGATAGAGATGACAGGCCAGTTGCAGTTTCAATCGCTATGTACTGAAGTCGATAGGGGGAATGGGACCATACGCTGGTATGGTCATTGGGAGATGGAGTGAAGTGGGGAAGGGAAGTCTGCAGGTAGTAGTGAGGTGGGGGGCAGGTGTTGAGTTCAGGGGATGAATTTCCAGTCGGTAGATGGGGGGAGGAGTAAAGTGTGAAACATTAAGTGAGAACATGGTTTTCAGGCAAAGCTGGTACAGTTAGGAGTTACAGTCATAACTACGGTGTGATACGAGATGGGCATGAAGCTTTAATTTAAATGGACTTAGTGACAAGGCTGCCACATCCCCTTTTGTGGGATCTTGGAAGCCCCACCATGGATGCAGTGGAGCCGCCAGTCAGACCGGCAAGGAGGCGGTCTAACTGGCATGTGCCAATGGGGTGCAGTGGGACGGGGCCTGTAGGGGTGCACCAAGGGCAGAACATGTCATGGTGAGGGCATGGATTGGGGTGGGAACCCATTCCTAGCATGTGGCTCAGACCGTGATGGCACCAGCTTGAACTGGCATACCACCCAATGAGCTCCCCTCTGCCCAGACAGTATAGCACTGTAGCCACCATCCCCCATCCCCTTTGGGTTACTGAATCACTGGTGGCCCACCCAACTGAGCAGTATTCCTGATCCTCATTCCTGATCATAAAAAAAAGGTACCAGCCTGTATAGCCCCCCCACTCCTGCTGTGTCCAAACAGAACTGCCAAGAGATAACCTGGTGGTCTAGTGGTTCCCCACCCTCCCCACAACAGACAGTGATCAACCACCCCACTCTCCCCCATCTCTGACCCACTTCTGTGACTGTCACTTCCCTCCTCACACCACCATGGCTAGCCACAGAACGTGCTTGCACAGACCATGTAAGTAACATAAGTAACACTTACATGGTCTGTGCGATAGCATTCTGCAGTTGGCCATGGTGGTGTGAAGAGGGTAGTGCCAGTCACAGAAGTGAGTCTGGGATGGGGAGCGGGGTGCTTGACCACTGTTTGTCAGGGTGGGGAGGGTGGTGGGCCATTAGACCACCAGGTTATCTTTTGGAAGTTCTGTGTGGGCATGGCGAGGGGTGGAGGGATATGGACTGGGAGCAAGGTTTTTTTTTACAATCAGGAATGAGTATCGGGGCTAGTGCTCAGTTGTGGGGGGCATAATTGCACCACCGCATTAATCAGGGATTGCGGGGTTTGGTACTAGCCTGCCACAGCAGGCATTCTACAATGGAGGCATGTGGGTGTCCTGGCAGTACAGGGACAATGCCCTATGGGGATCTAATGCCCCATTCCACAGCCTTGTGATGGCTGCCTCTTTTGTGCCCAGTTTTGTGGCTTGGTGCTTCTTCTGGCACCTAGGGTGTCCTTCTGTGCACTTTTCCGCAGATGCGTCCGTGGACTTGTGCCAGGACCCCCAACTGCACCTATCTTTCAAATGCAAGCCAAATTTTGTGGCTTTTCCAGAAGGTTTGATGCAAGTCACCAACCTTCTGGAATAGCAACTTTTGCAGCTGCTGCAGCTATGTCAGATAGAGCCCCCTTCTTTGCCACAAGTTCTGTCCAACACAGGCAGCTTGTAGAATTGAGCCCAATGTTTTCTAATTACAGGTGACTTCATAATAGTACCAGAACAAATAAAAAACACCACACGACTGGATGTGCACAGTTAAATAAGACCTAGAAAAATGAAAGAAAATACCAGCACCATCCACCAACACATAGGCTAACACCAAAACTGGTGCATACATATATTTATTAAAGGTCTGTAGGCAAAATACCTCTCACAAGGAATGCCAGCAGGAGCTTCTCACACTCAAAACCTCTGACCCGTTTCACTCAGGGTGTCATCAGGAAGTGACAGCACAATGAAGTGTTACTTGTTTTAAAGTGCCTTCTTAAAATGATAAACACGTGGTGCTAGTTTTTTTCTTTTATTTTTCTATGACTTCATAATAATGCCACCTTGTCTATAATTTATACTGGGTGTAGTACATTATTGGTACCTTTTACATTTTCCACAATTTCATAGTTACGAAGTTGTTTTCACATGGATCAACTTTTTCTGGGACAATTAATTCTCACCTATGCAATGCTGGACCAGTTGCATCATGTAAATTGAGTAATAGTTCTTCATTCACATGTACATCTTGTTCAATATTGATAAGTTCTCCCAATTTGTTTTGTTCTTTTAATAATGGGTTAAAAGATGAGTGTACAAATCTATTACTAATTGGTAAGGAGGTTGCAATGGGATTAAAAATCTTCTTCTCAGCCCTTTTATTGTCTCTTAATTCTAAGACTGACAATGCCAACTTCGGCTGCTTTTTTCCCACTACCCTACATTAGCCTGGATCTTGAATTATTGACTGTCTTTTAGCACTTACCTAAGCAATGCTCCACACTCTAGTAGTGTTGAGATGTTTTTTGAGCACTTCCTTACTGTTATAGTATTCCTAAACTCTGCTGTAAAAAGACTTGTAACCAATGCATTTGTATGTCTTGCACTGTATTGTATGGAATTGTATTGTATCGTATTGTATTGTATTGTATTGGCATTGTATTGCTTTTTTCTGATTGGAACCTTTGTATACGAGCCCTCTGCTCAAAGGTATTAATCCAAATCTGAAATAAATAAAAACAAATATAAATAAAGTTATTAATTCCATGTGAGTTCCAGTGACTGTAAGAAAAAAATATTATTTTTTGAGCGTCAGTATCTATGGCAGCTTAATTACCTTTCATGTCTGTCTTCCTGGACTTTACATTTTGTGGTTTGTTTATAGTACATTTCTTGTGTAATGTCATTTTAAAAAACAATAAATTATCTTACAAAATTAATAGAATAAGTTGTGATTTCACTTAATATTGTAAGTACAATGTAGGTAATAAAGCAGTGCCACATGCTTTGTGTTCTAATTCATGCAAACCAGACCTATGGCTTCCAACAAATACTAAGCTCTTTTGTAAAAAGGTCTTACTAAACAGTGCTTCAACGACCTTTGTTTTTTTCTTTATTCCTCCTTTCTTTCCTTTTCTGTTTTTTTTCTGTTTCTTAAACAAGCAGCACTGTTAGAAATAGAGACTCACCAGAATAGTGGGCTAAATTATGATTAGACAACGGTAGTGAGGGAACATTTGTTTTCTGTAATGGGCTTGATCCTGTTGGCTAACCAAAGAGCTTTCCAACGCAATACCCATGAAGTGCCTATGTCACAATGACACAGAAATGGTGTGAAAATTCAAATCACAAACAGATCTGAACAAAAGTAAAAAAGTTACAGAGTTTACATTTTATAAAATACCACCTTGCCTTTTCCAACCAAGACCCCAATCAAGGACTCCCTTCAAACAGACCAGGATTGTTATGTTTAAAGTTTGGGAGACAACCTGATAGTTTTTATCTCAAACCTAAGCAAAAAATGGACTTAAAGTGAAATGTCCACCTAGGCTTAAATTAATCAATATTGTTACCAATGGAAATCTGCTTTACATCAGCTATTGACCAAAACCTGTAATACTTTTAGGGCCACAATTATAACCTATTCAGTTGCCCGTCCCTTTATAGCTGCAGGCATCTATTTTCTAAATCACAGGCACAGGAAATGACATCACATCAGTGGAAACACATATAGTCAATAAATATTTTAACCAGGAGAGGCACATTAAGTTGAAGCTCGAGTTTAGGTGCAACGTGAGAGCACAAGAAAGTTAAGTGACTTTCTCAGAGTCATACAGTAATGCAAGTGGAGACTGTGGGATTCAAATGCAGGTCTCCAGGTTTGCAGCTCAGAGCCTTAAAACCACTGCACTATACCACCTCTTTCACAGTAAGAGGAAAAGAAGAGTAAGGCTTCTTGATAAGCTGTCACAACCAGCCACTAAATAGTTTAGTGATTGCACCTGGAAGCATCAGGGAAGTAAAAATGTTTTATCTCAAAAAAAAGGGGCTAATGGAGATTTCTTGCTGGAAAGATAGAGTGAAACAGTTGGAATTAGAAATGAAAAAACAAATCTGCTGTGTTTGTTTTCTTTTGAAAGGAACCCTATTTTTGGATGGTGTTCAAATAAAGATTTTTTTTTATGCTGCAACCTTCAGAAGGAGTAGTGCTAGAGCATGGGGAAACATGAGTGAGTATGTGTGTGGGGGGGGGCACTGTGGCAATGAGAGACCGTGATTGCTTCCCTTCTGACACTGCATGCATTTAGGGGCACTTTGAATGCTCATGGGCAAAAGTGGGGGTCTCAACCCCACATGCAGCTGTAGGTTCTAGTACCTATGTTCAGAAGGGTTCTGTACTGACAGCCATCTACCCTATCACACACTAACACAAAACAATTATTTTGTTACAAACTATTTACCCAGGATAGTCCAGCTGAGATGTGCCACCTCATTTCCAGTGGGGTCATGCTGCTATTCATTTCTGCTGCTAGGTGAACAGAAGCACTGAGGGATTATGTGACTTACTCAGGGTCACACTGTTAGTATTTAACTTTACTGAGGTTTGAAACTCTTATCTCCTGGGCCCCAAGCTTGTGCTCTAGCCACTAGATCACACTCCTACAAATGATAGAACACGGCGCCAACAAAAAAAAAGAATAAACACAACTACTTCAGTGCTAACAAATACTAGAACTAAATAGGTAAAGGAATAAAAATTATTTGCAGTGTTACCACAGCAGCAGAATATTCTGCAGATCACACTGGTACTAAATATTTTACTAAGCTGAAATGTCACAAAATTGTACAAAGCAATATAAACCCCAAAGGAGCTCAGAAACTGTTGGCACTGGCAGTACACAACTTTTGTTTATAGCAACCTCTTCATGATTAGAGACAAGTTCACATCCCCATAGACTGGGTAAAAGCATTTTTTGTTTAATTTCCTCTGACATTCAAGAAGGTAGTATAGTGTAGTGGTTTAAGGCTCTAAGCTGCAAACCTGGAGACCTAGGTTTGAATCCCACAGTCCTCATTTGCATTACTGAATGACCCTGAGCATGTCACTTAATTTTCTTGTGCTTTTTGGTTGCACCTGGACTCAAGCTTCAGCTTAGTGTGCCTCTTCTGATTAAAATATTTATCAACTGTATGTGTTTCCCCTGATGTGATGTAATTTCCTGTGCCTATGATTTAGAAAATGGATGCCTGAAGCTATAAAAGGAGGGGAAACTGAATGGGTATAATTCTGGCACTAAAAGTGTAATGGGTTCGGTCATTAGCTTATGTAAAGCACATTTCCATGAGTAACAATATTGATTAATTTAATCCTAGATGGATGTTTCCCTTTAAGTATGTATAAAAACTCACAATACAGAAGTTCAGAGAGTGAGCTTAAACATTATCTAAAACACACAATGTTATACATTTCAAATAAATAAAATGCCATAAAAGTTCATATGAGACATTGTATTCCTTTAGTAATGTACTTTACTAAGGGCATTCAAATAGTGACCTTAATTATATATGACAAATCAGAGCACAAAGTCTGAACATGACCCCCAGAATTTAGCTCAGACCACAGATGCACCACCGTGATCCAGCTTCGACACTTCCCACAGATAAGGGCCCCAATGTTTCAGAGGTGAAAGTCTCAGTTCAGTCTCAATTCAGATGTAATTGTAAGAGCGAACAAGAAAATAATGTTCACCATAACTCCTGTTTTTAAACTGTTCTCACCCTTCCCTTTCATCTCCTCTCACCATGATGTTCAGTGTCTTCTTATTTTTCTGTTTCTTTTTCTCTGCTCTTTCCTTTCATCTCCTTGTCTGCCTCTTCTTCAATTCCAGTGTCCATTGCTCCATCTATCCCCACACTGCCCCACAGGTGTTTCTGTTGCAATGTACTCTCTTTTTTATTCTCCTTTACTCCACTATCCTGCTTCACATGTCCTCCAATTTCTTTTCAAACTCTAATTCCTTGATTTAAAGCCAAGCAGCCAGTTCAGTCCCAGAGCACACAGGTACATTGTCTCCCCATTCGTCAGTTCTGGGTGTTCGGTCACTCTGGCAGCAGCCTCTGTAAAAGAGAAACAAAATCTTCATGTGTGGACAGCATCCAATGCTTGGCAAAAGCAAATTAACTTTTTAAAAATCAGCTATATTTTCTGTATACCAGACTGAAATAAATTCATCTTGTATATAGCACTCAGCTTCCAGGCTCCACTCTCAGCTCTCAGCTTGAGATAGCACATCAAAATATTTCCAAACATCAAGACAGTTTCATTGGATCCGGAGAGACAACAAAGTAGATGCATTGCTAGTTGTCATCACCAGTATCTGGCTGCAGACATGCTTCCTCCTTTCAGTAACAGTTGCTGGCTGTGTTTCACACTGAATTGCAACTGAGGTTGTGAGTACAATCTTGGCAGTAGGTTCTGACTAAATGGGGGCTACCTGCTCCTCCAAGTAGTTCTCAATTGCTAGCAGGATGCACTGCTACCAGCAAGTTGAGACACTACACCTTGGCTGCTACTAGTCTATTGCGAATTCAGACTGAACTGTTCCCTTTTACATCGCACTTATGTACTTACTCATTCAAGTGGGAAAAACTGCAGCTCCGCAAGTGGCAATCCACTTGCACCAGATTTTTCCCACAACTGCTGGATTTTCAGTTGCTCTGTGAATTCACTCCCTGTTTATAAAACTAATATAGATATTGCACTAACAATATCATGAACCAATATATGTTCTTAGAATCCAAAATTAGAAACTTAAAAACACAGACAATGATGGCAAGAAAAAGACCAAAGTTCCATCTAGTATACCCAGAGTTCCCTTTCTGCCCTGGGACCTATTGTTCATAAGGGATTTTATCCCTCCAGGTCCACCACCCTGCTCCCCTCCCTACAGTCACTGACCTGAACAACCATCAACCCTTCACTTTGCTCCAGCCATGCTTGAAACCATTTATGGTCTTGGCACTCACCAACTCCACTGACAGACTGTTCCACAGCTCCAACACCCTTTCCATGAACTAGAACTTCCTCACAACCCTCTTAAAGCTTCCTCACCATCAGGTTCCACTCATCACCTTGGGTTCTTTATTCTGTAATCCTGCTAAATAGTTTCTGGCACTTCACCTTGTTAAGTTATTTCAGGAACTTGAAGCTCTCTATCATATCCCCCTCTCTCGCTTTGTCTCCAGTGAGTACATGGTCAGTGCATTGAGACTATTTTCATAAGATCTGCCCTTGTTGACCCTGAACCATCTTGGTCACCCTCTCTTGTACTATATCTAGCCTGCCCCTTCCCTTCCTTAGGTGAGGATTCCAGACCTGAGCAAAATATTCCAGGTGCGGCCTCTGCAGTGACCTATACAGAGGTAATAGTAGTACCTCATTTTTCCTGCTGTCAATTCCCCTTCTGATATACCCAGCATCCTATTAGCCTTACTATAGATCTTGTTACACTGGCTTGATTGTTTGAGGGAGTCACTAATGATGACTTCTAGGTCCTTTCCTCTGCTGTAGTGCTCAGTTTACCCCTTCCATCCAGTATTCTGTCCTGTTTTTTCCCCAGGTGCATAACCTTGCATCCTGTGGCATTGAATTTCAGCTGCCAAACCTTAAACCACCTCCCTAGCCTTTGTAGATCCCTTTGCATCTCCCTGATCCTTTTGTCACTATCTACTCTACTGCAGAGCTTTGTGTCATTTGCAAAGAGACATTACTTACCCCAGTTGCCCTCTCTAGTATCTCTGATGAACCTGTTGAAGAGGACATGACCCAGGACAGATCCATGCAGCACCACCCCCATGACCTCACCTTCTCCTAATTCAACCCTGTTTTCCACCACCTGCTGATGTGTCTCCTTCAGCCAGATTCCTACTGATCTAACTATGGCCATAACCATACCCAGCTCATCCAGCTTCTTTAGCAATCTTCTGTGTGGCACCAAATCAAAAGCCTTGCTGACACTGAAGTAAAGTAAATCCACAGCATGGACCTCATCTACTATCTTTGTTACCCAGACAAAGAAAACTATCAACAAGACCTCCCTGCCACAAACCCATTCTGTTTACTATCCTACAGACCATTGCTCTCTAGGTAGTCAACAAGGTCCTCTTTGATTGGTGGTTCCATCAGTTTATCCACTACAGAGGTAAGGCTGACAGGTCTGTAATTACCCAGTTGCTCCTTGTTCCCTCTTGTCTAGTGGGACTACATCTACTATCCTTCAGGCTTTTGGAACTACACCTGTCTGAGCACCCTTCAGTACATCCCATCAGACCTTGGGGCTCACAAGCCCCATCTGGACCCTTTCTCTAGTAAATATTGACTACCTCATTTTAGGAATGCTTCTGACAGCAGCCTTGATGCCACTTAAGGTAGGGGTCCGCTGTATTCCCTTATGAAGACAGAGAAAAAGTAATTGGTATGGATGGCTGCTTTTTGTTCATGTTCCTCCAGTACCCTCCTTCTAGCCTAACAATACCCCCTCCCTACTTCCCTTTTTCCTTAATTCTGTATATCTGAAGAATTGTTTTTCTACACCCTTGACCCCCTCTGCAATATACAGCTCCATATCTGTTATTGCCTCCCTGACCTTCCTGTTTGCTTCCCTAGTTTTTATGTGGCACTCTCCCAATTATTCCTCTCCCTGCTTTTTATTGTACCTGGTGAAAGCCTTTTTCTTGGCCCTCACTGCTTCTCTGACCATTTCCAAGAACTATATTGATCTCTTATGCCTGTTTTATTTTGTAACAATTCTCATGCATAACTTTGTTGCCTCAAGAAAGGTCCCCTGGATTGCCTCTCTCAAAGATTGTGCTGAATAGGTATGCCTCTTGTATCTGGTTGTTCAAATTATAGTGCAAGGCTGACCGGCAACAATAATGCAGAAGTTTAAGTAGTCCAACAGGACACACCACACACAACCACAATTCAGCTGCACTTCAGTTCTCTATTTATTTCATATAACACATGGCCCTAAGGTCCTGGCCAAACATATTGCCACATTGGCATCCTTAGTGAAATGGGCCATGTGATTTATGATGTGGAATTCACTCCTCTCTCAAGACCAACAGGGCCTGAGGTCTGGTGCACTTGGATGCTGGAATGTCCCAGTTGATATCTGGCAGACTCAGATCACCAACCACTACCACCTCATCCTCCTTCACTCCCCTTGCCAGCCTTCCATGAGCACCCTATCTGTCTCTTCCCCTTGTCCTGGTAGTCTACAGAACACCCACACCCACTTTTTCTTGCCTGAAGGTGCCTTGAGGTAAACCCAAAGCAGCTCTATTTCCGCTTTGCTTCACCCGATGTGTCTGTCTTCCATAGCCTGTCTGCCCTCCTTGACATATAGGAAAACTATTTTTCCCTTTATCTTGTTTAAACATTGCATAACCTGGGACTGACAAGTCTTAGTCATTATTTTCTGTAACCCAAGCTTCTATGATGGCTATGAGGTCCACATCAGTGTCCACCAGCAATGCTAAGAATGCACTGATTTTATTACCCAGACTCCTGGCATTGAGGCACCCCCTCCCCTCCCCACCAGCTACAGGTAGCTCCAGATTATCTTTGGCTGTTTTGTGACTCTGTACCTGTATTCCTTTCCATTCTCATTATCTTCTTATTTTTCTTGTTGCTTGCAGACCCTGAGAGCCTTCCTCCCTTTGCATCTTCCACTTCTTCTTTTTGAACCTCAACCTTATTTTTACCCCACTTACTGTTACCAATCCCCAGTATAGGGACAGCACTAGCTAGATTCCTCTCCCTCACTTCCTTTACTATGATTCCCTTAGCCTCAGTGTCCCCTGCATTCAGTTAGCAAATATTAACAAATTTACAAAAGTGAACTTTCAGCAGCAGTGTAGGATGGGGAGAAAAACTACACAAAACTGCAGTGTGCATAGAATATACAGATCAAGCTGGATAGTAAATAACAGCCATTGCTGTGGTAAGTGAAGCAAGAGAGAGACTACATCAGACACAACCCTCACATCAAGATAAGAGAGTTGTCTCTGATATAGTCTCTCTTGTTTCACTTGCCAGGGTGCTTTCTTTTCATAACAGGGATTAGGTGAGAGGTGGGTACCGATGGATTACCAGGGTAATTTGTTTTCTCACTGGGGACCAGGGTGGAAGGGATGCATTTGAGGGACTACCAGGGCAATTTCATTTCACAAAGGGGATAAGGTGGGAGCAGGGGTACCACAGGACTAGCAAGGTAATCTCATTTCACAATGGGGATCAAGACAGGAGGGGGTATCATTGGACTATCACAGTAATTTTGTTTCACAGTGGGGATAAGAGTTGTTTGGGGGGGCTACCACTAGATTACCAGAGATTTATACATTAGTGTATGAGGATTGGGTAAGGGTGGAGGAAGTGGTCAAAGCTCTGCACAGTGCCTCCATTTATACATACTGTATGAATGGAAACCTTGTGCAGAGCTGGTAATGGCCACTTAATAGCATGCAGATAGCCACACAGCTACTTTCATTCCAAAGTGGTCATTAGCATGCAGGCCTCTGAATATGACACTCAAGAGTAAAAACACTAACCTATTTGAGATGTGCTATCCCCCCTTGCTCATGGGTCTTTGTTGCCAGCAAAAGGCTGTGGTGCACCGTGCATATACATTTTGCACGGTGCTTCCAAAGCTCAGTATTAATACAGAATGTGCTGCCTTCTGAATATGTCTCCTTGATGGCCACCTGGAATTTTGCATGCAGTGCTATGCTTTGCACTGCACAAATAGCCATGTCTGAATATAAGGGTCTCAGCCTCTAGTGTGTGTTTATTGCAGGATTTGAATGCTCAGCTAGTATGATTAGAAACTTAAAATACTGTAAGAGTTTTCCAAAAACAAAAGACAGCATACTTAGTAAAAAATGGCTAAAACACAGAAAATTAAACTCAGGCACTGAGGTGACCAGTCAGTATGATCCTGCTCTTCAGGTGTATTCATTATCTAAGTTTATATTCATTGTAAATGGTTTGCCCCAATGTGATCTTTTTTCCAGTTGAAACTGAATTTGAACTGGAGAGAAAGAAATGCTTTATAGAAAGTAAATGGGGCTCTGGAGATGTCTCTTGGTTAATTAAGAGCATTCAGTTGTAACTTCTTAAGGTTCCAGAGCTATTTATCTTTGCTGCATGGCTCTTGACCCCTAGGAAATTAGGAGGAGGCACTCTTGATTAGCCAAAATACATCTGCTAAGCCTCAATTACTTATAAAGCAGTCAGCTGTATTTTGTTTAGATAACACAAATCACTTCCTTTGGGGCCTGTCAGTACCTTTGATATTTTGATGTTAATTTTGTTGAGATGAATGTTGCCTTTTGTGTGACTGATTCATCCTTGCATCAGTTGTGTGGTCTGCGTAGTTGTGTGGTCAGTGTACTGTAGTACTGGTTGGAGCTTTTCCTATAGATCTGCACTGCAGGGCACCAGCACACATGTACAACACACAGTTGGAATCCCCTGATGGGAACATCTTCATCTCACTCTCAGCTGCTCACCACATTACTCACACTTTATTTCTCCGTCATTTCATTTGCCAGTGCAACTTTCTGGGAGGGGTGTTTTGCCCACTAGGACAATGTACTGACAGTGTGTGTGTGTGTGTGTGTGTGTGTGTGTGTGGTGTGTTGTGTGTTTATGGCTGTACAGTAGTATAGTAATGTCATACAAACTTTGGGGCTGCTCAGTACCACTCACTGGATTATTATTGCGAACAAATATTCCAGCACAGAAACATCTGATTTTACTAGATCTTTCAATCCTCCTTTTGTAATATTGATGGCTATGATAAATATTTTCAACTATACCTTTGAAGTGCAAATGAACCTTGCTACCTTTGTTGATGTGTTGTACATGTGTGTTGGTACTCTGCAGTGTAGCTCTATAGGAAAAGTTCCAACCAGTACTACAGTCCACTGACCACTCAACTATGGAGACCACACAACTGATGCAAGGATGAATCAGTCACACAAACGGCAACATTCAGCTCAACAAAATTAACATCAAAATACCAAAGGTGCTGACAGGCCCCAAAGGAAGTGTTAATCTTGTTAATTTTTTAGAGGTAGTCCATTAATAAGAAACCTTTAATTTTGGAGCTCAAATTTCAGTCACAAGGGACTGGTGTTGAATATTCCTAATTGTAATTTGGCATCATATTCTTTCTGTAACCCCCTTAAATATGCTTATAGGGGTTGCTCAACCCTCAAGTACAATTGCAGATCACTTGTAAGTGTGAGAAAGAGGGGCAGGAAGGCCAACATGTAAAAGCATGTAGTGCCAAGCATGAAGCATGGTGATCCATGCCATGTCAGTCACAGAGCTTAGAGAACCCCCTTAATTACTAATAGGCTAGAGAGTCAGGGCCACCACACCAACAGGGGACCAGCAAAATGACATGCAATGAGACAGTCATCAGTCCAGTAGTGGGCCAAAAGGAAAGGTTTAGGTGGGTGGGGGAGAACTAAGGTGGTAGTACTTTCTCCCACAGCCTATGTGCATGGCATAGGCCCATACAGTGGATGCCATGCCTTAAACAGACCTCTTTCCCCATTCATGCTTGGTAACATCTAGTGACCCTCATGTATATTTTGACTTATGTACAGGGAAAACACCTCCCCTGGTGACCAAGACCAAGTTCTGTGTGTAGCCACAATTTGCAGTGGCACAACTGGCATTCAGTTTGCACCACATATTGTGCCCCTACACCGTATGACTGGGAAACAGGCTGATAGTTTCTATTTTTGATAAGGACATGCCATGCTTGCTGAAGAGAGAGACAGATTGCCAAACCATCACTTACTATACCCCTTATTAGTATAATCATGTACTTTTCTCTTTAAGAATGTACTGAACATTACTTGGCCTACTTAATACTATCAATCAAACTATGTGAAACTTGAATAAGTATCCACTGCTTCACAGTTTGAAACTGGATGGTGAGAACAAACAGATAACTGAAGCTGTATTTTCTTTAGTAGTCTAAACAATTCTTAACCTCCAGCTTTCACCTCCTTGGAATAATCGACAGCAACATGAATCAAGTTAACTGTACTTGATGAAAAATCAACCATCAGAGATGACCAGGCTATATTAGGGAGTATAATGAGCAGAATTTATTTTCATGAAGACCTTTATCAAGCAAATCTAAAGGGATAGTATTGTCATTTAAGGATTCATTAACAGTTTTAGCCTGTAGTTAACAAAACTGAACTGATTAAGTAACATTGCAATAAAGAATGATTCACTAGCAGGGATGTAGTGAATCAGCATTACCATGGTAACAGTAAGACACATCCACTGAGCAGTTACTTAGAAACTGAAAGCCTAAGGAATCCATTTCATTAATCATTTTTGATCTCCCCTGGCTCATTAGCAGTGATGTAAGATGATTGAGAAACATGTATATTTTAGATACATATGCAAAAAAAAAAAAACTAATACACTAAAGTCTAGTTAAAGATATGGTGGTGGTTAAAGATGAGATGTTACATAGATTGCAGCTGGTTACTTTCTGGAATCCTTTACTCTCAAGACCTTATCCACAGTATTAGGTTACTGAAAGTTTCTGACAAGATGTAAACGTTTTTAAACTATCCAGAACAAATTAATTCAAGATATGACCTCAGCAAGTGCTTCATTATATTCTCAGGGTACACTAATTATGGTAATTACATCTCCAACCTGAACAATTATGTGATTCATGCTACTTATAAACATGTTAATTCCCTTTACCTTTTCCTCTTTACCCAATGTTATCATTTACAAATGACTGATCAGTGGATGAATGTCAGAATGTTTATTCTTACCATTACATAAGGTCTAGAGCACTTTTCTTTAGATATTTTTGATCTCTGAATAAGCATATGAAAGCCCCATCATTCATGCCTTAGAAGTGCGTATTTCTAGACACTGGCAAGCCAAACAACTTGTAAACAACTGAGGGCAGGGATAAGAGAGGTTGCTTACTGCTGCTGAACAGCTATTTGGTGGTTAGCATAACAGTTACAGTAGGCTTCTCTGGCAGAAAGCATTAGGTCCCCTACCTCTTGAGCTTCAAGCCTTTTGTAAATTCAAAGTTTAGATTTAGCAAGTTCAAAACACATCAGACTCACCAATTAGTAAATTTAAACCTAATTTTTGAACTATGTTTGTAAACTAAATACAAGATAGCTTCAACAATTTTTCCCCGATCCATCTCTAAAAAATGGACACTCAGTGTCTTTGTTTTCTGATTAGAAGAGCAGGTATTATCTTCTGATAATTTTAGCACTTGGATTGATTAGGCAGTAGCTGTGTACTGAAAGATGCTTCTCACTTTTTTATCAATGCAAGAAAGGGATGTATCTCTTTCACCATCATTGTCAGATGGGCAAACATTCTTGAGATGATCCTTCCTGTTTTTGACTAATGAGATATTGTCTACAGAGTAGTGCCAAAGTCTTCCCTAACTGGACTCAACACCCTTTACTACATCTTCTGTTGTTTCACCCTGCGGGCCTCCTATGGGGAGACTGTCTTGCAAAACTTAATAACAATCCAATAGGACAAGTGCACCTTACCTAGATTTTTTAAACTCTAACCTCTGTTCTCTGCAGAATAAAACTGAGGATTTAACTGAAATTGTAAAAAAAAAAAAAAACCTGACAGGGTGCCAGTATCAGAGTCTAGATGCCCTGATGGTGCATTTAATGTGGTCTTTCACATTAATTGGTTCAATGGTTCATCAATTACAGGATTAATAAAGTAGGCAGAGGTATTATATGTCATATTAAAAATAATGCCCTGATTCCATGACTGAATGATTTAGAAAGTAATGTTGTTGAGACTTTGTGATTGAAATTAATTTGAAAAACTCCACTCTGGGCTTCATCCCGTCGGTAGAGGGTGTAATCTATCATCCACCTGCAAAGGGAAAAAAATATGGTGAACCATATAAGCTATGTGCTGGTCCTAGTCAAGTCCAGTATTCAGTACACTGATATTTTTTCTTTTCATTTTCTTTCATTCTGGAACCAAGATACAGGAATTTGACGCTTTTAAAAGTTCCCACTCCCGTGCCATGTCTGCCATGAACAAATTAAATATCTTGATATAATGCCATGCTTTTTACCATCATAAACTTGTGGTAGCACCATTTTATTACACCTACATTATCAATCTAGCATGTATATTCAACATGTAACTTAAACAGAAGAAATCTGCAAAAATTGTGAATGGCAGCTATATTTAATGTGTCATTAATTGCAAAATTAGCTATAAGAGCTGTTTTAACAATATCTGAGAGCTAAAAATGTACTGAGGATGACTCTAAGGATAGCAGGAATACAATATTGCTAAAAAGCTAAATATATACAGTATATATATATATATTTTTTGAATAACAAATACTGCTACTTTAAATCAGTAGCGGGTCAATACGTCATACGCTTAATAGCATACGACAAAATCCTGCAACTGCAGTGAGAGGATGCAATGCTACAAATGGATCTGTGGGTGGTACTGCACCATCTTACTATCCCAGGCAGAGGATAAGACCTCTGTTGGGATGGAGCAGCTGCCGTGGCTTGATGCAGTATGCCACTGGCAGCAAGGAAACAAAGCAATGCATTTGGAACCGGGTTTGATTCCCAGATGCATGGACATTTACTTTTTTTTTGCCTTTTGTGTGATATATGTGTTAACCCCCCCCCCCACCAGAGTTAGTTATATTAGTTAGGCAGGGTTGGGGTGGGGGGTGTAGCCTCCTGCAAAAAAAAAAAAAGACTTATGCCACAGGCATATATTGCACTGTTTTGGCAGCACAATATATGCACGTGGCATAATGTCTTGAGACATTATGACCACAAATCCTTTAAATCTAATAGTGATCTGACCCAGGCTGTAGTAAAAATGAAACCCACTAGAGGTAATGCATTAATTGATCTTATCCTCACTAATAAGATCCAGTTTTTTTTTTGAGTAATCTACTTTTCTCCCCTCCGTGCCCTGAATCCACCTCTCCTTCGGGCATCCAAGGTCACCATGATTCCTTCTAACCCCCCAAGCCCCTTTGCCTCACATTGTAGCCTACCTCGTGGTAGCTCAGCATTACCCTTTACCAAGTGAGTCCCTCTCCTCTGAGGGGGAAGGCACCGGTTGGGGCAGCCCAGTGTGCTATATTTTTCTTTGGCCTCAAGTGCTGCTGAGATGGCTGGCCCACAGGAAGTCTTCTGGGTGTGCTGGTAGACTGGATGCCATCATGCAGTCAATCCAGAGCAGTTTTTCCATGTTTTGGTACTTCCCACATTGCAACACTTTTGTGCAGTGCTCCTGGTCTCCACTGGGGGCTGCTGCAGAGCAAAGTGACCCAGGAACCCACCCCAGGAGAGGAGACCAGTCCCGTGGATGCTCAATCCTCTCCTTCCCTTGCTGACCCCCGATGACCCGAGTCCGTTCCCAAACCTGGGTTGCCAGTCTGGTGTGAGGTAAAATGCCAGAGCCTCAACCCTCTGTGCCACTGAGCCGGCGTATGATCCAGTTTTACTAAATTTTACCATGCGCTTACTATTTTGGCCCCTATAGGTTTGTCAGACCACAATGTGATTATTTGAACCTTTGAAAGCAGATTGCCTAATTAGGCATGAAGTACAGGAAATCTAAAACATTAAAATTCAAAGAAGTTCTGTTATAGCACAGAATAATAGTTCACTTGTACATAAGAATAAATCATAACATGATATGAATATGAATCAAATCTGGATAAGTTTGGAAAATTCCATACTTTACGTATTAGATTCAGACTCGTGTGTGGTAGAGATTAGCAAGATTGAAACAGGCAAATCCTTGGTGACCAAAGAGTTCAAAAATCTTGATTGAGGTAGTGTCAGTAGTTCAGTAGTCAGTATTAGTGGTTCAGTAGTTAGCATGCTTGCCTTTGGGGCCAGAAATCAGAAAGTTGTGGGTTCTAGCCCTGTACCAGATGCTTGGGTAATACCCATAACTGACATAGTGTGGTAGTACAACAGGGGAAGGGGATGCTTGAGGTAACATTCTTTGGATGAAGCATTAAACTGAGGTCCCTTCTGCCCATCTCTAGCCAGTGTCCAGGTAGAAGTTAAAGATTCCATGGCAATTATCACACAATATTAGGGGAGTTTAGGATGTGTGTCAAGATGGGAATCTAGCAGCAGCATCATTCCTGAACTCAATTTAGGCATTACATCTTACTGTTACAATCCAAAAGGAAGAAAAAATGTCAGGAAATAAAAAGAAATTGAATGCTGACATTCATGGATTTATTTAATCTAAACCGAAACCATTTGAACAGTGGTTTCATTCTGCATCAAGTTCAAAGAGTGGTAGTAGCATAGCCTCCCTGAGGCTATGTTGTTTTCTCCAGCAGGCAAGCCAGGAGGTCTGACAATTGAAACAGCTTCACATGCAGCATGTTCTATCAAAGCACAAGCTATTGTTCAATCCTCCCCCATGAAGCAAAAGCATTATACTAGTAATTCATTTGGCAAAGCTTTAGACAAGTTGGTAAAGAGAAATGATCACCAGTCTGAAGCCTTACAAAAATAAAACTGATTACCTGCATGTAGAGGTAAAACAAGTTAAAGACAAATCAGCTGCTACAGAGCAAATTTTGTTAGCCCAAGCCACTAAGTTAGAACAATATGAGGGAAAACTGCAAGCAATTAATGCTGCACCACAAAGCGTAATAAAGAACAATTTCAACATTTCACACAAGTTGGAGCAAAATAAAATGTTCGAATGCTTGACATTTCCAAATCACTGGACGCTGACTTCACTACTTGCTTAATCTGGTAAAATATATTTAATTACTATTTTCAAGCTTCCAGCTGATAATCCCCCATTGCTGACTCATGCATTCAGGCTAGCAGAGAGAAATATTAACTCAGGTGCATCAGTAAAATCTTTAGTTTTAGCATTTGACTTGGACAGTGATTTTATTTTTAAACTGGGCAAACTGAAGGGTGTGCTAATATGTAGTAGCTGCCAATATTACATTTTCCCTGCTTACTGCTATCAAATGTAACTATGATGCCATAAGTTCCTTGCTTACAGACAAGAAGTATTGGAACTGGGGGAACAGTTCGTTCTTCTATCACCAGCAAAAGTTAAAATTATTAAGGACAGAGAAACTAATGTTTTCTTTGAAGTGACCAGCTTGTCACTTACCTTAGATTGCAGTACTCTACCACTTCAAATATTTTGGAACTTGATTTGACTACTTCTACAATTAATTCAAACAAATACCTACTTCCATGGGAAGGTTGAACTTTTGATGGTTAAAAGTTAAAACTTAATTTCCATTTCTTTTTTCAAAAAATTAATTTCTTAATAATACAAAAATGTATATTGTTTGCTTAAAATTATTTTAAATCTGACATACTAGTTAAGGTGAAGTCTTAATGTTTAACTAAATTAACTGATTCTTTTATATTGCAGCTGCAGAGTTTGTAGATTTTGTAAATTTGATTATCATTTGCCTTATTAACCCTATCCATGACTCCCTTCCCATATGAAATAGACTAATGTTATGCTTAATATTTAACATTTAATTTTATTTGAAATATTTGATTTTCGATTTCTGCTAGTAAACATTATATTAAAACTGAATTAAAAAAAAGATTAGGGGAGTTTTCCTAGTGGCATGGCCATTATTCCCCACTAATAAAATAGGACCATGAAACCTAACTTCTAGGATGCTCCTGGAACAAGCTATCAGACTTAGTGTGCCTTTTCTGGTCAGAAATTACAAATAAATAAAAACAAATACATTTCAAAGATACAAAAGGCTTTAGAAGTGGTAATGTCATATTGTATCAGTGGTCTTGAAAAATGGTTAATAGAACCTGTAAGTCAATGCATTGCAACAATCTTTTTTTATAATAGTAAGATATAGCAACTGTTTACTATCAATCCATGTAATTGGTGGTCAAGGGTAAAGAATATCCTTTGTAAGGTAAATGCAGAAGAAGAAGACTGGAACACATCCAGGTGCAACCTTAATCCAAAAGAACTGACTGAATTATGTAATTCCATTAATTTCTCATTCTATTCCTTAATGGCTACTATGGCCAAACTCTCCTTCTTCCAATTTTGGAAATAACTGAAGTGTCATTTAGATGTGTAACCTGTTTTTTGCATTATATAATGAATTATACAAGCTTCAAATCAATAAACTATTAGCCCTAATTTCATCTTGGACTTTAAAATATTGTGCTGACATACTTGCCTCTCATATTTGAACAATGCTTAACTATAATATACTTTGGGTTACATTTCTATAGATTGAAAGTAGTACAGTAGATATGATCCCTACCCCTAAAAATCCATAAGTAAAAGATTTTTTAAGGATTTACAGCCCACCTCATTAACTTCAATGACTATTACACTTGCTGAGACCTTTGTTTACCAAGCTATTTTGGATCAGATAGTGGACCAGATTAATCCAAATCGGTATGGTAACTTGAAGAGTAGTCTGACTATGCATTTGTTGGTAAAGCTCTTGAATAATCTGTACATTGCTACTAAGAAAGGATTAACTACAGATTTTACCATACTTGATTATGTGAAAGCATTTGATTTGATTACTCACAATAAACCAGCTCAGAGAGGAATTCTTGTGGGTGGTAAGATGGCCACCGCAGTGCTATGACTAGCATTCTTGCCATCAGAGTCATTTTGCTTTGCCTATTTAGGTTTTTGCTCTGGTATTCAATATTCTTTTTAAATCTATAATTAGCTTTATTATTCAGCTAGTATTTTAGGGATTTCAACTCTGTTAGCAGCCCTGGTTGACTATAATGCCTGAAATCATGGGTCCTTGCCATAACTGTAGCTCTGAAAGTGGTTCTCTGTCACATTGTGTGCAGAACTAGTGAATGACAGTCTTGCAGTGACTTTGCTGGGATTGGGGCAGAACTGACAAGATATGTGGTTTATTCTGCTGAACTATCATTTTAGTCCCAATCAGAACCTTCAACATTGGACCAAGTGAAGGATTTGACATTGAGAGTGACAGGTTCAACTGTCTGATTAAGCAAGCTTGTTATAGCTTGGGACTATTCCAGGTTACAGCTGATGGTGAGAAAGCGAGCTGTGTATTTTGATCAGTCCTTCATGAGGAAGATATTCGGAGATTCTGATTTTGCTTTGCTTTGGCTACTTATGGGGATTCTGGACCTAAAAATGTGAAAGCTGGCCTGGACTGTATGGCTGTCAGAAGTACTTGTG
Organism: Neoceratodus forsteri; assembly: GCA_016271365.2. Classification (NCBI taxonomy): domain Eukaryota; kingdom Metazoa; phylum Chordata; order Ceratodontiformes; family Ceratodontidae; genus Neoceratodus; species Neoceratodus forsteri. Next base: position 1,544,982,561 of record CM057455.1, on the reverse strand, counting down.
CTTGATAGGTAAGACTTTTAAATCTGCTTTAGCTGGTTGGACTGTCTCTTTCTTTAATTACTATTTGCCCTGCTGGTTGGTGATGGGGTATTGGTTCCAGCATGGGCATTTTGAGGAAGTACTCAGAGTTTCATGGAGAAGCTTATTTGGCTTGTAATCTGTGCCAGTTGTAGAACTCTGCCTGGAGCTAAATTGCAGCTGTAAGACTTCCTGGAGGACTGAGACTGTTGGTCCTGTACTAGCTACTGTAAGAGAGAGGAAAAACTGTCATCAGTAGAACTTTTGTTGTGAGTTTGTCTCTATTTTTTTAATGTGGAAGGGTATGGATCTTGATATCATCTCAGAGCTGCCAAGGACTTATTAGTGATTGTCATTTACTGCCCTATTCTTCTGTGTTTGCACACATATGTGGCAGGTACTAGGTGTTCATATGTTCAAGAGGTCTCAGTGGTCTTAAAGTCCATCTAGTGTTTTCTAGCTTTGACTCTCTTCCTCTTTTTCTTTTGCCACCCCTCTCCCACCACTGGCAAGTTATCCCAAAAGGTGGGGGTTGTTGAGGGTCCTGACATCATTGAGAGGATGGTAGTCTTGGATAACAATCTGGATATTGCTATTGGTCTCTGTGGACCCAGGGCTGGCTTCCTCTTACCCAAGCCAGGATTTCTATACTGAGGTGAATTGGTCAGTGGTCAGCAGAGTAGCACATATACTGTACATTATGTGTTGGGTGTGAGAGTTCATTCCAAAGAGAAACTCTGGAAATTGAAACCATAGGATTTGGGGCACTGCTCCCCCTAGCAGAGTGCTGCAATATTGTAGGACCTTTAATATCATTCACCTTAAAAAAATGAGAAGGAACACCAGGCAGTGCTCCCTGGGGAGTGGTGGTGGGAGAGTCAGGAGTCATTTAGCAATTGGTTAGGGGAGGGGCAGAGATATGTCTTGCCTCCTTCCCATGCTGAAGAAATGTGAGTTGCGGGAAGTAGGTGGGGGTGAACCCATGAGGGTCCCCTGCCTTGATACTGCATTGCAATGCCAGGTCAGTGGTGAATAAGGCTGCCATCATACATCATTTCATTTTTGAGTCATGTGCCAACCTGTTGTGTATCAATGAGACATGGATGGATGATCCACTGGCACTGTTTTGGTGGAGTTGGTCACTCTTGGGTTTTCAGGGGTACGCCATCCAAGCCTGAGTCCCAGGTGGTGGTGTAGGCATCTGTATTTAGAGCCAACTTAAACTATGTAATTCCTCCCATTGTGAACTTGGGGTCTTTTTAGTGTGTGGCCATGGAGTGTTTGGTCTGAAATGCAGAGTGGTCCTCGTGTACTGCCCCCAGGGAGGGGATGGGGACTTCCTGCAGGAGTTTGCTGGGGGGTTGTCAGAGTGGGTATTAGAGTCTCTGAAGACTCTTTTCCTGGAGGACTTTAATGCCAGAGCTGATGACCCCATGGATGCCTTTGCAAACAAGCTCCTCTGGCTCATTAGTGAACTTGACTTCAGACAGGAGGTTACCATGGCCATGCACTTGGCAGGTCATATGTTCAACCTTATTATCTTGAGGAGGTTAAAGATAGATAGTATCATAGTGGAGCCTGTTATTTGATCGGACCACTACACCATATAATATAATGCTGGAGCCATTAAGAAACCATCTCTGTCTGTGGAAGTGATTCGATATCATTCTTAATTGGATCTGGATCCGATAAGGTACATGGTTTTTGAACACGTCAAGCATGGCTGAGACTTCTACCAGGAGCTGTACTGCTACAGTGGATTCCTATAATTGGTCTCTGTCTGAGGCACTGGATACACTGGCACCAGTCCATTCACACCTGAAGACCTCTCGCTGAAGCACATCTTGGCTTACAGCTGAGCTTCACAGATGAAGGTTGCAGGTCAAAAGTTCAAGTGCAAGTGCAGGAAGTTTCAGATGGTGAGTGACAAACTTGTCCTGCAAGAGCACTTGAAGTTGTACCAGGAGGATATCACAGCAGTTAAGAAGGATTTCATCTTGGCTGTGCTATCCACTGAGAAGTACCGTTCTGCACACTTTTACATTTTGTTCATAGTTTATAACACCCTGATTGTCTACACCATAAGGAACTTATTTACAGTGACAAATCCTTCAAAGTCAAGGTTATGAGCATTCATGACCAGATTTCCTCCACTACCATGTTTGTGGTCTGCAGGGATAGAGAGGGGAGAACAAGTGGCTCCACGAATGGTTGAGGGGAATTTCAACAGTTGGATGAGGAAGAGGTCCTTGGGCTGGTAATGGGTTTGCAGTGTATCACTTGTGTTCTGGACCCTGCAAACACTCAGCTGCTTAAGGCAGGGTGGAGGCAGTTGGTTCCAGTATTGCTGGGTATTGTCAATGATTCTCTGAGAGAGGGGCTATTGCTGGTACCTTTAAAAAGGGTGGTGATGAGATCCCTTCTTAAGATCCTGATGTGCTTACTTGCCAGTTTTCATCCTGTCTCCAATCTTCCCATTTCTGCTAAGGTTGTGAAGAAGGTGGTTGGGGCCCAACTCATGATCCATTTTGAGAAAAAATGACCTCTTTGAGCCATTTCTGTCTGTTTTCTGTGGCAAGCACAGCATGGAGACAGCCTAAATCAAGGTTTGCAATGATCTCATTCTGGGGAGAGATTGTGGTGAAATCTCTTTTGTAATCTTACTATACCTTTCTTCAGCATTTAACAACATAGATCTCTCAGTGCTGTTAGCCATACTCAGGGAGCATGGACGTTTGTCTGGGAATATGTTACAATGGTTCTGACCATTCCTTAGTGGAAGGGAGCAGTCAGTAGTGCTTATACCTTGTCATTTGTGGCAAGTTGCTCTGGATTGTGGTATTCCTCAGGGTTCCATGCTTTCACCTATTTTGTTCTTGAGGTATAAGCTGCTGCTGGGAGAAATCATAAGGTACTACAGTGTGGCATTTCATTGCTATGCAGATGACATCCAGCTGTATGTGTTTTTTGCTCTTGATGGGGTGTCATCTATGCAGAGAATAGAACAGTGCTTGGAGGAAATCAAGTTTGGCTGACTTCCACTTGGCAGACTTTGAAACCAACCAAAACTGAGTTGCTAGTTGTGGCTTCAGAAAAGCAGACTTCAGCCATTCACAGTGGCCCTATTCTTACCTCTCTTGGGGGAGGGGTGTCTCCAGGTGGCAGAGGAGGTTCACTGTTTGGGGGCTGTTCTTGACAGACTGTTGACATTTGCTTCACAGGTGTGTTCTGTAGTCAAGAACTGTTTTTACCACCTTAAGAATGTTGCCAGACTGCAACCACTGAATGATTCTGCAGACCTAACCACACTAGTAAATGCCCTCGATTTTTCCCAGTTTGGCTACTGCGGTACGCTATATAAAGACTAACCTGGAAGTCAGTTGTGCCATCTGCAGTTAGTTTAGAAAACTGCAGTGATACTCCTAACCTCCAAAAGGAGGTTAGAGCACATCCCCACTGAGGGTTCTGGGCTGATTGCCTGTTAGGTGGTGCATTGATTTCTGGGTACTGCTGGTGACATTTAAAGCCTTGGATGGACTGGGCCCTCAGTGCTTCTGCAATCTCCTGACTCCCCATATCCCTCCTAGTGATTTAAGATCTAGTGGAACTGGTCTGTTGGTTGTTATTTCTTCTCAATTGAAATCTGCTGCTTTTGGCTTTTTCAGTGGCAGACCCTACCTTATGGAACATGCTCACTGAAGAGATATACACTGCCAGTTCTGTAGCTTCATTAAAAAAGCAACTAAAAAGTTATTTACTTATGAGGGCCTTTTAGTAACCAGAGCTACTAAATGAAATTGTTAGTAGCTTGGTATATGTATAGTATTGTATAAGTGAATATTTCTTGTTTGAATGGATACAGTTCAAATTGTGGTTTTATGTTATTTATGTTAGATTTATTTATTGTATTTATTGTACAGGCATTCTGAGCCTTGGAAGGGGGCTTTGTATAAATATAATAAACAAACAATATACTTGTTGAAAAAAATGCATATACTTAATATCAATCCAGTTTTGACAAGATGGTTATATACCTTTTTGTGACAGAAAGGTAAGGGGCTTTATGTAAGAATGGAAAATTGTTATGGGAAGGTGCCCCAATGAAGAAATGTGGCCCTCTTCTCTTTTTAATCTTAATTAATATTATGCAAACTAATTATCATCAAGCATTTTATGTGGAGAACACAACTCTACTGAAGCTATCTAAAGAATAAGAATGAGTCCTTTCAAGCTGACTTGGATTCTGTTATCAAATGGGCACAGGGGAATGAGATGAGAATTAACATTTTAAAGACACAAGTGATGAAAATAAATTGTAGTAAAACCTGTAGAGATGCTCAAAGTTGCCAAATTTTGCTTTGTGAGGTAATTTATGTTATAAAATTCATGAAGTGCAAATTTGTGGAGTTCCCACTTCATGAAATTCAGATTATAGGTGAAGTGGCCAAAATTTCACCCACAAAGTGTCAAGGTGGGTGAAATTTTCCCATGAGGTGGCCAGTGCACCCTCTTCACCATGAAACGTCATGTGTTTTCATAAAATCTAAGTTGCTAAAGGCAATGAAAACTTTGCAAAGCTTTGTGAAGTGAATTTTGGCTACTTCCCGGCAACTTCGCCAGCAAAGTTTATCTTTGCTGTATCTCTAAAAACCATATAGCAGCAGAAATATAAGACTGATCTTAGTTGTTCATTGTATGTAGAACAAATGGTAAACAAAGCATAGAAATTAATTTACTTTTTGAATTAATTAAAGAAAGCAGGTCTTTAAGAGAATGTGTTATTTCTTTTTTTTTTTTATAAATCACTGATAAGACCAGTAGTTAAATATTGAAGTTTGGTCTGGCATTTATTTATTGGTAAAGGAATTGCTGAGGACATTGAAAAAATTTAAAAGCATGCATTATATATATAATAAATAATGACTGATTTGAATTATTCTCAGGCTGTAACACAGTGGAACATGTTGTATAATAGACAACAGCATTTCAATAAACATTTCTTTCTATCAGTGACCAACTGCCCTGTAAGATTTATAATTTAATATGGCCAAATAGCCATGTGAAACATGATATAAAACAGAATTTGGACAGAGCGGATGGGGATGCACCTGAGGGATTTGGGGTAAACATATTGAAAGTCTGTTTTGTGATATTTTTACACCAAATTTATAACATAGTCTTGTTATAATGCTGCCTCATGAATAAGGGCAGAGATAATGTTCAAATCCTAGATTAAAGGTGATTTTGCTCAGGAACTGTGAAATCAAATTTCAGGACACAGAAACACATTTTGAGCAGGAGTTGAAAAATGACAGCTGTCACATTCATGAGGTGCTGTAAAAATATGACTATGTTGTAAATGTGGGTTACAAATATTGAAAATTACCAAACTTATGAGCAGATCCAGAAGCAAATGATTTGATACCTTTTAATGGACTAACATAGATGTAACAACAAGAACAAAGTGCTCTAGCTTTTTGACCAACCAGTCCTTCTTCAGAATCTAATGGCAGTTGTTTAGAAAATACAATACTTTTAACAGCTGCTAGATCATGCGGAAAAAAACAGAAAAAATCCCCATTGGTTTAAAATACTCATTTAAAAAATACAGAAGATGATGTCAGAGAAGTTTAACAGTACCATACTACCTTCAGCCAGGAGGGTCCCCGGGTCAAAGGTGCTTGGTGGAACACACATACAAAGAATCCTACTGCATATAAATTTAATTGACATAAGATAACACTGCTGGAGCAGATGACTCTTAAATCAAGCTATGAGTGTCACAGTTTGTATAAGGATGTGATTACTGAAAAGCAACCTCCACCCAGATTAAAGACATACTAAGATTGTCTTAAGACTCCAAGAAGTTTCAATGCATGCATTGTAGACAAGAAATTACCTGTAAAGTTGTCTTAAAAACATCAGTGCACACTGCATGATGTGTAAAACCTAGCTGGACCTGTCACCCAGCTGTACTCTCCAGCTAGATATCATGCCCCGTAAATTTCAAAAACCTCTAGTGTAGTGACAGGACTTTATAAATGATAATTTAAATATAAATTGGCAGTATTAGTGTCAAACAAAAAACTCTAGTCGAGGACCATCAAGGAATTAAGACCATGTAGCCTGATATGTACTGATGTCAATATACACTGAGAATGAAACAACTTGATGTACCAGATGTGTCTAAGGAATCTGAAAAAGAGATACAAATGTAATTTCTCTCCCCCCTTCGAACAAACAATACACCCTACCCAACCCCACATCACCATAATGTGGGGGGTCTACCTAACTTTAAGGATATACTCTCTCTCTCTCTCACACAGACACACACATGCACACACACACATGCACAAACACACACACACACTCTCCTACTGAACCTTTATTCTCATCAGTCACTGCGATTGTTCCCCAAAGGAATTCAACTTGTCATGAAATCCTAAGTAAAAGGGCTGATGTATCCTAATACCTACAGAGCAGAAATGTGACACTATTTAACCAACATGTCCTGATGTGCATGTATAACTCCCATGCACCTGGAATTGTCTGTTTTGTTACGTAATCACACAGTCAGAGGTGGAAATGAGCTCACAAGTCTTACAGGGGCATTGGTTGCAGGGTCATGTGCCATTATGTGACATGGTATTCTGTTCTGGTGAAAGTTTGCTCCTAACAATTAGGATGGCTAAATTTGGTAGTTGTTTAAAAGATAGTAGTGGGAGGTCCTTAAAAATACAATTAAGGGTTTCATCCTCACTAAATATTGGATGGAGGTCTTTAATAATCTTACGCAGACGTTCATGGTCTGGATGATACTGGACTACTAAGGGTATTCTGTCTGCAGCTGTCTTTTCTTTATATTGAAGTAGTTGTTGTCTTGGTACTTGCAGTTGCCCATTCTGTTATCCTGTCAATTTCCCTGGAAAAGTGTCCCTGCTCAATAAAGTTGTTTTTCAACATAGCCAAATGTGTATCTCTGTCATCCTCATTTGAACAAATACGGTGACATTGGAGTGCTTGACTGTACATGACAGCTTTTTTTGTATGGTTTAGGTGATTACTTTTCTTGTGCAAGTACAGTATCTCTGTCTGTCTGTTGGCTTCCTGTAAATACATGTATGTAAGGTTCCATCCTTAATGGTGACTGTGGTGTCCAGAAAGTTAACATTGGTGGTAGAATACTCCAGGGTAAGCTTTATGGTAGGGTTGAGATTATTAAGTTTGTGATGAAAATCTTTAAGTGCATCTGTGCCCTTCTTCCAGATGAGAAACAAATCATCAATGTAACAGAAATAAGCTAGTGGTTTGTGGGGACACTGCCTTAAAAAATCCTCCTCCAAGTCAGCCATAAAGAGGTTAGTGTACTGTGGAGCCATTTTTGTACCCATTGATGTTCCCATAGTTTGAACATAATGTTGACCATTGAAGTTGAAGTTGTTATGTGTGAAAATGAATTCCATAAGTTCCCCCACCACTTCAGGGTTGATGTTTTGTTCTGGTCTTTTCTCATGCATGTATTTAAGGCATGTTGTAATGCCATCTGTGTGTGGAATATTAGTGTAGAGGGACATTACATCCATTGTCACTAAAATGGTATCAGGTGGTAAATCCTTATAATCAGAAAGTGCACTCAGAAAGGGCTTAGTATCCTGGATAAAACTGTCTCTTTTCATAACCAGCAGTTTCAAAATGGTCTCTACAAACCCTGAGATCCCCTCAGTCAAGGTACCATTACCAGAGACTATGAGTCTTCCTGGATTGCCAGGTTTATGTATTTTAGGCAGCATGTAGAATGTCCCTCACCTGGGTTCAGCAGGGATGAGGTCAGTTAGTTTTTCTTGGACATGGTCTGGAAAAGTTCTAATTAAGTCAAGTAGTTCATCTTTATATCTTGCAGTGGGGTCACTCTGTAGTTCTCTGTAGTATGTAAGATCTGTTAGCTGTCTGTTAACTTCGTTAATATAATCCTCTCTGTTTAAAATCACCACTGCAGAGTCTTTATCAGTTTTTTTAGTCTGATTTTTATTTAAAAAAGGGGTTTTCATTTCACACACTATGTACATATATCCATTTCTGACAGCAATAGCCATTCTTTGTTCAGATTACGTGCTTTTACATTATTTTAGAAGTTAAGATGCTTTTCTCCCTATTTCAGTATAGACAAGGGGGAGAAAATGAGAAAAGATGAGACAAGGCCCCTACCCTCCCTCCCCCTCTTCTTTCCTAAGGAGTAAATTCTTTGTCTATATGAGTTGGTACAGAGACCATTTTCTCCATTTGTTCTGGAAAATTGGTATTCTATCATTTAGTTGTGCTGATAAACCTTCCATTTTATATATATCAATTATAATTTCTCTCCATTCTTGTATTGTTGATCTTATTTTTTTCATCCACTTTCGAGTTAGCACTTTTTTTGCTGCAAGTAGAAAAATTGGCATCAGTGTTTTTTCCCTAGAGGGGGACCGATTCGGATATATAGACAGCAGCACCATCTCAGCTGTCAATTCTATTGTCTCGCCCAATCAACTTGTTAATTCCCCCTGAAGAGAGCACCAAAATGGCATTAGTATTGGACAAAACCATATGATGTGCCCTAGGTTAGCTAAAGTGCATCCACACTCTCTCTCCAGCAGAGATCATATATTTCTGGTAGGTATTCAGCCAGTAAAACTGGTGAGCGAAAATAGCGAATTCTGCATTTCCATGCATATTCTCTCCAGAATGTGGAGGAAGTAATTTTAATGGCTCGCTCGGTTGTTTGTGTCCAAAGGGTGGGGGAGATGGAAAGACCTAGTTCTGAGTTCCATCTCTCTAGTATGGATAATGTTGACTCTTGAGTTAGGTCTCTGAGTCCCTTGTAGAGGTTCCCTATTAAATGTTCTCCTAATTGGCCTTTTATAGTGTCTATGAATAGTTTTAAATTTAGATTCATGAGGGTTGGTATTTTTGCTTCTATGTTCCTTTTTCTTAATATATAGTTTCGTATTTGTAAATATCTAAAGAAGTCATTTCTTCTTAATTCATAGTTTGCTCTCAGTTCCTCAGATGAGCGCACTCCCTTTTCATCTAGAAACTGGAAAGTATGGGATAAGCTCCCACTGTCTCCATTGTAAAAAAGTTTGGTCTGAGTGAGATGGGATAAATTGTTCATCGTATGAAAATATCATACAATATGTATATATCTGATTCAAGTATGGTTTTTCCCTCATCCTATACCAAATTTTTAAAACACTAGCTGTGATCTTAGTAAACTTCTTAAGTGGAGGAGTTTTCCGAGGAGAAGAAAATAAAAGTCTGTGAATGTCATGCATATCATTGATTTCAAACGCCAGTGTTTTCCATGGTGCTGAGAATTTCCCTGATGTCCAAAATATCAGTATTTTAAGGAAGGCAGCTGTTGCGTACAGTTCTAGATTTGGTAGATTAATACCACCCTGGGCCACAGATAATGTTAAAATTGAATAATGTATCCTTGACTTATGGTTACCCCACACAAAACCCGAAAATATTTTCCCCCAGGATTTAAAGTAAAATCCCAAAGGAAAAAAGGGGATATTTTGAAATAAGTATAAAAGTCTCGGAAGTACGCTTATCCGCAGCAATTCTACCCATTGAAAGAGGGATAAGTGTAAGGCTGACCATTTTTTAAGGTCTTGTTGAATTGTTTGAGTTAGGGGTTCATAGTTTATTGTTTCTACTACTTCTAGGTTTGAGGAGAGGTACACTCCAAGATATTTAATTTTAGTGGAGTTCCATTTTAAGGGATAAGTCCAGCATAGTTCACTGCTGGGGTAGAAATTTAGAAGCAAGACTTTGGTTTTGTTCATATTAAGTTTAAATCTCCCTGCCTTTTCAAATTTCTTTAGTATATGCCATGTGGCTGGGATAGAAATTTCCAGGGATAACAGAATAATTAGAATATCATCAGCAAATAAGTTAAGCTTGTATTTCCTTTGGCCCAGTGGGATCCCCTTCACCCTCCTAGCTTCATGAAGAGCGAAAGCCAAAGGTTCCATGTAGATGGAAAATAATAAAGGAGACAATGAGCACCCCTGTCGTGTGCCATGAGTTAAAGGAAAAGGGGCAGATAAGCCTCCATTTATACAGACGTATGCTCGGGGAGCATTGTATATGTTTCTTAACTAACCCACACAAGTTTATGGGAATCGGAATTTCGACAGGGTGTCCCATAAAAAAATCCCAGGACACCCTGTTGAATGCCTTTTCGGCATCCAGGCTTAACATAACCGCTGGGATCTTTCTTTTTTGAATATATTCAATCAGGATAAAAGTTCTTCTAATATTGTCTGTTGTATTTCTTTTTTTTATAAAGCTTGTCTGGTCTTGGTGAACAATAGAAGGCAAGATTGTTTCTAGCCTAGTCGCTCATATCATCATAAACATTTTATAATCATTATTTAAGGTAGAAATAGGTCTACACATGGATGGGATTGAAGAATCTTTGTTTAGTTTTGGGATCGGAGATAATACCACATAGTCCCAAGGGGGGGAAGGGTCTCCCCTAATGGCCTCAGTAAACACCCTTAATAGTTGAGGTATAATTTCCTTACCAAATTGTTTATACCATTCAGAGGTGTATCCATCTGGTCTCTGGCAGTGATTTTGTTTAAGATTTTTGATCCCTGCCTGAATTTCCTCTGCCGTAATTGGGGCTGTTAATATTGTTTTATGAATTTCATTTAGGTGTGGGAGGGGTAAGTCCTTTAAAAATTCACTCCTAATGTCTGAGGTATTTCCATCCTTTTGCTGGTATAGGTTGGCAAAATATTCAGTGAATATCTGCCTGATTTCTTCATCTTTATGAGTTAATAAACCCATTGTAGTATTTTTAGCCTTAATTATAGTGGCCGTGCGTTTCTGAGTTCTTATTTTTTTGGCTAACCAGCATGTCCCTCAGGATACCCCCATGTAATTATTTAGTTTAAGGTAGAGTAGAGTCTGCTGGATTTTAATATCCATTACTTTCTGCAAGGAGGCTTTTGCATCCTTGATTTTTTGTGCTAGTTCCTTGTCCCCTTCCCTATACATTAGTTGGTATTGTTGGATACAATTGGTTATTCAGAGTATTTCTTATCTAGATCTCTTTTTCTCTTAACTGAATATGCTATCTTTTCTCCCCTTAATGTTGCTTTAGAAAGTCCCAAGTTATAGCCTCAGAGATGTCAGGAGTAGAGTTTTCCGATAGGAATTGGGGTATTCTTTTTTTCATTCTGTCTGTAAACTATTTGTCTTTTAAGATAGAGGGGTTAAGGTGCCACAGTGTTTATTTTTTAATTTTGCCTAGATCGATTTTTAAAATGAGAGGATGATGGTCAGACAAGATTTTCGGACCTATTTCTATGTCCTGTATTGAGGTTAAGTGTTCACATGTAGTTATAAAGTAGTCTAGCCTGGAGTAAGTATGGTGCCTAGTTGAGTAATAGGTATATCCTGGGCTCAATGGGAACACTGAACACCAAATATCCACCAGCCCCAGATGGTCTAGCATTTTTTTTTGATATATTTAGTGGCATTTGTTTGTCTATGCTTTAAGGGATGAGAGCAGTCTCTGTTCTGTGATAGTGTTAAATTAAAATCTCCTCCTATGATTACTTGCCCTTTTAAGTAGTTCTAGGATTTTTGAAAGAAGAAATCTTATAACCGGAGTATTTGTCTGTGGTGGAAGGTACACGTTAACCAGTGTCACCTCTTGACCATACATGCGTCCCTGTAAAATTACATACGCCCCTGTGCGTCAGTATAGGATTGAGTTATTTCAAAAGGGGTAGAGGTTGGGATCATAATTGCCACTCCTCTACGATGCCCGCTGGAATGTGATGATGCGCAAACCTCGTACCTCTGTCCCCATCTTAACTTCATATGTTCTGATTGCAAGAGATGAGTCTCTTGCACCATGATATTGTCTGGTCCCTGCTTTCTGATATTCTGCATAAATCTAGAACATTTAATAGGTTATGCAAGCCATTAATGTTGCATGAGAAAATTCCTATTGGAAGGGTTGACATTTTTTTCCCATGTTTTCCCCCCTTTTGGAAGGGTATCTGTCATTCTTATCCAGACCGATTCCCCTACACCCATGGGGAGGCTCCACCTCTATCCCCTCAGTGTACAGAGTACTACCTATAATTACGGAGGTTTTCCATGTTACAGTGGTTAATCTCTCTTGCTACAGTTTTGATTTAATCCATGCCTGGCTATCTGTCATTGTTTTAATGAAAAACATTTTTTCTAACTGTTTCATTGAGTGAGAGTTTTTTCCTTAATTCCTTTATCCAGCCCACATATAATATATCGTATCCCAATATTTAACTCCCCTCCTCAAAACTAGCCCTTATTGCGAACTGTCTGCAAGTTGTGCAGAATAACATTGTATAAGCCTTATATGTCTCCTTAATTGGACTTTTTCCCTCCCCCTTATCCCTTACCGCCAAGTCGAACCGTATTCTAAATAGACCACAAAAAGTGCGATATAACAATATATAAACAAGAAAACAATACAAAATCAAGAATTTTAACTTCTTGTGTATATGGACAATTAGAGCTTTGTACATTAGGATTTCCCAAGGAGAGGTGTAAAAAAAAAACACCTCCAAACCCTTTTTCCCGGATCCAGAAATGGAAACAGGAGGGAGGGTGAGGTCGAAACTCCAACCCCAGAGCAAGAGGCTCATAGTGCTAAAAGCACAACCCCAAAAAGGAAGGAAAATAGTCCTTCCCTTTTAGGTCCCAGCATTACCCCACTATCCAGCTGTTACCTTCATTTGAGAAGGCATCTCATCTCCTTATTTTCACATTTTGGCCTTTTCATTTGCCTTTATAGGCTAGGTTTATATTCTGCATCTCCCCCTCTGGCCACTTTGGATTAAGAGTCATTATGTTATTTTTAACATCCCTATCCCTTCCCCCCTTTCCTCCCCCCCCTTGAAGGTATTTATTTCATATCTCTCAATATCCAAGATTCTAGTCCCACATTAAGAGTCTCAATATTCCCCCTTCCTCATGTTCTTCCTTCCTCCTGTCCTTGCAAAGCTACATTCTCCATAGGTAGGGTGTCAGTTTTTAGATTTATCATTGCATTTCATGTAAATCCCCTTCTTCCTCCTTGTTACATTCAAATCCGCAGTTCAGCACGTTTGGCAGGCAAGAGTCCCTTTGTTATTGAGAAGCAGTTTGAACCCCTCAGCAAAAAGGGGAAGAGAAAATGAAGGTGAGGAACAACCAAGGGAGGAAGGCAACAAAGCCTTATTAGATGCAGGAGGGTGCCTCAGTTCCGGAGGAAGACCAAGGAGGAACGGGCCAGCTCAAGGAGAGCTCTCTGGCCTGGAAATTCCCACCATTAGAGAGTTCTGTAGGACCAGATGGCAACCCTGGCCGAATTAAAATATAGAGGTAAAAAAAGGAAAGGCTTCTATCAGTTTATCAGTTGCCTGGACCTATGAGTGGCTGCCCTCTCCCGATCCACCCTAGTCCAACACCCCCCCACCCCTCGCCCAGATCCAGACTCCTGAACCAGATCTCCTCAGAGAAGGGTAAAACACTCAGCTGAGCAAAAGAGAAATATATCTGTCTCTACCTTAGTTTTCAAGTTGTTAGAAGTGGGTTTCTATATTGTTGTAACTGTTTAAAGATCTCTCCTAGTTGGAGCTGCGGTACTTTCTGGTCCTGACGGTCACCCTTATTTGCTTGCTGAATTCATAGCCTTAAAGTTTCCATCATTCTGTCTGTGATGATTCCCTTTTGCAGCATGTCATTGGCCACTTCTTGCACTGATAGGTATGTTTTCTGGCCAGTCAGGTAAAGCACTATTAGCTTGGCGGGGTATGGTGTACGGAATCAGAGCTTCTGCACTCACAGTGTGGGGAACAGCAAGGTATATTCTCTTCTCTGCTTCTGTGTACATGGGGCATAATTGTTATCAAAGATTGGGCAGCTTTGGCTCAGAAGTACTTTTCCTTTCTGCCAGGCTTTGTGGAGCAGGAGTTCTTTCATTTGAAATCTTAGAAAATGCACAACAAATCAGCGTGGCCTGGCTTCAGAGCATGTAGGCCATGGGCCCAAGGCTCTATGAGCCCACTCAATGTCTAGCTGAAGATCTGGTTCTAGTTCCAGTGATTGTCTAAATAGATGATTGGCATAGGCAAGAGGGACATTTCCCTCCTCTCCTTCAGGTAGGCCAAAAATTCTAATATTTCTCCTGCACCCTTGATTTTCAGCTCCTTGAGTTAGAAGACCACCGCATGAGGTGGCAGTAATTTTATTATTTTATTCTGTCACAGTATTGTTGGAGCTATGTTGCACTAGGAGCAGGAAGTGACTCTCACAGACTTCCTGCTCCACTCCCATATAATTGACACTCCTAGCAAGCAGGGCGATAAAATTTGTGGCATTCTATTTTTAGCAGCACGCTGGATATACATTGAGGTGTCTGAATAGCTGCATATTGCATCCCGCTGGTGAGAAGGTTGGCTACGTGCCGACAAGGTAACTAACAGAGTGGTGTTTACCAAGCTGTATTCTGCATCCCTCTGGTGAGAGGGTTGATTAAATACTGGCGTTTTCTTGTAATATTCTGCGTCCCTCTGGTGAAAGGGTCAACTAAATACTGGTGTTTCCCCGAAACAATCTGCGTCCCTCTGGTGAGAGGGCTGGTTGCGTGCCGATGAAAATAATATATCTGAGAAACAGGGTCTTTCAGGATCGCATGACTGTGGAGGTATATTATCAGAAGGGTGCTTCAAACTGTGCTTGTGACATAGCGTTAGAGGTGCCGGAGCAAGGATGCAGCTCCTTGAGTTAGACCACCACCACCACATGAGGTGGCAGTAATTTTATTATTTTATTCTGTCACAGTATTGTTGGAGCTACGTTGCACTAGGAGCAGGAAGTGACTCACACAGACATCCTGCTCCACTCCCATATAATTGTCGCTCCTAGCGAGCATGGCGAGCTTGAGCGGGGCACTGTGGCGCAGCACACGGAGATGCGTGCAGAGACATGCACGTCCAGCAAGTGTCAGCTGTGTCCACTGGGGAGGCTGGGGAGCTGGGTCCAACATATATATATATCACTGAATCTATTTCAGTAAGTAAGATTGAGTTTGCATTTATAAAGATGGATGACAACTATACTAAATGCCTAGAATGTTGCATGTATTGTGAGGGTACATTAGGGGATAATTTCATCTGTGATAAATGTTTGCTTCTTAAAACACTCCAAGAGGAAATAGCAAAGTTACTAAATGGAACCCAGGTGTTAGAAGACATCAGAAATTAGAAGGTTTTATAGATCAAATGGCTGAGCAACTTGATATTACTCAGCATCCCTCCCCTTGTAATGTAACCTCCCCTCTTACTAATCAGGATTACAATTTACCCATTATCAACAATGATAATTGGGCCTTTGTTTCCAAACATGCTAAGAAAAAGAGTGGTGGGCAGGTCTTTAATAGTGCACCTATCTCGCTTTTTAACAGATATGAGCACCTGTCTGATTTAGAAACTAATTCAGAACAGCAGTCTGATTTAGAAGCTCAACTAGAACCCACCATTGTCACTAGTCCTATAGTAGGAAAACAAACTTCTGTAACAACAAATCAAAGAAAAATAATGCAAACCCAAATTAAAAGTGTACCAAAAGACCCGATTTTGCAAGATCTCAAAACTCACCATCAATCTTCAAGTTTATCTGGTCATGCATTAACCTGCTCTTCATCTACTAATATCCCCCCAAAACAGGTATTAGTATTAGGGGACTCTATAATTAAACATATAGACAGAGCTATATGCAATGCGGATAAAACAAACCGTACATGCTCTAGTTTTAGAGGTGCAAGGGTGGTGGACATTACTAAAATGGTACCAGACATTCTCAAACAAGCAGGAACAAATCCCTTAGTTGTAATTCATGCAGGTACAAATTACATAAATAGTTCCAATTTAATACATCTACAGCAGGACTTTGTGGCACTAAACAATTTACTGGTTGAAGCTGGTTGTATAGTGTGTTTTTCAGAAATATTACCAGTACCTAGAGCTACACCTACTATTACTCAAAAAATTAAATCTATAAACAAGTGGCTTAGGAAATGGTGCTTCTCACAAAATATTCCATGCATTACACACTGGGAAAACTTTCATGATAGAAACTCCCTGTTTTGTTGGGATGGATTGCACCTCAGTCGAAGGGGTAGCTCCTTACTGGGGAAGAGCTTTACAACCATCATAAATCAGAATTTAAACTAAAAAGGATGGGGGAGAATGAGATATTGCCCAAGTCTCTAAAACACAACTTATCAACCTCATCTGACAATATATGTAAATTTCTCAGTTTAAATGCAAGGTCACTTAACTTACTTAAGTTGGGGGAACTGGAAGTAAAATGTAACATTTTGAACTTGGGTGTCATTGCAGTGACAGAAACCTGGTGGGACTCTGCATCCATATGCTCTAGAAATATTCCTAACTATAAACTTTACTACAAAAATTGACTAGATAAACATGGTGGTGGAGTATGCATCTATGTTAGGAATGACATCCCTTCTTATGAACTTCATCTTCTATCTTCTACTGAACATCTTTGGGTTAATATTCAATTAAAAAATCAGTCACATATCACCATAGGAAATTGTTATAGACCCCTTTCAGCAAATATGGAATATACCACTAATCTCCTTCAAGAAATTCCTACATTGGCAGATAAAGGAGATGTTATCATCCTGGGAGATTTCAATATGCCATCAATCGACTGGAATACTCTTGTTGGACATACCAATATTGAAAAGCACTTGATAAATATCATCATGGAAGCAGGGCTTGAGCAAATTGTTAAGGAACCTACAAGGGGTCAAAATATTTTAGACCTTCTTCTTACTAACATTGAACAAAAAATAAATAATTTTCAAATTGGTGACCCCCTTGGAAATAGAGATCACTTTTCTCTTCTATTTGAAATTCCCTTTGAATTTGCACCCCCTAGAGGGCGCTGATTTATGAAAAATTATAATAGAGCTAACTTCCAAGCTATTAATAAAGAAATTGTAAACATTAATTGGGAAACCTTGCTCTCTAAATTACTTACCAAGGAGGCTTGGAATTTATTTAAATATATAATAAGTAACTTAGAAAATCAGTATATACCAAATAAAAAAACTTATAATAATAAAGGGAAGGTCCCAGTATGGTTCAACAAAGCCATTAAATCCCAAATCAGACTTAAAACTAAACTGTTTAGTAAATTAAAAACTAGCCTACAATCTAATAAAAACATATTATTAACTAAATACAGAACAGCAAATAAAACATTGAAAAATATGATAAAAATAGCTAAAGTCAAATTGGAATATAAACTAGCCCATACAAAAGACTGTCATAAGTCACTTTATTCTTACCTAAATAACAAAAAAGGAAACTCTAGTGAAATTGGTTCAATATTTAACATGGGAACTAAATGTGAATCAGACATTGATACTGCAAACCTCTTTAATAAATATTTTTGTTCAGTTTTTTTCTCCATCTGACAATAATGTTTATAGAACATCTCATTCTCTACCTCATTCGATTATTTAAAAAATTAACATGTCTGAAATTCAACAGGCAATTGGTAAACTGAAATCAACTACAAGCCCAGGCCCTGACAATATTCACCCAAAATTTCTTAAAGCAACCTTCCAGTTTATCTCCCTCCCTTTGTTAATCATCTTTAATAAATCACTACAGGAAAGTCAAATACCTAACGATTGTCGTACAGCAACTGTCACACCAATATTTAAGAAGGGAAATCGAGGAAACATCGAAAATTATCGTCCCACTAGTTTAACCTCTGTTGTGGGAAAACTTATGGAGAGGATTATCAAAGGGAAGTTAGAGGATGAGATTACAACCAGAGGTATACCAGATTTAACTCAACATGGCTTTATGCCAGGTCATTCGTGTACCACAAATTTAATTGCTTTCTACAATATGATTAGTAGATACCTTGATAACAGAATTCCTACAGATGTAATACAACTTGATTTCAGTAAAGCATTTGATAAGGTACCACATACTAAACTTTTACAGAAATTAAAAACATTTGGCATATCAATGTACCTTGTTGACTGGATATCTGACTGGCTTACATGTAGAACCCAAAAAGTCAAATTTAACAACATTCTATCTGACTGGGGCTTGGTGATGAGTAGGGTTCCTCAGGGTTCGGTATTGGGACCTGCTTTGTTTAATTTATTCATCAGTAATATGCAAGCTGGACCAAATAACTATCTTTCAAAGTCTGCGGACGACACCAAACTGGGGGGTAAAGTGAACAACCTTAATACTTTGGAAACAGTTGCTGACTTAGGGAAAATAGAACAGTGGGCAATTGAGAACGGAATGTTTTTCAATCATGAGAAATGTGTGGTTCTTCATTTTGGAAGAAACAATCCAATGAACGATTATTATCTTAATAATATTAAACTTAAAACATCAAGTTGTGAAAAAGACCTGGGGATACTAATAAATAATAAACTTACATCTAGGGAACACTGTTTAAAAACAGCTAAAATGACTAATGGTCTTTTAAAACAAATCAAACGTACCTTTGTAACCTGTACTGAACAATGCATTATTCCCTTATACAGGACATTTATAAGACCTTATGTTGACTATGGCTCCCAGTTCTGGAACCCCTATCATAAGAGAGACATATCTTGCCTGGAACATATTCAGAGAAGAGCAACTAAAATAGTTCCAACACTTAAACATCTTGACTATACTACAAGATTGAAACATACTGGTTTACATTCACTGGAAGTTAGGGGAAAAAGAGGTGATTTATTAATTATTTATAAAATATGTCAGTCACCCACTCTTATGACCCAATGTGGACTTGATTATTTAACTAGAAGGATAGTCCCTAGATTACATAAAAAACTGCTAGAAATACAACCCTTTAATACTAACAAGAGGGGAAATGTTTTCACCATACGAGCAGCAAGGCTGTGGAATACTTTGCCCAAAGAATTAATCACCAAATCTAGTTTTGATGCATTTAAATATAATTTGGATCTATGGATAAGGGAGAACCTATGTTGAGTTATAATGTCCCACAAAATGTGGGGGACAATCTCGATGGGCCTCTGCCTTCTTTTGTCCCTAAATCCAAGTAATACCAAGTAATCATCCTGCTGCATTGAAGAAATCACTTGTTTGGCTGTCAATGCACCTAGTGTCTCTTCCAGGTTATCTAGCCTCGAGATGTTAAAAGAGATATGCGCATCTGCCTCGGTAAGCCAGGATTGCAGTGTACCCATCTCTGCCCTGATTTCCTGCAGTGCTTCTTGAACCTCCCCTCTAAACTCCATTATAGCACTTAAGATTGAGTCTGGATTACTTTCTGCAGCCAAGATTTTATTTTTACCTTTCACTTTGGATGGAGCAGCTGTTGAAGTTGGCTTTTTAGATTCAGGCCTTTTCTGGGACTCTTCCTCCTGTGCCAGGTCATCCGTGGGGCAGTGGTCTTGATCGTTCAGATCAGCAATAGGGAGGTAGCGGTTCCAATTTTGTTTCATCATCCTTGGAGCTGGGGCACTTCAATGCACTATTTAAACATTAGTTTTGCTGTATAAGTTTTGTTTTTAATTGCTTTTGGTGCCTCTTTTTAGTTGTTTTGAATGGGAGCCTCTAGTCTTGTGTCTTCACTTGGCCATGCCGGAACCAGAAGTCTTTATCAGTTTTTTTTATGACAATGTTGTGGTTTGATTTCAGTGTCCCTATAGCTCTCCGTTCCAGTGAAGAAAGGTTATAATGGGCCTGTTTTTGCCTAGTAAGGATCTGACCACTGGCTTGTTGGTGGAAACAATGAATGTAATTGTCTAGTTTTTTGTTACACCCACTTGAGGAGGTAAATTCTGATTTCTTTTTCTTATCCATTAAATTATTGCTGTTTGCGATGTCTTCGCTACCAGTGATTTCTTCCTTGCCATGAAAGAATTCTTTAAGTCTCAATCTAAAGAAGTATTCCTCCAGTTCACCACAAAACTGTATTTTATCCAGTGGTTTTGTTGGGCAGAAAGTGAGACCCTTTGAAAGTACATTTAGTTCTCCAGTAGTCAGTGTGTGGTTGGACAAATTAACAACTGAAAGGTGCCCATCTGTATTGTGTTGTTGTTCAGTGACTCCATTATGTTCTTCATGGTTGTAAGGTAGTATGGTATGTTGAAGGGCATCACATGGAGTTACAATGTGTTACTATTCTTACTTCACACACATAATGAATATTAATTCCTCCTTACTTTTTATCTTTGACCGGGAGTGGGGTTGATTCCATTGCACCATATTCAGATTACCTAGCCTGTTACTGTACATACAGGAGTGTTATCATAGACTGTCACATATTTTTTTAACTCTGTACATATTGGAGTGTGAGATCTCATTTGCATGGGGGTCCTGGGCAGATCTTTTTACATTAGGCTAATATTGTAGTAATTTGTGGAAATGTAGGTATGTTAGACCTCTGGTCTTACACACACATTTTATATTTACTTCTAGTTACCTTATCCTGGGAAGGGTGGCAGTTTTATTTCATTGTAGTTCTATCCAGAATCCTTGGAAATGTTACTAGTATGGTTAAATAGTGTCACATTTTTGCTCTGTAGGTATTAGGATTTCATGACAAGTTGAATTCCTTTGGGGAACAATTGCAGTGACTGATAAAGGTTCACTAGGAGAGAGAGAGAGAGAGTGTGTGTGTGTGTGTGTGTGTGTGTGTGTGTGTGTGTGCGTGTCTGTGAGAGAGAGAGAGCATCTCCTTAAAGCTAGATATCCCCCATACATTATGGTGATGTGGGATGGGGTAGGGTATATTGTTTGAAGAGGAGGAGAGAAATTACATTTTTATCTCTTTTTCAGATTCCTTAGACACTTCTGGTACATCAAGTTGTGACATTCTCAGGACTGGATATTTCAAACTCTGCGCCATTCTGAAAGCAAGCAGCAGCTGTGCAAAATAGTTGCGCGGGGGTGTGCCGGTGATATTCAAAAGTTGCGCTTATTGAGCAACCCTTTGAATATCACCCCCAGCCACGTACACTGTGCATGGCGAAAGTGGAACTTGCACTACAGAAGTGGTCAGAGTGGAGCATTCAACTGGCGGTGGCACAAGTGCCATTCTATGCCATACGAAATTTCCGATATTCAAAGGTGACATGCAAATGGGGCCATAATTCATGCAAAGGTGCAGGGGGCCATTTGCATCTGTTTCTAGCCCCATTTGCATGCCATTAGCATGCAGGTGCACCGATCCCGAGGACTTGCGCCTGGCGCCTGCCAGGCAGCAGCCATGGGACCAATGCCCCTGCAGCCCGATTGCAGGCAAATAGTAAATAATCCCCCACCCCACTGGCCGATCACGGGCAAAATCATTAATCCCCCTCCCCGACTGGCCTGATCGCTGGCAGCAAGTGTCCCCAAACTTATCCCTGGTGGTCCAGTGGACGATAAGCCCGATGCGGGCTGCACAGATGTAAAATAACCCCAGAACTTATCCCTGAGGTCCAGTGGACCGATAAGCCTGATTGTGGGCTGTATAGATGTAAAATAACCCCCAAACTTATCCTGGTGGTCAGTGGACCGACAAGCTCGATCCGAGGCTGCATAGATGTAAAATCCCACCCCAAAGACCATATCCCTGGTGATCTAGTGTCTCCCCACCCCACCCCACCATGAAGCCCCACCACCCGCTCCCCTGCAGCCAGCGGGTGGCAGCATCCCACCCGCCTGCACGCCCGCGCCCACCGACTGACTGCAGGTAGGGCTGCTGCACACCCGGTGGTGCAGGCAAGGCAATGGGCTTGCAGCCCATGCATTAAGACAGTCCAGATTTGTGAATGAATCCATTCGACAAATCTGGACTACTGCTGTCACGGCAGTATAGGCTACTGCGTCCATGCTCTTGCTCTACATAATGTTTGCTCTTAACCCGGGCAGTCAGTTAGTAAGGTAACGAAATGGAGTGAGGCGCTGCTGCCCACCGGCTGTGGGGGCGGGGTGAGTGAGGCTCGTGGAGTGGGTGGGGTGGGGACACTAGATCACCAGAGATATGGTCTTGGGGTGGGGGTGGGTTATTTTACATCTGCAGCCCCACTGGGCTTATCGGTCCACTGGACCGCCAAGAGAAAGCTTCGCGGGGTGTTTACATCTATGCAGCACACGATCGGGCTTATCAGTCCACTGGACCACCAGGGATAAGTTCAGGGGTATTTTACATCTATGCAGCCCGCGATCGGGCTTATCAGTCCACTGGACCACCAGGGATAAGTTCGGGCGGGTTATCTTATATCTATGCAGCCCGCGATCGGGCTTATCAGTCCACTGGACCACCAGGGATAAGTTCAGGGGGGTATTTTACATCTATGCAGCCCGCGATCGAGCTTATCAGTCCACTGGACCACCAGGGATATGTTGGGGGACCCTCTGCCCCACGATCAGGCCAGTGGGGGTGGGGGATTTCTTACACTCTTGCCCATGATCGGGCTGCGGGGGGCACAGGGACTGGGTTGGGGGCCAGCCACAGGTGGCAGCTGCTGTGTTGCACCCTGCAATACAGCAGCTCACCTGTGGGTGGCCCTCGACTTAAGCCTTTTTTGGCTCAAAGTCCTGCAGGCGCAGGTTGGGGGTTGTGCCTGCACAACTCTGCACAGCCCGGCTGAATATCGGGCTGTGCAGTTTATGCATGGTTCCTCACCCTCCAGTTCAGCATGCATTCATTTGCATTGCACTGTTGCTCAGCATGTTTTCTGTGGCGCAACTGCCTCCTGCTGAATATCGCAGAATGGAGCAAGTTTGGACTTACGCAGGTGCAACCCTATTGCGCATGGTGCAACCCTTTTGAATATCTGGCCCTCAGTGTATATTGACATCAGTACATATCAGGCTACATGGTCTTAATTCCTTGATGGTCCTCAACTAGAATTTTCTGTTTGACACTCATACTGTCAATTTATATTTAAATTATCATTTATAAAGTCCTGTCACTACACTAGAGGTTTTTGAAATTTACAGGGCATGATATCTAGGTGGAGAGTACAGCTGGGTGACAGGTCCAGCTAGGTTTTACACATCATACAGTGTGCACTGATGTTTTTAAGACACCTTTACAGGTAATTTCTTATCTATAATGCATGCAGTGAAACTTTTTGGAGTCCTAAGACAATCTTAGTATGTCTTTATTCTGGGTGGGGGTTGCTTTTCAGTAATCACATCCTTATACAAATTGTGACATTCATAGCTTGATTTAAGAGGCATCTGCTCCAGCAGTGTTATCTTATGTCAATTAAATTTATATGCAGTAGGATTCTTTGTATGTGTATTCCACCAAGCACCTCTGACCCGGGGACCATCCTGGCTGAAGGTAGTATGGTACTGTTAAACTTCTCTGACATCATCTTCTGAATTTTTTAAATGAGTATTTGAAACCAATTGGGATTTTTTCTGTTTTTTCTGCATGATCTAGCTGTTAAAAGTATTGTATTTTCTAAACAACTGCCATTAGCTTCTGAAGAAGGACTGGTTGGTCTGAAAGCTAGAGCACTTTGTTTTTGTTGTTACATCTATGTTGGTCCATTAAAATATATCAAATCATTTGCTTCTGAATCTATTCTTGCAAGGACCAATACAGCAACTACTAAATCTAGATTTTAAACTTATGAGCATGCATTTGCGAAATTCAGCATAGGCTCAAAACTGTATTTTTTAAATATTTTTACACCACATTTTCAACATAGTCTTCTTATGATGCCACCTCATGAACAAAGGTAGAGAAAATATTCATCTCTTTCCCAAAAGGTGATTTCCCACTGGGACCACAACATTACCTTTCAGGACAGCTCTACCTAATGACAGTGCAACTGTTCAAGAAGTAGGGTCCCAAATAAGGCATGTTGAAAATGTGGCCACAAATATGCAAAAATGCACAAGTTATGCCACTAAGTTCAAAACCCCAGTGAAATAATTAAACCGCATACTTGTTTCTTCAGTTCACAGCCTGACTTTGAATAGTGAAGATGTGTCAGTGGTCCAGACAGGATTACAGAATTGGACCCCTGATTGGTAAGGGCTTTGGGGGGGTTGGTGCTGAGTGAGAGGGTTGGGTGGGGGGCAGTGTAATGGCACAGAAGACATTGATGGATTTTTTTAAAGAAAATAAAGAAACAAATGTGGATTCCTGCACTGGGGGACTGGGCACTCTCCAATGCCACTATTATGTTTTATTTGGGGGGGAGTGGGGTGGTGGGTGCTGAGAAGGAGGGTAGGGTAGGGGATTAAAATATATAGACTATATAATAAAACAAAAAAATATCAGTGTCAGTAGCTCAGCAGATTGCACACTTACCTTTGAGGCTAGAAGATCAGAAGGCTGTGGGTTCTATCCCCATTCCAGGCACTTGGGTTAAAATCCCAATACTGACACTGTAGTGCAGCATGACAGGGGGGCTGCACTCCTGAGGTGCTGTCTTTTAGATGAGATGTTAAACTGAGGTCCCATCTGCCTATTCTGGTAGTTCAGGTGGATTTTAAAGATCTCATGGCACTTCTCAAAAGAGTAGAGAATTTTATATATATATATATATATATATATATATATATATATATGTATATATATATATGTATGTAGAGGAAAGAAAAATTGTGCATCAAATACAAAAAAAAACACTTTAAGGGAGAAAAAAGGGAAAGGGAGGCTATATATATATGCATGCATATACTATATATATATATATATATATATATATATATACACACATATATTGATAGATAGATAGATAGATAGATAGATAGATACATACATACATACATACATACATACAAAGGAAACCATAAAATTAAACATTTAAAAGATAATGAAAAGATAACAATTGAAACAAAATAAATGGGTTTATATCACAATATTGACTTCTTCCCTTTCTGGCTGTCTGGCCTTTAACAAATCATACAAACAAAATATGAAAAGAGAAAGGGGAAAAAAAGCATATTTCTGTTTAAAGGAAACACATACAGGTATCTCACTTGACTTATGTTTCAAAAAACCATGGATTTTGAGTCCATAAAGCATGAAACATATCTGGCCCTAATTTTCCTTGTTCTGAAACATACTTTATCTTAAGACAGTTTTCTACTTGAATTACTACATATTTAGGAGTAAAAATCTTTTGTTGTAATAAAAAAGAACATCCAGCCTGCCATAGGTAAAATTTACAGGCTGCAAATATAATTTTTACAGTACTTGCTTCATATTTCCTAAGTTTAGGTGTATAAATTTATTTATTTCTTTATTTAAGGTCTAGGAATTACAATCATTTGAGTCAGAGACTCATATGCAAAGGCTCCACGTCTTACATGAAATAGATCTGAACACAGTATAACATGGAATATACAATTTAGACTAACAGCTGTAATACAGAAAAATGACAGTACCTACAGAGGTGAAAGAAAAGTACATAACACAGACATGGAACATCAGCAATTGGGAAATAATGGTGCATAAACTTTTTTTTTTAAAGTTTCATCTGCAGTCACAGTGGGAGTTGGACATAATGTGATTCAGTAACTCAGGTTTAAAAGGCCCAATCCTGGGAATTGATAAGACAGAGTCAGGGATTGAGTTCATCCAGAGTGGGGCCCTATACCAAAAGGACCTTTGGCCAGCAGTGGTCTTCACAAAGGGGACATGGAATGTGGTGGTGTCAGAGTGTCTAGTGGTGTGAGGTGGTAGGTTCTTTTGGAGGAGCTGAAGACAGCCTAGGGGAGCTAGGGCCAACTGGACTTTTTTGGCCAGTAGGCAGGTCTGATAAACTAGTCACCCCTGGAAGTTTAGCCATGATGACCGTAGGTAGAGGTCACAGGTATGCGTGAGATGATCACAGCCTGTGGCCAGTCTGCAGGCTTTGTTTAGGGCATGTTTAATGCTGGACAATGCTGTGTCAGAGGTGACCCATAGATGATTATGCTGTAGTCTACCAGGGAAAGGATGGAGCTGGAGATAGCTAACCGTACAGCCTCAGGAGGTAGACATGGCCTAAGCCTGTAGAGGAGACCGATTCTTTTCTTTATTTCTGTGCACGTTGATGCGATATGCTCATGATAGGTAAGGGCGGGGTCTGGGGTAACCCCTAGATATTTAAAATTGGAAACAGGTTCCAGGATGGTGCCCATCACATTATGTATAGATAATTTTGTAGTGCTGTGCTTATGTTGTGGGTGGGCAAATAGCATGAGTTTCATCTTTTTTGTGTTGAGTATGAGCTTGTGTGAGGAAAACCAGGCTTCAATTTGTGTGAAAGAGCCCTGCAAGGATTTGTGAAGCTGTGTGGGGTCTGGTTGCTGACTGAAGATCACAGCATCATCTGCATAAAGGAGAAGATGCCCAGAGGAGGCCAAAGGTAATGAGTTCAAGTGAAGTGAGAAAAGGAGCGGACCGAGGATGGACCCTTGTGGAACACTTGATCGGACAGGAAGGATAGCGGAGAGGGTATTTCTTATTGTCAACTGTTGAGTGTGGCCAGAGAGATAACTGGAGAACCAGCTAGTAGTTTCTTTGGATACGCCAACAGAGAGGAGGGAATTTATGAGCATGGTGTGATTGACAGTATCAAATGCCTTGGAGAGATCTATATAGACTGATCCAGCCAAGTCTCCACAGTCAAGACCATCATGAACAAAGGAGGTGAGTTCTAGTAGGGCAGTGGTGGTGCTGTGACCTTTCCTGAAACTGTGTTGTAGTTGTTGGCATATTAGGTGTTGTGCATCTAGATAGTTAGTAAGTTGATCGACCACTGTTTTCTCCAGTGCTTTTGAGAGTGGAGGGAGTATGGAGATGGGCCTGTAGTTTCTACTTGAGGTACATGCACCATTTTTATGTACTGGCATAATCATCACCTTTTTCCATAAAGACAGGAACTGTCCTAGGGATAAGGACATGTTGAGTATTTTAGTGAAAGATATTAGTACAGCATCAAGGGTTAAAGATAGCAGTTTTGCATCTAGTGAGTCACCACTATGTCTGGTCTTTCCTAGGAACCTGGAAACATATGAGCAGGCATCACTAGTGGAGATAGTTTTGAGACAAAAAGGTGGAACACTGGGGGGTGGCGGGAAATTTCCGGCATCTGTACTGAAGAAATCAGGAGGGAGAATAGAGTTTAGGTCTGAGAATGATATATTGAAAGCATCTGCTATTTTGCTGGGTCCTTGGGTGGGGATACCATCTAGGATAAGCATGCTAGGGGAAGGGGAGGGAGACTTTCCACTAAGTTCCTTTATATTATCCCAGAACTTCTTTCCATCACCCCAAGTGGCAGTGAGTTTTGTTTGGTAGTAAGCAGCCTTTGCCTGCTGAATTGCCCAGGTGCAGGTGTTTCGGGCAGCACGATACAGTTGTCGGTCAGTGGGCTGACCTAACTAAAGGGCTCTGCACCACAGGTCATCACACACCTTCATTTGATTGAGCAAAGACCAATTTTCCCAGGGGGATGATTTTGACTTTTCAATCCATTTGACGTGGGGGGGCGAAGATGTCACAAGCGGATTGGAAGGAACTTATGAAGAAGGACAGGGTGGCATCAACTGATACCTGATGATCAAGAGGGAACCTGTCAAAATTTCAAAGTAGGTTTCTGAGATGTTTTAAAGCCCCCTTTTAAGTTGGCAACACATGGAGATCCTAGGTGGGGGTGGTTTCCAGCTATTTGTCCAGAGACAAGTTACTGGGGAGTGATCACTGATGGAGTCCGATAGGACCTGGACATCCAGTATGTGCTCAGGATGGTTTGTGAGTATGAGGTCAAGAAGGGAGCTGTGGCCCATATTTTTGTTCACTCTAGTGGGGGTAAGGACCATCTGGGACAGATTTTGGGCAGCAGCTGCATCCCTGAGGGGGGATGTCTGGGGGGCAAGCCAGTTTAAGTTAAAATCACCTAGGGCTATGACTTCCAAATTTTTTGGGAGCTGGTCTATTATGTTTAGGATGGATGTGAAGGCATCCCTTTGGTTATGAGGGGGTATGTATACAGACATTATGTAAAGGGATTCACTCGAGTTTCCAATTTCAACCCTGACAGTGAGGGACTGTACGCCTTCTGTAGGGCTTATGATAGTAGTGTTTATTCCTTGTAGGTGCTCATGAAGATACAAAGCACTACCTCCACCCCGCCTATTTAGCCTATCTGGCCTGAACAATGTGTAACCAGGTATGCTTACAGCTGAGTCAGGGATATGCTGTGACAGCCATGTTTCAGTAACGGCTATTACATCAGGGCAGTGGAGGCAGACCCAGGCTTGAAACGAGGCAAGTTTCTTTTGGAGACTACAAACATTAATGGTGGCCAGCTGCAGTCCCTTTTGTTTTGCTGGTTGTCGTGGGGTATGGTCAGAGGGTCCAGAATTTGGGTAAATGTTGCCCACAAGCAGCAGGAGGATGACTGCTGTCCTGGTTAGGGTGGTTTTGTGGATCTTTTTGGAGGTGTGTCGAGACAGGACTGCATGATGGAGTAGTTTATTGGAAATATGGGTGCACGTGAAATGTAGTATTTCCTGTCCATAAAGTAATGGGGTACTCATGGTTTCATGGGGGAGGTGATGTGGTAAAAGAGGAGGGTAGGGGATATAGGACATGGTAACTGATGAGGGAGTTTTTATTGGTCTGCATATCGCAGGAGGCAATTTTAGGGCAGAGGGGGTAGCACTAGGACTAGTATGAAGAAGGCAGGAGGGTAGTGGGCTTTGGGAGAGGGTTAAAATGAGGAGAATAAGCCATGGAGTCACTATGTGGACAGAAGAGGGTGATATGGTATTTATTCTAGACATGTTTGGGAGGGATTTAGAAGTTTAACTTAGTGATTTTTTCCCATTACTGATTTTTGGACTCACACCAAAAAATAATCCATGCAGTAGTTAAGGAGCCAAGAGTGGAAAGATCAGCTGTGGAAGCAATAGCAGCCTCTAGTGGCAGGTCCTGATAACCTGCTAATGGAGAAGTTGCCTGATTGGTTTTAGCGCTTCACCAATCACCAGAGCTCTTCATATGTATATAAGGAGAACACGACCAAGGGTGGGGGTGGGGGCGGCGGGGCTCGAACAACTGCAGAGAGCACTTGGCGTTGCAGTGTTCCCCACTTTACCTGCTTCAAGGTTCCAAAATGAAGCGAAATGTGGGTCACTTTATTTTTGGCTAAGGGGAGGGTGTTTCGTTCCCTCACGACCACCAACACCCACGAGGGGAGTCTCGCTGAAATTTCTGCTTGTATGGTTCCAAAATGAAGCAAAACGTGGGTCACTTTATTTTTGGCTAAGGGAAGGGTGTTTCATTCCCTCATGACCACCAGCACCCACGAGGGGAGCGTCGCTGAAATTTCTGCTTGCACGGTTCCAAAACGAAGCAAAACATGGGTCCCTTTATTTTTGCATCAGGGGAGGGTGTTTCATTCCCTCATGACCACCAGCACCCACGAGGGGAGCCTCACTGAAATTTCTGCTTGCACGGTTCCAAAACGAAGTGAAATGTGGGTCCCTTTATTTTTGGCTCAGGGGAGGGTGTTTCGTTCCCTCACAACCACCAGCACCCACGAGGGGAGCCTCACTGAAATTTCTGCTTGCATGGTTCCAAAACGAAGCGAAACATGGGTCCCTTTATTTTTGGCTTAGGGGAGGGTGTTTCATTCCCTCATGACCACCAGCACCCACGAGGGGAGCCTCGCTGAAATTTCTGTTTGCACAGTTCCAAAACGAAGTGAAACGTGGGTCCCTTTATTTTTGGCTCAGGGGAGGGTGTTTTGTTCCCTCACGACCACCAGCACCCATGAGGGGAGCCTCACTGAAATTTCTGCTTGCACAGTTCCAAAATGAAGCAAAATGTGGGTCCCTTTATTTTTGGCTCGGGGAGGGTGTTTCATTCCCTCATGACCACCAGCACCCACGAGCGGAGCCTCACTGAAATTTACCTAAGACAACTATCTCAAATGTTTCTTGTAAGTGTTGGAGTGCTTTCCATCTTGTGCCTAAAGTTGTCCAAAAAGCTTGTGCAAAGGGGCACTGTTAAAAGAAATGCCCCTGTGTCTTTAAAGACTGTGGACATATTATCCTGGGACACATTTGTTCTTCTATGGGCTTGTGCTTTAATGTGTTTCTCACTCTCAGCCTACCATATGAGAACCTTACCACATCCCACATTTGGTAGGAAATTCTAACATCTATCAGTTGTTTACAGGTTTCGGTCATAAGAGCGTCTGGACATCATGGAAAAAGGGGTGGTTCAAACAAGATATCTTGTATAATGCTAGAGTAAAAAACTCCTATTAGTGGATACAAGACAGTGTTGTGTGATTTTCTAATGTCTCAGTTTAGTAAGGCTGGGTTTTATGAATGTTGATATATTTTTGGTATGTTATCATGGAAACAGATAACATTTCTAAACCCCACTTGTCTCTAAAAGGGGTAAACCAAAGATTGGAGATTTTGTGCCAGAAAGAGTGGGCATTTTTCAGGAGAGATATGAAGTTTTTATAGATAAAAACACTATGAAAAAAAACTATGGGAATAATCATATTAATACCCCTTGGCTAAATCCATAATATGTGAAATTCCTTTTTATGGGGTTTAATCTGCTGCCCCATAGGCCTTGAAAGAAAATGTTTAAAACTCCAGCTTCCTAGATAAAATTGATGGGAAAAACTATAGCTACCTGGGTGAGCTGAGGGACCAAAAAGCTCTTAATAAGATATATTCTTTTCTTTTTTCAGATTGATTGTTTTTTTCCTCTGGTTTACAAGGCCCTGTGCAATATTTAAAACTGTTTCTCAGTTATGGACAGCATCATTCATTGTTCCAAAAGTAATCCCTAACATAGGTTCTGTTGCAACTTTTATATTATGTATCTGCATAATACTGTTATTGGCAGTATTTGGGTTAAGCCACATACAAGTGCTTTTTTGTAAGTTTAATTGAACGCCTGAAATTTTAATATATTCCGCAAGTGCAATTGCTAAATGTGGCTCCCCTGTTTTATCTTTGAAGCATAAACACAGATCATCTGCATAAGCACAAATGTTTTTAGGAGAGTTTTATTTGGGTAATATAATCCCAGGAATATTTCAATTGTGGTAGATTTTCCTTATGAAAGGGTCAATTGCAAATAAATATAATAAAGAGCTAAAGGGAAACCCTTGCCATACCCTCGTTCATATTCTAAATTTTTTCCAGAGTGCTTTATTTATACAAAGTAGTGGCAAGGCAAGGCACATTTTATTTAAAAAAACACTCATCCTGGAGGCTCTGGGTGCAAATGCTATTCTCCACAGTAGACCAATCCAATTAATAAAAACTGTAGGAATTTTGTAGTGTTTCAACACTTCAAATAAATATACGTGACAAACATTGTCAAAAGCATTTTGTTGGTGTAAGGATAACAATAATCCCTGACATTGGTTATAGTGCCCGAGGTCCACAAGGTCTCTTAAAAAATAGGATATTAAAAATGGATCTCTCAGGTATAGCACAGGTTTGGACTGGTGAAATTAAATCTTTTGCAACTGTGGAGAGTCTGTGGACAAGTACAGAGGTCAAAATGCTGTAATCTATGTTAAGAAAACTAATAGATCTCCAGTTATTTATATATTTTTCTCACCTTTTTTAAATAACAATATTATGAGTGCTTGTGT
Organism: Neoceratodus forsteri; assembly: GCA_016271365.2. NCBI lineage: Eukaryota > Metazoa > Chordata > Ceratodontiformes > Ceratodontidae > Neoceratodus > Neoceratodus forsteri. Next base: position 1,544,950,835 of record CM057455.1, on the reverse strand, counting down.
GAAGTCTGCATGAAATTTATCCATTTTTAGCATCTAGTTAAATAGAAAAGTCAAAACTGGACAAATTAAATCTTGAAAAGTTTTGTAAAATTCTGAAGTTAAGCCATCTATTCCAGGGCAGGTGGTGTTTTTTTTATTTTTTAATAGTAAGTCTTACTTCTTCTGATGAAATATCAGCCATGAGAATTTATTTTTCTTCCCCCCGAGAGGGCAGGAATATTTAAATCAGTAAAGTAGGAATCCTTCCACACAGTTTTTGGTAGGGATCCAAAAATTTGCGGTAAGTAGGTTTGTGAAATATCTTGAATATAGTAGTAATCCTCCGTAGTTTCAGTTGTACCAGTTTGAATAAGGAGGTTATTGTATTTTTTATCCTGTCTGCACAACTTTTAAATAAATCTAAAGATGGTTGATAACCTTGAGTTCCAAATTGTGCTTCTAACTTTAAAATTAGTGTTCTACTATATTGGTATTTAAACATTTCCTGTTCTATATGCTTTATTTGTTTATCTAAGTTTATTTTACTTTTATGTGCCCTAGAAATTAATTTATGCAAGTTGTCTCTTAGTTTAATGCATTTAAAATACTGTTTTCTCCCTTTCCAAGTGGCTTGTTTTATGAATAGAGCTTTAATATCCTGTTTAGTTATAGACCGCCATTCAGTTATTTTATCATAAGCTTCTATGATAGAAACTCTTGTCTTGATTAATTGTTCACAATGCCACTTAATGTCTGCCTCTGAAAATAAAGAATTAAGTTTCCATCTTGATTTGGAGTTATAGTGATATTGTGGCCCTATAGAGTAGAGAGACAGGAAACAGCAAAATGGTCAAAAATTTCGATTGGGATGGTATTTACTTTCTGCACTAGAATTTGTTTTGAGAAAACTTGATAATCAATACGTGTGGCTAAAGTGCCTTTGAAAAAAATGTTCTTGCCTTGCTGGCAATGAGTTTTCCCACCATCATATAACTATGCATTGCTAATGATAGTATCCAGACAGGCCATATCACTAAAGATTTTCTGTGTTTTCCCTCTGTCCATGGGTGATAAGCTGCAATTAAAGTCTCTCCTAAAAAAATAATAAGTTTTTGTATGTGCAAGTATGGCTGTATTAATTTGAACAACATGACTCTAACTGCTATGCTTTGAGGGGCAAACATATTTATTAGTCTGCGATCTCGGTTATTACAAGAGATGTCTAGACATAAGGTTCTCCAAGGGGACATTTCAGTAAGCCTTTTAATGGAAAAAAGGTGTCCTCTCAGCAAAATGGCCACTCCATCACATATATCTTCCACTTGGGACCAAAAGGAGACCCCTTCTGATCATGCCAGTTTGGCTTGTGCTAATTCGAAAGAGGGTTTGATTCAGGTGTCTTGTAAATAAGAAATATTATTGGAGAGTTGTTTGAGAATATGAAAAGTAGTAATGCATTTCTTCAAGGATTTAATACTGCTCACATTTATGGATACAGCATGAAGAAACTGAGACATTTTGGGGGGGCTCATCCTTCAGATGCAGTTTTTTCTTTGAGTTTTCCCTGCACTTTCTTTGTTTATGATGATACCATCACAAGTTCTGTGCCTGAGGTAACTGATGAGGTATCAGAGTATCCCTCATCTTCTTCACCATCTTCCCATTGTTTCCTTTTAGCAAGAATACTGTATCTGTTTCTAGACAGGATAGTGGATTCAAGTTTTCTGGTTTCTACTTTTTTCTTGGGTGGTCATTTTCTCTGGTTTTGGACTGTGACCATAGTCTCCTCAGCACATACAGAGGGAGGTGGCATTGCAGCGGAGGTTGGGGTTGCATCAAAGTTTGTAATAACCTGTTCTGAGGGTGGTGTCTGGGTTCTGTCTTCTGATATGAGGGAGGTACTAGAGCTGGGATCTTCATCTAGTTCTGTCAAATAAATTCGGGGGTCTAGGCTCAGTAAATAGCCAGGGACTTTTCCCTAGCTTGCATAACCTTTACTTGCTGCCCAGTTATCAAAGTTTCCTTATCCTGCGTTGTCATGTCTAGTCTGTTGTGTGCTGCCCAGGGGCACTTTTGGTAGAAATGCTCCTGTGAGGGAATTTTTATATATCCTAAAACTATATTTGCTATTAAATGCCTTGAAGCTATGCTTGCTTTGAAAGCCATGCTGTAACAAAGTCATAATGAATGTAGTAGAAATTTCTGAATTCATGTTTTCTTTTTTTAAGGGTTATAGAATTTGTACTAAGGTTACTTGAGGTACATTTGTAAAAACAGAAAAATAGATAAAACTGAGCAGAACTGGTTGTACCAGCCTAAATAATGGGCTTGGACAAAATATAAATAAGAGCATGCCTGGGCAAAATATAAAATAACAGCACGTAGTGGCATTGAAGGCAAGCTGTATCGTTGCTATGGTGTGAGTAAAACTCATTGTCTCTCTCAGGTCAGCTTGACCCATGGCATATGTATCAAGCAGTGTTGGGAAAGAAATGGAATAAGTAGTGAAAAGTACCTCATACATAAACTTGTTTTTCTTTTTCTGTTACATTGCTGAAAACCTGTTATGCTGTCTTATGATTGGCTTATACTGAAATGTTGGTATTTTTCAAGATAAGAGTGCAAAATCTAGCTTATAAAAAGCTGCTGTAAATGTAATCGGAGAACTTCTCCGTTGTAGAAGTCCCTCATGCATGTGTGTTTGATCAAATAAAGCGACGTTAAGACAAAACCCAGTGGTGTGGTTTTGGCCCCGTGTCGACGGGAGTGGTTGCTCAGGTAATACTTACAGTGAGAGAATTTGCGATCACACTCCTCACAAAGCTTACAGTGGAAGGGGTTGGGACAGTCCAGGCTCACATGGCCATGTTCTAAGCATAAGTTACATCCTAGCTGACTACAGGTAGAGCTTAGATGTGTCTGTGCATCACACTTACGGCAAGTTTTAGGCTGCCCCAGACAGAAACAAATTCCCCAGTCCCTTCTGATATAAAAACTGCTGGGAACGTGTGGGACCCCAGAATCAGTGTGTCTTAGTTTTACCATAACTTTCCACCCTCCCGTCCATACTAAATCTTCATCTAGAATGGGCGTGGGTTTTTGTTGAATATCACATTTTTGTTTTAACTAATATTGAACATCTTCAATATTAACACCCTCACGTCAAAAGAGTAAGGTAATGGTTTTTAAAGTGGGGTTATTAAGGGGGATAGGAAAAAAAATCTTGCCTAATATCTAGATGTTTTACCCCTTCTAACTTCAGCCAGAATTTTTCTAATGTGTACAGTATACATTCTGAAAACTGTTATCATATACATTCTCTCCTTTAACATGTATAACAGCAAACAGATCCTGGACTGGAATACCCCATAACATCTTTAAGCAGATTCTGGGGAATAAATTTCCTGTCAGGAAACAGTTTTGAAGTACCAGTGTATTTGGGTGTCACCGCATTCTGGCGTTGAGCAGGTTCTCCTACTTGTTTAAATAAGTCAGCCATCTGAAAAGTTCTGTCTGGCCGTACAGTTTGTTCTAAGCTCTCAGGTGCCACTTCAGCATTTGTATCCCTAGTGGCTGGCTGCCAAATAACAGCCTGCAAAGTTTCAGTAGAATCTGCATCAGGAGGAGGCAGTTCAGAAACAGAAAGTTTATTCTATTTAATGTCACCTGAGTTTGTATTTGAGCTCTTATTTGGATGGCCATCCTGTGCAGTGCGGGAAATGCTTTTACCAGCACTTGTTCCCAAATTTGCAGAAACATTTCTCGATGTTTTTCCTGCAGTACCAACAGGCAATTTAGTGGATGAAACATACTATTTACCTTTGGTGGGGATACCAGAATCCACAGAGGCACTTTTCCCCATGGACAACACCTCTTGAGTCAGCACTAGACTGGGAGAAGTCCAGCCTGCTCCATCAACATTTGGAACCCAGCCCACTGCTTTTAAAGCTGCAGCAGGTGACCAAGGTGTAGTAGGGTTTTCTTCAGACATTCTGCCATGTCTGAGAACAGGTATGTTGGCAGCAAAAAGTTCAGTACCATTATTTGTTGTGGCAATAGTGGTGGTAGTCAAATGAGGATGGTAAATCATCTGAGGAGGCAAACTGCACAGTTTGTACACTGAGAATGTGTGGGTCCACAGGTTCCGTGATCTATAGCACAGTTATGGGTTCAGATCTCACAACAGGCATTTCTTCTCTTGTATCATTTAAGAGTTTAGCCACAAAAGCCTTGTTCCTCTGTATTGCTTGCTTTAGGAGTACTTCATCCTGATTTTCATTTTCCACAGTAATCACATTACAGACAGTGTCCTTACAAACAGTATACTTAGGAGTATCAGAAGAAATAACCTGGCTCTGTAAGACATGTCCAGAATCATTCTCTGCATCACTGGTCAGAGTAAATTCCATGAACTCTTCTTCTTCACCAAGTTCTTCCATTTCCATTTCCATCGGTTTCTTTATTCCATAATTTTGCACAGAAATCCGCTCATGGGATAGCACAACAAGAGGAGGCTCCCCTGGGACTTCCTCCCTGCTGCTGCATCCAGCAACAGCTCTTCCCACCATCTTGGATCAAGATGACAAGAGTTCCCCCTACTGCAGGAGTAGGGGAATATTTTTTGGGGGAGAAAGGGATGTACAAAACAGAACATACCAACAAAAACATTTTCCATGTCATCTTACCTTCCATACTGATACAGTTTTTCAAATCATTTTCAACATTTTTATATATATATATATATAGTTAGCGTTGAGAAGCCATTTACATATTAAACCTAAAATTTTGCACCTTACTAACTTTGCAACCGTTCAACAGATTTGCCTGAAATGTGGCATACATAGTCAAGAACCATACATCTTGGGATCTGCCAACTTTTGTACTGTTTGGATATATGGCTGCGGAGTTATTAAGCATGATCTGCACTTGTGTTTACACTTTTTTGGAATTCTTTGCTCGTCTCTACAGGTTGCACGGTTTGCGTGATTGGTTTGAAATCTTCAGAGAACGTGGGGCCGGGGTCCCCAATGTGTCTTTTGAAGATTTAGTGAAAATATATTAAACAGTTCCAAAGTTATTCAAAAAACTATTTTCCATTATAAGTCAATGGGTAAAGTTAACAAAAAGTTCGACAGTGTCGCAAATGCAGTTTTTACTTTCGCAAATGGCACTTTTACTGTTGCAAATCCATCATTTTGTTTTCAGTTGGTCATCAGAAAAATGCTTGGTATTCAAATTTGGGACCCTCTAGCAACCTAATTCTATTTGTATTCACCTAGTCAGACCCTGAGGATGGTAAGCATGTCTTTATTTTGGGGTAAAACACCCTAGAAAAATGTTTTTCAAATTTCTGGAAAAAGTACTTTCACAAAGTACTTTCGCACTTGCGACACTGTCGAATGAATTTGTGAAAGCTTTTGCAAAGTTTGACAGCACTTTTCCAGGCTGTGGGAAAATGACAGCAATTCTTTGCCACCCTGCTGCAAAAGAATGGTTTGGTCTTTTGGGCTGAAATATGGAGGGAACACAGCCAACATCTCATGGATGTGCCTTGCAGTGCTTTGAGGAAAAAATATTACAGAGTGGTAAAGTTACGACACTCCAAAGTTGACACTTTTTCCCATAGGATAACATTACGGCATCTGCCGCATTACAGGAATCCTTTGCCGCCCTGCTGCAAAATAACGGTTTGTTTTTTGGGGTTGAAATTTTGAAGGAAGAAAGCCAACATCCCACAGATATGCATTTTACTAGTTTGGTGAAAAATATTACAGGGAGCCAAAGTTATGGCACTCCGAACTTCTCTTTTTTTCCCATAGGATAACATTACAGCATTTGCCGAACCTTTCAGGGCCCGTATCTCGGAAAAGGTGCAAGATACGGACTTTTCATCAGAAAAATAATTAGCCCCCTAAAGAAGCTAAGTACAAAGCTAGTGAGGAAAGTCATAAATCATATGACTTTTAAATTTTTTTTCTACGTCATACGGTTCCTGAGATATAAGCAATTTAGTATTCCAACTCCACATTTTCTGCTCCAAGACCTATTATTATGCATACATTCTTTGTACTCACTGTCTTTCTCTATGCAGCTTTTGGGGAAAACCAGCCTGTGTGCTTACATTACTGTTACCCTTACCGCTTCTGCTTGTGGTTCCATAACAGTTTCACTTACTGTTCCCGTCTACGGCATCATATGCGTTACCCTTTGCATTTTCATTTGCGCTTGTGTGTGCATTATTTTAACCATTTGTGTCTACAGTACTGTTTATCTTTGTGTTTCACTTTGCGTCACCATGCGAATTACCATTTGTGTTTGCAGGCACTGTGTTACTATGTGACAAGACATCATGTGGCTCAGGCCCCACGCTCCCGGCACTGCATTACATTCACTATTTCTCATTATTCTTCTCAAAAAGAAGGGAAGTTAGCTGCAAAAGAATCCATTTAATGCATTAGTTAGGGTTGTTCCACAGTGACAAAATACAGAAAATTCGGTGTTAGGGTTGAAAGCCCCCCCTTGGACCTCCTCATCCACACTTCCAACCGGCATCGGGGTGCTCGTTGGGGTTGTCGGTCCTAACAACAAAGACATTAAAATTGGTACAGTACTTCAGTGTTGGAGTCCTGTCCTGTCAATGTTCAAATCAAATCAAAATTTATTTATAATGCACTTTTCAACATATCAAAGCGCAAGGACAAAATAACATCTTACATAATAAATAATAACATAAAAACAATAAAAAGCAGCAATAAACCTATTCAAATGCTAATTCAAATAGATAACTCTTCAGAGACGCCATAAATGATTCTGTGGACAGGCACTGTCTAATATGACGAGGTAGAGAATTCCACAGGGTTGGGGCTATGTAAGAAAATGCTCTGGCCTCAGATGACTGAAGACGAACCCTGGGAATCTCTAGTAATCTCTCGTCAGTGGAGCGGAGTGGGCAGAGAGGGCGGTAGGGTTGAAGGAGATCTTGCAAGTAGCCTGGTCCCTGACCATATAGGATCTTATAGGTCAGCAATACGAGCTTGAAGGTGATTCTCCACCACACCAGCAGCCAGTGCAGTTCGCGCAACACAGTTGTGATATGGCAAGTTCTTGGTAACTCAGTCAACAACCTGGCTGCAGCATTCTGCACCAGCTGCAGGTGATGGAGATCCACCCTGGCAATCCTAGATATAGAGTATTACAGTAATCAAGACGTGAGGAAACAACAAAGACGTGGACCAACACAGGAAGGTCATCATGTGGAACAAGGTGTTTTATCCAGGTGATATTCCTCAGATGGTAAAGGGAAGACTTGACAGCAGCAGATACCTGTGTCTTCAGAATCAGCTCGCTGTCAAGAATTACGCCCAGATTCCACACCTGTTCAAAAGGTCTCAACTGGTTGCCCCGTAACACAAGGACAGAGGGTAACCCAGAAGTCAACTTCTCTGCATGATGACCCAGGTCCACAACCAACACCTCAGCCTCATACGGATTCAGTTTCAACCAGTTAGCACTCATCCAGTCCTGAATCTCAGTGAGGCAATTATTAAAGACTGATAATATGTCATTCTGTTTGGGTACAAAGGACATATAGAGCTGAGTATCATCTGCATAGCAGTAAAAACTCAGCCCATAATGCCTTATTATGTCTCCCAATGGCAGCATATACACTGTGAACAACATGGGGGAAAGCACAGAATCCTGTGGCACCTCACAGGACAGAGCAAAGAAGTACAGGAAAAAATTCCTGAAACTACCCTTTGACTTCTGCCTGTGAGGAAGGAGTGGAACCATCTGAGGACTGTCCAAAACAGTCAGCAGAACAGCCGCAGATGATTTAGCAACATCCCATGGTCCACAGTGTCAAATGCTGCAAAGAGATCAAGGAGGACCAAGATCGAACGGCTCCTCCGATCTCTCACTATTAGGAGATCATTAAGTACCCGAACCAAAGCTGTCTCGGTACTATGCCTCTTCCTGAAATTGGACTGGAGAGGATCATAGACCTCATGGGTGGTAAGAAAGTCATTGAGCTGCAACGCGACTACTTTCTCAATAACCTTGCCCAAAAAGGGCAGGTTAGAGAGCGGTCTGTAGTTGATGAGACAGTCTGGGTCAAGGGAAGATTTCTTCAAAACGGGTGTCATGATAGCCTCTTTTAAAGACTCCAGAAACACCCCTTGGTCCAAACAGCACCAGACTATCTAAGCAAGGACTGGTCCGATCACATCCATGCACCCTACAAAGAGGTGTGTGGGACCAGGATCCAAACTACAGCATGTTGGTCACAAGTCCTGGACAATCTTCATGACATCCATGATCGCTGGCTGGTCAAAATCTGTCCAGGCAGACCGAGGGCCTGTAACCCCACATTCAATCACTACCATGCTTATTAGAACACATACTGCGGCTCTTCGACCTGATTGATGACACCTTATCCTCAAAGAACCAAACAAACTCATCACACTTTATTTGTGAAAAAGCTCTGCGACCCCGCAGACAGGCTGGATTGCACAATCTGACCACGGTCCGGAAAAGGTGAACTGGTCAATTTCTTGATGCAGTTATCTCCCTGGACAGGAACTCTGCCTTCTTAATGGAGATTTCTGATTGATAGTCCACATAATGGGCCATCAGTCTAAGTCTTGTCACCTTCCAGGCCGGATTTCCACCAACAGCATTCCAATCTTCGCCCCACTCTCCTCAACTCCCTCAATGTCCAATCAAACTAGGGGTACCAAGGGCAAAGGGAGAGGAGGCGAACACGGACAGGTGCTATGGAATCCAATGCCCTTAACACCATATTATTATAGTGCACTACTAAGGCATCTGGTTCCATGCACTCCATAGGCCAATTCGATAGGTCCAGCACTGCCATGTTGATGGGGTAAGGAAATTAGAGGGGGGAAAACTAAGGGTAGCCAGACCAATTTCAGTCACAGGAGAAAAACAATCCCCCCTACCCTCACCCGGATTAATGAGTTCCTTCCCCAGAGACTGAAACTGTACAGCAGGCTGCCCTCTGTGTTGGAAATCTAGCACTGCAACCAGTGAGATAAGGCCCATCCATGAATTAATCCCAGACCTGGATATCTGAAAAGTTTGGAGGCAGGTAGGTGAATCCTCATCTCTCATTAAATCTTGTGCATAGAGAGTAAATTCTCATATAGAACTAACTGTAGTCAGAGACTTCAGTCATTCTTGAACAGTTCTGGGAGCTTGATATTTAGATCAGCCATCGCTTGTGAGGGTGAGACATCGGATATTCAGGATACAGATACTGAGAACTGTAGTTTGGCATGATATAGCATTTTAAAAGGAATTCTGGCAGCAATGATTTTGGCAGCAATGGCATGGAAGGCTACTCGCTTCTGGCACATTTCATATGGTAGATCCTGTGTAATTCGGAGCTTGGTGCCTTCCCACAATATTGTTTGGATTTATTTTACTTTATTTATCATGTGTTATCACTCCAAATAGTTCAGGAATATTAAAATTAGGGGTCTTGGGGAGATCCAGGCTGGGGACGAGGCTGTAATGATCTGTGAGCTCTTTCGATTTGGTAAGTGCTCCCCAGTGGAGAAGGGCCCACTATTTTCAACAAAAGCTTCTGGACAAAGGTTATGATGTTGGGGTTCTCCTTGGTCTCAGGGAGACCCATTATCAGAATATTATTCCTCCTACTTCTACCTTCTAAATCCTAGATTTTTAACTGCAGTTTGTGTATTTGCTGCGGAAGCTGGGTTACTTCTGGGTTTGTTTTCTCTCTCCAGCATTTCAATGAGGTGGATCTGGCTTCTGTGTCTCCCACTCTTTTATTTAAATCTGCCATATTATGCCTAATAGACCTAATCTCTGCAGAAATTTCAAGTAATGTTTGTCTGAAAGGCAACAGTTCCTGTAGAAACCAATCTTCAGTAAGTGGAGCTGGTTGTATAGATGCTAGGCTTTTGGAGTTGGAGGCTCCCCTTAAGGCCTGGCTTTTTTAGGCAGCTTTTCAGATGAGGGAGGAGGCGTATGTTTAAGCTGGGCCATCTTCATATCTGCATCCATCACAGAAGAAATTCTCCCAATAGCGACAACATTTGTGGTGATATCTGATGCTGGAGATGCCCTATCTTTGTAATTTGTATTATTGATGAGATAACAGTAGAAATCTAGATGTAAAAGCCGATGATGTGAGGTTGGGGTTAGGTGTCCTGTAACCCTGCTGCCACTAGGTTGCCTGTATCATGTGACCTCCATATATATATATATATATATATATATATATATATATATATATGTATATATATATATATATATATTTATATATATATACAGACACATGCAGTTCCTTAGTCCCATATATACCCTATGCATTAGGTTACCTAAAATTCTAATTTCATATAATTGTCCAAAACATAATAATAGATCACAAGGCTATCATGTTCCTTCTCTCTTTCTTGAGTTTTTTTTTTAGTAAGAAACCAAGATCTTCCCACACGATTTCCATAATGTTTACAACTTTGAACGTGAAACAGATTTCACATCCAAATCATAAACCTGATGCGGGGAAATAGATATATTTTTTAGAAGTAGTTCAGGAAGAACAAATTGTTGTTGAAGAACTCATTTACAATGAGCTTGCTATATATAGTATTTTAGCATAGCAAAAATGATCTGTAGAGTACCCTTATCAAAGATTTGCCATTCAGCCCCATTACTGACCAAGACTAACACAGAATATATAAGATTTTTCTGCCTCAGGCAATTCCATTTGTTAGTTATGTTGTCCCACGCCTCCTGGGCAAATGGGCATTCTAAAAATAGATGCTGCTGTGTTTTTATCACCAATGGGCATGTGGTTCTTGGACAGTAATGTTCTGAAACCTGTTTATGTTTACTGTTGTTCTTTACATTGAGTACTCAACCATAACATATCCCAGTCAAAAGCTGGCATTCAAGTATTGGTTAACTGTGATAAGGTTTCCTGATTTTGGACTAGGGGACAATCAGAAATACTTACTATCTCTTGTCTGGTAGCGTTTATTATACTGTCATATACATTTTTCCTAGACCTTCCAGCAGTTGGTGGAAAAAGGGACCTTTCATCTGATTAATTTTTGAAACATATTATTGGCATAACTTGGAATGATCTGTGTCCTTGATAATATGGTGCCTTTGTACGTTATCCAACCTTGTATTCTACTATTTACCCATGCCTTCATTGTTTCCATCCAAACCTTTCCAACTGTATTTTGATGTGAAAATACATTATGGAATAGAAAAATACTATAATAAAAAGCCAAGAAGTTAATCATTCCTACACCTCCCTCTTTTACTGTCCTATATGTAATCTCTAGCTTTATGTGGTTTAATCTATTCCCCCATAAAGCTTGAAAATATATACTAAAAAGTCTAGTCTCAAACTTTATTGGGGAAGGGAAAATGTAACTGACATATAGAAAAATAGGTATCAGCAGATTCTCAATTAATAATACCCTTTTCCATTTTGTGATTTGTCTGTATCTCCAACAGGCAGACATACCACCTGCCTTTTCTAACTTACTTTTCTAATTCACAAGGGCCACATTTCCATGCCCACACCAAATTCCTAGTATCTGGATGGGTTCATTAGTTATTTTTATGGAGGCATAAGTACTTTTATTATATCCAGTACCTAAACACACCCCAATACTTTTGTCCATGTTAACTCTAGAGCCTGAAACCTCTGAATAGGCTACCAGTAAGTCTGTTATGGCATGTTTTTCAGTGGTCTCCCCTACAACAATCACCACATCATTGGCATACACCAAAGTTTTGATCAGTGCTTCTCCATGTGTCAGTAGGATGCCATCAATTATGTCCATCATCTGAATGTTGCATAAAAATGGATCTATATAATATAAAAGATGGGGCTAAGGGGGCATCCCTGTCTAACCTCCCTCTTTAAACAAATCATGTCCCCCTCCTCCCACCCATTTACTCTGGGTGTTATTAATGCTGAACTATACATGCATTTTATCCACTGTATATTGATATTTGATAATTTGTTGTGTTTTAGGACCATAAACAAAAAATCACGTGATATTGAATCAAAAGCCTTTTGCTGGTCTAAGCTTAATAGAATCCCTGTCTCGTTACCCACCTGGTGTCTTTGGAAAAGTTCCCTTAAAATAAACAAAGTATCCTGTATGCCTCTTTTAGGGATATAACAGGTTTGTGCAGTACATATGAGCTGTTCTGAGACCTGAGGCAATCTTTTAGCCAACATTTTGCTAAGAATTTTAAAGTCTGTATTAAGCAGGATGGTTGGCCTCCAGTTGCTCAAATGTCCTTTATTCCCCTTTTTATGTAGGAATATTAAGTCTGCCTCTGCCATGGTCGCAGGTACACTATTTTGTCTTAAAATCTAATTATAGAGAAAGTGTTTATAAAATTCTACTGTTAGACTATCACTCCCTAGTGCGGTATTATTTTTTTAATGATGCGAGTATCAAACTAATTTCTTCTGCTGTTATTGGGTCTGTTAACATTTTTTGTTGTATATCTGTTAACTCAGAAATTTCTATCCTGCCCAAGTACTGGCTGTAAAAGTCTATTTCTGGAGCCGTACCAACAATTTTTTTAACTGCTTTGTTAATTATTACAGATTCTAGTTTGGTTCGACTGTACCTGTCCTTGAATATCTATTAAATGTGATATTAGTCCCCCCCCCACACTTTTAACAATCTTTAAAAGTGTCAAAAGTCTTTCTTGCATTCAGTTCCAAATCTAACTTCCTGTTGCAAGGTTTTTACTCTATTATATTGCTTTGAGTACATTTTGTTCTTTATATTTGCAGTTTTTTACTATAAGCAATTTTTAGTGATTCAGTCTTTGTAATTAATGCATGAAGTTGTTTCTTTAATTCTAGATAAGTTAAAATGATTTTAAAGACTTTCTTCCAGCCACCTTTTTCAACAGTGATTTGAAATCTCTTTTTGAGTCCTCCCACCATTCTGTAAGTGATTCATACATACATTGAACCGACAGTCTTGCAGTCCATAATTTTCCTCATTTTTTGTATGTCTTCTTCTATTAGTGAAGCTGCATTTAATTTCATGGGACTTTTTTTACATGTATGTACGTCCTTCTATGCCAAATGTATCTCTGTTGTTTTATGGTCTGAAAAAAAACATTTTCTTAGTAGCTACAGTATACTGTGGATCTTTAGCACTGTAGGTATAACAAAAATAATCTATCTGAGTAGATAGTGTACCTCTAAAATAGGTGTTCCCCCCCCTTTGCTATGTGTATTCTGTATGCATTCTGTAGGTTTGTGGTGTGTACAATATCTATTAAAGTATTGGATTCACAAAAAAGTTTACTCATTCTACAACCCCTATCTTTTGCTGACATGGCACAATTAAAATTCCCACACCATACTACTAATCTTGCTGCGTGTACTATAAATAGGGTTGTGTCTTTTTAAACAATTCTATCCTCTGAGTTTTGATCTGTGGTGCATATGTATTTATCAATCTCAGTCTTGCATCTTCATACTGAATATCCAGTACTAGGGTTCTGCCTGGTTCCAGATTGATTATTCTGGTTACTTTTTGGCTGATTGTTTGTAAAAAGAATGCCTAACCCATTGCATGTATCAGTCCCTTGTGACCAAAAGGTAGCCCCTTTGCCCTATAATTTGGTGGATTGGGCTATGTCATGAAAGGTTTTCAGTCTGGTATCCTGTATGCAAATAATGTCTGCTTTACTCAATGCCAGTTCAGCCAGGATGGTCAACCGTCTTTTCCCATTTTTTATGCTCTTACAGTTTATTGACAATATTTGTAAGGAAGACATAAATAGTAAAAATTGGGAAGCCACCCTCAACCACTGCATTTTCTTATTTGGGTCTTGTATTCCATTTCTTTTTTACATTGTCTCCCTTTCCCCCATCCTCCCTACCTGAGGAATGATCCATGGTAGATGAAGAAATCAATGAGGAGTCTGACTTCTCATCTTCCTCCTCCATATCCCCCCAATTTTTCTCTGTTCTGAGAACTCTGCACCTATTTTCTGTCACAGCCTTCCCTTTTTCTGGAAGGATTTTCCTTTCTTTCTCTTTTGGCATTGATTTTATTCCTGCTCTGGTTCTGGGTCTTTTTTTGTATTTTACAGGAGTAAAAACTGATTCCTGGGTAGCCTGAATGGGAAGGGGGCATAGTATCCTGGTCCTGCATCTGCCTAGTCTCTGAAGACTGATTGTCTGGCTGCTGGACAAAAAGATCCTGGTGAACTTCTTCTTCTTCCTCTGCACATTTAGCCTGTTCTGTGGCTGGGGGAATGGGGTGGGGGTACCTGTGCTTCTACCTTAAGGAAGTATCAATTTTTCTGGCTCCTTAACACTCTCCTCCTGTACCATGCTAGTACTTAAATTTACTACATGCCCACTTGATCTATCCTCCTCAGCCTTCCCTTTTTCTTTCTTTTCCTCTTTCTTTTACAAATCGCTAGCATTCTGGCCTCTGAGGCTTGAGCACACCCTTTTTTGTGGGCCTGCATTATCCACATCTCATGGGGGGGATCTTCTGCTGTGTTATGAGATGCCCATGGACACCTCACATATGAGCAGCCCTTTTCCTCACATAGGTTACAATGAAACAAATTAATACAAGTAGCTGCTAAATGCTCTGTTTCTAAGCAATGAGGACACCTCAGTGTGTAGCAGGTATTACTTAAATGCAAATAGGAACCACATTTATGGCAGGATTTAGGCTGCCTAGGGTAGAACAAGGAGCCTCTGTCCTGACCTAGAGAAAAACAACTTGGTAGGTGAATGATACCATTATTTGACATTATTCATTTGCATTTAACCCTCCAGCCCCCTGTCCAGAATTGTTCTGAGTCAATTATTGGAGTTAGATTTTCCAACACTTCACATTCTTTCTTTAGCCAGAAAACAATGTCTGCTATGTTGACACCTTCATTTTTAAACAGAATGGCCAATGTTTGAACCACCGGCTTCATGATCGGTATTGCCAAAAATCATGCTCATAAGGGTGTGTCCTTCAGTGAGTTATATTTTGACCAAAATCTATCCAAACATTCCACTGTTTTGAAACTAATGTCATAATTATATTCATCTGAATGTATTAAGGCAAAAACCTGTGAAGCATAGAATCTCATGGAATTTTTCAATAAAGTCTTCCCAATATAAACTCTGTCTGGGGGATTCTCTAGTCCGCCCTTATACAATAAACAGATTGTATTTTTCCATGGAGCAGGTTCAGCTTTATTTTCAAACAAGTCTACCATCCTTAACATAGATTTAAAGAACTTTTACTGTATGGGATCCCATAGTTTTTGTACCCCAATGCTGATGGACAATGTGGATTCATCCAGTTTTTCTGCAGAGACTGTTTGAACTAATTTTCCTGTGACTTTTGATCTCTCAATGTCATTTAACATTTGCCAAGTGTTACCTTTTGTATTTATTCCTGAGGTAGAGGCCACTGGCCTAGCCTCTATTTGCTGAGGTTGGCCAATATTGGCATCTATTTTCTGATCATTGTTCTGCAATCCACCATCCTATCTGTGGCCTTCCCCAATTATTCTGTTCTTTTGTGAATCCATATTTATATCAGAAGTGATTATAGTCTGTTCTGAATTTGTTAAGTTCTGCCCTTTCCCTTTTTGGGGGGAATAATTCAATTTACCTGTTGGGGTGACCTCCACCTCCTTTAACTGGGTCATTTCTGGATCTTCAGGGTCTGGCGTCCAAGTGCCCTCTGAGTCTTCTACCCAGCCTTTGCCTTTCAAAACAGAGGCAGCTGTCCACTCTGGGTCATGTAGTACTGTCGTTCATTTTTTATTTCCCCTTTGTGCTGATAACCCCAATGTTTTTCTTTTTGGGAGACTTTGCAATCCATCTGCTACATTTCCGTTCACAACCACCTTGCACTGTCCTGCACAGCTGGGTGTGATCTCTGGAGCTACTGCACCCTGCAAACTCTGCTGATTGGGTTTTACCACTGCATTCAGCAGTCTTGCGGCAATTCAGAATTTCTTTTTTCATCTGCTATTTGCTGCAGCAAATCCTTTTTCTTTTTTTCCAATGCAATTTTCAGGGTCTTCTCATCTATTTCGGAATCCTCCTCCATCAATGATGGTACATCAGAGCCATTCTGTGCTGAGCCTCTTTGAATTTTCTTTTCCCTGCTTTTGCTTGTATTTCCTTGTGGTAAGACATCTATAGCAACATCAATTTCCATAGCGATGTCAATGTCTTGCACATTTGCACCACTTTGTTCTTCTCTTAAAACAATACCCAAACTCTCCGTGAGTATGGGTGAAAACAAAATAGAATTTTCAGCTGTAGTCTCTGATATAGGCAAGGCTGAGGAGAAGACCTGCTCCTCAGTCCCCAACACATCCTTCTCCACCTCTGGAACACTGTTAGTGGCCATCTTGCTGACTGCCAGCAACTCCCCTACTGGCAAAGAGGGGAATTTCCTCAGTGTCCTGGCCAAATTTCCCCCATTCACTAAAAATACCAACAGCTTAAAATCTGGTTCAATTTCAGTTGGCATCCATCTGTATCCCCCTCCCTGGGACAAGGCTGAAAATAGGAAAAAAAATGTCTAGCCCTCCTTCCCAGTCAACAGATACTAAATACAAAAATAAATAAAAATATAAAAAAAAAAAAGACTAGAAAGTACCACTCGTGTGGTGGTGGACAAGGGGGGATAGGACAGTGAGAGGAGTTGTGATTGAGACACAGGAGGATTGGGTACCTCCAGTGTCACTGTTATGTTTCTGGGGGTGGTGGGTGCTGAGAGGGAGGGGGAGGAGGGTTCATGTATTTCAGTGGTCACGGGCCACCCCTCAAAAAAAATAATGTGAGCAAGCGCAGAGTGTTCCATAGATGCAGAAGTGACTTTGGTCTATTCATCATGTTGTTCGTTTACCAAGAATGTTGGAGTGCTTTTCTTTTAGCAAGAGGTCTACAGGACTCTGACCACTACAGTCCTAAAAAGGAAGAGTTACAACACATGTTGGCGAAAATAAGATTCAATTTGAGTTTTGTCCCTTGAACCATGAAAATGTTTGGGTAAACCTAATTTTTGGGAAAGGGTTTCTAAATCCTTCACCTTGGCTGTTCGAATTATATGAATTAGTATTTTGTTCTGTTTTCTAATTAGGGTCCCACCCCAGTTTTATTTCTTTTGCTATATTTCTCAATTATTATAGTGCTGTATAAAAATACTTTCAAAATGTAACAAAACAGTCATACAAACTTCAATTGGAATGTAGTTTTATACATGAACTGGATGTATTATTCTGTTCATTTATATGGATCTCTTAAGTTTCTGTAACAACTTCAGCTATGTTTGCAATAAATATAGAATCAAATTAAAATCAAATAAATCCCTTGATGGTCTGACCCTAGCATGCAGCACTGCAAGATGTACTCCAATCTGGGATGGCGTTCCCTGAAGCTCATGATTGGTACCTTGCTGACCTTCAAAGTATGGACTAATACTCTCTGACTACAGTGGTAGCCATTGCCATGCATATTTTTTTCCTATAGCAGTTTATCTTCCCCTGAGCCTGGTCAGTCCTCTATGCACTAGCCTACCCCCAAATGGTAGCCACCCTACCCAATACTCACTGGCCATATTCTCCCATGACTTGTCCCCTGTGGTAAGGCCAGGAGGGTGAGGCCCATCCTGCCCCTTCTGGATCATAATCCAATTGGGATGGGAGCACTACACAGCACCATGGGGTCAAAGTGAGCCTGGCATCACCTGCCAGCTCTGTTTTTTCATTTTTCTTCCCTTTAGCCAGTGACTTGCAATTACACACCCCTGTGTCATGCAGCAAGCTGTTCCACATTGCTGGAACACTGACTGCCCTACTGCCACATCTCCACATGGCAGCAGCATTGTAGTGGTACAGCAAGTTTCCCTTCTGCAGTAGAGAAGAGAAATCCATAGATTTCTCAATCCTCTACCCCCAGCTGACCCCCAACAGTGAGGACCAGCTCACAAACTGAGGCTGCTGACATCATCAGAGGTGTGTAGTCCAGTGCCTCAACCCTCTGGCCACTGGGCTGGCCATCACCATGCTTAATAATTTTTAACCATAACACTAGGCCTCTTATAGACTTACAGTGTCATTTAGTTTTCCATTCACACCAACACTGGAATTTTTCAGTCACTGTAGTTCCTGTGGCAACCAGCAGATGTTACTCTACAATATTTATACAGTAAATGCTTTACCCTCTAGCACAGTCTGGGGAATTAATGTGCAGGTGCACAAAGTTATAAGTGACCTGGTATAATAATCATTGCAATACACAGTCTGCTTACCCATAATATCCTATCCTGCCATTTCCGGTGACAGTACCTACAGTAGTACCAGTATTTACCAGAGCAGTTATCTGCCCCACTGCCTCTTCCCATGATTCCTGCCTTAACCACTTACACCCTTAGCTCTGTCACAGTTCTGTTTCAGTTTTTCTCCCTAATAAATATATATATTATGAGTGCATATTTACAGCACCAACCCTGCAGTTGCAGCACCTTTTCCTATTTATCTGCATCTTATTTTCTCCATAAATGTGACATAAATATTCACATCTCCACTTTAAATCAAATATTGTTATTCTCATTCATTTTTTAGTGTTTAATGTTGATCTGAAGCTTTGTATCTAACACCTGGCAGCTAGAATTAATATCTACATTATGGCAGACATCTAGTGTGGAACACATTGTTTATTCCATTTTTGATGGCTTCTTTGGCCAGTTGTTTCTATTTAATTTCTATTTCTGTCTTACTTTTGTGGCGATTACCTTTTATTATGGGCACTACTACAATTTAATTTCACTCTGTTTCATTTCATGGCATCAAACATAGTGTTCTGTGGGTACACAGACATGCACTTTATAATAATTTTGTTTATTTTGTGTTTTCATTACTTAAAATTTATTGCTTAAGAAATTGTGCATTTTTTTTTGTACAAGTGAGCTACAGTATAAAATGTGCCATTCTTGTTTGTTACCCTGCCCCACAGCCAAAGATCCATGCACAGTTTGCAAAGTAAAGGGGGTGTCACTCTGCTGTCAATTGGAACAGTATCCAGCCTTTCTTGTTATTGCCCATCCCCCACATTACTACTCTTAAAAAGACTTATAATGGATGATGCTTAATGTCGTTGTATATAATTTGCTTATTTTGGCTACTTTATAATATATATTTTGTAGGATAACTTAAATAGAAGGCAGCACTCACATTGAAATTATTAAATGATTGCAGTAGACATCTTTAGTTCTCCTCTCCCATTTTATTTTTGTGCAAATTGTACAGGTTTGTACAAACATACTAAATATACAATTGCATCTCCAGTGGTGTCTAGTAATAGCAACCAGTGCTGCCAAAGATCCAATATTTTGCCCCAACCCTGGGGCTTTATCAGAGGCTCTGATGAACTCTCCTGGGGTGTGAGTGAACATTTGAGTCAGTGATGGTGATGGTTGCCATTACCAATCACCACTGGAGATGCACTTGTATATTTAGCATGCTTGTATGAACCTATATAATTTGTACAAAAATGAAATGTGAGAGGAGAATTCAAGGGGCTTGATTCTCAAAGATGGCGTAGACCAGCAAAAACTGTGCCAAACAGCAGCTTGTGCCAAGCCCGGAGTGCCAGGGACCCTGCACCAGATTCTGTTACAGGAGGGGTCCCTGTGCCTAAGTCCCGACACTTGCTGCAACCTCTCCCATGCAACAAGCACAAGGCACATGGGAGGGGTTATCCACAGGCTCCATGCCACAAAGGTTTGTGGCCCCCCCTTCCCAATCCCCTGATAAAATAAGTCAAATCTCTTGGGATAGCATTTCAAAATAATCCCCACTTGTGTGGGGAGGGTGGTCTCAATGGGCCTAGTGCTTCCTTCCACCCTTACACTACTGAATAATACCAAGTAAGTCCTGTTCCCAGTCATCTAGTGCCTCCCACCCAGTTCCCTGATGTCACCTGTCATATCGATATGTAATAAACCCCCCTTCCCTGGTGGACTACTGCCCCCTCGATCCCTGATGTCACCCACTATTGAAATACACATAAATCCCCCCTTCTCTGGTGGTCTAGTGGCCCCCATCCCCGATGTCACAAATTATTTAAATATACATACATTCCTCCTTTCCTGGTGGTCTAGTGGCCTCTCTGCCCTGTTCCCAGATGTCACCAATCATATAAATATATAATAAACTGCCCATCCCTGGTGGTCTACTGGCCTTCCTCTCTGATCCCTGATGTCACCTGTTCTTGAAATATACATAAATTCCCCCTCCCCTAGTGGTCTAGTGACCCCCCATCCCGATCCCCGATGCTGCCTGTTATTAAAATATACATAAATTGTCTCTTCCCTGGTGGTCTAGTGGCCCCATCCTCACTCCAGCAGGTGCACACCACCACCACCCTCACTTCCTGAACCCTAAGCTAAAGAACCTGGCACAGCCCTCCCTCACCATCATGGCTGGCTGCCAACTGACCTGCCAGTGAGCATGTACTGTATAATACCATACAGGTTCATTGTCAATCAGAGAGTGAGTACTGTATTATACAGTTCACACTGACTGACAGATCAGTCAGCAGCTGGCCGTGGTGGTGAAAGGAGGGCTGTGCCAGTTGCTGGCTCAGGGTTTAGGATGGGGGGAGTAGGGTGGTGAGCACTACCTGCCAGATGTGGGGTGCGGAGGCCACTAGACCACCCAGGAAGGGGGAATGTATGTATATTTTAATACTGGGTGACATCGGGGATCGAGGCAGGGGCCACTGCACCAGCAGAGAAGGGAGATTTTATATATATTTCAATATTGGGTGACATTGGGGATGGGGGCATGGCACATCGATGCAGCTATCTCAACCTTCCCAGAAGACATTTCTAAGTATCCTTAGACCAGCCATGGCTGGTCTAAAAGGTACTTATAATTTTGCCCTCAGAGAGGGTTTTGAGTATCCCACATTAGGGGATATGAAAGCCTATGTCTGCCACAAGACCCCTAGCACCATACTGCCAACCATTTTGTGGTGCACAGGTGGCATAAGCCCTTTTTGGGGCAGGCAGCCTGTGGTTGATGCAGGCTACCATCAAGAATTGCTCCTGGCACATCTTTTGGTGCAAGGGGCACTTTGCGCTATACTTTGTGGTGCAAGCCCCTTGTGCCATGCCAGGGGCTTTGAGAATCGAGCCCCTAATGTTTGAGGGTTGGTTTATGGCTCATGATATGCCCAGATTCCTCATCCTAACCCTACAAATTAGAGTAATGGACCCACGTTTTAATCCAGCCACCACCCCACCCACTCCTGCCATGCTCCAAATATCCACATCTACCAGGATCACTTTCATCTGGTCTGGACTCAGCCTTAATAAGCTGAAAGCCATTTGGTCATTGATAAAAGCAAAACAATCATTTAGCACATTGACTGAATTTCCTATCCCGGGGGAAAATGATTGGTATAGCTGAGTATCATCAGCATAGCAATGAAACTGCAGACTCTACCTACAAATAAATTCTCCCAAGAGGCAGCATGTACACCACAAACAACATGGGTGACAAGATCAAACCTTATTGAACCCCTTAGGTCAGGGCAACAGGGTGTGAAGGAAGTCTTCCCCATGTAATCTGTTGTACACTATCTAAAAGGAAGAACTCAAACCATATCAACAAGGTGCCTCAAAATCCCATGGCCTACATTGTCAAAAGCTAATGAGAGGTTGAAGAGAACCAGAATTGAACATTCTCCTCTTTCTTTAGCTAAGAAAAGATCATTTTGCACCCTGATGGGTGTAGTCTCTGTGTTATAATGTCCCTTGAATCCTGGCTGGAATATCTTGTAGAAGGAAAAAGCCTCCAAATGAATCTACAGTGTTGCCAATACCTTCCCAGTTACCTTACCCAAAGAGGGAAGGGTTGAGATAGGTCTGTAATTAACTATGATATACAGGTCCAAAGATGGTTTCTTATGCATTGGCTTTCTCACTGCCCTTTTTAAATCTGTGGAGAAAAAACCCTCCTCAAGTGAACACTGAACTATCTCAGCAATTACTGTCCCCAGAGATTCTCAACAGCCCACTAACAGCTGGCCAGTCCAGAGTCAAGTGAACAGAAGGTGGGAAATAACCCCAAGATCAAAAGAAGGATCTCTCCAGCTGGTATCAGTTGAAACACCTCCAAGACTAATGGAAGGACTCCTTAAGTCACAGACTGGACCATGATGGGCTGTAAAATCCCACATGAGAAGGCCGAAGAGTGACTATAAGATGTTTTATCAGGAAAAACTGACCAAACTGCTTGCAACACTCAAGTATCAAAACTCCTTCAGGCTACAGGCGGGCTTATGGAAAATGCTGTTCACAGTGCTTAAGAGCTGACTCAGTCTATTCTTCCCTGCAGCACTCACCTATGACAGGAACTCTGCCTTTCTCAGAGTGATTGCCCCTGATACTCCTTGTAATGGTCTTTCAGTGTCAGTATATCCTCCATTTACCCCAGTATCTGCCAAGATGATTTAGAAGGGAAATAAGGAGACATTATTTCACAGAGAGGGTGGGAGCAGAATGGAATGCACTACCAGAATGGGTGGTATCATGTAAATCTGTGAACAGCTTCAAAAAGGGCATGGGACAGGAAACAGGGGAGAGTAAGGTTGGGGAAGGTAGGAGGTAGCAGTGGAATGACAAAGGGAAGGGGTGGGGCAGCTGCTAACTAGGGGTGCTAGCTGCACATTGGAGCAGACTTTCTGCTGGCACATTCATATATTTGAAACACCTGTCCTTTGGTCTTCAACCATCTCAGTTTCCCACTAAAGCATGGGAGCTCTGACGGAAGACTAGGACATACATAAAATGGTATGAGGGAGTAAAGCGCCACAATGATGTCTGTATTACAGGCCCCTTCTGTAGTCCCGAACCCCTCAGCACATATCTGCAACAGGCCTGAACAGGTCAACACCATCAAGAACCCCAAAGGCTATAGATTATTTTTTAAAGCCAATAACAAACCAACTCCATGGGTGAGATTCACCCATTTAGGGATGATCCTGGTCAGCTCTATGACACTGGTTCGACAACTTCATTGTTGACTGACTTTACAGCAACGGCTTTATGCCAACTGCAATTGTGGTAGGCATAAAACTGTTCACTACAGACTTTGGTTTCTTTGGGGGTCTTCACCCCCAAACCCCCCCTGTAGAGGGCTATGCCCCCACACCCCATAACTAAGCTAATCAACTCTGAGTCAGAGTTGATTCAGGTAGGGGGTGCAAGACCCCCAGAAAGCAGTATCGGGTCCCTCGGTGACAGTACAGTGACCTGTAAATGTTGTCGTTGTACTGTCATTCACAGTTCAGGTTTCACTGTGCGATCGGCATATGGTCCAGGCTCGGAAACTGACAGCATGGTGATGCAGCCAACTGATCAGCTCAACCCCAACATTAGATACCTCAATCTCTAGAGGAATACCAAGACCAAGGTGTGATCCAACTGGTGAGTTGCAGAGCTGAACACCTGTGGGAAGCCCAACAAGTCCACTTGTCAGAGGAATTGCTGTCCAAACATCAGGGATTCGTCATCGGCCCAGATATTGAAGTCCCCCAACAACAGCTACCTGAGGCACTCCAAAGAGAGGCCAGTGACAGACTCCCCACATTCCTGCAGTAATCCACTCTTACAGTGCAGCAGACAGTATATGAGAAGGACCCATCCCCAACACCTGCCTCACCTTTAATAGCCACACAGTCAAATGACCAGATCTGACCTACGTGGTATGCTGCCAGTCTCAGGTCACATCTAAAATAGATGACCAGTCCCCAACCCCCACACTTTAGCCTTGGGCCTTGCACTATCCTATAACCCTGTGTGTGTGTATGTGTGTGTGTGTGTGTGTGTGTGTGTGTGCGTTTGTGTATGTAAGTATTTGTGTAAGTGTGTTTATGGATGTACTGTCATTCAAACCTTGGTACCACCCAGTACCAAAGGTACTTCAATTATCGTAATATTGACTATAGTTATGATAGCCAGGCTGTGCATCTGGTTTTAGTTTAATCTGACTATAGTCATGTTGGGAGGACTTAGAATGTAGTTTTGTTTCATTGTTAATTTTTGCACTTAATGTATTAATGCTTGCAACTTAACCCACATACAGTGAAGCCCACCAGGATGAAGTGCAGCGTCACAGTATCCTGCATGACAAAAGGGACTATTTCCCATTAAAATTGCATTGTTTACTGCAGTAACTCTGCTGCAGCATGCTGCAGAATTGGGTTTAAACCTGTCAAGTTTCACTGTATAACATACCTCATTCAGAAGAAATGTTCCTACCTTTGAAGAGTGTAGAATGAAAACTATTCCAACTTTCCTATTTGGTACACCTTTCAGATCAAGTGGGATCCCACCAACTCTTTAAAAAAGAGTTTTGGCGATACCTATCGAGCGCTGACCCTTGTATCTATTTTGACCCTACTTGATAGAGTGGTTGACTAGCCTGCACCCTTCCTCTACTATGCCTTCTGATCTCTATTAGACCTCTTGACTCACTTTTCTACTGTAACACTTGTTTGTCTGTCTGTCTATGTATGTATGTATATATGTATGTATGTATGTATGTATGTATGTATGTATCTATCTATCTATCTATCTATCTATCTATCTATCTATCTATCTGTCTATCTATCCCATTTTTCAACTGGCCCCCTGCCTTCTGATCTCCCCCCCCTCCTCTTGCAGTTATCCCCCACTGTATACCTTAAGTGGTTTCTGCTTCAAACCTAGCTTCCTTCCCCCACTTGCCTTACTATCTTCTTCAGTTGCCTATCTCCTGCTGTCCCCTTTTAAGAAAATTCTCCAGTGTTAAATGTTGTATCTCCAAGCACTGTGTTACATTTCATATTATCTAGGGCTCTGGTAGTTGCCCTATCAGCTTGTATATTATTGTGTTTTTTTGAACAAATATATTACTATTAACTGTTGATGCAAAGTGTTATGTTGCTTGTTATTACTGTATTTTCTTCTGTCCTAATGTATTACTGTAAACTGCAGGCTATGATGTGTAGTGTAATGTTGCTCTATATCTGTCAAATGTTTGTATATGTCCATTAAGTTTTGTACTCTCCCGGATCTTTCCTGAAAATAGTCATTTTTTGGCTAGTGCACTTTCCCAGTAAACAAAAACTAAATAAAATAAAAATAAAGTCAAGCTGTATCTAGAGGACTTTTACAAAAAATGGTGATAGACTGTTTTGCATGTTCCACTGCACCTAATTCACTCTCTATATAAACCTATCATTAACCTGCACATGAAAACACAGAAACAGAAAAAAGCAAAAAAAAAAGTGGCAATAAAGAAATGACAGAAAGGCATCAACCCAAAGTGACAGTTTACACTGAGTTCTGCCTTTACTCATGCCATCACAGCCTCACTGGGAACAAAGAATTTGTGATGGACTTCATCAGATGCGTGACTCAAACAGGCATTTCACTAGAAAAAGTCTTTGCATTTTTTGCAAGTACACCAGGCACAGTGGCTGCCTTCCTGGACCTTCACATTAAAGAAATTCTGTAACTACCTCCTGGATCTCTTGCTCTAACAAGAAGAGTTTGTACAGATGCATGTAGAGGACGCAGCCGTATGTCTGATCTTGGATGCAACCACAGATAATTGTGGACAGTGTTTTTGGTGTATTGGTGCAGCCCCTCAACACATTCATGGAGCAGCATGTTTGAATTGGAATTAAGTTTTTTAACCATATAAATCACATTACAGTAGAACAGCCCTCAATGTTGATCCTAAATGACAGTAATGTGAACTTAGACAAAGTCTTTGCTTTTGGCACAAATACACAAGTGTTAGCTGAATGCACAAAGTTTTTAGGATTATGTTTGTCTAGGATCATCCCCAATGCTGTGCATATAGTTTGCTTTGCCCACTTGGTAACCCACACCTGGAAATATTGTCAAATATGCTGGATGACTTGAATTAAGTTATTGGTTTAAACAACAAGAGATTCTGTCAAAGCCTCATGCATCACCAACAATATATTGCATTTATAGAAGCATATGATAGATGTTTAGCTGAGATGCCAATATATGTTATCCTAACATGTTGGTGTTCTAGTTGTGTGCAGCTGCTTATAAAAAACTAAAGTCTCTACTGACAAGAAGACTCCATGAGCTGAAGCCTTGGGCCTCATTGGTTGTAGAACATATTACTGCTAACACCTTAGTGCAGTACAAGGTGGATGCTGTAATGTCAGGATATGCCATTCTTCATATGAGACATTAAACTGAGGTCATTTCAGCAAAAACATAATGCCGATCATTAAAAAGGGTGACAAAGGGAAAGTCTAAAACTATAGACCCATAGGCCTTACATCCATCCCTTGCAAGATTATGGAAAAATTATTGAAAGTAAGACTAGAGGGTGAAGCTATAACCCTTGGAATTGTTGATAAGTTGCAGCATGGTTTCAGGCAGGGTGCTTCTTGTACTACTAACTTAGTCACCATTTATGAACAAGTAAGTCAGAGCCTAGATAAAGGGCATCCTTCAGATGTCATTCTCTTTGACTTTGCCAAGGCCTTTGATAGGGTCCTCCATAGCATTTTGATAACTAAACTATCAACACACAGCTTTAATCCAATTTTGGTGCAGTGGATAAAGGGCTGGTTACAAGACTGAAAGCAGAGGGTAAGAGTAAATGGACATTTTTCAAACAAACAAAGTACCCAGCGGAGTTCCCCAGGGCTCCATGCCAGGTTCAACTTTATTTGGATTACTCATTAGTGATTTAAAAACAAACATTTCAAATAATTTAGTGAAGTTTGCTGATGATTAAAAATTTTGTGGAGAGTTAGACACTTTCAATAAACACTTGACAATTGTTAATGACTTAAACAAGATAGGAGAATGGGCTGAAAAAATGGTATGCAATTTAATGTGAAAAAGTGTGTAGTGATGCACTATCTCACAAATAATCCAAATTATAGTTATATATTATGTAGCATCATTTTAAAGAGGATCACATCTGAGGTTGACCTAGGGATAAAGATTAACAACAAACTTGTATCATCTGACCACTGTAAGGTAGTAACAAGCAAGGCTTTAATTAGGAAGATAAATTGAACCTTCATTTGTAAATCAGAACAATGCATTATTCCACTCTATAAGAGTTACATTAGACCTATAATTGATTATGGACCCCAGGTTTGGGCACCCCATCTTTCCAAGGATATTAAGATGATAGAAGGAATCCAAATGTTTGTCACAAAACTGATCCCTCGATTAAAAGGGTAGAGATACCATGATAGGCTAAAAAAAAGACCTATTCTCTCTACAACAGAGGCAGCAACTTGGTGACTTGCTACTACTTTATAAGTTATTTGACAGCCTTGAATTAAGGAGCCAATTTAACTTGGTGTCAAGTAATGCTAGAAACAATCTCAGATCTCACAATAAAAAACTGTTGGTTCCTAAAGCTTTTACTGGTAAAAGGGGTAATTACTTTACTGTAAGAACAGCCAAAGTATGGAACAGACTGCCCCTAGAGGCAGTCAATGTAAACAGGTCCATCAACTTTAAAAATAGATTTGACAGGTTATTCTACTCAAAGTATTTAATGGTATAAGACTGACCCACTTGTGTGGGGGACAATCTAGATGGGCTAATCACTCCCTTTTGTCCATTTACACCTAGTAATGCATATCTAGTGCTGTCCTGGTGGGTTTACAGGTGGAAGTAGAAGAATTCAAGACACTTTTCTCAAAAGTAGTGCAATTTACATTTATATTGAAAACCACAAGACAAGAAAATACTTTACATTACACCTTACTGCAGCTTATTTGTTTTACAGTATCTAGTTTATGCTACATCTTCTCTAACCTGAAGCAGTAGGATTACTTGTCTACCCTGAATCTGGATACTTTATTAGCCAGATAGGGATATTGTTGCTGTTTTACAGATAAGTTATTAACTAGTACAAACTGGTGCAGAGGAACCTCGTAACTACTTGATTGCTGACTGTAATCATTATCTAGCTTGGACTTATGCCATCTGTTGTATTCTAGCCTACAGTAATGCAGCCTGCTATCTCATCCAGTTATAAGGTACCCTATGGCTAGTGTACAACCTGGTGCAGTCATCTCAATGATAGCTTAATGCTCCACTGATCCAATCCACTCAGGTCCTGGGTCCCTAGCTACTAAACTGTGCCCTAGTCCTGGTGCTAACCCTGCTGGTAAAAATATTACTAAAACCCTACCTGGGTGGATTATATGTGCCCAGCTGGTACCCTACAGCAGGCCATTGTAGCACCAGTGTGGAACACAGAAACTAAAACATTATCTTTCTCTACTGAAGAGCATCATCCTTTACTCTGCTGTAACATGAACCTGCTACGTCATCTCTTTGCCACGCTTGAGCTCCAGAACACACAGTGCAGTACCACTGCAACAATGCTATTTTAAGTGTTGATACTCCTAAGCCAATTACCCATTGAGAGGCCCTGCTGGTGTGCCAAACTGGTTGAAGTGGTTGTTACAGGTTCCCCAGATAACTGGATGTCCTCTGGGGACCAGGGGCTCCTATTTAACATATCAGCTCCCAAGGCCACCAATTAAAATCTGACCACAGTGGACTGCAACTATAGGGGAGTGCTACTGCTATTCTCACAACATATATCCCTCCAGTGTCACCCGTAAGCCTCACTCCCGCAGGAAGAACTCCTTGAAACTCAAACATGGCCTGAGGGACCTCAGAAGAATTATGCAAATCTTGCTACTGTTCTCAGGCAATTTCAACCCAAACCATGGCCCCATGGGCAACCTTGGTCCAGCACCCAGTCAGCACTAGAAACTAAACATTGTCTCCCTACACACTGGAAGCCTTTCCTCTAAATTTACTCAGTTTGAAGCCTGAGTTGCACAAGTGCAACAGGATGTTAGGTCCCTGATTGAAACCTGTCTCGCCCCCAAGATCTCTGATGCTGTCATCACCTTGAAAGACTTTAACCACTTTAGAGAGAACCAGATGGTCAAGCGTGTAGTGGACTGCCTTACCTTCTTAAGGACAGACATGCTGAGTTTCAGACTAGAAATTAGTGGCTTGACTAGTTATTGCAAATGCCTGGTGGTTAGACTCCTATTAGGGAGGGGACACAAATCTCTCACCCTTATGACAACTTATATACCATCTGGTAAACACCAAGCTAGCCTTAAGTCCTTCTCCAGCTACAGTACTTCAAGCAAATTATGGGTCGCCAGGAAATAGCTATTACAGATAACTTCAACATCAGTTAGACCTCCAAAACCAACATGGCACATATAGATATGGTTTACAGCCTTTTCCTCTAATAATTGGTTACTGAAAACACCAGAGCCAACAATAAAACTGACAGCAGTACCTTAATAAACTGGATTCTGGCTACACATCCTGACAGGGTGAAGGATGTCAGAGATCTAGCCATCACAATCAGCGACCACTCCCCAGTACAATGCTCATGGCCAGCTAAACAGATCAAACTGGTTCCATGTCATTTTAGTGAGGCAATGACAGCAGAATCAATTTAGGTGAATCAAATACAGCGACCATCAATACGGCAAATCCACATTTCAGCAATGCACTTTGAGCTATTATATGGTATTACACCTGCAGCAGAAAGTAATCTCTGTTCTTCTTTGTGAGCTGACAAAAACATACTGCTTTATAGAGGGGGCTGTGCTCCCCGCACCCCTCATAGTAAAGATTCTAACTCCACGCTGCAATTGGATAATGGAGTATTGCACCAGTGCAGTCGCTCATGTTGTCCATGCACTGTTAACGCATATCACTGTTAATGCTGTTGCCCTTATGGAATCACCCAATTGACTTCGCTATTTTAACCTCACACTTTTCACGTGATACCATCAAACCTCCCTCCACATTTACCACCAACTGCACCCTCTGCAAAGATAAGGTGGTGGAATTTAAAATTGTCATTGCTAACAAAGATTGGAGCTAGATGGACGCCTTCCCTGGTATAGGCTCTGCCCTTGACTTCCTAATAAAGAGATTCTCCACAGCCTGTGACAAGTTTAACCCTTTTAAAAAAGTGTACGGTACAGGGTAGCTCGTCTGGGTGGCATGAGGGGATGGGACAACAGGTGGTCCTTAGCAAGATATATTAGGACACATGTGCATCTACAAAAATACAGAGAAACATGTAATAAATGCACCAGTAAGATCAGACAGGCAGATCTGAATACTATAAGGCCCAGCAAACCCAGAACTAAAATAATGGGAAAAAGTTTTGGGAGAAAATTGCTGAGCTTCTGGGCAAGGATGAAACACAGCCCTCTAAAAGGCTTAAAATTGATGGGACAGAGATCCAGGACCCAATGAGATAGAAAATAAATTTAACGCAGTGTTTACAGACCAAAGTGCAGTCATCCCTGGCAGGCCCTCACAGGCGACTCATGATGGCAATGTTACTGAAGCCCCTGCAGGCATGACTCAAAAACAAGGCACCCTAATTTCTGTTTTAAGCCAGTCTCCACTAAAGACACCCGAAAGTATATCAAAAGAGTACTGGGTAAAACCAGGGTTGGTGGTGACTCAGTTGATATAAAGCTGTTAGCCTTGACCCTTGCAGAACTCATCCACTTTAGCTCCAAGATTTTCAACTTTTCTGTACAGTACTCACAGTTCCCTGGAGTACGAAAAACAGTGCTGGTCATGTCAGTTATCAGAAACAGTGACTGCTCTAATCTGGCTAAATATAGGCCAATTTCCATCCTGTCACCTCTGTGCAAGGCCCTGGAGAGAATTATTTCAGACCAACTGGTCACTTACTTGGAAAAATACAACATTCGCTGCCCACAACAGCATGAGTTCAGAAAACTGCATGGTACCAGCACTGCCCTAGTTCAATACACTAGCTACTGCGTGAGGCCTCTAACAGCAGAGACATGGTTGGAGTCATGTACATTGGTTTGACTAAGTTTTGACCTATTTAACCACACGGTGCTGCTCGGCAAGTTCCTCTCCCTAGGTCTTTCTCTGGACACAGTAGCTTGGTTTAGCAGTTACCTCTTCAATCAATCCCAGCATGTAAAAATTGATGACTTCCTCTCAATTTTAAGGAATGTCTCTATAGTGGGCCCCAGGGTTCAATACTTGGCCCCTTTCTATTTGGCCTGTTTGGTAATTATCTACCTGAGGCCTGCTGGTCTGCAAGGGTACTACTATATGCAGGTGATGTAATTATCTTCTCCAGAAATACTAACCACTGTAAAATTTCTGCTGACCTCTAAGCCAATTTCGAGTCACAAGTAAAATGATTGACCAACAACAAGTTAGATCTGAACTCTGAAACAAATCAAAAACAATGTTCTTCTCAGGCCTACAATTGAAAATAGGTCCCCCCACTGGTCATCCTTGATTGGAAAGGTCAATGTCTTGAACAAGTAGAAACCTTTGAGTGTCATGGTGTCATATTGGATGATATCCTATCCTTTGTCCTACATGTGGACAACATTGTTACCATGACAAATGAAAGACTGGACAGACTGTATAAGAAATGCCTCAACCTTACCACTGAAGCCAGATGTCTTGTTGTTTCTATTACCATCCTCTTCCTCCATGACTATGCCCTCCCTATAAATAGAAACATAGAATTTGACAGCAGAAAAGAACCGCTTGGCCCACCTAGTCTGCCCGATTTTCCCTATGTACTGTAGCACCACAGACTCTACTTGATCTCTGACTCTGCCCCCCTCCCCTGTGCCTTACCGCCAAGATTCCTTTATGCCTATTACATGCCTTCTTGAACCCCCACTATAGTTTGTGTCCCCACCACCTACACTGGGAGGGCAACCACCATTCTTTCCATGAAGAAGTACTCCCTCACATCCCCCTGAGTCTACCCCCCTCAAGCTTCATAGCATGACCCCTTGTTCTTGTGCAGATTTTTTTCTGAAAAATGCTTCCCTCTTGTACCTTATTTATACCCGTGAGGTATTTGAAAGTCTTTATCATATTCCCCTTCTCCCTCCTTTCTTCCAGGGTATACATACTGAGATCTTTTAGTCTCTTCTCATAGTGCTGTTTATGCAGACCCTGCAGAATTTTAGCTGCCCTCCTCTGGACTGCCTCTAATCTATCTATGTCATTCCTGAGACGAGTTCTCCAGAACTGGACACAGTACTCCAAGTGAGGTCTCACCAGTGTTCTATACAGAGGTAACACCACCTCCCTCTTTCACCTAGTGATGTCTGTTCCTATGCACCCCAGCATCCCACTAGCCCTCCAAAATGCTTTGTCACACTGCCTGTGTGCCTTAAGGTCATCAGAAATGATAACCCCCCAGGTCTCTTTCCTGTTTGGTGGTCATCAATACTATTTACCCACTGTGTACTCCACCCCTAGGTTTATGTGCCCTAAGTGCAATATTTTGCACTTTTTTGCATTGAAACTCAGCTGCCATACCCTTGACCACTCCTCTAACTTTCTCAGATCACAGCTAATTTTTGACACCCTTTCTGGAGTGTCTACTCTACTGCAGATTTTAGTGTCATCTGCAAAAAGGCAGACCTTTCCATTCAGCCTCTCTGCATTGTCACTAATAAAGAAATTAAAGAGGACTGGTCCTAGTAGTAATTCCTGTGGCACCCCGCTGGTCACCCTCCTTTCTTCAGCGTGAACTCTGTTTACCATCACCCTCTGTTTTCTATCCCCAAACCAACTTCTTACTCAGTTTACCACCTTTGGTACCACTCCTAGCTTGCTTACGAGTCTCTTGTGTGGAACAGTGTTGAAGACCTTACTGAAATCTAGGCAAGCCACATCCACTGCTCCATCCTGATCCAATTCCCTAGTCACCCTTGTCAAAGAAATGTATCAGACTTGTTTGACATGCCTTCCCCTTGTAAATACCTTGGATCTTGAAAGTCACTGGATTCAAGATATTCCAAAATCCTTTCCCTCAGTAGTGATTCCATTAATCTCCCCACCACTGAAGTCAGTCTGACTGGCCTGTAGCTGCTAGCCTTTTCCCTGCTACCACATTCTGCAGGCCTCTTCTCTTGTAAATTTTAAGATGAAGTTAAAAACAATATTTACTTTAGATTTCTCTATGTCATTGTAATGTGTAGAATATTTGTTATGTTACTGTATGTATTTTTTTGTTGATTTTGTCTGAAATTTGATGTATTTTTGTCTGGGTTGGGCCTGAAAAAGGACCATTGGTCCAGTGTCCTTACCAGGTTAACAAAGAATACATGAAATGAAATGTTTCCATTTTTCTTCTGTATAGTATACTGATGGCTAACTTGTCAGTTCCAATATTTAAGGCATGCAGAAATAACTGATAAAGTGTCCTTATGTTTCTCAGCCAGAAATTGGGTGTCGAATCTTAGATTAAAGCTTCATTTGTAAGTGATGCAAACATGTGCTTGAGAGAGTAGGGGATTTTCCCTGTTGACAGGTTTAGTATTCCCCTTCCCATAAAACCCCCATCACGCAGTTGTCAAAGGCTGTGTACGGTTACTGATTTTTTAAATGGCTGCCATTATATGTTGATAGTCACTTCAATACCAGTTTCTTATAACTTGTAAAGTGATTTGAGATATGTGTATGAAAATTGCCATATAAATGCTGATCAATTATTCAACCACACTGGTGACCATCTTGTCTGACATTCCCGATATTAAACCT
This sequence comes from Neoceratodus forsteri, assembly GCA_016271365.2. Taxonomy (NCBI): domain Eukaryota; kingdom Metazoa; phylum Chordata; order Ceratodontiformes; family Ceratodontidae; genus Neoceratodus; species Neoceratodus forsteri. The sequence goes on along the minus strand of CM057455.1, from coordinate 1,544,917,140 downwards.
GTTTGTGTACTGATGAGCCGGTCCTTTCTCTGAACCTCCACAACTGATCTCAAGTTCCCAGATTTTTTATTGTGAGCATATGCCTTGCCAGACCCCTTCACCTGTGTCCTTTCCATAATAAATTTTCTGCAGTCTCTGCACCATACTCACTTAACATGTAGTGACACACATTTTCCTCAATGTGTCGGTGCCTTCCATGGTATACCAATTGAAAGGATGGGGTTTACTATAATTGTGGTATTTTGAAAAAGCATTTGATTCTGTACCTCATGGCATTTTGATCAATGACTTAGTAAATCTAGGTCTTAATGCTAATATAGTTGGATGGATTAATTCTTGGCTTCCTGACAGGAAACAACAAGTTAGCATTAAAGGATATCTCTCTGAATGGGGCGATGCGAGCAGTGGAGTCCCACAGGACTCTGTGTTAGGCCCCTTGTTTAACTTACTAATAGCAAACATGCAAACTACAAATGGTGTCTGGATACACAAATATGTAGATGATAGTAAGTTTGGTAGTATAGTTAATAATTCTATTGTTGTGAGCTCTTTACAAACTAACCTTGATAACTTAGTTAAGTGGTCCATTAAAAATAAAATGACCTTTAACCCTGCCAAGTGCAAGGTTATGCATTTGGGAAAAAATAACTTATTAGCATCTTATGAAATCAAGAATTGTAACTTACAATCTATTTCAGGTGAAAGGGATTTGGGAATTACAATCACGCATGACCTAAAGTTTACCTCACATAATAATAATATTATTAAAAAATGCCATGATACACTCTCTTGTATTTTAGACATATTAAAACTAGAGAACCTGAAGTACTGATTCCATTATACACTAGTTTAGTAAGGTCACAAATTGACTATTGTGCTACTTTTTGTACTCCAATATCTATGAGTGGTATAGTATCCTTAGAAAAGGTACAAAGGTGACTTCCTAAAAAGATTAAAGGTTTAACAGATCTAGATTACAGTTCAAGACTGAGATCGCTAGGTTTATTTTCTCTTGAATATAAGGCATACAGGGGTGATCTGTGTCTAGCATATAGATCTACAAAGGATCCAGCCTTATGTGAGGCTCTTTGTCTTCATAAAACCACAATAGGTTACAATACTAGATCACACAATTTAAAGTTTAAAACTGAAATAAACAACTCCAATATGGAACTCCTTACCTACTGAGGTTGTTGCCAATAATAATTTAGCACAATTTAAATATGAGTTGGATAATCATATGGGCGATAAGAAATTTAAATTTTGCCGATAGGCAACAAGTTTATAATGGGATCCCCCACTTAACTTGTATCATAACTATGAACCTATGAATGTTTAGTAGCTGTTCAGAGAAGTGTGGGTAGATGTCACTTCAACAGTAGTTACCCTATTATTTCTATCACAGCTCTCGTGTTTAATTGCTTCAGGGTATGTTAGCATGCATGTGTTCTCATGACACAATCAGAAATCACCTGCACAATTAATTGTGACTGTTTTGTTCAGGCATCTTTTGTTACACAGGTAACTATTGCTGTGACTATCATACTCATCTCCTATTGGAGGATGGGGGATGTTCTATGTGGTGGTCAATCATCTTCCTATCCTGGAAACTTTATCACTCTTAACACTTATGTTTGTGATTGTATGTTGTGTAGTTGTGAGTATGGATTTGCATGGCAATTTAATAATCTACATTATCTGTATTATAATAAGTGTGCGTGTGTGTGTGTGTGTGTGTGTGTGTGTGTTAAGGCTTGTGTGTTTATGTTTGTGTGAATGATTATTGGCAAAAAGTTGCTTGATGAACTATTGTATTAAAAATCTACCACTCAATTCTGAAAACATTTAAAAGTGGAACTTCTTACTTTTATCTTTTTGAAAAAAAGATCTTGTATAACAGCATGAAGGCACCCCTCAAGATAGGTTAGCAGTCATCTTATCACCCACTAGCATCAGAATGTCACTCAATTTTATATTGTGGCACTAAGTCCATAGTTTGTGATTAACATACTGCTGAACTAACCCCTGGTCATGCCTTATTGCTTAATACCTATCTTATCCTCAAGTTGCTTGCTGAGTTTTGAATAGTAGAAAACAACATCCAGACACTCTTTGTCAAATACTGGACCGATTACCAAAGAGTTCTCATTGTTTGGTTTAATCATTATAGTGCTTTCCAAATATCCAGCATTTTGAGCTTTGGGTACTTTGTGAAATTTGGAGTCTTGGTACCATACATACATTAAGGGCCAGATATTCAGACTTGCACCTAAGGAATGTGCAAGCATGATGCAGTGCAATGCAGATGTGCAACGGGGGAACAGATATGATATTCAGAGGATGTGCCACAGAAATGCACTGGTGCAACCTGGCTGAATATGGCAAAGATGCATTGTGGCACAACCACAGATGCGTTGGCGCAACCATGAATGCACTGGATCAGGGAAAAACACACAACCCACTGGGAATGAGCAAGGTCACTAGGCCACAGGGACACCCAGGCACTGGAGGCACAGGGGTACAGTGACACAGTACCCCACCAACATGGCACAGCACAGTACACAGATGCAGATTCCCAGAGGAAACACAGGGCACCATGGGACAGTGTACACAGGCCCCCTGCCCATCAACCATGGCACAAGCACCAGGCCAACAGAACAGCACCTGAGTCACACCAATGGCACACACAGGCAATAAAAATTGCCATATAAAGGCTACATGTGGCAGTGCTGCAGAGTGCTGCAGCCAGCATGCCAGGGGACCACAGAAACACAGAGGTCCATAGCCCATGGGTGAGGGAGGCACATGCCACCCAGAGGCACACAAACAACAACCTGGAATGGGATGATGCACAGCACTGTGGGCCACAACGGAGCCAGGTATCATGGCAGACAAATAGAAGGGGCAGTCAACAATGTCACAAGGGGCATGTGCATACCCATGCCACTGCACAACACACAGCACAGGGTCACAAACAGAACAGCAACACTGGGCACAGGTGTGGGGCACACATGTGCAATGGCCCAAGGGGATAGTGGTCAGACACCAGGAATATGGCCAAGCACACCACAACAGACACATGCAGCATGGCTCCTCACACCAGCAGCAAAGGAAGCACAGACACAATGATGCAGTATAAAACAGGCTTTACTGGTAAAAATTTACAAAACACGGCCAACATGGCAACAGTAAGGGACACTAAACAAGGTACAGGGGAGGGCCACTGGATGTGGGTGATAGGGTCCAGGGGCTGTACAACTGGATGAGGAGATGGGCAGGGCAACAGTGGAGGGAAGTAACACTAGGGTCTATTTACAACTGAAGACACCTAATGCCAGGCATGGCTGGCCTCCGCCAGCCACTGCACAGCTCCCCAGATGGCTGCAGTGTCACAGAGTATCTGATAGAGTTGCCTGGATAGTCACTGCTGCTGCATCAGGATGCTCCCCAGGGACATACAATTCCCCGCTGCTGCCTCCCTGCTGGAATCCTGGGAACACCTAGGGGAAGAGACAGAATAGGTAATGAGTGACCTGCTGGAAGGAACCCCAGACCACCCGCAGTGTGCAGTGGATAGCAGAGGCACACCCCAGTGGACGGCCAACACAGGGGCCGTGCTTGGAGGGCTGCACCAGACAACCACACTTGTGCAGTGTGCACAGTGAACCACAGGCACAGCACATGATGCTGACCACAGTCACCTGTATGCACACACATGGTGGCAGGCATGAGCACCCCCTCCTGGGTGGCACAGTGTGCTCTGACATATGACACTCATAAGCAGTGCAACGCTGGCATGTCCACTGGACAGCATGTCCACCACATCAGTGTCCACACATGGCTGTAGTGACCATTCCCACTCTGTCCCCCCTGAAGTCCAGAAACACAGTACTGTATGGTCAACATGCCTACCTTGCCATTGACGGGGTCATGGGCCTGCAGCACCCCCACTACCTCCTCCTTGCGCCATGGCCATGGCCACCCTGGCCCTTCTGCGATCCTTGGGTCCTGTGGAAGACAATGGTAGAGATAGACATGAGTGAACAGGCAAGCAGAGACAGCCCCCCCCATGGTGCAAGGTGGGACAATGCCCAGCATGCATCCCAGGCACCTGCATGGATGCAAAATGTACAGAAGCACTGTGCAGACAGCCATGCAGGACACGCAGTGAGAGCTGGGACTGTGCAGCCCCCCAGCAGCAGCAAACACTGTGCAATTGGACACCTATGACATCCATGTCAAGTACAGGTGCACACATGCTCATACCTTCCCGGCTGGGGCACAGCCCCACACTGGGCATGTGCCACAGGTGTTGCATGTGGTCAGGGTCCCATCTCTGCAGGTCACAGAACTTGTCATGACACTGCTTGGCACTGCGCTGCACACCTGTCCTGCACTCAAGTGCTGTGGCCACAGTCCACCACACATCACGCTGTGGTTGTTGCAGGGGGACGTGCCCAAACAGCTGGCCCTCATATGGCAGGACTAGTGCAATCAGGTTGCACATTTCTATTTTGGACCAGTTAAGGGCCCAACGAGTGGCACCAGTGCCTGACATTGCTACCACAGATATGCAAGTGTGTAGTACACAGTAGCGGGTGTGAATGGCGGTCCAGCCTACACAGCCCTGGGCAACACATGCATGGGCATGCTTGAGTTGTGTGACAGGGACCATTGTGCAGTGCTGCGCATCATATGGATGCGTGATTGGGGAAGTGCCATAGGGTGCATTGTGCAGTGCCACACATGCGCACAATGCCATGACTTGCCGGGTCACAGGGGTCATGTATGTGATCCTGGGGGCATATGACATGACCCCGCATGCCTCACTCATGTACCTGGCATGTGCAGCAAGCACCATTTTGCATTAAGGGCACATGAGCCATAGGCATGTGAAACATGACAGACCCTCATGCATGAAACTGCCAGGCACCATCGTGCAATGCTCACAGTTGTGCAATAGGGCCCTGCTATGCTGAGTACACATGCACACTGCAGACACACACAATGCACATGTGCAAAACCTGCACCATACAATTGCTCCAGTGCAATATACTTGAGCATGGCACATTTTCGTGATATTCATCTGCCATATGCAAATCACCTACTGAGCCTATGCATGGCACACTTGTGGTCATTAGCATGTCATTTCCATTGTGCACATTCTCATTTGCATGCATTGCGCTATATAAGCACTGAAACACAGCACAGGCAAGGACCAGTATTGCAGCCAGATTGATAAGGTGAAGCATTGGCTGTATAGGCTAGGAGGAACACTGCAATACACTGATGACAGGTGCCATGCTAACACTGACCTGCTGTGTTGTAACTGTCCACAGGCAGCAGAATGTCTGATCATGAAGAAGAGGAGGATCATGGGCCTGCCCGCAAGCACAGGTCCAGCTTCACAAAAGAGAAGCAGCAGGCCCTGTTTGAGGCATACCTCAACAGGGCCAAGCTGTTGAGTGGTGCCACAGGAATGGCACAGGAGCGTGCCACCAGGTGGGATGCAATGGCTGTGTACATGAATGCCCATGGCATACACCAGCATACACCCAGGAGTGTTGTAAGAAGATGGGCACTGACTGGCATCACATTAAGGAGAAGGTGGATGCCATCAAGGCATCGTGCATCAGGACCAGTGGTGGTCCATCCACTGCCCTGTCCCTGATGGCCACAGAGGAGCTGGTGACCTCCAACATCAGTCATGCCACTGTGGAGGACATCCCAGGTGGTGGGTTCCAGACAGGTGGCAGCCCCTCACAGCATGGTGAGTCCAGCAATGCCATGCTTGGGTAGTGGGTATGGGCCAATGCATGCAGGCGTGCCTGCAGCTGTGCAACATGGCATGTGCATGTGCCACCTGTGGCCTTGCATAGTGCATTGGTGGATGGTTCCCACAGCAGCTGTCATCCCTGGCCATGGACACCACCTGCATAGGTCATGCTGCTATACTGACACTGTGTTCCTCTTCTTACAGTGTCATCACATCTCCATGGTGCAGCCCAGGAGGAAGTGGAAGAGGATGCCAACATGGGTCCAGAGGAGGTGATGCTGTCAACATCCACAGGCATCCGTGTTGGAGACAGGTCCAACATTGGCAGTGAGGGGCTGTTGGATGACTGGGTTGGAGTAGGATGGCACATTATCAGAGCTCCTGCTGGTCAACAGCTTGCCTGCGCTCTGTGCAGACACATGGCTGGGAGGCATGTCTGACTCGGATGTTGACCTGACACTGATCCTGGATTGTGCAGGGCAGGAGGTGCCGGCAACAGTCCTGGGCTTGGCACAGGCAAACACAGAGCCTGATGCCATGACTGCATCTGCACACCTGCCCACTGTCTCCATTGGCACAGTGTTGTGCACTGCCACCACTATGCCTGGCATGGTGGGGGGTGCTGTTGCAGCCACTCTGGCAAGGGAACGGTCCAACAGATATTTGTGCAGTGGCAGCAGGATGCAGTCACCATTAGGCAGTGTGCCACAGGGGCCAATGTTGGTATGCCAAATGGCACTGTACCCACAGTGCAGTTACCTGTGCATCATCCACCTGAGTGGGGCATTGGCCAGCATACTGCATCACCTGCAGACGGCCGACATCAGGGCCCAGATTCACCTATTGATAGATTCACCTGTTGATGACCAGCTGGCAGAGCACACCTGGTTACTGAGGGCATCCATGGAGAACCAGGCAATGCTTGCCACGTAGGTGCTTGCATTGTGGGCAGAGGTACGTCAGATGGCCGAGCGACAGTACAGTGGGCATGCGCATCTGATTGATGAGCTCTGCCAGCTGTGGTAGGCCACAACCGCAGCAATGGACCATATGACTGATACCATTGCAGCTGGTTTTACATTGATGGCAGCCACTGGGACTGGTCACATGCATAGAACCCCTCACAGTGTATCATCGACTCCATGATCCCATCGTCTGGTGACCCCTGCACAGTGTACACTGGGGCCCAATGTGGCCATCCCCAACACCCCTGGCACAGGCCTCTTCAGCTGGCTATACAGCCCTGCAAGAACACGGTCGACTTCTCAGGCCTCCACCCCTGTAAGTGTGCTGAACACTCCACCCTTGGCTGTTGCACAGCCTGTGGCTGCTCACCAGCCTGGGCGTGGTCACCCACATGGCAGTGGTGGCCGTGATACTGTACATGTGCCCTGATATGTGTGTGTTGCCCTATCCTGCTGTCCACTGCCATTGTGCAGTGCACACATGTGTGTTAGTGGTGGTGCCCCATGCATGTGCTGTTGTGCATGTGTGGTGTTGTGCCTGCCCCCCCCGAGGTGTTCATGTCCAGCTGCTGGGCCATGTGGCATGCGTATGATGAGAGCAGATCTGCGCTGGCTGTGACTGTGCACCGGTGTCCTATGCCTGATCGATGCCTTTACCCATAGCCCATGTGTGTGCCTGTGCCTGTGCTGTGTGATGTGTATGTGAGGTCATGCAGTCAGCATGCATGTTGTGTGTGCCTGTGTTCCTGCATGCAGCCCTGTATGCCTGTTCAGCCCTGTGTGGGGGATGTGTGTACATGCCAACTCTGCATGCATGGTATTCCACTTCCCTCCAGTCTCCATATGCTCTTCTGTGATAGTGGCCCGATGACATTGAGGTCCCGCCTCTCCAAGGGTGGCTGCACACACCCCTCTGGCCCTTCTTCACCTTCCTCCCCACTGCTGTCATCCTCATCCACCTGGACAGCTATCCCATGGTGAATGGCCATGTTGTGCAGCATGCAGCATGCAGCAGGCCAGGAACAGGCCACAGGCTTTTGATGAGCTATATTGTAGGGCCCCACCCGACCTGTCTAGGCAATGGAACTGCACCTTCAACATGCCAAAAACATGCTCTATGACATTGCACATTGCGGCATGTGCCTCATTTACCTCTCCTCCACGGAGGAGGTTGGTCACCAGTAGGGGGTGAGCAGCCATGGATGCAGTGGGTACTCACTGTTGCCTGTGTGGAGAAAAGGCATGGTTATCACTGAGCTGTGCTTCTCCCAGCTCATGGATCCTGCTGCCCACCACTCCCAATGCACATCCCCTGTGTGTTTGTCTCTGTCCTCCCACCCCAGCAATGCTGCACCCACCTCCATCCCCATGACCTGCTCACCTATCAAGTGCCCTGTGGGGATAAACCCACACTCAAATCTCTGGCACAAGATGCTACTGTACCAGATGTAGGCATCGTGTGCACTCCCAGGGTGTGTGGCACAGACATTGATTATGCACCTCATGGCATTACACCACCTGGCAGTTGATCAAGGGGTAGCCTTTTGAGGTTGATGTATGCGACCCCTCAGTGCCAGGTGGTGTGTGTATGGCCACATGGGTGAAGACTATGGCCCCGATCACACCTGGCATGCGTGCCACCCTGTGGAAGTCCTGCATGTTTGCTGTACACTCTGCCTGTGTGCTTGGGAGTTGTATGAACTCCGAAGCTTGTGGCAGCACAGCATTGAGGAATTGTGTGAGGAGGTGGGACGAGGCTGACTGGATGATACCCATGGTAGCACCCATTGGTTTCTGGAAGGTGCCTGTGGTGAGCGAGCCAGCACATCACTGCTGTCACCTTGGTCTCCACTGACATGGCATGATTCCGTCTGGTGGGTGCCTGCAGCTCATTACTGCACAGTTCACAGAGCAGCCTTAGAATTGCCCTATTCAGATGGTATTGGTCCATGATCTCCACATTCCTATAATCCTCAAATGTGAGACGGGCACAGTACCATCTATGTTGGGCATACTGCCGACTGGCCCTTCGTCGGCCATGTTGCTGTTCCTCCCACCTCCTCATACCCCTCATTACCTCAGTCATAAGGAATGGTGCTTCATCCATCTCTCTCTCTCCTATTGCTAGGGTTGTGTATCTGCTGTGTCTGTATTTGAGCCTGTTTCTATAGGCTGAAGTCTCCATGGTGCAACTGCTGTTTTGCTCCTGAGTTGCACCATGGTTTCTGTTTGAATATGCCATTGCACCGCATATTCATGGGAATGCCCCCTTCACTTGCACTGCATACATTACATTTGTGCCACGGCACAATGAAAATTGTACTGCGCAGCCACGCTGGTTGAATATCACTCTGTGGTGCATTTCTGTGGTTGAGCCAGGACAACTCAATTGCACGTTGTGCAAGTGCTCTGAATATCTGGCCCCAAATGTAAGGAAATTAAAGATCATAGAATGGATTTGTACTAATAACATATAATTATTTATTGAGACACTAATGGAAATACCAAAAAACAAACAAAAAAAAAACAATGAGTTAAAGGATGAATTAAATCTGCTAACAAGGCACAATAAGTTTTGTCTTGATGCAGAAAGGGGGAGGTCAAGAATATCTATTGGCTCAGAGTTATCTAGATGGAATACTCTTAAGGTAGAAGTAAACATGAAATGCCATGGTCAGGTTGCTTCTTATCTTATAGATCTGTGAGTTATATTAATATAATATTCAAGTATATGTTAGAAAAATATTCAACATATGTCTAATGTTTGCTATTTACATGCCAGATTTGCTTTCTGATAACACAGAGAGCTTGTACAAATCAAGTGGTGTCTCATTGTGCAGTATGAATTATTTCACTCTATTGTACAGTATGTGATTGCACCACATGCTTACTTAATATGAATTGCTATGATTACATAATAGATGTTGTGACTATTGGAGATACCATAAATCCTTTCCCTACTGGCCTAAGATGGAGGAAAATATATGGACTTCCATACATAACAAGCCTGTGTGGTATCACCCCTGTAGAGGGACATTTTCACAGCGAAGACCACCACAGCAACAAATCTTGCCAGGTCACTGTGGTGGTCCGCTGTTCACCGACTCTGTAACTCCTGGTGTTTCACCCCTCACCCTGAACCAACTCTGACTAGGAGTTGGTTATTTAGAGATGGGGGATGTATGGGACACAGACCCCGACATGGGGGGTGCAGGGGGCTTTGCCCCCCCCGCAGAAATATACTTTGTCCCAATGGCAAGAATGCAGACTGTCGGCATTGTCCCCATCTCTGTTCAGGATGTTGACATCTTGACAAGGAAACAGCCTGTGTCTACATCAAGATTTTTGGTTGGCATAGGAAGCTCAAGAGGAAGACACAGGCTTCTCTGTGTATGGATGCCCAGTAAACTTTTATTTTCATTTACTTATACATTGATTACCGGTAGGTGCATTAGTGACAACTGCCTTTTTCAGGCATGACCTGGTACAACAAGTACATTGTATAATCAGTAATGAGGTAATGTCACAGTTAACAGTGCAGTGTTTTGACATATGGGAAGTGGAACACAATAAATGGTACAAAAATGTTTCACAAAAATATTTTACATTTTTATAGCTGCAGGGAGGAGCTCTGCAGATGTCTTGCTATCACAGAAAAGCAGTTCACCTCACTGGATTCTGAACAAACAACACAAAATGTTGGAGTTGAAGCACACTCACTCTGCTAGTGGAAGCGCTCTGCTGTCTCTATTCAGTAGACCATTGTGTTTGCTTATTTTTCCCCTTCCCTCCTCACACTGTACTATTTTTTTCTGTCTCGTAGCTGTCCATCACTTCAGCAAGAACCTGCCATGCTCAAAATGGCTGCTGTGATCTCAGCATGCAAGTGTGAGTATCGTGGCCATGAAGCACATGTGTGAAAGAGCCCACCATACCCACGATGGCCACCATGCACTCTGTGTTCATGTGTGAGTATTGCAGCCACAATGTGCATGCATGACTATTGCACACAGCTGTTGCATGGCTTTATTCAAAACTTTCTCCTGTTCTGATACAATTTACAGATCCTCCATGCCATAAGATGTCATTTTCTGAATGCACAGCCTTCTTAATATCTATCTTTTCTGCTGGTACTGAAAAAGGGACAATGCATGTACTATAAGTGCCCCTACTCTGCATGTTGCCTAGCAACACAGACTGAACTTTAAACTTGACTTTCTGTACACTGCTGAAGGCAAAAAATGATCACTACCAAGTACAGGAATAAAAGGGTAGGTTGATACAGTCATAAGTGTGCAAGAAAATAAATTGGTACTGTGCAGTGCATGACTGGTTATAAATATTTTTATTTACTGCCTATTATTTTGGTCTTTGAACTCATATTTTGATTCCTTTTTTGATGTTGACAACACAGGCTAGCAAGCAGTCACCTGTGTTGCTCAGATGCACCTGCTCGCACTGTGGCTTTTATATGGGCTCTCCCTGCCCTTGTGTGGCACACTCCCACCACCTTCTCACACTTAGCCCCCTTTCATAGTCAGTTCACATTCATACTCTGTTCCCCTTCATACTCATTCATGACCCATACTCATTCTCCTCCATACTTAGTCCCACCTCTTCCACACAGCCCCCCACTCTTATGCTGAGACACCCTGCCACCCCTCCCATCACACATACTGTGCCACTCGAGGCTGGGAGCAACATCTGCGGTGTGGCTTCTTTTGTTGCTCCTCTTGGGGAACACCCACCCTGTTCCTGCCGCTGGCACACAGAACTAGGAAAAAATGTACTGTGCTCTGCCAGTCGGGCACTTTAAACTCAGCCACTATGCAACTTTAATTGGTGGCATCCGCCTCTAAGACCTGCATCAAAAGCTACCACAGAGCTATTTAAGTACAAGGTGTTGCACAGCTGCATTTCCTGGTGATTCTTACTGCTTTCTACTCCTGACTGGGAGCTATTTAACAGATGCGGGTGTGGCTTTGTGTATGACAGACTTCTGGCTGCTGCCTCTCATGGCAATTAAATCTGCCACAGTGGCGGCTAGCTTAGGTGGGGGGAGGAGCTCTCACACTGGCCTCCATCTCCCAATGAACTTCTTTTCCTTTTCAACTACCCCCATCTCCCGTTCACATGGAGCAGGCCACAGCCTGAGCTCAGTAAGGGCTGGGAGTAGAAAGCACCACCTAACACTTTCACTTTTATTGTGGTCACTTGCTGGACCTGCAACAGTAGCCCCAAGATAGATATTCTCCATAAAACATCAGGGTGGCCTCATGTTTAGAACTCTGAGCAGTAAAAAAGCAGATCACTGCATCTTGCTAACTGTGTGACTCTTGAACAAGTTACTGAATGACAGCAGTATGATGGGACATCATTGTTTAGAGAATACACAACTTCTGACTCCAAGGAGACAGTATCGAGGATGGTAGTTGCATATTTCATTTTACCAAGTTTATATATTAAAAAGGAGAATTCTCTCCAGCTAAATGTAGGGGAGCAGAAAGTTACATAGCCCATAAAAATCCCAGTTTACAAGTACAGTAATTGTGTTATAGTGTATGGGAAAATGTAATTGTGTATGAAATTTGATTACAAGAATGAGTTTGTTGTGCTGCAGTAGTGATGTCAAACTGCTGCTGTGCTGCACTAGGTACATCACATGTCTTCGCACATGTGTGATGAAGTGGATGCAGCGGTGAGAGATGGCTAGGAAGTGAGCAGTGCTGGAAAGAACCACACCACAGTAAGGCTATTTTAAGCACTGGGGGACAGTTTTGGATACTGGAGAAGAGTAATGGTTGCCCATACACTATAAAAGATTGTGTATGAGCAACCAGACGTATACAAGCCTGTTTTCAATCTGAACGTTTCCATGGTAATGAGACCTCTTGAGCTGTGCTTTTGAGGTCTTTTGCTACAACAGAAACATTGCTCATACACAATGCTCTGCACATATTTGTACAGTATATCAGGGAAGTAATTATTGAAAACAAAGCAGCTAGAATGCAAAGACTCAGTTCATTGTATATAGCAGGATATGGTACTTTCCCCCAACTTGTTGCCCATAGAGAGGGGGCATTGCTAATGACTTCTGCACTTTTTTTTTTTTGCTCCTCTTTATTTTTTGGTTCACAGTACTTTACATTTAAAAAGAAGGAACCATGTGTATTATATCTGACTCACAGAGGGGTTCTTAGAATTTGTCCTACCAAAATACATTAAATTATTGCTGCAAGGTCATATGTACTGATTTACTGTACCAGAACAACTGTATTTTCTCCAGATTAACCTATTTTTCTCTTTTCTTTTACTTTAAAGGGAAACATCCATCTAGGACTAAATTAATGAATATTGTTACCAATGGAAATCTGCTTTACATAAGCTATTGACTGAACCTGTAACACTTGTAGAGCCAGAATTATACCCATTCAGTTTCCCCTCCCTTCATAGCTGCCGGCATCCATTTTCTAAATCACAGGCACAGGAAATGACATCACATCAGGGGAAACACATATAGTCAATAAATATTTTAATGAGGAGAGGCACACTAAGCTGAAGCCTGAGTCCAGGTATAACCTGAGAGCATAAGAAAGTTAAGTGACTAGCTCCAGATCATACAGTAGTGCAAGTGGGGATTGTGGGATTCAAACCCAGGTCTGCTGGTATGTAGTTCAGAGCCTTAAACTACTGTACTATACTGCCTCCTTAAAGGGCAGAGGAAATTAAACAAAAAATGCTTTTGCCCAGTCCATGGGGATGTGTAAATGTCTCTAATCTTGAAAGGGTTGTTATAAGTTGTGTACTGCCAGTGCCAACAGTTTCCAAGCTCCTTTGGGGTTTACAGTGCTTTGTACAATGTTTTGTGACATTTCAGTTCAGTAAAATGTTTAGTGCCAGTGTGATTTGTAGAATATCCTACTGCTGTGGTAACACTGTAACTCATTTTTATGTTTGCTTGCACGCATGTGCAAGAAACATAGTGCCATCATCCAAGATACCAGATGCAGTGGCATAAGGTTGAAAGGGAGAGCTCCACTTCAGTGAGCAGAGCTCTCCCCTCCCACGCATGCAGGCACGCAAGCACTGCATTTTGCATGCCGGTGCCCGTGCGCGCTACCCCCGATGCACACACTACATGGCCGATGGGGTGCCCAATCCCCATCGGCTCCAGGCCCCACCCAAAAAAACAAGCTTCCCAGTACCACGCTGGGAACCCACCCCAGTGTGGCAAACAATGTAATGGCTGATGGGGGTACCAAATCCCCTGTCGGCTCCACGTCTCCAGGCCCCCCCAAAACATTTCCAGGTGCCATGCTGGGAGCCCACCCCAGCATAGCAGAAACTGTTATGGTCGACGGGGGGTGCCAATCCCCTGTTGGCTCCAGCCCCCCAAGCAGCCTTCCCGATGCCACGCTGGGAGCCCACCCCAGCGTGGCAAATGTCCCGCGTCATCCTCCTTTTAAAAAAAAAGTCCCTGAAATAAAAAAAAGGTCCTCATGGTCTCGTGGCCCCCTCCCCACCCGCGCCCACCCACTGTGCACCCTGCCTCCCAACCTCTACCTCACCCATACTTACCTCCAGAGTCCAGCGTGATGATCTTTGGTGGACCAGGAACACGTCTGCACTCTTCAAAGCCGACCGCGAACTGAGGAAATGACGGTAAGCTGTATAATGTAATAGATAGGATTTTTTCAACTTTAATGCATATCTCAGACATTTTTTGAATTTTTGCATCAAATTTTCAACATGAGGTTTTTGGGACCCCTCCTCATGAATTCTGTCACTGTCATGGTGTTAATCGGGCCTGAAGGGTGATTTCGCGGTCACAGCACGGAATCACCTTTCAGGACCAATTAATGGAACAACAGTGCCAGTGTTCAAGAGGTGGGCTCTCAAAAGCCTATGTTGAAAATTTGGTGAAAAATTCCAAATGACTGTTTTATTTAGATTATGCCAGCAGTTCTTAAGCGATACCGCCGTAAGTTTGCGAATTTTTAATATTCGCACTCTGGATTTTCAACATTACCATTTTAACACATCTCCTTATGAGCAGTACAGCTGTCATTTTTTACATCGTGCCCAAAATGTGTTTCCACGCATGTAGGGCACAATGGTGCAGTCGGTGTGCAAAATCAATGAATGGGACATGTTAAGAAAATCACAGTGACAGCGTTCATGAGCAGAGGTTTTAAAATGAGCATGTTAAAAATTTGGTGAAAAAATTCCTAAAAATGACTGTTTTATGAGCGTGTGTTGCACACTTCCTACGCACACTCGTAAGTTTGCACATTTTTAATATTTGCACTCCAGATTTTCTACATTGCCATTTTACCACACCTTCTTATCAGCAGTATAGCTGTCATTTCTCACGTCACCCAAAATGTGTTTCCATGCATGTAGCGCACAATGGCGCAGTCGGAGTGCGCAATCAATGTTTTGGACAGATTAAGAAAATCACAGTGACACTGGTCATGAGCTAGGTGTTAAAATGGCTATGTTTAAAATTTGGTAAAAAAAATCCAAAAAATGACTGTTTTAGTAGCGCACGTTGCGCAGTTCCTACGCACGCTGGCAAGTTCGCGAATTTGTAATATTTGCATGCCAGATTTTCAACATTGCATTTTACCACACTTCCTTATGAGCAGTACAGCCTCCATTTTTCACATCCAGCCCAAAATGTGTTTCCGCACATGTAGCGCACAATGGTGCAGTCGGTGAGTGAAAACAATGTTTGGGACAGATTACATACATACATAGATACATAGACAGTGTCGGCTGATAAGGGCCTATGGCCCACCCAGTCTGCCCATTTAAGTTTGTAAGTTCAGTTTATGTTTTCCAGGAAGTCTGTTGCCCCTTACCCCTGACTTCCAGAATTCCTTTATGTCTATCCCATGCATTCTTAAATCCCGTGATTGTTTCAGCCCCCACCACTTCCTCTGGCAGGGTGTTCCACTTGTCCACCACCCGTTCTGTGAAGAAATTCTTCCTCACATTTCCTCTGAATCGTCCTCCCTCCAACTTCATCCCATGCCCTCTAGTCCTGGAACATCTTTTTCGCTTAAAAATAGTGCATTCCTGCACCCTGTTCCTCCCTGTAAGATACTTGTATGTCTCTATCATATCCCCTCTCTCCCCTCCTCTCCTCCAGGGAGTACATGTTCAGTGCCTTCAACCTGTCCTCATAGGACTTGTGATGCAATCCATGCATCATCTTTGTTGCCCTCCTCTGAACCTTCTCTACCCTGTCTATGTCCTTACATAGGTAAGGTCTCCAGAACTGCACAGTGTACTCCAGGTGCGGCCTCACTAGTGTCTTGTATAGTGGAATTATGACCTCCCTTTTCCTGCTGGTGATGCCCCTGCCTATGCATCCCAGCATCCTATTTGCTTTACCTGCTGTCTTGTCACACTGTTTCCCTGCCTTGAGGTCATCAGAGATAACTCCAAGATCCCTTTCCTGCTTGGTGCATGCTATATCCTCACCCCCACTGATATATTGTGCCAGGGTTTTTGTGCCCCATATGCATTATCTTGCACTTCCTTGCATTGAATTTCAACTGCCAAACCCCTGACCATTCTTCAAGTTTCTGCAGGTCCCTTCTCATTCTGTCTACACCCTCTGGTGTGTCTACTCTGTTACAGAGCTTTGTGTCATCAGCGAACAGTGAAATTCTGCCTTCTAGGTCCTGCGCAATGTCACTGATGAAGATATTGAATAGTAACGGTCCCAGCACTGATCCCTTTGGTACCCCACTGGTCACTCTTGTCATGAGCAGAGGTCTTAAAATGGCTATTTTGAAAATTTTGTGACAAAACTCCATAAAATAACTGTGTTATGAATGAGCATTGCACAGTTTCCACGCACCCTCATAAGTTCATGAATTTGTAATGTTTTCAGTCCAGATTTTCACCAGTGGCATTTTTCCACACCTCCTTATGAACAGTACAGCTGTCATTTTTCACAACATGGCCGAAATGTGTTTTCACACTTTCAGTGCAGAAATGCATGGTTGCTGTGGGAAATCATTGTTCAGGACAGATAAAGAAAATCACACTGACACTGTTCATGATCGGAGGTGCCAAAATGCCTGTGTTAACAATCTGCTGTAAAAAATCCCCAAACTAGTTACATTATGGGTGTGCGTTGCACAGTTTCCATGCACGCTTGTGACTTCACCAGTTTTTTAATATTTTCACAGCAGATTTTCAACATTTACATTTTTTACACCTCCCCATGAACACTACCACTGTCATTTTTCACATCCTGTTCGGAATGTGTTTTTGCACCTGTGGTGCCAAATGCTGTAGTCTCTGTGCAAAAGCAACTTTTGGCTAACAAACTGATATTGCCACTGTTCATGAGGTGGGGGTCACCAAAAAACCATGTTGAAAATTTGGAGTGAAAATACCAATGAATGCCTGAGACGTTAGGGTTTCCGACCATAACGTCCCACCTGGTACAGAATGACAGGCATCAGGGCTGTGACTTGGGATTGTTGCCTGCAATGCTCATACCATTCCACCCTCACCCACACCCTGCAGCCAGTGAGAGGCATCAAGGTGTGTCTTGGACTCTTTGGCCCCAAAGTTCACCCCATTCTCCTCTACTGCACCCATCTCACCGTATTTCCTGATGGAATGGGATGCTCATAAGGGCCAAAGACCTCAAGGCACACCGTGACACTTGTCGGTGTCTGCAGGGTAGGGTGTGGTGAAATGGCATGGCCATAATGCCAGACGACCCAAAGGCACACCCCAATGCCTGTCACTATCTGCAGGGTGGTGACGGGCTTGGCTTCAGTTCAATACTTCACTGCCATTCCTAGTATGCAGCTCTGTAACTCCTACACTACCAATGCCAGTGCCAGCAAGCAAACATTCGGCATTGACAAATGCTTGTTATTCCTGTATCTATTTAGTTCCAGTATTTGTCAACACTGAAGTAGTTGTGTTTAAATTTTTTTTTGATGGTATCATGGTCTGTCATTTGTAGGAGTGTGATCCAGTGGCTAGAGCACAAGCTTGGGGCCCTGAAGATGAGAGTTTCAAATCTCTGTAAAGTCAAATACTAACTGTGTGACATTTAGTAAGTCACAAAACCCACCAGTGCTCCTGTTCACCTAGCAGCAGAAATGAATAGCAAAAGGACCCCACTGGAAATGAGGTGGCACATCTCAGCTGGACTATCCTGGGTAAATAAGTTGTAACAAATGAATTGTTTTGTGTTGGTGTGTGATAGGATAGATGGCTGTCAATAGAGAACCCTTCTGAACACAGGTGCCAGACCCTACACATATGTGTGGGGGGTGGACACCCCCCACATTTGCCCATGAGCATTCAAAGTGCCCCAAATACATGCAATGTCAGAAGGGAAGCAATCATGGTCTCTTATTACTACAGTCATAGGTGCCAGAACAGGGGGGCCACTAGGGCCATGGCCCTACCACTTTCATAAGTGGCCCTATCACTTTTTGCTATCATGGTAATATATTTAATAGAGGAACATTTACCCATTACGTCCTTGGCCCTACTACTTTTCAAACCATTCCAGCACCACTGACTACAGTGCCCTCCCCCCGCACACACACATGCATACTCACTTTTCCCCATGTTCCAGCACTACTCCTTCTGAAGGTTGCAACATAAAAAAGAAATCTTTATTTGAACATCATCCAGAAATAGGTTTCCTTTCACCAAAGTAAAAGAAAAAAAACATAGCAGATTTATTTTTTCATTTCATGACTCCAACTGTTTCACTCTGTCTTTCAAGCAGAAAATCTTCAGTAGCCCCTTCTTTTTGAGATAAAACCTTTTCACTTCCCTGATGCTCCCAGGTGCAATCACTAAACTATTAAGTGGTTGGTTGTGACAGCTCATCAAGAGGTCTAACTGTTCTTTTCCTCTTGCCTTGAAAGAGGCAGTATAGTGCAGTGCTTAAAGGCTCTGCGCTACAAACCTAGTGACCTGTGTTTGAATCCCACTTGCATCATTATATGATCTTAAACAAGTCACTTAACTTTCTTGTGCTCTCAGGTTGCACCTGGACTCAAGCTTCATCTTAGTGTGCCTTTCCTGGTTAAAATATTTATCAGCTATATGTGTTTCCCATGATGTAATGTAATTTCCTGTGCCTGTGATTTAGAAAATGAATGCCTGCAGCTATAAAGAGAGGGGAAATTGAATGGGTTATAGTTCTGGCCCTACAAGTGTTACAGGTTTGGTCAATAGCTTATGTAAAGCAGATTTCTATTGGTAACAATACTGATTAATTTAATCCTAAATGGACATTTCCCTTTAACAGGTATGACAGAATGCTGATCCTTTCCTATCAGATAAGTATTACTCTATGTATAACCTGTTCTGTCCTTCTTATTTAGTCTCTAAGAACTATGAATCCTTTGTGACCCCTTTCCTATACTTTATTCTGCAGGGCTGACGGATGTCATCCCTTCACGACTACTACATCTGGCTCCCTAGTACTCAGGTAAGAGACCGTCTATATATTACCTACTGTGCATTTGGTGGGTTTATTGTAACTGTGTGGCTGCACCTCCTGTTACTGTGTGTGTGTGTGTGTGTGTGTGTGTGTGTGTGTGTTGCATAACAATGATATTTACTGCAGCATCTTTTTTTTCCATAACATTTTTTTTTCCCTTGGCAGTTGATGCAGGTGAGATTTCAGCCTCATTCCCTTCTCTCCTGTCTGGCACTCACCTCCCACAGACCCACTGAGCCTGAAGTGCTTCACAGATTGCTCTCCATTCTGGGGCTGGGAAGAGGAGGGCAGTCTTCCCCCCAACTGGGGACTCACAGTCAGAATTGGGCAGGTGGGAGATCACGTGATGCCTTCCTTGTAAACAGATGCCTGTATACCTCACTACCACCTCAAGGCTTCTTAATCTACTTAAAACCTAAGTTTCTGCACTCACTAGCCAGCCTACATCAAGCTTAACATCTGCTAACAGCATTAGGATATCTCCGGTGCTGACGTTATCCAGAGAAACTGAAAAATACTAGAAGAATGGAGGCCGAAATGAAACAGGCCCTTCCTGCACGTATATCACCTGCAACACCAGACAAGTAGTCTAAATGGCCCAAGACACAAAATGCTGCTTCTGGCAAGACCTGACAGCCTCTGATCACCGCAATACCACTCTCAGAGGACAAGTTTCTGGTAGAAGAGCTCCATTAAAAACTGCATTCCTGGATTTTGCATCAAACTTAAAATCTATCAAGACAGAATTAAAAGATACTAACCGGGCTATTGCCGATGTTTAAGCTTGTACTACTTCCCTGGAAAAATGGCAATCCCAGGTTGAGCCTGATATTTCTACAATATGACAAAAACTCAGTAAACTGGAGCTCAAATTGAAAGATCTGGAAGGCTGAAACAGGCGTAACAACCTGGTTATTTTTGGCCTTCCAGAAGATGCTGAGGGGCACTCTCCTGTTGTTTTTGCCCAAAAGTTGTTACAAAAGATTGCAAGCCCCCCACCTCATTCTGCCTCCTACATGGTTGAAAGGGCCCACAGATCCCTAAGACCTAGGCCACCTCCTGGATCGAAGCCTAGGCCATTCATTCTATGCCTCTTAAGCTATATTGACCGTCAGCATGTCCTGTCTACAGTTAAAGACTTACAAGGAATCAAGTGGGAAGATGCAAATCTTAGACTCTCTCAAGACCTCCCA
The DNA here is from genome assembly GCA_016271365.2 of Neoceratodus forsteri. Taxonomy (NCBI): domain Eukaryota; kingdom Metazoa; phylum Chordata; order Ceratodontiformes; family Ceratodontidae; genus Neoceratodus; species Neoceratodus forsteri. The sequence continues at coordinate 1,544,896,704 of CM057455.1, read as the reverse complement.
GTAGCCACTTACCAGAAATGAGACGAGTATCACCCCAGCATTACTAAACTGATTCCTGCTGGGATTAAATTTTGTATGCTGTATCCGGCTAGACTATCAGTACTACATCAAGGCCTCTGGAAGTCTTTCTATAATGCTGATCATACTGCTTGAGACCTAACAGTTCTGTTTCCTGATTTATTCATCCAGCGCTGATCCTACCTTATTGAATGGTTCTGTGTTTTCATTACAACTGAAGCTTTTTTGGATTATTCGGTTTGTGCTCCCTATGTGAGCTGAATCTGCCATCTTCGATACAACCTAAAGGTTTTTCTTAATTTTTTTTGTTGTTGGTCTTCTTCCTCTTGGCCTTACCCCTCGGGTTGGAGATAATTGAACTGCTGTTACTGTTTGTATTCCTGGATGTCCTCTAGACTCCTTTTCCCTGGGAGCTAATTTTGCATACTTTTGTCCGGCTCCTGATTCTCTGAACTTTTGCTTGGCTTCCTGGACATTACCCATTTCGAAATGATTAGCCAAAGATCCTAGCTGCTCCAACTGTAGCCATGTTCCTGATTTTATTTGTCTATCTACGTGAGTACATGTCTAGATGACTTGCTCGAAGGGGCACACAATCACAGACTTACCGCAAGACTGTGCGAATTGCTGCAGCCACGTACCATTACTGACAGAAAGTCTTCCTTCAGCTTAGATTAAGCACTCATTCAGCAGTAGAGTTTGCTTTCTCACTAACTGAGAACTACCTAATAATTTTAATTAGGAATGTTTCTTTTGGCTTTGTACTTTCTTCCTTATTAACTTCATTAACACATAAATCAGACGTACTGTTGCCTGAACCATATTCATATATAGACCAATCTCCCTAATCAACGTGGATCTCAAGATCCTTGCCAAAATCCTCTCCTCTAGACTAGGCCAGGTTTGGGAATCCCTCATTAGTATAGAACAGGTTGGGTTTGCTAAAGGGAGGCTTTCATCTGACCACCTCAGGAAAGTAGCATACCTTTCTTCTGTGTCCAGGGGCTCTTCTGCATCTGCAACTCTTGTTTCTGTGGATGCAGAAAAAGCTTTTGATAGGGTCTCATGGGATTTCTCTTTACATTACTATCTAGGTATCATATCCCATTGGAATTTATACAATGGGTTAAAATTTTGTACACATCTCCAACAGCCCAAATTCAATGTAATGGTGTTCTCTCCACCTCCTTTACTTTATCTCATGGTTCCCATCAAGGCTGTCCCCTTCTCCCTTCCTCTTTAATCTGTATCTAGAACCCCTTATCAGGAAACTTAAAAACTCTGTACTCATATCTGGTATACCAATAGGTAACATGGAGTACAAAATCCCCGCTTATGCAGATGATATACTCCTGCATATCTCTAATCCTACCCAATCTCTTTCTGCTGCCTTTCAAATCTTATCCCAGTTTGAGCCAATCTCAAACTATAAGTTAAACATGGGAAAAACCGAAGTCCTTCCCCTCAATAAATATACATTGAGGACCGATATTGATCATCTGGGACTACATTGGAATGCCGATAAATTCAAATATCTAGGGATTCACCTTCGCCCTTCCCGCCGTATTATGAAAAAGCTCAATTTAGATGTTCTTGTTAATACATTAACAGATGATTTTAAAAGCTGGTCAGAACTACCTCTCTCTGTATGGGGACGTATGAGTATAATAAAAATGAATGTATTACCCCGTGTTTTATATCCCCTACAAATATTCAACTAGGCTCTCGCGCTACCATGGTTTTCACAAATACATAGAATTCTCAACACTTTTATATGGCAGGGGAAAAAAGTTAGATGGAATTACCTTAAGCTTACGTGTCAAAAAACTAATGGTGGTCTTCAAGCCCCTAATTTTTACATATATTATTTAGCTATTCACTTGGCTAGAATTAGATACTGGTTACAACCTTCAGAGGTTATTCTAGACTCCACTTATTGTCCCTCCTGGGTTAGAATTGAACATGCTCTCTGTTTGGAAAAAGGCATCGATCCCAAGGCCCTTCCTTTCATTATCAAAAGAACCTTTCTAAATCCCTGCACTATACACCATTAAGCTCTCTGCTTCAAACACAACATCAACTAAACACCTTCCTTAAAATGGATGCATATAGAGATATTGCCCAACCCTTGTTTTCAAATCCTAATCTCTTAATTTTGTGTAAGATAATTAAACCCCACCTTTTTTGGCTAGATGTGGGTGTAGCAAGGGTGGGCCAGTTGGTTCAGGAACAAAAATTGCTCTCCTTTAAAGAAGCCTGTCACCTTTTTAACTGGTCTACTACTCATGTTTTCAAATACTTTCAGATATCCCAACTGTTGACACACCACTTTGGTTCAGGGGCTTGGGACAGCTCTTTTTTGTCTACTCTGCTCCCATATATCAGCACCATTCCCACATCTCATTTACTATCCTACTCATACAAATTCCTTTTATCAAATGTTGCTAATTTAGAAGGTCAGAGGTTCTATTGGTGGGATAATATCTTACCACTGACTCTCCCTTCCAGGATCTGGTCTAATATTTGGAAGCACTTATATAAGTATATTAAATAGGATAGATATAGACTCGTGCAATTTCATGTCAGTCATAATCTATATTATATACCACTTAAACTCCACCAAATGGGAGTATTACCTTCTAACCAATGCCCTAAATGTCAGCAAGCACCTGCCTGCTTATTTCATATGTCATGGTCTTGTGATAAAATTAGTTCTTTCTAGCACAGTATTCAAAATCATCTTGACCCATTACTTACACTGTCTGATAACTTCAACCCGGAAATTTGCATCTTGGGAGATTATGCACAGTTACAAGGGTGCCAACAGAGAGCTCACATGGCTTTAATTTCAGCTTGTGCTAAGAAAGTAATATTGAGGCATTGGTTGGCATTGACTACCCCCAATTATGTGGAATGGTTTAAGGAAATCATGTTTGCTTTACAAGCAGAGCTCATCACTGCAGGAGCTACTAACAGAATGGGTAAATACAAACAAAGATGGGAGCCACTGTATACTCTTATATCGATTCAGTAAATCTTTGTCACTTATACTTCCTTTTTCCAAGACAGTCACATCCCCTTGGTGAAATCCCCAAACCTGTCTTTCATTGCTCCATTCTTTTACAACTGTCCTTAATCAACAGCAAGTGGCAGACTGGGGTGGGTTGGGAGGATGGGATGGGTGGTGGTTGGGATACAGACAACTATAACCTGCTATAGGTTTTCCTATACTGTAATCCATCACTGAATGCTATATATTTATGTATTTGTATTCTACCAATCAAACTTTGTTCCAGCATTATCATGTTGTCTGTATTGGATGTTGCTATTTTTTCTAAACAATAGAGCTTATTAAATAAAAGAAAAGAATTGGGCAGGTGGTCAAAGTGAATGCATGGGACTGAGGTAGGTGGGCAGGACTTCATGAAGCCTGCACCAAAATATGTTCTGTTTTCTCCCTTGGATGCTTTGCCACAGTGATGTGTAAGCATGTGAGTGTGGAGGTGCACACATGCTATGGAACCATGGGCCCTATCTTCGATGCCACTCAAGCTTGTGGTGCTACCCCTAAGCCTCCAGTTAGGGGCAGCCAATGGCCGAGTCAGCATACATCCCCACACAGGGAGATGAGAGCTGTTGGATTGACTCTCAGTCCTCTTTCCCCAACCTCTGCCTGACAACTTGTATTCTGAACTTGTTACAAAACAACAAAAAACTGCAACAGGGTGGACTCCCAGGAAGGGGTGGAGAGAATGCAAAGTGATGTGGGGAAACTAGGAAGAGTGGTATATGGGTGTAGCTGGGTTTCAGTGCTGAAAAGTGCAAGGTCATGCACCTGCAGGTGGGAAACCTAGTGGTTATTTATAAGATGGGGTGAGGTATTACAGTCACAAACCAATAGAGGGACCTTGAGGTAATCATATCTGATGATATCAAGGTGGCAGGGCAGTGCAACAGGACTGTTGGCATAGCTAGTGAGATGCTGGGGTGCACAGGAAGGGGACTTTCAAGCAAGGGAGAAGGGAGGTGGTGTAGCCACTGTATCACTCACTAGGCCACATATCGCAAGGACATTGACAGGGTGGAAGCGATCCAGAGGAGGGCTACCAAAATGGTGCAGGGGTTGTAGAGAAACCTTAAAATGAGAGACCATGGGAATTTAGCATGTACTCCCTGGAGGAGAGGGGACATGATTGAGCCCTATAAGTACCTCAGTGGAGTAAACAAGGTGCAGGAGGGGAGTCTTTTTCAGAGGAGGAAGAGCAGAAGAACATGGGGGCATGCAATGAAGCTTAAGGTGGGAAGTTTAAGAGGGATCTGAGGAAATTAGTCTTCTCAGAAAGGCTGGTGGATGCATGGAACACCCTGTCAAAGGAGGAGGTGGAAGGCATAGAGAGTGGGGGTTTCAAACATCCATGTGATAGGCACATAGGCATAATAAGTAGAGGAAAGGGAGGAAGGAGGGAGGGACACAATGAGACTGAATATGTTCTGGGAAGTAGTAATAGGCGTGGAAATAGGGTAGACATGATGGGCCTTCCGGTCATTTTCTGCCAACAAATTGTACATCTCTATATTTCTAGAGTACATGAGGGAGATGACTAGGACCAGCAGTGCATGTGATTTAGCCTGAGGGAAGAAGGTCACTACTTGGCTAGGTCCCTAACCCCAAGGAAATTACAAGTGGGGAGATTGCATGCACTGCAGTAATACAATGAACATTTAAACACTCAAAGTCAGGAAAGGCATATAAAATAAAATTTTTCACCACTTGCAGCGCAACTGGAGTTATATTTTTAGCGAAGGTTGTGGTGAGGGTAGTGGCGCTTCAGTTGGAGGAGCTCCTCTTGACCCACGAGTTGTACAAACAATTCCTGTCAGGGTTTCGGGCAAGGCATAGCACAGAAACCACACTTGTTCAGGTGCAGAATGACCTACTCATGGCTAGAGATCAGGTACACAATACAGTTCTTGTTCTCCTGGACCTCTCCTCAGCTTTAGACACTGTAGACCATGGTGTATAGCTCCATCATCTCAGGGAGCTCTTCGGACTCACCAGCACTGTCATCTGCTGGTTTGAGTCCTTTTTATCCAATAGGAGGCAGCGGGTTGTGATAGAGAATTTCTTCTCCTCCAGTAGTCTCCTTTTCTTCGGAGTACCTCAGGGTTCGGTGTTTGCAGTGTATATGCTGCTTCTGTGGGGGTTATTAGGAAGTATGGATTGGGTTTTCATTGCTATGCTGATGACACCCAGCTATACTTATCCTTTGCCCCAGGAACATCCAACCCATGGATGTGCTAAACAGCTGCGTTGCTGAGATTAATGACTGGATGGCATCTAGCTGGTTGCGACTGAACCCTGATAAGACTGAGGTACTGGTAGTGGAGTCAAACAGAGTGCATGATAGGTTGGCCTCTGATTCAGAGACTGGACTAGTTCTGGGTTCTGTCTCATTGAAGGCCTTCTCAAGGGTGCAAAATCTTGGCATTATTTTTGATAGGAGTATGACTATGGAGGAGCTGATTTCCTCCGTTGTCTGCTCCTGTTTTTTCCACCTTAAAAATGTCACCAGGATAAAACCCCTTGTTCTGCCTCTGGACCTCCCCACTTTGATGCATGCCTTGGTTACTTCGAGGCTTGACTACTGTAATGCACTCTATCTCCGGGTCACAGGAGGATCTCTCCGCAGACTGCAGCTAATGCAAAATGCAGCTGGCCGGGTACTTACTGGGCAGCCTAAGTTTTGCCATATTATACCGGTGTTGCATGAGTTGCATTGGCTGCCAGTCAGGTGGAGGATCCTCTTTAAGGTGGGGCTTCTCACCTATAAGGCCTTACACGGTCAGAGCCTGGTTATCTGTTAGACCTCGTGGTTCCCGCAGTCTCGGCTCATCCCCTCCCTTCCTCCTTTTGGGGCTTCCTAGCAGTTCCAAGGTCAAGGTTAAAATTGGCTGGTGACAGGTCATTTAGTGTTGCCACCCTGGTCTTGTGGAACTCGCTCCCTTTTGGGGTTAAGGAAGCCCCAACTTTGGAGGTTTTCAAGGTCCGCCTTAAGGCCCTCCTTTTCACCAAGGCATTTTCAGATTGAGCTGATGACTGGATGAATTCTGTTTTTAAATTAAAGTAAGTATAGCTGATTTCCTGCTGCAATTTAATGTTTTATAAACTATATGTATAATTGTATTATGTTATTTTGTTGTTGCCTTTTGAATATGTGTTAATTTATTGTACGGCACCCAGAGCCTCCGGGAATGGGCGTCTTTAAATAAAATTTTACTTACTTACTTACTGTATACATGTTGACATGCCCATACACCATAAGTTATGCAATTTAGACAAAAAGATCAGTAAAAGCGCACATCAGTGAACACAAAAATGGCTATAGGAACTAAAAATATTAGCTATGCCATGGTAAAGCATTTTGAGGAAGCTGGACATGGGTCTTTGGTGGGAGTCTGCCTTGTAGGACTAGGAAAGTTACAATCTCACCGAGAGGAGGAGATATTGTAAAAACACTTCTTCAGAGTGAATGTTATTGGATTAATGAACTTCAAATGATGAAACCCAAAGGACTGAATGATGATCTGGTACAGCTCAACACAAGAGCGTATATCATTCTTAATATTGCACTAGCAGCTGTTATGGCTCTGACCACAGTTTGTTACATTTTACAAGTGCCAAGCTGGAGGTTTGATGAACATGACTAACAGACTTTAATTGCAGAAGGATATACAGTAGGATTAGCAGTAGAGATTTTATAGCGTATGGGTTTCCACTGCAATTTCAAATACTCATGTTCCTTTCAGTGACCTGGCGGTTTGGGTGAGAGGCACTGGATGGTTAACAGCTGTCTCAAATTACTGACTCAATAAATGACTAGATACTGCAGCTTCTGCTCTATCTGTAAGTTCAAGTAAAAAAAATGCTTTTAGCTAGCCATACTGAATACAGAAAAGCAGCTGTCTAGTGGCAATCTACTGTACCTACATGGAACACTTAACAGATTGTTTTTCACTTGTATTATGATTTATCTTCAGACAATGATCCAAGGGTGCCAGAAGATTGTAAGAGGTAGGGGTGCTGAAGATAAGAAGGGCACTTCTTGCGGTATAAAGGGCACTTTTCAAAACCAGGTTTTTATATATGGGAATACAGTAATGTACATTTATGATGATGACAGTCATTTTTAAAGATACATTTATACCATATGGGAATATGTATTGGGAATATTTATTATATATAATATTAAAGGCTTAGCTCATGTATACCAGTTCCAACTTGTTTTTCAAAATTAAATAAGTAAGCCACACTGATAAGTTATCCTATTAGACAGCAATAAACTCCAATCAATTGCATAGAGAGCAGCAGTTCAATTTAAGGAAAGAGAGGTAAAATTGCACCATATTAGCAATGATACCTGTAACATGTGCAAGAAATGGTTTACAAATTGTATATAATATCATAATATCATAGAGCAAGATAGTTTGGTGTAGTGTTTTTCTGTAATCATGTAATGGGATATTCACCAGTTAATAATAGTCTAGGGTGTTACAGAGAATGTTCAGGTTATAGTTCCTTACCATTGGGATAAAATACATGTCATTCTCTGTAAGCTTAGTTAAAGGAGAACTGCACTGAACCTATGAGTCATGTTTTCCTTTAGAAGGTTATTTTTCATATAGTGGGTCCCATTCTGTTACTGCCCTGTCTTTACTGGCCTTTTAGTTAACCTAGAGGGTATTTGAGTTACACATTGCTGCAACGTGCCATTTTAGAATTGTATGATGCAGTTTATTTCCCAGTGAACTTCAGAATTCTAAATTAGAACACAGCTGAATTGCACTAACCATGTAAATCCTTAGCAAGGACATAAACTACACCATGCTGTTTTAAAAAGGAGGAGGGGGCAGGGAAGGGTGTAAAGGCAGATTAGATGGGCTGGTGTGGTACTTTTCTGCCATCACAAATCTGTGTAATATGTGTAAAAATGGTCTTGACCAGCAGTATGTAAATCAGAAACAATTAATTTACCGAAAGGACAGTTAAGATAAAACAGTAACAAAATGTGAACTGGTATTTAAAAAGAACTCCTACAAAAATGCATGTTTGCTGACTCAAGGCAACAACCCAATCCAAATGTTCCACTATTTATGCATATTAAATAACATTTATAAACTGCAAGCAAACATTAAACTCCAGCACATAGATTCCAGATCCATGCAGTAACCAAGGAATACACCAACCAAGTCTTTAAATTTTATATTCCTTTATGACTAAAAAGCCACAATTTAAAAATTAGAGGTTGGTCTACACTGCATACACAGGAATAGACAGAAATCAACTACTTAAGTGTCAAACCCAAAAAGAAACCCTCAGGAATGCAGGACTTTTAGAAGGGACTCCGTTACAAATGAGTTTGCATTGGTAGCTACATTCCCATCCCCCATCTGTGCAATGAATGACAGGATGCTGCCAATTAAGTGTTAAGTCTCATTTCCCATCACCAGATGTGCCAAAAACAAAAAGAAAAGAAAAATACTTTGGCCTGCAAGGATATGAACTAAGAAGAGGTAGACAGTGGTGGTGGTGGTGGTGGTGGTAGTGGGTGGGTGAGGCTGGCAAGGGCTGAGATATGTTTTGTTGACTTGCCCCTGTCTGATCTAGCCTACAGTGCTGATACCTGTTGCAGGAGTCTGGGGTGGAGAAAGAAGCTAGCTAGGGCAGCTTTCTAGAACATAAAGAGATCACCCAGCTGAGATGCTAAAAATGTAAGTCAGGCCAGTCGGCTGGTTTTATACTGCATTTTACCCCTGTCCCTTTCAGTCAGCCTGTTGCTCAGTGGTTACTGCACTAGGACAGTATTCTTGGGGCCAGGGTTCAATTCCCAGTAGACCACAATATTTGTTCCTCTCTACAGTTTGTGAGTTAATTGCTTAGCAGTAGCTAATACTGCACAAAAAAAAATCTGTTATCGTGACTATTCCAAAACAAACACATAAGACAATACACTGGGTGGCATTAAATAGATTGCATACATGTCCAAATTTCCAATTAAATATTAAAAAAATGTGACAAGGAGGCAATATAGGGTAGTGGTTAAGGGCAGTGAGGTGCAATCCTGGAGACCTGGGTCTGAATCCCATTAGATCACACATTAGACCACACTTGCACGCTGTGTGTGACCCTGAGCATGTCACTTAACTTCTTTGTACTCCTGGGTTGCACATGGAAACAAGCTCTGACTTAATGTGCTTCTCTTGATTAAACAATCCCCCCCCCCCCCCCAAAAAAAAAATGTTTTATGTTTCTTTAAAGCTGAGCTTGATTGGTGCTTTTTAAATTAGAGGCAATGGCACCTTGTGTAATAATGCCAAGTGTGCAAGTCATAAATGTAGGAAAATGTCTTTATATTATACCCTTAACAGCTACTTCAAATAAAAAAATTACTGATTCAGTGAGAAAGCTACTCAATCATAAGTACAATTATGAAAACATGCATGGCACTGCTTTATCTTAAAACAGCAGTGATTTTTCAGATCTCTTTAATTTAAATGTCCACAGATCCACAGATTCAGCCTCACAGAACTATTTGTTTAGTTTTTTAATAATGTTGTTGTACTTTTCAAGGTTAATATTTGAAAACGCTACCTGAAGACATGAACGCAGTACTGCATACTGAAATAATGCAGGCTAGAAATGGCAACACATGTTCTGTGCAATGCAACAGCTGTTCCATGGGAGCAATTACTTTTTAAGTAAAGGGCACACTGAGCATGTCTCTTGGTTAATCATCTGAGCGTCTTGATTCTCTTTAAGTTTGAGAACTGTGAAGCAAAGCTGAGCTGCTCTGGAACTCTGAGAAGTTATGGTTAATGTGTTTGATTAGCCAAGATATGTATTCAGTGCACCATTTAAATTTTTACTACAGCTGATAGCAGGGAAACAAATACCAGCAACACTTTGAAACTGTTAAGCAGGAAAAAGTTTACCAGTTAACAGCTTTACCAAAGGTGAGGTTCAAAATGTGAAATCAATAGACAGAAACTTTTTGCCACCACTCTATAGTTCCTCTCCCAGAGGTCGCTGTCCACATGAAGTCATCTAGATGTATATATGTATGGGAGGCAGTATAGTGCAGTGGTCTAAGGCTCTGAATTACAAATTTGGTGATATCTAGCTGACCAGACCTGGGTTTGAATCCCACAGCTTCCACTTGCATTCTGTGTGACCTTGAGCGAGTCACTTGTGCTCCCAGGTTGCTCCTATAAAAGAGCTTTCAGCTTAGTGTGCTATACCTGGTTAAACAACTAAATAGATGTGTGTGAATCACATGCTCACCCATATCAAAATAGATGAATAACACTGATAATTCATGCCATGCATTCCACACATCAAATGACCCCCCCCCAAAAAAAAATTCTGCTCCTTTTATCAGCGAGTGCTCAGTTTTTTAAACTTAAATAATCAAACATGACAAGAAAATGAAAGAGAATCGATGGAGATGCACCATTACTTTGTCATAAGCACAATAAATGGAAGCAGTGAATGAGTTGAAGGGGAGGGGTCAGGTAGTGCTGATCAGACAAAATGGTTAGAACTTGTATAACACAGTTTACCTAGAAACTAGCATTTTTTGAATGTAATGGAGTGAAACATAAACTACTTTACAAGCTTAGGAAATTTACAGTATTTTCCCCAAACTTGAACATGATCCAGTTGTCCAGAAACAAAGTAGCATGCTCCAGGATTATAAAAGGTGGTGCAGAGCAAGACAGTCAGTCTTGCATAGACAAACAAAAAAGGCTCTGTACTCCTGGAATAAAACACAGATTAAATGTAGCAGTGTTGAAAAGTGAGTTATTCTGGCACCACTGAAACTAATCATGAAGACTGATGGATGAAGATATTGAAAACAGATGCCATCCGAGCAGTCTTAGATTTGTAGGAGTAGGGTACCAGAGGGCATACAAAAAGCGGATATGGTAACATACCAGCAGTCCTTTAAACCTGCCATATTATCACGCTATTCTGACAGTAAATTAGAGAGGTGGATTTCATGCATTTCATACAACCTGCCTCTTCGAACACTCCATCTGGAAAACGTCCAGTCCAGCAGCACCACGTGGCAACCTCCAGCCCTCCCTACCCGAATGAAGACAGTGAACATAAACTACAGCAAGCTCAGAAAAAGGCAGTATAAAATGAAAATACCAGAAAATGACTCCATAACCTCTGCTCATTCTCCCCACCCAAAAAAGAAAAGAAAAATCCCCAAATCATTTGTATGGTAAGTCAAGTTTTATAGGAAAACAACTCCTATGGTAAACAATAGAGGAGTCTTGTTTTACTACCCAAAGTGCTAGGGCTTCAACCCACACAGGGCCCTGTACTAATCAGACTCCAATGGTGCGGGAATAAATTACTTTTTAATATTACTACTTTGTTTGAACCTGTGTTTCATTTCAGGAGCCCTCTTTTTGTCTGTCTATGCAAGACTGGTTGCCTTGCTCTGTGTACTTTTTGTCTATATACAAATGGGAGCCACTTACTTGGAACATGTTCAGTTTGCCTGTCAGATGGCATCCTTGTGATGCAGCACCAGTGGTCCAGATCCTGACATCCTGCAGAAAGGCTGCTAAGGTCCATGCCATCATGACTCACATTATGTGACTGTGACTGTCTTTAGTTCACTGTACATTAGTGACTGTCTAGCACTTAAACCTCCCACCAGCTGACTCTCTAGACAATAGGTACACAAGAGCCTCCACCTCCAAACCAACTGAGCAGTGAGCACTTAAGCTACTGGAGCTAGATGGGACACTTGACCCCCCCCCCGCCCCACGGGAGCTCCACTTCTCAAATGTTTCCTGACTCATCTCAGTCAGTACCCAGTCTGAGGAGGGGGAAGGTGAGTTGTGTGATCAATTACTGGTGCCTGAATAGCACCAAAGGCAGCACAACCAGCAATAAAATTGTTGTTAGCAGCAGCACCCTACTGGAGTACCTCAGCCTGCAGCCCACTTCTCCCATTCCCCTTATGACCCCATTGTTTGCCTCTGGTTTTGAAACAGGCATCAAGGTGCTAGTGTTCATACCCACCTACCCACTTACTAGCCTGCCTTGCTTTTCTTAGTCAGACCTTTGCGATGGACAATAATAAATTAAAATGAGATATTTCACCAGTTGTTATTGCTGCAAGGAGAGCAGATCTGGAGGTGCTAGCACTGAGGCAGGAGGACAAGTTGGGTGTGATGTATGTCCTGAATCCCCAACCCCAGAAGAAAGAGGTTTTGAGGGCAGGACTAATCATGATGGTCTCCTTAGTTAAATTAACAGCAGATGGGAGCTGAAAGTTCTGCCAGAGTTGTAAAGTAGAGCCGTTATCAACTAGCTTTGTAGTGATTTAAGATAACGACTCTACTTTGCAACTCTGCTGGAACTTAGAATGAAGCACTTAACACTGTTGACATGCTCTCTCTCTCTCTCTCTCTCTCTCTCTCAGAGTGGACATCAACTTGCATCTGTTTCTTTAATCTTTTTATTTGGGGGTTGCGAGGTTCTGCAGCAGATTCAAAGGGTTGGGGTGTGGCTCATCCCCCGGTTCCTGCGCTTATGTTCAATGATTTATGTTAAACCTTTTAGAGTTGTTATAGGTTTGAAGAATATCACAGATAGACTTTTGGGCATCAGCATTATATTAGTACCTACATAAAGAGCCACATGTATATGACACATCCACCTGTGAATTTGTGTTGTAATCAGACTTTCTTTTTATTCTCGACTTTATCGATTTCAAAGGCATGATCAGCAAAAAGATAACGGCAGCACCATAACTGTAGAACCTGGCACCCCGGTACTGCAGTCAGCACCTGTAAACTCTGCAGCTCTGTGATGATTGTTTAGTCTAAGTAGTTGTAATGATGAACATTTTAACATAAATACCCTGCTGGACCAATGTGAAGATGATGAGTAATTTTAATTCTTTTAATCGTGTTTCTTATTCTTCAATACTTTAAATGAAACTGAGTTCTTACAGCACTTTTTCGTTGTGATGTACTAGAAAGTCTAATCAATCATATGTAGATCAAGTATATTCATATTTATGTATGTATATATGTTTATACATACATATGATGTACGTTCTATTGTATGTAAGTGTTTCAGTAAACAATTTCTAATAGGATGATGGCCCTGCCACTTGGCAGAGAGGAAGAGATAAGGCACACTATGCATGCTTCTTTTGACAGTACATATTTTATCCAGCCTATTGGTTGCATTGTGTGGAAAGTGTTACACCACTAAAAGTATCATGTGATAACTTCTGTAAGGACATTCATATGTGTGTGTGAGTAATATGGACTGTTTATGAACATTTAATAAGAATGTGGTTATATAGGGATGGGAATACAGACTACCACTCACATTATATACCTATTAAATATAAAATTGGGTGAATCAAAAACAAATCAGTTTATCTTCTAGTATGGTAATGTATAACCATTACTCATGAACAACAGATACCATATCTAATTATGACTGTCTTGATGACTGACAACTGATTGTAAATTATATATTTTGCTTCAGAATAATTTTTAAAAGCTTTATAGCCCCATCTCTTGGACATGGAGCATAATAAATTAAAGTGGGTCTGGGTGGAACAAGTACTGGAAGCCTCCTACCATAATTTCAAAAAGACAGGCACTGCTATCCTTATTAACAGGTGTTTATCATTCATGATTGTAAATGCTCAAGCAACATGGCAAATCAAACTGGCAACAGCACAAGGGACACTCCAGGGGGAAGATCTTGTACTGGTAAATTATGTATTCAAATGAAGCTGTGGAGGGGTTCTGCAGATAAATGTTTGGGAGGGTGTACTCCTAGAATGAAAACATATAATAAAGCAAGGTGATTTTAACTGTGCCCCTTACCCACATATGGATTGCTCCAATGTGAACTCCCAGAGGTGTACAAACAACAAAAGAGTTTTACTCCCTAATGGAAGAATTGCATTTTATACTGTAGATAGGAGGATGGTTGACTTGGTGGGGACTGCTGCATGCTATGTTCATTGGGGAGTAATGACAGAAGCAGGAATTGTGTAGGGTCTTTTGTTAGTTTGAGCAGATATGCTACTGTTGACAGTGTGAATTTAATACAATTCTTTCCAAACTAACTTCTATAGTTTCCCCTTGGATTTGTGGCTGCTCTTGTGTGTTCTGTTCCCAGTAGAGGAGTCTAGGAGTCCAGAGAGTGGTGGAGCCAGTGTCTAAAGCTATGGAGCAGGGACCACACTCAAAGCCATAAAAGAAAGAATAAAAAGAAGAAGGCACCAAAAATAGAAAGACATTGTGAAGTAGAGAGCTGAGTGGAGCAGAGAAAGAAGAGAAGAAAGTGAACCATTATAGTTACACAGAATATCAATAATATAAATCATTGGTGCAGACACACTAGTTTTACTAAGGAGTTGGGAATTTTTCCTTTTTTCCTTTTTTAAGGTTGTTTTCTAGATCCAGAAGCTCGTATTTCTTATTTATATAGAGTGGCATATTTGTATATTTTGTAGTTTTAATTTCTTAGCTTTAAATTTTTGCCCCACCAGATGCAATTAAATTGTGCAGACATCAGCATTTGGTCTGATCCAGTGCCAGACACCATTGCAACCGGAGCAGGAAGGAGGGAGTGAATGGAAGCTGAGGTTAAATTATATCACTCCAGGAGAAAACCAATTCATCCCCTGATCCCCCTTGATTTAGCAGCTTAAAGGATGTGGCAGAGATCACTATGTGTAAGTAATTTAACACAAGTGGCATCAACTTTACAGCTTTTATGTAGTAAATCGCTGTATTTTGTACAATTAAGGAGAAGTAGCTAAAAGGGAAAACTGAGGATACATTATATAAATACTTAAGTACTTACTTATAAAATCCCTACTCTTTCTGGTTCAACCTTAGGAGCCACAGAAAGTGAAATAAAGTGGCCTGTAAAAGGTGAGCTTCCCAGAAAAGGGCTGTGCAAGAGCTTAAATTGCCTATGGAAACCTCCTGAGTGGGTCTAGTCCTGAAAGAGCTATTATCAGATGTCTTCTGAGGGGAGCATCATAAAAGGACATAGGAGAAGATACCCCTGGAGAATTATAATTTTGACCACTGGCTAAAATAGTCTTCTACAGGAGTTGATATGTATAACCATTTTAATTTGATACACAGCTGGTAGATAGCCATATAACTCTGCCTGAGTCCTCAAAATTGAGGAATCTGACTCTATGAGCCCAGTGCACGGTATACTTGAAGTGGTTATGCACCTTATTTCACAGCACCTTTTATTATTGCATTGTACATAGTACATAGTGCATTAAAAGCACTTTAATTACTTACCAACATTGGGCTGCTTTTGAACCTAAGGTAAGTATTTATGAACATTGGGTTGGGCTGTATTTAAAGTGACTAAGCACCTTATTTACCAACACTTTGTTTTATCATGTTGTACATAGTGCACTACAAATACTTTAAGTACTTATGATTTTTGGGCTGTTTTGAATCTAAAGAAATAATGTATTTGAGACAAGATGTAGGAACTTATCTGGATCTTCCTGGAGTTACCTGAGTTACAGGCACTGGAGGGTCTATTTGTATTAACATAACTCTCTTTTTGACTAAGCACTCTAGCACTTTTGTTCCAGCACTTTTGTCCTGATTTGTATATTTTGATACTTAGAAAGCATTTTATAAGACTTTAGGCTGCTAGTTTGGAAGGACTATGTTAAGCTGATTATTGCATTAGTGGGTTATTAATGGATTAATTCTTTAAACCTTAACCAAACCCTTGCTGTTTGTACACTTACTGTATTTATAACTGAACATAACAATTGAAACAATACATTATTTATTGTTGTATAATATTTATTTGCTGGCACATCTGGAATTAGCTGCTCTGTGTCTGTATGCTGGGATTTTTTGGGGGTTGTTAGCCCAATAGTTATATATATAGTTGAGATGCTTGTACATTACAGTATAAGCTAATTATAGCATAAATACTTAGAATATAGGTCTTTGAAACTTGTTGTATTATTCTGGGGTATACACATGATTGTCACAAGGGGCCAGATGAATAAGAGATTGTCTTCCACTACAGATTCTGCTATGGAAATTCCTTGTAACTCCAGCCCCTTAGATGGTGTCACAGGGGAAAAGAAAAACTCTAAAAAGGCTCAGCAAAATAGTCTTAAAATCTCTTTAAAACCACAAAAAGAGAATAAAAAGAATCCATTGTTAATTGATAGTTCTTCTCAACCAAAAAACACTGATCATTTTATTAACAGCTCAAAGATAACCTCTAATGAACTTTAATTACAAAATTCTCCGTCTCTGCCAGGGTAACATGGACTGTAAACAATTAACTTCAACCCCAGGAATAAGCCCTCTGGTAACTGGTCCCTTGAACCAGAATGTGAATTTGATCCTTGATAAGCTCCCTGATTCATTACTTAAATCTCCAGATTTTTCTCTGATGACTGCAGTATTAGTATCTGGCCAATTGCCAAATAATGATTCCTATGACTCCCCCCAAAAATGAGTGTTTTGGCTAACAGTTTTTTGCAGCTCCCTGGTTCATCCTTCCCTAAAGAAGCTGAGGCAGGGAAAATTGAAGTGCCTGAAAGTAAATCCCCTAAATCTATTATGGCTGAAGTTATTTTGGATCTTCATAACATCATCGCTGCATTGAAAAAATTGGATAAACCTAGACTGATACATACGGATGCAGGAATTGCTTATGAACCTCAGTTTGGATTATGCTCTTGTGCTAATACCAAAACTCCAAGTGTACTTCAGAAGCTTTTACATAGAAACATAGAAGGTGACAGCAGATAAGGACCACAAGGCCCACCCAGTCTTCCCATTTCTTTTTCTACCTTATAAATGTGCCATCGGCCTTTGCTCTGTCAATGGCCTATCTCTTCATACTCATCTGTATTGCTCCTTTATGCCTATCCCATGCCTGTTTGAAGCCCTGCACTGTATTCATATCCACCACTTCCTGAGGTAGGCCGTTCCATGCATCCACCACCCTTTCTGTGAAAAAGAACTTCCTCACATTACCCCTTAATTGGCCTCCCTCTAATCTCATGCTGTGTCCTCTTGTCCTGCTAAGTTTATTATATTGAAACATGTTAGACTCTTTCACCATGTTAATGCCTTTAAGGTGTTTGAATGTTTCGATCATATCACCTCTCTCCCTCCTTTGCTCTATGGTATACATATTGAGCTCCGTTAATCAGTCTTCATATGTTTTCTGATGCAGTCCCTGCACCATTTTGGTTGCCCTTCTCTGGACTGCATCAATTTGGTTAATGTCCTTGTGAAGATGTGGCCTCCAGTGCTCCATGCAGTACTCCAGATAGGGGCCTAACCAGTATCTTGTAAAGAGGGATTATAACCTCCCTTTTCCAACTTGTTATACCCCTACTAAACACACCCTAACTTCCCCCTAGCCTTACCTACTGCTTTAGTGGTCTGCTTGGATGATTTCAGGTCATCAGTGATGATGATGCCCAAGTCTTTTTCTTCCCTTGTGATTACCAGCAACTCCCCTCCCAGCCTATAGGTGGCTTCAGGGTTTCTCTTCCCTATGTGCATGATCTTGCACTTCTTTGCATTAAACCCCAGTTGCCACTGTTCTGATCATTTTTGCTAGTTTATCCAGATCTCTTCTCATTCTGTCCATCCCATCTGGATCATCTACTCCGTTGCAGATCTTGGTGTCATCTGCAAACAGACACACCTTACCCTCCAATCCACCTGCAATGTCACTGATGAAGATATTGAAGAGGACTGGCCCCAGGACTGATCTCTGAGGTAGCCCACTTGTGACCTGCATCTCTTCAACTGTATGCCATTTACCACCACTCTCTGTTTTCTGCCATCAACCAGTTTGCCACCCAGCTGACCAATTTCTGACCCACCCCGAGCCTACCCAGCTTACTAATCAATCTTCTATATGGAATAGTATCAAAAGCTTTGCTGAAGTCAAGGTAGGTGATATCAACTGCTCCCCCTTGGTCCACCACTCTGGTTACCCAATCAAAGAAATTTATGAGATTAGTTTGACAGGACCTTCCTTTTGTAAACCCATGCTGTCTTGGATCCTGTGCTCCTATGGATTCCAGGTGTTGCACTATCCTTTCCTTAAGAAGTGCCTCCATAATATTGCCCACTACTGAGGTAAGACTGACTGGTCTGTAGTTTCTTGCCTCCTCCCTGCTACCACTGTTGTACAGCAGGATCACATGAGTCCTTCTCCAGTCTTCTGGGACCTCTCCTGAGCTCAGAGACTCACTAAACAGTTCTAATAATGGTTCTACTGGTTCCACCCTTAGCTCCTTTAGTACCCTGGGATGTAAGCCATCAGGTCGCATTGCCTTTTCCATCCTGAGCTTATCAAGCTCTTGTAGGACCCTTTCTTTTGTGAAGGGACTAGTGTTCACCTCCCTTCCCCCATGTCCATGGTGCTGAGCTGTGGGCCCTGCCCTACCTTCTCTTCAGTAAATACTGAGCAGAAGTATCTATTTAGGATAAATGCTTTTACATGGTCCTCCTCCTCACATGCCGCCTTATCTCCTTTGATCTTAGCAATACCCCCTTTCTTAGCAATACCCCCATCCTTGTTATCTAATGTCAATGTTGAACCTCTTTCTATTTCCCTTCCTACTTGAGTGAAGATATTATTAATACAATGAGTAACCCCTGTACAGCAAATCTCATGCTGATGGGGCAACTTGTTGTTATTCTTAGTGAACTTGAGACAGTGAGGGAGGACTTGGCTAGTAATGGTGCTAGAATGGATGGCATAATGAAATTATTCCATCAGATTTATCATCCAGGAGAACAATCTTTGGTGGACACTGTAGAGGGCCTAGAGATGGTTCAGGATCCTTATATAAGAATGGATTTTAGCTCCATTGTTTTTCCTGATTTGAGCTTTTAAAAAGAGCCACCAAAAAAGAAACAAGTAACTAAAAAATCTAAGACAAGGGGGTAAAGGAAGTCCTCTAGTGGACACAGTTGTTCCCCTCCGGCAGCTATGTTGTATGGGAATGGTACTGGATCCTTAAATCCGGGTACTGCCCCAGCTCTAAACCAATTAGTGCTCCAGTGGAGGCAGATCTATTAAAATATTTTCCTCTACCTTCATCCAAGAAAAGTGACTGATTGGCTTCAGAGCTTCAGGCCACTTGCGTGGACATTATTGCAGTTAAAGAAGACTATGAGCTTTTGATGGGGAAGGTTGGTAAAATGGATGAGATAGTCAATGTTTTAAGGGAGTTCCTTCCTAGTAACTCCCTCCCCAATAATGGAGCCTCTTATTGTTAATAAGTTTCCATCACAGGAAGCAGGATATGTTCACAGTGATTGGACTAGGAAACAGGTGGTAGCTGGGGTTTCATCATGTGTGACCCTTGTGCAAAAGGGAGACTTTCTCCCTCCGGATTCTTACACCTCAACCCAGGAACCTGGTATTCTGAGGTTATATAGTCCTAGCATGAAGATACTGGAGGAAGATGAAACCTTGTTAAAACTTGTTGCTTCCTTCCTTTCTTCGATACAAGATGGAAGTCCAGATTGAGGTGGGTAATATAGTGTAAGTCTGACACTCTGGTGAGGAGTTTGGGTCAGATTGTATTCAGATTAATTGTGTAAATCATAGGATTACAAACTGTTTGTGGCATAGTGGTCATTTATTTGAAAATGTTCACAACTGTCTAACATATGTAAACAGAAAAGAGACTTTTTCCTCTGCAAATCCAGCCCCACAGGATAATTAAATGTTTTCTCTTAGTATTCTTGGTCTTAAGAAACCTTGAAGGGAAATGGATGCCAAACTAACTAAATCAATTTGTTCTTTGTTTTCAAACTACAAAAACAATTGCACAGTCTAAGAGATCTGGATTATAAAGCTAGACTGGGAACCTTGAACCTCATGTCTTTGGAAACAAGAAGATACAGGGGTGATCTACTTTTCATGTGGGAAATAATAAATGACCCTTACTTATTCAACAAAATTGATTTTGCTTTTAAACAAGACATGATAGAAACCAGAGATCATCCACTTCAGTTACACTGTTTTAGATATAGGACTAACAATAGAAATTTTTATAACACACAGAGAGTGGTGAATGCATGGAACAAACTCCCCCTTGATATAGTTACCAGTAAAATTAAATCCATCTACAAATGAAAGCTAGATACTTGGAGCGTGCAAAAAGAGGATCATCACTGTTGAGGGTTCTGAGATGGGAGCAGCTTATGGGCATTACACCTCTAGGTCCCTGTCTTGCCTTAGTATGAGTATAACTATTTCCAATTTCCATTGGGATTCAGGGGAATAACTAAGGCCAAGAGAAGGGAGGATCATGATGACACCCAGGTTGATGTGCTTTTTAAATCTAGGTCAACTGCGGAGAGAGTTTTGGAGAAATGCATTATTCTAGATACTGCAGCTTAGGTGTATATGTAGTGAGGAATTCTATATGTGAACCCCATGTTGTATCTCAACCCAGATCAATCTATAATAAGATCCTGTCCCCTATGTGGTGCCACTTTCAAATAGAGTCCAAGTGCTTGCAAGCTACCAATGACTCATGGCTAAATCTTCTACTTTATCCCATACAAATGTTTATTGTAGCTCTATGCCTGATAAAATTCTGAATCATTTACTTTCCTGGAATATTGCAGGTCTTGGTTCTAAACAGGAGATCAGGAATGGCTAGGGTTTATCTTAACCTGTGCAATATTATGTTTCCAGGAGGCTTGTCATTTACAAGAACTTGTGATTCTTATTAACAATTTTGAACTCTTTCAGGTTCCTGCAAAAAAATATCATACTGTAAGTTAGGTAGAGCGTCGGAAGGTTTGGCATGTTATGTTAAGATTGACAAACAACTTTTTGCTCAGCTAAACATTATGGACATTTGTATTGTTCTTCATGTTAGGACATTTAATTTGGATTTTTTGCTCCTGAATTAATATATTTCCCCTCCTTCTTCTAAGTTTGGCATTGATGATGATCCTTGGGGCGCTCTCATAGAGGAACTTAATCAGAGATTTCTGTATACCCCCATTTTGATTGTGAGAGATTTTAATATTTGGATAGGGGCGCTTGATGGTATTTATTGATAATTCAGCCATAGTATCTATATGTAATGTACAGAATCTGCTGGACAGGAAAGCCAGGGATATTAAGATAAACCATGTAGGCTTAGGTTTTATTAAGTTTATGCAGGAGTACAATTTTCACCCACTTAATGGTAGATTACCTGGTGATGAGTAAGGACAGCTGACTTATTTTTTTCCACTGGGAGCAAGTATTATTGATTTAGGATGGTCCCATTGAGTTCTGGTCTTCTCTTCAATAGATGAATATGACTGAAAGTGATCATTTACCACTGGATATTGAATGGGCATTCATTTTATCTTTTACTATACCTTCTACATCAGTGATCCATTTAGGGTACAATCCATCAAAAATAGAAATTAGAAATAAAAGAAGAATCAGTTGGGCAAATGAAATTTTGTCTGATATTTATTATATATAGTTTGTATTTTTAAACTCATTTTTACAATCTGACTGTGATCTGCTTGCATTCATAGAATTATATAAATTATTGGGAATTTCTGTATTCTGAGCTACATACTATACCTTGTTTGCAGGTGCAGTATGACAGGTAATAAAGGTAGTTTGCGCAGACCTGTACAGTAGGTGGGAAAAAGCTAAGTTGTTAGTATTGGTAAAGGCTACTACTAAGCTACAGCCATCTTGATCTAATTGTAAGCTGTTAAACAGAGAAAGGAAATTATACAAAAATTTCCATGAAGGGAAAAAGCATGAGCATTATTGTAAACAATGGGAGTTTATGTATAATATTATTAGTAAAAATGATACAAGAGCATTTTGGCTTCTGGTCGCCAAGGGAACTTCTAATTTGGCAAATACTGTTGATTCCTCTATTTCAGCAGACTCTTGGGTAGAACATTTTACCTCATTGTTTTGTGACATATTATTATGATATGATTCTTATACTCTTATTTGTTTTCCAGTTGATCCTCTCTCTATATACAAGAAGTGACTTCTGCAGTCTCCTCTTTAAAAAGTAGGAAGACCCCTAGGTCAGATTTAATTCTTTCTGAGGATTATTTGTAGGTGTCTCCAATCTGGGCAGACTTGTCATCATTTCTTTAATAAATGCATAAAAGAAGTTTTTTTCCTCGCTCTTGGTGGGTAGATGAAATAATTCCAATCTTTAAAAAAGGTAATAAGTCAGACCCCAAAATGCATCACCTAATTAGTTTGTTGGACATCTCTGACAAAATGTTCTCTAGAATCATTCTCACTTGCTTACATGAGCAATGTACTGCTGTAGGCGGTCTTTCATCTCTACAGTTTGGTTTTAGGGAAAATTGCTCTACAATAGATAATTGTTTTATTCTAAGACATCTCTTGGAAAAATGTTGTTTGACTCATGGCCAGAAGTTGTATGTGGCTATTATTGATTTCTTTTCAGTCTTTGACTCTATTATAAGGAGTAAATTGTGGCAGATAATATTGGATAAAGGTACTGAGTATGCTTTAACATCTGTTATTTCTAAGCTATATAGTGAAACTTGGGCTTGGGTAAGATCAGGTCCTTCTGGTAATGTTTCCAATAAATTCCTGATTAATAAAGTGGTTCGTCAGGGGTGTCAGTTGGCTCCCACCCTTTTCTTTGTGTGTGTGTGTTATCTTTCTATCCCTCCTACGTGTTCCATCTCAGCCACTCCTTCAGACTTGAGCCAAGGCTGAATTTGACCCATCTCACTCCCCCGATCCACTGTTCCATATAGCAGCCGACCCCAGGGTAACCCCAATGTAACCCTTCATGGGGCGGGTCCCCCTCCTCCATGGGGAAAGGCACTGGCTGAAGGCACAGACCAGTACAATGCTTGGCCCCAGGGTGCTGCCAGAATGGATGGCTCTGTGGGACATCAATGGCCTTGGACAGCCAGGCAGCTGTCATCTGGCTGAACATGGATGAGTATTTCTGCTTTTCTAGTGGTATTCCCTCCTACGTTGCATCTGTAGTGCCTCCGGTCTCCACAGGGGGCCACTGCAGAGTGACACTGCCCCTGTACCCACCCCAGGAGAGGAGAGCAGTCCTATGGATGCTCAATCCTCTCCTTCCCCTGCAAGCCCCCAGTGTCCTGAGTCCATTCCCGAACCCGGGTCACCGGCATGGTTCGAGGTAAGGTGCCAGTGCCTCAACCCTCTGTGCCACCAGGCTGGCCCTCCCACCCTTTTCAATATTTCTATGGATAATCTTCTTGACACTATTGGGCAAGTTCCTTCTGAGTCACATAAAATTGGATCTTTGGCTGTAACAGCATTGGCGTATGCTGATGATTTACTTCTTTCCCTGTCACAATCTGGTCTGCAAAAGAAACTAGGCTATTTTGCCAGGGAATCACCAAAATTTCCCTCACCATTAATAGTGATAAAAGTCAGGTAATGATCTTTGGTAAGGGGAACTTACCCACCAAAAGGAAATTGAAACTTGGGGAATTATTTATGCATACAGGGCCAAATGCACAATGCCAATGCACTGCATAAGCCTGGTGTGTTGGCATTGCTACACCCAAAACCTGCATAGCAGTGCCAGCATGGCATGCACCATCAGTGTCTGCAACACAATCTGTGCCTGATCTCCTGGCTGCACAGAGAGCAATGCACCAGGGTCGGGCCAGGGGTGTGGGCACTATGCATCATTCTCCAAGGTGTGTAGCACTGCCTGCAGGGGTGTGGAGGAGGGTGCAGGTTATGGCAGCCTGGACTCTGCCACAACTCACTGCACCCCCCCACAGACCTGACCCACTGGTCATGACATGGCATGGTGATGAGCTGCCATGCTGCCCCAGCCCAGTAGGCTACTGGGGTGGCAGAACTGGTGGTTGCCCATAGTGCAGGGTACAGTGCCTGGTGCCAGTGGGCCATGCTCTGACCAGACACCCAGAACACACAGCACCCTGACCCGGAAGGAGCATCTACCTGCAGCCCCATCCCCAGAAACCCCCCCAGAGTGCCGTCATGCATGCCCATCCAAGTGACATCCAGCCAGGCTGGCACACACTGCAGACTCCCCCTTGCTGGCACATACCCACCCCATTGCTGGTATGTATGCCCCTCCCCTGGCACTGACATCCCAAGCCCCATACCTGCCTGTCAGTGCCACTTCTGAGATGGCCAGTGGCACAGCCCTCCACTCACCACCATGGCCATTGGCAATCTGACATACATGGGCACTCATCGGCTGCATGCCCCTGCATACATTAGATGGCTGGCAGCCATGGTGGTGCATGGAGGGCTTGCCACTGGCCATCTCAGGAGTGACATCAGCACATAGGTAGGGGGGCCGAGGGAAGGGTATGTGGTGCCATGCAGTGGGGTTGGTGCCATGGGTAGACACCGGCCAGCTGAAATGCCAGTTGGGGTGACCACAGGCAATTGAGTTTGCCAACAGGAGAGGTACCAGGATGGTGTTTGGTCGCTATGGTTGGGGTGCTGGTACAGGTAGTGGCCCTGCAGTGTGGCAGGTAGGTGGGGGCCACCATACAATGGCCTGACACAGGGGCATATGCATGCAGGTCTGGGTGCCTGTGGTGGGCATTCCAGCACTCAGACCCATGTCTATCTACACAAGGGATCCACTTTCAGCCCTGGAAGGGAATCCAGTTGGATGCCTGCATGGGACCGCATCTCTGCCCCCAGCTGCCATGTGGAGTCCTGCGTGCAGGGTGGGAGGGGCCACGGACAGGTGCACATCTGAAGTGCATACCCCTGGGTGCACACCTGCCACAGGTGCAGATCTACATGGATGGGATATGCGCCTCTGGTGTGTAATTCCTGCCCATTCATGCATAGGGGCCACTGTGAATAAATATGTTTATTTAGGGTTAACTGTCTCCTTCAATGGTTCATGGTGCTCTCATGTTACCAGCGCTAGGATCAAAATTAAAAAAATAATCTTTGGGTCTAAAAAAAATTAATTATAGATATGGTGGCAATAGTATTAGACCATTGATTTGAGTCATTTCTTCAAAACTAAACCTGCAAGATCACTTTGCAGTAGAAATTTAGGCAACATATACTGTATGGTGTCAGAGCTGGAGAAAGTTTGATTCAACTTTTCAAATCTTCCCTTGGTTTAAATAAGTCTAACCCCACATCCTACATTAGAGCTGAACTTAGATAGTTATAAAACCTTGATTGATTGCTTAGTTTTGGGTTATTGGATTAAGTGTACAAGAGGCCCTCCTGGAACTTTTTTACATGGCTATTTTGAAGAGAAAGAAAATTGGGGGCTGTTACGGTGCAGAAGCTCATCATGGTGATTATATGTGTATTCTCTATTGGAAGACTATCAACTTACTTATCACCATCGTTATTTTAAAAAGGGACTATCTATTAGCATGAAGTATAAGAAACATATAAAGAATAAAATCAGAATCCATAACCAAGGCATGGACTTGGATACTATTTCAAGGTTCAGGTTCTTACCTTGGTGTGCTTTAAATGAGGCCTGGTTTGGCTAAGGATTTTATCAGGATCACATTTTGGATCTTAGAAAAAGAAATGCTTATATGTGTTATAAGTCTGAGATGTCTCCTAGTAATGTATTTTCGCAAGATATGCCCATATTCCCAATGCTTCTGAGGTTCCCTGTTTATGCTCTGTAGGAGGTATGGAGAATCTGTATCCTGTTTTGTTTAAATGCTCATGGTATGAGAAGTTA
Source organism: Neoceratodus forsteri (assembly GCA_016271365.2). NCBI lineage: Eukaryota > Metazoa > Chordata > Ceratodontiformes > Ceratodontidae > Neoceratodus > Neoceratodus forsteri. The sequence goes on along the minus strand of CM057455.1, from coordinate 1,544,870,866 downwards.
TGTACTACATGGATACATAGTATTCTGTCAGAGTTAAGTTATATTCCAGATGATCCTCTTGTCTTTCTTCTTAGTGAATGATACTATTATAATTAATAAATGTGTGGATTATATTTATATTATTAAAAGGGTTAGCAATGGTAAACCTTTTAACTATCAAAGCAAAGCTTTCTGACACTGTAGGATTACTGTATTTATATGTATATGTCCTACTGAATTATATGGAATTTTTTGATATACTGTATGTATTTTATACATTCATAATTTTTGTCAGGATTTTTCAATATGTATGGGTACATTTGTATAGATGTACTTTTTATTAAGCTGTAATGGTATGTTGCCAATCAATAAAGCTTTTTGACTGACTTTATATATATATATATATATATATATATGGGAGGCACCTGCATTAGGGAGAGAAGGACTGCACATTTTTCTTACCCTAACCAGTGCTATGCATGTATTGATTTATTACTGATCCCCAAAATGTTGGCTTGTCAGGTAGTAGACTACAAAATCCACTCTATCAAATAGTCAGACCATGCTCCAGTACAACTAAACTTTCATGTAGGAAGAGACAGAAATAAAACTCGCATGAGAATGAACACCTTACTCGTTAATATAACTCAGATTAAGGAAACAATTGTACAAGAAATTATTGATGCATATGCCTTCAATAATGCACATGGACAGCCTGATCAGATAGTATGGGATAAGGTTAAATCGATGGTATGGGGCAAAATTATTAGTTTAGCAGCAGGCCACAAGGAACAGAATTCTGTAATTAAGGAAAACTTAGAAAAAAAAGCAGGGAACTAGAACAAGCCCATATGACAACCGGAGAGCAGCCTACCTTGCTGGTCCTACAAGGAGCAAGGACAAAACGTAACATTTTCTTGAAGAAACAAGTGAAATGCACATTATGACATATGAAATAAAGATATTATGATGTCAGCAGTAAAGTGGCCAATTTACTTGCATACCGTCTGCGGAAAGCTGCAGTGGACAGAACAGTGCAATCCATCCCAGACATGGATAATGGATCCAAAAGATTTATTGCCCCCAGGATGATTGCCTCCACTTTCCAAGCTTTTCATATACTGCTGTATGTGGTATTGAGGGATGCCATAATAGTCTAAATTAATCCAAAAAGTTTCTCAGTAAGTTATAACTTCCCTACCTGTCAGAAGAGAACAGAAATTATTTGGAAAAAAATATTCAGGAAGAATAAATTATTTCAGCCTTTAATGCCTTAGCAACAGCAAATCACTGGGAACTGATGGATTCAATATGGGTTTTTATAAAACCTTCAAAACAGAAGTAACACCCATCCTCCTCAATACCTTCTACAGTTGCAAGACCTGTAAATCATTCCCAGACACCTGGAGGGAGGGGGTCATAACTGCCATAGCTAAACCTGCCAAACCCAGAGGTGACTGCACCTCATACAGGCCTATCTAACTCCTTTATTAATATCTTAAGATAGTTACCAAAATATTAGCTTTGAGGCTTCAGAAGGTGGTCTCAAAGCTTATTCACCCTGATCAGATAGGGTTCATCCCTCACTGTTTCTTAAGCAACATCATAAGGAGACTCTTAAGCATCATCACAAGGGCAAACACATGTGCAGAATCTCAGGTAGTTTTTCTTACTAATGCAGAAATGGTCTTTGACCACCTTAATTGGGCCTTTCTACAAGAAGTCTTGATTGTCAAGGGTTTTGGCCTGGGCTTCAAGCAATGGTTGACCTCTCTTTATGATCTTCCTACAGCCAGAATCAGAGTTAATGGAACCCTACGTGATCCACTCCTCATCACATGGGGGAGGAGACAGGGGTGACCATTCTCACCATACCTCCCAAATGTTGAGCACTTTAAATAAAATACCACAGTACACTGAGACAAACTCAATAGATTATATTTCTAGAAAATGTATTGTATAGAAAAGATGTTCTGAAAATTCTTCCAGTGGATATCATATTTAAAGCTCAGGTATTGTGCAAAAAAGGACAAATAAGGTGGCAATTAAATTCATTGCAGTGCTTCAAGTCAAACCATGATATTGTACATCATAGGTTGAGTTGGTAACATTGTTAAGGTATTAGCAAATCTCCTTTAAAGTGATTGAGTTCATGTAACAGTTCAACACGGCAGTATGTGGACTTGTTGGCTTACTAGCTTACTAGCTTGCTGGCTTTTCTTCTTGCTCATTTGTAGACAGTTTGGATAGTGCTGAAGAGGTGACACATATTGTAAATGCAAATTCTCAATGCTGCAGTAATTCAGATGCTGTGCCAAGGCAACATAGAATCTATCCAGCACTTTGTGATTTTACATCACTTCATAAGGGGTCCAAAACATGTGCAGAATGTCTGGTAGCCTTCCATATCAATGCAGAAAAGGCCTTTGACCATCTTAATTGGGCCGTTCTACAAACCTTCTTGACTGCCATGAGTTTTGGCCAGGGCTTCAAGCAATGGCTGGCCTCACTTTATGATTATCTTACAGCCAGAATCAGAGTTAATGGAGTAGAAGGGTAATCACTTTAGTAGCAAAACTTTGGCAGGGCAACATTTTTATAGGCTTCCAAACACCTTAGAGGGAGTTTATATCACCTAACTGGGAGCTCTTTTGCTTCATGCAGCTCAGGAGGTGCCTGAACACAGAAACGGTCCATTTCAGGTGCTGCTCAGTGACAGCACCTTACTAGGTGGAAATATGTAAACCTATACAACAAATGACAGATCTCTCAGATATGCCATCCTTCCAACACCTTATAATGAGGGTGCCTCCTTAGGGAGCCACTAAAGGGCATAAATTATATATCTTTTTGATTTTGGTAGTTGCAGCTATTAAAGCACTTACCAGGAAATGGCTATTACAACTCCCTGAAATTATTTATTTATTTCAAAGGTTTTACCAGGAAAGTCATACTGAGCTGGTACCAGCTTATTTCCAGCTGCATCCTGGAGGGAGGAATAATATAAGAGAGAGGAACAGATGCAAAGTACAATGTACAAAAGTAATACAATAATATGGAAATAAGAATAACAAAATATACAATTTCAAGAATGTTCATAAATAAAACTGCCATTCATTAAATTACCATATAGTAAATTGTAGAATAGGCAAAAGAGCATTTAACCATGAGCAACAAAACAATAAGAAGAGAAAGGAGTAGTGACTGATAAATTGGAGGAGAGGCAACACAAGTGTCAGTGTGGTGGAAGGCAGGTGATAGGAATCCACCCCAATCAGAAGCAATGGCAGGAGTGAATATAGAAATCCTGGTACCAGGTCCAAATAGCACACCATGAAGAGCATTACAGCAACCATGCTGTGTGAAGCATGAAAGGATTTAGAGTGGCAGGGGTAGAACAGCAATAGGGAATTACTACTACCCCTGTCACTCTGCACTTCACCTGGAAAGGATCAACTAGCCATGTGCTGGGGTGCCTGGCTGAGCCACTCCCATGGTGAAGTGGCTAAGGCATTAGCACATGGCAAAGCAGGAGATCTGGGACCATGGTCTGGATCTGACTAGGTCTCCTCCTGCTGAAACTTATTTTATTTTTTTTAAGGAATGTTACCCCCTCCAGACTTTCTCCCCATCCCCGAAGTTTACGACCCCCCATAGTTGATTAAGTCCTGGGATGTGGGGGGTGTGGGGACGAGGGTCCTTGCAAAAACAAAGAAGTCCCAATGTATTCAATCCTACCAGGTCATAATGTCACACGCTTAATAGTGTATAACATTATGGCTAATCTGGTACAGCGCAGTATGCTACTGCTACTGGTGCAATACTGCGTATACTGCTGTATGCGGTATTGCACCAATAGTGGATACCCAGGCAGAGGATAAGACCTCTGCTGGGAGCAGGTTTCAATGAGCAGCTGCTGTGGCTCACAGGACTGAGCCATAGCAGTAGGAACCCAGATGCTGCATCTGGGACTAGGTTTGATTCCCAGAAACATTTTATTATTTTCAGACTTGTGCACTCCCAGAGCTGAACCCCTCCCGGAGTTGAGAATCTTTAGTGGGAGGGTCTGGGGGGCACAGCCCCCCATAACAGGGGGTGTGGGGGGCAGAGTCCCCAACAGAAAAAAGACTTATGCCTCATGGCATAAATCACGCTGTACTGACAGTGTGATTTTGCCATGTGGCATAATGTCTTGTGGTATTATGACCCCATGCCTAATCAATGGAGCTGTGCCTTTTCTGTCTGGTCACTGTTCTACCCGACATTGTTTGGGATGCCACTGTTTTCCTTGTGGCATTTATTGCTGCATTGTTATTTCTTGCAGTGACATGACCCCATGCCAGAAATCCAGGAGGAGAGATTTCAGAGTGTGAAAGGAAGGAGCAGGCCAAAAGGAAGGTGAGAGAAAGCCCAATAATTTCGGGAAGCAGAATAAGAAGGCAGCTTGGTCAGCAGTAGATTTAATTGGTGGGAGAGTAAGAGAGCAAAAGCAAGCATTGCAAAGGGAGTAAGAGGCAGAAGGGGAAGGACAGAAGAGATACAAGATACAAAGGGAGTCAAAGCAAAATTTACAGATAAAGCAGGCACACTGGGTAAGATGTCTGGCATCAAGAGAGGAGAGGGAAGTACACAAAGAACAGTGATGAGTATGTAGGGGATTGTCAAGGGCAAATCAATAGAAGGAGTGAAGGGAAGGGGTCCAGTCTAGCTAACGTGTACTTAGGAACAGTACTGTAAACAGTGTCTCCATAGTTGAACATTGGGAGAATCTGAGGATTTCTTTCCATGTAGGAAGCAGAATGCTTCTCGTATTTCTGTAAAGTGCATCAAGTTTGGGATGGAGCTTCTTGTGTCTTGTATCCATGTGTACAGAAAAATCAGGGTAGTGATCCAGCCAGACCCCAAGGTACTTGAAGGAGGAGATAGCTTCAATGATTACACAATCAGGGGTATGAAAGGAAGGAAGGGGGAAACTCAAGCAGTCCTCTGCCTAGTGCCAAAAGTCATAGAAACCATTTTCTTAGCATTGAGGGATAACTGATTTTCCTGGAACCAGAGCTGGAGATTGTTAAAAGTCCAGCTGGAGCTGGTTCATGAGGTCAGGGATCAGAAGAGCCAAAGATTAAGAGTACCATATCACCCTAGTACATCTGAATGGACATAGATGAACAGTCAGTGGGGAAGTCTTCTAGAACAATGTAGATAAGAATCCCAGGACTGAACCTTGGAGAACACAATTGCAGACTGGCTGATGGTCTGTGAGCAGATAAGGGAGATGGAGGCTATTACAGCCTTAATAAGAGTTAAGAAAGACAAATTTAACCCAGATGGCTTCCATTTCTTGACTATAAAGAAATAATAACTGGAACTCGCACTTGAACTACTTCTATGAACTAACACCATTCATTTTTTTTATAATTAATACTTTGTTAACATTTGAATAAGGTAACAACCAAAACATTAACCAACAGTAACAAACATCCTGGCCAGAGTGTTTATTACTCCTTGAAATTACAATCTAAGAAATAGCCCAAGGAACAATACAAAATACAATATATACTGAACAAAGGTAAAATATCCAACAGTCAAGAAAAAAGAAACTCGGAAACACCGGTGCCATCGGGGGAGAGAAAAAAGAAGACATAAAGCAAACTAAACAGTTGGGGGGGGGAGCCGTACACAATTATGATCCCAACACCACCATCCAAAGCCCATGAAACTGACCCTCATCAAATGAATCCAACCCAAAGAGAACCAAAGTTATATGCAGGGAAGAATAAGTAGCTGTCCCTGATTCAGGGGGATCCCAAAATGGAGGAGAAAAGGCTGTCACGTTTATAGAAAAAGCCCTTATTTCCCAGATGCACTATAAGATAATCTCTCACACCCCACAAGCTTAAACATTCCATCCACCCACTCATCATATATCAGTACATCCGTTGAACACCATCTATGCAATAGGAGAGGCTTAGCGTCCATAATGGCAGCCATAAACCCAAGGGTGTAGCTAGCTTTTTTACAGGGGGGGATGCAAAGGCTGATAAAAGTCCTGGTTGTCCTGAGAAAGACTAAACCAATAGGCTTGGGGGTTTATCAGGTTTTAGATGCATTCTGGTGCATTTTGAGGGTCATTTTGAAGCTTTTTGACTGCTTTTAAAGCTTTCTTTGACTTGTTGCAAGCAACAGATACCACTACCAAAGTGATTAACTTCATGACGGCTAAGGTCATCACTTTTGTTGCCCACTTTGAGCAGATGAGGGGCAAGCAAAACATCAGGGTCAAAACTTCATGCTGAACTGTAACATGAAAATCTAGCATTTATTTATGCAAAATAGAGCCCAAGAATAAAATGTTAGAAAATAAGAAGAGGTAAATCCCGAAGATCAACTACCTTGACCGTGTGTGTGTGTGTGTGTGTGTGTGTGTGTGTGTGTGTGTGTGTGAATGAGGAGTGGACAGTACTGTACTGACAGAATTTGGTGGCAAAGCATCTGACTGGCAAGACAAGGTACCTTTGTAAATGAGCCTATGGCGCAAAGGTTTTCCAAACTGCTGTTTAAATAAAATAAAATAAAAGACAACAAGTTTGTTTCCTGTGTGACTGCCTCTCAAAAATGTTTCCCCCATAAGGCTGGCTGGCTGAGACATGATTGGAAAATCTGAATAAAAAAAAATATACAATTTCTTGGGAACACTCTTGTCCTCCACCGTTGTTAATTAGTGGCTGGGACTTGGAGGATGTTTTGATTAGTGTTGTCCTCCTCCTCAGTCCTCACACACATATAGTCGTTGTTGTACATGGTGCATGTTGCTGAAATGACAGAAACAAGAATGTCTTTTTTTTACAGCCCATTACCCCCAACCCTATTGAACACTTCTTTAGCCCTTTATATTAGAATAATGACCAGATCTGGTCTACTCTGTGTGGACTGGCTGGCTGTGGCTGAGTGATTGGTGTTGCTCAGTGCAAACAGTACACTCCTACCAACCCACAGCACAGTACAATCCTCCTGATCCATAGCACAGAGTGTGGAGGAGACAACAAAATTGAGCCGACTTGCTTTTCTTCGGCAAGCTTCAACAACGCATGTTATGGTGTGTGTGCATTAGATTGTGTAACCCTCCCCAACTCTGGTTACTATTGGCAGATGAGCTGTTCCAGCTACTGACATGAAAATATTTAAAAAGGAACTCATGTCTGTCCTGTGCAGCTGCAACCATTATTGGGAAAAAAAAAACTTGGGGCTTCCGCACTCCCGCAACCATTATAGGAACAACAACAAACAAACAAACAAACAAAAAAAACTTGAGGCTTCAAAACTCCTGCTCTGATTGCTCGGGGGGGGGGTGCCTGCCCCCCACCCCCATAATCTATGCCACTGCATAAACAGCTCCCTTTGAGATACATTAATACCCAGGATCCTCAAAGTATTCCCTAACACCAATAGAGAGGCATTCTTCAGAATCTTAAACCCCAATACTTCCTCCATAGTAGAAAGTACTTCAGCCCACCACACCCCAATCCTAGGGCACTCCCAAAGTAAATGAAGCAAGGTACTTCTCACACCACCACAACGTCATCACCTAGGCTATTGTGCCAATCTCATACTATGCAGAGTTGAAGGAGTCTGATACCACAAAAGTAAGGTATTCAATTGCATCACATGGCTGGCACTATCCCTGCAAATTCCATAAGCATTAGCCCGAACCTGGTCCCATTCTTCATCAGAAAGTGAATATCCTAACATCCACTTTCTCCGCATTTGTAATCTACTCATGCCAAAGGTATACTATTCCAACAATGCTTTATAAATAATCCCCAATTTAGGAGAAGTAAGACCACCCTTAGCACCACCCAGCTTACCAAAAACCTTATTCCACTGAATCAACGGAAGCAATTTAGGTGACGCTCCAACCTTTGACTGCAAGAGATGTTAAAGCTGAAGACACCTGCAATGATGTGAGGAAGGTAGAGAAAGCTGCCTTTGTAATTCCCCAAAAGATTTAAGATGCCAAGAATCCAAAGAGAAAAGATCACCCACCCTCTGTACACCCCCCTCATACCATATTGGCCAGTGCAAAGAATCACCACCTATTTTTAACCTTGAATTAAACCATATGGACCTGAGATGCAAGGGAATATCCCATGTGGAACCCAAACATGTCTTAGCACTCATCCAGACATGGAGAGCATATTTCTGGGTGGGAAGGGGATAGAGAATATGAGTGTAGTCCCAAAGAATGCTCTGTTGGGAAGCATTAGAGACCAAATCCCTCTCCAAATCCAGCCAACACACAGAAGAGCAAAGCCTTTCCAAATGCAACCACATCCAGATCTGGCATAGGTCAGAAGCAACATAATATCCCTTAAACCACAGGGAGCGAAAACCTCCCTTAGTATATGAGCTATCAAATGCAGAATTGAAAGACAACTCTTTCTCCCCTCCCAGAATAAATGTAAAGGTACTGCAGAAAACTGTTTCCAACAAGTATCTGGTATTTATTTATTTATTTATTTAGTTTTTGATGACCGGGTAGGGTGCACTAGCCATAGCAATGACTATTTTCAGGCACGACCCGGGAAGGTACAAAACAAGACAGCTGAGATAACAGGTTACAGTGTATATAAGATCACAAAATAATCAAATGTAGGAATAAAAGATACATGCAGATGATTACATTTCAGGCAAGCTGTAGCATAAAAAACAAGGCCAGGAACAAAATTAATGTACAAGATGGTATCATTTACATTTAAACAAAATAACAATTAGAATTAGTCATAAGTGTTAGATATAACAGGGGCATCAAGGAGGACTATAACAGAAGCATTATAGTAGTTGCATACAAGATAATGTAGGGGAGTAAAGTTAAAGTGGAGGAAGTGGGGAATAGTAGAATAGGGGCATGCTGATATAGGAAGATGGGGACACAGTGTGAGAATAAAAGTCCTTAGGTAATAAGAAGCTAGAAAACAGGTGGGATGAAAGGAGCTAAGTATCAGGAGTGGACAATAAAGTAAGAAGTGGCAGAAAACATAGAGACATATAATGAATAGGAGACATATAATGAATAACATATAACACTTTAGGGAGGAGTAACATGTGTATAGCCTGTACTTTATCCCAGAGGGATAAACAAAGATGTTTCCATCTGGCCACGCATTCCTTCAATTTAGTAAGGATTGGTTGCAGATTCAAGGAAGGCCAGTTAGCTAGATGAGAAGAAATAGTGATACACATGTATTTAATAGGGTGAGGACCCACAATAACCCTGGAACAGACAATGGTGAACCAGCCCAAGAAGCATTAATGGGTAGCACTTCTGTCTTACCCCAATTGTTCTTCAACCCAGACAGAGAAGAAAAATAATCTAAAAGTTTAACAAGATTGGGTAAAGAAGACGTAAGATTCGTTTGAGTCAAAAGAATGTCATCAGTCAACAACATAGCCTTAAAAGTATGCTGGCCCATTTGAAAACCAGAAATATCTGGAGGCTCATGAATTGTCTGAGCCAGGGGCTCAGTTGCCAACAGAAAAGGAGCTGGGGACAGGGGGCATCCCTGTTGCATCCCCCTACCTAACTGAATCTAATGCAACTGCTGCAGCAACTCTGGAAGATGACACTAATGCCCGAAAGAGATCTATTAGTCTGCAAATATGATCTGCCCCATCCTTACCCCCTACAAAACCCACCTGATCAGAATGCATTAAACTCAGTAAAACCCTAGTCAACTGATTAGCCTACATTTTTGCCAAGACCTTAATTTACAGTACATTGAGGAGTGACATAGGGTGATAACTAGCATAGTGATATGGATCTTTATAGTTTTGGCTAAAACTCTAATAACTGCATCATACATAGTTGAGGGAAGCTTCTCCATCTTCAAGGCATCCTCTAGCACCTCAACCAATACCAGACACACCAAGTCCCCTACCCCCTTATAAACTCAATTGGGAATCTGTATGGTCCCAGGTTCTTACTGCCCTTTAGCTGCTGCACCACTACCTGAACTTCCTGAGGTCTAACTGGCACCTCTAGATCCAATCGCTGTTCATCCAAAAGACAGAGAAGAGTGAGAGACCCTAAAAATTCCTGAATATCACCCAGTGACCCTCCCTGCAATTTTCTAGAGGTATAGAGCATATTATAATAATAATAATACATGAAAGCTTGATTAATCCCCTCAGGCTCCAGAATTATATGATCACCCAGTTTTATCCCTGGGATTTTACTGAGGCCTCTATCTGCTTGAGCTGATAAGCCAATAAATGGCCTGTTTTTTTTCCACCCTCCCAATAATCCTGGTGGATCCTGTAGAGGCCGAACTCCGTCTGCTGGGTGTTTAGTAAATTGATTTGAAACCAAAGAGCTCTAATATACTGAATTAAAGAACAGTTCCCTGAACTCACCTCATGCTGCTTTTCAATGGCACCCAATTGGGACTCTAAAGCTTGAAGCCTAGTCTGTCATTCCATCTTATGGGCCGAAGAATAAAAAATGATTGTACCCCAAAAAGATAAGCTTTAAGGCTCTCCCACACCCACTTAGAGGCAACCTCCCCTGTATTATTTACCGAGAGATAATCCCTAACTTCCATCCTAATCCACTAGTTAAACTGAGGATCCATAAAAAAACTAGCATTACAATGCCACCATGCAGCATGGGATCCCCCACTCTCCAGAGAAAATGCAAACTTAATTGGAGAGTGGTCAGAAATGACCATGGGTTTAATAGTAACTGACAAAAGATTTTTAAGAAAAGCATGTGAAACCAAAAATAAATCTATCCTACTATAAATCTGAAACGCAGACGAATAATAAGTATAGTCTTGAACATCAGGATTTCAAATCTGCCACACATCCCAGAGCCCGTGATCGTCCTGGAGTTTACTGAGAGCACTAGAGCTCTCACCTGGGATGGCAAGCTTACTAGGGATACTGTACCATTATGGTAACAAATGGGATTAAGCAGTTTATTCATATCACCTCCCAAAATAATCTTCCCCTCCCCCTTATCATGAAGAACCTATGAAAGTCTGTGAAAAAAGGAGGACCATCACAATTCAGCCCATACACAGAAACTAAAGTATATTTATGACCATTCAAATTGCCTGTAACTAACACCCACCAACCCTGAGGATCCCTTGCAACCAATGTGGTATCCCAGTTCACCTCCTTATTTAATAAAATCATAATCCCTTCTTCTTGGAAGTAAATGAAGCTACAAAAATGTGCCCCTTCCAGCTAGCCTTAAATCTATCAACCTCTTTTGAAGCAAATTTGTTTCTTGCAGGAACACAATTTGCCGTCTAAGTTTTTTAACATGAAACAACACCCATTTGCATTTAATAGGACCACTTATTCTCTGCACATTCCATGATACCACCCTATACGATATCATAGATCAATTCCTCAATCTGTAAGGCACAGCTGCATCCCCCACTCCTACCCCCGGTGGCAGCAAAAAAGAACAACTGTCCTAACCAAAAGCACAACATCAATCACATTTCCATGTACTTGAAACCTAACAACAAATGCCCCAAACCTATATACGTAAGAAACTAAGAAAATGTCACACCAGCTAACTGTCATTGCTTTCATGTGGGTATGCGTGAGACCACTGCATCTGCCCCACAAATTACCAGTAATAAAACTAAAGACCCCCTCATGGTGACTCCCCAACATTATTAGAGGCCCCATCCCAGAAATAACAGATCCCATAAACCAATAATGAAATGAATAATAGGAAACCAGAAAGCAAGCAAGCTACCAATAATATACTAAAATTACATAAAACATGAACATGAACCCCACCACCTCCCAGCCCCTAAAATACCAAACAATACAAATAATCCAACCCCCCACAGTATCCAAAAAGAGCATCTCAGCCCCCTTCTAGGCAGCCAGAGGAAATGTCATACACCATCCAAAAATAAAAGAAACTCCCCACTACTTACCCCCATTTAAAACAGAGGTGAGCCCTAAACAAAACAAAACCCTCCCCCCCCAAAAAAGCCCCTTCCCCTCCAATATACCATGGTAAGGAGCCACTGAGGCAACAAAGTAGCCATGACATCCCACTTCCCATCAGAAAGATAAATGATTCTAGGGGACAATGCCCTGAGGGGTGATCCAAGACCTTTCAAAACCAAACAATACTAAAAAAAGAATCCCAATAGACACCAAACAATTACATAAAAAAAGAGATCCAGAAAAAAACAGCTGATTTGATACCTTTTACTGGACCAAAATAGACGTTACAAAGAAATAGGTTGAGGTTTTGATTATAGAATCCTTCATCAGAAAAATAAATAAATATTTTTTTTCTGATGAAGGATTCTATGCAATCCAAAACCTCAAGCACCTATTTTCTTTTGTAACATCTAGTTTGGTCCAATAAAAGGTATCAAATCAGTTATTTTTTTCTTGATCTTTTGTCACAAGGACCAATACAGCAACATGACTAATAAAAAAAAAGAATAAAAAAGCTGAGTCTAAAAAAGGAGGGGGGGGGCTCCCACAAATCCTTGACAACCCCCATGGACTCTGCCATAAATCCCCCGGGCTCACTCCCACATGTAACATCAATTTAACACAGAAAGACCCTACACTGGCTGTCTAGGTCATCCAGAAGTGACATTTTACCAGAATGGGAACAACTACAACTTAGCAAACATCTAAAAGGAGAAACAAACAAATAAGCCGTTCCATAGGTAAAGAGAGAAGCAGTCTCACACCACTGTGAAAAACAAAAAAAGTTCTCAGTCCATTGAGTCCTCATCTTGAGAAGGTGGTCAAGGTGGAGAACCCTGAACTGCCTTATGCCCTACTGTGGATGAGGGTTCAAAGCCACCTGCACGCTCTGTAGTTTGGAAGCCAAAGGAATCCTAGACCCTGATGAGGAGTCCTCTGAGGCCGAGCGGGAGGTGTCCAAAATAAACTGCTGAGGCTGCAGGTGAGGTAAAGATTCCTCCCGATTCTGCACAAATACTCACAGAGTGACTGGAGGTGCCAGAGAACACTTAATACCATGTTCTCTTGCCAGATCTCTGGCCCAGTCAAAAGCCTTAGGACAGTTCAACAACCTCTTAGGGAAATCTGGATGAAAGAACAAACAACCTCCCTGCCACCTTATCTCCTTCACAGCCCTCACCATTTCAAAATACTCTCCCTGTCAGAATACCAAAGCAGTTTAAAAACCACTGGGTGAGGGTGCGTCATGGATTTTGCCAAAGGAGGGCCAGTCGGAACTCTATGAGCTCTCTCTATTTCAATAAGAGCATCTGTCTTCAAATTCAACCACTGAGGCAACTGAGTCTGCAAAAATTGGATCATGTCCCCCCCCCCGACCTCTCAGGCAACCCAAAAAGCTTGACATTATTCTGCCAACTCCGAGTCTCCTGATCATGGAGTTTGTCTGATAGGGAATGGACCTCCCACTCAGCTAGGTGCAGGCAGCTCTCTGCTCGATGTGCCCAGTCTTCAAGATGTCCAGTTCTCGACTCAGCATGCTCTACCTGATGGTCCAAATCCTCCATCGAAACTCTGACCCCTGTTAGGGTGACTGATATTATTTTAATTGGCTCAAATTCTACTCATAAATGCTTTCATTTGGCTCAGCTCTCAAGCAACCAGGCTGGCCTCCATCTCAAGCTTTACCAGCTCTGGGCCCTTCCTTGGGAGGTGGTGGGGAGGCAGAAAGCATATAATTTTATTTTTCACCAGAGTACCTTATTTATCACTCTTTGGCTTCCCAGCCATAACCAAACACTAATCCTACCAATCAAATAGCAAAGTCACCAACACAGAGGGGTATAAAAGGAAAAATACCAATCATGGGATGGAACTGCAAAAGCCTTGCCGCACCTAGCTTGGCTGCATCATGTGACTCTACCATTCATTTTTAATAATGTCAACAAACAGAAAAGCATGAGCCTCTAATTTAAAATAAATACCATAGAAACCACTCAGAGGTGTACAAATAGTTGGATGCTTGTGTTACAGTTATATGAAGTTATATTTTTGTGTAGCCAAGCTGGTGGCTAGAGCACATTTGTAAAAGTTAACACATCTCACAGAATTTTATTGCAGTTCACCATTCCTTACCTATGCCTTGGTGATGATGGATCCCTGTAACAATGGAATAGTTAATGAAAATCCAAAAGACTCTAAGAAATTCGGAGATCAGGCTAATTGTCATGGGTATTTCCCTGAGGAATAAGACTTGCAAACCATGTGTGTGGTTCATTCATTGGCTAAGGTTTTTTTAAAATGTTCTTATTTACAAATCTAATTATTACCTTTATACATCAATGTCAAAACATTCATCAAATATCCACATAGCATTTATTTATCAAAATCCAATATCACATATCTTTTCTTTCTCTCTTCTTGGGCTTGGGTGTGTCACCTGACACCCTCGATGTACTTCTTTCTTCCTTTTCTTGGGCTCAGTTGTACCACCTGACCTCCCTCTCTTCTCCATGCCCCCTGGGGTGTTAACCCCATGAGGTGCCTGCCCCCTTCCCCCTTTATCTCACTCTCCCATCTTCTTCCTCATCCTTCCATTTCCAACCAGCAGTCCCAGGGTGGCAGTTGCCCTCAGCTGGCAACCCCTTCCTTACTATCAGTTGTTGCCCCCTGCTTGGCAACCCAAGGTTTCTAACATCATTCTGTTGGACCTGCCGACCTCATCTGCTGGCCCATGTTTATTGTGTCCCAATGCTCCATCCCTCCCAACCCTGCCCTACGAGGTGGGTGGGTGAGTGGGAATTCAGAAAATCCAGCAAAAAGCGAGGCACTTGCTTGCATGCATGGCCTTAAATAACCCCTGCTAAGCCCCCCTGGATAATTCCCAGCCAATCCATGCCTACTTACCTCACTCCTTTCCCACAAACCTCCTCAACCCTCCATCCCCCCCTCCTCCTCTGATGTCACAGGCAATACCTGACTCCCTTAACGCTAATATTACCCAGGGAAACCCTTGACAATCTGGTCTACCTGATTAGCAAGCAAACCCTTTTGTCATGGGGATTTCCCCGAGGAATAAGACTCACAAACCATGTGTGTGGTTCATTAGTTGGTTAAGGTTTATTTGTAATTTTCCTATTTACAAATCAAAATTATTTACTTTATACATCAATGTCAAAATATTCATCAAATAGCCACATAGCATTTATCAAAGTCCAATACCACATATCTTTTCTTTCTCTTTTCTTGGGCTCAGGTGGGTCATCCTATACCCTCGATGTACTTCTTTCTTCCTTTTCTTGGGCTCAGTTGTACCATCTGACCTCTCTGTCTTCTCCATGCCCCCTAGGGTGTTAACCCCATGAGGTGCCTGCCCCCTTCCCCCTTTATCTCACTCTCCCATCTTCTTCCTCATCCTTCCATATCCACCCTGCAGTCCCAGGGTGGCAGTTGTCCTCTGTTGGCAACCCCTTCCTTACTATCAGTTGTTGCCCTCTGCTTGGCAACCCAAGGTTTCTAACCTCATTCTGTTGGACCTGTCGACCTCATCTGCCGGCCCATTTTTATTGTGTCCCAATGCTTCATCCCTCCCAACCCTGCCCTACGAGGTGGGTGGATGGGTGGGAATTCATAAAATCCAGCAAAAAGTGAGGCACTTGCTTGCATGCATGGCCTTAAATAACCCCTGCTATGCCCCTCCCCTGGATAATTCCCAGACAATCCATGCCTACTTACCTCACTCTTTTCCCACAAACCTCCTCAAACCCCTTCATCCCCCCCTCCCTCCTCTGATGTCACAGGCCATACCTGACCCCTCCCCCTTAACCTTGGCCATTAAAAAGGTAAACCCTTGACAATCTGGTCTGCCCAATTAGCAAGCAAACCCTTTTGTCATGGGGATTTCCTCGAGGAATAAGACTCACAAGCCATGTGTGTGGTTCATTAGTTGGATAAGGTTTATTTGTAATTTTCCTCTTCTTGGGCTCGGGTGTGTCACCCAATACCCTCGATGTACTTTTTTCTTACTTTTCTTGGACTCAGGTGTACCATCCAACCACCCTTTCCACTCCATGCCCCCTGGGGTGTTAACCCCATGAGGTGCATGCCCCCCTTCCCCGCTTTATCTTGCCCCCCCATTTTCTTCCTCATTGTTACACTAGCCCATCTCTTGCTCTTGCTCTTGCTAAGGAAAATTGGCTTCCTCATTGGCTGGCTCCCCAGGCATCCCATTCCTCAATTTCTTCTTCCACCTTTAGTAGGAAAAGGGTGTTCTCAATGTTGGATGGGTGTACCCCATCAGCCCTGTAATCCCCTGGGTAATCGTGGGCTATTGTATGCCTTAGATAAATAACTCCCGTTTTTACCATCAACACTGCCATCCTCCTACTCAACATTTTCCTTGCCCTTTATACTGCTTTAATGTACTGTGCCTGTCTCCAAACTCTCCTGGGTATAATAGATGACCAAGCAATTACCACCTCCGGCCACCAGGACAAGAACACCCTATAATTCTGAGTGATCTCAAGTAGCAAGCCCACCCAGGGTTGCTCCCCCAAATCATTGCCTCCTGCATGCAACACTAACAAGTCCAGCTTTGGCCATTTTGATTTCAACTCCTCCACCAATGATATCATTTGTGCCCATTGCAGCCCTTGGACCCCTTTCCAATAGATTCTGGTGTCCTCTGGTGCCTTCCTAAACTGTTTCACCCCCAGGCTTAATGGCAGCTCTCCTTTCTACCCAGTAAATGAAGGAGTGCCCCAGGATACAAACAATCTTTTAGTGAGCCGCATCTGCAGGAAGACAAAACATGGTTAATATCTATTTCCTTATGTATTTCTTACTACACCTGTTTCGCCATCTGCCCAATCCTTTAATGCTGTCAGAGGAGGCCCCCCTGGGCTGCCAACTCTGATGCTGCCATGATCCTGAAAGAATGTGGGGCAAACAGATTGGCATCTTCACCCACAAAATCCATTCCCTTTTTCAACACTGTGGACACCTGGTATCAGGTAACCGGGTCTCTGTTGCTGTATACAAAAACCTTGTCCCCACCCGGTGGTCTTAATGCCTTATATGCTTCCATTGCTTCCTCCAAACACTTCACGACCCCTTCTTTCTTGTGAAAAATCATCTTTGCTTGCTGCCCAGTTTGATTTGTCTTTGATCTGTGGAGTTTTACCTCCAAACTACCCACCCCCATATGATGTCCCCCATTGTAGCCCTCCTCCTTGTTTCTCCTGCTTTTCAGCATCACCTCTCCTACCCTAAATGCCTGCCTCTGCATCATCAGGAAAGCTGCTGTGAACAAACGTGCCTTGTATGCTGATGTGCAGACATGTTTTAGGCTGTCCATTAACCTCACCATGAGTTCTCCAGAAATGGGCTTATGCTGATCAGTTACCCTTCCCTGCAGCCTCTGTCATCCTTGCATCATTCTCCAGACCTCTGGGGTCCTTTTTGTCTCTTTCCACCTTTAAAAACTGCATACCAGGGCAATCCCTGCCCAGTGCAGACCTATGGTCTAATATGCCATCCCTTCTGTCACATTTTTGAACTATGTATCTCATAACCTAAGCTTCGAACACCGGCTGACTTGCCTTCATCCCAATCTTCATCCACGAAATGCCTGGAACGCCTTCCATGCTCCTTCATATGCCCTCAAGGTGTTGGGTGCCCAGGAACTCTGAAACAGCATCTAGGCTCCTTCCAGCCAATCTTCCACAAGTCTGGCAGGACCCTTGTTCTTTCTGTCATGGCCTCCAGTGCCAATGACCTGAACCTGTCCAACTGAAGATGGGAAGGGCCGTCAGCCACCTCGTTGTTCACTCTGTCCAAATACCTGGCCTTAAAAGTCATATTTAGCCATAAGCCCTCAATCACCAACTGCCTGATCACCCTTGTTACTGACTTCATGGAACCCCTCTGCTTGTTTAAGACATCAACTACAGCCCGATTATGGCACCAAAAGATTACCTTTTGATTTATCAGCTTCATACCCCATATTTTCCCGCTACCCAAATGGGGAATATCTCTAGGAAAGTGATGTCCCTCGGTAGTCCTCTGTCTATCCATTCTGTTGACCATCTCTCTGAGACCCATTCTCCCATAAAATATTCCTCATCCCCAAGGATCCTGCTGCATCGGTGTATAACTCTAAATCCGTGTTAAACAACCAATCCTTCCGTCAAAACGCTATACTATTGAACTGCTGTAGGATGTGCTCCCAAACCTCCAAAACCCACCTCACCCCTTTGATATGTCTACCCAGTGGTGCGGGAGCCCCCCCACTGTGGCCCTCTCCAACTTGCGCATGAAAGCACGCCCAGGTGCCACCACTCAGCAAGCAAAATTGAAATGGCCCAGCAGCTGCTGCACCACTTTCAACTGCACCCTCTGCTGCCCTTTTACCCTACTAATCAGCTCCTTGAGCTGCTCCACCCTGGTGGGTGGTAGCCTGACCTACCCCTTCTGCAGCATTTACTTCTACACCCAAGAACTTCAATCTCCACGCTGGGCCCTCAGTTTTGTCTGGGGCCTATGGTACCTCAATTACCATGCACATGTCCTGGAAATCCCAGAACATTTGCTCCATGCTCCCCAGGCTGTGCCCACTAACAAAAAATCATCAAGATAGTGCACCACCCTCCTGTACCTGTATTTCTCCCCTAAACCCATTGTAACCAGGTGCTGAAAGCTTCAAAAGCCACACAAGCCACTGAACAGTCCATCGGCATAGCCTTGTCAAAATAATAACCTCCCTTAAACTGAAAACCTAAAAGATCCCAATCCTCGGCCCACACTGGAAGAAGCTGAAATGTTGTGTCGATGTCGGTTTTTGTCAACTATGCCCCTTCTACCACTCAGATCAGTCCCACTGCCTGGTCCAAAGTGGCATAGGATACTACTCATTGTTCCCTTGCTATGGCATTATTCACCCACTTCCCCGGGGAATATGACAGGTGATGTATCCACCTATGCTCCCTGATTGCTTCTTGTGGACCAGAACCAGGGGAGAAACCCATAATTTTGGGAAAGGAGGGTCCTGAAATGGGCCCTCCACCCTTCCAGCTGCTACTTCCTTCTCTATTTTGCATTGTACTATCTCCTCCTTCCCCTTAACTGATCCCAAGTTCTTGGTCTCAATGGGTTTCATGACCCCTGGCTAATGTAGGTTTAAAACCATCTAAAAAAACTCTCCAGCAGCATCTTCTTAGCTGCCTCATTCAGCTACCCTGCCATCCATTCCTATACCGCCACCCCCAATTGACATGTTGGCCATCTTGAAACCTCTCCTTATCCTCTGTCCTCCCCCACTTATCTTATCTGCTCCTGGACCCTTGTCCAAAAGTCCCTCTCCTGCTGAAACCCTCCCCCTGAAACTGGGCCCTGCTTCCTGTCCTCTGGCTTCTATCTTCAAATTATGCCCCCTTGTTCTTGCACACCTCTTTTTTGAAAGATGCTACCCTCTTGGACTTTGTTGATTCCCTTGAGATACTTGAAAGTTTCTATCATGTCCCCCCTCTCTCTCCTTTCCTCGAGGCTATACATATTCAGCTCCTTAAGTCTCTCTTCATATGTCCTCCGGTGCAGACCCTGCACCATTTTAGTTGCCCTCCTCTGGACAGCCCCATCCTGTCTATGTCCTTGCAGAGATTGGGTCTCTAGAACTGCACACAGTACTCCAGATGGGATCTCACCAACTGTCTGTACAGAGGGATAATAACTTCCTGTTTTCTACTGGTGATGCCTCTCCCTATGCATCCCAGTATCCCCCCAGCCCTCCTTGCTGCCCTCTCACATTGCTTGCCCACCTTTAGGTCATCTGATATGACTACCCCAGGTCCCTTTCCATTTTTGTTGTTGTTAGTATCTCACCCCATTGTGTACTCTTCCCTGGGTTTTGTTTCCCAGGTGCATTACCTTGCACTTCTTAGCATTGAATCTAAGCTGCCATACATTTGACCATTCCTCTAACCTTGCCAAGTCCCTTCTCATCCTTTCCACCCCACCTTGTGCATCAACTCTGTTGTAGATCTTTGTGTCATCTGCAAAGAGACACACTTTTCTTTCCAGTCCCTCTGCAATATTACTTATAAAGACATTGAAGAGGACCGGTCCTAATACTGAACCCTGCGGTACCCCACTAGCAACCCCCCTTTCTTCAGAGTGGACTCCATTTACTATTACTCTCTGTGTCCTATTCTCTAGCCAATTCTTTACCCAGGCTGTCAACTTGGGACCCACTCCCAGGCTGGCTAACTTGTATATTAATCTTTTGTGTGGGACTGTGTCAAATGCCTTGCTAAAGTCTAGGTAGGCCATGTCCACAGCCCCTCCCTGATCTACTACTTTGGTTACCCAGTCAAAGAAATCTATCAGATTTGACTGGCATGACCTTCCCACTACCCCAGTGTCAGATTGCTTATGTGTCAGGAGGGAGAGAGAAAAAATTAGAAAACTGTTAACTCGCAGTGGGGAGTGGGCATCCCACTGTCAGACAAGGGTATAACACAGTTAGCCAGTACCATAAATTGAGCACCCTGGTGCATGGAACATCCCACCTAGTGGGATGTGGCAGTGGGCACCATACAAAACACTTTTTCTGACAGCCACATTCAACAGATATAATATGCACTGATGCATGGCTCTGTACCTGCTGAATGAACACTTTTGCCAGTAAAATGTATGCTGCTTACAGCACCAGGCATCATCATCTCATGATGATGTCTATAGCCTGTCCCCCTCAGACATACAAAAATATTTGTCAAATGGCCACGTTTTGAAATATGGTCATAACAATTAATTATCCTGTGAATGGTCAATATTTAAACTGTGCATGCATGTGGGTTTTACCTTCTGTATCTCAAAAACTGTTCTATTTAGGAACACACAAAGCACAAAGGTACACACACTGGGGCAGACTCTATCAGATCTGCACGTTTCAGGTTTGAAATCCTCCCATTTTTTTAGTTACAGGTGAGCAAAAACAGTCTAAATGTATATAATTTTTATGCTGGAAAAAATTGGGCTAACAGCTACTAACTAGCCAAAAAAAGAAGACCCACTGCTTAGTCCTGTTAAAAAGTAAATTTAATTACTACATGTTTAAAAGCACAGCAGTACTCACTCTGCTTACAAAAAAGTCAACATTTCACGCGAGCCACGTGTACTTTATCAAAGTGCCTTGATGAAGCGGACATGACATTTTGTGTTTTGCTTTTTTTTTTAAGCAGGGTGAATGCTGTTGTACTTTTAAACATGAGTAATTAAATTTACTTTTTAACTGGACTAAACAGTTGGTCTTTTTTTGGGGGGGCTGGTTAGTGGCTGTTAGTCCAATTTTTTCCTGCATTTGTGCTTGACACATACTGTTGCTTCAGCTATCGTTCTAGTAGTTGCCTTATCCTGATGCACAAACTTGCCATTGTTATATTATTTTCATCTCTGTAACTTTTCCCCCAGTAAACCAATTATCACAAAATTGTCAGTATCCAGAGATCCAGGCACTAACTCTGTGCCTTCCAAATTTCAAGTACTTTGGCTATATAGGGGCCAAGTTATTAAGGTGCAAACATCAGGTTTTAACATTAAAGTGCTTACTCAACCCTAATATACAGGCATGGCCACACCTGTAAAATATATATATATATATATATATATATATATATATTTATAAAATGGGTATGAAAATCTGAAAATCCAGTGTCATGATTGGATAAAACATGGCACATAACTGCATTATTCGACAATGACCACATGACTCCCAGTATGACCACATGTTTGAATTACCTTCCAGCCCTCAAAACCTTCTCATCAGCACTGAAATCACTCCACACCAGGCACAACACCTGGCATGCGCGTGCACACGCACATGCACACACACGCACACACACACTCACACACACAGAGCTAGCACATACAAGTTGTTCACCACAGCCATAAGTAAATCTTCTATAGCAGACACACACTCTATAAAATCATCTGGTTGATCCTACCATAATTTTTCAACAAAAAGCTTATCTTAAAAAAAAAAAAAAATTATCTGGTTGATCCTGCCACTTTCAGTCTGTCTTACACTATAATCACTTTCAATTTTCATCCCGTAATATAGCGTGACTGAGTGGTGTTAATGGCAGTAAAGGAGGTGCAGGCAGAGGTTTAAAAGAAGCCATTCTAACATCAAAAAGTATGTAAAGTGTGTTTTTTTATTTTACATTTAGCTGGCTTTGTGTAAAACAAGACCCACACAATGGACTTTTTGTCCAGTGAGGTAGTGTGACTGAGTGGTGTTAATGGTGCTACAGGACATGCACACAGAGTTTCGAATAAGGCAGTCTAAGTTTAAAAAGTATGTAAACTGTTTTTTATCCTAAGTTTATGAAGCTTTGTATAAACAGAGTAGAGCAAGAAGAGTGCAAGTTAGTCGGTGGCTTCAGAAAAGTAGACGCAAGCATGAGCAAGCACTGTTATAACAACAGTCACTCGGTCTTGCATATACTTTTCTGAAGCTGTAAACTTGCTTGCACTCCACTCGCTCTCTGTCTACGGTCAGTGGCTTCTTTTACAGCAAGCTGCATACCCTTAAAATAAAAAAACTATATATATATTGCCTGCATCTCCTGAACATTTATGTGGTGATGTTGTTACTGTACTGACCAAGTTCCATGAGTGGGAAGTTGGTTCAAGACTGCCCTCCACCTGTGCAGATTGGCATCCATTGTGATAATTAACTCTGGGAGAGGTTCCAGTGGAACCCGCTTGCTGAGATTCTGCACATTCACCCACCAACTCAGAGAGTGATGAAGCTGAGGGGTGAGAAGAATTATGTCCTTTTAATCCTCCAATGATGGATTCCAGGCCATCAACAAACCCACTTGAAGAGGCTGCATATGGAAGCGAACCCATGGGACTAAGTCTATCACTACCGCCATGAGGCCTAGTATTCACAGCAGACTGTGTGCAGGGGCTGATGACTGATTTCTGAGCCACTGGACTTCCGACAACAATGTTTCTTTCTGGGAGGTGACAGAAAACCCTTCTCTAGTTTCATGTTAAACACTGTCCCCGGATGTTCCAAGGTCTGAGATGGCTAGGGAGAGTTCTTCTCCCAGTTCACCACCCAGCCATGTGACTCCAGAATCTCTGGAGTCTTGAGCACTGACTTCTTTGCCAGATGTAACATTGGATGCATTGTTGTAAACAACAGGGATAGAATCACGTATGACTGGGTAGAAGGGCAACTGGCATCCAACAATCACCACAATGTGGTTCAGCATGGGGACAGGGACTCATTCACATCACACTAGGTCAAAGGATTTGGATTTTAAAAAGGCAGACTTCACTGAAATTAGGAGAGCTATCAAAATAGCCCTGTAGAAATGGGGGATAGGAGGAGGGGTGGAACAGCAGTGGGAGCACCTAAAAGGAGCCATAGTGGAAGTGGCAAACCAATGCATCAGATTGGTATCCAAAGGCAAGAGAAGGAGAAGGCCACTATGGTTCTCGAAAGAGGTGGCAGACAAAGTAAGGGCTAAAAAGGCAGGGTTCAGGAAATATTGCATAAGGAAGTCCAAAGAGAGGAGGACAAGGAAGTGTACCAAGAGTGTCTTAGGGATGCTGAAAGAGCTGTAAGGAGCACAAAGGTGCAGACTGAGGAAGAATTAGTGCAGACAGTAAAGAAAGGGGACAAGATATTCTACAGGTGCATCAGCAAAAGAAGGAAAACTAGGAGGGGGATTGTTATGCTCAAAGAGGAGTGTAAGAAGGGAGACATGAATAATGCAGAAATACTGAATGACCACTTCTGTTCAGTATTCATGGAAGAGGGGAAGGGACAGAGACCAAAGTCATGCAACAGATGCCAGGGGGGGGACAGGTGGACAACAGTCCATTGACAGGAGAGTGAGTCCTGCAGGAGCTCACTAAATAGAAGGTGGACAAAACATAGGGGCCTGACAGCATACACCCGAGGATATTAAGGGAGCTGCAAAGAGAGCAAGCAGATCCTCTGGCACCCTTGTTCACAGACTCACTCAACACAGAAGTGGTACCAGAGGATTGGAGGAGGGCACTTGTGGTCCCTCTACACAAATCCAACAGTAGGGTGGAGGCAGGGAACGATGGGCCCATCAGACTCACCTCAGTAGTGGGAAAGATCATTGAGGCACTGCTTAAGGAAAGCATAGTTAGAAATCTAGAAGCCATCGCTGACCAGGACCCTAGGCAGCATGATTTCACAGCAGGTAGGTCATATGAGATGAATCTGATAGATTTCTGTGGCTGGGTGATGAAGGAAGTAAATTCGGGGGGGGGCGGTAGATGTTACCCATCTCGACTTCAGCAAAGCCTTCAACACCATCCCACATAAGAGGCTGGATAACAAGATGGGTAGTCTGGACATGGGAGACAAGGTGGTAGGAGGCAGAGGGTGGTGGTAATTGGGGTACAGTCTGGGGAGAAGGGGGTGATTAGTGGGGTACCTCTGGGATCAGCCCTTGGGCCAGTCCTGTTCAATGTCTTCAGTGACATTGCAGAGGGGCTGGAAGGAAAGGTCTGCCTGTTTGCAGATGACTCCAAGATCTGTAACGGGATGGATGCTCCAGAAGGGGTGGAGAAAATGAGCAAAGACCTGGGGAAGCTTGAGAAATGGTCTGAGGAGTGGCAACTAAGGTGTAATTCAAAGAAGTGCAAAATTATGCACTTTGGGGCATAGAAACCCTGGAGAAAGATACAGGATGAGGGGATGGGAGTTGCTGACAGTAACCAAGGAAGAAAGGGACATGGGTGTTATTATTTCAGATGATCTGAAAATGTCAAAGCAGAGTACAAGGGCAGCAGGGAAGGCCAGTGGCATGCTGGGGTGCATAGGCAGGGGTATCACTAGCAGAAAACAGGAGGCAGTGATGCCGTTATATAAAACCCTAGTCAGGCCTCACATGGAGCACTGTGTGCAATTCTGGAGGACGCACCTTTGAAATGACATTTACAGGCTGGAGAAGGTTCCGAGAAGGGTGACTAAGATGGTACAGGGCTTACACCATAAAACCTACAAGGAGAGATTAAGGGACCTCAATATGTACTCACTGGAAGAGAGGAGGGAGAGAGGGGACATTATAGAAACATTCAAGTACCTCAAGAGTATAAACAAGGTACAAGGGGGGAGACATCTTCTAATACAGGAGAAGTACAAGAATGAGGCTTCATGGCATGAAATTGGAAGGCGGCAGGTTAAGAGGGAATGTGAGTATGTTTTCCTTCACAGAGAGGGTGGTTGATGCATGGCATAGTCTGCCACAAGAGGTAGTGGGAGCAAGCACTGTGGTTGGATTTAAACATGCATGGGACAGGTATAGGCGCTCCTTAGAGGTAAAGCAGAGGGGGAGTCAGAAGTGTAATCAAGTACAGGGCTTACAGGCAAATTAGATGGGTCTAGCAGTCCTTATCTGCTGACAATTTCTATGTTTCTATGCTTTCCATGGTGCACAAATGAACAAGTTTTCCAGATAAGGATAAACATGATGCCCTTCCTGTGAAAGTAAGCATCCACTGATCTACTAAACTAAGAAGTCCCCTGGCTGAATGGCCTGGGTTACAGACCTCTTGAAAGTTTTGTGGTGCACAAACTTGTTTGGATGCTTTAAATCCAGAATTGGTCTGAAACTTCCTGACTTCTTGGGAACTATGAAATAAATCGAGTGGAACCCTTGACCTTGCTTGCTTGGTGGGACCAGAATAATGTCCCCGATTTGATCGAGGTTGGTCAGGGTCTCTGACACTGCCTGGCATTTTGCCATGAGCTTGTAAACTGGGGATGGTAGAAAGTGTCCCCTAGAGGGAACCATTAAGAAGTCTATGGCATAACCCAGCAGAAGGATTTCCAGAACCCAAAAATCTGACATTGATTGGGCCCATCTTGAGAAGAACTCCATAAATCTTTCACCAAGGAAAGGGGGACAGGGATGGGACAGCATACCTTCATTGCAAGGCACCAGGCTTTTGTGTTGTCCTCCTCCATGGCGCTTGGCAAAGGTTCTCTGTTACTGTATCCTTTTTACCTGAATAGGCTCCTCTATTTCTCCGGTTACCAAAGTTCTGAAAGGGACAAAACCCCCTTAGGACTGCCTGCGCTGGCAATCGCCTTGACCACTTTGGGCTACTGTGGGCTTACATTGTTGTTTAGACATGGAAGGTGACTCCAGGCTGGAATCAAACAATAAGATTCCCTCAAAGGGAAGGTTAAACTGTTTTGCTTTTGAAGCTTGATCAGTGGCACAATGTCTGAGCACATGCCCCTCATGGCCAAAGCAATGTGGAGGCCAAATGGGCTGACAGGCACAAATTCTCCACTGTGGAATCACCAAGAAAAGTGGAGGTCATGACCACTAACTGCAAAATGCTTGCACCTTCCTATTCCGGTGGTACGAACTGGCCAGAGTAGCGACCCAAATGCTTAAAGCTCTGGCAATAATAAATGAAGCATAAGACATATGGATGTTTGTACCATTAGAGGTGAAAGCCCTCCTGCATGCAGTATCCACCCACTTGTGATGTGAATCTGCTAGGCCCAGAGAACCTTCAATAGACAGGGTGTCTATTGAAGGTTCTCTGGGCCTAGCAGATTCACATCACAAGTGAATAAAACCTGGGAAACACATTGGAGCAGAGGAGGACACAGACATAATTGGATTGACATCCACCATCTCCATGAACTGCTCCTTCTTAAGCTGTAAGGATCTACAAGCCTCAGCTATCAAAAAGGACAAGGACTTATTGTCCAATGGGGAGAAATGGTATCCTTGACTTGGGCTCCGTCCACTCCCCTTCCACTTCCTCCTCCTCAGAGGAGGCATCCTACTTATCAGAGAGCATGTTATTTTAGGTGAGGAACTTCTCCAAGATCCCCCAAATCCTCATATTGGCTTTCTAAGAAGTCAGGGTCGGGGTCTGCCTGCACATCTGATTCTGCAGCCTTTTCTTGCTGTGATGCACCTGGACATGCCTGTGTAGGTGCCTCCAACCAGAGGGGCCCAGTTTGAGGTTGGATGTATCTGCTGGGATGTACTGCAGAACATCGGGAACAAAAAATCTTACCCTGGAGCAGCAAAAATGATTTTAGCAATTCTGCTTTGCCACTACCCATAGAAGGACCGGGTGCCCCCCTCCCCAGCTCGGAGGACCAGCTGAGGGGAACCGTTAGAGAAATATTTTGCTGTGCAACACAATGAGGGCAATAGGAACTCATGGGAGAGGCGCTCATCACCCTTTTGCAGGTCTTACATCATTTCATAATTAATGGTCTCCATTAACTCATGGTGCCAGGAATAGAAAGTTATCACAGTAAAACCCAAATAAAATATAAAACATAATATAAAAATATATTAAACAGTAAATAATTAGCCCTATGGGCTAAAAAAAAACTCTGCACTGAGCATATACAGTAATTAGCACACCACTAACGCAGGCGTGCAGGACCTGTACATGCACAAGCACAATAGTGCAATGTAATTCATAGGCGACTGTACTGTGCTAATGCTCCTTGCACTGCACAAACACTCCTTGCACTTGCACAAATGTACACACCACAGGTGCATGCTTAAAACAAAGGTGGGAAAATGGCCTGAATGAGGAGCATGAGCTCAGCCCTAATGGCTGACGCACAAATGGAACAAAAGAGGTCTGTGGAGAAAAAACACCAAAAAACCTCTGAGGTACACAAAAATCACACAATAGCTGCAGAAATACACAAAACACAGAAGCCTGGAGAAGAAAGAACCAATTCCAGAGCAGAAGGACCCCCACAGAAACCCCACTCCCAGAAACAAATAAAAATTGTACCTACCTGTAGCACCTTTCTTTCTTTCTTTCTTTCTTTCTTTCTTTCTTTCTTTCTTTCTTTCTCTTTTTTTGTAAATGGAGACCATTAAAAACACCCTAACAAGGTAGAAGTGGCTCCCAAAATACATACGGACTGGGAAAAAAGGCAGGTTTGTCAGTTTGAAAGCCGCAGCTCAACAGGCACAATTTGAATTTAGGGGTGCTCCCTGGAACAGGCAGCCCCAACCTGCTATGCAGAGTTGCAGTCCCAAAAGAAGTCTTAAAATCTTGAAACTTGAAAATCTTGAGAGAAGATAAAGGTATCTCTGCCCTTTCAAATGACACAGCTAAACTAGGGAGTTGCTGCTGCTTGGAATCCTCATATGCCCAACATTCTAAAGCTGAGGCTGTGCTATTCCCCTGGTAGGGGTGCACTATATCCAGTTGTTATGGTTACCCATTGACAATGTGGAGCACTACGGAAAGCATTTTACAAAATCTGTTGAAAATACAATACATATTTTGCATACATTTTAAAAGAGAAAATATAGCATACTTATTTAAAGAGCTAGAGTTCTGACTAAAATTAGATTTTAGAAGCAGCTAACCATTACCTTTCATATCTGAGGTACTCTTTCTTTTCCCTTTGTTTAGAAGATTGTTTACCTGATGTTAGTAGGTGTGATGTGTTAAACAGCTCTTAGCCTGGCAGCTGGCATATCTTGCCATACTGCTGCACACTACATCATCAGCATTGTGACCTCACTGGTTCTGACATCAGTGCTACTTAGGAACAGCAAGTAGGGTTACTTCTGTCTTGATTTTTGCAGGATATTCCTGATTTGGGCAGCTGTGTCCTGCAAAAAAACATGAAAAATACTACATGTCCTGACTTTTTAGTAGAAAAAAATATTTTCTAACTTTCCACTAAATGTTGCAGAAAACTTTAATACTTTAACTAAAATATCTTAAAATGATAAGAAACAAAAGAAGCAACCAAGAAACTACAATACTTAGCCTTAATTCTGATTATATAGAGAAAACAAATCTTTTGCATTGGTCAAGGTTAACTACTGTCCTGCCAAAAACATGTTTCAGTAAGAAATGTCCCACTTTGGGCTTCTTAAAAGATGGTAACCCTAACAGCAAGTGAGTGACTGCCAGGTCATTCACCTGTGATGTCACTGTCAGAGAGATCATAATGCTGATAATGTAGTGGGGGGCAGTAGAGTTAGATACATCGGCTGCCAGGCTAAGAGCTGTTCCACACATCCAACACAATATTATCACATAGACTACTTTCTTATGAGCAAAAGGAAAAATAAAAATACTTCAGAAATAAAAAGTTAAAACTGACTACTACTTAAAATTTAAATTATTTTTCTGTCTGCCTCTTTTGGCTCCACTAGCTCGTTTAGTTTCCACATGAAGAAGTAAAATTTTTGTTCCAAGCTGTGCAATGGGGAATGTAGTATATGCAATCTTTTTGTTCTTTCTTCAGTTCACATATGGTCCTATTCACAAAGATGTGCGGAGCTAACATGTAAAGGGGCGCACAGCTCATCAGCTCTGCACCCCTGGGAGATCTGCATGGGGACAGCATTCATGAAGCAGCGGTCCCTGCCTGGCTTCCTTGCACATGCCCACCCCCACCAGTGTGGAGGTTTGCAGGATGGGGTTGCAGACCCAGGTCGGCAGCCAATTAGCTGCCCTACCTAGGTCCACAGTGGCTCACTTGCGCCATACTGGCATCATGATGCAGGGGGCATGCAGAGTGCTGGTCAAGCTGTCAGGGGGAATTTGCTGTCCGCCGGCTCCCAGACCAACCACTGTTCCCTGACACAAGCAGCACCATCCTAAGCTGGTCCGATAACCCCCTGCCTGCACCAGTGGGTCCTGTGGCTGCATCTGGAGGGGGCATGGATCCATTATGGCTGCCCTCCAGATGTGTAGTCACTGGCTCCTGCATTCAGCACTCCACATGTTCATGAATGATGTGGATTGATGGTACGCCTCCCCCCCCCATG
Source organism: Neoceratodus forsteri (assembly GCA_016271365.2). Classification (NCBI taxonomy): domain Eukaryota; kingdom Metazoa; phylum Chordata; order Ceratodontiformes; family Ceratodontidae; genus Neoceratodus; species Neoceratodus forsteri. The sequence goes on along the minus strand of CM057455.1, from coordinate 1,544,841,074 downwards.
GACAGCCTAGCCCACTTACTTGTGGAGCTCCATGCTTGGTCAGGGATCTGGTGTGCAGGGGGGTCATAACAACTTTGTGCATGCTGCCAAGGGGGTGCAGTGGGCGCGAACGGGTGTGGGGTGGCTACACACCTGAGCTATGTGGTGCATACCAACCCCAGCGCATTTGTGAATAGGGCCCATGGTTTATATAATTTACTATTTATTTTTTTGTTTTCAAACTGTTTAACCAGATGAGACACACTAAGCTAAACGCTTGTTTACAGGTGCAACCTGGGAGCACAGGGAAGTTAAGTGACTTGCTCAGGGTCACACAGTATGCAAGTGGGGGCTGTGGGATTTAAACTCAGGTCTCCAGATTTGCAGCTCAGAGCCTTAAACCACTGGGCTATACTGCCTATTTTAACAGTACAAAAGTTTACTTTACAAGCAAATATAAAGTGCTTTTACTAGTAGATGTCAAGTCAAATATATAGGGTGAAATGATTTCCTTAACAACAATCCGTATAATCAATATATGTTAATCTTTTTGTGAATTAAAATATTCCATTGGGTAAGGCTTTAGAAAACATGAAGTAGCTTGTAGTCTCCCAAAATATCCCATAATTGAATATCATAAAAGTTTCTCATTTTAAGAAACCATAAGAAGCTCTTACTCCAATGGAAAATATCAGCCCAAATGTTGTTCACACCTATCCTGAGTGTGAGCTGGATGGTTATTAAGCAACATTTCTGACTAACTCCATTTTACATATCTTAACATGTCTTTTGTGACATAATCCAAAGGAGGATTCATTTGGATCCTTACGGTTTCTTCCTTTGTGAATACCTGAGATGAAAAATAATGTTCAATAATGCATGTCTCATATGTTCATATCTTGGGCAATAAAGAAGAATATGAATAAGAGTTTCCAGCTCATTTTGGCCACAATTGCAATATAGATCTTGAAAAGTAGATTTGTTTTTGGAGAAGGTTCCCATATTCAAAATTGGCGGGCTGCATTACACAAGTGCTTGTGTCACACAACTCAGCTGCGCTGTCACAAAAAAATGGTATATTCAGAAGAAGCGCCATAATACACAGTCATGCATGTGCAGCAGAATATCCCAAACATGTGTGATCGCACAGTGTGGAGATGCACAGCATGGCAGGTACCCAGAGCCCAGTGTGGAGCATACAGAAGTGCATGATGGAAAGCCAGTTGCACACCACGCAGATTTGCAATATTCAGCCAGGACATGTAAATGGCCTCACTGCACAGTCAGCACCCAAACAGCACATTTGCATCTCATTACTGGAATGTATGCAGGCCATTTGCATACCAGTGGCATGCACAGTTCCAGCAGTGCAGGGCAGCACCACTACTCCACAAAGGTGATCAGGAGGTACTGCAGCCTAGCAGGAAGGTGAGAATGCATGTCTATGTGTGGATGGACTGCATTGGCTTGAGTACAGTGCTACATACTCCCAACCCTTTAGCACCCAAATGTGTGCCAAGCTGTGTGACGACTGGTTAGAATGTGTGACACAGCAGCAAACATGACAGTGCCAGCTCGGAAGACTGTGGAAATAATTGCACCAATGTTGCTACTTTGTGCTGATACCTAGCATCCCATATTATCATACAATTCTGTGTAACAGTCTCAGTGGTCGGTGTGCAGAGGGTGTCTGAATGATAACATGAGTGCCATATCCCATTCTGCGTGACAGTCAAGAGGTTTACAGTGCTACTACCCATGGCCATGTCCATGCCCTAAGTGGCTGCACGCACAACACTGGAAGGGTCTGGTGTCCATGGGGCATGCCCCTGTCACCTTCAGGCTGAAGGTGGTGCCACCCCTGCCCCGTGCTGCTCACAGTTGTGCACTGTCTACCATATGTACACCACAGTGTCCTGAACCCATGACCCTTGTGTCATTGTCTCACTGCAGGGATGGCATCAGTGACATGTGTGTGGTTCCTTGTGGTGTGAACCTGGCACGGGTGTGCTGTGTGCACCTTTGGTGTTCCACTGTGGGTGTGTGCCACTGGGCTGTCCCTGACCCATGCTATGATGCCACCATTACCACCATGCATCCTGCTCACCATTGTACCAGATGCCACCATGAGTGCATGCCTCCACCAGGTGGCACTCTGATGACCACATGGGTGCAGACCATAGCGCCTGGCACATGTTCCATAGTGTAGCTGTCTGCTCCATCTGTGTGTTGGGGGGGTGCCTGACTAGCAAGTGGCAGCTGGGCATCCCCAACCTGGGTGTGGTGAGTGGGCTGGCTGCTTGGGTAGTGCCTGTGGTGTCACCCAGTGGCATCTGGGGGGTGCCCAATGATCAGGAACAGTGTGGCCGTGACTTTGGATACTACTGTTCTGGTATGGCTGCTGTGTGTGGGTGCCTGGAGCATGTTCTGGTGCACCTCCGAGGTCTGTCTCAGGGTCACCTGTAGTTCTGCACCCTGCCTTTGGGTGGCTCACCAATTTTGGCCATCCCCTTACATACCTAACTTTGTACTGCACAGTTTTGTGCTGCGTGACACATGCACTGCACATTTTGGCTGAATATTAACTTGCGCAGCGTATTCAGGTACCCGTCCCCTATTTTTGTGCCACATACATTATTTCTGCATGATCGAGCATTTGGAAATGCACGACACATCTCTTCCTTTCTAATAATGTGCTTCCACGCATTTTCTGAGCTGTGCAATGCATCTCTAGTTTGGGCCGCACATCTCCTTTGAATATGTGGGCCCAAATGTGTTGTAAAGGTTTAGATGGATGCAGGTCAAGACAAAACTTAGTAAAGATAGCTCTACACTTTTTGTCGAAAAGAAAAAGTAGATATGGTTCTAGAATGTAATTTATTTTATTTTGTGCATACCACCCATATAATTTCAATGTCCTAACTCTCTGCATATCAATATTAAATTAAATTTACTTTAGTTTATTTTTAGTTAGTCTTGCATATTCTTGTGAAATAATTATCTTCTTGTGAGTATTATTTCATGAGTGATCCATTTTCATAAGTGTTAGCATATCTAAAACCTCTTTCGGCCGTGGTGAAGAATAATTTCTGATAATCCAAGATGCTTTTTCATCCATGCATTTTTTAGTCAACCTATATCGATGCAAGCTTGTATTTCTAATCCAGTATGCTATTTTAGCTGAAAGAGCTAAGTGTTTAATTTTTACCTGACCTAGCTCTGTCCTAGCTATTTCTGAAGTTGTTGATCTAGGTATTTGCAATATAGTTCTATGTAATTGGGTATAATTTTTTCTAATTGTTCAACATTTTTATCATGCCATATCTCAACTACATAAAGAACTTTCAGATTCATCTTCATCTCTGCGGCCCTTAAAATGGAACTACAGAGTAACCTCCATATCTAGCATTAAACCTCAATAAAGCTATAGTTTCTTTGACTGGAATAGCGTATTCAGTGTATACGTGATATGTTTTGCTGTCTTGCAGTTACTAGAAGAATAAAATCCTAGGTACCGATAACTGGAAACCACCTCCAAGGGAATATTGTTAAGGGCCACATGAATTTTGAACTATGTTTTCCTACTGTTAAGACCAGTGTTTTTTTTTGTTATTAAGAATCAACCTATTTTTAATACAATATTGTTGTATTAACATAAATTGTCTTTCTAATCCCACCAAAGAGACAGAGACAGACACTTTACAGGTATGACCAGCATAGCCTCAACAATCAATTATTATTTAATTTTTAGATTAACTGGGTCACTGAATCCCCAATTCCCTTAAGACCAGTAAATCTATCTTTAAAATGTATATTTTTGAATAGTCTAAGTAAATGTAAAAAATATACTTCCTTTGAATTACTGTAGAAACTATATCTTTAAATAATGTTATGTCCTACAGGGTTCTTCCAACCTAAGGCAGCACTGGAGGTTTGTGTACAAAAATTGAGCTTCAGAACACAAAACCAGATTTTAGGCAGACAAAAAAAATCTATCTCTGTATTCTTCCATAATATATGTTTTCTTGTTTGAATCAGAGCTTCCAGATCCAAAAGATGCTTCTGTGTTGTCAGTTATGGCAGCTACTTTAATTTGCCAGTTTCTTTCTGTCTTACTTAAACTCCTTGCCTTTGCCCTCCTAGAGTCACCATCACACCTCTCTAGTGTGGGATGGGTGAAAGTAATAGAGAGGGATACTCTCTGTGGTGTAGCAACTCCAAACAGTTAAGTTCAATATAAAATCTTGTATGTTTGATGCAAAGATGGCATACCTGTTGAAACTCTAAAAAACACCCCAAACTTTTAGAAGCAGGGCTCTGAGTCCTGGCTATATGGCAGCTTCTCTCTCCATGGCCACCTCATGAATGCCATCTCACTCCAGCAGAATCTCAGTCCAGCTGACCAACCACTCCCATAAGCATAGATACATTGAACTGATTTCACTGTATCATGGTTTCATGGTGTACCATATAAACACGTAATTCGAAATACTGGATGACACAGAGGAGTGTATTAGGCTGAGGGGGAAGAACACAAGGGCCAAAGCAAGAAGCTGGTTCAGTTCTGGGGTTGCCCAGGCAGCAAGGGAAAAGAGGTTAGCCTGTAGTATTCAGTATTTAAATTTATTGATGGACAAGTTAAAATTGTCATTACAATACAAAACACAATCATACAGATTTAATTGCACATATCACATAAAAATCCAAGTCTTTTTGAAATAATTTATACAGTACATTTAAAATCTGCCCATACACAGTCTATACCAACCTATTCATTACAATATTACTCATCCTTTCCCTAGAGTACCTGTTATACATTGCACTATTCCAATGCCCCCTGTTTAATCCTTTTTACTTTATATAGCTCTAAATAATATGCTTCTGTGTTTGCCCAATAATCTTGCACATCTGTATAACCCCAACCCCCCCCCCATAGTACATCAGGGAACTCAGAATTCAATAATACAATTTGGTTCCATATCCATATGTTCTAGAAACTGACCCAGAAGCAACTTTCTTTTTTTTGCATATATTGGACACAGTAATAATAAATGGAGTTGGGTATCCTTCCCGTACTGACATTTACATAGTTGTAGAGTCTCCTTATCATAGAAAGTTTTTAGTCTTTGGCTTACATAATAGCCAAATCTAAATTTAGACAGAATTCTTCTTTTAGATCTATTTTTTATAATAGATAGGTATGGGGCCATTATAAAAAAAAATGTATTTGTTGCTAGCCAATTGCTTATCTACAATTTTTGCCAAGCACCAATTCACTTTGCATTGAGACCTCCTTTATTCTGGCCTTCACTTCAGCTTTTACCAAGTCTATTGGGGTTATGACACATTCTGATAAACAGTCCAATAAACCATAGGGTTTTAAGATCATATTAATTATCTCAAAGTAGAGAAAGGAGAACCCTCTTTCTACATATTCAGTCATCTCATCTATACATGCTGTTGGGAGTCTTGTTTCCCCATGATTATAAATTTTAATAAAATAGAGTGCCTGCCTTTGTTCCATGCTACATTTAAGAGGGAGTTGCCCAAGCTCTAGCCTAGCCATGATCGAAAAGACCCAGATGAAAGACCTTGTATCATGCTATAAAATTTGTTCAGAATTTATTCCAGCTTTCTGGAAGATTCCATGCTCCAAATCTCAGCACCGTATAAGATCTGACTTTTTATTTTTGCATATAAAGCTCTGATACAGCCAAAATTAGAATGTCCCCTGAATTTATAGACAAAGCCTTCCACCACCAGAGTAGAACTTTTTATTTTTTGTCTGATCATTGTTTTGTGTTTATTCCACTTTAGATTAAAAGAGATATACGTACCTAAATAAGAGAATTCCTTGACTCTCTCTATCTTATGCTTATCACGTACTAACTCTATGTCTTTTCCTGATTGTATTGGGTTTTTATTGCAGATCATATACTTTGTTTTATTATAATTTATTTCAGGCTCCACTCCTTCACATTCTTTCTGAAATTCTTGCATCAACCTTTTAATACCTAGAAAGTTAATAGAAATCAGTCCTATAGTGTTGGCATATGCTAAAGAAGGATAGCATCTGGAACCTATCTTTAGCATGTGGAATTCATCCCCGTATAGTTTTTTCATAATTTTGTTCAAGAATAGATTGAACAATATTAGCAACAAGGCACATCCTTGCCTAAGACCAATATTACTTGAACATTTAGTCATCCTATCCCCCTCCTTGTTATATCTGACAGATGTTTATTATTTGTATATAAAGCTATAACAACATCCAGAAGGGCAGGTTGCATACCCTACCCCTCTAGGATGTTCCATAGCCTGGCTCTATTCACTCAATCAAAAGCAGATCGCAAATCAATAAAGACACAACAAAGCTTTTGTCTTTTTATGTTAATGTACTTATGGATTAAATGACAATACAAAGCATTGGTCTAAAGTAGAATGATCAGGTATGAAGCCCACCTGAGCTTCATCTATGATGTCGAGTTCATATATCCAGTCAAGTATCATTTTATGTAGGATTTTAGTAAAACAATTTTTTGTAAGGTATCCAACCAACTGATGGGTCTATAATGTTTTGGGTTTTTCTTGTCTCCCTTCTTAAAGATGGGGATTATGACATTTTCATTCCATGATGAGACCATGTTACCTGTATCTGTAATGATTTTAAATACTTTCTGTAGGCATGAGATCCATAGCTCAGGATTATTCAGTATAATATCCAGCAGGATAGCATCTGGGTCTGGCACCTTATGTCTTTTTGAAGCAAATAATACTTCAAAGATCTCTTATTCTGATATTTCTGGATTTAATGTATGCCATTTCCTATTATGGGTGTAATCTATAATCTCCCCTTCTTCGGTTATCTGGAATAATTATTTATATTGGGCTTCCAAAATCTGTGGCTCTATGTGATTTTATGTATCCTCTGAATGGCATTCCCACCCATAGGTTCCTAGTTGCCAAAACCTTTTATTATTCTTCTTCTGAACTGATTTTTCAAACTCTTTCCAGAGTAACACTCTACTTTCTTCCCTTTTATCCCTATCAATTTTTTATACTCCTTTCTAGCTCTATTCAGTGTTCTTTTATTATCCCTAAAGAGATCAGCTTTAACTAACCTTGTCAGAATGTTCATACTTTTTTTGTCTTCCTGCATTCATTGTCAAACAATTTACTACCTTTCCTTTGTTTGATTTCTGTCACTTTTACTAGCAGGGATGCTCTTCTTGCTAGGGTTTGTTCTAATTGTCTCAGGCTGGATTCGCTTGCCTTCTTGTATCCAATGCTTCTTAAATCCTGATCAGCTCCACATTCCTCCAGAAGCTGTTTTGATCTGAAGTTATCAATTGTGTCCCAATCTATCCCTTGTTTCATTCTTAATAAGTTACTAGCTTTTTTATATTGTATTAAATTATGCCCTATATCCATAATTGTTTCAGCTGGGCTATGTTCACTATCTGACATGTCTCCAATTACTAAATCCTTAAATAATGGGACTGTGTAATGTGTTATCCAGTACAAATCAACCATAGATGCACCCCTATTTCCCAGGTAGGTATATTCACCATCTGGGTCTCCATCTGATCTGCCATTAATTAAAATAAAATATCTGTCTCCAAGCTTATTTCACAGCTTTTTACATTTGTCATTCTTTTGTCCTTAGCTTCTCTACTCAACCTAATCCTGGAATTTTCTTGAATTACTAATATGGTAGCCAGTTCTTGGTTCGATCCCATGCTTCTCCCTACTCTGGTGTTAAAGTCCCTTACTAGAATAATTTTTGAGTCTGAGTTATTCTCTATACATTTATATATAAGCACAATTAGTTTCTCAATGGCCTTTACTTCAGTATGCCTAGAGTTTTTGGGTGGAAAATAAACATTAATTATTAATACTTCTTCATTCCTACCCTTTAATTTTATGACCAAAATATGATCTGATTCAGATTCCAATGTTTCCACTTGGTAACATTGGGGTATTTTACACCAAGTCGCCAAGCCTCTTGTTAACCTTCCAAGTTTGCTAGATTTGTTTATGATGAAAATTTATTAAATCCATCAATATGTCGATTGTCTTTCATCCAAGTTTCTTGGAGACATATATAAGAGAACTGTTAGATGTATTCTAGAAAGGAGGGGTCCACTAATATTTCTTTTAATCCTTCTATATTCCATGACAGAAGCCTGAAATCTGAGTGCTTACATGTCATTTTCTTTCCCTCTCTGTTATCAGGTCTAATCATATGTGATTGTCAATTAACCTCATTGTCCTGCAAAATTTGAAATCTATTAGTTTTTTTAATTAAATTTATCCAGTGATCCAAAACTGGCTCTGTTTCAGTTGTTTTTGTTGGAGGGTAGTTTCCCTCTACTAGGAATATGACTATTATATCCAAAATCTGCTTTTTTGATATGATTTGTTTGTAGTCATTTTCATTATCTATCCATAGAGACAATTGACCATTCTTCTCACACATTATTGCTTTTTTTATCATTTTATTTAAATCCTTGATTTTTAAGAGATTTTGCAAAAAAATCACATAATTGTGTCTTTAAGTTTTTCTTATTCTCATTTAGAAAACCATTTATTCCAAAGATAGTGATGACAAAATAATTTTTGTCTTTTTCTTTTCCTGTTGTTCTCCTATAGTATTGTGGTAACAAATAGGCAATATTGACTACTGATTCCACATCGAGACCCAGGTGTCTTATCTTATTTTTTTGATTCTCTATAGCTTTGAGTGTATAGAATTGGTGCAAAATCAATAAGATCAATTCAAGGTTATCAACTGACCTAATTACACTCAGTTGCTTTAACCTGGATTCATTGTCCCTGCTGCCTTGTAATATTAGATCCATTTTTTTTTAAATGACTGTTTAATTTTTCTTCCATTTCATCTGGTATAATACCCACTTTATAAAAGGGGAGCACATAATCAGTTTCTAATGTTCTTTTAAGCCATTCCTTCATTTTTTAAATTTATTTAAGTACCAAGGTACTGGTTTCATCAGTTTCAGGTTTATATTTCATTTGGCTGTCAACCTCCTCTCCTGTGTTAACTATATTAGAACTCCTTAAGTTTGATCCTTCTCTTTTATCCATTTCTGTCATTGGCCTTTTCTTAATCTAACTATCCTCCTTAATGTCCTTGTTGGCTTTAATGCCTTCTTTGTTTGAATCTTTCTTCTTTCATTTACTTATCCTATTTTTCCCCTATGGTTCCCCTTGGAACTTTTGGTCCTTTGCTTAATTTTTTTCCCTTAATATTTGAGTTTCCAACCCATTAATACTCTTCTCATCTGCCTTTTCTGTCCCAGTGACATTGCCTGGGCTTAATTTTCCAGATGTTTCAAATGTTTCTACTTTTTTGTTCTTTTTCTTGCCTTTAGCCACTTTCTTCTCTTGTCTTAACCCTTTTTCCCATAAACTGTTGTTCTCTTTTTTCAATTCTTCTGCTATACTATCATTTCTCATCTGTTCTCCTGGATGCATGATTAATTCCTTCCCTGAAGTTGAAAGTATAGAAACAATTGAATCACAGCTGTCCTTAATCTCTATCTCTTTTAAATCTATTATCACATGCTGTTGCTTAATCTGTGTTATATCGTTGTCCTCCAATACTGTATCCTCATATTTACTCTCCTCTAGTTCTTCATTATGGTTACTAGCTTCTTCCTTGTTCTTATTAAGATCTGATTTATTCCCATGTAACTTATTTACTGATAATTTATTTTCTGTACAAATCCCTTTAATGAAAGAAATGCTGTAGCTTGTTTGATACTTCTCAATTGCTCATAAATTAGTATATTGCCTAAATACAGATCTTTAAGGGCCTTGGCCACATCTTTTGTTATGGTATCCATTACCCACGTGTCAAACCCAACAGGGCTCATCAACTGGGTCTCATCTTCTGAGTCACATTTTGATCTGCCTGATTGACCCTGATCATGGGTCTTCTTTTGACCCTGTTCTTTCTTCTGCAATGTATCTCCTAAATCCAGTCTCATTTTCTGTATTTTCTTCTCTATCCTTATATTAGTCTTGTTTGTCTGATGTCTTCCACTGTTTTGTTAACCTCTTTGTTAGCAATTTCTAATATATCTGTGTTCTTTATAGCCACACTTCTTGAATTTACTTCCCTCTCTGGGAGTGACAAATTGAATATATTTATTCTCTCCTCACATCCTTCCTCTTTAGTTTTAACTCGGTGCTTGGTTATACCAGGTGCATTCCTTTTCTCAAAGTAATCCTGAATCAGGGTCTGAGTCAAGTTTTGTTTAGCATTATGTTTTCTCCATTTAATCCCAGCACTAGGGCCACTACCTGACACCTCTATAGGTGTTGAAGTGGTTCTTAATTAGTTCTCAATATTCCATTTGCTCTGGGTCAACTTTAATTCTTCAATGAAAGGACTTTTATTAGATACTTTCCTTCTATTTTTGATTTTAAGGGCCTACCAGCATCCTTCTCTGCTAATAATTCCAAAGGAAAATTGCTACCGTTAACACCCATTCTGCTTCTAGTTTCCATAGGCATTCTTGTTATAGTATAGATATACACTATGGATCTGTGCAATATGTAGATAGAAAAGCGGAGGGGGAGAGGTGATATTAATACTTAATCCTAAAAAACAGGAGGGTCAAGTTTGGACTAATTATATCAGGTACTGTATACTCTTGTATCTTCTTTAAAAATTATATTTACACATATATAAGAATAGAATAGTTGACATGTATAATTAAAAGTGGCCAATGTTGCAACTGTTGTTAATAGTATCCTGGAACAATTCTGTACTAATAGTATAGTCAATAAGGTAGTAGACTAATAAGCTAATATTATCAATGTTAATGTTAACAAAGTACTGAGATGGCATTAATTAGCACCTCTTAATAAGATCCTCTTAATACCTTAGTACACCTAGGGCTTCAAAAAAAGTAAGCAAGGTCCTAAGTCAAGGTTACTCATGTACTCAAGTGAATAAGCTGCTCACTTTAAAATGCCCCAACAATCACAGTAATCACAATAGTTAAACAGTTGTCACATCAAAACATCATAAAATTAGTTTGTTTAAATTAAATCCAAAGTACCTGCTGCTAAGGCTCAAATGTTCATTACACTGTCTTTTATGAGTGTTGTGGGATAGCGGAGAAAATATAATTCTGCCCACTTCACCTCAGTTTCACCTGATTCTTGATTTGGTTCCTGTAGATTTGTTTGAGCATCGACCATAAAATCTTCTGTCTCTGGTTTAACAAGCCAACAGTTCCTGCACACAGTTTCTTATAGGATTTGCCAGAGGACTTTGTTAATGTTCGATTCACCCTTAATAAGGTGGAAGTTTTCTCTCTCAAAACTCCTCTGCTCTTGTTGCATAGTAAATAGACAGACACTAAAAAATAAATATAAAATACAAAGACACCAGTGATTCGGGAAGAAAACTGTTAACTCATTCAATTAGCCTATCTCCCTAACAAGAAAAGAAAACACTTCTATAACAACTGTTGTTTCTTACTAATTACTTATTACTTGTTGCTTAAATCAAGTACAGCTGAATTCAATAAACTAATAGGTTTTAAAAAGAAGCTCAATAAGAAATCCTCAGCATGTTATACTCACTTTTTAGCACGTGTTAGCACTTACGTTTAGGTGACAAGGTTAGCAGATTAAGTGGGAGTGCTCACTGCAAACCACAAATTTAGTTCTACCACAACTTTATTTAATAAAACTTTAGGTTTTCCTCAGGTTTCCCAGCTTTGCTAAAAAAAGCTATTTCAGTTCACAGCTCTGCATCTAGCAGCAATGGTACTATTCTCCTCCTGGGTGTTCATGTGGTGCTTCTGACTATCAGCAGCTAGTGTATGCACTTTATAGTCAAAGGTCATCTGGCCTTAGTAAACCAATCAGAGCTGTAATTCTGGATATCAGGTTTCCTTAGAAATTTTAACTATTTTTAGATTTATTCTTTATTAAAGTCACTTATAAAATACTGTATGCAGGGAGATAAATCAATCAACTAGGGCAACAGTCCTAACCACAGGCTAAACAGTGAGTAACATACTGAAATGAAATGAACAGGTGATAAGCAGAATATTTCAACTACAACCTGCATGGTTTCAAAAAAGATTGCTTTAATAATCCTTTTTAAAAAAATCAAGTGATCAGAGTGTCAAATATAAATATTCTTGCTATAACAAAATTAACATAGCAGTACAGATGCTATGACACACAGATGACTTTGAGATGTTTGTTAAAACTCTCTAAAAATGCCTCCATAAAATTTCAGTAGCAACTTCGGGCATAAAGTCAATAAGCATATAGAAACTTTTTAATCTGTCGAGAGCTGAGGGTTGCAGTCAATATCGGGTCTGATGGATATTAGAGGAGGATAGCTCTCAGCAGACTTTACTGAAACTTTTCACCCTATCAGCCAGCTGCTTCTCACCACCACAGAGGACTCATGCCAGCATGGGGTTATTCAGAGGCTTCTAACACCTACCCTGCTCACATAGCTATTATCCATAGTGCAGGTTCAAAGATGGTCCAGAAAGGTCAGAAAATCCTAAAAATAATGTGGCAATGGTGACATATCTTTTATTAAAATTATGTAAACAGCTTACTGACCCCTGCTATGGCTGTTACTCCTCAGTGGTCTAGCAACTGCCTGCACCATGTCCTCTCAATGGCTCAATCCAAATCTCAGGTTAGCCTATAGAAATTCAGAAAGACAGAGAGAGAGGTGGATTGGGAACATTTTCTAAGGTTGGCTAGTAAGACAAGTAAGGAAGGCTGGTGAGCTAAAGCACAGAAGGAGCTGCAGATAGCTGAAGGAATTAAGAAGGGGAGAAGAACTTCTTTTGCTATATAAGTGAGAAAATGGACAAGATGGATGGGATTGTTAGGCTTAAAAAATGGGAAGAGTAGGTTGAGGATAACAGAGGAAAAGCAGAGATACTAAATGAATACTTCTGTTCCATCTTCACTAGAGAGAAGGATGGACCAGTGCCTTCAGGTGGGAGAAGAGGAGCAGGGGAAGGGGGACACAGATGTAGTGTTAGAGGAGGATAGAGTGAGGGATGGACTGCTAGCAATGAAGGTGGACAAATCACTAGGCTTGGACACCGTCCCTCAAAGGGTATAAAGGGAACTGGCTGAGGTGTTGGCAGAGCTACTGGCAGACTTATTTAATAGTTCACAGGAGTCAGGCATGGTACCGTAGAACTGGAGAACAGCACATGTGGTGCCCCTCCACAGTAGCGGTCCCAAGGATGACCCAGAGAATTACAGACTGGTCAGTCTGACTTCAACCATGTGCAAGTTCATGGAGACCATACTTAAGGAAAGGTTGGTAGAATATCTAGAGGAGCATGGTCTCAGGGATGCGAGGCAGCATGGGTTCATGGGGGAAGATCATGTCAAATGAATCTCACTGACTTCTTTGACTGGGTCATTAAAAAAGCAGACAGAGGCCAAGTGGTAGACATCCTCTATCTGGATTTCAGCAAGCCTTTGACTCTGTGACCCACAACAGGTTAATCAGGAAGTTGATATATCTCGAGGTTGGAGATAATATGTCCAGATGGGTGGAAAATTGGCTGAGGGACAGAATCCAGAGGGTGGTTGTGGGGGGAAGTTATCTGGCACAAGAAGGGTCATCAGTGGGATCCCACAGGGTTTGGTGCTGGGGCTGATGTTGTTCAATGTCTTGATCAATGACATTGGGGATAGCATGAAGGGCAAAATGTGCCAATTCATGGACAACACCAAGCTCTGCAGGACAGTAGACACAGCTGAATGGATACAGGACTTACAGGATAATCTGGAAAAGCCGGGGAGGAGATCTGGAATCAGGCAGCTTGACTTCAATGCCAAGAAATGCAAAGCTATGCACATTGGAGCCATGAATCCCTGGACAGAGTACCACCTGGGTGGAGTCCAGGTATCTGAATCAGAGGAGGAGAAGGACCTGGGAGTGATGATCACTAGTGACCTGAAGCACTCCACACAGTGCAAGAAATCAGCAGCAATGGCAAACAAGATGCTGAGATGCATAGTTAGGAGGATCTGTAGTAAGAGAGAAGAGGTTATACTACTCTTGTACAGGTCATGGATGAGGCCACATCTAGAGTATGGAGTTGAGTACTGGTGCCCAGACTTCAAAAAGGATATTGACCTGCTGAAGAAGGTCCAGAGGAGGGTTATGAAGATGACAGCAGGTCAGCAAGGTAAGGCATATGAGAAGAGATTGAGGGCACTGAACGTGTACTTCCTGGATGACAGGAGAGAGAGGGGACATGATTGAGACCTTTAAGTACTTGAAAGGTATAAAGAAAGTGTATAAGGAGGGTCTTTTTAAGCTGAGTGGCAACCATAACATGAGGGGGCATTGTCTTAAGCTGGAGGGGTTTAGAAGGGAGGACAAGAAGCACTTCTTCATAGAAAGGGTGGTGGACACTTAGAATGCACTGCCAGAAGAGGTGGTCTCATTGAAGACATTGGGCAACTCCAAGAGAGGCTGGGATAGACATAGGGGGAGGTAAGGATCATGGGTAGGGATGATGGGAGTAGGGGGGAAGGGACTGTAGCACAGGATGTGGACCCTGCAATACAAGCAGACTAGATAGATCAAATGGCCTTCTTCTGCTGGCTTCTCCATATGTTCTTATGTAATTCTAATGTTCCTAACTAAAATTGTTGGAGTTTAATCAAATTATATTATAATCATCTGTCATGGTCGAGGTAATAAACAAAAAATTACAATCAAATGGTATGTGGGAATGTGATTTTTTTTTGTGTGGATTTAAACTATAATGATGATGACTAGTTTGAAACAATTGTTCCCAGTCATGAAATATAACATGGCAGTATAGTGCAGTGGTTTAAGGCTCTGACCTGCAAATTTGGTGATATCCAGCAGACCAGACCGGGGTTTGAATCCCACAGCTTCCACTTGCATACTGTGTGAACCTGAGCAAGTCACTTAACTTACCTGTGCTCCCAGGTTCCTCCTGTAGAAAAGCTTTCAGCTTAGTGTGCTACTCCTGGTTAAACAACTAAATAAATGTGAGAAATAAATTGCAGAATGTAATTAATAATAAATTTACTTGGGCAGTATAGCCTAGAGCAATAGTTCTCAGACTTTGTCACAGTGAGCCTCCCCAAATCTGTGGAAAAGATTTTGAGCCTCCCCCCAATATTGAAATAATCTTGGGCCTCCCCAAAGAAAAAATAACATACTGTACTTTGCACAGTACACCATGAATAAATTGAAACCCCTTTGAGTACTTGGCTCACATTCAGTACTGTGTCTTATACTGATGTGGAACATTTGAAAAAAGAGCTCCTGTGCTCAAAGGTGTTATCTGAATAATAAATAAATAAACGTATTATCATTCAACTTATTGTACCCCCACCCACAGGCCAACCTACGTACTCTGCTATTTTCATTCTTGAACCGTTGTTACCCCTTGTTGCAGTACCTTCATGGGTCAGACTGCTTTCTCTGTTTCCTCTCTATATGAAATAACATTCCTACATACTTTGCCTCTCCCCATCCTTCCCTGCTCCTAAGCAACTTATCTGGAATTACTTTACTCCTTCCTGCTATTGCTCTTAGCACTTCTATGCCCAACCCTTGTATTTGGGCTGTTCTGCCATCAGGCTACAAATTGATTAATTACCACCACTCATTATTACTTTATTGTTCATATTTGTTTGCACTATTGTTCATTGTATATTTCTTGATTGTTTTGCAGTTACTTTTTGAAATGTATTCACTCGTTACCCTTCTCCGGGTACACCTGAAATAAGCCTTG
This sequence comes from Neoceratodus forsteri, assembly GCA_016271365.2. Taxonomy (NCBI): domain Eukaryota; kingdom Metazoa; phylum Chordata; order Ceratodontiformes; family Ceratodontidae; genus Neoceratodus; species Neoceratodus forsteri. Next base: position 1,544,825,280 of record CM057455.1, on the reverse strand, counting down.
GCTCATTCAGCTTCCCTTGTCACCTATTAGTAAATAAATACATTAAATTCACCTACTATTATCCTCTTTCCGTTTGCATCATCTCTTCACACAAAATATATAAAACCCAAAATTTAAATACAGTACTTTTTCAGACTTGCTTGAGCCTCCTCTGGAACAGGTTGGGGCCTCCCAAGGGAGGCTGGCCTCACCATTTGAGAACTCCTGGCCTAGAGGTTACAGTAATGAGCTGCAAATGAGCTTGATACATCCAGAAGACCTAGGTTTGATTCCCACAATGCCCACCTGCATACCGTGTGACTCTGAGCAAGTCATTTAACCTCCTCAGTGCTCCCTGGTCACCCCTGAAAACAGGCACTTGTGCCTAGTGGGCCTTACCCAGTCACCAAAGAATACAAAGAATATACACAATAAAGTTATGTTAGCTCTATTACAAACACTAAATGATGCAAGAATAATCCACACACGTTACATCACATACAAGTATATGAAAGGTATTGATGTAAAGTATGGTATTGTCATCATGTAAGGAACAGAGGATAGGTTCAATTAGGACAGAAAAAAGACAGAGTTTGTCCAACTGTCTTAGGGTTTCAAGGTAATATATGAAAATGAGCAGAAAGCAGCCGTCCTATAGGATTACTTATGCTCTGTCTTCTTAAGGGAAGACAACAGTCACCTTCAAGAATGTGACATTACATCAGCCACAATGGGGATCCTAGATATGAGGTATCCAGTTTTTATCAGTGAAATGCTACAGAAATGGCTAGCAATCCTAAATACTGTATAGCTATGATCTCGCTACCTGATGGGATGCAACCAATTATACATAAGTAAATGGCACTGGAGCTTGTTGAACCCCTGTTAGTGTTATCCAATAGCTCAATGCAGACAGGAGTAGTAGAAAAAAAACTAGAGCGTAGCAAACGTAGAGGGGAGGGGCACAATAAGCAAGTGGGGAACCACATACCCAATTGGCTTACGTGTACTGTGGGGAACAGATAGCATTACTTGTTAATGAGCACATTGTAGACTACCTGAAGAGAAATGGACACCATGATAGTAAGCATCATTGTATAGTGGCTAGGATGTACCCACAGACACTCTGATACTTTTCTTTGTCTGAGCGCCTTCTGTATGATTATAAATGTTAGATGTATGGCAAGCCAGGTAGCAGAGAGGATGTACAATCTTGTATAAGTGGAGTACAAACATTATAAACCACTTTTGGCACTGTTGCTAAGTACAGTATGTGACACATATAAGAAATTCATTGTATGCCATTTCAAAATTTAATTGCATTCCATATTATATAAATAAATGACGAAAAAAAAGTTACATTCTAAAAATATAATTGTGGTTGCATCGGGACTGTGGACAAGGCTGCTACATCATGATGCGGTTGTACATGAATGGGTGCTTGGCCATGGAGCTAGTTCAGCAAAATGTGAAAATTGTCCAACTGAGCCGAATTGCAAGAAAGAAAGGATAGCTAAGGGTAAGGGCTCAAGAGCATCCAACAAACTATGGAAAATAATGCAACAATCCTTTTTTTAGTTGAGTGAATATTATTTGCAATTTATGTAAGATGAAGTGTTTACATTATATGGTCTGAATCAGATATAAGAATATGATATACAATTAAGCAGGTATGTATGGCATGATGTTGGTTGTTGTTTCGTATTTTACCCATGAGTGGTGGTGTGTGTCATTACTGTGCAAGCCAAGTGACTTTAACCATATATGAGGATTTTGAGTCCAACAACAACTGATACACTGACATGTAGTATTTAATACATTTATGAATAAGAAACATGGGCTCAGATATTCAAAGCTTTGCACTGGGTTCAAAGTGTTTTTGCCCACATTGCTCATGTATTTGCACAAGAATCCCATGTTCATTTGCATCTCCGGGTGACCTACTTGTGCCAACACTCTAGCCTAGAGCTAATATATGCATTGTCCAAACCAGGGAGCGATAACCTGCATAATGTGTGCAGTGGGTTACTCAGCTTGACAGCACTGGAAAATGGGATTGTGCAGGTCACATAGCACTGCACAAATACTACATATAAAAAGGCTGTCTTAAGCCAGGGAAAACTCTAGAGGTGGAGGGACACACTGCTGGCTAAACACCAAGATGGTTCACATAGCAACACATATTGTTTACCTGATGTAGAAGATCATGGAGGATGAGAAAATGATCAATGCCCACCCTGTACCCAGGTGCAGGCCATGGAGGTGCTATGCTACGCACAGACAATACCACCCATGAGCCACATTCAAAGTCCTCAGTTACAACCAGATCATGGGCCAGTACAGGCTCAACAGGCCCATGCACATGCAGTTGTGTGAGCTGCTGTATGACCAACTCTGAACAGACAACCGGCACAGCCATGCAATGTTTGCAGAGCTCAAGGTGACAGCTGCACTGTGCTTCCTGGCCACATGAACATTCCAGATGCCAGTAGGGACACCGGTGCTATCTCGTAGTTTGTCACCTTGTGGCTATTAGATAAGTTTCTAGATGCTCTGTTGACCCATTCTGGGGAGCTTATTGTATTCTCCAGCATGTCAGCCGAGTGATCAGCAACCATGTAGCAATTCTATCAAGTCACACACCTCCCATCTTTACTCGGTGCCACTGATTGCATCCATGTTTCCATTTGGGCACCCACCGGGGTAGGGGTGGATGCCTGCGAATAGGAAGGGGTATCGCTCCATCATTTGCTAGGTGGTGTATGATGCAACAGGGTGCATCATCAGTGTCTTAGCATGGTAACCTGGCAGTGCTCACGACACCTTCATCTGGCACAACTCCATGCTGTGCCAGAGGTTTGAAAGTGGGGACATCCCTAGTAGCCACCTTGGTGAGTATACTCCAAAAGTCTCTCACCTCATGTTGCAGACAATGACACTAACCAATGCCCTTTACCTACACAGGGACAGTGCATATCCCCTATGTCCCTGGTTCCTCACACCTGTCCTATTACCCACATCCATTACAGAGGACAGGTACAATGCGGCATTATTGAGCGTGTGTTTGGAATATTCAAGATGTGGTTTAGGTGCCTTGCTCCTTCTGGTGGTACCCTACAATATACCCATCAGAAGGACACACCATATTCCTTGCCTGTATTATACGTACTACACAACGTGACATTCAACCATGGGATATGTATGCTGGTCCCAGAGGAACAAACCTGCAGTTGATTCTGAGTAAGAGGACCAGCATATACAGTAAGTTGACAGGCGTGACCCCAGGATGGCTAGGAGGGCCCAGGAATTCAGAGCCCACCTCATTACAGACTTATTCAGACATGGAGGGTCAGTAGAGTCTACAAAGGAGATGACAATGTGTTTTACCAATGCATTATCACATAACAATACCAGTACATAGATAGAGGCAATCCAGGCAGGGTGGTATCAAAAAGGGGTGTTGACAGAAATACAGTCCATCCAGGCCAGTGTGTAGTAAATAGGGCATTACACACATATACAGTCCATTCTGGTGCGAGGGTTCTAAAGGAGTGTAAACATATGTGCATGCCAGCTAGGCAGGCGATGGTTTCAAAAAAGGGGTAAACAGACATCCAGGCCATCCAGGCAGGGGGTGTAGAACATGGGGCATCCAGACAAATACAGTCCTATCGGGGGACTGTAAAGGGGTATAAAAATATATACAGGCCAGTCAGGCAGGGGAGATTCCAAAATGGGGATAACAATAATAAAGGCCATCCAGGAGGAGGAGATGGGCCTGAAGTGGCAGGGTTGTGGCTGTGCCAGTAGAAGGATCATGGGGAGGTACAGCAGTGGCTGACCCAGTGGGATCATCCTGGGGTATACCAGGGCAATGGCCATACCAGAGGTGGGACCATGGAGAGGCACAGCAGTGGCTGTGTCAGGGGCTGTGGGGGGATGCACTGCTGGGACCACAGTGCCATGTGGGGGCAAGTGGCTGGGACCAATTTTTCAGGGGGCTGGCTGGGTGGACAACCCCCTCCTGGTTTTGGGTGGACCCCTCTTGTCCCCAGCTCCATTTGACCCACTTCACTGGTGTCAGTCAGTAAGTATGCATGGGTGGCAAACATTGGCATCAGCCACTGAGATGGGCATAGAGCATGCTCCACTGTGTCCATAATGATGGGGTGCACTATTGAGACAGGAGATATGTATAACCATGTAATGTACAGAGCTGAGTGCTGGCTGAAGCGGCATGCATGCCCAGCATACAGTGACACAACACCAATGCTGTGTGCATGGTGCACCGCCTACATCCCTTGAGGCCATAGACAACACACACACCCCTACACCAGGGAGCATACACCCCAGCACCAGTGAGCACACAGCCCTGCACCAGTGAGCACACAATCCTGCACAAGTGAGAACACAGGTGACAACACCTGGGACACAGTAGCGGAGAACCAAATAGATGGTTACACACCAGGAGACATAGAAACAATTGTGCAGTCTACACCCAATGTGTCACACAGCACTGGTGTATGCATGTACCCATACATACATACACACACACATACACAGACAGACACACACACACACACACACACACTGTTGATGGGATGAAGCACAGTCAGTCTCTCAAAAGTCTGGGCTGGCCCCACTTGGCTCTCGTAGTCACATCCCAGCACTCCCATCACCTCCAGAGGCCAAAGGATGGAGGAGGCAATTGCCTCTTCTGGAGGGTCTATGGTATGTGTAGTCATTGATGCCAGTGGGTGCCCACCTGTCTCATGCATCTCCCTGCATTTTATTGACAGGATTACTTTGTCCACCTCCTCATGTTTTTGACGTGCTTACGCACAGCCTCCATGGGTCTGTTCCAGCTGGCATTGACCACATTAGTGATTTCTACCCAGGCGTGCCATACCTGAGCATTTGTGCTCTGCCTCTGGGACAGGAGCAGCTCCCTGGCCATGTAGGCCTATGCCAGCACCTGCAACTACTGCTCAGTGAAGCAGTGGGCCCATAGTCTGCGTGTGTTGTCCAAGTTACCTGCTTTACATGGGAGTGGAATACAGGTGAGCAGGGAATACACACAGTGTAACACAGATGAAAGGTACATTGGGGTGAAGCCCTCACCACCCCTGTCAGGGACATATAGGTGTTCTGGCAATGCATGTCCTAATACAGCCAGTGGCCTGTCTGACACATGTGCAGATACAGTCATAGTCAAGGCCACATACAGACTGGGCCTGAAATGGACAAGGGCCAAAAGGAACTCAGGTCCACCACCTCCTCCTAATTAAGTAAGTGAGAGTACCATAACCTCTGTCATCGTTTTCCATTGACTACTATAAGAGAGATCCTCCACCTAGACATAACACAACTACCACCCATAGATGTAGATGTGAATATTCTACCACCTCAGCATTTCCATTGAACCACTGCATAGAGCTTACACACAATGCAATGCTTACCCATGTCCCTTTCTAGGCCATTCCACTAGACACCTACCTCTAGGTGGCAGCAGTTTAGCTGTGGAATTTAGGTAGTGCACTATGCTCCCTTTATATGCTCCAGGCACAATTAGGCATGCTAATGTAAGCGTACCTTCCAGTAATGACATGCCAATGTGGGTGTTTGCCCTCAGACTGTGAAATTGGTGCATTTGCATGCATTAGTTGAATACTGTAGATTTACCCCACATGTTAGTGTGGTTGCACTAGCGCATGCATTTGAATGGCACCTGCACTTGCACAACATTGGTGTGCAGCACAGACATGATATCACACATCACAAGTGATGTCATTACACAGAGCAGCCCTGTATACCATGCCATTGGGCAATGTTTGAGTGGAGCCCTGCTCAGGGCTGCACATGCACACACCATGCATGCACACCCTGAACAAGTGCCACCCTATGTCTGGCATGTGCTAAAGGAACAGCCCCCCACCAGATGTATACATTGTACTGTGCAACTCTATGTTAACATGGTACTACCATAGAAACATGTTGCAGAAATAGACAGGATACACCCATATAGCCCTGAAACTTGCAAGAGCATGATGTGAGGCTACACCTAGGCAAGAGTACAACATGTCAAGCAGATGGAGCAGAGCTGTTCTGTAATGAGACCAGAGGTGGTCTACTACAGAGCTGGCCAAACTGGTTCACCTAGTGGTGGCCAGGGAGGAAAAGCTACTGGGCAAGGGGGCAGGGTCTGACAGGAGAAGGTGTGAAGTGTTGGCATCTGTGGGGCAATGCTTCACAAGACACATACGAGTCACATGCAGCAATGACGGATGTTGGCACCAGTATAATAATCTGCAGAGAAAGGAAGCATGTGGCCTGCAACAACTGCGGGCAATGGTGGACAGTGGCACTTTGCCAAGGCCAGGTGAGTACAGATGGTTGTATGTATGGTTGGGTAGTGTCCTGTATGCAGTCCTGTTTCATGATATTATACAGACAAGGGGGTGAGTGTGAGGGCTCCCACCTCACTAGTGGCTACCAGGATGACGAATATAGGCTCAGGTGCCCAAACTTAGCAAAGCAAAGGAAAAAAATATTTCCAAATCCCTGCAGCACTAGACCTCAAAGTTCAAGAGACTGAAATACATATGGCTACTTGATACACCAAAGGGCAACTATCACTGTGGGCACTGTCAGCTGTAACAATACAGTGAACTCATCCATATTTAAACAATCTCAGTCAGGCAAGAAATACTATATTAATTCATTTATTACCCATTCCACTGCATCAGTAATCTACCTCCTTACATACCCAAGCAGGCCCATGCAGGCTCAGATATGTGGGCCACACAAGATGCCAATTAATGGAATGTGTGGGAGAGCACAAGTCTGCCACATGGAACAAAGTGGCAACTGTTGCACTTTGAAGAAAAGGCCCATGGTTCGTCAGAGAAAATTCGCTTTACTGGGACTGAACATGTCACCATTGGAGGGAGAGGTGGTGACCTTCAGAAAAAACTGACACAGTGAGAGTGCTTCTGGATTTACACTCTTCAAACTCTGACTCCCTTTGGACTGAATGAGGATATGCCCCTACAATGTTTGAGAAGCATTACTGCTGCTAGCCTTCGGCTACTGTGTTGCTTGTTTTTTGTAGCTCCTTCCCCTTCTTTCCCCGCCCCTCCCTGTTTTTCCCCTTGTTCTTCCCCCTTGTTCTTTGCGTTATTTGTCCCTTGATCCTGTTCTCTACCTTCTCCCTTTTCCCCATCCTTTCCCTCTCCCCTTCCCTTTTTTCCTTGTTGTTTGTTGTCTATATCATTCACCTGCCTGACTATAGGTTTATATGCTTTTTAATGGTGTCTTTTTTGCTTTTTACCTCACTTTCTTACATGTTTTTATCTGGTGTCAGGCAGGTAATACTAGTCACACTGTTCGAGGGCATGCCAAGACCATAAATATGCATTAGCAATGCATATTTAAGATGTTCATCTGTGGCAGCCAATCAGCTCTGAGGATGCCTACACCAAAACATGCACGCATGCTCTCACCAGCTGCCTGGTTTACTCACCAAACTAGCATACACTCAGTGAATGTTGGCATGGACTTTTATTTTCTGTAGACCAGTGATGCCGCTACCTGAGCATTCTGCACTTTGCATTGTGGAATTGTAGATTTGCTCAGAGTAACTGATTTGCAAAAAATAAAGCATTTTCTGTCCACTGTAAGGAGGTAAATGGGTTTTATATTTACATCAGTCTCTTGCATTTTGAGGTCTAGTGCTGCAGGGATTTGGAAACATTTCTCTCTGTTGCTTTGTCTTGATATTATACCTCAGGGGTACTCTTCATGAGGAGCTGTGTACTTTACCTGTGTGTCCCTGTTGTGCACCCTTTGTCCTATGGGACCTGCTTCACTGTATGGCCTGATCATATGTATGCAGGTGTATTGGCCCAGTGTCCCAAATGGCGTCCCTGTGCCCTGTATATGACAGGAACCACTCAGGTTCCCTGAGGTGTACACTTGCCATGGCAGCATGGTTGTGTGCTACCACAGTGACATGGCATCAGTGTCAGGGTGGATGACAGATAAATGTATAGTTTCATTAAAGTTAATCAGGGTTTAGTTACTGGGTATGGGAAACAGGACATATTAATGCCTATGGCCAGGTACAACACAAGGATGTCACATGTGTTCTACATGTAGCTCTTCTGGTAGGTGGCGTATCCAACAGCACATGAATGTGGCCACCGTCTATGTCGTATGCACCTTCTGTATTATGTCACACACATGCCATATGCATATTCCAGGTAATGCATGAGATAATGTTCTTTTACACAGGGTGTGCCAGGCATGTACTGACCACTGTAAAGGGCTACACCTACAGTACCCTGCCCTCCCCTACCATTGCGCAAGTATGCCTCTTCTGTCCCTGTTGTATATGACCTGGTGTTACATGCATTCATATGCATACTATGAGATGTACAGGGCCTATAGCCTAAATGAATGGGTATATTGTACAGGGGCTGTAAGGATGGCAGGATATAGGCACTACATAGGCCAGCATAAACTGTGCCAGGCCATTCCTACCACAGTGGGATGTATCATACTGTACCTGCTGCACCTGGGCCATGGCACATCTGTGTGTGGTGCCACAACTGTTCACAATAGTACAATGTGGCCCTGCCTCGACCTGTCCATCCACATCATGTACATGTGGTAGCTGGTGCACAGTGTTGGCATATGGGCATGTATAGTGTGTAGGGTGAATTGTACAGTGCAATTTGCTCCACTGCATGATACTGATCACATTTTCCCTTTTCCTCCTCTACAGATCTTAGCAGACAGCAGGGCCAGGTCAGGGTCCAGGAACATCAGGGGTGCAGGAAGGTCCAGCCTGAGGTCTTGCTAGGCTGTGATGAGGCCCAGCAGAGCAGCAAAACAGACAGACATCCATAAAAGTGCCCTGTGCTGTGTGACGCACCTGGGTTTGTATGCCTACACTATACTGCATGCTTCATTGGTTGGAGACTGATGTTAATATGTGCAGGACCCGAGGCAGAATGACTTTATGGAGGGGAAGTCATGCCAAACAAATCTGACAGATTTTTTTGACTGGGTAGCCAGGATGTTGAATCAGGGGGGTGGACTTGGCCTACTTGGACTTCAGCAAGGCCTTTGACACAGTTCCACATAGGAGGCTGGTAAACAAGTTGGGTAGCATGGGGTGGGCATAAGGTGGTAACCTGTGTGAGAAACTGGTTAGGGGAAGGAGGCAGAGGGTAGTGGTGAATGGCGCTCACTCTGAGGAGGGGAGAATGACATCCAGGCTGATGCAGGGGTCAGTACTGGGGCCAGTCCTCTTTATTGTCTTCATAAGTAACATAGCAGAGGAACTGGAAAGGAAGGTCTGCCTCTTTGCGGATGACACCAAGATCTGCAACAGGATGGACAGTCCAGAGCAGATGAAAAGGATGGAAAAAGACTTGAAATTACTGAAGGAGTGGTCAAACATTTGGCAGCTAAGGTTTAATGCAAAAAAGTTCAAAATAATGCACTTGCATCACAGAAACCCAGGGGCTACAGTACAAAATGAAGGGCAGAGATACTAGCAGTGATGAAGCACGAAAGAGACCTCGGGGTATTCATATAGGATGCTCTGAAGGTGGTCAGACAGTGCAATAAAGTGATCAGGAGAGCTAGTAGGATGGTGGGATGTATAGGTAGGGGTATTACCAGCAGGAAGAGGGAAGTGGTGTTGCCACTATATAGGTCTTTAGTAAGACCCCACCTGGAGTACTGTGTCCAGTTTTGGAGGCCACATCTCAGGAAAGATATAGATAGGATGAAGGCTGTCCAAAGGATGTCTGTCAAGATGGTGCAGGGTCTACATTAAATGTCCAATGAAAAGAGGCTAAATGAATTAAACATGAACACCTTGGAGGAGAGAAGGGAGAGGGGAACATGATTGAGACCTTTAAATACATCACTGGGGTGAATAAGGTGCTAATGGGAGGTATTTTTCAGAGGATAGGATGGTAACCAGAACAAGGGGCCACACTATGAAGCTGGAGGGGGGTAGGTTTAGGAGAGATGTGAGAAAATACTTATTTGCAGAAATGCTGCTGGATACCTGGAACGTTCTTCCAGCGGAGGTTGTGGGGGTGAAGACAGTGGTGGGATTAAAAAAAGCCTGATTAAGTATAAAGGAGTCATAAGGGATAGGTAAGGGGGTGGCAGAGAAAGTATCATAGATCTGGAGGGGTCTACGGTGTAAGCAATGCAACAAAAAAGAGCAGACTGGATAGGCTATCTGGCTCTTACCTGCACATAGGGAAGAGAAACTCTGAAGCCACCTATAGGCTGGGAGGGGTGTTGCTGGCAGTCACAAGGGAAGAAAGAGACTTGGGTATCATCATCACAGATGACCTGAAATCATCCAAGCAGACCACTAAAGCAGTAGGTAAGGCTAGTGGGATGTTGGGGTGTATTAGTAGCGGTATCACAAGTTGTAAGAGGGAGGTTATAATCCCTCTTTACAAGACACTGGTTAGGCCCCATCTGGAGTACTGAGTGTAGTACTGGAGGCCACACCTTCACAAGGATGTTAACCAAACTGAGGCAGTCCAGAGAAGGGCAACCAAAATGGTGCAGGGACTGCATCAGAAAACACATGAGGACAGATTAATGGAGCTCAATATGTATACCCCAGAGCAAAGGAGGGAGAGAGGTGATATGATCAAAACATTCAAACACCTTAAGGGAATTAACAAGGTGAAAGAGTCTAATATGTTTCAGTATAAGAAAAATAGCAGGACAAGAGGACACAGCATGAGATTAGAGGGAGACCGATTAAGGGGTAATGTGAGGAAGTTATTTTTCACATTAAGGGTGGTGGATGCATGGAACGGCCTACCTCAGGAAGTGGTGGATGTGAATACAATGCAGGGCTTCAAACAGGCATGGGATAGGCATAAGGGAACACTGCAGATGAATATGACTAGATAGGCCATTGAGAGAGCAAAGGCCGATGTCATATTCATAAGGTAGAAAAAGAAATGGGCAGACTGGATGGTCCTTGTGGTCCTTATCTGTTGTCAGCTTCTATGCAGTTGTGGTATGCGACACTCACCCTACACTTGAGGCATTGTCCCACCAGTGACACTGTGGTGTGTCATAGTCCGTGCAGTCTACTGTTGTGCACCAACGTGTGGCTGGCATGGTGCTGTCTGTCTGTCAACTGTGCCTTGGCATGCCTTACACCATGTGGAGGTGTGTCCCCTGTGTCGATGACATGATGCATCAGGCAATTTGTGGTTATGCTTACAGCCCTGGTTGTTGAACCTACGGTATCAGTGTTGGTCAGGTCGGTTGTGCTACATGCTCAGCACTATGTATGGATATCTGCCTTCTGGAGTTAGGCATGGGCCAACGCAGTACCAGTATACCACTGTGTCATGCTGTGCGCATCATACAAAGGAAGGTGGATAGGAAAGTGTATTGGGTGAAACAGAAGGAAAAAGGGATAGCACTTTCAAATGTGAATGGAAAAACTAAAGAGAGACTAGCCCAGGCAGTGACAAAGGGGATCAAGACATTTTTTAGGTATGTAAGCAAAAGGAGGAAAACCAGGGGTGGCATCAAAAGGTTAAAAAGGGAAGGGGGGAACTATACAGAGAGGGCCCAGAAAAGGGCAGACATCCAGAACAAATACTTTATTTCAGTGTTCACAGCAGATGGAGAAGGGAAGGGGGTCACAAAAAACATAACAGGAGCATTGGAGGGAGGTGGACACTAGTCTGTTTTCAGAGGAATGTGTTCTCAAGGGGTTCGATAATCTTTTTTTTTCGAATTAAGTAAACTTTATTGAATTTGCAAAAAAGTAACAACAATAACGAGTAACAAGAATGAAAAGTAAACAAACCAGCACAAAACAATAAAATGACAAATGAACACCTTCCCACCACCCCTACCCTCTCGACCATGCTGGTCTTATAATTTAATAGGGAAAAGAAGTAAGAAAGAAAAAAAAAAACTAAATAGGTCTGAACATTAGCCACAAGGCACACCAGGAAAATAACACCTGAAATAAACATCAAAGAAAAGGAAAAAGGGAGGAAGCCTAGCAACTACTATAACTCAGCAATCAGCACACAAACAAAAGAGTATGTAGAGATTCCTATAAAGATTGATAAATATGAAAGGTTCTAAAGTAACAGGTAATAGATTTCACCACTTTAATGGCATGCAACATTTCCACAACCCATTCCTGCCAGGGCATAGAGGGAGAGTCTAGCTTATGATGCAGAATCAACAACTTAGCCACTGCGGCAACTAAGGCCATATGTGCCCTTCGGGTTCCCCTAACAGGTGGTCCATAGTCACCAAGCATGTAAATCTCTGTGGTAAAAACTTCCTGAAGACCCAGAAGGGGATCCAGGTTAGACTCAATAAAATCCCAAAAGGGTCTAATTAGAGGACATTGCCAAAGCATGTGAAATAGATTGCCTTCCTCCCCATCACATCGAGGACATATTGGGGAAGAAGTTTTCCCCATCTTATGAAGTTTCAAAGGAGAAAAATAAAAGTTGTGGATGATGTTGAATTGTTACAATCTCAAACAATCTTGTTTAATATATTTGTAAAGGTCTAATCAAATTCTATGCCAATAATCCTCTGAACAATCAATGTTTAAAGTCTGTGTCCAATAAAAAGCAATAGGAGAAGTTGTATCCCAAATAAATTAGCCATTAGCTTTATAAAGATTCGAAATAGCATGAGATTGCTGGGACAGAGTAGATAAGGTCTCAAATACGAAGCCCACCTTGTTAGACCAGGGAGGTTGCCTTAAAAACTGAAAGATACAATGTCTTACTTGACAAAACTGAAAAAATTGCAAGTAGAAGTACCAAATGTTTCTTGAAAAACATCAAAAGAAATAAGTGAATCACCTAATACGAAGTCCTCCAGTTTAAGAATATTAAGCCACCAGAGAGCAGTCAGTAGCGGTTTATTGTCAGTTCAGAGATTGGGGTTACCAAATAAGGGTTGGCAGAGGTCCAAAACATAAGAGCAACTTTAGATGTCTGCATAACTGGACATGAGCTTGAAGGGACCAAGCGACTGGTGTACTTCAAAGTCTAGAAGGGAGCTGTGTTAATGGAAGGTAAAGTAGGGATGAGAGACTAATATGATGTTGAGTACAGAAATCGGATTCAATCTGTAACCAGAACAGGATGTATTCCTCTGATCTCCCATTTTCCAGGGAACAACACCACTGGAAATATGTTGCCCCATGGAGGGCAAGTAATATTTATTTATTTATTTAGTTTTTGTTGACCAGGTAAGTGCACTAGACAAATCCTGCCTATTTTCAGGCATGACCTGGGGAAGGGGGATACAGATGAATGCCAACTGACCTTGAACCAGATTAAGCTGTTGGTGGTATTTTTAGTGAATGAGGGAAATTTGGCCAGGACACCGGGGAAATTCCCCTACTGTTTGGCCAGTAGGGGGACTTGCTGGCTATCGTCATGGCCACTATGCAGAGTTCATTGGAGGGTGAGGACGTCTATGAGTCAGGGGAGCGAGTCTCCTCCTCGGGACTTGAGAAGAATGAAGGTTTTGTTTCCATAGCACAAACGGGAACCTTTTGTGTGCTTCATGAAAACGCTGCTGTTATAAATGAGCATTTGGATGCGATAATGGCTGATTCTATGGAAAAAGTAATTTCTTTACCTTCTGAAGCATCAGGGCTTCCGAGTTCTCCTATTTTTTATGAAGGAGCTGAGGACATTTGTTTTTCGGGAAATCTTGCATCAAGGGTGGATGTTAAGCCTGTCATTGCGGAGGATGTGGTTGCTTTGGTCGGCGACACCGCACAGGTGGAGGAGAACGCTCCTGTTTCACAATCTTCACTAACTGTTCAAAACTGGGATTTTATTTGGAAGAATTTCGGCTGGCAGTGTGGTCGCTGACTATAGCGAGTGCCAAGAGCCGAGTCCCGATGATGAAGTCGCTGTTTTTGGAACTTTAAAAGAAAGCTTACAAGGTCAGTCTAAAGCTTTAAACTTTTCAAACATTCCCGGTGTCAGTGTGTTGCCTAGTAATGGACAAACAAAGCTTTTCACTATTGGTTCAGGTTCCTCGATAGTGGAAGAGTCTAAACAACAAGCTGGGTACAGGCTACAAGAAGAATTGGTATATCAAACGGATGCCTCCAGCCAAGTGTTTGCTACATCCTTTTCCTTTATGAATAGAAATAAAGCTTCCCCAGATATAATTAAAAATAAAAGAGCTGCTTTAACAGCGGCAAATCGGAACTTGCATATACAGCAGACTGATAATAACGATAAGGCCCCTCAGAAGAGCTCTACTTCTACTCTAATTCAGCAAGCATTTTCCATACCTGCTAAAAATATAACTGAAGATAAGGACTGGGCTCCAGAGAAAGCGCTATTGGATTCTGGATGGAAATTAAACCCCTCAGGAACGTGGATCCCAGACCCAGAATGGTCGTCAGTTTTGCCCTTGTCTTCTCTCCCTTCAGAGTGGCCTTCTGCGTTCCAAAAAGTTCCTGAGCCTCAGAAAATGCAACCTGAAATTGGTAAAGTGACTGCTCCCTTACCATCTAGTTTGGAGAAAATAGGAACTAATATTATAGGGGAAGGGAAAAATCCTAACAATCCTCTGGTGAACCCCCATTAGACCTCTTCTTTCAGATTTTTTTACACAGTCTCGTAAAGATTCGCCCCCCCGTAGAAACGCTGTCCGTATACGGTATAAAGGGGGACTGGTTGATTGGCCTGACCGTGTGTATGTGGGGAAACTTCTTTTAAAAGAATCTCTGCAATTTTCACCTAAAGACGTGTTTGCTTTTATTAACATTTCAGGGGAAGACAACTATGATATCAGCTTTAGATCTGTTTTTCTGTTGGACTTATTTTGGCAGCATTACAACCAGTTGAAATTTTCCCCGTTATGGTCTCCCTTTGTTGTTACTCCTCTTACTCCATCATTAATTAAATATGTGACTGTAATGTTCAGGAATGAAGGGGTTCACGTTGATGATATTTCCTTTTGGCTCTCTCAGAAATGTGAGGTGTTAAGTAGCCCTGAAGCCGTGTTAGACTCCGAGTTATTTTGCAATGGTAGTTGGAGGTATAAAATAAAATTACAACAAGTAAATAATGAAATCAAACACATTCCTAATTCCTTTTCCTTGGGGAGAGATAGGGGGTATGTTTCTATGCTGGCCAGCCCCGGGCATGCTATAAATGTGGAAATAGGACACATCTCTCTAGTTCTTGTGATACCACCAGATGTGAGATATGTGGGGAACTTGGACATGGTAATTTTCAGTGTGGTAACCTGGTAAAATGTGATTTGTGTGAAGAGTCAGGTCATGGGTACAGGAATTGTCCATGGGCGGCTTCTAACAAAGCTTCTGTTAGTAGTCCTGAGTTAATAATACAAAAAGCTCAGGATGAAGCCTTTTCTAAAAATCAGAAAATAGGTCTTCACTCTAAAATTGCAAAGTTTGAAGGAGTAGAGGAAGAGAGAGAGGTCTTAGGGTCTGAACTTGCTATTCCTTCTAAAACGGGGTGCGGTTCTCCTGACCCTTTTGATGTTAAGGAGTTTCCACCAGTATGCTACCATGATAGTATAAAGGCTAAACCTCTTAGTGCTAGTACTGTGGAGAAAAGAGTTACTAGAAGTTCTAAACCCTTATCCCCAGTTCCCCTCCAAAAAAACTTCCCCCCCCTCGACTCCAGTAGATGTCCCTAATTTTGAGATGGAAAACTCGTATGCTATTCTAGAGATGGTTACAGGGGACTCTGATATGGATACTGGTACCCCCACCTTATCACAATCCTATGGGAGTAAAACTTCTTCCACAGATTACAAAGGAAAGAAAAAAAAAAGGAGGAAGAAAACCTAAATACCTATGACTCCCCTTAATGTTGGAGCCCTAAATTGCAGTAGTCTTTTAAACAACTGTAAAAGAAATGCTCTTTTATTTTTTTCATCAGTTTGGCCTTGATATTTGTTTTTTACAAGAAACATGGGCCTATACTTTAGACCAGTGTCGGTCCTTTAAATCTGAATGGATTTGGGGACCTTCCTATTGGTCCTTTGGATTAGATAGAGCGGATGGTGTGGGGATCCTTTTTGGTTCCTTTAATTTCACTCTTAAAAAACTGGTGGATCTTATACCGGGGAGGGTACTGATCATTGATGGTTTATGGAAACAGGTTGATTTTCATTTTATAATAGTTTATGGGCCACAAACAAAGGCAGGAAGAGTGGCAATGTGTAAGGCCCTTGCCCCTTTTTTGGCTACCTCTAGTTATATTCTTTTGAGGGGAGATTTTAATTGTGAAATTTCTGAGTTTAGTAGGGGGAAAGCAGGGAAGAAAAAGTATTATGACACTATTGCCTTTGAGAAGGTTATTAATTTAGCAGGGTTAAGGAATGGGAGGAATTATCAGGATAAGAGGTTGAATTATACATTTAGAAAGGGATCCTTGATATCTACAATAGATCATTTATTTTTTTCAAGGAATTTACCCCTTCCGGTTCATAAAACTCATATTACTGAATTTTCTGACCACTTGTTTATCACTCTTTCCTTTAGTGACTCCTGGTATAAACCTATAAATAAACCACATTGGAAATTAAATTATTCTGTATTGCAGGACCCAGGGGTTGTAAAAGGTATGTCCTCTTTATTGGCTGCCCAAGTATCTGTTATGTTTCTATATGAGGATTTATGGGATTGGTGGGTGGACACAAAAGCAGATATCAGGAAATTCTTCCAAAAATATGGGAAACAACGAGTCACTGCTAAATTTCTAATGTATTTAAATCTTAGGAAGAAACTTCAGGGGCTGTTCTCAGTGGCAAATACTTCTAGAGGGGATTTTTCTTCCCAGATCTCCCTTACGAAGTCTGCTATGAGGGAGTGCCAGCATGACAGAGCACAGACTTTACGTTCCAAGCTTTCCTTTGGCAATAAAAGAATGCCTTTAGGTGACCCCTTTGAAGCCTTTAAGGATAAAAGAAGTTCTTTAGGATTAGAAGTATTACAAAATAAGGATGGGGAATTTAAAACCTCCCAGGATGATTTATTTTCTATTATTCAGGATTTTATAAAAGAACAAGAAGGGCCTAAGACCTCAAATTGTGATGTTCATCAGTTTTTTCAGGATGTTACTATAATTCCTTCAATTGGTCAGGAAATATATCAAGTTAGCAGATCCTATATCCCAGCATGAAATTTTGGAAGTTTTTGCTTCCTTTAAGGGTGGAGTTTCCCCAGGATCAGATGGGTTGTCATATGAATTCTTTAAACAATTTGGTGAGATTTTAGCTCCCTGTTTAGAGAAGGTTTTTTTCTTTTTACATGGTCTTCCTTGTTTGCCTGTGCAGTTTTCAGCAGGATTAATGATATTCCTTTTTAAGGGTGGTGATAGAACACTTCTATGCAATTGGAGACCTATAACCATTTTGAATTCAGATTTTAAGATATTATCTCAAATCTTAAATAAAAGGTTAAAATCAGTGTCGGCTGATCTATTATATCCTCTTCAGTTTTGCGGTATTCCAAATAGGAAAATTCTATCTGCAATTACTATTATTAGGGAAATAATAGAGTTTACCAATAGATCTCCAAATTGGCATTGTATCTCGTCACTTGACCAAAATAAGGCCTTTGACAGGGTATCTCATTCCTATTTACTTGTAGTATTAGAGAAATATGGGTTACCTCATGATTTTGTTTATTGGATTAAACTAATGTATGACAAAGTGGTAGTATATCCTGTCATTAAGGGTCAGTTTTCCCTCCCAGTTTTAGTTAATTTTGGGGTACGACAGGGTTGCCCCTTGAGCCCCTTATTATATGCTTTTTCTTTGGATCCATTACTTAAAATGTTAGATTAGAAGGATGGATTACCAGGCATTTCTGGGTATATGCCTTCAGATTCAGTGATTGTCCAAGTTTATGCGGATGATATTTGTATTTTTTTGACTGCATTGGCTCAAATCCCTATTGTTTTAAATTGTATCTCTAAATATGAGAAGGTTTCCAATTCAAAAATTAATACAATGAAATCTAGAGGGTTGCTCTTAGGGTCTGTTGATTATGATCAGTTTACAGTATCTAATATTGTGTTTTCTTCCCTCCCATGTAAAATTTTAGGAGTAATTTTTGGAGGCCATAACCTCCCTGTGGATAATTGGGAAATTGTATTGAAAAAAGCAGAAGGGAAGGTCCAGAGATGGAAGGGATGGAGATTATCTAAAATAAAGAGGATTTTGGTTATCAAAAAGTTTATTATTCCTGGGCTGTTATATATTGCCTTGGTATACCCTCCCCCGCTAGCTTTGGAAACACGATTGTACGCATGTTTTTTTTCCATGCTTTGTGGAAGCAGGCTTAACCCCATTAAACGTTGCTATACCTATTTCCCTATTTCTAAAGGGGGGTTGGGTATGGTGGATCCTCTTAGTTTTTTCTATGGGCTTTTTCTTTCTCAGAACTTTAATTTTGATCCCTCCCTTCCATCATTAATACAACAAAAATGGGTAATGAATAACTTTAAACACTTCTTTGGGGTTTGGAGGGCACCCCTTACCTCATGGATTCCCAAAAGTATATATATCCCAGGGTTTTTTACACCATGTGCTCAGAAGTTGTTTAGATGGTCTCTTTCTTATCAGTGTATTAAAGATAATATAATGGGTGGATTATATTTTTTTCTCCTGGGAAAATTGTATCCAAGTGAACCTGAATTTGTTAATTGTCCCTCTTTTTGTACTGTATTTGTTCTCAAACAACTTAATTACCATAGGATTCCTTCTCAAATGTGAGAGGTGTTATGGCTGTCAGTTTATGGAAGGTTGTATGTTAAGGGGAATGCTAAGCATAAAATGATTAGCGAAAGGTATTGTCCTTATATGCTGTGTCAGGCGAAGAAGGAAACTATGGATCATTTTTTATTTAAGTGTTCCTATGCTTCAGGGTTATGGGGTTTTTAAGCACCAAGCTACAGCTTCCATGGTTACAAAATCTGGACTATCAGGCCTTGGTTTGGGTTTTTTTTCCCCATTTGTTGGGATCTCATGATTGGGGTACCCTAGTTGTGTTTTTTTGTTGTTTAAAATATTCCTTGTGGCAAGCTAGATGCCAGTGGGTACTACAAAAAAAAAATTATGCGATATGAAACTTTTTATGTACTTATTATGGAAGCAATGAAATCTGTTTACATGAAAGATAAACACTTTGGGACTACTGGGAAAATATTTAAATGGTGGAAAGGATTCCAGATTTTTATTAAATATAAATAAAGGGGATTGGGGGTTATATAAATGATAATGTTTTGGGTAACTGATTTTTCCTGTTAATTATGGTAAGATATAATTAATGTATGTGTTCCTTTCTTTTGGTGGTTTTCCTTGAAGTATTTTGATGCATTTTGTTGTATTTTGATGTATTTTGATGTATTTTCAATAAAAACTCCCCTACTTCCTGCTTCCTGTGAGCAGGGGGGACCCATTTTCTGGTGGGACCAAGATGGCGGAGGAGAGGACAGTGGAGGAGAACATGCTGTGGCTGGAGAGTTAGCAAGGCTCAGCGGGGAACATGGTATGGCTGGAATGCACTCTCAGGGTGGCCAGCATATCGTACCTCAGCCCCCGCTGCTTGCTGTGATAGCAATGGGTGGAGGATCCACCGAAAATGGAGTCTTGCTACACTCCTCTACGATGGTGACACTAGGTGTTACAGGAAGTCCCAGAGCAGGCCCCATACCTGTGGAGGGCAATGAAAATATAGACGCAGTGGTCAATGTGAAACAGGACCTCTTATTACAGGCTGTGGCTGATTACAGAGCAGCTAAACTGCATGCTGAAGAAAAAAAAAGGAAACGTTCGATTCAAGGTTCACCATCGCCTTCTACGGCATCTACAGCAAAAGTTTTTGCAGCGGGCCCTCTAATAGAGGATACTACATCAGGCAAAGACACAGGATTGGAAAATCACTCACAGTATGATTTAGCATGGTCTCCGGAACAGGCACTAGAACAAGCTGGTTGGATCCAAACAGAAACAGGTCACTGGGTTGCGGATCCTGATATTCCGCTTCCGGGTTTGGGGAGTGTCACGGGGGTACTGGGGGGAACTGTGGATGGCCTCCTACACAATATGCACAGGCCTGATACAGTCCTGTTTACTAAACCATATGTGCTAGCCTTAGACCCTGTTTCAGGGCACATTTTATCTGCTAATACAGATGCAAAGATGGTTATGATGAACTTGCCCATTTCATAAGCAGATTCCATTTCCTTCTCCCCTATACAGTCTCCAGCACAGCAGGGGCCTATGGAAAACATTACTGTGGCTAGTGATCCTCCCCAGTTAGAAGAAGCACTGGGATCTATTCCTATAGTACCTCCTGACAATGAGTCAGTAACCCCAGCCCTGACAGCTCCCACTTCGCTAGTTTATTTCTAAAACCTGTTTCTTTAGCTAAACGAGGAATGCAGTTTGGCTGTGGTTTTAGGACCAGCGGTCATGATGCCAGACCACTTTTATGTGGGAAAAGTTCTATTGAAGCAGATGCTGGGTTTTCCCCTCAAGTGTATGCTTTGATTCATACACCGGAAGAATCTACATATGACATAAGTTTTCATTCCCTGACATCCTGAATGCTTCTGGATGAAGTATGCCCTGTTTAAAATGAACCCAGCTTGGACCCACTTTCAAGCTATACCTTTAACAAAACAAACTTTTAAAGTGATCACTGTCTTATTCAGAAATGAAGGGGTGAATATTATGGACATTTCATACTGGCTGGAGAAACGTTGTCAAATACAAGGGAATCCTGAACCAATTTTAGATTCTGAAGGTTTTTGGAATGGAGGTTGGAGGTATAAGGTGACTGTACCACAAACGGAGGATGGACTTCAACATCTACCAAGTTGTTTTTACCTGGGGCATGACAAGGGTTTCTTTTTTTATCCTGGACAGCCACACCATTGTTATAAAAGCGGTTCCAGTTGACATTTGAGTCGAACCTGTGATACAATGAAATGTGCTCAATGTGGGGAAGTGGGGCATATTATGACTGACTGTCATCATCCTCCCAAGTGTAGTCTTTGTGAGGAACAGCATTCTTTTATGGATTGTCCTTGGGCAGCCCATAATACTGCAGACAAGGATTATACCACTAGGATTCTTATTTGAATATTGCATTAAAATCGGCTTTGAAACAATATGGGCCCCCACCTAATAGTGCACCTCCTGAAAGGCCTATTAATCCCCCTTCAGAGGCCTTATCCACTTCTGTTTTGGTTTCTCACATGCCTCCATCTGAGGCAGAACTGTTAGTACTAGAGGTATCTGGTGATGCAGGTTCTATGCCTCCCCCCTTCCACCAGAAGGTGCCCTCACTGTAGTTAATAATCGAAGAAGGGTTTATGGAAGAAAACTGCAACATCTGTTTCAGAAGTCTTCCATCTCCCAGTGCAAAACACCTTTTCCACCTTGCAGGTTGAAGAACCTGATGTAGGTACAGAATCAGACTCAGTTTCGGTTCACTCTTCTCAAGCGGATGGAGAATCAGACACTGAGCATTCTACAGAAGATTTGACTATCCCTCCAAAAAATAAATCTAGGATGGGTTCCCGTAAATGGGTCAGGAAGAAATCCTAATGTTTTTCTATTTTTTTTTTTCAGGATTAATTAGTTCTCCTTTAGTTAAACACTTAATGGGTTTTGTTTTTGTTTTTATACGCAATGGATATGTCATTTAGTATTACTGTGGCCTCTTTAAATACTAACAGAATTTAGTCAGATAGAAAACAACTTTTGTATATGCTTTATTTGATTCCTTTTTTTATGATGTAGTATTCTTTTAAGACACTCGTTTACATAGCAGACAAGAGATGGATAGAGCCTCTGTAGGATGGAAATGGGGAGTGACTTATTGGTCTATTGAGAGGATCTTTGTTGTGGGGTTGGAATTTGTTTAATTCCCTTGCACAATAATCCATACAGGTAGTGGACATAGCCCGGCTGTGCTTTGTTATTAGATGTCACGTTAAATAAATTGCACTGTCGGTTTATTAATGTATATGCCCCACAAACAAAGACAGCTAGAATTGAGCTTTTTAACACTATACAGTCTTATTTGTTTACATCTCGTTATGTTTTCTTGGGAGGAGATTTCAATTGTGGGTTGTATTTAAAGGATAGGGGTCCTCAAACCCAAAAATTATATTGTGATACCAATTGCCTGGCTGCTTTGATTTCACAAACTGGTTTGGTTGATGCTTGTGCTTTTTTTGGGCTGGCCAGATAAGACCTATTTCAGGGGTAACCTAGCTACTAGGATTGATTTCTGGTTTATATCTCCTGCCTTGGAGATTAAAAATACCAGGACCCACCCTGTTGCTCCATCTGACCACGCCATCATAGAACTGATGGTCTCTAATTATGATGGTATGCAACAAGGGCCTGGGTATTGGGAGGTTGAACTTGGAACTGTTGTCTCTTCCAACTGTTAAGGATGGTTTTATTTCCTTATTAGAAGCACGTAAATCGGTTAAAATGTTATATGATACTTCACAGGAATGGTGGGAGGATACAAAGCTAGATATTAAAAGATACTTTCAACACATAGGAAGATTAAATGGGAAATTTAAGAGGGACCAATATTGTATTTACAAAACACAGTTTCAGAATTTAGTGTTTCAGGCTTCCCAAGGAGATAAAACGATTCTTGCAGAATTAGCAGAAACCAGGCGAAAAATGAATGATCTACAATATAATAGACTTAGACCTTTAGAACAGGAACAGAAATTTGGAACCCAGGGTTCACAGGATTTTATGAATCCATTTCAATTCTGTGCTCAACTACAATATCAAAAGCAGATGTCTTTAATTCAGGATGCTAAGGGGGTGTCTTTGTTCCAAAAGGTATGAAATTATGACAGCCATAGAGGAGCATGTGCAGTCTTTATTTAGTCATCAGGAATCATCCCAGGATGGTCATAAGGTTTGGTTGGAAAAATGTATTTTACCACAAGTTTTGTCATCCAATCAACGGGTACTGGTGTCACCACTTAATCTGAAATAATGATCACTTTTGCAATGGTTAAAAAGAATTCTGCACCTGGAATAGATGGAATTCCATATGAATTGTACAGTGTGATTCTGCAAGTTTTGTTACCTGAAATCCTAGAGTTATTTCAGGATATGATGGTTTCAGGGAATTTGCCTGATTCAATGGGTAATGGGTTGGTGGTTTTTATGTATAAATCTGGGGACAGGATTAACCTTTCAAACTGTTGCCCCATCGCATTATTTATTACTGATTTTAAATTGTATACCAAATTGTTGAATAACAAGTTGTTGCTTTGTGCATCTACTCTGATACATTCTTCTCAGACTTGTACTATTCCTGACCGGAGTATAACGGATGGGTTAATTTTATTAAGAGAAATTTTGTCCCTGGGGGAGACTGGAGAATTAACTGGTTTCATTCTTAGTTTAGATTAGGAAAAGGCCTTCGACAGGGTAAACCATGAATATCTTTGGGACTGTTTGGCTAGTTATGGGATTCCGGGTACTTTTATTTTTGGATAAAATCTTGTAATTCTAATGCTAAAGCTTTAGCATACTGTAATGGAAGGATGGGAAGGCATGCATGGTTACCCGGGAGTTAGACAGGATGTCCCTGAGTCCCTTCTCTTCTTTTTACACTGGACCCTTTAATTGTCACGTTAATGATAATATTGCTATTCAGGGTTTCTTTTTCTAGTACCTCAGAAGAAATTAAAGTATTGCATATGCAGATGACATCTGCTTTCTTGTGGGGATTTACCTTGACCTGTTTAGTGGGACAAATACTTTGGGAATTTTCCGAATTCATGGGAGCCAGAGTTAACTATAGGAAATGTAAATGCCTTCCTTTGTATTAGAACATTTTTAGAATCTAGTAATTGGGATCCCTGTTGTGACAGGGACCTGTACAATTTTTGGACTTCTTTTGGTACCGGATTTGGCCTTCTTAAATTGGTCCTCCAAATTGGACATTGCATATGGGAAACTTTTACTGTGGAATAAGTGGAGATTGTCCAAATTAAAAAGGGTATATATGATTAAGACCTTCTTACTCCCAATTTTTTTGTATTTAGCTGCAGTTTTTAGTCTACCCCCTAAGCTGGAGACCCAGATGTATGGTTGTTTTTTTCAGGCATTTGGGGTAGTAGACTGAATCCCATTAAACGGTGTTTACTGTTTAGAGAGAAAAAAATAGGGGGTTTTAAAATTATTAATCCCATTGTTTTCTTTTTTACAATTTTTGCTAATGTAAACTTGAGACCATTATTATTGAAATCTGAGGGTATTTGAATCCCATGGGTTTTGGATTCCTTGGCAGGGATACTCCCCTTCTGGCTTCCTCATTCATGCATTCCAAAACAGAGTTCTTTGTATAATATTCCAGAAACTTTAAGGTATGTTTTGGGAAAATAAAACTTTGTGTTTAGTACCAGAACACTTTTCACAACATGACCGAAAACACTATATGCACATCTTCTATCTACTTTTTTCATGATACAGCCTGTTTTGACTTTAAACCTATTTCAGATAAAATATTGATTGGGAAAATGTTGACATCTACCCGTATACTGGTTTATACGTGGGATGTTATGTGGCTTTCCCTACATGGGAAACTCAATGTCAAAGGAAACCTAAAACATAAAGGTGTAGAACATCGTTACTGCCCTAGGGAGACTTGTGTTGAGGTGGTGGAATCGATGGACTGTTTGTTCTTTCTGTGTCCTTTTGTAAAACGGTTTTGGAATTTTTTACGGGGTAAATGGCCTACATCACCCTTTTGTGATTTAACCCCTGAGATTTTATACTTGGGTATTCTTTCATTCAAATGGACTAAACATGATAGGGTTACACTTTGGTTATTTTTGGTGTGGTTTAAATTCTATATATGGCATGTGCGGTGTAGGCTGACACTGCAACAAGTAGAATATACAGAGGAGCAATTATTTCATATGATTACTACTACAATTTAGTCATAGAAATACTGAAAGGAAGTCAGTGCCATATGAAATCTTCCAGTCTTGGTGGTACAGTATAGATTGGCTATGAGTTGGTAGGGTATATTTTGAGATACATTTCAGTCATTGCATAATTCCACTCTTGCTTATGACTAGTAATATGTGGTACTGAGTGTTTTTCTTTGTAATTTCACTGTTATTTTCTTCTGATCTTAATTAATGAGAAGTGGCAGTTTCTGGTAGAAATTAGTTATTTTCTGGTGAGGAGTATTCTTGATTTTGAGTATGGTTTAATTAAAAAAAAAAAAAAATATATATATATATATAGATATAGGAACATGAAGAATCCATATATTATGGAAGTGTATGTTGTGGATACTAGTTAATTTTATATGAGGTGCTTTGAGTTGGGAAAACACACTGCCATAAAGTGGTATGCATGTACGGGGGGGGGGGGTTATTTCAGCTTACTATGTATGAGATAATGTTGTGTTTATGTTTTTCATCTTATTTTCACAATTTTCTTTCTCCCTTTAGGTTTACAAGGGACAAAAAGTATGCTGTATACTTATTTTTCTTTGTTTTTTTATTTTGTATGTTGTCATACAATTTTTGGTATTTTGGTTCTCTCATAGAATCCCTGGCTTCTTTAAGTAAGGAGGAGAGGACTTTCAGCATTTACTACTTGGGTTTTGGGACTCTAATGACAGAGTTTTTCATTTTTTCCATTGCATGTATGATGAAATACATATTTTTGTTTATTATTTGTATTATAATTTAGTATGTAGTAATACTTTTGTATATATAATGTTCTCATATTTTTGTTTTAGGGGAGTTTTGTTTAGCTTTGGTTATTTCTTCTTCCTTTTTTTGGACTTTTAAATTTTGATATTTGTTTTTGTTCATTTGGATGCTGTATTACCTTTTATATTACTTGTTTAATTTTGTATTATGATTTGGTGTTCTGTAACACCTTGTGTATTTAGTTTGCTTTTCACTCTTAATAAAAAATTCCCCCTACTCTTTTTGATAAGTGCCATGGGATCTTTAACATCCACCTGAACTACCACCAATCTAGGCAGATGGGACCTCGGTTTAACGTCTCATCCGAAAGACGGCACCTCACAAGTGCAGCACCCCTCTCATGCTGCACTACGGTGTCAGTAATGGGATATTAACCCAAGTGCCAGATGTGGGAACTGAAGCCACAGCCCTCTGATCTTCCAGCCTCAGAGGCGAGTGTGCTACCTACTGAGCCACTGACACTGCATGAAATGAGGGAGAAGCAGGCCTCCGAATCTCCTAGGTCTGATCAGCTTCCCATAAGCTCTACTGGCAGGGCTTTTCCAACCACAGAAACTTAGTAAGCAAAGTGTGCACATTCATAAATCAAGTCATCAGGAGAACAATATTTAACATGCCAAATAAGTACATTAGTCTAGGTGAAATATTCCGTTTTATAATGTTTTTCCCTTCCCCATAAGATCAAAGGCAAAGCTTTTCATCTCTACAAGTCTAGTTTTATTTGCAATAATAATGGGTCCAAATTAAGAGTTTTCAGGGAGGCCACATTGTGGGCTAATTTAATACCAAGATAAGTAAAAGAATGGGATTCTCATTGTAATCCCATATACACAAAATCCTGCTTATGAAGATGAGGAGAGAGTGGGTACATGACCATTTTAGAAAGATTTAATTTACATCCAGAAAAGTCCCCAAAGAGGCAAAGCACTTCAAGAGCCTCAGACAGAGAAATCAGGGGATCAGAGAGATGCAAAAGAACATCATTGGCATAAGTGGAAATTTTCCATTTGCATGTACCCAATATAATACCTTTAATAGGAGGGGTCAGGTTAATAGTCCAAGTCAAAGATTCTATATATAAATTAAAAAGGAAGTGGGAGAGGGGACAACCCTGTCTGATACCACAGAAAAGAAGGAAATGATCTTAAAGGACCCTATAACACAAACTATGTGCAGAAGGAGACTGATACAATACTCGCACCCACTTAACAAAAGATACCAAAGGAAGGGAAAATAAATATGGCCAGAAAACCCTATCAAAAGCCTTCTCCATGTCCAGGGAGACCAGCACCACATCAGAGCTGGCCTCCTGGCATGCAGAGACCAAATGGTAGACCTTTCTAAAGTGATCACTGGACAACTGACCTGCCATAAAGCCCATCTGCTTTGGTCCAATTAGAATGGACCAGACTTTACTCAACCAGGAAGCCAAAACCTTTGGCTAAGATCTACATATCAACATTTATGAGAGAAATTGATCTATAACATTCTGGTCGAGTGTCATTTATCCCAGGTCTGGGCAACAGAACTGTGTGGGCCTCAAGCAGGACAAACACTTGCAGTTCGTGCATATGTAAATAATCAAAAAGACGTGTCAGTAGTGGGGACACCTCATCTATAAAAAGTTTGTAAAAATTGCAGTAAAGCCTTCAGGTCCTGGAGCTTTATCCAATGAAAGAGAGGAAATAACCTCCAGGACCTCCACTTCCTGAATAAGAAACCCTCTAACCTGTGTTGTTGTGCCTCTGTAAGCCAAGGCAAAGGAATATCTTCTAAAAAAATGGATATGTCTGTAGTTGGGTCAGCCGAGGTAGTATCCTCGGTATACTTGGAGGCAAAATACTCAAAAAATATTGTAGCCATTCACCTAAGGATAAGTGGTAGCAGAAAAGGGGTCCTGCAGGGCCTTAATCCAATGGGCAGAGGACTGCTGCTATAAATGAAGGACTAATAACTGACTGGCTCTTGCACCCTGGCCCACATGCGCGACTTTAATTTGTGCAATGGCACGTTCAACTTGCTCAAGAAGATAATAAGAGTACTTGGCAAGAAGCTGGGAAAGGCCGAGCCATGTCTCTTTCGAAGGGCTGGGAGAGAGTCACCTCTCCAGCTCCCAGATGTCATGCAACAAAACAGAGACCCGCATCTCCCTAGATCTCTTGCGGTTTGTGGCCAATCTGATAAGCTCCCTCCTCCATTGACTTTTCATGGAAGCCCAGAGTCGATCAGAGGTTGAAACTGTATCCAGATTGTCCTGCATAGATTGCTTAATGAAGGATTGCATATGGTCAATTAAAATGGGATTAAAAATAATTGGTTATTCAAGGACCAAGTATGGTCCCTTTCCGAGTGCATGACAGCATCTGATACCACAGTAATGGGGGCATAATCAGAAAGAACCTGTGCTTCAATTTGACGAGAATATAACATAGGGATCAACTTCCAGCTAATTAGAAAAAAGTCAAGCCGGGAAAATGTTTTGTGGGGAATAGAATGGAATATATATTTATGATCGGCAGGATGCAGAAGCCTCCAAGGATCAACAAGATCTAACTGGTCAATAAGTTCCTGGAGAGCCCACTGGGCTGGGGAGAGCCCTGCCATGGGTTTATATGACTGGTCCAGATCATTATCAAAAATGTAATTCCAGTCCCCTCCAAGAATCATCAGGAAGTGGACAATGTGAGCCAAGGTGGAGGCCAGTTTAGAAAAAAAGCAAGACAATCCACATTTGGACCATAAAGCGAATTCAGCAAAATTTCCCCATGCCCATGACGACCGTGTACTAAAATGTACGGTCCCTCATAGTTCGCAACCTCTGTTAAAAAAGCAAAAGTAACTGATTCAGCAATTAAAATACTGACTTCCCACTGGTGAGAGCTATTTCAAGCACTAAAAACCTTCCCTATCCATTTCGGTCTAAGTTGGAAGATGTGTTGCCAGGGCACATGAGTTTCCTGCAGGAAGGTGAGGCTAACCTGCAATTTCTTCAAGTGTTTCAAAATGCAGTGACATTTGGTTTTAGCTTGCCCACCCTTAATATTTCAAGCATCTAATTTCCAAGGAAAACCCATAGCTAAATCTTATATATTTGGTCGAAACGAACAAGGACTCAAAAAAGTTGAAGAAAAGTCCAGCATGGCCAGAAACCCTTCCCCCAAATCACCCATGAAAACTATGTTCAACAAAAATTGGTAAGATATTAAATATAGTGTAAAAATGAGTTAAACCGGGCCCCATGGGCCCACTCCTCTCCATCCAGTCCATGATGAGCTGAAGGCTGTGCAGCCCTTTCCAGATCCCCAATATAAATTCATTTGCCAGGAGAACTTCATCCCATAGTCCAGAGTAAAACTGCTCTTTACCTATTGGGGGGGGGAGGTAAAGCTGTTACTTTCTCCTCTAATTATAAGTTGAAACTTTAGATTCACCTTAGCAATGAGCATATTATTATTAATTATACATAAGTGAAAATTTAATGAAAGAGGAGGGAGGGAGGAAGGGTTCAGTAAAAAAGTCAACTGCTAGTATAGGCCCAAATTACCACCTTAAAAAGAATTAGTAAAATATAGAAACATAGAAACATAGAAGTTGACGGCAGAAGGAGACCACCAGGTCCATCTAGTCTGCCCATTGTCTTTTAGCCTAGTCTTCTAACTGCCCTTGGATTTAAGGGCTCCCTTGTATCTGTCCCAAGCATTCTTGAAAACCTACCACTGTGCTTGCCCCACCACCTCTGCAGGCAGGCTGTTCCAGGCATCCACCACTCTTTCTGTGAAGAAAAACATCCTGGTGTTGGTGGAGAACTGCCCTCCTTGCAGCCTTAGATCATGTCCCCTGTTTCTTCTGCCCTTCTTAAATTGGAAGAGATAGTCTATCTGCACCCGTTTTATGCCTTTTGTGTACTTGAATGTTTCAATCATGTCACCCCTCTCTCTTCTCTGTTCCAGGGAATACACGTTCAGTTCTTTCAGTCTATCCCCATAGGACATCTCATGCAGTCCCTGAATCATTTTTGCAGCCCTTCTCTGCACCATCTCCACTCAGTCAATGTCCTTTTTGAGGTGGGGCCTCCAGAACTGGATGCTGTACTCCAGTTGAGGCCTAGCCAGTGATCTGTACAGCAGCAGGATCACTTCCCTCTGCCTGCTTGTGATTCCCCACCCAATGCATCCCAGCACACCGCTGACCTTTAATGCTGTCTTCTTGCACTGTTTACCTACCTTCAAGTTGTCTAAGAAAATGATTCCCAAATCGCACTCTTGGGTGGAGGCAGCTAGTCTTTCCCCTCCAAGGTAATATGCCTTATTTGGATTTCTTTTTCCTATGGCTTTGCACTTTTTGGCATTGAATCTCAACTGCCACACTCCAGACCATTCTTCCAGTTTCTTGAGGTCAGCTTCCATCTTGTCCACTCCCTGCTGGGTGTTGACCCTGTTGCATATTTTGGTGTTGTCTGCAAACAGACACACCTTTCCTTGTAGTCCATTAGCTATGTCCGATATGAAAATATTGAAGAGCAGGGGCCCCAGTACTGAACCCTAGGGCACACCCTACCTTCTGATGGCAGTGCTCCATTTAACTGCACTTTCTGGGTTCTGCCCTGTAGCAGTGTTTAACCCATTTAACTACTTCTGATCCAACTCTTGTGTGGTCTAGCTTCTTTACCAGCCTTCTGTGTGGAACCAAGTCGAAGGCCTTGCTGAAGTCTAAATAAATCATGTCTACCATCCCGCCGTCATCTATAGCCTTTGTAACACAGTTCAAAAACTCAATTAGGTTTGACTGGGATGACGTACCCATTGTGAAACTGTGCTGCTTGGGGTCCTGATGGCTGCTAGCCTCCAGGAATGCCATGATCCTCTGTTTGAGTACTGCCTCCATTAACTTCCCCACTATGGATGTGAGGCTTAGGGGCCTGTAATTTCCAGAGTCCTCCCTGCTGCCCCATTTGTGCAGCGGGACCACGATTGCCCTTTTCCAATCTTCAGGTACCTCCCCACTCTTTAAGGATTTGGTGAATAGTTTGGCCAGTGGGGCAGCCAATTCTAATCTCAGTTCTTTAAGATCCTGGGGTGCATTTCATTTGGCCCCATGGCCTTGTCAACTTGCAGTTTATTTAGTACTTCCAGTACTTTGGTCTCTGTGAAGGGGTTTGTATCAACTCCCTGTCCACAGGTGTTGTGTTTTGCCATTTCTGGGCCATCGCCTGGATCCTTCTCAGTAAATACTGAGCAGAAGTACTTGTTCAGGATTTCTGCTTTTTCTGGGTCATCTTCTGTTGTTTTCCCTTCCTGAGTTGTAGTCTTGACTATACCCCCTTTTGCATTCCTTCTTTCCCGGATGTATCTATAGTAGGATTTGTCTCATCTCTTTGCCCTCTCTGCTATACTTGCATCTGTCTGTGCTTTTGCCTGCCTTATTTTTTTGCTGGCTTGTTTCATTTTCTTCTTGTACGACACCCAGTCTTCATCCTTGTTTGTTCCCTGGTATGGCTTGAATGCCTTCTGTTTTTCTTTCACTATTTGAGCCACTTCCTTTGAAAACTATAAGGTGTTTCATTTTCTTTTCATTTTGGTAACCCTTCTGGCACATTGGTCAGTGACTTTCTGGATTGCTTTCTTAAGTTTCCCCCACATGACATTGGCCTCATCCACTTGTAGATTAATTAAGTCTTTTCTTATGTTGGTCCTCATTTGGTTGAAGTCCACCTTTTTAAAATCTAGCACTTTTATTTTTGAGTGGCACGTGTCCACAGTTATGTTCACCTTAAAGCTAACCAAGTGATGGTCACTGTTACCCATATGGCATCCCACACGTAGTTCCTTGACCCTCTCAGTGTTTGTGAGGACCAGGTCAAGTATGACAACTCTTCTTGTTGGTATTTTGATCAGTTGACTTAGTCCTGCTCCCTGTAGTGCCAATAAGAAATTCCTGCTTCTTCTTCTTGCCGCTGCTAGTTTACTCCAGTTTATACATGGAAGGTTGAAGTCCCCCACCAGTATCACCTCTTCTCTCTGAGTCATTTTGTGTATTTCTTCTATCAGGTTTTTGTCCCACTTCTGTCCTTGATTTTGAGGTCTGTAAATGACACCGATCCTGCAGGTTTTTCCAATTTCTGTATCTATAGTAAGCCACAGTGACTTGGTGTCCCCAGGGTGACTCTGCACCTCTGTGGCTTTTATGTCTTCTCTAATGTAAATGGCTATTCCCCCCCTTTGCCTCTGCCTATCCTTTCTGAACAGATTGTATCTGGGTATAGCCGTGTGCCATCTGTGGTTTTCCATGAACCACATTTCTGTCACAGCAACCCAGTCTAATATTTCTACTGCCGTGATGGCTTTGAGTTTGGGTAGTTTGGTTGCAAGGCTTCTAGTGTTAGCAACCATCACCTTCCAGGAATGTGCACCCCCTTTGGTATGGGGCTGCATCCTCTTCTTGGACAGTGCCAACCCACTGTTTGCACCCGTGTGATTTTTGAGGTTGCCATCTTGTTGCAGAATGATAATTGAGACCTCTGTTATTGAGTTGCCTGGGTTCTACATTTCTCTTTCTGGGTGTGTATGTGCCCCCTTGGATTTATGGGGAGTGGTGACGAGCCCACTGATGATGGTGTTCTGAGCTGTCACCATAGCCTTACACTCACAGCCTCCCCCCCGCTATAATCAGTACCATCCTCCCTTTTCTGTGTCTGCCACTACTGTACTTTACACGAGGTCCATCCCATTTTACCTAGGGCCACTCCTTGCTCATGGCCATTCCTGTTTCCTTTAGTCCAATGTTGGGGGGAGTTCCCTTCCATTCACCGATTCCCTTACCTTCTTATCTTTCTGCTGTGTCCTTATTTAGGTCTTCCTCTCTGTGCTGGAGACCTCCCTCATAATTAAACTACACCTAGAAGATTCAGTGAGGGTGGACATACAGACATATAAATAAAAAACTTTAAATTACAAAATATCCCATTATTTTGAACATTTAGTCCAATCCAGGCAGACCAAATGAAATAGAAAAATAAACAAGAACAATAAGGTAGCCACTTGGGCTGTACAATCCCAAATCTAGATCCAAAAATGTCTAACTGCACCGTAACATCTTCCAGCCACCTCCGCTCCCTCTACCTTCCATATCCATCAATTAAAAATGAAAAAAGATTACTAAACAATGCTAATAAAGGATGGAGGAATGCACTGTAACTTTCATACAGCAACCTTATAGTTAATAAGGAAACAGCTTTAAAATAAAAAGTAATAATAATCCAGTTAGATACCAACAACTGGAGTACTAATTTTATAACTCTGACCAAATAAATGCTGACAAAAAAGAAACCTCTCATTTTCTTCATAGTTTAAGAAAAAAACGCAAATGTGGGACCAGCCTTTGACCTGAGAAATAACTGGGCCCAAAGAATAAGATAAATGGAAAAAGTTAAAATAAATGAACCTGGAACAAGCCGCCAGTCACAACAAATGTGATTGAGAAAATGATAGTCATCCCAAAATAATGTCAGTATACTCAAACTCAGTAGTCACCGTCTTGATGGTGCCTTAGGGAATAAACAGTAAACTCCAATGCAGATAAAACAAAAACAGAGATAGATAAAATTCCAGCTGTCATATTCAGAAGAACAGCTGAACAGAATTGCAGACACAAGTTCCTTTGAAGTTTCCAGTGCTATGACCAACCAAAATATAAAAATGCTACCAGTTCGCCCCATGGCCAATTACACTGACATAAACCAGTGCTGTCAATGAGCCATGACAGAACAAAATGTCCAGACCATCTCAGCAGCTGTAAATGGTTGGATTTAACAAACTAAAAAACTCCAGCATTCAAATGACAGGGTAGAGTGTACAAAAATACCAGCTCCTCCATAAGAATTTGTGAAGAACCGGGGCCTATGAATACAAATCACACATTCTTCATACTTTCCTGTGAAGTAGGAAAAAGATTGGGGCATAGCTGGACAATTCCGTGGCAGTTTGAGCAGCTGATTCAAACCTCTTAGGACCCCTTGCAGTAAAGACTTTTAAATGAGCTGGATAGTGTAATCTATGTTTAATATGTGCCACCAATAATTTTGATGTGATGGGTCTATATTCAGCTTGATGCTGTCTAGCTTGGATTGTCAAATCCTGTACAAGCCTAAGCCGATGACCTTCTAATTGTATGGTCTGTAATTTCCGAACTGATTTTAAAAGATGGACCCGGTCCAAATAATTAAGTAAGCAAAAAATTAGTGGCCTCGGCATCTATCCTGGTGCTGGTTTAGGCCACAGTGTCCTATGAGCCATCTCAATGATATAAGTGGGTCCATTAGGAGAGAGTCCCACTATCTGTGTACAAAGCTTCTGTATAAATTCAATAACATTGGGACCCTCTTCAGATTCCAGTAAACCCAGAAGCACTAAATTATTCCAGTGACTCCTTCCCTCAGGGCCTTGACCTTTTCTGCCAATTTTGCCTGATTACGTTTCATCGTTACCACTTCAGGCTCCAGGTGATTCCGATGATCTTCAAGAGAGCTAAACTGGGCTTCAGAGTCAGTGGCTCTCCATTCTAATTCTTGCAAAGCTGGCTTAAATTCTCTGAAGTCATCAATGAGGGAAAGGACCACGTCTTTTATGGAACTGAGCTCCATGAAGAATTTTTCCGTGGTCAGTTCAGTCAGTGGTGGAGTAATTAATGGTAAGGTGATTTGCTGCACCAAGGCTGTTTGGGTTCTAATGCCAAGACTGTTACCAATTGGGACATTTCCTGTACTTCTGATGGTAAACTTTCCATTGCCTGACTGTCCAAAGTCTCAGTCATCATACACAACTACTATGATGATCACTAAGTCAGGAAAACAATAAAAATCTTATAGGAAAAGGACAGGGAGTTATCTTTAATTACTTACATTTAAAGGATCCTACACAGCTAACTCCCGATGCCACTACCCCTGCAGGTGTATCACATGACTCAAGGATTTGCTAATTTGAAAGTGGATAGAGCAATGGGGCCAGATAGGGTGCATCCAAGGGTGTTGAGGGAGCTCAGGGAGGTTCTGGCACCACTCTGACAGTCCTATGTAACAGCTCACTGAAAATAGGAGTGGTCTGGAGGACTGAAGGAGGGCAGATGTAGCCCCACTTCACAAAAGTGGTAGCAGGGAAGAGGCTGGCAATTATAACTCAGTCAGCCTGACATCTGTGGTGGGAAAGTTAATGGAGTCACTGCTGAAGGAAAGGATTGTGAAATACTTGAAATCCAATGGGTTACAAGGCCCAAGACAGCATGGATTCATGGAGGGGAGGTCATGTCAAACAAATCTGACAGATGTCTTTGACTGAGTGACCAAGGAATTAGATCAGGATGGAGTGGTGGATGTGGCCTACCTAGATTTCAGTAAGGCTTTCTATACCATTCCACATAGGAGGTGAGTAAGCAAGCTGGGGAATCTCAGAAATGGTTCAAAGTAGGTAAGCCAGGTAAGAAATTGGTTAGGGGATAGGTAGCAGAGGGTGGTGATAAACAGAGTTCACTGTGAGGAAGGGAGAGTGGCCGGCAAGGTACCTCAGGGATCAGTGCTGGGACACTGAAGAAGAGCTGGAAAGGAAATTCTACCTCTTTGTGGATGACACCAAAATATGCAATAGGGTGGACACTCTTGGGGGGTGTTAAAAGGATGAGCAGAGATCTGAGAAAACTCGAAGAGTGGTCAAGGGTATGACAGCTGGGTTTCAATGCGAAAAAGTGCAAAATAATACATTTGGGACACAGAAACCAAGGGGCAGAGTATAAAATGGGAGGAGTGGTACTGATGACAACCAAGCAGGAAAAAGTTCTGGGGGTAATCATACTAGATGACCTAAATGTGGTGAGGCAGTGTGACAAGTCAGTTGGAAAGGCTAGTGGGATACTGGGGTGTATAGGAAGGGGTATCAACAGCAGAAAGAGGGAGGCGGGTATTGCCTCTGCATAGATAACTAGTAAGACCCCACATAGAGTACCATGTCCAGTTCTGGAGACCCCATCTCTGAAAGGACCTAGACAGAGTGGAGGTGGTCCAGAGGATAGCAATTAAAATGGCACAGGATCTGAATCAGAAGCCCTATGAGGAGAGACTCAAGGATGCAATATGTACATCTTGTAAGAGTGGAGAAAGATGGGGGGATATGATAAAGACATTTAAATACCTCACTGGGGGAAATAAGATAAAGGTGGGAAATATTTTACAGAAAGAAAGGTGCTCAAGGACAAGGGGGCACAACAACAAGATGAGGTGTTAGATTCAGGAGAGATGGGAGGAAGTACTTCTTCACAGAAAGAGTGGTGGATTCCTGGAACAGTCCTCCAGTGGAAGTTTTGGGGGCAAAAACAGTGGCGGAGTTCAAGAATGCATAGGATACACCTAAGGGAATATTAGGGAAACAGAAGAGGGGGGTGGGTGAATGGGCCATTGTTCAAGTAGGATCTGCAATGATACTATAGGCAGGGACAAATGTGCAGACTAGGTGGGCCAAACAGTCCTTATCTGTTGGTAATTCTATGTTTCTGTGTTTCTACAGCAACCATGGTAGTCCACCTGCAGCAGTGTAATTTCCAATGCCACGTGCACTATGTGTCATGCTATTGCATCTCAACAGAGCCGGGCTTATGTGGCATTGTTTCAGTAGAAGGGGGCATTGGTGGGCATTGCATTTAGTTTGCCACATATAATCAACATTGTGATGCATAAGTGGTAGTGTTTAACTGTCACAGTGATGAGCAGGGTATGACTGATTATTCTGCTATACATGGGCACGCTGGATCTGTATGAGTGATAACCCTATACCTAGGGTGGTGATCACATCTTCTGGGTGGGTAAAGTGCCTCCAGGGGGTCTGCATCCCACACCAGTGCTGTACTGATAAGGCTGGGTGTGTACAGTGCCCCCATTGTGTACAACACCACTGCACTAGTGTGTTACCCTGGATACCGCATGCAGTGCTGCATAATGGTGCCATCTATGTACAGCTGTGCTGTATATCATACATGCATGTCTGTCCATGACCCTGCAGCCAACAAGGATGGCTCATTGCCGTCTGTTGTCCTGTACACCTGTGTTGGTCTGCATGCTGCATGACTGGTGTGCTGGGTGCAGAGTGTGTGTGCAACTGCAAGCATCTCAGGCCATTACACAGCCTATTGCACCCTGACTTGGTGCTGCTGTTGCTTGTGCTGTAGCTCCACATCTGGCATGCCTTCCTGTGTTGTTTGTCACTGCAGAGCTCTGTTCTGCTGCGTAGCAGCACAATTCACTCATTCTATGGTCAGTACTCTACTATTTGGGTCTACAGTACTGTCTGTGGTATACCGCACATTCCATCACAGTTGCTGGAATCCCTCCATCTAGGTGTGGCATAGTGGCCCATGTATTGTCTGGTTGCACATTTGTTATGCATATTATACCACTCCTGTGTCCCTCATCATGTGTGCATTGCTGGCTGATTTCAGTGTATTTCTTTCAAAAGGTGCCCAGATGGATGATCGAGCTGGGAAAGGATGCTGGGATCCATTGATGCAGGAGAGAAGAGTCAACTTACTTAGGTGTCAGGTCCGCCTGCTGTGGTTACTGGCTCAATGGGTACAGAACCTCACTGTTGCTATAGAGGGCCTTCTAGCAGCAATCGGCAGTGATCTATGACAGCAGCCACCACCACTACCACCACCATCTGCAGGACCTTGAGGGGTCATGGACCTCCTTTGGACTTCCTAATGGTCTATTACCCTTGATTTGTTTTTCTGTGTCAAGCAGGTGCCCTTGTTTTGTTTTTCATATTGGGCGGGTGTCCTTGTTACTTTACTTTACTTTTAATGTAATACTGGAACTATTTTATATTAAAACATAAAACAAGAATTTGTAAGACTATTTTCATTTTTGGGGTTCTTTTTTAAAATATAAACTCGAGAGACCCATTTCAAAAGTGCAATAAGTCACTTCAGGGTGGGTTGTGTGTCTGATAAATGCACTCCCCAGTTTCTGAAGGCACTTGACACAAGTATATTGTGCTTCACTACACACCCTGTGTCATGCGTTCATCAGACAACAAAAGCATACCAAATTGTGGTAAATTGCTTACATAAACCAACCCACTGTCGTACCTTAATGATATTATAACAAACTCTGGTCAGAACTGATATTGCTGTGGAGAGCTTTTGGGATGCTTTTACCCGTTATTTCTAATTAATTTGCACCATGAAGATCTGCTAAGGGGCAGTTTCAATGTGGCCTTCCTTTTACACATTTTTACAATGTATTTACCTAGAATATGCCTCCTGATTGCTATATATTTAGCCTGGATAGTTTACAGAAGAAATGGCATCTTATTTTCAGGTGGTGAAGCACTAGCAATAGGATGCTGGAATGTGTCATACATAGGTACAAGATGTGTGCGGGCAATAACGCCCAGTGGCCATACACATCAGGCACTCGCATGTGGATCCATCATCCCAGTGCCATTGCACTACTCAGTGTGGGTGGAAGCTGATGCTTTACTCACTCACACATGTCCCGGAACAGGCATGTTAGAGCCAACCTATTTGTTTGTACCATTGGGGAACCACAAACACACTATCCATAGCCTGGAGTGTACACTACAAATGCCATTGCAGATACCACACCCCATGGCACCCAGGATGCCTCAGAAGTCCGGAGGGTGGCATGTTACACAGGGGAATGGGAAAGAGTTTATGACAACAGGAAGATACAGCATTGACAAGGCATGCATTGGA
This sequence comes from Neoceratodus forsteri, assembly GCA_016271365.2. Taxonomy (NCBI): domain Eukaryota; kingdom Metazoa; phylum Chordata; order Ceratodontiformes; family Ceratodontidae; genus Neoceratodus; species Neoceratodus forsteri. Next base: position 1,544,786,710 of record CM057455.1, on the reverse strand, counting down.
GGTATGTCAATTCCCTCTTACGGTTTGCCAGGGGCATGCACACAGCTGCATACACTGGTGAGTCCGCAGCTTGTATAGTGCCCCAATGTATGGTATAGCCACTTGGGTAATTCTGGAGTGAAGGTCCCCAGCCTGGGTCCAGTGCAGTCGGTGGCTGGATGTGGCAGGGCATGGAGGCCAGTCTCTGCAACAGCTCAGGTATGGGGCAGCAGGGTTGTCTCTGTACCAAGGCAGTGAGTGGGAGTCCTCTATGCTATGGATATGGACTGTGGTTTCCTCTGGTGTGACTGGATCCAGGGGGGCCCTACATTATGGAGCTTTTCAGGGATGGAGTTGGATCGATCAGGGATTGGAGGGGGTATCTTTAGTCTACCAGGACTGCCAAGCTGCTGTGCACCTGGGTGCACTTCCACAGCCCACCTGTGGGTGGCTGGCTGGCCAAGGCCAGCTATTCATGGCCTAGCTGTGGGCCACACTTTTCTGGGCTGCAAGGGGTGAATTTCCCACTGAGTATGACGCAGCATGGTATATGCATGGGAACATACCCTCGACTTGCACAGCATACTATTTGTGTTCATGCTGGCTCATTCCCTTGTGGCAGGTGCATCCTGCACATTTGAATATCATGCAGTGGTGCATTGTTGGAGTTGCAGGCGCATCTCACATTTCCACCGGGATGCGCTGCACATCTCCTTTGAATATGGGGGCCCTGGACTAGGCTACCCTGAAGAAATACATGATCAACATGGAAAAATCATGACCCCACTAAAAACAAGATATTGCACCTAATCTGGGAATCTGGGACAGCCTGAGTAAATACAGTGCAGAAATGTGTAAATGAAGATTTTTTTGACAATGGGATGTAGCATCTTCCCTGTGCTATCCAGGATATAAAATATAGGATAAGAAATATTTAAAGGAAATCTATTCTAAACTGAACTTCACTGTGGTCACTGACATAAACAAATAGTTTCTTTATTGTAACAGTCACACAGGAGTCTGGTGTGCATATTTTATGGGACACATAAAAACAGAGGTGAGAAAGAATACGGAACCTGGGCCATCCCTGAGCTCATTACTCTTTCTCAAATGCACAACCCAATGGCAACACAAATATTTATTTGAAACAATCACACAGGAGTGTGGTATGCATATTTTATAGAAGACATACAAACAGAGGTGAGAAATAATAAGTGCCTCTGCTAGGACTTGAACCCTGCCACCTGGCAGTATTGTGGCCATGAGGATGGTGTGTAGTGTGTGTGTGTGTGTGTGTGTGTGTGTGTGTGTATGTGTACAAAATATAAAATAAGACATATTTAAAGGAAATCTACTCTAAATTGAACTTAGGTCATAGGTCATAGGTCGATACGAGCTCGAGGGACTAGCCCATTATGAACTCGCCACCCACTAGCCTGGGTGGAAATCATATTTCAAATTCCCCATATATAAATCAAGATTCTTTTTGAAGAGCTGGAGAGTAGAACTATGCAGCACTATCAGAGGTAGTGAATTCCAAATTGGCACTTTTCTTTGTGTACAAAAGTGATTTTTTCTGGTTATCTTATTTATACTTAATTTGAGCTTAAATTTATGAGACCTATTATTGGTTACAGAATGTTGCCATTCCATACAGATAGATTCAAACAAAGCCGTATCCCTAGTAGCTTTATAAATTAAGCTTAAGTCACCTCTTAAGGAGCGATATTTAATAGAATAAAGATTCAGCTCTTTCAGTCTATTCTCATATGTTAATGTTTTCATATTGGAAACATATCTAGTAAATCTTTGCTGAACTTTTTCTACAGAACCACAGTAGGAGCACAAAAGGATGAGCAATAGTCAAGATGAGACCTGACTATACTGCAATAAATAGGGATTAACACTTTAGGCTCTCTAGATTTAATATTTTTCAACTTCACTGCGTTCACTGTCATAAACAGTTTTTTTTACAACATATTAGAATGTAATATTTATTTTGAATGTTGTGGCCATGAGGACGGTGTGTATAGAGAAAGTGTGTGTGTGTGTGTGTGTGTGTGTGTGTGTGTGTGTGTGTGTTGCTGTAGCTCAATATATTTTTTTCCCATAAAGATAGTACAAAATGGCTTCTTATTGATACATATTTCGTCTAAGCAGTTCAATTAAGACCTGGCATATGTCTGAGACTGCTCATCAGATAGGGTCTGTAGAGGTAAAAAAAAAACTGTGTAAATCATAGATTTGCTGGGAAAGAGTGACGTTTATGAGGTATGAATCTTTCTTGAAAGACAATACATTCCCAAGTTAAGCTATTATCAAGAAGCTGTTCAAATGCTTAGTATTTAAATGTGCAAATCTCCAGTTTCATAGGCAACCAATATTTAACAAATATTTAACAAGCTGTTTCAGTTTTCTAATGGCATCTGATAAGCAGCCTGGAGTTATGTCGCCAACATTCTTAACAGAAAGAAGATAATATTTTATTTCAAGTTGGCATGGAAGAATAAATTGAAAAGTTTAAAACGTGTTCCACTATTTTCCATTTTCCAGCTTCAGATAGCAAGAGGGTGTAGGCTCCAGAGGTTATAAAAACTGTGTAAATCATAGACTTGTTGGGGGGGGGAAGGGTGACATGCATGAGGTATGACTTTTTCTAGAAAGCCAATACATTCCCAAGTTAAACTAGTATCAAGAAGCTGTTTAAATGCTTAGTATTTAAATGTGCAAATATCCAGTGTCATGGGCAACCAATATTTAACAAGCTCTTTCAGTTTCCTAATAGCATCTAAAAAGCAGCTTAGAGTTATGTCTCCAACATTCTTAACAGAAAAAAGGGAATATTTTATTTCAGTTGGCATGGAAGGATACATAAAAATGTCCAAAACATGTGTTCCACGAAACTCCATTTTCAAGCTGCAGACAGCAAAATGGCTGTAGGCTCCACCCACAGCCATAAAAATGAACTGATATCCTGAAACTTTTCTGTACATTTTTACTATACTGATAAGTTTTAAGAAGCTTTCATTACAAACTATTATTTGCTGATTTCTGAGAAAAAAAATTCCAATTTTTGTTATGTTAAGTGTCTTAGTTTGGAGTAAAACCCATTAGAGAAGTTTTTTTTTTATTGGTTTACATTAGTTCTAAAAACATGGGACTGTCAAATGTGCACAGTAGTTACCCATAATGTTAACACCACCACCATTTCCACTATAGGAGTGCAATAAGAGTAGACAGACTGGCTCCCATCCCCTCTCCCAGGGCAATGCCCAGTGCCTTCACATTGTGCTCTAGTCACCATTGGCCTGGAGTGGGGGGGGGGCTAACACTGAGATTCATTTCAAGGACTCTAGACTTGACAGTGCAGTACACTACAAGCAAAAACTGTACGAAATCAACTATCATTTTTACCTCTCTGGGAAATGTCCAAACCTTATGTCATAGTAAATTGCTAGACCCAGCCCACAACCCTTCACAGCACTGAAAAGAGAAGGTAATTAAGCAATAATGCATGGCAGGCTATGTGTCATGCTGGGATAATGTCGTGCCTTGGGTAGTTGGACACGAGGCCTCAGGCTGATTGTGTCCAACACCTGAGAAGTGACTTTATACCAACACAACACACATCCTTGAGTGCATTATTGCTGTTATACAATGGCTCCTTTAAAGACAGAATTTGAAAAAATAAATAAATGCAGTTTTAAAATAGTTTTTTTATGGATTTTTTCAAAGTGGAAGCACATTTTTTTGAAAAAGAGTCCCTTTACTGTCTCTCCACTAGGTGGAGCCATTATTTATCTATGTGATACAGTTTGTGTCTGACACAGTTCTCTCACCGCAACCTCTCGCTCCCCTTCCCCCCCAATTGTGTCATCTTGGTCATACTTACTTTGTGACCCAGAAAATCTTTTTTTTCCTTTTTGTAGTGTTTCTCTCTGCACAGATGCATGAATAAATGTTTGTAGTGGGGAAAAAGGTGATAGTCATGACTGCTACTGTCTGACCACTGAAGATGATTGCTGCTGAGTTAATGTAATGGTGCCATTCACGGGTGGTAAATGGTTAGTGCACTTTACTTTTTTGAGTAGGGCATGGATGTAGGACATGTGGCAGTTGTAAGCAAGAAATAAACATGACACCTTTTTTCCCTGTGAACCGAGCAGCATCAGTGAACTGAGTGAAAAGCAGTTACAGTCTCCGGGGTTCACTGAAACCGCTGGGTTCCAGGAAGGGAAAGGGGGGGGCATTGTTTAACCAGGAAAGGCACACTAAGCTGGAGCTTGTTTCCAGGTGCGACCTGGGAGCACAAGGAAGTTAAGTGACTTGTTCAGGGTCACACAGTATGCAAGTGGAAGCTGTGGGATTCAAACCCAGGTCTGGTCTGCTGGATGTCACCAGATTGCAGCTCAGAGCCTTAGACCACTGCGCTATACTGCCTCCTTGAAACGGAAGAAAACGGACAAGAAAATATAATTTATTTGGTATGCTGCAAACTCTTTTTCTTTAGTGTATTACTGTGAATCACTTTTGGGAATGCCCTGAAGGTACTTGGTGATGCAGGAGCTGAGGATGTGTAGGCGCAATGTTCAAACTGATGTAAACCCCCGGCTTACTTTGTGTTTTTGGGCTCCTGCCCTGGGATCCTGCCTGAAATGGGCTGCGGGGGGGTCCCATCCATGGAACCAGCAACCTCAGTGCTTGCTTGAGAGAGGTCTGCCATTCTATGCATGTGAAATAACGCAGGGGCCTGTACATTCTTGCTACCATTTCTGGGGCTGTTTAACCACTTCAGTTAGTGCTCTCAATCCCCTCTTTATATCTAAACAGGGGTCAAACATTTGGGGGAGGAGACCAGATAGGGGCTTTTAAACAGTGCAGGGGAGCGCTTAGGAAATGGGGGGTTTTCACAGATGTTAATCCAGCTCATGAATGTTAATGAGCCAGCCACTGCTCTGTGGGGACTACTTGAAATGGAGCTAGTGACAGGGAATTGGAGGAGTCTTTTTAAATGTTTATGCAGTCGCTTAACGGGGGACAGGGATCCCTATCACTTACTGGGAAAACTATAAAATAAATGTAACTACGCTGGCTGCACTCAATGTTCAAAAGTGGAATTGCTGTAGAACTGTGTGGGATTGCATTCTCAGGCGTACCAGCAGCCACTTCCTTGTTACTTTGATCTCTGCCTGGCAGCCAATCCAGTATTTAGGCACCTAAAACTGTTTCAGAGGACTTATGGGAAAAGGGGTGAACTATTTTGAGGCACCAAGGGATACAGCCAATCAGAGGGCTCGGAGAGTCATTAACTGTGATTGATAGCTCTGGACAGACAGAGGGCAGGAGCTTGGGGAAGCAATCCCAGAGACTGTGAGAAGTTTGGGTCAGTCTCAGCTAGACTCCCATCAAGTCAGGAGGGATCTGTGCTGTGGGAGCTGAATTTTCTGAGGCCTTCCACAGGACTTAAGCTTGGAATTGATGATGAGAGAGGAAAGTGAATTCTGTCTGAGAGAGAGAGAGAGAGAGAGAGAGACTGATCTGGTGTGAGAGCACTCCAGGTATTTTAGACTGTGCTTTTCCTTTTTGGAGAAATTGTTCTACTGCAGAAATCCGCACTTTGACTGGACTTTGAGAAGCTGCATTGAGAAATTGAAAGTTTCTGGAGCTGAGTTCAAGCCAGGCTGTGTGGAAACTGTTTGAGGACTGGACAGATCCCTGAAAGCTGTGTCCCTGCTGAAGCTGTTTTAGAAGCTGGACTGATATTTGAAGACTGTATGAGAAAAAGGCGAGCAGGTGCTTTCATGTCTCAGTATAGCTGTAATGCTGTGTGTCCCAGTGTGAAGAGGAACTGTTGCTCAAAGTTTGGAAGTCAGTGGCCCAAAGGCACTGTAGACTGAAAGTGGAAAGTTGCCTGGCTGCCTCAGGAATTGCATATTGGTGCAGGAAAAGGGTGATCTTTTCCAGTTACAGAGGCACTCTCCAGAGCCAGGGAGGGAACTAATTTGCTAACCCCTCTCCAATCTCAGGGGGTCATTGGCACTTGCTGGGGTGCTGGAGTACCTATGACCCATTGGGGAACCAGGCTGTGGAGCCACACCTGGGTCTGGGTCTTCTGAGGCTGGGTGGGATCTGCGTTTGTGATCTGCAATGGGCCAGAAGAGGCTAAAGGTGACAAGCAGCCAGACCTTCAATCAAGGGGACCAGCTGCTAGATCTTGTGATCGCAAATTCTTTCACTGTAAGTATTACCTGAGCAACCACTCCCGTCGTCACGGGCCAAAAACCACACCACTGGGTTTTGTCTTAACGTCACTTTATTTGATCAAACCTTACACATGCATGCGGGAGATTCTGCAAAGGAGAAAGCTCTCCGATTACAATTTACAGCAGCTTTTTATAAGCTAGATTCTGCACTTCTTATCTTGAAAAATACCAACATTTCAGTCCAAGCCAATCATAAAGCAGAATAACAAGTTGATACCAATGTAACAGAAAAACAAGTTGATACCAAGTACTTTTTCCACTGCTTATTCCATTTCTTTCCCAATACTTCTTGATACATATGCCTGGGTCAATCTGACCTGAGTGAAACAATGAGTTTTCACTCACACCATAGCAACGTACAGCTTGCCTTCAATGCCTATTTTGTCTGAGCCTATTATTCAGGCTGGTACAACCAGTTTTGCTCAGTTTTATCTTGCTTTCTGTTTTTACAAATGTACCTCAAGTAACCTCGGTATCATTCTATAACCCTGTAAAAAAACATGAACTCAGAAATTTCTACTACATTCATTATGACTTTGTTACAGCATGGCTTTCAAAGCAAGCATAGCTTCAAGGCATATAATAGCAAATATAGCTTTAGGATATATAAAAATTCCCTCACAATCTTCAGTCAAGATCATGGGCTTCAATGCACCCTTCTGCTGTCCAGTACACTGCCCTCTGAGAACTGAGCCTGTCAGTCCTGGGCTTGTGGAGTCCTTTTGAGCTAGATACTCTGGAGAATCTTCAAATCGTGAGTACCCAGGGATTACCCTGTAATCCAAGGGGAGTGTTCAGTCTGCATTTAACTTTGGCTTTTCAACCTCCTAGGGCCCCTACAGCTGGCCAACCCACGGCAATGTCCAGGCCTGCACCTATTGGGTACCCAGATAGACCTTTTAAATATTACACTGGTACCAGTTAGGGTAGGTCTTGGGGGTGGTTTGGCTTCTGGGCCTACGTTGTTATTGCCTTATTTCTTACTAACAATCTTTTTTCCTCCACAGCTATCCTTAATCCAGGTACCCCTATCCTAGCCCCTTTTACCTCCAATAAAGCTGTGATTTGTTGTTTAGAATTGCTGTGTGAGGGGTAGTTTGTGGCTGTCAGTTACCAGGTGTTTATGGTTATTGGTATTGGGAAATTGTTGTATATTCAGTGTGTGGGGTGGTTGATAGGGGAGGTGAGTAGGTGCAACATCCCAGGGGGCTACGTCAACCGGTCACCTGACCCACTTATAACTTACTCTAGGTGGAGGCACCACACTATTTACTATAACCTTGGGCTAGAACCCCCGACCACCACTGTAGCAGGACCCAGGCCCTTAACCTGTTAGAGGGTCAACGGGCAGGGCTAGTAGCCCATAGGCACTCGGCGCCTATACTACACTTAGAAGCAGCTGGGTTGTGTGACAGTTTGTTCTGTTTTTACATTTGATGCAGTCTTCTGTGTGCTAGGACTAGATCCAGTGATGTTATACTGGGATAACATTACGGGTCCAGTCCTAGATGGACTAATCAGAGCCCAGTATTCTTCCCTTGCCATTGTATAATATACTGTATAGCTGCAAGTTTTATTTGCATGAAATATACTCACCACCCTGATGATCCAGAGGTAGTACATTGTATAGTTGTTAGGTGACCTTGTTAAAGGAAGGAGCCCAGATGGTCACGTTTTCCATGCAGTATCAAGACGATTGTGGTGCTGGTGGGGTGATGGGGCTGCTTAATCACATGAGAGTCTAAAACCATTTCCGAGGGGGTGGGGAGGAACATGATGATTAACTTGGGAATTACTGACTAGGCTAAAATGTTTTCCTTTTTTTTCCTTTACACACTTCTCCATAAAACAAACTGTATACTGTGTGGCATCTACATACAGAATGTTGAGATCTACACTGAGTGGCAATGCAAACACATCATATCTGAATGCTGCTTCAATATCCAATACGCCAGTGTTAAGTATTAGTGATCCATGTTCTGAAGAAAAAAAAAGAAAACTTTTAAGAAACAATAGAATAAGTAGTGGCAACTACACAATCATTCATTTTATTAAAAATACAGTACAATAACTTCATAGAAAGCATAACATTAATTTGACCCCACTCTGGTCTCTAATTAGAAGCAGGAAACCTGATTGGAATGATGGCAGGCTGACACCGAAATCCACTCACTGAATTGGCCATTCCTTATCTGATGTTCACTGAGAGATCAGGAGTACATATGTTTGCAATTGCTCAAAAAGCATCAGACAGCAGATGTGGTGAGTTGATGACTATGGTGGTCTGTCAGCATTTGTAACAGTTTTCTGGCTTGTGATTAATGCCAAGTGTTATTGGCTGGGACTGAGATTGGGGATGGAGAGGAATGAGGATGGCTACTGGACTACAACTTTTATTACACAATAAATTAAGAACAGGGGTTAGATTAACAGTCTGCCATATTGCCCCCTAGTGGTTGATCAACTGAATATTAATCTAACAACATGGAATGCCTTATTGCTCGATCAGTAAGATATAAATACAGCCACTGAGACCACTCTTTTGGTTGTATGAGGTGTCTCACTTACATCCTTTAGGTATCAGAACCTCTCACATTCAGTTTGCAGTTCTGATTCCATAAGAATGTGTGTGAGACCACGTTTACAATAATAAGAGTGACCTCAGTGGCCACTATTAACATACAGAATAGTGCCCTGCACTGGATGTGCAATGAAAGCTACCTCCCACAATTAGTATGTAACATCTTAACGACATGTAACACTTCTGAAATGCTGAATTCATACTTGTATGATATCATCCACCACAACACTTATGTTACAGAAGATAACGTATGGGCAATGACTCACACGATGCCTATGCCTGCATCAGGAGGTTTCTAAGGTAATATAGAACCACCTCAAAAGTGAATCACAAGGGGTTCCCTGGTTACCATATTAAACTAAAGATGAAGACAAAGCAGGCTTATCTGTGTACGAATTCCAATACATTGAGCTTGATTCTCAAAGTGGGCTTGGATCAGTGCAAGCTGTGGCAAACAGCAGCATGCACTGAAGCCCGGTGCACCAGGGATCCTGTGCCCCATTCTCTATTGGGCAGGGTCACAGCGGCTAATTTCTGTGGCTTGCGGCAACTGTGGCAGTGTGCCAAACAGAGGGCACACTGGAAGGGTTAGCCGCAAGCTGGGGGGCAGCTGTTCACCACTCCAGACCCTGTTGGGTTAGCGGTCCCCCCCTCCCCTGTCTCCGATGTCCCCATATAGTAATGTATATAAATAACCTGGTGGTCTTGTGACCCCTCCCTGATCCCTGATGTCCCCATAAAGTAATGTATATAAATAATCTGGTGGTCTAGTGGCCCCCCCTCCCCAATCCCCGATGTCCCTGTAATGTAATGTATATACATAACCTGGTGGTCTAGTTGCCCCCGATCCCTGATGTAACCCCTTGTTACCCGGGGTTACTAGAATCCCAGTAAGACATAGTGGTAGGCAGGGAAGGCAGCTTGTGAAACTCCAGTTAAATGGGTTTCACACTGTCTCACTCTGTTCTCAGTCTCAGCTGAGACTGAGGGATGACATCACCAATAGAACTTTCGCAGCTGCATAAGCCACATTGGAATCTATAGCAGAGGGAGTTAGATAGAACATTGGGAGTTTTCAAAGAGAGAGTCTCCTGTTTGCTTTCAAAGAGGAAGGAGCAGTTCCAGTTTTGCCTTCAAGTGGTGGAGACCGCTGTTCGGGTCTCAGTGCCCCTCCCTCTGGGGGGGAAGTAAATATCCCCATACAGATTCCAGGGGCAATCCCCTAAATTCTGCAGAAGAAAGAAAGCTGCCTATTTCAGTTTCAGTCTGTGTTTGGAAAGTGGGAAGAGTTGAAATTCGCCTGTGGGGTACCTGCAACAAAAGGGTGAGTGTTTGTTCTAATATGAGAGGACAAAAAATGTGTTTCTTCAGCCTGGGATATGTGAAGAAATCTGGGATTTGAACTACTATTTGGGAAGCCTATAGTACTAGGACAAACAAATGGAGTAGTGTCAAAAGCTAGAGTGCTATGTGAATTCAAGTAATATTGTAGAGGGGGTGCGACAGTTCATCCACCATTTAATCTACAGTCAGAAGTTTCAGTTTTTCCAGAGAAATGGCCAGGTATGGGCTGTGGGAGCTGGAGGTGGGAACACCCCCCATCTTTAGTAACCAAGTCCACCTCTACGGATTTCTGCTGTGATTGCTACTTGCCTCATGCGCTTGGCCAGTGATGAGGGAAGTACCCAGACGTGGGTCGCAAATGGGAAAATCTCTCTAGGAGTCACAGACTCTAGGTGGTGTGGGGAGCCACAACAAGTGTAAGGAAAATTCTCTTTGTGAGATGGGAGTCAGAAGAAGTAAGAAGGAAATCTCTCTAGGAGTCGCAGACTCTAAGTGGTGTGGGGAGCCACAACAAGAAAATAGGTTCATTCTTCCAATGGACCGCCATTCAAGTGGCTGGCAGGGGAGCCGGGACAGTCAGGCTGTGTACCCAAAGCGCATGCAAGTCTGGGCTGTGTGTCTGGTGGGTCCAGAGCCTGAAAGCAGTAAAATTGGTTCATTCTTCCAGTGGACCGCCTTGTAGTCTCTAATCTACATTACCAATAAATGTAGCCCCATGGGGGTCCGTCTATGCTTTGTTGTGTTCAGCTAGTTGTGAATAAAAGCCACACTGTATAATCCCATTCCTGGTTCTGGACATTACAGTTTGCTTCCTGTGTTCGGATTTACTTGGGTGCCTCTGTGCAGAGTAGCCAAATCTAGATCCCCTTGTGCCAGGTAACCTCATTCTCCCCGAACCCAGGTCCCCACCAGGTATTGCTGCCAGCGTCAACAGCATGCCACCTGTTGTTTTGGCAAAAAGGCAGGGGTGAGGGGTTACACTGATGTCCCCATAAAGTAATGTATATAAATAACCTGCTGGTCTAGTGCCCCCCAGTTCCCCAATCCCCGCTGTCCCCGGTAAAAAAAGTATTTCAAACAGCTCCTTTCATTGGTGGCCAGGTGCCCCCCAACCTGATCCCTGATGTCCCTGTAACATATATAAATAACCTGGTGATCTAATGGCCCCACTCCCTTATCCCTGATGTCCCCGTAAAGTAATGTATAAAAATAACCTGGTGATCTAGTGGTCCTCCCTCCCCGATACCCGATGACCCCGCTAAAGTAACATTTAAAACAACCCCTTTCACTGGTGGCCCAGTGGCCCCTCACTGCCCCCACTCCTGCAGGTAGTGCCCACCACCCTGCTCCCCCCATCCTGAGACAGAGCCGGGAACCGGCACAGCGCTCTACACACCTCTGCGGCCAGTCCCCCCCCCCAACTGAAATGTCACTGAGCACGTAATGTAAAGTGTATGTGCTCACTCAGTGACAGTTCAATGGGCGGTTAGCCGTGGAGGTATGAAGAAGGCTTTGCTGGTGGCCGGCTCTGTCTCAGGATGGGGGGCAGAACTGGGATGGTGGCACTACTTGCAGGGGTGGGGGGCCACTTGATCACTAATAAAAGGGGCTGTATGAAACATTTTATTAATAGGGACATTGGGGATCAGGAAGGGGGGGCCACTGGACCACAAATGAAAGGGTCTGTTCGAAATGTTTTTTTTACCAGGGACATCTGGGATGGGGGAGGTGGGACTGTTATATCATCAGGTTGTTTATATACTTTACATTTCTTTACCGGGACATCGGGGATCGAGACCACAAGACCACCAATGAAAGGGGCTGTATAAAAAGTTTTATTAACGGGGACATCGGGGATTGGGGAGGGGGGGTACTGGCCCGCCAATGAAATGTTTTATTAATGGGGGAATTATAGACTGTGGAGGTGGGACCGCAGCACATTGCGCAATCAGGCTACTCTCCCAGAGGAGAATTTTTTAAGTACCCTTAGACCAGCCCTGGCTGGTCTAAGGGTACTAACAATTTATCCCTCTGGGAGAGTTCTGAGAATCCTACATTGGGGGATGTGACAGCTTGTGTCTGCCACATACCCCCTACTGCCAGGTCACATCCCATTTTTGGGCTCATGGGCGATGCAAGACCCATTTGGGGCAGGCAGCCTGTGGTTGACATTGGCTGCTTTTGTGAATAGCTTTGGGCAGTTTTTGGCACAAGGTGCCACTTGTACTATTTATGTTTGGTGCAGGTACCTTGCATCATTCTCAGGGCTTTGAGAATGGAGCCCATTGTCTTTAATAATGGATGGGCATCCACGCCAGTTTCAAACACTCCACTTCTGTTCAGCGAAATGTCTCTGCCATACCTCAGCTGATGTTTACTGCTGTCCACAGTACCACCCTATAGTTGGTGGCTGACTAACACCATGTAATAGCCCACAATATTAACACCACCATTCCCACTGTAGGAGTGCAACAATACCAAGTAGATGGGCTCACTCCCAGGTTAATGCCCAATGCCTTCACATTGCGATCTAGTCCCCATCAACCTGGGGGGGGGGGAGTCAGGACTGAAATTTGTTTGAAGGACTCTAGCAAGTACCCCTGCAGTTTCTGAGTTCCCTTTTAAATGTAAGATGTCCCAAGAAGAACATAAAAATTATTATAGTTTGTAAACATGCATTACCTTTTATACTGTTATGAACAAATTTTATTCAAAAGGTTTTTTAGACCATCTGAAGTTGCTTCCAAATAACAGCTCTTAAATATGTGACACAGTACAGTAAAGGCATTCTTCTAGCTAATGGAAATTTACATAAGAAATCAGTTGAAGGAGGTTAATTACATCTATTCATCTGTGACATTCTTACAATATGACCATCTTCAGATTACAAAGTCTGCTGTAAATTCTTACAGTGTGCCTTGCAGCATTAGCACATGCTAGAACAAACTGTGACGTGCTTTGGGTGAGCATAACCTAAATTTTAGTGACACAAGCACTTTTGAGGAAATGTGTGAAGGTGCTAAATTTGATTAGCACTGAATAATATGACCTTGAAGTTATCAGAGTTAGACAATGGTATATGTGATTAAGATCATATACATTAGTTGTACTGCAATATTTAAACATGCATATTTTAAGAATCATTTGGGGAGGATTCCATATTGTGCTTAAAGGCTACATAGGGTAAAGGTACAATAAATATTAGGACATTTCAGTTCTTAAAAAGTTAGTACACTGTCTGAAGTATTAACTTTCAACAGCAGTCAGCTGTTATTTTTTTATATCTGATGTGTTCTTCATTTTTCCCTTTCTGCTTATTAGATTTCCTACCTGACACTATCAGGTGAGATATGTGAAATGGCTTTCTTCCTGGAGACTAACCTACCTTGTTCTATCCCCCTTCATACCACATCAGCATTGTGGCCATACTCATTGCAACATCACAACTGACCAAGAGCAACCACTTGTTATCAGCCAGACTGGTCTTTAGTAATGTCACAAGTGAGGTCACAGTACTGATGAGGTATGGAGGGGAAGAAAACTAGATATGTCAACCTCCAGGTAAAGTACTGCTCTTCCCATCACACCTAACTATCTCAGGTAGAAAATATTTTAATGAGCAGAAGGAAAAAAAAACATATTTCAGAAATAATGAGTAACATCTGGCTACTGTTACAAATAAATAGTATTTTCTGTTTGCTATTTGTAGCACTACTACTGTAGCTATTTAATTTAGCATACAAGCAAAGGACAACAACAAAAATCCTTTTATGCTTGTACAGTGTGACAGAGCATAATATATTGCTGCCAGGTGGGGTTTATTATGTAAAAGAGATTCTGGATGATTCGCTACTGCTGTTTCCACCATCACTGTTTCTGTAGCATAACATTTTGGTATGCAATGACGGTGACCGAAATTGAAAAGATGTTGGTGTATTAGTTTTGTTTTCAGGCAAGAGTAGATGTATGTCTGTGTATGATCACTAGAAGTCCTGAGTTACATACTAACATACTAAAATGCCAGCAGAATAGGCCTAACGGTCTTTCGTGTCTGCTCGTTTGGTCAGTCCCCAGCCTGGGTGCTGACCTTGCTGTCCCTCTCGCCTTCTCTGGCTTCTCCCTTCCCAGTTCCGGATATTCTTGCTGCATTGGATTTTGCTTCCAGAACCCTTCCCCTGTACCTGTCCCACCCCCTCTTGAACCCCTCCACTGTCTCTGCCTCCACCAGCCCCCTAGGCAGTGCATTCCATGGCTCCACCACCCTCTCAGTGAAGTAGCACCTCCTCCTTTCTCCCCTGAATCTTCCCCCCTCCAGCTTCCACCCAGGCCCTCTAGTGGCCCCTTCCTCCTTCCTTCGAAGCACCCCAACTGTTCCTCCCCTATTTATCCTCTTCATGTACCTAAAGACCTCTATCATGTCCCCCCGGTCCCTTCTCTCTTCCAATGTGTACATATTTAGCTCTTCGAGCCTCTCCTCATAGGTCCTGTCCCCCAAGCCCCAAATCATTTTGGCTGCCCTCCTCTGGACCCTCTCCAGGAGGTTAATGTCCCGCTTTAAGTGTGGTCTCCAAAACTGCACGCAGTACTCAGGGTGCGGCCTCACCAAGCAGTTATACAGAGGGAGTATCACTTCCCTCCTTCTGGAGGTGATCCCCCTAGCGATGCATCCCAGCATCCTGTTGGCCTTGGCTGCTGCCCTCCTACAAGTCTCAGAGTTGTTCATCTTGACATCTACCACCACCCCCAGGTCTCTCTCAGCCATCGAGACTTGTAGCATTTCACCCCCACAGGGTGTACCCTTGGCCTGGGTTTCTGGCCCCCAGGTGGAGTACCTTGCATTTCCCTGCATTGAACCTCAGCTTCCACTTTCTAGGCCATCTTTCCAGAGCCTCCAGGTCCCACTGTAGGGCCACCCTCCCCTCCTCCCCATCCACCACCGCCCCCAGTTTCGAGTCATCTGCAAAGAGTCTCATCTCACTCCTGATTCCTGTCCTTATGTCAGATACATAGGCGTTGAACGGAAGGGGCCCAAGGACTGATCCCTGTGGGACCCCACTAATGACCCTCCTTGGGATGAGACTATCCCACCAACTACAACCCTCTGGGTCCGGTCCTGGAGCCAATTGCCTATCCATCTGATCATCTGGTTCCCCACCCCATTTCTCCCAGCTTATCCAACAGGCCCACATGAGGAACAGAGTCAAATGCCTTGCTGAAGTCTAGAAGAGGACATCCACTGGTCTACCCAGGTCCAAGGCACTTGTCACCCAGTCATAGAACTCCACCAGGTTTGTCTACACGATTTCCCTGGGATGAATCCATGCTGTCTATTGTCCAGGCACCCTGACTTATCCAGGTCCCCCCTAGCCTCTCCTTGACAATGCCCTCCATCACCTTGCCCACCACCGATGTCAGGCTGACAGGCCTGTAGTTCCCTGCCACCTCCCTTGATCCCCCCTTGTGGATAGGCACTATATGTGCCACCTTCCAGTCTTGGGGCACCCACCCTGTCCTCAGAGAGATGGTGAAAAGCTCTGCCAGGGGTTTTGCCAGGACATCTGCAAGTTCCTTCAGCACTCTGGGATGTAATTTATCCGGCCCCGGTGCTTTCTCCGTCTTAAGGGAGCTGAGGGCTTCCCTCACTCTCTCTGCTGTGATTTCCACTTCCGGTACCCCTTCTCCCTGCTTAGCCCTCCCCCCACCTGCCAGTGATGCCTCCCCCTCTCCCCAGACCTGCCGATCGGTAAGGGTCCCCCCCTCCTCAGTATCTCTGTCTCCTCCCATGTATGATGCAGCACCCCCATTTTCCCTGGTGAAAACTGAGGTGAAGTACTCATTTAGTACCTCAGCCTGCTCCCCCGGGTCTTGTGCCCATCTCTCCCCTGATTTAATCCTGCTAATCTGCCCCTTCACCCTTCATTTTTCCCCAATGTATCTAAAGAACCCCTTGTTCCCTCTCCTAATTTCCCTGGCCAGGTTCTGCTCCTTCCTTGCCTTAGCCGCCCTCACCACTCTAGTGGTCCTTCTAGCCATCAGCTCATACTCCCCTCGATCCCTTTCACTCCTTGAGCACTTGAATTGCTTATAGGCTGCTTTCTTTCCCCGCACCACCTCCTGGACCTCCCTGGTCCACCAACAGGGTTTTTGGGCCCTACCGCATTTTTGTCTTACTCTTGCACAGGTGCTGGTAGCATCCTGCACCCCTCTCCTGATGATTTCCCACCTACTATTAGCGTCCATGTCTGACCCAATCCCATCCAAATGCTCCTTAAGGATCCTTCCCATTTCCTTAAAATCCGCCCCCCTGAAGTCGGTTACTTCCGTCTTTGTGCAGCCTTCTACCCCTCCTAGGTCCAGGCAGAACCAGACCGTGGCATGGTCACTCCCTGCCAATGGGTTCCTTACCTCCAGGCCCCCAATTTGGTCACTGTCTGCCAGGACCACATCCAGTACCCGTGCCTCCCTGGTCGGTTCCCTCACCTGCTGAGTTAGGAACGCGTCTTGAAAGACATCCAACAACCTCTGTTCCCTGGTCACAGAGGATGTCATAGTCTCCCAGTCTGTTCCTGGCATGTTTAAGTCCCCCAACACCACCACCGTTCCTCTGCCCAGTCTGCAGTGTCTCCTAACATCTGCCACCAGACTGTCCTCCAGCTCCTCCGCCAGGGCAGGGGGTCTATACACCACTCCTATTTTTACTCTCTTGCCCCCCCTTGTTATCAAGGTGACCCAAATCACCTCCATGGTTCCCTCCACCTCCTCTACTCCCCCTATGCCAATGCAGTTTTTGACTATCATTGCTACCCCTCCTCCCCTTCCCTCCCTCCCCTGTCCTTCCTGAACATAGTGTATCCCTCCAGGTTCAGGTCCCAGTGATGTCTTGCAGTGGCCCAAGTCTCAGTGACCGCTGCCACATCCACTGCTCCCTCAGTTAACATCGCCTGGAGCTCAGGCATTTTATTGCCCAAGCTCCTGGCATTTAGCAGGACTACCTTCCACCCTTTCCCTATAGTTCCATTTCCCCTGCTCGTGTTCCCATGGGGATTCTGTTTTCTCCTGGTCTGCACTTTGCCAGTTGGCCTTTTCCTGCTATCCTCCTGGTCCCCAGGGGGTGGAGACAAGTCCCTCCTTTATCGGCACCCTTTGTCAGCCTTTTCTCCCCATCCACCCCTTCACAAGTTTAAACCCCACTTTTCACCAATGAACCCCTCTATTTTCAACTTAAGGATTCCCCTCCCCTCCAAATTGAGATGTAGTCAATCTCTAGCATACAGCTCCTTATCCTCCCAGGTCTCCCCCCAATCCCCCATCAACCCATACCCTCTGGCCTCACACCACTCCCTGAGCCACTGGTTTATCTCCCTAATTTTCCTTTTGTGTTCCCCACTAGCCCTTGGCACTGGCAGGATTTCTGAGAAGGAAACTGTGCATCCTATGTCATGACAGACCCTGGCGAGCTCCCTGAATCTTGCCTGTATCTCTAGCTCGCTATTTCCCTCAATGTCATTTGTACCCAGGTGGACCAGTATGTCTGGGAAACCCCCACAATCCTTTGCCAGCTGATATACCTCGTGCTTAGCCCTGTGCACCATTAGTCCAGGGAAGCATCTTGTTCTAACTGGCCAGGCTTCTCCCTCCCTATCCCATTTGATACCCCTGATCATAGAATCCCCCAGCAGGAGCACTCTGACCACTCCTTTTCCTCCATTCCCCCCCTTCCATGTCCCTCATACTTTCTACAGGCCCCTCCACCCAGCTGGCTCCGTGTTCCTCCCCCTTTCTGGGTGCCACATGCCACCCCCTCCTTATTTACCATGGCCACCCCTCCTCCAATCCTATGCCTCTCCTCCTCCTGAGTATCCTTCTGTTCCTTGCTAATTCCCCCCTCACTGCTCGCAACTGGTCCTTCTCCCCCATCTGCTAAACTAGCCTGGCTCATCCTCCTCCCTTCCTTCCTGTCTCCATTTAGTTCCTCCTTGCTAGTCGTGCTCCCCTGGCCTAAACCCTCAGCTCCCTTTACTGAATCCTCCTTGTACTTCTGGTCCTTCTCCTTTACCTTTCCTCCCAACTGGTCCTTCTCCTTGTGCTTTCCTCCCTCTTCCCCCTGCCCCTCCTGCTCTGATTCACTGCTCCCCCCATTCTCCTGCATTCCAAGTCCCCCCCTGTTCTTCCTGCTATCTGGCCCCTGCCTCCTGCCTCCCACTCCCTTTCCATCTCTAACTACCCCTGTCGTGGCTACATCACCCCCCTCATCCTTGAGCAGAAGGAGAGAATTGAAGCGGTTACTGAGTGTAAGGTCTGATCCACCTCCCCGCCTTGCTTCCTTCTGTCCAGCCCTGGCCATCTGCCTACTTCCCTGAGAATGTTGTCCCTCCGTCCCCCCTTTGTGAGGGCCCCCAGTTACATGCCTGCTTCCTTGGTAGTGTCCTTTTGGACCCCCTCTGCCAGGTTCCCTTTGTGACCCCTGAGTATTCTCCTGCACTCCTTTCCCTATGCCCCCACCCCCAGTGCTTGGTGCAACCCTGTAGGAGATTCCCAGCCCCCTTCCCCAACCATACCACCCCCCTTCCCACAGCTTTCTCCTAATCCCCGCAACCTCCTCCCTAAGCTGTGCTAGCTGGTAGCACACTGGGCAACCACCAAACTTCCATGCCCAGTCCAGTATCATGGCTGCTCCACACCCTGTGCACCCCACCACCCTCCCAAAGATGCCGGCCCTAATGATGTGTGGTTCCATCCCCTTCCAAATAGGTTTCCTTGGGTGAGCCACCAGGTTCCCCCTTAGTCCAAGATACCCCACTGCCTAATCAGGTCACCCACTAATCTTAGAGACAGTCCCACTGTACACCAGTAACCCTGTTACTAGGTGCAGTACAAAACATTAAACTTATAAGGGAAATGAACAACTCCCAAAGCTCCTCTCTCCCAGCCTTTAAATCCTACCCCCAGTGGCTAGAACTACATGAGCTGCACCTGCAGCCTTTTCCTCCAATTGCAGGGCAGGTGTTCCCCTATAAATTCGCAGCTTCTGGGGAGGAGGGGTGGGGAGGTGAGTCCTGGGCAGACACCTGACTCGAGAGAGTGTATCAGCCCTGTGTCTCCCCTCCAAGCCCAGCAGCCAAAGAACCAGGCCCAAGCAAATCCCACCAAATAGGTTTTAAATCAGAAGAAATAGGCCTCTACCAGCGCAGCCTGTTACACAGTGAAACATCCACAAAATGAGCCCACTTACAGCCACCAAATCAGTTTACAAACATCCAGCAGCACCCAAAACAATACCCTGCTAGCCCCTTAGCAGTAAGAAAGAAAATAACTAACCTACCAAGTAAAATCCACAAGAACCCTGTGAAAACGACAGCAGCAGCTACTGTCCTGGAACACAACTGATCCTGTCCTCTTCCAGTTCTTTCTGAGAAGACAAAGCAGCTAACACCTCAATCTGATTCAGCTCTGCCTCCAGTCAATTGGCTGAGTGAGACCTGGCGAGACCATTAACACCCTCCCCACTATGCAGTAACCTTTACAGCTAATGGAGTCAGCACAAGGAATCAAAATTCAAGTCAAACCCCCAAAATATGTTTGCTGCAAAGAAAACAGGACTCAATTTAACCAGCTTCACTAACACATCAAAATAGGCTTGAAATTAACAGATATAGGTCTCCAATTCAAATAACCATCTCCAAGCAAATCCCACCAAATAGGTTTAAAATCAGAAGAAATAGGCCTCTACCAGTGCAGCCTGTTACACAGTGAAACATCCACAAAATGAGCCCCACTTACAGCCACCAAATCAGTTTACAATCATCCAGCAGCACCCAAAACAATACCCTGCTAGCCCCTTAGCAGTAAGAAAGAAAATAACTAACCTACCAAGTAAAATCCACAAGAACCCTGTGAAAACAACAGCAGCAGCTACTGTCCTGGAACACAACTGATCCTGTCCCCTTCCAGTTCTTTCATGCTGGCAGCATCCCCAATACTTCAGCTCAGACATTATAGGGCCAAATCCACATGAGCTGATCCAGCTGTGTGGATGTCAGCTTGATTGAAACTGAAATTTAGACAATGGCAGCAGAAAAAAGATAATTGATCCATCCGGTCTGCACAGTTTTACCCTACTCTATCGCATGACCTATTGCTCAGATGGGGGTTTGCCTTCCCTTCTTGCTGCCTGACTTACTGCTACCCCCTAGAGTAACTGTTAAACCCCGCTGTGCTTGAACTCATTAATGATATCGGGCTCACCACCTCTGCTGGTAGCCTGTTCCATGACTCAGCCACTCTCTTTGTATTGTAAAACTTTCCTGCATCCCTCCTTAATCCCACCCACTAGCTTACATTCATGTTCCAAGTCTTTGGCCCACTGTTCCTACTAGAAACACAGAAACAGAATCTGTCAGCAGAAAAGGACCACTTGGCCCACTCAGTTTGACCAGTTTGTCCCTATCTACACTGTCAACGCAGAATCTATCTGATCACAAGCTACATCCCCTGCCACCTTCCTACTAAGATTCCTTTGTGCCTATTCCATGCATATTTGAAGCCCACCACTGTTTTCACTCCCACCACCTCCGCAGGTAGACTGTTCCAGGTGTTCACTGCTCTTTCACTGAAGAAGCACTTCCTCACATTCCTTCAAAACTTCCCCCATCCAGCTTCATTGCATGCCCTCTTGTCCTGGTGCACTTCCTCTTCTGAAAAATACTCCCCTTCCATATCTTATTCATGCTTATGAAGTACTTATAGGTCTCTATCATGTCCTTTCTTTTCCTCTTCTCTTCCAGTGGGTACAAACTGAGAGCCCGCAGTCTCTCCTCATAGGGCTTTTGTTGCAACATCTGCACTATTTCAGTTGCCCTTCTCTGGACAGCCTCCATCCCTGTTTATGTCTTTCCTGAGATGTGATCTCCAGAACTGAACACAGTACTCCAGGTGGGGTCTCACCAATGATCAATACAGTGGCAACATTACCTCTCTCTCTTTCTGCTGGTGACTCCCCTCCCTATGTGCCCTAGCATCCTGCAGCCCTATAGTAAAACAGCAGAGGAACACACATCAGCTGTCCTAAAGGTGGTCCAGCAAAGTACAAACATCAAAAAGCAAAGTGAAACTGAGCACACACTTGAACTGGCTAAGAAAAATTAACAAAACTGTATTTTTATTGGAATTACTGCATGTCTGAAACCAGGGCTATCACCCCTACATTATTGACCCAGCCATGTGGGTCTTCCTGAGGAAGACCCACGTGGCTGAGGCAATATGTAGGGGGAGTTGGCCCTGGTTTCAGACATTCTGCAATTCCAATAATAATATAGTTCTGTTAATCTTTCTCAGCCAATTCTGGTGTGTGCTCAGTTTCATTTTGCTTTTTGATTCTGTTTGCCCTGCCTACTAGATTAAAGCACTGCCCAGCCACCACAAGATCATCAGATATGATAACTCCAAGGTCTCTTTCCACCTTTATGACCATCATTACTCCCCCCCCAAGGTTTATACACTGCCCCTGAGTTTCTGATGGGGTCTCACCTGTGATCTACAGAGAGGTTGTGTTACCTCTTCCCTCCAACTTTTGAAACCTCTTCCAGTGAACCCCTTTATTCTGGTTGCCTTGCATAGGCCTTGTTACATTTGCTGATTTGTTTTAGGGAGTCACTCATGATGACCCCCAGATCCCTTTTCTCTGAAGTAATGGCCAGCTTAACCCCTCCCATCCAGTATTCCTTCCCAGGGTTCTTATCCAGATGTGCATCACATTGCACATGTTGGCATTGAACAGCCAGATCTCGGTACACCTCTCTAACATATGCAGGTCCCTCTGCAACTCTCTTACCCCCTCCTCACTGTCTATACTGCCTCAGAGCTTGTCGCTATCTGCAAAGAGAAATATCTTGCCCTGTAATCCTTCTCCTGTGTTACTGATGAATAGATTGAAAAGGACTGGTCCCAGGACCTAACCCTGTGGTACTCTACTTGAGACCTTCCTTCCCCCAGTTTGATCCCATTTACTACCATCCTCTGCTGTCTCCCACTTAACCAAACTTGGCCCTTTGCTGCTCCCAGATCTTCTAATTTCTTCAACAACCTTCAGTGTGGCACTGACTCAAATGTCTCGCTAAAGTCAAAATAGAGTAAATCTACTTCTTGTTCCTTATCCACAACCCTTGTTACCAGTCAAAGAATACTGTCAGGTTGGTCTGAATGACCTCCCTGCCACAAACCCATGCTGCTTACTATCCTGGAGACCCTTTATCTCTAGGTAGTCCACTAGGTCATCTTTGACTAGTGTTTCCAATCAGATTACTTACAGATAATTAGATAGGCAATAATTGTTAATAGTTGATATATAATAGATAGATAGATAGATAGATAGATAGATAGATAGATAGATAGATAGATAGACAGACAGACAGACAGACTTTGCACATTGATGCACTTTGGGTTGAGGAATCCAAAATACAATTACAGTTTAAAGAGCTGCTGACGCCTCAAAAAAAACTTTGAAAAACATGATGTTTAGGTACAATTCAGTTTGCGTTCCATATATATTCTACAGATATCTCCTCCCCACTATTTATTATTGAGGAAATTTGCCTGAATGCATGATCTTTATGCCTGAGAGTTCATCTGCCTCTGTGGCTTACTCCCTACTTCAAGCCATAAGTCTGTGTTCTGACATCACAATCTGTTGCCATGAGAGTAAATGTGATGTCACAAGCAGTGCATTATGATCTCAGGTAGGGAGGAAGCAACAGGAACAGCTGAACTGTTCAGGAGCAAAGATCCTATTTTAATGCAAATTACACCAGTAATAAATAATGGGAAGGAAGAACACAGAACTAGTGTGAAATACAAGCCAAACTGTGCCTAAATGTTATGTTTTGTTAAAACAGTCAATTATTAAATAAAACATTACATGAAAAAGATTTGGGGGTCTTTATATCAAAGGAGATCAATTGTGATAAACATATTACAGATCTCCTTAATAAAGTTCATAAAATATGGTGGACAATTAGGCATAATATAACATCAAAAAATCCATCAGTCCTTCTTCCTTTGTGCAGGGCCTACATTCACCATCATATTGACTATGCCTCACAACGCTGGTGCCCTTCTGAGAATAAAGAAATTGTGCGTTTGGAAAAAGTTGTTGATGAAAATAACTAAATGTGTGCAGGGTGCTAGGGTGTGAACTATGAGGAATGTCTCAAAAAGCTTAACCTTATGTCTTTGGAATCAAGAAGGCTACGAGGTGGTCTTATGATAACATGAGAAATTCTCAGAGACCAAGAGCCCATGTCTGAGATGGGTTTTGATTTTGAACAAATTACAGTAAACACAAGGGATCACCCACTACAATTAACGTGTAACAGCTTCTCCATCTACAAACGGGCATATTTCTTTTCACAAAGAGTTGTTAAACCATGGAACATGTTATCAACTTCAGTGGTGATTAGTGATTGTAAAGTAATGTTTAAAAACAAAGGACAAATATCTACTTTTAAAGGGCTCATTGGGATATTATGGGTAACTGACAGGAGCTTTTATGGGCTTCTCGCCTTCTGCTTCTGACATTTCCTTAGTGATCCTTTGATATATACTGTAGCTAGATGTAGATAGATAGATAGATAGACAGACAAACAGGCAGACAGGCAGACAGACAGACATAATACAAGAGTTGAGTTAGTGACTGCATAGGGAATCAACTCAGTGGTTGCAAAATATTGCTCCTGTCTGGTCATTGGGTGATGCACGTGAACAGTCATCATGGTCTATTAAATTACAATGAGTGATTGGGTGATAGGTCCTTGGCACGTGTCACCATTGTGCACCGCAGTCACACACATATAGCCTACCCAGATCCCAACTCCCTCCAGCAGAAGTACCTCCCCAGACTCTGAGACATGAATGCAATCAGCGCTTCAGATAAGTCAATTTTGGACGTATTTTACGTCCAAAAATCAGCTAAAAACATCCAAAAATGCACTATCTGGAGTCAATTGATGTCAGTAATACTTATGTAGTTTAATGCTGACGCCTGGTTTTTATAGTGTGGACGTCACGTCATCATTTGTTTTACTCAGTTTTGGAGTAGTCTAGCCCGCCCACTGTGGAGACGACAAAAATTTTTTTTTTTCAGTGCAGTCCTGTCCATTTGCTGCACACCATCACATGCACCATCCAAAATGGGCCAATAATGCTCCTTCTGGCTCCTGTGATGGTGTAGCGTGCCAACTTGTATATGCAAAATGCACCAATAATGATGGATGATTGAGTAAGGAGGAGGAGTTGGGAGCTGCTTTGCTGGTGGTGCTTGCTAAGTTTAACCGTGATGCAATGCACCACGAGTTGGCGGGGAGAGTGTGCTGTGTGCCACCAGCAGTCCACGCAGAGGAGGAAAAAGGAAGCTCTGTGGCTGCACAGAGAACCGTATTTGATCGTCGGTGTGCATCTTGTCCGGTTGTCCCATAAGCGGCCGCATTGTACAAAATATAGTTCAAGTCATTATCAGACAGAGATCTGATCTGTCTGTGTCATCCCAGTCCACTTTTACTGTAGAGACAGACAGTAAAGACGAGTAGAGGCCAAGAGCAGGCTGGAGACCCCGTGTGGTGCCCAATCCCATCGTCCTTGAGCGGCAGTACGTAGTAGTACCAATACCAAACACAACTTCGAATCGCAACTGAAGCCAGACCAACGGTGAGGCCCCTGGACCTGAGGAGGAGAGGGCTCGGAGCCACCTGAGGGGACAGCCAGTCAGGAACAACAGCGGAGGATTGAGTCGAGATCTGAAGTGCTCTGTGACCGTGCGCATAAAGAAAATGCCCATAGCTCAGCCTGGGTGAGGCCTAGTTGGAGCCACGACTCACGAGTGTGCCGTAGTGAGTGGATGGAGAACGGAACCGACTGAACACCTGCAGCAGCAGCCAGTCAGTTCTCAGAGGTGGGTGGCAATTAAAATTTAAAGTTTAAGTTAAGCTAAAGGATTGTGTGGGTGGGTCGGGTGTGTATTTAGATTAGGATGGGGTCGGGGAGGGGCACACGCACACACACCACCAGTAGGTTGCAAGGGGAAGGCCTGCAGGCTGAGCAACAGACTAATGGTGTTGGCCGTGCTGCTGTAAAGGGGATCGGGGAGTGGAGCAAGTGGTGGGTCGGGCGACTTGAGCACACTGGGTGGGGTAGGGAAGGGAGGGAGGTTGGTTTAGGCAAGCGGCAGGCCTACAAGTGGCCGGACTCTCTGGGTGGTGGTTCCGTGGTTGGTAAGTGTCCTCCCGGGTGGCCGGCGGCACAACAAAGCACCAGGCAGCAGAGTAGCAGGTCAGTTGGAGCCTCAGAGGAGCGAGGTGAGTAGCAGAGGAGTTCAGTGGAGAGCGGCCATCAGCACAGCCAGCCAGCATCTTCCCCAGCAAAGGTAAGCAGCTGCTGGCAGCTAGGACATTGTTTCTTATTTGGACTTGCCCTTACCCTTAAGCCAGGAACACTAGTCTGTACAAATACCTCAGTATGAATTAAGGAAGTTCCTTACATCATGGTCTTTGTGGGTTGGGGTTTATCAGTGCAGGTGCCCACTTCCCAGCATATAATTTAAAATGCAAATTTGTCAGCAATCCCACCAAGGCAACATCAGTGGGGTCAGCAACACTGGGTACACAGGAACTTTATAAGGGAGCTCCCTAGATTGGTTAAATAAATAATGTACACCGGGGGTTTGTAAGTTCAGATCAGTAAAGCCACAAGTCCATCAAAATTTGCGAACAATCCTCCTTAGCTATGGTGCAGTTTTTTTTTCCTCTCTGTTGCTGCTATGAGTGGTTTACATGTCAGGGAAGGGGGATCCACAAGCAGAGGGGTTTCATATATATAGTGTTAGTCCTTGCTGGGTTTGTCATTATTTTATTTGGGAGGCTTCAGGGCCTGAATTGTATAAGTGGCCGAGTAATTGGGCCATTGGCCTCAAAGCTGGTTGGGCCTTAACTTGACAAGCTGTTCAGAATGTACTTTTAGCAGGGGTGGGCCGGATTAATTTTTCTGTACCAAATTGCATATACTTCATCTTTGGCCAACTAAAATGTATTTTGCCTCCATATGTTTCCCCTTTTCCTCTTTTTCTTCTGTACTCTGTTGTAACCTTGGAAAAAAAGGAAATAATAAAAAATTGCAATTTCAAAAAAAAAGATATGGGAACAACAATAACTGGCTATATGCCATGCCATACTTGTCCCTGAAGCTGTCCTGCATGGCTATAGGTAATACCTGCCATATTTTCAAATTCAGAAATGTGACTTGGTATGTATTCAAGAGACTAGCATGAAATCCACTAGCATGAAGTTACTAGCTGGATGGTTTTCTAAAAAGTACATCTCGCTGGTGTCTGATAGATGTGTACAGAGATGCAATGTCGATCCCTACCCAGACATAGCTCTCCTCCAGACATGTTGTCTAAAGGTGTCCACTCCTGAAGCATGTTCAGGTCCTACCCCTCCCCCCCGGAGTCTCAACATTGCTGCAGATTTTAGTATCGTCTGCAAAAATGGATACCTTCCCCTCTGCAATGTCACTCACTTATGAAGACATTGATCACAGCATGGATCCCTGTGGCACCCTGCTGGTCACCCCCCTCTCCATGGATTGAACACCATTCACCACCACCCTCTGTGACTGTGTCCTGTCAGTCAACCAGTTTAATTTCTGATCCAGTTTGCCACCTTGGGGCCCACTCCCAGGCTGCCCAACTTATTTACCAACCTGCTATGGGACAGTTTTGAAAACCTTGCTGAAATCTAGGTAGTCGTCCAGAAAAACCAAAAGCTGGGAGCTCAGGACTACATTCCAATATATTCACCAGTCGCTGATTCATACATTTTCTTTTATTTTGATAAAAATCCCTCGCTTTAAACTGTAATATTTATATTTATGTTTTTTCTAGAGAGAATATAACAAGAATAGTTATTATTCTAGAACATGAGGAAAAGGCTATTGAAATATAGATGGTAATATAAGTGAAATGTGTCCTTTAATATAATAGTAACAAAAAGAGATGGATAAAAACAAAATTTAGTCAATGAAAAGTGATTATTATATATTTTTTGTACTTTGACACAGATTCTGAATGCCCCATGAACAAGCTCAAAGGAGTGAAACGTAGGGGATTTTTATCAAAATAAAAGAAAATATATGAATCAGCGACTGAGTGAATATATTGGAATGTAGTCCTGAGCTCCCAGCTTTTGGTTTTTCTGGACGACTTTAGAACACCTTCTGAGCTCTACTTAAAAAGACTTTTGACACCATTACCCAATTTTTTTGTATTATGGTTTGTATGAAATCTAGATAGGTCACTCGCATCCACCTCCCATCTCTGATCCACTTCCCTGGTCACCCTGTCTAAGTACTCTATCAGATTTGTTTGACAAGATCTTCCCGCTGTGTATCCATGCTGGTTTCATGCCCAGGTTCCTAAACTTGTGCTGTAGCCAATCACAACTGGCCGGCCGGCAAGCACATTTTGTGGTTTTGGATTGTCTGTGTGTGCCAGTCGGGTGGGGGTGGGATCACTCCAAGTCTTGAAATGAAATGTTTGGTTTTCATGCATACAATCACAATGTCAGTGCGAAGCATCTTGCTTGCAAATGTAATAGCCCATGTAGAGTAGCAAGCAGTAGTAGAGTGGTGTCATACGAGGCAGTGGCACCTCCACAACCATAGAAGCACAGCACAGCACTGTCTCTATAAAACTTATATGTTTCGTTTGCTTTTCCCTGATGCAGGCAGCATAGCATCCGACTGGCGGTGAGCTGAGCTGACAGAAGGAGTCACACCACAAACCAGTAGAAGAAGTCAAGCAGCAGCAGGGTACCCTGGGTAGCATGTGGTGATCGTACATGTATATTATTCGAGAGGAAGCCATCACCAGCGACAGCATTTCATCACCTTTATTTGCAAGGTACTTACTATTACTGTTACCTCTACTGAAATTTCTTCAGTAGAAATGTTAAAATGCTTTTTTTTTGTTGGGTTTGAGGCCAGGTTGCTGGGGGTAGTTGGTGGGGGAGAAGAGTACTGTGGATGTAGGGTAGCCACCATAGATATAGAGGAAGGGATAATGCATGAGCATCAGTGGTTAACCATAATGATGAAAAGGACTGGCAAGGTTGGAGGAATGGTCAGAAGTATGGCAGGTTTCATTCAATGCAAAGAAGTATAAAATAATGCACCGGGGAAACTAAACACAGGAAAGAGTACACAGTTGGGGGAGGTAGTAACAACAACTTTGGGCATGTGTACTAGGTTCAGTCTGCACAGTTGGGGTTTGTGTTTACAGAATAAGCTGTGTATTTACCACTGGGTCCAGGAGATTGATGGGCCATGCTAGACCTATCTTCTGGAGGGAACCCAGTAAGTCCATGCATGAAGCAATAACGTAATGTCCAGACCTGCAGTCTGCAGATGGATCCTACAGACTAGTGTGACTTTATTAAAACAAATTCTCTTTAGAACAACTTAGAGTAGTCTGGTCACCCAAAGCTTTACAACATAACACTTGGCAAATGTATTAACTCCATTAACCCATACATTACAATGGGGTTTCAGACTTGTTTTGTCACTATGTGATGACAGTCATGTGTGATTGCTTTGCTGGTAAAGTAGCGTACACATGTTGAAGCGACTTTTATATATGCTTTAGATAACCTGCTGGCTGACAACAACCTGAACCAACTGTGCATAAACAACACCTCGTGACACAAATTTTGAGAAGGGAACTGTCGTGACACATCGAATATGTCAAGCTCAGGTCAAGCCAGTGTGAAGACCCAAAAGAGAACCACCACCACTACCACAAACTCTTTATTAGACTGCTGGTTAATAAAAAAATGTCCCGCAACTCAGTGCCTTGCGACTGACTCTGGAGGGAGTTCATCATCTGTGAATGGACCGACTGCTGATTGTTCTTCCAATTCCAATACTGAAATGGAAAGTGACAGCTGCAACCTTGCTGTAACTTCAATTTGTTATTCTGATGACTTTCCTACACTTCAGTTATCAGATAGTGATGATTGTTCTTCTTCTTATGATATCCCACAATCTGCAGTTTCTCCGGGGTCACACACAAGTGACACAACAATTATCAGTTGTTCAGAAATCATGCAGTGGTGACACTAGAAATCAGAACAGTCAATTATCAGATGCTGTGAAATCTGTTGTTATGCGTAATTACAGACATCAGTGGGAAACTGAATTTGATTGGCTGGAGGCAAGAGATGGGAAAATGTTTTGCTCTGTGTGCCGTTCAGATCGCCGTCTCACAAACAAATTGCTACTACAGGTGCAGGTGCGTTAATGTGCATGCAGTAAGTCTGATAGACGGTTCCGAGTAGCCTGATTGGCTGTCACAAAATGGGCTTTGGCTTCTCCAGTTCACAGCGGTGGTGGTAGTGAATTAAGTGGTAAGGCATGCCATGAGTGACATCATAACCATCTAGGGAGAGTTATGGTGTATAAGGCCCGCCCACCTCCAGATGTTTTGAAGCACGAGGTGTGTGTAGCCAAGTGCTTCCACCACTGAAGCAGGGCCCTGCTACCTCAACCATAACTCACCCCATGAAGTGCCATATTGTGCTAATGAAATGTGTCCTTTTTGGAAACCATTATGAATTTTTAAACAGGTTATTTCAACTGGACCACATTGTGCTATGATAACAGTCCAGCAGTCCAGTAATTTGTTAAAGAGGTTAACCTGGGCTGTTGTGGTGGGATATATGGGTCAGTCATACAAAGCATCTGCCTGCCAATCAGAATTCAGCATTTTCTACATTTCATAATCTGATATTGAAATCGTACAAGGGATGCTGAATTCTGATTGGCAGACAGATGCTTTTGTATGACTGACCCATAATCCCACCACAACAGCCCAGGTTAACCCTTTAACAAATTAATAACATTTCAAAAAAATTACCGATTTTATTACCACAATACAGCACTTCAGGGGGTGGCGGGGGTGCTTTATGTAATCAATAAGACATGACAGGGTGTGCATGGATGGCACAGATTTTACTGCACACATGGCCAGGGGCATAATTTGGCACAAGGCCTTGGCCGAGTACCTTTAGCCCTTGACGTGCGGTAAAATCTGTTCCATGCATACCCATCTTATTGCTTATTTCATATTCATCATAGTTCATCTAGTGAAGGCTTGCTACTTTTATTAATAATTTGTAACAGAAATGACAATTTCTGACTCAAGTATCATGACTTTGTCACCTGTGTTTTCAGGACTGCACTGTCCCTCCCCACCTAGATGCTAATAAGTTTGATAACTTGTAGCCGGACATAGCATGGTGGAGTGCAAGCAACCAATAGAATCCTGCAGTCTATCTGTACAGAGAATGTAATACTGAGTCACCACACCAGTATTATCTACTTTTAGAATATCACAGAACATACATAGATCTTCTTGGGGTGATCTCACTCATCAGGTAGGTATGGTACCAGTACCGCAGCAGCACCACTAACACTATAGCGTAATAGAATGTCACTGTCAGTGAATGGAAATCCACATGGAAGATTCTCCGCAGTACATTGCTCATTTCTCAGTTCTTTTCCACCATCGAGTTGCAAGCACATTCTCCAGTGAAGAGCAGCAGTGCAGTGTTGGTGGATTTAGCACCTTTTTCAAAGTAGGGCCTACTGCCACTTGGAGTACAATAGTATCACACAGTTGTTTCACCAAGGTGAGTATTACTGTCTTGATATATTTAAGAGCCCATGCATTTTTTGGAAGGGATCCTACGGACTTCTGTCTTAAGTTCATGGAGTCACGGGCAGATTCACTTGCCAAGCTCTTCTGTTTTGAGCTTAAGAAGATCCTTGGCTTGGCCATTTGTTCCAAGTCTCCTGTCTTAAGTTTATGGAGTCATGGCCAGATTCACTTGCCAAGCTCTTCTGTTTTGAGCTTAAGAAGATCCTTGGCTTGGCCATTTGTTCCAAGTCTCCTGTCTTAAGTTTATGGAGTCACAGTGTTGGGCAGATTCACTTGCCAAGGTCTTCCCCCCAGGGCTTGCAAGTTGTGCGTTGATCTGATCCCTTCTTTACTAGAGTGATGGTGGGGAAGGACTGCGGATGGAGTGTGTGTGAATGACTAGTGCCACAACTATATTGGGCTGGTGAGGTCTTGATGATGGTGTCACATGTGGCCAAAGTTGCAAACTTAATAAAAACCTGGTGTGTTTACTGTCATTCCATGATGGTGAAGAGTGCCTATGGTGCACTTGTAATCCACCTGGTGAGTGAGATCACCTTAAAGATCTACTCTTTATGGTACATTCTACATATCTGTTATTTCCTGTGTCACTGATGTATGCCATTTCATTGTGTGCGTAAAAGCAGACAGCAGCTTAGCCTTTACAGTTTTATTCTTCTCTTATCCAATTCCATAGTATTTACAAGAAAAATAATTTTCCTATTTTAGAAAATTGTCAGAAATCAACCCTCAAGAAGCACAGTCAGACAAAGGACCATCAGACAGCACTGGAAGCAGACATTCTTAGAAGGAGACTGTATGCAGTTAGTGACAATGATGCGCAGAAAGTTCAGAAGATAATGATTCAGCTATTAAATTTGTAAAAGACAGTGAACGTAATCTGTTTAAAGCAGTGTACTTTGCAGCAAAAACAGATATGGCAAATTGCAGCGTCAACCAGCTTTTACATGTCATTCGCTGGACAGGAGGTCAATGCTCAGTACATGATATAAGTGATTACACTGTTCATGATGTTCAGAGAAGTATTGTGAAAGTATTAGATAGCAAAGTCATAAAAGAAGCTTGCAAAGTCCTGTGTTTGGCTTGCTAGTTGATGAATCCACAGATCTTTCAGTCCACAAAACTGTAATAATGTATATTCGATATGTCAGTGAAGGGAAATGAAAACAAAACCAATTGGCAACATCAGGGTAAAGGATGGTTCAGCACATCACTTAACTGAGGCTATTGTAAACAGATGTCAGGCCCTGGGCTTTGTCATGAGTAAACTTGTGGGGTTAGGTAGTGATGGGGCTAGTGCAATGATGGGCAAGTCCAATGGTGTTGGTGCACTTTTGACTTCACTGCATTCACCTTTTATGGTTCATATCCACTGTTTGGCTTATAGATTGGCTTTGACCTGTTCACAGTCTGCTACTCACTTTAGATACCTACAAGACTTTCAGAGTAACATTAATGGTACATATGCCTATTTCAGTACATCTGCTGTTAGGCAGGCAAAGCTAGAAGATATGCAAAGGGTGATTGGTACAGTAAAAGGAAAGCTGAAAGAAGCAATTAACATACGTTGGCTGTCAATGCAAAATGCTGTAAATGCATTACATAAATGTTACCCTGCTATTCTCCCTATACTTAAAGGAGACAGGAACCATGCCAAAAGCTCAGGGCCTTCACACGTTTCTCACTACTTATATTTCTGCAGCTGTTCTATGTATGTTCTGTGATATCCTTAAAGTAATGGGAACTCTTTGTAAATCCTTTCAAAAGCAGGATGTGCTGTATGTGGATGTGAAACCACAAGTGTTCTGTGCAATTGGTGAGTTAGAAAACATGAAAAGTGAGCCAGACCCAATCCTGACAGCGTTTCAAGAGGCATGTGAAATTGAGACTAGCGATAGTGGACAAATGACAGCATGTTGGAAAATAAAGGAATCTCAGCAAGATGACATTCAGATTGAACTCAAGTGTTCACATAAAATGACAGCACAGTTCTCAAAACTGAGGGAGGAGTATCTCAATACTCTTATAAGCAACATGAAGTGTAGGTTGTGCCCAAATTCTAAAACGGAAGCACTTCTGGATGCCATTGCCAATCTAACTGACCCACAGTCTGTAGTAGACTGTAATACAGTCAGTGTTCAGAAAAGTTTAGAAGTTGTTTGTGAAAATTTGGTTCCGACACACAATATGACACTGATCAAGATGATACTGAGACAAATATTCATAAATGCAAGCCTTTACTAGATGAAAATTGTCTCCGCCAGACTGGGCAAAAGCAAAGGCAATGATGCTTGATGCTATAGGAACCTTAGTTCCGAAAGCTTTATAGGAGAAGGTAATTTCAAAGTACTGATACAATGCCAGTATATTCAACATTATGTAATATCGCTTTATGCATTCCACTGACATCTGTAGAATGTGAGCGAGGTTTCAGTGTGCAGAATAGGATAAAGACAAAATTTCATTGTTCACTAACAGAAGATAGCCTAGAGCTACTAATGAAACTAAACATGGGGCCTGACTTCTCCGACTTTGAAGTCGATAAATCTGTGATGTTGGAAAAAAGAGAAAAAAAGGCGCTATATGTCTTTGTGGCAAAAATCAAAAAGGAGGAGACTGGAGAAGCCAAAGTCCCAGACAGAGACAGTCAGGTTTCATGTTTCTGGTAGCAGCAGCAGCAGCAATACTGGTGGTAGCTGTGCCGTATTATCCAGAGGTAGCCACACATCAAACAATGATTATGTCAGTATGTCACCATGTATCAGCAGCAATACCTGTTCTGACACTGCAGATGATGGCAGCGTGGGTGCCAGTGCCACTGCAGTTTATCCTACAAGCAGTACTAACAGAAGTGCTCATGATGGGGGGAGGGCTGAAGATAGTGAATTGGGTGATGAGGATTTCCTGGAAATAATAGAGGGCATGGATGACAACAATAGCGAATAATTACATAACTTTCAAATTGGACTCGTTTGATCCAGGTTCAGGTACACATTTTGGCCCAAATACAACTTACTGACAGACATACTGCTGCACATTGAATCTGCAGAAGTAATTATCTGAAAACCAGTATTATAAATAGTAAATTCACTCGAAAGCTGTGAAGAAAGCAAAATGTTTATTTTCTTTTTTGTTGCATACTACTGTCACAGTGCTGCTGTGTACTGTACATGGATGGAGTGTATGGACAAGGCAGCGATAGCTGGTGCAGGAAGCATTGTTGCAGCCTGGCTGCTGCAAAAGTGCAGTGGTGATGGCTGGGAGAGGAGTGGGGACTGGTGTGACTGTGAGTTGCTGAACATAATGGAATACGGTAGGGCATTGGATAATGAAAAATTAGTTGCTTACTGTTAAAAGAAGACACAAAGCCTATTGTTCACATCACATGATGATGTGATGTACCTTGGTTGGTGGCAATTTATGGTGACAGACACTAGCAGACGTAAAGGTACATACTACATCTAGTAAGTACACAACAGGTTGCATTGCCTCACATTGCTTGCAGGTAATGGATGTGATACAGCAGTCACATTACATAACGCAAGAATGGGTTATTAAATGTATCATGGGGTCGGACATACAGGGATAAGTGCATTGTTAAGCCTACAGTTTTCTGCATTACTCTGTCTCCCCCAAATCAATTCTCCACCACGTAACCAAAAACTGGTTTCGTGCCCAGCAAGACAACATCTTGCCAGGCCATTAGTCACTCACTGTTATATATTTGACAATTTAGCACTGACTCACACAGACTGATTTTTTTGGCCTTGATAAGCATCAAAATGTCATCACTGCAGGAGTCACCCAATTTCTGCAAAGTGTCAACTTAAGTTCATCCAACCAAGTGCCAACACCTATGGTACCAGCAAGTTGAAATGTTTTTATGTTTCAAAAGTATAATAATTGTGGCTTACCAATTTAAATGTTATCATTAGCACTTTTACCTTGTTAAATAAGTTCAAGTTAGAATGGTAAGGTAGGTTTTAAAACAGCTGTTCCTTGATTGAAAAGACTGTACAGTTAAATCTCATGGACGATGCACACACAATACCCCCACCCAGGCACTGTCAGGCTGCAGCAGGCACCATGTAGGACTTGGCTATTTGTCCATGATGTGTTATGTATTACAATACATATACACAATACCAGGCAAGGCCAACAAATACATTGGGTAAATACATCATGTTATTTTGGAACAATTATGTAAGTTTCACTTTATACAACATCATATATTTCACTGTACTACAATTTAATTAACTTGTTATAATGTTATTTCCACTTGTAGAAATGGAACCGGACAAAAAACACAGATAACAACAATGGGCCAGATAGGAAACTTACAACAGAAAGAAAGGCAGCTTTGAGATAATACAAGGTAAAACACAAAACTAATACAATACTTTAACAAACAGTACAGAACCATTGAAAATGGTGTTAAGGACTACTGTTTTAAGTTTATGGAGTCCTTTGCAGATTCAGTTGTCCTTTTGTCAAGATCTTCTGTCTTAAGTTTAAGAAGATCCTTGCAGGCAGCCTGCAGGTGGCTCTATATAGCATGTGGTGGGTGTATATGGTATATAGCAGGGACTCCTGTCTTAAGTTTATGGAGTCCTTTGCAGATTCAGTTGTCTTTTTGTCAAGATCTTCTGTCTTAAGTTTAAGAAGATCCTTGCAGGTGGCTCTATATAGCATGTGGTGGGTGTGTGGTATATAGCAGGGACTCCTGTCTTAAGTTTATGGAGTCCTTTGCAGATTCAGTTGTCCTTTTGTTAAGAACTTCTGTCTTAAGTTTAAGAAGATCCTAGGCTCTATAATACCACCACACACCATTTGTAATGATTGTTTGTGGTGTTTATCTTTGTTTTACCTCAAAACTTCCTTTCTTTCTATTGGAATATCCATATGTGGCAGGAAGCCCATTATTCTGAGTTCAATTACCAGGCTATAAGTGGAGAAAACATCTTGTAATACATTACTAAATTGTAATGTAAGTGAAATAAATGGTGTTATAAAGTGAGAAAAATATTTATGCAAAAATAAGATTTATTTAGCCAGTTTATTCAGCATTGCCAGACAGTGCCACTGGAGTATTTATGATGCAGTGTGGCAGTCGGCAGAATAGCCCATTTTTCCAACACGAGTTGTGATGGTAATAACAAATTACTAAAGATTTTACTTTATAACTAAATAAACAATGGGTAGAGTAATCAATCACTGATTACCACACTATGAATCATAATGTAGGTGGCAGCAGCCTGCATACTGCTGCAGCAGGCATCTATCTGCAAGCAACTGAAAGAGCCGCTAATGCCAAAAGTGCTACATTGCAGATTCTGAATAAGCATACTGCCAGTAAATCTCATACCAAAACTAGATTTTTACCTTACTTCGTTTTAAAGTCAGTAGCCATTTTGTAACCTTGACTGCACTACCTGTGCAATAAAAGCAGGTGTCGTTGAAGTGCTGTGTAGCTCTGTAACATACTAGATAATATTGTATACAGTGCACAATGATTATTACTAATCTATGCACAGCAATGATTTGAAGATACTGGCATGGCATTGTCTACTATACAAGAACTGAACAATTCATGAAATAAACACATTGTCTGAAAACGATTACTGCGTGCTTACATTTTCATTTCTTATCATTGAGAAATGTATTTATGTGGATGTAGCATGGATTACAGTAATGTACTCAGAAGGCCAGTGAGTTGACTTCTAAAACTATAGGAGTTGGAGTATTTTGACTGCCAAAATTTGTCGACTGGAATTATTTTGACTTCCAAAAAAAATTGACAACTGGAGTATTTTGACTCCAGTAAAACTGAAATGACTTCCAAATTTCAACCCATGGAAGTATTTGACTTCCACCCAAAAAAAATTATCTGAAGCCCTGAATGCAATACCCCAGTCCTCAGTTGTACTGACACAACCCCCATTCTAAATCCCCAGTATGCCTCCCCCACACTAACTACCTCCACTCCCTGCTGTCTAGAGGGCAGCACAAATGGCATAACCCATTATGTGGGCTGTCTAAAGTTCTGGCTTGCAGCAGGCTTGCAAGAATGGCAGAAAATGCCAATATGTGCATGAGGCTTACAAATGGGAGCCCACTCCAGCAGCACTGTAACAGCTGCAGGTCATAATGTCATTACAAGTTCATCTGGTCAGTTTCAAAGTGCTACCTAATTCCATCCAATATGGCAATACTGTGTGCTAAGGATCTTGACCCGCTAAACAGGGCACAACTCCTTTAAATATGGTGCCCATAGTTCTTTTCTGATTGACATAATATACTCTACCTTTAATATATTATGATTTACTTAGTATCCATTCTGTCTCTGGTTGTCTGTTAAAAAGTACAAAGTGCACTGGTACTGCAGGTTGCTAGTTAAAGTATAAAAAAATATATTGAAAAACTAAAATTTATGTGTGGGTTGACACTGGTTTTATGTGTACCAGTATTTGCATTGTGTGGAAAGTGTGTTTTTTTTTTGGGGGGGGGGGCACTTAATAGTACCTTACAATAAAGGGAACACTGATTTTTGCTTGTTTCTGGGAATTGTAATTTCCCACCAGAGGTTCATTAACCTAAACCCTACACCAACAGTATCTAGGGAACCACAACATAGACAGTAACTGGCTTGGTTAAATTTCACTGATATCAGTTCAGCCATTTACAAGGCATTATCCAAATTGCAGTACATTGCAATTCCTTCTTAGTTCTGTATTCAACCTACTGTGCATTGCAATTCCTTCTTAGTTATATAATTTTATTTTTCTATCTTAGATGCTGTGATCTAAGTTTTATGCAAGACATTTCCTGGGAACTAAAACTCTCAGAATTAACTGTACACCCAGAATGCACTCTTGTTTTTTCTTTGGGGTAGATCTTCACGGCATCAATTTTTCTTTACCAGCACAAAAACAGTTACAAGTGTGAAATTCATCTCTCTCAACCTCCTGTCTTGCAAATCTGGGATGGGGCTCAGAAAATCAGGGACACATGACCAAAATCAGGGAATCCAGATGTGAAAACCATTTTCTGAAGGAAGCATAGAAATGTGGATAATGTTGGCAGGAAAAGACCAACAGTCCATCCATCCTGCCCAAATTCCGTATTTAGCACTGGGACCAAGTGTCCCTCTGGGGTTCTGGCCTCCCACCTTCCCTCCCCATTCTTGTCACAGTTTCTGCCACCCTGAGCAACCACTATTCCCTGAATTCTGTCCCAACTGTGCTTGAAACCACAAACAGTTTAAGCACCCACTACTTCTGCTGGTAGACTGCTCCACTGCTCCACCACCCTTTCTGTAAAATAATACTTCCTCGTGTCCCTCTGGAACTTCCCTCCAGTCAGTTTCCACTCATGTCCACATGACTGTGAACTAATATTCAAGCTAAATAATTCCATGCAGTTCACTTTGCTAATTCCTTTTAAGAAATTGAAGGTCTCTATCTCATACCTCATATTTTCCTTCTCCCTCTTGGTCTCCAGTGAGTACATGTCCAGTGCCGTGAGTGGCTCCTCATAGGACCCACTCTATTGGGCCTGCATCATTATTGTTACCCTGCACTGCACTATCTCTAGCCTATCCCTCACCTTCCAGAGGTAAGGACTCTAGAACTGTGCACAGTACTCCAGGTATAGCCTGACTAAGAATCTATATAGGGGCAGTATTACTTCTTCCCTTCTGCTATCAGTACTCCTCTAGATACAACCCAGCATTTTACTCACTTTCCTGTATGCCATGTTGCGCTGACTTTATTGTTTGAGGGAATCACTGATGATAATTTCAAGGTCCTGTTCCTCTGTCACAATGCTAAGGCTCAACCCACCCATCCAGTACTCTGACCTGGGGTTTTTGTTCTCTAGGTACATCACCTTGCACTTTTTAACATTAAATTTCAACTGTCATATCTTAGACCACTCCTCTAGCTTTTGTTAGCCACTCTGCATTTCCCTGATTCCCTTGTCACTATCAACTCCCAACCCCACACAGCTTAGTGTCACCACCGACGAAGAGAAGAATCAGCATTTATACAGCACTTTCATACACCATATTTTCCAAGGTTCTTTTACAAGCAATGCTAGACTAGTAGTGAAATGACTGATTGTGTAGTGGCAGCCATTTTGAAGGTCAACACCCACACACAGCCTTGGACAACTGCATGAACCAGATTTATGGGAAGGGGACTGTTGGCCAGGACCCCAGGGAAAATCCTCCATTCTTGCAAAAAGTGTCTGGGTTCTTTTTCTTCCACCTGGACACCCACCGGGACAGCATCAGAGATGTGTTGAAGGGAACTTGGTTTTAAAGTCTCATCAGAATGATGGCACATTCCAACAGTATAACACTCTCCTAGTACTACACTCGGGTGGCAGTATCGATGGTATGATCCATGGTATAGTCCCAATCCCAGTGTGGGACCAGAACTCATGATCTTCTGGCCCAGTGACAACAATATTGGCAGCATCCTACCCACACAGTCACCAGAATGAATGTGCATCCCCAAAGTGCTACTACTGTCATGTGTCCAGAAAACTCCCCAGTGCTGATGAAGTGAAATGAGAGTGTAACAAGAAATGCAAAGTCTCCCAGAATTAATGTCGCACTCAGTCATGTGCGCAGTGGTCAGGTCACACACAGAGTCATCAGAATTAATGTGCATCCCCAAAATGCTACTGTCTTGTGTCCAGAAAATTCCCCAGTGCTGTCGAAGTAGAATGAGAGCGTAACAAGAAATGCAGTATCCCAGAATTAATGGTGCCATGCAAATGCACAGACAGATTAAGATTGCACTGCATACTCCAGGGTTGCATACGAAAAGGCACAACAACACCTAACAAGTGCTCAGAAGTCACAAATCCAAATCTGGAAAGGAATACATTTTGCCAGTTGGGGGATTAGTGCACAGCAGTAACAATCGACTACCAGTAAAGATACCACAAAGCAGTATAAAAAATTCATGCAGGTGCAGTGGATAGCAGGTTCACACTGCTGGAATTACTCTGTAACACAATAAAAGGTGTCTGATTTAATGTCACGCATCATACACACACTCACACACACACTATAAGTAATGCATAGGAAATTGAAAACCTTTAGTTATATAACCAAATGTTTTAAACAAACTGAAATGATACACTGCTGCACCACAACAATCAGCAAAAAAATGTCAAGAATTACTGAAAATATTACTGTGTGTACATTAACACAGTTATACAAGAAAAATATAACCAAAACAGAAAGACTGCCTTTTTCTCCCAGTTAATGTACTTACACCACAAATATGCCCCTCCCTCAAAGCACACTTCACAGTACACAGACTGACTGTTCTAAATTAACATTCAAAATCCACACACAGCAATAAACACTTGAGGGTATGAGCACTGAAGGGTTTCCTACAGTCAATGTACTAAATTTTGAGTGAAAAATATTACTCAAAAAGGGATTTTATACAGCTTTTAGAGGTTTTGAATTGCAGAGCTCTGAGAGCAAGCTGCCTCCAGCTACCACTGCACACACACTACCCAGGCCAGAACTGAGGCTGTGCCGAACAATCTAGAGCCCATGTGACCTGCAATCCCATGAATAACTGCAAAATTTCATTTGGAGCTCAATTACAGGGTGAAGTGAAGTGAATTACATTGATTTCAATGTACTACATCTTAAAATTGGTGGAGAAGTGGTTTGGGGAAGGCGGAATAATGCAAAGCATTCATTTCAATGGACTTCGCATTCCTCATTATGAAGTGAAGTACTCCGTTTCACATTGTGGAGTTCTCTGCAGATTCTGTGCTACTCACTGAATCACTTCATGGAGCAAATTAGGACCACTTTGCCCATCACTGCTTACAGTACTTAACTCCCATGGTGTACGGGAAGGAATGCAAATGCCTATGGCTGTACTTCCCCGATGAGCTGTAGCACAAACCTCCCTGACTTAAAAACACTTATTAACGAGTACAGTGGTAGAGTGGTGATGCCTGGAGACATACTACAAAACATGCTTACAATACATCCAAGTAACTAGTAAAAAAATTACTGTTGTGATTAGTGACATGATCGTGAATCATGATTTGTGACTGCATTTGTGACAGTGATGATGAAGAACGTGACTCGGTGTCGACGGTGTGAGATAACCAATATGGAACTGTGCTGGGAATGCGAATACCTACGGTTGTACTTCCCCAACGAGCTGTAGCACAAACTCCCTGACTTAAAAATGCTCATTAATGAGTACAATGGTGGGGTGGTGAAGCCTGAAGAGATACTACAAAACATGCTTACAATACATCCAAGTAACTAGTCAAAAAATTAGTGTTGTGATTCGTGATGTGATCGTGAATCATGATTTGTGACTGCATTTGTGACCGTGATGATGAAGAATATGATTTGTATCACGAGTAACTCGTGATGAAGGTCCTGACTTAAAAATGCATATTAATGAGTACAATGTTCATGCAGAATTATGTACCACACCTTTCCAGTACTCTGACGGGAAACCACAGAAACAACTGTGACTTAAGTTACAGATGGAGATTGGGCCCTAAAAAGATGCAAATGCACAGACAGATTAAGATTGCGCTGCACACTGAAGAGATACAGGCGCAAAGGCACAACACCTAACCAGTGCTCACCATCAGAAATTCAAATCTAGAAAAGAATACCTTTGCCGGTTGGGGCGGACTGTGGGGGGGGGCAGTGTACTGCACTGCTGCAGTAACAGTCACTAGTGGTACTACTTGTAAAGATACTGTACCACAAAGAAGTACAAAAATCAAACAGCTGTAGTGGATAGCAGGTTCACATTGCTGAAATTATTATGTGGCACAATAAAAGGTGTCTGATTTGATGACGCGCATCACACACGTACTTACACACACAGACACATTAAGTAATGCATAGCAAATTGAAAACTTTAGTAATATAATCACATATTTTAAACAAACTAAAATTGTGCACTGCTGCACAACGATCAGCAAAAAAATGGCAAGAATTATTGAAAATATTAATGTGTGTACAGTAACACAGTTATACAAGAAAAATAGCACCAAAACAGAAAGCACTGTCTTTTTTTCCAAGCTAATCTACCTACACCACAGATACACCCTTCCTCCAAAGCACACTTCCACCGTCTCTCAGTACAGAGACTGAATGTTGTACATTAACATTCAAAATCCACACACAGACAATAAACACTCAATGATATGAGTACAGGAGGGTTTCCTATAATCGATGAACAAAAGTTTCAGCAAAAAAAATTACTCAAAAAGGCTTTTTTAGCAGCTTTTAGATGGTTTGAATCGTAGAGTGCTTTCAGAGCAGATTGTCTCCTACAGCTTTCTACACACACTACCCCAAACTGAGGCTGTGTAGAACAATCTAGAGCCCATGTGACCTGAAATCCCATGAATCATTGCAAAATTCTCCTTTGGAGCTTAAAAACAAGGTGAAGTGAGGTGAAGTACATTGTTTTCAATGTACTTCGCCTTAAGAATTGGTGGAGTAGTGGTTTGGGAAGGCGGAGTAACATGAAGTCATTGCTTTCAATGGACTTCTCGTTACCCATTATAACATGAAGTACTCCACTTTGCGTTGTGGAGCACTCCGCGAATTCGTCTTCACTCTGTGAATCACTTCGCTGAGCGAATTGGTGCCACTTCACCCATCTCTAGTTGAGAGGAATGGTACAAATTCATATTTCTCAGACATTTATATGATTGAACTGATAAGGATGCTGCTGTATTTATGGAATCCAAACTTTCAGTCAAAAAAATGATGGTCCTACTCTATGTACAGTTAGACCATAGCACAAAGCAGGTGAAAGTTTTACAAACAAACATGGGAGCCAACCGGGTGCCAGTACTAGTTAGAATTTAATTAAGTTAGTAGTGCATGTCTGTCTATTTCCTGCAGCTTGATCCAGATTTTAAACCATGCTGCCCAAGACACAAGTCTAACCATAGAAATCATGACAGATCTTTGAAAAATGGGTCACTGTGGGACGGATGCACTTGGGACACACTCATGATACAGTGGCAGCCATCCTAATCCTCTGCGTTATCACAGAAAAGTTTACCACATTAAGGTACTGTGACACAATATTCCCCCTTACA
The DNA here is from genome assembly GCA_016271365.2 of Neoceratodus forsteri. Taxonomy (NCBI): domain Eukaryota; kingdom Metazoa; phylum Chordata; order Ceratodontiformes; family Ceratodontidae; genus Neoceratodus; species Neoceratodus forsteri. Next base: position 1,544,743,659 of record CM057455.1, on the reverse strand, counting down.
GAATATTATTTGATGTACAACATAAGCTGGAGTGCTACCTTTGCCCTGTACATACTGGCAGTCCATTTTTGAGTGTTTTAAAATGTGTTGTTAAACTCACCACAGAAGTCTGTCCACACTGTTGGCATGTCTTTCAAAACTGTGTTTAAACACAGTCGCACCACATCCACACTGTAGCCCTATAACATTTTATCAAGCCCAGTGTCAGCATAGTCAGGAGGTCAAGTGCCAGTACTTAGGAGAACCACAGATTTATCTTCCATCCATACTACCAGGTAAGCCATGCTAGTTTTGGTTTTAAGACTAGGACCATTGCAGGGTTTAAAAAAGTTTCTTAAACATGGTTTCAAGCTATGTTCATTAGGATGTAAACCATGTTTCAGCTTGTTAAAATGTTTTAAGAGCTCCAAACTGTTTTAACAAGCCCAGTGTTTACAGGGCCTTATTGTGCTAAGCTAACTAAGCACAATAAGGTAACACGTCAGTATATGTGGTACCATGAATGATACTGCTGTAAGAGGGAAGTGCTGTATTGCAGTAAATTAATGGGGTAAACTTTTCTGTGATAAAGTGGAAGATTAGGATGGCTTCCACTGTATGTGTCCCTTCTAAGTGTCCCTTCTGTGAGCTTTTAAATTCATCTCTGAGTCTGTAACTTGTAGGAACTATAAGTGTTAATTTTCAAAGGAAACCAAAAATGACACAGTCATGACAAAATGAGTAAAATTACATCACAAAGAAGCTGCAACATACTTGCATCATATTTTCATACTTGCATCATAAATGACATACAATATGACGCAAGTAGAAAATTGCATCACAGCGGCATAATAATGGCGGCTACATAAATGACTCAAATTTGTGTCACAGGCACATAGTGTCCAGTGTGTCCTAGGGGTAAGAGAAAGAACAACTTACAGCAAGAGAGAAACAGAAGACATAGATACAGTACATAGATATATAGATGTTGATGGCAGATAGGGGCCTATGGCCCAGTATGCCACCCTACCAGTGACATTTCTACGGTGACATGCGTCAATATTGACAACAGCGCCATGCCACCATAGAAGTGCTGCTGGAAGGGGGCAACCACTTCCCCTGACCTGCACCCCTTCCCCGAACTAACTCCAACCTGGAGTTAGAATCCTTTAGTTCGGGGGGCTCGGGGGTGAAGCCCCCATGTAAAAAATAATTAATTGTGTGAAGCTCCATGCCCACTGCAACTTGCAGTCACATGGAGCCCATCGCTGTAGTGCCAGTCATGATCTTTTTTGTCACATTGGCATGGTAGAGCCCCAACGGCCCACCTAGTCTGCCCATTTGTGCACTTACCTGTGCTTCTTCAAACTTCCCTATAATTAGGTTGTCCCCTTTCCCCCCAGCTAACAGGATCCCATTATGCCTATCCCATGCATTCTTAAATCCTGTTATTGTTTCTGGTCCCACCGCCTCTTCTGGCATGGTGTTCCATTTGTCCACCATGCTGATCAGAGACCATACATGTTGATCAGAAACCGTGCATGTTGGTAAGTGCATTTCTGCTAAAGGATGTGAGGGGCATGTTTAAAACACAGATAATGTGTCATGTTGCAGCGTGTGCACACTGATCTGGAGACAGGCTGTAATGACAGACAGAATAAGCAATGTCATGGGCAACACTGGTGAGTTATTGACTGTGATGTACTGGACCCAGGGATGTTGAGGGAGTCAGTGAATGATGTTGCTGGTGTGCTGCAATGTGCTATATGACCATCACAAACACAGAAATACAAAATTATTGGTTCTGACTTGATTATATTTCTAGTTGTATTTGTAATGTATGTTCAATGGCCTATGCATCCAGTAGTATAATGCTTGTGCAACTGTGTTACTTAGGTTTTGGCCAGTCACACTCTCTTTTCCAGAGGAATTACCACCCTGTAGGGCTACCAGAGACAAGGAACCTTCTAGAGAGTTCCACCCCTAGAGGTGCCGCAGGATGATTCCCTTGGCTAAAGGTACCTTAGGAAGGATAGCAAGGAGAGAGACGCTGCTGCTGGAGGAAGAGGGGAGGATGGCTGGGCAAAGAAAAAGTGCTTTAGAAGGAGGCTGAGGGGAACCCCTTATATAGCACAGGAAGTTGGAGTGGCTGGCTGCTTGTCCATCGAACCATAGGCGGAGCCTTCTAATTCAATGGCCTATGCAGCCAGTATAGTGTTATGCTTGTGCAACTGTGTTACTTAGGATTTTTCCATTCACACTCTCTGTTCCAGAGGAATTACCACCCTCTAGGGGTACCAAAGGCAAGGAACCCTCTAGAGGATTCCACCCCTAGAGGTGCCGCTGGATGATTCCCTTGACTAAAGGTACCTTAGAAAGGATCCCCAAAAAGAAAGTAGTAGTATGAAGCATATAAGCAATCAATAGTTGTGGGACATAGTACTAGATAAAGCATCAGGCAGCTTAATAACATAATGGGATGTACAGGTTAGCAATGGCATGGGTTTGATGGGTTGCAAGAGAGAATGAGGGGACCTCCTAAGGAGAGGGAATGGCAATAGGGACACCATCCCCCTCCATCCAATGGTGGATCCTGCCTACGGAACTAGAGAACACTACACTGACTAACAGTTATGACCTGAGACATGGAGGAGAGAAAAAAAAACTCTTTGAAGTGGAAATCTCTGGGGATCCAAGTCCTAGGTCACCTTCCCTCCAGGCTTAGGATATTTTATTTAATGATGGTTCTGCAGCTGTGATTTGGAAACCCAATTAAAGGGAGGTGTAAAATATTCCAATTTAGAGGGAAACTCTCACTCTATCCTTCTAACAGGAATGCCATGGACAGTTGCGAGATGGTAGCTCTGCAACTGTTGCTCCAAGGTGGCAGGAGGAAAGTAACCACCACCAAGGCACTCACCCAACCTACTTATCTAAAAAAAACAAACTAGGTGAACCAGAGGTGGTCTTAGGGAGAATGCAGTGAAGGTGTCTTGCTAGGGAACCACTAAAGCCAATGAACAACCGTTATAGTGGAAACCACTAGAGCTAAAGGAAATCGCTGTAACCTCCCTTCATGGCTTAGTCATAAATTCTACAACTTGAGGTGCTGTCTGTATGGCTGATGACTGAAGGTCCACCCGGAGCAAGGACATTCCCAGCTATGGGCCAGGTGAGAAGAACCCCACCCCAAGCTTTGCATGCTCCAGCTGTGGACTCTAGGTGCAGAGCAAGACCATCAGCTGCAGGGAAACCCTGTGTTAGAATGGCATGGCTGGCATGCCCCAGGGACTGATGAGGAGCTGAATGAGCACTGAGTGCTGATGCTTTGCAGAGGGCAGATGGCAGGGAGCATTGAGCAATGATGATGTGAGCAGGAGTGGATCTGGATGTAGTTCAGTAAGGCAGGGTAGTTCAATAGGGGAGGGTAACAATAGTCGGACCTGCACATAGGTCAGTAAGCAGTAGAAATAGACCTGCATGTAGAGTCTGCAAAACATAGTATCAAAGGTGGGACATGAATGTAAGTGGGAGAGGCAGCACTATGATAGTAGGGCATGCCAGCCAGGCATTCAAAAGCCAATGAAAGTGACAAATACTCTGAGGATTTCTGGTGGCAGAGGGAGGATTTAGAACATCAGTAATTAGCCACATGGGGCCACAACTCCCCAAACACTTCCAAGTCCCCACCATAGGAAAAACAAGAAAGTGATGGAAGGGGTCTAGAACCACATGCTGATAGTAAAGCTACAGTAGCAGCCACAGACACTGCCAGCTATTTCCCGAAATTTCTGTGATATTTCCAGAAATATCTACTGCTTTCTGCATTTCCACAGTAGGGGCAGCAGAGAGAAACTCTTCAGACCTTTCCCAGAATATCTGGAAACAGCTGGCAATGTCTGTGGCTACTACTGTAGTTTACAGGATCAGCAGTAGCCTAGCTGACCTCATGAGTATAACAGCAGCGTACAAACAGGGAATAGCATCAGCTATGAGTGGTAGTATTCTATAAGCATGGAATGGAGGGAAACACAATGCTCTGAAAGCAGCTATGACCATGTGGAAGGTAGATTAAGCTGAGAAAGCATGATTGAGCTGCATAGCAAGGGTTCAGAGGAAGCCTGAATCAGGTGAAAACAGTTAGGCATGTAGCGTGGGGAGCAGTTTTACAGTAGTTTGAGTAGAACACTGGTCCTGATTGCAATAGCAATGTGAATAACTGAAAGCAAATAGCTTGAGCTCTAAATGAGCAAAATGGTAGGAGGTTGCAAACCAAGTCCCCCCAAAAGCAAAACAAACAAAACAAAACTAAGACACACAAACACAGAAAAAAAAGGAAGAGACAAAAGGAAGCACACAGATGAAAACAAAATATGAACAAGAAGCAGAAGAACAAAACACAGAAGTCCAGCAGAAAGAAGCAGCAAGGCGGGTGGGGGGCAGGCCCCAGCCAGCTGCAGAGGACAAACGGACAGAGCCTCTGGCTGGCAAAGAAAAAGTGCTTCAGAAGGAGGCTGGGAGAAACTGTTTATATTGCTCAGGAAGTGGGAGTGGCTGGCTGCTTGTTCATCGAACCATAGGCGGAGCCTTCCAATTAGTGAAGCATATACACATAGACCAGGTACAGGCATCAAGATGATTATGATCTACACACCTTGAACATGATCAAGATGTCAGTTATAGCTCACATGGTGTGTGTGTAAGTACCACATTGGTCATATGTATGTTGTCTGTGTTGGTACTGTCTCTCATATGCACAACCTGTGGTGATGGGCACCTTCCATATGTTGATGCATGATACATACTGCTAATATCGATGACCAGTACAGCAACAGCAGTTAAATGATGATGTGATAAATAAGGATGATGCACATGTATACACACAGATGTGGTTGCTAATGAGGAGTATGTTAGACAAGTGCATGCATGTGAATGCACACGGACACACACACATACACTGCAGCTGTACAATCTGTACTCAGATACCTATCACCTTCTGTCCTCGGTGCAAGTGATGGATATCTGAGTGGGACGGTTAACTAAAGTAGTCTTTTTGTGATTGCCTGGAATCATTGAAAACAATGTAAAACCGCAGGTTAAGACTTTCTGTTTATGTTGTAATGCTGTAACACTGCTGTAATGACTGGAGATACTAGTAAAATACAAAATCTGAAATGTTCTTTATTTTTAAATTTTTTTCAGTTTCTGAGTCTTTTTAGAGGGATACATTTTTAAACAAAGAGTCACTGAGCAGTTTTGTTTTTAAAGTTCATACATTTTCAATAATCTCCTTTTTTCCAAATGGCACAACACTACTTTTTCAGTTTCAGAGGCTTTTCATATTAACAATTATTTAAAAAAAATCCAAGTGATTATATTCATACCATGGATGCATTTTTGGTAATCCCCCCTCCAGAAAAAAAACAGCCTTACTTTTTCAGATTCTGAGGCCTTTCACAATGACAACTAAAAAAAGTCACCATTTCATGCATTTTCAATAATTCTCCCTCCCTGAATGGCACAACATTACATTTTCAGATTCTGTGGCTTTCAATGAGACATCCTCTTCCCAAAAGGCCCCCATTTTCAGTTTTAAAAATTTCCCATATCCAGTTTTTGAAATTTCAGTCTCTTAAAACTTGATAGTCTCATTAAAAAAGCTAACACCTAAGACTTCCGGTGACGTCTTCATCTGGGATAGCTGTGCTCTAGTCGAGCTCCGTTCTACCTCCTCGATTAAACAGCTCCGGTACATTTAAAACTACTAAAAATCTATGAGAAATGGCATTGGGAACAAACAGAAGTAACAGTGCAAGTCAGCCACAGTGCAAAAAAACCCCACACCAAGCAGATGCCGAAGGATTACAAGAGAAAGTGGGGCCTAGCAGAGGTTCTTCCCCAGTAAGCCAGCAGGATCTAGATATGGATGTGGAGTATGACCGCCTGTCTTACACCTGATTTGAGACCTTGCTCCAGGAAATCAAATAATTTCGGGGCGAGAACAGGCAGGAATTCTAGACTTTGTGGCAACAGTTGAAGGCAGTGGAGGAGCGGCTAGAGGAGCCTGAGTCCCACATTTCCTCTACAGAAGATGAAACAGAACAGCTACAGACTGCCATGGAGTATGTGCTGCAGAGACAGGAGGCCATACAGGACAAATTAGTGGATCTTGAAGCAAGGTCACGCCGGGATAATATCTGAATATATGGACTCCCTGAGGGGGCAGAGACAGGTAAAATGACAGAATTCTTAGAAGATTTGTTAAAAGGCATACTGGATCTGCCAACCAGCTTCATTTTCTGTATCGAAAGACCACACCAAGCCCTCACCCTGTGACCAGCAGATCCGGAAGCCAGACCCCGCTCGGTCATGCTTAAATTGTTCAGTTTCAGAGATAAAGAGGAATTACTGAAAGTGGCATGGTCCAAAAAAAATGTAAAATACAATGCAGCTTGACTGATTTTTGATAATGACTATCCCCCCAAAATTGTAAAACAGAGGATGGCATTTGCAGGCATTCTGAGGGAGCTACGATCCCACCAGCTATGCTTTCAAACTCCCTACCCAGCTAAGCCAAACTTTTTTTGGGACTCGGCGGCCCCATCACTTACCAGACCTCAGAAGAATCCTTATCTGCCATGAAAGAAAGGGGATGGGGGCCAATCCAGGCAGGATGCCGAGACATTCGACTTAAACCAGCCTGACCAAGATGGACTCCAGGAGATCTGCATCACCACAGGAACTCAGCTAGGAAGGCAGTTCCAAACATGATTCAGGAAATTTGCAAGGTGCTTCAGACCATACAGGACAAATGCACAAACAGAGCTATTACCTCGGAGAAGAAATGAGCTGTTAAAGGTTAGTCTTTTGTTTAAAAAACCTCTGTCTACCAGAAGACACCAACAACGATTAAGGGAGTTATAAGTGGGGGGACCCTATGACTGGGGCTCAGGAGGCCAACCTATATAACCTCCCTGAATGGCAGATTATTGCGTGGTAGCATCTCCAGGTCTAACGAGACAATTAAAAAGAATCATAAAAGCGGGAAAAACTAATTCGTAAGCCCTGGGAGTGATCAAATTTCATTCGGGTGTTCTACAGCTTCTGGGGATGGAACATGCAGTCTTTGGACAAAAATAAATAATTAGGTTAAATGAAATCTATTTTGGTTGGTATTTTGAGACTGAAGAGACACTTGAAGCCTCAGGATGTCCTAGTGTATGCAGAAAAAGAGACTTATTTTTTTTGTAATTCAATTAATTTTTATTGACACTCTTGACAAAGCACAGATTGTACAGTGTTGCACAGATATACATTTGCAAGTTAAGTGTGCCACAAACATATTAGCATTCTTGCTGGTCATGTGTTAATAATGTCTATAGAACTAACTAAGGATATAACAAGTTAGCCAGCCTAATACTTTCAGAAAAAGAGTCTTATTAATATCCTTAAATTAATTCAGGATAAAATTTGCTTACACTGCACAATAATTTAAGAATAATATGGTTAAGTGTTTTACCTTGTCTGGGGGGGCATGTTTATGGGCTTGACGAGACTGCATATCAGATTGGGAGGTACCTATCTTACATTTGAGGGGGATTGATCCCTCAATATTAGCCAATTTCTTGCAAGCATTATGAAATCTTTATTGTTACTTTGGGGGAAGGGGACGAGGGCCAAAAACTGAAGATTAAGAAGAACTGCTGGGAAAAGAGGGCATCTTATATAGTCACCAGTTGTTGAAGATATTCCTGGCAATTACCATCTTGCTAGGGTCCAAAAATTCTTTGGACCTGAGGGGTCTGACAGATAACAACATCACATTACCCCTCCACCATGCGGAGGCTTCTTCGGGGACCATCGCAGGCAGAACTAGGAAGCAAAGATTACTGCTCCTCTCCCTTGGAAGTGATTATGTAAATAGGTTATTGGTTTGTTTGTTTGTTAGTTTGTATGGGTCCGAATGGTACATATCCATACTGACATCTTGGTTACTCTGGGGACGAAGTTCTACCCAAGACCTCTGTGCTGGAAGGGGGGCAAGGAGGGTGAAAAGAAGTACTGGGTTGGGATCTTGTGAGCACATTTGGAGGGAGATAATTTAGTTAAAGATCTTAACAAATCAGAACCAAGTAAAGTCTTGCAAATTACCATGACTCCCCCATGAAGCTGACTGTTTGTTCACAAAATGTGAACAGACTTAATAAGTTGGTGAAGTGACACCAGGTCCTCTCCTACCTTAAAAGACAGAAACCCACTTTCTGATGCTTCAGGAGACCCACCTGGGGGCTCTGGAGCACCAGAAGCTACAGAAGTTTGGGTTTTTCCTAGATAATAGCCTCCTCATACAAGGGGGAAAGAGAAGAGGGGTGGCAGTTCTCATACCTAGGTATTCCCCCTTCCAGGTTCTTTCTACCTATATGGACCAGGAGGAGTGCTTAGTAGTGGTATTGGGTCTTTTCCAGGGATCCAAGATCACCCTATTGTGTCTCTATATACCCCCTGGCTCTGATGTCAAGACAGCCAGATCCCTCTTTCAGCAGATTACAGAACATCAACAGGGTGTGCTGCTGATTGAGGGGACCATAAACTCTTATATGATGCACTGGATACCACTAAGACTCACCCTCTCAGAAAAAGAGAAGCATAAAGAGCAGCTTAGATATATATGAGGGTAGCTGGATAGGTGGATGTTTGGCATTATTTGAACCCCCAGGGACATGGTTACTCTCACTACTCAGCACCTCATCAAACATACACCCAAATTGATTTTTTTCACATTTCAAGAGAACATCAACACAAAGTGCACACCTGTAGTATGGTCCCCTCTGTTCTATCAGATCATTCACTCCTAGTACTTCAAATGGATTGGAACGGAGAGGAGAGGAGAATACTTTGGAGATTCAATCACTTTTTGCTAAATCTACAGGAATTTGGGGTTTTAATGAAGGAGCCTATCAGACAGATATTGCACGAAAATTATACACCAGAGGTGATGCCAGGTGTCCTGTGGGATACCTTGAAAGTGGTCCTTATGGGGAATATTCTTAAATTGGCAGCTCACTATAAGAAAAATCAAGCCCTCCAACTAGATAGACTACAAACTCAACTAAAGGATCTTTTGACACAGCATGCGGGAGAGGGTGGAGTGGTATTGCCTCTGACAGAAGCTACCAGACAAAGCATACAGCATATCTTAAATATAAAAACTGAACAGGAGTTGAAATTTCTAAAGCAAAAGTACTATGAGGGGGGTCCCTGAGCCACTCAATTATTGGCACACCGCCTTAGGCAAAAAAAAACCCAGACCAACATCACACAGATCAGGTCCCCAGTTTCTGGGGTGGTGGAGACAGATTCATCTCATATTATACAAGCATTCAAACAATTCTACAGGAAATTGTACCCCAGAACACCAGGTGGGTCAGCAGAGGGTGAGGGACTTCCTGGCTGATCTGAACCTAACAGGTCTTTCTCAGGAACAGTGAGCAATAATGGACTCACCAATAACAATAACAGAATTAAGTAGGGCAATTAGAGCCCTTAAAACTAACAAAAGTCCAGGCCCAGATGGCTACACATGTGAGTGTTACCAAAATTATAAGGAGCAGTTGCTCCTGGCTCTGCTTATAGACTGTCAAGGAGTGATGGAGGGAGAGGGGACCCTGAGCTCCTGGAAATGTGCTATCATCACTAGCATCTTAAAACCAGGCAAGGACCGCACGTTATGTGCATCATACCATCCCATATCGGTACTCAATATTGATGATAAAATCTTTGCAGCAGTGATTGTGGAAAGATTGCAGTCATTTCTCCCTTTTTGACCCAGACCAATGTGGGTTTATTCCTGCAAGGCAAACCCAGCACAACACTAAAAAAATACTACACCTTCTATACCATGCCACCTGGTCGAACTCCCCTTTTCTGTTTCTAAGTTTGGATGCAGAGAAGGCCTTTGACCAGGTGGCGTGGCCCTTCATGGAGGCTGTACTTGGCAGGCTGAATTTCTCTGCAGAATTTGTAGGACTAATACAAGCCCTGTATGACCACCCTATTGCTCTTATTAAAATTAATGGGGCTATATCAGAACCTATCCTCTACTACGGGGCACAAGACAGGGGTGCCCACTGTCACCCCCTGCTCTTTTTCCCTATACTTGGAACCCTTGGCACAAGTGATCAGACAGTGCCCAGACATATGAGGAGTGGAGGCAGGAGGGGAATAATACAAGCTAGCTAGCACACAGTGTCAGTGGCTCAGTAGGTGGCACACTCACCTGTGAGGCCGGGAGATCAGAGGGCTGTGGGTTCAGTTCCCACATCTGGCACTTGGGTTAATATGCCAGTACTGACACTGTACTGCAGCATGAGAGGGGTGCTGCACTTCTGAGGTACCGTCTTTCTGATGAGACGTTAAACTGAGGTCCCATCTGCCTGGATTGGTGGTAGTTCAGGTGGATGTTAAATATCCCATGGTACTTATCGAAAAGAGTAGGGGAATTTCCCCAGTGTCCTGGCCAAATTTCCCTCATTCACTCAAAATACCACCAACAGCTTAATCTGGTTCAAGGTCAGTTGGCATTCATCTGTATCCCCCTGCCCCGGGGTCGTGCCTGAAAATAGGCAGGATTTGTCTAGTGCACTTACCTGGTCAACAAAAACTAAATAAAATAAATAAATAAATATGCAGATGATCTGATCTTGTACCTGGTGGACCCAGAGACTTCACTTCCCCCAATATGAAAATTACTGTTCGAATTTGGGGACCTAGCAGGTTATAAGATAAACCCATCAAAAACAGAAGCGATGAGGGTTAATTACTCCCCATCATGTGAAATTCAACATTCTTTTCCCTGTAAGTGGGACTTAGAGGCCTTTAATTACTTAGGGGTACAAATAGCCAAGGACTTTACTAAACTAGGAGACCATAACTATTCTCCTTTGATGAGTGAGATCTCACTGGATCTGGAGAGATGGAGGACCCTGCCCTTGTCCTTGATCCAGAGGGTGGAGGTGGTTAGGATGAATTTATTACCCTGCTTTCTATACTTAACCCAGAAGTTTGCAACCCCCTTCCCCCCCAATTTTATTAGAGAGTTAAACAAAAAAAATCTTGATACATATGGGGAAGACAACACCCTAGGATAAGATCCTCAGTGCTGCAATTGCCCAAAAATCAGGAAGGACTGGCACTGCCAGACCTGGACTCCTATTATACAGCCTCACAACTCAGAACAGTCTTCTATTGGCTCCAGCCTAAATACCAGGCAAAGTGGAGGGACCTGGAGATGAGTCAGGAGGACCTAGTAAATATAAATAACGTGTTGTTACATTACCCCATAACTCCAATAAGAGACATAGAAAACCCTTAGACCCTTAATATAATAAGGGTTTGGCGAAACATAGTAGATTCCAAGAAGGTGGCTATTTTTAGGCCTTTGCTATACTGGCTCCCATACCACCAACCCTTTCTCACAGCCTGCCTAGACCATGGATTTAGGAGATGGGAGCAAGCAGGACTTCACTTTGTGGGACACTTCCTCAAAAAGGGGAGACTACTCTCATCCAAGGAATTGAGAGCCACCTATGACATTAGGGAACAGGATCATTTTTGATTTATGCAGCCCCTTAACTTTGTTAGAACACTAATAGGAGAGATACTAGTGAACACTGTACCACCAATAATACTTGATTTGTTTCGACAAGCCTTGGATAGTCGAGCTCCCCTGAACCACAGGATCTCATATATATACAAAGGGGTGATGGACTACAAGGGAGACTCACTAAAAAAACTGAGACGAAAATGGGAGGAGGATTTAGGCATCCTCCTCACAGAAAAGGTATGGGATAGACTTATTAGAGGGTTACACTATGGGGCTGCCTCCCACGCGTGGAAGGAGTTCTCGTGGAAACTGACTCTTCACTATTTTATAACCCCAGCGGTTCAGGCAAAGTATTCAGAATAACAAACAAAGCAAAAGGACTAGCGCACACCTTCCCCCCCCACACATAGCATAACATTTAAACTTTCAAATGCCAAAATTGGCTATATTTACTTTCAAGCTCCATGTGAGGAGAGGGTCCTCTTAGTTTCAGATTGGAATTCCAATTTGAGTAAGCTAAATCACCAAACGTCAAGGTGGGACCCTTCGATTTAGTCCCTAACTTTACAATGCCTCAATGATTTAGCTTACTCAAATTGGAATTCCAATCTGAAACTAAGAGGACCCTCTCCTCACATGGAGCTTGAAAGTAAATATAGCCAATTTTGGCATTTGAAAGTTTAAATGTTATGCTATATGGGGGGGGGTGCGCTAGTCCTTTTGCTTTGTTTGTTATTTGTTACCATCTAGCAGCACCCCTTATAAGAAATGTGAATTCCAGTGTGTAGTAATTTAAAGGTTTGAGCAGCTATTTTTTGGTTTTAAAGTATTCAGAATGTAGAGATACCACATGCTGGAGGGGATGTGATTGGGCTCCGGCCACTTGTGGGCACATATTCTGGCATTGCCCAGGGATACAGCCCCTTTTAAGGGACCTTTCTAGGGCAATCTCTCAGATGTTCATGGAGGTACAGCAGATCACACCCCACATGTTTCTCTTCTCGAATTTCCCTCCATCATGTAGAGAACCCAAAGCTAGGAGACAAATGGTAGTTTGTCTGCTTACGGCAAAGAAAGTAATAACTAAGAACTGGCTCTCATCTGCTACCCTAACACTCAACCAATGGTATGATGTCATGATTCAAATTTATAGACTGGAAGAGATGACAGCAGTAATAAATAAAAAAAAAAGAGAACTTTGAGATTACCTGGAGGAGGTGGGTAATATATATTTCTTTGTAAAGGTCAGATTTTGTTCCATAATTAAATGCTAATTAGTTTGGACGCATAACATGGATGGGATAACAGGTCATAAGGATCCCAAGATGTATTTAAGGACTATTTTATAACAGCCTCACTTGCATATAAAATGTATTCCAAACCAGAGAATAATATATGGACTTTCAGACTAAGTTATTGTTGTATGTTGTATGATTTATGTGACATATATACTGTGTTGTGTGTCCTGAATATGAAAGTTTCCAACAGAAAGGAAAGTTTAAAAAAAATAAAGCTAACACCTACTTTTAAGCCTCCACTTAAAGAATCACACGAGAAGCTCCCAAGCAAGCCAAAAACATCTCACCTTCCAAAAAAGGCACAGCATTATTTTTTGCAGTTTTAAAAAATAGAAGTTTCTTCTCCAAAAATAGGTATTTTTATTTTTTGCAGTTTCAAGAAAACACCTCCTTCCCTTAAAAAGGCACAGCATTATTTTTAGCAGTTTCAAGAAAATAGCTACACCTTCCCCAAAAAGGTGTTGCAATATTTTTTGCTGTTCTTTGCAGTTTTTAAGAGCCTTACTTTTTCAGATTATAAAGTTTTTTCAGTGAAAACACCCCCTACTCAAATGGCACCCATTTTCAGTTTTCAAAATTTGCCATTTACAGTTTTCAAAATGTCAGTTTATAAAACCTGACAGTCTCATAAAATGTGTCAGTCTCACAGTACAAGGCAGTCTCAAAAAGCTAGGCAAATACCATCTCTAAAATCCAATCATTGAAGTCACTAGTTGTACTACAGCATCACAAAGAGCAATACAGTTCAATGACTCACAGTTTGAAGCATATTTCATGTTCTACTATCTTTGTTATCTTTAAAAGAATGGCAAATCACACTTTTTATGAGACTTTTTCTGTCCCACCATGTCTTTGCAATCAGGTCATGGATGCAGTCAATGTCCTTCTTGTTAAAGAAACCCAGAATCTGTTCTGCATATCCCAAACATCTTTAAGTCCATGGCAGGCATCCAGTGTTGTTTGTATGACAGGTGGCTCTTTGTCATTGAAGCTTTCATTGTCTTCATTTTAAGATTCCACTGGCATGAATGGTTGTACCATGCAAACAATTTCCTCATCATTTTGTGCTGTACAGATTTCAGTGTCCTCATCAGCATGAAGGATGTCTGCTGCAGCAACATTTGTAGCATAATGCAGTTGTTTAAGAATGCAGAACTACAGTAGATTGCATCACATATGCAGTTAAGGTGCTGGGTTGTTTTTGGGAGGTACCTTTGTCAGCAGAAGGAGAACAGCAGCATTCGATATTTCAGCATGTCCCCAGCAGCTGACAATTGTTTTTGCATTCGTATCATGCCAGCTGCCCCTTATGAAGTACAGAGCCTCCTTGATGTTAACATCTGGTGGCTTGCTGTCATCCAGACAATTGACATACTGCTGCAGTTGCTGTCACTGATAAAGAGCCTTGAAGTTCTGGATTATGCCAATATTCATTAAAGACTGGATTTTAGAGGTGGTGTTTGCAGGATAGAAATGCAGTGGGTGTTATGCAGGCAGTTCTCTATGATGGAATGTGAAGAATCATTTTCAAGTAGCAAAATCACATGCCATCTCTGTAAGTGCATAGATCGATCAAACTCATTTAGTCATTCTTCAAAAATCACAGCTGTCATCAGGGTTTTTCTGTCTGAATACCAACAGATAGGGGTAGCTTCTCTGTCTCAGAGCAAGAAGATGGTATGGCACTGAAGAAACATGAATGCAGACAAAGTTGTCCAATTTCTATAGTTCTTCTCTTTAATGTATAGAAATGGCAATGAACTCAACGTTTCACCTACAAAATAGGCTTTTTCAAGAGTTGCCTTTAAAATATGATTTTTCCAGATACAAATATAGTCTTTTAAAAGTGACTTGACTTCCTATGACGAAACTTCCGTTCAAATTCTGTATCATGTAGCTATAAGCATGTCTCAATCTCTTGGCAGCCTTCAATATGATTTACTTACATCTGCAAATTTGTTGTCCCTTAGGTTCTTTGCCTTTTGTTGAAATTTTCGTTAGCGCATAGAACGCTAACTCGGACCGCTCGTAGCATCCTACACACTAATGAAAACTACGCACTAACGAAAACTATAGAAATTGGACAACTTTGTATTCATGTTTCTTCAGTGCCATACCATCTTCTTGCTGTGAGAGAGAAGCTACCCCTCTCTTCTGATACATCGGTATAGGCTGCTAGGATAAAGAATCAAAAAACCTTTTTACAAGAATAGTTCATTACCTGTGGACTTCCCTTTCCTTTTAATTTTTCCTTTTTCCTTTCTCCACTATTTCATATTGAATACCAGCAGCACAAACTGTTGGGATAAAATTTATTTCCAAAGCACAGTGGGCAGTTCAATTTCTAAATGGCCATTGTCTTGATAGGTCCCTAACTCCGCTACACTGAACAAACCATGCACTGTGCAAGTCTTGGAGTAAATGGCTGCTGACAAGTATTTGTTAAACTACTAACATGATACCTGTATCTGAGTGATGTACACAGCTTGATAGACTTGCCAAGTCAACCTCAGAACCTACACACCCTTTCCTGTGAAGGGCCATACCCTTGTGCAGACAGAGGGAATGAGGTACCTCGCTGAGTTGGAACCCAAACCACAGCAAGTAGGGGGTCAAGTGGTCAGGTGGCAAGATGCCTACCCCATCTGGTGGTGCTAAACCCACAGGAAAGCCGGATGAGGTCAGCTGTGACCACATGAACCAGGCACTAGGTCCTATGGCTCCCTGCCTTATGCAGACTGGGAAAAGGAGTCCTTCAGAAGAAAGCATCTCCCTCCAATTTCTCCATGTACCATCTTCATTGAGAGACTACCAAGCTGCTACAGAATGGATGCAGTCTGACTTCCTAAGAAGCTCACTCTAGGCCTAGACTTGGTGTCCTGGCTTGGTCACACTATGCTGCTGATGCTGTATCATATTGTGGACCCCAGATTGGCACCAATCAGTGAACTTCCATGGTAACATCAGGCCAAAGCCCATAAATGAATCGCAGCAATCCCTCACCACAAGCAGGGGGTCACAGCCTTTCTGAGTTGCTGGAGTTCCAACCTGATGATCTCATAGGAGTTCCTGAAGATCTTCCTCAACAGGCCTTAGTCATCAGCCTGGGAAGAAGTTCCCCCCAAACATGATCTTTGCTGACCCAGCCATCATATGCATGCTTGCTTGCATGAACCCCAGGTTCCTCCCCTCAGGACATTGCCCTTTTCTATGTTGTGCAGCGTGTGTGACTCAGTGTCTGTCAGTCCATTCACTGGATTCATTCAGAGGTCCTGGAAGACACAATGAACAAGGTTAAAGATATGCAATCTCAAATACTGCAATTTCCCTGGGCCCCCCACTGCACAGAGTCCATATCTGACTGCCCAGCAGTCCCCATCCCCATCATAGGCCCCGATTGCAATGGGGCATGCAGACTCCTGGGGTTCAGAAACACCATCGAGCCATGGCACCCAATCTGCCTTCTGGACTGTTTGTTACTCACATGCTATTTGCTTGTCACTCCCCTGCTACCACCAGATAATGAAGTGACCTCAAACTTTCCACTCTGGGTTCCACCAGGGGACTAGAAAGGCACAAAAGATAATGTGAAAACCTGAAAATAGCTCATAACATAGGATGACCTGAAAGCCCAACTCCTAGGTAAAGAGGTCCCAACAGCTCCAAAAACTTTCCACTCCAGGCTCTACTGGGGGACCTGAAATAACAAAAGACAATGCAAAACCAGAACCAGAACTCATACCATAGCTTATGGAAGGAAGGCAATGAAGGGATACTCAGGCTGAGGAGGGGGAGGGACATGAGAGGGTACAGCCTTAGATTGGAGCGGGGAAGATTTAGGATGGAAATGAGGAGACATTTTTCTCAGAGAGGGTCATGGCAGAATGGAATGCTCTAATGGAGGAGGTGGTAGCCTGTAAGACAGTGGGTAGTTTCAAAAAGGGATGGGACAGGGTGGTTGGGGTAACTGGGAAGGGGAGGGGATGGGGCAGCTGCAAGGTGAGGGTACTACTTGCACACTCAAACAGACTTGATAGACCAGGTGGCCTAGTCCTGTTGGCATATTTGTATGTTTATATGTTCCTAGGGAAGCTGCCTCAGCCTATACCATGCTCAGAGCATCAACCTAGGCAAACTCACCCCTGCCAGTGTCACTCACCAGTAGCTAGCTCTCTGCATCCATACTGGATTGGCCATTCCAACCCACTTCCAGACCTGTGGGACACAAGATGCTGTGCAGCTGTTTAAACATACATGTGTCTGCCACAGGGGTGACCTTGCACGTGGTAGCCACTGAGGTGAGAAAACCATCCAACCAATCGAGTGACAGTGGGCCTGCTGAAGGCCTTGTCCAGTTCACTATGTCTAGCTGTGCCCACTCACCCACTGGACTTGGCCTTGAAACCTGAAGGATAGCAGGAAGCCCCTCATACTTGCCCCTTCTACCCAGCTGCATTGGGCCCCCAAAGTTCTAGTGCTGGCTACAGGAAGGGTCCTGACTGAGTGGTTCCCCACTGGTGGACTGACTTGCCCAGTCTTCTGGGACATCCAGCTTTGTTCTCCTCTGAGAAACTCATTATCCCCCTTATATACCTTACATCGTGGCTGACTTGCCTTCTGGTTACTTCACCCGTGGAGACTGAGGCTCCTCAGATGTCAGTGTCTTTGCCAAGCAAGTTCTTATCCATCCCTGGCCTTCCTATTGTACAATGCCTGCAGACATTCTTGCAGCACCCCTTCAATCTCGGCTCTTGGGATGTCTGTCTCTGTCTGTCCCTCCCTCCCACCCATCACCCTTCCCATCCTCTACTGGTGTCCCCTCCACCACCCTCCCACCTCCATTTCTCTTTCACTACTGTAATGCCAAATGATGCCCTAAGCGCCCTCCTCACCATCAACCCCTCCAAAGGTGCCTCCCCTGATGGCCTCAACCTAAAACTCCTCTCCTTCTCTGCTCTGAAAATTGCCTACCCCCTCTCATTAATCCCAAATCTCTCATTCTCTACTGCCTCAGTCCACTCTTCATGGAAACATGCAGTGGTCCTCCCTCTAACCAAAGGGGGTGCCCCTTACCCCCTGGCAACTATCACCCCATTTCTCTACTTCCTACCCTTGCCAAGCTTCAAGAACACATTGTCCTCTCCCAACTCACCTCTTTTCTATCTGACACCTCCTTTTTCACCCCTTTCCAGTCTGGTTTCAGGAAAAAACACTCAACAACCACCTCTCTCTCTCCTATGGCTCACAGACTCCATCCTAACTGGGATGGACAACGGCCAAACTACCTCTGCAATTTTTGTTGACCTGGCCAAGGCCTCCGACACCTTCTCTCACTCTTTTCTCCTCGACTCACTCGCAGTAGCTGGCCTGCCTCCCTCTGCCACAAACTGGGTCAAGGCTCACCTTATTGGCAGAACCCAATCAGTTAAGATCTTGGAAGCCACTTCACCTCCCTTCCCCATTAGCACTAGTATCTCCCTAGGGCTCTGTATTAGGCCCCATCTATTCTCCAGCTTCTTAAATGACCTCCCCTCTGTTTGCACCCCCTCCACTGCTATACATATGTATGCCAATGATACAGTCCTGTATGCATCTGGCTCCTGTCTTGCTGAGGTTACAACTAGCTTGCAGCAAGACTTTGACAAGGTTCAGCTCTGGTCTGATAACCATCAACTTCTTCTGAATGCCAAGAAGACTGTCTCCATGACCTTTGGCATAAGGCGGAGACTCTCTAGGCTTCCCTTCCTACCCACTTTCCACACCCATGTCGGGACTTTACTTGAGGACACGGCCTCCTTCAGGTACTTAGGTGTTTGGTTGGACTAACACTTAAACTTCTCTAAAGATATTGAAGCCATCCAGAAAAAACTGTGCCCCAAGCTTGGTACCCTGTTCAGGAACCGTAGTTGCATCTCTTCTATGGCTAAACGTGAACTTGTTTAGAAGATGATACTGCCCATTTTTGACTACTGTGACATAGTCTATGGTGCTGCTCCTAAGTCCTCCCTGGCCACACTGGACACCCTCTTCAATTCCTTCTGCTGCTTTGCCTGGATGCCCCCCTTGCACCCACCACTGTGGTCTTTATTGTGCCCTATCCTTCCCCTCTCTTACAAATAGGTGACTCTCCCACAGTGCTAAATTCACCTCCAAGCACTGGTTGGGCGAGCTCCCTTCCTACCTAACCTTCTCCTTTATAATAACCCCCCCTCCTCCTATTCTCTTAGATCAATTGACTCCCACACCCTGGTAGTTCCCCACAGATCCACCCTAATCAGCCAATCCACTTACTCTCACTGCCTCCCAAACATTTGGCATTCACTTTCCCCCTCAAATCCGGCACTCATCCTCCACCTACTCCATCAGCTCTGCCCTCAAAAATTACCTTGCACCTAGCTGCTCCTGCCGGGTCCCTCCTTAATTCCCTCCTCTAAGCCCTGGATAAACCCTACCCCTTTACTGTCACCTTCATTTTACCCTGTGCACCTCACCCCCTAAATTTCTAGTTCTTCTCCCCTTCCCCCAAATTGCGCCCCCTTACTGGCCTTCCTTAGTCTCTCACAGAATGTAAGGGATGCCAAATGCTCCCCATGTGTCCCTCTCCAACCCCCCCAGGGGCTTGCATCCCTCATCTACTTCCTTCCTCCTACATCCCTCTACCTCTCCTCTCCCTCTTCTTTTCCCCTTTTCTTTCACATAAGTACTTGTTTACTTACTAACCCGGCACTTATTATTGTTCACTTTTTCTACATATTATGCACAACTCTGTTTTTACACTGTTTGTAATACCTGCCTTACAACTGTATGTTAATGTTGATCTTGTAACTTGAATGTAACTTGAACATGACTCTTCCCTCTCCCCCACCTCACCCCTCCCTCTCCTTTCCCCCTCTCACCACCCCCTTTCTTTCATGTAAGCATTTTACTTATTAACCTGGCACTTATTATTGTCCACTCTTTCTACCTATTATGTGCAACACTGCTGTACCACTGCTTGTAACACCTGCCTTAGAACTGTATGTCGATGTTGATCTTGTAACTTGAATGTTTAATGTTTCACTCCTATTGTACCCCTTCCCTCCAAGTCACACTGGGAGATGAGTTTCTTCTCACTTAGTGTGTATTCCTGGTGAAACATTTCAATAAAAACTAAATAAAAAACTAACCATTGTACAGCTGGAACCACTGAAACAAGAAGAGGTTGCTGTGCACAATAAGAAAACTCACATTAATTATGGTCTTGCAGAGCCTTATGACAATAGTTTTGCTTACTTGCCTAATCTGGGCCTCAGGGGGGAGGCATGGTGGATCAGACTAATGCTCCCCCTGGGATCCCTATCATTCCTATTTTTACCTATTATTTTTCTCTACCTTTTTTAGTGATTCATTATAAATATGCTCTAACCTAATTCCTGATTTTTTATTATACTTAATCCTCAATCTAGTGTAAGGACCCACAGCCAGGAGGCTCTGTGTCCAATAAGAGGATGCTCTGTGCACCACCCCATGCGAGCTGCCAGCTGAGGGAGTCTTCCTATGATTGCAATAAAGTATTCAAAGATGTACAGTACACTCCTAGAGAATGTGGGACCCAGTGACTATGTGACTCGTCAAGGGTAACCTGAATGCAAAATAAATTTACTTGTGGGAGCAGCCAGCTTATATTACTTCCATATATCGATATTGTTTTTAATTTTTTTATCTTTACTTAGTTCAGTGTTGGTGGAATAGCAATGGGGTATATACTGCTTGTGTAACTTGCAGTACTTTTTGTGGCTTTACTCTATTCCCACCCTTGAGTAGTAGGTATGTATGTAGGTAGGAATTTGTAGGGAATAGAAAGCCCATGAACAAGGGTGAGAAGAGCACCAGAGATGGGGATGGCGGTGGACAAAAAACACTCCCTAAGTAAAGTAGGTGTGTTATTGGAGGGTTTAAGTAGATGGGGTATTGCTAAGATCAAAGGAGATAAGGGGGCATGCGAAGAGGAGGACCATGTAAAAGCATCTATCCTAAATAGATACTTCTGCTCAGTATTTACTGAAGAGAAGGTAGGGTAGGGCCCACAGCTCTGCACCATGGATGCAGGGGGGAGGGAGGTGTGCACTAGATCCTTCACAAAAGAAAGGGTCCTACAAGAGCTCAATAAGCTCAGGGTGGACAAGGCAATGGTACCTGATGGCATACATCCCAGGATACTAAAGGAACTAAGGGTGGAACTAGCAGAGCCATTATCAGAACTCTTTAGTGAGACTCTGCACACAGAAGAGGTCTCAGAAGAATGGAGAAGGGCTCATGTGATCCCACTACACAAGAGTGGTAGCAGGGAGGAGGCAGGGAACTATAGAACAGTCAGTCTTACCTCAGTAGTGGGCAAGATTATGGAGACACTCCTTAAGGAAAGGATAGTGCAACACCTGGAATCTATAGGAGTACAAGATCCAAGAGAGCATGGGTTTACAAAAGGAAGGTCCTGTCAAACTAATTTCATAGATTTCTTTGACTGGGTAACCAGAGTGGTGGACCAAGGGGAAGCAGTTGATGTTGCCTACCTTGACTTCAGCAAAGCTTTTGATACTGTTCCACATAGAAGACTGATTAATAAGCTGGGTAGGCTCGGGGTGGGTCAGATGTTGATCAGCTGGGTGGTAAACTGGTTGACGGGCAGAAAACAGAGAGTGGTGGTAAATGGTATACAGTCAGAAGAGATGCAAGTCACAAGTTGGGTACCTCAGGGATCAGTCCTCAGGCCAGTCCTCTTCAATATGTTCCTCAGTGACATTGCAGATGGATTGGAGCGTAAGGTTTGTCTGTTTGCAGATTATACCAAGATCTGCAACAGAGTAGATGATCCAGATGGTGTGGGCAGAATAAGAAGAGATCTGGATAAACTAGCAAAATGGTCGTAAGAGTGGCAACTGGGGTTTAATGCAAAGAAGTGCAAGATCATGCACAAAGGGAAGAGAAACCCTGAAGCCACCTATAGGCTGGGAGGGCAGTTACTGGCAGTCACAAGGGAAGAAAGAGACTTGTGCGTCATCATCTCCGATGACCTGAAATCATCCAAGCAGACCTCTAAAGCAGTAGGTAAGGCTAGAGGGATGTTGGGATGTATTAGTAGGGGTATCACTAGTTGGAAGAGAGAGGTCATTATCCCTCTTTACAAGACACTGGTTAGGCCCCATCTGGAGTACTGTGTGCAGTACTGGAGGCCACACCTTCACAAGGACATTAACCAAATTAAGGCAGTCCAGAGAAGGGCAACCAAAATGGTACAGGGACTGCATCAGAAAACATATGAGGACAGATTAACTGAACTCAATATGTATACCCTACAACAAAGGAGGGAGAGAGGCGATATGATTGAAACATTCAAACACCTTAAGGGCATTAACAAGGTGAAAGAGTCTAACATGTTTCAATGTAAGAAAAATAGCAGGACAAGAGGACACAGCATGAGATTAGAGGGAGGCCGATTAAGGGGTAATGTGAGGAAGTTATTTTTCACAGAAAGGGTGGTGAATGCATGGAACGACCTACCTCAGGAAGTGGTGGATAAGAATACAGTGCAGGGCTTCAAACAGGCATGGTATAGGCAGAAGGAGCAATACAGATGAGTGTGAATAGATAGGCCATTGACAGAGCAAAGGCCTATGGCACATTCATAAGGTAGATAAAGAAATGGGCAGACTGGATGGGCCTTGCAGTCCTTTTCTGCTGTCAGCTTCTATGTTTCTATGTTTAGGTTGTGGGGGGAGCTATTTCCATGCTAAACCTCAGGCTAGACCCCCCATTCAATGTTTGTGGAATAGCAATGGGGTATATTTGTTGTGGCTTTACACTGTTCCCAACCTTAAATAGTAGGTATGTAGGTAGGAATCTGTAGGCAAGAGATGGCCAAAAAATATACCTCCTCTAACACACGGAGAATATGACCCCCTGGCACTCAGGGGAGGAAATTCCCCTAGGTGGATGAAACCTCTGAGGACCCATGGTCATAGGTCTGCCCATCCTTTGGGCATACTAAGAGGTGAAGGACCCAGGTTTTAGTAACCATAGCTAATTTGAGGAAGGTGAGTTCTTGGAGAGATGGTGATCATCCTTGATCTATGGACAATCCAGATTGATTGATGAACCTGAAGATATGGTGGACATCCTCGATCTATGGATGATGCAGACTGAACGATGGTACTGAAGTTGAAGAGTAGGTCTTTTCTGAAGGAACGGTAGAATCCCAAGTGAGACGTATATCCAGTTGAAGAAGGGCACATGACGTCCAGGTTTCCAAGGTGATGAAGGATGCTTGTCTCAAGGGATTGCATGGGTGTAATGAGTGGAGAGAGCATGAATTGACTGATAAGTTACCAGACAGTGAACAGTGGACATGCTGTGATATGAGAAGTCATGGGTGAATAATACAACTTGTGTAAGGTTTGACTTTCAGGTAAAGTCTGGAGGCATGGCATTTAGTAGGAAGTGATGAGTTGTTAAGTAAGCATCCATGAAGTAGAAAATGGGTAGAAGCAGTGTTGGGCAAGTTACTTTTGGAAACTTGTTCCAGAAAGCTCTGTGCAGTCACTAGCAAGGATGGAGAAGTACTGGAAAAAGTAATACATTTTACAGTTACAATGACTTATGTCTTTTTATACAAAATAAATACGTAACTGTAATTGATTACATTTATTTGAAAGTAACTAGTAACTAACCTATTACTTTCAAAATATGTAATCTGTTATAGTTATTTATTATTTTTGTATTGTTTTTGTATAAAAAGAAATAAGTAACTATAATTGTAAGGTGTATTACTTTTTCTAATACCGCTCCGTCCTTCCTAGTGACTGTACAGAGCTTCCTGAAATACGTTTCCAAACATAACTGAAAGTAATAGAAAAAGTAACTTACCCAACACTGGGTAGAAGAGAATTTTTGAGTGCCTGATGGGAGTAATGCCAGAAGTGCAGAAGTGATTAGGAAGCAAATGGAGCAAGGTTTGCAGATGCAAGCTAGATAGCGAACGAACATATAAAGAGAATGACTGGAAGTTCGGTATAAGGAATTGGATGGTTTATTTGGGCAGGATATTGTAACTATGCTTGCACAGACTCTGCTGGTGCACCGGCTGAAGTAAATATGGGCATTTTTGTGGCATGATTGTCCATGATATGCACTGTGATGGCTTATAGTAGACTAGGTTTACCAGTGATCTGATGCAGAATACTTGAGAGCAGCTTGGAGGCAGATGTATGAAACAGTCCCTAGGCTGGAACAGTTGAGAGGTTGAGTGGTGTGGGTGCCCAAAGATCTTAGAGCTATGGCTGAGTAAGACCAGTTGGGAGGCAAGACGGGGGTACTGAACTTACCTTGATTGATGCATATTCCCAAATAAACTTCGGAGGAGCCTGTTCTTGGTGACAGTCTTTGCCAGAGAGATTAACGGACATAATTTGTGAAGGATAGCCGGAGGATCCACTGGAGAGGTGGCAAATTTGACTGAAGGTAATGGACGAAGAATGTGGATGACTGTATGAGGTATAGTGATGTCCAGGATCCAGAAAACGGTGCTTCAGATAGCTTGACATTAGTAAGCAGATGGGCTCTGGAGATCCAATGATGAATGTTCTGGAAGGCAGCTGTCAGGTCATAGAACAAGCAATGTCTGTTAAGGAGGTAGGAGTTGAGTAACATGGTCAACAATGTCGATGATGGTAGGAGAGGCTGCAGAAGGTGACTGATGTCCGAGGTGGTGTAAGGTATCTTGCGAGTCCTGGTATCCACAGCAGAGTTAATGGAGATTACTTCTGAGCGTGACAGCAGAATTGAAGTCCTTTCCATGCAAGAGGATAGCCTGTCAGGCATGGTAGATGGGAAAATCC
Organism: Neoceratodus forsteri; assembly: GCA_016271365.2. Lineage (NCBI taxonomy): Eukaryota > Metazoa > Chordata > Ceratodontiformes > Ceratodontidae > Neoceratodus > Neoceratodus forsteri. The sequence continues at coordinate 1,544,718,907 of CM057455.1, read as the reverse complement.
ACAGAGACTGAATAGACAAGATTCATAGGGAATATCCAATGGAGAGCTGGGAATCTTTCTAGTGTCTAGTCGAATGAGATTCCGAAATGATCCAGGGGAGCTGATTGAGAAGTATGGAAAACTCTATGATAATGTAAGAGTTTCTGAGGCATGTTATTGAAGGGATGTGAGGTAGAAGTAGTTTCCTTGAATGAAATGTATGGTGGTCCATTGAGTAGTGGATGGGAGCTGTTAGAATGGCCACAGTAGGAGTATGAGATAGGTAGACTGGTGTAGTAGTTGACCAGGTAGGAATGCTGGCCAGATAAGTTAGGATGCCAAAGAGAGCCACAACAGATAGGATGAAGCCCTGAGCCTGCAAGGTGGAGATAAAAACTGCAACTGAAGATGAAAGGAAAGTCCGGAATGAATCCTGATGGTCTGAAGGACTGATCCAGGAAGGCACTGGGCTAGGCGAAGCCGGAGGACATACAGTGTGGGAAGGAGCAGGACTGGGTCAGTTTCACAGTGAACTGTGGCAGAATGTGGAAGACTGTAGTGAGTCACAAGAAGATGATCCATGGAAGCCAATGGGAGAAGCTATGTCCCAAGGGCGAGTGGGTTGAGGTACTTCGGTCTATGTCCAATAATGGGTGCAGTTGACGAATGGAAAGGACAGAAGGTGCTGGATCACAGAAGGATGAAGGTTCCTCATCTGAAAGAAAATGGAACTCTTACAGCAACTGGAAGGGGTGACCTGCAGCAAGGAATTCCCAGAGGCAGTCAAACTGGATTGAGATTTATACTGGACCAGCTGGCAAGATCCAAATCATGAGGGACAGGAGGCCAAGGGAGTCAAGGATGATGGTCCATGGACAAGCAGGATGATAATTAATGAGGAAAGATGGAAGTCAGTCGGAGTAAAGTGGTCCCTGAGTCTGGAGGGAAGTTGTAATCAGGTAGACTATGGAATTTCCATAGGGAAGGACCTGCAGGTGCAGACGCAAGCTCCTAACCAAAGTAGGTGAGGTGAGATGATGGGCATGATGCTCCAGCTAATGGTTGAAGGTGAAGGCATATTTGGGACATGTTCCAATTACTAGGTTCACTAGGTTTACTAGGTTTAGTATGGAAAAAAATAAGGTGATTTTTCACACACACAATGTGAGCTAATAGGAGTAAGAATGATTCAATTTAAGCCAAGTATCAAAGTGTTTCTTTAAAGTGACAAAGTTTCTGGTATCAGCTAGTTCTTGTGGCAATAAGTTCCATAGTCTAGATGCACATATTGTTATATAATTATTTATTTTGTTTGAATTTGCTTTCTTAAGTATAATCTGCTTGTTGTGTGACCTAAGTGTTCTTTTATTAACAGAGATAGAAAGACCACATTGAGCTGACAATTGTGGGGATTGTAATACTTTGTGAATGAACAAGATTTCCCCCCCCCCACAATGTCTAGTTTGGAGGATCTGAAGGCCTGTTGCCTTTAACCTTTGGGTGTATGTCTTGTTGTTCAAGCCAGAGACCATCTTTGTAGCTCTTCGCTGAACCCACCCCAGCTGAGTTATGTTACCTGCTAGGTAGGGGCTTTGGAAGGGTGATCCGTAATGTAGGTGAGGCCTAATATGGGATCTGTATAGGGGAATAAGATGTTTAGTTCTCGTAACAAATGAGCATTTAATTTGGCTCAGTAATGAGTGTGCTACTTTGGTGACTTTTGAAACAGTGATCGTGTGATGACAGTTTATGATTAACAAGAATTCCCAGGTCTCTTTCTGTAGTTAATGATTTTAACGTGATATTGTTTATTTTATATGATTTTTTTTTTGTTTTTTTGCTACCAAAATGAGAACAACAGATTTCTCAATGTTGAATTCCATGGAGTTTTTCATTGCCCACTGTTCAATGTTGTGTAAATCAGAAACTAAACTTTTTAGATTGTCAGCTGTGTCCACATAACCACTAAGTTTCGAATCATCAGCAAATTTAGAAAACCAATTTTGAGACGAGATTTTTATATCGCTGATGTATAGGTTAAACAATATAGGTCCCAAGACGGAGCCCTGAGGTACTCCACTGCTAACTAGACATTGATTTGAAATTGAGTTGTTAAAGTTCACCCTTTGCGTTCTGTTAGACAACCAGCTCTTTATCCAATTTGTGAGGCAGAATGAAAACCAAAGGATTCCAATTTGGAAAACAACCTGTTATGTGGTACTTTATCGAATGCTATACTGAAGTCTAGAAGAATAATAGCAGATGGAACATTGTTATCTAAACCTATATTTATGTTATTGTAAAAAGTTACTAGATTAGTAGTGCATGAATACCCAGTTTTGAACCCATGTTGTGACTTATCAACCAAATTAAGCAATCCCATTTCCCTTTCAATAAATGATTTGATAATTTTCTCCATGGTCTTGCAGACAACAGATGTGAGGCTTATTGTACGATAGTTTTGGACATTAGCTTTGCTGTCCTTTTTATGGAAGGGTGTTACTGCTGTTAGCCAGTCTAGGGGAATTTGTCCAGTTTCAAGGGATTTATTGAACATTATTTTTAAGGGAACTACAATTGCCTCGGCTGTTTCTAATAAAAAATCTTGGTGTGATGTTGTCTGGACCTGGGCTAGATTTTTTTTATGGTATGTAAGGCAGTCAAAATCATCTTTTTCCCAAAATAATGTAGTTTGTAGACTTTACGGGCTGATCCTGAGAACTTAGGGTTAGGGTATCTTTAGGGGAAAACAAAGAAGCAGAATAGGTATTGAATATGTTAGCAGTGTCTAAATCTGAACTAATGATATTATTATTGCGAACAATAGGTCCAACCTTCCTGGCGTTACCCTTCTTACTGTTCAGGTAAGAATACAGTGTTTTGTGAGAATCCTTAGTATGAACTATTTTGAATTCTAGATTAGTTTTACCTTGTTTTATGATATGCTTTAGCAGACATAGTGAGGATTGGTATTTTAAATGGATGGACTCCTTATTTTGTATTTTCTTATTTTTGAGTTTTTTCTAAATAGTCTCTATTTTTTCTTGAGTAAGGATTTAAAATTTTTGTTGAACTGTCTTGGTATTCTCCCTTTTGTGTTATATTTTTTTAGCTAGTGGAACCCATTACTTCTCTAGTTGATGAATTAATGGAATTAATGTTTTTAGCAAGATCCAAGCATCATTTGCTGAAAGATGTCTCATTAAAGTTTCGCAAGGTTTAGACAGGAGTGCTTTAGTTTAGTTTTTAAACTTTGTTTTGTCATAGTTTTTATATGTAGCATATTTGTGTACACAGGGATGCTTGGTCTGCAGGGAAAAAATAATGGCCGAATGGTCACTGGTACCAAGAGGTGCCCTTATATACATATTAGAAGGATTCAGGAGGAAGCAGCAAGTGACGGTCCAGTGGAGAGCAAGTAAGGTCAAAGCAGTGATTCTAGAAATGAGCTTCCAGGCTTGGTAAATGAGGAGAGAGAGCTAGTCTTTGATCACATTCTACAGAGGTAAAAGGATGGAGACAAACAAGTTACGGAGGTCCTTTTGAGATAGGAGCAGCAACCGTGCAAGACACGGAGAACACAATAACCCAGTGTATTCAGAGGCGAGCTACAACTCCCTGATGTCAATGAGATGATGTGCAGTTGATGTCGACAGGCTGAGCTGAGGGTGGAAGGCAGTTGGAGTAAGATGGTCCTGTTCCCGAAGGGAAGTGGTGACTTGTATCTGGTATGGGATGCAGAAAGTGGAAGCAGTGATGCAAGCTCAGGTTCTCACCCAGGAGAGGTAGTGTGATGAGACTTAAGGGAAGGCTGTAGGCAAAGAAGAATGGAGACTATGAGCAGGAGGAGGTCCAGTTCCAGAAGGATTGCGGCATCCGATAGCAGGTCAAGAATGGACATATATGAAGCAGTGGTATGGAAACTCAGACATCCATCTGTGACAATCAAGGCAAGGTAATCCTGACAGGATGCAGCTAGGAGAGATAGGATGATCAGAGTACATATGTGAAAAGTTATGTTCCTGAAGGGAGGCAGCAACCTTCATCAGGAATAAGATGTAGACAGTGGAAACAGTCAAATGCAGATTCAGGTTCCCAGTCATGGGAGATAGCAAGACAAGACCGTGAATTGAGGCCACAGATCAAGAATGATGGATAAGGCAAGTAAGGCAAAGTCAAGTTCCTGAAGAGAAGCAGCATCTGGGCAAGAGGCTGAGAATGCATAAGTGCAGCAGTAGAATACAGACTCAGACACTTGTTGGGGATGGCTAAGGTGAGATGAGAGTGACGTGAGGCAGCCAGGCCTAGGTAGGATGAGGAGCCCAGATGGAGCAAGAAGTTCCATTCCCGAAGGGAAGTGGCAACTGGTATGAGGTAGAGAAGTCATGGTATAACATGGGAGATTGTAGACATGGCTCCCACCCTGGTAGCTGGGGTGAGCTAACCTGCACTCAATGCTGCCAAGCAGAGTTAGGGATGGAGGATGTCAGGTTGGTGAGTAGGAGGTATTGACTGTAATGGAATCCCATCCCTGGTAGACAGGGGAAGCCGACCTTCACTCAGCACCTCAGAAGGCATGAGTTAGGGACAGAGTCCAAAGTACTGTTGGTATGGACTGGCTGAAATTGCAGAATGCTACTGTGGAAGAAAGTGGATTAGGGAATGGAATTGAGATAGCCATGATGAATAGTACACAGGTATGGGACAACATGAGTATTAAGATAGGAATGGTAGGCACATAAACAGGTACGCTATAGAGAAGGTACAGCTGTGGAAGCAACAACAATGCAGGGAAAATATGGCTCCACTGAAGCTGAGTCAGGGATGAGGGGTGAGAATTACGTGGGTGCAGGCAACTGAGGTCATAGGCACTAGGAACAAGCAGATTAGGACCACTAGGTTCAGATGAATAAAAGCATGCCTTAGGCCCCCCTTCATTATTTTTCTTATTTGTTTTTGTACCCCCCAATGTCTTGAGGCAAGTAGCACCAATGACTATGGAAAGGGACGGGTAATACCAGCAGCTGGCTAAGAGACGAATGAAAGCAGGATTCTAAACATGGAGCAGTTGGTGGAGAAGCATGGCACTCCAAAAGAAGTCATCCTAAAGGGCATCCATGTAGTCATAGGGCAGCCACACAGACAACCCCCCCACACCACCACCACCCAAACCAGGCACTCTAAGTACTGAAGCTCTGGCAGGGTGAAGCGTTGAAGTGGCAGCGTAGGCCAAAACCAGATTAGTTTGTGAGTTTGTGCACCAACTCAGAGGATGTTCTTAAGCTGCTACAGTGAATGAGGAGCAGGTCCGACTAAAAAGAAAAGTTGCTGGGAATATGCACACATGTTGTTGGGGGGCCTCAGTAGAGATCAGGAGTAGTTCAGAGTGCCTCTCTGGAGGTTGTCAGCTACTCTGAGATGTGTGATGTTGGAATTACTGCCTAATGTAAATCGTTTTTCTGCCTGATGTAAAATGATTTTGCAATCATGCAGTTCACCTGTTAGTACTGTGTCAATGGCAGGAGATAGAAAGAGAGTAACAGTCAGGATACTTACGGGCATGAGTGGGGCAAGCTGGCAAGAGGAATCCAAATGGAAGTGACAAGGAGAGGGCACTGATGTAGCCGGGAAGAAGAAAACACAAGCAACAGTAGTAGCGGAGAAGCTTCTGTGTGTCACAATGTGAATCGTGCACTGTTGTAGAACAGCAGTCATGGATTAACCCACAGTGGTCCCCATGAGGTACGAAACTGTCCGGGACCACAGAACAGACGGAATGGCATACATTCAAAACCAGTGGGAATTCAGGTAGTCGTTGGGCTCTTGTCCATTGTGATTTAGCAGCGTAGTCAACAGGCAGGTTCAGAGGAAGGAGGAAATTAGGATGCCCACAGTGAAGAACAGGAAGTGGGTGTGCATCGGATGGGAGAAGGAGGAAAGCTGAACTAAAGAAAGAGTGGGGATGCTGGGAAGTATCATTGGTAGGAGGGAAGAGAAGTGGGCAGAAAGCCCCAAAAATAAAATCTAGGGGGTGAAACCTGGGACCAGCGAGGAAGGGAGGGGAATGGAGGAAGGAGCAGGGAGGTGGGATGGGCCACCGAGAAAGAAGAGATGAACAAAACACAGGGACAGGAGGGGGCACAACACAAGCAAAAAACAAAAGAAAGAAACCACAAGAGAATGGAGAGACAACACAGGGCAGAAAGAATGACCAGACAGAGCATCAGAGGCTTGGGAACTGCACAGCCACACAAGTCACGCAGGTAGCTCAGGGACAAAAACACTCCCTAAGCAAGGGAGGTGTGTTAGTGGAGGGTTTAAGGAGAGGCTGTGGCAGGAGCTATTCCCCTCATTAAACCTTGGGCTAAGCCCTCCCATGATCCATTTCCATTATCTTACGTTGCATATTTAGTATGTTACCATGACTAAAATTACCATTCTTGAATCACAAACCACAGAGCCTACCTATTAAGCTGCTGGCGCCAGCAAACTGAAGGAACACATCAGGTCATATCTTACAGGCATGAAGGCTTCCTGGATATGTGTCAAGGCCTCTGTAGGCAACCCAGGTTTGAGGCTGAATTGCAATAACTTAGCAGGTTCTTCACATCTCTCCTTACCATCCAGGGATTCCCAAACTTACTGATGCCCTGACAGCCAAGCACATCAAGTTTATTTATGTGTTTATATTATAGTGATGTGGTAGTGCCACTATAGTTAGGGATGAGCAGAGGTTTCCATGTTACTTAAACCTCAAATTTTTCACTTTAATATCTTCACATCCATTTAACGGATTTGCATAAAATGTTGCATGTGCGGTGTTAGCAAGTAGGTCTCTTGGATGGGGGCTCTACCCTAACATCTCATTTCTCCACTTTTGTTAGTTTAACCCTAACTGATGCATTAACAAAGTTTTTTGCAATACTGTTTTATTATGGTCAGATATACGGTTGCAGAGTTATAGAACACCAAAAAACACACAAAAACAGACTTTTTGCACGTTTCTTTGCTCGTACCCACAGCCCACATGCTGTCTGTTTGGTCCAAAATCTTCAGAGAAAATGCAGCCTTGGACACTGATGTACCTTTCAAAGATTTGATGAAAAAATATTAAACTGTTCAAATATTGTTCAAAAAACAAATTTCCCATTATAGTCAATGGAAAAAGTTAGCAAAAATCACAAAACTTTTGTGAGGGCCATTTTTACTGTCACAAATGGCCCTTTTACTTTCATGAGTCAGCCATCTTGTTCACAGTTAATGACACAGAAAACTGCCTGGCATTTAAAATTGGGACCCTCTAGGAAACCACTGTTTATTGTGTTTACCTAGTCGGGTCCTGAGGATGCTAGCCATATCTTTCTGGGGGGGTTAAACCCACCAGAAATGCATTTTTAAAGTTTTTGGGAAAAATACTTTCACAAAATGCTTTTGCAAATGTGAAAATTTTGTGATTTTTTTTTCGAAACTTTAGTGATTTGCGAAAGTATTTTAAGAAAGTATACTCAAAATAACTAAATTTTTGTCAGCCTCCTGCAACAAAACAGTTTGGTCTTTTGGACTGAAATGAGCAGGGTAGGAAGCCCTGGTCCCACAGATGTGCCTTTTGGTGGTTTGGTTCCAAAACATTATAGGGGCCCACAGTTACAGCATTCTAAATTTCAGAAATTTTCCCATAAGATAACATTGCGGCGTCCATGATGCCTTTCGGGGCCCGTATCTCGAAAACGATTTGAGATTCTGACTTTCAGATGTGACTGGGCACAGGACCCAAAGCAGCATGGATTTACAGCAGGTAGGTCATGTCAGACGAATCTAATAGATTTCTTTGACTGGGTGACCAAAGTAATAGACCAGGGAGGGGCTGTGGATATGGCCTACCTAGACTTTAGCAAGGCATTTGACCCAGTCCCGCACAAAAGATTAATAATCATGTTAGCCAGCCTGGGAGTGGGTCCCAGGGTGGTACCAGGGTAACAAATTGGCTGCAAAACAGGACACAGAAGGTAATAGTGAATGGAATGCATTCTGAAGAAAGGGGGGTCACTAGTGGAGTACCTCAGGGTTCAGTACTGCATCCAGTCCTCTTTAACATATTTATAGGTGACATTGCAGAGGGTCTGAAGGGAAAGGCATGCCTCTTTGCAGATGACACAAAGATCTGTAACAGAGTTGATACACAAGGGGGGGTAGAAAGGATGACAAGGAACTTGGCAAGGTTGGAGGAATGGTCAGACATATGGCAACTTAGAGTCAATGCAAAGAAGTGCAAAGTAGTGCACCTGGGAAACAAAAACCCAGGAGAAGAGTACACAATAGCAGGGGAGGTACTAACAACAAACAATGGAAAGGGACCTGGGGGTGGTCATATCAGGTGATCTAAAGGTTGGTAAGCAATGTGAGAAGTCAGTAAGGAGAGCCAGGGGGATACTGAGATGCATAGGAAGGGGCATCACAAGTAGAAAAAGGGAAGTGATTATCCCTCTGTACAGACAGTTGGTGAGACCCCATCTGGAGTACTGTGTGCAGTTTTGGAGACCTCATCTATGCAAGGACATAGACAAGATGGAAGCAGTCCAGAGGAGGGCAACTAAAATGGTGCAGGGTCTGCATCAGAAACCATATGAAGAGGGACTGAGAGAGCTTAATATGTATACCCTTTTTGAAAGGAGGGACAGTGGGACATGATAGAAACATTCAAGTACGCTAACGGAATCAACAAAGTCCAGGAGGGTAGCATCTTTCAGAAAAAGAGATGTGTACGAACAAGGGTGTACAATTTAAAGATAGATGGGGGACAGCTTAGGGGTAATGTGAAGCCTTTTTTTTCACGGAGAGAGTGGTGGATGCATGGAACCACCTTCCTGGGGAGGTTGTTGGGTCTAAAACAGTGGGGGAATTCAAACATGCATGGGACAGACATAAGACAATTGTAATGGGGGGTGGCAGGAAGTGGGCTGTTGGTTAACTAGAATCTGCAGCTTATCCAGTAGGTAGGGAAATGGGCAGACTTGGTGGGCCAAGTGGTCCTTATCTGCCGTCAAAGTCTATGTTTCTGCTTTCATTGTAAAATTTCTTAGTTCCCCTACCAAGTGCAGAAGTAGGCTGGAAAGCCATACATGATATGAAATTTGAATTTTTGTTCTACCTTGTACGGTTCCAGAGATATTTGTGATTTACTGTTCCAATTGCTCATTTTCAAGTCCGAGGTCCACTATTACGCTCACAGAGTTAGCATTCACAGTGCTTTTTGCTGCCCCTATCTCATCACAATGCAAGATATAGATTAGGTCGACTCTATGTTGTGAGAACTACTCACTCTCATGATTACAACCACATTTGAATTTTTTTACTAGTTGCTACAGTTCCCCAGATATGGGCAAATTAGTGTAACAAGCCTTCCTTAGCCTATAGGGCTGCTGTATGGCTCCATGCTTATGTGCAAGTGGGAGCGCAGGGCTCAGAGGGCCCATGTTCCCACAAACACATATAATTACACAGAAATGGGCAGCTTGGTGGGAGAGTGGGGCCCGAAGGGCCCCCTGCTCCTACTAACGCATACCATTTACTATTTATATTACACTTTCTCAAAAAGAAGGGAAATTCATGGCAAAAAACTCTGTTAATGCATCAGTTAGGGTTGTTTCCACAGCAACAAAAGTGTAGAAATGCAATGTTAGGGTTACCACCCCACCACCCCACCTCCACGGCCCATCCTCAAACCTCTAACTCTGCATTCCCCCACCCCCACACACACACATGCCAGACACATGCAAGATTGTAAGACACTATACCACTCAGTCAGATCTGTAACCACAATAATCACAACACTGTACTCCTGTCACATACCACTATGTAATGGAAAACAAATACAGTATGATCGACTCTGTTCTGCCAGCACAGTTTGATGGCACATTACTGCTGGCATATCTTTCTCCTAAAGTGAAACTTAGTCTGCACAAACATTCTACATACTTCTTTTCATTTGTCATAATTCAACAATTGCCTCACTGCAGGTATCGCTGCCACCACTTAGGCATGTGGTAGCAGAGGACACAGCTGACACATACATAGCACTTTTCACATACTGCTCAGCTATGAAACCAGCACCATCACACGTTGTAATACTGCTGTGTTAATGGAAATACTCATTAGCAGCATGTTAAGATTAGCTTTGGAAGTTACAACTGTTGCTGTCACATGTTGCTTGTAAAGAATAGTACAAAACATTACTATGGTTATCCAAACTCTTATTTCCAATACATAGAAACATAGAAGTTGATGGCAGAAAAGGACCGCAAGGCCCATCCAATCCGCCCATTTCTTTTTCTGCCTTATGAATGTGCCATCAGCCTTTGCTCTGTCAATGGCCTATCTATTCATACTCATCTGTATTGCTCCCTTATGCACATACCATGCCTGTTTGAAGCCCTGCACTTTATTCATATCCACCACTTCCTGAGGTAGGCCGTTCCATGCATACACCACACTTTCTGTGAAAAATGACTTCCTCACATTACCCCTTAATCGGCCTCAATCTAATCTCATGCTGTGTCCTCTTGTCCTGCTATTTTTCTTATATTGAAACATGTTAGACTCTTTCACCTTGTTAATGCCCTTAAAGTGTTTGAATGTTTCAATCATATCACCTATCTCCCTCCTTTGCTCTAGGGTATACATATTGAGCTCCATTAATCTATCCTCATATGTTTTCTGATGCAGTCCCTGCACCATTTTGGTTGCCCTTCTCTTGACTGCCTCAATTTGGTTAATGTCCTTTTAAAGGTGTGGCCTCCAGTACTGTACAAAGTACTCCAGATGGGGCCTAACCAGTGTCTTGTAAAGAGGGATTATTACTTTCCTCTTCTGACTTGTGATGCCCCTGCTAATTCACCCCAACATCCCTCTAGCCTTACCTACTGCTTTAGAGGTCTGCTTGGATTATTTCAGGTCATCAGTGATGTTGATGCCCAAGTCTCTTTCTTCCCTTGTGACTGCCAACAACTCCCCTCCCAGCCTATAGGTGACTTCAAGGTTTCTCTTCCCTATGTGCATGATCTTGCACTTCTTTGCAATAAATCCCAGTTGCCACTCTTCTGACCATTTTGCTAGTTTATTCAGATCTCTTCTCATTCTGCCCACCCCATCTGGATCATCTACTCTGTTGCAGATCTTGGTGTCATCTGCAAACAGACAAACCTTACCTCCAGTCCATCTGCAATGTCACTGATGAACATATTGAAGAGGACTGGCCCCAGGACTTATCCCTGAGGTACCCCACTTGTGACTTGCATCTCTTCTGACTGCATGCCGTGTACCACCACTCTCTGTTTTCTGCTCGTCAACCAGTTTGCCACCCAGATGACCAACTTCTTACCCACCCCAAGCCTACCCAGCTTATTAATCAATCATCTATCTATAGGTAACATACTGTGTGTTTCATCATTTCTTAACAATTGAAATATAGGCATCTGCTTAAATCTTGTTATTGATGTTTGTTACAGAGAAATGCTTGCTGTTGCCCATCTCTCATGGTTGCCCAGCATGCATGTGTACTCACAAGGCCCTCTGATGACAGCAGAACTCATACAATGGCTGGACCATGATGATGGATGTGTCTTGTACTGCTTGCATGTGTGTGTGTGGGGGGGGTGGGGGGAATGCAGAGTTAGGGGTTTGAGGATGGGCATTTGGGGGTGGGGTGGTAACCCTAATGTTGCATTTCCACACTTTGTCACTGTGGAAACAACTCTAACTGATGCATTAACAGAGTTTTTGGGTAGCAATATGAGTAGTAGTATTTCTTCTAAAGGTTTTTATATTCCTTCTCTTCCAACTACAATGTATCATACTTAAAGCACTATTCGGTGCTGTCTGGCTGTTACTCTAAATGAGTTCCTGTGGGCTTCTGCCCAGTTTAACCTGCTTTTTACAAAAGCTGTGGACAAGTCTGAACACCTGTCAAAATAAGACAGTTTCAGCATTTTCCTATACTTCTGTGATTTTCTTCCGAAGCTGCTTTTTTACAAAAGCAATGCACATGTATTTAATAACAACTGCACTGCAAATTGCTTTATGTTTACTGGACTCCCACCGGTGGTAATATGAGTTGTAGTATTTCTTAAAGTTTTTATATTTCTTCTCTTCCAACTGCAATGTATCTAGGGTTGCCAACATTGCATTTCAAAAATAAGGGACGTTTTTCTTAGCACCCCCCCCCACCGGCCACTGCGCAGGCCGACATCACAAGAAGGTTTGTTTCAGGAATGGTGACTCAAGCTGTGTGTGCACTTCCACAACCAATGCACTGGTGTTTGCTGCTCCTCATCCCAATTTATGAGTTCCCAAGGTATGTTATGCTAATTATGCTAGGTAGGGCTATTTGGTATGGGTGTGCGTGTGTTTTTATTAATTTATTTCAGTTGGGGGGCTTCAGTGCCACACCCCTGTGTTTTTTTATTTATTTACCACAGAGAGAAGCAAGCCCTACCAACTCAAATAAACTGAACACATCACTTTTATACCAGCAAACCCCAAGTAGCACAGCACAGTGAACTGGCTTTGCTAATTAAATTATCCTAGTCATAGTCCTCCACCAACACCATTGAAGTCACAATGACAATGCTCGAGTATCTGTTTTAACAAAAACATGCATTCGCTCATTCTGGATGCAGTGTTATCTGTCTGCAAAGCCTTATTTTATGACACACAATGTGCACTCCAGGACAGAAAAGTTTGGCTTTTAAAAGTGGTCATGGTTATTCAAGGGATGGATCTTCACAAAAGACTACCTGCTGTAACACATTTAAAATTCTAATACAAAATGGACAGCAACAAGTAACAGAATTTGCAAAACTGCCACGTTATCAATTACATTTTATCTCTTTTATCATCCTAATATGAACTACAATTGTAAGCGAACTCAATTCATATGCTGCACTGACAACAGATCATTCGGGGATCTTCCACCAATTTCCTCTTACTTGCCACAGAGTCTAATAGGATAAGCCAACATTAAGAATAAAGGGTTCAGGTAAGAGCCACTCAGGGTATCACGTCATATGGACAAATCAAATTGAGCGACTCAGTTTTGAGTGCCCGTGATATGAGCTACACTGAAAGGATAGTGAAGCATGGTTATAGAGACAATGCAGGACAATAACAGCAAGTGTTGAGGAGGGCAGTCTACAAGAGGAAGGCGATCAGAAGAGGAGGGTTCCAGGAAGAGGTGTGTGGGAGGTAGTTTGAGAAGGTGTTGCTGAGCTGGCTGTGCGGTATGGTGGTGAGGGTGGATGGCTGCAGTCAGGGAGGTCTAGAGTTCGGGGCTGGGTAGGGGTATTACTTTTATTTTGCATCTGTGGGAGTTTGATTTTTCTTGTTCCAAGTTTTGCCCCTTCCCTGACATGCACCACCCTGGAGTTGATAAGTCCCCAACTCACATAGATATGTTATTCTGTTTGTTTTTGGGTTGGTGCTGTTATTGTGGTCACTGGGGAGTGTACATCGCTGTTGTGCTTTTTGGCAATGTACACTTACTGTAATGGTGATCGCTATTTAGCGTTCACCATTATGATATGGAACTGTTGCTCAGAGGCTCAGATTTCCAGGAAAAACAAGTCACAGCACACAGGTTCACAGCACATATCAAATAGGATGCAGAAGTTCAAAGTGATAGGATTCATTTTACAGTAGAAAAAAAACACCTAACAGATATCCAAGCAATGGTGGTAATAGATAACATGATGTTTCACCAACGTGGCTTTATCAAATGTCACGTTATCTGTTACTACCACTGCTTGCATATCTGTTTGGTGGGCTGTTTAGCACTCTGAACTTGTGCTGCCTATTTTATATGAACTGTAAGCCTGAGTTTCATGACTTGCTTTTCCTGGCATTAGGAATAAAGGCTTGGTTTTGGTAGGATTGATCATATAAAATGTGTTTTTACAATTAAAATAAAATTTCAAAATTTTTACAGAGTGCATTGATAGGTCTGAGTGTGCTAATTGGGGATAATGTTTACTTCCTTTTTATAATGAAAACAGAGGTCGTTTTAACATGAACTAATTCGCGCAAGGTGTTTAATGAAGAATATTTGTCTTGTCACCAGTCCCAGCACAACGCACACCGCACCACTTCAGCAGCCCAGGAGGTTTCTTTTTGCTGTCTAACTGTTTGCTAGTCAACCTAAACAGCGGCTGTGCCATGCCTTGTCCTACCCCACTTGTCCAAACCCCCAGGCTGTGACTGGCAGTGGGAGCATCCTTCAAGTTGTTCCCCACCCTCCTGCAGTAAACTAGTGGGGGAGCTGAGAGCCGTAGCAACAGCTCGGTAACATCTGACTGCTGCTGCCATTGCAACTGTATTTGTCTGTGTAGCTTCTGATTGTTATGGAGGGTCGCTGAAAGTCACCTACTTCTTTTCTCTTTGGAGGAACCTCCTTCCACCCAGCTCGGCAGCAAGCGCAGGAGGCGGCCATCTGCAAGTCCAGTGAACACTTCTCCATGGCAGCTAATTACAGGATTGAGCTGCTCCATGCTAATTTATTCTGACCACCAGTAGTTATTCCAGTGGCAGTCTTTAGTAAGAGGTCATGGAGCAGCAGGCTCCTGTGATGAGGCAGCAGTAGCAGCAATTGTGTTGTTACTTTCTGTTATGGTGTGTGGAGTGCACTTAAAACTATTGCCATGATCAGAGCATAAAATAACGGAGGTTAAATGTGATGTATCAGTGGAGCAAAAGCACTCTACACCATAGATATTTCTGTATCCATGTGATTGCATTTGTCTCCTATGAAATTTGCCCTGTTTCTTCTTTTTATCATACTAATCCATAATTACATTGTGTAGTAGACTTTGTAATAGTACTTGATACAGCTCCTCATTTTCCTGTGGGAGTGCAGGAATCTCGGCTCATGTGGGACTTTTTTTTTTTTCAGAGTTCTTTGTGAGGTCATATGAAAGAACTGTTCTTCTTTTGTGAGCTCTCAAGAAGGAATTGTCCATGAGTGGGACTTAGATGAATTGTGAAGCCACAGCTGGAGTCATACTGCTGGCTTCAATTCTAACAGTAGGCCACCAATCCCCTAATCTCTTTTTCTCTCTCTCTCTCTCTCACACACTTTAACTCACTCTGTCTATCTATCTATCTATCTATCTATCTATCTATCTATCTATCTATCTATCTATCTATCTATCCATCCATCCATATTGAAAAAAAAACTGTGTTCAATCAATCAATCAAATCTTTATTTAATCAGGCAAAACACCGTTGAGAAAGAACTCATTTTCAAGGTGGACCTGAACAACATACATATTCAATACACATAAAGAAGATATATAAACAGTATATACACATTCATGTTCTGTACATAGAGTAGATTGAGCACCCACTAAACATAAGAAATATACTAAATAAGTACACACTATATACATTATTATATAAAGCTCAAAATAATGCTCACGTTGGTATTCGGAAGAATAAGAACATTTTGATAATTATACAGAGGACAGTATAATTCTGAAAAACACAGGCGGGTGCCTACAGTAACATAGCATTTACATATAATTTTGTGAAAACCTGGGTGTGGGGCACAACGAGCAAAAAAAGGGGAAGATAATGTGAGATAGGCTTGAAGGATAAAAACAAGTGAAACAAATGTATAGGTAAGCTTGAAACATGGATAAGTGGAAAAAGGAGAACAAAAACAAAAGTTTGGAAAAAAAAGAAGAGGACCAGTGAAGTGAACCAGTGAAGGTAAGGGACAATTGGTGACATCTGAGGGATATTTACCAACTCCACTACAGAGCAACCATTCAACAATATGGGAGCTTATTTAGAAGGAGAGGAAGGGGGAGTGATAGATAACAGGTATCCAGGCACCAGATCAACGATAATGCACCAGTTAGGGTTCAGCTTAAAGCAAAAATAAATAGGAAAATATGGTATTAGGGTTTCCAGCCCTAACTCCCCCCCCCCAAGCAGCAGAAGGACAAATCCAAACAAGCAACCACAGACAACCATCATCAGGTAAGGCAAACAACATACAACTGTTTCCAGATGACACAAATGCAGTAGCACTAATGTGCTACCTTCATGGATTTGTATCTGCAACATGCGCACTGCAAGAGATACACACTGCAAGAAATACACACTCGTCACTGCAAATAGAAATACAGGATACTCAAATCACAACATTGCTTCTGTGTGCAGAAGCACAGGTCTCTGCAACCACAGATATAAATCCATAATACCCAAATTACAAGAGTTATTTTGTCTGCAGAAGTGCAGGCCTGTAAGGGTCCATCACTTCTGTGATTTTAGGTACTCATGCATACTTTCAGAGTTACATACACAACAGGCCTGCACTTTTGTAGCCACACATGTAAGGCATACATACCAACCTCTGGCTGCAGAAGCATGGGAGTCACAAAATCCATCACTCCAAAACTGCAACAGTATTTCTGTCTGCAGAAACACAGGCCCTTGAGGGACCTGCACCTCTTCACCCACAGGTGTAAGACATACATACTGACTTCTGGGTCCAGAAACATTACACAGATGGAAGTAGTGTTGCAATATGGATATCATGGTTTCAGCAGTGGATCTAGAAATTGTTCAAGGGGGTAGCAGGTTTTCAGTTAAGCAGATGCATATAGAAAACCATTCAGTATCCATATCATGCTAGCTAGTGAGGTACCTTATACAGTGTATATGAGTACCTCTGTCTTTAGAGGTGCAGGCCTCATGGGGCCTTCTGCCTGCAGAACACACTTCATGACATACACACACAAGTGTGGCTGCATAGGCACATATATGGGGCATGTGCTTATGCAGTCTCAGATACAAATCCACAAAGGTAATACATCAATGCTACTTTATTTATGTCATCTGGAAACAGTCGTGTGTTGCTTGTCTTACCTGATGATGGCCATCTGTTTGCTTTGTGGACTTATTCTTTTGCTGCTTGGGGGGGTGTGGAGTTACAGTGGAAAATCCTAACCCCACATTTCCCTACTTGTGTGCATTAAGTTGAACCCTAACTAGAGGTGGGAGTAAGTTGTGAATTTCACCTTTGCAGAAATTCTGCAAAATTTTAAAACTTTCGCAGAATTTTTCACTCTTTCGCCTATGGTGAAATTCCAAACTTTTACAAATTTACTGCACATTTTCACCTAAAACTGCAGTATTTAGTGACAAACTGCAGAACGTTATTCACGAAATATGGAAATAAATTGTCTTGTCACTTATTCTGCCATATTGTGTAATTATCCACGGTTTTTAAGGTAATTTGGTGGAATGTTTTTTTCTGCCAGCAATGTATGGCCATATATGATTTTCTAGAGGTGATATTGTCAATTTTAAGCTCACATGTTAAATGTAGCCACCCAGCCTGTAGACTACCTTAACTCTGGTGTCAGCAATTAACCCTTTCTTTGTTTTATAATTGTTTCATTTTTCCTTCCTTCCTGATTTTATTGCAAGTTCCTTTCTTTAAAATTCCGCAGAACCCGAGGATTGCATTATTGCTTTTTTCCAGAGTATACTCTAAATTCCATGGTTTAGTACAGTAATTCCATGAAAAGGTCAAATTACACTGTGGTTACCTCTAATCACATGCTTTACAGCTCTGCAGTCACATGGGCTGCAGAGGGAGTTATCAGCTGACAGCACACATTTCTTAGTGTGTAGCTACTCACTTTTGAAGTGAATTCTGAAGAGGGAAGAGCTCTATTTGTTCTGCTCCACTGAACAGGCTTTCTGAGTGAAGATTTGCCATTTTCTTGATCAATAGAAGAAATAACATGTTGGCATCTCTAGTTAGAGTGCTGGGGCAAAGAGATTACAGCAGTTTTGTTGATTTTTTTATTACAGTATATCCTATATTGCTTTACTCTTTGTTCTGCAGTCTGCAGTTGCACTGCATTGTTTTTGAATACTTTTTTGTATGTCAGCACAGACAGTACACCATGTCAGGCAAGGGAAAGCGTAGAGGACATGGTCATGGAAAAAGTGCCATTGGTAGTGTATGTATCAGAAGGGTGTCACGAGGAGGTGGAGAGGGTACTGGAGAAGATGCTATAGGAGAAGCACTGTTACTGGCACTGCAACTTCCAGTGGCAGTGCAATGCCAGCCATGCCACATGCTGTGCAGTGCCAGCTTCAATTGGAATGAAAGCTTCCAGCTTCTTTGAGCTGCAGCGCAGTACTGCTACTTCCAGAGCAGCTGTTGATCAATGTTCAAAAGAGTCCAAAAAGACTGCCATGTATGTTGCTTTACTACTATGTGACTCCAGTGTGTCTTTGTTGGAGGAACAGACTGAACAGTCACAGGACACCCAGGAGTTGAGTCAGGAGCCACTGCAAGGGACTAGAAGTGACGAGGGTTTGGGTCCAGTGTCAGGCAGTATGACAGTGACAGACAGTAACATTAATGGTGTTGCAGCAGGACTATGTACTGTCCAGGGAGTAGAGAAGGAGCATCAGCCTACAGTGTTTCAAACGGAGTCTGAGGAAAAAGGACATCCTCAGACTGAGCAGCCTGTTGTTGCCACTGTTCATGTGGCAGAGAAGGTTACTGAGGAAGAGGAGGTGGGGGACAGTCAGTCCTTACTGTGACAGCCGTAAATGTACGAATGCAGTGAGGGTACTAGTGTTGAGGGGGGTGAGGAAGAAGATGACCCAGTTCTAGACCCTAACTAGCAGCCATCCCTTACACAAACAGTACTCACAACTGTCATGGGTAAAGGGCAAGAAATCCCTATTATGCCACTCCCCAAGCAGCAACATGTCAGGGTAAAGGGACAGCAAGTGGAAAAAATGGGATTTGGGGAGAAGCAGCAGCAGCATAAGCAGCAGCAGGAGCAGCAAAAGAAAACCATTTTGCCCACCCTTACGTCCCTTTCCTCATCTGCCCCACCAAGGAAAACCCAGCGTGTCGGCTGACACTCACTTGTGTGGGACTTCTTAGTCACTGATTAATGTGATGACAGTGTGGCTGTGTGCAACATATGGAGATCTAAAATTAGCCGGGGTAAGCCAGGTTCACACTAAGGGATGACTGGTATGTATAGCCGTATGCAAAGTAAGCATCCCATTCACTGGACACAGCATAAAAGATTGTCATCTGCCCACGTCTGACAGTTCAGCACATTCTGAAAGAAAGGGTTCCCATCCTGGTGATGATGTGGTAACATATGATCCCTTATTGTGTTTCACCCCTACACATGCAGAAACAAATGGAGATAGTCAAGCTGACCCGTCCACTGCATGGATAGAGAGCTTGTTTCACCATGTCTCTGTTGGCGGACAAAGCAGCCAAAGCAGCAAGACCATACTTGCAAAGCCATAACTCCCTCCACAGTGCAGCACACTCTGTGGCTGAAGCAACCAGATATTAAATCAGCCTATACAAAGCACACACAATATCATCATAAACACCCAATGACAAACAAGCTGAACACAGCTGTTGCAGAGATGCTGGCAATAGAACTTTTGCTGTTCTCATTTGTTGAGAATCCAGGGTTTAGACAGCGAATGAAAAAGGATGCACCGAAATACAAAGTGCCCAGTCACACTTACTTCAGCACTAAGGCTGTTCCTACAATTTATAATGACCTGTTATGCATAGTGTCACATGTAGTGTTCCACTCTACAGTAGCCAGCATCCACCTCACAACAGACATCTGGACTAGTGGCCCATCACTGGGTATTAGTTATATTTGCATTACTGCACACTGGGCCTATTTTCCTAAGGTATATGCCTTGCATCCCTGCCTTTCACCTACTTTCCCCCTGACTGGTGGCAGCAGTACTAGTGGTGGTCCTTGACAGCTTACCACATTGTCTATTCAGAGCATGTATGTTTCACATACATCTGAGAGAATTCTCACCCGTATCAACTAGGCCATTACGCAGTGGCTAAAGCCACATGGATTCCAGGTTGGTTATATTGCTAGTGATAATGCACAGAAAGCCATTAAAGCAATAACTGATGTCTGTTTTTATCATGTCCTCTGCTTTGCACATGTCCTGAACCTCATCGTGAGGGCCTTTCTGGAGCACAAAATAATGAGTAGCATGTTGGCTGTCAGCCACAAAACCTGTACTCATTTCAGTCACTCTGCACTGGCTAGATCAGAGCTCTGGATACTACAGAAGGCCAATAAAGTTCCACACACTGCCTGAAGCTTGACGTGGCAACAAGCTGGAATTCCACACTCCATATGCTAGAGAGGCCGTTTGAGCAGTACAAGCCAATCAACAAGTATGCAATGCAGTTGCGTGATCACAAAGCACAGTCAGCCTTGTCACTGAATCCATCACAGTGGCTGTTGATGGATAGTGTAATCCAAGTCCTCCATCCACTTGAACAGGCGACACAGGCTGTGAGCTCAGAAAAAGCATGCTTGAGCTAGGTGTTACCATTGCTGCATGTATTCCACCAGACACTTGTCAATGTATGGGGGCAATCTGAAGTGGCAGCAGACTTAGTTGAAGCAGAGCTGGCTGACTGCATCATGCAGCTGTGCAATGATGATCCCAGGGTGATACACATTAACACCTCTGAGGCATACATCCTGGCAACCCTGCTTGATCCCAGGTACAAGCATGGCATGATTTCACTTCTTCCAGGTGGGAAGGTCGATCTCGATCACTATATTATTATCCTGTGTGGCAAGGTAAAACACTGGATGAGTCACTCAGAGCAACAGATCAAAAAAACAGTAGCTGTAGACAAAGATGAAGAAGCAACTGCCTCTCAGACAGTATTCTTTTCCTTCTCCAGTATGGTGTCAGCACCTGTATCCTCATCACCACATAGCACTGATGGCACAAACCCTCAGTGGGCCATGCTGAACAACATCAGTGTTTCTACATGCCAGCCCCCTGAGGGCAACACACAAGTGCAGTTTTCTGCATCTCATATGATGCAGTCATATCTGAATGACCCACAGCAGCTCAGCAAAGATGATGAACCTCTGGAGTATTGGTGAAGTAAACTTGAAATCTGGCCTGTGCTTGCAACTATCACCATTGAGTATCTCACCTGCCCCTGTGCCAGTGTAAGCTCAGAAAGGATATTCAGTGCTGCAGGTTCCAGTGTGACTGACTGCTGAAGCCGCTTGTCTGATAGGAATGTTGACTATCTACTTTTTGTGAAAATTAACTCACATTTCCTCCACAAGCAGTACATCTTGTCATTAACTCCAATATTCCATGATCCTACGAACATACAAAAACTGCCAGCAGAAAAAGGTCATTTGGTCCATCGAGTGTGCTAGATTATGCAGCTAGCAACCCTATTCTACAGCTGTCCCTCTCTCCCTGCACCCCCTTCCCTTGACTCTCCCTTTTGCCCTGTCCCAGCCCCTCTTGAAGCATCCCACTGTTTCACAGGCCACCACCTCTGCTGGTAGTGCGCTCCACTCTGCAACCACCCTCCCTGTAAAAAAGTGACTTCTCAATTTCTTCCTGAACCTTCCACCCTCTAATCTCATATCATGACCTCGAGTGTCTCTCCCCACCCTCCTCTTGAACAATACCCTTGTGCCTGTCCTGTTTATTCCTCTCATGTACTTGAAGGTCTTGATCATATCTCCCCTGATCCTCCTCTCCTCCAGTGAGTACATGTTCAACTCTCTTAGTCTACTTTTATATGCTAACTCCCTCAGACTATGGATCATTTTTGTTGCTTTGCGTTGCACTCCTTCCAGTAATCTAATGTCTCTCTTTAGGTACAGGTGGCAGTACTGTACACAGTATTCCAAGTGGGGTCTGACCAGTGATCTATACAGTGGCAGAATCACCCTCCCCTTGAGGTTATACCCCTTGCGATACAGCCCAACATTTTGCTGGCCATTGCCGCTGCCTTCCTACACTGTGCAGAGTTGTTCATTGCTCCCATAATGAACACCCCCAGAGAAGAAGCCAGAAGGGGAAGGAAGGAAACATATTCAATTCAGTGCTTTAGAGTAACTGGTAATTGCTATTTTTCTTTTAAACTTAGATTGTGGGCTTTTAGTGACACTATACTTTCTTTGTTGTCTTTACTTATAATTGTTTTTGGGCTGTGGAAAATTTAAAACATAGTGGTGGTGAAATTCTGTGCTGTCTTTAATTGCTGCAAATTTTATCTTGGCTTGTCTGACTGCCCTGTAGTTGGGTGAAGGGTGTTAATTGTCTGGCCTCTGACCTCAGCTACGTGATAACTGGAGGTGGGGCTTAGTCAGAGTTAAATTAGCAAGCAGAGTTTTATTTTCTCAGAAGAAGCCAGAAGGGGAAGGAAGGAAACATATTCAATTCAGTGCTTTAGAGTAACTGGTAATTGCTATTTTCTTTAAACTTAGATTGTGGGCTTTTAGTGACACTATACTTTCTTTGTTGTCTTTACTTATAATTGTTTTTGGGCTGTTGAAAATTTAAAACATAGTGGTGGTGTAATTCTGTGCTGTCTTTAATTGCTGCAAATTTTCACCCCCCTCCCTCCCCTTCCCCCAACTCTTAATTATATGCCCTGTTAAATCTGATTGACAGGAGCTAAACACAGGGTATAGTAAGGGGTGTGAAGTAGGAGGGGCATAAGGGGGAAGAAGCCCACCCTCAGCACGACAAGTGTTTTGACTCATTTATTTATTTATTGGTTTCTTTTTCTTTAAAAAAAAATTATCTGAGGATCAGTGGCAGGATTTTTAGTACAGTAAATTAATAAAAAGGGAACTAGGAGAGCTTCAGTAGCAGACAAGTAGTGGAATTGCAGTATAATGTGGGGATGGTGCAATGCAGTGGCTGTGGGGCAGCCATATTCAGGCAGACCTTCTGGACACTGAGGTGCTGCCTCATCTGCATGCATCTTCTGACTGCGGGATGAGGTAGCCAGACTCAGAGTGGAAGTAAATTGGGTCAGGAGTACCATCACCCCTATCCAGGGACCACCAGTCCAATGCAACTGCCTCAAAGGATGCCGAGAATGAGGAGCACTTGGATGACAGTGGCTCAGGGAGGGTTAGAGCAGTCAGGCAGAGGCACATCCCAGATCCTATTCCACTAAGAACTCATATGCCACACTGGCAAATGAGGACAACCAAATAGAGGTACCCAGAGAAGTGGAAGGAAAGGATATGGAGGTTAGCCAAGGAAGTGACCTCAGCGGGGAAAGCAGTGGACCCCCAGAGGAGGAGGAAGTGAATCCTGGTAGGGGACTCCATCATAAGAGAGATCCAGCTAGGAACACAGGAGGGAGAGGACAGGGAGGTGAGGTGCCTACCAGGTGCCATGGCATGGAGGGATGGAAGGAAGATCCTGGGGATCACTGGGAAGGCAAGACAGGAGGGTGAGATGGATGTCATTATCACCTAGGTACTAATGACCTGGCAAATGGGGAGCAAAAGGAAGTTCAGGAAGAGTTTAGGAAACTGGGAGGGTTCTCACAAGTAGCTACTTCTGTTACTTTTCAGAAGTACTACCTGTGAGAGGCAAGGAGAGCATAGAGTGCATGCACCAGGAACTTTAACTCATGGTTGAAGAACTGGTGCTGTGAGGAAGGGTTTGATTCATTGGTGACTGGGGACCCACCTGGAGGATGGAGGTTTGTTCAAGCCTGATGGCCTGCATCCATCCTGGAGGGGAATCCAAGCAATCAATGATAAGTTTAAATGCTACATTGACAAGCATTTAAACTAGCAAAGGGGGGTGGTAGGCCAGCAAGAATGGTACCTACTTGCTCACCCCCCACAGCTATCAGTGGAACCAGTGAACCAGAGGAGTGGCTATCTCTGCAAAGCAGTGTGCAAAAGATGGAGATTAGTGCCCAAGAGGTGGATAAGCAGAAAAGGGGCAAAATTCAGCAGAAGGGCAGACAGCAAGGAGAACCAGGGATAAATGACAACCAAGGAAGGGGCTGGAGTAGAACAGTGAAACAGTCTAGGGAGGTCAAATCATGGAAAGCTATGTGCAAATGCCAGGAGCCTTAGCAACAAGATGGAAGATCTGGAGGCTGTCATGGTACAGTCAGACCTGGACATTGTGGCCATCACTGAAACCTGGTGTAATGATAACCACAACTGGGAAATGGCCATACCTGGCTACAACATATTCAGAAGAGACAGAGCAGGCAGGAAGGGAGGAGGAGTGGCACTGTATGTGAAAAATGACATAAGGGCCACAGAGATCCAGGAGGAAGAAAATGGGGGAGAGATACTGTGGGTTAAGCTGGAAAGGAAAATAGGGACAGCCATCTGCACAGGTGTGGTCTATAGACCACCAGCCCAGGAGGAAGAAACAGATAGGGAGCTGATGTTAGCCATCCAAAGGATGGCAGACAAGGGTGAGGTAGTACTGGTTGGAGACTTCAATATTCCAGACGTGGACTGGAGCATCCCAGCAGCAGCATCAACTAGGAGCAGATTTATCCTGGACTCCCTTCAGGGTGCCTTCCTCAAGCAACTGGTCATGGAACCAACTCAGCAGAAGGCAATACTGGACCTTGTGCTCACAAACAGGGACAATGAGATGGGGGTAACAGTGAGGGAGCACCTGGGAAACAGTGACCACCAGTCATTGTGGTTTGAAATCACAGAAAGAGCAGAACCAAACCACACAAAAACACATAGCCTGGATTTTAGGGGGGCAGACTTTGGGAAAATGGGAAGATATTTGAAAGAGGCATTAAGGGGAATGGGACAGGAATCAGGGGTTGAGGAACAGTGGGCAGTATTTAAAATGGGGATTGCAAGAACAACAGAATTATGCATTAAGCAGGTTAGCAAGAGGAAAAGGAAGAGGAGACCATTATGGTTTTCCAAAGAGGTAGCAAAGAAAGTGAAAGCCAAAAAGATTGCATTCAGGCAATACAAAAAGACACAGGCAGAAGGGGATAGGGAGAAGTACCAGGAGAAGCAAAGGGAGGCAGGGAGGTCAGTAAGGGAAGCCAAAGCTCAGACAGAAGAACACATTGCAAAATCAGTGGGTAGAGGGGACAAAACCTTTTACAGGTACATAAGTGAAAAAAGAAAGACAAAGGGAGGGATAGTGAGACTGAAGGGGGAGGATGGGGGCCGCGTGGAGGATGACAACAGTAAAGCTGACATATTGAACAGCTATTTCTGCTCAGTCTTTACTGAGGAAGAGGAGGGTAATGGGTCTGAAGGGAGTACAAAGGGTGAGAATAGTGCAGAAATGGACACAAGTCCCTTTACACGAGAAAGGGTCCTGAAGGAACTGGAAGCAATAAGAGTTGATAAAGCAATGGGGCCAGATGGGACACTCCAGGGTCCTTAAAGAACTAAGAGGTGGTGGCTGAACCTCTGGCTATCCTGTTTAGCCAATCACTGGAAACAGGGAGGTACCCAAAGACTGGAGGACAGCAGATGTAGTCCCTTATACAAAAGTGGGAACAAAGAGGAAGCAGGAACTACAGACCAGTCAGCCTCACCTCGGTAGTGGGGAAGATCATGGAAGCACTACTGAAGGAGAGATTGGTGGACCATCTAGTTGTCAATGGACTACAGGACCCAAGGTAGCATGGTTTCACAAGGGGGAGGTCATGTCAGACCATCCTCATTTAATTTTTGACTGGGTGACTAGGGAGGTGGATCAGGGAGGGCAGTGGACATGGCCTATCTGGACTTCAGCAAGGCCTTTGAACTGTGCCACATAGAAGACTATTACACAAACTGGGGAATATGGGTGTGGGCAGGACAGTAGTGTGGTGGGTAGGTAACTGGCTGGGTGGCAGGACACAGAGGGTGGTGGTAAATGGCTGTCACTCCACAGAGGGAAGAGTGACCAGTGGGGGTACCACAGGGATCAGTGCTGGGACCGGTCCTATTCAACATCTTCATCAGTGACATTGTGCAGGACCTAGAAGGCAGAATTTCACTGTTCGCTGATGACACAAAGCTCTGTAACAGAGTAGACACACCAGAGGGTGTAGACAGAATGAGAGACCTGCAGAAACTTGAAGAATGGTCAGGGGTTTGGCAGTTGAAATTCAATTCAAAGAAGTGCAAGATAATGCATATAGAGGCACAAAAACCCTGGCACAATATATCAGTTGGGGTGAGGATATAGCATGCCAAGCAGGAAAGGATCTTGGGGTTGTCATCTCTGATGACCTCCAAGGAGAGTAGGGAACAGTGTGACCAAGGCAGCAGGTAAAGCAAATAGGATGCTGGGATGTATAGGCAGGGCATCACCAGCAGGAAAAGGAGGTCATAATTCCGCTATACAAGACACTAGTGAGGCCCTACCTGG
The DNA here is from genome assembly GCA_016271365.2 of Neoceratodus forsteri. Taxonomy (NCBI): domain Eukaryota; kingdom Metazoa; phylum Chordata; order Ceratodontiformes; family Ceratodontidae; genus Neoceratodus; species Neoceratodus forsteri. The sequence continues at coordinate 1,544,692,675 of CM057455.1, read as the reverse complement.
AGTACTGTGTACAGTTCTGGAGACCATACCTACGTAGGACATAGACAGGGTAGAGAAGGTTCAGAGGAGGGCAACAAAGATGGTGCATGGATTGCATCACAAGTCCTAGGAAGACAGGTTGAAGGAACTGAACATGTACTCCCTGGAGGAGAGGAGGGAGAGGGATATGATAGAGACATACAAGTATCTTACAGGGAGGAACAGGGTGCAGGAAACACTATTTTTAAGTGAAAAGATGTTCCAGGACTAGAGGCATGGGATGAAGTTGGAGGAGGACGATTCAGAGGAAACATGAGAAAGAATTTCTTCACAGAATGGGTGGTGGACAAGTGGAACACCTTGCCAGAGGAAGCGGTGGGGGCTGAAACAATCAAGGGATTTAAGAATGCATGGGATAGACATAAAGGAATTCTGGAGGTCAGGGGTAAGGGGCAACAGACTTCTAGGAAAACAAACTGATCTTACAAGCTCAAATGGGCAGACTGGGTGGGCCATAGGCCCTTATCTGCCAACACTGTCTATGTATCTATGTATGTATGTATCCTTCTCCTCCTCAGTCTCAGTTAGCTGTACTCCCCCCAGATGGTAGTTTCTCTTTGGATTCTTAGCCCCAAAATGCAGCACCTTGCATTTCTTGACATTGAATCCCAGTTGCCAGGTGTCTGACCATGTCTCCAGCCTTGACAGATCTTCCTGCAAACCCTGCCACCCCCAGGTCATTGACCACTGCTCCCATCATTGTGTCATCTGCAAATAGAATGATCTTGCTCTTGATGCCCACCAAAATGTCTGCAATAAATATCCCAAATAACACTGGCCCCAGCACCGACCCCTGTGGAACCCCACTCATCATTGCCCCTGGGGATGAGAGCTCCCCTCCTACCACTACCCTCTGCTGCCTTCCATGCAGCCAGTTATCCACCCATCCCACAAATTTTGCCCCTTCACTTGTGCCCTTTAGCTTACTTCCAAGTCTCCCATGTGGCACTGAATTGAATGCCTTACTGAAGTCCAGGTACAGGACATCCACTGCATGGCCTGTGTCCATTTGCCTAGTCACTAAGTCTTAGTATTCTACTAGATTGGTCTGGCAGGATCTGCCCTTAACAAAGCCATGCTGTCTACTATCCTGTAACCTATTGACCTCCAGCTGGGTCACCAGCCTCTCCTTCAGGATTGTCTCTATTAGTTTACCCACAATGGACACGAGGCTCATTGGTCTATAGTTCCCCAGTTCATCCTTGGTGCCACTCTTATGGAGGGGAACCATGTGAGCCATCCTCCAATCTTGAGATACACACCCTGAGTCCAGTGAGGCATTAAATAGGTCTGCCAAGGGGCCTGCTAGGACCTCTGCAAGCTCTTTTAGTACCCTGGGATGTGCACCATCCAGCCCTGGTGTCTTGTCCACCCTCAGTGCTTTTAGCCCCTCTAGCTCTCTACCTTCTGTGATTTCCCTGTCCATCACCCCCTCTCCCCCACAGAAGAAGGTGGTGCACAGCAGGACTCATCAGAGGGTGAGGTCACACCAAGTTTCATTTCAACACTACCTCCATTGGACAAAAGCAGAAAATGAGCACCACCACAGGCATAAACTTCAGGAAAGAAGTTTTACTTACAAAAACATTTTTATTGTTTGAAAATGTGCAAACTATTACTCATAGCTCTCAGTAGTGGTAAAACAACTTACAACACCATAAAGACAAAACTACTAACGTATCACAAGTTTGCCCACTTGCTTCATCACAGTGAAACAACACCAACAAATTCACACCTTATAACGTGTGCCCAATTAGCCATTTAAAAAATTCATTAGATCAATTGCTTGAACCCAGGTTCAACATGAAGTGCATATCACAGATTCCATAAACCATCTCATTTCAGTCTTGAAAATACATTAATACAATCATGGTTAAAATAGGAATAACATGGGATTGTAATCACCAGGCACATGGACTTAGGTATTTAGAACACCAGAGACAAGGCAAATATCAAGATACAAATTGTTACACCAGCCTAGGCATATCTAGTCAATTGTTGATATTATTGGCTCATGCTGAACCACTGTGTGTCTGCAGTCACAATTTATTTAAAAATGCAGATAAATCAATGGCTTAATTTAACCCTTTGTCACTTCTAGCTTTCAGAATATATATCCAAAAGCTTTCCCTTCAGCAAATTCTCTTTTCAATATCCCCTCCCCTTGGTCCCATGGAAACCTTTTCAATGCCCACTAGCATTATGTTGTGTTCTACATGCGTATTTTTATTAACTTCCTTTACAACTGCATAACTCTCATTGTTGTTCTGTAAGGTTTGAACATGTTCACTGATTCTAATTCTGAACTCTCTCATCATCCTGCAGACATAATAGTGGCCACAACTACAATACAGTATATACACCACACTTTCTGTGTTGCAAGTTACGAAATCTGCAACTGTGAAATCTTGTGATGTGTTTGGATGCCTAAATGTTTTGCTCTGCACCACATATTTACAGAAGGTGCATTTACCACATTTGAAGCACCACTGGGGGGGGGCAGGCAAGTTTGTTTGGCTGTGTGTTTAACCATTGGTAACATACTAGGGGAAACCAAATCCTTAATATTCATTTGTCTCCTAAAAACTACTGATGGTCCTGCCTCTACTATATTTTTTAAGTGAGGTTCTAGCTTCAGCAAATTTCAGTTATTCTCTATAATCTCCCTCACTTCCCTAAATCTAACTAAGAAAGTGGTTACAAAAGGACAGCACTTATTATTGGACATGTTTCTATTCTGGGGTCCTAATGTTTGTGTTCTATCCGTGGTTGAAACTGATACTACAACATTGGCTATAAACTTACTACTATAGCCTCGTTGCTTAAATCTATGTATCTGTCCTGCCTGTTTATTACAGAACTCATGTTCTTCTGTACAATTTATTTTTGTTCTTATGATCTGACCTTTATGTATATTGTACAATATATGTCTAGGATGGCAGCTATTGAATAATAACAAACTGTTTCAATATGTCTCCTTCTGAAGATGGGTAGTACACAGCTCCCCCTCCCTATTTCCGTATATTCTTAGATCCAAAAATGTAATCTCCTCCTGGTGGATGGTGGACTTAAATCTCAGGCAACTGCTCATGCTTCAAGCCATAATATGAATTCATTAAACTGTGCAGGTTTGCCCATCCATATTATAAGCACATCATCTACAGTATATAGCACTGCCACAAGTCCAAAAGATGGAAAAATAGATTTGTGGCAGTGCTATACAGTACCTGCTCCCATATGGTCACAAATAATCCAGCATAACTGGGAGCCATAGTGGCCCCCATTGCAGTTCCCCTGATTTGTGTATAAAATCTCTGTTGAAACAAAAACATATTTTTACTTAGTACCATCCTTGCCAGTTCCAACAGGTACCAAGTGAGCATTTGTACCATTTCCTCCTCAGTCCATTGACCACACTTACAAGGGTGCATACATCCATATGAAAATAATGACTCACTGCTGATCAATACAGTGCACCTATCCAATGCTGGCATTTATGCAGTGACTGTTACAGAGACAGGAGTAACAAAAAATCCGGGACCTAAAGTGCTGGGAAGTATTATTTTGAGGGTCCTTGGACTGCCATTAATGGCTCCCAACATCATGCAATTATCTGTATCAGAGATCCTTGTAGAAACTGAACATTGTCCTATGGTGGGACTGGGATCACCTAGTGGAGATACTGCTACTTCTATCCCAGGGACATTGATAAATAATGTACAGTTCATGCATATACCTGTTGTTTTTAATCTTTCATACTAGGGCATGATGGGATATGGGCCTTGTGTAGGATCAAATATATCATTGTTTTCTGTTTTTTTGCTGTTAGATGTGATTGCCACTCTCCAGAAGAGCCCAAGATCCCATAGCCAGCCAAGAAACTGCCTGATGGAGGGAGACTTTCCATTCCAGATGGCTGCAGATCCTAGGTGGAATGGAAGGGGTTGTCTTGGGATTATCTGTATCTGGTATGTCAGTCTGGAATAGAGCAAACCTGGAAACCATCAGGAGACATGTCAGTTATTTTGAACACCAATCTGCTGAGTCTCTTTTAAACCCTGCTTTACAAGGGATTTAAGGTTTGGTTAGTGAAGAAAAGTATGCAGTATATAATATGTATAATACTGCACATTTGCCTACTGACACAGAGGTAAGATCAATCAGTGAGCTTCAGCTAATAATGCTGAAGTTAAGCAAAGACATATAGGCAGAGAAGTAATCTACACAGCTGATGGAAACTATCTTCTCACAATGATTTGTAATTTGCTCAGAGATATGGAAACAGAGCACTTCCATAACCTCATCTCAGATAACTACTTGACCAAATGGTATTTTTTTCCTTTTTTTAATTGATTAACCAGGAGAGGCACACTAAACTGAAAGCTTGTTTACAGGTGTGACCTGGGAGCACAAGGAAGTTAAGTGACTTGCTCAGGGTCACACAGTATCCAAGAGGGGGCTGTGGGATTCACACCCAGGTCTCCATATTTGCAGCTCAGAGCCTTAAACCACTGCGCTATACTGCCTCCGCTATATTGCCTGGTCTGTATTACTAATACTCAGGTCATCCATTCAGGATACTTGAAAGTCTGTCAGACATTTTCATTTTTGGCAGCCAGGAACTTGGGATATGTCACCCTTCACTCAAACCAGGGCATGTGTTACAGCAGTGGGTCTTGTTTTATACAGGATACCTTGTACATATCATTTGATGTTTCCCTAGCAATGTTTGACCCTGATGAAGCTGTTTTTGACAAACTGGCCATGGTCCATTCAGTAGGATATTTAGAGGTAGATATTTATAAGAAGAGGGTGGACATACCTTCTTTAGTGGTATACAACACCCCTAGTTAGACCTCTCCTCATCTCTGTCACACTCCTAAATGATCAAATGTTACATCTTCGATAATTGTACTGTGCTGTTTAATGATGATTGTGATAACTGCCTGTACTTCCTGTTTCTCTTGTTACTCCCTGTACAAACTGTACCTAGGTGGGCACCTGGAAATGAGCCTCAGCTCAGTGTGTCTTTCCCAGTCATCAAATTTTAAATAAATAAATAAATAAGTAGGTCAATATGGCAGTTACCACACACAGCATATTACTCAATGAAGGGATATAAGTATGTATGTAGGTTGGATGTCTTTGATATGATTCCACCTGTCTGCAGCCTTGGTGTGGATCTCAACCAGAATTATTTATTTAAAAGTTTCACCAGGAAGGCATACTGAGCAGAATTACTCATTTCAAAATGCATCCTGGGGGAAAAGGGTGGGGAGCAGACATTAATGCAGTACAGTTTGCAATAAATATACATTACCATTTACAATAATAGAGATGCAGTCAAGATGCAGTGAGTTCAATCCAGGTACATAGCAGGTAGGACAGAGATACAGTTAAAGTGCAGTGAGTTCAATCCAGTTACATAGCAGGTAGTAAGGACAAGGCAAGATAATATTGAGGCACTGAGAATGCCAGTGTCATTGTTATACAAAATGGTACCTATCCAGTATGGCTCGCAATGTGGTGCCTCCTTATGGTAAAGGTTACCTACAACATGGACAGTGAGTATTGCTTAGCCACTAACCATGACTGATTCACTTATGGGAACTTCAGATGTCCAGTAACTGCTCCAAGCTTCTGCTTTACACCCACTGCTCACACTGTCATTTGCCAAACAGTTATATTACCAGTACCACTTCATGATGAACAATATGTTCTCAGTGAACCTGGTCCTCAAAATGATGTCATAAAATACATTTTAACCTTCAATGTGCATATTACTCCACTGTCCCCAGACTTACAGCTTTTGTTGAACTGCAAAGATGAACATCTGATAAGAATTAACAATAGTGTGGCATACACGCAACATTCTTTAAATGCTCTGTTACAGGATGGAGATTTTGATCTCTTGATTTTAAACACATGGACAGAAGTGGGTTTCAAATTGATATATGTTATTCTAGTACTTACTGTACTTACAATGCTGTTCTGCCTTACATGTCTTTTAAGATGACATTATAGTGCATTGAGAATGTTAAAATATGTTCATGCTTTGAATACTGCTTAACAGGACAGCTCATGATTTATTGTGATACCACATTCCAAGGGAATCAAGGGTGGACTGTTAGCGTAAAGCTTTGGGATCTGTCAACCTCACATATATGTACATAGTACTGCTAGAAATGTATTTGCTGGTATAGGTTAAGTTTTAGTGAAATCCTCTGTTAGAGATTTACTAGTTCTGTTTCTAGTATAGATTACTGACTACAGGGAAAAGACACGCTTGGTCATGCATGGAGTGTCAGGGCCTCAATGTGTTTGTGCATAAAACAGTTGTTTTGTGCTGTTATTGAGAATGCTCAAGGTTAGGTACAGTGATCTTTAAAAGCTACCAAGCAGAAACTGCTCATTCTATACTAAGAATGTGCCTCTTCTGTATGTAGTTAAGAGAACATGAGACAATAGCTCCATTCACATACCCAGGTGAAAATAGAGAATCCTTAACAGCACAGTCAAAACTACGCTGTCAAAATAGCATAAACTAAAACAACTACAAAAATAGCATAGTGCAGGCAATGTTAGCACTACCTCGTAGCTGTTGGCTATAGAGGGAAACGGGGAAAGTGTCTGCTATGGGGTGTGCTACCAAGCAGCTCCCATGGTGTGGATCATAGAGCACAGGCAGCGGAGGTCTGTGGAAGGTCATTGGCCTGGGGTTCAAGTCCCAATCCCTGGACATGTGTTTTTGTTTTTTACTTGTTGATTTCTGTGATCTGAAGTATTTATTATTTCCCTCCCTCCCAACTGTTGTGTTGCCTGTGTTTGCCCCCACCCTGCACATTCTTCCCTCCACCCCCAGTGTTCATGCTGGGCTCCACCTCCCCATCCCAAGGATTCTCCCTCCCTCCTCCCTGTGGTTCCTTCCTGTCCCTGAATTGCCCACAAAGAGGTGATTAAATTTAGATTGAGGGTGGGGGGGTGAAGCCCCCTGTAACAGGGGATGTGGGGGTGTAGCCTCCAGCAAAATCTAAAATTACAGTTTTTGTTCACAGCCATGGCAGCGGTTGGTGTGTTTGTGGACCACTACCATTGGGGTTGTTTTCGCGGTCGCTGTTTTGGACAGGGACTGTTACTGATAGCACCATTTTGAGGTTGTGATGTTTGGCCATGCCGTTGTTGTCTTCACTGTCCTGACCTAGCCTCTATTCATGATAGCTGTATGAAAGAGGGGCTCTTAGGAGTTTCTGTTGAGTCAGATCACATAGACCAAAGGTGAGGTGTTACAGCTGCCTCCCAGGACTGGTATGTATTATACTTTTTCCTGCAATTTTGCATAACTGCTAATAAATATTCCTTGCACAGATTTGTGTGTGTGTGTGTCTCTTTTTGATGTCAGAACTCACCAAACTCTAACAAGGTACAGACCCAGAGTGTTATACAAATTTACAGAAGAAATTGGAAGCCTGAGAACATATAGGTGGGTAGGAACCAGTCAGGGAGTTAGGGTTGATGGTGGAGATGCTGAATGAATCCTTATTTTTGTTGAACACCAAAGGGGCCCCTTGGGGGGCTCATTGAGAAGGTCGAGTTGTTACAGATAGCTGGATGCAGCCAGCAGACAAAGAGTTGCAGCAAATGACATGGTCAAATAGTTTGTGAAATTTCAGTGATATCTCTTGATCAGTTGCCTGCTTCCCTGCAGTACCACTGTAGGGTTCTCATAGAGAATTTCTTTAGAAATATTGCAGCATATCTGGAAATATCTGACCACGTCTATTGCTGCAAATGCAACACCTGCCTTGGTAGCTGACTACGTGGTAAAGATCAAAATGATAAATATCATGGGGACAACAGGCTATACCACAGGATCATAGTGGAGCTAAATGTACAATCAGTGGGCCAGTTGCAGTAATCTTTTATATGTCTGCCTATATGAGTATGGTGCAGTAGGACTAGAAATTTGCCAATATGGTGTCCATCTGCAAGAAGGGACTAAAGTTGAACCCAGTGCTAGGGATGGTGATGAAACCTATTCACAAGATCTGAATAATGGAGCACATGGTTGAGGACAACCCATACAGAAAAAGAAGGGTGGATTTTCAGTTGTTTTATTCTCAAAGTCCCTTCATTTCTCAGTATTTGTACCATTCAAGCATTCAATTTCCATTTTTTATCTTTACCCTTCATGTTTTGCTCCTGATATTCCTTCAAATACCCTTCAAATGATCCATCTTTTTGAGCAGTTTATTCTGAACAATTAATTTTCCATTTTTTATTATTCTGAACCATTCATTTTCCATGTTTTATCTTTCATTGTCAAAACTGCACCCAGTATCCATTCAAATACCCTTGAAATGACCCATCTCGTAGCAGTTAAATTATTTTAACCATTACATGTGTTTTCTTTTTTTATTATTTTTGCTGCTTCAGTTTACTGCTTTTTCTCAATTGATATTAAGTAAAATAAATGGTTGGGTGAAAAAATTCCAGGGTGGGACTAAGAAGAGCTGATGGGCTGAAGCAAGGGTATAAGCCATTTTTCCATTATATATGGGGGAAGTATAAAACTAAAGAGATAACCCAGATGGCAGTGGAATGCACACTACAATCTAGGGTCCCATTTCAGTGTTAACACATATCACTGCTGTTATTAACTGCACTATAACTACACTGCATTGACTTTCTGTTACACTCCTTTACCACTACATTATTTTTGTTATTATTAGATGCACACTGTAATAGCACTGCACACACTTAACAATTTTTCTTGTACACTTCTTTATGACTGCATTACTTTTGGTATTTTTAGATGCAAACTCTAGTAGCATTGCACACACTTAGTGTAAATTTTTAGATAATTCTCACACACTTTTTCCCACACTATAGTTAACAGTTATTGCTAACATAATGGAAACTCCTTGTAAATGTTCAGATTGCTTTTGCTATTCTGGTTTCACTAAAAGAGCTTTACAGTTAATTTCCCTCATGCATATTTCTTTAGATTAGTTCAGTTTAAACTAGTTTTTTGTTCATTGTTTTATCCTTTCACCATCTCCCAGTTCATGTTACTGCCATCTTAGCTTCATACATATAACTTGTTTATGGTAAATCTACTCCAAGTATACACTTCCACCAATACCTGTATTTGGCGCACACAGACCACACAGCTGCCTTGGTGGCATTCTTTATTTTCCACCCTTTACTAGCCCTGTCAGAAGGCCTTTAAACCCCATCCCCAGCCTCGGGCATCTCAGCCCACATAGCCATGTTGGCAGGCTCCTGAGTTCTCCAGTCCCTTACAGAAATACAAGTGTGCAGCATGCATACAGAATGTATGCCACATGCAAAATTGTTTAGTGACTGCAGGTAGTTCGCATACACCAAGCGAACCTAAGCAAACCTGATAACGCTTATCAGGTTTGCAGGTAGCATGTCTGACATGCATGCAGCAGCTAAGTTAGAAAAAATTACAATAAACAGTTACTTCTTGATAACAAAAGAGGCACTTAATTGTTTTTATCTGTTTTGCAACAGTCCCAATAAAACTCTCCATACCTTACCACTCATTGCTGGTGTTGGTGGAGAATCCTTATCTTTCCTCCATGACAGTCCACTAAATTCCTACTGCACCCAAGCCCAGCCTGCTAGGTTCCTCACCTGCACACATGCCCAGCCTACTGAGTTCCTCTAATGCACCCAAGCCAGTACAATATGCAATGGTGCCAGAACAGTTGGAAAAGTGGTAGGGCCAAGGATGTAAGGGGAAAATTCTCCCATAGTAAATACATTAACATGATTGTAAAAACTGCTAGGGCCACTTATGAAAGTGATAGGGCCATGGCCTTAGTGGCTCCCCCTGTTCTGGCACCTATGACAGTGTGTCCTCCCCTGCACCCATGCACAGCCCAGTGGGCCCCCCTTTGCACCCAAGAAAAGCCTGGTGGATCCTTCTGGTACTCATGACTAGTCCCATGGGCCCCCTCAGCCACATCTAGCCAGTTGCTTTTCCTTATGTTTGTGTTGCAGAATAGAGCCCCTGCCCATGACCCAGCAGTAAAGCCAACTTTAAAAGGGCTGTACTGAATCTGCTGTACTTTTGTTACAAAAACTAGAGTGTGGTCTGGTAGGTAACAGAATAGAGTTGCAGCAGCTAGCCACCCTGCCCAGCCAGTTGCTGCAGCACAGAGTCAGTCCCTCAAGTAAAATTCCAGACAACTACAGCAACAACAGCAACAGCAACCAAGAGAGAAGCTGCCTGCAGAACCAGAGAGACAGGGTCCTGACTTCTTGTGCCTTTTTGTTGAGGTAAGTGGCTGTGTTTATTTGAAAATATCTCTGTACTGTGGGGTGTGGAGGGACTCAAAGGACAGCGTACATGGGATTCTATCTTCTGGCCATGCCACTGTGGGGGAGCAATCCATTGGGAACAATTTGGGAGGTTGATAGCTGCTGGAAAGGGGTGGGATAGTCCCACTTCTCCTGGATCATGGTGGGATGACACTGCTTCTCCTGGCTCAGGAAGATGGCCCTGCTTCTGCTGGCATGGGGGGGCAGGTATGGCCTATTTCTTCTGGCTTAGAGGGTGCCCCCACTTCTTCTGACTCAGGGGGATGACCCTACTTCTCCAGGCTTGGGTGTTTTAGTCTCACTTATACTATACTTATTTTCATCTTGTCACATGCACCCAAGGTGTAAGCCATCTTAAAGTGACCAAGTTCTTGTTTTGTACATTTCTGTGAATATAAGCTTTCTTAAACAGGATTTGTGCTAAAAGATGATTTTTCCTACCTTTGTTAGCCATGGTACTGGGAACCTCTGTGGCTCTTTATTTTTTAATTAGCCATATGAACTTTTACTTCCACCTGGACAGAGACCAGAGATGGGCAGAAGGGACCATGGTTTAATATCTCATCTGAAGGATGGCACCTCAGCAACCATTGAATCTGCATCCCCCCAATCTACCTCCCCCGCATGACCATCCTTCATGAACCAGGACCACTATCAGCCCCATTACCAGCCTCCCAAGCTGTGCAACATCCTTGGAAATCCTCCTCTCCCATCTGGGGTATGTGCAAGTCACAGGGGGAGAAAGAAAAAGCAACAATTCGGAGTGTCTGTGTCCCTCATTCCAGTGGCAAAAAGTTGAGAAGTATGGTCCACCACTACCATAGGTCATTATCGCAAATGGCAATTACATAAATATATACCACTCAGCTCATTGTGCAAAAATTTTGATTGTGCTGCATGTATTTCTGTAATCACAGTACTCAGTGTTGGTTAAAGGCCCACATTAAACAGCATCCAGCTGAAGAAGTGGGTTGGAGAGCTTTACAAGTTGGCTTTAGTAGAGTGACATAGCAGGAGTATGAGGAACACCTGGACAGCAAAGACTGCTTTTTTAATATGGGATGGGGAGAGTGAAGAGGTGCCACTGGATTTCATTTACATGGGATGAAAAGGGAGAGGTGTTACTCAATGGATGCTAGGGACTGCTAGTCCAATGCCCCCTAACCCTTGACATAAACTCCTTTTACACCCCACCAAACCCCTGCTGTGGAAGGGAAGATTCAAAATGTGGGATGGATGCACACAGCCAGTATGTTCTTCTGGGGCTGGCTGGTCTGTGTGAAGGGATTTCCAGCTGTGGGGGTAGAGTGGTCAATTATCCCCAACACTTGATGTCCCCTCTCTTTACAGTTCACTAAATCCTCTGTCATGCCCTTTGCACTCCTTTCACAGCCCTGGATATTCTTCCCCCAGACCCTCTTCTAACCAGTAACATCTGTCAGCTGCAGCAACCTTAACATTCCTGTCCCCTCTCTGGTCAGTTGAGACCCCCATACCCTTGCCCCATTACCTCCCTGCATGGCCCCCCACTGACAACTCCCAGGCCCATTCAACATCCACCCACCCCATACAGACTGTCAAGAAACTCTTTCTCCACAGGCCTGCACAGCCCCAGACATTAGACCCCTTCCCTTCCCTTTGTTGCCTGACACTAGCTAAGTCTTCTTACACAGCCCAAGATACTAGCCTTACCTCCTTTCATGGCCCTCAACACTGCCTGCCCTCCCTCCACATCCCCCACAGATCCCTCAACAGTGACTGCTTCATCCACAACCCAACTCTGAGTCCCCTTACCACCTCCTCCTCCTTCTTCCAGGCCCCATAACCCCATAGTTCTCCCAATACCTTACGGTCTCCATAGTCTCCCACCACCTCTACCATCAGCCCACACTTTGCCACCAGTGATAATGACTGAGAGAGGTTTGAGTGGCGAGTCCGGTCAGGGATCTGGAATGGGAATGCAGTGGTGTGGAGTGTAGTCAGCCGGGGGAAGGGTTCCAGTTACAGAGAGAGTGGTCAGCTGGGGTGGATGGTGGATTTGGGGCAGGTCTAGTTGCAGGGAGTTTTGGGAGGTGGAGGGTAGTTGAGGTGTAGGGTGCTGATTCAGCTACAGGGAGGGTGGTTAGGATGCCACTCCAAGTGATGGCAGTTGGCTAAGACAGGGTGGGCAGTGTTGTGGGGGTAGAGCATGCAGAGTGAAAAAGAACTCACTAAACCCCATTGGTTGTTGCCATGACAACCATCATGGAAACAATGCTGTCATTGTTCTTGTGCTGTGCTCTTGACCCAAATCTCCCCTCTGTGGTGGCATGTTTAGTCAGTCAGTGCCGCCGTGGTAACAGTGTGATTGTTTTTGCAGCTCAAGATTGGCATCTAAGCCATTAACTCCACACATTCACATTAAATTGACATTTTTTTACTTTTTCTAGGCAGGCAAACTTGCTGGCAAGCCAATACCAAAATCAGCATGATGTCAGAATCTGACATACTGTTTTGCAACTGCACAGATGTTCTTGATGTGCCCTACAGCTCTGCAGAAGCACATATGTCTGAACATCTGTAAGCTGAACTGGAAAATAAATGGACTGTAGATGGACTGATAGCCAGATGGTGGAAGGATTGTTTGAATACAAAATCAGGTACAATTAATGAAAAAAATGTAAATGGCTAGTTTGAAGAGTTTTTTTTTATTCACATTGCTGAAAACACAGTAAGGTACTCACAGGGTTGCAAATATGTTAATCACAGCCTTGGGGCATGGCACTCGGCTTTGCCTTATGCCACATTATCTCACAAGGATGTGATTTACATATTGTTAATGCAACCCCTGGTCATTCTTTATTACTTAAATATTTCAGGCCTGTCACAGTAGCTTCTTGTTCCGCTGTGACCATATTTGATCTCCCATGACTCTATTAAATTATGTAAACTTGTGCAGAAAAAGTAGGACTTCGCTGAAAAAGAGATCATTCATTTTTGACAACCCTAGGTAAGTAAATGGGTAAATAAAGCCAGTCCTCTATGATATACCCTTGTGTAATTGTCCTTATAACTTTCATTTTTTGTATAAATAATTTGGAAAATCTTGCAAAACTGACAGATTGCACTTGCATGTTGCTTTAAAAATCTACTCAGCAAAGACTTCATTTCCCATGATTCTTTTGCTTTTTGGCAAGATGTGATACTGCCAGAGGGAGGCACTTCCTAGTTCCCTCCTAGTTTGAAAACAGTCTTGGCAGTTGCAGCTTCTTTGTGAGACCAGTGAGAAAAGATATGCAGAGACTTTTCAGGAATTTGTTTTCTAAAGTTTTGTAAAAAGTTTAACACAGAAAGGTGTTTTTAATCAAGAATAGTTTTAGAGAGTCTCTTAATTTAAATACAGTTCAGTTTTGCTAAGTTTCTAACTGCTGTGGTGGAACAGATTGAATTTAAATTCTTGTCTTGCTGCATATGTTTAATTACATGCAGCATATGTTTAATTAGTGCTTTCTTTGTTTTTACTGCATTTGTAAAGTTTTGTCATAAAGAAAGTAGACTTTTTAGACTAAGAAATGTGTGCATTTGCAGTTATTTGAATGTATACCAACATGTGTCTGTGTGTGGTAGGAGGACACTTGAGGCTTTCTTTTCCAGGCTTTGAATTCAAACGTAGTATTTGTAATGCTGTTGTGTTTATATACTGTAGTATGTTGAAAGCCAGGGAATGTTACTAGGCAATTTACTTCACAACCCTATGCCATTTAAGCTGAAGAAATATAGATTTTTTTTATTGGAACAATGGGTCAAAATCAGGAACAGCTGGCTTAACAAAATATTTAATATTAGCTAAAGAAATTGTGGCTGTGTGCTTGTGCATAATATTTTGTGAAAGAAAATTAGACTATGCCACTAATATCTGACATGGATTTTATGTTTACATATACTGTGAATTTTATAGTGTTCTTGGAGCAACTACAGTTTGTGACCCAGGTGTCACAGTGGACGGAAATAGTATGGGGGATGGGAATACCATGAATGCCATGACTCTGCCCGTACACTACATTTGTTTCCAAAGTGAATTTCTGCAGGGGGGGGACTATGTACTGCATTCATAGGGCGCAGTGTATAGTACGGGTGCCAGGAGAACTAGGTCTCTGGCTGGTTGTGGAGGTGATCAGAAGGCTGTGCCAGTTGCTGGCACTCAGTGTTGGGTTGAGGGGGCCAGTGGGGTGATAGGACACTACCTGCCAGAGTGGGGGTCCACTAGACCACCAGGGACAGGGTTTATCTGCTATGGGCAGGTAGGGGTTAGGGAGGGGGAACCACTGGACCACCAGGGAATTCTTTTATTTTCCAAACAAGGATGGGGATCAGGACTAGTGAGAGACTGTAGGACCACAAGGGAGTGTATTGTTTTTAAACAAGGATTGGAATTGGGGCTTGGGAGGGAGACGTGGTCTAGCACACTCAGTTGCTGTGGTAGCATCCAGAGGAGTCCATAATGGGCATGATAATCACCTTGTAGTGCAGTGGGTTCATCTGCATCTTTGTTTGAATATTCACCCATAGGGATGCATAGAAACATAGAACATAGACTTTGAAGCCAGATAAGGATCACTTTTCCCACCCAGTCTGCCCATTTCCCTACCTACTGGATAAGCTGCAGATTCTAGTTAGCCAACAGCCTACTTCCTGCAACCCCCCACTATAATTGCCTTGTGTCTGTCCCATGCATGTTTGAATTCCCCCACTGTTTTAGACCCAATGACCTCCTCAGGAAGGCTGTTCCATGTATCCACCACTGTCTCCTTGAAAAAAAAATTCCTCACATTACCCCTGAGCCGTCCCCTCTCTATCTATAAATTGTGCCCCCTTGTTCTTACACATCTCTTTTTCTGAAAGATGCTACCCTCCTGGAATTTGTTGATTCCCTTGAGGTACTTGAACATTTCTATCATGCCCCCCCATCCCTCTTTTCATCAAGAGTATACATATTAAGCTCTCTCTCAGTCTCTCTTCATATGGTTTCTGTTGCAGACCCTGCATCATTTTAGTTGCCCTCCTCTGGACTGCTTCCATCCAGTCTATGTCCTTGCGTAGATGAGGTCTCCAAAACTGCACACAGTACTCCAGTTGGGGTCTCACCAACTGTCTGTATAGAGGAATAACCACTTCCCTTTTTCTACTTGTGATGCCCCTTCCTATGCATCCCAGTATCCCCCTGGCTCTCCTTGCTGACTTTTCACATTGCTTACCCACCTCTGGATCATCTGATATGACTACCTCAGGTCCCTTTCCATTTTTGTTGTTGTTAGTACCTCCCCTGCTATTGTGTACTCTTCTCCTGGGTTTTTGTTTCCCGGGTGCATTACTTTGCACTTCTTTGCATTGAATCTAAGTTGCCATATGTCTGACCATTCCTTCAACCTTACCAAGTCCCTTCTCATCTTTTCTACCCCCTCTTGTGTATCAACTCTGTTACAGATCTTTGTGTCATCTACAAAAAGGCATACCTTTCCCTCCAGACCCTCTGCAATGTCACCTATGAAGATGTTAAAGAGGACTGGACCCAGTACTGAGCCCTGAGGTACTCCACTAGTAACCGCCCTTTCTTCAGAATGTGTTCCATTCACTATTACCGTCTGTGTCCTGTTGTGCAGCCAGTTTGCTATCCAGGCTACCACCCTAGGACCTAATCCCAGGCTGGCTAACTTGATTATTAATCTTTTGTGCAGGACCATGTCAAATGCCTTGCTAAAGTCTAGGTAGGCCATATCCACAGCCCTTTCCTGGTCTATTACTTTGGTCACCCAGTCAAAGAAGTCAATTAGATTCGTCTGACATGACCTTCCTGCTGTAAATCCATGCTGCTTTGGGTCCTATGCCCACTGGCCTCTAGGTACTCAACAATTCTTTCTTTCAGGATTGATTCCATCATTTTTCCTACCACTGAGGTCAAACTTACAGGTCTGTAGTTTCCTGCTTCTGCCTTGCTCCCACTTTTGTGAAGAGGAATCACATCTGCCCTCCTCCAATCCTCAGGTACCACCCCATCCTGCCATGATTTGTTAAAAAGAGTGGTCAGCGGTGTTGCTAGGTCCTCCCTTAGTTCTTTTAGGATTCTGGAGAGAATCCCATCAGGCCCCATTGCTTTGTTCACCTTGAGTTTTAGGAGTTCTTTTAGGACTCTTTCTTCTGTGAATGGACTGGTGTCAACCCCACTACCCAGAGTTCTTCTATTGTCTTGTTTAGGTAACCCTTCCTCATCTTCTTCTTTTTCGAATACTGAGCAAGAATATTCATTCAGTATCTCTGCCTTTTCACTGTATCCCTCTGCCCACCTCCCCTTTCCTTTATTAATCTTCACTATCCTTCCCTTAACCTTCCTATGCTCCCTAATGTACCTATAAAAGGTTTTATCCCCCTTCTTAACTGAGTTGGCTATTTTTTCCTCGGTTTGGGCCTTTGCTAGTCTGACTGCCTTCCCCACTTCTTTCTGCTTTAATTGATACAGTTCCCTGTCATGCTTCTTCTGTGATTCCTTATACTTTTTGAATGCAGCCTTTTTCTCCTTAACCTTCCCTGCCACCTCTTTTGAAAACCATAGCGTTTTTTTTTTTACTCTGCTTTGTTTTCTTTATTTGTTTCACACAAAGGCTTGTTGCCTCTAAGATGGCAGTTTTGATTTTTCTCCATTGTTCTTCCACCCCTCTTTTTTGGTCATTTGCTACTGCATTCTTCAGGTATTCACCCATTTTGCCAAAGTCAGCCCTTCTAAAGTCCAGTATCCTTGTTTTTATATGGCTTATCTCCATTGTTGTGCTCATTGTGAAGCACACTGTGCAGTGGTCACTTGTTCCCAGATGTCTACTGACTTCTAAATTTGTGATCCTTTCTCCATTTGAGAGTACCAGGTCTAGTATTGCTCCCTCCCGAGTGGGTTCCAACACTAGCTGTCTAAGGCCTGCCCCCTGCAGGGCATCGAGAATGACCCTGCTCTTGGATGTGGCTGCAGTACATGTTATCCAGCTAACATCTGACATATTCAGGTCCCCCATCAACAGTATCTCCCCTTTTTCAGCCATTTTGACAATGTCCTCTATCATTTTGTTGTCCATTTCCTCCCCTTGAGACGGGGGTCTGTATACAACCCCTGTGCGGGTTGTGATGCCATTCCCTATCTCCAAGGTGACCCATAGTGCCTCTTGTCCTCCCCCTTTGTTTTTTATTTCTGTAGCTTTGATCCCTTCCCTTATGTATAGAGCTACCCCACCTCCTCTTTTACCTTCCCTGTCTCTTCTGTAGATTGTGTATCCTGGTATGTTGACATCCCAGTAATGGTTCTCTGTGTACCATGTTTCCGTGACTGCCACAATATCCAATTGTTCATCTTCCATCAGGGCTACTACCTCAGGAAGCTTGTTTCCCAGACTACGGGCGTTGGTACTCATTGCCCTCCATTTAATGTTGACTTTATACTTTTCCCCCCATCCCTGCTCTTATTGCCCTTGTCTATTTTTCC
This sequence comes from Neoceratodus forsteri, assembly GCA_016271365.2. Taxonomy (NCBI): domain Eukaryota; kingdom Metazoa; phylum Chordata; order Ceratodontiformes; family Ceratodontidae; genus Neoceratodus; species Neoceratodus forsteri. The sequence continues at coordinate 1,544,674,785 of CM057455.1, read as the reverse complement.
ATTTACCCCTGTCCTGCCCTGTGTTGAGCTCTGTACGTCAGTGTTTACCTTACTACCTGCCATGTTTTGTGGGGAGAGGCTTGAAATTTCCTGCCTTTTACCAGCACCTCCCCCCTTGGCTAGTTTAAAAGCTTGCCAAGGAAGCATTTAAACCTGTCACCTAGGAGCTTGGTTCCCTTCGTGGACAGATGCAGACCATCATGCCAGTATAGATCTTTATCTCTCCAGGTGGACCCCCAGTCCCCAATGAAGCCAAAGCCCTGTGCTCTGCACCAGTTTTTTCAACCATTCATTGAACTGCATAGTGTGCAGTACCCCAGCCTCACTCCTGCCATGGACTGGTAACACCTCTGAGAAGGTTACCATGCTTGCTACCCATCTGAGGCCCTTCCCCAACTCCACAAATTCATTCTGCACTGCACTGATCCCATGCCTAGCTAAGTCATTTCTCCCAAGGTGGACTATGATACCTAGTTCCCTCTCCTGCGATGCTGCTTCTGCAATCCTGAGGATTCGCTTCCTGTCCCTCCAAGCCATGGCACCAGGCAGGCACCTTGCTTCCTTCTCCTCTCCCTTCCCCAGTTTTACCCTCCCCTAACAATTGAGTCCCCTATCAGAAGCTGTTTCCTTCCCCTGTGGTGTCCCTTGCCACCCTTTTGTGTGTCTTCCTTGTGGATGTCCTCAGCATTCTTCTGGGTCTCCACTGAGGGTGCCATCATAGAGGAACCTTGCTCTGCCAGAATGGCATATGATTTGTGCAGAGATATAACTAGGGGGCTTCGCCTCTGGTCCACCACCCACACCCTTCCAGAACCCACTGTGGTCCAACTGCTCTTCATACTTGGCAACCTCTGAGGCAGTGGTTGTGGCAGTGGTGCTCTTTGGAAGGGGAGGCCTCCTTAGTCCTTGCTAGTTCAGCCTGTAGGTGGGCAACCTCCTCCCTCAGAACTGACAGTTGCCTGCAAATAGGACAGCAATGCAGTTTCCAGAATGTCTCCCGAGAAACTGCTGCCCCACTGCCAGTGCATTGCACCACCCCCACATGTCCCTCTCCTTATAATACAATATATATATATATATATATATATATATATATATATATATATATATTATTATTATTTGTGTGTGTACCTCCCCTTTTTGCACTGTGCTGGGTTATTAAGAATATGACAGTTCTACCCCAAGACCTGTTGAGGAAGTGATGTCAGAACTGTGGCTATAAATGGAATGCCACACCTGGGGGGGGTGTGGGGAACGGTGGGTGGGTAGTCCACAGCCACTGGTGACTGTTAGAAACAATCAAATACACAACTGCTCCACCGCTCTGGTGAGTACTGCCCTTTATAGTAATTCAACTAACACCACAATTTACTAGACCACTGCTCCTACACAAACCACTCTACTGAGTCCAGGGATAAAAATGAACTCACTCTTCAGCCAGAAGGACACTTTTAAAATGTTGCAAAAATATCCTTCCAAATCCTAGGTCTCAACCTCAGCAATCAAGCAAATTCAGTTGTATCTCACTCCCTCTGGTTATAAAATTACTACACTTTTAATGGAATCCTGCAATTCTCTGCTTAATGCCAATAAGGAAAAAAAAATGAAACTTTTTGTAGAAAGCGTAGCTCCCCTTTTTAACAAGTTCCCACCAGTATTATGCCTTACCAGGTTTCCAGGTCCTACATGGAGTTATAGTTTCTTCTTTGCAGTGTAGCAAGGTTCTCAGCTTCCAACAGACAAATCAAAGTCAGTCTGACTGGCTTCTAACTGTGAAGGACTAACCAGTGTGTGCTGCACATTACCCCTATGTTTGGTCTTCAGCCCATACCCTTGTAGCACAGCACAAAGCATGGTGAACACTGGTTGGGTGCCACACTAACATGGCTGACATTCAGATGGATAGTGCAGTCAGTTCAGACTGTACTGTTCATTTAAATATGGTGCCAGAGCAGATTGTTCCCATTTTTTCATGTGACACCCTTGTGTGCATGCGCAGCTGGCTGGCTTTAAATATGGGGTCCATAATGCCTTACCTATTAGATAAGTAGTTTGTTTTGGGTGTAATGGGTTATGTGGGTATAGAAACATAGAAGCTGATGGCAGATAAGGACCACAAGGCCCATCCAGTCTGCCCATTTCTTTTCTACCTTATGAATGTTCCATAGGCTGTTGCTCTGTCAATGGCCTATCTATTCATACTCATCTGTATTGCTCCCGTATGTCTAACCCATGCCTGTTTGAAGCCTAGCACTGAATTCATATCCACCACTTCCTGAGGTAGGCCATTTAATGCATCCACCACCCTTTCTGTGAAAAAGAACTTCCTCACATTACCCCTTAATCAGCCTCCCTCTAATCTCATGCTGTGTCCTCTTGTCCTGCTATTTTTCTTATATTGTAACATGTTAGGCTCTTTCACCTTGTTAATTCCCTTAAGGTGTTTGAATGTTTCAATCATATCACCTCTCTCCCTCCTTTGCTCTAGGGTATAAATATTGAGTTCAGTTAATCTATCCTCATATGTTTTCTGATGAAGTCCCTGCACCATTTTGGTTGCCCTTCTCTGGACTGCCTCAATTTGGTTAATGTCCTTGTGAAGGTGTGGCCTCCAGTACTGCATGCAGTACTCCAGATGGGGCCTAACCAGTGTCTTGTAAAGAGGGATTATTACCTCCCTCTTCCAACTTGTGATACCCCTACTAATATACCTCAACATCCCTCTAGCCTTACCTACTGCTTTGGAGGTCTGCTTGGATGATTTCAGGTCATCGGTGATGATGACGCCCAAGTCTCTTTCTTCCCTTGTGACTGCCAGCAACTCCCCTCCCAGTCTATAGGTGGCTTCAGGGTTTCTCTTCCCTATGTGCATGATCTTGCACTTCTTTGTGTTAAATCCCAGTTGCTACTCTTCCAACCATTTTGCTAGTTTATCCAGATCTCTTCTCATTCTGCCCACACCGTCTGGATCATCTACTCTGTTGCAGATCTTGGTGTCATCTGCAAACAGACAAACCTTACCCTCCAGTCCATCTGCAAGTCACTGATGAAGATACTGAAGAGGACTGGCCTCAGGACTGATCCCTGAGGTACCCCACTTGTGACTTGCATCTCTTCTGACTGTATATCATTTACCACTACTCTCCATTTTCTGCCTGTCAACCAGTTTGCCACCCAGTTGACCAACATCTAACCCACCCTGAGCCGACCCAGCTTATTAATCAATCTTCTATGTGGAACAGTATCAAAAGCTTTGCTGAAGTCAAGGTAGGCAACATCAACTGCTCCCACTTGGTCCACCACTCTGGTTACCTAGTCAAAGAAATCTATGAGATTAGTTTGACAGGACCTTCCTTTTGTAAACCTATGCTGTCTTGAATCCTGTGCTCCTATGGATTCCAGGTGTTGCACTAACCTTTCCTTAAGGAGTGTCTCCATAATATTGCCCACTACTGAGGTAAGACTGACTGGTCTGCAGTTCCATGCCTCCTCCCGACTACCACTCTTGTGGAGCGGGATCACATGTGCCCTTCTCCAGTCTTCTGAGACCTCTCCTGTGCTCAGAAACTCACTAAACAGTTGTGATAATGGCTCTGCTAGTTCCACCCTTAGCTCCTTTATGACCCTGGGATGTATGCCATCAGGTCCCATTGCCTTGTCTACCCTGAGCTTATTGGGCTCTTGTAGGACCCTTTCTTTTGTGAAGGGACTAGTGCACACCTCCTTTCCCCCTGTGTCCATGATGCAGAGCTTTGGGCCCTGACCTACCTTCTCTTCAGTAAATACTGAGCAGAAGTATCTATTTAGGATAGATGCTTTTACATGGTCCTTCTCCTCACACGCCCTCTTATCCCCTTTGATCTTAGCAATACTCCCTCTGGACTTTCTCCTATCACTAATGTATCTATAGAATGTCTTGTCACCCTCTTTTACTCTTCGTGCTAGTGTTTCCTCAGTTTGGGCCTTTGCCTGCCTTACTGCCTTCCCTGCTTCCCTTAGGGAAGTTTGGTATGCCTCCCTAACTTCATCCTGCTGCATTCCCTTATAATTCCTGATGGCCAGTCTTTTGGCTCTGATGTTTTCTGCTACTGTGTTTGAGAACCAAAGTGGTTTTCTTCTTCTTTTGCACTTTCTTTTCTCACCACTACAATGGGATGTTGCTTCAAGTATTGCATCTTTAATGCTTGCCCACTTTGCCTGTTCCCCCTCACCTGTATTTCTTTTTGCCAGGGCTAGCTTAACTCTGTTGGCCATGTTATTAAAATCAGCTCCTCTGAAAGCCCATATTTTTGCCTTGGAATGGGATGATTTTGTTCTAGTGGCCAAATTGAACCATATCATGTGATGGTCACTGGCCCCCAGGTGACCCTCTACCTGGAGATCTGTGATCCTTTCCGTGTTAGTCAGTACTAGATGTAGGAGAGCCCTGTCTCTTGTGGGTTGTTGTACCAGTTGTTTGAGGCCCTCCCCTGCAGGGAATCCAAAATGTGTCTAGTTCTGGCAGATGTCCCTGCTGGTATTGACAAATCTGTATCTGGCATGTTGAAGTCACACATTATCAGAACCTCCCATTTAGCTGTCATGTTTTGTATATCTTCCCACAGTAACATGTCTATGTCCTCCCCCTGGTCTGGAGGCCTGTACACAACCTCAGTTCATATGGCTGTCCCATTTCCTGTTTCCAGGGTGACCCACGGTTCTTCTGGTTCGTTATGTGTATTCTGAATTTCTGTAGCTTTGATATTTTCATTGACATAAAGGGCCACTCGACCCCTCTTTTTTGTACCTCGGTCTCTTCTGAACAGTACATAGCCAGGTACTGAAGTCTCCCAAGTGTGGTTACTGGTAAACCATGTCTCGCTAATGGCTACTATGTCCAGTTTAGCCTCTGTCATTATTGCCTGCAGATCTGGGTCTTGTTTCCCAGACTGTGAGCATTTGTGTACATGATTTTCCGTTGGTCAGATTTCAGTGTGTTAGTTGTTGGGCGAGGTCCAGCCTTTCCCCTGTGCAACGTATGGGGAGCCAGACCTTTACAGATAATTACATAATAACACTAATTTAAGATTGGAAGGAACTCTAGGTTTTGAAAGACTTAGTGAAATAACTGTTACATTACCTACAATACTTGGTAGATCAACAGTATGAGAAAGTAAAAAAAAAAAAATATCTAGAAACATTAAAGGTGAAATACAATTGGTGAAAATCTAGTGTTTTTTAACTCTTATAATACAGTAATTTCTCTTTAACTCTGTCTTTTCCACTAAAACTCTGCTTTCTTTACTTCTATGTTGTATTACCATTTGTATCTCTCTGCTACTCTCCATCTCTACTCAAGCTGCTATACATTCCTCATTTTTGCCTTTATTTTAACAGATCTGGCCAGATGTTGATTGTCCACCTTTCAGATAAGTATTTTATCTTGTTTAATTCTAACCCCTAATCTGTCCTCTAGAACCTCTGACATGATTTCAAGTATGGCTAGGACCAAGTGAAGGATGTAGTGGTTACTCAAGATGGCTTTTGTATATAGGATAACAGTGGGGTAGATAGAGAGGGCAAGTCTGCCGTATGGGCAATTGGTCCTGGGGTTTAATTGGAACTATAGACAGACTGGATGGACCTTTGGTCTTTTCTGTCATCTTTGTCTATATTTATATTGCATCAAATGTATTTTCCTGTTACCCACTGCGTGAATCTCCTCCATCTTTGGTCTTTGTCCCAATGTCCTCAATGATTCTGGTGGTGTAATTTTTCTTTTTTTTTGGGGGGGGGATACATTCATGCCCTGTTCCTTGATGTGGAATATGTACTGGATGCAGGTCCCGCCCCCACAAAAAAGGGCATGGAATGAACTGTATTTTTACAGGTACTGCACAAGGCCTGTATAAGGCATCCTTTTGCAGGTAGAGGTATAGGACAGGTACTAAGCAGGTAAAGAAAAGGAAATGTGTAGACATTGGACAGTACTGCTTTTTTTCGGCATGTACTCCTCCTCAGCCTTTTACCCAACCCTACTCAACTCCTGATTGGCTGCAAGGGGCCTTGGCAACTTGAAACACCAATCAGGAGTGAGTTCCCCCCCAGGTGGGAACCTGTCAAGGTAGCGCCTCCTGACTACTGTCCTTACCTCTTTTGAGCCTCTTGTTTTCACCCTTTGTGAGGTAAACACTGCTAAGTTATGGTGTGGGTGGATAGGGCTTGTGATTACCTAGGCATGCTACCTTATACTTTTTCAAGTTATATCCTCTAGCTGTCGGGAACAGCCAAATAACAGTCCCCCCACCAACTTTCATTTACTATCTGACTGATCCTGCTGCCAATGTCAAGATGTCCTAATAATGTCAGCACTAGCCAGCATGCACCAAACATGGCCTGCCTAGAGTTCACCTGGAGGATTGCTTACCCCCCACCCCCGGTAGCCACTAAATTAAATCTAGATATTTTTATAATAATCTTTTTTATTCCCTTTTGGGCTTCTGCTGTGGTCTCTACTGTGATCTCTGGGCTCTCCTAGCCCTAATGTGCATTACCGCCCCCCCAGGTCATCTACTGACCCTCTTGAGCTTGAGTGCAGCTGTAGGAGGCTTGTATGCTACTCCCCTGGGGGAGCGCTCAATCTTGCCTTCATCCTGCAGACCTTTACAATGAAATTTAACCTTCTGGCTTTCCTAACGCCACAGTGTGGCTTAAACTATGTGACACCTCTCTCTCTCCCCTTGCCCAACTCCACGTTTCTCTGCAAGATCCCCATCCCCTTGCAGGGTTCACTGCATCCTGAAGAGGTGAAGGTTCTGGCTTCCCATTTCCTCTAGCTTCCCTTGCATTTCACCCTTCCACCCTACCCCCCTCCTATTCCCCTCCCCTTAGACCTTCAATACTTTCATCTGCCAGCTCTCCATCCCCTTGCAGTGTTCTCCACATCCTGAAGGGGGTGTCGGCACTGGCTTCAATCTCCCCTTAGCCCAACTTACTTTCCTCCTTCATCTGCCAGCCCCCCCACCCCCTTGCAGGGTTCTCTGCATCCTGAAGTGGGTGTAAGCACTGGCTTCCCTATCCCTTTTCCCTTAGTCCAACTTTACTTTCCTCTACCACCTCCCCATCCCCCTGCCACTGCAGTGTTCTTTGCCTCCTAAAGGGGTGAAGACAAATGATTCCTTTCTTTTTCCACCATTCTACCCCAATTCTTCCTTAACTGCCCCTCCCACCTCACACTATCCCTAGTAACCCCACCCCTATTCCATGTCTCTCTATCCTTTTCCACCTTTCTCCTCTATCTTTTCTATTGCCGGTTCCCTTGTCACCTAACAGTTGGTTAAACAATGTTCCGTAACAGGGGTTCTCAGCACCTTGGGTGGGGTGAAGGCCTAGGCCTCTCCCCTCCCCTCTTTTCTATACCCATCCCTGGTATTTTACATACTAGGTCAATCAGCTAGCACTTGGCTACTGTCATCCCAACCAAGCACTTACTCCCTAGGCCTCCTTACAACCTCAAAGTATTATCATTGTAATCTACTTTCAGTCTCTCCACTCTTTATCGACTGGTTTAAGTCAGTGGTCATATCCAATAACATTTGCTGCTCTGCTCACCATGAGGCTGTGATGTAACTTATGGTCATGTTTCTTTACCCGATCTGTAATTGAAATGTATAGATTTTGTGCCCTGCACTAGTTCATAATTATTTATTACGTGTAATGTCTGATTCTGTTCTCTGTTTCTTGTAAATGATTGTCCCACAAGTCTTCCTATGTAACCCCCCCAGATGCTTCTGGAAACGAGCCGTTTACAGTTCATATTGCTTTCCTGGTGAATCTCTTCTAAATAAATAAACACCTCCTGCTGCTACTGCTGCCATCCTTTCTTCTCCCATTCTTACAACACCCCCCCAGGCTTTACTATTGCCATGGGAGTGATTCTACTCCCTGGCAGCTCCTGCCACCTCTGCACTCATTTCCTGGCTTCAGCATTACTGGGAGCAGTTTCACCCAATGGCAGCTCCTGCCACCTTCAGACCCAACTTCCAAAACAGCTGTTGTAGCCAGGGTATGTGGCTCTTCCATGACCCCTTCCTTGATGTTGCTTCAGCCCCTTGGGGCATAAAAAAACTCTGCTACTGAAGTGATGGTTTGGGAAGGAGAGGAGGGAGGCGCTTCTATTACTGCCTCCTCCACTTCTCTCCAGCTCCTTTCTCTGTTTCTCAAGTATCTGTCTCTATCCCACACCCATGCAGAGTGGGCCACAGCCTGAGCTCTGTGTGGGTTGGGAGTGCCAAGTGCCTGCATTCATTTTCACTGTAGCACAATTGCATTATGTGGCTGGCTGCAGGTGCAACCCAAGCGTATGCTCCTCCTGCCACTATTCCCGATCAGTAGCACCCACACAATACTAGGGCTCAAAGAGTCCCCACTAGACCCCAGAGAAGGGTACTAATTCATTTCAAAAGAAAATTTGCCTTAGTCGCAGGGTACTAGACAGTCAGGGCTACCATTTTACTTAGTAGCCTCCCATGGCATTCCTAGCCCGCAAGACCACCAGTACCATTGTTTTATTTACCAACAGGCGTACTAGCCCCTGGAAAACCTCTGCTAATCCACCTGGCTATCAGGTACAATACTGGTCACAGGGCCACCAATAGGAGCACAGGGGTTTTTGGTTGCACCTCCTTCCAAACCACACTTTCTTTCTTCTCAGTTTCTCCTCCTCTATTTTTTCCCCAGCTAACCTAGTTTTATTTTATTTGACATGTCAGACAGGACATGGACCCCTAACCACCAGATAAGTATATTTCTATGCCTAACCTGTCCTTTCCATCCTTACTGCACCATCTTAGAGCTATGGATCCTTTGTGACACCCATTTCTATTTATTTTATTTTTACAGGTGTGGGGGACAACATCCCTTCAAGATGCCTTCCACTGGCTCCTATAGTGCTCAGGTAAGACCCTCTACTTAATCTGTATTGGGTGGGTTGACTGTAATGGTGTGCCCACACTTATTACATGCTGAATGTGGGGCCTTGCTCTTGAGCCCCCCCAGCCATGATGACATACTCACTGTTGTACCCCTCTTAGCCCTGGCAACAGGCTCTCAAGCCCCATCCCCAGCTTCAGGTTTCCCAACCCCCATAGCAATGTTGTTAGGCTCCTAACTGCCCCCAATCATGGCCATAGGTCAGCAATCCCCCAGTGTCCTGGCTGGGGGCAGCATGGTTTGGGTGGTCCCTTAGGTGGTCCAGATGGGAGAAGAGGGTGAACGTATGTGGGGAAGTCTATTATGTGGATCCCCTGGGAGAACCAGGTGGGGGAAGAGGAGGCCATACCTGGGGAAGCCTTGTTGAGGGGTCCCTTTGATGATTTAGATGAGTAAATATGCTCCAGGGGGCCTGTAGGTGGTCTGTGGAGGGGGGGCAGAGTATGGTGGCTATTAAATCCTGGTTCTGGGTTTCTAGGAATGTTGTGAAAGAAGGTGTAGGTGGTGTCATAATTCTAGTATGATGACCCTAAGGGTGGTCCGAGTGGAACATGAAGGGGGAATATTAAAGTGAGTGTAGTTATTGTAGTGCATTTTCGGCTTAGCTAGCAGCATTTACATGAATGACTCCTTAGTTGGAGTCTATTGTTTAAAAGTTCTCTGGCCCATATAATGGAAATGGAAGACGTGACGTAATCAAACAAATGTTATTTACCTTTTTTGTCCATCTATCTGGCTGTTTGATGCTGTGACTTCGACGACTTGCATTGGGACTTTGACGAGGAGTCTGTTGTTGCTTATGTTTTCATGACCTGCACTGGAACTGTTGTCAGGGGAGCAGCATTGGGTCAGTGATGGAGCGTGTTGGAGAGTGTGCAACTGGGACTTGGTCAGCTGTTGGACCGCTTGTTGGCCCAGAACTGCTTCCGAGGGACTCTGGGGCTGTTGTGAAGATCAAGGGGGACTGTGTTGGAGTTGTTTCTTCCTGGACTGTGGTTGGCTCTGATATTCAGGGCCCTGTTCTCTTCTTTCTCTCTCTTATCAGTGCTCACACAGGGGGTTGGGTTTGGTGTGCTACCTGAAGGATGGCCCTAAACCTGTTATTCCTAAGCTCTCCAAGGATTCAGCCATTGGGCTGTGTCTAAGGTGTGTTGGGGTGTGGAGTGCTGGTGATTGGGGAGGGAGGAGGACTGTTGTGGAATACTGTAAGCCCGGTTTGGGATAATTATATCTTGATGTTTTGAAGGTTTGAGGTTCCTTTGTTCAAATCATTCTGGATACCCTGGAAGCCAAATTGGATTTGAACTGGATTGGATTGGATTTGAATTGGATGATCAGACTACAGCCTGGTTTGACTTTTTCCCTCATTTTCTATTGTTTTGGAGAGAATATCATTGTGATTATGGGCAGTGAGAGAGCCTAAAGTTTAGACTTTGAACAGTGAGAGTGTCAAAGTCTCACTTCATTTAAAGATTTTGCCCTGACAAATGTGAGAGGTATTGTTTGGGAAATCTAACTGTGTTATCTTCTGGGGAGGTGGGAGCTCCCTAGATAGAGACAAATTGCTGGTTCTGGATTATTTTGCTGCTGCTTTAAAGCCTTTGCGCCCTGCTTTAGTTAGTATTGTTTTAATTTTGGGGGTGGGAGGTTGCATTTGCTAGATCATGTTGTTTTGTATGGTTATATATTATTTTTTTGGGTTATTTGCTTTAGAAAATGTGTTAGCCAGGGTCGATGGTTAAGCATTATTCCCCTTCCAGGCTGAGGGATCTTTGCCCTTTTCGTTGCCCCCCTCTATCTCCGGAGGTGTATAAATGGTGTAGGGGATTGGGAATAGCAAGGAGGGTTAGGGCGGGGACTCAGCCTGTTGGGGGAAAGGAAAGGAGTGGGTGGATTGGGATTGTGGGGACAAGGAGATGCCCTGGGGTGAAATGGGTCCAGGAGAGGGGTTTTCCCTGTCTGGTTCTCATACCCAAGGGTTCTGCTTATTCCAGACAGGAAACTCGGTCTTCCCCAGCTGCTCATTGAACTCGAGTGGTGTCATGCAATGCCAGGTCAATTAAAAACAAGACCACCATAACTGGGGATCTTGTTAATTCAACTGGCCTGGCTTGCATCACTGAGGCCTGGTTGAATGGAAATGCTGGCCCTGTTTTGGCTTCAACGGTTCCACCCGGGTACTCGGTGATACACAGCCCGAGGATCGATTGTAGGGGTGGGGGTGTTGCCCTTTGTTTTAAATCAGAACTGAACCTGAGGGGAATTCCAGTGGGAGCCACCAACTCCTTTGAATGTATAGGGGGTGAGGGTGTGGGGTGCAGGATTTTTCTCGTCTACCGTCCACCAGGAGATGGGAATGTTTTCCTGCGGGAAGTCGCGGACTTCATCACCGACCTAACATTGGGACCCCATAGATGGCTGATCCTTAGGGATTTCAATGTTTGGGTCAACGATGAACTCTCACAGCCTGGACAAGACTTCCTCTAGCTAATGAGTTCACTGGGCCTCACACAGGTTGTTTCCTTCTGGACCCACATTGGTGGTCATTCGCTGGACTTGGTGTTTCTTCTGGGGATGGAGATATCCAGTTTGGTGGTGGAACCAGTTGGGTGGTCAGACCATCACACCATCAGCTTCAGTTTTGAGGCCCCCAACGGTCTGCCTCTATGGAGATGGTCCAGTACCGCACCTTGAGGAGTGTTTCCTCAGATGGCCTGATGGCGGTGCTGGACCTATCTGGCATGCTGAGGGAATGCGTGGATCTAGGGGATCTTGTACTCCCCTATAATAAGGGGGGTGACAGAGGCCCTGGATACCATTGGTCCTGTTCATGTCCGTCCACTCTCCCTTTGCCCTAGGTCTCCATGGTTTGAAGAGGACTTGAGGGAGTTGAGGAGAGCTGGACGAAGGTTAGAAAGGCGATGGCAGAGGTCCGGCCTGGTGTGTGACAGGCTTAGTTTGATGGACCATTATTCGGTCTATCAATCAACAATTTCCCATAAGAAGGCAGAATTCCTGTACAGGGAAATTACTGCCATGCGGAATTGACCAGTTCAGCTTTTCTGGACTGTAGACAGACTATGCAATCCACACTGTCTTCAGCCCAGAAATGCCTTTTCACAAGAGCAGTGTGAGGAGATTGCTTGATTCTTCTCAGATAAGGTTGCCACAATCAGGTCTGACATCCACCTGACCCTTTCGCTAGGGAGTAGCAGTGGTCGGCAGGAGATGTTGGACTCCCGGTTTGAGTGGTACGACTTTGGCCAGCCTACAATCAGTGATGTTGTGATGGTTATCCAGTCTTTATGTCCTACCAACTGTAGTTTGGATCTGGGCCCTACACGCTTGCTTGTTGGATGCATTGATGTCATTGGCCCGGTCCTTGCTGAGATAGTCTGGTTATCCTTGGAGCGGGGAATTTTTCCAGCGTCCCTTAAGGAGGCCATGGTTCGGCCTCTTCTTAAGAAGCCCTCCTTGGATCCCGACTGTCTTACAAACTACAGGCCGGTCTCTAACCTTCCCTTTTTGGGTAAGGTTATTGAGAAGGTAGCGGCTTTATAGCTGGAGGACCATTTGACCAGCCATGATATCTATGATTCTCTCCAGTGCAGTTCAGGAAGAGACATAGTACCGAGACGGCTCTTGTTCGGGTACTAAATGACCTTCTGACAGCAATAGATTGAAAGACTCATTCTGTCTTGGTCCTTCTTGATCTCTCTGCAGCATTTGATACTGTGAACCATGGTGTGCTGTTGGATCATCTGCAGTTTATCTGTGGACTTTTGAGGGCTGTCCTCAGATGGTTTTGATCTTACATCACGGGTAGGACTCAGACAGTGGTGTCTGGTGTTTGTACCTCAGCTCCATTTTCCCCTATCCTGTGGGGTTCTACAGGGATCCATTCTAGCACTCATGTTGTTTGCAGTGTATATGTTGCTTTTGGGAGAGATTATTAGATGGTATGGCTTGAGTTTTCACTGCTATGCAGATGATACTCAGCTATACATGACTTTTGTCCCTGAACAAGATGATGCTGTCTCGGTGCTCAACAGCTGTCTAACTGAAATTCAAGCATGGATGAATGTGAGCTGGCTAAGGTTGAACCCTGAAAAAACTGAGGTGTTGGTTGTGAACCCGGGTCGTCGTGAGGATGGCATGTCGGGAAGTTCACCTCCAGGTTTGTGGCTTGGAGGTGTCCAGCTAGCTACCTCAGACCAGGTGCGGAACCTGGGCATTATATTTGATGACTGTCTGACCCTAAAATTACAAGTGTCAGCAGTTGTTAAAACTTCTTTTTACCATCTGAGAAATATCGTCCTGGTGAAACATCTGGTTCCTCCCAATGATCTTCCAATGTTGGTTCATGCCTTTGTTACCTCCCGCCTTGACTACTGCAATGCCCTTTACCTAGGGCTGCCGGGGGTTGATATCCACTGCTTGCAGCTGGTGCAGAACGTGGCAGCCAGGCTATTGACTGGTGCTTCGCGAGCCAGTCATGCCTGTACTCCACGGTCTGCACTGGCTGCCAATACAGTGGTGGATCACCTTTAAGGTTGCTTTGTTAACCTATAAGGCCCTATATGATCAGGGACCAAGTTACCTGAAAGATCTCCTTTGTCCCTACTGTTCCCTCCGTTCTCTACGATCCACCGATGAGGGATTGCTAGAGGTTCCCGGGTATGTTTGCAGACATCGCGAGCAAGGCCATTTACATGTAGCTTTGTTGCTCTGTCCCTGTGGAACTCTCTACCTCATCAGGTAGGAGATTACCTTACTGTCCAGAATTTTAAAGGGAAACAGTGGAAAAGGCACAGCTTTTCCAAGGCACTACAAAAATGCCTGATTAGTGCTTTCAGACGGTAACATTTTTTAACGAATAACTCTAATTGATATTTTAGTGATTTAAACAGTGGCCTTCAACTTTCACTTTCTATTGCTGGAAGCCACCATTTCATGAGTAGCAGAGAGCTTCCTGAGCTCACTTTATGCTAATATGCCCTGCCTACCAATAGCTGAGGTCAAACAGGCGTATTAGCATACAGTGAGCTCAGGAAGCTTGCTGCTGCTCATGAAATGGTTGCTACCAGCAACAGGAAGTGGAAGTTGTGGGTAGCTGTTCTAAATCATTAAATAAAGTTACTGTCTGAAAGCACTAATTGAGAGTTTCTGCAGTGTCTGAGGAAAGCTTTGTCTTTTCCATTGTTTCCCTTTAAAACTACTTTAAAAACTTATCTTTTTAACCTGGCTTTTGTTGATTGATGGGTTATTTTATTTTGTTATGCTGCTATTATATTGCCTTTTGTGGAAATTACATGTTTGTTTTATAATAATTTATTTTATTTTATGTATTTTATTGTACAGGTGCCTTGTTTTCAGAAAGGTGCATTTTTTTTGTAAATAAAACTGATTTGATTTGATATTACGGCATGCTGATTGGCCGAATCCTGATACCCAGGAGCCCTAAAATTATAGCCCAACAGTTGGTATCTCGACAGTGTGGAACTGCCCACAGCAGAGTTGGCAATCATAAATAAGGGGGGTGATGGTGGCAAAACGCCCCAAAACACAGAAAAAACTCAGCTGCTGGCAATTCAAGACTTATGGGATACAAACTATTGGGCTATAATGTTTGGGCTCTTGGGTTTCCTGATTTGGCATTTTGGTATGCTGTAGTGAATCTGATGATGGCTCATGTGGGTATCTGGCCCCTGTTTTAGGGTCTTAAGGATGGTATGAGTGGGAGAAGTGGATGTAGATGTGTTTCAGCCCCAAGTTCTATGGACCTAGGGGTGCTAGAGGTGGGAGATGGAGGTGGAGGTGAGTGTGGGAACCTTGTATAGGAGTTCTATGTCTGATCCAATTAAAAAATAAGGGAAAAGATGTGAGTTGGACACCCTTCCATGGATCCCTTGTCTGGTCTTGCTAGAAGCAGAGGGTAGAGGGGAGTTTAAGAAAGTTGTCTGGGTGTATCCTCTGAATTAGGTGACCGCAATTGAGCACTTCCAAAAAGGGAACTCATTTGCGGTGCTTTTACACAGGGCTACCAGGTAGGAAGGTCAACTGGATAGGGGGTTCGGCGACTATAGAGACAGGATGTCATTATGTATACATGGGCACGGGGTGAGGAGGAACCACGCCATGCGATGGGAGGAAGGGTAAGGAGGGTTTGTGGGGCATAGTGGTGGGCTGCTGAGCTGGCTGTGTGGTGTGGTGGGTTGGTGGCAGGCTGGGATTGGAAGGGTGCCAGGTTCAGTTCTAGGCGTACTCATTTTCTATTCCATGGGCAGCAGGTTTTTTTTTTTTTTTTAGATTTTCACCCCTCCTGACATGCACCCCCATGGAGTTGAGAATCTTTTATCAGGGGTGTGTGGGGGACAAAGCCTCCCATGGGGCCCACATAAAACAATAAAATTTAAGTCTCTGGTGCTGTCTTGCTATTCGCCGAGAGTCTACATCACCAAAATTCATTTTCAGCGATGTAGACTTGCCCAAACAGTGATCGCTGTTACGCGGTTGCTGTTATCACATGGATCCCTCTCTGGGAGTTCAAGTCCTGGACAGCATGGGAGATGAATGTGGAGGCTGGTGTTAAATATTCTTCTAGGATTTGTAGGACTGGTCCTGGTGGGTGGAACGATAGACATACAGTAGGTGGGAAATGCCAGTTTGAGATTCCAGAGTTGGTCTGGGTGGGGGAAGCGGAGGGACTTAAATGAGGGAGGTGTCAGGACTGGTCCAGGTGGAAGGATATTGGGACATAGGTGGAAAAAGCTGATCCAGGGGTCACACGGCAGGTCTGGGTGGGCAGACAGGGGAGTAATAGATGTGGAAGGCTAGTCTCATGGTCCAAGGGATTATCTGGGTGAAGGAACATGGTGGCATACATGGGGACAGTCTGTATGGGTTCCCAGGGATAGCCAAGTGGGCAAAAGGGGAAATTTTCCTAGAAAAAGCTGGACCTTGGATCCCAACACTGATCATATCAAGGGACATGGAGGACATACAGTGAAGCCCACCAGTATGAAGTGCAGTGTCACAGTTTCCTGCATGACAAAAGGGACTGACTACCATTGAAATTGCATTGTTTACTGTAGTAACTCTGCTGCAGCATGCTACAGAATTGGGTTTAATCCTGGCAAGCTTCACCTGTAGGTGTGGAGGCAGATCCAGTGCTGCCAGGCCTGTTCTGACTGGGTAGGCAATGGAAACGTAGAAGTGGGAGGCCATTCCAGTCATCCCAAGGCTGGTCCATTTGAGGATACCATGGAGATGCAAGTGAGGTAGGCCAGCCCAGCAGTCCCATTCTTGAATCAGGGTGGGGGACAGGGAAAATTATGGTGCGGGAGACTGGTTTGGGTTCAAGTTGCTGGTCAGGGTGGGCAGAGAGGGGACGTGTAGGTAGGGGATGCTAGTCAGAGGTCCTAGAGCTGGTCTGGGAGGAAGAAAATAGGGCCCATAGGCGGAAGGGATAGTTTTTCTGATTTGATGGCCATTTGATTCTTATGTTTTAGAACTGTATGAAATTTGCACTTTAAAAGGTATTTCAGGTACAGTTGAAGGTCTTGTTCATAACAGTTTCTTACCATTATTTCAGTTTTCTTTTTGAAGGCTAATTAGCATTTTTCGTGCTTTTTTTGAAGGGCATTTGAGAACAAATTGAGATGTTTTTCAATGGATAAAACTGGTGTTTGAGGTACAAACAAAGTCAAATTGACTTACTTCAAAAACTGAAGTATATTTGAAGGCATTCATTTTAGTTGGAAATGAAGGGTGTTCTGGATGCAACTGAAGGACTTTTTCATAACAGTTTTTTTCAGTCTTTTAACCTTCTTTTTGAAGGCTAATTAGCCTTTTTTGTGCTTTTTTTGAAAGGCATTTGAGAACAAATTGAGACTTTTTCAATGGATAAAAACTAGTGTTTGAGGTTCAAACAAAGTCAATTTGAATTACTTTAAAAACATGAAAATTAATAACTGGATCAGTTTTTAAAAATCTGAAGAATACTTAAGTAGTATAAGTTCATATATCTCGTCAAATGTTAAATTTCAGCCAATCATCGCGTGCCACGTCATTTGACAGGTGGGCGTGGCCTAAAATGGACCAATCAGAATCACCCTTGTTAAACCGGAAGTCCCTCCCTAAAATGCGCTAGCCCTGCCCACTTCTGGCGGAAGTGATGCAACCTCAAGCCCGTGTCCCGCCCCTTGCACAGGAAATGACATATGTTCGAACCCATGTCCTGTCCCTTACGCAGGAAATGACCCACACTAAAACCCTGGAAGTGACATAACACCACCATTTTGTAAGCGTCTTATGCCCCTCATTCTCGTGCACTCCTCGAACCCTGCCACCCACCATTTTGTAAGCGTCCTGGGCCCCTCCTTCTCGTACACTCTTCGATCCCCTGCCAGACCATCCTGGCTGGAACCCGAGTCCCACCATGCTAGCTTGAACTCCTGCATTCCTCCTTTCTCCTGCACCCCACCATCCTGGCTCGAACCCCTGTCCCCCTTTCTCCTGCACCCCACCATCCTGGCTCGAACCCCTGTCCCTCTTCACCACTGTGCTCCCTCCCACCCCAAAAATCAGTTAGTGTTTATGTAGCGTATTGTGCCCCTGTAGGCCTGGTGTATAACTGCAGGGCATGTGTGTGTTTTGATTAGGATATTTTCAGAAAGAAGTATCTAGGAGGGAACCTGATTGTGCAGAGGTTTCACAGATCTGTGTGGAGACCCCACCCTGAGGGAAATTCATCTGCCTGTGTGAGTACCCCTTTTTCTGTTTTTGTAACAATATACAAAATTATTTAACAAGCATCTGTAGGACTGTGTCAAACTTGCATCAAAAGGATAGCTTTATGTATACGCATGTAACATTTATAAGCTAAAATGGGGGGACCGCTGTGTAAATAAGATGGTTCAGCAGTTTCTCTGGATAGCATTGCAACAATCGTAAAACTAATTATTTATACTTTTATCATGAATTAAAAAGAATAAAAATATATCAGAAAAAAGGAATACACATACCTATAGTTCACCCCCTCAGCTCTGTGTAGTATCAAGGAGAAGGCTGAAATGAAATGTGTGTGTGATATTTATAATGTTTTGAAAAAGGGGGGTGGGGGCTACAACAGATGTGCCTCTGACACGTTACCATGTATAGTATGATGGGCTGTGGTGATGGTTTTACCAAGGGGCAGTCCATCTTGCTAAGCGTTATATAAACCCTGCATTTGAAGCCAGAAGGCACAGCTTTTGAGAGATTTCTCGATTCTGTTTTATAGACTTGGAGCAGATTATCAAAACATCAAGCAAGAAGACGGCAAGCCTTCTCATTTCAACATCCCTGTAACAGGTCAGATTGTCATACCACCTAATGAAAAGTCTGGAGATGAAAAACCAAGCAAGAAGATGGCAGAGCGTAGCGCTTCTCAATTCAACATCCCTGTAACAGACCAGATTTTCACAACACCTAATGAAAAGTCAAGCAAGAAGATAGCTGTCGGGGCCCCACAACCCAAGCCAACGTATGTGTACTACGTGAGGTGTGAAAAAGAATGTCCCACACAAGTCTTGTTGAGTGGAAGAGTGTCTGACATAAAAAAGAAACTCGCTGAACAGTTTGGTGAATCAGAAAATCCTAAATCTGACTGTCCTTCTGAAGAGACACCACTGCAAGACCTTGAAGAGTTGCTGGGGGGTGAATCTGATGCTGAAAAGAAGTACTATGAAACCAAAACAGAGAGTGACAAGAAGGGGAGCTAGAGAAAATGGTCAGTGAGACACTGCCAAAAAAGCATCAGAGAAAGTTGTGAAAAAGAAATGCAAGACACAGTCAAAAGGGGCCTCTGACCAAGAGGGTGATGATGATAATGAAGCCACAAGCAGTCAAGCCCAGGCTAAGAAAGTGAAAGATGAGAAAAATGAAGAAGAAGAAGAAAATAGTTGCCTTGATGAGGTAAATGCATTTTAACATTTAAAAATGTAACATTTAAAAAAAAATGTGAGTGGTGACATGTGTACATGGTGTAACTGAGGGAGATGAGTTAGCAGTATAACTAAATCTTACCCATAATGAGTCAGAGGACCAATGCTGTTTTCTGTTTTACTTTAATAGACTGAAGGATTTGCGATGGAGCAGCAGTCATATTCAGACAGAATGGATTCTTGACTTTCCACAAATCTACTGTTCGACTGTCTTTGCTGTGTGAAAGATACAAATGTGGTTGTTAATGAGATGTGTGAGAACCAGTATGTTAGAAATACAGAGAGTGATAGAATGTTTCAAAATGTCACAGAACAGGCTGTGATCACTACACAACCCTCTTCTTCTACTGAGATTAGACAGAGGACCTCATGTGAAAAACCAGGCCTCAGTAGTAAACCCCCCAAAACTGACAACGATATGTATTGTAAGTATGTTATGTATCATACCATCCGTGGCGTAATTGCTTCAGTGATACAGAGGGTGCTACATTGTGAATTGGTCGATTCCTGTCCTGGGTGTGAGATAGATGATCCAAGTCAGAAAAAACATTCATGTGTCCTTGATGACTTAAGGTCTAAAGAAGCATACAGAAATGTTTCTGAAGCTATACATATAGGGTAGCTCATGCCCGTGATCTTGGCAATCGCTATGAAGCATCAGGGGTTAAATATGACCAATTGTACCCTGAAACTATAAGTCATGTTTTAAATGATGTGAGAAAAGCCGATGACCCCATGTGGTTAGTTATGCAAATGTTACAGCAGACAGACAGTGAAATTAAAAAGATGCCAGCCGTCTGGTCAGCAAAGGTTCCTTTAAAAATTTCTAAAAGAAATTCAGAACCCTGTTTATATTTAAAAAATTACCCCACCCGCCCACCCTCAAATTACTACTTGAAACATTTCAGTACCAAAATGTGTCATATTTTATTTTGCAGATAATCATGCGGGATGCAAGTACAGAGAATCAAGGCTTATGTATCTGATCCTAAGCCATTACTGTCATCCATCACTGTTTGGTTCACCTCAATATGACATTTGCCTTTGTGAGATACATGCAGCCTCTGAACTGATGATGTTTTCCCTTCCAGAAGTATGGGAGGATACAGATAAATATATAAAGGAATCTGTGTTACCACTTGTAGAAAATGTTAAAGTGATTGCCGATATATTCGTGGAAGACGATGAATGTCTTTGTGGCCTTTATATCATGATCGTCATAGTCATGTGTGTGTGTACTACAAAGCATAAAAAACCTTGTGATATTGTACGTGTTGTTAACCTGGCTTCTCTGATTGCTGAAATGATCCACTGGTCAAAAAAAGGACCCTTTAAAAAATTATATAAGGAAATTTAGGAACACTGTTTACATTGTTAAAAACATTTACCCCCCCCCCAACTGTTACTTGTTACCATTTTAAATTGTTCATATTGTTACCCTGGCTTTTAACACTTGCTAAACCACCCATGCATGAGAGGCCACTAAAACATAGTGCTGTATGTTTTTTTCCAGAGTATACAACGATGGGAAACACCCTGTCAGTGCATCCAGAGGCTTATTTACCAGCTAGTCAGACACAAAGCTAAACAACCTGGTTTAAATCTACCTACAGGACAAGCACCGTCTGTACTTTTAGAGACATGCCAAGGTCTTTTTGATGGTCTCCCAGAGGGACCCCAAAAGGAAACTGTGGATTATTTTAAGGATGAGGGGGCTACTCTTGAGGAAGCAATGTTTAAAATTGCTATAGAGTTTATGCATAACCCTTATGATGTAATACACTTTTGTGGTTTTATCTGTACTGCTGTTGACTTTTTAATGTTTAGTTTGCAGAATGGGGGGTCTGAGTCTGACATCATAAATTTTGCTTCTTTTATCGCTTTTGTTGTGTTTCATAAACTAGATTTAGCATATGCTTTTCCTAAATAGTGTATTATAATGTACTTTCAGAATGAACGCATTGGCATGCTCCCAATATTCCAGACAGTCTTGATGTCTACAATGTACCGCAGAGGACGATGCATTAAAGGAACCTATATACTTTGGAAAGCAGCCTGCATTAAACGTCTGCTCTTAAGATGCTGCTGCTTCACTGGCAGAAAACACACTGACTCTGATTAAAGAGTTGCCACCACTTGTATGGAGACTCTATGTTGACATAATGGAAAACAGTAACCGTAGAGCAGTATGCAAGGTGAACGTCATTTTAGATGTAACAGAATGTCTTAAAAATCAGGCTTGTTATTTTGAGAGGTGTATGGCATATGTGTGTATGTATTGTGCATACCTCATCACTAAGGGGGAAGTGGTCGATGCCAATGCTTGTGTAAAACATGCAGCTCAAAAGTTGCTGTTTCTGGGTATTGTGAAGCATGTAAAAAATTGAAGAGTAGAAAAACAAGATATTATATAATCCGTTGCATGCTTGCCATGTGTTATGCCTTTTGTATGTAGCAGCTATATGCATTAGTTTATGTATTATAAAGTATATAAAGTAAATATTCAAATACTGTTATGACGGTGTATTTATAAATAAAATATAATCATGCATTGCACTTTGTGGTTGTCATAGTGTTTTTAAAAGAACAAAAGAGCACATACTTTATTTTACTGGTGACAAGAGTTTTGCTAGCTAGCAGATGTGTCGGGGTTGACGAAAGAAGATGAATGATCACCTGTTCCAGAATATATATTTTAATGCAAAAAAATTGGGTAGTTTCACAGGGGTGACTCAGCTGTATAAGGCTGCAAAAAAACTTGATAAAGAGGTCACCAGGAAAAGGGGTTGCAGAATGGCTTGTGAAGCAAGACCCCTATTCATTACACAAAGCAGCCAGAGTCCGATTTAAGAGAAATCCTGTCATTGTTTCTGACATAGACAGACAATGGCAAGCTGATTTAGTGGATATGAGTCAATATGCAAAGTACAATAATTGGTTTAAGTACATACTGACGTGCATCGATGTGCTGTCCAAGTATGCCTGGGTAGTAACTTTAAAAGACAAATCAGGCAAGGCAGTGACGCAAGCCTTTAAAACTATTTTTAAAAGTGGACGCACACCTCAGAAGTTGCAGACTGATCGGGTAAAGAGTTTCTAAATGCTTCCTTAAAGAACCTATTAAAACAAAATAAAATACACCATTTTGTGACGAATAATGAAGTTAAGACCAGCATTGTAGAAAGATTTAATAGGACACTGAAGTCACGCATGTGGCGTTACTTTACAGCCAGAATACTTGGAAATATACAGATGTGTTGTCAGACCTGGTGCACAGCTATAACCATACTTATCACAGAAGCATTAAACACAGACGGTGGATGTTAACCCTTCCAATGCCCTGGGAGTATGGAAGATCCTATACGGTAATTCTGTTCTTGGCAAAAAACAAAAGGGTACCCTTCAGAAAGATGATCACGTGAGACTATCTAAGCTAAAAGGAGTGTTTGAAAAGGGATATGAACAGACGTACACAGATGATATTTATTGTGACAGAGGTCTTAAAGACACAGAGGCCCACCTATAAGCTAAAAGACTATCAGGGGAAGACATTAAAGGTACTTTTACGCTGAGGAGCTGCAAAAATTGAACCTGATGAGGACCATGTGTACAGGGTGGGAAAATCCTGAAGGAGAAAAGCGTGGCAGAAAAACTTGGTATCTGGTAAAGTGGAGAGGGTGGCCTGATAAATTTAATAGCTGGGTTGAGGCAACACAGGTTAGGGACATTGGAAGCAGATAAGGCTTAAAATGCTCAAAAATGGATTTTATATTACATTGCCCAGCAATGCATTGCACAACATTTTCCCCAACAATACTATATCCACTTTTACTGTAAAGTTACCACAACCACTTGAACTACCTGGTGAATGGGAAGTGGGCTTAGCAGAAATTCAGTACCCTCATACCTGGGACAATGTGCCTGCACAGAAAAACAGGTTCAGTATGCTCTATCAGCCTCTAAACGTAGCCCACAGTAAAACACCACCAACTGGACCCTTTACTGAGTCAGCAGCATTTAAAATTCCATCGGGCTACTACCCTAACATGGCTGGTGTTATTTCTCAAATTAATAAAAGCATATTTGAAGTAAATGAACTGCCAGTGGTTTTGGAACAACAAACCGTCGGGAGAGAAATAAGCATTGACAGTGACATCAAATGCATTTTGTTTATACATGCCCAGTTACAGTACCTTTTGGGTTTTAGCAGACTCGAGGTAGGTGTAGGAAAGAATCTAGCAAAGAACCCTCCAGATATTAATGGGGGTTTTTACACATTATATATCTACACTGACATTATCACACATGAAATAGTGGGTGACAGCCTAGTGCCTTTGCTGAGATGCGTACCTGTCAGGAGCCAAGACAATGAGATAGTGACCATGACCTATGATAAACCCCATTATCAAACAGTCAGTAAACATCAGATCGATACAGTCACTATTGAAATAAAGAATGATCAAAATGAACCTGTACCATTTCGATTTGGAAAGGTGATCGTGAAGTTGCATTTTCGCCCCCAGAGAGTGGTCTAAAATTTAACAAGGATGGTGATTGTTTGACATTATGGGGACCCTGCCTTGTACAGAAGCTATTACAAGGCACAGGCAGGATATGGTCTGCCCGGCTTTCATGGACTTCCTACTATTATGGTTCTGGTATAGGAGGATATTTCGTAGTCTGTTCAGAAAAGCAGTTCCATTTTAAGAAGGGGTTTGAAATTGCAAAACCACATCTACAGACAGCTGCTAAAATGTTGCAAAGGATGTTGTGTGGCATGTGACTAGTGCTGTCGCTCAAAAGATGTCAGGGGTGATAAGCCTACTCAGGGTGGCTCAGGGCTGATTGTATTCAAGAGGGTAAAAGAAAGGCGCAGAGTACACCCTTACGCTTCTCATCGGCCTCAGCTACTTTAAAAGAGGTGTTTCAAATGCAAACTTCACATAAAAAAGAAAACGCTCAAAGGCAAAAGGATCTCTGAGGGTTGTAAAAAGCAGAGACCTGTTCTAAAAAACATGGCTTTCGTGCACTGTGGTTCTGAAGAATGCACAAAATCAGAACTTGACTTGTTTGCCATTTCCCCCACACAGACAAGCATTGAAACAAGCATTTATGTAGAGATACCACCTCTGGCTGCCCTTTCAGAAAACTCACCGATTGAATTTTATATAGCAGGGACTGGTGAAGACTATTTGGATCTAAGCAACACACTTCTTTACCTGGTTTGCAAAATCACTGAAGCGGATGGTAGTGATATACCTGCAGCTGCCAAAGTGTGCCTTATAAACTACCCAGTGGCAACCATTTTCAGTCAGCTGGATGTGACTGTCGGTGATCGGCTCATCAGTCAGAGCAATAACTGTTACCCCTACAGGGCTGTCATAGAATCTGTGCTGAATTTCAGTGAAGAGCCTTTCTACACAATTTACTGCAGGGCTATTTTACAAAGACACCTCGGGAAACATGAAATCACAGATGAGATGGTGACAATGTAGGTTTTAATAAACGAAGCTCCTTCACACATCTCAGTAGAGGGGTAGAACTGCTGGGACACTTGCACACAGACTTGTTTTTTCAAGAGAAACTGATGCTGAATGGCGTGAATATTAAAATTAAACTGACACGTAACAGGGACAGCTTTTGCCTGATGAGTGGAGATGCTGAGCCTTATAAGCTAAAAGTCATGGCTGCCTCTCTGTTTGTCAAAAGGGTTAAAGTGACCCCCAGAGTTTGTCTGGGACACTCAGAAGCCCTGCTGACCTCCAACGCTAAATACCCTATAGACAGAGTGGGTATGAAAGTGTTCAGCCTCCCTGCAGGCAGCAGGGTCTGCAACCAAGATAATTTGTTTTTGGGACAGTTACCAAAATGATGGTCATGGGATTTGTTGACAATGATGCTTTAGCGGTTCCTATACTAAAACCCTTTAACTTTAAGCATTATAACATTAATTTTGTGGCTCTGTATCTGGACGGTGAACAAATCCCCGCTAAACCTCTGCAGCCCAATTTTAGAAATGGGAATGCTGTGTGAGAATATTTTAATCTGGTACTAGAGGCGGGGAAATCTACGAAAGATCGCCCGCTTTTAGTTAACCGTCAGGAATTTACCCAAGGGTACACCCTGTTTGCCTTTGATCTCACTCCGGACCAAGAATGTGCTGATCATTATTCTTTAATTAAAACTGGGAACCTCAGAGCTGAGATCAGATTTGCAGCAGCCCTTCCACAAACAGTTAATCTCGTTATCTATGCAGTGTTTTATAATGTCATTGAAATAAACCAGAGAAGAAATGTCATTTTTGATTATATGTGATAAACCATAAAAATGAACACAAAGCAGCTGGAAAAAATTGTAAGCAATGACACCCACATCCGTGACTGCTTTCTGGGCATGTTTCCCTGTGATCTGCTACCCAAGGAGAGACTGAGAAACCTTCCTGCAGCACTAGTCATCAATACTGACCCCCATGACCTCCCTGGACAGCACTGGTTAGCCGTATACATTTCAGAAAATGGGACTGGGTAGTTATTCGACAGCTACGGTTTTCATCCTGACAATTATGCACAAACTATTGGGGTTTTTTTAAACAGAAATGCAAACAACATTTTGTACCAAGACACACAGTTACAAGATACCTTTTCTACCACCTGTGGATTTCACTGCATATTTTTCTTACACCACAGATGCAAAGGACTTTCTTATGATCAGATTTTAAAATGTATTCTAATGATTTGCCAAATGATGCCATGGTAACTAGTTTTTACGCACTTTTCCAGACACCTAAACATGTCAGGGCATGTATCAGTGAGGTGGCAACATGTTCAGACTTGTTTGTCTTGTAATGAATTTAAAATATGCAACCGCTTGTAATTTTATTCAAAGCGTGTCACTTATAAAATCATATATAAACACTCATAATTGTGTGTCTCTGTGTTTGCTGTGTTTAAACTTGGGGAGCACCTGTGTTTAAACTGTGGGGGGCTGTGTTTAACGTTTCAGATATGCAATGTCTTCAATAATGACAAAAATATAAAAATATAAAGGTGTTTATTGTAAAAACGGCCAATAAAATACAACATACATCAGTGGTAACATCATGGATAAGATGTGCAATGTCTTCAATAATGACAAATATATAAAATATAAAGGCATTTATTGTAAAAAACTACCAATAAAATACAACATGCATCAGTGGTAACATCATAGATAAGATATAATAAACAAAAGCATCTCCTGTTAAAAAATGCACACTATATATACCATAGCACTGAGGTAGAATTATAAGCACCTCTTTCTAAAAACATGTTAACATATTTAACTATGAGGTAGGCTAACATGCGTCAATATAAACACTTTTTGTAAAAACAGGATTACATGTTCAATATGAGGTAAATGGCTAACATAGGTTGTACACAGCAGTCACTGAGGTAGGATTACATATTTAATATGAGGTAAATGTTCAACATAGGCTGTACACAACAGTCACTGAGGTATCTAACATTCATACATAGAGATTGCATTTTAAATTTTACATAGTGAGCCACGCAGGTTTCTTAAAAGACTTTTGTCTTTTGGGCGTCACTGACCATTGGCTAACTGGAGATGGCTGTGGCTGTTTTGCACCAGCTACCGATTTCAGCCTTTCCACATAGCTCCTGTTTGCTGAGTGAGCAAACACTGAGGTGGTATGTTAGACTCAGCCATTGCTTTGACAAAAACATCCCAGCCCTTTGGCTTTCTGTGGTCAGGGATTGCGTGAGTGGCTGTAGCCGCCCTTACTAAATCGACCATGTGAGACCCAGAAACAACATTGCCTTTATACATTAATTCACCCTTATCACTCCAAAACACAATATCCTTGTTCTTTGCCATATGCTTTAACAAAAGTTCAGCATTGGTTTTAGACCGATGAGAAACACTACTTAAAATGTCTTTTTCCATAGTACTAGGTAGAGAAGCTGTCTCTGCCGTGACCGCAGGGTGGTCAGACATTGATTCATTTTCAGGCATGAGTAATGTCAAACTGGTTTTAGCTTGTTCTCCTTGTCTTACCAAAGTTAGATAGCACTGTAACACAGCAGAGTACATTTTGGCTTTGTCATAGTCTGATAAATCAGTCCGGGACAGTATAGCTCTCATGTCAGTGTCCAAACTGTTAGTTGCAACTTTTCTCATATCCTGATCAGGGTAATTAGTTTTAATGTGATCCATCTGTTGCTGAGGTACCAAATACATTTTCTGCATAAAATCCATTATCTGTTAGCCAGCAGGCCTGTGATCAAAGGATGGCAATTCTAGCAGCGTTCCTATAAAGCCACCAGTCTGATTAACAATTTTCTTTTTCCTTTTTAAGGTTATTTGTTTATCGCTTAAAGTTTTAATGACTCTCTGCTTTTTTTTCAGCACACCTAACTGCTTTGCTGACAGTGGAATATTTCCTCTGAGAGTGTTTAAGGCTATCTCAGCTATAGCTGATATCAGATCATCAGAGGCTGAACATAAAATAGCTTTTCTTAAGCTCAGAGGCCCTTTTACTAGTAACTTTAAAACAGACAGATTTCTCTGCAGTCTTTTAGACATAATGACAATACAGTATCAAATATTTTTAGAAGCAGAATGTGTTTTTTTCATGACATATGCCACAGGCCAGTCAGGGGGAAACACCCACTACGCAGTCTATATTCGTCTGGTGTATTGGATCTTAAATCAACCAGTAAATAGCCATGAGGCTTTCTTGTGGCATCTTCAAAAGCTTCTAAGAAAAATTTTGTCTGACCAGGATACATTTGTCTAGCTAGTGTTGTGATCTGAAGCTTGTCTCTGGGGTTTTTAAACAAAATCATGTATTTGGCATTTAGTGTGATGGTCCTGCTTTTTTTTACCTTGACAGAACACATTCTGGACAATTAAAAATATTTTCAATTGTTTATGATGACTGCACTTGGTAAACCCATATTCCACTTCACTATTTTGACAGGCAGAGTCCATCAAATCATCTATAACAACAAAATTTACCTTTCCAGGGGGTAAGAGATCATTGTCAGCTAGTGACATCGGTAGCCCCTCCACAAATTTAATCTGTGGGAACTTTAACAGCAATTCATTATACAAAGGTTGCCAACAGCTGTAGAACCAGACAATATTTTCAGGCTTGTGTGATAAAGTGGCATCAGCATGTTCCAACAACTGTTTTATAAAGAAGCTCTTCCCACTATTAGAGGGGCCAGCCAGCAGACAAGTAAAGGGATGCTGCAACCTGATATCCATTTTTCACAATCAGTATCTGTAAGGAAGTGTTTAAAATTGTCTTGTAAAACTCGCTTGTCATAAACCACTCTCTGGGTCTTGGACAGCGTTTTTGTTTCAAGGGACCACTACTTTTTATTCCTAACAATGCTGGGTTGACTCACGGTAATTTCTTTAGAGATCTGTGACCCCGTATAGTCAAAGACCAGGTCCTTCAGACTTTCAAAATTAATGTGTTTACTGCTGGCTACATTAAGGGTAAACCCTTTCACTTTAAGAACAACCTCACCACTGGACAGCCTGTAACCCAAAGTTTTTGGGCCTGCAGAAACGAACTCTGTAATGTGTTCATCAGCAGGAACTTCACTGGTCAGCTCCCCTAAATAATCGCCCAGAGGTGGGGCCCAGTCACCCGGTCTGGACACAAAAATGACAGAGTCTGTGTCATGGTAAAGACAACTGTCCTGTAACCTATCTAGCAGGTTGTAGAGTTCGACTCTGGCATATGCTGTTGTAAAACTAGTTATAAATATATTGATATTATTGGAATTTGTGTAATGATCGCTGGTATATTTCCAGCTTAAACATGCTGTTTCATCATCGATGAAAAAGCATGATGAGATATCGTGACGGAACAAAAACATATTGAAATAATTTCTGTGGGTCTGTTACTATGCTCGTTGTCGGTAAATTAGCTCTCTGCCCAAATTTGCCCCAAAGAGAATTTAAAAACAGTTTAGATATCTGTCTCCTTGCAGGGTTAACAGCTATGGCTGCAGGGTTCAAATGTACATTTTCCTTTCAAAATACTGTTGTATGTACCTGACTTTATCCTCTTCAGTTTTGACCCATGAAGGGAAAACCAGATGCCTCTTGCTTGCCTTTTAGATGCAGCTTGATGTAATCTGCAAAAGCTCTGTGCATGACTCTTTAAAATGCCAAACTTCATAAATGTTAATGATTTTGTAGCCTTTTTCCAGTGCCAGGTTTAGTTCTACAGTACAGTAGGTAGCTGTAAGTGACAGTGTTCTCATCATCATGTGCGCATGATGTTGTTTGAAGTCTATTTTCAGTGCATGCGACATAATGTAAACACAGAGTTTTTACCAATCCTGGATGGCAGCACTGGAAAGAAAGACCTCTAGCAAAAGTAAAAGTCTTACCCCAAGACTTTTACTTTTGCTAAACCAAAGTACTGAGTGAGGTCATCAAAATTGTCATAAATGATGTCAGGATGACTGACTGGATACTGTTTGGTTTTGTTAACAAAAGGGTAGAGGCTGGTAAAATCATAATAGTGTATTTTCTCATCAGGCTGTGTCTTATAGTACAGACAAATGGCATTTGTTCTCCCCCCAAACAGTGACTGCCTAGGTTCGAGTTGCTGTGGTAGCTGCCTGTCCCTCAAGAAATTATTCAAACCCTGATCTGTAGTCAGCATTGCTTTCCATTCATGTTCCCACAATACTCTAATGGCAAAACCCTGTCTTTTTAGAAAATGAAATTTGTGCATGGTCCTATTGAATAACTGTCCAAAACTAGTCCCAGTCATGTGGTTTCTATCTTTCTCACAGTAACAGATGTTGCAGCCATGAAAAAACACCATTAAATTCAAATGCTGTGGGTATTCCATTTATGACAGAATAGCCATCCAAAAGTACGGACCCACCTTAAATTCCACCACCCTTAGCGATGCTGAATAGAAATGTTTTCTTTCTCAGATATGTACATAAGCCACTGAATAGCAGGTGTGGAGTATCTCTTCAATTGTCTGTGGTAGTTGTCTGGGGGGAGAACAGCAACAGTGCATTCTTTCAAGAACAGAAATCTGTACATCACCATAGAAACTGAGGCTATGGTGACGTACTGGAAGGGGTCTAAGGATACTGTTTCATACTCCACTGTATCACCATCTGACTGTTTTAAAATACTTTTCGTAGTCATCTCCAGTACTTCATTTCTAAATCTGACACAGGCTTTTCGAAGAATTTCAGCATCTAACTGACAATAGTAGCGAAGCTCTCTTTTCAGATTAAATTCTCTATGTCTGTTAGCTAGGTACCATTGCAAAAACTTTTGCTTTTCTGCAGGCAAATATATATTCAGAACCATAAACTGAGCATCAGGCAGGGGCTACATAATTTTCATTAGCCTTGGTGTTAAAAAATGGGGAAGTAACCTTTAGCAATCTCATTCTCAAATCCAAGGGCTGCAGGGATTTTGCTAGTTTAAAAGGAAGAAAACAATGGCTGTCAATAAATCTGATGTGTAGGGATGTCACTGTGACACAGAGTACTTTTCCTCCTTGTGTGAGCAATTTAATTTCAATTCTTCTTGACTAGCTGGCTAATGATAAAGTAACTGTCATAGCCTTTGGCATTGTGTGCTATAAATGTGTAGTGTCTAAATGGGGCATCAATAAAATGTCCTACAAAATCTTTTATGCAATCTTCACCTTCGAATTCCCAGGACCTCTTCCCATCTAATTGCTTAGCATACACAAAATTTGGTATGTGCACCCGTTTCTTGTGTGGCTTCAAAATCAAACACTATATATTTCTCAGAGATTTTTACATCTGTGAGTGGTGACATGTAACACAGATGCTTGTCTGCTGTCATGAAAGAACCACATCTGCTACACTGAATCAATTTACATGTATGAGATCCCTTGTAAAAAACAAAACATTGTTTACACAGTTTCATGGATTTACAAGACCCTGTATCCCCATCAGCTCTAGCTAAATGTCTTTCTAGGCACGCTGAAGACCTACAAATCTTCTTACATTTGTGACAAGATACTGTGCCAATTTTCTTTTCGACACAACACGGGTCGAAACAAACTTTGCACTGTTGTGCACAGATATGATTTCCCTTATGGCTGTAGGCTACATCACAATACTCACAGAGGTACCGTGCGCCTATGAATTTTTTTACATTAGTGATCCCATAGAAATGGTCTTCATGTAATAATACAAACAGTGTTTTAGGAAATCTTTCTGGACCTGTTGAAAATGTTTGCCAGTTTCCTTCATTATGATATAAAATCTTAATTTTGACTCTTAAAAAATGTTCAAACTGGGGCACATCACTAAAAGTGATAGGGGTTTGGTCTGACAAACCTAGCTCAGCATGCAATATTTTAGCCTTGTTCAACAACTGACTGTCACTCATATGTGGATTTAAGAGTGCGAAAATGGAGCCACCGAAACACAAACTATTGTCTCTGTTATTTAAATCAATCAGGTATCGTCTCTTTTTTTGTAAAATCCTGCTATACAAGATGGAGCTCAGTGTCCGTCTCCCCCCCACCCCGAACCCTGGTGGTTCCTGATAGTTGTTACCACGAGATGTATAGTGTCATCAGCAATTACTTCAGTATTGCTCTGTAGCATATCAGCTATCTGATCTAAGAAGGTTGTAGCATTTAGTTCATTTGGTCTTGTCTTTCTTGAGAACAAGGGATGATTCAAAGAAGTAGCATTTAATCTTACCTGTATAAAATCCTCATATTGTGTTTTTCTCTTCACATTGTCTAACAAACTTTCTATAGCCTGGTGCATTGCAGCAATAGCCTCTGTAAAAGATTTTATTTTATCTAGATTTATAAACTTATATCTTTGATGAAATTCTGTAGCAGTAATTTTTTTTAAAATTCGTTCATATTCCTGTACAGCTTCTAAATACACTGTAGGGGGCACCCTGTTAGCCTGATCATCATCATGATGTTTTTTTAATTCAGACTGCAGACCATTAGTAACATTCTGTAACAGCCTACATTGTAATATTTATCTGGCAAGCTTTACTTTTCTTATCAACTTTTCTCGGATTGTTTTATTTTTTACCCAGATTTTTCTTTTTTGACCCCATTTGTTATTTTCTTTCATTTTGTTAGTGATGCAACCCTTTGTACTCAGTTTGTGAGAGCTTCTGTGCTTTCACTTTGTAATTTGATCTTTGTTTTTGGCCACTTTTTCCTCCAAACCCCTGTACTTTTCATACATGTTGGCGGCACTTGCCATCATCTTCATTTCCTTGCATGAGAATTTAGATACACGCACTAAACCAAGCACACTGTTCAGTAAAGTAGCTGAACTTTTAAAAAGCTCAGATTTAAGCAGCTCATGATCGTAATCCTCACTAGATAATCTACCCTCAATTACCAAGGCATTAAACAAACTATCAATTGTTTTAAAAATACAGGCTTTCCCAATATTGATCATGTCAATGTCCCTTTCTTGAAACCTTTGGTCAGAAACTCTTGTGCTGCTGCTCCTAGATGGCTGTACAATGTTTATTGGTTCATTTACAACAGCAGAGACTCTTGAGTCGATGCTCCTAGATGGCTGTACAATGTTTATTGGTTCATTTACAACAGCAGAGACTCTTGAGCCGATGCTCGTAGATGGCTGTATATCTTGTTCAGTTATGCTATACGTATTCTTGTCACTGACACCAGCAGAAACTCTTGAATGCCTTTGAAAAACATCACTTTCATGTAATGATCTCTTTTTCCCTCTCTCCCTTGCAGGATTTCTCTGTGCAGCTGTTTAAAAGCAGAAAATACAACCTGTCACTACTTTCAGTATTTTAAAACTTTTATAAGACATAATTTAAACTCTAAAACCTGCAGCATCAACTGTTTCAAAACAGAAAAATACACCACTGTCACTACTTTCAGTATTTTAAAACTTTTATAAGACAAAATTTAAACTCTAAAACATGCAGCATCTACTATTTCTAGTTAAAAATACACACCTTCTGTAGTGGTAGCCTGTGGATTAGCCAAATGTGCAAATGTTTGAATAAGGTCTTCATCAGGAGTCCACAAGTCCATGGCTACTTGTTGAATATTTTTTAAAATTTTTAGCTCAAGAAGTAGTTTTGGCAGTCTCGCTCTGTTCTTTTGTCTTTAGCATCCAGTATCTTGAAATGCTTATATAAAAATGACTCAGACCACACCCCCAAGTACATAGCTAGTAGTGAAAAAACATCTGAACATCTGGTACTGTCCATCAACCCCCCTTCTCCATGGGGAAATACATAAGTCCGAGGCTACTCAATGTAGGCTTTTGTTTTTCACTTCCTGCGACAGCTGTAAGGCATTAAGAAATGCCTTTCTGCTACAAACTTTGGTCACAGTCTAATTAAAAGGTATGCAGACTGCTTCTTTAAGTCCAAATAAGCTTATGCATAGTTAGCTTTTTAAAATGTATAACGAAAATCTTGTCTTTTTTTAAACAGCTGCGTCCTTTAAAAAGTATAGCATGAGAATCACCTGTTTTCTTTCTCTTTTATACTGCAGGGGGTTTAGAAAAGAATAATGTCTTTCAGCTAAAATTTTGGTTACAGTCTAAAACAGCTGCTTTTTATCAATCTTAAAACACAAAGAGGCACAGTTTATAATAACGGCAGTTGAGTGTCAGCTTAAGTTATGTTTTTAAAAGTCAAAATGGAAATTCTGTCTTTTTTTCTAAAACAGCTGCAACCTTTAAATCAGTAATTTAGTGTAACATAGCACACACACACACAAAGTGTCTATTCTTTAGTACCGACTCTAAGCAAAGCTGTAGATACATTTTAAGAAGACTGTGTGCTTTGAAATTATTCTGAAAGAGAAACATTATCATTTTACATTCTGTCTTTTCTTTGTAACATATCATTTATTTTTCTATTTAGTACTACATGACTTTTTAATTTTTTGATAATGTAACTATAGACATTTATTTTGTAACAAAAGCATAAAGCTACATTTTTACAGATCCCTGTAAATACAGGGACCATGTAATCCAAAAATCTTGAGACACACATGTTTCCAAAGAGAATCAATAGTCCTTTGTAGCCATGGCTGTGTAAATGAACAACAGATGTTTTGTCACGTCTTAACAGACAAAGACACCTACCACACAGCCAACAGGACCATGAGCTCCAAAAGACCATCTATATTTTAAAATACATAAAAGACATTGCTTTTCCTCATTGTCCTAATGAGGGACGGACACACACATCACACACACACCACCACCAAGACAGCCACCAGGCTCCAAAAGCCCATCTATATTTTAAACATACATAAAAGACATTGCTTTTCCTACGTGTCTAATGAGGGACACACACACACACACACACACAGTGTGTATTTTTTGCAACGACTCTAAGCAAAGCTGTAGATACATTTTAAGACTGTGTGCTTTAAAATTATTTTTGAAAGAGAAACATTATCATTTTACATTCTGTCTTTTCTTTGTAACATATCATTTTTTCAAAACATTATAAATATCACACACACATTTCATTTCAGCCTTCTCCTTGATACTACACAGAACTGAGGGGGTGAACTATAGGTATGTGTATTCCTTTTTTCTGATATATTTTTATTCTTTTTAATTCATGATAAAAGTATCAATAATTAGTTTTTGCGATTGTTGCAATGCTATCCAGAGAAAACTGCTGAACCATCTTATTTACACAGCGGTCCCCCCATTTTAGCTTATAAATGTTACATGCGTATACATAAAGCTATCCTTTTGATGCAAGTTTGACACAGTCCTACAGATGCTTGTTAAATAATTTTGTATATTGTTACAAAAACAGAAAAGGGTACTCACACAGGCAGATGAATTTCCTCGGGTGGGGTCTCCCACAGATCTGTGAAACCTCTGCACGATCAGGTTCCTCCTAGATACTTCTTTCTGAAAATATCCTAATCAAGCACACATGCCCCTGCAGTTATACACCAGGCCTACAGGGGGCACATACCGCTACATAAACACTAACTGATTTTTTGGGGTGGGAGGAGCACGGTGGTGAAGAGGGACAGGGGTTCAAGCCAGGATGGTGGGGGTGCAGGAGAAAGGGGGGACAGGGGTTCGAGCCAGGATGGTGGGGGTGCAGAAGAAGGGGACAGGGGTTTGAGCCAGGCTGGTGGGGGTGCAGGAGAAAGGAGGGATGCAGGAGTTCAAGCTAGCATGGTGGGACTCGGGTTCCAGCCAGGATGGTCTGGCAGGGGATCGAGGAGTGTATGAAAAAGAGGGGTGCAGGATGCTTACAAAATGGTGGGTGGCAGGGTTCGAGGAGTGTACGAGAATGAGGGGCATAAGACGCTTACAAAATGGTGGTGTTATGTCACTTCCAGGGTTTTAGTGTGGGTCATTTCCTGCGCAAGTGGCGGGACACGGGTTCGAACGTATGTCATTTCCTGTGCAAGGGGCGGGACACGGGCTTGAGGTTGCATCACTTCCACCAGAAGTGGACCGGGCTATCGCATTTTAGGGAGGGACTTCCGGTTTAACAAGGGCGATTCTGATTGGTCCATTTTAGGCCATGCCCACCTGTCAAATGACGTGGCATGCACTGATTGGCTGAAATTTAACATTTGACGAGATATATGAACTTATACTACTTACTTAAATTGAAATTGAATGCCTTCTTTTTCTGTCTGGGAAGGATGATGTTACCTTTAAGCATGGCTTTATGAGGGGGAGATCATGCCAAATCAACCTGACCATATTCTTTTATTTATTTAAAACATCAGAGATTACCTTTGAGTACAAGTGCTCATTTACAAAGGTTCCACATCAAATACATAGTCACAAAAACATTACATGCACAATAAGCAGTTCCAGTGAAAATGTAGTCAAGTCAATCTCAAAGCACTTAAGACAGAACAATAACTGTACATATAGTTTTGAAAAAAAAAAGATCATTGCTTAAGGAGTCACAGTACAGGTACAGAGAGAAACAGATTAAAACAGTTTAGAGGTTACAATTGCATTGGACTGCAAGGGCAGACTGGCAAAATTCTCTTAAACTGATTAACCTTAGGAAGACTGAGCAGAATATCAGGCAGTTTGTTTAGCATGTTAGATGCCCTGACAGCAAATGACTGCTTGCCCAGTTGAGTAGACCAGAAAGGAGGTTTAAGGGCATTCATGGCTATGTTCCTGGTGTTGTACTGATTGGAGACAGTAAGGAAGCAATTTGTCAAAGCAGGGGTGTTAGGACCAGGAGCTCCTCTTTGGCTAGCAAATAGGTCTGGAGCTTTACACACTGCAGGGTAATGGTAGCCAGTAGAAGGCACAAGTGTGGTTATCTGCACCAAGTACAAAGTGACACACCTTATTACAGGTCAGCGTTACTCTGTTTAGCAACATAACACAGGCAGCTGCATAGACAGAGATGACCAAAGAGTTGGACAGAGTCTGAGCCATGGGTGCAATCTATTTGGTTTTCAGCAAGGCCTTTGACACTGTGGTACATGATAAGTGTCTGGGTAAAGTACATATGGTGTACATTAGACATAAGTAGAGGTTTGTGGTGGATGGGCATTACTCAAAGTTGAGAGTGGTACTCAGTGGCATCCCACTAGCATCTGTGCTGGTATCACTGGTGTATAACATTTTCATAAAAGGTCTGGAAGATGGAGTCTCCAGGAAGCTGCATATGTTTAAATATTACACTACATTGGCAAGGGTGTTGGACTCCTTTAAGGAGGAGAACAAACTTCAGGAGCACCACAGCAAGCAAGGTGATTTGTTTGACTCTAGGAGTCTCAAATTCAGTCTAGCAAAATTTAGTGGGCTACATCTGGGATAGAGGAAGAGGAAGAGGAAGAAGATGAAGATATATAGCACTTTTTTCCAAAGAATAATAATAATATATATAACACTTTTTTTCTCCTCAAGTTATTTATACTCGTCAGTGGGCTGCAGCTGTATATCTGTTAACCTACCAGACTCTGGGGTCTTTCAGAGTCTTGGAATGCTATGCATGTCCTAGCGCTCCCCTGGAGCCAGCCTGGAGGCTTCATCCTGCCATGGCCCCAAACTTTTTCCTTTGTGTTCTCTCTAGTTACCCATGGCCCAGACAGAGAGGCACATGTGCATGGAGGCATGCATGCACCCTCTTGCTCTGATGACTGCCCCTTCCTCCCACCCTATTGGCCCAGTGCCCTGGCACCCTCAGCTTGTGCTACCCCTAGCCTACACTGCAAGGCAACCAAGAGCTGAGGGAATCTCAGATCCTTCCCCGTAGAGGAGAGCTGCCTGTCGGCAGCTCAATCCTACACTGTACCCTCCCCCCCATGCTGACCTCCAATAGCCCATGCTTGTTCCTAAACATGGTTCTCCGGTGTAGTGAAAGGTAAGGCATCCAGCACCTCAGCCCTCTACTTCACTGGGCTGGCACTTTATATAGCATGTTTCATACACTTTGGATCTTAAAGTGCTTTGCAAGCAATGCTAGACTGGTAGTGATGTGACTAAATGTGTAATGGCAGCCATTTTGCACATCAAAACTCACACACAGCCTTGGAAAATTGCATGAATCAGTTTTATTGGGAGGAAAATGTTGGCCAGGACATGGGGAAATTCCTCTACTCTGCCAGCAGGGGGCTTGACTTCCTGCAAGCAGAGTGGAGGAGCTCAGTTTGGAGCCAGACAGCAGAGGAGGAGGAGGAAATGCTGATATGGCAGTGTCTTTGTTGGATGTTCAGTGTTTCTGCATGAGTGAGGACATGCAGGAGGTTGGGGAGCAGGTCTCCACCCCAGCCTTTATCCTAAAGGAGACAAGCACAGGAGAAGCAGTCATGATGGAAAGAAAAAATGAATTTTTTGGAAGAAGAAAAGGGCATTGCAGTGCATGAGGAGGTTGTATGTGAAGTTCCCTTGGACAATGTGATCTTGAGCAGAACAACAGTAAGTTGAATACTGTGGGTTTTAAAGCTGTTAAAAAGAGATCGACTGGGGTAGCGGGCAAGAAAATGCATACCGCAGGCAAAGACAAGGAAATGAGAGAACAGAAAAAAGCCTGTCAAAATCAGCTGTGTAGTGATGATGTGGCAGAGGTTGCATGCTCAGAACCAGGACCTTCTAAGACACGGTCTGCTAGTAGAAGAGATGTGAACTCTGATAGTGTCCTGAAAGGAATGGCGAAAGAAAGTCAAAAAAGACTAGGCCTAAGATGGGCGGGGGGGGGCAAGGAAAATTTAAAAATAAAAAGGAAGATACATGTAAAATTAAAAAAGAAGAGGGTATTGCAACAATTGATTTACAGGCAGAAGAAGTAATGAATATGAACCCTCATGAGTATAAAGATACACCTGAATGGGTGGCTGATGCTCTGATCAAAGCAGGTTGGAGAAGATCAGCAGATGGGAAGGATTGGGACCCAAACAGGCCTGGTTCTCCTGAAGAGCATGTACACCCTTCAGGAGAAAATACTAAGGATGAAATGAAAAAAAAGGGTGCAGAGGAAAAAGAAACCCCTGAGTCAGAACAAATAAATGAAGATAATAGTGGTGGGGACTCCTCTATGGAATTAAAACAAGATACAGTTCAAAATGAAAATCAAAATGATAAAGAGAAAAACCAGAAAGAGAATGCTTGGGATGGGAATACCAGAGAGAGAGAGAGAGAGAGAGAGAGAGAGAGAGAGGACATTTTCTGGAAATCAAGGCCCACAGCAAGCAAAAAGAAGAAACACAGTCAGGTTAAGATATAGAGGTTCCCCTTCGGAGGCCCTAGACAGATTATACATTGGCAGAGAACTTTTGAAAAATTGCATGAAATTTTACCTGTATGAAGTATATGCGTTCATTCACATTCCAGGAAGCCTTGAGTATGATATTAGCTTCAAACATCCTGGAGGCCTAGACAGGTTTTGGAAACTATTTCATCAGATTAAAAGAACACCACAATGGTCTAATTTCTATGCAATTCCCCTGACAAAACCTGCATTCTGGATTGTAACAATACTATTCAGAAATGAGGGGGTGAATGTATCTGATATTTCTTTCTGGTTATGACAAAGATGTGTGGTTCATGGCCCCCAGAGCCAATTTTGGATGATGAGTGTTTATGGACAGGAGGATGGAAGTATAAAGTTACTTTAAAACAATCAGAAGGTGAAGTTCAGCATTTGACCAACTGCTTTTTCCTGGGGAGAGATCTTGGAGTTGTTTTCTATGCAGGCCAACCTAAGGCTAGTTATAAGTGTGGGGACAAGAGCCATCTAAGTAATGCCTGTAATCAATTAAAATGTGGATTCTGCAGGTCTCTGGCACATCAAGGCTCTGAATGCAAAAATAAACCCAGGTGCAGCCTATGTGAAGAAGAGGGTCATTTTTATTTTAATTGTCCCTGGGCAGCACATAATAGCTCAGATCAAAATGAGATGGCTGAGCAGGTTGTGGTATTAACAAAAGCTCAAAAGGAAAAAAGGAAGGAGGACTAAATAATTTATGAAGCAAGAAATGCAGAACCTCTAGAAATCAATAGGGGTGCTGTTAATGAAAAATTTAATGCACATGTCCCTTCCCCTCTCCTTCCCACTACGGTCTTGAATAAAAAACAAGAAGAGCAGGATCTGGGGAGAGTAGCCACAAGCAAAGACAGCAGTAGCTCAAAAAAAAAAAACAAGTCTGGAAATAGAAGAGGAAGAAATAAAGAAAAGGGGGAAAACAGAAGCAGACTTTACTATTATAACAAGATCCAGAAGGGGGAGACATTGTGCACAAAGAGGGCCAAAAACAGTGGAAAAAGACAGAGAAGGGACCATTTTATCCAATAGATTTGCTGCAATGCAAGATAAAGACTGGGCAACTGTTGAAGAAGAATCTTTAACTTCTGACTTTGAGGTCTCGGACAGAGATTCAGAAAGTGGGAATACCACAGATACACAAGTGTCAAAGAAAAGGAAAAAGTCCAAGGACATAGGATACTAATATGTTGTTTTTTAGTTTTTCTTTTTTCTGCTATTTAGGTATCATGCATCAGTTAACATGTCTTTCTGTCAATGTTAATAGTATTAAGCATTTTAAAAAAAGGAAGTTAACATTTGAAATCTTGAATGGTTTAAGAGCAGAGGTAGTTATTATGCAGGATACCAGATTACATACCTTGGAGGAGGTAAACCATGCACAGAAGGATTGGAAGTGGGGTGCATCAATATGGTCTATAGGGGAAGAAAGATGTTCAGGGGTGGGGATTGGGTTTTCAACTGAAGAAGTTAAAGTTAGGAAGATTACAGATTTAGTTCCAGGTAGGATGTTCATTTTGGATGTCAAGATAAAACAAACAGAAATTAGGATAATAATTATTTATAATCCTCAAAATAAGGTGGATAGAAGTAGGTTAATGAAACTAGCAGAACCTTACATTCATACCTCTAAAATGGTTTTATGGGGTGGGGATTTTAATTGTGGGTTGGGTAAGGAAGACTGAGGGAGAAAAATGAGGAAAGTCTTTTCAGACACCAATTGTCTTAGAGAAATCATGAAAAAAGTGAGGTCGGAAGATGCATATGTGCTGAAGGGGAAGAGAGTGGAGCATACATATTTCAGAGGAGGTGTATTTACAAGGATAGACTTGTGGTTAGTTTCTAAATATATTAAAATTGATGAGATAAAAGTTATTACTATAGAAACCTCTGACTATCTGGAGGTAAAAATGGTCATTAATTTAGGAGGACAGCCTAATTTTGAGAAAGGGTTTTGGAGTTTGAATTTAGAAAGGTTAGAGCATGAGGAATGCAACACAAAAATTCTAGATTTATTTGAGGCTAGTAATTCAGTTAAAGAATTATATGATTCATATAATGAGTGGTGGGAGGACACAAAATACGATATAAAACAACTTTTAATAGAGGAATCACAGAAAAAGGAAAGATCAAATTATATGGAATATTTAGGTTTAAGGGCAAACTTATATAAATTAATGACATATCAAGTCTTCTACAAAACCAATGACAGTGATGATATTGAACAGATCAAAGAGAAAATGAAGAAGCTTCAATATAATATATTAAAAACATTATATATGGAGCAGAAGAGTGGGACACAAGGGAAAACGTATCATACTAACCCATTTGATAGTAATAAAGATAAAGTTGAGAACAGAATTATGAATGAACTAGTAGATGAGGAAGGGCATAGACAGTCAGATATAAGTAAGATTAAATACATAGCGCAAGAACATATGAGAAAAAAAATATCAGAAACCAGAAGGGAAGGAAAAGAAGGGTATAATAAGAAAAGCAAAACTGCCTCAGTTAGACAAGGTGGAAACTGAAATTTTAAAAGAGAAAATTACAGAAGCAGAAATCAGAGAGGCAATTCACTCCTTAACTCTGAATACAGCCCCTGGAATTGATGAGATATCAAATGCCTTTTATAGGAAATTTATAGATAAAATAGATAAAATGTTAACTTTACTGTTTAATGAGATATTTGAGGGGGAGTAAGTTAACAGAAAACATGAGACAAGGAGTAACCTTTTTTGTATAAAAAAGGGGATAAGTCAAATGTTAAAAATTGGAGATGAATCACTTTATTGACATCAGACTACAAAGTTTTGCCAAAAATTATAAATAAAAGATTGTTGAATTTTGTGGAGAAATTAATCATACAGACACAGACATGTTTGATTCCCGGAAGGAATGTATGACAAAACTTGATATATATTAGGGAGATTTTGAATGCCGGACAAATAGAATAATTACAGGGGTACCTGTACTTGATAGATCAGGAGACAGCCTTTGATTCCGTTAATCATAAATATATGTGGGATGTTCTAAAAGGATATG
This sequence comes from Neoceratodus forsteri, assembly GCA_016271365.2. Classification (NCBI taxonomy): domain Eukaryota; kingdom Metazoa; phylum Chordata; order Ceratodontiformes; family Ceratodontidae; genus Neoceratodus; species Neoceratodus forsteri. The sequence continues at coordinate 1,544,633,002 of CM057455.1, read as the reverse complement.
GAATTCCAGATAAATTAGTTGGATTAATAAAAACATTATATACTGAAGCTCAAGTGTGTCCCAAGGTGAATGGGCATTTGGGAATCCTGATGTACACTAAAAATGGGGTAAGGCAGGCTGTCCATTGAGTCCACTCCTATATGTATTATGTGTTGGCCCGATATTAAGGTGTATAGAAAATGATAAGGAAATTAAGTGCATATCATGGGAGGGAAATCAATTATGTAAAACTTGTGCATATGCAGATGATAGTGTTATTCTAGTACAAAATCAAGAATCGGAGAAAATGTTGGGATTCTTGGCAGGATATTATGAATATACTGGGATTAAAATAAATCTGGAGAAAAGTAAGATTTATCTTACTGGAGAAGGGAGTTGTGAGCAAAAAGGTAGCCTGAGAATATGTCAAGAACAAATAGAAATTCTTCGGATTAGTTTTGGGGGTGAAGAGGTAGCAGAAAGAAATTGGGAAACAAAATTTCAAATCGCAAGAGGGAAAACAGAGAAGTGGAAAAACTGGTCTATGACTAAAGAAAAAAGAATATACTTATTAAAAACATTTATCATCCCTATATTTTTATATATTTCTTACAATTTTCCAGTACCATTAAAAATGCAGTCTAAAATCGTGGGTGTGTTCTTTCAGTTATTATGGGGTTCTAGGTTGAATCCGGTAAAAAGGGGGCATACCTATAGACCAGTTAAGGAGGGAGGTTTATATATGGTGCAACCAGTAGTCTTTTTCATAAATAATTTTATTTATGCTAATTTGGTTTTATTTATGAAAGGGGAAGGGGTATATGGGGACTATTTGCTCAAAAATGGGTAGATGCAGTAGTGAGGAATATTGGGATTAAAGGAAATATAAAGGGGAAATCAATGATACCTCAGTATATGGAAGTATGTAGAAAATACATGACGATGTGGGGTATAACAACAGATTTAGTTCTTAGGAAACATAGAAAGCAGGTGTATAAAGAAATAGTGGTAACAGATTTTTATGAAGAACCAGTTTTTAAGGTGACTGAAGGTATTGATATAAGCAACATTTTAGAGATGAGTTTAGAAAAAAGAACTCCAAAGAAAATGAGAGAGACAGTATGGCTATATAGGCATGGCAAGCTTAATATAAGAGGAAATCACAAACATAAAAATAAAGAGGAGAGAGTATGTTTAGAAACTATGTGTGGTCTACAGGAAAAAAGCATGGAACATCTTTTTTTCAATATACATTTATTCAAAGTTTTTGGGATAATTTGGCTTCTTTTTGGGGGATGAGGATGTTTAGGAATATGGATTACAATGTTCTAGTATATGAGCAGCTAACAGAAGAGTGGGCAAAAATAAATAAACACAGCTTATGTGATTCTGTCTGTTATTAAATGGTGTATCTGGCAAGTTAGGTGTCAGAAAGTTTTGCAAAACAAAGTATGTACGTTACAGGATTTACTATTTAAAATTCAGGATGAAATTGACATAATATATCAAAATGAATGTGTTATATTTGAAGGTTATGTGGAAACAGTATGGGAAAATAGAATGGTCAGATAAGAATGTAATTAAGATGAATTTGGAAAAACTTTTGTATACTTTAATGGATGAAGATTAAGGTATATGTTCTTGCAATGATTTGTTTTTGGTTTCTTGAATAAAAATTCCCCTACTTTGTGGTAGGGGGTGCTGCGACTGGTTCTACAATGGCCTGTCCACCATGGTCAGTGAGAGAGAAGGATGTGGGTGAGACTGAGAAGCGGGTCTCCTCCTCAATCTCAGTAAACTTAGAGACCAACAACATAAATGGCAAGGAAACAGTTTCTGTGTTGCAAAGAGATGAATTGAGCAAGCCGATGAACAGCTTACCAGAGCATCAAGTGGAAGGAATAAGGGTCAGAGAAGAGGTAGGGGCGGTTAGTGCCCTCTCATCCTCAGAGCTGCAGTGTCTTCTTGAGGGAGAGGAAAGGAGATTTGTGAGTAGATGGAATCAACTCCAACGAGAGTTGCAACTGAGAAGGAGAGAGAGTGCGTTGGACATAGTGGAGCAGCAGCAGCAGAGGTCTGGATGGAAATGCGGTCGGCAGTATGGCAATGAAGACGAAAGATGATCAGCAAAAGATGAAAGTGAATATGGATGGCTCTCTGGAGCCACAAGTAACCATTTCAAAGGGTGCTGTGGTCACATATGGGAGCAGAGGGGAGAACAGTAAAGAGCCTGTAGCAAACCAAGGGGCTGAGGTTAACAAAATGCCTAATGGAGCAGAGAGTGGAGAAGGGGACCGGGGGAATGTCTTCAGCTCACACTGTGATTGTGGGGCAGCCTGGAGGTACAGTAGTTATGCCACAACAGATAACATTTACGATTGGGGTATCTTCAGGGAGCCCAGGGAAGAAAGTTGTGGCTGCAAAAACTTTGGCTGTGAAAGGAATAAAAAAAAGGGAAGATCACTCCCAAAGGAGGCAATACCTATGGAAAGGCTTCAGACTCAGTCTGTATTTTCAGACCCTTTGACAGGCCTTACTACATATGTAACCCATAGGTGGTGCTATCCCTAGGGCTACTACCCCTGCCTGCTTGGCTAGTAGCAGGTTAAGGGGCTTGAGTTCTGAAACAGGTGCCTCCACCCGGAGGTCAGGGTTGGTAGTGGTCAAGCTAACCTGGGCACAGCCCTCCGGGACACAGTAACCCCCCTCTTTCCTTACTAGTGGCCAGAACAATACGCAATAATCACTTTCACAATACTCCTGATACACCTCACGAGCACTCACACTGTTTGCACTTACCACCAGGGCTTCCCTCTGGCCTGGCCCTGGGGACCCCTGTAAAACAAGGTTGTACACAGCAAATAACAGCAGTACAGTACTCTTGCACAAACTGGAACCACAGTCAGGGTAAATGCAAAAAAGAGTTAGATCTGATTTATTTAAGGGACTTGAACAAGGGAGGGGCGTAATCAGGTTAATTTGCTTAAAGGCTGTATCAATCAAACAGTTATGCATGCACTTCAGGGTCCATAAACAGTCACACACTCTTGGTACCCAGATGGAGAATGGTGGGCTAGCCAGGAACATTGCAGCTGGTTGGGGCCCTGTGATGGAAGAAAACAACATGCACAACACACACTATTTGTACTCCAGAGCCAGAGGGCTCAGTTTGTGAAAAGAAAACAAGACAATCAGATGACACTTTTAGATTAGGCTGTTGTTGCAGGGAGCTACCCTGATGATTACTCATGATACCTAAGACTGGACACAGGCTGGATGAAAATCGAGACAGCAGGTGGTTAGTATGGAGTGCCAGGAGAAGCAGGGCCCACAAGAATCACCAAGGCATTGTTCCTGTTCAAGCATGGAGCAGGGGGCTGATCCCCAGGCAGGTCTCTCATCGATGGCTTTCTCTGTGCAGCGGGTAGTCTGGCTAGGCCAGTCTGGCAAGGCCCAGACCAAATGGAGACAAATTCGGATGTAGTCCATTTTGGACTGGATACAGCTTCCAGCAAGCAGAACACAGTTAACACAGTGGGGGACCAAATCATGGCCCACTTTCAATATACAGCACATTTACATGTAAGGAAATTCTACTGTACTAGGCAAACTGCTCTCTGGTCATGATCGCAAAGTCTCTGCACAAACCGGGGATTCAAAAGCAGCTGGAAATCCTGACAGGCCAATCACATTCAGCAAAATCTTCAGTTTTCTTCAGGTATGAACCTGGTAAAAAACTAAGTGACTTACTTTATTCTCACAAACTTGGATTTAGTCCAAAATAATTCTCTTCTCGCCCACTCAAGGGCAGCAGGCAGATATGCAGGCCAAAACTCAGCCTTTTCTTAGTTCTCCCATGCAAAACTACACAAAACTGATGCCCAAATCACTTGAGCTGTTCTCATTTCACTTCCCAGCTCAGAACTTACTGAAACAGCAGGCAGCCTGGGGATTTCCCTCAGATCCAAAAGATGTGGCTGCTGATCTGTCTGTCAGTCACAAGAAAGGCTCCCCCTTCAGGTGCAAAAAGGTGCCAAAAGCCCAAAACAACAATTCCTACAGATTTTTACTCCAGACAGCTCCTGTAGTCCGGCTTCATTTTAGGTTCCACCAGACTGATTGGTCCAATTTGGCAGTTCCGGGCCAAAATGGTGGGGATAATCAAAACAGTCCTTGCTGCAAAAAAGGCAGGTTAGACAAACTACATTATTATTACCACCCTAATGATGTTCAGCAAATAGTTACACCTTTCAACAGAGCTCCCTCTCAGATTACTTATGACTGCAATCCAGGCAGCTCTTAAAGAGACATTACACAGAGGCTGTACAGGCACTCTCTGGCAATCACATTTAAATTGCTAAAACGCAGGACACCAGCCTGGCAGTGAGCATTTAGGCAAGCTCAAGGAAGACTTTTATGGAACCCCCATCTGTAGTGGGGTTACACATACACCCCCGATTGGGTACAGAATGCACTGGAAAATGCTGGGTGGGTGAAAGTCCTTGATTATTAAGGGTGGGATGCAAACCTCCCAAAATCTTTTGGGAAGGGGCTGCAAAACCGCTGGCTGAATTAATTGTAAATGCTGCTGCAGTGTCCGAGGGTGATGGTATTCCCTCACAAATTACTCCTGGTCACAAACCCATAACAGGAGGTAGTGTTGAGTCACAGCACATTACAATGGGACAACATGATATGATAACTGAAATTATGGAACTGGAGGGGGAAAGGAGAGAGATTTGTGCTGAGGAGCAGGAATAAGGCAGTACTACTGCCACAAGTGAGTCAATGCTGGAACAGAGCAATGAGAGAGAGGAAGGCCAACTTTGGTCAGAAAGAGTAAATTTACCAAATAATGCAGCTGAACAGGCAGACAGGCACAGGACCAATGTGCAGTATGGAACACCAATGTTAGGGAACATATTTTCCCTGAATCTATAAGACTGGCTTCAGAGTCTGCTGCCAGGAGGAATGCTGTATGACTGAAGTATGGGGGGGGGGACACTACTGACATTCCAGATCACCTGTTTGTGGGAAGGGCATTATTAAAGAACAGTATGAAATATTACACCTCTGAGATCTATGCACTCATACATTTGCCAGGGACACATTACATGGCATAAGCTTTGAGCATCCAGCAGGACTAGAAAAAATTTGGAAACAGTACCAAATGTTGAAAAATACCGCCTTATGGAAACCATTCATGGCCATAGCTCTCACCAAACCTTCCTATAAGAGAATAACTGTTCTCTTTCATAATGAGGGGGTAAATGTGGCTGATATCACCTACTGGTTGAAACATAATTGCACTGTAAATGCTTACCCTGAGCCCATACTGGATGATGAACATATAGGGACTGGGGACTGGCGGTACAAAGTTATCATAAAACAAGAAAGTGGGGAATCTAAACACCTTCTGAACTGTTTTTATTTTCTGGGACATGACAGAGGGGTGATATTTTATGCAGGTCAGCCTCGTGCCTGCTATACAGCAGGTGCGGGAATGTGGGGCATCTGAGTAACACAGTGAAAAGCTAAAGTGTGGGCTATGTGGAGAGTTGGGACACAACAGTGCTTAGTGTCCTCATCCAATGAAGTGCAACCTATATGAAGAGCAAGGGCACACATTCCACACGTGCTCATGAGCCGTGCACAACAGCCTAGATCAACGCTGTGAGGGCTGAACAGGATGCATATGTTGCTATGGCACCAAACGAATGCCTGAGATTTGATCAAACAGTAGCACAGTTTTGCCTGACCCTAAAGCTCAGAGGGAGGCAAAATCAAGAGCAGAAGGGAAGTCACTGGAGGTGGTTCCTTCCCAAGAGGCCCCTATAACCCCCAAAACTACTGACGAAGCCCAACAAATCACCCCTGAAACAGTGGTACTACCAACTGATTCAGAGGAACAGCTGACTGCACAGAAGATGCAGGAAACTGAGGAAGAAACAGAGACACCATCTGTCTGAATAAATGAGAGGGACAAGTTCTATCCACTGAACAGAGGATGCCCCCCGCAGCTTCCTCAGCTGGCCCCTCTTTCTAGAGGGTAACTAGATCAAAGGCCTTGCTAATGCCCCCTGTACTTCTAACAAAAGCAGGGGAATTGGAAATAGTGCCTACCCATCATTTTTATGAGGTAGTGATGGACATAGAGGACTCAGAGACTGGAAGGGAATGAGATGCCTCCTCAGTAACATCATCACAGCATACGGTGGCAGGATAGGTGACTTTGGCTGATAAACCAAAGCCCAGAGAAAGGAAAAAGGAAAGATGTCTTTCCTTATAGTACAGTGTGGTTACTAGTACTATATCTTTTTTCTTATTTAATGTTGTCAGATATTTCAATAATCACATCAAATGTGAATAGCATAAAATCTGTGTCAAAATGGCAGGTTACTTTTGCTAGTTTGAATATGGAAAAAGGAAATATAATATTCTTGCAAGATACCAGATTCCATATGATTTCAAATCTAGTACAGGCCCAAAAAGATTGGTGGAGGGGCCCTTCTGCATGGTCCATAGGAGAAGAATTATGTACAGGATTAAGAATGATGTTTTCTGGGGTTTCTGTAAATGTGTTGAAGCTACTGGATGTATGTCCAGAAAGGGTGCTGATGATGGATGTGGTTATAGCAGAGGTACCTTATAGGTTGATAAATACATAGGCTCCCCAGGCAAAAGAGGATAGGACCATTTTGTTGAAGAATATAGAACCTTTTTTGGATACCTCCAAGACAGTTCTATGATGAGGGGATTTCAATTGTGGACTGACTCAAAGGGATTGGGTTAGAAAGTCTGGGAAAGTGTATTGTGATACAAATTTGTTGCAGGGCATTCTGGGAAGAAATGGGCTTTGAGATGTGTACAGTGGTAATTGCGCAAGAGTTTGCCAGTTGTGCGGTATACCGAGCATTGCACAAATGCGGTATCCATTGAATATGTATACTGCTACCGCACAATGACGTGCATTGCATGATACCTGGATACTTTTGTGTGACTACCACTGTATGACATCCTAGATATTACCCCATCACACACATTTCGTAAATGTACCTTCGTGAGCAGAATTGACTTCTGTTTTTTTGTCAGAGAGAATGGTAGGGAGGACAGTCACAGTAGTGCCCCTAGAAATATCAGACCATTTAGCTGTTAAAGCCAGACTAGGGGTAGGGCAACAAACAAGCATGGGGAGGGGGTATTGGAAAATGAATATGTCCCTACTGCAAGAGGAAGAATATTGGCTAGAAGTGCTGACCCTATTAGAAGCAAGACATGAGGTTAGGTTTTTATATGAAAACCCTGTAGACTGGTGGGAAGACACTAAACTGGATGTAAAAGAAGTTAGTGATTAGAATGTCTAACGAAGAAGTGAAGAAAAAGTATATAAAGTATTTGGGACTCCGAGCAAAGTTTTTAAAACTCTTGACCCAAAGGAGGGAAACTGGGGATGACCTAACAGAGCAGGTATCAACAATAAAAACAAAATTGTATAAATATCAGCAAGAGAAAGAGCACTCATTAGCTAAGAATAAAAAATGTAGTATACATGATACAAAAGCTCAGGTTAATCCTTACGATAGTCCAGCTGATAGGGTTGGACAAAGGATAATGATTTCCTTGAAAGACCAGATGGAAATCAGCTGTCAGACCACTTTTCCATGCAACAAGTAGTGCCAAATCATATTAAAGAGAAATGTCAGGGTCTGGGGACTTCCGGTGATGTCAGCAGCCTAATTGCAACCTGATCTAACAGCTCCACTCACCTCCCAATTAAATCAGCAGCCATCTGCCAGTCAAAAGTATGAACTTACTAGCTAAAGGCACAAGATCAAAGGCTTTACTTCTAAGAAACTAGCATTTGCTAACACAAAAGTTAAAAGAGCTGATAATACAAGAAAAACTTTGCTCCTTTACTGAGGCAGCAGATCCTGAAGGCTGTGAGGTAAATATGCAGCCAACCAATGAAGAATGCTCAGAACTGATCACCTAAATTCTTCAAACAGCCAAAAGGGTCACCAAAATAGACCAGACATTAACTGATCAGAGATCTGATACAGTATCAGGAGGACTGAGCACAGGACCGACCAGCTTGAACTTGGACTTACAAGGATGTCAGAGCAGGCCGACTGCCACGACAGACTGGTCCTGTATCTGATGGTCCAAGACCGAGAGCTCATGCATCACCTTGATGATCTGGAGGGGCACAGTTGCTGACAAAACATCTGAGTTTATGGGATCCCAGAGGGTGTTGAATGGGAGGCCCTGGATGTCATCTCCTTCCTGCAGATGGTATTGCGGGAGGCCCTTCCACTTCCAAATGACTTCAACCTGGCGATGGATCAGGCCCACCACTCATTGGTTCCAAAACCCACCGATGCTAGAGCAGAGCTGCACTCATTTGTAGCAAAACTGACCTCTTACAACACCAAGGAGGAACTACTAAAGCAGGCCAGGAGAAACCAGAACATTTCATATAAAGAACATTGTATATTCCTGGACAATGACTATACTACATCAGTACAAGAAAACCACCATACCTTATGGACGAGCCTCAAGCAGCTACAAGCCAATAACTACAGAGCACAAATTCTCTACCCTGTCAGGCTCTGGGTAGAAATGGACAGAGGCACATGCACCTTTGAGGGCCTGCTGGCCGCATCCACCTTTTTGGAGGGGACTGGAATACCTGTTCCCCATCTGACCAAAGAGCGCCTGGAGAAGGAGCTAATGAAATTGGCCTGGTCAGTGGCTCACAAGGGCCTGACTTAGAGCAACAACACTCACAAGAATCATCAGACTAACCTGTGATCAGACCTCTGCACCATGTTAAGAACCTATGGCTCCCCATTGCAGATTGATGGCATTAATTCTTGCGAGCAAGGTAGACATCTGAACCATCCAGCTCAGCAGATATGGACACTTCCCTAATGGATACCTGAATTGTCATGGATGTGTTTCTTTTGGCTGGGACTATCTCACTGTTTCTGCTTATGACCCAATGATATCTGTCACCTACATTGACCTTCTACAGGGCAATTTAGTACACTCCTGAGAGTCCCAGTGTTGAACTTAATCACTCAACAGGAGAGCAAATCATACCTGGTCACTCCTATTGACTGTTTTACCTGGACTGATGCATTGAGTAATACCTGGTACACAGAAGGGAGCATCATAAACTATGGGATGTGCCTTGGGACCTTTTCACATTTGTCAGCCATTAATGAATCAACCCATTGTTGCCTGTAAATGGAAATGATCCTTGCCAACCTGTGCTTGGCTTTTATTCTCTCACAGAAGCATCACATCATGGACTGCCCCCGAGATGAGCTGAAAAACTACCTTCTTGACACATGCTGTGGCCCGTGGACTCCGCCTTCTCCCATGCTCTGACCCAGTGCACAACTGGTTTGGGAGAAATATGGGACCCCCACCAATATACTTTCCTACAGAGGTTTTGTTTGTTTGTTTATTGTAAGAATAACCATTGAGCATAAGCTCATTCACAATGGTTACCAGGTTACAAAAATACAAATAAAATACAACATACATACAATACAATTAATCATCTATAACAATCACAAACATGTACATGAGATGACAAGCACCATTTTAATGTAGAAACCGATGAAGGTGAAATATCTAACCTCCTAAATTCATGCAGGTGTTTGTTCAAAAAAATAGGGACAAATTGACTAAAAAAGTGTAGGTTTATACAAAAAATGTTTAATTTTGGTAATTGGTACAGCTGATGCCATGACAGAAACATTTTTCAATGATTGAGCAATAGACCTAAAATGTAACCTATTGTTCAGGTAATCTGGAATAAGGCCCAAACCACATTTATATGCAAACACATACCTATGGTTGTCCCTTCTTTGATTTAAAGAAACCCAACCCAGAGTCTTGTATAACTCACAGCGATGAACATCCATTGGGCACTTAAGTATCAATCAAGTCAAGTGATTGTAAAGGATGTCTAGTTTATGTAAACTGTCATGGGTTGCACTAGCATATAAAATATCTGCATAATTGAACAAGGGAAGTATTTGAACCATAACTATCATTTTCATAGAAACTGAATCTAAGCAATGTCTATTTTTAAATAACAATCCTACCCTTTTACCAGTTTGGAGACCCAAGTTCTCAATATGTATATCTCCCCACCCAGTCTGGTCCAGCCAGTACCCCAGATACTTATACGTTTTAACATTTTCCAGTACAGTTCCAAAACTGTCAGATATTGCCAACCTATGACCTAATTTTATTTTAGGAGGGCCAAACAGCATTGACTTAGTCTTGGTTGTGTTCACTTTTAGCTTAGAATCTGGGAAGAATTGCTGTAGAGCATCAAAATTGTTTTGTAAAATCGTTTGAATTTCCAGAACAGAAGAGTGAGAGGTGTATATGATAGTATCATCAGCGTATAGGTGGTAGTTGATTCCACCAATACTTTTACAAAGATCTTTCAGGTATAACAAAAAGAGGAGGGGTCCCAGGACAGAGCCTTAGGGTGCACCTCTCGCCACCATTGAGGGGGCTTAAAGGGTATCTACATGTTCAACTTGTTTAAACTCAGAGGGACAGAAGGTTAATAGTGCCATCTAGTGGCAAGGAATTAAAAGAAGCGTGTGGCCATCATTTTTTTCTCCTCATAGGTACTGTATATACTTCATGTGAATTATGCATGTTTGAGGGAATGTGTCAGGTCGTTGATATGGAGGAGGGGATGGGGGGTCGGAGACAGTTGCAGAGGGCATTTACTCACAACATCAGTACAGTTTATTGGAGCTGGTCCTGTGCAATAGGCAGATAAAATTGAAGGGGGGGATGGAGGGTGAATTTTCTCCTCCTCTGGTAACTAGTGGGCTCGGTGGGTGCAGGCATCCAGAACACTTATGTTTTGTTGCAATGTTCTTAAAACTGCTGCTGACATTGGTTACACCAGTGGACTGGGGGTTTACTTTTTCCCCTCAGCCTGTTTATCTGCCATTTTCTTTGCCTCAGCAAGAAATGTTGTGTCACTGGTGCAACACATCCCAGTCCATGGACTTACCACTGGGCTGATCTTGGAAGCCTTGTGTGAAGCTGGTAGGAGACCCTGAATGGTCTCACCTGCTCTGTGACTCAGGCTACGTGAGCAGTAGCCACTTCCAGTAGTCTTGTAGAGACCTTCTGGGAGGGTACACAAAACCTACAATCGATCACTGAATCAGTCTGTGCACAGACATCAAAAGCCCTCCCAGGTTGGGGTTCTAAGTTGTTTAACATTATCAGAGTTGCTGTTCTACTTAGAGAGTATCTACATCTTCAGCATGTTGAAACTCAGTGTAACACAAGGTTAATAGTGCCATCTAGTGGCAAAGGTTGCTATGTGTTTCAGCAAATTATGTTGCTATTCTGGTTCTCAGTCATTTATTATGTTTGCTTGCATGCATGTGCAAGAAACATAGTGTCATCATCCAAGTTTTCGGAGGTGTGGCAGCCCTCTTCCAATTCAGTCAGTGTGTTTGCAGGCATGGCCGCAGTTCTCCAATGGCTGCTGGAGCTGTCTATGACACCAGTCGAAAATGCAGTGGAGTACACTTGAAAGGAGGAGCTACGCTTCAGTGAGCAGCGATAAGATATCGCCTGCTCATGCACGTTCCCCCTTCACACACACACACACACGCACGCATAATGCGTGCTCGCTCCTCCACGCACACACTGTATAACAACAGGGTACCCAATCCCCCATCGGCTGTGCTGCCCTCCCCAAAAGGCATTCCACATGCCATGCTGGGTGCCCACTCATGGCTGTCATGTATAGCCGACGGGGTGCCCAACTCGCCGGCTCCACTGTCTCTCCCCCAGAGTACAGGGTGCCACGCTGGGAGCCCACCCCAGCATGGCAACAGATCTTTATCACTGACGGGGTGCCCAATCCCCATCGGCTCCATGCCCCCCAAAGCCATCCTTGTGCCATGCTGGGGCCCACCCCAGCATGGCAAATGTCCCCTGATTGTCTCGTCCTTTGTTTTTAAAAAAAAAAACTAAAATTGAAAAAGCGGTCCATTCGGTGTCTCTGCCCTCACCAGTGCCCCACCATTCGCGCCCCTGCCCATACTCCTCCCTCACCCCATACTTACCTCCGACTCTGTCACGATGATCTTCTGTGGACCGGGAACACGTCTGCTCTCTTTAAAGCTGACCGCGAACTGAGGAAATGCCGGTAAGCTGTATAATGGGCTAGATAGGGTTTTTTCAACTTTGCTGCATATCTCAGGCATTTTTTGGAATTTTTGCACCAAATTTTCAACATGGGGTTTTTGGGACCCCTTCTCATGAATGCTCTCACTGCCATGGCGTTAATCGGGCCCAAACGGTGATTTCGCAGTCACTGCACAAAATCACCTTTTGGGTCCAAGTAATGAAATGACACTGCCACTGTTCATAAGGTGGGCTCTCAAAAAGCCTATGTTGAAAATTTGGTGGAAAAATTCCTAAAAATGACTGTTTTCGAGCGTGCGTTACGCAGTTCCTACGCAGGCTCGTAATTTTCAATATTTTCACTCCATATTTTCAACATTGCCATTTTACCACACCTCCTTATGAGCAGTATGGCTGTCATTTTTCACATCTTGCCCAAAATGTGTTTCCGCCCATGTAGCACACAATGGCGCAGTCGGTGTGCGAAATCAATGTATGAGACAAATTAAGAAAATCACAGTGACACTGTTAATGAGCAAAGGTCTTAAAATGGCTATGTTGAAAATTTGGTGAAAGAATTCCTAAAAATGACTGTTTTACGAGCGTGTGTTGCGCAGTTCCTACGCACGCTCGTAAGTTTGCGAATTTTCAATATTTTCACTCCAGATTTTCAACATTGCCATTTTATTACACTTCCTTATGAGCAGTACAGCTGTCATTTGTCATATCTTGCCCAAAACATGTTTCTGCCCATGTAGCGCACAATGGCGCAGTCAGTGTGCTAAATCAATGTATGGGACACATTAAGAAAATCACAGTGACACTGTTCATGAGCAGAGGTCTTAAAATGGCTATATTGAAAATTTGGTGACAAAAGTCCATAAAATGACTGTGTTACGAGTGAGTATTACGCAGTTTCCACGCACCCTGGTAAGTTCATGACTTTGTAATATTTTCAGTCCAGATTTTCACCAGTGGCTTTTTTCCACACTTCCTTATGAACAGTACAGCTGTCATTTTTCACAATATGGCCGAAAAGTGTTTTCACACTTTCAGCGCAGAGATCCGTGGTCGCTGAGGGAAATCATTGTTCAGGAAAGATAAAGAAAATCACAGTGACACTGTTCATGATCGGAGGTCCAAAAATGCCTGTGTTGACAATCTGCTGTAAAAAATCCACAAACTAATTACATTATGAGTGTGTGTTGCACAGTTTCTATGCATGCTCGTGACTTCACCAGTTTTTTAATATTTTTACTGCAGATTTGCAACATTGCCATTTTTTACACCTCCCCATGAACAGTACAGCTGTCATTTTTCACATCCTGTTCGGAACGTTTTTGCACCTGTGGTGCTAAATACGTAGTTGCTGTGCATAAGCAGCTTTTGGCTAACAAACTGATAGTGCCACTGTTCATGAGGTGGGGTCACAAAAAAAACATGTTGAAAATTTGGAGTGAAAATACCAACGAATGCCTGAGGTATTAGGGTTTCCAACCATAGCGCTCCACCCTGAGAATGACAGGCATCAGGGTGTGAGTTGGGATTCTTGCCTGTAATGCTCATACCATTCCACCCTGCAGCCAGTGAGAGGCATCCAGGTATGCCTTGGACTCTTGACCCCAAAAGTTCACCCCATTCTCTATACCACCCATCTCACCATATTTCCTGATGGAATGGGGTGCGGATAAGGCCAAAGACCCCATGGCACACCGTGACACTTGTCAGTGTCTGCAGGGTAGGGTGTGGTGAAATGGCATGGCTGTTATGCCTGATGACCCAAAGGCACACCCCAATGCCTGTCACTCTCTGCAGGGTGGTGGTGGGGTTGGCTTCAGTTCAATACTTCACTGTCATTCCTATTATGCAGCTCTATAACTTCTACACTACCACTGCCAATGCCAGCAAGCAAACATTCGGCATTGACAAATGCTTGTTTATTTAGTTTTTGTTAACCAGGTAGGTACACTAGGCAGAAACTACCTGTTTTCAGGTATGACCTGGGAGAGTTACAACATAGTTAATGCAGCACCAGAACAGTTTGCAGTTTACAGCAGCGTACAAAAAATTTCTCAGATTGAGGGTGAATTTCCTCCTCCTCTGCTAATTAGTGGGTTAGGGGGGTACAGGAGCACATGGTGTTGCTAAAGTTTCTACTTGTTCTAATTTGACCTAATGTTTAATCAGGCACACTTACACGCTTTTGGCACTCAGGTATTATTCTCTCTTACAGCCTGTAACAACAGACCTAGATCAGAAGGCATTTCTTCATTATTTTCATCATGGCTCAGAATAGTACACACACTATGTCATATCATATCAATGGGATTAATCACCCGATATAAAGGAAACACATTTTAAAATATCTTAAAACCTAATGCTGTGATATTAATTTTCTACAGGAGACCCATTTAACCCAAATTGAAGCGATGAAGCTCAAATCCAGAGCCTACCCATTGGTATATCATGCCTCAATGGAGAGGGGTAAGAAGAGGGGGAGTGGTCATTTTCCTCTCGACCATTCTTCCATTTGAGGAGGAGGAAGTGGTGGTGGACACAGGAGCCTGGTATGTCTTGGTCATGGGCAGAGTACAGGATACTATGTTTACCCTGATGAATGTCTATGCCCCCCCCCCCCCGGGTTCCACATCAGCTTTTATTCAGACCTAGTCCAACTAATAGTGAAAAAGGCCAAAGGGTTAGTGATAATGGGGAGAAGACTGGAACATGATCCTTAACATGACTCTGGACTCCACATCTCAGATTCCAAACCCCAATAACAGGACAGCCCACTTATTTACAAACCTGCTTGTGGACATGGGCATGATAGACATCTGGCAGGTGAAGTACCCTACAGCCAAAGATTTTACCTACAATTCCTCTAGGTTCAAGACCTTCTCCAGACTAGACATGTTTTAACTTATTCCAAAGATATGATGTCATTCAATGTGGGTGGGAACTGCTATCCACTCAGACCATCAACCTATTTTCGAAGAAGTGGATGTAATGCTCCCAAAGAAAAATACTTACTGGAGACTAAACATCTCTTTATTAAGGGACAAAGAAACAACTGCAGAGATCCAAAAAGTAATTAAAAATACAATAGAACTTAATGACAAACGTGGAATATCCCCACAAATCTTCTGGGATACTGTTAAAACTGTGGGGCAAGTTGATCTCGATACCTGCCCACAAAAGAAGAATGATGGCAACAGGTAGAAATATTAACAGGGCAGCTGAGATCATTAGAGGCCCAGCAGAAACAAAAATGGTGCCAATAAAGGGAGGGGGAAATTAGTAACAAAGGACTAAAATACAAAACATAAAAAAAGTCAAAACCATAAATGCTGTGTGCTATCTCAAACAGTCATACTATGAAGGAGGTGCCAGGGTGTCTAGGTTCCTGGTCTATCACTTCAGACAGCAGTCAGCTAAATCAAACATCACTAAGATTAAACACCCCATAACTGGTCAAATATCCTATGGAGGGAGGGACAGATTGCTGAAGCCTTTGTATCTTTTCACAGGTCTGTTTATCAACCCCAGAAGGAATCTGCCTTGGAAGAGAAGCACCGCTTCCTCCAAGCCTTAAATATGACCACCCTAACACTGGAACAGGGCCAATCCTTGATGTCCCCAATCTCTAAGATAGAAATTACAAACACAGTTAAAAATTTTAAATCAGGGAAGTGCCCCAGCCCAGACGGTTTTGTTGGGGGGAATTTTATAAGGCCTTCTCCAAAGAAGAAGTCCCACTCCTTCATGACACATAATAAGATCTGGGGAATGGCAAAGCAGTGCCACTATCGTGGATCTATACCACTATCGCAGTTCTTTACAGGACAGGTAAAGACCCTATGGAATGTTGATTGTATCGTCCCATTTCCCTTTTAAACGTGGACTGCAAGATTTTCACAGTTACAGTAGCCACTCGTCTTAACCCTCTCATCCCCCAAATAGTCCGGCTAGATCAGAAAGGATTTGTCATGGGCAGACAAGCCCCAGAGTGTTTGCTGGACGATCATCATCATAGACACATTTAACAGCAATCGTATCCCTACCTGTGTGATGAGCTTAAATGCAGAGAAAGCCTTTGACAAGGTCTCTTAGAGCTTTCTCTTCCTTGTCTTAGAACAGCTTGGCTTCCCACTGCCCTTCATTGAGGGATTAAAAGCACTATACACAGCCCCTCAGGTGTGGGTCTGTGTCAATGGTGGCATTTCCAATAGGTTTGCCCTTGATAGGGGCACATGCCAGAGCTGCCCCTTATCACCATATTATTTGCCCTATACATTGAACCCTTGACCCAGGCTATTAGGGATGACCCAAACAGGCAGGAGTGAGGATGGGTGATGTCAAGCACAAAATTTTGCTCTACACAGATGATGTCCTCCTTTATCTTACTAAGCTGGATGGGTCGATCCCTCGGATCTGGGTATTACTAGAGGAATTTGTCCACCATGCGGGATATACCCTGAACAAGACCAAAACAGAGGTGCTTGCATTTTACTACAACCCATCCCCTGAGTTCCTTCACATTTTGCCCCTTAACTGGAACACATCTAAAATAAAATATTTAGAAGCTCAGATTCCCAAAAATCTGAATAAACTACAGTAGTAGCCACAGACATTGCCAGCTATTTCCAGATATTTCATGAAATTTCTTAAGAGTTTCTCTCTGCTGCCCCTACTGTGGAAATGCAGAAAGCAGGAGACATTTCTGGAAAAATCACAGAAATTTGGGGAAATAGCTGGCAGTGTCTGCGGCTGCCACTGTATTTATGGCCAACTTTGGCCCCTTAATAAACCATGTTTGACAGAATATAGCCAGATGGTCTGTCTTAAATTTTTCCTTGTATTCCTGTATACAGTCAGTGACCATGAACATTCTGCCCAGGTTTCTGTATTTATTCTAATGTTTATTTACACCCCTTAGTGTTCCTCCTGGGGATGGAGATCTCTGACTTGGTGGTGGAACCATTCAGTAGGTCTGACCAACACACCATAAAGTTCAGCTTTTGGGCTCTCCCCAAAAGGCCTGCCCCTATGGAGATGATCCAGTACCGCCCTTTCAGGAGTTTATCTCCAGATGATCTAATGGCGGTGCTGGACCTATGAAGCCTATCGAGTGAATGCTTGGATCCAGGGGACCTTGTGCTGGCCTATAATAGGGCAGTTAAGGGTGCCTTGGATTCCATTGCTCCTGCTTGTGTTTGAACACTTACCCTTCACCCAAAGGGTCCCATGGTTTGATGGGGCCTTGAAGGAGTTGAGGAGAGTTGGTTGAAGGCTAGAGAGGGCTTGGCGGAAGTCGGCCTGGAGGTTGACAAGTTTAGATTGATGGATCGTTATGTTGTCTATCAATTGACAATCACCTGTAAGAAGGCAGAATTCTTGTCCAGGGAGATTGTCACTGTGCAGAGTTTACCCACTCAGCTCTTCTGGACTGTGGATAGATTGTGCAATACAACCTGTCTCCAGTCTGGTGGAGCATTGTCACAAGAGAGATGTGATGAATTGGCTTGATTCATCGCAGATATGGTTGTCACCATCGGATCTTGCATCCATCTTGCTTCCCTCTAAGGGGTACGGTGGAGGTCGACAGGAGGTTGCAAGTGCCTGTCTGGTCTGACTTTGGCCGACCAGATATCATGGATGTTGTAAGGATCATTCAGACTTTGTGGCCAACCAGCTGTAGTCTGGAACCGGGCCCAATGCGCCTCCTTGTGGGGTGCTTCGAGATTGGCCCAGTCCTGGCTGAGATGATCTGGCAATCATTGGAGAAGGGGATCTTTCCAGATCCCCTCAAGGAAGCAGTCATTGGACCGCTCCTGAAAAAGCCCTTCCTTAATACAGATAGTCTTGCTAACTACAGACCGGTCTCTAACCTACCCTTTGTGGGCAAGGTTATTGAGAAGGTGGTTGCGCAGCAGCTGGATGATCATTTGTCTATCCACAACATCTATGATTCTCTCCAGTTGGGATTTAGGAGGAGGCATAGCACCAAGACAGCCCTTGTTCAGGTACTTAATGATCACCTAATAGCGAGAGATCGGAAGACCCATTCCATCTTGGTCCTCCTTGATCTCTCCATGGCATTTGACACTGTAGACCATGGTGTGCTATTGGAGCACCTGCGGCTCATCTGAAGATTGTTTGGTATTGTCCTCAGGTGGTTTTGATCTTACCTCAAGGGTAGGATACAGACAGTGGTCTCTGGAATTTATTCCTCTGATCCTCTCCCCGTATCCTGTGGGGTGCCACAGGGCTCCATTTTGGTGCCCATGTTGTTCGCTGTGTAAATGCTGCCATTGGGGGACATTATTAGGTGGTACAGGCTGAGTTTTAACTGCTATACAGATGACACTCAGCTGTACATGTCCTTTGTGCCCAAGCAGGGAGATGTTCTTATGGTGTTTAACAACTGCCTGAGATCCAAGACTGGATGAGTTCTAGTTGGCTGAGATTGAACCCTGATAAGACTGAGGTGTTGGTGGTAGACCTTGAACATCAGAGGGTGGGTGTGTTGGCAGGACAACCCACTGGTCTTTGGTTCAAGGGTGTCCAGCTAACCACCTCAGACCGAGTGCAGAACCTGGGTGTTATTTTTGATGATGGCCTGACCTTGAAATCACAGGTGTTAGCCCTTGCCAAGACCTCTTTTTACCATCTAAGGAATATTGCCCGGGTGAAGCACTTGGTTCCTTCTGATGATCTTCCTACATTGGTCCATGCCTTCATGACCACTCGCCTTGACTACTGCAAAGCCCTGTACCTAGGGCTTCAAGGGTTTTTTGTCTGTCACCTGCAGCTAGTGCAGAATGCAGCTGCCAGACTATTGACTGGTATGTCTAGGACCAGTCATAACATCTGTGCTCTGTGGACTGCACTGGCTACAAGTGCGATGGCGTATCACCTTCAAGGTTGGTTTGCTGAACTATAAAGCCCTACACAACCAGGGACCTCTCTACCTGTAAGATCTCCTTTCTCCCTACTGCACTTCCCAACTGCTTTGATCCACTGAGGAGGGATTGCTAGAGATTTCCAGGGTGCAATTACACCCATCTGGGGCCCGTTAATTTGCTTATATGGGCCCAACCCTGTGGAATTCTCTACCTAGCCAAATAAGGGACTGCCTGACTGTCCAATGCTTTAAAAAAGAACTTAAAATGTACCTGTTCAGCCTGGCATTTATGGATGAAGATTAACAAAGTGTTGCCAAAGTTATGATTTAGATTCATTTGATTTTTGTTCTATATTTATGGTTTTAAATGTTTTTACTGGAGGTTGATCATTTATGTACAGGTACCTTGGTTTAAGAAAGGCACCTTTTAAAGAAATAAAGTTTAATTTGATTATCCTTAAGAACACCTAAGACACAGTTCCAAATCTGGTAGAAGATTACTTCACGGTATGTCTGGTCTTTTGGCAGACTCCGAATTAAAAACCTTATTATGCAATCAGATAAGACAAGCAGAGGTAGAGCCCTCTCCAAGCTAGAGGACTACTAGAAACATAGAAACATAGACTTTAATGGCAGATAAGAACCACTTGGCTCACCCAGTCTGCCCATTTCTCTACCTATTGGATAAACTTCAGATTCTAGTTAACCAACAGCATACTTCCTCCTACCCCCCCACTATAAATGCCTTATTGCTGTGCCATGCATTCTTGAATTCCCCCACTGTTTTTGACCCCACAATCTCCTCAGGAAGGTGGTTTGATGTGTCCACCACTCTCTCCATGAAAAAATATTTCCTCACGTTGCCCCTAAGCCATCCCCCCATTATTTTCAAATTGTGTCCCCTTGTTCTTGAACATCTCTTTTCCTGAAAGATGCTACCCTCTTGGACTTTATTGATTCTCATGAAGCACTCAAAAGTTTCTATCATGTCCCCCCTTCCTTCCTTTCCTCAAGGGTATACATATTAAGCTCTTTTAGTCTCTCTTCGTATGGCTTCTGTTGTAGACCTTGTACCATTTTAGTTGCTCTCCTCTAGACTGCCTCCATCTTGTCTATGTCCTTGCAGAGATGGGGTCTCCAGAACTACATGCAGTACTCCAGATGGGGTCTCATCAACTGTCTGTACAGAGGGATAACAACTTCCTGTTTTCTACTGATGATACCTCTCCCTATGCATCCCATTATCCCCCCAGCTCTCCTTACTGCCTTCTCACATTGCTTGCCTACCTTATGGTCATCTGATATGACTATCCCAGGTCCCTTTTTATTTTTGTTGTTACTAGTACCCCCACCCCACTGTGTACTCTTCACCTGAGTTTTTGTTTCCCAGGTGCATTACTTTACACTTCTTTGCATTGAATCTAAGCTGCCATACATTTCACCATTCCTCCAACCTTGTCAAGTCCCTTCTCATCCTTTCCACCCCACCTTGTGTATCAATCCTATTGCAGATCTTTGTGTCATCTGCAAAAAGGCATACTTTTCCTTCCAGCCCCTCTGCAATGTCTCCTATAAAGACATTAAAGAGGACCAGTCCCAGTGCTGAACCCTGCTGTACTATTTAGCTGCACAGCTTCGCTTTGCACTCTTATGGTCCATGGAGGGATATGAGGTGAATTGGAAGATAATTGAAGTGACAGCTGCAGACAAGGTGCCCTTGGGTTTGAGGGTTATGGACCCATCACTTCAAATCAACAACAGAGACATCCCTCTGTTGACAACCCACAGCACAATGCAGGCCACATACAGAACTTGGGCAAGTACAAACTTAAAACTGCATTGTGGCCCCTACAATGATTCACCTGCAGTAATACTTTCCTGCCACCACAGCAGGACCTCACATTTAGTTGATGGTCAAGGCTGGGGTTGTGCTATCTGGAATAACTGATGTCCAGGGGAGTGGTACAGGAATTACATAAAATTAGGGACACCTTTCATCTTCGGAATTCAGACCACTTTCATTTCCTACAACTTAGATCAGATATTACTGAACCCCAGAAACATGCTTGAGACCCTTTCCGCACTCACCACCTGCTGGAAACCCTTCAGGGTATTTTAACTCAGAAACTCTTGAAGGGTCACACCTCAGCTATATATAAGGCCCTTAGGAATTTGTAGGCTGACTGTACTCTGCCCCTAAAACACAGATGGGAGGAGGATGAGATCCAGCTCACAGAGGGAGACTGGGAACAGATATATCAATCTGCTAGTAAAACTACACATTCACCATTTTGGTAAGAATTTGAATTTGAGTGGAAGATCAGGACACAGTACTTTTATACCCCAGTCATACAAAGTAAGTGGAGCATGGGTCACCCCGCAGAGTGATGGAGAAGGTGCACAGAGTCCAGAGCTCACCACTCCCATATTTTCTGGCAGTGCCCAGCTCTGCAGCCCTACTGGCAACAAATTAAATTGACATTCAGTGATCTATTTTCCCTGGCTCTACTTTGGGGCCTACCACAGCTAATACTAGGTCTGCCACCCCAGATATGCATGGAGCTGATAGAACATACCTATGGAATATCCTGGTGGCAGTAGCCCATAAAGCTATTACAAGTAAGTGGCTTTCAGAGGATCCCCCACTTTTCATCAGTGGCTCTCTATAGTCCAAGACATTCAAAATATGGAAGATTTAACTTATAGAGTCAAATTGAAATCCTACATTTACGTTTGTAGATGACCCAGTGGACTATCTGGAGAGATGTTCTTTCCAGGGTTCCTCCCATGAATAAATCACATCTAATAGGACTATAACCCGAAATAGATCTCATAAATGGGTCCTGATCTTCCGGCGGGGGGAGAGGGGGCCAGATCTCATCCAGTCCTTCTTGGAGGGCTGGACTAATCAAGCATGGATGGACAGATAGGTGGATCTCTTAGAATATAATAAGTAGTGACCTGCATGTAATGCTTACTGTATAATTTGATTGTAAGATCTATTGATTGAGCTGATACCTGAGTGTATGCCTATAACCATATGACATGATCCTGCTCTTTCATGTATTGTGTCCAAGGCAAATATGTCAATAAACTTGAATTAGAAAAAAAAAGAAAAATTTCGAGTGGGAAGAAAAAAGGAATGAGGAATATTTATGGATGCATTAGATATACCACAGGTATCAGACATACATAAAAGGATAATGATAGAACCTTTTACAGTATAGGAAGTAAGTGAAGCAATTAGAAAATTATTGACAAAAACTACACCAAGGAGTGACTGCATCCCAAATGATTTTTTAAAAGGCATTTATAGACCACCTGGCACCTAAATTAACAGAAGTGTATTTAACTGTTCCAAAGGTGGGAGTGATAGGAAACCGTATGAGAGAGGGAATTATGATTTTTTTTATGCAAGACAGATGATCAGTCCGACATTAAGAAGTGGAGACCACTTAGTTTATTGAAATCTGACTATAAGATTTTAGCAAAATTGATGACAGCAAGTTTGGCCAGGGTAGCAAAGAAACTGATAATGGAAGCATAAACATGTGCAGTGCCAGGGAGGAGTATTTCGCAAAACCTCATTTTTATTAGAGAGGTGGTAGAGCAGGGACTGGACATAAATTTAGAAGGATATTTCTTTACTGTAGATCCAGAGACCACTTTCGAGTCAATAAATCATGAGTATTTGTGGGAAGCTTTGCAAAGATATGGAATTCCATAAGAATGTATTGCTCCAGTGAAGTTATTGTATGAAGAAGCACGGGTGAAGCCTATGGTAAATGGTCATATGGGAATCCCTATGCACTTGAATAATGGGGTGATACAGGGGTACCCCTTAAGTCCTTTATTATATGTGTTTGGATTAGATTCAGTTTTATGGACTTTGGAGGAGGTGAAAATTGCTCTGACCAAGCATAAATCAGGGAGAACTCATGAGAAGATCACTGCATATGTAAATGATTGTGTCTTGACTGTGGCAGACTTCGAGTCAGAGATACTGTACAAACTCTTCAAGTTTTTTCAGTGATTCAAGCTGTCACGGGAATAAAGATAAATAAAGAGAAGTGTAAAGCACTGGCAACTGAGAACACCCCTATAGTCCCAGAATTTCAAATAACAGTAACAAAAGATAAGTAAAATTTTTAGGAGTGTATTTTGGGATGATGGAAGCTGCACAGCATAACTAGGACCTTGCTTATGAAGAAGTGCACAAAAATGTACAAAAGTGGAAATCTTGGAAGATGAGGAAAAAAAGGGTGTTTTTGTTAAAGGCATTTATAGCTCCTCTGTTCCCATTCATTTACCATGTATTCCCCTTGTCCTTTGGAATGCATTCAAAAATAATGGGATTGTTTTTCCAGTTATCATGCAGAAGCCGGCTGAATCCAATGAAGAGAACCATACAAATAGACCATGGAAGAGTGGTGGTTTACATATGATACAACCTTTGTTATTTTTTTTTGGCAGTTTCTTTTACACTCATATATAGCTGTTAGTGATTGGGGGGGACTAGGGTGATGCAGATTGGGGAGGAAGTTTTTTTTACTGACTGGGGAAAAGGAAAATGGAATATATTGGACAAAACAATGCCTATGTATGCCAAAAATGTGTATAAAGTATATGATAATGTGGAGAACAGAATTAAGTTTGTGTACGTGGTTGAATAGGAAACAGTTTTACAGTACTATTGTAGAAAAATGTTATTTTGAGGAACCCATTTTTAAGGTTAGTCCATCAATTGATTGTTCCCTATTGCTTGAAAGTATGTTAGAGGCTTGGATCCCTCCAAAGATAAGAGATACTATGTGGATATATGGGTACAATAAACTTAATGTAAGAGGTAATGATAAACACAAATGCAGGGGGAAGGGTATGTTTAGAATCAGGATGTAAGGATCAGACTGAAATAATGCTCCATTTATTTTTTGAATGTCAATTCATACAATCACTATGGGCACTGCTAGATGCCATTTGGAATATGAACTGTTTTGAAAATATGAATTATGAGATTTTAGTGTATGGGCAGTTGTCAGGGCAATAACTGCACTGGAAGAAGAGCACGGTTTTTGTAAAACTTGCATGCCTGAAGTGGGTAATTTGGCATGCTTGATGCCTTCAGCACTCGTGAGTATCCAGAGCTCATGCTGCAGAAGTGAGAATATTTTCCATATCCCACTCCTGCCCATCATGTATCCCATATATATATATGTAATAGATAACCCACTCTAAGGTGTGCAGTCACCCTCTGATATACGCATGCCTTAGTGTGCTTTGTTATGCACGAGGCCACAGACTGAGTGCATCAACCACCCAAGGCACACGTGTATCGGAGTGCAACTGCACATCCTACAGTGGGTTGTCTATCTTATAAAATGAAAAATTGTTCTGGGGGGGTGAAAGTGCAGGTGTGTGGTCATGCACAGATATATGCACGGTCATCCCATTCCATCTGTAATCATATTCACAAGCTACAGTAAAGAAGAATGGGGTGACATTTAGGCTTCACAACCCCAGTGACACCCCCTGTCAGCTGTCAATCTTGGGATGATGGGCGGGTCCATGGGGGGATGGGGAAACACTAAAAGTCTCATTTCCTGACTTTTTGTGTTTTAACCCTAAATGATGCATTAACAAAGTTTTTGTGTAGAATGTCCTTACTTTTTGAGAAAGAATAGAAAAGTAGAAACTTGTACAAGTTAGTGGGAGTGCAGCCCTTTGGGCCCAATGTTCCCACCAACTTGCAAATTCCTGCCTAAGATAAGAGTTCAAGTACTGAATATCATATGTATTGCTGGCAGTGCATATGGTTGGGAGTGTGGGGCCCACCACCTTGAAAGAAAGCAAAGTGTCAGTCTTCAGAGCAGCATAATTCAACATCTGTTTACATGTCAGACACCTAACCATTACAAATTACCTCCATGGCAGTAACACTAGGCACCCTATAAATGTGAAGCCAGTACCACAATTCAAAATGCCATATGCAAAACATAAAGTGTGGCACAATATGGGTGCAGCAAGTGAATTTTCCAACACCTAAACACCATAATTCACATGGACAGCACATCCCCTCAACACTTTCCAAATTTCAGTGTAAAAGACCAAACTGTTTCCGAGATATAAATGTGAAAGTTTCAGGTTTTCATTCATCACACTGGCATAATTCTATACCTATTAACATTTTAAACACCTAACGACTGAAAAGTACATCTATGGCAGTAAGGATAACTACCCTAGTAATTTAAAGCCACTACCACCATGGAAAACACTGTCCACAAAACTTAAACTGCCTCATGCAATATTTCCACAAAAAATGTATTGTCTGACACCTAAGTATTATAATTCACATTTACAGGACATGCCGTCAACACCCTCCAAATTTCAAGTTAAAAGACCAAACTGTTTCTGAGATATTTAATTTGAAAAATGGTTAAAATTGTGCTATCTGGTCCTTCCCAATCTGGCCATCTAGTACCACCCTCTTGATCAAAGATTGCAATCAAAGAATCTCACAATCAAAGAATTTGCTGGCTCATGATCAAAGAATAAAAACTGTTAAAACGATTTTTAGAGAAAAATACATGAAACCACAGCCATGACTCAACAGAACAAAGTCCTCTGAACAGATCCCACTCTAGTTTGCCTTTAGAAGTGACCCCTGTGCTGAGAAAATTTAATTTTTCATGTGGTCATCTAGTCACGCCATCATGATCAAAGATCGCAGTCAAAGAATCTCGAGATCAAAGAATTTGCAGGCTTGCCATCGATAAATTTGCAGGGTCATGATCAAACAATAAAACATGTTAAAAGTCCATTCTTAGGCAGAAATGCATGAAACCACAGCCATGCTTCGATAGAATGAAGCCACCTGAGCAAAACCTAGCCTCATTTGGCTTAATAAGCCAACCCTGGTCTGAGAAAATTTATTTTTTCAAGTGGTCATCTAGTCACACCCTCACGATCAAAGATCATGGTCAAAGAATCTTGGTATCAAAGATTTTTCAGGCTCGTGATCAAAGAATTTGCAGGTCGCGATCAAACAATAACAAATTTTAAAGTAAATTTTTAGGCAGAAATACATGAAACCACAGCCATGTCTCAATAGAATGAAACCTCCTAAGCAAAACCCACCTTCATTAGGCTTAATAAGCCACCCCTGAGCTGAAAAATTAATTTTTTCAAGTGGCCATCTAGTCATGCCCTCGCAATCAAAGATTGCGGTCAAAGAATCTTGCGATCTAAGAATGTGCAGGCTCGCAATTAAAGAACGTTAGCAAGCCATGATCAAAGAATAAAATATAATAACTCAATTTTTTTTACTATTTTGAAAGAAACCACAGGCATGGCTTGATAGAGGCAAGACCCCTGAACAAAACCCACCATAGTTTCACCTCAGAAGTCCCCCCTGGGCAGAGGTATGTGATTTTTTTCCGACCGCAAACTAAAAACAAGATGACGGCCATCACGATCAAAGAATTCCTCATGATCTAAGATTCTTTGATCATGACCCTGCAAATTCTTTGATCATGAGGTGGAACTAGATGGCAAAAACCCCACTCTTCTTTCACAAAATAACCATATACATTTCCCCATTGACTTATAATGGGAAATTAAAACTTTAATAACTTTTGAATGGAATAATATTTTTTTCACCAAATGAAAAGTGGCATGTTCCTTGACCCAAGCTCTTTCAGCTAAGCAAAGTTGCAGAGCAACATGCCACACAATGGCTACGCAGCGCCATGGACAAAATCCAAAAAGCTGCTCATAACTGGCGAAAAGTGCATTTTCATCATTTTGGTGTGCAAAAACTGTAAGTTCAAACAAAATGAAATTTGGCAGATCAAGAGATCTACCATGCCCCACCACACATACCAAATGTCATGCAAATCCGTTTAAAGGGTCCAAAGTTATTAATGCACAAAATTTTGAGTTTAACATAGAAGAGGCGTCATAACCATAAATATAGGGGCACGACCCTGCCCCTATAATATATTCCATGATCAAGCATGCTGACATGCTACAGTAAAGGAGAATGGGAGGAGATTTAGGCCTCACAGCCCCAATGACACACACCAAAGCATCTGTCAGACTGTGGAGGATTGGGGTGGTGTGTGTGAGTTGGTAAGGGGTTCAACCTTAATGTCTCATTTCCCGACTTTTTTTGTTTTAACCCTAAATGAAGCATTAACACAATTTTTTGCACTGGATTTCCTTACTTTTTGAAAAAATGTAATATAAGTAGTAAAAAACACACACCAAGTTGCCAATTTTTGCATAACAATATGCATCTGCACCCACGCTCCCACTTATGCAAAGTTACAGAGCCATGCAGCAGTACTATAGGGCACCAAACCCTTGTAACAATAATTTGTGCATATCTTGGGAACCATAAGAGCTAGAAAAAAAATTCTAGCATCATTGTAATTGTGACAGTAAGTACTTCACGCAACATCACAAAGACTGTACCCATAACTCACATAATTTCCGAGTTATGGGCACCAAAAAGCACTGAACAGGCACTCTTTCAACCCTTGTGACAGTACTTTCACAATATCTCATGAACCATGCAACGTACAAACAAAATTCCTCTGCAGGCTTCTCTACAATGTCAAATCTTTTTCCAGTGGCTAGATCACCTAAAGGTGGTCTAAGTCACCTGTAGTGAAAAGTCTGTATCTCACTTAATTTCCGTGATAACGGCGCCGAGAGTCATGACACAGACTGCAATGGTATCCTAAGGGAAAAATGTCAATTATGTCATTGAATATCTCTGTAACACATTATTTCCCAACACCTAAACATCATAGTTCACATCTCTATTACATCCCCTCAACACCCTGCAAATTTCAAGTGAAAAGACCAAACTATTATTGAGATATGGTCATCCCAATTTGGGCCATCTGGTTTTTCCTAGGGCCATTTGGTCTTTCTCATTAACATTCCAAAAATACATATACATTTTCCCATAGGATATAATAGGAATTTCAAATTGTAATAACTTTTGAACAGATTCATATTTTTTCACCAAACAAAATGCGGCATATTCCTTGGCCAAGTTCTTTATATGTCCCAAGATTTGGACCAATAGTCCACATGGTGTCCATGCAGCACCTCAGATAAAAAATGCACAAAAGTGGTGAAAAGAGCATTTCTTGGCACTTCGCTGTGTAAAAACTGTATGTCCAACTGAAACGCAATTTAGCAAATCAAGAGATCTACCAGACCAAACTATGAATTCCAAATTTTGTGCAAATCCAGTGAATAGTTGCAAAGTTATTAACATGCAAAATATGAGGTTTAACTTTAAAAGTGCCTACCAGAATGCAAAATGCTGTACGCAAAATGTAAAGTGCATCACACAATATCTCTGCAGCAACTTAATTTTCCAACACCTAAATACCATAATTCACATATACAGGACATCCCCTCAACAACCTGCAAATTTCAATTTAAAAGACCAAACCGAGTCCAAGATATAACATATTAAAGTTTGAGATTTTCATTGGTCAGAGTGGCAGAATTCCACACCTGTTTACATTTTACACACCTAACAACTGAAAACATGCCATATCTCCACAATGAATGTATTTTCTGACACCTAAGTACCATAATTCACATCTACAGGACATCCCATCAATGCCCTCCAAATTTCCAGTTAAAGGACCAAATCATTTCTGAGATATTTAATTTTAAAAGTTGTTAAAATTGGGCTATCTGGTCTCTCCAGATCTGGTCATCTAGTCCCTCCCTCGGTATCAAAGAATCTTTGATTGTGAGCCTGCAAATTCTTTGATCATGAGGCGGAACCAGATGGCCAAAACTGCCATTCTTTGTTTGCAAAATAACCGTATAAATTTTCCCATTGACTTACAAGGGGGACCTTAAAAGTGCTATAACTTTTGAATGCCTCAATATTTATTCACCAAAGGAAATTTGACATGTTCGGCCAGTGAAGCTCTTTCAAATGAGTCATGTTGCAGAGTAGCAGACCACACAACGGTCACACAGCACCATGGACAATATCCCAAAACATGCCACCAAACCGGGATAATTTTGCATTTTTCAGTGTTTTTGTGTGCAAAGACCGTAAGTCCGACCGAAACAAAATTTGGAAAATCAAGAGATCTACTGTGCCCCACCACGCATACCAAATTTCAGGCAAATCCTTGAACAAGTCCAAAGTTACTAACGCACAAAATTTTAACTTTAACATAAAAGTGACATCTCAACCCTAAATATAGTGGTGTCAGCAAATAAGGGGCTTCAGGCCCACCTAGTCTGCCCTATTAAGTTAACTATTGTGCTGTTTCGTGCCCTGCTAGTATTAGATTGTCCTCCTTTCCCACTTACCAGTATCCCTCTATGCCTATCCCAAGCATTCTTAAATCCTGTAATCATTTTGGCCCCCACTATCACTGCTGGTAGGCTGTTCTATTTGAATACCACCCTTTCCATGAAGAAGTACTTCCTTATGTTCCCTCTGAACCTCCATCCCTCCCTCCAGCTTCATCTTGTGCCCCCTCATCCATGAGCATCTTTTTCTTTGAAACATTGTATTCTTCTGTACCTTATTCTTCCCTGTGAGGTCCTTAAATGTTTCAATAATATCCCCCCTTTCCCTCCACTCTTCCAAGGAGTACCTATATAATTGCTTCAGCCTATCTATGTAGGGATTGTAGTGTAGTTCCTGCACCATTTTGGTTGCCATCCTCTGAACCACTTCCATCCTATCAATGTCCTTATATAGATGGGGCCTCCAGAACTAGACACATTATTCGATGTATGGCCTCACTAGTGTCTTATATAGTGGAATTATTACCTCCCTTTTTCTGCTGTTGATTCCCCTGCCTATGCATCCCAGCAGCTTGCTAACTGTTCCTGCCACCTTGTCACGCTGCCTACCTACAGTACCTTGAGATCATCAGTGATGATCATTTCAGGTCTCTCCTGCTTGGAGCATTCTATTTCCTCTCTCCCTAGCTGATATGTTGCTCCTGGGTTCTTGTGCCCCATGTGCATTATCTTGCATTTTTTGTGTTGAAACTCATTTGCCAGTCCCTTGACCAATCCTCCAGCTTCTTCAGATCCCTCCTCATTCTATCCACTCCCCCTAGTGTGTCCACCATTGTGCAAGGCTTTGTGTTGTCCACAGGCATATTTTCCCTTCCAGACCCTCTGCAATGTCACTGATAAAGACATTGAAGAGGACCAGTCCCAGCACTGATCCCTGTGGTACCCCACTGGTCACTTTACTGTCTGCAGAGTTAATTCCATTCATCACCACCCTCTCAGTCCTATTATCCACCCAAGTCTCCACCCACTTCACTAACTTTTTTCCCAACCCCATGCTCCCCAGCATGTTCAACAGCCTTCTATGCAGCACAGTGTCAAAGGCCTTACTGAAATGCAGGTAGGCCACATCTACTGCCCTCCCCGCCACCGATCTACCTCCAGGGTTACCCAGCTGAATAACTCAATGAGGTTAATCTGGCATGACCTCCTTCCTGTGAAACCATGCTGTCTTGTGTCCTGCAGATTGCTGGCAACTAGGTGATCCACTATCCTTTCTTTCAGTAGTGTTTCCATGGTCTTTCCCACCTCTGAGGTCAGGTTGACAGGCCTGTAGTTCTCTGCCTCCTCCTTCTTTCTACTTTTGTATAGAGGGACTACATCAGCACCCCTCCAGTCTTTGGGCACCTTCCCTGTTTCCAATGACAGGTTGAACAGGGCAGTCAGAGGCTCTGCCAACACTTATCTTGGTTCTCTCAGTATCCTGGAGTGTACCCCATTGCCATCAGTTCACTGACAACCCTTTCCTTTGAAAAAGGACCTCTGTCCATCTCTGTGTCCTTCATGCCTTTGTCACTTATTGCTGGCCCATATCCAGGCCATCCTCTGTGAAAACTAAATAGAAGTATTTGTTCAGTATGTCTGCCTTTTGGTGACCATCCTCCACACTACCCCCATCCTCCCTTTTCAACCTCACAATCCCTCCCTTAGCCTTCCTTTTTTAACTGATGTACCTGTAAAAAGTGTTGTCTCCTTTTACCGCTGTATTTGCTATGCATACCTTTGTTCGTGCCTTGGCTTTCCTAACTGCCTTTCCCACCTACCTTTGTTTTTCCTGATACTTCTCCCTATCCCCCTCATCCTGCATCATTTTGTATTGCATAAATGCCATTTTTGTGTAACCTCCTTAGAAAACCATAGTGGTCTCTTCTTTCTCTTCCCCTTGCCGACCTGTTCAACTCAGAGTTATGTTATCATTGCAATCCCTGTTTTGATGGTCACCCACTGTTCATCTACCCCCTTCTTTTCCCCTACTCTGACCAGTGCTTCTTCTAGGCATTGTTTCACCTTTCTGAAATCTGCCCTCTTAAAGTCAGGGATTCTTGTGCTTGTGTGGTTTGGTTCAGCCCCCTCTGTTATTTCAAACCACACTGTTTGATGATCACCATTCCCAAGGTGCTCCTGTATTGTAACCCCTAACACACTTTCCCCATTTGTAAGGACCAGATCCAGTACAGCCATCTCCTGTGTGGGTTCCATGACCCACTGCTTAAGGAACACTCCCTGTATGGAGTCCAAGATTTTCTTGCTACTAGCTGTTGCTGCTGCAGGGAGACTCCACTCCATGTCCAGTAGCCTGAAATCTCCAACCAGCAACACCTCTCCCTTGCGAGCCATCCTTTGGATTGCTAGCATCATCATCTTATCTTCTTCATCCCCCAAAATGGTGGTCTGTATATTACCCCTGTGCAGATGAATGTCCCCTTTCTCCTTTACAGTGTAAGCCAGAGTATTTCCCCATCTCCCTGCTCTCCCTGAATTTCTGTGGCCTTTATGTTTTCTCTCACATAAAGAGCCACTCATTTTCCCTTTCTGCATACTCTGTCTCTCCTAAATAAATTGTATCTTGAAATGGCCACTTCCCAGCTCTGGTTGTCATTGCACCAGGTCTCTGTGATGGCCACAATGTCCAGGTCGGGTTCCACCATTATAGCCTCAAGGTCACCTCTCTTGTTGTTCAGACTTCCGGTATTTGCATACATGGCTCTCCAGGGTGTGATGTTCTTCCCCTTCTTTGTTCTTTTTTGGCTCTTTCTTCTTCGATCACAATCCTTGTCAGTATGAATAGCAGACCCTCCCAGCCACCTGTCATTGTGTTGACCTGTGTACGCTGCTGGTCAATTTTCATCTTGAGTGGTCCTGTACTTTTTGGGGATATATTGTGCCTCCTATCCACCCTCCACCCCCTTGGCTAGTTTAAATGCTTGCTAATGAAGCATTTAAACTTTTCATTAAGGACTATGGTCCCATCCCAGGATGGATGTAGGCCATTGCCCTTGTATAGGCCCACATCACTCCAGGTGGGGCCCCAGTCCCCATGTTGCCAAACCCCTCCTCTCCACACCATTTCTTCAACCATGCATTGAACTCCTGGTTGCAGAGTGTCCTAGCTTCCCATTGTTTTAGACAAGCAGTACCTCTGAAAAGGACAAGGAGCTTGCTAACTGCTTTAGGCCCCTCCCCAACTCCTTGAACCCCTCCTGTATTTTGTATAACTCTACCCTATCCCCCGCCAGGTCAGGACTAGCTTGGAGTCTTCTCAAAGGTTCTATGCAATTTAAAGCATCTGAAATGTTTGCATTAATTAAAATTGGTGAGTCAAATTATGATGTGAACTTCAAAACTATTGCTGGCCTGGATTGTTTTGGGGTTAAAGATAACTCATGTAAAGATTTCCTCTTGTGGACCCCTTTTTTAGCTATCCCTTTAACAAAGCCTACAATTAGAACCATTACTATTTCATTTTAAAATTAAGGAATCAATTTCTCAGATTTCTTTTTTGACTCAAAATGAGGTGTATGGTACTGGATAATCAAGTTCCTATAACTGACAGTCAGCAAATTTGTATAGGGGGGACTGAAAATAAAAGCAAAAAAAATTATATCTGACTGTGGGGTGGTACACCTCCCCAGCAGTTTCTTTTTGAGCAGAAACAGGAGTGTTCTGTTTTATCAAGGACAGACCAAGTCCTGCCATAAATGTGGCTCTAAACTGCATTTGAGCACTGCCTGTGACACACCTCGGTGCACCCATTGTCTAGATTATGGATATTTGGCCCCTGCATGAACTAATCAGTTTTTATGTAATTTATGTCAGGGGAAGGGACACTCCAGTGTATGCTGCCCATATGCATTGCATAAAAGGGATGATGGACTGTCACAAGAAATTTTAGTTTTCAGAGTACAGCAAAAAGAAGCTGTTGGTAAGACAAAAAGAACAGATGACGGGGCCTGAAACTGTTCTGTCTGAGATAGACTTGCCACAAGGGGCAGCAGTAGCTAGATCATAAGGCACAGCATTTTTTGAATAAGGGAAACTCTATCCAGGTCTCCTCAGGTAACAATGTACTCAGGAAGTATCTTACTCTGTACAGCCTGTAAGCTCATAGCAAACTGAGCCTGAGGTAATCAAATAAACCCCTGATATATCCCCTCCCCCTACAAGAGACTCCATTTAATCAAATAAGTAAAAAAAAGGTCAGGCCTAGAAACAGACCAGAAAAGAAGCAGAAGCATAAAACAAAAGAAAAAAAGGAAAAAGAAAAAGAACCCAAAGGGAAACAAAGGGAGAACCACACAGAGGAATGGGGCTACAGCCACTGATAGGATCTGTGTAAGAAATAGGTTTACTTGGTATATTGTGAATTCGGCTAGCCGCAAGTGGACACCTACCAAAATGGCAACCCACTTGTGGTGCAGGTAGGAGAGGGTGAGGGTGTGAGGAAGGTGACAGGATGGGGGTTCCTCATGTGTATAGCAACAGGACATCGCTATATGTATACACACATGGGGGAGTGAGCATGACAGAAGGGATGGAGGATTGGCCTGGTGTGCTTGGTGTGGGGCTGCTGAGCTGGCCCCATAGCATGGTGGGTGGGTGGTAGCCTGAAGCTGTGAGGGTTCTGGGTTCGGGTCAGGAAGCACCTACATTTTTGTGCACCAGACCAGAAACTTACTTTTTTGCAGAATTTACACCCCCCAGACATGCACCCCCTGGAGTCAAGAATTAGAGCTGTGCAGAATGGGAACATTCTGAATCCATGGAATTTCAGTGCAATTTTGCAAAATGCCACTGAATTTTCGTTGAAATTTTGTGGAGTTTTAAAAATGTAGTAATTTGGTTATAACTCAATAACTGCTCAAGCTAGAGGTCTGAAATTTGGAATATACATTTAATTGGATAATGACCATAAACATTACAAATCTCATGTAATTTTGTTTAACGGTTGCAAAATTATTGGGGCTCTAATGTTGTCATTTTGTTGTATGTGCAAAATTTCATGAACATTTTTTATCTGCATATACCTTAACCATCTTTTGGGTCAGGGATCTTAAATTTGGCATGATTTCTTGATGATAGGTGTTCTAACAATGTACACGATTTCATAATAATATGATGCATTGTCTCAAAATTATATTTGCTCAAAATCTGATTTATTTTTTTCGGGAAATTTCATGAACAAATTCCATCTACATATAATTCAGGCAGCTTTGGAGCTAGACATGTGTAAATTAGTATGGATAACCTTTTTGTAATGCTTATGGAATGGTCTAATTATTGAGGGAATTAGATAAGAGATTTTTAAGTTACAGGGGTTCAAAACTTTACTATGTAAATATTTGCAAAACTTTCTGAAAACTGTCAAATATATGAATGTTTGTAACTTCTCTGCTCTTGCATGTATAGTGCTAAAATTGACATGCATATCAATAGTCCATGTATCCTGGTGTCTAACACAACTGGATAAATTGGTTAAGAAGTTTTAATTTTGCAGAAGAAAAAAAATGATTAGTAACATTTTCTCTCATATTTATGATAGCATATTCTGTAGATGAAGCATCAAGAACTTTTTTTGTGGAATTTAACATTAACAATGCACATATCACTACTTTCTTTGATAAGCTGGGCTGTACTTTATGCTGTCCTGCTGTTCCACACTGGGTTACTATCCCCCCTCCCTTCTCTTTTGGCATAGCCAGATTGAATCACTAGAACTACTGATCCCACTAATATCCTCTTTGTTCTTTACCGTGACAACCCTCCTTAAAATGTGAGTCACCTACTCACTTTCCTATCAACCTATCCTGTTGGAATAGCCAGAATGCTTTCTTCCTGCTGCCCAAGACATTGTCTTCCCCTACTACATGCTGTTGAGTACCTCTAAGTCCTAGACTTGCATGTACACCAGGCTCCCTGGATCATAACTCTACTGGCTGTGATCCTTAAATATCCTGCATTCTGGCTAGAACTGTTGATACTCTGTGCATTCTTGCTCCAACCTGGGGGTCTACAACTGTTGTGTTACCCAGCTCAGCTATCCATTTCTTGGTGAAACTGTGCATCTAACTCCTGAACCTGGTGACCCCCTGCACTACCTGCCTCTTATACACCTATCCTTTAATTAGAACCCCCCAGATAAAGCTGAGTGAAATTAGAAAATTCCACTTTTATGGAATTTTCTATGAAATGCTACTATTTTCACAAAGACTCATGGGATTTGACTTTAAGAATAGATGTTATTTTGCAATTAATAAAACTGGAACACACAGTCACCTTGTAAGGTCTACAAACCTGCCAAATTTAATGGTATTGCATTCGTTAGTTTATAAGTTTGAGGGGTTTATAAATTTGTAGATTACATTCTTGCAAAATTAAATTGTTAAATATTGTGAAAGTTTGACTACTTTTCATTTAAACCCATTTAAAGCTGAAAATATGAACTTTTTCAGAAATTACCATGTGGTATAGTAGTTTAAATGTTTCAACTCTGGTTAAATTTGGATATGTAGTTTTAAAATTAGAGGGAACTAACCAAAATTTAAATTTTGGCAACATGTTTGGCAGGCTATAACATAGTCTCATTTAAAGCTAGAAGTCTGAAAATAGGTGCATATACAAATGTCATGCTAACCTGTATATCTGGCAATCTTCATAATATTTCAATGAATACTATCAACGTTATACTAAAATTACAGAAATAAAAATTTTGGCAAAATATTTGACTACCTATAACTCAGCTGCCATTAAAGCTTGAGACTTACAACATGGTGCATATATGCATTCTATGTGCCTCTCTAAATCCTGATATTGTGGAGAAATGGGGAGAAGAAATTTTAAAATTATCTCAAAATAACTGAAAATTAAATTTTGATTAAATGTTTGGCAACCCATACAACTCTTAAATTCAGTACATGTTTGTAAGCTGTAGGGTACTGCTTACATTCCAAATTTGGTGTCATGTGGATATGTACTTTCTAAATTTGGGCAAAATAACTGAAATGAACATTTTGCAAAATTTCAGACTTTTCATGAAAAGTCATTGGAACTCCGAAGAATCAGAATGGTCATTCCATGGGCATTCTGTGGGTGGAATTTTATATTCCACATAGCACTATTAAGAATCCTTTAGTGGGGGGGTGTGGGGGTGCAGCCCCCCACATTAACATTTAAATTCCAAGTCACCTGTGCCATTTTCCTGTGCACTGGTGGTGCACATCACCAAAACTGAATTTCAGTGATGTACCCTTGCCATAATGATGGTCATCTTTCTGCAAGCGCCATTATGACATAGAACCAGTTTACAGCCTTGGCATCCAGAAAGCAGTTGGGTAACGTGGAAGGAGAGGATGAAGGCTCAGAGTTGGAGTAATTCTGCCACTGCACAAGACCCTGGTCAGGCCCCATCTGGAGACCTGCATGCAGTTCTGGGCTTCTTACTACAAAACTCACATTGAGGAAGCTGAGTAGGTGCAATAGAGCACTACAAAATAGTTAGGGGTATGTGGGACAAAAGATATGTGGTGAGGCTTGTGGCCTTTAGCATAATCATGCTGGAGAAAAGGAAGCTAAGAGGAAACATTATCTCATTCATCTCTATATTTGACTGTATCAGAAAAATCAAACAGATGGAGATGTTTGATATGTTGTCCTCCAAAAAGAGGCAAGGACATGACCTGTTGTTCAGGCTGATAAGTCAATGGGGTAACTATAAAAGTCCATGTCTTTTCCTAGAGGGTAGTGAACATTTTCAAAAACCTACCCACAGGAACCATGGTTATGAATATAGTGCAGGTTTTCAAGTTAAGTATAATAAGATTTCTGACTGTAGTACCAAGGGAATCACCCGGTGCCCTGGGTAGTACAGCATGTAGAGAAACCATATAAATTAGTACAGGTCTGCATAGGATTTTATTCATCCCTGCTTTTGTAGAAGGGGATCAATGTGATGGACCAAGAGTCCTTTCTGACATTAAATTACTATGCAAGTGATTTCATGTTATATTTATCAGTCTATCTAGCCCTCTAATCATTCCACAAGTAACAGCCACTTTGTTTTTATTTGACAAGGTCATAGACCACATCAGTTAAAGTTTTGATGAATATACAGTTAACATTCATCCACTTCACTATATCTGTTTGAAAACTTAACTTTTAATGCAGACCAGAATGTTTTGTTGTAAGTTGTCTTACAATGCATTACAACAGGGCACTGACCTAGGCTTTCACAGCTGACTAGCATTGCAGTGTTCCTGAAATATTTCACATAGCTAGCCCTAGTTGCTAACATCTCCTGTTTTGAAATCTAATTGTAAAAATTGCACACAGTCTTTAAAATCTTATATCTATAGTAGCTTCAATTTTTAAACATACAACTACTTTACACCTGTAGTGCTAAAAAGAAAACTAGTTACAAATCAACCCTGAAGGAACAAAAATAGTTATTTCTCCCCCCAGCTGCTGGAGGTCTGAGTCCAAGTAAGGAGGAAGGAGACTGCGGAAGCCTACAGGAAGTCCCTGTCCCAGAACAGGAAGGGAAAGAGTTGCAAGGGTACATAGGCAGTAGGAAAGTAGGTGGAAAAATACACAGAGGGAGGAGAGAGTAAGCATACAAAACAACAGGAGAGGAGACACACAATAAGTCATGATGGGAATGGTGCAGTGCAATTGCTGTGGGGCGGCAGTGTTCTGAGAGACATTCTGGAGGCTGTGATGCTGCCCTATTTGCAGGCACCTCTCTGGTCTGAGGTAGGAGGTTGCCCATCTCCAGGCTGACCTGGCTAGGATTCATGAAACCTCTTCCCCCACCCAGGGACCACCAGGGCCACTGCCGCTTCCTCAGAGGTTGCCAAGAAAGAGGAGCAGTTGGACCAAGGTGGGCTCAGGGAGGGAGAGGGTGGTGGAACAGAGGTGCATCCCTCAAGCTGTACCTCTCCACAATTCATATGCTGTGCTGGTAAAGAGTGATTCCTCTATGGAGGCACCTGCAGTGGAGACCAAGGAGGATGCTTGGAACCTCCACAAAGGAGACCCATAGGAGGGTGGCATGAGACCCCACAGGGGAAGGAAACAATTTCTGGTGGGGGACTCAATCATTAGGGGGTAGAAATGGGTGAGGAAGGGGAGAGGGAGGTAAGGTGCCTGCCTGGAGCCATGGCTTGGAGGACCAAGAAGTGAATTCTCAGGATCATGGGAACAGCTGCATGAGGGAGGTAGCTGGATGTCATTGTCCACCTAGGGACAAATGACCTGGCTGGGAATGGGATCAGAGCAGTGTAAGAGGAATTTGTAGAGTTGGAGAGTGGTCTTAGACAAGTATCATGTGCGGTAACCTTCTTGGAGGTGCTGCCTATCTATGGCAAGGATGATGCTAGGGTATTCCGCACCATGGGAGTCAATAAATGGTTGAAAAACTGGTGTACAGCTCAGGGTTTTGTCTTCACTGGGGACTGGGGAGCCACCTGGAGGGGTGCAGGCCTATACAGGTGTGGTGGTCTGCATCTGTCCAGGGGGATCCAGGATCCTAGGTGATAGGTTTAAATGCTTCATTGACAAGCATTTAAACTGGCCAAGGGGGGGAGGCACTGAAAAGGAGCAGGGAATTCCAGCCTCCTCCCACAAAACACAGTAATTGGCGAGGTAAACACCAAGGTAGAGAAGTCATTCGGGAGCAGGATAGGGGTAAATGCAAAAAAAGGAAAAGGCAGTAAACGACAGGGATGGAACTAAAAGGGGTAAGGACAACAAAAACTGGAGGGTGATGAGTACCAATGCCCATGCTCTGTGTTACAAACTTCCAGAACTAGTGGCCTTGATGGAAGGGGGATGCCTTGGTCATGTGGCAGTCACTGAAGCATGGTATACAGAGAACCATGACTGGGATGTCAACATACCAGGGTCTACAACTTATGGAGGGACAGGGAGGGTAAAACAGGAGGAGGAGTAGCTCTCTATGTAAGGGAAGGGATTAAAGCAATAGAATTAAAGAGTAAACATGAAGTAGATGAGTCACTATGGGTCACCCTGGAGACAGGAAATGGCACCACAATCTGCATGGGAGTTGGGTACAGACCCCTATCTCAGGGGGAGGGAAAGGACAAGGAAATGATAGAAGGCATCCTTAAAATGGCAGAAAAAGGGGAGATATTGTTGATGGGGGACTGGAATATGCCAGATGTTAACTGGAGCACCTTTGCTGCAGGAGCAGGGTCATTATTGATGCCCTACATGGGGCATGCCTCAGACAGCTAATGTTTGAACCCACTCAGGAGGGAGCAATCATAGACTTGGTACTCTCAAATGGGGACGGAGAAAGTATCTCAGATTTAAAAGTGGGTAGCCATCTGGGAACAAACGACCACCAAATAGTGTGGTTCACAATAAACACAGCCATAGAGTCAAGCCATACAAAAGCAATAGTATTGGACTTTAGGAGGGCTGACTTTGGGAAAATGAGAGAGTGCCCTTAGAAAAGCACTAGTAAATGGTCAAGAAGAAGGGGTGGAGGAACAGTGGGGAATAATCAAAACAGCCATCACAGAGGCAACAAGCCTTTGTGTGAAACAAATCAATAAAAAAAAATGAAGGAAAAAACTCTGTGTTTCTCAAAAGAGGTGGTAGGGAAGGTTAATGAGAAAAAGATGGCATTTGGGAAATATAAGGAAACACAGAAGAAGCAGGACAGAGAACTTTATCAGTTAAAGCAAAAGGAGGCAGGGAAGGTAGTCAGAATAGCAAAGGCCCAAACTGAGGAAAAAATAGCCAATTCTGTTGCAAAGGGGGATAAAACCTTTTATAGGTACATTAAGGAGCTAAGAAAGACCAAGGGAGGGATATGGAGACTTAATAAAGAGGAGGGAATGTGGGCAGAGGGTGATAGTGAAAAAGCAGGGATACTGAACAAATATTTCTGCTGAGTATTCACAACAGACGAGGATGGGGAGGTACCTAAACCAAACAAGGCAAAGACTCTGGATAGTGGGTCAATACCAGTCTATTCACAGAAGAAAGGGTTTGAAAGAACTCTTGAAACTGAGGGTGGACAAAGCTATGGGACATGATGGGATTCACTGAAGAATTCTAAAACAACTAAGGGCAGAACTAGTGACACCACTGACTACTCTATTTAACAAATGATGAGAAGATGGGGTGGTACCTGAGGACTGGAGGAGGGCAGATGTGATTCCACTTCACAAAAGTGGGAGCAGGGCAGAGGCAGGAAACTACAGACCAGTTAGTTTGACCTCAGTGGTAGGGAAAAGGATGGAGTTACTTCTGAAGGAAAGAATTGTTCAGTACCTAGAGGCCAGTGGGGCACAGAACCCAAGGCAGCATGGATTCACAGTGGGAAGGTCATGTCAGATGAATCTAATAGATTTATTTGACTGGGTAATCAAAGTAATAGACCAGGGAGGGGCTGTGGATATGGCCTACCTAGATTTTAGCAAGGTGTTTGACACAATCCCACACAAAAGATTAATATACAAGTTAGCCAGCCTTGGAGTGGGTCCCAAGGTGGTAGCCTGGATAAACAATTGGCTGGAAAACAGGACGTAAAGGGTAATAGTAAACAGAGTCCACAGTGAAGAAAAGACCAACTAGAGGGGTACCGCAGGGTTCAGTACTGGGATCGGTCCTCTTTAATGTCTTTATAAGTAACATTGGATAGCACCTGGAAGGAAAAATATGTCTTTTTGCAGATGACACAAAGATCTGCAACAGGGTTGATACACAAGGTGGGGTGTAAAGGATGAAAAGGGACTT
The DNA here is from genome assembly GCA_016271365.2 of Neoceratodus forsteri. Classification (NCBI taxonomy): domain Eukaryota; kingdom Metazoa; phylum Chordata; order Ceratodontiformes; family Ceratodontidae; genus Neoceratodus; species Neoceratodus forsteri. The sequence continues at coordinate 1,544,591,814 of CM057455.1, read as the reverse complement.
GGCAAGGTTGGAGGAATGGTCAAATGAACGGCAGCTCAGATTCAGTGCAAAGAAGTGCAAGGTAATGCACCTGGGAAACAAAAACCTAGGGAAAGAGTACACAATGGGGGTGAGATACTAACAACAACAAAAATCGAAAGGGACCTGGGAGTAATTTTATAAGATTACCTAAAGATGGGCATGCAATGTGAGAAGGCAGTAAGGGCAGCTGGGGGACTACTGAGATGCACAGTGAGAGGCATCATCAGTAGAAAACAGGAAGGTGTCACCCCTCTGGACAGACAGTTGGTGAGACCCCATCTGGAGTACTGCATGCAGTTCTGGAGACCCCATCTCCGCAAAGACATAGACAGAGTAGAGGCTGTTCAGAGGAGGGCAACTAAAATGGTGCAGGGTCGACAGCAGAAGACATATGAAGAGAGACTAAAGCAGCTTAATATGCATACCCTCGAGGAAAGAAGGAAGAGAGAGGACATGAAAGAAACTTTCAAATGCCTCAAGGGAATTAACAAGGTCCAAGAGGGTAGCATCTTTCAGAAAAAGAGATGTGCAAGAACAAGGGGGCACAATTTGAAGATAGAGGGGGGATGGCTCAGAGGTAATATTAGAAAGTATTTTTTGATGGAGAGGGTGGTGTATGCAAGGAGCATCCCTCCTGTGGAGGTTGTGGAGTCAAGAACAGTGGGAGAATTCAAGAATGCATGGGACAGACATAAAGCAATTCTAGTGGGGGGTAGAAGGAAGTAAGCTGTTTGTTAACTAGAATCTGCAGCTTATCCATCAGATAGGGAAATGGGCAGACTAGGTGGGCCAAGCGGTCCTTATTTGCTGTCAAATTCTATGTTTCTACGTCTACAGATGAGGTAACTATACATATCATTTTTGATTTGGCAATATTCAATTTTGGAATTCTGAGTGTCACGTAGAGCAGTAATGTATCTTATTTCTCAAATGTTTTAAATATTCTGTTATTGTTATTTACTTTTTTTTTAACATAATTTACAGCAGTATCAAAAAGCTAGTAGTGTACAAATCTTCAGTTTTAAGATTTGGCTGAAATTTAGATTCTGATGGCTTGGAATTTGAAATTCAGCAATATACCACTGTTTAACTGCATGATGTGGAAACATACTGCCATGTTCAGATTAACCTTCTCACACATGGAACATTTGGAAGACTGTACAAATTCCTTATGGTTTCACAAGCAGTATTCTGTGTCTGACATCTGCATGTTAATCCACATTATGAAATGGGTACTAAAAATCTCTGCTCCTGATTGGCCAAGAGCTGCCTTCAGCTGGGCCTACATCCCAGCACAATGGCTCGGCTGAAAGTAGCTCCCAGCAAACAGGACCCAGCACCCAGTCAAGAGCCTTCCCCACTAACCATGTATCTCATCTTTGCGGCTCCAAGTAATAGCTCCTGCTCTACCCACTAAATTGAAGTACATGCTGCATCTTACAACTGCCACTCAGTCACTCTGTCTTTGCCTCAAGAGTTTGTCCACAAACTTGCCAATGACTGCAGCCTTTCCTAAACCACCCAGCAGAACCAACAGAAACAGCTGATCCAGTAATTCCTTAAATGACACTGACAGACACTGCAGCAGGACCAGGATCTGGAAATAGTAGAGCGGGAGGTCAGACAGTGTGCAGGCATGCACTACTTTTTTTCTTTTAACTTAACTGCCCATATTTCTTATGCAGTAGTAATTTAAAGCACATGAAAAATGTTGTAATTTTTTAAATTAACTAATGCAGTTGGGACCCAATTCATAATTGCAATAAGGCACTCGGGAGGCATATGGTGAGATAATGGCCCTTCTCGGGTGATGGAAGCACTCGGCTTTGCCTCGTGCTTCAACCCACCCAAGTCGGGCCATTATCCGACCATAAGACCCTCCCTGTCATGCCTTATTGCTTAATCAAGTGGCTTTGGAGGCACTGCATGCAGACACTATGCACCAGTGTGCTGTTTCTGCTACTGCATGTGGTGCAAGTGTGCCACTGCGCATTTAAAACATTGCATGTCACATGTCAAACATATGCAGTACCACAGAAAATCAGTGCTCTGTCTTTGTTGTCAAAACAGAGTGTAGTGACAGGATGGACCACTGGTTGTTAGATGTTAATCTCAGTCTGCTTCCTGTCATTGTTGTGATCATTTGACCTTCATTTCCTCCTTTTCTAAAGGTATTACAGGTGGTAGCATGTACATTAGCGAGAAGTGGAATGTAAGTACATTTGGTCAGGGACAGGGAAGAGTGGTGCAACAGAGTTTTGAGGCTGGATTTTAAAGCACCAGCTATGGGTACAAGTCTGGATTTGGGGGTGTGCTTGTGGCAGGGCAAATATGTCAAAACATCAATGTTATTTTCAAATGTGGCCACATTTACAGAAGTGGACATTGCTGTATGGAAAAATAATGATGCATGCATCAATGATTGGGGAATGTGTCACATAGATCTTAGTATGCTACACATTGTAGCAGATGCATGCATAAGTTGGATAATCTTTTAGGTGGTCTAATTTATTGCTGCAGATGTTGGGGATGTGGCATGATCATGCAGCGAGCCCTTGATGAAAATCATGTCCTGGGTCTCAGTTAGTGGGATGAGATCTGTCTGATTTAAATAGAGTATGGAGTGGAGTTCCCAAGGGGTCGGTACTGGGCCTATTATTGTTTTGTATATTTATAAGCGATCTGAAATTAAGTAACAATAAATTAATTAAATTTGCTGACGATGTTAAAGTTGGAGCAGTGGTAGATACGTTCAATGATAGACTCATTTTTGGTCAGGATTTGTTGTACATTGTCGACTGGGCAAGAAAAAATGGAATGATCTTTAATGAAGATAAATGTACCATCATGCATTTTGGTAGATAAAATATAAATCAGATCTACTATATGTATGATCTGAAGCTTAGGTTATCAGAGTGTGAGAAAGATCTGGGTATCTATGTCTAAAATGATTTAAGAAATGAAGCAAATAGCAGACAATCATCTAACAAAGCAATGCAGATTGTTGGTTGTATTAGGAGAGGTTTTAAATCAAGGAGTAGAGAGGTTTTGATGCCATTGTATAGACATTTAGTGAGGCCAATACTGGATTATTGTTCTACAGTGGCAGGTTCTTTATTGATGAGGGATATTAAATTAATGGAAAGACCACATAGATCCCTTACTAGGCTGACTTCAGGTTATGAGAAAGAGTCATATGAGACTAGATTGGAAAGACTGGGGTTGTGGTCTTTGGAGAGTAGAAGAGTAAGAGGGGATTTATTATTATTGTATAAATCTCTGAAAGATGAGGTTATTAGAGCAGAGTTGGGATTGGTGTATAAGGAAAGGACCTATCAGTTGAGAAGGCATGCTAGGCAATTGAGTGAGGAACTGAGCAGGACTGAGTTAAGGAAGAGGTGTTTTAAGTGTCGAACAATAAGGATGTGGAATGGACTGCCCCAGGAAGTGGTGGAGGCAGAAAGCTTAGATCTTTTTAAGCAGAAACTGGACAAGTATCTTGAAGAAGTTGGTGGCATTCACCACTACCACTGAATTGTGGGGAAAATCTTTATGGGCTATGCCTTCTGATTTTCTTAGTCATCCAGTATGAACTCCAGTATAAACTGCTATATATCAATGGGGTCAAAATTACCCATGTGACACATACCTATAAGGAGGAAACAAGGAGCAGATAAAGTAACAAACAAGATGGTGGATGCAACATGGAAAAAATGGTTAGTAATTTGATCCTGCTTCCGCAATTTCGCCAGATAAGAGCTGAGTCACATGACTGCCAATATTTCAGTGAAATAGTGCGTGCTTGGTACTGCCACTACATTTTATCAGAGACAGGGTGGAGTGGTGCAGTGGAGCTTGGGGTAAGCTGTTTCTGCTAAGGCCTGTAATTAGCCAGACTACAGAATCGTGCATGCACACATGCTTAAACATTTTTCTCTTTGAGAAATTATTTTTGAGAGGTAAACAATAAAACAGATGTTTTCGACAGGGAAAGTGAGATGCAATATGACCCATGGGGCAAGGGGCCTCAGTTATGAGACATGAGACAAGAGAAATGGAATTCACACTGGTGATCTTCAAACAAGATGTCAAATGATATAGTAATAGACATACCAGTACTCCATTTATACACTTCTGGCACCTGGAGAAAAATGGGTGCTGACATCAGAGGGACAGGCTCTAACCAATCTACCCCTATGTGAACAAAACAAAACAAGAGTAGCACTCCAAATCATTAGTTTTAAATAAGCCTTGATGGCTGAACCAAGTGCTTACCACTCTGCCTAGTGCTCTCCATGATCCAAAACTAGACAGATTGGAAATCAATGCCCACTTATGAATAAATGTGTACATGTTCTTTCATATTTATTATAAAACAAAATTAAAGGAGGTCAGCTCAGATAAGTTGGTGATGGTGATGGCAAGAACCTGCACTGGTTTCATTTTGACTGATAAGAAATGTGAATTAACCTTTAAACACTTATTGGTGAGTGGGCCTTGTTTTACAGTTTGTTTAGTTTTGATACATTGCCATGATTGGAACTGGTTACTCCCTTATTATGTTTTCAATATTTCCAGGGTTGGCTGTGCTGGACTTCCCTTTTTCTTGCTCTCCCTAATCCTGCATCACTTTCCCTGAAAAAATGAAAGCAGTCTGCTTGCTAAAATATATTGTAGTTTGCTTATTATTGCCCACAGAAAGATGCAAGATAAAAGTTAATCATTTCTTGTTATAAATTGCAGCACATCACTATTTTGTGATGTGGCACCTGCAAAGATGGGTTAACATGATCACATCTTCTTCAGTACCATTCTGAAGAAGGCATGGCTATGCTGAAAGATCAGCACTGTCACATGTAACAAGCACATTCCCCATCTGCTAACCAGTCTTTGTCGGTGAAACATCACAAAATAGTGATGTGCAGGACTTATATCAAGAGAGATTGACATGCAGTCGTTTCTCTTTCTGTGGACACTAATAAATGAGCAACAGTTCAACAAGAAGATTAGATTCTCTTAAGGGGGAAAATGATGAAGTATTATGTATAGTGCAAGGCACAGTGGTAATCACTTGGTTCAGCCACCAAGGCTTATTTAAAACTCATATTATAGTGGTTTAGAGTGCTACTCATGATTTGTCAACACAGATGGTAGCTTGTCAGATGTTTTTGGTGCAGTATGAGCCACTGTTAAGAAATTTAGATGACAAATTGTAGTGAGAAAGATATAATGTGACCTACTGGGAATTGAACCCAAGCCCCTGGAATACTATCCCAGTGCTGTAACCACTGAGCTATAGGCTTACATGGTTTAACCAAACTCTTCCCTGGCACACTTCCTTTCTTTGGTATTGCAAGCCCAACAACTAGGAACAATCGAGATGCCAGATGTTTTTGGTGCAGTGATAGCCACTTCTACACAATTTAGATCACAGATTGTAGTGAGGAAGAAATAATGTGACCTATTTTGAATTGAACCCAAACCCCCAAAATGCTCTGCCAGTTTTCTAACCACTGAGCTGCAGGCTCAGATGGTTGGACCTGAGTCTTTCTAGACATACTTCCTTTCTCTGGTATTGCAAATCCTGCAACTAGGAACAATTGAGATGAAAATTAGATATTTTGGGTGCAGTATTGGCCACTGCTAAGCAATTAGATCACAAATTGTGGTGAGAAAGAAATAATGTGACTTACTGGGAATTACTGAGAATGTCATATTATTTCTTGCTACCATTTGTGATCTAAATTGCTTAGCAGTGGCTAACACTGCAAGAAAAACACGTAATTGTCATCCTTACTGTTCCTTGTTGCAGGATTTGCAATACCAGAGAAAGGAAGTGTGTCCAGGAAGAGTCAGGTCCAATCATGTAATCCTACAGCTTTGAAACACTGGAACAGTATTCCTGGGGTCTTGGTTCATTTTCCAGGGTATGCCAACACCACAGCAACAACTTTATAGCTATGTCGTTGACAGCAGCAACATCTACACATCGCTGTAAAGTCCGCTCAGAACCCTGGCACAGCTTCCTGGGGTCTTGCACCCCCTACTCGAATCAGTTCCAACTCAGAGTTGATTATATTAAAATACAGGGGATCGGGGGCAGAGCCCCCTGCATGGGGGGGGAGCGCTGTGCACTGCCCCCTGCAAAAAACACTTTCTTTTTTTGATGGCACAATGTTGACAGCAATTGAGATCAACATGCAGCCATCGCTGTAATATCGGGTCGACATATTTTTGTCGAACTGGTGTTGTAGATCAATTTCCCAGTAGGTAACATTATTTCTTTCTCACTACAATCTTTGATAGAGGGCAGATTGTAATAGCAGTACTCAATGCATCAGAGTCTTTCCCCATTACTTAATGTCAGTTTTTCTTAAATAGTATGTCAGAAGCCGTTAGGTGGTGCAACCAAACAGTTCTCAACATTTAATCAAGAAGTAGAAAAATTGTACAAGTCTAGTTACATATGTATAGCAGACAGTCAGACACTAAGAGTGGTAGATTTCGTTTAAGTAAGATGAACTGTTTCACAGGACTGGACCAGCTTGGAGAAACCACATCACCAGCAGTGCTGAGTATCACATGCGGTGCTAATGGTTGGGCTTGGGATATGCTTGCATGCTACTGTAATCATGCTGAGGACAGGAAATAATGCAGTATATAGTGAATTTCATACAGTGAATGGCATGTTTTATTGAAATATGTGCTGTGTCTTTAAATGCATGCATTGGATCATTTGGAGGACTGAAACAGATATTCCATCTCTGTCTGGGGTTAAGAGGAACAGATGGGAAGTGTTGTATGTAAAAGTGGTTGGAAACCAGCCCGTCAGTGCAGTGGTTGGATTTCCGCTTGTGACACTGGTGACCCAGGTTTGGAAACAGACCCAGGGAGCTGGAGGGCCAGACGGGGGAGAGAAGGCTTGAGCATCTGAAGACTGCTTGCCTTCCCTCAGGAGGAGGGTGGGGTGATGACCCGGCACTTGCTGACTCCTGTCAGAGGCCGGGGGTATGGTAACACGCTGGGTCCTGATGACCAAGAAGGGTTGTGGTGAACGTCGGTGTACTCTTTGACGTTAGTGGCACACCAGTCCCTTGGGGAGTAAATGGAAAAAGTGCTCCATGGCCGACCGGTATGATGGTCACTGGCTCCTGCTGCTGCTGAGTGCCTGATGTGGCCTAGAACCACCTCAGCAGCACCCACACCAAGCAAAATGTGCTGGACAACCCCCACCAGTGCCTACCTACCTCGAAGGAGGGGAACCCATCCAGAAAAGGGTTACACTGGATTACCCAGGGGACTGCAAGGTAGTGGCTGGCATTGGGGCAAGGGTGCCAGTGGGAACCTAGGTGGCCTGAAGGAGTGATTGACCAGGAGCTGGGAAGGCACAAAGCAAATAGTGGTTGGAGGTCAATGTTGCTGAGGTACTGTGGAGTCAAAGTCAGAGAATGAAGTCTGGCTATGTTCAGGTTACTATTCAGTTCTGAGTTTTATTATCAGCATTCAGTTGAAGATATTTCATGGTACCAGGAGTGGGCTCTTGACATGTTATGGCAGCAGGAACAAAGAACATACACCTACTGGATTTGGACTCTGGTAATGTAGCAGAGAGCTGGGACAGATGAACAGAATATATGGAACTGAGTTTTGATGATCAAGATGTGGAAAGCTGAGCAAAAGGCAGCACACTTTTTAATATGCATAGGCAAGAAGGGCAGAGACATATGCAGAACATGGTGAGCCAGTGGTGGCCTCACAGCAGAGGACAAATTGAAGCCAGATGTTGTGTTCATCTGCTTCAAGGCATACTGTGACACACACACAATAATTCAACAGTGCAGCAGAAACAGTTCTATGAAAGAAACCATGACCAGGATGAAAGTGTGGATGAATGGTTCACCCTGCTACATCGGCTAGCAATGTACTGTGCCTCTGCAGACACTGGTGAAATGATAAAACATTGTATCCTGATGACAACTCGACATAAAGAGTTGAAGGGGAAACTCCTTCTAAAAGACCTGAGACTAGAAACTGCGCTCAAGGTAACCTGAACATATGAGGCCTCCCATGCTGACATGAAAGTGCTGGGCAGTGTACAACATGTGGTATATACTATTTCTATAAAGCCAAAAGTAGGAATGAATGATCACAGAAGGAATGGCAAGGTTCAGCAGAGGGACAACCTTCAATAGGTATAAGACTGCACCAACGGTGTGGGCAGAAGCATGCCTAAAAGGCAGAGTGCCTAGCAGCTGGTCAAATGTGTCATGCATTTAAGACATATGGTCATTTTGCAAGTGTATGTCAGGGAACATGGCAGAATAGTCCACACAAAGTACACACAGTACAGGGGTCCACCGAGGGGTATGGCGAGGATGCAGAACACCAACCATTTTCTTAGCATCCATCCACGGGGAAGGACATATCTCAGAGGAGGATTACATTACTCTACATATGGGTAAAATGAGAAAAGTCATCAAATTCAAGTCGGTCATGGTCATGCAGGTCAACTGCATAACAGCCTGGGTGTATCAAGAACAAATGAGCACTTGTGCACCCTCTGCACACCCCAAATAAGCCTCTCTTACCTGGTTATGGAGGGTAGAAGCTGAAAGTAGAAGGAAGTTACAACTTACAGTGCAGTCACAATGGATAAACACAAATGACACAGTTTTACATTGTGGATAAACTAGCCACACCAGTCCTGGGGTAAAAAGCATGCAGAGACCTAGAACTGATCCAGATAGTCATGGTTGTTGAGCCTGCGAATAAAATCCTGACAATGGAAGTGATACGAGACCAGTACTCGGATGTTTACACTGGACTAGATTGTTTGCCAGGAGTTTGTTTAATACACCTAAAACCAGGAGCCCAACCTGTAATTCATGTACCAAAGTGAGTACCATTGGCTCTGAAGGCCAAAATAAAAGCAGAACTACCAACAATGGAAAAGCTGGGGGTAGTCCTCAAAGTGACAGAGCCAATAGAATAGGTCAGCTCCAAAGTGGCAGTGATCAAAAAGAACTCAAGAAACATACATATCTGCATAGACCCCCATGACTTCAACAAAGTAATAATGCATGAATGTTGTGAGCTGCCCACACTGGAGGACATATCATGTAAACTGTCAGGGACAACTTATTTCAGTGTACTTGAAGCCCAGGCAGGCTACTGGCAGCTGCAACTGGACAAGTAGTCAACTGACAACTTTCAGCATGACATTCAGTAGATGGTGCTTCACCTGGTTGCCCATCGGGACAGTATCTACACAAAAGATGTACCAGAAGAAATCTAATGAAATCATAGAGGGACTCCTGTGTGTTGAAGTGATTAACAACCACCTTGTATATGACTTTACAAAAGAGGAGCATGATTGCTACATTGTGGCACTTCTGGAGATGCACAGACAATTGAACTTAAAACTAAATCCTGCTGGCCCAACAGCACAGTGGTAGAGCTACCAACACTGATGACCCAGGTTCAGAAATGAGCCTGAGGTGTTGGAGGGCCAGCCGGTGGGAGGAGTATCGGGCATCTGTGGGACTGCTCTCCTCCTCTGGGGGGGGGAGTGGGGAAGAGCTCAAAGCTCGACTGGCCACAGGCAAAAGCCAGGGGAGAGGCAGCCTGAGCTGAAAGAAGTAGGGAAGATGTGGTAGACATTGGTGCATATGCCTTCATGTTAGCGCACACCACGTCTCCCATGGAGAGAAAAAAAGGAAACACTCCCAGTCAAGCAGGATGACTGCCCGCCTCCACATGCCCCACACCCAGTGACTCAGGCACCTCCAAGAATCTGGGTCCAGTTCTGGCAGATTGAGGGACTCCCTGTCACCTTGCCATGGATGGCAAGTTGTGGGGGACTACGGGAGAGTTAAACCCTAGAGGAAGCTAAGTTGACAGGGCTGGGAGGACTGGTGGGAAGGAGGGAGGTAATAATCCCTCTTCACAGGACAGTAAATGTGTCACAAGATGTTATGGTTCCAATTCCAAGAAGCCCAAAATGTCCCTGAGTAACAGTTTCCTATCATTATATTGTGGGCATTGGATGACCAAATGAACAATGTTGTCTATACCAAGTTTACATTTGCACAGGCTCTTGCCATTTTTCTTTTCTTTACTGAACAAATGTGATAGCCATTGGCTTGAGAAGTATTGAAATCTGCACCTCATAAATAGTTTCCTTCTGTAGAGATCTTTCATTGCTACTAAGTAATATCCTAAACTGTGTTTCTTTTAGTTTTTTGTTAAACATTTAATGGTTCTGTACTGTTTGCAAAATTCCTTATCCCTTTGCATAAAAATGTCTCTTACTCTTTTTTCCCTCGCTTTTTACTATTTCTATTGGCTCCCTAAAATATATGTCACACAATGTAGTAACCCATAGGGTTTGACAAGCTTGCCTATAATAATGCTGGATGAAATGACTTTCTGATGCAAATAATTGATTGCCTCCTCAAAGGCCTCTTGGAGGCTTATATTCTCTCATACCATAGGCTTTTAGTCAATGATTTATCAACCTTTCTTGTATCTGCCATTCTAGATCTAGTTCTCCTAGTTCTTCATGAACCAACACTGAAGAGATTCCATTAGGGACAGATTTTTGTAAAATTGATTTAAAGGGACACTGTCAACCCCACTGAGGCCTCAAAGTGTCCCTAGTTTAAAAAACATGTTTTGTGATTGTTCACATTCTGTAGACACTGTTGATGTAGCTAGGAGTCTGATTCTTACTCCTTTTTTCTTTTAAAAAGTGAAACAGACTGCCCACCATACTGGTGTTACTACACAAAAACATCTTTGTTTACATCCCTTAATCAACTCCCACTGCACCTTTCCTGGACTTGCCCCATCACAGTCTAGCCACTCATTACGCAGTAAGAGAGGATACAATACATCATGAGTGGCTGCACTGTTTGGGGTGTGTTCCTAATGTTCAAGAAGAATAAAATAAAAGTAGAGCAAGACTCTGAAACAAAACAAGTTTGGGTACAAGTACAGCATTTACATGCATTTCAGTTCTACTAAGAAAGAAAGCAGATAAAGCAACCAGCATCACCACTACATTTTGGAGAAGGTAAGCAATCATAAAATGTAGGTTTCTAACTAGAAATAATATGATGCAAAAAAGGTAGACAGTGTCCCTTTAAATATGACTCAATATTTATTTTATTTTGCAGCCCCCATATTTCCCCCTCATAAAGTATTTGGCTTCTTATTTTCATATTAATTGCCTTTATATTTCCTTTTATTGAACTTCATCCATATTTATATGAAAAGTTGCTCAGAACTGACAGAAATCTTTTTCCTTTACTTTCAATCTCTTTTAGATGCTTTCTGCAACTCTCATCATTTGGTGCTGTTAATCCTAAATAAAGGCTATTGTCCACTTTTATTTCATTGCTATCTATGGAGTACTTGTATTTTTTGTTATTGCCTCTGCAGACCATGATTTTAGTTTTGACATAATTTATCTGTAGATCTATGTATTTACATTCTGAGTGAAATGTATGTAACATTCTTTTCACATCTATAAAACATAATGATAAAAGTACTACATCGTCTGCATATGTAAAATATGGACATGCTCTTTTACCTATTCATGGCATATGAAATTCTGATTCCTACATCCCTACAATTTATTTATTTAATTATTTTATTTATTTATTTATTTATTTAAAGATTTCACCAGGAAAAGCATACTGAGCAGAATTGCTCGTTTCCAGATGATTCCTGTGGGGAGGGGGGGAATGGAATTACAGACAGGGCAGGGCCCACAGCTCAGCATCATGGACACCGGGGGGGGGGAGGGTGGTGTGCACTAGTCCCTTCACTAAAGAAAGGGTACTACAAGAGCTTGCTAAGCTCAGGGTAGACAAGGCAATAGGACCTGATGGCATATGTCCCAGGGTACTAAAGAAACTAAGGGTAGAACTACCAGAGCCATTAGCAGAACTGTTTAGTGAGTCTCTGAGCATAGGAGAGGTCTCAGAAGACTGGAAAAAAGACTCATGTGATCCCGCTCCACAAGAGCAGCAGCAGCAGGGAGAAGGCAGGGAACTACAGACCAGTCAGTCTTAGCTCAGTAGTGGGCAAGATTATGGAGGCACTCCTTAAGGAAAGGATAGTGCAACACTTGGAATCCATAGGAGCACAGGATTCAAGACAGCATGGGTTTACTACAAGAAGGTCCTGTCAAACTAATCTCATAGATTTATTTGACAGGGTAACCAGAGTGGTGGACCAAGGGGTGCAGTTAATGTTGCCTTCCTTGACTTCAGCAAAGTTTTTGATACTGTTCCACATAGAAGATTGATTAATAAACTGGGTAGGCTCAGGGTGGGTCAGAGGTTGGTCAACTGGGTAGCAAACTGGTTGGCAGGCAGAAAACAGAGAGTAAAGGTAAATGGTATACAGTCAGAAGAGATGCAAGTCACAAGTGGGGTACCACAGGGATCAGTCCTGGGACCAGTCCTCTTCAATATCTTCATCAGTGACATTGCAGATGGACTGGAGGGTAAGGTTTGTCTGTTTGCAGATGACACTAAGATCTGCAACAGAGTAGATGATCCAAATCAGGTGGGCAGAATGAGATAAACTGGCAAAATGGTCAGAAGAGTGGCAACTGGGGTTTAATGCAAAGAAGTGCAAGATCATGCACATAGGGAGGAGAAACCCTGAAGCTACCTATAGGTTGGGAGGGCAGTTACTGGCAATCACAAGGGAAGAAAGAGACTTGGGCATCATCATCACAGATGACCTGAAATCATCCAAGCAGACCACTAAAGCAGTAGATAAGGCTAGAGGGATGTTGGGGTGTATTAGTAGGGGTATCACAAGTTGTAAGAAAGAGGTAATAATCCCTCTTTACAAGATACTGGTTAGGTCCCATCTGGAGTACTGTGTGCAGTACTGGAGGCTGCACCTGCACAAAGACATTAACAAAATCAGGCAGTCCAGAAAAGGGCAACCAAAATGGTGCAGGGACTTCATCAGAAAACATAAGAGGACAGATTAATGGAGCTCAATACATATACCCTAGAGCAAAGGAGGAAAGAGTGGTAATATGATCGAAAGATTCAAACATCTTAAAGGCATTAACAAGGTGAAAGAGTCTAATATGTTTCAATGTAAGAAAAATAGCAGGACAAGAGGACACATCATGATATTTGAGGGTGGCCAATTAAGGAGTAATGTGAGGAAGTTCTTTTTCACAGAAAGGGTGGTGGATGCATGGAATGGCCTACCTCAGAAAGAGGTGTATATGAATACAGTGCATGGCATCTAAAAGGCATGGGATAGGCATAAGGGAGCAGATGAGTATGAATAGATAGGCCATTGACAGAGTAAAGGCCTATGGCACATTCATAAGGTAGAAAAAATGGGCGGACCTTATCTGCCATCAGCTTCTATGTTTCTATGTTTCTTTGTAGCTTTAACAGACAATATAAACAGTAGTAGAAAATAATACCTAACATCAACAATAGGTCCTTATCTGCCATCAACTTCTATGTTTCTATGTTTCTTTGTAGCTTTAACAAACAATATAAACAGTAGTAGAGAACAATATCTAACAGCAACAATATAATATACATCATGGAAGTAATTATACATGACTATTTGACAGACAATATAAACAACAGTAGAGAACCATTACCTAACAGTAAAAATATAATATACACATCATGGAAGAAACTATACATGACTGTAACAGGAAGTACAGAATTTGAATAGAGCATTGCTACTGCATAACTTGAGATGCAGTTTACAGAGGGATAGCTAGCAGTTTTGCTGGCAATTGTGTAAGAGGAAAAAACTAACAATACCTCTTGTAGGAGGTACCAGGTTAAGTGTAGACACCCACTTCCATGTAATTGCAGCAACGCTATATGAGACATCATGTTGAGAGCAAGACTGAGAGAGAAAAAAAATGTTTTAACAAGAAAATAAATGTTTTAGGAGGACCCCAGGGGAGTAAGGGGAGGAGAGAAATGGTAGAGTGATGGGGATTGATCTTGGGAAGGCAGATATGATGGGGGAATTGCTGGCTTGAGGAGAAATATTTAAGCAGCTATGGGATGGAAAGTCAAGGAAGGCACGTAGTAGGGATAAATGTGGAATGCTGTGAGGAGGGAAATTAGGCTGGTAGAGCATAAGAAGGTGGGGGGAGGTTCCAAGGGAGTGGCCTAGGGGGTGGGTAGAGGGCAATGAAGGTGTAAAGAGGATCCAAGGGGGTGGACTGGAGGTAAAAGTGGATCAATCTAGTTTGTGGAGTGGAAATTAGGACAGGAGCAGGTTTGTGATGTGTAATTGCATAGAAGGGAGGAAAGGGATGTGCGGGAGGGAGCATTATGGATGGAAGGGTGAGGGCATTCCACAATTTAGGGAAGTGAAATGAGAAGGCGGATTGTCCGGTGGAGGTGGACCTTTGGGGAACAGTAAGGGATTTAAGATCAGTGTTGCAAAAGGAGTAGGTGGAATGAGTGGGGGTAGAGAGGGAAGAGGTTATGAAGGAGGGAACTAAAAGAATTGAATTAAAATATAAATTAAATAAAATGGGGGATAAATTGTAGCCTTGGTTTACACCTTTATTAGTGTTACATTTCTCACTTTTGTCTCCCCTTGAGATGTATGTGATTTGTGTAGGATTGTCCTGATAAATGACTTTTATTATGTTTAAAATGATCTTATGACATGGTGTATGTGTGAGGAGCTAGTGTCTGACAATGGCCCTAAGTACACTTCAGCGAAGTTCAAAGAATTTCCCACCAGCTGGGGTTTAAACATATGCTGGTCTGTCCTTATTTTCCACAAGCTAACAGACTTGCAGAAAAAAATATGTCCAGATAGCAAAACCCATTCTAGCCAAAGTTAAACATAGTGGTCAAGACCCTTAGACTGGACTGTTGAACTACCATAACACACCACTAGACAACTCTGACTCACCTGCACATCTTTTCACGATCTAAAGATTGTACAAGTGACAAGACTAGAACACAAGTTATTTCAAATTTCAAAGCATCAGAAGCAAGCAACAAGAACAGCAGAAACACTGCTTCAATCATAGTACCCAGCGACTGTCTTTATTACCAGCTGGAACACCAGTTTGCTACAGCGTATCTAATAGAAGACTCAATGCAGCAAAGGTTTTGTTTCTGGCATCCACACCATGGTCCTGTATCACTGAGACAGATCAGGGACAGGTATTCATCTGTAAGTCTTATCTATTTGGTCCTGACAAGTCAAAAAAATGAGGTCAATCGAGAGCTCACCTGTGCTACAGATTGTGATTTTTCAACTTGACTCTCCAGGTAATACTTTTCATTCTAGTGCTGATGTGTCATAATGCATGGATAGCTTGCACAAGATTAATAAAACCACTGCTGACAAGTCTGAGAACTCTCTGTGCCAATCTGACCAACTAAATCCTAGAAGGCTGGAAGCATCACCTCCTACTGATACATCCAAGCAAAAAGTTCTTTACTCTTGAGCAGGTCATTTGCTAAAACCCCAGGTTTGGAAAGATTCTATTACAGGCTGACAAGTGTATAGTGCTTATATTCCTGATAACTCTTCATTGCGTATGCTTTGCATTGCTATTTGTTACCAGTTAAGCATCTTAAGGTGGAAATGATATGTATAGTGACTCTCATCCAGTGAATCACATGTTATGTTTAAATATGAGCTATGTCTTTAAATGCATGCATTAGATCTTCTGGAGGACTGAAACAGATAGTTCACCTCTGTCTGGGCTTAAGAGGAAGAGATAGGAAGTGTTGTATCAGGAAGGGGTTGGAGGTCAATGCTGCGGAGGTACTGTGGAGTCAAGGTTAGAAAATAATGTCTGGCTGTGTTCATGTTACTATTGAGTTTCTGAGTTTTATTATCAGCATTTAGTTGAAGATATTTCAAGCATGCCTTCACAGACCAGTAGGCAGGAGAGGGGCCCTCTGAGAAGGGATCAAATTGTTCTGAGAGATATGTGTCCAGTATAGTACATACTCTGCAGACTGGCAGTAAAAATTTCCTTGTTTAATACTTTATTGAATATTAAAAATGGAAGTACATAGTAATAGTGTGAGTATGTCTTGTAAGGTATATTTTATTGTTTTGATCCAAGGTACAGTTAGGGGGTTACCTCACCCTTGCCTCCCTGAAACAAATGACCTCTGTTAATCTGCCAACAGAGAGGCACTTACTGTAGCTTTTACCAGTGGATGTCCCAACTCATATCACCTATGCTGCTCTCCTTTCCAGTACCACCAGTCTGTGGAACTGTAGAACACTGCTCACCAGTCCCATCAATAGACTTCCCCAATTGGGATTTAGTCTCAATAATGTGCTTATCCGGTGGCTGCATCCCGATCTCACTCCACGCTCTTTGCTGTCACCACATATTGTAAGTGCTGGAAATGAGTACTCTGTGATTCTGCATGGTAAGATGCATAATGTTACACTTGAACTAAGGATCCAGGATGGTTGCCAAGATATATTATCATCCAGTACATGTGTAAGGCTAGTTTGGAGCTCCAGTTTAAAAGGAAACAACCACGCACAAAGAAAGGTGCCAATACTGTTGCCAAGTAAAATCTATTTAAAATAAGCTATTGGCCAAACTTGTAACACTTGCAGAGCAGGAAATACAGCGTAATTAGCTTTCCTTCTTTTTACAGCTGCTGGCATTCATTTACTAAATCACAAGCACATGAAATGACATTGCATATGCAGAAAATCTGCTTATTTATTTATTGGATTTTGGTAATAATTTAGACCCACTGATAAAAAAAGTCCCTTTTTCATGTATGACCCGGAGTTAATTACAAAAAGGAAGCAAACATTTGACATATTGGCATACTGTACATTCAAGAACAGGGACACAAATTCAAAATACAAGTGCAGGAACAGGATAGCAGAGCAAATGGTTAGATACGCATAGATGTAGCAACGTATTTATTTATTTGTTTGTTTGGTTGTTTACTGGGTACAGTATGTGCACTGGTCCGAGAACCATTTTCAGGTACCACCCGGACCATTGAGAATGGCACAGGAATACGTTAAGTACAAAGGAGGATGGGACAAGGCACAGAGTCATCAAATAGGCAGTTATAACAATACAGAATAAAATACAGGATATTTACTATATAAAATAAATATATATATAAAGTTGCAACACAGTAGATAAACACAATTAATGACAATAGCAGGAAGTAGCTAAGTTGTAATCCATATTAAACATTGTAGGTGATGGAGAAAAGAAGATTGGTGTGGAGGCAGGGTAGGTATGGACCAGGAAGAGAAAGGGATGGAGGAGGGTAAAAGTAAGATGATCAGTCAGGAGGGCAGAAGCAAGTGGTAGAGGACAGAAGATGAGATCTAAGGAGAGAGTGGAAGAGTCATGGAGAGCCAGTGGTTCTAAGTGGGGGCAGCAGGTTGTTCCAGAGGGAAGGGGCAGTGGATGAGAAGGCCCATTTACCCATACAGGTGGAGACAAGTGGGCACTCAAGCATGGAGCCAGCAGCAAGGCGAAGCTCTCAAACAAGCACTTTTGGCTGGAGGAGGTGGGAGAGCAGAGAGGTAGTTTGGTTTTGGATGGCCTTACTGACTGTGCTGGCTAGGAGATATGTTTTATGGGCTGATGAGGGGCTCCAGACCAGGGCCTGGTACAGCAAGAAGTGATGATTGGAGTGTTGGGCCAAAAGGGCAATCAGGCAAATGTTGTTGTAGGTGGTGTTTACCTGAGCCAGGTTAGTGGAGGAGGGAAGGGTGAAGATAGGGGCACAGTAGTCAAGTAGTGGTAAGAGACTGGATTGGACAATAGCAAGCCAGACTTCAAGAGTGAGATACCTAATAAGGTGGTAGCTGGCCCCCAATTTTTGATTTATGCAGCATACGAGGATATCTATGTTATTGGAGAACATAAGGGCAGGGTGAAGGGTAACACCCAGATATTTAAAGGAGTGCACTGTATCAAAAGGTGATCCATTAGGAGAAAGGATAGAAAGGGGTGCTATGAATTTGGGTGAGTTTTGTTAACCTGGGATTTCAGCCAAAGAGCATTGCTTTCATTTTTTTTAGTATTGACAAGCAATTTGTTAGCAGTGAACCATTTATGAGCTTGGAGGTAGTTGGTAGTAAGGGATAAGGAAAGGTTTGCCAGGGATTTGTCACTCAAGTAGAGGATACGGTCATCTACATTTAGAAGGCAATGGCGGGTGAGGCTGTCATGAGGGAGAGAATTTATGAACAGGGAGAATAGAATATGCCCCAGGATGGATCCCTGAGGGACTCTGGTGTAGATAGGTAGGACAGAGGAGGTAGCTGTCCCCATATTCACCTGCTGGGTGCATTCAGAGAGGTAGTTGAGGAACCAATCTGTGCTGTCAGGGGACAGCCTGAGGCAGCGGAGTTTGTTTAGGAGAAATGTTATGGTTCACCAAGTCAAATGCCTTGGAGAGGTTCACAAAGATGGCTTCTGTTAGCATCCCTTCATCCATTTTACAGAAGACATGATCGGAGAAGCAGGCCAGTGCAGTGGGGGTGCAGTGCCCTTTTCTGAAGCCATGTTGTTTGGGATACAGACGGTTGCATTTTGTAGCATATTCAGTAATCTGATTGTGGACACTTTTTCCAAATAATTTGCTGAGGAGGGTAAGAGAATGGATATGGGGTGGTGATTATCCATCATTGTGGGTGTCACCAGACTTGAAAACAGGGACAACCCTTGCCTGTTTCCGTACATGGGGGACTGTGTCCATCGCAAGAGAAAGGCTGAAGATTTGTGGGAGGGTTTTAGCAATTTCTAGGGTGACTAATTTGAGGAAGTAAGGGGAGAGGCCTTCGCTACCAGCACTACCCTTATTGGGGAGACTGTGAAGTAGTTTAAGCTTATATCTAGGGAGATAGTCCTGAAGAGGAATGGGGGGTAATGGGGGCGAGTGGCCTCTTGGTCTGGGGTGGAGGGGTGGGGTTGTGGGAGAGTAATTTGTGAAGGTATTCTTCCAGGTTTGTAAACTTGCAGTTTAGTGCATCAGCAACATAGACTGGGTTTGACAAGGGGCCAGGGGTGGTGGTGGAGAGTTGAATATGGGGCTTATTTTCCCCAGGGGTAGTTAGTGAGCGGATAGTAGACCAAAAGTGACTAGGGTTGCCAAGGATACAAAATTGGAGATTATGAAGGTAGGTAGCCTAGCTGGTGTTTATAAGGCTTTTACATTGGTCACATAGGTATCTATACTCATTCCAAATCTGAGGAGAGGGGGAGGCTTTAAAAACTGACATCACTTGGCATCATGCTCCTTCCTTAGCATTAGGAGGTTCTTTGTGAGCCATTGGCTGTCTCCTTCCTGGACTTGCCTAATAGTTATAGGGAAATGCTTTTCCTGGATGTTGATGATGATAGGGAGGAAGAAATTTAGGGCACTGGTGACATCTTTCATGATGTCGAATGGATACCAGTTGATGGCCAGGATGTAACTGTGGAGTTGAGAGGAGTCAAATTTGGAGTAGTCTCTGAAGGTGAGATAGTTAGGAGGGGAGTGGGGGGGGGGTTGTTGACCAGATACAGAAGGTTGGTGAAAGGTCTCTGATAGAATCGAATAGTACCCCAGCATGGGTTATCCTGTCTTCTCTGTTTGTCATGATCCAGTCAATAATGGAGTGGTTTTGTGAAAGGCTATTGAGCCTTGTAGGGGTGGTGATGGGTTGAGTTAGGTTGTAGTTTTTAAGGTTATAGGAGTCAGAATTAGTTAGAGAGTGAAATCATTACTCAAGACATGGATGATCAATACAGGATAGGGATATGACCACATATAGATGAGGTATCCTCAGTGATTACATTTACATTGACTACTCCCAAGAAAATAAGCCTTAAGACTTTTGTTAAAGCTAGTAAAGGTGGGACAAGTTTTGGGCTTCACAAAGAAGTTTCTTCCAGAGATATGGGGCTCTAATGGCAAAGAACCTTCCACCTGAGTCTGACTTAGCCCTGGAAACATCTAGCAGAGTGCTAGCCAAGGAGCAAAGGTGTCTCCTCCTGGGCTTAAGCTCAAGAATGCCTTGCAGACTGGGGGGGGAGTGACTTTTAACATTTTATAAATGAGACAAAGTAACTCAGTCTCCTTTCAAGGAAGGGCCAATTTTAGAGAACACATTACAGCAGTTGCCCCTATGGAGGGTACTAGCAACAAACTGTCCGATTCTATTATCGAATAGGGTTCTTCCCCTTCCCCCCAGTGGTGGTACTAGGGTACTCCCCACCCTGTGGCAGATCCCTGCTTGCCAACCTGAATTCCAGATTTCAGGGGAGAGGCCACAGATAATGCTTTGTCTGCTGTAATGCTTGGGCAGACTGTTTAATGGCTAACGTTTATCTACGCAACTTGCATTGGCACATGGTACCACAGTCAGTCTGTCTTTATTTTTAGTTTTTTTTTTTTTTACAGACACTGGGCTTTTTGCAAGTGTAGCATTGGGCTCCATTCAAAAGAGCAGGCTGTATTTACCCTTGTAGAAAATGTTATTAAGGTAATCTTTGAAACCTTGTTGCAACCACAGACACCCATCAAACAAAACTGCTGCATCCGCACTTACAGTCTCACCATGCAATTTGTAATTCCTAATGTGATGCTGTTTAAATCTCTGAAGCCAGCCCACTGAATGGGAAAAGGAATCAGGCACACCCAGGTACTGACAAAGTGATTTTGCTTTGGATAATAGGACATTATCACTCACAGTCATCTTTTGCACTCTGGCTTTTGTGAACCACAAAAAATAGGGCATCCTCTAGTTGCTGTTACTGAGGTTTTCATTCTTATGCTGTGGATCACAAGAAGAACAGGTTAACCACTTGTCCTTCAGTTTTAAAATGACTGAAATAGTTGGCTTTTCCAGGAACAATTTATGCTCCTTGAAAACATAGGCAATTAGTTTGGCGGTATCCTGTGATAACAGCGTGGACAAAATAGCCAGTCAAAAATAGCGACTCAGTTATCGCTACTCTTTTAATAGTGAGCATTTAAAAATGGCACCTTACTTAAATAGCGAGTTCCCATGGTGACAAAAGAGCAAAGATGTCACTACCGCGATTATCTTCTATGGGCCTTTCTCAGACTACAAAACTCTACCTCGCTCAAAAAGCAGTGATTGTACAGACACTGCACTGTTACACATCTTTTGCTTCACACATAGCATGCACTTGCATGTTTTTTATATCTCCTTCAAAACCCTCGCAAAGAAGTAAACTACACCAGATGAAAATAGCGAAGACACTGACTCAGCTCGGAGAGCATATGTTAAGACAGCATCATTCCAAAAAACAAAACAGACCTGTAATGCTGTGTTGTTCCCCTTTACTCCATAACCTCTGATCAAAACTTGGATTTCCTCCCTAAGACTATCGATCACCTCTACTTCTGGTTCGCATTGTGCCTAGCAACCTCATTGTGTCTAGCAACCAAAATGGAACTCCCTAGAAACCCTGCCTAGCAACCATGCTGTGTTGTGATAAGCATCAAAACAGTGACTCCAGGCTATAAAAAAACTGACCAAAGCCAGTAATTTGGGAGATACTTTAATTCATGTCTTCATTCACTCAAGCTTCTTACTTCTTTATTCAACCACTTTTAAACTCAAAACTGGAAATTATATGTCCGACCTCTAAGATACTCATAAGTAGTACATGACTCGGTCACAATTGAAGCCACATGCTCATTTAGGTTTTTGTATTTTCTTTTAGTTCCTGCAGTCCCTGCCCCATATATTAGCTGCTCTAACTTAAGCTCCATCGGTTCTTGTTCATTAAGTAAACAGTCTATCAATTACCAAATGCTAGGATGGCATGCTCCAAGGTGGGATTAAACCCCACTATACCATCCCTTGACTGCATTGTTAGTGTGGGCCAATCCCACACTTGTGGCAGCATGACAATTCCACTGCTCCACAGGATAAGTAGCACGTCTCCGTCCAAAGTGGACTGACCTTTTGGCTTACCTAGCCAATTGTCTTGGAAGTAATCCAGAACTTATTGTAACGGCTCTTCACTGGTTACAAAAAAAAATCAAACTCTTTTAGTTCCCAAATTTGCTGACCACATCACTAGGTGGTACAAATGCCAACAACAATAACATCTTCAGATGCAGTGCAAATTCTGGGTCATTGCAGTAGGGCTTCTCAACTTCTGGTCACTTTTGAATTTTGTGCCATACTGCCTGTGTGAAATGAAAAAGACAACCACTCAGCTGTGTATTTGTGAAAACTGTCAGAAATAGAGATGCAACTAAATTTTATTACACCGGCGAAATTCCGGTGAAATCGCTAATTTTGCTGCACGAAACATTTAGAGCAACTTTGCCCCATGGCGAAATTTCACCTGTGAAATTATGCTTGCAATTATTCCTTTCGTCTACACATTTCACCGCATGTAAGTAGTATCAGGTGAAATTGAAAAAAAAAAGCTTTATCACATGACTTTCTCTCTAGCACACTGCTAGTCACATGGGTGACTGCACTTAGGCAGGAAGCCAGACTAAATGTACTTCCTTTAGAGCTGTTTCAGCTTAGTAGGAAATAGGAGAGGAGAGAGACTACAGCAGGAGAGCTCAAACTTGTGTTTATAAAAAGCAGTGCTTGTGTGTGTGTGTTTACATTTGCAGCTTATTTGATTTGTGATCTGTTCCCCATTAGTTTAAAAAGTTAATATTTTCTGTAAGTGTTTTTTCTTCATTTTTATATTGATCTATCTTTTTTTATTGTGTGTGTGTGTGTGTGTATGTAAAACTCCCCTTTCTTTTTTCTCTTTTTTTGTTGGGGGGGAGTTGTAGGAGGAGAAGGAGATAGAGATTAGAATGGATAATTCTAAGACTGGGAAGAAGGCAATTGGACCACCCCCACCCAGTGTCCATATTAATAGGTGGGCCTTTATGTCTGTGCCCCCCAACAGCAGCAGGAGAATGTAGCCCCCACTCCCCATAAGCAGTATGAGTCCCTTACCCTGTTCCAGCAGCAGCAGGATTCTCCTGTGGCCCCCACCCCCAGGCAGCAGCAGCAGCCACTTCCAGATGCCATCCCTCCCAGCTGGAGCATACCACCCCCTGTCTTCCCTGAGCAGGAGCATGATGTGCCCACTGGCTCTGGGACATCAGCTGTTGCCCCCTTCCCCCCAGAAAGTGTCATCAGCTGTGTGGTGTTTTTTTAGCAAAAACACAAATGATAATTCTGTTGTGATCTGCAACTTGTGTGGCAGATCAGTTAGAAGGGGAAAGACTGGGGGCCATTTCGGCACTGGTGGCCAAAGGAGCCATCTGCAGCACCACCACACTGCAGACTGGCTTAAAAAAGAGAAAGAGCTGGCAGCAGGTAGAGGGGCCCAGGGTGCTACTGAGCAGGTAGAAGGGGAAGGGGGCCAGAAGGAGGCAGGGGCCAGTAGTCAGCATAGACACCACAGAAGGCAGCAGCAGGAGGCAGGTGCAGAGCCCCATCACCCTCGCCCCAGAGACACAGCCATTACCAGGTTCCTGGTGGTGAACAGCACAGCCTGCAGCCACCCCAGTGCCAGTGCCAGCACCAGCAGCTGTGAGCATTGAAGAAAGCCTGAGAGCATTGCACAGAGAGGTGGGAGCTCTGCGCAGTGAGTTCACTGATTTCAGACAGGAGGTCGGGGGAACCTCAGGAAACTCCTTCAGGAGCAAGAAAAACTGTTTGAGCTCCTGCCGGAGCTGCGTGGTGGTGGTGGGGGTGGTGGCAGGGCACAATGTGTACCTGGCACTGGTGTAGTGTAATGGTCAGCCTCCAGACCAGTCAGCACAGCCCTGGCAGCAACATTTGTTTTTCTTTTATTTCTCTTGTCCTTGCTTTCTTACTGTCACTCTTCCCTTATCTGCACCCCCTAAAACAACAAAAAGCAAAATATATATATATATATATATATATATATATATATATCTATATATTGTCTGTCCTCTTCTTCTATATTCCTTCATTTGTTTTGTCCCGTTTTTTGTGTGCTATTCAATGTTTATGCTCCCTCCCTGTTCTTTTTCATGTGTATACCCTGTCCCTGACCTGACCCTTATGATGTGCCCCTGTCATGTGTTACTGTCTGTCAGTCACTTTTAACCTCTTTTACCCATAATCACTGTACCTTTCTACTTGGTTTATGTTAGTCCCTCTGACTTGTATGTATTTCCTCCTCCTATCCACAAATGTCAAGTATTGTAATTTGTAAATTGTTCCTACAGTAGGAACACATTTTTTTCCCTAAGCTATGTGTGATGCTGTGGGCAGGCAGCAGTTGTTTTGGTTGTGTGCAGGAGCAGTCTGAATGACTATGTACACAGCAATCATAGAAACATAAGCACTTTTATTGCGAAGTTAAACATAATGTAAATTTTTTGGTGCTTAACACGTGTGTTTCCATGGCTTGGGCTTGCCACAATGTTAACTTGGTGTTACAATGCTCAACCACACTGCCACCACTACCTGGTCCAAAATGTGCTCTAGTAGGGCTACAGTTTAACACAGCTTCTTGAAGCCATGCTGTGCAGAGTAGGCATGATAAGACAAGAAATATAGTATGACCAGAAAAAATTAGGATTACATTGAGAATGTAGAGTGAGACAGAGTGTTGCCACTGTCTAACATGGCCCATAATTCCAGAAATGTTTCCCAAAAAAATGAAAGTAAATGAAGACTGAAATCAGGTCTCAACCATGATGTTTTAGGGTGCCCCACCCACCACCCAGTTTTAGGGCCTGTTTGCCCAATATTTCTGCCTGAAACTCACTGCTGCTGGTGCCAAACAGGGCCTACAAGTCCAGAAATGTTTCCAGAAAAATTGCACAGTTCATTGAGACAGAAATCAGGTGTCAGACATGCAGTTACATGTCTCACACCCACCATGAGGACCCAAATGTGCTGTTTTCTGCAGCGTTTAAATGCTTTTAGGGCCTAAGTGTGGTGCTGCCGGTTCCAAACATGGCCCAGAAGTCCAGAAATGCTTCCAAAAAAAATGCACAGTACATTGAGGCTGAAATCAGGTGTCAGACATGCAGTTACATTGCTCACACCCACCATGAAGACTCAAATGTGCTGTTTTCTACAGCGTTTAAATGCTTTTAGGGCCTAAGTGTGGTGCTGCCAGTTTCAAACATGCTGTTGTTCCTGCACACATAAGTATCTGTATTTATTTTTCCGGGTGCAAGAGAAGGTGGATGGTGGGTTGGTACTGGGACATCATGAGTTCTTATATGTTTGTACTTATTTTATATTTATCTAGTGTGCTGAGGAGTACATCATCATGACAACATGCATGCCAGCCCAGGATTTGGATACGGGATGTTGGAATGCACCACATTTAACATTGCTCAAAGACAAGATAAGTATTACATTTTTAATTACTGGGATGGATAGGTGACTGCAGCTCGGATATATGAGTCAGATTGTAATTGTATTATTTGATATGGTTAAGTATTACGTTTGTGGTTACTGCAGGACAGAGATGTCAGACTTTGACAGTAACTATCTTATATATGGTTCTGTCAATATTCAGGATTTCCACTGCTGGGGTGTGTAGTATGTTACCTCTCTCCAAATCTGGCTGCTGGGCACTGGCTGTGCTTATCAGACATAGTCTGTTCATGCAAAGCATCATGGGCTGCATATGCAAATCACCACAGAATGTTATGCTGGTCCAAGTTTAAGCAAAATTGCATGGTGCGGAAAGGCCTCTCACACAGTTTGCAAAGGGTTCTAACAGAAGACATAGACACGTGTTTCGTCCTACCAGGACTCATCAGTATGCTTCATCTGCTTGACACCCCAGTGGACTGGACCAGCTACCCTAAGACAGTGTGTCTTGGATATGTTGTGGTGAGCCCAATAAAATAAAAAACTATTTAAAAGACAAAGAACCTCTGTGTGCAAACACTGAGGCAAGGGTTACCCCAAAGGGCATTTGGCTGGGAAGCCAAGTTTCAAGAAAATACAAAATCACACATGCCCTCACAATGCAAAGCATCATGGGCTGCATATGCAAATCACCACAGAATGTTATGCTGGTCCAACTTTAAGCAAAATTGCATGGTGCCGAAAGGCCTCTCACACAGTTTGCAAAGGGTGTTAACAGAAGACATAGACACGTATCTTAGGGTAGCTGGTCCAGTCCACTGGGGTGTCAAGCAGATGAGGCATACTGATGAGTCCTGGTAGGACGAAACACATGTCTGTGTCTTCTGTTAGCACCCAGTTGTTGTAACAATGCTAAAAAAGTTTTCTTCTTTTTTTCTTATTGCAAGACAGGTAAGAAGTACCTGAAGTGGAATGGTGGCTTGATTTTCTGGTGGACATTTGCCGAAGCATCCCTTCTCTGTGCAGCATTGGTGACTAAATAGAAGTCTTCCATCCTGGTGTGTGGACGCTGGATCAAGGTGCTGCACCTGTGAGGTGTGGGCCACTGCTGACTACTAAAAACATATGGTTCTTTTTGGTGGAAGACTGCTGGAGGAAGAGGAGGAGTAATTTAGCTGGACTCAGAAGCAGCATTAATGTATACTGAGTAATGCAGTACTGGCTGTGCACTGTCCGAATAAGTTGTCATTGTCATATATACAGCGGTGGCACACTCACTAGACATTTATTCATGGTGTCATGGAGGAGGTATATGTGGAAATGGGGGTAGGGTGCTGGTGCTGGCTGTGGGGGTGGGGCACAACACCTTTAGCCTTCTTCCAGTGACACGTCATCCATGAAGCAACCCTCACAGTCTTCAAGACTGGAGTCATCACCTGTTGGAAATTCAGTCAGCATTGCTTGCTGCTTCATCTACCTCCCTGCAAGTAGAGGCCTTACCACACCACTGTGAACATCTTCGTTGTCAACATCGTCCCCAAGACACAGTTCTTGGGGCAATACCATTGAAATAATTGTGTTATGTGGAATGTGAGCCTAATTCATTTTTATAAATGTTAGGCTGGAAACATTCTTCGATGACAGATTTGTCCTATGGTCACGTACAATGGACCCAGCAGAACTGAACACTCGTTCCACACTAACACTGAATGGTGGGCAGCTGAGGTATTTAAAAGCAACAGATGCCAGTGCAGGCAACTCACTCACTTTGCTGCTCCAGTATACCAATGGCTCATCAGTGATGCCAAGATGCTTGCTGTCTCCCATGTAGGCATCCACCATATGTTGTGCTGCCCCAAGTCCTGCTGTCACATCATGCCCCTCCTCCTCCTCTTCAATTTCTTCAACTCTAACCTGGTACGAAGCATCCAAAATGGTATTACCTGCCATGCTGTGCTGCGACTTTGACATTTTGTCTGATTTGGTGGCCTCTGATAATTTACTGGTGGTGGTGGTAGACACCTGGCATTTCTTTTATGTGCCTTTTGTGTCTCTGCATTTTTCATCTGTGCACCATGTACCCATCTGACAAGGTAATTGGTCAATTTCTCCACTCTCACATGACCCCCTTCAATCATAGCAGGCAAGCCATGTTTGTACCATGGATCCAGCATGGTAGCAACAGCAAACTCATTAGACTGCATAATGCCACAGACATGTGTATTGCTGTCCAGTATATGGAGCATGTGACCCACTGCATGAACAGAACTCTGATCATCACTTTCCTCCATCTGGTGACAGACATTTACCAGTGTCTGCCTCAGTACGTATATCAGGGGTACTGACTGACTTATGCAGCCATTGTCCCCACTCACAGCCTGTGCTGCATGCTCAGATGGATGCAGAATATGTATTATGCCATCCATTTGTCACCACTGCTCCATTGTTAGGGCGATGGACACTCCAGCACCGTCCCTGGTGGTGTCCAGCAGTAGGTAAGCTGAAACCACCTTACACTGTTTATAAAGCCAGTCCAGCACATACAGCATGGAGTTCCACCTGGTAACATTATGCTTTGTATGGTGCTGAGGCAGATGGTTAGTGTGCTGCAGCTCACGCAGATGGTCACGGGCCTTTGCAGAACAGGCAAAGTGAACACAGATGCGTCTGGCAACAGACACAGTTTATTTTATTTCATCCTGGTTCAGAAATTGCTGCACAACTAGAGTAAGGCAATGCACCAGGCAGGGAACTCTGAAAAAAACACCATCACTAATGTACTTAACAACATTGGAGCCATTGTCACTGGCAATAAAACCCGCTGTGAGTAACTGTGCATTGATCCACTCATCAATGTTATTTAGCAGCACATTCAGTATTTTCTGAGCAGTGTGAGACCCTGTAACACTTTGCATAGTTATGGTTACATTCTGTCAAATACCAGGTGCATTGCTACCACCACAAAGCTGCTTTACGCAGCTTTAGCCAGGGCCCAAATCAACAACCACCCCAGGTACCTGTGCTCAGTGTGTTGTTATGCACAGATATGAGCTGCCCGCTGTCTGCCCACTTGTCCACATATCCATGCTAAGGTGGATATATTTGAGGAAGAATGCTTCATGGCATGTAGGACGGACTGTAAAACTCTGCTGTAGGGTTCGGACATGGCATGTTTGGAGAATTACGTTTGCAATGGCACTTGCCATTTGGGACAGGCACGGGCCATCAAACGGTGGCATCCTGCATTCTCCACAAAGGAGAAGGGCAACAGGTCAATGGCGAGTATTTCAGCTGTGGCTGCGTTCAGCTCAAGTGCAGCAGCATGATTGGGGGGTACTTTAAAAAATAAGTAGCACACAAACTACAAATCTTCAGACTTTAAAGAAATTATAGAAACTCATCCACAACTTGTGAGAAATATGTCAGATCTTAGGAACTAACCTGTTGTACTTTCATTTCACACACACACACAGAATCCACATGGTCGATCCTCCCCCACTCACTCCCTCACAGACACAGAGAAAACTGAAACACTAACTAAGCTTAACTAACTATTCTCCAAAGATACAAAAACAAAAAAATGTCCACTAGCAGCACTAGGAACTAAACTTGTGATTTTACGAGTAATTAACTCTCAAAAATCACACAAAAAAATAGTTTTTTTAAGGGTTTATTGGCTGTGATGCACCACACTGAACTACTCTCCGATTCAACAGACAATATACTGTGCAGGAAACACCCCACATGTGAGATTTCAGCTATCTACCCACAATGCACTGCAATTTCACCGGTGTAATTGTAAAACATCAGCGAAATTGAAGCAAATGGCGAATTTTCACCTCCTGGGACCGAAATTGGCATAATTTGGGCATAATTCTGTGCTTTGCACGAAGTTGAACCGGGGCGCACTACATTATGTTTCAGACCTAAATATTTCACGAATGTGGATATTACGCTAAATATTACGCTAATGTAGGTATAATTTTTCGATTTCACACATCTCTGGTCAAAAATGTCTTCCACGATGCTTTCTCAGAATCTATGATGGCATTAGCAGGGCTCATGTCTGCACCTAGTGATCGCAGCTGAGAAAAGGCACGTGTGTAAGAGGATGGTTTGCATGAGAACATAAGAATGTACACTGCTGTTATCACAGTGGCTGATCTTAGTCCATGGACAGTGTATAACTGGTTGAAAAGTGTTGGACATGACTTTAATGTTTTGTCTAGCATCCAGTCCTTGCAGTCCCTCAAAAAATGCATATTCCCTTCTGTGGCAAACATCAGTATCCGATCTTGTTCATTGTCACTATCAAAAATTAGAAAGTGCTCACCAGAACTCAGCACAGCGAACTTGGGGGGATAACTAAGTCCTGTGCTGAAGATGAAGTGGCTAGACACCCTCTCTCATGCTGGCGTATACACTCTACTGTTTGTTTTATCAGGCATATGTTTGGCAGCCTACCAGTAACAGCTTCAGGGGCAGAGGTAATGCACACGAATGTCAGTCATAACCCTCCTAACACCAGCATCCCCAGCATCAGGGACATGATTGTGCTGTTTGATTTCTGCAGCAACACGGTCTGCAACAATATGTTGTCTTGCTAGGCACTTAAATGTTTGTGCATCTGCACATCTCCAGTATATTTTTTGAGATACCTCTTTATCCTTTCAGTAAAGGTAGCCAGCATATAACACCAGTGGCTTACCTTTTTGACTAGTCATTAACTCTAGGGCCATTTTGCAAAAACTGTGCTGCTTTCAGTTCCTCAGTGAATCAGCAAAGCATAAGAACCACTGAAGCACTGAGGCATTGCTTATATTAATTTAACTACAGGCACCTGGGTTGTATTGCCTCTCAAATGCCTGCATTCTGTGCAGTGTTTAATGTTTTTAATTACCTTTAACACTGAAGTATTATGTTGCATTTTACATCAACAACTTATTACAAAATGCTGATATACTAATTACTGCTTGCACTGTGGCATTTGATATTAATGTGCAGTGTGATATTTGTTGCTAATGGCTACAAATAGGTTGCTAGGGAAAGGCAAGGCAGAAGTAATAGTCCAGAGTAAGGTCACCGCTGCTTGAGGAGCTGTGAGGGAAGTAAAGTAAGCAAAGTCTAGCAAGACAACACAGAAACCAAAGTAAGTGAGAATTACTGTAGTACAATAATTAAGAATAGATGAGGGAGGCAAAATAGGAAACCTTTGCCATGCTAGCTTTTGCCATGCTAGCCTGCACAATGTTTTCTGCCCCCCACCCTCGCTGCTTCATGTGCATACATGTTGCTATACAATTATGCCAGTGTCTAAAATGGTGAAGTTTCTAAGATGAGTGTTTCACTCATACTACTGAATCAGTGCAGCGTGTTTTATTATGTCAATTGTGTGCATGCACAAGAAACATGTTGCGGCAGCTTGCTGCAGAAGCAGGCTGTGGAGGTGCAGCACTGTTGTGGCCAGTGCCCCCACTGCCTTTGGAGGAGCAGCCCATGTTCTAATGGGGTGGCAATGCTGTGGCTGGCACTACTTCAATCAGCGTGCCACCATTGGCTGTTCTTCGCTGCAATCAGGGGCCGCCTCGTCATTGCAGTGTCATCCGCTGTAATAAGGGACCGACCCCTCATTGCAGGGCTTGCCGATGAGGCACCAGACCCCGTCGGCTTCAGTCTCCCCTTCCCCTTGCCAGTGGGGGAGCCCACTGCCTGTCAGCATAAGTCCCCCCTGCTTTCATTCTGTGCCGAGGGGGGTGCCCAATCCCCCTTGGCTCTTGTGCCCCCCCTTATGTATGTGCTGACGGGGGTGCCCAATCCCCCGTAGGCTACAGATCCCCCCAAACACTCAGGTGGCACACTGGGAGCCCATTCCAGCTTGCCAAATGCCTCTGAAAAAGAAAAACTATCCCACAATGTTTTTTTTTTAGTTTTTTTAAACCTGTGAGAAAAGAAAACAGTCCCTTGCGGTCTCCCTTCCCTCTCCCCAACCCGTGCCCACTCTCTGCATGCCCTGCCTCCCCACATGCCCCCTCACCCCATACTTACCTCCAGAGCCCGGCACGATGATCTTCGGTGGACTGGGAACACGTCTGCACTCTTCAAAGCCGACCGTGAACTGAGGAAATGCCGGTTAGCTGTATAATGGCATAAATAGGGTTTTTTCAACTTTGGTGCATATCTCAGGCATTTTTGGGAATTTTGGCACCAGATTTTCAACATGTGTTTATTGGGACCCCTCCTTATGAATTCAGCCACTGTCATTGTGTTATTTGGTCCCAAAAGGTGATTTCGCAGTCACTGTGTGGAATCACCTTTTGGGACTGATTAACGAAACAACAGTGCCAGTGTTCATGAGGTGGGCTCTCAAGAAGCCTATGTTGCAAATTTGGTGGAAAAATTCCCCAAAATGGCTATTTTATGAGCATGTGTTGTGCTGTTGCTACGCACGATCGTAACTTCGCAAATTTGCAATATTTTCACTCCAGATTTTCAACATTGCCATTTTTCTACACCTCCTTGTGAACAGTACAGCTGTCATTTTTCACATCCTGGCCGAAATGTGTATTCCGACTTGCGGTGCCGAATAGCGCAGTTGCTGTGGGAAATCAATGTTCGGGACACATTAAGAAAATGACAGTGACACTGTTCATGAGTAGAGGTCCTAAAATCCCTATGTTGAAAATTTGGTGACGATAGTCCATCAAATGACTGTGTTACAACTGAGCAGTTTCCACGCACCCTTGTAACTTTGCAGATTTGTAATATTGTCACGCCGGATGCTCAACACTGTCATTTTTTCACACCTCCTTATGAACAGTACAGATGCCATTTTTCACATCCCGATCAAAATGTGTTTTCGTACTTCCGGCGCAGAACAGCACGGTCGCTGTGGGAAATCAGTGTTTGGGACAGATTAAGAACATGACAGTGACACTGTTCATGAGTAGAGGTCCTAAAATCCCTATGTTGAAAATTTGGTGATGAAAGTGCATAAAATGACTGTGTTACAAGCATGCATTGAACTGTTTCCACACATCCTCGTAACTTTGCAAATTTGTAATATTTTCACACCACATTTTCAACACTGGCATTTTTTCACACCTCCTTATGAACAGTACAGCTGTCATTTTTCACATCCTGACCAAAATATGTTTCTGCACTTCTGACGCAGAATAGCACAGTCGCTGTGGGAAATCAGTGTTTGGGACAGATTAAGATCGAATGAGTGAGAGGGGGGAGAGACTGAGCTCAACTGAGCTCTGTTGGGACTGCTGCAGATTTCTTTGTGGGCAGAAAAAGGAGCCAATGCAAGCAAGAGCCCAGTACAAAAGGGCAGCCTGCAGCACCAGGAGAAATAGAATGTGCAAGTGAGAGAGAGGAGTAACAGAGCTCAATGGAGCTCTGCCAGGACTTTAGAGTGGCCCACCCTCCCACCCAGTGTCCTCTGTGGTCCTATATTACAGCAGGGTCTCTGAAGTAGAGACAAAGCAATGATTGGATACTTTTAGGATTGTTGTAGTAATACAGGTTAAGTTGTTCTGTTTATTTCTCTAACTGAGCAAAGTTGTGAGCTATACTGCTATGATTGCTGTAATAATACATATTTATTTGTTCTGCTTATTTCTCTAACTGAGCTAATAAATTTGGTAGAAAAATCCCCAAATGACTGTTTTACAAGCGTGTGTTGCGCTGTTGCTGCGCACACTTGTAACTTCATGAATTTGCAATATTTTCACTCCAGATTTTCAACATTGGCATTTTCTCATACCTCCTTATGAACAGTACAGCTGTCATTTTTCACATCCTGGCCAAAATGCATTTTCACACTTCCGGCACAGAATAACGGGGTCGCTGTGGGAAATCAGTGTTCAGGACACATTAAGAAACCACAGTGACACTGTTCATGAGCAGCAGTCCTAAAATGCCTATGTTGAAAATTTTGTGATGAAAATCCATAAAATGACTGTGTTACGAGTATGCGTTGTGCATTTTCCACGCACCCTTGTAACGTCACAAATTAGTAATATTTTCACACCAGGTTTTCAACACTGGCATTTTTACACACCTCCTTATGAACAATGCAGCTGTCATTTTTCACATCCTGGCCAAAATGTGTTTTCATGCTTCCGGCGCAGAATAGCGCAGTCACTTTGGGAAATCAGTGTTTGGGACAGATTAGGATCGAGCTAGTGAGAGAGGAGGAGTGAGCAAGCTCAACGGACCTCTGTCAGAACTGCTGCAGATTTCTTTGTGGCCAGAGAAAGGCGCCAATGGAGGCAGGAGCCCAGTACAAAAGAGCAGCCTGCAGCGCTGGGAGAAACCGAACGAGTTAGTGGGGGGGGGAGTGAGCAAGCTCAATGGAGCTGCATTGGGACTGCTGCAGATTTCTTTGTGGGTAGAAAAAGGTACCAACACAGGCAGGAGCCCAGTACAAAAGGTAGCCTGCAGCGTCGGAAGAAACAGAATGAGGGAATGAGAAAGGGGGAGTGAGCGAGCTCAATGGAGCTGTGTCGGGACTGCTGCGTATTTTTGTGTGGGCAGGAAAAGGCACCAATGCAAGCAGGAGCCCAGTACAAAAAGGCAGCCTGCAGCATCAGGAGAAATAGAATGAGCAAGTGAAAGAGAGGGGGAGTGATCGAGCTCAATGGAGCCCTGCCAGGACTTTACAGATGCCCACCCTCCGCCCATTGTCCTTTGTGGTCCTATATTACAGCAGGGTCTCTGGAGTGGAGACAAAGCAATGATTGGATACTTTAGGATTGCTGTAATAATACAGATTTAGTTGTTCTGTTTCTTTCTCTAACCAAGCTAAGTACTGTGCTATACAGTTATAATTGCTATAATAATACATATTTATTTTTTCTGTTTATTTCTCTAACTGAGCTGAGTAATACTTGAAGTGCAATAGGATTTCTAACTGGGCTAAGTGAAACTATATGAGAACTGAGAACAAAAAGTATGGTAGCTAAGGGGTGAAAAATGGACAAGGAGGCTTTAGAATTGCTACAGTAATACAGTATCTAACAGATGAGATTTGAGACTGAATGTCCCCGGTCAGCAAGGGGTCAGTAGGGGTACTAGTGTGGGAGGAAAGGAATTTGAGTAAATAGGGACCTAACAGTTGTAGTAGGGTACAGAACCTGGGAGTAAGAGCTCGTAACATAAGATAGGGGCCAAGATGGGACACGTGCCACATGTCAATAGGGTGGGCATCTTTGGAAGGGTGGAGTAGTGTACAGGGTGTGGGTCTGCTATGATCCTGGACTGGGCTTGGAGGATGGAGGAGGAGTATAGTTTGTAGATAACAGGCTAGTTTGAGAGAGGAACTGTGGAGGTTAGGGAGGAGTGTAAGTGGCAGGGCAGATGAGTATGGTATGCATTCTGGGGGGGGATAGGGGATGGCAAAGGGGAATGGAGGAAGAATAACTAGGGACTGAAACCGACCCTAGTATCAGAGGCAGTAGCAGAAAAGAGAGAAGACGGGAGGGGATGCCGGAGGCAAGGGCATGGGGGCATCCTGATAGGGGAGGAAGAGACCACGAGGAGTACCAGGGAAAAGAGAGCAGATGGCTGCGGGTAGGTAGGGACTAGGGGTGTCACGGAGGGGAAAAGTAGGGGGAACCGATCGGGGAAAAGATGTAGGACAGGTATTGACTACGTATTAGATCAACCTCTGCTGTGGGACAGAGAGGGGAGCAGAAACATACTGAAGGGGGGAGGACAAGCGGGGCATGAGAGGGATGGCAACAGGTGGGAAGAGATAGCGAGGACAAAAGAGTAGAAGGGGCTATGAAGGAAGGAGGGGTGGTGACTGAAAGAGAGAAGGCTACAGGAAGGGGAAGGATGAGAGGGGTATCACTATCGGGGTAGAAGGGAATGGGGGCTCTAAATTGACAACAGCAGGGATAGGAGAGGGGTTGGAAATCAGCAGGGAAGGAGGGGAGGTTGATATGGGAAGCCCAGTAGGAAGTAGTCAGGCTGGGAAGGGGTTAAAGAGGGATGGGAGGAATAAGGCAGAGAAAAGGGGTGAGGCCAAAGTAGGGGGTACAGATACAGAAGTCACAGAGGGTGCAGTTGGTGGGGGTAAAGGACAGGGAAGAATGAATACTGGGGTGGTAGAACGGGCACTAGAAGGGAAAAGGGGTAAGGGGAAGGGGGTTACTCATCCTGGGGGATTCTATGCTGAAATGGGTGAGAAGGGGCAGAAAGGGGGAAAGGCACAGCCATATTTGGGTAGAAGCTGTCCACAGGTTGGCTGCAGGAGGGGCAGGGCAAGCACTGCTCAAACGTGCAGCTAGGTGGGGGAGAAACCTCATTTACTGTTGCATGTGGGTACAAACGACTTGGCGGTGGACACTGTGGAAGTAGTGAGGGAGAGGTTTGAGTACTTGGGCAGGCAGTGTGAGAAGGTGGGGAAGTCGGTGGCATTCTTGGAGGTACTGCCAGCACCATGTGCAAGCATGGCGAGGAAGGGTATGCTTGAGGAGTTCGAGTGGCTGAGGGATTGGTGCCACATGAGACATTATGGGTTAGTGACTAACTGGGGTAGGGTCTGGGGGAACAGTGACTTGTGCGTGGGGGGTTAGGGTACTCTGGAGCAGGAAGGGATGGGAGTATTAAAGGCAGAATTGCTGCCGGGCCACTGGCGCCGAGGGCTGAGGTGCCGGACGCCACACCTTGCACCACGCTGGCAACCCAGGTTCGGACGCAAGCCCGGGCTGCCAGGGTTTGGCAAGGGAGGTATAGGATTGAGCATCCAGAGGATGGCTCTCCTATCCTGGGGCGGGATCCAGGGACCCACAGCTCTGTAGCGGCCCCTGTGACGACCGCGGGCACTACTACAGTGTTGTAGTAAAGGGTGGCTGAGTGTGGCAGACATTGGCAAGCTGTGCCTAAGCATCATTGCACGCCCGCAACTCCGCAAAGTGGAGAAAAGTGGAAAATGGGCTATGGTCAGGCAACATGAGCTTACGACCCCCCTTTGCCCGCCCTGAATGACACCTCCTCAACCGGATCCTGCTCAAGGGGGTAATCTGTCGAGGTGAGCAGCTCGACCTGATGTCAGAGGCAGTATAGGGGGGTCGTCGGGATGACCAAGCCCACCATAGCTGAGTGAGAAAATATATATATAAAAAAAGGCAGGATTAGAAGGGTGTATCTCTACTAAGGTGGATTTAAACAAATGGGTGGGGTGTCCAAAAGACTGAGGTTGGTAGAAAGGTCTGGACAGGGGAGTCTGATGAGGTCACCGCCCTAGATATTGGTAAAGGCAGAGGCATAGTAACCCTGGAAGGGGGCAGGCAGAGTGGTCTGAATGTAATACAGCAGGCACCACTACCTGGCAAGAATAAGGAGGAGAAAGGGTGCGGACTACTGGGAGGTGGGACACAGACCAAGGAGGAGAACAGTGAGGAGAAGGAGGGGTACGGGTGGAAGGTGGTCTGACTAAATGGATAGAGAACTGGTTACAGGGGAAGGTGCAGAGGGTGGTGGTGGTGGAGTAGCTCTTGGCACCCAGAGCAGTGACAAGTGGGGTGCCGCAGGGCTCAATGCTTGGCTTAATGCTATTTGGGCTCTTTATCTCCGATATAGCACATGGACTGGGGAGCAGGGTTAGCCTCTTTGCACATTATACCAAATCAAAAGCAAATAGTTATAGTAGCAGACCCACTCACACACATACACACTACCTGAAAAGCTGCTTAAAAGCCTGCAATTCATTCAAATCAGTTCCATTTTCTTACTTACTTGGGGTTCAGTGCCAACAATTGTAAAATCATGTACCTAGGGCCTAGAAACCCTGATGCTGGGTATAGGATGGGGAGATGTATTGATACTCACTAGACATGAAAGGGTCCTTGAGGTTATTATATCAGAGGACCTCAAGATGGTAGTACAGTGTGACAAGGCTAAGGGAAGGGCAAATTGGATTCTGGGGTGCATAAGGAGTGGCATCTCCAGTAGGAGGAGGGATGTTGTGTTGCCATTGTATCACTCCCTGGTATACCCCCAGCTAGAGTACTGTGTCCAGTTTTACAGTCCACACTTCAGAAAGGACATAAGGTGGAGGTCTTCCAGAGGAAGGCAACTAAAATGGTTCAGAATTTTCACAGGAATCTCTACAAGGAAAGGCTGAATAATCTCAACATGTACACTCTGGAAGAGAAGAGGGTGAGAGTTGAGATGATCAAGACCTACAAAGTACCTCACAGGGGTAAAGAGGACACAGTTGGGGAGTTTTCCTCAAATGAGGATGAGCACCCAAACCAAGGGAAATACAATGAAGCTGGGGGCATTCAGGATAGATGTGAAGAATCATTTCTTTACTGAAAGGGTGGTAGACACCTTGAGCAGACTACCAGAAGAAGTGGTTGAAGCTAAAATGGTAGGGGGCATGAAGCATGCATGGGATAAATATAGGGGTATATTAGAAAAAGGGGAAGGAAGGGGTCAATGGAGATCAATATGGCTATGGAAGTGGAGTAGGTTCAAGTTCATTGCAGGAAAAATCCATTAAGCAAGCTTATTCACAAGGAGGTCCTGATGGACGCAGGTAGAGTAAGATATGCAGTAACATATACAGGCAGGATTTACAAGTAGGTAGAGAACACTTGGGCAGACTGGGTGGGCTGAGTGGTTCTTTTCTGCTGACAAATTCTTTGTTTCTATGGCATCATGTGTTAATTCAGGTGCAGTGTTTATTTAAAGTTGGGCCTACCATACATCCAGATGTAAGGTACAGTAAATTACCGAATTAGATGCAGCCCATTTATAGTAGAATAAACAGAACCCCAGTGCTTCGAGAAGCCTTTACTCTTCATGGGCTGCTTAAAGAGCTGGGTTCTGTTTGCAGTTTCCACACAAGTATGCTGATCTTTAAAATCGACGCCGATCTGAATGAGTACTTGATTCTTGCTCACTCCATTTCTTCCCCACTTTGAAACCTGCTTGTCCTGAGTTAGTTTTGGGCTGGCAGCACCTCGCCTGTGTTGGAAGATGACCAATAAGTGGCACTGAAAGACATCAGACTTCACAGACTGTGAAGGCAGCTGCTCATGAACAGACATAATGCAATTCTACTGTGGAGTAGGAGAAAGTAAGCTGTTGATTAACTAGAATCTGCAGCTTATCCATCAGATAGGGAAATGGGCAGACTAGGTGGGCCAAGTGGTCCTTATCTGCTGTCTAATTCTATGTTTCTATGTTTCTCACCCATCATTTTGCTAAGAAGAAGGCTGCAGCTGTGGCTACTGATGACTGTTGGGGTGTGGGGATGGGGGGACCAAAGGGGACAGACATAAGGAGATAAAATCATAATAAAAATTTTGAGACCTTCACCACCTTTCCAAAATGCTTTCCAGTAAAAGAACACTCTATTAAGTTTTTCAAATGGCAACACAATCTTGTGAGCCCTCTGTCTGCCATCTGACACCAGGCATCAACCAGCATAAAATTGCCTAAAGAAGGCAGTGTGGTCATGTGGTTACTGAAATACTGGAGATTACAGATTTATAAGAACAAAAGATTATCACACAGAAGCTGGCACATTTGCCTGTAGCAGCTGTCTCCTGCTTCTCAGTAGTTATATTTATACCCTTGAGGTACTTAAATGTTTCTATCGTATCCCCTCTTTCCCTCCTCTCTTTCAGTGAGTACATATTGAGGTCCCTTAATCTCTCCTCATATGTCTTGTGTTGCAAACTCTGCACTATCTCATTCACCCTTCTCTGGACCATCTCCAGCCTGTTAATATCCTTACAAAGTTGCGACCTCCAGAACTGCACACAGTACTCCATGTGAGTCCTGACCATGGTTTTATATAATGGCATCACTATCTCCCTCCTTATGCTGCTGATACCCCTGCCTGTGCACCCCAGCATGTCACTGGCCCTCCCAGCTGCCTTACCACTTTGACATTTTGAGGTCATCTGAAATAAGAACCCCCAGGTCCCTTTCCTTCTTTGTGATTGTCAGCAACTCCCTCCCACCCCTACCCCCATCCTGTACCTTTCCCCAGGGTTTCTGTGTCCCAGGTGCATAATTTAGCACTTTTTTGAATTAAACTTCAGTTACCAGTCCTCGGACCATTTCTCAAGCTTCCCCAGGTCCCTCCTCATTTTCTCCACCCCCTCTGGGGTATCTACTGTGTCACACATCTTGGTGTCATTTGCAAACAGGCAGACCTTCCCCTTCAGCCCTTCTGCAATGTCACTAATGAAGACATTGAACAGAACTGGCCCCAGGATCACTCCCTGCAGTACCCCACTGGTCACCCCCTCTCCCCAGACTGTGCCCCATTTACCACCACTCTCTGCCTCCTGTCTGTTAGGCAGTTTCTAACCCAGTTTACCACCCTTTCCCCCATGCCAAGCCTACTCAGCTCGTTTATCAGCCTCCTATGTGGGATGGTGTCAAAGGCTTTGCCTACTTCACAGTAAGCATTGTCCACTGTCCCACCCTGATTTACTTCCTTTGTCACCCAGTCAAAGAGATCGACCAGATTTGTCTGACATGACATCCCCACTGTGAATCCATGTTGCCTATGGTCCTGGGCTCTGATGGCTTCTAGATGCCCCACTATCCTTTCTTTAACCAATGTCTCCATGATCTTCCACACTACTGAAGTGAGGCTGACTGGCCTATAGTTCCCTGCCTCTTCCCTTCTGCTGGATTTGTATAGAGGGACCACAAGTGCCCTCCTCCAATTCTCTGGCACCACCTCTGTGTTGAATGACTCAGTGAACATGGCTGCCAGAGGTACTGCTATTTCCCTTCACAGTTCTTTTAATATCCTTGGGTGTATGCCATCTGATCCCATCGCTTTGTCCACCTTCAATTTA
Source organism: Neoceratodus forsteri (assembly GCA_016271365.2). NCBI lineage: Eukaryota > Metazoa > Chordata > Ceratodontiformes > Ceratodontidae > Neoceratodus > Neoceratodus forsteri. The sequence continues at coordinate 1,544,551,615 of CM057455.1, read as the reverse complement.
CTCACCTTTTGCAGGATTCTTCTGCCTGTGAATGGACTATTGTGCACCTCTTCATGCCTTTGCAACTGCTGTACTGCTGTGGCCCTTGCCACTCCCCCTCTTCTGTGAATACTGAACAGAAAGACACAGTGCATGTCTGGGGGGGGGGGGCACATGACAATTTTTAGGCATGGTACTTTCACTTCCAAATACCTAAACAGCACATATAAGCAATCAACATTCAGCATTGACAATTGCTCGTTCATAAAATGTTAAGTGCTGTTAAAGTGCTTGCACTATTCTTTGATGCACCATGATTTGATATCACTCAACGTGCGATCGCCATTATGTATGCACTGTTATTGAAATCACAATTTTTTTTCACACTTATGACATGGAACTTGTTTGGTCCTTGTGCACTTTGAATTTTCAGCCTGGAATAAACAGATGCTATTCTTCATGTTTGCAGCAATGGCTATCTGGCCCTTTTTTTTTTTGCTGGCTCAATTTTTTATCTTCCCTTTTTTATCAGTTCACAAACCTTTTGCTAAAAAAGATGCTCTTTTCTCTGCCTTTTTATATTTACTGGACAGAAATGACAGTATGCTGTTTTGGCTTTTTGTTTTAAAGATTTCTGTGTTTTTATTTACTTTCCATTTCGTGATTCATGCTGCACATCTCACCTTACCTCTACATTTGGTTAAGAAAACACAAATCTTTTGCTAGAAATCAGTTTCTCTTTCTAAATTCTGCACTTATCCCTGCTTTCTTTCTTATTTGACAGGATTTTTTAAGTTTTCTTTACCCTGCTTTACTCTGTGTTTCAATTTCACACAGCACACTTTACCTCATCTCTGTCCAGGGTTCCCTACCCCCTCACATTCCCCACGTGTATCTCAGTTCAGATTCCAGGTTTGTTGTTTTGTAGTTCCTTCACTGTAATTACTTTCGTTGGCATTCTGTTCCCCTTTTTGCTCATTTGTATCTGTTCCCCTCTGTGGCTTGTTCCATGGCTTGGTGGCTCACTTCATTGCTTACTCCACTTTCAATGATGGTGTTTGTGACGGTGCATTTTAAATGCTTCCCACAATCTGAGAACACTGTGTAAAAGATTATGCATTCTGATAGGTCCTTCCATCTGCAAGGAGAAAGTCAGGAACAAGTGCTCAACAAGACTTGTGATGCTACCACAGCAAAGTGCAGTCTGAATCCAAAAGATTTGTACATCTGAGAGCGAACAGTGAGAGCCCCATAGAAGATAATGTTCAAAGATGGTGATGGCAACAAAGTGTTAGTGATAGATATCTGGGTATTAGCACAGAACAAAAAATGTCTGCCGAGACTGAAAAATGCAAGAAATGGATAAAAGACAGTCAGACAAACATGTGTTGACTGTATTAACAGGAGGAGGTGGAGGAGATTGAAGAACTGGTTGCAGGCACAGACGAGTCTAATAGAATGTAGATCATGACCAGGACATGCGCGTCATCACACAGGTCATGATATCACCCTTCATGCAGTATTCATCATCCTTTGGGGCAGAAGCATGTGGGTCCTGTGCCCATGATAGAACACACAGACCAGGCCACATATTGTCCAGACTCAAAAGCCTGAATTCCATGTTGTTAATCCCACCCAGAGCAAACCCCATTGCCACATGAATATCCTCCCCAAACGTCATGTATGTGACAGACACTGTGGGACACACTGGAGCAGGGCTTCAGATATTCTTTATTTGTATGGAAGTCAAAAACTTCCATGGTTTGAAATTTGGAAGTCACTTCAGTTTTACTGGATTCAAAATACTTACAGCTATCAGTTTTTAGAAGTCAAAATAACTCCAGTCCACAAATTTTGGAAGTCGAATTACTCCAAGTCTTATAGTTTTTGAAGTCATTGGCCTTTAGAATACCTCACTGTAACCCCATCCATAGCACATCCACAGAAATACATTCATGAATAAGTCTAGGAAGGGAAAACATGCACAGTAAATCAGTAACAGTATGTATTTATTTCATGATTTATTCTTGTGGTTCCAAAAAACCTCCATCAGTCTGGTGTTAAGTTGCTTACTGTCAGATGCCTGCTATATTCAAAGTCTGGTGACCATACGTTAACACACAAATATCACCTTCATAGTAATGCTGACATTTGTTTTGATATTAGATCTCATGTTGTTTGTATTACACATTAATGATGGCAAGCAAAATAAAATGCAGCATGAGTGCAATTAAGCAACCAACACGTCAAATCAATAGTAAAGCAAACTTGTTGCAGTTTTGTTTTTGTTTGTTGCTCATGTTTAATTTACAGCATGTTGTGGAGTATTGCCACCCATTTAAATGGGAAATTCACCATAAACATGCCTACACATCACCAGACTTAACTCAAGATGGTGCTGCTCGTCTCCACTGTGCAACAATATTTAATTTACTTTGTTCCAGCAGAAAGTAGATTCATTGTATTAGACTTTAGAATGTTAATGCATGTATCTGCACTATGTCTGACAGTAGAATTACACACAAACCTGCAGAGCATTGATCAAACCAGTCAAATCAGAACAGTTATGAAGTTATTCATTGACACCTTCATTTATTTCAAGAAAATCCTTATCGGCTAAATCACTGTCTTCAGCCCCCGCCCCCACCATGAGCATTGACTTTCTCTGTATTTATAGCACTACTTCCATCACTGGCAGTGACACAGGTAATGCTGCTGCTGATACATGGTGATATACCAACATTATTTGATGTGGGGCTGGTACCTCTGGGCATGGCACAGCTGGCACTACTGCTATTAGAATCATTAAACAACATGACTTTCTCTATCTGGGACTTTGGTTTCTCCAGTTTCCTTTTTTTTTATGTTTGGCGCAAAGACATATTCTGTCTTTTTCTGTATTTTTTCCAGTAATGCACATATTTATCAACTGCAAAATCTGAGAAGTTGGGTCCCATATTTACTTTCCTTAGTAGCTCTAGGCTGTCTTCAGTGAGTGAACAGCACAATTTAGTCTTTATCCTATTCTGCAGATTGAAACCATGCTCACATTCCATAGATGTCAGTGGAGGGCATAAAGCAATTTTACATAATTTAGAATAAGCTGGCATGATATCAGAGTACTTTGAAATGGCCCGTCTAATAAAACTTTCAGAGCTAAGGTGCCTATAGCATGCCAGCGTCAGAGCCTTTGCTTTTGCCCAGTCTAACCTGAGACCATTTTCATCTAGTAAAGGCTCACATTCAGGAATATTTGTATCATTCTCCTCCAGATCACTGTTGTATTGAGAGTGTGAGCCACATTTTTCACAGACAACTTTTATACTGCTCTGAATGGTGTCTGTATTAGAGTCTACTACAGACGTTGGGTCAGTGAGATTGGCAATGACATTCAAAAATGCTTCCATTTTAGAATCTGGGCACAACCTACACTTCATGTTGCTTATTAGAGAATCGAGATACTACTCCCTCAGTTTTGAGAATTGTGTTATCATCCTCTCTGAACACTTCAATTCAACCTGAACTGCCTGAACATCGCCTTGCTGTCACTTGTCCATTATCAGTAGTCTCAATTTCACATGCGCTTGAAAAGCTGTCAGGATTGGGCCTGGCTCAGTTTTCATGTTTTCTAACTCACCAGTTGCACAAAACACTTGTGGTTTCACATCCACATACAGCAGATCCCACTTTTGAAAAGATTTACAAAGACACCCTAGTACTCTCAGAATGTCACAGCACAGACATAGCACAGTTCCAAAAATATAAGTAGTAAGAAATGTGTGAAGCCCCTAACCTTTGGCATTGTTCCTGTCCTCCTTCAGTATAGGGACAAGAGCAGGGTAACATTTATGTAGTGCATTTACAGCATTTTCCATTGACAACCAGTGTATGTTAATCACTTCTTTCAGCTTTACTGTAACCATACCAGTCACCCTTTGCATCTCTTCAAGTTTGCCTTGCCTAACAGCAGAGGGACTGAAATAAGCATATGTACCATTAGTAATACTCTGAAAGTCTTGTACGTACCTAAATTTTGTAGCAAACTGTGAACAGGTCAAAGCCAATCTGCAAGCCAAACAGTGGATATGAACCATAAAAGGTGAATGCATTGAAGTCATGAGTGCACCAACACCATTGGACCTGCCCATTATTACACTTGCCCCATCACTGCCTAACCCCACAAGTTTATGCATGACAAAGCCCAGGGCCCTATATCTGTTTTCAATTGCCTCTGTCAAATGGTTTTCTGAATTGTCCTTTACTCTGATGTTGCCAATTAGTTTTGTTTTCATTTCCCCATCACTGACATAGTGAACGTACATTACTACTGTTTTTTGAAAGACAGATCTGTGGATTCATCAACTAGCAAGCCAAACATAGGACTTTTTAAAGCTTCTTTCATGACTTTTCTATCCAATACTGTAACTATACTTTTTTGAACATCATGAACAGTGTAGTCACTTATGTCATGTAGTGAGCATTGACCTTCAGTCCAGCGAATAAAATTTAAAATCTGGTTGACACTGCAGTTTGCCTTATCAGTCTTGGCAGCAAAGTACACAGCTCTGAAAATATTTCTTTCACTGTCTTTGACAAGTTTTATAACTGACGGTAAATCATTATCTTCTGAACTTTCTGTCTCATCACTGTTGCTAACTGCTCACAATCTCCTTCGAAGAATCATGGCTTCCAGTGCCGTGTGATGGTCCTTTAAATGAACATGCTTCCTGAGGGTTGATTTTTGACAATTTTTTAAAACAGGAAATGATTAAATGTTGTAAATTAGCAAATAATACATTTTACCATGTTGCAGTTAGTCAGAGAATACAGAAAAAGTAATGCACCTGCTCCAGTAGTTGCAAATTTATTCATGAGATGATGATCTGAACTGTACACACTGCAGAACATTTTACTATCTATCTCCTCTAGCCAATCAAATTCACTTCCCCACTGATGTCTGTAATTATGCATCACAACAGATGATGATTTCACAGGATCTGAAGAGAACTGACTATTCCCATTTCTATCATTACATGATGCTGTGAGGGACCCTGTAGTGCTGGTTGTGGGATACAATCAGAAGAAAAATCTTCCATTTCAGCTAACTCATGTGTAGGGAAGTCATCTGACTCACAAAATGAAACAACAGCAATGTTGCATCTGTCACTGTCCACAGTGTTGCATATGGAACTGGATGTGGAAGAACAACAATCAGCAGACGAATTCCCACCAGAGTCAGTAGCAACACGTTTATTTGAGGCACAGTTTTTTATTACCCAGTGGTCTAGCAAAGAGTGTGTGGTGCTGCTGCATACTTTATTTGTGGTGGTTTTCATTTTTGTCTTATTTGTGGTGGTTTTAATTTTTGTCTTTAAAACATCACCTGAACTTGACATGATTGTAGGTGTACTTCATGTGTTTTTTATGCCCAGTTTGCAGCAGACTATTTACATCAATTAAAAAAGTGGTTTCAACAGGCGTACACTGCATCAAAAGCAATCTCACACACACACACACACACACACACACACACACACATCATTTCATCACAGATACTGAATATTTGGCTTTACTGGGATTTGAACCTCTGAACCCCAGATCTAATGGTATGTGGGAAGGGGGGGAGCATTGAGTGTGAACTGTGTGAACACAGTAGGTTATGAAGTTATTGCTGACAATGTCTGATAAAATGGCAACAGTAAAGATTCTATGAGGGTGGGTTGATAGGATCCAATCAAGCAGTGTGTGGTTTAGGATGGAGGAGTTTGAGCGGGTGGGTTATTTTATAAGATGCATAAGATTAAGTGATTCAGTGTGGTCTGTGTAGGGTTTATGTGAAGGGGAGGCCCAATTAGGTTTGAAATCACCAATAATAAATTTGTTCAATTGAAGAGGCTTGGGAGACTAGCAAGGAGGTAAGTTCTGTGAGGGAGTGGGGGGAGGGATTTTGGGGGAAGCATACAGCACAGAGACCAACCATGAAAGCAAGGGAGGATGGGTAGTTCAGGGAGCACATAAGGTATTCATAGGATGAGGGACATGCAACCAAGAATGAGACACTACAAGGCAGGTTAAGGTAGGTGTAGTTAGCTGTGCTGCTGCCATGCTTATGTCAGTCCTGATGGTAAATACAATAATCTGGGAAGGTTATCTAGATGTCAGGGACATGGGATGAGAACTTGGTCTCGATAAAACACAGGATATCTAGGGAGTTTTGTGAGACCCAGAGGCTGAGTAAGTCCATTTTATGGTGGAGGTTTCTGGTATTGAGGTGAAAGATTCAAAGGCCTTAAGCAAGCTCAGAGAGTACTGGAGACTGGGTGCTGGGGTTGGGGTGTACATTACCACATAAGACAATGAGGAGGAGTGGGAGAAACATGAGCCACTTGGACCAAGGGGCGAGGAACTGACACTTTGAAGAGGACCGAAATATGGTAGAGGGGAGGAGAGGTAGTGGTAGAGAGGAGTTCAAAGTTTAAATAGTTTGAGGCAAGCAGACTGGGATGCAGAGTGGAGCTAGGGGTATAGACTTAAGTACTGAAATGGTGCATCCAGACTAGACATGATTCATACCAGGAAGATCACTAAAAGACAGCATAAGTGGTCTTTAGAACATAATGTCATAATGTACTGAACTGCATTATACAGCTCAATACATGTTAAGTCATGGTCCATGTTGTCTCATCATTAAACGTACTGAATTTAGGATACTACAGACTGTAGTAGCCAACACAACAACACCACAGGAAACTGCATGATCAATCCATTTATCTAGTATTTCTATCAAATTAGTATGAGGTTGTTAAGTTGGCAAAATGGCAAGTGCAGTCACACATAAAGTCAATGCAGGAAAGTATGCACACTCTCCAGTACTGGGCCTGCATTGGTGGTAGGTCAGTCACATAAAACGCTGCATCTCAGCTTCTAAAAGGCTACACTGCCAGACACTGCCAAGAGCTTGTGATCATCCATGCATGTGTGCTAGTAATGTTTCTGCAAAGCAAATGGTTGGAGACATCTACTTGCAACAATTGGAAATTGGAATAGCAAGCAAGTCACAGCCCCAGTAAAAGTAAATGCCTTTTTGGCATGGAGTTTCTTTCTGCCCTGTATCACCAACCAGTCCCATTCTATACTGATACACTCCACTCCATTACCCTCAATCTCTAAGACATATCATCTACTCTGGGCAGTCCCCTAAAAATTGCCCTTCTAGCTGGGGTAGCACAGGTTGGCCAGGCCCCTCCAGAGTGCAATCCAGATAGCTCTGAGGGAGGTGCCAGTCTGTAGTCTGGAGCCTACAACTGAGATGCTGATATCCTTTTTGTCTGGTGATTTCCTTCATTTCCTTCCCTAAGCCAAGAGTAGCCTCCACACCACTTTTTGCAAGTTGGCACCCCCCATTAATTACTTGTAGTACCCACATGTGGCATACCATTTATTTTTGCAGCAATACTTAGATTGGTACCACCTCTAGCTTTAGGGTGTATACCAGGATCATTATCTAGAGGAAGATGGACAGTGGGGGTACAATTTACCAAAGTGAACCTATACAATTACAACCAGGTCCAGTGAAGAGGAAAGCTAGGTGTATGCTACACGTAACTACTGATGGAACCACAGTAAATCAACACAGAAACAATGATCAGAAGTTCCCCTACAACAGCTGGGATTTTACAGTGTGGCTTTATTCTCTCTGAGCATTAAAGCAGAGGTGGGCCCCATAGGTTTTGTATTAGGCAATTTCTGGTACAGTCACTTGTAGAACATTTGCTAGGCAGTCTTAAGTTTTCAACAAAAAACAACATTTCTTTTCCAAGGATGCTGGAAGGTAATAAAAGCTGAGGGGCCTGAGGACTGGAAGAGCACTTATTGGGCTACAAAGGCACTTTTTTAAATGCCATACTAAAATACAATAAATGCACATTTATAATGATAATCATAACGCTAGTAATGCAGTTATACTATATAGGAATATTTAATACTGTAAATTAAGAGCCTCAGCTGTCAACCCGACGCCATGCCTTTTTGTTTATTTTTCTACATTAAAGGGACACTGTCAACCCCTTAGGGTTTCAAATTGCCCAGCTTAAAAAACACATTTTATGATTGCCAACATTCTGTAAAGATTGTTGATGTAGCTGGTAGTTTAATCCTGACTCCTTTTTTCTTTAAAAAAGTGAAAAACATACTACCATGCAATGGGGGTATGATATTATATTTTGTACTATCATAACCCTTTAACGTACTCTATGTGCTTGAATAATGACTAAATCAGCTCTATTTCAAATAAATATGTCAGAGCCAAATAGGCCTGAGTTTAAACCTGTGTTGTTTTTTAAACAAACAAAAACAAAACACCTAGTGCATTTGGGTAGGTTTACAGTCATAGGATGTACCACTAGCAGTCAGGATGTGAAAATCCTAAGTGTGTATACAGTATGTGTGGTACTATCAGTCCCTGTATAAGGGGGGTCATTAATGAGTACCTGGTATGCTGCTATGGTATCTAATAACATCATTATTAAAAGAAAAAAGTGGGAAATGTTTGTTGTGAAACATGAAAGAAATCATTCCAAGTTTAAAGGGTGAGATTTAAAATCACTGGGTTGTGCATGAGCTGCACCTTATCAACTAGGGCACCTGGTTAGGAAGTGGCTGTTAGACCACTGGGTGAGCCAGGGTTCTGATTTGGGCACTCAGTATTAAGTGTCATAAATTATGGGGCATCATTGGATAAAAACGTTAAGGTCTAATGGCTTTTATTGCCATATAATTTTGAATGCAAAATTCCTGATTATCAATAAAATGTAAACAGGAGTCCAGATCAAGTCTAACTTCTAGGATCGATCCAAAGCAATGATCATAACATTCAGTAGGGCCTCACTACCCTTCTGAATGATGAATATGTCTTTTAGAACTTTAGTGTGAATTCCACAGGATGCAAATAAATCATGTGTGCTTGTGATGTACTCTGCTTCAACAATCTGTTTAGGATTAGGTCACTGGTTCTTATTTGCAATACGATGTGCAGTTTGTGCTTGTAAGAAGATCCATACTTTTTAAAAGAATAAGCATAAAAGCAAGCATCTCTTTCTCTCTCTCTCTCTCTCTCTCTTTCTCTCTCTCTCTCTGGAACCTAAAAGGAAAGAGAAAAGAAAAACATAGTTAGTTTAGTACTATTCCACCCATTGGGGTATGAAAAGTAATTTAATCTCCTTTAAACAGGTTCATTTTATTGGCATATAGCCATTTATCAATGACTGTTATTATGAGGCAGACTAACTTGTAGACTGCTGGACTGAGTTTGTTTACAATGGGATAGGGCCTGTTGTTGGACCTTGCCCATACATTGTGAAGCAAACAAGTGTACCTTTTGGATGTCTTGTTTGAGATATTTAACATATTTATCTACGGATGCTCCATCTGCAGTGGCAGTACACAGGACCAGAAGTAAATGTTCTGGGTGTCTCATGAACTGTCCGGTCACGATTTCAAAAATGGGGTATGCTGTGTACCTGCAGAGAGTGTCCCTCTTATTTTCATAGAAATAGTAAAGATAATAAATTCCAGTCCTTTTGGGGTTTTCAGAACAAGTTTGTTATAACATAACTTTGATCTGCCTGTTAGCCCGTTCCACCTGTCCTGATGACTGTGGGTTGTAAGGGATATGGAAATTTTGTTTTACCCATAACAAATCCAGAATTTCCTGCATTACTTTGGCTATAAAGCCGGATCCCTGTAATTTTGAATTTACCTTTAGGGGTAAAGCCCCCCTGGTAAATAGCTGGTTTACCAAGACATTTGCAATCACTTTGACTGTGTTGTTCTGTTTGGGGATAGCTTTAAACTGTTTGGAAAATAGGTTGGTGATTACTAGTGCAAACTAGTTGTTCTTAGTGGTTGGCATAAGGCCAATGTAGTCAATCTGGATGTTGTTCCAGGGGTCTGATTGCCTCTGGGGTAACAACGTGTTTTTCCTAGCTGGTATAGGATTGTTTTGTGCACAGATCAATCAGTTACTAATGTGGTGTTCTACATCATTTCTGATGTGTAACCACCAGACAGAGGATGTCAGTCTGTCTAGGGTTTTTATTGATTCACTGGTGTCCACCAGTTGGAGTATTATGTTCTTGGTACAGTAAATAAAATCTGCTCTCAGGTGTTCAGGAATTACCGATAAATTTTCCTGAGTGTTAAAGCAGTGATGTTCCAAATGAGTAGGCCATTACTGGATGGGTGAATGTCATTTTCACTTTCTTATAATACAATACAATTGGGGTATAAGGGCTTATTTCTGGAAGTTATTCCCAGTTCCTTTATTAAGGAACCTTGCCTCAAATGAGGGTCTTCTTTTGGAGCATAAGGTTTCAGATTTTACAAGATGCTTGAACCTTATGGATGTACAGTTTGTATTTATACTGGTTAGGTTGTGTTGTACACAAACATGTCTCTGTATTTTACAAAGGTCATAGTAGGAGTATTGGAACAGAAGTGTGTTTTCTTCCCAAAGAAATTCAGTGAGGAATAGACCCAATTAGAATCTATAATAAAAACATAGTATCTGCAGTGCTTTCTGTAATTATCTCAAGGACATTTCTTGAAGCGGGCAGAACTTAACCCTCTCATAGAGTGCTGGTATCATTTTACATAAGGAAAAATCTTTGTATTCCTCTTTTAGCACAATCTATGTATTTCTCAAGGACTTACCAGCTTTCTAAACCATCCACAAATATTTGTGGTAATAAGAAGACTCCTCGCCTCCCTGCTTTTCATTTTATTTGCCAGGCGAGTTTTAACATTGCCTGAGAATTGTACATATATGATGATTCAATTACTAGCCATGCACACTCTGTCATCACCAGAATCTAAAATAATTCCAAACCCTGCTATCTGACTCTTGTTGGTATGTGTGTCTGAGTCGTCAGTCAAAACATGACACACAGTGGTACCTTTTAACACTTTCTGAGGTTCTGTCAGGAAGGGCCCTGGGACAGGTAGGTCAGGAGGTTAGAGTGAACAATCATGGGTCTCGCCTACAAATTGTAGGCCATGGGCCAACAAAGATGGAGTTTTGATAGGAAGGACAGTAATGTCATAATCCTGTTAAATGTGAGACCAGTGTGTAAGTCTGTCATTGGATACAGAGTAATCTTTTACTCTATCTGACAACAGGAAAGTTAGTTGGCAAATGATTGGAATGCAGCACAATGGGTGCATATCCAATGATGTACATAAAGTATCTCACTGCCCAGTATGTAGCCAAAAGATTCCTCTCACAAAGGTTGCATTTCAGCTCCACTTGGGCAAGCATCTGGGATGCATAAGCAATGGGTCTGATGTGTCCACTGTATTTTTGGGCTAAAGCTGCTGATATTGCTTTATCTGATGTGGCAGTTTCAAAATAATGCCCTAATGTGTTAGGATTAACCAATGCTGGGGCCGTAGTCAGTGGTCCTAAAAGAAAAGACAATGATATCAGTATTAGGAGACCTTGCACCTTCTTACCAGAGATGCCTGTTATTGTCTGTGCTGAGAATGACCCAGACAGTTTCTGACTTGTGTCGCTATGCATGTATGCAGAGAATAAGCCAGACTGTTCTTGGCCTTTGCCTGCTATTGCAGCCACAGTATGGGATGATCCAGGTGTCACTGGTGGAGGGGGTTCTGCATCATGTGCAGGCAGTGCTGGCACTATCAGGGATGCCTGCACAGTGGAGAAAAGTGGTATGCAAGTTTCACGTAGTTCTCCAACTATGGATTGTGGTTCAGTAGCCATCAGGAGTAGAGAAAGTAGTGCTGCTGAAACAGCTGCCCCCCCCCCAACGTGGCCTGTGATGCTGAAAATATCACAGCCATGGGGCTTTCAGAATCAGGGTTGTCCCTTCCCCCATCAAATGTAAAGTGAGTTTCCCCACCGGAAGGTTGCTGGATGGTAGCAACATTGTTTTTAACGTTACAGCTTAAGGTATTAATTCACTGCATAGGAAAAGCAGTATGTTCAGTCTTCTCAGGGAAAGCTGATGTTAAATTGCATAGGGAAGAATCACAACATTTCATGTAATTAACTTCATTGTGTTCTTTTTCCGATGTCATTCTAGTACAGTAAACATTGTTAACAGCACGAGCTGTTTCTGCAGCATCAGACACTGACTTCATGACAGATTGCATACCAGCCTCATTCAAAAGTATGTCAGCATCATTTTTAATAAGAATCGTCTGTCCCTCAGAAACACTAGTCTTACTGATAACATTATTAATCATGCCAAAACCTCCGTATGTTTTGTTTTGTTATGGCAGCAATCACAGGTCACTGTGACTACATGATCGAACCTCCATGATGTGGTGGTCAGCCATTTTGGATTACCTCATGGGCATCTTGGGTGACTGTGTTATGGTCATCATCACATGACCATGAGCGGCCATCTTGGGGATGATACGGGATGCAACCTGATGACATGTGTGTCCACCATTTTGAGACTCTAACAATTCTCCATTGTGTGAATCACAGAAAAACAAGTGGTTAGCCTTTAGAAACATAGAAACATATAATTTGATAGGAGATAAGGACCGCTTGGCCCATCTAGTCTGCCCATTTCCCTACCTAATGGATAAACTGCAGATCCTAGTTAACCAACAGCCTACTTCCTCCTACCCCCTCTAGAATTGCCTTATGTCTGTCCCATGCATTCTTGAATTCCCCCACTGTTTTTGACTCTATGACCTCCTCAGAAAGGCTGTTCCATGCATCTACAACCCTCTCTGTGAAGAAATATTTCCTCACATTACCTCTGAGCTCCCCCATCTTCAAATTATGGCCCTTATTCTTGTACATCTCTTTTTGAAAGATGCTACCCTCTTGGACTTTGTTGATTCCCTTGAGGTATTTGAAAATTTCTATCATGTCCCCCTCTCCTCCTTACTTCAAGGCTATACATCTTAAGATCCTTTAGTCTTTCTTCATATGTCTTCTGGTGCAGACCCTGCACCATTTTGGTTGCCCTCCTCTGGACAGCCTCCACCCTGTCTATGTCTTTGCGGAGATGGGGTCTCCAGAACTGTACACAGTACTCCAGATGTGGTCTAACCAACTGCCTGTACAGAGGGCCAACAACTTCCGGTTTTCTACTGGTGATGCATCTCTCTATGCATTCCAGTATCCCCTAACCCTACTGCCTTCTCCACATTCTGGCACACCTTTAGAAACATAGAAACATAGAATTTGATTGCAGATAAGGACTGCTTGGCCCACCTAATCTGCCCATTTTCTTACCAAATGGATAAGCTGCAGATCCTAGTTAACCAACAGCCTACTTCCTCCTACCCCCCCACTAGAATTACCTTATGTCTTTCCCATGCATTCTTGAATTCCCCCACTGTTTTTGACTCTACAAACTCCTCAGGAAGGCTGTTCCATGCATCCACAACTCTCTCTCTGTGAAGAAATATTTCCTCACATTTTTCTAGTCCACCTCACAGCATACTGTGAGTGTTCAAAATCAAACTCTGCAACATGAGAAGAGGCAAGGTCTTTGGGCATTAAGTTAGTATGCCCTGCCAATATTCTGGCTGATGGTGCATGTGCACCACTTCTGCCTTGCAATTTATATGATCAACCTCAGATTTGGTATCACACAAATTAAGTATAACCTGTTTGTCCAAGTTTCTGCACACAGTAGTAAGTTGGGCATTTTCCTTACTCTTGCACTCCAGCTTCTCAAGTACATGAGTGAGCACACTGTGAAGTAATCTAACTTCAGTTTGCAAGACTTTCTCATACTGTAAAACTAGTCTGTTGTCAAGAGAAGCTTTATCACATTTGGTATTCAAAACATGCATTTTACATTCACTGTTTTCATAACTACTTAGTAATGAATCACATTGTTTAGTCAAGGTCCTGTTTTGAAATAACAGTTTGTTAACTTTCTCAGCAGACTTGGCATTAAGCATACTCATCTTTTGCCTGTATGCAGTGTCATTTGACTTCAAAGTATCACTTTTTTTATAGAAAATTCTAAGCACGAGAATAGTCTTGCAACTAGCAAATTTTCAGGAATATTATCCTTAGTACCATGGTTTAATTGACTATAGTCTTCAGAAATCACCCTCATGGGACTGTTTCTGGTCTTTGCCACATTGGCAACACTTTTCAAACCACCATAGGCAGTTTCATTTTGTGAGGTATCCAGCCTCAGCTTCAGTACTGATTTTTGAGACACGTCTTAAGAAATAAGAAACCCTTAGCTGTCTGTGGATCAAAAACTTTGTTTGCAACCAAAGTTCATGAAAAGACACAAACAACATTTGGCGTATGTGGACACCTAGATGAGCAAATACTCATTAGTACTTCAATCCACAAAAGAAAGCAGTCTATCTGTCTGTTCGGATCCCTTTACAGTTGTGTGTTCCCACAGAGAAAGAATAGGTGAAAAAAAAATAAAACAACTCATTATGCAGAGATTGAATATCTGCCAAAATATTGTTTTGCTTGCACTGTGGAACACACAACAGACCAAAAAGTTAAACAGAAGACACTCTCAGCTGCTTGTCACTGAGGATTTTTCATCCAGTATTTTAATTTACAGAGGAAATTAAAATGCAGCTTGGCAAACACCCAGACGCAGTTGCCATTTATGTAATGTAAACAATCTCAGATAGTAGAGTAAATAAAAATAATACAGATTCTTGTGCCTTCGGAGTCTGCCAAGAAACATTCATAAACAAGCAAGAGTACTAATGAATGTTTATTAGTCTACTTATGCCAAGCATGTGACAAAAAAATCACAAGGGAGATGGGTTTCTCACCACTCTCCTGAAGAATGTGCATAACCTCCAGGATTGTAGGATCTCAGGTTCTCCACGATCCCAGTCTCTCTTCCCGCTCTTCTAGAGGAGCTACAGTAGGTTGCAGAAGGCTAAATACTACAGATAACAGCATAGCAACAGAGATTACCTCATAGTAACAGAAATGCTAAACAATATGTATTCGATAATGACTTAGGATACATAATTACTAATGAGTATCATATGAGACAGAATATGCTTCCATTAGCATTATAGCTTGGACAAAATAAATGCTCACGGGTTCAAACTATATGTGACATTTCTTACTTATGTATAATGTAAGACATAACAATGGATTTCTCTCTAATGAGACAAATAGAAGTGCTGACAGGGCTCCATTACACGTGGCATATCTGCCTGAGTGTAAAACACACACTACATATAAGTATATGAGAATATAAGTATACAATAATCACTGATGACCCCTCAGATTCATCTTATCAGTGATTAGGTTGATTATATATGGAATATATATGAATGACAAACATAATCTAGATAAATGTATTATAGTGAGGTATAATAAATCATGCATGATACACATTAGCATATATTAGCAGCAAAGCACATTCCTAGCACTCATGCTTATATGATGGGTGCCTATATCTATATGTTAGTGCAAAATAGCAGTATTACAGTATAATAGACCAGGAATACAGTGCAAGGTTTATGTAAGGTGTATGTAGGATGCTAGGGGCATAACCCAGGTGCAACAATTATACTTGTGTTACCACACAAACACAGGTTTGTTTACATTCCTTGATCAGCTCCAGCTGCATCTTCCCTGGACTTGGAAACACCCACAACACAGTCTAGTCCCTTGTGATGTAGTCGGAGGTAAGGAGGCTATTGCATCATCAGTGACTGCACTGTTTGGGGTTGTCTTCTAATGCTCAAGAAGTATGCAATAATACACAGATCCAGGAGTGTAAACAAAGTTGTTTATAAATATACATCAGCATGCATTTCAGTTCTACTAAACAAGGAGACAGACAAAACAAATTGCCACATCAATGAATGTTATAGAAGGTAAGCAATCATAAAAAATAGGTTTTTATCCAGAAATAATATGATGTAAAACAGGTTGACAGTGTCCCTTTAAATATTTTTACAGAGGCCTATGAGTTCACTATGTGCTCTGGACACTCACTGCAAATTTGGAAATATATTCATTTTTTTGAAATTAAGGGTATTTCACATTCTGTCTATTTCCAGTGCCTTGTAGTTTGCTATTCTGCTGTATTATAATGTCCTCCCTTACTGCAATACTCTTCCCTTGGTCAACATAGGAATCAGTCTCTTCCCATTATGCCAGATAGATCACAGGAAGGTTAAGCAAAGGGCAGTTAAGTGAGTTGGTCATGGTTACACACTAAGTAGAAGTGGTGGGACTAAAATCTGAGACCCTAGGTTCACAGCTCTGTTCTAACCACTAGACTAAACAGCCTGTATTAAACAACTACCTTCTCCAATCTACCTTTAATGGGCAGTCCACTTGACAAAAATGCATAGCTGGCCTCCTACCAGTCTTCCCTCCCTCCTGACATTCCTAGACACCCTCTTTCTCCCACCTTTCTGCCAACCTGTATGTCTGAAGCATCTTACCCCATCCCGATTCCAGTACTTTACTTGGAGAGGGTCTGGTGGGAAGCAAGCTCAGTAGTCCTGTACTTTTATTTCAGGATCTAGCCCAGTCTGTCACCCCTGTCCTTTCCCCAGCAGCTTCTACTATGTCAGTAGTTGAGTGGCACACTGATGTTTGCAGCATGGTACACATACATTCTTTCTTGTATAAACAATGGAGCAGTAAGCAATAAGGGATCACAGATAAAGAGACTGATGAACTCCTATTGAAAATCTCTCCTCACACAGACACAGTCAGAGCTGCACTGACCAGTTTTGTACAAACAGCACATTTTAAATAAATAAATAAAAACTATGGGATGAATCTCCTACAACCTCCACTTGCATACTGTTGCGTGAATTGGTTTTCTATATGCAGGACATCATGACCCATAATATTTCCATCAGAACTGATAACATTCTGTATCACAGAGCTTTGACATTTTTTCTGGGTTAGTAATGAAACTCTAAAGAGTTTTCTGCCTTCACAGTATTTGGGCCAGGCCCCTTTTGCCATCCAGAGGGAGTAGACATTTCTAGGCTTTGTTGAATGGATTGTAACAGACTGTTTATTCCCTTCCAGTCTCACCAAAATTAAACAGATATAAACTGAAAAAGGGCCATGTATGCCTCTCTTCCATTGTGAAGGGGTTAACTAGTCACTTCAGTGACTTGATTTGTAGCTTCCTGGGCCATTAACCACCCCCCCACCAGCATCACTTTGGACCATCTCCAGCATTAACCCCTTCTGACCAGAAGTAAATAGAAGTCAGCAGGGGCCGAAAGAAGGATTTTACAGTCAAGAACCAGAAAGATCTCCTGGGTATCAACTTTCTTGCTGACCAGGAGCTACTTTAGTAAAACCTGGAAGTAACTTTTAAATATAGATAGGAGGCAGTGTGGTCTATTAGGTGGCTGGGGGGGGGGGTATTGTAGGAGGCAGTGGGTTGTAGTGATTAGAACACTGGCCTGGGAATCAGGAGCCAAAGGTTCAAACCCCACTAAAGTCAATACTCACTGTGTGAGTTTAAGCAAGTCACTTAACCTCCCAGTTCTCTAGTCTGCCAAGTTGCAGAAATGGCAGAAGCATAATCCCATTGGAAATGAGATATTGCATTGCTACTATGCCATCCTGGGTAAATTGACAAGTAAAAGTGTATGAAATAACTCTACTCTTTAGCACACTTACACAGTAGAGTCCATTTATTGAGATTTTGTTTTCTCAATTAACCTGACTGTCATGGGAAGGGGGGGAGTGTCTGCCAGCTTCTTGGTGTGCATCCTCTGTTTTTTCTGGGTTGGGTGGGGAGCATTGTAGAAGCCGAATATCTTTCTCTCCTGTTGTGTTCCAGGATATTTGGCAGTGGAAACAAATGCAATACCTGTAACCGGCCACATAAAAAATTTCCATTCTCAAAAATCAACATACTGTACTTTTACAGGCTATTACAGAAATCATGCAGGCTCTGCACCAGTTCCAGCAAAGTGGAAACTGCAAGTGCCCATAAACATGTGGCCATAATGGAGGCATATAATACAGTAAAATTATTAATGATTGTACCTGTCGGTTGTTGTGTTCAGTAGCAGCAAAGAGGAGCAGTTGAGCAACTACAGGCAGCTGCAGAGCAGAGAGGATTCCTCATGTTCCCGGCCTGAATAATTGGAGGTAGGTTTACTTAGCTAGCAAGGCAGGAGTCAGTCAGTTTGCAGCACAGAGAGAAATGGGATGGGTATGGTGAGGAGCTATGTTTATTATATACCCACCTGAGTCAGACCATCACGTGGGACCTTCTGTTCACAAAATAAAATAATTTATTTATTCACCACCCAGTTGTTGCTTGATGCTGGAGGCACCAGTACAGACAGGAGGGAGGACATCTTATCTGTCAAATCCTGAGAGTCTCCTTTACACAACAACAAAGTGTTAAGGGCAGGGGAAGGCCAATGAATAGGCAAGCAAGGCTCCTTAATTAACAGTAGATGGGAGCTGAAAGTTTCACCAGAGATGTAAAGTTCAACCAGTTTTGCAGTCAATTATCTGAGAACAACCCTACTTTAATTACAACTCTGCTTTGGGACTGTGGAAGGGAATCAGCACTGAGACTGAGACTGGACAGCTTGTTATAAGCTGTCTTCTTTGATTTGTGTGGCAGCTTGGAGGAAGGGCAGCACTTCAGAGATCAAAGGCACTGACACCATCATGCAGCAATAGACTATTCTCAGAACGTCCTTAACAAAAAATCCTTAGGGTGTCCAGAACATAAAAAACGGACATCAGCTCTTAACAGTGTTTTTTGCTTTAGGCACAAATGACTCCAATGAATCTTTTTTTTGGAGATTTTGCACACATTTCTGGATGTAAAATATGTCTATAATGCACTTGTCAGAAGCTCTGCACTGGAGGCACCTCAGCCCACCACCTGTGGAACTAGAGTGGAGGCAGCTGAAGGTTGATCTTACAAACAGAGAAACATAGAAGTTGATGGCAGATAAGGACCGCTTGGCCCCTAGTCTGCCTTCATTTCCTACCTAACAGATAAGCTGCAGATCCTAGTTAACCAACAGCTTCCTCCTCCTACCTCCCACTAGGACTGCCTGATGTCTGTCCCATGCATTCTTGAATTCTCACTGTTCTTGACTCCATGACCTCCTCAGGGAGGCTGTTCCATGCAGCCACAACCCTCTCTGTAAAAAAATATTTCCTCACATTACCTCTGAGCTGTCCCCCCTCTATCTTCAAATTGTGCCCCCTTGTTCTTGCACATCTCTTTTTCTGAAAGATGCTACCCTCATGGACTGTGTTGATTCCCTTGAGGTAATTAAAAGTTTCTATCATGTCCCCTCTCTCCCTTCTTTCCTCAAGGGTATGCATATTAAGCTCCTTTGGTCTTTCTTTGTATGTCTTCTGGTGCAGACCCTGCACTATTTTTGTTGCCCTCATCTGGACAGCCTTCACTCTGTCTATGTCTTTGTAGAGATGGGGTCTCCAGAACTGCACACAGTACTCCAGATTGGGTCTCACCAATTGTCTGTACAGAGGGATAACAACTTCCTGTTTTCTACTATTGATGCCTCTCCCTATGCATCCCAGTATCCCTCCAGCCTTCCTTACTGCCTTTTCACATTGCTTGCCCACCTTTAGGTCATCCGATGTAATTACCCCAGGTCCTTTCCATTTTACTGTTGTCAGTATCTCACCCCCCTTGTGTACTCTTCCCTGGGTTTTGTTTCTCATGTGCATAACTGCACTTCTTTGCATTGAATCTGAGCTGCCATACATTTGACCATTCCTCCAACCTTGCCAAGTCCCTTCTCATCCTTTCCACTTCATCTTGTGTATCAACCCTGTTGCAGATCTTTGTGTCTTCTGCAAAGAGACATACTTTTCCTTCCAGTTCCTCTGCAATGTTCCAGAACTGAACCCTGCGGTACCCCACTAGTAACCCTCCTTTCTTCACTGTGTACTCCATTTACTACTACCCTTTGCATCCTGTTGTCTAGGCAATTTTTCATCCAGGCTACCACCTTGGGACCCACTCCAAGGCTGGCTAACTTGTGTATTAATCTTTTGTGTGGGACTGTATCAAATGCCATGCTACAATCTAGGTAGGCCATGTCCACAGCCCCTCCCTGGTCTACTACTTTGGTCACTCAGTCAAAGAAATCTATTAGATTCATCTGACACGACCTTCTCATTATGAATCCATGCTGCCTTGGGTCCTGTGCCACACTGGCCTCTAGGTACTCAACAATTCTTTCCTTCAGAAGTGATTCCATCATTTTCTCTACCACTGAGGTGAAACTAACTGGTCTGTAGCTTCCTGCCTCTGTCCTGCTCCCACTTTTGTGAAGAGGAATCACATCTGCCCTTCTCCAGTCCTCAGGTACCACCCCATCCTCCCATGATTTGTTAAAGAGAGTAGTCAGCGGTGTCACTTGTTCTACCCTTATCTTCCAAGCTTCCATGATGTCAAATAAGGCAGTTGCATATTAGATCTTTCTCATGCTACATACTTTTGTATTTCATATAACTGCCTTGCACTTTATGCATGTTTTTACTGAACTTTTCACAAATAGAATGCTCTGTACCACATAACTGATGAATGTGCATTCCAAGATAAGGGGTGAATGCTACTTTTCTTTTCTTTCTACAGCATGACTGAGTTTTAAAGTATAGAACTACCAGGCTAGATGGGAATCCTTGCTTCTGTTCTCAGAAAAATTTTGAATTGTCTTGCCTCACCCTTGCTAAACACCTGGAAGAACCTCTGGAAAGCACCCCCCCCCCGTAAGGGACAATGAACCAGTATGGTGGCAAGGTCATCCCATCAGGGTGTTCAAAGATTTCTAGCAATAGGTGATGGTTAGATAATGGCCCTTCATAAACAATCATTGAACCCTACTTGCACTCAGGGTTCAGCAAGGAATGGGGTTTGAGGCAATACAAAACATTTACCACAGTGGCAAAGCACATGACTGTGAAAGCAATGGCCATGAATTGCATGTGTGTACCTGGGTGAATTCAGCAATGGAAGTTAATGGACCCCATACCTCTTCATTCAACAGGGTCAAGAAGATGGGTATCACCCCCGAGCTCTC
Source organism: Neoceratodus forsteri (assembly GCA_016271365.2). Classification (NCBI taxonomy): domain Eukaryota; kingdom Metazoa; phylum Chordata; order Ceratodontiformes; family Ceratodontidae; genus Neoceratodus; species Neoceratodus forsteri. Next base: position 1,544,530,573 of record CM057455.1, on the reverse strand, counting down.
CCTACTCCCTGTTACTATGTAAGCAATTCTTGTTACCTTCATAGCTAAGTCCCCTAATCATTCCACAAGTAACAATCACTTTGTTTTTATTTGACAATGCCATAGCCCACATCAGTTAAAAGTTTTAATGACTATCCAGTTAAAGTTCATCCCACTTCACTTTTCTTCTATATCTGTTTCAAAACTTTACTTTTAATGAAGACTGGAATGCTTTGTTTCAAGTTGTTTTACAGTGCATTACAACAAGACACTGACCTAGGCTTTCACAGTTGATTAGCTTTGCAGTGTTCCTGAAATATTTCACAAAGCTACTGTAGCTCTAGTTGCTGTCATCTCCCGTTCTGAAAACTAATTGTTAAAATGGCTCACAGTCTTTAAAACCTGATATCTACTTAGCTTTAGTTTTTAAAAGTACAACTTTTTCACACCTGTGGTGTTAAAAAGAAAACTAATTACAGCTAAGGTGACTTTCCATGTAGTTTTTGATTTGACAGCTCTGGAGGCACATAGAACAAGACTTTATCTTATCTCTCACATTTTAAAATGTTATGTTATTGTTATTTATTTTTTTTTATCGATGAAAAGATGGGAACTGGTGTACAAGGAAATGGTTGGAGGTCAATGTTGCTGAGGTACTGTGGAGTCAAGGTCAGAGAATAACGTCTGGCTGTGGTCATGTTACTGCTGAGTTCTAAGTTTTATTATCAACATTCAGCTGAAGATACATAATGGTACCAGGAATGAGGTCCTGAGGTGTGATGGCAACTGGAACAATCAACACCCCCACTGGGTTTGGATTCTGTTATTGCAGCAGAGAATTGGGTGAGTTGGAGGGAACATATTAAACTAACTTTTGCTTGCCCAGATGCAGACAAGAGGAAGGCTGAGCAAAAGGCAGCACACTTTTTTTGATATTCATAGGCCAGAAGGACAGAGACATATGTAGAACACAATGTGCTAGTGGTGACCTCACAGCTAAGGATACAGTGAAGCCAGATGTTCTGTTCACCTGTTCAAAGCATACTGCAACCCATGCAAGAATTCAATAGTGTAGTGAAAACAGTTCTATTAAAAAAAAAAAAAAAAAACAGACCAGGATAAAATCTGCCACCCTTGTCGACCTGGCCAAAGCTTTCGACACTGTTGCCATCCCTTCTCCTCAATAAGCTTGCAGCAGTTGGTCTCTCTGAGACCACCCCTGCTGGTTCCATTCCTATCTTATGGGAAGAACCCAATCAGTCAGGATAGGCAACTCTCCCCCCTCCTCCGTGATTAACACAGGTGTCACTCAAGGTTCGGTACTTGGATCAACACTCTTCTCAATCTTTTTAAATGACTTACCTGCTCCCTGCTCATCAGCTAACATCCACATGTATGTGGATGATATTGTTTTGTGTGCATCTTGAACCTCCCCCTCTGATGTGGTGACCAGCCTACAGCTGGATTTCAATAATATCCAGTGCTGGTTTTGCTCAAATCATCTGTCACTAAATGTCAGAAAAAGGCCTGTATGATCTTTGGCACTAGGCAAAAGCTCACTGGGCTTACTGTCACCCCTACCTTCCATACCTCAAGTGGTCCATATTAGAGGATGTCTTCTCTTTCAAGTACTCCAGGCTCTGGCTCAACAGGAACCTTGACTTAGCTGGTATTGTGGATGCTAGCAACAAAAAAGCTACTTCCCAAACTAGGAACTCTGTACAGACACCGTAGCTGCCTTTTCCTGCCAGCTCGCCAAGAAATCATCCAGAAGATGATCTTCCCAATCTTTGACTTTGGTGACATAGTCAATAGTATTGGCCCTAAGACCACCCTTGCCAGACTGGACACCCTATTCAACTCCTTCTGTAACTTTGCACTAGCCTGCCTACTTCGTACACACTACTGTGACCTTTACACAGCCCTCTGCTTCCCCCCGCTGGGGGTCAGACACTTTGCCCACAATTCCTCATTAGTTGGAAAGTTCTTGCTTGGCTCCCTTCCATGCTAGCTCAATGCCCTCCTCTCCATCCCTCCTACCCCCACATACTGCCTCCGCAACTCCCCCCTACTGGACCATCACCCTCCCTAGCTGTATTTCTACTTTTGGGAGAGCTGTCTTCTCCTATCACTTTCCAAGCATCTGGGACTTCTTCCCCTTAGATAGCCATTCTGCCCTGTCTACTCATTCCTTGTCCTATCTTCTTCTGCAATCTATTTCGCCTTCCTGAAATTGCACCAGACTCACATCTCCTTCACTACCCTGATCTGCCCTTACTTCTGTTTTGTTTTCACTGCTCTTCCCCCTACTACCCCTCCATAGACATTCTGAAAACCTATAGCACTAGCTGGGTTTACATTGAGTAGTGTTCATACCCTTGGGTTTCCACTCCTGAGGGGAAGACTTGCCTCCCCCCCACCCACCTCTTCACTCATCTTCTATTTCTAACCAATCCCCTTGTGGGTAGGGATGCATCAAATTTAAATTCTGCCAGTGAAGTGAATGCGAAGTGGGCACTTCACATTGCCACTCCTTATGCGGAGTGAGCAATGCAAAGTGCTCACTCCGCCTTGTCATTACCACTTCGCGTTAAGGCAGAATGGCAATGCGAAGTAAGGTGAAGTCATTGTTTTTAATGAACTTCACATTCCTCATTAGGATTCTAAGTGATCCACTTGGTGTTTCAGATTTGGCAGCCGCCCCACACATCACATGGCTTACAGTACTGTAAGTCACATGCTCTTTATCAAGGCAGGAATAAAGTGAATCATACAAGCAGACACTTTTACTTTCTCCTGTGCAGACGGAGAGAGAGAGGAGTGTATTTTGTGACTGCTGATACTCTGAGATCAGAACAAGGACGAGATTCAAACTTTGATTTAGACCCAACAGCTTTTATAAAAGTTACATTTTTTTGTCTTTTCTGTCTGTACTCTTTTTACTTGATTTGTTCTTTCTGTAAATTTTATTTTTCTTACATAGAGGACATCAGTTGCAAATTATGTCCATGCTGGAACTGCTGCTGGATCACCATGGGATCCCATTAGTTTTTTTCCTCCACCATGTTCCCCAACACCTTCCCTGCTGTGTGTTATAAAATGTATTCCTCCACCATCCCGACCCTTGTATGTAATTATGCCCTTTTTTTTGTTGTCTTCCATATGTATTCTGAGCAGTGGAAGTATACTGTGCTAAACTGCATGGATGCAGTTTTCTTTCCAGTCTGTGTATGTACTGCAGACACTGTCTATCTCCCTGACTTAAAAACACTTATTAATGAGTACAATGGTGGGGTGGTGAAGCCTGGAGAGATACTGCAAAACAGGCTTACAATACATCCAAGTAACTAGTAAAAATATTAATGTTGTGATTCGTAACATAATCATAAATCGTGATTTGTGACTGCATTTGTGACCGTGATGATAAAGAAATGCAAATGCCTATGGCTGTACTTCCCCGGACCCGGATGAGGTGTGGCACAAAACTCCCGACTTAAAAACACTCATTAATGAGTACAATGGTGGGGTGGTGAAGCATGGAGAGATACTACAAAACAGGCTTACAATACATCCGAGTAACTAGTAAAAAAAAAATTACTGTTGTGATTCGTGACGTGATCGTAAATAGTAATTTATGACTGCATTTGTGACCATGATAATGAAGAATGTGATTTGTATCATGAGTGACTCCTGATGCCGGTCCTGACTTAAAAACACATATTAATGAGTACAATGCTTATGCTAAATTATGCACCACACCTGTCCAGTACTCTAAAGGGAAGCCAAAGAAACAACTGTGACTTAAGTTAGAGATGGAGATTGGGCCCTAAAGAGATGCAAATGTACAGACAGATTAAGATTGCACTGTGCACTGAAGAGTTGCAGATGCAAAGGCACAACACCTAACCAGTGCTCACCATCAGAAATTCAAATCTGAAAAAGAATATCTTTGCCGGTTGGGGCGGGCCGTGGGGGAGGGTGATGTACTACTGCTGCAGTAAGGTCACTAATGCAGTACCAGTAAAGATACCACAAAGTAAGAAAAATTACACAGCTGCAGTGGATAGCAGGTTCACATTGCTGAAATTATGTGGCACAATAAAACATGTCTGATTTGATGACACACGCCACACACATACTCACACACACTAAGTACGTAGCAAATTGAAAACTTCAGTAACATAACCACATATTTTAAACAAACTAAAATTATGCACTGCTGCACCACAACAATCAGCTAAAAATGGCAAGAATTATTGAAAATATTACTGTGTGTACATTAACACAGGTATACCAGAAAATATCACCAAAACAGAAAACACTGTATTTTTCTCCAGGTTAATCTACCTACACCACAGATACACCTCCCCAAAGTACTCTTCCACTGTCTCTCAGTACACAGACTGAATGTTGTACATTAACATTCAAAATACACACACAAACAATAAACGCTTGATGATATGAGCACAGGAGGGTTTCCTATAATCGATGAACTAGGTTTGAATCACAGAGAGCTCTCAGAACAGATTGTCTCCTACAGCGTCCTACACACACTACCCCAAACTGAGGCTGTGCAGAACAATCCAGAGCCCATGTGACCCGATATCCCATGAATCACTGCAAAATTCACCTTTGGAGCTTAAAAATAAGGTGAAGTAAGGTGAAGTGCATTGTTTTCAATGTACTTCACCTTAAGAATTAGTGGAGTAGTGGTTTGGGAAGGCGGAGTGATGCAAAGTCATTGTTTTCAATGGACTTCGCGTTACCCATTAATAATGGGAAGTACTCTGCTTCGCGTTGCGGAGCACTCAGTGGATTCACTTTCATTCCTCGTTCCACTTTGCGGAGTGAATTGGGGCCACTTTACCCATCTCTGCTTATGGGGTGTACATCCAAGAGGGATGAAGGTTCTCCTAACTCTCATCTATCTGTGTTGAAGTATTTTGAGTGCATGTATATGATTATGTATATGAGCTTAGAAGTATGAATATGTGTGTATACAGTGTATATATATATATATATATATATATATATATATATAGTCACTGTAAAAACTTTGTTACTGCATCAGTTAGTGTTGATAGCACAGTGACAATAGTATGGCAATGTGATGTTAGGTTACCCCACCACCACATCCCCACTCCACACACCAACAGGCGTTGAGGTGTACCATGGGTCATCAGGCTAACTCTCACCCCATTCTGCTATACTATAGCATGCAACCTGTTTATACATGGAATGGGATGAGAGTTAGGTCTCCTGCTCATGGCACACCCTAATGTCTGTTTAATGTGTGGATTGTCAGAGTGGGGGGTAAATTCTAACATCACATTTCCACATTTTTCATTGAGCTATCAACCCTAACTGATGCATTAACAACGCTTTTTTACAATTAATTTCCCTTCTGTTTGAGAAAGTGTAATGTAACTGGTATCTGTTTGGGAGTGCAGGCCTCCTGGCCCTGCACTCCTTTCATGTTGCCCATTTTTGTGTAATGGTATGTATATGTAGGAGTGCAGGCTCTCGGGCCCTCACTTCCTCTTACATAAGTATGGAGCTATACAGCAGCCTCATAGTACCGAAAAGGAACCGGTACGTACTTATTGGCAATATCTCAGTATCCATAGCAACTATGAAAACAATTCCACTGCAGTTGTGATCATGACTTTGAAATCTCCATGCAGGCTTAGTCCATCTAAAGGTGGACTAGGCTGCAGGTAGCAAAAAATCTATCTTGAATCGTTTTCGAGAGATGGGTACCGAAAGGCACCACAGTGTTAGCCTATGGGAAGTTTCTCAAATTCAGAGTGCTGTAACTTTGTGAACATTTTACATTTGTTTATCAAACCACCAAAAGTTACATCTGTGGGGCAAGGGTTTGCCACCCTGCAAATTTCAGCGAAAAAGCCCTAACTGTTTGGGTGCAGTGATGTGGCAAAGAAATGGTATTTTGTGCAATAGTGCAGCAAATTGTGACAGTACAGATGCCACAGTGTTGTGATTTGCGAAAGTGTTGCAAATGTTCTGTCCTGATTTGGCGACACTATGGGAGACCTGATTTAAAAAGGTATTTCTAGAGGTCCTAGAAAAAACTGATGGCACCATTGTGTTCTCATGCCCCATTTAGGTAAACACAACTGTCAGTGTTTACCTAAGGGCAGTAGAATTTTAATTACAGATGTTGTTCTTCACCACTAACTTAAACTTAATGGCTGTAGCATGACAGTAAAAGGGCTATTTGCAACAGTAAAATGTACTGGCGGCAGCTTTTGTGAGGCACATATATATTTGTTTCCATTGACTATAATGGGAAAATTAAAAATTTGAATAACTTTTGAATGGATTAATAATTTTTCACCAAATCTTCAAAGGACAATCAGTGATCCAGACTGCATCATCTCTGAAGACTTTAGACCAGATAGATGGACAAATTGTTTGGGCTGTAGCCTCGAGCTAAGAAACACACAAAACCCCCATTTTTGTGCATTTCTTGGCATGCCACAGCTCCACAACTGCTCATCTAACCATTACACAACTTGCCAGATCCAGAGATCTATGGAGCCGCACCGTGCATGCAAACTTTCAAGCAAATCCATCATACAGTTGCAAAGTTATTAAAGTGCAGAATTTGGGGTTTAACATAGAAGTGGCCAGGCAACTCTAACTATAGCTGTCCTACTGTACAGCTATATATATGCACACAGAGGTTCTTTGTCTTTTAAATACTTTTTTATTTTAATGGGTTCACCACAATATAACCCAGACAGACTGTCTTAGGGTAGCTGGTACATCCCACTGGGGTGTCAAACAGATGAGGCATACTGATGAGCCCTGGTGGATAACGAAACACATGTCTTTGTCATCTGTTAGCACCCAATATACTTGCCCCAGGGTAACCCTTGCCTCAGTGTTTGCGCACAGGGTTCTTCCTCATATATATATATATATATATATATATATATATATATATATATATATTAATGTTATCTGTACGTGGCCTATTTGGAAGACTAGTGCTGCTGCCTATTCCCCCAAAATGTTTGACTTCGCTTTTGTACGGTTATGCCTGTGGTTCAATGGGGAGAAGCAATTCAATCAAGGTCCTGTGATCATGCCTTAAAGGCCACTCCTCTCAGTTGATCCACATGATTTTCTCATTGTGGCCAAAGGCTCTGCCTCCCTTCCCTCTCATTTTGTTCTGCTGCCTGTCTTTCTTTCTTCCTGCTCTCCATCTTGTCTACTTCTGCCTCTGGCTGCCCACCCACTTCTCCTGTTAGAGTTTGTCTCCCCCTGTTTGTCACTTGCCTTGCGGCTGTCCATTATGTCTCAATCCTGCCCCGTCCTATCTCTGTACCTCTTTGGAGATTTCCTTTTTCCTGTCTTCATTGCTGTTTTCCTCCATTTCATTGTGTCCCCTGGCACTCACCAATTCTAGACCTTGCCTTGCCCCCCGCCCTTGCTCCCCGGTTTTCATGCCACCTACAACTCATCTGCCCTAGTTCAGTTGTGTCTCCTGCTTTGGCAGACTTCATTTGTCTCTGGTGCACTAGCCTGCTCCCTTCTGACTTCTGCAGTGACATCCTTCCTCCTCCAGTTGTGTGTCAATGGCCTGCCTTGCTGGCTGTGCCACCACAGTCTTCTCTTCCCTGTCCTGTGCTCTATATTTTCCTTCTCTTTCCTCCCGTCTATCCATGCTGCTTAAGCTGCCCATGCTGCACCAGTCTATTCCAATTTTCCTTGTCCCTCTCCACCCTGTAACTTGTTTTTCTGGGGTCCTGCCCTACCATCCACAACTCCCTACTCATGCATTTAATGCTATCCCTGTCCTACCTGCCAGACTTGTATGCTTGTACTTTCATGAACTGCATAAATACTACTTTAATCAGCACCATTACTGCATGTCTTGCTTTCCATAGCTTTGGCATGCTAGTACCTCACAGTATTGGGGGTTTCCATTCCCTGTCACAGCTGCTATTATACCTAGCCTTATTCCATCCTACATGCATTATTACTTCTGGTACTTTGTACTTCACCAGTTGACAGTGGGCTTAACCTGCCCATGCTCGTCTCTCCCACTTGTGCAATTCCTTCTTCTCCTGATTTGGCTTCTTAGTGGATCTGGTTGGCATGCTTTCTTGTGGTTACTAAATGCAGTCTGCCTCCTCAAGACCCACATTGGGGTTTCCTTTGCTCAGTCTGACCTCTATGTAGGTCTACTCATTCCCATAAACTATTAGAGCATAACCCTCATGTGGGTCTCGTGCTACTTTGACTCTACCTGCTCTCCACTCAGCGATGTGCCTTCCATGTCCATTACTCCATGGCTCAGGGGTAGCCTGTAGCTGCCAGTTTCACTCTGCACCCACAAAATCCACATCTAGAGTATGCAAGGCTTGGAGCAGGGTCCTTCTCCCTGGCCTATGGTGGGAATGTCTTTGCTCCAGGTGGACCTTTAGCCATCACCCATTCTGGTGACACCTCTGGATGTAGAATTTACAACTTCAGCTGTGAGGGGTGGAGCTCTCACCAGTAGGGCCCCTTTAGCTGCCCGAATGGGTTTGGAGGCACACTTTATGCTATTCTTCCTCTGATCTCCTCTGGTTCACCTGGTCTGTTTCTTTGACTCATGTAGGCCAACTGAGTGACTCTGTGGCCATTTCTCTCCTCCTTTGCTTTTGGGTGCCTAGTTGCAGAGATGTTACTTGCAACTCTCAAAAGGGCATATGGACACAACATTGCATTGTTAATTGTTGGGGTCAAAATGTAGTGGACAATTCGTTGGAAAGACATCACATCGCCGATTGTAGACATGGGCAATAAGTCATAACTTAACAAATCACCAGCGATGACAAAACAGCCTGCACTATGACATTGTGCTTTGATATATTTTTTTTTTCATCTTTACTCATGTTCACTTGTCTCTGCCAGGCACTCACTTCCTCTGCTTCCTCCATTTCTGCATTTCTGTGTGTGCATCTGTTATTCCGCCCCTCTACACTGACATACATGATCATTTGCACATTTGAACATTTGCACATTACATTACATCATATGCTGCTTGTTGTTACAGATTTCACATATTACATTTAATGCTGCTGTTTGTTGTGCTGTGTGGCAGATTATTCTAATCTATATGATTTTAAAGATACAATAAAATTAATCTTTAACCTTAAAACTCTTGACTGATTCTGTTATAGGGGTGTTGGTTGTGTGGGAATGCAAACAATGATACATAGGAGGTAACGGAAGAGATGGGTTGATGGCTGTGGCTGGTGTTGTTGCTAGGTAAGGTCATCAATATGGCCGACTATATTATTAGCATGTGACCTATTGACATGTAAAGCAACTGTGATTTCAACGAAATCTATGGACACCTTTGTCCTCGTTATGATTCATCCTCGACTTTCTGACCGCGATATTTAGTCCAGGGGCAAATCGCCTGATCACGCTCAAAGCCTCCTATTAGAAGAACAGGCGAGGCTTCCTCCCAATTGGAATCTTTTCTACTTCCCTCGATCTGACTCTAAATTGCAGTAGCTGAGCCATCATTAACCAAAGCGTATTTGGCCTAGTGGGAAGGTGACTTTGGCCTTGGATCCCCAGAGGTTTCCTCCTCAAAGGTTCTTTTCTCTCCTCCATGCCAATGGTCATAATACTTAGCTAGGGTTAGTACTTCCATAGGTTCTGTAGTTATGTTCCACTGTTGGATGGAGGTGTATGGTGCCCCTGGCTGTTACCTCTCTCCTTAGGAAGTGACCCCTCATGCCTCCTCCATAATGTGCTCTGTGTCTTTTCCAAACCTACCTGCAGGTTGCTGTTCCTTCATTATTTCCTGCTACTCTACTTTAGCTCTTGTCCATCTCCCCTACCGACCTTCATCCTGGTCTTTCCTACCGATTGTATTCCTTGCCTCTTTGTACTGCTTGACATTCTTTTGGGCACTCTTTTTGGGCTCCTTCCTAAGCTACCTTTAGCCAAGAGATTATTCCACTGCACCACTAGGGGTGGAACCCTCCTCTAGGGTTCCTCACCTTTGTACCCTACAGGTGGTATATCCATAGGACAGAGAGGCAAACAGCCAAGTGTATCAATGTCACACAAGCATAACCTCATACCAAGTTGTGTAAACCCATTGAATTGTAAGGCTATGCCTGTGGTTCAATGGGGAGGAGCAACTAACCACACCACTGACTGAGCCTTAAAAGGCTGCTCCTCTCAGTTGCTCCTCAGATTGTTTTCTCATTGCTTCACCATCCTCCCCTCCTCCAGCAGCTCATCTCTCTCTCCCGTGGGCTCCTTCCTAAGCTACCTTTAGCCAAGGGAATCATTCCTGTGGCACCTCTAGGGGTGAAACCCTCATCTAGGAATCCTAACCTTTCATACCCCTACAGGGTGGTATATCCCATGGATAGAGAGGTGGACAGTCACAGTGTATCCAAATTGCAAAACATAACCTCATACCAAGTCGCATAAACCCATTGAATAAATGTATTTGACTGTATGAACTGGCTTAGCTCTGTGTATAGTTTGTTTGAATCTCATATTCAAATATGAAAAATGCATCTCCTTTTCCCTCTCCCCATGGCACATCTGGAAACTAGCTATTGTAGCTCAGTGTACTTTTCCTGGTGAAGCGTTTCAAATAAATAAATACATAAAGCATGGATTAATGGCTCACCCGTCTATGTCTGCTAGTAAAGGATTGTCTCTTTACTGACAGTGATCCACATGATAAAGACTGCATCTAATGGGGACTTGACATAAAGAGGTGCAGGGGAAGCTCCTTCTAAAACAATTACCTGATGCTAGAAACTGTGCTCAAGGTAACCCAAGAATATGAGGCTTCCCATGCTAACATGCAAGTGCGGGGCAGTGTACAACAGGTGGTACATGCCATTTCTAGAAAACAAAATACAAAGGTAGGAATTAATCATTGCAGAAGGGAGGGCAAGGTTCAGCAGACGAAAGAATGCTAATGTGTATAAGACTGTGCCAACAGTGTGGGTAGAAGCATGCCAAAAAGGCAGAGTTTCCTGTAGCTGTTCAAATATGTTGATCATGCAAAAATATGGTCATTTTACAAGTGTATATTGGAGAACATGACAGAAAATTACACACAAAGTCCACACAGCACAAGGGTCCACCAAGGGTATTGTGAGGATGCAGAATTCCAACCTTTTTTCTTAGCATCCATTGATGGTGAAGGACGTATCTCAGAAGAGGTTTATGCTACACTATACTGGATATGGGTATAAGGAAAACAGCCTTCAAATTTAAGTTGGACATGAGCATGTAGATCAACTGCATACCAGTCCAGGTCTATAAAGAAAAAAGTAGCACACATGCACCCTCTGCAAACCAAAAAAAGCCCCGATTAGCTGGTTATGGTCGGAGGGCAAGAGCTGAAAGCAGAAGGAAGTTGCAACTTAAAGATCAGTTACAAAGGAAAGACACAAATGGTGTAATTCTACATTGTGGATGCATGAGCATCACCAGTCTTGGGGCTGAAAGCATGCAAAGACCTTGGACAGATCCAGATATTCGTGGTTGTTGAGCCTGTGAATAGAAATCTGACAACAGAAGTGGTACAAGACCAGTACTCAGATATTTTTACACAGCTAGTGTATTTGCCCGGAGTTTGTTCAATACGACTAAAATCAGGAGTCCAACCTGTAATTCATGCACCAAGTCAAAAACCATTAGCCCTGAAGGCCAAAATAAAAGCAGAAATATTAACAATAGCAAAGCTGGGCATAGTTGTCAAGATGACAAGAGCCCACTGAATGGGTTAGCTCCATGGTGGCAGTGATGAAAAGAACTTGGGAAACATTTGCCACTGCATAGACCCCCATGACCTCAACAAAGTAATAATGTTTATGGGCTGCCCACACTGGAGGACATTTCATGTGAACTGTTAGGGGCAACCTATTTCAGTGTACTTGATGCCCATGTAGAAACATAACATAGAAACATTGAATTTGACGGCAGATAAGGACCACTTGGCCCACCCAGTCTGCCCATTTCCCTACCTACTGGATAAGCTGCAGATCCTAGTTAACCAGCAGCCTACTTCTTCCTACCCCCACCCCCTAGAATTGCCTTATGACTGTCCCATGCATGCTTGAATTCCACCACAGTTTTTGACTCCACAACCTCCTCTGGAAGGCCATTCCATGCACCCACAACCCTCTCTGTGAAAAAATACTTCCTTAAATTACCTCTGAGCCACCCTCCCTCTATTTTCAATTGTGCCTTGTTTCTTGCACTCTTCTTTTTTTGAAAGATGCTACCCTCTTGGACTTTGTTGATTCCTTGAGGTGCTTGAAAGTTTCTATCATGTCCCTCCCCTTTCCTCGAGGCTATACAATTAAGCACCTTAAGTCTGTCTTCATAAGTCTTCCGTGCAGACCCTGCACCATTTAGTTGCCCTCCTCTGGACAGCTTCCAACCTGTCTATGTCTTTGTGGAGGTGGGTCTCCAGAACTGCACGAGTACTCAGATGGGGTCTCACCAGCTGTCTGTACAGTGGGATAACTACTTCCTGTTTTCTACTGGTGATGCCTCTCCTATGCATCCCAGTATCTCCCAAGCCCTCCTTGCTCCCCTCTCATTGCTTGCCCACCTTTAGGTCATCTGATATGACTACCCCAGGTCCCTTTCCTTTTTGTTGTTGTTAGTATCTCACCCCCATTGTGTACTCTTCCCTGGGTTTTGTTTCCCAGGTGCATTATTGCACTTCTTAGCATTGAATCTAAGCTGCCATACATTTGGCCATTTCTCTAACCTTGCCAAGTCTCTTTTCATCCTTTCCACCCCACTATGTGCATCAACTCTGTTGCAGATCTTTGTGTCATCTGCAAAGAGACATACTTTCCTTCCAGTCCCTCTGCAATGTAAACATAAAGACATTGAAGAGGACCCGATCCTAATACTGAACCCTGCGGTGCCCACTAGTAACCCCTTTCTTCAGACTGGACTCCATTTACTATTACTCTCTGTGTCCTATTCTCCAGCCAATTCTTTGCAGGCTGTCATCTTGGGACCCACTCCCAGGTTGGCTAACTTGTATATTAATCTTTTGTGTGACTGTGTCAAATGCCTTGCTAAAGTCTAGGTAGGCCATGTCCACAGCCCCTCCTGATCTACTACTTTGTTCACCCAGTCAAAGAAATCTATCAGATTCATCTGGCATGACCTTCCGCTGTGAATCCATGCTGCCTTGGGTCCTGTGCCCTCTGGCCTCTAGATACTGACAATCCTTTCCTTCAGAAGTGATTCCATCATTTTCCCTATCACTGAGGTTAAACTAATAGGTCTGTAGTTTCCTGCTTCTGCCTTGCTCCCACTTTTGTGAAGGGAATCACATCTGCCCTCCTCCAGTCCTTGGGTACCCCATCCACCAATGATTTGTTAAAGAGGGTAGTCAGTGGTGTCACTTGTTCTACCCTTAGTTCTTTTAGAATTCTGGGACAAATCCATCGGTCCCATTGCTTTGTCCACCTTCAGTTTCTTCTGTAAGTGGGCTGGTATCAACTTCTGTATCCAGAGTGTTTCAACTGTTTGTTTTAGGTACCTCCCTCTTCATTTGTAAATACTGAGCAAAATATTTGTTTAGTATCTCTGCCTTTTCACAGTCACCCTCTGTCCACCCTCCCTCCTCTTTATTGAGCCTCACTATCCCTCCCTTGGTCTGCCTTCGCTCCCTGATGTACCTATAAAAGGTTTTATCCCCATTCTTAACTGAGTTGGCTATCTTTTCCTCAGTTTGGGCCTTTGCTGTTCTGACTGCCTTCCCAGCTTCCTTTTGCTTTAACTGATACAGTTCTCTGTCCTGCTCCTTCTGTGATTCCTTGCACTTCCTGAATGCTTTCTTTTCTCTTGAACCTTCACTGCCACTGTAGGGTATTGGCAACTGCAACTGGACAAGACAAGTAGGTAACTGACAGCTTTCAGCACACCATTCTGTAGATGATGCTTCTTGGTTGCCCTTTAGGATAGTATCTGCACAAGATATGTTCCAGAAGAAATCTCTTGAAATCATAGAGGGACTCCAGGGTGTCAAAGTGATAATTGATGACCTGCTAGTGTATGTTTATAAAAGAGGAGCAAGACTGCCACCTTGTGCACTTCTGGAGAGGTGCAGGCAAGTGAACGTAAGACTAAAACAAGATAAAATCCCAGACAGTTCACACAGCGGTAACCTAGGGGTTAAACTGAAATAACCAAAAACAAGGTTGAACGCCACTGCAAGTCACATCATAATTAGCAAACAATAGCTGCTTTTATTGTATTAAACACACTTATAAATGGGGCAACAGTTTCATGGCTTTCACCACTTCTTCAGGCCCATATAACAGTGTTGATCCTGGATAAAAACAAAGTAAAACACACAATTGGGTACACATTCACATATATTTTCCTCCTTGTGACTCCAGGTGACAAGTTTCCATATACCACAATCCATAGATATTAATATATATTGTTCCAACCAGTTCAGTAAACTATATATGCCCAATTCATGCTTATCTTTCTCTAAACAATCATAATAACTTTCTGTGTCCAACCACCAAACCGTGAAGCCCTATTGTTATCCTTATTTAATTGGAATAATAACTTATTTATTCATAGTTATTGTCATATCCTGTTAGAGTTATCATAGTAATTTATACAAAATGAATACTGTTTGACTTACTGTCTACTAAAACTATATTCCTTCATCTCACAACTTGTAAGTTTATTCCATCTCTGTAAGAATAATAATATTCAATTTACTCCTCTTCATGGAGAATATATTTTCATTCTAAACTTCCTTCATAAAGTAATGTTTCCAAAATGAACCTCTGCATGTCCTCACCTTTCTTTTCATCTCCCAATTTTACTCATAGAAACTGCTGTCTCCCCAATCTTGGGACTTGACAATTCGCTGTATACAGAAGATAAAAATATTCTTAATACTAAATCCACTCTCAATTTACTATACAGAGTTTTTAAGCATACAGTGATTTAAATAAGAGCTTCACTCACCCAAACAGTGTAGCTGCAGAGGTCTCAGTGTCTCCCTGTAAATAGGAGCAACTGAAACCACGTACATGCTCGGTTTAAATACCTTGGGAAGTGGGGGCTATGATGTCACTGATGACATCATGAACCTGCCACTCCCAGTTTCTTCCTGTATTCACTAAGGATGTAATGTGTGAAAGTTTCTGCATGAGCCTGGTGGTGGAGTGGTGGAATCAGTGGGACTGCTCAGGCTCAGTGGTCAGGAAAACAGGTGGTTCACCCCCATTTCTGGCTACTTGTTGAATCATTATTTATAATCTTCCTACTTGTGTTAAAACTACTTTGTTTGATTGCTGTGTGTTTAATTTGTTATATTAAAATCAATTCTAGGAAGAGGCTCAAGTTACAAATAAATTCCAAATACATTTTTAACTTATGACTCTCCTTACATTTTACATTTTTTTGTTTAAACTTAACAAACCTTATTTAACATCTGTGCCATCCCTCTTCCCTCCTAAAATTGTTTTCATATTATTCTTTCCAACAACCTCTGTAATCATAAAAAGCTATGGTAGGTGAAAAGGGGTATCATTAGTCTCTGTTCTTTTGAGGCATGGGGGTTCATTCTCTGCTGACCGCTACATGACCTCAGTGGAACTTACTGTCTGGGAAAAGCCAGCTTGGGTTTAGCAACACAGTATCAGAATAAGTGAGGCCACAAAAGTTGCTGTCAGCTGGCTTTTCACATCCCACCTCTGAATCTGTAAACCATACTGGTGAATATTATAATGTACATTGTATTATTATCAGATTACAAGCACACTGAATGAAAGTTCTAGAGGACTTTTGGAAAATCCAGGAATTTAAATAATGGAGTCATTTGTTCATGTGTTCCATGTATCCAAAATTAAAGTCCTCATTCTTAACACATATGGTCTTTCTTTCTTCCATTCGCAATCACCAGTAGAGATGCCAGTCACATGTTTCATTTAGTCCCCCTCTGGGATTTGTGCTATCCATCTGATAAATCCAGAAGACCTCTCTCTTCAATACCAGATCCTTCCATGTTATACTGTTGTTTCTTGGCTCGGTCACTTTTTCAGGGCCCCAGAATCAAAGGGATGAAGCTGTGTGCCCTGCTTCATTATAGTGTCTTGCAACTGTGGAGCTTTCATCCTTGTTCATAATATCACTATTGTGTTCATTAATTCAGTGTCTGAGCTCTCTGTCTGTTTTTCCCACAGATAACTTATTGCATGGGCATTGTAGAATGTAAATAACATGGTCAGATTTGAATGTGATGTGTTGATGTATCTCAAATATCCTGTTCATGAATGGATGCTGGAAATGTGTTTTCCTACTTGTGTTGTTTCATTGAAAGGGAGGAGAGGAGGCACTGTGGGTCACCTTAGAGGTTGGAAATGGCACCACAATCCACACAGGGGTTGTGTACAGACCCCCATGTCAGGGGGAGGGAATGGATAAGGATATGAAAGAAGGCATACTTAGGATGGCAGAGAAAGGGGAGATACTATTGATGGGGGACCTTAATATGCCAGATGTTAACTGGAGCATCATTGCTTCAGCCACAGCCAAAAGCATGGCCATGCTTGATGCCATTCAGGGAGCATGCCTCAGACAGCTAGTTTTGAATCTACTCATGAGGGAGCAATCTTGGACCTCATACTCTCAAATGGGGACAGTGAGAGGATCTCAGATCTAGAAATGGGTAGCCATTTGGGGAACAAGTGACCACCAAACAGTATGGTTCATGATAAACTCAGCTACAGAGTCAAGTCATACAAAGTGAGGGTTCTGGACTTCAGGAGGGCTGACTTTGGCAAGATGGGAGAGTGCCTTAGAAAAGCACTAGCAAACAGGCTAGAAGGAGGGGTGGAGCAACAATGGGGAAATATCAAAACTGCCATCACAGAGGCAACAAGCCTTTGTGTGAAGCAAATAAACAAATCAAAATGAAAGAAAAAGCCACTATGGTTCTCAAAAGAGGTGGCTGTGAAGGTTAGGGAGAAAAAGATTGCATTTAGGAAGTACAAGGAAACACAGAAGGAGCAAGGCAGAGAACTGTACCACTTAAGGCAGAAGGAAGCAGGGAGGGTAGTCAGAAGAGCAAAGGCCCAAACTGAGGAAAAGATAGCCAACTCAGTTAAGAAGGGGGATACAACCTTTTATGGGTATATAAGGGAGCACAGAAAGACAAAGGGAGGGATAGTGAGGCTGAATAGAATGGATGGTGGGTGGGCAGAGAGGGACAGTGAAAAAGCAGGGTCACTGAATGACTACTTCTGTTCAGTATTCACAAAAGTGGAGGTGGGAAAGGTGCCTAATCCAATTAACAGAAGCACTCTGGGGAGGTAATCCTAGTCCTTTCACAGAAGAAAGGGTTCTGAAAGAACTCCTAAACTGAAGGTGGACAAAGCAATGGGGCCAGATGGAATTCATGCCAGAATTCTAAAGAATTAAACAGAGAGCTAGTGACACCACTGACTACCCTTTTAACAAATCATGGGAGGATGGTGTGGTACCTGAGGACTGGAAGAAGGCAGATGTGATTCCCTTCACAAAAGCAGGACCAAGACAGAGGCAGGAAACTACAGACCTGTCAGTTGGACCTCTGTGGTAGAGAAAGTGAAGGAATCACTTCTGAAGCAAAGAACTGTTGAATACCTAGAGGTCAGTGGGGCACAGGACCCAATGTAGCATGGGTTCACAGCAGGAAGGTCATGTCAGATGACTCTAATTGATTTCTTTGACTTGGTGACCAAAGTAGTAGACCAGTGAGGGGCTGTGGACATGGCCTACCTAGACTTTAGCAAGGCATTTGACACAGTCCCACACAAAAGATTAATAGTCAAATTAACCAGCCTGGGTCTGGGTCCCAGGGTGGTAGCCTAGGTAAAACATTGGCTGGACAACAGGACACAGAAGGTATTGTAAATGGAGTCCACTCTGAAGAAAGAGGGGTTACTAGTGGGTGCTTCAGGGTTTAGTACTGGGTCCAGTCCTTTTAATGTCTTTATAAATGACATTGCAGAGGGACTGGAAGGAAAAGTATGCCTCTTTGCAGATGACACAAGAACTGCAACAGGGTTGATACACAAGGAGGCATGGAAAGGATGAAGGGACTTGACAAGGCTGGAGGAATGGTCAGAAGTATGGCAGCTTGGATTCAATGCAAGAAGTGCAAATAATGCACCTGGGAAACAAAACCCAGGGGAAGATTACACAATTGGGGGAGGTAGTAACAACAACAAAAATGGAAAGGGACCTGGGGGTAATCATATTGGATGACCTTTAGGTTGCCGGATAATGTGAGAAGGTGGTAGGAAGGGTTAGGGGGATAGTGGGATGTATAGGGAGAGGCATCACCAGCAGAAAACAAGAAGTTGTTATCCCCCTGTACAGACAGTTGGTTAGATGCCATCTGGAGTACTGCATCCAGTTCTGGAGACCCCATCTCTGCAAGTACATAGATACGATGGAGGCAGTTCAGAAGAGGTCAACTAAAATGGAGCAGAGTCTGCAAGAGAAGCCATACTTGGAGAGGCTAAAGGAGCTTAATATGTATACCCTTGAGGAAAGGAGGGAGAGGAGGGACATGATAGAAATGTTTAAGTACCTCAGTGGAATCAACAAAGTCCAAGAGGGTAGCATCTTTCAGAAAAAGAGATGTGCAAGAACAAGGGGACACAATTTGAAGACAGAGAAGGGACAGCCTAGGGGCAATATGGTGAATTATTTTTCACAGAGAGGGTGGTGGATGTACAGAACAGCCTTCTTGAGGAGGCTGTGGGTCTAAAACTGTGGGGAATTCAAGAATGCAAAGGACAGATATAAGGCAATTATTGTTGGGGGTAGGAAGAAATAGGCTGTTGCTTAAATAGGATCTGCAGCTTATCCTCTAGGTAGAGAAATGGGCAGACTAGGTGAGCCAAGCGGTCCTTGTCTGCTGTCAAAATCTATGTTTCTATGAAAGCAGTGCCACATAGATAGCTCCCATTTTTAGGGGCCCCACAAAAGTTGTCACTCAGAGAACCCCCCCAGTGTGAATTGTGTATACCAGTTTGTCTCTTAGGGTCAGATTTCTTTTGGATGTTATAAGTGGGTATTCCCTGAACCTTTGTTTCTGGAGGTTACCAGACTGTAGAATATGCCAATTGTCTGTTACTATTCGTTTGATATCATTCTGTAGGTGGCTATATGCAGTGGAAAATACCATTCTGTTTCCCACATTATCATTCTTCTGGCCCTCTACTAATGTCTCCCTTGGGATGTCTGTAACCTCTTGGACACTAGACAGCAGGTGTTCCCTCCTGTAGCCTCTGCTCATAAACCTCCTGGTCATATTTTCTGCTTCCTCCTCAAATTCTTTTGTGTTGCTGCTGTTTCTCTTGGCCCTGATAAGTTGTGACTTTGGGATACTTTTTTTAAGCCTGTTATCATGGAAACTATCAAAGTGAAGTATTGTGTTCCTATCAGTCTCTTTCCTGCACAATTTCATTGCCAACCTACATCCTCTTTATATATAAGCAGATCTAAAAATGAGATCTGATCTCTTCTTGCCTCCATCGTGAACTTTAAGTTAATGTTTCGTGTGTTCAAATAAGTTCCAAATCTCTCAAGATCTTCCTCACTTCCCTTCCATAAAATCAAAATGTCATCAATGAAATGTCTCCACTTTATTACATTATTCAGGAAAGGGTTATTTACAGCCTCAAATATGTGTTCCTATTCAAAGTTTCTCATAAAAATGTTTGCGTATGAGGGAGCCATCTTGCTTCCCATTGCTGTTCCTTTGACCTGCATATAGTATTTCTCTTCATACTGGAAATAATTTTTAAAACATAAAGAAAGAGTCATAAGTTCAAAAATGTATATGGAATTTATTTGTAACTTCTAGCCTCTTCCTAGAATTGATTTTTCATATTACATATTAAACACTACAGCAATTGAACAAAGTAGTTTTAGCACAAGTAGGAAGATTATAAATAATGGTTCAGAAAATAGGCAGAAGTTGGGGTGAACTGCCTGTTTTCCTGACCTCTGAGCCTGAGCAGTCCCACTGATTCCACCACTCCACCACTCCACCACTAGGCTCATGCAGAAACATTCACACATTACATTCTTAGTGAATACAGGCAAGAACCTGGGAGTGGGCAGGTTCATGATGTCATCAGTGACATCATAGCACCCCCACCTCCCAAAGTATTTAAACCGAGTATGTACGTGGTTTCAGTTGCTTCTATATACAGGGAGACACTGAGACCTCTGCTGCTACATTGTTTGGGTGAGTGAAGCTCTTATTTAAATCATCATGTGCTTAAATACTCTGTATAGTAAATTGGATTGTGGATTTAGTATTAAGAACTATTTTGATCTTCTGTATACAGCGAATTAAGTCAAGTCCCAAGATTGGGGAGACAGCAAATTTCTATGAGTAAAATTGGGAGATGAAAAGAAAGGTGACGACATGCAGAGGTTCATTTTGGAAACATTATTTTATGAAGGATGTTTAGAATGAAAATATAGTCTTCATGAAGAGGAGTAAACTGAATATTATTATTATTCCTTACAGAGATGGAATAAACTTACAAGATGTGAGATGAAGGAATATAGTTTTAGCAGACAGTAAGTCAAACAGTATTAATTTTTTATAAATTACTAGGAAGTCTAATAGGGTTATGACAACAACTATGAATAAATAGAAGTTATTATTCCAATTAAATAAAGATATCAATAGGGCTTCACAGTTTGGTGGTTGGACACAGAAAGTTATTATGATTGTTTAGAGAAAGATAAGCATGAACCGGGCATATATATTTTACTGAACTGGTTGAAACAATATATATTAATATCTATGGATTGTGGTATGTGGGAACTTGTCACCTGGTGTCACAAGGAGGAAAATATATATCTGAATGTATACCAATTGTGTGTTTTATTTTGTTTTTATCCAGGATCAACACTGTTGTATGGACCTGAAGAAGTGGCAAAAGCCATGGAACTGTTGCCCCATTTATGTGTGTTTAATACAATAAAAGCAGCTATTGTTTGCTAATTATCACGTGACTTGCAGTGGAGTTCATCCTTGTTTTTGGTTATCTGAGCTTTGTGTTGCCAATGTATGATGATCCAAGTACAGAACTGACATACAAGAATTAGGGCACCCTTATCACCCATATCTTTTGCAGAACCTAGGGGCTAAAGCCAGATTCCAAGAAACTTTGTGCTATTCAGAAGCTGAGCCCTCCAAATTCCTATAAGGAGCTTGAGACAATACTTGGTACTTTCTACTACCTGTCAATATTTTTCAAAGGATTGTTACAAGACACAGACCCACTCCTGACACTGCTGAAGAGAACTGCAGAATGGTCCTGGGATACCAATATGGACACAGCATTCAGAAAAATCAAAACTCTTGTATGCAAAAAGCCTGGAACCATTTTAGGATTTTATGTATTCAGACTAGTGGTACTATAAGTGGATGCCTTTCAAGCAGGTCTAGGTGCTCTTTTACTTCATGCAGGGAATCTTGTTGCTTAAGCCTCCTGGGCTCTGACTCCTGGCAAAGTAAACTCTGTCCAAATTGAAAAAGAAATATTGGTAATTGTCACTGGCTGTGACAAGTCAGTACATTTTTGGCCAATCTGTAGCAGTGAAGTCAGATCACAAGCCTACAAAGCATATTCTGTCAACACCACTGCTGTCTGCACCCCCTTTTTTTGCAACACATGATGATGCCCCTACAGAAGTATGACCTCATGGTTACATGCAAGTTAGCAAGGATATTTCAGTTGCTGGTGCTCTGTCTAGAATGTACAAACTTGGACAGGATGCTCAGGAAGAACAGATCTAGAAGATCAAATGCAGTATGTTGATGGCATGCCCTCAACTGAGTCATAACTAGACAAAATCTGTCTTGCAATCACAACTGATAAAACCATGGTGCTGCTGACAAAACTGGTTACTAGTGGGTGGCCTACTTGTTAATGACAGTTGCACCATGAGTTGCAAGCTTTCTGCCACCTGGGAGCAGATCTGACATACGCAGATGTTCTGATTCTAAAAGGTGAAAGAATAATGATACCAGCTGACCTCCGATCAGAGACTCTGCAACAGATTCACCAGGTGCATTTTAGAGTAGTACTCAGCAAGTGCTGTACCAGAGATGCAGTGTACTGGTCTGGTATAAATGAAGATACAGCACAGCTGGTGGCAGTTTGTGGCACATGTTAAACTTTTCAAAACGAAAATGTCAAAGAACTTCTGAATCCTTCTTCAATACCTGAGTGGCCTTTGTAATGGTTCGGACCTATTTGTTCTAGAAGGGATCAATAACTTAATTACCACTGACTATTACAACATGTTTTGTGAGCTAATTCAATGCATGGACACCAGAGCACACATTAAAGTGAAGCATGTGAAAGTCATTATGTCATGACATGGTGTATTTCGGAACTAGCGTCTGACAATGGCCCGCAGTACACTTTAGCTGAGTTCAAAGAATTCATCAGCAGCTGGAGCATTAAACATGTGCTGGTCTGTCCTTACATGCCACAAGTTCATGGACCAGCAGAAAAATACATCCAAATAGCAAAACACGTTATAGCCATAGCTAAACACAGTGGTCAAGACCCTTACATTGGACTGATGAATTACTGTAACATACCATTGGACAACCTTGACTCACCTGTACAACTTCTCATGAGCTGAATGTTAAGGTCTCTATACCACTGATCAGCAACAAGCTTGAACTACAAGTTATTCCTGCATCAGAATTTCAAAGCAACAGAAACTAACAACAAGAACAATATGAACACTACTTATTTGAAGTGCACATCCACTGTCTTCATTAGCAGCTGGAATGGTATCTAATAGAAGACGGATGTTGCAAAAATTTTGTCTCCGAGATTGACACCATGGTCCTTCATCATCGAAACAGATCAGGGACAGGTATTCACATGGAACAGCTGTCATATTTGCATGTCTTATCTATCTGGGCCTGACAAGTCAAAAAATGAGGTTAGCTGAGCGCTCCCCCGTGCTATTGATTATGATTTTTAACCTGAATCTCCAGGCAATATCTTTCATTGTAGTACAGATGTGTCAGAATGCATGGACAGCTTGCAAGAGGCTGATGAAACTGCTAGTCCAGGAACTCTCTGGGTCAATCTAACCAACTGAAACCTAGAAAGCTGGATGCATCACCTCATACTGATATATCCGAAAAGTGTCTAACTCTTGAGCAGGTTGTTTGCTAAAACCCAACGTTTGGAATGATTTTGTTACAGGCTGACATGTGTACAGTGCTTAGGTTCCTGACAGCCCTTCATTGTGTATTCCTTGCATTGCTATTTATTACCAGTTAAGCGTCTTAAGAATGGGGGTGCAGTGTATGATGAATCTCATACAATGACTTGCATATTATGTTTAATTTTTGTGCTATGTCTTTAAGTGCATGCATTATGTCTTTTGTAGGGCTGAAATAGACAGTACACCTCTGTCTGGGCTTACTCAGGAAGAGATGGGAAGTGTTGTACAAGGAAATGGTGGGAGGTCAATGTTGCTGAGGTGCTATGGGGTCTGGCTGTGTTCCAGTTACTGATGAGAAATGAGTTTTATTATCAGCATTCAGTTGAAGATATTTCAAGCGTACCTTTTCAGACAAATAAGCAAGGGTGCTCACTGAGAAGGGATCAAATTGTTCTGAGAGATATGTGTGCAGTCAACACATGGTCTGCAGACTGGCAGCAAAAATATCATCTGTTAATGCGTTGTTGAATATTAAAAATTGAAGCACAGTGTAATAGTGCAGGGATGTATGACAAGAAATAGTACGTTCAAACCAGTGTACACTAATTAACAATGTTTTTCTATTTTTTTAATAAAACATAAAACATTTTATTGAACTTTAACAAGTCAACAAGTATGGCAACTTGGAAAATAATACACAAACTGCAAAATAGTTTTTCCTTGTTATGTACATTTTATTTTTTTATCCAAGGCAATCAGCCAACTGAGCGGCACTTAGCTTTTCCTACAGGCTGTTCCAGTTAATACCACCTCTGCTGCCATCCTTTCCATTCCCACCAGGCTATGAGACACTAGCAGACTGCTTATCAATCCCATCATCAGACTTCATCAGTCTGGATTTAATTGCAACAATGTGCTTAAAGTAGCAGTATTTGTTAGTAACCATACATATTTTTCAGTTATGAGGTTTGTCTGGGGAAAAATATTAAGATACAAATATTTATTTTCATTTTCTTTCATTCCTGAGTCAAGCTATGTGGGTGTTGAAGTTGTACAAGTTCCCATCCATGCCTCACCCATGCTACGCCCATGTCACACCCACCTTGAAAAAATGTAGTATTTTGTGCTGTTTACTATAAGAAACATGGCAAGAACCATTCTAATACAACTACAGCATGAATCTGGCATGTGCATTTAACAAGTATCACCAGGGAAGAGATTTTAAACAAGGCAAATGGTGGCTATCTTTAATGACGTGAGTCATTAATTACAAAATCAGCTGTAAACAAAGTTTTAACAATATCTGAGAAAACAACAAATATACTGAGCATGAATCTTAGGTTATGAGAAATAATTGTTTTGCTAAAAAAAACTATATAATGAATTCTTTCACTGACTAACAAATACGGGCTGCATCCCCATCTCACTCAGTGCTCTTTGTTACCTCCACGCAGTGTAACTGCTAAAAATGAGTAACTCTGTGATTCTGCATGGTAAGGTGCATAATGCTACACTTGAACTAAGGGTCCAGGATGGTTGCAAGATGTATTTTGTGTCATCCAGTACATATGCAAACCTAGCATGGAGCTCCCATTTAAAGCTAAATGTCCATGTATACAGAAAGGTGTCATTGTTGTCAGGTAAAACCTATTTAAAATAAGCTATTGGCCAAACTTATAACATTTATAGAGCCAGAAATATAGCATAGCTAGTTGCCCTTCATTTTATAGCTGATGGCATTCATTTACTAAATCACTAGCACATGAAATGACATTGCATATGCAGAAAATCTGCTTATTTAGTTATTGGATTTTGTAATCAGGTAGGCCCACTGATACATAAAGTCCCTTTTCGTGGATGGCCCAGAGTTAGTTAAGAAAGAGGAGCAAACATTTGATATATTGACATACACTGAAGAATGGACAGTAATTCGAAAACAAGTGCAGAAACAGGATAATATAGCAAATGGTTAGTTACTCATAGATATAGCCACATATAGAGTGAAATCAACACTCAAGACATGGATGATCAATACAGGATGAGGACATGACCACATATAAACAAGGTATCCTCAATGATTACAAGTACACTGACTACACCAAAGAAAAAACCATAAGACTTTTCTTAAAGCCAGTTGGGGTGGGACAGTTTTTGACTTCATGAAGAAGTTTCTTCTGAGATATGGGGCTGTAATGGTAAAGAACCTCCAACATGGGCCTGACTTTTACCATGGGAACAGCTAGCAGAGTGCAATACAAGGAGCAAAGGAGTCCCCTCTGGGGCTTAGGCTCAAGAATGCCTTGCAGACTAAGATGGAATGTGACGACATTTTACAAATAAAGTAACTCAGTCTCCCTTCAATGGATGGCCAATTTTACATACCGAATACATTACAGCAGTGCTCCTTAAGGAAGGCACCAGCAACAAACTGTCTGATTCTATGGTACTTTAAGTCTGCTTAGTTTCATTTCCCAAAGAGAATGAAGGATCAAGGCACCATACAGCAATACAGGATATAATGTGCTGTAAGCAATGGCTAGACATGCCTCCTTTGTGAGGTAGGCCTCTAAGTCTATACAGTCAGTAGTCTACACAAACAATGTAGTAGAAAATACATTGTATGTAGACCTTTCCTGAAATCTTCCCTTGAGGTAGGCAGGTAGGGTTCTGCTCACAGGGGTGAGGAAGTACCCTGGCATCACCTCTGGGGGACGAACCACTTGAGTCGACCACAGGGTGGTGGCATCCAGTTGGGTGAGCAGTGCGGGGCCAAAAAGAGCTACACCTGAGGACTCACTCTCTCTCTCTCTCTCTCTCTCTCTAGTTGAAGATTTCACCTCTCCCACCCTCATAAAAGCAGGGCTCTGGGACGGTCAGGCTAGAATAGAGAATTCTTTGCACCTGTATGGGGGCCAAGTTAGGGGGTCAGAGAGCAATTTTCCTGTTTTTTCTCCACAGAGTTTTTTCTTGGGATGTTTGCTCCACCTAAGGGCTGTTTCAGAGTAGGGTAGTTTTAAATTTCACAGTCATTGTAAGTGGGTACTGCTTGAAAGTCTCACAAGAATATGGTACAAGGGGAAAACAGAGGGAGTTGCATTCTTCTGAAGGGCTCCTCTTTCCTGTTGGCATAAGGTAGGGGGCCTCAAGACCTGGTTCCCAGTTTTAGGGGTCATGGCTAACCTCATCAGACTTGCCTGCAGGTGCAGTACTACCTGATTTTGGTGGTTCCTTGCCACCTGACTACCTGACCCTCCCCACCACTAACTCACTGAGGGTTGGGTTCCAACTCAGGGAGGTGCAACTACCCTCAGTCCATACAAAGGTATGGCCTTTCATGGAAGGGGTAGGAGGTTCTGAGATTTACTTGCAAAGTCTTTTGAGCTGTGCATGTCACTCAGATATGTATTTCATTGTAATTTTAATAAATACATGGCTGTGGCCACTTCCTCCAAGATTTGTGTGCTGTGTTGTTTGTCCAGGGCAGAGGATGTGGGCCTATCAAGACAACAGCCCAAGCTTCTGAGGGAGAGATTTTGTCATGAAATTAACATGGGGAAAAGGATCACATGGGGAGAAAGGGTCAT
The DNA here is from genome assembly GCA_016271365.2 of Neoceratodus forsteri. Lineage (NCBI taxonomy): Eukaryota > Metazoa > Chordata > Ceratodontiformes > Ceratodontidae > Neoceratodus > Neoceratodus forsteri. Next base: position 1,544,503,739 of record CM057455.1, on the reverse strand, counting down.
AAACTGAGATGCTTTAAATACCTCACCACATCAAGTTGAGAACTAGAAGTAAGCATTAAGCCATGATGAAGGTGGCATCTAATGCTTGATGATGCATGGTTGGGGGTTGTGGCCGAGGCGGAGGCAGGCAAGCAATACAACCATGCATCAATGTCCATTAGATGCCACCGCCGGAGTGACTTAATGTGCTTGTAACATGGGCCACACGAGGAGAGAGTTACCAGGACCCTATTTTGTGTCAGTACAACTACATAAGAGGAGGAGGCGGTGTGCTGAGCAAACTTTTATGGTGCACTTACAGATCGGGTAACAAACCGGCATTACGATGCTTATGCGGTCAAAAGAGTCTGTACCTACAATGATAGCAACCAGCGCAGCTGACATGCTCCTCTAACAGCTATCCCGATGTACACGGCTATTTGTTTCTTATCACCCGTTGAAGGTCTCCGGTGGACACCTCCCTCGCCACAGTGCGTGCGTGGTCACAAATTAGCATGTGGGTCGCCGCCTCCTGCTGCCTCTGCACACCTCCGATCATGCACCACTTCCTGCATGGGGTCTCTGTATGGGACTGGCTTACTTATCACCCTGTGCATGCTTGCTTGTCCTCCCCGCTTCTGTCTGCCTCTAGATTGTCTCACTGTTGCTCTGCCACTCTTCCCTCTCTCCCACTGCTGCCCACCTGTGCCCAGTGCTGCTAAACTGGGGGTCTGGCTGCTTGTAGTACTACCCATAGTGCGGCATATATCATGGGTTAATACCGCTCCCATTTGGGTCCCGTGATGCTGTTGCGCCAATCGCTCCTGCCCATTCCGCCTCTCTCATTAATGCCATGTTACAAGAGATATTCGGCTTGCCATGTTCTACCTATCGGCATCCAAGTGTCTAGTACCAAATTTTGTTTTTAGTTTAGAATAAGTTTCACAGCTATGAATCACATTTCAAGCTGTCTGAAGTAATCATGATCAGAAGTAATCTGTTTAATATCAGCAGAACTTCTATAAAGCACCACATCATCTGAATATAATTGCAAATCAGCCCCATCCCCACAGTTTAGTGGTATGATACAATACTGCCTGTAATTCCTAACTTTTTTGTTCACAGTTTTAAGCTGGGAAATTCATACTGAGCCAGCCCACCACTCATTTTCAGGTGCATCCCAGGAACACAGGGTCATGGAGTATGCACATGGAGGTGTAAAGCAAAACAGGTCTGCAAATACACCAAACACACTCACAGCTTGCTGCTTTAGCTTCTAGACTACAGTATATTGCCAGCCTAATGATGATTTCCTGATTGCCACAGTTCTTAGTGTAATTGTTTGATAACTTGCTGATGGCATTTTCAAGCACCAGCAATCCTGTAATCCTGGAGGTCTGTAATGACACTGTTTCAAGGAACCATATTTTGCACCACTTTAAAAAATAATTTATGCTGCCACCAGTTTCCAAAACCTTTTGAGGTTCTGTTGCTTTTCTTTATGTTTAATGATGTCCCCATTTACTGCAATTGTTGTGTGCCTGTGCGGTTTGCAAAATTAATTTTGGCTAGTACCATTTTAAATATTTTTTCTGCTTTTACCATTTTATGTGTTTTGGGTACAAGTGCAATTTTGTGTACTATATCTGCAGCATGAATTATTTTACACTATTTTTTCCACTGTTCTTTTGCATATACTTTTGCAGCATTTCTGTTTTTCATGCCTTTTTTTGTGGTGGTGTTAGAATGTTGCTCATATTGGTTGTAGTGGTAGGCACTAAAAATCATGCAAAATAATTAGATGAAAAGGCACCATATGGTGAGGTGTACATTCCTTACCCAACATTCAGCAAACATCTGCCACATAGGTGTGTGTTTACAAGCTGGCAGACAGGTGGCCAGTGGAGACTAGAGCAGAAACATGGCTTATTAACCATATCAGTCCAGTCAGGAAGACCTCTGCAATCAGTGTGAACCAGTATAAAAGGCACCTGGCAGACAATAATGGGAGAGGGAACCAAAAAACATCTGTTTTTATTTTTCCCCAGTCCCTTGAAGTTGGAGATAACTCATAAAGGGATGGGCCAGTTGCTGTGCTGGTCAGACACAGCCAGTCACTTAATAATTTAATGATTGCACCTGGGAGGGCCAGGGAACTGAAAAGGTCATACTTCAAAGGGTGGGGATGCCATAGATTACATGCTAGAAAGACAGACTGAAAGGGTCACAAACTAAAAGCCAGTGAGATAAAGAGACTGAGAGTGTCGGAGGCTAAGACAAAAGCTGCAAATGTTGCCAAGGGAACTCTGTTTCAAATAAGTTATAGGCCAAACCTGTAAGCCTTTTAGGCCAGAAATGCATTGTGTTCCTTCCTTTATAACCACAGTAGATGAATAAGACTAAATAGCTGTGTGTTCCTCTTAGTAGAGGCTTTAAGCTACACAGAGAGTGGTAAGGAGCCAGGTACTATTTTTTTTTGTTGGTACTTTTTACCTGTGTGGCCTCACGATCTGCATTTCACATCCCAGCCTACTGCCTATCTCCGCCACTGGCTGGTCATGCCCTGGCCACCAGTGAAGCCCCTACCGCCATCTACTCCCAGCAGCTTGCTCCCCAGTGGCAGGGAGTCCCCTTACTTCCTACCAACACAGGAGCCAGGTACTATAACAAAATAAGATGTGTTAAAGAAAAGAAATCACCAAAAATAATGATTTGTATCGCACTATCAGATTCCACTATGGAGTACAAGGTACAAGTTCTGCATCCACAGAACTGCAGAATTCCAAGGTCTCAGAGTATAGGCACTTTGTTACCATTTTGCAGCAAGGGTGATAAGGAGGCTGACCACCAGTAACAGAGGTAGCTACAGTGGTAGTGACACTGGTGGTGATGGTTGTAGTGGTCGCAGGTGGTGGTGACAGTGGTTGCAACCTACTCTTGATGCTGTTTCTCCATTTATTTCTTTGTGTGATATGTGGATGGCATTCTTATGACATGGAAAGTGTACTATTGTACTGTACCCTGGTTTGGGTGGCATCCCTCGGTAATGTATTTATGTGTCTTACACTATTCTCTGCTTTGTATTTTGCATGCTGGTTATAGTTGTTACACATCACTGTGCTACCCAGTTTCACTGAGCAGGAGAATTAACAATTCCTAATACAGGCACTAGAGTGGCATAGTGTAAGGACATGTATTCCACATGTGTGAATACCTAACATGTTCTGTGGATCAGCACTCACCCTTGGAATTCCAGCAAATGTCTGGCTATGCTCTCCCCGTGACACTCCACACATACAATGTGCAGGTGTATATGCAGAGCATTTTCACAAAGCATGTACTGTGTTCTTTGGATAAGCATCCTTCTGACTACTGTGACTTTCTCGCTAAAGGTCATACACTGTTGCTATGCAGAGAAAGAGCACACCTGTAATGTATCACTCATTGATAGTATGCTTTATTTTTGATACTGTTTTAGCTTATATTTTGGGGGTATTAATGAGATCAGAATTAGCATAAATGTTATTATAATTGATTTACAACAATATCCAGTAATCTTTTAGAAAATGGTCTTAGAATTCCCCAAGCTCTGATTGGCTGATAGCCCTGGCAAGGTGGGCATCTATCAGACAACAGAGCCTGGGTATTAAAAGTGCCAGTCCCCACCAACCTTATCATCAATATCAAGCTGCCATTAGAATTCTCAGTTTAAACTGCCTGTCATTGTTTTGATTCGCTTAGCTGGAGCTGAAACTTGACCCACACCCATTCTGATGAAGTCTTGTTTTCCTCCGATTGTCAGTGTAAAGGCTCAGTAAAAAAAAAATGAAGTTTTTTCAAAAAAAGATAGCAGATTCCCAAACTTTGACCCAATGACCATAATCTTTTTCCAGCTGCACAGCGGGTTCCCGCTTCGCTGAAGTAAAAAGTGCCTATGGCTACTTCAAACTCTCACCACATACGGAGTAAGGCTGTGGCCTGCTCCATGCAGGTGAGAGAGGGAGAGGAAATGGAGCCAGTGGAGTTAGAGGAGGCTGTCATACACAGTCTAAAATAATAATAATAAATTTTATTTCGCATAAGTGCCTTTTGGGCCATCAAGGTGCTTTGCAAAAAGATGAAAACAATCATACTAAAACAGTGAACATATTGATAAAATAAATAGCATAATGATAAAATAAATAACAGGGGATCAATGTTATACAGTGACATCATAAGTGTGGCACCATAAGAAGGTTTTCAATGCCTGTTTAAACCCCTCCACATTCATGCACTCTCGAAACTGACAGGGTAGAGAATTCCAAAGGGTTGTGACCATGTGCATAAATGCACGGGCTCCAGAAGATTTCAAAGACACCCTTGGAATCTCTAACAACCCATCGTCAGCCGAACGCAACTGTCATACTGGGCGGTAAGGCACAAGAAGCTCTTTCAAGTAGTTGGAGCCCAGTCCATATAGGGCTTTATAAGTCAGTAGACCAACTTTAAAGGTGATCCGCCACCTAGTTGGCAGCCAGTGCAAATTGTGCAGCACAGAAGTAATACAGGAAGCTTGAGAAGCCCCAGTTAACAATCGTGATGTTGCATTCTGCACAACCTGCAGGTGGCGGATTTCATTCTCAGAAAGCCCTAAGTACAGGGAGTTACAATAATCAAGGTGGAAAGTCACAAAAGCATGGACCAATGTAGGCAAGTCCCCTGATGGAACCAGGTGCTTAAACCTGGAGATATTCCTAAAATGATAAAAGGAAGACTTGACGATGGTCGACACCTGAGATCGTAAAGTCAGCCCATCATCAAGCACTACCCTCAGGTTTCACACCCGTTCAGAGGATAGGATCTGAGAGCTCCCGAGAAAAACTCCAGAAGGCTGATCAGCCCAAAACCCCTCTATTCAATGACCCCAGGTCCACTACCATCACTTCCGTCTTTCCAGCATTCAGCTTCAACCAGCTTGAGTTCATCCAGTCCTGGATTTCAGCAAAGCAGGTATTATGTACCAAGACAGCTTTATCTTGGTCGGGGGCAAAAGACAGGTAGAGCTGGGTATCACCAGCATAGCAGTGAAACTTCAGCCCATACTGTCTTACAGTGTCTCCGAGGGCAGCATATACACTGCAAACAAACATGGGGACAGCACTGAACCCTGAGGGACCTCACATGGCAGGAGAAAGGGTCCGAGGAAAAATCCCAGACACCACTCTCTGGCTCCTGCCAGTGAGGAAAGATGTAAACCACCTAAGGACTGTATCTAACAGTCCACAGATGGACCTCAGACGTCCAAGCAGCACCCCATGGTCTACAGTGTCAAAAGCTGAGGAGAGATTGAGGAGCACCAAGATAGAATGGTTTCTCTGATTTCTCACCATCAGGAGATCATTGAGCACCAACCAGTACCGCTTAGTACTATGCCTCTTTTGAAACCGGACTGAGAGGTTCGAGATGTTATGGATGGTCAAGTGGTCATCCAGCTGTACCGCTACTACTTTTCAATCACCTTCCTATAAAGGGAAGATTTGAGATCAGTCTATGTTAGCCAGAGAATCCAGGTCCTAGAAGCTTTTAGAGGGGAATTACCACCTCCTCCTTCAGGGAGCTGAAAACTCACTGGATTCCAAGGAGCATTGGACTATCTGTGTCAGGACCAGGCCGATCATATCCCAACAACCCATAATCAAAGAAGTTGGGCCCGGATCCAAACTACAGCACGTAGGGTGCATACCCTGGACAATCTGCATGACATCCATGAGCTTGGGCAAGGCAAAGGTACTGCAGGAAGCCTGAGGTGAGGTGACCAAGCACCGATCATCAGCAACCCCCATAGAGCGAGTTGAACGAACTTCCGACCTGATGTCGGCCAACTTATCCACAAAGAACCGAGCAAGCTCATCGCACTCCACTTGCGAAAAAGGTCTTCAGAGCTGTAGACAGGTTGGGTTGCACAATCTGTCAACAGTTACAAAGAGCTGGGCTGGTCGATTCTGAGCAGCAGCAATCTCCCCGAACAGGAATTCTGCCTACTTACAGGAGATCGTTGATTGGTAAATCTTATAATGTTCAACCAATCTAAGGTGGTCAGCAACCAGGGCGGATTTCCACCGATGCCATTCTAACCTATGTCCTTCTTGCAGCAACTCCCTCAAAGACCCATCAAACCAAGGGGCCCAAGGGCAAAGGGGGAGAGGACGAACATAGACAGGAGCAATCAAATCCAGAGCTGCCAAGATGGCCTTATTATAGGCCACCACTAAAGTCTCTGGACTCGAGCTGGTCACAGAAAACTCCAAGAGGTCAATCTCTGCTGCTAGGCCTTCAGTACTCACTTCCTGTAAAGAGCGATAACTGACCATCTCCACAGGGGCAAGCCTCCGAAGGGGGGCACAAAAGTTGAACCCACGGTGTAGTGATCAGACCAACTGACCGGTTCCACCTCCAGGTCAGAGGCCTCGATCCCCAGGAGGAAAACCAGATCAAGAGAGTGACTGTGTTTATGGGTGGCAGAGGTAACAACCTGTGTAAGGCTCAGAGATGTCATGAGCTGGAGGAAGTGTTGTCCAAACTGAGAGATCATCGTCAACCCAGGCATTGAAGCCACTGAGTACCATCAACCTGGGTCACTCCACTGCCATGTAGGCAATGAAGTCAGCTACTTCCTGTAGGAATCGCATCTCATCCCCCGGTGGACAGTAGACAAGAGCTAACCTGCAACCTACACCAGCCACCACGGTACACTCAAATGATTTAGGTTCCTCAACTGGTACACTCGTGATGCCCAGCTTAGTCTTAAAACAGACCTCCACCCCCCCCCCGTGATCCAATCTCGAGTGTTGTATCACCGAGTACCTGGTTGGAATTGCAGCATCCAAAATGGGGCCAACATATTCATCCAACCAGGTCTCGGTGATGCAAGCCAGATCAGTTGTTTCAATAAGATCTGCCATAATTGCAGTCTTATTTTTAATAGATCTGACATTGCATAGCACTGCTCGAGTTGGATGGGCTTCAAGGACTGCCCTGGCTGCTTGCTTTCCACAAGAGGCAGTGCCTTTGGGTATGGAGACTAGATAAGTAGCACCCATTCCAGACTCCATTTCACCCTAGGGTATCTTCTAGGCCTGACCAGACTGATGTGAGAGGTGCATTCATTCATCCTCCAGTGTCCACCCCCCATCCCATCCCACCTCCTATGAACAATACCCAGCACATGACAGCACTGGTAGGATGACAACAAAAAAGGGGGGAGGGGCAGAGGGCACGGAGAGTGGAGGATGAATAGCGCATGATCGGGGGGAGGGAACTTACACATTTCATAGTATAAATAAATATCAAGATACACAGCATTCAGGCACCCAACCAAAGGAGGACCCTCAAAAGCAACAATAAAATTAAACAACAATACCCACCCAACTAAAAATATAAATAAAATACCAGCCTGCACCACTCTAGTTGGACAATTTCAATCCCTAAAATTACTGCAATCCCCTCTCACAGGATACAAAACACAAATATAAATTCACCCCTCCCAAGCCCTCTCACAGTCAAGGAATAGGGGAGTTCCAGGCACTCTCACTGCCCAGAATAAAAACAAATCCAATCAAATAGAATAAAAAATAAACATAAACATAACATTCAATAAAAATAATAAATAAATAAAACAAATAAAATGTGGACGCCCAGGTCCTCTCACCACCAGGGAGACCACAAAACAGTTAGACCATAAATCACAAGCAAAAATGATCCAGGAGAGAAATCATCCAAAGGGGTAGATTAATCCAGCAGGTAAATCCAATCCAGGACAAGTCCAGCTGAGGAAATCGAGTACATCCAAAAGGGCAAATAAGTCCAACAGATAAATCCAAGCTGGGACGGGTCCAGCTGAGAAAATCCAACCAATGATCAATAGCAGCACAGGCCTACCAGACTCCACACCTGGAAGACCCCAACCAGAAATACTCTGCTGCACCAAAACAATGCCCGGATACAGGCCACACAGTAGCCAGTCCCGGTAGTCTAGGGGCATCATAGGATCACCAGCCAGCTCCCTAACTAAAGATCCCCTGAGCCCCCGTGAAACAGCAGAATCTAGCCGATGATCCCCAACGGAGTCAGGTCATTCTTGTTACTAATGGCCAGTCTCATAAAAACAAACTTCAGGCCAACCAAGATGCAATTTAGGGCCCACCACTCAATTCCGGACCCAGCACAGCAACTGGTACTCTCACAGACAGCCTGCTCGACTCCTGCAACTCCTCCACAGAAAGGGCTCTCACAGCTGATCTGTTTGACTCCCACAGCTCCTCCACAGAACAGACCCCTCTGTAGGGTGGCAGCCTGAATCAAAAGTCCCCGCTATCCTTATACATTAGCAAGGAGCACAACAGTCTTCACCACCGACTACACGACCAAATTTAGCTCCAATCCAAGATCAGCTCCACACAGTTCACAGAGGTATCAGGCAGCAACACCCCAGGTCAAAAGCTCTGCATTCTGCAATCCAATAGTGGCGTCTGATAAACACCACCTCATGTAGCAGAGCAACTAAAACAGCCAGGGCAACAGTCAAAAATGGCCATCTTGTTCCAGGCTTTGCCTAGCCAAAGCTGTTCATGGCATGACACAATAAATAAACTAGGAACAAAATATGAAAGAAAAAAAACACAAAAACAAATGAAATAAAATAAAATGAGAAACAGAATGCAGCTCACAGCACGTAGCTCATAGCACACCCAGCCTGGCGGCCATTTTTGAATAAACTGCTACTTCTTTCAGCAGTTCTAACCTGGCAATGCATCTATAAAAGTGCCACCACAGTTTTTCAGCCCTATTCTCCCAATCCTCCAAGCATTCACCCACTTAACCTGCTGCCACAGTACTTTAAGAGTTGTCTGTCCTGCGGCCCACTGTCCTGCTTGCCAACAGAAACAAATGTTTTACTTTTGAGCTGGGACTAGCGGTGGTAGAAAATATTGTGGCAGCAGGTTAAGCGGGTGAATGGTTGGTTTCTGTCGGCAAGCAGGACGGTGGGGCATGGGACGGACATCTCTTATCCGTAGCGGTGGTTATCTTGCTGACTACCTTTCCAGCTCCCCCTCCCCTCAACAGAAATTTTTTTTTTCTTCTTTTAAAAAATAAATCACCTTATTGGAATACCACAGCTCTGTGCTCGATCCTCTGAGCAGTTGTCCTGAACAGGGTGCAGTGCAGTTTCCCAATCAAAGTAACTCTATCGTAAATAAACAAAACAGGCCATCTTTGAGTAAGGAGAAGGGATCATGGTTTAAGAAAGGACCAGTGGTGGGACTGCACTGCTCTCAATTGAGGGACTACTTTACCAAGAAAATCACTTTAAAGTGGTTTGCAGTAATTCATTATTTATTTATTTTTATTTTCAAGTTGAACATAAAAGTGTCACAGTTATACCATTTTCTAAGCATAATAATACCCTCCAGTGTGGGTGGTATTGTGCTATACCGGACATTCCAGGGCCTATAAGGCCCCCTACCTGTAGCGTAGGGCGTCATTATGCCACTGGGCAGTTTTGTATAGCACAATACCACCCACCCTGTTGGGTATTATTGCTTACATACCTTAAAGGATGTGGATAGCCAAATGTATTTCAGTTTTATTATTCTATACAGTACTATATGTGTATAATCACAATAAATATATAATTTATGTAAACTGATACACCTTTAAAAGTGAAGGATTTTATACCTGATACTCTGTCCCCTGATGAATGTGTACTGTGGTGTCAATAGATAAGGTTTTATCAGCCATCCTTGGAAGGAGTTTGCTATGCTATGTGTTGCTGGTGAGTTTACACTTCTACATGTTAATAAATTCTTTGGCCAAATTCCTGGGTGTAAATCCTTTATGTGTTTCCTGTTTTTGGCTTTGTTGGGTTGTGGAACTGCTGGTGCAAGTTCTAAGGTGTTAGCTTTTTTTGTGTTTGCTCCCCTCAGGTGTGAACACTGATACTTGATACAGTTTCTTTGTGCCTAATGTTTATCTTTAAATGTAATTTTCTTTAATGTATGACATCAGTATTTTCTATTAGTTATTACATCAAAGCTCAAGATGGTCAGTTTTTAACTCTCATTATTTTCCTTTGTGCAGTATATCCAACATTTTTCTATCATACCCCAGGAGTCCTGTTCAAACCCAACATCAGGGAACCATGCATTAAATCAAACTGTTCATGTTTGTCTCCTGTACACAGGTGAAAGTGTCAGGTAAAGGCAAAGAACTAAAACTTGTTTGCAATTCACGATGAAGGAACATCAGATGCTGAAAACCAATAGCCATCTATAAAGTCAATATTTTTCAAATTTTAAAACTGCTAAATGAAGAGATTAATTTACTATACAACTGTACCCCTTTGAAGAGAGCGGGATATGATTGAGACCTTTAAATACCTTAAATGTATTAATAGGGTGAATACAGAGGGCCTCTTCAGTCTCAGTGGGAGCAGGTCCACAATGGGGCATAGCCTTAAGCTGATGGGGGGGAAGATTCAGGAGGGAGATGGGGAGGCATTTTTCACTGAGAATGAGGTGGTCAATTGAAATGAGTTGCTAGAGGAGGTGGTTTCCCTGAAAACAGTGGATAGCTTCAAGAGAAGATGAGACAGAATGAGGGGGAAATTGCCAGGGTGGGAACTGAGGGGGGTTGGGGGATTTAGGGAGGGGGCAGGTCCCACAGTAGACTCAAGGTGACCGGCACAATCAAGCAGACAACATATACCATAGGGCCTTGATCTGCTGGCATATTCATATGTTCATATGTGTAATGCAATATATTGTAGTCAATAAAATTGCCAGAGGTCTCAGACTTACTAAAACTCAGTCTGTGAGTTTTGAATTGTTTTGATTAAAACAAGAATAGAAGCAGACCCTACTGAAAATAAATGTTTATCCAAATTTATAAATATTCTTATATGGAGGCTGAGATACACCTGCTGGAGATGCAAAATGAAATTAAGGAGAGCAGAGCAGCTTTAAATAATTTCTATGACCACCAAAATATTATTGAATTAGACTCTAAACTTAAAAATCCAGGGCCAGATTCTAAAAACCTTGGGGGACTAAGTCTCACTCTGCAACACCAGTTGCAGACCGAAATCTCCACAGGTGCAGAGATTGGTATTCCATCCACTGCAGCTGCCGAAGATGTTACAACTGATCCCACCAGCCGTAATATTCTTTCACAGCTGCAGGAAAAACACCTGCAAGCTGATGTAAATAGTGGAGCCATACATAACCTGGCTTCAATTTTGAGAATATTGCAGCTGTGGGAGAAACTGTGGTTCCACAAGTGGCAACCCACTTGCGCCAAGTTTTTGCTGCAGCTGTGAGATTTTTAACAATCTTTGACAATCCAGCCCCAAGTGTCCACGTTCAAGACAAAAATCTTAAAAATGCAAAAGTCCATGTTCACTAGAGAGCTAAATGATTGTAAATCTACATGAGAATAAAATGTATTGTAAGCGGGAATTTGCAAGCTGTGACTGTTGTTGCTCACACAATGGAAGCTACAATAAATCATGTGGCAGAGTAACTAGGTCTGAAGATTTATATTAGACTAACAATTCATCTTCCCTTGCAAATCATCTCTGAAAAAAACCCACACTCTGTAGCACCAGTATAATCACACCAGAATCCAAATGTAGCTGGTAAGTTAAACCTCAGAAGATAGAAGTATTTAAGAGATCCATAGGACACTGCGATCAACAGTCTGCCGTCAGTAGCGATCTGCAAACTGTCCACCTCTAATTCAAATAGAGCAAAGATAGAAGAAATCTAAAATGGCAAAAACAGTAACAAAAAATATTAATATAATGAAACATTCATGAATAATATACATCAGGCTAAAGCAGAATAATGGTTCATGCTATGACAGTATGGGTAACCATTAGGAGATATTTTGTATCCCAAAGGGGTTGTAACACTTCAACATAAATATGAATCCCTTAAACAAGGTTTTAAATCCCATGATTCCTGTATACCATCTAGCTTATACCTTTTAAAGAAAAAATCCAGCAGTTTTCCCTTTTTATTGATGATTGTTTATGCGTTTGGGAAAGGGACCTTACTTTGGTGCCAGAGTTGCCTTGTAAGGTTTCTTCTATATTTGCTCTATTTGAACTGCAACACAAATGAAATAATTTGACATAATGCTGGACTTACATAAGTTCACCAGGAAATTGGATAAAAAAGTTATGTTCCAGAAAGAAACAATGTGAACAAATATTTTAGCCCAGGGGAATATGACTATAATTCTAGGGACACTACAACTCACATTAAAAGGCTAAAAAAATATCAACTTTAATTCCAAGTAACACAGCAGTTGCAGCCTTCCAAAAAGCATGCAAAAGAGATTTGCTTCGATTTTTGGCACAAAAGGAAAGGCCAAGATTTTACAATTATGTAATGAAGAAAGAGAAGTAGTGTGCAATTTAGCTGAAAATAGCATCAAATCAAATCACATCAAATCATACTTTATTTTAAAAAGTGTCTTTCCAAAACCAAGATGCTTGCACAATAAATAATTCAAATACATGAAACAATGTAATAAAATCAATCAATATAACATTCTTAAAATCAGGGTAAGCTAGGCTAAATAAATAAGTTTCAAGGCTGCTTTAAAAACTTTGGATGGTCAAACAATCTACTTCCGATGAGTTAGAAATTACACATGAGGTCAGGGCTGTAAAACTAAATGACCTGGCCCTGATATCTTCAAATGGACCCTGGAATCTCTAGAAATCCCTCATCGGTGGAACAGAGAGGGCGGAAGGACAGTAGGGATGAAGAAGATCTTGGAGGTAGCTAGGTCTCTGGTCGTTTAGGGCCTTATAGGTCAGCAAACCCACCTTGAAGGTGATCTTCTACTGTACTGGCAGCCAGTGCAGTCTGCAGAGGACAGGTGTTATATGACTGGTCCTAGAAGTACCAGTCAGAAACCTGGCCACCACATTCTGCACTTGTTGCAAGTAGCAGATATCAACCCGCCGGTAGCCATAGGTAAAGGGCATTACAGTAGTCAAGGCGGGAGGTAACGAAGGCATGGACCAACATTGGAAGATCATCAGAAGGAACCAGCTGCTTCACCCGGGTGATATACCTCAGATGGTAAAAAGAGGTTTTGACAACAGCCGACACCTGAGATTTAAGGGTCAGGCAGTCATCAAGTATAACACCCAGCTTCCTCACCTGGTCTGAGGTAACTAACTGGGCAACCCAAGTCAAAGACCTGAAGGTGATCCTGTCAGCAAACCCACCTCCTGATGACCTGGGTCCATAACCAACACCTCCATTTTTTCAGGGTTTAACCGCAACCAACTCACAGTCATCCAATTCTGGATCTTGGTGAGACAGTTGTTAAAGACCGAGACAGCATCACCCAGGCCAGGCACAAAGGACATGTACAGCTGAGTATCATCTGCATAGCAGTGAAAACTCAAGCCGTACTGCCTAATAATCGCTCACAACAGCAGCATAAACATTGCAAACAACATGAGTGCCAAAATGGAGCCCTGCGACACCCCAGAGGATAGGGGGGAATGATGTCAAGGAAAAAATCCCAGACACCATCTTCTGTGTCCTACCCTCAAGGAATTATCAACACCAACTGAGGACTGAACCGGACAGTCCACAGATAAACTGCAGGCTCTCCAGCAGCACTCCATGGTCAACAATATCAAATGCCTCAGAGAGATCTAGAAGGACCAAGATGGAACGGGTATTTCAATCTCGCTATTAGGAGGTGATTTTGTACCCGAACGAGGGCTGTCTCTGTACTATGTCTCTTCCTAAATCCAGACAGGAGAGAATCATAGACATTGTGGCTGGTCAAATGATCATCCAGCTGCAATGCAACCACCTTCTCAACAACCTTAACCACAAAGGGTAGGTTAGAGACAGGCCTGTAGTTAGCCAGACAGTCCTGGTCAAGGAAGGCTTCATAAGAAGGGGCAAAACCATGGCTTCCTTCAGGGGATCGGAACGATCCCCCTCTTCAAAGACAACCAGACTATAATGGCAAGGACTGGGCTGATTTTATCCACACATCCTACTAAAAGTCACGTGGGTTTGAGTCCAAACTACAGTTGGTCTGTCGAGCAACTGGACGACCATGACAGTGTCATTGATTGTGGGTAGGTTGAAGTCAGATCACACAAACTGGGTGTCCAACATCTCCTGTTGACCACCACAACTCCTATTTGAGAGAGTTAGAGGAGATTGGACCTGATAGTGGCAACCTTTGTCTGTAAAGAATCAAGCAAACTCCTCACACTGCTCCAGTGAAAACACACTTGAGCTGAAGACAGATTGGATTGTACAATCCTTCCACAGTCCAGAAGAGCTGGGCTGGTTGATTCAGCACAGCAGCAATTTCCCTGGACAGGAATTTTGCCTTCTTATGGGTAATTGCTGATTGATAGACCTGATCCATCAAATTAAGCCTATCACACTTCAGACCCGACTTCTGCCAACACCACAAACCTTCATCCCACTCTTCAACTCCTTCAAGGTCTCTTCAAACCAAGGAGACCTGGGGTGATGAGTGAGGGGTGAACATGAACAGGAGCAATGGAGTCCAGGGCCCTACTGCTGCCTTGTTATAGGAAAGTGCCAGGTCTCCAGGATCCATGTATTCACTCGAGACTGGATAGGTCCAGCACCACCATCAGGCCTCCGCAACACCCCTCAAAGGGTGGTACCGGACAATCTCCGTAGGGACCTACCTACAAGGAGACAGGAAACTGAACCCAATGGTGTGATGGTCAGAACACCCAACTGGTTCCACCACCAAGTCAGATATCTCCATCCCCAGGAGAAACACCAAGTCCAATGAATGACCATCTATATGTGTCGAGGAGGAAATAACCTGTGTAAAGCCCATAGAACTAAAGCAGCAGATAAAGGTGGTGCTATCATTATTTTAAATAAAGTTAAGTACAGTATGAGTTTGAAATGCTAAAGCAATTCTCTGATACAGAATTTTACAGAAAATTATCTAGAGACATGACTATGTGTTTTAACAGACAAATAGACATCTATTTGCATGAGATTTGGGTTAGTGAAGTAATCACAAAACAAACCTCTGAGTTCTTCACAGTTGGTCACCCTGTGCGGGCTACTATGTATGGGCTTCCCAAGATACTGTACATAAGAACCTGGTGGACCCCTCTGCCCACAGTAGCAAGTATCAGATCTGTAACAGAACCTTTGGCAAAAATGGTGGATCAATACATTAAAATGTTAGTACCACTATGGCCTTTTAACATTAAGGATACAACATACATATTGCAAATTTTTGGAAAGTGCTATGTTAATGATGAAGACATTTTTGTGACATTAGGCATAAGTGCATTATATATTAACACATCAAAGGGGTATTGATGATTTAAGGATACTGTTATATGAAAATACTGGATACATTAATTATTTTATTGAATGTTTGCTAAATCTCACAGAAAAGGTTTAGTGTTGCATTTGTCTTGTTTTAAAGGGGCACTGTCAACCCCCTTAGACCTCAAAGTATCCTTAGGTTAAACAAGCATTAGTCAATGATGAGAGTTCACTGTTGGTATTGCTCTTGGACATTATTCCCATATGTTTCTCTAAATATTCCTCTGTCTTGCATTTTAAGGGTGGGTGTTACAGTTGGAAGCCCTAATGCCCTGGGCTTTGTTGGTATTTTGCTCCAAATTTTCATCATGGGCTTTTTGGGACATCACTTCATGAACAATGCCAGTATCATTTTGTTACTCAATCCCAAAAGGTGATTTTGCGCAGTGAGTGTGCCAGTTGGCACCATAGGTGCGAAAACACATTTTGGGCAGGATGTGAAAACTGACAGCTGTAATGTTCATAAGGAGGTGTGAAGAAATGTCAATGTTGCAAATCTGAAGTAAAAATATAAAAACGTGGCAAAGTTACAAGTGTGTGTAGAAACTGTACAATGCATGTACGTAACACAGTAATTTTTTGGAATGTTTTCACCTAATGTTCAACATGGCCTTTTTGGGATCTCCCCTCATGAACAGTGGCACTGGAATTTTGTTAGTCTGTCCCAAAAGTTGATTTCGTACAGCAACCATGCCATTCTGTGCCACAGGTGCAAAAATACATTTTGGGAAGGGTACACAAAATGACAGCTGTACTATTCATAAGGGGGTGTGCAAAAAAGGCAATGTTGGAAACATGAAGTGAAAATCTTAAAAATTGATGACATTGCAAGCATGAATAGAAACTGTGCAACAGAAGCTCATAATGCAATCCATTTTCAGGAGTTTTTCCACCAAATTTGCAACAAGGGATTTTTGGGACCCCACTTCATGAACAGTGGCATTGTCATTTTGTTAATTGGTCCCAAAAGGTGATTCCGCACAGTGATGGCGAAATCACCTTTCAGGACCAAGAAACAAAATGACAGTGACTGTGTTCATGAGGTAGGGTCCCAAGAACCCCATGTTGAAAATCTGGGACCCAAACTCCCAAAAATGGCTGAGATATCAACCTAAATTGAAACCTCCCCATTCACTGACACTATGGGACTTACCGTCATTTCTTCAGTTTGCGGTTGGCTTTTGAAGAGTGCAGACATGTTTCAGGTCCACTGAAGATCATTGCTTCTGACCTCTGCTGGTAAGTATGGGTGATGGGGGGATGCGAGGGGAGCTGAGGGTCGCACAGAGGGGAGGTGCGGGTTGGGGAAGGGGCAGTGGCAACCACAAAGGACCATTTTCTGTCTTTTCAAGTTTAAAAAAAATCAAAAGATTTTGTGGGTCTGTTTTCTTTTTTTAAAGGGAAACTATGGAAGTTGGCACACTGGGGTGGGCTCACAGTGTGCCAGAGTACTCGAAGGTTCAAGGGGGATCAATGCTGACCAGAGGAATGGACACCCCACGGTCAGCATTTATGTGGGGGCGTATATCTGACACTGGGAGTGGGCATCTTGGTGTCAGAAAACACCACAGCAGGGTTTTGGCACACTGTGGTGGGTCTCAGTGTACCACATTAAAGGATAAGGGATTTGGGGATACAGGCCATGTGGGGATTGAGCACTCCTGTGTTGGCAGGTGGTGGACGGGGGGTCCACAAGCACGACAGGGATGTGGAGAAGGCAGGCGAAGAAAGTGCCTCCTCCCAGCCAGCACAATCGGATCGCGCACACAGTAAAAGTGCATTTGGGCACTCAGTACTCCCAACCCATACAGAGCTTAGGCTCTGGCCTGCTCTGCACAGGTGGAAGACTCTTCATCACAACACAAACAGCTGTTTGTACTGTGGTGCCCTGCAGACGAAAGGAAAAAGTCAGCTCTTGATTGGTGCAGCTTTTTCTTTTCAAGTGCAGACCACTACAGGCAAAACAGCATCAGGACCAGCCTGGCCAATGATTGGTGTGATACTGTTGAGCCCCATGCAGAGGAGTCTATGTTAGACAGACAGTGTCATACCCCTTAAAGTCTACTCTCCCGAGGAGTTTGACATGCATGCGCAAACTCAAAAACACATTTTATGATTGTTCACATTCTATGAAGATTGTTAATCCAGCTGGTAGTTCGATTCAGATCCAGTTTTTCTTTTAAAAAGAGAAAAATTGAGTGTCCATCTTCCTGGTGTTACCATACCTAAACATGTGTGTTTATGTTTCTTGACAAACTCCCACTACATCTTTTCTGGACTCAGGAACACCCCTAACAAAATCTAGTGGTGGGACTAGATGAGACTATGGTATCAGGATTGGCTGCACTGTTTGACGGTATTTCTGGTGTTCAGGAAGTATGCAATAAGAGTAATTCAAGGATTTGAAGCAAAACAAGGCTGGGTATAGTTATTCATTACCATGCATTTCAGTTCTAATAAGCAAGAAGGGCAGATTAAAAAACAGCAATATCAATTAGTTTTAGAGAAGGTAAGCAATCATAAATGTGGGTTTTTACCTAAAACTAATATGATGCAAAAAAGGTTGGCAGTGTCCCTTTAATGAAGAGTTCTACTTGCAAATCAAAGGCATGGTAATGAGGGCCTCCCTCACACCCAGCTACACCAATATATGTTTGGAACAGTGGGAAAAACAACATGTGATGTCACAGACTAATCCCTATAGAAAATATCTACATTAATGACATCCTGTTGATGTGGAGGGGACCCCATCAGTCCTATCAGAATGTGTGTCTTACCTGAAATCTATGAATGTGAATTTAAAATTCACCAAAAATGAAAACATGAACCAGACTGGATTTTGGGACTTTGATAGAAAAAGATGGAAGGGACATGTTAGCACTAGCTATATTGAAATCAACCTGTAGAAATGCACTTTTGGTCTTTGATAGCTGTCATCCAAGGCAGATGATAAAATACCAAAAGGTCATTAATGCACTTTAGGAGAAACACTAGTTCAAATGAAAGGTATGATAGCAGCACTGAAACACTATGTGATAGATTTTATGCCAGTGGTATCGGAAGAGAATTGTAGAACAAGCAAAAGATATGGTGAATATGATAAATAGAAGTGATTTGTTGACCAAAAGAAATAGAAACAGTAATTCAGATTGTCTAAATTTTATTACAGAATTTACACTGCAAAGCTACAAGGTCAAGGAAATTATCTTAAAAAACTGGAACATTTTAACACTGGAGCATAAAAGGAAAAAGAATGCAGTTGCCCCCCCCCCCGCATGGTTTACAAGAAGGGATGGAACGTTGCTAGCATTGTCACCAGGAGCTTGTATAGTGCCCCAGAAGAAAGAACATGGGGTCTGATTCCAAGACAGCAGTGAGAGCCTGGAACAAAGTACACCAGTGCACAAAGTTTTTGCCAAAATCTCTACAACATGCGAGCTGCACCATATTCCAAGAGAATCGCCAGAAATGACATAGAATGCAGAAATACACATATCGCAAAGTACGCCTGTAAAACAAGGCGTAACCCATAACAGTGGCATAGCAGTATGCACATCATAATTCATGACAAGATAAAAGGGCGCAAGACGCAAATATGTCATAGGGGCTATGGTGAAGATGGCAGGTAGCAGGGGTGAAGGGGCAAGCAGTGGCAAGAGGAGGAGGAAGTGGAATTACACCCATGAGGAGAGCAACATGCCCTAGAGCAACTGGAGGCCCAACCAGACCTGCTGTTGGATAATGCCAAGGACTGGGAAGAGCGAACAAGAAGGAAGGTGGCATGGGATAAAGTGGCAGTATAAGTAAATGGCATCGCTAAATGCGGGACACACAGTGCACAAAGCTGCAAAGCACACTAGTGACTTGAAATGCCACACAAGGGCCAAGGAAGCACACAACAGTTGGTAGTCAGCAGCCACAGGGGGCCATCTACAGGGGGTGAGACCCCTCACCACCCACGAGGCAAGGGTGCTGGCAGTGATGAGCAGGTCCAGGATCCACGGGGACACGGACCCTGACATGCCCTGGAAAGACACAGGGATGAGTAAGTGAAAGTGTGATGCATGGCAGAATGACCAGTGTGAAGGAATGTAACAATGGGCAACAAGGAGGGTGACAGATGGGAGGGAATGTGTTGGACCGCACCCTGGAATGTGGCACAGCTAAGGGGAAGGCATGCAGGCAACACATGGGGAGGCACCACTGATGCACTCTGTCCCCCCCCTCAGGCGCAGCAGCAATGGACACAGGGGCAGGTAAGCTGACTGCCAATGCCTCCTGCAGGGCATTGGACAGGGACACAAGGGCAGGAAAGGTGACATGCACATTGGGCATGACATGATGTGGTGGCACCGATGCACTGTTGTTCCCCCACAGGTGCAGTGCCAGCGGACACAGGGGCAGGTAAGCTGGTAGCCAGTGCCATCCTGACAACATGGGAGGTTGTATCAAGGGAGAGGATGGAGGCATGCATGGTTGGCATGTAATGGTGGTGCAGCAATGATGCACTGTTGTTCCCCCACAGGTGCAGCACCAGCAGACAGCAGTGCAGGTAAGGCCATGGTCTGCACCACCCCAGTGCATGAGACAGCAAATCAGGCATTGGGACAGTGGGAGGCATGACATGGGAGGTAACAGAGCATCACCGATGTCTACTCACAGGTGCAGCAGAGCTGGACACAAGGCCGGTGGACAGTGCCAACACCATCCCAGAGCGGGCCCAGCAGGACACAGCCAGGACATCAGTGGTGGGAGAGTGCATGGCAGTGGAGGGACAACAGCAGGAGAGGGAGTGCCTGGACCCCAGCTACCTCCTGTGTTGCGAGAGTCTGTGGGATGGGATTGCACCAGACATTAGCCCTGCAGCATACTGTAGGCTGCAGGAGGTCCTGGATGGGGCAATACAAGCCCTGGAACAGGATTGCCCGAACACCCCAAAGGGCTATGCAGAGATCCACTGTGACCTGTCTACCATGCACATAGACCTGGGGGAGATGCTTGGCCACATAAGGTGCAGCATGGAAGGCCACCATGCAGTGGTGGAAGAGCTGACTGGCACATTGATAGGGGTGCACAAGTTGAGGACACACACAATGGAGTCAGCCATTAACCGTCTGGTGGAGGCCATGGCTACCACACAGGCCTGTGCGCAGGCACAGATGTGCACTATCACACACCTGGCCAAGGCCATCGAGGGGTCGTGGCACAGCAGACAAGGCAGGTGGATGCACTGGTGGCCTGCAACAGGACACGCATGCTGGCCCACAAACACGATGCCCCATGGCACGGACGCCACCACACATGCTCCACAGGTGGAGCAGCAGACCCCAGCAACAAACAGGTGCCACTGACAGGACCAGCAACAGCACCACCACTACCAGCACCACCATGTGTAGTGGGCCCAGTGGCACTACCCTCACCAACACTACCACCACCACCAGCACCCCGGTGCAGCAGCACCCACCACAGACACCGATACCACCAGATGCGCCACTGCTGGTGGCCCCATGCTGGCACCACTGGCGCTACTGGCAGAACCCATGCCACAGGCACTGCAGCCCCCTGTGCCAGTGACACACACAGTGCTGGGGCAACACCTGCCACCAAGAACCACCAGACAAGCACCGGTAGCACCACAGGCAGTCAGACCGATACAGAAGAGGGCAGCAGCAACACCCACTGACAGAGGCCTCAGGCACCCATGGATAGTACTAACCTATTGGACAGCAACAGGGGCTGGGTGTGCCCAGTGCCACAACTGAGGCAGCATACAGCAAACAGACTTGGCAGTAGCAGCGGGCGGAGGACAGAAGTGCTGCCATGGCAAGCCGCTGCTACAGGGGGTGAGTGGTGTCACAGTCTGCGTTGTCACAGGGTGTTGATGTGTGGTGTGTGTGTGAGCATATCTGTGTGTGGGTGTTGGTGCACTGTGGGGGCCACTGTGGGGGGGCACGTGTGTCCGTGTGAGTGTGTGCACTGCAATCGCACTGGGTATGGGTATGAGTAAGGGTTTTCACAAATACACTGTCATACAGCACTGTCACCAATGTCATATATCACCTGCACCAAGTAAACAACTAAGCACCACACCTCCATGTTGCTCTCCTCATTACCACTGCTGTCAGGTCATCCCACATGTCACACACAGCCAATGCCTCCATGGGAGCATATCGCAAACCGCACAGGCACAACAGATGCATTGGCCACAAGTGAGTACAGGCCGTATGCGCATCCCGCAATTGTGTGTCTGCGATTTCACAGGCCTCAAATGTGCAACTGCATCCTGCAATACATGTGTTGCTTGTACGTCCGCCACATATGTCTAATGGTGCATCGGTGGAAGCTAGGTTGCAACACGGACTTGCAGGTCTCTAGCAGGGTAGCAGGCTACAGGGCAGATAGAACAGACAGTGGACAGGAGGCCCAGTAAAGACTAACCCTGCAAACTGGTAAGTACTGGGACACAGCACCCACAGGCAACATGTTACAGCAAATATGCCAGCTATTTGTTAACTCATTGTCTCCTCATGAGCTCTCGAAGTTGCAGCACTTGTGTCCTGTATACTGATAACAGTGAATCCTGGGGCTTTGTAAGCAAAATCAAGCCATAATCATCATGTCGCAAACAAATGCTTATATCTCAAGAACTGTGTGCTAGGCACAAAGTATGAGTGGCAAACTTGTTCAGCATAAAATTACCTCTTCCAATGCTGGTATGCAATTAATAATACGTAATTTAATTTTTTCTATGCTTGGTCGAAAGCGTAAAAATTATTTTACACAAAAATGCACTTTAAGCCATTTTTTTGAAAGCATGTGACTTATCAACCCCCAATTCAGCATGCAGAAACTAGATGCAGTTTTAATAATTTTTTTGTTAAAAATACAGCTAATTCTATAATATAAAACATATGTTTTTACCATTTTTCTCAAGGTGTTTTGTCGAGGTTTTAGACATGAATCAGAACCATACACACCATACCATAAACACATTTGTATAACTCCTAAAGTATACATGATACACACAACATATCAGCGGCAAACTTGTTCATCACAAAATTTCCTTTCCAGTGGTGCTATGCAATCAATTGTGCTTTGTGTGGTTTTTGTTTTATGCTGGCCGAGATACCCAGAATGTGTGTGTTATTCAGCATGCTTCGATGGTTCTTGATGGACAAAATGACAGCCATAACCCACCATGCCATAAACAAATGCAACTAACTCCTGAACTATACATGATACACATAATATGTCCGCACACAGTCTGTTCGTACTTAAATTACCTTTCCAACGGTGCTATGCAATCAATTTTAATCAGTTTGGTTTTGGTTTTTTGCTGCCTAAGATTCCCAGAATCAGTTTTATTCATAGTGCTTAGGTGATTCTTGACTGACAAAATGTCAGCCATCCACACCATGCCATAAACAAATGCAAAAAACTCATGCACAATACATGCTACACACAATATGTCAGCACACAATCTGTTCATAACTAAATTACCTTTCCTGCGGTGCTACACAATCAATTGTAATTAATTTGCTTTTTTGTGCTCTACTGGCGAATACTTTATTCCCAGACCCATACTTTATTCACTAGTTTGCATTTGTGTATGGCATGTTGTGTAAAAACAGTTTCTCTTTTATTTTTCTGTCAGGATGCCACAGTTTATTCCTCCACGCAAAAGGGGAAAACAGTTGTTTTTAAGTCCTACAGTATACGTGATACACAAACTGTCAGCGGCCTAGCTGTTCAGTAAATTAACATTGATTGCATAGCACCATTGGAAAGGGAATCGAAACAATTTTTTTTCATACTTGCTGCAATTACCAAAAAATGTATTTTATTCAAGTTGCTTAGGTGACCCTGGGCTCATGCTAGACAATCGCAGCCATACACACCATACCATAAACACGTGCGCATACCTCCTAAAGTGCGCAGTGTGACAATGCACAATATCACACCGTGATGTCATCACCAAACCAAAGAAACACAAAACAGTACGATTGTATAAAAAGACTAAGTTATTGGCAGGTATTTGATATACAATAGATCTGAAGTTGTGTCAGTGAGCGAGGGAACCATTACTTCAGTGCAGCGCACGCCCACCACTCATTCGATTCCCCAAGCTCACTTCCACTCATTCAGATATATACATATTTACACACACACACACACACACACATATACATATATATATATACATTTATATATACACATATAGACACACATATACACATCTACCTATATATCTATATATTTAGTCTATCATTTTGATCCAACCATATACACACACAATGCATGATCAACATATGCAAAGACATTCAACAACACAGCATCACCAAAATCATGAGGTGCATGGTGGCATCATTCTGGTACAATATGCACGTATAATAATGAGCAGGTTAGAACTTTGTGGGTATTATATCAATGCATACGCATAAATATGTACACGCGGCACCCATGGTATTTGGCATGGTGGCCACAAGTCGCATCACATAGACTACAAATGTGAACAACAAAATGACAATCCCACAGTCACATTTTCTTACCTTTTCAGATGGCATCCCATAATGATGTGCACCAAGACATTTATACACTCTTACATTCTTACCTGATGTAGTCCCAACCTCTATTCTGCTGTGTCCACACACTCGCACACGCACGGGTGAACAAACAAAATACACACATACCAAGAGCTTTAGTAAATGGCCTCCGCCATGCATTTATTCAATATAAATTTACTTTCAATCATCCACGTGTAGCCGCCACCACACCATGCTTCAAGTCCTTCAGAAACTCATCCAATCCCTCATCTGTCAAGTGTACACCATCTGACCGGTACACTCCAGGCCTGTGAAGACCAAGACCAGGGTGCCTGACCACTGACCCGCCCATGGTATCCATCATAGACAACATGAACCCATTGTGTAGTCTTCTGATTTTCTCGATGGCCCGCACATCTCGTGCTCCACTCCAGTTCAACTGCTGCACAATGTCGGACCATACAATATGGACTCTGGGCCACCAGCACTTGATTTGATGCAGCATCTGCCTCATGGTTCCCTTCAGTTCCCGCAGCGGGCAGGTTGCCAGATCGTTGCTTCCCAAATGAATAATCAGAATGTCGGGATGAGGCCCAGCATGTTTCTCCCGGAGCACTGGAATCAGTCCATCCCACCGCATTCTCACCTTCCATCCAATGAACTTCCACTCTGTCTTTTCCTAACCACAAGTTTTGCCCTCCTGTGCTCTGCTGTGCTCTTTCTGTGGCCCAGTACACAAAGGAGTGACCACAAATCCAGATGCTGAGACGCTTGCTCCTTTCGCCTGCAACCAAATGCAAGCTTTTATTAACATCGATATATCCGTGACACTCCACCCATGCCCCTCACTACTCTCTGCTTTTCCCTATCATGTATTTTACACCCCATACCTTGTTTTTGTTTGCCTGCTGCCATATCCTGACTTGGCTTTTGACCTGCGATTTGGCTTCTGCAGTTGCTAACCCATGGCTTACAGCATCCCACGGCTTTTGCCTCAGTGTCAAGTTTTGCAATCACTTGTTGATACTCGGTCTGGAGCTGCCTCCTACTGACCCCCGTTGAGGTAAACTGAAAACATGGAATTAATTAAATGCAAGGCCACTGATTCCCAAGGCTTATGACTGCGCAGGCTCCTTATTGGTAGATGTTTTCAATTGTGATCCTAATAAACTCTATTTCCATTTCCAGTGTCTGTTGTCTTTTTCCATAATAAAGACCACTACACCCTATATTGTGTTGTCATTTTCTTCTATGCACGACATTGCAGGTGACACGGTATGATTTTTAGAAATAACAGAAACACCACATTTAGTTGAATGCAAAACTACGTTGAAGTTGCTTGTGGCTGTGGGCGCTCACGTAGCCATACAATCTGATGTCGGGTTCCTTATGACTGTTGCTGAGTGTGTCTAGCTGTCAAAGAATGAGCTGCATGTGTCATATGATGGAAGCAATCCACAAGGGCAGCAATGTACAAGCTCAACATAAAACACATATTTCCACAGCTTGACGGTGGAATGCGGTCGTGGGGCTCTGCATCCAAATGAAAATAAAAATGCGGAGCTAAACCGCCACTCCACAACAGTGCTGGAAGAGTTAGTGGAGCACGGTTCGTCGCACATGACAATGCACCAACTGGCGTGTTTGGGACAGCTTGTGCTCTCCAGTACTCTGTCAGCTTCCCCCATTGTTCTGGTGAGTGAGACACAGACCACCTCCAGTTATTGCAGTCACCAGTCCACATTAGCTCAGCATTTTTTTCCCCATTTGGCACAGTGCCAAAGCCTGCATCGGCTGCTGTGTCTTTCGCCTAGCCACGGATGTTCCACTCAACTCTTAGGACAATCACAACTCGCATAACGCAACCACTTGTCCGCCACGCCAGATCCTTCAGCAAAACCCATCTTGACCCACGGAACAGACATCCAGAGTGTCTGACTCACTCACTCTGTTCCAAGCAATCTCAGCCTGCAGCTGTGAACAACCATGTGCACAGCACATCAGCCTTCCTCCAACCACCAAAAGGCCCACAGCAGCATGATCCCATCTGTGTCACTGGACATGACCGTGCATTTCTTCCGACATCATATGGATGTCCTAAGCACTCCCACAAGCACACCAAGTCATAACACAGCTTTGTTCGGCTTGCTGGCTGGAATGCGTGTCGTGGGGCTCGCATCCAAATGAAAAATAAAATGCGGAGCTAAATCCACCACTCCACAACAGTGCTGGAAGAGTTAGTGGAGCATGGTTCGTCGCACGTGACAATGCACCAACTGGCGTGCTTGGGACAGCCTTCCTCCAACCACCAAAGCCATCAAAGAACAGCCAGCCAACATACTATAGGTCCAGCTATGATCAGACATTCATCCAGAAGCAGTCCCATGCATTTTTTTCACACCCACAAAAACAACCTTCGTGTATGCGCATGATCCTTTGTCTGAATCATGTAAACCTGCAGCTGCCGACAGGCCTTGCTGCACGTGACCCTTGGTGTCTTCACAGTGGTACATTGTATCCCATTTCCGCTGATCCTTCAAACAGTTCATTTGCCGGCTACTTACATTTGTCAATGTGTCGCTTGCATGTTCACTCTACAATAAACTTTCCTATTGTCATCTTCGCCACCATACTTAGTGCCCTTAGTGACGACTTTCTTCAGGGGACCTGGCTGTAGAAGACACGTGATCCCCTAAACAACATTGGTGACCTTACAAGTCATTGTGCGTGGATCATTTGCCTTGTCATCCAGTGTGACATGAAGCCTTCCTTCCTTCCTTCCTAGCAAGACATTGAAGAATTGCTGTTGGAGTCAGACTGGTGATACGCAAGGCACTGAATGCAGAGACCTTGCATGCTACTGATGGTTCTGTTCCGTTCTGCCTCAGAGCACAATTGCGGCAGTCACCAACCCAGTATTTTTAATTTTCATTTAGCACAGCCCATTCAATGACTGGCATGTTACTGCATTACCTCCGATACACCAATGGTTCAGCAGGCGGTTCCACCAATACAATACAATCTGATCCATGCCCATGACACTGTTTCTGACGTACCTGCCACCAAACCATTTCATCCAGTTTCTTGCTTGCACCTTGTCCTGCTCAGTGATGAATCTCCTACAACCTCTGTGCATCTCAGCACCCCGGTCTCGCTCTCTCGCAGCACCAGTCTCTCTCTCGCCAGCACCTGTCCCTCTCTCTCTCCTCTCTCTCACAGAACCCCGGTCTCTCTCTCTCTCTCCAGCACCCCGGGTCTCTCTCTCTCTCGCAGCACCCGTCTCTCTCTCACAGCACCCCGGTCTCTGTCTCTGCAGCACCGCGGGTCTCTCTCTCTCTCTCTGCACCCCGTGCTCCTCTCTTCTCGAGCACCTCGTCTCTCTCTCTCGCAGCACCGTCTCTCTCTCTCTCTCTCTCGCAGCACCCCGGTCTCTCTCTCTCTCTGCAGCACCCCGGCTCTCTCTCTCTCTCGCAGCACCTCTATCTGTACTGGTGATACTCAGGAAAACAATCAACGCAGAGGTGTACATTGCATGTGCTGCATGTATATGACGGTTCGGCACGTATTTTCTTCTGCAAACAATTTTTGCACCTCCCCTTCTTCCCTTTCACGGGGTAGTGTAGTCCATCACAAGTTGGATTCTGCGCGATTACTGGAAGTGGAGCACTACGTCTTCTGTGTGTATATCCTTCCAACAGATTCTCAGAAAGGAGCATGCGGAAATTCAGTTGTCTGTGCTTGTTCACCTGTCCAGTCTTTGATCGCTGAACATGATTCACGCTCTCTCGGAACAGAGTAAATGCATTTGCCAGTGCCATGTCCCACAAAACCAGAAAAGGTATAGCCACCACTTTTTGATTTTCTTGCACATGGGTACTGCCCCGGCTGGTCAGCGACGTCCACACCATTCATGTGCATATTATACTGTAGCAGTACCTCTGGACATGCAATTGATGCAACAGTGCCATCTCTTTGTCTCCTGGGCACAGACGTTGCTGGTGAGGTAGGGTCATGGTTTGTTGACAACAAAACGGGATGGTTGTCTTTCCGCGTAAGCAACAAGTGAACCATTCTGTCGTTGTTCATACAGCCACGAGCTTTCATTTTCATTGATAATTTGTTAGGTTCGGAAGGCCATCCAATTCTGTAGGTCCGCATCGCTCCACATGAGTACAAGCCAACGCTCAATAGTTCTTTGCCAGGTGAACTGAAGTAAAGTAATTGTCAAATATACATGGTGCCTTTTGCCATGCAGATCCTCAGTCAGGTCTTTCACAACCCTCTCTGCAAGGCCCACTTCCACAGCACCAGCAACCTTTCCTGTGATACTTAGTTGGATACATAACCGTTATGTGGATCTGCAAGGACCCATGCTTTTATCCCATACCGTTGTGGCTTGCATCGCATGTACTGCTTGAAGGACAGTCATCCTCTAAAGCCCACCATTGCCTCATCAATTGACACTTCTCGGTGCAGGTTGTACTCCGTCTTGCATGCCTTGACAACATGCTTGATAATTGGTCAAACGTGATGTCGCTTATCATGCTCTAGCGATCCTCTTGGTGGATTTAGCATGCTGTCACTTGCATGCAAATACGCATAATCTTCTCATAACGCTCACGGGTCATTAGCTTTGAAATTGGTAGCGTCCATAGAGATGGTGCTTCCCCAGTACATGGGTAGTGTGGCCTTTATAACTGACATGTATAGTCGCATTCCAAGAAGGCTTTTATGTCGCACGCAGTTACTGACCCATCGGTGGTCAACTTTGTTTGCTTCTGCCTGCTTACGGGCACTGTACCGTTTGTCTCCTCAGCTATCAGGTCGTAGAGAATTGGTGGAATGTCAGGTTCATAAAATCCATGGGAGTCTTCTCTGCACTCAACAGTGTGGTTGGACCCACAGGCTCCTTGAAATCCTCAACATGGACCTGCTGTAAGCAACCTGTCCATTCATCATTGTGACCAGCATCCAGATGTGCTGTAGGTTGCTCAGGTTGTTCTGCAGGTTGTTCAACGTCATGTAGTTCATGATGGTCATCAATGTCAATTTGGGTACTCACACGCCGCAGTGTAGCCAAAGGAAGATCATCTTCGCTGTCGGAGTCATTCCTCGCTGACGTGAAGCTTGGCCAGTGGCATGTCATCCTCTTCACCTCTGTGGAGCGCTCTTCCGGGCAGTAGCGTAGCCAGGGGCAGATCATCATCGTCACTAAAATCGCTGTCACTGTCCCGTGTAACCAAAGGCTTCATATGCACCAAGTTCACCTCGATGTCAGAATCATCAAAACCTTGAAAGTCATCTACCTCATTGTCACTGGCACTATCGAAAAGGTCTAGCAGGTCATTTTTGTACACATTAGCCATATTTCCAGTGCTGATCTGTGGGGTTGCATTCTCTCGCAGGAAAACAGCAGTCTCTCTCTCTCTCTCTCTCAATCTCAGAGCAGTTTCTACAGCAGTCTCTCTCGCGATCTCTGAGCGGTCTCTCAATCGTCTGGAATCCAAAAAAAAAAAACACAAGTCTTTGCACTGCAGACACCACTCACCTAGGCCACCACCTTCAAAATCTATGTCACCTGCCACCATGCCAGAAACAGCACTGCCTGTTGTCTGCATGTCCCCCCCCAAGACCCGACGCCATCACACAAAATGCTGTAAGGGACCCGACCCTCACCATCAAACACACACAAACATCCCACAAAACGGATTCCCTGGTGGCCAGTGTTCTCCGCACCCTACGGTATCCACACGGCAAACAACACAGCATACCCCCACAGTGTTCAGTGTCCCCTCCCCCTCCTCCAAAGCTGGCAACAACACAAAATGGCATTCTCTTCATATCACATTGCCTTTTTAGATGACCAGCTGCAGGTGGGAGACCATGAGACTCCAGGAATCCATTTTGTGGGATGGCACCTGGTGTCTGAAGGTGGAGGAAGGCCCGGACAGCATGGCAACCATTTTGTGTGATGGCGCGGTCTCGGGTGGGGGCATGCAGAAAGCAGGTACTGCTGTTTTTGGAGGATGCCGGCCTTGCGTCACCCGCCACCATGCCAGAAACAGCACTGCCTGTTGTCTGCGTGCCCCCAAGACCCGACGCCTCACAAAATGCTGTAAGGACCCGACCTCACCATCAAACACACACAACATCCCACAAAATGGATTCCTGGTGGCCAGTGTTCTCCGCACCCCACGGTATCCACACGGCAAAACAACACAGCATACCCCACAGTGTTCAGTGTCCCTCCTCCTCCAAAGCTGGCAACAACACAAAATGGCATTCTCTTCATATCACATTGCCCTTTTAGATGACCAGCTGCAGGTGGAGACCATGAGACTCAGGAATCCATTTTGTGGGATGGCACCTGGTGTCTGAAGGTGGGAGGAAGGCCCCGGACAGCATGGCAACCATTTTGTGTGATGGCGTCGGGTCTCGGGTGGGGGGCATGCAAAAGCAGGTACTGCTGTTTTGGGAGATGCTGGCCTCATGTCACTCCGCCACCATGCCAGAAACAGCACTGCCTGTTGTCTGCGTGTCTCCCCCAAGACCCGACGCCTTCACACAAAATGCTGTAAGGGACCCGACCTCACCATCAAACACACATGAACATCCCACAAAAGGATTCCTGGTGGCCAGTGTTCTCCGCACCTACGGTATCCACAGGCAAACGACACAGCATACCCCACAGTGTTCAGTGTCCCTGCCCTTCCAAAGCTGGCAACAACACAAATGGCATTCTCTTCATCACATTGCCCTTTTAGATGACCAGCTGCAGGTGGGAGACCATGAGACTCCAGGAATCCATTTTGTGGGATGGCACGGTGTCTAAAGGTGGGAGGAAGGCCCCGGACAGCATGGCAACCATTTTGTGTGATGGCGTCGGGCTCGGGGTGGGAGGCATGCAGAAAGCAGGTACTGCTGTTTTGGGAGGATGCCGGGCCTTATGGTCACCCACCACCATGCCAGAAACAGCACTGCCTGTTGTCTGCATGCCCCCCAAGACCCGACGCTTTCACACAAAATGCTGTAAGGGACCCTGACCCTCACCATCAAAACACACACGAACATCGCACAAAATGGATTCCTGTGGCCCCCACAGTTTAGTGGTCCCTCCACCCCAAAAGGCTGGCAACAACACAAAACAGATTTCCTAGTGTCCCGACTGTCCACCACCTCAAAACAGCACCCACAGCACCTTGCACCAATGCATTATATGATGTGCCACCACCCAGCACCATGCATTACCCCACCACCATGCCAACAGCAAACAGCATTTCCCCCATCCCCCTTGGCACATACCTGCATGCAAACTTAGCGGTCTGGTCCATCGCACCAAAATTGAAAGGGAACCACAGCAGGGGAAAAAAACACCCAAACAAACAGGTTAGTAAAACAGAGAATGCAGTACTCACGCCTGATGTCCAGGTGAAACAAGGAAGCGCCATGGCGCGACACGACCCGCTATACAGAGTGCGATATTCCATCCATGCACCAACCAGCAATATCGGACTTACAAGCAAACGCTACCACAAATCGAATGATCCGATCGACGACAGAAGGCAAAATAAATTCATCCAGCCAACACAGTGTTGTTGTCAATGTCATTGTTTCGGGTCTGTATGTGAGCAAGTGAAAACCAGAAGTAGGGCTTCTCAAGGAGCCAGCTCTACAGAAAGACCACGTAAAACAATGAGATTTACAAAGCCACAATATAATTGTAGAAATATAAATACCTTATGAGTGTGGTGGTTTTGTAGGTGAAAAACTCGGGCAGATCAAGAATAGGCACACGCAAAAGGCTCAGCAGCATCAGCGGTCCGACTCAACCAGGAAGCAGCAGCAAAGTGAGGACGCCGACTTAAAAGTGCGGTTTTTATCGGATTTTCAAATAGAACCCCTACATTTGCCACCCAATGAAAAGAGACTTACTATGTGGGGTATCACCCAAAGAGGTTTAGTAAGCACTCTTTTCATTGAATGGCAAGTAATGGCACAAAAAGTTAGTGACGACTCCAGACGTAGCCTGGTAACACTAGGACACTGCAGTTCACGTCTGGAGTCGTTCTCAGACACAACAATACAGTGAAGCCTGATGAATACAGACGTTTCTCGGAGGCAATGAGTTAATCAATGTTTCTATCCTGTAGCAACAGAGAAGACACGTTTAGGCCATAGATGAGTACTGGACAGTGCACAGCATGCACAATTCATTTCTGGTACTACACAGTGGGCCTAATACAGCTGTACCTTTCCCCTAGTTTAGGAGACATCAATCTTGTACAGGAGCAGATAGTTGGACGCTTTTATACCACCTGTTGTGCTGAGGTCAATGTATGTACTGCTGTCTAATGCTGTTTTTCCAGTTGTCCATCCAGGTGTGCTACCATAGTCAGCAGTGCCACCCATGGATGCACACATGGTGCACAGGGAAGGTAGGTGTATTGCACATGTTACACTGCCTGCATGTGGGCCATAGGACTGTACCCTAGTCACAGGCAGATAGGTGCAGTGGGGTGTACCCTTGCACAGGTGGCTATGCAGACATATGGCAGGGTGATGTGTGGTGATGTTGGCTGATACCCACACCCTACACAGCCCTGCTGTAGTGTACCATGGGGATGATGGCCAGCAGGTGCACAGCAGTAGGGTACCATGTGCCAGGCTGGCTCCTTGCAGCTGGCATATGCGAGGGCATGCCTCTGCTCAGGAATGGTAGCCTGGCGGTGCACTGCTGGGGTGGGGTGTGCACCACACTACCAGGCCATGCCACCTGTGGTGTGAGCTGGCAGCGTGGACACCTTCAGTAGGGGGCATTTCATGCAGTGCCATGCCTGTGCAGGACTGCACCACTGTACCAAACCTGGGGTGCAGCACACATGGTGCAGTGCCATGGCCAGTGACTGTGCCCCAGCCCTGTGCACCATGCATGCTGGACCATGTTGTACTGGGCAGTGGGAGTTGTTGTTGACATGGATGCCTGTCTAATGTGCACTGACATGTGTGCTATGCCCTCATCTCATGTAGGTCTGTACCACAAGTCCACATGCCCCTCTCATGTTCCGGAGATCTGGTCTTGGCCTGAGCTGGCGGTCTCCAAATTTTATGCCACTGGAGACCACAATGCTTGTCAATTATGTGTAGCAGTGGGGGTGGATGCTACTCCCGCTGGGGTGCAGGAGGTACACCGCTGTTGAACATGAATGTGCATGGCAGGCCATTAGGGCATGGCTGGGTGCCAGCAGCGGCATGCACAGGACCATCTACCAACTTCAGCACCAGTGGCAGGACATGGCATGGTGGGACCCAGGGCTCCTGGAGTGACTGCTCAGCATGGCACGGTGTAGGGATGCAGAGGTGAAGTCAGGCCAGGACACAGGTGTAGGTGGGTATGCCTATGGCTGTCTTTACAATGGTGCAGTGCTGACACACAGGCCATGGCCTACTGTGGTACACATGTGTAACTATTATCCCCTTCCCCATAGATGCATTACATGGAGGGCAGGGCCAGCTGGATGCCTATGTCGGGGACCTCAGGCAGGAGACGTTGCAGTGGAGGGTAGGCAGGTGCATGCAATGTGTGCTAAGTGTGGTGCCCATGGAGTACTGGCCCATGGTAGCATGTGTGGCGATTGTGTGTGTCTTGTGTGTATGCCATGTGTCCAGGACCTGCACAGACCACTGCCATTGCATCCTTACAGGTGTGCATAGCTGACTGATGCCCTGACAGAGGGCCCTGCTGAGGGCTATGGTGGAGGTGAAGGCGTCCGATGCCATGGACTACTGCTGATGAACCCAGTGCTGACAGCAGAGGGCGAAGATCATACCACTTACATCATCATCGGAGGAGGCAGGGATGTGGCAGAGGTGCTGAGATGCAGGACCCCACAGACATTGGGCAGCAGGGGTCCAACATACAGCCGGCCGCAGGGCAGACACTGCCCTGGATGCTGGGGATGTGGCCTTGGACATGCCAGCTATGGAGCCAGAGGTGGAGGATTCAGCAGGGTGCAGCAGGAGGTAGCACCACATCCAATACCTGAACAGGTGCAGGACAGTGGGGAACCAGTGCCAGATGACCCTGGGTCCCAGCCGGTCGGCAGTGTCCTGAAACAGCAACAGGCGGGCAGTCAGGATGGCAGCAGTGGGGCACCTGGGAGTCTTCCCAGCCAGGGTGTGCACCGGATACACAATGGCTGATATGGCTCATGTCGGCCATTCTGGAGGATGTTGTATGGTTGCACAGGTCCCTGAGTGTCCTACTATGGGAGCTGTGGCAGTGCTAGTGCCCATGCTGGTGGACTGTGTTGTGTTGGGAGGGGTGGGTCTGTATATATGGGGTGGGAACTTGTATTTAGGTGTTGACACTTCCGGGGGAGCATCCTGGACTTGGAGGGGTGGGTGGGGGGCTTCTGCTGATGTGTTTTTTTTTGTTGTTGTCTTACCACTTTCCTGCTGTTCTCCCCCTTTACTGATGTTTGTACCTGTTTATTGCTATTTGCCCTGTGTTACTGTTTTGCCATAGTGCTCATTAAATACATTTTCTACACACCTGGCTCTGCATGTCTGTCTATGGTATGCATGTGCATGTGCCTGTGTTGCCCTGCATGTGGGGGCACACCTGTGGTGGTTCATGCCATCCCTGGTGTGTCCCCACCATGCATCTGGTCTGTGTGCCAGCTGTGCAGCTCACAGTCTTTGGCATGCACCGGTGCCTGCGTCCACATGGTATTCTGTGTGCTGCAGTGCACCATGCCTGGCCTGGGCCACATACTGCCACACATTGCATGTCCCGGCTGTGTGGCGGACTTGGGTCTGTATGGTCCCCTTCCACCCGGGGGACCAGTGGACCCTGTGGATGGCACCAGTTGCACAGGCAATGGTGTGTCTCTCTGCCATATGTCTACAGGTCTGTGCTCCTTGGTGCTGTGTTCCTGTTGTGGTTGCACTGTTTACATGTATCAGTGGCCATGGCTGGCGCATTGTGCCTGGTGGTGCCATTGTCCTAATGATGTGTATGTGGCCTGTGTGCCCTTTGCCTCCTGTGCCACCCAGGTCCATGGCCCTGCATGCTTTGATGCCCTGTTTGTGCCTGTGTTGTTGTGCAATGGTCACGGTCCTTTCTCACAGCTGCTGTTCAGCATGCCTGGACACTGTTCCTACTCCAGTACAACCATACATGTTGCATGATACCTGGTGGCTATGGTCACCACCCCTGGCAGTACGGTGGCTTTGGCATGGGTCCCGTGCTGTTGCCTGTGCTGCATTGTGCCACTGTGTGCCACATTGTGCTGCTGGTGTCACCTTGCTGCTACCAGGGGGGGCTGTAGTGGTGCCTGCACTCACAGGTCTCCACTGCCCCAGTACCACACCTCCTGCCACCTGTGCTGTGTGTCCCTGTGCCTGGCTGTTGCAGTGCTTCCCTCCAGACTGTCCAGCATTGCTTGGCACTGTTCCCCATTGCTTCTCTGTGCACTGTGGCATTGTCCTGTCCCACTGTCTGTGTTGGCCTCCTGTAGCTGCCTGCTGTGGACCACATTGCACCTCATCCAGTGTTCGCCTCTCACTGCCCCTTTCACTCTGTTCTGTGTGTCCTGGGCACATTGGCATAGGTGTTCCACTGTTTGCACTATTTGCACTGTGCTCCACCTGGGCACTACTGTTTGTGTGGTGTGCTGC
Source organism: Neoceratodus forsteri (assembly GCA_016271365.2). Lineage (NCBI taxonomy): Eukaryota > Metazoa > Chordata > Ceratodontiformes > Ceratodontidae > Neoceratodus > Neoceratodus forsteri. Next base: position 1,544,468,125 of record CM057455.1, on the reverse strand, counting down.
TGTCTGGCTGGGGTGACCTCTGGCCTGTACTTTTTGGGACAGCTATTACTTGTTCTAACTTACATGACCTTCCTCTGCCATAGTTCTGTACACCAACTGTTTTGGAAAAGCAGTTCCATGGTGCTAGTGTGCTATGCCTGTCGTAGGTCATGTTACACAGTGGCATAGGCATTTTTTGGTGTAACTGCATCATATCTTGCATTTGTTGTAGCAGTTGCAGGTTGTGACATAAGTGGTATTTTGGAATCACAAATGTCGCAACTCGCTAGTGTAACTTGCGATTTGCACTATCCAGACCGAGTGTATTTATGCCTGGCGTATCTGTCTTGGAATCGGGCCCCACATCCCAAACTTTCTGGTGGAACTTTCCAGTGTGGTAAATGTTCTTTCTGTACATGTGTACATCCAGGTACATTTTTTGAACATCCTAGTTCTGGCAAAAAATATGAAAATAGGAACTTTATAAACTGTTCTACCATGAATGTCATTTGTATTGTGAGCTGCACATGTCAGAATTTTTTGTGGGAAAATGAAGAGACCTTTAAGCAGAGAAATGCTGAACATTTAAGGAGCATTAAAAACAGGACAAAACCAATGCATTGATGGTACATGTGATGCAAAAGGGCTTGGAACACAGTATTTATTTATTTATTTAAGAGTTTTACCAGGAAGACATACTAAGCAGGGTACCGCTCAATTCCAGATGCACCTAGGGGCATGGGAGAGAGGAAGAAATACAGTAGAAATATATATTGCAATATATTCATGTATACAGAGTAGTCAACAGCAGAAAAAATAATCCAAACAAATCTACAGATTAGGCAACAGCAGAAAAAATACAATGGCGTGAGACAAGTTTGGAGCAGTGCAGCTCATTAAGCTGAACAGAAATTGGTAGAAACAGACATGACTACTTGGTCCTCAGCAGTGCAGATTGCATGAGCACCTAGTGGAGAAGTGTGTCTTGAGTAGTGAGTTGAGGTGAGGTGTGCTGGTGGAGTGCCTAATATCAACTGGCAAGGAATTCCATAAGTTTGGCATCCAGTAGCTGAAGGCAGTCTGGCCAGAAGCGGTGGACATGAGGGAGATGTGGAGAAGCAGGGAATCAATGTTCCTGAGTGATTATGCAGGCAGGGATAGAACTGCTAGGGTGGCCGCGAGGTAGGAGGGGAGTGACTGTGCCCAGAATTTCACAGTAGTTCTATCACTGTGTATCAGTCTCTGATTATGGAGAGATGGAAGGTCTAAGGAACGGTAACAGTCGCAGTGATGGGTTATGGGGGGGCAGTCCAGGGCGAAATGACAGAAAGAGTGGAAGAGAGGATCAAGTCTGGCTAGGGAGACTGCAGGGGCTACACTGTAGACTACGTCCCCATAGATCAGGATTGGGGAGGATCACCTTTTGAGCGATTGCCAGGTGCATTGGCAGGGTGATGCAACTTTTATTGCAGTATAATGCACCCAGCATGGGGTGCAGTTTCTTATGTATCGCATCAATATGCACAGAGAAGTCAAGATGCTGATCTAGCCAAACCCCAAGGTATCTGAAGGATGTAAAAGCCTCCAGGGGGGAGCAATCAAGAATGTGGAAAATGGGGATGGTGGGAAGATGGGAAAGTTTTGCCCTTCTGCTGAATGTTAGGGAGACAGTTTTCTTGGGGTTTAGAAATAGCTGATGAGAATTAAACCAGAGTTGGACATTGTCGAAATCCTGCTGAAGACTGGCAGCTACTGCAGAGGGGGATGGACCAGAGGCATACAGTACTGTGTCATCTGCATCCATGTGAATGGAAGTATGAGGGCAGGCTGAAGGCAAATCATTGGGGAAGATAGAAAGTTCCAAGGACCAGAAAAAGTATCCTTGAATATTCACAGTGGAGGGACTTGGATAATAAACTGCTCCAAGTAGAAAGAAAATGGCAATATATATTTAAGGCTCATGGACATAAGGTTTGCATGCCATGTTCAGTTTTATTCCATTTCCCAAGAAACCTTAAAAGAGATTTCTGACAATATAGAGCAAAATAAGGTGGGGGTAGATTAAGAGATTTTCAACATATTAGTTTTGAATAGCTGCATAATAATATTATTGTACTGTATGTTGCTTTATGTTGCTGCTTTATCTTCTTTATATATATATTTTTAACTTCCTAGCATCATGTTTAATAGTGAGTGTGTTCTTGTTAGAATGAGTGAATTCAATGTTGCTGTTATTAGGTCCGATTGTAGTTAATTCCAATTATTGATACTGAATTTAATGTGTTTAATATGGTGAATGACTTTTATATATGTAAATGTTTTTAATAGATACATTTATGTTAGGGTTATTATAGTTGGGGTACTATTTATAGAGCTACATTCAGTTATCTATTTGTACTTATTTTGCACTTTAATCTGGTGTTACATATTTATTAGGTAATGCGTGTCGTCAAATTGAGGTATGGTCTCTTTAAGAGCCCACCATAAAAGTGCACTAGATTCTCCTAAACACCTAATAGTACTGTTGCATCTTATCTAAGGCAACACTCACCGAACCCTGCCCCCTCCCCCACAGATTGGTATTTATTGCAGTGGCAGGGCTGGGACACTGTCTTTAGCAAGCTTAAACATCTGCAGTCCGCTCAGTAAACTTGACTCCTTAACTGAAGGGATAGTACACCATAATCCAGACATTATATCAGTGATTGAGACATGGCTGTCCCTAAATATTCCAGATTCTGCAATATCAGTCCCTGGTTATATTGTTTTCAGGCATGACAGGCTTTCAAGAAGGGTGGGGGCTGTGCTCTCTATTTAAAAGAGCCTCTAAAGGACCATGCCATAAATTTGCCTCAACCTGAGAATGACATCCAGATTATTTCCATCAAGGTATTACTTGGGGCACGTAATAAAGTCCTGACAGTGGCCTCTGTCTATATTCCCGCAAAACTGTCCAGCCAAGGCTTACACCCTCCTTGACTCTATCAACTCCCTTTACAAAGCTCAAAATCATCCTGCTCAGAGATTTTAACATTGATTGTTCTTCCCCAGTGCAAACAACTATAAAGATGCCTTGACTGCAGCAAATGTTTTTCAAATGGTCCTATCTCCACCCAGGTGAACTACAGGACAGGGACCAGTACCCTTCTGGATTGGGTACTTACTAACCAACCTATTCACATCACTCAAGCTGAAGTTCTCCCAGACTGTATCAGTGACCATTCCTCTATCCTGTGCAGCTGTGCACCTGAACCAACAAATTCATCAACCCCCCCCCAAAAAAAATCATTAATAGTAGAAAATTGATTCCTGGTCACCTAGGACCCCACAAAACTGGTCTACATGAATCTGACTGATTATCAATAGACATAGCCCCCAATGTGGATACTGCACTTAACTACTTTATTCACAGTTTCAACTCTGCCTGTGATGTCCATGCCCCTTATAGAAAATGCAAGATTAAGGAGTTTAACAACCCGTGGATAACTTTTGACCTACTTGAGCGGATCTCAGGACCTTCTCTGACACTGTGCCAAGTTAACAGGCTGTGAAGTGGACACTCAGGCCTACACAGCTGCAAGGAATGCCTGTTTAAGACTGATTCACCATGAGAATGCAAACTATTGTAGGAGCGCTCTAGATAGTGCAGTACATGGAAAGATGTGAAGAAATTCTGGTCCAACCTCTTAGAAGTAATCGGAAAGTCCCAAAAGTTACAACTTCCATGCTCAACCTAAATGAAACCATCTCTGCAGACCCAGTCTCATGGCTAACATGCTTGAGGGCACCTTCACAGATCTCAGCCACATGCTACCTTCAACCTTCTTCGACCCCTCACTTCAAGCCATACCAGCTGACACTGCAGAACCCACTCTGGGGCACCCACTATTCTACTTTAGAACCACGTCTAAGGGTCTTGCTAGAAAGCACCTTCTCAAAGTGCTTGAGAAGTCCAGATAAAGTGGGGATTCCCTCGTCCTGAAACTCCTTGCACTCACTATAGACAAAGTCCTCCCCCCTCAACAAAATTCTAAACCTGTCCCTCATGCTCACAGTCCCAAAAAAAATGGAAATCAGCAGTGGTCACTCCAATTCACAAAAGTGGTGACAAGACCCTAACTAACAACTACAGACCTGTCTCCATTCCCCCTACCCCCTGTCCAAAGCCTTGGAGCGGATAGTTGCAGAACAGCTTAATGATTATCTCAACAAATACAAACTACAATGTCCAGAGCAGCATGGATTTTGAAAAGATCACAGCTCAACCAATGCTATCCTTGAATTCACCTCCTACATTCTGTCACAAACCCACTTAGCAGGTCAGGAGTTTTTTAGGGACAGCAGGGTACTATAGGCAATTTGTATCCAATTACAGTGCCCTGGCTGCTCCCCTACCTGACTTGGTAAAGAAAAGGATGCCAAAGAAAATTACATGGGAACCAGCCTGTGAAAAAGCCTTTACCAGATGGAAGGAGGCACTGTGCAGTGCTCCTGTATTGACAAGTCCTTACTATAGCAAACCCTTTATAGTTCAGACTGATGCCTCAGACGTGGGCATTGGGGCAGTACTGAGTTAGACATCCAGCCAAGGGAAAGATCACCCGGTAGTGTACCAGAGTAAAAAGTTACTTCCCGGGGAGCAGGCATACTGTACTGTGGAAAAAGAGTGTCTTGCCATAGTGTGGGCCCTAAAGAAGTTAGACCCATACTTATATGGGCAGCAATTTGTGATACAAACTGACCACAACCCCCTAGTTTGGATGATGCAAATGGGAAACACTAATGGTAGACTGTTAAGATGGAGTCTTGCCTTACAAGGTTATGACACGACAATCCTACATAGGGCTGTAGTGACCAATCAGAACAGTGATGACTTATTGTGAGTCTATGAGGAGTGAACTGATTTGGGAAGTCATCCCATGCAGGGATAGAGTCTCAAATTCAGTCATGGTAGGGATGACTGTGATGCATGGCCATCTGGTTCTGATTGCTCTATGATTTTGAAAAATAAAAATGTAGTGTGATTGTCCTGGGATGACCCCCAGGTTTCAGTTCAAATGACATGATATGTTAAACAGTAGATCTCTATAATGTGATTAACTTCCAGTTGCATTTTATAGCCGTGTTTATGATCTAAGTTGCTTTGAAGCCAGGAAGTTAAAATATCCATTTTATGACGTCAGTTAATTTCAGCTGATGTTAAAAGCTATATGGCATCTAGGTGACAAAACTGCAGACTTGTAAAGGTCTTTTGATATGGGCTGGAAGCAGAAAACCACTCAAGATCAAAGAGTCATATTGGGAAATGTGTTTTGCTGATGCCATCTTATTTAATATACCTCTTGAGTGATAAAACATCCTGGTTGTATAATTTGTAATATTCAAGGAGGAGCTAGGTGACATTGTGGAAGAGGTTGGTATAGAGACAGTTTAAACTATTCTGTGTCTGATCTTTAGACACCCTTTTCTTTGTGGGCTCTTAGAAACAACATCTACATTAAGCACTGTTTAGAAAGTAATACATTAGATAGGAAAGTCTAATTGTGTTGTGGTAGGAGTTTATGTTTGTACTTTAACCTTGTTCTTTTAAGTGATTGTAGGCTTTGTGATAACACGGTTCTGTGTTTACATTCTACTTATTTTTATCCATTTTAAGTAAATTTATATTTAAAGAGATTGCCTGGTGTGCCTTCAAAATTCTTTCTTTTGCATGTGAAGTACAGATGACTGAAGTTGACACTGCTCATAAGCTTAATGGTAATACCAAGCTGGGAAAAGGTAAGAATTTTCCTAAGGTCTTTCACAGAGTTTTTAGGGTTCATTTTGGACACCTGGTTAGGTGCCTTTAAGCTAAAGATATCTGGCATTCCCTGAAGAGAAGAATGATCTGATCCTGTACATTTGGGTGCCCTAGTGCAAGGTTCACAGTTTGAATCCCTTCAGAACTTGAGACCAAAGGTGATTCAGACCCACAAACAGACAGGAAGGTTAACCAGTTCTGTTACCTGTTCACAATACTGCACTCAGAGATTGGCACTGTGGGAGCTGAGTGGGTTTGCGACAGATTGGTTGGAGTGGTGCTGATAATTTTGGTAACAAGCTTTAATTGTTCAGTGTGTCAGCTTAATACTGTACAACTCACTTGTAAAAAAAAGGAAGTGATTTTTTTTTTAAAAAAGGAAACAGAACTATATAATTTGGCTTACAGTCAAGTTTCTACCTGTTTTATTTTTTTTTCTAAAGTGCATAGTTAGGGAAGAAGATGGCTTCTAACTACAGCAGACACACTGTAGAATATTTGAGGCATTTGTGCAAGGACAGAGGAGTACTGCACAAGGTGAGAGCCACCAAGAGGAACCTCATGGATGCCCTGATGACAGCAGATAACCAGAGCATCGAGTCACAGACTGCGACTGTAAGGGACCAAACCTTGAATGTGGAGGGGCTAGCGGCCAGTGCAGTGTCCAGATCCGGAGAAGATGACAGCAGGGCCTGCATCAGCAAAGGGCCAGAGCAGCAGGGAAGGTCACCAGCATTCTGGAGCCAGAAGTACTCAAGCTGCAGATTGAGTGGCACAGAATGGAGCAGGAGTTCCAGGAGAAGAGGGAGCAAAAACAGTGAGAGGTTGAGTGAGAACAGCGTGAGGCTGAATGAGAATGGCAAGAGGCAGAGCGGGGACAGTGGGAGGCTGACTGTGAAGAGCGTGAGTGCCAGTGAGCTGCAGAGGAGAAGAGGGAGCAAGAATGGTGAGAGGTGGACCGAGTGGAGTGAGAGTGCCAGAGGCAACATGAACTTGAGAAGCTACAACTCCAACCACCTGCACCAGAGCAGATAAGTGGCTTGGGTTTAACTGGAACTACAGGACTGGGTTACAAATTGAATTCCAACTTGATAGCTGAATTTAATGAGGGGGAGGATATGTATGCCTTTTTAAATTCCTTTGAAAAAGTTTGTATTCAGGCTAAAATTCCTAGATAGTCCTACAGCTTCCAGCTATCCCCGCTACTTACCAGGAAAGCTCCGGATGCATTGGGTCAAATGGACAATGAGGACAGTAAGGATTACAGCAAACTTAAAGCTGCACTGCTGAAAAAATGTTATTTAACTGCTGAAACATACAGTCAAGTACAGAGATAAATCCTGTAAGCTCAGGAGAAGCCCTGATATGAGCTACGAAGAGCTAGCCACGAAACAACATCAGTTTTTTAAATGTTGATGGGAAGGAATTGAGGCAATCTCTGTAGATAAAATTGAAAATTCAACATTGTTAGAACCATTTTTTGGGCATGCCCAGCAGAGCTGAAAACCTGGCTGGAGGACCGAGATCCCAAAACAGTGCAAGTGACTGCTGAACTATCGGACCGCTTTGCAAAGAGCAGACCTGCTCTGAGAGTGAATGGGGTGGGTGTGGCATTGCACAAAGAGAAAAGCATGCCTTCAGGGGAGTTAAAACCCTCACTGCCTCCACCAAAACCAATTAGCCCCAGGTTTCAGAGAAAAGATTTCTCCAAGAAAAGAAATGAATATTGGTTGTGTAAGGAAACTTGGCATATTGCCAGACAGTGTCCCACAAGGGCAAGCAATATGTAAGGTGGAGCCAGGAAAAAAGTTGGTTGTTTGTGTGTCCCTGGAAACATGCCTGTGAACATGAAGGAACACATGCACCCAGTCATGGTGAATGGTATACAGACACAAGGGTTAAGGAACACAGAGCAACCCTGACGTTGGTAAAAGGGATCTAGTAGAGCCTGGTCAGCTTATAACCATTAAATATGTAACTGTACAAGACTTTACTGGTGAGGAGAAAACATTGCCCCTCGCTAGTGTTCTCCAAGACTGGGGTAAAATAGGTGGCACTGTGCAACAGGTGGCTGTAGCCAAAACTTTAGCAGTGGATGTCATCCTTGGCAACAATCTCCAACAGGGGATGGTGTGTGCAGCTATCCATAGCCAAGTGGCCAGGGAAACTTGTAGTTCCCCGGACTCCACAGAAGCCATTGTGGAAACCACTGGGAGGCTGTTTCCCCAGCCTGTGTCCCTGGATGGGGAGACTAATGAAAAGGAGGTAGACATTTCCCCAGTAGCAGTTAACCACACAGCTACGAAGGGTTGCTCTGAAGAGGGAGGAGTGACCTATTGTCAGAGGGTTAGGGATGACAGTGCTCCTGAGTGCCCTGATGCTAGTGCAAGGGACCCTAGTTTAGAGACTGAAGGGGACATGTCCCATACCTTGGGAATGTGTGAGGAGTCTGCAGCTGCTCACAGAAGTGACCCTAGTCTAGAGAAGCTAAGGGCTTGGGCAGACTCTGTCGGAGCACAGGGAGGTGTCAGCAGACATAAGGTTTATTGAGAAAATGGACTGATGTATACTCAGGCTGTGCAGACAGAGGGAGGGGTGATAGGCAGGCAGCTTGTTGTTCCCCAGGGGTATTGTGAGCAGTTGCTCAAGATTGCACACAATATTCCCTTGTCTGGTCATCTGAGAATCATGCGCACTATGCAGCGGTTGGTCCAGGATTTCTTCTGGACCAACTTCATCCAGCAGGTGAAGGAGTATTGCAGATCTTGTCACCGTTGTCAAGAAATAGGGCAGTTGGACAAGAAATCCCAAGCCACCCTGATTCCATTGCCCATAGTGGAGGAGCCATTCCAGAGGGTGGGAATTGATATTGTGGGACCTTTAAATACCCCCAGCTCCTCAAGGAAGAGGTTCATCCTGACTGCGATGGATTATGCCACCAGAGGCAGTTACACTATCCTCACTGAGGACAGACAAAGTGGCAGATGCCTTACTTGGGATTTTCTCCCGTGTTGGGTTTCAGCAGGAGCTTATCACCAATCGAGGGGGTTCCTTTATGTCAGACTTAATGAAATGTTTGTGGAAGAAGTGTGGGGTGGTGCAGAGATGCATGACACTGTATCACCAACAAGCCAATGGGCTTGTGGAAAGATTTAATGGTAGCCTGAAGTCAATGCTCTGAGTGTTTTCTGAACAACATGGGAGGGACTGGGAGAAATACCTTCCCCACCTGTTGTTTGCATACAGGGAGGTGCCCCAAGAGTTGACTGGATTTTCCCCCTTCGAGCTCTTATATGGACATTGGGTATGTGGGCCCCTAGACTTGATCCAGGAGGACTGGGAAGGCAAGCACACCATCCAGGTAACTCCTCTAATGGATTATGTCCTTAGGTTTAGGGAAATGCTGAAGGAGCTTCTGGGGACAGCCCAGAGCAACCTGGCAGCAGTCCAACAGAAACAAATGTGTGTTACAACTGCAGAGCCGAAGCTTGCTCGAACATGGTGGGTCAGGAAGTCATGGTCCTTATTCCGGTTCAGAAAGACAAACTGCAGGCTGAGTGCACAGGACCATGCAAAGTAATTAGGAAGGTAAATGACATGAACTACATCATACAATCACCTGACAGAAGACGGACAAAAAGGATGTACCATGTCATGATGAAGCCATATGCTAATAGGGCTGACATGGTGTTCACAGTATGTAGTCCTGGGGAGGGGTTGAACAAAGGAGACCCCCTTCTAGACTTGCTGGAAGAAAGCAAGTGGGAGTCCTCAGTGGAGGCAGTTAAACTGTCACCCCAGCTGGTGCCAGACAACATCCAGGAAGTAAGGGATGTTTTAGCAGACTTTGCCCCTCTGTTTAGTGCCAGTCCTGGACTAACCTCCTTAGCAATGCACAATGTGAAGACAGGGACACAGAGGCCCATACAGTGGACAGCATATCCGATGTCAGAGGCTGTCCAAAAGGACATTAGGAAGGAAGTGGAGAAGATGCTGGATTTAAGGGTAATCCAGAGATCCCACAGCCCCTAGGCCTCACCTGTAGTCCTTGTGGCCAAGCCAGATGGATCTACTCATTTCTGTGTGGACTATCATGGAATAAATGCAGTCACAAAGGCAGGCACCCACCTGATGCCCCAGACAGAAGAACTCCTGGACAAGCTGGGAGGGGCAACCTACCTTACAACTATTGACCTGACAAAGGGGTATTGGCAGGTCAATTTAACTGACAGAGCTAGGGAGAGATCAGTCTTCATCACTCCGATAGGCTTATTTGAATTTAAAATAATGCCTTCCGGAATGAAGAACACACCAGCCACTTTCCAAAAGTTGGTGAATCAGGTGTTAAATGGTGCTGAGGAGTACATTGTGGTCTACCTGGATGACATTGCCATTATTAGTGCTAGCTGGGAGGAACGCCTGTCCCACCTTAGGGAAGGGCTGGGCAGGATACAGAGGGCCAGGCTCACTGTCAAAGCTGAGAAGTGCCAGGTGGCCATGGGAGAGGTAGCATACCTCAGTCATGTGGTAGGCCGGGGACAACTCCATCCTAACCAAGCAAAAATAGAGGTGATCAAGGCATGGACCAGATCAGAAATGCAGAAGCAGGTCAGGAGTTTTCTAGGGACAGCAGGGTACTATAGGAAATATGTATCCAATTACAGTGACCTCACTGCTCCCCTATGTAACTTGGTAAAGAAAAGGATGCCAAAGAAAATTAACTGGGAACCAGCCTGTGAAAAAGCCTTTACCAGACTGATGGAGGCACTGTGCAGTGCTCCTGTATTGACAAGTCTTGACTATAGCAAACCCTATATTGTTCAGACTGATACCTCAGACATGGGTATTGGGGCAGTACTGAGTCAGACATCCAACCAAGGGAAAGATCACCTGGTAGTGTACCTCAGTAAAAAGTTACTTCCCAGGGAGCAGGCATACTCTACTGTGGAAAAAGAGTGTCTTGCCATAGTGTAGGCCCTAAAGAAGTTAGAGCCATACTTATATGAGCAGCATTTTGTGGCACAAACTGACCACAACCTCCTGGTTTGGCTGACACAAATGGGAAAAAACTAATGGTAGAATGTTAAGATGGAGTCTTGCCTTACAAGGTTATGACATGACAATCCTACATAGGGCTGTAGTGACCAGTCAGAACAGCAATGGCTTATCGTGGGTATATGAGGAGTGAACCGATTTGGAAGGCTCATCCCATGCAGGGGATAGAGCCCCCAAATTCAGTCTAGGTAGGGAGGAGTGTGAAGCTTGTCCAGCTGGTTCTGATTGCTCTATGATTTTGAAAAATAAAAATGTAGTGTGTGATTCTCTGTCATGAGACATCATGTGCTCCTGGGATGATCCCCCACCCTGGGTTTCAGTTCAAATGACAGGATATGTTAAACTGCAGATCTCTGTAATGTGATTAGCTTCCAAGTTGCATTGTATGGCTGTGTTTATGATCTGAGTTGCTTTGAAGCCAGAAACTTAAAATATCCATTTTATGATGTCCTCAGAGGAAGAACAGTTAATTTCAGCTGGTGTTAAAAGGCTATATGGCACCTAGCTGAGAGAACTGCAAACTTGTAAAAGGTCTTTTGATATGAGCTGGGAAGCAGAAAACCACTCAAGATCAAAGAGTCATATTGAGAAATGAGTTTTTGCTGAAGTCACCTTATTTAATATACCCTCTGAGTGATAAGACATCCTGGTTATATAATTTTTAATATTCAAGGAAGAGCTAGGTGACATCATGGAAGAGGTTGGTATTGAGACAGTTTAAACTAGTATGTGTCTGATCTTTAGACACACTTTTCTTTGTGGGCTCTTAGAAACATCTTCTTTAAGCACTGTTTAGAAGGTAATACATTAGATAGGAAAGTCTAATTGTATTGTGGTAGGAGTTTATGTTTGTACTTTAACCTTGTTCTTTTAAGTGATTGTATGCTTTGTGATACATGGTTCTGTGTTTACATTTTACATATTTTTTATCCATTTTTAAGTAACTATATTTAAAGAGACTGCCTGCTGTGCCTTCAAAATTCTTTCTTTCGCATGTGAAGTACAGATGATTAAAGTTGACACTGCTCATAAGCTTAATGGTAATATCAAACTGGGAAAAAGTACAAATTTTTCGAAGGTCTTTCATTGAGTTTTTAGGGTTCATTTTGGATACCTAGTTAGGTGCCCTAAAGCAAAAGATATTTGGCATTCCCTGAAGAGCAGAATTATCTGAGCCTGTACATTTGGGTACGCTAGCATAAGGTTCACAGTTTGAATCCCTCCAGAACTTGAGACCAAAGGTGATTCGGACCCACAAAAGACAGGATAGTCACCTTGTTCTGTTACCTGTTCACAATACTGTGCTCGGAGGTTGGCACTCTGGGAGCAGAGGGCCTGACCTGCTGATTGGGTTTGTGACACATACATCATATCCTTGATGAGGAGCACCATGTTGGCACTACTTACATTGATCTGACAAAGGAGTTTGACACTGTTAACCACACCCTGCTGATCGAACAACTGTCTGTCATTGGTCTCTCAACTAACACCACTCAGTGGTTCCATAGCTACCTCAGTGATCAAACCCAACAAGTTAGAATTGGTGACACCCTCTCCACCTCCCTTCCAGTCCCTTGCTCTTTAGCATATTCCTAAACAATCTTCCTGCATCTTGCCATGACAAAATGTCTTCTGTACGCAGATGATGCGGTTATCTTTACCTCCCAGCTGTAGAAAAGCTTCACTTCAGTCGAGTACTGGTTCAAAGAGAATAAACTTATCCAGAACTACAATAAAACTAAAACCATGATGTTTTATGGAACCCACAGAAAACATAAAGAATGAGGACTATTTACAACATACTAACATACTAACATACTAAAATGCCAGCAGAATAGGCCTAACGGTCTTTCGTGTCTGCTCATTTGGTCAGCCCCCACCCTGGGTGCTGACCTTGCTGTCCCCCTCGCCTTCTCTGGCTTCTCCCTTCCCAGTTCCAGATATTCTTGCTGCATTGGATTTTGCTTCCAGAACCCTTCCCCTGTACCTGTCCCACCCCCTCTTGAACCCCTCCACTGTCTCTGCCTCCACCAGCCCCCTAGGCAGTGCATTCCATGGCTCCACCACCCTCTCAGTGAAGTAGCACCTCCTCCTTTCTCTCCTGAATCTTCCCCCCTCCAGCTTCCACCCATGCCCTCTAGTGGCCCCCTCCTCCTTCCTTCAAAGCACCCTGACTGTTCCTCCCCTATTTACCCTCTTCATGTACCTGAAGACCTCTATCATGTCCCCCAGTCCCTTCTCTCTTCCAATGTGTACATATTTAGCTCTTCGAGCCTCTCCTCATAGGTCCTGTCCCCCAAGCCCCAAATCATTTTGGTTGCCCTCCTCTGGACCCTCTCCAGGAGGTTAATGTCCCTCTTAAGTGTGGCCTCCAAAACTGCATGCAGTACTCAAGGTGCAGCCTCACCAAGCAGTTATACAGAGGGAGTATCACTTCCTCCTTCTGGAGGTGATCCCCTAGCGATGCATCCCAGCATCCTGTTGGCCTTGGCTGCTGCCCTCCTACAAGTCTCAGAGTTGTTCATCTTGACATCCACCACCACCCCCAGGTCCCTCTCAGCCATCGAGACTTGTAGCATTTCTCCCCCCAGGGTGTACACTTGGCCTGGGTTTCTGGCCACCAGGTGTAGTACCTTGCATTTCCCTGCATTGAACCTCAGCTTCCACTTTCTAAACCATCTTTCCAGAGCCTCCATATCCCCCTGTAGGGCCACCCTTTCCTCCTACCCATCCACCACCGCCCCCAGTTTCAAGTCATCTGCAAAGAGACTCATCTCACTCCTGATTCCTGTCCTTATGTCAGATAAGTAGGCGTTGAACAGAAGGGGCCCAAGGACTGATCCCTTTGGGACCCCACTAATGACCCTCCTTGGGGATGAGACTATCCACCAACTACGACCCTCTGGTCCGGTCCTGGAGCCAATTGCCTATCCATCTGATCATCTGGTTCCCCACCCCCATTTCTCCCAGCTTATCCAACAGGCCCACATGAGGAACAGAGTCAAATGCCTTGCTGAAGTCTAGAAAGAGGACATCCACTGGTCTACCCAGGTCTAAGGCACTTGTCACCCAGTCATAGAACTCCACCAAGTTTGTCTGACACGATTTCCCCAGGATGAATCCATGCTGTCTATCGTCCAGGCACCCTGACTTATCCAGGTCCCCCCCAGCCTCCCTTGACAATGCCTCCATCACCTTGCCCACCACCGATGTCAGGCTGACAGGCCTGTAGTTCCTGCCACTTCCCTTGATCCCCCCTTGTGGATAGGCACTATATGCGCCACCTTCCAGTCTTGGGGCACCCACCCTGTCCTCAGAGAGATGGTGAAAAGCTCTGCCAGGGGTTTTGCCAGGACATCTGCAAGTTCCTTCAGCACTCTGGGATGTAATTTATCCGGCCCCAGTGCTTTCTCCGTCTTAAGGGAGCTGAGGGCTTCCCTCACTCTCTCTGCTGTGATTTCCACTTCCGCCACCTCTTCTCCCTGCCTAGCCCTCCCCCACCTGCCAGTGATGCCTCCCCCTCTCCCCAGACCTGCCGATCGGTAAGGGTCCCCCCCTCCTCAGTATCTCTGTCTCCTCCCATGCATGATGCAGCACCCCATTTTCCTGGTGAAAACTGAGGTGAAGTACTCATTTAGTACCTCAGCCTGCCCCCCGGGTCTTGTGCCCATCTCTCCCTGATTTAATCCTGCTAATCTGCCCTTCACCCTTCATCTTTCCCCAATGTATCTAAAGAACCCTTGTTCCCTCTCCTAATTTCCCTGGACAGGTTTTGCTCCTTCCTTGCCTTAGCCGCCCTCACCACTCTAGTGGCCCTTCTAGCCCTCAGCTCGTACTCCCCTCAATCCCTTTCACTCCTTGAGCATTTGAATTGCTTATAGGCTGCTTTCTTTCCCCGCATCACCTCCTAGACCTCCCTGGTCCACCAGCAGGGTTTTTGGGCCCTACCGCATTTTCGTCTTACTCTTGCACAGGTGCTGGTAGCATCCTGCACCCCTCTCCTGATGATTTCCCACCTACTATCAGCGTCCATGTCTGACCCAATCCCATCCAAATGCTCCTTAAGGATCCTTCCCATTTCCTTAAAATCCGCCCTCCTGAAGTCGGTTACTTCCGTCTTTGTGCAGCCTTCTACCCCTCCTAGGTCCAGGCAGAACCAGACCGTGGCATGGTCATTCCCCGCCAATGGGTCCCTTACCTCCAGGCTCCCAATCTGGTCACTGTCTGCCAGGACCACATCCAGTACCCGTGCTTCCCTGGTTGGTTCCCTCACCTGCTGAGTTAGGAATGTGTCTTGAAAGACATCCAACAACCTCTGTTCCCTGGTCACAGAGGATGTCATAGTCTCCCAGTCTGTTCCTGGCATGTTTAAGTCCCCCAACACCACCACCGTTCCTCTGCCCAGTCTGCAGTGTCTCCTAACATCTGCCACCAGACTGTCCTCCAGCTCCTCCGCCAGGGCAGGGGGTCTATACACCACTCCTATTTTTACTGTCTTGCCCTCCCTTGTTATCAAGGTGACCCAAATCACCTCCACGGTTCCCTCTGCCTCCTCTACTCCCCCTATGCCAATGCAGTTTTTGACTATCATTGCTACCCCTCCTCCCCTTCCCTCCCTTCCCCCCTGTCCTTCCTGAACATAGTGTAACCCTCCAGGCTCAGGTCCCAGTCATGTCTTGCAGTGGCCCAAGTCTCAGTGACCGCTGCCACATCCACTGCTCCTCAGTTAGCATCGCCTGGAGCTCAGGCATTTATTGCCCAAGCTCCTGGCATTTAGCAGGACTACCTTCCACCCTTTCCCTATAGTTCCATTTCCCCTGCTCGTGTTCCCATGGGGATTCTGTTTTCCCCTGGTCTGCACTTTGCCAGTTGGCCTTTTCCTGCAATCCTTCTGGTCCACAGGGGGGTGGAGACAGAGTCCCTTCTTTATCGGCACCCCCTTGACAGCCTTTTCTCCCATCCCACCCCTTCACAAGTTTAAACCCCACTTTTTACCAATGAACCCCTCTATTTTCAACTTAAGGATTCCCTTCCCCTCCAAATTGAGATGTAGTCTATCTCTAGCATACAGCTCCTTATCCTCCCAGGTCTCCCCCCAATCCTCCATCAACCCATACCCTCTGGCCTCACACCACTCCCTGAGCCACTGGTTTATCTCCCTAATTTTTCTTTTGTGTTCCCCACTAGCCCTTGGCACTAGCAGGATTTCTGAGAAGGAAACTGTGCACCCTATGTCATGACAGAACCTGGCAAGCTCCCTGAATCCCTGTATCTCTAGCTCGCTATTTCCCTCAATGTCATTTGTACCCAGGTGGACCAGTATGTCTGGGGAACCCCCACAATCCTTTGCCAGCTGATATACCTCATGCTTAGCCCTGTGCACCGTTAGTCCAGGGAAGCATCTTGTTCTAACTGGCCAGGCTTCTCCCTCCCTATCCCATTTGATACCCCTGATCATAGAATCCCCCAGCAGGGCACTCTGACCACTCCTTTTCCTCCATTCCCCCCTTTCCATGTCCCTCATCCTTTCTACAGGCCCCTCCACCCAGCTGGCTCCTGGTTCCTCCCCTATCTGGGTGCCACATGCCACCCCCTCCTTATTTACCATGGCCACCCCCTCCTCCTCCAGTCCTATGCCTCTCCTCCTCCTGAGTATCCTTCTGTACCTTGCTAATTCCCCCATCACTGCTCACAACTGGTCCTCTTCTCCCCATCTGCTAAACCTAGCCTGGCTCATCCTCCCTTCCTTCCTGTCTCCATTTCGTTCCTCCTTGCTCGTCGTGCTCCCCTGGCCTAAACCCTCAGCTCCCTTTACTGAATCCTCCTTGTACTTCTGGTCCTTCTCCTTTACCTTTCCTCCCAACTGGTCCTTCTCCTTGCACTTTCCTCGCTCTTCCCCCTGCCCCTCCTGCTCTGATTCACTGCTCCCCCCCATTCTCCTGCATTCCAGGTCCCCCCCGTTCTTCCTGCTATCTGGCCCCTGCCTCCTGCCTCCCACTCCCTTTCCATCTCTAACCACCTCTGCGTGGCTACATCACCCCCCTCATCCTTGAGCAGAAGAGAATTGAAGCGGTTACTGAGTGTAAGGTCTGATCCATCTCCCCGCCTTGCTTCCTTCTGTCCAGCCCTGGCCATCTGCCTACTTCTCTAAGAATGTTGTCCCTCTGTCCCCCCTTTGTGATGGTCCCCAGTTACCTGCCTGCTTCCTTGGTAGTGTCCTTTTGGACCCCCTCTGCCAGGGTACCTATGTGACCCCTGAGTATTCTCCTGCACTCATTTCCCTATGCCCCCACCCCCAGTGCTTGGTGCAACCCTGTGGGAGATTCCCAGCCCCCTTCCCCAACCATACCCCCCTTCCCCAGCTTTCTCCTAATCCCCACAACCTGCTCCCTAAGTTTGCTAGCTGGTAGCACACTGGGCAACCAGTGAACTTCCCAAGCCCAGTCCAGTATCATGGCTGCTCCACACCCTGTGCACCCACCACCCTCCCAAAGATGCCGGCCCTAATGATGTGTGGTTCCATCCCCTTCAAAATAGATTTCCTTGGGTGAGCCACCAGGTTCCCCCCTAGTCCAAGATACCCCTACTGCCTAATCAGGTCACCCACTAATCTTAGAGACAGTCCCACTGTACACCAGTAACCCTGTTACTAGGTGCAGTACAACACATTAAACTTATAAGGAAAATGAACAACTCCCTAAGCTCCTCTCTTCCAGCCTTTAAATCCAACCCCCAGTGGCTAGAACTACATGAGCTGCACCTGCATTCTTTTCCTCCGATTGCAGGGCAGGTGTTCCGCTATAAATTGCAGATTTCTGGGAGGGAGGGATGGGGAGGGCGGGTCTTGGGCAGACACCTGACTCAGAGAGAGAATGTATCAGCCCTGTGTCTCCCTCCAAGCCCAGCAGCCAAAGAACCAGGCCCAAGCAAATCCCACCAAATAGGTTTTAAATCAGAAGAAATAGGCCTCTACCAGCGCAGCCTGTTACACAGTGAAACATCCACAAAATGAGCCCCACTTACAGCCACCAAATCAGTTTACAAACATCCAGCATCCCCCAAAACAATACCCTGCTAGCCCCTTAGAAGTAAGAAAGAAAAGAACTAACCTACCAAGTAAAATCCACAAGAACCCTGTGAAAACAACAGCAGCAGCTACTGTCCTGGAACACAACTGATCGACTGCACTCTAGCATATTCCAAACATACAGACAACATTGCTAAAACTGTGAATACTTGCACAGGATTACTACATAAGCATAAGGATTACTTCATGGCTGAGGCCCTAAACATTGTTGTCCAGAGCTCAGTAATCTCCATAATTGACTATGGACTGGTGATATACAGATCAGCTACCGACTCTGCACTCTAGCACTTAGCCTTAGCTCTAAACAAGGCCTGTCGTCTGCTAACCTCTGCCCCCCCACCTCTCACATACTTGTGATATCTACGTGCAAGCTAAATGGCTCCAACTAACTGGTAGACTCAGATACCAGACCTGCATCCTAGCTAAGAAAATCTCGTTGGGTCTTATGCCTCCTGGGATACATAAAACTCTAAATCCTTACTCTGCCTCCCATCCTACCAGAAGTTTAGAATCTCAAATATTTTCAGTACCCTGTTGTTGGACAACTCAAGGGCAATGCTCCTTCAAATATAGAGCCTCAAGCAGGATGAAATTGCTGCCAACAGAAATAACCAACCTTACTTCACTTGGTGCTTTCAAGCAGAATTTGTGCCATTACCTTGCTGCCCAGGCTTCTTGTGATTGCTTCCCATAATTTCCAGATTATTACTGCTACACCTATTACTTCCCATTTGTCTCCCCATCACACCATTTCTTATCTTACTTCCTTTTGTCTCTTTTCTTGCCTTCCACAACTCCTGTGCCCACACCATTTCCCTCTCTACTCTACTCACACTGCCCTCCTCTACTCTCTCTAATGCTCTCCTGCCTAGGTCTGTTTCAGCCCCTGTCCCCTACCTCAGCTCCCTAACCCAGTTTCCCCCCCTTGACTCTGTTCTCTGAGCTCTTCTACCCCGCTCCATCTTTTTACCTTTCCCCTGCTCCCATCTATAAGCCCATCTCCTGTGCCCACCATGGCTACTGCTATTTCCTTGCTTCTTGCCTAAAGTGTATTCATATCTTACTGAATTATGTTTGATAGTCTCCCTGACAATGCCACTGGCTGCTTTGCAATGGGTGTAACCTTATTTTATGTTTTAGGGACTTAGATGTTGTATCCTGTTTTTGCACTGTTAATCTGTTTTACTGACGTGGAACCTTTGTAAAAGACCCATGGCTCAAAGGCCCTTTCTAAAACCTAAACAAATAAATTAAAAAAAAATTGTCATGATTGTTGCCACGCCTTGATAAAGTGTCAGAGTGACACAAAACATTGGTGTCACCTGTAAGGGTGCTGCCTAGTCTAATCTTTTAAACTTTTGGAATAAAAGTATTTAAACTTTGACCTAGCCCTCTCTTTTTCTTCAACTGGTACACTGAGTAGCCCTACTCCTGTGCTTTCTCTCTTTAATATTATTTTTTTTTTTAGTTAAACAGATAATGTACTTATTTGTTTTTCTAGAAACATAACACTGCAATTCTGTATTGAAGCACAATGCCAGATAATAACATTATGTTAAAATTAATAATTGCACACTGATGCTAGGTTACTTTTTACAAGATTTCGTCAATGATTTGATATCATGAATATTAAGCATTTACTATTTATAGGGTACTGTTTCTCCCATTGCCATGCCCCCTGATGGAGGGTTTATCTTGAAGTGCCGGGGCAAGCTGGTTGTGCGACTGATATATGTATCACACCTTTATTTTTACATTGAAAGCATTTTCTTGGACATTTTGTCTGGATGATTATACTTGTGCTACAGAGTGTATGTTCTTTTCAGATGTGTTTGACTTTATTAGGGCTGATCACCCTCATATCCGGAACTGGCCCTGCACCAAGGAGTTTGCAGTCTCCATTTGGAATTCACTTGCAAATCAGATTAGAAAACTAGGAGTCTAATATTCATATCTGGACAAAGCAGAGGGCAAGACTTTGTGCTCCTCTTTACAGTTGTCCAGGTGTCCAAAAATGCTATATTCAGTGGAATGGTGTATCAGTTCTATTTGACTGAATGTAGGGCTATTGAGACCCAGTGCTAAGCCACCTAGTGCCAGGCAGACATGGCCCTGAAATAGTATGGTGCAATGGCTTGCCCCTGTGCTAAATATCCCATATTCAAATGGACCTCTACAAATAAACCCATTGGGCATGTAATGTGCTAAAGCGACATTAACATGCCCATTATTGGACCATTTGCATAGGGAGCTAGGCTGTACTGCATGGTATCACCCCCAACTGTCCATTCCCTGAGAGCTATCCATAGAGCTAGTGGCACCCACCTCCCCCACCGATGACGGGCTCAATTTAAAGATAAGGTTTTCCTGATTTCTAGTGGCTCCCCCCACTGGTAGCTGGGCTGATATACAGAACATGTATTCCTGGAGTCTAGAGGTTCCCCCAACAGTTGCCAGCCACAGTTGACACAACTCAGTCCAAGGTGGCTAGTGGTCCCTCCCTCTGATTGCCATCCTGATGTAATATATCATTGGTCCCTGGTGGCTAGTGGTCCCTCCACCCACCTGTACCCATGCCTGTAGATCAAAAGTATTCCCTGGTGGCTAGCAGTCCTGCCCATCCACCTGCACCCATGCCTGTAGTGTGCAAGATTATTCCCAGGTGGCTGGTGGTCTTGCCCCCCCACCAAAACACATGCTCATAGTGTGCAAGATTATTTCCTGATGGCTTTCAGTCCCACCCGTGCACCTGAATACATGCTCGTAATGTTACAAAGTATTCCCTGATCTCTAGTGGACCCCTCACCCCAGCAAGTAGTGCCCCATCACCCTGCTCCCCCATCCCAATCCTGAGTCAGCGACCAGCACAGTCCTCTGCTTGTCACCACAGCTGGCCAAAGACTGAGCAGTCACTGAGCTTGCACTGTATACAGTATGTGCTCAGTGACAGCTCAGTCTGTACCAACCATAGTGGTGAGCAAAGGCTGTTCTAGTCATTGGCTTGGGGTCAGGATGGGGGAGTGGGGTGGTGGAGAATTGCCTGCAGCATTGTGGGCTCTGCTAGACACCAGGGAATGCTATGTACCTATGGGCATGTGTTTAGGTGGAGGGCAAGACAAGTAACCACCAGGGAATAATCTTGCACACTACAGGTATGGGATGTGGGTGGGGGAGGGAGGGACTGCTAGCCACTAGGGAATAATCTTGCACACTATGGGCATAGGTGCAGGTGAGGGCAGAACTGCTAGCCACAAGGGAATACTTTTGGAGTCTACAGGCATGGGTGTGGGTGGGGGGAGGGACAACTAGCCTCCAGGAACTGATTGTATATTACATTCGGACAGTAATTGGAAGGGGGAGAGACCACCAGCCACCAGGGACTGAGTTGTGTCAGCAGAGGGTGGTGGTGAGGGAGTCACGTGATGCAGAGGAACGGATATCAGTCTAAATTGTCAGCTCCTGCTTCTCCTTCTGATAAAACTCAACAATTTAAGCTAAACTTAATAATTTGTATCCTATCCGACTCCTATTGCAGCCTTTAAACATCGGGGGGACTGTGGAAGACAGCTGCAAACTAAAGATGGATGCTGAAATGAAAATCCCTCATCAGTAGCACACCCCATCACCCATGCCCAAAAAGGACTCCAAGAGATCCAAGGTCCAAAATATTAGAATGGGCCATCAAGTTACTACTTCACTGGGGCCTCTGCCGCTCATGGAGGAGCGGTTCCTCTTTGAGATGACATCCTTCAAGGATGAACTTAAATCAATAACTTAAGAGCTAAAATATATCACTGTGTCAATCAAGGATCTTTCCAAGCACACAAGTGACTCAGAAGCCAGGAATACCTTGCTTGAAAAATGGTCTGGCTGCATGGATCCTGAACTGGTGGCTATGAGACAAAAAGTGGCATGCCTGGAATCCAAACTAGAGGACTTAGAGGGCTGGAGCTACTGCAACAATGCCATGATTATTGGGCTCCCTGAAAAGGAGGAAGGTCCCGACCCATAGTTTTTACACAGAAACTAGTGCAGAAATTGGCAGGCCCTTCCCCTGCAGTGCCACATATTCCATCAAGAGAGCACATAGGACACTTCAAACTGGTGACAATACAGATAGTAAAGGGGTGGCTATAATGTTTACCCGTAGAGTCCCTTTTATCTGCCTCCAATGTCTTGGGGACCCGGGAGGAAGGGAGATTTCTCTTTCTCAGGGGCCTCCTAGACCAAGTGGAGGTTCTGGTGGTCTGTCTTTATGATCCTAAAGGGGATTCCCCTGCTTTCTTTGCTGATCTAATCCCAATGCTGTCCCCTTTCCTTTCTCTCCCTATGATCATTTGGGGTGACTGGAATCTCCCATTTGCACCTGACTTGGACAAGTCAGGGACAAGAAGAGCAGGGTTGTCCCCAGCACAGCATGCTCTCCAGGATCTGGTGGACTCTCTAGGCCTCTCTAACCCATGGAGAGTACTTCACCCAGAAACCAGACAGTACACTTATTATTCCACAGTCTATGGAACATCATTAAGAATAGATTATTTACTCCTCAGTGGGGCTTCCATGAGTGGAGTAGTAGGATTCAGAATAGCTTCCGGGTTCATTTTAAATCACTCCTTACCTTGGCTTAAATTTACTTTCACCCCCCTACAACAAAAAGATATGACCTGGAAGCTTAATAATCAGTTGCTTAAAGAAGTGAATGTAGTTAAGCATATCAATAACCAAATAAAAACATTTTCTGCCAACAACCTGAACTCAGTGGGTAAGCCTTATTTAGAGTGGGGGGGGTGTTAAAGTGTTTTCTCTGTGGGGTATTAATTCAACTAGCCTCTATCAGGAAGCACAAGAGGGAGGAAAAATCAGAGACCTTACTTAAAAAAATTAGGGAGATAGACAGCACTCTGTCCCCGACCACCCTGAACCTTCTGGGGCCAGGAGACCCTGATATTAAGAGATCAGTATGCAGAACTCTTAAGAGAAAAAGCTGAATTTGCTATTTTGAGAACTGGGACTAGATATGCTGATCAAGGTGAGAAAGTAGAGGCATTTATTAGCCCTCAGGCTGCGTAAACAGGAAGCCTCAAGACTAATCAATAGTATCATGGCTATGTCTTATGGATCCATCAAGATTCTACCCAAGGAAATAGCTTCTGAATTTGAACAGTATTACAGGAAGTTATATAATAAAATGGAAGGGGCTCCTGCCCAACATAGGATGTAAGAATACCTAGCTAGCATAGCACTCCCAGTACTCACAGAGGAACAAAAAAACTTACTAATTCGTCCACTCTCAGATACTGAGATTTTAGGAACAATTCGAGCACTCCCTACAGATAAAGCACTCGGCCCAGATGGCTATTCCCCTAATTTTTACAAATTGTTCAAAGAGACTTTACTTCTTTGGTTGTCGAGGTTATTCAGAAGTTTTCTCTCTGGGGAAACTTCAGATAGATCTCTCCTGGAGGCCTTGATAGTAGTTATAGACAAACCAGATAAGAAACCAGACCACACATTCAGTTACAGGCCCATCTCTTTATTAAACTATGATATTAAAATTCTTGCTAAGATATTAGCTGACAGGCTTAGTACAGTTCTACCTACCCTAATTGAAGCCAATCAGGTTGGATTTATGGCTATACGTTCATCAGCAGATCACATAAGGAAATTAGCCCATTTATTCTCTGCCCAAGGACTCAGACTCTCCATCAGTCCTGGTATTCTTGGATGCAGAGAAAGCTCTTGATAGAGTGGATTGGCAGTTCCTATTCTGCTCATTACAATGGTTTGGGTTACCAGTGTAGTTTATCAGTTGGATTAGATAGTCTTACTCCTTCTCAAGTGCACACATATATTGAGACATGGTTTTCTCTCCCTCCTTCTCTTTGCACATTCCCTCCTTCTCTTTGCACTCAGGAACCAGAAGGGATGTTCCCTGTCTCCACTTCTTTTCAATCTTTACCTCGGGCCCCTACTTGCTAGGATGAGAGAGAACCCAAATATCCAGGGAATCCAAATAGGGACTCAGGAACTGAAATTATCAGCGTATGCAGATGACATCTTACTACATTTATCATACCCTAGTGACTCCATTTCAGTGGCATTGGATACCATTAGTGAATTCAGTACTTTTTTGAATTATAAGCTCAACTTGGGATAAACGGTGGTCGTGCCACTGAATGATAGCATTCATAAGACTAGTCTAACTGAATTGGGTTTAGCCTGGACCCCTAACAAATTAAAATACCTAGGAATACTGCTCTTTAGATGAGAGATGAACTTGAAACAATTTAACCTAAACAATCTAGTCCAGATAGTTCAGCAGGACCTTCACCAGTGGAAGACTTTACCTCTCTCTCTCTGGGGGTGAATAAACTTAATTAAAATGAATATTTTACCAAGAATATGTTATCCAATTAATATGTTAAACATCTTGCTCCCTCTCTCCTGGTTCAAAATCCTCCATTCAATTATCTCAGATTTCATATGGAAGGTAAGCCCCCGAGAGGAGAGGAGCACATTTTAAGTTAGCAGCATCTAAAGCGAACGATGGACTCAGGGTGCCCCATTTTGGCTTATATTATTGGGCCAGTCATGCCAGTAAATATCTACATTGGCCTTCAACCCCCTTAGAGGAACATAATTCCACATATGTCTTAGTCTGGCTTTCACTGGAGTGGGAGATAATAGAAGCTACTGGTCTATCCCCCTCTCAATACTCCATGCAGGCCCCAAAGACCTTCCTAAGAGGTTGCATAGTTAAATCATAACTATGTCAGTCAAAGTCCACACACAATTAAGCACAATGTTGAAACATGAACATAAAAGAGTTATGTCTCAACCAGTTTTCAATAATCCTAACTTTAAGATAGAGGGTAACCCCATCCAACCAGCTTGGCTCCCCCAATTGGTAGATCTTAGAGTTGGTGATCTGATCAATGATGGAGCACTTCTCTCCTCTCCAGATATTATGCATGAATTTAAATTGGCCCGTCCATTATTTTTTAAAATCTACCAGCTTCACCATCTGATACAAAAGGACAAGAGCTAGTTGACCCACTCCAAAGTAGTCTGATGCAGAATATATTAGATCTTGCTGCCCAAACCCACTCTGTGTCCTGATTATATGCCTACCTTTATTCCATATCCCATCCACAAGTGGATGGAGTCTTGGAGTATTGGACAGCACAATTTCCACAGTCCCGGTTCAACTGGAACAGGGTGTGGAAGGACACCTACAAGTATATAACCCAGGACCAACTTCACCTCAAGCAATTCCAGATATTAAACAATCTCTACTACACCCTTGTTAAACTCTTCAATATGGGAAGGGCCCCATCACCTACCTATGCAAGATGTGAAATACAGGAAGGAACCCCTTATCATCTTTTTTGGGAGTGTGAGAAAGTGGCCCCTTTATGTGAACTTATCAAGCATAGTGCCGACCCACTGCTAGGTATAAGTGAACACTTTACTCCTGAAATTTGCGTAGTGGGAGACCTCTTTAATATTAAGGTAATAGAACAGAAATACTTCAAGACATTGATTTACTTAACTGTTAAAAAACTGGTCCTACAACATTGGAAAGACTCAATGGGAACATTGTATACTGTATGGTTAAAAGACATCCTGTCAAACCTGAGAATGGAACAATTTAATTGCAGGACTCCATAATCAGCTACCTTTTTACAATAGAATCTAGGGCAAATTGCATACACTTTTGACCCTTCAGGTGTGACCTAAGTCCCCTTAAGAGACGGATGTGTCTGCCACTCTGTTTGCATGGTCCCTTGAAGGGACAGGAAGGAGAGAAACCCTTCATAGGATTCAACTTAACATCATGATAATCAGCACTCTGCCAGGGGAGGGAGGGAGGAAAAGTTTCCAGGATATAGGGGATAGTTGGGTAGTGGGAGGATGGGGGGCTTGTTTCCTTTTTCTTTTTTGGTATTTTTTGGGTAGTTTTTAAGAAGACACTACTAGTGTTCCTGTTGATATTCTTGTCTTTTTCCTTGAGTGTCAATTGAAATTTAATAAAGTATATCTAATTAAAAAAAACAGTGGGTGGTTGTCAGCGGTTGGCAGGGGAATACCTCTAGTCTCCAGGGAAACATAATTTATATATCCGGCTGGTGATCAGCTGGGGAGTAGGGACCACTAGACGCTATACCCCAGGGAATCATTATCTTTAAATCAGGCTGGTGATTAGTGGGAGGGGGACCGCTAGACCACAGGGCATCTTACATCAGGCCATCAGTCAGCATGGGGGGGCCACTAGATGCCAGGGACTAGTTGTTGGGGTTGGAAGGATACCACTGCACTTCTTCTGCCAACCACTAGGGTTATGCAGGAGTAAGTTGCATTTTCGATCGGCAGTATGTGCGCTGCACAAGGGTACTGAGCAAAATGGCCTTGCATGGCACACATACACTGAATATTGGACTGCTACAATATTCAGATCCCTGCCCCTTCATTTACATTGCACCCCCTTCTGACTATTGACCAGGTGCAAACCAAGTTTTCCCATGCTATCTGGGCTTTTCAATATTGCCCATCTGTGCAAAACCCAGTTTGAGTGCACAAACTTGGTTTTGTGCCTCTGCAATGTTTTGAATATCAGGCCCCAGATGTTACTTTTAAGAGGAAACAAGAAACAATTTTTCCACATGGAGCCCAAGGAGAACAGAGGAGGAAGAACAACAAAAAGCACAAAAAGTAGCTGTAAACATGGTATTAAGGACCCCAATGATGAAGGACCTGAGTGATCTGAAGTGCTGGGGACCTCTGTTGATTTTCAAGGCAGCTGACAGTGCCCTTCTGACATCCATTCTGTTTACCACTGGATACTTGCCAATTTGATGTAAAATACATTTACAGCATAATTTAATCTGGTGTGGAGTCCAAAGTCTGTTCTAACACCATCAGTACGTTAGTGCATATTTAGTCTCTGTGTCAACTGACACTGACACTGGCACTGGCACTGGCACTGGCAGAGGCAGTGAGCAGAGAGTGTGTACTGTTCTCCATTTTTCACATCTGTAAACAGGGAACAGAAGGAGGAAGGACAAACACTCAACAACAGTCTGAACAATTGAAGTAGTGGCTGATTAACAAGAAGCAAAACAAGTCATAAATTTATCTCACAGGACCCTTATGATTATACAAATGCGGGTACCAGCCAAAGGTTTGAATTTTGCTCCAACACCCAAAAGTGGACATTTTTTGTTTTGTCAGTAACAAAACTGTATTACAAATTTGTCAAAATACAATATACCTGTAATAGCACAAGAAAACACTCGATTACAAAATTAAACTATAACAGAAAAAAACATAAACATTATTATCTAAATATAAATCCCCAAACTCTCCCATATCTCCACCCCTGTACATGTATCTGCTGCTCACTGGAAAATCCTGAGGCAACCTAAACCTATAACCACACCTGTTGTTAAAGCTACTACCAGTAATGAAAGTCTAACAGGAAAACTTGGGGGAAGTTAAAACAATATTACATAGTCATCATCAAAGAGTAGAAAGTACCACATTTATTGAGAAAAGAATGATGTCTCTGTCATTCATTCACAGTGTATAATTTGAGATTTAAGGCACACAAGATTTCTTTATGCCATTCAGACCAAGAAGGAGTTTGATCATCCAACCAGTGTTGCAATAAAAGTACTTTCACAGTGACAGAAATTAAAGCAATGTAGTGCCTTTGATAACTGAAGGGCACTAGATTATAAGAATCCAATAAACACATCTCTGTCACAAATGAATCATTAGGTCTCATCAAGGAAAGGCAAGGCAAAATTTATTTAATAGATGCCCAATCCCGGAATCAAGGGATTCAAATGGTCCTTAATTGCTTCCGAGAATGGCATAACATTTTCACAAGTCCATAAAATATGATGAAGGAAACCATCTTCTTTTTGACACCTGCAGCAGGTGGGTCATGCCAATGTACCCATTTTAGAAAGGCGTTGCGGATCTTGAGCAGAATCAGTTGATGACAGTCCTGTTTATTAATTTTGTAACAATTCACCCAAATCCCTTGCCAATCTTGTGCTGTCCAAGATAAAGCTAGGCACGGTTGCCATTAGTACTCTATTCCAGAAGGTTTAAATGGATCCAGGGACTGAACTAATTTGTATAGCTGAGCTACAGTGTGCTGGGAGGTGGCAATTGGAATCCAATCACCAAAAGTGAAGAAACCCTTATCTATCCATGGTGATGGTCCAAAAAATCTGGAATTGTTCTAATAATTTGTAAAGATTTAAAATAATATTTAGATTCCAATTTAAACCTGGCTTGCACTGTTTGAAAGGTTATTAATCAATGGTTGTTTACAAAGGCAGAGACCAGGGTAGTAAACGTGGACAAATTTAATGTTTTTGTAGATATGTGCAAACTGTTCAGGAAAATTAAATTTAAACCCTTTTTTTTTGCAATCAAGGCAATAATGACATTTGACGGTGAGAGGACAGTGAAGCACAAATGCTAGACTCTCATGTAATAAATTTTCAGTCTAATTCTTTTCATTCTAATTTTCATTCTATTGAACATCTGGCTGCCACTGCTATACAGTACCTGAAAATGCAATTTTGTTCACAGAGTATTTAGGGGACTTTAATGGTGACTTAAATATGGCCATGGTATTGCCATTATTAGAAGAGGAATGCAATGACCACATCAGTGTTGTTTGACTAGCCATGATCTGAAAAAAAAATTTGAAAATGACTGCATTTATGGTAAACACACTCACCTTAAGCCAAACTTAGTGTTTAATCTGGGTAATCAAAATAATTCTTCATTGCTCTTTTTTTCAAAGAATTTTCTGCAATGAAGTTGACAAATTGTTTTTGGACTGGGATGGAACTGTTATTTACCACAACATTACCACCCTTGAACATAAGGCAATTTCTGAGTCGAGAGATATGAAAGATATTGTAATTAGACAAGTAGACTAGAGTGGTAATGTGGTTATGTCAGCTACTGTTTATACAGCTGAATCACTGAGCCAGTTAAATGGCAGTACTAGTTCTAAACGTTTACAACCAAATCATGCATTAACATTCAAAAATAAAATTAATGAATCTGGACTGTCATGTACGGTATGGGCTGCACACCCATTGGCTCTTTCTCTGCACCAATGGGCATGCAGCCCTACCAGGCAGTCAGTCGGTGGGGATGTGGTGGCAGGCGGGAGGATGCTGCTGCCGCTGGCTGTGGGGGAGCGGGTGGTGGGCTTCATGGTGGGTGGGAGGGGGACACCAGCCACCAGGGCTATGTTGGGGGATTTGTTCAACATTTACATCCCACGATTGGGATGTGACACTAGATCACCAGGGCTGAATTCGGGAGGGGGGGATTCTACACTACTGCCCACGATCGGATTTTCGGTCCACTGGACCACCAGGGATGGATTCGGAAGGGGGGGGTTTACACAGCTACTGCCCGCGATCGGGATTTTTGGTCCACTGGACCACCAGGGATGGATTCGGGAGGGGGGTTTACACAGCTACTGCCCGCGATTGGGATTTGTGGTCCACTGGACCACCAGGGATGGATTCAGGAGGGGGTTTACACAGCTACTGCCGCGATCGGGATTTTTGGTCCACTGGACTACCAGGGATACATTGGGGAGCCACATTGCTGCCGAGATCGGGCTGGTGGGGAGATTAAGCTATGCCCACTATCGGGCCAGTGGGGGTGGTGGTGGTGGGAATTCATAGTCATCTGCCCTCGATCGGGCTGCGGGGGGCATAGGGACTGGGTTGGGGGCCAGCCACTAGTGGCAGCTGCTGTGTTGCATCCTGCAATGCAGCAGCTTACCTGTGGGTGGCCCTTGACTTAAGCCTTTTTTTTTTTGGCTCAAATTTGTGCATGCTCAGGTTGGGGGTTGTGCCTGCACGACTCTGCACAGCCCGGCTGAATATCGGGCTGTGCAGTTTATGCATGGTTCCTTCCCCTCCAGTTGAGCATGCATTCATTTGCAGTGCGCTGTTGCTCAGCCTGTTTTCTGTGGCGCAACTGCCTCCTGCTGAATATTGCAGAATGGAGCAATTTCGGACTTGCGCATGTGCAACCCTATTGCGCATGGCGCAATCCTTTTGAATATCCAGCCCATGGTATTTTGAACACCAGCCTATCTCCAAGACTCTATGGGTGTCTGAGAAATGAAAGGACTGACTTACCAAGAAAATTATTTGTTTGTAACTGCTGATGAATGCTCATTATTCAAAGGTGAAATTGGGAAGGAGTCCACTGGAATGCAGTTCCATAACCTCTTAAAATAATTGTATGACAGTTCCACCACCTGTCATGTTTCTCCATTGACTAATAAAGAAAAGTTCCCCACCTAGTAATGACAGTTCTACCACCTAGAAATCTAGATGCGAGAGTTCCCTCACCTAAACATTTCCAATGTAACCACTTCTCTTTATACATGAACATCCCAAATGATTTGGGTCTACAAGCTGTTAAGAACTTTCCTTTGAGGAAACAGAATCAGGCCCCTGTAGTGCTGTCTGACTTTCTCCTTCAGACATGCATCATATTTTGAAACACGACTATTTTGTGTGTGATAATAAGTTCTACCACCAGGTAGGGGGACTGTGATGAAGCTACAATGGTACCATCCCTATGTGAATTTCTTCCTTGCCTAGTGGGAGGAACAACTTATATCTAATACTTTGAAAATGCATTCCTGAGAGGAATTTTCAGATGGCACCACTATACTGATCATATACGTAAGGCTTAGAAAAGGAAGTGACCAATTCAATGATGTGGTTAAATTACAATCTGTCATTAACGTATGTAGTGGATGGTACAAGGGTGAAATTCCTGGATTTGAAATTCAAAATAATTGAGGAAGGCAATGTAGATACAGACACATGTCAAAAAGAAACCGCAGGAAACATTCTGCTGAGTGCAGAAAGTGCACACTCGGCAAGTTCATTTAATAGTAACCCTTTAGGGTAACTTTTTTTTTCAGAATTCATAGAAATTATTCAACTATGGCCTCATTTGAATCATAGTCCATTGATCTGAAGGAAAACTTCCTTAGCAGAGGCTATTTCTAGAAAACAATAAAAAGCATACAAAACAGCTAGGAATACACCACGTGAAAATCTACGCATTTCAAACACAACAAGAAATTCAAATGATTGCAATGTGACATTTGTCTCACAATACAATGGATGTGTTGCTAAGGTTAAACAAATTATCCTCTAACATTGATCAAGTTTCTTTCAGTGATATTGTATTACACCATCTACTTCAATAACAACCACAATTTTCCTTCTGCAAAGCTCCAAACATTAGGGATATGATTCTAGAAAGTCAGTTTGTCAAAGATGATAAACAATTATGGCTATCAGCAAGATCAAAAGTCAAGTCAAGTCAAGTTTATCAGCAGGAATAACTCCATTGAGCAGGCTCATTTATAAGAGGTCCTGAGCACACAATTAGAACAAGGAAGTACATATGCAATAAAGGTGATAAACAATAAATAGAAGAGAATGATTGAGCTATATACAAGGTATGGAATTATTTCAGACTATTTACAGACATTCATAACAAGGTTGATGGTACAAGGCAACATTATGCAGCAATCAAAACTATTTACAGTAGATAATCTGAATATGACAGACAAAGATGATGATACATGTTTAGCATTTTGTAGCATGCAAAACCAGATATCTTATAGGGGATCCTCATATAGTGGTACTGATTAGGATGGTAGAGGGAAGAGGATGACTGGGTATTGAAAATGGATTGGATGGAGGGTGAAGATGATGGAAGGTGAAGAAGGCAGGTGAGGCTGGGGATAGGTAGGTGGAATCAAGATGGTAGAGGATGAGAGGCAGGTAAGGGAGAAGGATGTTGTAATTTGGGTAGGGAAGAGGGTAGGGGAAGGAGCTGTAGGGCAGGACATGTTTGCTGTGTAATCAGGGAATAATGGATGAGAAGACATCACAATTTCAGAGGCAGACACAGGAGTCGTGTAGCTTATCAGTGATTCATTTTTTGAAGTTATTTAGGGGGATTAGACTTTGGAGTTTGAGTGTGGCTTGGACTTTATTCCAAGCATCCTGAAGTGCACGACTTATCACCATGCCTCCAAAGCGGGAGTGGGAGCTTGGAATATCTAGCATGTTGCTGCATAAGGGGTAAATGCAGGTAGTCCACCAAAAGAGGGTAGTAATATAGAGGGAAGTATTGATAGGAGAGCTTTGTAGATCCAGGTGAGAGAGTGAATGAGATGTTTAGTTGATAGTGATGGTCTACCCTAGGAGATATAAAGGTCACAATGGTGAGTTTGATGATGGGCATTAGAAATGAAGCATAACACCTTATGGTAGAGGGTGTCCAACTGTTGAGGCAAGTAGTCTGTGCATTGGCCATACAGTATATCAGCATAGTTGATTAGAGGGATGAAGGTTGTCCTGACCAATCAAAGTCTGGCTTCTGAGGTGAAAAGGGATTTGTTCCTGTAAAAGAAGTAAATTCTTTGCAGCAACTTTTTGGCAAGGGAGTCGATGTGAGCAAAAAATGTTAGGTGTTGATCTAGTTCACAGGCTAGGTATTTGAAACTGTTGACAACCTCGAGATTGTCATCGAGGAGAGTATTAATGGGGGGTAGGGTTTTGAGCGCATTCATAATGGCAGTCAAGTGACTGGAACAGAAGTACATCCCTTTTTTTTGAGCATTTAGTAGCAATTTGGACTGCACAAAGCTGTGCTGGAGGAGATCAAATTTAGACTGTAGCTCCAAGTGTGCTTTGTCTAGTGATGGTTTTGTTATTTATATATCACAGTGTCATCCTCAAAAAAATCTGGGCTTGCATTACGGATGTTATTACCAATGGCATTGATATAAATCATGAAAAGCAGAGGTCCCAGGATCGAGCCTTGAGGTACTCCTCTTTTGAGAGGAAGGAGTGGGGAGAGGGCACTTTGCACCTTAACCTGTTGGAGTCTATCTGCCAAGTAGCTATTGAACCATGATCGAGCTGGGCCAGAGATACCATGCCAATTTAATGCATCAAGGAGTAAAGCATGGTTGACAGTGTCGACTGCTTTACTCAGATCCAGGAAGACAGCCCCAGTGACATGTTTCTTATCCATTGTGAGGAGCCAGTCATTAGTAACTGAGGCTAGAGCTGAAGTAGTGCTATGGACTGATCAAAATTCAGATTGGGTTGGGTTTATCAGGTTTTTTGAATTGAGATAGTCCCTTATTTGAGTATTTACCAATTTCTCAAGGAGTTTAGAGAGTAGGGGTAAGATGGATATAGGGCAGTAGTTATTTAGATCCTTTGGATCACTTGATTTAAATAGCAGTAGTACCTGAGCTATTTTCCATGTACCAGGTACAGAGCAGGAGCTGCTGGACAGATTAAATAGGCACAAGATCGGGGCCGTTAAGTGCTGAAAACCCACTTAAGAAAATAGGTGCTATCCCATCTGCACCAGTACCTTTGTTGACATCTAAATGGAGAAGCGGGTCTTCCACCTCCTTGTACTGGAATGGGGTGAAGGGGAAGGTGTTATTAGGTGGTGGTAAGGAATGTTTAGGCAAACTGGAGATGATGGAGGCAACTTTGGAGGTATCAAATGTGAGGCCTGTGGTAGAGAAGTGATCATTGAAGCTATAAAGGATGTCATATTTGTCAGGGAGTGTCTTGCTGTTGAGGGATATCATACTGGGTAATGGAGAAGATGGCTTATTGCCTTAGGCTACTTTAACTATCTTCCATAATTTACTGGAGGTGACCTTTGTGGAATCAAAAGCAGAGAGGTAGTAATTTGCTTTTGAAACCCTGATGCTTTTTATGCAATCATTACAACAAGCTCTAAAGGCAGCCAAGTCTGAGGGGAGTTTGGTCCATATAGCAGTAGCCCATAGTCAGTTCCTCAGATTTAGCTTGGTGTTTAATGTGGCTGTGAACCAAGGACCGGAGATCTTCCATGATCTATGTTTTAGTAGGGGGGCATGTCTGTTGTTGATGCTGATTAACACAGTTTTAAAATAGAGGCCGCCTCATTGATGCTCATGGCCAGGTAAAGATCAGACCAATTTATGTGTTTGATGTCATACAAATAATGGGAGAGGTTGAATTTATAGAAGCTCCTTGTCCAAATAAACCTACCATCTGACTTGGGTGGGGCTGACCCCTTACACAGGCAATGGCACAGTGATCACTGACGTCATTGGGCAATACTGTTTTGTGGGAGATCTTATGGGGTCTGTTAGTAAAAATTTCGATCAATCAGTGATCTGTTGGAGGGGAATTTGGGATTTGGGTGAGTGATATCTGATAACAGTTGGATGAATCTGTCTTCATCGCAAAAATTCTTGAGTTGTGAGCTTTTGTTGCAGGTTTTTATCCAATCGATATTTAAGTTGCCGAGTATAATGATTTCATTCTGTCTTGTGTCTGAAATGTTTCTCAAGTAATTTAAGAGTTCCATGCCCCCCATAGGCAGCCTATAGCAGCCTATAATTGTTAAGGTTTCCATTGCAGACAGTGATAAGTTTATCATCGGGGATTCAAATTCCTGGGGGGTACTGGCAGCGGCAATATCAGAAACAGTGAATCAGTCTTTTACATAAATGGCTACACCCCCACCCCTAGTTGGTCTGTCACTATGGAAGAGGTTGTAGGACGGGAGAGCCATCACATTATTGTGAGTGGATTTTTTCAACCAAGTTTCAGTTAGTACTAAGATATCAGGCTCCATGTGTGAAATCCAGGTACGGACAATGTCTAGATTTTTTAGTAGAATGCACACATTAAGGTGCAGGCACTTCAGTCCTTTAGTGGCTATGAAGTCAGCTGGGGAGGCTAGTGGTTCCGGATTTAGTTCAACATTACCTGCACAGAACAGCAGTAGAACGATTATGGCCTTAATCCATCTGCAAAGCAATTTTACTGTGAAGGAGTGTGTGCACCTGCGTTATGGATAACTAGAAGGCTGAGGAGTACTGGTATAATGTAGGTATGAGGGATGTATGGCATAGAATAACATTGAGAATCATAGGGAAAGAGGGTAAGTAGCTGTAAGTAGCATAGCTAATAGCATAGTGTGAGTGTCCCAGGTGGGGTTTAGAACTGGATGGAAGGGAAGAATAGGAGGTGGAGGACAAGGGTGATACCCTTGCAGAATTAATGATGGAGCTGTCTTTGGGCCAATGGGACAGGTCTTTACATTTAAGGTTGCGACTGGCTGGGCAGCGTTATAGGTAGGGGGAGTAAAGAGCAGAGGCTAAGAAGTCCGGAGAGTGAGAACATAGTTAGGTAGGGATTATAACATTGCATGGTAGTTTGCTAGAATACTTAAGCAAGAATGATAGGGTGCAGGAACAGTGAGCCCCAATAACTCTATTAGCAGCAGTGGCGTGTGGAAAGTGCACCAGTATTTTAATTTAAAATTAGCCTTAGTGGGCTAGAGTATATGAGCCTTATAGGTGGGCACTAATCATTTATCTAGAGTTAGCCCTAAGGCTAGAGTAAGTGATCCTTATAGAAATGTAGAGAACAAAAAAGGGCACTAATATTTTATGTGAGCCTTATAGGAAAATGCAGATAACAATATACAGGAACTAATATTAAATTATAATTAGCCCTACTGTGCTAGAATATATGAGCCTTATAGGGATGCAGAGAACAGCACAGTGTTATTGGGAAGGTGGGCAGGGTGGAACAGGACAACTGAGCAGGTAGAGGCCAATGGGAAGAGAGTTGAGTGAAAGAGGAGGAGCACAAGTGTATTTAATAGAGGCCAGGGTCAGTGAGGCTGGGGTCAGGGATGGCAGGCGGGACAAATTAGATAGAGAAGAGAAGAACAGAAGCAGAGTGGTAAATTTAAAAGGACGAAAAAACATTTCAGGTCTTTCCCCAAAGCTCCAGGACCAGCACAGTTGAACTGAGCTGACAATAGGAAGCCCTGACTAGCCAGAGGAGTAACAGAGAGAGGAGAGAAGATATCAGAAGAGAAACAGATCGGTAAATTTAAAACAGTAAAAGACAAAAATTCAGGTCTATCCCCGAAGATCCAGAACAGTTGTACTGAGCCACCAATGGGAAGCCCTGACTAGCCAGAGGATTCCAATAAAATTACAGGAATTTGATTCCCTGTCTGGGGCTCGAACCAGCGTACCTCTTCAGATCAGCAGGTGTGTGGGCAGCGAGGTGTGGTTGGCTGTAGTGAGCCAAGACGCAGCCTGGGAGTTGGCGTGAGGTGCCCTGTTCAAAGGCAATGCCTGATGAGGGAAATTAAAAACAGAGTTTGGGATTATAAACACTAAAACATGGGCAGAGATAAGTGAACAAAAGCTAGAGTGGAGTGGGCTGGAGGAATATATAGATCAGGGAGGGGAACAGTTACAAAGGATGCCTAGCAGGAGGTGACACACCTCGGCACCAAGGACAGCAAAACTGATTCTTGTGAAAGAAGGCAATAATCCATTTACAGCAATAACTCAAGCAGAAACTGATTAGAGTGGTCAAGAAATAAAAATAGAATGGGAGGAATGCAGGGGGCGAGCGAGTCAGCGTAAGCAGAAGCCGTGGGGTGGGGTTGAGTTCAGGGGATAGGTGAAGGAGTATAATGGAGCAGACAGATAAGAATGATGGAACAAGAGGGATGCAGTGGTGCAAGCAAGTCTAAGTAAGCAGAAGGTGGGGGGTTAGAGTTCAGACAGTAGGTGAATAGGCAGATCGGAGGGGGCAGATAATTAGCCAAAGTAGGCTTGGAGGAGTGAGTTCAAATATTTGGAAGGAATAAGGCAAGAAAAACAAGATCATGTGCAGAAGAGAGGGGAACAGGCAGGGCTGAGTACTATCTTACAGTATAGGGACAGAGAGAGTGGGAGAGAGAACACTGAAAATTCACAAATGCAGTACCTTTCTAACTATACAGCACAAATTCAGTACCTTCCTAACTATGCAACACAATGAACACTAGAGTTAAACAGTAGCTAACATCTAGCAATCTTGCCGATAAGTATTACAGTAGCAATTAATTTAAACTCATTAGGCAAAGGAAGCAGTTAATATACAGTAAAACAGGCAGTAACTGTGGCACATGAGGACAGCTCAGACAAATTAGATAGAGGAGAGAAGAACAGAAGAGCAGTACATTTAAAAAGAGGAAAAAAAAAATTCAGATCTGTCCCTGGAACTTCAGCACAGTTAAACTGAGCTGCCAATGGGAAGCCCAGACTAGCTAGAGGAGTAGTAGAGAGAGAGGAGGAAAGATAGCAGAACAGAAACAGAGCAGTAAATTTAAAAGAGAAAAAAAAAAAAATTCAGGTCTGTCACCAAAGCTCCAGCACAGTTGTACTGAGCCACCAATGAGAAGCCCCAACTAGCCAAAGGAGTCCAATAGAATTACAGGGATTTGATTCACTGTCTGGGGCTTGAACCAGCACACCTCTTCAGATCAGCAGGTGGGTGGGCAGAGAGGTGTGGTCGGCCATAGCGAGCCAAGCTGCAGCCTGGTAGTTGGCATGGGGTGCCCTGTTCAGGAGCGGCACCTGACGAGGGAAAGAAAAAACAGAGATAGAGATTATAAACACTAAAACATGGGCAGAGAACTGTGAAAAAAGCTAGAGTGGAGTGGGCTGGAGGCAGAATAGATAGATCAGGGAGGAGAACAATTACAAAGGATGCCTAGCACTGGGTGACACACCTCGGCACCAAAGAGAGCAAGGCCGAATCATGTGAAAGCAGGCAAAAATCTCTTTACAGCAATAACTCGAGCAGGAACTGATTTGAGTGGCCAAGAAATAAAAACAGAACAAGAGGAATGCAGGGGTCTAGCGAGTCAGAGTAACTAGAAGTGGGGGGGGGTGTTGAGTTCAGGGGATAGGTGAAGGAGTAGAATGGAGTGGACAGGTAATAATAAGATGGAACAAGAGGAATGCAGGGGCGAGCAAGTCAGAGTAAGCAGAAGGCGGGGAGGGTTAGAATTCTAAGAGCAGGTGAATGGGCAAAAGGTTTTTATCTGTGCAAAAGATGTATAGTTGCAAATTTGAAGACGTGAAGATTAATATATATCCCCGGGAAGGAAAAGAGCTTGAAATCCAGAAGTTTGTAAGTTGCCATGTTGCCCATATTATTTATGCTGCCTGGTACTTATACCCTAAAATGTGTATTAGCAGGATCTCCAAGCAGCTTAAAGTCAGAATGCAGGAACATCTTAGAGTGAGCAGGAATGGTTTAGTGACCCATCCTACTTTACCTTCCTAGCCTTAGAATCTGTTCCTCAGAGATCCAAAACGAGTGACAGGCTTAACAGAATATTAAGGAGGGTGATCTGGTAGATTTAGGACATTGGGTCTCTCTTTCAACTAAGGAAGTAAAGGAATGTACTGATTTTGTATCATTCTTGACATCTAATATTATAATAGGATGTTGTATCTGATTGAAAAAAAAAAAATGTATCCCTTAGGCTAGGAAGATTACATTTTGTTAGAACATTATTGTCACCTGAAAAAAGTATTAGGACTGCATCTTTGAGGACTACACTCATACTTTTTGAAGAAGCAGTAGGATGTATTGATAAATATATATGATGGTATCAGCTTGTGCCCTAGGATAAAAATGGACAAAATGTTTGAATTGTGGATTATTACTTTACATTTTTCCTTTATTTTTGTAACACTTTGGAAATCCCTATTATTATGAAATGCATTGATACTATGATTTATTTTTGATATTGTTTAAGGTGTACTTTTTGGTATTAAATTAAAAGCATGGCTGAAGAAACTTCTCCTATAATCCAAATAAAAGTCTACCTGTCCCAGCAACCCATGCTCAGGGTGTTTTGAGCACATAATCGGCTGCATTGTCTGTGTGGCTGTGCTCTCTACTCCCTTTCTCTTCGCCTGTGTTGCTCTTGTCTCCTCATCCTGGCTTTTGCTGCATTCTCTGCCCAATGTGGCTCTCTTTCGGTGGTTCCACTGCCCCTCTGCCCTCGTTGTTTCTCCCTCAGCATCTCCTTTTTGCTAATGTTTTTCATTTTGCCTGCCCTCCCCCTCCCTCTCCCTGCTGTCTTTTGTTGCTAAGCTGCCTTGAGGTATTTGTTCGATAGCTCTCATTGCCCCCCTCCGGGTCCTTGCCTTCTCCTGCCCACCTCTTCTTGGTTTTCCTTATCCAGCCTGCTGTATGCTGCCTTGCTGCCCTTGCAGTGTTCTAGATCTATGTCCCTCTCCCCCACCACCCCGGGTAACTGTTGCCTCCAGGCTCCTGGGTTTTCTTCTTTATCCACACACCTGTTCATGCTGACTTTGGTTTGCTTTGGGGGAGGGTCCTCCTTGCTTGCCCTAGGCGCCCTGCACATTTTTTCCAGGTTGTGACATGATCTACATCATCACCCTGCATTAAATCAGCAACACCATCTAAGATCTGCTCTGCAGCAGGTTGTATAGATCTTCAGCCATGCTATAATACAAAACAGCTTCAAGGATTCCTATAGCTCTTCTTTCAGCCCATTTCTCCTCCATTCTTTTACAGTCCAGTAGCAATCAGTATTACAATTCATGATTCGGATACTCCCGTAAGCAGAGCAATAGTTCCTTACTACTGGTTCCTTGGTACACGACCTTACCTATAGCCGTGTGTTCATATCATGTGGCTCAAACAAACGCAATACTTCAGTTCCTGTTGTGAGTCACCACTGAGCACTGCCCATCAGAATGTCTCATGAAAGATTGGTTCCCACAACATAAACAATAGTGGAATTAAGGGCAAATGCAATTTAATAGTAACTAATATCTATTAACAAGTCCTTTTATAAATATGCATTGAAACAATTCATACTATCAATGTGCATCTATATGCAACTCACAGCACATGCAGTTAAACAAATTTCCCTATGAACG
This sequence comes from Neoceratodus forsteri, assembly GCA_016271365.2. Classification (NCBI taxonomy): domain Eukaryota; kingdom Metazoa; phylum Chordata; order Ceratodontiformes; family Ceratodontidae; genus Neoceratodus; species Neoceratodus forsteri. The sequence goes on along the minus strand of CM057455.1, from coordinate 1,544,428,315 downwards.
GAATAGTTGATTCCAGTACACCATAATTTAAAAAACAGCATATTAAGTAGAAACGTGGTTTTCGGTTGTCATTCCTGTAATATCCTATGTCACAGCACAAACATGTTCCCCAGTAATATGTTCCACAGTGTTTCTCTTTTCATTTCAGTTACTGATGTCTTTTACCTCTCAATTCCATTCTTTTCTTGCATTTTCTACTGTTCTGTTCTTCATCATTCTTCTACTCATTCTCTTACTATCAACTCCCTATAAGCCTAACAATTTAAGCCTCTGTATCTTACTTCTCTGCCTACATTTCATCTCCTCAAGCAGCTAATCTCCTGCCTCTCCTGTCCTTCAACAGCCCTCAGCAGCAGCCCTACCAAACTCCATTTCCCTAACTTGTACCTTTAGGAGGTCGGCAAGTACAGGTAGGGTTTGGCTGCGTTCAACAAAGGCGAGAATCTGCAACTCTCAATTCATCATCAGCACATTGGACTCATTCCCATAACTTGTCCAGGAGTTCTTCAACTGATATGAGTATTAGAACTTGACTTCATCTGCCAGAGGAGAGATTCTGCAGCATTCAAAGCTACAAAGTGAATGCAGCCACACTGAAGCTGTTTTCATCCAGGACAGTGTCCAGTAACTGGCTCTAGCTGCTTGGGGTCAACCTCTTTCTTGAAACTGTCAGTGGTGATGCTGCCCCATGAATTTATGAGACAATACATCATTCCCTATTCTTTCAAGGATCATAACAGGCCCGGGGTTCATTTTTCTGAAGTTCAATTGCAGCAGCATACTGGCACTATGGCCTCTCCACTCCTACTCATTCTACATTTTCGGATTCCAAAGAAGGTCCTCAGGATTCCTCTCGGACTTCTTCAGTCTTGCATTGGTCTTGCAAAAGACCTTCACATCCAGAGATCATGTGATACAGAGTGCTGAGTAGAAGCTCCTCCACTAAGCTCCCACCTCCTGATCATAAAATCGTCTTTTTTAGACATTTAAATGTTTCAAAATCCTCTGCTTTCGAATTCTCCTGCTAGATAAACATCTTGTGTGCCTGTTTTGTGAGATTAATCGGTGGATGGAGGCTTACATGAAGAAAGCATCACAGAAACATAACCCCCACTACTCCCGAAAAGGACCCAAAGAAATCCCGGGCCTTGGGTGGGCCAGATTGGCCTGATCTTTCGAGTCAAGTTGGGAAACAAGAACCTTTAATGCTTAATACAGTAGGTTCTTAGAAGAGTTTAAACCCTTTCATGAAGAGATGAATGAAATGGTGATCGACCTGATGACTCTCCTTAAAAAGCTGGATGAAGTCTCGTTAACTGTCTCTGATAATACAGCCTGAATAGTCTCGCTGGAGAAACGACTAGAGAAACTTGATCCTGAATTAGTGTCTACGCGGCAAAAGCTATGTTGAGTGGAGGCAAAACTCGAGGATCTGGAGGGCCGTAGCCACAGAAATAATGTTGTGATAATAGGGCTACCAGAGGGAGAAGAGGGCCAACATGCTGTAGCATTCATACAGAAACTGGTGGAACAGGTTGCTGGCCCCTCTCCCTTCGGCCCAGTATATATCATAGAGCGAGCTCACAGGTCACTGCGACCGAAGCCTTCTCCGAATGCTCCTCCACAACCTATTATTTGCCGTTTCTGAAATTTCCTAGAAAGGCAGCACTAGTTGCAGAAAGTGAGAGCTTTACAGGAGGTTAGTTGGGAGAATACTAAACTGAGAATTGCACAAGATCTCCCAGGATCGGTTCATTTGAAACGAAAAGCATTTCATCCCATTGTATCTAAGATCATTGCCACAGGCCTGAAATTCAGGATGGGATACCCGGCCAGGCTATAAGTTTTTGCAAATGGATCCTGGTTAAATTTTGATGATTCTGAAGCTGCCCTTTTGAGCCTTAAAACCATGCTTCCGGACTTGTTCTGAGAGCCCTGAGAAACTCTGTCTACATGTTGAGGAGTTGTCTGGAGTTGCCTCACTGGAACTGTTTTCTCTCTTCTTGCTTGCAGAGATAATGTCGACGAGCTACATTTGGAAGTTCTTGTTTTCTCATCTGGACTGTGTTAATTAGTATATGGCCTACCTGTTAAGAGTCTCTCAGGCCCTAACTCCATAAAGTTAACTGTTGCTCAGGGCAAGGACGTTTGGGGTGTCTGGGTTGGCTTAATTGGAAAAAGAGCTTTGTGTTCCAGCACATTCAGTTTTGCAAATTGCATTAGAGAGGGGAAGTTTGTATATTATTTATTTTGGGACTAATGTTTCACTTTACAGTTTGCTGGAAATGAGAGCGGTGTTGGGCTTTCTCAGTAACTCATATAATTATCTCATCAGGATCGGGTTGTGTTCACAAGAGGGCGTATCATGCATATGAAATGTAACGCCGTGCTGCTCTTAATTCGAGGAGGATTTCCCTCAGTTTTGTCTCTTGTCTCAAGCTTAGGGCCACAAATTATTCCAATGGGGGTTCTTGTGCCTAAGGGCTGGTATGTTTCTGGGAAGAGTTGTCTTTCTCATCTCTCTTTCCCTGGGGCCCATGATCTCAGTGTTTTTTCTTGATTTCTGCTCTCATTTTGTTGGGAAAGGGTTATTCCCCTCCATTAGTTTTCCGATCTGGTTTTGGTTTGTGTAAAGGTTTCTCATGGGGTAATGTAACCCCTATTTTTCATTCAGGTTCCCGAAGCTATTTGGTACACTTATGAGCTCGGCAGGTCACTCTGTTCCCCCTTTCATTATTGTGTTAATGTATCTGCGTGTGCATGCATTGGAAGCCCAAGGCCGCTCTCTAGTTTTTGTGGGTTGTTAATATTATTCGCATTGATTAGTATTTACTTGCGGATGTTGTTTGTATTAGCTATTAGCAGAGGTGCATTATCGGGAGGCGGGAGAAGGATTAAAGGACCTAGTACTATGCTAAACGTTACTCATGGCAGTATGGGTGGTTGGGTGGGGGGTGGTAAATGTGGGATTCTGTTAGGTGGAATGGAGGAAGATGGGGGAAGGGGATGGGTTATTTGAGGGGGGGTTGGGGAGGAGGTAGGATTTTACAGCAGTAACTTCTGGAGTATGGTTGAATGTTTTATGTAACTTGTGTGCAGGGCTGAACATACTAAGTTCAATAACTACTATCAGATGACCAATGAGGTGACTTGCTACTTGGAATGTTAAGGGGATCAGGAAAAAATCCAAACAATATCAGGTTCTCAAACATTTAAGCTTATTACGTTCTCAGATAACTTTCCTACAGGAATCCCATTTACTAGCTTCTGAAGCCTTACAGTTAAGGAGGCAACAGGTGGGGCTGGTTTATGACGCTCAGGGTTCCACTAATAGTTGCGGGGTCATGCTTATTATCAATAGAGGCATTCCCTTTGTTTCTACGCAGGTTATCAAAGATCCTGAGGGCAGATTTATTCTAGTAAAAGGTACTCTCTGGTCAGTTCCAATTTTACTTGGTTGTATACAGTATATGGTCCTAACATGGATGATCCAGGGTTTTTATGAGACTCATAACCATTATTCTTCCAATGCTTCCCATCAGGATTATTCTGGGGGGTGACTTCAATCAAGTCATAGATTCTAATCTTGACAGGTCAGGCAGTGGACTGGGAGGGGTGTCTCTGGGGCAGAGGGCTTTTAGGGACTTAGTAGACCAGTGCGGGCTCTGTGATGTCTGGCGCATGTTATATCCTGACTCTAGGGAGTTTACTTTTAGGTCAATGGCGCATGGCTCGCAGTCCTGCATTGACTACATATTTATTTCTCAGGCTCTCCTACCTGGGGTCAAGACCTCCTTGATTCAACCTGGCTCTGTCTCTGATCATTCACTTGTGTTATGCTAATTGGCATTCCTTAACTTACCTAATAGGGAAACCAGATGGAAGCTCAATGAACAACTTCTTAAAGATGCCAAGTATTACAAGCTCATAAGGGAGCAAATTGAGTTCTTTTTTTCATCTAACCCTTTAGACAGTACAAAGCCAAATATCTTATGGGGGGCTTTGAAGGCATGCATGAGAGGGGTCCTTATTAGTATGGCGGTGAGTGGGAAAAGGGCACAGGAGAAAGAACTATTATCATTATTGTGCCAAATTCGGTCACTCTAAGTGAACACTTCGGTAAGTGTCCCAGATAAAGACAAGAGGAGGCTCCTAGTGTTTAAGGACAGATATCTAGAGTTACTAAGGGAAAAATCAGAATTAGCTATTATTTGAACCAAAGCTAATTATACGGATCAGGGATAGAAAGCGGGGTGCCTATTGGCATTGCGTATAAAACAACAAGAATCTGCAAGATTCATCCCATCAATTCAGGTAGTGGCAGATGGGTCCTTGAAAGTATCTCCTACTGAGGTAGTAGAGGAATTTGCTCTATATTATGAAAGACTGTATAGTGACATGGAGTCTCCTCCCTGTCCTGGGAGTACAGAGAACTATTTGAGGGATTCCCATATGCCCTTCCTATCAGAGCAACACAAGGGTTTTTTGGTTACCCCATATCCCAAGAGGAGATTGTTGAGGTTATTAGTGGGTTACCTGCAAAGTCCCAGGCCCTGATAGGTTCTCCTCCCTATTCTACAAAGTTTTTTGGGATCTTCTACTACCAGCACTTTATCGCCTATTCCAATATATTTTAACTGGGGCAGAGGCAGGCCCCCACTTCTTTGAGGCCTTGATTGTTCTTCTCCCTAAACCAGATAAAGACCCTGAGCTTATTCAAAGTTACAGACCTATATCCCTTGTAAACCAAGATATTAAAATTCTTTTGAAGATATTAGCCAATAGGTTAACTGTAGTTCTCCTTGAGCTAATAGGTATGACCCAGGTAGGATTCATGAAGGGGCGCTCATCATCAGACCACTAGCATGCCCTTTCTCATGTCTTCTCGGCTACCAGGAATGCTGAGTTTCCCACAGGATTGGTTTCCCTGGAAAACGAGAAGGCATTTGATCATGTGAACTTGAATTTTTTGTTTCGAGTTCTGGAAACTTTCCAATTCCCCCCTGTATTTATATCCTGGGTTGCTACATTATATAAAACCCCTACAGCAAGGATCTCTGGGAATGGGGCCTTTTCCAAACCTTTTTCACTCCATTCAGGGACCAGACAGGGTTGCCCCTTATCTTCTCTGTTATTTAATTTGTACATTGAAGCTCTCATCCAAAATATTCTCAATAATGCCTCAATACAAGGTATTTGGGTTGGGCGCAATGAAATCAAGGTCACTGCATATGCGGATGATTTGCTGATACACTTATCCCATCCGGTATCCTCTGTTCCAGCTTTGCTGGGTGAAATAGTAAAATTCAGTGCCCTATCCAATTACAAACTGAATGCTAACAAATCCTCATTCTTTCCTTTAAACCATAAGGTATTCAAGAATGATATTAGTCCCTTAGGTCTATGTTGGGCTCCCAGATCATTTAAGTACTTGGGCATTAAACTAACTCGTAACCCCTTAACATGGTTTAAGGAAAATCTTGAATCCCTCTCTCAGCTTACAACTCAAGACCTTGATAGGTAGTCCAAACTTCCCATTTCATTATGGGGCCGGATCAACATAATTAAGATGAACATATTTCCTATAATTTTTTACCCTTTATCTCTTCTCAATACTTTTATCCCATTACTCTGGTTTAAAAAGTTGCATGGCATATTCACTAGGTTTATCTGGGCCGATAAGTATCCTCGATTAGCCTATTATAAATTGGAAGCTCCAAAATTTGAGGGGGGTTTGCAGATTCCCCATTTGGCTATATATTATTGGGCCAGTCATTCAGCAAAATGTTTGAAATGGGTACATCCCTTAGGATTGAATTGGATTTATTTAGGTCTAAGAACCTGGATCCCCTAACCTTATTCTATTTTAAAATGTCTCAGGTGCATATGGCTGAGGAATGCCCTATAGTAGTTACCTCATTAAAGGTATATGCACAATTATGTTCCTTTTTGCAATATACACCTCAGTTAGATTTGGCCAGTCCATCTAGAATTCCCCATCTTTCACCATTAACAGGAAGCAGATTCCCTGCAAATGGTTGTCCCAACTGGGGGATGGGAAAGTGCTCTCCTTTGTGGATGAAGAGGGCAATGGTTGTCAGTAGGAGATATTATTAGGAAATTCAATATTCGGGCTCCCCCTCACTTTAACGGTGTACAGTTAAGACATCTACTTACAATAGTTCTTGGCAATACCCCTCCTTCCCAGATTGTCACGGCCCTGATACCTGAAGTTTCTTCACTATTTGGATCTTCCGGTATCATATCTAAATTATACCAGGTGTTGTTTCATAAAAGATATGGGGACTCTTTTGGACCCATGAGATTCTGGAACTCCATTCTTCCTCAATATCATCTGGATTGGCAGTCCCTGTGGAGATCCTGCCATAAATATGTTTCTCAAGACAGACTGAGTCTCATGCAATAACATATTTTACATAACATGTACAGTATTACACCCCGGTAAAATTAAAGAAATGGGGTCTCTTGAACTCCAGTTTATGTACTAAGTGTTCTTGGGAAGAAGGAACACTTCTTCATTTGTTTTGGGCCTGCCCCAAAATTTCTCTTCTATGGGATTCGATCAAGATTTCCCTGGATCCTTTACTGGGCCTTCAGGAGTATTTCACACCTGATATTTGCCTTTTAATGGACTTATCTTCTATTAGAGTCAAAGTAATAAGGTTTCATATATCTATGATTGCCTTATCTGTTAAGAAGCTTATCCTACGTCACTGGAAAGACAAGTCCACCCCAACTTTTCAAGAATGGGTGAATGAAATTCTTGCCAATCTACATACAGAAAAAGTGATTGCCAGTCTCCACAACAGATTGGCAGTATATACAAAAATGTGGGATCCCCTTCACTCTCTAATTCGAGTTGCTCAGTCTTAGTTATGTCACAGTTCAAATTGCCCTGAATTCTCAGGTAATGAGTTTATTTTTTATTGGATATATGGATTTGTTACTGCTGTATGGGGAGGGATGGGAGGTGGGGCAGTTATTTCTTATTAAGTGGCTGCACTCTCATTTCATTCTCATTGTAACTGCCTTTTATTGTGGAAAATGTACTAATAAAGTTTGAATTGCAAAATAAAAAAGACCTTCACATCCATACTTCATGAAGCCTCTCCACTCCTACTGGTGCTACATCCTCAGACACACATCCAGATTGCAAGACCTTCACATCCATACTCCATGAAGCCTCCACCACTCCAACTGGTTCTATATCTTCAAATTCCAAAGAAGGTCCTCAGGATACTCCTTGGACTTCTTCATCCATGCATCTGTCTTACATGGACCTTCTTATCCATACTCCATAAAGGGCTGAACTGTCCCACACATTTGTTGGCATTGAAAACATCAGTATTCCACCTTAAGCTTTGTTCTAAAGCAGGACCTGCTTTGATTACAGCTGCTAAATGTTAGCCTGCCAGAGTTCCTGCATCTAGCTTGCTTTATTCCCAGTTGTCCTTGCTGCTTATCAGAAATTCATGGATCTATGGCTCACCTTGTGACATTTGTGTCAGAACTACAATCTAGCATCACTTCTCTGGAAGCTTGCCTTTCTCTTAACTTACTCTAGCCTCCAACTTTGCAATATCTGCTATCTGTCCAGCCACAAGCCATCATGCTCTTTTAGTGCTTTGCCGTATATATGCACTCCATCCATTTCGGAGCTGCCATCTTGACAGAACTCAGTGCAGACTCCAAGAACTGTACTTGTATTCATATCTGTGGGTCGGTCTAGGCATTGATATGGAGGGATGCACTTCTTTGATTTTCATCAGTCATTCTGCACACTTGTAGTTGCCTGAGCTTTTATTATAAGATGAACTGGCCCATCCTCAGTTATGAGCAGTTTACCATCACTGTGCTAAGCAACAAACATACGCCTGTCCATTGTGCATCTTATTTGCCTATTTTGTGTCACTTTGTTCTTCAACTCTCTTAGAAACTTCCATCTATCATTCAGCTGTGTGATGGATCAGATGGAGTGACTCTGCATCCTTTTCCTCTTCAAAGCTGACTTTATTGTGTGCCTCTTATGCTTCCTTCTACCCAATTTGGATACATGAGGCAGACTCTTTCAATCTACAGAAAGCAAACCAATTTGTAATAACTTTAATGATGAAGGTTGCTGGGCTCTGGCTCAGTTTCTGCATATCTGCAATTTGTGGATGTATTCATGCTCAATTCATGCAACTAAATGCATCCTGTCTTAGATAATGACTATTACTCCATATCATCATCCTGCCTCTGAAATGTTTTATATTTTACAAGATCCAGCTCCAATCTTACATCCTGGAATATATTCTACAATGACTCTATCTCATTGATTTACTGCTATCTTGAGCATCCCTGCATCACTGATTCCTGGCTTCCTGCAACAACTTCTCTGTATGAAATCTGCAATTTGGAAGTTGCAGCATCATACTGGGTCACCTCCAGTCTGTGACCATCTCAATTGTTTCAAACAATCAGCTAAGAGTGGGCATCATCTATAAGGGCAGATCTTCATCCTATTCCATCTTGTTGTTGATGTAGAGGCTGACTAGGTTATCTCTGTGCTTTAATATACTCTGAAATGCTTTCATACTCCTGGCTACACAAATGAAGGAACTGATCCTGTATCTCGATGTTAATACCAGGACTTTCATTGCATTTATATCACATCAGACTAGGCCATGACTTATCCTCCTCAATTTATTGATGTCCTCCTGACTTAGCATATGATTGGCAGCAAGCTGATACTCTCCTGTGATCTGCCTCAGAGCTGCTATCCAATCAACTCATATCATCACTGGAAGAAGTATTCCTTGTTTGTACCTTTAAATCACTCAATAGGAGTTCTTCCTCTCTTGATTATTATTAATTGCTTTAGAAGCAAAGCAGTCAAATGTAGGGGGGGTCTTTGAAAATCTGCTGAGTAAGAAACAGCAATTTTGGATCTTTAGAATGGGAGTGCTGAGACATCCCATTTTGAATTATAAATTTGAGATCCAACCGTTTCTGAAATAATACCTGTTCTTTTCTTTCAGATTCCACTTTCATATTGGCTACATACTAATATTGACGATTTGGCTCACAAATATTTGACAGTGACTGGTTATCCAAATTTGTAGCTAAGAACTGGGACAGCTCTCAGGTAGAAAGAGAGAGAGAGAGTGAAAGAACACTAATTCATGCATACTCAAATATGTGCTTTAATTTTTATCTCCTCGGAGCCAGTCATGCTGTCTTTCAGAGCTCACTTTTCTCTTCTCTATGTCAGCAATACATCAGCTTAGCTGTCACTATGCAGCTGTAACAATGTTTCTATATAAGATATCTGCCAGATTTCCAAACACAAGAGCTCACATAGATTATGGCTTCCTCCTAACAGAAACGCCAGTGTTAGCTGCAGTCCTCCTTGCAATCTGACACCTGCCAAGAAGGCTAGAAGCACGCTTCCAAAGCTGTAAAAAAGGAGACCTGTTAACCCCTTAAGTAGGGCTCCTTGATCCTTCCTGTTTTATCAAACCATAGATAACTCCCACCTTTATTATCTAATCCACCCCCTTACTTGGCATGTGGAAAAATACTGAAGGCAAATGAAAGTTACAGCTTCATCACCCCTAGTAGGCTGGCAGTGGAGTCATGCTGGTGCTGGGGTAAGGATGCAAGGGGGGCACCTACAGGTATAATGAAGTGATCTGTTTAGAAACAGACCTATACTGGCTTCAGACATGGTGTAAAAACAGTATTTCTAATGAGTAATAAAGCAATCATCTCAGTGAAGAGCTTAGAAATAAACCGGCTCACCAGGTAGGCTAATAAGGAAAAACCTGGCTCAGCTAGGTAGGGCATCATACCTATGAACCTTATTTTTAGTGAAATAAGGGACACATACTGTATACTTAAAATGAAGGACAATGTGGACACTAGCCCTCAAAATGAGGGACACATTCTCAACTATGTAAAACACTCACAAGACTGAGGATAGTAACACTTCCATGTGTCCAATATTTAATACAGCATTGGTATTATGGAATGTTAAGAATTTCTGCTTTCAAGTTGGAGTTTACCATACTTCATCTGTCCAGCACCTTTCCAATGTGGGAGAGAAGTGGGACAAAGCACTTCTTAGGGGCAAAATGAGGGACATACCTCATAAAAAGTGATAATTGAGATGTATGGCAGGGATTGATCAAACAATTTGCTCACCAGAGGTGTTCATGAAGTGATTTGTTCCCCTGGGATTAAAATCATCTTACCTAAGGGGTAACTCTAGCAGTTAACTCTAGTATGGGTTACTAAAATAGTTGCCACAGCCAAGAGGATACAAAAGCCATGGTCTAAAACACATTAATTTGTTCATAAACCATGTTAATAAAGAAAGAATGAATTACATGCAGTCAGCTCTGGGAAGGAGTTAATAATCACAAACCTGTAATCACAAACTAAAGAAACAATGTCTTTAAACTGGTCCTCCCTTTACTGGCTTAAAAATGTCTCCTCTGCTGTCCAATACTTCATCAGCACCCTTCAGAAACTACAGGACCAGTATTTTCATATAAAACCAGAAGGATTAGGGGAGGCTGCACGCACTGGATAACAAAAGAACTGTTACTGCAAATGAAGGTCAGAGACTCTAAATGGAGAGCTTTCAAAGAGTCTCCATCCCCCCAACTATGGAATGCCTACAAGCAACTGTGAAATGCCCGCAAGCAGCTGGCAAAGTCACTAAAAGATCAATATTTCACGGAGCTACAAAAAAAATACTCTGGGGAATCCTCCTAACTTCTGGGCCTCTATTGGGTCCATCCTAAACCCAAAGACCAGTAAGCAGATAACACAACTCACATCCCCAGCAGGCACCATCAATGACCTTGCTCACATCGCTGACCTCCTCAACACTATGTTTACCGACCTGGTCCCTTACCTTAGCAAGCTCCCTCCTCACCCTCCCTCCAACTGAAACAGTAACGGTAGTCCCTCCACTCCCAAAAACACTGAAGCCTCCAGCCCTACTTTCTATTTTGGGGCCATTGCTCCTAAGACCATAAAAAAACTCCTGACAACCCTCCCTTCTAGTGTCAGCCCTGGAAGTGACAGGCTGTACCCTTCTTTCCTGAGGATCATCTCCCCAGCCCTTGTCAAACCACTAACACACATTTTTAACCTTGCCCTGTCTACATCAACAGTGCCTGACACCTGGAAACATGCAAGTGTGATTCCCATTTTCAAGGTGAGAGACCCCAGTTGCCCAGAAAACTATGAGCCCATCTCCCTGCTACCACATCCCAGCAAACTACTTCAGAAAGTAGTCCATTCCCAACTAAAGGAACATCTCAATAAATACAACCTCCTATGTCCCTTTCAACACAGCTTCCATAAACACCACAGCACCTCCTCTGCCCTGGCAGTCTTCTCAAACTATGTCCTCAGAAATATGGATGCAGCTAAGGCCATGGGTGCAGCCTTTGATGATTTATCAAAGGCATTTGACCTTGTGGATCATCAACTTCTTCTCTCCACACTTCAACATCTTGGTTGTGCCCCTGGACCTGCAGCTTGGTTTACCAGCTACCTCTAAAACAGATCCCAGTCTGTTCTTATAGGCAAAGTTGCCTCGGCCTCCCTTCCCACCAGCACAGGAGTTCCTCAGGGATCTATCCATGGCCCCCTAATTTTTTCCTTGTTTATCAATGTCCTACTGGAAGACATCCTAAACTGCAACACACTCCTGTATGTGGATGACCTGGTCCTATACCACAGCAATAAGTCCCTAGAAGCAATTTCCTCCACTCTCACTGACAGTTATGCAGTGCCTGTTCATTGGCTCTCATCCAGAAAACTCCTTGTAAATGGGAAAAAGATGAAGGCCATGCTCTTTGGATCAAGGCCTTTCTGAAACAAGTCAGCCAAGTTAAACTCCTCACTCATGGTATATACACCTGCAGGATCTCCACTTGAACAGGTCAGCTCCTTCAAATATCTCAATGTTACCCCAGACCCATCGCTCACCTTTAATGATCACATAACCCTGATGATAAATAGGATAAACCAGAAGCTAGGAGCAGCATACCGTGCACCCCATCTGCTATCACCTGAAGCTATTCTCGCTCTTGCACAGGGAAATCTCCTCCCTCTCCTTGACTGCTGCTCCCCCATCTACTCACACATGTCCACAAAGTAACTCGCCCACCTCAACATGACTTACAATGCCATATGTTGCTTTGTTCTCAAAGCCCCTTCCTTAACTCATCACTGTACACTCTACCAGTCCCTTGGATGGCTCCCTCTCCATGCACACTTTGACTATACTGCAGGATGCCTGGTTGATAATGCCCTCAGAAGTAACCAGCTGTCCCCTTATGCCCCCTACTCATGAATAGAGCATCCATGAGACCTCTTAGAGCATCCTCCTTTCAATCCCTAGAAGTCCCACATGTCTCTACAGCAATGGGCAGCAATGCCTTCTCTGTCTCTTCTCCCTCCCTCCGAAATCATCTTCCCATGTCTGTTCATAGAACCATATCCCATGCATCTTTTAAGTCTAACCTAAAGGCCTGGCTTCTGAAAGGCTCCACCTGTACATGCACACAGGGCAGCACAGGAGACCAAAAGCCACCATAATCCTACCACTGTCTGGTGCCATTCTGCCCACCCTCCTCTCCCCTCCCACCACATCCCTAAAGCACAAACCTACAAGCATGTCTCTCATACTGCCTTGTAAATCATTCCTGGGAGGTCTCCTCCCACTGTGCTCTACCAGGTTTCAGGCCATGGCTCAAGGATTCACCAGGACTTGGTAGGGCACATCACTAAATATCCTGCTCTCCGGTTTTCTCAGCCTATGCTCCCTCACTGTCTAACTCAGTGCACTGGCTGGTAGCCATGCTCTATTTTACCTCAAGCTCCTCAGTTTGGCCTACCCTCTCTTCTCAGGTCATGCATTTTACCTTGACTAGATATAGATAAGTTTGGTTATTTTCAAACTGCTCCTTGTCAACCTGTGTAATATTCATAACTATCCCTCCATGTACTGCTGCTGGTATCCCTATGATACTTATCTCACTGTGTTTGTATACCTTAAGTATGCATTGTCTGTTCGTTGCATATTGTTGCCTGTACTGTATAATTTCCTACCTCAGGAAGTGGTGACTATGATTACAGTGCAGGGCTTCAAACAGGCATGGGATACGCATAAGGGAGCAATACAGCTGAGCATGAATAGATAGGCCACTGACAGGGCAAAGGCTGATAGCACATTTATAAGGTTGAAAAAGAAATGGGCAGACTGGATGGGCCTTGCAGTCCTTATCTGCCATCAACCTCTATGTTTCTATGTAATTTCAAAGTGTATATCATGTCTACTGCTTGTATGTATGTAATGCCACCTTGTGGCCCAGGTCTTGACTGAAAATAGTCCTCTGAATCAGTGCACTTACCTGGTTGCCAAAAACGTAAATAAATAAATAAAATAAATGAATAAACTGATTGGTATCCCAAGTAGTTAACATAAAGGCCCCGACTTGCTTAACTGGGGGAGTATAACAAAAACATGATCAGCTTGGCTAAGGTGGCTAATAAGTTATGGTCTCTGTAGTGTGCATTACTGCTTCATGGCAGTAGGGCCTGTGCCATGTCCTGATACCTGTACAGTAGATAAAGGGAATGCAGGTACCATCTGCTATGCTAAGGGAATATCGCTGTTTATTGCTTCATCATAGTAGGGCACTATGTCATGTCTTGACATCTGTACAGCAGATAATGGGAATGCAGGTACCATCTGCTGTGCTCAGGGAATATACCTGTTTACTGCTTCATGGCACTAGGTCACTGTGCCATGTACTGATATCTGTACAGTAGGCAAAGAAAATGTAGGTTCTATCTGCTATGCTCAGAGAATATATTGTACCTGTTTACCACTTCATGGCAGTAGGGTACTGTGCCATGTCCTGATATCTGTACAGTATATATAGGGAATGCAGGTACCATCTGCTATGCTCAATGAATATACCTGTAGTCGATCTTACCCAGGGATTAATGTTTGATCTCATCTTGTCCAGCTCCCCCACATTAGAATAGACAAGAGTACAAGTAATCCAAGCTGTTTGATAGTGACAAAATATGTTAATGGCCTGTAATATCAAGGAATTAGTGGAGGTTGATAAGTGGAACAGCCTTATTTATTTATTTTGATTGATTAACAAGAAAGTCCATCAGCCAGCTTCCTGCATGGTTCAGATCCATACAGAAGTAAACAACAAAACGTAATGACAAAGAAGAGAAAAGAAGCACAAAAAGTGGAAATAGTCTTGGAATGTATTTGTTAATGTTAACATTTTAATCCATATTTTAGGGTTCACAGAAATCTCAAAGTTCTGAGTTACTCTCTGTTTTGCTGAATATTTGCATAGTTTTCCTGTTGGCACTCACCACCATTTAAAAGCACAGTGAATCACACAATGAGTTTTGACATCTTGAAAAGCATTTTTTCTTTGATATGTCACAATATTACTGTAATGTGAAGTTTGCAACCATAGGAAACTGAATTAGAAACAAAGGTGAAGACTTTTTGGGAAACAGGAATTTTAATTGTTGAAAGTTGAATAGTTCCTATTGAACAAGACAAACCAGTCCTTTCCATCAGCAGCCCTAAGCCCTGGTGTAGTACTTGCATGCTTCAAGTGCCTTAGTTTACATGTTAAAGTTGAATTAAGGCCCCTCTTAAGTAATTTCGAAAATTTAGGGTTTTAAAATGAACCAGGACAGCTCTCGGGTGGTGAAAGAGAGTGAGAGAACACCAATACGTGCATACTCAAATATGTGCTTCAACTTCACTCTCTGTAGAGCATTTGTGATGCATTCTGTATCCGGTCATGGTCTGTTTCAGATCCCCCTTTTCTCACCTTTACATCAGTAATATGTCAGCATATTTGATTACTGCATCAAAACCTGGGTTCCTGATCTTATAAAGTATAATAACAAATATAAAAGCATTCCCCCTTGGTTGAATGGCAAAATCAAAAGATTGATAAGAAAAAAGCATATAATAAATATAAAAAAAGATTTGTCTACAGAGAAATGGCTGAAGTTTACAAATTTAGCTAAATAGTGTAAAAAGACTATTAGATCAGCAAAGAAAAATCTGGAATTAAAACTTGTTACTGTGACCAAGGACAATAAAAAAACGTTTTACAATTACATTGGATCACTAAGAGAGAAGGAACCTTCCATCGGTCCATTACTTAAAGATAATGTGCCGCTTACTAATGAATTGGACATGGCCAAAGAATTTTATGCCTATTTTCTTAATGTTTATAAAACTAAAAATGTTGCTTGCCTGGAAAATTTACCCACCATAGTGTCATACCCACAGATCACCTCTAAAGAAGTTAAAACAGCTGAACAGGCCACTAAAGTTGATTCTTCAGCTGGCCTTGATAACGTTCTGGCTAAATTCATTAAAGAACTGTCCACTGAATTTGTGGACATACTTACATTACTATTTAATGTATCCCTTCAAGAAGGGTATGCATTAAGGGAATGGACATTAGCTACTGTAGTACCCATACATAAGGATGGTAACAAACATCTTGCTAGTAACTATAGACCTATGAGCTTCACCTCCTGTGTAGGTAAATTGATGGAAAGGATTTTAAAGAATAAAATGTTAGATCATTTACAGAAAATAAACTTTCAAGACATTACCCAATATGGTTTTGTACAGGGTAGATCATGCCAACTTTAATCTCATACATTTTTTTGAGCCAGTGAGTTTGGCATTGGACCTGGGCCTTCCAGTTGATGTCATTTTTTGGGATTTTGAGAAAGCCTTTAACTCCGTCCCTCATGGAATTTTGATCAAGGAATTTACAGGGTATGGTTTCCATGCAAACATTGTTAAATGGATAAACTCCTGGCTTAGTAATAGGAAACAACGGGTCAGTATTAAGGGTACTCTCCGAATGGGGAGAAATAAGTAGTAGCATTCCACAAGGCTCTGTTTTGGGCCCCTTGCTGTTTAATGTGTTAATTACAAGCATGCAAACGTCCAATGGTGTCTGGATACACAAATATGCTGATGACCGCAAGCTTGTTTGCATTGTTAACAATTCCAAATCAGTTAGTTCCTTACAATCTAATCTGGATAATTTAGTAACATGGTCAGTAAGTAATAAAATGACCTTTAATCCTGCCAAGTGAAAGGCGATGCACTTGGGAAAAAACAATATGCTAGCATCCTATCATATAAATAATCACACATTACAATCTGTTACAACCAAAAGGGATTTGGGCATTTCCATTGCAAACAACTTAAAGTTTACGACACATGACAATAATATAATTAAGAAACGTCATAGTACACTTTCCTTTATCCTTAAACATATTAAGACCAGGGAACCAGATGTTTTAATCCCCCTATATTCAAGTTTAGTTAGATCATAAATTGATTTTTGTGCCCCATTTTGTACTCCAACTTCTGTGGAAGATAAGGCATCAGTAGAAAAGGTACAAAAAAGAATCCCAAAAAAGTCAAAGGCTTGTCTAACATAGACTATATTACTAGACTTAAATCCCTAGGCCTATTCTCTCTCTCTCTCTCTCTCTCAAATACAGAGCATATGGGGAGATCTGTGCTTAGCGTATAGAGCATTTCATGATCCTGCCTTATGTGAGGCTCTTTGCTTCCAAAAAACTATAACAGGTCAAAATTCTAGAGCACACAGCTTAAGCTTTAAAGCTGTAGTAAATAACACCTCAAAAAGAAATAACTTTTTATATACAGCGGCTGCCTCCTATATGGAATTCATTGCCAACAGAAGTTGTTGTAATAGTAATAGTTTGACCCAGTTCGAACATTGACTGGATAATTATATAGGAAATAAGAAATGTGATTATCACCACTAGATGACGAGTTCATAATGGGCATGTCCCTCAAACTCATACCACACCTATGAACCTATGAACCTATAGCTCTCACTATGCAGCTGTGAAAAAGAAGGGGAGCAGAACTGAAGCTTGGCCAGCTGGAATGGCCACTCCATTACTGTTCTTAACTACCATGGGGATAGTGCAGTAAATCCATCTTCGGTTCTTCCTTCCTCCCTCCCAGTAGTCAACTCAGAGCTGGAGGTGCTGAAAGGCTGACTGTTTAAAAGAAATATATAAAGTACCTTCTCTCACAGAGAGTAAAAGGAAAGTGAAACTGGGCTGGACTGAGTTGCAAAACAAAAGTGTTTGGCGACTTGAACATTTTAAGAAGACAGTCATCAATTTTGCTTCATTTTACAATGCAGCTTACTGGCTGGGGAGCCGAGCTTGGACAAAGCATGCGCGAGGAGCATGTTGGCTAGTCGGAGGTGTGTAATCGAGAACCCTCTCCTCGGTGCTCTCATAGACAAGCATTTCTCCATCATGTGAATGTTAAAACAAATTGTTGCTGTGCAAGAGTTTTATTTTATATTGCTTACCATGGCCACATCATTGTTGTTAAAAAAGAAAAAGGAACTGGCTTCATAAGTGTCCTTCAGTTACCCGTGCCATTTGGTACATCCAGTAGACTGTTTTGGTCCAGAGTAGAAATGCAGCACTGGGCATTTGTAGGATGGCATTACTGGTAATTGCTGCACTGGAAGTTTTCACAGGAATGAATTCAGAAGTTGACTATGAATTGGGACCGTATTTGAAAAAAAAAAATGAAGGGCTAATGACACGGTCTGCTCAATAATGCCTGAAATCTGTGGCCTGTGTATTTGTATACCAGTCTGGAGTGTCAGCCTACCTCATGGATAGTACAATGCTGAATGCACAAGAAACCTTGTAAAGGGCAGTTAGCAAAATCAAAAAACTTTAGAGATAAAGTAAGGAGGAATTAGTGTTGGACTAATACTTGGAAGAAAGAAGGCGTTATAAAACAAACTTTGTGAGCAGCTTTAAACACTGTGTTTGGAATCATTTGCTTTGATATTGGATATCTCCTACTCCTATTTACACAGATTTTTGGTGGACTTATTCCTGTTAAATACAGTATAACAACAGAAGTATTATGAGAAGGGGTAATAAAATAAAAAACTGAAACAAAAAAGGGGATACGATTGAAATGGCAACCCACAGAGAAAAAAGGGAAAAGTTATATGCAGAAGCAAATGGAAAAAAGGTGAAAAAAGTTAATACTTGCCTAAAAGTAAATTAAAACAACAACAACATAATAAAACATCGACAGAGCAAGAAATATAAAATTTTTTTGGCAAGATCCTAGCCCTGAACCTCCTCACCCCTGTCAGCCTGCTAATAACTCCCGAAATCTCTACAGGAAGTATTAGAAATTCAGAAGAGGCAATTGCTAAGAACAAAGAGAATCAAGTAGTAAAGAACAAAGGAGAGGACACACAGGGAAATAAAATAAGGGAAACAGAGGATACAGAAGTCAGTGCTACAGGGGGTCAAGAAACATTAACAATAATTCAGTTAGACTCTGAATTTATTTCAGCTGAGTCAGACATTGAAGTATCCTCAGAGCAAGAAGAAATTAATGAGACCGTGATGGTAAATAGCATGGCTGATCCTGAAAGGTTACCCCCCACCAAATCATCAGAGAATATACAGTACACTCTTTTAAAAGTACAGCAAAAACAGAAGAAGAATCACCCCCGACTTGGGCTACTGCATTATTAGGTGATATAAAATAAATTAAAAAATGTTTAACTTATGTGAAACAAAAAACAGAAGGAGTGGATAAAATAATGGAAGATACAGAGGAAATAATAAAATTTATATAACAACTGGACAACATGATCAAGGAAGCTAAATCTCAAATCACACAACTGGAAACAAGAATGTCAGACTTGGAAGATAAGTCAGTTATCAGTGAAAGGCAATTACATACTCAAGACAAAATAATCACAGACATGTCTTCTAAAATTACAGATATAGAAATGCACAGTCGATGGAAGAATTTGAGAATAACCGTAATTCCAGAGACCTGGGAACAACATCAAACTTCAAAAGACAGTGTACCAAAGGTCTTCATAGGCTATTTAGATACTGCACCAGCAGATCTGCACATAAAGATTGACAGAGTCTGTAGAGCTTTACATAAAAAATCTGAAGATGAAGGTCCCCCAAGATCGGTCATTGTCAAACTTTTAAAGTCTGTTGATAAGCTTAGGATTATGAATGCTGTTTATCAGAAAAAAAGGATTCTTTTGAATGGGGCACAAGTATCAATTTATCAAGCCTTACCCTTTGAGATTGTTACATGAGGTCCCTGCACCCTAATCGGTAACCTCAGAGGTACACTGTAGACAGCTAGCATTTAGGTATATGTTATACTAACATATAGGGCTGAGGGCATCTACCGTACAAGAGTAGATGTCAGGATATAAATGCATATTGTTGTAATACACTTTGCTTGCTAATACATAAATTCTGCTATGTATTTTCTGTGTATTTCTTACTTGTAAGATGCCAAGGCACCTGTGTCCTAAAGATAAATATCACTTTTTTCCTCAGCTGAACAAGCAGAAAAAGATTTGTGAACATTACTTCCTGATACACTATATTTAACTAAAAAAAGGGGAATATGTAAAGGAAGTACTAAGAAGGGTTAACTAGGAAGGGAAGGGGAGCTGGGAATTAAGGTATAATGATTGAATAAAGGAGAGTGGGGAAGAAAGGGACGGGAGAATGTATGTAAAAAGGAAATGTTTATAATGAGCTTTGAGAGTGGGGGGGTCTATACAACACCTAAATCAAAAGCTTTCAGTATCCACAGAAGAAGGATACTATATGTTCTATAAGAAAGTTAAGAGGATCACTTTGGTGAAGGGAATTAATTCACAAAATGATAAAATTTGTTATGCTCAGGGGAAATTATTTTTTTCTTTGCCTTGGACAACTGTATCATTTTTATTTTCCTTTTAGTGTTATATGGATTTTCTTAAATACATATGGGTACAAAAAAATAATTTTTCAGTGGAGATCAGAATTGCATCCGTAAATGCTAATGGTTTAAATAATTTTAGAAAAAATAACAAAATATTACAATATGCTAAATTACATGAAGTGGGTATTTTATGTCTTCAAAAGACCAATTGAATTGAAAAAAAAAAGATAAAAAGGCTTAAAAAGTCATGAGTGGGACAATATTTTCACTCAGCTGGATCTATTAACAGTAGGGGAACTGCCATTCTGATCTCCAAGAACTTAGACTTTAAGGGCAGGATATTCAAAGCAGTTGCGCATGGAGCAACTGAGATGTGCAGGCACAACCGCGGAAATGCGCCAAGGAGCGATATTCAGTGGGAGCCAGTGTGCAGTGCAAGTCACAGTACACCAATGCACAACCCTAATGAATGCAAGTGCAAGAGCATGGGGCGTGCCCATAAATATCTTCCCCAGTGCGATATTCAACCCCGACCCATGGCACAAGTGCAGAACAATGGCCAGATGCACCGAGCAGACTTGAGCCTATAAATACAGGACATAAGCATGGGGACAGCACTTGCACCAGGGGTCAGAAAGAGACAGAGAGAGATAGAGACAGACACACAGACAGACAGAAAGCAACAGGACTGTGGAGGGAGAAAACGGAAAGAAAAAGGGAGAAAGAGCCTGTGATGGACTGAGGGGGTGGAACAGGCAGCCACAGGAGTGTGGGACAGAGGTGCAGTGGACTGTGAGCCAGAGGCAGAGGGGGCAACAGGGAGAGGCAGGCAGAGAGAGGAGCACTGCCCCATGGTGGCAAGCAGACCACAGGAGCTGACTGCCCGGGGGAGACAGGACAGCAGGAACCATGGCCAGCACAGCCTTCCAGATGGAGGCTGTAATGAGGGGTGTGAGGAGGCAGGATGAAGAGCGTTGTGGCTGTGGAAGGGCCCTTTGGCAGTATGCCCAGAACAGGTGGTACTGTGCCTGCACCACCTTCAAGAACTACTCTGATACGGAGATTGTGGGCCAGTATTGCCTGAACTGGGTGATTCTGAGGCTGCTCTGTGAGCTGTGCAGTGAAGAGATGCAGACACCCACTAGACAGAGCCATGTCTTGTCAGTGGAGACAAAGGTGATAGCCGTCATGTGCCTGCTCACCATGGGCACCTTCCAGAGACCAACAGGGGACACCACAGGCATAACCCAGTTGGCCACATCATGCCTCCTCACACAATTCCTCAATGTCCTGCTGCCACATGCTTCGGAATACATCCATTTCCCCAGCACACAGGCAGAATGTACAACAACCATGCAGGACTTCCACAGGGTAGCACAGATGCATGGCATGCTTGGGGCCATTGGCTGCACCCATGACACATGCCACCTGGCCCATAAGGCATAGCATACATAAACAGGAAGGGCTACCCCAGTGTCAACTGCCAGGTGGTGTGCAATGCCAGGGGGCACATAACCAATGTCTGTGCCACACACCCTGGGAGTGCACATGATGCCTTCATCAGGCACAGATCTGAGCTGTGCCACAGGTTTGAGCATGGGGACATCCACACGGGTTACCTAGTGGCTGAGTATGGGATGTCCATGAGGAGCTGGTAACAGCAGGGCATGGGATGGGATGGGCAGGGTGCATGTGCTGGTGAGGGCACCAGGGATGGGCAAAGGGCACAGCAACATAGGACAGTAGGCTAACTATGTGTTTGTCCACACAGGTGACAGTGGCTACCCACTCAGGACCTGGCTGCCCACCCCCCTACCGGCACCCGTCGTCCCTAGTGGAGGACCAGTACAATGAGACACATGCCAGCATGCAGAACATCATTGAGTGTGTGTTCAGGATGCTGAAGGCATGATTCCATTGCCTTGACAGGTCTGGCAGTGCCCTACAGTACAGCCCCTTGAAAGCCTGTGGCCTATTCCTGACCTGCTGCATACTGCACAACATAACCATTGACTGTGGGAATAGCTGTCAAGGCTGAAAAGGGGGACAACAGTGGGGACAATGAGGGCAATGGGCTGGAGGGCGGTGGGAAGCCCCCCCAGGTGGAGGGATCCATGGCTCCTGTGGATGGCACACCAGCACCGTGACACAATTGCACAGGAGCACTATACATAGATACATAGATACATAGACAGTGTCGGCAGATAAGGGCCTATGGCCCACGCAGTCTGACCATTTGAGCTTGTAAGTTCAGTTTGTTTTCCTAGAAGTCTGTTGCCCCTTACCCTATGGTGCTCACAGGTAGGTGGAGCAACACCCAAGCAGTGGCCACACACAATGGTACAACACATGAGCATGGGTGGGTACAGCAATGGGCATGCACTCACAGAGGTGTGATGCAGGGGTAGGGGTGGCAGTGCCACACAGCCACACACAACAGCATGCAGCACTGTACTGCAACACACACACACAAGCAGTCACATGCAGACACGTGTCCAGGCACTGGCACATGGCGTGGATCAGAAGCAGGGCGCCGGTGCACAGGCACAACCAGTGCTGTTCTGCTGTCATCATGACCACACAACCTGGGTCAGTGGCTGGGCAGGTGTGCACACAGGCAGCATGCAGCACGACACACAGTTGCCACGACTGTGGCATGCACCCACACACATCGCCCATGTGCGCATAGGGCAGTGGCAGCAGACTGTGGTCAGGGTGGCATGCACATCAGGTCCGCTGTGTAGAACCATGGCCACCATGGACATGGGGCCATTTGGCAGCCACAGGCTGCTCAACAGCCATGGGGGTGTCTGCAACTGCTCCCCAGAGGTTCTACTGTGGGACTATGACCGGGTCTGTGCAGGGGTGTGTAAGCACCAAAACAGGCCCACCCCATGCATGCCTGGGATGCTAAGAGCTGAGCCAGGCATCGACAGGGAGGGTATCACTCGATGTCGGGTCCATGAGGTAGACAGTACACTCCGTGGTGTCTGTGGCTGATGGCCACACCCTGTGGCAGCCAGCGGTGCAAGGCCAATCAAGATCCCATTGTTAATGCGATCCTGGGATACAGTCGTGTCCTCCTGCAGGCACTGTATAGCCTCCAGGACTCTCTCGTGCAGCTCAGCCACCTGGGACACCTCTCTGCGAAGTCCATGCACCCCAGATACAAGCAGCACCTGTTGCTCCACAGAGGCCTGCAGCAATCGGGTGTACTGTGACAAAGGGTCAGTGCCCAGGAGAGCCTGGGCATGCTGCTGGCCCACCTATGGTGTACAACCATGCTTCAAAGCCCCCCACTCAGGTGGACACTGCACAGTGGCATCCCCATGGGGCTGGTCACTCACTGGTGCCCTGGCAGTGGACACTGCATCCAGCCACACAACGTCCCCAGCCATCTGCCACTGCTGTCCCTCTGGGTCCCTGTACATTGGCCAGCACCTGGGCGAATGCACCACCACCACCACCATCACCACCACATGGCACCACCATGGCTGGGCACATGGCAGCACCAGTGGCAGTGGCGAGCAGCTGTTCCACCACCAACAGTCCAGTGATGGTAGTAGGTATAGGTGTCTCCTCCACAACACCACCCATGCTGTCCAGGATGATGGCCATCTCGTCATCAGTGTCAGATCCCACCCAATCTGTGTCTCAGTGCACAGTACACCATGGCTGGCATCCTGCTGGAACACATCCAGGGCCTCATCCGACACCAAGCCCAGGACATCTGGCTGGACAGCAGTGGTGTGCTGCAGCCGATTGGGCCCCCGGATGTCAGTGGAGGTGGATGGCTGGTCCTCTGGGGTTGGGTTTGCCCCCACTGCTGCTGCTGGCGCCCCTTTCACTGCATGCTGGCATGCTGGTGCTGTAAGAGAAAACAGACGTCTTAGCGCTGCTATGCCAACCGCCCCCCCATATGTACCATGCAGTGATGGGCCCCCTCCTGTCTGGAAACCACCACCCGGCACACCCTCAATGGTGCTGCGATGCATGCTGGACACCACCTGCTCTTCCTGTGCCATGAGCTGAGGCACATCAGCATGGCTCCCTCCAATGGCTGCCCTGGCTATGTGGTATTTATCAGTGCCCACCTTCTACCTGCACTCCTGCATTGACAGCTGGTGACTGCTCTGCTGGTTCACAGCTGCTGCCACCTCCACCCAGGCTACAACCCTGGCCTGTGGTGTGCCTGTGGCACCACTCAGCAGTTGCTCCCTGTCAAGGTATACCTCGAACAGGGCATCGGCCTCTGCCTTTGTAATGTTGGGCCTGCACTTGCGGGCAGGCCCATGTTCCTCATTCTCCTCATGCTCGGATATGGTGCTACCTGTGAACATAGACATGTGTGTCACTGACTGCAGCTATGCATCCCCTTCATTCTGCTGTGCTGGCTGGTTCCACGGCAGGTGCAACTTACCTCTGTTGGTTGCAGCACTGGTCCCGGGCCTGTGCTGTTTTGCAGTGCCTTTATAGCACATTGCATGCAAACGAGCTGTGGTGCAGCCGTAATGGCATGCTAATTTCCCCAGTGCACCATGCATTGGCTGATGAGCTCATTAGCATGTAGTGGCTAAATATCATGAATTTGCTCCCTGAACAATGGAATTGCTCCAGCGCATGTCGGGCACAATGCCAGGACATGTGCAGTGTGCTGGCCCGTAGTATGCATGCTTCAGGTACAGTGCTACCACCTATAGCACACTGTGTGCTCAGAGCGCAATAGGAGCCATGGTGCAATTTACACCATGGCCTCTATTGCACTTATGCACACTGTGCACCAGGTGACCCCTGACCCCTGTCATGACCCTTTGTTCCTTGGAACTACACCAACATGTGCTGGGTGGGCCATGCCCATTCTGAGCATCCACAGTGATGCATGATTGGTGGACACGGTGCATGTCAATATGAGGCATGCATCCAGTGCACTTTGTGCACATGTGTGCCTCTGGCTGCCATTTTGTCCCAACACCTTGCAAGAGAATGATGGCTCAGCGAGGCATGTGTTATGCCCACAACTGGACCGACCTGGAGCTAGTGAACCTTGTGGCCTGTGTGCAGCCACATGCACCTGGGCCGTTTGGCCAGGTGCCCCTGCAGCAGGCCAGGACTGAGCTCTGGAAGACCATTGCTGCAGTCCTGGTACAGGACACTGAAGTGCCACAGACCAGTGAGCAATGCTGCCACTGGTATGGAGACATACTGCGGTGGGACCCCAAATGACTATGGCAGCTGCAGGCACATGTCCGTGCCACAGCCAGGTAAGTCATCACATGGTGCATGTGCACCCTACTGTTGTACTGTGGTGTTGGCTGGGCTGCCTGATGTGCCCTTTGGGGGGGTGCACTGTCAGTGTATGCAGTGTGGAGTGGCATTGCCAGCTGGAGGTTGCACAGCGCAACTGCCCTGTGGGTTGTGTTAGACTGGGGCACACACTGTGCACAGGAGTGGGGGTTGTGGTCACATGCTGTGGTTATTCTCTGATGTGCATCTGTCTCTGTTCCATTCCAAGGGCCTGAGGATCGCCACCATGCGAGGGCAGCAGGGGTGACCAGTGGGCCGCAGCAGGCCACTGCAGGTCCTAGTGGTGGAGGTGGAGCATCAGCTGGGCTGGCATGAGCAGTGCCACAGCAGGCAAGTAGGCACTGTTGTCTTCCTCTACTCAGTTCCAGGCAGTCAGTGGGGGTGTGGGTGTGGCCATGGCCACCTGTGCCATGTACCATGTCAGCTGTGTGCTGCACACTGTGTGAAGCATGCCACTGTGGGGCAGCCATTGCACATGTGTACCAGCTGTCTGTGGGGTGGGTGTGTGCCCAGCTGCCACCGGTGCTGCTGTGGTGCTGCTAAGGCCCTGTGCTGTCTGGCTGTGGCTGTGCAGTCAGGTGGCCATTGGTGGCAGTGTCCACTGCCATGCACCATCGTGGCATGCTGGGATGCTGGCAGGTGTTAGCCCACCCACTGTGGGTGACCAGAGTGCCATTCCAGGGGTGTGTGTCCCCATTGCCTATTGTGCACAGTGGAAGGCCATGGTTCCCATGGCCCTTGCACTGATCACCTGTCCATTCCTTTGTCATAGGCATCCAGAGGAGGTCATAGCAGCCCCTGTACTGCTGCCTGTTAAGGCAGCTGACCCTCTTAACATCAATGATGCTGGAAGTGGCACAACAAACATGCCAAATGGTGTTCCAGAAGAGGCTATGGTGGAGATGTTTGGAGGCAGCAGGCCATGGGTGCCCATAGGGCATCCCCACCATTTCCCTTTTGACCCCCATCATCCCTTCCACATCCATCCCCCATCCCACTGTACAGTCACTGGTCCCTGTCCCCATCCCTCACTCTCCTACTTTTTTCCACCCCATGCCTTTGTATATAGTTTTCCTTTCTCATACAGTTTTACTGCTTACCTGCCTGTGTCCATGTCTGCTTTGCAGCTGGCATGTGTAGCCATACTGCAGTGGTATGGTGAGTGTCTGTGTGGCTTGTCTGTGTCATTGTGTGGGTTGTGTGTTCATGGTGGTGACCTGCCCCTTGGATGGTGGCCATGCCTTGGGGTGGCCATGGGGTGGCTGTCCTAGTTGTGTGGCATGTGTGTTAGGCCCCATGGTCCAGGGTGTGGCTGTCCAGGGTCTGCATGGGTGGGGGCACAGCATGCAGCAGGGGGTTCCTATGGCAGCATTCTCTTGGCCATTGGTGCCTTCTGTACACTGCGTTCTGTGCCACAGTGGTGTTGGGGGGGCTGGTTGCCTGTGTGTGCCCTGCTGTTGGTGGTCCCCTATGGCCCGCCACTGTACCACTCTGGCACTGTCCCCAGGCGTGTTCCTCTGCCTGCCCCATGCTTTCCCACAGCTGCTGTGCTCTCACCATTGAGTGGGGTTGGTCATTGTGTGCCTCGGCACTTGTTCCTTTGCACCCTGGTGCATCCCTGGTTGCTCTATGGTGCAGGTCTGGTTACTCCCCAGTGCAACTCTGCCTGTACTCTGGCACAGGTCTTATTGCTCTCTGGTGCAACTCTGATTTTTCCATGGCACATCTGTGCCATATTCAGCAGTGTTGCCCTGGTGCATTTTGCCATGCGCAACCTTTGAATATCGCACTCATTGCGCCATGGAGAATCAGACTTGCACTGCACCAGACTTGCGTCAGCCTTGTGCACATTTCTGAATATCTGGCCCTTTGTATGAAACCCAGATAAATAATAAAGGTGGTTGATATGTATTGGTCAAGAGGGAAATGTATGGGTCAGATATTTTTTAGGTTCTATTTATGGCCCATTTATACAATATCAAGAATTTTTACAACTGGAGAAAGACATAATTTCTCTAAAAGGGGTAGATATGTTGCTTATGGGAGACTTGAATGCCCTACTGAACCCACAATTAGATAAAACTTCAAAAATAAACATAAGTGATAGGCACACATGAAAGATTTTACAAGGCTTTATCAATAAGAACTTCTTAATAGATGTTTGGAGAAACAGGAATAAAAATAAATGTGAGTACACATATAAATCTAAATATCTGAATATGTCACATAGAATAGATTTTACATTAGCAAATAGAAATATGTCTAATAAAATATTGGAAACTAATATACATAGTATTTCATTGTTAGACCATGCTATGCAATCAGTCGTATTTATTCCTACTTTGGATAGAGCTACTGTAGGTCTCTTCATTGGTGGTTTGACAATGGGTTGTTGAAAGACATGGATTTTGTTCAGTCTATCAAAACACCATATAAGAATATTGGCTTTTTAACAATATCCCAGAATTAAATATGGCTATGAAATGGGATGCCATGAAGGTTTTTTTGCAGGCAATAATTACCTCATACTCAAAAAAAATTAAAAATCAACAGAAGAAAAAATATTAGCTATAGAACTGGAAGTTAAAGATTTAGATATAAAAATTATTAAACAAGGGAAAGATGAACAAACTATACAGAAACTACAAGAATGTCTAAACAAAAATGAACTTATTTTAAAGCAGACAACAGGATTTATGGAAAATAAAAAATAAAATATATTTTAATGGAGATAAAACTGGTAAACTGCTTCTTATGCTATAAAGAAACAAAAAGAAAGAAACACAATAATCTCAATACATTCTGATTGAGGTGAAGTATGTACATGCAGATTTATAGCTCAAGAATTTTTAGATTACATTAGCAGTATATACAACCAGATTTATATAATATGAAAAATAAAAACTGAAGAATATTTACAAAAAGCCAATATTTCTAAGTTGGACAAAAATCAAGAAATGTTTACAATAGAAGAAATAAATAAAGCTATAAAAAATCAGGAAAAAAATTAATCGCCTGGTCCAGATGGTTATACTGCTAAATTCGATGTCACTTTTAGGGAACAATTAGTCCCCTGGTTATTGAAGGTGATACAAGAAATATGTTTGTTAGATAGCATGCCAGAATCTATTCAAGAGAGTGTGATTATATTCCTGCTAAAAGAAAATAAAGATATTAAATTAGCAGAACATTTTCATCCAATCTCATTATTGAATCTGGATTATAAAACCACAACAAAATGAATACCTTACAGAATTCAAAATCATGTTTCACATCATATTAATATGGAACAGAAAGGATTTGTTCAAGGACGTAACATATTTGATGGGTTAGAATCAGTACAAATCATGATTGCACATATATCTAAGAGGAGACCTACTATACATTAGAAAAATAGGAAAAAGTAGTGGTGGCATTAGATGCCACCAAGGTTTTTGACTTATTGTCTAGAGAATTTATGCTTTTTATGTTTACATCAATGGGACTTTCCAAAGGTTATTATGAAAGCCTTAGAAAGATTATATAAAACACCCATGGCAAAATTAGAAAGTAATGCTTTTTGTCTTCTCCAGTTAAAATTATGAATGAAATAAGACTAGGTTGCCCCATGTCCCCTTTAGTATTTATTTTATGTTTAGAACCATTACTGAATCATAATAGACAAAATACACAGATTAAAGGTGTAAAAATAAGGGAAATAGGAAACTGAATGTTTATGCAGATGATTTGTTGTTACTACTTTCTGAACCTTATTTATCATGGCCCGGTGTATTGAAGGAAATTGAGAATTTTCTAGTTTAGCTGGGCATCAGTTAAACTAATCAAAGTTGCTTGCTTTACTCCTCACACAGCTAAAAGTAAAAACTGAAAAAAAGTGTTACATCCAGTTGTGATAACTAAAAGTATGAAATATTTGGGTTTTACTCTAGCAAATAATATACCGGACATGGTAAATATTAATCAACAGTTGGTTTTCACAAAAATAAAGGAATTATAAATGCATGGGAAAATGTATCCTTTTCACTCTGGGGGACGGTCAAGACATTGAAAATGTCTATAATGCCTCACATGTTATATTAGTTTCAGGGAGTGATGGGACAATTGTCAGAGGAGTGTTTTTGAATATTAAGCAGACCTTTGTAAAGTTTCTCTGTGAGGAACTTCTTCAAGAATTGCATGGTTAAAAATGACAATCTCCAGGTCCAAAGGAGGGATGGGTTGTCTGGATCTCTTTCATTATTATATGGCAGTAAGAATGAAAATTGTTTTAAAGTGGTCAGATAAAAATATTTTGAAAATTGATAATAGAGGCAAATACCCCCCCCCCAGAGATTGTTAAATATAGAAAATCCTAATTTATGGATACAAGATATTGTCCTTAAATATGCCTCTTCTCTAAAACCTGAGGTTAATTGTTTATTTAAAAGTATTGCACACTTGTGTAAAAACTGGACATAAAACATTGTTTCCAAAAACCATACTTTACATTCCAGTATTTTACAATATGTACAAAGTTTAAGAATAAAAAGAAGTAATACATGAAAATTAGCTTTGATTAAAACTAAGTTGATAAATTGATTAGATTTAGTGGATGCAGGGGACTTTATTACTAAAGAAAAAATTATAAATCAACCAGAAATTAATAAATTAAGAGATAGTTGGTATTTATACACTGATTTTATATAACACATTTAAGTCTATATGGACATATTATAATAAATATTAATGCGACTCAAATTTATATTTAAATGATGGATTAAATATCAAACAGAATGTTGTTGCACAACTTTATAAACAATTAATAAAGAAATGTAATAATCAAATATATAAATATATAAAATAACCCAGGTTACTAAGAGAAAATGGGAACAAGAACTTTTAATTTGGTCATACAAGAACAACAATGGCTAGAGATGAGAATTAATGCTGATAAATTATATACTAATGCTAAAACCAAAAGTATACAGTATAAAATTATTGACAAGCTTATTTAACTCATATATCTTTTACACATATATCTAAAAACATGAATAAATTGTGTTGACATCTCTGGGGAAGATAATGTAATATATATGCTATGGACATGTGAAATGGTTAAAAAATGGTGGGTCTATACACAGAAGGAATTAGAGAAAATTATTAAGAAAAGGTTACCTTTTGACTCCAAATTTTACATATTTAATAATGTAGAGGGAATATATCCAAAAATGAAAAGAAAATCTGTGCTATAGCTTCAATGACAAGTAAGAGGCAAATTTTATAAACATGGAACTGGCCATATATGGGAAAAATAGAACAAAACAGCTGGATGTACACATTTTGTGAATCTATGGGGTTAGAAAAATTAGCCAACTACATGGAGGTAATAGTACCCTCATACGAAAGAGAGGTGATAGATTGGAAGGAAGTAATGCAGATTTTACCCCCAGTGTTGAGACTAGAATGAATTATGGAGGTTTTAAGATGGAAAAGGAAGAATATATACAAAATATGTATTTTTCCCTTTTTTGGATGATCTGAGCATGAAACGGTTTACACAGAGGAGTTTGTTTATGGATGCAAGTATTTAAAAATGTAATGACATATGGAGTGTTTAATTACATGCATAAAATGAATAAAAAATATGTGGTAAAAGAAATTGTACAATGCAGCTTAAACTGACTTTTTTTTCCAGGCAGTTTTGTGACTAAGCAATGGCAACAACAGTGACTCATCAGATCCAGCCACCTGAACCTTTTGATTTTGCCAATCCAGATGACTTTTCAAAATGGCTTAGACACTTTGAAAGGTTTTGTTTAGCCAGTAGCATAGCAGAGCCTGTAGTGGTGAATGAGGTGAATACCCTGATATTCTGCATAGGGAAAAAGCAGATGACATCCTCAGATGGATGATGTTAACAAACACAGAAAAGAAAAATTACAATGTGGTCCAGGAAAAAAATTTCACAGATTGCAGAAATGTTATCTATGAAACAGACAGATTTAATGTACACTGGCAGAAAGCAGAATAACCTATCAATTACTTCATTACAGGATTATACACCCTAGCTGAGCACTTCAGCTATGTTTACCTACGAGAGATACTGATTCAAGATCAGATTGTTGTCAGACTCCAAGGCAGCAGGCTGGCCAAATGCATGCAAATTGACAACCTCACTTTATAGGAGGCTGTCACAATGGCCAGACAGAGTGAGGCCATATGAAAACAGTAGTCAAACCTCTGGCCAGGAGCAGGCTGAGGTGCAGAAGTAAGCATTTTACAAGTGGACTCCATGCAGGACAGACATTTTTGCATTGGAGAAGTACAGAGAAATCCAATGTATCTCTGAAAATGATGCAGGATTAGCAGCAGATATGGACACCCCACAAGAGAAAGGAAAACACTGAAGCTATGCAAAAGGTGTGAGAACAAGCCATCACACCCAAGAGCTTAGTGTCCCCCAAATGAGGCCACTTGTCATGCATGCCATAAGAGAGACCATTACAAGAGTGTATGTTGGCCAAAAACAACTCTGCACAAAATCAAAGAAGTGCCAGGGAATGACACAGAGTACACTTTTTGAGGATTGTTTCAAATCCAAGGAACTAGTTGGAAAATGACACTGCTCATTAACAAGATGCCAATAGAGTTCAAGGTAGACACAAGTGTAGGTGTCACAACCATGCCAGAAAGCCTTTATAAGAAACTGTGGGACAAACACCACATATCTTTGCAGACGATAATTAAAGTCCTGATGAAGCCTGGACGATGTGTGCAGAGTGTTTACTGCCACTATAACTAAAGGCAAAAATGCAATTCAAGAGGATATTTATGTTGTGAACAACCTCCATGCCCCATTAGTAGACAGACAAGCAATCAAGAAACTCCATCTTCTTGCCAGACTCGATAGTGTGGAACAAAGCAGGTGGAGTGAGAATTTCCCCATATTATTCAGTGGCCTAGGAGAACTCAAAGAAGATGACCATATTCAGCTTACACTAGGATCCATTCCATTTTCACTGCTAGAACCCAGAAATATCCTAGTTCCACTGATGTCCAGAATCAAAGAGGAACTTTCTGGAATGGAGAATCTGGGCATGATCATCCAGAGCAAGGGATCTGTTAGCCTAAAGCTTTGAGATATGTGAGCCTCACTATATGTACATACAATATTACTGCTAGAAATATACAGAAAAGTATTTAGTGGTATAGATAAGGTTTTAGTGAAATCCATTGTTTGGGGTTTACTAGTTTTAATTTTTTTGAAGCAAATTGCCGACTACAGGGAAAATACATTCTTGACCATATATGGAGTGTCAGGGCCACAATGTGAACATGCACAAGATAGTTGTTTTGTGCTATTACTAAGAATGCTCAAGGTTAAGTACAGTGATGTCCAACAGCTAATGAGAAGAAGCTGCTGATTCTATACTAAGAATAATGTGCTTATTCTGTGTGTAGGTAAAAGAAGCTGAATCAATAGCTCTAGTCATGATAAGTGTATAAAAGAGGAGTGCATGACAATTATATAAAAGAGGGGCTCTTAGGAGTTTCTGTTGAGTTAGAGTCTATCGACCTAAGGTCGGAAAAGCTTCCTTCTGGCCGGACATGGGCAGAGCTACCCTCTGGCATCCTGGGGATTGGTATGTATTGTACATTTTCCTGTAATTTGGCATAGCTGCTAATACATGCTTCATGTGCTAATTTATGTGTCTCTTTATGATGTCAGAACTCAACAAAGTACAGACTCAGAGTTTTGTACAAATTTACATTGGCACCATCCTATGGGACATCATTATGGAGAACACAAAACAGGGTTGGGAGTAAGTATGGGTCAAAATCTAACTATTTCCAATATTGTACTTTTGCAGAAAGAGGCATTGGAGCACTGACCAAAGACACATAGCATGTCTGGTTTATGCTCTAAAGTGCAGCTTAACTGTAACCTAACAATTTAAGTGTAATTTGGCAGAACAAGATGTGGAAACCTAATTGCTGACTGAGGGCTATTGCATGCTGAAGTTGCTGCTTAACTACAGTATTAATTTGTGATCACAATGGAGGATTACATCTCTAATTCTGTGACCAACCATGGCACATGGGTCAAAACAGTCTGAAGGACTAGGCAAGGAAAAGAAACTATAGGAAAAAACAAAGAAATGTTATTGTATGCAAGGTTAGTACATGGCATGCCAAGCATTAGACACTTGTATGAAATGTATTAAAAACAATTTGATCTAAGCAAGAGACTAAACTAACTAACATGGATTGGATAAACAGCAACAGGTGACCATTAAACAACCATGGATTAATTCCACAGTAGAACCATAGATGTTCCTCAAACCATGCTTGCTCATGTAATTTTGTCATTCACCCCCAGAACTCAAAACTCCTGAGCACTTAAATATATACATTTTCCATTGTGCACAGCAGCCAAATCCCAAACAGCAAGCACAGCAGAAAAACAGAGACAATTCCACAGTTCACAAAAGTAAGTCAGTCAAAATCATCACATATTCTAAAATGTTGATCACATCTGCATGTAATCAGCAGCTGAATCACTTTTCACCATTGTACTCACCATATTCAAAGCAAAAACATCCTTTTCGAACACAATAGAGAATGCACTTAAAAATATGCATTTCCCATAGCCAAATCCCAAACAGCAAACACACCACAAAAATGAAGTCAATTCCGCAGTTCACAAAAGTAAGTCAGCCAAAATCAACATACAGTATATCCTATAATGTTGATCACATCTGCATGTAATCAGTAACTGAATCACTGCCCTCCATTCTACTTACCATATTAAAAGGAAAATCAGTCTGTTCCAGCACAATAGAAGAATTCAATGTTCCAACTACCTGTGTCTGTCTCTGTGTCAGTGTTTTATTGTACGTGCCAATATAGGATGTCATGTTATAACTCCCTTTTTCTGCAGTTGCCATGTTACAAGTACATTAAAGCATACCCTCAGCTAAGCATTAAGTCACACAGGCTGCTTTAGAACAGTTATAGTGCAGAAAAAGCTTACTGGCTTTGATTTTGGTGCAGTGTTCTTCTTTCTGAATTATCATTTGTAAAATACGATACTTGTGATAAAGGTTACATATGCAAATGCTATGAATTGTATGTTACCTGAACTGTGCTATACCACAGAACGTTGGGTGGATTCAAACTGAGATGTTATTATCCTTCTCTGACTTATACAGTAAGTCTGCCAGAAATATGACTTTTGAGTACTGTGAATGTTTTGAATGAATTTATCTCAACCAGAAAGAGAGAAATTATATTTTAATCAGCAAATGTTCAGATGTTAATTGTTACATTGACTTTGTTCAGAAATTGTGTTTGGGGAAATGTTTTGCTCTGCTGTTTATATCCATTCCTTGTATGTGTTTTATAGTAATAACAAGTTTGTGATGCATACAATTTTGATCTAGCCCTGATTTTCAATACCAGCCCTTGTGACTGGAAGTTAAGCACTTCTGGCCATATTCTGGTTTGAACCTGAAACCAATTTGTCCCTTGAACCAGGCTAGAACTGCCCCTACAAACAAGTATATATTCAGCAATTGGCCAAGCAAATATAATTATGTTAGACTAGACAAAACTGGCAGGCATTAAATGGTCTCGGAGGGGTAGTGAAGAAGTTGGATGATGGCAGAATTGTATTGTACATGTATGTATGGGAGGGTGTTTGGAGTTTAAGAAGGCAGGATACAGAGTGTATGTTAAAAGGCAGAGATTTTGGAGTAAACAAATTAGGAACTGCATAATGATATCAACCATCAATGTCTTTTTACAAACACAGCTCAGTCATAGTAACTATTAAGTATCTTAGTTCAGTAACAGTGTGCATTATAATGCAAGCAAATGCACAAGGATTCCAATCACATACAGTAAGCTTACTGGTATCTACTAATGTGATTAAACTCCTATCCAATATACCAGAGGGGACCTGGGGTACTGAAATCACCCCTTTAGGAGACACAGAGTCATGACAGCTATCACTGCCTTCACTTGTTTTGAACCTAACTGTGGCAAGAAAAAAGGGGTTCTCCTTCTGTTGTAATATTGTTTGCTTACTTGGAGTCATTTGTAGCTTTTTCATTGCTTGGCACACCTGTACCATTTTATTTGCAGGGAGGTCCCAACTTACTCCTATTGTGTTACCTTAGAAAGCAACAAGTTTTCTCTTCTTGTACCATAATGCATATTAAGCATAACAGGCTCAGAATTTGAGAGCAAGTTTCCATAAGAGGTGCCTCAAGTTAAAACTCACTAAGGAAAGGTTAAATTTGATGACCTTCACTTCTCAGGAGCTGCTTGAAAGGAAGCAGCTGGCTGAAATTTAGTCTACAGAGAACAAGGATATTTATTGTGTTATAAGAAGTGCAGACACCTCTTTTCTCTGCAAGAGCCCTGATGAAACAGTGAAGTGAAGTGTGTATATTTTGAAACTAACAATTTCATTTCAGTATTATAAGATTTTAACATTTCATCATAGAGGGCATGCCCCTGTAGGTACCCTTATGTTCTGCCGAGACTCACTATCCCGACACTAACCTACCCATGCAGTATTGCCCAACAGGTTCAGTATCCGGATAGTGGGAATCCCGGCAGTAAAAAACCTGACAGACGTTTACAAGGGTAAGGTAGCAGGATGTGACAGCTTGCTACCTTATCCCTGTTGATGGGCTTCAAATCTCGGCTAGATCAGGAGGCTGGCCTAGCTGCCCTGGTGGTGTTGAGGGTTAAACCACTGGCAGCTCAGCCAGTGTACTCTTGGAGGCCCAGGTTCTGTTCTGCACTGTGTCTGTTTATTTTAAATACCCACCATGGCTAATTGTTTTTAACTCTGATGTCTGCTCCCCCTCGGAGTTAGTTATTTTAGTTACGGGGGGATGTGGGGGAGGAGCCCCCACATGGGGAGTTTGGCATGGTGAAGGCTCCCGAATTGTATTTAGTATTTTTCAATCAGATGCCTAACATTGTGTTGTTGGGCATCTGATTGATTTAGGAGCATGTATTTTGGGCCAGTGTGGTTAGTATCCCAAGACTCAGGATATTGAGTTTAGGGATACCATATTATATCCCTCCTGTGCTATTCTGCATGCATGGTACAAGGTATGGCTTACAGCTAGTATCCATCTGGTCGCTGACTGGCCTTCCCTTCAGACTTATCCACTAAACTTTTGGCTTGCACTATTTTTGGATTTCATGTGTGTTTGCTACTTCCTAATGGAGTTTTTGCCTGTTTGGCAGCATAACAACTTTACTGCCTCTGGGAATGAAAGTAAAAGCCCCCTTTAAAACAGCTTCGGGGGGAGGCATGGATCTTCTTCACACACTCACAATCTATGGCAAGTCTCACAGAAAAAAAAACAAATAAAGCCCATGGACCTCAGCAGCTTACAGAAAGAAGCTAAGGAATTGGTTAGGGTAGAGTAGCTGAGTTGTATAGGCTCACTGTTTAAAACAAGCATTTGTCAATGCTGAATGTTTGCTTGCTGGCATTGGTGTTGGTAATGTAGGAGTTAGAGAGCTGCATAATAGGAATGACAGTGAAGTACTGAACTGAAGCCAGCCCCACCACCACCCTGCAGAGACTGACAGGCATTGGGATGTGCCTTTGGGTTGTCAGGCATAAGGGCCATGCCATTTCACCACACCCTACCCTGCAGACACCGACAAGTGTCACAGTGTGCCTTGGGATCTTTGGCCCTTATGCTCACCCCATTCCATTATGGTGAGATGGGTGCTGTATAGAAGAATGGGGTGAACTTTGGA
Source organism: Neoceratodus forsteri (assembly GCA_016271365.2). Classification (NCBI taxonomy): domain Eukaryota; kingdom Metazoa; phylum Chordata; order Ceratodontiformes; family Ceratodontidae; genus Neoceratodus; species Neoceratodus forsteri. Next base: position 1,544,391,360 of record CM057455.1, on the reverse strand, counting down.
GCCAAAGAGTCCAAGGCACACCTCAATGCCTCTCACTGGCTGCAGAGTGTGGAATGGTATAAGCATTACAGGCGAGGATCCCAAGTCACACCTGTGATGCCTGTCAATTTATACAGGGTGGGGCATTGTGGTCAGAAACCCTAATGCCTCAGGCATTCGTTGGCATTTTCACTCCAAATTTTCAACATGGGTTTTTTGTGACCCCCACCTTATGAACAGTGGCAATATCAGTTTGTTAGCCGAAAGCTGATTTTGCACAGCGACTAAGCCATTTGGCACCACAGGTGCAAAAACACATTTTGAACAGGATGTGAAAAAATGACAGCTGTACTGTTCATGGGGAGGTGCAAAAAATAGCAATGTTGAAAATCTGCAGTGAAAATATTAAAAAAACTGGTGAAGTCACGAGCAGGTGTAGAAAATGTGCAACGCACACCTGTAATCCAATTAGTTTGGGGATTTTTTACAGCAGATTGTCAACACAGGGATTTTGGAACCTGCACTCATGAACAGTGTCACTGTGATTTTCTTAATCTGTCTCAAACAGTGATTTCCCACAGTGACCACACATTTATGTGCTGGAAGTGGAAAAACACATTTCGGCCATGTTGTGAAAAATGACAGCTGTACTGTTCATAAGGAAGTGTGGAAAAATGCCAGTGGTGAAAATCTGGAATGAAAATATTAGAAATCTATGAACTTAAGAGGGTGCATGGGAACTGCGCAATGGTGGCTCGTAACACAGTCATTTTATGGACTTTTTTCACCAAATTTTTTGCATAGCCATTTTAACACCTCTGCTCATGAACAGTGTCACTGTGATTTTCTTTATCTGTCCCGAACATTGGTTTCACACACCAACTGCACCATTGTGCGCTACATGCATGGAAACAGATTTTGGGTGAGATGTGAAAAATGACAGCTGTACTGTTCATAAGGAGGTATGGTAAAATGGCAATGTTAAAAATATGGAGTGAAAATATTGAAAATTCACGCACTTACGAGTGTGCGTAGGAACAGCTCAAAGCATGCTTGTAAAACAGTCATTTTTGGGAATTTTTTTCACCAAATTTTCAACTTAGGGTTTTTGGGGGCCTATCTCATGAACTGTGACACTGTCATTTTGTAAATCAATCCCAAAAGGTAATTCCGAGCAGTGACCGCGAAATCACCTTTCAGGCCTGATTAACAAAATGACAGTGACAGAATCCATGAGGTGGGGTCCCAAAAACCCCACGTTGAAATCTGGTGAAAAAATTCCCCAAAATGCCTGAGAAATGCATCACAGTTGAAAAAACCCTGTTTATTCCATTATACAGCTTACCAGCATTTCCTCAGTTCGTGATCGGCTTTGAAAAGTGCAGACATGTTCCGGTCCACGAATCATCGCGCCAGACTCTGGAAATGAAAGTATGGGTTGAGGTAGAGGGTGTGGGAGGCAGGTGCACAGAGGGTGGGTCTTGGTGTGGGTGGGGAAGGGGGTCAGGACAGTCAGCGAGGAAGGTTTTTCTTGCAGTTTTTCCTTAGACAACATGGGACTTGTGCCACGTGGGGTGGGCTCCCAGTGTGGCAGCTGGAGAAAACTGTTTGGGGGTAGTGGGCTGATGGGGTGGGAGCCCTGTTGGCCATACCAGACTGTTGCCATGCTGGGGTGGGCTCCCAGCATGGCACCCAGTAGACTTTTGGGGGAGAATAGTGGAGCCGATGGGGGATTGGGCACCCCCATCGGCCATACAGACTGTTGCCATGCTGGAGTGGGCTTCCAGCATGGCACCAGGAATTCTGTTGGGGGGAAGTGCAGCACAGCCGACGAGGGATTGGGTATCCCCATAGGCCATACAGTGTATGCGTGAGGAGATGCATGAGCATGCAATATGCATGTGTGTGGGAGAAGTGCATGAGCACATACGACCTTATCACTGATCACTGAAACAGAGCTCTCCCTTTCAACTGTAGGGCACTGCATTTTCAACTGCTGTCATAGACAGCTGCAGCATTCATTGGCGTACAGCGGCTGCACCTGTAAACACACTGACTGAATTGGAAGACAGGGTGTCACACCTACGAAAACTCAGATGATGGCACTATGTTTCTTGCACATGAGTGCAAGCAAACATAAAAAGCATAAAAAGAAATTGCAATTTTTGCCACTGACTAAAATTCTGCTGTATGCAGGACCAGGAACACAAATGGTATGTGTGATCTCACAACACCATAGACAGGAATTGATTTTGTCAGTACCTGATGTGCCCATGGGAGGCTATCAGGGGGGCAGACAAGATCATACAGTGTAGCCCCTCAGAGTACAAGATCTAAGTGACTATTTTTGAAAGAAATCCACAGACACGTGATGTCATGCCAATCAGTTAATACTGTTTAAAGAACAGAACTAACCTACTAATAAAGGAGGACGAGCTGAAGCCCTTATTTTTGCTTCTTTTGTCTTTTGTCTTTCAGAAACTGACAGCAATGTTCCTGATTTGGGTGTCTGACAATCATGAACTTGTTATGAGTGCCTTGCTGGCTCGTACCCAAGAGACATCAAGTTTCAGTTCAGCATCACCTCTATTGAGCCACACTACCAAGGTCACATACATCTGTGTGAAAACGATGCATTTTTGCTGATTAATCCTGTGCAACATTCTGATACAGGCATCTATTAACTAACTGTTAAGCAAGCATGTGATGCAGAACCATGCCCTTAGGTGGTGACACATATCATATTGAGGGTCCTTAGACTACCACTACTAGTTCTCAGTGTTACACAATCTCCTGCACCGGAGAGACCTGCAAAGACTTTACAATGCCCTGGAGTGGAAATGGGTCAACCCTGTGGTTTGATGGCTACTTCTATCCTTGGGAATTTATTGAACAATGTACAGTTCATGCATATACCTGTTGTTTTTACTCTTTCAGTTTGGGATATGATGGAATATGGGCCTTGTGTGAAAACAAATGTAACATTGTGTATGCTTCTTTTCTGTTAGATGTGATTGCCACTCATAGAGCAAAAGCCCAAGATCCAATAACAGGCCAAAAAACTGCCCGATGGGATGGAACCTTCCATTTCAGATGGCTTCAGAGTCTGGCTGGAATGGTAGGATCTCTCTTGGGGTTATTTGGATCTGGCATGTCATTTTGGAATCAAGCAGAACTGGTAACCATCAGGAAACATGTCAGTTATTCTGAACACCCATCTGCCAAATCCATTTTGAACCCTGCATTACAAGGTATTGAAGGGTTGACTATGGAAGAAAGGTATGCTGTATACAATATACATGACATTTTAGTGTCAATGGCTCAGCAGGTTGCACACTCACCTCTGAGACTGGAAGAGTGAAAGTCTGTGAGTTCAAGCCCCAAGCCAGGCACTTGGGGTGAAATCCCAATACTGACACTGTAGTGCATCATGAGGGGGATGCTGCACTCCTGAGGTGCTGTTTTTCAGATGAGACATTAAACTGAGGTCCTGTCTGGCTGTTCTGGAAGTTGTTCAGGTGGACATTTAAGATCCCATGGCACTTCTCAAAAAGAGTATGGGAATTATTTATTGAAAGAAAAAAGCAATGAATAATGGTACAGGCTAACAGACAAAAGACAGTGGTAATCTGCAAGGAAGCAATACTCAGGACATTGACCTGATGTAAATGCTAAACAGTAAAACAGAAAAAACAATAGCCAAATGAACAAGGAAAGGGTACAACCAGAAAATAAAAAAAAGTCTGAGTGGCAAAGAAAGTCCAGGACTGAACTAGAAAAAGCGCCCTTGGGCAATTCTGCCAGCAGTGAATCCACATGGCTTGAGAGAGCTTTGTATGCTCTTTAGTACATAGTCTGCAAAGGCCAGATTCCACCATTTGTAACAGGGTAGCATGATCTAAAACTGTTGTTGCAATACATATTTACAGCAAACCCACCAAATCATCACTTTAAGGCAGGAAAAAATCAGAAATAAGATGGAAGGATCATGTCTGAAGGGCAAATCATTAATAAATCCATAAATGAGGGCATCATAGGTCAGGGAGTGCCAAAAGGGGACAGCCCAGGAAGTGGCCAAGAAAAGCCAAAATTGGGAAATAAATGGACAATTAAAGTCTAAGTGATGTACTGCTTAGTTTAAATGTATCCTGGCAACAGCCTCTTGGGCAAGATTGTTCCGTGATGCTTTCGTGTTTATTATTCCCTTTAACATTCAGCTTTCCATGCCAACTCAGCCATGCCACATCCCAATAATGGGGTGGAAAGTAATTATAATTCAAATACAACAAAGCCTATCACCTAATAATTGGAGTCACCCCAGGCAGAATATCAGCCTCAGTGGGAAGTAACACTTTATAACAGGCTTTCCTATTGTAACCCCAAGGGGGTGCTACCCTTAGGGCTACTACCCCTGCCTACCTCCACAGAGACCGGGTGAGGGGCCCAGATCCGTTGGCAGGTGCCTCCACCCAGAGGTCGGGGTTAATACTGTTGAGACTGCCTCGGTCACAGCCCTCTGGGTTACTGCAACCCCCCTTTTTCCCCGCTAGTGGCTCACACTGGGTACCAACAAGGCTTTTAACCAATACACTTACCCCTGGATAGTATCTCTCAGCTCACTCCAGGGACCCCCTGTAAAATAAGATACAGTTATATCACAATCACTATACAGCAGTTCAACAGGGATGCACAAACCAGCCAGGGTGTAATTGCAACACACAAATCTGATTTATTAAGGGGGAGATAACAAGGATGGGGGGAATCAGGATAATTGGTTTACCATTATACTTAACTACCTAGAGCTCTGTGCACAGGCCTATCCCTACAAGACACTGTCCCTGGGTACCCAAGCCCTAATGGCTAGTCCAAGCGTGGCAGCTGGTCGGGCCCTTAACACGATAGGAGCTGCAATCCTGAGCAAGTCAGAAGGGAAAGAAAGTTTGTTTAAGCAGTCAAAAGCACAGCAATACGACTGGAAAACCACTGATTGCACACTTAACAGGGAGCTACCCTGATTTAGTACTCACAACCTCCAGCCCATCCCGGTTCTTCCAACATTAGCAGGGCTGAGCCTGAACTTCACAAGTCTCTGTACACATTTATATGGTTATCACAATCCAGGCAGAATCCCTCACTGGCAGCAGGATTAACTTGAACTCACAAGTCTCTTTACACATTTATATGGTTATCACAATCCAGGCAAAATCCCTCACTGGCAGCAGGATTAACTTGAGCCACTCACACATTTATATGGTAAACAGCAATAGCAGAAGGGTACCACACCAGGCAGCAGCAGTTGGGCTCTCCAGGCTTCTCTGTCATCAAGCACTGTAACGGCAGCTTTCTCTTCACTTTCCCCACGGACTGAGCGCAATTCAGCAATCTTCTCCAGTCCTCCGAACAGGTCGAGCCTGCTGGGTAGCTGCACAAAGCACAGCCTCTCGGCCGCCAGCAGGTGGGCTTTCTGAACTCCTTTCCTCAGGCAAGCTGGCCTGGCTATAGGCCCCTCTCCACTTCCCGGCGAAACCTCAGCGCAGAGCACACAGCTCCTCTCTTTTCACTGGCCACTACTAATCTGAGCTGGCAGCACCCAGCACTCCTTTTAGTTCGGTGAGCCCGTTGTCATTGGCTGGTCCGGACCTGCCAGTCACTTCTCCACGGCTTCCATTGGTGCAGAATGGTGCCATAGTCCATAATGCTTTGCTCCCTCTAAACAGCTCCTCTATTGGTCAGTCAACTCTGTGGGATTCCAAAGTACTGATTGGTCCAATTTCACAGTTCGGGACCAAAATTGAGGAGGCACTCAAACTCTCTGGGCTGTAAAGCAAAGCAGGTTAGAACAACTACATTATCATTATCTTTACAGTTTATGTTAACCAACCACCTACATCCTTTATTAAGGCTCCCCCTGCACTATTAGCGATGGCAGTAGGGAGCGCTACTCAGCAGCCCGGACGGGAGTCGAGCATGCCAACACTCAACCCCTTCCCATTTTAACCCATTCCAACTGCAAAAGGCAGCCCTTAAAGGGACAGTATACAGGGGCCTTAAAAAGCACTCAACGGACCCCCTTTCCGGCAGCTTTATGCCAACTACCAACCAGGCATAGGGCACCTTAGGAACCCCCATTTGCAAGGGGGTTACACCCTCCCTGGCCTGGAAAAGTCCGTGCTAAGTAATCACCCTTGAGGCAGAGTAGGTGAACATCCCAAGTAACACCACATCACATTTTACCTTACATACATAAATATTAGATCTACAATGCACTATAGTGTATACACATCATATATATAAAATATTACACTCTCTTAAATCAGGTCATAGGGCCCTACCGATGACCCCAGGACTGAGGGGCTCCCTCTTTGGTTAGCTACTAACTGGTCCCCCGGGACAAGGGCACCACACTTGAAAGGCTGTACTAATAGTCTGGAGTTATCCCCCAAGGCTAACTTAGGCAAAGACCTTGGGGACACATATACCCCCTTGTGAACCACATTTAAGGGCAGGTCCACTGGCTGACCCAGAGATTCATAACTCAACTTGATTACTGGCCGTATCTGTCAGACGGATTGTCTAGGGGTCTCAGAGGATTCTGAACCAGGCCCTGACTCTATTTCCATGTCAGGGAAGTTAGCAATGGGACTCCCTTCAAGGGGATCAAGCTCGATACTCATAATACTATCGGGGGCTTGACCTTCTATCCCTGAACCCACCCCACTGGGCTCATCTAGGGGCTGTCCAGTTACTAAAGGGGGACCATCAGGGCATTCAAAATACTCTTCCGGTTCGGGCATATCACGGACTTGTTCCCCCACCTCACTCTCTTCTTCTGAAAAGACAGATAACTCAGCCAGGCCAGACAGTTCAACCGAGCCTAAGGACTCAGCCCCTTGAATTCGTCTGCTACCCCATTCATCTTCTGGAGGCATTTCCTCCGGGGATAAAGTAGAGGGCTCAACTAACACAGATGGGCCAGCTTCAGTTCCTGAGTTAACAAGGGGATTGCCCTGAAACAATTGACTTAGTTCATAAGAGGGATAGTATTCAATATCATCTTCGCTGTCTTCTGACACTGAGTGTTGACCATCTCCTTCTGCAGGGGGTTGGACAAGGCCCCTTGGTGGACTTGTTGAAGGCTCCACGGGCTTGGTTCCTTTCTTAGTAACAGATCTAGTCACAGGCCTGGAAGGAGGGGTAGAGGAAGGTTCAACTTCAATCAAGATCTGCCCAATTGGCAGCAGATGATTTCTGTGTATGGTTTTCACATCTTTTGAATTGTTTTCAGGCCGCACTTTATACACAGGTAGGTCTGCCAGCTGTCCCACAACAATATAAGGGAGGTGATGCCAACGGTCGACAATTTTATGTTTGCCATGCAGTCCTAGATTTCTCAACAACACTTGATCCCCTTTTCTCAACTCTACTGTTTTCACTTTTTTGTCATATCTCTCCTTGTTAGCCAGATTTCGTTTAGCAGCCATGGTCTGGGCCAGCTGGTAGGCATGATTTAATTGGGCCTTTAATTTCTGTACATACTGTAGATGGTTTCTGCTCATACCCCATCAGGGGAAACCCCAAAACACACATCCACTGGCAATCTAGCCTCTCTTCCAAACATCAGTCGATAGGGGGAGAACCCTGTGGCATCACTTTTTGTACAATTGTAGGCATGAACTAGAGTGCTAATCTGTTGACTCCATCTCGATTTATCTTTTGATTGTAAAGTGCCCAGCATATCAAGCAATGTACGATTGAACCTTTCAGGCTTAGGATCTCCCTGCGGGTGATAGGGGGTGGTTCGTGATTTGCGTACCCCCCACAAAGATAGCATCTCTTTAATCAAGCGACTTTCAAAGTCCCTTCCTTGATCGGAATGAATCCGCTGTGGAGCCCCATAGTGGATGAAAAAATTCTCAACAAGTATCTTAGCCACTGTAGTTGCTTTCTGATCCTTGGTTGGAAAAGCCTGTGCGTACCGGGTAAAATGATCAGTGACCACCAATATGTTGCTAACACTTCTCAGATCAGGCTCTAGACTCAGGAAATCAATACATACCAGTTCCATAGGAGCACTAGTAGTAATGCTGACCAGTGGAGCAGCTCGCTGGGGTAACACCTTTCTTTGCAAACAACGACCACAGGTTTTGACATACTGTTCCACGTCCGCACTCATCTTTGGCCAATAGAATCGAGCCCGTACCAAGTCAAGTGTTCAATCTATGCCCAGGTGCCCCATTTGATTATGCAATGACCTTAGGACTAGTTCTCTGAAAACTGAGGGCAGCACCAGTTGTTGTCGCTGCACCCGGCCCTCCTTACTCACAGTCTCTCTATATAGTAGTGGGTTGATCAGCTTTAATTTGGGCCCTTCTTTGTACAATAAGGTAGTCTGCAAGTCAGTGGAACGTAGTTTGGATACATCTCTTCCAAACAGCAAAACCTCTACTGCAGTTCTTATCATAGGCTCACAGGACTGAGCCTGATGGAGATCATCATTGTTGAGTTGAAGCAGAGAGCTAGTGTCCAATGCAGAGAAATGGCAGTAGGCAGCAGGTATACAGCTCTCCGCCGGCCCCAAACAATCCACTACACAGTCCACCATGTCCGGAGACACCTGTTCTTCTTTATCAAATTTCTGGCACAGGACTCTTATGTCAGGATCAGACAACCCGGACCCATTCAGCCTGGGACGCAGGCCTCCGAGAAAGAGCATCCGCATCTATATGGTTTAAGCCCGCCCGGTATTCTACAGCATAATCGTAGGTGGCCAAGGCAGAGAGCCACATATGCCCAGTGGCATCCAATTTGGCCGAGGTTTGTACATAGGTCAGAGGATTGTTATCAGTCTTTACTAATATCTTGGCACCATACAAATAGTCATGGAACTGATCCACAATGGCCCACTTCAGAGCCAGAAACTCTAATTTGTGCACGGGGTAATTCTCCTCTGATGGCGTCAGACTTCTACTGGTGAACGCTACAGGTCTCAGCCCATTCAAGTGCTCCTGGTACAATACAGCCCCCAATCCTTGCAGACTGGCATCAGTATGAAGAGTGTAAGGCTTGGCTGGGTCAGCATAGGCCAACACGGGTGCATAGGTGAGTTGATATATGATGTCATGGAAAGCTTCCTCACACTCAGCAGTCCATTGATCCCTGAACATATCGTTTGGCCGAAAATACTTCTTTTCTATGTCAGTGTGCACACCCTTCTTATACTTTTTGTGAGTAGGCGGATACCCCTGAGTGAGATTAAGGAGGGGGCGAATCACTCATGAATAGTCTCTGACAAACCGCCTATAGTAGCCACAAAACCCCAGGAATTGTTGCAGCTCTTTCAAATTTCTAGGTTGAGGCCAAGTGGTCAACACCTCCACCTTGCTAGGGTCAGTCTCTATTTCTTCAGTGGACACTATGTGGTCCACATATTTCACGGAAGTCTGGAAGAATTGACACTTATCGATAGACAACTTGAGCCTGAAATCCTCTAATCGATCCAGGACTTTGAATAATCGTTGCTCATGTTCTTCCAAGGATCAGCCAAACACTATGACATCATCTAAATAGACCAAACACTCGAGTAGGTTCATGTCCCCCACAGCTGGTTCCATCAAGTGCTGAAAAGTGGCTGGGGCACCCGAAATTCCTTGAGGCATCCAAATAAATTCATAGAAGCCTAAGGGACAAATGAAAGCAGTCTTCTCCCGATCGTCTGGGGACATCGTGATCTGGTAGTATCTGCTCTGAAGATCAAATACAGAGAACCACTTACTACCGTTCAGACAATCCAAGGTGTCTTGTATACGTGGCATGCTATATTGATCCGGAATGGTCCGCCTATTCAAAGTACGATAGTCTACACACATCTGAACTGCCCCATTCTTTTTCCTTACTACTACAATGGGGGAGGCATAGGGCCTTCTAGACTCTTGAATTACTCCAGCAGCCAACATTTCTTGCAGATGCCGCCGTACATCATCTATGTCAGCGGGAGCCAGACGTCAGGATCTCTCTCAGAAGGGTCTTTCGTCATGCAATCGAATGTGATGCTCAGCCCCTTGTACACATCCTACACCCCACTCCTTCAGGGAAAAAACCTGGTTCCTCTTGGCAAGCTTCTCACTGACCCTGTGCTTCCACTCAGTCAGCAGCGGAGAGTCACCAAAGTCAAACAGATCAGGAGCAACTCTATCACCCGTCCGAGAACTCTTTTTATTTGGTAGGACAGCAGTATCCACACAATGGATGCTAGCCAGGGTACACCCTCTTTTTATTCGAATCTCTTTATCAGACACATTGTGCACTTGAACCATCACCCTTTTAACATAGGCATGGGCCCTGGCCGGCAGAATGCTGGGTTTGAGCAACAACCCCTCAGTCAGTTCTCTCTCCATAGGCGCATCCAACATCAACAACTTATTCTTGACATCTGTCTTTAATTGTACCTCTCCATGCAGAACACACTGTGCATTTGGGGCAAGCACTACAGGGGCCAGATCCTTCTTCCATACCACTCCCACAGGGCCTTCAGGTTCCTCCAGCCTACCCTTCTTCTGAGTGGCCCTGACCATTTGAATTACAGCAGGTACATCCAAAGCTCGCCCAGTCTGGAACGCTCACTTCTCTGAGCACAACTGGGCCAATCATCCAAACATGTGTGCATTTGTTCCAATCAACAAGGGCACCCCATCATACAGTCCAGTGGGTGGGCAGACCAAAACCAAGGTTTCCACTTGCTCATCTGTTCCATTCACAGTTGCAGGGAAATATAACCATACACGGATGTACCCCAAATACGGATAAGCCTTGTCGCTCAACTCCCATACATGTAGGCCAGTTAGAGGCTGCAGGGGCACTTCAGATAAGTGTGCTTGGTACCAGTCCTGAAACATGATAGTCACCTGGGAGCCACTGTCCAATACAGCTCTAGTGGGAATTCCATTCACCTGCACCCAGGTCTCCATAGATGGTCCGACCACATCAAACCAGTTAGGGGTAGCAACATTGTTAGCCCAGCGGGCATGGGCCTGAGTCACACAACTTTTCTTGGGAGCCGGAAACTGGGTGTGGCAGTCTCGAGCGATCAGTCTACTGTTAACTTTCCTTAAATTCTCCAGCCTCTGGCAGTCAGGCTGGAAATGCCCATCTTCCCCACAGTGATAACAAAACTTAGAGTCCCGGGGATCACTATTCTAAGGTGGGCCCTGAGGGGAGGGAGAAAGCTCTCTAGGGCTAGGGTTCAGGGCCCTACATAACTCAGGGGCCCCGGACTGAGTAGGGTACACAGTAGACTGCTTTAAGTCCCTCACCAATTCCCGTAAATTCCTGATCTCAGCCCTCAACTCACCCTCCACGTAGGGGTCAGAGGAAACAACCCGCATCCCCACCGTACCTGAGAAATCTGGGGACCCCTCGGACCCTCCAGATGAGCCAGTCTCCTCAGGAGTATTAGACTCAGGGGTCCCACAAGGGTTCACTGCCCCCACACAGGGTTCCCACCTCTCTTCATCAGTCTCCACTTCTCGAATTTCCCTCATCAATTGACAATATTCAGGCGGGGTGGCCCGCCGATCATGCAGCTTAAGTTTTAATAGAGTTACACTAGAGAATCTGGCAGACTTTAAGATATGTTCTAGCCGAACCTGATTCAGGGCTGCAGCAGTGAGTCCCCCTTTTCTACAAGCCTTCTGCAATGCCCGCTCCACTCTAGTAACAAAAGCAGACAGTTTTTCATTTTTCCACTGCTTAGCAGACCTGAATTTCCATAATAAATCTTCACCAGTCTCCGTACTCCCAAAAACCCCTTCTAAAGCAGAGAGATACTCTGCAGCAGTGGCTTCCGGACGAGTGGCCCAGAAGAATCTAATGGCTTCGAAGGCAGGACCCCGCAAACTCTCCATCAGCCTCTTCCTTTTCTCCCCCTCAGAGCATTGCCACTCCTGGACTAAAGGAGTGGCATAGTCCATCCACGCCTCCAGGTCATCCTCCTCGAGAGGCACTGGTACCATGCCAGAGAAAAGCTTTAACTTATGGTAGGAATCAAGCTGTATGGATGGGACTGCCAAGGGCAAATAAGCCAGCACGGAGCTTTTGGGTGGGCCAGGGGAGGTGCCCGGAGAACCCCGAAGGGTAGTATCACTGGACAAATCCAAGGCTTGTAGTGACTCCTGGGTAGTCCTCCCTTCCACAGCTAATAATTTAAGCAGTTTATCTTTAAAGCTCTTCATTTGAGGAGACTCCCCAGGAGTGACTGACCCACTTCGGATATGGATTAGCCTCCACCCCTGGGACGCACCCTCCGGGTAAAGTACAGGAGGTACCATCTCAGGGTCGATGGCCACACTGCATAGGAGTAGCACCTGCAATGTCTGGTCAAGCAAATCAGCCATACACCCTTTCACTTCAGCCTTACCCAAACACTTTACTCGTTCTGCAACAGAGACAATATCAGCAGCCGAGGTACCCAAGGGCACATCTAACAATAATACAATCTTTTGGGAATCTAGCTCTTCTGCTTCACCCCAACCCATTAGCTTGTGTACCATGGCTTTGATGGGTCCCAGCTTAATTTTTTCCAACATATCCCCTTCCATTGTTTCCATCTTTGGGGTATCTCCTCACTGAGCCACTAGGGGATGCTGATCCCAGTGGTGCCTCCAATTTGTAACCCCAAGGGGGCACTACCCTTAGGGCTACTACCCCTGCCTGCCTCCACAGAGACCGGGTGAGGGGTCCAGATCCGTTGGTGGGTGCCTCCACCCAGAGGTCGGGGTTAATACTGTTGAGATTGCCTCAGTCACAGCCCTCTGGGTTACTGCAACCCCCTTTTTCCCCACTAGTGGATCACACTGGGTACCAACAAGGCTTTTAACCAATACACTTACCCCCTGGATAGTATCTCTCAGCTCACTCCAGGGACCCCCTGTAAAATAAGATACAGTTATATCACAGTCACTATACAGCAGTTCAACAGGGATGAACAAACCAGCCAGGGTGTAATTGCAACACACAAATCTGATTTATTAAGGGGGAGATAACAAGGATGGGGGGAATCAGGATAATTGGTTTACCATTATACTTAACTACCTAGAGCTCTGTGCGCAGGCCTATCTCTACAAGTCACTGTCCCTGGGTACCCAAGCCCTAATGGCTAGTCCAAACGTGGCAGCTGGTCGGGGCCCTTAACACAGATAGACGCTGCAATCCTGAGCAAGTCAGAAGGGAAAGAGAGTTCGTTTAAGCAGTCAAAAGCACAGCAATATGACTGGAAAACCACTGATTGCACATAACGGGAGCTACCCTGATTTAGTACTCACAACCTCCAGCCCATCCGGTTCTTCCAACATTAGCAGGGCTGAGCCTGAACTTCACAAGTCTCTGTACACATTTATATGATTATCACAATCCAGGCAGAATCCCTCACTGGCAGCAGGATTAACTTGAACTCACAAGTCTCTTTACACATTTATATGGTTATCACAATCCAGGCAAAATCCCTCACTGGCAGCAGGATTAACTTGAGCCACTCACACATTTATATGGTAAACAGCAATAGCAAAAGTCCTGCAAGTGCAGCAGGATTAACTTGAGCCACTCACACATTTATATGGTAAACAGCAATAGCAGAAGTCCTGTAAATGCAGCAGGATTAACTTGAGCCACTCACACATTTATTTGGTAAACAGCAATAGTAGAAGTCCTGTAAGTGCAGCAGGATTAACTTGAGCCACTCACACATTTATATGGTAAACAGCAATAGCAGAAGGGTACCACACCAGGCAGCAGCAGCTGGGCTCTCCAGGCTTCTCTGTCATCAAGCACTGTAACGGCAGCTTTCTCTTCACTTTCCCCACGGACTGAGCGCAATTCAGCAATCTTCTCCAGTCCTCTGAACAGGTCGAGCCTGGTGGGTAGCTGCACAAAGCACAGCCTCCTCTGACCACCAGCCGGTGGGTTTTCTGAACTCCTTTCCTCAGGCAAATGGCCGCTAGGCCCTCACATGTTTCCCGTGCGAAACACTCCCAGCGCAGAAGCACACAGCTCCTCTCTCTTCACTGGCCACTGCTAATCTGAAGCTGGCAGCACCCAGCACTCCTCTTAGTTCGGGCATGACCCATTGTCATTGGCTGGTTGAACCTGCCAGTCACTTCTCACGGCTTCCATTGGTGCAGAACGAGCGCCATAGTCCATAATGCCTTGATCCCTCTAAACAGCTCCTCTATTGGTCAGTCAACTCTGTGGGATTCCAAAGTACTGATTGGTCCAATTTCGCAGTTCGGGACCAAAATGGAGGAGGCACTCAAACTCTCTGGGCTGCAAAGCAAAGCAGGTTAGAACAACTACATTATCATTATCTTTACAGTTTATGTTAACCAACCACCCATCCTTTATTAAGCTCCCCTGCACTATTAGCGATGGCAGTAGGGCTACTCAACAGCCCAGGCGGGAGTCGAGCATGCCAACTCAACCCCTTCCCATTTTAACCCATTCCAACTGCAAAAGACAGCCCTTAAAGGGACAGTATATGGGGGCCTTAAAAAGCACTCAACAGACCCCCTTTCCAGCGGCTTTATGCCAACTACCAACCAGGCATAGGACACCTTAGAAATCCCCATTTGCAAGGGGGTTACACTATGCTGGGTGCAAATAAAGTCCCAAAACAAATGACATTTTATAAATGTTAAAAAAGGTGTCAAAAACTCAGGTAAATGGCTGTTGTACCTGAACAAAGGTTTGGGTTATGCCTTTCCAATTGGAGATGTGTCATCCAATCCAACCCCAAGCTTTCCACATGGAAGGAGGTCCCAAAATCCAAGGAGCAATATTACAATGAAAAAAAAAATATTATAAAAAAAATGTGATTCAACATGTTTAAACCCTATGGGAGATAAAGACTGTCCCACTTCATTGTATTAAGTCTACTACCCCAGACCATTGTGAAAAATATGCTATAGAAACCAGTTTCAAAATGAAGTGGGAGGGGGTAAATACCGCTGACATAAAGAAAAATGGGAATCAAAAAAGTCTTAACCACACCAACTCTCTTTTTTGACAATTGACAGGATTTCCAGAGTGCCACTCAGGTGGCCCTGACTTCCAAAGCATGACACCAGTTCAAATCAGGAAAATCTGAGCCACCAAAAAAATGCCAAGAATTTTAACAGGTTCCAAGGTGACAATAATGTTACCAATACAGGAAGGAAATGCCTTGTGAACCCCAGTTGGAAGTATTTAACATTTGGAACAATTAATTTGGAATATTTAATACTTAACCCAGTAAGCAAAGTAATCTCAGTAACCAACTGGATGTCATTCTCACCAGAAGGGATATCCCAAACAAATAAATAGATATTGTCAGCATATGCTGAAATTTTCACAGCTGACATAGATAAATGGCGGGGGTGCCCCAAATCTGGGAAGCCTTACTTATTGCTCTCAATAAAGGATCCAGGGTTAGTACATAGAGGATGGGGCTTAACAGGCATCCCTGATGTACTCCCATGAGCAACTAAATACAGAATCCTCGCCATCTATTTATGGTGGGAATTATTGTGGCACAAGAATACAGAAGTCAAAACCAATTAATAAATGAGACTGAGAATCCATACAATTGAAATATCAAAAAAAGATAATCATGTGGAGTATTATCAAAAGCTTTGGCCTGATCCAAAACAAAAAGAAAATACTCAACATGGTGAGCATGACACGATGCAATCACATCCCTATTTAACAATAACTTGTCTTGAATTCTATGGCCAGGGATGGAACAGGACTGGAGAGAATGTATTATTTTAGAAAATATCTGAGCCAAACAAACAAAAAAGATTTTCATCAAAATGTTTGCATCTGTGTTAAGGAGGAAAATAGTTTTCCAGTTCAACTGGTTCCTCTTATCACCAGATTTAAATAAAAAAATGGAGTGCCCCAGTATTGGAGCCTGATAGAGACATATGGCCAAAAACAAATATGACAATGGGGGGAAAACAGACAGTAACAACTGTCAGAATTCAGACATTAAGCTATCCATCTGATGGGAAATCCTGTTATGTAGTGTACAGATTGCCAAAAGAGCTTCCCCCTCAGTGACTGGTTGGGTAAGAAATGCATTATCAGAGGGTGACACCTGTGGTAGATCTGAGGAGTCCAAAGACCATGCAGCCGAATCTCCAATTAGAAAAGGGTGCCCACCATATCTAACAGGAAATCTTGAACCAGCTGTAGCATCCCAGTGCAGGAGACATGTTTAATATCATCCAAGTGAATTAAAAAAACCATACCATGCAGTTTAACCCTGTGGAAACAACTCTGAAAAATATCCCCTGTCAAATGTGTACTCTTCGTACAAGAGTCCTTTCAAATGACAGATATTTGACCCAGTCATACTGAAAAGACTTCATAGGTCTTTAACAGACTGAATCTGGGCCTGAAGTGACAACCCCTTCTCAGCCTGAAGTGAGATCAATTTATAAAGAGTATAACACAGATCAAGATAGGCATGGTAGGTAGACCTGCCAACCGAAAGGGAAAATCTCTTTGCTACACCACCAATGGCAAACTTAGTATGGTCCCACCAAAGGGACACATTGGAGTTAAGATCAAGGACTGAGGTGCAAGCCCACAAAAAGGATCTAAGTGTACTCTGAAAAGAAAAGTCTTGCAGGATGGTGTTGTTCAGCCTCCAGCCAGACTTCCAAGGCAGAAGGGAGGGGTCAACTGAAAACATGCACTGTAATAAAAAATGCTCAGTGAATTCCATTGGACAGCTTTCAGCCATCAAAATGGAACACTGACTGGAAACAAAAATATAATCAATGTGGGTTGCAAACTGAGTCCAGTGGTATGTAAAACCACCCTTTGGGTCGAGTGCATGGAATGCATCAACCAGGTGTGACTCTTTACAAATGGACTGAAGGCACAAAGAATCACAAAATAACTTAGTTGTCTGTGCTCCCCTATCCCAGAAATGAAGAGGGCAATTAAAGTCTCCTCCAAAAAAAATCATTCTTGAAGTACATAAGTAAGGCTGGAGCAACTTAAACAAGGAAACCCTTTCAAATTCCAATTGAGGAGTGTAAATAAAAATGAAATGAAATGCAATTTGATCAATACAACAATCAACCAATAAAGCCCATCGAAGTTGCACATCAAGTACCCTAGAAACTGTAGGAGATGGATGGTTAAACAAGATGACAACTCTGGACTACACCTCAGTGCCAAGGGAAAAATAGGAAATACCAGATGTCCAAAGTCATGGAGTAGCGATGTCAGAAAAGGAATGCAATCTAGTGTCCTGTAAAAAACAAATCATCATGGGAATCTCATAGGACCTGAAGAGTCATCTTCCTACAAAGAAGGTTGTTATGCTATTTACATTCAGCGTTGCAACACTCATGCTTGGATAAAAGAGAAGGAAAAGTCTAAACCAAAGGGCAGCCTAAACATCAATCCTATGGCAGTAGGGTATGCTTCTTCTTAAATTTAACTTTTTAACTAGGAGAAGGACCATCTTTCTGCTTCACCAACTTTAGGGTATCATCCTCAGTGTCCAGAGAACTGGCAAAACCAATCAACATTGTAGAGGAAGCATCTGAATATCAGTATCAGTATCACACCAGTTCTTTGAAGTAGCAAAAGGGTGGAATCTATTCTAGAATGGAAAGGACCCAGAAGAAGCTGGACAATGATTAGCACAGAGCAACTTGTTCCAAAGTGAATGTCTACAAGGTACTTCAGCAAAAGAAGAAGGAGGAGGCATAGAGGAAGCATCAGAGAGGTAATAATGAACCAATGGAGCAAGGACCTCTGTGGCAGGAGCTGAAAGTGTACATAACAAAACAGGGGTTGCAGTACCAGCCTCTGATGAAGACCAATGTGGAATCATAGTTGATATGGTGGGTGAGGACCAATCCAGGGGGGCATCATAGTGGTCAAGACATCTGAAGGCACTTGACAGAGATCTGCTGAAATCAGACTATAATTGGGAAGTCAAGTGAAACTAAACATATCATCCTGTTTGGATCCATCCTATTTGTTGTGAGCTGCTCAGGGTTAGGCATGGAAGAAATGACCTTCCGTGTGATACAAATTACATTTCACCTGATTGGTGCATTAAGTGGCAATGTGGCCATGTTCCAGACAGAGGCTGCAAAGCCACTGGTCACATACATTGCTGAGGTGGGAGAGAGAGCGCCAGACTTGAAACATGCCTTTGGCTGTCCCAAATAGAAGCAAACACCTTGATCACATCCAGAGAATAAGCTATTAGGAAGGTGAGTGAGCCCAGAGCCAGTGGCTCAGAGCTGCACTTTGTATTTCCACCTACCAGACCAGATCCCATATTTATCCAGAATTAAATCCAGGTGGCCAAGCACCTTGCAGTGTTATTTCAGCCAGTAACTAGCACTGGGGACATCACCCCCTTTATTTTGGAACATTACTATCACTGTGCTTGTGGTTGGTCTAGTAAGGGAGATGGCCTGAAAAGGCAAATAGAGCTCTGAATACCTAAATTAATTATACTTAGTCCAAACTCAGTCTAGGAAAGAATGGAGATGAAAGCTGACATCATAGAAAACAGAACTGGAAATATAAATGATGGCAAAGATATCAGCTGGCACAAACCCCAGGAACTCCATCAAAAGCTTTTCAACCAAGAAAGAATGATCAGGAGGAAGTTCTTCTGCCCCAGTATATTTGAGATGAACTACATTGTGCCTTGGTGTGGGAGCAGGCTGGGCAAAAAAAGGTCATAGAGATTAAATGGGGGATTTGGAGGAGTCTTGGATGTCCCTGAAAAAGCTGGGTCAGGAGCCATTGAGGCTGAAACAGGCACCCCAGTAGCAGGGACTGGGGGACAGGTGTGTACTTCCAGAGGGGAAGCTGCTTCTAGATCCAACTGTAAAGGTAGCTGACATGAAGTAGATAGAGGAGCCTCAGATCTTGATGAAATTCCAGGACAGGATTTCTCACAAGTATCAATTTGGTAGGCAGGCAACAATGTTGGGTCAGGAATCCAAGTGTGACCATCTAGCCAAATAATCCATCCATCCCTTTTGAAAGATTTTAACAGGGCTCCAAACAGATGAGGAGGCATCAGAAAAAGAAAATGCTGGATGAGGAGGGGTAGAGCAATTTTCCTAAGGTAAAACCTCCAGAGGAGGTGAAGCACTGGAAGAATGTGGCACTAAACATGGAGCAGCAGATGAATGGATACGGTAAATCCCAAAGCAGCTGGTGTTTCCCTTGGCTGGAGCACAAGTGGTATAGCATGGTGCTGCAGAGACAAAGCAGGATGGTTGCCAGAAAGAGGTTTATCAGCTGGGATGGAAGCAGCTGGAAGAACTGGAGGATACTGGCAACTGGAAACCAAAACCAAAAGCCCTGAGGTAGCAGGCAAAGTAACCTCCAGAGTGTCCATAGGAACTGTTGAACTCTCTGCAACAAGACAGTATGTTGCTCATGGCACTCTAAATGTATAGCTGGGTTTACTGCACTGGAAAACTGTGAATCAGGCCAGGATCCTGCACAAGAAAGTACTGAGCTGGGCTGAAATCTGAGCAGAAACTGTACTGACTGCTTTGCAAACGGCCGAGGCGAGCTGCACGGTGTCAAAAGTGGCAGTCCTGAAAAACAGCTGCAGAAGTAGAAGGGAGACAAAGTCCTGGATCAAGAGCCACAACACTAAACTTGTGCATGTAATAAAGAGCCGTACCTGTTGCAAAGTCAGCCCCAGCCATCGAGTCCATGGGTCTTCCTCCATGCTGAAGAATGGGAGGCAAACATTTCCAAACCTGTCCAAATGCTGAATGCACAGATCCAGGAGTAACAGGTGGAGCTGGAAGCCTCACAAGGTGCTGCAAGAAATCTGCCCAGGGAGGGGAGTATAAAATTTATAGGAAGCTCACTAGCCAAGTAACCTAATGGCTGACCTGCTAATGGAGGATCGTGGTCACGAGAATCTAGAATTGTGAGCAGCCATGACCATTGTTCTGTCAGTCGATCCTGTACAAAGGGGTCCACCTGACTAGGAACAGTAGCAGTATCAGGTTAGTCAGGTGTAACTGAGGATCATCTCAGCAATATATGAGCAGGGTGGAAAGTGGGCAATGACAAAAACTCAGCGGAAATCATAGGCAACATAGCAGTACCATCCATGGGGCCAGTAAAGGAAGGCAGAACATCTTCCATTGGGGAGTCAGCAGGCAATTTCATCCCTCCATCCATGCCAACATATAGGTCATACATCTTAGCTGATGGTCACAGTTCCCCCTACTGGAAGAAAAGGAGAATTTCCCTGGTGTCCTGACCAAATTTCCCCCATTCGCTAAAAATACCACCAACAGCTTAGCATGGTTCAGTTTCAGTTGTTTACCATCTGCATTTCTCCCTCCCTTGGGATGAGGCTGGAAATAGGCAGAATTGTCTAGCCCTCCTATCCAGGTTAACAAATACAAAATAAACAAATAAATATCAAGACAGTTTACTGAAAAACAGGTGAAGCTCAATGAGTTAATTGCTATAACTAAAAAGAGGCTCAACAGAAATATATGGGAAAAGCAGTATTGGGCCCTATGCACTATAATGGCGGGGGTAAGCAGAAACTACGTGTACCCTGCAATGTAGCTGTGTACCCATGAACAGGAGTGCTCTGGCTGGTATTCACTACTGGCCACCACCTGTCCATGTCCCCACCCTCTCAGCCTGCAGGACTCTGTAGGGTGTCCTGGGATGGAGTCGTGGACCGAGACAGGCATCTAATCAGATGCCTGGACTGGGACCCACAGTGGATCCCATACACAGTGGGCCATGCATTGGCAGCATGCCCTGCAGATGTCGGAGGAACGATGGCTGTGGTGGTGTGCAGAGGGCAATTCCATAGGACCTCCAATAGCAACAGAGAGGTGCACAGGGATGGGGTGGGGGGGATTGCAGTCAGTGGTGTGGGGAGAAGACACTGTACCCAGCCTTTAGCACGGGGTGGGCTGGCGATGCCATTCGGGATGGTGGGGGCAGCATCCCAGTCCTGTGCCCCATGTGGGGAGTGTCCTGGGGGGACCAATGTGTGCTGGGGTGGGTGGGAGGTACTGGGCGGCCTTATGCAGTGGCCCTGGTGTGTGGGTGGGCTACTTGCCCTGTTGTTAGGTGACTCTTGCTGTGTTCATGGGGTGCATAGTGAGCTTACAGCTGGATTCTTCCTGGCATTACCTGCACCCCCTGTGCACCCCCATGTCCAGCACTACATGCCTTGGTGCATGGTGTGTAGTGCTGGCGCACCCCTCGTCCACCCCTGGTGAGTTGCTCTTCACGCAGCCAGGGGATTGGGCACATAGGTGCTGTGCACCCCCTTTGGTGCATCCTGCATGGGGGAGTGTAGGGTGTGGAGTGGCTGCACACCCCAGATACGCACACATAGCCACTCTGTCCCAACAGAGCATTGGGTCTAATATGCACAGCCTATGGCAATTATGTTCTCAATTATTTGTAATTTGGTCAGAGATGTGGAAATCAGGTGCTTCCCTGACCTTGTCCTAGATAACTACTTGACCAAATGGTATTGCCTTGCCATCAATACACTGGACATCTATTCAGGGTGTTTGAAAGCCTGTCAGATATTTTCATTTGTGACAGCCAGGAACTTGAGATATGTTACCTTGCACCTTAATCAGGGCAAGTGTTAAAGCAGTGGGTCCTGTTTTATACAAGAGACCTTGTACATATCATTTACTGTTTTCCTACCAGTGTTTAACCCAGCTGCAGCTGTTTTTGACAAACTGGCCATGGTCCATTCAGTAGGATACTTAGAGAGAGAGAGAAATTTATAAGGAGAGGGTGGGCACACCTTCCCTCATAATATACAACCCTACTACATCAATATGGCAGATATCGCACACAGCATGTTGCTCAGTGAAGTGATATAGATGTGTATTTCAGTGTGGTGCCTTTGATGTGGTTCCACCTATCTGTGGCCTTGATGGGGATCTCAACCAGAATACCAGTGTCATTGTTATCTGCCTGTTACAGCTCACACAGTGGTTCCTCCCTATGGCAAAGGTAACCTACAACATGAATGGCCAGTACTGCATAGCCGCTTATCATTTTTTTTTTTTTTATTTAGTTTTTGTTGACCAGGTAAGTGCACTAGAAAGATTCTGCCTATTTTCAGGCACAACCCAGGGGAGGGGGATACAGATGAATGTCAACTGATTTTGAACCAGATTAAGCTGTTGGTGGTATTTTAGTGAATGTGGGGAAATTTGGCCAGGGCACTGGGGAAATTCCCCTACTCATTTCGAGAAGTGCCATGGGATCTTTTAACATCCACCTAAACTACCTCCAGAACAGGCAGATGGGACCTTGATTTAATGTCTCAACCAAAAGATGGCACCTCAGGAGTGTAGCACCCCCTCATGCTGCACCACAGTGTCAGTATTGGGATATTAACCCAAAATCTCCTGGCCTCAAAGATGAGTGTGCTACCTGCTGAGCCACTGACACTAATATTCATGAATCATTCACTTATGGGAATTTGATATGTCCAATGACTACACCAAACTTCTGCTTCAACCTCACTACTTGCACTGTCATTGTTCAAACAGTTATATTACCAGTACCACTTAAAGATGAAAAATATGTTCTCAGGGAACAGAGTCATCAAAATGATGTAATAAAACACACTCCAACCTTTAGTGTGCATATTACTCCACCCTTCCTAGATTCACAGCTTTTGCTGAAACATAAAGATGAACATCTGATAAGAATCAGCAGTAACATGGCACATACTCAACAACTCTTAAGTGCCATATTACATGATGGTGATTTTAAACTCTTGATTTCGAACACAGGGATAGAAATTAGTTTCACATTGCTATAAGTTATTCTAGTACTTATTGTATTAACACTTCTATGCTGCCTCAGACATCTTTTCAGACAACACTATAGTGAATTGAGAATGTTAAAATACGTTCTTGCTTTAAATGCTGTTTATCATGACAGATCCTGATTTATTGTGATACCATTTTGCAAGGGTATTAAAGGGGGGACTTTGGGGGCATTGTTAGCATAAAGCTTTGGGGTCTGTCAACCTCACATATTGTATGTGTACATATTACTGCCAGAAATGTATAGAAATTCATTTGCTGCTATAGGTTAGGTTTTAGTCTTTCGGATGACATGTTAAACTGAGGTCCCATCTGCCTGTTCTGGTGGTAGTTCAGGTGGATGTTGAAAAGCCCATGACACTTCGTGAAAAGAGTGGGGGAATTTGTTATTAAATCTTCAAAAACACATAATTACAAGCATGTTTACATCACCGTGAAATAGAAACTAACTTGAAAGTAAATATAAACAAATGGGGCTGGATATTCAAAAGGGTTGCGCATGCGCAAGTCCGAAATTGCGCCATTCTGCCATATTCAGCAGGAGGCAGTTGCGCCCCCCAAGTCAAGCTGAGCAACAGCGCAATTCTAATGAAGGCATGCTGAACCGGAGGGGGAGGTACCATGCATAAACTGCACAGCCCGATATTCAGCTAGCTGTGCAGAGTTGTGCAGGCTCAACTTTGAGCCAAAAAAAAAGAAGTAAGTCGGGGGCCACCCACAGGTGAGCTGCCGCATTGCAGGGTGCAACACAGCAGCTGCCACCTGTGGGTGGCCCTGAACATACTCCCTGTGCCCCCCTGCAGCCCAATCGTGGGCATATAGCAACCCCTTCCCCCTGACTGGCTGGACATGGGCAAAAGTGTAAAATCCTCTCCGACTGGCCCGATTGCAGGCATAAGTCTAAGTAAACACCCATCCCCCACTAGCCTGATCACGGGCATAGTATAAATAAACCCCACCCCCACCAGCCCGATCATGGGAAAAAGTGTAAAATAAAACCCACCCCACCAGCCTGCTTGTGGGCAGCAAAGTCCAACTCCCCCTCAGAACATATCCCTGGTGGTCCAGTGGACCTCAAAGCCCAATCGCTGGCAGCAAAGTGTTCAAACACCCCTAAGGACCACCTACCCTGGTGATCTAGTGGCCCCCAACCACCCACCCACAAAGCCCCACCACCGCTCCCCTGTCAGCGGTGGGTGGCAGTATCCACCACCCGCCGCCTGCCGACTGACTGCCCAGTAGGACTGCATGCCCATTGGTGCAGAGCAAAAGAGCCAATAGGCGTGCAGTCCAGATATTTCTAGGCTGTGGGAAAATGACAGCAATTCTTTGGCACCCCGCTGCAAAAGAATGGTTTGGAGTTTTGGGCTGAAATTTGGAGGGAACACAGCTGAAATCCCACAGATGTGCCTTTCAGTCTTTTGTTGAAAAAATATTACATGGCGGCAAAGTTACAGTACTCTAAAATTTACGCTTTTTCCCATAGGATAACATTACGGCGTACGGCGCATTGCAGCAATCGTTTGGCGCCCTGCTGCAAAATAACGGTTCTGTCTTTTGGGCTGAAATTTGCAGGGAAGACAGCCAACATCCCACAAATGTGCCTTTCAGGCATTTGGTGAAAAAATAGTACAGGGAGGTAAAGTTATGGCACTCCGAACTTCTGTTTTTTCCCCATAGGATAACTGCATTCGCTGCGCCTTTCAGGGCCCGTATCTAGGAAATGGTGCAAGATATGGACTTTTTTGTCAGAAAATGCTTAGCCCCAGTGGGGCCTAAGTTCAAAACTAGCCAGGAAAGTGATAATTCATATGACTTTTAATTTTTTTTTCTATGTCGTACGGTTCCTGAGATATAAGCAATTTACTATTCAAAGTCCTCATTTTCTGTCCTGAGAGTCATTATTTTGCATACATTCTTTGTACTCACTGTGTTTCTCTGTGCAGCTTTTGGGGAAAACCAGCCTGTGTGCTTACATTACTGTTACCATTACCGTTTCCGCTTGCAGTTTCGTACCCATTTCACTTACCGTTCCTGATGAAATGATCATAAATGGGGCACATTGTAATGACCCTAGGACCATCTCAAACAGTTTTAACAATCTTTTCTCTGATCTTTCATACTATACCTTGGCTTTACAACCTAGTGGATAGCATTCCAA
This sequence comes from Neoceratodus forsteri, assembly GCA_016271365.2. Lineage (NCBI taxonomy): Eukaryota > Metazoa > Chordata > Ceratodontiformes > Ceratodontidae > Neoceratodus > Neoceratodus forsteri. The sequence goes on along the minus strand of CM057455.1, from coordinate 1,544,366,343 downwards.
TCTACCTACCACAATACCATCAGACAATCATACTGCCCTATCGTATGATGCTCCTCCAGCGCCACCATTCTATTTCAAGGCTATATCAACAACGGAAGTTCTGAAATTACTGAGATCCATATCTGCCAATTCCAGCTCTGGTTTTGACTTACTGGAACCTCGTCTTCTTAAGCTGGCTGCTCCACTCATTGCCTCTCCAATTGCCAGAATCTACACTTTATCCCTAATCCATAGCACTGTGCCAGACCTATGGAAATCTGCAAGAGTGACGCCTGTCTTTAAAGAAGGTGACCCAAAGGACATGGCCAATTACAGACCTATAGCAATTCTCTCTGTCCATTAACAAGATCCTAGAAAATAGTTGCATCACAGACCATTGACTACCTTACACGCTACAATCACCTCTCAGACACTCAGCATGGTTTCAGAAAAGGTCATAGCACCACCACGGCTCTTCTTCAACTAACCACTGATATTCTGTCAAACATGGACTCTGAAAAACTCACAGGTGCCATCTTCATTGACCTCACTAAGGCTTTTAACCTTGTTGACCATCCCCTGCTTCTCTCCACTCTCCATAAATTCCATTTCTCTACCCCTGTTGTGGACTGGTTCTGTAGCTACCTGTCAAACAGGTTGCAAGCTGTCAAATTTAACTCCTCCCTGTCCAACACGTCTACTATCAACCTTGGGGTCCCCCAGGGCTCTATCCTTGGGCCCCTTCTGTTCTCAATTTTTATCAACAATGCAGCTGAGGTCCTGGAATCCTGCTCAGCTATTCTCTATGCTGATGACCTCATCACCTACACTAGTTCTTCTAGTATTGCCTGCATAAACACATCACTTACTTCAGACTTCAATAAAGTCTTAGACTGGCTACTAGACCGTAAGCTTGTACTAAATGAAAAGAAAATGAAAGCCATGCTCCTAGGTTCTGCACCAAAGATAAAGACCTGTTATAGTTTGCTGGAGGTTCTTCACCCAGGAGGATTTCCACTTGACAATGTTACTTCCTTCAAGTACCTTGGGATCCTCCTGGACCAGTCCCTGGATTTTAATCTTCACATTCAGTCCTCGTGCAAAGCTGTAAACTTGAAACTAGGAGTAGCTTACAAAATGAGCTACATGCTTACACCCTCGGCCAAATTAGCAATTGCGAGGTATTCTGCTCCCAACCCTTACTTATGGTGCCTCTATTCTTACCTCTGCCCATAAAACCTCCCTACTAAAATGGGATGTAACTTATAACAATATATGCCGATTTGCCTCTTCGTCACCTTGACTCAAACATCACTGCCTTCTTTATAAGGATCTGAATTGACTTTCACCCTCTGCCAGTAGACAATACTACCTTGAATCACTAATGGACTCGATCATCTGGGGAAAAAAAAAATCCCAGCTGGCGGCGTTGCTGGTCCCTCAATCATCCTCCCATGGCCTGCGATCAGCTGACAAAACCTTGCTCTATGTTCCGAGATGTTGGACAACTAAAGGCACAGGGGTCTTCCAATTCTCTGCTCCCAGGCTATGGAAAGCTCTTCCACTCAACCTCCGGCTGTCTCAGTCTCACTTTGGATTTAAAAGTGAATATTGTCATTGTCTATCCTTAGCTGATGCTTGTACATGCTTTGACCCAACCTGAAGCTCCTGAGACTTACCAGTAACGTCACCCCTGCTCTAATCCAGTTCCAAGACTGTCTCCTCTTCCCCTCCCCATATTTTTCCTTCTCTTTGTAAATAACTTCTTGACTACTAGCTCTCTTCCTTCTTGAACCTTGTTGCTGACCATCCACTGTTGTTTTGCCAATTACCACCCCTGACCTTCCTTCTGTCAGTCTTTCTTGTTATGTTTGAACATTCCTCACATTTCTCTCTATATAACCTTACTATCTTATTAACCCTTTCACTCCACAGGTCAGGTCCATGGTTTCTGCACTTATTATATATCTTACTGCCATTCTCTGTATAATGCTTGCCATTATTTTTTGTTGTTTCTACCCATTGTATTTTTGTAGCACTGCTGTACTGTTCCTCTATTTGTATTATTGTACCCATGTTGCTGTTGTTCAACTGTTCTCCTTTTGTTGTACTCTCCCGGGTCATGCTTGAAAATAGTCATTTTATGGCTAGTGCACCTACCCGGTTAACAAAAACTAAATAAATAAAAATAAATAAATGTCTACGCCACCATGTGCGTTACCTTTCGCGTTTTCATTTGCAGTTGCATTTGCATTGTTTTCAACATTTCTGTCTACAGTACTGTTTCTCTTTCTGTTTCGCTTTGTGTCACCATGCACATTGCGATTTGCATTTGTGGACAGAATGTTACTTTGTGACAAGACATCATGTGGAGGGAGTGCGGGGCCCACAGGCCGCCACATTACATTCACTATTTCTCATTATCATTCTCAAAAACAAGGGAAATTAGAGGCAAAAAACTCTGTTTAATGCATCAGTTAGGGTTGTTCCACAGTGACAAAATTGAGGAAATTCGATGTTAGGGTTGAAACCCCCTTTGCACCCTTCCAGCCAACCCCCCCAACCGGAATTGGGGTGCACATTGGGGTCATTGGTCCTAATTCTCACCCCATTCTCCTATTCCTCAGCTTCTTTCCACATGTGATGGGGTGAGAGTTATGGCTGACGACCCCAATGCACACCCCAATTCTGGTTGGGAGGGTGGGCTGGAGGGATGCAAAGGGGTTTCAATCTTAACATCAAATTTCCTTACTTTTGTCGCTGTGGAACAACTTTCTATAAATGCATTAAATGTATTTTTGCCTCTAATATATATATATATATATATATACAGTATATTATGGTAGAGTAGCACTTTTAAGGTTAAAGGGTCACATTTTGCACCTTAATAACTTTGCCACTGTTCAATGGATTTGCCTGGAATTTGGTAAGCACGATTGGGCATGGTAGGTCTTGGGAGGTGCCAACTTTCATATGGTTGGATATACGGGTGTAGAGTTATTAAGCAACAACAAATTGTGCAATTATGCTTTTTTTACAATTTATTTGCTCTCACCTACAGGTCGCGCGGTTAGCGCAACCAGTCCGAAAACTTCAGGGAACGTGCGGCCAGGATGCCAGATGTGTCTTTTGAAGATTTTGTGAAAAAATATTAAACAGTTCAAAAAGTTTTCAAAAAACAAGTTCCCATTATAAGTCAATGGAAAAGTTAACAAAAAGTTTGAAAGTGTCACAAATGCAGTTTTTACTTTCGCAAATGGCCCTTTTACTTTCACAAATCCACCATTTTGTTTTCAGTTAGTGATCAGAAAAATGCTTGGCATTTAAATTTGGGATCATCTAGCAACCTAATTATTTTTGTATTCACCTAGCTGGACCCTGAGGATGCTAGGCATGTCTTTATTTTGGGGTAAAACACCCCAGAAATATGTTTTTCAAATTTCTGGAAAAACTACTTTCTCAAAGTACTTTCAAACCTGCGACACTTTTGAATGAATTTGTGGAAGCTTTCACAAAGTTCGACAGTACTTTTCCAGACTATGGCCAAAATGACAGGAGTTCTTTGTCACTACTGCAAAACAGCCATTTGCTCTTTTGGGCTGATATTTGGAGAGAAGGCAGCCAACATCTCACAGATGTGCCTTTAGGTGGTTTGGTGAAAAAATATTGCACAGCTCCCAAGTTGCGGTACTTCAAAGTTGACAGTTTTTTCTCATAGACTAACATGGTGGTGTACGTTGCACCTTTCGGGGCTCATATCTCAAAAATGGTGCAAGATACGGATTTTTCATTGCAAGTTGTACAGCCCTATGGACTCTGTAATACAAAATGGTAGCCAGGAAAATAATGATTTCTGTGAAATTTAAATTTTTTTTCTTTTTCATATGGTTGCTGAGATATTTGCAATTAATACTTCCAATGCTTGTTTCAAGCTTCCATTGCCATTACAATGCATACATTCTTTGCACACACTGTCTTTCTCTATGCAGTTGTCCACCTAAAAGAGGTTATGTGCTCCTGTTACTGTTACACTTACTGTTTGAACTTGCGTTTATGTCCCCGTTTGTGTTACTGTTCCTGTCTACACCACCATGTGCAGTGCCCTTCGCATTATCATTTGCATTTGCATTTCTCTTACTGTTAACATTTCCATTTTCACCTTGTGTTTGCATTGCTGTTCCTCTTACTATCTCACTAGACATCATGTGGCAGGAGCATGGGGCCCTTTGGGCCCCACGGTCCTGCTGCTACATTACATTCAGTATTTTTCTCTCCTGCTGCTGCATTTCATTCACTGTGTCTTGTCCTTGGTGGGAGTGTGGTGCCCTGAAGGGCCCTGTGGTCCTGCTGTTCTATTACGTTCACTATGTCTCATATGTGGTAGGAGTGCAGGGGCCCAAAGGGCCCCGTACTACCACTGCTGCATTATCTTCACTATGTGTCATCCGTGGCAGAAGCGCAGGGCCCAAAGTGCCCACGCTGCATTATATTCACTATTTCTCATCTGTGGTGGGAGTGCAGGGCCCAAAGGGCCCCATGCTCCCACCACTGGATTATGTTCACTAGTTCTCATCTGTGGACATCAATGGTATGCTTTACTGATTGGAGATGCACACAAGTTTTCACAGTTAGGAGTTCTACAGTCTCACCTAGGAATTTGCCCCCCCCCTACCAGAGCAGGTACTGTATCCTGAGTGGAGAGGTGCAGTAAAACAAAAGGCCATGGACATTAACAGTACACCTCCTTGGTTGCAGGTATACTACAGTCACCACACTTATTATTTGTGCATACTCAGCAATGCAATACTCCTCCTACACTATACATTAAGTATTGTATCCTGGGTGGATAGACACAGCTAATTTTAGGTTGTGGAGATTAATGATACAGATCTCTAATTGCAAGTACACTCTAGTTAGCACAGTTGTGAGTTGCATGGTGTCACCTAGGCAATTCCCCCCCCCTGTGCACAGAACAGATACTGCATGGCGAGTGTAGAAGTACAGCAAAAAATAAGTTCATGCACATCAATGGTATGCTACTCTGATTCCACTTGCACACAGGTTTTCACAGTTAAGAGTTGCACAGTCTCAGCTAGGAATTTTCCCCTTCCAACCTGAGGAGGTACTGCATCCTGAGTAGTGAGCCATAGTGAAACAAAAAGGACATGTACATCGATAGTACAGCTCCTTCTTTATAGGTACACTGCAGTAACCACCATTATGCCTGTGTCCTGAGTGGATAGCCACAGCAAAAATAAGCCCATTGATATGAATGTCACACCTCTCTGATTGCAAGTACAGTTAGGAGTTGCATGGGTTAGTCAGGCAATGCCTTATCCCCAGAACAGGTATTGTGTAGAGAGCTACTGCAGCCTGAGTGTAGAGCAACAGTTAAAGAAAGGGATGGATATTGACGGTAGAAGTGCCTGATTGCAGGTAGAGTCTAGTTACAAGATTAATTACTTGCACCGTCTCAGGTATGCAATGATACCCATCACAGTGATAAATAGGAAGAATGTAGCAATGAACATCATGCAGTATGCTTAAATGCAGTACTGCAGCAACACCAACATACATAGTATCACTATAACATTATGATAAAAGAAACACACAACACAGGTAGATAAGGCTTAAAAAGATTTCTTGCCCAATTAATCATTGTGAGAAGGCCGAATTAAAAATTCAATTGGTGCAAAAAATCAGTCTCACCAAACAACCACATAAATGTTTTTCACTGTTACTTGACATACATGTAAACCAGTATCACAGACAGTAAATCAGTGACATGATACAGAATAAAAAATGCAGAAGGGCAGGCATAACATCACCCTGTTTACACGGTTTGCACATATGAAACAGTTATGATGTTGTTGTTATTGTGTGACTGATAGTGTGAATGTTCCTGGGGTGGGCGACAAACTAGATGTGACTTATAAACTCATAGCAGCAGAAACTGGCTATGGTTTACTGAGAAATAAATTTTGAAACTAACAGTTAAACATTTATATTACTGTATTCTATGTGTAGACATATAATACATACACACATAGATGTACATGTTAAGATATACTGCAATATTACTGCATTTGGAAAATTCCCACCCGACCCCTCAACACAGGCAATCAGAGAATATTATCAGGAACAAAAAAATGCTCAGCTGTCATCAGAGAAAGCATCTGATGTACAGTTTAGAACAATAGTTAACATACATCAAGTTGAGATGAAACAAAAAGATTTCTGATTCTGCATGGCAACAGTGTTATATACATCACTGTTATTGTTCAAAAAATAGTTGCATTGGTTCAGAACTAGTTAAATATCTACATCTGTTACATCTTTAAGTTATATGAAAGCAATTTTTACTAAATACTATTAATATAACATCTAATGGTGTGGTGAGCAAGAAATTTGTGCACTAAATGATACAGATGTCGACAATGGAACACCTTAACTTGTTATTAACGATGCACTATAACATTACAGAACGTTACGTATGTGAAACTTCATAATATCTTATGATGAGAAATATCACTGTGTTACTGTTTACTTTTTATGAGTCTACAACTGTTTAAGAGAAAATTCATTGTTATAATGCTATCAACAACTGTTTACGAGAATATTTGTAGTTATAATGCTATAATTCAACGTATATGTAACTTAATGCTATTAGTGTTTACAACAGAGTACTAAGTACAACCCAAAATTATATTAAACATTGTATGTATATATATTTATATACAATCTAGATATGCAACAATGAAACAATCATAGTAATGCACTGTTGCGAAAAACAGTTTAGATATTTATTCAAGACGCAAAAATAAGAAGACAAAAATGAATACGTAGCACACATGATAGATCTCAACACATGATAGAGTGCTGTTAATCTTTAGTTAAAGATGTGATACAGAGTACTATAAATTCACATGGACCAGCATTGTACTTTAATACAATCACACATCTAGCTAATGTGCTAAGTGTGTTTTCCATGTCTGCATATAACACACTCATAACAAAAGACTATGATGGAAGAGTTTGACCAGATAGGAATATCTCTTTTGACATGCAGAAGTTTTTGTTAGACATGTAAGTGTGGTTTTTCTAGTGACTGTGAAGACAGCTGGTGCTGATTAATGACCACTGCAACTATTTTCACTGTGTCACTGATCAACGCAACAATCTTAAAGTCACAATGAGTGTATATATGAAACAGAGCCATGTGACATATCTCCTGTATAATCAAAACTATACATTTGGTAATAACAAATGACAGTGTAACTAAACTCACTCCATAAGAAAAAATGGACAGCAAAGTAGAGGAGTTTCACATGTTGTGTAACTATTCCTCTGACACATTAAGATTGTCATAATTCTTTAGTATCAGAACATATGCATTTTTTAAGTGTCGCAGCAGTCTCTGTTTGAAAGAGCTTGTTGCATCGTCACATTCAACCCATCCAGTTCTGTACCTCAACAAAGAAGTGTAATGTCCAGAATGTACAGACTGGCCATAGTGGTATATGATAGCATGAGTGTCAAACACTGCTTGACAAATACTACCCTACCAGCTGTGAAATCAGTGATGGGTGTGTCAACTCTGAGCCCATTGGAGTCAAATTTATGCAATACTAGTATAAGATATTGAGATGAAGTCCTGAGACATATGGACTGAGTACAGGTACCTCCACACCTCACACACAGGTGACCACTTACAGCATTAGTAAACAGCTGCCGAAACTTCACAGTTTTAGTCTGAGGCACAAACAGAGAAACCCAAAGCATGTCTTCTGTGGTTTCTCATTCTGAATGACCACATGAGAGACATATGTACCTGGTAACATATGACACAGTAAAATAGTTATGCATAGAAGTTCCCTCTTTATCCAGGCTGTTTATGATAGCCATCATAAACTCGATAGCATCCTGCTGCATGTTTGCAGCAAATGCAGTGCAGCCATCATATGTGACCAGCACTTGCAGCAGAGGTGTTAGTGACTGCACATTCATAGACTGATCAGAAGCCATGTTGACAACCTGCTTCAACTCCTTTGATAGTGCAGTGACTTGTGAAGCAGATATTGCCTCAACAAAGTGTGGCATATGGAGAAAGACCTGCATAGTTGCATTAACATAGCAGTTAACTCTAGTACTGTTGTCGAACACAGGCGCAACAGCCATTCCAACTGACTTCTGAACAACAGCTGGCTCCGCATCTGTATTTGACATTGTGACCTTCTTAGAACTCTGGACAGTTCCATCAGTTCTGCAAGCTCATTTTCTTTTGTTACCCACTGTAGATATGACTGAAGGATGTGAGACAACCACGTATTTTGCTAGTGGTATTAAAGACATCTCTGGCTGGTACAGAGTATGTAATCTGTTGTACTCAATGATACAGTGCTTGTCAGCATGTATCTTCTGAGGTGCGACTGTTATGATGTGCAACCCAGAAAGACTACGTACACATGAAAGTGCAAAGTAGCTCATGCCATCTTTGAAAATGTCTGTACCTATGTCCACCATTGCTGAATCCAAACTCAAGCCTTGAGACTTGTGAATGTTAACAGCATATGCAACACATATGGTGAACTGTTTCCTGTTCATATACAGTAGATATCCTTGAATACCTGAAATTTGACACAGGTACGATCAATCTGGACAGGATGTTCCATGTTGTCAAAGTGGACAAGTGCCTTGATAAATGTCTTTTGAACATTGTAGACAAAGTCAGTGATGTTACCCGTGGCACCATTCACCATACCACGCTCCACATCAAGATTTCATCGAAGCATGATATGTGCATTCTTACAAACTGTAAGTACAGCTTCTAGACCAGCTGTGCGTGATACATCTGACTTCAATTCAGACAGTCGTTCAGTCATCTTAGCTACCAGCTTCCGACTTAAAATGACACCATCAATAGTGTCAACCGCATGTTGTGTGAGAATTGATTGATTTTCTCTCTGCAACATGACACTGTTGAACTCGGCGCATTTCTTTAGCCATGGCATGAGACACACAATGAGTGTGCCCATGGAACACACATCACTGAAAACATCACATGCAGTTTCTATGGATGTAGTGTCCATTCTGATTCTTTGGCCATTTAACATTGCAATATGTTCTGCTGACAGAGAACCTGTACGAGCTTCATTCAACAGTGCTTTGTAAGTCATGTCAGCACTTTGGCACATGTTCTGATACTGCTCAACATAGATAAATAACTCCCACAGGTTAAAACCTCCAATGCAACCAAGTGTATTCTTGGCCTGCTTCACAGTCAGAGCTGTATAAACATGTTCTGCATTCACAGGTGCAAGCTGTAAAAGGTCTCCAAATATGACAATGCTTTTTCCACCAAATGCATCTCCATAGTCAGTCCCAAGGATCTCCTGTAGATGTAGATGTATACAGGCAAGCACCAAATTAAAGACCATGCTAATCTCATCATTGATGAGTAACTTCATCTTACAAAACACTGCAAGAAGCTGAAATGCAACCTCATATGATAGCTTACGATACTCTCCTGCTTTGCCATGCTCCACTGGCAACATGAACAGACGGTGTAACGTCATGCCACCAATGTTGTATGCTGCCAGTCCAGTGGAAGCACTAACTGCAACAGACATCACTGAGCCTGTCAAGCTCTGTATGTCAGCCGTGATGGTCTCAATAAGGAAACTCTTACCTGTACCAGCTGAACCAGTAACAAACATTTGCAGTGGTTTGTAGTCAAGGCAGTCACATTTCTTCTCTTCATGCTGTATCCCATGATGTACTGCATCAGTAACTTGAGAGTGAAACACACGCTGTTGCTCATTGAGTCTCTGTCTCAACTCAGCTGGATCAGCACCACAGTGAGTTCCATGTTCCATGGCACTCTCCACTTCCGACATGAGTGCTTCTGGGGCATTCAGAGGCATAGGTTCCCCAAGGATACTATGTCCTTCTGGATCAATATTGTCCTGTGAGCTAACAGGAGTATCCTCCTCAAGTAGCTTCTGTGCCTTTTCAAGCTGCTCCTTCTCATTATCTAGTCTCTGTATATATATCTCTGAGTATTGACTTTTGAATGCCTCATAACTGTGAGTAAACTCTTCCATGAAAGTATCACAGTCACCTTTCAATTCACCATTATTCCTCCAGGGTCTAAATAGGAATAGGAGAGCAAAGTAGTAATGATCTCTGATCTCAGATGTGCCTAGATGTAACTTTCAGTGGTTGATGTGCCCAAGGCTTATGTCTCTTAACAAGACAGCCATCCACTCCTCTGACCTTGGAAATGTCACATGTACAATCAGGTGTGACATCTATCTTGTAGTCAAACCACTTAGCCACCTGATATAGACACATTTCACCCATGTCTTCATGTCTACAGGGGTAGTATGTGTCAATGAGGTTATTCTTCAAGATATGTCTTGAAGAGGGTCTATTGACAGCCAGTTCCTCAATCTCAGCATGGGGAATAAGTATACACTTTTGTTTCTCTTTGTAGTTCACACTAATAAAGCAGACAGCATCAGACTTGCTGTACAGATGTGCACCAATCAAGTGATCACCAACCTCATAAGCACCACATTCTCTGTGTGAAAGGGTCTTTAGGCCTAGAGACCACAACTGAGATGTCAGGCTCTTGCTTGAACTAGCAATATCTTCCCAAAGATCTTGCAAGCTAGTCTACTCATGTTTAGTTATGTCCGAAGTGACATACCACACCAGAGCCAATGAGTTATCAGCCACAAACTGTACATCTATGTTTGCTTGCCACATTAGGAGAAGAGTAGGGTTGTAGTCATTGACGTACACCTCTTTCTCATCTCTGGGGAAATCATATGCCCTCTAGGTTAATTTTGCCTTCAAGTGGTGTTGCATTGCTGAAAACAGATCATTCATGCAACTGTCCTGACAAACACATCTAGGAAATCCGAAACAACATCTTGTGTACCAATCAGATTTGTTCTTCACTACCTGGCAGCAGTATTTAGCACAAATATGGTGCTGGAACTTTAGCACCAACTTCCACAGTGTTGGACTGTGATACTTGTTCGGACTGTGGCAAGTGATATATTGCTTGATGAATGTAAGCACTTGTTCTGCTTCATGCTCACCTATACGGGGGGCATCCTTGATCCACAGCAGCATGTGAATATGAGGAGCACCTCGCACCTGATACTCCATGCTCCAGAAGTAATGTTCCACAGCACTGAGAGGCGGATTGTCCTTTGACAAAATGAAAGTCAAAATATCATAGAACCGCTTGTGGTAATGCCTTGTGACAGAGAAAGGGTCAAGTGAGCACATCTCTCTGAGAGTCATTGATGCAATACACTCAACATCAGAGTTTTCCCACTTCAACAGTTCTATGACCTCATCCCATGCATACTCAGCACAACTGAGTGTGACAAACCACATGGCTGCACCATGCTCTCGCAGCATTGTCATCTCCTCAGAGTGTCTGTGGTACCAATATTCTTTGGTGCCACGTAGATTTGACAGAATAGAACCACATTAACTTGCACATTTTCATCCTTCTGCTTCAATTTCTGAAGAAACGGTGCAGCTGTAATTCCATCAAGTGGAGTAGTCACATGAATAGTATGTGCAAGAGATGCAGACAATATGCTAAGTTCACTCTCCCACAGGAGATGGAACAGGTACTGTATGTTGCATCTGAATTTGCCATCTTTACTGAGGACACGGCTTGCTTGGTACTCAGCACCCTGTACACATACTTCTCTTTCATCTAGTTGACCACCTGACCCTGTTGGAAATAGGTCTGGGAAACAGCATGCTTCCGGTGTTGCCTCTCACATGCTGACAGGCTCACCTTCCACCTGTTAGAAATCAATGTTGTCTCTGCTATGTAGTGGGTGAATTGTGTACTGTTCATACACATTGTCATTTATTTCTACATTGGCCTTCTCAATTATTGACTTTGTGCTAAGTTATCATGATCAAGAGACACAGTAGTGATTTGATCAATATTGTCAGCATAAAAAGGATTGTTGTTCTTTAAGTGAATAAGTGCAAGCTTTACCTTCTCAACATTTACAACATCCTGCCAAATCATGTTTGACTTTGTTGGCACACCATTTGCAAGAATGACCAAAGTGTTTTCAATGAAGATAGACTCCACATTTTCCTGCAGAGGACGTGGAAGATACATTATGGAACTCTTAAGAGATCTGATGAGTTCTTTTTGTGGAAAGTTCCGTGTCTTAGTGTTCATCCATAGAATAGTTTGAAGAGTGTCATTGTCTGAATAAGAATTTGTTCAAACATATTCAATGTGACAATCTCAGTTGGTGTCACATGTGCCTCCATCTTGTTCAAGACTGACCTTGGTGGCAGAATGTTACACTTCACTTTGGAAAAACATTGTTTGCACATCACAATGATTGGGTCTAACTCAAAGTCAGACTTTAACAACAGAAATGATAAAAGTCGAAACCACATGTCATTGTATGTTGACAAGGTTTCTAGATTCACTGTGACCATTTGTTTTCCATAACAAAGTCGTTCACATGACACACATACAGAGTCAAACTTCTGTCTCTTTGCCAACTCAAATTTGGCTATTGATTTCCCAAATTGTTTGAGAATATCAGTTTCTAGGACAGACACACAATTTCCATCAGTAATTAATGCCTGAGTAATCGCAGTATCAGTCACACTGCTGACACATTGCAGCTGTTTTAGAAATTTAATTGCACCATGCATGTCACCAGACAACAGTAATTCATTGAGATGAGTATACTGAGTGACAATTTGTCAAACTTCATATACCTTGTACACCAAGTTTCTCAAGCCCGATTGATGTACTCCCAACATGCGTATATGGTGAAAGACACTGTCACAAACACCACTACCTATGCATGCAAGGGAATGACCCATAAGTCCAGTGTGTGGATGGCTCTCACACAGGTTGATGGTCTCAAATAGTGTATGTCTGTCTTTACAGTCAATAATTACAAAGAGGGTGATAAAGTCCTTAACTTTATCAAATGATGATTGTCTACGGTTGCAAGTGTCATCGCATGTCCATGAGAGACAGTGATGTTTACAAGGCTAAACACTTGCCTCCGAGTCATCATCTGACTCCATTGTAGAATCGTCACACACACACTGAGCACATTACAGACTTTTCCAGACTCATCAATGCACAATTTGCTGTCCTTTTTCTGACAGTAATATGACTCTTCCCAGAAAAATGCCTCTGAGTGCCGTGTGTGCAGCCATTGTCCTGTGAAAACATCATAGAAGTTGTGCAGGTTCAAGAGAGGATATCATTCTAGCCTCATCTTTATATCATACACAATTTTGCTAAACTGCTCAAGTACATGAGACATCTTACGCCACAAGCGTTGAAGAACAAAAACTGCTCTATTAATAAATGTCTGTACTTTCAAGCTCAATTTCATCAAGCTGAGATGACTCTTGATTATTCTGCTCTCATGTCTCATCACAGCAGCAATAAGTCTTTCAATCTTGGCTTTAGAAGCTAGAGATTGAAAATACTTTTGCTTCCTCAGAGAAGCATCAGGAGCAATAAATTTTCGATGATGCTTACTACATGTGTTGATGTGTGTCTTTGCAACAGTTGCTTTTCTGCTCACGGATCTGCACAACTGTTGCTTGGCTACACATTTTTTTCTTGCTGTTTAGCAAGCATGTCCTTCACCAACAGACTGATAAATGTCTGAATTTACTTTTTCTGAGGATTGCTCAATATTTTTACGTCTTGAATTAGTATTGCTGTTTTTTACATGGCTCTTAAGCAACAGTGACATACTATTATACCTGTTTCATCTCTACATAGACTTCTGTCTTTGCTTAGAAGGCATCTTCCCTGATGTACAATTCACACTTGAGTACAGTAATGTTACAGGAGAAACAGACACCTACATGGGAAATACAGAAAAGCAAAAAAATGTGACTTCATATATGTTGTTTGCTTCTAACATTACATAATATAATGGGCTATATATATGTGATATAACAACACATTGTGTTTTCAAATTGTGGCAGATATAACTTCTAAAATAATAATCAAGAATTGGTGTGCACTTCTGTATTTGTCCATAAAAATAGGAAGTAGGATAGTTGTCCCTTCATGAATTTTAATTTAAAAAAAACACATGAAATAGTGTTATGCATTTGAAAGTGTCTCAAAAATAGTGTCAATTGTACGAAAGTGTCGTAAAAAATAGTTTTGAACGTTCAAAAGTGTCAAACTAAATTTTGAAAAATGTGTTGAATGTGCGAAAGTATCACAAAAAATACTTTTGAACTGCGACACTTTTGATAAAATAGTTTTGTACATTCAAAAGTTTCAAAAAGGTAGTGTCGAATCTTTGACAGTTTCACAAAAGCACTTTTGTGTGTTCGAAAGTATCGCAAATTTTTACCAATGAGCAGTTACTGTGTGCATTAGCGAATGATATCTTGATTGCAATTTGATTGACAGATTGTTCGGCCAATCTTGTGCTAGCTTGATCAGGTCATGTAAGACAGCCAATGAGAGATGAAGAAGAGTCAAGAAGAAGGACACAGCAGCCATCTTAGAGTGAACAGCCACACAGCACATTTCTCACTGTAAGTACATCATATTTTATAAATTATTTTTCTACTATGATAAAAAGTGTTAGAAACACTTAAATAGTATTAATCAAAACATTTTTTACTGCTCTATTTGACTATGTTGTTGAAATAACCTATGATATTTTATTATTTAGGTAACTGTTTAAAGTCAGACAGTCATTTGGTACTTACTTGCACAGATACAGCTGCAAATGGAAGGAGATAGCAAGGTGCACATGTACCATAACAGAAAAGGGAACCAATCAGACGTGTCCTTGTACTTGTGAATGTTTGAAACTGCCTATCAAAATGATGCATTTTTTGCCATCTTGAAATTCTCCCACATTTTAGCTTAAGCAGAACTGCAGTCATAGTCAGTGCATACACTGCATTGGTTAAGAAGGGCTGAGTATTAGCCAATGATTACTTTAATTTGTGACTTATGGGTCAGCCCACAGAAGCAGTGTTTAACTTGGGACGGAAACTGCAGTTTTACTTTCACTACTGTCTAGGTACTGCAGTGTGAGCACTGACTTTTTTGGTAGCTCTCTGTCCACTTCCAAGTTTAAAAGCTGAGAATGGCAGAAAACAGCACAAGGACTTTGTGGATTGTTGGCAGCAGTATTGTGAGGCGAGCATCTGAGTTTGCTCAGAACATTTATTTTGGGAGAAACCTGCAGCTCCCAAATTGCTGTGTGAAGTGAAGTGTTTTTGCAGGGGTGGAATGAGGTGGGAGCACCTCCTGCCTTCCATGCACAGACTTCTGAGTACTCAAGCTCACCCTGATATACTAGTGATCCATCTTGGAGGGAATGATTTAGGCACCAAACGCTGGGTAGATTTAGTGTCAGAAGCAAAACTGGACCTTGCTTCTATTATCAGTATGTTACCTGCCTGTAAAATATTTTTTTCTGATATTACAGAGTGCAGGGTCTGGCAAGCAGAACACCACGCATACTTGCTTGACAGAACATGTAGAAAGGCGAACATAAAAATATCTACATATCTACGCATGTCTGGAATTAAGTATTGTTATGATTGGTTATACCTACCAGACAGTGTGCTCTTCTCACATGCTGGCAATTGTCTTTTCCAGAGAGACCTTCAAGGTGGAATCCTCAAAGTCCTCTAAGAATGTTAGACTGTTTGTACACCTATTGAACTGCAACAAAAAATGGTTCTTTTCAGAACCAAACATGTTGGTCAAAAAATAGAATTGGTATATACTTCACTCACACAGTAGTAACACATACTCGAGGATATTCACAGTGGAATGCTGGGCTGGTAACACTTGTGCCTGGACACACTACAGGTATTGTCAGGGTGATATTCAATGGTGTTATGCCATGGTTCAGCTATGTTGACTGTCACTGTGGCAGCTGCATTCTGCATGGTTCCGTGCCACTGTGCTAGTGCAATCGGCACAGTGGAGCAACAGCATATACCAGTGTGTCAGTGGTTCTGCTACCTGTGATTACTGTGATGTTCAGTTGTTAATATGGAAATGGGTGCAAAAGACACTGGGCCACTGTTTTCATTTTGTCAGGTGGTTTGGCATGCTGGGGTAGGGTTTCAAGCGTGCCACCTAACTGTGTGTCTGTCACTGGGTGCTCTAGCTAATGGAGGGATAGGGAAGCCCCCATCAACAAACCAGAAAAGGGGGGGTTGCAGGAGTTGATGTTGGATTGCCCCCCCTCGGCAAACAAGGAAGGGGGGCACAAATCTAGAGGGATTTGTCAACCCCTAGGCAAACAAAAAAGTGAGGGGTTTACATTATGACAATGGGCATTGTGCACCCCTGTTGTCACACAATTTATGAGTGTGTTCACAGGTAACACTGGCTGTCACTGCTGGCATGTTGGCTGCACGTAGGGTGCAGCGTGTCATGGTCACACTGTGTGAAAGCTTAAGTCTCATAATAATTGACCTTTTTTCTGATGTTGTCACATAATTAGGTAGACAGTGTGACAGCAGCTGCTGCTGAGTGATTAGGTAGTGTGGGACACATCTACTGATACATACTATCCATTTTTTCAACAGTGACTGCACCTCCAGATCTGCAGTATCACAAGATGTTGCCTGTACAAGTACAGGATCATTAAAATGAAAATGTTTGGTCTTTAAGAGAAAGAAAGATAAAATATGGATTACCTGTATTCTGCCTGTGGTATATGTTATTAGTTGAACATAGCATGATACAACACAGAGTTGTGTATGGTATTAGTGTGTTTCAGTACAATAATTCCCATATGTGAATGGTAATATTAGTGACAATGACAACTGAGTATTTGAAATGCCACTGTTAACACAGTCTAAGCATAACAGTTAATAAAATACATTGAAATACCTTGATCACAAGGCATGACAGTAATAGAATGTTCTTATTTTTTTTTCAATGCAGAAAACAAGCTTGACAAAGTGAGACAGTGGTCACTGAAAGAGGTGTGCTTGCTGCTTGAATCAGTCCAAGGGAGTGGTAATGCTCACATTCTAATGAGAAGCACAAACCGTAAGTTAGACACAATGTGGAGGCGCATCAACAGCTTCCTTCACATGATACTGAGGGTCAAGAATAAGACTGTAATCCAGCTCAAGAAGAAGTGGAAGCTGTTGTGCCAGCGCCTCTATGCGCTGAAGCAGAGAGAGGAGATACAGTACCAGAGAATGACAAGTGCTGGTACCACCTTGTGTATGAACTGTGGGAGGCTGCAGGCAAGCCAGCTGTGGGGGAATGCCTCTCTCTACGTAAGTTATTCAAAACAATTTCCTCTATTTAAATCCTACCATAGTACAGGTAGAGAGGTGCAACAAAAATAGTCTTTCTTTGATTGAGTTGTTTGTTGCTTTAGGCATCTTATTATCACAGTATGATGCACTATTCAATTCTCACAAGTGTAAAACAACTGAATATTTCATAGGTCATGAGGGACATAATTACTTGAGTCTTTTGTTTAGTTTTTGGTCTTAAGGATGTGATCTTAAGACTTGAAGTCTTATTATGTACTTGTTGCATTGCATATCTATTGTTGTTGTGACATAATAGTGGGTGAATTACTATGCAGTATCTATTGTATTGAAGCAGACCGGAATTTCATATGCCATATTATATAAGTACTAAGTATTGTGTACCGAGTCAGTTTGTTACCTTCCATTTATCAAATATTTATTTGCACTAATTCTGATTCTATATGCATCTCCAATGACTCTGTAGTAGCTGATTAAGGAAAATGTCAGGTATCTGAAAATGTCGATAGCTTAGAGAGAGTGCTGTGAAATGAGTAAACATTGATAACGAATACTTACAGAATCTACATATTTTCTTTTTTCCATAAATCAGCACAGGTGACCCCCAGCCCCACCCAAGGTGGCACCAGCACAGTCAGAAGCTGTGGAGGCTGAGAACCAAGACAACAACAGTGTAATTGTTGTTGAATCTGATGGTAAGATGCTCATAGAAATTATTATTACGAATAATTGAGGCAGTATGAGGCCATCACATAAGGTGTGTACTAGACTATTTCACTGACATTTTTTTATGAAATACTATGCAGAAAGTTACTATGGGTACCAGTAAGCACCCAATATTTCTCAATATTCCAAACAACAAGGAATAGTGCTTAATAATATTACTGGTGATTTCAAAGGGAAACTTTTTTCTTGCCAGATGTACAGTTCTTGTATGCATCTCACTTTCTGTTTAACTGACAATGTTCTAATACTGGTGAGTAACTTTCTAGACACCAATGTTATCTGTACCATGGTTAGGATATGGAATTCTTATCTGTTTTTGCCAATACATGTCATCTTCCTTCACTATAAGAGCACACTTGTAAACATCTGATTTTTTTTCTCATCTCGCTTTCTAAATGACTAACACAGGCAATCATACCAATATATCTTATGTCAATCCTGGCTGGTATTTTCAAAGTGTGTTTGCATATTGATGTAGTACCCACTAATGCAAGACCTACAGATGTGACCAAACACAATATACAACTTCTGTAGCAGTAAATGTAGCATTAATGCTGCAATGAAGTTCCTATCAATGTTGACTGTGTGTGTTGTAATAATAACTATATCTGAGGTGGGACAGTTGGACAAATGCAGAACTATAATGGTATTTGTGAAGTATTGTGTTTCTCTGGTGCTGTGCTGGATATACATTGACAACTTATTATGTGTTTTTGAGAACTTAGTAGTCGGCAGTGGGACTGTGATGTACCCTTCACTAACCATCCAATCAGGTACTGCAACATAATCCTTCTACCTTCTTAGTGGTGGGTGTGAGCTCTTAACGGGGCTTTTACAATCTTGGGAAACTAAAT
The DNA here is from genome assembly GCA_016271365.2 of Neoceratodus forsteri. Classification (NCBI taxonomy): domain Eukaryota; kingdom Metazoa; phylum Chordata; order Ceratodontiformes; family Ceratodontidae; genus Neoceratodus; species Neoceratodus forsteri. The sequence continues at coordinate 1,544,347,459 of CM057455.1, read as the reverse complement.
GTTGTTTCTTTACACATGTAGTATGCAGCCACATTTTAGAACTGTGGTACACTAACTGTCCCAGTCACGCTGAGTGTTGAGATGTTGGGTGCCACACCTCACATCATGCTGGAGACCCAAGTTTGGGAATGGGCCTGGGCCATTGGGGGTTGGCAGTAGAGGACTAGGATTCAGTGTCCTCATTACTGTTCTCCTACTGCTCATGAATGGACTGTTCTTATGTTGTGCTCTAGCAAGTAACAGTGACAACTGGTGACACAGGTGATGCATGTGTGATGAAGGGGACATAGTACGTTGGGCGACTGTACATTTCTACATGGATAGCATTGTACATTTGTGGTACCATTGGGAGAGTAAGTGTAAATGGGATGGGTGTGACTGAGTAGGGGGATGGATGCACACACATGTGCAGGAGACTGTTGTGGAATTGCACTGGATGAGTACGACGCTGATCTGAGTGGCAAGGGCTGGCAACTTCTGCAGTAAGTCGGCTGTGCCTGTGCCGGGCCCCCTTCATGCGAGTGAGTTTGCTGGTGTCCACATGAACAGGGCTGGCTGCTGGATGTCCCTGCTGGTAAACGACATGAGAATTCCCAAAACACAGACTGCCAACCTTGTGCTTGAGCCTGTGGGGACAGCGGCAAGTGACATGGTGGCCAGTTCCAGTACTTCACTGGCACCAGTTACATCTAGTCTCTCTGGCCAGGAATGAATAGCCTCCACAGCTCCTCTGGTATCTCCTCTGTAAGGTGTAACAGCTTCCATTTCTACTGCGCATCCATATTGCGTCCAACATATGGGCTGGACTGCCTCAAGCAGCAGCACACCTCTCTTCTACAGTTGTATGTGAATAGTGTAAATACTTATTTTTTTCACTATCTGTCTTATATACAAATATTTTTGCACATTTTGTTATAACTAGAAATATATATATTTTTTATATAATATTTACTTCATTTATCAATGCAAACTGACAATGAACATGTTTTATTTGTTTTTTTATTTATTCTTGAAGAAAAGAAGTATTTTTTTTTACACATTTTTGTTAGGAACAACCTGTTTTCATTTGCAAATTTTGTAACTTTTTTTTTCAAATCTTTGCATTTCAATATATAAATATTTCTGATAAAGAACACTTTGTCTTGCTGTATTCTTTACTTGTTGGGGGATGTCAATTATCAATACATATGCCACAAGTCAGCAGCCATTTTACTTGTTCTAGGTCAAGAAAGGGTATTGCATGTGCCATATAGGTTTAAAGGTATTACAAATCACCAATCTAGCACATAAAAAAAAGAGGAACACATATTTTATGCGAATTGAATGTTGACTGTGCATGGTACTGTTGCTCTCAGTGTGTTCGGTTTCATCATGTCCTGTCAGGAAATTATTTGAACATGAACATACAATTTCTAAGTACTACACACACTAGCTGACAGGCCATGTCAGCAGGTATTGAACAATCAAAATGGTATACTTGAGGTAGATCTCAGCTGACTATTCATTACAGACAATTCAGTAGATGACTTTTTGTGTTCTTGAATATCTGTGTATTTGACTATACTTGTCTGATTCTGCCACTACGACATTGTACGTACTATTAGTACTTGTCATTCTAAAAAAGAAAGGAAATTCATGGCAAAAAAACTCTGTTTAATGCATCAGTTAGGGTTGTTCCACAGCGACAAAAGAGAAGAAATTCGGTGTTATGGTTGAAATCCCTAACTCCGCATTCACCCCCCCAGCACCACACACACACACAGACACACACACACACATGCAAGTAGGGGGAGGACCAAGGCAACACAACCAATCACAGACAACCAGCAGCAGGTGACAGAAATAAAATACAACTGTCTAAAGGCCATGTAACTTGTAAGTGTGGTACATTGTGTGCACCCGCAATCAGGGATGTGTACTTTTGGTGTACAAGGCCTCAGTTTTACTGTGGATCTCCACTGAGATTGCAGTACCTGGTGAGGTGGGTGGGGATGTCTTGTACTGCATTTAGACAGTTGTATTTTATTTCTGTCACCTGCTGTTGGTTGTCTGTGATTGGTCGTGTTGCCTTGGTCCTGCCCCCTACTTGCATGCGTGTGTGTCTGTGTGTGTGTGGAAGGGGTGCTGGGGGGGTTAATGCAGAGTTAGGGTTTTGAACCCTAAAACTGAATTTCCTCGCTTTTGTCTCTGTGAAACAACCCTAACTGATGCATTAAATGGACTTTTTTTGCCATGAATATATAAATATATATATATATAAAATGCAGTACCCATTGAATAACACATATACCGCTATCGTGCAATGATGCATGATGCGTGGTAATGATCAAATATATATATATATATATTATGGTAGCATAGCACTTTTAAGGTTAAAGGGTCAAATTTTGCACCTGACTAACTTTGCCACCATTCAAAGGATTTGCCTGACATTTGGTAACCACAATTGGTCATTGTAGATCTTGGGATCTGCCAAGTTTTGTACCAGTCGGATATACGGCTGCAGAGTTATTAAGCGACAACCAATTGTGCAATTACGCTTTTTTGCGATTTCTTGGCTCTCACCTGCAGGTTGTACGGTTTGTGCGACCAGTCCAAAAGTTATTCAAAAAGCAAGTTCCCATTATAAGTCAATGGGAAAAGTTATAATATTCAACACTTTTGCAAATGCCCTTTTTTGTGTCGCAAATGGCCCTAGTAGTGTCGCAAATCTGCCATTTTTTTTTTCACTTGGTGATCAGAAAAATGCTTGGCAAGTAAATTTGGGACTCTCTAGGGACACAATTCTTCTAGTCAGACCCTGAGGATGCTAGCTATGTCTTTATTTTGGGGTAAAACACCCCAGAAATATGTTTTTCAAATTTCTGGAACCAGCAGTGTTGCAAAGTAGTGTCGCAGGCATGACACTTTCACAAAATTTTGCGAAAATTGCTGCAAATTGCTACACTACTTTTTCAGACTTGTCCAAATTGATAGGAATTCTTTGCCACCCTGCTGCGAAAGAACGGTTTGGCCTTTTGAACTGAAATTTGAAGGGAAGGCAGCCAATATCTCCCAGATATGCCTGTTAGTGGTTTGGTGAAAAAAATATTGCATGGCTGCCATGTTACGGTACTCCAAAGTTGACATTTTTTCCCATAGACCAACATAGTGGCATCTGCCACCCCTTTTGGGGCTCGTATCTCAAAAACGGTGTGAGATACAGAATTTTTGTTGCAAGTTACATAATAGCAAAAACCTAGCCAGGAAAACCAAGATTTTTGTGAAATTAAAATTTTTTCTACGTTGTGCAGTTGCTGAGATATTAGCAAGTAAGCACTTCCAATGCTTGTTTTAAGCTTCAATCCCCATTACAATGCATACATTCTTTGTACACACTGTGTTTCTGTATGCACCTGTTTGGCAAAAACAGGTGATGCACTTCCATTACTGTTACAGTTACTGTTTCCACTTGCGTTTATATTCCCGTTTGTGTTACAGTTCCTGTGTACACCACCATGTGCATTACCCTCAGTTGTCATTCAGCTATTTTGCGATTAGCATTGTTACCATTTGCGCTTTCCACTACTGTTTCTGTTTGCATTTTGTTTGCATCACCGTGCACATTGCCATTTGCATTTATGCCAGCCCTTCGTTTGCATTTCCATTTCTCTTTTGTTTTGCGTCTTCCTTGCTGTTACTGTTACCATTTGCATTTGCAATTGCGTTACTGTGTCCGTGCGCATTATGGTTTGCATTTCCATATGTGCTTCAATTTCCTTTTGTGCTTCTGTTTACTTTGCTGTTATTGTTGCAGTTACCGTTACCATTTGCATTTACAGTTGTGGTACTGTGCCCGTGCATGTCTCACTTTGCATTTCTGTATGCACTTCTGTTCCCATTTCCATTTCTCTTTCCTTTGGCATTATTCTTCATGTTAACTTTACCATTTGCATTTACAATTGCAGTACTGTGCCTGTGCGTGTTACGGTTTGCTTTCACTTGTGTGCCTGCATTCGCGTGTCCATTTCTGTTCCCTTTCGCATTCTTTTTGCTGTGACACTTAACATTTCCATTTCAAATACCACTGTCATCACTGTTTGCATTACCAGTTGCATTTTTGTATGCACTTCAATGTCCATTTGCGTCACTGTTCGCTTCAGCGTCACTTTGTGTTTGGGTTTCTATTAACGTTTCCTTTATGATTTACATTTGCATTACCATGTGCACCACTGTTTGTGCTTCTGTTTGTGTTGCTGTTCCTGTTACTATGTCACAGAGCCCCGTGCTCCTGCTACTGCATTACATTCACTATTTCTCATCATCATTCTCAAAAAGAAGGGAAATTAGAGGAAACTCCATTTAATGCATTAGTTAGGGTTGTTCCACAGTGACAAAAGTGAGGAAATTTGGTGTTAAGGTTGAAAGCCCCTCTTGGAACCCCACCCACCCCCAACCGGCATCGGGTTGTGGGTTGGAATTATCAGTCCTAACTCTCACCCCATTCTCCTATACCTCTGCTTCTTCACACATGTGATGGAGTGAGAGTTAGGGCTAATGATCCCAACACGCACCCCAATGCCGGTTGGGGGTGGGCAGGGGTTCAAGGGGGCTTTCAACTCTAACACCAAATATACACACACACACATATATATATATATATATATACTGTATATATATATATGTATATATATATATATATATATATATATATATATATACATAAATATATATATATATATATATATATATATATATATATATATTCATTGCAAAAAGCTTTGTTAATCCATCAGTTAAGGTTGTTACTGAAGCAACAAAATCAAATGTGGTGTTAGGGTTTCATCCCTAACACCCCACCCTCACCCTGTAGACACTGACAGGCACCGGCATGTGCCTTGGGGTTGTTGGTCTGGGGAGCAAGAGAATCAGAGGGAATACTAGTGATAAGAGTTCTCCTGGATTCAGTGTAGGGGACACAGAGGGACACGACCATTGGCCCACCTCAGACACCAACAGAGAGCTGTAAAAGTTTGTTTTTTGGGAATGAAAGAATCCTGTACTCAGCTGGAGTAGCAGGAGTGAACTGTGCCACATTGACCATAGCTTGATCTACTGGGGCTGCCCTGTGGTGATGAAAGGCAGGCAGAGAAGCTGACCACCTGCCACCATGGACAAGACAATCAAAGTGGGGCAGATGTTCATGCAGCAGCAGAAGTTCAGTAGGGTCTGGATTGTCAGTCTGTGTTGTATTTTATTGTCATTTGTCTGTTTCTGTTTGGAGGGTTTGCAAGAGGAGGTCACTCATCTGGGTGTGGTGTTACCACGAATACCACCCCTGTCATTTTTCAGTGTTGGAGGGTTATTAGTAAAGGCATTAATTTGTTGTTATTAGGCTTTCTCTGGTTTGAGATCCTGCAGGATGTGGTTATGCTCTTGAATGGAGTGTAAACTGTGTGACTTGGAGTGGGTTATCCCCCTCCCCCAGGGCAGGAGAAGTTTTGCAAGTAACATTAATTAGTATGATCCTTTATTAAGCTGTTCTGACAGTTTTACTTTTGTTAGCAATACTAAGTACAGTGTATTGCAAGCTGGCTTGCTCTGTTTGCAGTACTTTGTTTGAAGGGCCTGTTGGTAGGGAGGTGGTACTGATGTTTGTTAATTTATTTATTTTTTTTTTATTTTAGTCTTTGGTAACTGGGTAAAGCCCACTAGGCACAAGTGCCTGTTTTCAGGGGTGACCTGGGAGCACTTGGCAGTTAAGTGACTTGCTCAGAGTCACACAGTATGCAAGTGGAGGTTGTAAGAATTAAACTCGGGTCTGGTCTGCTGGATGTATCACACTCATTCACACCTCATTCCTCTAAACTCTAGGCTATACAGTCAGCCCAAATGTGATAGATTCTTCTCACTTACATTTATCTCTGCCTTGCATTGCTCATCATGATCTCTGTCATGCCTGTTTGCAGTTTTTCTGGGTTGTTTGCAGTTTATTAATAAAAATTGAACTTTTATTGAAACATACTTTGGCACTAAGCATAGGAACCCCACTATTTGTATATTGATTAAGAATGTGCTGCACATTCAGACAGTTTGCTTGCAATTTAAGGACAAGTGCTGACATGATAAGATGAGAGGTATGGTCCAGCCTTCCGAGGTCAAACAGTACTTGTGCAGATAAATAATTTATCTGACAGCTTACCATTGTATATTTCCTTTATACAATAAGGGATGCTTTCTGACACTGCAGGGACATTTGCTTTTGATGTTTTTTAAATGATAGTTTGTGTGACTTTTAATCAACTTTCCAACTAGCACAATGGTGGCTGTTAAATGAAACACCACTCATTTTGTAGAGAGTTTTGTGTTGAACAACATGTGTGCTCAAAGTACCATGCTGTCTTTTTTTTTGTTTTAAAGTTATTTGCATTTGTTTCTTGCAAAAAGTGAACAAATTGAATTTTCTACTATTTTTTGCTAATTATTAAAAAAAACTAAAAGGTAACTATAAATGAAACACCACTCATTTTGTAAATATCTTTCTGCTGAACACCTTTCATTCTCACAGTACTATGCTATCATTCTTCATTTTAAAGTTATTTGCATTTGAATATGGGAATACGTGACATCACTACTATGCAGATAAATGATAATGACATAAATAATGTGTGGATAAATGGTGATTAAATCACTACTGCATAGATAAATTTGATTTATTCAATGGCTGTGCAGATAAATGGATTTATTAAATGGGTTGTGTACATGTAGGGTATTAAATAATCCAAAAAAACTGATTAGCAGTTTCACATGTGAAAGTGCTAATCAACTGCAAAATAAAGTACAGTATATGGCACAGACTTGAATAGCAAAATGAAAAATACTTTGTTTTTAACATGTTTTCCATGTGTAAACTTGAATAAAAAACATAACATTTTTTAGCAGTCTAGTGCTATACAGTTCAGAAAATGAATAGCACCACTCACTGATACTGAATAGCACTATGCTATGCTATACTAGGTATTTATTACCCTGCCATGCCTATAGCATGAATAAGGGATATGTGGGGGGTAACTGTGATAAAGCGGTTATCTTGTGAAGTTGCCATTGACCTCAAGAAACTTCATGAGTGGTGGAGTGTGAAGCAATAACTGTGTGTATAAATGAAATTTATACACAGTTACTCAAATAAATGGATTCATCATACTTTGTTTTTCGTCATCCCTACTGCATATATGTAAGTAATACATGGAAAAGATTACACAGTAAACAAGGTCTCAGCAAGAACAGATGACCTGTGTCATTATTTTTCATACAAAACATTTATAGTAGATGACTATAATAATTTGACTATTCAAATGGTGCATTTCTGGCTTTTAGCTGGTAATTAATAAGTTCGGAATGGACTGTAAATAGCTAGCTCAGTCCCTGTATGGTAAAAGTCACCAAAATGCACCATTTCAGTTCAGTTTTTACAAAATTGCTTTGAAAATATAGGAGATCACTGTCACAGACTGAACAAAAAAAAATAAGTATAATTGTGACAGCATTTAGCATGTTAAGGAAAAGGTTCCTGGCCTTCTAAAAGTCACCAAAATGCACAATTTGACCCAAATTTTTCAAAATGTTCCTGGGGAGCATGCCCCAGACCCCCTAGAGAAATTTTGATTTCGTGCCCACCAAAATTTCTGGTTGCATGACACCCCTGATTCTGAGGCAGCTCTGTGAACTGTGCCATGAAGAAATACAGGCACCCACGCACGTGGTCATGCCATCTCAGTGGAGACCAAGGTAACAACAGCAATGTGCTTGCTCACCACAGAAACCTTCAAGAGGCCTACTGCAGACACCACTGGCATATCACAGACATCCACCTCCCGTTGCCTCACACAATTCTTCACTGCACTGCTACCACATGCTTTGGAATACATCCATTTTCCCAGCACGCAGGTGGAGCAGACAGAAGCCATGCAGGGGTCCTACAGGGTGGCATCCATGCCAGGCATCATAGGGGCCCTTGGTTGTGCCCATGTGGCAATCTGTGCACCACCTGGTGAGGATGCCAACACCTACATCAACTGCAATGATTCCACTCAGTGATCTGCCAGGGGATGTGCAATGCCAGAGGGCACATCAGCAATGTCTGCGCCACACACCCTGGGAGCACACATGATGCATTCATCTGGCAGCAGTTGGCTTTCTGCCAGAGGTTCCAGGCAGGGGACATACCAAGTCACCATCTATTAGGTGCATGGGACATGGAAACAGCAGCATAACAGGGCACCACTGTAAGGACAAGAGGGTGTGTGTGTGTGTGGAGAGCAACATGCACAATACGCATTAGGTGCAGGTGCCATGAGACAACAGAGGTGTGCAAGGGGACACAGGCAGACACCTGCAGGCACAGGGAGGCACACGAGCAATGCACAGCATGTGTGGGCAGTGCAGTGCCACTGGGGTGCATGTGTGGCAGGGACATGCACAACGCAAGCAGACAGCAGCCAGCAACAGCTTCCATTGTAGAGTTGTAGGAATGCAGGGAAGGGATAGGCACAGGCAGTGGTGGATGCCTTGCGCACACACCTGTGTGGACTGGAGCAGGGACAGGGAGCATGCCACACATGGGACTAATGTACTAACAGCCACCTTACCCCCCCACAGGTGACGTGGCATACTCACTGAGGCCCTGGCTCCTCACACGCATCCAATGACCCAGATCAGAGGTGGAGGAGCAGTACAATGAGGCACATGTCACTACATGCACCATCATAGAGTGTGTCTTTGGCATGTTGAAGATGTGTTTCTGGTGTCTGTGTAGGTTGGGTGGTGCCCTACTGTATAGCCCTGAGAGGGCCTGTGGCATATTCCTGGCCTGTTGTGTGCTACACAACATGGCCATAGATTGTGGAATACCTGTTGTAACCAGTGAGGGCGACAATTCTGGGGAGGAGGAGGAGGGTGGGGGGAAGAAGCACCACCACTGGGCCATGACACAGAAGCAGCAATGGGCTGCCGGGACCCACATCTGGCAGCATGAGCCAGGCAGAACTGCAGCAGGCTGGTGGAGGAGAATTTCTGGAACTGCAGTTGAGTATCAGACGTATGTATCTAGGAGGTGCACTATGGTGTGAACAGGTAGTCACAGAGTCATGCAGTGCATGGCAGACACAGGACAGTACATGGAGAGACCCACACAGGTGCGTGCACACACACACACACACACACACACACACACACACACACACAGCCTGAAACACACACATACCACCATGACAGTGCCAGGGATGGCATGGATCAGTATGCACTGTGACTGGCACACAGGCACAGCAGATACTGGACTACACTCATCATGCCCATGCCAAATGGCACAATAGTGGCACGCACAGATGGCACTGCACAGGAAGCCCATGGTGGTGGTGCACTAAGTCAGGTGCCTGCCACACATGCCACCCCAGGCAACGTCAGCCAGACATGTGGGACACAGAGGCAGTATGGTCCACTGCTGATGGAACGGGAACCAGGACATTACAGGGTGGCACCTCGGCCACCATGGACACATGAGCGGCCTCTGCCATGACTGATGGATGCAGCCGCGGTGCCACAAGCCACGGGGGATGTAGCCAAAAACCCTGCAAGGTACTGTAATGAGATTGTGAATGGGTGCTCATTCATGTGGTGGCTCCATGGGTCACATTTGGGCCAGGGACACTGAGCATTGCACCATGCGGTGACAGCATCAGCAGCAGAGAGTTCACCTGATGCCACTGCTGGAGTGTGCGGGAGGTGATCCTGGGTGTCTGACTGGATGCTCTATGTCCACAAAGAGCAATGGCTGCAACCCTCACCTCCACAGCAGCTGCAATCTGCTCCAATGCTGCAGTTATGCCCACCCACAGGAAGTGTGCATGTGTCAGTATCTGGGCATGCCATGCTCCAGGACCATCACTGTCCAGTGGATCCTGAACTCTGCACAGAGGGCCGCCTGCCCTTCCATGGTGTCACACAGGAGGCGGTCATAGCCCTCCATGTTGTTGGCAGGTGAAGGGTCATGGTGGTGTCACTGATGAGCAGAGGGGCAAAGACAGCCTGCCCCAGGGCATCCACGGGTGCTATTTGCACCATAGCAGGCTGCGGCATGGGTGGACCTTGGCCATGCTTAGCAACTGCACATCCATGGCTGGTGACATCACACTCCAACAGTGCATGAGTATGCCCCACAGCACCCTGACCAGATGCTCCTAATGGCCTGACCACAGGACCTGGTCTAGGCACAGGGTGCATGGCACCCACTGATGTATGCATCTGTGCAGCCACTGCAGCTGCACCATGTACAGCTGGGTCATCAGCAGCATCTGGGGCTACCCACATAGGTTCCTGCATGCTGCGTGTCCCACTGTCGGCAATGTCCCCTCAATCTGTGTGGAGTCATCATCCATGGTGGCATCACTCTATACCCCCTGTGTGATAGTGGCAAGAACAAGGAGGGTATTGGCAATGTCCACTGTGTCTGCATGGTCATTGTCAGCTACCCAATAAGCCACTACTGGGGCTGTGTCCAGTGGGTCCATTGTGGTGAACAGTCAAGGGATGGCACCATCCACTGCAGTGACAACAGCCCTGTGTGACGGGCCTGCATCATCACCTGCTAGGGTGTCCTGTGCAGCCATGTCCTCGGCTGCATCCATGAGGTCTGATGGAGCTGTGGAAAGAAGTTGGGAGAACATGATTAGTGCACTAGAAGAATCAGTGGCATACAGACTTGAAGACAGGCAGGCATGTACAGAGTGGCAGGGTGTAGTGCCATGGGTGCAGATGCTGGTCCACAGCATGGCTGTGCTCAACATACCACACCAGCCATGTGCATGCTGTGACTGGTACTGTGTGGTGACAGGCCATGGCCACATGACACCATGTGTGGCATTGGCAGCACAGGCATGCCCAACCATATGTGTCACCCAGTGGCATGACCGTCGGTGGCACCTCACATGCACCACCATGGGCATGGGCAATGCGGCCAAGCATAGCACAGCATGGGACACCCATACACAGCCATCACATGTGGCACAGCCCCTGGGTACACAGTTGCACTGCACAGCACACTGGGACAGGCATAGCAGCCAGGGCACATATGTGGCCAGTCATGTGTTGTGTCCATGGCTACTTACTGTGCTGCAACAGGCTGTCACTGGTCAGGAACCCCCCACCTGGGGCCCCCTGCACTGCATCCCTGGCAATGGATGCTACAAGTAGCTCTTCATTGGGGCTCAGGTGGACATCCGCCTGTAGGCCACCCCCCATCTGCCGCAGGGAGGCCTCAATGTTGGCCACCTTCCCCTTAGCCCTCTGTTTCCCACCATTCAAGTGCTTTCTGCACTCCAGAGGGGTCCTGTTGAATGCTCCCATGGTGTTGACATGGCAGGCCACTGCATCCCAGCCCTCCTCATGTGCAGTACAGCTGCCACCACTGTAAGTTAGGATGTCATGCTGTAGGTGGTATGCTTCAATGAGGGCCTGCTCCTCATCCTTAGTGAAGTTCGGCCACTGTCTGCTGGTGGCACCGTTGCTTCCTGACTTCATGATTTCTGTGGGAGAGTACATATAGACATTAGCCATGCTCCAGTAGATTCCCCTGTGGCCATTCCCTCTGGACAGTGGTTGCAGTAGTACACACCAGCACCTGTCAGTCAGGGCCTACAGGCTGTGCAGATATATGGGTGTGCATGTTATGCCTTGGTGGTTGTGACTGTGTCCGGCATGTACAGTGCACATGCCATGGACATCTTAAAGGCCACGGCCATGCCACTTGTGTAGCATGTCCAGCTATACATACAGCTGTCAGCACAGCACATGCACTATGCATGCCATGCTGTTGGTGCAAGCACATCGGCCATCATGTCCCCTGTCCCCAATGGTGCTGCTTGTGGGGCAGTGTGTCGGGTGCCATATTACACACCAGGCATCCCTACACATGGCATGCTGGAGAAGGGATGTGCTCTGCCAGCCCCAGCATGTAGCATAGCCACAGTGCAATTGGGCCTGTACACAAACGTTTGTGTGTAACACACACTTCTGTCACAGTCTACTGTGACCCCACCCCTGGGATGTGCCTGGGTGTAGGCACAGGTCTACGACAGCACATACCCACTCCACAGTACCTGCATTATTATATGTAAGACTAGCTCTGTACTCACCCTCAAGGCTGTGATTTCTCTCAGTCACCTAATCTCATTGTGGGATGAGTTGGGAGCATTTATGGCTCAGGGCATGCAGATTAGGTCTGGGGCAGTGTTAACGAGATACTAAACAGCTGAGATGCTCCTGCTTATGATATGAGGCTGATTTGGGTGCAATGGCTGTGAATTGCATAATTGCCCTCAGCTCTTCTCAATCAGCACGGCACATCTGCTGGATTGGGCACATTCGTACACGGCATATGTTCCACACATGCGTGTTGCACTCGGCGCATCTTCTTGGATAGAGCGCATTTGCCTTGGCACATGCTGCTTGCATGAGCTGTGCATTGTACCCATGGTGCATCCTTGCATATGCCTGGCTATACTGTCAATCGTATCACAGACATGCAGATTGTACCCGTAATGTGGTGCAGCCTGTCCATGCATTGCATGGCCACCTGCGTGGTGCCCTTTGTGCTGGTTGTGCATTATCGGCAGATCGTGCATTATGTACCAGTGCACGACAGTGTGCTACCTTGCTTCAGGGGCACTGTGTGTAATCATGCTTGCCACCTGTAACATGGCAGCTGCATCCACATAGCGCATGCCTGACCCGGTCATGACCCATGCCCCACATTCCCATCTTAGCAGTGTGCATTGCACATGCGCCAATGGGTGCTTGATGGACCAATCATGCTTCATGCCATTGTGCGCAGTGTGCTGCACGTGGGCTTCTGGCACATGTAGCACCATTTTGGTTTTACACCTTGCATCCTGTTATTGCACCACTGGGCTGCTACTGCATTTGAGATGCCTAGGGCGGGGAGGACTGGGCCATGAACTTCTTTCAACTGGAGCTGCTTCACCTGGTGTCACGGGTGATGTCTGTGGAGGGGCAGCTGTTTGGCCATAAGAACCTGCAGGTGCCCAGGTCACAGGTGTGGGCCACCAGTGCCCAGAGGCTGATACTGAGCACAGGGGTTCCGCACACTGGTGAACAGTGCAGGCACGGGTATGGTGACCTTGGTTGGAGGGACGGTGACCATCTTCAGTGGCTGTGTAGCCATGCACACAGGAGTGCACTGTCATGGCCAGGAAGGCTGTGCACATATGTGTGCATCACAGGTGCATGCAGGGTGGGGCCAGACTACATCACAACATCACACCCACATGGGCACACCACACCATGCACACATAGCTGTGGCTGCACCTACACTGTGGTGACCTGTCCTGCATGTGACATGAGGTGCGCACTGCACACTGCTGTGTGTGGGTCAGGTACACTGAGTCACACATAGGGTGGGTCCACCATGTGTGTTGCATGGCCATGGGAGGGCACTCTGGGGATTTGGGAACATCAGCTGTGCACTGCTGTGGTGTGCCTGGATAGACACCAGTGTTGCACCAGAAGGATACACCTACACTGCATGCTCACACTGGTGTTGGGGTGGGGTATGTGCACTGATGTGTCTACTCATGGTAGTATCTGTCTGTTGTGTTTTTCAGTTCTGGAGGCCAGATAGTGGGCTGTGGAGGCCACTGAGGAGAGATGCAAGGGGGCTGCTGGGGCTTCACATGGTGTCTATCTGGGAGGAGGTATGTGGTGCACTTCTGTGTGGTTTGCCACTTAGGTGGGGTGGGCTACTGCATGGTGGGGGTTGTGTGTCTGCCATGGTCCTTAGTATGTGTTCCCTCTGTCCTTGCTGTAGGTCCTCAGGATCATCATGCAGCGGCCAGAGGAGATGGAGCCACAGACTGTGGTGGAGACCTGGACCACAGGATCGCTTGGGCCATCAAGGAGTTGCTTAGGCCCATTCAGAGGACAATTGGGTGCCTGAGTCAGGGTGTTGGGGTCCTCCTCTGGCTCCAGCCAGCATATGGCCATCTGGGGTTGGGGTGCAGAGGTGTGCTGCCATGCTTGTAGCCCCCATGCATCTGCAGGCATGTCCCTGCTGTATATAGCCCACTGTTACCTACCCCTTCCATTCCTCTGTTGTTGTTCCTGCACCCGTCCCCCTTCTGCACTCATGTCCCTCACTCCCCTACCCTTTTGATTGCACTATGTACATAGTTTGTGGATTTGCTGTTGTTTATATTTTTGCTTGATCTGTTTCTGTTATCAATATACCTATTTTTGCACTCTGCTATAGTGTCTGTGGTCATTCACTGTTCCACATTCCTGGGTATGTGTACTGTCAGGGGCTCTTCCCTCTACCCTTTCTGCCATGGCACTGTGTGCCCACGGCATTGTATGGTCTCCTTCCCTTCCTGCCAGGCTCCCCTTCATGTGGCCCCACAGTTGCCTGTGGCATGTGCGTGGGCTTGTGTCCTGCTGATCATGGCCATGCCCCTGGTCTCTGTGTCTGCATTGCTTGTGGGCTGCTTACATTGCACTGCTGGATGATTGCTCTGTGGACCTGTGTGCAGTCTCCTGTGTTTGGGGCTGTGGCTTGGCTGTGTGGCACTGTGGTGGCATGGTGTGCTGGCCACTGTTCAGCACAGTGTTGCTCTGTGTGTCCCCCCCATGGCCACAGTCATGGCCACCTGAGGGGTTGGCCATGTCCCCTTGCCCTCCATCTTGCTCTTTGCACCTGCATGCTGTTGTGTGGCACCATACCTGCTATGGTGTGCCAGTTCTGTGTGCCTGCCCTGGACCTGTGTGGGTTGTGGCATAGGGCTCTTTGTGGTGTTCCCAGTCCCTGTCATGGTTCTGTGCCAGCTGTGGCCACTGTTGTGCCCTTGGCCCCTCTGGTATGTCCCATTGGTCATGTGTTCCTCTCTCCTTTGTCCCACTGCTTTGTTCCCTGTTGCTCCAACATGCCTGGCTGCCTTGCTCTGTATTCAGTATGTTGCTCTGCTGTGTGGTTCTGTGCATCCTGCTTGCACTGGCACATCTCTACTTGTTCCCTGCCCTTTCCATTCGATTCACAGTGGGGTTGGCATTTGGTGGGCGCATCCTCTTTGTAGTGGCGTATCTTACTTGCGCCCAGCACATCTCTTTTTTGAATCCTGCCCTAAGATGTGTTTACCTAATTGACGGATGAGGAATCCAATTCTTGGGTCTATTTGCTGAAAAAATGCCCAGAATTGTTTTTTTTGTTGATGGTCGTTGTTATGCAGCAAATTGCAGCAGCTGTTCCGTGAAACAAGGAAAGGTTTTTCGTGAAACACTGACTCGTTTTGCCACAATTTGCAGCACAAACTCCCCTTGTTTCATGCAACAACTGCCACAGTTTGCAGCACAAATACAGCTGTGGTCAAAATTAACATATTTCTGGGCAGTTCTGTGGCAACCTGATCCCAAAATCAGATTCCTCAGGCCTTGATTAGGTAAACACAAGTGTAAGTATTTTTTGAAATATTTGAATTTGTTTGCCTCACTAGCTTAAAACAAGATTGTGGAAGCTCAGCAAAACTGACAAAAAGACCTGCATTTGTAGCAAAATAAAGTATTGTCGAGGCTGCCAGCTAGGGCTGTGCAAATACCTTTTATTGAATATTTGGACGAATATTTGGTATTCGGTGCCCATGCATCTGAATATTTGGCTGAATATTGTGTATTCAGGTCATTTATTAAAATAATTAAAAAAAAGAAAATGTTCCCCTACCACCTTCCTCCCTAGCCCATATCCAGCAATTGTATAGTGAACCCCCCCCCATCCTCAGATAGCATAAAAAAAAACTCCTCCAATCCAATCACATTTTGAAATGTTATATTTGTTAAAAAAAATTACTACAATGGATGACCGGCACAACCTGCCTGCCTCCATGGCCGGCCTCCAAGTTCCAAGACTGTGTCCCCCCCACCCCACCTCCGGGAGCTAGCAACAGCCCACCTACCTCACCCTGCACCTAACTGTAAGTTAAAACAGAAGGCAACTGGCACAGCCTGCCTACATCCACGGCTGGCTGCCTTCTTGTGAATGAAACTACTCGCTCATGTGCTTACTCACATAGTAAAACCGGCTGATCATGTGATCAGCCGGTTTTACTATTTGAGTAATTGCATGCTCGAGTGGCTTCCTTCAGAAGAAGGCAGCTGGCCATGGAGGAGGGTGGACTGTGCCAGTTGCATTCTGTTTTAATTTATGGTTAGGTCTGAGGTGCGGGGTGTGGGGGGCTGCTGTTAGCTACTGGGGGATGGGGGTAACACAGTCTTGAAACTTGGCAGCCAGCCATGGAGGCAGGCAATTGTGCTGCTCGCCCATTGCAGTAGTTTTTTTTAACAAATATAACATGTCAAAATATGGTGTGGGAGGAGGAAGGGGTTTGGGTGCTTACTGAGGGTGGAGTTAGGAGGATTCTGTATATAGTTGCTGGATCTGGGCTAGGAAGGAGGGTGGGGAGGCTCTTGGCTTTTATTTAGGTTTTTACCAAATAGGGGATGAATAGGGCACTATTTGTTATTCGGAGATGCAAATAACGTACAGTGCATTATTCGTGGTATTCGGGAAATGATATTCAGAGCCTGCACAGCCCTACTGCCAGCTACCTTTTCCCATAGGAAATAATGGGAAACTTTGAAACCTAATAACTTTTGAATATTTTAATATTTTTTCACCAACCTTTCAAAAGGCACATTTGTGACCCAAGCCCAACATACAGTACCCTAAAAATTTCAGACCAAATGCCCAAGCTGTTTATGAGAAATGGGGTGACAAAGAATTTGCACAAAAATGATAATTTTCACATTTTTTGACAAATAATATCTCCACACCCACACATCCAACCGGAACAAACCTTACCACATCAAGAGATTGTTGATCCTCAACAGCACATGCAAAATTTCATGCAAAGTAGTCAAATGGTTGCAAAGTTATTAAAATGCACAATTTTGGGTTGATCATAGAAGTGACCATTGAACCTTAACTATAGTGAGGTGGCCACCTCCTGGCTGAGTCACCATGTTGACTCAGAGAACTGTATTTCATTGACTTATCCCTTTTGCTAGAGCCATCTCCCAACTCAGTCACCTTATCCTTTCCCAGAACTGTAACCCATGACTTACCCCT
Source organism: Neoceratodus forsteri (assembly GCA_016271365.2). Lineage (NCBI taxonomy): Eukaryota > Metazoa > Chordata > Ceratodontiformes > Ceratodontidae > Neoceratodus > Neoceratodus forsteri. The sequence goes on along the minus strand of CM057455.1, from coordinate 1,544,330,298 downwards.
CATCTTGTGTCCAACCCTCAGCTCTGTCACCTTGTCCACTCAGGGAACTGTACCCTCATGACTTACCCATCCTGTTGAGGTCAAATCCAAGCCCAGTCATCTTGTCCACCCAGAGAACTAAACCTCCATTACTTACCCCATTTATTGTGGCCACCTCCCTGCCCAGTCACCTTGTCCACCCAGAGAATTGTGGCCCCATGATCTATCCCTTATTTTGGAGCCAACTCCAGCTCTGTCATCTTGTCTAACTGGAGAATTATACCCCCGTGACTTACTTATCATGTTAGGTCCACCTCCCAGCAATCTCACCATGTCTACCCAGATAACTACACTGCCATGACTTACCCCGTGTCTTGTGGCCAACTTGCAGCCTATTCACCTTCTCCACCCAGAGAACTATACCCCACTGACTTATCCCTTGTTTTGGGGCCAAAGCCCACCTCAGTCACCTTGTCCACCCAGAGAACTGTACCCATTGACTTACCCCTAATCTAGCAGCCATCTCACAACCTAGTCACCTTGTCCACCCAGAGAACTGTACCCCATTGACTCATCCCTTGAGTTGGGGCCAAATCCCAGCTCAGTCATCTTGTCCACCCAGAGAAATGTACCCACATGGCTCACACCTCGTCTTGTGGTCAACTACCAGCCCAGTCACCTTGTCAACTTGATCTTGTCCAACCCCTCATCTTGTAACCAACTTGCAGCACAGTCACCTTGTTCACACAAAGAAGTGTACCCCCATGACTTACCGATTGTGTTGTGGTCAGCTCCCAGTCTAGCCGCCTTGTCACCTGGAGGACTGAACCCCCAAGACTTACCTTTTGTGTTAGGGCAATCTGCCAGCTCAAGTCATCTTGTCCACCCAGAAAACTGTAACCCCATGACTTAATCCTTGTGTTGGGTTCCCCTCACAGTCACATCAATGTGTCTAGCCATAGAACTGTATCCTATAATGTATCCTTTGTTTTGGCGATCCGTCCCAGCAACCTCATCATGTCTGCCCAGAGAACTCTACCTCCATGACTTGCCCCTTGTGTCAGGGCCACCTCCCAGCTCAGTCACCTTTTCCATCCAGAGAATTGTACACCCATGACTTACCTCTTGTGTTGGGACCCTCTCTCAGCCACATCACTATGTCAACCCAGAGAACTGTACCCCCATGACTTACTGCCAGTGTTGAGGTCTTCAGAGTTCCCCATTCCCCTCAGGAGTTCAAATCAAGTGTTCTCCAGGTGTGGATGCTGGTGAGGGGCAGAGAGTACTGTTTTATTAATTAACCAGGTCCAGGTGTTTTAGTTTTCTACTGTCATCCAGGAGCCCAGTGCATGTGCATACAGGCAATGCAATGTGGCAGAGGGAGCCAAATGAGGTCCTGTCTCCCCAAGTCACTCCACCTGCATTTCAGTCTTTTATCACTCATATGGCAGTTGCCTTTACAAATGCCACTCCTAGATTGGTGGGTAGAGAGGGCATGAATGGCGCATGGTCTGCACCCACTCCTAACAGGAACTGAGTGCCTCAGCCTCCACAATGTGCTTGACCCCATACCAGCTGTAGTGTGGGTTCTGGGAATGGTACACAATCCTTGATGTCCTGAAAGTCAGTGTTGTGCTGTTGCCATGCCACCAAGTGAGCTCATCTTTTGCACTCTGAACCATAATTCAGCTTTCTTTTACGTTTTAGAATATGGAAAATGAACAAAATCCACTGACCCACTCAAATATCACCCTAAAAAGCCTGTAATTGAGGTGTTCTTTATCTTATCATGCTTTGAACTGGGGTTCTTACTTACCAAAGATCTGCTGAGATTTTAATAAGCCTAATCACCACTTCAACGTGACCCCCTAGGTCAGCTCCTACATCATGTCATTGTTGCAGTGTGGTAAATATATGACAATTAGAATGCTATAGTGTAGTGCCCACTATTTGGAGACACAGTAAATTTTAGTTGCCTATTAATGTAAGCCAACCTTTAGGAGTACCCTTGAAAATATAACTAAATTGATTCTTTAAGCCAAGTTTGAGCAGGTTACAGCTTGATGAAAAATATACGTTTTTATATAATATGAAATGCAGGAGAAGAATCACCCTTCCTCTGAAAGACCAATCTTTGCCAAACATATTTTCCTCATATGATGTGAAAGATTTGTTGATTTTTTATGAAGAATTTTCTATACTTGACATTGCAGCTTGTGTGTGATCAAAGATTAGTATTAGCTCACCTCCTACACTTTCATCACAAGAATGACGCATATAAGCATCAAGCGTGGGAGGACATTGTTTGAGTCAAGACTCTAAGACAGCCTTTCAGACTACATTTATTTTTGTCTACATTTCTACACATAGGAATCTACATTCAGCTTGTTTTATAATGTATAGTTTTCCAAATGTTGCTTTAAAAATAAGTATTACTAAGAATGACATACAGAAATAATGTTGTGCTAAATATGCATTTTGAGGAGAAAGGTAAACATTTGTTGTGTATTATTCAAACACTTAGATTTTCCCTAGGCTTTGTGAGCACCAAAAATGATGTCTTTCCTACTTTATTGTATTAATCTTATGAACAATGGCTACCTGGTCTGATTAGTTTTCTACAAACTATGCAGTATTTGTATGTTATGGCCTAGTGATAGTAAAAGGTGAGGCAGTGTAGTTTAGTGCCAAGAGTGCAGTATGTTTAAGATACGGACTGGTTATGGATTTTGGAAGAAGATTACAGTATCAAAGGGATGTCAAATGATTAACTGCAACTTGATTTATTAACTACAGAACCCAGCATGACAGCTCAAAACATTACTGCACTTCTGTCTTTATGCTAGCATATTCACTGTCAGCCTGCTCCCCCTAGTGGCACAAAGTAACATCACAACATTTCCCCCTTTTTATGATTGTGCAAAGCAAACATATTGTTATGACAATGGATTTGAGAGATGTGTCACTGTCAGTCCAATGCAGGGCAGTCTGCATTGAGCTCAACAGTGTCAGACCAATCATCAGTCAGGCACATTATGATGCCCTTCTGGGCCTGCTGGGTGGAAATTATGTGAAGTTCCAAGAAAAGAGCTGCCTGCAGTACAGGTGGCACTTTGCTTTGATCTGCATGACGCCGCCCTGCAAGCAGCTGATTGGTTGTCATCTAAAGTGCTTCCATCCTGATCTCTTAGGGGACCAATATTTTTTACATTACTCTTCTTGTTATTAATGTACAAGTAAAATGATTTGTAATTATCCTTTACCCTAGTAACAAGTTTAAATTCATAGCTTCTTTTGGCTTGCTCAATACACTTTTTAGTAATCCTTAGGCATTTTTGCCCAACTTCCCTCATCATCACTTAATTTAGCTGCTCTATACATTCTATTTATTTTCTTTATCTCCTTTTTAATTGAGGATGTCACCCATAAGGGAAGGGGTTTCTTATTTAGTGTCTCATATTTTCTTGAGATTGGGACATGAATCTTAACTAGGCTATGCAGTTTAGATTGTAACTTTTCCCACATGTCAAGAAGGGATGCATCCTTGAATTCTTTCTCCTAGTTGCAATTTACCAAATCTCTTCTCATACCATTGAAATTAGCCTTATCATACCTAATAATGGAAGTTTTGCCAGGGATGACACTTGTTTGCTGCAGATAGTTAAAACTAACTATTAAATGGTTACTGGAACCTAATGGTGGCAGGACTATACAGTTCTGCATCTTATCACCCAAATTTCTCAAAATCAGATCCAGGATATTATTTCTCCTGGTGTTATTTGTAACAAACTGTTCTAATGCAGCTAGGTCAAATATTTCCAAGTAATGTTCTTCCATAGCCGTGTTAACCTGCAATGTATTCCAATTTATACCTGGTAGGTTAAAATCACCTAGTAATATAACATTATTTAGATTGGTCATCTGCTTGATAAAATCAGACAGCATAATATCTCCCAAGGGGGTAAGTGAGGGAGATCTATAAACTACCCAAATATTTAACCTACTATTTGGTACAAGTGAAATTCTCACCCATAGAACTTCACAATTCTCCCATTTTGAGTATCTAAACTCTCAGATATAATACCCTCAGCTATATATAGGGCCACCCCCACCTCTTGACAATTCCCTGTCCCTGTTATATAGGGTATAACCTTGAATGTTTTTTATCCCTGGTATCCTCAGGTTTCCACCATGTTTCGGTGACAGCACAAATATGGATGTCCAGGGTGTGCAAAATGACTCTAAGCTCCTCCATTTTATTATTTGGACTTCTGGCAATGAGTGAGATACAATTTATTTTAGGTTTTGTTTGACTATTTCTGGATGCTATGTTGTGTATGTTTACCTGTCCCCCCCCCCCATTATTTAGTTTAAATGTGTATCAATTATATGCTTCAGTTTGTAGGAGAAAATACATTTGCACTACTTGTTTAAGTGTACCCCGTCCTGAGAAAACAAGTGATGTCCATTGAAATCATGCCAATGGTCTGCATATTTGAAATCTTCTCTTTGACACCAGCGCTTTAATCAGCCATTGAGCCTATATATTTCCCTTGTTATAGCTAGATTTGCCCGAGGTACTGGCAAGATTCCAGAGTTTATTAAGTCACACCCCTAGGATTTTAGGGACAAGCCCACTTCTTCAAAATCTCTTTGGATCTCTGTAATATTTCTTTTGCCTACATCGTTGACCCCCACATGAAGTAGTGTAACAGGTTTGGTAGTATTTTCGGTGAGACCGGAAAGTAATCTTTTTATATCCGCAATTCCCGCTACAGGAAAGGTACTGACCAATGTATACTCTTTCTTGTATCTGCAAAGTACAGAATCTGTATATTTAATCATTGAATCCCCTAAAATAGCACATCTTGTGGTCCTACACTGTTTGATCTAGTACTGTTGTATGACTCTGCTGGATTTTGTTCTTCCATACTGCGGTGGTCTCTCCCCACTGAAACAGGACTTGCTGGGGTATCAGGTACACTTCATTTGTTAGAAATATTTGATGGTTCCCCAGGTTTCTCCTGCCTTTTTTCTTATTTGCTGTCTCCTGAATGAAGCAGTACTCTTCAGTATTATTTTTACCACTTTCCTCATTTTATGCTGATTTTAATGATTCACTTACAAATGAATGAGTTACCTCCGAAATGTTGTTTGTCATAGTGTCAATATACTGCTCTAGTGAGGATATGTCAGCTTGAAATTTCATTCTTTGTTTTAATTGGGCAATCTCAGCTTGCAAGGCTACCAACATATAGCATTTAGGACATTTAAACCCCAACTATTCTTTTCCCACAGTATACATATCACACCCCACACACAGCTTCATACTAAAATACTTATATACCTTTTTAAGATGTTAATTCCAGCTTTTCCAGCTGACACAGCCGACATGCGCTGACGCGCATGTCTCTGCGTGCGTATCCACACGCGGCGATGCATGCCCTGTTCACGCTCACCCTGCTTGCTGCAGGGGTGAGCTATAAAGCTGCTGTGACTCAGAAGTGACTGGTGGGGGCCACAGGAGATCTGACTTGAACTTCTTGGTGCATTCAGTGGGTTCTATCAGGTCGTTTGAATGTGTGGTGGTGCGTGGGAGGCCAGGTGCAGGTTGCAGAATTCTCCTTATTTACTGCCCTCCATGGTCAGGAGGGGAAGTCTTGCAGGAGGTGGCAAACTTCACCATCGACAGGGTGTTGGAGTCCCCAGATGGCTTATTCTGGGTGACTTCAATGCTTGGATCAACAATGAATCCTTGCAATTTCGAACTGACCTCCTTCAGTTGATGACATCTCTGGGCCTACACAGGCAGTTGCCTCTGTGACCTACAAACATGGCCACACACTGGACCTGATATTCTCACTGGGTCTCGGGGTCACTGACCTCGAGATTGATCGGGTCATTTGGTCCGATCATTGCACTGTGAAGTTCTTGTTTTGGGGCTCTTCTTATAGCCCCTCCCCTGTTGAGACAATCATCTCCAGTCCTTTAAGGGGTCTGAACCTGGAGGGACTGATAGTGGTGGCTGATTTTTCCAGCGTCAGTGCTGCTAGTGCAATTGTCTTGGGTGAATCGGTGGCAGCCTGGAACTGGGCTGTATCTGAGGCACTCAATGCCATTGCCATTGCCGTATATGACCTAGGTCGTCTCGCCCGAGACCCCCATGGTTGGATGAGGCTCTCTGGGCAATGAACACCGTGGGTCAGAGATTGGAGCATCACTGGCAGAGGACCCAGCAAGAGGAGGACAGACTGGATTTGAGAAATCACTACGGTGACTATCAAAGGGCAATTGACCATAAGTAGGCAGAATTCTGGTAGAATACTGCATTGAAAAATAGACCATCTCAGCTCTTTCAGACTGTAGACAGGCTTCTCCATCCTGTCTGTCTACAGCCAAAAAAAGCATTTTCAGCAAAACAGTGTGAAGAGTTTGCACTATTTTTTTTCTACAGGATGTCCTCTATTCAGGCTGGATCTCGCCAGTGGGTCTGGGCCAGACCTGCATGGTGGGCTTTGGTTGGAAATGTAGCACTCCTATTGCCTAGGCAGAGTTTCAACCAGTGGAGGTGGTTGAGGTCTTTAAGGTGATTTTGAAGCTGTGGTCCACTTGTTGTGAACTGGATCCAGGTCTGACATGTCTCCTCATGGGATGTGTTGAGGTCATTGGTACAGTGTTTTCTAGGATAGTTGGGTGCTCACTTTTGGAGGGGTTCTTCCCTGATGCCTTGAAGGAGGTGCTGGTGAAGCCATTTCTGAAAAAAACATCTCCCGACCCCGACGTCCTGGTGAATTCTAGACCAGTCTCCAACCTCCCATTTTTAGGGAAGGTTGTCAAGAAAATTGTGACTCTGCAGCTCAAGGAACATCTGGAGGCCTGTGACATCTTTGAACAATTCCAGTCCAGGTTCAGGGAAAGGCACTGCACTGAGATAGCACTGGTCTGGGTACATAATGACCTCTCCATGGCCAGAGATTGAGAAGAATGGTCAATTCTCATTCTCCTCGATCTAGCATCTGTATTTGATACTGTGGACCACATCATGTTTCTGGATCACCTTAGAGAGTGGTGTGGACTCACCAGTGTTATCATCAACTGGTTTGAGTTCCTTCTCTCAGGCAGGAGGCAAAGGGTGGTGATGGGGACATTTTCCTCTTCCCCCTTGCCTCTTACTTATGGAGTCCCTCAAGGTTTGATCCTGTCACCGATGTTATTCTCAGTATACATGCTGCCCCTTGGGAGGATCATCCAACAGTACTGTTTGAGTTTTCACTGCTATGCAGATGATACTCCACTGTAAATGTCCTTTGTACCAGGGACAAGCAGTGCAGTTGTAGTCCTGAACAAATGCCTTGCTGATATCCAGGCCTGGATGAACTCTAACTGGTTGAGGTTTAACCCTAGCAAAACAGAGGTACTAGTGATTGAGACTGGCCATGGGTGGAGTGAGGGCACCTCCAGGATGACAACAGGCTTAGTTCTGGGGTCAACACCATTGATGGTGTCCTCTAGGGTGTGAAACCTGGGTGTAATCTTTGATGACAGGCTGACATTTCAAGCTCAGGTGTCAGCTGTCGTCAAAAGTAGTTTTTACCATCTGAGGAATATTGCTCAGATTAAGCTCCTAACCCCACCTGAAGACCTGCCATCACTGGTGCACACTTTTGTAACATCAAGGCTCAACTACTGTAATGCTCTATACTTCGGGGTCAATGGAGGGAACCTCTGCCGGCTGCTGCTAGTGCAGAATGCAGTGGCTAGGTTGCTGACAGGTCTGCCTAGATTCTGTCATGTGACCTCAGTCCTGTGGGGTCTGCATTAGCTGCCAATCAGGTGAAAGGTTCTCTTCAAGGTGGGCTTCCTCACCTACAAGGCCCTATATGGACTAGGCCCTGGCTACCTGTCAGAACTCCTTTCGCCAGCCATTCTGACTCACTCCCTCCACTCCTTCACCCAGGGCCTCCTTGTGATTCTGAGGACAGGGCTGAAAACCTTGGGTGATTGCTCATTCAGGGTGGCCAGCCCAGTCTTCTGGAATTCACTCCCAAGATCTCTCAGGGAGGCCCCTACGGTGGAGGCATTCAGGAAGGGCCTAAAACTCACTTATTTAAGTTAGCATACCTTGAAAACATAATGTAATGCCGACTGCCTGATTTGATTGATTTATTGATTTTATTGATTACTGTAATTTTATAGTACATTTTAATTTTCATGTCCCTGTATTTTATGTACAGCGCCCAAAGCCTCCGGGATTGGACACTTAAAAATAAACGCTTACTTACTTACTATTGAAAATAGAGTCAATCCCTAAAAAAGTCAATTATATACATTTTGTCAGGTGATGGAGTTTTACATGCCATATGATGTCATAGCTGTTCTGACCACTAAAATTGTTTCTCCTGGAATTGATTTTTAGAAACCATATTTCACTACATGTGATGTTGCTGTACTGGCCCTTGCTTTGCACCCTCTTGTGATTTATCTGGTAAAGAGATTCCACTTCTTTTCAAGATGGTCTAAGAGCAAACAGCACATTAACTACTCTTCAGGTTAATAGCTGGAAAGTCTCCTCCACCTTTTGGCTTATATCAGTTTAACAGACTCAGAACAACTTGAATTGGGTATTATCTGAGCTCAGTTACCATATGTAGGTGGATGGTACAGAGCCGGTCATCTCTACCTGGCCCACATTAAACCCTGGAGTAGTAAATCTGCCCCCAAAAGACACTTGCTTGCCCAGTCTCTTGTCCTCCAGGCTTTTGCATAATTTATTGACCAACAGTCATGAATCAGGTTTCTAGTATGTTATGCACAATACACTGACCAGGAGCCATGAATCAAGTTTATTTTATGCTTTACCTTATGCATCATTTCAATGTTTGCCTGTGTTTGTGCAAAGCAAACATGTTGATATGAGAGTGGATTTGAGAGGTGTGTCACTGTCAGTCCAATGCAGGGCAGCCTGCAGTAGGCTCAACAGTGTCAGATCAACGATCAGCCAGGCTGATCATGACACTCTTCTGTGCCTGCTAGGCATACAGTTTGTGTAGTTAAAAGAAAAGAGCCAGCTGTACCCTAGGGTGGCTCTTTGCTTTGATCTGTGTGATGCTGCCCAGCAAACAACTGATTGATGTCATGATCATTTGTGCCTCATCCTCCCCCTGCAACACAGTTAACACTTTCTTGCTAAAATTAGTGCATTTGTGTTTTTCTTACATTTACTCTTGCTTAAAACTGTGTAACAAGATTCACCCTCTACCAAGTATCCCTCCAACCTCCCCATCACTTCCAGTGCCCCCTAAATACGAACCCAGTACTGGGATGTCCAGTTCCCAGTGTCAGTATCTGAAATAAAGTAACCACCCTTCAGTGCCTTTTTTATTATTTTTACTCTCTGTAAGAAAAGAAAAGATCCATTAACGTCCCTTGCCACGGCTGCACTTGCCACCATTACCCTCCCCCACCTGACCCCCTCATCACCCACCACCCCACACACCCCCATATCCCGTCCTTATCTACCAGGGATCCAGACGCCATCATCTTCTCTTGACTGGAGACATGTCTTCAGTCTTCAATGTCAGACCAGGAACTAAGGAAATCAGGTAAGTGCTGTCAATGCATTTCAATGTGTTTTGAACTTGTACCCATATGTTGGTCATTTTTACGTTTGCTTGCACGCATGCGCAAGGAACGTTTTAGGAGAGTAGCACACTTTGGAGGTGTGCCTCTGCCATCCAAAGCACTGCTCCCTTGAGCAGACGTGGCAGTCCTGCACCAATGCGTGCAGGAGCTCTGTATGACAGCGGTGTTCCTCTGCTTCAAAGCAAAACACCACTGCCATATGGAGCACTACATCACGCCGTCCCCCCCTCGAGTCACGCTGGCCCCCGCATCACGCCACCCCCCAGCTTTGGTGCCACGCTCAGAACCTAATCAGCGTGGCAACGTTGTTTGCCGACGGAGTGCCCAATCCCCCGTCAGCTCCATGGCTCTAGCCATGCTGGGAGCCCACCTCAGCGTGGCAAACATTCGTTTCTTTTCGACGGGGTGCCCAACTCTGCCAGCCTCGCCCCCCAGCCATCTTCTGCCATGCTGGGAGCCCACCCCAGCATGGCAAACATCCCATCTGCCATTTTTTTTTTAAAACCTGTAAAATAAAACGTCCCACAAGCGTTTCCCAGCCCCTCCCACAACCCGCAGACACACCCACTGCACACCCAGCCTCCTCACACCCCCACCCCATACTTACCTCCGACTCTGGCGTGATGATCTTCGGTGGACCAGGAACACGCCTGCACTCTTCAAAGGTGACCGTGAACTGAGGAAATGCTGGTAAACTGTATAATGGGCTAGATGGGGGGTTTCCAACTTTATTGCATATCTCAGGCATTTTTGAATTTTTGCACCAATTTTCAACATGGGGTTTTGGGACCTCTTCGCATGGATGATGTCACTGCGAAAGGTGTCGGGCCTGAAGGGTGATTTCAGTCACTGCGGGAAATCACCCTTCGGGCCTGAATAGCGCCATGACAGTGACTTCATTCATGATAAGGTTCCAAAACCTCATGTTGAAAATTTGGTAAAAAATTCCAAAAATTGCTGTTTTTATGAGCGAGCTATGCAGTTCCTACGCACGTCAGAGGGTTTTGGAATTTTCAATATTTCTACTCCAGATTTTCAACATTGCCATTTTATCACACCTTCTTATGATTAGTACAGCTGTCATTTTTCACATCTCACCAAAAACATGTTTCCACCCATGTAGCACACAATGGCGCAGTCGGTGTGCGAAATCAATGTATGGGACACATTAAGAAAATCACAGTGACACTGTTCATGAGCAGAGGTCTTAAAATAGCTATGTTGAAAATTTGGTGAAATAATTCCTAAAATGACTGTTTTACGAGCTGCTATGGCGCAGTTCCTACGCGCACTTCATGCGCTTAATTTCAATATTTGCGGTCCAGATTTTCAACATTGCCATTTTACCACACTCTCCTCATCAGAGCAGTACAGCTGTCATTTTCACATCCTGCCCAAATGTGTTTCAGCCCATGTAGCACACAATGGCTCAGTCGGTGTCCAACTCAATGTATGGGACACATTAAGAAAATCACAGTGACACTGTTCATGAGCAGAGGTCTTAAAATGGCTGTGTTGAAAATTTGGTGAAAAAATTCCTAAAATTGTTGTTTCACGAGCATCGTTGGACAGTTCCCACGCATGCTCGTCACGTTCATAATTTTCAATATTTGCAGTCCAGATTTTCAACATTGCCATTTTACTACACCTCCTCATGAGCAGTACAGCTGTTATTTTTCACAACCTGCCCAAAATGTGTTTCTGCCCATGTAGCGCACAATGGCGCAGTCGGTGTGCGAACTCAATGTATGGGTCACATTAAGAAAATCACAGTGACACTGTTCATGAGCAGAGGTCTTAAAATGGCTATGTTGAAAATTTGGTGAAAAAATTCCTACAAATAAATGTTTTACGAGTGTGCGTTGTGCAGTTCCTACGCACACTCGTAAGTTTGCGAATTTCCAATATTTTCACTCCAGATTTTCAACATTGCCATTTTACCACACCTCCTTATGAGCAGTATAGTTGTCATTTTGCACATCCTACCCTAAACGTGTTTCCGCCATATGTACTGCACAATGGCGCCATCGGTATGCAAATCACTGTAAGGACACAGTAAGAAAATTACAGTGACACTGTTCATTAGCAGAGGTTTTAAATGGCAATGTTGAAAATTTGTGAAAAAATTCTACAAATGACTGTTTTATTAAGCTTGCTGGTACAGTTCCTACTATCAAGAGGTTTGCGAATTTTCATTATTTACCCAAATTTTCAACATTGGCATTTTACCACACCTCCTTATGAGCAGTACAGCTGTCATTTTCACATCCTCCCAAAATGTGTTTCCACCATGTAGCGATAATGGCGTAGTCCGTAGCGAACTCAATGTTGGGACATTAAGAAAAATCACAGTAACACTGTTCATGAGCAGAGGTCTTAAAATGGCTGTGTTGAAAATTTGGTGACAAAATTCCTAGAAATGACTGTTTTACGAGTGTTCATTGCTAGTTCCTATGCACGCCAGCACGCTTGTGAATTTTCAATATTTTCACTCCACATTTCAACAATATGCCATTTTACCACACCTCCTTATGAGCACTGCAGCTGTCATTTTTCACATCTTGCCAAAAACGTGTTTCTGCCCATGTAATGCACAATGGCACAGTCGCAGTGTGAACTCAGTGTATGGGACACATTAAGAAAATCACAGTGTCACTGTTCATGAGCAGAGATCTTAAAATGGCTATGTTGAAAATTTGGTGAACAAATTCCTAAAAATAACTGTTTCACGAGCTTGCATTGTGCGGTTCCTACGCACACATAAGTTTGTGAATTTTCAATATTTTCACTCCAGATTTTCAACATTGCCATTTTACCACACCTCCTTATGAGCAATACAGCCGTCATTTTTCACATCCTGCCCAAAACATGTTTCCGCTCATGTAGTGCACAATGGCGCAGTCGGTGTGCAAAATCAATGAATGGCACACAGTAAGACAATCACAGTGACACTGTTCATTAGCAGGGGTTTTAAAATGCCAATGTTGACAATTTGGTGAAAAAATCCTAACAATGACTGTTTTACGAGCGTGCATTGCACAGTTCCCACGCATGCTCCTAGGTTTGCGAATTTTCAATATTTCCACTCCACATTTTCAACATTGCCATTTTACCACACTTCCTTATGAGCAGTACAGCTGTCATTTTTCATATCCTGCCCAATACGTGTTTCCGCCTATGTAGCGCACAAATGGGGGTAACAAAAAGGTCATGCTGACAATTTATTGTGCAAATACCAGCAATCGCACAGGGCAATAGGGTAAAGCACCATACATGCCAAACACCACTGCAAATACCTGCAAGCGAACATTCGGCATTGACAAATGCTTGTTTAATATTTTTTCCCAAAATGTTCAACATAGCCTTTTTGGGATCCCACCTCATGAACAAGGTAGGTAAAATTTTTCAAATCCAACCCAAAAGATGATTTCACAGTCACTCAGATAAATCACCTTTTTGGCAGGATTTAACATTTTTAACTACTGGCTTCACGAAGCGGCAGAATATGTTGACAATTTTGGGTGAAAATATTAAAAAAACAACAACATAGAGGATAATGCCTGATGTACAGGTGATAACCATGGTGTAATCACCTCAAGTGGTTGCTAGGGGATCAGCAAACCTTGAGAGCACAGCTCGAGAGGCTTACCATAGCCCTAGCAACCACTAGAGGTGATTACACCATGGGTATCACCTGTACATCAGGCTTTGTCATTTATCAGTGTATAGACTTTGACATTATAAGTTACCCCCCCCCCTGAACACAAGTAATGTAGCTTTACCTTATTAATGCACCGCCATATGATTGTGTAGGAAAATAATTTATTAGGATACACAGACTAAATGACTAAATGACAGTGGACCGAAATAGCAACAGAGTTAAAATCTCTATCACACATGGAGAGTTTGCTAGACTTAATAACAGTAAACTGTGACAACTGGAATGTTATTTGAATAATGTACTGAGACTAACAGTCAAATTCTTGGTGTGTAGAATTAAGCAATAAGCCATGAGAGGGTGTGAATTATCAGGGGATTTACCATGGCTGGAGTGGTTTGCCCATGAGGCGCAGCCGAGTGGGTAAATCCTCGCCACCCGTAGTAAATCCCCTGATAACCTACATCTTCCGAGTTGCTTATTGTGATTATACCAAGGTTCATTTTTTTACTATAATAAAATACAGATATTAAAGAGGTTGCTTTGTTTTTTATATTTTTATTGTATTTATTCCTGTGCTGCAGATGATTCATTAGATTGTTTAATCAACAGCCATTGATTATCAGAGAATTTACACCAGTGGTAAACTGCCAGTTTGATGATTTCATTGGCTGTTCACTTATGTCCATGGTATAATACTGATTATACCATGGACCTCAGACACCGACCAATGAAAACGGCAGGCTGGCACCTTACCACCATTGTAAATCCTATGATATACCAACGGGAAAAGGTGCCAACTGCTGGTAAGCCGCATGACAAACTCCCCCGAGATCACTGCGAGCACCAGAAAGCCAGGAAAGGCAAAGGGCAGTGGGAAGCTCCAGAACCCCACAACTGACAGTGCTAGCATTCGCACCCTGAACCCTTGAACGTCGGGTTCTATACAGAAAAAAACATTTCACCGACAAAGATATGCCCAACAGTGTTTACTCCTTCCCTGTCACCTCACACACACACACGACACACCTCACCTTCACGTAATATTTTCAGAGAGGCGACAGTTTACGGCAGCCATCTCTATGGCACTGCAGGTCTCACCCTCCACTTCTTTTTAGTGTCAGTCTACGTCACTACGTCTACATCACTACCTACCAACTGAAAAAAAAAATAAAACACAGTAACACTGGAAACCGCAATTTCTAATGTCCCAGTCTCAGCGCTATGACATCCTGCTCTGCCTGTGTAAGCCTCTCACTGCTCACAACACGGAGTCTCTGCCTCTGTCTCTCTCTCTCTCTCTCTGTCCTTGAGTCACAGTGGGCACCGTCCGGTGGCAGCTCATTTTCAGGTGCACACACTGCTCCTCTCCATCTCTCTTGAGGGACAGAATTTTTTTTTTTTTTAAATGAAGCCTCGCAGTCTCACGCTCATTCTGTGAGCTGAAATACTAAAGACAAGTTCACTTTCACACACTGTTCTCAACTTCTCACAGGTGCTGCACTCTCTGCCTTCTAGGTGGCCCTCTCTTTCAATAATAAAATACACAAACAAAAAAAGAAACTTGCAGAAGGGGAACAGAACAAAAGACAAAAAAAGAGTTCAAAAGGACATGAGAGAGCTTACTCCATCATATCCTACTTAGCAACGAGGCACTATTTTATGTATGGTGGAAGAATATTTCTGCCAAAATATTAACAAACATTTAAATACAACTTTAAAAAAAAAATATTTCTCTATTTTAACAATTGACCCATAGTAGAATAGCAATAAGCCACTCGGGGTGTGGGTTATCGGGGATTTACCATAGCTGGTGAGGATTTACCCACTCAAGCTCGTCTAGATAGGCAAACCTGCCGGCGGGTAATCCCCGATAACCCACACCCCCTCGTGGCTTATTGCTTAAATAACACTGGCATTCCATTTTGTAAACTCACTGCTATGACATGGATGAGAGGGGTTTATAAGGTTCTGACATCACAACAGTGGGTTTACAAGGTTCTAAACAGCTTACTTTCAGTGGGTAATAAGGGCTACCCATACATAATATAGAGAATACTGGATGGGCAGCTATGCACAACCAGTGTGTTCTGCCACAGAGTAATTCTGATTCCCTCTGACCTCGAGAGTGAAGCTCGAGAGGTCCATGGGAATCAGAACCCCGAGGTGACAGAACACACTGGTTATGCATAAAGTTGCTCATCCTGTATTTTTTATAGTGTATAGTATTATGTGAAATGTGTGCATTGTGTTTTTGTTTTTCTCTTTCACAATGAAATTGACTTGTGAAGTCTCTAGAGGTTCTAGAATACTGTTCTACCACAGAATTGGATAGAGGAAAGCAGCTATGTGGCAGCATTCCAAGTTGTTCTGCTGCAGTATGACAACATAATGATGCCACTACTGCAACAGAACAAGTACATTCCAGGCATGAAATTCCATGCATAACAGCATTCCACTATAAACTATCAAAGTATGAAAGTACATTGGTAATTTTTAATATTTTGATCCCCAAATGTTCAACATAACCATTTCTTCACATCAAATCATGAATGTGACGTGTTATTTTCAAATCCTGGCCAAAAGTGTTTCCGCACTTGTGGCACAAAATTGTATTTTGGCCAGTATTTTATTAAATGGCACCTGTCATGTTCAGTAGGAAGGCTCATAAAAAGACTATGGGTGGGATATTCAGAACTGCACCAGGCAGGGGCACAAGCTGGGCGCAGCGCAACTGGGCTGTGCTAGGGCGTGGCCTGGGTGATATTCGTTGGTGCTGCGCCATGGCTCCACACCATTGAATATGGCACCATGGCCACCCACATTGAGCATGGCGCAGTGGCGCTGCACCAGTGAAAGTGGCCAGAGAGGAGCAGGGGAATGCACTAGCTCAAGTGCCATTGCGCTAGGCACAGCAACCACCATATTCAGTGGTAGACAAGCAAATGGGGCTATAATGTATGCAAGGTGCAAATGGGCCCATTTGCATGTCATTATGGCCCCGTTTGCATGCAGATGCACCGATCCCCTGCGACTTGAGCCTGGCACCCTGTTAGGCTGCTGCCATCGGGAACCGGTGCCACCTGCCCTTCACTGGCAACGCACCTCATTGCCTGATCTCGGGCTGTAACACAAATCGAACTCCCTGGTGGTCCAGTGGACCTAACTCCATGCCCGATTGCGGGCTGTAAAAGAAATCTAACTCCCTGGTGTTCCAGTGCTACCCGTACCCCCGTCCCAACCCACCCACTCATACCCGCCACCCGCTCCCCAGTGAGTGGTGGGTGGCAGCACCGCACCTACAAGTCGCCCATCACCGTCACTGACGCGTAGCATAGTATGGCTGTCGTCCATTGGTCCACAGCTTGGGCCAATGGTCATGCAGACCGTTCTGTACTGCACAGTCCAATATGTGAATGGAACCCATTCTACATATCGGACTGTAGTATAGCATATAACATGCCCATTGGTCCGCGGGACCAATGGGCATACAGCCATACTGTACGCCGTCAGCCGGTGGGCGGCCGGGCGGTTTGCCGGTGGGTGCTGCCACCTGCCGCTGATGGGGGAGGTGGTGGGATAAGTGGACAGGTTGGGAGGGGTGTGCACACTGACCACCAGGAGTTAGATTTCTTTACAGCCCACGATCGGGCACGGAGTTAGGTCCACTGGACCACCAGGGAGTTGGATTTCTTTTACAGCCCATGATCAGGCATTGGGAGGGGGTGCTATGCCACCAGATGGTGCTGCCAGGGTTTGGGTGGTCACCAGAGCTGGCAGCTGCCATGCTGTGCCCAGCAATATGGCAGCCGGCCTGTGGGTGGCCAGTCCTTGCTCCTGTATTTTTCGGGAACATCTTTGCGCCCCCCTGTGTGGTGCAAGGTGGGTGTATGCCCGCACATGTGCCACACCTCCTGGGCTGAATATCGGGATGTGCGCATGTGCATGGGCACGCCCGCGCCTGCCCTGCATACATTACTGGTGCTCCCCGGTGCATCAGGATTTATGTGGAGCAAATTCCCCTTTTGAACATCATACCGGGGTGCATCAGTGGGTTGCACATGGCACAACGCTGTTGTGCCATGCACAACCCCTTTGAATATCCCACCCTATGTTGAAAATATGGAGCCAAAATGTCACAAAACAACAAAGTAATGAAGAAATGTTGCATTTTTTCAATGTTTACTCATAAAATTGTGATGTGTTCAAATTTTGGCCCACAATTTTCAACATAGCTCTCTTGTTACCCCACCTCATGAACACGTCAGGTGTAATTTTTCAAATCTGCTCCAAAACATGTTTTAGCATTTGCTCCGCAAAGTCACCTTTTGAATGGGATTTAAACATTTCCACCTGCTATGATCATAAGGTGG
This sequence comes from Neoceratodus forsteri, assembly GCA_016271365.2. Lineage (NCBI taxonomy): Eukaryota > Metazoa > Chordata > Ceratodontiformes > Ceratodontidae > Neoceratodus > Neoceratodus forsteri. The sequence continues at coordinate 1,544,312,646 of CM057455.1, read as the reverse complement.
GGTCAGAAAAAAAAAAAACAGTGTTGAAAATTTGGGGTCAAAATGTCAAAAAAACAACAGTTGTGAGGAAATGCTTAATGTTTTCAATGTTTACTCATAACTTTGTGATATCTGCAGCTTTTGGCCCCAAATGTGCACATAGTGCTTTTGTTATATCACCTGATGAATTTAACTGGTGTCCTTTTTAAAATTCCCTTTGAAAAAATGTTTTGGCAGTCCTTGTATGAAACCACCTTTTGGACCAGATTTAAAAACTTCACCTGTCTTGATTCTAACATGAGGTCATTAAAAGACAATGGCCCAGATATTCAAAAGGGTTGCGCGTGGCGCAATGGTGTTGCGCCACGCACAACCCACTGATGCTCTCCCGTGCGATATTTAAAGAGGAAAAGTCGCGCACAAATCCCGATGCACTGGGCATATCACATATGTAGGCACAGGGGGGGCGTGCCCATGCATAACCTGCACAGCCCGATATTCAGCCCAGGCCATGCAGAGTGATGCAGGCACAACCCCTACCTGCTCCTGCACAAAGTTATGCCTAAAAAAAAAGGAACAAGTCAAGGGCCACCCACAGGTGAGCTGCTGCATTGCAGGGCACAACACAGTAGTTGCCAACTGTGGGTGGCCATCACCTGTTCCTGCAGCACCTGGCGGCGCCCCCCCATGCCCCGATCGCGGGCATCAGTCATCCCCCCCAAAGTCCAATATCTTGGTGGTCCAGTGACTGCACAGAGCCCATTCAATAGGCAGTCATCCCCAAAGTCCAATATCTTGGTGGTCCAGTGGACGCACGGAGCCGATCGAGGGTGGCATTCAGACCCCCCAAGTCCGATATCCCTGGTGATCTAGTGGACCCCCACCCACCCACTGAGCTCCACCACGCCCGCCCCCTGTCAGCGGCAGGCAGCAGCACCACCACCTGCCACCCGCGCCGCTGACTGACAGTTCAGTCAAGGCTGCACGCCCATTGGTTCAGAGCATGAGCCAATGGGCGTGCAGCCCATACCATACTAGTCAGTCCAGATATGTGGGGGAAGCAGGGTGGTGGGGCTCAGTGGGAGGGTGGGGTGGGGGGTCCACTAGATCACCAGGGATATCGGACTTGTGGGGGTGCTGAATGCTGCCTGCGATAGGGCTCCGTGCAGTCCACTGGACCACCAGGGATATTGGACTTTGGGGGGTGAATGCTGCCCACGATCGGGCTCCATGCGGTCCACTGGACCACCAGGGATATTGGACTTGGGGGGATGAATGCTGCCCGCGATTGGGCTCCATACGGTCCACTGGACCACCAGGGATATTGGACTTTGTGGGGGGGATGAATGTTGCCTGTGATCGGGCTCTGTGTGGTCCACTGGACCACCAGGGATATTGGACTTGGGGAGGGGGGGAAACATTGATGCCCACGATCGGGCTCATTGCGGTCCACTGGACCACCAGGGATAATGGATGTTCTTTGTCCCTTATGGGACGTCCTGCGATCGGGCTGCAGGGGCCGTCAGTCCCCGACAGCTGCTGCCTGGCAGGGTGCCAGGCACAAGTCGTCGGGGATCGGCGCACCTGCATGTTACTGGCTTCCGCAATGGGCTAAAATCAGATGCAAATGGCCCCGTGCACCTTGCATAAAATTGGCCCCATTTGCACGCCCCCTTTGAATATCGCAGGTGCTGTGCATGGTGCAATGGCACTTGTGCCTAGCGCATCTCAATGCTCCACTCTGACCACTTGCGCTTGAGCAGAGTGCCACTGTGCCATGCACAGTGGAGTGAGCCAGGGTGCGATATTCAAAGCAGTTGTGCCATAGCTCAGCCCCGTTGAATATCGCCCTGGCCACACCCGTGCATAACAAATTTGAGCTGTGCCCAGGTTTGCGCCACAGCCTGGTGCGGTTTGAATATCTGGGCCAATGTTGAAAACTTGGGATCAAAATGTGAAAAAAGCAATTAAGTTATGAAAAATCATGGAATTATTCCAACATTTATTTATAATTAGCCCCTAATGTTCAATGTATCCCTTATGTTACCCCACCTGATAAACATGACAGGTGTCATGTTTCAAATTGCCTCCAAAACATGTTTTTGAAGTTGCACTGAAAATCACCTTTTGGATGGGATTTAAAACATTTCACATGTCTTGACCACAGCATCAGGTCATAAAAGACTGTTGGAAATTTGAGGTCAAAATGTGGGAGCCCACTATAAATTTGATATTGCCTCTCAGTTGGCCTATCCTGAGTAAATACAATCTAAAATGTGTAAAAGCAGGACACCACTGAAAATTAGGTAATGTTGCTCATCTGGTCTATCCTGGGTAAATATATAGTTAAAATGTGTAAAAGCCGGACCCCAGTAAAGCAGACCCCACAGCGATCTGTACATCAGTTCTGCTCTATCCTAAGAAAAATACATTATAAAAGCTGGATTACACTGAAAATATAACTTGCCTTTCATCTGGGCCATCCAGGGGAAATACATCATAAAAGTGGGTAAAAACAGAGCCTTATCGAAAAATGAGATATTGCATCTCAGCTGTTCTATCCTGGGTAAATACACTGCAAAAACTAAGGAAAGCAGGATCCCTCTAGAAACAAGACAGCATCTGAGCTATATTATCTTGTGTAAATACAGTACAAAAATGTGTCAAAGCAGGACCCCATCAAAAATTAGATATTGTATCTTAGCTGGGTTATCCTTGGTAGATATATTGCAAAACTGTGTAAAAACAGGACCCTACTGCAGAATCCCATTTAAAAGGAGATGTTACATCTAAGATGATCTGCCCTGGAAAAATATGTAATAAAACTAGGACCATACTAAAAACGAGATATCACATCTCACCTCTACTATCCTGGGTAAATGTAGTATAAAACTGTAAAATCAAGACCCCATTGTAAATGACATATTATACAATGGCAAGAAAAATTCTGGTGACCTGATTGGCTGCTGACAATAACATCACTGTATCTAGGGCAGGTACAGAGATGACCACAAAGCTGTCAATGAAATCCCTCCTTCCCCACTGAAGCTCCCACTAAGCTAACATGAATTCACAGTACCCTTTCTGTTCCAGCAAATCACAGTGCCAACACAAACACACACACAAAAAATATACTTTTTTCCCACATTCAGTAACTGTCATGCCCTGTACAACACACTGCTGAATCTTGTTAATGATATTTTTTGTTCAGAAATGAGCGGCTTTGCTAAAGTGCAGTGAACTGCATAGAACTGCTGGTGATGTGACCTCAGAAAGCAAGTAAAATTCATCACACAAGTACATTGCCACACATTATTCTGCTCCTCCCAGTCATACCCACGGAGCTAAAATAAAAAAGTATGGTATACAGCACAAGACAGCCATAGCTCCAAACAGCTTCTCCATTCCCTGCTCCACTTTGCAACTATGCCATCGTGTGCACACTTTAGCATCATGTTGTACAGTCACTTAGCCACAAACCTCCGATTCCTGTTACAGTCCTCACCTTTTCCTGCAGTCTGGTCTCAATATTTAAGAGAAATAAGGCTACAGACAGCCACTTCTTCTAGTCTGCTCCAAGTCCTGACTCCACTTTCAGCAAGTCAAACTGCAGGGTCGTTCACAACTCTTCCAGGTCCTCACTTCATGAGGGGTGGGGGGGCAAAGTACTCTGATGTGCAGTCACTTAGCTGCAAGCCTCTGATTCCCATTACAACCCTCACCTTTTCCTGCAGTCCAATCTCAATATTTGATAAAAAATAAGCCTACAGACAGCCCCTTGTCCCAGTCTGCTCCAAGTCCAGATTCCACTTTCAGCCAGTCAAACTGCAGTGTTGGTAACAACTCTTTGTGTCCTCACTTCATGGTGGAGGTGGGGGGGGGGGAGAGCAAAATACACTGTCTGTGTATAACAGCAGGGGGAAACACAACAATAGGGCACAGGGGGTCAGAGATACACAAACATAAACCTAGTGCATACAGGGCAATCATGTGGGGGCAGTGCCACCTGCAGCACCAGACAAAGTATGGACTTTTTTTTCAATATGTATACCTGCCTTAACAAAAAAAAAATTATTTTAAACATAGTTTTCCCATTTTCTTCTCTTTTTTTTTTAAAAAAGAGTCATTGTACAATAGCAATAAGGCACTTCAGTGAGTACGTTATTGTGTAATAACCTTGTGCTTCAACCCACCCCAGGAGTGACGTTATTACACAATAACACATACCCTGGCATGCCTTATTGCTTAATTACTCCTCATCTGGTCTATCTTGAGTTAAATATATAATAAAAATGTGTATAAGCTGGACCCAGTACAGCAGCAAGCAAGTGAACATTTGTTTTCTTTTTGCTAGGGTTCCCCTATGCCTATCCCATGCATTTTTAAACACCCCTACCAAATTTGCCCCCCACCTTCACTAATAGGCTGTTCCATACATCCACCACCCTTTCTGTAAAGAAATACTTCCTCACGTTACCCATTAGTCTACCCCATCCAGCCTGATGTCATGAACCCTTGTTCTAGAATCTCTTTTCCTGAAAGATGCTAACCTTCTGTACCTTTTTTTTGTGCCCTTGAGATATTTGAAGGTCTCTATCATATCCCCTTCTCTCTCTCCTATCCACCAGGGTATACATATTGAGGTTCTACAGACTCTCCTCATATGAATTTTGGTGCAGGCCCTGCATCATTTTTGTTGCCCTTCTCTGAAATGCATCTATCCTGTCTATGTCCTCACAGAGATGCTGCCTCCAGAACTTTACACAGTACTCCGGATAAGGCCTCCCTAATGATTTGTACAGTGGCGTCACCAGCTCCTTTGTTCTGCTTGTGATACCTTTCCCAATGCAACCCAGTACCCTACTGGCTCTCCCCACAGCCTTCGCACATTGTTTGGCCACCTTTAAATCATCTGATATGATCATCCCCAGATCTCTTTCCTGTTTGGTGACCATCAGATCTCACCCACCCATCATGTAAGCCTCCCCTGGGTTCCTATGCCCTATAGGCATGATTTTGCATTTCATTGCATTGAATTTTAAGGTGTTTTTACATACAGGTCTCTGTAATGGAATGACTGTTACGGAAACAGTATACCGTTCCATTCCCTGTGTGTAAAATGCATCTGTTCCGTTACACGGTGAACATTCACCTGAACCGCAATCTCTTCCTTCCTCGGTTCATCCCTTTGTGATTCGTTTCATCTGGCTGTGTAAAACAGCCATTCCGGCAGCAGTAAAAAACAACCATAGAGCACCACATCCCCATGAGGGAGCCGAAACACAAATACTGAAAACAGAGATGGGGGGGTTGCCGAAATACCCTCTGCATGTAAAGTGAACCAAACAGAACAGAGTACAACGGTGGCACACCAGTAACCCACTATCTGCTGTACCTCCGCCTGTGTGTAAAGCGCTCTTTAGCTGCCACACTTTGACCATTCCTTCAGGTTATCTAGGTCCTTTCACATTTTTTTCCACCTCTCCCGGAGTGTCTACCCTGTTGCAGATCTTAGTGTCATCTGCAAAGAGGCATACCTGTAATATAAATATATCATTCTCTGGTAGTCTAGTGGACCCCTTCCCCCGACTCTGGCAGGCAGTGCTCCACCACCCTTCTTTCTCCTGTCCCATCCCCAAGCTAGCGACTGTCACAGCCTTCCACTCTCCATCATGGTCAGCCGCTGACTAAGCTGTCATTGAGTGCATACTGTATAAGGTATGCACTAATTCGTTGACAGCTCACTGCACTGAGCTGTCAGACTTGTCCTTGAGCAAGTTTCATTTGTTCTGAGGGGAAAGGTACTTGGAGTAGCATCCAAACTACTGCATACACCACTTTCTGTAATTTTGACCCTGGTCCAACCTGGCAGTTGGTGGACTTTCTCAATTCTTGACTATTTTTTTAAATGAAAAGTTTTTACTAGAATTTGCTCATAAAACACGCTCTTCTGCTCTCTCTCGCTGTCCCTCCCGATCTCGACGCTTCCCGCCATCTTGGCCTCTGGTGCTCACTTACACCTCCTCCTGTATGACAGTCGGGGCCCTGTTACCCGGAGCACTTAACTCCTAAGTGTTACACTTTTTACTACTCCCCATGCACATGATCCTCTTTGTATATTGTTATCTCTCATTACTATGTTTGTGTATTGTTAGATGTTGCTATTGTTCTACATATCCTGTTATTTATTCCTGTATTAACCTTATCACTCTCTGTAACTGTTCTCATTATTCAATTTGTCTTGTGTATTGTTCATGACGTGGAACCTATGTAAAGAGCTTCTTGCTCGAAAGGTGTTATCTGAGATTTTAATAAATAAATAAATAAACCGTAGAACTTGCACTCTTACAGAAGATATATATTACAAACATCCAACTGGGTCTGGATCTGAGGAGTATAATCTGTATCACTTTGTCAACATGCTACTAGGTCCTAAAGAACAGGTGTAATAGAAACACAGAAACATAAAAACTGATGGCAAATAAGGATCGCTAGGCCCACTCAGTTTGCTCATTTTCTCTACTTGCTGCAAAAACCATAGACCCTACATGATCTCCGGCTTTGTTCTCTTTCCTTTTGCTAGGGTTCCCCATCCCTACCTGTGGTAGAACTGCGGTCTACCAGTCTGAATGCCAGGAAGGAGGGATGCCTTTCCTATCTTCTTGTGCTTCCTACTTTATAAATCTGTTGCACAACAGTATCTCCTTTACGTTTTCTATCCTGTTTTTCTAACCCTGACATAGATTGACCTCAAACGTCAGCCTCCTATATTCTTTCTGAATCTTTTTCTAGCTTACTTTATTTCCTTTTCTCAAATCTATCCCTCCCCAAGACCTCTCTACCTGTGTAACTAGAATGTAAAGCACCAAGCAGTATAAATGTTTTTGAATAATGACCAGCATGGCTATTTAAACATAAAATACAGAAGTGCTTTAAATGTTTAAAGTGCCTGCAGTGCTGAAAAAGGCACCACAGATAATGAATATATTGGCTGGCAGATTATAATGAAACATGAATAAATATGCTAAAATAAATAAAGTGTAGGTGCTTAAGAGAAAAATAAATTGATGTTAAAAACATGTCCTTCAAAGCCTGCAGATCTTGTATATTGGTCAGAAGTACAGTATATATAAAGTGCAGCATGCTGAAATAAATGTGAAAGCTGCATAAGTTATCATGGAAAGCAGAGTGGCAACAGAATAAACTATTTAGAGGGCCATGTCTGTAACATAAAGAGAGGGCATGTGGAAAAGTGGTTACTGTAAACCCAGGCCAGGTAAAATAAAATATTATTAATAAGGGCTCTTGCAAATATAAGGAAAAGAGGGTCTAGGTTACAGATACAAACATTAGATGACAAAGGAATGTCTTTAAATGGAGCCAGTCTGTAACTGAGCCCTGGCAGTGTTTGTCCCAGAGAGGGACCATTTTTTTAATAAGTTAATACTGCCCCCCCTTCTGTTTTTAAAAAAACAGGCTCATTAAAACCAAACTGTAACCAAGGGAAGGAATTTAAATAAAACTAATGCAAGTTATTTAAATAACTGGAAAAAGCAAGAAGGGTTCTCTGTTTTGTTTTCTTGTTTCCCTTTCCTCTGCCCTTCTAGGCTAGAAAAGGGCCTACCTGTTGCCTGGAGGTGAATGAGCTCTCACCATAGGGGAGCAGCACCCTCTGCAGTCCCCTTTTACGTAATAAACCCTGTTATTTGCAGACAACAGAGGAGGGACTTTGGTTTAATTACAATGCTATTAAGCATTCATGAGGTTATTGTAGCCTTTAACAAAGAATTGTACTCTTTATTTTGATATAGCGCTATGCTTTTGCTTTACCTAAAGATAATGGTGGGTCATCCTGTTGTAATTTATCTAGATGGAGGTAGGAATAAATATGTTTTAGTTAAGGGTCAGGTCAGGATATCCCACCTAAGAGTATAAAAAAACCTCCAATTAAAGGAGCTAATCAGCTCAGCCTTGTGAGAAGAACCTGGAGGACTTGTGCCAGTGTATGATCTGAGAAAGAGCACAGAGGAAGGTGGACCGTAAAGCCTTAATAGTGATCCACATTGTGCACAGTACCATGAGTTGTAGTACTACTGTTGTAAGAATTGTGTTTTTTTTATTTAGTTTGTTAGTTTTTTATCCTGAAATCTTAAGAAAAATAAAATGTTAAACGCACTTGTGCATTTTTTATGCACCTGACTTGTCTGCCTGTTGTTGTGTTATCCTTAACCCATGCCCTGTGACACTATCACATGCATTTTTAAAATTCCTTTACCACATTTGCCCCCACCACCTCCACTGAAAGGCTGGTCCATGCATCCACCACCCATTCTGTAAAGAAATACTTCCTTACATTACCCATTAGTCTATCCCCATCCAGCCTGATGTCATGAACCCTTGTTCTAGAACATCTCTTTTTCTGAAAGATGTTGCCCTCCTATACTTTTTTTGTGGCCGTGAGATATTTGATGGCCTCTATCATATCCCCCCCATCCTCCAGGTATACATATTGAGGTCCTCCAGTCTCTCCTCATATGACCTTTGGTGCAGGCCCTGCACCACTTTCATTGCTCTTCTCTGAAATGCCTCTATCCTGTCTATGTCCCAACAGGGATGCTGCCTCCAGAACTGGACACAGTACTCCTGATGAGGCCTCCCTAATGATATGTACAGTGGCGTCACCAGCTCCTTTCTTCTGCTGGTGATACCTTTCCCAATGCAACCTAGTACCCTACTGGCTCTCCCCACAGCCTTGGCACATTGTTTGGCTACCTTTAGCTCATCTGATATGATCACCCCCAGATCTCTTTCCTGTTTACTGACCATCAGTATCCCCCCCATCATGTAAGCCTCCCCAGGGTTTCTGTGCCTATATGCATGATTTTGCATTTTATTGCATTGAATCTTAGCTACCATACTCTTGACCATTCCTCTAGTTTACCTAGGTCCCTCCTCATTTTATTCCATCCCTCCCGGAGTGTCTACCCTGTTGCATAACTTAGTGTAATCTACAAAGAGGCATACCTTTAAAATAAATATATCATTCTCTGGTGGTCTAGTGGACACCCACCCTGGCAGGCAGTGCCCCACCATTCCACTCCCTCCTGGGCCATCCCCAAGCCAGCGACTAGCATAACCCTCCGCTCTCCACCATGGTCAGCCACTGACTGAGCTGTCAGTGAGCACATACTGTATAATGTATGCACTAATTGATTGACAGCTCACTGCACTGAGCTGTCAGACTTGTCCTTGAACAAGTTTAATTTGTTCTGAGGGGAAAGGTGCTAGGTGTAATATCCAAACTACTGCATACACCACTTTCTGTAATTTTGTCCCTGGTCCAACCTGGCAGTTGGTGGACTGTCTCAATTCTTGACTATTTTTTTTAAATAAAAAGTTTTTATTAGAATTTGCTGATAAAACACTACAAACATACAATGTATACCAGTAACTACAGAACTTGACAATCTTACAACAGATGTCAACAGAACATATATATTACAAACATCCAGATGGGTGTAGATCAGAGGAGCATAATCTGTACCAGTTTGTCAACACGCTATTAGGCCCTAAAGAACAGATGTCATAGAAACATAGAAATATAAAAATTGATGGAAGATAAGGATCACTTGACCCACTCAGTCTGCAGATTTTCTCTACCTGCTACAAAAACCATAGACCCTAAGTGATCTCATTTTTTCCACCCCTCCCAGAGTGTCACAGATCTTACTGGCATCTGCAAAGAGTCATATCTTTCCTTCCAGCCCCTCTGCAGTGTCCCTTCTGAAGACATTGAATAGAACTGGCCCCGGAAATGATCCCTAAGGCACCTTGTTGGTCAGTCTCCTTTACTCATATTTGTAATTTTTTTATTTATTTAGTTTTTGTTGACTGGGTAAGTGCACTAGACAAAATCTGCCTATTTTCAGGCACAACCTGGGGGAAGGGGATACAGATGAATGCCAACTGACCCTGAACCAGATTAAGCTGTTGGTGGTATTATTTTAGTGAGCTCCATTTACCACTACCGTCTGTGTTCTATCCCTCAATCAGTTTCTAATCCATTTTACCACCTTGGAACCTATTCCCAGGATGCCTAACTTGTTTACAAGCCTCTTCTCTAAAACAGTGTTGAGGGCCTTGCTGAAATCCAGCTAGGCCACATCCACCACTTCTCCCTGATCCACTTCCCTGGTCACCCAGCCAAAGAAATCCATCAGATTTGTTTGACATGACCTTTCCATTGTGAATCCATGCTGCATTCGATCCTGAGCTCCACTGGATTCAAGATGCTTTCTTTTAGCATTTATTCCATTATTTTCCCCACCACCAAAGTCAGGCTGACTTGCTGAGCAGCATCATGTAGATGATAGGATGTAGCCACTCTGGGTTGGAGTGGATTTTTCTTTCAACTACTTGAAGTTTCCACCCAGCAAACTGGGAACAGTGTCAGGATCAGCCTTGTTGATCATTGGTCTGTGACTGTCAAGCCCACTGCAGCCTGAGCTGCACTGGATCTCAGAGTGACACACCTTTGAAATGCCATTCCTGTAACAAGGTATTTGCTGCACATGCATGTGCAAGCAAACATAATAATAGCAAACAACATGGATGTGGCAGTATGACACTGTACACCCTCCACATGATTGTAAACTTTGAGGCTGATGGTAGTTAATGGTGCTGTATGCACCAACCACCACAATGTATGCAGGCCTTTGCTGACCATGTGCTGTCAAACTGTATATGCTGCATATTGGCAGTGCACCATATTGTTTTACACAATACTGCAATGCAGTTATCGTTTCTGCAATGTGATCGGTTGACAGAGATTACATTAATTTCTGATTAATATACATGCATAGTCCATTTACAGTATGTACACCAGGGTCCTATAGAACAAGTACATTGCGGCGTGCTAAGGTTGTCATGGAGAAGAATTCCATTACAGTTTCTACTGTCCACCATTATTAAGTCCACTTACTGAGATCAGTAATCAAAGGACTGATCTCGCTGTTTCAAGTCACAGTACTGGCAAGTTTCAATTGACATAAATAAAATATGGGTAACCAGTGCCATACGTATCTTATTTTTAGTTCTAGTTAATCAACCACAGTAAAAACTTGTTCCACACAGTCCTCTGAAATCAATAGCAACTTCAATGCATTATCCGTGATTCCCCTGTCCCCCATGCAGTGCTGTTGTCATGACAACCACTCTGTGATTACCTTAAAAAGTGCACATGTCCTAAAGCACTATGTCTTAGGCTCCATTGAAAAAATAAAGACCTTCTGCAACGTCTGTATTCGCATGATATTTATACTGAAATCCTGTAAAAACTTTCAGACTGCCAGGCACTGCACCATCTACTAGCTGATGAGACACAGTGAAAGTAAACCACTGAAATATCTACCTAAAAACCACCAAACACCACACCAACAGTTGATTAAGGATACCGCTCACAGAACCAGAACCTCAGATCCAGTTCAATTCTATTGCAACATGGATGCACTATTTAGCCTCAACAATGAGGTAATTTTAAAAAACAACAAAACAAAAAAAAAGAAATCATGAAAAGTTTTTTTTTAACATTGCTATAATAAGAGCAATAATGTATTCCCAGTGGTTACTTTAACTGTAGGTTAATCACCTTCAAGGGGCATTTTACCTTGGCTTCACCTCATGCCTCATTACATCCTTAGAGGGTGATTAACAGGCAGTTAATTTAACCCTTGGTCACATCTTATTATTAATTATTCATATCCCATCTATGGTGCTGCTTTCCCCTTCTGCTGAGATCCCACCCATGTCATCATTAATATTCCTGTCACTTAATTTCTCTTAACCAGCAATGAATGCATGAATGTACACTTGCACAATGCAGGGACCACATATGTAGAACGCAAGCATCTGCACTAATATTACACACTTCATGCTGTGCACTACTACCTGTGTCACAGGTTGCAGTATCATGATAGATCCTGTCTCCATCTCTCTGGGGAAGAGAAAATCATTCTGTGGTATTGTGAGTTATTTTACTCCTAGCACGAACCCATATTGCTCCCAGCATGAACGCAACATCCATGGCTTGTTTAACCAATAATACATTACAGGGTGTGTACTGTTGTTGGATTTACCCATGCCTTGTATGGTGTGCCATGAGGTGCAGCTGAATGACTTGAACCATACAAGAAATGGGCAAATCCCACTACTACACATATCTTGAAGTGCATAGTTAAGCAGTAATGCATAACAGGGTGTGGTATATCATTGGATATTGTCAAGCCTCGAGTGGTTGGGCATGAGGCTGATGGCTGAGTGTGTCCAATCCCTGAGAAGTGACGATATCCCATGATATACCACACCCTGGAGCACATTATTGCTATTATTAACTGGCTTAAAAGTATTAGCAATAAAAAATTAAAAAAAAGATCTTCAAAACCTTCTGAAAATTAGTATTTTTGAGGGTGTTGGAGGAGTATCTTTTAAGAAGCTAGTTCCTGGCAGCAGATTGTGCTGCTGTAAGTGGAGTTCATGGAAGTGGTACAGCGGTGAACTCTCACTCTCCCAGGACTACTCCCAGATGTGAACTGTGTTGTCCCTTTGTGTTTTCCTTTTCAAGTTAAATAAGTTATATTTTGATTTGTTTTTGTTATTTGTTTTGCCACTGCAGTTGTTAGAGCCAGTTTGCGTACGAGCAGCTGTTATGTTGTTGCCATTTGGGGGGGTCTTAAAACATGATGATGGCTGTTGACGACTGGTGGGCAGAAACCAGGTACTTGGCCATTGCTGTTTGGCTTTCTGTGTAATGGGCATGCTCAGTGCCATGACTGACACTGTTTTTGGTTTCTTTTTATTGTGAAAAAATTAAAAAAATTTAATTTGTCCATTATTGCCCTCATGTTACTGCCTCACTGATCTTTGGCCACTCACGGCCGTTGTGTTGTTCCAGTCAGGAGGTGTCTGCTTTGTGACTTTTTTTTTTTTTTGCTTTTACGGAGGAAAAAAAAAACAACTTGCCCATTGCTGCCACTCACACACTGCTGTTGTCGAAACTGTGGGTGGAAGCAAGTGAGGAGCTGCTGCTACTGACTGCGATTTCAGCAGGGCTGTCTTGCTGCCCATTGCTCTTGGGTTGATTTGATTTGTTGTAGATGAGGAGGCTGGTGGCCGGAGATGTTTTGAGGCTCATGAGTATGTAGTCAGATATAATCATGGCTTCAAAGACCTCTCAGCCAGTCCACTTCCTCCATTTTCGGCTGCCAGTTCACAATGTATTATAACCAGTGTCAACAGCATATTGAGCAAAAGCTGTGCCAACAGATGTGCATGGCATCTGCAATGCAGAACTTTTGAATATGCAACTATGGTGTCACCCCATGTGTAGATGGAAGAAGACGGTCACTTCCAGTGACAGTCCTCCTCTCCTCTATATGCTTGTTTTGCTTTTCCATTGCTGATTAATGTTGATTATAATGATGAAAGAACCACATAATTTTAGTTTTTCTTTTCCCATGTCCAAGTCATGGAACTTTAGGACACCATTTAAAAGCAGCACAAAATATTTCCACAGCTTATAAAATAGTTTTCAACGTAAATTGCAAACTTTTATAAAAAAAAAAAAAAAAACCTCTAATTTATATTCCTCTATTCTTCTGTGACATCTTATTCATCCTTGGAATTATATTCTGCTGTTCATTCAGCACAGTCTACAGTTGTAGTTGTACAAAAGTTATTCAGTACTGAGGTAATGCTGGGGTATGCTGTGGTATGCTGTGGCAGAATCACATTACAGCCAATGTAAATTGTAAATTGAGTGTCTCGGAATACCTCAACATCACTACAGTACTGATCAATAGGAATGTAAGTTTGTCATGGCTGTCATACACTTCTTACACTTCATTGATTCCATGACGTTTGATCTTTATTCAGGACTTACATGACTTTCACTAGTGTCATCAGAATGTAGCAATGATGACAGTGCCACAACATTTACTACTGTTTACCAGGGAAACTGGTTTTCCCTTTTTACCAGTAGCACCAGTAACAATCATGGAATCCTGCTTGGTTTGTGGATTTTGAATTCTTGTACTGGTGCCTCATGGAAATTACATGTCTCTGTACAGAAGCTCTAAGATTTCAGCATTTTTTTAATTTTTTTTTAATTTTCTCTTTCTATGTCCCCGTCTCACAGCATCAGTCTCCACTTTTCAGAGATCCCTAGGCTGTGTATCCCTTAGCTTTACTCCCAGGTAATGCTCAGGAGCTCTTGTGGTCCTGCCCCTATCCTGCCTGGATTGTACCCCCCCAGGTGGGAAGGAAGGGGACCCCAGGTCACCCCTCCATACTCCCTTAGTGTGTGTCAGGCAGCTCAGTGGGTCCCTCATGGAGCTTAGTTATGAAGTCTGGGGCACCTGGGTCCCTTCTGCCAGTGGCCAATGTGGGGTGATTGTTCCTGGTTTTCTGGTCTCTGTTCCTGAGGGCACTGGCACTAGAGGAGATCCAGGGAGGTAGGTCACATAGAGACATGCCACTGCTCCAGATCCTGGCTAGCGTCCTCCCCTCCTGATCACACTGCAGCACCGCTGCATCACCACCCATGGTCACACAGGTGGTGGTAAAACAGCATGACCTGCAGCCCACGCTCCCCAGGGGAGGAAGGCAGTCCCCCAGGTGGTCGATCCTACTCCCTTGGCCAGACCTCCAGCAACCCAAGTTCGCTTCTGACCCTGGGTCACTGACATTGCAAGCAATATTGCTACTGCAGCGGCAGTGGGCTGGCCCAGATTTCAGCATCTTAAAATGAATGCTGCTGTGCTTTGCATTCTTTCTGCTTTGCTACATATAGAGTCAGTAAGGAAATCACCCGCACTGCTTTGTAGTAATCAGCCATTCAATTTAACCACCCATGCCTAGTGGTTAGAGTAACAAGCAGTGAATGAACTGAATACATCCAGCAGACTTGGGTTTGATTCCCACAGAAGCATCAAGTTATCTAGTTGACAAGAATGCTGGTCTTCCCCACAGCGACGGCACAAAACCGACGCAGGTAGTGTGCCACCTCTTACATGGGCGTTTTCTGTGTGGGGTTGCACCCCCCCCACACACCCCATGAGGCGGGCTCTGCCCCTCACGCACCCCCTGGACTCTAGGATTCCAACTCCAGGTGGGAGTTGGTCCGGGGAGGGGTGGAACACTGGGGAAGCTAAACACAAGAGAGGACGATTACCGCTAATGTCACTGTGAATGGTCTTTTTCTGTGTGTTTCGGCGTCGGGATGTCAACAACAAGGGGTGATACGGATTCCCACAACCTCCACTTGCATACTGTGTGACTCCAAGCAAGTCAATTAACCTCCCCAGTACTTCTAGGTCACTCCTGAAAAGAGACAGCCCTGCCTAGTGGGCCTTACCTGCTTTACAAAGAATATAAAAAAAAATACCAATATATGTTTACTACATCATAGAATAGTAGTCAGGGTACCATGTCATTTACCTGAGTTTTGCTTGGGCTGCAATGATTTTGTATAGGTAAAGATGCACTTTCAGATACATTTTATGTGTGTAACCCCCCTGCAAATGGGGGTTCCCAAAAGACTTCCAGGAGCTTGCTTGAATGCTCCAAGCCTGAATGGTGTTTGTCATTTAAGCCATTTATCAGTGAGTGTTTTTAGAGCCTCTGGTACTGTCTCTTTAAGAGCTGTCTGTTTGCAGACATAATTAGTTTGTATGGGGGACTGTGTGCTTCTCTGAGTACCACTCGAGCTGCTGCCAATTCACTTCATTTTTGCAGTCACTAGGAGTGCAAAGGAACCTATCTGAAAGATGTAACTGTTTGCCAGAAATTATTTAGAGTAATAATGAAATTACAGTTTGTCTAACCTGCTTTCTTTGCAGTCAGAACTGTGTCTGCTAGTTCCCCATTCTAGTTTTGAACTGCTGAACTGGACCAATCAGTGTGGGTAAGCTAGCTCAAAATGGTGCCTTGGACGAATCAGAACTTGGACTCATAATCTGAGCCAGCCACAAGAGGATTGTATGGGCAGTGACTCTGGGAGATGTAGTTTAGACTTCAGTGCCTTTTTGGACCAACAGCAGCAGTCTATTGTGAGTGACAGCCAATCCAGTCGAGAACTGGGAGGAACTCAAAGGAAGTGCCCTTGTCGGTTGGAGTTTCAGTTGAGCTTTGGCAGTGAAGAAGGAAGGAGCCCTGTGCTTTTCAGTGTGTGCAGTTTTAGTCCAAAACGTGTGTAAGGCCCAGAGTTCCGGTCTGCAGCTTGTGTAACAGCTTGTTAGGACTGAATCCATCCTGTGAAAAGAATCAAAGGATCTCTGAAGAGTAGAAACCAGGCTCACCCTGTAGAAGACTGGAGAAATTATAAAATTGTACCTCGGTCTGTCAGGAACTGAATCTGCTGTGTGTTCTCCGGGTATTGTGCAGTAATTGCGATCGGGATACAGATGCAGCCTGCCTGGTATAGTGCTTCTTTATATGGATGTGGAAGAGGTTTGTGTACCTCAAGTGAGCCCTCTGACATTGAAGGACCCTATCTTATTTGGAGGTCGTAGTACTAATTCAGGGTCGCTCCCTGTTGAATTGCCACATTAAATCCAAATGGAATTACTGTACTGCTGACTGTTTAATTCTCCTTTTCTCTGTGTGAAAGGGCCCTACCAGCTGCCACGGTTTGACTAGCCACTAGGGCTTGATACCCAGGGACAGTAACTGATAGGGATAGGCCTGTGCACAGAGCCATAGGTAGATTATTAGAGTGATAAGCTAATTAACCTGATTTCCCTGTCCTTGTTATATCCCCCTAAATAAATCAGAGCTGCTTGTTTCAGCAAAGGTATACTGCCTGAGGTATTTGTTGTTAAAGTACTGTACTTTGATTGTTGCACTGTATCTCATTTCACAGGAGGTCCCAGTGCCGAACCAGACCTGGGGTAAGTGTATACTGTGAAGGTAATTCTGATATATTGTGTGGGCCACTAGTGGGAAGAAAGGGGTTGCAGTGTCCCAGAGGGCTGTGACCAAGTTAGTTTAACTATTGCAAACCCTGACCTCTGGGTGGAGGCACCCGCCATTGGATCCAGGCCCCTCAACCTGTTGGTGGCAAATCAGGCAGGGGTAGTAGCCCCTGGGATAGCGCCATCTAGGGGTTACATGTGTTTTATAAGCTTGTTTTTAAATTTTAGTCAGGTGTTTATTGTATTCTTTGCATATAAGCATCTAGGTTGTAGATTGCTAAATGCAGGATCACTGTTACCAACTAGCTTATTCAAGTTTATAATCAGTAGGGCCATCCACAATACTCAGTTGTTTGAATTAAAACTAGTCTGAATGAAAGTATGTTCACAAAGAAGAAACTGCCTTACTACTTATGAAAAGACTTCACAGTTAGCAGCCCATTTAGGTGAATTGGATAATTTGCACCTTTTCTCCCACCTGCCGTTTAAGTCTCTGACAACAAAAAGTTTTCTGATGGACTGCTTCAACAAAAAGCAAATGTTAAGTATTTAAGTGTACTTATGTTTGGCCAGTGGATTTTGAAAGCACAGCCAATGACATACAGAAGGTAAGACCCCAGGGGCTGTATGATGCAGGTGGGCAGAGTGGTGCTCAATTCACATCTGAACAAAGACATGAAAACTGGGAGACACTCTTTTCATGGACACCAAGTAAAAAAAAAAAGCATCCACATTTATTTATTTATTTATTTATTTGAACAGCAGTTTGAAAACCTTTGAGCCAAAGGCTCGTTTACAAAGGTACCTTGTCACAAAAAGGACAGACACAATACAACAGTATGTTACAACAATGAGAAATACAACAAGTATGTCTGGGAGATGCATGAATCCGTTTGAACGTCCTCCACTAGTCACTTGTGGATTTTTTAGGTGAAGATACTTTATTTCAAAGAAGCAAATTCAAGCAGTTTTTTTTTGCTCCTCCTACCCCCTGGCCATTCACCCCTTCAGGCCTGCCAAGGCCCACTACCACCACTGCTGAGTCCTGACCACCATCCACTGACCCTTACTGCTGTGCTACCAGGTAACCCAAAGTAACCCTTCATTGAGTGGGCTCCTACCCCTGTGGGAGGCTACCAGGGGAGGAGAACTGCTCTAAAGAGCTTCCTGTGTATCCTGGGCATGGCAGGTATCAGAACGGACACATGTCTGGGGTTTCCAGCTTATGGAGGGACCAACAGCTGTCCTTCGGTTGGTCAGTGTGTGTAATTCCATTTTCTTGGGAGCATGACAGGCCACATGATGTCAAGGCACAAGCCGATGTCCATCATGCTCCCTCCTGTAGTGAGGGCTGATATGTTGTTGTGCCTCTGGCCTCCACCAGGGGCCAACAAATGCTGAGCCATGAATCCACCCTCCCTCCCAGGAGAAGATGAGTGGTCATTGGACACTCAAGCCTTCACCCACCAGCTGGCCTTCCAACACCCAAGTCTGTTCCCTAACCCTGGTCAGCGGTGTCACAGGCAATAATCCAATTCAGGCAGTTAAATTATAGATAGAAAAAAACAAAGGTAGTCCACCTTAGCATTGATGGTTCAGGTGAATTCACATCTGAGTTCTAACAAGCAAAGAGACCAAGTAATTTGTAACTTGTTCATGTGGGGTGTGGGTGTTGAAGAAAGGGGATCATAGCGCTGTCACTACTGCCATCACCCCAGAGGGATTTGGACTGCATTGTTACTACTGCCATCACACCGAAGGGGTGGGGGCTGTAGTGCTTCTGCCATCACCACTGGTGGATGGGGAATGTAGTACTGCTGCCATCCCACCTGAGGGTTGGGAGTCATAGTGCTGATACTGCTATCACACCTGAGGATTGGTGAACGTAGTTCTGCTGCCATCACACCTAAGGGATGGGGGCCACAGTGCTGCTCCTTCTGTCATACCAGAGGGAGGGGGGCCATAGTGCTGTTGCTGCTGCCATCACACCAGAGGGATGGGGGCCGTGGTGCTATTGGTGCTATTGGTGCTGCCATCGCACCTGAGGGATGGGGCCGTAGTGCTGCTTCCATCACACCTTAGGGATGGGGGCTGTAGTACTGTTGCTGCCATCACATCTTGTACCTAAAATAACTTTAAATTGGTACAAGGATGGAAGGATGTGCAATAGTGGAGGTCAAAATTGCTAAAATGCATGTTAGCAGAGTTACAAATTGTTAGATAAAGTACACAAAACCAAACACCGGTATAACTGGATTTTGGCTTAGCAGATACCGGTGACAATATCGTTTTTTACAATGTGCAAAACAGAATATGCCCTTTCTCATTCCGGATAAACCAGTGTCCCTGCTGTTTACTAATGGATTTCATGAACAAACAATGAGTCATTAAAACCTCATCCATGACAAACTTACATCCCTATGATCAACATTTGTACAACCGTTGTATATAAACTGCAGAAATACATACAAATCTGGGAAAAGCAATTTTCTCAAGGTTTCGCTTTGACTCAGAAAGTGGAGGGAGATAGAACACTAAGCAGTGAGAGTAGACTGGGCGTTAGGACAGAGTTTAAATAAGTTGCAACATGTATTACTATTGCTATTTATATTTTGGTTTTGATTCAAAAAGTAATATAATTGCTATTACAGGCACTAGTGAACAGGGCACAACTGGAGGAGAAAAAAAGGCAGGTTGTGAAGAAAGAGAATCAGCAAGGATACTTGCAAAACCTTCTAGGTCGGCCAATATCAGCCTGCTGGTCACAGAGGTAACCAAAAATGTTGGCAAGCTGTTTGGCCTGGAGACAGTCAATGTTAATGAGAGGGGCAAAATCTGGACTGAAATTTGTAAAAAGATTGAGGACAAGGGTGGCCAGCACAGAACACTTAAACAGCTCAAGCATAAATATGATGACCTGTAGCGACGGGAACCCAAGGTGACCGAGGTTCTCAGAGCGGCAATAGCCAGCACTCCAAAAAGGTCTCGGAAGTGCTGGCAAGATTATGAGCTTGATGGAAGTAAGCATGATCTTTCTTTTTTATTTATTATTGTTAGCAAATATTCCTTTTAGAATTAATTCTAATTTTTTTTTCATTTTTATTCTTCATTGACAACTTAAACTTTATCGGTTGAGTTACCACTGGCCAAATTGATGACATGAGTTTGGAAGTGTACTCTGGTTACACAGTTGTTATAAGATTTTATAGGACACAGCATTAAAGATATTGATGTTGTGTTATAGGTAGGGAGAGTTGGTTGAACTATCCTAAATTGCAATTATGTGGACGTGTGGTGGCAGGGTACTGCATTCTGCAAGGAAGGTGTTATGTGACCTCGCAGACATGAAAGCAAGCCTTTTGTGGGTCACGTACAGTATTTGACTCCAGTTGTTATGGCTGGCCTGTTCACTGTTGGTGAGAAGATGGTAGTTGATTGCTTTTGCTTTATTTTAAATATTCTTGTTGTGGTTGAAAAATGAGAGTGGGACAACTTTGATACATAGGAAGGTGTTTCTTCACATAATGTTAAAAAGGTTAAAAAGGTCTCTCTTTTGTGCTATGCTGTGCCATGCGGTTGTATTTTGCACTTGTACTGGTATCCTTATTGTACTGTACTGCACTATGTTTTGTACCAAGAAATGTGACTGTGTAATAATGTCTTACTATATATATCTTGTTCCAGTACCCCAGGCCACACTTGGAAGTGAGCCTTGGCTCAGTGTGCCTTTCCCGGTTACCTATTTTCATAATAAATAAATAAATAGGGGTGAGGTAGAGAATGGAGGCTAATGAGTGCATTAAGCAGGGAGTTGCTTACAAAACTGGGGGTTAGCTTCTGCCAGGTTAGGGAAATGTGGGAGTTGGCTACAGTGGCTAGTGATGTGTCTAGGGTGGGGGTTGCTTTTATTATAAGGCAGCCAATAGGACTGGCAGTGTAGCCTAGAGGTTAGAGTAATGAGTTGTGAATGAGTTCGCTACATTCGGCAGACCTGGGTTTGATTCCCACAACCTCCATTTGCATACTGTGTGACTCTAAGCAAATCGATTAAGCTAACCAGTGCTCCTAGCTCACTTCTGAAAAGATGCACTTGTGACTCATGGGTCTTATCTGGTTACCCAAAAAGAATAACACACACACACAAAACAATCAGTGTATGTTATTACAGGGTGAGGGAGGTTGGGTGGAGGGTGGCTTGGAAGGTGGTTAATTCATAATATTGGGGTCAGGTGGCTTGTACAGTGTGGAGGCTCTTTTTTTTTTAATTATTTAACTAATCAGGTGCCAAAGTGAAAATGATTCTATATCCAAATCCAATTTGGTATCCTAAAATTTAGGATTTTTGATTTTTGGCAGCTTTATCTGAAAATCCCAAATCCTAAATTTTAGGTAATATCTGAGACACACATTTTTAAATGGATATCTAAACAGCCCTATAGCTAAAGTATAAACACTTATAAACACTCACCCCCCCCCCTCCCCCGGGTGACACAGTGCTCCAGTTTTGTGCTAGTCAACATATGTAAATAAAGAAGCAAATCGATGGCTGGGCACAAAGGATTTGCTGATATGGTATCTGCTACAGTAGCCTATCACAATGAATGGTCTGTGAGAGCTAGGTCTGATCAGAAAGAGGATTTCTTTTGCCACATCTTGAAATGTACATGCTTTGTTTTTTGGGCATTACATGGGTAACAGTACTTTTCTAAGCATGTTGAATTTTTGAACTCTTTCATCACAGTATAATAAGCATCTGAGAAGACAGAAGGTGTCAGCTGAAAATAGCCCAAAAGAGAACAAGTGGATAACCAGTTCATCATAGTACACATTGCAGAAGAAGAAAATTCACAAAATGATGTACACTATGATGGAACAAGACGTTACACATATGGGGACATGCACTACTCTGGTCTGTAAAAGTACAGATGGCAGTAAATGCATTCAGCTATCATTCTGACAGAGTTTGGTTATGCCTGACCTGTTCCCATGGCACTCTGCAGACTTCATTTATAGCTCATCACACCAAAAATGAATTGTTATTATATAGTACCTACTCACCCTGTATTCCTCACCTGGGTTCTAAAAATGATCCTATACTTCAGCATGCTTTTTCCATCATCATATTATCTCTCTCTCTCTTGTGTTCTTTTATCTGTCTAAAAACACATACAATACATCTAAAATCTTATAATATCATGATGAGTTTATCCACTCAAAGCCAAACTTCCAGCTAAATACATAAAGATCAGACAGGAAGCTGCATACATTATCAGACAGATCTACCCAATTATTATTGCAACCCTATTTAAGTGTCATTGTAGGCACCACAGGACAGTATATTAATCACAGTACTTGATGCCCAAAGTCTTGTAAGTGCAATTTAATACTGCACGCTACAGTAGACATGCAGCCTGTACAACAGTGAGCAACTAAACATCATTAACAGCTATACAACATACCACACAAAACTAAGACACCTCCACATCGGTGAAATGCTGTATAGTGCAGTTTTGAAAAATGTGACTAAACTGCAGAGTGTGTCACTTACTGTATCTTTAAACACAGAAAAACAGAGTATTAAGGATAGAAAAAGACAGAGTCCATCGAGTCTGAACTGATGTTCATTCAAGCTTCTGCAGCTGCACATCGGACCCCCTTCCTCAACACAGGTACAGCCTCCTAAGGACCTGTGGCTGTTCCACCCATGCATTTCCTATGTAGTCAGCCCCCATCATGTGATCGAGTCACGTGACTCTTGCCATTACAGACTATCTCCCTAAGTTTCTTTAGCTTGCTATGTGCCTTAACCACTGGTTTGACTCCCTCGATAGGTTATAACATTATACACTCCCTTCTCTATTTATATACAATCTAAATTGTTTTAAATCCCCCCACCACCTTAACTCTTTCCACACTATTACGTGCCTTACTAACCCCCCTCACTCCTGGCGACAGCCTTGAACCTGTGTCTTTCGACTCAGTGTTCTACCCTAGTCTACCATTCAAATCACTAGGCCTCACAGCCTGCTAATGATCTACCTTATTGTCTAGCGGCTGCAAGTGGTACAACACCTCAGCGTGCTAACCAGATCTGTGGTCACTACTCTTACATAGCTTACTTCTTGGCAAAGTCTTAGTCACTCTTTTCCACACTCACTACAATGCATAATATTATCTCGGTTTGTCTTGGCCTCATTCTTCTCTCTTCTCTGGTCTCTCTACCTCCTCTCTTTCAACCCTCTATCCCCTGCCCACCCCAATACACTCAACTCATTCTCTAACACACTCTGCACTTCCTGTTCACCCTACTCTGATCAATTACCCCTGGCCTCCCCATGCCTCTATACTCCCCCCACATCTCTCTTAGCTGTCCTAAATTTCTCCAAATTCCTCTCCCCCCCACACCAATCATCCCCCCATCCCTTCGCTCTATACAACCAAAACTTGCCAAATGGGTCTGTGCATTCTCCAAATTGCTTATTACCCTCTTATTCATTTCAGCTGGTGATACTGAACTCAACCCTGAACCCATCCCTCCTCCCCTTATGCACCTCCCAAAAGGTTTAAAAATAGTTTACCTCAATATAAGAAGCCTAATCTCCAAATGTACACTACTCCAGCCGATCGTGCCGAATTTAAGCTCAGATGTCCTGGTACTCTCAGAAACCTGTCTGTCACGTAACATACCAGACACCAATCTCTCAACTCCCAGCTACACCCTTATCAGACAAGATAGACCTTGTATGGGTGGAGGTATGGGCAATGTTTCTATCCTCCAACCTCCAACACTCACCTGTATTGTCTATCTCATCCCCATCCCAATACAAACTCCTTATCAAGTTATTCCTCCCTTTTTCTCTGCCTATATTCATAGCTGACACCTATTGTTGCCACGGCCTCCCTACAACAACCGTAGCTGAACTTACCACCACCATCACCTCACATACTACCTCTGGTGAGTTATACCTATTAGGTGACTTAAATGCTGATTGGCTCTCTTCTGTCAGCTCTAAAATTTGAACCAAAGTAAACTCCCTAAACTTAACACAACTAATTACCTCCCCAACTTGTCTTAACCACAAATCACTTAAGCACACCCTAAGAGGCTGAGATCTCACCTCCCACCCCTACCAGATAATTGACTCTGGTATTCTCCCAGATTCCCTTAGTCTCAACCACATGATTTACTGCATCCGTAAAGTCCATCACAACAAAGCCCCCCTGCAAACTGATCCATCTACACTCTTTTCACTCACTAAACTTAGCTCCCCTACTAAATGACTTATACCACATTGACTGGTCCTCCATATCATCAGCATTCACTATCGATACTGCCCTCAACTACTTCCAGACAAAGTTCCTTGAAATCTGGGATCTGCATGCCCCTCCTAAATTAACTATGGTCAAAGGCTCCCAGCTCCCCCTGGATAAGTGCAGAACTGCTTGCCTGCATGCACATCAGAGAGCAGGCCTGGAAAGCCTACATGAAATCCAGATCGCACACTCTCCTTCTCCAATACAGACAACTTAGAAAGCATGCACCAAGACCATGAGAAATGCTAAGTCTGAATATTTCTCCACTTCCTTCTACACCAATTTAAGCCATCCCTCTAAGTTCTAGCTAGTTGTCAAATCTCTCTTCTCTCCTCCCTCCAACCCCCGCCATCCCAACCCTTATCCATAGTAATGTTACACTTTCTGACTCTCCATCTGTCACTACTACTTTCAACACTTTCTTCACATCCTGTGCTTCCTCACTCCTCTCCACCCTCCCAACCCCCACTTGTACACCCTCCTCCTCAGACCCCCACCTACTCCAACCTCTCCACCCCTTTCCATTCACTCCCATCTCACCTAATGAAACTCTAAAGGCTCTCCATGCCTTGAACCCTTCCAAGGGTAAGAGCCCAGATGGCCTAGACATTAATCTACTCTATCTCTCCATCCCTGCTATAGCTTCCCCCCGGCCTCTCTTCTCACCCTATCTTTTACTGTATCCTCAGTCCCTTCTACCTGTAAACACTCTACCATCATTCTTCTCCCCAAAGGTGAAGATCCCGCTACCCTTGGGAACTATTGCCCAGTCTCCTTACTTCCTATTCTAGCTAACCTCCAAGAACCCATTGTCCTTGCTCAGCTCACCCTTTACCTTGACTTTGCCTCATTTTTCACCACTTTTCAGTCTGGCTTCCATAAGTCACACTTCACTGCCACTTCCCACTTACAGCTCACTACTCCATACTCTCCATTATGGATCAGGGACACGTTACCTCTGCCATATTTGTCAATCTGGCAAAAGCCATCAACACAGTATCCCACTCCTTCCTCCACCAAAAACTCTCTGTTGCTGGATTAAACTCCTCAGTCTCACGGTGGTTTCAATCCTCCCTGTCAGACAGAACCCAGTCAGTCAAAGATTGCCTCTTCCCTCTCCCCTCCTCTACCCATCACCACTGCCATCATGCAGGGCTCAGTACTTGGCCTTATATTATTCTCCATCTTCTTCAATGATTTTCCTCCCGCTTGCTCCACTTCCCAAATCCACATGTATGCGGATGACACCATCCTCTACACATCTAGCACATCAACCTCTGATACTGAGACTAGACTGCAACATGACTTCAACAAGGTCCAGCTATGGTTTCAGTCCACCAGCTGTTCCTTAATGCCAAAAAGACAGTATCCATGTCCTTCAGCACAAGACAGAGGCTATCTAAACTTAAATCTCCCCCCATCTTCCACACCTTGGATGGTACCCTATCGAAAATGTCACTACCTTTAGATACCTTGGGGTCTGGTTAGATCACCATTTGGACTTCTCGGTACACATGAATGCAATCCATAAGAACTTATACCCCAAGCTTGGTGCTTTATACAGAAACAAGGAGTGCATTCCTCAATCTGCCTGGCATGCAACTGTGATGAAAATGATCCACCCAACTTTTGACTATGCAGACATAGTCTACAGTGCCACTCCCAAAACCACCCTGACTAGACTGGACACCCTCTTCAACTCTTTCTGACACATTATGCTTTCCTGGCCCCCTCGTACTCACCACTGTGATCTTTACAAAACCCTGTCCCTCCCATCCCTAGAGTCTAGATGGCTGTACCACACTGCCACTTTCATGGCTAAATTCTGCACTTCCTCCCAATGCACTTACCCTCTCTGTAACATTGGTCTTCACTCCTTTGCAATCCCCCACCATAACACCACTACTGGCCAATCTGCCTTTTCTTTCCACTGTCCTAAATTTTGGAAAGCTCTCCCTTCCCCCATCTAAAAGGCCTCATCTCTCAAATCCCTCTCCTCCCTTCTATGTGACTTCACAACCCACACCTGCTCATGTCAAAAACTTTAGTCCCTCCACACTACACTGACCCTCCCCCCCACACTGAAACTGTTGCCCCATGCTCTGGCTTCCCCTAGCCATGGTTCAGTTTGACTGCCAAACATAGCCCCATGCAGTATGCCCTTCTATTTTTTCTGTGGCTGTTTACCCGACCAGTTAGTCTGTCTGCTTCTCCTGTGTACTCATGGCTGTGCTTAAGTTGTACGTACTCAAGATGTATACTGTTTACATTTTTCGGATGTATCCGTCACAATGTACTAGCTGTTCTGTTTGCTATAGTTGGTCCTACAATATATATTGTCCACTTTTACCGACTGTTCCCATTTTATTAAGTATCACTATGTTGTTATACTGTACATTTTTGTAGGTACCCAGCAAAACACACTTTACTGCACTGCTTACTATTATTTGGATCTGTATTGTATGCTGTCCAGTTGATTACTTGTCTTCACTGTTATTTATGTACTATTTAATGTACTCCCACTACCCTTCCCCCCAGGATGCATCTGGAAATGAGCTCTTCTGCTCAATATGCCTTCCTGGTGAAATTCTTGAATAAATAAACACTGAAATTAATCTGCTCTTCCAGAACTCTCCTGGACCCCTGGCTTCCACTTGTCTAGTTTCAGTGATTCAGCAAGTTGCACGCTCATCTCTGAGACTCGATGACTGGAAGGTTGTGGGTTCTAGCCCCACAACAGGATCCCCTTATTGACCCAGAGAAAAGGAAAATAAACAACCAAAACTAAATTAAGAAACAAACATAAAGCAAGACATAATCCTCTCAATCAAAAAAACCTGGGCAAATTTCCCCAGTATCCTGGCCAAATTCCCCCCAATTCACTAAAAATACCACCAACAGCTTAATCTAGTTCAATTTCAGTTATTTCCATCTGCATTCCCCCCCACCCCCACCCTAGGACAAGGCTGAAAATAGTCAGAACTGTCTTGTCCTCCTTTCCTGGTTAAAAAAAAAAAACGAAATAAGTACATAACCTTACTGAAGATTTCTCATTGTGTTTTGAACCTTGATATAGTTTCAGCATTAATCAGATTTTTGGATAGACTGTTCTGCTGGAAAAATGCTTTCCTATGTCTTTTTTGAATCCCCTCTTACAGCCTGAGTTTGAGCCCCCACTGGTTGTACTGTTCCTCAACTTGAAATAATTCATGTAGTCCTCCTTGCATATTTTTGTATGTTTCAAATGGTTCCATCATGTCGCAGTGACAGGAATTCTGGCGACGGCCATTACAGTGATGGCACAATGCTGACAACCGTCATTGTGCCATCCAGGACACAAGTGTTTTCTTTGTGGGTGGATTCACCCCCTACACCTCCCATGTTGAGGCTCTGCCCCCTCTGCCTATGATTTCCAACTCCGGGTCGAAGTTGTTTCGGGAAGGGGGCAAACATCGGCATCAGTAACACAGCGGACCAGTACAATAAACAGCTGATTCTGTTGCTGTACTGGTCTTCACTGTGTTACTGTCACTGTAGCAATGGTATACCATTTCAAATACATCCCCCTTTCCCTGTCCTTTACAGAAGAACACTGAGGCTTTCCAGTCTCTTGTTGTATGAACTACCCTGCTGCACCAGGATAATTTTTGAAGCCCTCTGCTGGACAGTATCTATCATCTCCCTTTCATTACAAAGATGTAGGCTCCTAAACTGTAGGTAGTTCTTCCAGTGCACTCCAAACAATAACCCATACAGCAGCAATATCATCTCCCTCCTGCAACTAGGGAAGCCCCATCAAATGCATCCCAGAGTCCTGTTGCCTTCCCTTATGCCATATGCATTGAGAAGAGTTTTCAAAATATTGCTAATTATTACCCCAGGTCCTCTATCCTCCCATGAGTGTTCCATCTCAATCCTACTGATGCAATATGACAACAGGCCACGAGTTATAGTCTCCCATTCAATAAGGGACTGATTTGCACAGTGTGGGTTTATTCTTGTAGGTCTAGATAATAACTGGATAAGGTTTAGGGCCTCAATTTTCTGGGTGACAGTTTTGGAGTCTGCCGAAAGCCAATTTATGTTGTAGTCTCCCAGTAGCAGGAGTCTGACAGATTAGGTGAGAGAAGTTATGGAAACTAGGGTGTGTACAATGGCAGAGGGAAGAGCTTTGGGGGTGAAATAGCAGGCCCTGATGAAAATCGGGCAAGTGGCAGGGAAGGACAACTTGAGGAGCAGTAGCTCATGTGAGGATGGGGCAGCCTGTTGGAGGACAGTGGAGGAGGGGTAGGAATTGTGCACATTAGCCACAGCCCCTTCTCTTCTCTTCCTTCTATCCTGTCTATACAATGAAGGCCCAGTGAGCTCGAACATCAGGTTTGGAATTCTGGAGGACAGCCAGGTCTTTGAGATACATAAAATGTCCAGGGAGTTTAGCAAGATCCAGGCCTTAAGATAATCTAATTTGGGTAGCAGACTTCTGATGTTCATATGGTAGGTACTGAGGCCACCATAAGGGGAGTGTTGGCATATAAGGACGTCTCCAGAATTGAACCACACGAGGGTGAGGGTCCTGGACTTCAGGAGGGCAGATTTTAAAAAAGATGGTGAATGCCTCAGGGATAACCTAGCGGGGTGGGTGATATGGGTGGGGTAGAGGAACAGTAGGCGAAGATAAAAGGGAGCATAAAAAAGGCAACAAACCTCTGTGTTAAACAAGTGACCAAAAGCAAGAGGAAAAAAGAGACCACTATGGTTCTCGAAATAGGTGGCTGACAAGGTGAAAGCTAAAAGGATAGCATTCAGAAGGTACTGTATAAGGAAAAGCAGAGGGAGGAAGGTAGGGGAGGTGTATCAGGGGAAACAAAGGGAAGCAGGGAAAGTAGTAAGGAGTGCAAAGGCATAAACTGAAGATAGAATAGCCCAGGAGGTAATGAAGGGGGTTAAGATATTTTTTAGTTATGTAAGTGAAAAGAGGAAGACTAGTGGTGGGATTGCAAGGTTAAAAAGGGAAAAGTAGAGACTGTGCAGAGGGGGACCAGGAAAAAGCAGACATCCTGAACAAATACTTTTGTTCAGTGTTCACAGAGGAAGGAGGAGAGGGACAACAAAAAAGTAACAAAAGCTGGAGGGATGGAGGTGGACACTAGTCCTTTTTTGGAGGTGAGAGTCCTGAAGGGACTTACAAATCTGAAGGTGGGCAAAGCAATGGGGCCAGATGGGGTGCGTTGAAGGGCACTGAGTGAGCTCATGAAAACAGTGGCTGCACTTCTGACAGTTCTATTTAACAGCTCACTGGCAACATGAGTGGTTCCGGAGGATTGAAGGAGGGTGAGTGTAGTCCCACTACACAAAAATGGTAACAGGGAAGAGGCTGGCAATTATAGGCCAGTCAGCCTGAAACTGGTGGTGGGAAAATTAATGGAATCATTGCATGCTGAAGGAAAGGATTGTGGAATATCTTGAGTCCAGTGGGATACAAGACACAAGGCAGCATGGTTTCATAGGGAGGAGGTCATATCAAAAGAATCGGATATATTTCTTGGACTGAGAAACTAAGGACCTAGATCAGGGTGGAGCAGTGGATATAGCCTTAAAGATTTCAGTAAGGCATTCAACATCGCTCCACACAGGAGACTAGTAAGCAAGCTGGGTAACTTAGGAGTGGGTTCAAAGGTGGAAAACAGGGTAAGAAATTGGTTAGGGGACAGGCAACAGACGGTGGTGGTAAACGTATTTAGATACAAGGAAGGGAGGATGACCAGAGGGATGCCTCTGGGATAAGTGTTGGGACCGGTGCTCTTTAATGTCTTTATAAGTGACACTGCAGAGGAGCTAGAAGGGAAAGTCTGCCTCTTTGCAGATAACACCAAAATATGCAATAGGGTGGACACTCCAGGGGTGTAGAAAGGATGAGCAGAGACCTTGGAAAACTAGAGGAGTGGTCAAAGGTATGACAGCTGGGTTTCAATGCGAAAAAGTACAATAATAATGCACTTGGAGCACAAAAATCCAGGGGCAGAGTATAAAATGAGTGGAGTGGCATTGACAACCACCAGGCAGGAAAGAGACCTGGAGTAATCATATCGGATGTCCTAAAGGTGGCTAGGCAGTGAAACAAGGCAGTAGGGAGGGTGAGTGGGATGCTGGGTTCCATGTGATAATGGCGATCATGGAAAGGTGCTCACCATTAGGGAACGTGTACATTGCCGAAAATCAGGTTCAGTGACGTACACTCCCAGCGTACAGCAAAAGGGCACTGGGGACTTTTTTTATGCAGGGGCTCTGCCCACTGCACCCCTGGGGGTCATTGCCCACCCCCTACCAAAGGATTCTCAACCTGGGGTGCATGTCAGAGGAGGAGTGGCAAAAGCAAGTCAGGTGCTACAAACAAACGAGCACCTGACACTGAACCTGGCACCCTCGCAACCCTAGCCTGCCATCCTCCCACCTTGCCACAGGGCCAGCTCAGCAGCCCACCACCGCACTATGCCTCCAAACCCTCCCTCTTCTTCCACTCATCATATGGCATGCTCTCCCCACCCCATGTGCATGTACATATGCGACATCCTCTCACTATATTCGCAGACCCCCCCCCATCCAGTTGCCCTCCCTGCCTGGTAGCCCTGTGGACAGGCGCTGCAATTGAGATGCCCTTTTGAAAGCGCTCAATTGCGGTCTCCATTGTCATGGGCTACCGGATGCTAGGGTGCATAGGGAGGGTATCACAAGCAGAAAGAGATAGGTGGTGTAGCCTCCGTATAGATCACTGATAAGAGCACCTCCCAGAGTATTATGTCTAGTTCAGGAGATCACATATCTGTATGGACTTAGACAGAGTGGAGGCTGTCCAGAGGAGTGCAACTGAAACGGTGCAGGGTCTGCATCAAGCAAAGACTAAAGGACCTCACCCTGGAACAGAGGAGGGATAGGGGGGATATGATACAGACCCTTTAAATAACTCACAGGATAAATAAGGTACAGGAGGGGAGTATTTTTCAGAAGAAAAGGTGCTCAGGAACAAAGGAACATGCTATGAAGCTGGGGGGAGATAGATTCAGGAGAGATGTGAGGAAGTTCTTCTTCATAGAAAAAGTGGTAGATTCCTGGAACAGCCTTCCCACAGAGGTGGTGGTGGCGAAAACAGAGGTGGGGTTCAAAAATGCACGTGACAAGCACAAGGGAATCATGGTGGCAAGGAAGGGGTGGAAGGTAGAAAGAGCTGTAGATAGGGCACTGTCTGCAGTAATAGTGTAGGCAGGGAGAAGTGGGTAGAGTGGACTGGCTGAGCAGTCCTTACCTGCCATTAAATTCTATGTTTCTATGTGTATCAGTGTTAGGGGCCAAGTAGGTTTGAAACCAGTCTGTTGTACCCATGTCATCTAAGAGTGTTCTAGAGTTTAGTGACCAAAGCAACCTTGACCAAATGTACCTAGAGGTGGAAAGATTGGGCCTGACTTTCCTGATAGAGTAGGCTATGCAATGGTTACTGAAGGTATCCAGGATAGTACCTGTTGCTATCATATGATGGGGTTGGGAGGATAGCACCCAATCCAGAAAGGTGTGATTGGTGGAGGTGAGATTGAGCTGGGTGGGTTCAGTAATCCATTGAGACAGGTTTAGCAACTGGATCCTGTTTGAGGTGGGCCTGGTGATCAGGGAGAGCCAATTAATACTGAAGTCCCTCAGGAGAGCCAATTAATTATGAAGTCCCCCAGTAGAAGGAGCTCACTGAAGGAAGCCTGAGAGACAAATGCAGTGAAGGAGTCAACCAGGGAGGATGGAGAGATTTTAGGAGAGGTGTAGAAAACACCAACAAAAATGTGAAGAGTGGCGGGGAAGGTGAGCTTGGTTAGGAGGAGCTCATGAGAGGAAGGTAACATAGTAACAGAATAGCTGATGGCAGATAAGGACTGCTAGGCCCACCTAGTCTGTCTGTATTCCCTGCCTGCATCGGCAGCCACTGACCCTACTTGGTCATTGGCTTTTGCCTCTCTTTCCCACATCCAGGGTTCCCGTATATCTATCCCATGCATTTTTGAACCCCCCCCTCACTTTGTTAGTACCCTCCACTTCCTGGGGTAGGCTATGCCAAGCATCCACCACCCTCCCTGTGAAGAAAAACTTCTTCACGTTTCCCCTTATCCTGCCCCCCTCCAATCTCATATTATGCCCCCTCATCCTAGTACAACTCTTGTACTGAAAGATGTCACCTCCCTGCACTTTGTTCAAGCCTTTAAGATATCTGAAGGTTTCTATCATATCCCCCTATTCCCATCTCTCTTCAAGTGTATACATATTGAGGTCTTTTAATCTGTCCTCATATGTTTTCTGATACAAGCCTTGCACCATCTTGGTCACCCTTTTCTGGACCACCTCCTCCCTGTCCATGTTTTTGCGAAGATGCAACCTCCAGAACTGAACACAGTATTCTAGATGAGGCCTCATCAGCGTTTTGTACAATGGCATCACCACCTCCCTTCTTCTGCTTGTGATACCCCTTCCTATGCACCCCAACATCCCACTTGCCCTCCCCACAGCCTTGTTACACAGTTTGGCCACCCTTAGGTCATTTGAGATGATTATCCCTCAATCTCTTTCTTCCCTGGTGACTGTCTGCAACCTCCCACCCCATTCTGTAGCTCTCCACAGGGCTTTTTCACCCCAGGTTCATGATTGTGCACTTTTTTGCATTAAATTTCAAGTGCCACACCTTTGACCATTTTTCAAGCTTTCCCAGAACCTTTCTCATTCTTTCTACCCCCTCTAGAGTGTCTACTCTGTTGCAGATCTTGGTATCATCTGCAAATAGACAAACCTTCCTCTCCAGCCCTTCAGCAATGTCACTGATGAAGACCAGACATTCTCTATGAACGACAGAACAAGATAGGTTCTAACGAACATAGAGGGTGACACCACCACACTGTTTATCATGGTCTTGCCAGATGAGATGGTAGTCAGGGAGACCCAATGTAGAATCAGGTATCCTAGAGGAGAGTCAAGATTCTGAGATACACAGGAGATCAGTTTTAGTAGAAGGATCCTATCATTGAGAAGGAAGGTGCTAAAGCCTTTAGGGGAGGTAGACGGAGAGGAGTCAGAAGTGGGTGCAGGGTTGGGTTCCGCATCACCAGCAAGGAGGAGGAGTAGGTTGATGAGCAGCAGGAGGGGTGGAACTTGTACCTCCTGGAGTGAGGGGGAGTGGGTCGGGGTAGGGGAGGGACAGGAGATCTTGATGCAGAAATTTAAGGTTTTGAGAGGGAGGACAGAAGGCCAAGGTGGATGGAGGGGAGGTTGGCATGAGGGAGAGCCAAGAAGAGGGGGAATGGAATGGAGAGGCTGCGGGTAGGGAGTGATAAGGGGCAGTGGAAAAAGGGGGAAATAAGGGAGGATGGTAGAGGATAGGCAGGGGATGGAGGGAGAGGGAGAGGGAATGAGGGTGGGCTAAGTGGGGGGAATGGGGTAGGAGAGGAAGAAGGAGGAGACAGGTGAGGAGGGTTGTGTACATGATTTTAGGCAGGTAAGATGATGCTAAGACCAAAATTATAATTAATATAGCCTAAGTAAGGCAGTAGTAAGGACTGAAAAATAATACCAGACAAGCTTAGTTGAGTGACTAAAGGAAGTAAAACAAACTAGCAAAACAGAGTTATCAAAAGGGCTGCTAACCCTTTTCTGACTCTTTTGCCAGTATACTTCTGCACCCTCATTTCTGGCATGGCTCTATTAGCTGCTTTTATGACGCTCTGTAGCACGGGCCCACAGTGCTCTGTAGGGAATACCGAGCAGTAGTAGTCTTTCATCATGGCTACTTTCTGCCCATCTTCCTCTATTACCGAGCCCCTCTCCTTTAGCCTAACAATCCCCCTTCCAGCCTTTCTTTTCTCCATTATATATCTAAAAAACTGTTCTTCCCCTTCCCTTGACCTCTTCCACAATATGTAGTTATGTGTCTGCCTTCACAATCGTTGCCTTCTGGGACTCTAGCTTTTTTCTGATACTCATTACATTCCTTTATCTCTGTTTTTGTTTGTACCTTATAAAGCATTCTTTTTGGCTCTCACTGCCTCCCTGACCTTTTCAGAGTACCAGATTAGTATTTTATACTTGTTTCTCTTGATAACTGTCTTTGTGCATGCTTTAACTGCCATGAGAATGGCACCTTTTATGCCCTCACATTTATCTTATTCTCCCCTGATGATGTCCACCCCAGATAACCTGACCATATGGTTTCCTCATTTGTTTGAAATCTGCCCTTCTGAAGTCTAACACTTCAGCCTTAGACGCAGGCTTAATGATGCCTAGGGCCAACTCAAATCATAGTATTGTGGTCGCTGGACCCTAGTTGTTCCCCAATCGGCACTACATCTACTCTTTCTGAACTGGTGAGTACCACATCAAGAATGGTTGATTTGCTAGTGGGTTTCATGACCTGTTACATTAGCATGCAGTCCTGCAAAGCATCGAGCAGGGCTTGACTTCTGGTGCTGCTGGCCGTGAGGATAGCCCAGTCGATGTCTGCCAGGTTGAGATCTCCTACTACTACAACCTCAACTTTCATTGCTCAATTTTCTGCTTCTGCTCCTAGTTTGTTATTGCTCTGTTTTCCCTGCCCTGATGACCTGTAAACCACCCCCAAGTATTGGTTGCTGAGTTCCCACAGCTGACTAAGTGCTGAGGAGAGTCGAGCTGGCAGTGCCAAATTATTCAATGTTATTCAATGTCAGACAGTGCTGGGAATAGTACAGTAGCCCTTAGATAAATGCCTCATACTGCCATAAAAGGCTGTTTCATTAATTGAATGTCTTATACAGTCATAAAAGGATGTTTCATTAAGTGCTGAGGAGAGTCAACCTGGCTAAGGAAATAGCACAGCTGTAGAATAGCTATAAAATATGTGAGCATGAAGACTCATTCAGTATTTTTTATTTGTTGCAATTGTTCAGGTCAGGATAGTAAAAGCCTCTTCTTTGGGGGTGGGGATACTTTTCTTATACTTCAAAAAAAAAATAGATTGCCTGCTGCAGTTTGTCACTCCCAAGCTATTGCTTGCAGCAAATGTACTGTCTTGCTCACACGACACACACACGCACGCACACTGCGCACGCACGCACGCATCAATGGTCTCAGACCGATTCACAGACTCAAAAAAATAGTGACTGATCAAGTGGTCAGTCAGTATAGCAGTACAGCACTAGTACTTATTGTCCAAAGCTGTGTTTACATGTCTGCAGCACTATAACATTTGCGATGCTCCACTCCTGCTGTGAGCTCATCAGCAGGGTCAATTCACTGTTCACACAGTCCTCCCTCATGCCGATGTAGGTTGCACAAAAGAGGGGCTGTGGGGGCCGGGTTGAGAGCAGTGGAGCAATCTGGGAGTGGCAACTTTTTATTGGAGAGAGTGTTGCAGCACATTTACACCACCACATAATATGCACACTCCAATAAACATTCCCACTCCTGTGCCAGAACAAAAACAGGATTCAATGCACATCTGGTAAGTGTCCACACTGCCGACTTTCCAGCACGTACATCAGCCCATGTGAACAGGTTGATGTGTTGCACAGGTAGCAGAGTAAACATGCTTATAAGTCAGACTAGGTCAGCTAAGCAGTACCAGCAAATTATAAGGTGGTGGCTGGCTGGCTGATTCAAAGTTCAGTCTCTATTCACTATCCACATTTTTTTTTCATGCTGTCTGAGTGATCCATCAAATCATACAACTTTTTATATTTTTTTAATTATCATCATTCATAGCCTGCTGTTGGGCAAGAAAAAAGATAATCAGAATATGCCTCCAAGAGCTGTCTGAGTCAATTCCAACTTTACTGAGTCAAACAAAGCTGGACTGTCCACCCGAACATGCTGCTGACTCGCCTCTGATCCCCCCTTCACTTTCTTTTCTCGATATCGCCTCGTTAGGTCAGCCTGCAAAATAAAACATTTTTTTTTATATTTTTTCTCTCCCAATAGAAACATAGAAACATAGAAATTGATGGTTGAAGAGGACCGCTAGGCCCACTCAGTCTGCCCATTATCCCTACCTGCAAAAACAACAGATCCTACTTGCTCTCCAACTATGTTCTCTTTCCAATTGCTAGGGTTCCCCTGTGCCTGTCCTATGCATTTTTTAATTCCCCTACCAAATTTGCCCCCACCACCTTTGCTGGGATGCTGTTTCATGCATTCGCCACCCTTTCTGTGAAGAAATCCTTCCTCACATTACCCCTTAGGGTACCCCTTCAAGCCTCATGTCATGACCCCTTCTTCTAGAACATCTCTTTTTTTCTGAAAGATACTACCCTCCTGTACCTTACATATGCCATTAAGATATCTGAAGGTCTCTATCACATTCCCCCCTCTTTCTCCACTCCTCCAGGGTATACATATTGAGATCCTTCAGCATCTTCTCATATGACGTTTTGGTGCAGACCCTGCACCATTTTTCTTTCCCTTCTCTGAACTGCCTATATCTTGTCTATTTCCTTACAGAGATGCAGCCTCCAGAACTGAACACAGTACTCCAGATGAGGTCTCACTAATGATTTGCATAGAGACATCACCTCCTTTCTTCTGCTGGATATACCTCTCCCTATGCACCCCAGTAACCCACTGGCTCTCCCCACAGCCTTGGCACATTGTTTGGTCACCTTTAAGTCATCTGATATGATTACCCTCAGATCCCTTTCCTGTTTGGTTGCCATCAGTATCCCCCCCTCATCATGTAACCCTCCACTGGGTTCCTGCACCCCAAATGTATGATTTTTCACTTCTTTGTATTGCATCTTAGCTGCCACACTCTTGGCCATTCCTCTAGTTTACCTAGGTCCCTCCTCATTTTATCCACCCCTCCCAGAATGTCTACACTGTTGCAGATCTTAGTGTCATCTGCAAAGAGGCATACCTTTCCTTACAGCCCCTCTGCAGTGTCACTTATGAAAATATTGAACAGGACTGGCTCCAGAACAGATCCCTGTGTCACTCCACTGGTCACCCTCCTTTCCTCAGATTGAGCTCCATTTACCACCACCCTCTGTCTTCTATCCCTCAACCAGTTTCTAATCCAGCTTATCACCTTGGGATCCATTCCCAGGCTGCTTAGCTGTTTACAAGCCTCTTATGTGGAACAGTGTCGAAGGCATGGCTGAAATCCAGCTAGGCCACATTCACCACTTCCCCGATCCACTTCCTTGGTCACCCACTCAAAGAAATCTATCAGATTTGTTTAACATGACCTTCCCACTGTGAATCCATGCTGCCTCGGACCCTGTGCTCCGCTGGATTCAAGATGTTTCACAGTCCTTTCTTTTAGCAGTGATTCCATTCATTTCCCTCTCAATACTCTGATACTCTCAAATGGAGATGGAGAGAGGATCACAGATGTAGAAGTGGGTAGCCATCTGGGAACTAGTGACCATCGAACAGTATGGTTCACAATAAACACAGCAATAGAGTCAAGCCATACAAAGACAAAAGTACTGGACTTTAGGAGGGCTGACTTTGCCAAAATGGGTGAGTGCCTAAGGAATGCACTAGCAAATCGGCAGGAAGGAGGGGTGGAAGAACAATGGGGAATAATAAAAACTGCCATCACAGAGGTAACGAGCCTTTGTGTGAAGCAAATAAACAAAACAAGACGATGTAAGAAACCGCTATGGTTCTCAAAGGAAGTGGCAGTGAAGGTTCAAGAGAAAAGAAAGCCAGGAAGTACAAAGAATCGCAGAAGGAGCAGGACAGAGAACTGTATCAGTTAAAGCAAAGGAGGCTGGGAAGGCAGTCAGAACAGCAAAGGCCCAAACTGAGGAAAAGATAGCCAACTCAGTTAAGAAGGGGATAAACCTTTATAGGTACATCAGGGAGCAAAGGAAGACCAAGGAGGGATAGTGAGGCTTAATAAAGGGAGGGAGGGTGGGCAGAGGAGACTGTGAAAGAGCAGAGATACTAAACAAATATTTTGCTCAGTATTTACAAATGAAGAGGGAGGTACATAAAACAAACAGTAGTAACACTCTGGATACAGAAGTTGATACCAGCCCATTTACAGAAGAAAGGGTTCTGAAAGAACTCTTAAAACTGAAGGTGTACAAAGCAATGGAGCCTGATGGGATTCATCCCAGAATTCAAAAAGAACTAAGGGTAGAACTAGTGACACCACTGACTACCCTTTTTAACAAATCATGGGAGGAAGGGGTGGTACCCGAGGATTGGAGGAGGGCAGATGTGATTCCCCTTCACAAAAGCGGGAGCAAGGCAGAAGCAGGAAACTACAGACCTGTTAGTTTAACCTCACTGATAGGGAAAATGATGGAATCACTTCTAAAGGAAAGAATTGTTGAGTATCTAGAGGCCAGAGGGGCACAGGGCCCTAGGCAGCATGGATTCACAGCGGAAGGTCATGCCAGACAATCTGATAGATTTCTTTGACTGGGTGACCAAAGTAGTAGATCAGGGAGGGGCTGTGGACATGGCCTACCTAGACTTTAGCAAGGCATTTGACACAGTCCCACAAAGATTAATATACAAGTTAGCCAGCCTGGGGTAGGTCCCAAGATGACAGCCTGGGTAAAGAATTGGCTGGAGAATAGAACACAGAGTAATAGTAAATGGAGTCCACTCAGAAGAAAGGAGGGTTACTAGTGGGGTACCATGGGGTTCAGTATTAGGACCGGTCCTCTTCAATGTCTTTATACGATATTGCAGAAGGACTGGAAGGAAAGTATATCTCTTTGCAGATGACACTAAGATCTGCAACAGAGTTGATGCACAGGGTGGGGTGGAAAGGATGAGAAGGGACTTGGCAAGGTTAGAGGAATGGTCAAATGTATGGCAGCTTAGATTCAATGCTAAGAAGTGCAAGGTAATGCACCTGGGAAACAAAAACCCAGGGGAAGAGTACACAATGGGGGGTGAGATACTAACAACGACAAAAATGGAAAGGGACCTGGGGGTAGTCATATCAGATGACCTAAAGATGGGCAAGCAATGTGAGAGGGCAGCAAGGAGGGCTGGGGGGATACTGGGATGCATAGGGAGAGGCATCACCAGTAGAAAACAGGAAGTTATTATCCCTCTGTACAGACAGCTGGTGAGACCCCATCTGGAGTACTGTGTGCAGTTCTGGAGACCCAATCTCCATAAAGACATAGACAGGATGGAAGCTGTCCAGAGGAGGGCAACTAAAATAGTGCAGGGTCTGCACCAGAAGACATATGAAGAGAGACTTAAGGAGCTTAATATGTATAGCCTCGAGAAAGGAGAGAGGGGGACATGATAGAAACTTTCAAGAACCTCAAGGGAATCAACAAAGTCCAAGAGGGTAGCATCTTTCAAAAAAGAGGTGTGCAAGAACAAGGGGGCACAATTTGAAGATGGGGGGGAGCGGCTCAGAGGTAATTTAAGGAAGTATTTTTTCACAGAGAGGGTTGTGGATGCATGGAACAGCCTTCCGGAGGAGGTTGTCTAGTCAAAATCAGTGGCGGAGTTCAAGCATGCATGGGATAGTCATAAGGCAATTCTGGGGGGTGGGGGTAGGAAGAAGTAGGCTGCTGGTTAACTAGGATCTGCAGCTTTTCCAGTAGGTAGGGAAATGGGCAGACTGGGTGGGCCAAGCGGTCCTTATCTGCCATCAAATTCTATGTTTCTATGTTTCCCCACCACCGAGGTCAGGCTGACAGGCCTATAGTTTTCAGCCTCCCCCCTTCTCCCACTTTTGTGTAGAGGGACTACATCTGCTCTCCTCCAGTCCTCTGGAACCACTCCCATTTCCAGTGATTTATTGAACAGGGCTACCTGTGGTGCTGCCAGCACCTCCATAAGTTCCTTTAATATTCCAGGA
The DNA here is from genome assembly GCA_016271365.2 of Neoceratodus forsteri. NCBI lineage: Eukaryota > Metazoa > Chordata > Ceratodontiformes > Ceratodontidae > Neoceratodus > Neoceratodus forsteri. The sequence goes on along the minus strand of CM057455.1, from coordinate 1,544,272,548 downwards.
TGTATACCATCTGGTCCCATTGCTTTGTCCACTTTCAGTTTTGCGAATTCCCTTAAAACTCTCTCCTACATAAATGGACTGGTGTCCACCTCCCTCCCCTTGTTGCTCCTGACACTTAGTTGTGGTCCCTCACCTTCCCCCTCTTCTGTGAATACTGAACAAAAATATTTGTTCAGGATTGTTGCTTTTTCCAATCTTTTCTGATCTTGCTTGACTGTTAATGGTTTGTTTTCTCTGAGGTCTTTCTCTAATAAATGACTCACTAGCCAATCCAGGCCAGGCGTCAGCACTCGGGCCACCCGGGCAAATGCCTGGGGCACCAACACCGGGGGGGGGGCCATGCAGCCTGTGGTAGTGCATGGTATGTAATACAGATTATTTATTTAAATGTATGTTGCCAAATAGGCCGATGCTGAATTTTGAGCCTGCTGTGTGATGCTGGTGGGCCCGACGCTGCTGCCGCCGTGTGAAACCACATTTAAATGCCTCCCTCCCAGGTCCTGAATGAATGTCAGTAGCCCTGCTTAGCTTGATTGACAGGGCCCCAATTCAACTAGGGAGTGTTTTGTAGCCATGGGGGTGGGGTGTGGGTGCAGGCGGCCAATCAATGGAGTCAGAGTGTGGTGGAGTGGTTAGCCTGCGGAGCTGAGCCACCCTGCCGAAACCGTTACGTTATCTCTGACTTATTGTGTGAAGGCGGGAGTCAGACGACCGCTGCATTGTAGAGTGCACACTAGTCTGGGTCTTGCAGCTGGTGATATCATAACTCAGGAAAGGAGAGTCTGGACATCACAACCCTTTGTGCGTTGGGGGTCCAAGCCAGGGGGAGGCCTGATGAGCTGTGAAATGGGTACAGGTTGGGTCATGGTCGCAGGTTGCGACTCACCGGGGTTGGCAGGTGGGCATGGGCAGCACCGAACAACAAGGATCTGGCTGGACAGTTGAAGCAGCTCTGTGGAGGAGTCAGACTGGAGCATCTGGGAGTTGTGGCAGGCAGCACCAGCAGGTCAGTCATCAACAACTTACTCAGCAAATTCATACCTGGTGATGAAATTCTGACTTGTGTGAATTTTGTTTTTAATGTATACGGAAAGCAAGGGATGGGTTCATGGCTCAACAGTGGTTCAAATCACAAAAAAAAGATCCCATTCCTAATCCTGACTTACATGCAGAGTGTAACAGAAATGGGCAATGGCAGCACGGGTTTGGGTCAAGTCGGGACTTGGTGGGAACCCTCTGTGCTGGCCGGGTAAGCCACTCCAGCTGCTTGGGGGTGGTGGGGCCAGGGGCAGAAATAATGCTGTTGCCACCACTGCCAACACCTGCCTTGAGGTTGGGGGTGAGGCGGGCTGCCTGCATCTCTCTGCCAAGTGCTGGAGCTGGGCCTGTGCCTGGTTTGATTGTAGTTTGCCTTGTTTTTTTCTTTTACACAGACGGACAGACAGGTCTGACTCTGAGGGGGGCCCACTGGAGGTACATGGCCCAGGGCCTACAAAAACCTGGCACCAGCCCTGAGCTAATCACTAGCTATTCAATGTAGCAGGCCTGCACTGTAAAGTTCAAAACAGTCTGCATGGCTGCTCTGTGTCTGCGACTGTCTGTCACTCTGTCCAAGTGCATCATCTACACTACACATCTCACAATATATACCTCTGGCAGACTTGCATGCTGATTGGTGCATGGAGTGGTGAACACCCACACACTGCAGGGACAGTGGGTGCTCACATACTTAATGCTACAGGGTCACATGATGAAGTAAGTAACTTCAGTGCATCTGTAAACAAAATAAAGCTGGTACAGGACTGCCCAAGGCAGGTCCCTGTTTTTAAACTTGGAAAGTAAAAGTACTTCTGTGCTCTAATGTTCTGCAGTTCTGCTTTGTTAAGCTCCCAAAAGGCCAAACCCATTTCTCTTTTACCCAATCCATAAATTACAATGACATGATGGGTAGGGTAGTGTAACAGGTACAGCCACCCATTACAATCAGCCCACCCAAAATAATGCAAAATAGAGGAACTTACCTGGCCTAGTGAGCCAAAGGTAGGAGTCCAAAGGGGTGACATCCAATATACCTGTAAAAAAGAATAGAAAAGGGATCACAAAGGATCCACAACTCTAAGGGGGTCCAATAGGGCAGAAAGGGCAGGATACGCATAAAAATATACTTATCTGATAGGATAGGAGTCCACATCCTGTCAGACCTGTAGAAATAAAAAGAAAAAATAGGTTAGTTAGAAGGAAAAAAAAAACTATGAAAGCAAAGCAGGAGAGAGAAAATGAAGTGAAGAAGGGGGCTCAGCTACAGTAAAGCCCCTTTGCCCCAATGATGGCTGAGTGGCCAGTATTTTATTTAGTAGCACAAGTACCTAGTGAAGGATAGTGGGGGACTAGTGCCGTTTTGTTATGTGAACTGCAGGGTGGGGACAGAAACAAGCAAAGATAGGATTTAGGCTATAATAGCCCGCAGGCAGCAACAAAAGCCCAGAGGGGCATAAATATATAAATAAATACATAAAATAGATTTATAAAAATAAAATGGCGTCAGTGTCAGTGGCTCAGTAGGTAGCACACTCTCCTCTGAGGCTGGGAGATCAGAGGGCTATGGGTTCAGTTCCCACATCTGGCACTTGGGTTAATATCCCAGTACTGACACTGTAGTGCAGCATGAGAAGGGTGCTGCACTTCTGAGGTGCCGTCTCTCAGGATGGGGCGTTAAAGGCAGGAATTTGCTCTGCCTGGACTGGTGGTAGTTCAGGTGGATGTTAAAGATCCCATGGCACTTATCGAAAAGAGTAGGGAAATTTCCCCGGTGTCCTGGCCAAATTTCCCTCATTCACTAAAAATACCAACAACAGCTTAAACTGGTTCAAGGTCAGTTGGTATTCATCTGTATCCCCCTTCCCCCAGGTCATGCCTGAAAATAGGTAGGATTTGTCTAGTGCACTTACCCAGTCAACAAAAACTAAATAAATAAATAAATTCACACAGTCCTCCATATCAAGCTCCAGGCAGGCCGGGTTGTGTAAAATCTGCTGGCTGGCTCTGACATCACTAGGACAATGTCAGCAAGAGGTGGAACCAGCCAGATGAAAGAAAAGATAAAAGTAGAGTAAAGGGAGAGCAGTTTGGGGGAGGAGCACAACAGCAGTGGGAAGGAGTTTGTTCAAAAAAAGTTCTCACCATTGGAAGGGGCTCAAACACTCTCCTGATTGGCTGCCAGTGACCTTAGCACCAAATGCTCCAATCAGGTGCAAGTAGGGTGGGCTAGAGTGCTGCAGTGTTGTAGCTCAACCCTTTGTTCTCTCTCTCTCTCTCTCTCTCTCTCTCCTCTCTGAGCTGGCTAGCAGTGCAGTGGTGGGATCAGCCACCCACCACCCCTACTACAAGAGAAAAGAAACAAAAAAGGGAAATTAATTTTTGAAAGTGATGGGTTAGTTAGCTATGGGGCTATCATTGCCAAGGTAAAGAAAAGTTTTCTAACTAGGAAAGCCAGTTAGAGTAATGGAGTTTGAAAATTTTGGGGGCCCTGATAGACCAACCAAAGAGGAAGGAGCAGAAGCCAAGTTTGCAGTTAACATTCAAGACTTACAAAGAGTTTGTTATTTTCTAGTTAACGTTTGTAGGGAGGGTGTGCCTGTTCAATGGAGGACCGAAGAGGACCAGAGGAGCAGCTGAGGAAACCAGGACCTGGGAGGGCCAAAGGAGCACCAGAGCCATCACTGGACATTAGCAGAGGATGTCTCATCAATCCCTGGCCAGGGTAGTGCACCAAGAACTTCATCATCTGTATGGATGACACCCATTTGGGTTGAGGTATTACAGCCTGTGACTTCTAAAAGAGACTTGAAATGATTCTGGGACATGGTACTGTTTATAATGGGGGTGGGCTGAAAAATATGGGTTGCAACAAATTCTAGATGTTTTGTCTGGGGGAAGAAAAAAATGATATTCATTTGTGAATATGTTATTTTACTGTTTAGGCTGTGCAGCCATTTTTCTAGTTACTGATAGAGCCACTGTTGAAGTAAAAAAGTAATAGTTATTCACAGATTGCTAAATAAATTGGCTCTAATTTAAAAGATATTTCTGCCTCTGTGGTAATTCCTATAGCACTGTTGTTTTAGTAAGAGAGCCATACCCCAAATTAATATCTGCCAGCCCTGTGACTAACCTTCCTTGTAGCTAGCTGGATTCCATCACCCAGGTAGGTGACAGCTGTGTGCAGGCAGGTGTTACAGTAGTGTTTTACCCTGACTACCCAACTTGGCTAAAAATTATGATGTCTGCACCACCTGATGTACTGTAGCTGCCCATTGGATAGCCCATGTCTATACACAATTACGCACATACACATGCCCAAACAGAAATGATAAAAATAAATACAATTATCACTTGGTTTAATAAAACCTTAGGCAAGCACTTACTTTATCTAGAGATAATTAGTGACCTACCTTATCTTTCTTCTCCAAGTCAGTCAACATTCCCTGGTCACCATTAGTTGAGCTAACTTGAATGTTCGTAAACTGTAAATCTTCTTTAGTGTTTTGAATCGTGAGTAATTCTGTAGTCAGGGACCATCTTCTAATAATGGACAGAAGTATAAAGAACACCTCTGATCATTATTTAGACACATACCCCAGCAGCAACTGAAAGCATCTCCAGTGTGCTGTGTTTGTTTGTTTGACTACGTTGTCTGACCTCAAACCTCTGATGAGATGACATGAATGAGAAATCATAGCCAGCAGCAGTGTTCTTAAAACTGGATCAGAGGACTAGAGTAAATGTTGGTCTGCAATATATCTGTCATGGAAGGTGTAATTGTTGCCCCGCCTCATGTTGAGCTTGTTGCTGCTGCTGATCTGTGGAATGTAGGGGTCCCAAATGTAATATGCTCACACTGTAGACCAAGTTGCTGGACAAAGGTGAGCCTTGATTTTGTTCTCCACTGTCAATAGGCAAGGCAAGGTCAGGCAAAGTTTATTTATCGGGGTGCCAAATCCCAAAGGTTCTGGGCACCTAACATACAGAAGGCAGAGTAAATAAATCAGAACATCATAGAAAAAAAAATAAATATACAAAACCAGTTTAAAAAAATTAACTAGAATAAATAGATCTCACAGCTGGTTAAAGTACACCATCTGGGAATGTCAAAACAAATAAATGGGCCTTGAGATGCCTCTTAAAACACTCGACCGATGGGGCTTCCCTAATATGTAATGGCAGTGCATTCCAAAGGACTGGGCCGGTGAGGCTAAAGGCCTGATCACTGGAAGTTTTAAGATGGGTCCTAGGAACTACGAGGAGGCCCGTAGTCGAGGTGCGGAGGGATCGGACTGAGCCAGCCGGTGTCAGAAGGTCAACCAGATAGCCAGAGCCTTGTCTATGTAGGGCCTTATGGGTGAGTAAACTCACCTTGAAGATCACCTTCCACCTGACCGGCAGCCATGCAGAGCCTGCAAAACTGGAGTCACATGACTGAACCTAGAAAGGCCAGTCAGTAACCTGGCAGCAGTGCACTGCACCAGCTGAAGCCAGCAGAAGGTACCTCTAGTGACCCCAAAGTAAAGAGCATTACAGTAATCAAGCCTAGATGTCACAAAGGCATGCACTAGTGTGGGCAGATCTTCAGGTGGAACTAGGGGTTTGATCCTGGTGATATTCTTCAAGTGGTAAAAAACACTTTGGACAACAGATGACAACTGAGCTTCGAGCTTCAAGTGTCAACCTGTCATCCAGGATCATGCCAAGATCTCACACTCTAGAGAAGGCTAACAATGGCATAGGTCCCAGGAAAAGACCTAAGGCCCCACCGGCCACACTCCCATCACACCCTTGACCTGACTCCAACACCAGCACCTCCGCCTTATCAGGGTTCAGTTGCAACCAGCTGGAGAACATCCAGTTATTGATCTCACCAGGCAGATGTTGAGCACTTCCACAACATCTGATGTTCCAGGGCCAAAGAACATATACAATTGGGTATCATCTGCGTAGCAATGAAAACACACATTGTATTGCCTAATGAGCTCTCCCAGGGGCAGCATATACACTGCAAATCACATCATCGACAAGATCGACCCCGAGGTACTCCACAAGGCAGGGGCCATGGAGAGGAGGAGAAATTTCCCATCACTACCTGCTGCTTCCTACCTGTGAGGTAGGACTCAAGCCAGCTGATGACAGTGCTAGTGAGTCCACAATACTCTCTGAGGTGATTAAGAAGCACAATGTGATCTACAGTGTCAAAGGCTGATGAGAGATCAAGGAGAATAAGAACTGACCTGTCTTCTCTATCACTAGCCCTGAGGATGTCATTGTGCACCTTAACTAATGCCATTTTGGTGCTACGCTTGGCTCTGAAACCCAACTGGAGTGGCTCATTGATGTCATAGGCTGAGGTGCTCCTCAAGCTGTTGCACCACAATCTTCTCAACAACCTTAGCCAAAAAGAGAAGGTTGGAGTTAGGACGGTAATTCACCAAGCTATCCAGGTTGAGAAATGATTTTTGCAGAAGCGGCCTCACCAGAGCCTCTTTCAAAGAATCCAGAAAGACCCCCTCTGACAATGAACACCGGACAATCAAGGCGAACACTGGCCGACGTAACCAAGACATCCTATTAAGAAATGTGTTGGAGCTGGGTCCAGCTTACAATATGTGTGCTTCAGCCTGGAGATAACCCCAATAACCTCAGCCTCCACAACTGATCCAAACTCATCCCAGACAGGTGAAGCAGTTCCACAACCACCAAGCCAAACACTGCAGTCACAACGTGACTTGTTGATGGATCCCCTGCCGGATAGCGGACACCCTGTAGGTGAAGAAATGAGCAAACTTATCACATAAAGTGATTGAAAAGGCTTTCTTTTGGCTTCAGACAAACTGGATGAAAGAGTCGGTCTACAGGGTCTACAGGGTGGGAAGAGATTTCTATAACTCCAACCTTGAATGGCTAAAGACACAGGCGCTGCTTACTAAATTTGGCCTAAGAAATGAATTGACCTTTAAAATGTATCAGATACATCATATGCTTTTCTCCCACTTTGGAATATGGGTATTATAGATTCCCCTACTGATTGGATATCAGAAGGCAGTGATAGGGCCTCCGCACCACATGCTGTTTCCTCAATATGTTCCATCATTTATACAACAGTGTTTCCCGAGGTGAATGGCATTCCCAAATATTGGAGTAAGTTATATCCTGACATTTCTTCTAGATGGCCCAAAATCTGGGAAACCTGTCATAAAGTTATTACACAGGACAGATTAAGATTAATGCAAATGCAAATTTTAAATGATATGTATTTGACTCCTTATAAATTGCATAAAATGGGAAGGGCCGATTCCCTTTTATGTAATAAATGTAACAAAAGTACAGGTACCTTGATCCATATGTTTTGGGAATGCCCTAGCATCTCTCCATTATGGAATATCATTACAAATAAAGTGGACCCCCTACTAGGTCTACAGGAATATTTCACTCCGGAGGTTTGTCTGCTAGGAGACTTTACAGGTTTCCCATCAATGGTCCAAAATTACCACATCACAATAATAGCTATGTCAGTCAAGAAAATCGTCTTAAAGCACTGGAGAGATTCTATGCAACCCTCATATCAGGAATGGCTGCAAGAGTTCCTACACAATTTAAGGATTAAAAAAATGATAGCTAGTTTATTTAACCGCTTGGGTGTCTACAAAAAGAGGTGGGAGAGTTTGCACGTCCTGTATACCTTATAATATACTTGAATTAGTTCAACCTAATAACATTATGTGTATGAGATAATCCTGCTTAGTTACTGATTTTTACTTTTATTGGCATCAAGGGGGGGTGGGGGGTAGGTGGTTATGTGGGAGGGGTGATTGTTGTGTTTAATTTGGATGTTTGGTTATAGTTTAGTTTATTTCCTTTAATTATTTTTTTTTCTGTTTTCACTTCATGTTAATGTATCACACTTCTGATATTTATGTATGTAAGTAAGTAAAATTAATAAACTTTAAATTAGGAAAAAAAAAATAAACTGTGTGATTTCTGCAGGTAATAAGCCTCTCCCATACATTATAAATAGATTATTAATCAAAATTCTAGAATTTCAGAAGGGCATACTAGTATTTGATGGAGACGTTAACCTCTCTCTAGATTCCATGGCAGTATGCCCAATCCCCCTTCCCAATGCACAAAGACATTGTAAAAAAGTGCTGAGGGAAATGGGCATGATAGAAGCCTGGTGGCACCTCCATCCCCAGGAGCAGAGCTATACATCTTAGTTTCACCATAATAGTAGTTATTCTCACATTGACTACTTCTTTGGTAAAATAAAGCCCTTAACACTGGTGCAAGAGTTAATGATTAGTCAAATGCTCATGTCTGGCTATGCTCCAATCTCTACGGTATTACACTTGAGAAAGAAAAAAGGACGTCAAGGTTTAGTGTTGGACTTCTAAATTATCTGAATTTTCGTGAATTACTGAAGGAAAAACTTCCACACATTCTCAATAAAAATCATGACCCTGATAGTTCCTCATTAATTTTATGGGACATGCTCAAATAAGTGTTGAAGGGGGAAATGATCTCATATGCCTCCCACGAAAACACAAAAGAGAGAGGAACATATGACTGCCCTAATGGCAAAACTGAGATTCATGCAAGACGCACATCAACAAGGGGATACCTCTCCAACCCTCTTGATAAAACAAAACTCAATCCAAAGTCCAGACCTTAATAGACCACCAAATGGAATTAACCCTTAGCTATCTAAGGCAAAAATATTATTAGGGAGGCACTAAGGCTACAAAAGTGCTAACCTATAGACTCTACTGTCAGTTACAACAAATGGCTATATTAAAATTATATGAGCCCACACCAAACAATTAGCTCATAAAGCAGAACAGACTGTGCAGCTTCTGCAAAACTACTACAACAACTTACAGTATATGAAAGGCAGCTAGAACCACCAGATTTGGCATATACCCAGTTCTTACAAAAACTCACTCTGCTCCAACTCACTAAGCAAAACCATTTAGGGCTGGTATCCCCAGTATGGTCAGTACCACTTTTAGAAAACATAACTTGCTTAAAAAACAATAATAGCCCAGCACTAGATGGTAATAGTGCTGAAATGTATTAAGCAGCCAAAGATCTTCTGCTACTGTCCTAATTAAAAACTTTTCAGCCAGTATTACTTGGAGACAAACCCCCTGACTCCTGGACATATGCCTCACTATCAGCAATTTTGAAGCCAGGACAACATACCACTAGATATCAATCATATAGGCCAATATCGGCTTTGAACGTCAATTATAAACTCTTTATGGCCATTGTGGCCAAACAGTTAGAAAAGCTCCTCCCCTATTTAATACACCCTAACCAAACCAGATTTATCTCCATGCACCAAACTCAAGATAATATTAGATGCACCCTTTTAATAGTACATCACATAACATAGGAAAAGTCACCTGTCTTAATTTTAAGTATTGACGTGGAAAGGGCCTTTGACAGGGTGTCCTGATAATTTCTCTGGGGTACCCTGGCAGTCATGGGGTTCTTCCCAATATTATAAAACCTGATTAGAGAGATGCACATGAATTCAAGAGCCTAAATTAAGACAAATGGATCAATCTTGCAGGAAATAAATTTAATACGGGGCATGAGACAGGGATGCCCACTATCCTTTCTCTTTGTTGTTCTATATATTGAGCAGCTAGCCCAGTGGTTGTAGGAACAGGTACAGGTAAAAGGAATTGAAGTGGGTGGCACAGAGCACAAATCTGCCTTTTTAGCTGATGATCTCTTAATTTCGCTAATTAATCCCTCAAATTCCCTTGTATATTTATGTAACAAAGATTGAAGTAACTAGTGCTGTACACCCTGGAGACAAGGAGAGAAAGGAGTGCTATGTTACAAATGTATAAAATTACCAGGGACAAGGAGCTAATGAATAGTTTAGATTGCAATGCAGTACAAGAGCTATAAATCTAAGATGCCATAATAAGCATATCAAAATGAAACTTTCAAAGAAAAATAATAGGAGGGGTTATTTTAAACAAAGAGTGGTAAGGCTTTGGAACATACTGCCTAAAGAAGTGGTGTCTGCCAATTCCAGAGACATTTAAAATTAAAGTTGATAATTATCTCTTAAATAAAGACTCTACAAGGAGGCCCTGCTAAGGCGGGAGACAGACTTGATAGGCTAATGCCTTTTTCTGGTTATCTACCAAGTATAGTACCAAGTATATTGCTTCAGGCATTATTTCCAGAACTGCTGAGTATATCCTCAAAGGTAGCTGTGTTTCTAATTTTACTGAATAGTTTAAATAATAAACATCAGTAATATTTACTGCCTACACTGCTCACTGTGGTCAAAGAATCAAAATAAAAGAGCTGATTTGATACCTTTTTTTGGACCAACATAGATGGTACAAAAGAAAATCGATGCTTGATCTTTTGGATTACATCAAATCCTTCATCAGAAAATAATGACAGTTCATTTGAAAGAAAACACCAGATCATACATAACAAACAGATAAAAAAAGTGTTTAAAATCCCATTGTCCAAGACTGCTTTTCAAAGAACAATATAGAACCATATAAAGATAACCGAGTTCCATTACAAGAAAGGTATTCCAAGGTCAAATGTCACTGAATGGAGAGCTGCTTCCCTGAAAACAGCCATAAAGCATACTGTGGCTACATTTGTGCATCTGTGCATGCATTAGTAAATGTCTAAGATTTTAAACCACAAGATAAAATAAGCTGAAAGAATACTTAGTATATAATGTTAAAACTCTTCTAAATAAGAAAATATTTTTGTGTTAGGCTAAAAAGTGGGTTTAAAGACAACCTGTCTTAGAGCAAAACAAACATTAACCAGCTATGTCTCACATTTATACAGTGTATTATTCAGATACGTATGTCTTAAAACCTGTGTACAATAAATCAATATTATTCATGCATATTCAATCTTAAACTATTTAAGCAAGTCAAAGAAGTAATTACACAGCACTGGTTACAGCCAGACCCTCCTAAAAATGTCATTACATGACATTGGTTATATCCACACATCCCTACAATTCACGAATGGGAAGATACACTGATACTGTTGTACCATATGGGAAAAAAATTAAGCACACAATGAGAAATCAAACAGTTCTTTTTAATAACAGGTGGACAGTGTGGGTACTCAATGTCATTGCACTGAGACAAGATTTTGTGCAATAATCATTTAGTATAAAAAGTAGGGCAGATCCAATGTCTGACAGCAGCAGATGGTAAGCACAAAGGAGAGAGTATCACATAATTTCCTGTAGATATCCTTAGCTTTGTTTCTAAGTGAGGGAGATAAATTCTTTCTGTACATCTCATAAGGGCCCTGTGTAAGGAAAATGAGATTATAGCAGCAATACTGATATAACACAGTAATAATATAGCCATTAAATTAATTATTTTTGTTGCAGACCATGTTATAATTATATTATGTATGACTTTCTGATATGCCTGACATGTAACAGTTTGTTTTTTAATAAAAAGAAAGTGAAAAAAGAAGAAAAAAGTAGCAGGTAGGCAGGGATGTGACTTGCAAGCAATGAGATTGGGTTAAAAAACAAAGCAAAAAGCCAGCCCAGTTGAGTGGAGGGCAAAGGTGCTGGGCACCTTACCTGACACCATGCCAGGGACCCAGATTTGGGAATGGATCACAGTCACTTGGAGGCAGGCTGGGGGAATGTGGTTAGAGCACCCCATTGACTGCTCTCCTTCTTTGCGGGTGGGGATAGTGTTGCTCAGTGCCCTGCCGCCTGTCAGTGGAGGCAGGGTCATATGAGGGGTGAGAGCCATTTTGGGGCACCAAAGCAGACACCTGTAACATGCATTCATCAGCACATACATGAGCATCATTGCATGTGGCTTGTTTCATAGGGGAAATCAAGGGAAAACAAAGAAAAAGGTAAATGCACTGTCAGTCCATTTGGATGGGGTGCAAAGGAGAGCAACCAAGAGGATTGTGGATATGCAGGATTTGTGTTATGAAGAAAGACTGGAAAGACTAGGACTACTCTTTGGAATATAAGAGGATGAGGAGGGATCTATGTTTGGTATATGGTGCATTTGAGAAAAATGATTTGTGGGACTACATTGGGATGGAAATGAAAGATGGGGAGTTCACAACTAGAGCTCATAGTCTTAAACTACATGGATAAATTAGCAGAGTGAAAAAGGGGGGAATGTGGTTCTCGCAGAGCGTGGTCAGTGTTTGGAATAGTCTGTCATTGGAGGTCGTGGCAAGTGGTTGTATGCAGGATTTTAAGATAAAATTGGATAATCATTTACTAAATAGAACTAAGAAAGGTTACAATCAATAATGAGGAATGAGCAGAAGAGGGCAAGTTGTTCATATATGCTCGAAACAAACCATGAAACCTATGAGATGATGGCACTGGTGCCCTTGTGTCATACATCATGTTGATTGCAGCCAGTGTGATGGTGGAGGAGTGGAGGATGGGACAGGCAGTACTAGCAGGATGATCAGAGCAAGAAATGCACTGCTTCTGGTAGGTATCCAGAGAGGACAGTGACTGAATATGGGCGACCATCAAAATGGTGACTCATATTCAATACTATCCCCATGGGCTACCATACAGTGACCCTATGTGAAAGTGAGCATAGGGAAGGGTGACCAGAAGGGGGGGATAGCAAGGGGAAGGGGAGGGACAGGGAAGGGGTTTTAGGGGACTGGTGTGCCTACTGCTGCTGAGCTAACTGTGTGGTGTGGTGGTGTGGGTGGCTAGCTCTGGCTCAGCAGGTACTGGGTTCAGAGCTGGGGACCGGGATGGTAGGAAATTTGCTACTGCCTGTAGCTGCGGGACTTAGTTTTTTTGGAAATGTTTACTGTGCCCCCTCCCCGACATGCACCCCCCTGGAGTTGAGAATCTAAAATCAGGGGTGTGTGAGGTGCAAAGCCCCCTGTGAGGGTAGAGTATGCAGCCCCCCCCCCCCCGCAAAATCACTTATTTTGTTTCCAGATATCAGGTCGCCGGCAAGTGTATATTGCCAATTTGCTTTTCAGTGATATACACTCACCATAATAGCGATCGCTGTTTTGCAATCACTATTATGACATGGAACCCTTCTGGTATGGCTGTTTTGCAATCACTATTATGACATGGAACCCTTCTGGTATGACTGCAGCTCTCAGCAAATGCTAGTGCAAACAGGAAACAAATAACCGGGCTAACATCAGCCTTACTCGTAGTAACAGTCATTCAGTATGCAGACTTGTGTTGTGAAATGTAAAGAAAACACCTTTATTGTTTAAACGTGAGTGTTCACTTAACAAATAAAGGTGTTTTCTTTACACTTCACAACATGAGTCAGCATATGACTGTTACTACTGGTAAGGCTGATGTAGCCCCTTTTTTTCAATACTGGTGGGGTATCTGAAGCAGGTGTAATGTAGCAGTTGGAAAGACTTAACTGCTCTATAAGAAAAGAGAAAAAAGCTAAATATATATATACTTTGCAGCAATATCATTGTCCATATATGTGATGGCTAAATAACTGTATGCCATTTGGGTAATGCAAGAAAAAGAAGAGGGGGGATTACATTTTGTAACTCTGTGAGTTGCCAAGGCCCAACAAGCCCATAATGCCCATGAGAAAGAGTCAGAGTGATGGTACTGTTTTCTCAGCTTTTAGCAAGCAAATACAAAAAGTGATATTTCATCCCTAAATTTTTCAATTACAATAATCTAGATATAGGATAAAACGTAGACATATAGTGAAGTAATACTTCACTGGCAAAGATGTGGCAATGTGTCAACCCCCAAAATTGAGTATTTTACCAAAACACTTTCCTGACATGGTGATATACTATTCATTGACAGTGCAGTCTTCAATTCACCCACAGGATACACTGTCAAACACAGGGGACCCAGTGAGTAAATACCTAGAAAATAAACAAAATTCATTCTTTCCCTCACCTTCACAGCACCATATCAGCACCCTCTCCAGCTTGTCCCAATAGTATTTAAAAAAGTCACCTTCTTCCAACCCACTTAACAACCCACTCCAACTCTCCTCCCTCCCACAGTCCCAGTAACTTTTTATTTATATTACAATCCCCTTTTCCCATCCTCGTAGCTCTAAAACAACAACCCTTCCATCCCTGGTCCCCATTTCACCTGCCTCCAACCCACTTAACACTCCCACTCCCACTCCTCACCTTGGGTGCTCTGAAATAGAAAAAAATGGATACATAGGAGTGAGTGACAACGAGTGGCACAGCCCTCCTCACACTGCCAGCCATTGTCTGAATGAGAGTGCAATCACACTCAACTAAAATATTATGAGTGCTCACACCCTTGCATTTATTCAGAATGTTAACAGCTGATGTGGTGTGAAAAGGGCTGCACCAGTCACTGTCATCATCTCCTATGTATCCTTTTCCTAAGTCCGTGCACACTTGGGGGTGGATGGGAATGGTGATACTAAGTGGTTTGGAAAGGGGACATTTTTCTACTACTGGTACCAAGGAGGAGGGGAGTTGATGTGGTGCTACGAGTGTGGGGGGGAAGGGGGATTGTCCAAAAAACTTTACTGGAACTGCCGGGAAAAGCAGTGTGAAAGTAGCGGTGCTAAGTGAGTTGGGGTAGAGCACATTTTTTAATACAACTGGGACTATGGAGAAGGGTGATTGATAGGGTGCTACAAGGGTGGGGGTAACGGCTTACTTTTTTGCCTACAGTCTAGCTGATCACTGTGCTTCATGTGGCAGATTTAATCCATTAAGTGCCGACCTGCCAGATTTGACCCTTTGCCAAAGGAGAATTTTGCAGAGTTTGTTCTTATGAGTTCCTGTGCAAAGAACTTCCCTGTGAAAGCTATGCACAGTGTAGCAGATGAAGATTTGCCATCCCTACTAAAGAGCTATGCCTTTGGTACCTGAAATTAGTTCTGTGTATACAGTAACCTGATATAGCAAGAGTATAATATATACAGTAGTAGTCAATGTACTGTAAATAGTTAACATTTTGTTGTATATTTATGAATGGCAATGTTACCATCTGTTTGTGAGAGTAACATCACAAATAATGTAGCATTAAATTAGAGAATACAACTGTGTGGCACTTTAAAAGTTTTATATCTTCAAAATCAGACTCTATTTTAAAGAGTAACTTGAGAGTCTGACAATCTGATGACAGCACATAGTTTAGGTCAAGCTGGCAGCCTGCCCTCACAGTGTTTCCTCCTGACTGCTGGAATTAGTCCTGCAAGTGAACACATGTGGAGCTAATGGAACTGACTCATATACTGTAGCTGATCAGTATTTGAAATAATGATTGTCTTCAACAGGGCCAACGTTGCAAAACCCACCACACTTTTAAATACTAAACTGAAATTCAATGCGGTGTTTTGAATATCTTACACAAAATGTGATTCTGTGACAATGATGAATTGAAAGCTGTGGCTATGGAATTACCTATGGTAAAGTGCCACCAAAATGTTTTTCTAATACAATGTCTAGGTTGTAAGTATTAACTAAATTGTGTGTGTCTTGCAAACAGAATTTTGTTCAAACTAAGCATCTGCATATGCTGATAAAAATATAGCAAAGGAGAAAAAAATATACAGATGACAAGCCTAATTAAATTTCAGGCAGTAAGAAAAATGACATTGTTTTATGATGAGGGAATATAAGTGTTTTCCTCTGAATGAGCCTTTCCTTTTTTCAAATAGCTATATGCTTTACATTTACTTGTTTACCATACATTCTGAAAAAAAAGGTTTAGTTTGAGCAAAATTATTAGTACAACAGAGCATGATTTAGTTAATTAATATGGGTTCAGACATTATAGTGGACAGGCATTTTATCACATTTTATACACTTTACTGTGGACCAGCATTATGCTTTCCCTATATTAGCTGTCATCCAACCCAAGACAGCTCAACAGAGGGAACATGGATGTGGTGTTCATGGCTTGTGGAGTAAGTACAACCCATTGCATAGAACACAGAGCTATGAACCTGGAAGCTCACTACCATCACATTCTGTACTCACTGCATCATCTTGATCAAGTCACTTAAAGAGCTAGTACACCACCTGAAGATTAATATTAATTTTTAAAAGTAGTTAGCTGTTATTTTTACACAGTATCTCAAACACTTTTTCTTTTAGATTGTGTCACTTTTTATGCAGTATCCCAAACACTTGTTCTTCTCCCTTTTTGTTATTTATATGATGTTCTAGCTAACACTACTACCTAACACTACTAGGTGAGATCTGTGAAACAGTACTCTACCTGGAGGCTGACAAACAGTATGTATTTCAATTCTCCTTCATACATTAGCAGTCTGACCACATTAACTATGACATCATGACTGAAGAAGAAGAGCCAATCACCTTCTGACATATTAGTCCCTAGCAATGTCTCAATGAGTGAGGTCACAGTGATGTTGAGGTATGAATAAACATAGCACTAGATATGCCAGTTGTAAGGTAAAGTACTGCTCTAAACATAACACTTGTATTATCAGGTGTAACAACTTACAGTATACTGTATACCACACCAGTGGTGAATAAATTAGGTAAATAAACATATTATTTTTGCATAACTATTCTTTATCACTTAGAATACCATTTATCTTACTTAGAACACAAAATATTTCTCTTTGAGCACATTATTTCCGTTAGAATCTGGAAACAGAATACACGGAACAACAGGTTAGATAAAGAGCTTACAGTGGAAAGATGGGGCTGGAAGAGTCAGGGTGTTCAGCCTGTACAGATTCTTTTCAGTAGTAAGTCAGCAAAAGAGACAATGAACACGTGGCAAATTCAGTAATAAACTTGTTTATTACACAGAAGTAGTCAGGTGCCATAAACAGGTCTTACCAATAAACACAGGGAGCTAAAAATTCCCTGATACCCCTAGGAGTGAAGATGGTCTCAGATGGTCTCTGACAGTTTCAGGGGGAATATGTAATACAGCAGGTTATAGACCCTGATAATTTCTGTGGTAACCAGAAGACAAGATACATAAAATAGGCCTTATTGGCTAAAAGTTATGTGGCTCCCCAGTGTTCTCTATAGTTACACAACATTCGTAAAGTCAGCTAAAAATGAGAACAAATGACTCATACAAAATACAGTATATAGTGCGATATTACATAAATCCACATGATGGCAGTGTAGGCTATACAATGACTTCTCAGAAGAATAACAGAGAGCACATAAGTGTATCTCAGTACAGTACTTGCAATAGAATTCTTAGCAATGTTGCATATAATCATAAAGTGTCCCTGGTTACTTACACTTATGCAGTAAGTACCAATGCCCTATCATTTGGGGAGTTGATACCTATCTCCAGTCAGGGGTAATGGTCATATGTTTCCCAGGTACACCAGCATGGAGAGATACTGACCGCATTGCTAAAATTGTTCAGGAAGCAGGAGAAAACATTGATGTCCTGGTACACATAGAGACTAGTGATCTTGCCAGACAGTCAGTTGTGGAGACCAAGGAACACCTGAACAGGCTGGGTGACAAACTATCATCCATTTCATCAGGCATCTCCTTCTCTGAGATCCTGCCAGTCTGGGAGAGAGGGCAGATAGATGGAAGGTCAGAGAAGGGGAGATAGGAGAGCTAAACATGTGGCTCAAGGGCTGGTGCCAGGAAAAATGACAAACATTTGCAGGGAACTAGCAACAGTGCTGGGAGTGAAAGTTCTTTAAATTTGATGGACTGCATCTAACTAAGGAGGGAGTCAGTGCATTGGAGCAGAAGTTTGATGTCTTTGCAGAATATTTAAACTAGCAAATAGGGAGAGGGGTACAGCATCCCATACGTCGAATGGGAAGAACACCCCTCCCCCCTCAGCTAGTGGTCAACAGGAGTTCGGCATGTTTGTAGTTCATTTGCATCACCAGGTAAGGAAAAAGGTCTGTCACCCCATGCCAGACCTTACCCAACAACTAACACACTGAAATCTGCCCAATTGAAAATCATCACACAAATGCTAGCAGTCTGGGAAACAAGATCCCAGACCTCCAGGCAATAATGACAGAGGCTAAACTGGACATAGTAGCCATTAGTGAGACATGGTTTACCAGTAACTACACTTGGGAGACTTCAGTACCTGGCTATGTACAATACTGTTCAGAAGAGACTGAAGTGCAAAAAGAGGGGATGGAGTGACCCTTTATGTCAATGAAAATATCAAAGCTACAGAAATTCAGAATACACATAAGGATCCAGAAGAACTGTGGGTCACCCTGGAAACAGGAAATGGGACATCCACATGAACTGGGGTTGTGTATAGGCCTCCAGACCAGGGGAAGGGCATAGACACATTACTGTTAGAAGATATACAAAACATGACAGCTAAAGGGGAGGTTCTGATAATGGGAGACTTCAACACACCAGATACAGATTGGTCAATACCAGCAGGAACATCTGCCAGAACTAGACACATGGTGGATTCCCTGCAGAGGGAGAGTCTCAAACAACTGGTACAACAACCCACAAGAGACAGGGCTATCCTAGATCTAGTACTGACTAACAGGGAAATGATCATAGATCTCCAGGTAGAAGGTCACCTGGGGACTAGTGACCATCACATGGTATGGTTCAGTTTGGCCACTAGAATGAAATCATCCTATTCCAAGGCAAAAATATGGGCCTTCAGAGGAGCTGACTTTGATAAGATGGCCAACAGAGTTAAGCTAGCCCTGGCAAAAAGAAATACAGGTGAGGGGGTACAGGCAAAGTGGGCAAGCATTAAGGATGCAATATTTGAAGCAGCATCACATTGTGTTAGAGAGAAAAGGAATTGCAAAAGAAGAAGAATATCACTTTGGTTCTCAAAAACAGTAACAGAAAAGGTCAGAGCCAAAAGGCTGGCCTTCAGGAAATATAAGGGAAAGCAGTGGGATGAAGATAGGGAGGCATACTGTACCACACTTCCCTAAGGGAAGCAGGGAAGGCAGTAAGGCAGGCAAAGGCCCAAACCGAGGAAACACTAGCATGAACAGTAAAAGAAGGTGACAAGACTTTCTATAGATACATTAGTGAAAGGAGAAAGTCCAGAGGGGGGATTGCTAAGATCAAAGGGGATAAGGGGGCATGTGAGGAGGAGGACCATGTAAAAGCATCTATCCTAAATAGATACTTCTGCTCAGTATTTACTGAAAAGAGGGTAGGGTAGGGCAGGACCCACTGCTCAGCACCATGGGCACAAGGGGAAGGGAGGCGTGCACTAGTCCATTTACAAAAGAAAGGGTCCTACAAGAGCTTGATAAGCTCAGGGTGGACAAGGCAATGGGACCTGATGGCATACATCCCATGGTACTAAAGGAGCAAAAGGTGGAACTAGCAGAGCTATTATCAGAACTGTTTAGTGAGTGTCTGAGCACAGGAGAGGTCCCAGAAGACTGGAGAAGGGCTCATGTGATCCTGTTCCACAAGAGTGGTAGCAGGGAGGAGGCAAGGAACTACAGACCAGTCAGTCTTACCTCAGTAGTGGGCAAGATTATGGATGCACTCCTTAATGAAAGGATAGTGCAACACCTGGAATCCATAGGAGCACAGGATCCAAGACAGCATGGATTTACAAAAGGAAGGTCCTGTCAAACTAATCTCATAGATTTCTTTGACTGTGTAACCAGAGTGGTGGACCAAGGGGGAGCAGTTGATCTCGCCTACCTTGACTTCAGCAAAACTTTCGATACTGTTCCACATAGAAGACTGATTAATAAGCTGGGTAGGCTCAGGGTGGATCAGAAGTTTGTCAACTGGGTGGCAAACTGGTTGATGGGCAGAAAGCAGAGTGGTGGTAAGCAGTATATAGTCAGAAGAGATGCAAGTCACAAGTGGGGTACCTCAGGGATCAGTCCTGGGGCCAGTCCTCTTCAATATCTTCATCAGTGACATTGCAGATGAACTGGAGGGTAAGGTTTATTTGTTTGCAAATGACACCAAGATCTGTAACAGAGTAGATGATCCAGATGGGGCAGGCAGAATGAGAACAGATCTGGATAAACTAACAAAATGGTTGAAAGAGTGGCAACTGGGGTTTAACACAAAGAAGTGCAAGATCATGCACATAGGGAAGAGAAACCCTGAAGCCACCTATAGGCTGGGAGGGGAGCTGCTGGCAGTTACAAGGGAAGAAAGAGAATTGGGTATCATCATCACCGATGACCTGAAATCATCCAAGCAGACCACTAAAGCAGTAGGTAAGGTTAGGGGATGTTGAGGTGTATTAGTAAGGGTATCACAAATTGGAAGAGGGAGGTAATAATCCCTCTTTACAATATACTGTTTAGGCCCCATCTGGAGTACTGCATGCGGTACTGGAGGCCACACCTTCACAAGGACATTAACCAAATTGAGGCAGTCCAGAGAAGAGCAACCAAAATGGTGCAGGGACTGCATCAGAAATCATATGAGGACAGATTAACTAAGCTCAATATGTATACACTAGAGCAAAGGCAGGAGAGAGGTGATATGATCGAAACATTCAAACATCTTAAGGGCATTAACAAGGTGAAAGAGTCTAACATGTTTTAATATAAGAAAATAGCAGGACAAGAGGACACAGTATGAGATTAGCGGGATTAAGGGGTAATGTGAGGAAATTCTATTTCACAGAAAGGGTGGTGGATGCATGGAATGGCCTAACTGAGGAATTGGTGGAGATGAATAGAGTGCAGGGCTTCAAACAGGCATGGGATAGGCATAATGGTGCAATACAGATGAGTATGACTAGATAGGCCATTGACAGAGCAAAGGCCAATGACACATTCATAAGGTAGAAAAAGAAATGGGCAGACTGGATGGGCCTTGCGGTCCTTATCTGCAATCAACTTCTATGTTTCTATGTTTCTATAGGTTAATAATCATTAGATATTTACATAGCATATAACATAACATAGGTTGTCCATTATGTACAGTGGGTATCCAATCAGAGTGTGGGGACCAAATATAACATTCCCCCCTTTTTTGCCTTACTGAAAAGGCAACACTTTAGGAAAGTGGTGAGAACAATCTCCATTGTTTACAGACCCAACACACAAGCCTTGTAAAGGAAATTGAGTTGTTTGAGATGTTGTTTGAGCATGCACCATAGACAGCAACATGTTAGTATTAAACATATAATGAAAAACAGCTGTATAATAACAAAACCTTTAAAAGTTAATTCTAACCAGGTATTTGAAAGTGCAGCACTTAAATCACCATTGTGGTTAAGGGTGTTAAGGTCATCTCCAGCTTTGGAGATATTATTGCTGATGTAGATGAGATGGGTATCTTTTCTATCCAGAAGTGTTTTCAAAGATAGCATCAAAGGGTATATATGGACATTAAAAATAGGCAAATAGTGAGACAGGGCAAGTAAATATTCAGGGTCACTGTCAATAACATCTAGTTCTATGATGGGAACAGGAGTAATCATGGTGTGACCAATGACAGTAGTTTGATGAGGAATAAAACAAAAATTAGGACACCTGACTTTACAGGATTTAAGACCATATGAAAATGATTTATGATTAGTAACTATGCAATACTGACCATGGGTAAATAGAGCAGAAAGCATCCACTGCCTGGACAAAATAAGCACGCTGGATGCATAAACACTTTCAAGTGTCAGTCCTTTATATATACATCTTGTGGCAAAACAGTACAAAAAATGTGACAAGCACAATTGCTGTAGTGACAACGCAGAACAGACTTATGTTTCGCCTAGCTGTCTGCAAGGCTTCATCAAAGTAATCTGTATAACCATGTTTCAGTGCTTATATGTGCTAGGATCACGTGATTCAGAGAATAACTTAATTATACACCAGCCCAGTGAATCAGTGCTGATATTGTTAACATTAAAAACTTATTAAAGGTATGTCCTCATGAACTGAGGTATTTAATTAAAATAGTTAATACACACAATCTAAACATGAGTTGAATGGGATCTCATTTCTCATTATTGCTATTCCTCATATAGGAGACTATCCCAATCCACTTAATATATATTCTTAAGCGTTCAATGGAATAGACTATAAAGTATCATCACGTGATGTTTCCAAGGCTAAAAAACTCCACCACTATGGTGTGTAAAAGAGATCCCATGAAGAGAGGCACTGAAACTTACAAATTCAAGTGTTTCACAAATGCAGGGAGAAATCAATATGTTTACTTAACCAATTTAGTCAGGACCTAGAGGAACAAATTGCATCATAGACTTTACATTAAATGTGTTTCCATATAATACAAAACTTCTAATACAATAGCAAAGACACACACTAACATTTTGTGCAGCAACCCTCACTGCCATCTCCTTTTTGGGGTCTATTACACCCCCCCAAAAATGCATTTGCTGAGTACCTATATTT
This sequence comes from Neoceratodus forsteri, assembly GCA_016271365.2. NCBI lineage: Eukaryota > Metazoa > Chordata > Ceratodontiformes > Ceratodontidae > Neoceratodus > Neoceratodus forsteri. The sequence goes on along the minus strand of CM057455.1, from coordinate 1,544,250,175 downwards.
CTTTAAAAATGCTGCCAGATCTACGCTATCATTCAAACCTAAGTGGGTATGGGCACCCAACTCCTATATACAATAACTCTCTCTTTGTCCAATACGTTTTTTAAGGTCCCCCACCTGATCCCTACAGTGACCAATTCTATGCCCAAAAATGAAAAATTTTGTTTTTTTGCCAGGATTTGATTTAATGTGCCTGACAATGGCATAGGTATCATCTCCCCATTGCACTGCCCTGACATGCTTTCCCATCCTTACTTTAAAGGCCCATGTGGTTCTACCTACATAGTAGGCCCCACATTCACATTTTAACAAATAAATCACTCCTAGACTGTCACAAGTAATAAGGTCCTTTATTATAATGGTCTTACCATTGACTGGGTTGGTAAATTGTTTGCATGTGCAGATGTATTTGCAGTATATACAATCGTCCACATGGATGGGTTCCAGTTGGGGGGGGGGGGCTAATGTGAGCTGCCTGGGAAGTTCAGGTCTTGGAACAACACCTCTCACAACCATGTCCCTAATACTGTTACACTTTCTGAACACAGCTTGTGGGCCTGTGTTCACCACATCCTCCAAACCTGGTTTCAACTCTAATATGGGTCAGTTACTGTATATTATTTCCTTAACCTGGTGTGCCCTAGTGGAGAAAGTGGTGGCAAAAGGGCAGTCTCTGTTGGTGCTCTGGTTTGTTTCAGCTCCAGCATATATATAAGTGTGTCAACCCTCTCCATCTTGGCTATTTTGTTTATTGCTATGACTATACTATGAATACTATAGCCACACTTCATGAGCCTTTCTACTTGCTGTGCTCTCTTTAGCTTGAACACCTTTGGCTCTGTGCAGTTCCTAAGTGCCCTAACCATCTGTCCCTTAGGTATGTTGAATCTGATGTATGGGGAGAATGGCAGCTCACATATCTCAGAAGGCTATTTCTATCAGCCACCTTCTGAAATAATGTGGTGCATACATCTCCAGACTCATTCTTATAAATCTGCAGATCCAAGTATGTAATCTGCTCCTCATTCAACTCATACTTATATCTAAGGCAGGTGTTGGTTGTCTCCATCCATGCCACAGATTTTTCAAATTCCACTGCTGTGCCCTTGTATATTATGAGAATGTTATCAATAAAGCACCACCACAAATCCGCTTTGTCAAAGTATGGATTTGTGGTGGCGCTGTACAGATGATCCACCTCCCATTTCCCAACAGATAAATTTGCAAAACTTGGAGCCATAGAGGCTCCCATAGCAGTACCCTGTATCTGCAAATACAACTGGTTCTGAAATAAAAAAAACATTTTTGCTTAATACTTCCTTGGCCATTTGTAACAAAAAGGAAGTGGGCACCTCAGCCTGTGCCTCTCCTGACCTAGTGTCCAAGGCACCAGAAACCTGGCTCTCACCCTTTATCCCTGACCATGCTATCACCCTCCCTGAGTACAACATTTTCCGGCTTGATCGAACAACTAAAAGAGGAGGTGGCTGCACCCTGTACCTAAAGGACACTATCCGAGGGCACCTCATCAGTCACCCCCCCCAAAACACCATAGCCCAGATACTTCCTATCAAGGTCCTCCTTGGTGCTCACAACAAAACAATCACACTTGTCACTATCTACATTCCACCAAAAGAACAAGGAAATGGGCTTAACGCAGTCCTGGACTTTACCAAATCCCTCTCACCTGACTCTGAAACCATCCTCCTCAGCGACTTTAATATTAACTGGACTGCTGCAGATACTGGGGCATATAGAGACTCCATAACGGCAGCAAACCTTACCCAGATGGTTAGCTCCCCAACCAGGAAAAATTACAAAACAGGTACCAGCACCCTGCTGGATTGGATCCTGACCAGCCACCCCGCCAGGATCACTTACACCGCTGTCCTCCCTGACACTCTAAGTGACCACTCCCCTGTCAATTGTTTCTGGTCCAACAAATTCATCAAATCACCCCATAAAACTATTACAATCAGAGTTCTACACAGAGGAAAGCTACCACATCTTAAGACCTTTCTTCATCAACAGGATTGGTCCCCAATCCTCACAGCAACTAATGTGAACACTGCACTTGATCACTTCATCAGAATCTTTAATAAAGTCTGCAACCTATATGCTCCCCTCAAAAAGTGCAAAACCAAAGATCTTAGCAACCCCTGGCTCACCGGTGACCTACTAAGGTGATTAAAAGTCTGGGACCACCTCTGGGAAGTTGCCAGAAGCACTGGGCGACAAACTGATATCACTAACTTCAAACACGCACGAAACGACTGCACCAAACTAAGCCTGGACATGAAGGCCACCTACTACAATAACGCCCTCACTAACACATGGGGCAATGAAAGGGACTTCTGGAATAACATAAAAGAAGTTACCGGGAAACAGTCTAAATCACCCCCATCAGTACTCTGCATAAATGGTGTAACCACACTTGACAAGAAACTCATTGCTGATACTTTCAATGTCGGTTTCATGGACTTCAGCTCTGTTCTCCCCAAAGGTTTTTTCGATGAGGAGGTTCCCACTGCCTCCCCTGCCCCCTCTAGCCACCCTCCCTTCCACTTTAAAGCAGTAAAAATGCATCAGGTCCGCAGTTATATTGCAAAAGCCATCAGAAACTCCAGAGCAAACGACTCCCTTGACCTCAAACTACTATTGCTCTCTCTTGATGAAGTTCTCTGGCCACTGACCAGGATCTTTAACCTCTCCCTCAACCTCAGCCAGTTCCAGGACATTTGGAAATCTGCCTCAGTAACCCCAATTCACAAAAGTGGGGACAAAACAGCACATGAGAACTACCACCCAATTTCCATCCTACCTCCACTCTCCAAGGCACTGGAAAGGATTGTGTCGGACCAGCTCATGGACTACCTTGACAAGTACAGCATCATGTGCAAGGAGCAGGATGGCTTTAGAAAAGGGCATAGCATCTCCACGGCCTTACTCGAATTTACTGATGCAATCCATCACTCACTAGATAACAGTCAAATAACTGGGTCCACTTTCATTGACTTCACTAAAGCCTTTGATACCATCAACCATCATCTACTTCTTGCCCAGCTTCAGCTAGCAGGGCTCTCACCCAACTCGGTGGACTTGTTAAAGAGCTACTTAAACAACCAGTACCAAAGAGTGAAAATTGCGGACACACTCTCAGACCCAAGACCAGTCCAGTCCAGTGTCCCGCAGGGCTCAGTCCTGGGCCCCCTTCTTTTCAGCCTCTTCTTGAACTCAATGCCAGATTCCTATCCTGAACAACTTCTACTCTATGAGGACGATGCGGTCATCTTTGCCTCTCACCATGACCCAGTACATCTTCAAGGAAACCTCCAGCAGGCCTACACAGCAGTCGAAGACTGTTTCACTAAACAAAAACTGATCCTTAACCAGAAGAAAACAAAGGCCATGTTTTTTTGCAGCACCCACAAAAAACTCAAACAAAGTCAACTCTCCATTAAAACCAAACAAGGAATCACCCTTGAGCAAGTCCATACCTTTAAATACCTTGGTCTCGCCTTAGACTCAAATCTCACCTATGTTCCACACATCAATAATGTGGAAAAGGTAGCAAACAGCAGGCTGGGCCTTCTGTTCCGACATAGGAGACATCTAACCCCTGAAGCTTTGTTCGGCGCTGTCCAGAGCTCCATCATCAGCATCATCGACTATGGCCTCATTATCTATGGATCTGCCACAACTTCCTCTCTCAAACGAGTCTCAACTTCCCTCAATCAAGCCTGCCATCTCATTACTGGTTCCCACCGTCTCACCCACACCTGTGACCTCTACTCTAAAACAGGGTGTCTACAACTTAACAACCTAATCAAATATCAAACCTGCATCACAGCTAAGAAAATCCTACTGGGTAAAGCACCTCCTGGAGTCAGCACACCTCAAACCCAAAATGAACACCGTCAACACCAGGAGCACTAAGCCACATATTCTGCAAATCCCACTGCCACATATCACAAGGACAAAGGTTGTTTGCTTACAGGGCCCCAAGTTGGTTTAATCAGTCTCTATGGGGACACCTCCTCCGCAGCAACACTAGGTGTCTTCAAAACTAAGCTCTGACTCTCCTTTATAGGCACCAACACCTGTGGGTGTACCACCTAACAAGCTGTGGCCCATAAACTGCCCCTAAACACCCCTGGGTCTGTTCTGTTCTCTACTTGCACTTACCTGTCCTCAGCCACTTCCATAGCACCTACCCCGCATTTGTCCTGACAAAGCCTATCGGCTGCCACACTCTGCCCTCTCCTACATATGCCATCACTTTCCTCAGCCCTTCCCCCAACTGTCTTCTTCCTAGTGTCTGTTTGTCACATCTCACCTATAATACCTAATGTCTTCCTTAGTTACTATATGATATCTTGTACCATGTAACTAAACTGTAACCATGTAACCAATTTGATGCCAATTGTATGTACTACAGATGTGAAACCTTTGTAAAAGAACCTTGGCTCAAAGGTATGTTGTAATCCTAGATTTTAAATAAATAAAATAAATAAGAAATAGTGCATAGCATCTAGGTCTTCTTGATATATGATTACTGTTTATAAAGAGTTAACATCAATAGTTGCAAAGAACCAGTCTGGTTCCATTTTCAAGTTCTCCATGATATTAACTACCTCTGTTAGAGTCCTTCACATAGGACCGGAGATGGTTAACCAATGGCTGGAGGTGTTCATCCACAAACATAGAGAAAGGCTTTATTAACCACCCTCAGCCAGAAATGATGGGTCTGTCTGGAGGGTTATTAAGTTACTTATCTATTTTCGGAAGTATATAAATGATAGGGACAACATGACAGTTTACCACCAAGGTTTTAAACAGTATTTGTGAAATGTAGCCCGTAACGAACCGCCTTCTAAGAATGGCAACTACTTCTTCCTTGAAAGTGTTAATGATGTGACTAGACACTTTCCTATAAAAAGAAATGCCCCCAATTGATGGTTTATTTCTTTTATATAGTCATCCTTTTCCATGATTACTATTGTTCTGCCCTTATCTGCGGGCTTGATCGCTATGTTGGAGTTCTCACCTGGAAGCACCAAGTTTGGTCGACAGTAAATCTGTTGACCACCTGCACAGCGATGGCACAATACCAATGCAGGTATTGTGCTGCCCAAGCCCCCAGTGTTTTCTGTAGGGGGCTGTGCCCCCCACACCCCCCCATGCAGGGGGGCTCTGCCCACAGCACCCCCCGGACTTTAGGATTCTCCACTCCAGGTCGGAGTTGATCCAGAGAGGGGGCAGGACACTGGGGGAAAGTGAAACAAGGAAATGGACCATCACAGCAACTGTCGCTGTAGTGGTCATTTTCTGTGTTTCGCAGTCAGGGCGTCGGGCAAAGGGGGGCCACCTTTCTCACCTAGGTCTTTTAAAGCCTCCTTTTCTTGGAGGCTACAGTTGTGTTTTACTTGATAATATGTTGTATTTTTAAGATGATCACAATCTTTTTCACATTTACAAATAAACATAGAAACCACTGGATTAATGGGTGGACAGAATTCAGAACATGGACTGAGTTGGGTGCCCTCTCCCTCTCATCCCTCATGACCCTGACTGTTACCAAACATGCATCTGAAGGTGAGGTTTCGAGCAAATTTGTGCAAGTCAACACATGTGTTAAAAAAGTTTACATCACTAGTTGGACAAAAAGACAAGCCCTTACTCAATGCATTAGTCTCACATGTACTCAAATTATAACTTGAAATATTCACAATAGGTGTAGGAGCAATCTCTTCATCATCAAAAAGAGTAGTCATAGGCTGGATAGGGGTGGAGGGAGAGGCAATGTTATCTAAATCTAGTAAGCAGCATTCTACTAAAAATCTTTCCTGCCTCTTCCTCCACACCGCCCCCCACCTCATCCTCTTTGTGGGTAATAAACTTTTTAAAAGTGAGTTTTCTTCTTGTGCTGACTGTGCCTGGTCCCCTGGTTGTGTGTAGGGAACTGTCCTGACTCCGATTCTCCAATTTCCCCTCAGCAGCTGAGTTGGAGTCTTCAGTGTCAGAGGGGCCAGTAGTGTAACCAGCCCGGTAGTGCTGAGGATTGAGGTGCTGGATGCCACACCTAGTGCCATGCCAGCGACCCGGGTTCAGAAACAAGTCTGGGCAGTCGGGAGTCGGCAGGAAAGGAGAGGATTGAGTGTCTGATGACAGCTCTCCTCTCCTGGGGAGGGTGGGTTAATGATTACCTGGTGCTAGTGACTCCCAGTGGAGGCTGGGGGTGCAACAACTGGGGGATCATGTCAGAGATGGGGAGGAGCATTGGTGGACATCCATGGGAGGGGTGCAGGAGCATGCGCAGCCCATGCTGGACATCATTGCACATCCGTACTCTGAGGGGGATCATGAACAATGAAGCCACCCATTGGTTGGGAGGAAAAAATCACCTTCCCCCATCTCCAACCTGCCCACCAGATCTCATCTCACCCATCACCTCGCCCAAGGAGCATTAGAGGAGGGAGCGCTGAGGAGCAGAAGACAGCCCCGCTCCGGGGGGGGCATAGACATGGGGATTCTCCAGAGGTGTGTTGTGGGTGAGGAGGAGACAGACAGTTCAGTTCAGGAGGATCTCGGCAGGAGAGAAGCAGGCAGAACAACCGATGGAGCCCTACATCCAGCGGTGACAGGAGGGAAAAATAGTTGTAAAAAAAAAAAAAAAAAGAGGGGTCAGTAGTGTAATCTAGCACTGTGGGGTTGGATTGGTTTCTAATATTAGAACTTTCATTTCTTTTTCCAAATTGATCTTGAATTCCAAGTTGGTGTTTTGCCCCCCCCCCCCTCCGATTTATCACTCTAGTCAAACACTCTAGTGTTAGCATGGTCCCACTCATCCCTTAAAAACTTTGTTTTTGCTTTTTTAGTTTGGCATCATATCATGTGACTTTATCAAATAACATTCTGTTAAATCTTTCCAGCCCCACAGCATCTGTTCTAGTTTTTAACAGAGTCTCCGCATGGCCAATCTCAATAGTTAGCTGTTCCCTTACTGGTGCTGCAAATTCCAGGATAAGTTCAATATTTTTAATTGAAGCCTCCTGCATGTTATCTCTCCACCTCTTTATAAATTCTACATTGTCAGTACCGTAAGAGGGCTTCTGAATGAAAGGGAGATCACACGGAACTCTCTTAATGAAAGGGGGGTCTGTTGGCATGCCTACTCATCGGGATGGCCACACATTGGACCTGGTGTTCTCACTGGGACTCAAGATCATTGATCTCGATATCGACCAAGTAGCTTGGTCTGATCATTGCACAGTGAAGATCACATTTAGTGCTCCCGTCACAATTTCTTCCCCTTCTGAGATATTTCGTTGCCGCCCGTTGAAAGATCTTACCCTGAGGGTTATATGGCGGCAGTCGATTTATCAAGGGTGGTGATGCATGCGCTGGAGCCATTGACATTGGGGTAGCTGCCTATAATGAGGTGCTATCTGATGCCATTGACTCCCTCGCACTCAGTCCTGTATGCACCTAGAACTTCATACCTGAGATCGCCTTTGGTATGATCATGATCTCAGGAAATGAAGAAATTGGGTCGGAGATTTGAGCGTTGCTGGAGGAAATCCCATCTGGGGCTGACAAACTGGTCCTGTGTGCACATTATCGCAGATATCAGGAGGCAATTAACCAAAAGAAGACATTATTTTGTCCCGGAAATTGCTGCTGGGAGAAGTGACCAGCCTCACTCTTCCGGACTGTTGACAGACTTCTTCATCCTTCCTGTCTTCAGCCCGGGAGAGTTTCCTCGAATGAGGATTGTGAGGAATTTGCTCGGTTTTTCTCAGACAGGGTGTCTGATATCCGGTGGGAGGTTTCCTCAGCCAGTAATATCATTGCTGTCAGTGGTCGTCAGTCGTGTTCAAAGAGCACTCTATTCTGATGGGGTGAGTTCAAGCCAGTGGAAGTTCGTGAGGTCATTGAGATTATGCCAATTTGAGGTATACCTTTGTGAATTGGACCCTGTGCCAACGCCAGCTCTTGATGAGGTGCATTGACACTGTTGGCCCGGTGTTTGCTCTGATTGTCCGGTGCTCCTTGAGTCAGGGTGTCTTTCCGATGCCTTGAAGGAGGCTCTGGTGAGACCCCTTTAAAGAAAGCTTCTCTGGACCCGGAGATTAGGGCAAATTATCGTCCTGTCTCCAATCTTCCATTCTTGGAAAGGTTGTTGAGAAGATGGTATCACTTCAGTTGGGTGAGCATCTCATGACCCATGAGTTGTACGATCCCTTCCAGTCAGCTTTTGCGGCCAGGCATAGCACTGAAACTGCATTAGTCTGGTGCAGAATGATCTCTTAGGGCTAGAGATCGGGGAAAGACAATCTTGTCCTCCTTGATCTCTCTTCAGCATTTGACACTGTGGACCATTGTGTGTTGCTTCTCCGCCTGAGGGAGTTGTGTGGACTCACCGTATTGTCATCAAATGGTTTGAGTCATTTCTACCAACAGGAGGCAGCGGGTTGTGATGGGTAATTCTCATCTACGACCTGCCTCCTTCATGTGGAGTCCTCAGGGTTCTGCATTGGCCCCAATGTTGTTTGGTAGTGTACATGCTGCCCTGGGGAGATCATTAGAGGTATGGTTTGAGTTTTCATTGCTATGCCGATGATACTCAGCTATACCTATCCTTTGCACCAGGAACATCAAATGCAGTGGATGTGATGAATATCTGTCTGGCTGAGATAAATGACTGGATGTCTTCCAGCTGGCTGCGACTTAACCCTAATAAGACTGAGGTACTGGTGGTGGAGTCGAACAGAGCTCGTGATGGGATGGCCTCTGATTCAGCGACTGGCATTAAGCTAGGAGCTGTGTCATTGATGGCATCCCCAAGGGTGCGTAATCTTGGTATGATCTTTGACAGGAGCTTGTCCATGAAGGCTCAAATATCCTCCGTGGTACGTTCCTGTTTTTTTCATCTTAGGAATATCGCCAGGATTAAGCCGCTTGTTCCAGCTCTGGACCTCCCTACTTTGGTACATGCCTTGGTCACGTCGAGACTTGACTACTGTAATGCTCTCTATCTCGGGGTCTCTGGAACTTCTCTTCACAGACTGCAGCTGGTGCAAGACGCTGCTGCCAGGCTTTTGACCGGGCAAAGTAAGTTTTGTCATATAACTCCGGTATTGCGCGATTTGCACTGGCTGCCTGTCAGGTGGAGAGTTTTGTTCAAGGTGGGTTTCTGCCTATAAGACCCTACATGGACAGGGCCCTGGTTACCTTACTGATCTACTGGTACCGTCCACCTCTGTCGGGATCATCGGCTCCTCTGGTGGTGGCCTCCTCACGATTCTGAGATCTAGGTTGAAATCAGCAGGGGATCGCTCCTTTGGAGTTGCTGCTCCAGTTCTCTGGAACTCGTTGCCGTTTGAACTGAGAGAGGCCCCCACTGTAGAGGCTTTTAAGAGTGGTCTAAAGACCTTTTTATTTACGCAGGCTTTTGGGGTTTAAGTTATATGTTTGTGATTTTACTTGAATGTATACAGTATGATAAACTGTAAAGGTTTGTACGGCGCCCAGAGCCTTTGGGATTGGGCGTCTTTTTAAATAAAGTTGACTTGACTTGACTTGACTTGACTTAACCACAAGGTAAGCTTTCAGCATGGTCTTGTGCCAGTACATGCTGGGACCTTTTAAAACTAGTTTTTCCAAATTTTGAAATGCTGTTTTAGCATCAGACTCACCACAGGAAGCACTCGCTCCTTCATGTGTTGTCCCTTCTCCTTCAAGTAATAAAGGATTAGTCTCATACAAACAGAGGTGAGAAAGAAGTAAGTGTCTCAGCTGGGACTTACTTCTTTCTCACCTCTGTTTGTATGTGTTCCATAAATATGCACACCACACTCCTGTGTGATTGTTAAAAGGATTAGTCTCTCCTGCATTTGAGAACACCATATCCATAAAGCCACCAGCCGGAATGCCTGAGGCGGACGTCATGACATCTTGTGCTCCTTCCTGATTGGCCATTCATACACAGCCACAGAATCAGCAAAATCTGTTGCAGCTTTTACTTTAATTAGTATAACAAGCTGGAAGGGCCCAGTCTATATCACACCTCATATTTGTTGAAGTCACCAGCAGTAGAAAAAATGCCATAAAATGAAACAAATCTTGACAATGTCTCCAAACGCCGTGCTGTCCATTTTACTCACACTGAACAAGCTGAAACCCATGCTATATAAACAAAAAACAAGGAGCAGAGGACAAGTAAGCACCAGGAAAAATGCAGTGGTGCTCTAAAAGTATAAATTATGGGAAAAGAGAGCAGAAAGCACCTACTGCCCGGACAAAATAAGCACACTGGATGCATCCCTTACAGAAATCTAGGTCTGCTGTGTACATGCAGAATGCATGCCACATGCTTAATTGTGCAATGTTTGCATGCAGTTTGTATACACAAAGTGAACCTATGTGAACAAGGTGTAAAAAGCAAATCAGGTTAGCATGCTACAAGCTTGACATGTAGGTAAGCTGGTGTGAACATCTTCTGAAAATTACATCAGGTTCGCATGTTGCACGCTTGACATGAGTGCAGCAGTTAAGCTGGTATGAACATCATTTAAACATCACATCAGGTTCACATACTGCACGCTTGCCATGTGTGCAGCAGCTAAGCTGGTGCAAATCTCAACTAAAAAAAACATCAGTTTCTATTTCTTATACTACTGCTAGCAATTAGAGTCATTAACGTACATTTTTATTTGAATTCCCATAAAAATTAGGTAAACTCATTAATTCTGATCCTTTTGCAGGATGTTTAATGGCTTTTGATTTTTGTCATTAAATGACCATTAATTTGTAAAGTATTGTTTGCTTACTGCATTAAATGCCTAGGATATAGCCAGTCAACATCCTCCTTTCCAGATGTACAAAGAGGGGCCTCTGTGTTGTGAAGCCTATCCTTTTTGTTTTGGACCATGCAAATCCCTTATGCATATTTAGTGCTACAAATGTGTTTCTCCATGACTGTTTCATCTAACTTACTTTCCCTTTACCATTCTGTATTGAACATATACACTATGGCCATACTCAGCACAAGGTATTCACCATACCTCACATTTTTGTCACTGAAATGAGGGACATGGACACTCAGAATGAAGGATAATGATGGACACTAACCCACATGATGATCAGGACACATTATGAAATATGGAGATACAGTACCTCAGAACACAGTGGAAATCATTAGATTAGTACCTGAAAATGAATTTCTACCATTAAGCAGGGGTGTCATTTAGGTAGGACAGAGGGGACCATTTGCCCCCATATGTGTGCATAGGTTGTTCTTATGGTGTGGCAATAATGGCTTTAAATTTGGATTTAATCTTTTGCACAATAAGTGCCCACTTGGCCTGTGTGTGCTCATACTGCAGGTACTCTCCAGACTCGACTGTGTCTGTAATGCGTGATCCACTCTCTCCACCTATTGGCGGTGGCACAATCACACGTGATGTGGATGCGCTCCAGCCAAGAAAGAGCACATGAGCCTTGCAAGTGTGACACTGTGTTTCCCACCACAGAGTAGTCAGACTGCACACCACAGCTTGGAGGAGTCAGTGAGCACTGAACTCTCAATAGCAGTGTTGTGTCAGCATTTCTTTGTTGGTCTACTCTTAGTGAGTCTCCATCTCCCCTGGTGGCTGAAGGAGCAGAGGGAGAGCTACAGGCTAAATCAAGACTAGGCTACCTACTTACTCTACTAGGCTTGCCTTGCAAAAAAAACAGCACAGACCCCCACAGCAGCAAGCTAGTCTTAGCAGCAGTGGTGACAGCAGTGTGGGTGGCCTTCATAGGCCTTGATCACTGCAGTGCAACAGCAACCATGGCAGCAACCAAGCAGGTTGGGTGGGTTCAGTTGGTGAGGTGACTTGGTCTTGGACCACGCTGAGGACCTGGGATGGTTGGTTCTAGCATTCAGCTTCTAGTGGAAGGAGAGAGGGGGAGGGAGTGGACTGAAAAAACAGGGCTGGTGGCACACTATGCCAGGCTACAGGTTCTGGTCATATGGCTAGGTAAGTAAAAGTAAATAATTTTTTTTACAGGGAGATTGGGAAAGGAGGAAGGACTGAAATATTGATGTTGTTTTCACATTTCTTCACCTGTGGGCAGCTTCATAACTCATAGTGGATAGGTATTGCATGGAAAAGAGTCAGGTAGAAATATTTGGACAAAGTTCTTTTTTGGAGGGTTGGGGGGGGGTGAAAGAACTTCAGCCAGGAAAAAAATTGTTAGTAACTGGGTTAGTTTAAGGCCAAATCTGATGCACTGCTCCAGGTTATATACAGATGAATCTTATACATTTGAATTTTTTCCTGATTTGCACATCACTTTTCAGTCAAAACAAACAAAGTTGTACCTTTTAGAGATGTTACAGACATTCTAGAGCTGTCCTTTGCATTCACAGACAGTTGAGTGGTATGGTATGCACAGACTATTGGAACCCCACTGTAGTCAGGCTTATGCCCTCCCCCCTCCATTAAGCAAAGGGCAAAGAAGACTGCAAGGGTGTGTACCATTGAAATGAATGGGGCAATTTTTTACATTATACATTATTGATGGCAGGACCAGCCTTAACAATTCTGGGCCCCTGTGTGACCCTATGTCGGGCCCCGCCACTCCATTCCCTGTTGGCCCCCCCACATCCTATGTTTACACCTCTCTTGCACCACAGTTCTGTACCATATCATAATATGTATATTTTTAAGTATAATTTAATGATTTATACATAAAAAGAAAGAAATTCAGAAATGTTTAAGTTATATTGTATTTATTATGCAACATCAATCACATGTTATGAAAATGCATAGGAATGGTCTGAAGGGACTCTAGTAAATCAGCACACACACCCAATCCCCTTTAAAAGCAAGAGTTAATAAAGTACTGATTTGTAAGATATATACTACAACACATATAAAACAACATATATTACCATGGACTGTTATTTAACTGACAGGTCAAAAATACATAAAACTTAAGTTATTGCAGTTCCTTACTACATACTACATATCTATATTATTCCAGTATAGTATGCAAGTGTTGCACTAATTGTCCTTTATGAAACAGAATGTTCTAATTTAGTTATCTGCTGTAAATCATTTGTTTTACTGTATTGATCTATGGAGCTATCCCTGATTTTAAGTATTTTAATTGTCAACTCTACAATGATTTTTTCTATTGTAGCTTCTCAACTAAGTTGCCAAATAGTGACTATTTCATTACTGCAGTATTTATAAACATTGGCATTTCATCTATATTAGACACATCTGGATAATGGGCAATTAAGTAACATCAGCTCTTCTAGACTTTCGTGCTGCAAAGTCCCTGATTAGGTCCCCATAGTCAAGCTTTCTGGCTTCTTCTCTTTTAATTGAAAGTGTGGCGAGTCCAGTAAGTCTGTCTTGATACATTGAAGAACAAAGGTAGGATTTTATAAATTTTAATTTTGAGAAGCTGTGTTCTGCAGATGCAACTGTCACTGGCAAAGTAATAAAATACACAGTGCAATGAAAGCATTTTGACAGAGTTCAATCATTCCACTGTTGTGAATGTATGTCAGTATCTGAACAGCAGACTTATTGTGTTTGGATATTCTGGCTAAGGAATGTAACTCTCTTGTCAAATCTTCTGCATCAACATCACTGGTCCCATCATTTCCTTTTAAGTAGCCCTGCAAGTCTTTGCAATGATTAAGAAGCACATCATTCTCCATGTGTTTTATCTTAGCAATGTTGAAGAGAAATCCAAATGATATTTTAATGTCATTCATTAATTTGAACCTTTCTTGCAATGCATTTATAGCCACATCCATTAGGCGGTAGAAAAAGTTGACTTTATACTGATGTTCACAGTTCTCAATTGGTTCATCCTCATATTCATAATCAAACTAGCGTTTAACTAATTGGCTGCATTTTTGTGGGAACTCTGGACTCATACCCATTTGCTCAGCAAGCTCTACTGCTGTCTTCAGTGCCTGCTCAAATCCATTTTCTCTGTAGTCAACTAGCTGGCCCTGGGTACTGTCAATGAGCATTATAACTGTTTCTATTTGCATCTTTGGATCTTGCACCATTTTACTCACACAGTTTATCATGTTCAGCATGTCATACCAGAGCACAAGATGCACAAGGAAATCAAAGCTGCTCACTTCCTTTTTAATGCTTTATACTTCTATTAAGGTCCTTGTGTCCTTTCCTTTTGCGGATTCCTTAATTTCACTAAGTGCTCAACATAGTTCTACTGTTTGGAATCTCACAGTCTTGACTGCATTGATTTTACATTCCCATCGTGTGTCACAAAGGGCTTTGACAGTCACTTTCACGTACTTCTTAAGGATATCCCCACCAATATGTTAATGCTGAGCACAATACATAAATCCTTTGAAGAACATCAAAAAATTATGTGGCAGTAATGGATGAATGTGCAGCATCTGCAACAAGAAGGTTAAGGCTGTGACAACCACAAGGCACATAGAAAGCTCTTGGGCTCATTTGGAGAATTCTGGCCTGCACTCCCAAATAACGATCTTTCATGTTGCTGCCATTGTCATATTCTTGTCCATGGCAATCATCTAAATTAAGCCCATACTGATTTAGGGTGTGAAGCAGAGTTTCAGTCAGTTCTTGTCCTGTAGTATCTTCTACTTTTAAAAAAAAATCAATGAAATGCTCTGACACCATGACTTCACTGTTCTCCATAATTTTCACAAATCGCAATACCATACTCATCTGCTCCTGATGACTAACATCAGAAGTACAGTGTAAAATGACTGAATAATACTTTTCCACCTTAGCACTAGCAATGATGTTCTTAGTAATATTGTGTGACACAACCTTTATTAATTCATTTTGTACACTTATCCCCAGATAGTGGGAATGAATTTCCTTTTGCTGTACATGTTGAACATGTTCTGCCATTACAGGATCAAATGTTGCCATAAATTCAACTAGTGCCAAGAAATTTCCATTGCCCCTCATGTGCAGCTGATGCACCATTCCTCGTAAAGCCATATTGCATTCAGCAAGGATCTGAATAATGGCTATCAATCATTTAAGGACAGCTCGCCAGTGCTTTTTTTCTTTTCAATCTGTTGCTGATTATAGTCATCCACAGTTTTATTTGCTTTTAGATGACAATCAAGTTCCTTCTACTTTGTCATACATCTTATATGCTCCAGTGAAGATTCATGGCATTTCAGATGCTGCGTCATGTGTCACCATGACCTAAAACCATCCTTTGTTAGTTACACCAATACAGTGCTAAACATCTTGCAACAGAAGCAATACAATGCATCTTTCTGTTCAGAATACAGGAACCATGTTCTTTCAATCTTCTCTCCATTCGGTAGTTTTTGGAAATAGTTCTCTGGTGTAAATCTTCATCCACATTCATCAATGGGGAAGTATGGCAGAATAACTCTACTGGGTCCTTTTTGTACTAGTTCAACACGCACATGCTCATCCATCTTGTCAGGCCAAGTGCCGGGATCATCATTGCTGAAAGCACTTTCCATATTCTCCTCATATGGTTCAGATGTCGATGTAGGAGAATCTGTTTCTGTAAACACATCCTCTTCATCTGTGGCAGCAATCATCAGAAATGTGCCCGAAATTTGTGGCTCATGTCCAGAATCCTGGTTGAGAACATCAGTGGCATTGTGCAGGGACTGTATTATGCATGTAGAATCACCATCTGTGTCTTCAGTTGGAAGCGATGGAGCAAGATTGTCTCCATTGTCCTTAATAATGAATTTTTTCATGGAGCCCTTCAAGTGCTTAACAGATTCATCTCTCTGCTTCTTCAGTTTTCTCTTTGCTGCACTGGAGAGATACATTCTTAGTTCCGTCTTCAAATTATTGCACATAGGCAACACTGAAAGAGATGAAATAGTGAGGTATTATTTAAAATTAAGGGGCAATTATAAAACAATGTATTTAGCACATTTTTCTCAGAAACAAATACTACTGCTTTAAAACATCTTGACGCTCAAGCATGCACACATGGACACCTTAATTTCCATGATCTGTTGTTTTAAAAACATAGACACACATCTCCCATTTCCACCTTAAATCTCACACACAAATTTCAAGCACATTTCTGCTGTTGCTAAAGAATAGGGCATACGTGGAATCCAACAGTGGAGGGAGTTGCTGATGATCGCCATGGAAGAAAGGGACCTGGGGGTTTTCATTGAACATGATCTAAAGATGTCTAAGCAGAGTGCAAAGGCTGCAGGGAGAGCCAGTAACATGCTGGTGTGCACAGGCAGGGGTATCACTAGCAGAAGGTGGAAGGTAATGATGTCATTGTATTGAGGCCTTACCTAGAGTACTGTGTGCAGTTCTGGAGGCTGCACATTTGTAAGGACATTGATAAGGTGGAGGTGGTCCAGAGAAGGGTGACCAAGATGGTACAGGGATTGCACTAGAAGACATATAAGCAGCAATTAAAGGACCTCAATATCTACCCACTGGAGGAGTGGAAGGATTTGGGGACATGACAGAAATGTTCCAGGTACCTTACGGGCATAAACAAGGTACAGAGAGGAGACATCTTCCAATCTAGGAGGAGTACAATGCCATGTGGGCATAATATGAAGTTGGAGGGGGGCAGGTCTTTATTGTTATATAGGTCATGCACATTACAGTATAACCAACATAGTACAATGGCTTCATCTGTTTACAGATCTTAATAGTTGTTTCATCTTTTTTTTATAGGTGTTCCATCTGTGTTCATGTCCATGACTCTGTTACTCCATTATTATCATGCACACAACAATAAAGAATACAAAAAACAATTTATAACGACCTTCTGTAAGATCTGAGTTACATTGATCTGAGATTATCTCCAGTATTGCTGAAGCTCTTTACCATATGGATCTATCTGCCTTACTTAACTTTTGCTTTCCATGTTATTAATGTTCTCTACCAATGTCTTAATAATTAATTTAATAAACTGTGTATAAACTATCAACTTATGTGTGGTTAATGTCTCTGTCCTGAATTTATCTGTTTTTGTGGGAGACCTGTAAAACCCAGATGCATTATTCGGCCCTGATTGGTTTTATTTCATTGGGTTGTTTAACCAGAGCACCATCCCCAAGGGAATTTATAGAAACATAGACACTGACAGCAGATAAATACTGCTTGGATCACCTCTGGTTGGTCCATTTCCCTACTTATTGGATAAGCTTCAGATCCTAGTTAACCATCAGCCTACTTCCTCCTACCCCACTATAATTGCCTTATGTCTGTTCAATGCATTCTTGAATTCCCCCACTGTTTTTGACCACATGACTGCCTAAGGAAGGTCGTGCCATGTGCCCACCACCCTGTTCATGAAAAAATACTTCATCAGTTTGCCCCTGAGCAGTCCCTCCTCTATCTTCAAATTGTGCCCCCTTGTTCTTCCACATCTCTTTTTCTGAAAGATGCTATCCTCTTGGACCTTGTTGATTCCCTTGAGGTACTTGAAAGTCTCTATCATGCCCCCCCAAAGGGCATACATATAATGCTATTTTAGCCTCTCTTCATATGGCCTCCATCCTGTCTATGTCCTTGCAGGGATGGGGTCTCCAGAACTGCACACAGTACTCCAGATGTGGTCTCACCAACTGTCTGTACAGAGGGATAACAACTTCCTGTTTTCTACTGGTGATGCCTCTCACTATGCATTCCAGTATCCCCCGTCCCTCCCTACTGCCTTCTCGCATTGCCTGCTTATCCTATGGTCATCTGATATGACCACCCCCAGGTCCCTTTCAGTTTTTCTTATTGTTAGCCCCCCTTCCATTGAACCTTGGGTTTTTGTTTCCCAGGTACATTACTTTGCACTTCTTTGCATTGAATCTAAGCTGCCATACTTTTGCCCATTCCTCCAACCTTGTCAAGTCCCTTCTCATCCTTTCCACCCCCCACTTGTGTATCAACCCTGTTGTAGATCTTTGTGTTGTCTGCAAGGAGGCATACTTTTACTTCTAGCCCCTCTGCAATGTTACCTATTAAAGGGGACTGGTCCCAGTACTGAACCCTGTGGTACCTACCCACTAGTAACCCCCTTTTTCTTCAGAGTGTACTCTGTTTACTATTACCCTCTGTGTCCTGTTGTCCAGCCAATTTGTTACCCAGGCTACCACCCTGGGACCCACTCACAGGCAGACTAGCCTGTTATATTAATTTTTTGTGTGGGACTGCATCAAGTACCCTGCTGAATTCTAAACAGGCTATATCTACAGTCCCTCCCTGGTCTAATACTTTGGCCACCCAGTCAAAGAAATCTACTAGATTTGTCTGACATGTGACCTTCCCACTGTGAATCCATGCTACCTTGGGTCCTGTGCCCCACTGGCCTCTCTAGGTACTCAACAATTGTTTCTTTCAGAAGTGATTCCATCATTTTCCCTACCACTGAGGTCAAACTAACAGGTCTCTAGTTTCCTGCCTCTGCCTTGCAGCTGGCCTTGCTCCCACTTTTGCGAAGGGAAATCACATTCGACCTCCTCTAGTCTTCAGGTACCATACCATCCTCCCATGATTTGTTAAAATGGGAGGTCAAGTGGAGTCACTAGGTCTCCCCTTAGTTCTTTTAGAATTTTGGAGTGAAATCCATCAGGCCCAATTGCTTTGTCCAATTCATGGCCCAAATGCCTGTTGTGACAATATAGACCAACCCTCCCATTCCTCCATGAAATGCATAAAGGGTTGCCATGTCCCTATGCATTTTCATGTTTTAGTTTTAAAAAGATCTGTGCTGAATGTATGGAAGTTTTTCTTCATGGAGATGGTGGTAGATGCATGGACTGTTCTGACACCGAAGGTGGTGGGAGTGAACACGGTGGAAGGATTTAAACATGCCTGAGACAGACATAAGGGAACATTAGTGGTGGGCAGATGGCAAAATGCCAGTGCGCAGGTAGGGTCAGTCAGAGGCCACAAACTAGTGTAGGGCTTACAGGCAGACTTGATGGGCCTAGTGGTCCTATTCTCCCAACAGTTTCTATGTTTCTGTTACTCAGTTACTCTAAGCAGTTTTTTTCCTACCACTTTTCACAACTGAGTGCTGTAAATATAATAAAATACAGAACACACACACACACACACACACACACACACACACACACACACACACACACTTTCCTGGCCTTAGAGTAGCCACATTCCATGCCTGACAATTCTTGTTTTTATTTCACATAACTAAGTCACAGCAATGTCAGGCAAATCCACATAACTCTTCTTTTTTTGCATAAAAACTTTGTGTTCCACAACTGTAACACTGAATTTAATTGACATATTCAGTGGCTAAACTGGAGAACTGCAGGCCCAAAAGCCTGTAAATATGAAGCACTAAGTCTAAATATGCAATGCAGTTCTGATTATGGGGTATAGATTTATTTTTATTTAAAAATTATGAGTTATCACCCATCCTGGGTATATATTAAACCAGTCTCAAAGTGTGTGTGTGTGTGTGTGTGTGTGTGTGTGTGTGTGTGTGTGTGTGTGTGGTGTGTGTGTGTGTGTGTGTGTGTGTGTGTGTGTGTGTGTGTGGGCTTTAATTTCTCAAAACATGCACATGAGTCTCACCCTTAATAGTACTGTAGATCTGGGCACTTGAATTTTCAGTCTTTTCCAGTTATGCACCATTCACTAATGTACTGTAGTAGTTCTTCTGATTACATAGAAACATAGAAACATAGAAGTTGTCGGCAGATAAGGACTGCAAGGCCCATCCAGTCTGCCCATTTCTTTTTCTACCTTATAAATGTTCCATTGGCCTTTGCGCTGTCAGTGGCCTATCTATTCATAGTCATTTGTATTGCCCCCTTATGCCTATCCCATGCCTGTTTGAAGCCCTGCACTGTATTCATAGCCACCACTTCTTGTGGTAAGCCATTCCATGCAACCACTACCCTTTCTGTGAAAAAGAACTTCCTCACATTCCCCCTTAATCGGCCTCCCTCTAATCTCATGCTGTGTCCTCTTGTCCTGCTATTTTTCTTATATTTAAACATGTTAGACTCTTTCACCTTGTTTATGCCCTTAAGATGTTTGAATGCCTCGGTCATATCACCTCTCTCCCTCCTTTGCTCAAGGGTATACATATTGAGCTCTGTTAATCTGTCCTCATATGTCTTCTGATGCAGTCCCTGCACCATTTTGGTTGCCCTTCTCTGGACTGCCTCCAATTTGGTTAATGTCCTTGTGAGTGTGGCCTCCAATACTGCACATGATACTCAGATGGGGGCCCTAACCAGTGTCTTGTAAAGAGGATTATTACTCCCTCTTCGACTTGTGATACCCCTACTAATACACCCTAACACCCCCTAGCCTTACCTACTGCTTTAGAGGGTCTGCTTGGATGAGTTTAGTCATCAGTGATGATGATGCCCAAGTCTCTTTCTTCCTTTGTGACTGCTAGCAACTCCCTCCCAGCCTATAAGGTTTCTTCAGGGTTTTCTCTTCCTATGTGCATGATCTTGCACTTCTTTGCATTAAATCCCAGTTGCCACTCTCTGACCATTTTGCTAGTTTATCCAGATCTCTTCTCATTCTGCCCACCCCATCTGGATCATCTACTCTGTTGCAGATCTTGGTGTCATCTGCAAACAGACAAGCCTACCCTCTAGTCCATCTGCAAGGTCACTAATGAAGATGCTGAAGAGGACTGGCCCCAGGACTGATCCCAGGTGCCCCACTTGTGACTTGCATCTCTTCTGACTGTACCATTTACCACCACTCCTGTTTTCTGCCGTCAACTAGTTTGCCAACCAGTTGACAAACTTCTATCAACCCCGAGCCTACCCAGCTTATTTATCAATCTTCTATGTGAACAGTGTCAAAGCTTTGCTGAAGTCAAGGTAGGCAACATCAACTGCTCCCCCTTGGTCCACCACTCTGGTTACTCAGTCAAAGAAATCTATGAGATTAGTTTGACAGGACCTTCCTTTGTAAACCCATGCTGTCTTGGATCTTGTGCCCCTATGGATTCCAGGTGTTGCACATATCCTTTCCTTAAGGAGTGCCTCCATAATCTTGCCCACTACTGGAGGTAAGACTGACTGGTCTGTAGTTCCCCGCCTCCTCCCTGCTACCACTCTTGTGGGTGGGATCACATGAGCCCTTCTCCGGTCTTCTGGGACCTCTCCTGTGCTCAGAGACTCACTAAGCAATTCTGCTAATGGCTCTGCTAGTTCCTCTTTTAGCTCATGGCCCACGGGATGTATGCCATCAGGTCCCATTGCCTTATCCACCCTGAGCTTAGCAAGCCCTGTAGGACCCTTTCTTTGTGAAGGAGTAGTGCTCACCTCCCTCCCCTGTATCCATGATGCTGAGCTGTGGGCCTTGCCCTACCTTCTCTTCAGTAGATACTGAGCAAAAGTATCTATTTAGGATAGATGCCTTTACAGGGTCCTCCTCTCCATGCTCCTTTTTCTCCATTAAGCTAGCAATACCACTCTGGACTTTCTCCTTTCACTAATGTATCTATAGAAAGTCTTGTCAACTTCTTTACTGTTTGTGCTAGTGTTTCCTCAGTTTGGGACTTTGCCTGCCTTACCGCCTTACCTGCTTCCCTTAGGGCAGTTTGTAGCCTCCATCTTCATCCCGCTGTGTTCCCTTATATTTCCTGAAGGCCAGCCTTTTGGCTCCTGACCTGTTCTGCTACTGTATTTGAGAACCAAAGTGGTTTCCTTCTTCTTTTGCACTTCCTTTTCTGTCTAACACAATGGGATGTTGCTTCAAGTATTGCATCCTTAATGCTTGCCCACTCTTGCCTGTACCCCTCACCTGTGTTTCTTTTGCCAGGGCTAGCTTAACTCTGTTGGCCATCTTATCAAAGTCAGCTCCTCTGAAGTCCCATATTTTTGCCTTGGAATGGGATGATTTAGATGTAGTAGCCAAATTGAACCATACCATGTGATGGTCACTGGCCCCAGGTGACCTTCTACCTGGAGATCTGTGATCCTTCCTTGTTAGTCAGTACTAGATCTAGGATAGCCCTGTCTCTTGTGGGTTGCTGTACCAGTTGTTTGAGGCCCTCTCCCTGCAGGTAATCCACTATGTGTCTAGTTCTGGCAGATGTTCCTGCTGGTATTGACCAATCTGTATCAGGCATGTTGAAGTCTCCCATTATCAGAACCTCCCCTTTACCTGTCATGTTTTGTATACCTTCTAACAGTAATGTGTCTATGTCCTCCCCCTGGTCTGGGGGCCTGTAGACAACCCCAGTTCTTATGGCTGTCCCATTTCCTGTTTCCAGGGTAACCCACAGTTCTTATGGCTCCTTATGTGTATTCTGAATTTCTGTAACTTTGATATTTTCATTGACATACACGGCCACTCCTCCCCCCGCTTTTTGCACCTCGGTCTCTTCTGAACAATACATAGCCAGGTACTGAAGTCTCCCAAGTGTGGTTACTGGTAAACCACGTCTCACTAATTGCTACTATGTCCAGTTTAGCCTCTGACATTATTGCCTGCAGGTCTGGGATCTTATTTCCCAGGCTGTGAGCATTGTGTACATGATTTTCCATTGGCAAGATTTTGGTGTGTTAGTTGTTGGGTGAGGTTTGGCATTACCCCGCTGCGTCGTATGGGGAGACAAACCTTTTTTCTTACCTGGTGATGCAAATGAACTGCAAACATGCTGAATCCCTGTTTGACCACTAGCTGAGGGGGGAGGGGTGTTCTTCCCATTCGACGTATGGGGTGCTGCACCCCTCTCCCCATTTGCTAGTTTAAATATTCAGCAAAGATGTCAAACTTCTGCCCCAATGCACTGACTCCCTCCTTAGTCAGATGCAGTCCATCAAATTTAAAGAACTTTCGCTCCCAGAACTGTTGCCAGTTCCCTACAAATCTGTGTCCTTTTTCCTGGCACCAGCCCTTGAGCCACGTGTTTAGCTCCCTATCTCCCCTTCTCTGACCTTCTGTCCATCTGCTCCCCTTCCAGACTGGCAGGATCTCAGAGAAGGAGATGCCGGACGAAATAGATGATAAGTTTGTCACCCAGCCTGGTCAGGTGTTCCTTGGTCTCCACAACTGACCGGCTGGCGAGATCGATTAGTCCCTATGTGTACTAGGACATCAATGTTTTCCTCCTGCTTTGTGAACAATTTTAGAATGCGGTCAGTGTCTCCTCCATGCTGATGTACCTGGGAGACATCTGACCATTACCCCTGGCTGGAGATGGGTATCAACTCCCCGAATCATGGAGTCTCCTATGATCAGAAGTTTTTTGGATTTCCTTTTTGCTTGTTTTGTTTTGGTTCCTGATTTGGGTGAGTTTTGTTGTGCTAGCTCCTGTGCCACAGTGTCCTGGTCTGCAGTGTCTTCTGCCTCTTTGTTTGATTTCAGAGATAGAGGCAGATACCTGTTTGTAGTGTTTATATGGTTTTTGGAGGTAATGTGTTGGAGAGCAGAGAGTGATGGGGCTCCTGATTTGCCCCTCCTAACCACCTGCCAACCTCCTGGACCAACTACCCTCTGCGGTCGAGGTTTTTCTGTTGGATGCTGGGGAAATGGCAGGTGGTTCTTATAACGCATTTCCTCTTCAATGTGAAATTTGAGGCGGCAATCTCTGCCCATGCTGCCCGGAGCTGAGCCCTAAGATCTCCAATGGCCCAGCATGTAGGACAGTGTCAAATCCTGTAAGATCTGTCCTTCTGAAAATTGTTCCACAGTACCTGCAGTCAATGATATCCATTCCAGATAAGTTGCTGTGGTTCAGAACTCAGTCAGAGTAATTAGAAGGAAAAAAGGAAAAAAAAATGCAAGTAATGGTTTGATTGTGTTTTGTTTAACTTGTTATAAGAAGTTAAATTACTAGTGCCCCTGTAAATCAGCTCACCTTGTGGAGGCCCACTGATCCACCCCTTCCTGCTCTGCCACAGGAAATGTCACAACTGTGGTACCCTATAAAGGGGTGTGGTGTGGAGGTGGTTGAGGAGGGGTGGGTGGCTGGGCCCTTCCCCTGCGAAAAAGAAGAACCACGGACGAAAAGAACAAGGAGGTAAGAGCAGAAACAATCAGTCAACAACAAATGCAGTAACCTCGAAAGCTTATCCTAATGTTAGATAAAACTGTAAAACCTGTAAAGCACCACCTGTAATACTTTCAGAGAAGATATACGCTGTAAGAAACACTTTGCTACAGAGAAAAATAAAGCAATGAAATGTTAGCAACAAACAGTAGCAATCCCTTTGAGTAAAAAATAAAAACAACACCACACAGTAAATCTGCTTAGCCAAAATAAGTATTAATCCTTTTCCCTTGCTCTGGTAAGTTTCTCTACTCTGCCTTTCAAGCAGTCTTAGAAGGAAAGAGCTCAGGTGAAGCTAGGTGCCTTGACCAGCAAACCAAGTCTTCTACCTCCAAAATATCAACTAACCTGACTTTTTAACTCTTCTTTCTGTTGGAAATTACTGACAGTCTGCCAGCTCCACCCCCCACATACACACCTAATCCTTTGGAAGAGCTGTGGGAGGAAAGCAATTAGCTCCTTCAATGTGAGAAGGAGACTGAAACACCTCTGAGACAACAAACCTTTTCAACAAACAAGAATAAAATAAAACACAGTGTCAAACAGTAATTTTGCTTAGCCCAGTGATAAAAAGTCACAAAAATGTAAGCTGCACCTGTAATACAGTAATTTCAGAAAAGATATACCCTGTAAGAAACACTTTGCTACAGAGAAAAATAATGCAGTAACAGAAGATATACCTAGCAAATGACAATTTGAATCAGAAGATTACAGCAGAAATCTGTTAGCACACACCTGTATGCACACCTTGTAATAATGCAGAAGAAGGCATACCAGCAACAACAATTTGAATCAGAGAAAAAATAAAGCAATGAAATGTTAGCAACAAACAGTAGCAATCCCTTTGAGTAAAAATTAAAAACAACACCACACAGTAAATCTGCTTAGCCAAAATAAGTCTTAATCCTTTTCCCTTGCTCTGGTAAGTTTCTCTACTCTGCCTTTCAAGCAGTCTTAGAAGGAAAGAGCTCAGGTGAAGCTAGGTGCCTTGGCCAGCAAACCAAGTCTCCTACCTCATTACAACAACATTCTGTGATTAATCACATCAGATTATTTATTTATTTATTTATTTGAATCTAGGATTACAAGTACCTTTGAGCCAAGGCTCTTTTACAAAGGTTCCACATCAGTTGAGGTACAACTCAAACAAGACACTGAATAACAGTATGACAGTGGGTTACAGGCAGTTGCATACAGTTTCATACGTTCAATACAGTGGCAAAAATGCTAGAAGGAGGTCTGGTAACAGGGTTGACACAGTATGGAGACACACACTAGTGGGGTGTGACCATAGGCACTTGTCAAAAATTAATTAAAGCTCTACCAGGGTAGGGAAGGAGGGTGGGAGGAGGGGAGGATGAATGGGTGTATGGGGGAGGGCATTGAGGGGGAGAGGTTAATGTTAGGCGGAAAGAGCAAAGAGGAGAGGGGAGAACAATTAGGAAGGACAATCACAGGAGCTAGATGCAGACAGGATGTGACAGAGACTGGATTTGAATGGGCCAAGCTTTGGCATTGAGGCGATGTCAATGTTGAGACCATTGAACCAGCTGGGAGCTCTGTGCACAAATGATCTTTGCCCTTGTGTGGTGCAGAAATGCGGGATATGCAGAAGCTGGGATTCAGAGCCCCTGGTGATGTGAGTAGTCCGCGCTGGGCAGAGGAGAGCTTGGACACCTGAGGGAGCAAGGCCTAGTGTTATTTTCTTTGTCATAAGGCAGGTTTGGTAATTGATCTGGTTTGAAAGTTGAAGATACTCAGTCTGTGCATAGAGATCACACATGTGGGTGAAGCGATGGGCACCAGTTATGAGACAGCAGACTTTGTTTTGTGCAATGGATATGCACCTGAGGTGGTGGCAGAGGCAGAGTCATAGATGATCAGGTCATAGTCGATTATTGAGATTATTGAGCTCTGTACTGCAATCCCTAAGGCATCTTAGGTAAGGCATTGCCTGTGCCTGAAGAGTAGGTCAATGCGAGTGTTGGCAGCCTTGGCAATGTTGTCAATGTGCGTAGCATATGATATGTTACAATCGATTGTAATACCTAGATATTTAAAGGACCGAACCTGTGCGAGGGTTGCACCAAGGCAGTTTTTGATCATGATGGGATTGAGTCTGTGTTTGTTGTGTGGGCTGCAGAAGAACATGGACTTGTTTTTTTGTAGTTGAGAACCAATTTATGTGCACTAAACCAAGTTTCAATCGAGGTGAAGGCAAGCTGTAGATTCTTTTGAAGGTGGCCCGGATCCTTGTGAGTGGAGAGGATGACAGCATTGTCAGCATAGAGGAGGATTTGTACGGGACATGATTGTGGAAGATCATTCAGAAAGAGGCTAAAAAGAAGTGGTCCAAGATTGGAGCCTTGAGGAACTCCTGAGTGAACAGGATGTGCATCTGAGAGAACATCAGCTATTTTCACTCTCTGGGAGCAGTTCTCCAAGTAGCTTTTGAACCAGGTAGTGGACTCAGGTGAGAGCCCAGCAGAACATAGCTGTGTGATTAATAGATTATGATGTACAGTGTCAAAAGCCTTGGTCAGGTCAATGAAGACTGACCCAGTTAGGACGCTGTTGTCCAATGAGCTATGGATAGCACCGGTGAATTCAAGGAGGGCCGATGTAGTACTGTGACCTATATGGAAATCATATAGTTGGGGGCAGAGGATGTTGTGTTTGTCCAGGTATTCCATTAGCTGGTCAGATACCATACCTTCAATGGTCTTGGGGGGGTAAGTATGGAGATAGGTTGGTAGTTCACATGCAGATCCTTGTCTCCACTTTTGTGGACTGAGGTTACTGTGGCTGATTTCCATCTGTTGGGAACTGGCTGAGGGTGAGGGAGAGGTTGAACATTTTTTTTTAGTGGTAGTAGCACTTCATCAAGGGTAAGGGACACCAGCTTGAGGTCGAGTGAGTCCCCACTAGTTCAGGATCTGGCAATTGCATTACAGATATATTTACAGACCTCATGTGCCCTGACTTCCTTAAAGTAGAACAGTGGGCAGTTGGAGGGAGGGAGGGGGTTGTGGGCTGGGGGTAGGAGAAGGAGGGTGGTCATCATTGAAGAAGTCCGAAGGGAGAACACTACTGAGGTCAGAGAACACAGTATTGAAAGTATTTGCAATTGTGGTAGGGTCGAGATTTGTGCCACCATCAATGACCAGCATAGTAGGTGAGCTTTTTGACTGCTTCCCAGTTACTTCTTTAAGATTGTCCCAGAAGGATTTTCCCTTACCCCAGGTGTTCATGACGGTATCTTCGTAGTATGCATTTTTCTTGTGGAGGATTGATTTAGTGCAGTTGTTTTGCACCTGTTTGTAGTTCTGAATATCAACTTGATTGCCAGTGGCCCGTGCCCAAAGCCAGAGGAGGTCCCTTCCTTTCAGATCTGTAAGTAGTTTAGCGGAGAGACAAGGATTGCAAAGGCCTTTGATTTTACACCTTTTGAAAGGGGCATAGGTGTCACAGGCAGCATTGAAGGAGTTGATGAAAAAATCCAAGGCTGAGTTGACATCAGAAACTTTGAATATAGGAGACCAGTCGAGCTGTCAGAGGTGGGATTTGAAGTGTTTCAACTGACCATGTGGGAGGACTCTACTATTGATTAATTCAGGGAGGGACTTGCAGAATTTATTTGACCATTCGCAGATGACTGGGGAATGTTCACTTAGTGTATCTGGAAGGACGGAAACAACTGAGATGTGAGAGCGCTTGCCCCGGTTTTATAATTATGTCTGGTGGGGGAGACTACTAGCTGTGCCAAGTTGGCTGCTGAGATGGCATCCTTGAGGCATTAGTGAGACATTAGTGAGAGGATATATCTATCTACCTATCTATATCTTTCTAGCTATATATGTTCAACAAGGTTTATTCCAGCCAGTGATGTGAACAGCATTTAGCCACCCTGACCCACCCAGTCAAAAAAAACAAAAAAAAACACCACTGTGGAAAACACACTCAAATTCCTACTTTTTCATTTACTAAATAAGCAATTTACATCCTTTCTCCTTACTAAAGAACAAACATCCCATTTGTGCTACAGTTTAATTTTTTATAGATGAGACCAACTTTGCCAGCTGCAAACTACCTTCCCTTTGCTAACCTAGAAGGCAGTATAGTGTAGTGGTTTAAGGCTCTGAGCTGCAAATTTGGAAACCTGGGTTTGAATCCCACATCCTCCACTTGCATAAAGTATGACCCTGAGCAAGCCACTTAACTTCTCTGTGCTCCCAGTTCACACCTGTAAACAAGCTTTCAGCTTAGTGTGCCACTCCTAGTTAAACAATTGAGAAAAAAAAACCTAACCATAAAAATAACTAGTTTCAAATTATATATATATATTTTTTATATATCTTACACTACTTACATAATGCACCTTACCTCTGCCTTCACTTGCAGAAATCCTCCATCTCTGCACACATAACCACACAATACTTTGTTTTATAAAACATCTTTTCATATTTGCCTGTCTGGTGCCCATGCCCCATTCTCCAACCACTGCTAGAGCCCAGGTAGGCAGCAGAAAACATTTATTTTTTATTTTCAAGAGTTATATGCACAATTGAATGCACACAATCCTTTGCTTTTGAATATATGCTTTTTCTTACCTTTTCCCTAATGGTTCGAATAATGACTAGCAGTTCCAAGCTCCAGAGAACAAATGCAGAGATTGGTCCTGTCCTCCTCTGGCTCTCCACTCCAAATGAAACCAAACAGCCACGCTCAACCCTTTGCAAGTAAAGTAATGTTTCTGTTGGGTCGGTCCTCCATGGATAACAGACAGAGTAGTACTTCCAGTTATATACTGTAGATCCAGAACCCACCCAGAGCCACCCCGCATACAATAAAGTCCCTCCCAGAATGTGATATAACTGCAGGAAGTAATGCCCCTACTAGATAAAGCCTCCCATTACTACGAAGTACTTGATAATTGCCTGTTGCTGTGGGACTACTTGAGCTCTGCCTTGTCTGAGAGGTGTTGGAAAAGTTAGGGGCACAAGTGTGTGGATGCAAAAAGGTTGGGTTGTCACGAGGGGGCAGCAGTAGCTGTTGTTTGCTCTCTGCAGAATTGTCCTCATGACTGTTCTCTCAGCTTCTTGGTGCCTGATGTCTGCCAGAGCAGTTTGTGTTCAGCCAGCATTCCAAGCTGAGTAGCTAACATGACATGGAGGGCTGCCGGGTGGGATGTGGCCATGACCTGTCTTTTTTTTATTACTATGCTGCCAATTAATCGAAAAGGTACATTCCTTTGAGAGCTGGCACTGCATATGCCACAGTCCCAACTCCCAAACACTGTGTGGAGCAGAGG
Source organism: Neoceratodus forsteri (assembly GCA_016271365.2). NCBI lineage: Eukaryota > Metazoa > Chordata > Ceratodontiformes > Ceratodontidae > Neoceratodus > Neoceratodus forsteri. The sequence goes on along the minus strand of CM057455.1, from coordinate 1,544,220,822 downwards.
AACCACTGTACCACTGAACTGGGTGGTGTCCAGTCTAGCTTTACTCTCAACATCCATAATCCCCTATCTCCTCTGGGCTCATGTTCATACATGAATCAATGAGATGGCTGGGAGTGGGGGGTCATGAATGGCATCACATTTATAGCACTCCATATGTGCAGACATAAAACTAAAGCTACAATAAACAGCCCAGCTACAGTGCATGCTGCTTTTTGCATATTTGGCCTTTTTTGTAAATTCCACATTTCAACTCCAGCCAGGAGGAGTCTGGCTAAATGTTGCTTCTGTTTATAATGTATGTATGTATATATGTATGTATACTGTAGCTAGGTCAGGGTGGAGGTCTTTTATTTAGAAAGAAGAAATTGTATCTTACCCATTTTGGAGAGAAACCTTTTACTTTTCACATGTGGATCTGGATCTCTATGGTGAGGCAACCTGAAACATAAAGGCAAGACATCACAAAGAATCTGCAGTTCTTTTAAGTAACTGAAACTAGCTACCTTGGAGTAGCTTAGGAAGAAACACAGTATACTTATCTGATAGGGTAGCTGTGATCTCTATCCAGAGCTGCAAAGTAAAAAGCAAAAATGTTACTCAGGTTTAGGTTATGATAGTCTGGATTCAGTAGGAAGGCAGAGCAGAAAATAAGCTAAGGACATTTACTTCATGTCCGTCTTCTTCATAGTAGAGGAGGGGAAAGGGCCATAGTTGAAAAGCAGGAGAAGTTTGGACAGAGGAATGGACTCAAGTCCCTTCACAGAGGTTAGGATATTGGAAGAACTAGGGAAACTGGATGTGTAAAGCAATGGCCTCTTATAGAATCAACCCGAGGGTGCTCAAGGAGTTAAAGCAGGAGGTGGTGGCACTGCTCATGAGGTTATTTTATCTATCACTGGACAAGGGGAGGGTTCCTGAGGACTGGAAAATGGCTGAAGTGGTGCCACTGCATAAGCGGGATGAAGGGAAGAGTCAGGAAACTACCTCCCCCCCCAAGTTAATTAGCTTTACCTCTGTTATAGGTAAGCTAATGGAAATACTTACTAAGAAAAGCTTAATAAAATATCTGAAGGAGGAGGAGGGCATCATGGATGACAACCAGAATGGATTTACAGGTGGTAGGCCCTGCCAGCGCAGCAGAGAAAGCACACAGAATGCTGGCATGCATAGGGAGGGACTTAAGAAGCAGGAGAAGAGAAGTGATCATGCAACTATACAAAACCATGGTCAGATCACAACTGGAATATGGGGTTCAGTTCTGGGGGCCATACTTACAGGGGGACAAGTAGGGCCGGCCTTAGCATTGTGCCAGGGCAGTCGTGCCCCAGCTGTGCCATGCAGCCTGCTCCAGTCCATAGTGGGGCAGGAGTGGAAGGATGGGAACCTCAACCAGCATGGATGGGAGCCCCTGAGTTTGACAGACAGTGCTCCTGTGACTAGATCTAAACTGCCCCCCTTCAGGTGCAGCAGATAGGAGTGACACATCACTGACACTCCTATAGCTGCCCCCCCCCCAACACTTCAATGTACAATACTATGGCTGGGTGGAAAGTGAACTGAGAGCAGCAAACGTTTTATGGGATGGGACAGGCAGATTTTAAACACAGACTGACCGATCAGGTCGTCAGGTATGCATCTCTGACTATGACTCTGGCAGTCACATGGCTAAATGACAAATGTATAATTTTGGCCAGGCAAGCAAGCATAGTCTGTCTGCATTATTGTGATTTCTTGTACCATTTTTGCATGGCAGCAGCAGGAAAGAAAACAAATGATTTTCGTCTTCCTGGGTCAGGTGACCGACATAGAAAAATCAGAAAAACTCAAAGACTGTTGCTTTGCCAGGCAGTTGACTTGCAAAAATGGTACAAGAAATCAAAAAAACTCACAGACTGTGCGTGCTTGCCCCTTGCAGTTGCAAAAATTGTACATTTCTTATTTTCACTTAGCCATGTGATGTGACTGCTGCCAGCCTCAGATTCATTCCTGACCACACCGACCAGAAAATGTACCCTCATCCATGCTTTATTGGCCCCTGGTGGAGAGAGGAGGGACTGGGTCATTAATAACTCCACTTGCTTCCCTGCTGTCCTCCACTCCCCCCCCCCCACACACACTTTGTATCTGCTCAGTCAAGGGATCCAAGTGCCTTTTTTAGGTCATCAACCACACTGTACAGCTGAGTGAGTGAATGAAAAACATCATGGCAGCCAGTCCTGCCAGCCTCATCCCCGATATCTCTGGTGATCACTGATCAGGAGTCAGCAGCTGGGACTGTGGGGTGTCTGATAATATCAGTGTCTGTCCTGTCTGGCAGCAGAGCTACAGTAGCTTGGTGGCAACAGTGATTGATAATACCTTTTTAAAAATAAATAAATCCCTTACACAGGATCACTCTGGCTTCGTATCCTAAGTAATCTTATCCTTCCTTCCTTGCTAGTACTGTCCCTCCTGTCCTGTATTAATAAGGCATTTAAACGGTACCACCCTGATCAGAACCAGGTGGTCATGTAGGGTACTAGTTTTACCATTTACCCCAGAATTTGCTGCACTGAACTCTCATGCCTTTTAAAAGACAATACTTCCTTGCCTCAAACTAGTCCAACTCTGTCCTGTATCAATAAAGCAGTGCCAGATGTACTAATTAAACTAGTAGACCACCTAGTACTGCTTTATTAACATAGGACAGGAGGGACAAAAAAAGGAAGGGTGTGCTTTCTTTTAAAGGATGATAGGACAGGCTCCTATATTATTTATCAGGATCATGAATCAGTGATCACCAGAGATGTCAGGAGAGGGAATTGAGGCTGGCAGGGCTGGTTGCTGTGACATTTCTTTCATTCATTCACACAGCTGTACAGTGTGAGTGAGTGATGATCTACAGGCCCTTGGATCCCTTGACCGAGCACAGATACATACATCATTGCCTTGTAACACAGATGGCATCACCATTTTGTTCAACACACTCCTCTCATTCCCCTGCCAATTCAAAAAAGCAAATAATGTTATTAGTCATCTAAAATTGCATGTAGTCTAGCTTCAATGAGATTTATTTTTTTTATTGAAATGTTTCACCAGGAAAGGTACACTGAACAACAAGTTGCTCATCTCCTTGGGGGAAAAGAGAACAGGGGGCACTGGCCACACGTATACACAAAGGTAGATTTACATATCATTTAGAGTAATTGGAAGTTCAATATGTAGCATACATCATATGGGTTACAAATGTAGTAACAGTTTCAAACTGCTGGGTAGGGTCACAGATGCAGTAACCAAAATAAGTGCATCAAGAACATCAAAATGAATTATAGTAATATAGGATGGTGGGAAATTCATTACATTAGTCTTTTTTGACTAGGGAGGTGGATGCACACTCGATAGGGGTGCAACTCAAGAGATAGATTTATGAAAAAAGAACCTTTCGTGTGTGTCCAAGTTCAGTGCCAATTACATTGCCCATCCATTTCCCATTGTGAGCCTGGCTGGTGCGTCATCATGCTGCCCCTTGCACTACTACTAGCCTAGACATGTAAGTCTAAATAAAGAAACATTAAAATTAAGGATTGAAATCAGACCTGAAAAGACAGATTTGTATATTTGGGAAATGGGTATTACCACTCCGTTCTCGGCACCACTACAGGCAGTAGTGGTGTGGTGAACAGACCAGAACAGAACAGAAACATAATAGTGGTGTGATACCCATTTCCCAAATATATAATTCTGCCTTTTCAGGTCTGATTTCATTAATTTTAAAGTTTCTTTATTTTCTTACATGTCTAAGTATTGTTATTGTGTGCTGTGCTTTTTTTTGTCCCTTCTCCCTCGGGGTTGCCCTTGAAAACAAGCCTTGGCTCAGTGTGTGCCTTACTGGTTACATATTTTCAAATAAATAAATTACAGAAATATACTACTCCATAGAACCTGTGGACACAAATTAATCAGTTAATATCACTCTCTTACAAATATCATCAGAGCTAGTGCCTAGTGACATGACATTACAGCCTGTCCTTACTCCTTCTCTGTCTCTGTGTCCAATACTGTGTAGTAACCTCTTTGTCTGCTTGCCTCTGCCTCATCATATGGAATAATAACAATTCAGCTTATTTTTAATATGAAAAGGGCCACTGTCAAAAACTGAAATATATACCAGCAAGAAAAAAAAAGCATTTGTCAATGCCGAATGTTGATTGCTTATATGTGCTGCTTAGGTATTTGGAACTGAAAGTACGATGCCGAAGAATTGTCATGTGCCCCACCCAAGACATCCTCTGTGTCTTTCTGTTCAGTATTCACAGAAGAGTGGGAGTGGGGAGGACCACAGCAGTAAAGCAGTTGCAGAGACGTGAAGTGGTGGGCAATAGTCCATTCACAGGCAGAAGAATCCTGCAGAAGGTGAGTAAAGTGAAGGTGGACAGAGATGGGACCAGATGGCATACACCCAAGGATATGAAAAGAACTGTGAAGGGAAATAGCAGTACCTGTGGCAGCCATGTTCACTGAGTCATTCAGCAGAGGGGTGGCACCAGAGAATTGGAGGAGGGCACATGTGGTCACTTTATAGAAATCCAGCAGTAGGGAGGAGGCAGGGAACTATAGGCCGGTCAGCCTCACTTCAGTAATTTGGAAGATCATGGAGACATTGGTTAAAGAAAGGATAGTAGGGCATGTAGAAGCCATCGGAGCCCAGGGCCATAGGCAACATGGATTCACAGTGGGGAGGTCATGTCAGACAAATCTGGTTGATCTCTTTGGGTGACAAAGGAAGTAAATCAGGGTGGAGCAGTGGATAATGCTTACCTTGATGTAAGCAAAGCGTGTGACACCGTCCCACATAGGAGGCTGATAAAGTAGCTGAGTAGGGTGGACAGGGGGGAAAGGGTGGTAAAGTGGGTTAGAAACTGGGTAAGAGACAGGAGGCAGAGAGTGGTGGTAAATGGGGCACAGTCAGGGGGAGGGGATGACCAGTGGGGTGGTGCAGGGATTGGGGCCAGTCCTGTTCAATGTCTTCATTAGTGACATTGCAGAAGGGGTGAAGGAAAGGTCTGCCTGTTTGCAGATGACACCAAGATCTGTAACACAGTGGATACCCCAGAGGGGGTGGAGAAAATGAGGAGGGACCTGGGGAAGGTTGAGAAATGGTCTGAGGGCTGGCAACTGAACTGTACTTCAAAAAAGTATGGACCTGGGACACAGAAACCCTGGGGATAGGTACAGAAATGGGGAGAGTTAGTGACAGTGACAAAGAAGGAAAGGGACCTGGGGATTCTTATCTCAGATGACCTGAAAATGTCAAAGTGGTAAGGCATCTGGGAGGACCAGTGACATGCTGGGGTGCATAGGCAGGGGTATCACCAGCATAAGGAGGGAGGTAGTGATGCCATAATGATGATAGGGGTTTCTAGAGAACAAGGGATGGGAGGGTCTCGGCACCCAACTAAGGATCTAGGTTCAAGCAGACTCGATAGACCGTAAGGCCTAATCTGCTGGCAAATAGTATGTTAGTATGTTAGTATAATTTAAAACCATGGTCAGGGTTCACATGGAGTACTGTGTGCAGTTCTGAAGGTTGCACCTTCATAAGGATATTAACAGGCTGGAGATGGTCCAGAAAAGGGCAAATGAGATGGTACAGAGCTTGCAACACAAGACCTATGAGGAGAAATTAAGGGACCTCAATATGCACTCACTGTAAGAGAGAAGGGAAAGAGGGGATATGATAGAAACATTCAAGTACCTGAAGGGTATAAATAGAAGTACTGAGAAACAGGAGACAGCTGCTATAGGGATATGTGCCATCTTCTGTGTGATATTCTTTTGTTCTTATAAATCTGTAATCTCCAGTATTTTAGTAACCACATGACAACACTGCCTTCTTTAGACAATTTTATGCTGGATGATGCCTGGTGTCAGATGGCAGACAGAGGGCTCACTAGATTGTGTTGCCATTTGAAAAACTTCATAGAGTGTTCTTTTACTGGTAAGTGTTTTGGAAAGCTGGTGAAGGTGTCACAATTTTTATCATGATTTTATCTCCATATGTCTGTCCCCTTTGGTCCCCCCATCCCCACACCCCAACAGTCATCAGTGGCCACAGCTTCAGCCTTCTTCTTGCCAAGATGGTGGGTGAGAAACATAGAAACATACAAGTTGCCGGCACTTAACAATCACTTGGGCCACCTAGTCTGCCCATTTTCCTACCTGATGGATAAGCTGCAGATTCTAGTTAATCAACAGCTTTCTTCCTCCTAGCCTCCAGTAGAATTGTCTTATGTCTGTCTGTGAGCAGCTGCCTTCACAGTCTGTGAAGTCTGACGTCTTTCAGTGCCGCTTATTGATCATCTTCCAACACAAGCGAGGCACTGCCAGCCCAAAAGTAACTCAGGACAAGCAGATTTCAAAGTGCGGAAGAAATGGAGTGGGCAAGAATCAAGTACTCATTCAGATGCGGTGTTGATTGCAAGGTCAGCATACTGGTGTGGACACTGCAAATAGAACCCCAGCTCTTTAAGCAGCCTTATGAAGAGTAAAGGCTTCTCGAAGCACTGGGGTTCTGTTTATTGCAGTGTAAGTGGGCTGCATCTAATTCAGTAATTTACTGTAGCTTACATGTGGATGTATGGTAGGCCCAACTTTAAATAAACACTGCACCTGAATTAACACATGATGCGATAGAAACAGAATTCGTCAGCAGAAAAAGACCGCTCAGCCCACCCAGTCTGGCCAAGTGTTCTCTACCTACGTGTAACTCCTGCCTGTATACTGTATGTTGGTGCATGTCTTATTCTGCCTGCGTCCATCAGGACCTCCTTGTGAATGAGCTTGCTTAATGGATTTTTCCTGTAATGAACTTGAACCTACTCCACCTCCATGGCACTATTGATCTCCATTGACCCCTTCCTTCTCCTTTCTGTAATATACCCCTATGTTTATCCCATGCATTCTTAATGCCCCCTACCATTTTAGCTTCCACCACTTCTCCTGGCAGTCTCTTCGAGGCATCTACCACCCTTTCAGTAAATAAATATTTCTTCATATCTATCCTGAATAGCCCCCCCCCCCAGCTTCATTGTATGTCCCTTGGTTTGGGTGCTCATCCTCATTTGAAGGAAACTCCCCAACTGTACCCTCTTTAGAAACATAGAAATATAGAATTTGACAGCAGACAAAGACCGCTTGGCCCACTTAGTCTGCCCATTTTCCTACCTATCAGATAAGCTGCAGATCCTAGTTAACCAACAGCTTACTTCCTCCTACCCACCACTAGGACTGCCTTTTGTCTGTCCAATGCATTCTTGAATTCCCCTACTGTTCTTGACTCCATGACCTCCTCAGGGAGGCTGTTCCATGCATCCACAACCCTCTCCATGAAAAAATACTTCTCACATTACCTCTGAGCTGTCCCTCAGCTATCTTCAAATTGTGCCCCTTGTTCTTGCACATCTCTTTTCTGAAAGATGCTGCCCTCTTGGACTTTGTTGATTCTCTTGAGGTACTTGAAAGTTTCTATCATGTCTCCTCTCTCCCTTCTTTCCTCAAGGGTATACATATTAAGCTCCTTTAGTCTTTCTTCGTATGTCTTCTGGTGCAGACCCTGCACCATTTTGGTTGCCCTCCTCTGGAAAGCCTCCACTATGTTTATGTCTTTGCAGAGATGGGATCTCCAGAACTGCACACAGCACTCAAGATGGGGTCTCACCAACTGTCTGTATAGAGAGATAACAACTTCCTGTTTTCTACTATTGATGCCTCTTCCTATGCATCCCAGCATCCCCCAGCCTTCCTTACTGCCTTCTCACATTGCTTGCCCACCTTTAGGTCATCTGATGTAATTACCCCCAGGTCCCTTTCCATTTTTACTGTTGTCAATAACTCACCCCCCATTGTGTACTCTTCCCCTGGGTTTTTGTTTCCCAGGTGCATTACCTTGCACTTCTTTGCATTGAATCTGAGCTGCCATACATTTGACCATTTCTCCAACCTTGCCAAGTCCCTTCTCATCTTTACTACTCCATCTTGTGCATCAACCCTGTTGCAGATCTTTGTGTCATCTGCAAAGTGACATACTTTTCCTTCCAGTTCCTCTGCAATGTCACTTATAAAGACATTAAAAAGGACCGATCTCAGTACTGAACTCTGTGGTACCCTACTAGTAAACCTCCTTTCTTCACTGTGGACTCCATTTACTACTACCCTTTCAGCTCCTGTTGTCTAGCCAATTTTATCCAGGCTACCACCTTGGGGCCCACTCCAAGGCTGGCTAACTTGTGTATTAATCTTTGTGGGACTGTATCAAATGCTCAGTTAAAAATCTAGTAGGCCATGTCCACAGCCCCTCCCTGGTCTACTACTTTGGTCACCTAGTCAAAGAAATTAATAGATTCGTCTGACACAACCTTCTCATCATGAATCCATGCTGCCTTGGGTCCTGTGCCCCACTGGACTCTAGGTACTCAACAATTCTTTCCTTCAGAAGTGATTCCATCATTTTCCCTACCACTGAGGTCAAACTAACTGGTCTATAGTTTCCTGCCTCTGTCCTGCTCCCACTTTTGTGAAGAGGAATCACATCTGCCCTCCTCCAGTCCTCAGGTACCACCCCATCCTCCCATGATTTGTTAAACAAAGTAGTCAACGGTGTCACTAGTTCTACCCTTAGTTCTTTTAGAATTCTTGGGTGAATCCCATCAGGCCACATTGCTTTGTCCACCTTCAATTTTATTAGTTCTTTTAGAACCCTTTCTTCTGTAAATGGACTGGTATTGATCCCCATCTTCAGAGTGTTTCTCTTGTTTGGTTTAGGTACCTCCCCCTCCTCTTCCTTTGTGAATACTGAGCAGAAATATTCGTTCAGTATCCCTGCTTTTCACTGTCCCTCTACCCACATTCCTCCCTTTATTAAGCCTCTGTATCCCTCCTTGGTCTTTCTTGCTCCTAATGTACCTATAAAAGGTCTTATTCCCTTCTTAACAGAATTGGCTATCCTTTCCTCAGTTTGGGCCTTTGCTATTCTGACTGCCTTCCCAGCCTTTTTCTGCTTTAACTGATAAAGTTCTCTGTCCTGCTCCTTCTATGTTTCCTTATATTTCCTGAATGTTATCCTTTTCTCCTTAACCTTCCCTGCCACCTCTTTTGAGAGCCATAGCGTTTTTTTCCTTCGTTGTGTTTTATTGATTTGCTTTACACAAAGGCTTGTTGCCTCTGTGATGGCTGTTTTGATTACTCCCCATTGTTCCTCCATCCCTCCTTCTTGCCTGTTTGTTAGTGCTTTTCTAAGGCACTCTCTCATTTTCCCAAAGTCAGCCCTCCTAAAGTCCAATACTCTTGCTTTTGTATGGCTTGATTGTATGGCTGCGTTTATCGTGAACCATACTGTCTGGTTGTCGCTTGTTCCCAGATGGCTACCCACCTCTAAATCTGAGGCTCTTTCTCCATCCCCATTTGAGAGTACCAGGTCTAAGATTGCTTCCTCATGAGTGGGTTCCAATACTAGCTGTCTGAGGCATGCCCCCTGTAGGGCATCAAGAATGACCCTGCTCTTGGATGTGCCTGCAGCAAAAGTGCTCCAGTTAACATCTGGCATATTCAGGTCCCCCATCAACAATATCTCCCCTTTTTCTGCCATTCTAAGGAAGCCTTCTATCATTTCCTTGTCCACTCCCTCCCCCTGAGATGGGGCTCTGTATACAACCCCTGTGCGGATTGTGGCGCCATTTCCTGTCTCCAGGGTGACCCAGAGTGCCTCATCTGCTCCCTGTTTACTCTTTAGTTCTGTTACTTTGATCCCTTCCTTTACATAGAGAGCTACTCCTCCTCCTCTTTTACCCTACCTGTCCCTCCTGTAGATTGTGTATCCTGGTATGTTGACATCCCAGTCATGGTTCTCTGTGTACCATGTTTCTGTGACTGCCACAATATCCAGGCAACCCTTCTTCAATCAAGGCCACTAGTTCAGGGAGTTTGTTACACAGACTATGGGCATTGGTACTCATCACCCTCCACTTTTTGATAGCCTTACCCCTTTTAGCCCCATTCCTGTCCTTACTGTTTTTGCCTTTTTTTACATTTACCTCTGTCCTGCTCCCTAATAGCTTCTCTATCTTGGTGTTTACCACACTAATTACCATGTTTTGTGGGGGGAGGCTGGGATTTCCCTGCTCCTTTTCAGTGCCTCCCCCCTTGGCTAGTTTAAATGCTTGCCAATGAAGCATTTAAACTTCTCACCTAAGTTCTGGTTCCCCCTGGATAGATGCAGACCATCGCACAGTATGGGTCTGCATCCCTCCAGGTGGCTCCCCAGTCCCCAGTGAAGCCAAAACCCTGAGCTCCACACCAGTTTTTCAACCACTCATTGAATTCCCTAGTGAGGAGTGCCCTAGCATCACCCTTGCCATAGCCAGGCAGCACCTCCGAGAAGGTTACCGTATGTGCTACTTGTCTAAGGCCTCTCCCCAACTCTACAAACACCTCTTGCACTGCTCTGATCCCATTCCTAGCCAGGTCATTTGTCCCTATGTGGACAATGACATTCAGCTCCCTCCATCCCTCATGCAGCTCCTCCCATGATCCTGAGGATTCGCTTCCTGTCTCTCCAAGCTGTGGTGCCAGGAAGGCACCCTACCTCCCTCTCCCCTTCCTCCCCCATTTCTACCCCCCAAATGATTGATTCCCCCAGCAGGAGTTGTTTCCTTCCCTTGTGGGGTCCCATGCCACCCTCCTGTGGGTCTCTTTTGTGAAGGTTCCCAGCATCCTCCTTGGCCTCCACTGCAGGTGCCTCCATAGAGGAACCACTATCCACCAGAAGAGCGAATGAATTGTGGAGAGGTACAGCTGGAGGAATGCAACTCTGTTCCACCACCCTCTCCCTCCCTGAGCCCACCCTGGTCCAGTCTTTACCCCAGTGAGGTACTTTGTTGGTCTTGATCATGTCACCTCTTGGCCTCCTCGCTTCCAGAGCGTACATGTTGAGATTCTTCAGCCTTTCCTTGTAGGGATTCCTGTGAAAATTCGGAACCATTTTAGTTGCCCTCCTGTGGAAAACCTCCACCTTATTTCCTTTCTGAAGTGTGGACTCTAAAACTGGACACAGTACTCCAGCTGGGGGTATACCAGAGAGTGATACAATGGCAGCACAACATCACTTGTCCTCCTACTGGAGATGCCAGTCCTTATGCACCCCAGAATTCAATTTGCCCTGCCCATAGCCTTGTCACACTGTACTGCCATCTTGAGATCCTCTGATATAATAACCTCAAGGACCTTTTCATGTCTAGTGAGTATCAGTACCTCCTCCATCCTATACCCAGCATCGGGGTTCCTGTCCCTTAGGTATACAATTTTACACTTGTTGGCATTGAACCCCCAAGTAAGCAAGAAAATGGAATTGATTTGAATGAATTGCAGGCTTTTAAGCAGTTTTTTGGGGAGTGTGTATGTGTGTGTTTGGGGGGGCTGTGGTACCAGCAGCACCTCCAAGAATGCCACTGACTTCCCCATCCCCTTCACACTGCCTGTCCAAGTACTCAAACCTCCCCCTCACTACTTCCACAGTGTCCCCCAAGTCGTTTGTAGCCACATGCAACAGTAAATGAGGTTTCCTCCTGCCCCCCGCTGCATGCTTGAGCAGTGCCTGCCCTGCCCCTCCTGCACGCAACCTGGGGACAGCTTCAATCCAAATATGGGCGTGCTTTTCCCCATTTCCACCCTATCTCACCCTATTCAGTATAGAATCCCCAAGGACGAGTACCCCCACCCCTTACCCCATTTCCCTTCTAGTGCCCCTTCCACTACCCCACTATTCGTTCTTCCCTGTCACTTACCCCCGCCAACTGCACCCTCTGTGACTTCTGTATCTGTACCTCCTACTTCTGCCTCACCCCTTTTCTCTGAGTTATTCCTCCAAACATATTTTGGCCAGGATATGAAAAATGACAGCTGTATTGTTCATAAGGAGGTGTGAAAAAATGCCAGTGTTGAAAATGTGGCATGAAAATATTACAAATTTGCAAAGTTACAAGGGCGCGTGGAAACAGTTCAACACACGGTTGTAACACAGTCATTTTATGGGCTTTCGTCACCAAATTTTCAACATAGGGATTTTAGGACCTCTGCTCATGAACAGTGTCACTGTCATTTTCTTAATCTGTCCCGAACACTGATTTTCCACAGCGACAGCTCTATTCTGTACTGGAAGTGCAAAAACACATTTCAGCCAGGATGTGAAAAATGACAGTTATACTGTGCATAAGGAGGTGTGAAAAAATGCCAGTGTTGAAAATCTGGTGTGAAAATATTACTGATTTGCAAAGTTACAAGGGTGCATAGAAACCGCATGAAGCACGCTAGTAACAGTCGTTTTACAGACTTTCATCACAAAATTTTCAACATAGGCATTTTAGGACCTCTGCTCATGAACAGTGTCACTGTGGTTTTCTTAAAGTGTCCTGAACACTGATTTCCTACAGCAACCACACTATTCTGTGCCAGAAGTGTGAAAATGCATTTTGGTCAGGATGTTAAAAATGACAGTTATACTGTTCATAAGGAGGTGAGGGCATATCCAGTCATTGCTTTTTCTCCACTCCAGAGACCCTGCTGCAATATAGGACCATGGAGGATCCTGGGCAGGAGGGTGGGAAACTCTAATGTTCCAGCACAGTTCCATTGATCTCGCTCACTCCCCTCTCTCAATCGCTCATTCTGTTTCTCCCAATGCTGCAGAAGCCCTTTTGTACTGGGCTCCTGCTTGCATTGGTACCTTTTTCTGCCCACAAAGAAATCCACAGCAGTCCTGACACAGCTCCGTTGAGCTAACTCACTCCCCCTCTCTCACTGGCTCGTTCTGTCTCTCCCCACGCTGCAGGCTGCCCTTTTGTACTGGGCTCCTGCCTGAGTTGGTGCCTTTTTCTGCCCACAAAGAAGTTCACAGCTGTCCCTACAGAGCTCCGTTGAGGTCGCTTACTCCCCCTTTCTCTCACTCGCTCATTCTGTTTCTCCTGGTGTTACAGGCTGCCCTTTTGTATTGGCCACCTGCCTCCATTGGCACCTTATTCTGCCCACAAAGACATCTGCAGCAATCCTAATAGAGCTCAGTTGAGTTCACTCAGTCCCCCTCTCTCACTCACTCATGCTGTTTCTCCTACTGCTGCAGGGTGCCCTTTTGTACTGGGCTCCTGCCTGCTTTGACACCTTTTTCTGCCCACAAAGAAATCCGCAGCAGTCCTGACAGAGCTCAGTTGAGTTTGCTCACTACCCCCTCCATCACTTGCTCTCTCGTTCTGTTTCTCCCGGTGCTGCAGGCTGCTCTTTCATACTGGGCTCCTGCGTTGGGGACTTTTTCTGCCCACAAAGAAATCCGCAGCAGTCCCGACAGAGCTCAGTTGAGCTCAGTCACTCCCCCCTCTCACTTGCTCTATCGTAATCTGCCCCAAACACTGATTTTCCACAGCAACCGTGCTATTCTGCAGCAGGAGTGCAAAAACATATTTTGGCCAGGATGTGAAAAATGACAGCTGTGCTTTTTATAAGGAGGTGTGAAAAAATGCCAGTGTTGAAAATCTGGGTGTGAAAATATTACGGATTTGTGAAGTTACAAGGGTGCATGAAAACTTCACAACTCGCACTCATAACACAGTCATTTTATGGACTTTCATCACAAAATTTTCAACATGGGCATTTTAGGACCTCTGCTCATGAACAGTGTCACTGTGGTTTTCTTAATGTGTCCTGAACACTAATTTCCCACAGCGACCACACTATTCTGTGCCAGAAGTGCGAAAATGCATTTTGGCCAGGATGTGAAAAATGACAGTTGTACTGTTCATAAGGAGGTTTGGGCATATCCAGTCATTGCTTTTTCTACACTCCAGAGACCCTGCTGTAATATAGGAACATGGAGGACCCTGGGCGGAGGGTGGGCAACTCTAAAGTTCTGGCACAGCTCCATTGAGCTCGCTCACTCCCCTCTCTCTCAATCACTTATTCTATTTCTCCCAGCGCTGCAGACTGCCCTTTTCTACTGGGCTCCTGCTTGCATTGGTTCCTTTCTGCCCACAAAGAAATCCGCAGCAGTCCTGACACAGCTCCGTTGAGCTCACTCAATCCCCCCTTTCACTCGCTTGTTCAGTCTCTCCCCACGCTGCAGGCTGCCCTTTTGTACTGGGCTTCTGCCTGAGTTGGCACCTTTTTCTTCCCACAAAAAAGTTCACAGCTATCCCGACAGAGCTCCGTTGAAGTCGCTCACTCCCCCCTCACTCGCTCATTCTGTTTCTCCTGGCACTGCAGGCTGCCCTTTTGTACTGGCCACCTGCCTCCATTGGCTCTTTATTCTGCCCACAAAGACATCTGCAGCAGTCCTGATAGAACTCCATTGAGCTCATTCTGTCCCCCTCTCTCACTCACTCTTACTGTTTCTCCCACTGCTACAGGCTGCCCTTTTGTATTGGACTCCTGCCTGCATTGATGCCTTTTTCTGCCCACAAAGAAATCTGCAGCAGTCCTGACAGAGCTCCGTTGAGTTTGCTCACTCCCCCTCCATCACTCGCTCTCTTGTTCTGTTTCTCCCAGTAGTGCAGGCTGCCTTTTTGTCCTGGGCTCCTGTGTTGGGGCCTTTTTCTGCCCACAAAGAAATCTGCAGCAGTCCTGACAGAGCTCAGTTGAGCTCGGACGCTCCCCCCTCTCACTCGCTCAATCTTAATCTGTCCTAAACACTGATTTCCCACAGTGACCGTGCTATTCTGCGGCAGGAGTGCAAAAACATATTTTGGCCAGGATGCAAAAAATAACAGCTGTACTGTTCACAAGGAGGTGGGAAAAAATGCCAATGTTGAAAAGGTGGCGTGAAAATATTACAAATTTGTGAAGTTACAAGGGTGTGTGGAAACAGTTCAATGCACGCTTGTAACACAATTATTTCATGGACTTTCATCACCAAATTTTCAACATTTGCAGTTTAGGACCTCTGCTCATGAACAGTGTCACTGTCATTTTATTAACCTGCCCTGAACACTGATTTCCCGCAGTGAACACGCTATTCTGCGGCAGAAGTGCAAAAACACATTTCAGCCAGGATGGGGGAAATGGCAGCTATACTATTCATAAGGAGGTGTAAAAAAATGCCAGTATTGAAAATCTGGCTAGAAAATATTGCAAATTCGTGAAGTTATGAGTGTGCGTAGCAACTGCGCAATGCACGCTTGTAAAACAGTAATTCTTGGGATTTTTTCCACCAAATTTGCAAAATCGCCTTTTTGAGGTGCCCACCATGAACACCGGCACTGTCATTTTGTTAATTGGTCCCTGAAAGGTGATTCCTGCAGTGACTGCAAAACCACCTTTTGGGGCTGAATAACGCCATGACAGTGGCTGAGTTCATGAGGAGGGGTCCCAAAAAACCCATGTTGAAAATTTGGTGCCAAAATTTCAAAAAATACCGAGATGTGCACCAAAGTTGAAAAAAAACCTATTTATGCCATTATACAGCTTACCGTCTTTTCTTCAGTTCGCAGTTGGCTTTGAAGAGTGCGGACGTGTTCCCGGTCCACCGAAGATCATTGCGCCGAGCTCTGGAGGTAAGTATGGGGTGAGGAGGGTGTAGGGAGGTGGGGTATGCAGTGGGAGGGCATTGGATAGGGAAGGGGACGCAGACGAGGAGGGACTGTTTCCTTCTTTTCAGGGTAAGAAAAAAAAAGTCGCTGTGGGACTTTTTTTCTTTTTGCAGGTACTTTTGGCACACTGGGGTTGGCTCCCAGCATGCCACCTGCATGTTTTGGGTTGGGGGGATGGGAGCCAATGGGGATTGGGCACCCCTGTCAGCACATACTGATGTTGGGGTGGGTCACATGAACCAAGGGAGATTGGGCACTCCCTTGGCACACAAGAACTGGGGGTGGGACATGCCGACGGAGATTGGGCACCCTGTTGGCAAAGAACCAAGGGAAGGGGTCATGCTGCCGAGGAGGACTGGGTACCCCCTTGACAAACAACACAAACTGAAGGGGACTGGGCTTCCCGTCAGCAAACAGGTCGGGGAATGCAAGGGAGCGCTGCAATGATGGGTCGTTCCCTCATTGCAACAGATGACGCTGCAATGACGAGGTGGCCCCTGATTGCAGCGGCTAAAATGTTTCAAGGTTGTGGCACACTGGCTGAACTAATGTCAGCGGCAGCATGCCACTCCATTGGGGACAGCAGGCCAAGCCTCAAAAGGCAGTGAGGGCACTGGCCACAACAGTGCCGCACCTCCACAACCTGCTTCTGCAGCAAACTGCTGCAACATGTTTCTTGCATGCATTCAACATACAGTGACAGCCTGCGGTAGTATTGCATTTCTCCAGTAAGATGCGCCCCGTCTGACATACAGGAATGTCAGACAGAAGCATGCCACTGGAGAAATGCAATGTGCACTACCACTGGGCACTATGTCACTTTTTCTTTTCTTGCTGGTATATATTCCAGTTTTAGACAGTGGCCCTCATACCTCTCAAATGTCCCTGATTTTCAGGGATGTCCCTAATTTTGCCTCAAAATTTTCCTCGGTCCCTTGTAAACATTATATTTTTGTGACTGAACAGTGAGGATTGAAAGCACAAAATAATGTCAGACATTACAGTTACAGAGTTGTGCTTCTTCAGAAAATGCATCTTAAGCTAATCCCATTACTCTATTAGCTTTCTGAGTGAATATCATCAATTTTTAAGATGTGTCCCTGATTTGGGGTCTTTCTCCCTGACTTTTTTAAGCATTGTCTCTGATTTATTAGGCAAGAGATTGAGAGGCATGGTAGTCCTTTTCATATTACAACTAAGCTGAATTGTTATTATTGCATATGATGAGGCACAGGCAGGCAGACAGTGGTTACTACACAGTATGGGACAGAGAAGGAGTAAACACAGGCTGTAATGTCATGTCACTAGCTCTGATGATATTTGTAAGAGAGTTATATTAAAAAAAAAGTAATACAGTGCCCAGTGACAGTGCACATTGCATTCCTCCAGTGGCATGCCCCTGTCTGACTCAAAGGAATGTCAGACAGGGGAATGCTACTGGAGGAATACAATGTGCACTGCCACAGTGCTACTGGGCACTGTACTACTTTTTTTTTTTAATATCACTCTCTCTTACAAATATTATCAGAGCTAGTGCCTAGTGACATGACATTACAGCCTGTCCTTTTACTCCTATATCCATCCCATGCTGTGCAGTAACCTCTCTGCCTGTCTGCCTCTGCCTCATCATGTGCAATAATAACAATTCAACTTAGTTTTACTATGAAAAGGGCCACTGTCTAAAATGGAATATATACCAGCAAGAAAAAGAAGTGACTGACACCGTGCCCAGTGGCAGTGCATATTGCGTTTCTCCAGTGGCATGCCCTTGTCTGACGTACAATAATGTCAGACAGGGGCATGCCACTGGAGGAATGCAATGTGCACTCACTTGCACTGGGCATGGTGTCACAGCCACTTTTTTTTCTTGCTGATATATATTGCATTTTAGACAGTGGCCCTTTTCATAGTAAAACTAACTTAAGTTGCTTGCATTATTATTATTGTACATGAAGGATGAGCTGAGCAGGCAGACAGAGCTGTTACTACACACTGTGGGACAATCTAGAAAGGAGTAAGGACACAGGACAGGCACAAGTATAGCGTTGTAGGTCTAGATATGTGTTTATACTATTTTTTAACTTAATCATTTATATCAGACTGTGACTAATGACCTTCAAGGCCCTCTCAGTCAGACCAAGGGACATTACAGGAGGACAAACACTCACTCACTCCTCAGCTAATCTAATTTGGAAACAAGTTAAATTATTAACTTGTTCTGAGGTGTGATTAAAACATAATACAGCCAGCCTGAAGAGCTGATGATTGTATGATACTGTAAGAATGTCAAGGAATCGGACTGCTAATTGCCAGGGATCGCTGCAAATGACTTAGTACTTACTGAGTGATCTGTCTAAGAAAGTTTTCATTTGACGTTAAGTGCAGCGATGCCCTGTGATTAGCAGTCCAATTCACAGGAATGGGTTCAGCTGTCAGTTCCCTTTGTTGGCTCAAGGAAAAAAAAAAATTTGCCCCGAGAGCCAGATGGAGCAGGAGAACTTACTTAAATGTATGTCTGTGTTCTTAATCGCTAATGATTCTTCAAACTGTAAAGCCTTTAATCAGTGTGGGTAACCAGGTTCGGAGGTTGGAGCCATCGTCATCTGACATCATCAAGGAGTTGGGCAGCTGTGTCAGACATCATAGCATTTCAATTCAAAGCAAACAGCTAATGAACTTACTCCTCTCAAGAATGATTAATGAATGGAGCCATGGAGCTACTACTTAGCATAAGATTCACCAGGGTGGGGTTGTATTTGCTGGAAGTGGGAGCTGGGGAGCAAGAACAGTGGAAATATGTTGCCAGGCAGCAGGCAATGTGCAGCATTATTGTAAACAAATAAATAAAAAAATCTATATTGTGCATAGTGCAGCACCTTTCTTTCCATGGCGGTGGTCAAGGCGGGCCCCCAACATGCTGGGCATGGCTGGCACAATCCTAAGGCTGGCCCTCATTGATGGAGAGTTGGTGATTAATGAAGGTCACCGCTTGACTAACAAGGGCCTTGTTAGTAGAACAGTGGCCTTCGTTATTCTCCAACTCACCATCATAATGTATAAAATAGTAATAGAAAATAACTCCATTCATTTCAAGGGGGTACGCCTCAGCACTCTGACCCACAGACATCATCTCTTAAAGACTCCTGCCTCTGGCTCTCTAGTACTCAAGTAAGAGACTTTTTACTTATAGCTATACTTGGTGGATTGTCTGTAACAACATGGCTGAACCCGGTACAGTGTGTGTGCATGGGGCGGGGACTGACCATGCAGGTGTGTGTCGTGTTAGTGCTACTTTCGTATCTGCACCTTAAAGTCTGTTTGTGTGGAAGCATTCAAAACTATGGAGAGAAATATAGGAGTACAGGCCAGACAGAAGTAATTAAGTGGTTTTCTGGATAAGTTTGTGTATTGGGAGTGGGAAAAATCATATGTGTTTCCATTGGTATGTGTGCAACAGTTCAACTGTGAAAATGAGATGAGGGAGGGAAGAAAACTGAAAAGCATACAGTGGCTACAAGCATGCCGCATGCATGCAGATGTATTCAGATACAGTATGTGTTGAAGTACAAGTGAGCCATATGTGTGCAGATAGTATGGCTTAGTGATTAAAGGCACTGAATTGTAAGCCAGGAGACTTGGAGGCATGAAGACCTGGGTTTGAATCTCATCAACCCCCACTTGCGTATGGTGTGATCCTGACCAAGTTACTTAATTTTTACATATGCAGTTATAAGTGACCACTTGCTTTTTGCACGCATGCCACATGCATGTAGTCTTTCCCAATTTGACATTAAAATCATGGTTTCCACACTTGCTTGCTGCACACATGCCATGTGCATGCAATCAGTTCCAATTTAACATTTAAATCATACGTTCAGCACACATATCACTTGAGTAGTTTTATGTGTGCAACATGAAACCATTTCAAATAATTATTTCTGTAAGGGATAAACACTTTCAAGTGTCAGTCCTTAATACATATATCTTGTGGCAAAACAGTACAAAAAAGGTGACAAACACAATGGCTGTAGTGACAACGCAGAACAGACTTACGATTCACCCAGCTGTCTGCTAGGCTTCACCAGAGTAATATGTATAACCATGTTTCAGTGCTTATATGTGCCAGGATCATATGATTTCAGAGATTAACTTAATTAAACACCAGCCCCAGTGAGTCAGTGCTGATATCGTTAACATTAAAAACCTATTAAAGGTATGTCCTCATGAACTGACGTACTTAATTAAAATAGTTAACACACACAATCCAAACATGAGTTGAACAGGATCTCATTTCTCATTATTGCTATTCCTCATATAGGAGAATATCCCATCCACTTAATATACATTCTTAAGCATTCAATGGAATAAGCACCAGTGACATCATCAGAGGCACGCCTTCTTCGTGATGAGGAAGATTTGGGATTCTTTTGGGTATAAGGGTTAGGTCTAGGTCTAAATAAACCTAGGTGTTCAATAGTATGCATACCAGCTACAGGATCTTGTGTGCATGGCTGATATGCAGCAAGACTATCTAATAACATAGTACTGAAAAACTTAGAAATATTTGTAATGTGACACATACCAAACTCAGCCATATTCCAATATGTGAGGTTAAAAATAACTGGGATGTGCATAAATTACGCATTGTTAACAAGTGTACCTGGTAGGGAGGTGGCAGTAAGACCACCTAGTGGGCCAGGCTCCTGTGGGGGACATTCAGTAAGTTCTGCTTCAGTAGGGGGTACTACAGACAGAAACATAGCTGCTATAGCCATATAGTTGTGAACACAAAAGCCTCTTGCAGAGTCTTCTGGAAAATTTTCACAAAAAGCAGTGACAATCAAAGCAGTAAGATTATATAAACCAGAATATCTGTGATTTGCTTGGCAAATGGACAGAGTACCATTTGGAGCGATTTTATTATTGGACCAACCTTGAAAGGTGCCTTTGGAGAAGCGGGCAATGAGGAGTGTCTGTCCATCTTCATCAGTTTGCCATTCAATTAGGAGGGATGATTGGTCAGAAGCCACAACTGTAGCAGTCAGGTAGGCATCCTTGCCTTCCTGAACAATGATCAGTTTGTTGGGAACATCTATGCTGACTCCTTCTTGGATGGTGGTAGGTTTATTTTGTGGGGTCCTGCATCTTCCCTGAGGATGATCAAGAAGTGGAAGAAGTTGTCTTAGACATTGATTATGTTCAGATATAATTTTTATATCCTCACCATGGACAAAGGGGAGTGCTCCTAGAAGAAGGATGACCAGATGCAAGATAGCCATCTTGCAGGGATACCTTCAAGGAACGGGGCTGCTTCAGCTCCCCCACAGTCAGCCGGCACCCAGCCAGCCACCGACTGAGACCAGGACGCCCGCCTGCAGCTCCTTGGAAGCTGCCTTCCCTTAAACGGGGCTACTTCAGCTCCCCCATGGTTGGCTGGCACCCAGCCAGCCACTGACTGAGACCAGGATGCCCGCCTGCAGCTCCTTGGAAGCTATCTGCCCTTGAATGGGGCTGCTTAAGCTCCCCCACGGTCGGCCGGCACCCAGCCAGCCACCGACCCAGACCAGGATGCCCGCCTGCAGCTCCTTGGAAGTTGCCTGCCCTTGAACAGGGTTGCTTCATCTCCCCCACGGTCGGTCGGCACCCAGCCAGCCACTGACCGAGACCAGGATGCCCGCCTACAGCTCCTTGGAAGCTGCCTGCCCTTAAACTGGGCTGCTTCAGCTCCCCCACGGTCGGCCGGCACCCAGCCAGCCACTGACCAAGACCAGGATGCCCACCTGCAGCTCCTTGGAAGGTACGGGACAATGCAGCCAATTGGAACACGGGTGCTTCCAGTAAACCCATTCTGATTGGCCGGGACTTTTCCCCTGCTTCAGCCACCTGGCACTTTTTACAAATAGATTTTCGATAGCACTAAGCAAATTTCAACTGTGTAATAGAAGTTTTTTTAACTGTATTAGTTGGATTGTAATTTCTACTAGTGTTTTAAAGTCCTTACACCTCTTCTGTCTCAGTGCTCCTCTTGCAGCCCCCCCATCCAAGCACTCTGCCTTGGCGCCCAGAAGTTTGTTTTTTTTTTGGGGCTGGTTTTCCATTAGCAGGTTATACAGACCTGCCACTAGAGGGATTCTTGGTCTTTCTACACAAATCACTGTACTGAATTGTGGGCAATATGGCCTGCATTATCATTCTACTTCTAATCCTGGCAAAAATTAAGACTCATAAAGCACCGATTCATGCTAAGTCAGAAGTCATCCCAGCCTGGGAACCCACAATCATAGTTCCTGCTACATCTTCATATTGCTTCCCTACTCTTAATCTGTCAGGTTTTCATTTTAATTCTCATCCCTTTCCTCTGGCCCTCCTCCCTTTGCCAATGTCTTTCCGTGCACTTCCCCTGCTAACCTTGAACGGCCATGTCAACATCTCATATGCCCTGGCTAGACGTACCTCAATGGCTGAACACCACACAAGAACCCATACGAAAAGAGCCCCTTCTGCCTGATAAATGCCCTCAAGAAAATTTTTCTAATTCTCCTTTTGTGTTCAGGCAATGTCGAACTAAATCCAGGTCCCCCAACTCAAATCACTTCTCTGTCAGAGTTTGCAGCTGCTCCTGGGATGAAACTGATGATGGTCAATATTCTAAGCCTGCTCAAAAAACTTGATCATCTTCAAGTTTTGGCAGCCCACACTGACCCAGATCTGATTATAATTACTGAGTCATGGCGAAAAAAAACCCAACACTGATCCGCAAATTACTATACCGGGCTTCAAGCTCTTTAGGGCTGATAGGGATTCGGGGGGGAGTGGTTGTATACGCCAAATCAAAATTTGATGTTAGCAGCATTTCCTGTAAAACTAAGCCCAAGGAATACGAGACTGTCTTGCTTAAACTTCACCTTCCATCCTCAGAGTGCATCACAATCATTGGTGGCTATAGACCCCTGTCAGAAGGTACAGAAATTCTTAACGTGTTGAAATCCATAACTTTGGCTGCTAACACGGAAACAATAATCTTAGGGGACTTCAATATGGATTGGCTCACTGCTAAATCCCACTCCCTAAAAGCCATCTGTGATGAGCTGGGTCTTACACAGATAGTAACTGAACCCACAAGAATCAATGCTTCTAACTCTGCCAACAGCTCACTCTTAGATGTCATCTTAACTTCGCATCCCCATAAAATCTTACATTCTGCAGTTTTCCATAATGACATGAGCGACCACAGTATCGTTGTATGTACAAGATTCCATTCTAAAACCCAGCAGCACCCTAAATTCAGAATCAAACACTCATTCCGTAAATTCAACTCAGTAAACTTCCTAACCGATCTAACTACGATCAGGTGGCAAGACCTATATCTTGCCAAATCTGCTGATGCCACCGTCTCTGTCCTAAGTGACAACCTCATCACCCTAATTAACAAGCATGCTCCTCTTATTAAAATGAGGGTGTGGAAAATCTCACATCCATGGTTCACCCAAGAGCTCAAATCTGCACTTACAAATAGAGACAAGCTATGGGCTAGGGCCAGGCACACAAAGGACCCGGCAGACTGGCAGGCATTTAGAACTGCCAGAAATGCCTGTGTTAAAAGCGTACGTGCTACTAAAGCAAACTTCTACATCTCCACTCTGGAGTAGGCCAAAGGGAACTCCCCAAAAATCTGGAAGACACTGAGATCCATTGAAGGCCATCCTGCTGCTTCCTCCCTTCCCACCAAGATTCTGGCCAAGGACGGGATGGTTGAAAATAAACTGCGAATCCTCGAAGAACTTAACCTTCACTTTGCCACTGCCAGGTTGGCATTCAACTCCTCCTCATATGCTAGCCGAGTGAATAGCAACACTAGCCCAGATACTACACATGCTACTCCAGCTCATCCCTTCCAGTTGTGCCTGTTTAGCTATAAAGAAGTCAAAGACATAATTCTTAGCCTTGACACCAAGAAAAGTGCAGGGGACGATGGCCTTGAATCATTTTTCTTGCGGTTAGGCTATGCCCAGCTCACAGCCCCCATCCTTCACATCTTCATCCTCTCTATTACCACAGCCACTGTTCCATCCTGCTGGAAATCTGCCTATATTCTTCCTCTCTTCAAATCAGGAGATCCTTGTGACTTAAACAACTACCGTCTTATCTCTATCTTGCCCATTCTCTCCAAAGTGCTGGAAAAACTTATATACAACCAACTAAAAAAATCACCTCGAAGTGCACTCACTCCTAAACCCGGCCCAATCTGGCTTCAGATCGAAGCACAGTACCATCTCAGCCTTGGCTAAAGTCTCTAATGACTGGATCCATGCTATGGACACCAAGAAGGTTACTGGTGCAGTCTTTCTAGACCTCAGTAAGGCCTTCAACACTGTAGACCATCACTTCCTAATCACCTGTTTTGCCTACATAGGTACCACTCCACTTACCTTACAGTGGTTTAACAGTTATCTCACAGGAAGGATATAAAAAGTCAAAGCTGATGGCCAACTATCTGACCCCCTTCCAATTGTCAGAGGAGTCGATCAAGGCTCCATTCTAGGACCAATCCTTTTTTCCCTGTACATCAACAACCTTGACTCCCACATAAAGAACTCTAGCATACATTTCTTTGCGGACGATACGGTTTTGTACGCATCAGGCTCGTCCTTAACTGAAGTCAGGGAAGCACTCCAAGCTGACTTTATCTAGTTAGAAAGCAACCTTATCAATGCCAAGCTTCTCTTAAATGCAAAAAAAAACCAAGACAATGATTTTCTCGAGACTTGCCTTGTCTGGTGCCCTACCTACCCCACCTAAAAACTTCATAGTTACCTCCCTAGATGAACCCTTGGAAGTCGTACCTAAATTTAAATATCTAGGTATGTGGATAGACAACAAGCTTTCCTTCAACAACCACATTGAGGATCTATCAAAGAGGCTTAAAGTATGCTTGGGTTTCTTCATAAGAAATAGGACCGTCTTTTCTCTTGTGACCCGCAAAATTCTTGTCCAAGCAACATTGCTTCCCTTGCTTGACTACAGAGACATTATCTTTATCTCCTCCCCAACCTTGAGCCTATCTAAACTGGACGTACTCTATCACTGTGCTCTTAGCTTCATTACTAACTATGCGTACAGGACCCACCACTGTGATCTTTATGCAGCAGTTGGGTGGACCTCTCTTGCCACCAGACGCATCCTGCATGCTGGCATTTGGACCCACAAATTACTACTGCCTATCTATTTAACGTCTCTCATACACATCTCTCATAGCGTCTACTCCCTAAGGAAATCTGACCTTATCCTACTAGATGTTCCCAGGACACATACCACAGCTGACCAAACAGCTGTCTCATACACCCTCCCAAACATTTGGAACCAACCATAAGCCATGCTGAAGCTAACCAGCATCGTATCAATTAACTCCTACAAAACACTAGCTATCTCTAAATTAAAAGACATATGTAGGTGCTACTAGGCCCCCAACGCTAAGTCAACTTCCTAGGTACCAAATGGCCCTCTACTTATTAAGCTGAAATGTGTTGTATAATTTAGGGCAAGGCTAAAGCTGGAATGTACTGCATATATAGCATAAGGACTTCTATTGTGTATACCTCTTGTATTATATATTTTTTTCTTTGTTGTTCTACTTTTTATATCTCCTGTCTATGTAATTGCGAACTGTATGTGTAAGTGCCTCAGGACCTCCTTGTGAATGAGCTTGCTCAACGGAGTCTTTCCTGCAACAAACTTGAACTTGAACTTGAAAAAGAAAAGGTCAGTAGGTACAATTACACCCAATGGGGCTAGAAAAAGTAATTATTCTCCTTTATAGAACTTAAACTGGTTAGCTTGCAATCCCTTCTCAGTAAGTTTCTTCACCTGAAGGAGTCTAACTTGGTAGACTGCAGGAATGAGTTTATTAACAATGGGGTAGGGTCCTTCCCATTTATTGGAGAAGAAGTGTGTAGGGTGAGCAAACCTGAGAACCTTTACCTGATCTCCAGCTTGCCAATCCACCTCTTGTGCATGTTTGTCAAAGTGAATCTTGGACTGTTGTTGGTCCTTGCCTATACTATGTGCTGCATATAAGTGGATTTTGATAATATCATCTGTGAGTTTTGCAACATATTTGTCTACAGACACTCTGTCTGCAGTGGATGTGTTTAGGTCAGTCACCAGGTGTTCAGGTAATCTCATTGTTCTACCTGTCATCACCTCAAAGAGTGTGCACTGGGTGGTGGCTGAAGGAGTACCCATAATTATCATAAGGAGTAAAGGCAAAAGGGAATACCAGTCCTTGGGATTGTCTTCAATGAATTTGGAAAGCATTTGCTTAATCCATCTTTTGGGTCTTTCTACCTGACCTGAAGATTGAGGGTGGTAAGGAATGTGGGACTTCTGGTGTACACCAAGAAGCTCAAGTGTTTCTTGCATCAATTCACCTGTTCCTTGATCAGAGTCTACCTTAAGAGGTAGGCCCCACCTGGAGAAGAATTATTCTACCAGGACTTTTGCAGTTGCCTTTGCTGTACATTTCCAAATGGGGAAAGCCTCAACCACCTTGGAGAATAGGTCAGTAAACACAAGTGCACACTTGTTTCTGCTGGTATTGATCAGAGGAACAATAAAATCAATTTGTATCACATGCCAAGGGCCAGATTGTTTCTGGGGAAGTAGTTTGGCATTTTGCTTGGTTGGGGCTGGATTGTTTTCAGCACAAATCAGGCAGTTCTTGATATAGTGCTTGACATCCTTGGTGATGCCAGGCCACCAACCAACAGATTTCAAGCTCTTGAGTGTATTCTCTACCCCCTGGTGTCCTCCAGTTGGGGTGTCATAGACCTGATGAATGAACTCAGATCTCAAGGTTTCAGGAACTACCCAAAACTCTTAGTTTGAGTCATGAGGCTGATACCATATCAGTTTGTTGTCTTGTCATAGGTGCAATTGGTTTGCATGTCTCTTGTAAGGGCTGTGGGTAGGCAATTCTTGTTCAGTTCCTTTGTCCAGGAATCTGAACACATCTTTCAGCTGAGAGTCAGACTTTTGTGTGGTGGTCAAGTCCAGTGTCACAAAAGGTTCAGGTTTCTTCTTTGGGACAGC
Organism: Neoceratodus forsteri; assembly: GCA_016271365.2. Taxonomy (NCBI): domain Eukaryota; kingdom Metazoa; phylum Chordata; order Ceratodontiformes; family Ceratodontidae; genus Neoceratodus; species Neoceratodus forsteri. The sequence continues at coordinate 1,544,194,132 of CM057455.1, read as the reverse complement.
TATTTGTACAGCTGGTAGGGCCACAGGATGAGCCATCACCCATGCCCCCCCCCCAACCTTGAGCACCATCTTTGGCCAGAGATTCTGCTCAATCATCGAAAGAATGGTATGGTTCAGATTTTGAATGGGCCTTTACTTTGTGGATAAACAGTTTGTGTTTGAACTGTTGAGTCAGGTTGTGAATGTATACAAAGAGTGCTTTGTACTTCATAGGAGTGCCATCAGAAGATGAAAGGGAGTACTTCTCCCACAATGGTAAAAATTCAGTTAGGGAACAACAGACCCACTTGGAGTTTATAAAAATGATGGTATCTTCAGTACCAATTTTGCATACTGAGAGGATGTAACACTGCAACGTTTGGAAGCAAGAACAGTGTTACCATTTGGATGCACGATGAGCACTCCAAATCCAGTTATCAGTTCTCCTAGATAATATGAGGCAGAGCCATCAGTAAAGACTTGACACAAAGATGTGTCAGCAAGGAGTTTCAGACTAGCAGGAAGAAAAGGGCCAGGATCAGGCAAATCAGGGGGCTGGAGTGTACAGTCATGTGGGTCTCATTGGTACAGAAGACCATGGGCTAAAATTTAGGGCATTTTGGCAGTGTGGACCTGTATGTTATGGTCCTGGAGAAGAAGAGACCAGTGAGTCAGTCTGGTTTTGGATACTGATCCATCCTTCACACTGTTTGATAGCAGAAAATGTGTGGGAGAATGATAGGTGAGTACCCCATGATATTTAGGAAATTCATGACAGCCCAGTAGGTGGCCAAAATGTTTCTTTCACAAAGACTGTACTTCTCTTCCACCGGGGACAGTATCTGGGATGCATAAGCAATGGATCTCAAAGCACCATTCACTTTTTGAGCAAGCACTGCATAAATGGCTATGTCTGAGGTAGCTGATTCCAGATGGAGGTGTAGAGCTGGATTGGAGTTAACTAATGCTGGAGCAGAGGCCAAGGCCTGTTTCAGAAGAGTCACAGCATTAGTGTGAATGGGACCCCATGTCCAGGGGACATCTTTCTTCAAAAGCTCATACAGAGGGGCAGCTTTTTGTGCTAACTCACAAGTAATATCCCTGGAGTAGTTGATCATCCCCAGGAAATGTCCGAGTGTTGCCACACTGGAGGGGAGTGGCAAATCTTGTAGGCCTTGGCTCTTTTTCCGGGCTGGGCTCCTGCCTTGTTCTGTGATATGCAGGCCAAGAAAGATGACTTCCTTCTGGCATAGTTGTGCTTTTTCAGGATTGCACTTGAGGCCTGTCCTTTATAAGAGGGTCAGTAGTGCATCAAGGAGGTCAAGATGTCACTCCTTGGTGGCAGTTGCCAACAGTAAATCATCCACATACTGCAGAAGGCATTGTGAGGCAGAGAAACCCTACAGGGTGTCCATCATGTGTAGATGGAAAAGAGAGGGGCTGTTGTGAAATCTCTGGGGTAGGCAGCTTCAAGTGTACTGTCAACCCTCAAAGGTAAAGGCAAATTTATATTGACTTTCCTGAGCTAGGAACAGTGACTAAAAGCCACTGGAGATGTCCAGAGTGCTGAACCACCTGTGATCTGGTGTTAGCAGTTTGAGCACATCTGATGCTGATGCTACAGTAGGGGAACAGCTAGAAGTGACTTGATTAAGCCTTCTGTAATCAATAGTGAGTATTCAAGATGAATTGGACTTTTTCACTGGACAAATGGGTGAGTTGGTGGTCAAGACACAAGGCCTGATCACTCCTTGCCTAAGGAGTGACTGAATGATTTCTCTGAGTGATGGTAAGGCTTCAGCAGGGAAAGGGTATTGCCTTTTTCTGTCATGTGCTGGGCCTGGGATTTCTATGGCAGTCTGCATTCTTCCACAATCATGCTTGTGTGTTGCAAAGGCATCTATGTGTTTCTGCAGAATGGGTAGAAGTTATTTGAAAAACCCATGTGTCTGGAATAGAGCTATGATGTAATATTCCTTGTCATTGGCCGTAATGGCAGCAACCACATGGGAATCAGGAATCATGAATGCATGGTATTGTTCCTTGATTTGGATCACGAGCATGTTGGCCAAATCCACCAAACAACCATGTAGTGCTGGAAAATCTATTCCCAGGATGCTGGAGTGATTACTAATACCATAAGATCAAAAGTATGATTCATACTGAAACTGCCAATCACCATGGAAAGTACAATAGAATGGTAGGTGAATAGTTTAGCACCATCCACACCTTGTGCACTGGTCCTCCATTGGGTGGACCAAAAGGAATTAGCTGGATCCTCATCATGAAGTACAGACACAGCTGCACCTGTATCTAGCAAGATAACCAGTTGGTGGCCCCCAAGCATGGCCTTTGTGCAAGGTCTTCCATTTGTGTCAATGGTGAGCTTGTTCACAATATGGACTGGGGCCTGTAATTGTCAATCTGAAGTACTGTTGCTGTCCTCAGGCTGTTCCTTGAAATGTAGGCTGGTTGGATCTCACCTGGCCTCTTACAGGTCTTCAACAGGGTACAAGGAGAGTTGGCTACTGGTGGTCACTGCAATGGACAAGGCCTTAGGATTTGGGCCTAGTGAAGCCAGATCCAGGGAGGCAGCAGTGTCTCCTTGGCCTAATAAGGTCTGTGCTGCCAGAGCTAATGCTGCAATGGCTCACTTTGGGATGGAGTCCACTACTGATTGGACCTTCCCAAGAAGATTGCAGAGGTTGTTGTTCTCTTCCACTATACCATGGTAGGAAGGACGTTGTTGATAGTTTTGATTGCCCTGATTATCATTCTGTTCGGAATTAGGGTTGTTCCAATTCCACCTGTTCCTTTTTCAATTGTGGTCTCCCCTTGGAACTGCAGTTCTGTTCGTCATCTGAGGGTGGTGCCTTTTTGTTTTGGGTCTTGCCCTCTACTGTGTAGTGGGTTGTGGGCTCACTGGTAGATTGTACCATGGCCACCTTGGCTTTCAACCCAGAATTCAGATCTCAGAGGTAGAGCTGATAAACACACTTGGTCTGCCTGCAAATTTCTGTAAATTTGTTCACTCTGGGGAAAACTGTAGGTTCGACCTTAAAAGGGACAGCCGGAATTATGTTCCGAATAAACAAGGTCTTTTACTCAATTTGGACAGTGTCTGAATCTTCCTGTGAAAGTGCTTTGCCAGTACAGTAGGCCAGCCATAGCTCTTGGTGGTATGATGCTGGACTGTCTGTTGCAGTTTGCTTCACGGAATAGGCCAACATAACACAAACCATGCCTGGGATGTGTGCGGCAATAAGTTCTGCAGCAACATCATCAAAGGTCACATTCATGGCTTGGCAAACTGCCTCTGGAGTTTTGACAGCATGGGGTCAACAGTCTGCTGAAGGATCTCCACTTGGTAGCCTGTTGGTAGGCTGAGCATCTCACATTTGGAATGAACCTTTTCCAAATGGCAACTGAGATTGTCGCTGGGGTTTATGAGGCCTATGCTGTCAGCAATCTGCTGTACAGAGTGGGCCATCTGAAGGGGATTATTCTGACTCCTTGGATGCATATCAGGGAAGGGGTTTTGGTTTTGTGTGCCGCGATTGGTGGGTTCTTCTGCGGCATTGGCCACAGTGTGGACAGGCAATGGCTGGGCAGCAGCTTCCTTTAACAGCATCTAGATGCTCCCTGAAGACCTGCCTTTGTTCCTCAGTCATCTCTGTCCAAGCGAGGGTGGCAACTGAAGGGGCACCTTGGCCTTGACTTTCCCCCATCATGGGGGTCACCATCTGGGCATCACACATGATAGTCATCATTCCGCTGATGACATAGGGTCACTCTGTTACAGCCTGGAGATCCACCATCTTGTGGGTGGTGGAAGGATATTGGGCCACATTGAGGGCATGGAAGGGTGCCATCTTGTCAGTTGTCACCAGAATTGTCATCACTGTATGACGTAATGTCAGTGGGTGTGTAATGAAACTCACCCATTGCTTTGACGTGACCAGTCAACACGTTTTGCTGATGGCACAGTTTTGCCATCTTAAGTTTACATCCTTTATGACTAACTTTTGCAATGATCTGCTCAGCACCTTTTGGAACTTCTTTCTGCAACAATCTATACTCGGCGCTCAATTCAAAGTTGTCCCTAAGCTCTCTATCCAATTCATTAATTACCCATTTCAGGTCATCTCTCATCTCTGATTTCCTCAAGCTCCTCACATAACGACTCATTCGTATCACTCAACAACTCATTCATCTGCAACACCTGTTTCTTATACTGCTTCAACATATTACATTCCTCTTTCAACATGCATAACTCTTGATCATTACTCTGTACAGAACAGTGCAAAAGAATCTCATTCCTAATACGCAACAACTGAAGTTCTGCTTCAAGTCGCTGCTCCGTTTTCAAACTTTCAGATGCCTGCAATCCCATGTCTTTCTTAAGAGATGAGAGCTGCCGTTCGAGGGAGTGAAACCTTGATTCAGAGGCTTTCAGAGCAGCATACAGAGCCACGACCAAAAGCCCTTCATCATCAGGCTTTTTGGCTGTTTGTCTTGCCTCAGAGTACTTGGTTGAGATCCCCAGTATGGGGTTAACAGATAAATTTGTGTCCTGTGAGAAATTGTTCCAGCCTCCATGGGATGTAAGATAGTTTGAGACATTGAGTCTCAGTACTGCGCAGATACTACACATAACGGTACCAAAAAAAAAAGATTGGGGAATCACACAATGGACCTGTCAGTGGTTACCCTGCTGTGTATCGATCCATAGTGGTTGAACCAACAGACAGACAGGTGTCTATACTCTCGCAATTCTGCAATTCAAAACTGCTGTTGAGCACAGTGAGATGGCATCAACCATGCCAAGTAAGCAGCCATGCTTTACAAGATGTTTCAGAGTGAAAAGTACGGGCGAGGTGATATGGGTGCATACACATGCTTACTACTCACAAGGTAATGGTAAGCCAACAAGTCATAAAACTTTGCTAATTTAGACCACCTGCACACAGTTGCCAATAATGTCAGGGTGTTCAGCCCTGTACAGATTCTTATGAGTAGTAAATCAGCAAAAGAGACAATGAACAAGTGGCACATTTGGTAATAAACTTATTACACAAAAGTAATCAGATGCCCTAAAACAGGTCTTACCAATAGATACTGGGAGCTGAAAGTTCCCCAATACCCCTAAGAGTGCAGATAGTCTCTGATGGGCTCCAATGGTCTCAGGGGGAATACATAATACAGCAGGTTATATACCCTGATAATTACCATGGAAACTAGAAGACTAGATACATTAAAATACCTTATTGGTTTAAAGTTATGTAGCTCCACATTGTTATCTATAGTTACACAATATTCATAAAGTCAGCAAAAAAAGAACAAAGGACTCACACAAAATACAGGATACAGTGCGGTGTTACATAAATCTGCATGATGGCATTGTAGGCTATACAGTGATTTCTCAGAAGAATAACAGACAGCACATAAGTGTATCTCGGTACAGTACTTGCAATAAGTTTCTTAGCAATGCTGCATATAATCATAAAGTGTCCCTGGTTACTTATGCTTATACAGTAAGTACCAATGCCCTATAGGTTAGTAATCATCATAAATTCTTCTTACAGGAAATAATCGACTGGTACTCTTTGTAATGAGACATCAGTCTAATTATGTCCGCATCAAGACCGGATTTCAACCAGCATTGCTCCATGATTCATAATCAGTAATCAAGACTTCAATGCCTGGGTCAATGATGAACTCTCACAAGCAAGACCCTGGTTTGACCCCGGATGATCTAATGGTGGTGCTGGACCTATCGAGCTTGCGGAGTGTAAGCATGGACCCAAAGAACCTGCTACAAGCTTATAATAGGACTGTGGTGGAGGCTCTGGATTCCATTGCTCCCGTTCGTGTTTGCCTCTCACTTTTCATCTTTGGTCCCCTTGGCTTGATGGGACCTTGAGGGAGTTGAGGCAAGTGGGTCAAAGGTTGGAGCAATGCTGGTTGTAATCCGGTCTTGATGCAGACATAATTAGACTGATGTCTCATTACAAAGAGTACCGGTCGATTATTTCCTGTAAGAAGGCAGAATTCCTGTCCAGGGAAATAACTGCTGCACAGAACTGACCAGCTCAGCTCTTTTGGATTGTGGACAGACTGTGCAATCCAGCCTGTCTCCTGTCATGGAGAGCACTGTCACAAGGGAAGTGTGATGAGTTTGCTCAGTTCTTTGCAGATAAGGTTGCCGGTATTAAACCAGATATATGTGCAGCTCACTCTAATGGGGACTGTGGTGATCGGTGGGAGGTCACAGCTCCTTGGTTTGTTTGGTCGGCTTTTGATCATTTGGTGATCATGGATGTCATGAAGATCATCCAGAGTTTGCAGCCGACCTGCTGTGGTTTGGACCCGAGTCCAACTCGCCTCCTTGTGGGGTTTGTTGAGGTCATTGCCCAGTCCTAGTGGAGAAAGTCAGGTGTGTTTCTGGACACCTTGAAGGAGGCAGTGGTGACACCCCTCCTTAAGAAATCCTCTCTTGACCCCGACTGTCTTGCCAACTACAGGCCTGTCTCTAATCTTCCTTTTGTAGGAAAGGTTATGGAGAAGGTGGTTGTGCTGCAGCTGGAGGATCATCTTAACATCCATGAGATCTATGATCCTCTCCAGTTGGGATTTAGGAAGAGGCATAGCACTGAGACAGCACTATGTCTAGGTACTCAATGATCTCCTGATAGCGAGAGATGGGAGGACCCGTTTCATCTTGGTTCTCCTCAATTTCTCTGGAGCATTTGACACCATGGACCATGATGTGCTTCTAGAGCACTTGAGGGTCATTTGTGGACTGTCAGGTACTGTCCACAGATGGTTCCACTCATACCTCACTGGCACATTTCAGAGAGTGGTGTTGGGGATTCATTCCTTTGATCTGGTCTCTCTGCAGTGTTGGGTGCCTCAGGGGTCTGTGTTGTTGCTCATATTGTTCACGGTGTACATGCAGCCATTGGGAGATATTGTGAGGCAGTATGGGCTGAGTTTTCACTGCTATGCGGATGATACTCAGCTCTCTCTCTCTACATGTTCTTTGTGCCTGGGCAGGATGATTCTGTCTTGGTATTTAACAACTGGCTCACCGAGATCCAGGACTGGATGAGTGCCAGTTGGTTGAAGCTGAATCTGGACAAGACCAAGGTGCTGCTTTTAGACCCGGGACATTGGGCTGATGGGCAACTGGCTGGCCAGCTTTCTGGTCTTTGACACAGGGGTAGCCAGCTGTTGATCTTGGATTGGGTACATAATATGGGCATTTTTGTTTTGACGAAGGGCTGACACTTAAATCGCAGGTGTCAGTCAACATCACATCCTCTTTTTGCCATCTGAGGAATATTGCCTGGATAAAACACCTGGTCCCACCTGATGACCTTTCAACTCTGTTCCACACTTTTGTGACTTTGCACCTTGATTACTACAACTCCATTTACCTTGGGCTTCTGGGAGCTGACATTTGCAGTTTGCAGCTGGTACAGAATGCGGCAGTGAGGTTGTTGACTGGCTTACCTCAATCTTGCCATGTCACACCTGTTCTCCGTGGACTGCACTGGCTGCCTGTTCAGTGGCTAATCACCTTCAAGATTGATTTGCTGACCTATAATGCCCCACACAGACAGGGTCCATGCTATCTGCAAGAACTCCTGTGTCCTTAGCACCCCCTGCACCCACTTTGCTCTGCTGAAGAGGGATTGCTGGAGATTCCCAGTGTCCACTTAAGACATCATGTGCTAGGGCATTTTCATTTGTGGCCCCAACCCTGTGGAATTCTCTGCCTCATTCAGTAAGGGAGTGCCTGACTGTGGAGAGCTTTAAGTCAGCCTTGAAAACTTATTTATTTAGGCTCACCTTCCCAGAATATGGATGACAGATGGTTAATGATTTCTGTTGCTCTTTGTCTTAAACTGTTTATACTTTAATATGCTTTTATGCTATGTCTTTTTATCTTTGTACAAGCAATTAGGTATTTTGATTTGTACTTTTTAAAAAATAAAGCAGTTGAATCATTAGATATTTACATAGCATATAACATAACATAGGTTTTCCATGGTGCATAGTGGGTATCCAATCAGAGTGTGGGGACCAAGCATAACAGAAGTATAGCCTAGAGGTTAGGGTAATGAGCTGTGAATTAGCTTAGTACATCTAGCAGACCTGGGTTTGATTCCCACAACCTCCACTTACATACTGCGTGACTCTGAGCAAGTCATTTAACCTCCCTAGTGCTCACTGGTCATCCCTGAAAACAGGCACTTGTGCCTAATGGGCCTTACTCAGTTACCAAAGAATAAAAGAACAGCAAAAAAAATGTAAAACAATATCAAAAGCATTATAAATGGTGTGGTACAGTATATAAAGAATAATGGATGTGCAGCTATGCACAACCAGTGTGTTTTGCCACAGAGGGGTTTTGATTCCAACTGACCTTGGGAGATAAGCTCAAGAGGTCCATGGGAATCAAAACCCCAAGATAGCAGAACACACTGGTTGTGCATAAAGTTGCTCATCTTGTATTTTTTATAGTGTATTGTAGTATGTAAATTGTGCCTGCATTGGTTCTTTAGTTTTCAGAATGAAACTGACTTGTGCAGTCTCAAGAGGTTTCAGAATGCTATTGTACCACAGAAGGGTACAGTCCCATTCCATGACCTTTCAACTGTGGTACAACAGCATTTTGAAAGTGATGGTATTCTATACTTACCAATGCTCTATTATACACTATATATCAAATATATAAAGGGCTGCAGCAGAATAACACATTTGTCTGCACACAAGTGGTAAGGCCTTTATAACTGACTCGTGGCTTCAGCACTCATACAGTAACTTATGGTTCTTAACCACTCACTAGTGGCGATAAATGAGTTGTTCCACTGCAGTTCATTATGTATTCCCTATCTCTCTGACAAAAAGGAAAATGGAAAATACTTCAGAAATAAAAAGGAGCAACTGCCCACTTTTAAACATAATTAACATTTTCTGTCTGCTGTTTTGGCACTACTTGGTCATTTATTCCCTGTGCTTATCCTTCTTTGTCCTTTTCCCTCTGAGTTGGCCATAGCCTCCCTCAGTCTCACTTCCTCTCTGTGTGGACCTACTGGCTAATGTTACTCTTCATAGCTTATAAAGTTCTTTGGACTACAGTGTATAAAAGGCAATCATAAGGCCACTGTAGTGAGCGATTTCCCACACAAGCAGGAGTCAGGAGGATACCAAGATGGTGGACAAGAGGAGCTGCACAGTCTATGTAGCTCAGCATTTTTCTCTCCAGCCGGTGTGTATTACATGTCCCAGCAATCCAACTCTTCTTTGGATTTCAAACCAAATCAAAGATGAGTGTCAACACAATTCAGAGTCTTGACTACATAGAAATCGCAAATGTGGAAAGGAAAAACTTGAAGTAATTTCTGCAGTTCCGTTTCAGTATGACTCCTAAAAAACCCAAAGCTTTGGTCATGTTCACAATTCAAAGAAATCTTTCTCAAAATTGGTCAAACAACTTGACATGCAAAAGCACCTGAAAGCCTGAAAAAATAAATTAGGCACTTCGAATTAATACATGTCTCATTTGGTAGAACAGAGAGGAGTGAGCCCTTCTTGTGCATCGACTACGAAAGAAGCCAAACAACAACTAATAATCACAGAGCCAATTTTTCTCTTTAAAAATGCAGCACACAAGTGGCTGGGATGGAACAGGAATCAACGCTTCTATTGAGGCCCTAGGGGCCTCCACGGCCAGTGGGCTGGATGACTCAATGGGTCTATTGGAGGAAGAAGCTGGAAATCAAGCTAAGTTATTGACAGTGAATGCTGCAATGGACATGGAGGCAGCAAGCCAGACTGAACAGCCGACAATGGAATATGATTTTTCACTATGTTCCACTTCAGGTACCCAAACTTTATCTTCTCCTACTCATGCATTACAAAAACTGTGGGTCAGAAATCTACTATACAAGTAAACTTACAAATGCATAGACAAGAGAACCTGCTAATGATTTCAAATAATATAAATATACCAGAGAGTCTACAAAACTCACCTTTACCACAGGAAACTGCAACTAATAACTTGGGTGGTGATATAGCTAAGAACAAATATACTCACAGTGGTTCTGCTTCTCTTCACCAGCCAAACCAATCTCTGCGTGCTCAATCTTTTAAACAAAGCACAAGATTGAAGACTCAAAAAGTAATAGAAACTCACAGTTGGGCAACACAAATACTCCATAGATTTCACAATTTGGAAAAAATCTACAGAAAATTGAGTCATTGGAATAAAAAATTGATAAATTTCAAATTTTGACTCTACATCTTATCTAAGAAAATAATTTATTTAAAATTAATCTACAGTACTTCAGACACAAGAATGGATTTCCGATTTGGAAGACAAAATGCCCTCGCTAACTAAACAAATGGCAACCTTACAACAAAGTAACAATGACCTAAAATGTAAATTAATTGATTTCGAGATCAGGGCAAGGCTAAAATATATTGGATTTCAAAGGTCGGAGAATGATGCAGGTGCTTGCATCAAAAACAACTGATGCAAGGAGCAGGATGTGTCAAATCTTGCACCAATTCTGATTTTCAAATGGTGCTTCTGTCAAAAACAGATCTGCATGTACCAGAGTGGCTTGCACCATGCTTGCACCGAAAAAATGCATCTGCCATGTCAGAAGGGATTCCTGCATCATCGAAATGATGCACCATCCCCTTATATAGGATTTTCAAGGAATGTGAGTCCTGTCCTTGTACATAAGATGCATGCCGCTGGTTGACCAGCCAAATCTGGTCTAAGGACACTAGAGCATATAAAGAGGTCCACAGCAGGTGGTCAAACCTGACTTATGCTACTTTTAAGGGACAATGTTCTACTGCTGGACTAGTTTAGAACATTTTTGGGGTTTAGTCTTAGCCATTTCATCTGCTGTATTTTTTGACTTAGCTTGCATCATTCTCATCCTTTGTGTCATTTTTTTACTCAACTGGCACCATTCTTTTGATTCAGCTTGCACTATTTTTTTGACTCAGCTTGCACCATTTGTTTTACTCAGTTTGCATCATTTTCATTACTTTTTTTAAAATATTTTTTATTTAATTTTCCATGTAATTATTGCATACATTTTATATATTCATTTCCTTATTTTTCCAATTAGGCTTTTGCACCCAGGTGCAAAACATTTTATGCTCTGGTTGTACATATAAAGTGACAATTCTTTACCCTTTCTTAAACAATTACATTGTTCTATATCTTGATCTTAAAATTATTCTGGTCTTAACATCGGAGGAAAAATGTTCATAACCTCTCTCCAGTCAGTACAATTTGTTTCTTGAAATAATTCAGTTTTCTCTATATAGTCTGCTAACTTTTCCAAGTATATAATTTTTCGAAATGTGTGCATACAGGTATTCTGATCTATTTTCCTCATGTTTGACCAGTTCCATCTCAGTAGGATTTGTTTTTTAGTCGTTATCATGGCTAAGGTGCAAATTTTCTTTTCTGATCTAGAAAAGTCATACCCTTCTAGATTGTTTAGTATATAAAATTTAAGATCTAAGGGTATTATTTTCCACAGGATTTTTTTTCTAGTTCTCTCTGTGTGAATTTCCACCAGTCCTGTACTATATTGCATCCCCATAACATGTGGGTGAGGTTCCCCTCCTCCCCACAAAGATGCCAACAAAATTTAGTTGTATTTCTTGTGAAATGCGAGAAAGACAGAGGAGGTATGTAAGCTTGATCTATGATTTTATATTGTATACTTTAATTTTTAGTGTTAGAGTATAATGTATTGGCATTAATTCTTATAATGGACCAATTATTTTCTTGTATTACAGAAGAAAGCTGTTATTTCCATTTTGCCTTTGAGACTGGGAAGTGTTTTGGTCTAGTAATTGTTTATATATTTGTGCAATAATACTAATTTTTGTGTTTAATTTGTTATTTTTATATATGTTTGGGTTGCAACTTGTAATATGTTTATCTATTTGCTTTCTTAAAATGTTAAATTTATTCTTCAGAATTGTGTACAAGTACCAGTTGTCATTTAGCTTATTAATATCTTTATATGTTCTAAATTTAATAGATATAAAATTTCCATTTTCTAACAAATCAAGCCAGTTTACCAAGTTAGTGTTTATTAATGCTGTTTTCCAGATGTTTCTCCTTCTTATTATGGAATTTTGTATGTGTGGGAATATACAGGAATGCAAAATACAATTCTTAGATGTAATTTTTTGTGTCCATCATTTCCAGGCCTGTGTCACACATTTAACCATAATATTTATGTCAGTTCTGAAAAAAAAAGTTGTACAGTTGAAAATAATTCCCTGAATTGACAAATCAGGACTGGTCACACTTAAAAGTACTTGTGGTACTGAAATGTATCTACCTAGTTTAGTTATTTCATATTTTGTCTTATCCGACCATTGAAATGCTGTTTTTATCCTGACTGCAATAAAATAAAGAAGTGGGTCAGGGCAGCCCATACCACTATGGGATCTTGGAATGGTTATTTTTGCCCAAGCAATCCTGGGAGATTTTCCCCATCATAAAAAAATTCACAAAAATTATTTTGATATTTCAAAACCATTTATCACAGATCTGCCCTGAAACCCCTTGGTAAAAATACATAAGGTGTGGCATTATTGACATTTTTAATGTTTCAATTCTGCCCCAAAGGGAAAAGGACACATTTTCCCATTCTTCAAGTAATTTATTTACTTTAGTGTACACTAGTTTCATTTAAAAATCAACTTTTTGGAAGCTATCCCAAGCAAAACATAAGTCAAGCAATTAAGTCTGACAAACTCAGTGACTCTAGGTCTGCTTGAATCCACATTTTCATCTGACCTGCTCCATGATCTGTACGTGGGCTTTTCAACAACCTCTTTGAATGACAAAGAAGCATGCAGACAAAAGGATTTCACATCCTGCATATGCGCAGGCACAGTTCATCACCTTCAGGAATTCTAACACATTCTGTGACTCTGGACCTCAGCTGTTGATAATTTCTTTTGGCTTATGACTTAACCACCAGGTATCTACAAGATGCTGAAATCCTTTCTCCTACAAATTCTCCTTATGCTGCTCCTGCTCTCAGGAAATGTTCACCCCAACCCAGGACCACCTGGGCAGCCAGCAGTGGCACCAAGCAGAAGGACAGGGACATCTACCATGGCATCCATCAACGCCTGCAGCATCCTCAACAAACTTGATTCCCTCCAAACATGGATCCTACAGCACAACCCTGATGTCCTCTCAGTTGTGGAAACATGGCTAAACCCTAAAATCCCTGATACCTCAGTCTCTATCCCTGGCTACTGCATTTTCAGGCAAGACAGGATTGATAAACGGGGCAGGGGCTGCACCATCTATCTTAAGAATACCCTTATGGGTCACATCATCCCATCCCCTAGCCTGAGCAACTCCTCTCAGGTCCTCACAATCAAAGTCCTTCTTGGTGCACATAACAAGGAACTCACTGTCATCTCAGTTTGCCTACCCCCAAGAGACCAGGCTGCTGGCTTCCATAGCATCATGGAATACCTAAGGGTCCAGCAACATAATTCTGAAAACATAATCATGGGTGATTTTAACATTAGCTGGCTCTCCGCTGAGGCCGCTACCTATAAGGATGCAGCCATGGCGCATCACCTCACTCAACTGGTCAATGCCCCCACTAGGTGTAACTATAGGACAGGCTCCCTTACACTTCTAGACTTGATTCTATCTAACCACCCTGAACGCATCTCCAATGTTTCTGTACTCCCGGATACAATAAGTGACCACTCACCTGTCATCTGCTCCTGGTCAAACAAATACCACAAGCCTCCTCCCAAGCTTATCTATGTCAGGGTTATCAAACAAGGGCACCTCCAGCTGTTAAAATCCCATCTAACCAGACTGAACTGGGCAGTGCTCGACTCCCTCAATGACACCAGCAAAGCTCTGGACCTATTTATCAAATGTTTCAACGAAGCCTGTGACATCTATGCACCAGTGAAAAAGATGAAGGTCAAAGGACAGACCAACCCCTGGGTTACTACTGACCTTTTAACTCTGCTCAAGCACAGAGACCTCCTCTGGCATTGTGCTCGTGCAACTCCGATGCAAGTAAACATACAATTATACAAAGCAGCCAGAAATGATTGCACTCGAAAAATACGGAATGCTAAACACAGCTATTACAAAGAGGCTCTGACCAACTCTTGGGGCCAGGGAAACAAATTTTGGAACAACATGAAAGAACTCACAGGCAATGATCCTAAAGCACAACCCACTATGCTCAACCTTCATGGCACTCCTACACTCGACCGAGGTACCATCTCCAGCACTTTTAATAATGCATTTACAAACCTGGACAGTGTCCTTCCACCAAATTTTTTCGACAACCTCCCCTCCAGCTCCTCCCAAGTTACCCCCCAACTAGAACGTACAACCCCAAAGTTTTTTTTTAAGGAGGTCCCACCACAAGTAGCTAGAAAATACATTCAAAAGGCCATTGGCAAACAAGGGTACAGTGGTGACTCCCTTGACCTGAAACTGCTGGCACAAGTCCTCGAAATCTTAGAACCACTTACAAAGATCTTTAATCTCTCGCTTAGATTGGGCCATTTCCCCTCTCTCTGGAAGAAAGCCACTGTCACACCGGTTCACAAAAGTGGAGATAGGACACTGCACACCATTACAGACCTATCTCACTCTTCCCCCCACTATCCAAAGCGCTGGAGTGAATAGTATCGGACCAACTAGTTGAATTCCTGGATAAGTACAATGTACAGTGCCCAGAACAGCATTGCTTCAGAAAAGGGCACAGCACCACCACTGCACTACTGGAATTTACAACCTTCATCCATGCCACGCTCGACAAAGGGAATTGTGGAGGGGCAGTATTTATAGACCTTACCAAGGCATTCAACACAGTTAACCACCCACTACTGCTTAAGCAACTGTCCTCTATTGGGATCTCCAGCGATGCCCTTCCATGGTTCACCAGCTACCTTGATAATCGGATGCAACATGTAAGGATTGCAGGGATCTCTTCGGATGAGAAACCAGTCCACTCTGGAGTCCCTCAGGGGTCTATTCTGGGCCCTCTACTCTTCTCCCTCTTCATCAACAATCTCCCCAGTGCCTGCCACCAAAAAAATATTACTATACGCAGACGATGCAGTCCTGTTTTCCAGCCACCATGACATTACAGTCCTTGAATCCCAGCTGCAGCTCGACTTCAAGGGCGTTGAAGACTGGTTCAATTCTCATAAACTTGTCCTGAACCACAGCAAGACTAAAGCCATGTCCTTCTGTAACTGACAGAGCAGGCATAACTCTCTGTCCCTCACCATCAAGAACCACGCTGGGAACCCACTCGAACATGTCAAGGAGTTCAAGTACCTTGGTATTACCCTGGATAGTACCCTCTCCTACCCTTGGCATATTGACACTGTTGCCAAGACCACCAATATACGGATTGGACTACTACACAAACACAAGCACTGTATGCCTACAGATGCCCTTAAACTAGCCATCTACAGCTCTGTCACCTCTATCATTGACTACGGCCTTGCCACCTATGGCTCTGCCTCAACAAGTGCCCTCTGCAGGATCTCAGTTGCTCTCAACAAAGCCTGTAGACTACTGATGGGTGCAGCCCGACAAACTCACACCTGTGACCTCTATGCACAGGCCAGCTGGCTACCCCTACGCAGCAGAATACAATACCAGACCTGCTTACTTACCAAAAAGATTCTCCTTGGTCTCATACCACCTGGTGTAAGCTCACTCCTTACTACTTACAGTGGCACTCAACAAACACCTGGTGCCCAATCTCTAACCTTTCAAGTTCCCAGATGTCGTACCTCCATGGGTCAGCGGTCCTTTATCTATAGAGCCGCTCAGTGTTTCAATTCCCTCAATAAAGAAGCACTTTCCTCTACTACACTTGGACCCTTCAAAAGGAATCTCAAACTTTACCTCACCTCTACCACTCAATGTGACTGCTTCTTTGAACAGAGATCTCTCTAAACACCTCCCAGCTCACTCATGTCTCACAGCCCGCCTTTCCAGTCTCATTCCCTCTGGCACTGGGCCTTCCTTGTGACTCCTTTCCTGCTTCACATCTCCACTGATACAAGACATTTTCCCACCACCATCGGACAGTGGCCCATTAGCCTGCCAACTTCTCTCCTGGCGCACGCCTGCAATACTAACTGTCTATGGTGCCCTCTATCTCTTATTCTTACCGCAGCCAGCTGCCTACTCTAGCTGCTCATTATATGAATATTATATCAAAGTATGTTATAACTGAGTATCTTTATTTTTTCTTTTAGTTGTTTTGGTTGCTTATTGTGCATTCTTTTACTACCTCTGTATGTATGTTGACCCTCATCCTTTGATGTGGAACCTTTGTAAACGAGCAGTTTCTGCTCAAAGGTATTTGTAATCTGAGAATTTCATAAATAAATAAATAAATAAAAACACTAGACTTTGGTTAATATCTATTATTTCTTGTATATTATTTACTAGTACGATAGCCCAATATTTCATTTTGTTAGTAATTTTCACTGGATGTAACACACATTTTGTTTCATACTTTAATGGAGTTAAAGGTAGTGCTAATGATTTTGTTTGGCTTAGTTCAAACCCAGACAAACTGGCATACACTTCTATCTCCTTCAACATTTCTGGCCATGAAAGTGTGGGGTTTACTAACATCAGTAGCATGTCATTAGCATATACATATAATTTTCTTTCACTTTCCCCAATTTGAATACCCCTGATAAGTACATTATGTCTAATATAATTCAGCAATAGTTCCAAACATAGTATAAAAATTAATGGAGACAAGGGACACCTCTGTCATACACCATTCATAATCCTTACTGGAGCAGACATATATATGGGATATACAATGGTGAGCTGTCAGATAAATGATTTATCTGCACAAGTGCTGTTTGACCTCGGGTAACTTCATGAGTGGCGTAAGCCACGAGTGAGGTGTCCGAGGTCAAACAGTACAAGTGTAGATAAATCATTTATCTGACAGCTCACCATTGTATATTTCATTTATGCAATAGGGATGCTTCTTATCAGTACGGGAACATTTGGTTTTGACTGTTTATCTTCTTTTTTAAAATGATAATTTCTGGGACTTTCTGGGACTTTTGGTTAACATTCCTGGTGTATGTCCGCCTAGCGGGGTGGTTGCTATTAAATGAAACACCACTAATTTTGTAGAGAACTTCTTGCTGAACAAATGTCATGGTGACAGTATCATGCTACCTTTTTTGTTTTAAAGTTATTCGCATTTGTTTGATGAAAAAGTGAAACAAATATTTAATTTTATGCTGTTTTTTGCTAATTATAAAATAAAACTAAAAGGTATTTATTAATGAAATGCCACTCATTTTGTAGATATTTTCATGCTGAACATTTTTTGTGCTCATAGTACCATGCTATCATTTTTAGTTTTAAAGTAATTCACATTTGTTTGTCGAAAAAGTGAAAAGAAAATTGAATTTTATGCTGTTTTTTGCTAATTATGAAAAAACTAAAAGGTATCTCTGAATGAAACACCACTCCTTTTGTAAATATTTTTATGATGAACATTTTTCGTGCTCACAGTACCATGTTATCGTTTTTCATTTTAAAGTTATTTATATTTGTTTGTCTGAAAAGTGAAAAGAAAATAGGATTTTTTGCTGTTTTTTGCTAATTATAAAAAAAACTAAAAGGTATCTAGAAATGAAACACCACTCATTTTGTAGATATTTTTGTCCAGAACATTTTTCGTGTTCACAGTACTATGCTATCATTTTTCGTTTTAAAGTTATTCACATTTGTTTGTCAAAAAAGTGAACAAAAAAGCTTTGATTGACAGTTTGCATTTATCCCACATATGTGGGATAAATCTGGGGTGGTTAGATTTATTCCACATATGTGGAAATAAATGGATTTATTCAATGGCTTTTGGTATCACACCTATTGCATAAATGTATTTATTTTCAATCTTGCACTGGGGGAGTCATACCATTTATTAAGTATCTTCAAAATTAAATTAGTGAACACCCATTGATCCATGCAAATGAATTCTCTGGACAATAGGTCAAAGGCCTTGGTGGCATCAAAGGCCACCAAGGTCTTTTCTTCTTCTTCTTCTAGTGTGGGCAAAGAAGTGGACACATGTGATATTATTGCATGTAGAATTTCTAAACCTTCAAAGATGTTTTGGCCTCTTATAAAACCTTTCTGGTCCATATTTATATGATGTGCATCTTGAGCTTGTATTCTATGTACTGTTAATTTTGTGATTAATTTATAATCTTGATTTAATAAAGATATTGGACAGTAGTTTTCTGCATATTTACTGTCTTTGTTTTCTTTTAGTAAAAAGACGATGGCACATTCCTGAATAATTTCTTTATTTTATCTGATATAATAATCCCTTGTATTATTTTTTGCATTCATGGAGCTAGTTGGTCTTTAAAAGTAAGATAAAATTAGCTCGTAAACCCATCTGGTCCAGTAGAGAAGCCTTTATTTTTCTTATTTTTAATGACCTCATGAATTTCTCCACTAGAAAACATCTCTTGTTGAATTTCCAGTGTTTTAATATCAACATTTTGTTGATGCTGTTTTATTTGCACAGTTTGTTTCGCATATTTCTTATTATACATACTACTGAAATATTTCACAAATTCTTGAGATATTAGCTTATCAGTATGTACCTCTCCTTGTGTGGTTATTATTGAGGTAATCATATCTCTCACTTTTTGTTTTTTAAGAGCATGTACCAATAGTTTTCCTGTTTTAGCTCCATGGAAATGTAATTTGTTCTTGGCTTTCCACAGATCTTTCTCTGTTTGTTTTAATATTAATTTGTTTTTCTTATTTAGACAATCTTGCAACTTTTGTTCAATTTGTGGGTTTTTACCTAATAATATTATTTGTGTATCTAAATCTCTAATTTCTTGTTCTATAGCCAACATTTTTTTAATCTGCAATTTCTTTTTTTTTAATATGAAATTCTAATTACCCTTAAGAATGCCTTCATGGCATCCCACTTAGATGCCATTCTTAACTCTGCTAAATCATTATGTTGCCACTATTCATCTGTGGATTATTTTATTTTTTTTTGCAGTTAATCTTTTTATTGTTTTCAATAAGGTACATCAGTATTACATTCAAGTTTTCATTGTACAAAACTGAATAGCACATTAGAACAGAGCATTTGACATCTTATACAGAGCAGAATATGATTTACATATGATTTCCAACTTTAACATAGGTGCTGGGCATTTTTCCTTGTGGGATGTGGGTCTGACCTGGGCTGTTATATCACTCTGGGTGGTCTGTTCTTCCCTTCCCTTTTCCTTTGCATGAGCCAGATAATTTCTGTTACTCCAGGCATGTGTGCTTGGAAAAACAGAGGGGAATCCATTTTGGTCTGGCATCTATAGTGGAGGACATACTGGAGAGTTGGTTGGTTGCTCCTTTGTGAGGGTGGGGGGATTCTGAGGCCTTTATTGCCTGCTTCTCCCTTTCTCACTTTATAGGGGGAGAGGTGTTTTATCTGTGAAATAATTCTCAGTCCAGTAGACCTCAGAGTAGTTTCAGCAGGTCTTTCCTCTGGTTCACAGATGTGGGCTTAATTTTTGAGGCTATGTGTTGGAAGTATGGTCCCCATACTAGTTGTAGCCTGTCTGGTTTCTGGAGTGAGAATAGGAATAGTCTTGTGTTCTCTAATAGCATTTCCAGATTCTTAAACCATTCCCCTATTGTGAAGATGTTGGTGGTTCTCCATCTTTGCAGGATGAGCCTCTTGGCTTCCACTGATGCCTGAAGTAGCCAGTGATGTTGTGCCCTGCTAAGTCCCAGTGTGGGGGGCTGCAGTCCCAGTATCAGTGAGGCACGAAGCTCAGGTACACTGATGTGCAGTATATATGAGCAGGCCTTAATGACTTGGAACCAGAGGGAGTATATGTGCTGGCAGCCCCACAGTGCGTGCAACAAATTTGCCGCTGATGCTCCATACCTCCAGCAATGGTGGCTGGTCAGTAATCCCAGTTTTTGGAGGATGTGTGGGGTATGGTGCCATAGGTGTACTATATTCTTTGCGATTAACAGACTCTTCTGATCTTTATAGGCTTTATTTGCTGCTCTCCAACTGCCGACCCATTCTGTACTGGTTATTTGGATTTGTAAAAGTTGTTGCCACCTGTCTGCTGCCTGCACAGAGGGATCAGTGACTCTGTTCTTTGTAGCAGTCTGGATACATCCTGCTAGGCCTTTTGGCCATGCTATCCATTTGGTGATGGTCAAGGGGGCCCTTGCTCCTTTGCTAGTCAGCTTACATACTACAGAAAGACATTTTTGTTTACACCATGTTAAGTATACACTCCTCAGTTGTAAGTATTTCCAGAAGTCAGATCTGGGGATCCCATATTTAAGCTTCAGTTCTTGGAAGAAGTGTATGGTATTGCTCTCAGAGCTTAGTATGTCTTTAATAATTGATATCTGGTTCTTTCTCCATAGTTTCTGAGATATAGGCTGTCTTTCAATTAGGAGGAGGGGACTATGCCAAATAGGGGTACATACTCCAGAATGTAGGCATACGTTTGCCATTTTCCCCATCTTCAAGATGGCTGCATGTGCAGCCTTTATTGTGAGCAAGGAGAGATGCCTTTTGGGCATGGGAGAAGTAAAATAAACAGCCTGATATACTCCCTCCAGAACTGCCGATTCCATATGTATCCATATTGGTGTGTCTGCCTCTGGTTTCTGAAAGATTTTCATACTCATTGCCAGGTGGCAAGATACTAGACAGTTCTGGAAATGGGGCATGTTCCATCCCCCTCTATCCTTAGGGGCTTGCAGCTTGGTCATGCTGAAATGGGGCCTAGTGTTTCCCCACAGAAATTCTTTATTTTGTCCATCATTTTTCAGGTTGCTATCTTTCCCATCAAAGACAAGTTTAGGTGTGCTATCTCCTAGTTTCATCTTGTAGTTTCTATATGAGGTGGCCTAAGTTGGCATGTACCAGAGTGTGTAGGGGGGATGGTATTTGGATCCCTAGGTATCATATTCCCTTGGTGTTGTATAGTAAATCAGCTTTCTGGTTCGATGTGGAGACAGATCTTTTGCTCGGAGGCATTATCTCTGATTTTGTAGGATTTATACGCAAGCCTGATAGCTCTGCAATGCCACTAAGGGTGTGTAGGATCTCGGGAAGTGCTGACTCAAGATCTTCCATGAGTAAAAGGCAGTCATCAGCATACAGTTTTAATTTATAGTCCCTGTTTCCCACTCTTATTCCCTTAATGGTTCTAGTGGCCTTAGGTACATTGCTAGGGGTTCCATCACCAGGTCAAAAAGCAAGGGTGATAGTGGGCAGCCCTGTCTTGTTCCTCTGTGCAGATGAAAAGGGCCAGAGAGGACATTATTCATAAGCAATCTCACAGTTGGAGCTTGGTATAGGGTGCAAATCCACTTTCTGAATTCTGGGCTAAAGTTGTCCCCCCCCCAGGCTGCGTGGAGTTATTCCCACTCTACAGAATCAAATGCTTTCTCAAAATGCACTGCAACTGCAGCTGCCTGTGTGGGAACCTTCCCCATAGCCTGGAAGAGGGTAACCAGCACTCTGAGATGGTCTGTGCTAGCTCTGCCTTTAACAAAACCCACTTGGTCTCAGTGTATTAAGTTGGGGAGGTACTCTTCTAGCCTAGTGGCTAGCACTTTGGCCAAGATTTTGGCATCTGCATTTATCAAAGATATTGGCCAATAGCTGGCCAGGTTTGTAGGATTTTCCCCTTCTATTGTGAGTACTGTAATGACTGCCTCATTGAGTGTGGGTGGGAGTTTGCCCCTTTTATGTGCACTTTTAAGCATTTCCCTCATCAGTCTAGTTATAGAGCCGATGACTATCTTATAAAAATCTGCCAGGTAGCGGTCTCCTCCCGGTGACTTATGAGGGGCCATATTATGGATGGCCTGTCTAATTTCCTGTTCTGAGACAGGAGCATCTAGAGTGTCCCTCAGAGAGTGGGTCAATTTTTTTCTGTGATAATGCGGCCATAAAACTTAAAAAGGCCTTTTCATTCCATTTAATATGGCAGGTGTAGAGCTCCTTATAGAAGGTCACCATCATTTTGTTAATTGCTGTAGGGTCTGTGTGTCCTTTGCCCTTTTTATCCTCTAGTTGTGCTATATGCCACTCAGCCTGTTGTTTCCTAAGCTGAAATATCAGGAGTTTACTGTTTTTTCCCCCATTTGCCCAATACTTATATTTTGAATGTATTATCTGGTGTTCCACTTTCCTAGTGGCTAGGCCATTAAGTTTAATTCTTAACATGGTTAATTTGTGTATAAGGTCTGGGTTTTGGAGCTGAGATGGGCCAGTCCTATATATCTTCTCTTTGTCTTCCAGTTCCTTTTTGAGTTCTTGGACCTCTTTCTCCCTTTTTTTCCTCCTGTGGTTTGCATAACTAATAAGCTTACCCCTCATTGTTGCCTTATAGGCTTCCCAGATCCCCACTGGGGTGGCTGAGCCTGGAGGATTATCCTGGAACTAAAGGTTGGATTCCTTTTTTAACCATTCCCTACATTCCCCATCCTGCAAAAGAAGTGGGTCCAGTCTCCATTGGGGTGCCTTATTTTGTGGTATATCCACCGGAAAGGTGAGGGTGATCAGAGCATGATCTGATATATATATTGGGGCTATGGTCACCTCTATTGTTGTTGCAGTGACCCCAGGGGAGGTTAGCCAAAAGTCAATCCTACTGGCCATCGCTCTGACCTCTGAGAAAAAGGTGTAGTCCCTCCCTGCCGGCTGACTGATCCACCAAATATCCATGAGCTGATGCAGCACCATCAAGCTCTTCATTGCCTTTAATGCTTGAGAGTATGATTCTGGCCTTGAGTTACATCTATCCAAAATGTGGTCTAGGGTGAGGTTAAAGTCTTCCTCTAGGATCATATCAGGGTTGTCAAATGCCACGTCCATGATGGCCTGTGAAATATTATTTATAAAATATGGATCATCCTCATTGGGGCCATAAATATTCATAAGCAAAAGGGGGCCCTTAGGGGTATGCATAGATACATAGACACTGTTGGCAGATAAGGACCTATGGCCCACCCAGTCTGCCCATTTAAGCTTGTAAGTTCACTTTATGTTTTTCTAGAAGTCTGTTGCCCCTTGCTCCTGACCTCCAGAATTCCCTTATGTCTATCCCATGCATTCTTAAATCCCGTGATTGTTTCAACCCCCACCACTTCCTGTGGCCGAGTGTTCCACTTGTCTACCACCCTTTCTATGAAGAAAGTCTTCCTCAGATTTTCTCTGAATTGCCCTCCCTCCAACTTCATCCCATGCCCTCTAGTCCTGGAACATCTTTTTCACAGGAAAATATTGCATTCTTGCACCCTGTTCCTCCCTGTAATGTACTTGTATGTCTCTATCATATCGCCTCTTTCCCTCCTCTCCTCCAGGGAGTACATATTCATGTCCTTCAGCCTGTCCTCATAGGATTTGTGATGTGATCCCTGTACCATCTTTGCTACCCTCCTCTGAACCTTCTCTACCCTGTCTATGTCCTTACGTACGTAAGGTCTCCAGAACTGTACACTGTACTGGGGCCTCACTAGTGTCTTGCATAGTGGAATTATGACCTCCCTTTCCCTGCTGGTGATGCCCCTGCCTATGTATCCCAGCATCCTATTTGCTTTACAAGCTGCCTTTGTCACACTGTTTCCCTACATTGAAGTCATCAGAGATGATAACATTAAGATCCCTTTCCTGCTTGGTAAATGCTATATCCTCACCCCCCACTGATATGTTGTTCCATGGTTTTTGTGCCCCATATGCATTACCTTGCACTTCTTTGCATTGAATTTAAACTGCCAAACCCTTGACCATTCTTCAAGCTTCTGCAGGTCCCTTCTCATTCTGTCTACACCCTCTGGTGACATGTTGTTTCAGAGCTTTGTGTCATCAGTGAACAGGAAAATTCTGCCTTCTAGGTCCTGCACAATGTCATTGATGAAGATGTTGAATAGGACTGATCCCAGCACTGATCTCTGTGGTACCCCACTGGTCACTCTTCCCTCTGTAGAGTGGCAATCATTTACCACCACCCTCTGTGTCCTGCCACCCAGCAAATTATCTACCCACCACACTACTGTCCTGCCCACTCCCATATTCCCCAATTTGTTTAATAGCCTTCTATGTAGCACAGTGTCAAAGGCCTTGCTGATCTCCAAATAGGCCACATCCACTGCCCTCCCTGATCCACCTCCCTTGTCACCCAGTTGAAAAATTCAATGAGGTTGGTCTGGCATGACCTCCCCCCCAGTGAAACCATGCCGCCTTGGGTCCTGTAGTTAGTTGGCAACCAGATGTTCCACCAATCTCTCCTTCAGTGGGGCGCCTATTATCTTCCCCACTACCGAGGTCAGGCTGACTGGTCTGTAGTTCCCCACTTCCTCTTTGTTCCCAATTTTGTATAAGGGGACTACATCACCTGTTCTCCAATCTTTGGGTACCTTCCCTCTTTCCAATGATCAGCTAAACAGGATTTCCAGAGGTTCAGCCACCACCTCTCTTAGTTCATTTAGGACCCTGAGGTGTAGCTCATCTAGCCCCATTACTTTATCGACTCTTATTCCTTCCAGTTCCTTTAGGACCTTTTTCTGTGTAAAGGGACTTGTGTCCATTTCTGCACATTTCCCACCCCTTGTACTCCCTTCAGGCCCATTACCCTCCTCAGTAAAGTCTTTATTTTCAGCATCTCTCAATGTCCTTGATCATCCACTTTATTCATAAGCAAGTCCCACTTTAGGTTCTTGGCCCTAAAATAGATACCCCTCTCTAGGCTGAAGTTGCCACACTGTGAGCCTCACACCCTACCCATTCCCTTCAGAGCATCCTAGCTTCTCTGTGTGAGATTGTGGTTTTTTGTAGGAATACCAGCTCAGTGCCTAGCTTCTTTAGATGGTACAATATATTTTTCCTTTTTATAGGAGAGTTTAAGCCCCTCACATTCCATGAGGTGGCTTTGATGCCTTTTGGATCAGCCATAGTCAAATATTTGGGTTCTGTTTAACCTATGGAGGCCTTTGTCCCTTCTGCTGAAGCTAGTACCTGGTCTGTCTTCCTTGTGTCTTTGAGTCTTTTCTTCCTGTAGCCCTTTCAACCCATCCCTCCTAGAAATATCTTTCCCACTTTCCTGCTTAGCTCCATCCAGTCTGCTTTCTTGTCATCCCTTGATGCACCTTTATTTAACTGTGACAACATTCTATTGTCCATCACACAGCACATTTGTCTATTAAAAAACTTTTTCTTAGCTGGCCTGGTGGTGCTGAGGGTTGAGGTGCTGGATGCCACACCTCGTGCCATGCCAGTGGCTCGGGTTCGGAAACTGACTAGGGCCACCGGGGGCTGGTGGGGAGAAGGAAGTATTGAGCATCCTATGACAGTTCTCCTCCCTTTGGGGTGGGTGAGGGATGTGTGTTAGCTGCAGTGACACCCAACAAAGGCTAGATGTTCAGCAGGCTGCGGGCATTTACATTGGGGGGGAGAGCCGTCGGACGTCGGCACGTCAGTGCGCTGATTTCACTGCATATCTGGCTCTTCAATGGGGCAGAAAACAAGAAAAAAAACTCAAGGATGTCTCCTCCTCTAGGAAGCTCTCCCTGAGCTTCAATTAGCCTCTGTAGCTGGATCCCCAACCAGATATCAGTTCTGCGGGCTGGATAGGGGACCAGTTCCGTGGCCCCACCCTCCAGGGGGAAAGTCTGGGGTGACCGGGGGATCACGACAGAGACAGATGGTGGAAGCTCAGGGGCCATGATTAGAGTGGATACTTGGAGGAGAACCTTAAAAAAAAACAAAAAAATTACTTCTTCTTATAAGCCTTACGGGTCTTGTTCAAAAGGTCCCCCACTATTGTCCTATCCCCCCATATGGGAGATCAAGGACTAAAGAACTCTTCTCATGGGGGGGTAAGGCCTGAACTCTCCTCATTACTTCTAACACACACTACCTCCTGTTTCATTGCTTTCTTGTTGTTGGGGGGGCTCCTCAGCTTAGACAACCAACTCAGGTCCTGTTGTATATTTTGGACCATAAAATTGCTCTGTGAATTTATTAGTTGCCATTTGGTCCTAGGCTTCCTATTGCAGAAAGAGAGAGACCACTTGCTGTAAGAGAAGAAGGAGAAGGAGGCCCTGTAGCCAATTGGAGGAGAGGGGATGGGGGTTGAGGAGGGGGGTGTATGGGGGAAAACCAGGTGCCAACTTAATTGGTTTGCTGTATGGCTCTCAGACAATCCTGATTTCTTCTCCATTCCCTTCCCCTCCTTTTCTCTATGCCTTGACAGGTATACAGTGTTTGGTCATGTCATGCCCCCTTTTGTTCAACCCTTTATTGCATTGTTCCCTCCCCACCTTCTCCTCCCACTTCTTTCTGTGTATACTTCAAGAGCACATTTAAACTTTGATCTGTTACCATAACTTCATGAGCAAGTCACAACTGTACTGTTTGACCATCCCAGTACTTTGCCTTCATAGGTTTTCATCTATCCTGCCCATAACCAAACTATAACTAGTAAACGTGTGACATACTTGTCTCCCAAAATGGGTCAGGGGGCAGGTAGCTTTACTTTTAAGACTGTAACAGCTTTGCTATTGTTTCTTGGGGGGGGGGCCTTTCATATTGTCCCCAGTTAGGGAGGTGGGAATACACTAAGTAGTGCAAGCTGTAGTGAACCAAAATGTCACACCTTTCTCCCCATTGGATTCCCCCCTTCCTTCCTTCCCTCTTTGGGACATTGAGGAGCTGCTTATAGCTATTGCTTCCCATTGCTTAATCCCTCTAAATCTGGTCAAGAGTGTCTCTCTATAAGGCTCTCTGGTCAGGAGCGATCCCGCTCCTCCCTGTATCCTGTTCAGACTAGGCAGCAGCCTTTGTTAAGAGGTAAACTCGGGGAACCCTGTGAATACCCCCATCATCAACCATTAACAGCTCTATCCTTTACATAACAGGGAGCACAGCATTACTTCCCCATTTTCTTTTAGTTGACATGCATGAGTTAAGCCCCCCCATGTGTAGCCTTGGTGAACTGTCAGAAGTATGTAGGCAGCTACCAAGCAGTGATGAGGAAAAACCATTGTTATGTCTCTGTGAGCAGTACGGCTGCCTCTTCTTGGCTTAAAACCCCAGCCGACCTGCAGGAGTCAAGCCATCACTGTGCGTAGCCTTAGTGAGCTGTCAAAAATGCATGCAGCTAACATGAGTTGAGGAGAATCTGTGTTGCTGACCATGCAAGCTGTGCAGGTGCCTCTTCGCAGTTTCAACCCCCCACGGATGGCCCAGTTCCCCAATTTAAGGCTGTTTGTTACCAACCTGGGTCAGTTTGTTTCATCTTGCTTCTCATCTGTTACCACTGTGGGCTGTATCTCCTTCAGATCCAAATCATCACTGCCCTCTCCTCCCATGCAGGCTGCCCAATCCAGGCAGATCGGGGCCCAGTCATTGGCTGTAGCTTGCTGCTCTGCTGTGACAAACTCTGGCAAGTTTTGATTTTCAGGTAGGGCAAGTGCCATAGGTTGCAGTTCTCTCAAAAGGGCATATTTATTTTGGGTTTTCACTGGTGTCTCATAAGGTGAGGTGCTGCTTGCTTCAGACAGTGGTTGGTGACCTTGGTGACTGCGGGACTGCTGCCAGGGCCTGGGTACTTTAGTGCCCTTATTCCACCTTTTCTGTCTGCCCCTCTGAGCCACTTGCAATGCTTCTTCAGAGGTAGGATATGCATTCTCTGGGCTTCCCAAGGGCTGGACTTCCATTCTCACCTCCGGTAAGGGTTGCCATTCAGAGGGTCAGGCTGTCTTTAGTTGGTGAGGAACTAGGTTTGGTTCCTGCTAGAGCTGCTCAATATATTTTTCCACCTCGACTGGATTGTTAAAAACTTTATATTCTCCTCAGTGCAGGATCCTCAGCATGGATGGGTAATTTAACAAAGTCTGGATACCCATCCTGTACAGCTTTTCCTTAACTGGACTGTATGCGTTTCTCTTTTTGGAGAGGTCCTGGGAGTAATCCTGGTATAGCCGAATACTGTAGCCCTCCCAGGATAATGTACCCCTTTCCCTTGCTTTCCACAGGTGCAGCTCCTTCACTGGGAATTGTAAACATTTACAAAGAATTAGTCGGGGCCATTCTCCATCCTTGGGCTTGGGGGCAGGAGTCCTGTGGGCCCATTCCAGGACCGGTTGGGGAGAATTGTTTAGCCTAAGCAGTTTGGGGAGAAAAGTTCTCATAAAAAATATCATGTCCTTCCCCTCCAGCCCATCTGGAACCCCTACCACCCTGATGTTATTTCTTCCAGTCCTGTTATCGATATCATTAATCTTTTGGAGCAGGTAATGCAGCTGTTGGTCGTGGTCATTTAAGTGTCTATGATGGGAGTGTAGCAAGCCCTCATGTTCATCTACTTTCTTTTTGGTTGTTGTCACTCGGTTTGTCAGAAATTGCAACTCAGTAATGGTTCTGCTAGTGGAGTCTTTCAATAGTGCCATGTCTGTGAGGATACGATTCAGTCATTCTGATATACTGTTTAGCTACCCTGTTAGTTTACGTTCTGCTGCTTCTGCCATTGTTATTTCTTATGTTGTAGATGGGTGCCGCTCTCCACCCTGACAGTGGCAGGACAGATGAGAATGAAATTTATCAGCTGGAGACCAGCACATATTGGCCTCGATTTATCAGCCTCAAGGTAGGTGAAGATTTGTTAATTTCATGATAAGTCCAGATGTGCCAGTCAGATTTTGAAAATTAAAGGGTCGCTTTGTAGCCCTTCCACTGGTACAGCAACCAATCTCTTTTTTGGCTGTTAGCCTTCTGAGATGGTCTGAGGATGCAGCCGATTGTAGTTCTCTAGCTTCTCCCTATCTGTTTAAGCTGCCACCTTCTTGGTTGGCAAGCTCCACCTCATCCATCTATGGATTATTAATTATTTCGCAAAGTCCAGATCTTGCAAAAAATAATTGTTAAATTTCCATTGTGGTGTTTTGGCTCTATTCAATGTGGGGGTGAATATTGAAGTCAACATAGCATGATCTGTTAAAGAAGTACTGTGAATATTTGTTTGTAAAATCTTAATAGACGTACATCTATTCACTAAGGACTAAGGTGAAGTCTATTCTGCTGCACATATTCAAATATTTGGATTTTTACATGTATTCCTTTTTTAATTTATTTCTTTCTCTCCAAATATCTATCAAATAATTTATAGGCATAAAATCCACTAGAATTCTAGAAGTGTGTCTATCATTATTATTTATTTTGCATGTTTTATCTAATAGAAGACCTGTCAAGGCATTTCAGTCTCCTGTAAGTATCATGTCTGTACTATTCAGTGAAGTAACATATTTTTCATTTGCACTAAAAATTCATCATATTGTATGAGAGGGATATAAATAGAACCCAAGGCAATTTCTGAACCAAACATTTCCTCTTCAATTAATATAGATCTTCTGTCTTCATTTTTAATCTGTTGAACACATTTAAAGTCCATATTTTTGAACATCAGAATGGCAGTGCCTCTGCTATTATTGGTTCCTATGAAGTAAAATATTGTCCCTCCCAAGATTTTTTAAGTCGTTTTACTTTATTGCCCAATAAATGTGTTTCTTGTTGACATAGAATCTCCACAGCATGAAGTTTAGCATATTGTAAAATTGTATAATTTTTTTTTATTATTATTTAGGCCGTTAACATTTAGAAAGGCCAATCTGATGTCCAACATGTTTTTATTTTTCATTCCAATGACCATTCAAGGAAAGATAGAAAGATAAAAAAGAGCATTCTATGTCCAGAGCATGACTAGCATATTAATGTGTGCATTTTTCCCCCATCACCCTATAACTATAGTGCATTTCAATGTGAAGCATACGGTATCCTCTGTCCATGGATACCAGGAGTTTCCTTTCCTGGTGTTAAGAATCTCCCTCCACCCCATCACTCGAGCATATTATTTTCCTTTTATTATTACTATCCTGTATATGTTTGCATGTTATAAATGGTCTGCAAAACAATACATATAAAAAAATCAATTTTTTACCAAAGAGCAAACCAAAGATACAGTTCTTGTATGTAACACATGACATTCCCCCCCACCAAGGCCCCCACAACCTAATTTGTTCTTTTTGCAATTTTACTTAATTAAATAGATCAGGCAGTAGCTTTCTGAAGTCTTTCTCCACATGTTCAGCAGTTGAAAAAATGTTGTTTGTCATTTATTGTCACTCAATTTTGCAGGTAGTAAGACCGCTGTTTTGTAACACTTTTGCCATAGAAGATTTTTTAAGTAGTTATATTTTTTTCTTTCCCTCACAATTTCAAATGGCAAGTCTTGGTAAATATAAATTGATGCCCCTTTCAAAAGAATCCTTTTTTTCTGATACACAGTGTTCATGATTCTAAATTTGCCATCAGACTTGGATAGTTTAACAATTACTGATCTTGGAGGAGTTCCTTCATCTGGTTTGGTTCTCTGAGCTCTATGTATCCTGTCCAATTCTATGTGAACTTCTGCAGCTGGTATGTTTAAGAGTGAACCAGAAACATGCAAGACTATTTTGTTAAAACTTTGATGTTGTTCCCATGTTTCAGGAAGTCCTATTAGTCTTAACTTTTTCCATCCTGCCCATAACTCCATGTCTGTAATTTTAGTTGTTATGTCTGAAATGGATTTTCCTTGTGAGTGAAGCTGTCTGTCATTTATGGGTGCCTTATCTTCCAGTTCTGAGACTCTTGATTCAAGCTGAGTGATCTTTACTTTTACTTCCCTTACTGTGTTATCCAGTTGAGAGGTAGTTTGCTTTATTGTATCAGTATCTTCTATGATTTTGTCCACTCCTCTTATTTCAGCTTGATGAAGTTCAAATCTAACTTAATTTCTTTTATATCTCCTATTAATGCTGTGGCCCATGCAGGCGGGGTTATGTTTTTTTTTCTATTTCATTTTCAAATGCCTGTGTATTCTTATGTTGGCATGGGGGGGAGTCGGGGCATTTTCAAAAATTATGTCACTTTCTTTTTTTGACTGGTCTATATCTATTTGTTCAGGTGGTGGCTCTACATCTGATTCCATGGAAACATAGTCATGTTCTTGTTGTTATAAAATTATGTTGTCAGTCTCTCTTTTATCTTCCTGTTCATTGCCTTTCATACTGGATGTCCCCAAAGTGTTATTTCAAGATCTGACTCATGGTGTTCTGTGTTTTGTATTATTTGCTTTGGAAATATGACATTAGTCTCTTTAGAGTGTATTGGTTCCGATGTATTTAATAGGCTAACCAGAAGGGGAGATTTAACACTGGAATTTTCCCCGAAAAGTTGTATAAATCTTGCTCGGCCTATGTTTTTGTATGTTGTAATTTTATTTTACTTTTAGCTGTGTCTTTAGTGTTTTCAGACCTTCTCTCCATTCCCTATGCTTGCAGCATCTTCTCCCTTTTTTCCTCTTCATGTTGCCAGTTGAGTTTTGTACTTTTATAGCCGGCAATAGAGAACTGATAAAAAGTGAAGTTTTAGTTTCCTTAAACAATGATTGTAGCAAGGAGAGAGAGAGAGTTACCTTCTTTGTGTCTCACACCTTTCTTTCCTCTATTATAGACCCACAAAAATGGAAAAGGTTTCAATGTTGTCTCTGCGGTCTACTTTGTGATTCCTCACTTTCTTCACTGGCCTGAGCCACCAATATGAGAACAAATGCTCGTTCCTCATCTCCTCCCCTCGTAGCCAACCAACCCACAAGGCAACAGAGAGTTCTTTATCTGATCTAGCTTAGTATGCCATGTTTCCTACAGTTTATGTTTTGTCAGGGAAAACATTTGTTCGGTTTACATTTATGGGAAATCGGTAGCTATTAACAATGGTCTGCTGTCAATCCACAGAACGCAGAGGAAACAGATCACTCCAGAGGGCAAAAAACATGCCTCTGAGAACAGGACTCTAGAGTCAGAAACTGGAAGCCAAGAGCAAGGTAAATTCAACCAATTTAAAATATACTTGGATAGAGTATAACACATTTGTTCAGCCTGAGGAAATGGCAAGGGGAAAGTTCCTTACACACCACTTACCAACTACCATGCCTCTCCATGCACGCCTAATTCCCAGAGCATCATTTTCATTCCTTGAATCATTTTTTTGACTCAACTTAAACCATTTTTTGGACTAATACTTCCTCTTAGCTGGCTGTCATCTGTAGGGTGCCCCCAGTCCCATCCCCGGTGTCCACCATCCGGTGCTGACCAAAACTCCCAGGGCTTGCCTCCCCAATGGGGCAAGTGGAGTTTCCCAACTCCCACTGGGGACTGGATTCAGTGGGCCAGAGCAGTGACTGACCAGGAGCAGAGCCTATGAGTTGCCCTCTACCATTGTGCCATGGCTCTTCTTTTTCCAGGTTTTCTCCCAGGAGTTGGGGCATGCAATGACACCCATGGAGAGGAGTGTGCATGCATCCACATGAGCCCATTCAAAGCATTTGCCCCAACACCTCCCCCTTCTGCAGTGTGGTGCCTTGTCCCCCAGCCTCTGCTAGGGAGCAGATAAGTGCTAACCACTGAGACCTCCCCTCTTCAGAGAAGGAGTGCAGTCCTTCAGATGCTCAATCCTTCTCCTCCCCTGCTGACCCCTGGTGGCCCATGCTCATTCTTGAACCTGGGTCACCGGCGTAGTGCAAGGTAAGGCGACCAGCACCTCAGCCCTTAGCACCACCGGGCTGGCTAACCTGCATTATTTTTGACTCAACATACATTATTTATTGTGGTGCAGTTTGAGTCATTCTCATCCCTTGCATCATTTTGTTGCTGCAATGGACCTCTTGTGTCAGTTTGGAGGACTCAGTAACTGAGAATGCTTTTCTTGAAAAATATGGCACATAGTATTTGGTGCCACTACATCTGACACAAGCTGGTTGTTTGATGCAACTTGCCTGGTTCTGATGGCCCTTTGAAAATTCAGCCCCTCGTATTTTGGGTGTACCCAAAAACTGGGATACACAAAAACCCCTAAAAGTCACTCTGAAACAGGTAGTTGCTGCATATTTGGATATGGACCCTGGTAACATTAACTTTGACATAGACAGAATACATCATACCTACTGCCCAAACATAGGTCTAGGGCCACCAAGACCTAGTATAACTAAATTATTTTAGTCAGATGATATAAGATATCTTAATGAATGTGGTGTATAAAAAGAACATAATTAATTTGATTGGATCATCTATCCTGATCTTCAGTGACCTGCTGGCTGATGTAATATAAGAAAGGAAGTAGTTTGATCTCATTAGAATAAAGTTATGGGAAAACAATTACAAGGTTTTGATGCTGTTCTCAGCAAGATTATGACTGGTCATTGATGGACTTTCTTATGTCTTCAATTCACCAGAAGGAGCAGAAAAAAAGAATTAAAGATTAAGCTACCGAACCTGTTATAATATCAAAAACATCTGGAACGCTAGAATTAATGATTTCATTGTTTTTCTTTTCTTCTCTTTCCTATCCCCCTCCTCTTTTTTCCAATTTAAATAATGCTACCAAGTATTGAGCCAGGTTGGGGGGGGGAACCATCACTTTGCATAACTGTTTCTAAAATAATCCTTTTATAGAAAACTCACTTTTCCTTTTTTTTTGGTTAGAAGGGTGGAGGAGAAGAGAGAACAAGTGTTGAATGTTTCTTTCTTTCTTTTTTCTTTTCTTTTCTTTTCAGTCTCTTCTTTGGTCTTATATCTAACTGATTCAGCTTTGGATGGTGATCTCACAACAAAGGGATTATTGTGGGGGGACAGTGCTAATTCATGGGTTTTAAAAGTGACCCATTGGGGTCATGTTGTGGGTGGTTTTTGCTTGCTATGTGCTGTTTGAAAATAGGGAAGGGAAGGGGGACTTCAGAGTTTTTTGCCTCTACTTAATTGTTTTTATTTATGTTTAAGATTTTACTGATGCATAGTAAGTTTAGAGGCAAGGAATGTAAAGACTAGCATACCTCTTTGGGAGGAACTTAGTAGAAGAGTAGGACAGGGAATTTGAGAAAGATTAAATATATGACGCCAGAGTATTGGTTAATACAGGTAGCTGAGAGATTTCAAGGAATGAATTTAAAATACAGAACATGGGTATAACTAAGAATCTATTTATACTGGTATGGTGCACCCAAACATAGTTAAGTGTGCTACCTATAACATCAACAGACTCAATATACCAAAAAGAACACATATTTTAGCTTACCTTAATCAATTAAAAAAATATTATAGCCCTACAGAAAACACATTTGGATAAGAAGGAATCCAAGAAATTATCTAGAAATTGGCTGTCACACAATTCTTTCTCTCCAGGAACAAAACAATCAGCAGGAGTAGCAATCTTAATATGAAAAAAAAACTTAATTTCCAGTTACTAGACCAATGGGAGGACCAGAAGGGTAGAATTGTTTTGATCAAAGCAATTATTCTAAATGATATTAAAATAACAACTTGGTCTGTTTATGGTCCATTCAAGAATTACTCAATTTTCTTAGTCAAAATTAGTCAAGTTTTGACACAAATACAACCAGTTAATCTTCTATTGATGTAAGACTACAATGCTTTAATTACTCCATATCTTAATAAGGAAAATAATATTTCAATAAATAATAAAAGGATATCCAGTTTGTTGAGGAACTTTTTAAAGGAAAATGACTTAACTTGACCCTTGGCAAATCTTTCATTCCAATATAGGATAATGCACACATCATGATAAAAAAAAAAATTTTTCCAGACTAGATTATATATTAACCTCAGAATTCAAAGTGCCTTCAATAGATACAATATCTAACAGATCAATGAACTATTCGTATTATGCTGTGATCAAAATTAGTTTACAATTTAAGCCCAGAAAAAATAATAAAGCAAGGGCATGGACCTTTAATAATGAACTCTTAAAAATACTGACTTTATAGGTGAAATCTGAACAACAATAAATTAATTTTGGTTTTACAGTTACATGGGTCAACAGAATATTTCATCTTTATTGGACGTACTCAAGCCGGTCTTAAGGGGGTTTGCATATCCCAGCAAGCTTGGATCAATAAAAATAAGCATAAAGAAGAACAAGTAATCTATTCTAAACTTAAAGAATTAGACAAACTGGTTATCCAAGAATATGATAAATATGCAGTAGAAAGGACAGACTATAGATTAAAACTACAAGATAAATTAAATCAGGAAAAGGAAAAAATATTTAAAACATTAAAAAGGCCCATTATTTGCAAGGGGATGAGTTGGGAAAACTCATCACTAATAAGTAAAAAAAAATAAAAATAACATTATCACCTGTTAAAAGAATACACAAGACGGGAGGACCACGTGATGCAAGCTAACGGATAGGCGCTCCTCAGTACAGCTCCAGCCTCCCGTCTCTTTATATCTGTTTTCTGGTATGTTTCCTCAATCTCTAAATCTTTTATTTTGTGTTATTCTGGTTTCCTACAACTTTGTGCCCTTGCAGGGTGATTTTGAGAGAGAATGGACGTTTACATGAAAGAGCAACAGCAGAAACACACCCTGCCAGTTACACCAGAGAAGGCCTCAAAAAAATCCCGGGCCTTGAGTGGAGAGGAAAATGGAGACACTTTGAATCCAGGGGCAGATCAGGAGCCGCTCACATTGTCTAGATTTCTGGAGGAATTTAAACCATTCAGAGATGAGATTAAGGAGATGGCATCAGAAATGAAATCGCTCATGAGAAAAATAGAAGAGATCACTCTCGCTACCTCAGACAACACAACTAGGATCTTCTCATTAGAGAAGCAAGTGGAGAGGTTCGAGCCTGAGATGGCAACAATGTGCCAGAAATTGTGCAGATTCGAGGTTAAGCTTGAAGACCTTGAAGGTCGTAGCCGGAGAAATAATGTTGTCATTCTCGGGTTACTGGAGGGAGAGGAGGACCAGAATACTAATTGCTTTTACCCAGAAGCTGGTGGAGAAGATTGCAGGCCCTTCCCCATTTGGGGCCAAATATATTGTAGAGAGAGCCCATAGATCATTAAGACCGAAGACCCCTCCTGGAGCAATGCCCTGATCTATAATTTGTTGTTTCTTAAATTTCTTAGAGTGACAACATTTCCTGTACAAAGTGAGAGAACTCCAAGAAGTTCGCTGGGAGCAAGCTAAGCTTAGAATAACGCAAGATATTCCGAGTTCAGTCCATTTGAAGCATGCGGCATT
Source organism: Neoceratodus forsteri (assembly GCA_016271365.2). Classification (NCBI taxonomy): domain Eukaryota; kingdom Metazoa; phylum Chordata; order Ceratodontiformes; family Ceratodontidae; genus Neoceratodus; species Neoceratodus forsteri. The sequence goes on along the minus strand of CM057455.1, from coordinate 1,544,157,885 downwards.
TCATCCTGTTGATTCAAAAATCATCGTGGCTGGACTTAAATTTCGTATGGGACACCCGGCCAGCCTACAGGTACAGGTGGCTGGTTCCTGGGCTACCTACGAAGATCCGGAGGCAGCGTTTGCTGGTTTAAAATTAGCATTGCCAGATCTCTTTAGGGACACATGAAAGGCCTCAGGTCTCTCCCGACAAGATGAGAATCGATTTGAGAAGGCTGGGCATTCATGCAAAGGAATCTTCTGGAAAGAAGCGATTAAACATTCTTGGACTCTCATTTCAGCCGGAATAAGGGGCAGAAAGAACTTTTCTCTTTTCATAGTGATCTAGTTGTGGATACATGTTCTTATTTGTTTTGTTTGGGTCTGGGGTTTCGGGCCCTTCGGTTTTCACATTATTCCAATCATGGATGTATATTCTTGTTTGTTTTGTCTGGGTCTGGGGTTTCAAGTAATTAAGTGATTTCTCGTTAGTCTTCGTGTTGGGAGAAAACAAAGCCTACTCAACAATATTTGGTATCCCCTTCCCCTGTGAGAGCTTGGTAAGGATGGGTTTGGTAAAAGGCTATAGCTTTTGGGGAAATCCAATTACAAGGGCTGTGTTGTCCTTTCCCTTGTAAGGCATCAGGGTGCAGTTACACACTTGCAACACAGGAGGGGGCTAGTGTTTCATGCGTGTTAAGTGCTAATGGTCACTAAGGCTGGAGAAAAGTTGGGATTTACTGGGGCAAAGGCACAGCAAATTGGAGGAGAGGAACGGGGGCCTGTCCCTATGGTGCTGGAGAACTTATTGAGACAACGGCCTGCATAGTGAATGTCATGTTTGACTGAGGCCGACTCCCTGATCTCGCGCCACGAGGCACCTTTTCACATCCAACAAGTCACATGTCCTTGCAAGTCATGATGTTTCTGGTGGTGATGTCTTATTGATACTGGCTTGCTTCCAATGGTCTTTATTAGGGGATAGGCGACGGACACAAGGGCTTATATTCTAGGGATGTTGAATCCTCTCTCTTTCTTTATTACCATCTCAAAAAGGGGGAATGTATTATAAATAATACAGGGTTTGGGGACAGTTTTTCAGGGGGCTGGGGGAGAAGTAGTAAACGGAGTATTGCTGAACGTTGTTAGCGATAAGAGGGAGGTTTGGGTGGATCGCTTTTAGGACTATATTTTGGGGTTACTGAAGCTGCGGATTGTTCGAGGGATAATCCGGGGGGTGGGGAGGGACAGGGGCTCAATGGGGGGTGGGAGACCGGCACAGCAGATTCAGGGGAATAGAATCACCTGGTACATGGTTGCAGTATATGTTAGATACCTTATCTGGATTTATACCTGACATAATAGATGGCTCAGAATATTAATATTGCTACATGGAACGTGAAGGGGATCAGGAAAAAACTGAAACAATATCAGGTACTTAGACACCTGAGTCTGTTGCATGCCCAGATATCATTTTTACAAGAATCTCACTTAGTGGATTCCGAAGTATTGCAACTTCAGAGACAACAGATAGGACAGGTTTTTTATGCTTCAGGGGAAACCAACAGTTGTGGAGTCATGATACTGATTAATAGAGACATCCCATTTGTCCCTTCTCAGGTGTTTAAGGATGCAGATGGCAGATATGTCTTAGTTCAGGGTACTATTTGGGCCATGCTGTTGGTTCTAGGTAGTATTTATGGACCAAACACAGATGATCCCTCTTTTTTCATGAAACTGATTTCTACGATCCTTCCTATACTCCCTATTCCAATTATATTAGGGGGAGATTTTAATTTGGTCTCGGATCCGAATTTGGATAGATCGAGCATTGGGTCGAGGGGACTGTCCCCTGGGCACAAGGCCTTTAAGGAAATGATGGATCAGTGTGGATTGTGCGATGTCTGGAGGGTCACACATCCTAATATTAGGGAATATACCTATTGCTCACCAGTGCATGGCATGCAATCTCGCATTGACTACCTATTAGTTTCTCACAAGCTCTTTCCAGGGGTATTGTCCACCTCAATCCAACCGGGTCCAATATCGGATCATTCTTTAGTCCTGGGTAATCTGGCTTTCCTTAACATTCCCAAAAGAGAGACCAGATGGAAATTAAATGAACAATTACTAAAAGATGAAAAGTATTGGGGATTAGTGAAAGAGCAGATAGAGTTTTTCTTTTCCACTAACCCAATAGATAGTGCAAGATTGGATATTTTATGGGGAGCCTTTAAGGCATATATAAGGGGCATTCTCATTAGTCTAGCTACAAAGAGGAAGAGGGCACAGGAAACAGAGTTACTGTTCTTATTGTCTCAGATACGGGCATTAGAAAATATACACCCAGAAAAAATTTCTCAAGAGGAGTCACAGAAGCTATTAACATATAAAGATAAATATTTGGGACTGTTAAGAGAAAAGGCTGAGCTGGCTATAATCCATACAAAGGCCAGTTTTACAGATCAAGGAGAAAAAGCGGGGCGTATGTTGGCTCTACATTTAAAACAACAAGAATCAGCAAGATTTATACCCCCAATAAGGTCACAGTCAGATGGGACCCTGAAGGTATCTCCCTCAGAGATAGTCCAGGAGTTTGCTACTTTTTATGAGCAATTATATAGGGATATGGATAGTCCTCCACCTATTCAAAAACTGGAGGAATATCTCAGGGAAGCACATCTTCCATTACTATCTCACTCTCAAAAGAAATTCATATCTTCCCCTTTATCACAGGAAGAAGTAGCTGCTGTTATAAAGGACTTGCCTATGGGTAAAGTCCCGGGTCCAGACGGGTTTTTGGCCTTATTTTATAAAGTTTTCAGGGAGCAATTACTACCCGTGTTGCATTGTCTCTATTTGCACATTTTTTCTGGAGAGACGACAGATGCACATTTGTTTGAAGTATTGATAGTTTTGTTACTTAAACTGGACAAGGACCCAGAACTGGTTCAGAGCTATAGGCCAATACCTTTGCTGAATCAAGATGTCAAAATTCTCTCAAAGATACTGGCAGATAGACTAATTCTGGTTCTTCCGGATCTTGTGGGTATGTCTCAAGTGGGATTTATGAGAGGATGTGCATCTTCAGATCACCTGTGTACCCTCTCGCATGTCTTCTCGGAGTCCAGGGGTGCCATATATCCTGCGGGATTTGTCTCCCTGGACGCCGAGAAGGCATTTGATTGGGTTAATTGGACTTTTCTATTTCAAGCCCTCAAGGCATTTGGATTCCTATCCATGTTCATAGATTGTATCAGGGCAATTTACCAGTCTTCTACAGAGAGGATTTCAGGGAATGAGACCTTCTCCAAGTCTTTTACACTGCGGTCAGGTATGAGGCAGGGATGCCCTCTGTCTCCATTACTTTTCAATCTTTATCTGGAACTCCTTATTCAACATATTCTCAATAATGAAGGAATACAAGGTATTCCCATTAGGAATGAGGTAGTGAAAATAACAGCGTACGCTGACGACTTCCTCTTACATTTGGCTAATCTGATAATATCTATCCCAAATATGCTAAGGGAGGTTAATAGATTTAGTGGTTTCTCAAATTACAAGTAAAATCCCAACAAGACATCCTTTTTCCCTCTTAACCATAAAGTCTTCAAGTCCGACATTATTTCTCTGGGACTATGCTGGTCACCCGAGGCTATTAAATATTTAGGTATAAAATTAATGCGTAATCCTTCCTTGTGGTTTAAGGAAAATCTGGACCCTCTTTTGCAGGGGATTACTCAAGATCTAGAGAGATGGGATAAACTCCCATTATCTTTATGGGGTCATATTAATATAATTAAGATGAATGTGTTTCCCCATTTATTTTACCCTCTGTCACATCTTAACTCATTTGTCCCCTTAAGTTGGTTTCAGAAAACACATAAACTCTTTACCAAGTTTATATGGTCGAGTAAGACCTCTAGGCTGGCATACCACAAACTGGCCACACCCAAAAATGAGGGGGCGCTGTGGATTCCTTACTGCCATCTACTACTGGGCTAGTATTTGGCTAAATACTTGAGATGGGTAAGACCGGCCCAGATAACATGAACCCAGTTTGGCTTAAGATTGAATTAGATTTTTTCCAATCTATGAACATGGACCCCCTGACTATGCTCTATCTAAAAATTTCTCAGTTGCAAGATATTAATAAATGTCCCACCATCATGACTTCGCTAAGAGTACATTTGCAATTGTGCTCCTTTCTGTGTTACAATCAAAGTAAAGATCTCACTCAATCCATTTGGAATTCCACGGCTTTCAACATAAACAAACAGAAAATTTACCGTTCATGGTTGCCTCATTTAAGAGAGGGGATAGTATCCTCATTTTTGGATGAAGTTGGAGAGTGACTCTCATTCTCTCAGTTCATTTACAAGTTCAAAATTCCGGAGTCTCAGGTTTTTAAAGTGTTTCAATTGAGGCACTTGTTAACCACGGTTCTTGGGGGCCACTCCACCCCATCCAGCAGCCTTTTCATTGGTATCTGAACTTTCTTCTTTTCTCGTCTCCTCTGGTGTGATTTCTAAGATTTATCAAGTCTTGTTCTGATGGAGGTTTGGATGCGGTGGTGGCCCCACCAACTTCTGGGTTTCATTTTTTCCCCAATATACTTTTAATTGGTCCATCCTCTGGATGTACTGTCATAAATATGTATCCCAAGATAGAGTACGTCTCATGCAGTTTCATCCTGCATAACTTATACTATACCCCAACTAAACTGGTGAAATGGGGCCTTCTTGATACTGATAGGTGTAATAAGTGTTCTCAGGACACAGGGTCACTTTTTCATCTATTCTGGTCATGTCCCTGGATAGCATCATTATGGGAGCATATAAAAAACAATCTGGATCCTTTATTGGGTTTACAAGATTATTTTACATTGGATATTTGCCTGTTGGGGGATTTGTCTTCCATAAAGGTTAAAATCTGGTGATTTCACATATCCATGGTTGTGCTCTCAGCCAAAAAAAATCATTCTTAAACATTGGAAGGAAAGGACCGGTCCAACATATCAGGAGTGGCTCAATGAGATTTTAGCAAATATACGTACAGAGAAGGCTATTGCTAGCCTTCAAAACAGAGTGCACAGGTATAAGGTTATCTGGGATCCCCTTCACACTTCAATTACAGTGGCTATGAAGTAATGTGTAGTCAAGGTTACCACCATTATTATTCTTGGTAAAGGTAGTTAGCGGGTGATAACAGTGCTAGAATGAACTGCTGTGCCGGGGGTGGAGGGTTGGAGGTAGTATGATTTGTCTTATGAATCCTATGTCAAAGTGCTCATTACTGCCTCCTGTAATGTGGAAAATGTGGTGAATAAACTTTGAATTGAAAAAAAAAAAGATCATTAGCAGTAAATAAAAAAAAAAAGAATGCACAAGACCAGATAGTAACTGACAGGCTTGACCTGACTACACAAATAACTGAATATTTCCTAGATATTTATGAAAATAAGCTGATAGAGAACCTAGAGGTTATGGATTGTTTTGTATCCAATAGTAATATAAGGCTTTTTAATATGCAAAATTAGCCATTTCAAATGAATGAGATTAAAACACAATAAAATATCTACCTAATAACAAGAGCCCAGGCCCCAATGGTTTTACCAATGAATTTTATAAAAAATGTTGATGTATTGGTACCTTGGTTATTGTGAATGTTGCAGGAATGGGTGGATGTGGAGCAGACAATACCTCCTTCTATGTGCAAAGCAAAAATAATATTAATACAGAAAGAATCAAAACCAAAAGATCTACCTTGTAGTTACAGACCAATTGCTTTATTAAATTATGATTACACAATAATAGCAAAAACATTAGTCAATTGATTGATACTAGAACTCCCACTCCACATCCACCCTGACCAGAATGGATTTATCCCAGGTCGTACAACTGCCACTGCAACAAAGAAATTCCAAATATGTATTGATTACATTCAGTATTTGAAAGAACCCTATTTTGCTATAATACTGGATGCTAGTAAAGCATTTGACTTAATAAATCGCTCCTATATGCTTCACATAATAGAGACATGGAACATTTTAAACAATATTTTACAGGTAATTAGGGCATTATATAGCTACCCAATTGCCAGTATAAGAGTTAATGGTATTGCAACATCAACGATTCAAATGGAGGCAGGAGAGTCTCCATTATTATTTTTATTATGTCTGGAACCTTTGTTAAACACTATCAGAAACTGTCCAGATATTAAAGAAATACAATTAAAAGACACTGAAATGAAGTTAAGTGGAAGTGGAACTAGTGGCTGTTGATACAGTAGGATGATTCAAGAGGGGCTGGGACAGGTATAAGGGCAGGATGAAACAGTGAAAGGCTAAAACTGGAGGTGAAATTATGATGGGGTGTGGGGTTACGGGGACTTGGGGGGCAGCAATGGTGTCTTAACTGGGTGCTGATTCTTGAGCAGACTTGATAGACCTTTAAGCCTACTTAGCTAGTTTCTTAGTATGTTAGTATGTCTTCGCAGATGATATTCAGATTATTTTTACAGATCTCAATAACTCAATTCAAGCACAATTAAAAATCATTAATACTTCTACCTCGGTTTCCGGATACCAGTTAAATGAACAAAACTCCATGATTATGCAACTTTCAAGGGGTAAACCTGATAACAAATTTCAACTTCTCCATAACTTTAATAAAGTTGTTCAAATAAAATATCCAGGGGTTGGTTTCACTAATCATTTTGAAAAAAAGTATTCAGATTAATTATAAAATAACAAAAGAAAACATCCAAAAGAATCTGGAACTTTGGAACAATCTATCTATTTCTCTAAGCAGCAAAGTACAAGTCATGAAGATGATGGTCCTTTCACACCTAGTTTTTATGGTACAATCTTTGATAGGGGTTGCAAACTTAAAACGGTTTATTGATATCAAAAGAATATTTTCAAAATTCTTATTGAGAGGAGGGAAGTCAAGAATTTCTTGGTCAACATTACTGTTGTCCATGACAGAGGGAGATTTTGCTTGTCCTGATCCCTACTTATGTTTATTAGCACAAACCCTCTCACTGATGTGGGAGTGGGTCTTTTTTCCACAAAAATGACCACAACATTTTGTAAGAAATAATAAAACAAGATCAAATTAAGATTCAGGTAAATGAGCTATTATTCATCCCAAATTATTGGAAATTGAAAATGACAGGGGTTCTCAACTGTTTGTATTCTCATGCATCACAAGCAAAAATAAAATTAGGGCACAACCAGATTCCAATGTTACATGCCCCATGTAAGATATATCAAACCTCAATGAGTTCTAACTTCAAGAAAGTCATTAGAATTCTTCAATCAGAAGGTATTAACTCATGGAAGTACTTTATTAAAGATAATCAATTAATTTAATATCAATAATACCAGAATATAACACAAAACTCCAAGATTAAAAAGTTTTTAACTTACAATTAAATCTTTAGAACTTTTTGAACCTTTTGCTTCAAAAGTGGAATTTCTGATAGAGACCTTAATATAATTCTTTAAGGAAAACAAAAACTGATTAACCCAACATTAAAAAAGAGGCTCTTCATTTTTATAACCTAATTATAAAATCCCAGAAATTTGCAAAATCTAAACAATATACTATCTGGGGAAAAAGAGCTAGGATATTTTTTTACAAGAAAATCAATGGCAAGCAATTAGAGCAGGAGCCAACAGAAATATCACCTCTGCAAAAAATAGGAGTATCCAGCAGGAAATTATAAATCGGGCATATATAACTGCAGATTTATTAGTAAAAATCAATCCAACCTATAACAAGAATTACTGGCACAAATGTAATAACAAGACAGGTACCCTCATCCATGGCTTCTAGTCGTGTCCTAGGATTAACACATGGTGGAGAACTCTTGCAGTGGATCTATTTCAGCTTTTGGAAATAACTATACCTTGATCGATAAACATATTATTATTATTTAATTTATTTGAGTCTTTAAGGCTTTCTCATAACCAGGAGAAAGCAGTTAGCCTAGGAGCATTAGCCCTGAAAAAGAAAAGTTTAAAAAATTGGAACAGCCAAAGTCTCCCCCAAGTAATTCAACAAGAATGGTGACACACTTTCAAAGAAACACTGTTGCATGAAAGATTAGATTAAGTGACTGAAGACTTGGATAATTATGATAATGACTCATGGAAAGAATTGGTGAAACTATTTCCACCTTTAATGAAGATTTAAAGCTCCTCTCTATCCAAGGTTTCAACATGGAGGATCTTTCTCAAGGGAGGAATTTATATTATTTTTCATTTATCTCTTTTACTTTCTTTTTTAAGAAATCATTGTATTTTGTCTAAGTACCTAATTAATTGTTACTAGAATATCATATTGATAATTTTGATTGATATGTAATGTGTAATTTATGTTATATCAAAATACATTAAAATACCTTAATAAAAATAGGTGGGTGTCCTACTATTTGCCTTAGGGGGTAGGGGGTGCAACTACCTTACTTACAGCTGCAGCATCACAGGGGATACAGTGATTGATTAGTACATCTCCTGTCATGCTGTACCTTCCCAGGTCCCCACTGTAACCCCCCCCCCACTACAGACTAGAGGTGTTGTGAGTTTAATCTTCATCAGTAAAGAGACCATGACTTGGCTGAAATTCACCTTTGTAAAGCTTTGTTAAGTTTTTGGTGGACCTTAGGAACTTTGACTTCACCAAAACTGCGAAGTTTCTACCATGACAGGCCCGTTTGTATGGCTGCAGGGCGGAGCTCTGCATGCCATCTTGCTATCACAGAGAGAAAAAAAAGGCATGTCAGAGTCCAAATGAACCACAAAATTTAGGAGTTGCAGCACAATCCTTCTGCTTATTAGCTGAAGCAATTTTTATTCAGTAAACCATAGTGCTGCTCCTGGCTGCTTTCAGTGACTATGAGCAATGCTATGAACTTTCTAAACTCTGGTACTCCATTCATTTTTATCAAAACAATTCAATTCAATTCAAATTCAATTCAAAGTTTATTTTACCAGGATAACATTGAGACAACTCATTTGCAAGGAGGACCTATGGGGGATATAAGTACAATACAAAATACAGAACATTTACAGTGGTACAATACAAATACAGCTGCGATACCATATACAAGAAAAGCAGACAAAAGGAAGTTAACTAGGTACAATACTGAATAGTAAAATGTTTCCAAGTCTAATACAGGTGCTTATACAGGTAAAGCTAGTTGAGTACAGCAATTATGAAAAAATGATAGGTGCAAAAAAGTAAATTGGAACATTAGAAGAGGACATGTAATGATTGTAATTTACCTGTGTGTAGCATTTGTCCTGTTAAAACCTCGGCCTGCAGCGAGCAATTTTATTAGTCTGCCTAAATGCATACTGGTTGTGCCACTGAGTGTATTTGAAGGCAACATATGAAACAAAACTGTTTTGTGTAGTTTTAAACTGTAATTTGCCTGTGTGTAGCAGTAAAGTGAGCCCTACTTCCAAAACAGGAAGAGGAAGAGAAGCTATAGTTCTGCTCAGTCTGTAGTGAACTACAAGTGCTTATAACAGTGGTATTTTTATGTTTTTTAATCCTGGGGCACTTCTTGTGAGATATATATATATATATATATATATATATGTATACACACATATCATTAAAGAAGCTTTTAAGCTTATCTGACTAGGTTTTCTGTTCGGGGCAGCCCATGACCTGTGACTAGCACTTCCAGGTCATTTGTCCTATTTAAAGCTCAGCCTGCGGTGAGCAGGGTGAGCTCAAGCAGGGCGAGCATGCATCAGCACGGTCAAAGATATGCATGTCTGTGCATGTTTTGCGTGTTTGGAGGGTGAGTAGGGAAAACAGAGTTTCCTAGTGTACATCTATTTCTGCACATGGCAGGTAAAGAAATTGAGTCTAAGAGTTATAATTGTGTTTACATACTTACCGAAATAATGAATGGGACACTTACTACACATGATGGCAAGGCTTTGTATATGTGCACATTGTGTACAATATATAGTACAGAACCCATTGTTGGTCTGGTAAATCTCTATAAATGCAGTAAATGTCTGGAAAATAAAGACATGATTAATGAAATAAAGTTGTTTAATGATATATTAACTGCATTAGAGAAAAGTTATGTTGATACTATTGCCAGAATCAATAGTATTAGATCACAATGTGACATACCAATAGTAGGAACATGTGCTAACATAATCCCTATAGAATCCTTATGTCCCCCTGAAGGGCAAATTCAGCTATAAGAATGTTTACATCCTATATATACCCCCCTACAATAAAATGTGCTAGGGAAGATGAGGACTCCTTGTCAACTGAGGATACATGGTATTTGGTCCAAAATAAAAAAGCTGCTAAGAAAGGCAGGAAAGCAGCTTTATTTGATATACCAATTCAGAATTCATTTGATCCATTAATAAACATACAAGATTATGATAACCCTGATATTATTTCTGGTTCAACTCATACTACACCCAAATCTGTGAATGGTTGCTTATTATCTCAGCCACAAGACACAAATTCACATGTTATAACTGGGAATCTTATTGATTTATGTGATAGAAATGAAGCTGTTTCTGATAATCTCATGGACATTACTGATAATAAAGTTGTAGAAACCAGACAAATATTTATATTAAGAGATTCTATTATTAAAAATATAGATCGGACCATATGTAATCAGGACAAAGTAAATCAAACTATCTCCAGCTTTAGAGGTGCTAAGATCCTTCATATCGCAAAAATGCTTATGAACATCTTAAAAGATAGGGGAAAGAAACCTTTGGTCATAATTCATGCTGGGGTAAATAATGCTTTTAAACAGGATCTTCAGAGCATCAAGGAAGAGTTTGTAGGGATATACAATCTTTTAACAGATCTTGATTGCCAAATAGTATTCTCCAAACTTTTACCAGTTCCAAGGGCTGATAATCATATAAACGAAAAAATAAAATCTTTAAACAACTGGCTTCGTTTTTGGTGACTTAAACAAGGCATATCTTGTCTTACCCATTGGGAAGACTTTGAAGGAAACCCAGATTTAATATGTAGGGATGGCCTACATCTAAACAAATTTTGTAATAAAGTACTTGGCAAGCAGATTTATGATTTTATAGTCGCATTTAAACTGAAGATAGGGGGGTGGATTTAACTGCCCACTAGAAAGTACTACCAAAAAAACAAGCCCAGATATTTCATTAATAAGTGTCATAGAACCACCTAACTATAGATCTCCTAATAACTCAAGTAATGATTTGAATATACTACTGCTCAATGCTAGAAGTCTAAATAATAAAATGGACGAACTGAGATATATATTATGTAAAGACAATATAGATATATGTGGTGTCTCAGAGACCTGGTTCATGGATACAGATTGGGGTACTGAGATCTCGGGTTTTTCTGTATATCTTAAAAATCATCACATTTTTAAAGGAGGCGACATAGCTCTATATGTGAATAATCATTTAAAAAGCAGGAAAATTCCTCTAAATTTAGATTCTACCATTGACCCTGAGATTATCTTAGTCCAGATTAATACAGACAAATTATTAACAATTGGATTATGTTATAGATCACCCAATCTGGATACCAATTGTAATTATATATTTTTCAAAGCGATGGAACAGTTAGAAGACTATGAAAATTTAATTCTAATGGGGGATTTTAATCTACCCAATATCTGTTGGCTTACCCTAACTGGTAAATCTAATTTAGACTACAGATTCATCTATCTAACTCTTTTGCATAATTTGGATCAGATTGTCTTAGAACCCACTAGAAAAGAAAATATCCTTGACCTCATTCTTATAAATATTAAGAATACAGAAGAATCACCCAAAGTCCTTGAACCATTAGGGAACAGTGACCACAATATGGTCTTCTGGAATATAAAAGACTTTAATTTTGTTAATTGTGATGTGACTAGGATAAAAAAAAAATGTTCCTAAAGCAAATTATGCAGCTATTAAAGTCCACTTCAATAATTGGGACTGGCAGACATAATTAAATAATAAAAAATAATGAGCAGATATGGGCAGCTATTAAAAGGAACATTGATCACCGTATTTACACCTGGGTGCCAGTAAATAAGAAATATAATCAAAATAATGAAAGGTTCCCCCCTTGGCTTAATGACAAAATTAAAGGATTAATAAGGAAAAAGAAAAAATAGTATACTAAATATAAAAAAAAACCTCAGAGGTGAAATGGCAAAATTATATCAGGATATCCAATCAGTGTAAAAAAAACTATCAGAGAGGCTACTGTAACAAAAGACAATAGAAAACAATTTTATATTTATATTGGCTCTATAAAAGGTAAAGCCCCCACCATTGGTCCACTAATCAAAGATTATATACTTCTAGACAATGAGTCTGATATGGCAAAAGAATTTAATGGCTATTTTCTTACTGTCTATAAGACTAAAGATGTCTTCGGATTAAATAATGTAGATGTCAATCAAACACATCCTTTAATTACTTCTGATGAAGTTAATGCTGCTATTCAAGCCACTAAAACCAATTTCTCTGCAGGCCCAGATGGGATTCCAATAATCTTCATTAAAGAATTGGGATCAGTTTTTGTGGATTTACTTACTTTATTATTTAATGCTTCCCTCAAAGAAGGCTACGCATTAAGAGAATGGACATTAGCCACTATTGTGCCTATATATAAAAGTGGAAATAGACAAATTACTGGTAACTATAGACCTATCAGTTTAACCTCCTGTATAGGACAACTTATTGGAGAGAATCTTAAAAAACAAAATTTTAGACCATCTCCAAAATGCAGGCTTTTCAAACATAACCAGTACGGTTTTGTACAGGGAAGATCTTGCCAACTTTATCTTATACATTTTTTTGAACCTGTAAGTTTGGCTTTGGATCAGGGTCTTCTGGTTGACATAATATTCTTAGATTTTGAAAAAAGCATTTGATTCTGTACCTCATGGCATTTTGATTAAGGAGTTGGTAAAATTTGGTCTCAATGCTAACATAGTAAGTTGGATAAATTCATGGCTTACAAACAGAAAACAACAAGTTAGCATTAAAGGACACTGCTCTGATTGGGGGAAGCAACTAGTGGTGTACCTCAGAACCATGTGTTGGGCCCCTTACTGTTTAATCTACTAATAGCCAGTATGCAAACTACAAATGATGTATGAATTCACAAATATGCAGACGACAGTAAACTTGGTAGTATTGTTAATAATCCCAACGCAGTATGTTCTCTACAAACTAATCTTGATAACTTAGTTAAGTGGTCTGTTAAAAATAAAATTACTTTAGTAAGTAAGTAAGTAAAATGTTATTTATATTAAGCGCCCTTCCCAAGCTCAGGGCGCTTTTACAATAAGTCAAATCAATAAAATCACATTTTAAAACAATAAATCAGACAATCATACACTGCACATAATTATTATGTACCAGCAAATGCTCGGGTAAAAAGGAAAGCTTTTAGTTGTTTTTTCAAACTTTCAATGGTTAGGCATTCTCATATCTAATGAGGTAGAGAATTCCACAGGGTTGGTGTCATATAGGCAAAAGATCTACCTCCAGACATCTTTAGACGTACCCTGGGAATCTCTAGCAATCCCTCATCAGAGGAGCGAAGAGAACATGCAGGACAGTAAGGCACCAAGAGCTCTTTCAGGTAATGAGGTCCCAAATCATGTAGGGACTTAAAGGTCAATAATGCGACCTTGAAGGTGATCCGCAACCATATTGGCAGCCAGTGCAGATCACACAGCACAGATGTCATATGGCTAGATCGTGAAACTTCCATCAACAACCTGGCTGTCGTGTTCTGCACAAGCTGCAAGTGGCAGATATCCACCTCCGGCAGCCCTAGATAGAGGGCATTGCAGTAATCAAAACGGTTGGTGACGAAGGCATGGACCAATATGGGAAGATCTTCCTGTGGAACCAAGTGTTTCACCCCGGACAATGTTCCTCAGATGAAAAAAGGCAGATTTGACTACAGCCGACACCTGTGTCTTCATAGTCAAGGTTTCATCAAAAATCACGCCAAGGTTATGTACTTGGCCAGAGGCAAGAAGCGGGGCCCCCCCAAGATATAAACCCCGAGGGTTTCCCAGTCCAAGCTCCTGTTGTCCTCCCTCCAGGGTCCGCAACCAACACCTCAGTTTTCCCTGAATTCAACCTAAGCCAACTAGCACTCATCCAATCCTGAATCTCCAGGAGGCAGTTGTTAAACATCGTGATGGAACCCGACTCCTGATCAGGCATAAAAGATAGGTATAGCTGAGAATCATCAGCATAACAATGAAAACTCAGCCCATACCATCTTATAATGTCCCCCAATGGAAGCATATACACCGTGAATAACATAGAGGACAGCACCGACCCCTGCGGTACCCCACAGGGCAGCCAATGAGGGTCCGAGGTGTAAATTCCAGACACCACTCTCTGAGATCTGCCCTCCAAAAAAGATCAAAACCAGCTGTAAACTGTTCCTCTCAGACCACAGAAAAACCGCAGGCAGTCGAGCAGTACCCAATGATCCACGGTGTCAAATGCTGCTGAGAGATCCAGGAGAACCAAGATGGAACAGGTCCTCCGATCTCTTGCCATCAGGAGATCATTCAATACCCAAACAAGAGCCATCTCTGTACTATGCCTTTTCCTGAAGCTGGATTGGAGAGGGTCATAGATATTGTGGTTGGACAAATGATCCTCCAGTTGCAAAGTGACCACCTTCTCAATAATCTTCCCTACAAAAGGAAGGTTAGAGTCTGGTCTATAATTTGATGGGAAGTCGGGGTCAAGAGAGGACTTTTTTAACAGGGAGCATACTACCACCTCCTTTAAGGGATCTGGAAAGATCTCTCTCTCTAATGATACCACCACTATCCCAGCCAGGACAGGGCTGATAACATCTACATACCCCACCACCAGATAAGTAGGGCCTGGGTCCAACTTACAGTAGGTAGATCACAGAGTCTGGATAATCCTCACTATATCTATTACTGGTGGTAGTCTAAAGGTGGACCAGTACAACTGGGTGTTAGTGCCACCTGATTGATCAGTGCAATGTCCAATAGAAGGAAACTGGCAGATCTCATCCCTGATGGTGGATACCTTGTCAGCAAAGAATTTCACAAACTCCTCACACTGTACCTGTGATAATGCTCTACCAGTCTGAAGACAGACTGGATTGCACAGTCTGTCCACAGTCCGGAAAAGTTGGGATGGTCTATTCCTTGCTGCAGCAATTTCCCTGGACAGGAACTCTGCCTTCTTATGGTAAATTGCTGATTGGTAGAATTTGTAATGTTCCAGCAATTCAAGTCTATCCACCTCCAGTTGAGTTTTCCACCAGTGTCTTTCCAATCTTCATCCATTCCTCTTCCACTCATGGACCTCCCCATCAAACCAGGGAGCCCCTAAGTGAAGAGTACGGGGACGAACACGAATTGGAGCAATGGCATCCAGGGCCCCAGTCACAACCCTATTATAGGCTAAGACAAAAGGCCCTGCAGCCATGCTATCCCTTGGAAAATCTGAGAAGTCCAGTTCCATCATTAGGCCTTCCGAGGTAACCCCTCTTAAGAGATGGAACTGTACTAACTCCCTGGGGGCAGGCCTATTTCGGGGGGCTTCAAATATAAACCTCAGGGCATGATGGTCAGACCATCCGACTGGCTCCACCTCCACATCAGATATCTCCATCCCCAGATGGAACACCAAGTCCAATGTATGCCCCCCCAATGGGTTGCAGAGGTAATTACCCGTGACAGGCCCACTGAATCCATTAATTGGAGGAGGTTTTGACCAAATGGCAAGAGTTCATCATCGACCCAGGCATTGAAATCCCCCAGAATTAACCATCTTGGAGATTCCAGTACCATATTGGCGATGAAGTCCACAACCTCCTTCAGGAACTCCCTTTCATCCCCTGGTGGACGGTAGATAAGAAGGGTCCTGAAGCCTGCACCTGCACCCACTATGCATTCAAAGGAGTTGGTGTCACCAACTGGCACTTCCCTGAGATCCAGATATTGTTTAAAACAGAATGCAACTCCCCCGCCCCTCTGGTCCACTCTCGGGAGGTGAATCACCGAGAACTGAGCCAGAATTGCAGACTCCAACACAGGACCAGAATTTCCATCTAGCCAGGTCTCAGTGATGCAAGCCAAGTCGCCTGAGGAAACAAGATCCGCAATCACTGCCGTCTTATTCCTAATCAACCTGGCATTGCTTAACACTGCCCGAAAGGGATGAAAATCCAAGGGTGATCCCACTTTCTGCCTTCCACACTCCAAGTCAGTGCCCTTGGGTATGGGAACTAGGCAAGGAGGACCTCGGTCCAGTACCCATTTCACCCCAGGGCATCTCCTAGCCCTCACTGCCCGAATCCATTCTCTTCCCTCCCATCCCCCAAGTGTTCCAGGATCCCCGTATCTTTCTGCATTTTGATCTCATAATGCTGAGATTTTGACATCTAGCATAAACCTCCCCCATAAGTGGGGGTAGTTCAAAGGGACTCCTGCCAAGTGCAAGGTTATGTATATGGGGAAAAATAATCCATTAGCAACTTATAAAATAAATAATAATATTTTACAATCTATAAAAATCGAAAATAACTTGGGTATTACTATAACACAAGATTTAAATTTCACTTCACATAATAATATCATCAAAAAATGCCATGAAACTCTCTCTTGTATTTTTAGACATATTAGGAGTAGAAAACCTGAAGTCTTAGTCCCATTGTACACCAGTTTAGTTAGGTCACAAATTGATTATTGTGCCCCTTTTTGTATGCCTACATCTACGGTAAGTATAACATCCTTGGAAATGGTACAAAGGCATTTTACTAAAAAAATAAAAGGCCTAGCTGATTCAGATTACAGTTCTAGACTTAGATCTCTAGGTCTATTTTCTCTTGAATATAGGGCATATGGGGTGATATGTGCCTGGTGTATAAATCTATTAAGGATCCCTCCTTATGTGAGGCTCCTTGCCTCTTAAAAACTATGAAAGGTTATAACACTAGATCCCATAATTTAAAGTTTAAAACTGTAACAAATAACACCATTAAAAGAAAACAAATTTTTATGCAAAGGTTACCCTTAATGTGGAACTCACTACCACCTGAGGTTGTTATCAGTAATAATTTGGCAACATTTAAACATGAGTTGGATGATCATGTGGGAGAAAATAAATATAAATTTCACTAATATGTGATGAGTTTATTATGGGATCCCCCACTAAACTCGTATCACCCCTATGAACCTATGACATAGAGTGCAAGGTTGAGGGATTTTAGAGCAATATAGAATGGTCAAAGGCAGAAAAAGTAATATAGGTTACAGAAATATAACAGGAGAGGGAGAGTAGAGCAGATGTGGGGGAAGGGAGGGGATGAAGAATGCAGAAAGCTAAGAAGCATTGAAGGGTGGGAGACACGGGGGTGGATGATATACAATGATGATACACTAGTGCTAGATGAGGGGACTAGAGGGGTTGGAAGCAAACTGGGCCAGAGGGGAAGTGGGGGAGTAGCGGGATGATTAAAATACCTTAAAAAAATATGTAATGCCCCGTTGATCAAAACTGAGTTTGTAATGAGACTGCATTCCTAGTGGACATTCAAATTGCATTTCTCTCTTTCTCCCACTTGTGTGTGTGTGTATGTGTGTGTGACTGTGTGTATGTGTGTGTGTGTGTGTGTGTGTGTGTGTGTGTGTGTGTGTGTGAGTCTACAAGGATTCACTGCTATCTGTAGGGTTCGTTTATGTTAACCTGTTCAGGACTGATCTGATTTTTAGTGGATTGAATCATGAACAGAGCTCAACCATTCCTCCAGGGGAGATTCAAATTACATTTCCTTCTCTCTCTCTCTCTCTCTCTCTCTCTCTCTTGCTCTCTCTCCCTCTTTCTCTCTCTCTCTCTCTCTGTTCCCCAAGTGTGTGTGTGTTTGTGTGTGTATCTAATTCTTACTGTCATTCTGATCAGTTTGTTTCAGGTTTGAAAGATTCTCATAACTATTCACAAGTTTCTATCTAGGGAGAAGTGAGGGGGTTAGGAACTGTACTGCACTGCACAGTGAAATTCTGAAAACTAAAGATAACCAAATGTGATAACTTAGTTGACTTTTTTGTCAACTTAAACTTTTAAATTATTTCCCAGCCTTTTATAGATAAAGCTTACTATATGCACTGAATGGATGTTGATGGCTTGGAAAAATAACTTAGGTATTTTTGAAATCGCTGACTGTAACCTACAGAATATGTATGCAATATTCATCAGTGCTGGGCCTGATGGAGTGCATAGTACAATATAGCACAGGTATTTAATTTGTATTGATTTTAGTTTTGTTTGATCCTCAAGCCAGCATGTCCTTACCCTCTCCCAACAACTACCACACACATTTGTTTGTAAACTTGCTCTGTAAATTGACAGCATGAGTGCAAAACTGTAACAGTTATGTGCCTTAATAATCTAAATCACATAACGTCATACATAGAAATGTAGCCCCTCCCCCTTTGTCTAGGGGAATGGATGGAATATGTTTATGGGGAGGGGGCATCCACAGTAACCGAAACACTTTCAGCGGCCACATTATTCAGGCCCAGATGTCACACACAGGGTGCCCTTTTTTCTCACTGGTGCTGGATGAATACAACAGATTAATGCATATTATACAGTTCCTTTTAATAATGGAATGTCCACACAGAACTTGAAAAAACAACAGGGATCCCAGATTTATTAAACATATTCACACATAGCTCCGGGGAGCATCAGTTAATTTATGGGGAACACATTCAGCTTTCACATGGCTGGTATGGCCATAATAACAGCTTTTACCCGAACCGAGGAGGTCTCACAGTCTGTAGGGCAGCATTAACTTAGGACTGCTGTGGTTAAAACAATTTGAAGACAACACAAGTCCCAAAACAGTTCACAGAGCCTGAAAGCCCATCTTCACAGGCACCAAACTCTCAATTATCCCCATCTCTCTCTCTCTCCACACACTGACTCAGCAGGTCCCCCTCAGAACATGCAATCTGCACAGCTTGGGGATTTGCAGGTTCCCTCATGACCACTGCATCCTTTGTCAGAACTGGCATTGACTGTCCCCAAATTGAGAAGGGGGACATGCCCCATGGAACTCCAAAGCAGCTCTCTGTACACTACACCCCCTGCTGCATTCTTGCTCACTGGATCTTTGCATGAATTTGTGCAGGCTGCCAGGGCACTTTATGACTTGAGGCTGCTGGCTCCCCTCTCAACTGTAGTTGCCCTCCAAGATACTGTGTGGCTTGTGGCTGCTGGCACCCACTTCTTCCTCTGTGTCCACCGAAGTGCCACCGGCCAGGGACCAGAGTGAACAATTGCTCCCACCTGGGCCAAACTTTCTCTCACTCCTTTGCCACTCACTCCTTTGACCAGAACTCTCCCTCCCTCCCACCTAAACTGCTGGGCTTTATCTCTCCACATACCCACAGTGACCTCCCAACATGCAGGAGACTCCACTTGAGTGCTGAGAAGAGTTAACCCTCTTCCCTACTGAGCCAAATTAGGCCACAAAAACCCAGAGAGAGGCAAATTGACTAGTAATCTCCCAAAGGGGGGGTTACATTACTCCCCCACTAAAACAATCTCCTACCCAGTGAGTATTTACCATAGATATCTACCTAGCCAACTGAGGAAGTATGCGCACTCCTTCCCCAGACAACCACAGTATGGTGATACTGGGCCCAAACCGTCACAATGGTGAATTCATGTGCTTCCCCCAGGCTACTTCCCAAACAATACTCTGGCTCCTCTCACTCCCAGTCAACAACCTGGTGACCTGGTGGCCCAGCCAGCTGCACCACCTGGACAGATTGCTTGACTAAACAGTGGCAGCATTCCAGTCCCACTACAAAACCTCTAGTATCTAACCTACTGCCCTCACTGCCCTAGTGCTGCCAAGCTGCTCAAACATCTCGACCACAACCTGAAAAGGTATGACATGGTGCAACAGTGTAACTAACATTTAAACATGAGGCATTAACAGCTGTAGTAATGCAATATGTAACTGTATCAATAACATGCAAAATATTTTAAAAGTAACTATAGACTTGCGATTAACTTTAAAACATCACAGAATTTAACAGTGATGGCAACTTTTAAACTTGTATCCACTGCCAGTTCCACGAGTTCCCACCACTCACTTAATGTAATTAATGTAGTCCATAACTGAAGTCCGTAGTCCGCAAGGTTTATAGAGTCACTTTAGGCTATGAAAACAAAGAAAAATACTTAATCTCACACAATTCATGCTGTTGCAATATGGAGCAGCCCCAAAGTACAGTATCTTCAGGGAACAACACCTCCATAGAGGAAGCAGTGTATGATGGGGCATGGGGTCACAAAGTCCTGGACCAAGGAGCAGTTATTTAGCATGACTCCTGGGAACTTGGTCATAACATCCTTCCCAGGAGCTGAAATAATAGTCTGGGTTGGGTTTTTGTACAGGTGTGCCCAAATTAATCTTTTGTGGGGACACTGAATTTCTTTCTTTCTCCATCAGTGTCCCGGATAATTGCATAGTTTTTATAAATGGTCAGTCCCTCAAATCCACTTTGAGCATAAATACCCTTAGCAACTCTCTGCAACTTCTGTAGTTGGTAAGTCTCCCTTCCTGCAAGCAAATTTTGGTAATATTACTCTTTTCCAAG
Organism: Neoceratodus forsteri; assembly: GCA_016271365.2. Classification (NCBI taxonomy): domain Eukaryota; kingdom Metazoa; phylum Chordata; order Ceratodontiformes; family Ceratodontidae; genus Neoceratodus; species Neoceratodus forsteri. The sequence continues at coordinate 1,544,137,224 of CM057455.1, read as the reverse complement.
GAAACCACTAAAAACCCAGTCCAAGCGCTTCTGCTCTACCACGTCCCACACTTTCTCTGGCATGTAGGATATTAATTTTGTGGGAACTCTTTCTTGATATGCTTTCTCATTGTCTGCTTTTATGGATTTGTTATGCAGCCAGATCAAAGCCATGATGGAGGGGCTAGGAAGAATCCACATTAGTACAGAAAATAAACCAGGTGCTGGTGCTTTCTGGTGGGCTAGCTGGAAAGCCCATAAATAACAAATCCTAGACCTGCACAACAATCCAACATTTGTTAAGGCACCACTGGAATGGAATCTTTCTTCAGTGGTGAGATGAGGTATGGAAGAAAGTATAGAAGATAAAAATATCTTGAAATAATATATGACCATTTATTCATTTTTATTTAGCTTTTGTTAACTGGGTAAGTGCACTAGTCATAAAATGACTATTTTCAGGCACGACCCGGGAGAATACAGACATGCAGAAACTTAACAGGATAAAAAATTATAAGTGCTTTACGTACAATGAGTTAAAGTGGATACAATATATCAGAGACATACAGAGTAGACCATTCATAAGTTCATAGGTGCCTATCTATGCAATGAATAGAGAGGGCCTTGGACAATAAATTATCAGGTGGCATATCACATGAACAGAACAAGGTGTGCAAAAACAAAAACAGGTAATACAAAAGGAAGACATAACCATTGAGAGCAGGGGGTGTCATTAAGCAAAAGGTCGGTAAGTGAGGAAGAGGGGAGTAAGCCATGAAATTAGATTATATGAGTGTATGTAAGTGTAAGGGAGATGCCTGCAGTGCAAGATTGTATATGGGGCAGGGAAAGGGAGCCGGGACAGGCTGAGGCAGTAAGAGGGTTATACAGAGGTGAGGAAATACTATTGTATGGCCAGAGACATTAGTCATTAGGTAGGGTGAAAGCAGGAACAGGTATCAGCAATCAGCAGATTCGAGTGCAGTTTTATCTTAAAGCATGTATGGGAGCTAGAAAGTCTAATGTTGAGGGAAAGGTAATTCCACAGCTGTGGAGCCGCATGCTCAAATGCAACAGTTCCTTTCCTCGTGCGGCACCTCAGCAAATTCAGAAAGGATTTATCAGCTGACGTAGACCATGGAATGTGTCCTGAGGAACAAGCATAGCTGCAAGACACCTAGGGGTTTGATTTAGAATTATTGAATCAATAAGAGAGCCAAGGTAGTATTTCCTATTAGCTAATGGAGACAGCCAACCAAGATCATTATAAAGCTGACAGTGGTGTTTAAGCCAAGGAGCAGAAGAGGCATAGCGACATATGTTGTTATACGTAATATCCGATCTGAGTAGGTCAGTTTTATGAGCAGCCCCAAATAAGGGAGCCCCATGGGTTAGGGTGGGGAGCAGAATCCCCCTCATAATGGCTATTTTAGCCAATGGCATGAACATATAACTAGTCTTATATGCAACACCCACTTTGGAGTTGACAGGTCTGCAGACAGACTGTACATGAAGATTAAGATCAAGAGATTGATCTAGCAGAATGCCCAGGTACTTGAAAGAGGTCACACATTCCAGTAATTGACCTTCTAAGTCCTGCACCGTCAGTGCTGTTGTGCAAGCCCGGAGCTTTGGGGCCAATCCAAGCAGCATGGCTTTAGTTTTGCTAGTATTGACATCCAGTTTTTGGTTGTATAGCCAGTTTTGGATATTGTTAAAGTCAGAGGAAAGGGTTGTGTTGATAGTGTCTATATTAGTAGAACATGTATAGATGACAAGATCATCAGCATATAGAACAGCAGAGCAGGATTTTAGAGCAGCTCCAATGTTATTTATATAAAGAGAGAATAGGAGGGGCCCTAGGATGGAGCCCCGAGGTACACCAATGTTAATGGTGGTACTTTTCGATACAGAGGAATTAAATTTCACCACTTGAGTTCTATTTGTCAGGTAGCTTTCATACCAGTCAACAACAGAGGAGGAGAAATGCAGGTGTCGAAGTGAGGAGAGAAGCAAAGTGTGATCAACAAGGTGAAAAGCCTTTGTGAGGTCAATAAAGACAGCCCCAGTCAGATTGCCAGTATCCATTTTTGAAAGAGCATCTGTGGTAAATTTAAGGAGTGCAGTTGTTGTGCTATGTCCTTTCCTGAAGCCATGTTGGGTATCTGAGAGCAGGCTGTGCTTAAGTAGATAGTCAGTTGTCTGAGTTGAAACAATTTTCTCCAGGATTTTGCTCAGTACCAAGAGTATGGCAATTGGTCTGTAGTTCATGACAACCTTAGGATCCCCTTTTTTAAGTAGAGGTGTGATCCAAGCAGCTTTCCAGAGGTCAGAGACAAATCCACCTGAAAGTGATAACGTATAAATTTTGGCCAGTGGTAATGCAATAAAGGGAGCTGCAAGTTTCCAGAGGTGGGGTTCAAGGGAGTCTGAGCCAGAGCTGGTATGATCAGAGATGGACCTCAGGAGCTTCAGGACTTCCTTTCTAGATGCAGCCTTAAAATAGAATGGAGGAGTATAAGGAGGCATAGTGGACAACACTTCCAACTTATCCAGACAGGTTCCTGATGAGGAGTGGGAGGACACTGCAGTGGGACTGAATGAAGAGGTATATTGGGAGAGATCAGAGAAATGCAGGTTGAAAGAATTGGCTATGGTTTGTGAGTCATTGCAATGCACATCATTTATCAGCATATCACCAGGGGTAGTTGACTGTGAGGATCCTAGGAAGGATTTGATGTGTGACCAGAATTTTCTGGGATCATTGGCCGAGTTAATCAGTAGGTCTTTACAGTACTTGCTCTTAGCAGCTCTGACTTGTCTTTTACATGAATTCTGTAGCGTATGGTAAGCGTTGAAATCTGTTTACTGGCCTGATGTTTTGTTGCGCTTCCAGAGTTTATCTCTAAGGCACAAACTTTTGAGCAAGTCTTTGTTTAGCCATCTTGTTTGTTTATTCCTAACTCTCTGGCTGATCTTTGGAGCATGTTTACATTGAACCGTAAGGAATTTAGTGATGAAGAGGTTAAGAGCATCCTGAGAACAGTGTGATAGATAGATCTCCAACCAATCAATTCTAGAGACGTCATACAGAAACACCTCTTGGTCTAGGTGAGCAAAGTTTGTGAGAGTGATGAGACGTGGTGAAGGAGATGGAGGCGCCCCCAAGTACAGGATGCAGAAAGTAGGACAGTGGTCAGTTAACACATCAGCAAGAGTACCAGCGACTGAGATGTGTTTGATCTGGTTTACCAGCACCCAATCCAATAGTGTGCCTAGTGGTGATGAAGACAGACTTCTAGTCGGCACTGTTACCATCTGATGCAAGTTGTAGCTATGAGTCAGAGATTGAAGAGAACTGAGAGCTGCCCCAAGCCAGTTTAAGTTTAGGTCCCCTAAGATGACAACCTCATTATGATTAAAATTCTGAGAGGTATTTTCCAACAGGTACTTTAGACCTGCAATCCTTCCCACTGGGGGGTTATACGCACAGATATCATGCAGTTTCTTGGCTCCCAAAGCAAGGGTAGCATGCAAGTATTCACATACTGATTGAGCATCCAGGATAGCGAGAAGAGAGACAGTCAGATTATTTTTGTAGTATAGAGCAACTCCACCACCACGTTTGTTCGATATCCTATCCCTCCGAATAATAGAGTAATTTGACAGGGAGCAGAGGGAGTCAGTAACCAATGGTTTTAGCCAGGTCTCAGTGAGACAGAGGATATCAGGATTGTACAGTTTGACCCATGACTCCAGTTCCACAAAGTGACACATCAAACTTCTTATATTCAAGTGTACAATTAACAGCCCATGTTTGGACATACTATGTATGTCATCTGCTGAGAAATAAGCATCTAGTGGCCCAGGATTTGTCTCTATATCCCCAGATAGCAGAATGGCAATGATGACAAGGAGCCACAGCCCCATGTTTAGAAAAGGATGGGATAATGCAGACTTGTTCCGTAGTTTCCTAAACATATAGAGAGAATGGTAGGGGCAACCCTTTTGGTAGAGAAGAAGATTAGTTTGTAGTATCCTTGTATTATAAACAATAAGGTTGGAGAAAGTAAAATCATAGTGCTCAGTCCTAGATTTATTTGAGCCACCCTCATTCCATAAGGATAGTGTAATTCTGTCAAGGCAAAGTAGGACAAGAAAGTTACGAGGGCAACCCCCAGACAGCTGTTGGACATGGTGTGACTGTTGGCACAACATTGGTTCAACTCATGACAGAGGTCATCCAGGTTCACAGCTAGGCAGGGATTGACAAGAGGCTTTAGCTATGCAAGACTTTGCAGCCATGCACTCCCCAGACCCATTACATTGATAGCCTGGGGCACATCTACTCAAGTACAAGTGCAGGATGTGAAATCCTTTTGTTCTTGTGCTTCCTTTGTTATTTAAAGAGGTTGTTTAAAATCCCACAAATAGATCCCTTGTTAGCAAGTCAGACGAAAATGTGGATTCGAGCAGGACCCAGAGTCATTAGAGTTTGTCAGACCTAGTTGCTTGATTTCTGTTTTGCTTGGGATAGCTTCCAAAAAGTTGATTATAAATTGAAAGTGCAAATACCTTGTGGTGATGTTTTGCAGAAAATCCATTCCAGGAGACCTTCACAGATGTAATGAGCAAGAATGGTATAGTTACTCCAAGCAGAAGATTGGACACTGTCAAGGTCTAAAGTTTAGGAAGAAAATAGCCACTGACCATACATGGTTTCCTATGTGTAAAGTGCAGGTAATTTTATAAAACTAGGATTTATTTATCATATGACACCACCCCCAAAAAAATGGTTTGTTTTTCCTGCAACACCAACAATAACAAAAAAATGGCAGTCCAACTGCAACTTCCTGTCATTCACTATGGAAACATGGACTACTGTATATAACCACCCCCAAACTCATACCCAGAACAACTGGATAGGAATATAAATAGGACCTATACATTTATGTACCAGTGCCCACACAGAGTACATAGCTGTGGCTTCTACAGTGCTATTAACTGGTTGAATCTAAAGACATAAAGGCTATAGAAGTTCTTTTAATGGTAAATCTCCCATAGGCAGAGCACCTAGTTACATTTCAGCCAATATTAAACCACACCTTAAACTACTATGGCACAAGATCAGTGAACTATAGAGACTGCAATAGGAATATGCAAGGCTACAAACTGTTCTGCAAGCAGAGAACTGTCCATAGAGGCGGGGGCATGGCTATATACACCAGGGTTGATATTGAGTGCCAAGTGCTAGAAACAAATATTAATTTAGACAGAGAAGTGGAATCCATTTGGGTCCAAGTAGCAGGGTTTAAAGGAAAGGTTTTTACACTGGGTACATTTTATGGATCCCCCAACAACAACATACAATCAACAGATTTACTAATTACTAATGGCGCAATTCACAGAGTTAGCAGATAAGGGGACATAATCATAGCGGGTGATTTAAATTTACCAAACATAAAGAGGCCAGAATTTCAGGCAACTAATGCGCATGATCAGAAAATTCTGGATACTTTAGATACTCTAGGGTTGCATCAACTGGTAACAGAACTGACTAGAGGAAATCATATATTAGATGTTATATTGACAAACATTCCATTGCAAAGTGATAATATAATGATAAATGCCCCACTTGCCAACAGTGATCATAAACTATATTATTTTCTAAATAAAGAAATGAAAAAATACCTTGGGATCAACAGTTGTGTATAACTACCATAAAGCCAATTGGACGGCTATAAAACACTCATTCCAAAATTGGACTTGCAGCAAAAATTAAATAATTCAGATGCTGAAACTGCATGGACATTATTAATACACAATATATCCACACTTGAAGATAGAGTCATTCCAAAAAAGAGAAAATACAATAGCATTGGAAAAAAAAACATTATGATTCACAAAAAATACAAAGGCTAATCAACAAAAAGAAAGTTTCATTTGCTGCTATAAAGAAATTCTAAACAATATCAAATATAAAGAAATACAAAAATAATTGAAGCAATTAAAATTGGCCATCAAAAATGCATGCAATGATACTGAGTTCTGATTGACCCATTCAAAGGACAATATGAAAGGCATTTACACCTATGTAAATGACAAAAAGGGGCACATCAAGGACTATAGGTCCCCTCATCTGTAACAGTACTGAATGTAATAAACAGGAAGACGTGGCAAGCCTATTTAATAATTATGTTTGCTCTGTGTATGCAAAAAGTAATGATACCTCAAATAATCCTAGTATAAATCTATAAAAATGTAGCCAGAAGCAAATACATATTATTAAGTCTAATATAGTTAAAAATAAACTGTCTCAACTTGAATATAGTAAATCACAAGGGCCTGATAATCTACACCCAAGATTTCTGAAGAAACTAGCTGAGGAATTATCAATGCTTATTACAATAATGGGAAATAAAACCCTATCAGAAGGTATAGTACCTAATGATTGGATTTACAATCACATAATACGCAAATACCACACTCAGTAGCTAGGACAAATATGAGAAATAATTCCTTTCTACCCAGAACTATTAGACTATGGAATCAATTTCCAGATGACATTGTAGGATAAAAAAAACATTTGCCAGCTTTAAATGAAAAGTAGATGCCTATTTTAATGAGAGCAACTTACATAGTTGCAAACATTGAAAAGTGGGGATAGCTACAGATGGGCATCTAGCATTCTGTTAACCTACAGCCATAGTATAAACCATAATATAAATCACAAAGTGTACAGTTTAAAATCCTTCAAGTCAAAGCTGAGGAAACATACCTTTGCATAAAATATTAGCCACTGACAAGATAGATTATATATCTAGTTATATTGGGAAATATCACAGAAATCCAATTGAAAAGAATGGAGATTTCATATCATATATCTGGATATTCTATATCTTGCCACTGACTACAATTGTATATAACCCACTTAGACTGGAACAGTTTAACACCTGTAGCAAACCCTGATGCAGTTGGGCAAGTTCAAACACTCTGTAAAATGTAAATTCTTAAATGACTACAATTGCGTCTACATTTCATCATGTACTTCATGAGTTCAATATATACAGTACCTTATTACTTAGGGCTTAAGAAAGTATGCAACTGAACTTGCCCTGATTTTCATATACAGTATTATGCTTGTCATCTATATGGCAGTTCTGTATTTCTATAACACAGTTTTTGTGCAATAAATGAGATATTGCATATAAAGGGGCTTTATCCTGGGGAACAACATCCTCCAATAAATAATGATATGACTGAATAAACCAACCCTGTCAAAAACATACCACATTTAAAGAGTTACATTAGAGCTGTGTGGAAATTTCAAATTCTGCTTCTGCTGGAATTCTGTGGCATTTCAGAAATTCTGCTTGATTTCATGGAATGTAGTGAAAAATGGAATTTCTCAACTTCAAGCTGAATGTTAATTGTGGAATTGTATTCCACACTTTATGCAAATGTCGTACTCATTATTCATAAACCTCAGAATAATATTCCATGGGTTACATAATCCACTAAATAGTATTCTGCTGTCTACATATAACTGCTTTCTTGGCATTCCAAGAAATTAACAAGGAAATTCCAAAAAGTATTTTAGAAGGAATTCTATCAGAGGAATTCATCATTCATACAAAAGTGAAGATACTGGACTTCAGGAGGGCTGATTTTGTCAAAATGGGAGAGTGCCTCAGAAAAGCACTAGCAAACAGGCAAGAAGGTGGGGTGGAGCAACAATGGGGAAATATCAAAACCACCATAACAGAGGCAATACGCCTTTGTGTGAAGCAAATAAACAAATCAAAATGAAAGAAAAAAACACTATGGTTCTCAAAAGAAGTGGCGGGGAAGGTAAGGGAGAAAAAGATAGCATTCAGGAAGTATAAGAAAACATAGAAGGAGCAGGACAGAGAACTGTACCAGTTAAAGCAGAAGGAAGTGGGGAAGGCAGTCAGAATAGCAAAGGCCAAAACTGAGGAAAAGACAGCCAACTCAGTTAAGAAGGAGGATAAAACCTTTTATAGGTACATTAGAGAGCAAAGAAAGACTAAGGCAGGAAATCTGAGGCTGAATAAAGAGGAAGGTGGTTGGGCTGAGAGCAACAGTGAAAAAGCAGGGATACTGAATGAATACTTCTGCTCAGTATTCACAATGGAAGAGCGGGGAGAGATACCTAATCCAGTCAATAGAAACACTCTGGATAGGGGGGTTGATATCAGCCCTTTCACAGAAGAAAGGGTTCTGAAACAACTCTTAAAACTGAAGGTGGATAAAGCAATGAGGCCTGATGGGATTCAACCCAGAATTCTAGAAGAACTAAGGGATGAACTAGTAACACCACTGACTACTCTTTTAATAAATCATGGGGGATGGTGTGGTACCTGAGGACTGGAGGAGGGTGGATGTGATTCCCCTTCACAAAAGTGGGAGCAAGACAGAGGCAGGAAACTACAGACCTGTCAGTTTGACCTCAGTGGTAGGGAAAATGATGGAATCACTTCTGAAGGAAAGAATCGTTGAGTACCTAGAGGCCAGTGGGGCACAGGACCCAAGGCAGCATGGATTCACAGTAGGAAGGTCATGTCAGACAAACCTAATTGATTTATTTAACTGGGTGACCAAAGTAGTAGACCAGAGAGGGGCTGTGGACATGGCCTGCCTAGACTTTAGCAAGGCAATTGACACAGTCCCACACAAAAGATTAATAAACAAATTAGCCAGCCTGGGAGTGGGTCCCAGAGTTGTGGCCTGGGTAAAATACTGGCTGGATAACAGGACAAAGAGGGTAACAGTAAATGGAGTCCACAGTAAATAAAGGGGGGTTACTAGTGAAGTACAGTGGGGTTCAGTACTGGGGCCAGTCTGTTTTAATGTCTTTATAAGTGACATTGCAGAGGGACTGGAAGGAAAAGTATGTTTCTTTGCAGATGACACAAAGATCTGCAACAGGGTTGATACACAAGGTGGGGTGGAAAGGATGGAAAGGGACTTGGAAAGGTTGGAGGAATGATCAAATGTATGGCAGCTTAGATTCAACACAAAGAAGTGCAAAGTATTGCACCTGGGAAACAAGAACCCATGGGAAGAGTACACAATGGGGGGGTGAGATACTGACAACAACAAAAATGGAAAGGGACCTGGGGGTAGTCATATCAGATGACCTAAAGGTGGGCCAGCAATGTGAGAAGGCAGTAAGGAGGGCTGGGGGATACTGGGATGCATAGAAAGAGGCATCACCAGCAGAAAACAAAAAGTTGTTGGCCCTCTGTACAGACAGTTGGTAAGACCACATCTGGATTACTGTATACAGTTCTGGAGACCCCATCTCCGCAAAGACATAGACAGGGTGGAGGCTGTCCAGAGGAGGGCAACCAAAATGGTGCAGGGTCTGCACCAGGAGACTTATGTAGAAAGACTAAAGGAGCTTAAGATGTATAGCCTCAAGGAAAGGAGGGGGGGGGACATGATAGAAACTTTTAAATAACTCAAGGGAATCAACAAAGTCCAAGAGTGTAGCATCTTTCAGAAAAAAGATGTGCAAGATCAAGGGGCACAATTTGAAGATAGAGGGGGGACAGCTTGAAGGTAATGTGAGGAAGTATTTCTTCTCAGAGAGGCTTGTAGATGCATGGAACAGCCTTCCTGAGGAGGCCGTAGAGTCAAAAATAGTGGGGGAATTCAAGAATGCATGGGACAGACATAAGGCAATTCTAGTTGGGGGTAGGAGGAAGTAGGCTGTTGGTTAACTAAGATCTGCAGCTTATCCATTAGGTAGGGAAATAGGCAGACTAAGTGGGCCAAGCGGTCCTTATCTGCCATCAGATTTTATGTTTCTATTCTGCACAGCTCTAGTCACCTTATTTTCAGAACCAAACTTGCCCAGATAATTTCTTTTTTTTAAATAGTACTTTTATTGAAGTTTTCACTTTTTTTCGAGTCAACAGGTATACACACATGACAAAAACCATCCATACTAAGACATAAAAAAGAATAATTAATACATTGAGAGAAAGGAAAAGAATAAACAGACCCCTCCAAAGGTTAGCATTATAAAAAAGCAATTAATAATTAATAACAATACCCCCACCCTAAATCAGACAACAAAGAAGGGGGTAGAGGAATAATAAAGAAATTAGAGTAAAACTATAAATCATAAACTGGAGATGGTGGTACCAGAGGTGGTGGGATACCAGATTGATATCAGATATGAATTTATAACCATGCAGGAGGGGCAATTACACAAAATATGTACTAAATCCTTAGTTTAGTGGTTCTGTAGAAGAAGCATACGTTTATCTGCTTACGGGGAATCAACAAAATGATAACAGGGAATGGAAGGGAAGAACCAGGATTCCCATTGGTTTGGAGTTGAAACCTGCCCCTGAAGTGAGAAAGGGGAATTTTATTATGAGATTCCCAGATTCAAAGGTTTTTACTTCTGAAGTTCCAGAATTTCACACATCTCAGGAGATCCACCATTCCAACCGTTGCATATCATTAAGATCAAGAACATGAAGCCAAAATTTCCAGTACAGTTTTATTCTCCCTCTCTGCTTGATAATGAAAAAAAGGTAACCATTTCTCCAAGAATATTTGCTTCTGCAGTCTTAGATGTGCAATGAGTTTTTCCATTTCTTGCCCTTGAATACAAATAGAATACCACAAACCAAGAGTTGGGGGATTTGTATCTAGCCAATGCTTTGTGATAGCTTTCTGAGCCACGGTTAAAAGAATCAAAAATAAATATATTTGACCTCTAGTCTTGATCTGTGGGGTGGGAGGACAAACAGCCAAAACTGAGGGTCCTGTGGTATCTGCACTTGAAATATTTGCTCTGTGACCTGAATGATCTGGTGCCAGAAGGTCTTAATATTGTGACAACCCCAAAAATATGGGCATGTGTACCCCTTTCCTCACATTCTCTCCAACACAGGTCTGAGGCAGTAGCTCCGTAATGTGTAGTAATGGCCAGGGTGCAAAAGTATCTCTCAATTACTTTCCATCTGAATTCCCTCCATAAAGTTGAGGCTGAGGTTATATGAACCACCTCCCAGATTTGTTGCCAGTCCTTTTCCCCCAGAGCACAGTTCAACTCTTCAGACCATCTAACTTCTAAGTTTCCTATGAGAGTGGATTCCCTATTAGACAAGATGGAGACCAGCTTTGAAATTAGTCATTGGCCATTCCCACCAGTCAGTGTTGAGACAAGAAAATACATCAGAGGATTGATATCTTTTAACTCCTCTATGCTTAAGTTTTTACCAAGTACAAAATGTTGGATTTGTAAAAATCTAAAGTGATCTCAGGGGGACAAACCAAACTCCCTAGCTAGCTGATATAAGTTCTTGAAACATTGTGAATCATATAGCTGGCCCATGCATTGAAGACCTGCCCTTTCCCATTTAGAAAAGCCCAGATCCATGTGATTTGGGAGGAAATCCACACAGGCTTAAATAGGAGTCCGAGTGGATAGCCTCAATTGCAAACCTAAATTTCTAACAACCCAGGTCCACACTTGTTTTAACACCATTGACCAGGGGTTGGTCAACCAAAATTTCAATAGGCCTGCTCGATCTACAAAAATTATGTCTGCTAGTTAAACCTTTGGTATAGCTGGTCTCTTCAGTACTGTCCACAAGGGCTGATCCTCATCGGGCTACAACTGGGCCAGCACTTGGAGTTGGGCCATCCAATAACATCTTATAAAGTGTGAGAGCCCTATGCCCCTGTTCCCTTTGGCCCATTGTAATATCTGCTATTTAACCCTGGGTGGTTTATGATTCCACATAAATTTGGATATAGCTGATTTCAAACTCCTCCAAAATGAGGAAGGGGGTTTGATTGGTAGGTCTGAAAAAATAAATAACAGGTGGGGTAATACATACATTCGTATTGTTTCTATGCATCCTGAAAGTGATAGAGGCAGCTCTGTCCAACTATTATAATCTGTTTGTATATTCTGAAGTAGTTTGAAGTAATTGGTGTGATATAACTTGTTTATTTTATCTGATATCCACACCCCCAAAAATCGAAAACCCTCATTCGCCCATTTAAAATGTCCCACTTGCGGGGAGGGTGCCATGCTCAGGCTTAAGAATGGGAAGCATCTCAGTTTTAGTTTCATTCACCTTAAACCCAGGGATGGAACCAAACTCCTGTAACAGAGCAAGAACATGAGGTGCTGAATGTTTTAGATCTTCTAAATATAGTAAAGTATCGTCTGCATACAGGGAGATCTGGACCTCCCTCCCTTCCAACCAAATCCCCCTATATTGCCCCATCTGTCTTATTTTAGCTGTGAAAGGTCCCATAATTAAAGCAAACAACAGTGGTGAGAGCGGGCATCCCTGCCTTGTGCCTCATGTCATGTCAAATTTATCAGATAAATTCCATCTACTCTGACCCGAGCTCCTGGATCACTATACAAATTAGCAATCCAGTCCCAGAATATGTTTCCAAATCTAAACTTGGCCAAGGTTTTATTTATAAATAGCCAATCAAGGAGATCAGATAACTTTTTGGCATCTAATGCAATAACTGCTCTGGGATTTTGAGGAGGAAGAGAAGGCCCAGTTGCCAAGACATTCAATAACAACCGAATGTTGTCTTGTATGTGTTGGCCAGGGATGAACCCTGTCTGATCCCCATGTACCAGACATGGGATCAGCCTCTTCAGTCTCCCTTCTATCAGTTTTGCTACAATTTTTGCATCTACATTTGATAAAGATATCGGGCAGTAACTAGTACAATCTGTAGGGTCTTTCCCTGGCTTCGGAATAACTGAAATAGTGACTTCCTTCCAGGTTTCTGGGATCGACCCCTTTTCATGTGTTTCATTACATACTTTCATCAGGGTCAGAATCAACTCCTTCTGAAATGTCTTGTAGAATTCCACTATGAATCCATCAAGGCTGGGGGATGTCCCAGAGCTCAGGGATTTAATCACTGAATCTAGTTCTTTTTCTGTGAATGTTTTTTCAAGGCTAGTGGCTTGTGCCCTGGACAGCATTGTGATCTGCCTGTTTTTCTCCGGTGTATAACTGAGAATAAAAGTCAACAAAGGCCCTGCTATTTCTGAAGGCTGGACCAGCATTTCCCCTGGATTTCTAAGACTTTTGATTTTGGGGATAAATCTATCCATCTCTTGTTTTTTAAGACACATAGCCAGTAATTTTCCCACCCGGTCTCCCCATTCATATTATTTTTAATTAGTGTATCTCAGGGAATTAAGGGTGCAGTGTAATAATAATTTATTGTATTCTTCCTGCATGATCCTCTTATAATTTTTGATATACAAGAGGATCATGCGTGAGCTTATGCTCTGTTTCTAAGGATGTTATGACACTGAGAGTCTTTGTAAATTTTGCCTTATGCAATTTATTCCTATGTGCTGCATGGTTGATAAATTTGCCCCTTAGCACTGCCTTAAGCCCATCCCAAATAAATTTCAGCTGAGTATCCGATTCTAGGTTCTTCTCTAAATACCACTTTATTTAATCTCTGAATACAGTGATTAAGGCCTTGTCAGCTAGCAGCCCAGCATCTAATCACAATTCTCCCCTTTTCATAGGTGGTTCCCATTCCACCGATGTCTGGACTATTGCGTGGTCTGAAAAAGATACCAGTAATATTTGAACTGGTCCAAAGGGGTGTGTCTCTGAATGCCAGGTGTAGATCTGATCCAATCTGGAATAAGTATTGGTGGCAGGGGAGTAGAAAGTAGAATCTTTTACAACAGGGTTCTGGCACCTCCACAGGTCTACCAGGGCTGCCTCTGCAGTTAAGGTTCAGAGAATCCTAGTACACCCCCCCCAATTCCACTCTGCCCTGGTGGAGTTCTATCCAAACTGGGGTTCTCTACGCAGTTTCAGTCTCCTACCAGTACAAGGTGCCCTGGGAGTAGACTTGTCAGAGTCAAAAACAACTCTCAAAAGAATTCTCCTGAGGGTGGGGTGGGAGCATAGGTGGACCCTATGTGTAAGAGGTAGCCTTTTTAATTCCCCTGAGACAATAACCCATTGGCCGGAGCCCTCCCTCAGAACTGTGCTAGATGTAAAAGAAAGCCCTTTTCTAACCAGAGCTACTGAACTGGCCTCAGCCGCTGTTGGGTGAGAATCTAAAAATACCAAACCCACCCATGACCATCTTAATTTGTCGTGTTCTTTTGCAGACAACTTAGTTTCCTGTAGGCAAGAAAGATCGCATTTTAAATCCCTCAACTTTTTTTAAAATCCTGGCTCTTTTTATGGCATTATTAATCCCCTTTACATTAACTGTGCATATATTAAGTGAACCCATTTTTAAATCATGCACACACTTTTTGTAACCTCCCCTCTTTCCTATCCCCCCTCTTGGTGCTCACTCCAAAAACATAAAATAGTAAGTCTAAAACACAAAAAAACATATACCCCATGTAGAACATTTAACAATAATAGTCTTAACAGGAGACCATAAAATATTAACTGTAACAGAGAAATTTGTCCTCGAGGACCTGGACATGGATGGAAGGGTCTTGCCCTAGAATGGCAAACTTAGTTGCCCAGTATAGACCCCCTGCAGCTGCAAGGTGGGTCACGAAGACAATAGTCTTCAAAAGTGAAAGAAGAGTGCAGCACTCAATGTGCCAAGGGATTTCCCCCGACTGCTGTCAGCAGAAATACACCTTCCCTTCTAATAGGGTATCCGATGTGCAGTTCCTATACCCAGCTGCGAGCCCCGGATCACAAGTCTTCAAAAAAGAAAGCCATCCTAAATTACATAATAACACGTAAAAATTGCTATTCCATTCAGTGCCTATATTGGGGAGGAAGTAACATTTTGACCTTTCCAAGTCTGTTGAAATAAAAGGTTCAATCCCATCCTGCATTGGGAGTGACCTCCTTTACCCAGTGATCAGTTTCAATAAACATAAAGATGCCCGAAATCCGAAATCAATACATTTTAAAGATTGCCCCTTACCTTTCCTCCATTCTCCTCCCTAATGCATCATTGCAATTATTTAATAAATCCAGAAAATCATAGAGAGAGGAATAAAAAAAGTTTTGCATCAGCTACTTCCTAGGTTAAACTAGTAACATTAATAAGACTCTGAAAAGCAGTATGAAAAAGACCCCCCCCCCCCTGAAAGGAGGATAAACCTTAAGTAAAGCCAGAGTTTCGGCTAGGAAGTCAGAGTTACAGCTTAGATAGCTCACTTGTGTGATTGATTGATTTGTAGCTGCTGGGAACAAAAATAAAGATGTACCACACAGGGAAGTTCTTCCGATCAGTTCCTCCTGTGGAAATATGCACCTGGATTAATTAGTTCCGCATCTTGACCTCGTGGAAAAATAACTGTGGTTTCAGTCAGCATAGTGGCTTCACCTTTCAGCAGTGCCCAGAAAAAAGAAAGTCCCTTCTGAAGAACAGTTCCCAAAAGCATATTCAAGGTTTGCAGCCCCAACTGTACCTCACGGAGGTGGGTGATGAGGAAGGATCCAGCAGGCTACATCAGCATGCAATGGTAAGAGAGAGTCTTGTCTTCTTCTCTGGGGGTGCCATCCCCCCTGGTGCCAAACCCCACAGCAAATTTTTGATCTCTTGTTCGGCTGTTTCTTCTCTAATGTCCAGAAGAGAAATCCCCAGTCATTGCAGTGCTGGAGTGGCTTGCAGCAGACTTTCATGAATCTGTACACCCTCTACATCTTGCATCCACAGTCGTGCTGGGTATCAGAGGTGCACTTTAGCCCCCTTTTTCTCTCAGCAGCTTGACCACCTGTAAGACTTTCTTCCTCTTGGCCATTGTGCCTGGGGGAAAATCTTGATCAAAATAAATCTTTTTCCCATCTAGATTCAGATACATTTTGCCCCAGGCCAAGTGAAGGATTTTTTCCTTTGTTGGGAACTTGAGGAATTTCACCACTATAGACTGTGGAGGAGCCCCTGGTTTGGGCTTAGGGGCTATAGCTCTATGGGTCCTCTCGATGGCAAAGTCAAAACTGTCTGGCAAGGAGAGCTCTTGCTGTAGCCAGGACTCCAGATAGGCCACCATATCATCCTGTTCGCTACCCTCAGGAACTCCAAAGATTCGTACATTGTTCCATCTAGCTCTTTCCTGTGCGTTTTCTGCTCTCTGGGTGAGCTCTCATTCTTTCTGATCCAGAAAGGCCAGCAATCACCCAAATGCCATGCACTCATTCTGGAGGGTATCTATGTGCATTTCTACCGCAGTAGTGCAATTTTCTAGTTTCTTAAAATCTGTCTGCAAACAGGAGATTTTCGAGTCAATCCAATGTACAATGCTGAGCATTTTTTTTCCGTCTGCTTTGGTAAAGGTTGAAGTGGTCTCAGAGTCAGAATCAACCTCTCTGGAGGTTGTTAGCATGGAGGATCATGACAGAGAAGGAGTGGTAGGCCACTTTTCTGTCTGTGGCAGGGCGTTTAGGAGTTGAAGTGAAATCTTTCTTTTTCATCCTTCCCATCTTTCCAGACCACAACAAGAATGCGTGCAGTGCTGAACTGATTTATAGGCACTCGGATGGCTTTAGATTATTTATGTTAGTGATCCAAGACTCGGGAGCTGAGAAGCTAGGCTGCCATTAGGCTCATTGCATCACCGGAAGTCCTTGCACAGTGAATTTCTGGATGATCTGTCTACAGAAAAAACAACTGACTGTAACAGACTTTACCCAGTCAGAAAAAAATATCCCTTGCTTAATATATAATGGTGAAACAATGATAAAAGAATATCATTTGAGTGGGTATGTTCAATTAATTCTTTTTATTACAACCAATAAGACCATGGATGAATTTACATATAATAAAATATAGAGTCCACAAATTAACATAGTACACTGCAGGTACAATACAATATAGTAAGCACACTAAAATCATCATAAGTAAGCAAATATGTAAAAGCTACCCCAGAAGAATAATTCAGTAATTCATGCCTCTAAATTGCAAATACTTCAGATCCCAATATTTGTTCACCCACCAGAAACTACATGCTTAATCATTGTTTACCAATTAAAGCTTATTGAATAAAAATTACCACACATGTTGTAAATGGAATAACAATAGATAACACACAGTACACATTAAATCAAATAGTGATTATAATTTCAGTTCAACAATCAATACAAAACAAAACCATGAACCAAATTACAGCGATATTGTTAATAAGTAACTGATGATTCATTTTTAATTGTAACCTATTTATTATGATTTGTGCAAGTATTTGAGAAATATACACTATTTATATCTTGAATGAGTAGCAATAGTATTATTAGGCTTTCCTTTTCTTTTCTGTTTCATTGCTTACAACCTATAGAGAATACTGGATGGGAAACCATGCAAGACTAGCCAGTGCTGCCACAGAGGGGTTCTGACTACCTGTGACCTAGAGAGTGAAGCTTGTAGCTCTGAAATAATCAGAACACTGAAGTAACAGATCACCGTAGTTGGGCATGTGGTTGCCCATTCAACATTTTTTATAGCATATAACTGGGTGGTCTGGTTGTTCTCAGAGTTTAATAAACTTCTGGTAGTCTGGAATGTGAAAAAACTGCAGTGGCCATCACAGCAGTTCACTTTCATTTTCATTTGCTTGATGTGCATGCAGTGGCTTTTTTCATTTAAAAATAAAACTCATGCAGCATCTAGAGGGGTTTCCAATGCTGTTGTTCCATAGAAGGGTACAACCATGTTCCATGACCTTTCAACTATAGAACAACAGCATTTTGAAAGGGATGGAAAGCCATATACTACAGTGCTCTACTATACACTGTAGTAACATTTTGTTCAAATGTGCCAACACAAAAATCTAGTTTTGGCATGGGAGGCAGAGCAAGATGGTGGCTGTGAGTCAGGAGAGGAGCGTGGAGTGGGGAACATGCCAAACCCCTTCCAAGTCAGTGAGACATGTGAAATTGAAATTATTAAATAAATAAATGAGTTTAAAAGTAAGCAGTAAGCATGTTTCTATGGAACTCCACACGTACTATCGAAAAAGAAAATAACCTAGTATGCTGTGGGTTCTATAAATGCTGAATATGCTGAAATGCTGAATTGAAATGCTGATTTGAGGAAAAAAGGCTGGAGAGATTTTAAATGCTGCGGTAGCAGGAACAACTGATTTCAGTTGCAGAACTTTAAAGCAAAATGGAGAAGTGAGAATGGCAAGGGAAAATGTAAGGTACAAGTGAAACAAATGAGAACAGAGTTAAATTATTTAAGTGGTTGATAACTGAAATGCACTAGACATAGGCCATACTGCTGAGACATGTTTCTTTTCTTTAAAAATCACTGATTGCGTTTCAAAGAAAAAAAAAGCTTAAAAGCAATGAGCAAAATATAATTTTTCCCCATGCAACATTGTAAAATTGCTTAAAGAGTATGTAAGTAAACTTTATTTATAAAGTGCCTTTCAAGGTCCAAGACACTGTTCAGTATAACAATAAAACACATAGTTAATAGATACATGAATAAACATAAGTATAAAGGTAAAATTACATCAAATAAATAAATTATAAATCATGAGATCTAGAAGAGTCAGTTAAAAACTGTCAGAGAATCATTGATGAAAAACACAGGTTTTTAGTTCAGTTTTAAAACTTTTGATGGTCAGGCATTCTCTTAACTGACAAGGTAGAGAATTCCACAGGGTAGGCGCTGCATGCAAGAATGTTCAGGCATCAGAGGTTTTCAAGTGCACCCTGGGAATCTCTAGCAATCCCTCATCGGCAGAATGAAAGAACAGAGGGGGCAGTAGGAAGTTAAAAGATCTTTCAGGTAGCCGGGTCCCTTTCTGTGTAGGGCTTTGAAGGTTAGCAAGCCAACCTTAAAGGTGATTCACCACTGAACAGGCAGCTAGTGCATTTTGTGCAACATGGGCATAATATGACTGGCATTAGATGTGCCAGTCAAAAGCCTGGCCACAGCATTCTGCACTAGCTGCAAGTGGCAAATATCAACCCTTGGAAGCCCTAAGTAGACGGCATTATAATAATCAAGGTAGTTGGTGACAAAGGTGTGGACAAAAGTAGCTAAATCATCTGTGGGGACCAGTTGTTTCACCTGGGCGATATTCTCAGATGGTAAAAAAAGGACTTGACAACAGCCAACACCTGAGATTTCAGAGTCAGACCATTGTTAAAAATAACGCCAAGGTTCTTCACCCAGTCTGAGATGGACAGTTGGACACCATTAAGCCGTAAGCCCAACAGTTGTCCAGCCCCTAGACCTACGCCTGGGTGGCATGGGTCCACGACTAACACCTTGGTCTTATCTGGATTCAGTCTCAACCAGCTGGCACTCATCCAGTCTTTGATCTCAACGAAACAGTTGTTAAAGATGAGGATCGCATCCTCCTGTCTGGGTAGAAAAGACAAATACAGTTGAATATTATCTGCATAACAGTGAAAACTCAAACCATATTGTCTGATGATGTCTCCTAATGGCAGCAGGTACTCTGTGAATAACATGGGTGACAGAATGGAGCCCTGTGGTACCCCACAAGACAGAGGGAGGGTGTTACAGGAATAAATTCCTGTGACAACCCTCTGACATCTGCCTATGAGGAATGATTGGAAGCACTTGAGGACTATACCCTATAGTCCACAAAGAAAGTGCAGGCACTCCAAAAGCACACAATGATCCACAGTGTTGAATGCTGCAGAGAGATCAGGAAGGACCAAGATGGTACGCATCTTTCAATCTCTTGCTATTACAAGGTCATTCAATACCCGGATGGGGGGCCTCCATGCTGTGTCCCTTCCTAAATCCTGACTGGAGAGCCTAATAAATACTGTGAGATCCCAAGTAATCCCCCAGTTGTAATGCCACCACCCTTTCAATAACCTTGCCTTCAAAAGGCAGGTTAGAGATTGGCCTGTAGTTAGCTAGTTGATTTGGATCTAAGGAGGATTTTTTAAGGAGAGGTCAAATGATCACCTCCTTGAGGGGACTGGGAAAGATCCCCCTCTCCAAAGAACCCCAAACAATTTTGGCTAGGATCAGTCAGATAATATGAAAACAACCCCTTAGTAAAGGGGTTGGGCCTGGATCCAAACAACAGCTGGTTGGCTGCATAGTCTGGGCGATTTGGACAATATCCATGAGTTCCAGCTGGTCAAAGTCTGACCAGGTAGACTGGGTGCTCATCTCCTCCCACTGATCAATACAATCCATCATGGGCAGTGCCAGGCCGGTGCTGGCATAGATGTTGATAACCTTATCTGCAAAAAATCGAGCAAGCTCATTGCACTCAACCTGTGAAAAAGTTCTTCAGGGCAGGAGACAGATTGGATTGCACAATCTGTCTATGGTCCAAAAGAGCTTAGCCGGTCGATTTTGAGCAGCAGAAATTTCCCTGGACAGGAATTCTACCTTCTTATGGGTGAGTACTAATTGATAGAATTTGTAATGCTCCATCAATCTAAGCCTATCAACATCTGAGACAGACTTCCGACAGACTCTCTCCAGGCTTTGCCCCGCTCTCCTCAACTCCTTCAAGGAACAATCAAACCAAGGGTTCCTTTGGCGGAGAGTGAGTGGGTGAACACAAACCAGTGCAATCTTGTCCAGGGCATCTCCCACTGCCCTATTATAGGCCAGGACTAGATCCCCTGGACTCATGCATTCTCTCAACAAACCTGATAGAGCCAACACTGCTGAAAGGCCTTCAGGGGTAATACCCCATAAAAGGCAGTACTGAATCATCTCCATGGGGGCAGGCCTTTAAGGGGGAGACCTGAAACTAAACCTTATTTTGTGATGGTCTAACCAACCAACTGGTTCCACCCCCAAATCGGTGATATCCATCCCCTGGAGGAACACCAGGTCCAACGAGTGACCCCTTATATGGGTAATGGAGGTAATAACCTGTGTGAGGTCCAGCATCAACATAAGCTGGAGGAGACTCTGACAAAAATGCGAGAGTTCATCATCAACCCAGGCATTAAAGTCCCCCAGAATTAACCATCTGGGGGACTCCAATGCTACGTCAATGGAGAAGTCTGAAAACTCCTTCAGGAAATCTCCACCATCACCTGGTGGATGGTAAATGAGGAAAATCCTGAACCCCACACCCACTCCAAGGACATACTCAAAGGATCTGGTGGTCCCTACTGGCACATCCACACATTCACAAGGTTCAGTTCTGACTTAAATATAATGGCAACACCCCTGCCCCCATGATCCAGCCTCGGGCAGTGTATCACCGAGCAACCCAACTGGAACAGCTGAAGCCAATATAGGGCCAGCATTTTCATCCATCCAGGTCTCAGTGATGCAAGCCAGATCAGTTTTTCCAACAAGATCAGCTATAATAGCTGTCTTGTTTTTCATAGACCTGGCATTACATAACACCGCCTAAGTTGGACGAGTTTTTGAGGAAAACCTCAGCTCTTGCCCATTAAATGCAGAGCTCTTGGATATGGGTA
Source organism: Neoceratodus forsteri (assembly GCA_016271365.2). Classification (NCBI taxonomy): domain Eukaryota; kingdom Metazoa; phylum Chordata; order Ceratodontiformes; family Ceratodontidae; genus Neoceratodus; species Neoceratodus forsteri. The sequence goes on along the minus strand of CM057455.1, from coordinate 1,544,115,826 downwards.
CAAGACAGGTGGGCCCTGCCCTGGCACCATTTTGCTCCAGGGCATCTCCTAATCTCTACCACCCTGATCAGCCCCTCCTTCCCCCACCAGCCCCAACACTCCTCCTTCTCCTGCATTGCCTAGCGATCCCAAAGGCTTGACATTTCCTATAGATTTCAGCAGGCAAGGGAGTGGCAAACAAAAGGACGTAATTCCCTGGGCCTAGTGGGGGAATATTGTCTGACTGTCTGAACACCTATCCAACACATGCCACCCAGTAAATAAACAAAATAAACAAACAAAAAACACAACCAACCAGATACACACACCGCACATATACTCCACCAGCACACAACTAACAAAACTGGTTGGATATAGGATTGCAATCTGGAATATCACAAGCGGCCTAAAAATACTCTAATAAACTATGAACTATCCCGTCCAAAGAATCTACTCCCCCGTGTATAAATAAGATGAAAGTTTTTAAGAGTGGGCTCTCACCACCACTCCCATGGTCCAACAGTTCCTGAGACCCCTTCAATTACTCAAAATACAGATTAATGAACTCACTATAAAGGGCAAATGGCTGAGGGTGGGCTCTCACCACCAACCCTCATTTGTCCAATAGAATGTGGCACTCTCACTACCACAATGAATAACTGAATATTAAAGTGTAAATAAGAGTGGGGGTAATTGACACCCCTCACAGAAAAGGAAAATCCACTTCCACAAAAAAGCTCAAAAGGCTAAAAACCACATGGAGACTCTGATGACAAAATCACAGGAGTTGTCCACAAATTGAAAACCTACAGTCAGCCCCCAGCCTCACACAAAGGAAGGACACTAGCCCAGTGACTGTCACTGACCCAGGTCCAGTGGAAAGGCAGACCTCCGACTGTCTAACCAAGAGACCCAAGGGAGCTCAGAGCAACTGGCCCTTTGGACAGCACACTGGTCTCCCATCCAGGGAGTGAAACCAGACCCCATCCCTTCTCCAGCACAGGCCAGGTCCACCAGCTGTTGCTCCCCACGAGCAACACCGGACTTTACACAAAAGAGATCTCACCTGTAGGCCCAGGCTCCCAGGCATACTCCTTCAGCTACAAAAGTGTTATCCAAGCGCAAAGGCCATATAACTCCAGCTGCCACAGTTGATCCAACTGAGTTAATCAGAGGCAAAGCTGAAAGCCAAAAGAGGTAAAAACCACATGGAGGCTTTGACGACAAAATCACAGGAGTTGTCCATGAAATAAAAACCCATGGCTAGCTCTGAGCTCCACACTAAGGAAGGACACAAGCCTGGCAACTCTCACCAACCCAGGCCCCATGGAAAGCCAGACCTCTGACTGCATAACCCAGAGACCCAAGGGAGCTCAGAGAACTGGCCCTCCAGACAGCACACTGGTCTCCCACCCAAGGAGTGAAGCCAGACCCTGTCCCTTCCCCAGCACAGGCCAGGTCCACCAGCTGTCACTCCCCTTAGGCAACACCAGTCTTTGTACAAAAAAGATCTCACCAGTAGACAGAGTCCCAGGCTCCCAGGCAACTCCTCTAGCTCCAATAGTGTTCAGGCCTGAAGGCTCCAATAGTGTTATCCAAGCACAAATGCCATGTAAATCCAGCCCCACAAACTGTTGATCCAGCTGAGTTAATCAGAGTCAAAGGCAAAAGCCAGGAAAACAGTCCTCGCTGGTGAGCAAAACCACACGGACAAAGCTCACCAATCTGCACAGGCACAGTCAAAGTTCACTGATCCACAAACTCAAAAAACTCAGATACTTCAGCTGACACAGTGGAAAGGATCCTCACCAATGGCAGCAAAACAAGGGCCACACTCTCAGAAGAAAATATGCTAGCAGTCAGAGACTCAGAACCTCACCGAAATGTATGAGCAGGGCTGCAGGTGAAAGTTCTGAGGAAGCCAAACACTAGGCACATTAAAGCACTGGTCACCACTTCTTTTAGTGCCCTTCCAGATCCAGAAAACACAACATAGCAAAATTAAACAAAATAAAACTTAAATAGACTTAAATAGAACTAAATAAAAATAAAAATCCAGGATGGCAAAGCTCAAGCCACAGACAGCTCACATACTACCACCAATGAAAAATTAACCATTGAACTTAATGCATGGCTAAAATACTCTTCTATTTTAAAACAGCCAAATTAAATGGTTGTCTCAGGATATAGAGTGAGAGCTTGAACTAAGTGCATTATGTTTCTCTAGGCAGCAGTTTGAAATATTACAGGAATTAGCGGTGAGATGTTAAAACAGAAAAAGAATTAAAAGCAATACTGCAGATGTAGGCATTTGTGAAGTCACCGCAAAAGTTTGAATGAGCTGATTGTAGTTAGCTGAGTAACAAATTACTCAGCTGAAGGAAAAGAAAGCTGACTGTGAAAAAGGACAATGTTTCTGAAAACCACAGCTCTGTTAGATGGTAGTACTGCATATGCAAGTGAATGTAGTGCTTACTCTTTCAAAATAAAAAAAGAGAGAAGGGAGGAGGGAAGAACAAAAGGAGACTCTCTCTCTCTCTCTCTCTCTCTATATATATATATATATAGCAATGGATTTGAAAGTGTCCTTAAAAAGGTGGCAATTCTGGAAATGGTACATCAGGGCACTACTTGAATAATTGCCATACAGGAACAAAGGATAACACAATACCAGAATATAAAATTGAAAAATAAAAAGTGGTTTTGAAATAAAATTAAAAAGAGGTTGATGTGACTTTTACCAAAACTTGGAATATTGACTATTGAAGCTCTGATAAATGAAAACCACTGTATGTGCACTGAATGGACAATATATAACTATTGAAAGCACAGAATAATTAAATGACTTCTATATCATCAGCTATGATATGGCAGTTCTGTAAGCTGGTACAAAAGAGGGACTGAATGAACTAATGCTATAAAATAATTACACATTTTGAAAAAACTGCATGAGATGTGAAAATATGTAACTGTAACATTGGAAAGAAAAAAGAAGAAAAGGAAAACATGGAGGGAGGACAGAATGAGTAAAAAAAGAAATTAAAGATCTAACAGATTTTTTCAAGAAAATTCCAGAAAAAAAGTAAAATAGAGGAAAGTGTGAAACCTAAAGGAAATACGACAAGGAAACCTCAGGCACAGAATGCTGCTTCAAAACGTGTGGAAAGCTGGGCAAGGAAGAGAAACATGCTTGAAGAAGAAGAAGAAGAAGAAGAAGATACAGAAGAAAATATTGTTGACCAGATCAAACAGGTAGTCACTCAAAGTGAAATAAATTTGATAAATCAAAAGGAAAAAGAAAATAGAATGAGCAACATAAATACGGAAAGGGATTTTGAACAAAAGAAGGGGAAAAATGTGAAAAAACCTGCATTATGAATATACAGGAAAAAACAAGCACAACTTTATTACAAATTCCAGAGGGATTTGAATTTAAATACATTCATACTACAGAACTAGGGCCGGTCCACAAAAATAAAAACAAAATGCAAGATCACAATTTTAAGGATCAAGTAGATCAGTCACATGTTAAGGAAAAAGAAGACATACAACAGAATGATTATAGACAACTTATGGGGAAACTGAGAAAAGATTTTGCTGGGATAAATCTTAAAATAGATAAAATAATGGGTGAAATAGGAGATGTGAAAAGTTAAATTAAAGAAAACATGGTGACTGATTTAGAGGACAGAATTTCAGATGCTAAGGATCTTCTGCCCCAGATAGAACCTAAAATATCAGAACACACAAAAGAGGAAATTAAACAAAAAGTAGAAAACCTGGAATGGAGGTCAAGAAGGAATCATTTAAAATTTCTGAACATACATGAAGGTGCAGAAAATCATGACATATATAAGTTTGTTGGAGAATAGCTGAATGTGAGTCTTAAGCAAGAATTTCACAGTCATACATATGAAATAGATCAAGCTCATAGAACACCTGGAAGAATGCCATACACACCACAGAAATTTCCAACGGCAGTCTATGTGAGGTTTTTAAGATTTCAAGACAGAGAAAAGGTAATGCCATTTGCAAAAAAAAAAAAAGCACAACCTTGTAACTAATGGTAAACAAATATTGACGTCTGCAGATTTGGTACCAAATTTGTACAAAAAAAAACTTTTAACCCTTTAAAGATGGCCCTATGGGAAAAATATGTCAAATTCCAACACCCATTTCCAAATACTTCAAGGATTTACTATCTAGGAAAATACAATAGTTTTGAGACAACTGAAGAAGCAGAGGCCTTCACAAAGGAAGCATTTGAAATTACATTAATAAAGAAATTTTCAAGAAAATGGACACAAAAAACATCTGAAAAGAAAGCAGAACCAAAAGAAAGGAATGATCAAGATGAGCATACCAGTAAAAATGACCCTAAAGGAGGAGCAATCTTGATGATGACAAATCAAAAAATCAGTAACCCATCGAGAGGAAGAAGATAAAGAATATCAGAAGGTAAGGGAACAAAGCCAAACAAACCAAGATGAGACAAATGTGACAAATGAGAAGTCAGAAGAAAAGGACTATACCTAAGGGGGGAGAAATGGAAGATTAAAAGACTGGTAATGGAAGGTGATATGTAGAAGGTGGGGGGGGAGAAAGAAAATTTTTTTTTTCTTTCCATGCCTTATGTCACCCCCCATATAAATCTTTCTCGGCTGAATTTGAAACAAAAAAGTGACATAAAGAAATTATATTTGTTAAGTAGGTGTAAGTATGTTTAAGGTATTTTAAATAAAATGGGGAGGGGGTTCCCCAGGCTCCAGGAGGCCTACACCATTTTGTAGAAAAATCATAAGAGAAAAGGGGTATTGAAGAGTATTGCATTCTGTGAATCTCTTCAATGGAGCATTCTGAAATGAATGAAGGGGTAAGGGATTTATATTCTATTATAAATAAGTGGTGTAAAATTATGAACAAGAAGAATGGGAGGGGGATTCTGATATTGATGCAGTATGAAATATTAAGAGTTAGGATGCATATATTTAAAAATAATAGGGATGTTGTGTTACAAATAAGTTCATTACAACATGACCTGGAACATCAATGGATTTAAAAATCCTGTTAAATCAAAGAAAATCCCGAATTATGTTAAAAAAATAAAATAGATATCCTGTATCTTTAGGAAACGGACCTGAATGAGGAGGAAGCAGGTAAAGTCAATAAAATATAGGGAGGACAGTGCATGCATTCTATATGTACTTCTAAATCAAGAGGGCTAGCCATCCTGTTCAACAAGAGGTTAAAAGTGAATATTAAAAAAAAAGTAATAGATAAAGAAAGAAGATATGTTATAGTCCAAATTGAAATTAAAGGTAATAAGTATTCATTAGCCTCAGTATATTTACCCAATGATAAAATCAGAAATACATTACGGGAATGTTTTACAAACTAACTGAATTTCCTCACCCATATCTGATTGGGGGGGACTTTAATGTGATTTTTTCAAGAACAAATAGACACTACAGTAAAAAAAAGAGAATATAATATTGCAGATAGAGATGCAGTGAAATTTAATTTCACTGGCAAAGGTCCAGCGAAGTCAGAAATTTCACCCAGTGGAATATTCCACAAAATTCACTCAATCGGTGAAATATTCCGCAGGTGAGAAATGCAGAATTTCATAGGCTAAATGCAGAATTTTGCATTTTGCAGGTGGAATTTTGCATTTTGCATCCGCAAAATATTTTGCAAAATGCCTGAAATTCGCAAAAATTTTGCAGAGCAAAATTTTCAGACTTCACCCATCTCTAATTACAGAAGCAATATTCTTGGTGAGCAGGGCGGAGGATCTCACCCAACTAGATCTGTGGAGATTGAAGTACCCTACCATATTTTTCAGTTAGACATAAGACGTACTTTATAATTAATTTAGCCATAGACTCAGAACAAATTTTTGAGGATTTTATTCAGGTTTAATACAAACCCATACACATCTGAGACCACTCACCACTGCAGTTAATGCTTGCGTCCCCAGGGACAGCACCATCCATTGAACATGGAGATTTGATCCACTACTTTTAAAGGATGAAAACTATGTTAAAAAGTAATGGAAGAAACAGAAATGTATTTTTTTAGAAAACAAAGTAGAGGATACATCTTTAAATAATGTTTGGGATGCATACAAAGCCTTTGTGAGAGGCATAAGTATATCTTATGCAATAAAAAGGAAAATAAATCAAAGAAATAGATTAGGACAACTAGAGAAAGAAATATCAGAAGTACAACAATTGTATACCCAAATACACCTCAATATACATTTAAAAAGGTTGAAAAACTGTAAACATGAATACAATCAGATATATAATGAAAAAAATGGAAAGGCTAATGTTATTATCAAGAGCAAAGAATTTTATTTGCTTTTATTTTACTTATTTATTTAGCATTTCAGCACATATTGATAGAGGAGGCAAGTTAATGGCTTATATGATGCAATAGGAAAAAGTGGAAAGGATTATATCAGAAATAAAAATAGCGGAAGATGTAAAACAGAAAAGGATATAAATATGGAATTCGTAAACTTTTATTAGAATTTATATAGTTCACAAGTTTGAAATTCTAATAAAAGTCAATTTCTGAATATTCCACAGATAAATAAACAACAACAACAAATAACAGATGATGAAATAAGTATTGAATAGGCGGGAAAAGCAATACAAGAAATAAAACCAGGGAAATCCACAGACCTGGATGGGCTGGGGATAGATTTTTATAAAACGTTTGAAAATGCATTAATCTCTAAACTTGCAGAGTTGTTTAATGCATTTCAAGGATCTCTCCCCCTTCTATTAATGAAGCCCTTATCATGATCATCCTCCAAAAGGGAAAAGATAAAACATTATGTTCATCATATCAGCCAATTTCAGAGCTTAATTCTGATGATAAGATTTTTACAAAAAGTTTGGCTTCAAGGCTGGAAAAGATCCTTTTGGACCTGATAGGGGATGACCAGACAGACTTCTTCAAGGGAAGAAGGGGTCATAACAAGATTAGAAATGCACTGAATAGTCTTCATGTAGTAAAAGAACCAAATGCAATTATGGTGTCCCTTGATACAGAAAAAGCATTTGACAGGGTGGAGTGGCACTATGTATGTGATGTTTTGAAGATAGCAGGGACAGGAACAAACTATTTAACCCTTGCAGGGCCGTGGACTGATATATCAGTCCAAAATTCCTATATGTTCTAATTCTGTTGGCAGCCTAAGGGTTAAATGAGGTACAGGCTACATATGCAACTCCCAAGGCTAGAGTATTGACAAATGAAACAACATCCCTTGGTTATTCTCTATTTGTGGTACCTTGCAGGGGTGCCCTTTGTCACTCTGCTATTTACATTGGTTATCGAACCTCTTGCTAATGCAATTAGGATTAATAAAGAAATCTCTGGATTCCAATATACACAAGGTAAAGTCTTAAAACTATATTTGCAGTGTTTTAAGGATCTGGAGAAAGAAATAGGTACAGTAAAAAAATAATCAAAGAATATGGTAGAGTCTGGATACCTAATTGGAAAAATCTGAGGTGCTGTTAATGTATTCTGGCACAGGAAAATTTAATATGGACAATAGTTCTATGACTATCAAAAAAGATCAAATTACATATCTATGTATCCAATTTACAAATAAATGGAACAAGTTATTAGATATTAATCTAAATCCACTAATAGTGGATAAATGGCAGTATAGCCTAGAGGTTAGAGGAACGAGGTGTGAACAAGCTTGATACATCCAGCAGACCAGACCTGAGTTTGATTCTCACAACCTCCACTTGAATACTGTGTGACTCTGAGCAAGTCACTTAACCGCCCAGTGCTTCCAGGTCACTCCTGAAAACAGGCACTTGTGCCTAGTGGGCCTTACCGGTTACCAAAGACTAAAATAAAAAATAAAAAATAAAAAAATATGGGATATTAGGAAAGATCTGCAAAAATGGGAAGGTCTTCCATTATCACTACTGGGTAGGACCCAGCTTATTAAAATGAATATACTTCCCCGATTGCTATACATATTTCTGGGGTTAACATTGTTGATACCAGTAGACACATTTAAAGTTATAGACAAGTTAATCACCAGATTCCTTTGGAAAAAAGGCAAGCCAAGACTGAAAAGGGGAAATTAATACTTGAGTATTCACAATTGGGATTGAAACTACCCAATTTACAGTACTACCATTGGGCTGCAGCTTTAGAACCCTTAAAAGAAATTTGATCTCAATCTATTCCTTCATGGGCTTATTTCCAATATTATAACTCGTCACCGTTAGCTATTAAACATTTACTGTCAAAATATTTAAAAAATAAGGATCGTAAAACCATAGATGATATGTTTGCTAAAAACACAGTCAGAATTTGGAATAATATTATGCAAATAAAGGGGGTTAAAAATAAAATGTCTAAAAATACCTCATTATTCCAAAACAATTTTCATCCCATTATTAGTGCTTTAACTATAAAAAAATTATTGGAGTATAACATTAAAAGTATAGAAGACATATATAATAATCAAATATTAAAATCATTCCAGAAGTTACAAGAATAATATGGATTACATAGAAATATTTTTTCCCTCCTTAGCTGTCCATGGCCCTTTAAATAGCAAATTAAAACCCCTTTTAAAGCTCTCTACTAGTTTTGTGGTGGCATCCCTCTCCAGGTAGTCCTGAACCTAGTGGTCTAGTATACAGTATTCACTTTAATAGGGGTCACTGATCTGTTGAAGGTGACGGTTTTATTTTGGGAGCTGCCTTCCATCCCATCCCTACTGACTCTGCCCTCCATTGAAACCCCTCCCTTGAAGCCCCTCCCCCACTGTTGTCCCCTGTATTGCGAGTGCCCCACTCGAAGGGGCTAATTGGGTTGCTTGGGGGTGGAGCCCGCCAGCCCTCCATTGACCCAGTTTGTTCTTCATTTTGAGGCTGGGTGACTGCCCCCACACTTTGAGCATGCATGTCTATATCTACATTGTAGCCATGAGCAAAAGGCCCTATTGTATCCCCACAGCATTTTTGCAGCAGGGTGAGTTTCTTCCCCTCTTCTCCCTCATTACTGGCTGTGTCTGTCATACAGTCCAGCCAGAGATCTGATTGTTTAGTGTCCCACCTCACATCCCCAAATGTTGCCATTCTTTGGTGAAACATCTCGTCATACTGGAGCCAATTATTCCCTCCCCTCATCTTGGCCTTCCATATTATTAGAGAGTATGTGAAGAAGGGTATCACTGGTTCTGGCTTTTTCTGTATTACTATGGACGAATAAGTGGAAAAACCAATGGACCATGTGTCCCATGTCTTCCCTTTTGTGGACTTGTCCTCATCCCCTATTCCCAGTATGACAATGGCTGCTGCCATGTCCTTTTCACCTATGTTCTCCTTCTCGTCATATTTTGTCACTGATTCTTTGTTAACCAGTGCAAAAACATCCATGAGATCTCCTTTCTAACACAAGGGATATGTTAAACATTAGGAGGACAAAATCTGCAAAAATAAAGTTATCAGGAAATGTTTGAACAAGTCAACATTTCTTCATAACTTAGTTTTTATGGTTTGTTTGTTTGTTTTTACATTTTTATCCCAAATTTTCAACAGTTTTTCATGACCCTTCCTTCTGAAAAAGACAGGTGTCATTTATAAAATACTGTCCAAAATGTCACTTCATGCCACACATGCAAAAACATTTTATCCATGATTTGAAAAATGACAGCTGTCACATTCTTGAGATGGTGTGAAAAAACTGGCTATGTTGAAAATGTGTGGTCAAAATATTGAAAATTACCAAAGTTAAGAGCATGTGTTGAAAACTTTCAATGTACACCCATAACTTTGTTGTTATTTAATATGCTTACCCTAAATTTTCAACATAGCCTTCTTGGGACCCCACCTCTTGAACAAGCATGGAGAAAATTATCAAATCCCACTCAAAAGGTGATTTCACACAGTGACCAGAAAATCATCTTTCAGGGTGGATTTGAATAATTTCACCAGCCCGGTTCTTGAGGTTAGGTCCCAAAAACACTATGTTGAAAATCTGGGGAAAAAAGTATTAAAAAAATGGTCACGTTATGAGTACAAATTAAAAAAACATTGAAATACATTGAACTGCATACCTGATTTCCTCAGTTCCTGGTCCAGTGTTGAAGAGTGAAGACATATCCTCATCCCAGAGAGGATTATGGAATTGGAACCCCAATAGGAAAGTAAGAGGTGGGGGTGCTGAGGGGGAGGGTCAGGTGGGGGAGGGTAACAGTTGTGGCAGGCCGGTGGAAGCAACAGACATAAATGGACAGATTTCTTTTTTACAGGGTGAATAAAAATAAAAAAAGACCAAGAGGGCTGGTTTTCTTTATTTCAGGTACTGAAGCTGGTGACTGGGCACTCCAATGTTGGTATAACCTCTAGGGGTACAGGACATGACAGGAAGGTTGGAGGGATACATGGCGGAGGGTGGGATTACAGGAATTAAAAAAAATAAAAATGCAAAAAGACTATGCAGGATGACTTTCTTTATTTCAGAAACCGACACTGGGAATTGGGCACTCCAGTGTTGGTATAACTTCCAGGGGCACAGAAAGTGATGGGAACATGGGAGGGATACTTGGCAGAGGGTGGGATTACAGGAACATAAATAAAATTGAAAAAAGAATACAAGGGATAGCTTTCTTTATTTTGGGTACTGACACTGGGGATTGGGCACCCCATTGTTGGTATTATGTTTGGTGGCACTAGGGGTTGGATCCCCAGTGTCACACAGTAAAAATGGATGGGGTGCGGGGGTACTAGCTGGAACCAGGTATTGGGCACCCTGATGTTGGACAAAAGTTGGCAGAGGCTGGAAGGGATTGTTTGTACATGGGGGGAGGACTACTGCAGGCTGATCATGATGCTGATCATCTCTGTTTGCTGGGTAGTATTATGCAGCTCGAAGGAAAGAGCCACCATGTGATTCAGGTAGCTCTTTTCTTTGAACTACATGAAGTTTCCACCCAGCAAGACCAGAAGAGTGTCATGATTAGCATGGCTGATGATTGATCTGACACTTTCGAACCCCTTGCAGACTGCCCTGCATTAGATTGACAATGACACATCTCTCAGAATCCACTATCATACTAACATGTTTGCCCTTACAAAGGCACAAGGGCAAACATAAAAATAAGAGGTCTGTCTAATTTGTTTGACTCCAGGGCAGTTACTTAATGTCCACCTGACCTCTGTCACAGTTAGCTGTTTGGTTTGTCTTTGTTTATGAGTGTCAATCGTCTGTGTAGGAGAGTGAGAGAATAAACAAACAGGAGGAAGAAAGATTAACAAGAAAATCACATATGGGGCATTCACACCTTCCAAGTAATGTTGTTGGATGTGGTAGGCAGACCAACCAGTACATTACTGTAACTCAGGCAGGGCTGGGAAAGTGTGCAGGACAGGTTTTTGGCTTTTTCACACTGTATTATTATACAGTCGTGCTGAAATTCTCTTTAACACCTTAATTTACAGTTTATGCTAAACAACTGCCTGACTTTGATAAAAATAGCTCAAAACAGCCTTTAGAAGATACCTTAATTCTCAAACTAATTAGGAAACAAAAATAAAAGAGTATTTAAAAGTGCCCAAAAGTCAAGGTATTTTTGAAGGCTGGCTAATAGATATTTGTTAAATATTGTATACAGTAGGATTAATGAGCAGCTGGTTATCAGCACACATATTCTGCATTCATGTGATAAGATTATTGGGAGACCAACATTAAAATTGCTCCCAAAGAACACCAAAATAATGTACTCATTATACCCATTCATCTCACTCTATTAGGTTTTGAGCTCAGTCACTCTGCTGATGTTTTACTTCATTTTGAACAATGACTGCAGCAAACCGTGAGTGTTCAAAGACAGGCTACATCTCCCGAAATTAATGAAGCAAATGAATGTGTGTCTTAATCTCCTCTACCCAAATATGCATTCATTTCAGTGGTCAGTTAAAAATCTTGCTGAGTGCAATGGCTCCCCTTGGCAGCCTCAGTGCTGGCAGTTCTAATGGTTTTACAGCATCTTCCTCCCATGTATTGTAGATATTTATTTCAGAGGACACCGCTATGTCTATGTACTGTATGGGCATAGGTATTTTGTTTATTTAGTTAGTTAATTTTTTATTTGCCAGCTAAGTGCACTACACAAAGTAATTGTTTATATTCAGGCATGATTAGGGAGGTTACAAAAGGTTGCAACAGCAAGCTATAGATGGACCAAGAACAGTCAGTAACTGATAATTACACACATATTACAAATTCTCAAACAAGCACAATCAACAGAATACACCAGAAAATGGAAGCAATACAAATCAACAGTATGACAAGGAAATAATAATGAATATACAACATCCTGTAAGAAAAGATACAGTTAGTAAAAGGAAAGCAAGCAATGTAAAAATGAGGAACTGCTTCAGGAGGCAGATCATTTACCAAAGAACAGCCATACCCCCAACATGAGAATCATACAGATAGATAATAAGAACAGATGTGTGACTGGAGCAGGTAATCCTGAAAATTGATAACAAACTTCTGAGGGTAGAGCAAGAGCGAATGTTGATGAGAATAGAATTCCAAAACTTAGGTGCAAAACTGGTGACTGTTAGGTCACCACAGATGGCATGCCATTTGGGTGAGGCTAGTAAGTATTGTCCTGGGATCTTTTTTTTTAATCTAGTTATGCTTGTAATGCTCAGCTGGCCCCTCTCAGGTATCTATTACACAACAACCCCACCTCACACTTTCTCCCAGGACTTACCTGATCTTTGTGTTACTTTTGTGGCTTACCCCCATGATGGGACACTTGAGCTAGGTGGGGTTCCTCAAGAGTTACACCCCATCATGGGAGGAGAGAACAGGTCAATGGGTGCAGGGTTGTCAGGTGCAACAGGGCTGTCATGCTGCATGACTGAGGGTATTACCCTTAGTTTCATTGATCTCCCCCTCTAAAGATGTCTTGTCCATGCACACACCTGATGAGGTTGAAGATTTCCTCCTTTTCTTCCTGTAGTCCCCATTGCACCACACCCTTTGGTCACCCATGTGGTGGTATGTTAGAGAGAAGTTGGACAAAGGTCTGAAGGTGGACAAAGCAATGGGGCCTGATGGGATTCATCCCAGAATTCTAAAAGAACTAAGGGTAGAACTAGTGACACCACTGACTACCCTCTTTAACAAATCATGGGAGGATGGGGTGGTACCCGAGGACTGGAGGAGGGCAGATGTGATTCCCCTTCACAAAAGTGGGGGCAAGGCAGAAGCAGGAAACTATAGACCTGTTAGTTTAACCTCAGTGATAGGGAAAATGATGGAATCACTTCTAAAGGAAAGAATTGTCGAGTATCTAGAGGCCAGAGGGGCACAGGATCCTAGGCAGCATGGATTCACAGTGGGAAGGTCATGCCAGATGAATCTGATAGATTTCTTTGACTGGGTGACCAAAGTAGTAGATCAGGGAGGGGCTGTGGACATGGCCTACCTAGACTTTAGCAAGGCATTTGACACAGTCCCACACAAAGATTAATATACAAGTTAGCCAGCCTGGGAGTGGGTCCCAAGATGACAGCCTGGGTAAAGAATTGTCTGGAGAATAGGACACAGAGTAATAGTAAATGAGTCCACTCAGAAGAAAGGAGGGTTACTAGCGGGTACCGGAGGTTCAGTATTAGGACCAGTCCTCTTCAATGTTTTATAAGCGACATTGCAGAAGGACTGGAAGGAAAATATGTCTCTTTGCAGATGACACTAAGATCTGCAACAGAGTTGATTCACAGGGTGGGGTGGAAAGGATGAGAAGGGACTTGGCAAGGTTAGAGGAATGGTCAAATGTATGGCAGCTTAGATTCAATGCTAAGAAGTGCAAGGTAATGCACCTGGGAAACAAAAACCCAGGGTAAGAGTACACAATGGGGGGTGAGATACTAACAACAACAAAAATGGAAAGGGACCTGGGGTAGTCATATCAGATGACCTAAAGGTGGGCAAGCAATGTGAGAGGGCAGCAAGGAGGGCTGGGGGATACTGGGATGCATAGGGAGAGGCATCACCAGTAGAAAACAGGAAGTTATTATCCCTCTGTACAGACAGCTGGTGAGACCCCATCTGGAGTACTGTGTGCAGTTCTGGAGACCCCAATCTCCACATGAGACATAGACAGGATGGAAGCTGTCTAGAGGAGGAGCAACTAAAGTGGTGCAGGGTCTGCACCAGAGGACATATGAAGAGAGACTTAAGGAGCTTAATATGTATAGCCTTGAGGAAAGGAGGAGAGGGGGACATGATAGAAACTTTCAAGTACCTCAAGGGAATCAACAAAGTCCAAGAGGTAGCATCTTTCAAAAAGGGTGTGCAAGAACAAGAGGCACAATTTGAAGATAGAGGGTGGCTCGAGGTAATTTAAGGAGTATTTTTCACAGAGGTTGTGGATGCATGGAATGGCCTTCCGGAGGAGGTTGTGGAGTCAAAATCAGTGGTGGAATTCAAGCATGCATGGGATAGTCATAAGGCAATTCTGGGGGTTGGGGGTAGGAAGAAGTAGGCTGCTGGTTAACTAGGATCAGCAGCTTATCCAGTAGGTAGGGAAATGGGCAGACTGGGTGGGCCAAGCGGTCCTTATCTGCCGTCAAATTCTATGTTTCTATGTTTCTAAGTTGACATCTGCTTGGATGCTGGAAGTCCCTCAATCTGCTGCCCACCTACTATCTGAACATACTCCCAGACCTGGGTCACTGGTGTCACAAGCAGTTGTGCTACAACTTTGCTGACAAGATGGGCATCCTTAGGATCTTAAGGAACAACTACAGACAAAAGGTGTTACAGTAGGAGTGAAGTCAGAGATGCAAGTTATTGACTATGCCACACATTAACAATTATACAACCCAAGATTTATTTATAGAGGGAAATAAGTAGAGCCAACCAAGACAAGAATATTTGGTACATTGATGAATTTGACAGTTCAAGGCTTGGGAATAATGCTGTATTTTTATAGGTACCATACCACCTCCTAAGGTTAAACCTTGATGAGTTACCAAAGATCGGTGCACCATATATCCACTTAGGCAGTAAAACACTATATGCAATGCAAGGTGAGCTCTGCTAGTAAGCTTGCTCCTAATTCTGTTAAAAAGACAATGTCTTCCCTGCCAGTCCAGTGGTGTGAAAGGATGAGGCACTGGTCACCTCAACACCTGCCATGCCAGTGACTTGGGTTTAGAAAAGTATGCAGGTTACTCAGATTGTTGGCCGGGGAGGGAGGAATGAGCATCCCAAGGACAGCTCTCCCCCCCTCAGGGTGAGGGGGGACAGAATGGATGCCTCAGCGGCTGACACTTAGTGTTTCTGGGTGGCAGCACAACATGGTGTCAGGGAATGTGACACTCCCATCAATGCTGGGATCACATTCATGGAGGCAGTGTGTGGACAATGTGTCATTGCATCTGACACAGGTCCAGGGAAAAAAAACAATGTGGACAACCCCTAACCTGGCAGGATGGTGGATCAGTCCCCTGCATGCTCCACAGTGGTGACTGGGTTCTCCCAACACCCTCTGGTTGAGGACACTGAGAAGACAGCAGCAGTTAAGCCTAAGAGAAACCAGGTGATGGGGCTGGGGGTATCATTCCTGAATGAGGCCAGGTTGATAGTGAACGGCAATAAATTACTAATAAAAAAGGCAAAATCTGGTGTTAATTGATTTACAAATGCCAGACATATGAAGGGTGGAGTCAGAGGAAGGATGTAATACCTAAATATTTAAATGAGATAACAGAAGCAAGAGAAGAACCATCCAAACACAAAACAGGAGGGGGCAGTTCTGAAGTTTAGAAAGGGAGCAAAAGAGAATAACCTGAGTTTTGGAAGTGTTTAGGATAAATAAGTAAATTATCATGCAACTAGTATTGGACAGACTGAAGATCAAAGGTTGGATGTATATTTAGGTTGTCAATATATTAAGAGTTGTAGAGGAGAACAAGGTCATCCTCATATGGGAGAGACAGGCTATAGGATTTATTGAAATTATTAATATGAAGGGAGAAAAGAAGTGGCCCAAGAATGGACCTCCTGTTGTACACCTATAGAGGTAGAGGCCAACTCAGAATGAGATTACTAAAACTTGTCAAGCTGTTGTCTGTTTGCCAGATAATTTGTGAACTGTGGAAGTACAGAAGAGGAGATACTCAGGTTTCTTAATTTGGAGCAAATCAGAAAATGTTCAGCAAGATTGAAGACCTTAGTGAAATCAATAAATATGACTCCAACAAAGTTGTTGTTTTCTATTGCTTCAGCAAGACTATTATGGAGAGGTAATAAAGCAGTGGTGGTGCTATACCCCTCCTAAAGCCATGTTGAGCAATAGACATAATATTATTCACACTGAAATACACATTCGATAGGCTACCAGTTTCTCTAGTACTTTATTTAGCACCAGTAGAATGGCAATAAATCTGTAGATACTGATAACTTTAGTATTGCCTTTCTTGAGGACAGGTACAAGAAGGGACAGATTCCAAACACCAGACATTACATCCATGGTTAAAGAGAAGCTAAACAATCTAGTAATGGGAGAAAATAATTCTTGTGAGGCAAGCTGTAAAAGCTTGCTCTCAATTCCATCAAAACCAACAAATTTATTTGAGGGTATCCTATCAAGTTCAGTAAATTTTAATCTTCATATATCCAATTACCTTTAGGTCAAATAATGGATTAGAGGGTGTTTATAGTGCAGACGTAGGAAGTAAAGTAACTTTGCTTTAGCAAAACACTTTATGAAGTTTCCAGAGTTCAAGAAGTGTGAAGTGCAACTTTGCGTAGTTCATCCTGTAGGGTAAGTTCATGAAATGGGGGTACTGATGTGCCCAATACTTTGTGTGTTGATTTAAAAAAAATGAACAACAGCCCCTGCAGTCATGATAAGTAAATTTAAAAGGCAGCCACAGGTACAGGTACATTTCATAGTTTGAGAAACCTAGGTGCACCAATTTTATTTTTATTCCATGTCCAGCTCAAAAATGTCACAGATTTTCCCTAGCAAAATGTGACATGCAAAGCAGAGTACATTCCATTGCTTCTATGAAGACTTTATTTGAGTTGCACTTCAGTAAATGTATGTTGAAAATTGCCTCGGGTGTTGTCCTTTGTTAGTGAAAACATTTTCACCCTAATTTTTCAATGCATATAAAATTTCTGGTTCACTCAATGTTTTGCATGGCACGTGCAACTGCGGTATCCAAGCAAATTGCATTTTTCACATGTTCCCAAATTTTCAGCAAAAGCATCCAGCTTTTTTTGAGTGGGTGATTTTCTTTTGGAATGGGGTCTTAAAAGTACTGCAAGACATTGGTGAAAGAGGGGTACAGACAATACTTTTTTTAACTTAACAGTTGTGCGGTGTCCACTGTTGCATGTGCAATGTTTGGTGTCCCAGTTGCAAATGCAACACTGAAGGTGCTTTTCTCTCACATCTGATATGGAGTTACCCCACAACATAGTCCCTTTTTCACTGTTGGTCATATTGTTTTGAAATACTTAGTAAAATAAAGTAAAAAAGAAAAGTAACATTTTTCTCAAGATAAACACCTGCTGTGTCCACTGTTGCACAGGCAATGTTTGGTGTCCCTGTTACACAAGCAACACTAAAGGTGCTTTTCTCTCAAATCTGATATGGTTATCCCACAACATAGTCCCTTTTTCACTCTTGGGTCATGGTGTCTTGAAATGCTTAGTAAAATAAAGTAAAAAGAAAAGTAACAGTTTGGAGATTACTTTTGAGCACAGGTGCTCATTTAGAAGGGTTCCACGTCAAATACATATTCACAAAAAAAATTACAGTAAGAAGTTCCAGAGAAAATACAGTTAAGTAAGGCTCAAAGCACTAGAGACAGAACAATTACATACAGTTTTGAAAAACTCCATGCAGATCATTGTATAAAAAGCCACAGATCATACACAAAGAGAAGCCAAATAAAACTGTAATGGTTACAGTTGCATTAGATTGCAAAGGCAGATCACAAAGATCTCTTAAACTGATTAAACTTGGGGAGATTCAACAGTGTGTCAGGCAGTTTAATCAGCTAGTGGCACAGACAATAAATTACCACTTGCCCAGCTGTGTACACTCCCCATGTGTCACCAGGGTTTGGTGTCCAATGTGGAAGGCAAATGGCTGTGGGGCTCAGGTACTGTAGGGTTGTTCAAGGGGATCAGTAGGCCTTTGTATCAGTGAGTGACCAAGGGAGATAGCCTTGTTTATCACTGAGGACTCTATAGGTTCAGGTAGTAATGCTGTGGGTAAGCAGATCAGCAGCATTAATATTGCAAGGAACATGTTTGCAGTGAGGAAGAGTGACAGCAGTTTGTAAGTAAAACAGGTCATTGACTCATAGCCCTTGGACACAATCAACCGTGAGGGGAGTTAGCAAAATTACAATAACAGTGTGGGTGACAGCAGCAGTAATAATTTCAACACTGTTACCATTCAGGAGCAGGTATTAGCAGCAGCCAATTCTAGTAGGTCCTTGACCAGCTAACCTTAGCACACAATCCACCCAGGTAGGGTGTTAGCAATGGTACTGTAAATATAAGAGTGGCAGCAACCAGTATTATACAGAATAAACACTATTTGAATAGAGATTTGTCAGATACCTTGTTAACTCTGGTTGCAGAACTGAAATTAAGTGCTGGACTAGGTTCAGCCACTGAAACACTTTAAAACAGAAGTAACAGTGCCCACCATTCACCAGGCAAGACAAGGCAGTAGCAAATAACAATGTAACTTGTAACTTTTGGATGTAGACAGTGGAGAACTTGCAAATGATAGCCCTTGTATGTATCCTTTAGGTCCGAGTCTAACTAGTGAAACATACTAGTTCAAGTTCTGGAGGCAGAGCAGGGGTTCGGGTGAAACACAGAGTTAAGACTTAAAGGCAAGCAAATGAGCTGACACTGACCGAATGGCAAATTAAAAATCCACAGATCAGTTTCCTTGATTAAAATTGAGGTTCCCACAAACAGATTGACATCACACACCAAGTTGTTCCTAACAGATGCACTTAGCTATAAATATTATACTTCTGTGGCAGTTTGATCAGTCTGAGCCAGTCACCATGGTCCTGCACTGCTGCCTTGACTAGTTAGTGCTACTACCATTAGTACCAACTACCATTGTTAAATCCCAAAGAGTTTTTGATAACATGTATTAGCTCCCCACCCACTGTGCCATCTTCACAACATCACCCCTACATTCTTGACCCTTTATTGTTGAGTTACCCCCACCCTGCCACCCTCTGCATAGAAAACATGCACCCTCCCCCCAGCAAGGTTCACCACCAAACTGAACAAATGACTGGAATAATTAAGTTATTACTCACCTCCCCCCACCCACACACCAAAAATGACTCTCTCACCTGACCAAACCACCATCGTCAATGAAATTTTCCTACCCTAAATCCCTCAGGCTCCCACTTCCTTCACTCCCCAAGCACCCAAAACAGTTTAGAAGAACCTGTGAAAGTAGAAAATCCTCCCCTCATCCAGAGACATCAACCCCGCCAACTGTAAGGATCCATAATGCCATAAAGGAATAGTGACGGCTTTGCCAATAGTAAGACCTAACTGGTGGAGGCTCAATGTTTTGGGCATGCTTGAGGGGGAAGAGGGGAGTTTGGTGAGGGGTTCTCATTGATGATTGGGGTCTGGTCGAGAGAAAAAAATAGGCTTGAAAGGAAGCTGGTGTGGTCATCACAAAGCTTCACAAAGTGAGAAGTTCCTGTCTTTACACCAACTTCAGTAACGAAGTTAAACTTTGTAACATCTCTAGTTGATAGTGAAAGAGAGAGAGAGGAGTAATTACTTAAGGGGGACAGTGAGGGGGAGCAGAAACGATCAGTGTAACAAGATACTCTTGGTCAGTAACTCTTGAAGGCTTTTGCAATGGTGTATGAATTATTACAATTTTATGCCATTTCAATCCAATCCATGTCAGGAAGGGTAAAGTTAACATTCTGTCCTATAGTTTGTTTAATACACCTCCAAAAATGGTGAGGCGTTCCAGCATATGTGCAAAGTAAATTCTTACCGTAGAAGCTTTTTCGGAAACTTCCTGTATGGCCATTTTGCATTGTATTCGAAGGTATATATTTGTGCAAGCAGTAAAAGTACATGTATACTTATATATGTTTTTGTAGTTCTGGTAAGTACACCCTGCAACCTTTTTTCATTGAAATGAGGCATGTAGATACTCAGATTTAGGGACAATGTGGAACACTGGCCCTTAGAATGAGGGATACATCCTCAAACATGAAGATGCAATTACCAGTACTGGTAACTAGTTTAGTTGTTTAATTTTGCTTTAGCATCACAGAATGTTAAGAATATCTTTATAAAGTCTGAGTTTACAGCACTTCCTGCATGTGGGCAGTGCCATTCAAAAGTGGGACAGATATGGGACAGTGCACTTCTGAGAGGCAAAATGAGGAACATCTCTCATGAGGGACATTTGAGAGGTATTCCTACAAGTTCAGCATTGCGTTGGGTGGAGCAGGTAGAGCTGAATTTGCTTAAAGTTGTTTGCCTGATAGTAACCATTTGCAGCCATGATCTGATGGGCTGAGAGGCTTTGCATTCAGCAGCAGTGACTGTACATTAATTACATTGAAAAGTGTGTGCAATGCTGCAGTCCATTTGCTGGAGTTAAAAAAACTGCTGCTGATGCGTGTTTATGCAGGGAAGAGCTTACTGGGACTAGCACTGTATCCTCAAAATGTGCTACAGTCCAGGACATGGAGGGAAGGTGATACTGCTGTTATGTATATGGGTTAGGGGTGTAGACTGTGATTGCAATGTATCCCAAAACATGCTGCAGGCCAATAGCAGGAGGGAGAGAATGTTGCTTGCATGTGTCTGTGTGGGTGTGTGTCTTGGGGAAACAGACCGGAACCAACATTTGTATCTCTAAATACACTACAGTCCAGAAGATCCATTTATTTGAAAATGGCAACCAGGAGGCTGGCCCGCTGGTGCAGCAGTAGCACTACCACTTGCAACGCCAATGACCCGGGTTTGGAAGTGGACTCAGATTGTCAGAGGGCAGGCTGGGGGAGGTAGATGGAGCATCTCAAGAGATGGTCCTCTGGGGATGAAAGAGGACATTCTTGATGCAATACCACCACTAAGGTGACCACGGGTGGCGGTGCAGTGGGGGTATGCCTGTGGGAGGGAAGGATGCCAGCTGAGTTTGGAGCATCTGCATGCCTTGTGTGCTCATTCCTTGGTCCTCCATGTGTGCTGGCTCCTTGGGGGGGTGACATAACGAGGAAAATGGCCCCACAGCTGACCAAGTGATGGACCCCGGCACCAAAACACCAAAGTAGCATCTGAAACCATGCAATCTCGGCCAGCAGCCTGATGAAGGCATAAACAGGTAAGGGGGAATGGAAAGGGGAGTTGCTTCCTCCTTCCCCACCAGAGGGTAAACCAAGGCAGTGTGGACCATCGGCACCGAGAAGAGGCACTAGAGTAGGTGGAGCAGGGCCTGGGATGACTTGGATGTTCTTGAGAGAGAGGTACAGCTGTGGAGAGAGAAGTGGCAAAAATAGAAAATATTTTTAAATAATGGTAAGTGGAAAAGGTACACTGAACCAAAGCTCATTTCTAGGTGTACCCTTTGAGGGGGAAAGACAAGAGGTAATAAAAAGAACCAGCAGATTGAGAGGATGATCACAAGCAAGCATAATGACAAATCCATATACTGCACAGAAAGAAGTGGAACTTGGTTGCCCTGCCCTTTACAACTGGAGTTAAATATCTGGGTAATTTGGAGAAGTCTGCCTCAGTAGCACCACATAGGTATAGGCTAAAAGAGATTGAGGAAGACTCAGACCCCTTGTATATTTTACATACAGTATTTTTATTATATCATAAAAATTTAAATAAAGTGCTACCTAACAAGCCAGAGTCGGCCAACATTTTGTGGCTTTGGGGCCACTTCCTCAGGGTCCATTGTGGTCTACATGCAATTTTTACAGTACTGATCACTCTCTTAGACAAATTACATCTCTTAGTCTTACTTATCTGCTCCAGTATCCCTTTGCGACCACCAATATGTTATGCTCTCACAATCTTCTATGCTTTTACTGGAGTCTGGAGTCAGTTGCTACCTTGCATGTGTAGAAAAATCCAGCCAAGCATAGTTGTGGAAAAGGCTACAACTGATAATGCCCACTGTGGTCTACATGCAGTTTACAGTACTGATCACTCCTTTAGCAGAGTTACATCTCTTAGTATTTATTAATATCTTCTAAGGCCTACTTACTGTAGCTGCTCCAGTATCCCCTTGCAGCTATGCATATACTAGGCTCTTACAGTCCTCTATGCTTTTACTGGAGTCTGGAGTCAGCCACTGCCTTGCATGTGTAGAAAAATCCAGCCAAGCATAGTTGTGGAAAGGCTATACAACTGATAACTGCAACATGCAGTGGTTGTTGTGCTAAAGTTGACCAGTATATTGTTATAACATGCAGTGCAGCATCAGTGGTTGAATGACATGGTTTGTGAAATCTTTAACACAGTGTTATACTGCAATACTGGTCAACTTTTGCACAACTACCACCACAGGCTACAACTCAGGCACACACATATTGTTAAGGGTTGATACAGTCAATAGAATAAATCAGTTGAGAAGA
Source organism: Neoceratodus forsteri (assembly GCA_016271365.2). Classification (NCBI taxonomy): domain Eukaryota; kingdom Metazoa; phylum Chordata; order Ceratodontiformes; family Ceratodontidae; genus Neoceratodus; species Neoceratodus forsteri. Next base: position 1,544,093,156 of record CM057455.1, on the reverse strand, counting down.
ATAAATTATAATAGATAACAAAAGAGTTGGAAACAAAAACTAGGATTGCACTGGGAGAAAAAGGGAGCAGAGGCAAACATGGCCAGGGAACAGCTACTGTATGGGAGAGCAGAAACAAGAGGGAGCAAAATGAGACCCTGGAAGTGGTTTGAGATGGAGGTACTGTAAGATGGAATGAGATGAAGAGAGGGCAGGAGAGAGTTTTATCATGAAGGTAGGCCTGCCAATAAAGAGAACTGACAAAATCAAGTTGGGAAAATGCTGCTGGTGTACGTGTGTGTGGAGGGGAGGAGACCACTAAATCCAACATGATATTTTACTATTACATTAGAATTAAGTTGACTGCAATTTGTTCTGGTTAGTTTTTGTAATGCTGTATGTAGCAAAAGGAGAATCTGCCCAACCAAAATCAGACCTGGTTCTGCTGGGGAAAACACAGAAGGGCCTGAATGAGCAAAACTGGAGCCAGCACACTTAAACAGCAATAATAATAAACCACAAAGTAGACTCTTGAAAATGTGTCCTTTATTGTAACACATCATAAGAAACATAGAAACATAGAAATCTGATGGCAGAAAAGGACCTCTAGGCCCACTCAGTCTGACCCTTTGTCCCACCTAGTCCCTCCTACTGCTTCTCCCCATGTGTTCCTCCTCCCCTCAGAATGCCCTTATGCTTGTCCCAAACCCTTTTGAATTCTGTGATTGTTCTGGACCCCAGGACAGTTGCAGGTAGGCCATTCCACGTGTCCACCACCCTCTCTGTGAAGTAGTGCTTCCTTATATTTCCCCTAACCCTTCTCCTCTCCAGCCTCGTTATATTCCCCGGATTGTCTGGTATCCCCTTCTTTGAAAAATGATACCCTCTGGTACCTTGTTTTTACCCATAATGTATTTTAATGTTTCTATCATGTCCCCACTCTCTCTCCTATCCTCCAGGGTATACATATTCAACTCTCTGAACCACTCCTAGTATATCATATACTGCATCCCTTGCACCATCTTCATAGCCCTCCTCTGCACTGCCTCCACCCTGTCCCTGACCTTTCTCAGGCAAGGTCTCTAAAACTGAACACAGTATTCAAGGTAGGGTCTCACCAAGGTTTTGTATAGTAGTATCATTACCTCATTATTTCTACTGGTTATGCCCATCCCTATGCACCCTAGTACTCCACTGGCCCTCCCCACCACTTTATCGCATTGACTGGCCACCTTTAGATCTTTGGATATAATTATGCCCAGATCTCTGTCCTTCTTTGTGGTCTTGAGCATTGCCCTTCCAATTGTATAGTCTACCCTTGGGTTGCATAACCCTGCATTTTTTTAGCATTGAATCCTGGTTGCCATATCTGTGACCACTCCACCAGCCTGTCTAACTCCCTCTTCATCCTGCTCACACTTCCTTCGGTGTCCATCTGATAACAGATCTTCATATCATCAGCAAGTAGACATATTTTTCCTGTTCCCAAAGTCAGGTTCCCAGTACATTAACACAACATATTACCCACTGGGACAATGCTTGGCCTTGAACACAACATTTCTTCATAACTTTTTTCAAATTTTTACTTCAAATTTTCAATATAGTCTTTCAATGATCCGCTTCTGAACATGATGGCTGTCATTTAAAAGATCTAAACATAGATCTTGTAACAAATGCAACAATAGAACCATAGAAACATAGAAATTGATGACAGAAGTGAACTGCAAGATCCATCTAGTCTGCCTGCTAGGGGTAACTACCCCCCCCCACCCTGCATCCTTTTTGTGAAAGGATACCTTTATGCCTGTTACAGGTGTTTTGAACCCATTTACCATTTTGGCCTCCACCACTTCTCAGGGCAGGCAATTCCATGGGTCGAACACCCTCTCAGTGAAGAAGAACTTCCCAGCATTGTTCCTGAATCACCCTCCATTGAGCCTCATATCGTGTCCTCTAGTTCTGATGCTTTCCATCTCCTGAAGGAGCTCCTGTACCCCTACATTATTTATATTCTTGATATACATGAATGTCTCAATCATGTCGCCCCTCTCCCTCCTCTGTTACAGGGAGTACATGTTGAGCTCCCTCAACGTATCCTCATATGCCATTTGACGCAGACCCCGAATCATTTTTGTGGCTCTCCTCTGCACCATCTCAATCCTATCAATGTCCTTCCTAAGGTGCATCCTTCAGAACTGTACACAGCACTCCAGGTAGGGGCACACCAGCACCCTGTAAAGTGGCAGAACCACCTCTTTTCTGTGACTCATGATTCCCCTTCCTATGCAGCCCAGCATACCACCGGGCTGTAGCACTGCCTTTTTGCACTGCTTCCTCACCTTTAAGTCATCTGATATAATGACTCCTAGGTCTTGCTACTAGTTGGTGCATGCCAACTGTTCCCCTCCCAAACCTTGGGGTTTCCCTTTCCTAAGTGCATGACATTGCACTTTTTGGCACTGAACCTCAACTGCCAGGCGTCTAACCACTCCTCGAGTTTCCTCAGCAATCACTTGGACACCCATGTGGAGTGAGTTACACAACCCCAGCCCCATGTTGGGTGCCAATTTTGTAACACTACAGACACACTTAGCAACAATCACTTGATTGTAGGGCACACACTCACAGTATGCTACAACACATACCCACTGTGTAGTTTCACCCTTTGCTCTACCACAGGTAGTGTGCATAAGAACACAACTGCCAATCCTGGTGGTCACAGCACTGCAATGTAGGATTATTTGCCTCTTCCCCTGCCCACACTCCTCCAGCTGAGTACAACCCAACAGAATACCTGAACCTTACCTCCTCAACTGGTGTGTCTGAGGGTTGCCAAGCAAGAGAGGTGCTGCACTGAACTGACCTGGAGACCTTCAGGAATCACAAAATCAGTACGAGTCATCAGCCATAAGACTCGACCTTTTTAATGCTGTCTTGTAATATATTTTTTGTGACCCATAAAATGGTCCAGAGAGTTTCTGAAGCCTTCAAAGGATTGTGAGACAATGGCACTGCAAAAAAGGACACTGACACTTGGATCAATGAAAAAATAAGGAAAGCTTCACTGAACGAATTGTAAAGCATTTTGCTACCACAAATGGCAATCAACATACATAGTTTTGCAATTAAAAATATCAGACGTAAACAACATATGCAAATTGCAATACAGAATAACACTTTCTTTTATTTCTTTTGCAAGGTAATACACCTCACCAAATTTCCCCCTGGAATCTGTAGGCAATCCACCACCCACCAGCCCTCCAGATAACACAAATGGTCCCAGGATTATGCCTTTCCATGACCTTAGTCACTGAACCAGTTAATCATTTTTGCCTTAAGGGTGTGCAGTGACTTCAAGGCCTTGCCCCACCTCAGAGCCTACTCACCCCTTGCCCAAACACACTTTATTGTCTCAGTACTAGGCTCTACCTCAGGTCTCAGATACTGCACATAAAGGAATTGCCTTACGGGCATGCAGTGGCTACCAGGCCTTTTCCCACCTCAGTCAGCCTACTCACCCCTTTATCACAGATACCCTCCCTGGTGTCCCACATAGCAGTTTTACCTGTAAATAAAATTCTAAGACTTTAACAGTTCAGCTTTTGCATTTAACTTTAGCAAATAATCAATAGAACACAGCAAGCAATTTTGAAACATTAGCATGTAACATACAATTCACAGCATTTGCACATAAACATTCAAGGACACAACTCCCCCTCAATCTTTTAAAATGCAGTCCTTCAATTAGACAGTAATCCCTTTATGAAGAAGGATTGAGGCAAGTTCAGTGTCCTTTTCCTTGTAAAACAAATCCCCAAGGTTGAAGAAATTTTTGTTTACTATACCACATTCATTTTGCATGCTCTCATTCATTCAGCTCAGTGGGCCGCTAGCTGTGGAAGAAAGAGAAGGGCAGTACTGGTAACCCGCTTGAGGTTGGGATGGGAGGAGTGGAGTGGTGATGGACTTATTGCCAGGGTGGGGAGGTGGGGGGTCCACTAGACACCAGGGAATGAGGAAAGGATATTATTATTTTTTATATGGAGGGGCAATTGGCAGGTAGGGGGGAAGGGGACTGGACACTAGCATTTTTTTTCTATGGGGCTGGCCATCAGCGGTGGGGGCACAAGAAACCAGGGGCCAAGGGCCAGTGATTGGTGGGGGTTCATGAATTAAACTGTGGGAGAAAAAGCCACAGAGCTGAACACTGACAGTGATCAGTTCTGCAGAATTTTTCCCCACAGTTTAAAACATTAACTTGCCATTCTTACATTTATTCCATAGTTTTTAGGTAGAATTTCCATGAAAGTTGGCAAAATGATTTCTTAACTTTCGTGGAAATGAAAGTCTGACTTTCGCCAAAATTCCTCCAGCAGAATTTATTTTCACACATGCCTAACTGTGTCCACTTTTTTATTTATTTTCTGTGAGCCATTCCCTAAAAATACATACTGGTGCTTGCCGCCTGCTCAGCTAATAAAAGAAATATCTGTTTGCCTTGCCTGTAACAGGAGTGCCTGTCTTGTGTCTCCCTCTCACACTATTGCACAGGCATACTGCCACATGCCGGAGCCTGTTTAGTGACCACTGTCGCAGTTTAGTGCAGCCACACAGAGGATGCAGCTGGGGATTCCTCTACAAGCACATCTGCGCTTTGCTCTGGAGCTGATGATCGACTTCTCACTCTCCCTATCTCTATCAGTGGTAGGGATACAGCGAAATTAAATTTCACCGGTGAAATTCCAGTGAAATTGTGAATTTCGCTGCATGAAACATTTCCACACATTCATGGATTTCACTGATGAATTTCACGGGTGAGAAATATGAAATTCCGCCTGCAAAATCACGAATTTCACCCATGAGTGGCAGAATTTCAGACGTGAGTGGTGAAATTCCACCGCTCATGGGCAAAATTCTGCATTTCAGGGGCGAAATCCGTGATTTCGCTGGTGGAATTTCGTATTTCATGGAACGAAATTCATGGATTTCGCACATCACTAGTCAGTGGTGCCCTTGGCATCTGCAGCTGCAGCTCCACATTTCATTTAAACAACAGCAGACTGCATAAACTTAAATTCAGTCACAAGACATTTTTTTTAAATAAATAAATATTTGAAAAGGAGACCCAGGCTTGCCTTTATTAACCGCTGGACCACCAGGGCTCTAACTGAAGTAGCCAAGGGATACAATTTCTAGCCCACTGGCCACCAATACAAACATCTCTTTTTTCTTGATTTTCATTTATTAAAAATGTGACAGCTTCTTCATTAAACTGTTTACAGTGTTAGTGTGTGTGTACCAGGGGCAGGCAGTCTCCCCCCATTTAGCTACTACACACTTGCAGCTCTACTAATCTGCTCATAGCTGATCCATTTATTTATTTATTTAATTATTCTTTTCCTTTACAGGGGCTACCCTTTCTCTCTCTGCCAGTACCCTCCTACCCCAGGGCTTGATCCTGGGTCCCAATGATCTGCTCCAGAAGGTACCCAAATTTAACTATTTTTACTTTCTCAGTGGAGCAAGCATTACATAACTGTTACAACCCCCATATGTCCATTGGAGGCCTTATAGAACCTGTGTGTGATGAAAAGTGTCAATAATGAAATGTGTGAGAGTCCAAACAAATTTAATAATCAAAAAAAGGCAGTTCTTGGGAATCCTTGCGTGGAATCTTACAATGTCTTGTAGCTTCATATGTGGTCATACAATATCACAAGTGATCACAAGTCCTCGGTGTAGTCGTAACTGAGTGAAGGAAATTGGATGTTTACAGAATGTAATCAGGGCCAGTTATATCCCAAGGAGAGCTCCCAAATAGATAGCAGATTGGACAGACAACTGGCCCAGTGAAGCAGATCACAAAAAGGCGGACCCTTCTCTTACCAAAGCGAGCTTTCTGAGCCCTCAGTTCCAACACCATGGTGGCGGTGAGGGGATCACATAACAGTGACTGAGAACCTACTTCTGGGGCCTTGAGGAGATAGGGGAAATCCCATCCATTCTGCTGTTGCAGAAATCTCTGCTGCTTCAGTGCTTGTTGTGGGCAGGCAGGGGCAGATAGTCTAGAGGGCCAAATGGTAGGATGGTGGTCCTTCCCTCCCAGGAAGGCTGCATCAGGTCAGTGGCCCCCACCACTTGTTATACCGCCAGTGCTGGGACAGTCCATGGAAGTGACCAGGGCATACGACATGCAGATCCACTTCAGTTGAAGAGGTGTGTTGCAAGGGGACATAATGATTTTGGGAGTGGATTGCAGAATTTATTACCAGACTAGCAGATGAGCCCAAAGTGTTTGAGCTACAATGCTGACTCCCTGAACAAGTAGTCTGATGTCCAGCCAATACACAGACCTCCATTTTTTGTCTCATTGGGCCCCCATCTATTTCCTGTTGGATCCACTCCCCTCTGTCTTATGGGGTGGTCTGGTTCCTATGTTGGGCCAGTCAGGTATCGAGCCTGCTGTCTCCATTTCCATGTGACCCGAGCAAGTTAGCCTGGAGTTACATGGAGTGGAAGGGAACTTGTAGTCTGGTCAGTGCTTCCTAATGAATTCTTCCACAGCTGTTGGCATTTCAAACTGATAGTGCCATTAAGTGATACTCATAGTTGAGCTGAATGTTCGAGAGTTGTGTGTACCCCTAGATGAGATAGTTTCCATTTGACCACCACATAGGCCCTTTGTTTGTGGGATAGTTTGGTAGAAATGTCCTGGAAAAAGAATAGTTGATATCCCCTCCATCCCAGCTGAGGTCCCCATTTTCTACACATTCACAATATATTCTCTTTAAGGGGGTATCAAAGCAATTTAAGCAGGATTGGCAAAAATGTTCAGAATTGTCGGTATTAGTCATTGAAAAAAGGTATCAAGTCTATACCCTCCACACCCTCTGGCAGTCCAAAAAGGTTGAGATTATTTCACTTGGCCCACTTCTCTAAGCCATCAACTTTAGATAACAAGTAGCAGATGGCCCGATTTTGTTCCCTGAGCTCAGCCTGGATGTCCACTTCAGAACTTTCAGGCATGCTCAGTCGACAATCATGTTGCTCCACTCTAAATATAAGATTAACCGGTTCTTGTTTCATCCTTACCACTGCTTGCTTAATGTTGGCAATGACAGTGAGGACCATGTTCGGCAAGTCCATGAAGTGTGTCATGTAGATCAGAGGGTGTGGTAGGGTGAAACCAAGGCCCCCTCTTCTCTGCAGAACTGTAGATGTAATTCCATGGCAGGGACCCTGAACTTCTGTGGAACTGTTAGATCAAGTTGTGCAGCAAGGTTTAAAATTCTGCAGCATATTAATAGATAAATACTACAGAGCCAGCATTACAGTTTGAGGGGTTCATCAAGGATGGCCCGTGAGAAGGACTCCTAACACTCACCACATAAATATAAGTTACATAAATATTGGATATGACATGGGTGAGAATGAGATAGCAGAAATATCTCCAAACTGCCATTGAACTCCTGATATCCCATGAGTGGGATAGCTAGAGTTTAATGACAGTGAGTGGAGATATTTCTACTATCTCACTGCCACCCATGTCATATTCAATCTATACAACAATTGTGGGTTTCTCTTTTTTCAGTTTTAATGCTTTAGACATTTGTTTGTTGTACAAAGTGAAAAAAAGTGGATTTTGCACATTTTTTTGCTAATTTTAAAAAAACTAAAAGCCATCTGTAAAATGAAACAACACTTATTTTTGTAGATTTTTTGTGCTGAACAGATTTTGTGCTCACAGTACCATGCTTTCATTTTTCGTTTTAAAGTTATTCGCATTTGTTTGTTGAAAAAGTGAAAATAAAATACATTTTCTGCTGTTTATTTGTTAATTATAAAACAAAATAAAAGGTGGCTATAAATGAAACAGCACTCTTTGTAGATCCTTTTGTGCTCACAGTAAATGTTATCATTTTTCATTTTAAAGTTATTTGCATTTGAATATGGAAGTACTGTTACTGAGGCCGTACATTCGAAATGAGTTCAAAACCTTTTGTGATATACCCAACTGGCCAAGATAGCCACTGTGACATACCCAACTGTGAAGATAACAAAATCTAGTCAGATCCACCACAGCTGCATAATGAAGTTAGTGAAGTTGTGTGGAATTGTTAAGGAGGCATTGAGAAACAAAACTATAGCTGCAATTGCCATTAACTTGATAAGGGTGTTTCATGGGCTTAAACATAAACATGAATTGCATTTAGTAAGGCCTATGATACCATTCCACATATGACTTGCAAACAGGTTGGGCAGCCTGGGAGTGGGTCACAAGGTGGTAAACTGGGTTAGGAACTGGCTGAATGATAGAAGATGGAGAGTCATGGTAAATGGTGTTCAGTCAAAGGAAAGGAATGTGACCAGCAGGGTGCCACAGGGATCAGTCCTGGGCCCAGTCCTATTTTATGTCTTCACAAATGAAATTGCAAAGGGGCTGGAGGGGGAAGTGTGCTTGTTTGTGAAGGACACTAAGATCTGCAACAGGATGCATACTTTGGGAAGAGTGGAAAAAATGAGGAGGAACTTAGGAAAACTAGAGGCAGCTGATATTTGATACAAAAAGTGCAAAACATGCATCTGGGTTGCAGGAACCCAGGGAATGATTACCGGGGGGTGCTGATGGTCATCAAAATGGAAAGGGATTTTGGGATGATCATATTGGATGACCTAAAGGTGTCTAAAAAATGTACCAAAGCTGTGAGGAGAGCCAGCAGAATGCTGTAGTGCATAGGGAGAGGTATTACCGGCAGAAGGAAGGAGGTGGTGATGCCACTGTGTAGATCACTGGTGAGGCCTCATTTGGAATATGGTGTCCAGTTCTGGAAGCCACATTTCCGTCATGCAACTTTAAATTACAAATGGGTTAGATAGTTCTATTTTAGATTTCTATTCCTTTCCCCTACTGCTCCCACTAGTTAGCCATATGGAACATAACCAGAACGTATCTTGGCTAGCATGATGAATTCACCTACACAAGCTGCTTCTCAGTCTACAGCAATGTCTTTTTAAACAATAACTTCTTGTTGAAAATATGGCATAATCTTTCCATCCATGTTATTGCTAGACATACTGTAGGTAGCATGCTTGAGGAAGGGTGAACATGGTCAGGACCCCTTAGTAATTGAGATGCATATGCAGCAAATAAGTCCAGATACGCTAGCTTACCCTACAACTGTTAAGTGTTACAGTCTGCATTTTCTTCTTGAAATGGTTATGTTTGCATTTGTGTTTATTTTAAAATATTTACTATTCTGACCATGTGGTTATATCATGGACCATAACCGATCTCCAGTCTTAACCCCCCATGCTCCAGCTCTGTTACCAAGGTGCTCCTATGTGTATCCCATGTATGTTTGAAATCTGTAACCATTTTGATACCCATTACCTCTGCTGGCAGGCTGTTCCACATGTCCCCCACCCTACCTCTAAAGTAGTATTTCCTTGTATCCCCCAGACATGCCACTTGTCACTCATTTAAAATAACACAAATGTAGTTTCACATTCTTACTATGAGGGAAGCAAGAAGATCAACCAGCATGGTTAACAAATATATTGATTGACACCTGTGAATGAGTGGGGAGGAGGATTTTTTTCTAACATTCCTGTTAGTGTTATGCCTCCTGGAACCTGCTATTCAGCTTTTTTTTACTGCATCTTGTCCCAGGAAATCTTCCCAGAGTGCAGTTTCTTGAAATGGTTACTTTTGTATTTATGTTTATTTTAAAATATTTACTATTCTGACCATGTGGTTATGTCATGGACCATAACTGATCTCCAGCCTTACCCCCGCCCCCACCCACCGTGCTCCAGTCCTGTTACCAAGGTCCTCCTATGTGCATCCCCATGTATGTTTGAAAACAATGCTTGTAGACAAATCTAATCATTTTGCCGCTGTGTTCTGGTGTGTGTGTGTGTGTGTGTGTGTGTGTGTGAGTACTTTTGATTTCATTGCTTGTGTCTTGTGTGGAAAACAGTGCTTGTAGACAATCTAATCATTTCGCAGCTGTGTTCTGCTATATGTGTGTGTGTGTGTGTGTGTTCCTCTGAGGCTGTTCTTGCAACCTAGGAAAGGTAAACATGATGAGGTATGTCCTCCCTATTCCTGGATGCAAGTTCCCTCCACTCTGGGAACACCTGCCTGCCCTAGTGGGTGGCACCTGCTTGCCATCCTCCCCCAACCTGTCCATCTAGGTGTCCTGGTCATGCCCCTAGACAAAGTCCTGCCTCCTTTGATGCCTTGCAGGGAGGGGAACATAAGCCAGAGGAAAAATAGTGCTCTCTAAATCTCATACACACACAGGTAGCATAGTAATGAGGCTTCGGTGGAGGACACTATATTTAACACTCTACCATGTTATTTGGAAGGTAATTATGCAGGTAGTCCTTTTCTCAAAGCGATACATCTGCAGGCTCTGCCTACTGCAGCCATAGGACGTGATATTTCACATGTGATCAGTGAGATATCTCTTTTATCTTTCTGAAAAAAGGCACACACGTTGCATAATTTCCCTTAAACATCCAGTTTTATGCTTTACAGCAGCTGTTCTAGCTCTCCATATTTATCTAAATCTATTGAGGGCTTAGTGTCGTTGTATGCAACATTAACAGGCTACTGGAAGGCAACCCCCCAATCTGCTTGCAGCAAACACACAGCTGAATAGTAGTTCCCCAAAGGTAAGCCTGAAGTAGCCTAGCCATGGAGCACCCATGATCTCTTCCTCCATGAACTCCTATCGAGGCCCCATATACAGTCACAGTTGGGTGTTTGGTGGGAATTGGGGGGATATTGAGTCTCCATGTACTACCACCCCCAAAATCTTCCATACATTAAAAATATGAAACATTAAGCATCCACACTGTCTGTGATTATTTCTTTTTTTTCTGTTTCACTCTTTACTTGCTTGGTTTTCCTATTTTGAATAAATCTTTAACTTGGTGGTCATCTTCCTTACCTTGTCTTCATCTTTTCTTCATTTTATTTTATGTGCTCCTCCCTGACCTGACCTGAAAACCCTGGGATCTACAGTGTCCCCTCAGCAGGGGCTGTTCCAGAGCAGGACGGGTGATCCCAGGCTCACACCTGAACATGAGTTGCAGTAAGTAAGTAGAAACAGAATTTGACGGCAGATAAGGACCGCTTGGCCCACCCAGTCTGCCCATTTCCCTACCTAATGGATAAGCTGCAGATCCTAGTTAACCAGCAGCCTACTTCTTCCTACACCCACCCCCTAGAATTGCCTTATGACTGTCCCATGCATGCTTGAATTCCACCACTGTTTTTGACTCCACAACCTCCTCCGGAAGGCCGTTCCATGCATCCACAACCCTCTCTGTGAAAAAATACTTCCTTAAATTACCTCTGAGCCACCCCCCATCTCCAAATTGTGCCCCTTGTTCTTGCACACCTCTTTTTTTGAAAGATGCTACCCTCTTGGACTTTGTTGATTCCCTTGAGGTACTTGAAAGTTTCTATCATGTCCCCCCTCTCCCTCCTTTCCTCAAGGCTATACATATTAAGCTCCTTAAGTCTCTCTTCATATGTCTTCCGGTGCAGACCCTGCACCATTTTAGTTGCCCACCTCTGGACAGCTTCCATCCTGTCTATGTCTTTGCGAGATTGGGTCTCCAGAACTGCATGCAGTACTCCAGATGGGGTCTCACCAGCTGTCTGTACAGAGGGATAATAACTTCCTGTTTTCTACTGGTGATGCCTCTCAAGTAATAATTTATTTATAGTGCACCCGATCCCAGAGTCTCTGGGCACCTTCCAGAGTGCATCTTACAGAGTATAAAACAGGGTACACATAGAGCAGACAGATAAGTGACTAGCATAATAAAAAGGCAAAGAAACATTAAAATCAGTTGGAGCAGTTCAAATCCTCTAAAAAGCTTTATTAAAAAGGTAGGTTTTCAGGCCCCTTTTAAATACCTCCACCGATGGGGTCTCCCTCAAAGATGTTGGGAGTGAGTTCCAGAGGCAGGGCCAGCCACCTCGAATGCTCAATCACCTGAGATTTTTTACCTGGCCCTTGGAACTGCAAGGAGGCCCTTGGTGGAGGAATGGAGGGAGTGCACCAGTATGGAAGGTGTTAGGAGGTCAGAGAGGTAGCCAGGGCTTGGGCCGTATAGGGCCTTGTAGGTGAGCAAGCCAACCTTGAAGATGATCCTCCACCTGACAGGTAGCCAGTGCAGGTCAAACAGGACCTGGGTCATGTGACAGGACCTGGGCAGGCCTGTTAGCAACCTGACCACTGCATTCTGCAACAGCTACAGTAGGTGAAGGTTCCTTCCCCTGACCCCAACGTATAAAGCATTATAGTAATACAACCAGGACATAATAAAGGCATGCACTAGTGAAGGAAGGTCCTCGAGCGGAATCAAGATTTTAATCCAGGTGACATTCCTTAAGTAGTAGAAACCACTTTGGACAACAGACGACACCTGAGCATCAAGAGTAAATCTGTTGTCCAGATTTTTCACCTTGGGGGATGCCATCAATGGAGTAGATACCAGAACCAGACCTGTTATCACATCAGAGGCACTCACATCATGCCTGCAATCTTGGTCAACCAACAGTACCTCTGTCTTGCTGGGATTCAGTCTCAAACAGTTAGAGGACATCCAATCCTGGATCTCGTCCAAGCACTTATTCAGCAATTCAATAGCACTGTTAGTTCTGGGGGCAAACAACATATATAGCTGGGTATCATCTGCATAGCAGTGAAAACCCAAACTGTAGAATCTAATGAGCTCAACCAGGGGCAGCTTGTACACCGTGATCAGCACTGGTGACAGGATCAAACCCTGAGGAACTCCACATCACAGGGGCTTGAGGAGAAGGAGAAATTCCCCATCACCACCCATTGCCTCCTGTCCAAAAGATAGGACTCAAACCAGTGGATGATAGTACTGGTGGGTCCACAATACTCTAAGGCAATTCAATAGCACAATGTGGTCCATGATGTCAAATGCTGATGCGAGATCGAGGAGAATGAGAACTGACCACTCCCTTCTATCTCTCACCCTAAGGAGGTCATTTTGATCCCAAACCAGTGCTGTCTCTGTGCTATGCTTGGCCCTAAATCTGGACTGCAATGGCTCTTTGATGTCAAAGACATTGAGGTGCACCTCAAGCTGCAGTGCCACCATTTTCTCAACAACTTTCCTTAGGAATGGGAGGTTGGAGACTGGTCTATAATTCACCAGGACATCTGAGTCAAGAGATATTTTTTTCAGAAGGGGCCTCACCAATGCCTCCTTTAAGGTGTTGGAGAAAAGCACTTCTGAAAGCAAGCACCGAACAATCATGGCAAACTCTGGACCAATGACCTCAGGGCATCCCACTAGAAGATGGATCGGGCCAGGGTCCAGTTCACAGCAAGTGGGACGCAGCTTCAAAAACACCCCAGCAACCTCAGCCATCTCCACTGGCTGATACTCACTCCAGACAAAAGAAGAGCCCCTAACATGACCAGGTGCATCACTGTAGGGTCAATCTCACCCTGCTGGGGGGATCCCGGCCTGAATAGAGGATACCCTGTCACAGAAGAACAGGAACAATTCTTCACACAATGCAATTGTAAAAGCTCTTTTTGACTGGAGACAGACTGGATGAAGTAGTCAGTCCACAGTCCAAAAGAGCTGGGCAGGTATGTTCTTCCCTGCAGCAATCTCCCTGGACAGGAACTCTGCCTTGTTATGGTTGCTTGCCCTCTGATAATAATTTTGTTTTAAATTCTGGAGCTCCTGGCGACAAGCCTGCCATCAGCTGTCACCCCAGCGCCAACCCCCAAAGGACAGACCCCCTCCCTTATGCACCCACGACTTACCCTTCATGGCAGGGTGGCGGTGAGTGACTCGACCCACCCCAAACGGACCATTGCCAGGGAGGTGCCTTATCGGGGTGGCGCTGCAGGAACAGCTTCATTCATCTGGGGCTATTTTCCATTGTATTCCCTTGTGTGTGGAAGTGGGGCATGCAATGACGCCTTCGGTAAGAGTGCACATGCTTCCACATGCACTCTCTCCAAGCGTCAGCCCCATCTCCTCCGCTTAGCTGCAGAGTCGGCACGCGGCCCCCCAGCACCCGCTAGGGGCCAGTGGAGTGCCAAAAACTGAAATCCCCTCTCCGGAGAAGGAGAGCAGTCCCGCAGATGCTCAATCTTTCTCCTCCCTGCCAACCCCTGATGGCCCGTGCTCGTTCCTGAACATGGGTCACCAGCGTGGCTTGAGGTAAGGCGTCCAGAGCCTCAGCCCTCAAAGCCACCAGGCTGGTGATAATCATTTCAATGATTTCTCAGAGCCCACCTATCCTCCATGGACTGGGACCTCCACCAGCAATGCTCCAACTTCTGACCCTTGATGGTCATCTCCTTAAGAGCCCCATCAAACTGTGGGGGTCTTAAGTGAGAGGATCTGGGTCATATATGGACTGGTGCAATGGCATCAAGCAGTTTGACAACAGCTCCATTATAGGCTGGCACCACCTCGCCTGTGCATCAACATCAACCACCACCAAAAGTTTCTCTGTCATGGAACCTTGATGTGCTACCACTGGCTTATCATGGTGGCTCAGCTAGCTTTGTTTTATTTTCACCTTTTCTTTTGTCTCTGCAGCCTCATTGTCAATGTTGCTAAGTCAGGCAGAGCTATCTTTCCCCCAGAGGAAATAATAGCAATGTAAGCTGGACACCATGTCCCAATGGGATACTACCCTGCCTGCTGCCCACAATGCAGGTTGAGGGGCCTGGGCTCTGGTCTGGATGTTAAAAGGGGGATCAATATCAACAGTAAAACTAACTCTGTAGTGCCTCCAACCAGATTGACCATTAAATGGGTTTAATGACAAGCTAGTGCAAGCTGGGATGTTGTACCTACCCAATGCCCCAACCAGTGGTCCCACACATGGATTAACATAAAACACTTTACTTTGCATTCAATGGTGAGATTATTGCTGTGAGCTAATAATATGCTCACAGTAACCACACTTACCAACAGGGTCTGGACTTCTGGAATACACACTGTGCACCTATAAGGGATGATTTTCAACAACAATAATGCACCTTTTAGTTTCCTACAATAAACTGGCACTTGGTAATAATATGTTCATGGACAGTGTTAACATTCAAACAACAAACCTAATTTATTTGGGAATTTGAACAAAGGGAAAGGGGATGCTAATCAAAAGCAGATTTAAAGGCAATTGGATGGTTTGGCATTTGGCATAAACTTTCAAATAACACATTAAGTCCCCTGAACAGTCCACTTAAAGTCACTGGGTACCCAGAACTTAACAGTTGCAGGCCTGGCACATTGCAGCTGGTTGGCCTGCATTGCAGCTGGATGACCAGCATTGAGGACTTTAAACAAATATATTTTAATTTAATTCTTTTAAACTTTGTGGTAGAATCAGAGGCAGAAAATGTTAAACAGTAAACAATTGTAATTCCCAAGCCTGATGGCCTGCACAGCAGTTAAACACCAAGCTGGCAATTTGAAGAACAAACAAGCTTGGTAAAACAATTTTGACTTACATTGCAGGGACAGGCCCTGATTTTTACTCACAGCACTGTGACTTCTCAAACTGGCAATGTTGTCAGGCTGACATGTAATTCAGTCTCTGACACAGTTTCATATAGGCCACACAGCTTACCCACTTGGATAGGTTGCAGTCTTTTTGGTAAGCTGGCTCAGTTTTCTTCCTGTCTCCCCATCAGTGGCTAGGCAGGTGGCAAATTTTCTAGCCGCAGGCTTTAACTTTAAACAGCAGTTTCTGAAGCAATATTCTGACT
This sequence comes from Neoceratodus forsteri, assembly GCA_016271365.2. Classification (NCBI taxonomy): domain Eukaryota; kingdom Metazoa; phylum Chordata; order Ceratodontiformes; family Ceratodontidae; genus Neoceratodus; species Neoceratodus forsteri. Next base: position 1,544,077,380 of record CM057455.1, on the reverse strand, counting down.
TGATCACAATTCATATTGGCGATTCTCCACACAGCCTCTGGAGCAATTTCAAATACAGTTTCATGCTCCTCCAGTGTCTTGCTGAAACCTATGACACCATCAAGACATACAAGGCATTCAAGAAGATTCATTTTTATTTATTTATTCATTTGTAAAATCAGTTTACAACCTTTGAGCCAGAGGCTCGTTTCCAAAGTTACCTCGTCACATTAAAGACATACATAGTGTTTTTGGTTACATAGCATAGGTTTGCAAAACAATAGGCGTTCAACAGAGGCGCCACATCACACTGAGGTCAGACAAATACATTTAGGTTACAGGGTACATGTAATTGAGAACAGGTGTTACACAAGTTGGTATCAAAATTGAGTAATCTAATAGGTATACAATGAAACAGCTGGCACTGGCCAAGTTAGACATAGGCACGGTGTACCGGGAAGCGGTGGTGGGGATGGCTAGGTGGAGAGCCGCCCGGTGGGTGTTGTCATGAGAAGTCGAGGTGGAGGCTACTTTCAGAGACAGGAGCAGCTACGAGAGTTGAAGAGTTGGTTTCGAAGGGTGGTTTTGAACTTAGAGATGGTGGTGGCATTGGTGATGGGGGCAGGGAGAGAGTTAAACCAGGATGGGGCTCTGTAGCAGAAGAACCTCTGGCCACGGCTGGTTCTTGATCTGGGGACCATTAGAATGGTCTTGTTGGATAACCATGTTGCAATAGTGGGAGGGCTCTGGTGGATGGATGCCGTTACCCAAGGGGGGAAGAGCCCGAGTAGGGTTTTTTTTGTGAGGAGACAGGTTTGATATCGGAGCCGTTCATCCAGGGTAAGGAGTTTAGCCTCGACATACAGCTGACAGGTGTGTGTGAGCCTGGGGGCACCAGTAATCAATCTGCAGGCTTTATTCAGGGTTAAGTGAATTTTTTTGAGTGCAGTGGTGTTGGCAGCACCATAGACTGGAAGACCATAGTCTATAAGGGACAAAATGGATGATGTAACAGCAAGCCGGAGTGCATTTGGGGGAAGGCAGGTTCTATGGTGGAAGAGGATGCCAAGCCGTGTGTTAGTGGCGGATGTTAGGGCATCGATGTGGTTGTGAAATGTGAGGGCTGAGTCGAAGGTAACCCCAAGGTATTTGTAGGAGCTGACTTGTTCCAGTGGCTGATTGGTACTAGGAAGGATATAGAGTGGGTGGTTGCTAGCTTTGTTTTGGGGGTGGGAAAAGAGCATAGCTTTGGTCTTTTAAGATTGATGACGAGTCTGCGCTCCTTAAACCAAGCTGCACTATTGAAAGACTGCTGTAGGGTGTCCTGAAGGGAGACGGGATTATGTGGTGGCAAAAGGACAGTGTCATCTATACAGGAGAATTTTCCAGTGCATGCACTGGGCAGGGTGTTCAGAGAGCGAGAAGAGAAGGGGCCCAGGATGGAGCCTTGGGGACCCTAGAGTGAATGGGACGGGTATCAGAGAGTATCCCATTGATTTTACACACTGTGATCCGAGCTGAGATAGCTTGTGCACCATGCTAGGGGCCAGCCGAGAGACCAGTGTGGCAGAGAGCATTCAGCAGAAGTGGATGGGAGACGGTGTCGAAAGCCTTTGAGAGGTCGATGAACACTGCACCAGCTAGGGAGCTGGTATCCAAGGAGGAGTGTAGAAAGTTGGAGAATTCAATTAGGGCAGTGCTGGTACTGTGACCAGCACGGAAGCCATGTTGCTCTGGGCATAGAATGTTATGCTTAGCCAGATAATCAGTGATTTGAATGGCCACCACTTTCTCCAGGGCTTTAGAGATGGGGGGGATGGAGATTGGCCGGTAGTTGTTGGCCGATGACCTGTCGCCCCCTTTATGAATTGGTGTGATAATGGCTGTTTTCCACGCTGTGGGAAATTGTCCCAGGCAGAGCGATCGGTTAATTAGGCTGGTGAGTGGGGCAAGGACTTCATCTAGCACCAGCCTGAGGATACTGGGGTCCAGTGAGTCACTGCGGGCTGTTGCTATTCAAAGCTTTGATTAGGATGGGTCTGGCTTCCCGGGTGGAAATCTTGTGCAGGTGGAAGCTGGGGTGCTGGAGGACAGGGGGAGGTTGGTTGAGGGGAGGGTCAAAGAAATTACTAGGGAGGACTGAGCTAAGGTCATGTCTCCACTGCTCATTCCATGAGTTTCTGAAATGTTGTGGGAGCACCCGAGACTCCTTGTGGCATTCTAAGGAACTTGTAAAATCCCAAGGGACAAATAAAAACAGTCTTCTCTATATCTTCAGGGGTTATTGTGGTAAGTTATTGTGTTAGTCTAGAATAGAAAACTACTTGCTCCCATCCAAACAGTCCAAGGCATCTTGTATGTGTGGCATAGTGTACTGGTCTGGAATGGTTATGTTATTTAGTGCTCTGCAGTCCATGTACATTCTTACTGCACCATTCTTCTTCATTACCACCACAATTGGAGATGCATAAGGGCTTCAAAACTCTTGTAATATTCCTGTAGCTAGCATCTCTTGCAGGTGATGCCTTACATTGTCTCTGTCAGCAGGTGCTAGTCATCATGACCTCTCACAGAATGGTCTTTCATCATGTAGTGCCTAGCACCGGTAACACATCCTACATCCCACTCCTTAAGGGAGAAAACTTTAGTTCTTTGTGCCAGCTGATTTGGTCTCTCCAGCCACCTGGGATGGGTGAATCTCTGAAGTCAAACATGTCTGTAGACACTTCACCATCTTCTCCTTTCTTCTTCCCAGAAGGCAGCATGGCAGTGTCAACCCAGTAAACTTTGGCCAGGGTGCATCCTCTATGAATTTCTGTGTCTCTGTCAGTGACATTCTGTACTTGGATGACAACATGCCAGGCATAAGCATGGGTATGTACAGGGAATACGCTTGGCTTGACTAGTAACCGTTCAGGCAGTTTACCTTCATCAGGAGCAGTCAACATGACTATTTGGTTAGTCACATCTTTCTTCAGCCAAACTTCTCCACTAATACTACATTCAGAATTTGGATAAAGTACAATAGCAGACATGTCTTTTCTCTATACAACTCTGATATGCTCATCCTTTTCTTCTTCTTTGGGTTGCATTTGCAGCTCATAAGCCTTTTTCACCATGGCATGAATGTGCAATGCTCTGCCACACTTTTTATGCTGTCTCTCTTGACACAGCTGGGCTAGGTGACCAAACATGTGGACACAGGTACCAATCAGCATGGGTATGCCATCTTATATTCCAGAGGGAGTACACACCAGAGCTAGAGTCTCCACAGGATCTCCCATGTCTGCAACATAGAATGGAAAAGAAAGCCACACTTTAAGGTAACCAAGATATGGGTAAGATTTATCACTCAGCCTCCAGACATGTAGGCCATCAAGGGGCTGCAATGAATAGTGAGATAAGGGCTAATCATACCAGTCTTTGAAAATTATGGTTACCTGTGCGCCACTGCCTAGCACTGCTCTGCAGGGATTCCTTCTATATGCATGGTAGTTTCCATACAAGGGCCTACCAACTCTGCCCAGTCCAGAGAGGCATTTGGAGAGGTTTTCACAGACCAGACAAATTTGCAACAGAAGGCTTGTAATGAGGCTAAGCAGAAGATTTGACATTGTTTTGTCTGACTTGGCTGAGCAATTTAATGGTCACTCTTTTTTAATCTTCGGGGGATTGGCATGTCTTTTTGGTATGGCCATATTTTTCACAGCTGTAGCAGAAAACACCAGGTCTAGGATTTCATGAATGAGCATGCTCTTCAACAGGTTTGGCACTGTTGTGCTGGTTTGGCTTAGAGTAATCTGGCTGTCTATAATTGCATTCATACCCACCAGACCTTCTCCAAGATGGAAATTGGTTAAAGGATTGAGCAAGGTGGCTTACAAGGGATCTTAACTCTCACTTCTCTTAGCATGTCATTGTTATAATCCCCACTAGGGACTTGAGCATAGGCACCCCTCACAGCCAGGTGGGCTTCACTGGGTGCTTCCACAGAACTTGCTTTTGTAGTCTGGCCTTTTACCATCTCCAAAGCATCTTGGGCACTTGCTTTTAATTCTCTCAATTCTTTCAGTAAGTCTTTAAACTGATGAGAGTCATTAACAGCGTCTTTCTCACTCAATTTCTCACTTGTATGCATCACTCGTGCAGCACCCGCATAAGGATCCCAAAGTTCCTCCTTATTCTCAGCTTCTTGAATCTCTTTCATGAGCCAGCAATAAGCAGGAGAGTTGTCCCTGTGATCTTGAAACCTTAATTTCAGCATTAACACACTAGAAAATCTGTCAGACTTTAAGATGTGGTCCAGTCTTACTCGATTTAGATCACTTGCCAATACACCACCTTTTCTGTGAGCTCTCTGTAAGGCTCTCTCTAGCTGGGTAACATATACAGTTAGGGGTTCACCTTTCCACTGTTTGGTGGACTTGAATTTCCACATCAGATCCTTTCCAGATTCGGTACTATGAAATACACCTTTTAGAGCAGACAGATATTCTTGAGCAGAAGCATCAGGGTTGGTAGACCTCAGAAAACGAATAGCTTCAACTGCAGGGCCCCTTAGACTTTCCATGATTCTTTTTCTCTTCTCAGTCTCTGAACACTGCCACTGTTGTACAAGGGATGAGGAATAGTCCATTCAGGTTTCCAGGTTATCTTCCCCCCCAGGTGTGGGAAGGGTGCAAGAGAACACTCACAATCTATGGTAAGAATCAAGGCTAACTGAGGGCACAGGTATAGGAGCTGGTGCAGGTGCTGGTGCTGGCACAGGGGTAGGTATGGGGACAGGTTCAGGCACAGGAGCTGGTGCAGATATGGGAGGAGGGGTACCTCAAGGGGTCTCTAACACCCTTTTCAAGTCCTCAAGGGTTTGGCCCTCAGCATGAAACAGTCTTTCAAGCATTTCTTTCAACCCTTCTGATTTAGGGGACCCCCTCAGGTGTAGACATTACACTACGTGGTTACCTCTTTCAATGCCACTGGAGACTCATCAGAGACAATGACTTTGGGCACTCTGGCAACATCCATGGGATTATCACATTCTACTTGAGCAGTTAAAGTCTGTGTAGTCAAATCAGCAAATCAGCTTTTCACAATAGCTTAGGGGGTTGGCCCATTGGTGCAGCAGTTGGAATTCTGCTTATGATGCCGGCGACCCGGGTTCGGGAATGGACTCGGGTCATTGGAGGGTCAGCCAGGGGGAGAAGGATTGCGTGTCCTCAGGACTGCTCTCCTTCTCCGGGAGGGAGGGGGATTGTGTGCTCAGCACAAGAGTGGCACCCAGTGGAGGCTGGATTCACCGCACCATGCTGACACCAGCAAGACTTCAGGGTGGGGTGGACGCTGGTCATCACTGCATGTCCCCCCCCGCTTACAGAGGAGAAGAAAAAATGCTGCTAGGATCGCCTCTGTGGCGCCCTTCCCTCTGAGCCCCAATTAGCCTCCGGTGCCAGTGCTCTCCCGACTAGATATTAGTAGTGCGGAGCTGATAGGGGAGTAGCTCCACAACCCCACCCTCTGGGGGGCAAGCCAGGGGTGACTGAGGAGAAGCCTGGCGATTGCCGGAGGTGGGGGCATAAGGGGGGCTGTGACCAAGGGCAGAGTTACCAGTGATCCTAAGCAGGTAAAAAGCATACTAAATAAAAAAAAAACGATAGCTCGGCCAAGGCACTTTACCCCAGATAATACTTCCTCTATAGTGCTCTTCTTGGTACCCTGGGGTATATCCAGGAGACAGCGGGCTTGCTGGGGTCAATGTCTTCTGCTACACACCAACCAAGTAAGCAGCGCACAGTAATTTTATCAGGAAAAAAAGTCAAAACTAGTACTGGTAACTCTGTCCATGTTGGTGCCAGTCTCCATGTGGTTGCCCATGTGGTGGGGCCCAGCTGGTAAACAGGAGATCCCAGAGATGCTTCCAGAGATGTAAGCCAGGTGCCATATCCCAACGAGCTACTACACCTGCATGGTGCCCACAATGTAGGCGGAGGGCCATGGGTTCTGGTTTGTATGTTAAAAGGGGCTCAGTACCAACAGTAAAACTATTTGCATGGTGCCTCCACCCAGAGTGGCCTTTATGTGGGTTTGATAACAAGCTAGTACAACCTTCTGGGATGTTGTACCTACCCACTGCTCCAAAAAATGGTCCCACACATGGATTAACATAAAACACTTTACTTTGCATTCAATGGTACAATTATTGGTGAGTGCTAATAATATGCTCACAGTAATCACACTTACAAACAGGGTCTGTACTTCTGGAATACACCCTATGCACCTGCAAGGGATGATTTTCAACAACAACAATGCACATTTTAGTTTCAGAGAAAAAATGACACTTGGTAATAATATGCCCATGGACAATGTTAACATTTAAATAGCAAACCTAATTTATTTGGGGATTTGAACAAAGGGGAAGGGAATGCAAATCAAAAGCAGATTTAAAGACAATTGGTTAGTTTGGAATTTGGCATAAACTTTCAAATAACACATTAAGTCCCCTGAAAAGTCCAGTTAAAGTCACTGGGTACCCAGAACATAACAGTTGCAGGCCTGGGGTGTTGCAGCTGGTTGGGCAGCATTGCAACTGGATGGCCAGCATTGGGGACCTTAAACTAGGGGTGAGCTGGCCCGTCGGTACAGCGGTTGGATTTCCGCTTGCGATGTCAGTGACCCGGGTTCGGGAACAAGCCCGGGACACTGGAGAGCTGGCCAGTGGGAGGAAGATAGAGCATCCTATGGACAGCTCTCCTTCTCCGGGGGCAGGGTGTGGGATAGCTCCAGTGCCTGCTGGCTCCTAGTGGAGGCTGGGAGCAATGCAGGATGCATGGAACAACTTGCAACAGGAGGGAGGAGTGAATGCTGGTGTATGCCTTGCCATCACTACGCTGCCCTCCACAACATAAGGAGGAAAATGACTGGATGCTTGCCGGTTGATGACCTCTGGATCCTCTGCCCATCTGCCTCTTCCAGGGAGCCACTCCCTGCAGGCCTCAGCAGTGCCCTGTGGCCTAGGAAAAAAAGTGCTGGTGTCACCCCTCCACTGGTGCATTCCCCCTCGGAGGAGAGGGACCCGTCCGGCGAAGGGAAACTCTGAGATACCATGAGGTAGGCTGCTGTGTGAGACCTGTGGACAGGGTCAGTTCTTGAGAGGGGAGTGCAGACGGCAGGAGGGGCCCTAGGAAAGCCCATCTGAGCAAGGAGGAGGGAAAAAACAAATAATGCAAAAAAAAAAAAAAAAAACTAGGGGTGGGCGAAAGTGCGGATTTTTGCCATGGCGGAAGTTCCGCAAAATATTGAAAATTTCGTGGAATTTTCCACTATTCTGCCTGTGGTGGAATTCTGAATTTTCGCCTGAGACATAGGGATTTTCATCTAGTTCTGCGAAAAAGTCACTTGTACACGCGTATTTTTTGTTAAAACTGCAGAAATAATATTTCTGGTTAATAATTTCTCAAAGATGTTTTTTTCTGCTATTTGAATGTAAAATGCGGAATGCTTTTCCCCGCCATCAATGTGTGTCTATATCTCATTTTCTGAAGGTGATATCTTAATTGCAGTGGTCACATACTGAATGCAATATCCTTGTCTGTTGAGCACCTTAACTGTGTTATCCTAAAGTAATCTTTTTTGTGTTTTTTTATATTTATTTTTTTCTCTGATATGTTGTATATTGCACTTCTTAGAATTCCTCGGTATTAAAAGGCATCCGCAGTTAGCACCTAAATATTGCAGAAATTTAGATTTTTTCCACATGTAGCTCTGAGCACATGATTTTCAGTTCTGCAGTCACATAGTGTGCAGCCTTGAATTCCGCTGTTATGTCAGAAATCTTGCGGGTTAGGCCATTGTTTTCCGCAGCTAGTGATGATCACGTTGCTTTCAGTTCTGCAGTCACATGGTGTGCAGCCTTGGTTAAAAGTCTGCAGTTCAATGTAAATTCTGCAGCTATGCACTGAAATTCCACGGAAAGATCAAATTACATTGCAACAATCTCTGATCACATTCTTTTCAGCTATGCAGCCACATGAGGTTCAGGGTGAGGGGTAAGGAGGCAACACACATTCCTTACTGCGCAGCTACTCACTATGAAGTTGATTTCTGAAGAGGGGAGAGCTGTGTTAGTTGTGCAGCACAGAACAGTCTTTTGAGTGATTAAATCTACCAGTTTTTTCAGTGGAAGAAACATAATTTGCTGCCTGTTATCTGTACTTGACTGCTGAATAACAGTCTCACAGATAGTTCATAATTTTTTGGATAACACAATATCTTGTGTTATTCTGTCTTCTGCATTTGTCTGTTTATTAGTGTCTCTTTTATTTCTGTAATACTTTCTGGTATTTTAGAGTCCAGCAAAGTACAGGCATAAAGATGTCAGGCAAAGGCAGTGGTAAGCATGGAGGACGGGAAAAAAGTAAAAGTGTCATAGGTACTGCAACAGTCAGAAGGGTATAAGAACTAGAGCATGGAGAGGGTTCTTTGGAAGGTGCTACTGTTAGCTGCACTGTCAGTTCTACTGGTACTACAATGCCATCCAGATCACATGCTGTGCCAGTGTTGGCTTCACAGGGAATCAAACCCTCAAGCTTCTTTGGCACTCAGCGCAGTACTGCTACTCCTGCTCCCAATGCTGGTGTAGTTCATCGCTCTAAACAGCAGCTTAAAAAGACTGCATTTGAGGTTGTCATGCTATTGTGTGAGTCCTAGGGGTCTCAGGATGAGCCTGAAAATAGTCAACTGTCTCAGTCCCAGGACACCCATGATTTTACTCAGGAGCTGGTAGTGAGTAAGAGCAAGGAGGGTTTTGGTACAGTGGCAGGCAGTACGACAGATGATGACAGTAAGCGTGTTGCAGGACCAGCAGATAGCACTTTCAAATGTGTCTGAGAAACAGAAAGATTCTCATAGTGAACACACTGTTAGTGGCAGTGTTCATGTTGAAGAGAACGTCACTGAGGAAGCAGATGTTGTATATAGCCAGCCTTTATTGTCTCCAATGGAAATTGCAGAAAGCATGGAGGATAGTATTGATTATGGTTGTGAGGGTGATGATCCAGTATTAGACCCTAGTTGGCAGCCACCATGTTAACAAGCAGCAGCCAAAACAGTTATTGGCAAAGGGAAAGTAATCCCTCTTCCATCAGTCCCAAAGCAGCAAACTGTCATGCTCAAGGGTGAGGAAGCATCAAAAATGAGATATGTGGGAAAGAAGCAGCAGCATGCCAAGAAAACAACTTTGCTGACCCCCATGGCTGTGTTACCATCTCAATCTGCTCCACCACCTACAAAAATCCAGTGTGTGGGGGGACATTCATTGGTGTGGGATTTCCTTGTGATTGATGATTCTGATGACAGTGTTGCAGTGTGCAACATCTGTCATTCCAAAATTAGCCATGGCAAGCCAGGTTCACACTATGGCACGACTGGCATACATAGTCACATGCAGAGCAAGCACCCCATTAAGTGGACCCAACATAACAGGTTGGCATCCAAGCCACCAGCATGTTCCTGATACCACCGAAGACAGCCAAAGCCACATGACCATACTTGGGAAAGCCAAACTGCATACTCAGAGGCTTAAGCAGCCAGATATAAAATCAGCATTAAGCAAGTATACAAAATATCATTGTAAATACCCAGTGACAAAATTGCTGTGGCCAAGATGCTTGCAAAAGACCTTTTGCCATTTTCATTTGTTAAGAATGAGGGATTTTGAGAACTGATGGAGAAGGCTGTGCCTAAATATAAACTTCCTAGCAGAACGTATTTTAGCACTAAGGCTATTTCAGCTATGTACAATGACCTTGCATGCATGGTGTCACATGACTTGTCACACTCAACAGTTGCCAGCATTTATCTCACTACGGACATTTGGACCAGTGGCCCATCATTGGGTGTTAGTTATATGTGCATTACTACACACACTGGTCTTTTATTCCTCATGTATATGCCTTGCACCCCTGTCCCTCATCTACTTGTCCCCTGAGTACTGGCATCAGTACTACTGGTTGTCAACAGCATGCCACATTAAGCATGGAGAGTATGCATGGGTCACATACATCAGACAGAATTCTAGCCCACATCAATGAGGCCATTACACACTGGCTAAAGCCCCATGGATTCAATGCAGCATATATTGCCAGTGACAATGCCCATAACGCCATCAACGTCATCACTGATGGCTGCTTTTATCATGTACCCTGTTTTGCACATGTGCTGAATCTAATAGTGAGGTCTTTTCCTGAGCATGAAGCAGTTAGTGCCATGTTGGTTGTCAGCCATAAAATCTGCAGCCATTTTAGTCATTCATCACTGGCTAGAGCAGACCTTTGTGCTCTACAGAAGGCAAACAATGTGCCACAGCACCATTTGAAGCTCAATGTGCCAACCCGCAGGAATTCCACTCTCTATATGCTTGAGTGGCTGTATGAACAAAACAAGCCACTCCACGAGTATATCATGCACATGAGGGATCGGGAAGCACAGTCAACCATGTCGCTGACTCCATCCCAATGGTATTTGATGGATAATGTTACCAGGTACTACGACCACTGGAACAGGTGACACAGGTGGTAAGCACAGACAATGCATGCTTGAGCCAGGTGATACCATTGCTGCGCATTGTATGCCATGCACTGTGCACTGTAAAGGGACAATTCAAAGTGGCTGCAGACACAGTTGGAGTTCAGCTTGCTGACCTCATCGTGCATCTGTGTGATAATGATCCCCATGTCATTCATATTAACAACTCAGAGGCATACATCTTGTCAACTTTGCTGGATCCCAGGTACAAACAGGGCATGACTGCACTTCTTCCAGGTGGGAAGGATGATCTGGATCATTATGCGGTCATCCTTTGTGGCAAGGTCAAAAACTGGATGAGTAAGTCAGAGGTAAGGGTGGAAAAAACTATAGCAGGGGACAAACACCAAGCTTCAACCATCTCTCACCCAGTGTCCTTCTCCTCCACCAGTACAGTGTTTGCTCCTTCACCTTCATTATCCAAAGTTAGTAGTGGTGGCACAAACCATCTCTGGTCCATGCTAAGGGACACTGGTGTCTCCACACAACAGCCACCTAAGGGAAGCACAGAGCTTCAGTTGTCTGCATCCCATATGGTGCAGTCTTATCTTGATGACCCACAGGTGCTAAGTATTGAGGCTGAACCTCTTGAATATTGGTTTAGCAAGCTCAAAATCTGGCCTGCACTTGCTGCTATTGTCATTGAGTACCTCAGCTGCCCCTGTGCCAGCGTAAGTTCAGAAAGAGTTTTTAGTGCTGCTGGCTCAAGTGTGACTGACCATCAAAGCTGCCTGTCGGAACGTAATATGCAGTACCTAACATTTGTTAAAATGAACTCCCATTTCTTCCCAAAGCAGTACATGTTGTCAACAACCCCAAGATTCCATGATCCTGGTGAAGAAGACATTGAGCAACAGGAGTCATCGGAGGATGAAGATAGTTTTGCAGTGCCCTCCAATGAAGACACAGCTGAGGGGTTTGAGTTCTCCTACGTAGGAGAGAGTCATAGTTTATGTGTCTGCAACCTGCATGGATGTGCTGACTGCAGCTGTATTATTAGTGAATGGACCGAATGCCTATGGCGCTGAAGTTTATTCAGTCCAGTTTCCTCCTATTGCGACTGGTTATTACTGTCCAAGATGGCCAATATTCCTGGACCCACCCCCCAAAAAAACAATAAATAACCAAAAAATTTTAAGGACACATGTTTGCTTGTCCCTCCTGTTTAAGAATGATTTATGTGTTCTGTGGTGCACCACTTGCTGGGGTTAACACTCAGCAGTCAGATGATTGCAGTTACTCTCCCAGTTGGCCGATGTTCCTGGCCCTCCCTGATTCCATTCCCCAAAAAAGATAAATAGAAATGCCAACAATATTTACCTAACCAGACACATCTTTTCTTGTCATTCCTTATTGTTTTTTAATAACTACTCATCGTGTTTAATAAAGTGTTGCACCTCAAACACTTTTCCAAGTTTTCCAGCAATGCTCCCTCAAAAACCAAAATAAATATCAACCAAAATAACTATGACTTTCCCAAAATAATTTTTTTAACAGTGTTTGAAGTAATTAGCTGTATATCATTATGTTACGGAACTGCAAATCTATGTATGTTGACAATAGTGTCAGACGTATGTTGCAAGCTAATTACACTTTTCTGCCATGGCTGCTCCCACCAGTACTATAGTTTGGTTGGAATAATAGACAAATATGAATATTGCAAACTTTAAGTGACTGACAGCCAGGAAAAACTTAACAAACTGATTAAATACCGGTGCTGCTAGACAATGAAAGGCACTGCAGGCTGTATCTGATTCTACCATATTAACCAAATCTGCAACCACTGAGATTCCTGCCAGGCCCATGACAAATAACTAAAGTATATCCTCTGGAATTACTGTTCAATACCTAAAATTGTGCTGAAGACCCATTTCCTACCAACAACATACCCCTGGATCATGTTTCTTGTACTGAATATCAGTATCCAAAGGAAGTAATGTGCCATGCCACTGCAAGCGGGCTGACAGTGATGAACAATTACTGGAAGCCATCACCACCTCCACCGTGATGTGTGTTGTGAGTACTCCTCACACAGAACCACAGAAAGAGTAAACACTATGCATATGATATGAGAACGAATTCATCTTACACCATCACAGACAGTCCTTCACAGTCATTAAATCTACCCACCAGTGTTGATAGTGTTATTCTGATAAAAAGAAAAAGAGACGGAGAAACTGCCATTGCCCAATATATCCCAGTAAAACTGCTGCTGAATCCAGATGCTACTGCTGATTCTGAATCCACAACAATACCACAGGTGTGTCTTGTCACTTATACAGTTCATTCTTCTCACATCATGATATGCATTACTTAAGTAATGTTAATAACGGTAAATCCTGCATCTGCATTGTTACTGTTAGTCATCTAAGAGGTTATCCTATAGAAAAATGCATTGTTGCTGTAGTGCGGTGTGGGTGTGCAGACACTAAGTTATCTAGTGCTGGGGAGGGTGTTAGTAAGTGTTTTCTGTATGCATATTATGTCATTATAAAACTGTCTTTGCAGAGAGATGTGTGCATGTGTAGCAGTTTAGTTACATATACTGTTTAAACTGCTGTAACAAGTGCTGTATTCAATAAAGTCACTGCTTCCATAAAGTAATTTTTCATACTTTATATATATCATAGGTTATGATATGATGATGATTGATGCCACTTCTGCCACACTGCTCCCATTTCATTTGATGATTAGACCAACATTCAGTTTCAGACTTTTTGTTTCCATTGAATGTGTTCTGTGGAACTGTCCATTGACAGGTAAGTCTTGCATGGTGGTATTATGTTTTTTTCAGTAATGAAAAACAGGAGTTAATCAGGTAGATATTGCTTTGCATTATTATTATCCTAATTATGCCATGCTACGGGAATGTGTTATGGATAGCGAAGGATGATGGGACTACACAAGGTTTAGGTCGTTCCATGATAGTTAATGTGGTATGCAGTCATAGTACTAGGCCAGAATGGCAGGAGTTGACCATGATGGTGACATACGTAAGAAATATTTATTGAATCCTGACAACATGGCAATTTCCCATGGTCTTGGATATCAACATTACTTTTGTTTCTGTAACTAATATCATGTCACCTTGACTTATTGCCTTTCCCAGTCTGTCACAGGCTGCTGCTGCCTGGATAATACCTGATGCCACCTTTGACTGTTTCTTCATGATGTGTCACAATCATAACTAACCAGGTAAGATATATTGTAGGGACACCATTCAATTTGATACCCTTGATATTTTTCTATGTCACCCACTATTAAGGCAGGTAAGTATTGCAGTGATATTCCTACTGTCATTCGTCAAGATGTAGAGGGTGCCGTAGGGGTAGCAAGTCAGTGGTTGTTTTGGGGAGTGACTACACACAAGGTGGACGTTTTAGGATGATTATTAGGATAGTCAGTGTTAGGGTAGGCATGGTAGGCAATGCATGGTATGACAGTACCTTGTGTATAAGACCCTGTTCTGTTCATAAAGTCTGATAAGACAAGAGGTAACAAAACAGTTTTTGCTATCAAAATTGCCTTTTTTTCTTTATGTAACACTTGGCTATTTCCTTTCCTTTCCAGGCCTGTCACATGCTGCTGCTGCTGCTGCTGCTGCTATTGATGCCAGGATCATACCTGATGCTCTACTATTGTTTTTTTCCCTCATCATGTCTTCATCATCACACCTGACAAGGTAAGTAGTTGTTGAAAACCTTTCTATTTCACAGTATCCTTGATCTCTTTCTGTCAATGTCGGCCTGGGATTCAGGTAAGCACTGTAGTAGTGGTATGCCTAATGTCATTCATCAAGATGTAGAGGGTACTGAAGGGGTATCAAGTGAGTAGTTGTTTAGGGAAGGGGCACACACAAGGTTGAGGACAGGTTGTCTGAAAATTTTAGAATAGTAGGTTAGTTAAGCCGGCACAGTTGACAGTCGACTCTGAAAGATAGTACCATATCTAAGAAAATGACCACAAAGCCTGATAAAAGGTCATAGTCTTGCCTAGCCCAATGTCCGATATTTGTCTATCACAAACTGACTTATTTCCTTTCTAGGCTTGTCACACACTGCTGCTGCTGTTTCTGCCAGGATCACACCTGATGCCGCTATCATGGTTTCTTCATTTGTGTTCATCCCAACTGCACAGGTAAGTAATCTTTTGCAAGTGAAATTTAGTTAAATATAACCTATTATTCTTAGAAAAGAAATTGTGCAATTTAATTAAGCAATAGGGGGGTAGATTAACACTCTGTTAATCACCCCTAGAGGTGTAATGTGGTACGAGGTGCAACCGAGTTGCATATTGCACCTCTGGGATTTTTAACTGACTGGTAATCTAAGTCCTGGGAAAGCCTCATTACTATTATAAAAAATTATTCTAAAAGAAAAGTGTTACAAGTATAACTTTTGAATGATTTTATTTTCTTGATTTACAGGGAGATTTTTATTAAAATAGTTCTTCCACAAGCAATGTAAGAATGCTGGTTTAAAATCAGACTACAGCATTTCAGTCATTCAGCAGTGCTAGAGGATGGAATGCTGACAGGAAGAACCCATGTTCCATGGTGATCGGGCTGTACATAACATTATAATATGGCTATAAAAACTCCAGTAATCTGATTGGCTGAGGAGCTCAGAACCCAGTGCTGATATCCCATGATGCAGCACTGGAAGAAGGTCCAGTAACCTCTTCACAATAAAATCAATAGTGCCAGCCATTCCTGCAGTCTGCCATCACAAATGTGGCTGTCACCTTTACTTACTAAAAACCTTCAACTAGGCCCTAAAAATAAAAGTGTCTTAAATTTATAAGAATTAAATGTTATTTTCCTTTATAATGCTCTTGTTACATACACATTCATAACTTAAAAAATGACGTACTACAGTACTTAGAATTGTGATATATGGTGTTTCTTTGCTGACTATGAAAAATCCCCCTCCTATCCTCACCTACTAACTAGGGAAATCATTCTTGTTTAAGCTGTTACAGATAAAACAGAAGCCCTGGTTCCATCTGAGGCCTTATTTTGTGTGCTAGTGGAAGTAAACATTCTGTCAGCAGAACTGAGCAGAGGTTTGAATTCTTGCATTCTATCTGTAGTAAACATTCCAGTTCTTGAATGTTGGCAATACAGAAAATAAGCAAGACAGAGAAAATGGAGGGAATATAATAAAGATGAAGAAGAAAGAAAGATGAGGGAAATGGGTTAAAGGGGGTGGGTTGGGATAAACTAGAGGGTTTAACCAGGAGCTAATTACAAATACATTCATTTTGCTGTACATAGTATTTAAACCTGAGATTGCATGTCAGTGCTGGGATGTGCTGGGACTGTTTCTAAAAAAGTCATAATAAACATTTTCCTTTTTTGATTTGGTGCATTCCCCCCCCCAAAAAAAAAAAAACATCTTGGACCCATTTTATAATCACAGTAAGACACTCCAGGGTCTTCATTGTGGTGGGTTAACAGCACTTCTTGGGTGGCTGAAGTGAAGGCACTTGGCAATGACTTATGCCACACCCAAGCTGTGCCACTCTCCAACCACAACACATACCCTGTCATGCCTTATTGCTTAACTATAACATGGATTAATGTAAGGCTGTTGGAATCCTAACAGCCAGTCAGACTGCTGCAGCATTTGTGCGACCCTTCACTGAACCTTGAGATACAGTAACTCAATAATCCCATCCCAAGACAAGGAAGAGTACACAACTGTGAATGGATTATTTGTACATTTCAAAACACAACAGGAAAAAGTTAAAAGTGATAATGATGAACAACAACAATACAATAAAACAGTAACTATTTACAATAAAACAGGGTTAGTTATAAAACTGAACAAGTATCAAACAACAGGTGTAAAACTATGTTTAAGTAACTTAACTGCCAACTGGCAATTATTTTTTTGGCCCGCACGGCAGCATGGGGAAACTCTAGGTTTCCGACTCTGGCGATGCTGGGGGAGGGGGAGTGCTGACCGGTGGCAGCGCTTAATCTTTGGAGTATGTCATCTTGCAGTCAGCTTCCTGAGCATAGACAACATTTTGTCCTGGTTCTCCATTAATTTTGCCATGTTGACCTCCAGTACTTTCATCCTTTTTAAAATTTTGCTGTCCCGGTCCCTCCTCTGGTTCATGCTTGTTTCACTGTGCTGCACTTCATAGTGTGCTTGCTGGTTGTCAGCTGCTGCACGGCTCTCCTTATGCTTGATAGCTGCTGTTCAGTGTCTATTGATGCAAGCCTGGCCAGTTTACGCTGGATCTTCATGATCCTATTTTTCCTTCTAGTACACTGTTCCTTAGTTGCCATCTGGTCTTCCGCCGCTGTTGTTGAGGCAGTCACCAAAGCTGCAGTATAGAAAGATAGGCTGGTGAAGGTAAGGACAGATACTCATTGCGTTTCTGGCTACACTCCAAGCAGGTATGTGTGTGCATCTTCTTTGTTTGCAAACCAGTTGAACTGAGAGCGCTGAAGCCGGCAGAATACATGTATTCCATGTTATCATTCTGTGTGGAGGGGGCATTGTACTACTACTAGAATAATAAGGAGCTTTGCATTGTCCTATTCCATGTTAAACAATCAAACACAATGTATTGGGTGTGCACTTGAAGGAAGACATATGACAGACTGACAAGTGAGAAACAGCTAAGGAGGAGGAGCAGTCAAGGTTTATACATTATTTAGCAAGGTTTCATATTAAGGGTGGACTTATAACATTTTTAGAATAACTTTTTGTTCTGCAACATTGTCTGTGGGATCATTTAATATGCATTAAGCACTGCTACCAAGACAAGTCTGTGTGTCATCAGTGCTGAGATACCCGCACAGCCAGAGAGTGACAGGAAGGCACTCAGCCTGCTGTGTCATGCACAGCCATGCCTCGGGGTGTGCAGGTATCTCGGTACTACTAATACACATCTGTCATGTGTTATTGCTTACATAACGTATGATCGTACTCACTCATACACATCTTGTAATGAATTCCAGTGGTTACCTTGATAATGAAGCAGGGCATTTTTTGGGTTATCATAACAACCCACAGAAGCAATTTCAGTGACGTTCATTAACACAACAGTAAAATGCCTTTTATAGTATCAGATGCTACTAATGAATAATATAATCACCATCATCACAGTGTGGGTGAGAAAATTGAAAATTTTAGCCATACGTTTTGAAGGTTCACTATCACCAGTCCAGTATACAGACTGGTTAGGTTGGAAAAATGGTCGCTGTAGCTGAGGCTACCTCAGAGGATCAAAAAAGGAGAGAAATACTTCTTCCACTACATAAAACAGAAAATGAAAATCAGGAAACAACTAGTGGGGAGTAAGACGGATGGGGTGCTGGGATGAAAAGGGGCTGGAGCAAGCTGATGCACTGCATGAGTGCTTCTGCTCTATGTTTATGCAGGAGGAGTGGGGGCAAATAACTCAGCCAACTGGGGGGGCAAGGGTAGGAGATGACAACAGATGTGGGGATTACAGAGGGTTCTGGATGGCTATAAGACTGGACAAAGTACCTAAACAGGATGGCATCCACCCTAGGGGACTGAGGGTGCTGGCAGAGGTACTGGCAAGGTCACTGCATGACCAGTTCAATACTTCCCTGTTCCCTGTACACAGGATGTGTACTTCATGACTTTGGGATGTCCCATGTGGTGCCCATCCATAAGAATGGTCTGAGGGATGATACAGAGACCAACATGCAAGTGAGCCTCACCTCGACCATGGACAAAATAATGGAGACCATCCAAAATGAGAGGCTTATGAGCTCATTGGAGGCAAATGGTATTCATGACAAATGGTGACATGGGTTTCTTGTGAGAAGATCATGCCAGACAAACCTGGTAAAGTTCTGTGATAGTGCGGGTGATGCAAGGTATGGACAAGGGCCATGCTGTGGATGTTCTGGACTTGGACTTCAGTAAGATATTTGATTCAGTGGTGCATGGGACATTCGGGGCAAGCTGCAAAATGTAGGGTCCATACAAAAAATGGTGACATGGATTAAAAACTGGCTGATGGTAATACAACAGAGAGTATTGGTAAGGGGGACTGTCATCATCAAGAGCGCTGTGCCGGTGATAAGCGGGGTACCACAGGGATTAATTATGGCCCTGGGACCACTGATATTTGAGATTTACATTGCATATATCTCAAATGTGATCCAGGGTAAAATCAGTCTGTTCATTCATGTTACAAAGCTGGGAGCTGTGTTTGTACATGACATGGAGGGGGTGATGGGGTTGCAGCGCAGGGGGACCTGAATAAACTGCAGGATTGTGTGGCCAAATGGCAGCTGGGGTTCAATGCCAAGAAGTGCAAGGCTCTGCCCCAAGTTCTGAGCCTGGAACCAGGGGAAAGACTTTCAGTTTCATACAGTTGTGATGTTCCACTGAAGAGAAGGACCTAGGGGTGAGCATAACAAGTAGCATGAACAACTGTGCTCAGTCAGTGCAATATGGTGACAGCAAGAGCCAACAAGAGCTGGGGTATACAGCTACAGGGATCTCCTAAAGAAGTCAGGAGGACATCCTGCCCCTGTATAGGTCACTGGTCAGGCATCACCTGGAATATTGAATGTGGTACTGGGCTTGCACCCATTTCTGAATAAGGATATCAGATTGCTGGAGGGGGGTACAGTGGACAGCTACAGAGATGATTCTGGAAATTGCGGATAACACATATAAGGAAATGTTAGGGTAGATAAATATCTACTCCCTAGAGGAGTGAAGGGACAGGGTGGGGTGACATGAATGATACCTTTAAATAGCTGAAAGGTATAAATAAGAGTAAAACTGATGTGATTTTCAAGCTTTGAAAAAGGGAGAGATACTAGAGGTCTCCTTCTTACAATGGGGAGTAGGTTTAACAAAGAGATGAAGAGCCATTTCTTCAGCATGGTGGACAAGTGGAACACCAAACTGGGAAAGGTGGTGGCATCCAAGGTGATAGACAGTTTCAAGAAGGGGGTGACAGGGTGAGGTGAAGAGGCAATGTGGTGGAAGGTGAGGAAGGGGCAGCAGCAATATAGGGTGCTAGCTGCACACTTTAGCAGACTCACTAGGCCATGAGGCCTACCTCTGCTGGCATTTTAGTATGTTCATAATAAAGGATGGGGCGATGTGTGTGATGACTTTTTATACACACTGCAGGTGTGACATGCTTCATAATAAACCCCTAGAGCCGGCCTGTTGGTGCAGCAGTTGGATTTCCGCTTGCGACGCCAGTGACCTGGGTTCAAGAACGAGCCCAGGTCACTGGAGGGCTGGCCGGGGGCAGTAGGGTTGAGCATCCCATGGACAGCTCTCCTTCTCCAGGGGGAGGGTAAGGGACTGGTCCCGTGCCTGCTGGCTCCTAGCGGAGGCTGGGAGTATCACAGGATGCACGGCCCAAATGCTAACTGGGGGAGGAGTGGACGTCGGCGTATGCCATGACATCACTATGCTGCCCCCAACAGGAAAAAGGGAAAAATTGCTCACTGGCCGCTGGATGACGGCTCTCTGTTCCCTGAATGCGTCCAGCACCTTCCCAGGGCCTCCTGCTCCTCAGCAGCATCCCCGGGCCCTAGTAGTGTGTGCTGGGGCCATCCCCTCTCCCCTGGTGCCTTCTTCCTTGGAGGAGGGGGACCCGCCCGATGAAGGGTTACGCCGGGATATCCCAGGGATCGGCTGCCATATGAGGATCAGAGGAGGGCTGGAAAAGGACAGTGGGGCTGGAGGGAACCTGTGGAGCCCGAAGGAGTGGGGGACCAGCGAAGCACGGAGGTGGAGAAAAAAAAAAGAGCCCCGAGTGCAAGCCCAAGGGGTTTATAAGAAGCATTCCACACAGAGGGTGTGTAAATTAAAATTAACTTTTACAGACTACACCATCTTTTTTTTATATAATTGCTGGTGGTTTTTGCTACAGCAGTTATGTGACATAAAAGAAAGCAATCATTGGTATTAGTTAGGTTGTAGGACTGGCAGGTGTCCATCATGAATAAAGGGAGGGCAACTAGTACATGCAGGGAGTCATGGAACAACATGCGTGTTTCATGTAATAAGAAGCCGTTTATTAATATGGCACATGGCAACCTTGTTTGATATTTTCCATAGGGAAAAAGTGACCAACAGTAATTATTTATATAAATAACAATTTGTGCACAGTCTACTGACCCTACTTAATCCTTATCTGCATGAAAAAAATTATCATCTTACCATCAGAAAGGCTGGGGGTCTCCACAATACTGCTGCTTGCTCCTTCCTCCACTTCATCTGCTGCAACTGTGGTGCTGGACTCCACGGCGCTGGAAGCAGCAGCAGAACTGCTCTTGGCAGCACCTGTTAACAATATAGAGAAGAATACTGAAATGAAACATAGTTGTGGCAATATTTGTAGTCTAGTCATAACAGGTTGATTGTCACAGCAGCAAAAGGCCATCATTGTCTGTGCTGCTCGAGCATGCGGTTATCTCCCTATTCAGCAGCCAGCTGCCACACCCAGCCACCTCACAGTACCTCCCTTTGCCCTACTGTTTTCCCTGTCCCACCACTTCTTAAAGCATTCTACTGTGTTACATGCCACCACCACCTCAGCTGGTAGTGCGTTCAACTTTTCCACCACCATCTCCGTAAAGAAATGCCTCCTCATATCCCCCCTGGATCTACCACCCTCCAATATTATGTCATGCAACTGACAACTGATGGTAGTAAAAGTTAGAATAATAAAAGTAATATACTCACTTGTTCTGTCATCTTCCACTGTGGTTCTGGTGTTGGGCTCTGCTGCTGGCTTCTTCCGCTGTGTCCTCTTCCTCTTCCTACTACCACCATTCCCTTTCAGGGTCACAGCTCCCCCTAGTGCCTCCAGTAACTGCCTGTCATGCCTCTGGATGTCATCCCACTTATGTTTAATTTGCGTCACAGAGCGGGGTTAGGCACCATCTATCTCTTTGGCAATACTTGCCTGTATGACCTCTCACAGTTCCCCCCCTCTGTCTTATGGGGAGTCTCTCAGGCCCATACAGTGCTTTTGCATGTGCTGTCAGCTTCCATACTAGCACTGCCACCTCCTTATGTGTGAAGGCTGGTGCAAGTTTTTTAGCAGTGCCAGTATCAGCACTGGTTGAGGGCTGAGCACGAGGCTGATCTTGCTGGTCTTGCTCCTGCTGCTGAACACTGTTGGTGTTTTCAGCAACTTCAACTTCTCCTTCCCCCACATTCTGCTGCTGCTGCTGCTGCTGGTCACCTTCCTCCTCCTTCGCATGCCTGCTACCCCTCCCCCCCATCCTGATTCTGCAGTTGCAGACATATTTCTCAATCTCAGTCTCAACTGAACTAAAGTAGCTATCCTATTTCTCAGTCTGAGTCTGACTCTGTGACTTTTCCTGTGTTTCTCACAATCACAGATTTGCAACACAGGAAATGGCGAAATGTTCCATTTCCAGTTCCGCCTTTATTATCACAACCTTTTGTTCACATTTGAAGGGTAATCACGCACTTATAATTGGAACACACAGTGTACACTGTGGAACTTTGTCTCTGCAGTTAATACATACATGTGAAAAAGGTCACCATAATCGCGGTATTTCAGTTTTGATATGTGGAAGTGTTTTTCATATACATACATCGCAGAATCGAGAAACTATCCGCGATTATAACTAATTATGCAAAATTGTTTTCCGCAAATAGTGTGAAGAGGTCAGGACATTTTGCTTCTTATAAAAGGGTCTGAGAAATTGAGGTTTCTGATTGGTTGCAAACAGTCTATCAGCCCTATGTTAGTGTTTCATTATCAACATACAGTACATGTACAGCCTAATCACTTGCTGAACAAGGTTGAACAGTATAAAAAACGTTTTTATTATAATAGCAATAAGACGCTACCAGGGGTTATGGAAATGGTCAGAGACAGTTAATCACCCTCTAGGAGCATGTAGCATTAAGCTATGCCTTGTGCCACATTTCACCCCTAGAGGATGATTACCAGGCTATTAACATAACCCCTGATCAGGCGTAATTGCTTAAATGAGGTATAGTGTTGTTATTTAACATTTTTGAGTAATATACTTTTAAAACACACAACTTGTTCAGAAGGGGACCATGATATGTAACTGATAATGTTCATGTGGGGTGGAAGAGATGTTTTTTTATCATATTAAACATTAGATGGTTCGGGGGAGGCGGGGGGGGGCATGTGAGTGAACAGGCTGATTGTTACAAAAGTTCTGAACAGGTTGTTTGCACATTTGGTAGGGAGTGCTGGCACACTACATAGTGAGAGGATGTACACAACTCTTGGTCCAGCAGCACATGTGTGCCACACGCACACATTGTTGTTACTTGTTACTAATGTGTTGTTTCCCTTCTGGTTCCTCAACTATGTGATTTTTTCACTTTTCAGGTCTGCTTCTCTAATGGTTGCTGGTGATACATCTGCTCATGCTGTCCTGGCTCCAAATGTTCCCATGCCAGGGACAGCCATGTCAGTAGCTGTATTGGTTGGCAATGAAAAGTGCTAAGGTGCATACTTCAAGCCTTCACACAAACATTGATAGCTGAGAAACATGCAATATTCTTGGCATTTACAGAATGTTTATTCCCTGGTAGTGTAATAGCTGAGGATAGATTATGATTAAGTTCCAACTAAAGCAGGTGGGTGGGCATTACGGGGGGGAGCGAGTGGCGGATTAACTTCTGCAGGCACAGACAACTTGTCCTTAATTTACATTACACAAATTGACAGTATATTCTCAATAGGTAGTCTGGCATAACTGCTGCATGTTACTGTTGTGTCTCAATAAAATACTCACAGTTATAGTTCTCTGATACATGTCTGCAACTGTTGTGTATTTTTTTCCCTCTCGGGCATGCCTCAGAATTCCCTAAGGCTTTCTGACTCCTGCTGTTGATCCTGCGCTGTAGCTTCATCATGGCATTGCCATGCCAACTTTCCAGGTAAGTATGTAATATTTATTTTAATTTTTAATGACAGCATGCAATTGATTTATTTGTTCTATTAAGGGTTGATTCTGATCGTCTTTGAGACAGCCATTTTAAGTTCAGTTTCCAGTGGGGGTAGGGGGCAGTATAGTGGCAGTTGTTATACTGACTGCACTAGTAGGTGCAGCAGACCATTTCTGCTGACGCTGAAGGTTTATTAGGTAAGGTAAAGTAGTTTCTTGTTTTTTTTATTTTTCTTGACAGAGCAGGTGTTGTTTGTAAGCTAAGTATTATCAATCCATGCTTGTCTTGTGTTTCTGTGACTGTACATGTGCTTCCCTTTCAGGTTTGCCTCACTATTGTTTTCTGACTGCTGCTGTCATTGCCTCTACTGTTGCTGTGAGCCTCCCTTACTCCGACAGGCCTGTGGCTTCCTAATGTGTTTACCACACAAATACCTAGGTAAGTGCTCAATATTTTTTTAAATAACAAATATGTGTATCATAATGAGATAGGTGGAGGCACTGATGGTCTTTGAGACAGACTGATGGTGGTGGGGAGGATGGTGGGGAGGATGGTGGGTGTGTGTGTGGACAGTGATGGTAGTAATGGTGGATGATTACCGGCTTAAGTTCGAATGCATATGCATCATGTAAAGTGACACTGTGTTCTGAGTGGGGTTTTTTTTCAGGTAAAGAAGGTATTTTTAACACAGACTGATTGTAATTCATTCCATTGTGTCTCTGTAACTAAGGGTGTGATTGCTGTTTCAGGTTTTTGACACTGTAATGCCTTATAGATACAGATGCAGCCACAGATGACCTGAACCTGAATTTACCCAACAGCCAAGACTGCTGCATCATGGTTTGTTGACAATCACAAGTGCACAGGTAAGTATCGTTGCTGCTTGCTTTACTTTAACCTTCTTTTTCCAAAACCAGGTGCAAATACACTGGAATTGGATGCATTTCTTTACAGTTACAGAAATAAGGCCAGGTATGGGGTGGGGAGGGCAAAAGGGGGACAGAGAGCACTAAGAAAGTGGTAGAAATAAATACTTTGTTGCACACTAGGTAGTGACAGTTGGGCGAATAGGTGCTGCTGGGTAGTGAATTGATATGATGTTCAGAATCTTTGGCGTGCCATACAGCAGTAATACATAAACAATAGGACACGACATGACAGGGTGTGCATGGAACATATTTTACCACATGGCCAGGGGCGTAATAAGGCATGAGGCCTTGGGTGAGTGCCTTTGGCCCTGCTCGTGTGGTAAAATATGTTCCATGCATACACCTGGAGTGTCTTATTGCGCTTATAAAATGGACTACATTTTTTTTGTGTATTACAGTAAGAAAAACTTCTGCTTTTTGTACAAAAAAAATTATTTGAATATGGAAATTTATGATAAAAAAATAGTCATTCTGCCTACTGGATAATGACATCATGGACAGGACAGGACAGGACAGGAGACAGAGAGGGAATGCATACCAAAGAGCTGAAATCATCCAATACTGGCAGTGACTCTGCAAGTATTCGGTGATGACTGACAGAGACTGCATGCAGCAGGATTATGGCTGGTTAAAGAAATCTGAACAACAATGACACCCCGCAACTCTGCAGTCGATCCCTCACACCTGCGTTACCTTCAGTGTCCCGTGTAATACTCAAGTCTTCATTTACCTGATCGTGTTGAGGGAGGAACTGCACACTCTGTTGTCTTCACTCCACTACCGGCCTTGTTTAGTCGACTGGTGCCCAAGTCATGTTTCATTGCCAAGCGGCCATTATATTGTTTAAAGAACATGTAAAAGAGCTGCCACCCATTGATTATAATGGGCACAGCATGTGTGCTTGCAAACAACTGGGAAGTCCTTGGGACCCTGTAAATACAAATTTATGTGGGATGAAACTTTTTTATACATGCAAGATTACAGATTATTGGAAAGCCAAACATTGGGATCTGACAGTATGTAGGTAAGGCACCAGTAGATAGGGTGCAGGACATAATCTTGGTGACTCTCTTTAAGAAATGCAGCAACTTAAATGACTGCTATTTCAGATGCAGAATTATTTTTCTGCGGAGCACAATAACATGGAATACGTGAAATGTGGAAGAAGTGCTCAATCCACGGATTTTTGGATAAAAATTACGCATGACTACAGATTATTCTGCATCTAAAAAAAAATCAAGCACACTGGGCTTTACAACTATTTTTCTACAAAAAATTAAAAAAGCCACATCATTACACACAAAAAAACGCATGTATGGTGGAAATTCCGCGGAAGTTGCGAAAATGTCTTCGGAACTTCCGCGGAAGCGAAAATCTGCATTCCACGGAAATTCCACTGGCAGAAATTTATTTTCGCACACCTCTATCTTAAACAAATAAGTTTTAATTGAATTCTTTTAATCTTTGTGGTAGAATCAGAAGCAGAAAATTTTAAACAGTAAATAATTGTAATTCCCAAGCCCGATGACCTGCACAACAGTTAAACAGCAAGCCGGCAGACAAGCTTGGCAAAACAATTTTTACTTTCATTGCAGGGATGGGCCCTGATTTTTACTCATAAGTACCATGGCTTCCTTAAATTGCCAAAGTTGTGAGGCTGTCTTGTGCTGAAACAAGATTTGATCTACTGACTCTAGGCTGCCATCTGCAACCTTCTGTCCTTCTGGAACAGGAAAAGCATACAGGGACCAGGGCTATTACAAGTCACCCCCACTTCTAGGCTTCCCTCCCAAGGGTGACTGCAACTCACACTGAGCATTGGAGTGGGAGCTGACTCCCCGATCTGGTCTTCAGGTGGCGACAATTTGAATTCCCAATGTAGCAACAGTCTCTTGAGCCTCTTAGAATTCAAATAGGCCACACAGCTTACCCACTTGATAGGCTGCAGTCTTTTGGTAACTGGTGCAATTTTCTTCCAGTCTCCCCAACAGCAGTTAGGCAGTGGGCATATTCTGTAGCCATAGACTTTAACATTAAACAGCAGTCTCTGAGGCAATATTCTTACTTGATCACAATTCGGATTGGCAATTCTCCACACAGGCTCTGGAGCAATTTTTGTCAGACACAGTCATTTGGCAAGAAGAAACACACTCCCTCTCTGCTTTGGTAGCTTAGAGGATTTATCTGCAGGATTGGCAGTCTAAATACTTAACTCCAAAAATTTAGATTGTGGAGAGAAACAAGGCCACTCCTCTCTTCTTTCACAGCTGAGAACAGAGCATTCTTCCTTCTTGGAAGCTCGAGTGGGTCTGGCTGTTCAACCATCCCTCCTTAACTGAAAGAAAATGAATTCTATAATCTGATTGGCTGCTCAGACTGTCAGTGACAATTCTAGTATTCCAATTAATTAAAATGGGTGACAAGCATACAGTTAACAGTTTCTCCCAGCATCCATAGTAGAAGGACCTCACAAGGGCCCCTTGATTTTCCACTGGCTGAAAAGCAAGGTCAAAGTACCAAACATGACTGCTGGATGGCAAAATGTAAACAGTCCAAACTTTAAGTTCATTTGTTAAACAACAGTTTAGTTTCAGAAATAATTATTTATAGCAATTGAAAGGGCTCCCTCTAAACGTGCAAACAACTTCAGAGTGGAATTTGTAGGAGTACTGTCTGGCAGGCTGTGAGCTTTATTTCCCTCATACCCAGTACAGGCTATACACTATATACAGACTGAATGTTTTAAAGCTACAGCCCAACAGCATTAGCTCTCATATTCATGCAGGGACCAAAGATACAGCAATACTTTACAAGGTATTTACATTGACATTCTGGAATTAGCCAGGCTCAAAAGACAGAACACAGGCTGGGATCATGGCCCAGTGGAAGGCAAATGCAGTGCCCAGGGAGATGACTTAACTCAATTATACCTAGGCGGCCATTTTGTATCAAGATTAAGCAATGGAAAACTTAGACTTCAAAAACCGCTCCAGATGGTAATGAGTTAAGGTAAGTTCCACCATTTTTTTGGGGGGGGGATTACAACAGTAAAACTCTTACCTCTACCCCAGACCAAAAGGCTGAAATGCTCTCTGCTCTTTTCTTCCACTTCCTCCACCAAGTGAATAAAAGAAATGCTTTCTCCTCCCTAGCCTCCACTTACCTAATGACAGCATTGCTCTCTCTTCCCCAATCCACATAATGGCAGCAGTGCTCTCTCCTCTCCTGTCCTCTCCTCTCCTCTCCTCTCTTCCCCAGACCAAATGGCGGCAATGCTCTTTTATCTCCTCCACCTCACCATTAATAGTAGTAATGCTGTCTGAAACCAATTCCCATCAACGACCTAATGGCAGCAAGATTTGCTCTCCTTTCCCTTATGTGATCTTGTCTCCCCAGTCAACAGCTTTTAAAATCCAGGGTAGCCTGCCCCCACCCATCATAGTCCCACTAATCACTCCCAGAAGTAAAATGATTGTATTTGTAACACTCATCAAAAATGTCATCACAAGATGTTGACACACTGGTGCTGGCCGTCAAACTAGAGAAGTGTAAGAAATAGGACTGTTAGTTACACAGAACCAGAATTTGATTCATACACTTAAGTGAGTCCCGTCCTCAAATAATTATTTAATTACTTTAATTAATGTATTGAAACGTCAAGTTATGTATGCTTTTAAAAAAAGAAAAAACGTTAAAGCTGCATTGGTGCTCTGGGTAAATTGACTTGTCCTTCAGCGGCATTTTTAGTTGAGTTGCAATGAGCTTAAAACCTGTCTTGCCCACACATTCTTCATCCACCCTTCCATTTTGTACCAATACTATTGTAATATTGTCCCAAAGCAAAAAATAAACATTCAAAAATGTATCCTCTGCAGTGCCATTGTGCTTTTTTTCTATTTTTTTGTTTGTTTCTCTCTTCCCTTATTTAGTTTCCACATTCTGCATAAATAATGTTTAGTGCTGACTTTTCACTTTTCTTACCTTGGCTTTCCCTTTTTAATTTCTTCACTCTATCCAGTATTCTCTCATTCTTTTCTTGCCCCAATAATTTTGTTTACTTAACTGTTTCTTTTCTTTCTTTTTTTTCTATAATTCACACTTTTCTCCCCCAGGCACCAGAGCTGACCGATCAGATTAGCAACCTCCCAGCTCCATCCACAGCCACCTCTTGTGCTTAACCCCAAAAGGAATGCAAATTTCTCTCTGCCCCTGTAAGCACTTCCCCTCTGATGGTTTTAAAACAGATAGAGCCCACCCCCACCCAATCTATGCTCCATCACCTTTCTAAGTAGCCTTGAGAGTTCCATTTAGTAGCCTTGTAGTTTTAAATTTGTCATTATCCAGTTCAACACTGTACAGTGATCATCTGCCTCTTCCTCCTAAAAGTATTGGAAGGTATCCTCTGAGACATTACTGTGCCTGTCATCAAACAAGAAACATCTACTCTGCATATCTTAGTCACAAAACTCACTCCACCCACAGCCTCATCAAGTCACTCTGTTTTTAGGGCTGTAGTGGGCATAGTCCTGCAAACCTCTTGCTTTTAGAAAAGGACTCTGCATTTCTTGCATTGTTTACGACCGAACAACATGATGGACTTGCACTACAGTCACCTCCGCATCCAGGGATCACTTTGCTCGAACTGCACCATTTTTTCACGGAGAAAAAAATTTACAGTCCTGATTGTGACACTGGGGGATGAGGCACTCCCGATGTCACTCTTAAGCTTCTGGGGGTGGGGTGGGGTGGGAGTAGTAGGTTGGATATCTCTAATTAAAAAAAAACAGCGGTCATGGTACACTCTGCTGTGTCTAAGATGGCCACCACACTCTACTGCGCATGTGCAACCAGTAGCACATGTACAGAGTAGTCAAGCGGTCATCTTGTTCATGGCAAAGTGTGCTGTACTCTGCCTTGACTGCTGTTTGTTTTGTTTTTTAAATTAGAGCTATCTCCCCACCTGACTCTCTCTAAGAGCATCCACCATCCCACACCACCCCCCCCAGAAGCATAAGAGTGACACTAGGGGTGCCCAATCCCCCAGTGTCATGATCGTGTTCCATGCCCCCTTTTTTTAAACATATATTTTTTTAATCCCCTAACCCAAACCTCCATCTCAGCACTCACCACCTTCCCCCCCCAGAAACATAACAGTCACACTGGGGGTGCTCAATCCCCCCCTTGTCACGATTGTGTTCCATAACCCCTTTTTTAAATATATTTTTTATCCCTCCCACCTATCCCTTCCTCTCAGCACTCACCACCCCTCCTCTGGAAATGTAACAGTGACACTGGGGGGTGCCCAATCCCCCAGTATTGGGATGGAAGTTCCTCAGTCTTTTTTTGTTTTGTTTTACTTTGTAAAAGGAAAAAATGTCCATCAATGTCTTTTGTGCCATTACCATACTCCCAGCTGATCCTCCCATTCAGCACCCACTACCCTGCACACCCCTAAAAGCATTTACTTACCCATTGGGGGTCCAATGCCATAATTCTCCCTGGACCACAGACACGTATTCACTCTTCAAAGCCAAACCATGAACTGAAACAAAATGGTACTGCTTCAATGTATTTCAACAGATTTTGAACTTAGTGGCATAACTTGGGCATTTTTGCATATCTTTGGCCCAAATTTTCAACATTTTATTTATTTTTTATTAATGATTTCAGAATTACAATCCTTTGAGTCAGAGACTCATTTTCAAAGGCTCCACATCAATTGACAATACAAACGTAGTACTTGAACAAACAGTAAAAAGTTAAACATGCCTTCTTTGAGACCCTACCTCATGAACATTGGCAGTGTCATTAGGCAGATCTGTCCCGAAAGGTGATTTCATGGTCCCTTCATGAGATCACCTTTTAGGCAGGAGTTGAAAATGTTCACTGCCCTTGTTCATGGGGTGAGCTAGTAATAAGGCTATGTTGAGCATTTGGTGTAAAAATATTAAAAAACAACAAAGTTATGAGCCTTCGTTGAATTTTGAGAATGCAGGCTCATAACTTTTGTAATTTTCAATATTTGTACCCCTATTTACAACATAACCATATCTTTAGAGCACCTCATGAATGTGACAGCTGTCATTTTTCAAATCCTGGCCAAAATGTTTTTTTATATCCCGAAAGCTGATTTTGCGGTCCCTGTGTGAATCACCTTTCGGGAGGGAGTTGAACATTTTCTCTGCCATGAGGCAGTGTCATAAGAAAACTCCATTCTAAATTTGGAGTAAAAATATTAAAAAAAGTTATGAGGCTATGTTGAATTTTGCAAATGCTGGCTCGTATGTTTGTTAATATTTAATATTTTTACCCCAAATTTTCAACATAGCCATTTCTTTACAGCACCTCATGAACGTGACAGCTATCATTTTTCAGCTCTTGCCCAAAATGTGTTTTTGCATCCCAAAAAATGATTTCACAGTGCCTGGGTGAAATCACCTTTTGGGCAGGTGTTGAACATTTGCTCTGCCCTTTTTCATGACACAGGGTCATAACAAGGCCATCTTAGAAATTTGATGTAAAAATATTACAAAAACAACAAATTTATGGGCCTACATTACATGTTGCTAACACAGGCTCATAACTTTGGTAATTTTCAATATTCATACCCCATTAGAGCTAGAGAGAGAGAGAGAGAGAGAGAGAGAGGATGGAGTTACCAGAGTCCTCCTGAGGGTGCCCTATGGTGTCAGTCTGGGTCAGTATATTTAGGCACTGAATGGCATGTTCCCCCTGACATTTGGCCTCTCTGTCATAACCCTCCAGCTACTGATTGGGGAAAGCCATTCTACTGGGCTCATTGGTATTCAGGGGAGATACAATGAGTTGGGGACCTGTTCTCGGATTGCACAAGTGTATTCAAGACTTTTCAGGATATTTAATGAGAGGCTTCCCTCCCAAGCTCCCACCATTCGAGATACCTACAATTGAGTCATCTGATTTGTTCATCCTTGGCACAAGATTTCCAGCTTCCATCCAGAGGGTTGTGGGACAGTGTCTTTGGGAACAGGTTATTAGTGCAAGGTTTGATAGCCCCTCCACAGCTGGGCATAATTGCTGATTGCATGGTGCCGAATATGGTTAGAATACAGGGTAAGTGGGAACAGATGCTAGGTAGTTCCTTGCGGGAAGAGGAATGGCATGTGATATGGATAAATGTCTATTGTCAAATCAGGGATACAGAGGGGAAATGTATGCACCTGAAAACCTTGCTGCACTGGTATAATACCCATCTGGTGCTTTATTTGACGTAGGTGGTTTCCCACCCGAGGTGTTGGAGATGTATTATCCATGAAGGAACAATACTCCAAGTGTTACGGGGCTGTCTCTTACTGTCATCATGGTGGGAGGTGGTACAGAAAGTACTGGCCAGAGTGCTGGGTAGGGGGATACCAGATGATCCCTCACTGCTGATTTTGGCTAATACGGATAGACCGAGGGGCTGGGGGATGTGCTCGTGCCTGGTTTATGACTGCCATCATTGAAGCCAAGTGTCTTTTGTTAAGGTGCTAGAAATCAATACTGACTATAAAGGAGTGGAAAGATTGTTTGATGACTGTGGTGGGTTATGAAAGAATGGCTTATATTGCTCAGGACAAATGTGATAACTTTCTAAAGGTTTGGAGCCCCTTTTTAGATTATGTAAGGATGCCTATTCTAAGGGGAAGGGTTTGGTTGCCATCTTGCGTGGGTTCTGGGTGATGTTTCATTGCTGAAGTGTCCCTCAATGGGGGTGGACAGCTAGGTTTGGAGCACAACAGGGAAAGGGGATTGGAGGTATGGACGTTGGAGCTATAAGGTTTGTGGCCTCTTCCCTTAGGTAGCTGTGTAAATGGCTTTTCTGCCTCTGTTGTTGAGGGCTTGATGAAATGGATGGGAAGGCCTGCCCTTCTCCTGGTGCTCTCCTCACCCCCCCCAGCCAAGCCCCTGTCATTTGTGGATTGGGATGCAGGGGGAAGTCTGCAGACACTGGTAAGGTAAGAATCTTTCCAAGTGTTATACTTTCAGGCAGACAATTTCTGTTGCTTGGTCTTCACCATAGAAGACAGAGGGAAGGGTCCTACACTAAGTAGGTTAGCACACATCACATGAGCAAACACAAGACACTTCACAAGGGAAAGGGTCCTAGAAAAGCTGAATAGGCTCAAGATAGATAAAGCGATGGTGCCAGATGACATCCATTCTAGGGTACTGAAGGACCTTCGCGAAGAACTCACCATACCACTGCTTGAGCTTTTCAGCAAGTCACTGGAAAGTGAAATAACACCTCAGGACTGGAAAAGGGCAACAGTAGTACCTTTACACAAAAGTGGAAGCAGGGAAGAGGCAGGAAACTACCGACTGGTCAGTTTGACCTCAGCGGTAGGACAAATTATGGAGTCATTGCTAAAGGAGAGGATAGTGAAGTACCTGGAGGATAGCAAAAAGATTGACCCCAGACAACATGGTTTTACAGCAGGATGCTCTTGTCAAACCAATATGATCAACTTTTTCAACTGGGTCACCACAGCAATCAACCAGGGAGGAGCAGTACACATTGTGTACCTGGACTTCAGCAAAGCCTTTGACACTGTCCCCCACAGAAGGCTAGCTAACAAATTAGGGCATGCAGGAGTTGGCCATAAGATCGTGAACTGGATCACCAACTGGCTGCAAGATAGGATACAGCGAGTGTTTGTCAATGGATCTTTATCAGTGGAAACACAGAAACATAGAAACATAGACTTTGATGGCAGATAAGGACCGCTAGGCCCATCTAGTCTGCCCATTTCCCTACCTACAGGATAGGCCATAGATCCTAGTTAACCAACAGCCTATATCTTCCTGCCCCCCA
Organism: Neoceratodus forsteri; assembly: GCA_016271365.2. Taxonomy (NCBI): domain Eukaryota; kingdom Metazoa; phylum Chordata; order Ceratodontiformes; family Ceratodontidae; genus Neoceratodus; species Neoceratodus forsteri. The sequence goes on along the minus strand of CM057455.1, from coordinate 1,544,044,126 downwards.
CAATAATTGCCTTATGTCTGTCCCATGCATTCTTGAATTCTCCCACAGTTTAGACCCATACTTCCTCAGGAAGGCTGTTCCATGCATCCTACCCTCTCTGTGAAATAATACTTCCTCACATTGCCCCTGAACCGCCCTCCTTCTATCTTTAAATTGTGTCCCCTTGTTCTTGCAAGTCTCTTTTTCTGAAAGATGCTACCCTCTTGGACTTTGTTGATTCCCTTGCGGTACTTGAAAGTTTCTATCATGTCCCCCCTCCTTCTTTCCTCAAGGGTATACATATTAAGCTCCTTTAGTCTCTCCTCATACGGCTTCTCTTGCAGACCCTGCACCATGTTAGTTGCCCTCCTCTGGACTGCCTCTATCCTGTCTATGTCCTTGCAGAGATGGGGTCTCCAGAACTGGACACAGTATTCCAGATGGGTCTCACCAACTGTCTGTACAGAGGGATAACAACTTCCTGTTTTCTGCTGCTGATGCCTCTCCCTATACATCCCAGTATACCCCGGCCCTCCCTACTGCCTTCTCACATTGCTTGCTAACCTTAAGGTCATCTGATATGATTACACCCAGGTCCCTTTCCTGTTTTGTTGTTGTTACTACTCCCCATTGTGTATTCTTCCCTGGTTCTTGTTTCCCAGGTGCATTATTTTGCACTTTTTGCATTGAATCCTAGCTGCCATATGTCTGACCATTCCTCCAACCATGCCAAGTCCCTTTTCATCCTTTCCACGCCTCCTTGTGTATCAACCCTGTTGCAGATCTTTGTGTCATCTGCAAAAGGCATACTTTTTCTTCCAGTTCTCTCCAATGTCACTGATGAAGACATTAAAAGGACTGGACCCAATACTGAACCCCGCGGTACCCCACTAGTAACTGCCCTTTCTTCAGAGTGGACTCCATTTACAATTACCTTCTGTGTCCTGTTGTCCAGCCAATGTTTTACTCAGGCTACCACCCTGGGACCCACTCCCAGGCTGGTTAATTTGACTAATAATCTTTTGTGTGGGACTGTGTCAAATGCCTTGCTAAAGTCTAGGTAGGCCATGTCCACAGCCCCTCCCTGGTCTACTACTTTGGTCACCCAGTCAAAGAAATCTATTAGATTTGTCTGACATGACCTTCCCGCTGTGAACCCATGCTGCCTTGGATCCTGTGCTCCACTGACCTCTCGGTACTCAACTATTCTTTCCTTCAGAAGTGACTCCATCACTTTCCCTACCACAGAGGTCAGACTGACAGGTCTGTAGTTTCCTGCCTCTGTCTTGGTCCCACTTTTGTGAAGGGAATCACATCCGCCTTCCTCCAGTCATGGTGCCACACCATCCTCCCATGATTTATTAAAAAGAGTAGCCAGTGGTTCACTAGTTCCTTCCTTAATTCTTTTAGAATTCTGGGTGAATTCCATCAGGACCCATTGCTTTGTCCAGCTTCAGTTTTAGGAGTTCTTGCAGAACCCTTTCTTCTGTGAAAGGACTGGGATGCACCCCCATATCAAGAGTGCTTCTGTTAATTGGATTAGCACTTCCTCCTCTTTGTGAATACTGAGCAGAAATATTCGTTCAGTATTCCTGCTTTTCACTGTCCCCTCTGCCCACCCACCGTTCATTCTATTCAGCCTCACTGTCCCTCCTTTGTCTTTCTATGCTCGCTGATGTACCTATAAAGGTTTTATCCCTTCTTAACTGAGTTGGCTATCTTTTCCTCAGTTTGGGCCTTTGCTATTCTGACTTCCCTCCTGCTTCTTTCTGCCTTAACTGGTACAGCTCTTTGTCCTGCTCCTTCTTTGTTTCTTTATACTCCGGAATGCTATCTTTTCTTCCTGACTTTCACAGCCACCTCTCTTGAGAACCATAGTGGCTTTTCTTTCATTTTGATTTGTTTATTTGCTTCACACAAAGGCTTGTTGCCTCTGTGATGGCAGTTTTGATAATTCCCCATTGTTGCTCCACCTCCTTCTAGCCTGTTTGCTAGTGCTTTTCTGAGGCACTCTCCCATCTTGCCAAAGTCAGACCTCCTAAAGTCCAGTACCCTCACTTTTGTATGGCTTGACTCTGTAGCTGAGTTTAATGTGAACCACACTGTTTGATGGTCACTTGTCCCCAGATGGCAACTCACTTCTAGATCTGAGATCCTCTCACTGCCCCCATTTGAGAGTATGAGGTCTAAGATTGCTCCCTCACGAGTGGGTTCCAAAACTAGCTGTCTAATGCCTGCCACCTGTAGGGCATCAAGAATGGCCCTGCTCTTGGATGTGGCTGCAGAAAATGTGCTCCAGTTAACATCTGGCATATTCAGGTCTCCCATCAACAGTATCTCCCCTTTCTCTGCCATTCTAAGAATGCCTTCCATCATATCCTTGTCCATTCCTTCCCCCTGACATGGGGGTCTGTACACAACCCCTGTGTGGATTGTGGTGCCCTTTCCAGTCTCCAAGGTGACCCACAGTGCCTCCTCTCCTCCCTGTTTACTCTTTTGTTCAGTTGTTTTTATCCTTCCTTTACATAGAGTTCCCTCCCCTCTTCTCCCTGCCTGTCTCTCCTGTAGGTTATGTACCCGGTATGTTAACATCCCAGTCATGGTTCTCTGTGTACCATGTTTCTGTGATCACTACGATATCCAGGCATCCCTCTTCCATTAAGGCCACCAGCTCAGGGAGCTTTTTGCCCAGACTACGGGCATTGGTAATCATTACCCTCCATTTCCTGATGGCCTTACCCCTTGCCTTCCATCCTGTCCTTCTTGCCTTTGTCACTTTCTCCATTTACCCCTGCCCTTCTCCCTATCGACACCTCTATGTTGGTGTTTGCCACACTTACTACCGTGATTGTTTGGGGGGGGCTAGGATTTTCCTGCTCCTTTCCAGTGCCTCCCCCCTTGGCTAGTTTAAAAGCTTGCCAATGAAGCATTTAAACCTATCATCTAGAATGCTGGTTCCCCTCCCGGACAGATGCAGCCCATCATGCCAGTATAGGCTTGCATCACTCCAGGTGGACCCCCAGTCCCCAATGAAGCCAAATCCCTGAGCTCCACACCAGTTTTTCAACCACTGATTGAATCCCATGGTATGGAACACCCTAGCCTCTCCTATGCCATAGATGGGTAGCACCTCCGAGAAGGTTACCATGCGTGCTACTTGACTAAGGCCCTTCCCCAATTCCACAAACTCTTCCTGCACTTCTCTAATCACTTTCTTAGCCAGGTCATTTGTTCCTAGGTGGACAATGACATCCAGCTCCCTCCCCTGTGCAGCTGCTCTGGCAATCCTGAGGATTCGTTCCCTGTCCCTCCAAGCCATGGTGCCAGGCAGGCACCTTACCTCCCTCTCCCCTTCCTTGCCCAGTTCTACCTTCCTAACAATGGAGTCCCCCACCAGGAGTTGTTTCCTTCCCCTGCAGTGTCCCCTGCCACCCTCCTGTGGGTCTCCTTTGTGGAGGTTCCCAGCATCCTCCTTGGTCTCCACTGTAGGTGCCTCCATAGAGGAACCACACTTTGTCAGAATGGCATAGGAATTGTGGAGAGGTACAACTGGAGGGATGTGCCTCTGTTCCACCACCCTCATCCTCCCTGAGCCCACTGTGGTCCAACAACTCCTCTTTCTTGGCAACCTCTGAGGCAACAGCAGTGGCACTGGTGGTCTCTGGATGGAAGAGGAGGTCCCACAAATCCTGGCCAACTCAGCCTGGAGATAAGCAACCTCCTCCCTCAGCCCAGAGAGGTGCCTGCAGATGGGACAACACCGCATCCTCCAGAATGTCTCCCGGAAGACTGCTGCTCCACAGCCACTGCACTGCACCACTCCAATCATGTCTTATTTCTGGCCCCTTAACTGTTTGCAATCCTTACTCTTTCATCTGTTTTTTTTCTCTCTCTCCTTACTTTCTGCCTGTGTGCCCTTTAAGCTCCTGATTGTCCTGTTCTGAGACAAGAATATCCTATATTTCTCAGTAGACCACTTACTTGTTCAGAGGCAGACCTACAGCAGCTAGAGGGGCCGGAGAGCTACTCTTGCCCTTCTAGGATGGTGGGTCCTTGGTGGTTCTGTGATCACTCACTTCCTGCCCCTAAACAGGAAGTTCCTGTTGTCAGTCAAATCCTGTGCCTATAAAAATAGAACTAGCTTGGGGTGGAGGGGAGGGAAGGAGGGCAATATAGTCCCAGTAGAGAAGTTCAGTCACACAGCAGTCCTTTCTCCTGGTGTCTTCTGCCAAGCTATTAGAAGAGAAAGTGACCAGTGGCATTCCACAGGGGTCTGTGCTGGGACCTATCCTCTTTAACATATTTATCGGGAATATTGCAAATGACTTGAAGGGGAAGGTTTGCCTATTTGCAGATGGCACAAAACTCTGCAACATAATAGACATGCAGGAGGGAGTGAAAGGTATGGAAGCAGACCTGAAAAAACTTGAGGAACGGTCCAGTTGGGTTCAATGCCAAGAAGTGCAGGGTTATGTATATAGGAAAAAGAAACTCAGGGATAAAGTATACAATGGAGAGCATCAATTATAGGAGACAAAGACAGAAAGAGACCTTGGAGTAGTCATCGCAGATTACTTAAAAGTTGGAAAGCAGTGTGAAAAGGCAGCACAGAGGGTGAATGGCAACCTCAGCATTTACTTCTTTACAGAAAGGTTCATAGACCCATGGAACTACCTACCTCAGGAGGTGGTGCAATCCAAGACAGTACAAGAGTTCAAACTCACATGGGACAGACACTGTGGACACATCAAAGTGCAGTCTAAATTGGGAGGGGACAGAAACATGGGCAGACTAGATCATTCATGAGGTCCCCATCTGCCAACATGATTCCTATGTTCCTTTGTTTCTAGGTCTGCGCCAACAGGGGGTTATTTCTTTCTCTTCCCTCTTTTTATTGTGCTTCTTATTAAGGGTTTTTGTTTGACTGATAATTTTATGTAACCAGGGTAGAGGCCCTGGTGCATCCTCTTCAGAGGTTGGGGAGGGAGTTCTAGCCCTCAAACAGGTAATTTAGGGTGGATAGGTGCTCTTAGATTATTTTTTTGAGAATAACTGGATGTTATTGTTTGTTGTCTTCTTTGTTGTATATTGTTTCTAATGCAAAATTCAATAAACTATTGATAAAAAAAAAAATTAATACCCCAAATTCATCATCTACAGCCCTATCGGCTCTGACCAGATTTTATTTATAATGGCACACTTTTTTGATCCAACACTGCAGGATGATTCTCTATCACTTTCATTTACTGCTGGCACTTTTGGGATAAGGAACAAGAATTCTGGCTCATTAGCAGTCATAGGAAAGGCAGTGGCTCATCAAGCTACCTTCAACCAGAAAAGGGTGCCGTTATAAAAAAAACAGAGTGACTCAAGGGCCTCTCAGGGCTGGGTGGGGAGGGTCAGAGGGATTGAAATGGTTGGGGTGAATTTTAGTTCTTTTAAAGCAACACACAGGTGGAGTAATAGGCAGAAAGGAGTGGGGAGAGTCTTTGTCTAACTCACAGGTGCGGTTTCTGTGTAATTTCTGTGGCCAGACCCAAACTCTGTAGCCAGCCTAAAATTCTGTGGCAAGCTTTGATTTCTGCAGCAATCTCCATGTGCTACAGAACCACAGAAAACAGGGGGCCTTAGGTGGAACCCTCCCACTGTGTTGTTTTAAATAAAAGTAGGGAATGGGTTCCTAGGAGTCTAGAAAGCCATACAGCCACAACAAGGCTGCCGTAAGGTACCAAATAAAATAAAAGTATGCTGAGACCTAAAGCCATCATTGCAGAAATAGGCTTGCAGTATGCCAGATGATATTTTATGTTTCCTTCCTATACTTTTAGCTGCAACGTTCTTCTGTGCTAACTATTCTAATATTTTACCTTTTCTTGCTTGGCCTGATCAAACAGGGTAAAAATGTTTTAATGCTCTTTCTGATTCTTCTCTTTCTGACATCCCCCACCCCACTTCCCACACACAGCTAAGCATTAAGTAAAAAGGACTGCTGTAGTGCAGTTAAGGTAAAAGAAAAGGTGGGCTCTGTTGCTGTGTAAAATACAATACTTGTGGTAGAATTTACGTAAACAAATGTTATGAATCTTTGTAAAATGTAATGAAAGAGTGAAGGTGAATCTCTATAAACCTGTATAAACCCCATTTGGTTTTACATGACGGGTATTTAAGGTATCAGGAAGCTTAAACCTGTTGTTGGATAAAATGTATAAAATGCATATTTTACAAATTGACAAACTATGCAGTAGTAATGCATTTTGTTTTACAGTGATGGTCTCTACTGTATTTTTCTGCTATTAAATTAAAGAACAACTCTATACTTCAGCATGTGCTTTCATAAATAAGATGTTTCAGATGTTAACATTTACTAGATAATACTTTTTTTTCATGTTCAATGTTCCTTTCCAAGAGTTACAACACATCTTGGTAGTCCATCTAGAACGTCTGTATTGGAAACATTTCCCTCTCCCCTGTTAACCTCACATTGCCTTTGTTTATGACATCATAGTGCTCACCAAGACAGCAGATTGTGATGTCATAAACAGCAATTGTGTGGTTAGCAGTGGAGAGTCAGATGCATTTTGAAAGACTCAGAGAAATGATTGCTGCAATTATCTACAATATTTAGTAGACCAGCAGCAGGGAAAAGTAACACAAATGACAAATAACTAGAAAACAATAAAGTTAAAACACAATTGATGTAAATCTATCATTTGAAGTTTTTTATTACAATAGACAGTTGCTCTTTAAGTGTTCATTTGAGCACAGACTACAGACATTTGCTACATTTAGGAAACATATTATGTCCAGATAAGTTACCTGTTTAAGAAATTCCTGGCTTCATGTGCTTTTGGTTTACTACCCTCCATTTTGTTGTATCCTATGCGCTTAGGTCAGCTGCAATCTTTGGGCTTTATAGAGCCATGGAATGGGGGAGTCTGGCAACAAGTAATGTGGGACCACACTGTATGGCTCAATATGAAAACTGTGGCAAGAACAAACCACAGAAATGCAAGAGTCATGGACGTCAGGAGGGCCAATTTTACCAAGATGGGGGAATGCCTAAGGGATGCTCTGGTGGGGGAGAGAACTTGAGTGGAGTGGTGGAACAGTAAGGAAAACTAAAAGCGAGGATAGTGAGGGCAACAAACCTCTGCATCAGGCAAGTAAGCAATAGCAAGAGGAAAAAGAGACCAGTATGGTTTTCAAAAGAGGTGGCTGGGAAGATAAGGGCAAAAAGTTAGCATTCAGGAGGTATAAAGAGACACAGAGAGAGGACAGTAGGGAGGAGTATCAAGAGAAGCAGGTAGAGGCAGGGAAAGCAGTCAGGAGTGCAAAGGTACAAAAAGAGGAAAACATAGCCCAGTCAAGAAAGGGGACCAGACATTTTTCAGGTATGTAAGCAACAGGAGAAAGGCCAGGGGAAGGATTGTAAAGCTAAGTAGGAAGAGGGGGAGTGTGTGGAGGGGAACCAGGAAAAAGCAGACATCCTGAACAAATACTTGTGTTCAGTGTTCAAAGAGGAAGGAGAAGGCGAGGGATCACAGATAAGTGTCAGGGGCATCAAAGGAAGGGAGGTGGACACTAGTCCATTTACAGAGGAGAGAGTCCTGAAGGAACTTGCAAATCTGAAAGTGGACAAGGCAATGGGGCCAGACAGGATACATCCTAGGATATTGAGGGAGCTCAGAGAGGTGATGACTTCATCTATGACAGTCCTGTTCAATCACACACTGGAGACGGGAGTGGTCCCAGAGGACTAGAGGAGGACAGATATAGTCCCACTTTACAAAAGTGGTTGCAGGAAGGAACCTGGCAATTACAGGCCAGTCAGCCTGACTTTGGTGGCAGGGAAATTAATGGAATCACTACTGAAGGAAAGGATTGTGGAATATCTTGAACCCAGTGGCTTATAAGATCAGAAGCATCATGTATTCACAAGGGAGAGGTCATGCCAAACAAATCTGATAGATTTCTTTGACTGAGTGACCAGGGAATTAGATTAGGGGGAGCAGTGAATGTGGCCTACCTAGATTTCAGTTAGGCCTTCGACACTGTTCCACATAGTAAACTCATAAGCAAGCTGGGTAGCCTAGTAGTGGGTCCAAAGGTGGTAATCTGGATAAGAAATCCATTGGGGAAGAGACGACAGAGGATGATGGTAAATGTAGTTCACTCCGAGGAAGGGAGGGTGACCAGCGGGGTGCCACTAGGCTCAGTACTGGGATTGGTATGTGATGCCTCGCATGAGCTACTCTGAAGCTTGAGTGCCACGAAGCAAGACTGTGGCATCTGACTAGGTGGTGTCTTCAGAGCATCCACAGGGAGAACTGCAGGCCAAGGTGGGCAGGACCAAATGTAAGAAGGAGTGTTAGAAAATAAGAAATAAAAGAAAAATACAGTAGCAAATAAGGGATACAGAGAAGATGTGAAGGCCAGTGAACAGAGGCAGGCAGATGCCTGGGGGGGAGCGGAATGGTGGGGATGACTGGAGTGGTAGACTGGGGGGTGGGAAGCTAGTGAGCTGCAATGGGTGTGGAGCAACAGTTTTCATGGGGACCTGCTGGAGGGAAAGGGGGTGTCTGGTGTGTAGTCAATTTAGCCAACTTAGGAAGGAAATAGGAAGCTTGCAATGGGAGCTGGGGAGAGGGAGCAGGTATGACTGGGGTGGGCAGTGGGGGGGCCAAGGAGACCTGGAAGGCTCCTCCACAGGATACACTGGGCAGACACAGGTCAAAAGGGGAAGGGCAAACAAAGGAGCCAGGAACATCAACTCCTCAAGGACCAGAAGGCACCAGGATGAGAAATTGGCAGGTGGTAAGGAACAGGGTAAGAGATAGAGGAGGGATTGGGAACAGTAACAGGGAAGGCAGAGGTAGGGAGGTGTATCAGTGAGGGCTCAGGTAGGGGTATGGAGACTTGGAATAGGTTCTCAGTGTTGGCTAGGGTGGGGGAGCAGGAGGTTGGGGTAGCAGCATAGAACAAGGGAAGGGGAAGGGGGACAGTACAGTGTACAAGGGGAGGGGAAGGACTATATGAGGGAAATTGGAATTGGCAGGGAAGCAGAGGGGGTTGTTGTGGTACCACTAACTATAGGGAGCGGATGGGCAAATAAGGTAGAAGTGGGGTAGAGGGCAGTCTTAAGAAAGGGGCAGAGAGGAGGGGTAGATTCAGTGGAGGGGAAGGGAATGGACTGGGAAGGAAACATGGAAAGGTTGGAGTAGGAAGAGCAGAGATAGAGGTACAATCGGGGGAGACAGAGCGAGGAGGGGACACTGTAGGACAGGGGCCCAAGGTAGGGCAAAACATGGGGGTAGGACAGGCATTAGGAGAAAGAGTAGTTATACTGGGGGATTCAATTCTGAAAGAGGTGAGATGGTGGGGGGGTAAGGGAGTGAGGAAATGCCATGCCTGGGTGGAGTGTATGACAGGTAAGACAGTGGGGATGTAGGTCAGTTCATTCAGAAGTGTGTAGAGGGGTAGGATAAACCTCATATCGTGGTGTGCCTAAGTACATATGACCTGGAGGGGAGTAGGGTGGAGGAAGTTTAAGAGAGGTTCAAGGAGGTTGAAAGAATCTACACTCAGGTGGGTAGGTCAGTGACATTCTCTGAGGTACTCCTAGTACCTAGGGCAAGGTCCACTAGGAAGCAGAGAATGGAGGAATTTAACAGGTGGCTGGGGGTGCGAAATCATGGGGTATGGGTCGAAGGAGGGTGGGGAAAGATGAGGGATAAGATTCAACTCTATGCACAGCATAACATGCTCCTGAGCAAGGAGGGTACAAGGACTTTGAAACAGGGGCTTTAGGATTACATTACAACTAAAATAACTTAAAACTGAGGAAGGGAGGGCACAGTTTTAAGTTGGCTTAAGCACTTCATTAATGCATTTATGACAAATGCATCTTGCAGGTGTTAAACAATTAGTACAAACAATTGCACTAAAAGATGTAATCATTGTCTAGTTTCTGTTAATCTCAGTCAGTGTACCAGTTTTCTAATTTCTAAAAGTTCCCAATATGTCAAGGTCTTTCCTGTATTACTGTACTTGGGATTTGTGTTGTATCTCAATGCTACTTTTCTATGAAACTGCATTAACTATGTTGTTGATTATTGTTAATATCCTTCTGTCACTGCCGATGGTTTTTGTAATCTCTAATGTGTGGATAGCTGTTTTCACTATGTGCCATCTAGATGACCTGGGTCGTGCCTGAAAACTGTTCCTGGGACCCTGTACTTACTCGGTTATCAAATGCATAAATAAAATATAACAAATAAATAAAAGATTCAGGAGAGAGATGAGGAGACACTACTTCACAAAGAGGGTGGTGGCTAGGTGGAATGCACTGGTGGAGGAGTTGATCGCACTGAAGACAGTGGACAGTTTTAAGCAGGGATGGGACAGAGTCAAGGGAAGGGTAAGTACAGACAAGAACAAAAGGGGGGAAGTCTGGGGAGAAGAGCTAATGGAAAGGGAATGGGGGCATCTGCAGGAGAAATAAACTGCAAGCTGCACACTCAGGAAAACTTGATAAACCTATGGACTTTTTTTCTACTGGTGACTTCCTATGTTCAGCATTGCAAAGGGGCTAGAAGGGAAAATATGCCATTTTGCAGATTAGACTAAGATCCGTAACGGGGTAGGCACTCCGGGCTGTGTGGAAAAAATGAATAGTGATCTAAGAAAGCTTGAGGTGTGGTCAAGAGTGTGGCAATTAAGTTTCAATGTGAAGAAGTGCAAAATCATGCACTTGGAGTCCAGAAACCCATGAGCAGAGTACAAAATGGGAGGAGTGGTACTGGCGACCACTAAACAGGAAAGAGACCATGTTTATTTACAATTGCACTTCATATATTGGTAAGGGTTGTAATATTTATTTTCTTAGCACTTTACATCTAGTTCTGCACCATCACTTTAAATAGGTTTAGATAAATTGTGCTTCCCTTTACTGACATGCTAACTCTGATGAAGATGTCATGCTGACATTGAAACATTAGTTGCATGCCAGGCGGGGAAGTCAGGTGTGCTCTTGATGCAGACAGAGAAGGTGTTACAACACATGTACTGAAGAAACAAAATGGAAGTAGCGTTTAACTTTTTTGCACCTCTGATAGCAGTTTTCTGCTCAGCATACCGCCCCACCCAGCGTACCTGTTTGCTTTATTGCACTGCTGCATGTTAATTAAATTATTTGTTGACACTCGTTCCGATGATGTTTCATTCCTGTGGGCTTAAGTGTTATATAGCAACTACAAGCTGCATTTGGGACTATGGCGTGCTGACCGCATTGCTGGATTCCAGCATTTGTTTTTACTGACTTCCCCCACCCTGTTAAGTGCACCCTTTGCTTGCTAGAAGGTTAAAATTTGTCCATTAAGCCACTGTCATCTGTGTTTTTTCTGAGTGTTACAAGGCACTGGGAAGAGCCAGTGGAATGCTTAGGTGTGATAGAGAGGGATATCACCAACAGAAGGGAGGAGGTAGTGATACCGCTGTGTAAATCACTGGTGAGACCTCACCTAGAGCACTGTCCAGTTCTGGAGACCACACCTCTGGAAGGACATGAAGTGGAGGCAGACCAAAGGAGGGCAGCTAAAATGGTGTGGATTCTGCATCAAATGTCCTATGAGGAGAGACTGAAGGACCTCAATATATACACCCTGGAGGAAAGGAGGGAGGGAGGATATGATAGAGACTTTCAAATATCTCTTGGGTATAAATAAGGTTCAAGAGGGAAGCCTTTTTAAGAGAATGAGGTGCACAAGAACAAGGGGTCATGCTATGAAGCTGGAGAGAAGTAGACGCAGAGTAGATGTAAGGAAGTACTTCTTCACAGAAAGAGTGGTGGATGCCTGAAACAGCCTCCCAGCAGAGGTGGTGGGGCAAAAACTGTAGTGAGATTCAAGAAGTGATGGGATAGGCATAAGGGAACCTTAGTGATAAAGAAAGGGGTGCAAAGTCTGAGATCAAGTAGGGTCTGTGGTGTTACAGTAGGAAGGGAAAATGGGCAGACTAGGTGGGCCAAACGGCCCTTATCTGCCATCAAACTTTGTATTTCCATGTGACTTCCTGCCTGGGAGTTCCCTTCTTTATTTCATTCTTACCTTATTTTGCGATTGTATAAAAGCAGGTCTGTGTTAAAATGTTGTTTTTCATGTTTTGTTTACTTTTATACATGAAACAACCATATATAAAATTTTTGTGACTATTTAAGCAAAGGTTAAGGTGTGATTGACAGATCACAGGATCTCCAACACTATAACAGGGTCTGTCTAGGCACAATCTGGCAGATCAAAGGAGATATGGACTATTGAGGGAGTATTCCTCTACAAGAGAGAAAACCAGCTGATGCAAGAGGAAAGTACTTTGTGTTGGGGCAATCTCAGAAAGACTGGCCAGTGGCAGTGCTAGCCAAGACTAGAAGGTTTTGGACCAGATCTGAGTCAAGCAGCTGGAAGGGTAATTGGTCCACCTGAAGTATGGGCTGCAGAGGTGCAGGTGCGGGTATGACCACCCTCAGGTACTGGTCTTGTCCCTGTGAGCCTACTGGCTGAGTGGGAAATAACAGTCCTTGAATCCAAGTTTGACAGTAGCTAAGGATCTTCCTGACTAGTCAACTGGTACAAGTCCAGTGTCTTCAAGACCTTATTTAATAAAGTGCACTGCCCCAGGAGACATTGTAAAATAACTTTTCTTACCTTCTGTGTCTGAAGTCCAACCGCCCTCCCACAGAAGGGTCATCTGTGGAGGCAAGCTGGGGCAGGGAATCTCTGGTTGTACCACTCATAGGCCTAGTCTCATGGCCGATACATAGACTCCATGTGCCAAGCACCAATAGCACTGAGAGGAGACTGGGCTGGTTAAGGCAATTTGCCACAGACTAATAGGACTGACAGATGGAAGGTACGAACATATACTGCAGGAATCAGGCAACAAGAAGAGGTTTGTCAGCTCAGTCACCAAAAATGGTATTAGATGGATGAAGTGTGATTCTCCAAGGGAAAAGAGACAGCTGCTGACGTAAGCTGCCATCTTGCCAATGGCTAGCCATGCCCCTGGGACCTGGAGTTGCATGTGAAGCAGCAGTTCTGTTGAGAGTGTCAGACATGCAGATTGTATTGCAAGTGGCCCTGCAGGACCTACACAGAGCAGCACACCCATCAGACTCAACTGTGGACTCTAGCCTGCTTCATTCAGGGCCATGTGGGCTCTATGTGAAGCAGCATGCCGATTGAGTAGGCATGAAACTTGACAACTGGGTGTTTGTGAGGAGAAGTACCATTTACCCATCCCACAGGATATCCTATTAGGATACTGAAGCTGAGGGTCCCAACATTCATGGACCAGCTTCAGTATCCCAAAATGAGGGGTGCCCGACATTTCTGCCTGAAAGCAAAATTGGGGGTCATTTTTTTCCTAAGAGCCATAACTTGTATTTTTAATTTTTTAACAAACATGATGTTAGGGCTCTTGCAACCCTTATGGACACCAAATTGGATTTTGCGAAATTATCCTTAGGTCTGGATTTGGATACTCCATTTTTTATCTTAAAAAATAAGTCCCAGTTTCAGGACTTGAGTTTTTGTATCAGTTTTTTTGTTTCCTTTCTTACCTGCAGGTAGAGGAGTGTATTTAAAGACACTGACAATCCATGATGAAGGGCATTAAGGAAAGTGCTATGGGACCAAATTGTGGATACTGGGAAAGTGAGAGAGGAGGCTGCTTGGGTGTTAGAGGGTGGGTGAGGTGTTCTTTTCAGGTTTCAGCTCCTCTGCTTTTTTGTGCTATCATTGTGTAAAAGAAAAGTTTTTCATTTGCAAATTTTTGCGGGTTTTCAACCTTCTCAAACTTTTAAATGACTAAATCAACTTTTTTTCAAATTCATAGGTTCCAGAGATTCTGGTACTAATTATGCGCATGCCAAATTTTAGGCTAATCTGTCCAAGATGGCCACATAATTAAGGTGCAGAAATTTGGGATTAACTGCTTACTTAACTCTAATATAAAAATTGGGTTGAACATTTAACTGCCTGCTCAAAATCCTCATTACACACACACACACTTCCCTATGCATTATTCTATATTTTATACACAACCAAGCTGTGGGGTGCTACAGAAACCCAAAGAGTGAAGCTTGAGGTTTTTATAAAAGCATCCCACACTGAAGATGTGTATGAAATTCTGTGTTACACACATGTACCCATGTTTTGCTTTTTTATAATTACTGTCCAGCATTTACATAAAAGAGGGGTTTAGAGAGACATAGAGATACAGTGATATAAACTCATTGAGGAACTCATAGCTAAGTTATATACACTTTATTTTTAAACTGTAAAAATTCAGCTGCTTTTCTGTAAAGGATATTAACTGTTTGAAAAGAGAGGCAGTTGTGCTATTGTGGCATGCAGCTCCAGCAGTATGATTTTTGATTGACAAGGTCACAGTTGCACATGACCAGTTGTAACAAAAAAATTACAATATGGTTATTTAGCTATTAAAAAATGCTGGCCAGTAGTCAGCCCAGTGCTGTGGTGGGCTAAGGCATCCTACATCACACTGGTGACCTGGGTTCAAAATAGGGCAGGGAGAATTTGGTGAAGTTCTGACGCTTATTAAATAAGAACCAGAAAGCAGTGGCATTCTGATTTGTTCTGATTAGTTCTGATTATTTTTAAATATTTGGAAAACATTTGATAAAATGCATAAAAGTGGCCAAAGTCAGTCATATTCCACACAGAGGCCAAAATTAAATAATGTAATGCATAATTTATATAAAAATGACAGTAAAACTGCTAAATAAAAGCAATAACTGCTAGCTGCTTCATGACTGGGTCGTATTGGTGGCATGTCCTGCTTGGGCCCATGACATGAGTGTGCTTGGAAAGACAGAGAGAGAGAGAGAGATTGACAGAGACAGACAGACAGACAAATGCAAACACTATTTTGCCTGCCTGCTCAGTACAGTGTACAGACACTGCACAGTCACACTGAGGCCAATATTAATTTCTTTATTTGTGATTTCTGTGACTATAAAATTTCTTTTTGGCCCACAGTAGACTCTCTCTCTCTCTCTCTCTCTCTCTCTCTCTCTCTGTCTCCTTTGGATGGTACAAGTCAAAGATTTATTTTGCTAGACTGCTCTTGCCCTGTGCACACACACAGCCACACCGGGGCCAAGAATAAACTTTATTTGTGATTTCTGTGACTGTAAAATTTCTCTTTGGCCCCCAGTAGTCTCTCTCTCTCTTTTTTCTCCTCCTCTGGATGGTGGCACAAGTCAAAAATTCATTTTGCCAGCCTGCTCTTGCCCTGTGCACACACGCAGCCACACCGGGGCCAAGAATAAACTTTATTTGTGATTTCTGTGACTGTAGAATTTCTCTTTAGCCCTAGTAGTCTCTCTCTCTTTTTTCTCTGGATAGCACAAGTCAAAGATTTATTTTGCCAGCCTGCTATTGCCCTGTGTACACACACAGCCACACTAAGGTCAAGATTGATTTCTTTATTTGTGACTTCTGTGGCTGTAAAATTTCTCTTTGGCCCCCAGTAGTCTCTCTCTCTCTCTCTTTCTCCTCTGGCTCAAGTCAACAGTTGATTTTGCCAGCCTGTCTTTGCCCTTTACACAACTCTTCTATCCCATCTTTCTGGTATTCAATATGTTGTTTCCAAACCCACATAGGATAGGCTACAGGACTAGTCAGGCAGTTTGTGAGGTATTACTTATTAAGTCAATCTCCACTCTGCACTGTCATTCAGAAATCATGGAAAGAACAAGACCAACAGCACAGCTGACTCAAGAGTCAAGGACTGACCTCAGCAGCTACAGCCCACACTAAGATCTCTCCACCACACTGCAAGTGACTGTGATGTGTGGTCCTCCTGCTCCTGGGCTCGGCTCTACTTCTATCCTCAGTCTTTTTGGTCCACCTGGTGCCATCCATTCCTCCAACCTGCAGTTCATATCAGTGATTCAAGGGAAATGGCATGGTAACTTGGGGCTTGCCCAAGGCGGGAAGAGGAATAAAATTAAAATCCCATGCCTATTAATAATATTATTACCTCCCTCTGTGGGGCATGAGGTATGCAGAAAAAAAGCCCTGCTTTCCACAAACCCAGAATTGGACTTCTGCAGTGAAGTCCGTATTTATCCAGGTCCATGGATTCAGAGTTTAATCTGGGGGTCCAGATGTCAGACAGAACAGTCCGCCCAGTCCTAGTTCAGAATGGACCAGGATTGCTCCAGGATCAACTGGTAGAAGGAGAATTAAACATCCAAAGACTGCTCTCCTCTTTCAGCGAGGGGGATGGTGCATGTTGCTGCTTAGCTGCCACTAGGGGAGGCTGGGTGGTGCAGAAGGGGTCACCAGCATCATAAGCCAGAGGCGGGCTTTGAGGTGTGTGACTTCTTTTAGACTGTAAGTATATGCCACTGCAAGTCACCAGTTCTGGCTTGGAGAGAGATCAAAGGGAAAGAACCCTTGTTAGTGGGATTCTGGTGATCCTGCAAGCTCTGCATCACCTACTGAGGCATCCACTCACCCAACGTGGTGGGTTAAGTAGTTTGTGTAAATCCTGGAGGTGAGTGACAGGGCTGGGGGTCACCAGCAGAAGGCGGCCAACAGGGAGGTACAGGTGGTAAATAAATGATGAAAAAGAATACTGTTCACTAATTATAATTTGATACAAGGTTTATAAAGTGCATATCAAATACACAGGTCAATTTAATGGCAGTTGCATGGACCACTAGCTTGACTCCTAATGCAGTGAGATAATAGAGAGGTAGAAAGAAAGGGGCCATTACTGTGGTGCCAGCTAACTGGTAAGGAGTTTCACAGAGAATAAATATTAATAAAAAAGGTATACTGTCCATACAGTAGTTACATTTAGCAGCCAGGGTTACCAGTTCATGGCCAACAACAGATCATAGACCAGACTGAAGAGCCTTTGCTGTAAGTACAGTAGGTTGTAGTGATATGGTGAGGAAGCACCTTTAACACACCTGAGGGCAAGTGACAACAGATGAAGGCATCTCGTATCGGACAGCAGTGTCTACTCAGTCTTATGGCAAAGACTGCAGTAATGAGTATCACATAGAGCACACAATACAAAGCATGACAGATTATGTAAGGAATAAGAAATGACAAGGTGTGGTTTATGGGCTGATAAGAGGATGCCCCAGGTGCATAATGAGGCAAGAGGAGCTTGCACTGAGTGCCTTTAGCACCTGGAAAGTGTCTTATTCTGCTTACAAAATGGGTAAAAATTTTTCAACATAGAGTAAACAAGTTAGTGTAGTTTTAAAAGTAAAATGGTATTTAATTATCTTTTGTTTCCCTCTTTGTTGAGGTTTGAAGAAAATAGTTCCTGTTACTGATGAACTACAGAATGCTTTGAACTTATTTTAACATCCAGGGAAGTGATGTCTGTTTGTCTTTCTGTCTCTTCACTCCCACTCCCCACACACAAAGAAGCAAAAGGTTCAGTGGTTATACAGTATGTTTTTTTTCGCTTGGATTTTTTTTCTGTTTATTTATGATGTCTTTGGCATAGTAACAGTTTAAAGGAGTAGTACACCCAGAGTCTGCACACATGCCAAACAACTATACAAGTTACACAAAAACAATGAACAGCAAAGTTGTTCAGGACAAAAAGATTGTTACAATGAGGATAGTCACTAAGCTGAACTCCTTAACTTTTTAAAATATTTGCCACCCAAAAAGGGAAATTTGGTAAACCCCCACCAAAAAAAACATGGAAATATGGTTGATTATTAGGTCTATAGTTTATTATGATCGTTTTCGACAAAGGTCTTTTGTCATGAACAACTTTGCTGCTCAGTGTTTTTGTGTAGCTTGTATAGTTTTCAAGATATTTAGATTTCTTTGGCATGTGTGCAGATGTGCTTACAAACAGCAGATGCTTTTTTCTCTCCGAGTGAACACTCAATTAGACATGCCAAACAAATGTAAATATCTTAAAAACCGTACAAGTTACATATAAACAACCAGTATAAAAATTGTTCACAACAAAAAGACCTTTACAATGAGGGCAGTCACCAAGCTGAACTCTGTACAGTTTTTAATATATAGCCATCTCTGCTGTTGTATTATAAAGCAGTGTTTGTTGCTGAATCTATGGGCTCGGCTGCATCACTGTCACGTGAAACAGGATGTATTGTAGGTACAAGAAACACAAGAAACTTAGCTGAGATGGAGATCCCAAGGGGTCATAAAACTACCATAAAGCTGGCAGGCTATTTTAGGAAAACCTCCTGATAGCAGACAGAGGGAAGTATACACTAGGACTTCATACACAGATCAAAACACTCTGCACAACATATGTTTTTACAAATTCTGGGTGTACTACTTCTTTAATATATTTAAGTAGCAATGAGGGTGTCATGTGCGATTCCTTTGCCCACCCCGGAAGGACAGAAAGTATTTTGGCATAGTTTTACTTCTTGTCATCAATTTCTTTCTGTTTTACTGTTAAAACAGTGTGTTTTTGCATTGTGAGAGTGACTTTTAGACTTGATCAGGAGTGAGCATATCCCTCTGCAGACACCATACTGACTGTTTTGTTCTTCACGCTTTCAGGCTTGCAGTTGCAGGGTGCTGCAGCATGAATGAGCAGTTTCCCGATCTTTGTGGTTTTCTTGATCATGCCACTCGATCCAAGGTACTATTTAGAGTTTCTTTACTTTGGCAGAGAGAAAATTGGAAAATGGGGGGGGGAGCGACCACAGATCAGATATACTGTCGGGGCAGCACTGAATAGAGGTGCGCAGAGTGGGAGGTGTGTAGCTGTAGCAGGAGAACCATTTTTTTGTTGTTGCTGTCAACAGAAGGTTTGGTTATACATTTACAAGCTATCTGTTAATATCAAACAGTTTACTGTTTTTCTGTCAGTTGTTGAGGTGCCAAGGTGGCATATTCAAGATGGCTATGATGCCAGTCTGAGTTGCTAGTGTGGCACAGTGATATTTGTTGCACTCAGTCTGAGTGGGTACAGTTGGTACTGGTTGGCAGGTTATGACTGGATAAGAGCAAGGTAAATGTGCCTCTTATCCAATCATAATCCTGGAAATGTTCTACCCATTTTATATGTACATTATACAATGCGAGTCTAAAAATCAAAAAGCTGATTGGCTAACTGGTTGTTTTACTGTGAGTAAATTAGTGTCTAACTCACGAGTAAAAATCCAGTCAGCTGTATCAGTAACATCCCCAAATATGACAGCTCAAACTGATCTGCCCAATCAGAACTGTAAACAAAGCCCGCCAACTGTAAAACTGCCTGCCATGATCCGACTGTTACCACAGATTGCAAACTACTGTATTGAAGTCTCACACCATCAGCTTTCAAAGTAACTAAAAATGTTCAATCTGAGCAGCAGCTTTGAAATAGACACCATTGAAACACTGGAACCTCTTTTTTCTTCATTTGAAGAGCCAGAGTCACCTAATGTTACCTACGGTAACCATGAAGTGCTACCACCTTTGGCCCACTTACCTGCCATAGAAACCCCGGACAATCAACCAGCATCCGTGAAGCTGCTGTACTTGAGAATGATGCTCAACAGAGGGCCCAGTCCACAATTCCCAAAGCAGCAGCCACAGAGCCTGAAACACAGGAGATACATGGTACATATAAAGCAATGGCAAGATATGTAACTGTGACAGAGCAAGACATGTTACAGTTAAAAATTGACAGGAACGAGCCCACCACATTGAAACAAATGAAATTGGCTATCGATGTATTTGGAAATTGGTGCCAGGATAAAAGCATACAAGTAGACCTCAAAACCATTAGTGTCACAGACCTAAATGAAATTCTAAGGAATTACTACATCAGTGTGTAAACTAGTAGTGGCACCGAATATGGACTAAGTAGTTACATTAGCCTGAGGTCAGATCTAAACTGGTACATCAGTGACCCTCTTGTCAGAGGGGCACTTAATTTGATGTTGGATGCTAAGTTAACCATAGAATATAATGTCTTTATAGGGGTAGTAAAATGGCAGAGAAGAGAATGAAAGGACAGAGCCATTCACCACCACTTCCCCCATTACAGCAGATGAACTTGATTTTCTCAGAAACTTCCCAGCTCTATAACCAAGCACAGCACAAGGACTTATAAAAAAATGTCTGGCTAGATATCCAGCTACAGATACGATCTAAGATGCCTAACTAAAATGTATACTGAAAAGACAAAAAAAAACAAGAAAAAAATTCAAGAGCCAAACAAGGAAAATACCAGAGGCTTCCTCTTTGAGCAGCCCAGTAATCCATTGTGTCCCATACAATCATACTTAAAACACATAAACTGCCACCGGATGCCCCAGCATTGTTTTGCTATGCAAAAAGACAAACACAAGACACACTTGAAAAACAACAGTACTGCTAAACCTGTGAGGCAGTGGGTTTGAACTGTCTCAGCTCCCTCTTACCAGAATATGCCAAGAATCAGGTCCACAAAAGGTGTACACAAATCATTCCCTGCAAGACGCTGTAGTGACTATTCTTAGTGCAGCTGGTTTAGAAGCCAGAGAGATAATGTTGGTAAAGGACCACAGAAATGAGTCATTTCTCTGAGCTTATTGGAGACCAAGTCTCGATGACTATTATTAGTGGAGCAGCATATTGGCACCACAACCAACACAACAAACAGAAAATATGCAGCCGTGCACCACTTCTACAACAGTCCATGCAACAGATTGTAACCAGCCCTGCGGCAGCTGTTTCACAAACCAGGAGAGGGATTCAAACCTATTTAACTTTGACATGTAAGGAAAAGTACACATCATTGCCAAAAAATTGATTAAATAACAGATTCAACTATTTTTGTTACAGCTCATATATTTATTTCACTGTTAGAAATATGGGCCTTCAAGAAAATTAGTGGCCACTCGGCCTGCAGCCTCATGACCAAACCATGCCAGGCATGAGTAAAGCCCAGTATAACCCACACCCTGTCATGGATTATTGCTTAAGTACTCTGTGTCCAGTTTGTTTAGCAATGTATTGGCAGCCTCCCAAGATAGAATGTTCCCATAGTCATATAATGGTAGAATGATTCTGTTGACACTATTCTGTTTTCTTTAGAAAGGCAATGTTTATTTTTTTTAAAGGGACACTGTCAGCGTTTTTTGCCGAATTATGAATCCCTGTTTATGTATGCGCCTGTAGCCATTTAAATGCGTCTTCTTATGTGTATTGGCATAGTTCCATAAAATACCAGTTTATTTCTTTTTATATTATTATTATTATCTATCTCAAGCTGCCCATGGTAATTCACGGCTACCAGTGCTGTTTGCATTCACATTTGAACATGGCAGCACAGCACCAGTATGAGGTTTGAAAATTTTATGCAATATGAGTTTAGGTCAAATTCTAATAGCATTCACTGAGATGAACTAACTAATATAACTCCAATTGAAAAATGAGCAGTGTAAGCTCATTAAATCCATCCTTGAAAAAGTTAAGTCGTCTCTGGGCATGCACATCCGTGTCAACCATGATGTGCATGACTAGAGACAAGACTTAAGTAACTAACAAAGTTAAGAAGAAGTGTCTACTGCAAGTTAATTCATTATAGCTACATGGAAAGTGATATTAAAGAATGGGTGTTCAAAAATAAGAGTTGGCTGATGAAAACCTGATCTGAGCCGCATTAAAATGGAGGGGTCCTTTTATTATTTCAGTGGTAAAAAAAGTATTAAACCAGACTCAAAATTCAGGGGAAAGGATATCACACAAGTCAAGAGAAGGGGCAATCTAAAATAGAATTAAAAAGTATAGGTCAAAATTTTCACCACTACCATGCACTGCTGCTTTCATTTATTGATGTACGTATCCCACTGTAAACAAAGGTCCAACCGGACTATTTAATATTTATTATAGATTATGGGAGTGTCATGTGACACTCCCCACCAATCACAGCACTTCCTTCAGATGAACATGAGGTACTCTTATTGCCATAAGAGTACCTCACAAGCTGACACTGTAATTGGCTTCTTGATAAACGCTGCTCATGTTGCAAAAATGGACCCCCAAAAAGGTGTTTTTTAAATGGTGTCATGATCCATAATAAATTTATAATGGTGCTAGCAGGGCCTGTTATGGATAAGAGTGTCACCTCAAGCATCCTCAGGGCACCAGAACTGCTCACCCTCAGTTCGCAGTTCTCTTGCCCTTAGAACACTCGAGGTGACACTCATATCCATAAGAGGCCAGCCTAGTGCCCCTAGAAACTTGTATATGATTCTCCCACAGAGAAGACAGCACTGTTCATAGCAGACAGGGTTACTTCAGTACATTCTTTCTTAGGAGAGACTAGTGAGCTAAGAATCATTGCTTGAGTTTTCTTTGAATTAAGAATCAGTTTATTTTGATACAGAAAGTGTTGGATTTTGAGAATGTCATATTGCAAATAGGACTGAATACTGAAACATAGTAGTATAGAAATTCTATCAGACAAAAAAAAGACTCTGGTCCATCCATTCTGCTCTGTTCCTACTTAACCCACAATGTCAACTTACTGCTGAGCATGTATTGTGATGCTCGGTACTGGCTGTGCCACCCCCTCTTCTACCTTGAGCATGTTCCACATTCTTTAGTCCTCTATATCTGTCACACCCCTCTTGAAGCCCTCTACAGTTTCCAAGTCAACCACCTCTGCAGGCAAACTGTTCCATCCACTTACCACCTTTTCTGTGAAGAAATGCCTTCTCACATCTCTTCTGAACTCCTCCTATGCCAGAGTTTGTAACCATGCCCCTAGTAGTGGATCCTGTTCCATCCACCCACCACCTTCTTCATGAAGAAATGTCTTCTCACATCTCTTCTGAACTCCTCTGGCCCCACAGTTTATAACCATGCACCCTAGTGGTGGATCCATCACAGCACTTGAACTGTTGATAGCTATCAACTTTGTTGATATCCTTCATAAATGTGAAGGTTTCAGTTGTGTCCCTCCCTCTCTCCTGGACTCCAACCAGTACATGTTCAGGTTACACAGTCTCTGCTCATATGTCTTCGTATGCTACCCCAACTCATCTTGGTTGTCCTAGTTTGCCCTAACTCCAATCTATCTCATTCCCTTTTCAGGTCAAGGTTCTAGACCTGTGCGTAGTACTCCAGCTGTAGTCACACCAGGGATCTATACATAGGCAGAATCACTGGAGAGATTGCACTGCAGTACACAAAGGTGTCGTCAGCATATGCATGTTTCTGAAAATGAGAACTGTTTGGTCAAAACATATACTGAACACGGAAAATCCCAGAGGACCCAACACTGAGCCCTGAGAGACACCAACACAAACATGTGAGAGGCCAGATTTAATTATCATGGCAGCTACAAATTTGATGATCACTTAGATAGCTTTGGAACCATTGCACAGTAGAAGGAGTAAACCATAGTTACACATCTTGTTAATTGTAACGTTATGACCCACGTTGTCAAAGGCTTTGCTTAAGTCATGGAAGATTAGCCCAGTCATTAAACTGTGATTCATTACCACTAGCAATTCACTGGTGACAGACGTAGCAGCCAATAAGGTGCCATCTTTGGGCTGACAACTAAAATTGTTAGGGCTAAGAAGATTACTATTTATTTAGTTTTTGTTTACCAGGTAAGTACCATAGCCAAGACATGACTATTTTCAGGCATGACCTGGGAGATTACAATGAGAAGGGATAAACAGGGAATATATTTTGTATGAAGGGAAAAAACAAAAATACAGAGAGAAACAAGATTTCTCAGTACATGAGTAAATAACAAGATAGGTCAGAGTTCATAAACAGTATCAACAAATTCTGTGACAACTAACACATGTATCTAATGCAAATTTACTAATTTTCTTAAATAGTAGCTTATTCATCAATTTAGAGCTAGCCTGTAGAAGAGAAATAGGCCTATGTTAGTTTTTTTTGTTTTTTGGTACTTGGAAGGAGGGTTAGACAACAATACCTATTTCAGCTTCATCCCAGAGAGGTGGGGGGTGGAGGGGGATACACAGATGCAAACAGTTAACAGAACCAGATTAAGCTGTTGGTGGTATTTTAGTGAATAGGGGAAAAATTGGCCAGGGCACCGGGGAAATTCCCTTACTCTTGACAGTAACACGATTGTATGTGTTGAGGGTATACCATGCAATTTGGAACAAGTTCAACAGCAGTACTCTAAAGTTAATTCTGCCACATCTAAATACTATCTGTGGCAAGCACAGTACACATATATGCTTTAGAAAAATCAGCCTATACAAATAGAAGGGATATGCATCGTAACTAAATCCCCAAAGAAAACATGCTGTACAGAATATACCCATCTAGAACCTACACTGTTTGGGAACTTATGGGAAAATTGCCCATTGGTAGCATTAGAAATGGGGGAATGCATGTGATATAGGTTTTTTGTCCCATTAGTTGTCAGCATGAAATTACATCTTCAACTCAATAGCTTCCTTTTGTTCTTTCTTTTGACTTCTTTATATTAGTGTGGAAATGGTATTGTAATTCCAATGTATATATGAGCCCTGGTTTGTATGCTTTTCTTTGTTTCAGTTAAAATCCCCTATTCTTTTAAAGAAGTGCCATAGGATCTTTAACATCCTGTTGAACAAACACCAGAACAGGCAGATAAGGCCTTAATTTAATCTCTCATCTGAAGGCCTGGCACACCCCCATAGTACAGCATCCCCTTAGTACTGCATTCGGGTGCCAGGGTTTATGGTATGAGCCAATCCCAGTGTGGGACTAGAACCTCAACCTTCTAGTCCAGAGGTGGATGTGCTACCAATTTTGCTCTGCTAACACTCTGACAAGTTATTAACTTGAGTACCAGTCTTTATATCCAAGAGTAATCAGTGTACGCTGCCAACTAAGATGGCATGTACTGCAGGCCAGGGAAAGGTTGAACAAATATCTCAGCAGGAGATAAGGACTGAAGCAGCATACGAGTGTTTGTAATCTATCCCATCACTGTCACCTGCCTTGTTAACATTTAAGGACAGCAATCCTTTCAGTACTTATTGGGGACTGAAAGCAGACAGTGACAATTAATTTGGGCTTGTAAACAAAAAAGACTCAATATCAGCAGCACTAATGGAATCTAGAGTGCTCTGAGGCCTAAAAATATTACAAGCCTCCAAAAGGTATAATCTGAAAGGCTTGGTTATCTCATCTATACAGTCAGTATGATACCCATTGACCAAAAAGGAATTAGGTGTATACTATAGGTACAGTCTCTAATATGTAGATATCTACCTCCTGGAGATCACAGCTCCCCTCCTACAAATCACGATATGTGAGTTCCCCCCTCTAAGCATTCCAAATATACTGTATACACTCCTAAACTTGTTCCCTGAAACACTTTTACTTCCACAGTAACTGAATTAGGAAGATTATGTCCTGGCTGATAGAGTATTGGGCCATTTCCCAAACACACTAAATGGGATCCCAGACTAATTGGCAAAATGTTCACTTTTGTGAGTTGCTTTAGGCTATTTAGTTTAATATAGGTCTTTAGCATTTAATGCCATTTGTATGACTTGCCCGTAATGGATATTGTGGCTTTCAGCTGAAGCATCTCCTCTTGAATTGGGTGTTTGACTAAGGGTCTCTGTAGGAGTACATATGTTTGGGTTTGTTAAGTGCTAAAGGCTGAATTTTTGTATTAAACTGTATGAGTTTCACATTGGTTTGTTTGGCCTAGAAGAGCTGGTCTGTATTTATAGCAGCAGCTCCACATCTTAGTCTTTGCATTTGCTGGAGTATCAAGTGAACTAAAGAAATGAAACGAATGCTCACATATTGTATGCAACATAATATGTGAACTTTCTAGTATGCAGGGTGCTTATATTTGCATGTGGTATAACGCCTGTGGAAAAAGTAAAGATTTTTATAACCATCTAGTTACTTTTGTAGTGAGAATGTTTCTTAAATGGGATGTTTAGAGACATAAACAGTAGGAGCTTGAAAGCTATGATGTCAAAAATGGAGTGCAAAGCATCTGGGAGTTGTTGAGTTTTCTGTGAACAAGCAGGATTTTATAAAGCATGGGCACTTGGGGCAAACACTTACCACAGACAGACCCTGAGAGTCAAAAAAAAGGCAGCACACACTACATTTGAAGATTACACTTACGTGAGGAGGGAAAGAAAGTATTGAAACAGAGGATGGAGGAGTACATAGAGGAAGTTGGGAATTTAAACTAGGAGTGGGGGGTGGCAATTGGGGAAGAGATATGCAGAGACCACAGGTTGGGAAACCATATGAGCTAACCCCCCATAACAGTGACAAAGGACAAATGGCAAGTACTATTGGTGATGCTAGGAAAGGGGGCAGGATGGGAGAGGGGGAAAAGGGTGGAAGGTGGTTACCCTTAATGCTAGGAGCCTTGGGAGGAAAACTGCAGAGTTACAGGTTCTCATGGCAGAGGGAGAGGTGGACATTGCAGCCATCACAGAAACATGGGCCACCCAATACAATGATTGGGACCTGTCTGTACCAGGGTACAGGTTATTTCATTAGGACAGGGTGATTGGGAAAGGAGGGGAGGGCACTATATGTGAAGGAAGGACTGAAGTTTGTAAGGAGGAAGGGAGGAGGGTAGTAAGAAGTCACTTTGGATGCAATCCAGGATTCCAAGAATAGATTTTAGAATGGAAGTGGTGTACAGGCCACCATCTCAGACGGAGGAGTTAGACGGGAACTAGCGGGACAGATCAGGAGGACCTGAGAGAAGGGTAGTGTGATGATTGTGGGGACTTCAACATGCCAGGAGTGGACTGGAGTACCCCAACAACCAGGAACAGAAGGGAGCAGGTACTGCTAGATGCCTTCCAGGACAGCTCCTGCTGCAAATGGTCAGTGAACCAACCAGGTTAGGGAATACCCTGACTTTGTGCTGGCAAATGGGGACTTTGTGAGAGAACTTACAGTGGAAGAACCGCTGTCAGGGAGTGACCACCACTCAGTATGGCTCACATTGGATATGGGCAAGGAAGGAGTGGAATCTGGCACAAGAGTGCTGGACTTCAGGAGGGCTGACTTTGGGAGGATGGGGGAAGTGGTAAAAGGGTACCTGGCCAGAATTCAATCTAGTATGGACACTAACCAGAGGTGGGAGCTCATAAAGCTGGGGATAGTGGAGGCAACCAAAACCTGCTTCAAAGCCCAGAGCAAGAAGGCTAGGGCTAAGAAACTGAGCTGGTTGAGCAAGTAGGTCATGGAAAAGGTAAGGAAGAAAAGAGCTGCCTTTAGGAAGTACAAGAAAACAGGGAGGGGGGGAGGACAGGGAGGAGTACTTGACAGAATCGAAGGAGGTAACAAGGGCAGTAAGGAGAGCCAAAGCATCTTCGGAACTCAGGCTGGCACAAGGCATTAAGAAGGGGAAGAAGGACTTCTTTAAGTACATCCAGGAGAAAAGGAGCTGTAAGGACCACATAGTAAGGATTAAGAAGGAGGGGGGTTGGGTGGAAGCAGGGTGCGATAAGGCAGAAGCACTAAATGAGTACTTCTGCTCAGTATTTACTAAAGAGAAGAGGAGGAGGTGACACCCAAGGTGGGAGAAATGGCAGAAACAGGGGGAGAAGGGGTGACAGATGGGGAAATCATGGAGGGCAGAGTTCTCGAGGGTTTGAAGGCACTGAGGGTGGACAAGGCGCCAGGCCCAGATGGCATCCACCCCAGGGTACTGAAGGAGCTGGCAGAGGTCCTTGCAGGACCTTTGGCAGACCTATTTAATGCCTCACTACATTCAGGGTGTGTACCCAGGACTGGAGGATGGTTCATGTGGTGCCCTCTACAAGAGTGGCCCAAGGATGAACTGGGAAACTACAGACCAGTGAGCCTTACATCCATTGTGGGTAAGCTAATGGAGACTATCCTGAAGGAGAGGCTGGTGGCCTCCAGAGGCCAAAGGACTACAGGACAGCAGACAGCATGGTTTCATACGTGGCAGATCCTGCCAAACCAACCTGGTGGAGTTCTATGACTGGGTAACTAGGCAACTGGACAGGGCCATGCAGTGGATGTCCTGTATCTGACTTCAGTAAGGCATTTGACTCTGTGCCACATGGAAGGCTGGAAGGAAGTTAGTAGGCACAGGGGCGGGTGCAAAGCTGGTGATATGGGTAGAAACTGGCTTCAGGGAAGGCAACAGAGGGTGGTGGGTGGGGGAGCCTCACACCCAAGGACAGTGACGAGCGGTGTTCCACAGGGCTCGTGTTGGGACCAGTGTTGTTTGGGACATCTATTGCAGACATATCATGGGACATCAAGAGCAAGATCAGTCTGTTTGCTGATGATACCAAGGAGGCGCGGTGGTGGATGACCTAGGGGGATGGCAGGGGTTGTAGGATGATCTGGCAAAGCTTGAAACCTGGTCAGACACCTGGCAACTGGGGTTTAATGCCAAAAGTGCAAGGTGCTGCATTTGGGATGAAGAACCCAAGGAGGAGTTACCAGCTGGGAGGAGTGCAGCTAGCCCAGACAGAGGAGGAGAAGGATCTGGGTGTGCTCATTACAGGATCAATGAACAACTCAGCACAATGTAGGAAGGCAGCTGCAAAAGCCAACAAAATGCTGGGTTGTATTGCAAGGGGTATATCCTCCAGGAGGGAGGAGGTGATTCTGCCACTGTAAAGGTCATTAGTTAGACCACACCTGGAGTACTGTATGCAGTACTGGCGCCCATATCTGAAGAGGGACATTAAGTTACTGGAGGGGGTGCAGCGCAGGGCAACAAAGATGATCAAGGGGCTGGGGGACTTATCATATGAGAGGAGGTTAAAGGAGTTGAACATGTACTCACTGGAGGAGAGGAGGGACAGGGGTGACATGATTGAAACCTTTAAATACATGAAAGGAATAAACAAGACTGGTACAGAGGGGCTGTTCAAAGTAAGGGAGGGGAGGGCCACCAGGGGCCATGATATGAGACTGGAGGGAGGAAGGTTCAGGAGGGAAATGAGGAGACACTTTTTTACAGAGAGGGTGGTGGCTGGGTGGAATACGTTACCTGCAGAAGTGGCATCCAGTAGAACAGTGGACTGCTTCAAAAGGGGATGGGACAGGACAAGGGGGAGGGTTAATGAAGGGGAAGGGTGGTAGGGAGGGGCAGCTGCAGAATAAGGGGTGCTAGCTGCACATTCAAGCAGACTTGATAGACCTCTAGGCCTTTATCTGCTGGCAAATTTCGTATGTTCATATTACAGACACATTACTGAAACATTTCAAAAGACTAAGCATATCAAACAAAGTACAAAAATGACAGAGTTGTGTAAGAATTATATAAATGTGGAACTCACCAGCCATTAGAAGAACCAATCCAAGCCCCTGCATATTGGGTGTCCCTGACGCTTCCTTAGGGAAGTACTATAAGGTAGATACAATAAGGCATGGACACTTAGGGCAAACACTTACCATGGTTTGACCCTGTCAAACAGGCCTTCCAAGAAAGAGTAACCCATGGAGAACAAGGTTAGTGAAGTGGGTGGAGATACAGTAAGGAAATAAAAGATCATGGTACACTATAGTACTCCTTTTCACCATGGAACACAGTACTAGTAGTAACAATCTTTAATTAACCATGATAGCAGATCTTTGAGACTAGTGTCTATTTCATCATGCAGCAGCAGCAGAATCATACAGGCAAACATTATACATAGTGTGACTGATATTAATGGTGATAATATACACTATTATAGTGGCACAGCAGTGCCACTAAAGTTAGGATTGAGAAGGCACTTCTATGCTAAGCATTGATTTATATGCTAAGGAGCACCTTTCCTGGATTTTTTTAAAGTTGTCCCACAGAAACCATGAAGGACCCTTACCTACTCCCAAATTGATTAATGAATAAAGTTAAATTTTCTGTTGCCTCTATTTAGGAATGGAAGAGAACATATTTTGGCTCTGGAACTGAGTTGCTCACCCCTGTCATTTCCTTGACCTGAGTGCCACATCCCCAACACACCTAACTAGCACATTGTGTGGTATAATGATATGGAGGGTGCGGAGGTGTGCACCATAGACAGTAATGGGGCCTTTTTTTAAATTAGTTTGTTATATTTTAGATTCCTATTTTGAAGAAATCAAGGTCACCCCTCAATGAACACGGCCCTAACTGTCTATGGCGTGCACCCCCTCTATCTAGGAAGGGAAGGAATTGTATTTTGTCTCCTTGGAGTTGAGCCACCAATCCCATCCACTCCCTTGTCCTGAGCACCTCCCCCGCACTCTCCATATAATTACATCACAAAACATGCTAGCATGGCGGCAGCGCTCATGACAAGGAAGTGGAAGGGATGGACAGCTCAGCTCCGTGGAGCCAAAATTTGATCCCTTCTCTTCCTAAATAGATGCAACAGAAAATTCATTTTTATGCATTAATGAAATAGGAGGCAGTTTAGGGTCCTTCACAGTTTCTGAAGTCAGCACCAGAAAAGTGCTCTTTAATATTGTGGTTGTCCTTGGGTGGAATAACCTGAGATTTGTCATGGTTATTCTCTGATCTCAGATTGCCTGAAAATTTGGCAATGGTCTGTTTGCCATATTAAAAGTTCTATAAGGTTAAACAGGTGGAAATATTGGTTTTCAGATTGCTTTCCCACATATAGCTACGAAACTGCTTAGAAGTAAAACCTGAAACTTTCAGGATAGTTAGGTGTGGGGCAAAGGGTGCATCTTTGCTATTTTTTTCACATGCAAATGTGTAGATTTTAGATTACTAACAAAATAAGATTTGGTTTTCATTCATGTGCAGTTCTGCTTTTTATCAATTTTTCTTAATGGATTTTTATGAAAATGGCAGTGTCTGTTTTCATGAATTGATATCTGTTTTGCTCTCTTAAAACCTGCATCTATATGATCATGAAAATGGAGGAATTGGGAACTCCTTCTGCCTGATCTCAGTGTAAGTATGAATTTAAAATTGAATGTTCCTAGTAGTCTGTTTGTCCCCATCCTGCCTAATCCTAGTTCCAGCATAAAAGTAAAGAAAAAATGTCCACTGTTGTCCAGTGGTAGCCCCTCCTTCCTGAATCAAGTTCTAGTATTACATGAAAACATTTCCCTGCTTGTCTAATGGTTCCCCCTCCCACCCAATTTTCAGTGCAAGTGGAAATTTAAGCTATGTTCCCTGTTGTGCAGTGGCACTCCCACCCATGTCTGGATGTCAACTTGCATAACCTTTTGCTCACCTCCAGGGCTGGACACCATCTGCCCAGCAAGTCTGGTACAATGTAGCCTTCTAGGATGCAAAGCAGAGTCAAAGAACACTGTATGAAAAAACAGATTAACTTCCACTGAAACTGGCTTGTTTTCTCAGTAACCATTGTGTTACCTTCTGGTGTCCTCCACTGAGTACTTTGCCTCAGTTTTCACCAAGGAAAATGAGGGGGGACTGCATCATACATGGGAGGAGATGATGAAACTGAGGAGGGGAGGGACCCTTACCGATCGGCGGGTCTGGGGAGATGGGGGCCATCACTGGCAGGAGGGGGGAAGGTAAAGCAGGGGATGAGGTAGTGTAGGTGGAAATCATGGCAGAGAGAGTGAGGGAAGCCCTCAGGTTCCTTAAGATGGAGAAAGCACCGAGGCCAGATAAATTGCATCCCAGAGTGCTGAAGGAACTGGTGGATGTCCTGGCGAACCCCCTGGTGGAGCTTTTCAGCATCTCTCTGAGGACAGGGTGGGTGCCCCAGGACTGGAAGGTGGCTCATATAGTGCCTATCCACAAGGGGGGATCAAGGGAGGTGGCAGAGAACTACAGGCCCATCAGCCTGACATTGGTGGTGGGCAAGGCGATGGAGAGCATTGTCAAGGTGAGGCTAGGGGGACCTGGAAAAGTTGGGGCACCTGGACAATAGACAGCATGGATTCATCCCGGGGGAAATCATGTCAGACAAACCTTGTGGAGTTCTATGACTGCGTGATGAGTTCCTTGGACCTGGGTAGACCGGTGGATGTCCTCTTTCTTGACTTCAGCAAGGTGTTTGACTCTGTTCCTCACAGGGGCTTGTTGGATAAGCTGGGAGAAATGGCGGTGGGGAATCAGATGATCAGATGGATAGGCAATTGGCTCCAGGACCGGATCCAGAGGGTCATGGTTGGCAGGTTAGTTTTATCCCTAAGGAAGGTCATTAGTGGGGTCCCTCAAGGATTGGTCCTTGGACCCCTCCGGTTCAACGCCTATGTCTGTGACATAAGGAAGGGTATCAGGAGTGAGATGAGTCTCTTTATGGATGACTCAAAACAGGGGGCAGTGGTGGATGGGGAGGAGAAGAGGGTGGCCCTACAGGGGGGACCTGGAGGCTCTAGAAAGATGACCTAGAAAGTGGAAGCTGAGGTTCAATGCAGGAAAATGCAAGGTACTACACCTGGGAGCCAGAAATCTGGTCCAAGTGTACACCTTGGGGAGAAATGCTACAAGTCTCGATGGCTGAGAGGGACCTGGTGGTGGTGGTGGATGTCAAGATGAACAACTTGGAGACTTGTAGGAGGGTAGTGGCCAAGGCTAACAGGATGCCGGTATTGCTAGGGGGATCACCTCCAGAAGGAGGGAAGTGATACTCCCTCTGTATAACTGCTTGGTGAGGCCACACTTAGAGTACTGTGTGCAGTTTTGAAGGCCACACTTAAAGAGGGACATCAAACTCCTGGAGAGGGTCCAGAGGAGGGCAACCAAAATAATCTGGGACTTGGGGGACAGGACCTATGGGGACAGGCTTGAAGAGCTAAATATGTACATATTGGAAGACAGATGGGACCGGGGGGACATGATAGAGGTCTTCAGGTATATGAAGGGGGTAAATAGGGGAGGAGCAGTCAGGGTGCTCCAAAGGAAGGAGGGGAGCAACTAGAGGGCATGGGTGGAAGCTGGGGGATTCAGAGGAGAAAGGAGGAGGAGGTGCTACTTCACTGAGAGGGTGGTGGAGCCATGGAATGCACTGTCCAGGGGGCTGGTGGAGGCAGAGATGGTAGAGGAATTCAAGGGGGTGGGACAGGTACAGGGAAGGGATCTGAAGCAAAGTCCAGTGCAGCGAGAATATCCGGGACTGGGAAAGGAGAAGCCAGAGAGGGCGAGGGGGGCAGCAAGGTCAGCTCCCAGGGTGGGGGCTGACCAAATAAGCAGACATGAAAGACCGTTAGGCCTATTCTGCTGGCGTTTTAGTGTATTAGTATGTCAGTAATATATATATATATATATATATATATGATAGAGACACCGTACCTCCCCTATAGTTAGAGTAGAGCAGGCTGTTTATTGTTAAACCCCAAATTTAGCACATTAATAACTCTGGCATCATTTGACAAAATAACCCAAAATTTGGCATGCACAGTCAGACTGTCAGAGTCTCAAGACTTGGAAGGTTTTGTGACAGCATCTTGTATGGTTTACAAGATATGGAGTGCCATTGGGTATTTTCTTCTGTGACCTACAGCCTAGGCCCTGTGGAATTTTTTCATAAAATTCTCCAGGTTGAAGGATCGGGTTTGGTGAAAAAATATTATACCATTTTAAAGTTATAACAATTTTTGAGTTAACATTCCAGTGCGACTGGTAAAAAAATTATTGCAAAAGGTAAGAAAACATCGCCAAAGATAAAATAATTTATTGTGAGTGGTTATTTTCATGATTTACTTGCCGTTGGGGAGAACAGTCGAGATCACTACCATTTTCTTTTTTTTTTTTTTTGAAATTGCTATTTATTCGCCTTCCTGCCTGCCATCCCCGACCCTTCAGGAGCCTCAAGGTAGACATCCCTCTGCCTTCCACCCTGCCCGTATGACCCCACAGGAACCCCATAGAGCTTCAGTTTTACCCCCCGAGTGGGGATGGGGCAGAGCCCCCTTACCCCAACAATCAACTTTCGTCGGTCCAGGGGCCATCGGGCGGGTGAAGGCACATCGAGGGCACGTCTCCGGAGGCTCCATCTTCCCCGGCGATGGCAGCATGCCGGTTTTTCTCTCCCACCCCTACAGTGTAGGATCCCTGGACGTCAAGGCATAGAGCCAGACGTCTATGCTGTATGTCGGCAGCCCTTCCCCGTAACATTGGGGGCTTGCAGTACTCTGAGCCTCTGCTCGGAGTCAGACAAGTATTCGGGCTATAGCCTTAACCCTCCCCGGAGTAGGCGAGCTGTCATGGGATGCTCAAGCCTAACTCCCCCCAGCCCGCCCACCAGCAACCCGAGTCCACTCCCGAACTCGGGTCGCCGGCGTGGAGCGAGGTGTGGCGTCCAGCGCCTCAACCCTCAGCACCACCAGGCCGGCCTACTCACCATTTTCTTTTTGCTGTTTAAACTAACAAATAGTAAAAGTACATACAAGCTATGTATTTTTATAAAAACGAACACCTGAACCTAAGTAAACAGGAACCGTTTAGCTAGATTCTGGTGTGTTTTTTTTAAAGTTTCCAAAAATACCTTTTCTGGGCACCCCAAATCCAGGGTTCTCAGCTTAGCAAGAGGAGAACAGCAGGACTTTCTTGATTTTTGCAGCTGCAGCTGGAACGCATGCTCAGGGCTGCAGTGAGAGCAGTGAGCCACCATTTCCCTGGTGTCTAGTGGGGCTCCCATTGCCATCCCTTTAGATGAATTGTGTGACACTGCCCATCAATCATGTCTGATACAATTCTGTCACTCTCACACTCAGTATATACAGTATATATATCTATATCTATCTATCTATCTATCTATCTATCTATCTATCTATCTATCTATATACATATATATAGTGAAGCCCACCAAAATGAAGTGCAGTGTCACAGGTTTATTGCAGTACAAAAGGGATTAACTCCCATTGAAATTGCATTGTTTGCTGTAGTAACTCTACTGCAGAATTCTGCAGTGCTGCACTTCATCCTGGTGGGCTTCACTGCATATATATATATATATATAGATATATTTATTGCAAACAACTGTGTTAATGCAAGAGTTAGGTTTTTTTTACAGCAACAAAAGTCAGGAAATTTGGTGTTAGGGTTTTCAACTCCGGCTCCCCCAACCCCCCACCACCCCCTCCCTACCCCCACTGGCACACACACGCACACACAGGCACAAACATAGACACACACACACACACAGAACACACAACTATGGGGGCAGTACAAGGAAATACAACCAATCACAGACTGACATCATAACACAAAAGAAATAACATACAGCTTCTTAAACATACCACAAAAGGCATCCATCATCATGTTTCACCAACTATATCAGTTACTGTGCCATTTCACTTTCCTATATGTACGCAGCTTTATATATAACAACATGTGACTGACAGTAATGCACATGTGTTGTTCACAATGTAGACCCATTTCATTTACTGCTGTGTTACCAACTAGTCAATTTTCCTCTACAAGCAGATAAGTGTGGTACTACCAATGTTGTCATTTTTTACATGAAACTATACTACACACCTCCACTTAATTAGTTGTTACTGAATAAGACTATAGCTACACAGTATCACAAACTTGCAAATTGTTAATCACAGGGCACTGTGATATGTCAGTGTACTTGACCATTTCTGCATAACAGAATAATATAAATACTTAAATACATTCATTATAAATGAAATGTTACTTAGGCCCTAGTGATTTAACAATTTGTATATTATAGCATAACAGCATCCTATAATAAACTCTACAATTTCTAAATGCCACCATACCCATGGCTCCACCTACTTGCCAGTTTGTCTGTAAAACTTTAAAATAACTGGTAACAGAGACATATTACTAAGGACAAAGGACCAGCAATTTTACCATTGCTATATAGCAGAATACCTCAACTTTCCAGATAATTGTTGAGTTTTGCATAATCCATCATTAAAATAGACAAACACACTAATTGCTCAGAGCACATGAGGTTTAGACCCACTCCAGTTGTAGAAACTTTCCAAAGCTACACATTTCTGCTCAACAGTATTATATAAGAAGTACACCTCATGTATTTATCAGAGTGTGATGCTGTCTTACATGGTGTGCTACACAAATTTGTACATTTGTGGATAACATGGGCTATGTTGTCGCCAAGTTGGCATTTCTGCATAGAACCACAATATGATTACCAATATCATCTCTCACTAACTACTCTGTGTGTAACAAATAGGTCACAACTGCATGTAGGTTATTAGAGGTTTACGCATGCCTTGGGTGGTATGTCACAGTCTATACTTGAGCAAGTTAATTACATAAGAAGTGGGTAAATCTCAAGTAACTCACATCCTGGAGTGCCTTATTCCAATTATACAATAGATCCATGTTCAGAACAAATGTAAAAATTTGTATAATTATGTTTTTATAAATAACTTTCCTCAGACATAGCCAATAGAGGATTTACCCATAATCATGTTAAATGTTTTTCCAATAAGGTTAAACAATTTTCACACAGCATTATATCATTGTAGCAGAACAGGATACCCTCACTTTTTTATAAAATGTTTTATTTACATAAAACACTATCATATAAGTGATGATGTAGATGCATAGGTAGTTGTACCTGAAATGCTTCTAACAAATCTCACTCTATGCAGACTACAGACTCTAATGCTAGGACAAGTGAAACAGTTGGTGAAACATGATGATGGATGCCTGTTGTGGTATGTTTAAGAAGTTGTATGTTATTTCTGTTGTGTTATGGTGTCTGTCTGTGATTGGTTGTATTTCCTTGTACTGCCCCCATAGTTGTGTGTTCTGTGTGTGTGTGTGTGTCTATGTTTGTGCCTGTGTGTGTGCAGTGGGGTGGGGCTGTGGGGGTTGGGGAGCTGGAGTTAGGGTTGAAAACCCTAACGCAGAATTTGCTAAGTTTTGTTGCTGTAAAAAAAGCCTAACTCTTGCATTAACGCAGTTTTTTGCAATAAATTTCCTGACTTTTTGAGAAAGAACTAAAAATGCAATGTTTTCTCGCTACACTACATCTTAAAAAGACAATCTAAGCTTTATATAAGACATTTTCAGAACAATACCTCACCCAAGTTTAGAGCCCATCTCTCCATAGGAGCTACTGCATCATGCAGTTGTAGCCATAGACATTGCCATCTATTTCCAGATATCTTGCAAAATTTCTGCAGAGTTTCTCTCTGCTGCCTCTAGTATGGAAATGCAAAAACCAGCAGATACTGTATTTCTTGAAAAATCACAAAACTTTCAGGAAGTAGGTAGCAGTGTCTGTGGCTGCTACTGTAACTCAAGAATCATGAGCCAAAGGAAACCATCGTCATCAGCATTATATTTGTCTGATACCAAGTATTCAGTAGATCTGACAGTCATAATTTTTATATTGTCAGGCGTACTATTACCTCACCCCTCTTTAACCAATACCTGTATAACATACATATCTATAATAACGAGACAAACACATTATTGAAAAACTATAATATTTAATAAAATAATATTTCATACAAAATATAAAACTTTTATTTACAACTATAACAAAAAAAAATAAATTCAAAAATAAATGCATGTGTTTATTCACACTCGGGGAAGACATAATAAATTAAAAATAAGTAAAATAAAAGTTGTGCAAAAATAAAAGTGTTGCTGCACACTTGTACTATCGCGGCATATAAATATAAATAAATTAAATGCATTTTCATAAAAAACTATTTACAGTTAGTGGCCAGGAGTAATAGAGGGGTGCTGGCCCTTCAGACTGTAGCGACTTGGAGAGATGATGGGGAGGAGGACATGGAAGGCTGCTCAGGAGTAGATGTGGCCAGGTGCCCCTCTTCTGAAGCTGATGTTGGTAGTGTTCTTGGATGGGCACCTTTGAGGGGCTGTTGCTGAGGAGCTGCAGAGGGCTGGTCATCCTGTAGGTGCTGCAGATCCTGATGCAGAAGGTGATGGATTGCTTCTGGGGCCTCCAGCTGGTTCTCAGCCAGCCGCACCATGAGACCATGCGTGGATTCAAGTGAAGCAGCAGAGGCCTCTTCCAACTCCCTTAATGAGTTAATTGCTTGGGTGAGGCCCCTGTTGCTCTGCTCAAGCCCATGGGTGGCTACTAAGGCCACTTGCCCCACACGCCCATGATGCTGCAGCAAATCTATGATCTCTGTACCTTGAGAAATAATCTTCCCTGCCTGTCCAACTAAATAACTGAGTTTTGCTGCAGTGTCATGGGAGTGTTTGGCTGCAGCCCTGTTGCCATCCTGCATGGTCTTCAGCAGCTGGCTAAGGGTGTCGCTGATCTTATTAAGAACAGTTATTTGCCCTGTGGAGACAAAAAAAACAAGAGTACACATGTCATTAAAGTAAACTGTTCTCTACTTTTCTGATAATAGACTACACAAAACTGCGTATTTGTTATATTTATTACAGCTGAGATGTGTTAACATCTATGTCACCTCAATAAAGCTGAGTTAACTTAAGAATACTATTATCTATGTTTGTTGGTCCCACATTTACACTCACCATTTCAGATACTACAATGTCACACTTATTTCAGCAAAATTAGGTTCTGTTAACCCCAGAATAGGTGCCTATTAATGCTGGTTCTTGAAACACCCCATGAACCTCTATATGGCAGTATGTGCAAAAGTTGTATAATAATGAAACCTCAGCAGCTCTATCTAGTTGCCCTCCTTCCCCCCCACACCGTGCTGTGATGTCTCCTGGAGTAAATTCTCTGCACTGTGGCATTATAATCACTAGGCAGTGTACAATGACATACAGCAGTATACAGTCAGTAATGCTAATTCATGCTGACTGTGTGGGACAGTCTGTCCAACAAGGCAACAGGTCTGAACTTGCACTAGTTAAGCCACCACAGATGCTCCCCCTCTTGACAGAAGTACACAGATATCCTCCATTTTAGTCACACAGTATTGCAGTTACACTCCATAACCTGTTGTCTATCTCTCAGCACCATTTGAGTGTGGGTCTCTAACAGTATAGTGTTAGTCAGACATTACAGCTCGATAGGAAAAGTAGTCCAGACATCCCATGTGGCAAAACCACCATTAGTACAGTACTGTATGATCTCTTTCCACCTCATCAGGTTTCTTAAGCTCACACAGCACAGTTCGAAAAGAAGATTGTAACAGGATTTAATGACACATATCCCAGATGAAATACAGTAACTGTGCTTCAACATTGAACTTGAGATCAAGCATGATGAATAAAAAAATGCTTGTATACTCCCTTTTCACCCAGACAATGTCATAGTTTCACTGAAAGTAAATCTTTATGCACACAACAATGCAGTGCTGAAAAATTTCTCAGACATATTAAGTTTGCAGACAACTCGTATTAAGTAAAGTGTGACTGTTCAATATGCTGCTGCAACTGTTCATCTCTGGGAATTGGAGGTCTCAAATAGCAGATATAAGACACTATCATTAACATCAGACCACCAAAAGGAGTGCTGCACTGTTACATTATGTAACGCAGCAGTGCAACTGTGAATTCGTATCCACCCAACAAGAATACCATTCACAATTACGAATTTCACCTTGATGCCCACTCACCTGTACTGAAGAAAATCCAACATATGTCATTTCAACTCAAAAAAATTAAGAAATTATATGATAGTGTATAGTGCAATGTTGTTCTATATAGAATTCCATCCATTTCAAAATGCTGGTCTACCACAGTCCCAATGTAATGAAATGCTGTTCTATCCTACTGAGGGACAACAGCATTATTGAACATTTAGAGACTGCATGAGTCAGTTTCTTTTTGAAAGCAAAAGAACTCACAAAACACATTTTTCACACAGTACTATACAGTATAAAAAATACAGCATGAGCAACTCTATGCACAACCAGTGTGTTTTGTCACCTCGGGATTCTAATTCCCATGGACATGTCGAGCTTCGCTTTCGAGGTCAGAGGTAATCTGAATCCCTCTCTGGCAGAACACACTGGTTCTGCATAGTTGCCCATCCAGTATTCTCTATGTGATTCAACTTCTTGGACACAGATATACACAAAAACATATGCAATTGATAAAAGCTACACAGGTCAGCAGCAGACAAAGTCTAATAAGATGACTGCCCATTTCAACAGATACCCTACTCCTCCTAGCATAGGTCACAACAGTACATTTAGCACCTCACGCAGCAGTATCCATCGAAGAACAGCCATCAAGGCACTAGATGTACAAGTCTGAATTGCATCTTTTTTTCACCCTTTCTCATATTCACTTTTGAGACTGTATTCCAACAACACTGACTCATTACAGTGCTAGATACTGCTCAAGAAACAGTCCACTGTTACTCTATGACACCATAATGAACAAAGCCATGCTGTTACCATGACTGTAATAATTACATCTTCCAAGGCATAACTCACTTATTGACATGTGTGTGATATCCTGCACCCTCGACTGTCCTTGGATTTGGTGAAAGTCAGTTCAGTATGTATCATACTCAAGGTCAGCAATGTACACAACAGCAGGGAAAGGAGTGAGAAGTCACCCTGCTGTGTAGTCCTCAGACAAGCATAGTTCTCAACACGATATGTGGAGAACAGTGGTTGCAACTCTGATAAGCATGTTAGTCCTGCTACTTTACTGTCTTACAGCACATGTAGCACCTGTTGCAACACTCTCTGTATAACAACACATACCAAGGCAGCAAGCACATTTCTGTACAGACTACCATTGATAAAGACAATGTGGGCATTTGCAGCATCATCTGTTACTACATCAGTTGTTCACTTCCCACATGTCTAGTTTGTGTATGAGTACTATTACAAACATCTACCAATCATCACCATGCCTTCCGCTACCTTGTAGCTCTACATTCACTATACAGAACTTCATCTGTTCAATGGGCATGTATAATGACATGCATCAGTCTAAATCAGTATAGTAACTGGCCTGTTCTGTTCTTTAAATAAAACTCAAAAACATGATAAAAAGTACTTACGTTCCTCAGCTGGAGGCCAACCTGGACCTGCAGTAGTTGACAGATGACCTGCTGCTGGAGATTGTGTTGTCACCTTCACAAAGGGTTCTAGCTCCACAATATCAATACCCTCTGTGGAGTCTCCTCCTCCAGCAGCACCCTCCGTAGATGGTTCATCCTCTGTAAAAACATAGTAAAAGACAAAACATTACTCATCTGTGAATATTAGTTTGACACTATATATATATATATATATATATATATATATATATATACACATATATATATATATATGTATCACCACTACCACTTGTACAAAATCCTTTATGTTGACAACTCCAATAGTATGTGCTCCTGAATTTATAACAGTACATGTACCTGTTTTGTAAATCACTAGAGTAACTAGAATTGTTGGCAGCTATGCACAGCCATGTGTTCTTGAATATATACATTCTGACACTCTCTGACTTCAGAGACAAACCTTGACAGCTCCATACTAATCATAATGCCAAATACATAAATAAACAGTACTTCTGAATACAGTTTCTCATGAAATATTTCTCCTACTAAATAGTACTGTATAAAAATGTGTTTTCTCATTTATTTTCTTCTCACCAGAAAACTTACTCATACATAGTCTACAGAATGTAGAATGCAGTCCTACCACAGTAGGCTACAGCAGAATTGTATTAGTTTGGAACCTCAAAAGATTCCATTTACAGAGGTAGTGAAAAATTCTACACAGAAGAATATTCCACAATTCAGTACATATCAAAATAAATGAGAACTTGTACTATGTCACTTAGACAATGTGCTCCATCCACAGACCACTGCATCAGAACACAATGTACTAAAGAGTTTAATAGACTGTCCCACATAATATGGTACATTCCCATCCAAAAATAACTGTATCATAACTGGGTAACTTCATAGAGAATACTGGATGGGCAACTATGCACAACCAGTGTATTCTGCCACAGAGGGGTTCTGATTCCCTCTGACCTTGAGATCAAAGCTCGAGAGGTCCATGGGAATCAGAACCCCGAGGTGACAGAACACACGGGTTGTGCATAAAGTTCCTCATCCTGTATTTTCTATAGTGTATAGTAGTACTATGTGAAATGT
This sequence comes from Neoceratodus forsteri, assembly GCA_016271365.2. Taxonomy (NCBI): domain Eukaryota; kingdom Metazoa; phylum Chordata; order Ceratodontiformes; family Ceratodontidae; genus Neoceratodus; species Neoceratodus forsteri. The sequence goes on along the minus strand of CM057455.1, from coordinate 1,544,002,170 downwards.
GTGCTTTGTGTTTCTGTCTCTCTTTTGCACAATGAAACTGACTTGAAAAGTCTCTAGAGGTTCTATAACATTGTCACCACAGAATTAAATAGAGACAATCAACAATGTGTCAGGATTCCAAGTGGTTCTGCTGCAGTAGTGGCATCACTAGTGTAGCAGAACAACATAATGATATCACTACTGCCGCAGAACAACCATATTCCAGGCATGGAATTTCATGCATAACTGCATTCCACTATACACTATATTAAGATAAATCTATGTATACTGTACCTTCAGTAGGCACCATCTATAACAGTGAACATTGGCAATAACATGTATAGTGTATCGTGGAACATTGTTCTTGCTAGAAATTACACCTCATTGAAAGGCTGTTCATCCACACTTTGTTAAATGGATGCAGTGCTGTTCTGACTGAACGCCCAAAACAGTATTCCATTCATTTAGACTTTTAAGTACAAGACTGTTTTCAAGAGAGAAACAGAGACCCACCATGCATCAGTATTCACTCTAAACAGACATAGGATGGACGCAGTTGTTTTCAGCCATGGGACCATTAAATCTAACAAAATCAGAAGAGCCAGATTTCAGCTAAAAACAGCAAACTTACATGTTTTGGCCTCTGGACTGTTTCTTTCCTCACTAAGCAAGACGTCCGACCACCATTGTTTTTGTTTTCTAAATGATGTCCACAGTAGAGTGGCAACCAATCAGAGTGTGCGCTGCTAACGTAAGTACGCCCAGTCCATAGCAACCACACAAGCCTATACCCTACACTGAGAGTCAGCAATTCTTTCTCCATGAGTCAAATGAGTGTTTTAAGTGTGAAAATGTTTAACAAATAATTTGAGGGGCACCATACACTATTAAAAATACAACATGGGTCACAAGGAATCAGGCCCTTCTATGGCAGAACATACTTGTTCTGCATGGTTACCCATCCTGTATTCTCTATATAGCTCTTACCGATAGCAGAAATAACATCAATAGCTCATAACAATAGTAGAAATGAAAGTCTCAACCTGAAGATAATATTTTGAATTACATGAAACAACGTAGATAACAAAATAAATCACCTCTACAGTCACTTCCACACACTATTATCATAGCATATGACAGTAATAGTAGACATTTACTTAAAAGATACTTGTCACTACATCATTTTAACTCGCCAGCACAGTCAAGCACCAGTGGCTGCTCGACAGTAGCCCTTGTGCCACACCTTCTGGGAGTGGAGCCAGCAGTACACGATGGGAGGATGCAGGTTCAGTTGGTGTTGTGGCTGAGTGAGAAAATAAAAATGAACATTATTTCTAACTATTTCAGCATTAACATCAGTATCACTGTATTCTTTTTTCCTTTGATTCGCACAAATTATTTTTACCAATCCTTTTTCCTGTCCTCACTAGCAACTTATTTGGCCCACTCATGATCACATCCAGACCCCAAACCTATGATCTATGCCTAGAGTAGCCCCTTCCAACACCAGCACAAGACAGCTACCATGCAATGAGTGGGCCAGACCAGGTAGTCTTCTAGAACTGCAAGGCTATTTTTCCTGTCCTGTCTTCCCCTCTCACAACCCTTATCGCATACTGGCACTTAGGATAAACATGCAGATATATGACATGATGACACACATCTGCCTACCATATGACACACAATACCCCATCTCTGACTTTTAAATAATGCACCAAAAGTTCTACACTTCTTAGAAGTAACACCCTCAGCTTGCAACCTCAGCAGCTACACCGTAAAAAACATAGGGTACGGGTCAAAGAGTATCTTACCATTATCCTCTAATACATTGTCTGAACTGAAATTGCATAGTGTGTATGTTTCTAAATAATACATTGAGAGCATTGAAATGTTACTAGATGTCATTTCTTCTACATTTCATATGTTCCCATACCAGTAGACAACTCTCATTATGTGGCTTTTAAGAAACTAAACAAATGTTTGTACCTACCTCTTAGTTCAAATACCCTATCACTGCAATGACAGTCTTCAGTTGATGTTTGTTGAACTCAACTTGTGATAGACTGTTTCATTACCATATGACTACTTTCAGAACTATCATTCAGTGTATCAAATCCTGCAAAATTGCGTAAAAAAATTAGCATATTTCATAAAAAAAAATGAAATGACCTGACTAATCACAGAGCAACAAATAACACATAGAATATATTATCCTGTATATTAACATGAGCACGATTACAAAGATGTACTTACAGGTATGATGGTGATCCCCAAAATCTGGCTTCCCTGCATCCTCCCACATAGCATATGTTATGTCATACCACTCCCGGACACTCCTGCGCTTATCACCTGCTGCTGCCTTCACTTTAAAAAAGGTCTGGTGGGTGATCTTCCACTTCCTTCTACACTCATCAGGAGATCTTGTGATCTCCTGTCTCCCCAAGGCATGACTAACCTAAACAAAAAAACAGAAAGAAAAGTATTCTGAGCGTTTTTCTAATATAAAAATAAGTAACTTTACAAAAACCACAACTTCACCAATCAGTAACAAAGTCTAACAATATGGGTCTCATATGCACAGATGATTACATATTAAAGGAATAATACATGCCAGGCTCAATTGTGGAGGCATAATGCCACACATGGGGGGGATTGGGCACAAGGCCACAGACCAAGTGCATCCAATGCCCCAGGTGTAGCATTATTCTAGGATGAGACACACCCTCGAGTGAATTTTTTTCACAACACAATACCCTGTAGTTATATATAAAATAAAAAAAAAATTTAAAAAATGTTTTCATTAATATGAAAAATATTTTTGTTTCTTAACAGGAGATCCTCCATATCAACATATACATGTGATCACAGTGCTGAGACTAAACCTGTGGCATTATACTTTGATAACACCATGGGCTGGATATTCAAACTGCACCATTCTGTGGCACAAGCCCTTGCGCTGCTCAAAAAAGTTGCGCTGGGGTCTGGCCGGGGTGATATTCAATGGAGTTGCACTATTGAGCAACTTCTTTGAATATCACCCCGCCACAGCCACTGTGCATGGTGCAGTGGAACTTGCGCCACTGCAAGTGGTCAGAGTGGAGCATTCAAGATGCGGTGGCACAAGTTCCATTGTGCCATGCGCAAATTTCCAATATTCAAAAGGTGACATGCAAATGGGGCCATAATTCATGCAAGGTGCGGGGGGGCCATTTGCATCCACTTATGGCCCCATTTGCATGCCATTAGCATGCAGGTGCACCGATCCTCGATGACTTGCGTATGACGCCCTGCCAGGCAGCAGCCGTCGGGGACCGACGCCCCCTGCAGCCAGATCGCGGGCATGAAGTAAACCCCCAACTGGCCCAATCACAGGCAAAACTGTAGTAATCCCCTGACTGGCCCGATCCGGGCAAAACTGTAATTCCCCAACTATTTGTCGCGGGCAAAACTGTAGTAATCCCCTGACTGGCGGATCGTGGGCAAAACTGTAGTAATTTCCACCCCCACTAGCCCAATCACGGGCAAAGCAGTATAATTCCCATCCCCCACTAGCCGATCGTGGGCAAACCAAAATAATCCCCACCCCACTAGCCGATCGCGGGCAGAACAAGTTCAACCCCAGAACAATATCCCTGGTGGTCAGTGGACGTGAAGCCCGATAGTGGGCATTAGGTCAACCCCAGGTCAAGCCCCTGGTGATCTGGTAGCCACCCCACCCCCAGGGACCACCCGGCTCACGTCAGGGGTAGCATTCACCAGCTCAGCACTTATTACCGCCAACCGATCAGCCAGTAGGGCTGTGCCTGTTTGGTCTTGTAAGATTCATGGGGCGCAGTATTACAGAGGCAGTAAAGTTCAGATATGTGAATGAATGAATTCATTCACATATCTGGACTGCCTTAGTATGGTATGGGATGCCGCCCATTGGCTCTTGCTCGAACCAATGGGCATGCAGCCCTACCAAGCAGTCAGTTGGCGGTGGTGGGCAGCAGGCAGGTGGGGTGCTGCCATCCGCTGGCTGACGGGGAGCAGGGTGGTGGGGCCTCGGGTGGGTGGGGTGGTGGCCACCAGATCACCAGGGTACTTGGACCTGGGGGTTGACCCTAATGCCCGTGATCAGGCTTCATGGTCCACTGACCACCAGGATATTGTTCTTGGGGGTTGAACTTCTGTTCTGCCCGCAATCGGGCTAGTGGGGGTGGGGATTACTACTGGTTTGCCCACGATCGGACTAGTGGGGGTGGAATTACTACTGTTTTGCCTGCGATCAGGCTAGTGGGGGGTGGGAATTACTACTGTTTTGCCCACGATTGGGCTAGTGGGGGTTGGAATTACTACAGTTTTGCCCGCGATCTGGCCAGTCGGGAGGGATTACTACAGTTTTGCCCATGATCGGGCCAGTCGGGGTGGTTACTATTATGCCCATGATCAGGCTGCAGAGGGGGCACAGGGAAGAAGTGGAGGGTCACCCACAGGTGGCAGCTGCTGTGTTGTGCCCTGCAATGTGGCAGCTCACCTGTGGGTGGCCCTCGACTTACTCCTTTTTTTTTTTGCTCAAAGTTGTGCAGGTGCAGGCTGGGGGTTGTGCCTGCACAACTCTGCACAGCCCGGCTAAATATCAGGCTGTGCAGTTTATGCATGGTTCCTCCCCTTCCAGTTGAGCATGCCTTCATTAGCATTGCTCTGTTGCTCAGCATGACTTGGGGGGCACAACTGCCTCCTGCTGAATATGGCAGAATGGTGCAATTTTGGACTTGCGCAGGCGCAACCCTATTGCGCATGGTGCAACCCTTTTGAATATCCAGCCCCATGGGTCCAGTGCCAAAGTTACCAATCACAGTTAAAGATTCCTCCTTGCAATCGTATCATCACAGAAAAATTTCTTAGTATCGTAATTGTCAAGATAAAAAAATCTGTCCCACTATAACTGGATATTTTTTGTACTAGTTACACTGTTCTAGGTAGCAAACTCCACTGTTCAAAGTGAAATAGGTCTCAATAATTTGTCATAACTGTTGAAAGTAAAAGTTTTTATCCATTCCATACATCTAAACACTTCAACTGCTTCTTCACAGAGTAATATTGTGTGATCGTCCACTTAGTAGGGGAACAATAACAACCTCCAGATGCAGCATCATTGACAAATACTGCACATCCCAGTAGGTATAATGCCCTCCACCTGTTACATCAGATCTCGTTACACCCCTGGATGTTCCAATATTTTCCAATAATGGCCACACTGTCAGTTGTTATTGCTTACATGTATAGCAGTGAAATGATACTGAACTCTCAATCAAATCAAAGACCTACCTTGCCCCAGGTGTGTATCAGACTAAGGTTAGTTGCAAGCATGATGATGCAAGCATTTGCATGCTCCCTAACAGCCTGAACAAGGGCCAACACCTCTCTATCACTCCAGGATTTAGGCATGTTTGTATTTGCAAAAAAAAAAAAAGACAAGAAGGCATATCAGAAAAAATATTTAAATATAATATACATAATGTTCTGTCTAACTCACACCTGTTTTTGTTTGTTAACACTCAAAATGGCACACCTGTAAGAACTAATAAATTCTTAAGTTCCAATAACTGTATTATTCAAAGAATTAAATGCGCATCCCCAGATCAACAACACACAATAGTAATTAGATATTGACAGCTGCATTTAGACCTGTTGTGGTATCTTCTTAAAACAAAATGTAAGGTCTATTATTAATATACAGACTATATGCTTACATAGGGTAGAGAAACAGCTCTGCACAATGGACACAGAGTGGAGAGAGGTGTGCACTAGTCCCTTCACAAAAGAAAGGGTCCTACAAGAGCTCGATAAGCTCAGGGTGGACAAGGCAATGGGACCTGATGGAATACATCCCAGGGTACTAAAGGAGCTAAGGGTGCAACTAGCACAGCCTTTATCAGAACTGTTTAGTAAGTCTCTGAGCACAGGAGAGCTCACAGAAGAGTACAAAAGGGCACATGTGATCCCACTCCACAGGACTGGTAGCAGGGAGGATGCAGGGAACTATAGACCAATCAGTAATATCTCAGTAGTGGGCAAGATTATGGAGGCACTCCTTAAGGAAAGGATAGTGTAAGATCTGGAATCCATAGGACCACAGGATCCAAGACAGCATGGGTTTACTAAAGGAAGGTCCTGTCAAAGTAATCTCATAGATTTCTTTGACTGGGTAACCAAACTGGTGGACAAAAGGGGAGCAGTTGACATTGCCTTCATTCACTTCACCAAAGCTTTAAATACTGTTCCACAAAGAAGATTGATTCATAAGGTGGGTAGTCTCAGGGTGGGCCAGAGATTGGTCAAGTGGGTGGCAAACTGGATAACATGCAGAAAACAGAGATGTGGTGAACGATACACACTCAGAAGAGATGCAAGTCACAACTAAGATACCTCAGGGATCATTCCTGGTGCCAGTCCTCTTCAATATCTTTATCAGTGACATTGCAGATGGACTGGAGGGTAAGATTTGTCTGTTTGCAGATGACACCAAGATCTGCAATAGAGTAGATGATCCAGATGGGTGGGCAGAATGAGAACAGATCTGAATAAACTAGCAAAATGATCAGAAGAATGGCAAGTGGGGTTTAACGTAAACAAGTGCAAGATCATGCACTTAGGGAAGAGAAACCATGAGACCATCTATAGCCTGGTAGGGCTTCTGCTGCCAGTTAGAATGGAAGAAAGACATTTGGGTGTCATGATCACCGATGACCTGAAATCATCTATGCGCACCTGTAAAGCAGTAGGTAAGTGTAGAGGGATGTTGATATGTATTAATACAGGTATCACAAGTTGGAAGACAGAGGTAATAATCCCTGTTTACAAGACACTGGTTGTGCCCCATCTGAAGTACTTCTGTGCAGTACTGGAGGCCACAGCTTCACAAGCACATTAACCAAATTCAGGCACCCCAGAGAAGGGCAACCAAAATGATGCAGGCACTGCATCAGAAAACATATGAGCACAGATTAACATAACTCAATATGTATACCTAGAGTGAAGGATGGACACAGGTGATATGATTGAAACATTCAAACACCTTACAGGCATTAACAAGGTGAAAAAGTCTAACACATTTCAACATATGAAAATAACTGTACAACACGACACAGCATAACATTAGAGTGAGGCTGATTAAGGGGTAATGTGAGGAAGTTCTTTTTCACAGAAAGTCAGCTGGATGCATAGAACAGCCTACTTCAGGAAGTGGTGGATATGAATACAGTGCAGGACTTCAAACTGGCATGGGATATGCATAAGTGACCAATACAGATGATTATGAATAAATAGGCCATTGACAGAGCAAAGGCCTATTGCACATTTATAAGGTAGAAAAAGAAATGGGCAGACTAGATGGCCCTTGCACTCCTTATCTAGGGAGGCATACCAAACTGCCCTAAGGGAAGCAGGGAAGGCAGTAAGGCAGGCAAAGTCCCAAACTGAGGAAAAACTAGCACAAACAGTAAAAGAAGGTGACAAGACTTTCTATAGATACATTAGTGAAAGGAGAAAGTCCAGAGGGGGTATTGCTAAGCTTCATGGAGAAAAGGGAGCATGTGAAGAGGAGGACCCTGTAAAGGCATCTATTCTAAATAGATACTTTTGCTCAGTATTTACTGAAGAGAAGGTAGAGCAGGGCCCACAGCTCAGCATCATGGACACAGGGGGGAGGGAGGTGAGCACTACTCCCTTCACAAAAGAAAGGGTCCTACAAGAGCTTGCTAAGCTCAGGGTGAATAAGGCAATGGCACCTGATGGCATACATCCCAGGGTACTTAAGGAGCTAAAGGTGGAACTAGCAGAGCCATTAGCAGAACTGTTTAGTGAGTCTCTGAGCACAGGAGAGGTCCCAGAAGACTGGAGAAGGGCTCATGTGATCCCGCCCCACAAGAGTGGTAGCAGGGAGGAGGCGGGGAACTACAGACCAGTCAGTCTTACCTCAGTAGTGGGCAAGATTATGGAGGCACTCCTTAAGGAAAGGATAGTGCAACACCTGGAATCCATAGGGTACAGGATCCAAGACAGCATGGGTTTACAAAGGAAGGTCCTGTCAAACTAATCTCATAGATTTCTTTGACTGGGTAACCAGAGTGGTGGATCAAGGGGAGCAGTTGATGTCACCTACCTTGACTTCAGCAAAGCTTTGACACTGTTCCACATAGAAGATTGATAAATAGCTAGGTAGGCTCGGGTGGATCAGAAGTTGGTCAACTGGGTGGCAAACTGGTTGAAGGGCAGAAAACAGAGAGTGGTGATAAATGGTATACAGTCAGAAGAGATGCAAGTCACAAGTGGGTACTCAGGATCAGTCCTGGGGCAGTCCTATTCAACATCTTCATTAGTGACCTTGCAGATGGACTAGAGGGTAAGGCTTATCTGTTTGCAGATGACACCAAGTTCTGCAACAGAGTAGATGATCCAGATGGGGTGTGCAGAATGAGAAGAGATCTGGATAAACTAGCAAAATGGTCAGAAGAGTGGCAACTTGATTTAATGCAAAGAAGTGCAAAATCATGCACATAGGGAAGAGAAACCCTGAAGCCACCTATATGCTGGGAGGGGAGTTGCTAGCAGTCACAAAGGAAGAAAGAGACTTGGGCATCATCATCACTGATGACCTGAAATCATCCAAGCAGACCTCTAAAGCAGTAGGTAAGGCTAGGGGGTGTTAGGTGTATTAGTAGGGGTATCACAAGTCAGAAGAGGGAGGTAATAATCCCTCTTTACAAGACACTGGTTAGGCCCCATCTGGAGTACTGCATGCAGTATTGGAGGCCACACCTTCACAAGGACATTAACCAAATTGAGGCAGTCCAGAGAAGGGCAACCAAAATGGTGCAGGGACTGCATCAGAAGACATATGAGGACAGATTAACAGATCTCAATATGTATACCCTTGAGCAAAGGAGGGAGAGAGGTGATATGATCGAGGCATTCAAACACCTTAAGGGCATTAACAAGGTGAAAGAGTCTAACATGTTTAAATATAAGAAGAATAGCAGGACAAGAGGACACAGCATGAGATTAGAGGGGCCGATTAAGGGGGAATGTGAGGAAATTCTTTTTCACAGAAAGGGTGGTGGATGCATGGAATGGCTTACCACAAGAAGTGGTGGCTATGAATACAGTGCAGGGCTTCAAACAGGCATGGATAGGCATAAGGGAGCAATACAAATGACTATGAATAGATAGGTCACTGACAGAGCAAAGGCCGATGGCACATTTATAAGGTAGAAAAAGAAATGGGCAGACTGGATGGGCCTTGCGGTCCTTATCTGCCGTCAACTTCTATGTTTCTATGTTTCACTCCTTATCTGCCATCAGCTTCCATATTTCTATGTTTCTATTTTTCTATCCTTCTAAAACAAAAGTACAGGGAAACAAGGCTTATGTAGCTCATTGGATACAGACATGCCACCACACTCTACACTCCACCATCACACAATGAATTGTTGTCAACTGCTCAAAGTACCATAACCCAGGGAACACTACTATTGTTCCTGACAGTCAACATGGCGCCACATAGTTCTGTGGTTTTTCTATCATCATATCTGTCTCCACCTCAATACACAATTTAACAAATGTCAGTAGTACTGGAGGTGGTCGTTACTGTTTGTTCTACTAACAACTCAAAAATATTTTAAACATTACTGTTTTTAATAGAATTGCACCATGCATTGCGTCATAGTCTTATGCCTATGTGAAAGAGGAAAACCTACAAAAAAAATTCTGAGAAATACTAAATTGAAATTGTTGTTAAATCTTTATTCACTGTATCATCCCTGTACTGACCTGCTAAGCATAAAACTAATAAAAAAAACAGCAGTACTTAGTTTACACTTGTGTATCACACACCAAAATGCTTTCAACACTTACATGTTATCTGTTGAAACAAATAGAGATAAGGTATTACAGAACTGCCAACAGAAACATAAAAAAATCAGTATCTGAGCTACACAATACCACCCCACACCTCAAAAAAGAACATGTACTACACCTATAGTGCATACCCAATGCACATTAATACTATCAATATGTCATACAACATGCACATTATTAGCAACAAGAACTAATTACACAGAGTCACCCAGGGAATACGTCCCTCTCACCAGAGCAGTTAGTACTTAGTCATAATATACATACAGCTCAGATAACCTCATACATCAATAGTATACCTCTATCATATCAGATTCATACAACTTAGAACACCGAGCAGTTTCACACCCTAAACCAGCCAACACTCCCAATAACCAACTCCAGAACAGGAAATGAATAATCAAGCCACTAGCACAAGAATAATGTACAGATGTACATCAGTGGTATACATGTATTAAGCCATATGCAGACATACTTCAACAATGAGAAGATGAAGACTAGCATTCCCGTGATAACACCCCCTCCTCCACTTGTCAACTGCTTCACCCCAGTCTTGCCCTACAAACAACAAATATTATTAACTGAATCACAAACACAGATCACCACCCTGGATGAACATGTGGCATCCACCTTATCAAGCATGAGTGGCACTGCCTCAACATAAGTGCCCGATAACAACTGCACAGCAGTTAAAACACAGAAAACGTTCTCATCCATGCTCACACAATACATCCCCCCTTAAAAGCAAGCATACTCCATCCTAAATTGAAAGTCGCATGTCAAAAAATATTTAGAATAGCAACTGTACACATACCTCACACCACATGAGCACGTCACAAAAACAAATGCTTGCACAGCAACACCCAACCAATATGTCACGTAACCTCCCCAAAAAAGATGTTTTACATCCCAAGTACAAATCAACATCCCAACCAACTGATTACAATTAATATACCTGCCTGATAGAAATACCACACACTGTATGCTGCCCACAGACTCACACTCTAACCAATAGACAATAATGTGTATAGTGTAATATTTTCTATTTTTTGACCATTTAGATTGGCTCTAAAAAGAACCATTTTTTTCACTGCCTATGTCATGTGCTTGAGAGGTACAGTTGTACAGGTACACAATCACAGAACTGTAAGGATGCCATTTCAAAGGTCCCCAACAAAAATGTTATTACCTGTACTAGAGAGATGTACACCATCTTTTAGATACAGCCAATATTTGTCATGCATAATTTGGGGGTGATGAATGGTATGCATTCCCATAGCATGGAGGAATCCAGATATTTGTATGTTAACCTTCCAGCATGATCTTTCAAGTGCAGGACAGTAATCCTCACCTCTCCAGACCATGCACTGTGTAATATCTGAATACAGAATTTTACAAGCTGGTAACATACTGATAAGATGCTGCAAGTGAAACTATGCAGCTTTGATTACATCAATGGCCCTTTTGTTCCCCAAATCATTACCTCTGAGATGTATACGGAGTATGTCTGGTTGTGGGTGTGTCTCCAACAACTGGTACATGGTAGGCATAAGCCGCTCCCACCTCATGCCACCCTTCCCAAACCAAGACACTGAGCATCCAGGTAGGTGTTAGTCATTGCCAAAATGACCACCTCTGCTGAACACTGCTGCCCTCCTCATCAAACTTGATCCCACTATCCATACAGTCAGTGTTGATTTTTCTGTCATGCTGAGTGAGAAATCACAAAAACTCAAATGTAGAAATATCACAATTGTGTCTGTCGGACTATCAAGCTCTACCATGTCTACTCAGCGGAATGACCAGTATTCACATTTATCATAAAGATAAATACAGTTAAAACAATCACAATTAATATGCTGATCCCAGATTGGCTTATACAGCCTAAAAGATCTAGCTATCTATGTAAAGCCTCTTTCTATTGACATTTTGTTTATCAACCATTCTTTTTTGTTTTGGTGGGAGAATACTGTCTAGTCATTGGGCACACTTCACAACTTGCCAACAACACCAATTTTCATTGGACAAACTTAGTGGCCATTATGCTCTGTAAAGGCAAATTCCCTCTCTTTCTCAGCCAGCAGCTTGAGTGGTGAGTGGAAGCATAGATATGTACCTCACAGACATAGTCTGCAACAGTTTGAAAGTCTACTATGTTAATTATCTTGCTATACTATCATTACAGCTGTAATAATTCAGTGCTTAGTGTGTATCTACAAGGAATTAGTGCTATTATATATGTAAAGTAAAAATAAGCTTGAATGGCTCTGCATAATAACAATGAAAAATTACTAGCATGTTAGCCTAGACAGTGCACAATATCTCTCCCAGATAGGATTGAACATCTGTTAAAATACACATATTTTACCCAATTGTGCAAATATTCTCACATAATCAACCAATTATCACAAACTGCATAACCACTAAAATGCAGTACATCTGCTTCATGCAACAACTGTAAAGTGTACCAAAAGTGTCATAGAAAATGGGAAACTGGAACAGACAATAAGAAACCTGGAGCACTATTATCAGCCAGTTATAATAATTCTCAGAGTAACACTATTAACAAAACTCCCATCAACGGCATAAAACAATATTGCTAAATATTTAAATGTAATAAATCATAGCAAACATAGCAACAGAGTGCCAACATTAAGCAGAAAACATGCCACAGTGCTTTCTAAATTCTAAATAACCCAAATATCCAATCCAAGTAACTAAATAGTTAATAAAAATCAGTTTTGATTGTACTTAGTAAAGGACTCACTTACTACACCTGTAGTAGCTGATGCTCGAATGGTTTGTTCAAAATGGCCCCCAAACTGTTATTCTTTGATTCTAATAGCTCAGGAAAGTCATATGACAAAGTTAGCCATTTTTTTGTTAGCGAGACAACAAAATCTTTGATCGTGACTCGCATTGTTCGCGAGGATCGATCGTGAGCATGCAAAATCTTTGATCGCGAGAATAACGCTAGACTTCATTGTCAGAGTGTATGTGGTTGTTAAAAACACTAGATTCTATAATTTTTCAAAACAGTAAACATTCCTGGGCCTTTCTAGTACATATAATTAATAAATATAATGTTAATATTCATTTTTTTGTACGTTTTGCAAAATGTTCCCGCATTTTTATGATCTTTGATCACGAGCATGCAAATTCTTTGATCGCGACTTGATTTGACCGTGAGGATTGTTTGTGACTGTACAAAATCTTTGATCATAAGAATAATGCGAGAATTTGCTGCTGAGACCTCTCAAGTTAAAAAAAAGTGAAATTAATTATTTTAACAACACACTGAGTACTCCTGACTCGTTACACTACTCAGCGGACATAAATATCACATAAATAAAAATCTTTACTACATTTCTTAATATTTAACAATGTTATTATGATCTTTGATGGCGAGTGTACAAATTTTTTGATCACGATTTGGTTTGACCGTGAAGATTGTTCGTGAGCCTGCAAATTCTTTGATCGAGAAGATAACAAGAGATTTGAATTTTGAAAGTAAATAGAAATAAAATAAACATTTTTAACAGTAACTTTCAATAGACTGTGTGGGCATATGTGTTTTTATTACTTATAGAAGTTGTTTGTTGTGTTAATTAAAATATTTGATCATGTTTCAAACAATAATGCTACTTTTAAATATTTGATCACGAGCGAGCAAAATCTTTGCTCATCACCTGAATTGATTGTGAGGATCATTCATGAGCTCACAATTTCTTTGATCATGAGAATAACTCAAGATTTTAACAATTTAAGATTAGTACTTGTAAAAAACTTTGTTTTTTACACATTCTCACTACACCATATACACACGTCTATTTATACGTTAGAAGATGTGTCTACCACATTAACCATGCTAAATAAGTGTTTATTATTATTTTATAATTAATGGTCTCCGTTTTTTGCCATTGACAAAACCGTGTGTTAAATGCCATAACACCTGAGTAGGTATTATGGCATTCAAGCGCTCCCTTTCAACAACAAAGCACTTGAGACAACTAACTAAACATAGTGCGAGCTTCTAACTGTCCCTGTTACCTCAAGCGGCACTGACTGAAAAACACACTTCTCAGGCATTACCTCCATACCAAATAGCCTCCAGCAGCCTCACATCGCCTAGAAGTAAAAAAAAAAAAAGTTAAGCCGATTCCAAACAGCGAACGAAACCGAAAGACAAAAGTTCATTGAAGAGCAGGAAAACCACAACACAATTCAGAAAACAAAAAGCGACCTCAGACTTTTCAAACGGAGACCTTCAATTATATAAAATAAAATATGAGGAAAAGTGTGTCAAACTCGAATTTAACACACACCCTCATTGTTGGATGGCATTCATAAACCCCTCGGGCTTTGCCCTCGGGGTTTATGTCCATCCAACAACGGAATGTGTTAAATTCTCGTAACACACTTCTCCCCATACTTTATCCTATATATAATGTTTACATGTTCTTTGTTCATGAGAGCGCATATTCTTTGATCGCGACCATCTTTGATCATGAGGATCGTTTGTGAGACAACAAATTCTTTGATCATGACAAAAATGTAAAATTTTCAATGTACAACTCATATAACTTACCATAGCTTCAGTTTCCCACACAATTAACATCCCATTTATATAAATATGTTATCACATCAACCAAGATACCTAATATTAAACCTCCAAAACACCATTAATAAGACCAGTAGCACCTTCGCACACAGTCATACCACTATCACTATCTCCACTGAGTAATAGTACCCTGGCTATCCCATCATTATTATAGGTTGACATAAGTGAGTGAAAAGATTTAGCAACTAACATTTAACAATTCCACAAGTTGTAACTTGGTAGTGACCAGATACGTGCACCACTGCACTTGTCACACGTAATCTTTTAACAACTATTACTGTTTGACAATCTGACCCAGTATTCAGATCACACTGTGTTGCACTGAATTACTGAATCTGGTCACACACTGTGATACAAATCTTAGCATTAATTTTTTTTTTAAGTGTACTATGCTGTAAATGGCTTATGCAGGATGTGTTTTTATTCACCTATAGTACATGTTTCTTACACTACTTTATGTTTTATTTTTACTTTCTTAGGAGACTACAACAGACAAGAGATTGAGGATATACTTGACCTCTTCCATCATGGCCATTTGCCATAAAGTTAGAGAACAAAGCAAAAGAGCTAGCTGTACTGCTTGTTCATTGTCATGCCACGTAAGCAGTAAAGGTAAAACATGTCACCAGAAGAAAAAGAAAATTTCTTCTGCTGCAAGTACACACATAATAAACCATACACATTTAAACAAAGACAACACCTCCTCTGGTAAAACTACAATGAGTAGACTTTCTAGAGGAACTGTGCAGATACAATGTCCACCACTGTCATCAACAAGACGTGCAAGACAGAAACAAAATGCTGGACGTGTCAGCTCTGCTACTGCACAACACAGCAAGGCAAGTTTTTTCCAAAAACTTGACCACAGAGCTAAAATTGAACATGTGATCTCTAAAATAGTGAGACGCAAAGGGATCAGACTGCATACTAAGGTTGCATTAATGAAATTGCGCTTGAGAGTAAGGCGATTTGTTAATGTAGCTGTAGCAATTCGTTCCCAATTATGGGCTGAAATGATGTCAGCTATTGATAAATTAAGTCTAAAGATTGAGGAGATGAGAAACAAAATATTGTCTTTTGAACACTTGAACAGACAAAATATCTCTGTGGTGTTTCAAGGAGACTGGTTTCATTCAGAATACTCAGAAGCATTCTTCTGGTAAGAGACATACTATGCACACAACAGAAATGTCAGTGTAACAATTGATGAACAGGGAAAAGTGCAGAATGTCTTAGCTCTATCTCATGAAACCCAAAGTTGTCAGCTAAGAAATGGGCATGTGACACTACATGTAATGTTAGAGAAGAATCAATAATGTCTATTTAAACTTTCCTCTCAACATTTCTAACCAGAAAGAGATTTGAATGACATACACTGATTCACACCATTGACACAAGTGTGAGATTCGGCCTCACAAAGGCCTAATGGGTCACTCCCTTGCATGCTTAGAGAGCATGAACTGTGACAACACATTTCATCACTTTTGTATGCTGGTAATGCATAACTCTGGCATTTGAAAATTTTTATAATGATTATATCGAGTGAGATCTGTCATTCGAGACTATATGCAATTTCAAGTATTGCTCGATGATGGAGATGTAGAAGGACCTATGGACTTCATAAAACAGTTGCAAACAACCCATAGATTGCGGTCTAATGCTACTGTCCCCAATCAAACAAACACAATGCACACATCACTGGTGCAAGAAGCTCAGCTTCTGAAACATCTTGGCTGTGATTTTGTTAAATTTGAAATCAGCAAGACACAAAAATTTGATGTAATTTGTGTATCATGTGAGCGCCTGTTCTACAAACACTTATGTGTTACAACAGACCTGCAGAACATTCCATGCTGGAATATAATGTGGGGATGTCTTCATGCATACCTTCTCTTAAAGTCTGACTTGAAGAAGTTGGAACTGTGTCACTCTGTTCTTACTGTTATAACAAGATTAAGAGTGACAGTAGATCTTCTCAGTCTGTACTTAATAAAATGGAAGTTGAACCAACTCCTCCTGAGATAGCAGTCTTGAACTTGTTTGAGAGGATTCTGATTCAGACCATGAAGCCATTTCAAACAATCATCAGGCTGAATACAAAGACGCGACACCTGCCAAACAAAGAACTGGTACGATCTCATAAAGGTTCTGCTGTATATTTGCCTTTACCATTGCAAGAAAATGTCAACACTATTTCTCAGGACAATAGTGTAGTGATCTTGGTAAATGGTGTACCAACAAAGGCAAAAACAATATGGCAGGACATAGTCAATGTTGAGAAGGTGAAGCATGCTTTGCAATACCTAAAAGAGCATAATAGTTTTTATGCTGACATTGACATTGATGCATTTGCTGGAATTTCTACAGGTATTGCTGTGGAGAACTCTGACAAAGCAATACTAGAGAAGGTTGACATCGCAATTGCACACAATGTCTATGAAAAATTCACCATACACCCATTGCATGACAAAGCCCCAGTAATGGATAACATTGATTTGTATCAAATGAAGCAAGTGGAGAGCAATCCTGTAAGTATATGGGAGGCTACTCTAGAAGCTCGTTGTTTTCCTGATCTGTTTCCACTTGGCTCAGGTGGTCGATTAGATGAATGGGAACTTCATGTTCCAGGAGCTGCGTATAGGGCCTCAGGAGTTCTTCATAAGGATGGCAAATTTCAAAGAAACATTGCATACCTCTTCCACCTTCTTTGGGAAAGTGAACTTAGTGTCCTATCTGCTAGTATTGCTCATACATTGAGATTTGATAGAGTTCAACAATATGACAGCTGCACTGTTACTACAGAAGTTGCAGAGCAAAGATGAAACACTGCAAGTCAGTCTTTCTTCCATTTTGTCTAGCATGCGTGGTACTAAGGAATATTGGTACAGACAACACTCTGAGTTGAAGTGCATGCTGAGAGAGTTTGGACCAGCAACATGGTTCATTATGCTGAGTTGTGCTGAATATTATTGGGATGATCTGCTTGATCTTCTCAGATGGGCAAACTCTGACATTGAGAACATACAAACTATGACTCTCAATGAACTATGTTCACTTGATCCAGTAACTGTTTCACATTACTTCCACCACTGGTTCCACATTCTTTTAAAGTTCATACTGTCTAAGACAAATCCACCTCTTGGCATTGTCGAGCACTACTTCTGGAGGGTTGAGTACCAAGCTTGTGGAGCTCCACACATACATATGTTGCTATGGATAAAAGATGCCCCATGTATTGGAGACAACAAGACAAGTGAGATTCTAAGCTTCATACTGAAGTATGTCACATGTCAGATTCTAGACAGGTATGACAGTGCAACACTTTGGGAACTGGTTCAGAAATTCCAATGACACCTGTGTGGCAAGTACTGTCATAGGAAAGTAAAGAACAAGGGACAGTGGTACACTCGATGCCATTTTGGCTTCCCAAGATGAGCTTGCCTGGCTGCTTCTCTCAATTATGTCTTTTCAACCATACAACACCACCTGAAAGCAAAATCAACAAAGTAAGTCTATGAACTACCTCGCACAGAATCAGAAGTCTATATCAATGACTATACCCCTTGTCTTCTGTTGATGTGGCAGGCAAACATTGATATTCAGTTTGTTGCTGACAACTCAGTGGCTCTCGTGAGGTATGTCACATCATACATCACTAAGCATGAGCAAACAAACCTGCAAGAAATGTGGGAAGAGTTGTCTGTGATAAGTCAATGACTTCTAGGCTTTGGTCACTGGGACTTAAGACTCTGTCACTCTGTGAGTGTGGACCCTATGAAGTAAGTGACTGACTTACAGGTGTATGTCTATACGGCAAATCAGACTCCATTCGTTTCTTGAATGTGGACCACAGGCAGAACAGGCGTCATGTCCTTAAGAGCCATGAAGAGATTGAGGATCTGGCTGCTATAAGACCAACATCCACAAATATTCTCAAGAGCAACTTAATTGACAACTACTATCCACAGCGCCACAGTGCTATGGATGATCTGTGTCTGTTTGAAGTTGCTCAATGGTATGATTACAAGTGGGGTGTTCCTTCTGACCCAGAAAAAAGCATATATAAAGTCACTGGGTTTGTTGGCTCAATTGTGAAAAAGCACAAACCATGGCTAATTGACCACTGCAAACTCACCTTGAACACATCAGAAAGCAAAGGACATTATTATTTTGCTCAATTGTTTCCGTTCAAGCCTTGGAGATCAGAATCTGAATTGAAAGGATTATCTAACATATATGAACAGCAGTTCATAGACACTTATCATACCTTCAAGAGTCATGTCTCTGACACTTACACTGACAGACCTGAAATGGGAAAAAAATCAGCTGGAGAATGCTAAGAAAATTCTGGATGCTGACACCCCAGTAACATCACAGGAAATGGTTGATGTTGAAGGAGAAGGGACTCTTGGTGCTCCTCTTCCTCCTAATGACCCAGCTGTGCTAATGTCAGAGGTAGAGGGCACAATGCAACAAAGCATGCAATTCTCAGAGTCTCCTACAAACATTGTTGACAACTTGAACTCACACCAAAAAGTCATGTATCACTCTGTGGTACACGCTGTGCAACATGCTATTCAGCAGAGTACCAAGCACTGTGCTTGTGAGGAACACACACCAGTGAGGATGTTTGTTAGTGGTGCTGCTGGGACTGGAAAAAGTTTCTTGATTGAAGCTATAAGCAAAGGTGTGTGTGACCTTACTAATGCTGCAATATCAGTTATTGTTGCTACTCCTACAGGTTTAGCAGCTTATAACATAGATGATATCACACTTCATAGGTTATTCATGTTGCCAGTTGAGCATGGCAAGAGTGGTGATTACAGAAAATTGTCATATGATGTTGCCTCTGAACTGAGGTCAATGTTTGACAAGATGTATTTGCTGATAATAGATGAGATCAGCATGGTTTCAAATGTTCTCCTCACATATGTTCACCTACGTTTACAGGAGATACTAGGTACCAATGATGAGATACCACTTGGTGGTAAGAACATTCTTGTTCTTGGAGATCTCCTTCAGCTGGCTCCTGTAAATGGCAAACATGTTTTCTGTAGTCTTTCCATTGAAGAGGCAAAGAAAACAATTGGATGCATAGGTGGAGTCAGTCTGTGGGAGTTCTTCTCATATGTTGAACTCTCACAGAATATGAGACAGCAAGGTGACATGTCTTACAAAGCATTGCTTGATGATGCCCGCACTGGTGCACTGTTACCCACCCATGTTGAAATGCTAAGACAGCGCATGATCACAAGAAATAATGCTCCTATTCAGGATGCCTGTGATATCTTTGCACATGTGCAGAAATCTGGGGTACATGTTGTATGTCTATTCCCAAGACTTAAGCAGTATGCAGAGTTCAATGAGATCATGATGCAGAGAGAACAGCAACCTATTGTCACTGTCCCATGCATAGATACCATAGGTGGTGTAACCCTATCATGATCAATGGGATCAAAAATGGTTGAGCATCTCAAAGAGCTCACAAGTGATGTGTCACACACAGCTGGCTTGGAAGCTGAGTTACCACTGTGTAGAAATGCATGCATCATGCTTCACAGAAACATTGATGTTGAGCGAGGTCTCATGAATGGAGCCATGGGGTACATCCATGAGTTCCAGTACAATGTGCAGAACACAGCTGTGGACTTTGTAGTTGTTAAATTTGACAACTGTGAAACTCCTCGACCAATAGACAGAGTTACAGTCAAGTCTGAGCTTGTGAAAGACATATATGTGACAAGAAGACAATTTCCATTGTGTGCTGCTTATGCAGTGTCCATACCCAGGTCACATGGGCTCAGCCTTGATAGTGCCACTGTAGATATAGGCACTGGTATATTCAAGGATGGGATGTCTTATGTTGCTTTGTCTCACATCAGACAATTGTCTGGAGTACACATAGTAAATCTAGCAGAAAGTAAAATACGTGCTGACACAAAATGCCTAGTTGAGTACAACAGATTACGTATATTGTACCAACCAAATGTTCTTTTGTTACCAGTTCCCAGATATGTGTCTGAAACAGCTATCACAATGGATGAAGGATGCAAACTAAAAAGAAAGCACACTAAGACTCCACAGTCGTCACCTCACCAGTACATTACAGTGCAATCTCTCCATAAACAACTCACATCTCCACCTGTGAAGAAATGTATCGAGGTTAACACACTGCCAATATTTGACTACAGCACAGGAGTAAACTGCTATGCAAATGCAACTATGCAAGTACTTCTCCACATCCCTGAGTTTGCTAATGTGTTAAACTCAAGTCAGTCGACACCTCTGTTGGAAGCATTAAAAAGAGTCATTAGAGGTAGTCAAAAGCAGTTACCCAATTTACAAAGCTTGACTCCTCTATGACTAACTCTTGGAAAATAAGCAGGACAATCAATGTTTGCTGACAGTGAACAACAAGATGTCACTAATTTCATGATGGGAATGATAAACAGTTTAGCAGATGATGGCAATGATCTGTGTCAAAACTTTAAAACTGACTATGTGTCCAAGCACACATGTTTGTCATGCAGCCACAAAGAATCACAAACAACTCAGGATATGCTTTGGCTGTCTGTCTATGTTCCTGAACAGAGAACTGTGAAGTTCCACAAGTTATTTGCAAATGCAGAAACTGGTTGGCTGTGCAGAAGATGTGGTCGTTCTCGTGTTTTCTCTCTGAGAGTTACATCTTCAAGTTCATACATAATGATTGTATTGCAATGTTTTAACTTTCAAGGCATGAAAATCATAACACCAATTTCGCACTTCATTGCTGGGATAACTATGTTCTCAGGAACTCAATTTGACACCCATGCAATAATCTTCCATCACGGCCTATCCATTCACTCTGGCCACTATGTCACTTGGCGAAGGTTCAGAAAGGGATGGGTGGAGTGCAATGATACAGTATGCACTCTGAAAGAAAGACTCCCAAAGAATCTGAAAGATGCATATGTCATCATTCTCCATTGCACCAATGTTGCACAACATGTGGAGGAGTGATGCCATCTAATCACAGCGTCTCACTAAACCAGCATCTCTACAACAATAACATTCCGTGTGCATATTCCATCCAGATATTACTTTTTTCCATCAATCCACATATGTATTTTTCTTTAATACAATAAGTTACACCTTTATCTGAAACTACTTGAGTGTAAAACCACCCATAGTGATCTATGTGTTCTACTTGTTGTACACTATCACCACAGCCCATGTTAATTACTCTGATTTCTCTGACATTGCAGAAGATGACCACAACATTACAGCAATGTAACAACCTGTGGTAGACAATTACTTGTTTACCACACTGTTATTCTCATATGTTGGATGCAAAGCAACACTGTTTTCATCATTTATTGCAATACAATTTTCAAAAAACATTTGTACTGTGATATTGAGCATTTGCAACTTTGATATACTCACTACAAAAACTGCATTGTTACTGTTCAAGTAGACTTGAGGGTATTGAGCTGTAATCATTAGACAGTCAGTGAGTCATGTCTTTTTGCAGATGCCTTAGTTAAGTCTGTATGTCTTAGCACATATCACTGTGTATTCAGTTCTTTCACAGTACAATCTTACTTAGCAATGACAAACTCACTAATTTAGTTAAACGCTTATCAGAGTTGCAACCACTGTTCTCCACATATTGTGTTGAGAACTATACTTGTTTCAACAATACACATCAGGTTAACTTCTCACTCATTTTCCTGTTGTTGTCTACATTCTTGACCTTGACTATGATACTTACTAAACTGACTTCCTCCAAATCCAAGCAGACTCGAGGGCACTGGATATTACACACATGTCAGTTAGTGAGTTATGTCTTGGCAAATGTAGTTATTACAAACATGTTAATAGCATGATAACCTACATTGTGGTGTCATCTGCTAGCACTGAACTGCAATTCTTGAACACTATCTGACAGAATTATCTGTCACTGTTCTTGGACTCTCAACACTGGATATGACGAACTCCACCCAGAAAAATGTGACTCAGACTTGTACATATGTATATAATGCTGAGCTTCAAATTGAATGTATACAAGTTAAATAGACTTTGCGGTATTTATGTTTGTTTAAAAAAATGCTGAAAAATTACATGCATTCGTTTATTTACTGTGCCAAAGCTGCTCTATCCATACATTTAATGGTATTGCATTGCAGTAAGTGCTACTGTTCATATTACTCATAGCTGATTATAGAGATGTATACATATGATTATCTGGCCTATTTCCACTGCACTATGCATTTCTATATATCTGTGCAGATGTGTACAACTGAAAAGTCAACACAAAACGTTAACAATGATTGTGTACTTCTGCTCCACAATGCAAACAATTGGTAGGCTCTTTGCTTTAACAGGATCGTCCATATTTTGGAGGTCAGATGAGGAATTTTTCCCAGTACCACAAATGATAAACAGTTGAAAAAACTCATTGATTTGCAGCTTAACCAACCTTTTCGCCATCAGTCAAAAAATGGATGTGAAATGAGTATCCTCACCACACCATGACATAGTTAAATATGTAACAAATTGTTTTCAGCCTTTCATTTTTTTTACTTCTTGATATTCGTATGTCCACTTTCAAATAAATAACTGCTAGTTAAAAAAATAGTAGTAAAACATATGTAGACATCACTAATAAAGTAAAATAGTACTCAAATTCAAAATGAACAAATGTCTGTCATTTTAGAAAAACACAATAAATACATAAGAACACATAAAACTTCATAATGTGTCTGTTGACATCAAACTAAAGGTATCTACTCACATGTAAAATATTGTTACCTACTTTAACACTGTTGGAATAATCTACACATGTGATTCTCCTATAGAAAAATGTATGAATATGCTCATGAGAACCACTAAATGTTTCTTACTGTCTCATGTGCACACGTAGTCAAAAACTAAATGCCATAAAGCATCAATTAGGTAAAAATATAACTCTATTCCAATCATTTGCCTAAAATAGCTGTCAAATGGTGATATCCACATGTAAAATAATGTATTATTAGTCTCCATTCTCTTAATATCTAAGTAGGCAGTCAATGTCATCAAAAAATAGTGTCAATGGACACATTACTAATACAACTCAGCAATAAATGTAATGAAGATAAAGATTTGCTCACTACATGTTCTGTAACATAAACGTCCATATGTAACCACTTACTAAATCTATATACAATCTTAATTCTAAACACTATGCATATTGAAAAGATACAGTGTTGATAAAGCCAGTGAAATACCAAGAAACAAAAAACACCCCAAAAAATGATCATGGATATATAGAACAAACTGTTTTTTGCCTATCCCAAGAGCAACCAAACAATTCAGTCTAAAGATATTTAAATACTGAAATAATAAACTAATTATTAACCTTATCCTATGTCTCCTGAGTTTTACTTTAAAGCAGTTACTGTTACAGAGGTGTAGTATTGATCTACATGTGTTTTATTGCACTGTGACTGCATGACCCTGACCATGCAGACAGAGTAGACCACTAGAAAGAGGATCTCCTGGGGGGGCAGCAGGTACAGGTGACCTGACACTGTGCAGCTCTTCCGACTTCTAAGTTATTTACAACTGACATGAAGTGTTAATATAATCCATGTACATGCCATTATTTGCATTCTTCATCTGTACTCAAAAATGAATTTCTGGTCTATAAGTCTTCACACACTACCTGGTTAAAGCTGTACAACTGATCGGGCTTCTAACCTCTCAACAGCTAAAATGAAGCATGTGTAACAAATAAATAAATAACCTTGGTCAAAGTACTCTTACCACACCTTGAGTAGTATCTTACAAGGAACAGCCAAGTGAGTTCACTGCACAAACAGTGAGTAAATCCACAATAAGTCATATGCTGCACTGGGTTTTGCATATCCGTGTGTCTGTGTGTGTGGGGGGGATATTCTGTAACTTCGCCCTGCACCCTATTATACAAGATGCAGACACTCCACAGCTTACTCCTACAACTTGCGTCATGCAACCATGTACACCAATGTCTAGGTGCACCTGGCAAGCATGTCACAATATGGAGCACAGATAACAAAGTCCCCCCATGCCAAGCTACCCTCAATACACACTCAGTTTCAGACCTACATAATTGAGTTGGACACTTGGCATGGAGGTGAGAGTTGCACTCTGACAGTTGCTGACTGCAGATAACTCAGTGTATGGTGGCACAGGTGGCACATGGGTGTAGAGCCACAACAGTAACAGTTGCTGTCAAGTTATTTGTTCCATTCCCGGTCACCAACTCGGGGATTAAGGGAGAAGCCGCGAGCATAAGAGTGCACTCTGAGGGTCATTTTGCAATGGAGCATCTCCAGTACTGAGGCTGTGAGTACCTCTGTGGGAGCAGTCATTGCAGAGTTTCCAGAAAGGAGGTCAATAGCTCTCTGTGGTGCTATGCATACATGTGGAGGTGCCTCTTGCTGTGACTTGCCATGTGGGGCACTTATTGAGGCTAGCTTTCCATGGAGGGCACTTGCAATCTGCGTTATGTCTTGTGGATGTGTGCTGAGCCTACTGATGCTAACTTGTCTTGCAGATACTTGCAATCTGAGTTCCAGGTTGCAACATACTTGTCACATGCACCCACAGTTCAGCAGACCTGGTTGCATGTCACAACACACACAGCAGCTGGGGCCCATTCCAAGCTACCCTCAATAGCTGCCCCACACAACAGTCAACAACAAATCCAACCTCCACATCTACACATACAGCCCCACAGAGCTAGCCACCCCTGCCCCAAAGCCTACAGGCACTACCCCACATATCTACCCACACCCCAGCACCCCAAAACCCCATTGTAAAATTCTGCATTCTGGAATGCAGCACTACTTGTGAGTTCACTGCACAAACAGGGGTAAAGCCACAATAAGTCATATGCCACACTGCCTTTTGCATGTGTGTGTGTGTGGGGGGGGTGTATTGTGTAACTTGAACTTGCACCCTACTCTACAAGATGCAGACACTCCACAGCTAACTCCTACAACTTGCATCATGCAACCATGTACACCAAAGTCTAGGTGCACCTGGCAAGCATGTCACAACCTGGACCACAGATTACAAGTCCCCATATGCCAAGCTACCCTCAATACACACTCAGTTTCAGACCTACAAGAGTGAGTTTCATGCTTGGCATGGAGGTGAGAGGTACGTTCTAACAGTTGCTGACTGCAGAAAACTCAATGTGTGATGGTACAGGTGGTGCATGGGTGCAGTTCCACAATAGTATCAGGTGTTGTCAAGTTATTTGTTCCATTCCCGGTCACCAACTCGGGGATTAGGGGAGAAGCTGCGAGCAAAAGAGTGCACTCTGAGGGTCATTTTGCAATGGAGCATCTCCAGTACTGAGGCTGTGAGTACCTCTGTGGGGGCAGTCATTGCAGATTTTGCAGGGAGGAGTTTGGTAGCCCTCTGTGGCTCTATGCATACATGTGGAGGTGCCACTTGCTGTGACTTGCTGTGGGGGTCACCTATTGATGCTAGTTTGGCATGGAGGCACTTGCAATCTGCATTATCTCTTGTGGATGTGTGCAGTGCCTATTGATGCTAACTTCTCATGCAGTTACTTGCAATCTGTGTTCCAGGTTGTGACATACTTGCCACATGCACCCACAGTTCAGCTGACCTGGTTGTATGTCACAACACACATTGCAGCTGGGCCCCATTCCAAGCTACCCTCAATAGCTGCACCACACAACAACCAACAACAAATCCCACCCCCACGTCTACACATACAGCCCCACAAAGCTATCCACCTCCTGTCCCCAAAGCCTACAGGCACTACCCCACAAACCTACCCACAGCCCAGCACCCTGAACCCCAATTGTAAAATTATGTCATTCTGGAATACAGTGCAACTTGTGAGTTCACTGCTAGAACACTGGGTAAAGCCACAATAAGTCATATGCTGCACTGCCTTTTGCATATGTGTGTGTGGGGAGATATTGTGTAACTTGACCCTGCACCCTATTCTACAAGATGCAGACACACCACAGCTAACTCCTACAACTTGCGTCATGCAACCATGTACAGCAATGTCTAAGTGCACCTGGCAAGCATGTCGCAACCTGGACCACAGATTACAAGTCCCCCCATGCCAAGCTACCCTCAATACACAATCAGTCTCACACCTACATAAGTAAGTTGGATGCTTAGCATGGAGGTGAGAGGTGCTCTCTGACACTTGCTGACTGCAGATAACTCAGTGTGTGGTGGTACAGGTGGTGCATGGGTGCAGGGCCACAATAGTATCAGGTGTTCTCAAGTTATTTGTTCCATTCCTGGTCACCAACTTGGGGGTTAGGGGAGAAGTTGCAAGGATGAGAGTGCACTCTGAGCATGATTTTGCAATGGAGCATCTCCAGTACTGAGGCTGTGAGTACGTCTGTGGGGGCAGTCATTGCAGATTTTGCAGGGAGGAGGTCGGTAGCCCTCTGTGGCTCTATCCATACATGTGGAGGTGGCACTTGCTGTGACTTGCCATGTGGGGCACCTATTGAGGCTAGCTCACAATGGGGGGCACTTGCAATCTGCATTATCTCTTGTGGACATGTGCAGTGCCTATTGATGCTAGCTTGTCATGCAGGTACTTGCAATCTGTGTTCCAGGTTGCGACATACTTGACACATGCACCCACAGTTCAGCGGACCTGGTTGTATGTCACAACACGCATTGCAAGTGGGCCCCATGCCAAGCTACCCTCAATAGCTGCCCCACTCAACAACCCACATCAAGTGCCACCCCCATGTCTACACACACAGCTCCACACAGTTACCCATCCCTGCCCCAAAACCTACAGTCACTACCCCACAGACCTACCCACACCCCAGCACCCCAAATCCCCTGTTGTAAAATGCTGGCATTCTGGAATTCAGCGCAACTGCTGTCATAACCCCCCCACCACCATGTAACAGAGGCTTCATGGTAAAACCAACAGCGTAACAGCTATTTGGCACAAGTACCCAGCAGCATGTCACAAACCACTTAGCAGAATACCACAAGTTGCAACTGGTGACATAAGTTGCTACTTAACCCATTCTACTTGCTGCAACTGCTGTAAAGCAAGCCATAACCTTTCTAGCATCAGGGTACATGTCTCTATTTTGGCAAACCACTAGCTGAACCACACATTATCTCCACCCAATAAATATTTAATGACACATAATCACTGTAATTTACATGCACAGGGCATGCTGTAAACACCCTCCAAATTTCATGTAAGAAGACCAAACCATTTCCAAGATATTCAATGTTAAAGATTGGTGAAATTTCCCTATCTATACTATTAAAAAAAATCTGCCCATCTTGTCCTGCCCTCATGATCAAAGATAGTGATCAAAGAATCTCATGATGAAAGAATTCGCAGGCTCGCGATCAAAGAATTTGCAGCCTCATAAACAAAGAATAAAATGTGCTATAAATAAAATAATTGAAGAAACTGCAGTAAACCACTACCATGGTTTGACAGAATGAAGCCCCCTGAGCAAAACCCACCCTTATTTGACTTCATGCTGCACCCCTGGGCTGAGAAAATTGAAATGTTCATCCGGACATCTCGTCCTTCCCTCATGATGCACGATCATGATCAAAGAATCTTGCGATCAAAGAATTTGCACACTCACGATCAAAGAATTTGCAGGCTCATGATCAAACAATGAAAAGTCCTGTAATTTAAAAAATACAAAGACTTGCTGTAAACCACAGCCATGATTCATCAGAACAAAGCCCCCTGAGTAAAACCCAGCTTCACTTGGCTGCCTAGGACACCCCTCGGCTGAGAAATAATAATTTTTAATCTGACCATTTCGTCCCTCACTCGCAATTGATGATCATGCTCAAAGAATCTCATGATCAAAGAATTTGCAGGCTTGTGATCAAAGAAATTGCATGCTCACGGCAAAAGAATAAAAAATTGTGAAACACATTTTTTCACATATTTCAACCAAACCAATGGCATGCTTTGATAGAACAAAACTCCCTGATCAAAACCCACCCTCATTTGTGTCCCTAGCCCACACGTGAGCTGAGATATTTGTGAAAATAGGTTGCAATGCAAGATGGTGGTCAAAGAATCTCGTGATCAAAGATTTGCAGGCTCGCGATCAAAGATCGTTAGCAAGCCACAAACAAAGATTTCAAAACCTAATAACTCTATTTTTGACTGATTTGGCTCAAACCAAAGGCATGGCTTGATAGATCAGAGTCCTCTGAGTAAAACTCATCCAAGTTTTACTTCAGAAGTGACCCCTGAGCTGAGATATTTCTGTTTTTCCGATTGGAAAACTAAAAACAAAATGCCGGACCTCGCGATCAAAGAATTTTGAAAATCCTCAGGGGCAAAGATTCTTGAACTGTGAGACTGCAAATTCTTTGATCGCCAGGTTAGACCAGATGGCCAGAACCCCATTCTTTGTTTGCAAAACATACATATAAATTTTCCCATTGACTTATAATGGGAACTTAAAAGTGGCATAACTTTTGAATGCCTTAATATTTTTTCACCATACAGCAAGCAGCCTGTTCAGCCACTGAAGCTCTTTCAAATGAACCATCTCACAGAGCAGCACACCACATAACAGCTGTGCAGAGCCACATCCAAAATCCCAAAAGCTGCCTCCAAAAATAGATAATTCTGCATTCTTCAGCGCTTTCATACACAAAGACTGTAATTCCAACCAAAACGCAATTTAGTAAATCAAGAGATCTACCATGCCCCACCGTGTGTACCAAATTTCAGGCAAATCTGTTGAATGGTTTCAAAGTTATTACTGCCCAAACCTTTGACTTTAATATGTAACTGACCACTGAACCTAACTATAGTGGCGCGACCACCTACTATAATATATATATATATATATGAGGGCAAAAAACTCTGTTTAATGCATTAGTTAGGGTTGTTCCACAACGACAAAAGTGAGAAAATTAGCTGTTAGGGTTGAAACCCCATTGGACTCCCGCCCACCCCCAACCGGCATTGGGGTGCGCATTGGGATAAGTGGGTCCTAACTCTCACCTATTCTCCTATACTTCTGCTGATTTACACATGTCATGGGGTGAGAGTTGGGGCTGGCGATCAATGCCGTGGTGAAGTGGCAAGAGAGAGTTTCAACTACTACAGAGCCTCATTTGTCGCTGATGGAACAACTCTAACTAATGCATTAAACTGAGTTTTGCCTCTAATATATATATATATATATATATATATACACATATATATCTGACTCAGAGAGTGACTCAAAGCAGAAGTGGTGGCAGGTGCATATCTGATATGCACATGTTGAAATTCCTGAAGACTCTCATACCTGAGATCGTTTTCTAGTAGTTCTTCTCCCTCTCCTCAATGCGGTTGCATTGCCACTACAGATGGTCCTCCTCAGTATGTACAGAAGTACAATCCCAATTCACATATACTTAAAAACCATGGCTTACATCAACCCCAGTAGAAGCTCTGTACCCCTATGGAAAGGGGGGGGATCACCACCACCCAAAAATTGGAGAGACAATCCCAGGGTCAGGATGAGCTAGGATGTGCCTCTCTCCCAGGACTAGGTCATTTGCAGGCTCTCTGAACACCAGTTGCTGAATCCAGTGATGCCACTATAGATGTAAGGTGGCTTTTTTTTAGTGAGGGAACTCCATCATTTGTCCGATCATCAGACCTGTCTTCTGTAGTCTCACCAGCTTGCAGCTCATGTATGCTGGCTGAATTTCCACTCCTAATCCCTATCTCAATGGACATCTGATGACATAAGGCTTCTAGACCCTTTTGTCTGGGCACAGTGGGGCACAGTCTTCAAAAGGAAATGGGAGACATCTCTGATTGAAAGGACAGCCATGCACACAGTAAATAAGAACAGCAGCTGGATCTTAGTTTGAAAGTTGACTACTGCAGATAGTGAAGGAGCTTAGTGCAGCAGCAGCATCATCATCTCAGCAATAGTTGTGCTTTGCATTGCATTGAGAGCACTGGTTGGAACTCCTGCTGCCAAGGCTGAACCTCATTGCTTGCTGCACTCTGCATCATGGGTCCCTCCTCCTCCACTTCTACTGATAAGCAGTAGGCACTCCACAGTAACATCTAGGAGCTCC
This sequence comes from Neoceratodus forsteri, assembly GCA_016271365.2. Lineage (NCBI taxonomy): Eukaryota > Metazoa > Chordata > Ceratodontiformes > Ceratodontidae > Neoceratodus > Neoceratodus forsteri. Next base: position 1,543,971,563 of record CM057455.1, on the reverse strand, counting down.
TTTGAGCTAATCAAGCTAATTGGGTGGTATCAGCAGCAGCCTGAGCCTGCAGGGCCAGCTGTGAGCTTCACCTCTCAGTCCACAGGCTGAGGATCATGTTAGCTGTGCAATTTGCTCCATTCATTCCCTGCTGCAGCCCCTCCAATATGTGCTGATGGTTCTGGCACACTGGCCCTTAATGCCCCTGCAGTGAGGAGACAGCAATAAATCACTGTTGCCGCCTACTTACCTGACTACAAACCAGAATCCGATGAGTTGCTAACAGTGTAGTACTTGCAATGGATAACAGTTTTAAGCTCTGATCAAAATGAAAACTAAAGTAATAATAACATTCCAAATATCACCACTTAAAGAGGAAATCCAGTGGTAAGGTCAGGTCTACAGGTATTGTAAGTGAATGCCATTCACTATCATAGCGCTGTATCATATTTTATGAATGTTTGCTAATTTTTTACCTTGTCTGCAGTTTTCCTCCAACTTGTGCTGTCCCCTCGTCGACCACAAAAGAAAACTCCAGAGCGCATGCGCGGCTTTTGTGACATCAGTTCCAGAATGGTTCCAGTATAGCCTGTAATGGAAGCTGATGCGGAGACACAGTTTACAGAGTCTTTTGGTGCTGAAACAAGTGGCAGCATCACAGACTCAGTCAAAACTACTGAGAGCTTAAATATCGGTGTAGACACCAATGTGTCTGACACAGTTTCGGAATTAAGTGACCCCATATATGAAGATCCCTACTGTCTGGATCCCCTTGCCAGTGATTCTGATGGCACTGTTGAGAGACATTCAGAATCTGGTGCTCAAGAACAGCATATACAGAACACTGACTGGAGCAGTTTTTTCCTATTCACACAAATCATTTCAGTAGTGACATATCTTTTATCTACTTAGTAACTTGCAGTTTTGTGATCTGGTAGCATGTATCGTGTATGCATTTCAATGTTTGCAAAGTGTGCCTCCGTGGTGCCACAAACAGTGAATCAGGAGCTAGGACTGAACAGTTTGTATACTTTTCTGCAGAATTACCTTGTTTGTTGGCCCTCATGAGTACGTGTTGCTGTCCCTAATTTACCCTGTTTATTGCCCCTACTTGTACCCTGTTTGTGGCTGTACTATTGTGTACATCAATGCTGAGTTAAGTGTAGTAGAAACCTAGGGTGGTCCTCAGGTTTTGAATTTACCTAGTGCATTGCTTACACAGGGCACAACATTCATATTTTAACATCAAAATATTGAGAAAATGGTGCACTTTTAGTTGGGAACATTGTTGCCCCCCCAAAATAAATTTGAACACTATGGCTTACATGGTGAATATGTTCCTCTGCCCTTGCAGTGAATGACACCGAAGTCAGACAAAGATTGCAAGTGTATGTATGGAGACAATATCATATCTTTGTCAATGTGCACTGCAAACATTTCATCTATCCTATATGTCATACAGTACAAGACCCTAACTGAAGCATTAACTTTTTAGCAACATATACTGTATGTATATATATCTAGGGGATACATGATGGGAAGGAGTGCGATATGGAAAATATTCTCACTCCTGCAGAGTGAGGGATGGATATCTGATGAGTGCCAAAGGCTCCTGCCCATCATGTGTTCGATTTATGCAGTAGGGTAGGAGTGCAGTTTTATGGTTATTTTTGTGAGAAATTGCTGAAATTGTGTGTAAAAGAATGTGTTATGTCATGTCTGTGTGTTTCTCTGCTGTGATTAGGCTGTGTTGTAACTGGGGAGTGTTGTTTTGTATGAATGGAAGTGGTTTGTTATGTGATTGTTTGTCGTTGCGTGGCTGTGGTTTTCAATCCGTTGTGCTTGTGGGATAAATGTGTACTATAGGTTGTTACTCATGTGATATAATTGGTTGGTTGTAGTGACTGTCATTGTAAACTGTGGTCCAGATATTCAAACTGTGCCATAAAAGTGCGCAACAGCAGGAGCAAGCGCAAGTCCACTGCGCCCATGCGCAATAAGCACAATATTCAAAAACTGTGCAGGTCAAGATGCGCCTGCAGCACACAACTGAATATCGCGCCACCTGTGCCATAGCACAACCAGGGATGTGCAGTGGCACAGTTCAGATGCGCAATAGCACAACCAGGGATGCTCAGTGGGGCAGGGCAGCAGCGCAACAGCACAACCAGGGATGCTCAGTGGAGTAGGGAAGCAGTGCAACAGCACAACCGGGGATGCGCAGGGACAGGATGCAGGAGCCCACCACCCATGCTACAGATGGGCAGAGGAGCACACAGCAGAACAGACATTGCCCCCCACACCCCATGCACTGCACAACCGGGGGAGAGCTGGAATAACCACCCGCCCATGGATACCAGCAGCAAACCCACAGCTGGGACATGGTGCCCCAGCACACCCCCTGGCAAGCTGTGACCAGCACACAAGGAGGTCTGACCACCCTGTGCCACACCATCCCACCAATGCAGAGCACACCCTTCACCGTGATCCCCAGGCACCCTGCCCATGAGCAGCGTCCACCAGTGCAGGACACCCCATGCATGCCACCACCCCTACTGTGACAATGCAACCCTGTGCACCACAGAACCATGCAAGGCAGCCCCACCATGAGCACCCATCAGCGGGTGGCAGCAGACAGTAATGCAATGACTGCATACACAGTGCCACCATGCACATCCCCCCCGAAGTACAGCTAAGAGACCGACCATGTGTGGCACATGAGGTACCCCGCACATGACAGGGCATGCCCCGGACATCACCACCAGTGGTACAGCACCCTGCACACCCTCCCAAGGACACACCCCGACCCAGCACTGGCCACAACAGCCAGTGCAGACACCCACAGTGGTGCATGGAAGCATCCACCACACAGGATGCAACACAGTGCACGGACAAACACCCACCCATACCCAAGGGCACACCAACACAGGGACACAGTAGTGGAGCAACCAAGCCCCCAGCGTGTGGCCAAGGAAACTGTGTACACATGGCCAGCACCCCTCCATGGCACAGGAGTGTCAGCCACCCTTCGCAGGCACCATGGAGCTGTATGCCACCAGCATGCGCCCTGAGCACAAGTGACAGACAGTGGAGCACATCCCCTGTAACACACACAAGTGACAGCATGGAGGTGGGACAACAGCGGAGGCCACAGTGCCACCCAAGGCAGACATGCACCACATCAGTGACAGGAGACAACCTGGCATTTTGCTGGGTACAGTGGCTGTCCAGCATGGTCAGCCACCACTGACATGCCAGTGGACCATGCAGATCACAGACATGCAAGGGAGTCAGCTGCACAGGCCATGGATGGTCTGACAGGTGCACCATGGACACAGTGCATGCACCATGGACCACTGCACACAGTCATCCAGTGCACAGGGAACAACACACAAACCACAGACAGTGACTGATAGCTACTCACACCACAGTCACTTCCCCTATGGACACACACACACGTGCCCATGACTGCACCACCCCTGATGCCATGCACACCACTGCAGCTGAGCACCTTTAGCCCACTGCAAATCAGAGACCACCACAGTAGGCATAACAAAACAAATGTATTTTAAAAGATCGAAAACAACTATTTACATATATGTATAAAAGGTTGGGGGTGAGGGCCACAAACCAGGTTGGGGTGGGTAAGGGCCAGGGGTGAACAAATGGTAGAGGGAAGGAGGGGTGTGGGGGTGGGTCTAGGGGGGTAGGAGAAATCATGGGTTGAAAGATGCTTTGCGGGAGCCCCGCTCCCCGCTCTGAAGGTGCCTCCCGCCATGCCTCCTTCAGACTCCCAGATGGTCTATTCTCTGCAAAATCTCCAGGGAGGCCCTGGCCACTTGCAGTATCTCCTGCAGTGCCCGCTCTATGGTCTGCAACTGCTGTCCACCTTGGACAAGGGAGCGGAGTCAATAGGTGTGAATGCACAGCCCCCTGCAGCCCACCCACTGTGCATGGCATACGGCCGTGGGACATGCCTCTGTGATGGTGTGCGACCACCCACAGTGATCGTGTCCACAAGACCTGCCCACCCAGGTGCACACAGCCATGTGGAACTGCTGCACACACCTACCGCCCAAGTCCCACACAGCACCACCATGGCTGTACAGTGACATGGCTATGCGGTGCAAAGGAAGTGGCACAGCCATATACCAGGTGCATGTATGGACCACCATTGATGCACTCCCAGACATGCAGTGCCACTGGACAGTGCTGACTGGAGCATGTTACGTGCATGGCAGTGGTGTCAATGGATGGTGGCCATGCCCTGCCGGCCGCCCTGTTACACAGCATGGCCAAAAAATCCTGGATGTAAGGCACTCACCATCATCAGACTGGTCCCGGTGCTGGTCTTGTCTGGTCATTCTTGCAGCATGATGTGCCTCACGTCGCTGCCTCCCCTCCCTGGCACACCGGCGCTCCTCAGGGCCTAGGGTGCAAACATGGAGAGAGGAACATCAGTACAATCTGGTAGCAAAGGCCCCTCACTCCTGGGTGTGTGCAATCCCATGAAGCCATACCCATCTGCCCCCCACCCCATACCACCACTATGGCCCACACTGGATGGCCGGCCCATGTGCTGGACACATGCCACCACGATGCCCGTATGGACGTAAACAGTGTATGGATGGGGCACCTACCTGGCGTGGAACTGCGCCCTCCTGGCGCGCATGACTGCAGGTAGGCAAACCTGTCAGGTCCCTATGCAGGTCCCCATAAGCGGTGCCTGCACTCTGCTCTACCTGTGCGCTGTATGCCCATCGCCTCTTCGGGCCACTGCCACCTCCTCCTCCCACATGGCACTCCTGGCCCTGTCCAGGGGTGCCTCCCCAAAGAGAGCAGCAGCATGGGGCTCCACCAAGGACACTAGGTTGGCCAGTTTGACCTGGCTCCAGATTGGTGCCTGTCTCCGTGCCATCCTCCAAGCATTCAGTATCAAAATGGCACTCTGTAGCACATGTCTGCCATGTGTGGATGCTGCGTGGTACTGCGTTGCCATTCCCCATTGCGCTATCACCGAACAGCGCAATAGAGTCACCTGTATGTGGGCATGGCACCTAGGGGCAAAAGGTTGACAAGGGTCAGGGTCTCTGCTGCACAGACCGCCACAGCACATTGGTACTCACCGCATGTGGCATGGTAGGGCACCTGTGTGGCACTTCCTGTAGTGGCCTACTGCGCTGCGGCTCCATGGCACCTACGGTGCCCTAGTGCCAGAGCACCATACATGTGAACAGTGCAGTAGCACCACTGGCACAATGGTGGCCATGCCTTGTACTACCTTCCGTGCACAGCACATCAGCAGCATGGCAGGTGTTAGCGTCAGCACCCTGGGTATGCGCCGTTTGGTGTCCACTGAGCACGTCACAGAAATGCACCCTTGCCTAAGCACGTTCAACACAATTGCGCAAGGCACAACAGTGCAATATTCAGCCGGCATATGCAAATCAGCTCATCAGCTATTCAATGGTGCAGATACTTCCTTAGCATCCACTTAAAATTGTGCCTCACCTCATTTGCATGCGTTGCGTTATATAAATGCAACATTGGACTGCAGAGGCCATAGTCTGGTATTGCAGTCTATTGTGGTGAGTTGCATGGTGTTTGGGAGTGTGGACTGTGGTGTGTGGGAGATGCATGGGACTGCACAGTCAGAGGTAACACCTGTCATTCCCACAGGATCAATGATGAGCGATCGTGAGGTGGAGGAGGAGGAACAGAGACGTGGGATGAAGAGGAGGCCAAACTTCACCAAGGCAGAAACAGATGCCCTGTTTGAGGCCTAACTTGAACAGGAGCCACTGCTCAGCGGACAGCAGGGAATACCACAGGCCCGTGCTGCTGCATGGGGAGAGGTGGCACGTGCCATCAACCAGCATGGCAGTCACCAGCGGTCCATTCAGGAGTGCAAGAAGAAGGTGGGCATGGACCGGAGGAGGATTAAGGATAAGGTGGCTGCCATCAGGGCAGCACAGACTGCGAATGGTGGGGGGAAAGCCAGCTGTGCAATGCCTGACCCCACAGGAAGAGCTGTTTGCTGGCAGCATGCAGCATTCTGCCAACAAAGGTGTTCCAGGTGGTGGCTTCCAGATGGGTGGTAGCCTGTCACTGCATGGTAGGTCCTGATCTGTCACTGTGGGGGGGATGCCACAGGGTAGGGCAAATACATTAATGCTACTGTGTTCCCTTATAGCTCCTGAGCATCTACATGGGTCAGCGGTGGTGGGCTTGTCCATTGAGGGAGATACCCTGGACACAGAGGAGGGCCCATCCACCTCCACAGGTGTCCGAGGGTCAGGACGACAGTGGGCCCGCCTGGCTGTCCGGACTGATGTTGGTGGAGCAGATGCAGAGGAGGCCCTGCCTGTGTCCCAGCGTGCCAGCGTCCATGGATGCCAGCATGCTGAGACTTGGACTGGTGCCAGATCCATCACTGATGATGATGGAGCTCACATGATGGACAGTGATACGTGTGGGCTGCAGGATGGCCGCACAGCAGATTACAGCATGGGCATAGCCATGGATGGTGCCACCGTGGAGGCCTGTGTGATATCACAGTCCCAGCCTGTGCCTGTCTGCACCAGTGGGGCAGTACTGGTGTGTGTCCAGGACAGTGGGGCTGTTGTGGCTGCTGCAGCGGCACCATTGAGCCCTGGAGAGTGGCAACCGGAGGGGAAGTGTTAGCAGTCAGCCAATGGCAATGGGGGGACAGTGTCGGGGGGCGGCGTCAGTGCACCACCTGTGGACATGCCCAGGTATGGCCCTGGTGTGCAACGCCCAACCTCAAGGGGTGCTGCCCATCATGGCTGCAAACACCATGAGGGACAGCATGCTGATCAGGCGGATGACGTCTTAGATGAGCACACCCGCATACTCCAGGATTCAGTGGATCTGCAGTTACGGCTTGTGATGGTGGTGGATGCACTCAGTGCGGTCCTGCACCAGGCAGAGGAGTGGCACAGCAGGGACACCGGTCTGCTCCTGACAGGGATGGGCCAGCTGCGGGAGGATGTGACCGCCGCCATTGACAGGCAGACACAGGCATTCACAGCTGTCATGGCCAAAATGGGCACACAGTTATTTGCCCATGCGTTGCAGACACCGTGCAGTGCAATGTCTACCCCCCATTCCTGGCGTCGTGTGACACCATCCTTGTCAACACCGGGTTCAGCTGTGGGCATCCCGAGCATGCCTGGTGCAGGCATGTTCGGTGTGCTGCCGACCCCTGCTCATGAATGGTTGCATTCCCGCGGAACCCCTGGGGGACCATCGGTGCCACCCCATGAGGCCATTGGTCAGCCTGTCACTGCTGGTGGGTCTCAGCGTGGCCGTCCACACATCCGTGGCAGCCGTGGCACTGTGCCGCATGACTGACCTGTCTCCCAACATGGCTACTGTCTGACGCTGCCCTCTGTGCAGTGTGTTGTTCATTGTGCAATGAACGTGTGGGGTACCCAGCTCTGCACACACACACACACACACACATGTTCCATGTGCACACCCTCCTGGCTGCTGGCCACTGTGGCATGTGCATGATGATGCCTGCATTGTGCTGTCCACCACTGTGCAATGGTGCCCAGTGTCTGAGACACGCATAATGACAGGCACTGGGCATGGTGGTCTGTGGACATGTGTGTGTGGCTTGGGGTGGTGGTTGGGGTCGGCGTGCCTCCTACCCTTTGTGCATATCTTGTGGGGTGTGTGTGTGTGTGTGTGTGTGTGTGCATGACTGCATGCTGTGCTAGGCCTTGCCCATCCCTGATGGTGTGTGCAGTTCCATGCTCAGCCAATTCTCTTTACGACATGCACCCCTGGGGTTTGTCCATGCATGTTTGTGGGTTGTGCACTTGCCATTGGTGGTTGCACATGGCCCCATGACTTACCTGGGTTGGTTGAAGTGCTCCTCTGTGATGGTGTCCCGGTGCAGCTGTACCATCCAGATCAGACCGGGGTCCATTCTCCCAAGGGGGGACTGCCCATCACCATCTGCACCAGTGTCCTTATTGTCCCCATCGCTGTCCCTATCTTTGACCCCTACAGCTATCCCACAGTTGTTGGCCATGTTGTGCAGGATGCAACAGGCCAGGAATAGCCCACAGGCCTTTAAGGGGCTGTACTGTAGGGCACCACCAGACGTGTCCCAGGCAACGGAAACATGTCTTCAGTATCCCGAACACCTGCTCTATGACATTGCATGTGGTGGCATGTGCCTCATTGTAGCGTTGCTGCGATGGGGTCGCGGGGTACCAGTATGGTGTGAGCAGCCAGGGATGGGGTGGGTATCCACTGTCACCTGTGTGTAGAGGGTGGACATTAGTTTGGTGATCAGTGTCACCCTGCCATGGGCCATCTAGACCAGTACCCATGTCACCTCTGACTATGCCCCTCCCAAGATCCGTGCCTTTCTGCGTGATTTGCATACTCACCCCACTAGGTGGCCAGTGGGGATGTCCCCAATTTTGAACCTGTGGCACAGTGCTAACTGGTGCCAGATGAAGGCACCATGTGCTCCTCCAGGGTGCATGGCACAGACATTGGTTATGTGCCCCCTAGCATCGCACACTACCTGGCAGTTGATGCTTGCATAGCCCTTCTGATTTATGTATACTGCACCTTCCGGGCCAGGTAGTGTGTGGATGGCCACATGGGTGCAGTCAATGGACCCGAGCACACCAGGCATGCGTGCTACTCTGTGGAACTCTTGTATGTGTGCTGTGCGCTCTGCCTGTGTGTTGGGGAAATGGATGTACTCCGCAGAATGTGGCAGCAGTGTACTGAGGAATTGTGTGAGTAGACGTGATGCGGCCTACTGGGTTATGCCTGTTGTGTTCCCTGTTAGTCTCTGGAAGGTACCTGTGGTGAGCAGGCACATGACAGCTGTCACCTTTGTCTCCACTGACAGAGCATGGCTCTGTTGTGTGGGTGCCTGCATTTCATCACTGCACAGCTCACAGAGCTGCTTCAGGATTGCCAGGTTCAGGCTGTACTGGCCCACTATCTCGGTGTCACTGTACAGCTCGAAGCTGGTGCGGGCTCGGTACTACCTGCTGGGGGCATACCACCGATGGGCCCTTCCATGGCTGCGCCCCCCTGCTGCCTGCCTTCTCACACCCCTCATTACTGCCTCCATCTGAATAGTGACACTGGCCATGTCTCTGGCTTGTGTTACCCCCCCCGGCAGCTGTATTCCTGTTCCCCCCACTGTCCTTTCTGCTACTCCCCCTGCACCAGGAACACCTCCCAGATTTGGATGTCCTGTCCACTGTGGCACTTCCCTTTTCCTCCTGCACAGTGGCACAGGCTCCCCACTCCTTCCCTGTTCCTGGTGGTTTCCAGATGTTCTGTCCTGCTCCTGCCCTGTCCTGCTCACAGCTACTGTGTGTTTGGTTACAGTCTGCTCGCTCCCACATCTGGCTTTCCTGTAGCGTTCTTGCGCCTCTCTCTTGTTCCTTTTTTTTTGGATCATTTCTGCTACTGCCCAACTTCCGTTTGCTCCCCTATTGTGCATGGCAAATGCTGTTGAATATCACACTGCGCCATTTATTCATGGTTCCTCCCCCTTCAGTTGCGCATGCATTCATTACCATTGCACTCTTGCGCATTGCGGTTTCAGGTGCAGCTTTCCTCACGCTGAATATCGCACAATGGCGCATTTTCGGACTTGCCTTGGTGCATCCTTGTTGCGCATGGCGCAACCCTTTTTAATATCTGGGCCAGTGTGTTTATTGGTTGTGGACATATAGTGGGCGTGGCTTTGTGGTAAGAAACAGTTCCAGGATGGTGTTGTGCTATGTTGCCATTTTATTATTTTATTTTAGTCTTATTTTTATTTTACAATGCTTTATTAGTGCTTCGTGCGACTTTATTTCGAAAAGTGCGGTGCTTTAGTAACTATATGATACTGCATTCAACGGACTTCATGGGTTCCAGCACTGCACTTCTGAAATGCCTACTGCTTCTCAGGTACTGCTGTTCTATTTGGTATCGCTGTCTGAGGCAAGCGCTTACATTTCTTCCTCGTCGGCTATGGTCGCACAATTGTTTCCTCTGTTCAGCATGTTTTCGTTCTGCTATTCACTGTTTTTTAGTGCTAGGGGGATTTTCAGATTTGCTTCCATGTCATGGGTCTGTGATGCAGTGTTCTGTGCTCCACATAACTTTAGAACAATTGCTCATCATGCAGTGTGTGTTTTTTAACAGCATTTAATTAGAAACAGCAGTCATATTACTAGCATGGGTATCTCAGGCTCTTTAACGTACAATTGATGTGTTTCTACAGGTGATTTATATTTTTTTGATTGTCAATGAAATGTACTGCCTGTACTTCTTTTACCATTTAATGTAGAGTGAGAATATGACTTGCTGAAGTAGCAACTGTGTGTGTAAGTGTAAATAATCTCACAGTTACTACATCAGCAGCATTTATCTCACTCCAGTGAGAATATCTGTTTTTATTTGCAATGTTTATCACCCACCCCTATTGTGTAAATATATTTATTCAATAGGGGTGAGACAAAGGAGGAGTGGATAAATCCATGTATCTCATGCACGGTGATGTTAATCCTGGTAGAAAATCAAACTGTGTTTTTTTACCAGAAATATTAATCACAGAGTGATAATTATTTAACATTTATACATACTGTGCTTACCTCACAGGTTGATATTATCAATGTGCTGATGTCAGGCTGAAACCCTGCCTAAAACAATCAGTATTCTGATCTCTTAATCACATCCTGACCAATCAGAAAACTCAGCTGGACTCTGCTGAAGTAGATATCATTACTCTAGGCAGGTTTCCATAATACAGCAAATCAGGAAGGAACTCCACCAAACCCTCAGTTGCCTAGGAAACTAATCAGTATTTCAATTCCACCTGCAGCTCACCTGCTAGCCCTAGAAAAGCACATTATGTTCCTGCAGAGAATCAAAGCAAGCTAACAGCAGCCTGTTTCATACTGACAAGAAGCCAAAAAAGAGCAAAGCCTTTCAAATCCATGAATACCTCAACTACCAAATGAATTCAGCCTGCTTCATCTTAAATGGCAAATTAGTGTTTCAGCTTGTTTTAGCAGAAGTTAATTTTTTTGTCCTGTGTCTTCTTCATTAATTCCACAAGATAAAGTGAACAAAAAAATTAAAAGTTCTGGAAACCCCTATTGTATAAATTGGACACATGATTTGCAGTTGTGTGCTATGGAAGATATTTTCACTCCTGAATCGTGACCTCTGGATACTCTCACTCATGCCTTCAGCACTTGTGAATATCCAGAGCTCACTCTGCAGGAGTGAAAATATTTTCTATATCACACTCCTGCCCATCCTGTTATATATATATATATATATATATATATATATATATATATATATATATATATATATATAACTAGATATAGATATATTACAGTGGAGACCTCTTAAGTACTTGCCTTTGGGATAAAAGAAAGTTTATTCATTACTTAAGCAGACTGTGCATTTAACCAGAAAATCACTTCCAGGCACATTTCACTGTTTCTGTAATGTGCTTTATTAAATACCAGGCTCTCAAGTTAAAATTAGATTAATGCACTGTCCTACAACACAGTACAACTTAAAACAAAATCTGGCCAGAGCCAATAGGGCTGCTGTTAAAGAATTTGGGGTAAAAATATTAAAAAGTTTGGCTTGTAATAATTTTACAACAAATTTTCAACATAGCCTTGTTATGATGCTGCCTCATGAAGAGGGGCAGAGAGACCGTTCAATTTCTGACCTAAAGGTGATTTTGTGCATGAACTGCAAAATCAACTTTCAGGATGCAGAAACACTTTTGGGGCAACAGTTGAAAAATGACAGCTGTCACATTCATGAGATGCTGTAAAGATATGGCTTTATTGTCTGGCCAGAGCCAATAGGGCTGCAGGTAAAGAATTTGGGGTAAAAATATTAAAAGTTTGGTTTGTAATAATTTTACAACAAATTTTCAACATAGCCTTGTTATGATGCTGCCTCATGAAGAAGGGCAGAGAGACTGTCCAATTTCTGACCTAAAGGTGATTTTGTGCAGGAACTTCAAAATCAACTTTCAGGATGCAGAAACACTTTTTGGGCAAGAGTTGAAAAATGACAGCTGTCACATTCAAGCAATGCTATAAAGATATGGCTTTATTGTAAATTGGGTTAAAAATATTGAAAATTGCCATCATTACATGCCTCTGTTCACAAAATTCAACTTAGGCTCATAACTGTATTGTTTTTTTTAAATATTTTTACACCAAAATTTCAACATAGCCTTCTTATGATGCCACCTCATGAACAAAGGTAGAGAAAATATTCAACTCCTGCCTGAAAGGTGATTTCATGCAGGGATCACAAAATCACCTTTTGGGATGTAAAAAACATTTTGGCCAGAATTTGAAAATCAACAGCTGTAACATTTGTGAGGTACTATGAAGATATTGCTATGTTGTCAGTGTTGGGGGAAATACTGAAAATCACCAAGGTTATGAGCCTGCATTCACAAAATTCAATGTGGGTGCCTAACTTTGTTGTTTTTTAACATTTTTTACACCAAATTTTCAGCATAGCCTTCTGATGACCCCACCTCATGAACAAGGGTAGAGAAAGGTTTAAATGCCTGCCCAAAAGGTGATTTCACACAAGAACTGCAAAATCAGCTTCCAGGATGTAAAAAACATTTTGCCCAGGATTTGAAAAATGACAGCTGTCACATTCATGAGGTGCTGTAAAGACATGGCTATTTTGTAAATTTGGGGTAAAAATATTGAAAATGACCAAAGTTATGAGCCTGCATTCACAAAATTCAAAGTAGGTTCATAACTTTGTTTTTTTTTAGATTTTGACACCAAATTTTTAACATAGCCTTCTTATGACCCCACCTCATGAACAAGAGCATAGGAAATTTTGAACTCCCTGCCTGAAAGGTGATTTCACACAGGGACCACAAAATCACCTTTTGGTACTGATCTGTCTAATGTCAGTTCAATTGTTCATGAGGTAGGGTCCCAAAAAAGGCATGTTGAAAATCTGGCCTAAAAATATGCAAAAATGCCCAAATTATGCCACTAAGTTCAAAACCCCATTGAAATACATTGAATTGTATACCTGTTTCTTCAGTTTACAGTCTGGCTTTGAAGAGTGAAGATGTGTCTGTGGTTCAGAGAGGATTACAGCATTGGACTCCCAATTGATAACTAACGGCTTGGTAGGGGGGTTGGTGGTGGGTGTTGAGTGGGAGGGTTGGGTGGAGGACTCTACCAGCTGCAAAAGACATCAATGGGTGGTTTTCTGCTTACAGGTTTAAAAAAATGAGCAGATTCCTGCACTGGGGGATCGGGCACCCCTCAGTGCAACTACTTTGTTTTTTCATGTGCTGAGAGAGAGGGTCCTGTTGGGGGGGGATATCTGTAAAAAATAATTAAAAAAATGATCCTGACTCTGTGGGATTAGGCACCCCCAGTGTCAATGTGTGGATTTCTGCACTGGGGGACTGGGTACCCCCAAGTGCAGCTATTTCATTTCTGACATTGGGGAATTGGGCACCCCCAGTGTCATTCATATCTTTCTGTGGGGATGGAGTGGTGGGTGCTATAAGGAGGGGTTGATTGGGGGATGTCAATAATTTATAAATTGTTCTTTTAGCAGTCACAGTGGAATTCGGCACAATCTGCCTTGACCAGGATGGCTGCTGAGCGCTGTTGGGCATGAGCTAGCAGGCATGCACAATGCAGTTTGGTGGCCATGACCAATGTTTATTATTTCATGATTAATACAGATATCCACCCACCAGATCCTCCAGGTCAGCACCAACCACCTTCCCCCAGAAGCATAAGAGTGATACTCAGGGTGCCCGATCCCGCAGTGTCACGATCAGGACTGCTGTTTTTTTTTTCCAAGAACAAATAGTGCTTTACAAGCAGACTCCTCCACAGACGCACAGATACACAGGTGACTGTGATGGATGTCCAACAGGTTGTTGGATCAGAAAGAATGCAAAGAATGCAGAGCCATTTTTCTGAAAGCAGAAGGACTGCAGGGCTCTGCCAACTGCAGCCCTAAAACTTAGTAATCTTCTTTTGCTTTGTGTGTTTTAGTGTAGGATTCAAAATTAAACAGAAGTCTAACGTCAGTCTTTTCTTTGGACCAAATGAATTTCCTTACTGTGGCCATGTTAACCAGCACCACAGCTGCAGTTAAGATGTTAAGGTGGACTATTTAAGGTGGTAATGTACAAAATGTGCACTTAAAAGCTGGGTTGGACTGAAAATCAAAAGGAAAAGTAAAACAAATTGTAAAACCGAAATGTGCATTTATATATATTGCACTTAAGAGGTACATTAACATTGGATGAATAGGAAAAAAAATATTGGGATATGGAAATAATCAGCATTATACAATGGCAAGAAAAGAATGCTTGCCTCCGATTGGTCAGTCTGGGTCTGGAACCATGATGTTATCCCAGTACAACATCACGGGTCTAGTCCCAGCACACAGATGACCACATCAAGGGTCATCAGAATCACTCCCCGGAGCCTGCATAGAGTCCTGCTCCATAATCCCACTTTATAATGAGCTCCCCAGTCATCTCCATGTTCTCCATCAGTTTGTGACTGTTTTCCCTGTCAATATTCACTATGGCAACTTCATATTTCCCCAAATGTCATTTTTTTTTTTTGCATCGTAAAGTGAAATGAAGCCGACATGGTAATCAGCTTCTCAGTGATCAACAGTACCACGTGCGTGACCTAGCGCCTGTGCAATAAAAACACCACTTGCTCAACTGAGACAAGCACAATATTCAGTTAAAAGACGTTGTCCTCCTTAAACGTATGCCTTCCCCTTCATTCACTCCAAGCTGCTTAAAAATTACCTCTACAGAAAAGCCACAAGTGGCTTCTGACTCTCCAGAAAGAACATCCATTGTAGTGCGTGCACATAACAGTATCATGATCGCTCACCCACCCACGCCTGTCCACCCCAACTGGAAAAAAACACAAATTATAAATAAAACCCAATAAATACAGTACAAAGTAAAGAAACCTGTACTTAAAAATGTGGTTTTCCTCCATAACAGTGCCCCGGCAGCTCCACTGTCTGCCTCTGCTCCTTATCTCAGACAGCCACCAGTGCCGATGCAGCACCATGGTCCCATCTCCTTTTCTGACATGCCAAAATGCTGCATTTAAACATGTGAGCAAAAAGAAACATAAAACATAAAACAAAAACAGGACCAGCATGTATCATACCACTGTAAGAAGAAACGCAGACCTGCATATTACCAGAAAAAGAAAGCCATGGGATAGGAACACATGATGCAGCACATACTGACAGTACCTTCTAGTGGCCAAAAGAAAAACTGCACACTTTTTTTTTAAACAGATACTTCCACACACCAAAAATGATTAAAAAAGCCACAAATATATATTTTTTCTACTTTTTTTATAAAAAACAAAGTGCCATTGTATAATAGCAATAATGCACTCCAAGGTGTGGGTTGTGCTGAGATAACCTCATGCCTGGGATATTGGATGCACTCGGTCTGCAGCCTCATCACCAACCACCCCAGGCGTGAGGTTATCCCAGCACAACCCACACCATGTCATGCATTATGGCTTAATTTAAGTGGGATGTGCACTTATCCAATGTGCTTTTAGGGCTCCTTTGCACTTTCTAAAAACTCAGTTAATGCATCAGTTAGAGTTCCAGCAACAAAAGTTTGGAAATGTGGTGTTAGTGTTTCCAACCTTAACACCTCACCCCCACCCCCGCCCTGCACACACATACAGATGTTGGAGATGTGGCTTGGAGTCATCACTCCTAACTCTCACCCCATTCCATGAGTAAATATGCTGAGATGGGTACAGTATAGGAGAATGGCGTGAGTGTTAGGGCTGATGACTCCAAGCCACACCCTGTTTTTTGATTTGTGAAATGGAAATATTTTTTATGTATTTTCCACACTTTTTAGTTCATGAAAAAAAAAAACAAGATGGCTGCTGGCAAAAAAGAATTTTTCCCTCATGAAAAAGGATATATTCCTTATGAAAAAGGAATGGATTTCGTGAGAGTGAATCCTTTTTCACGAGGTCAATCCTTGGTCAAACTTTATCCCTTTAATTTGGACAGAGGAAGTCCCATTGAAAACAATGGGAACTTATAAATGTTATAACTTTGAAACAGATTAATATTTCTTCACCAAACTAAGCATTGCAGTTCTGCTACCTGAACTGGTTCTATCATAAAAAAATCACACCAACATTCCACACTGTGTGGATGTAAAGCAATGAGGAACAAACTTGAAAAAAATGGTGACTTTTAAGGTTTTAGCACTATTCGGATCTCAGAATCCATACATACGACCAAAAAGAAACATGTCACATCAAGAGATCTACTCCACGGGACAGCACATACCACATTTGGTACAAATCCATTGATCAATTGCAAAGTTATTAAAGTGCAAAATTTGAGGTTTAACATTGAACAGGTTACTAAACCCTAACTATAGAGACATGACCGTGCCCGTATAATATATTTCATAATTAATTATATAATATATTACATTGGGACAAAGTATTTCTCAATGTACTGACATGCATTAACATGTATTTTTCAATATATTGCAATGTATTCTATTTTCGTAAGGGTGATGTGGATGTTGTATTTTTTTATCATGTGGTCTCATTGTGTCTTCATGATTCCTGCTTGTTGAATGACAAATACATAACAGCTACCATCTCTATTACTTAACTGATTATAACACATATGTATGTATTATCCAAAGGTGCATGTGTGGTCATTGTGAACCAATGCCTACAGACAGGGAATGTGTATGTTGCAGAGAAGTTGCACAAGTGGTTGACAAGATGACAAATGTCGAAAATGCATCCCCTGGTGTACCGATCCCTGATTGCATAACAAGTCATCCTGGATTTTCTGACATATGCCTCAGCCAATGGGTCTTGGAGATGGCATTAGTTGAATATCATCAATAAAACAGTCATCAGAACATGCCAGTGAATGAGTAAGTATGCAGTGATCATTGGAGTGTTTATGCACATGAACATACATAGCCAAGTTGCTAACAGTAATGGGATCAGGTCTGTATGTGTATAGAAACACAGAAACATAGAAACATAGAATTTGACAGCAGATAAGGACCGCTTGACCCTCCTAGTCTGCCCATTTCCCGACCTAACGGATAAGCTGCAGATCCTAGTTAACCAACATCCTACTTCCTCCTACCCCCCACTAGAATTTCCTTATGTCTGTCCCATGCATTCTTGAAGTCCCCCACTGTTTTTGACTCTACGACCTCCTCAGGAAGGCTGTTCCATGTATCCACAACCCTCTCTGTGAAGAAATACTTCCTCACATTACCTCTGAGCCGTCCCCCCTCTATCTTCAAATTGTGCCCCCTTGTTTTTGCACATCTCCTTTTCTGAAAGATGCTACCCTCTTGGACTTTGTTGATTCCCTTGAGGTATTTGAAAGTTTCTATCATGTCCCCCTCTCCCTCCTTTCCTAGAGGCTATACATCTTTAGTTCCTTTAGTCTTTCTTCATATGTCTTCTGATGCAGACCCTGCATCATTTTTATCTTTGTGGAGATGGGGTCTCCAGAGACTGTACACAAGTACTCCAGATGTGGTCTTACTAACTGTCTGTACAGAGGCCAACAACTTCCTGTTTTCTACTGGTGATGCCTCTCCCTATGCATCCCAGTATCCCCCAGCCCTCCTTACTGCCTTCTCACATTGCTGGCCCACCTTTAGGTCATCTGATATGACTAACCCCAGGTCCCTTTCCATTTTTGTTGCTGTCAGTATCTCACCCCCCATTGTGTACTCTTCCCCTGGGTTTTTGTTTCCCATGTGCATTACTTTGCACTTCTTTGCATTGAATCTAAGCTGCCATATATTTGACCATTCCTCCAACCTTGCCAAGTCTCTTTTCATCCTTTCCACCCCACCTTGTGTATCAACCCTGTTGCAGATCTTTGTGTCATCTGCAAAGAGACATACTTTCCCTTCCAGTCCCTCTGCAATGTCACTTATCAAGACATTAAAAAGGACCGGCCCCAGTACTGAACCCTGTGGTACCCCACTAGTAACCCTCCTTTCTTCACTGTGTACTCCATTTAATATTACCCGCTGTGTTCTGTTGTCCAGCCAGTGTTTTAACCAGGCTACCACCCTAGGACCCACTCTCAGGCTGGCTAATTTGTCTATTAATCTTTTGTGTGGGACTGTGTTAAATGCCTTGCTAAAGTCTAGGTAGGCCATGTCCACAGCCCTTCCCTGGTCTATTGCTTTGGTCACTCAGTCCAAGAAATCAATTAGATTTGTCTGACATGACCTTCCCGCTGTGAAACCATGCTGCCTTGGGTCCTGTGCCCTACTGGCCTCTAGGTACTCAACAATTCTTTCCTTCAGAAGTGATTCCATCATTTTCCCTACCACTGAGGTCAAACTGACAGGTCTGTAGTTTCCTGCATCTGTCTTGCTCCCACTTTTGTGAGGGAATCACATCCGCCATCCTCCAGTCCTCAGGTACCACCCCATCCTCCATGATTTATTAAAAGGGTAGTCAGTGGTGTTACTAGTTCTTCCCTTAGTTTTTTAAAATTCTGGGTGAATCCCATCGGGCCCCATTGCTTTATCCACCTTCAGTTTTAAGAGTTCTTTCAGAACCCTTTCTTCTGTGAAAGGACTAATATCAACCCCACCTATCCAGAGTGCCTCTATTGACCGGATTAGGTATTTCCCCCTGCTTTTCCATTGTGAATACTGAGCAGAAGTATTCATTCAGTATCCCTGCATTTTCACTGTCGCTCTCTGCCCAACCACCTTCCTCTTTGTTCAGCCTCAGTATCCCTGCCTTAGTCTTTCTTTGTTCCCTAATCTACCTATAAAAGGTTTTATCCCCCTTCTTAACCGAGTTGGCTATCTTTTCCTCAGTTTGGGCCTTTGCTATTCTGACTGCCTTACCCGCTTCCTTCTGCTTTAACTTTTACAGTTCTCTGTCCTGCTCCTTCTGTGTTTCCTTATACTTCCTGAATGCTATCTTTTTTCCCTTACCTTCCCTGCCACTTCTTTTGTGAAACATAATGTTTTTTTCTATCATTTTGATTTGTTTATTTGCTTCACACAAAGACTTGTTGCCTCTGTGATGGTAGTTTTGATGTTTCCCCATTGTTGCTCCACCCCACCTTCTTGCCTGTTTGCTAGTGCTTTTCTGAGGCACTCTCCCATTTTGACAAAATCAGCCCTCTTGAAGTCCAGTACCTTCACTTTTGTGTGGCTTGACTCTACAGCTAAGTTTATTGTGAACCACACTGTTTGGTGGTCGCTTGTTCCCAGATGGCTACCCACTTCAAGATCAGAGATCCTCTCTCCATCCCCATTTGAGAGTACCAGGTCTAAGATTACTCTCTCCAGTGGGTTCCAAAACTAGCTGTCTGAGGCATGCCCCCTGTAGGGCATCAAGAATGGCCCTGCTCTTGAATGTGGCTGCAGCAAAGGTGCTCCAGTCAACACCTGGCATATTCAGGTCCCCCATCAGCAATATCTCCCCTTTCTCTGCCATCCCAAGGATGCCTTCTATCATTTTCTTGTCCATTCCCTCCCTCTGAGATGTGGGGTCTGTATACAACCCCTGTTCAGACTGTGGAGCCATTTCCAGTCTCCAGGGTGACCCACAGTGCCTCCTCTCCTCCCTGTTTACCCTTTAGTTCTGTTGCTTTTATCTCTTCCCTTACATAGAGAGCTACTCCTCCTCCTCCTCCTCTTCTTCCCTCCCTGTCCCTCCTGTAGATTGTGTACCCTGGTATGTTGACATCCCAGTCATGGTTCTTTGTGTACCATGTTTCTGTGACTGCCACAATATCCAGGCATCCCTTTTCCATCAAGGCCACCATTTCAGAGAGCTTTGTACCTAGTTGGTACTCATTACCCTCCATTTATTTTATGGCTTTATTTCTTTTTGCCCCATCCTTGTCCCTCCTGTCTTCATGTTTTTCTCCATTTACCCCTGCCTTCCTCCCTATCGACTGCTCTGTTTTGGTGTTTACCTCAATGTGAGTGTGTTTCACTGTGTCCATGATTCTGACTGAATGTTGGGTACCTTCATGTGGTTATATAACAATGATGCATGCCAGAGTTTGGTTATGAAGTAAAACTGGCAGTCACATTGGTGGACTGAAGCATGAGGTGAACCTGACCTGTGCTTACTGTACACTTGGGGGACTGTCACAGTGAGGTAATGCACACTCTGCACTGACTTATCATGATTCAGAAATGTGTGGTTTTGTAGCTGGTCTGGTGGCACTAAGGGTTGAGGCACTGGATGCCACACCAGTGACCCGTGTTTGGAGGTGAACTTGGACCACCAGGGGTCGGCGGGGAGGGCTGGGAAGAATTGTAGCAGCTGCAAGGCTGCTGTCTTTTCCTGTATCAGGGAGACTAGCCTTCTCACTCTCTACTGACACCGAGTGGAGGCTGGATGCCAGACCAAGGGAGGTCTGGGGGACTTACATCGGGAGGGTGGAAGAAGAGTGGTTTCTGGGAGCACTTGTGCACCTCCAGATATGCACACTCGCCTGTGTTCACAACTGCTCCAGGAGAATTGGGATAAAATGGAAAATGGGGCTCCGTGGCAGGCTAACTGAAGTCTGGAGCCAATACAAGGCAGATTGAGATCCTCTGAGAGAAGACCATAAAGTAGCCTGTTGCCTGGAGCCTCAATGGAAGAAAAACCTATATAACAAAAACAAAAGTGTGCTTTTACTGCACTGGAGGTAGCTTGTATGTATACTGCATGCTGCCCTATTTCACTTCCACCATGATGCTGATCTTTCTGCACAGACTGTGGAAAAGTACATTCATGCCAATTATCATGCATCATGCATGGTCGTATGCAGATCACACTAGTCACGTGTGACTTGCAATTTGTTGGGCAACCCATAAGCGGATACTGTCTTTATGTGTTTCACTGTCCCTTACTTTTTCTCCTGCTATACTCTCGTAATATGTATCTCTGTGATAGGTGTCATTATACAGTTCGTTATTGGTACCATCATTTTCTGCTTCTGTTTCCTGTCATGCACTTACATGTTTGTTGCATAATGAGTTGCTGCATAGTATGTATTGCTAGTGTGGTAACATGAGATATGTGTGTGTGTGTGTGTGTGTGTGTGTGTGTGTGTGTGTGTGTGTGTGACACTGCTAGTGTTATAATTGCTGGTGTAGTGTTCTTTTGGGTGTAGTTGTGTCCCACAAAACATTGAGAAAAAGCAATACTTGGCAGAAGATGGGCGTATGGCCCTTGCGGTTGTCATGTGTCACCTTGCAGCTTACAGTTATTGGTACACAAGTGTGCGGCAAAGTTTATTGAGAACCATTTTTAATTTCCCAGTTCACATGCCAAAGTGAAAAAAAGGGGGTGTCAGGTCAAAGAAATACTACTGCATATATGACTGTGTGGCAACCTCCCTTCCCTCCCCTCCTCTCCCTTCAGAAGCATGCTGGGTGATGGTGGTGGTGATATACATGCATCGCTATTATTGCCTGGGACGAGCACAGTACCCTGACTGTAAGTGCTATGTATTGTCCATAAAGGTTATGGTCACGTGCCATGCTGACTGCAATCCATGGAAATACTCATTAACAAGGCCCCCAGTCACACAGCTGACCCATCCACAGTATGCACAGAAACACCATTGCATCATTGTCACGGTGGCACACACTGTAATGCCATGGCATCATTGATGTTGCCAGTCACATGTTTGCACATGTGAAATTGGCCACAGTGCAGTGTGACAGAATGCAACATCACTCCATGCACCATTTCATACAACCACTGTTCATGTCTACAGTAACACAGTAACAAACAGTCTTCTTATTAACAGCCCTCTCCATGCTGTGTTTCCCACTGAGAACTGCGGCATACTACCAAAAAGTCCATCCCCCAACCCCATGACCACCTTCCCACTGTACAAAGTTGCTCAAATGCTTTTTGTCTTGCTGTCTGTGGTTTTAATATTTCACTCCAGCTGTTCTCTCTGCTGGATGTCATAGCCTAATGTTCTGCCACTCATCTTGGCAGCAACAGCCCTGTCTTGTTCAGGCACTGCTAATGTCTTCTTCGGGAGCATTGTCTTGACTATTCCCTGCTCTTACTTTGCTTATCAATGGCTATGCAACTCACTCTGTGGGTCATCCCAGTATCACATGCATACTTGCACTTTCATAACAAACATACTCTACTATTTTGATGCACATGTGCTTGTGAAATACTTACGTAACTGTTTCTTTCTATTTTCTACAGGATGAACCACTTCTTGGCATGCAGTACAAGTGCTTTACAAGGTGGTGCTGGGGATCGTTAAGGAGACATGTCTGTGTTGTCCTCCCTGCTTGTGTTGTTCTTACCATCAGGGAGTGTTGGCCTTCAAAATCGTATGCCGGATATCATGATACCAGCTTAAGGTACTTGTTTCACTGATTGCATACCTTTACAATTTAGTTCATGCAGCTTTGGCAGGAAAATGCCATTCCACATCTTCACCCAACATCTAAGTCCTACCCATGGTTATCTGAGCTGGTGTTTAACTCTCAAGGGTTAGGCACGGTTCCATGTGATAATGGCAATGGCAGAAAGCCGATCGCCATTAGGGAGAGTGTACATCACCGAAAATCTATTCCGGCAATGTACACTCCTGGCGCACAGCAAAAGGGTGCTGGGGACTTTTTTTTTTATATGTGGGGGGCTGTGACCCCGTGCCTCCATACTCCCTACTAAAGGATTCTCAACTCCAGTGGGGTGCATATGGGTGGGGTGCAAAACCAGAAAAAAAGAAATTTCATGGCCAGGTGCAACAAAATGAGCGTGCACCGGACCCAAACCTGGCACCCTATGACTACCTGCCAGCCACCACCACACACCATGGGGCCAGCTTGGCAGCCCACCACCACTACACCTCCACAAACCCTCCCTCCCTTCTGCCCATCCTCGGCATGCTCGCTCCCCGCAAGTGTGTATATATAGTGACATCCTGTCGGCTGTATTCCTGAGGACCCCCAATCCAGGTTGCCCTCCCTGTCCAGTAGCCCTGTGAACAGGTGCTTGCAATTGAGTCACCCTTTTTGAAAGCGCTCAATCGTGATCACCATTGTCACAGGCTACCTTAAGCACTGGTGCATTGCCTGCACTGTGCTGCATGTGATCTCCACCACAAATACTCATTCAGTACAGATACTATGTAACATGGTTTTCAGGTCCCTGATATTTTGACCTGCATGTATTGCTAAATGCCTGCTTTGTCAGCAATACTCCAATGGTTCTGCAAAATTCCCTATTCATTAAATGGCAGTGGGGCTGCATGCGTAGGGAGCAACCCATGCAACCCCAAAACTGCTTTTCCCCCTCCCCCCTTCTCCACCTTTTGTGCTCTGTGATAACAACAGGCCTGTGTCTCAGGAGCACCAATAGCCAAGAGTGGTAATAACAAAACCCCAGTGAGGAGAGCTGCCTCTTGTCTGCTCAGTGCAGTCCTTTCCATTTCAACACATGGTGAGCCTCCATCCTAACTCATCCTTTCCGATGATTGAGACTCTGTGTGCAAACTGGTTTACCACTCATCAGTACCAGTCCTCCCTGATGGTTGCAATTGCAGACATTACTAATAGACTACAAACTGTCAAGTGTCACACCACTGCTGTGTATATTGCTGTTTATTACCACAACTGTGTCAAGAAAAACAAATGATCATGGCTTATTGGCAACACAGACAACATGGTAATAATTATTATTTCAGTGTATTTTTCCTGTGAAGGACTAATTGCTAGACACATGACTGAAGTTTACTTGAAAACTTATATTCACACAACACCATCATCACTGTTGACTAACATTTATCTTTCTATATGTTTCTATTACATCAAGTTTCATTCTGAAGGAGAAGTAATAGATTACAATGATAACAGTGAAACACAATTACACGTCTACTGAAGCAGAGTATGTCACCAGTGAAAAGTACAGAACACAGTTAAATGTAGATATACATGTACCTTCTTCCATAATTAATACTTTTGACTTTTTGCTTTCTTGCTGATGACAGGAACGTCTGCAATATGGTACACACTCAGTGGGGGGCTGGAGGAACAAATGAATGTGGGTGTAGGAAAGCTTCAGGAGTGGTCAAGTGTGTTGAAACTCAGTTTTGATGCAAACAAGTGACAAAGTTTGCACCTGTGGCACTGAAACACAGGGGAGGAGTACAAAAGAGGGGGGAGTGGTACTGGAGACCACCAAGCAGGACAGGTAAGGGGGGTAATCATATTGGATGATCCAAAGGTGGCAAAACAGTGTAATAGTGCAGTGTGGAAAGCCAGTTGGATGCCTACGTGCATAGGGAGTGGTATCACCAGCAGAACGATTCTTCCTGCTGGTGATACCTGCAGTCCTCGAGGTCAGAGATACTCATTTCTGACCCCCCCACCATTGCCTCTGAATTCAGTGCTTTATTGACCACCTGCCACTTGTCCCTTCTCTTCTCTCCTCTCCCCCACCTGTCCCCTTTCCCCTGCCACCCACCCCCCACCTCATCTATTCCTTTCTCCTTCTTCTGTATCTCACCAGCAGACACCCTCAAAGCCCTCCTAACTCTTAGTCTTCTCAAGCGCAAGAACCCTGATGGGCTTGACCCTAAACTCCTCCATTTCTCTGCTGTAGACATCTGTTTCCCACTTACCTCACTTCTAAACCTGTCCTTTTCCCTTGCCTTTGCTCCCGCATGCATGGAAACATGCCACTGTCATACCTCTTCCCAAAGGGGGCGACTCATCCATTCCTGGTAACTACTGCCACATCTCCCTGCTTCATACCCCTGCTAAACTTCAAGAACATTTCATGCTTTTTCATCTCTCTCCCTACCTTGACTCGTCCTCCTTCTTCACCCCTTTCCAGTCTGGCTTCATAAATCCCAGTCCACCCACTCCTGTCTCCTCTGGCTTACTGATTCCATTCTCTCAGGTATGGATCAGGGCCAAATCACATCCATCATCTTTGTCGACCTGGCCAAAGCCTTCAACACTGAAGTCCACCCCCTTCTCCTTGATATGTTTGCAGCTGCTGGACTTTCCATCTCTGCTACTAACTGGTTCTGCTCCTACCTTGTGGGTGGGACTCTATCAGTTAGACTTGTTGTTTCCCTGTCCCGTTCCCCCCTATCAGCACTGCTGCCCCCAAAGGATCCGTCCTTGGTAATATACCCTTCTTGACTTTCCTAAACAACCTCCCTATGGCCTGCTCCTCTGCGTCCATCCATATGTACACAGATGACAGTTATTTTTGCCTCTAGTTCCTCCACCACCGATCTGATGACTAGACTCCAGCTGAAGTTTGACAACCTCCAGCACTGCTTCATCTTGATTTAGCCATCCCACAACACAAAAGAAATGGTCTCCAAGACCTTCAGAAGTAGGCAAAAGATCTCCAGGCTTATTGCATCCCCTCCTTTGACACCCAAGACAGGTCCTCCATTGTGGACATACGCTCTTTCAAGTACCTCAGATTTTGGATGACCATCACCTTGACTTTTCTGTGCAAGTGGATGCCATCCATAAAAAGCTGCAGCTCAAATTAGGTGTATTATACAGAAACCGTGGATGCATCCCTTTGCTGACTCACAGAGCCATTCTACAGAAAATGATTCTCCCTATTTTCCACTATGGATACATTGTTTGCAGTACTGCTCCTAAGTCCACTCTAGCTAGAATGAACCCTCTCTTTCACTCTTTCTGACACTTTGCCCTCGACTGCTTGCCCCGCACTTACCACTGCACCCTTTAGACTTCCCTCTCCCACCCCTCCCTTGATGACAGGCACCTTGCCCGTTGCTTCTCCTTGCTCCCACTTTATTGCTAAACACTAGCTAGGGTCTGTCCCCTGTTACTGCTCCTCTGTCCCCCCCCCCCACTCCTACACCTTTTTGTAATTCTGGCTTTCAGTCCCTAGCACTCCCATGAAGGTCATCTTTGGCAGGCCAGGCTGCTTTCTCCTACCACTTCCCAAAACTCTGGAATTCCCTCTAGCTGCCCACTCTGACTCCTCCCTTCATGCTCCCTTCTCTCTTTTCCATGACCTCATCTTTCCCTCATGCAAATGCACCTGATCACCGCTCCACTACTACTCCCCCACATCGTCTTCCCCATCTTTTCCTTCTTCCTATACCTCTTCACTTTCCCCTATAACTCTTCTCCTTCCCAAATACCTCTGTCCCAGCCACCCAATTACCTCCACCTACATGCCTACTGTTTAGCTTCCAATGCCTACACCTGTATTGTGCCATATGACACTTAATTGTTATCCTCTGCTTTTACATGCCTAACCATTAAGTGTAAACCTGCAAATGTGTTGGTGATTGTACTTGTTGCAAATATTAATCTAATCCAGATTGTGTATAATGTTCTGATTGGTTATGCTATACCTCCTTTGCCCCTTCCACCCAGGAGGCTTCCGAAAATGAGCTGCTGCTCATATCAGTCTGTTTTTCCTGGTGAAACTTTAGAAATTAATAAATAAGATTGCAGTTGTGATACAGTTGCATAACTCAGTGGTGTGACCGCACCTAGAGTACTGTGTCCAGTTCTGGAGACCACATCTCAGTATGGACATACTGTAGTGTAGAGGCGATTCAGAGGTAGGGCAAGTAAAATGCTGCACTGTCTGCATCAAAATCCCTATGAGTAAGGACTAAAGGCTCTCAATATGCACACCCTGGATGAGTGATGGGAAAGGGGTTATATGATACAGTCCTGCAAATAACTCACTAGTATAAATAAGGAGCAAGAGGGAGGCCTGTTTCACTGAGAATAATGCTGAAGAACAAAGGTTCATGATATGAGGTTGGAGGGATGAGTGGCTCAGCAGAGATATAACTAAGCACTTCTTCACAGAAATAGTGGTGGATGCCTGGAACAGCCTCTCAGTGGAGGTGGCAGTGGCTAAGCTTGTGCTGTGATTCAAGAAGGCACGGTGTAGGCATGAGGAAACCTTACCACTAAGGAAAGGGGGGAAGCTGACGAGTGAGTAGGGTCTGTGGGGTTACAATACATAGGTAAAATGGGCACACTATGTGGGACAAGGGGTCCTTATTTGCTATCAATTTCTATGATTCCATGCTTTTTAAAAGCCCTATGTAGAGAGAATGAAGGAACTGAATATGTACACCCTGGTGGAAAGGAGGGACGGTGGGATGTCATAGAAACTTCAAACTACCCCACAGGTGTGCATAAGGTTCAAGAGGGAAGTCTGTCTTGGATAACATCATCACCCCACAGTAAGGGTGTGTGTAATGAAGCTGGAGGGTGGGACTCTTAGGGAACATGTAAGGAAGTCTTTTATCACTGAAAGACTGTTGTGTAGCTTGAACAGCCTGACAGGGGAGATGGTGGGGGCCAAAACTGTAACACGATTCAGTAAGGGAATAGACATCTGGGAACATTACTGATAAGGAAGGTGGGGGGGAATATGTAGAACATCAAGCAGGGTATGTGGTGAGATAGTACGTTAGGAAACTGGTCAGACTACGAAAAGCCAACCTGTCGTCATCTGCCATCTAACTGCATGTTTGTTTGTTTCTATGTTTCTGAGTATGGATGTCATTGACTTTTGAAACACATCATATTTCAGTTCCCAAATTACATTGACAATGGTAATATTCGAGGTTGTCTAGGTTGCACATATGTAACCAGATCATAATAACACCATGTGACTGTTCCAAATAACTAAATACAATTTTCAGGTCCTTTTCCTGAAAGTCATCCTAAATTTTGTAAAGTCCATATATGTGACTCTTTGTTACTGAGAATAGCTTCTGACAGTTCCACGTCAAGTCAGCGAATACAAAATTGTGAGTGAGAAAACTGCTCACAGCAAAACGGCAAGGCACAAACACAGACCGGGATACACAGATATCACCAAAATGGTGACAATGTGTTTCTGCAGGGGGGCTTTGGCCCCTGTACCCCCTTACTTTAGATAATCAAATATGGGGGGGTGCACAACTTGGGGAGGGGGAGAAACTGTAGGTCACCGTTTCGACAATCGTTGTGTATCCCGGTCGCCATTTGTGCCTTGCCGTATTACTGCAAGATGTTTCCTCACTTGCAATTTTGCATTCACTGACTTGACAGGACACCATTTCCTACCTACATTTTCAGCAATCAGGGATGCTGTTTCCATTTTTTTTTTATGGCATCTTCTTTAACCGGTTTCTGGAACATCAATATTAATGGTGGTGGCTGTGGCAATTTTTCAAATTTGTCATCTAGGGTACACTTCTTCAAGCTTTGTTCAACTTTGTTGATGATGTGCCTCACAAAATCTGCAGAAATAAAAGTAGTACATTGTTATTACCTTCCCTCTAATGATGTCCAGCGCATAGCTGATACCAGAAAACAAGCACCGCAAATCATGCAGGAAATACAATCTCTGTAATGTTCATGTCCGTGTATGCAGTGCATTTCACTATGACATGGTCATGGTGAAACAGAAAATATGCTGAATTTATTTTTCACATTGGTTGGCCAAATAGCTCATCACCATAGTAAACAGAAAATGTTACAGGATGACATGCAAATATGTTTTCTGAACACAAAGGGCATTTCTTTTTTTTTTTTTTTTACATTTCCATACATACAGTATGGCTAACAATAACTAGCTAGCTGACATCTCTCCTCTAGGTGTCACTGTTGTTGCACCTTGTCCTTTCTTGTGACCGCAGTGTGGATGTCTGATACAATCGCATGCCCTCGTGGTGTTCCTCACATGTGCATATGTCTGAAAGGAGTAAGCCATGACACACTGAATGTGCCACTCCATGCACATGTACTTCACTGCTGCATGCTGGCTATAGGCAACTGGGAGAGAAGTCATGTGGAAGATGGATGTCAGATGACCACATGCTGCCCCTTTCCTTGGTGACACATCGCACCATGGTGTTGTCATACTGACAGTTGGTTTTGACTGCCACACACACTTCATAATGTTGTCCCAATGTATGCATTCACTCTTGGTAACATAGCTTCACATTTTTCATTTTGTATTGAAGATTAATGATCGGCTTAGACTGCAGTGCACAGGAATGCAGCCCTGGGATGACAAGACCACATGACAGCCTGCACAGACTTCAAAGACTCAAAGATTCTTTATTAGAAAGTATTTATAAAATATTGCATTATCACATAAAACACTTTTACATAAAAATGCCATATAACAATACATATTAAAAACATAAATAAAATAATCATAGCATTGCTAAAAATCCATACTACTTGATACTTTATTACTGACTCGCAATCCATTAATGAGGTAAAGTGCTAACTGTGCAAAGTTTGCCATTGCAAAAATGTGACTCCACCTGTCACAAAAAATCACGCATTTCATAGTATTTTCTTCATTGCCATGCATAATGTTAGGACCACCCTAGACTGGGTATAGCCGTTTTCCCTTATTTTACTTAACTGTGGACATTCAAAGTGTCTTATTGTGTTTCAAATGATGATATCACAAATACATTTATGATCCAAAAAATCAAATATACTTTCTTTATCCAATCCTAAGTTCAAAAAGCCAAGTCTAAATTTACAAAAGGCATTTCTCTATTGACTGTTTTCACAAAATGTTTAAATATTTTTCCTCTTTATATATTTGTTTCCATTTAACATATATATCACAGAATGGTAATTACCGCACTTTACTTAACTCCATTTGAAAAAAATTGTCAATCAATCTTTGTTTTGCAAAGTCCACATATCCATTTGTATTATTCATGACCTGTCTGTTCCAAATTGCTGTAAGGCCTACTTTAATCATACACTGGTTTATACTACAGAACCATCCAATTACACAGTCTTTTTTTTTTACTTTCTGCCCAGCGTTTTGCCAATAAACTTTCTTTAGGTGCCAATATAATCTTTTTCAGTAAGCCAAGTGCTCTAATTTTAGCAATAAGTGCTATTGATTTTAGACATAATTCACTTCTAATCAAAGTAGTAGGGGTCATCCAATGAAGGTCCAAAATCTGTTTATAGAACATATTTTGTACAGCCTGTAATTCATTTACACCCTTATGAATGGCCCATACCTCTGATCCATAAAGCAATATGCTTATAACTTTCACATCAAACATTCTTTTCAGAGTGACATATGAGTTATCGGCAAACAACCTGCTAAATCTAATAATTGCTATTTGATGCTGTGAAATTCTGCTATTCCTTTTCCAGTGGAATTTCGGCAGAACTTTGAATATTCAGTGGAATTTCATTCCACCAGAATTTTAAAATTCTGCACAGCACTACTTATCTGATTGCAGCCAGTGTTCTTACGGTGAGGTTTTATTTCAATGCTGATAGGGTATTGCGGTGGTATCCCCACCATGTTATGACAAGGCTACTGCAACTTGGCATGACCTTCTTCCTGCAGTACAACAACAGTAATGGATTACGAGGAAAGATATCCTCAACAGTGGGAAAATATATACCTAAAAGATATTACAGCTGATTGTGGGTCGCTAAACAGCAGCCATTTGCAGGACATGTTGGTTCTTTACAGAATTTTCAATTTTGATATATGGGCCTCAATGAATAATGCATTCTGAACAGGCATGACTGTTGCCAGGAATGTGTGATTATTACAATCACCACACAGTGCAAAATATAGCATACCTGCTATGTTTTTTGATCTGACAACCATTGTACAAGCATGATAAGACTGTCTGAGGCGTGAGGAAATTTTGCAAATTTCCACACGCATCAGGTGGTTGTAGGCAGTCTGCTGCTCCTTGTGCCACATGAAATGCCTGTGGTATACCTTAATCAGGCATTACTGCACACACCCTGTCTTGTGATCTGTGACTGATAATATATGACAGGCTGTGCATTACCACTGAAGTACTGTGCTGCTGAGGTGGGTTGTGAGGCATGGCCAAGTGCATCCAAACTCATGTAGAGTGTAGGGTTGTATGGCACAATCATATGCAATAACAGATTACATGGTATGTGGTTATGCTTAATTACTGTATGCACCCAGTGGTTTGTGAGGCTTGAGGTGCAGAAGAGGTCTCCCAAACACCTTGATCGTGTGATTTTGGATGCTTCATCTCACACACCAGTGTGTGTTATTGTGCTTATTCAACTGTCATGAAACTTCAGAGAGCAGTAAAACAGAATGTAAGATTTGTGTCAGGCAGTGGTTGCCATAAACCCATGATCATGTGACCAGTTCTTACCAATCAGATTGCTTTTTCATGCAGATCATTGTGCAATGATTAGCAACTTTGCAATGGTCATGAAGCAACATGTTACGATCATTACAATATGTGTTCTCGGTCTTCACCAGTCTGATGGTTTCTTTTCCCTTTTGCACTTGGGCATGTCTATTCTGAAACTCACTTCTCCTTTACATCCCACTGCCTGACCTCTTCCAGTATACTCATTAAAATGAAGCACGCATAGCATGGTCCTTAAAATACAGACAAAAACAGACATTATTTATTGAAAGTGACAAATGTAAATGGATTTTTAGTAATCCATAAGTGACTGTGTACTATTACATGGTTTGAAACAACATCCTTGTGTTCAAGCAGAAATTTTGACACAGTATCTGGAGAGATGTACGTAGTCATCACATAAACATGTTTTCTAAGAAAAGGCTTTCAGTGAACCAAGTTTGTTTATGGTGTGATTTCCTGTGTATAGTCAATACAGGTGAGGCATGTTGCTACCTTTCAGCAGTGCAAATTACCTGTTACTCATCATCCTCATGTGATATGTGTGGGAGTTTACTCATTAATTCACCTTGCATAGCTCAAGCAATACTGAGTCACAGGGAAGGTGATTTACCTTCCACAGACACTACCCAGTTGTTGGTGCTTGTGTCATTATACCTGAATTCTGCATTCTCTCATCACCAGGTATTGAATGGTGGAGGTGGTCCAGCTAAGTGTATCAGTCTTGGGATATGTGATCCACCATTATTAGTAGCAGCATTGGGGGAAGCATGGAAGTTTCATGCACATCACAACACAAGCAGCCTTCTGGGGGAAAGACTATTCACTTCGGGTGCCACTAGCTGTCAACAAGATGGCACAAGCAAAGCAGAGTCCTTTGTCCATCAATTAGCACTGGGAAGAACCTGATGTTTTACAGCACGGTCACCTCAGCATTGTGTCCCTGCAATGAATGTGTTTCACAGAGTTATAATAACAATGACTTTGAGAAGCTTAAGAAGGTATCTCACTGACATAACATGCCCTTGAAGCAAAAGGCTGCACTCTTGGGAGCCTATTGTATTAGCAGGCTATGGAAACTCTCTAATGAGGATACCTGGTACAAGGGAGAGAGTTTCTTTTTTTTTTTACTTTCTCTATGTCCCCTTCTCGCTGGTTACCTGATCTCTCTGAGGTGAGATCTCTTGGCTCAGCCTGTTCCTACAAACCTGAAGTCCCCAGCCATACTCCTGGTTTGGGCCCTTCTCGTCTCCAGCTTCCACTGGCCACACAACCCCCCTTCGGATCTGAGCCCCCCAGGGTGGGACTGCCAACCCCTACTTGGTGTTCTATCTGAAATCTAGTAGAGTGACTAGGGAGCAGAAGGAGAACCAGAACCCAGCTGGAGGACCCAGCACTGTGTGTGGGGGCCATCCACTGGACCTACCTTCACCTGTCAGGCATCCAGGGCTTTTCTGCATTTTGGCCTCTCCCTATTGGCTTGGTCATGCAATGTGCACCAGCACAAGCATGCACTCTCCTGTGCACACTGACAGGAGCACCACCACAGCCAATCCCCTTACTAGAGATCCCAATGGCCACTGCACCTCCAGTCTCCACTGGGAGTCACCAAGTGCCTGGATCAACTACTCCCCCACCTCCCAGAAAAGGAGACCAGTACTCTGGATGCTCAATCCTTTCATCCCCTGCCGACCCTCGATGGCCAGAGTCCACTCTTGAACCCGGGTCACCAGTAGAGTTGTATGAAATTGGAATATTTCACCCAACAAAATCTTTTGAGTAATTTGCGCATTTCATGAAATATTTTGCTGGGCGAAAGGTGAACTTTCACCTGCAGTTGCAAGCAAAATTTAACCCCCAAGCTGGCAAAATTTCACTCAAGGGCAAAATTTTGCCACTCATGGGTAAAATGTCACTTTATTTATCATTTCATATTTATCCTATCTCCTCTCCAGTGAGAGGCTTGTCTGTCTTGCCATGGACTGCCAAATATAACTTTTGCAAGAATGCATTTGTGTGGTAGTTAGACAACTATTTAAGAAGTAGTAAAGTTTACATTAATTAGAATGAAAAGTAAAACAAAACGTTACCCAAGTTACCTTAATTATATCATAAACCAGGTGATAAGTAATATTTGTTAGTGCACACCATTTAAGATAAATGTAATTCTTGTCACACCAAACTCAAGTTACTACATAGGAATCAAATATGTACTTATTTCCTTAAAATATCCAGACCACATTACTGATAAAGTAAAGGAAACTCAGCACTGGTGAACAACAAATGGAGGGAATGTGTGACGTTCCCCCCAAGCCACTCGCCAGCCCAAAATTAAAATCATCCCTGGTGTCCAGTGGTCCCCACCCTGGCCAATCACTGGCTCAAATAAGTAGTAACCCCCCCTCTCAACACATTTCTCCCTGCCCCTTATTTCTCTGAATCCCCTGATCCTCACTTAATATAAAACACTCCCTGGTGTATACTGGACCCCCCCACCCTGTTATCAGTACCCACTCCGCTCCCCTCCATACCCTGATCAGGCCACCAGCACAACTCTCCTCCCACCTCCACAGCTGGCAGCCTGACTTAGCTTCAATGAATGACGCATGCTTGTACAAGCATACGCTCATTCGACTGGCGCTTCAGTTGGGCAGCGCTGGCTGTGAAGTGAGAAATGGAAGAATTGTGCCAGTAGTCTGATTGGGATACAGGGGGGGGAGTGGGGTGGAGTGCTGATAACTGAGTGGGAGATGTCATCAGACACCAGGGAGTGTGTTTAAGTAAGGATCGGGGATCTGGGGGGGATGGGTAAGAAATGTGTTGGGGGTGTTACTACTATACTAATTTGGGCCGGTGATCAGCAGGGATGGGGGACCACTAGACACACCAGGTAATATATATTGATTTCAGCATGTGGGCTGGTGAATGGCTGGGTGGGGGGCAGCCCACTAGACACCAGGGAGCAGGGAGGGCTAAATTTGGCAGGATTTGCAGCGGGCTAAATTTTGCTGCAATTTCGCGAAACATTTTGCTCTATGAAATTGCTGATTTCACTGCAATTTCACCTGTGAAATTTCATTTTGCTGCACCCCTAGTCACCAGCGTAGCATGCGGTGTGGCATCGAGCACCTCAACCCTAAGCGCCACCTCTCCATCCTAGGGTGACAGTTTCTTGATGTCACAAAGCACACTGCTGGTAGATAGAATCTGCTCCATCTTTAGGTATGTCTTCTCATCAATAATAGCAATACAGAAAATATGATGAGCATGAGGTAAAACACATAGCAATGTTGTTTTCACCCCTGTGGAGCCAGACCACATTATGTGTTTTGGAGTCATACACATAGTTATGTATATTGCCTGACGTTTTGACAACTGTCACAAAGCCACCAGTGTAGCATCCCATATCATCATGGAATTACCTTCTTGGGGCTAACTGGTCAAGGCTCTCCATATAGTATAGGGGAATAGTTAGGGTCATAATTTTGGGCAATGTCCACATATAATGGCAACTGCTGGATGTTTGGAGTACATCGCTCTAGTCTGTGATTAATATGTTTATGTTTTAAACCACACAGGTGTGGAGATGATAAGGAGCAATGTGCCTGTGTCAGATTAAAATTCCTTCACAACTGCATTCCCCCCCAAACTGCTGGTTACCAGCAGTATAAAGATAATCCACTGGAGGGATTGAGAGGTGTACAAGTGTGCACACATGTCAAGGTGCATGGAACAGCCTCTACTGTGTACAAACTTGTGTCACACACAGATGGCAGAGGTTGTCAAATGCTTGTCATGGAATGTGTGGTGGGTTTTGTGTCAACAGGTAAGGTGTGGAGGCCTTCAACACCCCCCTCAGTGCTCCACACCAGAAACATACATTGTGCCATGCTCAGGCACATGTTGCACCATAGTGCACTGTTCAGGTACATAGTGTGCACTGTACATGGTCACCTAGGTACAGCCATCCATTGTGTGCAACAACAAAGAAAATTCTTACATGACCATCAGCATTTCATGACTACGTGTCAGAGCACTCTAACAGAAACAGTAGCAAGATATGAACAGTGCTGAAGATATCACTTGTAACATTTACATGGTTGTAGCCATTTCCTTTTTCATGTTTCCAGCTGCATTGGCCCATGGGCACACTCAGGAAATATCCGTCAGTCATGAACACGAACATGAACATCCTGGATATGATTGGTGGTGACTTAAATTTGGCCACCATCATATCTCCATCACCATCTGGTGTAGACCTGGGAATCCAGTAAATCATGTTGTGGATGCTTGGAATCCAGAATTTAATGTCTTCACATCCTTCCTGTTTAGAAGCAGCTTCCAATTTCTTGGTAATGGCTACATGAGAAAATAGGAAGATTAGATACTGCCTGTGTCTTATATCTTACACCATATGTTATTGTAGTGTAATACTTTGTCAGGCCCCTTGAGATGCCTAGATGTAAATGGGCAAAGAACACTGAATGGTCACATAAGGTGTTACAGGACTACAAAGGGATGTTGATGGTGGGCCACATGCCTTGCTACATAGCTCACACTATTAATGCTGAACAACGTGGTAATGCCATGAAGATGAGTCACACTTGTGCATGATGGGTGGTAATAATTGTGCTTCCTCCGTCATGGTCTCTGGCCTGATTTTGAGGACTGAAGCAGTTACAATATGTCAGTGCCACCTGGGTGACCCTAGGTGTCACTGCTTCCAGCAGTGAGCAAAGGTGCCGGCAGGGGCATCATTTGTTGGTGACCAGAATTACCATTTAATGTTACACCAACATCACTGTGCACATCAAGTGTGTGTGATACACAGTAAATAAAAGGTCCTCTGGCCATGGTACATGATAGCCAAGTCAGGGAGTCACAGCACAAGGCAATGGACACATCTCTGCTACCTGCACATGTGATTGCACCACTTCCAGTGGGAAAAGGTGAATAATGCAGACATCTTGCATTTAGCAGATATTCTACAACTTCAAAAAATATAGAAGATAATTTGGGGGGAGGGAGGAAGTAAGTGTGAGGGGTTGTGGTTCTGTGTGTCAATTAGGGCAGGTATCTTGTTGAGTGTGTTTATGAAACAGACATACTTGTCAACATAGACCATACATGAAAGGGTCTGGTGTGTGCACATGAATACGATAAACCACAAGTAATCACCTTTTTCAAAGTACCACACATATAGAAATATTTAAATTGAGGATGTTTGTCATGTAAGTACTTTTGAATTTGTGGATTGTGGTCAATGATCTGATCCCCTCTTTCTGAATGTCTTCCAGTCCCCACTTCAGATGCTTTAATTCCATGTGGTATGCAGATGTTACCTCTGCAGGTAGTGAAAGACACACAGGAGAATAATTCTTTAACATGACACCACATGGTAGCCCATGAGATAACTTTCCATTCTGCGGCCACTTTTCCAATTGTACAGGTATGAGTAAAAGATGGGTAAGACCTCCGTATGATTCATACTGCTCTTTCCCTTGTGAGTCTGCTAACCCAATGACCAGTCACATTGCATATGATTAAAAAATTATTTTGTGATGTCTCCATTACCAGCTTTTGTCTTGTTCTTTCACTACACCTTGCAGTACACTGTTGGCACGTGAGTACTGCGAAAGAGGTGCATTAATCAAGATCACCTTAAGAGTATCAGGTACTGAAAGACTGCAATATTATGACACTGTACTGAGAGGAAACAATGACATATGCAGAACAGCAGTCTGTGCATTACCCTTTTTTCATACCCAATGTGAAAATGAGTGCTCTAAGTTATTATACTTACCTGAACAAGATTTACTGAAATAATTTTTTGCCTCTTCAAGTAAATTAAAGTATATGTCCCAAACTTTACACTGTGGCCGGGTGTGTCACAGTGTGCATCTCCTCCTTGGTGTACAGTGTTGTCTTCTGCCTTTATTTGGTCAATTCGGTTTCTTTTCTGAGTCTTCCAAATCTAATAAATGGAAGACTGCAGGAATTTATAACAGTGTTCATAGTAGGTTGTCAGTGACATTGTCTGAATACTAATGTTGTTTAGCATTCAAATTATTTTATTTGGAGAGCTTCCACTGCAGCCTACTGCCACCAAAAGCAGGACATTTCCAACAGGGTAGCTGGACATATAAGGCTGTGATCTCCATGTGTTTTTGAAGTCACATTTTTGCACTGTTGATCAGTTATGACAAATGAATCTTGTATGGTGTGAAATTAATGGATGGCATGTTTCTTTTACAATTTGGGCAGATGATAAATAAAGACAAAAACACAAAAGACAAGATTCGAATACAATAAACTTTCTTTCATCACGATTTGTTGGTACACATCCTGTTTCCGTCAGTTCCTCTCTGAAGAACAAGGCAGAAAACACAAGAAAAGGAAAATAAGTCTGGAATATAGCATTATAAATTACAGGTATGGGTGCAGAAAAGCAGTTTTTGAAGAAAACTGTGAACAACCCGTGATCAGGAGTTTAAAATGTTTTCAAAGGGTGGTGTGTAAGGTGCCAGTCAGTTTCTGTATGCCAGCAACTCACTAGAAATGACAGAATAAGTTAGAGTCACACACATGTTGATAGCTGTTGTTGATTATCCTTACCTACAACCCCCACACAATGGCCTATACTGATGAAGAAATTCGGCAGTGAATGGTCATTCGCTGTACTCAGAATGTCCCTTGACACCATGGCCATTAGAAGTATTCTGGTATGGAACAGTGCAGTGGGGACCAGTCTACAATAGGTATATAAATCATCTTAATGGGGTGGGGGCTGACTACACAGTAATATCCAAAACAACAGAAAGCCAATGTTTCAATAGAAGAGCAACAACAGGAGAACCATTGCCGCATGGACAGTGCTACAGGTTCACTAATGGTCACTTTGAGTATTTAAATATATGTTTGGTGATACCTTTTTTAATAACAGGTTATGGCCAGAGCTGCTAGAGCTGCAGGTGAAGAATTTGGGGTAGAAATATTGAAATTTATCAAAGTTACGAGCCTGCGCTTGCAAAATGTAACATAGGCTCATAATTTTGTTGTTTTGTATTATTTTTACACTAAATTTTCAACGTAGCCTTGTTATGATCGTGCCTCATGAAGAAGGACAGATAAAATGTTCAACTCCTGGCCTAAAGGCAATTTTGTGCAGAGGCTACGAAATCAACTTTCAGGGTGCAAAAACACATTTTAGGTATGAGTTGAAGAATGACAGCTGTCACATTCATGAGGTGCTGTGAAGAAATGGCTATGTTGAAAATTTGGGTAAAAATATTGAATATTAATAAAGTTATGAGCCTGCATTTGTAAAATTCAATGTAGGCTCATAACTATATTGTTTTTTAATATTTTTACACCAAATTTTCAACATAGACTTCTTATGACCCAACCTCATGATCAAGGGCAGAGAACATTTTCAGCTCCTGCCTAATAGGTGATTTTTCACAAGGACCACAAAATCACCTTTTGGGATGTTAAAAAACAAAACACTTTGGCCAGGATTTCAAAAATGACAGCATTCACACTCATGAGGTGCTGTAGGGATATGGCTGTGTTGTGAATTTGGGGGGAAATATGGAAAATGACCAAAGTTATGAGGCTGCATTTGCAACATTATATGTATTCTCACAATTTTGTTGTTTTTTAATATTTTTACACCAAGTTTTCAACATAGACTTCTTATGACCCCACAGAGAAAACTTTCAACTCCTGCCTGAAAGTTGATTTTGCACAGGTACCACAAAATCACCTTTCGGCACAGATCTGCCTTATGACAGTGCAATTGTTCATGAGGTGGGGTTCCAGGGAAGGCATGTTGAAAATCTGGGGCAAAAATTAGCACAAATTGCCATGTTATGCCACTATGTTCAAAACCCCATTGAAATACATTGAACAAGTATGTTCAGTCATTGCCAATTCATGCAGAACTGAAGCAGATCATTACTGTCACTAACATCAACACTGAGCTGGACAGTCCATGTAGGCACCACTTTTTTTTTTCATTTACCCACCTTGGCATAAGGTGGTTAAGAAATGTAGTATTTATTTTAAACTAGAAAATGGCTAAGTAAATCCTAGTATTCTGATTGACTAGAACACTAGGATTAGTGGGCAGGTATTTTTCAGTAGAGCCTTCTAAATAAAAAGTTCCAATTGCATGGCATAAAGGCAAACTCATATCCTTGTGCCACTGAAAATTCAAACAAAGTACCTGCCATTTTTTTTTCACTGCTCCGTAATGGAATCTGACCGAGGAGGCCCCTGCACCCCGAATGACACAAGTCACTTCCCCGACACCCGAAACTATTCCCTGCCCCAGAAAAAACATCTTCTTAAAAGAAAATAAATTCTTTTAAAACACTCCACCATCTCAAAACACACACACATAATACACGTACCCAGTACTGAAAAGCAGCCCACTGTAGCAGTCAGATCAAACCAGTTAAGGATCTCCATGTCTGGTTAAGCAAACCTATGAACGTGTTGGATCCGCTCCACAGTTCTCATCAACTTACAACCCCTGCTAATGCCCACCCTCTCCACAGATATCAATTATTGTACCTCCTGTGTGCTTCTTCCTGTCCTCAGACTGTGACTCGCTGTAACAGATTCTTATTTTTCCACACTGGACCTGACTCTGGTGACAATGTACTCCCTATCCAGTCTCAGAACCATGACCTGCTGCCAGTGCAGCTTAAAACTAAAGCTGCCATGAATCCATGGGGAACCTGCATAAGTCTGACAAACAGGGTTTTTTAAACAGCAGCACCCTCTCCTACCGACTTCAGCACACTACAGGGACTACTTTATCAAAAAAGTAATTTATATTCCTTTTTAAACATTAAAAAACCTCTTTGTGATGGGGCCGTGGCTTGCTCCGGACGTAATGGCTGCTTAAAGTAAACGCTCTTCAACACCCTGGGGTTTTTTCCAAGCTTTACACACCTTAATATCCAGTGAATCGAATATATACTATCGGAGAAACGCTGCTAAACTTATCAGGAACAGAGAGATCTATCCTAAACACGGTCTGCTGACTTACAGACCAGGAACTTGCATGGTCGTTATGGCGCAGTACAAAAAATCAGAGGCCTCGGCAGAATCAATATCAATGCAAACTGCGGAAATGTTTGTGACTTTACTTAAACAAATGGCCGGAGTAACTCTTGCATCTAACAAAACTACACTTGCTATCCAACAGCTTGAGTCACGTATTACTCGCACTGAGCAAAAAACTGATCTAAACTCAGCGGAAATAGAAAAACTTACAGCCATAATCAGGGAACAAAACAAATCGATCCAACTGCTGCAGAACAAATTTGATGACTTGGAGAACAGGAACCGTCGGAATAACCTCCAATTCCTTGGCTTTCCTGAGGGGGTGGAACATGGTAATTCCTTAGACTTTTTATATGATATCATGCCAGACTTATTAAAGTGCGAGGTTCCACCTGGGCTCACAATAGAGATAGCCCATAGAATGCTTAGCCCGACTCCAAAGAGCGGTGAAAGACCAAGGGCTATTATGGCCCGTAACCTAAACTTTTCAGACAAAGAATGGATCACTGCAAGGGCAAGAGAGCTTGGGGGTCTGTCCTGGCAAGGCCATAAAATCTTGGTCTTCCAAGACTACTCTCGGGAATTGGCTGCTAGAAGGAAAGAATACATAGAGGCTAGGAAATGAATGCATTCCCTGAAGATCAAGTTCTCGCTGCGATACCCTGCCATCATGCGACTAGAGATAAATGGTTCATATGTAACATTCGCTACTCCAGATAGTCTAATGCACTATCTACACTCTAATTGGCCATCTCAGCTGAGCTCCGATCGGAATGCTAACCATCAGTTAGATACAGAACAGAACCGGCAAAACATGATGGATTCAATTCGCCAAACCACTTCGACCTCCCCACCTCCTAGCTTCCATTTTCAAGGCAGCCGACCAGCTCTTCCTGCCAGAAATCATAAGTGACAACAATCTGGGATCCATCCAAGAAGAGAACACCCACATGACAGGAACGAAGGTACACCCCGGGACCCTTTAATCCATCCAGAAGACTTTGTGATGAGGTTTTCTATGCCAAACAGATCTGCAGCTCAAACTCCTGTGAACTCAGGTGAATCAGTAGTGGACTTTCCTAACTATCCTGAAGAAGAAATGGTGTTAGAATCTGCTAAGATGGAGGCCTTAACTCAGGATCTGGACAAAATCGCATCGTCCGAAAATATCCCGATGACATTACCTGTTCCCTCTTTGCCTTTAGCAGCCTCTGCTGGAGATCAAAGTCAGCAAGAACCTTCAGATGCAGATCTCCTGCAAACGGAAGACCAGCGTGATTGGACCTAGATAAGTGTCCCGATCTCTCTATTTTTCACTTTTCCTTCCCACACTCTCTCAGACACTAACTTGGTAGTGGGTAGAGATTGAAATCAGCGTTTAGACTTGATGCTGGATAATTAGCACTTCTTAATTCTGTTAGAATTGTAGCTCGCTTATTTCACCTCCCCTGTATAGGCTGGTTATACCAAGAAGTAAAGGTATTATAAGGGGATAGTGATAAGAGCTTTAATGCACAGAAGCTGCATTTAGAATCAGACTAGGGGATGCTGTGTTAATGTTTCACT
This sequence comes from Neoceratodus forsteri, assembly GCA_016271365.2. Classification (NCBI taxonomy): domain Eukaryota; kingdom Metazoa; phylum Chordata; order Ceratodontiformes; family Ceratodontidae; genus Neoceratodus; species Neoceratodus forsteri. Next base: position 1,543,929,659 of record CM057455.1, on the reverse strand, counting down.
GCCCTCATGCTAGTAACAATAAGGTTTTTTTTTTTTTGTTCCCCTCATTCTGTGCACTCATCTTGGGGTCCTTCGCGGGAGTAGAGGGGACATTGTAAGAGTTAAAGGGGCCAAGGTAGATACCCAGCTAAGTCTGAGACTCCTCCTGAAAAGCAGTGCCCCTATTTTGCTCTGGAAATACACAGTACCCCTTGGTTAGTCTGCTCTGTAGTATTTTTCTCAGAACTTATGATATAAGGACATGGAACCCTCGCAAGTAAAGGACCTCCGTGCCTAAGCTTTTTTCTCTTTTTCCTGGGGGATTGTGTTTCTCTCTGTTTTACTTTTTATCACTGTCAGCCTGGTGAAAAAGAATATAGTCATATCCCCCATATTTTGGTTGGTGGGCGGGCTATTAGGGTCGTTTTGGCCTTGGTCCTTAATGCCCATGCGTACTGCCACGCAACGCTGCGTAATATATGTAAATAGTTCTGGCACGTTGTGCTTTTATGTTATAGTACTGTCTCTTCTGTTTTCTCAATTGCCAGCTTTAAAACACATGTTACAAAATGTATGTCTGTTTATGTATGACTGGCCAACCGACACCTATTGTGGCATGGATGACTTGGTATACTGTCACTCCCCTGACGTTATCTCTCTATTTAAGGTTATCTTAGTTAATATCTTTTACCTTTGGTCTGACCATGGCTGATACAACTTTTATAACATGGAACGTCAGGGGTTTGAACTCTCCTTCAAAGCATAAACAAGTTTTAACCCATTTCAAAAGGGTTAAAACCCAGGTCGCCCTACTACAAGAGACCAAACTAACCAGGCAAGATCACAGATATCTGGTGAAGGACTGGGTGGGGTTAGAAACTCATGCTAGCGCTACCACAAAAAAAAGAGGTGTAGTTATATTATTACACAAATCACTTCCTTGGTCTATTTCGCAAAGTAAAGCTGATCTTCAGGGAAGGTGGGTGATTGCCTTAGTGGATACCCCGCATGGCCAGCTAATAATTGCCAATATATATGCACCAAATGAGGATAGCCCTTCTTTTTTTTTAGAACTCAGTTCAAAATTAGGAACTATGTTGAAACCAGATATACCAATTGTAGTGGGGGGGGGACTTTAATTTAACGCTTGTCCCAGCACTAGACAGAAGCAGTCAGGAGAGAGAGTATCACACTTGAGGAGCACAGGCCGTACTCAGTCTTAGCTCCGAATATCAATTAGTGGGCATCTGGCGCTTAGTCAACCCCTCAGATAGGAACTACACTTTCCACTCTGAAGTACATGGCTTCTCTAGTAGACTCGATTTTTGGCTAATTTCCAAGTCTCTGACACAATTTGTCCTAAAGGCCAATATTTTGCCCACAGTTATCTCAGACCACGCGCCGGTGCAGCTGACAATATTATGGGGAACTTCTACACCACGGTCTACTTCCTGGAGATTGGACCCACTTCTTTTGCACGATCAAAAATTTATTGAATGGGCCAAAATACAAACTCAGCTTTTCTTACAAGAAAACCCTGTGTCGGAGACCTCAGCCTCCATCCCATGGGAAGCATATAAAGCCACCATGCAAGGCAAAATTATTGGATATGCCTCTCATAGATGGAGGTGTAAAGAAAAGGAATATACTCGCCTCAAAAGTGAACTTGCTAAGGCTGAATGCGAGTTCAAGGCCTTACCACACCTATCGCCCCTCTTGGAATCTGGAAGGAAAGTTTTACAACTCCGTATTAAACTTAACGAACTCCTATCCAGGAAGGCCAATTTAGCTCTACTTAGGATCTGTCATACATACTGGGAAGGGGGAGATAAAAATGGGAAGGTCTTAGCATATCAACTCCGTTAACAGCAAGCCCAACAACATATAGCGGGCTTAAAAAAAAACAATACTGGTAAGGTTCAAACCAGTTCTCAAAGTATAAATGAAATTATGACGTCGTTTTATTCGCAACTTTATACTTCCTCCAAGCCTAAAAATAACTCTGTAACCCAAGAATTTTTACAATCTATTAAGCTACCGAAACTGTCCCTATCCCACGTTAATGACCTTGATGCCCCCTTCACAACACAGGAAGTCAACGCGGCTTTGATGGCCTTAAAACCAGGAAAGGCTCCCGGAGGCAACAGATTTCCTGTAGAGTTCCTCCAGTTAATCTCCCCCATGATTTCCCCTCTGTTATGTCAGGTCTTTACGGAGGCGGAAGACAAGGGCACTTTGCCACAGACCCTAAGAGAGGCTACTATAGTTGTCCTTCCCAAAAAGGGGAAAGCTGCCGAAGATCCCGCTAGTTACCACCCTATTTCTTTGATTAATGTTGACAGCAAGGTATATGCTAGGATATTGGCAAATAGACTTAACCCCATACTTCCGTCTTTGATACATCCATCCCAAGTTGGATTTGTGAAGGGTAGGTATAGCTCAGATCATTTGCGGACTCTTCTTAATCTCATTTACATTGCTAAATCTGCCCCGACACCTGTGGCTGCATTGGCCATTGATTTTGAGAAGGCGTTCGACTCTGTGGAATGGGACTACCTTCACTCTGTCCTTCAGCATATTGGATTCGGCCCTCGCTTTTGCGCAGCTATAACAGCTCTTTATACAGCCCCCCTTGCTAGGGTACTTACTAACTCAATAATGTCAGACTCATTTCAACTTTATAGAGGTACTAGACAAGGCTGCCCCCTATCTCCATTATTATTTCTTCTAGCGGTGGAACCTATGGCAGCAGCAATCCGCTAACACCCCTCTCTAACTGGTACTACTGCAGGTCAACTGCAGTCCACCACCCTTATGTACGCTGATGACCTGCTGGTTATATTGGGGGACACCCCTAAGACCATTTGACCTCTTCTCTCCCTATTAGATCACTTCTCTCATATTTCTGGACTCAAAATCAACCAGGCCAAAACAGAGATTCTCCCACTCAATTCTAAATGTCTCCACCATACCGTGTCCCACTTTGGCCTTAAATGGTCACAACATACCATTACATACCTGGGAATTAAAGTAGGGGCGGATACTGGAAAATGGTGGGACAACAACTTAGGCCCTTTACTATCTAGTTGCAGATTTGAATTAGACCGTTGGTCTCGCCTCAACCTTACACTGACTGGGAAGTTATCCGCCTATAAAATGTCAATCGCACCTAAAATCTTTTATTTATTATCCCACATTCCCTTATCTCTCCCTAGGGCATGGATCAAAAAAATTGAAAAAACTATAGGTCATTTCTTATGGGGTAATGCTAAACCCCGCTTCGGCAAAAATATTCTAAGGGCACATTGGAAATATGGTGGATGGGGTCTCCCTTGGATAGAGGGTTACAAAATTGCATACCAAAGCACACAGACCTTGAAATGGTTTAACCCACAGTCTGATGAGTCGCCCCAATGGTTAACATTAGAACAAGATGCCAGCGGAGCCCCAGTTACAGTTACAGTGTTATGGCCTGGAGCCTCTAAGGAACTTATGCTGCATCCCACCATAGGCCCCTCTATTCCTTATTGGCGAACACTTCACAAAAAACTAAATATTTCACCCCTTCCCTTACTATATACTCCCTTATGGAATAACCCCAATGTTACCATAGGTGGAATGCCTGTAATCTGGCCCACCTGGCAGGTGAAAGGTATCCTATTTGTAAAGTATTTACTGGTTAAGGACTCCATGAAGGTAGACACATTTCAACAATTACAAAGTAAATGGAAACTACAGGGATCTGATTTTTGGAGGTATTTGCAGATCAGAGATGCTTTGAAAATAAGGCTGCAACAGGCAGCTGTATTTAAGGACCTTTCACCTCCAGTCCACTCATGGCTTGCTCTACACAAGGGGATGGCAGGCATAATCTATGCCTCAGTTAGAGATACCTTGCCTACCTCTAACCAATCTTCAAGGCACAAGTGGGAAAAGGCCTTAAAAATGCCATTGACTGAAACCCAATGGAATCAATGCAGGCGGGTTGGACATAAAGTATTTACTGACACTAGGAGCAGACTGATCCATAATAAAATAATGCACTCTTGGTATAGAACACCTGTAATGCTAAAAAAAATGCAAGTGCTCCCTCATGATAAATGCTGGAGATGCCATGCACATGGAGGAGATCTGTATCACATTTTATGGCTCTGCCCCCTGATCGTAGATGTGTGGAAGTGTGTTCAAAGTGTAGCAAACTTAATTCTGCCATGCAATATCCTTCTCAGTCCATCCCTTATGCTGTTGGGTCTTAAATCTGATGTCCCCAATCTTGACCCTCACTCATTTAGATGGCTGATGCTTTTTAGCATGCAAGTGAAGCGGTCTATCCTGAAAAACTGGAGATCTTCTAATATACCTAATATAACGGAGATCCTCCACACTCTTACATATATTTCTGAATTAGACAGACGCTCTCACCTGACATCAGGGTGTATGCCTATCTACCATTGTTTCTGGGCCCCATACATGGCCTACCTGGCCTCCAGAGCAGGTGTCGGTTGACCTGGTACATGGTTGTTCCACATAACTTTATTTCCCAAGTCGAGGTGATGCATAATCAGTCACAAAACTCAGATTGTATCTACAATTTTCTATAATAGGTAATCATGTGTTGTTTATACTGTATTCAATATAGGAGGACATTGTAAATAGTTAATAATGTTATTATTTACTTTTATGGCTAAGCTACTTGTACACTCTCTTTACAACTTGAGTTTAAGATATAGAAGGTATGGACGAATAATCTATATTAGCATTTAGCCTCTTTAGGATATACTTTAATTACCCTTAGTTACTTTGTGGCACCATATTATTTATTTTTTAGATGTCTCCACAAAATTCCGCCATAGGAAGGTACGACTACTGTAATGCATGAAGCCTTGACTTATCCAGCAGTGGTACCTCCTCGGGGGCTCGGATTTTTGGTAAGAGTCAAAGTAGGTGCCTTAGGGCCTAGTAGAGTCCTTGCAATTCTTTTTTTTTCTATATTTATGATGCAATTCAAAGAGTGTCTCACATGTCAATTATTTATACTGCTGTTTTGTATATAGCCAAAATTTAATGTTAATGTTAATGTTATTGTTTTTTTTTCTTGTTCCTTTGTTATGTTGTAGTAAAATTAATAAAAAACTTTTAACGTAAAAAAAAAACTCTTGGTAATATTTTAATTTATTTTATAAAAATGTTACCAATCAAGTCATTTTCTAAGTCCAATAATACCCTCCAGGGTGGGTGGATGGTACTGGAGAATACCAGAACTTCCAGAGGCTATAAGGCCCTCCACCTGCAGGGTCAGGCCTCATTACACCCCTGGGCAGTCCATATACCCCAATACCACCCACCCTGTCAGGTATTATTGCTTACAGGGAGATGCATCCTAGCTAGCCATGTAGTGAGGGCAATTGCACACTAAGGTGTATCCTTTGTATGCATGGGTTTTAACTGATAATTTCTTATATGAGGTGATTTGACCAGCACATCCTTGCTAATTTATATTTTTATGAAGTGCAATTGTAATTAAAAAAAAAAACTTAAAATGTTGAAAAAGGAAATGTTTCCTATCATGGGAATAGAGCCCTGCACTATTAGTACCAGCACCAGCTGTCTAACCAGCTATGCCACTTAATCCCTATTTTGAATAAAATTATTTAATTTATTTCTACATATGCAGAACTCCACAGTTTAGACACTTATGAAAGACTGTAACCTGTGGGGTTCTGTATGTATAGTAATAAGTAAACTAAATAACTTCTCTTCACCATACTGGTTGTGTGGCACTGGTGGCCAGCTAACTAACTCTGGTGCCAAAGGTACAGGATTCCATTTCCATGATAAGAAACATTTTTTTTTAACATTTTGAGTTCTTTTTTTTATTATTATAGTTGCACTTCATTAAAATATAATTTAGTAAGGATGTGCTGGTCAAATCACCACATATGGGAAACCACCACCTTGTACAGAGGATACAACTTAGTGTGTAACTGTCTTCACTACATGGCTAACTAGGATGTGCCTCCCTTTTAAAATAAATACTACATTTCTTAACCACCTTGTGCCAAGGTGGGTAAATGGGCATAATCACAGAACAGCACTTCTCATACGGCGGACACACCTGCAAGAGGGCAGAGTACCAACATATTAAATAAAAAGGAAAAAAATTGCTGCCCACATGGACTGCCCAGCTCAGTACTGATGTTAGTGACAGTAATGCTGTGCCTCAGTTTTGCACAAATTGGCAATGACTGAACATGCTTTTCTGTCAGAGTACTTGCATGACATAGAAAAGTTAGAGGCTAAAGGGTACTGATCCAAACCACTGTGGTGATTTAACCAGCACAATCTTGTTAAATTATATTTTTATGACGTGCAATTGTAATAAAAAAAAAACTTAACACATTGAAAAAAGAATGTTTCCTGCCACAGGAATGAAACCTTGCAACACTGGCACCAGAGCCCCCTCTTTAACCAGCTGTGTCACTGAATCTGTGTACTGAAAAGGAAATGGTTTAGTTTACTTATTTCTATACATAAAGGACTCTACAGTTTAGACACTTAGGACTGTAAACTGTAGGGTTCTGTTTAAAAAGAAATAGATCAGATTCAGTGGCACAGCTGGTTAAATAACAAACTCTGGTATTAAAAGTGCAGGGTTTTATTCCTAGGATAAGAAACATTTTTTTTCAAATTTTTTTTTTCATTATAATTGCATACCAGAATATAGGGTATCACAATCTTTAGAAAGCTGACTTTTTTAAAGTGCAGTAGTTAGATATTAGTATGTCTATTTTTTCTGTATTTGCAAGCTTAGTGTTTTATCCACTAAGTAGGCCGTATACAAGGAAGTCATGAGTTGCTTAGCCACAGAACTCCACTGTATGATGCTGCAGAATTCATCTAGGATGCCAGCAGCATTCAGTTGGCCTTGCTGCTCCCATTTGTTTGAGTGGAGGCCTAAGGTATGTACCCCTGGTCATCTTTAGCCATATTTAAGTAGCTTTCTGAATGCTGTAGGTGGCAGTCACTCTCCTTGATACCCCCTCCACATACCATTCTGGCAACTCGCATTGCTCTGTGAAACAGCTGGTATCAGGTAGGGGCACATACAGGTCTTCAATGGAATGTTTGTGAATGCCATGGGTGGTATTAGTGGTGTGTATGTATGGTGAACTGGGCCCTTAGAATTTTGTGCTCCAAGTGGCTTTCAGGATAAGCCAGTTTGCTGTAGAATTTGCAAAATGCCTCACAATTTAGTTTTAAAAAATTCCTCCACTCAAAAGGCAGTATTTGCAACAAAAATAGTGCTTCCAAGCCAACAACAATCCATTTGAAAAGATAGCTGAGATCTGATTCTTTGGGGATGCAGTTACTCTGAAGTAACATGATTTCTTATCCAGTCATGTCTAATCTGTTGTGTTCAACTGCTTCATTAACCCTTTGAGAACTGAATATGTGTGAATGTATATAGATTCTGGACGTATATATACGTCCACAGTCTTCTAAGGTGAAATGTGATTTCTGTATTGCATTTTAAACAGTTTATTGTGAGCAGGAGACAATGCTGTATGTTTTGCAGTACTCTGTCAGTTATGATTCCCAGGTTAGCGAGACATGGTGACATTTAATTCATCTGGAACAGTTTAACTTAAAGACTGGTGCCAGAACAATTGAGAGATCACTGATTTCACATCAACATTAGTCAGGTGATCTTTCCTTAAAGATTGCCAAAGACGTCCCAGATGACTTGAATGTAAGGAAAACAAGTTATGCCACTAAGTTCAAAATCCCATTGAAATACATTGAATCACATACCTGTTTCCTCAGTTCGTGGTCTGACTTTGAAGAGTGAAGATGTGTCTGCAGTCCTAAGAAGGTGGCTTCGCAAGATCTCTCTGTGGGTAGGTAAGGATTGGGGGGGTCACAATAACTGCATGAAAGACATAGATGGATGGTTTTCATTTTGCAGGAAGAAAAGGGGGCACAAGACATTGATGGATGGCTTTCTTTTTACAGGTATTGACCCCAAAACAAAAAGAAAGAGGACCCAGGATTCCAGATCATGACACTGGGGGATTGGGCACCCCCAGTGTCACTGTAATGTTTCATGGGGGTGTGGGTGTCGGATCATGACACTGGGGGTTTGGGTACCCCCAGTGTCATTGGCCACAAAGAACAAGAGTACTCAGCATTCCAGATCGCAACACTGGGAGATTGGGCACCCCCAGTGTCCCTTTAATGTTTTGTGGGGGCCAGATTGTGACACTGGGGGATTGGGAGTGTCAATATTATGTTTCTTGGGGCTGTGAAGTCAGATCGCAACACTAGGGGGTTGGGCACTCCCAGTGTCACTCTAATATTTCTGGGGGTGGGGTGGTGGGGTGGTGGTCACTGAGAGGGAGGTTCAGGTGGGGGGATATTTGTAATTTAAAAAGAAGAAACAAATGATGGTTATGGTGGAACATAACAAACTCCACCATGTCCAAGATGGCCACCATAGTCTACTGTGAATGCACTCGTTGTGCATGTGCTGTAGATATGGCGGCCATCTTGAACACAACAGAGTTGCTGCATTCTGCCATGATGCCATTTGTTTCTTCTTTAAATACAAATATCACCTGAACCTCCTCCATCCTCATCCACCCACTCCACCTCCAGAAACATAAGAGTGACACTGGGGTGCCTAACCCATTGTTGTGATCAGGACTTTTTAGGGCTGCAGTGGTAAATAGTGCTGGTGGACGGCTCCACAGTCATGGAGGTGACTGTGCTGCATGTCTAACAGGTTGTTCATTCAGAAAGAATGCAGAGTCCTTTTTCTAAAAGCAAAAGGGCTGCAGAGCTCTGCCCACTACAGCCCTAAGTAGAGGAAATATTCTTACAAAGATGGATCCATTGTGTCATCCTCATCTTCCAAAGCATCATCATCACTACCAGATAGTGATGGATGATAAGTTAAATCATTGCCATCATACAGTTCATCTCCAGAGTCCCATTCACTATCTAATGATGATATTGGCATGAATATAACAGCTATAACAGAATATAACAGCACTCTGGTTCTGTCAACAATGGATCAGTTTCTGTACTGGCATCCATTTTCTTCACTTGAAGTGATGCAGCTTAAGTATAAATAATGAAGTAATTGTAATGTGACAGGAAATACATTGCCTCTGATGGATATCGCCGTTTGTGTTACACAGTAGTATAGTAATGTGCTCTTGTAACTCTCTTGCAGGAAAATAATTGAAGTCATAGTCACATTATCCACCACCCCAGGATCCTTATAATTCCATCCCCTTCTCTTCTATTTGTTCACCTTACCTGTGTTTCAAGAACTTCTTCCTGTTTGGTACTGTCTGTGCAAATCTTTCCTGGGTTGTCTACCTCACTGTTCCTAAAGCTTTCCCTGCCACCCTCTGAGTACTTTGGTACACAGCTGTATCCTCTGCCCTCTGCATCCCTTGAGCTCCCTGAATGATGCCCCTTTAAGCCTTTACCTTTTCATCCGCCATTCATCACAGACACCCCTACTAGTAAGGCACGTGTGTGCCTGCCTAGAAACCTGAACTTCTCATGAGCAACAGCCAAAGACAATACTTCACTGTTATGATTGCAGACCAAAGAACAAGGTTATACATTACTTACAGAATGATGATGAGGTTTGGGAGTGGTGTACTGAGTGGACTTGTCTGAATGTATATTGACATTGTTGATTGAAGAACTGACCATGAAACTGAAACAGTCTGAAACTGTGACACTGTTCAGTTCAGCCACACTATCTGGTGACAGTTCTGCAGAAAACTGTGCAACATCAGATGATTCCTCCAGATGTTCTGAAGTATGCCATGGGTACTGCTATAGTACCTATCAAAATAAAGTTGTAAAACTTTGTTATTTCTTACATCTCTGCCACCACTGTGTTTTTTATATTTGTACTGTTGTCAGCAGTACATAATAAGTGTACTGAGATAGCGATCATTCATGCAACGACATGCATTACTGTATTTCAGCCAAGGTATGATGTCCAAAATAAGTAGTGCAAAAGAAATGTGATCATGCAACATGCATGTATGACATACATTGGAGTACTTGCACGTGTGAATCATTATTGTATAGGTATTGATGATTCTGTGATGGTAAGTGACCATGTCACATGTGATGCTTACCTTCAGGAATTTGCATAAACAGTGTTGAAATGTGCACAATAGAAAGAATGTGTTTTGCCATTCTTGGGGCACCTCAGTGTGATGCAGTGGTGAATCCCATCAGGTACAGTAACGAAAATCATCACAAAACACAGACACTTCTACAAATAGTACAGTAGATCATCAGTCATGAAAGGGTGCGTACTGTAACTTATACACAAAGAAACATAACATACCTGCTGATGATATTTTTTTTTTTTGTTAACTTTCTTCATCTCCCCTGTGACTGCAGGGAGGACTGTAATTCCACACCTGGACCCTAACACCAGCATTCCGCACCAGGCCAGCCACAGTCTTGGGACATCTGTAACCTGGACCCTAACACCAGCATTCTGCACCAGGCCAGCCACAGTCTTGGGACATCTGTAGCTTGGCCCCTTTGGTGGATCTCTACCCCACTGGAGTGAGGGAGGAAAGAGATGAAGATCAGAAGAAAAACAAGACATGGCTGAGTGGGGGGGTTGTCATGGTGCTCATCTCAAGATGGGTTTTTTTCTTATGAGTCCCGTAAGGCATTCACTTGCAATGATGACAGCATGGAAGTGGCACTCTCCTGTACCCCTTCCACAGAGGGTCACCGCCACCTTATAACAGCTGAGTCGCCTACCCACCTGATACACACCACCTCCACTGGGGTGTTGCTAGATGCTGAGAAACTGCAACCCACCCATCCCTGGAGGAGGAGAGCTGTCCATAGGGTGGTCACCCTACCTCCTCATGTCCAACCCTCTGACATCCCATGATCGCTACTGAACACAGGTTGTCATTGTCCCAAGTGGTAGCTCTACTGCAGTGGTGGTGGGATGGCTGGTTATTTCTATTATTCACATTTTACATCACAAAAAATGACCATGAGAACAACCATGATGACATGTCAAACAGCGTCACATTATGAAGACAAATGTATAAAGAGTACATTACCATTGTGTGTAACAATACATTGACAAGTATCACCTCAGTGAGAAGCACTTTAAAATCAATGCAGTGCCTAGACTGTAGATAACGGTCACTCACACCATTAATGAATAGTCTAACTGTCATTTCCAGCATGCCGCCATGTGCTATGAAAGGGTCATTGCCTTACCATATCACATGTCAGCAACACAGCCCCTCCTTCAGAATATTGTCACATTTTGTAAGACGGCACATGAGAACATTGGGATTAATAGGAACACCTGTGCCATGACCCTCTGTTCATGCAGATTTCAAAATTCTTACAGCTAGAACAGATGGATGCCTAGTGATGGCGCACTTGGGGCAGCATGGATACTAAGGCAATGTTTAAAAAGTCAAGCAGTGGAATCCCCATTTGTGAAATAGTTTTCATAGTTTAGTATGCCTCTTACCTTTCCACACCAATCTGAGGTCAAGCATGTGTACTGGAGACTATTTGTGACAACTGCTGTCCCACAGCTGCAGACCATCCACCATGAGCCTTTGCTCAGCACCCTCCTGGGACACTATCAGTTGAGCCCCCTACAGAGAAATGAGTCCTCAGACTCACGATGGATGGCGCACAACTGCACCAACACTCCAGCCACATGCCCTGTGGTTCAGTTTAAGTGTTAAAGATGTGTAACTGTAATGCTTGCAGTTGTAGGACTTGAAACTGACTTCCCAAGGTGGTGCAATTGGCAATACTATTAGCGGCAGACAGGTGTCAGAGCAGCAGTAACAAAGTTCATGTGACTTCTTGGCCAGTGCAACCCCTGCACATGTGCCAATGTGATGCTAATCAATCATCGAAGAAAATGGACAAGAACAGGATGCAGAGCTGGCCGGCTGGCACACGTGGTAGCAGTTATGATTGTGAGAACAATACCTAGTTGTGAACGGGCTCTGAGCAGAGAAGAAGCTAAATGTTGGATGGGTGGTTGTTATCTAGGACAACTTTCTTCCTCTGGGGTTGTGGGAGGTGCTGTCACCCTGTACAAAAAGTACACAGTGAAGAGTGCCTCCCAGTAAGATAGAACTTTGTCTGAGGGGAAGCCACAATGGAAGATGTCTGTGGAGCACTTCTGGTATGACCATGATTCTAGCTAGTATGGTAGAACATTCCTGCCCACAGTGTGCCAAAAGCCTGAAGAATCCTTGGGACAGCCCCAGGTTGAAATCACTGGGCCCCCCTTCCCCCAAACTTGACAGCCCAGGTGAAAACTCCATGGGAAAAGGGGAAGGCATAATATTAAACATAGAAACATAGAATTTGATGGCAGATAAGGACCGCTTGGCCCACCCAGTCTGCCCATTTCCCTACCTACTGGATAAGCTGCAGATACCAGTTAACCAGCAGCCTACTTCTTCCTACCCCCGGCCCCCAGAACTGCCTTATGACTATCCCATGCATGCTTGAATTCCACCACTGATTTTGACTACACAACCTTCTCCAGAAGGCCGTTCCGTGCATCCACAACCCTCTCTGTGAAAAATACTTCCTTAAATTACCTCTGAGCCGCCCTCTATCTTCAAATTGTGCTCTCTTGTTCTTGCATACCTCTTTTTTTGAAAGATGCTACCCTCTTGGACTTTGTTGATTCCCTTGAGGTACTTGAAAGTTTCTATCATGTCCCCCCTCTCCCTCCTTTCCTTGAGGCTATACATATTAAGCTCCTTAAGTCTCTCTTCATATGTTTTCCAGTGCAGACCCTGCACCATTTTAGTTGCCCTCCTCTGGACAGCTTCCATCCTGTCTATGTCTTTGCGGAGATTGGGTCTCCAGAACTGCACACAGTACTCCAGATGGGGTCTCACCAGCTGTCTGTACAGAGGGATAATAACTTCCTGTTTTCTACTGGTGTTGCCTCTCCCTATGCATCCCAGTATCCCCCCAGCCCTCCTTGCTGCCCTCTCACATTGCTTGCCCATCTTTAAGTCATCTGATATGACTACCCCCAGGTCCCTTTCCATTTTTGTTGTTGTTAGTATCTCACCCCCCATTGTGTACTCTTCCCCTGGGTTTTTGTTTCCCAGGTGCATTACCTGCACTTCTTAGCATTGAATCTAAGCTGCCATACATTTGACCATTCCTCTAACCTTGCCAAGTCCCTTCTCATCCTTTCCACCCCACCCTGTGCATCAACTCTGTTGCAGATCTTAGTGTCATCTGCAAAGAGACATACTTTTCCTTCAGTCCTTCTGCAATGTAAACTATAAAGACATTGAAGAGGACCGGTCCTAATACTGAACCCTACGGTACCCACTAGTAACCCTCCTTTCTTCTGAGTGGACTCCATTTACTATTACTCTCTGTGTCCTATTCTCCAGCCAATTCTTTACCCAGGCTGTCATCTTGGGACCCACTCCCAGGCTGGCTAACTTGTATATTAATCTTTTGTGTGGGACTGTGTCAAATGCCTAGCTAAAGTCTAGGTAAACAGTGTACTGTGAGAAGTTGGTGAAAGGGGGAGTTTACTAAACATACAATGCACACATAGTAACAAGCCCCCTTGAAGGCATATTGCCGAGGCGTAGGGGTTTCCACAGTGGTGCTTAAATAAATCAACTATTTGCAGAATTTCATCTTGATTGATTTTTCTACTGAAGAGCGCATACAAATCTGGAGTTGTGTTTATGTTAAGGGTTTGTCACCCTATGTAAGTGGCCCCGTCACAGTTTTTGAGCGCATTTTGTTTGTTGGATTTTGTCACACAAGACACCAACTGTAACAGTCCGACTTAAAATGAGACACTTACTGAGACACAATAAAGTAGTTGTCGGTGCAGTCAGGGGTGTAATCTATGAAACCAAAGGGCAAATTTATCCAGATATATCCTCCAACTACTCCCTTACCTCTGCCCTACACAATTACCTCTCCCTCAGCTGTTCCTGCTTTAACCCTCCTTAATACCTATCCCCAGTTTCTGTCTTCCTACCATGACCCCCCCGGCAGGGTTCTCAACATCCTGAAGGGGAAATCAGGAAATGGCTACCACTTCTCCTCATATTCAGTTCTTGCCTCTCCCCCTCTTATCTCCACCTGCCCTTCTGGGTCACCAGTGTGAACAACCTACCCCATCCTTTTTGCTCCAAAAGCACTTGCATATTACCTTGAGCCTGCTCCTGGTACACTCATGTACTATAAATGTTTCTATCGCATTATTACTGTTTTGTACGTTTATATGTTCTTTTGTATGATTTTGGACATGTATTGTAATTTACCCAATGTTCCACTACTTTTTATTGTACAATACCGTGTGTTCCAACTGTTGCACAATCTTACAATGTTGTATTATTTGTACTACCCTCATACTATTGTAACTGATCATCCTTCACAACCTTATGTAACCCCCTTCCCCCAGGTCACACCATGAAATGAGCAACTTGTTGTTCAGTGTGCCCTCCTGGCAAAACATTTCAATAAATAAATAAATAAAATATGTATTTCTATCAAATGTGAATATAGCACCTTGGTCAACTCTATGGAGAGGGTGACAGCATGGTGACAAACATGTCAAGCTCACAAAGAACACTGAGGAGACAACCAATAATTAGAGATGCAGTGAATTTAAAATTTGCCGGCAAAGTGGCCGATTTCACCGCGTGGAGTAATGCGCAAATTTCTCCCATTTTAGCCTGATTATGCTAAGGGCCGAAATTTTGCCTGTGGAAATGCAAAATTTCACCTTGGAAGGCAACATTTCTCCTCTAAAAGCCGAGTTTCACCTTGGAAAGTGAAATTTCACCTTACAAGGTGAAATTTCACTGTTCCACAGGCGAAATTTTGCCATTCCGCAGTCAAAATTTAGTGGTGAAATTTCACATTTCAGTACGTGAAATGGGCAGAACTGCGAATTATACCACATAGTGAATTTTTGTCACTTCACCCACCTCTACCAATGATCACCATACTGTCACCACAGTGAGGAGACAATCATGTATCTAGGGTCAAGGCAACAGAGCTGCAGACATCAAAGATGCCCAAAGAATCTGCAGACAGACCTTTACAGTCAGAAGGCCTTTCAAGGAACAGATATAACTATGTGCAGCCGTACTGTAACTATGTTCGAGGAATGGTAGCTCACAGACCAACAAAACATAACAAACACTATGAGAGGTGTGCTCACTAGAATATTATTAACACATGCACATGGACAGGCAGCAACCTATCTGTACTATGCCAATAAACCTATAATGACATTGTTTCTGACACTAGCAGCACAAAACACAGCATGCCACTGAACAGCTTGTGAAAGATTTGACAGCTGCAATTGAACTATACAGCAATGCTGCTGCAGTGAGGACAGGACAGAATACTGTGGGCTGAGTTGACAGCTCTGAGCCTACTAAACACAAATATTTTACAACAGTTAATTTAATTTACTGAGGGCACTTAATCTTCACTGATGGTCACAGATTTAGCAGTTGAAAAAGCAAGGCTGTTCCTGAGCCATCCAGAATACACATTGATAGGTAAGTTGTGGAGCTGACATTACTTCCAGCACGGCACACTCAGCTCCCCATCTCAAACCAGTAAATGGGACTACAAGACAAAACATCTGAGAAATTACATTTCAGAATGGGAAAAAAAGGAATCTTGTTGCAGTTCAGCTACTTAGACCATACAAGACAGAATGGTAAGTGTTCTTATTCATGGGGGGCTCATGGATTCCCTCATTAACCTTTGCCTGCTACAGTACCTTCCCTACTATAGCTTCATGTCTGTTCCACCCTTGCTTGAATGACTGTTTAGGCTGATAGCACTTCCTCTGGCAGTCTGTTCTACTTGCCCACCTACCTTTCTGTGAAAAAGTGTTTGTGGGCATCCCTCTTGAATTCTTTCCCCAGTCAGTTGAAATGAATTCCTCCACATGCTTGTGCTTGAGATGAACAGTTTCTTGTATGACACCCTGTTTATACTGTGCAGCTATTAGTATTTCTCTTTTACCCCCCGTTCTGGTCTCCAGTGTACACATGTTGAAGTCCCACAGTCTTTTCCCCATTCCCGGATCATTTTGGGCACCCTTCTCTGTTGAGATTACACCCTTGTACAGTCCTTCCATATGCATGGACTCCAGACCCTTGCACTGTACTCCAGGTAGGGGTGCACCATGGATCTGTTCAATGGAAGGATCACCTTCATGTTTCTACTGCCGATTCCCCTTTTTATGCAACCCGGTATTCTGTTTGTTTTCCCCACAGCTTCATTTCACTGTGCCATGGCTTTCAGGCTGTCCAATAGTATCATACCCTATGCTTTCTAACACACTTCCTCCATCAGGTATTGTGTTTTTGTGTTCCTGATGTGCATTACTTGACATTTTTTTGTTGTTTTTTTTGTTGTTGACCAGGTAAGTGCACTAGACAAATCCTGCCTATTTTCAGGCACGACCCAGGGGAGGGGATACAGATGAATGCCAACTGACCTTGAACCAGATTAAACTGTTGGTGGTATTTTTAGTGAATGGGGGAAATTTGGCCAGGACACCGGGGAAATTACCCTACTCTTTTCGATAAGTGCCATGGGATATTTAACATCCACCTGAACTACCACCAATCCAGGCAGATGGGACCTTGGTTTAATGTCTCATCCAAAAGACAGCACCTCTCTCATGCTGCACTACAGTGTCAGTACTGGGCTATTAACACAAGTGCCAGATGTGGGAACTGAACCCACAGCCCTCTGATCTCCCAGCCTCAGAGGCGAGTGTGCTACCTACTGAGCCACTGACACTGGCTAACATTCAGCTGCCAAATCTTGAACCTATTCTCCAGTCTTCCAAAGTCCTGCTTCAGTGATTTGATTCCATACTCATCTCCTCATCTACCCTTCCATAGGTCTTGGTATCATCCATGAAGAGACAGATCTTGCCCTGAACAGTGAACCCTATGAAACAGATCAATATGTTAAAGAGGGAGGGCCCCAGGACTGAGTTCCGCAGGATCCATGACACCGGCACGAGCACTCCAACCGTAACATCTGCTACAGTGCCGGGAACTCATCGACACCCCCGACCGTGATGCAATCCCAAACCGAACAGGAACATTGTGATGCACAATGCAGGAGGGCTGCGCCATCCTGCACTCCTCCTACTATTTAAATCTAACTCCATGTTGCACAGACAGTGGAGTTAGATATTTACCCCCCCATCACCCTAAAATGTCTCAAAACAAAACCCCCATCACTGCTGATTGAGGCACGGTGGGGGTTTCGCTGTGGGAGGTTCACTGTGTGGGTGTCACTGTAGTAGCAGCATATCAGTCCCACAGAACCTTTTTTGTTACCTATTTAACATTTAAGAAGTCCCCACTTACCACCACTCTGTGTGTCCTCCCCTTCAGCTAGCTTTCCTCCCTTGTTGCTATCCTTTCCACCACCACTAGGTCCTTCTGTTTCTTGATCAGTCTCCTGTGAGGGACTGATACAAAGGCCTAACTGAACTCCAGGTACAACATGTCCACTGCCTGTGCTTTTTCGGTCACCCTTGTCACCATTTCAAAGAACCCTATCAGTTCATCTTTCATAACCTTACCCTTGTGAACTTGTGCTGTTTAAATCTTGCAAACCTTTTACCTCAAGAAAGTCCAACAGTCTCTTTCTCAGTATGGTCTCTATCAGCCTCACTACTATAGACATCAGGCTGACTGGCCTGTAGTTTCCTGGCTCAAATTTCCTTCCACTTTTGTGCAGTGAAATCATTATCTTTGCTACACAAACATTTCATACTCAGTCTTAAACAAAATCAATATAAAAAGTGGAAGTAGCATGTCCTAAGGGTGCTGGTGGTAGTACATTTCATTTCCACATGCATGACCCAGCCTTGGATCCTGAATCTGACTCTCTTGCCCTGGGCCTTAGTGTGTGTGGCGGGCATGTTGTGGAGGCAATGTGCTTAGACTTAGGGGAGAGTGGCACTCTTCTCACTTCTTGTGTGCCTCCTGCGGTAGATGCAGGCCTGACCATGATGCTCTGGGTGACCATGCTTTGTTTACTCCCCACAGGAAAATATCAGTGTAATGGCTTGACACTGAGTGGTAGGAGGTAAACAGTGGATAAAACTCCCTGGCAATGTGAACTACAGTTTCAAAATGTTTTCACATTTAAAATATGTATCCTATTCCTTTCAGGTGTTGATATGCCCATCTTCAGAGTGCCTAAATGATAGTTCACGCCTATCATAAATCATATATTTATAACAGAGTCCCAATTCAATAAGTATAGTATTATGCCATGCTATTGCCAGCCTGACTGGGTAGTACCCCAGTACCCTGTCCCACAGGATAAATATTTTAAAAACATACTGAAAACTTCTTATATACATTACTCCTTCACTATCTAAAAGGGTTGCAAACTTTAATCTATCCCACCCAGTTATGGGTTATAAAGTTCAATACATTTCCATTTCCACTTGCATCCCCTGTTAGTTGCAACACACATGCTTCTCCAATTGTCCCTACAACTTCTTTCTGTTCAACATCAGTCTGTGAGTGTGCCATGTGCATCATCTTCCTATTCCTTTCATATGCCTCACTGCTCTTTTTTTCTCTAGCATAAGCATCTTTGGCCCCTTCATCCTACTTTTCTTGGGAAATTGCCTGGTTCCTTTGGCAACTTCATCATCTTCTTCATCTGCTTTGCCATTGCTGCCACATATGTGAAGAAGATATTGTAGGATTAAACTGTTATTTACAGTTGAGTTATTCCAACTTATCACCTTAAAAACTGTGCAGAATTAATTATTTTTATGAAATGCCCATTCATGCTATGCAAACATTTGGCTGTTGACATCCACAGTGTACCTGTTGCAGACACGTTTCAATTCTCTGTATGTTCATGAACACAAAAGATTATTAAACAAATTACCCAGCCTGGGTGTGGGTCCCAGGGTGGTAGCCTGGGTAAAACATTTGCTGCACAACAGGACACATGAGGTAATAATAAATGGAGTTCACGCCAAAGAAAGAGGGGGTTACTAGTGGGGTACCACAAGGTTCAGTACTGGGTCCAGTCCTTTTTAATGTCTTTATAAGTGACATTGCAGAGGGACTGGAAGGAAAAGTATACCTCTTTGCAGACAACACAAAGATCTACAACAGGCTTGATACACAAGGAAGCTTGGAAAGGATGAGAAGGGACTTGGCAAGGTTGGAGGAATGATTAAATGTATGGCAGCTTAGATTCAATGCAAAGAAGTGCAAAGTAATGTACCTGGAGAACAAAAACCCAGGAGAAGAATACACAATGGGGGGAAGTAGTAACAACAACAAAAATGGAAAGGGACCTGGGGGTAGTCATATTAGATGACTTAAAGGTTAGCAAGCAATGTGAGAAGGCAGTAGGGATGGCTGGAGGGATACTGGGATACATAGGGAGAGGCATCACCAGTAGAAAACAGGAAGTTGTTATCCCTCTGTACTGGCAGTTGGTGAGACCCCATCTGGAGTACTGCATGCAGTTCTGGAGACCCCATCTCCACAAGCACATAGACAGAATAGAGGCAGTCCAGAGGAGGGCAACTAAAATGTCGCAGGGTCTGCAACAGAAGCCATACAAAGTGAGACTAAAGGGGTTTAACATGTATACCCTTGGGGGGGGGCATGATATAAATTTTTAAGTACCTCAAGGGAATCAACAAAGTCCAAGAGGGTAACATCTTTCAGAAAAAGAGATGTGCAAGAACAAGGGGACACAATCTGAAGATGGGGGGGGGACAGCTCAGGAGCAATGTGAGGAAGTATTTTTTCACAGAGAGGGTGGTGGATGCATGGAATGGCCTTCCTGAGGAGGTCATGGAGTCAAAAACAGTGGAGGAATTCAAGAATGCATGGAACAGACATAAGACAATTCGTGTGGGGGGGTAGGAAGAAATAGGCTGTTGGTCAACTAGGATCTGCAGTTTATCCAGTAGGTAGGGAAATGGGCAGACTAGGTGGACCTAGCAGTCCTTATCTGCCATCAAAGTCTATGTTTCTAGCTTTATCAAGCTCTGAAAATGATCAATTCACAGGCTGCACAGATTGGAAATGAAATCATCTTCTCCCTTTCCACCAATCAACAATGCTCCCTTTCCTCTATCCAACCAGGAATAGGTATAGCATTCATAACCCCACTCCTCGGCCAAACAATAATGGCTGCTGCATTTATAACCCCAATCCTGGGCATGCTGAACAACCCTCAAGCTGTCATTTCTACCATTGGCTGATGTATGTGGTCACATGGGGCCCAGTAACCATTTTTGAGGTACCCCAGAATTCTTGCATCCACTACGCCCCCAAGTGTGGCTCCCACTACAGGTCCTTCCTGGCTTTGTGGGCAATGGAACATGTACACATATGCATTTCTGCCCCAGGCCTTGCTTAAGAGGTGCATGAATGCCCTGGGTGGAAAACTCTGCATCAGCAATTATCCTGTACAGCAGCCCTAACAATGTGGCCCACCTCACTAAGAGAAAAATCCTTTCTTAATTTTGGGAAAATGCCATGAAAATGTAAATCAATATACTACCATTCATAGAGTTAGACAAAAATCTTTTACAACCAGTGGTATTTGCAGATATTTCCATTTTGCAATCAAAGTATGTTTCTCAAGCAATAACAGGAAATGCTGCAATGTGTACTTAGTAACAAAGTCTGCAAATTGTGGAGAAAAGCTACTGCATCGTATTTGCTTGAAGGTGAGAAACCCAGCACTGCTGGTTGTAAGGTGTTGGCTGCAAACAAAAACATAAAGCACAGCAAAAGATGCCTGCCTGCCAGGGCTGAGCCACTCTAAAAATAAAAGTTATTCAGTACATAGTACAAAGTATCAAAATGT
Organism: Neoceratodus forsteri; assembly: GCA_016271365.2. Classification (NCBI taxonomy): domain Eukaryota; kingdom Metazoa; phylum Chordata; order Ceratodontiformes; family Ceratodontidae; genus Neoceratodus; species Neoceratodus forsteri. Next base: position 1,543,908,725 of record CM057455.1, on the reverse strand, counting down.
GCATAAATAGTAATGTTGTGCGAAATTGTGGAATTTCGTTCTAGAAACTATTTTGTGAAATTTGTGGGTGCAAAATGTGAAATTCCACTGGCAAAATGCAGCATTTCACCAGTGAAATGCAATATTTCACCCGCGAAATGTAGAATTTTGCCACTTGAGGGTGAAATTCCACATTTCACTGGTGAAATTCTCATTTTGCAGCTGAAATTTTGCATTTCACACCGGCAAAATATTTTGTGGAATGTGCAGAATTTCACAGAATATTTCACTTGGCAAAAGTCATGATTTCACTGGAATTTTACTGGCGAAATAACATTTCACTGGATCTATAATGAAGAGCCATAAACCGATGCATGCACACATTAGACAGTAACAAAACTCCCCTTACGCATTTGTCACATTTGCTGGAACAAAATAATAGAAAATCCTGCACTTAGTTATGTTGAAGTCTGGTTAGTTTTCATATCGAGAATAATCAATTGTTTACTCTGTAAATTCAGGCACATAGTAATTATTTGATCTAGGCACATCCTAGTAAAAAGGGGTAGATGAATTATTTGACATATATGTGGGTTCCAGTACTTGTTTGCCACTCATGTACAATATAAAACCAAGAAATAATAAATGTTCCTCTTTTTTCCTCAGTGTCCTCCCTCTTGGGTAAATTATCCTAAACAGAGAATGTGTATTGCATTCTACTTCAAATTGGGGATACTTTCTATCAAGAAGTGATCATTTCTTCAAAGGGCTTCTGCAGCAGAATAATTCACTGAATCTTGTTGATTATTTATAAGGCAGCCCTAGGAGGGTGAAAGTGTGGATAATTATTCTTCAGAGGTAGGTTAAATACATGCTAGCTTTTAAATGTTTAAACTAATTCTTACAACTAGTCTGAGCACCAACAGTAAAACAGAGGAGTTGCCAGCTGTCTTCATCAGCATGACATTTTTAATGCATCTAAGCTTCAAAGGTTGAATGCTTTTCAAGGGATAAAAGAACCCCAATTTTCTTTAGTGTAATAAAATCCAGATGATACAGAAAGGCATGCAGCTTCCCTATAAGCGAGTCTAATCTTCATCATAATCATCATTTATAGTGCATAAAGGAACCAATGATGTAAAAGTCGGTATTATTACAAGCATGCAAAAACTCACTGACATATAATTTATCTCGTGAAAATATCTATAAGTTTAAAAAAATGGAGTATCAAACAACTAAACACTGTATATGTTTTGCACTGAAAAACAAGTGTATGGCTTTTGCTTTTCCCATCTCATTGCACTGGGGTTGAATAAAGACAACAAAATATTTCATTGCATTTGCATGGGCATCTCTCTGTCTGTCTGTCTGTCTATCTATCTATCTATCTATCTATCTATCTATCTATCTATCTATCTATCTATCTATCTATCCATTTGTCTGTCTACTGCATGTTTGTATGTATGCATTAATTTATTCCAGATGTTTTACCAGGAAAGACATACTGAATTGGTAACAGCTCATTTCCAGATGCATCCTGGGGGGTATGGGGATGGGAATAAACAATGCAAACTGTGCAATTGATGGTTATATATTATAAGGTGCACCAGTAATAAAAATAACACCAATTACAATAAAACTACAATAAAGATAAAGTAAATTAGAGTTGAGCAGTCACACGGCAGTATAGCATAGAGGTTAGAGGAACAAGGTGTGAATAAGCTTGGTACATCCAGCAGACCTGACCTGAGTTTAATTCTCACAACCTCCACTTGCATACTGTGTGACTCTGAGCAAGTCACTTAACTGCCCAGTGCTTCCAGGTTGCCCCTGAAGACAGGCACTTGTGCCTAGTGGGCCTTACCTGGTTACCAAAGACTAAAATAAAAAATAAATAAAATAAAAATGTACAGGTAACAGAGGGTGCGCAACACTAAAAATGTAAAATACAGCATTAAGGTAAAAGTGCAATAGAGTACTGGGAGCAGAAGCAGACTAATACCACTCAGACTTCTACAAAGGAATGGGAGTTAACAAATGCCAGAGCAGTAGAGTGAGTATGGAAGCAGGACATTACCAGGCAGAATGTGTGGCCTACAGGTTAGAGTACAAGCTGTAAATGAGCTTGGCACATCCAGCAGATCTGGGTTTGATTCCCACATCCTCCACTTGCATACTGTGCAATCCTGAGCAATTCACTTAACCTCCAGTCCCAGTACTCCTAGGTCACCCCTGAAAACAGAGACTAACATCATCAACAATATCAGTATACTGTACGTGTGCTCCCTGTCATCCCATACATCAGCCAGCTGAGGAGGTGAGAAGTGGGCAGTGCCAGTCATTGCAGTGAGCTCTCCACATGGCACCACCTTCATAGATATGGGGAGGTTTGGCTGGGTAATGTGCTCAGTATGGGCATTGTGGGGGAGCCACTAGGCATGGGGGAATCTGAGGTGGCTCCGGGATAGGTGCTCAGGGGTGGTGGGGGTGACTGGACACCAGGGACTATTTAAGTATTTCAGGCCAGGGTATCAGAGGGTGGGGGGCCCCTAGACACCAGAGCACTAGGACATCATCTGGGATGGGGATCAGAAGTCAGTGGGGTGCCACTAGACACCAGAGAGAAAAAAAACAAGACAGGGATGGGTGATCAGAGGGTGGGGAGTGCCACTAGATGCCCGTGAGAACACGTGTACTGCAGTGATGGGAGACTGGACCACTAGATACCAGGAAGGAACACAGGAACTGCAGGGACAGGTGATCGGAGGGGGTGCCACTAGACACCAGGGAGTACATTTACAATGAGGGTATGGGCATTCAGGATGTGTGGGGTGGAGGCAGTTGCCACCATGACTGATGTGGCAGACAGCCATGGGATGGGAATAAACCTGTTACTGCTTCCCATGCAAATGAGCCCAGAATGGGCATACATATGGCCCCTAGGTATGTTGCATGCCCAATGGGCTCATTTGCATGTTGTGGCTATATATCACCCCATAGGCTCCTGGAACTATCTGGTTTGGGGGTGTAGCTCCCTATGGGCTGGATACAGCCATTGTCCAGTCAAAACAGCAACTGAATGTCTGCAAGTGAAAAGCAACTAAATGAAGTGAGTGTATTACTAGCGAAGTGGTTATAACAGCAAATAGTTATGTGCACAATAAAGAGGCGACAGTCCACAGGAGTTTTGTGCAATGTCAAGGATGTTTATATATATGGAGGGTGAAGGGGGCAAAGCCCCCTCATAAAATTGTCAAACAAACATGACAATTTCAGAAAGATCATTTTCAGTGTTTTGACAGTTCATATTTATGTCCCTTTGCTGCAGTTGTTTTCACTGCTGTTGCCTCGCTGTTATTATTATCATTGTTTTGCATTTGCGTTTTTGACATACTGCCGATACAGCCCATGTCCATGTTAGGGCAGTGCAAGCAGACTTTGCACAGCAAGGACACGGGATAGCACCAGTGCACTATGCGACTGAATATAACAACTCAGAGATTGGGCACAGCACAAATCTTTGTGCTCTGCTTTTGCACCTTTTTCAGTATCTGGCCCCTGTTCCTCTAAACACATCCTTGGAAAGCTTGTTTGTGACTTAAACTGTAGGTTGACTATAAATATCATCATTATTTCTGTGGCCATAGTTTGTATTAAAAATAGGCCCAACTAAAGGCAGAGAATAGATGCAGAAACATAAGAAGGTACTTCTAGGAGAGTTCTATATAGTTTATTTAATACAACTTCAACTTTATCTGTGTTCTCCAACCCCCATACTTCATTGGCATATAGTATGGCCATTTTTGTTTTAGAATTTATCACCATCAGGCCAGCCAGTTGGTGTATCAGTAGCACTACCACTCCAGATACTGGCAACCTGAGTTTGGGAACAACCTCAGGTGGTCAGAGGTTGGCTGAAGGGAGGAGGTCTGCATGTCCCATAAGACTCTTGCCTCATCCAGGTGTGGGTGTGTCCCAAACTTCACCTCAAGTCTGCCACCTGGGTGACGATGGTTAGCAGCGGTCGGTAGTTAGAGAGTGAGGTAGAGACATTGCAGACATTGGGAGGTGGATGCATGCATGGATGGCTGTGGGGTCTGCATTGAGGTTCACACATGTGTCATCCCTGGGGATAGCAAACACAGAAAAGCCTCAGCACCTTCCATGATGATGACCCGCAGGAGTTCCCTGGGTCCTTCATCACCCACCAGTCTGTGGTGCACCCTGATGAAACATAGAATTTCAAGGGACTGCTTCCCCACCCTGACCCTGCCTTAAGTCATAGCCAAGACTCCAAGGAGGGTGTGATCATGACTGGGGGGACCTCAGTAGCTGCCCTATGGGCCCAAGGGGGGGTTAAAAATAGAAATTGAACAAAATAAATAAATAAAAGAATTTATCACTATCAGAGAGCCTTTGGTGGAATAGCCTCCATAATTTTGCATAAATTGGATTACTCCATTTATAGATTTCGCAAGCTTAGTTTTTATATGCCTATTCCATTTTAATTACTAGTAAATCTAAGTACAAGGTAATCAAATGTGTTTATCATCTGTAATTTAATCCCTTTTGCATACAGTCTGTATTTTTGTGTGTTATGCAAACCAAAAACTAACATTTGGGTTTTAGTGGTCTTTATAAAAATATATTATTCATCACAAAGTTGTATAAATTTGATTAGTTTCCTCTGATAGCCCAATTGGGAAGCACAAACATACAGTATGAATCTCTTTCAGTCACTGACACAAATTTATTTCAAATATATTTACTGGTTTAAAACCCAAGAGCACAAATGCTCGTTTTAACAGGTGACCTGGGTCATTCATACAATACATATAAAAATTCACAAACAATTACTATCAACACAATAAATTAATAGGAACAACAAACAATTTAACCATAACAAGTGCCTGCAGATTATTTAAGACGTATAGAGTAATGGATAGGGAACTACGCACAACAAGACTGTGTTTCCATCGAGGGGGATAATGACATCATAGATCTCTAGAATGAAGTTCACAAGGTCCTGATGATCTCATCAGCCCCCAAGATGGAAACATGGCCTAGTCTGTGGACAGTTCCCTATTTGTTATTTTATACAGTATATGGTTTTACTCTTTGAAGTAACAGAGAAGAATTGTGTGGTTTGGGGCTCTTTTTTTCAGATTCCTAACTGTCCCCAACAATATTACTTCCACTGTGGTACCTGTGCTGCCACACCTCACCACACGCTTACAAGCTCACCTTCTTTAGAATCTCATCAAATCTTTTTTTTTCCAGAATCTTAGCAAATCTTTGTTTTATTTTTCGGAAGGTAACATGTTTCAAATTCAATAAAACCATCGACGAACTGAAACAGAGTTCTGTATTGCACTGTCCAGTACTGAGTGCTGAGGTTGATCATATTAATTAATTTATTTAGTTTTTGTTTAGGTAGGTGCAACTAGCCATAGCAATGACTATTTTCAGGCACGATCCGGGAGGGTACAGAGTAAATGACAGAAAACAAATTACAGTATACATAAATTACGCTACATAGTAGACAATAGCATATCATGTGAACAGTGTCAGCAGGTGTAAACAATAAAGTAGGATAAATACATAACAGTGCGAAGGTACAGCAAGAATACTGGTAGTTATACATTAAATCATAACTATTTCAGAAAATAGGGGAGGAAAATACAATGATTGCTATAATCTATGAAATAGCCAATATCAGGTAGGTGTAGCAGAGAAAAAATGAGGCATGGAGGGTAGAGGGTGGGATAGGGTAGGGTTTGGAGCAAGATAAGAGGGAGAATTTAGTTGATGTAAGGGCAGTAAGAGAAGGTAGGAACAAGTGCAGAGCATTAAGTGGGGCTAACACAAATGGCCTGGGTGGTGGAGGTTAGGGAGAGTTACAAAGCTAAGGTGGTTTGAAACAGGAGCACATGCTGGAAGTGATGAGAAGAGATATGCGAGGAAGACAGTGCTCAGACATAGAACATAAATGCTGTAGTACAGTAGTGATGTATCTACAATGCTACAACAACTTTCTTTACCTTTGAACTGTCCTACAACAGCTTTTCACTGTGTATCAAAATTCATGTACAATAAGGTTCAACCATATACTGTACTATGAAGTTTTTGTAATGCTGACTTGAAAATCTGAACACCAAAGACACTGATGCTACATGTAATATCGATACAGACACCAAAACCATAAAGATAGCATATGATCTCCAGCTTATTGGTAAATTGACAGACACACAACAACTTGAAGAGTGATTAGACAAGGTTGATAACTTTCCACTCACTGAGTCACTGACTTAGGAAGACATAGTGGCCAAAATCAAGCGTGAGCAGAGGAGGGTCACAGTCAATGAAGATGACAATAAAGAGGAGGATGCTGAACCACTGATTACAGGATGGAACATCTGGATTTGAAGCAGGACTGAAGTTGCAGTTATCAATTCCAAATGTTTGTTTGTTTATATTTGCTGTGTAGTTGTTGGGCACAGATAAAGCAGCAGTTAAAACTAACAACACAAGTTATAACAATGACATTGTCATGACTAGGAAATGAAGAGGTTCACTCATAACATTGTGACTGGACAAGAACTTCAAAGGGAAAAGGAGAAAAAAGACAGAGTGTGAAAAACTGGGGAAGAAATGCAGTATTCTGATGCTGTGATAGGTGAAGAAGGGACACACACCCAAAAGCCCTCTAATACGTCAAACTGATAACCAGTTTATTCACATGCTTTGCATGTGAACATAATAAGCTTGATTGCAAGGGTAGGGTATATGTACTAAGCCATGCTTATTAATGTTATAATAACCAAAATGTTCAAAGAGCAGCTAACACCTAGATAACCACAGGTCAGGCAACTCATGTCAAGGTGTTGCTTGCCTGAGGACCTAAGCTGCACATAGTTTGAGTTTTTAATGCAGGCATTTATAATAAAATGAAGTTACATTACCTGCAATCTGATTTCCACATTCAAGAAAGCTGCTCAACTCCTGCCACAGCCCCACCCCTAAAATCATTGTTTTGATGACACAAAATAGGGAAGGTGTCTACATGGCTTCCAATGGCTATAGATAGCAGTCAGGAGCAGTGACATTCTGTAGATTCACATAGTTTACCTTGTAGGTCCCTACACATGTTAAGAGGTGTATATAAATGTAACATTACCCCCTTTAACATGTGTAAGTGCCTAGAAGGTAAACTATGTGAATCTACAGAGTACTGCTGATCCCAACTGTTATCTATAGTCATTAGAAACCATGTAGCCCCCCTTTCCTACTTAGCATAATCAAAATACTGATTTTAAGGGCTGGGTTGTGGTGTGTGCTGAGTGACTTTCTTGAATGCCAATGTGAGATTGTGGATAATGTAACTTAATTTTCTTATAAAAGCTTGCATTAAAGACTTCAGACTTTGTGCAATTTAGGTCCTCGGGTTGGGCAACTCCTTGCCATGAGCTGCCTTACCATAGGTTTCAGCAGCTCTTTAAATTTTTGTGTTCAAAACATAAGTGAACAGAGTAACACAGCTCCTTACCTAAACTAATCAATGAGTATAAGAACATGTTAGATCATACGTTTTACCTGCATTTTAGTTTAGTGTAAGAATACTTTAATTCCATGACTTGCATGCATTGCATCATGTGTATCCAGATTAAATGGGTTGTGCAACACCTCAGCCATTCTCTGAGAAACAAAGCATTAATCAACAGCACATATGATAGAAGTAAACAGTAACATATGTAGAACAAAAAGCAGGGGCTGGTTTCAAGCAGGAATTAGGATTTTCACAAGAAAACCCCTTTACCTTGCATTTTCCTGCCTTGTGATTAGGCAATGACTTCAAAGGAAAAATGTGGAAAAAGGAGCTAAGTGGGCAGAATTGTGTTTGTGGAGGGGGGAGTGATTCAGTATTTTGATGCTGTGATAGGTTTATGAGGGGCATGCCCCAAAAATCCATCTCACTTTTCTTACTGATACCAATATGCTCACATACTTTGAAAGCAAATATAATAAAAACACACTGAAACATTTTTAAAGAAATAAAACAAATTACAGCTACAGTCAGCACCAGTCAATATTTTTTGAAAACTGAATTGCATTTTTATGTTTATACTTTAGCAGTAATACAATTCAGTATCCTTATCAAAAAATGGGCTTGCATCATTATGTTTTATTATGCTTTCACCTGTAAAGAACCCTTGCTATAATTAACAGAATCCATCTCTCTAGAGGTATTTGTTATAAGGAGGGACCACTGCATATCAGTATATCAGTTTATATTATATATTTATGTGTATATATGTATATATATATATATATATATTCTTTTCAAAAACTATATTAAAATGATGTAAGATCAAGAACAAGCCTCAAAAAGTCTGAAAATGCTGAGTTAGGACCCAAAACACCCTAACTCTGCACATTCTGTGTAAGCAAGATGGTAAGATTTCATATCTATGGTATTTAGATCACTGACACCTCAACTGTATTCAAAACCCAACTAACAGTTCTATGAAACCGTACTACCTTGCTTACATAGACTATGTGTGCATTGATATAATTAAGCAATAATATATGACAGAGTACCTGTTGTTTTCAGATATACCCATGCCTCACGTGGTGTGGCACGAGACACAGATGAGTGCTGTAAACCACACAAAAAGTGGATAATTCCAACAATACACACCCTGGAGGGTATTACTGTGATTATGAAATGGACCCAATTAAAAAAATGTGAAAGTAAACTTCTAATTAGATTTAAACATGCAGCTAGAACTTTACCCATGTGTACATTGTGATTTCTACCCCAGGTAAAAGTGGGTGAAGCCCCAAAATTTTGCTAGGTAGAGTACTTCATGTATAACACGGAATTGCCTATTACTCCACAGTGCGAAGCATATAACTTCTCCTTTGTGTTTTAATACAAAGTTACATGGTTATAATGGACTTTGCGTTAACGACACCTTTTATATTGCTTCACCCTTAATTTTAAAGCAAAGTTCCATTAATTTGAAGGGATTTCGCATTAACTTTGCCATTGTTATTGCTATTTAAGGTGAATTTTGCAGTGATTTATGGGATGGCAGGTCACATGGGCTCTATATTGTCTTGCACAGCCTCAGTTCATTGTAGTGTGTGTAGTGGAAAGCTGGAGACAGTTTGCTTTCACAGCTCTGAGATTCAAACCCTTTAAAACCTTTAAAAACACCATTTTTCCACACTATTTTGTGTCAAAATTTAGTACATTGATTGCAGGAAACCCTTGTGTGTTTATATCATTGAGCGTTTATTGATTTTGTGTGCATTTTGAACACTAATTTAGTACATTCAGTATCTGTACTGACAGTCACTGTAGAAGTGTGCTTCGGGGGAGGAGTGTATCTGTGGTGAAGAGAGATTCACAGTCAGAAAGGCAGTCTTTCTAACTGTTGTTGGGTAGCTAGTGTGTTAGTATTTTTGTTCTTGTACACACAGTAATACTTATAGAAATTTTTGATAAATTTTTGCTGTTTGCTGTGGGGCAGTGCAGTTTTTCAGTTGGTTTAAAAGATCTGGTTATAGTGTACCGAACTGTTAAATTTTTTGTGCATTGCCTGTAGTGTGTGTGTGTGTGTGTGTGTGTGTGTGTGTGTGTGTGTGTGTGTGTGTGTGTGTGTGCATGCATGCCATCAAGTCAAACACATTTTATTGTGCCACACCATAATCGCAGCACTCTGAAATCTCTTTTCCAGCTGCAGTATTTTTTACTGCTTTATTCTCTCTACTTAGTGGACTGGTACTACAGCTGCCCCCCACAAAACCTATTATTTTTCCAGTTTTAGATTTGTGTGACCACTGGTTAAGGTGTTGTGTCGGTGTGGCTGCATCTCTTGAGTGCACAAGCTCCATTTGTCTGTGTGTCTGCATCTGTTTCAGGCCCAATCTCCATCAGAAATCTAAATTTGTTGTTAATTTTGTGTGTAATCCAAACAAATGCCTGCAAAGAGATGTGCATGCAAAGATGTTTCTGGCCGTGGCACTGCTGACAGTGGCAAGAGTGACCATGGGTATGGTAGTATGCAACATAAGGGCATAGTTGATGGCAGTAAAGGGATTTCTCCAACTATGTTTTTTTCAGTGCAATCAGTTGCTTCAATAATGGCTGGAGATGCTGTTGTCTCCATCTCCACTGGTGGTGGTAGTGAAGTTGCTGATGGCATTATTATTGGCCCAAATTCAGCCTGTGACAAGTTAACAGGTTGTCAAAATATTGTGGTGTCTAAAGACATGAATCAGATTGTAGTTGATATTACACTCCTCATCCTTGTCCCCACAGTAGTTGAACATGATTCTAATCCTGACGATGACTCACAGTCACAATCTCATGTTTCTATTGCTGTTGAGGTTATTCCTGGGCCATCCAATGATTCAAATGTTGAAGAAAAAATAGTGGATGATCATAACGAGGCTGTGGTTGGAACATGTTCCCCACAGGGTAGCATCCAAGCTGAAATTGTGGATGTGGATGGTGATTATGATGATTTCAGTGACCCCAATTGGGAACCGGAGAAAAAGAAAGTAAAGGTGACTGTGTGTAAACAGTCTGATCATAAATCACCCCTTCCTCAAAGCTGTGATGTAGCTGTGTCTGTTGATGATGATGACCCAGTAATAGTCATAGATTGTGATGGTCATGTAGAGTCCAAGTGTGCCCAACAACAGAAATCATGCGGTACACCCCCCGTTTCAGTGTCTAAAAAACTGGAGTCGAATATGCAGCATCAGGGACATGTGAAAAGTAGGACATCAGAATCCCTCGTTTGGGATTTTTTTGAACAAGATGCAAGTGATGAAACAGTGGCAATCTGCCAGCTTTGCCAAGTGCATGTAAGGCACTGTAAAAGGGTGGCTATCTGGGCACCAGGGGCCAGCATACACATCTGAAGAGCAGGCACATTGCACTGTGGACTTGGCACCAGAGGGGAGCTAATGCCATAGTGGGGTGTTCACCCTCATCCACCTTATTGAGCATGGTATCCCCTTCCTTGACTGTAAGTAGCCATAGTAGCCATGTGTGTAGTATTGGTGAAATAACACCTGAGGATTACTACAGGCATGAGGAGGAGGAGGATTTTGAAAAGTCAAGTAGTGGTTAGAGTAGCAGTGGCAGTGGTCTATGCATTATTTCTAGTCCAACATCAACCCCTATGATAAAAACAGGGGAAATAACATAATTTGTTGACTTGTCCCCTGTGCACCCCCCCTCATCACACTGCAAAAGCACCCCACTCATGGCAGTTCATAAAGCAGAGCCATTTTGCATGCCACGTGCAAAACGGGTAACATCGCAACCCACGTTGCACAGTCTTTTTGCCCGGAACATGAAATAACCAGCAAATCATGCAGTGTCACATGAACTGAATGCTACTGTCACAGAAATGCTGGCAATTAACCTTTTGCCCTTCTCCTTTGTGGAGAATTCCAGATTCTGGCATTTTGCCGCACTTTCCTATCCCAAATGGAAAGTCCCTTCCAGGACCTGCTTTTCCACCCGTGCTGTCCCTGAGTTATACCGGACTGTGACAGAATCTGTAAAACATGCCCTTCAACATTTCTCCTCACCATATATTCACTTAAGTATGGATATGTGGAAAAGTAGCAAAATGGTGTGTAACTCCTATTTGTGTAGTACTGCACATTGGGTGCAGGTACTGGGGATTGTCTGTGCTGGCGGGATTGGAAAGCAGTATAATAAGGCACGCTGTTATGGTAGCAACCTTCAGGGAATTAGACAGCATGTGACGCTTGCAATGTGCAGTGTTGCAGGGTCCCACACAGGTGAAAACATGCTAGGCTTGGTACTGACAGAAATTGATGAGTGGCTGAACTCCCTGTTCCTCAAAGCTGGCTTTATAGCTAGTGACAATGGATCAAATGTCATTAAATGTATCAGCAATGGTGGCTTTGTGAGGGTTCCCCGCATGACCCACTGTTTAAATCTTGAGGTACTGGAGCTTCTGCAGCACCCTGACATCAGGCAAATGTTGACAGTTGCACGCCGCATCTGTGCACACTTTGCATGCTCAGGAAAGGCCCGTGATCAACTTAGGCAGCTGTAGATTCAAAACAGACTCCCTCAGCACCACCTCAAGCTGGAAGTTGTCACTTGCTGGAACTCAACACATTACATGGCAGAGTGGTTGTATGAACAGTACAAAGCCATCTTGGAATACCTAGTAATGCACACTAGCTGTGACTGTTCAGGGGCCTCAATGTCTATGACAACTGAACAATGGCTCCTCATGGACTCAGTGATATCAATTTTGAGGCCATTTGAACATGCAACACAGATAGTGAGTGGTGACACTGCATCCATTAGTCAAGCCATTCCATTGCTGTGGGTGCTGAGGAAGACTGTGTTAAATCTACAGCCTACCCTCGATGTGTCTGGAGATAGGTCAAGCAGTGCATTACTTACACACATGCTTACAATATTCGACCGCAATTGCCACATCGTGACTATTCAGCAAAGTGCAGAATTTGGAACAGTAGCAATGCTGGAACCATGCTACAAATGTGGCATTGCATCTTTACTGGAGAGAGGGCCTAATCAAGTTCAAAACCTTACTGGACAGCTGGTGCGATTGGTTGATGGGTCACAGAAGTCACATGCAAAGTTCTACAAATTGCAGCAAAACAAGGCTGAAGGTCACTGTGGAGTAAGCACATCCAGTAAGGTGGCTGCAGGGTAAAGGGGGGTGTCAGCCAAACAGGTTGCCATTAATCAACTTTGGGTGCCTTGCCTCAAGCAGGAATCTGTGACCTGAATGAATCCTGTGAACAGGTGGATGACCCATCATCAGGACTGCAAGCAGCACAGAATGGTTGATGCCTATTTGGCAGAAAACATGCATCTGCCAGTACTTGATTATCTTCTGCTGTACTGGAGTGGTAAGGTGAATGAATGGCTATTGCTGACTTCAGTAGCACTGAAGTACCTGACCAGCCCACCCTCCAGTGTAAGTGCAGAGAGGGTATTCAGTTCTGCAGGGGCAATAGTGCGTGACCATTGTACTAACCTCTCATCTACAAATGTCTGCATGCTAACATTTATAAAAATGAATGAAGGTCACATACCAAATTAAACTACCACATTTGTGCTTGTACCCCGTCACGATGATGGTTGTGCTGATGATGTGGGTGAAGCAGATCATCCTGATGGCAGCATCAAACAGTTTACCATTGAGATTGATGATTCAGTCTTGGAAAAAGAGTTCATGAGTGGGCACAATTCCAACATTGATGACTGTGAGGGCAGCTTCCTCTTTGATCAGGAAGATGAGGATGATGGTGCTGTTAGTGTGTAACGGGTTTAAAGGCCATCACATTTCTGTAATATTAACTTTTTTTTATAAAAGAAGAACAGTGTCCTTGACTCATTCCATATGACAGATATGCACAAATAATGACCCATCATTCTATTTTACCTTCACATTTGTAGATTTTCAGAGTACACTTAACAGAATGTGTGCCGTCAATAGCAAACACAGTCAGCATCATAAACACAACTTTCCAGTTGTAGCCACTTAAATCCTGCTGCTTAAATGACAGATATCCTCCTCCTGATGCTGAAAGACTGTAACACACCATATCCAGCCATCCGTCTTGATGAGAGTGCGAGACAGAGAATGTGTACCCATGCCCATGCCCAATGAATGATCCCGCAGCCAGCCACAGTCCCCCATCTACATGAGAGTGAGAGACAGAGAAAGTGTACCTGTGCCCATGCCCCGAAGGAACCTGCAGTCAGACACATCCACCCATCTACATGAGAGTGAGAGACAGAGAATGTGCACCTGTGCTCATGCCCCGAAGTATCCCCCAGCCAACTACAGCCACCTATCTACGTGAGAGTGAGAGACAGAGAATGTGTACCTGTGCCCATGCCCAATGAATGAACCTGTAGCCTGCCACAGTCACCCGTCTACATGAGAGTGAGAGACAGAGAATGTGTACCTGTGCCCATGCCCAATGAACGATCCTGTAGCCTGCCACAGCCACCTGTCTACATGAGAGTGAGAGACAGAGAATGTGTACCCATGCCCATGCCCAATGAATGAACCTGTAGCCTGCCACAGCCACCTGTCTACATGAGAGTGAGAGACAGAGAATGTGTACGGTGCCCATGCCCAATGAAGGATCCTGCAGCCAGCCACAGCCACCTGTCTACATGAGAGTGAGAGACAGAGAATGTGTACGGTGCCCATGCCCAGTGAACGATCCTGTAGCCTGCCACAGCCACCTGTCTACATGAGAGTGAGAGACAGAGAATGTGTACCTGTGCCCATGCCCAATGAATGAACCTGTAGCCTGCCACAGCCACCTGTCTACATGAGAGTGAGAGACAGAGAATGTGTACGGTGCCCATGCCCAATGAATGAACCTGTAGCCTGCCACAGCCACCTGTCTACATGAGAGTGAGAGACAGAGAATGTGTACGGTGCCCATGCCCAATGAACGATCCTGTAGCCTGCCACAGCCACCTGTCTACATGAGAGTGAGAGACAGAGAATGTGTACCTGTGCCCATGCCCAATGAATGAACCTGTAGCCTGCCACAGCCACCTGTCTACATGAGAGTGAGAGACAGAGAATGTGTACGGTGCCCATGCCCAATGAACGATCCTGTAGCCTGCCACAGCCACCTGTCTACATGAGAGTGAGAGACAGAGAATGTGTACCTGTGCCCATGCCCAGTGAATGAACCTGTAGCCTGCCACAGCCACCTGTCTACATGAGAGTGAGAGACAGAGAATGTGTACGGTGCCCATGCCCCGAAGGAACCCGTAGTCAGCTACAGCCACCATGCTTTGTATTATCATTAGTTTACAATGAGTATGTACTAATTTGTCATACTATGGTTTTTCCTTGAACTGTGTGAATTAGGCTTGCCACTTAACGGCAAGCCAGGTTGTCTCATGGCCCCTGCCAGAAAGAGACAAGGGAAGGGGGAAGGGAAGGGGTGGAGAAGGGGACCGGTGACATCACCACTGAGGCATACAGTATAATATGACATGATGGGGGCTAGGGCTCATGGCATTAGCTGGGGGTGGAGCTAGCAGGGTTCCTGAGCTGGGGTCCTTAGGGGGCATATCAGGGCTGTCCGGCCTGGGTTAGCCCTCTTTTTGCTGAGAAATTCCTGAGATCCAGAGCTCAGCACATCATTTGGCAAATAGGTAAGGCACAAGTATGGGTTTGCTAGGCCTTGGCAGACCATGCAGCCCTGTGCTATTTAACTGGATTATTTGTGGAAGCATGGCGTAAGGTGGATCAGATAAGGTTTTAAATGTTTGTAATTATGTTGCAGGGTTCAGAAGCATATGGTGTAGATCTGCTGAAGCTGGGAGCAGAATTTGTGCTTTTGTGGATGATAAGGTTAGGGACTGAGGCCCGGTTAGTTCGGTGGGGAGTTGCAGAAATAGGCCCCAGGATGGTGCATGTAGCAAAGGTAGCATGTTCAGACCGAGTAACAGTAGGGAGAAGGTTTTCATATAAAAAAATAAAAATAAAAAGAAGGTGATGAAGAGGTTTTGTTGATGAAAGGCTGCTGTGGTGTAGTGGAATGTGCACTTGTCTCTGGGATTTTAAAAAGAAAAGGGTTCAGGAAGCAACCACGTGGTGAGAAGCCAAGGAGGGTGCTCTTGCAGATCAGCTGTGTCGTTGGGGCCAGAAGAGGTGCAGAGGCCACCGCAATCGGGAGCCATGAACACTGGGAAGTAGTGGTGGGTGGCAGAGCTCAACTACAAGCACATTGGAGGTTTTTGTTGGTTGTAGGCATGGTCGAGGACAGAAGGCAACCGCTTGGTGTGAGTTGTGGCTGGTGTGGGGCCAGGGTTACCTCTTGTACAGGAAGGCATCCTTGGTCTGGTGGGGCGAGTGGCCTAGAGGATCAGAAGCCATGCAGTAATAGGAGAGCTGCTGGGAGATAGCATGGTGGATGTACTGCCACGTGGGGGCCCAGGGGAGGCCAGATGTATGGGAGTTTGTGTGAGTTTGCTGATCACAGAGGCCTTGGCAGGCCGCAAGGAGGCACAGCTCCCAGGTGGCAGACGAATGGGTACAACAGGTGGATTGGCACCTGCTTTGGTAGCACTTAAGGATAGCCCACTGGTGGAACAAGTGCCAGGAGTAGGCCGCAGGTGGGCTGCGGGTGTTAATGGGTGGAGCTGATCCTGGGGTAGGCCGGGAAGGAGGCTACGTGGCCTAGTTAAAAGTTGGCAGGAAATATCCTGCCAGACTGAGGGGAAGTCCTTGCAGGTATCTTAACAAGACAGGATGGGGGGACTGCAGGGTCAGAGTCTAATTTATTTGTCCCCCTGCTGGAAGGTTTTTCAGAGGATACCACTTTGTCAATTAAGGTCTTTTCCTGTGGAAAGTTAATTTTCTGGGATGTAATATCGTTAATGGTGCTATACTCTAGGCTTCTCCTGTCAGTCGATTTTCTAGTTCCCCAATGTAACTTCGAATAGAATGGCTTATAACAGGGTAAGCTTTCAGTTTCAGGAAAGGCAGGTGTAAAGACTGTTTCCGGTGCAGAGCCAAGAAGGTTAGAGCTATGTGTGACAAGGGGTCCTGGTGATATTGAGGGGGCAATAGTTGGATAGCAAGCCCTCGGCATTGCCCTAGGTATAACACATAGGAGAATGGTTAACCTATGCACACAGCACAACGTTATGACCATGCATGGTGTTTTTACAATAGTCTGAAGCTGGGTAATTGTGGATGCCTACTTGTGGAGATAACCAGGGTAGGCCATATAATGAACCGCATCAGAGGAGTATGGCTGTATTAACAGAAGAATCAGGCAGGTAGGGAGGAGACACGCTCCACAGTGTGCTTTAGCCAATATGGTGGAGGGGGGGGTATGGTAAGGAAAGGTATCCATGAGGAACGCATTGATATTTAGGTTTAGCCATCAAAGGGTTGGTTTCAGGGAGATGGTTGTATAGGGCTTCATTCTAATCAGATTGCAGGGCAAACAAGCGGTTGATCCAACCTGCAAGGGGTGGAGGCATAGGCATGGTAGTTCGCTAGGTAAGCAGATGGCAGGAGGTGTCCCTCACAATACCGCCCCTCAACAGGGAGTGAGGAGCAGACGGATGGAACCAGACATCCGGCTGGTGGCACAGGCAGTGGAATCCGCTGGATGGCTGGGGCAGCAGAGGTCCACCAGGGTAGGCATTCGGCACTCACGGTGTTTGCTTTCTCCTGCATGTAATATCACAGAGCACGACGATGGCACCCAGGAGGACCCCAATTTCCAGCTAGAAGATGATGGAGGAAGCTGCAAAACTGATGGGTCAGATGACCAAATTGGTGGTGGCAGCCAAGTGGAAGGAGACAGAGGAAGAGGCGCTGAAGAAGAGGAAGGAGTGGGATGAATGCCCAGGAAGGGGCAAGACTGGGAAGAGACCCAGATGGGTTGGACCCAGCCCAGCACCCTCCCCAGATACTGTGCCCGAGCTGAAGCCAGAGAAGGAGAGCCCAGACAGGGGTAAGGATGGAGTAGATATCTCCAATGACGGTGACCTCAAAGAATATTTAGAAGGACTTCTGGGTGATATAGGCGACGGGGGGATAGAGAAGATGGAGCGGGCCTTGAAGGCCATAAAAGGGAAGAAGGACAAAGAAGGGGCTGGGGGCTGGGGAAAGCCAGGGGACAAGATGTGGTTGAGGGGCCCTCGGGTTTCACACTGGGGGACCACGTGCCGACCTCACTCAAAGAAAAGATTTTGGGGGGGGGTACGTGGACATCTTTAGCCTGGTGGATGAGGACATGGCCATGAAGTATGAACAGAAAGAATCAGTTGGGAAATCGGAAATGGCAGTAGCCCTGGCGGTAGTGGGCCACAAGGCAGGTTAGGCAAAATATAAGGGTAAGACCATTGATAACTGGCAGGTGAGGTTAATCATCTATAGTGCCTTGGTGCTTGAAAAACAACCAGACCTTGCCATTCCCCTGCTGACGTATACAGCGATCATCAGGGATGCTTTCTAGCTAAAATAGAATATGATTGATTGAAGTATGACGAGGCTTTCTGGAAGTGGATGGCAGCAAAAGGAGATTTGAGGTGGGACTACACCCATTCAGAGCTTTGGGTGAGCACCCTGTCCGGGGAGGTGAGTGGGACGAGGGGGCAGTTGAAGAAGAGCCCATATAGTTCCCAGAGTCAAAACCTGTTGGGGTTTTAATAAGGCATCCTGCACCTGGGCTAATTGTAAATTCAAACATGCTGTTCGAAGTGTGGGGGTTCACATCTGACATCTAGCTGCAGGCAAGGAGGTGACAGGGGCAGGCAGGGTGGGGCACAGTACCAGGAACAGTCCTTTCAGGGGGCAGGAGGGAAATGGGCGGGGGGATGGTGGGCCGCAGCCAGGAAGTTATAATTCCAATTACGAGTAGAATTAGAAGAAACAAAGGGGAGGGTGGTGGGGATATGCAGTGGCAGGCATGCCCATTGCCCTGGATGTGGTGGAGGCATGGACTCAGGACTACCCAAATGCCAGGGGGGTGGAACTGCTTAGGGAAGGTTTCTGGAAAGGTTTTCCATTGGGTTTTCAAGGGTGGTGGGCGGGGATGAGGGCCAAGAACCTCAGGTCAGTCAGAGGGAAGGAGGATTTGGTGTGGGTGAAAATACAGAAGGTTAAGGCAGGGTGGGTGGAGGGGCCCCTGGTGGTACCGCCTTGCCGTAACTTCAGGGTGTCACCATTGGGGGTAGTGCCCAAGAAACAGAGAAGTGAGTTTCATTTGGTCCACCATCTGTCATACCCCGAAGGGAAGTCGGTGAATGATGGTATACCCGAACACCTCAGGGCAGTATCTTATGCATCATTGGAACAGGCTATAGTACTGGTCAGAGCAGTGGAGGGGGCATGGTTAGCAAAGATGGACATTGAGTTGGCATTCCGGCTGTTACCAGTCAGCCCAGCGGATTGGACCCTGTTGGGGTTTCAGTTCGAGGGCAGGCTGTATTTCGACAAAGCCATGCCGATGGGCTGCTCTGTGGCCTGTTCGACTTTTGAGGCATTCAGTTCTTGGGTGCAGTGGTTATTCAGGGCAAGATACAGTCACAAGAGGGTCATGAACTATTTGGATGACTTCCTCCTCATAGGGGACACCTGGGTGGAGACATAAAAAATGTTAGAGGATTTCAAAGGGATGTGCAGGCATATAGGAATACCTCTGGTGCAAGGAAAAATGGAGAGCCCAGCATGCAGGCTGGAGTTTCTAGGAATAGAAGTGGACATGGAGCAAGGTTGCTTCTGCCTACCTGGGGACAAGGTATCTCAGCTCAGGGGGCTGCTGGCACAGGTGACAGGGAGGAGGAGGAGGGTGCCGCTGGTACAGATGCAAACTGCTGGGGCACCTTAATTTTGCCTGCAGGGCCATTAGCACTGGCAGGGTTTTTACCAGGAGATTGGGTAGGGCTACAGGGAAGGCTAAGCAGCCGCATTATTAGGTGGATATTATGAAAGGGGTCCAAGAGGATTTTAAAGTATGGGAGGAGTTTTTGGAAAACTATAACGGGATAACATTCTGGCAAGATGAGTGGGAATGCAGCATGGATATGGAGTTGTACACTGACGCCTTGGGCGCATTGGGGATGGGAGCATATTTTAAGGGGAATTGGATGTCAGAGGCATGGCCGGCACATTGGAAAGCAGGGGGGATATTGAAGGACATCATGTTTCTGGAAATATTTCCAATCTGGGTGGCCTTGGCGGTCTGGGGGATCAGTATGAGGGGAAAGCACATCCTCTTCTGGTGCGACAATAAAGGGGTGATGGAGGTCATTAACAGTCAGGGAGGGAGTGCAGAGACTGTGGGCAGGATTCTGTGGTGTATGGTGTTGCTGGGGCTGCAATTGGATGTATCTTTCAAAGCACTGCATGTGGAAGGGATCAAGAATGAAGTGGCTGACAGTCTTTCCCGTTTACAGCTCAGAAGGTTTCAGATGCTGCACCACAGGTGGCAACACACAGGACCAGGGTCCTGGACCGGTTGTGGGAGATTGGGGGGATACAGCCAGGGCACTGTACCGGAGAGCCTGGTTGGCCAACACTCTGAGGGCCTATGAAGGCGGGTGGGCAAGATTTCAGGAATTCAGGGGTAAACATGGGTGGGACATGGAGGAGCCGGTCTGGAATGAGCAGGTGAGATGGTTCATAGTAGAGAAGTGGGAAAAGGGGATGGCCCACGCCACGATGCGTGGTACAGTTGGTGGGCATAAGCTGGGTTTTTCCAGGACAAAGGGGGGCCAGATGCCATGTCTGGCAGGACAATTAAGAGGATGGTCACAGGGTGGCAGAGAGGCCAAGGAAATAGGAGGGATGGGAAACGTCCCAATAGGGACAGCTGCTGGACAGGGTGTTGGAGGTGACACAGCAAGTGTGCACCTCTGCACAGGAGGCATGCCTGTTCAGGGCAGTCTTTGCGGTCATGCTAGCAGGTGCCTTTCAGGTGGGGGAAGTGGTGGCTCCATGCAAGGTGGCAGCTGACCTGGCCATGCAGCACAAGAGCATGGTTTGGGGGAAAGACAGGTTGACCATTACTCTGGCCAGGTCCAAAATGGACCAAGGAGGGAGAGGGACTGTTGTGACACTGCTATGGCAGCCGCAGGCTTCAAACTGCACAGTGAGTGCCCTGGAGGAATATGAGAACAGTTGGGGGGCTGCAGGGGGACTTTGTTCTACCACGGGTATGGTTCCCCAGTCACCAGCTTTCAAGTAGGGGTGGTGCTCAAGAAGGCCTTAGCATTCATAGGGAAAGACCCAAGGGACTTCACCCCCCACTCCTTTCGGATTGAGGCAGCCTCAGAGGCAGCTGATAAAGGGGCTTCAGTGGAGGAGTTAAAAAGTGTTGGGCACTGGAGGTCCAATTTTTATAAGAGGTATGTCAGGTACTGATGCCAGCAACTCATGCTGTCTTTTTGTTTCTGTAGCAGGTTCCAAGCAGAAGGTATGGATAGTGGGGCATTCCTTTGTCTATTGGGTGGAAAGGTTTGTTGCCACCATGGACAGAGGGACACAGTTACGCACTAATACAGAGAACACAAGGGTGCAGTGGAGGGGCATCAGGGGCATGAGGTGAGCCCAACTGCCGCCCCTTGCAGACGAGTTAAGGGTGCAATGGGGTAGGCCAGATTGCATCATCATCCACTTGGGGGCAATAATTTGGGGGGCGTACCATGGGGGTGCCAGGGCAGACCATAACAGCTGACTTGGAGAGGGTAAAGGGATGGTGGCTGGGCGTGACTATCGGCTGGTCCGAGATCACATCCCGGAGGGTATGGAGGGGGGCCAAGGATGTCAGGTTGATCAAAAAGGGGAGGAAGTACCTGAACAGGAGGGTGACAAGGAAAGTGATTGAGATGGGGGGGGTGCATATCCAGCACAAGGACATTTCCTTTCACATTATACAGGTCCAATGAAGTGCACCTGTCAGAATTCGGAATGTGCCTGTTCCTAAGGCCAATATGGGAGCTAGTGGGAGAGGTAGCTAAGTCGGGTCTTAGGTTCTAGCCCTCAAGGGGGGGGAGCCCCTCCATCCTTCACAAGCAGGAGTCGGGGCAGTGGAAGAAGAAAGAGGGGGGGAAGGGGGCAGGAAAGGGGGAAGGGTAGACAGCACGGGCTGGGTGCAAGGAACCCAAGGTGTGGTATTAATGCAGGAAAGGGTAGATAACGTCTAGGTGCCAGATTCATAGTGTCCGGGCCTGGAGTACTGAGGCCTGGTTAAGTGTGGAACCAGCCTGATTCTGGTGATGGAAGAGGGGTCCGGATTCAGATTGTCCGGACCCTGAAGCACGGATAAAGAAGCAGCAGCCAGAAGGAGGAAGAGGCCTGAGTGAAGAAGAAATTATGTGATATAATTTTGTGTTATTGTGATTGAATTATGATAATGTAGGATGTTAATACTATCTTTGTGCCAAAGAAATATTTGCCAGCAAGCAACCAAAATCTAGAAAGTTGTGTGGAATTATTTCTGGGAGGGGATCAGGTGTCAATGCTTCCTTAACCATTTTATAGATGACTTTGTCACCAAACACTGGCAACTGATTTTGTTTTTTCCCCACAGGTTCCAGATACAAACAGTGTAACAAGACAGGAGTACTGCAGTACCACAACCACCTAAAGGATATCATTTTAAGGTAAGTGTCAATCAGATTTCCTCTGTTCTTTTCTGGCTTTCATTTTTTCAAGCTGGTGTAAAGCATACAACAGAGGTGATATACAGGCCAGATAATATATTTTTCATGCACATCTGTCACTAGCTTACTTCAGCACGCCATGGTTGTATTAAGTTTTATCCTGGTCATGACAGCATGTCATGTAATGTAACTTAAGTTGAGAGAGTGGGCCAGTACATGTCACATGAACTAAACTTGTTAGTTGGTCTTGGAGTGGCTTACTAATAGCTTGGTATTTTAAGTTGGATATTACAGACAGGAACAGCCACACTTGTAACAGAATGTTTTAGTGCAATGATGTCAGAATAATTTATTCTTTGTCTTTTTGCAGGTAACATTTAGGTGCTGTGTGCTGCCATTGGTGCTTTCTTCAAATCCCAACATGTGCAACTTGTATGAATCCAGAGGATACACGTAAAACCTGCAAAGAAGACAAAACCATTATTGAACATTTTTTCAAATGATGCCCCACCCCACCCTCCCCAAGAAAAGAAATACTTACCTTTCATGGCTTGACAGTGTTCGTGAGCAAAAGTCAGCAGCAAGCTGAAATGTGCACAGCAAAAGAAGGACTGGATAACCTGTGAGAGAGAAAAATGATATATATATATATATATATATATATATATATATATATATATATATATACATACACACATTATAGTTGGTGGTGCGCCACCATAGTTAGGGTTCAGTGGTCATTTACATACTAAAGTCAAAAGTTTGGGCACTAATAACTTTGGACCCATTCAATGGATTTGCCTGTAATTTGGTACATGCATTAGGACACAGTAGGTCTCTTGATCTGCCAAATTACATTTTGGTCGGAATGCCGGTCTTTGTGTACGAAAGTGCTGAAAAATGCAAAATTATTCATTTTTGGAGGCACCTTTTGGCTTTCTTAATGTGGTCCTGCATGGCCGTCGTGTGGTGTGCTGCTCCATGAGATGGCTTGTTTGAAAGAACTTTGTTGGCCAGACATGCTACTTTTTGTTTGGTGAAAAAATATTAAGGCATTCAAAAGTTATGGCACTTTTAAATTCCCATTTTAAGTCAATGGGAAAATGTACATGTATATTTTGTGATCAAAGAATGGGGTTCTGGCCATCTCATCCCACTTGGCAATCAAAGAATTTGCAGTCTCATGGTTCAAGAATTTTTGTTCCCAAGGAATTAAAATAATTCTTTGATCACGAGATCCACCATTTTGTTTTTTAGTTTACGATCGGAAAAACACAAATATCTTGGCTCAGGGGTCACTTCTGAAGTAAAACTTTGATTGGGTTTTACTAAGGGGGCTCCAATCAATTGAGCCATGTCTTTGGTTCCATGAAAATCAGTCAAAAAGTAGAGTTATAAGCTTTTAAAATCTTAATTCGCGCTTGCTAACGATCTTTGATCGCGAGCCTGCAAATTCTTTGATCATGAGATTCTTTGATTGCGATCTTGCATCATGACCTAAAAACACAAATATCTCGGCTCAGGGTTGGGCGAGGGACACAAATGAGGGTGGATTTTGCTCAGGAGGGTCCCGTTCTATCGAACCATGGCATTGGTTTGCTTTAAATCGGTAAAAAATTTGTGTTTTGACATTTTTTATTCTTTGATCATGAGCATGCAATTTCTTTGATCGTGAGCCTGCAAATTCTTTGATCGTGAGATTCTTTTAGCGCGATCGTGCATCGTGAGCGAGGGACGAGATGTCCAGATTAAAAAATCTATTTTCTCAGCCCAGGGGTGTCCTAGGAAGTCAAATGAGGGTGGGTTTTACTCAGGGGGGCTTCGTTCTGTCAAACCATGGGGATGGTTTACCGCAATTCCTTCAATGTTTTGATTTATACAGTTTTTAATTCTTTAGTCGTGAGCCTGCAAATTCTTTGATCACAAGCCTGCAAATTCTTTGACCGTGAGATTCTTTGATTGCCATCTTTGATCGAGAGGGCGGGACAAGATGGCCAGATTTTTTATAATGAAATTTTAGTAATCTTTGATATTAAATATCTTGAAAATGGTTTGGTCTTTTTACTTGAAATTTGGAAGGAAGAAAGGCAACATCCCACAGATATGCCTTTTGGTGGTTTGGTCAAGAAACATTGCAGGGTGGCAAAGTTACGGCACTACGAAATTGATGCTTTTTCCCATAGGATAACATTACAGCATCTGCCGCATAACAGGAATTCTTTGCCACCCTGCTGCAAAATAATGGTTTGGTCTTTTGGGCTGACATTTGAAGGGAAGAAAGCCAACATCCCACAGATGTGTCTTTTGGTGGATTGGTGAAAAAATATTACAGGGTGGCAAAGGTAAGGCACTCCAAAGTTGATGCTTTTTTCCATAGGATAATATTATGGCGTCCGTCGCGTCTTTCAGGGCCCGTATCTCGGAAACGGTGCGAGATATGGACTTTTCAACACAAAAATGCTTAGCCCCCCCAACCAGAGGCTAAGTACAATGCTAGCCAGGAGAGTCATAATTCATACGAAATTTTAATTTTTTTTCTACGTCGTACGGTTCCTGACATATAAGCAATTTAGTATTCCAAGTCCTAATTTTCTGCTCCGAGGTCAATTATTATGCATACATTCTTTGTTTTCACTGTGATTTTTCAATGCAGTTCTTAGGGAAAAGAAGGATGTGCCCTTTCGTTACTGTGCCACTTAACGTTTCCAGTTGTGTTTCTGTTACCGTTCGCATCACCGTTCCCGTCTACGCCACCGTGTGCATTACAGTTTGCGTTTTCATTTGCACTTGTGTTTCCATTTCTGTTTTGTTTGGAGTTATTGTTGCTGTTACCGTTACCATTTGCATTTGCAATTGTGGTACCGTGCCCATGCGTGTTACAGTTTGCATTTCCGTACGTGCTTGCGTTTGTGTTTCTTTTGGTCTTATTGTTGCTGTTACCATTACCATTTGTGTTTACAATTGTGGTACCGTGAACGAGCACATTACCAGTTGCGTTCTGTATGCACTTTTGTTTGTGCCTCCGTTTATGTCACTGTTCGCTTTGACGTCAGTTTGCGCTTGCATTTCTATTACTGTTTGCGTTACCATTTACATTTGCATCACCATGTGCATAACCATTTGCGCTTGCGTTTGTGTTGTACTTACTGTTACTATAGTCAGACAAAATCATGTGGCCCCACACTGCCACCAACTTGTGCAAATTTCTACTTTTCTATTCTTTCTTAAAAAGTAAGGAAATTCTATGCAAGAAACTTCATTAATGCATCAGTTAGGGTTCTTCTACAGCGACAAAAGTGAGGAAATTCGACATTAGGGTTCACACCCCTTGCACCCCACCCCCAACCTGCCCCCACCAACAGGCATCGGGGTGTGCGTTGGGGTCATCAGTCCTAACTCTCACCCCATTCTCCTACACTGCATCACCTCAGCTTGTTTACATGGAATGGGTGAGGTTTAGGACCGATGACCTAGCACGCGATCTGTGGTGATGGTGGCAAGAGGGAATGGGTGGACAATGTCAAATTTCCCCTAATGTCAAATTTCCTCACTTTTGTCACTGTAGAAGAACCCTAACTGATGCATTAACAAAGTTTTTGCATAGAATATATATATGTATATATATATGTAATAAATAACCCACTCTAAGGTGCGTGGTCATGCTCATATATACGCATGCTTTACTGTGCATTGTTATGCATGGGCCACAGGCCGAGTGCATCAACCACCCAAGGCGTGCATATATCAGAGCACAACAGCACGCCCTATAGTGGGTTATCTGTCTTATAAAATGGCAAAATTGTTTTGGAGGGGTGAAAATGCAGGTGTGTGGTCGCTCTCTGATATACAGACTGTCATGTGATGTGTTTCAACCAATTAGCAGACATGATTTTCCTACCCAATTTATAAATATGTATATAAGTATATATATTATATATATATATATATATATATATATATATATATATATATATATATATATATAATATATATGTATATATATATATATATATATATATATATATATATATATATATATATATACTGTAGTAATGTCTGGGTCTCTGAAAAACCATGAACATGAAACATACAGTAACTTACCAATGGTGTTATAAATACATGACATAGGGTAGTATGTTTCAGTCAGTGCAGCAGATTAATGGTCCTCCAGAACATCACACTGTGCATCAGCTCAGTCAGCGGCAGCAGCAGAAAACAGAAGTACAACAGCAGCTGCAGCAGGTGCCATAGTTGTGGCTGTTGGTGCATGCTTTTTTTCTCATGTGATTATTCTTCATGTGGGGTTGAGCCTTTTCATGACAGTTTAACAGCAGCCATTTTAGTGGGTACACTTATGCAGAGTTGTGACTGTTGGTGCATGCTTTAATCAGTGTGTCCTGAAATAAGTGTGACTTTTCAGCATGTTTTCTCATGTGATTATTCTTCATCTGGGGCTGGGCCTTTTCATGACAGTTTAACAGCAGACATTTTTGTGGGATCACTTATGCAGAGTTCTGGCTGTTGGTGCACACTTTAATCAGTGTGTCCTGAAATAAGTGTGACTTTTCTGTACATTTTCTCATGTGATTATTCTTCATCTGGGGTCAAGACACTAATACTGCATGCTGAATGATGTAGCAAGATAGCAGTATAAGCATGCTACATTCACATATCATAGTAATTTTTTTTTCTGGGGGGGTTGTGCAGTAATTGTGATGGGTGATGGTATAGTATTTTGATTGTGGTTGTTGTGGGTATGCTAAGAAAACAGAATGCAGTCAACAGTAACCAAAAACTTATATTGCATGACAACTACCACAGCAGCGCAATAATGGTTCAAAATGTTTACCTTTACTTTTCTATGTGATTTTCGATTGGTAGTAGTTATCTACTGTATTGTCCATATGATACCCTTATTTCCACAATTTACAACTGCTGGACTACGTTTTTTCACCTATGACATAACAAACAGCTCTCCTTTTAATCTTGATTGCAGCAGGTTTTTATCAGTATTCACACTGGTTTTTGTACATCTATCATTTCAAATCCTTTCTGTTGGGACTACAATGAAGTACCATGCAATCCAGTAGGACATGGTACACCACCATTACTTTACGGAGCAGTAGATGTTCAAAAACAGCTAGGTAAACCTATTAAAACAATGGTTCAGAACAAGATTAAAAGAAGCACTACTGTTATTTCATATCTGAAAAAAGGGAGTAAGCACGCTACAAGGAACCCACAACAGAACATGGGTGTGTCAGGGCATTAATGCATGTCCTGGGTGTGATACGAGGCATGAAGACTTGCCAGAGAGACTTATATCAGCTGGGAAGTGCATTAATGCCCTGATACACTCATGGGCTGGTGTGGGTCATATCGCATTTATAAAATGGGATGGCTAACTGTGAAAAGCAAAAAATAAAAACCTTTCTACAATAAGCATGCCAACTGTTGGTCAAGAGGGGCATTAATGAATGACCAGGTGACATTTCTTGCCAAATGGCAAGTCATCACATTTGAACTTTCATTAATGACCTTTTTATAATGCAGAAGAACATTAATTGTGGAAGTAATGGTATTATGCAAACAAGTCAGTAAATAAGGGACAACTGAAAACAGAATAAAACTGTACAAGTCAAAATTGTTCAAGAGCAGGTGTGCATTGTCAGGTGGTTATTACCCAGCACCCCTCAAACATATATGATAACTGTCGTGCTCCAGTGTTGAGGGGTATTAATAATACCATGCAGTCTGATCCAGTAACAAAGTTAGAGCACCCTGAATGTGTGCCCACAGAAAAACACAGTGGTGTCTGAAACCAGCTGACACAACCCACAGGCAGGCACACCCATGTTAATGTGGGGATGTCATTAAATGAATTGACAGTATGCACTACACTGACATGTATGGACACCATTTTTCTAGAGCATCTCGTACTACTTTAATTTTGCTATTTACAGAAATCAAAGCAACTGCAGGAGTGGAGAAACAGTGACTCTTACTACAGTAGCCACTTTCAGTTTTCTAAATTGCAGCTGTAAATAGCACTAACAGCTAAAGAAAGATCACACCCATACAGATCAATGGAGTGCACACTCATCCTTCATTTTCTAACATTACAAAATTAATATGGGGTGCCTGCCTGCATGGTGGCATGTCAGCAGGTTCAGGAAATGCCTCTGTTCTTCTGTTGGTACACATTCAGGGTGCTATAACTGTTTGACTGGAAGAGGAAGACCAGTCAGTATGGCTCTCAGTCACTGTCCACAGCTTAATGATCCACAGTCATTGCAGTAGGACAAATTCCACATAACATTATTTACCACCTCAGCCTTGACACAGCACGGGTACTGCGCAAAAACGTTCAGATTGCTATGTGGGGAGGGGCACCTCTATCTGTATGCTGGTAAAATAAACTTTTGGGAAATTTATTCTACTGGAATTGCTGTGGATTATTAGGCTGTGGATAGGGGACTGAGAGCCGTACTGACTGTTCATACTTCAGTAGACAGGACCGCATGGTATATTATTAATACCATCAACACTGAACAAAGTCATCTATCATATATATTTGCAGGGGGCTGGGTACCTGACAGTGAACACCTGCTCTTTAATAGATTATTGCACTGCTGCTTTAACACAAACAACACGACAGGAAGAAAGAATTACTGCCAAAAAAAATTTAAAAATTCCTGTTTGTAAACAGAGATCATTATCTAGGAATATAAGGACAGGAAAGACAGCATTTTTTCAGGTTACTTTCTTTAAACTGGTTTTAGGGGGTGTTTTTAAAGTTTTTTGGGGGAAAACAAGGTTATGACTGAGAAAGACAGACAGAACACAAAATCAAAATTATGCACCAAACAAAAACCTCTAAGGTTATAAGTTATGGTGAGACAGCAGCAGTTGGAGCATGGGCATAATCTGCAGCTGGTGATCCTCCATACACTCTAACCACTCCTCAAGGTTCTGTACTCTGTTGGTAAGGTGATCTATTGCACTCCATATAACACCTAAATCAACCTGTGTGGCAGGCGTTGTTGTAGGGTTTCCAGAGTCATCACGTGCAGGTGCAGGTTCTGGAGCATCCACTTGCTCCCTGGCCCTTCTGCGTTCACATCCCATGCAGGCGGAGGCAATGCTGCCACCTGTTGCTCAGGAGGCACATTCCACGTATGTTCTGCAGCCTTGACCACCCACTCCACATGGTGGTGGTGGTTTCTGAGGTGCGTGCTCTGCCCACCTGTCCCCAGATGAGTACCCTTGGGCCCACGATGCACAAGCACACTGCAGATCTTGCTCTTCATAACACTGGGATCACCGGGCAGTGAAGTGAAGAATACCCACACAACTGAGCTGTGGGGAGGACCAGGCACAGATGGGGGGGCCCAGGTGTTATGGTTATAGGCTGCTGGTGCACAGTTGAAGGGGGGGGCAACCTGCTGCAGCTGCTGAGACTGCTGCAGCAGCTCTGGCATGACTTCCTGCTGCTGCTGATGATCTGCAGGGATCATGGCAGGCAGTGGGGGGGCAGTGGTAGGTGCCACCATCAGGGGTGCTTGCATGGCACCAGTGCCTCCTCTTTCAGGGAGGGAAGCACTGGCACTAAAGACAGTGCTGCAATTGATACGTGTGATGCCACCATGCATATGTGGCCTAACACGCTGTCCTCTACATGCCCCAGAAGAAACAAACCCACCTCGCTCCATTTTACACACAAAAACAAAAAAATAAACTATTAAAAACAACTACTGACACAAAAATAAAAAGAAGTAAACTAAGGAATCAGGAGTGGAATATGAACTCAAAATCAAAAGGGGCACAACTCAAAACAACAAATAGGCAACTAAACTACGAAAAAATCTTAAAATTCGATTGAAGATTCAAAATACAGTATAACTCTTTCTCTCTATACCACACAAAAAAGCTCCTTCTCCAAGACTAGGCAAGGCAAAAGTGAAACTATTTTACTGTCTTGCTTGATTAACTTCCTGCCTGCAGCATGTGACCTGTAGACTAAGTCTATGATTCATGTGATCTGTGGCCTGTTTCAATTATCACACACTTCACCTTTGTGTGAAAATAATGTAAAGTGAACATGAAGTCAGCAATGTGAAGTAGCTCATTATAATAGGGACTTTGCATAGCCCAAAATGGGGGCAAAGAGGGCCACTTTGCCTGCACTTCACTAAGGAACTAAAATGTTGCTGCATCTCTAGTAAAGACCAAGACTGACCAATCAAATAGCATGTTTTTCTTGTCCATTTTATAATAATAGAATTAAATTACTTCAAGGGTTGGGTTACCTTTTGTCACTCTAACCCTAGGGGAATAAGGCACTTGGCTATGCCTTGTATCTCATGACATAGAAACAGAAAATTAGCGAAGAAAAAGGCCAGCAGCCCATACAGTCTGCACACTCCATCGAGCTCCTCTGTGATGACCCTAGTTGCCATCTGACCATCTTACCTCTTCTGCCTTCCATCTTACCCTGAACATGTGCCTCTTCCACCCCACCTGATTGGCCTGCAGTACCTCATTAGACAGTCTATTTCTCTTATCCACCACTCCCTCGATAAGGTATTCAAGTCACAGATGACCCCTCTAGGGTTCAAAAAGATGGTTCATTTACCACAAATGATGTATTAATAATTAAATATATTCAAAATTCATAAGACTAAGGCATAGCTAATTCAGTTTAACATCTCTTATAATTTAATTTAGGTTAATATGTTTTATTTTGCTAATAGAGGCCAACTAAGATGACACATATAGCTGAGTGTCTTGTATGCAGCTGCCTTAAAAAGGACAGGTTTTTTGTTCAAAATATATATTTGTTTAAAGACTTTGTATTTCAAAAGCATGGTAGTACATCCAGAACCTATAGTGAATTATTAGAGTAAAGGATTAAAGTGAAGAATTTCAATAACACACACAATGAATATTTTTAAAAAGTATTTTATTTCAGTCCAGCCCAGTGGTGCTGAGGGTTGAGGCACTGGATCACCTCACACCACGCTGGCGACCAGGGATCAAGAGTGACCTAGGGTTGCTGGAGGTCGGCAGGGGAGGGAGAGGATGGAGCATCTGAAGGACTGCATTCCTCTTCCGAGGAGGGGAGAGTTGTCATCCCGCTCCTTGGCTGCCCCCTAGTTGAGGCAGGAGGGTGGCACCAGAGGTCAGGAAACACAGAAGGACAGTTACTTGATGTGCACGTGCCTTGCCTCCACACACACACACGTTCACACTATGAGGGGGAGAGGTGTATGGGGAGAAAACAGAAAACAAGAACGGAAAAAAGTAATATAAAAAAAAGTATTTTCATAGTTTCATAGTATTGTGACGGCAGAAAAAGACCATCCTGGTCCATCTAGTCTCCCTGTCTCCTCCCTCCCCTCACCTGTTTCCCTTTATCAGAGATACTTTTTGCTTCCCATCCACAGACCCCTTATATCTGTCCCAGGTTTTCTTGAAACCTTCTACAGTTTCAGTATCCACCATCTCCTCAGGTAAACTGTTCCATGGCTCCACCACCCTCTCTGTGAAGAAATACTTCCTCACATCATTTCTGAATAAACCTTTTTCTATGCTCAAGCTATGACCCCTTGTTTTAACTTCAAGTTTCCTTTTGAATACACAGCCATCTCTGACCCCATTTATCCCCTTGATGTACTTAAATACTTGGGCTGGCAGTATAGCCTAGAGGTTAAAGGAATGAGGTGTGAACAAACTTGGTACATTCAGCAGCCCAGACCTGAGTTTGATTCTCACAACCTCCACATGCATACTGTGTGACTCTGAGCAAGTCACTTAACTGCCCAGTGCTCCCAGGTTGCCCCTGAAAACAGGCACTTGTGCCTAGTGAGCCTCACCTGGTTACCAAAGACTAAAATGAAAAAAATATATATATATATCTCAATCATATTCCCTCTCTCCCTTCTATTCTCCAGAGGGTACAAATTTAACTCTTTCCATCTAGATTTATATGACTTATCCTTCATTCCCTGAATCATTTTGGTGACCCTCCTCTGAACCTTCTCCAGACCATCAATATCCTTTAAATAAGGTCTCCAAAACTGGACACCGTACTCTAAATGCCATCTGACCATTGTCTTATACAATGGCATCAATGCCTTCCTTTTCCTACTTGTGATTCCCTTACCAATACAAGCCAGCATCCTATTTGCTTTACCTACAGCCTTACAACATTGGTCTACCACCTTCAAATTATCTGAGATTGTAACCCCAAGGTCTCTTTCTTGACTTGATATTTTTCACTGTTCAGCACCTAAAGTATCCTTTACTTTTTTATTATTCCATCCCAAATGCATAACCTTACACTTTTTCACACTGAACTTCAGTTGCTAAGTTTCAGTCCACTGTTCCAAAGTATTCAAATCCCCTCTGATCGCCTCCACCCCTCCCTCAGTATCAACCCTATTACATAATTTTGCATCATCTGCAAAAAGACACATCTTATCTCCAATTCCCTCTGTCATGTCTCCTATATATTAAAAAAAGGATCAGCCCCAAAACTGACCCCTGTAGGACACCACTCATCACCCTCCTTTCTCTTGACTATACCGCATTTACTACCACCCTTTACCTTGATATTACTTGGTATTTGTGGGGCCTAAGTAGGTGTGAGCCCATCGAGCAGGCCCACCACAGTTTTGTGGAACACTGTCACATTAGATTGTGGTATAACCATATGTCCAAACCCTTTTTGAAAGCTTCAAGTGTTTTACTGTCTACCAAGCTTTGTGGAAGTTTGTTCCACAGTTTTGGGACCCGAACTGAGAAATGGTTTAACCTTTGGTTTGTTTTTTTCTTGTTGAACTTCTAATTGTTTTGAATGTAGTCTTGGAACCAGTTTTCTTTTGGGATAATATAAGCCACACTACTCCATTAGGGATGGTGTTTGTAGTAGTGTGTAAAGGAATAACAGATCTCCTCTACTACGACTTAATTGTAAGGATTGTAGATTGAGCTTTTGGAGTCTGCCTTGGTAATCTGTGTGTGATAGATGTGGGATCATTCTGGTAGCTCTTCTTTGTATTTGTTCCACTCTGTCTATGTCTCTTCTTAAGTGAGGGCTCCAAAAAGGTGATCCATAATCAGAGTATGGTTTGACATAAGTTCTGTATATAGGAATTATACATTCTTCAGTTTTTGTAATAAATATATGGTTAATTTCGCCTTAATAATGCATTTAAATTTTTTCTAACTTACTACCATGGTCAGTAGAATTAAGTTTGTTATTAATTATGATACCAAGATCCTTTTCATTATTTGAAACTTTTAGTGTGGTACCTTTGAGTGTATAAGATTGCATTGGGTTATTTCTGCCAAAATGAAGTACTGTGCATTTGTCAATATTAAACTCCATTTCATTTGTAATGGCCCATCTGTGGATCTCCACTAGGTCATTTTTTAATTGAAAAATATGATAAGCCGAGTCCACCCTGACACCTAGTTTTGTGTCGTCAGCAAATTTAGAAAGTGTGTTAATGGAGTTTATTTGCATGTCAGAGATATACAGGTTGAATAAGGTTGGCCAAGAACTGAGCCTTGAGGGACTCCATTGGATACTTCCCCCTGTCTGACAGTATGCCATTAGTTCTGACCTGCAGCATTCTGTTGGTCAGCCAACTGTTGACCCAAATGACTATGCTAGTAGGGAGACCTAAATATAGAAGTTTATTTACTAATTTGGTGTGCGAGACTTGATCGAAGGCTTTACTGTAGTCCAAGAGGACTACATCCATTGATATATTAGAGTCTAATACTTGATTTATTTTGTCATTAAAAACTGTAAGATTTGAAGTGCAGGAATGTCCCTGCTTAAAGCCACGTTGTGTACTATCATTTATGTTAAGTGATTGTAGTTCTATTTCTAGTAGATTCTTAATTATTTCTTCTAGTAACTTGCAAGGAACAGAGGTTAGGCTGATAGGGTGGTGATTTGCAGGATTGGCTCTACCACCTGTTTTGCAGATTGGTGTCACATTAGCCTTTAGCCAGTCTTGGGGAACAGAAGATTCTTCAAGTGATTTATTAAATATTATAGTCAATGTGATTTTTATCATTTCTGCTGTTTCAATTAGAAATCTGGGGCTAATACCATCGGGTCTTGAACTACTGTTTTTGTTTAATGTTTTTAGTACCTCATCTGTATGTTTGTAGGTAACACAAAATGCTTTTGCTTTAGTACTTGCAGTTATTAGATGTGTTATGGGGTCCTTTTTCAAGAATAGTGAACAAAAGTACTGATTAAGTATATCAGCTGTGTCCTTGTCTGTAGTTATTAATTTATTGTCAATTTTTAGTGGGCCGACTTGCCTGGTGTTACCCTTTTTTTATTCAAGTATGCAAACAAGGATTTATGACCATTTTTAGTATGTGCAATTTTAAATTCCAAATTATGTTTTGCTAATTTGATTGCCTGTTTTAATTTTTTTCTGATGTTTGAAAGAGTGACAAATATTTTTTTATTTATTTATTTATTTCATTTATTTATTTATGTTTTTAGTGACCAGGTAAGCAAACTGATCCAAAGGACCATTTTCAGTTGCGATCTGGGCCGTACAGTGGCAGAAAATGCAAGGTTAAAACAATAGGCAGAGGTTACATTACAGAAAAGAGCAATATATACGAAGTAGCATGACATCAACAGCAATGAAACATTACAACATCAAATCTAATACACAAGTTTCATAATAAATACAAGAGTGCATGCCTGGGTCTTGGATACATGGTCGATCACACATGGAGTGGTCACCTCGTAGATCCCCATATCACTTGATCAGTCAGGATATGCAACAAAGCATGGTGGAAATACCTTACGGTGATCCATGTGAACCCAGGAAGGGGCAAGCAGTGCTAAGAGGTATGAACTAGTGGTCAGCATCCAAGTGGTAAGTCGAGAGATACAGTATGGCTTCTACGGTGGCTGTTTAGTGAAAGGGTTGCCTAGGTAGCACATACAGGTAGCCTGGGACTTTAGCCACTCTCTCAGTTGCAATTTAAAGGACTGATGAGAGGGGGTGTTTCTAATGGCAGGTGGAAGTTTGTTCCAGAGAGAGGGGGCAGAGATAGAGAGGGCCTTACTCCCCGTGACATTAGATACATGGGGGACTACAAGGGGGGAATGGAGGAGTCTCTGAGAGAATAAGTAACCACACAGCAGAGAGAATAGATGAGAAAGGTGACTTTGGAGAGTTTCTGAGAGAGGTGTCAACTAGGTTGCCCAAGGCATATTCATAGCGGCCATGAAGGGATAGCCAGCCAAGTGACTGGTAAAGAGAGCAGTGATGAGAGGAGTAAGAAACCTGAAGGACGAAGTGACAGATGGAGTTATATATGGTTCTTAGCTGGGAGAGACGTGAGGCAGAGGTGGTGGATTAAACTGGAGCTCAATAGTCAAGTAAAGGCAGCAGATTTCCCTGGGCAATAGCAAAGCGAGCTTCAGGTGTCAGGAGGTGGTTACCTGGTAGGCTGTCCCCAACTTCTGATGGACCCTTTTTACAATGTTATCAATGTGAGCATTAAAAGTAAGGGAAGGATCGAGAGTCACTCCTAGGTATTTGAAGGAGGCTACTATATCAAGAGGAGATCCAGCAGGGGCTTATATCAGAAGTGTGCCATTTGTATTGACAACCTTTGATAGGAATGGCTTTGAGCAAAAGAGCATGACCTTTGTTTGGAACCAGTTTTGTGCTGCTCCATAGTTATTGGTGAGCGTAGAGGATATAGTTTTGAGGAATTTGGCACTGTGGTAGATGACGAGATCATCAGCATAGAGTGGGGCATTGCATTTTATGCTCTCTGCAGGAAGATTATTTATGAAAAGAGAGAACAACAGAGGTCCAAGTATGGAGCCCTGGGGTACACCAGTGTGGACTGGCAGAGTGGCAGAAGTAACCTTACCTATCATGACAGACTGGATTCTGTTTGCTAGGTAGCTGCGGAACCAAGTAGCTGCATCTATGGAGCAGCCTAGGTTGGGCAGGGTGTCAAGTAGTAGGTGGTGATCCACAAGGTAAAAAGCTTTTGAAAGGTCCACAAACATTGCACTTGTGGCCAAACCGATGTCCATGTTTCTAAGGACATGGTTGGAGAAAAGAGCCAGGGCTGATGAGGTGCTGTGGTGTTTGCAGCATCCATGCTGGATTGGGGTCAGAAGGTTGTACTTCTCCAGATGTTAAGAGAGTTGGTGGTGTATGATTTTTTCTAATAGTTTGCTTAGGTGAAGGATGAGGGAGATGGGATGGTAGTTTTCTGGTGCAGTCAGGTCACCAGCTTTGAAAATAGGTACCACATGCACATGTTTCAATGAGTCAAGCATCATAGAGTTTGAGAGAGAGAGATTGAAAATGTGGGTAAGTGGCCTGATGAGGGCTGGGGAGATGACTTTCAAAAAGGAGGGATACAGGCCATCACTGCCTGGGCTGCCCTTAGCAGGTAGTCCTCTTCAGAGTTTGCCAGTGACCCTGCGATCAATGGCTCTTCGGTAGAAAGCAGGGCAAGGTGGATAAGGATGCCTTTGGTGGTTATTTTGGTCAGAGGAGGGCTGAGGAGGGATTTTGGCAGTGTAGGAGGTGAGGTCAGTGAACATTTTGTTGAAGGTATCGGCAATGATACCTAAATCGTTTGTGGGACCAGCAGTGGAGGTGAGTTCAGTTATTGGTTTATTTGGCTTCGGGTTCAGGACGGTGTTTATGGAGGCCCAGAAGTTACGAAGGTTACTAAGAGAGTCATTTTGCAGATTGGTAAAGTATTTGCGTTTTAATGTTTTTACCACCTGCTTACAGGAGTTATGAAGTGACCTGTAAGCATTCCATAAAAGAAATACACAAATAGTTTAAATTACAGGTGCATGTTTTGAGTTTGTGATGAAGTTTCTTTTTATGCCGAATCAATTTTTTGATATGATTATTTAACCAAGGTGGTATCTGCCCTTTACTATTATATTTGTTTTTGACAGGGACATGTTCTGCTTCCAGATTTGAAATAGTATTTTTAATAAAATTCCAGGATTCCTCAAGTGATAAGGGTAATAAGACGATTTCCCAGGCTATGTTATATAATTGGTTAATTATGGTTTTAAAATCATTTTTTTTGTAATTCTTAAACACTGTACTATTACAAATGTTTTGTTGATTATATGCCAAACTGAAAGCTATAGACTTATGATCACTATTACTGAGTGGGTCAGATAGGGAGAGATCAAAGTTGTTATTGTCAGAGGTGGTAATCAAGAGGTCTAGTATGTTATTACCTCTGGTGAGTTCATTAATTAATTGATCAAGACCCAAATCAATCACTGTAGAAATAAAGATTTTGTCTGTTAAAGACTCGCCCAATAAGGTATCCCAGTTGGCAGTTGGTAAGTTGAAGTTGCCCATAATTATAATATTCCCTTTGTCAGAAATACTCCTAATTTCCTCTAGTAAGGTGTTAGTATAATTAGAGTAGGCATTTGATGGCCGATAACAAGTGCCAAATGTTATTTGGGGGCATCCTTTCAGAGAACATTAACCCACTGACTTTCTGTGTTGGTTTTGAAAGTAGCCTCATGTGAGAAGATGTCATCTTTTACATACAGGCAGACTCCACCCCGGTCTATGTGGTCTTTCTGATAAAGTTTATACCCGGGGATATTTTTTAACCATTCTGAGTCACTATTCCACCAAGTTTCTATCATTGATATAATGTCCAGACTTAACAGATGGCATTTAGCTTCCAATTCAGTGATTTTTCATGTATTCAGCAACCTGGTATTAAGAGACAACACATTGCATTGCTCTTGTGTATATAGACTGTCTGTCAGAGACTTGGATCTGAGTCCATTCTCCCCCTTTGTAACTAGTTTAAAAATGTAGAAATGAATGTAGTAATTTTTTTCCCAGGATTGTGCTCCCTCTCCTGCAGAGGTGTAAATCATCCCAACAAAAAAGGGAAGGTCTTTCGTTGAAATCCTCCCAGTGGGTTAAGCATGAGATGTTCTGTTTGAAGCACCATTTCCTCAGCCACTCATTTAGTGCTTTGATTTTATTGGTTATATAAGCTGTGGCTCTAGGTACTGGGAAGATCTCCGAGAAGCAGACATCACATCCCTTTTCAGTTAGGGTGTTATGAAGTACCACAAAATCTTTTTTTAACTCAGGTAAAGTTATTTTGTTGATGTTGTTTGTGCCTGCATGAATAACTACTAGTGCATTGTTAGTTTGTTCAGAGAATAATTTGCTTGTTATATTGGTAATGTCAGATATTCTGGCCCCTCTGTAGCTGGAACAAGTGAGATTATATTTGTCAGGGTTACATATCAGTCGGTCAGTATGTTTGATGATAGAATCACCTAATACAAATATTGGTTTTATGATACTGCTTGGTTTACAGGTTTTATTAATGGTTTGAGTTTTGGGGGTAGTGTTCAGAGGACAATGTGAAAGACTTTGTTTAAAGGCTGGGATGCTAGGTAGTGATTTGGGCCTATGTTTTAAATCTGCATTAATGGGTTGTACTCTGAATGGAGATACACTGTCATCAATTGTAATTGTGGGATCATCAGTTTGTAAAACATCAAATTTATCATGAAGGGAAAAGGGTGGTGCACTATGTGCTTGTCCTCCTCTTCTTTTTGTTTTATGTTTTGGCACTATTGCCCATGAGTTGTCTGCCGTTATCGGTTTTAATCCAACTCCCTCATTG
Source organism: Neoceratodus forsteri (assembly GCA_016271365.2). Taxonomy (NCBI): domain Eukaryota; kingdom Metazoa; phylum Chordata; order Ceratodontiformes; family Ceratodontidae; genus Neoceratodus; species Neoceratodus forsteri. Next base: position 1,543,869,832 of record CM057455.1, on the reverse strand, counting down.
CACACAGTTTCTGGTCTTGCTGAAGAGGTTATATTGAGGTCAGATACCACTGAATCAATATATTCCTCTAATTCAGCTATGTCTGAGTTTGCAGGTCCCCTAGTTTGGAGTCTCATAATCTCTTGCTGCAGTGTGTCAATCAAAATGCATTTGTCACAGATGAATCCCTGGACTTGTTCCCCATAAGCAAACATCACACATATATGGCAGCAATTGCCATATACATCGTCCCTGAATGTAATTTCTGCCTCCATTTTTTTTGTTAGTATTTGTTTAGCAGGGGTAGTTGTGCATTGAACTCTACTTGGTACTTACAGACCCTGTCTCCCTGCTGCCCCAGCAGACACAGCAGACACGTGTTTGAACACGTGTGTCTCTGCATGCGTCTTTGTGCGCGGCCCCACGCATGCTCACCCCGGCCACTGTAGTTAGCCTTATATACTGCTACACAGGAAGTCAGGCTAGTTCCTGCTTCCTGTTAGTAGCACTTGGAGTGAAGTAATTAAACCTCCTAAAATTGGGAAAATGCACAAAAATAGCTCTTAAAAGAGCTTGGTAGCTGTTATTACCCGGTTTTAGGGCCCAAAATAAAAAGAAATATAGCCACTATCCCCACACTCGAAGTTGTTGCTGCAGGAACACCCCCAGTATCCCAAAGTGCTTCAGCAGTAGTACAGTCACTGGGAATACAGTAGTGTGGTTGCAGTATACAGATAGTGAGCATAGTTTGCAGTTTACACACCAAGCATCAGTACAATAATAGTTTTAATTTCAAGTTTCATACATAAAACCACCTCTCTCCAGAGGCACGCGTTACTCCAGCTCCAACAGAGCTTTACCATACACAGGCCCACTCACTGTGGCTAGTCTTATGTGCTGCTACACAGGAAGTCAGGCTAGTTCCTGATTCCTGCTAGTAGCACTTGGAACAAGGTAATTACACATCCTAAAATTGGTAAAATGCACCAAAATAGCTCTTAAAAGAGCTTGGTACTGTAGCTGTTGTTACCTGTTTTTAGTGCCAAAATGGAAAGAAATATAGCCACGATCACCACACTCGGTGTTGTTGCTGCAGGGACAGCCCCAGTATCACAGAGTGCTTCAGCAGTAGCACAGTCACTGGGAATACAATAGCATGGTTGCAGTACACAGATAGTGAGGATAGTTTGTAGTTTACACACCAAGCAGCAGTACAATAACAGTTTTAATTTCAAGTTGCATACATAAAACCACCTCTCTCCAGAGGCACACATTACTCCAGCTCCAACAGAGCTTTACCATACTGTCAGGAGGTCTAAACCTCACTGTCAGGTTCATGGCAATAATGGGCATGCAAGGAATCACAGACACGTTGCATAAGAGTGATAAAGCTTGTTTATTACTACAAAAAGGATAATCATAGTTGCCCTAAGCAGTTCTTACCAATACGAACTGGGACCCAATGCTAAGCATTCTCTATACCTCAAGGATTCTCCGTGTCTCTTGGGGTCTCCGAGGTAGAAGGTGTAATGTCTTATATTATATACCTATGATAATTGCCATGGTTACTATAAGATAGAAACATTTCTAGTTACAGAGATGAGCCCTATTGGCTAAATTGGAGGTGGCTCCTAAGTCCAAGATAACATTAAACAATTTTGTAGTAGTCTTCACTTTGTAAAGACAAAGAAGTACAGTTTGCATATAGCAGTGTAATAATACAAATCATCAGAAGATGACAGTGCCAACTTATATATCATAATCATTACAAGGACACACATGTCCTAACATCTTGTAAGCAAGAAATACAGGTATATATATTATTTTTTATTTTATTTTAGTCTTTGGTAACCAGGTAAGGCCCACTAGGCACAAGTGCCTGTTTTCATGGATGACCTGGGAGCACTGAACAGTTAAGTGATTTGCTCAGAGTCACAAAGTATGCAAGTAGAGGTTGTGAGAACCAAACTCAGGTCTGGTCTGCTGGATATATCAAGCTTGTTCACACCTCGTTCCTCTAACCTCTAGGCTATACTGCCAGCCAGAGTGTATAACAATAATATGCATACATAACCTGACATCTACTCTTTTATGGTAGATGCCCTTAGCCCTATATGTTAGTATAACATATGCCAAAGTACTAGCTGTCTATGGTGTACATCTGGGGGTGCCAATAAGGGTGCAGGGACCTTGTGTAACATTCCCCCCTTGTTGCCTCATAAGGGGCAACACAGCAAAAGTAGGGAAGTGGATAGGGAGTACGGGTCATTTACAGACCCGACACATGAGCCTTATAAAGGAACTCCAGCTGCTCACAGTGTTGATGCAGTGTGTGCCATAGGCAGCAAAGCATAGTAATAAGAAAACATATCAAAAATGCTTGTATAATTACAAAACCTTTAAGGGTGATCTCTAACCAAGAGTTAGTAAGTGCACTGTTCATATAATCATCACTAATAAGTGCAAGGACAGCTTCATTAGCTTTAGAAATATTATTGCTGATGTGTATGAGATGGGTGTCTTTCATCTCTAAAAGTGATTTTAATGTCAAAGTGAGGGGATCAATGTGTACATTAAAGTAAGGTAAATACTCAGAAAGTGTAAGCAGTTAATCAGTGTTGCCATCAATAATGTCAGCGTCCATGAGAGGGATGGGTGTAATAACTGTGTGTCCAATATTTGACTTCTGATGTGGGATGAAACAGAAGTTTGGACTATCAATAGAACATGTTTGTATTCCATAAATGTAACTTTTAAAATTGGTTACAATACAATACTCTCCATCTGAATTATATTGCATTTTTACAGTAGGCTGTCTCCATTGTTGCAACTGTACTGGGCAAGTATAAGTTGTTCTGGAAATCCATGTTGACGGGTGGCGAACCTCCTCCTGGTAAGACTGGTACAGCTTGGAAGTGTCTGGAGCCAATGTTGAGTCCTGGAAGTCTGTGCCATTTGTGGTGATGTCATCGTCCATGGAAAAGGACCAATTGATACTGTCTGGAGAATAGCCACATACAGGTTTAATAACATCAAATACTTCACAATGACACAAATAAATATACCCTTTCTTCGCACAGCAGTTTGTGTGCGGGGTGACCCAGGCATCCAGAAGAGAATGGAAGACCAAGAGAGGAGGTAAGTTGAGGTGTTCTCTGTATATGTCTTCATCAAGATGCCCAATGGAGTGTACAGATGTTAGTTTATCGAATAAAGCTGTGGTAGGATCAAAACGTGGTAAAGAGACAGTAAAAGAAACGTAGTATCCTTAATGGAACATTTTTTACAAGTAAAACATGGACCAGTGTTAGGGTGTCTGGTCGCAAAACCCAAATTCCTAGCTGTGGAAAGTGGAATAGTTCAAGTCTGCAGCATACACATTGCAATACAGCTGGAAGATTTGCACTGAGGACAATACCATTTAGAGATATGTCTATCATATATAATATCAGCAATCCTTCCAGATTCTAGATCATGGAAAAGATTATTGATGGTAGTGATAATGTATGAGCCATAGGCTGAACACAATATCTCATGGGCAATATATTGTTTTTCTGTTTCTTTATTGTTCTGAGCAATGAGAGCGTTAATCTTATCTTTAGAATCTGTAAATGCTTTAGCAATGTCATGCATGTTGTATACAGTGTATCTTTCTTCCTGACTAAAGCCATCCACACCATGCAATAATGGGGGTATAATATCATTTACCAAACCAATTTGGAATTTCTGTGACTGTGATTTGATAGCAGCAATGTCGGCTTTATTCCAAATAGACATGGCTGTACCAAAAAGACCTGTAACAGTGCCTGTGGCACCAGTGACATCAGAACTGTCAACTTCACATGTGTTATGCTTATGACTTTGACCATCAGGATTAGGTTTTCTCCTGAAATTGCCTCTATGCTCAGTGGTGTGTACCGAGGCAATAGGGTCTGTAGTACGAATTTGAAAAGCTGCTAAGCTACCAAGTGACAAAGCACTATAAAGCAATGAAGTGTTAGTAGTATGACACATACCAAATTCTTTCATATTCCAGTAAGTCAAGTTAAACAAAACAGGTATATGCATAAATTGTAAGTTGTTAATAAGTGTATCAGGTAAGGCAGTGGCTGTTAGACCACTATGAGGACCAGGGGTATGTTTTGGACATTTCAAAAGCTGTTTATCAGTAGGGGGTAACACAGAAAGGTTCATGGCAGCAGAGGCCATGTTGTGTACAGCACAAAATTTCCTGGCAGAGTCTTTAGACAAGGAATTACAATATGAGGGATCAATTAAGGCAGTAATATTGTATAAACCAGAATACCTAAGAGCAGTTTGGAGCAAGGACAGAGAACCATTGGGGGATAATTTTGCATTGGGCCAACCATGGAAAGTTCCCTTGGAAAGTTTGGCCACAGGGAAAATTTGTCCTTGCGACATGTTGCCACTCAATTTGTAGGGTAGATTATCAGGAGCAACAAACTGAGGAAGTGAGGTAGACATCTGAACCTTCCTGGACAGTAATCAAATTGTCAGGTATATTGATGGAAACTCCCTCTGGGGTAGATGCTGGAGGATCAAGGTGAGGAAGGAGGTGCTTTACCATGCCTTGGATGCAGGGGATAACTTCTGAGATGAGGAGAAAATGGAACAAGATAGCCATCTTGTCAATGTATCTGAAAAGGAAAACCAAACATTAGTAAGTTAGTACTATTCGACCCAATGGGGTGAGAAAAAGTAATTATACTCCTTTATACAGTTTCAGCTGGTTTGCATGTAACCACTTGTCAGTCAGTTTGTTATTTTGCGTGAGTCTAACCTGATAGTTGGCTGGACTGAGCTTGCTGACAATGGGGTAGGGGCCTTCCCACTTATTGGAGAAGAAGTGTGTGGGATGTGCAAATCTGAGAACCATTACCTGATCCCCAACTTGCCAATCCACTTCTTGTGTGTGTTTGTCAAACTGTATTTTGGACTGTTGATGGGCTTTGCCCATGCAGTTGGCAGCATACAAATGAATGTGTATGAGATCTTGTCTGAGTTTTTCCACATATTGGTCTACAGATACACGGTCTGCAGTAGGGCTGTGCAGGTCAAACAACATGCGTGTAGGTGATCTCATCTGTCTACCAGTCATCACCTCAAAGGGTGTCATCTGGGTGGTGGCTGAGGGTGTGCCCCTGATTGCCAAAAGGAGTAACAGCAATAGGGAATCCTAAGTCTTGGGACTGGCCTCAATGAATTTGGAAAGCATTTGTTTAGTCCACCTGTTGGCTGTTTCTACTTGACCTGGAGATCATGGGTGGTAAGGTATGTAGAACTTCTGATGAACTCCAAGGAGTTCAAGTGCTTCTTTCATCAACTCACCTGTAAAACTGGTTCCCTTGTCTGAGTCTACCTTGAGAGGTAGGCCCCACCTGGAGAAAATCTGTTCCACCAGGATTTTGGCAGTGGTTTTAGCAGCACATGTCTTAGTGGGGAAAGCCTCAACCCACTTAGAGAAAAGATCGGTTACCACAAGGGCATACTTGTTATTTCTGCTGGTATTGGTCAATGAACCAATAAAATCAATCTGTATGGCATGCCAAGGGCCAGAATGCCTTTGTGGTAGCAGTTTGGCATTTCATTTGGTAGGAAAGGGATTATTTTGCACACAAACAAGGCAATTGTCTATGTACTGTTTGATATCCTTGGTGACACCAGGCCACCAGGCGGTGGTCTTAAGTCTTTGGAGTGTTTTTTCCACCCCCTACTGTCCACCAATGGGGGTGTCATGCACTTGGTGCAGAAATTTGGGCCTAACTACCCACAACTTGATGGGGGTGTCATCTGGTTGATACTAGATGAGCTTGTCATCAGGGGAAAGATGCAACTTACCTTCATGCCTTTGGTAGGGGTTATGGGTAAGGAGATTCTTCTCAGTACCCTTGTCAAAGAATCTGAACATGTCTTTGAGCTCAGAGTCAGCATGCTGGGCTGCTGACAGGTCCAAGGGGGAAAAGGGTTCAGATTTCTTCTTGACTGCTGCTATGTGTACGGCCACTATGGCCTCTGGATGCTCCATCATCCAGGTGTCCACCCCCGGGCCCCTTCCTTTGCAAGCATGTCCGCTGTGTCATTGAAGGCATGATAGTGGTTGTTTATGGAGTGAGCTTTGACCTTGTGTACATAGAGTTTGTGTGCAAACTTTTGTGCCAGTGAATGAATGTATATTACCAGTTCCTTGTGTTTCACTGGGCTGCCATTGGAGAAGAGGAAGGAGTTCTTCTGCCAGAAAGGAAGAAATTCTATAAGAGAACAACAAACCCAGTTAGAGACTGTAAAGATGATGGTGTCTTCAGTTCCATGCTGGATGAACTCAAGGGCACAGACCACCACTACCATCTCAGCATACTGTGATGATGCCACACTGCAAAGCTTAGAAATTTTAACAGCGTTACCATAAGGGTAAATAACTAATATGCCCATCCCTGCAATCTGTTCTCCCTGGTAATAGGAAGTTAAGCCATCTGTAAAGACACAACACAATGAGGTGTTCTCTAGTAGTTGTGGTGTAGCAGGGAGGAAGGGACCTGGATCTGGAAGATCAGATGGCTGCAGTGTACAGTCATGGGGTTCTTCTTGGAAAAGGAGGCCATGCACCAGCATGGATGACATTTTAGTTGGGTGGACCTTGATATCTCTATGCTGGAGAAGGTGGGACCAGTGTGTCAGTCTGGTGTTGGAGACTGACCCATCCCTCACTCTGTCTGATAGCAAAAAGGTAGTTGGGGTGTGGTTTGTATTGATAATCAGAGGAGAGCACCCAATGATATACAAGAAGTGTTTGACAGCCCAGAAGGTAGCCAGAAGGTTCCTTTCACAAAGGCTGTACTTCTGTTCTACTGGGGTCAAGAGCTGTGATGCATATGCAATAGGTCTCAGGGTGCCATGGACCTTCTGGGCCAACACTGCCGACATAGCAATGTCAGAGGTGGCACACTCCAGATGGAATGGCAAAGCTGGATTGGGGTTGTCCAGAGCTGGAGCTGAGGCCAAGGCCTGTTTCAGTGATGTCACAGCCTGGGTGTGAATGGGACCCCAATTCCAGGACATGTCCTTTTTTAGTAATTCATACAGAGGAGCAGCCTTCTGAGCAAAATCACAAATAAAATCTCTAGAATAGTTTACCATACCTAGGAATCTCCTAAGAGTGGCCATGCTGGTGGGCAGTGGCAAGTCTTGAAATCCTTGTATCTTCTTCCAGGTAGGGCTTCAGCCTTGGTCAGTTATTCTCAGGCCCAGAAAGAGTACCTCTTTCTGACTTAGTTGTGGTTTTGCAGGATTACATTTGAGGCCTGCCCTCTGAATGAGAGTCTGTAGTTTGTCCCAGAAATCCAGACGTTGTTCCTGTGTGGTTGTTGCCAGCAACAGGTCATCCACATACTGAGAGAGACACTGGGGTGTAGAAGGGCATCCATCATGTGTAAATGGAGCAGGGAGGGGCTGTTATGGAATCCCTGTGGTAAGCAGGCCCACATGTACTGCCTGCCCTCAAAGGTGAAGGCAAACTTATATTGACTCTTGGGGGCCAATGATAATGACCAAAAACTATTGGAGATATCCAGGGCACTGAACCATTTCTGGTCAGGGGTCAGTAGTCACAGCACATCAGGTATTGATGCCATAGTTGGGGCACAACTGGGGGTGACCTGGTTCAGTCTCCTGTAGTCAATAGTAAGTCTCCAGGCACCTGTGTTTTTTCTTTCACAGGCCACGCAGTGGAATTGACATTGGAAACACATGTCCTGATTGCACCTTGCTTGAGAAGTGATTTAATTGTTTCCCTAAGAGAAGGCAAGGTCTCAGGTGGAAAGGGGTATTGCCGTTGCCTCTCATGTGCTCTGCCTGTCATTTCAATGACAGTGTGCATTCTGCCACAGTCATGCTTGTTAGTGGCAAATGCCTCCAGATGCCTTTGTAGAATGGGGAGGAGCTTTGGGAAAAGCTTGTGGTTCTTGAACAAATCTATGACGTCATACTCTTTGTCATTCGCAGATATTGTTGCAACCACATAAGAGTCAGAGATCATAATGGTGTGATATTGTCCCTGAATTTGTATCAGTAACATGTTGGCTTGGTCTACCACACAGCCTTGTGGTGCCAGGAAGTCAATTCCGATTATGCTAGGGTGATCATGCAGTACCATCAGCCGAAAGGTATGATAGGCCTTCAGGTGTCCCCGAGCCACAGGTAGTGGCAGGGAGCAGTATGCCAGAAACCTAGTTCCATCTACACCAGACATATTGGTCCTCCATCCAGTGGACCACGGGGATGTGTCTGAGTGGTCATCATGTAATACAGACACAGCCGTGCCTGTATCCAATAGTACTATTAGTAGGCAGCCCCTGACCTCGGTGCAGGGCCTTCTGTTTGTATCCAAGACCAGCTTGTTTACAATATGAACTGGGGCCTGTAATTGTCAATCTGTACCAGTGGAAGCATGGGGAAGCTCGTGGAAGAGCGCCTGGGCCTGGTTCCTGTGAACCACTTCACCATGCTGCACTGATGCTATATAGGGAGCCGCTTCCGGGTTCAGGCCTGTACTACCAGTGTCCCCGCGGCAGGTTGAGGCCTGTTCTCCCAGTTGTATGGCAGCAAGGGCCTGAGCAGGAACAGCATCTGCTACAGAGCACACTTGCTCGAGAAGTTCTCAGAATTTCCAGTTCTCATCGGCTATTTCCCTATATGAAGTGCCTGATCTTTGTTGTTTACCCTTATTATTCTTATGGTGTTTCTTATTTTTGTGGTAGTTCCTGTTCCTATCCCAGGATTGTTGTTGTTGTTGTTGGGCCTGTTGGAGGTGTTGGCTGTCTATGGGGAGGGGCTGTTTCTCTTGGGCCTGCCCCACCACTGTATAGTGCGTTGTGGTCTCCGGAGTAGTTTCCATGGCAGCTACTTTCTTGGAACCGGAGCCCAGGTCATCAATGTAGAGCTGATAAACTCTCTCGGTTTTCCGAAGAATGTCGACAAACCTCTCTGTGGTGGGATAGGTGGTTGGCTCTACCTTCTCTCTTACTGCAGGGATCATGTTCTTAAGGAACAGAGTCTTATGTTCCATAAGGTCCACATCTGCAGCTTCTTGTGCAAGATGCTTCCCTGCTCGGTAGGCCATTCAGAGCCTCTGGTGGAAAGTCGCTGGACTTTCTTTCGCATTCTATTTTACAGGGTATGCGAGCATCACTCCTACTACACCTGGGTTGTGTGCAGAAATGAGCTCAGCTGCTACTTCGTCAAAGGTGGCATGTCCATCCTGACAGATGGTATTGGGGAGTTTTGCCCATAGTCCAGGATCACTGGTCTGGCGTAGGATCTGGACCTGGTAGTCTGCAGTGAGACTAAGCATTTCACATTTAGCACGCACCTTTTCCAAGTGGCAACTGAGGTTGTCGGATGGGCTCATCCAACCAATACTGTCAGCTATTTGCTGAACAGAATAGGCCATTTGTAGGGGATAATTGGGCCGATCAGGTGGAGGTAAGTTGTCTTGGTCACCATCCAGGGCTGCCTGAGCCGTGGCTGTTGCCACTGACCGAACCATGCCATCCTATGTCCCAACCTCGTGTAGAAGCTGCCGAATTTGGGTCTTGAGAACCTGTTTATTTCTTTCAGAAATGGGCAAGATGTTTATTGCAGTTTCCTGCTTGTCTTCCGCATTAATAACAGCTATTGGTGGTGCTGTTGGAACTAGGCCTGGGCCTGCTCCCCCTCATCACGAGGGTCACCATGTTGGCGTAGCCCATGATGTGCGTCATAACGTCGATGATGTATTATGTGAGTGTCATGTGATGGGTGTCCGCCATGTTGTGGATGGTGGGGTGGGGTGTCTGGGCCATAGTAGAGGTGTGACTGGACATTGTACTGTGAGATGTCATCATCTGATACCTCCCCTTCAGATGATGTTGTCAAGGCAGGGACCATGCCTCCCATCGCCTTGACATGTCCAGCCAAGACCTCTAGCTGATGGTGCAGTTTTGCCATCTTGGATTCACATTCAGCATGATTCACATTTGCAACACTCAAATCAACCTCATCCTGCATCTTTTTCTGTAACATTCTATACACGGTGCTCAATTTGCAATTGTCCCTAGTACCTGTCCCAACTCCTCACTCAACTGTTCATTCATTCTACTTAACAAGTCATTAATTTGCAAAGCCTGTCCCTTATCCTGTCTCAAACTTTCACACTCCTGCTTCAACATACAAAGTTCTTGCTCGCCTGCCTGTGCAGAATGATGCTGAAAGGAATCCTTTTCATTTTGCAGTGTTTGGAGCTCAGACTCCAAATCCTGCTCAAGTCTCACACATTCAGTTTTCTGCAACCCCATCTCCTGCTTAAGAGATGAGATTTGCAGTTCAAGGGTTTGAAACCTTGCTTCAGAGGCTTCCAGAGCAGCATAGAGAGCTGCGACCAACAGCCCTTTAGCGTCTCGCTTTCTGGCTGTTCGTCTCCTCTCTGAGTACTGAGTTGAAATCCCCAGTACAGGATTGTCAGATTGACTTGCATCCCACGTGAAGTCAGCCCATCCTCCATGGGAAGCAAGAAAGTTTGAGACATCGGGTCTCAGTTCTGCGCAGATATGTGATACGGTGGCTATGGTGTGGGAGGGAACAAAAGATTAAACCGTGAAAATGCACCGTGCTGTGTAGTGATCCACAACAGGTGCACTTGTTCACAGTCAGGCTACTGTGCACTTGTAGACTTCAATTCAAAACTGCCATGGGGTGGGCTGAGTCAGCATCGACCACACCCAGTAAGCAGCCAGACTTTACAAGTTATTACAAAGTGGTCGTAGAACAGGAAAGGTGATGTGGGAATGCACACCTACAGTCCCTGTTGGGAAGGGAAAAGTTGTAAGCAACAAGTGAAACTTTGCAACCACCATATATTGCCTGAACATGGTTGCCAATTGTCAGGAGGTCTAAACCTCACTCTCAGGTTCTTGGCAATAATGGGCATGCAAGGAATCACAGACACATCTTATAAGAGTAATAAAGCTTGTTTATTACTACAAAAAGGATAATCACAGTTGCCCTAAGCAGTTCTTACCAATACTAACTGGGAGCCAATGCTAAGTGTTCCCTATACCTTGAGGATTCTCCATGTCTTTTGGGGTCTCCGAGGTAGAAGATGTAATGTCTTACATTATATACCTATGATAATTAACATGATTACTGTAAGATAGAAACATTTCTAGTTACAGAGATGAGCCCTATTGGGTAAATTAGAAGTGGCTCCTCAGTCCAAGATAACAATATATAATTTTGTAGTAGTCATCACTTTGTAAAGACAAAGAAGTACAGTTTGCATATAGCAGTGTAATAACACAAATCATCAGAAGATGGTAATGCTGACTCATATATCATAAACATTACAAGGACACAAATGTCCTAACATCTTGTAAGCAAGAAACACAGGTCTATATTAGAAAGTAGAGTGTATAACAATGATATGCATACATATCCTGACATCTGCTCTTATGTGGTAGATGCCCTTAGTCCTATATGTTAGTATAACTTATGCCTAAGTACTAGCTGTCTATGGTGTACCTCTGGGGGTACCAATAAGGGTGCAGGGACCTCGTGTAACAATACCTATTCTTCAGCCAGTTTTCCACCCATCTAGTGACTTTCTGGTCAATTCCTAAACTCTCTGTTTTTTGTGTTTTTTTCCAATTGTTTAACCAGGTGAGACACACTAAGATGAAAGCTTGATTACAGGTGCAACCTGGGAGCACAGGGAAGTTAAGTGACTTGCTCAGGGTCACAAAGTATGTAAGTGGGGGCTGTGGGATTCAAACCTAGGTCTCCAGATTTGCAGCTCAGAGCCTTAAACCACTGCGTTATACTGCCTCCCGAACTTTATCAACTTACTACAAGGAACAGAATCAAAGGCCTTACTAAAATCCAAGTATGCCACATCTACTGCACCTCCCTGATCAATTATCCTTGTTACCGCATCAAAAAACTATTTTATTTCTATGTATAATGTCTGGACACTGTGAAAGGGTGTACCCCCCTCACATTTTTTTTTCTGAATGCAGTATGCTAAGAATGTAAAGATAGCATACCTGGGTTGTGAGTGTCCTGTGTTATATGCTGTACTGTGTTAAATGTTTTGTTTGTTGGGCTGGCCACCCACTTTGTTGTTTGTCTGTCTCTATATGTTCTATGTTCACATCCCTGGGTTTTGCCACTGTTAACGTTAGCCAGCAAGCAAAGGCATAGCATGGAGTTACTGTCCCAACTCCCATTTCAAAATGCCTCTGAAAAGCTTGCCCTGAAATGCATTGATATATGCCATAGCTGTAAAACAGTATAAATGTAAGAAATATCAGTATCCATACTGTTACTGCAGTTTAAAATGAAGGGCTAATCCAGGAGAAGCAAAATACTGCTGTTTGCAGCCTGTATGTTTCCCCAGGTACCCTAAAAGCCTGAAAGCAGTGAAACAATGGCTTTTGGTACCTCCAAAATAATACAACAGCTAGACAAAGCCCTTTTGCTGCACTAGCAAGCAGCCTGGGCTCTAAATTGAAGAGAAGCCACTGCCTGGAGCCTGAGGTTTGTTGTTATCCTTTCCCCAGCAGTGCAGCGTCTCAAGCTATTTTCTTGGGTGCAAAGTGGCAGTTAGGAGCACCATTTTACTCCTTTAAAAACAGTGTTTGGAGCACAGCTCCCTAAAAGCAGAAAATATGCAAACAGTATATATAAGCATTAAGGCACACTCCTGAGCTAAAATGTGGAAACAGGGACTTGAAAAGCAAAAGTTTACCTGTTAGTGCTGTTTCTCAGAGTGTAGCCCTGCCTGAAGATGCAGCCCCTCCCAGCTCCATCTCTCTATAGAGCAGGCCAGCCTTTCCCCTGCTATATTTATACAGGAAGTGGCCTGGGGAGGTACTTAGGGCAACAGTATAAAGAACTTGTTTGGTGCTCAAAACTGTTACTGTGATTTGACTGCCTTAAAACATACATTAGGATGAAAGAATGTGTATACTTACATAGAAACATAGAAACATAGAAGTTGACGGCAGATAAGGACCGCAAGGCCCATCCAGTCTGCCCATTTCTTTTTCTACCTTATGAATGTGCCATCGGCCTTTGCTCTGCCAGTGACCTATCTATTCATAGTCATTTGTATTGCTCCCTTATGCCTATCCCATGCCTGTTTGAAGCCATGCACTGTATTCATAGCCACCACTTCTTGTGGTAAGCCATTCCATGCATCTACCACCCTTTCTGTGAAAAAGAATTTCCTCACATTCCCCTTAATCGGCCTCCTCTAATCTCATGCTGTGTCCTCTTGTCCTGCTATTTTCTTATATTTAAACATGTTAGACTCTTTCACCTTGTTTATGCCCTTAAGGTGTTTAAACGTCTCGATCATATCACCTCTCTCCTCCTTTGCTCAAGGGTATACATATTGAGCTCTGTTAATCTGTCCTCATATGTCTTCTGATGCAGTCCCTGCACCATTTTGTTGCCCTTCTCTGGACTGCCTCAATTTTGTTAATGTCCTTGTGAAGGTGTGGCCTCCAATACTGCAGCAGTACTCCAGATGGGGCCTAACCAATGTCTTGTACAGAGGATTATTACCTCCCTCTTACAACTTGATACCCTACTAATACACCCTAACATCCCCCTAGCCTTACCTACTGCTTTAGAGATCTGCTTGGATGATTTTAGGTCATCAGTGATGATGATGCCCAAGTCTCTTTCTTCCTTTGTGACTGCTAGCAACTCTCCTCCCAGCCTATAGGTGGCTTCAGGGTTTCTCTTCCCTATATGCATGATTTTGCACTTCTTTGCATTAAATCCCAGTTGCCACTCTTCTGACCATTCTGCTAGTTTATCCAGATCTCTTCTCATTCTGCCCACCCCATCTGGATCATCTACTCTGTTGCAGATCTTGGTGTCATCTGCAAACAGACAAGCCTACCCTCTAGTCCATCTGCGAGGTCACTAATGAAGATGTTGAATAGGACTGGCCCCAGGACTGATCCCCGAGTACCCCACTTGTGACTTGCATCTCTTCTGACTGTATACCATTTACCACCACTCTCTGTTTTTCTGCCAGTCAACCAGTTTGCCACCCAGTTGACCAACTTCTGACCCACCCAGGCCTACCCAGCTTATTTATCAATCTTCTATGTGGAACAGTGTCAAAAGCTTTGCTGAAGTCAAGGTAGGCGACATCAACTGCTCCCCTTGGTCCACCACTCTGGTTACCCAGTCAAAGAAATCTATGAGATTAGTTTGACAGGACCTTCCTTTGTAAACCCATGCTGTCTTGGATCCTGTGCCCCTATGGATTCCAGGTGTTGCACTATCCTTTCCTTAAGGAGTGCCTCCATAATCTTGCCCACTACTGAGGTAAGACTGACCGGTCTGTAGTTCCCCACCTCTTCCCTGCTACCACTCTTGTGGAGTGGGATCACATGAGCCCATCTCCAGTCTTCTGGGACCTCTCCTGTGCTCAGAGACTCACTAAACAATTCTGCTAATGGCTCTGCTAGTTCCTCCTTTAGCTCCTTAAGTACCCTGGGATGTATGCCATCAGGTCCCATTGCCTTATCCACCCTGAGCTTAGCAAGCTCTTGTAGGACCCTTTCTTTTGTGAAGGGAGTAGTGCTCACCTCCCTCCCCCCTGTGTCCATGATGCTGAGCTGTGGGCCCTGCCCTACCTTCTCTTCAGTAAATACTGAGCAAAAGTATCTATTTAGGATAGATGCCTTTACAGGGTCCTCCTCTCACATGCTCCTTTTCTCCATTAAGCAGCAATACCCCTCTGGACTTTCTCCTTTCACTAATGTATCTGTAGAAAGTCTTGTCACCTTCTTTACTGTTCGTGCAAGTAGTGTTTCCTCAGTTTGGGACTTTGCCTGCCTTACTGCCTTACCTGCTTCCCTTAGGGCAGTTTGGTATGCCTCCTATCTTCATCCGCTGTGTTCCTTATATTTTCTGAAGGCCAGCCTTTTGGCTCTGACCTTTTCTGCTACTGTATTTGAGAACCAAAGTGGTTTCCTTCTTCTGCACTTCCTTTTTGTCTAACACAATGGGATGTTGCTTCAAGTATTGTATCCTTAATGCTTGCCCACTTTGCCTGTACCTCCTCACCTGTGTTTCTTTTGCCAGTGCTAGCTTAACTCTGTTGGCCATCTTATCAAAGTCAGCTCCTCTGAAGTCCCATATTTTTGCCTTGGAATGGGATGATTTAGATGTAGTAGCCAAATTGAACCATACCATGTGATGGTCACTGGCCCCAGGTGACCTTCTACCTGGAGATCTGTGATCCCTTCTTTGTTAGTCAGTACTAGATCTAGGATAGCCCTGTCTCTTGTGGGTTTGCTGTACCAGTTGTTTGAGGCCCTCCCCCTGCAGGGAATCCACTATGAGTCTAGTTCTGGCAGATGTTCCTGCTGGTATTGACCAATCTGTATCTGGCATGTTGAAGTCTCCCATTATCAGAACCTCCCCTTTAGCTGTCATGTTTTGTATATCTTCTAACAGTAATGTGTCTATGTCCTCCCTCTGGTCTGGGGGCCTGTAGACAACCCCAGTTCTTATGGCTGTCCCATTTCCTGTTTCCAGGGTCTTGTTTGTTGAAAAATATGTTGTAAATAATGACTATAAAGGTAAAATGTGTACAGATTGGTGGAGCTAGCCCATCACATGGTCACAAAGCCCTTTATAATGAGAGCTCAAAGCAGAGCTAGTCAGATGAAATGAGATGAGATAGCAGACAGTTGGAGACTGCTGAGATAGTTGCAGCATTTTCTAGTTGATGTACAGTATGTATGTAGCCTGGATTTTGATTTGCCTCCTTTTATTTTGTCATCTAAGTTTGTTTATTTTGCCTATTATAGTTCTGTTGTGAAGAATAAATGTTATTTTTGTTTTGAAGTACATCTGCCTCACTGCCTGATCAGTCCATCTCTACCCACAACCTGTGACAGTCACCTATTGGCTGTATATGTGGTTTATCAGCCTCACTGTTTTGAAAATGATCACACTTCATTAAGGCCTGCAGTCCTTGCAAATGCAATTGATTTCAAATTACTTTATGTCTGCTCCTCTGACTGGTCAGAAGGGTTGGGCACCCAGTCATTTATGTACATATGAATAAGCCAGTAGAATAAGGCTATTTAGTTTATCTGGTTTGCTCATATTGCAGGATCCACAGCTTAAGCTACTGCCCCTGACCCCACCGTTCTCCCATCCTTTCCACCTGCCCCACCCATGACCTTTACTCTCCCCTTACGTCTAGCCTAGCTTCTTTGAAGCTGCCCACCAACTCCATAGACACCACCTCTTCTGTCAATGCATTCCAACTGGCCACCACCCATTCTGTGAAGAAATGCTTTCTAGACTCCCTCCTGAATTTCCACCCTGCAACTTAAGACTGAGTCCCCATGTATTTCAGTTCCCACTTAGCTTAAAGAGACCCATATTAGCCACCATATGTTTTCCCTTCAAGTACTTGAAGATCTCAATCATGTCTCCCCTCTTCCATGGAGAACATGTTCAGGGCCCCAACCCTCTTCATAAGCTCTACCCTGCTGTCCCCAGATCATCTTTGTTGCCCTACTCTGATCAGACCCAAGTAGGTTAATGTCCTTGTTAACGTGTGAGCACCAGTACTGCACTCTGTACTCCAGATGAGGCCTCACTAATGACCTATACAGGGACAGTATAACCTCCTCATGCCTACTGCTGATCCCCCTGGCTATGCAGTCCATTTTATTTGCCCTAGTTGCTGCTTTCCTGTGCTTTGTGAAGGCTTTAGGTCACTAGTGATCATTACTCCTAGATACTTCTCCTCCTCTGTTGCAGACACCCAGACACCTTCCACATAGTAGTCTATCCTGGGAATCTTGCCTCCAGTGTTCATATTTTTGCTTTCCTTTGCATTGAAGCCAAGCTTCCAAATCAGAGACCACATCCCAGGCTTATTCAGATCATCCCATAGGTCATGTATCCCTTCAGCTGTGTCCACCCTCACACAGAAATTGATGTTGTCCATGAATAGCCACATTTTGCCCTTAATGCTTTCACTAATACCATGATGAAGGAATTCAACAACACCAATCCTAGCACTGAGCCCTGTGGGACCCCACTGGTAACCTCCCTGGTGCTACATAATTCTTCCCCAACCACAACCCTCTGGGTCTCATTCACCAGCCAATTTTCTACCCATCTGGTCATCTCCCCAACCCTGAGATCTGCCAATTTCCTGATCAGCCTCTTGTGGGGTACAGAGTCAATGGCCTTGCTGAAGCCTAGGTAAAGGATGTCCATCACTTGGTCCCTGTTCATGGCCTTAGTGACCCAGTCAAAGAAGTCAATCAGGTTAGTTTGACACAATCTCCCTCCCATAAACCAATGCTGCCTTGCATCCTGGAAACCATATTCCTCTAGATATCCTACCAACCTTTCCTTATGCTTACTCCATGAGCTTGCACACGATTAAGGTCAGACCGATTGATCTGTAATTCCCTGGGTCATCCTTGGGACTGCTCTTATGGAGGAGCATCACATGTGCCATTCTCTAGTCCTGTGGTACCACATCCCATCCGACTGTGGTGAACTATTGAACAGGCCTGTCAGAGGCCCAACAAGCTCCACTATCAGTTCTTCCAGCTTCTTGGGTGTATGCCATCCAGGCCTGGTGATTTGTCCACCTTCAATGCTATCAGCCTTTCCCTCACTCTGTCCTCCTCTACCACCACATCCATTCTCCCCTCCCCTCCTGTTCCTCTTCTCCTAGCTTTCTAGGGACTGGTTCATCTTTCTCCTTGATGAAGACAGAAAAGAAGTATTCATTCAGTATCTCTGCTTTTACCCTGTTCTCCTCAACCCACTCATCCCCTTTCTGAAGCCTAATAATACTGTTCTTCTTGTCCCTTTTCTCACTTATATAGCGAAAAAAGGCCTTTCTCCCCTCTTACTGTAATTCTCTCAGCTATCTGCAGTTCCTTCTGTGCTTTTGCCTACCAGACTACCTTACCTTCCTCACTAGCCAACTGTAGGTAATTCACCCTATACACCTCTCACTCTTTATATTATTTAGGTTTAGAAACATAGAAACATAGAAACATAGAATTTGACGGCAGATAAGGACCGCTTGGCCCACCCAGTCTGCCCATTTTCCTACCTAACAGATAAGCTGCAGATCCTAGTTAACCAACAGCTTACTTCCTCTTACCTGCCACTAGGATTGCCTTATGCCTGTCCCATGCATTCTTGAAGTCCCCCACTGTTTTTGACTCCATGACCTCCTCAGGGAAGCTGTTCCATGCATCCACAACCCTCTCAGTGAAAAAATACTTCCTCACATTACCCCTGAGCCGTCCCCCCTCTATCTTCAAATTGTGCCCCCTTGTTCTTGCTCATCTCTTTTTCTGGAAGATGCTACCCTCTTGGACTTTGTTAATTCCCTTGAGGTACTTGAAAGTTTCTATCATGTCCCCTCTCTCCCTTTTTTCCTCAAGAGTATACATATTAAGCTCCTTTAGTCTTTCTTCATATGTCTTCTGGTGCAGACCCTGCACCATTTTGGTTGCCCTCCTCTGACAGCCTCCACTCTGTCTATGACTTTGCAGAGAGGAGTCTCCAGAACTGCACACAGTACTCCAGATGGGGTCTCACCAACTGTCTGTACAGAGGGATAACAACTTCCTGTTTTCTGCTGTGATGCCTCTTCCTAGCCATCCCAGTATCCCCCAGCCTTCCTTACTGCCTTCTCCACATTACTTGCCCACCTTTAGGTCATCTGATATAATTACCCCAGGTCCCTTTCTATTTTTACTGTTGTCAGTATCTCACCCCATTGTGTACGCTTCCCTGGTTTTGTTTCCCATGTGCATTACCTTGCACTTCTTTGCATTGAATCTGAGCTGCCAT
Organism: Neoceratodus forsteri; assembly: GCA_016271365.2. Lineage (NCBI taxonomy): Eukaryota > Metazoa > Chordata > Ceratodontiformes > Ceratodontidae > Neoceratodus > Neoceratodus forsteri. Next base: position 1,543,850,929 of record CM057455.1, on the reverse strand, counting down.
ACATTTGACCATTCCTCCAACCTTGCCAAGTCCCTTCTCATCCTTTACACTCCATCTTGTGTCAACCCTGTTGCAGATCTTGTGTCATCTGCAAAGAGACATACTTTTCCTTCCAGTTCCTCTGCAATGTCACTTATAAAGACATTAAAAAGGACCGGTCCCAGTACTGAACCCTGTGGTACCCCGCTAGTAACCCTTCTTTCTTCACTGTGTACTCCATTTACTACTACCCTTTGCACCCTGTTGTCTAGCCAATTTTTTATCCAGGCTACCACCTTGGGACCCACTTCAAGGCTGGTTATCTTGTGTATTAATCTTTTGTGTGGGACTGTATCAAATGCCTTGCTAAAATCTAGGTAGGCCATGTCCACAGCCCCTCCCTGGTCTACTACTTTGGTCACCGAGTCAAAGAAATCTATTAGATTCATCTGACATGACCTTTCCATCATAAATCCATGCTGCCTTGGGTCCTGTGCCCCACTGGCCTCTAGGTACTCAACAATTCTTTCCTTCAGAAGTGATTCCATCATTTTCCCTACCACTTGGGTCAAACTAACTGGTCTCTAGTTTCCTGTCTCTGTCCTGCTCCCACTTTTGTGAAGAGGAATCACATCTGCCCTCCTCCAGTCCTCGGGTACCACCCCATCCTCCCATGATTTGTTAAAGAGAGTAGTCAGCGATGTCACTAGTTCTACACTTAGTTCTTTTAGAATTCTTGGGTGAATCCCATCAGGCCCCATTGCTTTGTCCACCTTTAATTTTATTAGTTCTTTCAGAACCCTTTCTTCTGTAGATGGACTGGTATCGACCCCCATCTTCAGAGTGTTTCTCTTGTTTGGTTAGGGTAACTTCCCCTCCTCTTCCTTTGTGAATACTGAGCAGAAATATTCATTCAGTATCCCTGCTTTTTCACTGTCACCCTCTACCCACATTCCCTCCCCTTTATTAAGCTTCAGTATCCCTCCTTTGGTCTTTCTTCGCTCCCTAATGTACCTATAAAAGGTCTTATCCCCTTCTTAACAGAATTGGCTATCCTTTCCTCAGTTTGGGCCTTTGCTATTCTGACTGCCTTCCCAGCCTCTTTCTGCTTTAACTGATAAAGTTCTCGTCCTGCTTCTTCTGTGTTTCCTTATATTTCCTGAATGCTGTCCTTTTCTCCTTAACCTTCCTGCCACCTCTTTGTGAACCATAGCAGTTTTTTCCTGCGTTGTGTTTTATTGATTTGCTTTACACAAAGGCTTGTTGCCTCTGTGATGGCTGGTTTTGATCACTCCCATTGTTCCTCCACCCTCCTTCTTGCCTGTTTGCTAGTGCTTTTCTGAGGCTCTCTCATTTTCCCAAAGTCAGCCCTCCTAAAGTCTAGTACTCTTGCTTTTGTATGGCTTGATTGTATGGCTGTGTTTATCGTGAACCACACTGTTTGGTGGTCACTTGTTCCCAGATGGCTACCCACTTCTAAATCTGAGATTCTTTCTCCATCCCCATTTGAAAGTACCAGGTCTAAGATTGCTCCCTCCCGAGTGGGTTCCAATACTAGCTGTCTGAGGCATGCCCCCTGTAGGGCATCAAGAATGATCCTGCTCTTAGATGTGCCTGCAGCAAAGGTGCTCCAGTTAACATCTGGCATAGTCAGGTCCCTCATCAACAATATCTCCCCTTTTTCTGCCATTCTAAGAAAGCCTTCTATCATTTCCTTGTCCATTCCCTCCCCCTGAGATGGGGGTCTGTATACAACCCCCATGTGGATTGTGGTGCCATTTCCTGTCTCCAGAGTGACCCAAAGTGCCTCATCTGCTCCCTGTTTACTCTTTAGTTCTGTTGCTTTGATCCCTTCCTTTACATAGACAGCTACTCCTCCTTCTCTTTTACCCTAGGGTTAGATTAACAAAAGGTAACCCAACACCAGGAGTACCTTAATGTTATTATTATATTAATGCAGGCATAGTCCATCTAAGCCAAGTAGTAGGGTTTCATAGTGTTGTTAGTTGGGTTTTACATAGAAGTCAGGTGTCAGTGATCCAGATACCAGAGATATGAAATTATACCTCTTGCGTACACATAACATACAGAGTTAGGATCTTTTTGACCCCAACTCAGCATTTCCAGACTTTTTTAGACTTGTTCTTGACTCCAACTTTATCTTAATGCAGTTTTTGAAAGCAATTTCCCCACTTTTTAAAAAGCAATTTTTTTCTTGCCATATCCCAAAGACAGTATGTGGGGTCCAGTGGTACTCCTCCATCAAAATAATCCAAAGAACGCTCCACAAACAAAAGCTGTACAGAGCAAGCCATGCAGCTCTTCAAAAAAGATGGCTAGCCTAACAATCACACAGTCCAAGAGACATTGTGGGGGAAATAATGCCTCACTCACCAGACGAGTAGTGTTTGCAGCAGAGTGGAGAAAAAAACACAATCCATCATGGATTACTCCCAAACAGTTCAGGGACTGTCATTTATTTTAAAGTTCATACAAAACTCCACATCGCACAGTGTCATTAAACCTTGGTGAATACAGGAACTCTGCAAATTTCAAAACACTCCTCCATCACCCTGCCCTTGGCTCCACTGTGATACTGCCACCTGTGTAACCACAGGTAGCAATGCAGTCACAGTCACTTCATGGGTGGGAGGACACCGGCTGGTGTCATGCCACACATGCTTGACTGTGGACACACAAGCACACCCTCACTGCCAGCATTCTTAGGATGGGTAGTGTAAGGGGGGGCACAGCATGCAGGATGAACTGCTGGCCTTGTGCAGGACCCTCACAAGTAACCAGATACCAACCCCAACTGGATCCTGAGCCATGGTGGATCAATAAACTCCTTGCCATGCCCACCATGGGGGGAAAGGATGGGGGTAAAGCCATGGAAGAATGTGAGTTTGGTAACTCTGGGAAAAGCCAGGTGATGGGGCTGATCAGGTTTTTTCTTAAATAAAAAACAAATGTTTAGGGCAAAAGAGTTTAAAGAAATTTAAAAAACAATAAAAATAAAAATTGCCCCTTAATGTGAGTACATATTTCTGCATCAGCCAACAACAATTGTGGAAAAGAGATAAATCTGACACTGGAACCACAAATAGTATATAGATCCATAGAACCATAGAAATTGATGGCAGATATGGAACTGCCAGGCCCACCCAGGCTGCCCATTTACTCTACCTACTGTAGAGACCACAGACCCTACTTGATCTCTGGCTTTGATCTCTTTCCTATGAATAGGGTTTCCCTATGCCTATTCCATGCATTTTTGAATTTCCTTACCAAATTTGCTCCAACCTTCTCTGCTGGGAGATTTTTCCATGCATCCACTACACTTTCTGTGAAGAAATACTTCCTCACATTGCCCTTAGTCACTTCAGGTCCAGCCTCATGTTCTCTTGTTCTAGAACATCTCTTCTTCTGAAAGATGCTACCCTCCTGTACATTATTCATGTCCTTGAGATATTTGAAGGTCTCTATCATATCCCCCCTCTCTCTCCTCTTCTCCAGGGTATACATATTTAGGTCCTCCAGTCTCTCTTTGTATGACTTATGGTGAAGACACTGCATCATTTTTGTTGCCCTTCTCTGAAATGCCTCCACTCTGTCTATGTCCTTATGGAGATCGGGCCTCCAGAACTGGACACAGTACCCAGACGAGGTCTCACTAATTTATACAGAAGCATCACCAGCTCCTTCCTTCTGCTGATTATACCTCATCCTATGCACCTCAGTACCCACTGGCTGTCTGAACAGCCTTGGCACATTGTTTGGCCACCTTTAGGGTAATCTGATATAATAATCCCCAAATCTCTTTCCTGCTTGGTTGTCGTCAGGATCTCTCCCCTCATCAAGTAAGTCTCCCCTGGGTTCCTGTGCCCCAAATGCATGACTTTGCACTTTTTTCCATTGAATCTTAGTTGCCACACTCTCGACCATTTCTCTAGTTTTCCTAGGTCCTGCCTCATTTTTTCCACCACTCCCAGAGTGTCTACTCTATTGCAAATCTTAGTGTCATCTGCAAAGAGGCAAATCTTTCCTTCCAGACCTTCCACAATGTTACTTATAAAGGATTGACTAGAACTGGCCCCAGAACTGATCCGTGTGGCACCCCACTGGGTACTCTCCTTTCCCTAGAACGTGCTCCATTTACCACCACCCTCAGTGTTCTATCCCTCAACCAGCTTCTAACCCAGTTTACAACGTTAGGCCCAATTTCCAGGTTGCCAGGCTTGTTTACAAGCCTCTTATGTGGAACAGTGTTTAATGCCTTGCTGAAATCCAGGTGGGCTACATCCACAGCTTCCTCTGATTTACTTCCTCATCACCAAGTCAAACAAATCTATTAGATTTGTTTGACATGTCATTCCTGCTGTGAATCCATGCTGCCTTGGATCCTGTGCTCCACTGTATTTGAGATGTTCTACAATCCTTTCTTTTAGCAATGATTCCATTATTTTCCCCACACTGAGGTCAGGCTGACTGGTCTATAGTTTAAAGCCTCCTCCCTGCTCCAATTGTTGTGTAGAGGGACTACATCTGCTCTCCTCCAGTCCTCTGGAACCACTCTCATTTCCACTGAATTTTTGAATAGGGCTATCAGTGGTGCTGCCAGCACCTCCATAAGCTTCTTTAATATTCTAGGATGAATCCCATCTGGTCCTGTTGCCTTGTCCAAACTCAGCTTTGCATGCTCCTTTAGAACTCTCTGCCCCGTAAATGGTCTGATGTACAACTCCATCCCTTGTTACTCCTGCCCCTTAATTGTGGTCCCTCACCTTCTCCCTTTTCTGTGAATACTGAATAAAAATATTTGTTCAGGATTGTTTCTTTTTCCAAGTCCTTTGCATACTCCCCTTCTTCTCTCTTAAGCCTTACAATCCCACCTCTTGTCTTTCTCCTTTCACTGAAGTACCTAAAAAATGTCTTGTCCCCTTTCTTAACACCCTGGGCTATTTTTAACTCCATTTGCACCTTTGCAATTCTGATTGCCCTCCCTGCCTCCCGTTACTTATCCAGATACACTACCCTGTCACCCTCCTTCTGTGTTTTCTTATACTTTCTGAAAGCCATCATTTCTGCTCTAATCTTCCCAACTACTTCCTTTGAGAACTGTAGTGTTTTTTTTCTTGCCTTTGTTTAATTGCCTAACACACCAGTTTGTTGTCTCCACTATGGCTCCTTTTACATGGACCCACTGTTTTTCAGCTCCCTTTGGCCCTCTCCCCTGTTAGGGCTTTGCTGAGACATAACCCCATTTCTGCAAAGTCTGTCCTCCTGAAGTCCAGGACCCTTGCTTTTGTGTGGCTTGACTCTGCCACTGTTCTCATATTAAACCACATCATGCAATGATCACTGGACACCAGGTGTCCACCCACCCTGACATCTTCAATTCTGTTCCTGTTGGTGAGTACCAAGTCCAAAATTGTACCCTCATGTGTGGGCTCTACTACTAACTGTCTGAGGCATGCCCCTTGCAGTGAGTCCAGTATGTCCCTGCTCCTGGCTGTGGCTGCACCTTGGATGCTCCAGTCAATATCTGGGGCATTGAAGTCACCTACCAGCAGTACTTCCCCCTTTAGTCACCATCCTATGAATGGCTTCTGCTAGAACCTTGTCCAACTCTTCCCCTTGTGCTGAAGGTCTGTAGATCATGCCTGTGTGAACAGCGGTGTCATCGCCCAACTCTAGGGTAACCCAGAGGGCCTCCAGCCTCCCTGCAATCCCTATACCTCAGTTGCTTTTATACCCTCCCTGATGCAAAGAGATACCCCTCCTCCCTTTTTGCCCTCCCTGTCTTGCCTGAATAGAGTATAACCTGGTATTTCTACATCCCAGTCATGGTTCACATGGTACCATGTCTCAATAATAGCAGCAATGCCCAGGTCAGCCTCTGCCATCTAGGCAACCAGATCTGGGATTTTATTTCCCAGGCTGAACATGTTTGCACACATGGCCTTACATATTTTATTACATCCCCTCCTGTCACCACCCCTTTTATCCTCATACCTTCCATCATTACAATGCCTGTTTTTAATCCTCTTTCTCCTTTTCTCCACCATTCTGCATTTTCCCAGTTTGGTTGCCATTGGCAAATTCCTATCCTTAGGGTCCTCCCTGCTGACTACATTAACCTGTGGGGGTGGGAAGTTTGATTCTCCCTGCTTTCTTCCACCACCCCCTTGGATATTTTAAATTTTTACCAATGAAACACTTACACCTCTCACTAAGGACAGTGGTCCCCTCCCTGGATGGATGTGGGCTGTCACCTTTGTACAGGCTCACATCTCTCCAGGTGAGTCTGCAGTCCCCAATGAAGCCAAAACCCTTCTCTCTGCACTAGTTCCTCAACCATATGTTGACATCCCTGTTGTAGAGGTTCCTAGCCTTCCCCTTGCTGTAGGCAGGTAGCACCTCCAATAAGGTCATGGAGCTTGCCACTTGCTCAAGGCCCCTCTCCAACTCCCTGAACTCTTCTTGCACTAACCCTATCCCTGCCTCAGCACTGGCCAAGTCATTTGTCCCCAGATGGACAATAACATCCTGCTCCCCCCTCCTTGCTGCCACCCTAGCAATCTTCCAGATCCACTCTCCAGCTCTCTGAGCTGTGTCTCTCGGAAGGCACTTAACAACTCTCTCCACCTCGGTACCTGTCTCCAGCTTCACTCCCTGGACTATTGAGTGTCTCACCAGGAATTGCTGCCACCTCCCATGGGGTCCTCTGCTACCCCACTTGAGGTCTCCACTCTGGAGGACCTCCATATCCATCCCAACCACTACTACAGGTGTCTCTGTGGGACTGTCCTGCTCTGCCAGTGCAGTGTAGGAGTTCCTTAGTGGTATGGGATTTGGGATGTGCCTATGATTCACCACCCTAACCCTCCCTGAGTCCACCTTTGCAATCTGCTCCTCCTGTGCAGCATCATCTGAGGCAGCAGGGGTCAACTTGGTGGTCTATGAATGGGAGAGTTGACCCTCCTAACCCAAGGCAACTTGGCTTTGAGTCTGTCAACTTCCTCCCTCAGCCCAGAGAGGTGCTTGCAGATGGGGCAGCACCGCAATCTCCAGAAGGTCTCCCTAAAGACTGCCACCCCACAGCCACTGAACTGCACCACTCTCATCATGGATTCCCCTTATTTTTAGACTGTGCCCACTATCCATATCAAGAAAAGAAAACAGTTTTTTTTAATTATTTGTACCTCCCAATGGACAGCTTGAATCAATCAGATGGCAATCAGCCCAGTATGTCAGTTACCCCACTTCAAGTCAAATCCACCCTCTATTTGACCTGTTGGTCCCACCCTTCCTGTTCCTTGACTGGAAGGTTTCCCTGTCAGTCAAATAGGGCTGCTTATAAATTACAACAAGGCATGGGTGAATTAGAGGAGGGGTAGGTGATTGACAAGAACAATGCAATGGCACCTGAATGCTGCTGCCTGCACTGCAATCTGGGAAGGAAGGAAGGAAGACAAGAAAGAAAGAAAGAAAGAAAGAAAGAAAGAAAGAAAGAAAGAAAGAAAGAAAGAAAGAAAGATTGATTAGTGAATGCTACCGCTGCTCCTCAGCCCCTGTCAAGCCCAATTAATACCAAAAGTGACCGCTGTCCTTGGTGCTGTCTTCCTAATGCTGTTCTCTGCAAAAAAGCAGTACAAAAAGGAAACCTTAAACAATCAGTCATGCCCTCTAATCCATATATCTGTAACATGAAGTTCAAAGAGTGTCCAAGGCAATAATATGGTGGTTAGAAAAAAAAGAGCTGGCTTCCAATTTAGTTTCAGAGATGCAGCTACAACAAAAGATATTTCTGACCAACAAAACAGCCCAATGGTTCAATTCTTTTTGATACCTTGTGAGCTGTTTGAACTACTGTATGTGTAAATTAAAAACAATTCAACAGCCATATTCTATTTAAACCAGAGGATGGTTCCTGTGTCATTGTGGACCACCTTTTTGATTGATTAATACCTTATTATTATTATACCAACACATACAATTAGGTAAAAATCTTATTTTCAATAGTAGTTCTGTCACACTTGTTATGAACACAAGACTTAGCAAATTTTTTTTTTATTTAATAACTGAGTTAGTAAGACAATGACACACAAGTGGAAATTATTTTAACAACATGTTTTAGTGTAAAGAACATTTATATTTGGAAAATACACCTTTTTTTTAAGTTTGTGTGTGTGTGTGTGTGTGTGTGTGGTGGAGGGGGTGTAATCCTCAATGTTGAAAGTCACATCCAATATTTGTACATCTTTGACATGAGTACAGTCATTCCTGTAATAATACAAAACACAGGTGCTGTAACACCTACACTTCTGTGCAATAATCTCATTTACATTGGTCTACATTTTCATTCCAGACCTGACTGATGCATGTATGCAAAGGAGAACAATCATCCTTTGTAGCACAATTATATAGTTCCACATAACTTTGTTACTGCCAGTGAAAAATTCCTTCTAAATTCTTAAAAAAAAAGTCTTGTTTTATTGTATGCCAGATAACTGATGGGCTCCATCAGAGGTCAAGATTTGTATAAGAATTAAGAGCAGTAAATTATTGTACATGTAATGTAAATTAATCCATGCACACCTCCCAATTATTCTTGTGGACCTTTGGTTTCTCTAGCTGACAGGCAAAAGGCTCAGCTGCTCTTCTGCCAAACCATATACTGTACATGCAGTCAAAAATCTGATGAACAGATAATACAAATAGTTTTTGAATTGTCTACCAGACCAAGGGCTATTTAGACAGACTTGCACCATCCCTAAAGTGTGGCCTGTGTTTGTTTAGTTCTTGAAGCAATCCAGTGGCTCAACCGTGAGCCCCAGCAATCATAAACCCATACCTGTGGTATAATAGGAACCAAGGAAACAGATACCTAGAAACACAGAATTTGACAGCAGATAAGGATCACTTGGCTCATCCAGTCTGCCAGTTCCTCTCTTCCTACATTGTTACCGCATACCATAACCAATCTACAGCTCCATACCTGTGCCCCCTTCGTTTCCACTTCGACTCCCTTGTGCTTATCCTATGGATTCTTGAACCCCAAAGCAATTTTCATCCCCACCACCTCTGCTGGAAGGCTGTTCCAGGAATTCAGCACTCTTTCTATGAAGAATTACTTCCTCACATCTCTCCTGAATCCGCCCCCCAGCTTCATAGCATGTACCCTTGTCCATGTGCACATTTTCTTCTGAAAAATACGTCCCTCCTGTACTTTATTTATCCTCATGAGGTATATAAAGGTCTCTGCCATATTCCCCCTTCCCATCTTCTGTTACAGGGTGTACATATTGAGGTCCTTTAGTCTCTTCTAATAGGGCTTTTGATGCAGACCCTGCACCACTTTAATTGCCCTCCTCTGGATTGCCTCCACTCTGTATATATCCTGCAAGAGATGCGGTCTCCAGAACTGGATACAGTACTCTAGGTGGAGTCTTACCTGTGATCTATACAGAGGCAATGCCACCTCCCTCTTTCTTCTGATGATACCCCTCCCTATGCACTCCAGCATCCCACTAGCCCTCCCAACTGCCATTTCACACTACCTGGCATGATGTCTTCCAGGTCTCTTTCCTGCTTGGTGATTGTCAATACTTCTCTACCCATTTTGTAATCCACCCCTGGGTTTCTGTGCCCTAAGTGCATTATTTTACACTTGTTCACATTGAAACAGAGCTGCCATTCTCTTGACCACTCCTCTAGTTTTGTCAGGTTTCTGATCATCTTTTCCACCCCTCTCCCCCAGAGTGTTCACACTATTGCAGATCTTGGTGTCATCCGCAAAGAGGCAGACCTTCCCTTTGAGCTTCTCTGCAATGTCACTTATAAAGACATTAAAGAGGACAGATCCCAGCAATGATTCCTGAAGCACCCTGCTGGTCACCCTCCCTACAACACTCTAAGAAAACTAGATGTACATGTATAATGAAATTTAAAGAACAAATACCTTGCTTCACTTAACAGATGTTTCATTGCTCAGGGAACTATTAATGCCTCCCAACCCCCTGCCTCACAAATTAGTGACAAGGCTTAAAAAATCAGGGGCAAATGGCCAAAATCTGGGACATATCTTAGTTAATGGCAATGCCAGCACAAGAAGCTGGTACAGTATGTGCCTTATTGATAAAGACATTTTCTGACAACGTGTTGTAATTGCTAGTGTCTAAAATGAATTTTTTAACAACCCCAGCTTTTTATGGCTGTGGGCAGAGCTTGAAAAGGGGTTTCTGTGAAACACATTTTTTAGTAGTTTTCAGTGTATCCTTCCATAAAGCTGCAAATCCCTATGACAGTTAAACAATACTCCTTTCTTTCTGTTTAGAATGATGGACACAGAACTCAAAGCTGCTTTTCTCTGACAGCAAATGTGCGCACCATCCAAACAAATCTAAATATCTTTAAAACTGTTTAAGGTGAGCAAAAACAACCAGCATGAAAGTTGTTTAGGGACCTTTCACATGAGGGTAGTCACTAATCTGAATTCTTTATATTTTGTAAAATATGATCTTCCAAACAACCTTTTTTTTCTCTCTGAGTGAACACAGTAGGAGTCATGCCAAACAAATGCAACTATCTCAGAAACTACACAAATTAACAATATGCAAGCAACATGAAAGTTGTTCAGGACAAAATTACCTTTCAAATGAGGGTAGTCACTAATCTGAATTAATTCAATTTTTTAAAATATAGCTATCTGAAAGGTGAAAATTGTGAAGAAAACTGAAAATTCAGGTAATCAGATGGCCATAGCTTAAAAACTATAATTAGTGCAGCTAAAAAAAATGGGCTTATTTGAAAGGTAGTTTTATCCAGAACAACCTTTATAAAATGGGTTATGAGTAACTCCTATACTTTCAGAGATATTTACATTTGTTTGGCATAACCTTTATTGTATGTCTGACAGCCTGATTTCAGAAAACAATATGCTGAGACCAGAACATATGGTTTCTATCTTGTTATGCCTCATTTAACAGCAGATGCTGAAGTTATTCTAGCAATGTAGAGCATGTCAATGGAATTCTTTGGTTCTTAATATGAGTACCAAAACCCACTTGAATCAAAATGATCTGCTTATTGGGGGCACATTAGATCTTTTCAGGATGGGATCATGTTAAATCTTTTCAGGAAAAAATCACCAGATTAATTTTAGTAATTATTTGCAAGCAATATCTATATGTGAAGCTGTCACTGACCAGATAGGGAAAAGAAGGAAGACACAGAAGAAAACAATGCTCACACACATAAAGAGGACTTTGTTGTCTGTGAAACTTTTAGAAGCAAATGGTTTGATACCTTTTAGGCATTTATGCTGTACCACTGATTTTTTTTTCTTTTATTATGTCCTCTTTGGCAACTTCTACTGTTAAAATGTATTAAATGTATAGTTTACTAAATCGTGATAGTGGGCTAACTCTTGAATGACTCCTAAATAAGTTTTAAGCCATTCCCTTTATGAGAGGTCAAGACCTGTGCAAAAGGTCGAGTATTACTTTTTCATATTTTTCTACAAATTTCCAAAGTAAATGTTTGGAGAAATAGAAAGTATGTACAACTACTCTCCTCTGCATTTTCAACTCAGAGAAAAGTTAATATTAACACAAAATCAAACCAAAAGTTTATAAAGTTTTTCTTCTAAAGTAATGTTATTTTGAATCTTATTGGACTATTGAAACTAGCAAAGAAATGTTTAAATAAAACAAATTGATGACTGCAGGATTGGGAGGCCATTAAAATGGCAAAAGGTCAAATTATGAAACCTTAAATGCACTCATTAAGACCATTTTTCCTAGTGTGTAATTATAATGAATTAAAGACATTTGAATATAGACCTACAAGTATACAACCATTGTGACACATATTTTTAGGATCAGAGGAATGGTCCAAGGCTGCCAAAATCGCGGTGATCTTATTTCTTCAACACTTCAGTGTGCGTGGATCAAACCAAAAACAGCCATAATAAAAGCTTTTATCTTCTCAAAAAAAATTATATTTTATTATGTTTGACTTAACGTGAAAATACAAAATAGTAATAAGGAAGTAAAACAGTCAAGATGAGATTTCAGCATTCTCCAAACATACATTGAAGCCGAGTCCTAATAAAGGCTTCTATCTTCTTCAAAGCAATTATATTTTATTTTGATATATTTAATATTCTGTATCTAAGTAGACACTAGAAAAAAGTTTATTTGGTGTTTGGAAACAGGCAAATGCAACCAGACATGGAAGGAAGTAAAAAATAGAGTATTGGCTGTGGGGCTAGTAGCAAGTTGAGGAGCTCGCTTGACAACTTCAACAGGGACCACTCATCAACACTACTGACTGCTGGTACAATAGGCACTGGTAGCAGAGGAGGAGCTAAGCAAGTGCTACATGCAGTCAGTGTAGGAGGAGGAGGAGGAGGAGGAGGTGAATGGCAGGCTGCCTTCCATAGTCCAGCTCTTGTTTTAAATCCCTGGTGGTGCCTGAGTGGCTGTAGCAATCATCTTTGCAGCACCCCTCCATCTGTAGGGATTAAGGGGACTTAGTTTAGCTGTCCTGTTGTATTAAGGCAGGCTTGCACTCCATTACAGCAACAGGTCTGACTGCAGCCCCGGACCCTCAACTCTGTTACTTGTACAGGACTGACCGCTTGAGAAAGAGGAATCCTTGCTGCTTGCAAAGGAAATGGGAGGGGTAGCAATTGGTGCTCATGTGTGTGTCAGGGCAGGCAGAGGGGCTGGTTGGGCTGGGAGGAGTGCCTTTAAGTGTAAGGATTGCACATGTATGAACTATTGTGGATTGCATGGGCATAGACAGAGGGTGCTCAGGGTGTTCAAACCCCCCACCCCCAAATTAGCTCAGACATTTTCAAATTCTTGTATTTTATTTTTGGGTTGCCTCAGGCTCAGTTGCTAAAACACTCAGTGTCTCAGGAGTCTAAATAGTGGCTGTAGTTAGCTGCATCACAATGTGCATGCATGGGACCATAAATGGCTAGGGGAGATAGAGACATTGTCAACAGAGAGAGCGGAAGAAGTCTGGTGAGACAGACTAATGAGCATGCTGCTGTGCTGCATCATCTGTACAGTGCCAAGCAAGTTCTGGTGTCCCGTTCACTGTCGTGGTGGTAGAGTAGGATTGTGCTGCTCTTCTCTAGCCTCAGTTGAACTGTGGGAGAACTTGAAGTATGGACTACCACAGAAAGAACAGACCCATCTGGGGCCAAGCTGTGAGTAACATGCAGTGGCAGAAGACAGCAGGAGAAAGGACTGCTGTGTGATTAGACTTCTCTGCTGGGAATAAAGAAGTAGAACTCTTGCACTTGGAACTTTAATTTAGGGTAAAAAAAACTAACAAACAAAACACAAAAAAAGTGTGTGTTTGTCTGAGTTAACTGAACTGAATGGTTATCTGAACAGTTATCTAGGTGTAAATCTCAGGTGATTGAAAGGACTTGATAGCTGTGAGGTTTAAATTACTTGTAGAAAGATCTAGTAAGTAGCGGGAGTGGCTTAGCTAGAAGGAAGCTACATTTAAAGACAGCCTTAGAAAGATTCTGCTGGTAGCTTGGCAGAAGACACCAGGAGAAAGGACTGCTGTGTGACTGGACTTCTCTGCTGGGACTAAAAAAGTAGAACTCTTGTACTTGGACCTTTAATTTAGGGTAAAAAAACTAACAAACAAAACAAAAAAAAAAGTGTGTGTTTGTCTGAGTTAACTGAACTGAATGGTTATCTGAACAGTTATCTAAGTGTAAATCTCAGGTGATTGAAAGGACTTGATAGCTATGAGGTTTAAATTACTTGTAGAAAGATCTAGTAGATAGCGGGAGTGGCTTAGCTAGAAGGAAGCTGCATTTAAAGACTGCCACCAGGAGAAGGACTGCTGTGCGACTGGACTTCTCTGCTGGGACTAAAGACATAGAACTCTTGTACTTGGACATTTAATTTAGGGTAAAAAAAAACTAACAAACAAAACAAAAAATACAGTGTGTGTTTGTCTGAGTTAAGTGAACTGAATGGTTATCTGAACAGTTATCTAGGTGTAAATCTAAGGTTATTGAAAGGACTTGATAGCTGTAAGGTTTAAATTACTTCTAGAAAGATCTAGTAAGTAGCGGGAGTGGCTTAGCTAGAAGGAAGCTACATTTAAAGACTGCCTTAGAAAGATTCTGCTGGTAGATAGGCAGAAGACTCCAGGAGAAAGAACTGCTGTGTGACTGGACTTCTCTACTGGGACTATATTGCCCTCCTTCCCTCCCCTCCACCCTCCCACCAAAAGCTAGTTCTACTTTTATAGGCCCAGGATTTGACTGACAACAGGAACTTCCTGTTTGGGAGCAGGAAGTGAGTGGTTACAGAGCCACCAAAGACACACCATCCTAGAAGAGCAAGAGTAGCTCTCCGGCCCCCTATAGCTGCTGGAGGTCTGCCTCTGAGCAAGTAAGGGGTCTATTAAGAAATACAGGATATTCTTGTCTCAGAACAGGACAATCAGGAGCTTAAAGAGCACACAGGCAGAAAGTAAGGCGAGAGAGAAAAAAAAACAGAGGAAAGGGTAAGGATTGCAAACAGTTAAGGGGCCAGAAATAAGACATGATGGGAGTGGTGCAGTGCAGTGGCTGTGGAGCAGCAGTCTTCTTGGAGACGTTCTGGAGGATGCGGTGTTGTCCTATCTGCAGGCATCTCTCTGGACTGAGGGAGGAGGTTTCTCATCTCCAGGCTGAGTTGGCCAGGATTTGTGGGACCTCTTCTTTCATCCAGGGACCACCAGTGCCACTGCCGTTGCCTCAGAGGTTGCCAAGAAAGAGGAGCAGTTGGACCACAGTGGGCTCAGGGAGGGTGAGGGTGGTGGAACAGAGGCAAATGCCTCCAGCTGTACCTTTCCACAATTCCTATGCCATTCTGGCAAAGTGTGGTTCCTCTATGGAAGCACCTGTAGTGGAGACCAAGGAGGATGTTGGGAACCTCCACAAAGGAGACCCACAGGAGGGTGGCAAGGGACCCTGCAGGGTAAGGAAACAACTCCTGGAGGGGGACTCCATTGTTAGGAAGGTAGAACTGGGTGAGGAAGGGGAGATGGAGGTAAGGTGCCTGCCTGGCGCCATGGCTTGGAGGGACAGGGAGTGAATCTCAGGATTGTCGGAGCAGCTGCATAGGGGAGGGAGCTGGATGTCATTGTCCACCTAGGGACAAATTACCTGGCTGAGAAAGGGATTAGAGAAGTGCAGGAAGAGTTTGTGGAATTGGGGAGGGGCCTTAGACAAGTAGCACGCATGGTAAGCTTCTCGGAGGTGCTGCCCATCTATGGCGTAAGAGAGGCTAGGGTGTTCTGCACTATGGGATTCAATCAATGGTTGAAAAACTGGTGTGGAGCTCAGGGATTTGGCTTCATTGGGGACTGGGAGTCCACCTGGAGTGATGCAAGCCTATACTGGCATGATGGGCTGCATCTGTCCAGCAGGGGAACCAGGATCCTAGGTGATAGGTTTAAATGCTTCATTGGCAATCATTTAAACTAGCCAAGGGGGGAGGCACTGGAAGGAGCAGGAAATCTAGCCCCAAAAAAATCACAGTAGTAGGTGCGTAAACACCAACACAGAGGTGTCGAGGAGAAGGGCAGGGTAAATGGAGAAAGTGACAAAGGCAAGAAGGACAGGGATGGGGCAAAAAGGAGAAAGGCCATCAGGAAATGGAGGGTAATGAGTACCGATGCCCATAGTCTGGGCAACAAGCTCCCTAAGCTGGTGGCCTTGATGGAAGAGGGATGCCTGGATATTGTAGCAGTCACAGAAACATGGTACACAGAGAACCATGACTGGGATATTAACATACCAGGGTACATAACCTACAGGAGAGACAGGCAGGGGAGAAGAGGGAGAGGAATAGCTCTCTGTGTAAAGGAAGAGATAAAGCAATGGAACAAAAGAGTAAACAGGGAGAAGAGGAGGCACTGTGGGTCACCTTGGAGACTGGAAAGGGCACCACAATCCACACAGGGGTTGTGTACAGACCCCCATGTCAGGGGGAAGGAATGGACAAGGATATGATAGAAGGCATTCTTAGAATGGCAGAGAAAGGGGAGATACTGTTGATGGGAGACCTGAATATGCCAGATGTTAACTGGGGCATATTTGCTGCAGCCACATCTAAGAGCAGGGCCATTCTTGATGCCCTACAGGTGGCAGGCCTCAGACAGCTAGTTTCAGAACCCACTCGTGAGGGAGCAATCTTAGACCTCATACTCTCAAATGGGGCAGTGAGGATCTCAGATCTAGAAGTGGGTTGCCATCTGGGAACAAGTGACCATCAAACAGTGTGGTTCACGTTAAACTCAGCTACAGAGTCAAGCCATACAAAAGTGAGGGTACTGGACTTCAGGAGGGCTGACTTTGGCAAGATGGGAGAGTGCCTCAGAAAAGCACCAGAAAACAGGCTACAAGAAGGTGTGGAGCAACAATGGGGAATCATCAAAACTGCCATCACAGAGGCAACAAGCCTTTGTGTGAAGCAAATAAACAAATCAAAATGAAAGAAAAAGCCACTATGGTTCTCAAAAGAGGTGGCTGTGAAAGTCAGGAAGAAAAGATAGCATTCCGGAAGTATAAGGAAACACAGAAGGAGCAGGACAGAGAGCTGTACAGTTAAGGCAGAAGGAAGCAGGGAAGGAAATCAAAATAGCAAAGGCCCAAACTGAGGAAAAGATAGACAACTTGGTTAAGAAGGGGGATAAAACCTTTTATAGGTACATCAGCGAGCGTAGAAAGACAAAGGGAGGGATAGTGAGGCTGAATAGAATGAACAGTGGGGGGGCAGAAGGGGACAGTGAAAAAGCAGGGATACTGAATGAATATTTCTGCTCAGTATTCACAAAAGAGGAGGGGGAAGTGCCTAATCCAATTAACAGAAGCACTCTTGATAGGGAGGTCGATCACAGTCCTTTCACAGAAGAAAGGGTTCTACAAGAACTCCTAAAACTAAAGGTGGACAAAGCAATGGGGCCTGATGGAATTCACCCCAGAATTCTAAAAGAATTAAGGGGAGAACTAGTGAAACCACTGGCTACTCTTTTTAATAAATCATGGGAAGATGGTGTGGTACCCAAGGACTGGAGGAAGGTGGATGTGATTCCCCTTCACAAAAGTCGACCAAGACAGAGGCAGGAAACTACAGACCTGTCCGTTTGACCTCTGTGGTAGGGAAAGTGATGGAGTCACTTCTGAAGGAAAGAATAGTTGAGTACCTAGAGGCCAGTGGGGCACAGGACCCAAGGCAGCATGGGTTCATAGCGGGAAGATCATGTCAGATGAATCTAATAGATTTCTTTGACTGAGTGACCAAAGTAATAGACCAGGAGGGTCTGTGGACATGGCCTACCTAGACTTTTAGCAAGGCATTTGACACAGTCACACAAAAGATTAATAGTCAAATTAACCAGCCTGGGAGTGGGTCCCAGGGTGGTAGCCTGGATAAAACATTGGCTGGACAACAGGACACAGAAGGTAATTGTAAATAGAGTCCACTCTGAAGAAAGAGGGGTTACTAGTGGGGTACCCAGGGTTCAGTATTGGGTCCAGTCCTTTTTAATGTCTTCATAAGTGACATTGCAGAGGGACTGGAAGGAAAAGTATGCCTCTTTGCAGATGACACAAAGATCTGCAACAGGGTTGATACACAAGGAGGCGTGGAAAGGATGAGAAGGGACTTGAGTTGGAGGAATGGTCAAGTATGGCAGCTAGGATTCAATGTAAAGAAGTGCAAAATAATGCACCTGGGAAACAAGAACCCAGGGAAGAATACACAATGGGGGAGGTAGTACAACAACAAAAAAGAAAGGGACCTGGGAGTAATCATATCAGATGACCTTAAGGTTAGCAAGCAATGAGAAGGCAGTAGGCAGGGCTGGGGGTATACTGGGATGCGAGGGAAAGGCATCAGCAGCAGAAAACAGGAAGTTGTTATCCCTCTGTACAGACAGTTGGTGAGACCCCATCTGGAGTACTGCATCCAGTTCTGAGACCCCATCTCCGCAAGGACATAGACAGGACAGAGGCAGTCCAGAGGAGGGCAACTAAAATGGTGAGGGTCTACAAGAGAAGCCATATGAGGAGAGACTAAAGGAGCTTAATATGATACCCCTGAGGAAAGAAGGAGAGGGGAACATGATAGAAACTTTTAAGTACCTCAGTGGAATCAACAAAGTCCAGAGGTAGCATCTTTCAGAAAATAGACATGCAAGAACAAGGGACACAATTTAAAGATGGGGGGGCGGTTCAGGGGCAATGTGAGGAAGTATTATTTCACAGAGAGGGTAGTGGATGCATGGAACAGCCTTCCTGAGGAGGTTGTGGGGTCTAAAACTGTGGGAGAATTCAAGAATGCATGGGACAGACATAAGGCAATTCTTGTGGGGGTTAGGAAGAAATAGGCTGTTGGTTAACTAGGATCTGCGGCCTATCCTGTAGGTAGGGAAATGGGCAGACTAGATGGGCCAAGCAGTCCTTATCTGCCATCAAAGTCTATGTTCTATGTTTCTATGTTTTGGTGCATCTTCTTGACTGTGCTGGATCCAGGCTGGACTGGTGGTGTGATTCAAAGAGAAGACAGGAGAGGTTGAGGAAAAATCTGCCTTGGCCTATTGGCCTGTAGTCCTGTCTTGGGAGGAGAGCGACTGTTAAGGCAAGCCAGCAGAAGGGTAATCAGCAGAAAAGTGATGAGTGGAGAAAAGTATAAAGATTGATTCAGGGGAAGGGACTTCTCTCAATCAGAGAGGTGGTGAGGGGTATTGGCACCATCTCCCAGGGCAACCCACTCACTACATCTCAACCCCACCGATGTTCTGCCCAACTTGGAGCTTATCATGTGAAGTGGGAATAGGTATGGAAAGGCAGATGCCTGACTGACATCTTTGTCTCTGGCTGTTGCAGAGTGCTCCCATGGAAGAAAGTGGAATGGGGTTAGGAGTACTCTCTCTATATGCAGAGGTGGGATGGTGGTAGAGGAGGAGTGATGCAAATGTATGGAGGTGTTCCCATATGTAGGAGTGGGATGGATGGGGAGCAATGCTCCCCACATAGGAGCAGTGGGATGAAGGGGTGGATTGCCTCCCATGTACAGAGCTGATATGAAGTGGGAGGAAAGCACCCTATGTGTGGAGATTGAATGGAGGGGGAGGAGTACTCCCTATGTGCAGGAGGTGGGATGCAGTGGGAGAAGTGCTGTCCATGTGGGAGAGGTGAAATGTTGTAGAAGCGCTGGAGGGGTCAGGAGATGAGTGCTCACAATGTATGGAGGTGGGATGGAGCTGGAGCAATGATACCTATGTGTGGGGATGGAATGAAGGGAAGAGGGCTTTCCATGTTCAAGTTCAAGTTTATTGTGAAAGGATAAAATCCATTGAGCAAGCTCATTTGCAAGGCGGTCCCTTGTACAAGCAATGATAATGGCAATACATGGTGTGAGATACAAAAAGTAAGGACACGTAATATAAATTAAAATAAAGTAATTTTCTTTACATTAGTATATACAATGTTGCATTCAACAAGGATTGAGTCCAAATATGATTACACAAGACACCATGTGGAAGAGGGCTGGAGAAGGAGAATTGTTCCCCATATGCAAATGAGGCATGCAGGGGGAGGAGTGCTCTCTATGTGCAAATGTGTACTGGAGGGGGAGGAGTGCTCCCCATGTGTGGAGGTGGGATGGGGGGGGCAGTCACTTAATGGCCACCATCCTAGACCTCACTCCAGCCTGTGTGTGAAATTTTTTGGAATGGGCACAGGTTATTATGAGGCAGATGTGCAATCCACATCTTTTCTCTGGCTGCTGTAATGTATTGGGTTGATAGGTGGGGATGCAAGAGGGGCACCAGTCACTCAGAAGCACGCACTGTATCCTACCCCCACCCACCCAGCAGAGTGAGACTAGTTGTGAAGGGCAAATATAAGATCCACATTTTTATATCTAAGTACCTCAGACTGCTCTCTATGGGTACAGCACATTAGGTGGGAGAGCCTCTGGCTGAAGCAGAGTGTTCCGCAAGTGTAGAGGTGTGGCATGGAGTGAGGAAATGCCAGTCACCCAAAGCCCACTCCAACCTTCATGTTTGTTCTGGTAGAGCAGGCACGGGTATGAAGGGGTCGATGTGCAACTTGCATCTCTTTCCCTAGCTGCTCCACGGTGCTCCCCTTGTGTGGAGGTGGGATGGAGGGATGGGCATAATTTTTCCAGAGTCACCTGCTTGGATCCCACCCCTGGTTCTGTGTGGGTGCTCCTCTTGTGCAGTGGTGGAATAGATGCACCAAGTTTGTTTTACACTGTGTCTCTCCTGGTCTCTCACTTATTCTCTCTCTCTCTCTCTCTCTTCTCTCTCTCTCTCTCTCTCTTCACCTCTCTTCTCTCTTCTCTCTTCTCTCTCTCTCTCTCTCTCTCTCTAACATCCGCTTCCCCATGGTGAAAGGAAAACTTTGCAGCACTGCTCTCTGTCCCAGTCAAGGCACTCTTGCTGCCACTTTCTCTGCCTCTCTGTATGTGCTGTCTGCTTCCACTGAGCTTCAGAAAGACAGAGATTCAGACTGACAGCAAGGTGCTGGAAAAGTAAGTGGAAATAAAATGGATGAGCAACCAAGCTCAGGCGTACACAGCTGCTTTACTTCTCTGTTTGGTGGGGGTGGGGGTTGACACCGTCTCTGACTGGAACACATTGGACCTACATATATTCTGTACTGGAATTGGATCTTGCTGTTGCTGTGCCTCTCTCAGGGGGAAGGAGTAGACACTGCTAGGGGAAAGGCCACCCATTTAAATGAATGTTTCTTCAGGTGCAGGTCTGGGAGCCACAGGTCATCATGGTTATGGTCACTACATTGCACTGCCCCCAATTTCACACTGTCAAGGTGGTGCTGCAATAGTGACAGCCTGTCACCTGGTGATCACTCTCATTCCGTTTACTCGACACATCTTAGCATGTTGCTGTCACTGTTTGGCGGCTCTCTCTCTCTCTCTGCTCTGTCCCTGACACTAGCGCCACTCACCAACTCTTTCGATTCTGTGCCGTCTTTCTGAGGGATGGGGTTGCTGCTTCTCCTCTCAGTGTCTGTCCCTGCAGCCTGTGTCTCTCTCTTCCTGCCATCCAGGTTTAAGCTACAGCTCTGCAGGCAAAGTTGCCTCATTTCTCAGCACTCTTGCTCCTTGTATTGTGTTGTGGAGTCTGGGACACACTGAGGCAGCATGGACACAAGCAGATCCACAGAGTGGGTTAGTGGGTATCATCACAGAGAGCAATGCTCAGGCTGTGCATTGTGGCACACATGAAGCACGTCAGAGAGAGGAGCTCAGGGACAAGAACACACACTGTCATTCACAGAAAGACACAAACAAGTTCAATGTGGACGCTGTCTGGGGAAGGATAAATAATATTTATTTGTTCTTTACTGCTAGGAATGTTTACTGCTTATGGCACAGACAGTGGGGGATGCAATGTGTGGCTGGGTATCTGGACATCTGCAGGATGGGTGGGGAGATGAGCAGTAAGATCAGAAAGGGCATGAATGAAAGGAATGATGTGCTCTCATTCGAGCACTTTATTTCTTTCAACTAGAGAAAGGATTCCAGCTGTGAAACTGTGAATAGTGTCACTGTCTGGTTGCCTGCTCATTGGTCTGTCAGGGATGAGCCCATTGTAGACTGACGTGCATTGGACTTGTCCCTGACACACCTCTGAAATGTCATTCTACCACAACATGTTTCTTGCACACATGTAAGGAAACATAAAAAACTATAAAGAATTTAGATTGGTGACTACCCCATTTGAAAGGCATTTTTGTCCTGAATTCAACAATGTAAAATAATGCATTTGGGGTACAGAGGTCCAGGGGCAGAGTACACATGGGTAGAGTGGTATTGACAACATTAAGAAAGCACACATTCAAAAAAAATTGCTTTTACTTACAGTTGATTACTGTTTAACAATCTTTTGCATCTATGGCTGCCCCTGTATATCTGATGCAAACCCATAATAACATTCCTCACTTGAAGCAAAAGGGGTGCAGGCCATAACTGACTCCTTGTTTTTGTATTAAAGGGGTCAGTTTCTTTACAGCAAAAACAAAGAAGGCATCATTTCTAAAATGTGGAGATGAACATGGGAACCACTTTTTTCCAGAGCATGCCACCACTGGCAGCTACCACTTCAAGACTGCTACTACCCTGCCTAACACAATCTGGGGAACACCAGAAGTAGTCTACCAGCACTAAGATCAATATGGTTAAGGCACATTTCCCAGAAATGAATGCTTAGAAAAGAATGAGAAAGTGACTGTGATGATGAGCAAGTCCCAGACCAGATCTCTAGTTTGTTAATAGACTTCTCCTGAGTCTGATTTGTATGACTGCATGGGCCAAGCTCCACAGATGTTATGCCATCATCAGATTTGTATAACAGCACTGCGGAAGCATGTAATCAGACCACTGTCTGATGTGCTGCCACAGTGCTCCAACATAGTTTCCGGTGATTCTGTGTATTATTACTTACTGCTGACTGCGGTGCAGTGAAAGCACTGCATGTTCTTTTTCACACTCGTGACACTCCTAAAAGCTCTCCACAGCCATATCAGCTCTGACCAGAGTTTGTTAGTGATAGGAATGGCAGATTTAGGAGAACTGACATTTTATAGGCAAAATCAGAGACAGCTGAGTGATACTGTATGTCACCCAGTAATGAACAAGTTAAGAGAGCTCTATAAAATATCTTGAGGTACACTTTCAACCAGATGACTACTGTTACTTTTATACACAACATAGAACATAGTGGCATGGATAGAGGCATGGTTGCATAACAGGAAACAAAGGGTAAACAGGAACTGTATCGGACTAGAATAGGGTGACAAGTGGGGTGCCACAGGCTTCCGTTCTGGCACCCTGTCTGTTTAACATCTATGTCATATCATTACAAGTTAAGGACAAGAGGGTTTAGATTACTAAATTTGCTGATGATTGTAGACTGGGATTGGAAATCAGGAATAAGGAAGATGATGAAGTCCTGCAGAAAACCTTGGATGACATATACAATTGGTGTAACAAATACAAGTTCCCCCCCTAAATCCCAAGAAATGTACAGTCATGTACCTAGGGGCTAAGAACATATCTCAGGTATATAAACTTGGAACTATTACTGTGGAACAAGTAGTAAAGGAAAAAGACTTGGTCTCATTACAGAAGATCTTGGCTTTAAAGAACACTGTAATGCTATATGCACAAAGATAAATGGGGTATTAAATTGTATCTTGCGACATGTACCAAGTCGAAGCAGGGAGGTGTTGGTCCCCCATATAGCTCACTGGTGAAGCCCATTTTGGAGTACAGCGCTCAACTATGGTCTCCATATCATCAAAAGGAAATTCAAAAAATTGAAAGGGTGCAAAAAAGAGCTACATACTCCATAATGGGTATAGCTAATAAAGACTACGGAAAAAGATTAAATGAATTAGATCTATTCCCACTGGAATATAGAAGATGCAGAGGGGGACCTATGTTTATTATACAGATCTTTAAATGATGTGGACCTTCAAGATAGATTGGGTTCGGCATTTAAGGAACAAACATATATCACGAGAGCTCATGCTTGGCAGCTAAAGGGGGAAAACTGTAAAACATGGAAAAGAAAAAAGTGGTTCCAGTCAGTGAGTGGTGGCTAGATGGAATGCACTTCCTAGGTAGGTAGTTAACAGTCCTTCGATGGATAGCTTTAAGAGGAATCTGGATAAAATATACAAATCAGGTGCTTGGTAACAAGTCTTGGTGAGCATTATGGACAATTGTCTAACTAGCTCTGTATGAAACTTATACAGTTTCACATAAGTTGAAATCAGAAGTATTCAAAGAGATACACATTTTTGTCAGACCCCTGGAAATGTTCTTACACTGTAAAGAGATACTGTGAGAAGCAAACTTGGTAAGTGTTATTATTGCAAGATGTTCATGAGTGTTGCACTGACTGAGACTACAGTGGGTATTAATGGGATCAAGTGTCTGGAAAAGACCAGGCGATTGTATATCGTATTATATGCTGATCAATAAACAGTGTCAATCCCAGTCATGCAGTATGATATGCAGCTGTGTCCCCTCCTTATTTTAACAGCTGGTGATTACTCAGTGAAATTTACTAGCTGTTCTTATAGCATCTTTGAAGACACATGTGTTACCTTCCTATCTGGGAGAGATGCTATGAAATGTAAACAGTTGTTCACATAAAAACAACTGACAACCTGCTAGATTGCCACCAGCCATCCTCATCCTCTCCCTAGGCTTGTTACTTTGCATGTTTATGGCCAGCTCACTGGACTTGCAGTGGGTCCAGAAGCTAACTTTTGTTTATGAGTTGTTACAGGTAAAAGGTGAAGAAAACAAGCTAAGCAGCTGGAAAGAAGAATGATGACTGAACAGTAATCATCTTACTAAAGAACTTATTGAACCCCACCCCACCCCCATCAAAAACAAAATAGAGGAGGACACTGTCTACAAACAAAACAAATTCTGGTCAGATCCACTATGGCTGCTAATGTATTAACTTGATAAGGGTGTATCATAGGCTTAAACATAAAGATGAATTGCTGTAGTAAGCTCCATGTGTAAATTTCATTTTTTGGTAAAGTTAGATTATTTATCTGGTTGATCCTGTGTTTCCCATGTGTTTAAGATGTAAGCAGCAAGTGGGTCTTGTACTATATGTGGAAAGAGAGGGAGCTCCTCACCAAGGCCTTCAAGTAATGGTAGAAGGAGTAGAAAGAATGGTGCAGAGAGGAGAGGTATGGCTACATTTGGGACTGTGAGGCACCTGGAAGGATAAGAACCTATACCAAGGCGATGGCCTGCTTCCATCAAGGAGGGAACCATAGTCATCAATGGATAGTTTAAATGTTACTTCGATTGACATTTCAAGTATCTGAGAGAGGTGATAAAAGAAATAGGGGAGGCAGAAAGTGGGCCACCACAGGCTGAGATACAGAGTAGGGAGATCTCAAGGGGAGAGATCCCCACCTGAATGCAAAATGGCAACACCTCAGCAGGTAAAGTAATTACCTACTTCCAGTTAATCTAAGTAGCTCAATTACAA
Organism: Neoceratodus forsteri; assembly: GCA_016271365.2. Lineage (NCBI taxonomy): Eukaryota > Metazoa > Chordata > Ceratodontiformes > Ceratodontidae > Neoceratodus > Neoceratodus forsteri. The sequence continues at coordinate 1,543,825,840 of CM057455.1, read as the reverse complement.
GGCTGACAAAAAGATTAGACCCACATTAACAATGCATTAAGAGCAGGATACAAAATAAAACAGAGTTAATAAAGGTAATACTACAAACATGAAACTGAATGTTATAAAAAAGGAGGGTTTTGAATTAAAAATCTCTGACAAAATAGTCAAGTGTCCCAGTAGCTGTAGTACGATATCAGGACGTGTTAATTGCTGTTTCACAGTGCTTCAGTGCCTCTGAAATCCACACCTGTAGATACATTAGCAGACTACACAGGATCCTTCTACAAGAAAAAAGCTACCCAACAGCTCACAACTCCAAATGTACATTAGTCCACTCAGTCCCAATAAGTTCTGTTCCACAGTGCCTCCACATAGTTTGCCCAACAGAGAAGGAAGCATGGTATCCAATTGGTGCCAGACTAAAGTTGCTAGGAAACTGACCTTCCTCTAGTGACCTAGGATTTAAGTGGATTAAACTACATAAGGAAAAAACATTCTCAGATAAAATGGCTTAACAACAAAAAAATATGGTTAAAAAAGTATAAACTTTGCCAAAATAACAATGTACTACTTACATGGTAGAAAAAATTTGGTAGATACAAAGAGTACAGGGTATGTTCTCCAAACTGCTTGTTATGCTACAGTGAGGCTGTTATTTGTGGCTAAGGCTGCATTGCCACACTAGATTACCGAATCTTTAACTCCAATACACAAGTACTCCTGGGGGAGTAGAACTTGGGTGGCACAGTTTTTTTAGCTGAGAAAAAGAGAAGGAACAAACTGTTAATATACATTTTCTTAATAATAAAAGCTAAGTGTAAAAAATGAAGATTCAGCATGAATGACAATCACAGACTCAGTGGCACCATGTCAGGAGCAGATACTGACTATGATGAAACTGAATCCAGCAGAAACAATGGAGATTTACATGTACGTTAACGTCAGTTGCATCAGTTACAGCAAAGAAGGGCAGCAAATTTAAACAAAAAAAAAGAGAAACAATTATATAGAATATATCAAAATATTTATAAAACTGAGCCATATAAAAAGCCAATGAGAAAACGGTGTTTGCATAGTGTGCACACTACCATAAATATCATCATATTGTGAACTTTATATCGCATTAAATATCCTTTCTGAATTCACTACATTTTTCTGAAAATCAAAGCTCTCTAAACCCTCAGTTCGATCTCCAGTCTTCAACACTCCTTACTAAACACAGAGCTCTCTACTCCAGTCACAGCTTAATTCTATTGAGTTGCTTTATTCACTTTAATAAATTTATTCTCAAACTTGCATACAGCACAGAGCTTCCAGCTCCTGAATCATGGCCCCTAGCTTGGGTACTGACAGCCGTATCTCCAATCTCTCCTCCTCAGCTCCATATTTCCCAGTCTGACTGATCCCACCACCAAAGATCTCCAGTCCTCAGATGTCAACACCAGGATGTCACCGGGACACCTCCTGAACGTACCTCACCTGACTCTTCAACACGCCACACCACTAGTGCCTTAATCTTGATCCTCTAGGCATCTTCTAGAGGAGGAGAGAAAGAACAAGAGCTCCAAGTGCAGAATAAACTAGAAATGAAGCATCAGCTCTGGATCTCCCAGTTTGACTGATCCCACCACCAAAGATCTTCACTCTCCTGATGTCAACACCAGGATATCACTGGGACACCTCCAGAATGTACCTTCTCTGACTCTGCAACACTCCACACCACTAACACCTTAACCCCGATCCTCTAGGCATCTCCTGGAGGGAGAGAGAAAGAACAAACTAGAAATGAAGCAACAGACATAGAAACATAGACTTGACAGCCCGGTGGCGCTGAGGCGCTGGACACCACACCTCGCACCATACCGGTGACCCAGGTTCGGGAGTGAGCTCGGGTCGTCGGGGGTTGGCCAGGGGGGAAATGGGCTGGAGTGTCTGGGGACAGCTCACCTTCTCTGGGGGGAGGGGAGACTTCCAACCTGGCAAGCGGCGAACCCTAGCAGAGGCTGGAGAAAGCGACAGCAAGCTGGAGTCTCAGGGGTATGATTGGTTGTAGGTATAGGCCGGCAGCCAATCAGCCTCGGGGGCTGCTCCTCCACAGAAGGAGGGGGGGGGGACGTTGCAGATGCCTTGATGCATGGGCACATAGCGTCCCATGAGGAACATGGGGAAAAAAACCCTCAGAACCGGGGTGACAGAACGCAGATCCGGGTCCTGATGTGCCAGCGCCTGCCTGTGACCCAGGACCCTGATGAGACTTCAAGATTTGGGGGGGTTGCCCGACCCCGACCCTGCCCGGGGGGTTTCTGTGGCTAGGTGGAGGGACTGGAGATTGCAAGGTAGATGCTGGCAGGGGCAGGCTTAATGGGCAATTCCTGAAGGAAGCGGCTCTGTGGGGCAGTAGGTGAGGAAAAAAGAAAAAAAAAAGAAACATAGACTTTGACAGCAGATAAGGACTGCTTGGCCCACCCAGTCAGCCCATGTCCCTACCTATTGGATAAGCTGTAGATCCTAGTTAACCAACAGCCTACTTCTCCCTAACCCCCACCAGAATTGCCTTATGTCTGTCCCATGCATTCTTGAATTCCCCCACTGTTTTTGACCCCACGATCTCCTCAGAAAGGCTGTTTCATGCGTCCACCACCCTCTCCATGAAAAAATACTTCCTCACGTTGCCCCTGAGCCATCCTCCCTCTATCTTCAAATTGTGCCGCCTTGTTCTTGCACATCTCTTTTTCTGAAAGATACTACCCTCTTGGACTTTGTAGATTCCCTTGAGGTACTTGAAATTTTCTATGATGTCCCCCTCTCCCTCTTTTCCTCGAGGGTATACATATTAAGCTCCTTTAGTCTCTTTTTGTATGGCTTCTGGTGCAGACCCTGCACGATTTTAGTTGTCCTCCTCTGGACTGCCTCCATTCTGTCTATGTGCTTTCAGAGATGGGGTCTCCATAACTGCATACAGTACTCCTGATGGGGTCTCACCAACTGTCTGTACAGAGGGATAATAACTTCCTGTTTTCTACTAGTGATGCCTCTCCCTATACATCCCACTATCCCCCAGCCCTTCTTACTGCCTTCTCACATTGCTTGCTTACTTACCTTTAGGTCATCTGATATGACTACCCCAGTTCCCTTTCCATTTTTGTTGTTGTTAGTACCTTCCCCCCATTGTGTACTCTTCCCCTGGGTTTTTGTTTCCCAAGTACATTACTTTGCACTCCTTTGCATTGAATCTAAGCTGCCATACTTTTGACCATTCCTCCAACCTTGCCAAGTCCCTTCTCATCCTTTCCATCCCCCTTGTTATCAATCCTGTTACAGGTCTTTGTGTCATCTGCAAAGAGTCATACTTTTTCCTTCCATTCCCTCTGCAATGTCACTTATAAAGACATTAAAAAGGACAAGTTCCAGTACTGAACCCCATGGTACCCCACTTGTAACCCCCCTTTCTTCAGAGTGAACTCTGTTTACTATTACCTTCTGTGTCCTGTTGTGTAGCCACTTTTTTACCCAGGCTACCACCCTGGGACCAACTCCCTGGCTGCCTAACTTGTTTATTACTCTTTTGTGTGGGACTGTGTCACATACCTTGCTAAAATCTAGGAAGGCCATGTCCACATCCCCTCCCTGGTCTACTACTTTGTTCACCCAGTCAAATAAATCTATTAGATTCATCTGACATGACCTTCCTTCTGTGACTCCTAGCTGCCTTGGGTCCTGTGCCCTGCTGGCCTCTAGGTACTCAACAATTCTTTCTTTCAGAAGTGATTTCATCATTTTCCTTTCCACTGAGGTCAAACTAACAGGTCTGTACTTTCCTGCCTCTGCTTTGCTTCCACTTTTGTGAAAAGGAATCACATCCACCTTCCTCCAATCCTCAGGTACCACACCATCCTCTCATGATTTGTTAAAAAGGGTAGTCAGTGGTGTCACTAGTTCTCCCCTTAGTTCTTTTAGAATTCTGGGGTTAATCCCATCAGGTCCCATTGCTTTGTCCGCCTTCAGGTTCAGGAGTTCTTTCAGAACCCTTTCTTTTGTAAATGGACTGGTATCGACCCCGTATCCAGAGTGCTTCTATTGATTGGATTAGGTATCTCTCCCTCCTCTTCTTTTCTGAATACTGAGCAGAAGTATTTGTTCAGTATCCCTGCTTTTTCACTGTCACCCTCTGCCCACCCAACCTCCCCTTTATTAAGCATCACTATCTCTACATTGGTCTTTCTTCACTCCCTAATGTACCTATAACAGGTTTTATCCCCCTTCTTAACCAAGTTGGCTATCTTTTCCTCAGTTTGAGCCTTTGTTATTCTGACTGCCTTCCCTGCTTCCTTCTGCTTTAACTGGTACAGTTCTCTATCCTGCTCCTTCTGTTTTTCCTCGTACTTCCTGAATGCTATCTTTTTCTCCCTAACCTTCCCCACCACCTCTTTTGAGAACCATATTGTTTTTTTCCTTCATTTTAATTTATTTGCTTCACACAAAGGCTTGTTGCCTCTGTGATGGCAGTTTTGATGTTTCCCCATTGTTCCTCCACCCCTCCTTCTTGCCCATTTGCTAGTGCTTTTCTGAGACACTCTCCCATTTTGCCAAAGTCAGCCTTCCTAAAGTCCAGTGCCCTCACTTTTGTATAGCTTGACTCTACAGTTGTGTTTATCGTGAGCCATACTGTTTGGTGGTCACTTGTTTCCAGATGGCTACCCACTTCTAAATCTGAGATCCTCTCTACATCCCCATTTGAGAGTACCAGGTCTAAGATTGCTCCCTCCTGACTGGGCTCAAACACTAGCTGTCTGAGTCATGCTCCCTCTAGGGCATCAAGAATGACCCTGCTCTTGGATGTGGCTGCAGCAAAGGTGCTCCAGTTAACATCTGGCATATTCATGTCCCCCATCAACAATATCTCCCCTTTTTCTGCCTTCCTAAGGATGCCTTCTATCATTTCCTTGTCCATTTCTTCCCCATGAGACAGGGGTCTGTTTACAACCCCCGTGTGGATTGTGGTGCCATTTCCTGTCTCCAGGGTGAGCCACAGTGCCTCCTCTCTTCCCTGTTTACCCTTTAGTTCCATTGCTTTAATCCTTTCTCTTACATAGAGAACTACACCCCCTCCTCTTCTTTTACCCTCCCTGTTGCTCCTGTAGATTGTGTACCCTGGTATGTTGACATCCCAGTCATGGTTCTCTTTGTACCATGTTTCTGTGACTGCCACGATATCCAGGCATCCCTCTTATGTCAAGAAACCCCACTGAAAATGAGATTCTGCCATGCCAGAATCTGCCATACTCAAGATGGCTGCCTTGACAGAATTGCGCATGCACGATACTGGCACATGCGCGGTTTGAGTCAATGCTACCATCTTGAGTACAGTGGCCGTCACATCTGCAGTTGAGGAAGAAAAAGTAGTGGTGTGTTTATGTGGTCCCTGGAGGGGAAGGGCCCCATAAACAGCACCAGTGGACATTTGCCTGAGCACTGTGGAACCACACCTGACAGTGGTTCGGTCACGTGCTTCCACAGTGCTCTACTAAAACTACGATGATGGCATAACATCTGTGGAGCTCCGCCCACACAGCCATAATAACTCTTCCAGCTCCTGACTAAAACTGAAACCCATCCCATCAGCAATGACTCTGCAGTTGTAAGTTGCCATTTTTATTAATCCTTGACAAGACAGTACAATTTGTTTAATCCAAGGTTGTGGTTCTTACCTAAACATAATAAAATGGCTATATGCATGTAAATTGGACCAGCAGTATAATAACTGCTGCAGAGATTTATCAGCAAATAGTTCATGTTATGTAGGTCAAGGTAGTGTTCAGCCGCAGCTGTAGCTGTACATGATGGGTTCCGTGCATGTTGAGAAAGTTTCACATTTCAGGATTTTTTGTTGTTATTTTTGTTGCTGTCCTCATTAACAAAAAAAAAAAAAAAAAAAAAAACATTTGTCGATGCAGAACATTTGCTGCTGGTATGCACCATTTTTTTTTACCTTAACTTTTGGATATATGTACTTGTTTTAGGATTGTCTTATAGACATGACATATAACATCTATGGTATATTGGCTGAAATGCCATTTTGCACCAGAGGTGCTAAAACACATCTCATCCAGGATTTAAAAAATGACACGTCACGTTTATGAGGTTAAAGTCATGGAACCAATTAAAATCCTGTTAGCGAATCACAAAAACATGTAATTTGTACCAACAGATTAATGTATGTGTAAATGAGTGTTATAGTAGATGTTTTTTGTCATGTTAGTGTCACTACTTCAACTTTTGTCACCAGCTAGGCCTGTAAAATGATGCATCTCTTAGATCAGCCTAGTGGCATCTGAGATCTGCTGCTGCCCTTTCCTCTGCCACCTATATTTTTTCACACCTGCAAAAGATGTTGATCTCAGAGAATATCCCCTTAGCCTCAAACCTGCAAAAGATGCTGACCTCAGAGAATATCACCTTAGCCTCTCACCTTTTGTCATGCTTGTCATGCTGCCACCAGTTGAGACAGGAATTCCCAGACTTTCTTACGCCTCCTTTGAAGGCTGTATACCATGAAGCTAGGGGTTTCCTGCTTGGAGTGAAATACTTGACTGTTTGCCTGAATCTACAGGTACAACGGCCAAGTTAAAGGTCTCTACTGCCCCCCTGTGCATCACTGGACTTGACGGCTCTCCTGTTTTGGTCACTGATACCATTAAATACCTGGGAGTGACACTTGACCCCCAGCTTGACCTTGGTCGTCACATCCAGAATGTATGCAGGGAAGCCAATTGTAAGCTGGGTCTTGCCTACAGAGCAAAGAATAACCTTACATCTGCTGCTTGTCATGCATTGGCCAGTGGTGTATTCTTCTGACTCTCTCCTATGGGTTCCCCCTGTACGTGCATACCTCCAAAGCTCACCTCACTCAGTGGCAGGTAGCCTATAACAATATTTGTCATTTTGCACATGCTGCACCCTGTCTCACCCATCACTGTGACCTGTACAGTAAGCTTGTTTGGCTCTCCCTACTCAATTACATGAGTTTTGTCCTGCACAGCTTCACAGGTAAAGTGCTCAGAACTGGCAGCCCCCAGGGTCTGGCAGAGCTCCTTGTACCTGCCTCCTTTTCTTACTCTCTCCGGTCCTTGGGCTCTGCTGCCCTCAAGGTTCCTGCCACCTGAACGCTAATGGGGAATAAGGATTTTGTTGTATGTGCTCCTAGGGTCTGGAACTCTTTTCCCCCTCTGGTTCGCACCTCACCTTCTCACTCCAGCCTTTGGAGCTCCATTTGGACCTACTTGAAGTGCTCCTCTGCATGTGGTTGTCCTAACCACCTTAACTAATCTAGGCCCCTGTACTGGACTATTAAGTACCTGCAGTTATGGCAGCCCCTGCGTGGGCTCTGAGGGTTGGACCTTGCTGGCTTAGGGTGCTGCTTTGTTTTATAATGTATTATTTATCTCTGCCCAAGGTGGAGTTCTGCCTGATGTACTATTTTGGTGGGTCTACTATTGCACTGATATGTATTTACCCTATGCCTCTGGGCAGTGACCTTTGTCTGATGCACTGTTCTTCTTTAGTTTTCTAAGTATGTTCTCTTCTACCCAATTATGTGTAATTCTTGACTGCTTGTTTTAAAGTCACCTGACTCTACTTGATCTTGTGCAATGTATGTAATGTATTCTTATTGTTCCTGTATGGACTTGTCCGTTACTGTACTCTCCCGGGTCATACCTGAAAATAGGCAATTGTTTGTCTAGCGTACTTACCTGGTCAACAAAAGCTAATAAATAAATAAACAAAATATGGAAATTCTGTTTCAAATGACAACAGCTTCATATGTGTTTTCTGTTTTCTGACTGCTGTGTTGCTACTTAGACACTTGTTAGTTATTTATGGGTTTACCCCCCTTTTGCAACGCACCTCTCTGACCAAGCGCAGGTAAACTAAACTATTGGAATTGGCATCTGAGATCTGCTGCTGCTCTTTCCCCTGCCATCTATATTTTTCAAACCTGCAAAAGATGTTGACCTCAGAGAATATCCCCTTAGTCTCAAACCTGAAAAAAATGCTGACCCCAGAGAATATCCCCTTAGCCTCAAACCTGCAAAAGATGCTGACCTCAGAGAATATCCCCTTAGCCTCAAACCTGCAAAAGATGCTGACCTCAGAGAATATCCCCTTAGCCTCTTAACTTTTGTCATTATCATGCTTCCACCAGCTGAGATAGAAATTCTCAGACTTTCTTTTCATAGCCTCCTTAGGTTCATACTGTATGTATGGGCCTGTGTCCCGGCTAGCAAATATGAAGTGACGCAATGTGATAAAAACAGGATTTATTAGTGAAGCAGATGAAAATCGGGGCTTATAATTTTATATTTCCATGATATAGAATAGGTTTCTCCTTCAGGTACAAGGTATTGTTTCATATACAGTAAATTATAGGTATTTCACTGCAGGCAGATGTAGTCCCGCTCCACAATAGTGGGAGAAGGGAGGAGACTAGCAATTACAGGCCAGTCAGCCTGATGTCGGTGGTGGGGAAATTAATGGAATCACTGTTAAAGGCAAGGATTGTGGTATATCTTGAATTCAGTGGCTCACAGGATCCAGACAGCATGGATTCACCATGGGAAGGTCATGTGAAAGAACTCTGATAGATATTTTTGAATGGGTGACCAGGGAATTAGATCGGGGAAGGGCAGTAGATGTGGCCTACCTGGATTTCAGCAAGACCTTCAACACCAATCCACATAGGAGGCTTGTAAACAAGCTGGGCAGCCTGAGAATGGGTTCCAAGGTGGTAAACTAGGTCAGAAGTTGGTTAAGGGATAGCACACAGTGGATCAAAGTAATCAGAGTTCATGCTGAAAAGAGGAGGGTGAACAGCAGGGTGTCACAAGGATCAGTTTGGGGTCCAGTCCTCTTTAATTTCTTCATAAGTGACATTGCAGAGGGGCTAAAAGGAAAGGTATGCCACTTTGCATACAACACTAAGATCTGCAACAGTGATAACAGGGTTGAGCATTTGGTGGGAATTCAGACATGTATGAGTGCCAGCCAAAAATGGAATATCATTAAGAAAGGGTTGGCAGAAACTACTGAGATCTGCACCAGGACACGAAGCAAGAAGGGGAGAGCAAAGTAGCTGACCTGGTGGAATTGGGAGGTAATGGAAGGGGTGAGGGCCAAGAGAGAAAAACATTCTGGAGGCTTAGGAAATTGGGAGGGCAAAGGGACAAAGAAGAGTACACGAAGGAGTCAAGGGAGGTTACCAGGCTAGTCAGAGTGGCCAAGTCTCAAGAGAGATGAGACTGGCACAGGGAATCAAGGATGGGGAAAAGGACTTCTTCAGATACATTGGCAAGAGAAGAAGAAACAAAGACCAGATTGTGAAGAGTAAGAAGGTGGGGGTGAGTGAGAAGGGGAGGTCAGGCAGAAGCACTGAATGAGTACTTCTGCTCTGTGTTCATGAAGGAAAGGGGGCAGATACCCTATGGGAAGGGTGCAGTTGGTGGGGGGCAGGGTGACTGATATCAGAATTACAGAGGACAGGGTGCTGTAGGGGCTAAGGGCACTGAGGATGGACAAGGCTCCAAGGCCGGATGGTATTCACCCTAGGATACTTAGGGAGCTAGCAGAGATCCTGGGGGGACCACTGGCAGACCTGTTCAGTGCATCACTGGACATAGGATGCATGCCACAGGACTGGAGGATGGCCCATGTGATGCCCATTCATAAAAGTGACCCGAAGGATGATCCAGACAACTACAGACCAGTGAGTCTCACTTCAACCATTGGGAAACTCATGGAGTCAATCCTAAAAGAGAGGCTGGTGACCTTTCTGGAAGACAATGGGCTCCAAAATGGCCACCAGCATGGTTTTGTATCAGGCAGATCCTGCCAGGTGAACCTAGTTAAGTACTACTACTACTGGGTTACCAGGGAACTGGACAGGGGCCTTGCAGTGGATGTTCTATATTTGGACTTCAGCAAGGCCTTTGACTTGGTGACACATGGGAGGCTGGGGGGGGACTGGACTACATTGGGGTGGGGACAAAAATGGTCAACTGGATCACCAGCTGGCTGAGGAGTAGGCAGCAAAGGGTGGTGGTGGTGGTGGGAACTCTCATCACCAAGGGACGTCACGAGTGGGGTGCCCCAGGGTTCAGTACTGGGACCGGTGCTGTTCAGGGTATTCATAGCCAATATCTCAAACGGGATCCTGAGTAGGATAGTCTGTTCACAGACAATACTAAGATCAGTGCAGTGGTAGATGACATAGAGGGGTGGATGAGGCTGCAGGAAGACCTGACCAAACTACAGGAATGGTCAGAGACATGGCAGTTGGAGTTCAGCTCCAAGAAGTGCAAGGTACTGCACTTCAGAGCAAGAAACCAGGGGAGGAAATATCAGTTGGGAGGGGTACAGTTGGAAAGCACAGTAGAGGAAAAGGATCTAGAGGTACTAATAACAAGGAGTATGAACCACTCAGCTCAGTGCAGGAAAGCGGCTGCAAAGACAAACAAGATGCTGGGATACATAGAGAGGGAGGAATCTCCTCCAGGGACAGAGAAGTGATCCTACCACTGTACAGGTCACTGGTTAGGCCGCACCTGGAAAACTGCATGCAGTACTGGTGGCCATTCCTGAAGAGGGACATCAGATTGCTGGAGGGGTGTAGCATAGGGCAACGAAGATGATACAGGGACTTGAGGGAAAATCCTATGAGGAGAGGCTGGGAGAGCTGCAAATGTATTCCCTGGAAGAGAGGAGGGATAGGGGATATGATCAAAACCTTTAAGTACCTAAAGAGTATTAACAGGATTAATGCAGAATATATTCTTCAGATCAGAAGTGGGAGGGACATGAGAGGGCATAGGCTGAGATTGTGGGGGGGGGGATTCAGGAGGGAAATCAGGAGACACTTTTCCACAGAAAGGGTGGTAGATAAGTGGAACACTCTGTCCGAGGAGGTGGTATTGTGTAGAATGGTAGGAGGATTTAAGAGAGGGTGGGACAGAGTGAGAGGGGGCAGTTATGAGGAGGGGAGGGGACGGTGGGGCAGCTGCAAGTTGAGGGGCTAGCTGCACAATCGAGCAGACTCGATAGACCGTGAGGCTTGTTTCTGCTGGCAGTTCATATGCTCATATGACAGTCAGGGGTGTGTGTGGAAAAAATGTGAAGGGACCTAAGCAGGCTTGAGGAGTGATAAGGGGTGTGGAAGCTAAGATTCAATGCAAAGAAGTTTAAAATCATGCAATTTAGGCACAGAAACCCAAGGGAGGAGTACATGATGGGGGCAGGTACTGAGGATCACCAACCAGGAAAGGGACCCGGGGTGATCATATCTGATGACCTAAAGAAGACCAAGCATTGCGAAAAGGCTGTGGGGAGAACCACTGGGATGCCGGGGTACATAGGGAGAGGTATGACCAGCAGAAAAAAGGAGGTGGTGATGCCACTGTACAACTCATTGGTGAGACTCCATCTGGAGTACTGTGTCCAGTTCTGGAGGCTGTATCTCCAGAAGGACATAGACAGAGTAGAGGTAGTTCAGAGAAGGGCAACAAATGGTGCAGAGTCTGCACCAGAAGTCATATAAGGAGAGACTAGAGGACCTCAGTTTGCATACCCTGGAAGAGAAGAGAGAGAGGCTGTATATGATAGAGAGCTTCAAATACCTCAAGGGCATAAATAAGGTACAAGAGGGTAGCATCTTCCAGAAAAAAAGATGGTCAAGAACAAAGGGTCATGATATGAGGCTGGGATGGGGGGGTAGATGCAGGGGTAACGTGAGGAAGTATTTTTAATGGAAAGGGTGCTGGATACGTGGACCAGCCTCACAGCGGAGGTGGTGTGGGCAAAAATGGTAGGGGAATTCAAGAATGCATGGGACAGTCACAAAGGAACCCTACCAGTAGGAAACAGAAGGTAAAAGCCAGAGAGCAAGTAGGATCTGCGATATTGCAGTAGGTAACGAAAATGGGAAGACTAGGTGGGCCAAGCGGCCCTCATCTGCCATCAATTTCTGTGTTTCTATATCTTGGCTTCAGTGACCTTGGGCCTTATACAAAGTTACAATTTAGTGATGCAAAGCAGTTCTGCCAGTGTTCTAACTTGCACCCTCTTTGTGCAACACACAAAGAAGCTGCAAGAATTACTATAGCCTGCACCAGCACAAACATCATCCTGCCACCACCGGGAATAGGAATAAGGACCCACCCCTGCCCCTGCATTTAGCTATGACACACCTGTGCAACCCTGACACCAGTGAATCTTTCAGGAGCTGTTCCACAGGGATGCCACATGTGTTCATCAGCCCCATCAGAACTCAATAATGGACTGAGCTAGGCAATGGATCACTTATCACAACAATGCAGCAGGGTAGTGGGACTAGGGAATTCATTGGATACCAGGGATAGAATAGAGCAGAAGGATCTTGCGAGGCAGAAAACTACCTGGGATGACTGCTGAGGGATGAGGAAAATAAAAAGAAACAATTGCCAGCAAGCAAGCTCTAAGATTTGGGTTAGGGATTGGGGAATGACTGAGGTAGTAGCACCTCATGCCATGGCCTCTATCAATGGAATACCACCATGTAGCTGGCACAGTGCCATGCCCAAATGTCTGCTTTGGTGACAGTCTGTACATTTGGGATTGAAAATACCATTTGTAACCATAAACATCATCTGGCAATTAATTGCATTGGGGCTTAGTGACCACGGGAGAGTCCTCCCCAGCAGCTTAGTCAGGCCTCACTGTATAGCAGTTTTCAGAGGTGGCAGAATGTTTGTGCCCCTACAGTAGGCCACTCCTGCCTGACACTGTGTATCTCTTTCACCTCTGTACATATATCTCAGTCTGCTCTACAAGTCAGATTACATAGTATCTCTGTCTGTTCCCTCTACATTTAGTGAAATCCAAGTCCAGACCTGTTGTGACCCCCCCTTCTATATTTGTGAATCTTCAGTCCCAGGCAAGCTCTCTGACTCAGCACTAAGCCCACCCCCCCAAAACAAACCTTTAAACCTATATCTGTCCCTTTTGCTTTTTAGCTCAATTTCAGATCTAAGCAATATTTCAGAAAACTTTAAAATCCTACATATTCCAACCAGACCTATGAAGCACAGGGTTTCACACAATAAATCTCTAGCATGCTTTAATGCTCCAAAGTAATAAACCTTTGAGTTTCAGTTTCTGGCTGTTACAAGACCTCTATTTAAAAACATACAACCTTTTTTCAGTTTCTGATATCTTGATATTTTTCCATTTCTAATGCAGAAAATGGGCCCAATTTTCAAAAGGCTACTAGATCAGCGTACCTTGCAACGATTCCTGGATGCGACAAACTCTAGGTGCAATCAGGGATCCTGCGCCCTATACCAATACAGAGGTAGTCAATGTTCCAAAGTCTTGAGAGTTGCCACAGTCGCAGTGTTGCAACAAATCTTTGATGCATTGGAGGGGTTTGATAGAGGGTCCTGTAAAGCACTCACACGGCACAACCCTGGTGCAGCGGCAAAGTGTGGGGGGGGGAAGGAATCCTAAAAGGATGTAGAACAGGGCAGAGGGATCTGTGGGGGTGCCATTGTGGGTGGTGGGGGCGAAGTGGATGTGGCAGGGTATGGGGTGGCACCAGGCAGATTTACCCTGGCTGGTGGACAGAGATGCTAGGACTGAGATACCATGGTGGGCACGCATGGACCCTGTTCAATACCCCCAATTTCCAGAAGTCCTGGTACATGTCCTGGAGCTTGTACAGTCCCCAAAAGTGTAGCTGAGCATCAGCAAGGCTCCATACAGTGGATTGCCCAGCAGGGGAATTTTGCGATGTCTGGATGAGGAGCTTGTCCATTGACTGCACTTAGTACTCTGTAGTCAATGCCAACTGCTGCATGTCAGGGACTGTGTAAGCTCTGTAACAGGTGTCATGGCAGGTGGCACCTGGAGGTCCGGGACAGGGTCCGTGCATGCCTACTACAGCATACCTGGTCTTAGGAGCTCTGTCTACCTGGTCAGGGCACATCCGCCTGGTGCCACCCCTGTACCCTGCCACAGCCGGTGTGCCTCCCGCCCACTATGGCACCCCCACAGGTCCCTCTGCCATGTTCCACACCCTTGCAGATCCCCCCTTCACCTCTCTCTAGACCTCCGGTGCAGTGCTGTAAGAGTAAGTCATGGCTGGCCTCACCTCAGCCCCTTCTTGTGGTCATGGTGGGACTTCTAAATCCCCAAATAATGGGACACTGCAGCCCCACCATAGTGCAAGCCCCATTACATCCTGGTGCACCACCTCTTCTGGTGCAAGGGTGGTGCAGCGTGGCTTTGGCACACGGCATCCCGATTTCAATGCAGCCTGCATTCAAAAATCAGGATTGCTGCAACATTTGGTACAAGATGCCACTTGCATCAAACCCTTTCGCTGCAGGCACCTTCTGCAAAATTTCGGCATTTGAAAAATCGGGCCCAGTATTTAAATTGTTATCACAGTAAGTACTTAATATAACAAGCTCTAATGCTTTTGATTCTACCATATGAAGATATAGGATTGATTCTCAGCACTGCCACTCAAGCTGGTATTTAGAACCACAGCATGTTTTCAGAGGCCTGATTCTAGAACAGTAGGCTTGCTTTTAAAAACCAGTTTAGATCAGAGCATTGTGCTGCAAACCCTCGCCTGCAGCAAACTCGGATGTGCCGGGGTCCCTGCACTGGAATTTACAAGAATAGGGTCCCAGCACCAAAGTCCCCAAATCTGCAATAAATCAACCCGTGTGCCAACCAAACATTGCACAGAAGGGAAGCGCTGTAATGTGCAGCACAGGCTGGTGGCTGACAGGTCACCTGGAGGATGCCCTGGCTCATGGCGGGGTGGGATGGGTCTGACTGGGGGGTGGCAGGGACAGTGATGGTCTGTGGGGAGGATGGATGCACTAGCACCTCCATGGGGGGAGGACATGTAGGATCTCATCTGCCACAGACCACTGGCCACTTCAGTAGTGGTCTAGCAGGTGTCAGGAGTTGTCTGGGCACTTTGCCTATGGGGGCACAGGGTCACCCACCCACCAGTGAGGATTGCAGCAGTGGTGCATGGCAGCTTACACCAGTTCCTGGCTGGTCTAAGTGCAGGGTCTGTCTGCCCCTTGGAGGGCTTGCAAAATCCCAATGTAAGGGATATTGCAGCCCTGCCCCGCACAAGCCCCCTTGTGGCACACAGTCGGTTACAAATTTAAGGCTGGTGAAAGGAGCCCTTTGCACCATTTCTCTTTGCCACAAACCCCATGTACCAGTCCCAACCTTTTGAAAATCAGGTTGAGCATTTCTTAAATAAGGCCACCATGGCAGCATGTGGCCACCAACACAATATCGTACTGCCACAGAGCTCTTTAGAGCCCCAATCGCAAAGGTAATGAAATGGAATGCAAAATTTCTTATTGTTACATAAGCATGGGAGATACACTTTAAGTAAAAATATGCCAGGGACTTGATTTCATGTGTATGCTGTGTGAAAAGAAATGTGTTATAGGAATTTAGATGTGTTTCAGGGGATCTGGGATAAAAAATAAGGGGTGAGGCCAACAGAAGGTTCTGATAACTGCATTGTACGTCCTTTTCAGGCCAGCAGAATTTGGGGCTCAAGTACCACTATGCTAGAATATATTGTGAAACACAAATGTAGTAAAACAACACTGACACATTTTACATCATGTGCTACACTTGTGGCAGTTTGGTTTTAGTAGCAGTGTAGGAAAATTCTACCAAATGTATCCATTTCAGCCACTTGCAAGCAATTACAAGCATTTGTCAATGCCGAACGTTTGCTGGTGGCATGCAACTCTTTTTTTTTCTAATTTTGACCTCAACTTTTGAAGATAACTATTTTAGGATTCCTCTTATAGACATGACATGTACCATTTACGGGGGGACTACCTGCTTCAACCATTTTTGCCATTGCCACTGGAGGAGGACTGCAACAGGGGTCGGAAGGTTGAGGTGATTGTTGTTTTGCCCTGCCTCTGCACCAACCCACCAACAACGAACTAAGACAATAAGCAGGAGTCCCACTCCTGCAGAGCCAATCAATAGCTAAGTGATGGAGTTTTTTTTTTGAAATCTCCTTTGTTCTCACAGGACCAATTAACTTTCTGGCAAAAAGGCACCTGTTTTTAGATCTTACTGGCTGCCTTACTGGACTTCCCCTATTTTGCCATCACCACCAGAGGAGGACTGCAACAGGGGTTGGAGTGCCGAAGTGATTGTTGTTTCACCCAGCCCCTGCACTGGACCACCGACAAAGAACTAAGACAATAAGCAGGAGTCCGGTTCCTGCAGAGACAACCAGCAGCTAAGCGACGGAGTTTTTTTTGTGATATCCGGATTTTTGCCCTCTCCCCGACATGCACTCCCCTGGAGTTCATAATCTTAATTCAGGGAGGTGCAGGGGGCAAAGCCCTCCATGATGGGGGTGCAGGTGGGCAAAAACACTTTTTCGCAATCCTGATGTTGGGTTGCCTTTATGTGTATTTCACCGATGTGCTTTTTGGCTACATACACTCGCCATAATAGCGATCGCTCTTTTGTGATCGCTCTTATGACATGGAATCTTCCACCCTCATATGAAATATGCTTCCCAGCTGTGGTACCCTTATAAAAGAATGGATAGAGGTGGTTTGGAGAGGATGGAAAGAAGAGTTACTATGGTAATCAAAGGACTTGAACATAAAGAATATAATGAATAATTGGCAGAGCTAAAACTAATGACCTTGGAAACAAGGTGTATAAGGGGGATCTCATGTTTATGTTTGACATCATGCAGGATCTATACTTATTAACGGAACAGGACATAACATTCAAGCAAGATGCAAGGGAGACAAGAGGTCATCTGCTACAGATAATAAGCAAAAGATTTAATAAACCAACGAGGAAGTACTTTTATACAATTAGAGTGGTGAACCCATGGAATTCTTTACCATTAAAGTGTATAATTAGTAAATCAAAAGTATAGTTTAAAAACAACCTGGAGAAATACCATCATGTCTGGAAATAAACTCTATTACTATAGGCACTGAGTAATAGGAGCCATATGGACACTTTTTTGCTCCTTTCCCATCCTAGTATGAATCCTGTTTCCCTGCAGACTGAAACTTTAAAGGACTATGTGTTGGGTAATAACCCTATAAGGAAGTCTCAGCGGGTGGATAGCCTAGAGTTCTTCAAGTGGAAATACTTAAATCACACAGTGTCTAACCTATTCTGTTCTGTGCATGTTGATGATACAAGACCCGACCCATGTCTGGGTCAACACCTGTGCTAATTGATGGTGCTAGTAGATATCGGGCTTTGAACTCAAATCGGGGAGAGGCCTTCAGGATGTCTGGCTTTGTTTTCTTTTTTTTTAATTTCAACATGCTTTATTGTTTTCAAAAAGAATAACAGAACAGTACAACATACAAACATACAATATAACGAAAGCCTATTATGTACACTGGCTATCATTTTTTTTAAATTGTAGGTTGAATAAGAGTTCCTTCAACCATTCTTGATAAGTAATTGAAACCTGATCAAGCCAATGATGAAGAGCTATCTTTTAACCAAGTGGGAAATCATGGCCATGTAGTATCTCATTTCCTTCATGGGAATCCCACTATAATCCCTGACTATGCAAATGTTGGGTGTAAAAGCCCCTTCAAGGCTGAGAAGAGGGTCAGCCCTTGATTCGATCAGATCCCATAGTGGGCAACCTTAGAACACTCCCAAACAATATGTAACAGGGTGCCATTGGCTTGTCCACATCTTGTACAGAGGGGAGAATTTAATCTGCCCATTTTATCTAATTTAGTAGGTGTGAAATACATATTATGCAAAATGTGGAACTGAACAAGACATGATTTATTATGGAAAATATAAATATGGAGATCTTCCCAGGTTTTATTCCACCTGGAAACAAGATGTGGAAAAACTGCATTCCAATATGGGGATTCGCCAGTGATACCAGGGATACCTCCGCCCACTTGGGCATGATTCGACCGTCCACGGCCCTGGTTCTAAGCCTCCACAGCCCCGGTACCGAATCCAGCAGCATACACAAAAGCGGTCCTGCAAGCAGGAAACCACCCGCTTTCTGAATCTGAAGGATACCCCAGCCCGCTCTGGCGTGACTCGACCGTCCACAGCCCCGGTTCTAAGCCTCCACAGCCCCGGTACTGAATCCAGCAGCATATACGAAAGGGGTCCTGCAAGCAGGAGACCGCCCGCTTTCCGAATTTGAAGGTAATAAGAGGACCTTGCCGCCAGCCAGCACGGCAGCCTGCTTACCGTGACCAGTACGCTGAGGACTTTTGAATTTTAATTTTGGTGCCTTTTTACAGGCTAGCTGTTAGTCTGTAGTCCTTGAGTGCAGTCTTTCAAGACGCTGTTTCTGCGCTAAGTTAAGATATAGAAATGCCTCGTGTATTTTCACATTTTGTCTAACTAACAAAGGGGCATGGTAATTTATCAGCAGTTACAGTTTGATTAAAGAAGGGACAAGTTAGCTACGAAGTTCTGTTAGAATTTGTTTAAAAAGGGGCACGGTGTTATTTATCAGCAGTCACAGTTATTTATCAGTAGTCACAGTTTGTTAAAAGGGGCAATTTTGCTACGAACTACTGCTAGAGTTTGTGTAAAGAAGGGGCACTGTGTTAATTATCAAACATCCACAGTTTGTTTAAAAGGGGCAATTTAGCAACAAAGCTTGTACTTGACTCCCATCTGCCTCTCTAAGCTTAATACCCACCCCAGTCTTTTGTTATAGTTAACCCTGCGTCTTTTCTCCCAGCTTAAGTCCCCTCTCCTCTCCTCATCTCCCCAGGATACCCCCACCCGCTCGGGCATGACTCGACCATCCACAGCCCCGGTTCTAAGCCTCCACAGCCCCGGTACTGAATCCAGCAGCATATACAAAAGGGGTCCTGCAAGCAGGAGACCGCCCGCTTTCGGAATTCGAAGGTAATAAGAGGACCTTGCCACCAGCCAGCATGGCAGCCTGCTTACCACGACCAGGATGCTGATACCCCACAACACTACATGCCAGCTCCCCACCTGCCCACCCTATTCGGCAATTACTTATATAGTGTATTTTGGTCAGTTTCAGCTGATGTCTAACAGGCAACTTTGTCATTTGCTCCTTATCTTATACAACCACTAGGGGCATTTTTTGGCCTATTCTTTGGTGCTCAGTTTAAGATTTTCTGTGGTTGTTGTTTCCAGCTTAGAATAGGTCTGATTTCTCTTTATTTCTGCATTTTGGGCCATGGCAGTGTTGCTGCTCAAAATGTCACTAAATCATATGATCTCTCTTGTGGCCAGCCTGTTATGCTGCTTACTGGCTAGGCTCTCCCTGCCCCCCTTGTTCCCAAAGTAGTACCTGGGAACAGAACTCAGATAGCGATTTTAAGTTTTCCAACATGCTGGCTAGACCTACTGGTCATCTAGACATCACCCCTCTACTAGTCACAATGTTTATCTATTATCTTGTGGCTACATACTTAGATCATACTCTCTGCTCTAAAATTACTATGGTCACTCGTTTCATTCATCGCAAGCTGTGGTACCTAATGCTACTGGCTATCCTGCTGGCAGGTGATGTGGAACTGAACCCTGGCCTCTCGCAGCCCCAGTCGTGCAAAAATTCCTCCTGGGCTACTGCTTCAGGGCTCAGCATAGCCCATCTAAACATTAGGAGCATTACACACAACTGCACAGAGCTGCAGGCTTGGGTCTCCACCCACAACCCAGATATACTGTGCCTATCTGAGACATGGCTTAAGCCCTCCACTCCTGACACTACCTGTGTGATACAATATTATAATCTTATTAGGAATGACAGGTTATCCTCTAAGCGGGGTGGGGGACTTGCTTTGTTTTACAAAGCGCATCTAAATGTCTCACAGAAAAATAAACCTCAATCCTCAATCTATGAATCCCTTCCTGCTCTTCTCCATCTGGGTGCAAAAAATCTACATATAGTGGTTGCCTATAACCCACCCCAGGGAGAGCTGTCAGCTTTCACAAATCTACTGGATGATACGGTGAAACTAGCAGGTAAAAAATGAAGTGCTGATCCTAGGGGATATGAATCTAAACTGGCTTGGACACACTTAGGGGTCACTACAATCTGTAATCCAAAGCTATAACCTATATCAAGTTATAACTGAACCGATGAGGATCTCCCCTAGGGCAATGTCAAGCATGCTACTGGACTGGGTATTAACAAATAGGGTTGATAGAATCGTGGATGCTGGAACTTTGCCAGATAGCATATCTGATCACTAACCTATTTTTGGTATGTGGCAACACTCCAGCTCCCAGACTCAGCCTCCACACTATATCACCTTCAGGAATTATGCTAATCTGAATCAGGTGCAGTTCCAGTATGAAGTCTCAGCTATTGACTGATCCTGTCTTTCTCAATCTCTTGATGCACAAGTGGCACTAGACTACTTCTTCGACACATTTTGTGAAATTCAGGATAGACATACACCCCTGTGACCCGGCGAGTTCGCATGGCATCCACAAAGTGGTTACACAAAGACCTCCTTGCCGTAGTACATGTTAGGGATAAGAGCTGGAGGCGTTTCAGAAATACTGGACTTACCTCAGACTACCATACCTATAGAACACAGAGAAAAGATTGCAAAAAGTGGATAAGAGTAGCAAAAAGCGCATATTGTAAAAAGCTTCTCCTGGAAGCATCAAGTGACTCCAGGAAATTCTGGACGCATGTCAAATTTTCCTACGCTCAAAAAATACTCCCTTGATAAATTATTTGATCATTAGTGGGGTTCACTGTAACAACCCTAGGACAATTGTGGAACCATTTAATAAACAATTCTCTGACCTGTCCAGCTTCACATCTGCCTTCCTTCAAGGTCAGCCCTTACCACAGACCAGTCTACCCACTCCTACTGCATTTCCCCTCCTTTCTACTTCAAAGCAATTTCTAAATCTGATGTCCTAGGCCTGCTCTATACCATTTCTGACAAAACTAGTGTAGGCTCTGATGGAATAGAACCAAAACTTTTAAAGCTGGCTGCACCATTCATTGCCCAGCCATTATCTCAGATCTATACCCTCTCCATTTGACAGGAAATTGTCCCAGATGTCTGGAAAATGGCTAGAATCACCCCATTTTTATAAAGACAGGTGACAAAAGTGATATGCTGAATTATAGGCCTATAGCTATTTTACCAGTGCTAAGTAAAATAATGGAAAAGCTAGTATCTATGCAAGTTACAGAGTACATGACTAAATATAAACTTCTCTCCCCAATTCAATATGGCTTTAATAAAGGTCATAGCACCTTCTTGGCCTTGCTCCATCTCACAAATGATACCTTAACTGCAATGGACAAAGGCCACCTCACGGGGGCAGTTTTCATTGACTTTACACAGGTGTTTGACTTTGTTAATCATCCTCTTCTACTTGATAGTCTCCTAGCCCTTGGTTTCTCTCCTAACTCAGTGACCTCGTTCAATGGTTATCTATCTAATAGAACTCAAATTGTTAGATTCAATTCTGCTATGTCTAGCCCAATGGCCATTAACCTAGGTGTTCCCCAGGGTTCTATATTAGGACCCCTCCTCTTCTCCATTTTTATAAATAGTATCTCGTCAGATAGCTCTGATTGCTCAGTCATCCTCTATGCAGATGACCTGGTCTTGTACTGTCATGATAAGAACATTAACCATAAAAACCTGACCCTTACTGCTGCTTTTAAGTCTATCCAGTCCAGGCTGTTCCACCATAAGCTAATCCGTATTGCTGCTAAAACACATACAATGCTGTTTGGCTCAGGAGTCAAATTAAACAAAAAACGTGATCTATTTACAGTCTCAGGTCAAGGTGGCATAGTCCTCAAACTAGTACGCTCTTTCAAGTTTGTTGGAGTACAGTGCAAGTCACATTAAACTGTTCCCTCAACTCACTGGTGTAGCATTGTTCAATGAGTTTCCTAATCTGTGCAGTGTTTAATTCAATGAATTAGTAAAAGCTTAGTATTGGTTTGCAACTAGCTGTTAGGACTATAAGCTTTATTTTCAGCTGAGTGCTTATAAGCTTCATTTCAGAAGGCAGACTAAACAACTCTTAAAGAATGCTGTGATATTTATAAACAATGCTCTTAAGGAATGCTGTGATATTTATAAACAATGCTCTTAAGGAATGCTGTGATATTTATAAACAATGCCATGAAAATGTGTTGCATAAACACTGCAAAACAGCTACTGTCATATCACTAAACAGATACAAGTGAGTTGAATAGGCAGTGAAGAATGGTTGGAAAAGAATTAAAAGCTTCAGCAATTCAAGTTACGACTGCAGTAGAATCACAAAAAAAATGCTACGCCAGTAAGTTGATGGAACAGTTTAATGTGACTTGTACTGTACTCCTCAAAAATCTAAACTTTGATGAGCATGTAATGTCTACATATAAATCAGTTAATGCCAAAATTGCAGTAGCCTACAAAACCGGTTACATCCTTACACAGGCGGCTAGATTAGCTATAGCCCGGGGGATATTACTCCCATCGTTACCCTATGGGGTAGTCACTTATCTTAGTTCATCCGCTACTCTCCTCAGGAAATGGGATACAACCTATAACAGCATCTGCAGGTATGCATTGGCCTCTCCTTGGTCGAAACACCATTGTCAGTTCTATGCTGACTTAAATTGGCTACTCCTGCCTCATCTCGAACCCTTGCCCTTGGCTCCCTGACTGACAATGTTATTAGATCAGGGATCCCTGTTTCGCTGGCCTCCCTACTCACTCTGCTGTCCTCCTCCCATGGTCTCTGATTTACTGACAAATCACTGCTGCAAATACCTAGATGTGAATCAAACAAAGGTACCCTTGCTTTCTCTCACTTAGTGGCAAAACTCTGGAACTCCCTGCCTCTTGACATTCGCCTAGCCCCTAGTCATGCCCAGTTTAAAACCAACTAACACTCCCTCCTATTTAACCAGATCATCTGTGCCTGCTTCAAACCTCCTTGAACTTGTATTTCAGCCCAGTCTCACTTATCCACTGCTGCAAACTGCTCTCCACTCTTCCTATACAACCCAGATAATCATTAGCACTTATGTCTCCATTAGTTTTGCCTTTTAGCTGGTTTTAACCCAGTTGTGCTTGCGACATGTCATAGTCATCAACTGAATTTTTGTTACTGTGTGTAAACTCTAACTCAACCTGTTACCTACCCTTGAAATTGCCTAATCGTGTACCTACTCAATTAGCACTTATGTCTCCATTGCTTTGCCGTTTAGCTGGTTTTAACCCAGTTGTGCTTGCGACATGTCATAGTCATCAACTGAATTTTTGCTACTGTGTGTAAATTCTAACTCAGCCTGTTACCTACCCCTGTAACTGCCTAATCATTGTACCTACTCAATTATTGTGTAATCCTGTATGTCCTGTATTTTGTTTTTACCTGTACTCCCTGCCTACCTACTGTAATCTCCTGGGTCATGCCTGAAAATAGTCATTCCATGGCTATGGTACTTACCCGGTAAACAAAAACTAAATAATAAATAGTTAACCAAGAAAAAGGAAGGAGTATAAACATGATACCGCTTGTGGTAGGGAAGCCATATCAGTGGCTGATTGCAAGAACTCACTGTAATTTGTATCCCAGGGCATGGAACCAAACCAATGAAGTAAAACGTGTCTAAGTTGAAATATCTTGAATATACCCTTATTGTCTAAATGGTAAAGGGAGATGATATCCTGGTATGATTTTAATATGCCATCATGGAGCAAGTCAGAGACCCTGATTGTAGCAAGTTGAGGTAGCCAGGCTTTTGTCAGCACAGAACCATGTACTTTGAAGTTAGGGTTGCAAAAGATGGTCTGTGAGAAATCTTTAGAGAATGGGTGATGCATAAACATAACTCACTGTACATGTACCTGTACAAAAGTACTTATAACTGAGTCTCAAAGACTTACAGGAAGAGACTTAGGGGGAGTAAAAAACATAGCTGTATGAGATAAGCTAACCCCTTTAATTTGATCTCTTTGTAAAGCAAGCCAAAATAGGGACATAGAAGGATTGTCTGGCTTTGTTCTCTAATAGTAGGGGCATCTATTAACCTTCAAACCTTCACCCTGTGCTTGTTCTGATTAATACAGTACGAGGATGGGCAACCAGTCAATTTTTTCTCCACACCCAGTGCAAGCCTGACATGCACAGGAAGGGGACTCCCAAGGTCTCCACTGCAATAAAATGTATTGTTCCAGCTTAAGCATCCAGTTGTATCTCGAAATGACAGGACTACCCCATACCAAGCTACTACTTACTCTAGCAATACTCCTAAATCTTGAGCTGTCTTGTCCACAAACCAATTTAACCGGCCACAAACTGACCATAGATGACCCCTCTAGTGAATAGGAGTGTCTGACTGTCAAAATCCAAATGGGGAACAGTAACAAATCTTTAAATGTTCTAGCAGTCTATATCCCACCTGGAAAACAACAAATGGGCATTGAAACATTAGGCAGATATTTTAACCAATCTTGCTTAAAAGGGGAAGCAATAGTCACCAGTGACTTCAGTATTAATTGGGCAGTCAAATCCTGCTGCACCCACAAGGACCTAGTATCAAGCCTCTCCCTCTCACAGGTGGTTGAAGATTCTACCAGAGTTAACTGTAAAATAGGGACCAAAACTTTAATATAGACGGGATCTTAACCACACACCTGGAAAGACTAGTCAAGGTTGAGGTTCTATCTGATGCCATCAATGACCATTCACCTGTATTATGCAAATGGTCTGCCCAGTTACCTAAGACCCCCTCCTAAAACAATCACCAGCAGAGTCCTAAAGAAAGGCTTAACTGGTGCCTTCAAAGCACATCTGGCCAAGATAGATTGGAGCTTTTTTGGACGCCATCCCTGACAACAGTACAACAACTGACTACTTCATTACCCAATTTATGGAAGCATGCAACAAATTTGTCCCACTAAAAAGACACAAAATTAAAGGGACTTCAGCTGGATGGATTACCCCATCACTGCTAGCCCAATTGCAAAGCAGGGATATTCTCTGGAATAAAGCAAGGAATACCAGTTTGCCTGCTGACCTGCAAAGATATAAGGAAGCCTGTAACAAGTGCACCCGGGAAGTAAGGAAAACTAAAGTAGACTTCTATAAGGAACAACAGAATAAAAACTGGAGCAATGGGAAGAAGTTTTGGGACAACCTAAAAGAGCTTCTAGGGAGCAAAGTTAAAACATCCCCGGCAATGCTTTGCTCAAATGGGAAGATCACGACGGCACCAATGGATACAGAAAATTCCTTCAATGAGGCCTTCACCTACCTGAGCTCTGTCCTCTCCCCTGACAAGTCACCTGGGTACAAAGATTATGACCTTGTTGGACAAAGCAACCAACCCTGCCCCAACAAGGAACTCCCCAAATGTTACTTTAAGCATGTTACTATAAAGAAAACCCTCCATTATGTAAGAAGAGCACTGGGAAAAACAAGACTGGGTGGGTATATGGATGACATGAAGCTACTGGCCACAGCACTACTGTATATGAGCTAGCTGCTCCTATAACTAAAATGTACAGCATGTCCCTTCAATACTCACTGTTCCCTGAAATGTGGAAATCCACTTTAGTTACCCCAGTGCTTGAAACTGGTGATCGCACCAACGTGACCAACTATTGGACAATCCCTATCCTCTCCCTTCTGTCCAAAGCACTGGGAAAAATTGTATCTGACCAACTAGTTGCTTGCCTAGACAAGTATATAACCTCATGTAAACAGCAACATGGATTTAGGAAACTTCACAGCACAACCCTTATTGAGTATACCAACCATCTGCATGCCACACTTGACAAAGGCCATCTGGTTGCAGCCATCTATATAGAATTGAAAGCCTTCGATCTCATAAACTACACTCTTCTACTGGAAAAGCACTCTGCAGTGGGCCTTTCCTCAGAAAGGCTAGCATGTTTTTGGTACTACCTCACTGGCGGTCACAAAGGGTTGTGGTCAGTGGAGTGCTGTTAAACACAAGGAGTGTCACAGATGGGGTTCCCAGGGGTCTATACTTGGCCCACTCTGATTTGGGCTATACATTAACAGACTCCCACAAGCTTATCCGCTATCAGATATGCTACTCTATGCTGATGATGCTGTGATCTTCAACAATAGTTCTGAGCTTGGGAATCTCTCACTTGACCTGCAGAGTAGCTTTAAGTCATTGGAGGATTGGATTAAAAGCAATAAACTTGCCCTTAATCATAAAAAGACAACATCCTGGGCCTCACCTTAAGAAAAAGGTCTCTCCCCTGATTATTAAAAATGCACTTGGAGCTACCCTTGAACAGGTTGAATCTTTTAAATATCTGGGTGTCACATTGGATGACACCCTATCATATGCTGCCCACCTGGACTAACTTGTGAGTATGACCAACAGGAAACTAGGAGCTCTCTTCAGGCAAAGACTTAACCTTATGGCTGAGGCCAGATGCATGGCAGGCTCCAGCATGATCCTTCCGCTTATTGACTAGGGTCTCCAGATTTACAGAGCTGCCTGTGAACCAGTCCTCAGTAGCATTAGATTGGTCCTCAACAAAGGATATAGTTTTGCAAGCAGGGCAGATAGACTCACACATACATGCTCCATGTATGTGCCTACCAACTGGCTTCCACTACAGGACAGGCTAAAATACCAGTTCTGCCTGATGGCAAAAGAAAGCTCTCCTTGGCCTCACCTTTGAAGCCATCAGTGATCTTTTCTGCCTGTTCAATAACTACTACTCCACTAGAAGTATGACCTGACAAGCACTTGTTGTCCTCTGTTGTAAAACTATCCTGGGTAGGCACTCATTCACAGTTCATGCTGGCCATTGGATGAATGAACTTCCAGAATCCCTAGTGGGACTCCCCAAAATTTCACAATTTAAGAATTCCCTAAAAAATGAACTCTCTAAGAAATCTGCTTGTTGTTCTTTTAAATGACGACACTTTCTTCTGTACAATGATGATATTCCATGACTGACAATTTGTTAGACTTTTCCTCTGCTATTCCTTGGTTGTAACCCTATTTGTATGTAATTGACCAGGCTCCTTTTGAGCTGGAGATTGTTTGTCATTTAACTTTTTCTAGCTCCTGTATTGACGTGAAACCTTTGGAAAAGAGCTCTTGTGCTCAAAGGTATTCTCCGAATTACAAATAAATAAAAAATAAAATATTGGCTGAAATATCATTTTTCACCAGAGGTGCAAAAACACATCTCATCCAGAATTTAAAGTGACACATGTCCCATTTACGAGGTTTTGTGGAAAAATGGCTGTGTTGAAAGTTTGAAATCAAAACATTCAAAATGAGTGAAGTTGTGAGTGAACACTGAAATAGTGTACCGTTCAGTCATAACCTGGCATTTTACCATATTTACACCAAATTGTCAGCATAGCCTTCTTATTACACCACCTAATGGACCTGGCAGCTGAAGATTTTCAAATCCTTGCCAAAACATCATTCCGCGCCACTGAAACGTCATCATCCCACAGGTACAAAAACACATTTTGGCCAGAATTTCAAAAATGACAGTGACCACATTCAGGAGGTGCTGTGAAGAAATGGCTATGTTTAAAATTTGGAGTCACAATATTGAAAATTACCTAAATTACAAGCCTGCATTCCTAAATTGCAATGTAGGCTCATAACTTTGTTGTTTTTTTAATATTCTTGCCACAAATTTTCAGCATAGTCTTCTCATGATCCCAGCTCATGAACAAGTGCAGAGAAAATATTCAACCCATCCCAAAAGGTGATTTTGAGCAGCGACTACGAAATCACCTTTCAGGGTGTGAAACCACATTTTGCCCAGGATCTGAAAAATGACAGCTGTGACATTCATGAGGTGCTGTAAAGAAATGGCTATATTGAACATTTGGGGTCAAAATATTGAAAATTACCAAGTTTACAAGCCTGCATTTGCAAATTTTAATGTTCGCTCATAACTTTGTTTTTATTTTTAAATATTTTTACACCAAACTTTCAGCATAGCCTTCATATGACCCCACCTCATGAACAAGGGCAGAGAAAATTTTCAACTTCTGCCCAAAAGGAGATTTCGCAAAGCAACCATAAAATCACCTTTCGGCAAAGATTCACCTAAAGTCTCTTGAATTGTTTATGAGGTGGTGTCCCAAAACAGGTATGTTGAAAATTTGGGGCAACAATATTGAAAAATTAACCAAGTTATGCTATTAGCTTCAAAACCCCATTGAAATACATTGAACCACATACCTAATTTCCTCAGTTTGTGGTCTGGCTTTGAAGAGTGAACATGTGTCAGCAGTCTGATTGGAGTGTCTTCAGTCCTTTGAAGTACACGAAGTTTCAGCCCACCAAGCTGAGAGTTGTGTCATGACCTCAGTGGTCATTGGTCTAGACTGCCAAGCCCCTTGTAGTTGCAACTGCAATGTGCTAGGCAGTGACACACCTCCCAAATCCCAATGTACTCCTCCCAAAATGTTTAGTGTGCAAGTGCAGCAAACACAAAAATGACCAACTGCAAAGAAAAAAAAACATCCTGCTGTGTCCCCTGGCCTCCACCCACAAAATCCCCACCTCCTTTTTTCACATCCCTTTATCTGGTCCCAGAACTCCCCCCCTTTTACTGCCCTTTTACAAAAAAAAGCATCCTCCCTTAAAATTCCCAACCCCCAGTATAAAACAGTAGAAACTGTAAAAAGGAAACAGTCCCCCTCAGAGTGAGGGCATACTCACTCTTCCAAATCTGTAATCAGAATGAATGGTGAGTTATGTGTATCATAGTAGTAATACCTGATTGGCTGATAGTCAGCAAATCCATTATTTACTACTAGGATATACAAAACTCATCCTTCACTTGAATTCAGGCTCTGAAGAGCAATGATGCCTGCTCTGATGAGGGACAGTTTCCTTCTTTACATACAGACAGGATTTTAGGCACCTGAAACTGGGGTTTGGGGCATTAGTGGGGGATAACTAACAGAGTACATCAGCTTCAGCTATTATGTTATGTTGTTTTTCACCCCAGTTTTAACAATACAGTTACATTTTTAGTTGCATCTTTTTATTTATATGGAGGAATTTAAATTAATTAAACATATTATTTTACATCTGGATCAATAAAAGGCTTTTTATGTTGGCTTGCTCATGTGCAGGCAACATCTTGCAGTAGCAGCACTTTCAGAGGTGTGTCAGTGTTGTGGCCAATGTAGGGGATGCTTTAGTGGGTGTGTCCCTCAGCTACCAATCAGTAAGCATGCTGGCAATGACAGCAGTTTCAAAGAGAGCCACGGAGTTGAAAGAAATCTGCCACTCAAGTGAGGTGCAGTTTCCTCATGGGAGCATCAGATGACAAGGCTCCGTTACGTGTCTTTCCTGGTGGAACATTCCAATAAATATGGCAGCTCCTGCCACCCATGACACAATCCCCACAAAGCCGATATCGGGGATGCCCAGTCCCCATGTTGGCATTTTCCTCCCCCAGTTCAATTTGTTTGCTGACGGGGATGCCAAATCCCTGTTGGCATAATGCCTCCCCCCCACACACACACACACTCATTTTCTTTGCCGATGGGGGTGCCCAATCCCCATCAGCATCATGTCCCCCCCAACTTGTGGCACACTGAGAGTCTACCCCAGTGTGCCCAAAATCATTTGTTTTACCTGTAAATAAAGAAAACCTTCCCCTAAAGTCTGTTTTTTTGGTTTTACCTGTAAAAAAATAGATGGTCCCTCGTCGTCCCACTGCACCCCCTCCCCCAGCCCACACCCACCATGTGCTTACCCCACCTCCCCGCATCCGCCTCATTCCATACTTACCTCCAGAGGGCTGACACTGCAATCTTGTGTGGAGCGGGAACACATTTAAACTCTTCAAAAGATGACCAGGAACTGAACAAAATGTGGTATGCATTATAATGGCAGGCAATGGGGGGTTTCAACTTAGGTGGATATCTCAACCATTTTGAGAATTTTGGTATCAGATTTTCAACATGGGGTTCTTGGGACCCCACCTCATGAACACATGCACTGCCATCTCGTTACTCGATCCCAAAAGGTGCATGGAATCACCTTTCAGGATGGATTAACAAAATGACAGTGCCACTGTTCATGAAGTGGGGTCCCAAAAAGCCCATGTTGCAAATTTGGTGAATGAATTTCAAAAAATGACTACATTACAAGCGTGTATTGTGCAGTTTCCATGCACGTTCGTAACTTTGGCAATTTTTAATATTTTCACTCCAGATTTTCAACATTGCCATTTTTTCACACCTCCTTATGAACAGTACAGCTGTCATTGTTCATATCCTGCCCAAAATGTGTTTTCTCACATCTGGCACACAATGGCATGATAGATTTGGGAAATTGACTTTCGGGATCGATGAACAAAATCACAGTGCCACTGTTCATGAGAGGAGGTCCCAAAATGCCTATGTTGAAAATGTGGTTAAAAAAATCCCCAAAATAATTGCATTATGGGCGTGCGTTGCAGTTTCTACGCACGCTTGTGACTTCAGTGTTTCATATTTTGACTCTAGATTTTCAACATTGCCATTTTATTACACCTCCTCATGAACAATACAGTTGTCATTTTTCACGTCCTGCCCGAAATGTGTTTTTTCACCTATGACACCAAATGGTGCAGCTGCTGTGCAAAATCACCTTTCAGCTAACAAACTGATAGTGCCACTGTTCATGAGGTGGGGTCACAAAAAGGCAATGTTGAAAATTTGAAGTGAAAATACCAACAAATGCCCAGGGCATTAGAGTTTCCAACTGTAACACCCCACCCTGTAGAGACTGACAGGTGTCAGGGGTGTGACTTGGGATCATCGGCTGTATTGCTCACGTCATTCCACCCCCACTCTTTAGCCAGTGACAGACATCGAGGTGTGCCTTGAAGTCTTCAGACCCAAAGTTTACTCCATTCTCCTATACTGCACCCATCTCAGCATATTTCCTTATGGAATGGGGTGAGTGTAAGGCCTGAAGACCCCAAGGCATGCCACGACACTTGTCAGTGTCTGCAGGGTAGGGTGAGGTGAAATGGCATGAGCATTGTAGCCGACGACCCAACGGCACACCCCAATACCTGTCAGTCTCTGCAGGGTAGGGATGGGGTTTGCATCAGTTCAATACTTCACTGCCATTCCTATTATGCATCTCTCTGACTCCTGCATTACCAATGCCAATGCCAGAAATTTTGGCATTGACAAATGTTTGTTTTACTTGGGATTGGTGTCTATCATGTGTTAACATACTAACATACTAAAATGCCAGCAGAATAGGCCTAACAGTCTCTCAAGTCTGCTCGATTTTCAGCACCCGCACTGAGGGCCGATTTTGGTGTCCCCCCCCCCTTGGGTTATACTGTCCCGAGTCCCAGATGTTCCACCTGTATTGGGCCTGGTCAGATTTACCCTCCCCAGTACATGTCCCATCCCCTCTTAAACCTGTCCACGGTCTCTACCTCTACCAGCTCCCTGGGCAGTGCATTCCGTGACTCCACCACTCTTTCAGTGAAATAACATCTCCTCCTCTCCCCTCTGAGCCTGCCCCCTTCCATCTTACACCCATGACCTCTTGTTGCCCCACCCTCCTTCCTTTGGAGCACCCTGACTGGGCCTCCCTTATTGATCCCTTTCATGTACTTAAAGACCTCTATCATGTCCCCTCTGTCCCTCCTCTCCTCCAGGGTGTACATGTCGAGCTCCTTGAGCCTCTCCTCATAGGTCCTCTCCTTCAGGCCCCAGATCATTTTGGTTGCCCTCCTTTGGACCCTCTCTAGGAGCATAATGTCCATCTTTAAATATGGTCTCCAAAACTGCACACAATACTCGTGGTGTGGCCTAACCAAGCAGTTGTACAGTGAAAGGATCACTTCCACCTTTCTGGAGGTAATCCCCTTGGTGATGCATCCCAGTATCCAATTTGCCCTTGCCAATGCCCTCCTACAGGTCTCTGAGTTGTTCATTTTGAGATCTACCACTACCCCCAGGTCCCTCTCACCCTCCATGACTTGAATCGTGTCTCCTCCCAGGGTATACCCCTGGCCTGGATTTCTGACTCCCAGCTGCAGAACCTTGCACTTCCCTGCATTGAATTTTAGTGTCCATTTTCCTGACCACCTTTCCAGAGCCTCCAGATCCTCCTGCATGGCCACCCTCCCCCTCCTCCCCATCCACCACTGCACCCAGCATTGAGTCATCTGCAAAGAGACTCATCTCACTCCTGATCCCCCTCCTGATGTCTGAGACATAGGCATTGAACAGGAGTGGCCCCAGCACTGACCCCTGGGGAACCCCACTAGTAACCCACTTTGGGGATGAGGCTTACCCTCCAACCATCACCTTCTGAGTATGCTCAGAGAGCCAATTTCCTATCTAGCTTAACAACTGTCTCCCTACCTCCATCTCCTTCAGCTTAGCCAGCAGGCCACTGTGGGGTATTGAATCAAATGCCTTGCTGAAGTCCAGAAAGAGAATGTCCACTGGCCTACCCTGGTCCAGGGCCCTCGTCACCCAGTCATAGAACTCAACAAGGTTTGTCTGGCACAGTCTTCCCAGGATAAAGCCATGCTGCCTATTGTCCAAGTACCCAGTTTGCTCCAGTAACCTCCCCTAGCCTTTCCTTGACAATACCCTCCTTCATCTTGCCAACCACTGATGTCATGCTAACAGGCCTGTAATTTCCTGTCTCCTCTCTTCATCCCTCCTTGTGGATCGGCACAACATGGGCCACACTCCAGTCTTGGGGCACCCACCCAGTCCTCAGAGAGATGTTGAAAAGCTCCACTAGAGGGACTGCCAGGACATCCGCCATTTCCCTCAGCACCCTGGGATGTATCTCATCTGGCCCAGGTGCTTTCTCCATCCAAAGGGACCTGAGGGCTTCCCTTACTCTCTCTACCAGGATTTCACCTTCCACATCCTCCCCCTTTTCACCCTATACTGCCGGCCCCCCATCTGTCTGTGGTGGTCGCTCCCTTTCCCCAGACCTGTCAGGGCCCCTGGTCTCTACCGGTCCCACCCCTTCCTCTAGTTTGCCCCCACTCCCCTCGCAAGACATAGCCCCTCCATCCCCAGGTAAAAACTGAGGCAAAGTACTCATTTAGGACTTCTGCCTGTTCTCCCCGCCTCCTGTGCCCAACCATCCCCTATCCTTATCTTGCTGATCTGCCCCCTTACTTTACTTTTTTCCTCTATGTACCTAAAGAACCCCTTTCCCACCTCTGGATCCCACTGGCCAAGATGTGTGGCAGTGGCGCTGGAGGAAGCCGTAGCCTATCCGGCCAGGGAGGATTTTTCCTCTTTTAGGCCCCTTTGTCCTCTCCCTCCCTCCCATGCGTGGTGCATGTTCCAACTTTGGCGCATGGCAACCCTGCCAGCATCGGCCCACGCTGAAGATGTACGTGCTGCTCAGTGCTCTGCAACATCCCCAATCTCCACCAGGGGTCGCCAGAGCTCTGAGCCACCCTTCACCCTTCCCCTGGGACAGAAGAGCAGCCCTTCGGGCGCTCTATCCCATCCCTTCCCCTGCCGACCCCTGGCACCCAAGCTCGCTCCCGAACCTGGGTCACCAGCATGGTGCTAAGTGTGGTGTCCACCTCAGCGCCACCGGGCCAGCCCTGTATTCTCCTCCTAATGATCCCCCACCTACTGTCAGCATCCATATCCAGCCTTATCCTGTCCAAATGATCTTTAAGGATCCTGCCCATCTCCCTGAAGTCTGCACCACTAAAGTCAGTTACTCCATCCTTGTTCAGCTTTCCTCCACCCCTAGGTCCAGGAAGAACCAGACTGTGGCGTGATCACTCCCCACCAATGGGTTCCTCACCTCTAGGCCCCTAATCTGATCACTGTCTGCCAGGACCACATCCAGTGTCCAGGCCTCCCTAGTTGGCTCACCCACCTGTTGTGTCAGAAACACATCCTGAAAGACATCCAGCAGCCTCTGCTCTCTGGCCACTGGTGACATCATAGTCCCCCAGTCTGTTCCTGGCATGTTGTGGTCCCATTACCACTATCCTTCCATTTCCCAATCTGCAGTGTCCCTCAAGATTTGCCACCAAACTTTCTTCCAGAATCTCCACCAGTGCTGGTGGTCTATATACCACTCCAACCTTTACTATCTTACCCCCTTGTGTCAGCAAGGTGACCCAAATAGTCTCCACATTCCCCTCTGCCTCCTCTACCTCTCCAATAGCCAAGCCATTTCTGACTAACAGTGCTACACCACCACCCCTTCCCTCCACCCTATCTTTTCTGAACATAGTATAGCCCTCCAGATTTAGGTCCCACTCTTGCCCTTGAGTGGCCCAGGTCTCAGTGACTGCTGCCACTTCTACCTCCCCCTCAATTAGCATTGCCTGGAGCTCAAGCGTTTTATTTCTTAAGCTCCTGGCATTTATCAGGACCACTCTTTAGTCTCCACCCCTTTTCCCTCCTCTCCTTTTCCCACCTTGAGCTCCCATTTCTCATCTCCTACACCCTACCTGGTGACCCATTTCCAATCTCCCTAGCACTCCAGAGGAGTGGATACCATGTCCCTCATTTATTGTACCTGCTGGCACTGCTCCTTTTTTGATCCCTCCACCCTTCACAAATTTAAAACCCATTTTTTGCTGATGAACCCAACAAGTTTGAGCTTAAGGATTTCCTTCCCCTTCAAATTAAGGTGGAGCCTGTCCCTAGTATACAGCCCCTTTTCCTCCCAGGTCTCCCCCCAGTCCCCCACCAGGCCATACCCCAATTTCCCATACAACTCCCTAAGCCACTGATTTATCTCCCTAATCTTCTTCTTGTTTTCCCCACTAGCCCTTGACACCAGCAGGATTTCTGAAAAGGAGATCTTACAGCCTATGGAAAGGCATGCCCTGGCCAACTCCAGGAACCTTGCCTGACTTCCTAGTTCACTATTACCATTTATGTTGTTTGTCCTCAAGTGCGCTAGAATGTCCGGGGTCCCCCCGCATTCCTTTGCCAGTGAATACAACTCATGCTTGGCCTTGTGCACCATCAGGCCTGGGTGGCGTTTGGTTCTGATCAGACAGGTTTTACCCTCCCACTGCCCCTCCCACTGGATGCCTCTGATCATGGATTCCCCCAATAGCAGTACTCTAACCTCCCTCTTGCCTCCCTGTTCACCCCTTGGGTTTCCCCTCCTTTCATGCCCCTTCTCATCCCTTCGTCCAGGTTCTTCCCCAACCAGCTCCTCACACCTTCTACAATCTGGGTGCCAAAGGTAGTCCCTTCACTATTTTCCCATGTCACCTCCTCTACCCATGTCCTGGCCTTCTTTATCCCCCCACCCAAGTATCTGTTTCTGTATCTCTTTCCCCACTCCTTACTAATCCATCCGTCCTATCCGTTTGCCTAATTGGCTTTCTACTCACTATCATCCCATTTATGTCCTGCGCCTTCCTGCCTGTTGTGCTCCTCTGTTCCATACCATCAGTATCCTCCTTGTTCCCCTGATCCTCCTTTTTCTTCTCCCCCCACCCCCCTTCCCCCATCCTCCAGGTCCCCTATTGCTCCCTTGCCTCTTGCCCCTTCCACTTTCTATCTGTCCTTCACCAGCTTCACCAGCAGCAACATCATCATCCTCCTCCTTCCTCCCACACTCCCCTCTTCTACCAATGGGCATAGAGGGTTAAAACAATTTGTGAGCCTTAGCCCATCCCCCAGTGCCCCCCGTGCCTACCACCCCTCTCAGTTTCCTTTGGACACCCCCAGTCTCTTGCCTACTGCTGTGGAAATTTACACCTTTTGGGCCCCACCTGTCAGGGTCCCCTTGAACCCCCTGTGTATCCCCTTCCCTCCTCCCCTAGTGTAAACACCTCTCTTTACTCCTCCCCCAGCTTGGGAGGCCCCAGCACCTAGTGCTTCGATGTAGGTGACTGCTTGCCTCCTACCTCTCCAATCCTCCTCCCCCCAGCACCCCCAGCTGCCTTCAGATCCCCTCTACCGCCTCCTTAAGCTGTGCCAGCTGGTAGCACACTAGGCATCCCCCAAACTTCTAAACCCAGTCCAGCATCATGGCCGCACCACACCCTGTGCACCCAACCAACCGCCCAAAGATACTTGCTCTAGTGCCATGCAGTCCCTTCCCCATCATCATAGCAGTCTTTTCTAGGCCAAATTACCAGCTCAGTGGCTCTACAGTCTCTCGAGCTACCAGAACCTATACCTAGACGTTCCCCCCATACAGCATGCAGACTTTCTAACTTTCAACGCTTGAGTGACTGAACGTTTCCCCACCTGACTATTAGCCTTAAAAGTTAGCTCATAGGAGAAGTTTGCAACTCCCTAAGCTCCTCCCTCCCAGCTTTAAACCCAACCCCCAGTGGCTCTTCCATATTTAAGAATTTTAAGGAGTTAGGCAAAATTTAAAACACAACAGCAAAACTTACTAAACTTATGACAAAAAAGATAAGTAAGCTCTCCAGAACCTCACCATATCTTCAAAATTCCACTGCTAACTGCCCACAGCAAGAAAATTTAAAATGCCTCAGTGAGGATTTAAACAGAGATTAACGAAATGCAAACAATCTTGATTGGCTGGCTGTGTTACTGGCCAAAGAACCCTCCCCCACAAGAATAGTCTCCAGCCAGCACAGAAAGATTTAAGGATTTATGTCTCTCTAGTCACAGAAAGATTTCAAGGAGTTAGGCAAAATTTAAAACTCAACAGCAAAGCTTACAAAAACTTATGACAAAAATGATAAGTAAGCTCTCCATAACCTCACCACATCTTCAAACTTCCACTGCTAAATCTGCCCACAGCAAGAAGATTTAAAATGCCCCAGTGTCATGTACTCAGTTGTCATGTACTTTTTTATATATTGTTCATTTACCAACCAGCCCCAAGTTCTGAGCCTCAAATACAACCTGGATAATAAATACCTTCTGTTTTTCCAAAACAGGATAGGTTTTAATCAATAAAATCATATTAAAACGTACTGGAGTAGAAATAATGCACCACATGTATTTTGTACCTCAACAGGTGCATAATATATGCCTTTGCTGTTGTCTAGTTTGTTTTTTATTATATGATTAAATCGCAATGAGCTCAATGAGTTTTTTTATTTGTACTACATTTTAACTATGAGCAAAATTAGTTTTTTTTATTTGTACTATTCAATATATTGCTATATCACTTATATCAGTTTGCTTTTTTGCTGCTTTTATGTTTGCTAAAATATTTTTACATTTTGTCACTAGGTAGTTTCTGCAACCCAACCACAACTTCAGTCAGACTCATCAGTGATCGTTATTGTTTCCAAGAGACCCTGACTTATGTTATTATTTAGGTAGCATAGTTGTGCATGTTTATTTATTAATTGATCTATGGGAGCTTTAGGGACATAGCAGTGAAGAAAACAAACACTCACTGAGATTGGGTTATAAGAGATGCTGAAAAGTATCATCTTCTCATACCCTGACATTATAACAATTATTCAATATTTTGAAAGAATGTCCAGTATATCCCTTGTAATGGTAATGAAACATTGACATTCCCTTATATTTTCTTTCAGTCACCTTCCTTTCACCCCCCCCACACACAAAGACTATTACTGTTACCTTTTCAGTTTTAATACCAATGCAGTCTGCCACTTTATGAATTGTATGTCTATTGTGTTTTCTCTGATGTGGAACCTTTGTAAAATAGTTTCTAGCTCAAAGGTACTGTAATCCATTACTTTAAATAAATAAATAAAACACAAATGGTGTCTTCAGCCACTTGCTTTGTATTCCATAGTCCTGACATCTGGTGAGCTTTCTTGAAATCATATGCCCATTGTTCATGCTATTTAGTTTCTTACATGTTTTTAGACAATGGTGACAGACTCAATAATTATGCTGCCTCATATTTTAACGGCAGTTAGCTTCTAGACTCTGACTGATTGATTTGGGAAGGGGGAGTAGAGTTCATGTGTTGAATGTGCTGTGAAAAATGTGTATGCATATGTGAGTACGGGTGGGTGGGCATACCTAGTAGTGAAAATGTTTTTTTTTCCTTCAGGTGAGCTATGTAATAAATAATGCATTACAGGTTATGCAGTTGTGCTCTGATATATGTATGCCTTGGGTGCATTGTGAGACATTAGGCCAAAGGCCAAGTGCATTCAACCACCCAAGGCATGCGTATACCAGAGCATGCCAACACACTATGTAGTGGATTACCTGTCTTATAAAATGTCTAGAATGTTCTAAGCAATGAAAAGAAAGACAGACATGAAATGTGCGGTCCTTTTGGAATGATACACAGTCATGTAGTGTGTTTCATCCAATCAGGAGACTGGATTTTCACAAATTTTTCTTACCCATTTTATAAATAGGTGATATACAATGGGCTGACTCAAAATATGCATTTTATTTTCAAATGTGAGGGGGTAGGACCATAACTCATAAGTGGCAAAGCCATGAGTGAGTTATGAAAGTCCTACCCAGTCACAAGTGATGATAACTTGCCTGTTTTGAGTCAGGCTACTGTATATTTGATATATACAACAGTAATTTACAAATTATAGCTTTTACATCTGCAGTTTATTTAAAAATGTTGCTGCTTTACTTTGATTTTAACTGCTTGCTTCAGTGCTGCACTAGGCATTGTGATGTCGTTAGCATTGTAGAAGCTGCTCCCTGATTGTTTCAGTATTTCTTTGTGATGACAGTAACTTAAATATCCATTGTGACAACAGTAACAATTACATTTTTTGATATCTTGCTGTTACTGATGTCACTAAGATATCTTGATTATCTTGTCATTTTCACCCCCACTTCAGTTATAGATATATATGACTAACCACTGACTTAGACAATGTGTTTGTTTTAGCTCACAAATGATTGTGCAATTTCAGTTTCAACATCCACATAAGTGCAACTCAATGACTGTGTGGTATAAAGTCTTGCATGCAGTATTAGTTGATTTACCTGTTTTTTTTCACTTGTGTGCTCTGTTGTTGGTCATATGTACTATATGGAGTATTGTTTGATGTGGTTTGTGCAGTGCACAAAAGTTTACAAAAATTTGATTGCCATGTTTTTGTGTGTGATTGTTGTTAGGTGGGTTTGTGGTGGGTTATTTGCACCAAACAATAACATTTTATTTATTTTTATATTTGCATAAGTTGGGAGGATATTTTCTTTGACAGCAGGCATTTTGAGGACTAGGTTTGTATTGCTTTAAGCACCAGTGATACAGAAGATCTTCATGGTATGATTTACAATGCAACATCATGTGTCTGTCAATTGATGACAGTTTCAGCTATTGACCTGCAAGTCTGAGTTACTATATGGTGATTCTGCAAGGAATTCTAATCAAATAAAAGCAGTTGTGAGAACTATAATATTTCTAAGAATAACACAACAAGACATGGACACATTACTGAATGAATGTTGGGATTTAGGTTGCTCAAGGTCCCCTACTAGCTGGCTGTGGTCTAAAGCCTGATCATAATGTATTAGTATTCACATTACATTACATGCAACTTTGCATTTCCCACTACTGAAGAACAATTCACTGCCAGAGCAGTAAATTTAAGTTTGAATGAACAAAAATGTTAAGGGAATCATCTGGACCACCCCTTCTTACAACCACATAAGTGCTGTCTTATAACTCCCACCAAAAATGGGTGCTCAGAGAGTACCAAGAGGTCTCCTTTCCCATTTGGGGTGGGAGTTATAAGACATCACTTCCGTGGTTGTGAGATAGGTTAACATGGATGGCACATGACAAATCTGTGGTTATTTAAACTTACCATTACTGTTTTGGCATGGAATATTTCTCAAGTAGTGGGAAATGCCAAGTCCAATGTAATGTAATGTAATGCTAATACTGATATTATGATCAGACTTCAGATGGAGCCAGTCAGGAAGGTGAGTGGAGGAGTTTTGCTGGTCAGTAGCCAGAGGTTTGAACCAGGAGGGCTGAATTTTTACCATGGGTGGGGGTCTGGGGTACTAAAAGACCTACCAGGAGCTGCTGTTTCCAATTCCTGCATAGGGGCACAGAAGAGCTGCTGCAAATACCAGTCTACAACAGTAACAGATACAATCACATATTGTGGCTTTAAAGTTACTGATATTGACTGGCACAGAACATAAATATTTTGAAATTTGAATTTTTGTTTTGTTTTATGAATTTTATTGTTCTGTTATACAGCGCTGTGATCAATTTGGAACAGTGCTTATAAATAAAGTTTGATTTGATTTGATTTGATAAAGTTGAATATTTAAAAAAATATAATAATAATCCTAGAGACACCTTACCCCTACAAGAACTCAAAGTGCAAGGCTCATTTTGTCACTTGGTATCTGCTCAGTATCCCTTAGTAGCTGGCTATGGTCTGAAGACTGATCATAATGTATTCGTAGTCACATCACATTACATATGACTTGGCCTTTCCCTCTACTTAAGAAACATTCACTGCCAGAGCAGTAATGGTAAGTCCAGATGACCCCAAATTTTAAGAGTGTCATCTGGACCACCCCTCCTTACAACCACATAAGTGGTGTCTTGTAACTCCCACCCAAAATGGATACTCAGAGAATGTTCAGAGGTGTCCTCTGGACACCCATTTTGTGGGTATTACAAAGCATCACTTATGTGTCTGTGAGATGGGCTAGAATGAATGATACACTAAAAATCTGTGGTCATTCAGACTTACCATTACTGATCTGGCAGGGAGTATTTCTCAAGTAATAGGAAATGACAGGTCCAATGTAATGTAAGGCTAATACTGATACTATGATCAGACTTCAGAGGGGGGTTAGCCAGGGAGTTGAGTGGAGAGGCTTTGCTGGTTGGTCCCTGGGAGGGGGTTGCAGTGATTTTTACCAGATGGGTTAGGACTGTGGTTCTAAAAGACTAGCAGGGACCTGCTGTTTCTAAATCCTGACTGGTGGCACAGAAGAACTTCTGCAAATACCAATCTGTATTACTAACTGACATAGTCACACAGGGGCCTATTCACTAATGTGGGTGGGCTTGTGTGTGGAAGGCACATAAACACCCCCACACACACAGCTCTGCACCCTTGAGAGTTCAGGACATTGGCCATATTCCCAAATATCAGCCAATGTGCAACTCCTGTCCATGGCCCTGCCCCCCCAGCATGCAGGTTCATGGTGGGGGTCCGCTGCAGACTTGGGCAGGCAGCCAATCAGCTGCATATCCCATGTCCCTTGCTGGATCCACTGCACTCGTGGGGTGCCATGTCAGTGGCAGGTGTGAATGCAGCACAGGGGGCTGGGGGGCCCTGGATGACTGTCCTTCAGCACTCCCAGTGTGCCCTGATCTCAGGGGTAGGCTCAGTGTGGGGTCTGTTGACCCCCACCATCCCCACCACAACCAGCGGTGGCATCCCAGGGGGCTGCATAACATTTATGGCTGCCTGCAGAAGGTGTAGCCATTGTACGCTGCACCCACACCATCATGCATGGTGCGGCATGTAAATGAACCCATTGGGCATGCAAGGCACTAGCTGGCCATTTGCATGGCCATTATGGGCTCATTTACATTGGCCGTGGGGTATCCTAGCATGCCCCCCCCAGCCCCTGCCTGACACATCCATAGTAACTGGAGGTCTAATGGTCCCTCCCCTGTCCCTGATGCCAGTTACTGTCCTGTTACTTCCTATGAAATACCCCTGGTAGTCTAGTGCCACCCCCACTCTCCAATCGCCATCCCATTATTAAATAAGAATTTCCCTGGTAGTCTAGTGGTTCCTCCCTGATGTCCAATCACCCTCCTGTTATTCAAGATAATATGTCCTGGTAGTGTAGTGGTCCCTCCCCCTCATTGATTCCAGATTGCCCTCCCAGTATTTGTTTCACAAAGTTCCCTGGTAGTCTAGTGGTCCCTCCCCTTTCCTGATCCCCATCCCATGAAATGCAGAAAACTGTCACATTGGTGGTCTAGTTGACCCCCACTCTGTTAGTCATTGACCCCAACCCCGCTCTACCCCACAACCCACTCCTCAGCTGGTGACAAGCACAGACCTCCTCTCACCTCCATGGCTGGCCACCGACTGAGCTGTGAATGAGTGTGTACTGTATACAGTGTATACTGTACTGTATACAGACTCCCAGGGTATTTATTTTTTTATACAGGCATGGCAATCGGTGATTGATGGAGGGACCACTGGACTACCAGGGTATTTATGTTTTTTTATATACTCTATACAGTAAGCACTCCTTCACAGCTCAGTCGGTGGCCAATCGTAGAGGTGAGAGGAGGGCTGTGCTAGTCGCTGGCTGGGGATCAGGTTGTGGGGAGGAGTGGGATGGAGGAGTCAATGTCTAATGCAGGTGTAGGGGATCCACTAGACCACTAGGGTGATGGTTTTCCATATTTCACAGGATGGGAACAGAGAGGGACCACTAAAGTATCAGGGAACTTTGGGGAAAAAATTACTAGGAGGGAGATGGACGATCGGGTAGGGGGGAGGGAACACTATACTACCAGGAAGTATTTCTTTGAATAACAGGAGGGTGATCGGACATCAGGGAAGGGGCAGTGAATACTAGACTACCAGGGTATTTCTTTCTTTATACAGGTACAGTGATTGGCAATCGTGGAGGGGCCACTGAACTACCAGGGTATTTATGTCTTTTATACAGGAATGGTGATTGGGGAGGGACCACTAGCCTACCAGGTCATAATATGTGTTACAAAGGGATGGTGATCAGCAAGTGGGGTGGTCAGTGGTATCCTGTGAATGTAACGAGTCATTTTTAGTGAGTGAATTTGGGCGAAGTCAAAATAGTGAGTATAAAATCGGTGATGTGCTCTTAATAGCACACTGCAACTTAAGCACGTTCTTTTCAGATGGAGTACTATTTTATGCAGTGTATAGGGGTTTATTTGTGGGGCCAGTTCTGAGCTGACCTTCTGGTGTACCGGTTACAGTCACCACCTCTGTGGCTGGCAGACCAGGGTTCGGGACTGGCTGTGGAAGATTTTTTTTTTGTATTGTTTAATGTTTTGTGTTTTCCCTCTTGTTCACCTGCCATTCCCTCTCACTCCAAACTTTGAGCCACCCCACCCGCAAGTTGCCTCCCCCCAACATTCTCCCCTGCTGACATCTGCCCCCACCCCATGGAGTAAACCCCTCCTGAGTTTTCTCCCCATCCCCCATTATCATGCCCTCCCCTGTGATGATTCTTTTTTAGATGGGGAGTGCAGGGGCTTAGCCCTCCACATGAGAAGTCACCTCACATCACCCTCCCCTCCTGCGGAGAGTAAGGAAGTGCTGGTCACTGTTTATGGGGGGTCATTGTAGTGCACATTGCCATTTTGCTTTTTGGTGACCTGCACTCGCTGTTTTTGGTCAGCACTGTTTTGCAGATGTAACTATCACACAGAACCAAGGGCAGTACCTCTGCCAACCACTAGGGTTGAGTGGAGTTAAGAGGAGGTTTTTCTTGGTGGTATTTTCTCCACACAAGGGAACCCCACAAAGGGCCCTTGCATGGAGAAAATACTTCATGAATAGGACTGTGCCAATATGTAGGCTCCCTGCCCATCATTTGCATCATGGCCCCCTCAAAACTTTGCCCCAGAGCAAACCCTGTTTGTCAGTGCAAACTAGGCTTTTGTGAATACCACTTTGCTGCAAAACACAGTTTGAATGGTGCAAACTAGGTTTGCACTGGGCAAAGTTTTGTGAATGGGGTCCCAGATCTGCACTGCTTTAAGTGCCAATGGCACAGGAGATCTTTATATTGTGATTTACAGTACAATATGAAGCAATGTGCATGTCAATTGATGGCAGTGCTTCACCTATTTATCTGCAAGATTGAGTAATTAGTTGGTGACTGTGCAAGGAATAGTAACCAAATAAAAGCAATTGTTGGGATTCTGATGTTTCTAAGAGTGATACAACAAGAGCTGGGCACATTACTGAATGAATGCTCAGATGTGAGCTGCTCAGGGTTCCCTGCTAGCTCGCTGTCATCTGAAGCCTGACCATAATGTATCAGTATTTGCATTACATTATATACAACTTGTCATTTTCTACTTCTTAAGAAACATTCACTGTCAGAGCAGTAATGGTAAGTCTGAATGACCCCAAATTTTAAGGGTGTCATGTGGACCAAACCTCCTTACAAACACATCAGTGTTGTCTTGTAACTCCCACCCAAAATGGGTGCTCAAAGGGTGGAGAGTTATAAGCCACCATTTATGCAGTTGTGAGATGGGGTACAGTTGCCACCAAAGACATGGCCATATATTTCTTGAAATGTCTGTGATATCTCTAAAGAAATTCCCAGCCTTCCTGTAGTACTACTGTGGGCCACCAAAGAGAATCTCTTTAGATATCATGTGAAATATCTGGAAATACCTGAAAGTATCTATGGCTACAGCTGTAGCATGGGTGATATCCTAAATAAATAGGGACATTCGTACTTACCATTTCTGCTCTGGTAATGAATACTTCTTAAGTAGTGGGAAATGCCAAGTCCTCTGTAAGGTAACACTAATACTGATACATTACTATCAGACTTCAGACAGGGACCAGACAGGGAGATGAGTGCTGAAGTTTTGCTAGTCACTACCTGGGGGCTGGATCAGGTGGGCCAGGTTTTTTACCAAGTGGATGGGGGTCTAGTGTACTAAAAGACCTGCCAGCAGTTGTTGCTTCTAAATCCTCCTTGGCAGCGCATAAA
Organism: Neoceratodus forsteri; assembly: GCA_016271365.2. Classification (NCBI taxonomy): domain Eukaryota; kingdom Metazoa; phylum Chordata; order Ceratodontiformes; family Ceratodontidae; genus Neoceratodus; species Neoceratodus forsteri. The sequence goes on along the minus strand of CM057455.1, from coordinate 1,543,781,155 downwards.
GCAAACTATATTAGTAACTGACCAATATTCGCAAGCTTTCGCCCACACATAGGTGCTACTGGGGTTTCATCAAAGAAAGAGAGATATTACTTATATATGGTCACGTTAAGAAGATTGTTGGCATCACTACTACTAATCTCAGGGTCTGTACATCCCCACCCTGGTCCTCCTCACTCTCACACTTCAGAATTTGTCTCACCCCATCCATTCATTCACAGAGTTTCTCAGAAAGTTCTGGTACTAAAAGTGATCCATTTAAACATTCAGAGTTTACCTTCTAAGTGGGACACTTTTTTGTCTGGGTTGTGCAGCACAAATGTGATGTAATCACATTATCTGAAACCTGGCCGAATAATAATATTGTTGATTCTGAGGTCTCATCACCCAGTTACAATCATTTTAGACAAGATAGGATGGGTAAAAAAGGGGGGGACTATAATTTATTTAAATAGTAAACTTAAAGTTACCCACTTGAACTACTCTGGTGATAGTTCAGGCTGTGACTTAACAACTGTTGATATTTTATTAAGACAAACAAACACTTAACAATTAGTTCATTGCATATTCCACATGGAAGTTTCAGAATAGTCTGGAACCTTGTAGCAAGTGTTAAAGAACATCTCCCCCACCACCACCACCAACAGAGAATGGATTTTATTGGGTGACTTCAATAGTGACTGGGTTCCAAATTAAACAATGATCTCTGTGAGCTCCTCATGGGTCTAGCCTGCAACAAGTAATTGGTGATGTCACTAGATATAATTATAAAACAGGAAAAGGTACCATTCTGAACTGGATAGTGGTCCCATTTAATAGTAAACTTATTACATCAGGTGTCATGTCTGAAGCTATTAGCAACCACTGCCCAGCTTATTGTGAATGGTCAGCCAGGTCTGCGGGAAGCCCTCCAAGGTACAGTACATTGAATTCAGGAATCTAAAATGACTCGATTCTAAGACTGTTAATGACGCCTGTAAAGATGTTAATTGGTCACCACTTGAATCCTCTAATGATGTAGATTCACTACTAGAAACATTCTGTAATTGTTATCTATCCATAATTGACAAAGTGACCCCTATAAAAAGATGAGGATTAGAGCACATAAAAATAAATGGATTAATCAAGATTTGTTGAAATTAATGAAAACAAGGGATAAAGCCTGGAGAAAGCATAAGATTAATAGGGATGCCAATTCATTGCAAAATAACAAAATGCTAAGAAATAAGAGTAACACAGAAATTAGGAAAGTAAAAAAGCATTATTGCTTATCCCAATAGAAAATGTTTGCTGGAAATCCCCAAAAAAACCTGGCAGGCCCTTAACAGTTTATTGGGTGGGGGGAAAAAAAAGGAGTCATCTCACTTGAGCATGGAGACCACTTAGTAAGTGATCCCGCACTGGTTTCTGAGATCTTTAATGATTTCTTTGGTAATCTTGACAAGTTTAGGTTACATCTCCTGCTGTACAACAAAATATTATACTGAAAGAACCAGGTTTTGACTCTCACCACAGATTCCATCTTAGTGCAATTTCTCCAGAACAAATCAAAGAATACATCCTAAAACAAGATCCAAGGCCTTCAACAGCACATGATAATATTGATTACAGAATTATAAAACTGGGAATATTTTTCCCTTCCCTTAGCAGTTATATATAATTTTCCTTTACATTTCAGTGTTTTTCCCTCCAAATGGAAACAGGCAACAATCAAATCTATTTTTAAATATGGCAGTCCTCTTTTAGTTTCTAATTATCACCATATTTCTTTATTTGCCCCTCTATCCCAAATATTAGAGAAAATAATTCTGGATCAGACTACTGAATAACTTGAAAGGAACACTTTACTTTCTGAATGCCGACATGGCTTTAAACCAAAGCACAACACTGAGACAGCCTTGGAGGGGTTCACTAGCTGCATTCAGAGTACCCTAGATAAAGGGCATTCTGTTGCAGCCATATTTGTGGACCTCACCGAGGCCTTCGATCTGGTTGAACATTCACTGTTGTATACAATCCTTTCTGAATTACATTTTTAACAAGATGTTATTACATGGTATTCTAATTATCTAAACAATAGATGTCACAAAACCATGATAGAGGGTACACTATCCACATCTAGAAGGATCTGCTGTGGGGTCCCACAGGGATCCATTTTGGGCCAGCTAATTTTTTCTTTATTTATGAACTCAGCAACTCAAAGTTGTTCACAAACATCTATGATGTTCTCGGCTGATGATACTGTCATATACAGCATCGATGATAACTCAATTACTGTAATGGAGAAAGTGCAGAGTGATTTCATTCATTTCGAGAATTTGCTTAATTCAAAGTGCTTGATGCTTAATTCTAAAAAGACAAAGTGTATGCTCTTTATTGGGCCCAAGAGGAAACTCAAAAGCATAAACCCCCTAGTTGACCTCAGTGGTGATACTATCGAGCATGTTGAGAGATTTAGATATCTAGGCATTCTTCTAGATTCGCATCTTACTTTTGAGTCCCACATTAGTTCCCTTAAGAAAACCCTGAATCAAAGACTTGGTTTATTATATAGAGCTAAACCTTTTTTGACTAATGAATCCCAGAGATTAACACACAGTTTCCTTTTAAGTTTGATGGATTATGGCTTAATTATCTATACACTACTACAAATAAAATACTGGACAAGCTCAGGGTCACGTATAACTCCATGCTTAGATTTATGACTGGATCAGCCTATCATACACATCACTGTGAACTGTTTAAATTGAAAAATTGTTTATCCTTTGACAACAGGGCATGATTTAAAATTGTTTCTTTTTATTTCAAGGGTATACTTGGCCTACTACAGTACCTCCATCAATTAATGCTTTGTTTAAAAGAACAACAAACAAGCGTGGGACCCGTTCCCAGAGTAGAACAACTTTTACCTTACCTCACTTTAGAAAAGTGTCAAGACAGAAGTCTTTACTATATAAAGCTCCCTCCCAACGTAATGCCCTTACTATCAATATTATTAACTGTTCTACATTACTTACTTAAAAAAAAAATTACAAAATTGGTTTAATGTTCACAATGAATGTACCTGTTTTACAACATAGAGTCTATATGGTCAGTCATTTGTATTGTCAGTTACTATGTATCTATTGTAATTTGTTAATGTATTTTTGCTTTTATTTGTATGTGTGATGTACAATGTTTTTTTGTTAACCTGTCACATGTGAAAATGGGCAGTAATGCTCATCATGCCTACAAGCACAAAAAATATAAAATGAAAATGAAAGTAATGGATGTAGTTGCATAGCATGGCTCTTTAGTTACTGATATAGACTGGTATAAAACAAAAAGTTGAATATTTAAAAAAAAATAATAATGGTATAGACACCTGACTCCCATAAAAAATCATTTCACACAACCCCACATTATTATAAAAATGCTAACAATATACACTTGTATGCTGTAGTTTTCCCTCTATACTGAGGCAACAAAATCAAAATGTTATAAAACACAAATGCACAGTTAGGAACGTAAAATCTAATCTTAATCTTACACACATTTTAAACTTAAATGTTTTAAAAACCACACAAGTTTGAAACCCTTAAGAAATCCTTTCATACCAAAGGGAAAAAAACATACCAAGTGTAATTTAAAGTCATACAGTTTTTTGTCTACAACAGAGTAAACCTTTACATACAGCATCCAAAATGCTGACTAACACCAATCTCCATTCAACAACACTCAAGCTCTTCTGCATATGTAGTACCTTACCTCTGAGCTTCAATTATGACTGATAACAGTCACAACCAGATTTTTCAAATATAAATATTGTACAAAGTACAATTGTCTCATATATCAAACCCCCCAAAGAAATCCTTCCCAACCCCCATGCATAACCACACAAATTGTCACACTTCAGATATTTATAGTTCTTTTCATAGACAACAGCAAAATTTCAGGTAAAAACACCATTACAAATGGGGAATTTTTTTTTTTTACTCTTTAAAAACTCTAAAAATATGGAACTGTTTTGCATAAATCTTTCAGGCATTGTAGACTCTCCCATGGACAACACATCCTGAATGTTTCATACAAATTCATTACACCATCTTTCTGCAAGCAGTAAACAAAAAAATGGGGTTAACAAAGAACTAACCAGTGATCCTTACTATAGGAGCAGTACTGCACCCCTATAATGCCCATATATAACATCTTCTTCCCATTCCAGTGATATCTGAAGGCACATTATTCTATAGTGGCTAAAGGAAACAAATCATCTCACAGTCCTCTGCAGAAGTACCCCTCAGCCTTACTGCCATCAATCCACTGTACTTGAAAAGAACAATGAATCCTATACAGTGTGGACGTATTTTACAAAGGCCTCCATGAATCCACTGGAATAACATTTTGTCAGCATATAGAGTAATGTAGTAATTAATAATAATAATTACATTAAAACATACACCATAGAAAGACTCCAGCTTCAAGAACTACACATCTTGTTCATCTAATCCTCCTCCTCCTCATGAATCACATTTTTTCTCATCATGCATTATTGCAGCATGTAAATTACACTTCCTTCTTCCCTGGTTGCGTACTACAAAGACAGTACAGTAAGGCAGATATCCACCACTAGAAGCAGTGGTACTTTGCACCATAGGCATGAATAATTGCCTGTCTGCTTTGAGGCACCATGAGTACTGCTATTGATAATAATTGTAACAGATCTGGAGTTGGTCTGATTTTCCCAGGGTAAGAGCTGTTGTGGATACAACTTACTCCTCTGACAGCAAGTGGATAACTAAGCAGCAGGTCTCCAATAGCCATTGGGAGGTGACTGCAGATGCTGCATCCACTGTGACTTCAGATGACATTACCTGGGCATAAAGTCATGGTGATAGTGATATATAGCCTATTTACATCAGACCCTTTACATATCATGGGATATGATGGAATATTCAGTCAGTTGCCTGGCAATAAAAGATTGTTATACTGCAGGAAATCTGGAGTATGTTATGGGGACATGATGTGAACAGTGCATTGTTTGGCTTAAGTGGCTAAAATAGTACCATCTCCAGCCTTAGTTCAAGTCAGATCAACAAATGTCTCCAGTCTGCCTGAGTCTGCCTGGGTGCTGAGATGAAGACCGTGGGCTCAGTGATACAAGTAAGAGAAGATGGGGTGTGCCTTGTGCTAAGATAACCACACACCCTGGAAGTGTGCTTATCTCAGCACAATACAGACCCTGGAGTTTCTTATTGTGCTTATAAAATGGGTCTGCTTTATTTATTTATTTATTAATTTGGTTTTTGGTAACCAGCTAGCTACACTAGACAACTGAATGCCTGTTTTCAGATACAACCTGAGGGGATACAGAACAAAATTCTTCAAGCAAATACAAAGACAAATTTAGAGCTCATAATTCCAAGGCTGGAAAAGGTATGTTATGAAACAATTACAAATTACAATTTAGTGCACAGAATACAGAATATGTTGATCAAGTACATATTGGAATGCAGACAAATTTGCAGTGCAATAAATTACACAAAGGTGCAAACAGGTAGGGAAGCACAGGACAGCCAATTTGAGAAGGAAACTGGTAGGTTGCAATGATAATCATGGAAATGTATGAAAGTTGGGGCTAGAAGCAGTTGCAGTTGTGCATAAGGTGAGAAGATAGTTAAAGGTAGTTTTGAAGGATGACAAGGTATGAGAACTGCAGACATTCGAGAGGAGGGAGTTCCAAGCCCTGCGTGCAAATGAAGAAAAAGCCTGGTCACCCATCTTGTTCAAACTTTTAGGGGGTACAAGTGAGGTAGTGTCCAAGGATCTGAGAGTGTATGTAGGATGAGCACCATGAGGTAGGGAAATTGAGGTGGCTGGGGTGTTGGACTGAAGTATTTTGCAAAATTTAAATGTTATAAGGTATTAAAACATACATATTTAGCCATATATGCATTAAAATGTTTACATGTTTTTCCTTTACCTCTTCCACCAGCTGAAATGTGATGATCTTTTGACTTTGAGTTTGGACTTTCCTCCTGCTGTGCTTACCATAGTTGCAGTTTTTAAGTTTGCAGTGTGCGCACACACAGCGAACTTCTTGCTGTATGAGTTGCTTTTGAAGGGTGTGACACTGTCTGTCCAATGCAGAGTCATCTGTAAGGGGCAAGACAGTGCTGCAACAACCATCAGCCAGGCTGATTGTGATGCCGTTTTGCCTTGATGGGCAGAAACTTTGTCTAGTTGAAAAGAAAAAGCTGAACCAATCATACGGCGGCTTTTTCCTTTCATCTGCAGGACACTGCCCAGCAAACAACTGTTGAGTGTCCTGATCAGCCTGGCTGAAGTCACCCACTTTCTGGTATGCTTGTGCTGCCCCCTCGCCAAGCAAAAGTCTGACTTTCGCTTACACGAGAGTTCGCTCCCAATACACAAAATGAATCTGTGGTGGCTAGCAGTCCCTTCCCCATCCCCATCACTCGTCTGCACAATGTGTTTTAAAAAAATAATAAAATAACCCTTGTGGCTAGTGGTCCCCCCACACACGATCACCCTCCCACCTGATATGTTTTAAAAAAATAAAGAACGTGGTAGCTGGCAGTCCCTACCCCACCTGATCATCCACCTGCCCAATGTTCCACTTTTAGCCCCATGTGACATCTCCTGTATACATACAGGGACTTGACACAGACAGACAATGTCACTTGCCCCCCCCACACCAGGACAGCAAGCAATACCCAGGTAATTGCCACTAGCCAATGAACCCCCATGCTGTGTGTCAGACCCCCAACCTTTGTGTTGCCCCACCTGATCACCCACACACCTAATGAGCTACTTGTAGCCCCATGTGGCATCTCCTGCATCCAGACAAAGATTGACACAGACAGACAATGTCACTTACCCCCCGCACCAGGACAGCCAGCAATACCCAGGTAATTGCCACTAGCCAACTAACCCACAAGCTGTTCCCCAGACCCCCAACCTTCATGCTGCACAGCAGTTCTCAATAACTTGGTGCAATTTGAAGCTGTTGCTCTTCAATATGTGCTGCAACTCTTACCATTCCTTCATCGCCCTACCCACGGGTCTTTCACACAAGCAATGGATCATTCCACTTTTGCAGTTACCGATTACTCTGTTGCCTGGGTCTGTTGCCCTACTAAATACAACTAGAGATGTTGCGAAATAAAATTTCACCAGTGAATTTGCTGCTAAATTGTAGATTTCGGCACTTTAAATATTTTGCGAAATTTGTGCATTTCGCTAAATATTTTGTGGGTGCGAAATGTGAAATTTTGTCCAAAAATTGCAAAATTTCACCTGAATATTGTCAAATTTCACTGAAAAAATGTGAAATTTTGCATTTCATGGAGAAATTTCACCATTTATGGGTGAAATGTCACAATTTTCATGTGAATTTTTGCACCCACGAAATAGTTCACAAAATGAGTGAACTTCACTAATGAAATTTCTCAACTTTGCACAACACTAAATACAATAGATTCACATTATGATAATCAGTGGAGCAATTAAAGCTACAATTTCTTGAGATTGAATCATATGCATGTGATTTGGAGTCAGCAGTGTGCAGTCAAAAATTAATATCTGGGGATTTTAAGACATTTTTACAATAGGGATGCCCGTTATATCATACTAACATACTAAAAATGCCAGCAGAGTAGGCTCAATGGTCTATGTAGTCTGTTCAAGAGTCAGTACACTTAGGGGGCACCGCAGCCATCCCCCAATTACTCTCCCCATCCCCCTTCCCCAGACAGGTGACCCTACTCGCATCCCTCTCCTGTACCTGTCCCAGCCTCTCTTGAACCCTTCCACCATGGACACCTCCACCAGTTCCTCAGGCAGTGCATATCGAACCATGAAAACCATGGGAAAAAAAGTAAAGAGCACCTTGTTGAATGAGTTGTGGAATATCCGATTTTTGCAACGTGGATGATTGACCCTGTCTTATTAAAATCTAATATCCAGTTCACTTCAGAAATTGGGTATAACTTAAAGCCCTTGTACAGGTGGGACAGCTTATCTGAGGGTTAATGAATATTACATTTTATTTACAGTCCTGTGTCAAAACAAAAAACAAACAAAAAAAATCTCAGACATACTGTACATTCAATACCATGTTTCTCCCAAACAATTTGGAATAATATCAACACAAACCTCATATCTCATTTAAACAGTAGGCCCAAGCTTTACCTTTATTCTGATGTTTGTACTTTTCTGCCAAGTAGTTCCACAAAATCAGGGCCTTAAATGCACTTTGGAAACTGTTTTTTCTTGCACCACAGACAGGAAAATTTTGGGGAATAAACAATAAGGAATATATACATTCAATACCATGTTTCTCCCTAGCAGTTTGGAATAATACCAAACACAAACCTCATGGCCCAGATATTCAAAAGAGTTGAGCCATGCGCAATAGAGTTGAGCCTGTGCAAGTCCGAAATGTGCCATCCTGCGATATTCAGCAGGAGGCAGTTGCACCCCCCAAATCATGCAGAGCAACAGCGCAAGGATAATGAAGGCATGCGCAACCGAACGGGGAGGAACCATGCATAAACTGCACAGCCCGATATTCAGCTGGGCTGTGCAGAGTTACTCTGGCGCAACCTACCGTGCCTTCACAACTACGTAAAAAGGATCAAGTCGAGGGCCACCAGCGGGTGAGCTGCCACATTGCAGGCGCAACACGGCAGCTGCCACCTGTGGGTGACCGCCACTGATCTGATGGCCCCCTATTAGCCCGATCACAGGCGAAGCATGCTATTCCCCATGCCCGACCGCGGGCAGAGCGGTATGTCCCCCATTAGCCCGATCGCGGGCAGAACATTATTCCCCGTGCCTGATCGTGGGCAGAATGGTATGTACCCCCAGCAGCCCGATCGCGGGCATTAGACTTCTCCTCCCGCAAAGTCCAATATCCCTGGTGGTCCAGTGGACTGTGAGAAGCCTGATCACGGGCATAAAGTCAACCCCCAAAGTCCAATATCCCTGGTGATCTAGTATTTCACCCCTCCACCACGGGCCCCACCACCCGCTCCCCTCCCGTCCGGCGGTGTGGCAGCACCACCACCTGCCGCCTGCCAGCTGACAGCTCGGTGGGCTGCCGCCCGATGGTTCAGAGCAAGAGCCAATGGGCGTGCATCACTCTAAAGGCAGTCAGATATGTGAATTCATTCATTCACGTATCTGGACCTACTATGCAATATGAAACTGCATAGCCATTGGCTCTTGCTCTGAACCAATGGGCGTGCCGGCCTACAACTAATCGGTCGGCGAAGAAGCGACGAAGTAGGTGAGTGCTGCCACCCGCCCGGCTGGCGGGGGCGGGTGGTGGGGCTCCAGGTGGGGGGTGGGGGCCACTAGATCACCAGGATATTGGACTTTAGAGTTTGACTTTATGCCTGCGATCAGGCTTCCGCGGTCCACTGGACCACCAGGGATATTGGACTTTAGGGGAAGGAAGTCGATGCCTGCGATCGGGCTGCTCGGGGGGACCTGTTCTGCCCATGATCGGGCATGGGGAAATAACGTTCTGTTTGCGATCGGGCTATGGGGAATAACGTTCTGCCCACGATCGGGCTAATGGAAGTATAGCGTTATACCCACAATCAGGCTGTGGGGGACCAATGTTATGCCGCAATCAGGCCATTTCAGTTATGCCCGCTATTGGGCTGCAGGGGTGTCGCTCCCGGACGGCTGCTGCCTGGCGCGGCGCCAGGTGCAAGTCGTCGAGGATCGACACACCCGCATGCTAATGGCATGCAAATGGGGCCATAATTAGATGCAAATGCCCCCGTGTGCCTTGCGCCAAATTGGCCCCATTTGCCGCTCATCTGCTGAATATTGCAAGTTTTGCGCGTGGCGCAATGGAACTTAGCGCCACCACATCTGAATGCTCCACTCTGACCACTTGCAGTGGCGCAGTTCCACTGCACCATGCACAGTGGCTGTGGCCAGGGGGCAATATTCAAAGGAGTTGCTCAATAGCGCAACTCCGTTGAATATCGCCCTGGCCACACCCCTGCGTAACTTTTTTGAGCAGTGCAAGGGCTTGCGCCACAGAATGGCGAAGTTTGAATATCTGGCCCCATATCTCTAAGCTTTACCTCTAATCTGATGTTTGTGTTTTCTGCCAAGTGGTTCCACACAAATGAGGCATTAAATACACTTTGGGAACTGTTTTTTTTCTTGTACCACAGATGGGAAAAATTTGGGGAATAAGGAATATATAAAACGTTTTTAATTGTTAAATGTTTCAGGATAGTCCAGAGCCACAACTTCCCAGTTTACATCCATAGAAAGAGAAAAGGCACAATTGAAGTTAATTTCCAATCCACAGTGGAAATGCTGTTTCCTGCAGAGTGGTGCCAAGCCAACAAGATTGAGAAACAACTCTAACTTATTCTTATAGGTATTTCACACACAAACTTAAACTGTGTACCTTGGAGAAGTAATAGTTTGCAGTTTAATCACCACTGCTCAATGATGGATGCTTTGGTCCATGAAAGTACAAGGAGAAACTTCAGACCCCATTTCTAGTGCAACCTGTGCAAGCGAAAAACTGGGTGCAAACTGCCTCCACTATGCGCCTGCACACTTATGTACAAAAGGATTTATTGATGTAATTGGTATAGGGACATTATTGATGTATGTGCTTATGTGTGCGGTGGGGGGGGGGCAGCTTGGCCACAATGCAAATGAAGGCTGCCAGATTTTGGTGAGTGCAAACTAGGTTTGCTTCCGCTGACACCAGATTACAGACACACAGTGAGGTTTTGCCCTGGAAGGGTACTGTACCAGCCTTCGTGGTGTTATGCCACTTACACAGCTCAAGGGAAATGTTACTGCTGTTTAATGTGTTTGCCACCCCAAATATCCACCTACCTGAACCTTACCTTTGAGCACATTTCTGGGCTGCTGGTCCAACCTTGTATCTAGTGCCTCAGCATACACACACACACACACATATACACCAACTCCTAGTGCACCCCCCCCACACACACACACACACTCCCTGGACCTTATGTGCTGGTGTCTGGTGGAACCTCCCCTCTACCACCATTCCTCGGTGCACATACAAACATACAAAGAATGCCAGCAGATACAAGCCTGATGGTCTATCTTGTCTGCTCAAGTGTGCAGCTAGCAGTCTGTTACACTGCAGCTGATCCCCCCCTCTCCTACCCACATATACAATTTCATGTCCATACAAGCTGTTACCCCTACTCCAGTGCCTCAATGGCGACCTTCCCCCTGACTCATAAACCATTTTCTCCCATAGTCCCTGGCAGATCAACTTTCTAATCAGTCTCCTATGTGGCACTGAATCAAGAGCCTTGCTGAAGTCTAGATACAATACATCTACCACTTGACTCCTGTTGAGTACCCTAGTCACCTATCCACTAGCTTGGTCTGACAAAATCTTCCCAAGAAAACCCCATTCTGTTTGTTGTCCTGGAGACCATTCACCTCCAGAAAAGATACACTATTCCTGTCAGGAGGAGGGACCACTAGCCACCAGGGCTTTCTACTAAATGCACGTTGGGTGATCAGGTCAGGGGAAGGATTACTAGCCACGGAGATAGGGGGAGTATCACATTTCCCTTCCATAACTGTGGGGAGGTATTAGTTGTTATATATTTCTGCTGGGAACTGTAGTCCTGCTGACCGGTGTGGTACAATAACAATACCAACGGGAAATGTTCGGCATTGGCAAATCTTTTGGCTTTGTGTTAGCAGTCTGTCCCCCCCCCAGCACAAATGCATGTTCCTATTGATTTCACTTGCCCTCCACTTCCTCTACCAAAACATACAGTCAAACTTTATTTCGATTAAGTGCCTGTGATATCTTTTATGATTGAAAGTAGTAGGATTGCTCAGCGTGATGGAAGACATAGGTGTCGCAAGACTGAGTATATACAGCTCCACCATTTTAGGGGATTATGAAGCCATCAACCATCAGCTTATTTACATACTACTATTTTTTTGATGCTGATGTTACCCTAAATGCTTATGCAACAATCATACCTGCAACTGTGATATGCTTTGCAGCCTGACTGTGGTAAGTACTGCAGTTTCAAGATAGCATAACAGCTGCAAACAGGAAGGACTGACCTGTTGCTGACATGAGAGTGGTACACTTTTATCAGTGTATCAGTCAGCTGGAGAAATAGATAAGAGATACTGTACTGGGATTGTTTTACACCTTCCACCAACACCATGCTCACTTGCTTACCCATTCCCAACCAACTACTCATTTGTCCCACCTCCGTCCACCTGCTCGCTCGTCCATTTACTGACTGGGTCCCAAATCTCTGGACTATCAGCTCTAGAGGGAATGGAAGGTATGAGCATAAGGGTTCTTCAGCATGCATGTAATTGAGGAAACTGAGTGAATTAATAAGAAACAAAGGTAACTTTATATATTTGATTCATTTGTTTTGTCACAACAGAGGACACAGGGAGACAGAGTGTGAGTGTGAGCATGATCACTAACGCTGAGTCAACTGATCACAGCAAAACCTGTAGACTGAAGACAAATACTGTAGGTAGACTACTCATTTTAAATTGGGCTAATTAGTATACTTTACATACTTATGCTAAAAGGTGGTGGTGTTGGTACTGTTGTGGAAAATATGTGACATGGTGTTTTGCTGTGTGTGGGAGTTTTAGTGATGGTAAAAAAATGGCTGCCAAACATTTTTCAACATTTCTTAAGATATGTGAAGTGACTAAATACCAGCTTGACTGTGCTTTGTACTGTATTAATGCATGGTCAGCTGACTGGTTTTAGCCAGTGAAGACTGAGTGCTTTTCTGGCCTATTTTATAAGAAACAAATGTACAAGCCAGAGGGATCTGGTATGGCTGCAAGGCAACCAGCACAGCCTGTGAGAAGACAAATGGTGACAGATCTGTGATGAGCCTCTGCTCCTGCCATGCTCTGCATACTTGGGGTGCCTGCCTACACTGGAATCAACCAAATCCAGTGTGAACAGCAGCTGGAATATGCCAGCATCTCTGTGGGATAGTGCCAGGGTCTAGCAAAACCCATATTACATTAGGCATCCACTGCTGTAAATCAGTAGCTGTGGCCAACATGACCTTTGACCTGAGGTTTTGTGTGTGTCCCCTCCAGCTTCAATAAATAACACTTGCACTAGCACTACCTGCTTTTTCTGTAATTTTTTTGCCATAAAGGTTTTTCATTCCACAGAATGGATGGGTGGCTATCAGCTGAGTCCCCTCTCTCTCCAGCTGGAACCCACCTCCCTGAACAACCAGATTACCTCTGCAAATCCCCCTCCCCATGGTGGGGCTAAGAGGAGGAGGAGGGCCGTCCTCCTGCCAGGATATTGAAATCCAGTGACAGTGATCAGGCGGTGACACAGGCCGCAAAAGGAGTGGGCTTACCCTCATAAAGCCTGTCCTTGATCCTTTCACATGGTTTTCTGGCCACTCTCCATTGTTGCGGCACCCACATTGTCGTTCTCATGTGGAGGCACGCACGCTCTGCAGAAGTCCTGCAGCTCCCTCCCGTCATGCTACCCCCAGCCCCATCCTACTACTAGGCCTCCACCTGGTTGAGGTCACGTGATGGAGCTGACACCCATCCCTCCCCTGGAGAGGAGAACAGTCCATTGGGTGCTCTATCATATTCCCTCTGGCTGTCCCCCCAACCCGAGATCACTCCTGATCCCAGATTGCCTATGTGGTGGGGTTAGCATTACAGCCATGCCACTGGGTTGGCTCTCTTTTCATTTTTTATGTGCAACTTAATCACCTCGTTCTGGGCAGTATAGGGTTATTTACATTTTCATGTCAAGTTACAACTTGAATAATAGGCCTGGAAGTAGGCCTATTTCAACTTTGTTCTGTTTCTGCTAAAAGCAAGCCTGTCATTTCAGTGGCTTGAAATGGCTGCATAGTTTTTTTCTACTTTTCTACGTCTAGTGTCAAGATTCAAGTCCATCTCAAACTTTATTTAGGAATAACCAGATAAGTGGTGCTGAATATGCATAAAAGTGTCATAAGTATTATAATTTTTGCTCAGTGGAGGTTTTGGAGACAAGTACCCTCTACTGGTTGTCATGAAACCAATTTGAGTTAAAATAAATCAGGTTGCCACTCACACATTTAGCTTGCAAGTGTGGGTTTGGGTAACTAAAACTGGGTCACAACACTCACATTGTGCAGCTCTGGACAGCTATTAGGGTATAAGATGCAACATTACTTGTCTGTGCACCAGCTATTCATTGGTTGTGTTTCCCTCAGACCAGGATGGAATTTGCAGGGATGTAAATTTTTCCACCTTGGGTGCCAGACTGGGGGAGATAGTACTACAGGGTGGACCTCAGAACAGGAATACCTACTTGGATGAAAGAGTATGATATTTGGAAATCTGAACAGCTAGAAATTCATTTAAAAGCCATCCAGGGTAAACATTACCTGAATGTAACCACACTGCATTTGTTTGGGTCTCAGTGAGAGTTGCTAGAAACTTAACTGGAGAATATTTGGTACAAGCAGGTTATAATTTAGAAGAAAAGAGGAGAGAAAAGCCTTGCCTGGTTGTTGCCCATTTGGAAATGAAAGTTATGAGGGTTAAGCCTTGGTATCAAAGGGTTCACCTCTATCAGTGCGCCAGTCATTTTGTCAACACTGATAGACTAGTTGTTACCACTCTTTATAAAATGGACATAAAATATCCTGAATGCTGAATTGGCTGAAACAAGCTTTCAGCCATGTCCTTATCAGAGCATAACCCTGCTACCAGCACTAACTGTGGCAAGAAAAATGCCACACATGAGGAAATCAGTACGTGCCACCGTTCTCCAGCTGCAGCACCTCACCTAGCATCTGAGCGAACTGAGAGAGTGGTGGCACAAAAAAGTAAAAAATCTCTCAGCGGTTCCATTGTCTTCCCACATAAAAAATCATAAGCAGTGCATAAAAACTGCCAATATCACCTTAATTTTACTTTCCCAACACAATTTTCTGTGACACCCGCAATCTGCAGCACCTTGTCTACAGTCCCTGCTGTATTCCTCTCCTTCTCCAGTCACGATGACATTCTGAGGCGCCAAGGCAGCCTCAAGCCCCCCCCCATGA
Organism: Neoceratodus forsteri; assembly: GCA_016271365.2. Lineage (NCBI taxonomy): Eukaryota > Metazoa > Chordata > Ceratodontiformes > Ceratodontidae > Neoceratodus > Neoceratodus forsteri. Next base: position 1,543,766,048 of record CM057455.1, on the reverse strand, counting down.
CACAGAGTATAACTCTATAGAAAAGCTCAGTGCATTATTGCCAGAATAAAACTGAATGGAGTTTCCATTTTTTTAAAAATAACTGTTACGGTTTCTCAAAAGCGAACCCCAAAATGACTGTCTACATCAGCTGCTGAGGGACACGTTCACTCCCAGTCAGCCAGCAGTTTAATATAAATCAAACCAAAAAATGATTTGAGAAAACAAAGGTTGAAATAAATCAGTAAAAGCACACACAAAATAAATGCTGTCTGCATCTTTGGAGGCGGGCAACAAACAGCACACTAAATGCATCAGCCCAACTGTTACACGCTTGGTCCCGCTGGCTGTAAGCCAAACTGTGTGGGGAAAGTAAGAAATATTAAAGAACAAAAACATAGTTTTGAGTGTTTGTGTGTGTGGGTAGTACAGACACAGTCACTGGGTGGCTACTGCAGACACAGAGAGACATTGACCTTGTGTAGTGATTTTTAATTAAGGAGCTGCATTCCAACACAAGGACTACTTTTTCTTTTTCCTACAGATACAATCATATTTTTACTGCTTTTATGTACATTTTTATTTCATTTTTTTTTAAATTAACTTCTTTACCGAAGGCCCATTTTATAAGCACAAAAACACACTCCATGGTGTGGGCTATGTCCTTCTAAAAGCACGCCCAGGTGGATAAGGCACTCAGCATAGGGGCTTCATGCCTCATAACGCACCTGGGCATACTCTTATCAGGACATAACCCACACCTCATGGTGTATTATTGCTTGTGTAAGGCACAGGTTTCCAAACTCTCTAAGTCAGTGGGGCACAGAAAATTTCTACCCATTTTATAAATGTTTTTTTTTTATTTTCTCAGTCCTAAAGACAATACAATTGGGGGGAGGTATTCCAGGATACACACCACCCTTCCTTGGTGTACAAAATTAAATAATCTTGAGGAGTTATCTTCATCAGGCAACTTGCAATTCATGAAAACAAGAAGAATGACAGCTCCACTCCTTTGTAAATTCCAAACTTGTTTTTCCTTTGTTATTCATGCCACAGCAAGATAAAGTGCAGAATGAGATGTCTGCTTCTGTGCCTCTAACAGTGGCAGTGAGTACAGTATATGTGGAAGTTAACTTGCAGCTTGAAAACGTGTAAGGTACTGCTTGAAAACCCCTGTATTTCCTAATAAACCTAGAGAAACTGATCTGCAGATATTTTAGGTACTTAGGTATGGGAGGGTAGATGTACACCAAAGCCACTTCAAGCCCCCCACTATACAGTGGTATCCCAGATGCCTTCACAGAAGTCAATACGATTATCCAGCAAATTTTTAAAACACTCAATACTAGATGCATTAATGATGTTCTGGTGCAACCTATTTTACTAATGTATCACCCTTAATGTGAAATAAGCACCTTACTTGTTTGCTTTGAAGGATTTCCCCCAAAATTTCTTATTATGATGTCTTGAGCCGAAAGTGCTAATTTTATACTCTAAGCCCATTTCTGTAAGCAAGTTTCTATCCTTACATAAATTAAACAGTAAAATGAGGTCACCCTGTATCTGCCTCCTTTTGCGGCAATGCAGCCCCAGTCTGCTCAACATATCTTTGTAGTCCCAGCCCTCCAAACCATAAATCATTCTTGTGAACCTCCTTTCTACACTTTGGATGGGATATTCAGAATGCGCCAGACAGGGGCACAAGCCTGGGCGCAGCACAACTGGGATGTGCCAGGGTATGGTCTGGGCAAAATTCAATGGTGCTGTGCCATGGCTCAGCACCATTGAATATGGCACTGTGGCCACCCACATTGCACATGGTGCAGTGGCACTGTGCCAGTGCAAGTGGCAAGAGAGGAGCAGGGGGATGCGCTAGCACAAGTGTGGGTGTGCTAGGTGCAAGAACCACGATATTCAGCACTGGGTATGCAAATGGGGCCAGTATGCATGCAAGGTGCAAATAGGTCCATTTGCATGTCATTATAACCCCATTTGCATGCAGGTGCACTGATCCCCAGTGACTTGCACCTGGTGCCCTGCCAGGCTGCAGCTGTTGGGTAACGACGCCCCCTGCCCCTCGGCGGCAGCCGTACCCCACCGCCCAATCATGGGCCTTGTAAAAGTAAAACTTCCCTGGTGGTCCAGTGGACCCACTCCCCAGCCCAATCAAGGGTTTAAATAAATATAAATTATCCCTGGTTGTCCAGTGAACCTGCTCCCAAGCCCGATCGCAGGCTCTGTAAGACTTAAACACTCACTGGTGGTCCAGTGGACCTGCTCCCAAGCCCGATCGCAGGCTGTGTAAAAATAATTACTCCCTGGTGATCCAGTGGTACCCCCCTCCCCAACTGCCCAATCAGACCCACCACCCTGCTCCCCCACTGGCTGACAGCATATAGTACTGCTGTATGCCCATTGGTCCACTGCGTGGGCCAATGGGCGTGCAGTCCATACTGTACTATACAGTCTGAAATGTGAATGAAACCATTCACATTTTCAGACTGTGTAGTACAGTATAGTCTGCATGTTCATTGGCCCATGCAGTGGACCAGTGGGCATACAGCTGTACTGTATGCTGTCAGTCGGTGGGTGGCTGGGCGGCTTGAGGGTGGGGAGCTGCGGCCAGCTGCTGACCGGGGTGGTGGGTCTGAGCAGGCGGGTGGGGAGGAGGGTACCACTGAACCACCATGGAGTAATTATGATTACACAGCCCATGATCGGACTTGGGTGTAGGTCCACTGTACCACCAGGGAGTGTTTATTTTTACACAGCCCACGATCGGGCTGGGGAGCAGGTCCACTGGACTACGAGGGAGTGATTCAATCTACATAAGCCCACAATTGCACAGTGTGGTAGGATCCACTGGACCACCAGGGATTAGTTTTGTTTATTTAAGCCATCTATCGGGCAGAGGAGTGGGTTCACTGGACCACCAAAATATATAATTATATGACGCCTGCAATTATGCGGTGGGGTAGGGTCCACTGGACCACCAGGGATAATATATGTATCTGCCCATGATCAGGTGGGGGGCATGTTGCCCAGCCTGTGTCTGGGGAGGTTGTATGGCCACCCACAGCAGGTGACTGCCATGTTGCGCCCAGCAATATTGCGGCCAGCCTGTGGGTGTCCCCCCACTTGTTTCTTTTTTTTTGGGCACATCTTTGCGCCCTCCTGTGTGGTGCAAGGCAGGTTTGTGCCTGCATATTCACTGCACATCCCAGACTGAATATCTGGATGTGCCGCATATGCATGGGCATGCCCCCAGCACTTGCGCTGCATACATTACTGGTGCACCCTGGCGCATCAGGATTTGCGCAGCGCAACATCCCCCTTTGAATATCGCGCCGGGGCGCATCAGTGGGTTGCGCATGGTGCAACACTGGAGTGCCATGTGCAACCCTTTAGAATATCCTGGCCTTTCTAGCTAATGAATTTCACATTTTCGGTATGGGGACCAGGCCTATAAACAATAGTCTAAGTGGGGTCTCACTAGTGCCTTGTAGAGGCAGGACAACATCCCTATGTCTGCTACTGACATTTTTCCTAATGCAGTCTAGGATTCTATTAGATTTTGCTACAGACTTTGAGTTTTTGTTCTTAAAATTCAGGTTGGATTGAATTATAACCCCTTGGTTCCTCTCTTCAGTGACCCCTTTTAATTCTACCTCCCCATAGAATTATTTGCTACCTCTATTGTTAAATCCCCCATGTACTGTAGTAAAAGACATTTTTCTGGGTAAAACTGCATATTCCATATCTGAGTCCAGTTGTAAAGGGTATCAAGATTAGTCTGAATATTCTTGGTGTATATGCCCTACCATTTAAAAATAATGTCTGTTCAGGATGCCCCTGCTCTTAAATGAGCTCAGATATTTTCAAATCTTGAGTCGTCCTTCAGTGACCAGCAGAATCTGATATATAATAAAGTTAGGACAAAGTAAATGTCCTCAAAAGTTTATTTTCTGTGTATCAAACACTTTCCAAGGCTACATTTCATGGCATTGGCCACTTCTTCTGGCCCACAGTGTTTCAAAATCTATCCAATAATACAAAAACGGAGCTTTAGTGCTATATCTTAATACAGGAACAAAAACATCCTTCTAATCACAATACACTCAGGTGCCCATCAAGCTATTGCTTCTCCTAAAGAAATAAAAAGCATTATTAGTATCTTGTCAAAAAAAAAAATTTTATAAAAATTAATTGTACTATATGTGATATATGTCAGGTTATAATAACGCATCCTCAGGCTTATTAACATAAATTATAACTAAATGACTTGTCATTGCCAGAATTAGTAGGCATCTCAAATGCTACATTATCACTTTAGCTCATATAGGATATAAATAAACATAATTAAAAACCATTCCTTGCACATATCAGGTTCACCTGAACTCACTTTCCAATACTTTACTCATTTAATTTAAAATTTTTGGAATTGTTGTAAACAGACTATGGAAACTGTGATAAAGTACCTCAAAAACCAAAAAAATCCAGTTCATCATTAACTGTGTTATAAAAACCCTAGTTTGTTGTAAAAAATGCAAAACAAATATTATTATACCTTTCTGGTATCAGCATTTGGATATGAAAAAGGAGCTTTCATTCTCCATGACCCTTTCTCAAAGGGTTTGATGCTCACTCTAAATAATCAGATAAAAAAGAAATGTCTAATTTTTATCAGCCTTTCTCCAAAAAACAAAACTCTGGTTAACAATCACTTTCTCAACAAAGTTAGTTATACTACCTTTCAAGTTTCACAATTAAGTTTCGTAGATGGAACTTATGTTCTCAATGATCCCATTTCAAAGTGTATGCTATATCCTATAGATGCAAAATGTCCTATATTATTACAATGTGGTACCCTATTTCACTACACTACAAAGGAATGTTTTGTGAGACCATATTCAAAACAAAATTGTACCTTATGCGGTCTTTCCAGAGTAACATCTGTGGTTCCCTGTAACCCACTTTGTTTTTATCTAAAAAGACCAAAGAACTTGTTCAAACATTTCAGTTCTACATTAACCCTCAATGCAGAATGCTGATTTAAATTCATCTTTCTTCTTTAAAAAAGTGAATAGAAGCACCTATCTTTCCTGCCAGATCTCCGAGACAGATCTCACAGCGGATCTCCTGTGTGGTATGATCCACTGTCATCTCTGCTAGTGTTTTTTAAATACCGTCAGCGCATGGGGGAGATGACATCACTATGTGATGTCTCCAATGCCACTGCAAGCATTTTTGCTGGATAATGCCAGCATAGCTGGAAGCTCACGTGAATAGCATTGAGGAAAGATGTATGGCTGCAGTGCTACAGTGCTAGTCGAGCTTTCCATCAGCGGTTTGCTCTCCACCTGTGGTGAATCCACAAAAAGAAATATACATTTTTTTAAACATAGAAATCAGATATATCTATGGAATGATTGAGACCCATATATTATTGTTTACCAGTACTGAGCATTGTTATTGAATAACAAAAGTAACTTTCCTTCTAAAATGTCCTCTGATGGAGGGATTGGCAGTGGGTGGTGGATGGGGGCACACAGTAATCCATTTATGTAAGACTCACATCAAAAGTCAGCAACAATATAAAGACTAAAATGTTTTTCATTCAGTCTATAACTGTCCTATTATTTTCTGTACAAAGACCAGTTACATTCTTCATTCAGCCCATATCTAGGGTTCAGAGCATCCAACATAATGATCCAGAAGACCTCTCTCTTTTGCAGTATGTTACTCCAGGCATGGTAGGTTCATGCACCTTTTCCAGTCCCAAAACCGTAATTATGAGACAGAGTGTTCTGTTATATTAAAATGTCTGACCACTGAGGATTATTGGTCATTTAGATGAATACCACTTTTGTGTTCACTTATCCCGGTTTTCAGTTCTCATGTGATTTTCCCCACAAATAATGTATCGTAGGGACCTCTTGTAAATAGAGGAAAATTAAACGTAGTCCTGCACAAGGTCCTAGAAAGACAGTGGAGGATAGAATAGTATTACCTATTATATATAGCCATCTTAATGGGAAGGTCAAGAATATTGTCTATAAAAATTGGAACATCATACAGGCAGGCACAAACACCAGTACTAGGTTTAATATTCATCCACCTATTGCTTCAAAATGTAATCCTACATTAAGAGACAGATTTGTACATACAAGACATCAAAAACTTGATAAACCACAAGAGAAACAATATTTACTAGGGCCACTAAAGGAGGGCTCATTTCCGTGTGGCAGGTGCTATCAATGTGGGAACACCAGTAAAAAGACCCCTTTTGAACATCTGTGGAATAATACAAAATTTAATATAAAACAACATATTACCTGTGTCACGGATCATGTGGTCTAACTGTTAAGCTGTCCCTGTGATAAACTTTATGTGGAAAAAGCCACAAGAGAACTGAAAACCCGGATAAGTGAATACAAAAGTGATATTCATCTAAATAACTAACAATCCTCAGTGGCCAGACATTTTAATATAACAGGACACTTTGTCTCATCATTACGGTTTTGGGCTGAATGAAAAAACGTTTTAGTCTTTATGTTGTTGCTGACTTATGATGTGAGTCTTACATAAATAGATCACTGTATCATGCTTATATGAAATGGTGTGCCCCCATCTACCACCCACTGCCATTCCCTCCAACAGAGGACATTTTAGAAGGAAAGTTACTTTTGTTATTTAATAACAATGATCAATACTGGTAAAGAATAATATATGGATCTCAAACATACCATAGATATATTTGATTTCTATTTCTCCAAAAAATGATTTCTTTTTGTAGATTCACCACAGGCGGGGGGTAAACTGCTGATGGGAAGTTCGACTAGCACTGTAACACCGCAGCCCTACATCTTTCCTTAGTGCTATTTGTGTGGGCTTCCAGCTGTTCTGGTGGTTATCCAGCAACAACGCTTACAGTGGCATTGGAGACATCACATAGTGACGTCATCTGCCCCGGTGCACTGATGGTATTTAAACCGCACTAGCAGAGATGACAGTTGATCATATCACACAGGAGATCCACCGTAAGGTCTGTTTTGGAGGTCTGTCCGGAAAGGTAGATGCTTCTATTCACTTTTTGAAAGAAGAAAGATAAATTTAAATCAGCATTCTGCATTGAGAGTTAATGCAGAACTGAAATGTTTGAACAAGTTCTTTGGTCTTTTTAGATAAAAACAAAGTGGGTTACAGGTTACCACAGATGATACTCTGGAAAGACTGCATAAGGTACAACTTTGTTTTGAATAAGGTCTCACAAAAAGTTCCTTTGGGGGGTAGTGAAATAGGGTACTGCATTGTAATAATATAGGACGTTTTGCATCTATAGGATATATCATACTGTACACTTTGAAATGGGATCATTGAGAACATAAGTTCCATATATGAAACTTAATGGTGAAACATGAAAGGTACTATAACTAACTTTGTTGAGAAAGTGACTGTTAACCAGAGTTTTGTTTTTTGGAGAAAGTCTGATAAAAAATTAGACATTTATTTTTTATGTGATTATTTAGAGCGAGAATCAAACCCTGTGAGAAAGGGTCATGGAAAATGAAAGCTCCATTTTCATATCCAAATGCTGATACCAGAAAGGTATAATAATATTTTTTTTTTGCATTTTTTACAACAAACTAGTGTTTTTGTGTATACCCTTGAGCAAAGGAGGGAGAGAGGTGATATGATCGAGACATTTAAACACCTTAAGGGCATAAACAAGGTGAAAGAGTCTAACATGTTTAAATATAAGAAAAATAGCAGGACAAGAGGACACAGCATGAGATTAGAGGGAGGCCGATTAAGGGGGAATGTGAGGAAATTCTTTTTCACAGAAAGGGTGGTAGATGCATGGAATGGCTTACCACAAGAAGTAGTGGCTATGAATACAGTGCAGGGCTTCAAACAGGCATGGGATAGGCATAAGAGAGCAATACAAATGACTATGAATAGATAGGTCACTGACATAGCAAAGGCCGATGGCACATTTATAAGGTAGAAAAAGAAATGGTCAGACTGGATGGGCCTTGCGGTCCTTATCTGCCGTCAACTTCTATGTTTCTATGTTTCTATGTTTTTATAACACAGTTAATAATGAACTGGATTTTTTGTTTTTGAGGTACCTGATCACAGTTTCTATAGTGTGTTTACAAAAATTCCAAAAATTGAAAATGATATGAGTTAAATATTGGAAAGCGAGTTCAAGCAAACATAGTATGTGCAAGGAATGGTTTTTAATTATGTTTATTTTTATCCTATATGAGCTAAACTGATAAAGTAGAATTAGAGATGCCTACTAATTCTGGTGATGACAAGTCATTTACTTATATTTCATATTATACAATGGCAAGAAAATGTCCTGTTCTCTGATTGGTCAATCTTGGTCTGGACCCGTGATGTTATCCCAGTACAACATCACGGTTCTAGTCCCAGCCTCACTGTGAACCTGTAGATGAGCTATATGATGAGCTAGATGACCTCTTTTTTTGCATCTCCTCTTAAGAAACTAAAATATTTTTCCACACTAAAAAACATTCTTTAAAATTATTTTTTTATTTTATATATAACAATGAGCCATTGTATAATAGCAATAATGCCCTCCAGGGTGTCTGTCATTTGGGATAACGTCATGCCTCAGTTGTTGGATGCACTCGGCCTGCTGCCTTGTGTCCAACCACCTGAGGCGTGATGCTATCCCAGCATGACACACACCCTGTTGGGCATTATTGCTTAATTAATAAGCCTGAGGATGCGTTATTATTACCTGACATATATCATATATAGTACAATTTTTATATAAAAAAAAGTTGATAAGATACTAGTAATGCATTTTATTTCTTTAGGAGAAGCAATGGATTGATGGGCACCTGAGTGCATTGTGATTAGAAGGAAGTTTTTGTTCCTGTATTAAGATATAGCACTAAAGTTTTGTTTTTGTATTATTTGATAGATTGTGAAAAACTGTGGGCCTGATGAAGTGGCCAATGCCATGAAACATGGCCTTGGAAAGTGTTTGATGCACGGAAAATACATTTTTGAGTACATTTACTTTGTGGAGTTCATCCTAACTTTATTATGCAATCAGTATATGCCCTACCACCAATTTTCTAATGAAGTGGAGTGTGGCCATGGAATATTAGTTTTTGCAAGTGTGGATGAATAAAAAAGGAAAAAAATTTGGAATTTATACAGGAGTGAAGCCTTCATGCTTTTTATTTTCATTTTCTGTCTTAACATTAGACCTAATTGTTGTCAGATCCACAATGCTATTTCTAAGCCAATTGAAACAGCACCCTCTTTTCTTAAGAAAAAATAAAATTAAAAATGTTTGGAAAAACATTTATTCTAGTTAAACAGAAACATTTTACAAGAAAATTAATGTAAATGTCTGCAATCTTTTAAGTTAAATTAGGTTGTGTGAAACTTTTGTTCCGTCTTGCTGCACTATTATCTAGAGTCACACTTATGCATGTTAGTTTTTAATATTTTTAGAGGCATGCCCCTAGACCTTGTAACCATGGTTGACTTGTCTGAGTTTATGCATTGCTAAGACCAGATCACTCTCCATTCTCTATCAACTACACTCCTGTTTGCTTTGAAGCCTTGCACAGCAGTAGACCACAAAGCCACACTTTTCAAAATGCTGTTCCTACAGTAGAGCAGTAGGGTTTCTTTGTTATGGAGCAACTTGCTGTATGCTTTTGCTTATTTCTGTGAAGGAGCTGTATAAACAGACTAGCCCATGATTTCTCTTTGAATTACTGGACAAATCCCTCTTGTCAGTTAGACTTTGTATCTCACACCTCCTGCAAGCTTATGGATCATTCTGGCCTTCCTCTTCCCATCTCATGGGATACATCTCATATTTCATTCAGATTCACATGAATTATGCATTTATTTTCTTTCCTCTCAAGTTGGTAGGCTAGAAATTGACACAGCATAAAAATTAAAATGTGAGGTACAGATCAGTTACATTTAATTTGTATTTCTTTTGATGTTGCTAGATGTGCCTGAGGGCAGTTTTACTTTTTTCCACAGCACACAGAAACATGTTTATGTTTTGGTTATTATCTTCAGAGAAGACAAACTATCAAATGTTCTAAAAACAAGCAATTGACTTTTCCTGTTGTCTTCCAAATCCTGGTAGACAGCCATACTGACAACTTAATGCCTACAAAAGAGGCATACGGTGGCACTCTCTTCATATTGCTATTTTGTGTTTGATTTTGTCATTAAACAAGATCCAGGTGCCTAAGAAGCCTCACTAAATCAACTATGAAGAATTACTACAAAGGTACAGTACCTACATGTGTTGCTTCTGACAATATATATATATATATATATATATATATATATATATATATATATCGATGCTAATAAACTTTACTGGGAAATCAAACATTAATATCTGATGCCATGTATGTTTTTATAACATTTTGGACAATCTCCATTTAAATGAATGGCCTCACTGTGCCTGCATTCATAAACATGTAGTGTTTCCTCTCTTACACCCTAATCCTATCCACAGCAACTAATTGTGATCCACATACTGTACATTGATATGTCAGTAGTTTGGATTTACATATGAACCTCTGAAAGTTTGAGGAAATAGTTCATACTTTACATGTCTATAGGCCAACAGGACAGGAGGACAAGGGTGATGGGGAACTAGGGGCAAAAATAAAGAAGGGGGCCTCAAAGGTGGAGGTACTGGTTGTGGGGGATCTTAACTTTGAGGACATAGGGACATTCCAGAACACTGCACACTGTCAGAGCACCAGTCATCGTGCACCTGTCATTAGGGTGCAAAACCCACAAGTCATACCTCCCTCCTCAAGGTCCTCCCCCCGTGTTAGAATCCAAATTGGGGGGCAGCCCCCTGCATGAAATGAGATCGATGACTTGTGGGATTGGCACCCTATTGATGGGCAAACAACAGCCAGCATGTTCTGAGGGTGGAACCATTCTAAAAGATAGCAGCACCAGGAGTTAGGACCTGCTAGATACATTGCAGGACTGCCTGCTGGTGCAACTGGTAAGAGAACTCACAAGGCAGGGTGCTATTCTCAATATGATGCTGTCCAACTCAGAAATGGTAAATGGAGTCAGGGTAGGGGAACCATAAGGGTCCAGTGACCATAACACCATATAGTTCATAAGAGCACAGTACAGGATCACTCAGGAAAGGATGTTGCTCTCAGAAAACATAATGTCAAATCCAATAATCAGATATCTGGGCACAAAATATCACTTACTAGGTAAGTCTTAAGCTGACAAATTGCATTCTGTTCCCAGAAAATTATTTTATTTGTGCAATACAAGAAAAAGCACAGGACAAACAGGGAGCAAAAGACCCAGCGTTTTGCACAAATGAAAATGTGCTTTATTAAGGTCATAAAATACACATTCTTGAGCAGGAAAAGTGTTTTTGTTGTTGTTTTTGTGCCCCACTACTTGGTTCCTCTATATGGCTGGAATGGGTCCTCAGTCTGATTATATCCTTGTTAAAAACTGAGGTCCTGGATTTCAAGAGAGCAAACATTAATCAACTGAGGGAATTAGTCCAGGGTAGGAAGGTTAGGGTGGATGGAATTGGAGGTGTGAAGGAAAGGAGGTGTGAAGGAAAGGAGGAGAGAAATTAAAGGGATCATTCTTGAGGCAACAAAATTATGCTTGACATGGTCACCAATGGAAACAGGCACAAGAGAACAATCTAGGGAAGAGCTAACAGAACACGTAGGCAAGAATTTCTGCACCATTCACCAACCTGAGCGAATGCAAACACACACACCTTGTTAGCGTATGAAGTGCTTAGCAGCTATTTATTAAAATCAAAATCCCAAAGCCAGAGAAAGCATCATAACTCTCAAAGAGGATGCTGGCAGAGGCCCCTAACAGACAAACCTCCTACTGGTTTTGCCTAAGGCATCATCAGGGAATGCCCCAGGTTACTCATTGCCCCCCTTTTAAATGTGTCTCTTAATAAGATATGTTCTGTCTGTGTTACCATCATATATTAAAAAAAATGTTTGTGAAACATAAAACATAAGATAATCCCTTCAATAACCCAATCAAGTTTCAATAGACAATTTAAAGTGCCATAAAGAACCAAGGACTGCATTAGATTCACCTGATCAAATAACATTTCTTGGCTGAACTGAGACCTCAAAAATGCATTACATGTATCAGTTTACAAAATACAATTTAGGTCTTCAATTTTAACTTTTCATATAACGTTAATGGAAATTCATATTATATATTGGAGCCAGTAGATATGGTCCATAGTAACATAATGCTAATGAAAAAGAAAACACTGTTATCAAGGTCTTTAAATCTATGAGTTCTTTTCTTCCCTAACGTGCTTCTTTTTTATTTTGTTTTATTTTTTTATCATTTTAACCTTGGATCTTATTTCATGCACAAAGATCATAGGAGTATAATAAAAGATTTAAAGGTAGAGGTTAGGGGAAGGGTGAAAGAACAAGGAGGGGGCAAATATACCAAATAACAGTTTTACATTCATCAATTTTAAAAAAAAGTTTTTACTACAGTACATCCATCCAGTCAGTTTTAACTCATTCTGATCTCTACATTTAAGTTTTCTTGAGAAATACAGACAAATCTATGCCATCATTCGGTCCTGGTGGTCTCAAGGTTTCCAGGGTATGAATCCAAAAGGCCTCCCACCTTTTGAGGAGTAAGTACTGATCTCCACCCAAGTCCAGTATTGACAGTCTCAATTCCTTGAAACCTGAATTTATGTACCTCCCTATGTCCACTGTGCTGTATGTGAAGCATCAATGCATTATGTGTGTCTGCCATCCGAATTGAACATAGATGTTCTCCCACTCTGATCTTGAATAAATGTCTAGTTTTATCTATATAAAAAGCTTTGCAGCTACATGTAGCAATGAATAGTATTCCTTGGATAAAGCAGTTTATAAACTGCTGGATTTGATATTTCCTGTTTGGGGTGGTTTTCCTGTGAAAAAAGACTAACATAACCCTACCATCCAGATTTCTGTAGAGAGTTTCTGTTACTCTTTAACTTATTACACTGTACTGTATATGTTTGATTGACAGCCAAATTAAATATAATGTACATGCTTCAATAGACTGCAACCTTAACTTACTAAGCATATATTGTATGTGATGTATTAAGTGTAGCTACTTCTTTTAAAAGTGCTTTTGTACTGTATTTATTTATTTGATACTATGTAACAGTGGTGTGTATGGATGTAAGGGCATCATTGTAAATGAGCCTCAGCTGAATGCCTTACCTTTAAATGAACTTGGATCCTGAAACATGGGAGGCAGTGAAGGCCAAGAAAAAGGCCTTCCATCAGATACAAGAAGAAGCGGGGGATGACGAACTCAGTTGAGTACCAGATGAAAACAAGGGAGGCCAAAAGGGCAGTCAGGGATGCAAAAGCAGACACAGAGATGCATACTGTGGAGGAGGTTATGGGCAGGGAAAAAGGGTCTTTCAGAAATATTAGAAAAAAAGAGGGGAGTAGGAATTGTTAGGCTTTCTGGGGGGGGCAAGGTAATAGAGAAGGACATGTGAAAGGCATCCATTGTTACTAACTACATCTACTCAGTTGTCACAGTGGAACACAGTGGTCCTTTTCCAGAAAGAAGCATAAAGGCTGCTGATAGGGGATCCCAAAAATGAGGCAGAAGATATTTACATGTAAAAGGATCAGAAAGGCACTTGCAACCCTAAGGGTAGATACAGCCCAAGGGACAAATGGGATGCATCTGGGGTGCTCAGTGAACTGGCATCAGAATTTGTTGAACCCCTGGCAAGGTTATTCTTTAGCTCAATTCAGTCAGGGGTGTTTCAGAAAGTCTGGAGTGCAGCGGACATAGTTCTGCTGCACAAAGTTTGGGACAAGGAGTTGGGCAACTACAGGCGTGTCAGTCTTACCTTTGTTATTGGTAAACTGATGGAAACAGTAGTCAAAGAGGACTTAGAGAACTACCTGGAAAGTAATGGTTTCCAGGATAGTAAACAGCATGGATTTGTGGCAGAAAGTTGTTGCCAGACCAGCCTGACAGTATTCATTGAGTGGGTAGGGGACAAGTAGTAGATGTACTCTACTTCTATGTTAGTAAAGCTTTCAACTCAGTGCCACACAGAAGGTTGCTGAGGAATCTAGATTCTGTACAGTGGAGCCATCCACAATGCAACCCAGTAACTTGCAGTAAATATCATGTCACAAAATACTGCTTGACAAAAGGGATTAAATTACACGTTTCCCTGCAGTATACTGAAGCATTTCAGTGATACACTGCAGCATTAATGTATTTCACCCTTGCTGGCACTGCTGTAGGTGTGGCAAAGGACATAGTTAGATGGGTAGGTAGTTGGTTTGGGGGGGGGGGACAATACAGTGTAGTGTTAAATGGAGCTAAATCAGTGAAGCAGCAAGATGGCTGCAGTGCCACTCAGCTCTCTGCTCCTTTGTGTTTGTTCTGAGCTGAGGAATCTTTCTGAGAACTAGGATGTCTTAACCCAGTGTCATTTAATTGAGTAATGCTTTTTAAACCTGCATTTTATTTTTAGTAAAAACTGGCACTAGTTCTGTGTAATTTTCGTGGACTTTTGGTTGGAGCCATGAGCAGGTATGAACAGCTGTGTAGACTTGCTGTGCAAAGCTGTCAACAGTGTTTGTGTATAGCTGCTGAGAGCATGAATGTGTGTAACTCTGGCTAGCTAACATTTGATTAAAAGTGGCCATTGTCTATTTGTATCTATTTTTTTTAACAGCCAGCTGATAAAAGGCTAATATTATTCTGTTCTGGTGCTAAATCTTCAGATCAGTATGACTTTTAGTAGTTAGTAGGTTAAACAGAGCTGAAGATGGGTGCCTTGGCAAGCTCCCCTATTACTGTCAAGACCCATGAAAATCCCCATGAGAGGATACCAGAGGTGGAGGTTGAGGAGGTACTGTAGCAACTGTACGCTATGGGCTGAAAAGCTCACTACGTCCTTACAAGAAGTATGCCATGGTTGCCTGGACTGGGACTGGAGGGGGTCCCTGTAATATTTAATGGAGTCCTGTATATACTATGCTCAGTTGAGTAATTTTCTGTTTATACTCCCAGATGAACATGATAAATACAAGCCTTAAAATAAGGAATGGAGAAAACAAAGGAGGTGCAAAGTCATCGGCAATAAGTGTCTGTAGCTTGGTAGAAGCCAAGCTCCAGTGGAGAAGAGGGAATCATGGTCCACTGGAGGATGGAGAAGTCAATGGTGTTCCCAAGAAAACTGAAACAGACACCCTTGTAGGGAGAATGGTGCAGTTGGTGAGGATGTTTAAAACTGCTTTTCCCACTATTTCTACCCATTTTTGACTGTGGTGTTTCTGAAGAATGGTTCAATGCTTTTTTCTCAGCTGGAGGTAACTTGTTTTAAAGTCTATACTTGGTGGCATTATATCAGAGGATCCTTTCATTACATCAGTCATTTCAGGGACCAATCAGCAGAATTAAGAAGTGCTCTTGGAAACATAAAATATTCCCTAAATGAAATACTGCTTTGTAGACTTTATGACTGGTCAATTTTTGCAGACAGACTATATTTACTAAATCCGCTGAAACTGTTTGTGCCATTTAATGGATCACTAAGCTTCTAGTTTAATATAAACATTTGGTCATTGGCCCTTTGTATTAGGCATATTGTGAATTACAGGTGAGCCAGACTAAGTTTTATAAGGTATAGACTAATATTTGTCTGGAGAAGGCTTCCCTTTAACTGTACTTAAGGCATGCTGAACTAATGTTCTTTCATTACAAAACTTACTGCTACAGCTGTTCTTGTTTTCTGCTAGTCTCATTATGCTTGGGGATAAGTTCTATAAAGTGGATGGGAAGGGAACTTCTGGGGGATTAGGGCTCTTTATACCATATTTTATATTAAATTTAGCATTTGTATAATGTAGTTTATCAGGGCGATTCCGTCATACTACTGTAAAGGGAATTAGCTAAACAGGGAATTAACTGTTGATCTAGGAGTTACTATGGGTGAACATTGGCATTACAGAGAACTTCAGAGCACTTCATGCCCATATTGTGTAATTGTTGACCTAGTGTGAAAAGGAAGCTTTAGGTAGCTTAAGGTTTTAATACTAATTCTTACATTAATTAAACTTAGCTAATTTAATATCGGGGAGCGGTAGTGCCCCTATAGTTAGGGTTGAGTAGGGTGTTCAGTGTTAAAACCCTAATTTTGCATCTTAAATGCTTTGGAAGCATTTGACAAAATAAGTTGAAATTGTGCATGTGTTGTCTAGTAGGCAAGGTCTTATTCTGTGGAAAGTTTCAAACTTCTAATTTTTCTGTAAATATCCTAGGTTTGCTCTCATGTACAGTGTCAGTGGCTCAGTAGGTAGCACACTCGCCTCTGAGGCCGGGAGATCAGAGGGCTGTAGGTTCAGTTCCCACATCTGGCACTTGGGTTAATATCCCAGTACTGACACTGTAGTGCAGCATGAGAGGGGTATTGCACTTCTGAGGTGCCGTCTTTCAGATGAGAAGTTAAACCGAGGTCCCATCTGCCTGGATTGGTGGTAGTTCAGGTGGATGTTAAAGATCACATGGCACTTAACAAAAAGAGTATGGGAATTTCCCCGGTGTCCTGGACAAATTTCCCTCTTTCACTCAAAATACCACCAACAGCTTAATCTGGTTCAAGGTCAGTTGGCATTCATCAGTATTCCCCTTCCCTGGGTCGTGCCTGAAAATAGGCAGGATTTGTCTAGTGCATTTACCCGGTCAGCAAAAACTAAATAATTAAATAAATAAAAATCTTGCAGTAATCTGCATATTTACAAAGCCATTCAGACCCAGAGGTCTGCAGGGATGATACTGTAATGTTAAACAATACTGGGCCTAGTTCAGAGCCCTGAAGTATTCCGCTAGTCACTTGTCCTCAAGTGGAGAGGTGACCCTTGATTGCAACTCTCTGTTGTCAGTTTTCTAACCAAGAAATAATTCAGATTATTATAGTTGGATGTAATTTGATTTTACACAATTGTTCTATTAGAATTTTATGCGATACCCTATCAACAGCTTTTGAAAAATCCAAAAAGATGATGTCAATTGGTATACCTTTGTCTAATGCAGCACTTACTGGTTCAGTAAAATGGATTAGATTTGTAAGGCAGGATCTGCCAGGAACAAAACCATGCTGTGTAATGTCAGCCAGTTTTTCCTGATTAATATAAAGGATACAACATTTCCTTTTCGGAGATATTGCCAGTACCAAAGGCCTCAGTGGAGAAAAAAATGAAGCTCACAGAGGTTAATGAATGGCTCAGGAAGTGGGGTGAAGAGAATGGGTTGGGGGTGTTAGGGAACTGGAATGGAGTTTGGGAGGATAAGGGACTATATGCCAAGGACAGGTTTCATCTTGCCCCATTAGGGAAGGAAGTCCTTAAACAGGGGATGGCTGACTACATACAAGAAGAGGTGGGGTTTAAACTTGTAAGGGGGAAGGGATAAAGGAGGGCTGACTAGAAGCCCTCCCTCCAGATGAGGGAGTAGCCTTAAGCCCAAGGGGAGGGAAACAGACTGGAGGTGGAGGTTTCAGGAGGAGCAGGGGAGGATGGAAGTATAAGGAATCTGGGTGGGGTTCGACAAAAGGATCAGGGATAAGGGGTGGGGTTAGTGTTAGTAAATGCCAGGAGCTTGGGAAACAAGTTGCCAGAGTTCCAGAGCCATGCTGTTCGAGGGGTGGATGTGGCGGCAGTCACGGAAGCGTGGGCCAAAAAAACCATGACTGGGACCTAAATGTAAGGGTACACTATGCTTAGGAAGGATAGAAAGGAGGGCAGAGGGGTGGAGTGGCTATGTTCATTAGAGATGACATAGAAATTGCTATGGTAGAAGAGGCAGAGGAAACGTGGAGGCCTTATGGGTCACCTACGATCCCCAGCAGGAGATAAGGTCAAGCTGGGAGTAGCATATAGGCCCCGGGATGAGTGATGTTCTAGAGGATGGTTTGCTGGACAACATCATTGCCCAGTGTGGTCCAAAGGGAAGGAGTGGTGTTGATGGGGACCTAATATGCCAGGTACAAACTGGGAACCATGTCCTCTAAGGTGGCCAAGGAGCAGAGGCTGCTGGATGGCTTCCAGGATGTGTTCTTAACACAGCATGTGATGGAGCCCACAAGGAGGGGCATGTCCTGGATGTGGTTCTGGCAGATGGGGATCTGGTAAGGGACATGGTTGTACAGGACCCCTGACTGGGAGTGACCACAATACTGTCTGGTTTCAAATAAGCATTGGGAGTGGGGTGAGATCTAGGACACTGGCAGTGGACTTCAGTGGGAGCAGACTTTATGGGCATGGAAATATTCTCAAGGATCACTTGAGGGATTACCTCAACAACAAGTGTGGAAAGGAGATGGGAGGTCATAAAACGGGGACTTCATGGGGCAGTCAGGATCTGCGCTAAGTTGAAGCGTGAGAGCAGGTCACATAAACCATGCTGGTGGTCCAGTGAGGTCAGGTAGCAGTCAGAGAAAGAAGGCGCTTACAAAAATATAAAACAACAAGAGGGATAGGGATAAGGAAATGTACCAGCTTGCATCTAGAAAAGTCACCCGTATGGTGAGGGAGCTAAGTCCAGTAAAGAGCAACGGCTGGCACAGGGATACATGGAGGGAAAAGGGTTCTTCCGGCACATTGGGGAGCGAGAAAAACTAAGGGCCATCTCAGCAGATTGAGATCAGAAAGAGGGTGGGTGGAAGAGGCGAGGGACCAGGCAGAGGTATTTAACGTACTTGCCTCTGTGTTCACTAGGGAGGGATGGGATATCTACAAAGCAAGGCACAAAGGGGATAGAAGCGGCAGGGGTGGGATCAGGGAGCAACAGAAATGGAGCAAAGGGAGGAAAGGTACCCAGGGTGTCACATCTGGATAAGGATAAAAGACCAGTAAGGTGGAGGGACGGATGATGCCATCCCACCAAAAGGGTGTGGTTGCCCTCAAGGCCCTAAAGAAAGACAAATCTCCTGGGCGGATGGCATTCATCCGAGAGTACTATGAAATTGGCGGAATGCTGGCTGCACCCTGGTGGAGCTTTCAACAGGTCACTTGAGACGGGAGGGTACCTAGGGATTGGCGAGAGGCACATGTGTACCAATCCATAAAGGGGTCGAAGGAAGTACCAGGAAACTATAGACCCATCAGTTTAACCTCGGTGGTGGGAAAATTAATGGAGAGTATACTAAAGGAACGATTGGGGTTTACTTGGAGGAGGTGGGAGGTCTGGATAGTCGGCAGCATGGGTTTGTGCCAGGTAGATCATGTCAAACCAACCTTGTGGAGTTCTATGCATGGGTAACATCAGAACTGGACAGAGGAAAGCCTGTGGATGTATTATTCTTGGACTTCAGCAAGGCGTTTGACTCTGTCCCCCACAATGGTCTGGTGGAGAAACTGATGGGGTTAGGAGTAGGCCCTTTGATGGTCAGATGGATTGAAAACTGGATAGCTGGGCGACTCAGAGAGTAGTGGTCTGGGGAGCTCTCGAACCCTACAGAGGTTGGTAGTGGGGTACCACAGGGCTCGGTCCTGGGTCCAATCCTGTTTAATGCATACATATCAGACATCAGGGATGGTATAGGGTGTGAAATGAGTCTCTTCGCGGTTGACTCCAAGATGGGAGCAGTAGTTGAGGAGAGAGGGAGGTTGGCCCTGCAGGGACCTGGACACCCTGGAAGCTGGGCTCACACATGGAAATAAATTTCAATATCACCAGAGTGCAGGTGTTGCATCTTGGTGGAAACCCTAAACACAGGTACACCCTGGGAGGAGGTGCTGGAAGCCTCAACAGAGGAAAAGACCTAGGGGTCATGGTGGATACATGTATGAATAACACTGAGCAGTGCAGGAGAGCAGCTAGCAAGGCAAACAGGATGTTGGGATGCATCGCAAGGGGGATCACCTCTAGGAGCAAGGAAGTGATTCTGCGCTGTACAATGGACTGGTTAGACCACACCTTGAGTACTGTGTACAGTACTGGAGACCACACTTGAAGAGGGACATACAGCTCCTGGAGAGGGTACAGAGGAGGGCAACAAAGATGATCACGAGGCTGGGGATTTGACTTACGAGGACAGACTTGAGGAGCTCTTCCTGTTTTCATTGGAGGAGAGGAGAGACAGGGGGACATGATTGAGGTCTTCAAGTACCTCAAGGGAATAAATAGGGTAAACATGGAGGATCTTAGACTAAAGCAGGAGGCACCACCAGAGGGCATGGTTTGAAGTTGGAAGGTGGAAGGGTGAGGGGAAAAGAGGAGGGTTTTTCACTGAGAGGTGGTGGACCCTTGGAATGCTCTGCCTGGTGAGCTGGTTCAGAGATCCACAGTGGAGAGCTTTAAGAGAGGGTGGGACAGACACAGAAAGTGGATGTATCAGATGATGGCCTGTCCCGGGGGGGTGGGGATGGATGATAGGGGTTTCTGGAGCACAAGGGATGGGAGGGTCTCGGCACCCAACTAAGGATCTAGGTTCGAGCAGACTTGATAGACCATAAGGCCTAATCTGCTGGCAAATAGTATGTTAGTATGTTAGTATGATACTGCTTGATGTACAGGTGATAACCATGGTGTAATCACCTCCAGTGGTTGCTAGGGCATGAGTAAACCTTGAGAGTGCAACTCAAGAGATTTACCATTGCCCTAATAACCACGAGAGGTTATTACACTGTGGTTATCACCTGTACATCAGAAGTGGTGGGCAAAGTGGGCTTCATCCACTCCACGAAGTGATTCATGGAACAAAGGATGATTCGCAAAGTGATCCACAACGCGAAGTAGAGTATTTCACATTATAATGGGTAATGTGAAGTCCATTGAAAACAATGACTTCATGTTACTCCACCTTCCCAGACCACTACTCCACCAAATATTAAGGTAAAGTGCATTGAGAACAATGCACTTCACCTCACTTCACCTTGTTTTTGAGCTCTGAAGGCAAATTTTGCAGTGATTCATGTGGATTTCAGGTCACATGGGCTCTACATTGATCTGCACAGCCTCAGTTCGTAGTAGTATGTGTAGGAAGGCGTGGGAGACAGTGTGCTCTTAGAGCTGTCTGTGATTGAAACCTTCTAAAAGCTGTTAAAAAAGCATTGTTGCATTTTTTGGGGGGCTCAAACTTTAGTTCATCGATTGTAGGAAACCCTTCTGTGCTCATATCATCTAGCATTTTTGGTTTTGTGTGGATTTTGGATGTTAATGTAGAACACTGAGTGTGTGTAGTGAAAGACAGTGAAAGTGTGCTTTGGGGGAGGAGCGTATCTGTGGTGTAGGTGGAGTTAAGTTGGAGACATTTCTTTGTTTTTTGGTTATATTTTTGTTATATAACTGACTCTGTTAATGTACACACAGTAATATTGTCAGTAATTGTAGAAATTGTCTTGCTGATTGTGTGTTGTGTGGATCTGGTGCAGCAGTTCATAATTTCAGGTTGTTTACATAACAACACATGGCATATTACTGAACTTTTCAATTTGCTACACATTACTCGTCCAGCATTGTAGACAAACTGTTCTGTATGTGAGTGTGCGTGCGGTGTTGCTTGACATCAAATAATACACCTTTTATTGTGCCACAGGCTAGTGTAATTGCAGGCGCAGCAGTGTGAACCTGCTATCCACTGCAGCAGCTGCCTGATTTTGTACTGCGATTGTGGTATCTGTTCTTTGTTTTGCTGCCTGTACTGCCCTAAAAATCTGCAGTCAGTGCCCCCCCTCACCCCCACCAGCAAAAGGAATTTTTTACCAGATTGGATTGTTTTTGTGACCTCAGAAGCACCACTGGTTACTGAAGTTGTTTTCATTGCATGACAGACTAGTCTCTTATCTTTTGCTGAAGCTACAGTTGATTTTTTGGCTTCACATCCAGTGTCCCCCCAATCAGAGAGTGAACATATCAAAATCTAAATTTGGTTATAATATTGTGGTTGATCCACCAAAATGCCCACAAAGAGACGTGCAAGCAAAGCTGTTTCTCGCCATGGCAATGCTGGCAGTAAGATAGTCTGTGGGTGTGGTAGTACACAGATGCAGAAGTGCATTGCTGATGTGAGGAAAGGTAATTCTCCTGCAATGTTTTTTACAGCCCAATCAGTAGCTTCACTCATAGTTGGAGGAGATAATGTTTTCTCATCTGGTGGTGTTAGTGTTACTGGTGTTAGTGGTGGTGGTGGTAGTATTAGAATTGGTGCGTCAAGTTCGAATTACGCCCAGTGTACCATATCCAAAAATATTGAGTGTGAAGCAGTGCAAGTGAGTGGCAGTGTAGATGATGTCATACTTCCCAGTAACATCCCAGTAACTGAACCTGAGGACTCTAATAATCATGTCAGTGATAGCATACAATGTGATATTCCGTCCACTGTGGCAGTTAATGTCATGCATTTTCCATGCAGTGATTCACAGTGTGGTGAAAAAATATCAGGTGATGGTGGTGTAGATGCTGATGATGAATGTGATGATGATGATGATGTTGTTGTTGTTGCAACATGCAGTCCACATGCTAACATCCAAGCACAAGATGTGAATGTGTGTGACAGTGATGAATATGATGATGATGATGTAATTGACCCCACTTGGGAACCGGAGAAAAAGAAATTCAAAGTGACTGTCTCTGAGTCTGTTTGCAGGAATCCCCGTAAAACTTGTGATTTACGGTGTTAGTTGTGATGATGGCCCAGTAATAAATATGATAAGTAGTCATGGTGGTTAGTTGCAGTCCAGGTGTGCAGTGCCCGAATCATCACCTGCCCCCCCTCACTTCAGTGCTTAAAATAACGGACTTAAAAAAGCCACATCATGGACATGTTAAAAGCAAAGCTTCACAATCCCTTGTTTGGGATTTTTTTGTTCAAGATGCAAATGATGAGTCAGCTCCAATCTGCCAAGTTTGCCATGTGTGTGTGAGTCGAGGTAAAAAGAGGAGCCATCTGGGCACAGGAGTACAGCATACACATCTTAAGAATAGGCACTTATCACTGTGGACCCAGCAGAAGCTGGCAGCTAATACCACAATGGGACATTCACCCTCATCACTAGCAACCATAACAAGCATGTTATCCCCTTGCATGACTGTTAAGTCCAGTAGTAAATTAAATGTGTACAGTACTGAGGTAATAAGAGCAGAGGATTACTACAGGCATGATGAGAAGCAGGACCATAATGACTTTGAAATGTTGTCCAGTGCTGGTAAGAGTAGCAGTTTTTGTGGTGGTGGTGGTGGTGAATGCAGTGGGATGGAATTTCAAAGCCCCGGTGCAAGCTGTGACAATGGCAGCTTGTGCTGAGTGCAGTGCACCCAGGACCCTGCACCCAAATTTCTATTCAACAGGGTCCTGGCACCTAAGTCCAGTGGCTTGTGGCAATGGGGGTGCTGCGCCTGATGTTTGGCGCACCCACTCAGAATGCCGCAATGGCTGTGGGACGTCCACAGCACCCCAGGACAGGGGCTGGCAACTGGGCACTGCCCCCCCAACACCACTGTGCTAACAGCACCAGCACCGCAACACTCCCCGGTACCCATCTCAGCACTCCACCCCCTCCCGACCCCAGATCTGGGGACCGGCAGCCCTCCACCGCCACCTGGCTGGCCGCCAAATGGGCAGTCCGTTGCAGGTACTGTATACTTTATACAGTACATGCACAGACTGAATAAGCGACCACCCGTGTGAGTGAGAGCTGTCTCCAGTATCACAGGATGAAGGTACAGGAAGGTAGAAATAACTGAGATGAGGTATGAGTTGTCGACACATGGATGTGGGTGTCAGGGACCGTGTTGGGGTGAGGGGAGACCACCGAACCACCAGGGATCACCAACCAGGGATGGATGGGGCAGGCCACACTGTGGCACCTACAGGATGACCCCTCAGGAGCCGTCTAAATCCCCTTAGACCTGCCCCTCACTGCTAAGGGTACTTGGCACTTAATTCCTGGGGGGTTCTTTAAAATTCTGGATCCAAGGGCTGTGGCAGTCTGGGTCTGCCGCAAGCCCCCAGTGCCATGCCACAGCCACTTGTGTGGTGCAAGGATGGTGCTAGCACACCTTGGTGCAGGCAGCCTGCTGGGTGACGCAGGCTGCCTTTCAAATTCCCACTTGACGCAGCCCTTGGTGCAAGATGCCCTTGCATCAGACCTGTTTGACGCAAGCACCTTGCGTCAGTCTAAGGCCTTTGAAATTCCAGCCCAGTATGTCTAGTGCGAGTGGTACATCAACCCTGGTTGGCAAATCTGGCAAAATAATGGCATTTCTGGGTTTGTCATCATTACCTGTGCAACTGTCTTCATCAAACGTCCACACTCCACCCCCTGCCAATGCCATTCATCACAGAGCACAACCATTTGTGATCACACTCCGTGTAAAATGTTTAAGTCAGCCCACATTATAGTGTTTTTGTGCATAAGCTGAAGTATCCCCCAAATCATACAGTATCACGTGAACTTAATGCTGCTGTAGCGGAAATGCTGGCAATTGATCTTTTGCCCTTCTCCTTTGTGGAGAATTCTGGGTTCTGGCAGTTTGCTGCATGTGCCTGTCCAAAATGGAAAGTCACATCCAGGACATACTTTTCCACCCGTGCTGTCCCCAAGTTGTTCTGCATTGTGTCTGACTCAGTAAGACATGCCCTTCAGCATTCCTCCTCTCCATTCATCCATTTAAGTATGGATATGTGGACAAGTGGCAAAACAGCGGGGAGTTCATATCTGTGTATAACTGCACATTGGGCGCAGGTGCCGGGGGTTGTTTGTGATTTTGGTAGTGTGAATAATCAGTGCAGTAAGGTGGATTGTCGTGGTAGCAATCTTCCAGGAATTCGACAGCATGCAATGATTGCTATGTGAAATGTGACCTGTTCACACACTGGTGACAACATGTTGGACGTGGTACTGACTGAAATTGACAAATGGCAAAACCCTCTGTCCCTGAGAGCTGGGTTCATATCAAGTGACAATGGGTCAAATGTGGTGAAATGCATCACAAATTGTGTTTTTTTGTGTGTTCCATGCATGGCCTACTGTTTAAACCTTGTGGTGCAGGAGTTTCTGCAGCACCCTGATGTAAAGAAAATACTGACCATTACACAATGTATCTACTCTCACTTTTGAAGATCTGGAAAGGCCCGTGACCAACTGCGGCAATTGCAAATACAAAACAGCCTGCCTCAGCACCGCTTGAAGCTGGTAGTTGTCACCCAATGGAACTCCACTTTATACATGGTAGAGAGGTTGTATGAACAATACAAAGCCATCTCAGAATGTTCTGTGATGCACACTAGCTGTGACATTTCTGGGGTCTCCATGTCTATGAGGACTGAACAATGGCGCCTCATGGACTCTGTAATAATAATTTTGCGGCCTTTTGAACACACTACACAGGCAGTGAGTGGTGAGTCTGCCTTATTAGCCAATCAAATCCACTGCTGCAGGTGCTAAGGCAGATATTGGTGAATGTA
Source organism: Neoceratodus forsteri (assembly GCA_016271365.2). Taxonomy (NCBI): domain Eukaryota; kingdom Metazoa; phylum Chordata; order Ceratodontiformes; family Ceratodontidae; genus Neoceratodus; species Neoceratodus forsteri. The sequence goes on along the minus strand of CM057455.1, from coordinate 1,543,740,550 downwards.
CAGCATGGCCTTGATGTTGCTGGAGACAGTGGTAGCAGTATGTTGCTGCAACACCTGCTGACAGTATTCAACCAGAATCATCACGTTGTGAGCATTCAGCATAGTCACAACTATGCCATAGCAACAATGCTGGACCCATGATACAAACGTGGAATTGCATCAGTACTGGAAGGAGGGCCTGAACAGGTAAAAGATATCAGTGGTCAACTGGTGCGCTTGGTTCGTGGGGCACAGAAGTCACGTGCCAAGGTCAGCAAACCTCAGTAGCATACCTGTAGGACTATCAAGCATATCCTGAAAGGGGAAGGGGACAGCAGTTCCAGGTGGTCTGTCATCCAAAGTGGCTGGTATCAACACGTTTTGGGAGGCTTTGCCCTAAGTGGGAATCTGTGAAATAAATGATTCGGGAGAACAGGATACGGCTCAGAGAATGGTTGAGTCATATTTGTCTGTAAATAGGCATCTGACAATAACCGAAGATCCTTTTTTGTACTGGAGCAGAAAGGTCAGTGAATGGCCAGAGCTGACTGCAGTGGCACTGAAGTACTTCACATGCCCACCCTCCAGTGTAAGTGTTGAGAGGGTATTCAGCTTAGCAGGTGCAATAGTCAGGGATCGTTGGACAAACCTGTCTTCTGCAAATGTTAGTTTGCTAACATTCATTAAAGTGAATGAGAGGCACATACCAGCACAGACTGCAACCTCGGTATTCATACCCCGGCCTAGTCATGGTGGTCTTGCTGATGTGGAAATGGAGCATCCTGGTGACACTGGCAGTGGCTGCCTGAAACAGCACATCACTGACATAGTGATGACACAGTGGAGAAAGAATTTCCCAGTGGTCAGACTTCAGACATAGATGACTGTGAGGGAAGCTTTCTTTATGAGGATGATGATGTGGTTAATGTTGGCAGGTTTTAACTGAAGTTGTTAAAAGGCGGTGTACCACCCCAGACCACCAACACCACCACCGAGACTGATGTTAGCCACTGCTACCACTGAGCATGAGTCTGTCTGACCCCCGGACCACCACCACCAGGACTGATGTTAGCCACTGCCACCACTGAGCATGAGTCTGTCTGCCCCCCAGACCACCTTCACCACCACCACCATCACCTGGAATGATGTTAGCCACTGCCACCACTGAGCATGAGTCTGTCTGATCCATGGACCACCACTACCGGGACTTATGTTAGCCACTGCCACCACTGAGCAAGAGTCTGTCTGCCCCCCAGACCACCTCCACCACCACCACTGGGACTGATATTAGCCACTGCCACCATGAGTCTGTCTGACCCCCGGACCACCGCCACCAGGACTGATGTTAACCACTGCCACCACTGAGCATGAGTCTGTCTGTCCCCCAGATCACCTCCACCACCACCACCAGGACTGATGTTAGGCACTGCCACCACTGAGCATGAGTCTGTTTGACCCCAGGACCACCACCAACAGGACTGATGTTAGTCACTGCCACCACTGAGCATGAGTCTGTCTGCCCCCAGACCACCTCCACCACCACCACCACTGGGACTGATGTTAGTCACTGCCACCACTGAGCATGAGTCTGTCTGACCCCCCGGACCACCACCACCACTTGGACTGATGTTAGCCACTGGCACCACTGAGCATGAGTCTGTCTGCCCCCCAGACCACCTCCATCACCACCACCGGGACTGATGTTAGCCACTGCCACCACTGAGCATAAGTATGTCCACCCCCCCAGACCACCACCACCACCACCACCAGGCCTGATGTTAGCCACTGCCACCATGAGTCTGTCTGCCCCCCAGACCACCTCTACCACCACCACCGGGACTGATGTTAGCCACTGGCACCACTGAGCATGAGTCTGTCTGCCCCCCAGACCATCTCCATCACCACCACCAGGACTGATGTTAGCCACTGCCACCACTGAGCATGAGTATGTCCACCCCCCCAGACCACCCCCACCACCAGGACTGATGTTAGCCACTGCCACCATGAGTCTGTCTACCCCCAGACCACCTCCACCACCACCACCAGCACTGATGTTAGCCACTGCCACCACTGAACATGAGTCTGTCCACCCCCAGACCACCCCACCACCACCACCACCACCAGGACTGATGTTAGCCACTGCCACCACTGAACATGAGTCTGTCCACCCCCAGACCACCCCACCACCACCACCACCACCAGGACTGATGTTAGCCACTGCTACCATGGGTCTGTCTGACCCCGGACCACCTCCACCACCATCACCAGGACTGATGTTGGCTCTGCCACCACTGAGCACGAGTCTGTCTGACCCCCAGACCACCTCCACCACCATCACCAGGACTGATGTTAGCCACTGCCACCACTGAGCATGAGTCTGTCTGACCCCCAGACCACCACCACCAGGACTGATGTTAGCCACTGCCACCACTGAGCCTGAGTCTGTCTGGACCACCACATCCATCAGCCACAGACACAAAGCTTCTTAATATTTAAACCATAAAGTGAGTATGTGTACTCATGTTTGTTACGCTGCTTCATTTCCTTTAGTTGTATGTTTTATTTTCTGTAGCTATTCAGAACTGCAATGGTAAACCACATACGGTACACTTATTTTTTTTTTTACAGGTTAACAAAAAAAGTCTTCTTAGCTAAAACTCAGTGAGAATGGTACTGTAGCTGTACCGTACAGAGTGGAACCTATGGAATATCCATGTGAAATCCATTCTGGTAAGTATGAAGATTTTATTTCATCTGTTTCATTGTTTTGGAAAGGCTGCAGAAAATATTGCACACAGGTTGTGTTAGTTGACAAGATGTGTGTTTGAAATGTAACTTGACTTGAGATTGAGAACCACTGAGGGACAAATAACAGTTAAGTTGTAAGAAGTCATTCATTTCTTTTTTTTAGGAAACTTCCAGATGCTTTGTTGCTCTGTCAAAGTGGTCTTATCCAAAAAAGTTCTTCAACATCATCAGGCACCCCCCTCCCTCAGGATTGGGCACACATGCAACACGCTGAAGTCATTTAATTAGATGACCATGACCATCATTAACAACCAGGCTCCAGAAGGATGCAGATGAAATCTGTGAAGAAGTAACAAAAAAGGAAACCATTACAGACAAACCTGCAAATATGATTCCCCCCACTCCCCCCCCCAAAAAAAATACTTACCTTCAGGTGCTTGAGAGTTATCCATTTCCAATTTCAATGCAAAAAATTCTCATTGAGCAATGGAATGTACACACCAACAGTTTCTGTGACCTGTGATACAGAACAATACCACGAGTACATGTTCATGTCAACCCCCCTCCTCACCTAATAGAAACATAGAAACATAGAATTTGACAGCAGATAAGGACCGCTTGGCCCACCCAGTCTGCCCATTTCCCTACCTGATGGATAAGCTGCAGATCCTAGTTAACCAGCAGCCTACTTCTTCCTATCCCCACCCCCTAGAATTGCCTTATGACTGTCCCATGCATGCTTGAATTCCACCACTGTTTTTGACTCCACAACCTCCTCCGGAAGGCCATTCCATACATCCACAACCCTCTCTGTGAAAAAATACTTCCTTAAATTACCTCTGAGCTGCCCCCCTCTATCTTCAAATTGTGCCCCCTTGTTCTTGCACACGGCTTTTTTGAAAGATGCTACCCTCTTGGACTTTGTTGATTCCCTTGAGGTACTTGAAAGTTTCTATCATGTGCCCCCTCTCCCTCCTTTCCTCGAGGCTATACATATTCAGCTCCTTAAGTCTCTCTTCATATGTCTTCCGGTGCAGACCCTGCACCATTTTAGTTGCCCTCCTCTGGACTGCTTCCATCCTGTCTATGTCTTTGCAGAGATTGGGTCTCCAGAACTGCACGCAGTACTCCAGATGGGGTCTCACCAACTGTCTGTACAGAGGGATAATAACTTCCTGTTTTCTACTGGTGATACCTCTCCCTATGCATCCCAGTATCCCCCCAGCCCTCCTTGCTGCCATCTCACATTGCTTGCCCACCTTTAGGTCATCTGATATGACTACCCCCAGGTCCCTTTCCATTTTTGTTGTTGTTAGTATCTCACCCCTACACAACCATACATCTATATCTATATCTATATCTATATCTATATCTATATCTATATCTATATCTATTCTATCTATATATATCTACTCACCAAGGCTACTATTAGTGTACAGTCAAAGGGCACCCTTCCATTCACTTGAGATGATCACATTGCATTTGCTCGAATTGCCTCTCAGAACACATTGGACCAGCAACAGGATGCTCACAGTCATCATTTTATTCTGGGGGACTTTGTATGTGCTGAAGCACTCTCATTTCACTGTATTACCACTTGTCAATTTTCTGCACACAAGTAGGGTGCATTTTGGGCCTGCAGAAAAAATCTGGGGACTCTGTGCCACCACTGCACGCATGACTGAGTGTGCCATTAATTCTGGGGGACTTTGTATGTGCTGAAACAGTCTCATTTCACTGTATTACCACTTGTCAATTTTCTGCACACAAGTAGGGTGCATTTTGGGCCTGCAGAAAAAATCTGGGGACTCTGTGCCACCACTGCACACATGACTGAGTGCACCATTAATTCTGGGGGACTTTGTATGTGCTGAAACACTCCCATTTCACTGTGTTACCACTTGTCAACTTTCTGCACACAAGGATGATGCATTTTGGGCCTGCAAAAAAAATCTGGGGACTCTGTGCCACCACTGCACGCATGACTGAGTGCGCCATTAATTCTGGGGGATTTTGTATGTGCTGAAACAGTCTCATTCCACTGTATTACCACTTGTCAATTTTCTGCACACAAGGAAGATGCATTTTGGGCCTGCAGAAAAAAATCTGGGGACTCTGTGCCACCACTGCATGCATGACTGAGTGTGCCATTAATTCTGGGGGACTTTGTATGTGTTGAAACATTCCAAACATTCTCATTTCACTGTATTTCCACTTGCCAAGTTTCTGCATAAAAGAAGGATGCATTTTGGGCCTGCAGAAAAAATCTGGGGACTCTGTGCCACCACTGCATGCATGACTGAAAGCGCCATTAATTCTGGGGATGCATTTTGTGTGTTGTGTGATTGTTGTGAGCTCATGATGTCATACTGACATAATCAATTAAAGCAGCATTGCAAGAATGTCGTGACAATTTTGAATTGTACTTTTTTATGCTATTTTACATTGCCACATCCACTAGTTACTTCAAGTCGTGACTTGAATGATACGCTTCTTTTCACAATTTCTGTCTGCTTTACTTAGTTGACAACTTTTTTCATGTATGAAAAAACAATGAACATGCCTTTCAATATTGTTCTGACCAGGTTTGTATTTATTTGCAGCTGCTTTTCAATAAATATTGTTCCGTGGTGTCATAAAACACTGCCTGCTGCATAACTATTAATTTACAACAGAAGTGATACATAGCAACTATATGATATGATGGAGAAAAGCAGAAGAAAACAATGACAAAGACCTGGTCAGCACCAATTTAAAAGGCATGCTCCTTTCATTATTTCACACATGAAAAAGGGTAGTACAGCAGACTCAGCTACTGGAAATTCTTGTATCATTCCAGTCAGGATGTAAGTAAAGGAAGTTGTAATATAGCATTAAAAAATATAGGTGAGAGTTATCAACAGATTGTTGCACTGTTGCTTTACAGAGATTCACCACGTTACATAGTTATGGTGATGCACATAACCTAATATGTGGGGGCCTTACTTCCAGGGAAATATTTCTTGCTCCACAAAGTGCAATATATTTCTGAGAAAACCACCTGTAATTTCATTACAGTGTGTCACGTGATGGAGGAATTCCCATTCAGAAAAGCCGCCCACATTCTGACCCCCTTTCTCAGCAACGTTAGGACGTGATGCCAGGGGGAGTGCAGGTGCATGCTCCACTACAGTGAATGTCCGGCAGCTATCCCAATGTTTCTTTATGTTATAAGGTTCACTTTGTGGTGAAATGTGGAAACGTTTCCACTAACAAGGCTCTTCTTACTGGAAACATGCCCACACATTTCACCACAAACTGACAATTATAACATAAAGAAACATTCGGAAAGCTGACTGACAATCGGACATTCATTGTAATGGAGCACGCACCTGCATGCTCCCTGGCATCACATCCTAACGTTGCTGAGAAGGCGGGCAGAATGTGGGTGGCTTTTCAGAACTGGAATTCCTTCTTCACATGATGCACTCTAATGATATTATGGGCAGTTGTCACAGAAATGTATTGCACTATGTGGAGCAAGAAAGATTCCCCTGGAAGGGAAGATGTGTATTATTAAACAACAGCAAAGAAAAAACACACAAAAACAGTACAATGCAGTAGTGGGGGGGGGCAGAAAACAATCCCTTACTGTGGCCGTGGGGATGCTGTGGTAGTCCAGCAGCAGGTGCAGTATTATCAGTATTTGCTGCTGTTGTTCTTGTATTGTGTCGACCTGCTGCTGCAAAGCACTGACACCTCTGATTACTCTCCTCCAGGGATGCCCACACCAGGGTGAGGTCGGCCTCTGTTGCAGGGACTGTGGCGGGGTCTGCTGCAGGAGGAAATCCAGATAGTGGTGGTGGAAAGGGTGGTGCTGGTGGCTGTGGTGGTGGTGGTGCAGCTGCTGTACTGGCCCTCCTCCTGCTGCGGTGAGGCACAACTTTGACCCCAGCAGCACCCTCAGCCACTACCACAGAAGGGCCAGCAGGTGGATGCCTAGCCCCTTCTTTGGCAGCCTGCCACTCCACCTTGTGGTGGTTGAACATGTGGGTGTGCTGGCCACCAGTCCCCAAATGTGTACCCCGGGGGCCACGGTGCTCCAGCACACCACACAGATGACACACCATGACTGTGCTGTCTCCTCCCACAGAGTTAAAAAACTCCCACACTGGGGAGCTGTGGGGGGGACCAGACACAGTCCTTGCACCACCTATGGTTTCCAAGGGCACATGCTGTGGCTGTGGAGGTGGTGGAGGGGGTGCTGCTGGAGCCCCTACAGTTGCTTCCAGTGGTGGTGGTGGTAGTGGCGGAGAAAGTGGATGCACAGCAGCCACCAGTGGCACTGGTGCTGCTGCTGCTGCTGTTGTTGCTTCCACTTGGGGGGAAGCAACACCCAGGAGTTGGGAGTGTTTCAGCATCACACAACTGCCCCCACGTCCAAACTCCCCTCCTCTGACCTCGCCCACGGGCCAGCAACTCGCCTTCTCCAGGGTCCACATCCATCCCTCCCACACAAGTTCCCGGCACAAACACACACACTCACACACAGTCACACACACACAAAACAAAACAAAATTAACTACCAAAAACAATCACAAACACAGTACAAAAACTAAATAAAGATAGCTTTTAAAAAAGGTGTTGTTTTAGAAATGCAATAAAGCAGTTTGTCATTGACTCCTACACTGCTCTCTCACAAAGCCCTCTCCCTCTACGAATGCAAAGGAGAAAGTGAAACTGCTTCTCTGACTCACTCCGTTCCTGCCTGGCTAAAGCATGTGACTTACGGTACTGTAAGCCATGTGATGTGTGGGGGGCTGCCTATTTACTTGTCACTTCACATTACTTCGAGTTAAGGCATAATAGCAACGAGAAGTAATAATGAAAACACAATATCACTTTGTGTTGTGCTCCACCAACATGAAGTGCCCACTTCACGTTCACTTCGCCAGCGGATTAAACATTTGCTGCATCTCTATACATCAGGCATTGCCATTTAAGGTGTATGGGACTCGACATGAGAAGTTACCGCCTCTGCCCCAAACATAAGTAATTTAGCCTTACCTTAATAATGAATCTGCACTACAGCCCTATGATCATGTAGGAAAATAATTTATTAAGATAGATGGACTGAATGACTGCAGACCAAAATAGCACCAGAGTTAAAATCTTTATCAGACATGGCGATCACTAGACTTGGTAACAGTAAACTGTGACAATTGGAATGTTATTTGAATACTGTACTGAGACTAACAATTGCATTCTGGCTGTGTAGAATACAGTATAACACTGACATTCCATTTTGTAAACCCCTGCCACGACACAGATGAGAGGAGTTTTTAAGTTTCTGATGTCATGACAGTGGGATTACAAGGTTGTAAATAGTTTACAATACTTTCAGTGGGCAATAAGGGATACCCATACATTATATGGTCAATTAATACATTGTTGTAGGAGCCTCTCCATTATTTTCCCGATAACTAAAGTCAGACTTATAGGTGTATAATTAACTGAGTCAGTTTTGTTACCATTTTTATGTATTGGTGTGACTACCACTTCTCTTCATTCCAGTAATATCTTACCTTCTTGGAGTGATTTATTGAATAGACGTATAAGTGGGCCCAACAGTTTACTTACTCTTTAAGAAACCCGGGGTTATACCATCTGGTCCTGCTGAGCTGTTAGGTTTAAGGGATTTTATCACTTACAGAACCTCCTCAGATGTAAATAGGATGACAGTACTGTATCTGAGTTTGTTATGTTAGCAATACTAATAATTCTTTGGGTTCATAGATACTTAGAAAATATTTATTGAGTTCAGTAGCGATTTTGGTTTTGTCAGTTATTATGCCTTATAGTGTTCCAAGTGGACCAACCCCTTTCTGATTTTGTCTTGTGGACCCCACATAGTTGTAGAATTGTTTTTTATTATCCTTGACTAAAGCTACCAGTTTTATGGTATTATGTTTTCTGTTATGGTACAGCATTTTGTCCCTTGTTAATTTGGAGAAGTGATTTTGGTTTTATTGGGTAGGCTTGTATCTTTGAGTTGAATAGTTCTCCATTTTGGGGGGTTGGAGGGAGGGAGGGGGCATTATTATGGGTGTATCATGTTTGTTACTGGTTTGTATTGTTTATTATTTGTTGTTGGCACAGCTAAGCTTTAATAAAGTATATTACATTTAAGAAAAAAAGGTTTGTACTGGGCAGGTGGTGCTTCTAGACATTCAGGATAGTAGCATTCACAAAACCATCAAGCACTCACCACCACAACTAAGGAACTACACCGGACTCCAGTAGCTATAATAAAAAAAGTGATTTATTGACTAGACACAGGCTGTATTTGCCTGATTCATTTCAGAACAGCAGTTCCTTTATTAAAGGCTAAGGTACAAACACTCAAGAACACAGTAAATAGTCTTTAGAAAGTTACATCACAATGTCGTGATTCAAAAAATCCAAACTCATTGGATAAACATATAAAACACATATATGGAACTTCAGTAAAATCCATACACTGTAGAACATTATCTTCCTGACTTCTACATATATCCTATGTGCATATTTACTATGGGAAGGACCATCCTGTAATCCTCATTGAAAGGGGATAGGGGAAGGAAAGGAAAGAAAGAGATGAAGGACAAACCTATAGAGAACTATTAAAAGATCATTTAAAAGACAGTCACAAAAAATTTGTGTTATTAAAAATATACAGAAACAGTGAGGATAATTGGACCATGCATATATGAACTACCCATCTCATGGTACAAAAAAAAAAATAGCATATATAGAGATCCGAGCTGGTACTATGTGGCCACTCTCTTATCTTTTTTGCAGGAAGGGTCTAATGTCTAGGTTGCTAGTTAGTCCTGGCCATTTTGTGGCTCCCGGATTTATTTTATTTATTTATTTTTTATTTGTTTTTTGTTGACCGGGTAAGTGCACTAGACAAATCCTGCCTATTTTCAGGCATGACCCGGTGGAGGGGGATACAGATGAATGCCAACTGACCTTGAACCAGATTAAGCTGTTGGTGGTATTTTTAGTGAATGAGGGAAATTTGGCCAGGACACCGGGGAAACTCCCCTACTCTTTTTTCGATAAGTGCCATGGGATCTTTAACATCTACCTGAACTACCACCAATCCAGGCAGATGGGACCTCGATTTAACGTCTCATCCAAAAGACGGCACCTCAGAAGTGCAGCACCCCTCCCATGCTGCACTACAGTGTCAGTACTGGGATATTAACCCAAGTGCCAGATGTGCCAGATGTGCAGAACTGAACCCATAGCCCTCTGATCTCCCGGCCTCAGAGGCAAGTGTGCTACCTGCTGAGCCACTGACACTGACAAAAGGTTTCTCTTTTCAGGACTAAATCATTGTAGTTGCCCCATCTAGGTTTGTGGCTAACCCTATCAATTGTCTGAAATGTGAAATTGTCTTCCATACTATTGCTAGCTTCTATTATGTGTGCTGCTGTTGCATAACTAATGTCCTTTCTTTCTATGGCTCTGATATGTTCCCCTATGAGGACTTTAAAACACCTAGTAGTTTTGTCCACATAAAAAGGCTATACAGGTGCATTCTCCATGGTAAATGATTCATGTGGTGTTACTAATTTGCCTGATGAAGTATTAGGGCTGCCAAAATCCCTCCCAGTTTTCACATATTTGCAGAAAGTGCATCTTTTGCACTTGAAAAAGCCTTTGGCATTTTGATTTAGTCATGTAATGTTCCTTGGTTCTGTATAGTGGCTGTGTACTAAAATATCCCTAAGTGTTGTAGCTCTCCTATATGTGATGCTTGAAGGGGCTTGTACTATCTCCCTCAGTCTGCTGTCACTGGCTAACACCCCTCAATGTTTTTTAATGATTTTTTTTCCAAATGGCTGGCTTGGGCTGAATACGTGGTCACAAAATTATAATGAGTATTTGAAGCTGTAGTCTGTCTTTGTTCTAATAACTCCTCTCTACTCTGGATAGTCACAAATTCTTTAGCTTGCTCTATTATTTTAGTACTGTACCCCTTCTTGTATATCCTTTGTGTTAGGTCCATTTCACCTCTCTTTGCACTCTCAGTCATGCTGCAATTTTGTTTAACCCGTAAATATTGTCCCTTTGGAATATTGGTAATAGTATGTCTTGTGTGGCAACTTGAGGCTAAAAGTAAAGTGTTGCCATCTGTACTTTTTCTAAAAATTCTGTTGCCACATTATTGTCATCGGTTTTGTATAATGTCAAATCGAAGAAGTTGACTGTGTTCTCATTTGCGGTGTAAGTGAATTTAAGGTTTATGTTGAAGCTGTGGAGGTGCAAAATAAAATCTTGCAATTCATTTTGGCTACCCTCCCTCACATTGTCTATATAGGGCAGGACTCACAAAGCAGATGCGCTGGGCATATCCGAGATGCACTGGCACATCTTGGAAATGTGCAATGTTGCCATTTAGATAGGGTAGAGATGCTCCTGCACATCCCAGATGCACCACACCACACAGGGTGCACTGGAGCATGACAATAATGATATGCAGTGCATCTGGAGGGGGCATGTCGCTGCGTACACAGTGCATACACATTCACAAAGCAAAATGAATGTGCAAACACAGACCATTCACAGTGCATCCACCAAATGCACACTAATAAGAAAAAAAGTAAACTTAAATACAAGCCCCCAGCAGGCAGACTGCAGAATAGCAGCAGCAGCAGCAGCAAGCAGAACACCAGCAGCACAACAGAGGTCACTGACATGGATAGTGCACTTTTCCTGATGGTGGGCATGATAATGAGGATGAGGAGATGGGTAAACCAACAACGTGGTGGCAGAAGGCACCATAGGTGGTCTGCCCTGTGGCAGTATCGTGTCAGACTAACAAACTGACAGACACAGAAACAGTTGTCCGATACCACCTGAACAGGGCAATTCTGAGACAGCTCTGTGAGCTGTGCCATGATGAAATGCAGGCGCCCACTGGAAGGCGTCATGCCATATCAGTAGAGACCAAGATGGCAACAGCAATATGCCTGCTTCCCATGGAAACCTTGCAGAGACCAGCAGGAGACACCACTGGCATATCCCAGCCATCTACATCCCGTCTCCTCACATAGTTCCTCACTGCACTGTTCCCACATGACTCAGAGTTCATTCAGTTTCCAAGCACACAGAGTAGACAGAAGCTATGCAATAGTTCCATAGAGTGGTACACATGCCAGGCATCATAGGGGCGATTGACTGCACCCATGTGGCAATCTGTGCACCACCTGGCAATGAGGCCTTGCTATACATGAACTGCAAGGGGTTCTACTGTGTAAACTGCCAGGTGGAGTGCAATGCCAAAGGGTACATCAGCAATGTCTGTGCCACACACCCTGGGAGTACACACGATGCCTTCATATGGCACTAGTCTGCCCTGTGCCCCCAGTTTGAGACCAGGGATATACCCAGTGGCCACCCAGTCAGTGAGTGGGGCATGCATATATCCCCACAAATAGAACACTGTGACACAACAAATGCTGAGAAGGTAGTGCAGGTGTACAGGGGCCTCAGCAGAGCCTGAACAAGGAGAGGTACCCAGGTGGGACAATGGAGGTGGGCACACTGATGGGACGGTGCATGCATCATGGGGGACAGTGCAGCAGTACAGCACATGAGGCGAGGTGATGCAGAACAGCAGGCACATGGTGCAGGGTGGAATGCACCACATGCACCCAGGCACGGGTGACCGCTGGGCAATGGAGGGCAGGCAATGCCAGAATGGACAGGAGTGGTCAGCCGTGGAAGAGGACACAGGCAGGTACAGGGCAGAAGAGGGCAGCCAGAGCAAGCAGTCACTGGTGGGTGCACAAATGTTCTGTCCCACCATGTGGGAGGGAGACGCACCAGGAGGAGGGCCACAGAGACAGAGGTGGACAGGCAGTAGCTGCACCAGTGCACCATGCTGAAGGGGGTGCTGTGGTACATAATGCACATGTATGTGAGGTACTGACAGACTGCTTTGTGCCCCCATAGGTGATGTGGCGTATCCCCTCCGAACCTGGCTCCTCACCCCCTTCCGCCATCCTGGCACAGAGGCAGAGGAGCACTACAACAAGGGAAACACATCGCTACACACACCATCATCAAGCATGTCTTCAGCATGCGGAAGATGCACTTCAGGTGCCTGGATAGGTCAGGTGGTGCTCTACAATATAGCCTAGAGAAGGCCTGTGGATTATTCCTGGCCTATTGTATGTTACACAACATGGCCATTGACTGTGAAATAGCTATCCAGGCTGAGGATGGCAACAGTTCCAGGGAGGATGAGGAGTAGGAGGAGGATGCAGTGGAGCAGGGACCCAGTGGTGGAGGTGGCCAACCACCCCTGGCCCCCAGGGACCCATGCCTGGTCACCAGGTCCCGGTGACACAGGGACACCATCGTGGAAGAGCACTTTGGGGACTGAAGGTGAATCACACAGGTGGGACACACTCTGCAGCTCCCCCACCCCCACTCCCACACACACACACTACAGGTCAGACAACAACAACACACACGTCGTGTAGTGCACCCATGAGGGGTGACAGTGATGCACATACACATATACAGCAGGTCACACATGGACAGGGGGGACACGGTGTCAGTGCTGGGGATAACATGGATCAGGGAACATCCACTGGCACATGTGCACAGCAGACACAGGGCTGCACTCATCACACCCATGCCACATAGCACAACACTGGTGCACCTGGCCATGCATAGTGCAACACACAGGTGTCCCACACAGGTGTTGTACCTTGGCAGACGTGTGCCACCCCCATGCTGACCCAGGCACTGTCAGCCTGGTGTGTGGGCTGCAGTGAGTGCTGGTAATAGGGGTATGGGGCATTTCAACGAAGGCATCAGTGGGAGCCACCACACCTGCCATGGACATGTGGATGGTCACACCCATGCCTGGTGGTCACTGAGTCAGCACCACTGGCCGCATGGGGGTGTCCACCACCCCCCAGGTGGGGTACTGCAGCAAGACCATGAATGGGTGCTCATTGGTGTGAGGTCCCCAAGACCCAGGTTGGATCCAGGGGTGTTGGGGATGGCCATGTGTGCTGACAGCAACAGCAGCAATGGGTTCACCTGATGCCATGAACTGGGGATGGCGTAAGGCACTCCTGGGGGTGAGGCTGGAAGCCTGTAGACCACATGGTGCACTGTTTGCACTCACTGCCTTGGCAATATGCTCCAGAGCAGTGATCGTGTCCACCCACAGTAGACTAGCCTCTCCCAGCATCTGGGTGCTCCATGCAGCTGATGACTCATGTTCCATGGCCGGCTGCATTCAAATGCCCTTCAGCTCCACCCTGAGGGATGCCTGCCCATCTATGGCCTTCACAGAAGGCATGCGTAGTCCTCAATATCAGCAGGGGATGTCTCAAGGAGACAGCGCTGATGGGCAGGCGGGGTCCTAGCCTGCTGTGCTGCATCCATTGTAGGTGGACGCACCACGTCATGCCACTGAATGGGCAGGGACTGAGCATGGACAACCACTGTGTGTCCAGGAACCACAGCATCCTGCTGAACAATGATGGTGGTCCCAGTCCCCACAGCAGAACCTAACACAGGGCTCCCAGCAACGACCACCATGGGCAGTTGTGCAGGCCCTGTGGGTGTGCTTAGGGTCACAGGACCACCAATGCTATATGGCTTCACCCATGTATGCACCTGTGCCTTGGCTTGACTGCTGTTGACCATGTCCCCCCAAATCTGTATGGCGTCGGGATCATCATCATCATCATCATCATACATCCTGTGCATACCAGATGCCAGCAACAGCAGGGCATCTGCAGTGTCCATCCTGTCCACTGGGTCATCATCAGCCAAACTCAGTATGTTGACCAGCCATGAGAGATCATGGCCACCAGCCATGGCACTGGACGTGGAGGGGTGTGATGTCCCTGCAACAATCGATGCTGCGTCCGGGGCTGTAGAGGTATTGGAGGTGCCTGGCACTGCATTAGTCACAGCCCTGGTTGTGGCACAGTGTGATGGCCCAGCCTCCTCCCCACTAGGTCAATGGGAAGCCCACTGACCATGGCAGCAAACATGAGGTGTGATGGAGCTGTAAGAGAGAAGGGAAACATGGTTACTTGCATGTGTAAATGGTGTGTTCAGACTGGCAAGTACAGGAGGATATTCACGTGTGCCATAGGTGTGGCTGACATGCCATACAGAGGAGTACCATTCTTGGTGCCACTACTGCAGCCATGCACCGGTGTAGGTATGCAAGCACTGAGGCCTATACAGGTGCTCAGGGACATGTGTGTGACCGCCCTTCTGGCCACCACCCATGGGTACATCATCCCAGATGACCACCTCCACCCACCATGAATGCCCCCCCTCATGCTGCACAGCATGTCATGCATCTGCATCACACTGTAGATGGATGGGATGTATGGTGACATGTTCAGTACACACTGACACATGGGCACTTGGCGGCCCGTGGTGGGGCTAGTCAGGGCAGCCCATGGTGGGGCTAGTCAGGGCATCCATGGCACACACACACACACCAACACAGTGCTTGGGACATGTATACTCACAGCGCTGCGATGGAATGCCATCTGTCTGAAAGCCACCACCTAGAACCCCCAACACAGTCATCCAGCCTATGCTGGCCACCAGCCTCTCATCATTGGGTGTGAGGCACACCACAATCTGTGGCCCACCCCTTGCCACACCCAGGGAGGCCTTGATGTTGGCCATCTTGTCCTTGGCCCTCCACTCCTCATCAATGAAGTGCTTCCTACACTCCTGTGGTGTTCTGTTATATTTGCCATGGGCATTCACATGCCTGGCCACCTCCTCCCAGCCTTCATCCCTCTGCTGGTGGCTGCCATCCCTGCCAGCCAGGACATTCTACCTCAGGAAGTAGGACTCCAGCCGAGCCCTGTATTTATCTGCTGTAAAATTCAGACATCTCCATCCAGCTGCTCCGTCCTGTCCGAACATTGTGGTTTCTGTGGGGAACAATTTGCAGGTATCAGCACAGTACAGGCAAATGTGGATGTGTTCCAACACAGTGGCAGGATGCTGCACAGACACAACACTCTGTATACCCACAAAACCCCACTGTCAGATGGTGCTGACAAGCTATAAATAGTTAAAATGTAAGAGACCTACCTTCAAGGATGTAATACCTGTCAGTCATCTGAGGAGTGGTGGGGAGGCGCATTCAGGAGCATTTGTAGCTCAGGGCATGCAAATGCAATTGGGAGCATCTGTAATGAGATGCTAAACAGGTAAGCTGCCCCTGAATGTGGCAATGAGCTGATTTTGGAGCACTGTCTGTGAATTGCAAAATTGCCTCCAGCTCATCTCAATTAGCAATGTGCAACTGATGCATTGAGCGCATCCCCCTACGGTGCATTCCTGTGCATGCGTGGTTGACTTGGGGGCATTTCCTGAATGCGGCGCAAGTTGCACGGCACATCCCCGTGCATGCACGATGCAGAATCATTGCCATGCCAGCATAGCACAAACTGTTCGGTGGTACCGGTAGTGCAATCACTGATGGCAGCACATCCAGGTCCAAATGCTTTTGAAGCTGAATGACTCATTGTGTGAGTGTATGGTGCATCGGTGTGACATTGCGTCAGTGCATACCTGCAGTTCATGTTGCACCACTGGCAGAATGCACAGTCCCCAGTGCACTGTGGGTGGCATTGTTTGCCATTCACAATGTGGTGGAACTGTATGAATCGTGCATGCATGACCTGGTCATGAACCCTGACCCTGGTCTCCCACCTGTGCTATGTACACTGAGGATGTGCGGTGACATGCAGTGGGCAGCAATGACTCATTACCACACCGCAACACCATGATGTGTGGTCTGGGGCACGATGGCCTATTACGCATGTGGCACAAATAGGCTCTTGCACACCAGCAGCCTGATCAGTGCACACCTGCTTAGGAAAGTGAGATTCAAGCCATGCCACTTGCACAGGCAGCAGATCCCAGGGCCATGAACTGGGGAGAGGTGGAGCTGGAGAATCTTGTGGCACTAGTCATGCCTGTGGAGGGCCAGCTATTTGGGACCCAGGACCTCACTGAGCCACGCTTAGCAGTGTGGGCGAGGGTTGTGGAGCACCTGGTGCACAGGACCAGTGTGGAGTGCATGGGGGAGCAGTGCAGGCACTATGGGGATCTTCAGCAATGGGATCTGGACAGGCTCCAGAGCCTAGGTGATTGGGCATGCAGGAGTGCAGTGCCACACCAATGTAAGTCAGAACACCTTACAGCAACTCAGGTAGGCAGGGGTTGGTTTCCGGGGGGGCCGTGTGCCCTGGTGCATGGCCACCCACCCCAACACACACACACACACACACACACACACACACATGTAGCATGCCATGCCACTGCTGCATGTGGGGTGCAGACATTGCCACCATTGATAGACATGTGCAGCATGGTGCACGACTGGGGGGGTGCATGGGCACTGTGGTGGGCGCATTGTGGTTCAGACTGTGGCATGGCACATGTCCCTCTGCACACAACCATGGTGGGCACAGGCTGGGGTGCTGTGTATTACTCCATGCTGCCCAGGGTGTTTCCATCGGGGCACTGTAGGGGTGGGTCCATCACTGCATGCTGGAACCAGTGGGGTAGTTGTGGGAAACAGGGGGGTGGAGGTACACACCTACTATCACCTCACGATGCTCATTGCTTGTGTTTCCCTCACAGGACTGGCAAACAGGTGGAGGGCCACGGTGGCAGTGGAGGCCAGGCTTACTAGGGCCAGTGATTGAGGCCAGAGATCCAGATGTGCGGGTGCAGGTGAGTGTTCTGCTTGTGCATTCACTGATGTGTTCATATTGGGGGGGGCGGTGCCCACTGCCAGCCATTGCCAGCCACATGTGCATGTCCATGTGCTGCATGTTGCGCACACACATGGGGGTGTCACCATGGTGGCATGTGCTAGCTCCTTCTCTGCTCTTTTGCACTGGTCCCAGACATTTGGGTGCCAAAGTAATCCACATTTCTTTGTGCTTCAAAGTTTGGCCCCCCTGCTGCTCTGTCTGCCCTATTGTCCAAGACTTGCTATTATTTCCTTGCTCTCATTCTCTTCTCCAGCTGAGGAACATTTCTCCAGGCTCCCTGCACCAAAAGTCATGGGAAACCCGGCTACCAGGCAGACGGCACTACCTCAGCCGCTGCCCAAGACTGCAACTTCGGACTGTCGACCTACAAAGATACGGCAACTGCTGCAATTTTCACCTGCCCTCCCTCCCCACCTCCTCCTCCTAGTATTAAATACAGTAGCTTCCTGCCTACCTCTACCCCACTCCCCCTGGTACTGTCCCACTCCGATGAGATTGTGTTTCTTGTCCCCCTCTTGTCTTAACAGCTGCTGGGGTTCAAACCCGCAAGGCAGCGTGTTATCTAGGCAAGCTGATTCTTCTAGGATTTACCTCCCCTAGCAAAACATCTCTAAAAAACCACAAAACTTGACTTGGCCTTAGACCTCTAATCAACTAGACCCAGTTGCTTGCAGGCAACTGCTATGCTGCAATAACATAGCAGCTTGTTATGGGTTCTTCAGCTTCACGAGTGGCGCTACTTTAACACTAGGATTCACCAGGAGGGGATTTATATGGCTCCCCTTATTGCCTCTTCTAGTTGTGTTGGCTGACTTTTACCAGCCACATGAACTGCCAATATGCACGGATTACAACGCCCTCTTGTGTTGTACTGCATCTAGTAATTTATCTCTTGATTGTCTTTGTGAGTTCAAGCATCCTTATCTGCAGTCTCATACATGGCTTACTCACTTTGGTAGTACTTGCATTGTACCACCATCACAAGGCCCTCCTCCTGCTATGCAGACTATCGACACCCTCTGCATTTTGCAGCTAGGGTATTAGTTTTCACTACCATAGGCCACCTTAGCCACGGTGGCAATGTCCTACATTTCAGCAGGTGCAAATCTGGTAGACGCGCAAAAACCAAGAACTGTAAGCTTACAATTGCCACACTTAGGAAAATACTACTTCTCCTATTGTTGTACTCAGGCATCATAGAACTTAACCCTGGCCCTCCTGAAGCCTTTGCATCACCAGCTGACTTAGCAAGACTTAAAGGCATGAGCTTCCTTCATATTAACATATGCAATTTGTTAAAAAGTTCACCTTGATCCAAGCTTGGGTGAATCACACCTCTCCTGATGTCCTAGTGATCTCTGAATCCTGGCTCAGACCAGCCACCCCGACAGGGAAGTAAACATCCCCAACTATGCCCTGTTCAGAGCTGACAGGCAGACCAGAGGGGGAGGAGTGACTATCTATGTCAAGGATAAATGTGTGGCCTCCTGCATTGCCTCATCATCTGTCACTAATGAATTTGAATGTCTGATACTCAAGGTGGAGATTACACACATGAGCGCGCTTTATGTAATAGGATGCTATAGGCCTCAGTCCGCTGGCTCAGAGCTTCTGTCATACCTGAGTGACAGGTTGGGTCAAGGCTTGTCAGAGACTATCATCTTAGGGGACTTTAACCTTGACTGGCTCTCCAATGCATCAGCTCCACTTGAATCCTTCTGTGATGCCCATGGACTGATTCAACTTATTGTTGACCCAATGCACCCTAATGTAAAGAACCCTAGCAACAGTACCTTACTGGATGTGATCATGGTGAGCAAACACCATCCTTTTTCGCATGCTGGTACTTTTTTCTCGGATGACTGCAACCATTGCTGGAGTAAGATCAGTCAATAAATCATCAACTACAACAAAGTTGTCTATAAAGAGATCTAGATGTAATTTCAACGTATTCACTTATCTCAACAAGCTTAAACACTCCCTGCATTGGCAAGACTTTTACCTGGCAAAAACAGTTAATTCTGCTTACAATATCTTCCATGACATCCTATCAGGGACCCTCAATAAGCATGCACCCCTGACTAAAGTCCGTGCAAGGAATACAACCTGTAAATGGTTCTCCCCTGAAATCAAGACTATGCTTTTAGAAAGGGATAAGCTTTGGAAAAAAGCACGCAGATTCAACACTTCTAATGACTGGAACCAGTTCAGGAGGATACGAAACTTATGCACAAAAATGATCAGAGAATCTAAGGCTATCTTTTTCTGCTCTGAGCTTGACTCTGCTGCCAAAAGCCCAACTAAATTCTGAAAAACTGTTAAAGACCTGTTGGGCCACTCTCCAGGAAACTCCCCTCCAACCAAGATTATCTCTGGCAACTCAACTATCAATGAGAGGATGGAAATCTTAGATTCTTTTAATAATCATTTTGCCACTGCAGGCTTGGCATTTGACAGCTTCCCTGATTGCGTGCTACGCTTGCAGGTTGACAATCATCATTCTGAATCCCCTGCTGCTTCCTCGTTATTCTCCCTTCGACCTGTTTCATTAAAAGAGGTTGAGGATCTCCTGTTGCAGCTGGACTCCAGAAAAAATGCTGGTGCCAACACCCTAGACCCATTCTTCTTAAAGATTGCCTATCATATATTAGCCGTGCCTATTACCTACCTATTTAACTTATCTTTGTCTCAGGGTATTCTTCCATCTATATGGAAGACATCAAATGTCCTCCCTCTGTTTAAATCATGGAACCCCTGTAATCTCAACAACTATAGGGCAATTTCCCTCCTCCCAGTTTTGTCCAAACTTCTGGAGAGAATTGTAAATGCACAGCTGAGATCTTACCTTGAAACTATGAACTTATTAAATCCTATGCAGTCTGGATTCAGACCTAAACATAGCACAGTTACAGCCCTTGCTAAAGTAACCAATGATTGGCAGCGTGATCTTGATAACAGAAACTTTATCTGTGCTGTTTGTCTGGATCTAAGCAAGGCTTTCGAAGCTGTTGATCACAATCTGCTCCTTTCCTCATTGGGTACTATAGGTATAGACTCCTCTTCCCTGTGTTGGTTTACCAACTGTCTTTCTGGGCGCATACAGCAGGTCAAAGTCGAAGGAGATCTGTTTCCTCTTAAACCTCTCCAAAGAGGGGTGCCTTAGGGATCTATACTAGGTCCCCTCCTGTTTGCAATCTACAGTAACAATATCAACAGCTGTATAAACAATGCCAACTTTCATCTGTTCGCAGACGATACAGTCCTCAATCTAAGTCCCCCAATGCGTGAAGCTGCCTGCAATGACCTCCAATCTGAATTTAATCTTCTGCTGAGCCAACTACTTCACAAAAAACTCCTGCTCAATGCCAAAAAATGAAAGTGATGTTCTTTTCTCCATTTATTCATGCAGTAAACCTGGTGTCTGGTGGTTCAGTTCCCCAGATTACCACAGTCCTAGGAGAAAAACTTAAATTTGTCACAAAATGCAAGTATCTGGGAGTAATGATAGACCATAGACTTTCCTTCATAGAACATGTTAAGGATTTGCTAAAAAAACTATGGCAGAGGTTAGGACGTTTCTTTAGAATTAACCAATTTCTCACTAGAGATGCTAAGCTACCGTTGGTCCAATCAACTTTTCTATTGCTGGTTGACTATGCGGATTTCCTTTACAGCCAGTGCCCCAGCTCCTACTTGGCAAAATTGGACATGCTGTATCATAGAGCCCTGAGGTTCACAACAGGACTTCCTTTTGCCATGCACCACTGTACGCTGTATGCAGCTATGGAGTGGACCTCCCTCAAGTTTAGGCCAGACAGAAATGCTGCATTCTGGACCTTTAGAGCTATCTCTAAAAGACTGCCGCACTATATTTCCAGCTGTATACCCCAAGTGTAATAGGAAATTATGCGCTTAGAAGCTACTCATTTATCTCTCTCTTGAAGTACCCAAGGCTAAATCTCACTTTGGTAGAGCAGCCATAAGCTTTGTGCTGCTTTCCTTATGGAACATTCTGCAAAAAAACTCTCAAATTGAGCACTTCTGTCTGTCTGTCTACTTTCAAGACACTATTTTCCTGCACAATCAAAGTATGTAACTGCTTCTCTCATCCAGGATCTGCATCAGTGTCTGCCTTGGTACCCCTCCCTGCTCGGACTCGTATATAAGGCACTGTCATTTGTGTTCTGCCTTCCTCCCTCTCAAGCCCTAGATGTCCTACAGTACCTTCTCAGTTTGCTTTCCCATCCCTCTGTATCACTGACTGTCCATCCCAACTTCACTCATAGTCTCCCTTCATCGGGTAGAAGTCAATGTATCCTCTGGTTGAGACAACCTCCTTTCCCCTTCCCCTTTTACTCTGCATTATGAATGTTTCTACACTATTTCCTTCCTCTGCTTCTGCACACCCACCTTCACCTACCCCTCCTTGTTTTTATTTGACACTCTCTCAGTCCTTCCCTTCTCTCCCCTCTCTTCTACCATCATCTGTTGCCTTAGTGTGTTTTAGACTACTATATTGATTAACGCAGCTTTCCTTGCCATGTTTAGTTATTGTGTGAATGTACATGTTGTTCACACCTTGTACTTTTGCCTATAATACTTCAAGTTTGTATGAACGAATGTTTTATTTTATACCCTGTATTATAATTGTACCCATTGTGTTTGACTGTAAATACTCCTGATTGCTTTGTATAAATACGTGATTCTGCTCCAACCAGGTCCATCTTGCAAATGAGCATTGCTCAACGATGATCACCTGGATAAATAAAGATTTTGATTGATTGACTGATGTCATGGTGCAGTGAGTTCATCCATAGTGGGGCATGGTAAGCAAAGGACCATTGTTCCAGAGAAGTGTGACAGTGGGGTATATTAAAAATCTGGCTAGTAGAGCTTCTGGTGCAATGACAGTTGATAGTGGGGGTAATAAGCTTTTGCACTCCTGGAGGCATTTTGCCTAAGCTTACTTTTTTGGACAGTAAATATGTTTGGTATATGAGTCTACCTTTGAATTGGAGTCAGTTAGCCTGAGCGTACATGTCGCAGGTATTGGACAGACGGGCTGAGCAGGTAAGGAGCCATCATGCTTTGTTGAGTGCAACTATGATGCAGCGAAGAGTTGTTTCAGCAGTTGATCCATAGATTGGTAAGACATAATCAATAAGTGAGACAAGAGAGCTTTGAATGACCAGGTTAAGAGCCTCTGGGGTCAAACATTGCTTATGCCTATAAAATAGCCCAATGCAGGTGTTAACAACCTTTGCAATGTTGTCAATGTGATAGGCATAGGTCATCGTACTGTGAATAGTAATCCCCAGATATTTAAAGAATTGAACTAGCTCCAGGGGAGAGCCCTCTTCATTGGTGATAGAAAGAGGGTAAGTTCTGTGCCTATTTTGGGAGCTGGAGAATAGCATAGTTTTAGTCTTGTTGTAATTTATAACTAACTTGTGCTTATGGAACCATCTTTCTACGACTACAAAATTACTCTGTAGCCTGGATTCAAGAACCTTAGGGTCTGGTAAACAGGACAGCATCATCAGCATATAAAAGAATGTGACCCTGACAGGAGTAAGGAAGGTTGTTGAGGAGTATGCTAAACAAAAGAGATCCCAAGATGGACCCTTGAGGAACTCCAAATAGGACAGGTCTGCTATCCGAAAGGGTGTTACCAATCTTCTCCTGCTGTGTACATTTGTGCAGGTAACTTTCAAAGCAGGCTACCCTGTCACAGGCTAGGCCAATGGTGGTAAACTGTTTGCCCAGGAGGGCATGATTCACTGTGTCAAAGTTGCCCATGTAGTAGATCCTCTGATTTGCAGATACATTTGTTTGTCAAACATTTTATTTATTTATTTACTGCAAAAGTTTCACCAGGAGAGACATACTGAGCCATAAACAACTCATTTCCAGAAGCATCCTGGGGAAGATGGAAGAGGGAGAACTACATATCCATATAGCACAAAAATATTTACAGAGAATGTACACTCATATTAAGGCACACTTTTATACAATATATCATAAATTAAACATCAAGTAATATGCAATTCATGTACAAGAGCATATACATAGGAATTATTTACATAAAATGCAGCAACAGCAGTAAGTAACATTTGCCTACAAGAATAGGAGATGAACCAGGTTAGTACAAGTGGTTAAGGGTAGTCTAGTAAGGGTAAAGAGTAAAGAAGGAGAAAGGAGAAGGTAGATCATGTGAAGGAGACAAGGAAGGTCCAGAATTAGGTTGGGTAGACAGGAGGGTAGAGGAATGGGGGAGGGAGGAGGTGGAGATATGTAGTATGAAAGCCAGGGGGTTGGGGAGAGAGGGGGTGGAGAGCCAGGAAGAGGAAGGTATGGGGCAATAATGGGAGGGGGTAGTCAGGGGCAGTTACAGGAGGAGGTGGAGTAATTCCATATAAGACTGGAGAAGGAGCAGATGGAGGTAGCAGAATGAATATGACCAGGGAGGGAGTTCCAGAGTTTGGGAAGGTGGAAAGAGAAAGCAGCTTGCCCAGCCGAGATCTACCTGGATGGCAGAGTTAGAGCTACAGAGCGAGTAGGAGGGGTTTGAAGGGGAGGAGAGAATAGACATAAGGTAGGATGGAAAGGAGCCCAGCCAGTACTTAACAATAAGGGAGGAGCAATGAACAAGCTGTCTGGCTTCAAGGGAGGGAAAGGAGAGAGAGAGAGAGAGAGAGGTGTAGAGGTGTCAGTGGTGGGGCCGGGGGGGTGTTGCAATCTAGGGCAAACCTACAGAAGGAGTGGAAGAATGGATCCAATATAGCCAGGGTAGACTTGGGAGCATTAGCATAGACAGTGTCACCATAGTCAAAGAGGGGAAGAATCATTCTCTGCACAGTGGCTCTGCAGGCCGGCAGAGGGATGCACCCTTGGTTCCTATACAGTGCACCAAGTTTAGGGTGAAGCATTTTGTGTAAGTAGTCCACATGAGCAGAAAAGTCTAGGTGACTATCAAGCCAAACTCCTAGGTACTTGAAAGTTATGACATTTTCAAGGTTAGTCCCATCCCAAGTGTAGAAGGAGGGCAGGGCTGGCAGTTTAGAAAGCTTTGGCCTGGTACCAAAGTCATAGAGACAGTTTTTTTTTGCATTTAACAAAAGCTGATTTGACTGGAACCAGTGCTGGATATTGGTGAAAGCCAGTTGGAGTCTGCTTGTCAGGTGTGGTACAGAGAAGCCTGAGGCAAATATGACAGTTTCATCAGCATACATGTGTATGGATGCAGATGTACATGCAGAGGGGAGAGAATTTAGAAAGATGGAGAAGAGGATGGGTCCAAACACTGAGCCTTGGTTGACACCAGTGTGGATAGGGAGGGTGAGACAGGGAGTTGCCAATTTTAACAGCTTGAGTTCTGCCCATGAGGTGGGAATGAAACCAATCTGTGGCTTGAGTAAAGAGTTCAGCAGCAGAGAGTTGGGCTAGGAGGAGGGGTGGGCTACAGTGTTGAGGACTTTGGCCAGATCAATGAAGACAGCAGAGGTAGCCAGGTCCTGGTCCATACCTGTCAGGATGGTGTCAGTGAGCCTAAGGAGGGAGGTAGCTATGGAGTTAAGAAATGTGGAGATTTTAGGGAGTATCAGATGCTCTTGGAGTTTAGCAAGGGTAGGGAGAAGAGAAATAGAGTGGTAGTTGCCCAGAGCTGAGGAGTCACCATCCTTATGGAGGGGAATGACAGTGGCTGATTTCCAGGAACAGGGAACTGAAGCCAGAGAGAAAGACAGGTTGAGGAGTAGAGCAATAGGCTGGCAAAAGTAGAGACAGAGAGGTGCAACAGCTTTGGGTCCAGACTATCTGGACTAGTGCCCTTTATAGGGGTTTAGATCAAGTAGGGCTTTAAGGACTTCAGTAGGTGAAACAGTGGAGAAAGAGAAGGAGGATGATAGAGGGTGATGAGAGGGGGGAGAGAGAGAGAGAGAAGGGGAAGAGGGGGAAAGGGAGGAGAGGAGGGTGGAGGCACAGGTGATAAAGAAGTTGTTAAATTCAGCAGCAATAGCAGAGGGTTCAGAGATGGTGGCCTTACTCACCTTAAGGGAAGGGGGGGCAGACTGGGTGGGAGGTGAGAAAAGGGAGTGAACGATCATCCAAAACTTGGGATGAGTGGTTAATGTTGTTTTGGAAGGTGGAAGTAAAATAATCAGCCTTGGTGACTTTAGTTACCCTGGTGCAGACATTGCATAAAGTTCGATATCTGTGGTAATCAGCATGGGACCCAGAAGATTTATGAACCATCCAGGCCTGATGTCTTTCGGATGAGATGTTAAACCGAGGTCCCATCTGCCTGGATTGGTGGTAGTTCAGGTGGATGTTAATGATTCCATGGCACTTATCGAAAAGAGTAGGGGTGTTTTTATTAACAAATAAACATATACAACAACACTTGTTCTGAAAAAATCAAGAAAAGGAAATTCTTAATCAAGAGCAAACATGAAAAACATAACAAAGGAACATGTCTAGTAATATACCTACTAAGTTGAATTGTTAAAGAGAATAATAAAATACCATATATTCTCTACTAACATTTTTACATACTTTTCAATCCCAAACTTTGATATTAATTCTAATCCTTTTATTTAAACTTAATAAAATGTAAAAAACCTTTCCACCATTTACGTAAAGTCCTAGGTGTCACTCTTAAAGCATCTAGAGTGTAGATTTTCTCCAATTCTTTTACTATTAGTTTACTAACACTAAAATAGGGCAATTTCTTTTTATATAATACCCACTGAATCCTTGCTTGCCATAAATAATATCTTAGGACAACCTAAAATAAAGCTAAAGTTTCTTCATGAAAACCTAATATGACAAGTGGACTACTACCCAAAGTAAGAAAATCATATGACATATTATGCATCCACTTAAAACCCATAAGTTTGCTAAATAATCCCACAATCCTGAGGTATAAAGTACAATTCAATAGAAAATGTTCCATAGTTTCCTTCATATTTATACACTCCATGTAGGCATAACCTCTCCTGTAAGGTCTTATATTTAGCGCTTCTGACATTTAACCGACCATAAAAATTAGCCACTGTACTTCCCATTGATTCTTAGGCATCCTTGGGTTATTTAATTGCGCCAAAACCTTGGGTTGTAGATGTACAGGACAATTTTTAAATCCTGGCTCCTGAGGATATAGTTTTAACATCAAATATTGATACAAACCTTTTGTATTGTAAGACAATACAGTCTGTTTCTGCATTTTCCATTTATATAACTTCTGAGCCGTAGGCCTAAAATGCTCTGGAATATACAAATACCTATTAAGTTTTGGAGCTAATAAATACCAATTCTTATACTACTTACTCATTGTTTTTAAATTCCACGAAGCCTCTCCCCTTAATTCTGCTTTCAACCCTTCTTTAATTGAATTTGATATGAAAAAAGCATGCGCATAAACTACAGGATCAATCATACCAAGCCCTCCCTTATTTTTCTTCAGATATGTATAACCCTTTTTTACTGGGTTTAAGCGGTTACCCCAAAGCATCTGGAAAAACATACTATAAATTTTAGACTCAAATTCCGTCGGAAGTGGGAAAATCATAGCTACAAACTGTATAATGGGAAGAAGAAATTGTTTAATTATATGTACTCTTTTTAATTTGGGTAACCTCCATTGTTTCCACATATTAACCTTTCTCTCTATTTTTGCAATAACAACTTCCCAATTGTCATTAGGCATATTCTGGGGACCAAATAAAATTCCTAAAATTTTAATCGGAATCCTAGTTATATGAATACCTTCCTGCCATATTTCTTCAACACTGCTTGCACCTATAAATAACCCTTAGTTTTCTTTACATTTAATTTTGCGTTTGATACTTTAGCAAAGGCCTCAAAGGCCATCATGAAGTGAGAAATAGAGGTATAATCTTCAAAATAAAACACCAAATCATCAGCATATGCCTGTATCATTAGCTGTGAGTTACTACAGTCATTCAGAGGAATTCCCTTCCATTTTTTAGCTGATAACACATATTGTAAAAAAGGATCTATAGTAAAAGTATATAAAAGCGGACTAAGAGGGCATCCTTGACGAACACCTGTAATTAATTGAAATCCTTCCGCCTTAACACCTTTCAAAAAGGGAAATACCATAACTTTATTGTATAACTTCTCTATTAATTCAACTAATTGCAATGGGACTCCATAATGCCGAAGCGTAAGAAACAGAAAGGGTAAATGCACTCTATAGAATGCTTTATCTAAGTCTGCAGCAACCAAACAACCAGTTAGTCCTATTTCTGTCAGATGATCAATCACATCACGAATCAACATGAGAGCATACTGTACCCTTCTTTCTGGCAAACCACAGTATTGATAGGATGAAATAACAACTTCTGCCCATCTTTTGAGCTGATTATTTAGAATGCTTGCGAAAATTTTGTAATCAGTATTTAATAATGTGATTGGCCTCCAATTAGCTATATTTTGTTTGTCTCCAGATTTAAATATGTAAGTCAATAATCCATCTGTAAATGAAGGGTAAATAACTGCTTTATCTAAGAAAAACTGAAACAACAGCCCCAAACATTGACTAAACTCTTCTGAAAAGCATTTATACAAGTTATTTGAAAGGCCGTCTATTCCTGGTGAAATATTCAGTTTCAAAGACTTAATAGTTTCTTGGATCTCTATTTGAGTAAAGGCACCCCAACCCTCTGACCTTTTGGCCCTATTAAATGGTACAGCTATCTGTTTTATGTAGTCCATCATATCAGTTTTTAAAATTGTCTCACAAGGATTTAATGTACTAAAATGTTCCACTATTACCTCTCGTAGTTCCACCACCGAGATTGCCAAACTTCCATCCTGTTTTTTAAGTTCCTCTAATCTCATTGACTCTCTTAACTCTTTACACATCAAAAATGGGTCTCCTATAGGTGATTTTTTAACTCCATTAACTAGTATCGCCCGCATAGTTTTTCCTCTATTATATTGAAAGTCCCTCATTTTCTCCTTTATTAAAGAGATTTGTTCTGAATAATCCCACTTGGAAGAATAAGCTATAGTTACAAGTCTCTGTAGTTATTGTCTTAAGCCTAAATAATGTAGAAATTTCTCATTTTTTATTTTACTTCCCTGGGTTTTAAGCCAGTTTCTTAGATCAGCCTTTGTCTCTTGCTACCAGACCCCTAAGTCTAAATAGAGAAAGGCCACTGATAGTCTGGCCCTCAACAGATTTCTAACCCCTGATTGAATAAAGGGAGATTCTAGTAAAGTATTATTCAACTTCCATCTTAAATGCTTTCTCTCTTGTTCGTCTGAAAGACTAAAATAACTTAATAAAAAGGAGTGATCAGAAAACTCACATGGGAACATTTTAAAAAGTTCCATTCATATATTTGGTGAAAATAACATGTGATCTATTAAAGTAAAGGATTTCCCTTTATTAAAAGAAAAACTATCTCCAGCTTTTAAAGAATCATTGCAAATTATAAGATCAGCTTCTTTAATGATTTTACTTAAGGCATTTGAGTCACAAGACACTTTCTTCTTATTATTTTTTTTTTGGGGAGAGAGCAGGAATTGGGCAATTAAAGTCTCCTTCCCATAAAACTCTGGCTGTTGTTAATAGGTAAGGCTGTACCATTTTTAGGCAGCTGACTCTGCCTGATTTAGTTTGAGGGTTATATATATTAATAAAATGGAAATTTATACCTAACCACAACCCGTCTAATATTAACACCCTCGCAGGTATCAGGTCTATCAGATTTTGTAGTTGAAAAATGTAGGAATTAAACACAATACCTATAC
Source organism: Neoceratodus forsteri (assembly GCA_016271365.2). Classification (NCBI taxonomy): domain Eukaryota; kingdom Metazoa; phylum Chordata; order Ceratodontiformes; family Ceratodontidae; genus Neoceratodus; species Neoceratodus forsteri. The sequence goes on along the minus strand of CM057455.1, from coordinate 1,543,711,217 downwards.
CATCAGCAGAGTCTTTCCCAAAAGACCAAAAGGATGGGCCCCAAATCCACTATTTTTTAAAAGCTACCAACTGTTCTAAAGAGTACATCCAAGTCTCCTGCAAATAACAAACTGAAATGGGATAATCATGAATATAGTGGAAAAGGGCCTGTCTCTTAACTGCATTCAGTAAACTGTGAACATTCAAAGAGCCCCAAATTAACTTCATTTTTGTTTTATGATGCTCAAACCCTTATTTTTTGCTCTTTTTCTTTTTTTTTATCTTTGTAATTATCTTTTACCTGAGACCTGGTTGAAAGAGAAGATTTTTGAGAATCAGAATCTTCAACTTCTAATTCTGTATTCCCCCATGCGGAAAACAGGGCCGCATGTGAGTTGCTTGTCTCAATTTGCATAGCTGTGGGGGGTTGGGGAATAGGTTTGGGATGCCGATTTCTGGTTGATCTTCTTTGAGGTAAAACTAACAAAGATTCATTTAATGTATTAGAGCTTTCTACCTTCTCTGTGACCTCGTCTGAAAAACAAACTGGAGGAATACTTAAAATGTTAGGGGGACCCATATTAGTCTTTGTTGCACCATCCGTTTTTATATCTTGCCCTTGTGTTTCACTACTGTTCTCCAGTGATATCTTACTTATATCTTTAACCTCCCCTTTGAATTCAGCAGGTTTCTTAACACTAGATGCTTTAGCTTAAATAATAACAGGAGGGGGACACTTAGCTGAGGGAAAAAACTGAGCTGTAGCTTCCTGAGATTTCTGTATGAAAACCTCAGAACCAGAACAAGATGTTGTATTATGAGCAGCCCAGGGACAAACTTTGAAAACATGGCCCTTTGATTCACATAGATCACAACGAGACTGATTATTACAAAACATTGTTAAATGCCCAACCTCCCCACAATTGTCACATCTAGGTTAGTCGCACACGTTGGAGAGATGTGTTCTGGCTCCACATTTGTAGCATGCACGAGGTTGACCACTATAAAAGCACACTCCTCTATCTTTCCCCAACAGAAAAGAGTTTGGTATATGCTCAATCCCAGCTTCAGTCTGTCTTAACTTAATTTTGTATTTCCAACCTCCTGTCCAGAAGTTCTCTGAGTCCAAAATGGGCTCTGGTTCACTCAGAACTTCACACCTTTTCTTCAACCAAAAGGTTATGTCTTCTACCCAAACACCTTTGTTTCGAAACATGATAGTAACAAATTTAATCAAAGGCTTGGATAGGGGAATGATGATAAAGGGGGCCCATAAAGGTGAAAATTTAACCTGGCCATATCTTATCCAAAAAAGATCTAGAGCATGTTGAGAGCAGAAACTCACATCATAATTGTCCTCCCCTGAAATATTTATAAAGGCGTAAACATCTTGAGGGGAAAAATGTAATGAGTCTTTTAATAATGTTTTTCCCACATAATGCCTATCAGGCCTCACCTCTAAGCCCCCTTTATATCTTAAACATACAACATTCCGCCTGGGTGCTGCTTCTCTATGTGAGTTCGAAAAAAGTTCAGACATTAGGGGTTTTTGAGCTGGAGGTGTAGAAGGGGGGGTAAAGGAGATTCTTTTGAGGGTTTCTGTAAGGTATCCTGCATATGCGTCTTCTGAGATTGTGGTGCATTGCAAGGTTTTATCAAATCAGTAGGACAACACACAGAATCTATAACCTCATTTTCTGTTTTATTACTTTCCTTAATAAACCTCCCTTCCTGCTGCCGAACAACAGGGGCCCACACTGGAGATTGTTGGGACAGAGAAAGCTGCGAATCCCATGTTGAATCAGGCTTCCATGTTCCTGTATCAGTCTGAACCCATCCAGCTTTACTTAATGCTTTATCTGGTGACCAAGCATCTATTTCATCATCCTCCATTAACAAGGGAGGCTCTACCTTTTCATCCTGTATTTTAAAATTTGAAAAAGGATTTTTTTTATACTATTTTTAACTGGGAAAAAGAAATCAGTCACCCCAGCTTGTGAACCCTCAGTAGCTTGATAAATCACAGCTTGAGCAGCTGAGGGATCCTCTTGTTTTAAATGCTTTAATACAAAACCAGTTGATTTATTCAGAGGAGAAGTTTCATTCATACTGAAAGTTGTAATCAAGTTGGCAGACACTTTTTTGTGACTTGTATTTAAATCAGCACATTGCTTTGCTGAAGGCATTTCAGGCTGTAGGCACTCACTAGATGTAGCATCTAAACTGCCAGCCTGCTCTGATTCAAATGACAGGTCCGAGTTTTTAATGACATAACCGGAGCTTTTCCTTTCTGGGCTCTGTTTGGAGAGACTTCTTTCGTATCTCGATTCAACCTGCAAGTCAGTTTCGGTTCAGCAAACATAATTTGCTGTCTCGCTGTCAAACCGACCGGCAAAAAGCCACGGAGTGTCAGACAGCTGAGGGGGAGCTTCTTTATTCAGTTTGGCAGCAACCGCACTTCCCGCATGTTTAGCCTCCACATTAAACAAATTCACTGCAGACACAGTACCTGTTAAGGTTTCAGTTTCTTCTCCGAGTGCTGTTTCTCTGGTGCTCAAAAGGAAGCCTTCCAGCTTTTCAGACCGAGGTTTAGCTCCGGTGTCTCGCTCTACGTCTTTGCTTGTTTTTGCTGACTCATTTACTGGATTCCAAGAAACTGACAACACATTTCCAAGGTTCGGTCCGTAATTCTGTCGCATATACATTTCTTCTTCAATCTTTTTAAAAGACCCCACATCTAAATGCTCCTTTTCTTTTGCAGATTTGGTTTCAACAGATATATTTTTAGTTTCTTTTCCATTATCCTCTGAAAACTCCCAATTTATAACGTCTGTTTGAAGCTCCATTTCTGTTTCAAAATCAGCCCTTACCAAGGCTGAAGCCTCTAGTCCACCAAGAGCAGGAGCCGAGGCTTCCTCTCCCACTCTGAAGTCGTCCTCCTCCTTCACTGTAACACTTCGAGTGGCCATCTTGGAAAATGACCTGTCCCCCTACTGGCAGCAGAACAGCAGCCGAGTAGGGGAATTTCCCCGGTGTCCTGGCCAAATTTCCCTTATTCACTAAAAATAACACCAACAGCTTAATCTGGTTCAAGGTCAGTTGGAATTCATCTGTATCCCCTTCCCCTGGGTCGTGCTTGAAAATAGGCAGGATTTGTCTAGTGCACTTAATCGGTCAACAAAAACTAAACAAGAAAAAAATAATAAAAGCAGGCATGTAGCTCAGCAGAGATCTTGAGGAGGTGAGAGCTTCAGACCCTGATTTTCTTAAGCAGGGCGTGATGATCCAAAATGGACATGAAGCGTGTTGAGAAGAAGTTTAACACGGAGTCCATGGAGCTGGCAGTGGATATAGGTGATCAGTCTGTAGCTGCTAGATCCTCATGAAGTGAGGAGAGGTTCAAGGACTGGAAAGAGCAAATTTGGATGAATTTGGTGAGGCTTTGGGGTGGTGAACCTTGCGAATGCAATACACCATCTGGTGGTCACTGAGGGCATCCTGGAGGGTGCCTAATGCAGTAATTCTATGGGGATATGAGGTGAGGGCCCAGTCCAGAAGAGCGTGGTTCAAAGTTTTAAGGTTCTAGCGAGTAGGATCAGAGACTAGTTGGGAGAGGTTAAGGGATTTGATGTTATCGCAGAGTATGGCATTAGTAGGGGAGAGGCAATTTTTATTAAAGTCCCCAAGAATGAGGAGTTCCCCTGTGGAGGCATGAGAAGAGATAGTGGAGAGAAGTTCAGTAATAGTGGAAGGAGTTATGCCAGGGCTGCAATATACACCAGCAACAAAGATGGGGAGGGAGAAGGGAGGGACATTTTGATAAGGAGAATTTCATAAGCAGAAGGGGAAGAAATAGAGCTAATAGGAACATACCTTAAATAAACATAAAAACATTATCTTTTAAAACAATTTCTAACAATTTTAACAACAGTTCAGTAGGGGGGCAACAGCTATCTTCTCTTTCATTGAGAAAAAAGGCAGCAGCATCTAGTGCATTTTAATGGAGGATTTGTGTATATAAGCATTCAATGTCTGTCATTACAAGCAATGGGCTCAATGCACATACGGCGGGATGTACACACTGGAGGTGCACATCCTGTCTGCCAAAGGCTGCACCTGTGGACGGGTGCGTACCTGGGGGTATGCACCACCAGTATGCACCTGTTCTCAGCCCCACCCCCCTGGCATGTGGGAGGATGGAGCACAGATACATGGACCGGGTGCGAATCCAATGGGATGCCCACCCTGGTCTGTGAAAGAATCCCTTGCGCTCACGGGCATGGATGAATGGCTGCCGGTATGCTGTGCGCAGCAGCCCAGAGGCAGGCATGTGTCCAGTCGGCCAGTCCTGTGACTGACATTCAGATGCTGTGGCCTGGGTGGTATGGTGGTGGGGGCATACATGCCTGGCCTTACTTGTGCCAGCCAGGGGAGGACTCACAGGGGGGCACACACCCCTTATAGCAGATGTGACCCTTGCGTACTGTGCGCCCCTGGTGCCCAGCACTCCGCACCTCTGGGAATGGTGCGGAGTGCAGAGAATGCCCCATGGCCCATCCCAACTGAGTTGCTATCCTCGTGGTGGGGCTATGTGCCCCATAGGAGAATCACACAGCTGGCCATGTGGGGGGGCGCAATAGGTGTGAAGTGGTTACACGGGATGGGAACACAGCATGTAGCCACTATAGGGCCCAATGTGTTTCCTCCAAGTTAAAATCTTTGAACAGTTGCAGAACATCCTTAGTGTCTCTGATATATGCTGGTAACTCTTGAACAAATGAGTATAAGAACAAGTCTCAAATTGTAATAAGGGTTTGGTTAATGAGCTGATCCCACTCATTATGGGTCGACCCGGGGGTGTATTAAGTGGAATAACCATATCTCACAAATATAGTCACTTGTATTACTAAACTAACTTTGTTGATATTAATTATAATACAGTATCAATAATGTTACTTGTATAGCCCAGATGGCTGTACTTGACTGAGATGGTGGCCAGCAGTAGAGATGAACAAAAGGTAAGTGTCAGTCACAATCTCTGGTGGAGGAGAATGTTAAGGATACAAGTACTGGCAATGGGATAGGTCAAGCCAAGTTTCAGAGAAATACAAAATCACACATACCCCCATAATGCAAAGCATCATGAGAAGTATATGCAAATCACCATGAAATTTAAGTACATTTCAACTTTAAGCAGAAATGCATGGTGCCAAAGGGCCTCTCACACAATCTGCAAAGTGTGCAAACAGAAGACACAGGCACGTGTTTCCTCCTACCCAGGACTCATCTGTGTGCCTCATCTGTTGCACACCCCAGAGGAAATTAACTGGCCCTGTGTTGATCTTACAGGTTTGGGTTATTGTGAGCCCCCCTCCAAAAAAAAAACAAGCTAAAAGACAAAGAATCGCAGTGCAAAAGCACTGAGGCAAGGGTTACCCCAAAGGGAATTGGCAATAAAGCCAAGTTTCAAAGAAATACAAAATCACACAGACGCCCATAATGCAAAGCATCATGGGATGTATATGCAAATTATCATGACATTTTAGGCCAGTTCAGCTTTAAGTCAGTATGTATGGTGAAAAAGCACTTCTCACACGTGTGTTCCTTGTCTGTGACAAATGCTTGTTCCTTTTCCCCTTCCTTAGTTATTCCCATTTTCTATTTTTCCTGTATTTTTCGTGTTTTGTGCCCTATATCTTTTCTCCTATATTCGGTTGCTTTTCTTATACTTTGTCAATTTTATTTTGTGTTTCTTTATAATGATACCCTTCTTTTCTTAATACCTCCCCCCCACACACATACACGCTCATATACACATTTCCATTTTTACTTGCTTTCAGTATGTGATCAGAGCTAAAGTCGAACCTACAGATTCCCTCATTAAATTTTATGGCTATGAAATACTAGGAAGCAATTTAGAGTGGCAGTCCAACATTTATGATCTGCAATCAAACCCTTTAAACAGTGCTTCAGGGTAGTGTAAGGGGGCAGGACCAGGTGTTTTAGGCATTTTAATTCCTGCAGAATAAACCTGTGCCCCCTTGTTTCACACCATGACTGAACATTTTACAGTTAAAAATAACAATTCTGTATTATTTTAACTGACTGGAAGACTGTGAGTCATAGTCTTTGTGTATACACAGTACCACCAGAAAGACTTTCATGTAGGTATTTCACTAAAATATGAACAGTGGCATATCTAGAAGCAGTCAAGATGTATATTTTACAGTGTGTCAAGTAGCTTTTTTTCAAATATGAATATGAACATAATTTGAGTCAAAATATTTAACCATAGATTGCTGCAGCTTTTGTAAACTCGTGTCGACTGAATAAATTCTAGAATTCCAAGCCTTTGTCATCCAATAGCTGTTTTGTGGTTTAGCTGTATATAATTGTCCCCTTTATTACTGCTCCTTGTTAAAACAGCTCCTCCTCACCATCAGTATTCCTAGCAACCTTCAGTGGTTGTAATGGTCTGCAGCCTTACGGCAGATGTCCCTGCTGTGTAAGCCTCAGCAGAGCTGACCATGTTTTTAGTGCTGCATCTAAAACAGTGTAAGGTTTCTTTGATCCCTTTTATGCAGTCTTCCTTTCTCCCCAGTAGAACAACCCCAAAAAGCAGCACTACTTGCATGAGAAGTCAAGACCTGAAACCCCCTGTTTCTAAGGGTACGATTCTGAACATAGCCAGCGGTGCTGGGCACTGAACATGGTCTGTTACTGTAGTACTTCCTGATTCTAACTGCCTAGCTTGCTGAGCTATGATAGATAGATAGATAGATAAATAGATAGATAGATAGATAAACACTTTTATTTTTAAACAGGATCATTTCATTAGGGACAAGCCCTGTTTTCAACAAAAGCCCTGTGTAAGAATACATAAAGACATGACAATGATGAAGTATCCATGAAATATATATAGCACATCTTGTAGACAGAATATAAAACATAACACTGTCACATGACAATGGTAGTTCGAAAAGTAGCTGACACATACAGTAAGTATTGATTGGTGGTCCTTTTGGCAGCTATTGTTGATTCTTAACTTCATCATGAAGAGCTGACACGTAGGTGCAGCAGTAGTACTACAGCTCATCACACCAGTGATCCAGCATTGGAAATAAGCCTAAGGCGTATGGAGCCAGCATAGTGGTGGAGGACTGGGTGTCCCAGAGGACAGTCTCCTCCATCAAGGAGGAAGGGAACAGATGCCACCATGCAAACACCACCTGGTTGACCACAGGTAGGGCTTCAGGCAGCATTTATTGGGAAGGGAGACCTGTGCACCCTCACTGCCAAAGTTTCAGAGGACTAGGACGCAAGAAAACAGGAAACATTCCAGACTGATGTAGGATGATGCTGGCCTCCTAAAGGCCTCACATCATCTATGTTGGCACCCCCACTACTGGATTCAGTCTCCAAAGGGGCTTGGGGAACACTGATGGCTCCACCATGATGGTTAAACCATTGAACAGATGCTGGGGTAAATATGGAAGAACATGTGTGATGGAACTGGGAAAGTCAGAAGAAGGGGGCAGGTCAGAGAGTAGGAGATAAACAGAAATTTAAAAGAAAAAAAAAAACTTTGTTATGAAGGACAGATGGAATTTAACTATTGCTGGCTTGGTTTGGTAGGTTTCTTATTAAGGGTATCAAAAGTGGTAAAATTAAAACAAAATAAATGAAACATACAACATTTCTTGCTAAATACTATTATCCTTTATTCAAGTGTGGGGATCACGAAGGCCTTGGGTCTCTTCTATATGCTCAAAGAATTATCGGCATGAAGGTGAAGCCTAAATTCCTGCCTAAGTGACATGAATCTGCATTGTTTAATATTTTTGCAAATGAATTGTCTGCTTTTTTTTTCTTTGATCATTTCTTATCTCCCAGTCTCTGGTGCATTACTCCTTTGTCTGGCTAACAGCTACCCCCATCCTTACTATATCTATCACATACATCTTCCAAGGGGGATCTATGGGCAACTCTCCCCTTCATGGTTGTCCCTTGGGGGTTTAAAGAGTGTCCTCTTGCAGGTCCTATAATACAGGAAGGTGGAGGGGCCCAAGGGTGCCAGCTTCATACTGCACTTGTTCAGGGTTTCCTCCTTGGATTTCACCCCACACCCCCATGGATGCACAGGCAAGGACTCTAAGGTGCTCATTTTCACTCTGTGTATGACATCGTTGCCAATGCCAGGTGATGTCCTCCTTCTCCAGAGTAGCTACAGCTGCACCACCATCCATGCATACCCAGCTGGCTGGGTTATAGATGAGCATGCTGCCCTCTCTCCCCAGAGGAGGAGAACGTCCACTGGGATGTTTGATCCTCCTTTTCCAGACTGTCTCTGATAGTCTTAATCTGGGCTCAGTGACATTGAGAGCAGCAGTGCAGCCACAACACCAATGGGCCAGTCTGAATCGATTGCCTTTTATTAAAAAAAGTGTATATACTATGGCTTGTATCACTTAATTGTTCTCTGCCTGGCTGCTTAGTGAACCATCTGAAATTTAATAATACTGTAGTATATGGTTAGCCCCTATTGTGTATGGATTTCTATGCAAACAATTTTCTTGGCTGTAGTACAGTCCAAAGGTCACAAAACATTGTTGTAGTATAGCTGTGACATAGCTTCTATACTACAACAACTTTTCCCTTTGAAGTTTGTCCTGACAGTCTCTCCTCATGAAGCTCCCCTGCCCCCCATGCTCACCAGAAATATAAATGTATCATTCATATTTTATACTTTAGATTTTCAAAGTAATTTTTCCCTTGTTTTTACTAAGAACAAAAGTACTATAGCTTGCTCCATTTTATTTACTTATACACTGGGAAACCCATATACTATAACAATTATTACAAAATGGGTCAGAAGTTTTCTATGTCCTGATTGGCTGAGAGGTACCTGTGTCCATGTCCTTATCAGGGCATATTGTGCCAACCGGCACCTCTTCATCCAGTCAGGACTGGCAACAACACATATCACTGTGCAAAAGTGTTCTGCAGTGGCTAAGCTGGAACCCCCACCTGCACTCTGAGCTGTACTGGCTGACCTGCAGGACCCCCCACGCTCTGTAACAGTAACCAAATTCAATTATGTAAAATACAACATTTAAAAACAAAAGAATGACCTCTGCTGCCTCTGTTAGGAAAACTCGCTCATGATCTGTTTCAGATGAGCCACCAGAGATCCACTGAGCATCCGTGCGTGCTGTCCAAAAAAAAAAAAACGGCTTTGAAAAAAAAGCGAGACCCACACCTCCACCAGCCCTGCTGCCATTACTACCACACCTGCACCTCCACCAGCCTTGCTGCCATGACTATCAGCATTATTTAAACTACTGCATTAAACCCAGTTCAGGCCAAGCTCAACGGCAGCCTGTCACAGAAAACTGCACAGTTCTGTGCTTCCAAAATGTACAGCGCTATAGTTTCCTACGGATGCTAGTACAGGACGCGCTCGCTTCCAGCTCACTCCTACTGAAACAGTGAAACTGGTCCTTTTCTTGGGTCACTGTGGCCTGTCAGTCAGGACAAAAGAAAAATCAAAATCTTTTCAAAGGAGTTTCACTGTTGGTGAGTGTGGGGGGGGGAGGGGCTTGGAGGAATACAACCCAGCTGCCGATAACAGACACACTTGCTCCCACAACTGAAAGCGAATGGTCAGTCAGTCAATCAGTCACTCCTAAGACAAATAGACAATGAAATATGACAAGGAAAAAAAAAGCAAAAATGACCATATTGTTTAAGATTTTTAATCTTGGTGTGGGTGGGTGTGTAGTGTAGAGACAGACAAAAATGTCCAAAAGCTCCATTCCAACACAATGGCAAGGTCTACTTTTTCTACTTTTCTACTAGTATGATCATATATTTTTTTACTCTTTTTATGTACACCTTTTCTGTGCATTTTTCAATTAATTTTTTTACTGGGGGGGGCCATTTTATAAGCAGAATAAGACTCTCCGAGGTGTGGTTTATGGCCTGATAAGAGCACTTCCAAGGGGCTAAAGGCACTTGGTACAAGAGCCTTGTGCCTGTGCCTCATTACGCACCTGGGGCATGCTCTTATCAGGCCATAAACCACACCTCATCGTGTCCTATCCCTTACATATATGGGCAACCAAAACACCACTCGGCAGGTGTTTCCATCTCAAGGTTGAGATGACATCAGTGACCTCTCAAGTTTCACTCTCAAGGTCCCTATGATGTCACATTGACACCTCTGTGGAAACACAGCCTTGGTATGTATGGTTGCTCATACAGTATTTTATATGTAGTAATTTCAATTGCTGATCTGCATCTGAAAACTTTCTTCCTGGTAACATTGTTTCATTCAGAAAAATGGGACAGTGAACCACTGATAATCAAGCAGTCATTACCTGCAATCAACTTCTATTCTCCCTAAGATCTGTTACCTCGTGCACAGTGTTTGGAACAATCCTAAAAATATATAATATCAATAAATCAGAATGCACTTGTTTTACATACTGTATGTTTTGTAGTCACCTGTTTGTATACCTTTTGTATCTTGCCCATTATTTGTATCAGAACGTAATTTTCTATCATAGTTTCTATGTAAATATTTTATTTAGCTTTTGTTAACCAGGTAAGTACACTAGACAAAGCATATGCCTATTTTCAGGTACGATCCGGGAGAGTACAGAAATGAAAAGAACATACAGGGTGGGATATTCAAAAGGGTTGCGCATGGCGCAACAGTCCACTGATGTGCACCGGCACCATATTCAAAAGAGGAAAGTGTGCAGCACAAATCCCAATGCACCAGGGTGCATCAGTATTGTGAGGCGCAAGTGGGGGGGGCATGCCCATGCACACTCTGCACATCCCGATATTCAGCCCGGGATGTGCTGAGCCCATGCAGGCACAACCCCCACTTGCGCCGCACACAGTTGAGCCAAAAAATACAGGAGCAACAGCTAGTCAATCACAGGTGAGCTGCCGTATTGCAGGGTGCAAGATGGCAGCTGCCAGCTGTGGGTGGCCACACGTGCTCCGGCGGCACCAACCATTGTGATGGCACTCCCCCATGCCCCATTGTGGGCAGAAGTATACATAAATATTAGACCCACATCCCTGGTGGTCCAGTGGAACGCATGCAGCCCGATCGCGGGCATGAGTAATATAATATGAACCCCCATATCCCTGGTGGTTGAGTGGTACCCCCTCCCCACCCACCCACTGAGACCTGCCAGCCTGCTCCCCTCCCTGTCAGCGGGCAGCAGCTCCCGCCTGCAAGCCGCCCAGCCGCCCACCGACTGACTGCATACAGTATGGCTGTACGCCCATTGGTCCACAGCATGGGCCAATGGGCATGCAGACCGCACTGTACTACACAGTCCAGATATGTGAATGGATCCATTCTGAACCGGAAGGGAGTTCCATAATCTGGAGGCACATGGTGCAAAATCCATGTCCCCCATTTGGGTGTGTTTATCAGGAACCTTGAGCATAGCAGGGCCCATAGACTTTAGGGAGTAGACAGTGGAAGCAGCAGGTGCAAGTAGCTCTGCTAATCCGGGGGGGGGGGTGCCTGAGCCCAGTACCTTACCCGTGAAGCAGCCCAAAACAAAGTTCATGTAGTTGGGTGGGGAGAGCCAGTTAAGCTTAGCATACAGATCTCAATGGTGAGTGAAGCAACGGGCTGCTAGCTCCAAAATGGCAATTGTTTTTGTAGGCAATGGTCCACCTAATGAGGTGTACCTTGGAAGTACGGGCAAACAAAAGTAGCCCATAGCAGAGAGATAGTAGAAACACACCTGTGTCCAATGCTAGGTGAACTGCTGAAGTAAGATTATTCTTTGCCCTGTACACCAAACTCAACTTCCAGTTAACAGCACAACACACATTGTGGATGTGGTGACCAAGATCAAGCTGAAGGTCAAGTGTCACCCCAAAGTATTTGACAGAGTCGGTGATGAGAACGGGAGCACTATCATTATCCAAGATACACAGAGGGACAGGGGAGGCCTTTAACTTAGCTAGGGATCCAAACAGCATGGTCTGAGTCTTTTTAACATTCAGGACCAGCTTGTGAGACAATATCCAGGATTGGATACTCCTGAAATCCTCACTCAGTTGGTGTCAGCTGTGCTCCAGGTACTGTAAGATTTTCCAGAATGAGAACTGTACTCCTCATGTTTCAAATGAGGTACATAAAACCAGATTTGGATCAGTACAAATGAGGACATCCTTATGTGTAAGACTACTTCTTTGTTAGCAATATATTTCTGCAATTAAATAACAGTCTGACAATAAATAATGTGTGTCAGTGGTCTCTGTCATTTATTATTTCTTGTTGGCAAGTTTTGAAACACATTGGTTTTATTTTTTTCTACTGTTTTGGGAGGGCTTTAAGCCTGAGGTTCAATGGGCAGAGCAACTGCTTCACTCCCCCATCAGGCTTATAAGGTAACTTATTCTGGAGTTCTTCAGGATTCCTTTCTTGTTGCAGCTGGAGGCCACGGTCACCACTAGGTCAGCTGCATCTGCTCATGCTCCATTCCCTAATTGTGTGGCCTTCGACTGCTCCTGCTCGCTTTGCAGGCTCATTTATTTCCTCCGTATACCCTCACCTGCCTCCCCTTCCTCGTTTCTTTCACCCTGCTCACTCAACTCACTTGCCACCGTATTCCCATTGTTGGGTGATTTTATTTTTTCTCTCAGCAGCAGTGCATCCAGAGGATTAGATACAGGCTGCCAACCAGGATTAAGGGATGCCAAAGGTGCCAGATTCAAAAATTTCAACTTGGGACTTCCATAGTCTGTTCCGTGCCTTCGTGCCAGTCTTTAACAGGTGTAGGGGAGGGTAGGAGGTCACATGACTCAGGGCTGAATCTGCAACTAACTATTCTTGCAGATACTGACTGGCTTCAAGAGAGGCTGAGGACCAGGGAACAGAGTTTCCCATGCACAGTGTGCACTGCTTTGCTTACTGATACAGGGTATCTGGAGCCTGGAAGCAGCATCGAGGACACCGGAGAGGTACTATAATTAAAATTTTGTTGTACGGTTTCCCTAGCGTACAGTTGTGTTTCTTTCCTTTCAGGGAGCAGCTTAAGGGAAACACTATAGTCTCTTTACCTGGTTTGTTTTGGGGCTCTTCTGAATGGGGCTGATGGCTCGTTTACGCCATCTTCAAATTGAGAAACCACCTGCACTTCCGGGTTTGCCATCACCCACCTGGCCTGGTTCGCACCGTTCCTTTGTTCCACTACCACATCCTATTTCAGCTTGAACTCATCTGTCTCATGAACAGCTTTATAGTGGGATGTGGGCTCCACTGTGCATAGGACCTGATGGCCAGTTGGCTATATAAGTCAGGACCGCTCCGGGTGTATGGCAGGGCTGTATCATGGCCCCAGTCCTGTCCTGCATCTACTTAGCCCAGTTACTTGTACCCCTGCTGCGCTGTCCTACAGATCTCTGCAGCACTCGGCCCTAGGCCATGCCTGGCACTGGCCTCAGATGCTGATCTGGTTCTGTGCTCATTATCTCTGTCAGGCCTCCTACATAAGTTGAGTATATTCAATGTCTTAGTGACCTCATACAGCTTTCGCATACCTGTACATATCAGTCGGGCTATGTTTTTTTTCTGGCTCCTAAGACATCTCAATGTGCTGGCTGGTAGGGACCTCTATAATCATGTCTGTCAGATCATTCGTTTAGTTGAGAATGACTTTTTGTATTCTTGACAGCTGGGAACAACATTTCAATGCACGGTCTGTACTTCACATAATATAAAAAATTGCACTTTCTCGATTTGCTATTCCTCTGTCTGCTACTCCTGGGCTCCCATCAACAATCTCTAGCCTATTTCAGCCCTGGCACCATCCTTCTCTGTTGATTCCCCACTCACCGCTGTCTTTCCACCCTACTCATTTCATGATATTCTTTGAACGGATGTGCCCTGCACCCCGCTTACTCAACTTGACTTACTTCCTCTACTTCTCCTGCCCACCTTTGGGTCTCTATCACTTATCTAACGATCCTTTGCTTTCTTATGGACCTTATCCTCCTCATTGAACCACCCCATCGAGCACTCAACCAGAGCATGTGACTCACGGCCCTCTTGCCGCATATATCAAGTTCATGACCCTAGTCATCATTCACTCATACTTACCTCTTCATACCTCCTCGCTTTCGAGCATCTAGTTCCCAGCGAAGGTCTGATCATTCGCATCACATAATGAAGCATGCTGCCATGCCTTCCTGTCCGTTGCCCTTTGCTAAGGGCTGGCTGGAGGCTCTCCCCCCATCATTCAAGTTCCTTTTCAAGTTCATTTCCACATCTACCTCCTTTCGAGGAGTCTACTTAATCACATTGCTCTATCGAGCATACCACCCTCGTACAAGTTCATTTTCAATTTAATTTCCTGTCTCCTGTTCCTCACACTCACATTGATCAGTCAAGCATACCTCTCATGAGGTCTTGCTCTATCTCATCAACCCGCTGCACCCATGCTGTGCTCATCATCATCCATCTTCATCATCCTCAGTCTTCTCATATTGGACTACTTTACTCCTGCAGCGATTGTCATCAGTTTCCATCATCCTCAATCTTCTCATGAGTGCATCTGGATACCCCTTACTCCTATGACTTCTACATGGATCTACTCCTTCCCATCAACTCCTCGGCATACCCTCTCGGGTCCCTGCTGCCTCATGTTCCTTCTTTGATCTGTGATTTCTTTTGGGGTTTTCCTATCCAGTCATCATCTTTTCTACTCATATCCTTCTCTTTAATGACACATCCATCTAAATTAAACATCAACAGCCTGGAGAATGTGACCTAGGCCTTGGATTCCCAAAGGTTTCCTCCTTAAAGGTTTTCCTCTCCTTCATGTCAATGGTCATAATATTAGTTAAAGTTAGTGCTTTCTTAGGTTAATTAGTTAGGTTCCACTGTTGGATGGAGGCGGATGGTGGCCCTGGCTTTCCCCTCTCTCTTTAGGAAGTCTGCCCTTAATCATCTTCTCAGAATTCATTCATTAATCACCCTCAACTCTTCGATGCTTGACACCTGATTCGGTATTCTTTTTGGGCTTCTTCCTAAGCTGTCTTTAGCTGATGCAATCATTCCCATGGCACCTGTAAGGGGGGAGGGGACCCTCCTCTAGGGTTCCTTGTGTCATACCCCTACAGGGTGGTATATCCCATGGACAGAGAGGCAGAAAGCCACAAAAGTAAATCAAGTCACACAAGCATCATCTTATCTCATCCAGTTGTGTAAGCACATTGAATGGGAGGGCTTTAATCCTGAGGTTCAATGAGCGGCGCAGGTACATCACTCCCATATCAGGCTTATAAAGTCACTTATCCTTTGGATCTTCAGGATTTGTTTCTTGTTGCCCACCATCCACCCCCCCCCCCTCCTCCAGCAGCTCACCTCTCTTACCTGTGGGCTTCTTCCTAAGCTACCTTTAGCCAACGTAATCATTCCTGCAGCACCTGTAAGGGGGGGACCCTCGTCTAGGGTTCCTTGAGTCGTACTCCTACAGGGTGGTATATCCCACGGATACAGAGTTGGAAAACCACAAAAGTAAATCAAGTTACACAAGCATCATCTCATCCAGTTGTGTAAGCACATTGAACAATCATTGTATTCTTGCTGTTACCTGCAATGTACTCTCCTGAGTCATACCTGAAAATAGACATGTTTTGTCTAGTGCACTTACTAAGTTAACAAAAGCTAAATAAATAAAAAATGTATTAGAAAATGGATAGGGAAATTGTTGCATATGGATTGGTCAGCAGCCATGCATTGTGAGGCCACCACCAGTGGTTAAAAATGTGCACACAGTCAGGACATAGCACACTAACATATCAATGCATTTTTTAAATCAAATTCCTGATTTTCAATACAAAAACAGCCACTAGCTTAACGGGGACTGGCACTGATTACTTATGTGCAGCTGTTTGAAATATCTCTATTTTCATAAATTGTATTCATACCTCTAAAGGATCCCTATCTAACTGTGCCTGAATAAAAACTGTAGCTGTCAGTTGTGTTTTGTATTGTTATCTTTGTATGGACAACATCATTCTGTGCAGTTCTTTTCATGGAACCAAGAATCTGGAGTTTTGATTATGTCACTTCATGGTTTCAGAAATGTGAGCGTGAACATATCAGTACAGTACAGTATAGTACATGCAGATAGATGAAGAATAGCAGAGCTCTGGCATTATTTCATACTTGTACTAAAACTAGACAGTATCTCTCCCAACCTTTCTATATAATAAAAAACAGCTGCATTTCCAGACAGTCTAAGTAACTTGAACATGGACAAGAAAAATAAAGGGTGAGGGGAGATCTGTTGCTGCAGCAAGAAAGGGGTCAGGGTAAGGCAATTTGCAAAACAACACTTATCCAACATGATGTTCATACACAATGTATCCCAAAGTGCTTTCAAGACACAAGAGTTCCATACTGGTAGTGTAGGGAAGGTAGAATAGAATAGAATAGAATAGAATAGAATAGAATAGAATTTCCAGTGCCCAACATTGCCAGACAGGTAATAAAAAACAAAATCTGGATTCCTTTCCAAACTACCTGATGGGTCAAGTGAGCAGCCCAGCCAGTCAGGGAAAAAAAGAAATCTCTCCCCCAATAACCTGATGGGTCCAGTGCTGAACCCAACCTATCAGGGAAGGAAACAATAATGTTCCCCTTCCCCACCAGCCTGGCAGATCCAGTTCCCAACCTTGCCTGGTCCAGTGCCCAATGCAGCCCAACAGGAAATTAAAAAAAAGTCCTTCTTTCCTAAACTACCTGATGGGTCCAGTATGGAAACCAGGCAACTGGGAATAAAAAAAATATGTCCTTGTCCCACCAATGACCTGATGGATCCAGTGCCCAGTACAACTCATCATAGAATAAAAGCATCTGTTCCCATCCCCCAAATGGCCTGACAGGTCCACTGCCTATCACAGCCCATCAGGGAAGAAAAAAAAACTGTCCCTCTCCCTCAACAACTGGGGAGGTCCTGTGCCCAACCTGGCCAGTCTGGGAATAAAACAAAATGATAACCCTAACCCAACAACTTGACAGGTCCGGTGTTTAACAGGCCCATAAGGGAATAAAAAAAAAAACCCTGATCTTCCCCACCCCAACAACCTCTCAAATCCAGTACCCAACCCTGTCAGGTAGGGAATAAAAATGTCTGGCTATCTTCCCCCCATCCCCTTCTCAGTACGGTGTTCAACCCGGCCCAACAGGGAACAAAAAAAAAAAATCTGCCCTCTTTCTCCAACTACCTGATGGGTCCTTTGCCCAACCAGGCCTATGTATTAAGCCAAATGAAGATAAGGAGGAGCAGCAGCAAAACAGTGAGTGGAAGGTGGCATAGTCAGGGTAGTAAAATGCTGGTTTCCCCATGTCCATCCACTCAGATCACAGTGAGGGGCGAAAACACTGCACAGGAGGCCAGAGGTTGCTGCTGCACTGCTGCAGCTACCAGCCTGTTATGGTATCTCCACCTTCTCCAGCTCACAGCACACTAGAATGGGAGACTGGACCAAGGTGGCTGATGGTGCAACACTTCTGTGGATGTAACCGCAAGCGCCAGTGATCCTGGCTCCATTGCCTGACTCTTCCTCTCTCACTCTTTCCTTCTCTTGGACCTCAATCTCAATGCCACACTCTTCACAATATGCACATATGGATGTATTGATTGATTGATTGATTGATTGACTGATTTAAAAGTTTAACCAGGAAGTACATACTGAGCAGAAAACAGCTAGTTTCCAGATGAGTCCTGGGGGAGAGGGGAGAGAAAGATAGCTAGCAATATAATAACAAGGTAAAAACAAGTAAGTGATACAAACATAATCAAAAATGTAAGGCAAAATAGTAAATGAAGGCAAAACTAGGGAATTAAAACACACTCAAAGGCCCAGATATTCAAACTGCGCCCAAAATGAGCACAACAGCAGGAGCAAGCACAAACCAATTGCGTATATGCGCAACAGGTGCGATATTCAAACATGGATCAGAACAAATTGCGCAAGCAACCAACATCTGAATATTGCACATACTGCGCCATAGTGCAACCAGGAAGGAGAAGCTGAGCAGAAATGTTGCGCTATGGCGCAACCAGGGCAGCCCAGCTGAGCAGTCCAGAGGTGCATTGCGCAAGCAGAGCCCCCCCCCCAGAGCAATGGAACTGCACAACCAAGGAGGCAGGCTGGGGCCCACCACCAGCCATGCCACACATGGGCACAGGAACACACTGCAACCAACACCACACCCACACACCCCCAAGCACAGCATCACTGGGGGTGTGACGGATGAGCTACTGGCCCATGGGGACAAGCCAACAAAGCATAGCAGAGCCATGACACCCCAGCACAACCACTGGCAGGCTGAAAGTGCCACACACAGGGGGTTGACAACCACAGTGCACATCAGCCTCCATATGCACAGCACACCCTGCACTGTGACCCCAAGACACCACCTATGTGCAGTGACTGGCACTGAAGGAAACCATGCATCCCCCAGCACATGTCAACCCTTGCAGCACAGAAGTATGCAAGCCAGACACACCCTGTAGCACCCAGCAGTGGGTGGCAGCAGACGGCAAGACCAACAGAAAGTCACTGCGATGCTGGAGATACCTCCCCATGCACACACACACGCACACACACACACACACACACACACACACACACACACACACACACACACACACATACCCAGGACCATACCACCCCAGATGGCATGTACACCCCTGCAACTGAGCACCCATAGCCAGCTGCAAATCAGAGACCAACACAGTATTCATATCAAAATAGAAAAGTATATTTAAATATCCAAATAGTAAAGAACCAAAACAATAACAACTATTTACAAGGGGGGGGGGACGGGTACAAGGTAGGGGTGTTCAAGGGGTAGGGATGAACAACTTGGAGAGGGAAGGCAGGGTGGTAGAGATGGGAGAAGTGGGAAGGGTATCATCAGCTATGGCCCAGCTGGCTGCTCATCCTCTTCCTGGTTCCGCACCATCCTGTGCCGCCTCCTCCAAAGGCCATGGCGCCTGATGGACTGGAGGATGGCCTGGTTCTCCATCGACACTTGTGTGAGGCACCGAATATCCCATCTAATCCTCCTGAGAACCTCGAGGCCTAGGAAAATGGGAACACAGTCAATGGCTGTGACTGACCACAACCCTGAACACCACCCAACCTGCAAGCCATATAGCCCAATGTCCCGCACCTGTGATGGCATGCACCCACCCACAGTGAACATGCACATGGCCATCACAAACAGGTGGTACCAGCTATGTCACCACTGCACACACACTGCCCATGTCCATCACAGCACAAACAAAGGCTGTGTCAAGTGGCGTGGCAACGTGGTGCGATACCAGTTACACAGCTATGTGTCCAGTGCATGCATGGACCACCAGTGACGCATACACAGACGTGCTGTGATACTGGACAGTGATGCATGTCACCTGTGTCAGGCATACATACATAGATACATAGACAGTGTCGGCAGATAAGGACTATGGCCCACCCAGTCTGTCCATTTGAGCTTGTAAGTTCACTTTGTTTTCCTATGAGTCTGTTGCCCCTTAACCCTGACCTCCAGAATTCCTTTATGTCTATCCCGTGCATTCTGAAATCCCGTGATTGTTTCAGCCCCCACCACTTCCTCTGGCAGGGTGTTCCACTTGTCCACCACCCGTTCTGTGAAGAAATTCTTTTCCATGTTTCCTCTGAATCGTCCTCCCTCCAACTTCATTCCATGCCCTCTAGTTCTGGAACATCTTTTTCACTTAAAAATAGTGTTTTCCTGCACCCTGTTCCTCCCTGTAAGATACTTGTATGTCTCTATCATATCCCCTCTCTCCCTCCTCTCCTCCAGGGAGTACATGTTCAGTTCCTTCAACCTGTCTTCATAGGACTTGTGATGCAAGCCATGCACCATCTTTGTTGCCCTCCTCTGAACCTTCTCTGCCCAGTCTATGTCCTTATGTAGGTATGGTCTCCAGAACTGTACACTATACTCCAGGTGGGGCCTCACTAGTGTCCTGTATAGTGGAATTATGACCTCCCCTTTCCTGCATGGTTGTATTGTGCAGGGCAAGTGGTCTCCCCCCCCCCAGCATGCAATAGCATCCATGAAGTCATGATACTCACACTGCTCAAGCAGCTGCGTCTGCCGCTGCTGCTGCTGCTGCTGCTGCTGCTGGGGTGCAACTCCCGCTGGCACCAGGGCCCTGGCACGGCCCTCCTCAACCCGGGCCAGCATCCTCACATCCCGGCCTGTGGGAGACATATGTTGAGACAAACATCAGTGTGACTCCAAAGCAGACTGCCCCCTGCCCCAGTGAGAGTGCCTGCCCACACAGCCAGACCCATTCATCTCACAGCTGCACACACACTGACACAGCCAACCATGGCAGAGCCATCACCTATGCATAGCCACCAAAACACACTCACACCCCTACATAGAATACAGGTGCATAGATGGTACACCCACCTGGCCTAGGCACCACGCCCTGCCTGGCACATGACTGCAGCCTCTCCAAAAGGTCCGGATCCCTCCAGCGGAGGTCACTGTACCGGTGCCGGCACTGCTCATCAGACCGGCACCGTCCAGTGACCCCCACCAGGTCAGTGGCCACTTGATGCCACACCTGTGTGCGGGCAATGGTGAGGGGCGCCTCACCATAAAGTGCCCCATAGTGGGGCTCTACTAGGGCCACCAAGTTGGCCAGTTCCAATTGGCTCCAGGGAACAGCTCTTCTCCAGCCATGGTGCCAACTTTACAGCAGGCAATGGCTGGCTTCTCTGCGCCAGAATCCCATGTGGAGATGTTGCGCAAAGACCACCACACGCCAATCGCGCTGTTCGAACAGCGCCGTCACTTCATATAGTGCTGTCACCAGACAGCGCAATAGGGCCATACACATGGCAGGCAAACAGCGCCAGGGGGCAAAGGTCGGACACAAGGTCATGGGCCATGACGCAAGGCCACGCACAGCGCCATCTGATGTATAGGCATCCTGCACGACTGACCAGCTGCATACCAGTGCCACAGTGGACTATTGAGCAGTAGTGCCACAGTGCCATATAGTGCCCATTGCTGTAGCGCCACTGGCACAATGGTGGCCATGGCCTGAATTACCAATCGTGCACAGCATGTCAGCAGCGCAGCAGATGCCTGCGTAAGCTATCTGGGCATGCACAATGCAGTGTACCACACAGTCACAGATCTGAGCCATTGGCTCAGCCGACTCAACCGTATTGCGCAAAGCGCAGATTCGCGATATTCAGCCGACACATGCAAATCATCTGATCAGCCATTCAAAGGCGTAGTGGCGCGATTTGCATGTCATTATAGTTGCTCCACTCCTAATTTGCATGCATTGCGCTATAAATGTGTGACATTGGGCTGCGCTGGCCAGATTCGGTTACTGCAGGTGAGAGGCGAGTTGCACGCTGTGTGATGTTCTGGACAATGGTCATGGGAAAATGCTGTAGACTGCACAGTGACAGGTGTCCACTTCCCCCATACAGATCACCATGACCGAGCAGAGCCAAGGTGAGGGTGAGGACGGTGGGCGTAGGAGGAGGCCCAACTTTACAGCAGCAGAGACAGAGGCCCTCTTCCAGGCCTACCTGGATGAGGAGCCAGTACTGAGTGGACGGAGGGGCACCCCTCAGTCCCGTGCGGCTGCATGGGAGGGGGTAGCTCGGGCTGTTAACCTGCACGGAAGCCACCAGCGCTCCGTGCAGGAATGCAAGAAGAAGATGGGGACAGACCGCAGGAGGTTGAAGGAGAAGGTGGCAACCTTCAGGGCGGCACGTGCTGGCACTGGTGGGGACCCGACAGTGGTGTTGGAGCTGATCCCGACTGAGGAGACTCTGGTCGCATCAATGCAGCGGAGCGCTATTGAGGGCATACCAGGAGGTGGATTCCAGACAGGTGGAAGCCCATCACTGCACGGTATGACATGGTGATGGTGTTGGGGGGAAGGTTGTTCACATGCACTCACATGTACTCTCTTTCTGTTACAGATCCTGTTCATCTTCAGGAGACGGTGGTGGTGGGTCCAGGCAGGGATGATGACCTGCTGGACATGGAGGAGGGTCCATCCACCTCTATCACCAACCAGCAGTCACTGCAGCAGCATGCACGCTGGGCCGCCAACTCTGGTGTCGGTGATTCGGGTGCAGGGGGTGCACAGCCTGTGTCTCAGCAGTCTGGCATGCAAGCATGCCAACACGCTGTGACTATGGCTGTAGCACGTACCTGCACCATTGATGATGCAAGGACTGCAATGGGCAGTGATAGGTGTGTATCCCATGACGGACACACAGCAGGTCAGCACGTGCCCCTGGGCCTTTCTGGTTCCAACTTGTGTACCAGCATGCTGGCACAGTCCCAGGCTGTGCCTGTCAGCACCGGTGGGGCAGCACCGGTGGCTGTGCAGGTGTCTGGCACTGTTGCCAGCACAGCGGTGGAATGAGTGGATCCTGGGGCACAGCGGTTGGAGGGGCAGCAGCAGCAGTCACCCACCAGGTCTGGGAGTACAGTGTCAAGCGGTGGCACATGTCCGCCGCCCTTTGATCAGCCCATTCCTGGTCCTGGTGAACAGCGCCCACCCTCAAGGGGTGTTGTGCATCAGGACCTTCCACACCC
Organism: Neoceratodus forsteri; assembly: GCA_016271365.2. Taxonomy (NCBI): domain Eukaryota; kingdom Metazoa; phylum Chordata; order Ceratodontiformes; family Ceratodontidae; genus Neoceratodus; species Neoceratodus forsteri. The sequence goes on along the minus strand of CM057455.1, from coordinate 1,543,688,568 downwards.
TGGGGGACAGGATGCCGTTGGGGCACAGTACCCATTGGAGGAGCACACCCACCTGCTGCAGAAATCAGTACATCTGCAGAGGCGGGTTGCAATGTCCGTGGAGGCACTGTCTGTGTCTGTGGAGCGGCACAGCAGGGAGTGTGCTCTGGACCGTGCCGAGCTGGTTCGTATGCGGACGGATGTGACCGCCGCCATTGACAGGCTGACCCAGGCAGTGGTCTCTGTCGTGGACACATTGGGCACACAGTCAGGTGCCCCTGAACCGCACACCCCACACAGTTCACGCTCCACTCCCCGTTCCCGGCGTCGTGTGACAACAGGCCTGTCGACACCGGGTTCTGCTGTGGCCATCGAGGCACCTCTGGTGCAGGTTTTATTCGACATGCTGCAGGCCTGTGGGCAAGATTGGCGTTCGCAGTGGGACCCCTGGTGGTGCAACAGTGGCACCCATGTGGCCCTGCCCAGCCTGCCAGTGCTGTTGGGTCACGGCGGGGCCGCCCACGCATCCACGGTGGCTGTGGGACAGTGTTACATGACTGAGCTGTCTCCCAGTGCGGGTCCTGTCTGGTGCTGCCATGTGTGCAATGTGTGTCATGGTGGGCAGTGCACTGCTGGGTGCTCTGCTCACCACGCCCGACACACGGACCACCTGCACACCCACCCAACTGCTGTCCACAGTGCATGTGCATGATGATGCCTGCATTGTACTGTACACCAAGGTGCAAGGGTGCCCAGCATCTGACACTACGTGCCTGGACAGTACAGGTGAGGGGGTGGTCGGTGGTGCTGTGTGTTAGCAATGTCGGTTCTGCTGCATCTGCCCATGTACGCTCTGTGCCTGGTGTGTGTGTCCACATGAGTGCTCACCCCTCCCTGATGGTGTGTTTGTATGCCTGGACCCTTCCACTCCCTGACCATCATGCACCCTGGTGTGTTCCCTGTGTGCCTGTGGTTTGTGCATGGACAGTGTTGGTTGCACATGTCCCCTTGACTTACCTGTGTTCTGCATAGTGCTCCTCTGTGATGGTGTCCCAGTGCAGCTGGGCCTGCGGATCAGTCGGGGTCCCGCCGTCCTGGGGGCTGCTCATCACCATCAACACCGCGCCACTGGTGTCCCCCATCGCTGTCCCCCTCTTCAACCTGTATGGCTATCCCATAGTCTTTGGCCATGTTGTGCAGGATGCAACAGGCCAGGAATATCCCACAGGCCTTTTGGGGGCTATACTGTAGGGCACCGCCGGAGGTGTCTAGGCATTGGAAGCATGCCTTGAGCATCCCAAACACCCGCTCTATGATGTTGCATGTGGAAACATGTGCCTCATTATAGCGTTGCTGCGATGGGGTCATGGGGCGCCGGTACGGTGTGAGCAGCCAGGGGCAAGTGGGTATCCGCTGTCACCTGTGTGGAGATAGTGGAGATCAGTCTCATGTTCAGGTCCATATTGCCCATATCCCTGTATGCCACTACCATGGCACCTGTGGCATTCCACCCTTGCCCGAGTTTGCATTCCATCATGTGTACTCACCCACTAGATGGCCTGTGGGGATGTCCCCACTCTTGAATCAATGGCACAGTGCAGACTGATACCATATGAAGGCATCATGTGCTCCGCCAGGGTGTGTGGCACAGACATTGATTATGCGCCCAGTGGCATCACACACCACCTGGCAGTTGACACTAGAGAATCCCTTTCTGTTCTGATATGCGAGCCCATCATGGCCAGGTGGCATGCGAATGGCCAAATGGGTGCAGTCTATGGCCCCTAGCATGCCAGGCATATGTGCTACCCTGTGGAACTCCTGCATGTTTGCTGTACGCTCTGCCGCGGTGCTGGGAAAATGGATGTACTCCGCAGCATGTGGCAGCAGTGCGCTGAGGAATTGGGTGAGGATGCGTGACGTGGCCGACTGTGTGATGCCTGTGGTGTCCCCTGTAGGCCTCTGGAAGGTGCCCGTGGCTAGCAGGCACATGCAGGCTGTCACCTTGGTCTCCGCTGACAGAGCGTGACTCCGTCATGAGGGTGCCTGCATCACATCACTGCACAGCTCACAGAGCCGTCTCAGTATTGCCCTGTTCAAGCGGTACCGGCCCACGATCTCTACATCTGTGTACAGCTCAAAGCTGATGCGGGCATGGTACTGCCTGTTGGGGGCATACTGCCGATGGGCCCTTCCACGGCCACGTCCCCCTGCAGCATGCATTCTCAGCACCCTCATTACAGCTTCCATGTGGAAGCTGGCACTGTCCATCTCCCTGGCTTCTGCCCCCCCTCGGCTGGTGTTGCTGTGTTACCCCCACTGTCCTCACTGCTACTTCCACTGCACCGGGCACCCCCCCCCGCTGGCCTCTACAGCCTATGGCCCACGCTTTCTTTGCCTGCCCTAGCCTGTCTGTTGTCTGTCTGTCTGTCTCTCTCTCTCTCTCTCCCCCCCACTTGGCAGCCTTGTAGCGTTCTTGAGCCACTTCCTTGAGCCTTTTTATTTTGGCTCATTTCCGCTAGTGAGCAATTTCCGGCTGTGCCGCTATTGCGCATCGCTCAAATCTTTGAATATCGCATTGCCTTCTTTGTGCATGGATCCACCCCTTCAGTTGCGCATGCCTTCATTTTCATTGCGCTGTTGCTCAGCGCATGTTTGGGCGCAACTGCCTCTCTTCTGAATATTGCTAAATGGCGTATTTTGACTTGAGATGCTAAACCCTGTTACAAGATGAAAACCCTTTGAATATCCGGAAATATATACAAAAAGAAACAAAAAATGGAACAGCAAGAGAGGGCAAGACTAGAGAACAGAAAAAGGAGGAGGGGTCAAAGGCAGTTGGAAGTAGGATGACAAAAGTCAGAAAGCAGAGACTTTAGGGAGGAAGTAGAAGAGGCAGAATGGATACAAAGGGGAAGGGAGGATCAAAGTTTAGGGAAGTGGTAAGAAAAAGCAGATTGACCAACAATAGATTTTCTAGGAGGAATATTAAGAGAATATATTAAGAGAAGAGTATTGCTGCGAAGAGGGTAAGAGAAAGAAGGATGAGGGGAAAGAAGGATTTTGAGATGAGAGGGAAGGGTGCCAAACCAGAATTTGGACAAAAAGAGACACAATGGGAAACACACCTAGCATCAAGATCTCAAGCTGAACCCTTGACCGGGTGCTACTGGCTACACATGTGGTGCAGCTCAGACCTCAGCCCCTGCCTGCATCTTGCCCTCCTACATTTCATGGTGGTGCAGCTGACACATAATGGACTTCAGACCCCAGCAACAAGATCTCAAGCTGAGCCCCTGACTGGGTACTACTGGCTACACCTGCAGTGCGTCTCAGACCTTGGCCGCTACCCGTATCTTGCCCTCCTGCATGCCACAGCGGAAATGTTGCCACTGAACAGACCTCAGATCTCAGCAACAAGATCTTAAGCTGAGACCCTGACTGGGTGCTACTGGCTATGCCTGTGGTGTGGTTCGGACCTCGGCTGCTGCCCGCATCTTGCCCTCCTGCACACCATGGCAGTGCGGCTGCTGCCAGACAGACCTCAGACCCCAGCAACAAGATCTCAAGCTAATCCCCTGACCGGGCGCTACCGGCTACATCTGTGGTGCAGCTCAGACCTCAACTGCAGCCCTCATCTTGCCCTCCTGTGCTCCACAGTGGTGCTGTTTAACTGAACAGACCTCAGACCCCAGAAACAAGGTATTCCAGGCTGAACTTCTTGTCTGAACTTTAATTTTCTGGCACCTTTATTCACCTCGGCCTGATTGGCTGCTCACTTCAGGCCGATACCACTGATTGGCTGAACTACGATCCTGCATTCTATTACATGCTGCCTTTTTCTAACCCTCTACCTGTTACTTAATTTATGTTTTTATCCAGCTGCTTAGCCTTGTATTGCTTGTAATAAGTTAATGTGCCAGTTGTTACTGATAAGTGCTCTGTAAAACTGCTTGCATTTTGATTGTTTCCCTGACTGCTTTCCAATCTTTGCTCTCCTTCCCTACACATCTTGCTCCTGCTCATTCCTTCCTCAGGAGGCTGTCTGCTGCTCTGCGGCTGAATGCTCCTAACCCCCCCAACCGAGACTCTAGCAACCTCTGTATCTTAGCTGGGCAAAGGGCTTGTTGAGGCCATCTGCCATAACTTGGCTGAGCTCTCCTGCCCCCAGACCCCCAACCCCACTCATTTTACATTCTGTGCTCTGTTCAACCACTCCCCGTCTCGCTAACTATTCTCTTTTCTCTCTTTTGTTCTCAGTCTGCCCCCACTGACTACCTGTCTCCTGACGACACCCCCACCCCTGATTCCTGACCTTCTAAATTTTCTCTTCTCCCTCGCAGAACCCCTGACCAGCCATTACTGGCTATGCCTGTGGTGCGGCTCAGACCTTGGCTGTTGTCTGCATCTTGTCCTTCTGGCTCTAACCAGTTCCCACTGGTGTTTCATGCTGCCCCCCCACCTGCCAGATATGGCTGTGTACTTAAATAGATCCTGGTGAGCATGTAACTAAGGGTGGTTAATTTTACTTAAGTGCACACTTCCCCATTTGCAGATTATACTGTACTGACTACAGAGGACACACATGTTCCTTTCTTCACCACTCTCCCTTACCTCAGGCCTACTTACTTTCCTTAAAAAGATTATACTCTCCTGCCTCATGAGGGCACCTGAGTTCCTCCATCCACCATTCTCTCTACACCGCAAGATAGTTTCCTAGCTCATTTAAACCATAACCTAAACACTGCATCCATGTCAGCTTAGCTCATTCCTTAATTGTGTAGTTGCACTGAGCTGCTCCTCTGCAGTCCTGCTACAAAGCTGCATCCATCATGAAGGCTATGAATTTGATTCCTCTACTATTTATGTTATCAATGACAGGTTTAACTGAGATGAAGATACAGCAATCCTCATTCTCCTTTATTGAGATAGGACTCAATGTTTCTGGCACAGTAACCTCCGTGCCTAGCACAGTTACCCAAACTCCTTCCATCTTTGGGTACCTAGACCTGAACGTTAGACGACCCCCTTGCGGGGTGAGGAGCCTAGCCTATTATATATCCCTATCGCTCTTTAGCAACCTTTCACTAACGCAATGCAATACAACTGCAAGGCATAAAGTGAGGCAAGGGAACAAAGCCAAATTAATGCAACAACTGCAGCAACTGAGACATCTACTACTACTGCTGCTGCTAATATCTGGCAATATTCATCCCAATCCTGGCACCTTGCAACACCAGCAAAGTCATGTCAAAAAGAATGGGGTTCTCACACTCGCTTCTATCAATATCTGTAGCCTCCTCACCAAGCTTGACAATCTCAGGGTGTGGATCACTCAACACAAACCAGATGTTCTCTCACTTGTACAAACCTGGCTCTCCCCGAAGATTCCAGACACCTCAATCGCAATACCAGGCTTCTCTGTCTTTAGGCAGGACAGACTATCAAAAAAAGGTGGTGTCTGTACCATCTTCCTAAAGGATACTCTCAAGGGTCATGCTTTAGCGAGATCTCCCACAACAGACACTATCCAAACACTAACCATCAAGGTTCTGTTAGGTGCGCATAAAAAAACTCTAACAGTGGCCTCTATATTCCACCTAAATAACAATCCTTGGGACTAAGCTAATTATTGGACTGCATCCATCAACAGCACTGGAACTCCAAAATTATCCTAATGGGTGACTTCAATGTTAATTGTCTCTCCCATTATGCTTGCGCTTTCAAGGATGCTACCTCTGCTATCAACTTCTCCCAGTTGGTTGAATTCTCAACTCACCTGAACTACAGGACAGGAACAAGCACACTGTTGGACTTGAATCTCACAAACCATCCAGAACATGTCACAAACACAACTGTCCTCTCAGACGCCATCAGCAACACTCACCTATAATATGTCACTGGTCAAATAAATTCGTCAAGCCTCCGGCCAAAACAGTTCTAAGTAGGTTCTTGCTTCGTGGTCATCTAGAACCCCTAAAACAGCTTCTTTGAGTGCAGAACTGGTCACCAATTGATACTAATATCGATGTTTACTCTGTTCTCGTGTTCCTCATTAATCATGTCAGTACTGCCTGGGATATCTGTCATAAACGCATTCTGCAGTTCAGACCCTCTGCACCCACAGTGTCAACCTCAGACTGCAATAGTGTGAACAAGTAATAGACAGGGTAACCCTCCTGTCTGTTTTGGGTCCAAATCACTTTTCAGCCTCAAGTTCTGGAAGGATTCAAACTGTGAACCCAATGTATGCATACCCAATGTACAGGCTCAAATATGTACCCTCTTCGGGGATTGCGGTACAATGCTTTGCCAGGGGCACCTAGCCAGGTCTCCAAAATGAACCCTTAAAACTCTATAAGAGACCTTAGGTATATTCTTATCTTCTCCAAGCTTAGTAACACCATCAAGCCTTTTAAACAGTTGTCAGACTTAAAATACAGGCTCTTCACATGCAAAAAAGAAACTGAGAAGACACCCAGGCAGTATTTCAAGAAAATGGTTATTTACTAAAAATGTTAAAATAAGTAAAATAAAATACCGAACAAATATAAAGAGCTCACAATCACATACACAAAAAAGAGAAAATTATAGAGCGAAACTCGTACCACAACACTTTAGATCTTTGCTATCTAATGTATTACCTCTGTAAGTTCATTTTAAATTAGATGTTTCTGTTTTCAGTGCCCAAGATGATATCACACATTTCAGACACACTGATACATTTTCAACTCTATCTCTCCACCCCCTTGGTGAGTCATCTAGCTCCTCCTTTTAGAATTAATTCTTACAAACAATTTCCTACCAGGAGGTATTTTAAAATTAATGGTAACATAAGAAGAAAAAAAACATTTCCTAAATATGGCATCCTGTAATTAAACATTTTCTCTTTGAACTGGTGGCTGGTTTCCAACCCTACAATTTGTCTCCAAGGTGTGAGAAAGCCAACAGGAATCAGTCAAATGACGCCTTTCCCTGAAGTCATAAAACTCATATTTAGTTTCCAACATCAAAGGCAGCAGTAGGCAATAAACTGTCTCTGGATTATGTTCCAATTAATTGTTTCCTTCTGGTCTTTTTTATTACTTCCTGGTTTTCAGTTACTGACACTTTGAAATTACAGGCCAAATTCCTCACACACTGAAAATGTCATACACAGACCATGTATTTATAATACCAATATCATACAATAATCATAAACAAAGGGGCAGAGTGTCACAATATCCATGCTCCTTTCAAAAAGCAGAAGATCAGGGGTGCCGTTAGTCCTTGGATTACACCAGAGTTAATAGACCAGATGACACACAGAGACCACCTCTGAGAGTGGGCCTGACTCACAGGAAGACATGTTGATATACAATGCTACAAAAGAGCTAGAAATGACTGCACCCAAGCCATCCGTAATGAAAAAAGTAGACACTACAGGGATGCTCTAACTCATACTTGGAATGATGGGAAAAAGTTCTGGAATAATATCAAGGATTTAATTGGAAAAGACCCTAAGCTGGCCCCCACCATGCTTAACATTGATGTTTCCCTAGAACTGGATCCAAAGACCATTGCCAACATATTTAATAATGCCTTCTCAGATCTAAGTAGTGTCCTCCCCCCCGATTTCTTTGATGATGCTCCCAACCAGGACTGTACAGGGGGTGGTAACCAATCTCAAGCTTACCCCGCTTTTACTTTAAAGCTGTCTCTGAAAGTGAGGCTAGAATGTACATCCAAAAGGTGGTTAGAAAGTCCAGATACAGTGCCAATACACTCAATCTCTAACTTATTGCTCTTACCATGCATGAGAGTCTATCATCTCTTACCAAAATAATGAATCTTTCACTAAGTCTATCTCAATTCCCACAGGGGTGGAAATCTGCATTGGTAACCCCCATCCACAAAAGTGGTGATAGAGCACTTCATGGGAACTATCATCCAATCTCAATACTTTCCCCCCTTTCTAAAGCACTTGAGTGCATAGTAGCAGACCAACTGGTCGAGTACTTAGAAAAATATCAGATCCAATGTCCGCAGCAGCATGGGTTTCAAAAAGGACACAGCACTACCACAGCACTACTCGAACTTACCAGTTTCATCCACAATACTCTTAATCAAGGCCAGCTTGCTGGAGCTGCCATCATAGATCTATCCAAGGCTTTTGATACCGTAAACCACAGTCTTCTACTTAAGCAACTCACCAGCACAGGGCTATCTCAAGACACAACTAACTGGTTCAAAAGCTATCTAGGTAATCGTACTCAAAAAGTTAAGTTTGCTAACAGCTTATCTGACTACCAAGCAGTTCCATCCAGTGTTCCTCAGGGGGTCTATATTGAGTCCCCTACTGTTCAGCATTTTCCTTAATGGACTACCCAGCTCATGCAGAGACCGTATCCTGCTCTATGCAGATGAAGCCGTAATATTTACAAACAACTCAGATCCTGAACTCCTTCAAAAACAACTACAGCTTAATGTCACATCTGTGGAGGATTACTGTATTAAACACAAGCTTATTCTAAACAGTAAAAAGACCAAAACCATGCTCTTCCATACCCACCCAAACAAACAAAGACCCTTTCCTTTGAATATCGGAAACAATGCTGGCACCACTCTGGAACAAGTCCAGCACTTCAAATACCTTGGAGCCACCATTGATAGTACCTTATCATATTCACAGCACGTAAAGAATGTTACTAAGACAGTCAACACTCGCATAGGACTGCTCTATAGGCATAAGCATAGTCTTATTGCCAAAGCTCTTAGTTTAGCAATCCACAGCTCAATCACTTCTATCATTGACTATGGACTGATTGTTTATGGCTCAGCCACCGATACATCCCTTTGAAGAATCAATACAGCTCTTAACAAAGCCCATAGGTTTCTCACTGGGGCAGCAGGTCTTACACATGTGTGAGCTCTATTCCCAGGCCAGTTGGCTACAGTTAAAAGATAGAATAAAGTACCAAACCTGCCCATTTGCAAAGAAAGCTAGCCTAGGACTCGCACCCCTTGGAATCCAAAAAATTCTGAGCCTTTTCCGTAACCCCAGGAGAACTCATGGCTCTGAGAATTAGATCTTTGATGTTCCATGCTGTTGCACAACTCAGGGCCAATGTTAATTTGCATCTAGGGCCCCATTATGGCTCAACTCACTTCCAGCTGATATTTCCTTAGTCCACAAGGTGGGCCATTTTAGACATAAACTGCGGCAATTCCTCTTGGCAAATGACAGCTGTGACTGTAATCTCTAATCGCACCTTACCACTCCAATGAGCATCCCATCACTTCTAGTATACATAATGCCACTCAGCCCTCTTAACTACCCTTTTGGAACTCTCCCTCCTGTTCCTCTCTCTTATGTCTACTACATTCGCTCCCCTCACCTCCTTCCTATAACACTCCCCTCCTCCCACTCTCCCCTCTCCCCTCTCCCATCCCATACCCTGGTTTTCTTAACCCTTAGTACATTTTACTTTACTTCCCTTCGTGACCTCTCCTCTACTACTCTGGCCTCCACCTGACAATAATTAACCTGGCTGCTACCAGCCTCTGCCCTGACAGTTGCTGTTCTCTACTGCCCCACCTGCTCCCCCATTCCTAATCTCTCCCCTCCTTTACCCATTCATACTCCCCCCACTTACTCTCTACTCATCCTACCTCCTTGACAATGCCTCACTGGCTGCTACTCAAATGCTGCATATAATTCTACAACTGTTACTGTAGCATGATTGATTGTCATTATCGTTTATACCTTGTACCTTGTATGTTTTGCCTGTTATATTTCAGTGTATCTGTTGTTAGCCTCACCCTACTGTGGACCTTACTTGATGTGGAACCTATATAAAAGAGCTTTTAGCGCATAGGTATTAATTCAAGATGAAATAAATAAAAAAATAAAATAAATAAATCAAGAGAAGGGAAAGAAAGAGCTGAGTAAAGAGAGCAGCAGTGAGTACTATAGGAGCAATATAAAGCAAAGCAGCAGAAAGAATGAAAAAGGGGGTCCAGTCTGGCAAGTGAGGTTTTAGGGGCACTACAGTAAACTAACCATAGTCAAAGATAACACTGCCATATTCATTTTGACCAGCAGAAAGGTCTGGTGCCCAACCTGGCCCATCACGGAATAAAAATAAATCTGTTCCCCTCCTGCAGACTACCTGATGGGTACAGTGCCCAGCCCAGCTGGGAATAAAGAAATCTGTCTCTTCCTCCAAGTTCATAATGGGTTCAGTGCCCAACATGGCCTGTTAGAGAATAAAAATAATCTGTCTGTACTCCTCTTCCATCCAACTACCCAATGAGTCCAGGGCCAAACTAGGACCATCAGGTAATAAAAAAACCTATCTCTTTCCACTCAACAACCTATTGATTTCCAAGACCAACCTGGCCTGTTACAGAATAAAAAAATGTCTCTCTTCTCCAAACTACCAGATGGGTCTGATGTCCAACCTGGCCCATCAGGGAATAAAAAGCAACAACAAGCCTGCTCCCTTCAACTTCCTGCAGGTCTGGTTCACAACCTGGTCCATCTGGAAATATATAAATTTGCTCCCTCCCCAGCTACTTGATGGGTCTGGTGTCCAGTCCTGACCATCAGAGATTAAATGAAATGGTGATATTGAGGAGGGGCTATAAGAGTTTTGTGTTTGGGGGGAATGCAACTAATTGCCTGGAGTTGGGTGAAATTAAACCACTGTGTACAGTGTAGGGAGCATTTCTTAAAAGCAGTGTAACTGCAATAAAGCCCTCCCTATGGGCACTATATACAAAAAAATCTGCAAAACTGACATTGGATGTGGTCCTCATATACTCCAGCTACAATTGTAACAGTGAGACTGGTGAGACAGTGAGGCCAGCTACAAAGTAAACAAAGATAACAGCATAAAAAGGCAAGACTAGCCTTGTTAGCACTAGCCAAATCTTGTTTTCTTTTTTCATACTGCTCTTTGGCCTCCAGTCACTGCCTAGTTCCTTCATCATGCAACTCTTGGGCCCCCAAAAGCTGCTCCTCCTGCTGTCACACCACAAGGGTTCCACATGGGGAAGGTCCAGAGGCTCTGGTTCACCATCATTAATGGCAACTGGGGCATGTAGGAATTTTAATCCCTTACCTGTTTTTCCCCACCCACCTACCCTGACACACCTCGCACACGGCTATTTTGACCCTGCAGAAGTGACAAACTCCCTGTCCCACCGCAGGGTGGCTAGCATGATGGACCCTGATGACATCCCTCTCTAGCTCACCAGATCACCAACATGGGAGTATGTTGCACTACTCACTGGGCCACAGGACAGCCTTGTTTTACCTACATACCTCTTTTTCCACCCTGATAAACCCCACTGACTCAGAGGCTCCAACAAATGTGCCTTGTTGCATTTCCTGCAGAAAAAAAAGATAATGGATCACTGTTTGTCCTCTCCCCTTTCAGCTTGCCATGCCTTTTACTCCTACACTAGCACAAAAGATGGCAGATGGGTATACAGTGCATGCCATTTTGAAAGCAAGTGTCAAACGCACGACAGCAGAGTAAGGCATCAAGAACCAACTGACGTGCCACATGTGGCTGAGAAGAATCAACCAGGTTGGACTTTGCTCCTGTCTCTGCTTAGACTCTGGCAATCCCAAATTATGACTGGACTTTTTGACCATTTTTGTTCTCATGCTTTAATCATAGATTTCCAGTATACTTATTGTTTGGATCTACATATCCTACTCTCTTCTTTTATATATTATTGGTATTGCTGTAATGTTATAAAATCCATCAAGTTGAAAATAAAAGCAAGTACAGTAGCAAGGTGGTGCAATGGCAAAAAACACTGTCCATTTCAACTGATGTGGAGGTGAAACACTCTGCTTAGAGCTGGCCTGCCAGAGCAGCAGTAGAGCTACTGCTTGTGATGCCAGCTACCCGGGTTCAGGAACAGACTCAGGTTACTGGAGGGCCAGCCAGGGAGAAGAGGATAGAGCAACCGTCAGGCTGCTCTCCTCCTCTGGGGAGGGTGGGTTGCCTGTCCTGTCTCTCTATCACCACCTGGGTGACCATGGGTGGAGGTGTAGTGGGATGGCAAGAAGCTGGGTGGGAGGATGTTGGCAGGGATCCAGAATGGCAGCACGTCTTGACATGCACTGCCCTCCTTGGCTCCCCTAGTGCATCACCGTTCATGGGGGCTGCGCCAGAAAAGAAGAAAAACCCACACCAGCTGCCTGAAGATGGAACCCTGCTGTCCTGAGAAAATTCATAACCGGGCTCCTCGGAGGGCCAGGGTGGGCCACTCAATGCATACTCATGGACTGGGGGCATTCTGGGGGTCTTCTTCCTCCCCGCCCATGGGGTAAACCATGGCAGGATGGTGACAGGTCCACCGGCACACTGAAGGAGTTACCCGGGCAGATCCACAGAAGCACGCACAGCCTAGGGCTCCCCAATGTTAGGCAGCTGGTGTGGCAATGGGGCATAAAGAGTAAATAAAAAAAATTTTGCTTAGAAAGTGGATGGGGTGGAGGTCATAAACAATAGATGAAAGAATGACTTTCATATTAAAGAACAGAGCAGGCTCCTGCCACAGATCATGGCAATTGCTAACCTTACAAATAGCTGCACACTGAAAAAGACACATATTTGCCATTTTTTGAATGTACACAGAGCATTGTTTATTATATTATTGCAATCCTTGTTCTTTCCAGGTTGCAGCTGAAAAAGAAACCTTGTTCCTGTGTGCCAACGCAGTTACCAACATTAGTAAGCAATAAGACATGACAGGACATGTGTCAAACTCAATCTGCAAATGATGTGGGTGTTGTGAGGTATAAGGCCAAAGGCCAGTTACCTTTCAGCACTGGGGAGATGCATCGACTGAGCTTGACACACACCCTGCAGTGCATTATTGTGTTTGTAAAAGATGTTTAATAAAAAAATGTTTATAAATGCAGTAGAAATATGGCACTTATTTATAATAAGAGATATGTTATTGCTTTATAAAAAAGTATTTCCACCAGCTACACCCCTGTTGCTTATTGGATCTTGAGTTGTTCAGACTAAAATGTCCTGCTGTCTGTTCTATAGTTGCAGTTTTTTTGAGCTTGGTAATGAGGAGGCATGAACGATGAATACTGTGAAATCCTGTAGCGAGAGAACAATAAGCAGTTGCTACTGCTCAGGTCCAGAACGGAAGTTTTTTTTTCTCTTGTTGTTTTTTTTTCATTTGTTTGTTTTTTTGTTTAGTTCTTTTAATTTTGGAGCTTAAGTGAATTGCAAAGAAAAATAGATACTATGTGATCAGTGAGCATAAGCATCACTTTGAAGGGAGCATAAGTGCCAGTCTGGAGGTTTGCACACAGCAGTGAGAAACATATTAGAGTTTAAAAAAAAGAAACATTTCTATAGAAGTCAGTATTATTAGGCAGTAAGTGGCAAGTGCTCTCTATAAAGAAGACTTGGATTGTTCATAATGCTGAGGGGATGGGTTGGTCACTTTGGGAGAAAAACAAATTGGCTGACAATTTGTTTAAAAATAGAGATGGCATACTAAGATGCTGATAGGTTGAGGACCAGAATAACCATGGATTGAGCTAAATCAATGCTTTGTCATGTGATCCTTTCAGACCAATCATATCATATTATTCCACTTCCCCGTTTTCAATATAAATGACTGCATATCACTTGGGGAGCAAAAGCTTGAAATATCCTTTGAGCATTTGGTAATTTGAAAAAATAGGTTGAGAGAAATTCTGATGAAACTATATAATCTTCATGGCAAATATATGCTATAACAATTCATGAGTACACCGTTACAAACATTTGCAAACATTTGGGGACACTATTTTAGAGTGGCAGATGGGATATATTTACTATTATCAAAGTTGTATTCACAACACCTAAAACCCTAAATGCCACCATTGCATAAGAGTGGTTATACAGTAGGTATCGGCACTTGCTACACAGTAATGCTTTGACCATAAGCCTGTTACCCATGTTGATAAATGTTCCATAGGAACCTATATGCTTTCCCACTGAAGACAATCCCCGTGGGACAGAGAATGAGCACTAAATCGAATTTCTAAGTCTAATTAACTGGACTTGAATGGAGCTGCCATTCCTGATTTGTGATCCTTGACATTACTGAGTGAATTCATAGAGTCACCCCATCTGTTTGCGGTTCTGTTTCCATGCCTGGATAACGAAAAAAAAAAAAAGATATTGTGGATGCCAATGTGTTTTCAGCCACCTTCATCTCTCTCTTAGCTGCAAGTCTGACAGATTCTGATAGAATCCTCACCATCGTAGAACATGGCATGAAATTTATAAAAGGCTTTGTCTAGGGACCCTAGAGAATGCGTGTCACTTGACCTTTCTCAGACATAAAGCTCTAATCTCTGCTGAGGCAAGATTTCATCCTGTTGACAGTACACTTTTCTTGTACCACACATACAAAAGGCTGTCAATAGTGCAGTCCACCATGGTGCACTTATTTGAATCAGGATGAAGGTCTATTAAGCCATTATTGTACAAATTAATTGGAATCCAAGTTGCCACCTGAAAGGCATGTTAAAGTATCTGTTTGCTGAAGTTGTTGAAATAGACACTAGAGATGAATTTTGACATCATTTTCTTGTTGAACACGGGATGAAAACATGTACCTTGGTTTTAAAGAAAATTGAGTCTGCTAGACAGAAAGAATCTGATCAGTTCAATGGCACTAATCAGAATTTAGACTCATCTAAATAAATTGTCCTGTTCGTGAAACTTTTCTAGAGGAAGCGGCAAAGAACTAATGCAGGCACTGCTTGATAAAATGGAACTAATTAGGATTTGGTGTCATCTTTTGGCACTAACACTAATTCAATCTGTAAAAGAGATGCAGCAAAGTTTTACTTCAATTGTGAAGTTCTTGCGAAGTCAACAACTTCGACTTCCCAAAGCACTTCATGAAGTTGGCCATTTTGTGGCAACTTTGACAACTTTGCATGTAACTTTGCCGTAGACATTGTTTTATGGCAAATTCAGGTGAAGTTTCCTCAGAAAGAGGCTGTTAGTCACATGCAACAGTCCCTGCAGGTCACATGATACAGCTCTATGTACACAGTGTGCTTCAGTTTCACTTTGCAGTCTGTGGGAGTGTGTGGAAGGGTGCAGTTGTGCTGATTTTGGAGCATTGAAAAAATAACCTTTTGCAGTCTTCTTATTGTATTTTCTTCATCTTACCTTTTCGTAGTAGTTTGATAGAAAGGCTTTGTGTCATTTTGGTCTTATTTTCCTTAAATTTCTGCACTTTTTTCTACAGATTTCTATCTGCATTTTCCTTTCACTTTTGTGTTCAGATGCTCTGGCTCTGTGAATTCTTGTTTATTATTTATAATTGTTTTTTTCCCCATTTTTCAGCATTTTCCAAATTCACTTTCTTTGCACTATATGTATTTACTTTTCATTTTTTTTGTATTTTAAATAAAAATGAGTGGAGAAGGAGAGACGGATGGTCATCTGGCTGACAGATGGGACACGCTGTCCGATCTGTAAGAAGAGGCAATGGTGTGGACCAAGATCACCGGGCATTGGACCACCCTCCCCACAGAAGAGCACAAACAGTATCATGCAGTGGATGTACACGCAGCAGCAGTTGACCCTGCTTCTGTAATTCCTGAACCTGCTGCAGCACCTGCCTTTGTGCCCCCTCCATGGGTGTGCTGTCACATGAGCCCCATGAAGAGGAAGAAGAGTCCTGCCCTGGACCATCTGTCTCCTCCACTCAGCAGCAGCTAAAGTCCCTTGTTTGGGATGAGATTCAGATTGTGTCACATGCTTGTTTTGTGTGGGAAAAGAGGCAGCCATTTGGGCACAGGTGGCCGGCATACCCACCTCAAGGTGAGGCACCATCAGGAGTGGGAGGAGCACATGAGTACTCAGAGAAAGAATGATACAGCTGAGAGGGGTGGAGGGGGTGGCATCCCTCTGCTCCTTCCATGCCGCATGGGGGTGAGCATAAAAGGAGGCACTGTGGTGGGTCATCACACAAAGGACAGGTCCCAGAGTGGGACATAAAGGGTACAGAGGGAAGTATGAATGGGAGCTGCTGGTGGACTCGGGTGCTACTACATCTTTCCATACAGAGGTGGCACAGCTGCATGGGGAAATAGGGGAGTTCTCCCAGGACATCGTTGCCATAAAAAAAGTTCTGGGGTGTTGCTCCAAAACCAGTCTATCACTTTCGAGGATCTTGCAGAACTTTGTGGTGGCACTTGTACTGCACCCTGGTTCTATTTTTATTTTCCTTTATTTCACCTATGTTATCTGTCTTACTGTCTCCTAGTCTTATCTTCATTTTATGTAACTTGTAAAAATAGAAAAGTAAAAAAAAAATAAAAAAAAAAAATAACCACAGAAAATGTGTACATTTTAAATTCTTTCTCTGCTAATTTCTGATACTGCTTCCTTATAGGAAGCAGTACATCGCAGTGGATTAAGGATCTGAGCTACAGATCTGGAGACTTGGGTTTGAATCCCACAGCCGCCTAGGTGCACACTGTGTGATCCTGAGCAAGTCACTTAACTTCCTTGTGCTCCTAGGTCGCATCTGGAAACAAGCTTCGGCTTAGTGTGCTACTCCTGGTTAAACAATGTTCCCTTCCCCCCTTCCCTTATGTCTATCTAAAATTGTGTCAGCTATCCTCCTCTTGCTGCTTAACAAATAAAAAAAAAACATTTTGATATCCTCTCTATATTGTTCTGTTTCTTGAGCAACTGCACACTCTTCAACACTATCACTATCTTTTCTTCTCTCAGAATTTTTCTCAACTACCAGAATAAATATATTGCATTGCTGCTTTCCACTACAGGTTGGTGCAATGTGATTCACTTACCCATCACAGTTCTTGTTATGCACCTTAGGGGCAAATATGAGAAAAGCACAACACTTTCGGGGGAAACTGTGAGACAAGAACAATCTACAAAAATTCTGTACTCCCAGAATTGTTCTCAATGACCAGAATAAATATCTTGTGCTGCTGCTTTCTGCTGCAAGCTTGAGCACTATCATTCAGCCCCCCCCCCCACCACAGTTCTTGTTACAAGGCAAGGTAAAGTTTATTTTTTCAAAGTGCCCAATCCCAGAGGCTATGGGCACCTTACAAACAAACAATAACTAATTATAAAACCACAAACATATACATATCTAAAATACTGATAATTAAACCATATGATATAAAGTAATTAAAATGCAGTATAAGAGGCTGTCCCAGAAATAACCACTACCTGACAGTGTCCGGGAAGGCTTGGGTAAACAGGATGGCCTTGAGGCAGGCCTTAAATATCTCAACAGAGGGGGCCTCCCTTACAGATGGTGGAAGGGAATTCCATAGGATGGGGCCGGGTGACACTGAAAGCTCTGTCGCCAGTGATCTTAAACCTCATCCTGGGAATCGCAAGGAGTACCCTAGAGGAAGAATGGAGGGAGTGGGCTGAGACAGTGGGTGTTAGAAGGTCAGACAAGTACCCAGGGCCGAGCCCATGTAGGGCCCTAAAGGTGAGCAAGCCCATCTGAAAAAGGATCCTCCACCTGACTGGCAGCCAGTGCAGTTCATGCAGTACTGGGGTGATGTGGCAGTATCTAGACTGTCCCGTCAACAACCTGGCAGCTGCATTCTGCACTAGCTGCAGCCTGTGGAGGGTACCTCCTGAGACCCCGAAGTAGAGTACATTACATTAATCCAGCCTTGACGTTACAAAGGCATGCACCAAAGTGGTTACACACAAGAGGGAATTGTGAGAAAAGCACAACACTTTAGGGGAAATTGTGAGAAAAGCACAATGTACATAAATTCATTTCTCCCATAATTGTTCTTAAGTACCAGAATAAATATATTGTGCTTCTGCTTTCCACTACAATGCTGTGCAAGGTGATATTTCAGATGACCTGAAAATGTCAAAGCAGAGCATAAAGGCAGCAGTGAGGGCCAGTGGCATGCTGGGTTGCATAGCGAGGGTTATCACCAGCAGAAAGCATGAGGTAGTGATGCCGTTATACAAAACCCTGGTCAGACCTCACATGAACAGCTACTGCTTCTTGGGGCCACAAGGAGGGGAGCTGCAGGTGGCATCTTCTAGCCGCAAGGTCGAGGACAGTGAAGCCCAGAACAGCAGCCTCTCCAGGGAGCAGCAGCAGCATCTGGAGCAGAATCAAGAGCAGCGGCATCTTGCTGCAGTCTGAGAGAGAGGACTGTGAGAAGCAGAGCAGAAAGAATCTTCAGATTTTAGTCTCACCTGTCCAGGATCATGTGGCAGCCAATCCAGCCGCAGTGGAAGGCCCAACCAAAAGAGCTGAGCCAGAGTACCAGCCGGGGTGAGGGGCATGCAAGACAAATGCCTTCCAGGCTTTAAAAGGAAACCCCAGCCCAGAGCGAGAAGGAACAGCAGCGGCTTGTTGGGGCCGCAAGGAGGGGAGCTGCAGGCGGCATCTTCCAGCGCAAGTTTAGCGGCAGTGGAGCCAGGAGCAGCGGCCTCTCCAGGGAGCAGCAGCGGCATCTGGAGTGGAATCAAGAGCAGCGGCATCTTGCTGCAGTCCAAGAGAGGGGACTGTGAGGAGCAGAGCAGAAAGGATTTTCAGCAGTGACATCTTGTGGCAGTCTGAGAGAGGGAACCATTAGGAGAAGAGCAGAAGGAATTTTCAGATTGTCGTCCCACCCACTCAGGATCATGCAGCAGCCAATCCAGCCACAGCAGAAGGCCCAATCAAAAGAGTTGAGCCAGAGCACCAATCGGGGCGAGGGGCTGCAAGACAAAAGCCCTCCATGCTTTAAAAGGAAGCCCCATCCCAGAGCAAGGAAGAACAGCGATGGCTTCTTGGGGCTGCAAGGAGTGGAGGTCAGAGCAGCGGCCTCTTCAGGGAGCAGCTGCGGCATCTGGAGTGGAATCAAGAGCAGCGGCATCTTGTGGCAGTCTGAGAGAGGGGACTGTGAGAAGCAGAGCAGAAAGTATTTTTGTCCCTCCTGCCCGCCCTAGCCCCAACCTCGACCTCTATTAAATGACCACAGGGGACAGGATCTTCACGAAGGAGGAGGAGATCATTTGTAATCCCAAAAGACAGAAAGGGGCAGATCACTTATAATTGGGCTAATCCAGGAAGGAACTCATTGACTAATCCAGAAAGGAACTCATTGGTAATCTCAAAGCATCAGAAAAGGGCTGATTGCTTGAAGCTGGTCTGAAAAAAAGGTTTATTGCTTCTGGGGGCCTGCTCATTTGAGCAATAGGGGGAAAAAATTCTGCTTGTTAAATTAATTATGGTTGCCTGTATAAGGCTAACTGAGTGGACAGTATCTGCTGATCAATTGAAACTGGTCTGAAAAGGGGACTGGAAGAGAGAGGTTTTATTGCTTCTGGGACCAGTCAAAGCCAACAGGAAGGGGCTGATCACTTGAGCAACAGGGGAAAAACTACTGCTTGTTGAAAGAGAGGTTTTAGTTCTTCTGGGACCACTCAAAGCCAGCAGGAAGAGGCTGATCACTTGAGCAACAGAGGGGAAAAAATCTGCTTGTTAAATTAATTATGGTTGCAGACAGTATCTGCTGACCAGTTGAAACTTGTCAGAAAAGGGGACTGGGGAAGAGAGGTTTTATTGCTTCTGGGACCCCTCAAAGCCAACAGGAAGGGGCTGATCACTTGAGCAACAGGGGGAAAAACTACTGCTTGTTAAAAGAGAGGTTTTATTGCTTCTGGGACTACTTAAAGCTGCCCTATAGATGGACCAAACAGTTGGCAGTTCCCTGTAGTTCAGCACAGAAGGTGCAGTTTTGGTACAGCCTGGAAAGAGGTAAGAATCCTTCAGTAGCATACCATGTTCTCCAAAACTGTTACTGCTTGCAGTCTGCTACATTTTGGAAGAGAGTTATTCACATGCATACAGCAAACAGACTGTTTTCCATTGAGGTTACACTCTCTACTCAAGCTCTGAGTATAACATTATACAAGTTATGCATATAGAGGGCATTGGCTGGTTTCTAAGCTTTTATTATTATACTATTTAGTGTTTTAAAGCCCACAAAAAGCCAAAGAACTAAAGCAAGACCCAACGGCTGCAAATGCCAGCTGACAGCAATTATTTCATTCTGGCCCTATTTACTGTACAAGCCATGTCGGCAGCTGGCTGTACAGAGATTACTCAACATTTAAATTTATAGACTCTACGTATTCTTTTTGGAATTTGCCCAGGGTTTTTATATAGGCACAAGTAAAAGGGACGGCTGCTTGAGTTTAAGGAAGGTGTGAGGAGGGAAATACAGGAACTTAGCAATACAGCTATTCACTGGCATTTCCTCCAGCCCTTTTTCCTGGAATAGCTGGCAAGCGTGCAAGTAAATCTCAGAGGAGAGTGGGGAATGGCTCAGGGAGCCAAGTTTCCCCTTCAGGCTTTGCCCGACCTCTGAGCCATCCTCTATGTGGAATCAAAATGAGGCATCGAGAGGTAAGCTTTATCTATGCTGCATTAACAAAAGGCAGTGGTATTACAAAAAAAGTTAAACTCTACAAAGACGACAAGGGGTCCCCATAGCCCTTAGTTAACTTTGCTTAGGGAGTAAGGGCTGGTGGGCACTTTATTATTTCAGCCACTATACGGCTTCATAAATTTGCTATTCACTGCATAAAACTTGTGTGACATAAAAGATTTACAGATATATTACTTCTCTATGTACTCGGGAGTGGTAGGGTATGTGAAAGGATATAAAAGAGAAAAGGGAGCCACTCCATCAACTGATAGTCAGAGCCGCTCACTCTAACTAATAACATGCAGTGACAGCAACATGGCTATGTCCTTCTAAACCAGTGCATATAAAGCCCTTTTTTCACAACCCCTCAGGTTTATTATTTTAATACATTTTTCTACTTTTTTATATATCTGAGCTACAGGGGAATTAAGGAAACTAAACAGGGTAAGGGGCTATCAGCTCCAAGACAATGCATGGCCACCATTTATTTTACCTCTTTTTAGGTACATTTTGTAACTCAGTACCAGGCACCCATACACAAGGGTGCACCTACTGTTTTGCATTTGGAATTCATTATCCTTAATCTCCCTTCATTATGGACCTTTAGAAGAAACAGAAAATAAAGTGGGAGACAGATAAGAGGAGAAAAGGGTGGGCACCCAAAGGAGGCCAACCTTCCAGACTTAGAAAACTTAGGGATAGAAAAAACAAATAGATAGAACTGTTGCAACCGAAGTTTCAGAGAAGAAAAAGTGGTCCAGTTACATGGACAGGAGCTTCCTCTGTCACACTCTGGCAACAATTTGTATCTAATTTCCCCAGCATATCTTTGACCTGTTAGCAGATAGAGTTAAAATAAAAAAGTACAAAAAATAAATATCAAGTTGTTACATCTCCCCCTCCCCTGAAAAATGAAAACACATTCTTTTAGCACAATTGAAGAATGTTGTTTTTCATATTGTGCTGGCTGGCTCCACTTGTTATGCCCTTGATTTACTCTCACTGTGAACCCCACACTAGTTCCTACCAGCACCTCTCCACTTTTCTTTTTCTAGGTCCCAGTTATTGTCTAGTTATGTCAGCCCATCATTATTTCCATGCTGCAACCCACTGCAGTGTCTAATGTCCAAATTATAGGACTGCACCATCAGACTCCACCTCAGCAATCTGAGGTTTTGTCTACTGGTCCCATGAAGCCATGTGAAGGGGTTGTGGTCAGTGACCAGGGTGAACTCCTTCCCATACAAATAATGTTGCAGCTTCTGCAGAGCCCAGACATTACCTAGACACTCCTTTTCAATTGTGACATCAGCCACCTCTCTGGCAGACAGCTTCCTGCTCAGGTATAGGACTAGGTGTTCCCCTCCTGAGTGAGTACCCTGACTCAGAACCATCCCTTGCCCATGATCCAATGTATCTATGTGTATAATGAATCTAAAACAATATTCCTGGCTAAGGAGCACAGGAGCTTGATATAATGCTTACTTCAGCTGATGGAACATGGTTTTGTAGGTTTCTGTCCACTGATCTTGTTCAGCATTTTCTTCCTGGTGAGATTGGACAGAGGTTTGGCCATGCTGCTGAAATTTGGCACAAATGTACAGTAGTACCCTGCCATCCCTCAGAAGGCCAAACCTTTCTCTTAGTCATGGGTGTGGGCCATCCCTGGATGGCTTCAGTTTTCACTCTCTCAGACCAGATGTACCCACTCCCCCACCCTGTGCCCAAGGTATGGCACCTCTGCCATTCCCATCTGGCACTTCTCTACCTTGACTGTCAGGCCAATGTCTTGCAGTCAATGGAACACCTAGGTCAGGTGCCTGATGTGATCCTTCCAGGTCTGACTATATGGCTTCTAAGGTGAGCAACCATGAACAACAGTGCAGGGTGGATGCTGATAGAGGGCAGCCAGCCCTGAACTCAAACACAGCCCCAGGCAATCAGCACTCCAAGACAAAGAGCACAGCAACAAATTAAATCAAAAGAAATACTCTGCAAATGCTGTGTTTATTCAAGCTGTGCTGGAGCAAGAGCAGTAACCAGTAACCAGTAACCAGTAACCCCAGCGTTCCAGCAAACTGCCTTCATCACGGGGTGTGGCTAGAACACTTTCATCATCACTTATAAACCTCCAAGCATAGTGACATAATGTGTGTTTAAGTTCAGGACTGGCCGCCCTTTATCAGCACCCACCCTGCACTGTTTTTTGTGGTAGCTCACCTTTGAAGCCGTTCAGCTTGCGCACCTGTTAGCTGCCACTAAACCAAGAATTTGTTCTTAATGTTGTGGGTTGGCATATGTGAATTTGGAGCTTGAGACTTTTTTTTTCCATCCTGATCCCTTGTTAGCCCTGTTTGGAACTTATTGAGTTTAAACAGTGAGTGTTGCTGAAAAGAATGCAACAAATCAAGGAGGCATCAGGATCTGGGATCGGGTACAGTTGGAATAGCAATGAAACCTTAATGAGCAAAAGATAGAAGGTGATGGAGAGACTACAAGGATCCAAAGAACCAACACTACCAGATGACATTAAGGCTACCTTTCTAAAACTTGAGAGGCTTCTTTACAAAGAATTAGATTTAACCTATGATATAACAACCCTGGAACAGTATCTCACCAAAGAACAAGTACCCAGGGGACTCAGAGTGTTCATTATTTCATCAAGCGGATTAGAGAATTTTAAGCACAAGGAGAAATGACTAGAAGCAGCAGCAGAATAGTCTAAAAAATTTGTTGAAGTCATAATTAAAGAAAATGTTAGTAAACATGAAGCATTTACCTTACAAATAACTAAAACCAAAGTTGAGGTATTAAAGCTAAAAAACTGCTGCTGAATTCAAGGAACTGGATGCCCAGTTACAGTGTAAACTAATTAAATATAAGACCGAATTGGTTCTATGTCATAATAGCGAATGCAAAATGGTGATAGCTATTATCGCAAGTGTATATCGCTGAAAAGCAAATAGGCGATATACACTTTCTGGCAAACTGACACCCTGCAAACTAAAGTGTTTTTGCAGGGAGGGGCTGTGTCCCCCCATGCCCCCCTTCATGGGGGGTTTTGCCCCCCCCGCACCCCTGTGAATTAGGATTCTTAACTCCGGGGGGTGCATGTCTGGGAGAGGGCACAATACAGCAGAAAAAAGCAAATTAAGTCTGGGAGTTACAGGCAGTGGCAAAATTCGAACCCTCCCATGCCCAGCCCTGAACCCAGTACCTGCTGTGCTAGAGCCAGCCTCCCTCACCACCACACCACACAGCTGGTTCAGTGGCAGCAGGCACACTTCCTCCAAATAACCCTCTTCCCTATCCCTCCCCTTCCCCTCACCATTCCCCCTTTCTGGTCACCTTCCCCTACCCTCGTAGATGCAGTAGTCGCTACCCTCTTGTGGGTTGCCTATGACAATAGTGTTGAATATGAGTCGCCATTTTGCAGTCACCTATATTTGGTCACTATTATCACAGGATACTGAATGAATTAATAGAAAACAAAAGAAGTTGTTAAGAGACCAGGAGGACTATGACAATAGTCAGGTAATTGAGTGGGATAGGAAATGCAGTAAAAGCAGAGGGAGAAGCAGGTCAAAAGTCAGATTTCAGTCAAACAATAATCATCAGACTAATGGAGGAGCAAATTCAAAAGACTGAGGTTTTTCTACACAAAAGAACATGAGATAATAGCTACAAAAGAAAGACAAGGATGGGTAGAAGAGGTGGAAAAAGAAGCCACAGAACAATCCAAAAGAGTGCTGAGAGACAAGATTCTACAGCAAATGAATTAAAAAGAATTAATTTATCTAAACGAGAACTTACAGTCACAATATAACTTAATGAGAAGACATAATTCATTAAAGGAGGGACCTGAATATCAAAACAAGCATTGATAGCAATCCACAGGCTTCTAACATCTTAGATGCCATTAGCGTCGCAGACCTGGAGGAATTACATAATTGTACAGAGATTAACACTGAAGTTAACAATACTGACACTCTTGTGGATGTTTGTGACAGAATTAAAGAGGAGAGAAACTATCTCTTCAAACCTGTCTCCACCTTTGTCCTAATGTTTACCACCCTGCAATAACAGTATTTAAGACAGTGGTGACAAGACAGGTTGAGGAAGTTTTTTACGCTGCTTCTGCATCAAGAGGTAACAACTTAACAATCACTGAAAGAAATGCTTTGTCAGAACTTTGTTAATGTAATAAGATTATTATTAAAGGGGGTACTTGGCTCAACTTCCAAAGATACAATATCCAGTGTTAGGACATGATGACCTTCTTTATCAATAGAAGTAAAAAAAGGACAAGGTAGAACCCCCCTCACATGTGGTCAATGTTTTACATCGCACTGAAGCTTTTTCAATATGTGGAACAGATGTAAAGATACATAGAAACATAGAAAGTGATGGCAGAAGGGGACCATTCAGCCCATCAAGTCTGCCAATGAGCCTACCACCTTCCCTTAACTGCTATTCAGTGTTATGGTGCCCTTGTATCTATCCCACTTGTTTTTGAAAGTTCCCACCATTTTCATCTCCACGACAACCTGTGGTAGGCAGCTCCATGCATCTACCACTCTCTTGGTAAAGAAGAACTTGCATGTGTTGCCTCTAAATCTGCCCCCCCCCCAGCTTCATGGTGTGCCCTTTGGTTCTAGATTGATTTTTGATATGGAACAGGTCCTGAACCTCCACACTGTTTATTCACTTTAGGAATCTGAATGTCTCAATCATGTCTCCCCTCTCCCTCCACTGCTCCAGGGAGTACATATTTAAGTCACACAGACACTCATCATAAGATTTGTTGTGCAGTCCATGTATAATTTTTGTAGCTCTCCTCTGCACTGTTTCCAGTCTGTTAATATCTGTTTTAAGATGTGGTCTCCAAAACTGGATTATGTACTCCAGGTGTGGCCTCATCAGTGATCTATAGAGTGGCAAGATGACCTCTCTTTTCTTGCTGGTAATCCCCCTGCCCATGCATCCCAACATGCCATTTGCTCTCAATGCCACTTTCTCACATTGCTTGGACATTTTTAGGTCATCTGTTCTAATTATTCCCAGATGTCTTTCCTGTTTAGAGGATTCCAGTTTTTCTCCTCCTGTGTAATAATCCTCTCCAGGGTTAATCTTTCCAAGGTGCATGATCTTGCATTTTTTAGCATTAAAATTTATTTGCCATGTTTTTGGCCACATTTCTGGTGACTTAAGATTAGCCTTCATCTTCTCAACTCCAATTGGAGTGTCTACCCTACTGCCTATCTTTGTGTCATCTGTGAATAAACTCACCTTACCCTCCAGTCCATCAGAAATGTCACTGATAAAAATATTGAACAGGATTGGTCCAAGCACTTAACCCTGTGGCACTCCACTAGCTACGCCTCTTTCTTCTGAAAGTGAGCCATTTACTTGTACCATCTGGGTCCTTCCAGTAAGCCAGCTCCATACCCAGTTTACCACTTGATGCCCTATTCCCATGCTGTCTAACTTGGTTAGTAGCCTTCTGTGTAGGACCGAGTTGAAGGCCTTGCTGAAATGTGGGTTTCCTACATCTACAGCACCTCCCTGGACCACTATTTTTATTACCCAGTTGAAAAAGTCAATTGCATTAGTGCAGCATGACTTTTCTATGGTAAAGCCATGCTGTTTTGTATCTAATTTGCTGTTGTCCTTGAGAAAGGATATAATCCTCTCCTTGAGATGGGTTTCCATTCTTTTACCCACAGTTGAGGTGAGGCTTACCAGTCTATAATTGTTTGCACTCTCCTTGCTAACACATTTATGTAGAGGAATAACTGTGGCCTTTTTCCAATCTTGTGGGACCTGACCCAGTTCAAATGATAAGTTAAAGAGACCCTTCCCTTAGTTCTCTCAGTAACCTCGGATGCATTTCATCTGGTCCCATGGCTTATATTGATTTTCATCAGTTCCTTATGGACTGTTTCCTTTGTAAAGGGACCTGAGTATACTCCGTTGCTTCCTTTATTGCTTTCTGTAATGGTAGGTCCGCAACCATCCTGCTCCTTGGTGAATACAGAGCAGAAATATCTGTTTAGGAGTTCTGCTTTGTCCTTGTCATCCTTGGTGTCCCCTCCATCTTCCTTTGTGAGTCTGACAATACCCCCTGTTTTCCTTCTCTTTTCACTTATATAACTGTAGAAGATTTTGTCTCCATTTTTGACTTCTTTGGCTATCCTCTCCTCTGTTGTTGCCTTTGCTGTTCTGATTTCCTTGCTTGCTTCCCTTTGTTTTTCTTTGTAGTCTTCCATGTCCCTGCTGGATCCTGTTTTTTTGTATTTCCTGAAAGCAGCCCTTTTTTCCCTGACCTTGGTGGCTACTTCCTTAGAAAACCAGAGTGGTTTTCTTTTCTTTTTTGCTTTGCTCACTCTTTTTATGCAATGTTTTGCAGCTTGCAGTATAGACATTTTGAGATGTGTCTAGTATTCTTCAACATCCCTCCCCCGTACAATATTTGCAAGTCTCTTTTTGAGAACTTCCTTCATTTTTTTGAAATCTTCATGTCTAATGTCCCTGACTTTAGTTTTTGAGTGCTTAGTTTCCGTTTTTGTCCTGACATTAAACCACACCATGCAGCGGTCACTGGACCCAGGTGACTTCCTACCTCTACCTCCAAGACATTGTTCTCATTTGTTAGTGACAGGTCAAGGACAGTCTCCCCCTTGTTGGGTCCTTTACAAGTTGCTTCAGACCTGATATACGCAGAGCCCCCAGAAAGTCTTTGCTTTTGGTTGAACTTGCTGTATGGGTACCCCAATTTACGTAGAGTAAATTGAAGTCCCCCACCACTATCACTTCCCCTTTATCACTCATTCTGTGAATGGTTTCCAATATTTCCTTGTCTCCCTCTAACTCTGTCGCCGGTGGTCAGTAAAACACTCCTACCCAAATTACTGCTCCACTACCAGCCTCCAGAGTGATCCAAAGTTACTCAGGTTTTGTGATGTCATTTTGGGTTATAGTCACTTTGATGCCTTCCTTTATATACATAGCCCGATGAATAAATAGCACTCAGTAATGATTTGTTAATTTAAAAACACACTCACAGCTGATGAAGGTGCACACCCCTACTACTACTGTGTGCTAGGGAAAGAAGTCCCATTTAAAGTGCAAGCTAACATTTAAGATTTGGTACTCATACAAACATACAAACCATACAAAAAATAAAACAAATATGAAAAACTACAAAAAAATTATAATTGCTACTATTTAGATACAATTATTGTAAAACCTGTAGATAAGGGATAGTTATGTCCCTGTTAGACAATACCAATAACTATAGGAAACTTCCTAGTAATCCCTTAAATAATTTAAAAAATGAGTTATGCCTGCTTTTATAGGAGGCAGTTGTGCAGGGATCTACTTTAGAAAAAGAATATGAGTATATCTGGGAAGAATTTCATGTTCTTCCTTGCTTCTACATTTTGCCTAAAATTCATAAAAATATTGCAAATCTCCCCAGTAGACCTATTGTCTCAGGGGTCAATTCACTTACACAGAACTTAGGCACATTTATGGATTACAATCTGCAAAAATGCGTAATCACTTTACCATTGTATATCAGGGATATCTCAGGTGTACTAAGGAAATTTAATGATTTTGAGCGAGGCAGTAACACCATGTGGTTAAGTACTGATGTGGAAGCCCTGCATACGTCCATAAAGCATGACTTGGACATTAAAGCTTGTAAATATTTCTTGGAGAGACATCCAGAGAAAAGCTGCATCCCTGCTGATTTTATTTTAGCAACACTAGAATTCATCCTAACTCACACCATTGAATGTGATGGTTCACACTACTTGCAAGTGTGTTGTACTGCCATGGGCCCTGCCTATGCAAATCTTTTCCTAAGGATTATGGGAGGAACTATTTTTAATGCTGATTGTAACCCCTTTCTGTCTAAAATTGTAAAATGGTATCATTTCATTGATGATGTGATTTGCGTATGGAAGGGGGATGATAGGGAGATTGAGGAATTCATGGACTAGTTGCAGGATAATGATCTGAATCTGTGGTTTACCCACACTGCAAGTAGTAACACATTTGACTTTCTGGATATAACCTTCTCCAAACCTGATAGGCATAAAAACAGGTGGAAACTAGGTGTTTTAGAAAACATACCACCACCAACTCAGTGTTACAAGCAGATAGTGCCCATCCCATCAATTTAAAGAACTCAGTGCCATACAGCCAATTTTTGCATCAGCCCAGGAACTGTTCACAAGATACAGTCTTTCTGGAGCAAGCTGAGGAACTTAAAATTAGGTTTTTGGAGAGGGGCTATTGCAAGGATCTGTTACAAGAATCTATGCAGAAAGCCTTCTCTAAGGATAAGGAGGTGCTTCTTTTGGAAAAGGACAGAAAGGGTGGGAAGGAGACTGAACCTGTGACATCTGTTATACAATTCAACAACTGGCCAGGCAGGATTGGAAATGCTATATATCAAAACTGGCACATTCTATTAGGTGACTCTTCAATGAAAAGTGCAGAAGGCCCGGATCCCCAGGTCAGTTTTAGTAATGCACCCAACCATAAGGGCAAATTAGTCCCTAGTATGTTTCCTACTGACGCTAACCTTGCCTCACATTTAATTGGCTACCCAAAAGACCCAAGGGCATGTACAAATGTCAGAAGTGTAATGTCTGTGAATATTGCCATCCTGGTAACACTTTCACACACCTGGCTTTTGATATTACAGAATGCATTGCATATGACTCTGTTTTTATTGTATATGTGCTTTGGTGCCCTTGTCATTTTTTATACATAGGGCATACTGTGAGGAGTTTGAAGACACGCATACGGGAGCACATAATAACAACATGCAACAAGTGGGAGGATAAACTGGTTGGGTTAAACTTTGTACAATATCACAGTTTCGATCTCAAAGGTCTTAAATTCATGAGAATAGAATATGTTTCAGTACCTAAATTTGGGGGTAATAGAGTAAACCTACTACTCAAAAGGGAAAGCCAATGGATTTTCAGACTTACAAGTGTGAAACCAGTGGGGTTAAATGATGAATGGGATTTAAAACAATTTTTAACTAGAAGGTACTGTGACTGTTAAGTTTCTATTACTGATATCAAATCAACAGGAGAGCCTCCGGACCCCTTTTACATTAAGCATTGAGTTCTGAAGTGAAATTGAAATGCAAGGCATAGTTTGAAATGAAGTGCTTATAATGTCTGCTTTATAATGCTTGCTTTGTAAAGAATGCCTTTATTTACATATATTTTTTTTCAGTTTTTTTTCTGTCTTTTCCAGGTTCTTCTGGTTGCCCTTTCTTTCCCTTCCAGTGTGTGGATCTCCTAAGAATTTTGGAATTCATAGCCATGAATTACATATGGTGATCATATCTCCTGTTTCTGTCTTGTATTTTAAGTTTATTTTGTTCTAAACATGGGCTACAGGACAGAAATGAATGCTAAAATGTTTGAATATTGAAGTATTCTCTGCACTGGTGTAAAGGACTGAACTGGATTTTTGCAGCATTGTATTATAGCATAGGACTGCATCTTAATATGTTAGTACATTGTAGTAATTTAGAGACTTTGTAATTATTTGTTTCACCTGATGTCACTACTGTATACTTGGGGCCTTATAAGTGATGATGAAACTGTTCTAGCCACACCTTCTGATGAAGGCAGTTTGCCGGAGTGCTGGGGTTACTGGTTACTGCTCTTGCTCCAGCACAGCTTGAATAAACACAGCATTTGCGTCGTATTTATTTCTGATTTCATTTGTTACTGTCCTCTTTGCCTTGGAGTGCTGATCTCCTGGGATCAGGTCTGGCTATAGATGAGGATTTCATCCATGTATGCCAGCACAAAAGCTCCTGCCCCATTCTGTATGCTGTCCATGAGCTGTTGAAAAACACCATTCAGAATGAGGTGCATTCTTCATCCCAAAGGGCATTACTCTTAACTTGAATAACCCAAGCTGGGTAATGATGGTCGACCTCTCTCTGACTACGGGGATCTGAGAAATATGCCATTAACCCTTGGTCAGGCCTGTGCACAGTCAGCATTAAAAACAGTTCCTGCCATAATCCTAGGAAAAGATTTGCGGTCAGGTATACCATTTCCCCATACCTCTCTTAGACCTCATCTGTCCTGGGCGTGGGGTATGCATTTGACTCCATACAGCTATTGAGCTTGCAGTCAATTCAAAACTCTATGGTCCCATCCTTTCTTGGATCAGTACCACTGGAGAGGCCCAGGAACTACTGGACTCCTAGATCACATGGAGAGTCAGCGTCTCCTTGATCCCCCTCTCTATGGAATGTTTTACACCCTCAGGGACTCGGCAGGGTGGCTGCCTCAGGGGGACATGGGACCCTGTATTCACTTGGTGCTCTGCCAGCACAGTATACTCCAGTTTCCCTGTGAACATCCCCTTGAATGTTTGCAGCACTCAACACATTTTGGTAGCTTGTGCCAGTGTCAGCCTTTCAGAGAAGGTGATGTGTCTACTGAAGATTTTCCTTTAACCGTTCCCAAGGGATCTACCAGCAGGTATGTCTCTGTCTCCTCCTCTGGGTAACAGTATATAGCCAGGATCATCTTGTCTCAGTTATTGTATGGCTTCAGCATGTTAACCTGGTAGATCAGCTGCTTGTGCCTCCTGTCAGGCAGCTCCACCACATAGTTAACATTGTTCACCCTCCTGACCACTGAGCACAGACCCTCTCAAGCCACCTGCAATTAATTCTACCAGACGAGGATGATCACCATCATTTGTTTCCTGAGAAGTTTGAATTCCTGGGATGTGGCCCCATAGCCATACCATGTCTGCTGTCTCCATTGTAGAGAGGCTTAGTGTTCTTGTGTGAACCCCATGAGCTTCTAGAACATAGACCTGACATTCAGGACGCACTCCACAATATATTCAGGACATAGTCCACAGCATATTCCCTTTAGGGAGCAAGTGCATCCTCCCATTCATCCCCTGCCAAATCAAGGGGGCCCTTTACCCTGTGGTCAAATAGGAGTTTGAAGGACGAGAATCCTGTGTACTCCTGGGGTACTTCTCTGTATGCAAATAAGTACTTGTCCCACTCTTTTGCATGCTGGTCAGCAAATGCACTTAACATGATCTTAAAAGAAGCACTAAAACATTTGAACAAACTGTTAGTCTGAGCATGGTATGAGGAGGCCCTGAGCTGCTTCACTCCATACTTCTATCAAAGACTAGTCATCAAATTAGACATGAAGTTGGTGCCCAGGTCTTACAGAATTTCCTAGGGAAAACCCACCCAGCTAAATATCTTCAGCAGTTTGCAGACCACTTTGTCAGCTTCAGTGGAGGACAAGATCACTGCCTGTGAGCACCTTGTGGCGTAGTCTACAACCACCAATATGTACCACTCGCTGGTGCAACATGGGGTGCTAAGTGACCCCACAATGTATATGGCAACTTGCCTAAATGGATCTTCAATAACAGGCATGTGAATCTAAGCTTCCTTAGCCTTGTCCCCAATCTTTCCTACCCTCTGACACTGCAGACAAGCCCATCCATAGTTTGCAATGTCTTTAAAAATACTGGGCAAGTAAAAATTGTTAGTCATCTACCTTTACTGTACATGCAGCTGACCCCTAAGTGTCCAGAAAATGGTATGTTGTGGGTTAAGGCCAGAAGCTGCTTCCTATATATCTTAGGAGCCACTATCTGTTAGTATAGCCCTTCCCCTAGTCATCCAATAATTTCTGGGGGAATGGATTAGTTTGCTGAGCTATCCCCAGCTCTGCATGCCTGACCTTCCCCAAAATGCACTGTTATGTGGGAGTCACCCATGGCTGGAATATTTTCTGTCTGCAGCTGTGGCTCATAAATGCTGCTCCCAGCATGTCCTGAATTACAACTTCACTGGCTACATTGATAGGGGTAGCTTCCTCTTGCACTGCCCCATCTGCATCCTCAGAAACCTGTTCCTTTGCCTTGTTACAGATAGTGACACACAGAATATTGGCCCTACTATTAAAGTTAATCCCCATAATAACATCCATGGGAAGATCTGGTACAACACCACCTCCTACATGCCCTGACCACCTTCACAGCTTAGGAAGACCCAGACCATTGGTATGGAGACTGCTGGACCTTCCACTCTTCTAATATGAGAAAACTGGCTAGGCAGGATCTGTTCATCACTAATCAAATCCTGATTCACCACGAAATGGAGGCCTCAGTGTCCCTCGATCCCTGGGTTACCAATCTATTCACCACCACTGGATGCATATGTGCAGTGGAGTTATAGGGCACTGTAGTCTGTGTACAGGCCACTATCTGCTGAGATCTTCCTGAGCTGCCTCTCTCACTACACCAAATACTTTTGTCACATTTTTGGGACAATCATATGACAAATGCCCTACTTTCTGACAGATATGACATCTGTGTTCCCCTGACTCTTTACCTCTGAAACCATTTGGCTTCCCTTTTGGGTTGGGCATAGGCTGGCTTCCTTTAGGTTGCACCCTCCCGAGTTCCCTTAAAACCACCTGATGTCCCACCCCCATTACCTTTGTGATGAGAGGATGGTCAACTGAATATGAACTGATCAGCCTTCTAGGCTGCCTCTCTTCCACAGCTCGGAGTTCTGCCCAGCAGTCATTTTCTTTGTTCCTCAGGTACAGCTTTTAGGACCTGTTCCAAAATGAATACATCTTTTATTTCCTCTACAGACAAGTTTTATCACTGTCTACCCATTGTTCAAATAAATTACTCAGCTTCATACACATTTCAGCATAGCTGTCTCCCGGTTGCTTTCTTAATACCTTAAGTTTTTGCCTGTAGGCCTCAAGGATTAATTTGACATGCTTTGGCAAGGCTTTTTCACTTTGTCATTGTCCATGCAGTTCTCATTGTCCATTCTGCTGAAGGCTTCTAATGCCTCGCCTATAAGCAGTGGCAACAGCTGAGTTACCCAAGAAGCCCTTCTCAATTCAAACTGCCCACAGCTTCTCTCAAAAGATCTTAAAAACAAATCAAGATCATCACCCTTGATATCTGGGAAACATTTTAGAATACATTTTGGCTTTCTGGGTCAAACCCCTAATACCATTACTTACAGTTTATGGTGTTGTCCTGTGTTGCAGAATCTCCATCTGTCTCTCATGCTCATGCTCCTTCATCTGGATCTTGAGCTGGTGCTCTTTCTCTCACTCCTCTGCTTCCAGCTGCATCTTACATATCTCTGCTTCAACCTTTGCCCAAAGCAGGGCAAGCTCCAGCATCAATCTCTGTACCTGAAAAGCTGCCTCAGTTCCAAGCTCTTGCTCACTTTCATGCTGTCCAGCCTCTGTCTCATGACTTCAGCTAGCAGTGACAACTTTTACAGCACTTCCCCTGTCACGCTCCTTGACTGTGTTTATGAGTTCTGCCTTTGATTGGCTTTCTTCATAACCCACCCATCTCCTTTTGCACACATCCTGCAAGTTTAGTAAAGTGCGCTTTTCATATGGTCCAGACATACTGTCCTCTCTCTAACTGCTCTTGCTAAAAAAACATAAATAACAGTAGTAGTGTACACTGTGTTCCCTTATGCAATATTCTGTTCTGTGACTGGCTAGACAACTAGGCTACTCAAAATCCTTTTCAAATCCACACTGCTGGCACCAGCTTGTCATGACCTATGCATACTCAGGATGCAATCTGCAATAGGTTGCCAATTTTCACAGCCCTTCTCAAATGTAAGGCACCTCAGTAGCTGCCAGCACTCAGAGGTAATTCTCAGGGCAGCAGGATGGCTGAGAGAGCTGGATGTCATTGCCACCTGG
Source organism: Neoceratodus forsteri (assembly GCA_016271365.2). Taxonomy (NCBI): domain Eukaryota; kingdom Metazoa; phylum Chordata; order Ceratodontiformes; family Ceratodontidae; genus Neoceratodus; species Neoceratodus forsteri. The sequence goes on along the minus strand of CM057455.1, from coordinate 1,543,654,329 downwards.
GGACTAATGACCTGAAACAGAGAAACATAGAAACATAAAACAGAATTTGACAGCAGATAAGGACCACTTGTCCCATTCAGTTTTCTCATTTCTCCCTACCTACACCATTATTGCAGACTATGCTCAATCTACTGCTTTCTCCCCACTTTCCTTTCCATTAGGATTCCCTTGTGCTTATCCCATGCATTACTGAACCCCACCACTGCTTCTGCACCATCACCTCCCCTGGAAGGCTGTTCCAGGGAACCTTCCCTTTTTCTGTCAAGAAGTACTTTTTCAAATCTCTCCTGAATCTACCCCTTCCAGCTTCATAGCATGTCCCCTTGTTCTTGAGCACTTTTTCTTCTGAACAAATACTCGCCTCCTATACCTTATTTACCCCCATGAAGTTTTTAAAGATCTCTATCATATCCTCCCTCTCCGCTTTTCCAGGGTGTACACATCAAGGTCCTGTATTCTCTTCTCATAGGGCTTTTGATGAGACCTTATGCCATTTTAGTTGCCTTGCTCCTGGACTGTTTCCACTCTGTCTATGTCCTTCAAGAGATGTGGTCTCCAGAACTGTACACGATACAGTAGATGGGGTCTTACCAGTGATCTATACAGAGACAACACCACCTCTCTTTTTCTGCTGGTGATACCACTCCCTATGTACCCCAGTATCCCACTCACCCTCCCTAATGCCTTGTCACATTGCCTGCCCACCTTTAACTCATCTAATATGATTATCTCAGGTTTCTTTCCTCCTTGGTGGTCATCAATACCACTCCATCCTGGCTAGAGACAAGGGCTTGTATAGTGCAGGGGGGGCTTTGGGAGGTGGGAAGAGGTCTTAGGTAGCTTGCTCAGTGACTCTTGCTAAGGCACTGCCTATGACAGGGGAGGAAATCAATCACCGCACAAGAAATTACAATTCATGACTAAAGGAATGGTTCAGAGAGGAGGGGTTCAGATACACTAGGGATGAACCTGGGAGGATAAGAGCCTATACAGGGGTGATGGCCTGCATCCATCCAGGAGGGGCATTGCAGTCCTAAGTGGACAGTTTAAATGTTTCTTAGATGAACATTTAAACTAGCTGAGTGGGGTGGTGGAAGGAACTGGGGAGGAAGAAACAGCTCCCCACAGGCTGAAGTAGAGAGTAAGAAGACCCTGAGTTGAGAGGAATCCCACAGAATGCAAATTAATAAACAAAGCAGGGCAGTAGAGACAAGAGGGGAAGGGAATATGATCATTAAAAAGTAAAGGGGGAAGGAGGGATGGAAAAAAGGCAAAAAGGAGGGTGACAAGAAGAGTAGTGACAAAATCTGGAAGGCCATGTGTGCAAATGCTTGAAGTCTAAGAAATAAGGTTCCGGATCTAGAAGCCATCATAACAGAGACCAACCTTGATATTCTGGCCATTATTGAGTCTTTGTGCACTGTAAACCATGACTTGAGACATGGCCATACCAGGCTATACTTTCTTTAGGGAGGACTGGGTGGGAAGGAAAGGAGGGGGTGTGGTGCTTTATGTGAGGAAAAGCATAAAGGCAATGGACATAAAAGGAATACAGGGACAGGCAGAGTTACTGTGGATCACCCTGGAGATATGGAATGGAGCCACTTTTTGAACTGGAGTGATCACAGACCTCCAGCACAGGGAAGGAATTAGATAAGATAATGGTGGAAGCCAATGGCAACATGGCAGAAAAGGGGAAGATGATGCTGATGCAGTACTTCAACCTGCCAGATGTAGACTGGAGTCTCCCAGCAGCAGCTTCAGCTAGAAGCAGGGATATTCTGGACTGTCTGCAGGGGACATTCCTCATGCAACTAGTCAGTGAACCCACTCGTGATGGAGCTATCTGGATCTGGTACTCACTAACAGGGACAATGTTGCAGACATCAAGGTGGGAGGCCTGCTGGGACCAGTGATCACTGTACAGTGTGGTTCAATATAATGACGGGTACAGAATTGAACCACACAAGGGTGTGGGTCCTGAACTCAGGAGGGCAGATTCTATATCAGTGGGTAAATACCTCAGAAATTACCTGGCAGAGGGGATATGGCATGGGCAGGGTGAAGTAACAGTGGGAACAGTGGATCAGTGGATGAAGCTAAAAGGGAGCATAGTACAGGCAATAAAACCTTTGTGTCAAACAAGTTATCAAAAGCAAGAAGAAAAAGAGACTGCGGTGGTTCTTGAAAAGGGTGGCTGAAAAGGTAAAGGCTAAATGGGTATCATTCAGAAAGTATGAGGAGACACAGAGGGAGGAGGATTGGGAGGTGTATTGGGGAAGCAGAGGGAAGCAAAGAAGGCAATAATGAGCGCAAAGGTACAAAATGAAGAGAATAGTCCAGGAGGTAATGAAAGAGGACAAAACATTTTTAGATACAGTATGTAAATAAAAAGGGGAAGACCATGGGTAGGACTGTAAAGTTATAAAGGAAAGGGGGGACTGCACAAAAGGTGACCAGGAAAAGGTAGACATCCTGAATAAATACTTTTGTTCAGTTTTCACAGAAGAAGCAGAAGGGGAAGGGCCACAAAAATGTAACAAAAGCTTTGGATGGAGGTAGACGCTAGCCCTTTTTTGGGAGGAGAGAGTCCTGAAGGGACTCTATAATCTGAAGGTGGACAAAGAAATGGGGCCAGATGAGGTGAAGCCAAGGGTACTGAGGGAGCTCAAAGAGGTACAGGCTGCACTTCTTACAGTCCTATTTAACAGCTCACTAGAAACAGAAGTGGTTTTGGAGGAGAGATTTACTCCCACTTCACAAAAGTGGTAGCAGAGAGGTCGCTGGCAATTATAGGCCAGTCAGCCTGACGTTGGTGGTGGGAAAGTTAATGGAACCACTGCTGAAGGAAAGTATTGTGGAATATCTTGAATTCAATGGGATACAAGACCCAAGGTAGCGTGGGTTCACAGGGGGAGGTCATGCTAAACAAATCTGAGAGATTTCTTTGACTAGATAAAAAATTATTAGATCACAGTGGAGCAGTGGACCTGGTCTACCTAGATTTCAGTAAGGTTTTCAACACCACTCTGCATAGGAGACCATTAAGCAAGCTAGGTAGCCTAGGAGTGGATCCAAAGGTAGTAAACTGGATAAGAATTTGTTTAGGGGATTAGGTGACAGAGGAAGGTGCTAAATGGTGTTCATTTCATGGGAGGGTGACCAGCAGGGTGCTTCAGGCATCAGTGCTGGGACTGGTTCTGTTTAATGTCTTTGTAAATTACATTGCAGAGGAGCTGGAAGGGAAAGTCTGCCTCTCTGTGGATGACACCAAAATCTGCAATGCGGTGCACAGTCTGGGGGGGGGGTGCGAGCTGGAAGAGAAAGTCTGCCTCTTTGTGGATGACATCAAAATCTGCAATGTGTTGCACAGTCCGGGGGGGGTGCTTGAAAGGATGAGCAGAGACCTGAGAAAACTAGTAGAGTGGTCAGGGGTATGGCAGCTGGGTGTCAATGTAAAAATGTACAAAATGATACATTCAGGGCACAGAAACCCAGAGGCAGAGTACAAAATGGGTGAAGTGGTACTGATGACTGCCAAGCAGGAAAAAGACCTGGGGGTAATTATTTCTGATGACCTGAAGGTGGCCAAGGAGTGCAAGAAGGCAGTCAGGAGTGCTAATGGGATGCTAGGGTGCATAGAGAGGGGTAGCATCAGCAGGGAGAGGGAGGTGGTGTTGTCTCGATATAGACTGCTTGTAAGACCCCACCTAGAGTACTAAGACCTCACCCAGAGTACTGAGTCCCACTCTGGAGACCATATCTCTGGAAGGACATAGACAGAGTGGAAGCAGTTCAGAGGACGGCAACTACTGTAAAACGGTGCAGATGAAGTGGGCTCAAATCCTAGAATCACATTTAGAAAGGGACAAAATTTACAGTAAAATATAAATGAGTCCACAGTGACTTTAGGGTAGAGAATAGGGGGGAAGACATCTGGGACATGGCTACAAAGACAACCAGCTGGTTGTTTTAGACATGGGAAGTGTAATATCTATTGCTGCTGCTGTAAACCAGGGAAAAGCTTCATGCTATCTAAAATAAAAAGACCTATTTGCGAACAAAAAGTTTATTACTTGTTTCATATCTTATGTGTGTTTTGTTCTATGGTGCAATTATCCGAAGCTGCGAAGCTGTATATGGGGGGACGATTCACCCCCTAAAAGAAAAAGTGCAGGAGCACATACACTGCATTACAAAGAAAAATGAAGAAACCTAAATAGAGGCACACTTCAAAGAGGTGCATAATTCAAACCCAGACCATCTTCATTTTGTGGGCTTGGAATGGGTCCCACCTCTGAGAAGGGAGTGGGAACAGACCGAAGAAATTACTCCACAAAGAGAGCTGGTGGATATCTACATTGGGCAGTCTAAATCCCAAAGGCCTTCATTCTAAAACCCTTCTTGCTTGCACAGACAGTACTTTAATTGATGCAATGCGTCTATTATTCCCTTTGATTTTTCCTAATTCCCTGTTTTTAACTTGTCTGAAAAAATGTTGCAGAAAATGAAATGCATATATTTAATGATCATTTTCATTCTCTCTACTCTCCACAGGTTACTGTAAGAGGTGTCTGTAGTTATTTCCTCAAATGATCCTCATGCATACCAAGGGAGCAATACATATAATATGGATGATTAGATTATCAGGGTGCATTGGATACCTTGAGTAATTCCTGCTTTGTTTTCATTCATTTCCTTTTTCTTTTTTCTCCTTACCTCCCTCAACCTTTTTCCCATCCTCATCCTCTCTGTTCCCCTCCCCCCTTTTCCCATCCATACCTATCCATCCCACCTCCATTTACAGATATGTATGTTACTGTCAGGTTTTTTATCTGCTTTTGTTATAATAATTTAAAATACTCTGGTAGGTTGAGATAATTCTGAATATTTTCATATGTATCCTCTCCACAGTTCAAAATATCCTTCCTGTAAAGCCTTTTTAGCAAGTTGTGTATGTGGACTCCATCTTGCGTCATTACTAGAATCGAGTCACATCACATTCACTTGCAATTAATTTTTAATATTTATTATAATTTAATGTCAGTACCTGTTACAAATTCTGTATGGGCTCATGTGCACTAGTTAGCCATAATATGGAACAGATGTCACTTTTAAAATCTGTTGATTTTATTTTTGTACACTTTTTTATTTTCTTGAATAAAGCAAGCTTTTGTGGCAATCTCTTGGCAATCTGCATTTTGCTTTTTGTACCAGAATGATAGGTACCTGTCTTTTTGCTGTTGTAGTTGCTCTGGTCTCTATGAGCACTATCTGTCATCTGAGCAGTTCTTTTGCTCTATTACCAATGAAAGAAAGCATGCATTCTCATCTAGTTTGCCTGCCACTATTTTTGTAGTGATACCTTTGAGTTCTCATTTTACCTCAGTATCTAGCTAGGTTATTTAAGATTTTATTGCTTTAGTCTCTACAACTATTCCATGCTAACACCACCCTATGAATGAAAATAGTCTTCTGCTCACTTATAAACTACTATCCAGTCAGTTAATATGACCTTGCCCAGCATTGTAGTCAGGCTAGCTGGCCTGTAATTGCCTAGTTCCGACCTTTCCCTCTTTTAGGAGATGGGGAGCACATTGTCCACATTGCAGGCCTCTGGTACATCTGTCCAGACACACTCCTGAAATATTATTGCAAGTGGCACTGCCAATTGATCCTTTGGCTCCTCTGTGATTCTATGTGTATCCCAGCCAGTCATGTGGTATATCCCATCTGCCTCTTGGGATTAACCTGGCTTGATCTTTGACAGGTAGTCAGCTACCAGGGCAGGGGTGATATCCAATGGCTGCAGTGTGGTTATCCCTGATGTTATAAACCCTCCTAGAAAGTCCCCTGCCCCCCCATCCTTTGGTGAATACCAAAGTATTCCATTAAGTGTCATAGCCATCGCCTTTGGTTCTCTCACAGGTTTCTCCCTCTCTCACCCTGTTGTCAAAGACTCATTCCTCTCCTTCACCTTCTCCCTTCCATTTATGTATTGGAAGAAGACTCTGGTGTTGTCTACAGTTCCAACCACTATCCTGGCTTCCAGCCCTTCCTTGTTGTCATAGTTCTAGTTTTGCAGTCCCTTAGTATTGTTATGCACTCCTCTCTGGTCTGGAAGTAACCAATCTCTTTCAGCTGTGATAGACCATATTTTTGTTTAGAATCAGTTGCCTTAGGTTCCTGGTGTGCCAGAGCGATTACTTTTTCCCCCTTTTCCCTCATTGCTTAAAGGAATGTAGATATGTGCAGCTGCTTTTAGCTGTTTCTTTATCAATAGTCTGCATTACCAGCCTCATGCAGTGGCTACTAGATCATTCATCATGACAAAGTTTGCCTTTCTAAAGTTTCTGGATATATGACAGAGGTCCGCCTAGTTTTCCCTATCTCCAGAGAGAATGTTACCAAACTGAGATCACTTTCTCCTTTCTTCTTTTGACTTTTGCACTACTGATGATCTCAACTTCAATGCTGAGAACAAGGTCATGGGCGGGGCTACAAACATAGTATCTTGATGAATGTGATGCTCTAGGAAGCAACCCTTAGAGGTGGACAGAAATTCCAACTCAGCCATACCATTAGCCTTCTCTAAATGCCAGTCTATTTCCAGGAGATTGAAGTTCCCTAGGATCACCACTGCATCTGATTTGGCTGAAATAATTTCCCCAACTAGGGGCATTGTAGCATACCCATTTTTCCCCTAGCTTGACCTAGATGGGTTCAGTAACACTGTCTACCCTCCAAATGTCCTACTTGACCTTCACAGTGATGCCTTCCTTTGTGAAGGAAGCTACCCTAACCCAATTGTTATCAGACCTATCCCTTTAGAATAATCTGTATATCTCTATCCTGATGTTGCAGTCATTCCTCCTAACAAAGTCTATGTTAGGGCCCCTATGACCAGGCTTTCAAAGTAGAGTAGACCCTCAAGGTTTCCACTTTTGCTGTATTTGCTCCTCATGTTTGTCTGCATGCAACTGATAATAATTGCCCTTCCATACCTCATTAACCACAGGGATATCTTTTCCTTTTGTTCAATTGCTTTGCCCTCTTTCCCTCGATGATCCTTTGTATTTGCCTTCTACCCATGATGATTCCGAACACTAGCCCTCCCCTCATTCTCTTGTTTAAATCCTCCTTAACTGCTATGTCTGTTCACCAGGCCACTACCCCACTCCCTCTAGGCACAGTTGCAGCCCCTCCTGGGCATAAAGACAATCCTTACCACAGAAAACTCTCAAAGTTGCAAGCAAAAGAACACCTTCTCTAGTGCACCTGACCCGTAGCCTAGCATTAGCCTGGCTAATGGTCCCCGGCCACTCCTCAATATTCTCATAGTCCAGAAGGATCTAAGAAAACATCTCCCTGGATACCTTTCCCTTCAGAAGCATCCTTAATTCCATGAATGGCCTTCATGTGTCCTTGGAATATGTGCTGTACATGTAGTTCATGCCAACAAGGAGGATGACAGTCTGCTCCCCCCTTACAGCTACACTGCTTGGCCCTGGATAGTGTTCATTTCACCTGTGCTCAGTACAGGCAAACCACATCAACAGAGCTACCATTGTGACCTAGCAATGCCCCTTTCCACAGACTCACTGCCCTAACAATACAATCTCCAATAGCTATTACCTTTCTTCCCGGTAGACTGTGATAATCACAACTGCATTATAATGAATGCAAAATTGCAATTACATAAAAACAACCCTTTAAACCGCGACATACACAGAATAGTGCTGCCCCCCAAATAGTGCCACAACTTGCCATATGGATGCACAAAATAGCGAGTGGAATGAAATGGCGCCTATACATGCATATTCTACAATTCTCCACTGATATTATTGTGGCTCATACTCCTACCTGTCAACTCTACATTGCGGCAGCTCCACTGATGTTTTTTCAGCCACTACATCACATCCCACCTGATGACGTCTGGCATGCACATTGGTAATGATGCACTGATGTCAAAATAGCGACTGTTGTACACAAAAAAAATACAATCACCATGCAGGGATGTGAATTGAGCTATTTACTTCTGCTTCTGCAAGTGACCCAGTAGAACTCCAGAACTCAGAACTTCTTTATTTAGTAAATAAAAACAAAAATCGAACATCAATAAAAATAAAGGGTATCAGGTATTCTGTAGCTAGTTTCAAACCTGTAACTGAATATTGTATGCCAGACCACATAGATAATCATATCTGCTTCTTTGTTCATATTCACCAACAATGGAGACAATTCTTTCATTTATGTCCTTGTATTTCCTTTTTTGCCCAGTAGCACCAGCACCAGACACCATCTGTTCCATCCTCAACTCTGTCACGCGCTGTTCCTCTTGCAAGCATTGGATTAGTTTCCATATGCTGGGGTGACAAGCTCCAGGGTGGCTGTTGAAGCTATGATGCCAACCTTCAATGGCATTATTTGTGCGAGCTAGTTCCCTGGAAGTGGCATTGTGGTAGTTCCATTGCTCAGGTGGAAGTCCTCCCCTTCTTCTACCTGAGCGTCCCCTGGGTTTCCCAATCCATGTTGCCTCAAAGTAATCTAGCAGCGGTTGTAGGATTTCTTCATGAGTGGTGAAAAAGACCCACTCATATATGTCCTCAAAGGTACTGATGATATCACTTATGGGGACAAAAGCCAATGGCAACAGTATGCGCAAGTGAAAAGCAAAATCTGGGTCTGAGCAGTGCTTCTCCTGCACCAATGGGCACTTCTGTATCCTTCTCCAAACAGCCTGAGCAAAATGAAAAAACATCCCCTGATCTCAGTGTTAGGGAAAGATGCACTAGAGCTTGCCATGCAGACTTCTCAAAGTCCATAATAGCTGACTGAGGATTCAATGCGGTGCCCAATTCCTGTACCTTTGAGAACACTTTTGAATAAGCAATGGCTTTCTGAGAGCACATGAGCACATAAAGTGCTGCCACTACCTGCCCAGACTTAATGCAGTGGATAGTGGACAGCAGGGCAGGACTTAAATGTACCATCCAGCATCCAATCTTCGCATTCCTGCAGCATTTTAAGATTAGAGTTGTTGGCAAACATTAAGAATCGTTCTTTTTCTTTATCATTGTCATGTAACAGGAAAGGCACACCAGCTGTTGTTACAGTAAAATCAGAAGGAATTTCAAGTTCTTCTGCTGAGGAGGAGGAGGTGGTCGGACAACCTCATTCAACCTGCCTAATGCATTGAACTGTTCTTTTAATCAGAGGTACCCTAGGCAAATGGCCTGCCAAAGCATCTGTGACTGCTGTGGTGCACTGAACAACCACCTGTGTAGTTGTCTCCACACTTAATCTTGCCCTGTCTCGCACATCAGCCATTATCTTGTGCACCCCTACATCCCCAGCAACTGGAACATGCGTATGTTCCTATAACTGAGCTGCCACTGTGTTGCCAACAGTATGGAGTCTGGCAAGGCAACTGTACTTATGGGCATCAGCACATCACCAGCATACCTTTTTGGCTTTCTCTTTCCTGTACATATACCCCACAAAAACAGCAAGTGGCCTACCTTTTTGGCTACTGATAAGCTCAACCTCCATGCTGTCAGTAGGAGTAAGAAGAGTATGATTGGGAGTGCACATCAGCAGGTGCTCCATTTAAAGAGACCATGCCGATTGTTTAATTTAATAGGCTGCAACATGCTACTCAACAATTGGACAGCCCCATTTTATTTTTTTTATACATGTTCAGGCCCCTGCTGCATTGTGGGACCAAGGAACATGGAAGTAAATAATGGAGCGCGATGGTGGGAGTGCGGAGAGAGAGAGAGAGGGGGGTGAGTAAAACTTTATCATGCCGCAGATCTCTATTATTACGTGGTGGCATAATTGTTAGTTGTGGAAATCTGTAGCCGCCATTAATCCTCTTGCTAAAATAATGGCACTGTAATGCCGTTCACGATTTTAAAGCCACAATTATAGCATGGAACCTCCTTCCCCTCTTCCCAGACTTTTCCTTATTCCTCCTTGACAGTTTGTGTTTCCCAGTGCTAGATCTGCCCCCACCAGCCCCATTCACCAGTTGTCCCCCTCAAACTGGACAGCCAGAAGCTGATACCTGTTGTTGGTGTCCACCAGCAACAATATTCCATTATGACCATACCTGCCACCTCCCTTTCCAACTCTGGTCCATCCACTATCCCTACCTCTAGAGATCCCAGTCCTGGCCATCCTCCTTCTCACCCTTTCTGTCCCTGTCAACCACTTTCCCCTGACCTAGTGCCCATATCCATAACCTCCTCTTCACCACCCTTCTCAGCTGCCTGCTTAAATCCCTGAAAAGCCATGGATCCTCCATCTGCCACTCCAAACTGTTAGTTCACCTTCTGAGAGAAACAATCACCCACAATGCTGGCTGATATAGCCTCCCCCTGCCCTTCATGGGCAGTATGGTGTACATCACACAGCCTTCGCAGTGCAGTTTCCTGGATGACAGACTCCACCCCAACCACCGTCCTAACCCCCACCCCTCGAGTCTCCCTTAATTGCCAATCCTCCTCTTCATGTCCACTTTGTGCATCCAGTTGCCATTTCAGATGGGCAATATGCCTCTCTAGGGCAGCAACTAGATCACAACTGCTGCAGATGTATCCCGTCCATCCTCTGCAGCCAGGATGGCATGCATCTTGCAACCCTTGAAACACTCTAAATGTACTTCCATCCTCCCTGGAAGCCTGCAATGGTAGAACAGTTGCTAGCACTCTGCCCCCCTTCATCCCAGCTCCAACTTCAGCCAGCTCTGTTTGCCTTGTGACTATTTGCCACTGGAACCATTGGCCACTGGATAACATGGTGTCTGACTTTTAAGACAAGTTGCCCAGCCTTCTAGTTAATACCTTATAGGAACTGGTTTACTTAACACAACAACCCTGGCTGTAGCAACTAGATACAGCAGGAATATGATCCCCTGCAGTTTGTGCAAACTTAACTGAATTGCCCCTTGCAACCCTAAATTTAAAAAAGAATTACCTGGACCTTTAGATGAAATTAAGCCTTTATCTAATAAGCTTACCACCTACTTGATTTTTTTCCCCTCTACTGTTTTTCCGCTGAGGACACCTGGGTGGTTGCTTCAGTTCTTGTCCTGGCCCCACACTACCGGCATCCATCTCCCCTTGTGCTTACCTTTCTGCCGTCACTCCCCACAGATTATCCCACCATGGCAGGGTAGAGAGGGGAGGGCCATCAAACTGTCGGCAAAGGCATTCCAGGGTAACATCACAGGTCTGTAGGGAGTGAGCATGTCTTCATTTAGCCCAGGCTCCTATTTCCCACTGGCATTTTTCTTCTGTCATCCCTCCCACAACCCTATGATGGCTGGTACAGTCTCCATCAACCTCGACAGCAGCAGCACACTCTGGGCGTGTACCACTCCTCATGAGGGAGCAAGCTCTCCAGCTCACCACAAGGGACAGCTGCTGCACCAGAACTGGGCTGTCTCCTTCTCCAGCTGGCTCACACTCCCATCAGGAACACTTACCAGCCTGGCTGCCTGATCACAGCAGACCTGGGCTCACTTCCAAACCCAGATCGCTGTCATAGAAGCACAGAACACTTCCACTGAGCCATCAGGTGGCCACACCAATCAATCAATCAAAATCTTTATTTCACCAGGTGAAACACCTTTGAGTAAACTCATTTACAAGATGGACTTGGGCATGTACATGAGCAAGACACAGAATAATGTTACAAAATTAAAATAAGAAATGTACAATAATCTTCTAAGATACAATTGTAAGTATGTACAATAACAAAATACTGTTGGACAGCAGACATATTAACACTGTATACAATGAACATTCAAAGTAGTAGGTACAGAAAGTGTGAACAAACGTACAGGGAAACAAATATAAATATAAAGACAGGAATGACCTAGAACACCTGACAGTGGAGAAAGGAAGAAGGAGGAAAGGAGTGAATGATCCAACTTGGTTTTTGATTGAATTATTTTTTTATCCAGATTCAGTCCTCTGGTTTTCACCATTGCAGATTCATTTTTTGCGGTGTGCCAGACAGTATGTGTGAAGTCATGCATTATTGCCTCCTTTTTTCATCAACTGCTACTGCCACTCCAGCAGCTCATCTTGGGGTCATGACAAATGGGAGCATTGCTTACTGCTCCCCTTCTCCTCTCTGGTGCCTTCCACGATCGGGACTCTCCAGCAACCACATTGCAACTGGGCAGATCACCACACCCTGAAAAAACAGCCGCACTGCAGTGTGCCAGTTGGTTGGTGGCTTGGAATGGGAAGGCGTGTCCAGTAAAAAGGAGCTGAGCTCAAACAAAGGTTCTTGTCCCATAACTCGGTCATAATCAGTCCCAGTCCTGCTGCTCCAGCAACTCTTCTTGGGGTTGTGTAGGGTGAAAGTGTTACTTGCTTCTCCCCTCTCCCCCCACCAGTGTCCGCTAGAACTGGATTGCCCAGCAGCCACATCATGACCGGGCAGGTTGCCACACCCTTGGAAGGAGCTGCACTGCTGTGTGCCAGTTGGGATTCAGCTCAGAATGGGAGGTCAGGTCCTGCTGGCTTCTAAATGGACTCTTGCACTCAAGTGAGCCACCACACTTAAATTCTTGATATAAAGATACATACAGGACCAATCAGAAAAATGCTCCAGTCCGCTCCCTCCTGCTCTGCTTTTATGTTCCTCGTCTACCAATTATTTAAAAGTTTGGCTACATCTTAATAAATGAAACTCAGGCTCTTTTAATTCCTAGAGCCAGAATATGTGCTTTCTGCTACTTGGGAAGCAGTAGATCAAATCAAATCAGACTTTATTTGTAAAAGGCACCTTTCCAAAACCAAGGCGCCTGTACATAACATAATAAAAATTGATAAATAATTAAACAATATTAAAAATGTGTCCAAAACAGCAACATTAAAAATCATTATATGCATGGCTAAAAAGAAAAGTTTTTAACACCCCCTTAAAATTTTGGACAGTTGGGCAATCTCACACCTGACGAGGTAGAGAATTCCACAGGGTTGGGGCCATAAAACTAAAAGATCTGGCCCCAGATGTCTTTAAACGAACCATGGGAATCTCCAGCAATCCCTCATCAGTAGATTGGAGACAGCGGGAGGGACAGCAGGGACAAAGGAGATCTTTCAGCTAACCAGGTCCCTGATCATGTAGGGCCTTATAGGTCAGCATACCGACCTTGAAGGTGATGCACCAGCATACTGGCAGTCAGTGCAGTCCGTGGAGCACAGGCGTTATATGACTGGCCCTAGAAGAACCAGTCAATAGCCTGGCTGCTGTATTCTGCACTAGCTGCGGGCAGCGAATATCAACCCTCAGTAGCCCAAGATAAAGAGCGTTGTAGTAGTCAAGGCAGGAGGTAGCGAAGGTATGGACCAAAGTAGGAAGATCGTCAGGAGGAACCAGGTGCTTCACCCAGGCGATGTTCCTCAGATGGTAAAAAGAGGCTTTGACAACTGCCGACACCTGAGATTTAAGTGTCAAACAGTCATCAAACACAATGCCCAGGTTCCACACCCGGTCTGAGGTAGTTATCTGAACACCCCCAAGCCATAAACCCGAGGGTGATCCCACCAACAAACCCACCTCCCAGCAACCTGGGTCCACAACCAACACCTCAGTTTTCTCTGGATTCAACCGCAGTTAACTCACATTCATCCAGTCCTGGATTTCAGCTAGACAGTTGTCAAAGACCAAAATGGCAGCATCTTGGCTGGGCACAAAGGACGTGTACAAATGAGTACCATCTGCATAGCAGTGAAAACTCAAACCATACCACCCAGTAATCTCTCCCAACGGCAGCATATACACCGCAAACAACATGGGCACCAAAATGGAGCCCTGCGGCACCCCACAGGATAGGGGGAACAATGTCGAGGAAAAAATCCCAGACACCACCTTCTGAGTCCTACCCTCGAGGAAAGAACGAAACCAACTGAGGACTGTACCAGACAGCCCACAGATAAACCGTAAGTGCTCCAATAGCACACCATGGTCCACAGTGTCAAATGCTGCAGAGAGATCAAGAAGGACCAAGATGGAATGGGTCTTTTGATCTCTCGCTATTAGAAGGTCATTTAGTACCCGGACAAGAGCTGTCTTGGTACTATGTCTCTTCCTAAATCTGGACTGGAGAGAATCATAGACATTGTGGCTGGTCAAATGATCATCCATCTGCGATGCGACCACCTTCTCAATAACCTTACCCACAAAGGGCAGGTTAGAGACAGGCCTGTAGTTGGTCAGATAATCCGGGTCCAAGGAGGGCTTTTTAAGAAGGGGCTGAACCACAGCCTCCTTCAGAGGATTTGGAAAAATCCTCCTCTCCAAAGACCTCCAGACTACCTCAGCAAGGACCGGACTGATTTTATCCACACAGCCCACTAAGAGACGTGTGGGGCCTGGGTCCAAACCACAGTTGGTCGGACGTAATGACTGGATGACCATCACAAAGTCATTGATTGTGGGAAGGCTGAAGTCAGACCACACAAATTGGGTGCCCGACATCTGCTGCCCATCACAGCTCCCATTAGGGAGGGTCAAGCAGACATCAGTCCTAATTGTGGCAACCTTATCTGAAAAGAATTGAGCAAACTCCTCACACCATTCTTGAGAAAAGGCTCTTCTGGGCTGAAGATAGATTGGATTGCACAATCTGTCCACAGTCCGGAAAAGCTGAGCTGGTCGATTCTGTGCAGCAGCAATCTCTCTGGACAGGAATTCTGCCTTCTTACGAGAGATTGCAGATTGATAGACCACATAATGGTCCAGTAAGCTAAGTTTGTCACAGTCCAGGCCCGATTTCCACCAGCACCTCTGTAACCTTCGTCCAACTCTCCTCAACTCCCTCAGAGTCTCATCAAACCAAGGAGACCTGGGGCAAACAGTGAGGGGACGAACACGAACAGGAGCAATGGAATCCAGGGCCCCTACTATCGCCTTATTATAGGCGAGTACCAAGTCCTCTGGATCCATGTAATCACTTGGAAAACCCGATAGGTCCAGTGCTGCCATCAGGCCATCTGGGGGAGACACCCCTCAAAGGGCGGTACTGGACCACCTCCATAGGGGCTGGCCTATTAGGGGTGGCCTCAAAACTGAACCCAATGGTATGATGGTCAGACCACCCGACTGGTTCCACCACCAAATCGGATATCTCCATCACCAATAGGAACACCAAGTCCAATGAATGACCACCAATATGGGTTGAGGAGGAAATAGCCTGTGTGAAGCCCAGCGAAATCATTAACTGGCGGAAGTCCTGTCCAGACTGTGAGAGTTCATCATCGACCCAGGCATTGAAATCCCCCAGAACCAACCATCTGCGGGATCCCAATGTCAGGTCGACAATGAAGTCTTCGACTTCCGGCAGGAAAACATTCCCATCACCTGGTGAACGGTAAATGAGAAGTATCCTGCACCCCACACCCTCACCTGTGATACATTCAAAAGAGTTGGTAGTTCCCACTGGTACCTCCACTAGGCCCAGTTCCAGTCTAAAACAGATAGCAACACCCCTGCCTCTACGATCCATCCCAAGAACCCGGCCAGAATTGCTGATGCCAAAACTGGGCCAGCATTCTCATACAGCCAGGTCTCGGTGATGCACCCCAGGTCAGATGATCCAACAAAATCTGCTATAATAGCGGTTTTGTTTTTAATAGACCTGGCATTGCATAACACCACCCGAGTAGGATGAGAATCTGAGGATGACCGTGCTACCTGCCAACTACAAGCAGAAGCCTTGGGTATGGGAACCAGACAGGGTGGACCCCTTTCCTGGACCCATTTCACCCCAGGGCATCTCCTTGTCCCCACTATCCCTATCTGCCCACTCTTTTCCATTCTCTCTCCAGGCCCAACCCTTGTCCTCCTCCTCTTTCTAGCAATTCCCAGATCCCTACACCATCTGTACACCTCTGGCGATAGGGGAGGACAGAAAAAAGGACAGAGGTCCCTGAGCCTGGAGGGGGAATACCAGACCGTCCTTATACCTTCTCAACACATATTACCACACTAAACAAATACCAGTAAATAAACAACCCCAAAATACAGATTTAACCCACACCCAAACAAACAATACTGAAATACTCTAACAAACGTCCACTAAAATTAAACAAATACAGCACCCTATATAACAATTTAACAACAAAATATAACAGAAAATCTTTCATAGATCCAAGTCCTGTGCACAGAAAGAGCCCAAAAACTACCAGAACCCAATGAGAAATACGAAAACTGAAAGTCACAGGTTGATTGAAGCGCGGGGTCGGCCAAAAGGTAATTCACTCCTCTCACAGGTAAAAAAACAAATCAAGACATAGTAAATGACAGGCTTCTTTACTAGTCAGGGGATACACCCTGGAGCTCTCACCTCCAGAGAAAGGTAGCACTGTTCAAACTCCCTCATGGGCTCTCACTTCCACTTGAAAGTCAACCAAGCCCCAAATAATGATCTTAAATCCTGGGAAAAGTACATATAGCTTGCAGCTAAACACAAAAACTCACTGTGAGATCCAGGTCAGAGAACAGGGAAACTAGTAAAGGTGCCCAGGAATCATGATCCAATTTCACCACTCCACCAGATTCCTACCCCCTCAGCCAATAGCAGGGCTGAAACAGCGCTTTAGGTATAAAAGATTCAGGATTCCAGCTGATTCCCAAAGAGTCCTGAAAAGACCCAACCAGACCCCAAGAACCTCTTCCCAGACCCGCTCCCTGCCACGGCTGCCCTCCAGCTACCGAGCGGCAGAGGCGGAAGTGCCACGGATATGGCAGCCCAATGGCAGCAGCACCACGGCACACCACCAGATCGAAGTCAGGGGCCAGGAAGGAGCTCCTCTCCATAGTCCACCAATGTTTACCTCCAAAACAAGCAATCCAGAACACTGCTCGCTCCACCAAGACTCCACACCCTGCTCTCCGCACTCCCAGCCTGCTCTTCACACTCCTTTCTATGGGCTCCACAAGTAATGGCTCCTTTCTTTTACGGGGTAAGTGAAACAACCCCAGCATTCACTTCAGGGGCATCCCAGTGACACCCCGACACCCCGATAGCTCTATTGGACTTGGCGCATTCTTCACCGGCTTCACCGGCTGTAAAACAAATGGGAAAGTGCCAAAGCATCCAAATAAAAATCCAAAGCACCAGGAGTAGTTCATGCAGTTCAAACAGTTCTGATTGAACACAGGTCTCTGGTGCTAGTAGCTCCCATAGAACAGTGTCTGTCAACGTTTCCAAGCACAAAGCACAAAGCCAATTTGCTCCGAATTCACTCAGCACTCATTTGAAGTCAAAATCAGGTATAAACAAATAACATAAAATGCCAAAAGCAAAAACAAATAGACCGAATAAAAAATAACTTAAAAATGCCTTAAAATAAGATGGCAGCACAAACGCATGTAGCAGCAGCACGCTCAGCCTAGCAGCTTGCACTTCTTGATAGAGAAACAGTGTAGTAAAAGTTTAACTCTGAATATGAATAACCAGTGCTTATGGTAGGTCATCTCTCCCGAGGTTCAGAAAGAAAAAGGTAGAGTGAGCCCTTTATACCAAAAGTCCTTGTGGTCCAGCCTTTAGTCCTGGAGTTTTTGACAGATACTCATGGAATTTGGGGTACAGCAGGGTTGTGCCAGAATGAATATCACTGCCCTGCTTCATTCTCTGCAGCCCCACGCTCTTTTGGGCATGTGGCAATTTTGTGTAATTTTTTTTGTCCTTATTGGACACTGGGCCCTTGGCGGTGTTCAACCATGCTTGCAGGAGGTGATTAATGTTTTCCCTACCTGCACTGTTTAACTGTTTTGGGCACTGTGAATCACTGAAGCCTGAGAATTCTAATAACACCTAAGGTCTAGAAAGATGGAGTTACTCCTGGGCCAGAGGTGGATTTCAGAGTAATTCATACTAGGAATATGAAATGACACAAGGTGGCCTTGTGAAGTA
The DNA here is from genome assembly GCA_016271365.2 of Neoceratodus forsteri. Lineage (NCBI taxonomy): Eukaryota > Metazoa > Chordata > Ceratodontiformes > Ceratodontidae > Neoceratodus > Neoceratodus forsteri. Next base: position 1,543,636,388 of record CM057455.1, on the reverse strand, counting down.
AGAAGGACGCTGAAATTATGATGGCACTATATGTGTCGACAGACTTGTTTAAGCCTATTAAAGGTCTGCTATTGTTGCCAGAGGGTCAGGGATTCCTATGCATGTTTTAAATTTGAATTTACTGTGCTTAGAGGAGCGCTTCTCCCACTTTGTTTTATAGGTATGTGGCATATCCAGAACTACTACTGGAAATTGAAGAAAAATAAACTGTTAAAGGAGCACTTTGGATAGAGAAGGAGAGCTGAGAGGTCTATGATGGAGTGCCTCCTTGGTCTGGAGTTTGAATGATCCCCCAGAAAAGCTGGTGGAGAACTGTAGGAGAATTAAATTGCTGGCAAACAGATATGGGTATAATCAGTTACTGGGAATTTGTGGTGGGACTAAAAGATACACCTGATTGTAGGGTCTGGTCTCAAGGCCCTCTACACAAGAAGTACTGCTTTGATTTTATTTTTATTACCTGTATTGAATTCATTAAGTGCTGGACCTTTTGTGTACCCATTCTGATTGATGTCCTCACTGAAACTAAACTTTAACCTAAACGGACTCCCAGTACAGGACAAGGGAGCACTCAGGTAAAGGCTATCAGCCCCACTGACAAACTCATATATACGTCCTCACGATATTATTGAGAAGCTGCATTATATTAAATTAGTTTTAATGGCCCAGTGACATACAGAGAGCTTTTTTCCTGGTATACAGTATAAGTTTTAAATATTTATCTTTATTTATAAGAAGTGCAATTCAGCAGATATATCAAAGTGCTTACAAAGACTAAACACCTTAAAATATAAAATCATAAATATATAAATCCTCAATTTAGCAACAAACAGCCACTTATTAACTGTCTAAGAAGGCCAGCAAAAATAAATAAGTTTTTAAAGCTGCTTTAAAGCTCTCCACAGTCAGCTATGGGACTCCTAGTTTCAGAGCCTAATATTAAATTGGATGGCTTGAAATAAAGGCCGACAGGAGGTAAAGCAGCAATAATAATTGTCAGTGGTTGTGGGGTTAAGCCCCTGGTCTGAATTGCCGAGTGTTATTTAATTATTCCACCTGATTTCATGTTGAAATGCTTTGTGAAACATTTTGGGACTCTAAAATCATAAAGGGAGCCTTCTATTCTTGTCTGATTTTGTCCATGTTAAAAAATCAAGAATTATAGACTCCTGATTGTAAAAGGAGCCAATCAATTTCTGTTTATGGTTTGTTGAACTCCGTGGTGTTAATAGATCTTAATGTTATTTGTTATCATCTGCAAATTGATGAACCTCAAGTTCATACGGAGTCATTCATCTATTGATTACCACTGACAGCTGAGGCTTGAGCTTCCTATATACAACAGCAAACCTTATATTTATATATAAACTAGGTGATATACTGATTATTTCTTTTAAAATTTCTGGGGGTGTCTGTTTTGCAGAATTGAATTAGCATATGCTGATTATTTAATTTTCTCCTTAAAAGTCTAAACAGCAGAACTCTTATTAAGGAATGCTGTTGCTCTCTTCATTCTAACAGATTATTAGCACATTATTTTGAAGTAATAAGATGTTTATAGTACATTCACTGTTTTTTTTTCTTTTTGTAGTTTGGATGCATACAGTTAATATAACAATTTGCTTTGACATATTCACAGCCATTGTATCCCTTGAATGTGAATGCACTTTACTTAAAGGTCATGAAGTGGGATTTTACAGAGGAAATGTTCTGCAACTAGATCAGTACAATACTGAAATAATTTTAAATGGATTCTATGACATGCCATTGGCCTAACTTTTGGCTGTAGGCTGATATTCATTGCTCTTTGATGATATGTATTTTATTGCTTGAATATTTATATGCTTGAGAAAGGTATTGTGCAAGAATTCTGGAATCTATAACTAATTTTTAGATGCTGTAATGATTTTTAACTGATCAACAATAAAAACTTGAACTTGACTCTTGACTCCTGTACTTAAGCGGGCTGCCACACTTAGATTCTTGTTATAAAGATACACATGGGACCAATCAGAAAACCGACATATAAAATTAGAAATGTTTACTGCAGGGTCCTGTCACTGACTGAATGTTATAGAAAAGTGTTCTTAGCTAAACACCCTACATCAACACTTTACATTTCATCGCCTGCTAACTGTGCAAATCTTTTATTCTGGCAGGCTTTTCTCTTTTTAACAGCTTACACTACATTTCTCACATGCTGCTTAAGTGAAAACTATCTAGGCCAAATGTTTCCCTGCAAATTCCACATTACACTAAAGGTCCAACAGCTTCCTTGGACATCAAAGCTCAATAAAAGCTAAGAAAATCAGGGAGTCCAAGGATTTCTATGCTCTGAAAAAGTCTAAGCTTTTCTAACAGCTGTATCCTTGGGCAGGTCTGAGAAATCATTGGGTGTCCTATGATTTCTAATCATTTTAAGAAAAGCTTGGTGCATTATTCTGCACTGGAGTCTCTGCATCTCTGTTTCATGAGATTCCAACGTGTGCTTTGGTCTGCAGGGGCTGTGCAGCACAGCGCACGCATATGAAGTGCAACCACCATCATCCAGCACCCCCAGTGTACAATGATTTTTCAACTCTGAGCTAAAGAGTGATATGTTGAGAGTGGTAAGTATGGGGCTTCCTTAAAGATATAGCATATTGTCAGCATGAGAGACAGATATGGTAGAATGCTTATTTATGTACTGTAGCTGAAGTAGAAACTATAGAAAGTTAAAAACATAATTTACATTCTAATTAAGAATGGCAGTAGAAAATGTGTAGCAATATGGAATATGTTATTCACATAAAACACATTTTATAATCTATACCAGTAGAACATAAATCAGTATATGATGGATGATATTAATATACAGAATATGTACTGATGTTGAATGGTTTCTATGTACTATCTACTGCATTTATGTTATGAGGCTGAGTTTGATAGCACTGGTAATAGTTAGGGATGAGAAAGCACTTCAATGTGAAACTGTCAATTCTGGCACTTCTAACTTGGCCATCCTTTGAACTAAGGGCCTAAAAATTGCAAAAACTCACCTTTCATGACAGGATCTGGACAATATACAAATGTGGTAGGAATTGCTGAAGTAGATTTAAAATTAAAGGGGGATCAAACAGCAAAGGTGTATACTTTGAGCCACCCTTTTTTAAAGGGATATCTCAAAAACAGTAAGGGTTTATTTATTTATTGAAATGTGGTAACCGTGAAGGGTACACTGAGCCAAGGCTCATTTCCAGGTTCAACCCAAGGGAAAGGGGATTGAGAACAAAATGTACATTCAAATGGTAAAATATAATTAATGTAAAAAACTGCACAATACAGGTATATATGAATTACCAAGGTTATTGAGTAGTAGTAGACATGCTTTATCAAAGGGAATTAAAGAGTCAAACAGAAATTTATATAACTAAGTAAAATAACAATGACTAAAGCGAATTTATAAAGAGATGGGGGCAATGTTGGGAGTACAATAAAATGCTTAACAGGAAGAGTAAAAAACATGAGAAGGGAAGGGGAGATAGGAAAGCACAAACAGGGACAGAGAGAATGCAGAAGGTGTAAATTAAGCAGAAAAAGTAAGCTACAGTAGGTAAGGGGTGAACTTGCCAAACTAGGTTTGAAACCTGAACACTTAAGGGTCATTAAATCCTTACACAAAGGTGGAGCTTTTTAGTTATTTTAACAAGAAATTAAAACAAAACATTATACATTGGGGCCTAAGGCAACAAATCCTAAACAAAAACAGTCTCTGACCGCTAGACAGTGACAGGTTACCTCCAACCCAGAGAAAAGAGCAGCACTGAAGAATTGTAAGGATAGACTTAAGAAATTAAATGTGGAGGTTGCACAGCTAGTGGAGGAAGCTGGTATGTTTTTCAGGATGCCTAACTCCCAAAACAAATGCAACACAGGACAAAGGTAAACACACACAAATTGAGACAGAAACTCACACTGCACACCTGTATATATATCCAAGTCTCCTTTACTGAAGTTAAGAAATCCAAAACAAATTACACTTAGACCATGTAAGCCTAAAGTGTCTATGGTGGTGATAAAGCAACAGTGCCCAAATGCCCCAATGCTTCCCTCTGAAAACAGCTTCATCAAGAATACATTTTCTTGTGTTTAATTCGATTTTCTATCTCACGTTAAGTGTGTTTACCTTTTTCTTGTTATGAATTAAGAAAGCCAAGGTGGACCCCTTCCAGTTCATAAGTGGAAGAAGAAATGTGACCAAGGAGATTGAGCCTCTAAAAACAGGGAAATGGGGAGGAACTAGTGAGCCAGGGACATTTGCTGTGATTCTGAATGAATACTTCAACTCAGTGTTTATATTTGGAGCCCCTGAAAGAGGGTGTTTTTTTACAAGGGCCCATTGCATCAAGAGCAGCCATGAAGCAGCATCTAGATAGCACACCTGCCCTGGTAGCTGAACACCTGGCCAAGTTCAAGCTTGGCAAGTCTTAAGGGGTGGACTGACCCTAGGATCATCATAGATCTAAGAGAGCAGTTGACAGGCAACTTGCAGTCACATAGGAGGAAAAGAGGCTAAGAGGAGACAAAACCCAGTTTTCTGCAAAGTCAAGGTTGGCAACAAGATTGAATATAAATGTTTGATCTAGTGCTCTCCAGCTGAACACAAGAACATGACCTAAAATTCAGAGGTGGTAAACTCAGGGTTAATTTTACAGACCAATTCTTCTCCCAGAGGGTGTGAACCCATGAAATCGACTAACAGAGGAGACAGTGGACATAAGGACAGTACATGCCTTCAAGGTAATCTTGGACAAATTTCTCTTTACCAAGGTAATCACTAGATACCCGGATAGTAGAATGGGCAGAGTACCTCTTTCAGTCAGTACATGGCTACACAGTATGCTTCTGAAGCAGAGGTGGACATGATGGAACTAGAGTTCCTTCTAACCTTAAGTTACTTTGTAATTATGTTCTAAACATTAAAAATAGTTGGTTATTAATACATATTTGTACTTTTTCAGAATGTTTAATAAGGTGTTTCTTGAGACGATAATCACATGGCACCAGAACACTATAATGTCTGATACAATTGCAGCTTCCCATAATTGCAAGAAATTTCCATAGCTGTATTTTAACTGATTATGTTTTAGCAGCTACAAGAATCAAAACAGAAAACCTCTTCTCCTTCCACTGCATCCTCATCCCCCACCAGGTCCTGGAGTCACTAAAAATGATGAAAACCCCTTTCCCTCATCCCACTGTAGTCCCACCCCTCTCTATTCTGCCCATCCAGTTCCAAGAACCCTTGAGTAAACTGGTTAACACCTTCCATATCCTCCTGTGTCCCCATCTTTCTCCTCTCTATAGCCCTGTACCCCTGAATAAACTTACAATCACCTCCCCTCAACCCACTGTGTTGCCATCCCCAACACCTTGAACTCCTTCCCTCAGATGATGACCAGAACAACATTCACTCACTTCCTGTACTAGCTGCTGTTGGAATGACAAAACCTCTGAACCACATTATAATAGTAATGGACTGGGGTGGATGGTATCTGAGTGCTGACATGCTGAGGAGGAGCAGAGCAGCATATTGTTGATGGTGTTTAATAATGGTACACTATCATTGCTTCAGTAACTCTGTAACTTTCAACTTTGTTAGGAAATAATTTTGATTTGGTCTTCAAAAATCTTCCTTCTTGGTCAACAGGGTTTTAAGAGAGTGGTGAAGTGCTTCAGGGCAACAAGAACAGCCACTGTTGGGTGGCCTTGGGCCCATGAACCTCCTGCAACATCGACCTTGGGCCTGAAAGGAGACTAGAAAAGTTGGGAAAGGAGTAAAAATTGCTGGTAGGCTGGCCAAGCTGTGGAGAGGAGAGCATACCTGAGAGATGCATTAGAAACTTGAACCTCAAATGAGAACAGAACAAAAAAACAGTGATCTCAGGAGAAATGCCTTCAAAAGTGAAAAAGAGGAAAGGATAAGAAAGACATTATCCTTTTTGCAACTCAAAATTGATTTTGATTGATTTTCAATGAGAAGGTGCTTTATTAAATCACTATCAAAGCTCTATTAGAATTGTTAGGTCCTACTTCACATCAGTGTTTTTTAACCTGTAGAGTATTCATACATATTGAGCCTCCAAGTCAGTTGAATAAGAAGTTTGTTATATCTTTTATATCCCCAAATTCAGTAGTTTAAGGGATTTTATTTCTTCTTTAGTAATTTTGTTATTTTTGGTTACTTCTGGCTTCTATTTAAAAAGCAGCTGACACTAACCTTGGCATGAGGTCTGACTCAGTGTCAGTATCCTGACCCCCTTCCCCAATTAGCTGAATCGCATGAAGTCCAAGTCAAAAATCAGTTTTTAGACTTTATATTTTATAAAAATACAGCCGCATTGTGACCATGCTTCAGCTGAGAGCTTCGGTGTAGTGGGAGACAGACATCAGTGCGTGGTGATGTCAAGTAGGAAAGGGCATCTGGTACAGCTTGCAGCACTTCCCCAAAGCATATGTCCCTAGTCAGTTAGGGCGTTATATATGTTAGCCATGACATTTATCCTTGATAATTCAAACATAGAGGATGTGGATTTATCTGACAACACCATGTCTGATCTGGAGTTTGAGTTTAAGGAAGTGTTACACAGGATAGTGCTCCTAATGTAAATGTGTGGCCAAATTTACAGAATATGCAGCCATACTGTACATGTTTGAACCTGAGCTACTAGCAGGCATCTTGGACACAGATTCACAGATGTCTGTGATAGTGCAAGTTGATACATAGATACACAGAATGAGATGGCAGAAGGAGACCTCAAGGTCCATTTAGTCTGCCCATGGTTTGCTGTTTACTACCCCTCTCCCTGGTTACCTGGTTTGGGTAATTATGCCCTTATATTTGTTCCATGCTTGCTTGAAGCCATCTACAGTTCTAGCCTTGACCATCCCAGGGGGCAGGCCATTCCAGGCATATACCACCCTCTCTGTGAAAAAAAAAACAACTTTTTGATGTTTGCCTTGAACTTGCCCCTCCATAGTCTCTGGACATGCCCTCGCAGTTTGCTGTCTACCTTGAACTAGAAAAGTTCATTTGCCTGAGTCTTGTTTATACCCTTGATGTATTTGAAAGTCTCTATTATACCCCCGCACCTCTCTCCTCTGTTCCAGGGAGTACATGTTCAGCTCTCTCAGTTTTTCTTCATATGACTTTAGGTGCAACTCTTGAATCATCTTTGTTGCCTTCCTCTGTACTGTTTCCAACCTGTCTATGTTCCTCCTCCTTCTTAGGTGAGGTCTCCAAAACTGTACCCCATACTCCAGGTGGGGCCTGACCAGTGCCCCTGTACAGTGGCAAAACCACCTCCCTTCTTCTACTACTGATCCCCCTCCCGATGCAGCCCAGTATACCCCTCCCCACACTTTTAGTGATGCCTTTTTTCGCACTGTCTACCCACCTTAAGGTCATCTGTTATTATGATCCCCAGATTGCGTTCTTTGCTAGTTTTTGTTAGTTTTTTACACCCCAGATAATAGTTTTGAGTTTGTTCCTTCCTAGGTGCATAACCTTGCATTCCTTTGCCCTGAAATTCAGCTGCCATGCTGTAGACCATTGTTCCAGTCTTTCCAGGTCTGATTTCATTCTTTCTACTCCTTCTATAGAGTCTACTCTGTTACATATTTTGGTGTCGTCTGTGAATACACACATCTTTCCCTTGAGCTCCTCAGCAATATTGGCTATGAATATGTTGAATAGTAGAGGCCCCAAGATGGAGCCCTGGGGCACCCCACTGGTAACCCCCTTGTTCTGAGGATAACGCCCTGTTTACCTGCACCATCTGTGTCCTGTCATGTAGCCAGTTTTGTACCCATCTCACTACTTTCTTACCTACCCCCATGCAATCCAGTTTCTTTAGAAGTCTTCTGTGGGGTACAGAGTCAAATGCTTTAATAAAGTCAAGGTAGACCACATCAATGGCCCCTCCCTTGGCTACAGCTCTGGTTCCCAGTCGAAGAAATCAATTATTTTTCTTTTGGCATGATCTGCTTGATGTAAACCCTTGCTGCATATGGTTCTTTTGTCCACTGGACTCCAGGAATGCAGTCATCCTTTGTTTAAGTAATGATTCCATCACTTTTCCTACCACTGAAGTAAGTCTCACTGGGTGGTAGTTGCCTGCTTTTTCCCAGCATCCAGGTTTGTGCAGTGGTATCATTGTAGCCCTTCTCCAGTCCTCGGGAACTGTTCCACTCTCCAGTGATTCAGTGAAGAGTTCTACTAGGGGTGTTGTAAGTTGGTGTCTGAGCTCCTTCAGGATTCTTGGATGCATGTTGTCTGGCCTCATGGCCTTATCTTCCTTTATTTTGTTCAGTGCTTCTAGGACTTCAGCCTCTCTAAAGGGGCTTATATCAACCTTTGTACTTAGGGAGCTGTTATGCTGTGCCTCTGGGCCATTTCCCTCTTCTGCCTGTGTAAATACTGAACAGAAGTACTTATTTACAACCTCTGCTTTTTCGTACTCCCCCTCCACTACATCCCCCTCTTCTGTGGCTAGTCATACTATCCCTCCCCCTTAGTTTTTCTTCTTTCTTTTATATACTTAAAAAGGTCTTGTCGCCTTTTTTTACTCCCTCTACTTTTCTCAGTTCAGTCTAAGCTTTGGCACCCCTTATCCTTTTTCCTGCTTCCTTTAATTTCTGTTGGTAATTTTTGATGTCTTAATCCTTGTTCATTGCTCTGGCCTTCTTAAAGGCAGCCCTTTTTTTCCTTTACAATGGTTGCTTCCTCCTTGGAATACCATAGTGGTTTCCTTTGCTTCTTTGCTTTATTTATTTTCCTGGTGTATTTGTCCATGGCTGTGTTGATAGCTCATTTGATGTAATGTATTGAGGCAGTATAGCGCAGTGGTCTAAGGCTCTGAGCTGCAAATCTGGTGCCATCCAGCAGACCAGACCTGGGTTTGAATCCCACAGCTTCCACTTGCATACTGTGTGACCTTGAGCAAGTCACTTAACCTCCTTGTGCTCCCAGGTCACTCTTGTAAAAAAGCTTTCAGCTTAGTGTGCTATACCTGGTTAAACAACTAAAAAAACAAAATTCCACATTCTGTCCTTTCCTGCCTTGTAGGATTTCTGCTATTTTGCTCCCCATTTGCTGGAAGTCTGCCTTCTTGAAATCTAGTACTTTGATATTTGAATGAGAGGTTTCCTTCATTGTGATAACTTGGAGACTGATTATACGATGATTGCTATTTCTCAGGTGGCTCCCTACTTTTATATTTTTGATCCTCTCGCTATTTGTGAGGACCAGGTTGAGGATGGCTTCACCCCTAGTTGGGGACTCTATGAGCTGCCATAGATCTGCCCTGTAGGGCCAAAAAGAGGTCCCTGCTTTTTGTAGTGTGGTTGACTTAGTTGCCCACTGGATGTCCAGCAGGTTGAAATCTCCTACTATTATCATCTCACCCTTGTCAGCTAGTTTGTGGATTGCCTCAAGCAACTCCTTGTCCTCACTGTCACCTTGTGTAGGGGGTCTGTAGACCACTCCTGTTCAGATGCATGTCCCATTTCTGGTGTCCACTGACACCCAAAGTGCCTCTGTGAGGCTCTGTGGCCCCTGAATCTCTGGGGTGTTGATTCCCTCCCTGACGTACATTGCTAACCCCCCTTCCCTTTTCTGTCCTTTCTGAAGAGACTGTAGCCTGGGATTGCTGTCTCCCAGCTGTGGTTCTCCAAGAACCAGCTTTCTGTAACTGCTACCCAGTCCAGCCCTTCCTCTGTCATGGTGGTCATGAGGTCATGAAGTTTGTTGGCCAGGCTTCTTGTATTTACAACCATAGTCTTCCAAACTTGTTTTGTCTTTTGCAAATTGTGGATTTGTGTCTGTCTTTGTAGTTTTGCCTTCCTATGCACCTTTGGGGATCTTTGTAGTTCCTTTGGTCCTGTGCAATGTGAGGGAGTGGAGAGTGTCAGCTTGTTCACCATGGTGTGTGACATTCCCAACTCCTCAGCCTTTGGTTTAAATGATCTGCATTTCTCATTTGTTGTTGAGTTATATGGGGGAGTGGTAAGTGGCCCACTGTTTGCCATCGTGAGTGCCATCCCCAACTCCCCTGCTTTCAGTTTAAATGACCCACATAGACATACAGTTTCTGATCAAATGCTCTTACCCCCTCCCTTGTGAGTTGGAGTCCATCATATTTAAAAAAGTCTCTCTCCCAGAAGTTCTGCCAATCCCCTATAACGTGATAACCTTTCTCCTGGCACCATTCCTTTAGCCATGTGTTTAGGTCCTTAATGTCATACATTCTTAGTTGATCTGTGCTTTTGCCCTTATTCCAGGCTGGCAGAACTTCTGAGAAGATTAGTGAGGGCAAAATAGGGGTCAGTTTATGCGCTAGTGACATGAAGTGTATTTTGGTCCCTCCTTTGTTTGGTTAGCTAGGTCATTAGTCCTGAGGTGTATTACAATATGTGATTTTCTTTGCCTTCCCTTTGGATGATATTGACTATTCGGCTTGTGCTCTTTGGCAGAGGCACCTAATTATCATTTTGGTAGCATCTTTGGGTTCCATATGGGCTTTCACACCATGGATTATGGAGTTCCCAACTATGACTAATTTAGTTTTGTTTTTTTGTTTGTTTTTTGTTTGTTTGTCTGCATTGTTGGACACAGTGCAATTTGGGCTTCTTCCCTTAAGACTGTCTGGTCTCTGGTGTTCCTCCAGGACCTTGTATCTATTTTCCAATGGTATGCTGTCCATACACTTGGTGACTGGTTTATAATTTCCTGGTGATTTGCCATGCTTGCCCCTTCTGATCCCCTGCCACCGCTCAGGTTCAATTTGGGTGACTTTCTGGCTTTTGTGGTATGGTGGTGTAGATGGCACGGGTGAGTAAGGAAATAGTGTTATCCTAAGTTTATTTATCTATGCCCTGGCCTCCTTTAGCTGGGACCTGAGGTCAACGATGGTCCAGCAAGCAGGAGGGGCCAGGGTGCAGGATGTATGCTCTGCAAAAGAGTGATCCACATTGTACACAGTGTACGATGTCCATGTTATTTCCTTTAACAATACATATTTTTTCCCAAGGAATCCCTGCTTCTGCACCTGTCAGAGTCTCTCTCCCAGTTGGTGAAGCTCAGTGAAGTTCAGCAGACAGTAAGACTAGGGGCTGGACCGCACCTGACATATGCCTCCTAGGGTTGCCCTTTGTGTCTGAGTTGTTGCTTCTGGTTATTTCTGGATGAGAGCTTTCTATTAGCTGACCACTGTTTCAGTAGTGGGTACAGCAGTCAGTGAAGATCAGTGAAGCTCAGCAGACAGTAAGGCTAGGGACTGGATTACTCTTGACGTATGCCTCCTGGGGGTGCCTTCTGCATCTGAGCTTTTGCTTCCAGCTAAGAGCTTTCTATTAGCTGACCACTATTTCAGTAGTGGGTACAGCAGTCCAAATGCTTATTTACATACAGCAGTCAGGAATTCTGTGTAAGTGTTCCAACAGCTCCTTATGTTGAGATAGCAGCTGCTGGCTGGGTCTGAGCAGAGCAAGCGAGGAGAGAAGCTGCCCCAGCAGAGAAAGGAACCTGAACTGTGCACTCCAATGAGGATTCAGGTAGAACTGCTGTCAAGGAATTGCTGCTTCTGCACCTGTCAAAATCTGCCTTCCCTCTGTGATTGGTCTCTCTCTCAGTTGGTAAAGATCAGTGAAGCTCAGCAGACAGTAAGGCTAGGGGCCAGACTGCACTTGGCATATGCCTCCTAGGGTTGCCCTTTGTGTCTGAGCTGTAGATCAGATCAGCGTTTGAACAATGCTGACTGGTAAATAAAGCCATACATATTTTATTTCTACATATAACAGTTCATGTAAGGGTGTAAGGGTTTTAGTCTTCTGGTGGGTGGAGGAGTCCTGCTGTTATTGTTGTGTGTAATGTAACTATGATCTGTGTCAATTGAAGGAGATATATAACAAATTAAAAAGCCAGAACACTCTATAAGTGATGGTTCAGGTAGCAGAGAACAGTGAGATTTTTCTCATTCACATAAGCCAATAGTTGTTATACAAAATGTCTGCTGAAGTGGCCACTATTTGCAAGTTTTGAGGTGACTGTTAAATTAGGTCATCTCTTATTCCTTCATTTTACCAAAAAGCAGTTTCAAAACTTACACACAATCGACGCCAATTACAGAAACTTATTAGAAACTGGAAAGCCGGATCCCACTGCGTGCTATCATTCCAATAGTAGCAAATGTAAAACTGCTTTTTATCTAAGATGTAGTCTGTGCCACTTACAAAAGACTCATTGCAATAAACAACTAAACCCCACTATGCACTGTAGCTCCTATGATGACAAGTACAGAAAAGCTTTTTTCATTCAAACCAGCAATAACCCAGAGTCTTTTCATGTTTGTAAATCACAGCACAAAATGTTCTCTAAGTCCTTTGTAATTCTAAATAAATAAGGTTGATTGCCTGACTTATTGAACAATAGCTTGTCTACACCCTTACATACAGTCAGTGCCGATTGGGAAGATTTGAACGATTGTGCATTGTGCCTTTGGAAAATGACATTTTATGTGTGAAATGCATTAGGCAGCTGTCACTTAGTGAGGCTTGCTGTTTTTAATTTGTTTGCACTTAGTTGCACCTAAGACACCTTTTGTCACCAAGTGATTGCAGTTGTCATAAGGATTGCCCAGAGTATGTGGCCAATCTGCTGTAGCCTGAACCCAGGCCCAACCCGCCTCCTTGTGGGGTGCATTGAGGTCATCAGCTCGGTCCTTGCAGAGATAGTCAGGAGTTCACTTGAGACAGGTGAGTTTCCTGACTCCCTGAAGGAGGCGGTGGTGATGCCTCTCCTTAAGAAATCCTCTCTAGACCTGGACTGTCCTGTCAACTACAGACCTGTCTCTAACCTGCCCTTTGTGGGCAAGGTTATTGAGAAGGTGGTTGAGCTGCAGCTGGATGACCACCTTTCCAACATGACATCTACGATCCTCTCCAATCAGGATTTAAGAAGAGACATACCACCGAGTCTGCCCTGGTTTGGGTGCTCAGTGATATCCTTATAGCGAAAGATTAGAGGAGTCATTCCATCTTAGTCCTCCTTGATCTCTCTGTGGCATTTGACACCATGGATCATGATGTATTGCTGGATCACCTGCGGGTTCTCTGTGGTCTGTCAAGGACAGTCCTCAGATGGTTTCAATCATTCCTCACTGGTAGATCTCAGAGATTGGTGTCGAGAATTTATTCCTCTGATATATTCTCTCTACTTTGTGGGGTACCGCAGGGCTCCATGCTTTTGCCTATGTTATTCGCAGTGTATATGCTGCCATTGGGAGACATTGTAAGGTGGTATATGGCTTGAGTTTTCACTGCTATGCAGATGATACTCAGCTATACACGTCCTTTGTACCTAATCAGAAGGATGCAGCCTCAATGTTTAACAACTGCCTCACCGAGATCCAGGACTGGATGAGTGCTAGCTGGTTGAGGCTGAACTCTGGCAAAACTGAGGTTTTGGTGGTGGACCCAGGTCACCGGGTAGTGGGGTCTTCAGCTGAATAAGCCACTGGGCCTTTGCTCAGAGGTTGCCAGCTGCTGACCTCCGAACAGGTGCAGAATCTGGGTGTTATTTTTAATGAGGGGTTGACCCTGCAGCTTCAGGTGTCATCTGCCATCAAGACTTCTTTTTACCACCTGAGGAATATCACCTGGATTAAGCATCTGGTTCCATGCAGTGATCTTCCAACACTGAGGTACGCCTTTGTGACATCCCGCCTTGATTACTGTAATGCCCTGCACCTAGGGCTTTTGGGGGTTGATATTCACCACTTTCAGTTGGTGCAGAACACTGTCATCAGGTTGTTGATGGGACTTTCTCAATCTAGACATATCACACCTGTGCTGCACGGACTGCATTTGCTGCCTATTCAGTGGCAGATCACATTCAAGGTTGGCTTACTGACCTGCAAAGCCCTACATGGACAGAGACTGAGTTACCTGCAAGAGCTGCTTTGTCCCCACAGCCCCCTCTGACCACTCCACTCCACCAATGAGGAATTGCTGGAGATTTCCAGGGTTCACTTAAAGACCTCTGGAGCCCGAGTGTTTGAATTTGTGGCTCCTACCCTGTGGAATTCTCTACCTCATTGGATAAGGGGGTGCCAAATGATGGGGAGCTTCAATGCTGCACTGAAAACATTTCTGTTTTTGCTTGCCTATCCTGAACATTAGTTGTGGGAGTTCTGACTTATGATGGTTTTAAATTTGGGAATTTTTTCAGTTTTTAAAGTTTTATTGTAAAAGTGCTTTAGTATTTGTTTGAATTGTGCTTACAACAAATAAAGTTTATTATTATTATTATTATCATTAATAATAAAAGTGTAGGCAACCTATTTTTCAATAAGCCAAGCAGTCAGCTTTATTTACTTAGAATGATAAAGGACTTTGAGAACTTTTCTACACGTGTCATCATAGGACCTACAGTGTATGATGCGATTTAGTAGCATGAATGGCTGCAGTTATACAGTTCTTTAAAACAAAACACATGAGAGCATAAAAAAATTGAAATAAATTATCAACAGAACTATAAATGCCTTATTATAATTGTTGACACTGACCGGTAGGTTACAAGATCAGCAATACTGAATGCCATTAAAAAAAATGCAGAGGAACAGTCACACTAAAGAACAGACATGAGACAAATGAACATTAACATGAATGATGATTGTTATTGCTAGCAATCTCAAAGATTATAAAATTTGTGAAGAAACAACTAGTGGTGGGCAAAGTCCATTCACTTCACAGGAACACTTTGCATATATAGAAAGTTACGCGAAGTACTCTGCAGCGTGAAGTGAAGTACTTTGTCATAATTGCTAACGCAAAGTACCATTGTTTCCAATGGACTTTGTGTCGATTGCTCCTTATTTTTGGCCTTTAAGGTGAAGTTTGCATTAAATCATGGGGGATGGCAGGTCACATGGGCTCTAGATTGTCTTGCACAGCCTCAGTACTCCGTACTGTGTGTAGTGGAAAGCTGGAGACAGTTTGCTTTCAGAGTTCTGAGAATCAAACCATTGAAAAACGTTTTAAAAAGCATTTTTGAGCCAATTTTTTGGGTCGCAATTTAGTACATCGATTGTAGGAAACCATACTGTCCTTATATCATCGAGTGTTTATTGGTTTTGTGTGCATTTTGAATGTTAATTTGTAAGATTCAGTCTGTATACTGACAGACACTGTAGAAGTGTGCTTCGGGGGATGGGTGTAGCTGTAGTGAAGGGAGATTCACAGTGAGAAAGGTAGTCTTTCTAACCATTTTTGGGTAGCTAATGTGTTAGTATTTGTGTGTTCATGTACACACAGTAATGCTTTAGTAAGTTTTGATAATTGTTTGGTGTTTGCTGTGGTGCTGTGCATTTTTTCAGTTGGTTTAAAAGATTTGTGTGTACTGCACTGAACTTAAAAAATTTCTGCGCATTACCTGTATAGTGTGTGTGTGTGTGTGTGTGTGTGTGTGTGTGTGTGTGTGTGTGTCGCGTGCCGTCAAGTCACACACATTTTATTGTGCCACACCAAAATCACAGGACTCTGATATGAATCTCTTATCTGTCTGCACCTGCAGTACTTTTTACTGCTTTGTTCTATCTCAGTAGTGAACTGTTATTGCAGCTGCCCCCCCCCACAAAAGGTATTATTATTCCAGTTTTGGATTGGTGATTGTGACCACTGGTTAAGGTGGTGTTGTGTCTGTGTGGCCACATCTCTTGAGTGTGCAATCTCCATCTGTCCGTGCATATGCATCTCTTTAGGGCCCAGTCTCCATTTGTAAATCACAGTTATTTGTTTGGCTTCCATTCAGAGTACTGGTGTGGTGCATATCTTGGCGTGAACATTGTACTCGTTTATGTGCATTTTTAAGTCAGGGCAATTTTCATGAGTCATGAGATAAATCACTTTCTTCATCATCAAGATTCACAAATTACACAACTTTAAGTTTTTGGGGTGTAAGTTGCAGCCCTGTTTTTTTTAAATCTTTGACTTTATTATGAATCAACAAAATGACTGGGGGGACACCCAGTTATACTATATCACATCACTGAAGATCCTTGGTTTACTCTAATGCTTCTGTTTGTGTTCACATTCTGTAGGATGCCCCACTTGAATCTTTGTGTTCACAAGAAGCTGGCCCTATTTAATCCTGTAGATATTATCTCGGCGTGACCATTGTACTCATTTATGTGTGTTTGTAAGTCAGGGCGATCTTTACAAGTCATGAGACAAATCACGTTCTTCATCTTCATGATCACGATTCATGAATTACACAACTTTAAGTTTTTGTGGTGTAACCCCGGTTTCTTAAAGTCTTCACTTTCATCACAAATCAGGAAAATGACTGGGGAACACCTAGTTATCATGTCATATCACAGCAGATGGACTTGAATATTTGTCTTCACAACACGAAGCCAGCTTTATTTAACCCTGTAGATAATATCCCAGTGCAAATATTGTACAGGTCAGGGAAGTACAGCCGCAGGTATTTGTATACAGTTCATTAATCGTGTCACACCAGTCACTCATCATGAGACAAATCACGTTCTTCAAGAATCACAGCAGTTAAATTTTGTTTTCAGTTTTGATGATATGCTAAAGACCAGTAAAGATGACCAAAACATTAATGAACTGCTTTTCTTTTGAAGATATCCCAAAAAAAATACTCATCTTTCATGGGTTGACAGTTTCTGTGCAGCCAAGCTCAGCAGTAGAAATCAAAACTTGTTGAGGTGGACCACCGAAGCTGTGCCCATGATGACCTGAAAAAGTCATCATACATGATTGTCTTTCAGTGAACCACAGCCCCCCCCCCAAAAAAAAAATTTAATTTTACAATGCCACATTAGTTGTCAGGCTCATAACATATGTGTTACTTGGATGTTCATGTGATTTGATCATCATGCCCACCACAGTAAGTGTGAAGATTCCCTGAAAAGGAACAATATGCCAGGCCTTGTACCCATGGAGGGATGTCTATCTTATCATCTCTTTCTTCCTACTATAAATCTGTAGTGCAACAGTACTTCTTTAACCTATCCTTTGCCTTTTTGTAGACATGACATAAGCTGGCCATCTACGTCAGTATTTTTCTTTCTCTCTATACCTTTTTCCTACTACCTTATTTTTCCTATTCAATTTATCTGTCCCTCAACACCATTCCCATGTAACACCACATTCAAGTCCAGCATGCCAGCTGGTAACAAAATTATTAAGGTGCTTGTAGGGCATAAAATGACTATGAATGAATGAAAGTGCATTTAGAACTGTTTAAAGTCCATTTGGAACAATATAAAGTGCATATGTGCATTTAAAATGTTCTTGGGTTAAATAAATAAAACTCATGTAGTGCATTAGGTGCACATAATTAACCCTTAGGCTGCCACCAGATTTAGAACATATAGGAATTGTGGACTGATATATCAGTCCGCAGCACAGCAAGGGTTAAGAAGTGCTATAGTGCTTAGATGAATAAATTGAAATACACAAATAAATGAGTGAGGGGATATTACCTTAAGTACTTGGATTCACTTCTTATCAAAATATTATTGTGTTGCAGCTTTTCAGTGTGACAGCCCTTATAAGAAAGATTTACCAGAAGCCTGTAAAGATCCCACAGCAGAAGCATCAGATATGAGTTTTTGAACACTGCTGATCTGCTGTACAATGAAACAAATTAAAGGGACAGGAACATTCCTATTTTATACAGTATTGTATAAACTTGGGTTAGCCCCCAGGATAAAATAAAAAGGATAAAACTGATAAAATAATGACTGAACCAGGAAGTCCCGAGAAACAACATGTTCAGACATGAAACAGCATGTCTAGACATGTAGATAGGAAGATAGAAGACCCTAGTGGCCTATATCTGTAATGAATTGTTGCATAACCATGCTGACCAGTGGGAGGAGTTTGCTTACATGATGGATCCTTATGTTTAAAATGGTAATAACACTGGCCAGAGAAATGGTTATTTGTATTAGTTCTCTTGTCACCAAAGACTAAAATAAAAAAAATTAAAATATTGTTGGAAAACGCTCTATAATCCAGGCTTAGAAACAACTATTTTTGTATAGGCCTAGTTGTGAGCCTCTAGCGAGACAAACTGTTTAATTGCCTTTCGTGGGCAGGCCTAAAATTAACTGAGAGGGCTATATAAACCCTCCAAACCCATGCATAGGCAGATGAGCTGAGAAGCTGGTCTCACTTGTCTGAAGTAAGACAAGATGAAGGACCTATACCTGGATAGGTACTGGTAGCAACACAGCAGGAGAAGCTGAATTGACTGTTTGAACTGTTTTTGAAACCTAAAGGAAGGTGAATCTACTTAAAGGAAATAGCATCATGCTATTATTTTTCTTTATTTGTTTTGTAAATATTATTACATTTGTTATTTTTTATACTTTTGTATAAAATAAAGCCACACCAAGGTATGTTGTACCTGATACACTGCTTCCAGTGTTATCCTTACCCACAGTCCTATTACAGTGATGGACTGCTTACAACACAGAACAAGATTATATAGATAGAAATTAAATGGCTGTGTCTCTGGAAAAAAAATTACAGTAGCACACTCACAATAACTCGCCATTGCGGTATGAAGGCAAGGCACTCACAAAGGGCAGCATGTATTGGTGATGCACCAGGCATCAACACAGGCAATGCTCTGACTTGGGTTAAAGAGACGCATTTCTGGCACTTTAATCTTTATCTGGACTTTTCATTCAATTCCATCAGCAGGAGAACAGCAGCAGCAGCAGATGGTGTCACAACTTTAGACAATGATGTCACTTAGCAGTGGGGTGGCAGGCCCAGAAATGCTTACTCCGATAAATATGTTTAAGTTCTCTGGCAAGCTTCACATGTGCTTTTCACCACCTACTCAGGTGTGTGCGGCAAAAGTATTTGACTTAAAGGAAGCATTTTCTCTCTGGGGACACAACTTCACATTTCCGGCAAAGTGCTGGTGGTGGTAGTGGGGTGGCAGGCCCAACTTTCAGTTATCTGGCAAGCTTCACATGTGCTTTGCACTGCCTTCTCGGGTGTGCTGCAAAAGCATTTGACTTAAAGGAAGCATTTTTCCTCTGGGGACACAATACTGTGTGACGCATTTCTGGCATTTTATTGTTAATCTGGGCTTTTCATGTCATTAAAACAGCAGGACAAAAGCACAAAAAGATAGTACATCTGTGGGGGGCATGGTAGGTGTGGTGATGGTATTGTTTGTGATAATTGTGCCAGTGCTTTAAAGGGAAAGTAACATGTAGGACTACATTTATCAATCTTGTTGTTACCAATGGAAATTTGCTTTACATAAGCTATTTTGACTGAACCAGTAACACTTTTAGGGTCAGAATTATTTATAACCCATTTGTGGGTTTCAAACTTCTGCTCTAGCCACTAGATCACACTCCTACAAATGACAGAACATGATGCCAACAAAAAAAGTGTTACGGGTTCGGTCAATAGCTTGTGTAAAACAGATTTCCATTGCTAACAATATTGATAAATATAGTCCTACATGTTAGTTTCCATTTAAGTAAATGTTCAGAAAATTAACAAGTATTTTTGTAGTTGTTACTTAATTTGCTTTATTTCTTGCATGACTGATGGTCAGCCAAATAACGAATGCTGTGTGCTTTCATTACAGGTGAAACTCTGGTGCCACTATGCATGCTGCAATAAAAGTGTCTTGAAGACAGCATTTTGGAGACACAATATTTAATTAAATGAAAACAAACAGCGTCCACAAAGTGGGTGGCAACATGACTTATTACATAAAATGAAATTAAGAACAAAATAATTTCTATTGCTGAAAGCATAATGGTGTGGGGGGCATTGGGGGGAGGTGGGGAATGTGATTTACCAGTAAGAGGCTGAAGAAATACAGGATTAACAGAATTAACATAGGTAAGAAAACATTAGCTGAACATAAATGTTATAAGTAAGAAAAAAATATGGCTTAAGAAAATAAATAAAAGCAGAGATTTTTGAGGGGGATGTGGAAATAGAGAATAATAGATAAGCAACTGTGTGTTATGGATTTTTTTTGCACAGCTGAGATGTGGGATGACCTATAAACCTCGAGAACGAAGCTCGAGAGGTTTGAGGTCATCACACACCGAGGGTGTGTAAAGAAAAAAATCAATAGCTACACATTGCTTATTTTTATTTTTATAGTTACTGTGCAGGGTTTGTACTGTAAATCTTACTTACTCTCAACCCAGGACAATTGCAGCAGTCCCTAACCCCCATCCAGTAGCAAAAGGTCTTAAACCCCACAGTGAGTAAATCACACAGGTACTTTGTCATCAATAAATGAGCTAATATTCATCCGTACCCTCGCTCACTGCAGTTTATTCTTCAGTGTCGTTCACGGAGCGATATTAGGCCTACAGCTCCCTAGCAGCACAAGCGGTCGAGTAGAGCCGAGCGGAATGGAAGAGGCTCGCCAGGACCCACTGCGCTACATGGCGGAGCATGGCACACCAGACTATGTTTGCAGCAGACAGCAGGTAGAAGAAATAGGGGATCACGGAGACGGCGTAAAAAGCCGGCGGTGAAGTAAATGGCTGTTAATCGCGAGGAAATTTTGCTGCATGTTTTTCGATATGTTACGCCCGCCCTCAGAGGAGTAAGGGCCAATAGCATTGCACGCTACAGATAAGTGACAGTGCTACTGAGAGGCTGTTTTAAAGAACGCCGTAATAACTCGATTTCGAGTTATTACGGCATTTTGGAGACCCTGAAAACAAGTTGATAAAGGGGGTCACCAGTAATTATATGTTGTTAATACTCGCTTTCTTGACCTTTCTTGTCCCACATACTGGTAAATCCGATTCACCATCCCAACTCCCCCAGTTGTTCACCCATCCATACCATTATGCTTTCTGCAATACAAATTGTTTTGTTCTTAACTTCTTACTCGTCTCATCTATCATCATCTATACTTTATTTTATGAAATAAGTCATGTGGTTGCCAACTGTGCAGACACTGTGTGCTTTCATTGCAGTTGAAATTGTGCCATCAAAAAGCTATCTTCAAGACACTTTTATTGCAGCATGCATGGTGGCACGACGGTTTCACCTGGAATGAAAGCATGCGGCATCTGCCATTTTGCCGACCATCACTCGTAACAATAATAAATATTCCAAATAAAGTAAATTAAGTAACGAGTACAAAAAATCACAAACAAAACATTACCTGAACATAAATTTCATACAGAAAAAGAAAAATATTAATTAAGAAAAAAAAAATTAGAAGAGGAGGGCGACGTTTTTGGGGGTGTTCAATTTGGAAATCAATATAACTTTTTCAATGGGCCTGTGGGGGCTGTTGCTGTTCACCACCACTATTACTATGCAGCAATCATAGTATTTCATCATTCTGACCCTTAACACATATCAGCCACTTCATTGCTGTCTCCACCAATGTTTTCAGCCCCTGTAGCTTGGCACGCAGCTCTGCAAGGTCCCCCTGTGTCACTGGCTGATGCGACCTCTCTTCATCATGGGCAGCTCTGGGACCTGCCATCTCCTCACCTGATGCCATTTCCCACCTACTACGGTGATGTGCGAGCAGACAGGCTTGTTGTGCCACCATAGCTGCAGGAGTGGCTGCTACCTCCTGCAGCTTTGCATCCCACTCAGCACAGTGGTGCACAGCTAGATTGGTGCGCTGATCACCCATGCCGATGTGGCTGCCCTTGGACTCCCAGCGGACCACCGTGATACAAAGATTGCAACACACCATGCTGGAGTCACCAGGGAGGGGAAAAAAAGGCCCACACAGGGGAGCTGCAGAAAGGGCCCACTACAGGGGGTGGGGAGGGCACCAGGAGACACCTGCTGCTATGCTGGTGGTGGCTGATGGCTGACAACCTGCTGCAGTTCCTGCTGCTCTTGCTGCAGCTCCTCCTGCTGATCCTCCCACAGCCACTGCTCCACCTGCTCCTGGACAACAATCACAGCTGCCAGGCTCACTGTGGCTGCAGGTGGGGTCCCCAAAGTCTGCTGATTTAATCTAACTGGGCAGCTGTCCTGCATTCATGGCCCACGATGGCCATCACTTGGCCTACTACGTCCACACTCTATCAAGAAAGTAAATAAAAAAAAAACACTAATGTAAGTATTAGTAAAATAAAGTACAGTACATAAAAATAACTACACAAACAAATACTTTTTTAACAAAAAAAAGCCTTTCTAATTAAATAAAACTTTTATGAAGGACTACAACAACCAAGTACAAAGGTTTAATGCACAAAAAAAAGAACTGTAGCTTTTTTTGAGCTCCGAAACACACAGAACAGAGTCAGACTGCACACTGCAGAACTGCATGGACTGCAAACTCTTTGCACTGGAGAAAGTAAAAGTAAAACACTGACTTCCTGCCTATTGAACTTCCTCCCTGAATCATGTGACCTGCAGACCTGCAGAGACAGTCAGGCATTTGATCACTGATCAGTGGGCTGTTTGTTTCTTAATGACTTCAGTTTGTCAAACTGTAACGTGACGTAAATGTGAAGCGGGACAATGCAAAGTCATTAAACGGCAAAGTAGCCCATTTCAGTGGGGACTTCGCATAGCCCCACATAAATGCAAAGTGGACTACTTTGCCCATACTTCACTAAGGAATTAAAACTTTGCTGCATCTCTAGAAACAACACAAGACACAGAATAATTCAATACTGATGTGCACAGTTTGACAACAGAGCCACGCTGCCAGTAATCCATAGCCACGTTGACACTAGCTCCTGCACTGTAAAAATGCTTCCCTACATGATGTCAAGACATCAGCAAATGCGGGAGTATGTCTGTGAATGGCGGCAGGAACACACAGTATGTAAAAGGCAATAAAACCATGAAAAATAAGTTTTTTTCTTTATGCATCACAAAAAAATACTGGACACTGTTATTCTAAACACTAAAGCAGATCAAGACGAGGAAGGTAGGACATTTTATGTCAGCTGCTCTTTAATTTTAGCTAGTGGGAATCTTATAGTGTTAGAGTTAACAAAATATGTAGATATAATATTTGATTTTTAGCATATATTTATTACATATTACCCTGCATTACCCTTACAGTATGGTTAATTTTAGATTATTATCGATTTAACTAAAAGGAGTTATAAAAGGTAATAATTTTATACGTTAATTACTCACATGACCCTTCTCAACATATTTCTTTTTTTTATTTAAAGTTTAATATTTTTTATAAAAACAGTAAATACAATGGGTCCAACAGGTTAAATTGTTACAAAGAGTTGGTAGGAAGATAAAAAGAAAAGAACCTGGCTGGGGGTGTTCCCCCTTGGAAATCAATCAGTCAATCAATCAATCAAAATCTTTATTTAACCAGGCGAGCACCAGTGAGCAAATCTCATTTTCAGGAAGGATCTGGGGATACTTAACATACATAAAAAGGATTACATACATAAGCAAAGCATACAAATGGGTTACATATGCAAAGATTACGGCAGTACTATGACACAAGGATAAAAAGAGCAAATCGCAATGTACAATATAAGGAATATATGAGAATGTCAAACATCAAGAGATCAAGACCTATACAAAATATACAAAGAACCTGCCAGTAACCATAAGTGAAAAGGTGTTAGATAAGGTGGGAAAATAGAAGGATGATTTCGGTAGGAGGAGGGGGTTAGCAAAGTGGAAGCATATAAGGGCAGGGGTGCCTAAGAGAAGGCCAATGCTATAGATATGACAAAATTCAGGGGGAACTGACTCTAAAATTTGAGATAAGGCAAAATTCATGGGAAACAGTTACAGGATTCCTTAAATGAACAATCATAAAGTGATCTGAATGCTGATAGATTGATGGGGTGAACCAGTTTAAAAATTTTTTGCAGCTTGTTCCAGAGTAAGGATAGTGCATAACTTAAGGATGACCTACCAAAGCGTGAATTGACCTTATGTACAGTAAAGGATATATAGGAGGCACTCCTCAGGACATACTTGCCTACCATACACAGTGGAAGACAATCCAGGATATATTGAGGCAGAGTCTTAATGATAGCTCTGAAGATCCAGAATGCTGAATTTCTCTGTCTTCTATAATTGAGTGATGGCCATCCCACCGCAGTGTAAAGAGAGCAGTGATGCATGAAGTAAGGTAGACCAGTAATAAACCTTACAGCTCTATGATGGAGTGTGCCGAGTTTGATGAGCACAGAGGCAGGGCCTTGGCTGTAGATGAAGTCTGCATAGTCCAATAAAGGGAGGAAGGTGGTTTGGACCAGTCTCTTCTTAGTGTCCTGAGTGAGTAGGTGTTTGATCCTGTAGAAGAGGCAAAGCCTCTGCCTAAGTTGTTTTATTGGTTCTTCAATACGGTCATTAAAGGAAAGTCTGTGGTCTATCCAGACTCCCAGATATTTGAACTTGGTGACATATTCTAGCGGTTCGCCTAAAAGTGTGGTGATGTGGGGTAATGAACCTTTGGAGGCATGGTTAAGTGCATATGCAGAGGGTGAAAAGAGCAAGAAATAAAACTTTAAATGTGGTCCATAGGTAAAACCTAATAACAAAGCAAGAGTTATTATTATGCTAAATATATATAATGATCATTATACCAATAAAGATTGTCTAAGTAATAAGTACCATATTAACCAAACAACAAACTAAGTTGATAAATGGTACATAATTAGATCAACAGAGCATTAGTAGTATTATGACAATAAGATGGGTCCTGAACAGGTGTATACTGTACAAAGGAACATTATTGGGCAGGAGAGGTGGAGGAGGAAAAATAGAAGAAGAGGAAAAGAGAAGAGGGGATAATGATGGAGTGTAAAGACTGTACTAGTCCTATAATGGTAGAGAGAAGGTAGGGAGACTTAAGGCAGTATGAAATTGGCTGGCGATCTAAGAGTGTGTTGGGAGGAGGCTGGGGGGGCATAATACCCTTGTGGTATGGAGCAATAAGGAGAGGTGAGATAGGGTGTCCATATTTTATAAAATACGTCCAGTTTCCCTACAGACCCACAGAAACATAGTGGACTCATTCGAAACAGGCTATTTTCCCTAGTTCTATTAGCCATTCAGTGTGGGGAGGGGGCCGGGACAGTTAATCTCCACTGCCTGAGTATTATTCATTTAGCTGTGACCAGAGCACAGGTAAGCCATATTTTGGTGAAGGCTAAGAGAGATGAGTATTCATCCATGGTTCGGCAGGGGCCTAACAAAATTAGTTGATGGTGGAAGGTATCAGCTTGAGTTAGTGATAACCACAGATTTTCTGAATTTCAGTTCAGAAGGGGGAAAGCGAGGGACAGAGCCACTGGATGTGAATGATATTCTCTGGGGAGGTCTGACATCTCCAGCACTAGTCAGAGGATAGTAGGATCAATTTATGTAGTTGGGTAGGGGTCCTATGCCATCTATGTAGTATTTTAAAAGTGTGAAGCAACTGTGGGTGTCTCTGAGGGATGTTTTGAGGTTTTTCCAAATGGAGGTCCACTCTGTTTGTGATATTGTGCAGCCCAGTTCAGACTCCTATTTTTGACGCAGGTTGTCCAACAGGTTTATGTTGGCAAGGCAGAGATATTTGTAGATAGAGTTGGCCATAGAGGAGGCTCTTGCCTTCAGGGGTCATTAGGTATTCAATGTTCCTTATGTGATCTATATGAAGGTTACACCCTAGGAGGATGCTAAGTGAAGAGCCAAGCTGAAGGTACTGACAATATTTGGGAGTCTCCAGTCCAAATTCATGTTGGAATTGACTGAAGGATTTAAGGTAGCTGGTGCAGTGATCTATTAGATGGGAGAGGAGTGTAAGGCCTTTGGAGTACCATGAAGACCAGTTGATGGGGCACCTCCTATAGTTATGAAAGGACCCCCCAGAGGGGCAAACTTGGGGAGGTTTTAGGGTCCAATTTTTTTTTTTAATTCAATATACTTTATTTTTTGGGAGGGCTAAAGCATGAGGTTCAATGTAGGGGAATAGCTCCTCCCACATGCCCCTTAATGGACAGCCTCCTTCAGCATTTCCCCTGCCTAGCGCATTGCGGAACAGCGCTCTAGGCTCCTGTGTGGCTCATGGTCTTAGCCTCCTTCCCTTTCTGCTCCCTGCTCCTTTGTTGTTCCCCCTCTCATCTGGTGTCTGTTTATCCCCTTTTTTGGCTTTGATTCTCCCTCCTCCCTGCCCCCTACCTCATTTGCCACTCTTCTCCCTTGTGTCAGATCCCTTGCATTGTCCCCCCATTCTTGTCCCCTTCACCAATTGGGGTCACCGCTCCATCCTTTCCTTCTCTCTGGGGTGTGACGTCATCCCCACTGCACCCACCAATGCCCTGCTGTTCACCGCTTCCGGCTTCTTGGTCTGTCATCCTCCTTCTTTCTCGCTGTGGGCTCCATCCATTCCCCTGCTTCCCGACCACACTCTGTCCCCATTTTTCTGTCTGTGTATGCCCATGGCTAGACGATGCCTGTTGTTTTCTTTGGCTTTGCATTTTCCACTGTCTCTTATGGCAATGGTAACCCAGGACCATCTCGGTTCATTGCATTGCTCCCCTGACCCCTTTCCGTTGCCCGCTCTATCACTATTCCCTGTGCTTCCTGTTCACTTGCTGCTGCTCCACAGCTCACTGACTGTCTTCCTGAGCTGCCTGCCTACACTGTCATTGTTCTTTCGTACAGCTGCTCTATGTTTCTCTGGCTGGGATATGGTCAACTCATTGTGCTGTGAGTGAACCACTGGCAATATACTTCCTCGTGCATAATCCCTACACTGTGAGTAGGCTGTAGTAGCCATTCCATGCACCTGGGATGCATTCTTTCTGCTTCCTATTGCATGTTTCACTGGCCTCTCTGGGTGTGGATACCACTCAGCTGTTCAGGATTTTGCTTCAGATTTTACTCTTCCCTCCCTAATTGTTTACTTCTGTGCCTTAACTGTTGGGCTTGTGACCATATCATGTTACCTTTATGGTTGCTGCTTTGGTATTCTTTAGTCAGATTCGATTCCCCTTCCATGTGGCTCCATTCCCTCCTCCCCCATCCCCTGTTCCTGCCCTTGTCCCTTGCTCCTCTGGTTTTCCTTTTGGGCCTTTCACTTCTCACAACAGCATTCTATCTCCATTTCCACCTCCCATCCTGACCTGTGCTACCTCTACCCGCAGTCTGATGATGACACCCCTTACCATTTGGCTCCCGGCACCTATACCCTGCTCTGCCTCCAGACTTGTGTTTCCTTATCTGCCCTGGTACAATGCTCCTCCCTGGATTGCTCTATCTTTCCCTTCTGTATTTATGGTGACTTCATCCTTCCATTCCCCTCCTTCTGCCTTGCTGAATTCCCCTTCATCCTGTTCATTTGTGTACTTACCTCCTACTACATATCTGTCAGCTGCCCTTTCCTTACTCAGCCCATACCAGCAGTTTTTTCCAGACTCTGTCCCTAACTCACACCTTCTGAGGCAATGAGCGAAGGAAGGCTTGCCCTGTCTGCCAGGGATGGGATTCTGTTACACTCATTACTACCTACTACTTACAAACCTGACATCCTCTGTCCCTAACTCTGCCTGGCGGCATCGAGTGAAGGTTAGCTTGCTCCGACTACCAGGGATGGGAGCTATGTCTGCAATCTACTGTGTCATACTTATGCATTCTCTACCTGATATTGGTCGCCACTTCCCTTCAGGAATTGGACCTCTTTACCCCATGTGCCTTCAACATCCTACCTATGCCTAGTGGCCTCGAGTCAAGGTCACCTTGCCTTGACTACCAGGGATGGGAGCCTGAGTCTACATTCGACTGTTTCACCCTTATGCATGCTCTACCTGATACCCGGTTGCCACATCCCTTCGGGAATGAGACCACTGCACCCCATTTACATTCAACATCCTACCTCTGCCTGGTGGCATCGACTGAAAGTCATCTCACACTGATTACCAGGCATGGAAGCCCGTGTCTGCAATCCACTGTCTCAACCTCAGGCATTCTCTACCTGAATACTCGGTTGCTGCTTCCCTTCAGGAATGGGACCACTTCACCCTATTTGCCTTTACCATCCTACCTTTGCCTGATGGCATTGAGTGAAGATCATCTTTCCTCAAATACCAAGGATAGGAACCTGTGTCTGAAATCGACTATTTCAACCTTATGCATTCTTTTTCTGATACCTGGTTGCCACTTTCCTTTGGGAACAGGACCCCTGTACCCCATTTGCCTTCCACATCCTTCCTACTTAATCTCCATCCTACACTTCCATGGACTCATCGTACTCATCCACGCTTTGGTCTCCTCATGCTCTGGATTTGGACTCTGCCAGCTTATTCAGTCTCCACCTCCATTCAGCTCAACTGCCTCCTGGACTTCCTTGTTGCTGGTTGCCCCTTCTGACAACTATGCAAGTTTGCCTTCTCCTTTGGAAGTGGGAACCTTGTGTTTCATCACTGTGGCACCTTCTGTTCTCCGCACTTGTTCGCCATCTTCTTCAGATGTGGGACTCTCCTACCTCAACTTCATGGCACTTGATATCTGGCTTTGCTTCTTGGTCTTCCATGGATCTGCCTCTCATAGCCTGCAGTGGCTTTCCTGCATTCTAATTCAGTTTGCTGTGGTGCTGACTCCAGTCCTGTTCCTTCCTGCATCTGTGCTGTCAGTACAGCTTGGCCTATTCTGTCTTCTTCTAGGAATCCTTCCTCCAGTCCGTGGACATCCACTCCAGACTTTTCCTCCATCCTTGGACAGCTGACTTTTCCTCACTGCCCTGGTGGCTCGGAGCTCCTTTTCATATGCTGTGGCTCTTTTTTGGCATTTCATACTTATCTCCAGCCAGTATTCCTACCCAGTCAACTACTCCTCCCGTTTACCTATTTCATACTCCTACCTTGGCCATCTTAACAGCTCCCATCTACTACTCTATGGAGCATTAGCGGGTACCATCACAGAGCTTTGAGGGGGACAATGAACAGAACCCGCAAAACTTTAGGAATAGGACGTCATACCCCAAAATTGAAATGATCATCAGTCTGATAATTGCCACACTACAGGCTGCTGAGTATGAATCCCACAGACTGGGTTTAAAAATAAACAGAACAGAACTGAAAGATGCTACAGAAAACTAGGAGCACTTAAAAATCAATGATCGAATAACATGACCGGCACAATGTTCAAAGTTCTGCATAAATTGGTCTCCTGTTGTTGACAGATCCTTGTAGAGAGAACATTGTCCACAACTCTGGTAGAACACAGAGAAACATAAGTGTAAGCTGAAGCTATTAGTACAGTATCCAAACCAGCAAATTAGCAGGAGCCATCAGAGAGTTTTAAACAGATCAGGAAGCAGGCCAGCCTGGTGGCACTGAGGGTTGAGGCGCTGGATGCCACACCTTGAGCTACACTGGCAACCCAGGTTTGGGAATGACCTTGGGTCTCTGGGGTGTGAGCATGGGGGGAAGGTGGGAGCAGGACTGAGCAGTGACTCTTCTCTCCTGGGAAGGGGAGGTCACCCACCCGTAGTCCTGCCATCACTGGATGGAGGCCAGTGATAGGTGCAGATGGTACCGGATTGACTGATAGGGTGGTGCATCCTGTAGGGTGTGCATACATGTGCCTCCACACATGTGTGTTACATCGGGGATGTGCAGGAGTGGGACTGGGGAGAAAAAGTGGAAAACAAAGTATTAAAAAATGACCAGGAAGCAGAACCTTTAATTTCCAGATGGCTTGTTCCACTGATTCATAAGATTTCCAGATGCCCTGGTGCTGTATTTGCAGTTTAGCAAGATACAGCATCCTGAAGCAGATTCCAGTAGCAATGATTTTAGAGACAATAAGTTGAAAAGAGGCTCTCCTTTGATGAACTGTCACCAGCAGGTCTTGAACCACATGAATGTGCGATCCTTCCCATAAAAACATCCTGCAGATCTCTCACTTTGGCCAGCAAGCGTTGGCGATCCAGAAAGTTCAAAAATTTGAAAATTAAAGGCTGAGGTGGTGCCCCATCCACAGGCATTGGTCAGAATGCCCAGTTAGTCCTCTCAATGATATAAGCAGGGCCATTTGGCGAGGGACCGGCCAGTTTTCAATGAGTTTCTGAGCACAAAGAATTGCTTGGGTGCCCTCTACCCATTCTGGAAGACTGAGAATAACTATATTATTCCTCCTGCTTCTTTCTTCCAGGTCCTCCAGTTGGGCTTCAAGCCGAGATGTTCTCTGGTATAAAGAGATTTCCTCAGGATCCAGTCTATCACACCATTCCTCAAGTGAACTGATATGGGCCTTGTTATCTCTGATCCATTGGCTGAGGGAATCCATTGATGCATGCAAAGCCTTAATATCATCAGTAAGTCTGGATATAATTTCTTGCAAGGTCCCCAGTTGCCGCCTCTTCTTACCCCCCAGGGTTCCCTTATGTCTATCCCATGCATGTTTAAATCCCCCCACTGTGCTTGCCCCACCACCTCCTGGGACTGGCCTTTTCAAGCATCCACCACCCTTTCCATGAAAAAGTACTTCCTCATGTTTCCCCTCAGTCTACCCCTTTCAAGTCTCATGTCATGCCCTCTTGTTGTTTTAGAGCAGCTTCTACTCTGGAAGATGCTGCCCTCCTGTGCCTTATTAATCCCCTTGAGGTACTTGAAGGTCCCTATCATGGCCCCCCCTCCCTCCTCTCCTCCACGGGCTACATATTTAGTTCTTCCAATCTCTCCTTGTATGACCTGTGATGCAGGCCATGCACCAATTTATTGCTCTTCTCTAAACTGTCTTTAGTCCGTCTGCATCCTTTCAGAGATGTGGCCTCCAGATGAGGTCTTACCAATGTCCTGTACAGTGGCACTATGACTTCCTTTCTTCTGCTGGTGAAGTTTGTAAACATTTTTGAAAGGAAGTATTGCTAGATTCTTGTCCTCATTGGACTGTTCTTGATGCATCTAGGATTCCTGGAATAAATAATCTATCCTGCTTTTTTCGAAGTTCGTAGGTGAGGAGCTTCCCTGTGCATTCACCATACTCCCAGAATGTTTGCCAGAGGTAGAATAAGGTAAATTCAGCTTTTTGGTGGAGGTGAAGATTGATTTTGTATCTGGTGCCAATGATTTTAGCCAATAGATCGGGGAAGGGTTTGGGGTTCTCTCCATATTTCTGTTCTAGGTCCCGTTGGTAGTTGAGTTGGCTCTCCTGGTCAAGAGCTTTGTTTTTTTTATATATGAGGAAAAACTAATGCATCTCCCCCAGATGAAAGCTATCAGGGCATCCCAGCGGGTGGCAGCCGAAGTATCATTGGGGTTACTGAGTTGCAGAAATGACAGCATATTGGAGCTCATAGTAGTGCAGAACTTGGGGTCTCATATCAGTGATGTGTTAAACCACCAGGGTTTGTTGCTGGGGGAATCTGAGGGTGATAGTTGCTTTCATATATATTTCTCTGCTTTTTACAGTTGTAACACGTTGTTTTCAACTCTATGTATTTTCAAGTGTAATCCCCTTTCCCTTTCCCTTGGACACATCTAGAAATGAGCTCTTGTTACTTCAGTATGTCTTTTCTGGTGAAACTTTTAAATAAATAAACAGGAATTGAATAAAGGAGACAGGGGCATGGAGGTCAATATGAGAATCGGATTTGTGCACATCTAAGCAGAAGGAGTAGCCCCTTGCTTGTGGATGCACATTATGCCATATATCCATAAGTTCAAGATCCTGCACCAGTGAGCTGAGGGCCACTGCAGCCAGGGATCTTGGACCGGATGCTCCTGTCCAGGAAATCGTTCATGATGAAGTTGGCATCTGAGGCCATATGAGTTCCCTCCCTGAGGAGGTGATCAAGAACCTCTTGCCTTTTAATAGATGAATGAATCCTCTTCACATTCCAGGACACCCATTTCAGTTGATTGGTAGCAATTTTGATGGTACAGTAGGAAGTTGGATAAGTGGCTAGTGAATAAACAGAGGCATAGTGGATATGTCACCAATTAAAGAAGGTTGGAGGGGGGTGTCTAGAATGAGGTAGGGATGAAAGAATAAGTTGACAACGAAGAGTTCTATTCCTGCCCTTAAAAAAGATGTTCCTATAGTAGTATGATAACAACTTATTAACAACTTTAAACAGTATCAATATAAAACAGCATAAGACAATCAACCTGAAATTTTCTGAAAACTTCATAAAGATAAACATATGTAGAAATACAGAAAGTGTAGCACAATAAAAGTGAGCTGTCATTAGCACAGAAAACCACAGCAAAATTGTTTGATGGGAGCAGGCAAAACTACCTCCATACAAGGAGAAAGAGATCCCCGGAAGGACCAAGATGACTGCTCAGTCCATCTTCCTAAATGGAAGAAGGTAGAATGTGTTGATATCTGTTGTGCGGTGGGGACGGGAGACAGGTAGAGAAAGCAGGTGACCACAAAGGGTGTATTGACTAGGAAAAGGTGGGGGGGGGGAAGGAAAGCAGTTGTCAAGAGGGTGGAAAATCACCTATCAACCTAGCAGGGCAGAATTAATCTGTGGGACTAGTGAGACAGCTGGAAATAAGGGTGCTAATGTGGCTCTGCAAAACATGGGGAAGGGACAAGATGGGGTGGGGGAAGGAGGTTGATCTCTAGAGAACAAAGCAGGGGTTAAAACAGAAAAACCTATGTGAGAAGGTCTGGGGTAGGGGCGAGAGTGGGTGGGGGGATTCTTTATGTATTCAGTATCTAGAGGATATGAGCAAGAGTTACAGGAGGGAGATGGTGGAGCCATTTCCATAGTTACTGAGCAGCCAAACGTTGTGAGGAAACAGCAGAGCTGCTAGGTGACTGAGTTGTTTGGACAACATAAGGTAAATATTTAGTCTAGGGTCTTGGGCGAGGGAGGGAGAAGGCTATGATGTTGTGACTACCCTCTCAGGATTAGACTACACAGTAACAATGGTGGGTAAACATCCAAACTGCTCAGCAATCCAGGGGCCTGCTCTTTCCTAATGCCTCCTGCATCGCATGTCAAATGAAAGTTAGGCTGATGGGGAGGGGAGAGATGATAGGAGAAGGGAGAAGAATAGAAAAAAAAACAATGAGCATGCTGACAAAAGTGCTGTCATTATCCCTGTACAGAGACAAGTACATAAACGCCCGCATCCCAACCTCCAAAAATGGCGAGGGGGGATTATCATCCATGGGCAATACATGGCTAAGTCTCTAATGCCATGAAGGTACACAATTACAGCAATAGCACAAAGGAAAAGTAACCAATATCTGAGTGATGATCTTCCCCATTATCTGCTCTGTGTGAGGAGATTATACATTAGGGTTAGGCATACCATATTAACAAAATAAAGTTGCATCCCATAAAATACTGTATTTGAATTACCTATACAAACCAACCATGTCTGAGAGTCCCCAGATATAATGCCTTCTTTAGAGAGACAGTTTCAGGTCTACCTTAGGTGAACATCACAGTCCTTGATTGGAGTGGTATCCTTGGTGTCTAGGCTGGCCACAATGTCTGCCCAGGAGCCCATAGGCTGGGGCTGGCTACTGTTTGTGGGTTGAGCCAGAGGCTTACTCAGAGATTCTGGTAGAGGGGCTTTAGTGGGTGAAGTGAACTGTGGACCAACGCTTTTAGAGGCAGGTTCTCCAATTGAGTCTGAGCTGGTCCTGGAGTCCATTGAGTCTCTGCTATGATCTCGATGATCAGGGGAAGTAAGGGTGGGATCTCCTCTCTGCTGGTTTCTCCCTCAGTGGTCCACACATTTGGGCTTGGTAATTTGCCAGTCCATGCAAGGGAGATCATATTCTGGTCATCTAGTAGCAGGTCCCTGCTGGGATCACCTGGGTGGTGACTTCTGCCTATGGTTAGTGGTTACAAATGCTCTGTTGTTCTTGGCAGGGAGCAGCATGGCATTGGGCCAGTGTCTCTGGATAAATTCTGCAGCCTCAGCCAGGATATCGAAAGTGTGCCATGCCCGTTCCTAGATACAGAGAGATGAACTGGATAAGACAGTTTGTAGTTGATTCCTTAATGCTGAAGCACTTTCTTTAGTGGCATGTATTCCCTTCTTTTTTGTGCTAGCTCAGCTGAAATGTCTGCAAAGATCTGGAGGTGATGGCCTTGCCAGATCAGAGGGCCACGGTCCCTTGCAAGCTGTAGGATTTTAACTCTATCTGGATACCGGAAAAGCTTGAGCATGAAAGGCCATGGTCTGTCACCTGGTTTTGGAGTGTGGCCCCTTGAGTGGTTTGCCCATTCTATTTCTAAGGCTGGGTACCAATTGTGCCACAGTAGTTGTGGTAGTTTCCACTGCAAAATGCCAATTGGATTTCTTTTTTCCACACCTTCTGGGAATCCAATAAATCACGGGTTATTCCTGCGGCACTGGTTTTCAGCATCCTCAGCTTGGGTCCAGAGCAGAGCAACCATGCGCTCTAGTTCTTGACTATGAGCTTCATTTCTGAAACCTTTTTCATCTATTTAGGACAAAAGGGTATCTGTGTCATATAATTTCTTCTGAAGCTCATGAATTTTGTACTCTAAAACAGCCACAGTGGATTTAAAAGAAGCTATTTCTTTTAGTACTTGCTAAATGAGGGTTTTGAGTTCTTGAGTATCCAGGGTTGTAATTTGGGTATCTGCTCCAATATTCAGTGTGGGTCCCCCGCCAATGGTAGTATTCAATTTTTAACTTCACCCAGGAGCTGAGTTCATTCACGAGGTTTGGTAGTTCATTAAACAGAATTTGTCCCCATTGATTGATACTATTTATGTTGCTATAGCTGCAGTAGTTACTGGATAATTGAATAAAAAAACATCAGATTGGCTTGGAGCTGAGGGATCAGGCTGGCATCCTCTACCGCGGCTTGTGCATGCACCCCCCAACATATTTCTTTTTTCCATAAATCTTTATTAACTTTTTAGAAACATTATACATAAACAATAAAATAACTGTAATCATAAACAAGATAGTCCTACATTCATAAATACAACATACATAAACATAATTAACAATATGTATCTAATAAAAACAACAGTATTACTTCTACATTTTAAAAAACACAAAACCACAGTGATATAATTTCATAAATTCATCACCAGATTCACCATCTAAATGATCTAGAAACAGAACTACAAAAAGAAAAAAAAGAAAAGAAACATAGAAAAAAGGAGAACAGAAAGAAAGACATCTAGTAACTAATAAGAACAAGAGTAAATATAAATAAATAGGTTTGTACCTACTCAAAATTACTCTTGGGCTGCTGTACAATATTTTAATAACAGAACCCATTTCTTGTTAAAATTAACAAACTTCACAATATATCCATGGCCAATCTTTTCCATTTTAAGAGATCAAAGAAATTATACATATTCATTCACAAAAAGGAATCGCACTGGGATGGGGTGCTCACGATAAAAGATTGTAAAACACAACAAAAGGAATTGGGCACTCACCACCTCCATTTAAAAAGCACCACTCTTAACAGCATTTATTAATAAATTAAATATATTTTATTTAGTGCTGAAAGATAAACTATGCTGCCTAACCTGTTTTGGAAAAGCAGCCCTTTATCAAAGCATAGATTCTAGCATACAATGATGTCTTAAATACCCCTAACCCTGTGACATCATCTATCCCCGTCACTCTATAATTACAAACACTTGTAATAAACCTTGACCCCTCCAGGCAGTTAATAAAATCTGGGCCCTCTGTGACCTGAGCTAGGGAAACCTTTGTGAATCAGAATAAGCCCCTTAATATAATACAGAAAATAATAAAATAATAATAATAATAAAACTTTATTTTTATGGTGCCTTTCCAGAACCAAGGCGCTGAACACAATTTAAAAACAGAGACATATTACAAACATTGCAGCAGCTTAGTTACTATACAGACATCTAAACAAACTTCTAAAATTAAAATAACTACAACCAATAGATGTATCTCTCTTTTAAATTCTGAGGCATAACTACTTCCCTGACTTGCTCCCATGAAAGTAACACCTCTATGGGAAGACAACTCGAGCTTTCTATCTTGTTCAAACACAATACTGTAGAATAGGTTAATTTCATGGTTCTTTATATTTTGCAATGTTCACTGATCATTCATTAAATGCAAAATAGGAAGAACTGTGAAAGTAAAAATGAGCACTGATTTTCAAGCCGCTGTTTGCAGGATACCATTTTCTGTCTCTCTGGTCCCCCATTGTAAATCCTTGCTCACTCCCTATCCAACACAACAACCTGACACTGTATCACAGGTAAAGTAGAAAAGTCACTTACATATATTAATAGCCTGGAGTCAGCAATATTCTTCTATTTTAAAACTGAAAAAAACACTATTCCAAAAGCTTTGAAAAGTCAGGGAGCTGATTACTAAGCTTGTTATTATGCTGCACTTGTTGCTGAGCTACAATTACCTAGTTACCCAGTACAGTATCAAGTGGTGATAGTACATAGGGATGCCACCACACATTCAATGGATTTCAGCGATCTAGCCATTTCATCAGAGACATGGATGTTGTGCTCAGTCTTAGGTGAAACAGTAAAAGCAGATGGACAGCATTTCACAAACAGAGCTGACGTGTTCATTAACAGCAGATTTAAAATCATCTACTTGACCTCGGGTTACCTGGCAAGAAGGGGAACTGTACTGCAGTGACCAGGGATCATCTGTTTCAATTACTCAAGTGAACTGGAATGAACTGTCATTTGAGTGAGTAAGAAAATTGTCAGCAGGAATGAATAGAATGTTGATGGTCTGTAAATGGTTTGAAAATGTCACAAGACAGTTCATTATTTACTGGCATCTGTAACTGATTTACTTTGTGGTGCGAGGTTATGACTGCACTGTCAGCTGTAGTGGAACTTGACTTTAAAGATACTGTGATACTTTTATAGGCATACTGGTACTCTATAGGTAGTGTGCAGAATGCAAAAAATAAAGAACTGTGATCATGTGTAAAAGGCACTAGCGCTAAATGTACTGTACACATTTTTTCCTACTCTACAGTATTAAAATCCCATTCTGGAATATACAGTGGCTGGCATTAATACATAAATTCCTGGTAAAGATTTGGGAGAATTTCTGCAGGGTTTTGATGTGATTGCCTTGCAGCAGACAGGGCCCTTTAAAGGATAATATATTTTTGTTAAGGATATTTAGTGTTCCAAGGAAAAAAAATTGAATCTGGCAGGTAAATATTCTAGTGCAGTAATAATATATGTAAAGGTTACCTTGTTTATACATTAAATTTCACTTTTGGCAAATTCAGATTTTTTTATGTCAGTTTGTTTCATTATAGTTCAAAAGCTGTATATCTTAATAAATGTTTGCATTCTGCCTCAATCCACTAAGTCCTAGTCTCCTGAAATTTGGGATGAATTAGAACACATTTTTTATCTTATCAAATTATGCAATGGTCAATTTTTCCATTTTAATGCCATAATTGGTTGTTTTGATAATTTGGGGGAGGACTCAATTCATAATTATACTTTTACAGAGGCATATAGATACTCCAGGAAAGGTTCCACATCAGCTGAGCTAAATAGAATCCCACGCGGTAAAATACAGCATGGTGAAAACGCTGCAAGACAAAACAGTGTGTCTGGAAAACAGCTATGGCAGAAATAGTGCACAATTCACTCAAGTGAAGATTTACTATTATAACACCCCGCAGCCATGGATCACCACTCAAGTGAAATGTGAAGTTGTGTGGTTAAGGCACCTAGTTACTTTGTCCACCATGCCCTTCTGACTTTTGCAATGCTGACCATGTGCTATTGACCACACTCCTTTTGTTTGCGAGGACTTGACATGCTCCCTCTAGGAAAAGTGTTGATTACAAAATAATAAAAATGGCCTTTTACTTATATAACTGCTGGGGGAATTTTTACTGACCCCCTTTAATGGTAGAATGAAGAGCTTTAGCTCTCAGTATGCCACCTTCTGTTTGGCAACTGGGATGTCAGTTATTGACTATATTATAACTTATGGCTCAATTGTTGGATAGATGTATCTCACTAAACATTGAAAATAGAATGAAAAGTGATCACTTTCCAACTGGTCTGGAACTGGGAGTAATTTTAGAAAACTTGACTGAAACCTCACCGAATAACTCAAGTTTGCAGATTAATAACAAAGAAAGAGTCCTGTGGAATGGTAATCTTGTGGAATGTATTTTTTTAATTTTGGGTTCTTCTGAAGACAAGATATTTTGATAGATAGATAGATAGATAGATAGATAGATAGATAGATAGATAGATGGATGGATGGAATAGGATCCAGAATTGCTTTATAATATTTTACAACTGTGCTTTGACCAAATGTGTTTACTACTGTATAAAGACAAAAGACAACAAGTGGGGATCAATACAGTGGGTTGGTTTAATGCATCTGATAAAAAATCAAAATCAAAGTTAAGGGCTCAGGTCAGATTATTGCAATTAAATCCTTCTATGGAAAACTTTAATGTTTTAATAGAGCCAGAAGATCGATGATAATATGTTGAAACTTGGGGATACCCAGCTACAGATATATCCTAAAATCATAAGTAATGTTCTCCATATGTCATATTTGTATGTGTATTATAATGTACTATTTTATTATGCTAAGGATGTTTTTTAATGAGTTATGCACTAGGGTCATGCCTGTTAATGGACCTTCTGGTCTAATGTACTTAACTGGTAATCAAATGAATACAAATCAATTCAAGTCCTTTCAGGCTTTAATTAAGGAACAGAAATTGTGTTATCAGATAATGTAATAGAATAATTTATTACATGCAATTAATATTAATGATGAAACATCCTTTTGGAATATGGTGACTTGTGGGACCGACAATTTTACTTGCTGTATGGGTCTCCTGCATCAAAAAATTATGATCTAATTGAATAGGATCTATCAAATCTATCTGCTTCTGTAAAACTGAATATTTTTATATTGAAGAGATCACCAATGCTATCCTGTCTATAAAATCTTATAAGGTGCTTGGCTCTGATAATATCGGGGGTGATTTGTAAAAAATAATGTTAATTTCTGGGGCCCAATTCTCATACATTTATTTAATAAATGTATTACGCATAGCTTTCCCCACATTCTTGGAAAGGGAGCTAAACTGTTCCAGTTTTCAAAAAGGAGGATTGCTCAGACCCTCTGCATATAGACCTATTAGCCTCCTTCATGTAATGGTGAAAAGATTTTCAAAGATAAATCTTGACAGAATCCAGATTTGGATTCAAAAGGATATCATCACAGAGTTTTGGTTGGGATTTAGACCTGAATATAGTTCTTCATAGAACTGATTTATCTTATCACATATTTCAGAAAGGTACAGTATGTCAGAACTAGTTGCCAATGAGATTTTGCAGCCTTTATATATTTTTCTGGGACTTTTGACTCCATCTTGAATTCCATTTTATGGGTGATTCTGCTAAATCATGGTTTAGATGAAGATCTGGTTAAAATTATGATATATATTTATACAACTACAAGGGCCAATGTTTGATATGGTCTTAAGGGAGACATGACAGAACCCTTTGTTACAAACATGGGAATGCATCAAGGCTGAATTATGGCCACTACTCATTTTAATGTTTACGGTATATTGATATATATTGCTCCTAATTTTAGAGGACCCAGATATGGGTTCACCTAAAATTGCAAATGTCTGTCACTCTAGACTAATATAGGTTGATGAGCACATTCTATTATTTTTAACTCTTTCAGGCGTACAAACAAAATTGGACATTCTGAAAAATGTTGTAATGAATTAAAATTGAGAACCAACATAATTAAAAGTAAAACCTTAACTTTCTGCCCTTCAAATGGATGATTCCAGTTCAGAAACTAGAATTAGTTAAATGTTTCACCTATCTTGGAATGACTTTTAGTTCTAACTTGCAGGGTCAAAACACTTGGAGTAAGTTAAGATAAAAGATGCTGAACAACCACCTATGCTTTGTATTCACTAGGGAGAACAGTGGACCCTTACCAGAGAGCAGGATCAAGGCAGCTCATTGGGGGGTCTCAGAAAGAAAGTTGAAGAAATATACAGTACTAGTAAAAGAGTCAGAATAGGTTTAGAGGTCCTCGAGGTAAATAAGCCCTTGGGGCTAGATGGGATGCATCTGAAAGTACTAAAGGAACTGGCACCTGTGTAAGCCAAACTCCTGGTGGAGGTATTCAGTAGCTCTTTTCAGCAAGGGGTGGTTTCCAAGAATTGGAGAATCATGGACATAGTTCTGCTGCACAAGGGAGGGGAAAAGGAGCAGCTAGGAAACTACACACCCATCAGCCTTATCTCCATGGAAGGGGAAACTAACGGAGACACTAGTCAAAGAGCACCTAGTGGTAGGGAAACTAATGGAGACATTGGTCAAAGAGCACCTGGGGAAAAATGAGCTTCAGGGTAGCAAGCAGCATGGGTTTGTGGCAAGGGGTTCTTGTCAGACCAACCTGATAGTATTCCTTGACTGGGTAACCAGGAAATTTGATAAGGGGCATGCAATACACTTACTCTACTTCAACTTCAGCAAAACATTCAACTCGGCACCACAAAGAAGACTGATAGAAAAGATGGGCAATCTGGGAACAGCTAAGGAAATAGTAAGTAAATAAATAAATAAATAAATATGTAAGTAAAATATTTGTTTCTTGAGCGCCCATTCCTGAAGGCTGTGGGAGCTTTACTAAAGAAGAAATGCAGAAAACATACACAATATAAAAAATGGCAATAAACAGGGCATGACAGTCAATAAAGACAATAAATAAATATCTGTAAAACAGTATATCATTAATAAGTAGCCTATAGCTGGCTACCAAAAGCTTCTCTAAATAGATGGGCCTTCAGACCCCACTTAAAGACCTCCACTGATGGAGCCTACCTCAAGGATCTTGGCAGTGCATTCCAAAGAGCTGGGCCAGACACCTCAAATGTACAATCTCCTGAGTTTTTTAGCCATGCACTGGGAACCACCAGGAGGCCCTCAGTGGAGGAGTAGAGCTAGCGCACAGGGCAGACAGGAGACAGGAGGTCACTCAGGTAAATCAAATCCAGCAACCAAATCTCTATGCTCAAAAGCTACGAGGGGATCGCATACAATAGGGATGACAAACCTTCAACATGAAATCCAAATCCAGACAAGTATGCGCTCTATGCGGAGAAGAAAACAGTTCCAAAGAACCTTTTAGCAACCAAATAGTTGAGTTATTCATCACCACTGTGGAAGCCCCTAGCGCCTCTGCAAAATGCCTTCAAAGGGGGTCTTGTTACAATCTGGCATAGACATTACACAATTTAAATAACAATCAAAGTGACATCATTGCATCCAATCACCAGTGTCTTGAAAAAACATTTTTTAAGTTTAAAAGATCAATCCATTTTAACCAATCAAAATTCAAAAAACAATTGAATAATCAAATCACTTTTTAACAAATTACTATATATAAAACATAGTGAACCAATATTCATTTGCAATTTTGAGATAGGCAAAGAGCTTTGTGCATAAATCTTTTAACTAAGACCTTTGTAAATCAAGTATAAGTTTTGCTAGATAAATTCCTTTGGTAATTTTTTGCTATAGGGTTCACCTAAATTATAGGGATACACCAAAAATTGCTTTATAACCAAATCACATTAATTAATGCAATATTTACCAGTACTTTTTATCTTACATGATCTTTTAAAGTGTTGGATAAAGAAAAAGGGAGGCACATCAAACTGTTGCTTCATAGCCCATCTGTACCGGAAACAGTATGTCCATAGGAATTCCTATAGAATCCAGTGAAAAGAAAAAAGAAGGAGGGAACATATTAAAGTCAATGTTTATAAACAATTCAATTTTACATATACCTATTATTGCACTGAGAAAATGATTAGGAAACTTGGATGGTGAAAATACAGAAAATGGGGAAGTGAGAGGAAGGGAGAGGTTTAATTATTTATATGGGGGAAGGAAAAGAGGGGAAGAAAGGGGGACAGGGAAGGGGAAAGTAGGGGGAAGGGGAGGTTTTGGAGTGGAGAGGGAGGGGGAGAGACAGTTAATCAAAATGATATTCAACATTTTCTAGAATTCTAAATTATCTATGATGTTTCAAACATAATGAACATAATGTACACCCAGAATACATTTAGAGCAAGTTATTTATCTTTTTAGAAAGGGTTTGAGATCCAATCTCTCATTTAAGCCTTTGGGACAGACTGTATCAGCCTTAAAAATCCAAGTACTTTCTCTTTGTAGTAATTTGTTTGGTCTATCACCACCTCTTTAATCACACTTGACGTGTTCAATCCCCATAAATTTAAAATGGGACACATCCCCATCATGCATACCTACAAAGTGTCTTCCTACCAGTGTGTCTATTTTTTTTATTAATTATGGACCTTAGATGTTCCTGAATTCTTTCTTTTAGTGGCCTCACAGTCTTCTCTATGTAATACAGGTTACACGTACACCACAGAATGTACACCACAAATGAAGTTATGCAGGTAATGAATTCTCTTACTTCAATCTGTAAACCATTAGGTAAATTGCAAAATAATCCCATATTCATTTATTTGCATACATTACACTTCCCACATTTGTGGTTACCTTTAGGCCTAGGAGGTAATCACATTCTGTTAGGTTCTTCTTTTTGGAAAAAATTACTTCTTACTAGTTTGTCCTGTAGATTGGATGTGCATCTAAATGTAATTCTGGGTGTATCAGGCAATACTGTGCCTATATTTATGTCACTCTTTAAAATGTCCCAATTATTCCAGACAATGCTACCTATTTGGCCAGCTATTGCATTGAACTCCAAGGAACATGTTACTACATGTACTATTTTTTTCTTCTAGTTCTTTATTTTTGTTTTTGTTATTATCTTGAACAAGTTCTTCTTGTGTTTTATTCCTTACTTTAGTCAATGCCTTTTCCAAGACTCCATCATGATAACCTCTCTCTTTGAACCTTTCCAAAAGTTCTGCTGCCTGTCTTTCAAATTCAGTCAGTGGTACAATTTCTTCTAATCCTGAGCAATTGTCCATATGGTATAGCAGTTTTTAATTTACCAGGATGGAAACTGTCACTTCGGAGTAGTGAATTTGTACTAGTTTCTTTTCTATAGCATTTAGTATACACTAGTTTTGACTCTCTATCTCCCTCTAGTGTTATATCCAAAAAATGAATACTTGTTTCGTTCATTTGTGCTGTAAATCTCAGATTGATATTATTCTGGTTCAGCCACTTGATAAACTCTTCTGCCCTCTGCATCCTTCCATTCCAGATACACAGACAATTGTCAATATATCTCCCCCATTGTATTATATTAGAGGCATATGGATTTACCTCTCTATCATAAAGTGTTTCCATTTCCCACATTCCCAAAAATAAATTAGCATAGGATGGTGCCATTGAGGCACCCATTGCTGTACTACGGATTTGCAAGTAGAATTCATTATCACATTTGAAATACCCATGTTCTAATACAAATTTGAGGGATTCTATTAAAAATTCTACTGGAGCTCCAGTAACATTTTGGTCTTTATTCAGGAAGTATGTGGCTGCTCTTAATCCATTATTACATCTGATGGATGTGTAGAGAGCTTCTACATCCACACTGATCCACATAAATTCCTTGTCCCATGTTATGTTACTGAATTTTCTTACAGAATCCCCTGTGTCTTTTAAATATGAGGGAATTTTTTTCATATTATATTGTAAAAACCAGTCCAGGAACTCACAAAGATGTTCTGAAATGGAGCCTATACTAGATACAATGGGTCGACCAGGTGGATCTATTAAATCCTTATGAATTTTTGGAAGACAATAAAGCGTTGGAAATACAGGATATTCACAATATAAGTACTTAAATTCTTTATTATTTATGTCTCCCCTCTGGACCGCTCTACCTAACAATTCACAAAGACCTCCTATACTGTTGTGTGGGATGGAAGGGTAGTTTTTTATAGTTGCTGACATCAAACAAGAGTTTCTCTACCTTTTTTATAATTATCTCTATCCATAATAACTACATTCCCACCCTTATCAGTTTGTTTGATAACCAAACTTGTGTTATTTGTTAATTCATTCAAAGCCAGTTTTTCAGCATTTGATAAATTAGAATTTGTTTTTTCTTATTAGCTAATATCTGTCTTACCTTGAAAAGAGCTGTACTTTCAAAAATGGACCTCTGATTATTCAGTACAAAAGGGCAGACATCTGATTTACATTTAAACATTATGTTTCTGAATTCTTTAAAATATTGAGGGGTGGCTTTCTCCTGTGCATTGTAATCAGTAGTTCCTTCCAACATAGCCATTACTTTCTCTAGATTCGCTTCTGCAGATTCAAATAATGCTTCAGAGGTCATGCTCATCTCAGTTTCACTAAGGTCTTCTCCCTGTTCCATGTCATCCGTCAAAACATCCGGTATCTCTTTTTGCAAATCAGCTTCTGTGTGGTACTCCAAATACCCCAAATCTGTAGTGTTTCCTGTATTTATTTGTTTCACAAAAAAGACTTTGTCTAATTTTTCTAAAGAGTTTAAACAAGCCCACAAAAATCAAAAATTCCTTCACTGAGGGAGTTGGGACGATGTTCAAGTCTTTTTTAAGAAGTGATATATGGTTTTCACTCAGTGAGAAATTGCTTAAATTAGTTATTTGTTTGTGGTCTTGTAATTCCTTAAATCATGACTCCTGCTGCTTGATTGTTCCATATTTTCCCCGTCTTGTACCTCTTCTTGCTTGCTTCTTGCTGTTTCTGCTAACCCCCTCTGTTCTAAAAAAGGCTTTTTAGTTAGATCAATTGTTACTGTTTTCGACCCTTTGTTAGAGCTAGTTGAAGCACTTTATTTTGTGATTCAGTTTTTCTGGAATTCTCTCCCTTATTCCTTTTTTGGTCAAATTTTCCACTCCTGGATCTCCCTCTACTTCGTGACCATCCTTCAGGGCTTTTTACAGGGATGTAAGCCTGTGCCCTT
This sequence comes from Neoceratodus forsteri, assembly GCA_016271365.2. Taxonomy (NCBI): domain Eukaryota; kingdom Metazoa; phylum Chordata; order Ceratodontiformes; family Ceratodontidae; genus Neoceratodus; species Neoceratodus forsteri. The sequence continues at coordinate 1,543,591,452 of CM057455.1, read as the reverse complement.
TCATATATAATGTCATCTTGTTGATGTTTTGTTTGCTTTCTCTCTATCACTTCTTTCTCATGTCTCACTACTTTATTTTTTAATAATTTATCCAATCGAAGAAAGTCACTGTGTTCTTTAAACTTACTAACTTCTTCATTAGCTTGCTTTATTTCTGTTTCCAAGACCTGGTAATTTTCATTATCCTCTTCAGTAAGTATGCATGATGGGGATGTGTCCCATTTTACATTTATGGGGATTGAACACATCAAGTGTGATCAAAGAGGTGGTGATAGACCAAACAAATTACTACAAAGAGAAAGTACTTGGATTTTTAAGGCTGATACAGTTTGTCCCAAAGGCTTAAATGAGAGATGGGATCTCAAACCCTTTCTAAAAAGATAAGTAACTTGCTCTAAATGTATTCTGGGTGTACATTATGTTCATTATGTTTGAAACATCATAGATAATTTGAGAATTCTAGAAAATGTTGAATACCATTTTGATTAACTGGATGAGTGACACTGCAGGAAGATAGAGGAGGTGCTCTGCCTGTGGGCTCCAGTCTATGAGCCCTGGTATTTCTCACCCTAGTTTTGGTAATCCTCAGCTTGCCAAATTAAGTGGTGGAGACCTTTCTTCAGCAGGAGTTCCTGATTTTCACTCCAGGCGGGGTGAAACGGACTGCAGTTCATATGGATCCAAGGGACAATCCCCTGCTATGGTCCAGGATGTATACAGCTGCCTGAAAGTATGACAGTTAGAGAAATCTAACTTTTACCAGAGGGAAAAAGCACCAGTTTTGGTGTGTTCCATGCCTTAATTGAAGGCTCAACTTTCTGTAGGTACAGATGTGCAAGACTGTTTTAAAGTAAAGTTAGCTGAGGTGTGTGATGTCCAGAGCCATGACTAGATCACACTGTTTGGGACTTTTGCCTGTACATTACACATGTGGCGATTTAAATGCTGAATGCCGAGTTTGATGTTTTTAGCAATTCAAGAGATATTGCAGATGTTTAAGGTGTAACTGAAAGAATGGCTGAGTTTGGATTTGGGAGCAAAGGGTGGGCAGAACCCCATCTGGAGTGACCAGTTCAGGACTAACAGGTTTGGAAAGGGCGCCCGGTTACTTTAGACTAATAGCCATAGTCTGAATAAGATTCAACCTCATAGTATGGGCTAAATGTTTTCTGCAAACAGCTCGAGGGAAGAATAGTGCTACAGTTCAGCAAATGCTTTTACAGTTGTGGCTAGATGCCACTGAATGCAACTAGTAAATGAAATGTCCTATGTCCTACGTTTGTGGGAATACAAAGATGTTATGAAAGCTACAGTTTGAATATGTTCTGTTCAAGCTCAAGTGCCAAGTTGTTGTAAACATTTGGGGGCCACCCTTGCTTTAAAGATGATCTGTCAGAATAAAGTCCCACTCCAGAACCCCAGCCATGGTCTGGACAGTTACGTTATTGCTTCATGTGTGAATTTACTGGGTACCCCTCCAGAAGATAGGTCTAGCATACGCCTAGCAAATCTCTCCACAGGACATGGTTGTAAATACCAATGGTTGTTCTGTAACTCCCACGCCTTCATTTCTAGAGAATGAGCCTGGTATACATTCCCAAAGCTAGGGGTGGTACCATTTCTAAGTCTGAGTGCTTGCCAAGTATGGGTGTCAGTAATTAAATAAGGGGTGCTAACTAGTGCCATGCGGAATGTGGAATTCCGCTGGCAGAATTATCACAGAATGGCAATTCCTCCAACAGAATTTCCACTGAAATTTCACTGGTTCTTCAGCATAATTCCACTTAAAGTGATCCACAAAAAAATATTCTGTGGAAAAGCAATTTTTCCATGGAAAATTATTCTACAGCAATTTCCACAGAAAATTTTGAGATACGCAGAATATTACTTTTTTCCATGGAAAATCATTCCACAGCTATTTTCTACTGTGGAATTCCACCATTCCGTTTGTGGTGAAATTCGGCAGAATTTCAGCAGAATTTAAAAAAAGTCAGTGGAATTGAGTTCTGCTGGAATTTGAAAATTCCGCACCGCACTAGTGCTAACTGAATAAAGTGGCAGGGGGTGGTTACATTAGGTTGCAGAAAGAACAGTTGCAGCAACCTAATATGCATGATAAATTGTGACAATGCACAGTATTGTGGAAATCTGGTTATGGTATGGTTTCAATAATATTGTTGGAATATACCAATAACCAGTTGCGACAGACCATATTTTTCGATAAGGTGGTGCATCTCAGCTGGGATATAGTGGGTAAGTAAATTGCAATTAATTAAATGGGTTTTAAGTAAGGGATAAAACACTGGTATCAAAAGATGCATAGTAGTACATAGACATGTAGAATCTGTCAGCAGATAAGGACCGCCTGGCCCATGTAGTCTGCCCATGTTTCCTACCTTTACTTACACTGTAGGCTGTAGCTGATCTGCAGCTTTCCCACCCTTCCCTGTTTCTAGTATTCCCATGTGTCTGTCCCATACATTTTTGAATTCCTCCCCTGTTTTTGCCCCCACCACCCTTGCAGGGAGGCCATTCCATGCATCCACCACCCTTTCTGTAAAGAAGTACATCCTCCCATTGCCCCTGACTCTACCACCTTCCAACTTTAAGTCATGTCCCCTAGTTCTAGTGCATCCACTTTTCCAAAAGATGCTTCCCCCTGTACCTTATTTATCCCTTTAAGGTATTTGAACATCTCTATCATGTCCCTCCTCTGTCTCTTCATTTCCAGAGAATACATATTAAGGTCTTTCAGCCTCTCCTCATATGATTTCTGGTGCAGCCACTGTACCATTTTAGTAGCCCTTCTCTGCATTTCCTCCACCCTGTCTATGTCTTTTCTGAGATGAGGCCTCCAAAACTGAACACTGTACTCCAGATGAGGTCTCACCAATTATCTGTACAGTGGCAGCACCACTTCCCTTTTTTTGCTGGTGATGCCTCTCCCAATGTATCCTAACATCCCACTGGTCCTTCTTACTGCCTTTTCACACTGTCCGGCAACCTTTAGGTCCTCAGATATAATCACTCCTAGATCCCTCTCCTGTATGGTGACTGACAGTACCCCCCCACCCAATTGAGTACTTCTCCCTAGGGTTTCTGTGCCCCAAGTGCATAATTTTGCACTTTTTTGCAATGAATCTCAGCTGCCATGCTCTGTATGTCACTATTCTTAAAGATAGCCCAGGTCCCTTCTCATTTTTACACCCCCAGTGTATCGACCTTAGTGCAGATCTTTATGTCATCTGCAAAGAGGCACACCTTACCATCTAGCCCCTCTGCAATGTCACTTATGAAAACATTAAAGAGGACAGGGCCTAGCACCAATCCCTGAGGCACCCCACTGGTCACCTCCCTCTCTGCAGACTGAACTCTGTTCACTACAACCCTTTGTGTCCTATGGCTCTACCAATTTCTAATCCAGTTTATCACTCCTGATCCAACTCCCAGACTGTTCAGTTTGTTTATTAGCCTTTTATGTGGGACGGTATCAAAGGCTTTACTAATTTCCAGGTAAACCACATCTATCACCCTTCCTTGATCTATCTCCCCCATCACCCAGTTGAAGAACTCTATTAGGTTTATTTGGTAAGACCTACCTGCCATGAAGCCATGCTGTCTCGGATCATGCTGCCTGTTGGATTCAAGGTATGTCACAATCTTTTACTTGAGTAATGATTCCATCAACTTCCCCAAAATTGAGGTTAGGCTGACAGGCCTATAGTTAACAGCCTCCTCCCTACTCCCACTCTTATGGAGAGGGACAACATTTGCCCTCTTCCAGTCTGTTGGCACCACACATTTCTAATGATTTGTTGAACAAGGCTGTCAGTGGTGCTGCTAGCTCCTTTCTAAGCTCTTTTAGAATTCTGGGATGTGTTTCATCCGGACCCATTGCCTTATCTACCTGCAGTTTTTCTAGCTTCTTTAGGACTCCATCTACTGTGAACAGACTTGTATCTATAGCCCTCATTTGGTGCATCTTCCCACTAGCTGTGGACCCTCACCTTCCTTGTCCACTGTGAATACTGAACAAAAATACTTGTTCAGAATTTTTGCTTTTTCTTGGTCCCCTTCTGCTGACCCCCCACCTTCTGATTTCAGTCTCACAATCCCATCCCTGGTTTTTCTCTTTTCTCTGATGTGTCTTGTCTCCTTTCTTTATTGCCTTGGCTGTTCTTTCCATTGTCTGTGCTTTGGCTTTTCTGACTGCCTTCCCCCACCTCCTTTAGCTTTTCCAGATACTTTCCTCTGTCCTGATCCTTCTGTCTTTCTTTGTATTTTCTGAATGCTAATCTTTTTTCCCTCACCCTCCCTGTCACCTCTTTGGAGAACCAGAATGTTTTTCTCCTCCTCCACTTTGTTTTACTTATTTGCCTAATGCATAGGCTTGTGGCTTCCATTGTGGCTCCCTTTAAAAGAGCCCATTGCATCTCTACAGCCCCCTTTCCTACTTTACCCTCTAGGTCTTTCTTTAGACATACCTCTAGTTCTGCAAAATCTGTCCTTTTGAAATCTAAGACCTTTGCCCTTCTGTGGCTGGATTCCTCTACTGTCCTCACAGTAAACCATACCATATGGTGATTGCTGGATCCCAGCTGACTCCCCACTTCTACGTTCCCCACACTGTTTCCATTGGTGAGAACCAAGTCCAATATTGCCCCCTTGTGGGTGTGTTCTACCACTAGCTATCTGAGTCCTGCCCCCTGAAGGACTTCTAGGATGTTTCTGCTCCTTGTTGTGGCTGCAGTATGGGTGCTCCAATTGACATCAGGTAACTTGAAGTCCCCCATCAGCAGCATTTCCCTTTTTGCTGCCATTTCATGGATGATTTCTGCTAGTTCATTGTCCAACTTCTCCTCTTGTGCTGGCAGTCTGTAGATCACACCTGATTGAATAGCAGTACCATTTCCTGTTTCCAGCATGACACACAGTGCCTTCATTTCATCCCTTTTGCCCTGAACTTCTGTAGCTTTAATATCCTCCATAACATAGATATCAACTCCTCCTCTCTTTTTTCCTACCCTGTCTTTATGAAATAGAGCATACATTGGCACAGTTATATCCCAGTCATGGTTCCCCGTGTATCATGTCTTGGTAACAGTGACAATATCCAGGTTTGCCTCCTACATCAAGGCCATTAGGTCTGAGATTTTATTTGTCAGACTGCAAGCATTCATGTGCATGACTTTCTACATTCCGACACCCCTATTTTTACTTTCTCCTCCCTTGATCCCTTGTTTTTCTCCTAGCCCCTTCTCAGTAGGAATGCTACTGTGATCTGCTTCCATTTGGTTCTGTTGACCTCTCTTTATGTTTTTTTCTGGTCTCACTTTGTATTCCAAGATCAATGTCTTTTTCCAGGGGAGTTACAGCTAAGTTCCTATCTTTTAAGGTGACTTAGGGTCCTTTGCCACCAGCTCCCCTTCTCCTAATTTAAATGTCTGATGCTCACGTCAAATATTTGGCCCAGTGCTCATACTCCTTCCTTCATTAGATGTAGTCCATCATACTTGAGGAACTTCCACTCCCAGAAGTCTCCCCATGATTTAAGAAAGTGGTAACCTCTTTCTTCACACCAGCTTCTTAACCACACATTGAAGTCCTCAGTTTCTTTGCTTCTGATTTTCTCTGCACTGTTGCATTTGCACCACACAGGAAGGACCTTGGAGAAGGCTAGGGAGGTTGTTTGAGTGGCCAATTTGTCTCCTAGTTTTACTAGGTTTCATTTTGGGTTCCTCTACTGACTGCCCTGCCAGGTCATTAGTCCCCGGGTGCACCAAGATCTTCAAGTTATCACCCTCTTTCTTCACTATCCTTTCAATGCAGTCATTGCCTCAATCCCCTGAGGCACCCAGGAGGCATCTGACTAGCACCTTTGCCTGTGCCCAGTCGTTTAGGTGGGTCTCCACTTCTTGAATCATGGAATCTCCCAAGATGAGAACTCTTTTTTCTCTTGCTTTCTTGTCACTGTTTGCCCTCACTGGGTCTTCTCCTGCTTTGTTGATTAGCTTATTGTTTCCTCTCATCACTGCAATCCCTTTTCTTACAGAACAGAAAAGGATAGTGATAAAAGACAACTCTGGATGACTTTATAAAACCAAATTTAGTGTGATGGCAAAAAATGGTGAGGGACTAAAAAATATAAAATGGTGGCACTTGGGCCTGGTCCATCCTACCTCTGTTAGCTCTTGACCCATCAACTGCTGTCCTACTACTGGTGTACCCATGCTCACAGTTGATGTGAATGGGCATTAAGAGGGTCCTAGCATCAGAGTTAGCCATATTGCAGCCTGTAGACAGTACTCCTAACATGGTAGCTGACTTTCTGACAGATCAAGCTAGGAAAATCCCAAGGGGTAGACAGGATACTCACCGGCAGTATCATAGTGAAGCTAAAGGACCAATTGGCATGGCCACTTGCAGTCATCTTTCATGAGTCTGTCTGGACAGGTGTGGTAACTTCAGTTGTAGTGCAAATTCATTTGCCAGGTATAAGTGGGTGCAGACAGGTTTTGCAGCTGCTAACATGCTGGTTAGTGGCAGCCACATGTCTGGGTATGGCAGACCGTCAGTCACTGGGACACCTTATACTCATATTGTACTAACCTATTTTTTTTTTGACAGGTCTGCGGAGAACTCTATATTCTGTCAGATAAGTATTATTTATCTATTTTGCCTTTGCTGTCTTGTCTTTTCCAAAGAACTACAGATCCATTGTAACTCCTCTAGTTCTTCTTTTTTTACAGGTACCCTGTCCACTGTACCATTGATCCTGTCCCTAGGATCACCCAAAACCAGGTAAGCAAATTCGATTTTATCACTGTGACCTTACTTGTACTGCTGCAGTTGATCCTGACAATAGCCAAGTTGATACAAAGGGCAATCCTTTACATGTCTGGACAGACATCAGTTAATCTACTGGTCTGATAAGCACCCACCACATTCCACAACCCTAGCTGGTACCTGATCTACCAGAAAAAACATGTTGTCATCAAAATGGTAGAGTGGAGGATGGCAGTTGGCATGCCTCTCACCTCTCTGGCTGACTGCCATCTAAATTAATAGGACTGAGTGCATGCTTATAGCAAAAGCAACTGTTTGCACTGTACATGCATGCTCAGTCACATTGTGTCAGATGGCTGCCAGCTGGGGTGGTCAGAGGATGATCAGTGCCAGTTGCTATCATCTTCTATCCTGACCAACATTGCTGTGCTTGTTCTGGTCAGTTGGGTGCCATGCTGGAGGATGGTGGGTACTGAGTGGGTGGGGGAGTACTTTTATTTTGTGGGATGGAGGAAGGTCGGTGCTGTAATGTATTGATACTGCTGAGCTGCTACTGGGAGGTTATAGGGGACATGACTAAAAGGATTATGTATTTTATATTATGTTAGCACGGTAGTGCTACCATAGTTAGGATTGAGGAGCCATTTACATGTTAAACCCAACATTTTGTACCTTAATAACTTTGCAACCGTTCAACAGATTTGCCTGAAATTTGGAATACAGAATCAAGACCTATATGCCTTGGGATCTGCCAAGTTTTGTACCTGTCAGATATATGACTGTGGAGTTATTAAGCATGATCTGCGCGTGCATTTACGCTTTTTTTGGAATTCTACAGTCGCGCCTACAGGTCACACGGTTTTTGCGACTGGTCTGAAATCTTCAGAGAATATGAAGCCAGGGTCCCTGATGTGGCTGTCAAAGATTTCATGAAAAAATATTAAACGGTTCAAAAGTTATTCAAAAAACAAGTTCCCATTATAAGTCAATGGGAAAAGTTAACAAAATGTTCAACACTTTCGCAAATGCACTTTTTACTGTCGCAAATAGCCCTTTTACTGTCGCAAATCCACCATTTTGTTTTCAGTTAGTAATCAAAAAAATGCTTGGCATTTAAAATTGAGACCCTTTAGCAACCTAATTTTTTTTTGTATTCACCTAATCGGGCCCTGAGGATGCTAGCCATGTCTTTATTTTGGGGTAAAACACCCCAGAAATATGTTTTTCAGATTTATGGAAAAGTACTTTCACAAAGTAGTGTCACACTCATGAAAGTGTCACAATTTTTGCGAAAGCTTTCGCAAATCACGACACTACTTTGCGACAGTATGCCCAAAATAACAGTAATTCTTTGGCAGCCTGCTGCAAAACAACAGTTTAGAGTTTTGGGCTGAAATTTGGAAGGAACGTAGCTGACATCTCACAGATGTGCCTTTCAGTGTTTTGCTGAAAAAATATTATACGGCGGCAAAGTTACAGTACTCCAAAGTTGACACTTTTTCCCATAGGATAACATTACGGCGTACGACGCATTGCAGCAATCGTTTGGCGCCCTGCTGCAAAATAACGGTTTGGTCTTTTGGGCTAAAATTTGCAGGAAACACAGCCAACATCCCACAGATATGACTTTCGGTGGTTTGGTGAAAATATATTACACTGAGGCAAAGTTATTGCAGTCCGAACTTCTGTTTTTTTTCCCATAGGATAACATTATGGCGTTCGCTGCGCCCTTCAGGGCCCGTATCTCGAAAACGGTGCGAGATACGGACTTTTGTTGAAAAATTTCTTAGCCCCCTAATGAGGGCTAAGTACAAAACTAGCTAGGAAAGTGATAATACATACTGTAAGACTTTTAAATTTTTTTTCTATGTCATACGGTTACTGAGATATAAGCAATTTACTATTCCAAGTCCTAATTTTTGTGTTCCGAGAGTCATTATTTTGCATACATTCTTTCTACTCGCTGTCTTTCTCTATACAGCTTTTGGGGAAAACCAGCCTGTGTGCTTACATTACTGTTACCATTACCGTTTCTGCTTGCGGTTCCGTACCCGTTTCACTTACCGTTCACGTTTATGCCACCATGTGCGTTACCCATTGCATTTTCATTTGTGGTTGCGTTTGCATTGTTTTTAACATTTCTGTCTACAGTACTGTTTGTCTTTCTGTTTCACTTTGCATTACCATGTGCATTACGATTTGCGTTTGTGGGCACAATGTTACTATACGACAAGACATCATGTGGCAGCTCCCAACGCTGCATTTGCTCCCTTGGCCGCGTACATTCACTATTTCTCATTATCATTCTCAAAGAAGGAAGTAGAGAAAAAAACTCAGTTTAATGCATCAGTTAGGGCTGTTCCACAGTGAAAAAGCAGAAATTCGATGTTAGGGTTGAAACCCCTTTGCACCCTCAGCCCACCCCCAACTGGGAATCAGGGTGCGCATTGGGGTCATCGGTCCTAACTGTCACTCCATTCTCCTATTCCTCAGTTTCTTTCCACATGTGGTGGGGTGACAGTTGGGGCCGGCGGGCCCAATGCGCACCCATTCCAGCTGAGGAGTGGAGGAAAGGCAAAAGGTTTCAACCCAACATCAAATTTCTCACCTTGTTGCTGTGGAACAACCCTAACTGATGCATTAAACAGAGTTTTTTGGCTCTAATGTATATATATATATATATACACACACACACACACAATATCAAATGGGGATCAAGATGGGAGGGGGGTTCCACTGGACTAACAGGGCTAGGTTTATTCAAATGTCAGGGACTGTGGCAGGAGCAGGATCACTAGCACCAGGGATGATACTGTAATTCAGACAGGGGTCAGGTGAGGTAGGGGCATGTCTTGTGTATCTCTCTGGCACCAATGCTGCAGGGGTTGTTTGCACACCCTTGTGTGTGTTGATGAGTAGGTTTTTGGAACAATTTCAGAATTCAGATTTTTGGAATTGAGGCAAAAATCCAAATTCTGAGAAAAGGTCCGCATCTCCACATCTTACAACTGTAACACCTCCTCCCACACTGTGTAAATGGGACCCTACCTGTGAGAAGAACCTTCCCCCAACCTTGTGTCCCCAGCAGTGCCTACCTTAAGGCACTGCTGGGGATCCGTCCATTTAACTATGCCAGACCTAGTGATGCTGTATTGTTGTTGGTGGCACTGTTGGAGGAAGCCCTGAGGTTCCAGCTCAGGCATTTCTTCCATTAAGTTAGTATACTTCATATATTGAAGTCCATTTAGTCCACAAAAGAGACACCACTCTCATACCCGCCATTGCCTCATCTGCCCAACAAGTTGCTCCTTGAGCCAACTATTGCCTCCAAGTCCAAGACTGATCTGACGTCCACTAACAGTCTGATATTATTAAAAAAAATGGAACTCCATTCCAGCCACAAAAGTCCATCTGAGTTGTGACATGGGAAAACTGGTGAAGAGGTAGCCCACATGCACAAAAACCTAGGTTACCAAATGCCTTATTCACATCTTCTGGAATAGTGGTTGAAAACACAGGGTTTTGTTTAGATCGACCACATCCTTACCTCAGTAATTTAACCAGAAGGGGTCAAGAAGACTATAATGAATGAGCCAGGGTTCGCTTTGTTTATGCACAGTTGTTCGAATCACAAGCCAGTACTGAATGGTAGGTTAGTCCAAGACTTGGAGGCATTGGCTGGCTAGTGGGGCTATGGGGGCAATTTTGGTAAGTTGGCAGCAGGCACACTCAGTGGCAGGTTGGGAGGAGGTCTCTTTTGTGATCTAATGGACTTTACTGTATGAGGTGGGCTAATTGACTAGAAGAAGCCATGCAGCCAAACCTGCAGTGTGCCACCAGTGTCATCGGCATCAGTACAGAACCACAAGGTCTGCAATACCAAATGGAGGGACTCACAGGCTTTTCAAAAGCAGCAACAGCCACTTTAAGGTAGGGACATGGGAGCATGGGTTGGTAGATACAAGGGTGGGGAAAGAAGTGAGATCCTTCTCACAGCCAGGGTCCCAGTTTATAGTGTGTAACAGGTAGTGGTGGTGGTGGTGGGGTGATTGATCATGATTAAACATGACAGCAGAACAGCCAGTCAGGACAAGGTACATAAATCATGATTAATCATGATAAAGAACTGCAAGTCATTATTTAGTCTGTAGCAGCAGAGGTGTAATGTGTGGGATTAGGTGGCTATTTATTTTTATGAATGTTAGTCTCTCAACTTTTGGGGGGGTAACAGATTTATCCATTTGTCAGTAATGATGGCTGCTGATGAATTGAAAACTCTTTCAGAGCTAACACTGAATGGTGGGCAGCTCAAATAAAGTACTGTCATAGAAGACAATGCCGGCCACTAGTAAAAATGTGAAACCCAGTACAAAACTAATTCTTCTTCAGCGTTTAAGCACTTTGAACAAATCAGCTACACCACCATACATTCTGCAGACATACAGCTGTTGTCCTCCTTTAACTTCTCCTCCAGCTCCTCAGTACCTTGAACTGGTACTACATTGGCTTTTAGATGTTGTTGTAATGGTGCTGGTGGTGATGCCAGTGTCTAATATGTCAATGGGCAGGTCTGGGTTAGAGTCAGTATTAGAATCATGTTCAAAAGATTGGAATTTTGGGAGTTTTGTTCTCATACTTAGCTCATTTTGGTTTTCTGTAAGTTGCCATGCATACACGTTTTCAACTAAGTGATTCTTCACCTTCTGTAATGCATCTCACCCCAACTCCCTCCACTGCTGGAAGTCCACATTTCTACCAAGGATCTAGTTAGGTGGCAACTTTGTGCTCTATTGATTCACAGATGGAATGCAGGAGGGCATTGTTATCAAGCAGTGTCTGTATGTGTTCCATCAGTGCACAGCAGTCAGAATACTCACTGACCTCTAACTGCTGTTGCCTATTGTCTGCCTCAGAATGCACAGAAGTGGGACTGCTTGGCTTAAGGGTGCCATGTGGCCACTGACTGCTTGGGTGACATGTTAATGGACTGCAAGAATCAGGCCATCTGTGTGACTCCCTTGGCATCATGTGAACATATAGTTAGACAGTGCCTTGTACTGTTGTAACATACACTCTATCATGTAGAGTGTGGAGTTCTACCACATGACTACCATTTATTCGTGCAGTGCTGAGGCAAGTGCTTTTTTATTTGTGGTTCTCGAAACTGCTACCTTGCCTTGGCTGAGTAGGCAAAACGGCCACAAATGTGGCAGCAACTATTTTATGTCTGCTTAGACAAGATAGTCTTACACTACCTGTTGAATATAATGTACCATTCATGGAACTCTATAGAAATCACATCCCCTATATACCAACATTTATAAAATGGGTAAAGAAAATCCTCAATCCTGCTTGGTTGTTCCATTTACATTAAATCAGTCAAATGCACAGGGAAAAAACAAGATCAAGCATAGGGATTTGTACTTTGGTAAAACCACATACAGAATTAATGAACCACTTTAGTCTTCCCTGATTTCCATCACAAATATGGCCGCCACCTTTGCTCATGTATAAAACCCTTCAATTAGGCCCTAAATATATATATTATTACAAAATGAACAAATAATTGAAAGTTCTTTCCTCTCATGATCACCTCTTTACATAATTAAAAGAAGTTAAAAAAATCAGCTACTATTAAAAGTTTTAACTTCTGATGTTTCCTTGATGACCATGAAAATCTTCCACCAATCATTGCCAGTTTGCTGGTCAAATGTCTTCTACTTACCCTGCCACAGATACAGTTGAGGCTATGGCTCCATATGAGGTCTATGTGTGTATGTATGTATGCCAGTGGAGTTCTGCAGGATTTTGAATTCAAGCATGCTATGTAAACATTCAATGTGGGGGTTGGGGGGAGCATTCTACTAGTAGAATATATCAGAATTTAGCATTCTTGTAGTCCATGGTAAACAAACACTAGTGATGAGCGAAGTTAAATAACTTCCGTTTGCAGAGAAATTTACGAATTTTCTGAAATTCACAAACTTAACCTGTAGGGTGAATTTCTACTCCTCATTAAAGGAGAACTCTGTGAATGGTGAAAAAGCCAAACTTCACCAGTAAATTAGGGCTGTAAGATGAGGTTTGCAAGAATCCATGGGATAGGAGGTCACGTGGTGCTGCAATGAACTGTATTGCCATGTGATTGCTAAACTGAGTGTAGTGTGAGGAAGAAAGAGATGGAGTTAACTGTGCTCTATACTGTAGGTTTGTGCATAAATATGCATGAAAATGTTTAAAACATACAGTTTTGTCACTGTATTTTGACTATTTTGATTTCATTTTTGTTGACTGATAGAGGTTAACTTTTTTATGTACATAGTAATGTCATTCTATTTACATGAGTTGTTGCATCTTGCATATGCTTCCTAGTCCCTTAAATCCCTGTTCTGTATTGTTTTTCTAAAAAAACAACCAAACAAAAAAAAATTGCTGTTGTTTACTGTCTCTGTATGTCAGCAAAGACTTGTAAATTGTTGTGTTGTGTTCTGAAATACATATATAAGAAAATGCCAGCAAAGAGACATTCTGCTAAAGAAGTTTCTTGCAGTGTTAAAAGTCATGGTCATGTTAAAATAAATCATAATGTTCCATAATCATTTAAAAAATACATTTACTTGCTTTGACGCCAACACAACTATTGCATCTAAAATGAGGTGTCAAAGGCTGTCTACCTTCCTTCATAGTCACGGTCACAGTAAAAGTTAAAAGTCATGGTTATGTTAAAATTCATTTAATTTTATGGAATCATTTAAAGGAATATACTTTGACTCAGCCACCATCACAGTGCATAAAACATCCCCCCAAACACCCATTGCCACCCCTCCACTGTCCTGGCAGCTAATGGAGGCAAATGGTGATATGGGAAGCTGTGCCTTAATTGAACACATGGTTAGTGCTCACATCACGTACATGCTTACGTCATACACATGGTCAGGGTCATGATCACTTTAAAGTCATGGTCATGTTAAAATCCATAGTACATCCCATGTCTATGGGTGCTCAGGCAGATGCTGTTAAATGTACAGCAGGTAATTAAGCAGATGGTGGTATGGGAAGCTGTGCCTTAATGAAACACATGGTCTGTGCTCTCGTCATACACATGGTCACAGTCACGGTCAAGTTAAAAGTCACATTAATGATAAAATAAATTATAATGTTCCATAATCCTTTAAAAAAATATGTATACTTGCTTTGACTTCAACACATCTATTGCATCTAAAATGAGGTAGCACCAGCTTTCTACCTTCCTTCGCAGTCACAGTCATGTAATTAAAATAAATTATAGTTTCCCTTAATCATTTAAAGAAATACACATTTACTTGCATCAACAGAACTCCAACCTATCTATTTCATCCAAGATGACGTGACACAGTCTCATTCCATAATGGTCACAGTCACGGTTTTCCTTAATCATTTAAAGAAATATATGTTTACTTGCATCTAGGGAACTCCAGTCCATCTACTTCATCCAAGATGAGGTGACACAGTCTCCTTCCTTCACAGTCATGCTTTTCCTTCATTATTTAAACAAATACACATTTAGTTGTGTCAACCTCCAACCCATCTACTTCATCCAAGATGAGGTGACACAGTCTCCTTCCTTCAGGGTCATGGTTTTCCTTAATCATTTAAAGAAATATATGTTTACTTGTGTCACGAGCACTCCAGGCAATCTACTTCTTCCAAGATGAGGTGACACAGTCTTCTTCCTTCATGGTAACAGTTATGTTTTCACATTATTAAAGTAAATTTCTCATTATTAAAATACACTATAGGTTTAAATTAAAGTTTTCATTAATCATTTAAAGAAATATATGTTTACTAGCATCAAGAGAACTCCAAACCATCTACTTCATCCAAGATGAGGTAACACAGTCTCCTTCCTTCATGGTCACGGTCATGGTTTTCCTTAATCATTTAAACAAATATACGTTTACTCACATCAAGAGAACTCCAGCCCATCTACTTCACCCAAGATAAGGTGACACAGTGTCTTACTTCCTTTTGGCACTGAGGGCAGCTATAGCCCACATTGATCTCTGCCCAGTGGCTGTGGATACACTGGTGGCAGAAGTTATGCGCACATGGTAACATGACAGGCTCTCTGAAGAGGGACTTATGCTGCTGTCAGCTGTTGAGGGGAAGAGACAGATTGGTTCCTTTTCCTTTTGGGGTACAGGCAGCTGCAAGTGATCATGCTGTGGTCACTAGGGTCACAGGTAAAAAACGTAGCTTCATTGTGACCCAAGTTTGCCTTGGTGTACCCCAAGAAGAGGTTACGGGCAAAGTTGGCAGGTGAAGCTATCAATGGCAAATGCCTATTAAATAGAAAAAACTTCATGAAATTTCCCACAGAGGCAGATTTTGTGACTTTGAATTAACTTTGAATTAAAACTTCACAACACCACTAACACACAATCTATTGAATATGTAGAAACACACATGACTGGCACGTGAAAACCATCTGTGGAGGAACCATTTTTCATTTTCTTAGCAATATTTTATTATTTTTGTTCCAACATACGTGTGGTTTGCTCCAGGCCCCAATTTGCTTGTGGAGCAAACATTTAGCTGGACCAAGCCAGGACCCTTGAATATCCTGGCCTGGTGTCTTGTGGCATCTCTTCCTCTCTCCATCCTGCACCAGTCACTCTCTGGTAACTAGTGAGATTTTCCTTCCACCGTCTGTCCCATTCCCACCACTCTTCAGTATACTGAGGCAATCCTTCCTCTCCCTGTCCTGTACCAAATGCTCTGTAGTATTCAGTGGCATCCCTTCCTTGTGTCTATCCCATGCCAATACTTCTTGGTGTCCAGTAGTACTTTCTTCTTGTTCCTTGCCAAAAATGACCTGATATTCAGTGGCATACCTCTCTCTCACTACCTTCCCCACATAATGCACTCCTGACTTTCCAGTGATGCCCCTCTCCCAGTTCAATACCAATCTCTCTTTGGTACCCAGTTGCAACTCCATCTCCCCTTCCCAGGCCAAACATTCCTTAGTGTCCAGTAGCAACCCTTTGAATCTCTCCATCCCATTCCAAGCATTCCCTGTGTACAGTAGCACTCTCCTGCATTGTACTGCCACTTAGGCAACAACCATTACAATCCTTGACTGACCTTCTTGGACAGCTGTCATCTGATTATAATTACCACATTGCAGTGGTATTGAAAGTCTTAGTATTGAAAACTGAGCCTTCCATTACTATTCTTTGGTCAGTGTAGTGCACATTTGTTTAAAAAGACCATTACAAGGCAACATTATATCACATAGAGGATAAAAAATTCAAAGCTTAAATATAAATAAAAGGAATATCAAGTTAGTGCAAACATTTTGTATTTCTTTAAGTGTTTCTTTTTAGCAGCAAGTAAAAGGTTTGCTACCTTAAAGAGAGTGTAATTGCCCTGAATAATAAGAAGGAATGTGACAGTTTCCTAAGGTGAAAATGTAACAGTTGCAAGTATTTGTTCTAACCAAAATGTCCTTATCTTACTGTACCAGATACAAGTAAGAATTATGTGCTCTAAATTCTCTTTGTACCCTATGCTACAATTGTGCATATCAGTATTGGCTTCTTAGTAGTACTTTATCTATTAATACATTAATTTAAAAAGTTTCAAAACAGAAAGGAGTTAAAGTTAACTTCATATTCTTATTTGATAATGCAATAAGATAATATTTCAGATAATGTCCATCTGAATTATTAGTGAGCTAAACAGAAGACCTTATAAAACTAAGGTTCTCCGTATCTTTCTCCCTAAACAACATGTGTATTTTGTTTTTAGTATATTACTAGAGAAGTTGTTTAGAAAAAGACAGCTGGGTTTCAATGCCAAAAAGTGCAAAGTCATGTACCTGAGGTGGGGAAAATTGAGGGCTGTATATAAGATAGGGGAGAGGTACTTACAGTTAACCTGCAAGTGAAGTACATTGGGGGTAATCATATCTGATGACCTCAAGGTGGCAGGACAGTGAGACAAGGCAGTAGACGGATGCTGGGGTGCATAGGAAGGGAGCTTTCTAGAAGGAGAAGGGAGGTGGTGTTGCCTCTGTGTCACTCACTTGTTAGATTCCACCTGGAGTACTATGCCCAGTTCTGGTGGCTGCACCTCTGCAGGGACATCAACATGGTGGAAGCGGTCTAGAATAGGGTTACAGGTAGAGCACCTCCTCTATCTTCCACACTCAAACTACTGTACAACTCTAACCAACTCTTTTTCCCAACATTCTATCTCCCACCTCAGCAGCTGACACATTGGCTATGCTGCTGCAAGAGTTCTAAATGAGCTCATCACTTCAGTCTCAGCTGGAGCCAAGTCAACAGAAGTGTGAGCAGATGAAAAAATACTTTAACTAGTTAATCACCATCTGCCTCTCCCTGCCTAGCACTGTAACTGAGGAGATTCTAGTAACCCCAAGGGACTGGGTGGTTACACTAATGCAGCAAAAGGGTTGTAAAAAAAAGTTTCTTTCTGCAACATTCCTGCAACCATCAGGAGGAGATAGTGATAGGGTTGTCAGAAATAAGTAGCAGCAAATTTGCTGCAAACTGTTTTGTTGATACCTTACTGCAACCTTCCAGCAACCATAGGAAGGAGATGGCAGCAGTGTTGTAAGAAATCTATAGCAGCAATACTGCTGCAGACTGCTTTCTTGCTACCTTACTGCAACCTTTCATACCTTTCCACTGTACAGGCCTTGGTTTTCAGTCTCCACCATGCCCCACCCCCTAAATAACAGATGCAGGTGCTCCCTCCCCCTTCCAAATAACGGGTTAGGTATGTCTTCCTGAGGTAAGTTTGCCCAACAATTAATCGCCCAACATCGTTTTCCCAAAAATCTATTTCCTGGTGCATTAACCCACCCAATTACACAGTCTGCCTGACAAAAAACACTTAGAGTGGCTGTGAGTGTCAGTAAGCATGTATAACGAGGGAGTGAGTGAAATAGTGGGTTGTCATTAAACAAGCCTGACTGCTGCAATGTAAAGCACATATATTTTATATTTTTCAACACAAGGCACAAGGCAGGTTTTACTTCTTCCATATATTTTCATATTTTTCAACACAAGGCAGGTTATATCAATCAGAGGACAACATCAACAGGGTGCATTTTATAGTGCGGGAAGCGAGGTTGTGATGGAAACAGTAGTTTGGGCAGTGCATGCAGCAAATGCTGAAAATGTAAATATGCTGAAACTATAAATATAACCTTGAAGCGTAGTCTACAGTGAGGGGGTGAAACATCAGGTTTTACAGTAAATGCAGTGAAATGCTGTGAAAGCCTGGATTACCTGTACCACCTGTAACACAAACAGTGTAACCTGGTCAATTCAAACAGCAACCCCTTTGCTATAGACAGCGCTTCCAGGTTATATTTATAATTCAGAGTTTACCACATTTAGTGCTGTTTACTTCATTAATTTTTCATTAATATTTCAGCCTTTACTGTATTTTAGAATGGCTTTTTCCATCACAACCTCGCTACCCGACTATAAACTGCACACTGTTGATGTTGCCCTCTGATTGATGCAACCTGCCTTGTGTTGAAAAATATGAAAATATGTAAATGTGTTGTATGTGGCATTTACTGTTTAATGGCTATACATGCTTGCTGATTTAAAAATATGACAAAAATGGCAGTCACTCCCAAGCTCTACACGCTTACTGGTTTACTTGTCGGGCAAAAGCATATGCGGTGTTCTGGTTGTTGGTTCCTCAAAAGTCAGTCACTGTGTACTGTTGGGAAGCTGGTGATTGAAAACTAGTTGTCGGGAAGATCCACATCAGGCAATAGTACTGATCCTGCAAATAACAGATTCATGTGCTCCAGTATAAGATAATCTTGTAAATCAGTTAAATAGTTTACTTGCCTGTTCTTCAGAGAAATCCTCAGCAAGAGTCTTGAACTAGATGGTTACCTAAAATAAAATATTGAAACATGGCACAAAAAACCCTGATGACTGTAAATAAAACATGTTTGCTAATAGGTTGAAGCAGGACCCCCACTTAAAACAAAGTGTTATGTGTCTCAGCTGGGCTATAATGGGTAAATAATTTGAAAAAGTAAGAATAGTAAAAAAAAAAAAAACGTGTTTAATACAGGCACTGACATGTTAGACATCAATTAATAGAACGACAAGTTAGTTTTTTAAACAAAAGGATAATTTAAACAGGATAAATAAAACAGAAGATGAGAAAAGGTTAAAGAAGAGGAAAAAGACTTGGGGCCCACTCTTCAAAAGGGCTGCTCTAGTATACATGCAAATTCATGCACAACTGGCCCATGGGGCTCTGCCCTTTGATGTCACTTAGTGAGCCCTGCTCACAGGCAGAATACTCAAAGCCCATCTGCAGATATGGATGTCTGCGTGGCTCTTAAGGCCTGGCCAGGGGACAGAGCTGAGCCTAAGCCATAGATAGCAGTTACTGGTTCCATTGCTCCAATCAAGCAGGGGATAGTGAGATAAGGAGTCCATCTGGACTGCAGTGCCCTATTTACAATGAAGCACAAATATTAATCCCCCTGACCCTCAGTGCAGTTTGAAAGGACAGGGGGTGTAGGTGACAAAGACTGGATATTGGCATGCATTATTAGGGGGCATGGGGCTGTTACATCAAGTGTTTGACCCAAGTACCTTCCTTTCCATCTCCTTGCCTAGTTTGAGGATGCTGGAGCTGAGCTCTAAACCTGACCCTGCCTTTCAGCTAATGAAGCAGGACCAGCTGGCTGAAGCACCTTATGTGGGTTAGGGGATCCTGTATTATGTGGAGAACTCAGCATGTGAAGAGGAGGGCACTTGACAGTTTTAACAGCCCTCAGCACCCACTAATGGCTGTGATGACTGAGCCCCAAAAGCAAAAATGAGATAAAGTAAATAATAGAAAAAGGATTGTTGTTTTTCTGGGAGGGGTTATGGGTATGGAAGTGAGTCTCTTAGTAATTTTAATAATACAAATTCTTCCAGTTGAGCCAGTTGTGTGATGCTGACCAGCAGATGAATATTCTGGCATGATTGTGACCTGGATTTGTACCCCAGGCTTGGAAAGTCAGAAGCTATGACCAGTAAGGAGAATACACTGTCCATATGGGCACTTTCCTCCCACTATAGCGAAGTATCCTGGCACCACTCACTCAGCAGCATGTGTACAGGCCTGCCATTGATGACACTTATGATGTGGGCGATGAACCAGAGTCTGGCACCACCTCTGGCAGCCTGAGTGCAAGATCAGTCCCACAGAGGGGTGGGTGGAGCAATAATGGGGAGAACCCCTCCCCCCACTGGCCAAATGAATGGATGGCACCAAAGTCACACACTTCCTTAGGATGGGCAAATTGTCCAATCCTTCCCCACACTGTTGATGGATTCTGCCTGAGTGTGTGGTGCAGCTGAGAGGAGCAGACAAGACACAGAGTTCTGAGCAGCTAAGAAGCTATTGATTTGTATTACTGGGGGAACAAAGTGCCAAGCAACATACGAGGGTCTGATTATCACTGTGAGTGGAGGATTTTCAGAGGCTGGGTGGTGGGAGGATGCTGAGAGAGGGAAGGTGAGAGAAGAGCCTTTTGTGAAATGGAACATGGAGGCCACATGACTTGGCAGGGCCAGTAGGGCAGCCAGAGTCACTACTGCATAATGCGTGGCCATTTTTGTAGTCCCACAGAGTGTGTGGCACAGCTGAAAGGAGCGGACAACACACAGAGCTCCAAGCAGCTAAGTAGCTACTATTTTGTATTTCTGGGGGATTGAAGCACCAAGCAATATATGAGGGACTGATTATCACTGTGAGTGGGGGAATTTCCAGAGGCTGGGTGGTTGGAGGATGCTGAGAGAGGGAGGGTGAGGGAGGAATCTTTTATGAAACAGAACAAGGAGGTCACATGACTTGGCAAGGCCAGTAGGACAGCCGAAGTCACTCTATATTTCCCAGGGGGACAAGCGACCCCTCGTGTGAGCAACCCAGATGCATGAGTGCCATGAAGCAGGAGTGTGGCATGTTGATTAGGTGGCATCTGCAGGGGGACCGCAGACCACAGGCCAGTCTGAACAGGGTTAATACCAAGGGCACAAGGTAAGAAGAAAAAAAAAAGTGTGAAAATGGTGGGTTTTCAGACTTGGAACATGCATCAGACATGGGGGCACAAGGGGATGGGGAGCTTATTATGCAGGCAATGCAAGGATGGATATAGGAAAGGTGGTAGTCTGCAATGGTTGAGAGGAAGCCATCTTCTTGAGTGTTTCATGGAAGGCAGGGGGATGCATGCTGTGTAGGCAAATGCAGACACTTCAGCAGGAGGTCATCAGACTAAGAAGTGAGCTCGGCAGTACGGGAGGGTGGGATCAAACTGTGGATCAGGTAGCAGGGCTTGGGAGGAGGCCTTCCCCAGCCAGTACCACAGGACAACTAAAGGGCAAGCAGCAGGGGAGGACAAAATAAGATACCAAAACAGGTACTGATGACCAACTAGGTGCAGAGGATGGTAAATGGAGGGAGGTCAAGTATAAAGGAACAGAGGATAAAACAGTAAGGAAGGGAGATCAGTCATTAGTTGGAGCATTAAAGGAACCACAGAATAAAGAGTGGGAACACAAGAATAGGTTCTCACTGCTGAGTAGCCTGGGGGATTGGGGGGGAGTGGGAAGGCAGTGGAGGAAGCTGGTGGTGGGAGAGAAGTAGCATGGGCAGAAAGATAAACAAGCAGGCAGGCAAAAGGATAAGTGGTCCAATTGAAGACAGTGGGAAGGGGGGTTGGGGAAGTAGTCAGACAGATTCCAGTAAGGAAGTGGGGGTGCAAGCAGGAAGTAGTAAGGGGGGCACAGTCAGCTCTTCCTTAGGAATCATTGGAAACACGGGGAGGCAGAAGACAAGGGAAAAACCATGGTATGAAGGGCTGAGTGAAACTGGGGTGGGGGAACGCAGGGAGACATGGTGGCCACCTCAGTAAACAGAGAGGAACAGATGGAGAGTGGGAAAGGGCAGAACACAGTCAAACTGGGTGATGGAAAGGGAGGTGATCTGAGGACAGGGGTTAAGCAGGGCTCTGACGACACAATGAAGTGCACAGGTAAGGTTTGAATCGGGGAGAACTGGATGGCAGGCAAATGTATAATAGGCAGAATTTAGGGGATGAGAAAACAGAGACAGAGTCATCATCCTGGGGGATTCACTTCTAAAGGGAGTAAGATGGGGTGGTAGGGGTGCCAGGAAGAGCCACATATGGGTGGAATGTATTCCAGGTATGACAGCGGAAAGGGTGAATCAGCATATTCAAAGGTGTGTACACAAAGTAGAGGTTAAACTGCATATTGTTGTACACCTGGGTACTAATGACCTTGGGGGAAGTAGGGTAGAAGAAGTGCAGGGCAGTTTTATGGAAGGATGAAATGTATGTAGTTAGGTAGGCAGGCCTGTGGCATTCTCAGAAATCCCCCCAGTACCAAGAGCTAGCACAGCCAGAAAGCAAACAATTGAGGATTTCAACAAATGGCTTAGGGGTTGGTGTGAGGATATGGGCTATGAGTTGCTAGGGGAGTTGGGTAACACACGGGAAAAACAACGCCCTATATGCACAAGATAGACTGCACCTGAACAGGGAGGGATCTCAGGTTATAAAGCAGAAAATGGGAGATTTCATTCAAACAAAGAACAATTTAAACTAGGTGGGGGGCTAGGAATGGATAGTAACAGATGCTACCAGGCAAGGGAGTCCCTCAGGCTTCCCCCCACAGCTAGGCTGGAATGTAACTTAGAAAGGGGTAACTCTGAGGAACACGAGATGGAAAAGGGAATGTTGGGTTCACACTGTAAGGTGGTCTCACTGAACGCTAGAAGCCTGAGTAATAAGATGGCAGATTTGCACAGTCTGATGGCAGAAAGGCAGGTGGACATAGCTGCCATTATTGAGAGCTGGGCCACCCAGTATCAGGACTGGGACCTACTGTAGCCATCCCGGGGTATAAACATTATCGTAAGCACAGATGTCTAGGAAAGGAGGGTGGGGTAGCTCTCTATGTTAGGGAAAGGATAACGTACAATAGGGAGGAAGAAGAGGTAGGAAATACAGAAGCCTTATGGGTACACCGTTAATGCGCAAAGGGCAAGAAGCATATACTGGGGGTTGTATACAGGCCCCCTCACAAAAGGAAGAGATCAACAGGGAGCTGGGGGAACAATTAAGGAGGCTTAGTGGTAGGGGTAACACAGTGGTGGTTAGGGATTTCAATCTGCTAGGGATAGACTGGAGTGTCCCTATCACTTCGTGTGCCAGAAAGATGGTTCTCGTAGAGGCTTTTCAGGATGCTTTCCTGTCTCAGAAGGTACTGGAACCAACAAGAGAGGGGAATATCCTTGATCTATTGTTGACAGAAAGAGATATAATCCATGACATGCAGGTGGAGAAACCCCTGGCAGGGAGCGATCACTGCACAGTGTGGTTCTCTCTCAACCTAGGAAAGGAGGTTGTTAAAACAAAAACAAATGTTCTGGACTTCAAAATGGCAGACTTTGGCTGGATGGCAATAATACTAGAAGGGCACCTAGCTAAAATCTCATTGGACATGGATGCTGAGCAGAAATGACCTTTCATCAGGCAGAGGCTAGTAGAAGCCACTAACACCTGCACAAAGTGCCATAGTAAAAAAGCAAGAATCAGGAAGCCTAGTTGGTTGAATAAAGATGTAGAGAAGGGGGTAAGGGGGAAGAGGGAGGCCTAGAGGAAGTTTAAGAGATCTAATAGCAAGGAGGATAGGTAGACATATCTGAAGAAATCCAGTGAAGTGAGCAGAATAGTAAGGTCAGCCAAGGCTTCAAGAGAGCTAAGGCTAGCACAGGGGATAGGGGAAGGAGGGAGAAAAATATTTTTTCAGGAATATAATGGAGAAGAGAAGCAGCACGGATCAGATCGTGAGGCTTAAGAAAAAGAGGGGTGGTCAGAAAAGAGGGCAGAACAGGTAGAGGTACTTAAAGAATACTTCTGTTCAGTATTTACTAGAGAAAAAATGGGGTCATGCCAAAGGGGGCAGGTGGGGAGGGTATAGCGGAAGAGGAGATCACAGATAGTGAGATACCAGTTAATAGAGTGTTGGATGGTCAAAAGACTCTGTGGGTGGATAATGTACCTGGGTCAGATGGCCTGCATCCTAGGGATGGGGATGGATCCTGAAGGAGTTGGCAGAGGTCCTGGCAGGACAACTGATGGACATGTTCAATACCTCTCTGGCTACAGGGTGCATGTCAAGAGACTGGAGGATGGCAAACATAGTGCCACTCCATAAAAGTGGACCCAGAGATGACCCTGGAAACTATAGGCCAGTGAATCTCACTGCCATAATGTGTAAGCTAATGGAGGCTATCCTCAAGGAGAGGCATGTGAGATTCCTGGAGAAAAATGGCCTCCAGGACAGCAGGCAGCATGGATTTGTGTCAGGCAGATCTTGCCAAACAAACCTGATAGACTTGTTAGACAGGGTGACAAGGGCACTGGATGAGGTCCATGCGGAGGATGTCCTTTATCTGGACTTCAGCAAGACCTTTGACGTGGTACCTCATGGCAGGCTATTCAGTAAGCTGAGTGATCTGAGAGTGGGGGTAAGCCAGTAGGGTGGGTTAAGAGCTGGTTACAGGACAGGAAACAGAGACTATTGGTTGGGGGCAAGCTATCAGAACCCAGAGCTGTCACAAGCGGGGTCCCTCAAGGCTCAGTGCTGGGGCCAGTCTTCTTTAACATTTTCATAGCAGATATATCAGTCGGAATAAAAAGTGGGATCAGCCTCTTTGCAGATGTCACCAAGATCTGTGCGGAAGTGGATGGTGAGATGGGGGGGGTCCTCCAGGAGTATCTAGCCACACTGGAGAGCTGGTCAAACATGTGGCAGCTGGGATTCAATGCTAAAAAATGCAAGATGATGCACTTGGGGGCCAGGAATCCTGGGAATAGTTACTGGTTGGGAGGGGGTGCAGCTATCAACTACAACAGAGGAGAAGGATCTGGGGGTAATGGTAACAGGGGAACTTAACCACTTGGCACAGTGCAGGAAGGCAGCAGCAATGGCAAATAAAATGCTTGGGTGCATAGCCAGGGGTATCACGTCCAGAAGAAAGGTGGTCATTCTGCCCTTGTACAGGTCCCTGGTGAGACCACATCTGGAGTACTGTGTGCAGTATTGGTGCCCTTATTTGAAGAGATACATCAAGCTTCTGGAAGGAATGCAGAGAAGGGAAACTAAGATGATCCTGGGACTGGGTGACAGGCTGTGTGAAGCAAGACAGAGGGAGCTTAACATGTATTCCCTGGAGGACAGAAGGGAGAGGGGGGACATGTCAGAGACCATCAAGTACTTAAATGGCATAAACAGGGTTAGCTCTGATAGCTTGTTCAGGCTAGAAAGGGGTAGGGAAACCAGAGGGCATACTCTGAAGCTGGAGAGCGGATGATTCAGGAGGCAAATGAGGAATCATTGCTTCACAGAGAGTGGTTACAGGGTGGAATTCACTGCTGAAAGAGCTGATGGCATTGAGGATGGTGAATAGCTTCAAAAGGGGGTGGAATAGGGCTACGGGGAGGGTCAGGGTGGAGAAGGCAGGGGGAGGGAGGGCAGCTGTGGTTTAAACTGTGTGCTGCACACTCGATTAGACTAGATAGACCATAAGGCCTTTTTCAAAATGGCTATTTCATGTGTTCATATGTTCGTATGCCTCTCTTTCCAGAAGATGCAGTGGGTAAGTAGTCAAGGAGAAGCTAGCCATGAGGGCCAGGCTGAGAGTTTGGCAGTTGATGCTGGTGGATCTGGAATTGGAGGGGTGCTGTTGCAAGTACTGAAGAACCTGGACTGGCAGTGGCTGAAGCAGTTACCTGTGGGTGAGAAAGTAAAAAATGGATTTAAAATCATTCCTCCTAGTGGTCCACAGGCAAGTAAGTGAAATTAGTTATAGGTGGTTCAGTGAAATAGTCAGTGTAGTTACTTCTTGGTGGTCCAGTGTGCCTAGTCAGTATGGTTAATTGTTGATGGCCCAGCTGGGCAAAGCAGTTGAATTTTTCTGGTGGAAACTGTTTATACTAAACAAAAAAGGTCTCCCTGGTATCAACTGGGTACAGAAATGGATTTCTTCTTTCAAAACCTCTGGCACTCTGGGCTAGCCCGATGGCACTGAGGGCTGAGGCATGGACGCCTTACCTTATGTTACGCCGGCGACCCGTGTTCAGGAATGAGCATGGGCCACCAGGGGTTGGCAGGAGAGGAGAGGAGAAGGATCAAACATCTGAGGGACTGCTCTCTTTCTCCAGAGAGGGGGAATGTCAGTGGTTGGTTCTAGACTGGTCCCTAGCAGAGGCTTGGGGGCAGCGCACCAATGCTGCAGAAAAGGGGGTGGAGATGGGACAGATGACTGGAGGGCGTAAGTGTGGACACGTGCATGCTCCCCCTGTTGGCATCATTGCATGCCACATCTCCAGGGTGACCAATCAGAAACTAGGGGAAATGGTCCCAGGTTGAAGCAGAATGAACAGCCACCAACCGTAAGCCTCGATTCTGAATGGTGTTTTGAGGTGAGTTGAGTTGGGGGCTCCTCACCACCTTGCCACAGAAGGGAAAGATGGGGATTGATTGTCTGATGTCAGGGTGCGGGGGTTGGTGGGTGGCTGCAGATGTGTGCCAACTAGTTGGGATCAAGGAGAAAAAATTAACATAAATAAAACACTGGAACTCCTGTTCACACTGTCCCTGGCGTGTTCCACTGGCACAGAATCTGGCAGGAGTGGAAAGAGGTTGGCACAGCCCTGTGAAGAGCAAGAATGCACTTGTTAGGGTTTCCTGCTTGTCACCAATCTCAACACCACTCAAGCTCATACAGAACTCAGGCTGTGGTTTTGGAGCACTGAGTCTTGGCAATTTCTCTTTTACAAAAATGGTGCCTGGCCACACCAGGGAAAGCAAATAAATGTAGTCTACGAACAACGAACCTGTAATGGACTGAACAGCTTTATCACTGATCCCAATCAACAGCAGAAGCCATGAACAAGAGGGGATGGTCCAGAGTGGAGAAAGCTTTGACTGGCTTGGTAGTTGACCCCCTACCCTGTGTCTGTGACTCAGTAGTTAGCACACTCAATTTGGGGTGAGAATATCATGGGTTTTAGTCCCACACCAGGAACTTGGTCTAATACCCAGTCTTGACACTGCAGCACTAGAGTGGTTGTACACTACTGAGGTGCCACCTCTCATAGATCTCATAGAACTGAAGAAGCAAAGAAGGCCTTATGACCTATATGATGCTTGCCCCTTTACACAAGTGGGGAACTTGTAGTGTCCCTTGCAAAATATGTATTTAACTTGTCCTTAAAAGTCATTATGTCCTTACTATCCACCACTTCATGTGATAAACTTCCAGATTACAATCACCCTCTGAGTAAGCCAAGTGGCCCTGCGCACAGTGCTGTATATTTCTCCTTTTAACTATAAACTGTGTGCTCTTGTATTGTAATTTTGTTCCTTCAATTCAAGACCTAAACAGTCCCAGAAATCATTGTTTGTAAACGAAATGACATGCTAGAATGACATGTTAAACTGGAGTCCCTTTTACCCATCTCTGGTCACTGTCCTCTGATAGAAGTTAAAGATCCCATGCAGTAGGAGAGTTTCTATAGTGTCTTGTCCAACATTTCCCCCTGTCAACTGATCCATGTAACCTAACCCCAAGAGAACCCAGGGAATAAGCAGTCACAGCTTAGTATGCCTTTCCTACTCAAATATTACAAAAAAATGACAAACGAAGTGTCAGTGACACAGCATCCCATTTCGCAGTAGTACGTAGTACTAGTCTCTACTACAGTTTCATTCACTATAATGTATGTGAATGCCCTAACCAAGAACAATAGGTTCCTAATACATAGTGTATTAAAATGCCACACTACCATGTAATTTATTAAAAGTTGCTAAACAGGATAGTTTCATTGAGCCTCAAAGGGCTAGTTCACAAGAACATCCTGAAAAATAAAAAAAGCACAAACTAAGTACAATTATAGTTTGGACATAAATATGATCTGTTCAGTTTCCAAGACAATCATATAGTCAAAACAGTTACCTTTATTACACAGCTGTATATAGGATCTGTGCAATGTATTGTTACAGAACCCCAAGTACAGTATATTGCAGTGAAACTGATTCATACCTATGGATGAAATGTTAAAAAGAGGTCCCTTCGGCCCATTTCTCATGGCTGTTCAAGTATGCATTCAATTTGCCATGGTACTGTGCATCTTAATAGTAGGGATCAGTGGATGTTTCCTGGGTGGTGGGAGGCAGGAGTGTTGTGGAGGCAGCATGCTTGCTTTTTGCAGGGAGTGCAAGACCTCAGCATTCTCAAGCACACTCTCTCTCTCTCTCTCCATGACCATAAGTGCAGTATGGTGGAGACTGGAGGACCCCCACCCATGCCGTCATAGGGAGTGATCATAAAACAAATTGGGGAAAGGAAAAAGGTGCAACAAGGACAACAATGAGTGGGGGTCTCCCACAGGAAATGTATGCAGGTTTCCTCAGCCCCCTGCTCATTCCAGCACCTATCACTCTGTCATGATGTTTCAGGTGATACTCCCTCCATTAATAATAACTGCTTTCTGTCTTAGTAGTGCCCCTCCATCACCTGCACCTACTCTCCATTCCTGTCCATTGTAGTGCACCTCAGTATACCTCCCTTTGCCCTGGTATATAACCTTGTTCCTATAAATCTGCCAAAAACAGGGGAATAAAATAACATTAATTAATAACTATATCCCTCTGTTAGCCTCCAGTTTTTGGTCAAAGGTTATGGGATACATTTAGAACAAGTTTAGAAGACTTATCATCAAATCTCACTGAATGGGAAATGTTGATATTGGGCAATCTCAATGCAAGGACTGAAAACACTGATGGATATGCGGATAATTCAATTTTGGGGTACACTAATACACTTCATACCATGCCCACAAGATGTTCCAAAGACAAGAAAACAAATAAAGCTGGGTGAAAACTTATTGAACTCTTAAAAGAATATAATCTGTATCCTTTAAATGTGTGCTTGATGGGTGAAACTGAGGGAAACTGTATGTATGTAAGACATACCAGTACATCTTTATTAAATTTAATTATCTGGTTCACTTAGGTTCAGGCTTGGCAGAGACTGCACATCATCACTACATCTGAGTGTGATCATTTTCCTGTTCTTTTAAAAGGATTTGTTCCAGATCGGTCAATAATAGGTCCACCTAAACTACCGTTTACTGAAGTTAGGTTAAATAAAAGGTTCTTTTGCAATCATAACCTGGAAGAGCAGATAAGAGTTACAATCTGGAATGTACTCAAGGTAATAGATTGGGAAATCTCTCTAGTCTGAATGCCCCCATCGATCTTGTCAGAATTTGCCATTTTTAGTCATATAGTTGAAAAATGATATAAAGTGTACACACCTCAACAAGGTAAAGACCGATATAGAGGATGTTTTGACAAAGATTGTAGAAAATATAAAACTCATTTAAGACATATGATCAAAGATGCTGAAATTACAAATAAGAAGGAAGAGTACAAATAAATAAATTAAGAAAAGAAACAATATAACAATTATTTAAAAAACCAAAAACAGCAATATTACCTAATTTTATGGGAAAAATGCATAAAGCAGTTAATGAAAAAGATTCAAAAGAATTCTGGAAACTTGTAGCCAAAGGGACAAATAACTATAAAAACTCTATTGATGTTTATATCCCTGAAAGTAAATAGGTTGAGCACTATTGAAAAATATTCTTTGATCCTGAGCTGCCGGATTTGCCTACACCAACTAACATACTGGGGACAAAAAAAATGCTTCCCAAGTAATTTCTAGAAAGGAAGTATATCTGGCAACAAAGTCTATAAAAATGAATAAAGCACTGAGCCCAGACAGAATACCAGCAGAGGTATTTAGTTCTAACACAACTCTGTGGTGACAATCTCTGATGTCCTTTTATAAAAAATGTATAAAAGATAATTTTGTTCCATACTCATGGAGGGGATCTAATGATATTCCGATTCACAAAAAAGGCAGAATTGCAGATCCTGCAATTTGCAGACCAATCAGTCTACTCAATATTAACCTGAACATGTTTTTCAAAAATTATTCTTGAAAGATTAAAAAGACAAATAATTAAAACCAGGGGACTCAGTGAATTACAGGCAGACTTCAGAAGTGGATACTCCACAACTGATAATTATTTTGTCTTAGTTCATCTGTTAGAAAAATATATTCAGTTAAGGAGACAGAGGTTATTTGTGGTGTTCATAGACTTTTTGGCAGCAATCGACTCAGTTTCCAGGAACATCCCTTGGGAGCTTTTCCTCAAATGAGGTATAGACCCAATTCTTGTCCAAATAATCTCAAACATATACAAGGACACTTGGATTCAGATAAGGTGTGGTACTAATGGACAATTCTCAAAAGTCTTTTGTACAAATAAGGGGGTGAGACAATGGTGTGTTTTAGAACCCACTTTATTTTGTTTATACACAGATCAGTTATTAAAAGGTCTGGACTTACTGGAATATGACTCATCAAAAATAGCTGTACATGCCCTGCACTTGCCTACGTGGATGATTTAATCCTGCTGGCCTTGACTAAAATGGGATTACAAAGAAAGTTAGAGTTTATGGAAACTAAAGTAAATGATCTCAGACTTTCCATTAATTTTAATAAAACACAAGTTATGATCTTTGGCGCTTAAAAAAGAACATGGCCAATGGCACATAGGTAAACAAAAACTAACAGTTGCATCAAGCTACATTTACCTAGGCATAACTTTTACATTAAAATGGCTGGTGGAAGGGGGCGGAGCCTAATGGCATGATGGTGGCAGCATAAGTCTTTAGTGCTCTCTTGGGGGGTAGCTGTTTTTCCCGAATTCGTTTTAACACAGCGACGTAAGAGATCCAAAGTTGGCAAGAGCAAAAGTGGAGAACCGGAGCTTTCACCTGGTATGACTTACACGATGACTGGAGCTGCCTAAAATAAGGACGAAGCCAAAGAGTCCACCGACAACTAAAAAGCAGGGCTCTGAACATCCAGCTTGCAGAGTAGCTCCCCGTCGGGGAAAATGAGTACAGAGGTGGCGGTGGTCTAGATAAATAGCCTGTGAATACCAAATCAAAATAAAAAGATAAAATACTCGACATTGACAGACCGGCTGGTAACAAGGTCTTAAAGCGATAGTACAAACAAGAGCATTGCTAAAGTATAAGGAAGCTGCGTATCCCGAAAGTGCAGGCCTGTGAATCCGACTGTGGGAATAGCATAAATCAGGGGGATAGCGGCCATAAGACGGACTGAAAGAGAGCAGGGCGAATGGAATCATTGAGCAAAGCAGACATTAACATGGCCGTGGTTATGGCCAAACTAGACCAAATATTATTAGACACTGCAGATTTGAAGAAAACGGCAATAGACACACACCAAGATCTATCTGACTTAGCTACTCGGGTGGCCCACACAGAACATAAGTATCAGCATTTGCATAATACAGTACAAGACCAGAAGAAAACTGTGCAGGCTCATCACAAAAAACTAGAATATTTATTGAACAAAGTGGATGACTTAGAAAACAGGGCTAGAAGGAAGAATTTAAGGATTGTGGGGGTACCGGAGGGGACGGAAGGTAAAGATATGGTCATGTTTCTTAGAGTATTCCTTACAGAGCTTATTCAAGATAACAATGGCAGCCCTCAGGAGATTGAATGGGCATATCGCTCACTAGCCCCCAGCCCCAAACAAGGGGAAAGACCCAGGCCTATACTGTGCAAGTTCTTAAGGTTTCCTGAAAAAGAGTACTATTTACAGAGGGCAAGGGAGCAAGGTTCCTTTCTGTGGCATGGATTGCGCATCCAGGTATACCAGGACTTTTCGCAAGATCTTTCTAATAGGAGAAGGGCTTACGGAGGGGTGAAGCAGCAGCTATATAAAATGAATATACCAACTTCTTTGTGATATCCTGCAATGTTACGGATTTACTACAATGGTAAATACATGTCATTTGAAAGCCCCACTACAGTGGAGCAGTTCCTAAAAGATATAAAAGGCAATCAGGAGCCCTCAGGTCAATATACCTCTAGAGTGGTAGAGAACCGTCCAGTCATGATGGAAGTGAACCAGGCAGGTCAAAAATTGGACAATAAGCCAAATCCCCCGAACAAGAACTGCAACCAGTCCGGCTACCAGATTTTGAGGGCCAGATCAAAGAAAAGCCAATAACAACTGAGAAATCGGCTGTGCTGAAAGATCGCTCAAGGAGTCGGCAGAGGAGATATTTACAGTCATACACGAGCAGTTGCTCACCGGGATACACTCCAATTAAATTAAGCAACAGGTATGAGCCACTAGCTGATCTTCTTCCTTCAGAGTCGGACATTATTGTGGCGCCTTAACAAATTTGAGAGACATGAAATGACTTGGAGGACTGGTCCCCAATGTCAGGCGACTGGGCTGATTGCGCTCCTATTGTG
This sequence comes from Neoceratodus forsteri, assembly GCA_016271365.2. Classification (NCBI taxonomy): domain Eukaryota; kingdom Metazoa; phylum Chordata; order Ceratodontiformes; family Ceratodontidae; genus Neoceratodus; species Neoceratodus forsteri. The sequence goes on along the minus strand of CM057455.1, from coordinate 1,543,559,161 downwards.
GAGACAGAGGAGAATGAAAATTCAGCTAAAAGCTTGGAGGCCTTGTTTGCAACTGCAGATGACTCCATTGATACTGTAGTATCCTCTTAGTCTTCTGAACTGGCCAGGGTAAAACTAACCTTGGTTGAATAGCAGATGGGGCATGTGGAGTCAGGGCTAACCTCTCAGGTGAGCTGTAGGTGCCTGAGGAGTATTATCAGGGTAGCCATGCACATGCCATAGATAAATGCTATTTAGGTCTATAAAATGTATAATTGGGCAGGATACCCACTTGGGCCCCTGCTTATAGCTTGTCAGAAGTACAAACAAAGTTCAATGAAGGACTATAGATATTTCTTCTAAGTACAAGCTGGATGGTTAATGTTAATGCTTACCGTATACAGTTTTCTCTTAATGTTTAAATGATGCAGGCAAAGGTTCAAATCTACCTGTAAGAAATTACGTTCCTAGACTAGCTACAGGGGTAAGCCTGTTCTGGCTAATAATGTTGTTGGTATTTAGGTTCTCTTATGGGTCTGAAGTTGGGAAATTGCAGTAGAATTCCTGATGAAAAGGGAATTTCTCCCCCCAAGGGAGATAGAAGTACACAGGTCTGTTATGGTGCTGTTTGTGGCATCTCCTCCAGAGGGGTGCTCTGGGAACTTGGGACACGTGATGTCTTCCTGTTTCAGATACAGTGCACCACCTATATTGCAGGTGTCAAATGGCACAAAGGTGCCTTGGGAGGCTCCTCTTTACAATTTATTGATGGAGAACAGTATACTGTACAGGAACGTTGGGGGCCTGAGGAGGGCATAAGAATAGGGCAGGGCCCCTATGTGGTTAAGAAAGAAAAACAACTAGGTGGCTATAAGCAGCAGTAGGGATGTGATTCAGCAAAGGCACACACAGAAGGGGAGGCCCTATGTGGAAGGGGGGGTGCCTTTGAGGCTAGTCAGTATGGTGGGCTATTTGGTGACCAGGTTTTTTAGTATCATTTATTTATTTATATATATATTTATTGAATTTTGATGACCGGGTAGGCCCGCTGGGCCCCAAAAGTCCCTTTTTCGGGGCGACCGAGATACTGATACAGACATATATGAACTTTGTGCAGTAACACAACATAGGTAATCATGGGTATACAGTATTCGGCTGTTTACACATAGCAGTAGTAATTAGGCTATTGTAGATCATATTGATAAGTTGTAATTTAGAGCATTAAACATTTGCCAAGCAGGTAGGCGAACAACATTAGGGTTCCATAGGTAAGGCCCAAAGCGGGCATTAGGGTGGTTACTTGTAGAGGTAGGAGGAGAAAAAAGAAAAGAAAGTTAGTACTACCTTGTTGGGGTGGGGGTGGAGTTATAGGTCATGGTGGTAGTGTCAGGTGCAGTGGCACTGGCATACACTTTAGCTAGGAGATGAGTTTTGAGTCTGGTGCAGAAGCACTGCACTGTAGGAGTTTCTCTCACCTCCAGTGGGAGGTGGTTCCATAGAGGCAGGCAGTAAAAGAAGGATTTCTGGCCTGCCTTAGTCTAGCCTTGGAACCTCTAGCAGCGTTTGGCCCAAAGACCTAAGGCTGCGCTGGTGACTCTTTACTATGAGGAGTCCTTCGAGGCTAGGGGGAGGGGAAGGGCTAATTATCTTTTTGGCCAGATAGAGCAAGGGGTAGCTGAAGCGTGCTTCGAAGGATGGCCAGTTAAGTTTTACTAGTGTCTCACAGTAGTGGCTCCTAGAGTGGGATAGGGTGGCAAAGCGGGTCACTTTGTTGTATAGGACCTGTAATTTACTATATTCCCACTTCGAGATGCCCTGTGTGACCGGGGCAGCAAAAGTCAATGTAGGAAGTAGGACACTCGCTGCTATAGCAGTCCTAGCTTCAAGGGTTAGCAGATCCTTAACCCGATATAGCAACCCAAGTTTGGAGTGAATTACTTTTGTGACTTGGTCCACGTGTTGTTTGAACGTGAGGCTTTGGTCAAGGATGAGGCCGAGGTATTTTGTGGAAGGAACAACTTCCAGACTTGTTGCCATCCAGAGATGAGAGTTGGAGGTTGCGATCTGTCTTGTCCTAAAGCTCTTGGACGAACAACATAACTTTGGTTTTTAGTGTTAAGGACCATTTTTGTTGTTAATGAGCCACCTCTCCATGATATAAATATCTTTTTGGAGAGAACTGGATAGGTCACCCAGGTTATTGGAGGACATGTAAATAACAGCATCATCCACGTATTGGATTAGATTGCTGCATCCACAGTGCATGTGCAGTTCGTTGATGAACAATGAGAACATAAGGGGCCCGAGTATGGACCCTTGTGGAACGCCCTCTGTTAGTGACTGAGGTTTGGAGAGTCTGTCCTGCCACCTGACTCTCTGAGTCCGACCTGTGAGGTAGCTTTTTATCCAACTGAGGGTGTGGGGATCTAGGCCTAAATGGAGGAGTTTTTGGAGGAGTAGTTTGTGATCCACCCAGTCGAATGCCTTGGAGAGGTCAATGAAAACCACCGCTATGCTGGATCCAGCATCCAGGTCTTTGAGTACATCCGAGGAGGGTTTGGTTAGGGCAGTGTCAGTCCCATGCTTGGCTCTAAAGCCATGTTGCGATGGGGACAGAAGCGTGTGAGCTTCCAAGTACTCCTTGAGTTGGGCATACACTATTTTCTCCTGTATTTTTGCCAAGGTACAGAGCAGGGAGATAGGCCTGTAGTTTTCAATAGGTTCTGCAGGCCCTCCCTTATGGATCGGAACCACAATGCCTGTTTCACAGTTCGGGGATATAACCCTCGAGTAGGGACCTATTGATCAGCCAGGTGAGTGGCTGCGTGAGCGCTGGGGCACCATCTTTTAGCAGTCTCACTTTGAGTCCATCCAGGCCTCCTGAACCTGTCATTTTCAGGGTTTTAAGGATGGCCAGGACCTCTTTACTTTGTGACCACCAAGTGAAAGAGTGGGCGGTCAGGCAATTGAGGAGCCGGCGGGGCGGCCAGGTTTTTTTGTGCCGATGGGCCTGCCAGGAGTTTATCAGGGTTGGTGAAGTATGTATTTAGGGTCTCAGCAATTTGTGCTGCATCATGTAGTGCCATTCCATTAGCTATGATGGGGCCTGAGGTAATCTTTTTTCCCCCTTCATTAGTTCATTGATATGGGACCAGAAGGTCCTAGGGTTGCCGAGGTTGGAATTTTGGAGGTGGTTAAAATAATCCTTTTTTGCTAGTTTGGTGATCTGTTTGCATTGGTTTCAGAGAGTCCTATAAACTATCTGGTCTGATTGAAGACCTGTGTCCTTGGACTTTTTCCATGCTTTATCATGGTCGATCATCAAGGCCTTTAAGGGAAGGGTGATCCACTTATAGCAGTGGCCCTTTACCAGGTAGGTTTTAAATGGGGCCAGGAGATCCGCAGCCCACGTGATTGACCTGTTTAAGAAGTCGACCGCCTCATCCAAGGTAGGGAGACTTCTTATAGGGGTCCAGTCCAGGGTGCCCAGGAGAGTGTTATAGTGCTCCGGGGAGAACTTTGAGTAGTCCTTGGACATGAGAATTCTAGGGGGGACCCTTACCACCCTATTCCTCCAAATACAGAAGGTGGGTGAGTGGTCGCTGAGGGCATCCGCCATAGTCCCAGTCAGTTGAACGTTATTAGGGTTAGACACCAGTACCCAGTCTGTTGTCGAGTGGCTCCCCAATTTATAGTTATACCTTGTGGGAAGGGTGACTATCTGGGAGAGGTTAGCCTCCTGGAGCATGCCTGTTATTGAGGACTTAGTCTCCATATCCCAGTGCACGTTGAAGTCACCAAGGATGACTAGCTCAGAAGCAAATGCTGCTGGTAGGTTTTTTGTGAGGGACTTGAGGGACTGGAGAGCTCCCTTCGATGGACAATAGACGCACCCTACATTAAGGTGTTTAACACCACCAAGGGTGATACGTACAAAGATAGTCTCGATATCAGGGGGCATTGTAACCTCAGGGTTAATGTGAGCAGAGATCAGGGTAGCCTTAACATAAATAAGCACCCCAACCCATTTTTTCAGGGTTCTATCCTTCCGGTAACTGACGTACCCTGGGGCGGCACATTCATGATCTAGAATCGATGGTTTTAACCAGGTCTCAGAGACTGCCAGCACATCAGGGTTGTAGAGGGCTAGCCAGGCTTGTAGTTCATGAGTTTTGTGCCTAAGACTACAAATGTTCATGTGTGCTAGCCTCAGACCTCTAGTTCCAGTCCAGGTTTGGTCCTGGGGGGTCGAGATGGAGGTATTATCAACTCCAGGGCCAGGGTTAGGTTGTATATCACCTGCCCTTAGTAGCAAGGTCCTGAGCAGGGGGAGAATAGTATGAGTCAGGGAAAGGCACCTAGATTTTTTAGGTTTATATGTCAGCAAGAGGGTAGCCCTGTAGCAAATCCTGCATCCGCTGAGTTTAGTGGCTATAAGAAGGGTCAGGTTGTCGGCCAGGGGTGGGCTATAAGGGTGCCAGACCAGGTGTGGTACTGGACCATTGGATGGCTGCACAGCAGGGGCTTGTCTCCCGGCTAGCCAATCCACCCAAAGGATTGAGGCGATGTACAGGGCAGCAAGGAGAAGACCCTTAATTGGCCTCGGCTGGCCCGAGGTCCGGGCGTTCAGTGGCCCATTGAGAGGCATTATCTTCCTTGAGTGGGTATATTAGACTACAAGAGCTTGGCCTAGTAGTACCTGTACCTAGGTAATTTAGGGGGGACTGGCTGGGCCCCGAAGAGTACTGGGACGCTCAGCAGTATTGTGCTAATTTATAATCTTCCTGTTCAGCAACTTTTACTTAGCATTAGTTCTAACCCTTGAGCAAATTGAGCAGTAGGATTCTAGGTCACCTAGGTAACAATCACAGGGCTAGACTACTGACAGGTCAGATAGCGATAGAGGTAGGGTTATTGGTCATATGGGTTACTGTCACAGTGGTAGACTTCCAACAGGGACGTTGGATGTAAAAAAGCTGCTAGACTTTACCCAGTGGAATTGCTACCTGACACCTATTGCATACTTGGGTAAAAAAACTAAGAAAAATAGGGTAGAGTTAGCAGGTTATACTGTAAGCTCACATTTCAGTCTTAGTAAAGCATAGGGACGCTATAGTTAGTGTACTTTCAGCAATAGGAATCAAGTAGACTTTAGAAGTTCAGTTCTATCAGTAAATGTCATACAGTAAGTGTGAGGGATTACTCAGTATGTCCCCGCTCAGATGAGGCTTGCCTGAGATTGAACCAGGTTGGGGGAACCCAGATTGGCCTGGGGCGTTGCTCTCTCTTCACTTCCCTATTGGTGTGGGGCTCACAGCAGGCAGCGCTAGCCCCTCATAAACACAACAAGAATGGGGCGGGTGGGTGGAAACTTTTCAAGCGGCAGTCAGGTTCACTTTTGCACGGGGGAGGTCCGCCCGAGCAGATTGAAGCTGGCGGCACCTTGTCCCGCGTTCCAACTTCGGTGGGGGGCCCAGACCGTCGGAGCAGCAGCAGCCAGTCCTCGAGGTGATGTGCTGGGAAGGGGGAAGCAGCCTTTATCAGCTGGCTGCAGTCATCGTCACTCCCCTTCTCAGCCAATGGCTCACTTGTCTAGTCGCAGTAGCCCAGGACGAAAAAGGCGCCAAGTTGGATCGGAGACAAAGGCAACCACAGGAGTAGGGATGGCTTTGAGGGGAAATGAGTGTCTGAGGTCTTTTTTTGGCGGTCGCTTTGTTTGAGGAAAAGGTACGTCCTAGTCAGGTGTCTCCAAACGGCAGTCAGGTTCACTTTTGCACCGGGGGAGGTCCGCCGAGCAGATTAGGCTGTCGGCGCCTCGACCCCATGATTTCCAGCTTTTCGGTGGGGGAGGGGTCCCCGAACCCATCGCAGCAGCAGCAGTCCAGTCCTCGAGGGAAAATATAAAGCCAATGGATAGTTTAATGGATATTACCCTGACCTCTTGGAATGTTAGGGGATTAAACTCCCCAATTAAAAGAAGTAAGATATTGACAAGACTTCAAAAACTCAAAAGTCAGATAGTGTTTCTTCAGGAGACCAAACTAAGCCACAAAGAATCCAAGAAATTAGTTAGAGAATGGGTGGGAAGGGAAGTCCATAGTATCTCAGGAAAGGCTAAAGGAGGGGTTTATATCCTATTCCATAAACAACTGAAATGGGAAATAACACTCCAGAAATCGGACAAAGAAGGCAGATGGGTTCTGGCTAAGATGAAGACACCAGGGGGTACCATGTTATTAGTTAATATTTATGGCCCAATGAGGATGCTCCAGAGTTTTTCAATGTGATATCTCAACAGGTACTGGATTTGACTAAGGACAACCCAGGGATAATAATAGGGAGGGACTTTAATTTAACAATGGATTATCTCCTAGATCGCTCAAACCAAAAACAAGAAACACAATAGATCGCATAAGGCCCTTCAGGACATGCTTTCATTACACAGTCTAGCCAATATCTGGAGGTTACAGCATCCTTCAGGTAGAGACTATACTTATTATTCATCTGCTAAAGCCATGGCTAGTAGCCTGGAATATTGGTTCACATCTGAAACTATGTCAGTACGGACTACAAACTCCCATATAGAACCCTTATATTTGTCTGACCACGTGCCACTCCTCCTAAATGTGAATATGTCCTCAGCCACCTCAACCAAATCTGCAACTTGGTGGCTGGATCCACTCCTTCTGGCAGAGGCAGAGTTTCAAACATTAGCCCATGAGGAAACTAAAAAGTTCTTTCACTTAAACCAGCCGGGGTCCTCCTCAGAGGCAATGATATGGGAGGCATATAAAGTCACCATGAGGGGTCAAATTATAAGTTATGTCAGTTATCACAGGAAACAAAGGGAAAGTGAGATGGTACAACTTGAGGGGGAAGTTGAAGCAATTAGAGGCAGAATACAAGAGAAACCCTGGGAGGCTCAAGAGTAATTGTTTACGGGCTGAACTGACTAGAGTTAGGTTACAACTTAACACGCTAATGTCCAGAAGGGCTGAATTGAACATAAGACATGCTCAGCACAAATATCAAGTGGAGGGAGAGAAAGCAGGCAAGCTTCTTGCCTATAGACTCAAGAGAAAGGCAGGCGGACAGGCATATTTTGGGACTTTATAATTCAGAAGGGTCAATGGTACACTCCCAAAAAGAAATTAACGAATCCATGGCTCTATTTTATCAAAATTTATATACATCCCATGTGAAATGGGATCAGGGTAAATATCATCAATTCATGGATCGCTTGCCACTACCCACCCTGACGGAGTCTCAGAAACTAGACCTAGATGCACCGCTATCTAAGGAAGAGGTGAGCAGGGCGATTCTGAGCATGGGCCCCCCACAAGGCATCAGGTGGAGATGGATACCCAGCTGATTATTATAAAATAGTACATCACGATATAATAACTCCTTTTATGGATATGTTAAACGAAGCCCTAGTGAAGGGTGAGCTCTCCCAATCCATGAGTGAGGCTGTGATTACCGTCTTCCCAAAAGAGGGAAAAGACCGTTCATTATCCAGTAGTTATTGACCAATTTCATTAATTAATGCGGATGCAAACATTTTGAGCAAGGTTTTGGCAGCAAGACTGGAGAAGGTTCTTCCTGAAATTGTACACCCTTCTCAAGTAGGATTTATTAAGGGTCGTCACAGCTCGGATCATGTCAGAGCCCTGGTTACACTGATTCAAGCTGCATCGCAACTCCCCACCCCAGCCGCTTTAATCACGATTGACTTTGAAAAAGCTTTTGACTCGGTGGAGTGGGAGTTTTTGTATGTGGTTTTGAACCAGTTTAACATAGGACCATATTTCTCCTCCTGGATACGTACTATATATCAAGCACCAGTAGGCAAAATACTTACTAATTTTACCTTATCCGCTGCCTTTCGACTTTATAGGGGAACCAGACAACGGTGTCCTCTCTCGCCGCTGCTCTTTGTCTTGGCATTGGAACCCCTGTCTGTGGCTTTATGCACTCACCCTAAAATTCACGGTATTAAAATGGGAAACCAGGAGTATTATACAAAAGCATATGCGGATGACTGCTTGATTATAACAGGGGATGCCCATAAGAGCTTGCCAGTTATCATGGACACTCTTGTTGAATTTGGTAATATATCAGGCGTTCAGATTAACAAATCAAAGTCAGAGGTGTTACCGCTTAACTCCCTCACATCTAGCGAAAAAATTAAAAACCTAGGTTTAAAGTGGGCTGTTCAAGATATTAAATATTTTGGGATTATTTTATCAGTCAATGTTTCCTCCATGATACATAAAAACTTCATGCCAATATGGACTCATTTGTCCAACAGTATCACACAGTGGGAGCAATTACATTTATCGATGCCAGGGAAGATTGCAGCCCTAAAGATGATGTTCGCTCCCAAAGTGTTTTATCTCTTAGCACACATCCCCATAACCATCCCCATAAGTTGGTTATAGAAGTTTCATACACTCATGAGTCATTTTTTACTGTGGACCAAAAAACCTCGATACAGCAAAGCTAAGTTGGGTGCTCATTGGAATAGAGGGGGTTGGAATCTTCCCGATTTCAACAGATACGCACAGGCTTTCCAGATATCCAAAGTCTGTAAGAGTCTAGATAGGTCCCCCAGGCTCATCCCAATTGGGTAGAAATAAAAAGGGCTGCATTGGGTAATATTTCCCCACTCTGCTACATGGGTCACCCTTGTCCCACTGTTGCTCAGGAATGGTTAACTATTAAATCCAGCCTACAAGTCTGGCAGACCCTAGGGAAAAGCAGCCACAGATGTTTAAGTATTGGGCTACACACCCCTCTGTGGAACAATCCCTATCTAAAAATAGATTGGAAGCCCTTTGACTGGCCAGTTTGGAGAAATTGTCAGATACTTACGTTTCATGATCTACTTCTGGATGATGAGAAGACGTTTGTGTCCTTTCAACAATTGAGAGATTCCCATTCTCTGCCACAGGAATGCTTTTGGCAGTACTTGTAGCTTGGTAGCTTATATAATAATTGGATAATAGCTAAGTGTTCATGTGTGATGTGTGGGACGAAGGGTGGGCCCCTCAAGGAAAAACTTCCATTATCCCAGTGGTCATGTCAAAATAAGGGGTTAGCAGGCAGGATCCAAGGCTGGATCAGGGACGCCCTACCAGACCCCTCTGTACCGGCCAAGATAAGGTGTGAAAAGATGTCGAATAATACAATTACTCTAGACGAGTGGTCTAATTGTTGGAAGTTTGCCCATAAGGCCTGTATAGATCAGAGAGTCTTCTTATAAAAAATAAAATTATTCATCTGTGATACAGAACCCCTATTCAGTTATACAAAATGGGATTGACACCTCATGATCTCTGCTGGAGATGTCAGTCACCTGCAGCAGATTTACTACACATCCTGTGGAGTTGTAAACCCCTTCAGCCCTTATGGGAAAAAGTAATACATTTTTGCTCAAATACTTTAGACATACACCTACCTCACTCACCCTCTTTCTGGCTACTTGGTCTGATTTCGGAGGTAAGGTCCATGTCCCAAGCGCAGATGTTATGGCTTAGCCAAGCATCAGTCGAGCTGCTTCAGCTTATTCTTAAAAAATGGAGAACAACATACCTCCCATCATTCCAGAAGTGGCTAGCTGCTTTGGAGTCACTAGTTGCCCACGCTCGACTAATACACTATGCTAAAAAGACAAGTGCTGTATTTGTGGAGTTATGGGCGCCTTTTATAGGTCAGGTTAAACAATCCCAATTTGTACCACTGTTACCATACGCAAAAGACTTACTAAAACCCCCCTGAAGTACATAGCCGATCTCTTATGGTCAGATATAAAGCGGTGCCTAAATATGTATAATGGATAACAACTAGTCTATTAGTGATTGATTGTAACACTATAGTAGTATACTGTTATTACATGGTGTATGACCTGCTGCGACAGGTGTGCTGAACCATTAATAAAAAGATTAACTGCAAAAAAAATGGCTGGTGGATGAAACAGGCCACAAACTCTATTCTGAATTTAAAAAAATGGTTATGGGCTTAAGAAAATTTAATACTACATATGTTGATTTTTCACAAAAATATTTGTTAGTGTTATTCGAGTCAACTCATTGCTCAACTGACTTATGGAGCAGAAGTCAGGGATATCAAGAACAGAAATAGTTTAGCAGTCCCAGTTTTCAAATATCTAAGGGCACTTATGGGAGTGGGCCACTCATATCCAGTGGCATACATAAATCGGAGTTGGGTCTGGATAATATCAACGCAGTTATAGATAGTTGTAAACTGAATTACTGGTTAAAATTTAACAGGATGAATAAGGATAGACTGCCATTCATTTGTCTTATAGAAAAAAAGATCTGGCTCCAACTTGGATGTAGAGAATCAGAGTGGTACAGGAACCTACTAAGAAACTTACAGAAATGTGATCTTTTAGTACTAAACAGCTATCTTGAGAAAAATATGACCTTACATCCTAAATATAAGACATACTTTAAACAAAAAATCTGCAATTTTTGGGCTAAACATGATCTCATGACTATTTCAAGTTCTAGATCCTCAAAATGGTTTGCATCCTCCAATATGTATCTCAGCTTTAAATTTTATCTGGATGCACTCACCGATCCAAAACTAAAAAAAAATGTAATTTGCTATAAATTTTGAGAGGTTTATCAGTAATGTTCTAGCAGCCAGACACAACAAAGCCACCATGAGTAGCCTAAAATGCTTATGCTCATTTGGCGAATTTGAAGATCTCATGCATATACTGTACTATGGGAATGTCCCTGGTATGAAAAGGCTAGGGTTCTTTGGTTGGAGTCATACTACAAAGGAGGAAATGATATAGATAAACCTGAATTAACTGCAATACTTCTTCATACGGAGGACAAAGTGACTATTAATAGGCTAGCAAAGTTCTTTCAAATGGCTAAAAATACTAGGAAAAGAGTGGTAGACAAGTTTGTATTAAGAACAATCACTTAAAGTCTTATCGATGAATGTTATTCTTTGTCTCAGCTTAGGCATTACTTGACTTTTCACAATAATACCATCATTATTGATTTTGAGATGGTTTGCTGAAGACTGGCTTGGAGTATTTGTTCAATTCATATACACCTTAATTTGATAATGTTTTAACCATGAGTCTTTTTGACTCATTTGCCCAGACTGTTTAAATTGTATTTATTACTGCTTAATCCTTATTGCCAATGAACGATTTAGATTTATATGCTATATGGGATATGGGGGTTAGTTTCTATTTAGGAACTTTGAACTTCTGATTTTGCTGTTTCTCTGACAGATTATTTGTCAGTCCATAAGAAAAAAATATTGTTTTAGCTACTTGTGTAACATTATGAGGGGTGTGCAGCTTCTTGTTTTAGATATATTCTATATTATTTTTAAAAAATTATTCTGTATATTTGCATTTTTGTAAAGTGTGTAATTATTTTTGATCAAACAATAAACTGAACCGACCTGAACTAACCATGCTCCCTTATCCTGGTACAGTAACAGTAAAAAAAAAAAGGTGTCAGGAAGGTCAACAACAGCAGTTGAAGTAGAGTTTGATGAAAATTTTAATTGTTTACCCCCATCTAGTATAGAGCAGTAATTAAATGGGCTTATAAATTGGATAGAGAAAATGCTACATTCTGATTGGCTAGTAGCCATGCTTATTCACACTATCAACACCTAAAACACATTCCAGTACCACCTGTACTACTGCCCTCACATAACACTCTGCCAACTAAAACTATAGTTTCATAACTACCAAACAAGCATGGCTTTCACAATTTGCAACTTGCAATCTCTGCTCCAGTTAAAAGACCAACAGTTTTTATGTTCCCACCAACACACACACACACACACACACACACACACACACACTCACATTTGTGGGACTATTGTCATTCTTAACATAACAGCTCAGTAAACTCAACAAATAATTTCAATAGCATAACAGTTTGATGTGTATTATTTTTTACTACCTTAATTACCCAGTTTATAAGCACAAGACACTCCAGGGTGTTTATAGTAATGCCATTGAAACATGACCCGAGGTGGCACTCAGCCTATGGCCTTGTGCCTTACTACGCCTCTGGGCTTGAGTTCACTCCGGCATTACTATCAACACCCTGGAGTGTCTTAGTGTTATCACATTCATGTTGCAAACCCCCACACTTAACTGTGGGGCAGTGCCAAATTTGCACTTTGTGTGCATAAATAAAATTTTCTCTTACAATTTTTTTTTCTACTTGATCTGGTTGATCTTGTCATCCCCCATCCTGGCATTACACAAAGCTTACTGCTCGAGCGGTCAACTATACCAGCACCCATCAGTTATAAAATGGGTAGAGAAAATCCTGTGTGTTAATTGGTGGATACCCATATATTAGAGCTGTCTAATGTATGGGTAATAACAAGCCTTGACAACCAGGATGCTGGACATCTGTGAAATACTTGAGCCAATATTTACATGTTAAAAAAATTTCAGCCGCCAGGGGTGGCCCAGTCGTGAACAGGGCTGAGGTACTGTAATGTGCCTTACCTCTCCCATGCCGGCGTCTCAAGTTCAGGAACAAGATCAGGTTGCTGGGGGTCAGGCGGGGACAGGGATTGCTGGGAAACAATTGAGCCGACTGGCAGCTCTCCTCTTCCAGACTAGGGTGGTGAGTTGTCCTGGCTGTTGGCTGCCACCAGGTGGAGGCCTGGTGGTAGCGCTGACACTTGGGTGGCTGACAAAGTTCGGGAGGGTGGATGGAACTGGTAGTTCCAGAATGCATGCATGCCTCCATGCGCATATGTCCTCCATGTTTGCCATAACCTCAGGGGGAGAAAAACAAGGAGGAAAAACACAAGAGGACCAAACTACATGAAACCCTGCCTGACGGGCCGTAGCCCACCCTGCCGCTCTGATAGGAGACTTCTGGATGAGAGTTTCTTGGGGAGGGCAGCTTCCCTCCTCTGTTGGGTGTGGGGAATCTATAAGGATGTACCCTCCCCCTAGATGGAGAGAGGCAGTAAGGCCAGATGATGGCACCTGGGGACACAGCTGAACAACTGCCTGGTCAGCCCAGGAGGACAAATACCTTTATGAAAAAAAAAAATTACAGTTGCCATTTTTTGGCCCTTACTGAGACTTTCTTTTTTTTTTTTTTTTTTTTTGAAATTCAATATGCTTTTTTGATCATTTTGTTTTTCTCCTGGCCTAATAAGGTCATAACATATACAATTTCACATCAGACCATAACATTAAGTCAATACAGAAAAAAAAACAACACCAAACATATCCAGCCCCCCAAATCCCACCCCACTCATAGTATCAGCTGATAACAAAAGAAGGAGTATGGCCAATGCTTGTCTGTATATCTTCCCAATGTCATGGATTTTCCCCCTAAAGGGCATAAAGTATGTGCAACTTACCCCAGTATTTCTCAAATTTAGGCATCCTGTGATGAACACTAGCAATGGCCCGTTCTACAGAAAGGTTGGAGAGCAGTTCCTGGAACCACTCAGAGTAGGGGATGACTACATCATCTAGCCAATGTCGAAGTACTAACTTCTTAACTGATGGTGCCATCATGGCAAGGTGATATTTCCTCTCAGTGACTGATATCTGACATAAATCTCCCAGGAGACAAGCGGCTGGTTCTATGTGCTCTGCTAAACCCAGTAAAGGGTTAACCTTCTGCCTAATAGAGTTCCATAATGGAGTGATTTTTGGACAGCCACAAAATATGTGATACAGGGATCTTTCCGGCTATATACAGCACCTACAGATTGCTGAAGGAGCCCTATTCATTTTTGCCATTTTAACCGGGGTGAAGTACATGTTGTTAATAATCTGGTACTGCATCAGCCGCAGTCTATCTTGGGAGATAAACCTGTGAGTGTCTGTCCATATTTTCCCTCAGTTAATTGTCTTCTCTAGAAATTGCATGTTCCAGTAGTTAGAGGATCCATCTAGATGTTGGAATGCTCTTTCTAACAGTAAGGAGCAGATAGCAGAAACAGCATGAGGTTGTGTGACCATAGATCTGAGTGGACACAGGAACTCACCCTCCTCCCCCCTGGCAGTCTGACTAATCTGGTTTCTCCCCAGTACATACCTAATCTGGTATACCTTGAAGTAGGACTGGGGACTCAGATAATAGTACTTTACTATGTCTTGTGTCAGGCTAACTTGACCATTGTTCCACAAGTCTGAAATAGAGGTCTTTGCCAATTGAGGAAGCCAGCATAATTTTCCCACCCACCAACAGATTCGGGTTTCCAAAAATGGGCTGGATCAGATCTTGGGTGTGTTTATAAGCTAAGGCCGTACTCATTTGATTGTAGACCTTAACTGATTTTCCTATTAGAGTCTCCTTTAGTGAAGACAGGACCAGTTTAAAGGGTGTGTGAAACAGAGCAAGGAGAGAGAGGCCTTGGGCCAGTATAAGTTCATTTTTCCAGCTGAAGCCACAAAGGGTGGTATTGTACTGGGGAAGTTGTTTCAGTGTTGTCTACTTATCTCATGGCCTTTGCAACTTGACTGGCCCAATAGTAAAATTTGAAGTGAGGAAGTCTTAGACCCCCTTTGATCTAGGAGCTGCTAATTTGCCATAAGATCTATGGGCTTGTCCCTTCTTCCAAATAAACTGGGTTATCATGGAGTGCAGTCTAGGAAACCACACCTGTGGCAACCAGACATTTAGCATGGTAATGGGGTAGAAAATCTGGGGTAGAACATTCATTTTAATTAAGTTAATTCTACCCCAAAGTGATAATGGTAACTTAGTCCATCTGTCTAGATATTGTTGGATAATCCATACAATTGCATCCAGATTGCCTTCCTGTAGAGACTTAGGGTCCTGGGACAGGACTATCCCCAGATATTTAAGTCTCTTAGATTACCATTGTAACCCTAATCCTTCGATCTTTCTCTTATGAGTGAATGGGTTCATAGGGAACATGATGGTTTTCTCTTAGTTCAACTTATAGTTGGATAGTAGTCCAGACTCCTGAATCAGTGATAGAGACCTGTTGATCGAGGCTCGTGGGTTCGATAAGTGGAGAAGTATGTCATCAGCGTACGCCTAAAGCTTGAACTCCTGTGAGCCTATAGTTATTCCTTGGATACCAGGGTCATTTTTAAGCCATGCTAGGAGGGGTTCTAGATAAATATTGAATAGTAGAGGGGATAAGGGACAACCCTGCTTCGTATCAGAATGGAGGGGAAAAGGGGAAGAGAAGACACGGTTGTAGTAAATTTGGGCATTGGGGTAGCATATAAGGCTTTGATCCATTGCACAAAGAGGGGAAGGAAACCACATCTGCTCAGGGCTCTGAACAGAAAGCTCCAGTCCACTCTATCAAAAGCCTTCTCTGCATCCAGGGAAAGCAGAACCGCAGGGTGAATGCTGCACTGGGACACGGAGAAGATATGATCTAACTTTCATACATGATCTGATGGGAATCTCCCTACCATGAAGCCCACCTGTTCCCCAGCTATCAACAATGGCATAACCCGACCCATTCTGACTGCCAGTAGCTTGGCTAAAATCTTGACGTTGTAGTTAAGGAGTGATATAGATCTGTAATTTGAGACATTTTCCGGGTCCCTCCCCTTCCCTCTTTGTGCAGGACTACTATTATTGCCTCGAAAAGGTGTGGGTCCCGGCATTCGCCAGACAGTATGGTCTGAAACAGATGGAATAACCATGGGGTCAGGTCTTCCATAAAAACTTTATATAAGTTTGGGTAAAACCCATCCAGTCTGGTTGCTTTATCTGAAGTTAGGTCTTTGATTGCTACTGTAATTTCACCTACCATAATTGGGGAAAGCAGGGTAGCTTTTTGATCTGTGGCAGGTCATTCAAATAATGATCAATTTGTGTTTCTAATGGGAGGTTGTCCCTAGCACTGTGGATTTGTTTTAAATGTACCTTCCTGATTCGAATGGATTGCATTGACCAGTCAAGAAGTTTCCTGTTGTTGACTCTTAGGGCCAACAACCTCCTCGCCTTCTCACCTTGGTCTATATAAGTGGATTTTGTTTTGAGAATGGTGTATTCAGCCTTCTCTCCTAACATTTCATTGTATTGTGCTCTGAGCTGGATTAATTCTTGGTGTGGTGCGTCAGTGGAAGAGGGTGAGAGGCCTGTTTCTATTCACCTGATCTTGTCTAGTAATTATTTGACCTGCCTTCGCCTCTGACACTTCTACAATGAGGCAATCCTGATTAATTCCCCCCTCAGAAAGCACTTTAAATCCCCCTATTCCATCTCTTTCTGCCCTGCAGAATGAAGGTTGTCATCTGTATATTGCTTAATATAGGATATCACCCTCTCCATTATCCACTTGTCTTTAGTAATCTATTATTGATTTTCCAGCTGGTTTCCACCTTACAGTTAAGAGATATTTCCAGGACACAAGACACCAAAGAGTGGTCTGAGATGACCTCTGGGGAGATATGACATGCCACGAGTCTGGGGAGGAATGACTTACTTAGTAAGAAGTCATCTGTAAGAGAGGACATCCCATGAACAGGAGACCAGAAAGTGTATTCCTGTGAATTCGGATGGAGTACCCTTCAGGGGTCGCACAGGCCTAGTCTGTCTAGCATATCCCTTATAGCTCTTTGGGCCAGTGATAGGCCCGCCTTCAGTTTGGCCATCCTGTCCACATCTGGGGAAAAGGGTAAATTCCAATCTCCACCCAACAGAATGGGGATAGACAAGAAAGGTAACAGGAGGTTGAGTATCTCCATAAAAAAGGATGGGGTGTCTGTATTGGGGCCATAGATGGACCCGAGGATAATGTCAGATCTTTCCAGAGTGCCCAGTATCAAGACAAACCTACCCAATGGGTCATGAATACATTGGTTGCATTTAAAATTCAGATACCTGTTTAACAGGATAGCTACCCCTTTGCTCTGTGTGCCAGTCCCTGCTGCAAATATTTGCCCTATGTTTAGTCTCTGCAGTAGGTTAGCTTCCATTTCAAGAAGGTGGGTTTCTTGTAAAAAGCAGATTTGTCCCTTCTCCATCTGCAGGTGCTTTAGTACTTTGTATCTTTTGTGTTTGTTGCACACACCTTTAACATTCCATGAGAGGTTTCTCACAGTGTTAGCCATCTATAGTGATCTTAGATATTCTCCTCTATCTGGGGTCAAAAAGTCCAAGCCCCGGTTCCCAACCTGATACCATGAGTCCCACCCCCCATACCCCCTACAACATACCAAAATGTACACAAAAACAACCCTCCACCCTTCCCATTCCATACAGAGCTCCAATATGAAACTGGCATACCATTTACTTAAGCTGAAGACTGCCCTCCCATCAGCATTTGCCCCATGGGTTAAAGCCTTCTAAAACTGGATGAATCAAAAGGGCCTGGGTTTGATCAGACAGAATCAAGAATCTTGAAAATAATGGCAAATGAGATTGCAAAACCTTTGCAACTGATTTTTAATTTATCACTTGAGACAAAAATTGTACCAACTGTGTGGAAGAAAGCAATAGTGATTCCAAATTTTTAAAGGAGGCCAGGCAGATCTTGTTGTAAATTACAGACCAATTTCCCTGCTGTCTATAGTGGGGAAAATGCAGGAAAAGTTGCTGCATCTACAAATAGTGGAACATTTAAATAAATACCAGGTGTTAACGGATGCACAACATGACTTCCATAAGAGGTGTGGCACGGCGACGGCCTTGGTCAGGTTCATGATCTGCAAGAAATTATGGATCAGGGGAAGTATATGGATGTGGTGTTCATGGACCTGACCAAGGTCTTCAGCCTAGTGGACCACCAAATATTGATTTTCAAATTGAAAGTGTTGGGGTTTGGGAGGACCAGTGATTGAATGGTTAAATGATTACCTGACTATGAGAGAACAACAGGTTAGGATAAATGATACTGTGTCTGACCTTAGAAAAGTTAGCTATGGGGTACCACAGGGCTCGATATTAGGACCTCTGTTGTTCTCTGTATATATACATGAATTACCCAAAATATGTAAAGACTCCTCCTTAATTTTGTACGCAGATGATGCAATTTTATATGTGGCCGAGAAAAATATTGACGTTATTAGAATTAAGTTAGAAAATGATTATAGTAAAATGATAGCCTAGTTAAAAGCAAATAGATTAGTTTTGAATAAAAAAAAAGACAAAAGGTATGCTGTTCTGTACACCTGCAAAGTTAAGGAGGATGAGGGAAGATTTTAAAATAATAGATAATGAAGGTTCTTCTCTTGATATGGTCACTGAATTTCGTTATTTGCGTGTGTTACTAGATAACCATCTTTTCTTTGCTCCTCATTTGAACAATGTAACTAAACAGATACATAGTAGAATTGGTGCATTACACACAGTAAGGGATTTTTTAACAAACGATACTAGGAAAACTATAGCAGTAGCATGTTTATTGCCCATACTAAATTATGGAGGGTTGATTTTGGGGGGGGGGGGGGAATCTGAAAAGGTAAAACAGCAGAGACAAAGTCTTTGTAATTCTATTTGTAGATTTGCATTAAGGGCTAGACATAGGGAACATCATTGTAATTTGTACAGTAGGTTGGGTTGGCTACCTTTAAAGCAAAGAGACACTATACAACAGCTATGTTTAGTGTAAAAAATTACTGCACAGTGCTATATACACTCCTATGAATAACTTTTTTTCTTGTAGAACAAACCCTAGGCAGCTAAGATCCAGTTCCTCTGTTTTGTTGGAAATTCCTCTTTGTAAAACATCAAAGAATCAAAAATCTTTTAAATATTGTGCTATAGATAGTTGGAATAAATTGCCTGATGATGTAAGAAATTTAGAAAGCGTAACTTCTTTTTAAAGATTTCTAAAAAGACATTTGTACCTAGGAGTGGGATGTAAGTGTACCTAGAGGTCACTTTGGGTATTGCATTTATATAATCTGTTTTAGGATTATATTATATGATAGAGTGTACACATTTATATTGTTATTGTGTTGTTCTATTATGTTTGTCTGACTGTGATGTCATTTTGTTTTATATCTGGGTCAAGCCTGTAAAAGGGCCATGTGGCCCCAGTGCTTTTTCACCCAGTTAACAAAGTTTTAAATAAAAATTATCTTGTGCAATGGTAAGGCACCCACCCTCGACAATGTGTGTGGTGCTGCCAGTTTCAACAGAGAAATACCCTCCCACCCCCCGCCACAGAATAGCTAACTCACACTTCCCTAACAATTATTTAATGAAAGACCCTGAAACCGTCAGGACGCCAACTGCTTAAGCACTTGAACCTGTAAAGAACATATATACTGCGTTAGGTACAGTAAAGCTAAGCAAACTAAACAGTAAGGCTTGAAGGCCCTCAGTCCCATTTAACCAAAGAACAAGGGCTTCAGGCGGTGAAAAAACAACTACAACACTGATGCTGGTAGGTCCTGTGAGATCCTTATTTTATGCCCTTCCCACAATACTGCCTGTATGTCACGGAGCTTTGACAGAATATGTTGCCTGTCCAAGTAATTAAGCAATTTTAGTAGGAATGGCCATGGGGGAGCACCTGGAGCTGGTTTGCAGCGCAGTGTTCTGTGGGCCCGTACTACCACATAGGAAGGGCTGTTAGGCGAAGGGCCTGTGACTTTTTCGAGTAGCTTTTGGGTGAAGGGTATAGGTGAGGAGCCTTCCTCACCTTCTGGGAGGCCAATCACCACTAGATTATTGTGGCGACTATGGCCCTCGAGGTCCTCTAGATTTAGTTCCATTTTAGATAACTGTCTTTTGAGGGTCACGATCTTGGGGTCCATAGTCACTCACCACTTCTCCAACGAGATTGCCCGGGATTCATTGTCTTTGACTTGCCTTGAGACATCGGCTAGATCCTTTTTTTAGGTTTTTTAGGTTTGCCACATCTGAAGTAAGTAATATTAATGCCTCTTGTAATGTCCCGCCACCTCCATGAGCATGAGGCTTTTTTCCTTTTTACATTATGACTTTTGTCCTTAGGTGGCTTCTGTAGGTGTACTTTTTTTGTAGTGGCAAACTGGTTGTTGTGGCTCTGCCCCCATGGACTGAAAAGTTCATTACAGACTGCAAAACAAATTTGCCACTGCTACTGTTCACATAGTAAAAGGGCACCCAGGTAGAATGGAGCTGAGGATGTCATTGTGGGAGAGAGGGAATTGCAAACATGATCATTGACAGCAGATGCTAGCATTTTAAACAGTTGCCTAAATTTCTGCTTTATTTTACTTGTTTTATTCATGCGCATTAGAACAGCAAAAAGTGACAGTTGGAGTGAGCGAGTGGAGTGGGGAGTGCAAAATGCAGGTAGTATCATGAAGTAATTATGGACAGCATTTGAGCAAGTATTGAAGTTTTGGAGTAAGTGCAAGCACTAGTGCGATTGTTGAAGATGCACAAAACAGACATGTGCTAATATTTAAACTGGCTGATAATTTCTACCTAATGTGCCCTTTATATTTGTGAGCAGTGGAGCAGCTTGACCACCAGTTGGGGCAAGCAAGCAGGTGGTGGGCTGTAGCAGTGGAGGAGGTGAGCAGTTCTACCAGATACAGTAATTATAAAACCAGTGAAACACAGGGAAAAAAGTACAGAATTAAAGCTATTAGGAGGAATCATGTTTGTTTTAGTTCTTTTTCATTTAGTTTGGTGTATGTTACTGAGTGTTAGGGACCCAGTGTGCTAGAAAGTCTCAGTAAGGGTGAGGGTCACGTGATGACTGGCTAGCTACAGCAGCTCTCTTAACTCTCTCCCACTCTCCCATTTAAAAATTAATGTATTCCACTGATTTCTTCAGCACAGAACTGCCTAACCGCTATCACCCAGCAAGGCTGAAGATCTACCTGGGCACTATTTGCAGCTTGGAGTCCAATTTCCAGAGATGGAGATATAAATGAAGCCAGAACTCCCGCAGCACACTCCTCCACCATCTCCCGAAAAGGCTGCAAAGAAAAGTAAGCAGCAAGCCACCAAATCAACCCTGACATCTTCGAGCAAGATAGCGGCTAAGTTTCTGCAGGAGATGAAGCAATCTGAAGTAAAATCAACTCCGAAATATTACTTTTTAACTACTTAAACATCCTAGTTGTAATTTGTACTTGCATGTTAAATACACAGTCCCATTGTACAAGTGCAGTTTTATAAGCCTACAGCCTTGTGCTCTACTGCACCCCTGGATGTGCAGTTAGAACTGTCAAATGCACACCCCATTGTGTCTAATTGCTTACATATAGCAAACATAGGCTAACTGATTCACCCATAGCTGATCTCTTCTTGAGCGGCAGGCTCTGCTTACTGTCAGGGTAGGAGGACATCTGGACCAACCAGATGAATTTAGAAAACTGAAAGTAACCAGAAAGTGAAGATTATATTTATGAACACAAGAGCAAATTGGGGCCAGCCATACACTTCAATGTGTGACTTTGCAATACGGATATTCCCCTTAAGCGGCATCACTTACAGAACCTGATTTTGGATGAGCCGAAGAAAGGGATTTTCAGATATGTAGATGAGGTACCTATAAAATAAGAGCAACAGGAGGGGGTCACAAATGATTCACAGTTTCTGGGTAAAGATATGACAGCAGAAGAAGTAAAGTAGAAAAATAATGCTTATCTGACAGGTTATAATGAACTCCATAGACCTGTAAAACAAAAAATAGGTAAATGTCAGCAAAAGGTGTTAACACAAGAGCATTGTGCAAAGGAGAAAAAGTAGAGGATAAGAAAATAAAGATGGGGAAAAAGGTGAAGTTTAAAACAGAAGTGTGAGCAAAAGTGAAAATAGGAAGAAAATGTAAACAGTGAGTAAAGAGTATACATATTTGAAGGTAGAATGAGAGAGGACAGAGAATGAGAAATCAGCAGGTTTTTGAGGGGCAGGGTTATATTCAGAAAATAACCCCTCAGTAGCCAGTGTGCCTCATTTAGAGTTACAAAGTGTCCCCGTAGAGCAATCTTTAAATTAAAAAATTACCCCTAATGTAAGCTGGGTCAAAAGAAAGCTTCCCCCTTCATCACATATCATTATGTTGTATGTTATTCATTAACATTCATTATACATATTCATAACATTAATTGTAAGTCTAATTAATTATTCATGAGCTAAACTAGCTCACTGATTGAAGGCAGTGCCAGTCTGAAATCTCTTAGAAATGCCCTGCATGGTAGCCACACAGCTTATTGTATGCTCTACACTGGCAGCATTCATTATGGCGGGAATACTCTAGCTGCCGTACCACATTTACTGTGAAAACTTTTATAAATAAAAAGGAAAAAGTGAACAATTCCGTATTCCTTTTAATAATTAATAGAGAAATGCTTCTATCATCCACATCTTATGCTGCCACATGTCACGATTGATCCTACCCGCTAGCATATCAGCACAGCCGCATACATTACCACAGGAACCAGTGTCACCATGCAGCACTGCCCACGCGCACTATCATGAAAAAAAAAAATAAACAGATACACCTGTTACAAAAAGTGTTATTATTGCAATTAGACTTAGAATCACAATAATGACCTCACAGCCAGTCATTTCCTGGGGATTAATGACTGGCCAGTGGAGTTGCCCTCAGCTGTGCCTCAGGCCATCCTCCCACACAAACGATTGTTAATCCCCAGGAAATGACCAGCTCTTCTGTCATTACCACATAATTATAGCTATCCTGGGGGGTGACTGACTCCCCTCATCTCTCTCTCTCTCTCTCTCTCTTAGTTTGCAATATGTTTTACCTGTCCACTGTCTCTGCTGGTAGGCTGTTCAACAGATTCACCATCATGTGGGAGAAAAAGAGCCTCCCGATATTACACCTGAACTTGCCACCCTGAGGATCATGGCATGTACCTGCATCGTACTGCAAGACACCAGGTCAAATATCTACAGCTGCTTGATCTTGTCTATACCACTGAGTATACAAAAAAGAAGTTAGGGAATCTTGAGACAGACTGCATGAACTGTTCAAGCCTTTTTGGATCCTTCTCATTTCAATGTTCATATGCCCCTTAGGCAACAGGATGATAAAACCCTCTAAACCAGTGGGTGTATGTGTGTGTGTGTGTGGGAGGGGTGAGGGGGTGCACATAGTGATGAAGTAGCAGTAGTGGGATCCAAAACTGGATCTCAGGGTTCACTGCTCTGTACTCTAAACACTATGCTAAAAAAGTACATATGGCTATGTACACACCACACACACACACATACACACACACACACACACACACACACACACACACACACACACACAGATATACTCCCCCATAAAGTAGTATTATCAAGAGAGCAAATACTAAGCAACCCTACAAGGAAGCCCCCCACTTCCAGCAGGTACTGGGATTAACAAGGGGAAAGCCTATGATGGGCCTGATCACTGACTGCCTCCCTCTAGCAGCAGCAGGGACTAGTTCAGAGGAAATCTGTCACAGGCCTGATCATTGATCTTCTCTGTCCAGCAGGTGCAAGGACAAGCATAGGGAAGCCTACAACTGGCCTGATGATTGATCATGTCCCCCTTGCAGGAGCCAAGATGTGCATGACAGAAACCTATGATGAGCCTGGTCACCCCTGCCTCCCCCTCGCAAAAGACTTGAACAGCATAGGGAAGCCATCAATTGGCCTAATGACCTGATCATTGATCACTAATGCTGTATTGTCATCCAATCCAGCAGTGCTCCTCAAGAACTTCTGAAGG
The DNA here is from genome assembly GCA_016271365.2 of Neoceratodus forsteri. Taxonomy (NCBI): domain Eukaryota; kingdom Metazoa; phylum Chordata; order Ceratodontiformes; family Ceratodontidae; genus Neoceratodus; species Neoceratodus forsteri. Next base: position 1,543,535,524 of record CM057455.1, on the reverse strand, counting down.
TGCTGGAAGAACATATAGTTTGTTCTCCTCTGATATTGTCTGCTCATTATTTGAGTCTGGGGGCATGCCCCTGTGGTGGAACTTCCAGCTTCATTCTCTGACATCCCCACTGACCACACTGGTAGGGATCCATAGTGCGGGCTAGGGGCATACGTCTGACTGGTGGAACTCCCAGCCTCGTCCCCTGCTAGCCCCACCAATTACTCTGGTGGGACCTGCAGTGTGGGACGGAGCATACCTCTGTGGTTTGCCCCTGCGAGCCCCATCTGTTGCTCTCATGGGGATCCATGGTGCAGGGCCTGGGGACATACACTGTGTTGGAGCTATCAGCCTTCTTCTTTACTAGACCACCAATCACTCTGGTGGGGATCCATGATGTGGGGCCTTGGGGCATACCCCTATGGTGGAGCTCCCAGCCTCATCCCCTTTGTTAGAGCCCCACCAATCACTCTGGTGGGGTCCTGGGTCACTGGCACAGTAATGCACTACACCATCAGTCAGCTGTGGGGCAGTTCTTTTTAATGAGAAGAAGGTAGGGTAGGGCCTAGTGGAATAAAACTGTAATTCAAAATATGTTTGCACACCAAAGTTTTAACCTCCAGTATCTTATGCTTTGAATACCTCAATACCTGGGCTGTAGTCATTGATTATCTGATGACTTCATAATTCTAGTATTTGTACATCTCCTAGGAACTGCTTTTCCTGCCCCCAAAGCCTAAACACACTCCCTACACAGTGTGCCATAGGCACCTCTGGCTTGGGGGAGTCGGGCTCACAGCATGAATTCAGTTTTTTTTATGGGAACCCAAAGTGCTCTACCAGCAACGCCGAGTTAGGAATACTTCTTTATTCTGTGGAAATGTACACATCTTTAAAGCACAATTTACTTTCTTAGTGAAGATTTTTACCAAAAGATCATGAGCTCATTTCTAGATGCATCCTAGAGGAAAGGGACTAGAGAGAATGAAAATAACAGAATTCATAAAGTTGCAAAGGTAAAATAACTGAATTAAATAAATCCAAAATAAATGAAACAGAAGATATGTGCAAGGAGAGGGAAAGAGTCTTGCTTTGAAAACATGTACAAATTGTATAGCATAATATAAAATTACATACAGGGCCAGATATTCAGAAATGCACCAAAGGCCAGCGCAAGTCCAGCACAGCACAAATTCAATACACTGAGGTGCAACAGGAGCCATATTCAGAGGTTGCACTGGCCGCACTGCACCAGTGCAACCCGGCTGAATATGGCACAGTTGTGCCGTGGCACAACCGTGGATGCACCATGGTGCAACCACAGGTGCACCATGGCACAACCACAGGTGCGCCATGCCTCAGGGCAACCATGGGAGCAGAGCAATAGAGAGGGGCATGGCACAGAGAGGAGACCATGGGACAGAGCCAGGGAAGCATAGTGACAGGCCACAGGAGGCCACCACCAGCTGGGCACAGCAGGGTGCACACAAACACCAAGAACCCCACCCCAGAACACAACAGTGGCACAGACAGTAGGCAACAGGGGGTTCCAATGGGGGACTGAGGGCCCCCCCGCAGGCAGCAGGCCAAGACCCCTCTGCACACCCAGACCAGGGCAGGCCACACCCAGGACCACGCAGCCGAGCAGACACACCCGCCACACAACCCTGACAGCCACCCCAAGGGCACCCCAAGGCACAGCTATTGGATGAGGTGAGGGACACCACCACCATGGGACACACTGCAGCACACAACAGTGATCCACAGAAGCACAACACGTGCCTCAACACATGCACACCACACGGACAGGCACTGGGCCACTGCAGCATGGCTCCTCACACCACCTGCAAAGCAGACACAGACACAGGCAGGTAAGTCAAAAGTAATGTAATGTGCAACACAACTATATACAAGAAAAGGGTGTGGGGGAGGGTAGGAAAATGAGGGTAGGGGGTAGGGAACAGGGACTGTACAGTGGGATGAGGTACTGGAGGAGGAGGTACGGCTGGGGAAATGGGAACTCAAGGCCCGACTAGCGGCAGCCATGGCCTGCCACACCCTGCTGATGTCACTGCCTCCTGTCAGCCAGGATCAGTCTGCAGACCTGCATCACCACCTCCATCGTTGTCGATGTTATTAGGATAAGCTGCCTCAGGAGCCAGCAGTAGAGGGGCCTCTTGCGCTGCCACTGAACACCTAGGACATGAGACAGGACAGGTGATCAGTGCAATGTCCCAAGGAACCAGGCCCAACCACAGTGCAAACCAGGCAGGGGGAACACACAACCCAGGAGGGCCCATACAGGCCACCCACAGGGGCGTGGGCCAACACCTGCCGGCAACACGGTGCACCACATCAGCGCACAGCAGTGGTCCCCACCGCACAGTGTCCATCCGACTGTGCTATGGCAGTCACATGGCACAGTGTTCCGGCAGTACCACAGCAACATCAGTGGTGGCCGGGTGCACACCCACCCCACCAGCAGCTGGCACACATGTCCAATGGATGGGCATCAGTGGCGGGCACCATGCACAGTGTGACACACACAGCTGCCATGGCACATGGCACAGGCAGCCATGCCTGCACCCATGCCCCCTGCCACCCCCCAATGATGGTGCTCAGGACAATGTCAGTGCCTACCTGCCCTCTGTGGCCCCACTGGCACCGGAGCCGCTCCTCCACCTTGGGCCGCTGCTGCCTGGCATCCTACCAGAGCCACCCATCTTCTGTCTTCAGGTCCTGGGAATGGAACAGAAACAGGTACACATCAGTCACCAACCACAACAGCTGCCCACCACCCCCACCCCTGTGCACAGGGTGAGCCCCTGCCTGACACATAACACAGAGTGGCAGCGCAATGCATGTGGCAGAGGCGATGCCACCCCGCAATGGGCAAAATGGTAGTACACCACCCTGCAGGACACGCCAGGCAGCCTAGCCAACACCACAATACAGCACCAGGGCACGCATGCATGATGGGCCTACTCACCTGGCTATGGCACAGCCCCACGCCTGACATACACCTCCAGCCTCCTGAGGTGCTCTGGGTCTCTCCACAACAGGTCCCCATATCGGCGGTGACACTGCTCGCCAGTCCTGGCCACCCCTGTGCGCTGGCCCAGTGAGGCAGCAATTGCCTGCCACACAGCCACCCGGGGCTGCTACAGTAGCACCTGCCTGAACAGCTGGGGGTGTGTGGGGCTGGACGCAGGCCACGAGGTTGGCAAGCTAAACATGTGTCCAGTTTGCCGCCCCTCCCATTCTCTGCTGTGCCATGTCCATAGTGTGAGTCATGGAGCAAAATGGTGGCAGGAGGCGCACGTGGCCACTGCATGCTCCAGATACATGGGCCGAGGAGACATGTGCTGTGACTGCCCATCATGCAGTCATGGAGATGCATGGCATGGGCATGGCTAGGCAGGGTCTTGGGTGTGGGGGTCACCCAGGGACAGAGGTCACAGCAGGGGTCAGGGGTTGGCCACTGCACAGTGCGCACATGCGCAATAGCAGGCATGGCACACCATGCACCACAGTCCCTGTTGTGCAATGGGTGCACAGTGCACAATAGGTGACAGCACACTGTCCAGTGCATATGCACTGCTGTCCTGTGCACCGCACATGCGTGCGCATTGCGCCACGACTTGCTCCTGAGCAATCCCACTGCACATGGAGCAAATACACGATATTCAGCCACCACATGCAAATGAGCTCATCAGCCAATGCATTGCGCACTGGGGGAATTAGCATGTCATTACCGTTGCGCCAAAGCTCATTTGCATGTGTTGCACTATAAAAGCACCATGGACCAGCACAGGCCATGAACCGATATTGCATTCTTTTGAGGTAAGTTGTGCATGCTGCTGGAGCACACTGAGCCCAGCCAGCACAGCAGGGAGGCCAGAATGGGGTGCTGCTGACACTGACACACTGTGCTGTCCATGTCCACAGGAAGTGACATGTCAGAACATGAGGAGGGTGAGGAGCATGGGCCTGCTCGCAAGTACAGGCCCAACTTCATGAAGGCAGAAGCAGAGGCCCTGTTTGAGGCCTACCTTGACAGGGAGCTGCTGTTGAGTGGTGCCACGGGCACACCACAGGCCAGGGCTGGGGCCTGGGAGGAGGTGGTGGCATATGTAATCTAGCAGGACATCCACCAGTGGTCAGTGCAGGAGTTCCACAAGAAGGTGGGCATGGATAAGCGGTGCATTAAGGAGAAGGTGGCGGCCATCCGTGTGACCTGGAATGCCACCGGAGGGGGGCCTGCTGATGCACCACAGATCATGGCGCAGGAAGAGTTGATGGCAGCCACCATGACCCTCAGAACCGTGGAGGGTGTGTCTGGTGGAGGATTCCAGACAGGTGGCAGCCCATCACTGCATGGTATGCATGTCAGCCATGCACAGCATGCAGTGGCTGTGTTTTGGGGGGACACTCATGGGCATTGCATCACTGACACACCTATTTTCTCTTTCAGCACTGGCACGCCTTCATGCAGAGGATGGGGCACCAGCAGCAGCCGTGAAGGCAGGACCAGCCCCGGAGGACCAGCCATCCACTTCCATGGGCATCCGGGGGCCTGATAGGCTACAGCACACCACCACTGTCCAGCCGGATGTTCTGGGCATGGGGTTGGGCAAGGCCCTGGGTGTGTTTCTACAGGATGCTAGTCTCAGCATCCTCTGCATGGAGACACAGATCGGGGCCGGGTCTGACACCGATAACAACCTCACCCTAATCCTGGACAGCATGAGCAGTGTTGTGGGGGAGATGCGCATACCAGACAGCAACACAGGCAGCATGCCCAGTGACCTGACAGCAGTGGAATAGCTGCCTGCTGCCACTGCAGGTGCTGCTATGCACACTGCCACATCTGTGCCATGTGGTGGTGGTGCAGCCGTGCAGGCGCTGGGCAGCATTCGGCAGCCGGATGGGCAATGGCAGCAGGCTGCAGGAGCCACAGGGCAGCCAGATGCAGGGTCCACTGCTGGGGCACCTGCTAGAGACATACCTCATGAGGACCCCACTGTGCAGCTTCCACCTGAGCGGGGGGCTGTGCAGCATGGTCAGTCACCACAGGAGAGTTGGCGTCCTGCCCAGGTACCCCAGGATGCCGACCCGTTGACAGAGCACACCCATTTGCTCCAGGCCTCTGTGGAGTAACAGGTGCTGCTTGCTGCTGGGGTGTGTGCACTGTGTGTGGAGGTGTGCCAGGTGGCCAAGCAGTGTGAGAGGGGCACTGAGCAGCTCCTGGCAGTGATACAGCACATGCAGGAGGCCACGACTGCATCCCAGGATTGCATTGCCAATGCAATTACGGATGGCCTTGCACTGCTGGCTGCCGCAGGGCGTGGCCGGCCACCATGGACCCCACACAGTGCACTGTCCACCCCACAATCCCTGCATCGGGTGACACCCTCACTGTTGATGCCGGGCTCTGATGTTGGCATCCCAGGCATGCCAGGGGTGGGCCTGTTTGGGTGCCTATGCACTCCTGCGCAGACCCAGTCCTGGTTCCACAGTTTAACCCCTAGGGGGCTGTTGCAAACACCCCCTGTGGCCGATGAGCAGCCTGTGGCTGCTGATTGACCCTGGTGTGGCCGCCCCCATGGCCACAGTGGTCATGGTTCCATGAGGTGGCCCTGATGTGCATATCCCCCTGACTGCAGTCTTCAGCCACTGCCTTGTGTGCACATGAGCGGCGTATGTGTGTGCATACCACTGGTGTGGCACCTATGTGTCATGCCACACGCTGCCTGTGTGCGTGCCTGCCCAGCCACTGGACCATGTGGTGTGGGCGTGATGAGGGCAGTTTTGCACCGGTTGCACCTGTGCACCAGTGCAATGCATCTGATCCCCACCACTTGCCAGCGTGTGGGTGTATGTGTGTGTTGCTGTGTGATGCTGTGTGCAGTTGTGTGTGGTTGTGTGCCACGTACTCCCCTACCCCTGCACCACGCCTCTGTGTGTGCATGCCCATTGCCATGGATGCCCTACCATTGTGCTGTACCTGTGTGTGTGGCCTTTGCATGGGTTTGGCACCACCTATCTGTGTGCACCATAGTGCTGCTGTGCAGTGGTGTCATGATGCTGCCGTGCCATCCGTTTCAGCCGGGAATCCCTCCATCCGGAGGAGGGGGCTGTCCACCACCCTCTGGCCTATTGCCTCCGTCGTCCCCACTACTGTCGCCCTCATCAGCCTCGACAGCTATCCCATGGTCAATGGCCATGTTGTGCAGTATGCAGCAGGCCAGGAATAGGCCACAGGCTTTTGAGGGGCTGTACTGTAGGGCAGCGGCAGACCTGTCTAGGCAATGGAACCATGCCTTCAGCATACCGAATACACACTCAATGATGTTTCACATGCTGGCGTGTGCCTCATTCTAGCATTCCTCTGCTGGGGATGACAGGGGCGCCGAAAGGGGGTGAGCAGCCAGGGCCTCAGTGGATGGGCACTGTCTTCTGTGTGAATAATGACATGGTTAGCCCTGTGACATCCTTTGCTGTGCCCCTTGCCTGTCTCTGGCACCCTCGCCAGAAAGCCCACCCTGCCCTCCTCCATCCCATGGCCTGATCTGCCCATCACCCCTTGCCCATCCCATATGCATCCACTAGGTGGCCCGTGGGGATGTCCCCACACTCGAGCCTGTGGCACAGTGCAGAGCTGTGCCAGATGAATGCATCGTGTGCACTCCCAGGTTGTGTGGCACAGACATTGGTGATACGCCACTTGACATCGCACACCACCTGGCAGTTGACGCTTAGGAACCCCTTCCTATTGATATAGGCCATGCCCTCAGGTCCAGGTGGCATGCAGATGCCCACATGGGTGCAGTCAATGGCCCCAAGCATGCCAGGCATATGTGCTACCCTGTGGAAGTCCTGCATGGTTGCTGTATGCTCCACCTGTGTGCTGGGGAAATGTATGTATTCCGAAGCACATGGCAGCAGAGTGTTGAGGAACTGTGTGAGGAGACATGACGTAGCCAACTGGATTATGCCTGTGGTGTCCCCTGTTGGCCTCTGGAAGGTGCCTGTGGTGAGCAAGCACATGATAGCTGTCACTTTGGTCTCCACAGACATTGCATGGCTCCATCTTGTGGGTGCCTGCTTCCTCTCACTGCACAGCTCGCAGAGCTGCCTCAGAATGGCCCTGTTCGGGCGGTACCATCCCACAATCTCCATGTTGGAGTAGTTCTCGAAGGTTGTGTGAGTACTGTACCACCTGTTCCGGGCACACCTCCAACGGGCCCTTCCTTGGCCACATCGCTGTTCCTCTTGCCCCCTCACACCCCTCATCATGGCCTACATCGGGAAGGGCACACTATCCATGGCCCTTGATGTCCTGTGTCCCCCTGGGCAGTCAGCTGCTGTGGGTTGTGTGCCACCCTGGTGCACTGCCTGGCACTGTGCCTGCCTGTCCCTCTCACTCTCTCTTCACCTGACTCCCTCTCCACTGCCACCTCTTTCCCTCTCCCTCTGCGGCTACCTGTGTCAGTCTCTCTGTCTCTCATTCGCTCTGTCTCTCTTGGTCTGTCTTTCTGTCTGTCTGTCCTTCCTTCTTTCTATGTTTTGGCACTCTCTCTCTCTCTCTCTCCCTCTCGCCTGGCGCAAGTGCTGTCTGTGTGCTTGTGCCCTGCATTTATAGGCTCAAGTCTGCTTGGCGCATCCTGGTTTTGCTCCACACTTGCGCCATGGTTCCACGGTTGAATATCGCACTACACCAGATATTTATTGGCATGCCCCCTGCTCTTGCACCTGCATTCATCATAGTTGCACATTGGCGCAATGGGATTTGCGCTGTGCAATGACTCCCACCGAATATCACTCCTTGGCGCATGTCCGCACTTGCGCTGGTGCAACTGCTTTGAATATCCCGGCCACAATGTGTACAACAGAAAATGTGCAAAAAAAAAAAAAGCGAAATGTGATAAAAAGTATCTATATTGAAAATACAACAAACTTATATAAAATTCCCTGTTCCTAGTTTTCAGGAATCTCCTATTTTCCTTTAAAAAAATCCTTATTTCCTCCTATAGTTGTCATTTCTGACACTGCATGAAGTGATATGCAAATATAAAATCCTACAGTCTCCACAGGTAGTTCTCTTTAAAAAATGCTTTTCACACTCAGCCACAATCATACTGTAATAATTTCATAATGCCAGTTACAAATTCTCCCTTGCAGTACATATCAGTTTGCACTGTGGCCTACAGGACCATTCATTCATTCTCAGTCTGACAAAAGGAGCCTGTACAGGCCATGATCCACTAACACAACAATTTTGTGCTCAGATTTCAATACTATGAAACTGCAGAAAGAGAGATTATTACTTACCAACACAGTCCTGGCAAAAAGTTGTTTAGCATAGATAATTCCGAATAGCATATGCTTAGGATAAATCCTCACTAAACTCTGTTAACTTATAAAGTCCATTTTACACAGAATCAGACTGATCACTAGCACTTCTGCATTAGTTGAATTATAACACCTCATGTCCCACATAGAGAGCTCTGCACAAAGCTCTCAAAATGCAGCCTTACAAACCTGTGAAATTAGATGTTCCTCTTAAGCAAAATAAAATATTGATTGATGAAAATACATAATACAAACTAAAAATTATGCAACGCACAATAAAAAGCCAAATGAAAAACGTACTTTTTAGTAGAATCCTCCTGTACTTCAAAATTATATAAGCCATATTCTTGGCTCAAAATCTATCTATTCAATTCTTGTTTTGGGGAAGGGGAGATTTGAAAAAAGTGTAATTCTTTTAAAGGTACAGGACTGTTGTTAGCTTTACAGGGTCAGAGTATGTCGGTCTACTGCAGCTATGGAAAGCAATGAAGGAACAGAAAACTGCAGAAATATGGAAGAGGCACACCTGTAACTGGAAATATGGGGGCAAGGGAATGGTGGACACTGACATACAGTAACTGGGACTGCCAGAGGCATTGTTTTAAAGGAAAATGGTACAAAACTACGTGTCCCCCTACAACTGACCCCATGCCACTTGATTGGGATTTTTATGGATAAATGACAATTTTACTATTACTTTTTCATCCTTTATTATTTGTTTGAAAATGCATTTGTGAACTTCCAGCAAAAAGGCTTCTCACTGCACCTCAAGGGCAGCAGCTTGCTTCTCTCACTTGTCATATGTTAATGTGCCCTGCTGGTGGCAGTATGGCACATCAGCGTATAGCAAGCCTTTGAAGTGTGCCACTGTCCATGTCCAGGCATGAAAACGGTCTAGTACAATTTTCAGTGCTTACATAAATGCAAATGACCACGCATACAGCCACAGCATGGCTATAAACTCTTCATGTCAGCTATGTCCAATACCATGTGTAGCAGTACATTGAGCTCAAGACCAAGGACCACCCTGAAAACATCATAGATCCTTGTGCACAGCTGGCTCATCGTCAGTAGAGCATTCAACATCCCCACAAAGGTAGCGTGCTCAGGAAGGCTGTGCTGGTGCTGGCTCTGGATCACTGGACCCCAATCTTCTCAGACAAACAGAACAGCTGAGTGGTACTCCAGTCAAAAATACAAACGCTCAGAGAATTTCGAACAAAACGTGAGTTTATTAATACAGCCATTCAACTAGCATGCTCTTGGGCTGTATGAATAAATTCACTTTTTGTTTGAAATTATGAGTGTTTGTATATTTGACAGGAGTGCCACTCATCTGCTCTGTTTCACTGGGAACTATGGTACAGCTTGCAGTGCCAGTCACCCAGGTTCAGGAATGAGCCAAGGGCATTGGGAGCTGGCCAGGGAGTTTCCCAGAGGATATTCTCCTCCTCTGGGGAGGTAGCATCTCTGCATCCACTGTAGCGGTTCTATCTGGGTGATGGTGCAGCAGAGATACTGCAGGGGAGAAAGGACACCGTCCGGACTCCGCATAAGCACACAGTAGCATTCATGCACATGGAGCCACATGTGTGCTCAGCATTCTGTGGCAGATAACAAGAAAAAAGCAAGAAATACCCATGTGCACACAGGATGCCCCACAGCTCACTTGGGCCCCACTTCTTGCCCCTTGCCTTTCTTCCATCATGAGTTTCGCCTGCTCCAGGACCAGGATGGGACAGGTGATATTGCTTGGCTGCTGCCAGGACCCACCTCGGGGAGCAATGAGGGGGCAAGTTCTGGGACTGCAGGACGATTAGGCTGGGACTAACCTGGGAAAGTGGCTGCACCTGAGAGAAGCTTAAAAAATGCATTTTAAAAAAAGATCCTTGCATGCTGAGCAATGCCATCTGCACAGAGACTAGACCATCTGGGTTCACAGTCGAACAGTAGCAGTTCTTCCAGTTCTTCCACTGAAGCACAGCTGATCATATTCAGTACGCAGCAGACAAGTCAACTTGTCTAATTGAGCAGCTCAGCAGTGGTCTGGGACATAAAATGATGGACCTCTGACCAGTGTAAATTGAGAGCACTGTGCAGGTAACCACTGGAGACCCACCTATCTGTGCAGCCCTCTACTACTAGAAAAAGACCCCCCACCCCATCCTCAGTGCAGCCCCACCATCCTTATTGTCAGCAATGGAACCCTCATTCCATCTCTCTGTGCATCCCACCCCCACAGCCAGTAAAGGAGCCCCATGCCACATAACTATGATCCCAACACCATTCCCAGAAAAGGAAAAAACACATTGCTACCCCATGCAGCCCCACCTGCCAGAGAATGAACCCCCACCTAGCTCCTTATGCAGTCCTCCAGTGCCAGCAAAGAAACCTACATCCCCTTCCCAGTGCAGCCCACCCCCACTGCCAACAAAGGTTCTCTTCATGATAGTGCTCCCCCCTTCCAGAAAAGAAGTCACCACTCCAAATTCCTGTGACATCCCACACTGCTAGTAAAGGAGCTCCCCCCCCACCTCCCTTTACAGCCCCCTGCCAGCAAAAGACCCCCACCCCACCTCCTTGTGCAGCTCCCATACTGCCATCAAAGAAGCCCCACACCATCTCCCTGTGCAGCTACCCAGTTGCCAACAAAGAGCTCCAAATTCATCTCCCTTTGCAATACCACCAATGCCAGAAAAGGAGTCCCATCCACCTCCCAGTGCAGCCTCCTCCCAACTACCAGCAAAGGAAACCACAACACTGAGCTGCCCACCTGCTAGCAAAGGAACTCCCACACCATCTAGCTGTGCTCCCCATCATTGCCAGCTAAGGAGTCCACACTCAACCTCCTGTATCGACCCCACTGCCATCAAAGAAACCTCCACCTCACTTCCCTGTATATAAGCAAAAAAGATTAGGATTGGTTCGGGGCTGAGATAAAATGTTTACAATGTAATACAAGTTTTACAAAGAAAGTGAATGCTGGGTGAGTGCTAGGGAAAGAAAAGCTTTAGATACAGAATGCACACTGCAGCATTTGTGATAAAACCACAGTAGTTACTGTATATGTTTTATTTGCCACACTGTATTTTTTATTAGCCATACAGTATTTGATTTTTCTGCTGTTTCTAATTTTGTACTGTATCTACTCTTAATGCTCACCCATGTATGGGAATTAAGTGATGCCAGATATTTGTTAAATCATCTGAACTAGAGCCAAAATTCAGAAAATGCTTTAAAAATATTATTAATTAGTGCAACAGTTATAGTCCCTAGAATGCTATTTCTATAGTCCATGCACTCACTTTCAGCTCATACGGTAGTTAGCCGAGGTGGTGAGAAGAGAGCTGTGCTGGTCACCATAGTCCATTGTTAGTGAGCACCAGTGACCGGGGCCAGGGTGTGCATATGTGGGGAAGTGGGATGTGAGAGGGTGGATCAGGTAGGTAGGCGAGGGTCAATTTGGTGGGGAACCACCAGGGATAATACAAATACTGTACTGGGGACAGATTGGGGGTTGGGGACCACTACACTACTATGGAGGGATTTGACATTTATTGTTGTAGTATGGATGGGGATCAGGTGTGGAGGGGTCCACTAGACTACCAGGGCTATGACAGCATAGGCATTAAGGGGCTGCTCTGCCACATACAAATGAGCCCATGATGGGGATGCAAATGGCCCCTTAGTGCTTTGCACACCCACTGGACTCATTTACATGCAAGAGCTGAATATGGCCCATAGGTACCCTAGTACTACCCTGTTAGGGCTGCACTATTGTCTCCAGCCCCTATGGATCATGCCCAATCCTGTTCCGTGACAGTACATTGCATACTGTTGTCACTATGTGCCTTAATGCTATAGCTCTATACAGTATTCAGACAGCATGCTCCAATCTGAGCATGCCAACTGTGTAAGTATTGCACAGAGCCAGCCACGAACCATGTGCCATGCAGTACTCCTGTCTGTACAGTGCTAGCAGGAGGCTCTGAATGTGGGACCAATTGGGTTTTTCTTAACCAACTGTGACTTGATGTAATCAACAAAAATCATCACTTGTACATTCATATTGTCATTAAAAATCACAACAAACATTAGGCTTCATGTGATCATCAATAGTCATCACTTGTAAATTAAGCAAATCATAAAAATTCACCCAGAAATTAATTTTATGTGATCCTCAGTAATCATCACTTGAAAATGAACCAAATAATGAAAAATCACCATTCTGATGGCAAGTGGGGCAGGGCCACCTTAAGATATGACTCTGCAAGCTCATTGTTGCTATTGGTGCAATACAAGAAATAAATAATAAAATGTGAAATATTATCAAATTGTACCCTTAATGTACTAGCAATATGGAACAACTGTTAGGGTAAACAATATGCATTTGTAAGTGTATTATATAAAAATGGCTGTATTAACACTTTTTGCACATCAGAATTTTACCTGCACTTTGTCTGCAAACATATCAACTATTGCTAATGTGCCTGTATCCAATGCATCTGCACCTTAGGGTATTTAACAGGTGCTAGTAGTACCCATTGATCCACCACCTGATAAAGCCTTCTTTCAAGGGGATGCATAGGGGCTGTTTAACTCGGCATCTGGCACAGTTCTGGGACCTTTGTATTTAAAATAAACAAGCTATCAATTGCTCTGATGCCGTGGTGAGTGTGCTGTTTTTCCACTTGTTTTCTGCAGTTTCCTCATCAGCAGCACCTTTGGGGGTAAACAGCATGCACTCCCTTGCCTACCATGCCTACCATGTGTACTAGGTGCTGCTTCCTGCAATAGCGATGACTGAGTTTTTGTGCTGCATCCTGGCTGAGGGGAAAAAGTGCAGAATAGTGCAGTTACTGTTTCTGAACTGCACCACTTTAGAACCTTCTCCATCAATCAGGAAGCAGGATTTTCCCTACCCATTTTAGAAAAGTCATTAGTCTAACCCCCAGGTGCATAAGGCCCTTGGCTACACCTTGGATCCTCATAACGCACTTAAGGGTTGGACTAACTACTGGTACACCAAACCCTGGTTGTACCTTACTGCTTAATTCACCGCCAGCCAGCCAGCAGAAAATCAATGATCTGTCATGCTGCTGCTTCTTCAAGTTAGTGAGAGGGCCTGCTGCTATTGCTGTAGCATAATGTTAGTCACTGTGACTGCAAAGCCAAACAGCTGCTCCAAGCCAGTTAGAGTGCTTGCTGCTCATAGTGCAGCATACCCATTTGTCTATCAGGCTGTCAATCTCTGTAATTTCAGAGCCCAAAGGAACTGGCATTTTAACCTCACCCCTAACACACACAAACTCACACACTCAGACACACACATACACATTAGCAGCAAATCAGAGTGCAAGAAAGTAAGGATCTACCTTTCTGATGCTTCATGGCAGTAAGACACCTTGCACATGCTGCAGCATACCCATTGGTTGGTCAGTTTGCCAATCACTGTGATTGAAGAGCCCCAAAAAAATCTGTCACTGCCCCTTCCTTTGTCAATAACCAAAACTGCCACTTTCAACTTAAATGGACACTATCAGGTTTTTGTGTGCATCTCATCACATATGATTCCCTATATACACTGGCTTAGCTATCCCACTAAATATATTGCCATGGGTTGTACATACTGCCAGCAGAATTTTGCTCTACATGTTGTCCAGCTTCTTTGCTGTATAAAGTGAAACCTTAGATGCCTCTCAACGGCCTTAAATAAGGCATGTCGGCTCAACATTGGTGCTCACCGTCTCACCCACACATTTATTTATTTAAACAGCAGTTTGGAAAACCTTTGAGCCATAGGCTCATTTACAAAGGTACCTTGTCACAGTAAGACAAACCAAAATACACAGTATAGCAGTACAACACATAAGTATAACAGTAAAATTAAGACTTAGATACAAACAAGCTGGTACAGGTAGGATGGATGCAAACAATACCAGAGTTATGTCGGTCTTTAGCAGCTTAGTAAATAAGCTTTGTCATAAGTATTGAGTACGGCACGACTAGTGGCAGTTACAGCATCGGTGTTAATAAGGTGGTTACGTGGGAAGTTTTGAAGCACTTATATAGTTGGAGCTCTGGAGATGGAGGGGGGCAGTGTGTGTGAACTACAGGAGGGCCCTAAAGCTGAAGGCTCTTTGGCCGGTAGAGGTCCTAGCTCTAGGGATAACAAGAGAGGTTTCCCAGAGGTCCAGTATGAACTAGTGGGACAGAGTGGGGTATGGTGGTGGTCAATCCTGGTGGGAAAGCCCAAGGAGGGTCTTTTGTAAGGGTACAGGTAAGATATGTGAGGCGCTGGAGATCAAGTACCAGCACTTTAGCATACAGTAGACAGGTGTGTGTCATCCTAGGTGCTCCAGTAATTAACCTGCAGGCCTTATTCAGAGTAGTACGAATTTTATGGAGTGCGGTCTGATCAGCAGCACCATACACCGGCAGTCCATAGTCCACTAGGGACAGGATAGAGGAGGTGACTGCGAGTCGAAGAGCCTCCGGGGGGAGGCAGTGTTTATACCGATGTAAGATGCCCAATCGGATATTAGTGGCAGTGGCTAGGCAGCGATGTGTCCATGGAAGGAGAGGGAGGTCAAAATGGATCCCTAGGTATTTATAGGAGCAAACTTGTTCGAGTGGGAATGAGGACCCAGAGTGAATGAGGAGTTTGAAGTTGCAGGACTTGTTTTGGGGATGAGTGAAGAACATGGTTTTGTTTTTTAAGATTTATCACCAATCTATGTTCCTTGAACCAGCCTCGCTTCAGTGAAGGACTTCTGCAGCAGTCCTGGAGGCAGTAGGGTTATGACTTGAGGCAAAGATGACTGCATCATCATGCATAACAGAATGTTCCCGAGCAAGAGCATGGAAGGGTGTTAAGGTAAAGGTAGAATAGTAAGGGCCCAGAATGGAGCCTGGGAACCCCAGAAAAGATGGGACAGATGTCTGAGTAGGTCCCATTTATTTTACACGCCGAGCGGTCAGACAGATAACTGGTGCACCAGGAGATAGGCCCAGCAGCAAAACCAGAGAACTAAGGGCATCAAGAAGGAGGTGGGAGACAGTGTCAAAGCTTTGAGAGGTCAATGAAGACAGCACCAGCCAGAGAACCAGTGTCTAAGGAGGAGTGGAGAAAGTTGGAGAACTCTAGGAGGGCTGTGTTGGTACTGTGGCCCGCTCGGAAGCCATGCTGCTCAGGACAAAGGACATTGTAGGTGGAGAGGTAGTCAGAGATTTGAGAGGCCACCACTTTTCCAAGGCCTTGGAGAGAGGAGAGGAGAGAGATGGAGATCGGTCGATGAGTTTCCAGCACAGTCCTATCACCACCTTTAAAGATAGGGGTGATAGTGGTGACTTTCAGGCAGTTTGAACCTTCCCCAGGCAAAGAGAGTGGTTGATGAGGCATGTGATCGGGGTAAGGACTGTGTCTAAGACCAGTCGTGGGATACACAGATCCACGAGGTGTCACTGCCTGTACTATTACTCTTGAGGAGCAGTGACAAGAGTGCGCCTAAGTTCTTGGGCAGAAACACAGCGGAGGAGAAAATAAGGCTAGAAAGATTTACGGCAGGTGCTGGGGAGGGTCAAAAAATTGTAGGGAGGATAGGGCTAAGGCCAGTGAATGAGGTGTTGAGGTGGTTGGCTATGAGGGCTGGGTCTGAGGAGATCACACCATTAATGTTGATCTGGGTGGGTGGGGGGTGTGCACTCCCATTTAACTGTTTAATGTTATCCCAGAAGGTTCTGGGATTCCCCATGAGGCAGTGAGTGAGGACCGATGGTGCTCAGACTTGGCCTTTCTGATGGCCAGTGCACTTGTTTTGGGCGGCAGCATGTAACCGCCTGTCATTGGGCGGCCAGTCTCAGTGGCCGCGGTGCCATGGGTTGTCCCTATGTTTGAGCTGGTGGATCAAAGCTGGGGTAACCCAGGGGAACATTCTTCCTTTTTAGAGCAGCGGAGTCCAGCACTGGGGCAAAGATATCCACAGGCATTATTAAAGTTTGGGTAAAGAAGGAGAGAGCTGTGTCGATGTCAGGAGTTGCCTGTAGGAGACCAGTCAATTTGGGACAGAAGTTCCTTAAGTTTTATCAGTCCACCAGGTATTAGACGCCGCCGGCATGTGGACTGTGCTATGGGTTTGGGGACTGAGGTTGACCAGTGGAATAGAATGGGGGAGTGATCGCAGAGTCACATGTGACCTGTACACTCAGACCAGCTGGCTCCAACTATCAAACCGCATAAAGTTTCTCACCTGCTCCATGGCGAAAAAAATCTACCTTGGCCTTGCACCTTCTGGGGTCTCAACTCTGTTACAACACTGAGTTAACAAATGGTGCCTTAGGAGATCCATGCTACAGCTACTGAAAGTCCCCCACTGTCACACTTCACAGGGACAACGCTCTTTTGCTTATCGAGCGCCACTCTGGTTCAATGGCCTCAGCCCCACCATCTCCTCTGCCCCAACAATTGGTATGTTTAAAACTAGGCTCCGGGACTATCTCACTACCAACAGCTCCTGTTACTGCCCAACTTAACCTTGTTTCTCCACTTCCCTTCCTGCTCTAGTGGTCCCCCACTGGATTCTACCCTCACATCTTGGTATACCCAGTGCTGCACTTTTCACCCTCTCCCCACCCTTCCTACATTCCTACATTCCTTCTCCCCCTCCCCTTCCTCTCCCTATAGACTCTGGCACTTTTTATCTGTTGTCTATTTTCTCTGACAAATGCCGCTGGCTGCCTTGTTACAATGCTTCCCCTGAACTGTATTAATCTGTACCCTGTTTGCAATGTCCACATTGTTGTAATGTCTGTCTTGATGCTCCCCATAATTTATATTTCTCTGACATGGAACCTTTGTAAAAGAGTCAAGGCTCAAAGGTATTTGTAATCCTAGACTTGATAAATAAAAAATAGAATAAAATAAAAAGTGCCATTGTTGCTGTTCATATTGCCTGCACAATGCTATTGTCCAGACTGACTGCACTCTGTTCATATTGATACTCCTTTTTCCATCCCCTTGGGTCAGACCTGGAAATGAGCTTTGACTTAATGTGCCTTTCTTGGTTACCAATTTTCAATAAATAAAGTGGCATTTTAGCAGCGTGATTCAAACTGGGGCCTTTTCTGACTGGGAACACTAGTAGATGGACTGTTACTGAAGGTTTGAGAGTTACAAACAAAATAAACTTCATTCTGCAAATAAAAGAAAAAGGGCTTTTTTCCCAGCAGTTTAAACAGTAGGCAAACAGGAGAAGATATTTTATAAAATTGAAAATAAATAAATAAGTAACTAAACAAATAACCAATGGATTTTTAATGTCTTTTAACTGTCAGGGACTTATCTTAGTTATTTTCTCCTGTTCTAGCTTTTCATTACTGTATCTTCCACATTCGCATTGCAACTCTCCCTCTGCAGAATTCCTCCCCCCTCCATAGCAGGCTACCTGATTAAAGGCAGGAGCTGAACACTTGAGCTGCTGTAGCTCTAATTAGAAGTAGTCTGCAAAAACATCTTTCTAGCATCCAGTACGGGCCCGGCAAGTTTTCTTAAAGGGACAAATCTCAGAATAACATGGGCATTGTTATCACTGCCAGGACAACTTCTTGTGGTGGTTTGAAGGAGTGATGGTTGCAGGAATAGAGACTATCACAGATACTGTCAGACTTCCTCCCTTTAAGCTTTATAGTTTTGTAATGCCTTGAGAATGTTCTAGCCAGCTGTAATATTTCCCTACACCTTTATTTTAATTTTCCATCACTTGTATTACTATTTACACCATGGCCCAGATATTCAAAAGGGTTGCGCATGGCACAACAGTGTTGCGCCATGCACAACCCACTAATCTTGTAACCACGATATTCAAAGGGTAGGCACAGAAGCAAATCGATCCAGGCGCTCAGTAATGTATGCAGGCGCGGGTGGGGGGCGTGCCCATACATACCCCTGCACAGCCCGATATTCAGTCCGGGATGTGCAGAGCCATGCATGCAACCCTACCTGTGCCAGCACAAAGTTGATCCAAAAAAAGGAACAACTGATGGCCACCCCACAGGTGAGCTGCTGCGATGCAGGGTGCAACACGGCAGCTGCCACACATGGGTACGCCGCAAACTCGGCTGCATCTGGCGCCCCCATGCCCGATCGTTGGCATTTTAAAAAAAAAAAAAGAATTCCATCAAATATCCCTGGTGGTCCAGTGGACCGCTATCTGCCCGATCGCGGGCATCTGTCTAAAGATAGAAAAAAGTCCTATATCCCTGGTGGTCCAGTGGACCGCTATCTGACCAATCACGGGCATCTGTCTAAAAATAGAAAACAGTCCTATATCCCTGGTGGTCCAGTGGACCGCTATCTGCCCGATTGTGGGCATCTGTCTAAAGATAGAAAAAAGTCATATATCCCTGGTGGTCCAGTGGACCGCTATCTGCCCAAGTGTGGGCACTGTCTAAAAATAGAAAACAGTCCTATATCCCTGGTGGTCAGTGGACTGCTATCTGCCGATCCACGGGCATCTGTATCAAAATGAAAAAAGTCCTATATCCCTGGTGGTCTAGGGTACCTCCTCCCACCCCACCCTGGAGCCCCACTATCCACTCCCCAGTCAGGCGGGCGGGCAGCAGCACCCACCCTCTGCTGCCCTGCCTGCTGACTGACACTGTCGATGGGGCTGTCGCCCATTGGTTCCGCAGTGTGGCCGGGTGGAGTGAGCCCATACCGCTACTACACATTCAGATATGTGAACAAATCATTCACATATCTAGAATGTGTAGGTACAGTATGGCTGCACGCCTATTGGCTCACGCTTGCATCCAATGGGCATACAACCCTAACGGCAGTGTCAGTCGGCGGTGGGGGCGGCAGGGTGGGTGGGTGCTGCCACCCGCTGGCTAACAGGGGGGAGTGGGAGGGTGGGGCTCAGTGGGGGTGGGCACCTTAATTCAACCAGGGATATAGGACTTTTTTCTATTTTGATACAGATGCCCGTGATCAGGCAGATAGCGGTCCACTGGACCACCAGGGATATAGGACTGTTTTCTATTTTTAGACAGATGCCCGCGATCGGGCAGATAGTGGTCCACTGGACCACCAGGGATATAGTTCTGTTTTCTATTTTTAGACAGATGCCCATGATCGGGCAGATAGCAGTCCACTGGACCACCAGGGATATAAGACTGTTTTCTATTTTTAGACTGATGCCCCATTGGCAGATAGTGGTCCACTGGACTACCAGGGATATTGGACATATTCTTTTATTTATACAAATGCCCGTGATCGGGCTGTGGAGCACACTGCCGGCTGCAGGGGTGTCGGTCCCCGACGGCTGCTGCCTGGCAGGGCGCCAGGCGCAAGTCATCGGGGATCGGCACAACTGCATGCAAATGGGGCCATAATGACATGCAAATGGCCCCATGTGCATCTTTCATACATTATGGCCCCATTTGCATGTTAACTTTTGAATATCGCAGTTGCTGTGCATAGCGCAATGGAACTTGCACTAGCGCATCCTCATGGTCTACTCTTACCACTTGTGCTGGTGCAGTGCCACTGCGCCATGCACACTGCAGGTGGCCAGGGTGCGATATTCAATGCTGCTGAGCCATGGCACAGCTCCGTTGAATATCGCCCAGTCCACACCCCTGCGCAGCCAAGTTGAGCTACGCCCAAGCTTGCACCACAGCCTGGCGCAGTTTGAATATCTGGGTCCATATGTTTTTATTTCTTTGTGTTCCCACTGTTGACCCTAGTCATCCACTTCCATTTCATCTGTTGAGGATGCTGACATGGTTGCGTGAGGATGCTGACATGGTTGAATGCTGTAAGCAGCATCAATTGCATCCATTTGTGCTCACGCATTTATCTGTTGTGAATGTGCGTCTTTAAAGTGATTTGTTTGTGCGCCTGCCCATTAAGCGAACATGCACTCAGTGCTTTGATGTCACTGGACCTTCAGGCTGTCACAATAGGAGAATTCAAGCAATAGCTGTCATTTCAGACTTTAGGTATAACAACTTATTTGCAGCTCCTATTTTAATATTATACTGTGCACGCACTCCTCCATAAAGAAATTGTTTTGTATTGTGCCATTATATTTACTGTGTGTTGGGGCTTAGGTAGGTCTTCCTAGGTGAAGTGGGAAGGTAAGGCTTGCCATAAGATACACATGGGCTTCATTCAAGGTACCTTCCATTGGAGGTGTCAAGGTGGTGTTGGCACACTACCAGTTGGTAAGCACAGCCTGATTCAGGCCCAGATCAGTGCCCTGCACTGCGACTGTACTGCTAAAGGGATGTGGTTCATGATGCAAGGTGATGGTGTGTGCATGCTGCAGTGGGGGTACTGTTTGCCATATTTGCATACACAACATGTTCTCTGTATTTGGGAGCACTGCATGTACAGTAGGATGGGTTGGCCATCAGTCTGGGTGCTGGTATTGGATGGGTACACAACATGTATACACACAGCCCCCATCAACATACAACGTACCCAGGGCATGGCATGTTGGGATGCTTAAGGGTCATTGGCATTGGGAATGTGGCCAGTTTTCTCATTACCTGCAATTTTCGGTCCCTGGCAGCCCATATACAGGATCTCATACCTCCACCTGCCAGCTGGCCACAGTACCATGTGACTTCACCAAATGAAGACCTTCAGACTGGCAAAACAGCTCATGAATATTCATGACCCAGCAATCCACACAAAATATACACACACACACACACACACACACAAACATGCACACACAATCTAGCATTGCCAGGTACAGCCCGGGGCCAGTGTCCTGAATACAGGGATGCAGTCGCAGTACTACCTATTCCTCCACCATTGGCACTATCCCAGGGAATCCTGAATCCAGCCCACTATAGTTTTCAAGGATAATCAGTTTACATTTACCCCCCAAACCTAATATTATATTCATGGCATCTTCAAATTCATCCATGTGTTCATTATACTCCTTCCTACCCTGGGTTAGTCCTTATAAACCGCACAGAAACCCAAACTATGGCAGTGCTTTAGACCCAGTGGAGACTGACCATGTGTTGTGGCAGTAGTGTGGGCCAAGAATGAACAGCCCTCCTGGGTGCGACTACAAGCCATTCAAAAGCATTTTCTCTCAAGCATCCGCACTCACTGTCAGTGATGGAGTTAACTGAAGCCATGTGGGGGCACTTTATTTCCAGCTCCCCCATCACACATACCAGCAGTGAAGGAATTAACTGAAGTCACCCTGCGACACTTTGTGTACAGTGCAATCCCCTCTTGACACACACACACACACACACACACATATACACACCTGTAGTCACCTAATGACACTTTTTCTTGAGTGTCCCCTATTCACACATACCAGTAAGGCCAGCCACCAGTAGTGTTAAACAAGGCTTTCCAATGCCAACAGCCACCACCACTGAAGATATTTAATAAAATTACTCGGCTCTTGAGGAGGTATTGCCTATCTAAAATATGAAATACCTCTTTAAGAGCTCAGTACATGACCATGTGTCATCACTATGCATATTAGCCTTTGATAAAGCATTTGGGGAGATGTGAAACATGTCAGGTGACACTCCACTATTTTGGGTCTGCTTGTTGTTTTTTTTCTGCAAACATTGCACTTTCAATAAAGTATAGATTGATACATGATATCCTGATTACTACTTACGCTTCCCTAAGGTGGTGAGTGCCCAGCTTCTTTCTATTTATTGTCACCATGTAAGTTAACTCTGTTAGCTTGATGCAGAATACATGGATGCATACAGTATGTCCCTCAAGACGTTACAGGGCTAAAGCATACTTTGCTGCTCTACCACTCCCACATGCAGTATATGCAATGTCTGCTTCAAATCCCCATGCACACACAATTACACTCTCACACCCCACAAAACTCATGCAGTGTTACCACGCACACATATAAACTGTCACCCCATGCCCCTGCATGCATGTACTGTGACCCTCCTGCCTCCACATGCACTGTGGCCCTCTGACCCTCACACACATGCCCTCTCATCACCACACCCCAAAACACATGCTTTGTCCCCAAAATATACCAGACACATGCACTATGACCACCAGGCTTCCTAAACATGTTTTCTTAATCCTAAACTGCCCCCACACACATTTGCTGCCATCTTCAGACCCCCATGTACTGTACGTTGGCTGTTACCCACAGACACCCATACACATGCACTATCACCCACAGATCTCCCTACACATTCACAGACCCTAATCACATGTACTGTCACCTTCAGACCCACTTCACATATGTGCTCTCATCCACATACCACCCAAACACATTCACTGCCACCCACATACTTCTCCATATATTTGATACTAACCACAGACCCCCATCTATTACTACTCTTGTAAAATGTTCCCTTTCTCTCAACTTATTCCCTGCATAACCTACAGAAACAAATAATATACTAAATCCCTAGAAGCAAACGCTGTTGGCTTTTGCCAATTCTTGTTTGAAAAAGTGGTAGCCCACTATGCGCTACTAACTATTCTGCCAGAAGCAATAAACATATCAGACAGGCATGATTTCTGGATACAGTCTCAGCCTACCATGGTGCAGGTATAGTATTTTGAAATAGTGGTGATCTGCCATGTGTGTTGCCGTACCTACTGTTCTGGCACCGACAATAAACATGTCAGTCAGACATACTTTAAAAATAAATAGTGGCAGTCTACACTGTGGGATGCTGTAGTTATTATTCAGCCAGCAACAATGAACATGTCAGACAGGCATAATTTTTGAAAACTGTGGCAGCCTACCCTGTGGGCTGCTGTACCTGCTATTCTGCCAGCACAGTAACAATAAGCATGTCACACAGGTGTCATTTTTCTTGAAATAGTGGTGGTCTATACTCTTGGACAGCTGAACAGTATGTATCTTCATCATCCTACTAGCTAAATTATGCCCCCCCCCCACCTCATCCCACTGTCATGTCACTTCCAGTCACAGCTACCAGCACTGAGAATATACACAGGAAAACTATCCATGCAAAAACATTATTTTGAACCCCAATTCACTTCCAAACACAGCTCAAAGCTCCAAGAGTAAACACAGTACAACCGCACAAATATCTGTGCTGTAAAACGTTCTTTTGAAATCCATTTTACTTTGATCTCACTTCCAATTACACATAGGAGCACTCTTAACTATTAAAGAAGAGCTTCACTAAATCAAGCAATGTTTCTGTTTTTGTCTGATGTTCTTCACAGCACTATACAAACACATCCTAATCCTTCCTCTGGCAAGAGGAAGATTTAAGAAAGATGTTCACAACCACCTTTTCACTCAAAGAGTGGTGGATAAGATGACTAGACAACCAAAGGAGGTGCTGCAGGCTAAAACAGTGGGTGGACCTGACAGATGGCTGTAGTAAGAGGGTAAGGGTCAGAAGTAAGAGAGAGGGATGACCACTAGAGACTTCACAATGTAGCTAAGTAGAGTGGGTAGGCTTGATGGACAAATGTGTCTTTTTCTGATATAACTTTCTATGTTTCTTTAACAGGGTAGGACTGCCCTCTGAGCAACATTGAGGTCACATGGTTATATCTCTGTATTTCCTACAGCAATGTAATTATGTGATTGGCTTTTTGCACCACATGTGGCATACCCAGCTGTTCACCCTTCACAAAGCAGAGCTGAGTTTACCAGTGGAATATTGTGAAGTGCATGTGGTCCTTGAAAATGGTGAGGTTTGTGACTGCCACAACTTCACCAGTGAAGGAAAACATAACAATATCTCTACTAATTACCATGTAGTGTAATTATAAGAGAAGTTTTGTTCTGATGATATTGTTTATTACAGCAACAAACATACTGTATATACAGCATCATAGAAATGAAAGTTCATTCATTAGAGTACACTGTATTAATTATTAAGTCACATGGACTCTGACACTTATTGTGTTTCAGAAAAAAAATTATATACGGGGTTCATAAATAATTATTTGCAGCTAGATTTTGAAAGGGCATGGTGTCAGATAGAAAGCAAAATGGGGTTCCTTATGGTTTGAGTGAGCAACAAATAATGAAATGGGTTGTTTCCCCTCCCCACTGTGGCTCAAGTAAGAAGCAGTGTGCACATAATTTTTCATCAAAGCCACAAGCCTACAATTGACATTTAGTCATGGAGATGGGATGACTGTATACATGATGGACATTTACATTCCCCCAACACCCCAAACACCAGAGTAGGAGCCAAGCAAGAAACCAGGTAATTGTTATAAATATAGTTTTGCAGGCATAGTATAAGGGGAGACAAACAGGGTGGGTTGGGGGAGCATAAGACTCTGTGATGTGGGCAACATTCATTGCATCAGAGGATTTGATAAGTCCATGTTTGGGTCCCTCTAGACCCCAGTAGGTGGGCTAATATATGCCAATGCTAGTACAAGTCCAGTACAGACTTGTAGGGCCCCATAAATTGACTTAGAAAGTATGCACATGTAATAAATGTGCCAGCATGGGGTTTTATCTATGGTCTGGGTACAGCAGAATAGCCCAATATGTATGCTTACACAGGTCACAGTGGCCTTCAGAATTTGTTTCAACCATCCAAAGACCTGAAGTCATGGCTTTATATTAACATAGGCACCTCTGCACAGTCAAGACATTGTTGTGCATTATTCTGTGGAGGAACCCAGTGAATTTTCTGCGCAGGCATTCCAAGCAGAATGACTGACATGAAATGAAAACAAATTCCAAGAATAAACATTTCTGATCAACTGAAGAGCAAAACCAAATATGATTAAGGGCATTTTTTGCATCACAGTGGGGCTGGCAGTATCACTTTGCCTGCATGTTCTTATTCCTGCTGACACATCTTCAGGTGATGAGATCTAAACTGTAAATATATTATCCCTGGAGAATTTGTACACCAGGTGCAGCAACTATAGGGAATAAAATACCATTAGAGAACGTCGCACACATGCTGATAAACATTTTAGGGAAATCATGTATGTCAACTATGTAACACATTCCAACATTCATATATTTAAGAACTAAATAGCAGAAAATCATAATCTGATAGGTAGTCACAAGACACAATGTTGAAAAGACAAGCCATGATTAGTGTTTTATTGGCCCTGGGCACATTCATTTAATAAACTTGGTTTATTCAAATACGTCTGGAATACTAACATTTTTTGTGTAAAATATAAAGAATCACAGAGCAGAATGATTATCTAAGGCTTCTGTACTGCCTGTCACTTTGATCAGCTATAGGCTATCAGCCATAAAACGTGCTCTAGCATCAGCATTCATCTAAATCTGCAGCTAGATTATGGTTATATGGGTGGTCTCGCCATTGCACAGTAACGCATCAATACTAGTCATGAGTCTTCTAAAGCATACTTGAAATCGAAGTGCTACACTCCAAAATTAATCTTCTGGGGAGAATATTTAAAATAATTGAACACATGAACATTCCCGCCCAATAGAAGAATACTGTGTGACATATGATGAACTGCTCCTTTGGAAAACTATGTTTATCATACTGTTGGCAAATGCTTTCAAACAAATACCATGGGCAAAATGGTATCATTTTTGAAAACAGGTTTTTTTTGTTTTGTTTGTTTTTCACATGGGGAACTTCCAACATCTTGTTAAGAATGATCATGACAATATGGGCTGTTCTTTTTTGGATACCAAATTATACGACTGCTTTATTTTTATGTTAAACTTTATATTGAGATAAATTAAATAAACAAGAGTACACGAAGGTACACAGTTAATATTTATTTATTTATTTATTTATTTATTTATTCATTTACCAAGTAGGCACACTGGTCCCATGGATCATTTTCAGGCACAACCTGGGCCATGAAGATGGAACAAGGTAAAATATAGTTTAGAAATACAAATACACGTAACAAAATACAGTCAAGTAGTATTAGTAGTAGTAGTAGTAATGATTTCATTCATTTAGAAAAATAAACACGGTTAAAATTCCCACTGAGTACAAAAACAGTCATTACAAGGGACACCATATTAAGACAGCTCACACCTGGTTACAATCAAAGAAGAAAAAATTAAAAATACAAATATTAAAATACAGAGAACATATAAATATGCATACACAATATAGACATTAGCCAACTTCATCTTTCAAATCAGTGTTTCTCAGTATACAGTAGGATTCACCCTACTTCTGTTAATGAGCAGCATTCTCTGAAGTTACCAGTCTGAGTTTGGAACCATTTCTTAATTTGGTACTAATGTATATTAGTACCATAGGATCTCAAATGAGTTGGCAAATTCTTCCAAGCTTTTGGGCCTAAATAAAAGATTGTATCAAAATCAGCTTTTGTTCTCTTTTTTGATTAAAAACTCTATATAATGAGATGACCTTAGACCCAGATTCAGTTGATTAATTATTAATTCTTTAGTAATATACTCTGGTATTCTAATTTTAAGGGAATTATACATTATTTTAATAATACAGTATGCTGGTTTTGTCTAGTATCTAAATGTGCCCAATGTAATTCTCTATATAATTTACAAAGGTGCATACTTCTGTGTGCATCCAACATATATCTTGCCATTCTGTTATATATAATGTCTACTTTTTTTCAAATCTGTATTTGTTGCTCCTCCACAGACCACATCAGTGTAGTCTAACACAAGGTACCTGGTTAGAAGAGCACTACATTAGTAGTGCCAGTCAAGAAAGCACTAGTCTGTATAGTGCTAGCAGGGACAGTAAGCAGGGATTTACAGCACTAGCTGTATGCGCTACACTGGTTGCTGTCTATGGTACCACTACATGGACAAGGACAGCAGAATTCAGGAGCCTGGCCAAACTACTCCTGTGGCATAGAGGGCTAAGGCACAGAACAGCTCAACCAGTAGCAGTAGAGACAAGGATTCTAATCCTGGTCGCTGACATTTTTTAACATATTGGCACTTTGTTTCGTTTTTCATGGGGCTGTGGAAACAGTATTCCATGGCCCCATGAATTTTAACTTTCCCTGGAATCTGTTCCCCCTCAGAGTGAGAATCCTATTGAAGAGGGGTGCGGGGGGCCGACTCCCCACAAAAGAAAAACTGGTGCCATTTTTACTACATACTCCTAGCCTACACTATTCTTTTCAGCACTCTTGCCCTAACACAGGTATCAGCATGGTGTTAACAACATGTAATCTAGTCTGTCTAGAAAACTAGTTTTTTTATCCTGTATAACATCCCCAGTTGTTGCCCCGGTCTTTTATTTTTTATCACTTCCCTGTTTCTCCTTGCACCATGTGGCCC
This sequence comes from Neoceratodus forsteri, assembly GCA_016271365.2. Lineage (NCBI taxonomy): Eukaryota > Metazoa > Chordata > Ceratodontiformes > Ceratodontidae > Neoceratodus > Neoceratodus forsteri. The sequence goes on along the minus strand of CM057455.1, from coordinate 1,543,507,931 downwards.
CCATCTGACTGACTTCCCCAGCTCTGTCCCCCTGAATTACCAGGGCTTACCTTACATCTGGTCCAGGAATGGTGCCTGTGAAGAGTTGGTCACCATCCTGCCGTCGGTTTTCTTTTTCCATTTTTTCCCCAGTTACACAACAGCCCCAGGGGAAGGATGCATCCGTGTGTAGGCACACATGCACCTTACAGCCCCGGTAATGGCCCTCTTCCTACCCATCCCATTGGCCTAACACCAGCACCCTTGCTTGCACAACCCCTTGGCCTCTACCAGGGGGTAGCCATGAGTGAGGGATGCCTCCCCATCTCCCCAGAGGGGAGAGCTGCCTTGATGGCTGCTCCATCCAGCTCCGCCCACCCTCCTGTGCCAACCTCTGATGTCCAGGACTTGCTCCCAAACCTGGCTCACTGGCGTGTCGTGAGGTGAGATGTCCAGCACTTCAGCCCTCTGTGCCACCAGGCCAGCCTGCCCCAGTCTTTTAACTATTTTATCTATATGTGGTGTCCATTTGCAATGGACATCCATCCAGAGTCTTAGGTATTTATATTCTTCCACCTGTTGTATGGTAGCTCCCTCTTCCACAATTATATTCAGGGTCTTATTAATATAGTGTATATAGATCTTTACTTTTATGCTGAAACAAAATTACTTTAGTTTTACTATTGTTCAAAACTAGTTTATTTTTAACAAAGTAGTTCTGTATATCATCAAAAGCTTTTTGCAAACGTTGTTGAATGCAAGATGTTTCAGCCCATGATGAATATAAAATGGTGTCATCTGCGTACTGATGGTAATTTAAATCCTGTTGCTTGAATTCCAAATCATTTAAGTACAAATTAAAATGGAGTGGCCCCAGTATTGAGCCCTGGGGAACTCCCTGTTTTATTTCTCTAAATTGTGAATAATGTGAATTTAAACATACCCTTTGTTTCCTTCCCCTAAGATAATTATTGAACCAGTTTGGAACACCGTCTGAAAATACAAAATTGTTTAATTTATTTATTGGTATATTATGGTTTAAGGTACCAAATGCCTTTGATAAGTCAATAAAAATGGCTCCTGTCTGTAACCCATTATCCATAGCAGTTTGACTATCCCCAGATACCTTTGTTAATGCAGTCTGAGTACTGTATTTTTCCATGAATCCAGAATGGTTGTTATTCAGTATATTTAGTATACTCAAGTATTGCTTAACCTGATTCACCACCATTTTCTCACAGATCTTCACTACCACTGGAATTAAGGATATTGGTCTATAGTTAATAATGTCTTCTTTTAACCCAGATTTAAAAGTAGTAATTACTGTACCTTCTCAGATATCCAGTCCTCTGGTAATTCAGCAGTACTTAGTGACAGTTTAAAGATCTGTGTCAAAGGGTAGGCAATTACTGGTGCAGCAAAGTTCAGTAATTTACTACAAATCTCATTGAGGTCTATTGCTTTCCTATCATTAATATTTAACAATTCTAACATTACCTCATTTATTTTTTATTTTACCAAAACAAAGCAACTGTTCCTTGATCCTATCATTGGTGTAGTTATTTTCCTGGTCTATTTGTGTAGTACTACTTATCTCCTCTGTTATTGCACCCATAGTCATAAATAAGTCATTAAAACAATTGACAACTTCAGGTCCCTGTTCCATATCTTTACCATTGTTAATAAAAATTTTAGGATAACCATTATTTCCTGGTTCCTGTAGTTTATAAATCAAATTCCAGAACTTAATGGGATGAGAAAACTGACCATCCTTGAGTATGTACTTATGATAGCCTGTTTTTGCCTTTCTCGCTTCTTTTAAGTAGTTATTTCTTAGGGCCCTATATCTATCCCATTCAACCTGGGTCACACTGTAGTTCTGTTTGCCATTTGCCATTATTTATTTCTTTGTTTTTGCAAGTTGTGCAGTTCACCTTTGTACCATATAACATGTTTAACACTATGATAAACCTTTCTCAAGGGCACGTGTAAATTATATATTTTCATAAATTCATCTTTAAAGTACTACCAGGCCTCATTTACAGTAGGAATTAGGTCTACTCTCTCCCAGTCCACCTTTTCTAAGTCATACATGAATTGTACATAATCAAAGTTCTTGAACATTCTTTTAAACTCCCAGTTTCCATATTGGACACCGTTTTCTTCAGATCTTATACATACCACCCCTTCATGGTCACTAAAAGTGTCCATCAGTACTCCACATTTTTTTATAATTTTTTTTTCAGTAGTGAAAACCAAATCCAAATTTGGGGATGCCATACAGTCCTTAGTATTAATTCTAGTAGCCTCCTCAACTAGTTGGCTAATTCCCAGAATTGTGGTCATGTCAATCAATTCATGTTCAGAGGGGAATGATTCCCAATTTACATTAAAATCCCCTTTCAACAAAATTTCATGTGTTATTTTATACTTTTTTAAAACATCATGCATAGTATTAAAATTAGATGCTTTAATCTTAGGTGGTTTATAAACTCCCATAAGAAATATGGGCTGGGAAAAGAGGAGCTTTAATTCCACCACCAATGCTTCTATGCCTTGAAAATAACACCACTGAAAGACTTTTACTATCTAGTTGCTGCTTAGCATACATCGTTATTCCTCCTTCTCTTTTGTTATGATCCTGCCTAACCATTTGATATCCATCAGTTCCAAAAGAGACAGATAATGTCCTTGTATTTAACCATGTCTCAGTTAAAACAATTAAATCTGGTTGATTTTCCAATACCCATTCTCTAAATGCATCCATTTTATTAGCCAAACTACACATATGAAAATGCAATATTGTAAATTCCTGCCCCTTCAATGTATACATACAGAGAGGTTCCATCTGATGTGGCCCTGGATTTGAATGTATATCCCCACACAACAATAACAGAGTGGTAACAAGAATAAATCTATAGCAAACCCCTTTCAAGAGATCAATTCTAACTAAAAATTTCTCAGTGTTCTGTTTATTATTTTAACAGGAGGTATTGTAGTCTGTTCTTTAGTGAGAAACCTCATATATATGCTAGTTATTTTAACTAATTCTCTGTGTAACCCATAAGACATAACTTGTTATGATATAGGCCAATTAACTCCCTTCAAGCTATAGCAAGTGTCCCCTCTCATGTTACAGGCTTTTAGCTTGTGCTCAAAAGCTATTACCTCATAAAAACATACTAGCAAAATTAACATACCAAGCATGTAGACACTTTTAAAAGTATATATGTTTGTGTATGAATACTTGAACACCAGTAAGACAATGGAGATTCTAAATGAATTTATGTATTCCTTTCCTTAGTTAAACAAATTGTCACCCCAAGAGGTTATAAACTACTTTGGTCTTCCACTCTAATATTTTCTGTCCTGATAAAAATCCTAAGCTCTACAATTTTCTAACCATTATTTAGCTTACTTAGTTACTTTCCTTTGCTTTTAAATATACCAGCATCTATTGTATAAAAGACTTCTTAAAAACATATACAATTCAAATCAAATTTAAAGCTAGAAAGCAAAAATGCTGTGACCAAGTGGCATTCGCACTCACTGCACTGGTGCAGTGGAGTAACAAAAGTTTTAAAGGCACTGTGCCCTGCCCCTTTTAGTTGACTCACACTATGGCTCACCGCTGAGCCCCCTACGTCAGAGTTAGCACAGGGACCCATGTTGGAATGTACTGCATACACAAATGAAATTGACACAAACTCTGGCTGTAGTATAATGTCAAGTGTCAGTATCAGAAAGAAACATCACACAGTCTGCAGATATAGCTTTGATGGTAAACATAGTCTCTTACTGCAGCTGTCTTTAGTTGATCTTCCTCACTGCTTGTGGCTGCTTTGATTTTACTGACTGTAGAGTAGGCATTCTTCTCCAGTGGAGCAGCATGAGTTTTAAAGTCACTGTGCCCCTCCCAATCTACCTGACTCACACTATGTCTCGCCACCGAGCACCCTACAACAGAGTCAACACAGGGACCCACATTGGAAAGTACTGCACATGCAAATGAAATTGACACAGTCTCTGGATATAGTCTAATGGCAAGTCTCAGTATCAGCAAGGAGAAATACAAGTATGATAATATGATAATAAAAAGATATCATCGAGGCTATTGGAGGTTCAGAGGTAAGCATAAAGAAGTGGAAGAAATATGAATTGGCCTACTCTCTGGAAGTAAGAGAAAGCTGCGGGGGAAACTGAGGGGGGGGGGGGTTGATGAGAGGATTGGGCTTCTAGATAGGCAAAGTAGGGGCCAGATGTCATGCTAGGTTGATATCTGGGAGACAGCTAGATGAGATAGGTGCTCTTGCAATGTAAGCTGGCCTAAGGCAAGTAGCCATTCTTTTAAGGAGGGAATGTCAGAAGACTGCCATTTACTGAGGATAACCCACTGGGAAATAAGTATGACAGCTAGAGCCTACTGTACATGAGGGTCCGAGCATGGTACTTCCGAGGATGAGAGGCCAACAAGATTAAAGGTGCATCAAGGCATACATAACTAGGGAGGATAGTCTTGCAGACCAGCAGGATCTGATCACAGAAGGGGATTATGAGACGGACGAACTGCAGTAGGTGGGAAAGGTATCCTTCCTGTAGGTTTGCAGCACCCGCATCTGTTATGATGAAGGATATCATGGGCATGCAGCAATTGTGGAGTTCTGTACCAGTGGTGTAAAATCTTCATTGGATCATCTGGGCTTTGAGGTCACAACATGCTATATGGGCTCAGGTCCAACAGATTTCCCAAGCTTGCTGGGAAATAGGAATATTAAGCTCCACAGCCCATTTCTCTTTAACGGTGGCTGTGGGATCTGGACCTGAATCATGAAGAGATGTGTAAAATCTGCTGGCCTTACCTCTATGAAGAGAGAACCATTTGGAGATAGGCACATCAGGGGAGGGGAGAAGTGGGGCTTTAATCAAGGTCAGGACAGCTGAGCAGAGTTGGAGATATTTCCAGTATCCTGCTGATAAAGTTGGAATTTATCTCTGATAGTCTCGAACAAAAGAAGGGTAGTAAGGTCAGGAGTGCAGAGCTGATGTAGCTTGAATATGCCAGCTTGCTTCCACACTGACCATCTGACAGGTGTATAGCCAATGAGTAAGCCAGGGTTATTCCAGATGGGGATATAAGCCACAGGGAGGGGATTCATGAGTCATTGAGTTGAAAGTTCTCCAGTATTTGAGAGAGATGCAAACAGTTGGGTAGCACTGGGGTAACAACTACCTGGGTAAATAGAAAGCCAATAATGGAGAGGGGGCCCTTAAGAGAAAAACTTTCAAAGTCAACCCAGAGGAGAGCAGAGGGGTGATTAAAAGGGAACCAACTGAGAACTTGGGCACAGATAAAAGATTAATGATAGTTCTTCATGTTAGGAAGACCCCAGCCTCACTGGGACCAGTGCCTTTGTAATTTAGAGCAACTCGTTCTGGGTACCATCCCTTCCCAGATAAACTGGCCCATCAGGTGGTTAAATTTGTTGAAGTATGACTCAGGGATAGTAATAGGGAGTTGGGAGAGGAGATGCAGAACCTTGGGAGCAAACATCATTTTAAGGGCATTGGTTTTCCCAGACAAGAATAAGTTAAGAGTTTTCCATCAAGCCATGTCTGCAGTGAGATTTCCAATAGAGGGTTGAAACTGGCTTGGCAAATGTGATTGAGTGATGGGGTAATACAGATGCCAAGCTAAGTGATGCCCTAGGCAGACCATTTTCACTTGGTGTCTACAGAGTGAGAGAGAAGGCAGAGATGGTTGAGAGGAATAATTTCAGATTTGGTGCAATTTACTTTAAGACTGGAAATGGTTGAAAAAGAAGCTAAGGTAGCTTACAATGGGGTGATGTACCAAGGAGCATTTGAAAGGAAAACTAGCAGGTCATCAGTATACAGGAGGCATTTATACTCTGAACTGAAAGTTTTTAAACCAGTGATCAAGGAAGAGGACCTCAGGACAATAGATAGGGGTTCATTGGCCAAGAGGAAAAGTAAGAGTGAGAAAGGGCAGCCTTGACGAATGCCCTGAAACAGCAAGAAGGGTGGGGAGAAAAGACTGTTAGTTAAGATATGGGTGGAAGGGGTGTTATACAACGGTTGTATGGCTGACAAGAAATAATGGCCAAACCTCATACACCTGAAGACCTCAAAAAGGAAGGTCCATTCTACAGAATCAAAGGCCTTCTTGAAGTTGATGGTAAGGGTGGCAGCAGGTGTGGATAGACTTGGCCATATGATGAATATTGAAAAGGGTGCAGAGATGATCAGAGCTGAGGCGGCCTTTAACAAATCTGCCTTGTGAGTGATAGATAAGGGAAGGGAGAAGTTCCTTCAAGCATGTGGCATGGATCTTGGCCAGAATTTTTGCATCAGCATTAATTAAGGATATGGATCTACACTGTAGCTGCCGGAGGATAGGTTGTCTTTATCCTTTTTGGGCAAGATGGTGATGGTAGCTTCCCTGGATGTAGCTGGTAAGCACTGATGTTGTACAGCATGAGAAAGGGTGCAGAGGAGGAGGGGTAGGAGAGCATCAAGAAAGGACTGGTAAAAATCTATAAGGAAACCATACCCACCAGGGAATTTGTACTTTCGTAAGGCCATCACAAATGACAAGATCTCTTCACTAATAAGGGGCTGCTCCAAGGAAAGCTGTTGGGAGGGAGAAAGGTGTGGTAGCACTGTGGGGTCAAGAAAGGAGGCCAACTGATCAGGAGTGGAGTGGACCTGTGCAGAATAGAGATTGGCATAAAATTGCCACATTACAGTAGTGATTTGAGTGTGATCAGTGTGGGTGTGGCCAGCAGAGTCAAGTAATAATAATAATAATAATAATAATAATAATAATAATAAAATGTATTTAATTAAGCGCCTTTCAAGTTTTCAAGGTGCTGTACAAAAATTCATAAAACCAAACATCAAAATACAATAAAGCAGACAACAATTACAACAAATAAAACCAATTACAATATAGATGGAAAGGCCTTATCCCATAAAAAGGACTTTAGAACCCTTTTAAAAATGTCCACCGTTGTACTCTCTCGGAGCGGACGGGGTAGAGAATTCCAGAGGGATGGAGCCATGAAACCAAAAGCACGGGCTCCAGAAAACTTCCAATTAACCCTCGGAATCTCCAGCAACCCCTTGACAGCCAAGCGAAGCTGTCTCAGAGGGGTGTAGGGCAACAGAAGCTCTTTCAAGTAGTCAGGACCATACCCGTGAAGGACTTTGTAGGTCAAAAGACCCACTTTAAAGGTGATCCGCCACTGTATTGGCAGCCAGTGCAGAAAGCGCAACACTGGGGTAATATGAGATCTTCTTGAAACCTCCGTCAACAAACGTGCTGCTGCATTCTGCACTAGCTGCAAGCAGGATATCAACCCCAGCAAGCCCTAGGTACAGGGAGTTACAGTAATCCAAGTGAGATGTCACAAAGGCGTGGACCAAAACCGGCAAATCACCAGGAGGAACCAGGTACTAATCCTGGAGATGTTTCTAAGATGGAAAAATGCAGTCCTGACAACAACAGACACCTGATAACGGAGGGTCAAATCTGTGTCAAGCTCTACACCGATTCACCCTCCATTCGGAAATGGGGATCTGGTCCCCCCCCAAGAATTATTCCGGAGGGACCCCCCCCAAACCCCCAACCCTGCGGCCGGGGTCCACAACCATAACCTCAGTCTTTCCCGGATTCAACTTTAAACCGCTGGTATTCATCCAGTCTTGGATATCTGCAAGGCATTTGTTCAGCACCGAGACAGCACTAACCTGGTCAGGTGCAAAAGACAGGTAGAGCTGGGTATCATCAGCATAGCAGTGAAACTCAGCTCATACCGTCTTACAATGTCTCCGAGGGGTAGCATATATACTGCGAATAACATGGGGGAAAGCACCGAACCCTGAGGTACCCCGCAGGGCAGAGAGAAGGCCCCGGAAGAATGTAATCCCGAGACCAATCTCTGTGTTCTCCCCTCGAGGTAAGATGAAAACCATCTGAGGACCATACCTGAAAGTCCACAGATGGACCTCAGACGTTCGAGCAAAACCCCATGATCCACAGTATCAAAGGCTGATGACAGATCAAGGAAAACCAGAATAGAACGATGTCTCCGATCTCTCGCCATCAGGAGATCATTGAGCACCCGAACCAGAGCAGTCTTGGTGCTATGCCTTTTACGAAAACCAGACTGGAGAGGTTCGTATAGACTATGGATGGTCAAATGGTTGTCCAATTGGTCTACAACTTTTCAATAACCTTCCCTACAAAAGGAGGGTTAGAGATCAGGCGGTGCTAGGTCATCTGGGTCTAAGGAAGTTTTCTTCAGAAGGGGAGTCGCCATCCCTTCCTTCAGAGAGCTAGGGAAGACTCCCGTCTCCAAGGAGCACTAGATAATCCGAGCGAGGACTGGGCTGATAGACTCGCTACATCCCAAAATCAGGGAAGTAGGACCCAGATCCAAACTACAGCACATTGGGCGCATCTCGCGGACAATCCTCATAGTGTCTACGAAATCTGGCAGATAAAAGGTATTCCAGGAAATTACAGGCTCCATGACAAGACACTGATCAACTGCAACAACCTTAGAGTGGGGTCGGGGACACTGCCTCCGGATGTCTTCCACCCTATTTACAAAGAACCGAGCGATCTCCTCACAGTCATTCTGTGTAAAAACTCGACGGATCTGCCAACAGACTGGGTTGCACAGTCTGTCGACAGTTCTGAAGAGCTGGGCAGTCGATTCCGAGCAACAGAAATTTCCCTGGACAGGAATTCTGCCTTCTTACGGGAAATTTCTGTTTGATAGAGCTTATAATGCTCTAGCAAAATAAGATGGTCGGCATCCGAGGCAGTCTTCCTCCAATGACGCTCCAACCTATGCCCCAACCTCCTCAGCACTCTAAATGCCTCGTCAAACCAAGGAGCGACGGGACGGCGCAAAAGGGGGCGAACATGGATAGGTGCAATCTGATCGAGAGCAGCCGAGATGGTCTCATTATAGGCCACCACTAGCCGCTCAGGATCAGAGCACAAATCGTCAAACAACGAGAAGTCAAGAACCACCATCAGGTCTTCAGGGATGACATCCCACAATGGGGGGTACTTGACCAACTCCACAGGGGCCGACCTACCCAGGGGGGCCTCAAAATTGAACCCAAGTGAGTAATGATCAGACCAACCGACTGGTTCCACCACTGAATCGGACACCTCAATCCCCAGGAGAAAAACAAGATCAAGAGAGTGACCACCTTTATGGGTAGCTGTGGAAACAACCTGTGTGAAGCCCAGCGATGTCATCACCTGGAGGAAATGTTGACCAAAAGGTGAAGATTCGACATCGACCCAAGCATTGAAATCGCCCAGCACCATCAATCTGGGTGATTCCAAGGCCATGTCGGTGGCAAAATCTGCTATTTCCTGCAGGAAAAGCTTCTCATCCCCTGGTGGATGGTAAATGACAGCAATCCTGCACCCCACACCAGCTACCACAGTACACTCAAATGATCTTGCCTCCTCAACTGGAACACCAGTTAGGCCCAATCCGGTCTTGAAACAGATCGCTACCCCCCGATCCAGTCTTGGGCGGTGTATAACCGAGAACCCGGTAGGAACAGCAGCCTCTAAAAACGGGGCTTCATTCCCATCCAACCAGGTCTCGGTAATGCAAGCCAGATCTGCCCCTGCAACAAAGTCCGCAATAAGACCCGTCTTATTGCAGACAGATCTGGCATTGCACAACAACACCCAGATTAGACAAGGTTGATGAGTTGTCCTAACCACTTGCCCTCCAGTACTGGAGGAGCCCTTGGGTATGGGAACCAGAACGGGACTACCACGCTCCAGAAACCATTTCACCCCAGGGCGTCTTCGAGGCCTAACCACCCCTATGGGAGAGCACCGCTCCCTCCACTGTCCACAACCCTCCACACCCCCCCAATTCCTCCATCCTCTACGCACAATCCCTAATTCTCAACACCGATGGTAAACATGGGCTGGCAAGGGGGACAAGAAAAAGGGGCGGAGGGCATGGAGAGCGGAGGCCGAGTAACGAACAGCAAGTGGAGCTGGCCAGCACATCAAGCTGTTCAACAAAATAAAACCACAAATAAAATAAATAAACACCACCACCACCCACCACTAAAAAAGTAAAATAAACCAATAATCTAGCACAACAAATAATAAACTAAATTAAACTATTTTATATCCACAGGCCCTCTCACGGCCAGGGGATAATAAAATAAAAACACAAACTAACACTAATAACAGTAAAAATAAATAAAAATACAAAGAGGGAATAATTTAAAGACCACCCTCCAGGACACTCTCACTGAACCAAGGAGGGAGGGAGGGCTATAAACTGGAAACAAGCACTCTCACTGCTAAATTATCCCTCAAAACAGATAGAGTTCAAATACAATAAACCATATACTTCAACCACCTGGGCTGATAAATAAAACAATTTCTTAAAAATAATAATATAATAAAAACAGTTAATGTTTCCACAGTCACTTATCTTGCAGGCACTCTCCAAATCACTTGATTGGCACACTGAAGAAATCGATGATACTGGCCCCAGATCCTTGACATATCCAAAGAGCCAGAATTTCCAAATAGGATTCAGGGAACAGGAACTCCAAAATTCCAAAGGAAGCCACATATCAAGCCGCAGGTTCCACTAAATCAATTAGTGCAAGTAGGCTAGAAATATGGTGTTTGCTTACCGTTTGTGCAGCCTATAAGCTAGGATCTTACTAGACCTTTCCCCACCCTCCTAGTATTTGTGGTTAATGCACATAAGGGCAAAATCTGCTTTGTGCATGTAAAAGCTATTGAGGGTTGCAAGGGTCTTAATGAGTTCGGAGGGATCCTTAGCGTGGTGTTTTGTGTCTGCTGAACTTCCAGTTTTCTACCAGCTTGGAGTCAAGATTTTTTGCCTCCTGCTCTCTGACTTTATGCCTGTGGGTGACTAAACTAAGTATACAGCTCCTAAGATATGCCTTTAGGTTATCCCAAAAGACCTCATCCTGGACTGAACCACCATCGCTGGTTTGCAGGAAAAATTTTAATTCCGGTCTTACGAGGGACCAAAGAGCGGTCTTTAAGAAGATGTCGGTTGAGTCTCCAGGACAAGGTGCTAGGGGTGTGGGGGGACCAGAGAAGGGAGAGAGAGAGATATAGGGGCATGGTCAGAGATTATTATGGGATGTAGATGGGTTGATATGGTACTATGAGTTAGTTCAGGCGATGTACGCCAAAGATCAATACGACTAAATGAGCAGTGCAGAGGGGAGAAAAGGGTATAAACTCTAATAGATGGGGCTTGAAGGCGCCAAATGTCCATAAGAGAAAACTCTTGTAGTAAGGAGTGGAGGGCAGATTGCGCTTTGTGATTGGGCTTGCGAAGGTTATGGGACCTATCCGGGAGGGGTTGAGGGTTAGAGAGGAGAGGAGAGGGGGATTATCAGAACTGGGGATTTGTTCAAATACAATGCAAAACAGGGCTGCTTCCAACAGCAGGCAGTGAGTAAAGTCTCAAACAATTGCCAACAGTACATCAAAATGAGACCTTGCTCAATGCCCCTTGGAATGAAAACACAAATATTTGTTGTTTCAAATCTTAGAAAAACATTTTATTTTTACAGTGGACACATATTATAAAAACAGGTACATCACCCTGAAGTGAAAAACAAGAACTCCTTGATGATTGTTTCGCACCTGTGCAGGTGCTTTATCAAGGGTGATTAAGCACCTCCACAGGTGTGAACCGATCTTGGGGAGTTCTTGTTTTTTGTTCCATGTTTGTGTTTTTGTTCCAAGGGGCATTGAGCAATGTCTCTCTCTTTGATTTACTGTAGGCCTTTGTTCAGATAGCCTGCTCAAAAAGGTAGGATGGTCCGAGTTGGCTGCATATAGATTGACCAGGATTATAGTACCTTATGGTGAGTAAAATCTAGCCATAACCCATCTGCCTTCAGCATCAGCCTGGGATGCAGTACAGGATCACTTCAGGGATTTGTGCACTAAACTAGAAACCCCTTTATGGCAGTGGGAAAAGTGCTGTGAACCTCCAGATCAACCCATTCCCGCTTAAGCTTAGAAGCCTCAGTAACAGAAAGTTTGGTCTCCTGCAAAAACTCCACCTGCGAATGCAATTTCTTAAGATGGGACAGAACTTTTTTGTATTTGATGGGGGGAACTGAGTCCTTTAATGTTCCATGGCATACAGTGGAGATCAGCCATTTGGTAAATATTGAAAGGGTCCTATGTGTGGAGAAAAAATGAAGGAAAAAAGGGAGGGAATAGGCACATGTCCCAACTGATGCTAAAAGGCTCAAAAGGAACTAAAAACAGGAGGCAATACCCACTGAGAGACCAAACTCAGAGGCAAAGGTTGACCAGCACAACAACCAGTTGTAATGAACGGCATAACAGCAATATATAATGAGACCAGCAAGAACAACAATAAACATGGCTAACAGATAAACAACCGTAAGAAGTAACTACAATAGAAAGCTAGAAAAATAGGCAAATCGTCTGACTGACCAAGTCCCTTTAAGCCACAAGGTGGCAAAGTAGCCATCTAAGTAGCAGGGAGTGGACTGGGACATGTAATCCTAGAGCACTCTCCTCCAGAGATAATACCCGTGGGAGAAAGATGGAAGGTAAATAGGAGGTAAAGAGGAGATAGAGAGGAAGGGCCATCAACAGAAGGCAAGGAAAACCAGAAAAGCTCATCTGGAGGAGATAAGGGGGGGGGTGAAATAACAGAGATATCCAGAATGTCAAACAAAGCAAAGAGAGATATAGAAAGGAGGAAGATGAAGGAGAAACCTGATTGAAAGGGGGTCAGTAAAGTTTGAACAAGGGGTAAAAGGTACAGACATCAGTAAGGAAAGGCACAGGCAAGGCAAAGTTTATTTATATGGGGCCCTTTCCAAAGGCTTAGAGTGCCTCACAATTCATAAAACAAGTCACACATTTAAAAATACATTCAATAAATACATAAAACTATCAAAAAAATCAATAAACACAGGCCAGCCTTGTAAAGAAAGGCAAAGGAGGCTAAGATCGGGAGGGAGGGTATGAGGTTCTGAGGGGAGGGGAAGGATAGGTAAGAAATTAAAGTGTCACACTGACATAAATCAGGATGATGATGGGGAGCAGGGGGTAGGACTGAAAGGGTCATATAGCTTGGATAAGCTTCATAAAGATATGGGGTGAAGGCAACGGTTACAGGGGGTTGGGGGAGGAGAAAGGGTGAGCAGGAGAGGTGTTAAGTAGGAACCAAAATAAGAAAAGAAAGTTAATAGAATACCATATATAAAGAAGAAAACATGAGCAGTATCCCCTTAAGAGGGAAACAACTTGATTGATTGGAAACCCTTGTTGTATACAGCAGATTTATGGTACTCATGAAGACAAGAGGGGTCACAAATTGGCATTAATGGAGCCCCAGTGGCTTAACCAACCAGGAAAAAGAGTCAAACATTTGTCCATTAAAAGTTTCCTTATAGGAGCTACTTCAGCTGACATTCAAGGGTGAATCCAAAGTCAGTGGGGAGGCGGCAGCTGCTGTGTAGGAGCTGGACTGGCAGTCATCTGCACTGGAGGAAGTACTGGCAGGCAGTGGTGAATGGAAGGCAGGATAGTAAGTCAAGAGTTCAACAGAAGGTGCTACTGTCTGGTGTGAAAGGTTGGGTTTCGAGCTGGGGGGGAGAATGAGACAGTCTGTGCAAGGGGGGGGGGCAAACCTGTTGCTGCTGAGAAGGATCCTAGAGCTATCTGACGAAAAGTCTCTGTCCTTGCTGTGGCTCCAGCCTCGCTGCTGAGGAGGCGGATGGCTGGATCTCCATTGATTCCAACTCCATTTTTTACCAGAACCTCTGCCAAGTCTCTGGGGCTGGGGAAGTCTTCTTTGGGACTAGCATCATAGGCCTGAGGTGGGCATGGAGGATCCTCAGGCTTTTGTACAGGTTGTGGCTGGGGAAGTGTTCGTGTCTGGGATATCACTGGGAGTCAGAAGTTTCAAAGAGGACCATGAACATCGAATAAAGTCTTCTGCTGCTTCGGGGGAATAAAAAAGAGTGCGGAGCCCCATTGCGGTAGATCCTCAAGGTGGCTGGGTATAGTAGACTGTACTGAACATTCAGTTCCCAGAGATCATGTCTGGTGATGGAGGAGCCCTGATGGTCCTGACAGGCCCAGGGAATAGTCCAGGAAAATTAGAATTTTGTGACCTTGCCAGATCAAGGGTCCATGCTCACGGGCCAGAGTGCAGATCTGCTCTTTCACTTGGTAATGAAGAAACTTAGCCAATATGGTTCTGGGCCACTGCCCAAATTTTGGAGGAGGCACTAATGACCAGTGAGCCCACTCAATTTCCAGAGGGCCTGGCCATTGCTGTTTGAGGATAATCAGTAGGACCTGCTGGAGGAAGGTATTGGTGTTGCACACCATGACCCCTTCAGGAAAGGCCACAAGATGAAGGTTATTGTGCCAGCTCTGGTTTTCCAAGTTCTTGACGCACTCCCAGAGGAGCTTAAGAGCCCTGCCCTGCTCTCAGATGTGGGCTACAAGTTTGTGAGTTGAGGTGTCCTGGGCATCCATTTTTTGCTCCACAAAGGAAAGGTTCTGGAACACTGAGACAATGTCTTGATTAATTTTTCATGTTGGCTGTTTTTAAGTCCCCAATTTCTGCTAGAAGTTGTGAAAACCTGCCCCTGATTTGATTGCAGGCTGTCTGAGGAGACTTGAGAAGGCAGAGGGGAAGAGGTGGGAAGCACCATGTCTAGTAGGCCTTGCCATGATGGAGTGCCCGAACCGAAGATGTGAAGAGGTAGCAAGTGCAGCGGTAGAGTTCAGCGAAAAAATACAGGTAAACGATCCTGGGCAGTAGCAGGTGAGGCTAGATGACCAGTGATGTTGGAGTGATAACAAATGATGTGCAGATAAGGCAGAATGTCTCCAGGTGAGAGAAGAGCTGGTGAAACTAAGCTGCCATCTTTATTGTGGTCAGCTAAATGACTGTTTTAGACAGGTAGAGTGCTACATATCTTCAACATGCCTAATAAGCGAAAATATTTAGCACTTAATCCTTAGAGACCAACTATGTGGCAGTTTAACTTTGACACCCCAGTGTTCATAAGGGACGCTGGAAAGCTTTTTACACTAATGCCAGGAGTATAGGGAATAAGATGGATGAGCTTCAAGCCATACTGGCTTCAGAGGGTTTCTATAGTCTGGCCTTCTCTGAAACCTGAGCTACTCTACATAATATGTGGGACCCGTCAATGCCCTGCTATGCTTGTATGTTAACTATTCCTGCTGGACTATGCTAACCTAGAAGCATAGAAACATAGAAATTCTTAGCAGATAAGGGCTGCTAGGCCCATCCAGTCTGCCCGTAGGCCCTATACATTGTATGTGGCCACTGACCCTATGTGATCAATGACTTTTCATCACTCCCTTCCCTCTCAAGCTTCCATTGTGCATGTCCCAGGCTTGCTTAAACCCCTCCACTGTGCTTGCCCCCACTACCTCCTGTGGCAGACTATTCCAAGTGTTGACTACCCTTTCTGTGTAGAAACACTTCCTCACATTATCTCTTAATCTACCCCCTTCCAATTTCATATTGTGCCCCCTTGTTCTAGTACTTTTTCTACATTGGAAAAGATCCCTCACCTGCACCTTGTTTATGCCCTTAAGGTACTTGAAAGTTTCAATCACGTCCTCCGCTGTCTCCTTCCCTCTAGTGAGTACATATTTTGAGGTCCCATCATCTCTCCTCATATGTTTTGTGGCGCAAGCCCTGCACCATCTTTGTTGCCCTTCTCTGGATAGTCTCCACCTTATTTGTGTCCTTATGCAGATGTGGCCTCCAGAAGTCAACCTGTGGACTTCTGATGTCCTTCTTGGGACCCCTGTGAAAATGAAATGCTGCATCTCATGGGCTATCCCGACTGGAGTAACTTCAAATAAATAAATACATACATAAGGAAAGGGAAAGAGAAATTTGTTTAATCAGGAAAGGCACACTAAGCCAGATCTTGTTTGCAGGTGTGGCCTGGGAGCACATGGAAGTTAAGAAACTTGCTCAGGGTCACACAGTGTGAAAGTAGGGGCTGATGGGATTCAAACCCAGGTCTCCAAATGTGCAGCTCACTGCCCTTAACCACTATTCTATACTGCCTCTTCTATCCCCTGGAGATATTCTGCCTCATCCATGCATATGTAAGTAACTAATAAATAAATAATTCCACTGTATTCATCTCAGACATAGGAAAGTGGCCAAAGACAAGGTATGCCTGTTTGCAGATGACACCACACTGTTGGAGGGTGGATGTAGAAAGACTAGAAAAATCACAGAACATACTGTATGGCAACTCACGATTAATATCATATAGTGAATGGTCAGCACATAGCAAGACAGAACCATAGAATGGAGGGCTCAGTAGATGGGTAAGGGTGACACAGACACCAGAGGAGAGAGACTTGGAGGTTATTGTTAGTGACAGCCTAAAATCAAATGCCCAGTGCAATAAACATATGGGATGGCCAGTGGAATGCAGGAATGCATAAGGAGGGGCATCAGTAGCCGAAGGACAGAGGTGATCCTACCTCTGTATGGATCACTGGTGAGACCACTCCTGAAGTATTATATCCCCTCACCTTAATAAACAAAGTCTAGCCAGAGCTGATACAGTTGTGACGAGCTGCCAAATGACCAAAGTTACACATGTGCATGGAAAATATTGAACGCCCAGGTGAAACTTAGCCATTTTTTGGAGGTGTTGCACCAAATTTTCAAAATGACCTTTTAGAGACCGCCCCTTATGAAGAGTGCCAGTGTCATTTTGTACACTTGACCTGAAAGGTGATTTCGCAGAGCAACCATACCATTCTGTGCCATAGATGCAAAAACACATTTTGGGCAGGATGTGAAAAATGACTGTTATACAGTTAATAAGGAGGTGTGCAAAAATGGCAATGTTGAAAATCAGGAGTGAAAATATTAAAAATTGGCGAAGTTAGAAGTGTGCATAGAAACCGTGCAATGGACACTTGTAACTCAGTCATTTTTTGGATTTTTTTCACCAAATTTGCAACATGGGCTTTTTGGGACCCTACCTCATGAACAGTGTAACTGTTGTTTTGTTAATCAGTCTCAAAAGGCGATTTCATGCAGTGACTGCAAAATCACCTTTTGGGACTGAGTAATGAAATGACAGTGGCAGTGTTCACAAGGTGGGGTCCCAAGAACCCCATGTTAAAAATTTGGGACCAAAATTCTAAAAAATGGCTGATTTATCAATATAAGTTGAAAACCCCATTGACTGCCATTATAGCATGCTCACCTTTGATTCTTCAGTTTGCGATTCAGCTTTGAAGAGTGGAGACGTATCTCAGTCCAGAGAAGATGACAGCACCGACCTCCAGAGGTAAGTATGGGGTATGGGGGGGATTGCAGGGAGGTGGGTGCTCAGTGGAGGGTAGGGATGGGGGAGGGGTCTGGGGTGACAACGAGGTACCATTTTCCTTTTCACAGGTAAAAAAAACACGTCGAGGGACGGTTTTCTTTATTTACAGGGAAAAAAAACATACATTTGGGCACACTGGGGTGGGCTTCCAGTGTGCCACATGAGTTGGGGGGTGGTTACATGTTGCTGACTTGAGAATTGGGCACACTGATGTCAGCATGGGGAAAAAGGAAAAAAAATACATTTGGGGACACTAGGTTGGGCTCCCAGAGTGCCACGAGTTGGGGGGGGCAGATAATGCCAACACGGGGATTGGGCACCCCGATGTCAGCGCAAGGATGGGGAATTGAGGGAGTGGGTAGGACAGCAGCATTGGGAGGTGTGGGAGGGTTTTCTTTCCTGCCAGTGCTGGGAGGGAAGGGGGGAGGACAGGAGCGGGGGGTGCAGGAGGCATGCCATCCAACAGATGGTGACGGCAACGCAACTGCACATGCATGGCACTCGTGCGTGCATTGTTGCGGTGAATGGCATTTTGCCATTCACAATGTGGTGGCACCAGTGGAATGGCACATGCGCACGAGTTGTGCATGCACAGTTCTTGCCCCGGAATGCTGAAGTAACAGCCGAAATAGCGCAGCTGCTATTCCATAACGACCGATCATGGCGGAATGTTTCAAGCTCCATTGGACTTTTGGAAGGATACTTCCAAAAGTCCAATGGAAGGTTCCACAATCAGCTGTTTTTGTAAGCTACAATCAATCCACAAAAATGGCTGTAGGCTCCACCCACAGCAGTAAAAAGATAGTGAAAGGCTGGAATCAGTCCAGAGGTGGAAAACAAAGATGACAGAGAACTTCAAGACAGTGCATTTGATGACAAATTAAAAATCTAAAACACAGAAACTTAGACATCAGAAGAAACAGGCCCTGCAGCCCATCAAGTATGCTGAGTCCTACCAATCTAAGGTTGATTTTTTGAGGACCCTCTTGGCCCATCACTCTCTCATTCCTCCCTCCTCTTTTGCCACTGTCTTCAGCAGCACCACTTGTCTGTCCCATCAGTCCTTGAATCCCCACACTGGTTTTACACACTACCTCCTTTGGTAGCCTATTCCGCTCCTCCACCACCCTTTCTGTGAAGACATTTTTTTCTGACATCACTCTTAAATCTCCTCCCACAAGTTTCATTGAGTTCCCCGTGTGCTGGTGTTACTGCTCAATCAATCAATCAAACCTATATTTATCCAGGCAAACACCATTGAGCATAGCTCTTATACAAGATGGACCTGGTTAGAACAGGAACACAGGATATACAATATATGAACAGTCACAACATAACACCTCAGTAATATTATACAATACAGAGATACAATAGTTAAACATAGTCATAAGTGGAGAACAGTTTGGAAACAGTGGTTCAATTCCCTCATGGTGTATAATGAGTCTAGTAACAGCAGCTGGAAGTACTAACGAGGACAATTGCTAGGTAATGGTATATTACATACAATGCCATAAGTAACAAGACAGTGAGTTAAAAAAAGAAAAAAACAAACAGTGTAACAGGGTGGGGGGGGTGGTAGGCGAGGCGAGATAGGGTACAGGCAGGGTGGTAGGGATAGACGAGGGACAGATGAAGCCTCGGAGAGGACACAGGACAGGAGGGTGGGGAGCACAATTAGGCATTAGAGAAATGTGAAGGAGAGGCCACAAGCTCAGCACAAACAGCTCTCCACTGTTTACTCTGTTAATCCCTTGTAGGCATTTGTATGTCACTATCATGTTCCCCCTCTCTAATCACCTCTAACATGTACACGTTGAGATTCAATATCCTCTCCATGTAAGTCTTATCCTGTTTGCTCTGGATCATTCTAGCTACCCTCCTCTACCCCTATCTTTCTTCAAGTTCCAGAATTGCACACAGTACTCCAAGTGAGGACAAATCAGGAACCTGCACAACAGCAGAATCACTTTGTGCCTCTGGCTGCTAATCCCCCTTCCTATTCATCCCAGCATTCTATTTACCCTCCCCACTGCCCTGCTGTACTGTGCTGTTGTCTTCAAATTGTCCAACATTATTAGCTTGGCTTTTTCTCTGTCATACTCTCTACAGCAACCCCTGATTCAGTATTCAGTCCTTGAATTTCTTGCCCCATATGTGCAGTGCCTTGTACTTGTTAACAATAAATTTCACCTGCCAAACCCTTGACCACTTCACCATCTATTCTAGATCATCTTTCATACTTCTTACCCCCTCCTCACTGTCCAGTCCTCTGCATATCATTGTATCAACTGTGAAGAGGCAGATGTTATCCTGGATCTTACTACAACATAAGAAATGGAACTGCTGAAATGGCCCAGTCACAAGACCAATCCCTGTGGCACCCCACTGGGGACATAGAAACATAAACTTTAATGCCAGATAAGAACCGCTTGGTCCACCCAGTCTGCCCACTTTTCCACGCCTACAATATCACTGCAAACCCTACTTGTTCTCTGTCCCATTCTCCTTCCACATCTTCCTTTCCCATAAGATTGCCTTATGCCTATTCCATGCATTCTTGAACCCCACCACTGTTTTTGCCCCCACCACCTCCACTGGAAGGCTGTTCCAGGAATCCATCACTCCTTCTGTGAAGAAATACTTCCTCAAATCTCTTCTGAATCTACCCCAGTTCAGTTTCATAACATGCCCCCTTGTTCTTTTTTTCTGAAATGTACACCCCCCTCAAACTTATTTACTCCAGTGCTGTACTGAAATGTCTCTATCATATCCTCACTCTCCCTCCTCTCTTCCAGAGTGTACATATTAAGGCTCTTTAGTCTCTCCTTGTAGTGTTTCTGATGCAGACCCTGCACCATTTTGGTTGCTCTCCTCTGCACTGCCTCTACTCTGTGTCCTCCCAGAAATGTGGCCTCCAGAACTGGAAACAGTACTCTAGATGTGGTTCTACCAGGGATCTATACGGAGACAACACCACCTCCCTCTTTCTGCTGTTGGTACCCCTCCCTATGTAACCCAGTATACCACCAGCCCTCCCAGCTGCCTTGTTGCACTGCCTCACCACCTTTAGGTCACCAGATATGATTACCCCAGGTCTCTTTCCTGCTTGGTAGTTATCAATATCATGCCACCCATTTTGTACTCCACCCCTAGGTTTCTGTGCTTCTAGTGCATTATTGTACACTTTTCTCCTTGAAACGCAGCTGCCATGCCCTTGACCACTCCTTAATGTTTTGCATGTCTCTGCTCATCTTTTCTACACCCCCAATGTATTCATCCTATTGCAAACTGTGGTATCATTTGCAAAGAGGCAGACCTTCCCTTCCAGGTCCTCTGCATTGTCACTTATGAAGACATTAAAGAAGACCAGTCCCAGAAATGATCCCTGTGGCACCCTGATGGTCACTCTCCCTTGCTCAGACTGAACTCTGTTTACCACAAACTGTCTGCCACCTATACCCTAACCAGTTTCTTTCCAAGTTTACCACCGTTGGACCCACTCCTAAGCTTCCCAGCTTGTTTACTGGCCTTCTATATTGAATGGCATCGAAAGCCTTACTGAAATCTAAGTAGGCCACATCCACTGCTCTACCTTGTTCTAGTTCCTTGGTCATCCAGTCAAAATATTTGTTTGACAAGTCCTTCCTCCCCCCTTCCCCAACATAAATCCATGTTGCCTCGGTTTTTGTAACCCATCACATTCAAGATATTCTACTATCCTTTCCTTCAGCAGTGATCCCATTAACTTTCCCACTACTGATTTCATGATGACTGGCCTACCACTTCCAGCCTTCTCCCTGTTACCACTTTTCTGAAGTGAGACTACATCTGCCTTACTCCAGTCCTCTGGCACCACTCCTGTTTCCAATGAGCTGTTAAATAGGACTGTCAGAGGTGCAGCCAGTACCTCCCTGAGCTCCCTCAACATGCTTGGATATATCCCATCTGGTCCCCTTGCTTTGTCCACATTCAGTTTAGCAAATCCCTTCAGGACCCTCTCCTTTGAAAATAGACTAGTGTCTGCCTCCCTCCCTCCAATGCTCCTGTTAAATTTTTGTGAACCCATCCCTTCTTCTTACTCTGTGAACACTGGAAAAAGGTATTTGTTCAGAATGTTTGCCTTTTCCTAGTCCCCCTCTGCACCCTGCACCCCAATCCCTTTTTAATCTTACATCCCTCCCCTGGTCTTCCTCTTTTCATATATATATATATATATGCTTAAAAAATGTCTTGTCCCCTCTCGTTACTGCATGGTCTATTCTCTCTTCAGTTTGCACCATCATGTTCCTTACTGTTCTTGCTGCTTCCCTCATTTTCCCCGATACACCTCCTTATCCTCCTCTCTCAGCATCTCTTACACCTTCTGAATGCTACCCTTTTAGCTTTTGCCTTTTCTACCACTTCTTGTGAGAATCATACCAGTCTGTTTCTCCTCTTGCTTTTGCTCACTTGCTTGATGCAGAGGTT
The DNA here is from genome assembly GCA_016271365.2 of Neoceratodus forsteri. NCBI lineage: Eukaryota > Metazoa > Chordata > Ceratodontiformes > Ceratodontidae > Neoceratodus > Neoceratodus forsteri. Next base: position 1,543,486,007 of record CM057455.1, on the reverse strand, counting down.
TATTGCCTTCACTATTCCCCCTTCAAGCTTTGCCCACTGTTTCTCCACTCCATCCAGGTCATCCTCCTGCCAGGTCATCCCTGAGGAATTCACCCATCTTTATTAGGAGGCAGTATAATGCAGTGGTTAAGGGCACTGAGCAGCAATCCTGGAGGTCTGGGTTTGAATTCCATAGCCCGGACTTGGATACTGTGTGACCCTGAGCAAGTCATTTAACTTCCTTGTGCTCCCAGTTCACATCTGGAAACAAGCTTCGGCTTAGTGTGCCTTTCCTGGTTAAACAATTCCCCCCCTTCCCCCCTTAGAAAAATCTGCCCTCCTGAAGTCTAGGACCCTTGTGTGGTTTGATTCTGTAGCCATCCTTATATTGAACCACGCTGTATGGTGATTGCTGGTCCCCAGGTAACCTCCCATCTTGACATCTGCAACACTGTCCCTATTACTGAATACAGTACTCACCACTTACACTGCCCATGGCTAATGTGGGCAAATGGTTACAGCGGGCAGTTTGTATTTGCTGCTTGCCAGTCTCATAGGCTTAAATGTTATAGTTACCGCTTACTGCATTTTCAGCACTCCATCTATTTCAGGCAATGGCTGGCTATTCACACCTTGTTAACGTCTTCTTTAGGTGTGATCAGTGGGGCTATTTAATCCCCTATCATCAGTTACAATTAGCGCAGTTGAAAGGAAGAGCAGGGTGTGTGAGTGAAAGAGAGAGGAAGACAGAGAGTAGTGTGTCAGCAGCACCACATGATTTTATGGTTTAGATTTAGGGTTTCAGTTTAGCACACTGAATTACTTATGATACAGTTACGAAGTACAGTTGAAACTTCTGATTAAATATAGGGAGTTTGGCTCAGCTTGGCTTGACAGGAAAAGTGCATGAGAGAGAGTGAGTGAATTATCATCTCTGCAAGAGGTACAGATTTCTGAACAAATGTGCAGACTTCACTTGACATAATTGTGTGAGAGAGTAGGGTACATGAAAGAGAGTGAGTGAATTAATGTCTGCACAGCACTACGTGGTTTTAACATTTCCATTTAGCATCTCAGCTGAGATTGGTAAAAAGTCCAGCACACGGATTTCATGAGGTAGTGATAAATTTCAGCTTGGCTTGACAAGGAAAGCCTGTGTGAGAGTAGAAGACAGTAAGGTGCAAGAGAGAGAGACTTTATGTATATGTGTGTGTGTGTTTGCATCTCTACAGCATAATCTTTGGTACATGTTGGTTGAAAGCAGGGAAAAGTGCAGCACACTCAATTCACAGATACACAAATACTGTACAACTTGAGATTTTATGTACAGTACCTATGCTAGATTTTAAAACATATTGTAAAAACATTTCTGCTACTGTGGCATTTGTGCCTCTGTGTCATTTTACATGTTGTTGAATAAGCTATGGATTTACCATCCGCTTCCTATGCCGGGAATAACTCGTTAACACAACTGTGCTTGATATAAGTGGTGGGGACTATACCTGGTACTGTATTGCTCCATCATAAGTGGGTTTGCTGACTAATTGCCTGAGGAATGCCCCTGCAAGTATTCCAGGGTGTTGCTGCTTCTAGCTAATGCCACAGCTGGGAGGCTCCAATCTACATCCGACAGATTGAAGTTCCCCACCAGCAGCACCTCATCCTTTTCTACCATCTTGCCAGTGGCTTCCACCAGTACCTTATTTAAATTCTTCCCCGGTGCTGAATGTCTATAGATCATGTCAGTGCAAATAGTGGCTCCATATCCTGTCTCCAGGATGACCTACAGTACCTCTGCACCCCCGTGTCCCCACCATTTCCATTGCTTTTAGGCTTTCCCTCACAGAAAGCACCACACCGTCTCCTTTCCTTCCTATCCTGTCCTTCCTGAACAGCGAATGGCATGCTATGGCCATGTCCTAGTCATGGTTTTCAGTGCACCTTGACTTGCTAATAGCCACAATACCCAGGTTGGCCTATGTCATGATGGCCTCCTTGTCCAGCCTCTTGTTTCCTAGACCTCTAGCATTCGCACATCTGGCCTTCTAGTTTATGTTACCACTCTGCTTGTTACCCAACTTTTTACCTTTTACCCCTCTTTCCCCTATCTCTTTTTAATGCTCCCATTCCATTCCCCCTTCATTTCTACCACCCTGCTTCTTTTATTCATTTGCACCCTGGGGATTCCTCCCCCCTTGGGTTCTCTCCATCCTGTACTTCAGCCTTTGGCAAATTTCATCTGCCTCCCCCCTCAGCTAGTTTAAATGTTCATCAAAGTAACATTTAAACCATCAACTGAGGACTGTAGTTCCCCTCCTAGGTGGATACAGGCCATCACCCCTATATAGGCCTTTATCCCACTAGTTGGATCCTCAGCTCCCAATGTAGCCAAACCCCTCCTCCCTGCACCATCCATTCAACCATGAGTTCAAGCTCATGCTACAGGGATCCCCCCCCCCCATCATAGACAGGCTGCACCTCAGTAAAAAAACACTGAGCATACTACTGGTGTCAGACCCCTACCTTACTCCCTAAGCTCCACCTGCACTATCCTAACCCCGTCCCTTGCCAGATCATTAGTCCCTAGGTGGATAATGGCATCTTGCGCTACCTCTTGCCTTGCTGCCCTAGCAATCCTCAGGATCTGCTTCCCATCTCTCAGTGCTGTGGTGTTGCATAGGAACCTAACCTCCTCTTCCCCCTTTCCTATTCCCAAATCTACCCCCCCTCACAATTGAGTCTCCCACCAGAAGTTGCTTCCTGCTCCTCCTCCTCCTCCTCCTGTGGGGTTCTCTTCCACCCTCCTTGGAGTCTCCACTATGGAAGACCCCCACATCATCCCTGGCTGCTACCACAGGTGCCTCCTCCTGGCAGTCCTTCCCAGTCAAAGTGGCATAGGAATTGTATAGTGGTACTGGTTGAAGAATGTGTCTCTGAGCAACCACCCCCACTTGTCCTGAGCCCACCATAGTCCAGCCGTTCCTCCTCTCTGGCATCCTCTGAGGTAAAGGTGGCAGACTTGGTAGTCCCTGGATGGTGGCAGAAATCCCCTAAGTCCTAGCCAATTCGGACTGAAGTCTAGTGACTTCTTCCCTCAACCCAGAGAGATGTGGGCAGATAGGGCAGAACTGCAGTATTCAGAAGGTCTCTGTGAAAACTGCTGCCCCATGACCACTTCACTGCAAACCCTCCCAGCATTCACAACTTTTATGCTCCCTGTGTTACCTGTAAATTTATGTGTACCCTTTTCACTCATAGGGTGTTTCTAGCTGTTTTTCTTCTTTGTACCCTTCCCTAGATAGGGTTTTTCCTTCTACCCCACTCTGTTGTTCCCTCTGGTATGAAGTGTTTTCATCCTTCCTTTACCCCCTTACCTCTCTCTGCATTTTAACTGCTGAGGCAGTAGTACTCTTACCTTCACCTAACCCTTTGTTACCTGATCCTAGATACAGTAGGTTGCTATTAATGTTTCCCTACCCCCTCCTTAAAACTCTTTATCCTCCTACTCAAGATAGGGTGTTGCACCTGTTCCCGGTTTTCATCTACCTTTAACACTCCACCCTTCCCTGCAGTGACTGTTACACAGTAGGGAAAATGTGCCTTAACTTAGTTGACCAGCAGAAACCCCTGCTTTCCTGCTTCCTTCTGCTGATGCCTGCCAATGCATAAGATGCCAGTTACCTGTTCATAGAAACATAGACTTTGATGGCAGATAAGGACCGCTTGGCCTACCTAGTCTGCCCATTTCCCTACCTACAGAATAAGCTGCAGATCCTAGTTAACCAACAGCCTATTTCCTCCTACCCCCCCCAAGAATTGCCTTATGTCTGTCCCATGCATTCTTGAATTCTCCCAGTTTTAGACCCCACAACCTCCTCAGGAAGGATGTTCCATTCATCCACCACCTTCTCTGTGAAAAAATACTTCCTCACTTTGCCCCTGAGCCATCCCCCCTCTATCTTCAAATTGTGTCCCCTTGTTCTTGCACATCTCTTTTTCTGAAAGATGCTACCCTCTTGGACTTTGTTGATTCCACTGAAGTACTTAACAGTTTCTATCATGTCCCCACTCTCCCTCCCTTCCTCAGGGGTATACATATTAAGCTCCTTTAGTCTCTCCTTGTATGGCTTCTCTTAAAGACCCTACACCATTTTAGTTGCCCTCCTCTGGACTGCCTCCATCCTGTCCTTGTGGAGATGGGGTCTCCAGAACTGGACGCAGTACTCCAGATGGGGTCTCACCAACTGTACAGATGGAAAACAACTTCCTGTTTTCTGCTGGTGATGCCTCTCCCTATACATCCCAGTATCCCCCAGCCCTCCCTACTGCCTTCTCACATTGCTTGCTAACCTTAAGGTCATCTGATATGATTACACTAGGTCCCTTTCCACTTTTGTTGTTACTGCCTACGCCCCCATTGTGTAATCTTCCCCTTGGTTTTTGTTTCCCAGGTGCATTATTTTGCATTTCTTTGCATTGAATCCTAGCTGCCATACTTCTGACCATTCCTCCAACCTTGCCAAGTCCCTTCTCATCCTTTCCATCCCTCCTTGTGTATCAACCCTGTTGCAGATATTTGTGTCATCTGCAAAGAGGCATACTTTTCCTTCCAGTCCCTCTGCAATGTCACTTATAAAGACATTAAAAAGGACTTGACCCAGTACTGAACCCTGCGGTACAGCACTTCAGAGTGGACTCCATTTACAATTACTTTCTGTGTCCTCTTGTCCAGCCAATGTTTTATCGAGGATACCACCCTGGGACCCACTCCCAGGCTGTTTAATTTGATTATTAATCTTTTGTGTGGGACTGTGTCAAATGCCTTGCTAAAGTCTAGGTAGACCATGTCCACAGCCCCTCCCTGGTCTACTGCTTTGGTCATCCAGTCAACGAAATCAATTAGATTCGTCTGACATGACCTTCCCACTGTGAACCCATGCTGCCTTGGGTCCTGTGCCCCACTGACCTCTAGGTACTCAACAATTCTTTCCTTCAAAAGTGACTCCATCTACCACAGGGATCAAACTGACAGGTCTGTAGTTTCCTGTCTCTGTCTTGCTCCCACTTTTGTGAAAGGGAATCACATCCACCTTCCTCCAGTCCTCAGGTACCACACCATCCTCCCATGATTTGTTAAAAAGGGTAGTCAGTGGTGCCACTAGTTCTCCCCTTAATTCTTTTAGAATTCTGGGGTGAATTCCTTCAGGCCCCATTGCTTTGTCCTCCTTCAGTTTTAGGAGTTCTTTCAGAACCCTTTCTTCTGTGAAAGGACTAGGATTGAGCCCCCTATCCAGAGTGCTTCTGTTAATTGGATTAGGCACCTACCCCTCCTCCTCCTCTTTTATGAATACTGAGCAGAAGCATTTGTTCAATATCCCTGCTTTTTCACTGTCCCTCTCTGCCCATCCACTGTCCATTCTAATCAGCCTCACTATCCCTTCCTTTGTCTTTCTACGTTCCCTGATGTACCTATAAAAGGTTTTATCCCCCTTCTTAACCAAGGTGGCTATCTTTTCCTCAGTCTGGGCCATTGCTATTCTGATTTCCCTCCCTGCTTCCTTCTGCCTTAACTGGTACAGTTCTCTGTCCTGCTCCTTCTGTGTTTTCTTATACTTCCTTAATGCTATCTTTTTCTCCCTAACCTTCCCCGCCACCTCTTTTGAGAACCATAGTGGCTTTTTTTTTCATTTTGATTTATTTATTTCCTTCACACAAAGGCTTGTTGCCTCTATGATGGCAGTTTTGATGTTTCCCCATTGTTGCTCCACCCCTCCTTCTAGCCTGATTGCTAGTGCTTTTCTAAGGCACTCTCCCATCTTGCCAAAGTCAGCCCTCCTGAAGTCCAGTATCCTCACTTTTGTATGGCTTGACTCTGTAGCTGAGTTTATCATGAACCACACTGTTTGGTGGTCACTTGTTCCCAGATGGCTACCCACTTCTAGAGCTGAGATCCTCTGATTGTCCCAATTTGAGAGTACGAGGTCTAAGATTGCTCCCTCACGAGTGGGTTCCAAAACTAGCTGTCTGAGGCATGCCACCTGTAGGGCATCGAGAATGGCCCTGCTCTTGGATGTTGCTGTAGCAACGGTGCTCCAGTTAACATCTGGCATATTCAGGTCCCCCATCAACAGTATCTCCCCTTTTTCTGTTATCTTAAGGATGACTTCTATCATATCCTTGTCCATTCCCTCCCCTGACATGGGGGTCTGTATACAACCCCTGTGCAGAATGTGGCGCCATTTCCAGTCTGTAAGGTGACCCACAGTGCCTCTTCTCCTCCCTGTTTACTCTTTTGTTCTGTTGCTTTTATCCCTTCCCTTACATAGAGAGCTACTCCCCCCCCCGCTACCCTCCCTGTCTCTCCTGTAGGTTGTGTACCCTGGTATGTTAACATCCCAGTCATGGTTCTCTGTGTACCATGTTTCTGTGACTGCTACAATAACCAGGCATCCCTCTTCCATCAAGGCCACCAGTTCAGGGAGCTTGTTGCCCAGACTATGGGCATTGGTACTCATTACCCTCCATTTCCGGATGGTTTTACCCCTTTTTGCTCCATCCCTGTCCTTATTGCCTTAGTCATTTTCTCCATTTACCCCTGCTCTTCTCCCTATCAACATCTCTATCTTGGTGTTTACCTCACTTACTACCCTTATTTTTGGGGGGTGCTAAGATTTCCCTGCTCCTTTCCAGTGCCTCCCCCCTTGGCTAGTTTAAATGCTTGCCAATGAAGTATTTAAAACCATCACCTAGGATCCTGGTTCCCCTCCTGGAAAGATGCAGACCATCGCACCAGTATAGGTCTGCATCACTCCAGGTGGATCCCCAGTCTCGAATGGAGCCAAATCCCTGAGCTCTGCACCAGTTTTTCAACCACTGATTGAATCCCATGGTGTGCAGCACCCTAGCCTCACCCATGCCATAGATAGGCAGCACCTCCAAGAAGGTTACAGTGCATGCTACTTGTCTAAGGCCCCTCCCCAACTCCAAAAACACTTCCTGTGCTGCTCTGATCCCTTCCTCAGCCAGGTCATTTGTCCCTAGGTGGACAATGACATCCAACCTCCTCCCCGTGCAGCTGCTCCAGCAATCCTGAGTATTCGCTCCCTGTCCCTCCAAGCCATGGCACCAGGAAGGCACCTTACCTTCCTCTCCCCTTCCTCCCCAAGTTCTAACCCCCTAACAATGGATACCCCCAACGGGAGTTGTTTTCTTCTCCTGTGAGGTCCCATGCCACCCTCCTGTGAGTCTTCTTTGTGGAGGTTCCCAGCATCCTCCTTCGTCTCCACTGCAGGTGCCTCCATAGAGGAACCACACTTTTCCAGAATGGCATATGAATTGTGGAGAGGTACAACTGGAGGGATGCACCTCTGTTCCACCACCCTCACCCTCCCTGAGCCCACTGTGATCCAACCACTCCTCTTTCTTGTCAATCTCTGAGGCAGCGGCAGTGGCCCTGGTGGTCCCTGGATGGGACAGGAGGTCCCCCAAATCTGGCCAACTCAGCTTGGAGATGAGCAACCTCCTCCCTCAGCCCAGAGAGGTGCCTGCAGATGGGACAACACCACATCCTCCAGAACATCTCCCGGAAGACTGCTGCTCCACAGCCACTGCACTGCACCACTCCTATCATGTCTTATTTCTGGCCCCTTAACTTTTGTTTGGAATACTTACTCTTTCCTCTGTTTATTTTTTTTTTCTCCCTACTTACTTACTGCCTTTGTGCCTTTTAAGCTTCTTATCTTCCTGTTCTGAGACAAGAAGTTCCTATATTTCTCAGTAGTCTCCTTACTTGCTCAGAGTCAGACCTCCAGCAGCTGGGGGGATGGAGAGCTACTCTTTTCCTTCTATGATGGTGAGTGTTTTGTGGCTCTGTGATCACTCACTTCCTGCTCCCAAACAGGAAGTTCCTGTCGTCAGTCAGATCCTGTGCCTATAAAAGTAGAACTGGCTTAGGGTGGAGGGGAGGGAAGGAGGGCAATATAGTCCCAGTAGAGAAGTATAGTTATAACAGCAGCTCCTTCTTCTTGGTGTTCTCTGCCTGTTCCACACATTTGCTCTCAGAACTCGGCCCAGCAGCAGAGACTGAAATCGGGGATTGCCAGAGCCTGTAAGAGGTAAAGTGTCCTGCACTACAGCCTGACTGTTGTGAGGCACTTCCCACCCGCCCCCAACCACCCTCCCACCCAGGGTCGGCACTCCTATATTGCTGCTGGCAGGTCACGTGTCACATCACGTGACCCACCCTCCACAGCATAAGTGCCCACTTTCCCATTTGCAGGTTATAGGCACCAACCACTAGGGGTCACTGCACTTTCCAGTCTAGCTCTCTGTCCTCTCTATACCCTCCCCAGCTACTACCTCACAGCTGTCCCACTAGAGGTCACTGCAGTTCCTTGGTTTCTTCTACTACCTACTTCTGCACTCATCCTTCAGCCTATCTCTAAGCAACTGCTAGTATCAAACCTGGTACCCTTCTCTCTAAATTCTACTGACTAGCCTCTAAGCCACTGGAACCAGGCCAACAACTTCCTCTATTTTTATGCTCTTAACCATACCTCACTCCCTCCTGCCCAGATTTAAAATATTGACTGTCACACTCTGTCCAAACCCAGTACCCTTGCAGTCAGAGTCAGCTGCTCTACCTCTAGCCCACAGTGCCTACCTACTTTATTACTACTTTCTAAGCCTCTTAATCACTTCCCTACCCAATCTGCCAAATATAAGTTTACCTCTTCTTCCTGCTGCCTTGCAGGATTTGAACCCTGCACCCTTGTTTCCAGGGTCCACAGTTCCACCACTCACAGAACACCTGCATATTTTACTGCAGGATTTCATAACTATAAAGAACGCACTAACCCTGTGACACAACTAAAGTGTTATCTAAGTGCTTCTACAAACCTGAACCAACTCCTGCTGCTGCAGCCACCAGTCTAGCTCTCTCCTATTACCCTGATCAAGACTCTGAACCTGGTACTCTATGCACTTGAGGCACATACACTACCACCACACCATAGCAGCAACTAAACTCAGAGGTGATCTCTCACTACTCTCCCCTCTTTCATCTAGTCCCCATTCTTTCCTCACTTCAGCTCCACCAGCCTTCCCAACTATGCATATGCATCCCCTGCTCGCCAGTCTATCTCTTCTCCTCCTCCTCCTCCCTTTGCCTTCCACATACCTCAGTGTCCCTATTAACCCTCAGCCTCACTACTCCAGTGTTCCTACTACACCTCCTGTCCTCCCCTCCTCCTTACCACTGCTTCTACCCCTCCTCCTCCTCCACATCCCATATGCTCCTCCACCTCACCCCTTCCAGACATCACCTGTCCTCCCCCTACAGCCCCCTTGCACTTCTGATCAGTCAGGCCTTCTCTGCCTGTGCTACCCTACCCACCCCTTGTGCAACCAAACCCCATTCCTTATTCTATCGCTCCTGGCGTAAACTCTCCATCTGCCTCCCTCTGACCAGAGCACTTCTCCTCCTTCTGCTCCTAACAGGGAACATACACCCCAACCCAGGCCCTGCCCCCTTCCATCCACCCACTCAGCCCACTGGTCTTCGAGTAGCCTCCATGAACATATGCAGCCTGCTGAAGAAATTTGATGCCCTACAGTGCTGGGCCATGGCTCACCAACCAGACATCATAGCCCTGGTTGAAACCTGGCTGTCCAAATCAACTCCTGACTCATTTGTCTCCTCCCAGGCTATACTCTTATACCGGAGGACTGAGTAGGCAAACGAGGGGAGGCTGTGCAATCTACACCAGGGACACAATACCTGGACATGCACTCTCCCACCCCTACCTCATCAATGGGGCCCAGGCCTTACCCTCAGACTCACCCCAGACCCCTCTAGGAGCCCTCTCTATCTCACCACAGCCTATGTTCCCCCAAAGAACCAGCACCCAGCCCTGATATCTTTAACGGACTATTAGCCACCCTCCACCATAAGGCAGAACAAGTCCTAGTGGGGGACCTTAATGTAAATTGGCTCAGCACCTCCTCATCCACCACCAGAGACTCATCTGCCGCCCAAGATCTGACACAACTCGTCACCCAGCCCACGAGACTTAACCCTAAGAGTGGTACCAGCACCCTGCTGGATGTTATTATAACTAACCGACCCCATAAAATCCAAAACATCCAGGTCCTCCCGGACTCGATGAGTGACCACTCCCCTATCCTATTCCACTGTAGCCCTCAATCCCAAGCCCAAAGCCCAGACCACCTCAAAGCGCCTCCGCCCTGGTGGGCTGAAGAAACTTAAGGCACTCCTCACCCAGATAGACTGGTCCCCATTCAGCAGGCAACCAACATTGATACTGCCCTCACCTTTTTCACCCACACCTTCAACATGGCCTGTGATCTCTTTGCACCCTTAACCAAAACCCGGTCCAAAAAACAGAACGCACCCTGGGTTAGCCCGGCCCTCCTACAATTACTTAGAAACCGGGATAACCTCTGGCACCTTGCCACTGAAACAGGTCATCTGTCTGATAGGCAAGCATACAATGCAGCCTGAAATAAATGCTCATGGGCCATCAGGAAAGCCAAGGCAGACCATTACCAGGCCTCCCTTACCTCCTCCTGGGGCTCAGCCCGGACCTTCTGGGATAATATTAAGCAACTCAATGGTAAAGCTTGTTCCCCTGCCCCATCCCAGCTCACTAGAAATGGCACAACCTCCACCGAGCCTGCCACCATAGCTAACTGGTTCAACACCACTTTCACTGACCTTAGCTCAGTCCTCCCTAGTAATTTCTTTGACCCTCCCCAGCCAAACTCCCCTGTCCTCCAGCACCCCAGCTTCCTCCTCGAAAGATTTCCACCGGAAGCCAGACCCATCCTAATCAAAGCTCTCAATGGCAACAATCCCGGCAGTGACTCACTGGACCCCAGCATCCTCAGGCTGGTGCTAGATGAAGTCCTTGCACCTCTCACTAGCCTAATTAACCAGTCACTCTTCCTGGGACAATTCCCCACAGCTTGGAAAACAGCCATTATCACACCTATTCATGAAGGAGGCGACAGGTCATCGGCCAACAACTACCGGCCAATCTCCATCCTCCCTCCCTCTCTAAAGCCCTGGAGAAAGTGGTGGCCATTCAAATCATTGATTATCTGGCTAAGCATAACATCTTATGCCCAGAGCAACATGGCTTCCGTGCGGTCACAGTACCAGCACTGCCCTTACTGAATTCTCCAACTTCCTACACTCCTCCTTGGATACCAGCTCCTAGCTGGTGCAGTGTTCATTGACCTCTCAAAGGCTTTCGACACTGTCTCCCATCCACTGCTGCTGAATGCACTGCCTCACTGGTCTCGCGCTGGCCCCTGGCATGGTGTGCTAGCTATCTTGACACTCGATCCCAGTGTGTCAAGATTAATAACACACCTCTCACACCCGTCCCATTCTCTGGGGTCCCCAAGGCTCCATCCTGGGCCCCTTCTCTTCGCTGTATCTGAACACCCTGCCCAGTGCATGCTCTGGCAAAATACTGCTTATATGAGGCGGCGCTGTCCTTTTTGCCACCCACCGTAATCCCATCTCCTACAGGACTCCACAGCAGTCTTTCAACAGTGCCAAAGGCTTGGTTTAAGGGCGCAGACTCGTCATCAATCTTAAGAAAACCAAAACTATGCTCTTTTCACACCCCAAAACAAAGCTAGCAACCACCCACTCTATATCCTTCCAAGCACCAACCAACCACTGGAACAAGTCTGCTCCTACAAATACCTTGGGGTTACCTTGATTCAGCCCTCACATTTCACAACCACATCGACGCCCTAACATCCGCCACCAACACACGGCTGGCATCCTATTCCAGCCATAAAACCTGCCTTCCACCAAATGCTCTCCGGCTAGCTGTTACATCGTCCGTTCTGTCCCTTGTAGACTATGGTCTACCAGTATACGGTGCTGCCGACACCACTGCACTCAACAAAATTCACCTAACCCTGAATAAAGCGTGCAGATTAATTACTGGTGCCCCCAGGCTCACACACACCTGTCAGCTATATGTCGATGCTAACCTGCTTACCCTGGATGAACGGCTCCGATACCAGACCTGTCTCCTCACCAAAAAAACCCTACTCGGGCTCTCCCCCCCTGGGGTAATGGCATCCATCCACCAGAGCCCTCCCACCATTGCAACACGGTCTTCCTACAAGACCACTCTAAAGGTCCCCAGAACGAGAACCAGCCGTGGCCAGAGGTCCTTCAGCTATAGAGCCCCAACCTGGTTTAACTCTCTCCCTGCCACCATCACCAATGCCATCACCATCTCCACATTCAAAAGCGCTTGAGACCACATCTTCTCTTTCGTAACTGCTCCTGTCTCTGAACATAGCCTCCACCTCTTTCTCTTGACAATGCCCCTGGGCAGCTCTCCCACCCTACCATCCCTCCACCTCTTCCCTGTACACCATGCCTAGGTTTAACCTGGCCAGTGCCAGCTTTTTCAATGTTTATCTACCAGAATGCTCACTTGATACCGACTTGTGTAATACCTGTTATCAATTACATGTACCCTGTACCCAATTGTATTTGTCTGACCACTATGTGACGTGGCACCTCTGGTGAATGCCTATTGAGTCTTTGCAAATCTTTGCTATGTAACCGAAATGCAATGTATGTCTTTATGTGATGAAGTACCTTTGGAAACGAGCCTCTGGCTCAAAGGTTGTAAACTGATTCTTAAATAAATAAAAAATAAAAATAAATAAATCTTCCACTTCCTCTCTGGGACATGGATGTGAATTGGGCACATTAGAACAGAGTCCTTTTATAGTCCACTTGTTAGAAGGTACTAAACTTCTGCCATCTCCACCCCCAACTACACACCCAATTCACAGGGCTTCCTGAATCTACTCAGCCCAAGATTAAGCTCCTGAGCTAGTTCCCCCCACACACACACACACTGACTGCTACAGTTTTAAAGACAAGTTTCAAAGTGCTCCACATACTGCCTACACATCTTAGTGTTTTTTTTTCTTCCCACTTACCCTGGTACTTTCTGTATGAAGAGAAATATAAACAAATATAAATGTACTGTAACTTTAAGATAAAGTTAAGTGCTTACACTCCTCTACTATCAGCACAGGACCTGAACTGACTTGACCTTTAAATCTACTGTCCTTTGTTAAAAGGCACTAAGTCTCTGTCATCTCCACCCCCCAATTACACACTTGATTCACAGGGCATCCTGAATCTACTCAGACCCAAGATAAAGCTCCTGAGCTAGTTTCCCCCACACTAATTGTGACAATTTTAAAGAAAAGTTTCAAAGTGCCTCCCAAACTGCCTACAAATCTCTTTGTCTCCCCACTTGCCCTGCAACTTTCAGTATGAAGAGAACATAAATACATTTAACTGTATCTTTAATGTAAAATTAGGTACTTACACTCCTCTCTGTAAGCAGCATCTGTACTTCCAGACCTCAGAGTATTCCCTGTTTAGGACTACCCTCTGATTTCTATCAATTAACCTGTTTTTCACCTACCTTGTGATTTTACTCCCCACCCACAGGTCCCCTAGCTTTGTAGCCAGCCATCCATGTGGCACAGTGATAGAGACTTTACTGAAATCAAGGTACAGTATGTCCTCCAATTACCCTTTGTCCACCACCTTCATCGCCCAGTTAAAGAAGTCAGCCAGGTTTAACTGACAAAGGCCTTCCCATGAACCCTTGCCACATAACATGATGCAGCCCATTTGACTTAGGCAAATCCACCAGCCTATCCTTTATTACAGTTTCTAGCATCTTCCCCACTGTGGACGCTAAACAGACAAGTCTGTAGTTCCCAGGATCATGCCTACAATACTTCCACTTTTGTGTGTGGGAACTACATTTACAATTTTCCAATCAGTAGGTACCACCCTTGTCTCCAGTGAGCAGTTAAAGAGCTCAATCAGTAGAGCAGCTAGGACCCACCCCTCAATCAGTAGAGCAGCTAGGACCCACCCCTCAATCAGTAGAGCAGCTAGGACCCACCCCTCAATCAGTAGAGCAGCTAGGACCCACCCCTCAATCAGTAGAGCAGCTAGGACCCACCCCTCAATCAGTAGAGCAGCTAGGACCCACCCTATTGCCTTTGGCACCCAGGGATGCAGCCTGTCCATGTCCATGTTCTTGATACCGTCAGTGTATTCAGTCCCTTTAGCATCCATTCCTCTGAGACCGAAATGTTGCTGACACTACAACACCCTTTGCCACCCCTACCATGCTTACATTGTCTTGTGATGCCCTTTTTTCTCCATAGTAAATATGGAAGAGAAAAACTACAGTAATTCAGTATGTCTGTCTTCCCTTTATCTTCCTTCTTCCATCCTTCTCCCTTCTTCAGTCTAACTATTCCCCCTCTTTTGTGTGTTTCTTGCATAGGTAGAGAAATAAAATGTATCCCTTTTCTTAAGCCCCTCTGCTATTCTCAACTCTGAGACAGAAATTGCCCTGCTTACAGCCTTGTTGACATTCTTCATCTTGTTTAGATACTCCAGCCTATCTTCCTTGCCCTGCCTGTTTTTGTATGCTCTGAAGGCCTCCTTTTTCAACCCCCATAATCTCTCCTACCTCCCATGTGAACAACAGTGTGCACTTCCCCTCTTGGATTTTCCTAGCCAATCAGATACAGTGATTTGTGACCTCTAATATGGCTTCCTTTATTATTTCCAGTTTCATTTCTGCCCCTCTACTGCCTTCATCCCTTCTAGCATCTTCTCCAATAATTCCTAATCCTGCCATCTCTCACTTCCTGAATTCTAGGACTTTTGTCTGTGACTTATTTTTCTCCTGCTTCTAATATGACAGTAAACTTCACAGACTGATAGTCATTGGTTCTCAAAGAATCCTGTACTGGAGTCTCCCCTGTATTATATCTGTTTGCAATGACTAAATCAATGATGCCCTCCCTCCCTTTTAGGTTCCTTGAACCTTTGGGTAAGGAATACCTCCTGAAAAACCTCTAGACCTGTAATCCTGGAGGTAATAATCTCTGATGACCTAACGGTGGGCAGGCAGTGTGACTAGGCAGTTCGGAGGGCTAATGGGATGCTGGGGTGCTTAGGGATAAGTATTACCAGCAGAAGATGAGAGGTGGTGCTGCCTCTATATAGATCACTGGTAAGACCTCACCTAGAATATTGTGTGCAGTTCTGGAGGCCACATCTCTAGAAGGACATAGAGTGGAGGCAGTCCAGCAGAGGACTACTAAAATGGTACAACATCTGCTTCAGAAGCCCTACAAGGAGAGACAAGATGACCTCAATATGCACACCCTGGAAGAAAGGATAGAGAGGAGAGATATGATAGAGAACTCTCAATACTTCATGGAGGTAAATAAGGTACAGGAGGGAAATATTTTTCAGCAGAAAAGGTGCACAAAAACAAGAGGTCATGCTATGAAGTTAGAAGGGGTATATTCAGGAGAGATACGAGGAAGTACTTCTTCACAGAAAAAGTGGTGTATTCCTGGAACAGCCTACCAGCTGATGTGGTGAAGGTGAAAACTGTGGTGGGGTTCAAGAATGCATTGGATAGGCATAAGGGAATCTTAGTAAGTAGGAATGGGGAGAGGGAGAAAAAAACAAAGATCAGATAAGGTCTATGGATATACTGTAGGCAGGAAAAAATGGGCAGACCAGGTGGGTCAAGCGGTCCTTATCTTCCAATAAATTCTATCTTCTCATGTTTCTGTACCAGCAACTAATTCCTATGATTTGCTGTTACTGGAATCCTCCAGACCACATCTGGTATGATGAAGTCACTTATTAGCAGCACCTCCCCCTGGATTGCTACCCTGTGTAATTTCATTAGGTGTTTATGTGTCTGCTGCTTTTTCTATTATGTGGTCTATATAGAACTCCTGTCCTGATTTTCTTCTCACCATCTGTAACTACCTGTACCCACAATGTCTCTATGCACTTGTCCTCCCTACTATTCCTGGCATCAATGGCTATTTTACCCTGTCTTATATACAGTGTCACTCCTCCCCCCCCCCTTTTCCTGCTCCCTATCCCTCTTAAACAAAATAAACCCTGGGATGGTCAGATCCCAGTCTATGCAACTGCATGGCTTCTGTCTCTGTGATTGCTTCCAGGTTCAAGCATGCTTCCGCCACCATTGCCTGTAGGTCACCTGTTTTGTTTCCCAGGCTTCTGGCATCAGCCAACATAGCCCTCATAGAAACATAGATAGATTTTGACGGCAGATAAGGACCGCTTGGCCCATCTAGTCTGCCCATTTCCCTACCTACAGGATAGGCCGCAGATCCTAGTTAACCAACAGCCTATTGCTTCCTACCCCCCACAAGAATTGCCTTATGTCTGTCCCATGCATTTTTGAATTCTCCCACAGTTTTAGACCCCACAATCTCCTCAGGAAGGCTGTTCCATGCATCCACTACCCTCTCTGTGAAATAATACTTCCTCACATTGCCCCTGAACCGCCCCTCCCCATCTTTAATTTGTGTCCCCTTGTTCTTGCACGTCTCTTTTTCTGAAAGATGCTACCCTCTTGGACTTTGTTGATTCCACTGAGATACTTAAAAGTTTCTATCATGTCCCCCCTCTCCCTTCTTTCCTCAAGGGTACACATATTAAGCTCTTTTAGTCTCTCCTCGTATGGCTTCTCTTGCAGACCCTGCACCATTTTAGTTGCTCTCCTCTGACTGCCTCTATCCTGTCTATGTCCTGTGGAGATGGGGTCTCCAGAACTGGACGTAGTACTCCAGATGGGGTCTCACCAACTGTCTGTACAGAGGGATAACAACTTTCTGTTTTCTGCTGGTGATGCCTCTCCCATGCATCCCAGTATACCCCAGCCCTCCCTACTGCCTTCTCACATTGCTTCTAACCTTAAGGTCATCTGATATGATTACCCCCAGGTCCCTTTCCTTTTTTTGTTGTTACTACCCCCCCCATTGTGTATTCTTCCCCTGGGTTCTTCTTTCCCAGGTGCATTATTTTGCACTTCTTTGCACTGAATCCTAGCTGCCATACTTCTGACCATTCCTCCAACCTTGCCAAGTCACTTATCATCCTTTCCACTTCCCTCCATTCTTTTCTTTCCTCTTCCTAACTCCCTGTCCCCCATCCTCCCCCTACCCTCATTTTTGGTCCCTCTCCTACCAGCCCCTGCCCGTCTTTATCATGAACACCCCACTAGTCCTGCACCTAAACATGTTATGTTATCTCATTGTCTCCATTCTGCTTCCTCTCTGCCTCCCCCTCTTTCTACTAGCTTTTGTGGGATGACATCCATGCCTCCCACTTTTGATTAGTTTAACCTATCAGTAACTGATCTTCCTTCCCTCTCTGCTAGTTTCAAAGCACCTTGATGTGCTCTGTAAATGTGCACCCTATCATCCTAATGCCTTCCTTGGAAGGATGTAGGCCATCCCATTTGTATAACCACTTATTGCTACAGGAGTTCCACAGCCTCCCATGTACACAAAGCCCTATTCTCTGCACCACTCCTTCAGCCAAACATTGAAGTGAATGGTCAGGTGAAGTGTCCCCTCTCCTCTATTCCAAACCAGCAGGGCCTGAGGTTGCTGGCAGCTTGAGCCTCCCTCCTAGCTTCCTAAATCTGTCTTTTATCTCTCTTCAGGGCCTGTTAGCTAGATTATTAGGACCTAGATGGACAATGACATCAAGCCCTTCCCTCTCCTCTACATCTGTGATAGTCCTATCTATGCTGTGTGCCTCCCTTACCATCAATACCCCTGGAAGACACTAGATCATCTCTCTTCTCTGCTCTCCCACACCTACCACCTCCTCTATCTCCCATTGATGGAGTCCCCATTACTAATATTTTTGTAGCCCTCACCTTCACTTGTGACTCCAAGCTCATCACAGGTGTCTCCCTAGGCACAGACCTGGCATCCTGGGAGGCAACAGATTCTGTTCTCTATCAGTTGGATATTTGATCCAGCAGGTTGCAAAGGGTTAAGAACCATTTCACTGTCACCACCCTAGAGGTCCTGCCACTGCTTGCATGGTCCCTTTTTCCTCCTCAACCTTGCAAACCAGTCAACCCCCAGTAGGGACTCTAGGCATCTTTTCAGGAAGAGAATTGCTGCCTACACCAGTCCTTGCTCAGACAGACCTGCTCCTGAGAAGGCTAAGTTCCACTTTTACTGTGACAAGTTCTGTACTTAGGGCTGGAATCCTACTGCAAAATGGGCAACACCACCATCTCAAGAGGACCTCCTGGAAGATGAATGCTCCACCGATGTTTCACTCTATCAGGCTCCCTCCCCCATTCATACCTGTCTCCCCCCTGCTCCCCAAATCTCCATATATTGTTCTTCTAGATTGCTGACCCACCTACTGCCCCAGGGTCTACTCACCTATTTTTCTACCACAGATGCTTAGGCTTACTCCCCTAACAAAACCCATTTGTCAAGGTACACTAAATAGGATTTCTCTAAGAGTCATGTGATGCTAATTATTGTCCACACCTCTCTACTTGACTCTGGGGTCCCTGCATATACCTGTCCCATACTACACTATTCACCTGTGTGAAATCAGCTTACAGTATGCAATACTGCAAAATGAAAGGCAGTACACACCTTCCAGTGCCTACTAACCCCCATGGTTGCCCAGACATTTTAAGTATAATGACTTCAGAGGGAGTCCCCAGCCTGAGAAGAGTCCCTAGTGGAACTGTGGTTTCTAGCACCTGTGGACACCTCTGCAAATACCATCCATCTACTCATGGTCCTCACTGTGTATTCATTGGAGACCAGGAAAGAGAGAAAAGGGAAACATGGTAGAAACATGCAGATTTCTATGCAAGGTTAACAGTGTGGACATAGCAAAGTTGTTTTTCATGAAAGGGACCACAGTCATCAGGGAACACAACTATAAGTTGACAGGGGGTGTGTTCAAAAAAGATTTGGCAAGTTTTTTCCACAAAGAGGTTGCTGGAGGGCTTGAATGACTTGCCCAGCAAGGTGATAAATGCAGGCAGTGTGGTAGGTTTCAAGGGAGGGCTAGATTAAGGGGGTGTTGGATGGTTCATGTAAACCTAGTCCAGAGTATCCAGCTGGTGTTTTAAGGTTTCTCATTTGAAAGAGACTCCCCTCCTGCACCCTGTTCACTCTCATGAGATACTTGTAGGTTTCTGTAATGTCTTCTGTAACTCTCAGGGTTTACATTGAGATCCCTCATTCTCTCCTTGTAGGGCTTTTTGGTGCAACCTCTGCACCATTTTAGTTTCCCTCTTCTGGACTGTGCCCAACCTGTCTATGTCCTTTCTGAAGTGTGGCCTCTGGAACTGGATACAATACTCCAGTTGGGGTCTCACCAGCGAATAGTGGCAACACCACCTCCCTCCTACTGCTGGAGATAACTCTCCCTATGCATACCAGCATCTGACTGGCCCTACCCACTGCTTTGTCACATTGCCCTACCACTTTGAGATCATTGGATCTGATAATCTCAAGGCCTCTTTCCTGCATAGTCACTGACAGTGCCTCCCCACCCCACCATCCTATTCTCAGTTCTTGGGTTCCTATGCCTTAGGTGCATAATTGTGCACTTATCTGACATTGAACCATAATTGTCATGCTCTTGACCACTCCTTGAGTTTCCCAAGATCAAAGTTTGACCTCTTCAAGCTAACCCAGCTACCATACAGATGGATATTTTATGAATGCCTCACTTTTAAGTGCTAGCCTTTTTAAACACTTTCATTTGCAGTTTTAGACCATATTCCCCATTTTGTTCTACTTTCCTCTGATGTAGCGCCCCCTAATAAAGCCTTGACTGAAGATGATACATAGGAGTGCTAGGCCATATCCTAGGCATTTGAATGCACATATTCTTTTGTATTTGGTTGATGCAGTGCCTTGAGTTGTCAGTCCTAATGTTCACCCCATTCTATCAGTAAATAAGCTGAGATGTGTACAATATATGAGAATGGGGTGAGCATTAGGGTTGACAACCCCAAAGCACACCCCACACTGGATTTGCACAGACACAGGAGAGGTCAAATAGTAATGGTTTTTCCTGTTGCTGCCTGCAGGGTGGTGATTGGACATTAAGGCTGGGAGCCCTAATGCCACATTTCCCTGCTTTTGTCAGTTTAACACTAACTAGTGCATTAGAGATTTTTTTTGCAATGAATTTCCTTACTTTTTGAGACAGTGTAATCATATTCTCATTTACCTGAGGGAGTGCAGGACCCAGAGGGCCCTGCCCATCCATCCCTTCAGAGATGCACACATATATGATTATGTTCTGAGAGGGGGAAACCCAAAAACATTCCACTTGGGCTGTTAAGTTTTCCAAAGATCTTTATTAAATATTATTAGTTGCCCTGATGTTTCGCACCCATGTACTTTTCAAAGGGTTTTTCCTTATTTTCTGTAAAAATAATACATAAAATATTTTAAGTCTTACATTTGCTTACACTTAATTACATCTCATTTATTATACTTTATTTAACTACTACTTGTTGTATTTTCTTACCACTGTGTATCTTTCTCATGCTACTATAGTATATATTCTATACATTACTTGTTCAACTTATTGTAACATAACTTAAATTGGCATAAAATGATAATGAATATGTACCATATAGTCGTGCTTTGCTTCTGTATAACTAGACGCAATTATTTCTGCCAATGCCTGTTCTACTTTTTCAACACAGCATAGAATAGCACCAAACACATTGGGCTGGATATTCAAACTGCGCTATTCTGTGGCGCAAGCCCTTGCACTGCACAAAATAATTGTGCAGGGGTGTGGCCGGGGCGATATTCAATGGAGTTGCACTATTGAGCAACTCCTTCGAATATCACCCCCCGGCCACAGCCACTGTGCATGGCGCAGTGGAACTTGTGCCACCGCAAGTGGTCAGAGTGGAGCATTCAAGATGTGGTGGTGCAAGTACCATTGCGCCATGTGCAAATTTCTGATATTCAAAAGGTGACATGCAAATGGGCCCATAATTCATGCAAGGTGCAGGAGGGGCCATTTGCATCTATTTATGGCTCCATTTGCATGCCATTAGTATGCAGGTGTGCTGATCCCCGAGGACTTGTGCCTGGCGCCCTGCCAGGCAGCAGCCATTGGGGACCGATGCCCCTTGCAGCCCAATCATGGGCATAAGTTAAAAAATCCCCCACTCCTGACTGGCCCGATCGCGGGCATAAGTTTCAAAAATCCCCACCCCCACGGCCCGATCGCGAGCATAAGTTAAAACCCCCACCCCGACTGGCCCGGACAAGTGCATAAGTTAAAAACTCCCCACCTTGACTGGCCCGACTACAGGCATAAGTGAAAATAAACCCCACCCCACTAGCCTGATCACGGGCAGCAAGAGTTCAAACCCCCTCCCCAAGGACATATCCCTGGTGGTTCAGTGGACCCAAAGCCTGATTGCAGGTAGCAAAAGAATTAAAACCCCAAGGACCACCTACCCTGGTGATCTGGTGGCCCCCCCACCCCACCACCCATGACACACCCGCTCCCCACCATCATTCACACATATCTGGACTGCCTTGTACAGTATGGGCTACATGCCAATGGCTCTTGCTCTGAACCAATGGGCATGCAGCTACTACGGGCAGTCAGTCAGCGGGCAGCCAGGCGGCATGCGATGGGATGCTGCCTCCTGCTGGCTGAAGGTGGAGCGGGCAGGGGCTTGTGGGTGGGCAGGGTAGGGGGCCATTTTTATTATTTTTTATGTGGCCCCTAAATGTTACTGGGGGGAATATGTGTTATTCTTGTAATACTCATGAAGACCTTTGTTTTGATATATGGATTTCCTTTAAGTCCAAATGTTGAAGGAGTTATGGCTTGTTGAAGTTCCAGTGTTATCCTCTGGGAATTTTCATATTTTATTGTTTTTTATTTGCCTGCAGCTCAGATTATGCTCCGCCTGCACCAGCCCCTACCTACTCATATTCTCCTTTTCTCGTCCAAGCTCCTAGCTCCTGGAACCCACTAATCAGTGCTCCTGACACCACTGCAGGGGTCGTGAGGATAGACAGGATTCCCCAGGAGTCATGTGATACTCAGGTTTGAGTAAGTGTTCCTCTGCTGTGCTCTTGCTCCTACAACCCAAAACTGGCAAATTTTCTTTTTTACAGCAAAATATCTGATCTAAACTCAGAATATAACCTTAGAGCTTTACTCCAACATCAATTTGGTGGTGAAAATTCTCCTGAAAATGGATTCCAAAATGTGGTCAGCACTGCCTAAACATACCCCGCCAACCATGTCCGACAAATCCAGCAAGCATTCCAAGGCCCAAGCATCTGGGTCAGGCCGAACTTCAACTGCAACAATGGGAGCTGCACCAAAAACCTGAGGAACATTTTCTGATTGAATTTACTCCTTTTAAAGAGTCCCTGCAGGAACTCACTAAAGAAATTAAAACCTTGAGATTTGACATTGACGATTTGGGAAGACGGGTCAGAAATGTGGAGGTTCAAGCATATTCAATAGAAATATGAAAGGACAAGGTGGAACCAGAACTCACTGCCCTCGAACAAAAGTTAGCATGTATGGAGATGAAAATAGAAGATTTAGAGGGCAGTAGGCATCTGAGTAATTTTTTTAATTTTTGGCCTGCCTGAACATGCCAAAGGTATGACTCCTATTCAGTTTGCACAGAAGGTTTGTACTAAACTTGCTGGCCCATCCCCTAATGGCCCCTCGTATATTATTAAGTGGACCCATTGATCTCTTCGACCAATGTCACCTGAGGTCTCTCCTTGTGATCCTTCATGTTTAAATTCCTTAACTATTTGGACAAGCAACATTTCCTGAAAAAAAAAACAGAGAGTTGCAAGAAGTTAACTGGAAAGGGACGCATCTGAGGATAACCCAGGGTCTTCCTAGTTTGGTGTGCCAAAAAAGAGCTGCATATCACCCAGTTGTGACTAAGCTGATCACCGCTGGAATCCAATTCAAAATGTTGTACCAAATGAGATTACAAATTTTTGTTGGTGGCTCCTAGAAATCTTGGGACCCTGCAGAACGAGCAACCTCTGAAGTGAAAGGGCTTCTTCCAGACTTATTTAAAGACTGCTGACTCTAGTACCATGGTTGGGATCTGTAGGATATATTGTTATTGGGGCTGTAAGTTATAAGGCTTGATTTAGACCCTAGAATCTATGCTATCTTTAAGTTTGGTGCTGACACTATTGATTGTATTTATACAGCCACATCTCCCTTGTGATGCCCATCCAGGTCTGCCTTAACACCTATTTTCAGTTTTGATATTTTTTCAAACCAGCATCCTGAATCAAACTATGATTGCTACCCATTCTGAACTGACTTGTGAAGGGACTCTGACCTCCTTGTGAAGACATTTGGTGGACTGACAAGATTGCAGTGCTGTTCCTGTAGGTTTTGTGTACTTTATGGACATATTTCCCTTCCTCCTGTATTGACAGCCAGTTGGGATAACTTTCAGCTATACACCTGTTTCGGACGTCTTTCGCACTGGCATTCTGATTTGATGCATGATTCTTTATCAAGCCACAACTAAGGAATCTCCAGATTGCCTTGTCTGCTTTACCTACAATGCTGGACAGCTTTGTTGTATTTAATTACTTGTACACCATTACTAAATACCAACCTGGTCCACCCTAACATTGATTTCCATTTTGGATGACCTTCAAACTGTAAGTACAAGTTTATGTCATTATCATTTAGAAATCTGAGAGGACTGTAGTAATGCTATCTGTCTAAGCATAGACAATTTTCATACATGCCTTCATTTGGAATGATTCTTCAATTGAAATCCTTGCCTGATTTGGGATTTTTTCATAGGTCCAGCTTGACATGCTGTGTCTGCTTATGTCCATGTCTCACCATCATGTTTCCTTGATATGAAAGTCTTCACCATATCATCTTCCTGAGTCAATCAAGAAATTTCTACTGGCTATGCGGCTTCAGCTTATGTACTGGTATGTTTTCCTTTGGGGGCTTTGTCGGCTCAGTATCTTTCACCAGCAGATGGAGGATGACATTATAAACTACTTAAAGTAACCCCTTTAACATATGTCCTTCCTTTGATTTAAGTTTGATGGTCAATGTCCTGATTCATTACTACAGGAGCTGCTATGTTTTGCGCTCTGTCCAGTCCTCATAAGCTTGAGGTAGCTGTATTGTCCAATTGCAGTTTTGGAGTTTTGTGATCTGGCAATTTGGACTTTATAATGCTTTATACTCATTCCTGCCCGGAATAATTTTTTGGTATTAGTTTCTGGTTCGGTGTGGAATACTTCATCGATCCAGAATGAAATGCCACGCTCGTTCATACTTCTGTATCACCACCAGATTATTCTCGGACTGGGAATTTCCTTTGGCTCATTTTTCTGATTTGATCAAGGCTTCTTTATTTTACTATATGATGCGGGCGGTCAAATTACATTTTTAAACTTTATTGGCTTCATTTTATGATACACCAGAGAATATATACATTGTCAGGTTCTGGCTTACTAATATTGTTAACCAACCACTGATGGTATCTTCTTTGTGATTGTTGGGTCTAGTTTTCTACAACAGCTTACTCCGATGCAGGGGCCCCTCTAACCCAAGATTCTTTATCGCAGCAGAAATACAGCACTGTAAACAACCAGTGAAGCTACCTTGAGTTTATGTTTTTTTTTTTCTGACTGTAGTTTTCTTTTCAGTGGACGATGTCCTGATTAGCCATTACAGGAGCTAATTTATTTTTTTATCAGTAGGGTTTATCACAAGTTTAAAGACAATGCTGGGATTAACAACAGTTTGATATTTGGTGATCTGTAATCCTAGCGTCATTAGGATTCATAATATGCGGTGTTAATATATATAATCCTCCTAGATTATTGTGATGTAAGACTAATTGTACTGGATGTCAATGTTAGGCTCTGCAATTACTTCCCTTTTTTATAGATTTTGCTGCATTAGCTAATTCGATGCATATATATTATCTTTATACTAATGTTTATTTATTTTTATTATTGAAGGCAAAGTTAAGTTTGTTAGGTGTTCCTGTTACCCTTTTTTTATTCCTTCACAGATATAGGCTACTGTATAGTTGTGCTGGTTTGGGGGAGGTAGGGGTGGGAGCCATGGAGAGTGTAGCTCAGAATACCTGTAGCATATCATGCACCAAGCATTATATGGGGGAACGGGGATGGGTGGGATCTTTTTTCTTTTTGTGTCTTTTGTAGGATATAGGATGAGAGGGTCAAAGCAGGGTAGTGGGTCGGTTATATCTGCAATATATATATTTTTTGTATTGGCTTCTTTTTTTTACATGGTAAGCAGATTATTTTGGTCCTTTGTGGGTGGGGAGAACGTATGCTCCAGAAAAGATTATTTTTTTGGCTTTGATTATCACTGGTCTTCAGCTTTTCAAGGAAGTTGGTTATTACCGTTATTTTTAACAAGCTAACAGCCATGTTTCACAGGTATTGTTTCTGTTCTTGGAATGTTGAGGGTGCTTGATCCCCAGATAAAAGGTTTAAGATCCTTCTCCAGTTGTAGTGACTACACAAGTTGATATTGGGATGCTCCAAGAAACTCATTTACTCTCTGCTCAACTTTCCTCACTAAGGAGATCCTGATAGGCCAAGTTTTTGGCACTGGTATAGACACATAGAAGTGGAGTTGATACTGTACATTGGTACCATTTCATATGTTAAATGAAATTCTAGATCCTCCAAGGTAGATATATACTGCTTTCTGCTTTGTTGGGTCATGTTGTAAAATGGGATACCTATGTATTTCTTATAGCAAACATTTACATTCCCCAAATTACCACACTTTAACCAGTAATGATCTTTGGTCCAAATTGGACACTGAAATTGATCAATTAATAATAAAGCACTCAATTGATATAATTATTTTGGGTGGAGATCTTAATGCCCGAATTGCTAATTCTGACAGCTTACCCCTGCTTCAATCTATGGTTTATCTGGGAGATCTCGGAACAAGAAAATCAACTGACACTGTCCTTAATTGTGCTGGGAAGAAACTTGTTGAATTTATTAATAGCAATCACTTTATAATCCTTAATGGTAGAATTAAGGGACACTTAATTGGGAACTCCACTTATTTTTCATCTCTGGGAAGGAGTGTTATTGACTATTTGATTATCTCTCCTGACAGTTATGAACACTTTCGCTTCCTCGTGGTCACAATGAGACCAGAAAGTGACCATGCAGCCCTGATAGCTGATATTGATACACTCGGTTATGAGAGACATTCTAGAGTAGATAAAACAATAATAAAAGATAATCAAATCCAGTTAGAGTCTAGAGGGCGATTAAAATTATCACTAAGAGCAATTAATACAACAAGGATACTAGATCTAATGTACTCCCCCCAGATGGCCAAATTATTCTCATTAGCATATAATTCTTGCTCCCCAAAATCTCTATGAACTATTGAGACTGCTTATCAAGCAATTAGATCCAAAATATACAATTTTAGGACAAATTCAACTAACCAAAATACCTGGTTCGATAATCATTGTAAAAGAAAAACAATATCTAATGAAAATTATTAGATATACTAAGAAATTTCCAACCAGAGAGAATTTTGTATATTTAAAAGAAGTAAGGAAACTATATCACAAGTTTCTTGAAAATAAAAAATTAGAATTCAAGCAACTACAATGGGAAAAAATGTACGATGTTATATGATCCAACAATATCAAGGCATTTTGGTTAATGGTCTCTAAGGGAGAAAGATCTGATCATTGCTCTTTATCAGTCCATATACCACAAGACACATGGATTATGCATTTTAAAAAACTACTTACTACAGACCCCCACGTACTTAGTTTGCATCAAACCACGCATAAGATCCTACTAGCTGAATACCAACCATTATCAGTCTCCTTTAAGGAAGTTGAAGATGCTATATTTAAATTAGCTATTAACAAAGCCCCTGGTCCAGATCACATTCCAGGTGAGATATATAAAAACCATATGAATTACTGGGTACCATTCTTTGTAAATTTCTTTAATCTCTGTTTTAGAGAAAGGTACATTCCGCCATCATGGAACAGAAACATTACAGTTCCTTTACACAAAAAAAGGATCTGATCTGTCCCCTTCAAACTATTGCCCTATAAGTCTTTTAGATATAAGTGGTAAACTTTTCTCTAGAATATTATTAAACAAACTTCTGATTTGGGTTGGAAAATACAATCCATTATCTAAATTTCAATCAGGGTTTATTCAGGGATGCTCCACCCTGGATAATATATTTATTTTATCTCATCTTATTGAGAAATATAAGGTTTATAAGAAAATGAAGCTCTATGCACTGTTTGTAGACTTTTCTGCTGCTTTTGATTCTGTGATTAGAGAATTGTGGGAAATTCTATATAAAAGGTTTACCTTTAGAACTATTATGTCCTATTGTACTACATCATTCAAACACGTACACAGTAGTGAAGTCTGATAACAGTGGCAGTATTACAGATTACTTTCAAACCAACAAAGGGGTCAAACAGGGGTGCTTACTAGCACCACTGTTATTTAATATTTACATAGACTGTCTTCTTTCATTTGATGAATCTTTACCATTAGACTCCCCTAAAGTTAACAATGTTCCTGTTCCTATTTTGGCTTATGCGGATGATCTGGTGATACTCTCTCTTTCAAACATAGGACTTCAAAGAAAAATCGATCAAGTTAAAGTAAAATGTAACTATTACCATCTTGGAATTAACTTAACTAAAACTAAAATAATGTTTTTTGGCAATCAATCAGTGGTTCCTAGAATTTATATTGAGAAACAACTAGTAGAGGTGGTGAAGTCTTATGTTTACCTGGGAGTTACACTTGCATCAAATGGTCTCTGGAATGAACATATTAAAAAACAGATAGACAGGGCAAAACTAATAGTGAAAGGATTAATCTGTTTTAATTCTAAGTTTGGAGGATCAACTGTACTGCCTGCTGTTAGAGCTGGAGAAGCAAAATCACTTCTTCACTTTTTTCATGGTGGAGATTTGGGGAACTAAAGAATATTCCCACCTAGAATTATCCTATTTCTATAAGGCCATATTACAGGTTCCCCTCTCCACTTCTAATTCAATAGTACGCGCTGAGTTAGGCAGGATCCCAATAAAAGACATAATACATCTCAGAATAGTCTCATACTGGCTAAGGCTAATAAATAAAAATAATAATAAAAAGAACTGTACATGTAGTATCACCTATCTTTGTCTCTTAGAAAAAATTCACTGGAATACTGAAAGCTTTCATTCTCTTTGGTTAAAAAAGTTGACCACTATTCTTAAAAATACCAATAATTATCATCTCTGGAAAGATTTTAATAAGAGTATTTTGATCTCTATTCAATATAAAAACAAAATTAAAACATATATTTTTAGATTAGCCCCCCCAAAAAAACAAATGGAGTCAGTCAAAAGCCAAAAAACAGGCAATTTGGTTCAGTAAAAATAAAACTGACTCAGGGATCGAAAACTATCTGTTGTTACCCCTACCCCAAAGCCTCCAAAAAGCTATTACTTGGGCTAGGTTTGGAATTCTTATATCTAAGTATGTATATTTCAATCAGGGTAAAAACAATGAGCAAAACACAGAACTATTCTGCAAATGTAATAGGGGCTTCCATGAAACATTGGAGCATATAATAATTCAATGCCCCTTGTATTATCCTCTAGGAGACTACAATTTCAAACAGTTTTTGACAAAATACCTAAATTTATATTATGATCCAGTTTTTATTCTGTTGCACCCCTTGACCCTAGAGGATTCCATAATGATTGCTAAATTTATTGCATCTGTTATCCACTCAAACAAAAAAATAAGGAAATTATTAGCCCATAATATTTTATTTTATTGCACAAATTTATTATACTGGTAAAACCTTGACTTATTTACATTATTTCTATTTTCACTTTATCTTCTTTTTATTATGGTACATGCTGTTTTTAACTGTTGTATTCATTTTTAACTTTGTAATGTCCAAACTGTTATGTAATGGATGAATAAATAAATGATGATGATGATGATGGATCATAGAGAAGTCTTTTTGGGTGCCATATACAGTCCCAGAGTGGAAGATCCTAATTGTTTTATGACCATCTTGAACCTCCTGTTGCCCTGGACTTCCCTGCCAATTTTGTTAGTGGGTGACTGGAACATGGTCATTTGTAATGACTTAGGTAAGACTGGAGGGCACCATGAGGGCCTCTCTGCAGGCCAGCTGGCACTGCACGAGTTAATGGACTTGACAGAGCTGGTAGACCCATGGAGGGTCCTGAATCCCTCTGAACATTAATACTCATTTCACTCATTACTCCATAACTTCTTTTCTAGGATAGATTGCTTTTTGCTCTGGATTGAGCACCTTTCAAGGATACATCTCTGTTATTATGGAGCAAAAGTTGTTTCGGATCACCACCCCATTCTACTACAGTTACATTTCTCCCATTCAGTTATTTGTGATAAATCTTGAAGACTGAACAACCAACTTCTGAAACCCCCTAACTCTTAGAACATATTGAAAAGTTTATCACCTCCTTCTTGGAAACCAACTCTCCCTCTATGGCTAAATTAGATGTGTTGTGGAGAGCACTGAAATGTGCACTCCATAGAGAATTAATCTATCTCTCTTCTAAACATAAAAAAACAAAGATTGCAGGAGGAACTAGTCCTTGTAGACCAAATCAGGCAGATAGAGCTTCGATTGTCACCTTCCTCATATGAATATATTTGGCAATGTTTGGAATCACACAGAGCCCATTATGCTGACCTCATAAGTGAATGTGCCGAGCATTTAATTTTACATACTAGAAGTTATTATTTTGATCAAGGCAAAGGAGCTGATAAGCTCCTTGCTCTACATCTTTGTTCCCAGATGGTGGACCAAATTTTTCCATCTATGCTGTCAGATTTATTTTATTTATTTTGTCTCAGATTACAATACCTTTGAGCAACAAAACTCTTTTACAAAGGTTCCACATTGGTAAGAATAGGGCATAGACATACAAAGGTAAATATTTAACAATGGTTACAGTTAACATCATGCTAGAAATTGACAGGGACATAGTAAATAGAATTTATACATACAGATAGGCACTCAATATAACAGTACAGGGAGAAGAGACAGATGAACCCAAAAGAGGGGGAGCCCAGAAGGCCTTGTCGAGGTTGTAAGAGTAGATAATGGGGTAGCTAGTTATAGGTAGGAGGGGTATGAAGAGAGAGAGAGAGAGAGAGAGAGAGAGCAAAGGAAGGGTGGGGGAGGGGAAGGGAGAGGAGTGGAGAGTGGGGATTAGAGTAATGTGAGAGGGAAATAGGGGGATAAAGCATGAATGAGGTGGGACTAAGGCTCGCTAGTTGGGGTAGGATTAAAGCACAGGGGAAGTATAATAATGAGTAGAGGAGATGGCTAGGGGAAACTATCACAGCTACTGCTAGCTGTGAGATGCTGACAGAGTTTGTATTTGAATGGGCCCAGTTTTAATTCAATAGAGATATCTCTGTGCAGTGAGTTGAACTAGATGGGTGCTCTATAAGTGAATGATCATTGTCCTTGTGTTGTGGAGCATCTGGTGACCAAAAGGAGTTGACTTCTAAAGCTGCAAGTACGTTGCAGGTTGCAAGAAGAGCTGAGAAGCTTTTGGCCCCCAATAGGTGTGAGCCCAAGGATAGTTTTTTTTAGTTACCAGACATGTTTGGTATTGGATCCAACCTAGTAGTTGAAGCCACCCAGTTGGAACATAAAGATCACATGTATGGAGGTGAACCGCTCCCATAAGGAGTCTACATGCTTTATTAAGAGCACTGGAGATCCTATGAAGGGACACAGCTGAAGCTGAGCCATAGATGACCAACCTGTAGTTGATTATGGAGATTACGGAGCTGAATATCGCTAGTCTTAATGCCTCTGGAGTCAGACTGCACTTGTGCCTGTGGAGTATTTTTTTTTTTTATTTAGATCATGGATGAAACACCTTTGAGCTAACAGCTCTTTTACATAGGTTCCATGTCAGTATGACAGACAAGTTACAGTGAAGAGCAGCTCACAATATCACAAGAGAAACAACATAAAGTGGCATTGTACAATGTATGCCAGAGATTTGGGTTAATACAAGAATTGCAACTGTTGGGACACAACACAATAACTAAGATTAGCCCATGAGGCCTTGTCCAGGAAGGATTCAGGTGGTAGGAAGAAATAAAAGTTAGCATAGGAGGTGAGGAAGTGATGGGAAAAAGGAGGAGGGTAGGATAGAGGCGTGGTGTAGAGGTGGAGGTGGGAAGTAGAGTTTGAGAGAAGTATACAGGACAGTGGTAGTAAGGGCAAGCTCAGAAAACAGGTAATGAATGCTAATTGGGGCCTATGAGAAGGGGTAAGTGAATTTTAATGGAAGCAGTCGCAGCAGTCATTAGTTGTTAGGTGCTGATGGAGCCTTAGTTTGAACAAGGAAAGATGTTAACCAATTGCTTACCTCCCCTTGGGCCATTGCAGATGAGTTTAAAAAATACTGTCAGACACTATATACCCCCAAGGTAGAATCCCCCTGTTCCATTCAATTTGAGTCTTTCCTTCTGGAGATTGATTTACCATGCTTGTCATCCAACCCAAGTTGATTACCTGGCATCTGCCTTAATCTTATCTGAAGTAGAAACTGCTATAAACTCCTTATCTTTAGATAAGGCACCTGGGCCAGACTGCTCCTTGCCAAACTTCTATAATAAGTTTAAAGGTCTCCTAGCCCCCGTGCTATTAAACAACTATAATTGTATTTTTACTAATGGTACCTTGGATTTATCTTTAACTGAAGCATTAATCGTAGTTTTATTGAGGCCTGGGAAAGACCCTCTGAAAATCACTAATTACAGACCTATTTAACTTATTAACTTAGATTATAAAATACTGGCTAAAATTTTGGCTTCTCATCTGAACAATGTGTTGAGTTCCCTGATTAGCAGACAGCAAGTGGGCTTTGTTCTGGGCAGGTTATCTGCAGACCATTTATGCAAACTAATGCATCTTTTCTCCACATCCAGGGATTCCTTAACCCCTGTGGCATTAATCTCCCTGGATGCAGAGAAAGCCTTTGACCAGGTCTCTTGGAGTTTCTTGTTCGAACTCTTTCCTTTATGTAATATTCCCTTAAATGTTATTAAATGGGTAAAAGTCTTGTATTGTCACCCCTCAGCCCGGGTTTTATGCAATGGGGTTAAATCAGATTTGATACATCTCTGGCAGGGCGCCAGGCAAGGATGCCCTTTATCTCCTTTTCTTTTCAATCTTTTTTAGAACCACTGATTAGGAAGATTAATCTCACTCCACATATCCAAGGTATCTTGATGGGGCAACATCAATATAAATTATCCATTTACATGGATGACATTTTATAACATTTGTGATACCCAGAAACCTCTCTGTCTGTGGCTGTGCAAGTGATACAACAATTCGGAAAGCTTTCTAACTACAAATAAAATTTGGACAAAATGGAGATAATGCCAGTGAATGTTCACATGACAAGAGCAAGTTTAAATCATTTGGGCCTGGTCTGGGTAAAAGATAAGCTTAAATATTTGGGTATGTATATTAGCTCATCCCCTTCCAAGATGAAGCAATACAACTTAGATGGTTTGGTCAGCCAAATTAAATGGGATTTAGCTCGCTGGAGTTTCCTCCCCCTATCCTTCTGGGGAAGAATAGATATCATAAAGATGAATGTTCTGCCCTGAATATTATATCCTCTGACTATGATTACCCAGGTGATTCCACAAGCTTGGTTTAAAGATATTTATAGAATTCTAACAAAATTTCTTTGGCAAGGTAAACCACTGTAACAGGCCTTCTCGAAATTAGTGGCACCCAAGTATGAAGGTGGGCCCCATATCCCAAAATTTTATTTATATTATTTGTCTATTCACTGTACATGATACCTCCAGTGGTATCAAAATCCTTTAGAGGACCATAGGTCAGACTATACGTCTCATTGATTAGATTTTGAACAATCGCTATGTGATCAATAGAAGATAAATAGTTGGGCCTTATTGCACATCTCCCATACTAAACTTCATCCACCACTTTGAGAGACACCACTGGATGCATTTCTGTGTATACATATGCAGTCATGTTCCCTTCTTTGATAAACCCTATGAAAGATATAATACAACCCTTGCTGGGGAATCCACATTTTAAAATAGATGGGCACCCTCTCACTTCCATGTTCTGGCCATATCCAGAAGTTAATTTGGTGGAACACTTGCTCCAGGATGGTTCCCTGTTATGATTTATGGAGTTACAGCAGAAATACCAAATTCTCAACAGACCCGCTTTTAAATACTTACAGATTTCTCATTTATTGCATTACCATTTTGGTACAGCACGCTGGCCCAATAAGTACAGCTAACAAATATTCAGTCTGGCACATAAAGCCTCTACCTCTCACACTATATATTTTTTCTACAACAAACTTTATGAATTACTTCTTACTAAAGAGACAGGGGTTGCCACTTACTGGAACCTGGCTATTCCTCCACCTGAACAGCCATATTATGATTGGCCTTGGCTTTGGAAGCAAACTTATAAATACATCAAAAGGGACAGGTAACAGTTCATGCAATTTCAAATATATCATAATCTCTATTATACTCCTGTGAAATTGCATAAAATGGGTAAGTTGGCATCTCCTATCTGCACATGATGTGGTAAAAAACAGGGCACCCGAAAGCATATCTTACGGGACTGCAAAAAAGTAAAATTGTTTTTGGGAGGTCATACATCAACATCTAGACCCTCTTCTAGGGTTAGATGCAACTTTTCTTCCCAAGGTCTGTCTATTGGGTTATTTTGGTCCCATCTTAGTGGATAAGCAATGTAGACACATGGCATTGATAGCTACTGTACCTGTGCTAAAAAAGTCATTTTATGACACTGGTGTGACCAAAATATCCCCACTTACTGTATATAGAATGGTATAGAGAAATTATTTTTGCTTTTCAGGCAGAAAAAATGATGGCTAGCATGGCAGATCAAAGTATGCAGTTTATACATACATGGGAGTCATTGTATACATTATTAACTCTGAATACTGCACAATAGAGTATTGTGTGTATCTTAGCCAGTCTAGATGTGTAGATATGGCTCCCTATACTATATGTTGACAGATGTTTATTCGAAGGCTCGCTTGGCTTTGAAACATGTATGTACTTCCTTAAGAAGGGTTATTTTTTATCTGAGTTATAAAACACCTACAGTATTGCACTTCTAATTGTTGACCTGCTTCAGGGGAGGAGGGGGATCTGGTGGGGGAGTAGTATAGTACATTGTGTTTATTGCCTATTGTTTATTTTTATTGTGTATTTGTATGTTATGACTTTTTTCTTATGTAAAATCCTAATGAAGCATATTTAATTTAAAAAAAAAGACAAGATTCCCCAGAGCCCTCCCCCACCTGCCAGCTTGCAGACCACAATGGCTTTGTTAACACCAGGTACTGAAGCAGTTACCTGCTATCTGGTGTCCAGTTCTATGCCACCCACCCTCCCCAGCCACCCTCCCACCCTACACTGGTGTTTCTTTAATAGGGGGAATGACAGGTGAGAACCAATCAGCACACAGTTTTGCACCCCTGCCATACCACCACCACATGGTCTCTCCCTACTTTCCCCTATTATAACTTACAAAGTCACTTCAATTTACCTACATGCCCAGCCTAACCGATAAACCTCGGTTTCATTCATTCACATATCTGGACTGCCTTGTACTGTATGGGCTGCACGCCCATTGGCTCTTGCTCTGAACCAATGGGCGTGCAGCCCTACCAGCTTTCAACTGGTGGAGCTGCGGGGCAGCAAGCTGGTGGGGTGCTGCCACCCCGCGCTGATGGGGAGCGGGGTGGGGGTTCCATGGGTGGGTGGGGTGGGGGCCACTAGATCACCAGGGATATTGGACTTGGGGGTGGGTTTGACCTCATGCCGTGATCAGCCTGCGGTCCACTGGACCACCAGGGATATTGGTCTTGAGGGGGTTGCCATTATGCCCTTGATCGGGGCTAGTCAGGGGGTTATGTCACATAATGCCCATGATCAGGCTAGTTGGGGGTTGTGTCACATAATGCCTGGCAATTGGGCTAGTCGGGGGATTAAATTAGTTATGCCTGCATCGGGCTAGTCAGGGGGTTAAATTACATTATGCCCGCGATCTGGCTAGTTGGGGGGGTTAGACTATGTCATGCCCATGATCGGGCTGCAGGGGGCATCGGTCCCTGATGGCTGCTGCCTGGCAGGGTGCCAGGTGCAAGTCATCAGGGATTGGTGCACCTGCATGCTAATGGCATGCATGGCAGTGTCAGTGGCTCAGTAGGTTGCACACCCGCCTCTGAGGCCGGGAGATCAGAGGGCTGTGGGTTCAGTTCCCACATCTGGAACTTGGGTTAATATCCCAGTCCTGACACTGTAGTGCAGCATGAGAGGGGTGCTGCACTTCTGAGGTGCTGTCTTTCGGATGAGACGTTAAACTGAGGTCCCATCTGCCAGAGTGGTGGTAGTTCAGGGTGGATGTTAAAGATCCCATGGCACTTATCAAAAAGAGTAGGG
Source organism: Neoceratodus forsteri (assembly GCA_016271365.2). Taxonomy (NCBI): domain Eukaryota; kingdom Metazoa; phylum Chordata; order Ceratodontiformes; family Ceratodontidae; genus Neoceratodus; species Neoceratodus forsteri. The sequence continues at coordinate 1,543,450,466 of CM057455.1, read as the reverse complement.
GAATTTCCCCAGTGTCCTGGCCAAATTTCCCTCATTCACTAAAAATACCACCAACAGCTTAATCTGGTTCAAGGTCAGTTGGCATTCATCTGTATCCCCCCCTCCCCCCAGGTCGTGCCTGAAAATAGGCAGGATTTGTCTAGTGCACTTACCCGGTCAACAAAAGCTAAATAAATGGGCCGTAATTAGATGCAAATGGCCCCCCGTGCACCTTGCATAAATTATGGCCCCATTTGCATGTCACCTTTTGAATATCGCAGGTTTGCACATGACGCAATGGAACTTGCGCCACCGCATCTGAATGCTCCACTCTGACTCCTTGCGGTGGCGCAAGTTCCACTGCGCCGTGTACAGTGGTTGTTGTTGGGGCGAAGATTCAAAGGAGTTGCTCAATAGTGCAACTCTGTTGAATATCGCCCTGGCCACACCCCTGCGCAACTTTTTTGAGCAGCGCAAGGGCTTGCGCCACAGAATGGCGCAGTTTGAATATCTGGCCCATTGTTGTTCTGTTGTTTAACCATGAGTTGAACCATCTAATTAGATTATGATGGAAGTGTAATCTAATTAGTTTCTGAACCAAAATTGTGTGCAACACTGAATCAAAAGCTTTAGAGAAATCAAGGAACACCTCACCTATTGCCATTCCTTTGTCCAAAACAGCACTTACTTGTTCAAAAACATGCTTTAGGTTAGTCAAACAAGACCTTCCAGAAACAAAACCATGCTGAGTTGGATCAATATGTCTAATTTGATTTTGGGTGTTCTATAATACGTTTTTGTAACAACCTTTCCAGAATTTTTCCCAAAACAGATGTCAAACTACTTGATCTGTAGTTATTAACATCTTGTTTAATTCCTCCCTTATGCACAGGTGTTACTAGGGCCTCATTCCATTCTGGTATTGTTTTCCCTGTTCTTAAGGAGGTATCAAAGAGGACAGATATAGGACCTGCTTAACCATAAAGCTAGTTATTTCAAGAATTTCAGAGTTAGTCCATTTGGTTCAGCTGAACTAATGGTTTTAATGAGGTTTATAGTTTCTGTATCCTCAGATGGAGCAAATAGTTGAAAGACTGGCTGCAAAGGAGGGATTTCTTCAGTGACATGATCTTTACCTTTATAAACTCTGAGAAAGTATTGATTACATTCTGTAGCCATGCCATTCTCTGTATTTATGAGTCCTTTGTATGCTAAAATTGGACCAACTAAATTGTTACTCCTTCTTAGATAATCTATGTAATTGTAAATTTTATTTTTATTAACTTTGACTGTAGTTGCCAGATGTTGTTCCAGGGTTTATTTTTGCACTTCTTATTATTGTTTTTATTTCCCTGGCTGCCTTCTTGTATAATCCTAGGTTATTGTTTGTTGAATACTTTTTTATATCTTTTATATAGTTTATTTTCTTCCTTGTGACTTTCCAAACGTTATTATTCCTCCATAATGGGACCCTATGCTTGTTACTATATTTAGTTCTCACTGGGACCCAGGTATCTATACATATTTTTATTTTACTATATAATCTACCCCAAATCTCCTCTAGTTCAAGATTGTTTAATTCTTCAGGCCAGTCCCATTGTTCTAAAAATCCTCTCATGCTGTTACAATCAGCCTTATAGAAGTCTATAAGTTTTGTTATTCCATGCTTGGTCTGTTAATAGGTATTTTTATATCTAGTTGAATCACATTATGGTCACTGCCACCTAGGGGAGGGAGCATCTTGGATTCAGGGATACCTGCGTCAAAGTTAATAAAGATTAAATCTAGTATATTTTCTTTTCTTGTGCCCTCATGTACTAATTGTTCTAGGTTACTTTGGGCCATAATATCAACACATCTGTTTTCAATATTACACGTCCGTGTTTGGTTTTGCCAAATAATGGTTGGGAGACTGAAATTCCCCATGAGAACAATATCACCATTTGTAACTGTGTTTTCAATTTCATCAAAAAATGCATGAGAATATCCTCTGTCTGCCTAATCATCACTAGTAAATAGCCTGTCCCTGCAAACAACACACAAAGAGTAGTACTGGATTTTCATCCTAGCTCATTACCCTGATTGTTCTCCTTATCCCCTACTTCTTGCACACCATGATGAAGTCTATCACGTTACCACTGCTAGTCACCCTACTCATGGGATTTCTACAGGGCACTGACCTCTGTGCATGAGTCCTGGACATATACTAGGCAACGCTGTTGAATTACCACTCCCACAAGCCAGATGCTCCCCTGACAAATGGAGGACCAGTGGGTATACATCCCCCACTGTCCTCTTCTTCTAGCTCTCCTCCCCAAAAGAGACTTCCTCCTACTAGGTTTATTCATCTACTCCCTAAACCATTACACCACCATGGCCTATCTCAACATGCTGTACCTATGAGCCTCTGCTCTTACTCCTGCTACTGGCAGATGATGTAGAGAGCAACCTGGGTCCTTCAAACATCCCAATCACCCACACCAACCACACATGGGCCAGTAGATCTGGACTGAAGATTTCTCACCTCAGTATCTGCAGCCTCTAGGCCAAATTTACAAACCTATAGGTGTGGGTGTCCCTCTATAAACCTAACATACTTGGCATCACTTAATCCTGGCTCAAACCTTCCATCCCTGATGCTAGTTGCCACCTGCCTGGCTACTCCATGCTAAGGCATGATAGACCCAGAAACAAGAAAGGTGGAGAGGTACTCCTGTATCTCAGAGACCCCCTTATAGCTACCATAGCCCTCTGCTGTGACACAAGCTCCCTCAGTGAGTAGTTCATCACTGAACTCACATTAGGGTCTAATAAAAAGACATATATTGGGTGCTGCTACAATACCCCTAAAGGGGGTATTCTGGGGTTAACCAAACTTGCTGTGAGGCCTGGGACAGCTCTCCGCACACCAGGAAAGTTTAGTGTTAAGTGATTTAAACCTCAACTGGCTATGTTCCAAGCAACCAGAGTACAGTGACCTACTTAAGCAGCAAAACCTCACTCAAATCATTACCCTACCCACACAAAGCAATAGCAGACCTCACAACCACTCCTAACTGGATTGGATAGTAACAAACAGGGATGACAGGATCCTTCAAGCTGGTATCCTATCAGAGTCCATCAGTGATCATTCCCCAACCTATGTCATCTGGTCTTCAAAATCTAAGCATCCTCCCCCTAAACATCTGACTTTTAGGAATTATTTCTGCTATGCCTCCACCTGTTCACTGATGTCAGGGGAGTAAACTGGGAAACTCTCCACTCCCTTCCTGATGTTGCTTCAGTTGCAGGATACATCACCAATGCCCTAATGCATATTCAGGGTAGGCATTTCCCATTAACTACTCACTGGGTGCAAATTGGAATTACCCACTGCTCACAAAACACCTCCTCTCCCTAATGAAAGCATAAGACACAAAATGGGCTGCTTCCAAAGTCTCTCTCTCTCCCCCACCCTATGGAATAAGTACAGGAGACTGTACAATCTATGCAAACAGCATATTAAAACTCATAAAGTGAGCTATTTTTGCAAACTTCAGTGCAACAGCCTTGGAAACCCCGGTCTATTCTGGTCCACCATAGGTTGTTTGACTGCCCCAAGATCCCATCACTTGGCCTTACATCTCAGCACCCCAATGGGTCTTTTAACTAACCCCACCACAGTGGCCAGTGCCCTAAACAACAAGTTCACTGACTTGTCAGCTCATGTTGGCAAGTTGCCCACATCCAACCCAGCAAACCAAGCCAAACACACCTATAGCAGACACTCATTGGCCACCTTTCCACTTCAGGGCTATCTACCCCCAAGAAACCTATAAATTACTGATGATCCTCACAAACCAGGGCAGTCCAAGTTGTGATGGACTATCCCCCCACTTTCTGAAACTCATCACCCCCTTCATTATCAAACCTCTGACCACAATCTTTAATCTTGCTCTCTCCACTTCAGCTATGCAAACCATACAGAAACATGCTAGGGTTGTACCCATTTTCAAAGTCGGCAATCATCTTTCTATGGATAATTACAGGCCCATCTCGATCCTACCACATCTGAGCAAGCTCCTCGAAAAAGTCATGCATCACCAACTCTTGGAGCAGGTCAAAAAATTTAATCTCCTCTGTCCATACCAGCATGGTTTTAGAAAATACTACAGTACTGCATCTGCCTTTGCCCACTTTACAAACCATGTCTTCAGAAATATTGATACTGGGAACCTCACAGGTGCTGTCTTTGTGGATCTGATCAAAGCTTTTGACCTGGTGGACCACAACTTGCTCCAGGGTAAGCTAAAGAGCCTTGGTTGTTCCACAGGGACAGCTACCTGGTTTCAGAGCTACCTCTCTGGTTGGTCCCAAATGGTTAGCGTGGGAGATGCCACTTCCATAGCTCCTTCCTCTTATGGACTATTGTGCCCCCATCAATAAATAAACCTCCTCCCAACTACTCACAAGACTTACCACCACTTACAATAACATCTTTAGATTTGCACTGATGGCACCCAACTCCACCAGTCATTGCTCCCTATACCAGTCCCTGTGCTGGGTCCCCCCAGCCTGAAACAATTACTTGCTTGGCTGCACCATGGATTATGCCATCAGAGGTGGGGACCTGTCTCCCTTCTTCTCCCTGCTCAATCAAAAAACTGCCCCTGCAACCTTCAAAACTCCATCATCATATCATTGGAGATTTCCTCAGATGTCCACCTGCATGGGTAGCAAAGCCTTCACCTCTGTCGCTCCAAAACTGTGGAACAATCTACTTGCCTCCCTTCACTCTCTAGACTCGCACTTCACATTCAAATCACACAATAAAGCTGCCTTAATGACTGACACCTCATGTACCTTCCCCCATGGGTGAAATATGCTGCTTCAGATATTCTGCTGTGGTTCTACACCTTAGTATATTTATGCCTGTTTTCATTCCTAATGTACTGTACTGAACAATTATTTACTGTGGTCTAAACATCTGTATTTATAACTCTACAACAGTTTTCTAGTACTGTATTTTTTGCACTTGTACGTTGTAGTTCTCTTGTACTATATTTTTGTACCCTTTTTACCTGTGTACTTATTTCTGAACTGTATTTACCAATGTGCCATCTTCATGGCCTGGGTTGGGCCTGAAAACAGTCCATTGGATCAGTGCACCCACCTCATAAGCAAATACATAAATAAATGAATAAATAAATAAAATGTTTGAGGAGAAATATGTGTTATTCTTGCAGTAGTCATTAAGACCTTTGTTTTGATATACAGATTGTCCTGCAAGTCCAAACATTGAGGAAGTCATAACTTGTTGAAGTTCTAATGTCTTATAAATAGGATACTATGAGAATTTTAATTTTATACTTTTTATGTGGGCCCAATTTCTTTAGGGGATTATGTATTATTCTTGTAGTACTCACTAATGCCTTTATGTTGATAAATAGATTGTCCCTTAATTGCAAATATTCAAGGAATTATAGCTTTTTGAAGTTGAAATGTGGGATGAAGTCCAAAATCTTTTTTTCATATGAGGGCATTCTTTATTTCTATGAATGAAAAAAAGTCACATGAAAAGGATGCCTTCATATGAAAAAAGAATGGGAATAAAACTAAGTCCAAATTATTTTTTTTGTATGAGAGCATTTTTTTGTATGAAGGAAAAAAGCTTATGAAACAGGATGCCTTCACATGAAAAAAGAATGGGAAAAAAGTATGTCAACATTATTTTTCTTATGAGGGCATTCTTTTTTCATATGAATGAAAAAAGTATATGAAACAGGATGCCTTCATATGAAGATAGAATTTAGATTTCATTTTTTCCCCATTTTTGTTTTGTATGAAGGCATCCTTTTTTGCATGCTTTTTTCATTCATAGAAAAAAGAATGCCTTCATATGAAAAAAGAATCTTGAAAAAGACTAAGTCCAAATTCTTTTTTCATATGAAGCCATCCTTTTTCATATGGACCAATTTTTTTTGCATGGCCTTACGAGAAAAGAAAATTGACTCACAAAAAAGGATTTTGAAATGTTAAAAAATAAATTTCTGGGCCATTTTTTCCAGAAACAAAGTGTAGAATCCACCTAATGGGGTCTCAATTAGCAAAATGCACATGTTGGTGTGTATGCAGGATGTTATTTTGTGGGTTTTGACATTTTTTTAAAAAGGAAACAAGATGGCAGCCGTACTAAAAAATATTTTTTCCTCATGAAAAAAGGATTACCCCAATATGAAAAAGGATTCTATTTCATATGGACCAAATTATTTTTTCATTCCAAGCAGCTACCTAAAAGACTGTACAGAGCATGCTCTGAACTGAAATATCAATAACTTTAAAATGGATTAATATTTTTTCACCAAACCAGTTAAAGGCACATCTATGGGTCAAGCCCTTTCTAGTCTGAACATTTCAGGCCAAAATTCTACACAATCTGGGTGCTAGATGATGACAAAACCAGAAAAAAAACAGCAATTGTTTTAACTATTTTCACTATCGGCATCACAGAATCCACACATTCAACTGGAACAATAGTTGGCACATCAAGAGATCTCCCCGGAGGCAGTGCATTCAAAATGTTGTGCAAATCTGTTGAATGGCTGTGAGGATAGTAAAGTAAAATGTCTGAGGTTTAACATAAAAACCCTTGCTGAACCCTAACTGTACTGACGCTACTGTGCCACTATAATTTATAATGAGACAATGAAGTTTCTGATTTGTATGATTTGTATAATTGTATGCATGCAAGGAACTATAAAACCATCACCTCCCCTGGCACATCCACAACAACAAAGTACTGTTTATCTTATTGAGCTATCCTGGTGAGAAACATTTCAAATAAATAAATTGTCTGATGTCATACTACTTTTGTAATGGAAAATAAGTGCCTCAAGTGATATTTGGTGCAATTAAAAATATTTTTTGATTAATGTTCTTTATTGGTCCATCTCATTAAAAGACAAATGTTTGGCATACTGTATCTATCTTCATGGGCAAGGATCCCTCCCAATCTACCTCACATCTGCTACACAAAAGAAAACTACTATCAAATGACTGGTATTGCAGTAGCTCTAGAGGCACATTTCACCAAACTCAGCCCCACTCTCCCTTCTCAACCCCAGCCCCCTTGCTGAGCCACATCAGTCACCTGAGTGACCATGCCCATCATACTGAATGAATAACCTTTTCTTCCATTTCTCAACTACTGTATATGTCAATAGAAATTTACAAAACTTCAAGAGACCTCCTGCAGAAATCACCAAGAGTATACACTCTGGTAGGTTTTAGCAACAGTTGATAAAAATTGTTGCCAAGCAATTGCTACTACCAATCACAATGTTTTTAAGCACTTTCTCCACACCAAGCAGATCCCAGCTATCTGGAAAAATGTTATTGTAACCCCTGTATGCACAACATGACCCTCCTCAGACACACATGACTACCAGTTTCAGAGTACAATCCACACTTAACAAACTACTCAAGAAATTAGTTCACAAACCACAAATGGAATTGATACCCATTTGCATTTCTTTGACAGATTCTCAGTCAGTTTTCTGACTGAATCATTACACTAGTAGAGTTTTCAGAAAGTGGCAATTAACTTGTCATTTGCGCTAGAGGAAGGCTAGGCTACCCGACTGGATCAATCTTTACAGACCATATAAAAGATTTCAACATGATAAACCATAGCATCCTACCAAGCAAATTGTATTCTATGGTCTTCCATGCAAGATCCTGTCAAGGAGTGAAGATTACATGCAGGATTTCAAAAATGATCTATCCCAGATTTGTCCATTACTATTTTCACAGCGAAACTCCATCCCAAATTGTAGACCATCTGTTTGATGCTCTATATGCACCTGAAGTTTGTGTCCAAAAAAGATGCAGTGGCAATAAACAGTAATGTAACTCACATTTGCATCAATATTTTTACTACAAATCATCATTTTGTGCCTCAAATGGATGAATCATTTAGAAATAGAAGCATAGCTGCTTGGATGCAACCAGGCAGATACAGACATAGCAGTAGAATCTGTATTCATGCCAGACACTTTTGAAGATCTGGCCCTGCCTCTCAAGCAGGTCACAGGTAGTCAATGTAAATGGTGTTCTTTATTCTCTAAAATAGCTCAGCCTTGGTGTCCCACACAGATCCATCCCAGGCCCCTTGCTCTTTAGTATGTTCACTAATGACATCCTTTTCTTTTGGTCCAACTTAAATGCCAGTATTCATCTCCATGAAGTTGACACCATGATCTACTCCAGATCTAGTTCAATTAATGAGCTCAACAAAACACTGCCTACAGTGTTCGATTAAACCTTGGGTGACAATTAAATCTGTAACTCATGGAGTGAACTGGAGTGAGCATTTTATTTCCAATCCAGGAGTACAGCATCAATCTGTGTTTGTGTTATGTGTGTGGGGTTAGCCACCCTCAGTACTTCACCCTCTGTAATCCGCTCGAGCACAGTTGCAGTCTGCATCAGTTTAGTAGAAGCCCAGTACTCCACGAGCAACCCCTGCTCTCAGTATCTACCTAAATGAACCATGTTGTTGCTTTTAAATAACCATGCACCCATTTCAGGGAGTGGATCAGGAAGTGGACAGTACACCAGACAAGAAAATTAAACTGAAACATGAGCTGGATTATACTGAAAGAAATAACTGGAACATATTTGAGTGAATCATTGCTTCTCTGCCCAGAGCTCCAACAGGGCTTGTAACAGAAAATAATCAAATGTTCCTAATTATGAGCACTGAGGAGGCATCATCTTCTAACCATTGCAAAATTAGTTTCAGCTTGGAGACACAATCATCTTTGCAAATACGGAGGCAGCAGACACAAGCTAAACTTCAAGGAAACAATGGTACTAACAGCAATGGTTTACCTATAGTGCTTTGACAGCGCTAGTGCTGACGTCCCCTACAATAATAGCTACAATGCTGACTGTCTGGATTGTAGCCACGGGGATGTCGGCACTCACAATTGGGGGGCTGCACCCCTGAACCCCCCCTTGTGGTGGGCTACTTCCCCCACACCCCCTGGTATCTAGGGTTCTAACTCTGAGTCAGAGTTGGACCAGGGTGGAGGCAATCACCCAGTGAGGCAGTCCCAATCAGCACACAGATCACCACAGTGATGGGCAGATTTTGCCCAGTTCCTGTCATGGTGGTGGCCTTCACCATCGGGGAGTCGCTGTGGTGACGGTACACCAGCAGCAATATTGGAGCCACTTTGAGAGCTAACAAAGGTGATATTAAATGTAGATTTACAAAATTAGAAAAACTGCTAATCCAGGAATTGAACCTTACATACCATATTATTACACTAGAGACTTATACAGAAAAAAAATCAAGTACCTAGAGGTCTACATGTAATTAAAACATCATCTTGTGGCCAGGATAATTTTGAGAACAAGGAGGCCTGGTTAAGATTAGCTGAAGACTGCTCGCTGGGGCTCACAAAGTCAAGTCATTAAGGAGAACAATGACAATGATGAGGCTTTGTTAGAAAAGATTAAGATTGTTAAAGGACAGGTTCAAAAGTTGCAACACCTGCCTAAATTTGAGGCTCTGGACCAAGCCTTAAATAAAAATATTGAAACATGAAAAAGAGTTCATTAGCAAGAAGCAGTCAAAATTAACAAAGGACCAGGCTGATTATAACAGAGACAACATTTTCAGCTAGAGCCCTGAAAGGAGAAGAAGAAGAGGGGGATCACAAAGTAAGGACAGAGGCAGATCAGCGAGTAAAAATCATAGCAGCAACTAAAATCAGCCAATAGGGGCAAGACTACACAGCAAGTTATAATAGTAATTTCATCAGATTCAGATAAAAGCCCAGAGACAAAAAATAGGAACAGAACTGTATAGTTCAAAGGACAAAGCAAAATGAACAACATAAAAAAAACATGGAAAAAGATGAGAAGAGGCAAAATGTTACAGAATTACATGTACTGTATCTTTCTACAATAAACCTTATAGTAGATGAAGAAAAATTACTTTTGAAAGGTCTCAATTTCACACCAACCCCTAGAAGGAATGACTTTTAAATTTATGTGGATTTATATAGATTTTTTTAGAAAAGTCAAACTAAGATATTATTTTGGAATCATCACAAGGGAGCACCAGAGCAGGAATGAGATTGGGTTTCTGGAAGAACTTTTTGAGACCAAGAAGAAACAGATGACATCATAACTGCCATTGCAGAGTTATCACAGAAACAAGCACCCAACATGGATTTTAATTCTGATTTGACAGACGGCAGCCTGGACAGGGAATATTTTGACTCATTGAATGAACTCTGGAATGAAAATATGGCACAGGACAGCAATGAGGGTGAGCAGATTAACAGGTTCAGTGGCATAAGAAAAAATCTATTTAAGCCCATATTAGATTTTTGTCCAGCAATGAATAACAATATTATAAATGCATATGAGAAAACAGTTTTGACATAGGGTGGAGAAATGTTAAAACAAGACAGAGGTCCATGCTGGTACAATCTTATACCCTCTGAAAAAGAAGCTTTGGACAAATTCTCAAAAATGAAAAAGGTTGTCATTAAACCAGCAGATAAATGGGGTAATGTGGCAGTATTGGATATAGATCATTATAGATGAATGGTGCATGCACTGCTCTCCAATGAAATCAATTATAAAAAATAAAGAGGAAACCCAAGGAGTATTTTCAAAAAGGAATTGTTCACACTGTTGCAAGCAGGGGTCTCTGATGGTTCCATCACCAGTGATGAATTAAAATTTCCTTTGTGTGAGAATCCAGTACTACACACATTCTATGTATTACCAAAAAGGCATAAAAATATGGCAGATCTACCAGGGAGAACAATCATTTCCATCATAGGATCCCTTATGGAACATCTGTGTAAGTTTATAGATTTTTTTTTCTCCAGACCTGTGTAACTGATTTTCCCTCACATTTATGGGGCAATGGAGAACTCTTAAGAAACTGACCAGACTAGAATGGCAAGAAAATATTATGTGGCTCAGTACTGATGTAGAGGTTTTGTATACATCTATTAATCATGGTAATGGTATAAAAGCATGCAAATATTTTCTGGAGAAACATCTGTTTGAAACAGCAATTCCAGTCAATTTCCTCATCCAGACCCTGGATTTTGTCCTGACTCACAATCTGTTGGAATTTGAGCAAAGGTTTTACTTGCAAGGATGTGGAACAGCTATGGGGGCCTCTGTGTCCCCAGCATATGTGAATTTATTTTCAGACTTGTGGGAACATGACACTATGTTTAATCAGAACACCGACCCCTTTTTCAACCATATGAAAGCATGGATCAGATATGCTGATGACTGTATTTGCACTTGGGAAAGCACAGAGGCAATTGCAAGATAATATATTGACTGGTTAAATGTGAATGATTTAAATCTAAGATTTACATCCACCACAGGGAAAACCAGCATACATGTCCTTGACATTACATTGATAGGAGACCCTGTAAACAAAAGTGTGCATTCTGAGGGACATCGAAAGCAAACAGCTACAAATGCTCTTTTGAGATATGCAAGTGCCCATCCAGAACCTTTGAAAAATCCATCACATATTCTCAGTTTTTACACATGCATCATAATTGTACAATGGATTCAGAATATGGCAAATGGGCTCAGGATTTGAAATCCAGATTTTTGGCCGGGGGGGTATGAGGAGGGTTTATTGAAGAAAGGTGTGCAAGAAGTCAGTTGAAAAACCAAAAGAATTATTAGACACTGTGCTTAAAGAGTTACTGACACATCAAAGAAAAGTTTAAAAATACATAATAATTAGGTACAATTCTGCCTGCATTCCATTTATATCTTGTATATTTCTCCTCCCCATTATCTATTACTAAGGAAATTTGCATGGATATATGATCTTTGTCCCTTAGAGTTCCTTCAGAGTCCATCTGCCCCCATAGCTTACTCCCTACTTCAAGTCATAACCTTGTGTTGAGACATCACAATCTGTTGCCATGGCAGTAACTGTGACATAAAAAACTAGTGCTCTGTGACTTCAGATAGGGAGAATGCAGCAGGAATAGATCAACACTTCAGGAGCAAAGATCCTGATTTCATACAGATGACCTCAATAATAAATAATGGGGATGAGGAATACAGCACTAATGGGAAATACAAGCTGGACTGTCTAAATATTAGGTTTTGTTAAAGTTATCCTGAATGTGTCATCAGCTCTTTAAAAAAACAAAAAAGATGGAAAAGTGGACTAGTTACTTTTGTCACGGACTTTAATCATGTAGTAGGCAGAACTGGAAATGTGAAAAAAGGTCATTCAAACTGCGCTCGAATGGGAGGGGGGCCTCAACAGTAGGGACAGCAGACCCCACATTTTAAACAAGCAAACAAACTAAGTTGCATTCCAAAATGCAAGAACCACAAGGACTTCAAAAACACAACTTAATAGTTAGTTTTTATCCACCATGTAAGAACCCCTAGTGCATTGGCAAAGTGCCTTCCAGGGAGCGTTTAGAACTGGAAATGTAATGAAAAAACTGGCCAATATTAAAAAGTGACACTATACTAAAGGAAGTAGTAGGTACCACCCAGAGGGGCACTTTTAGAAAAGGGAGAAGTATTAAAGATAAACTGGTCCACAAGCAGTTTGGAAATAATGAAATAACTCAGAGTACCTGGCTACCCATTAAACCTAGTAGATGTCACAAATGTTTCAACTGTTATATTTGCACTTACATGTTCACTGATAAAACATTTCAGAACCCAAAAACCCTGTTTCAGATAGAAGTTAAAGACTTTGGGCAGGTTTCACGAACATCGGGGAAGGTCCCGCAGCTGCAGGAAAACCTCGGCGCTAGTGGGTTTCCACTTGTGAAGCCCCAGATCACCCACAGCTGCGGGTATTCACTAAGGTGGAGCCGGAATACGACCGGCTCCAAGGATTACAGCAGCTTGCGGGTGCTGTTGCCAGGAACAGCACCGCAGCTGCAGGGGGCTGCTACGGGCAATGGGACCTGCTGTAGCACCCTCCGCAACTGCTGTGGGTGTGGATCAGCCGCTCTGCAGCTGTGGCGATTTCGAAGCGCAACTAGAGTTGTGGAGTGGGACTTAGTCCCAAATCACTTCTTGAATCCTGCCCTTTATCTCATGTTGTACAACATTTGTGGTTTACATAATATGGTGCATGTGTGGAGTCATATATATGGGCAGAACAGTATGAATGATCAAAGAGCACATCCAGGAGCATGTTTGCTCCATTATAAATCAAAGAACTGACAAATCATTTTGTAGGCATTTTGCTGATGGTGACAAAGTAAAATGCTATTAAAAAGAGAATGTTTTTGGGTATGCAAAATGGAAACAGTAAACCTACAGGGGTTGAATGAAATGTGGGATCTGAAACCTTTTTTACAACTGTAGAAGGATTTGTACTTATATGCATAAAAATGTATTTACTCTAATTCTGTTGTTTTTCTTTCTCTTTTTCAGATTAATTTGTAGACAGTATTGCACTGTGGTTTAGGGCACTGAGCTGCAGACCTGGAGACCTGGGTTTGACTCCCACAACCCCCACCTGCATATTGTGTGACCCTAAGCAAGTCACTTAGCTTCCTTGTGCTTTTAGGTTGCACCTGGAAAAAAGCTTTGGCTTAGTGTGCCTTTCCTGTTTAAACAATTTCCCCTTTTCTTCCCTTTAATGGGCCTATGGAATTTTTATCTGTCTTTCTCCTCTTCTCCATATAGATATGACCCTTCAATGGATCCCTGGGACCTCTGATTAAAGTATATGGGTGAACACTGGGTATATCTAAGATGAGCTTTATCTCACTCTAATAGTCAAAATGTTGAATTTAGTAAATAGCTCTGCCTATGCCTTACGCTGATATATTGTTTACACTAACCAAAGGGCATTTCTGTGTTTGGTATTGTTTTGTTAAAGATGTGTAACGTGTGATGTAAAGGATGCTGTCACAACGATGGGACTATTTATACATCACTGAGTCACTGAATCTCTGCCTCCTGACAAAGAATAACAGACAAAGAGCTGGGCCGTTAGTTTTCCCAGGTGACTTATTTATATCTGGACTCTAGCATTAGTTGTTTGTATGTCTTTTTGACAAAAAAATCAGTAACTCATGGAGTAAAAAAAGGGGTGTTAGTTTTTTCCAGGTGATTGATTTGTATCTGAACTCTAACGTTAATTATTTACTGTATATGTCTTTTTGACAAATAAATTCATAACTCATGGAGTGAGCTGGAGTTAGCATTTTATTTCCGATCTGGGAGTGCAGCAACAATTTGTGTTTTTGTTCAATTAACCCTTGCCTGACTAGAAACAATGTGTGCCTATTTAATTGCACTAAGCCTAAAACTATGTTTTCCAGTGGGAAGACAACCTCTCCTGATACTATACAATAATAATAATATCCTGCAATATTATCCCACTGGAATACATACAGAATTTTAAATGTGTTGTTATATGGTTTCACCCAAAGTTAATAGTTACTTCATTAACAGTTCCTACTGCCAGTCCTCAAAAGTGAGAGTGAAAACTACAGTATATAACGGTAAATTCCATAACTACACAAACTCATGGTAGCAGTCAACAGCCTGCTAGATTTGCACATGCACATGTGAAACCAGGGAGAAGAGAAAAGCAAGAGCTGTGATATTGAGGGTCAAAAGGGCAACAGCGGGAGGTGACCAGGAAAAAGCAGACATTTGAATAGGTACTTTTGCTTGATTTTCAGTGGAGGGTGGGCCAACAGGTATAAATAAATATACAAGAGGGAGGGATGCACACAAGTCTCTTTTCTAAGGAGTGGATAATGAAAGGACTTGCTGCCTTGAAAATGGATAGGGCTATGGGACTGGATGGGGTACACCCCAGGGTATTGAGGGAGCTCATGGAAGTGCTAGTATCACTGCTGACAGCCTTGTTCAGCTGCTTGCTGGAATATGGTGTAGTTCTGGAAGACTGGAGAAGGGCTGACATCATCCTTCTGCACAAACGTGGCAAAAGGGAAGAATACTATCTACTACAGGCCTGTCAACCTAACTTCATTGATGGGGAAACTAAAGGAGACCCTACTAAATGGAGAGGCTGGTTTAGTACTTGGAACTCAATGGGCTGCAGGACTACACACAGGATGGGTTCACAGGGGGAAGGTCATGCCAAACAAATCTCATTGAGTTTGTTGACTGAGTGACTAAGGAGATAGACCAGGGGAGGACAGTAGACATAGCCTATCTGGATTTCATCAAGGCCTTCAACACAGTGCCAAACAGGAGGTTGCTCAGGATGCTGACCAATTTGAAAGTAGGGGACAAAATGGTAAACTGGGTGTACAACTGGCTAAAAGATAAGAGGCAATGTGTAGTAATAAATGGCACACACACTCTAGTAATGGGGTGCTGACCAATGCGGTAATGCAAAGTTTGGTCCTAGGACCAGTGCTCTTTAATGCCTTCTTAGGGGACATTGCTGAGGAACTGAAGGGAAGGGTCACAGAAACACAGATAATGTTAGCAGCAAAAGACCAATGGTCCATCCAGCCTGCCCATGATTCCCTATTTATCCCAGAGACCTCATTGTCATCCAGGGCACTAGTCTTCCCCTTCCTCCTCACTACTCTCCACCTTGTTACTATCACCCTGAGTAGCCAAAATAGCATTCACTCTGTCCCAACTATGCCTGAAACTATTTATGGTTTTGGCTCCTACCACTTTAACTGGCAGACTGTGCCAAGGCTCCATCAATCTCTCAGCAAAGTAATACTTCCTCTAATCTCTCTTAAACCTTCCCCCTTTCAGTTTCCACTCATGCCCCAGTGACCTTGAATTTGTGCTTATGCTAAAGAACTCCCCACTGTTCATATTATTAGTTCCTTTCAGGAATCTGAAGGTCTCTGTCTTACCACCCCTCTCCTGTATGGTCTCAAGTGTGTACATGTTTAGCACCTTTAGCTGCTCTTCATAAGATCTGCCCTGCTTGCCCTGTATCATCCTGGTCCTCCTTCACTGCACAGCCTCTAGCCTGTCTAGAACTAGGTGCAGAACTCCAGGCGCAACCTTACCATTTGCCTATAAAGAGGTAATATTACCTTTTCTACTACTGTCTGTATCCCTCCTGATACATCCCAACATCCTATGTGTCTTACTAATGGCCTTGTTGCATTGACATGATTATTTGAGGGTGTCACTAATGATGACTTCTAGGTACCTTTCTTTAATCATAGTGCTCAACTTCACCCCTCCCATCCAGTACTCCATCCTGGGGTTCTTGCTCCCTAGGTTCATCACTTTGCACCTTTTGGTGTTAAATTTCAATTGCCAGACCACAGACCAGCTCTCTAGTCTATGCAAGTCACTCTGCATCTCCCTAATTAACTTGTTGCTGTCCACCCTCCCACAGAGCTTTGTGTTATCTGTGAAGAGACATAACCCTGCCCTGAATGCCTTCTCAAATATCACTAATGAACATATTGAAGAGGACAGGGCACAGGATGGATCCCTGTGCCACCCCACTTGTGACCACTGTCTCTTCTGATTTGATCCCATTTACCATGACCCTTTGGGTATCCTTATGATATGCCGAGTCTCACTATCCTGACACTGACCTGCCTGGGCAGTGTTGCCCAACAGGTTCAGTATCCAGATAGTGAGAATCCCGGCAGTAGGAAACCCAACAGACATTTACAGGGGTAAGGTAGCAGATGTGATGGCTTGCTACCTTACCCCTGTTGAAGGGCTTCAAATCATGGATGAATCCGGAGGCTGGTCGAGCTGCCCTGGTGGTGTTGAGGGCTAAACTACTGGCAGCTCGGCCAGCATGTCCTGGGAGGCCGGAGTCTATTCCGAGCTGTCTGCATTTAAATTTTATACCCCCATAACTAATTTCTTTAACTCCAAGGTCCACTCCCCCTTGGAGTTAGTTATTTTAGTTACAGGGGGTGTGGGGGCATAGCCCCCCAACATGGGGAGTTCAGGGGCCAAAGCCCTCCAAATTGCATTTCATGATTTTCAATTAGATGCCTGACATTGTTTTGTAGGAATTTGATTGATTCAGGAGCATGTATTCGGGCCAGTGAGGTCTGTACCCCAAGACTCAGGATAGTGAGTTTGTGGATACCATAGTATATCCACCCTTCACTGCCTCCCCCTCAGCCAATTTATTACCCATATGACTATGTCCCTTGATGCCTCCAGATTCTCCATCTTTTTCAGCAATTACCTGTGAAACACTAAGTCAAAGCTTTGCTGAAATCAAAGAAGATTCACAGCATTACTCACATCTAGTGTCTTCATCACCCAGTCAAAGAAAAATATAAGGTTCATCTTGCAAGACCTCCCTGCCACAAACCAATGCTTCTTACAATCCTCGAGGTCATTGCTCTCCAGGTAGTCCACAAGGTCATCCTTGACTAATGACTCCCACCAATTTCCCTATAATTTAAGTATGCTAGGTCTGCAGTTCCCTGCCTGCTCCTTGACCCGCCGTGGAGCGGAACCACATTTGCCACCACCTCCAGTCCTTTGAAACTACCCCTGACTGTAGTGAGCTATTAAATAGCCCCAACAGGGGTTCGACTATTTCCACTGCCGGCTCTGTGAGCAACCTCAGATGCATCCCATCCAGTCCCTGAGCATTGTCTATCCTAAGGGTTGCTAAACTTTTTTGGACTCTTTCACTGGTGAATACTGACTGCCTTATCTCCAGGACCTCTTAGCAGCCATCTTGTTGCCGCTGTCTGGTAATGGCCCACTGTCCTCCCTGAAGACAGAGCAAAAGTAGTCATTTAGGATGGCCACCTTTTGCCTTTCCTCCTCTATTACCCTACCTCCCTCAGATAGCCTATCAATTCAATCCCCCCACCCTTCCTTTTTTCCCTAATATACCTGAAGAATTTCTTCTCTCCACTCTTAACCCCATAAGAAGTGTGCAGCTCAGCATCTGCCTTAGCTTTCTTAACTGTACTCCTAGCTTTCCCTAGTTCATAGTTGCTACTCTCCCCATTCTTTCTCCACCTGCTTTTCTTTGTACTTCATGAAGGCCTTTTTTTTGCCCTCACTGCTAATTTGACTCATTCCATGAGCCAGATTGGTCATTTGTACCTGTTTCTTTTGGTTACTGTCTTTAGGCATATCTTTGATGCCTCAAGAATGGCTCCCTTTATTGCTTTCCATCTCTTCTCCACCCCTCATATTCTGTCTACCAAGACTGACTTGTCCTAAACCAAGTCCCTCAACCATTTAAAGTCTGCCTTTCTAAAATTGATGACCTCAGCTTTTTATTGGGGCTTACTTGTCCCCATAGTTAGCTCAAACCAGATAGGGTTAAAGTCACTGTTCCCTAGTGGCTCCCCCACCCGCACAGCTCCTACTGTCTCTGAGTTGGGGAGCACCACATCATTGGTGAGTACCACAGTGAGGATGACAGCCTGGTTGGTGAGTTCTCTAACTAGCTGCACTAGCAGACAGTCCTGGATTGCATCCAGCAAACCTGACATCTGGTGCTCCTGGCAGCCGGAACCTCCTAGTCGATGTCAGGCAGGTTTAGGTCACCCACCACCAGCACCACCTCTCGTTTGCCACTCCCCTGATTACTTCTTCCCCTAGCTCCCTATCCTTCTCCTTTGCCTGTCCTGGTAGTCTGTAGATCACCACCACCGATGTTTTTTTTTGCCAAGTCTGCTGTGAGCTGCACCCACACTGATTCTGTCTCCCCTTACTCCTCCTGATTTTCCCATTCTCCACTGCCTCAGTGCCCTTCCTCACATAGAGGGCTACACCTTCCCCATTACCATTCTCTATACTTCCTAAACATGGTGTAGCCTGGGACTGTCAGATCCCAAATGTTAGTCTCCAAGGCATAAATCTCAGTGATAACCATGAGGTCCACATTAGTGTTTGCCACCATCGGCTACAGTTTGCTGATTTTATTACCTTGACTCCTGGCATTGAAGCATTGCCCCTTCCATTTAACACTTAACCCCCTTTGGCTATTTACCTGTCCTTTGTTTTTTTTTCTTCCCTCGTCCCCTTTTCTTCTTGTTTCTGTGCCCCCCGATTACTACCCCACCCCAGTTTCAATCTCATCCCCATTTTTTCTTGCTGTGTCTCTAGTGTCTGCCTATTTTCAGAAGAAATTAAACTCTGCAATAAGATAAACACCCATGAAAAAGTAGGAGACAATGCACAGGGATCTGGGGAAACCCAAGGAGTGGTCATGGACATAGCAACTGGGGATCAATGTCAAGAAATACAAAATCATGCTCCTAGGGAACAGGAACCCTGGAGTTGAGTATAAGATGGGAGGAGGCATTGGCAGTCACTAGACAAGAATGGGAGATATAGTTGTTATACCAAAGGAACCGAAGGTGGCAGCACGGCACGACAAGGCTGTGGTCAGGGCTAGTGGGATGCTGGGTTGTATAGGAAGAGTCATCTCCAGCAGGAGGAGGGAGGGAGGTTGTGCTGCCACTATACCATTCCCTGGTGCATCCCCACCTGGAGTACTGTGTACAGTTGTAATGGCTGCACCACTTAAAGGACATTGGCATGGTGGAAGCAGTCCAGAGAATGGCAATTAAGATGGTGCAGGTGTTGCAGGTGAAGCCCTATGAGGAGAGCCTAAAAGATCTTAACATGTACTGTACACTCTGGAAGACAGGAGAGCAAGGGGTGACATGATGAAGACCTTCGAGTACCTCACAGGTATAAACAGAGTACAGGGGGAGAGCCTCTTTAAAATGAGGATGGGAACCAAGACTGAAGGGTATGCAATGTAGTTGGAAGGGGGCAGGTTCAAGAGGAATGTGAGGGAATACATCTTCAGTGAGATGATGGTGGAAGCATGGAATCAACTGCCAATTGAAGTAGTGGAAGCTAGAATGCTGGCAGGCTTCAAGCATGCATGGGACAGGCAAAGGGCATTATAGTGCAAAAACAGAGAGGAACCCCAGGGACTAGTAAGGCTCTGCAGAGGTACAATAGGTAGGAAATCTTTGGGAAGACTGGGGAAGGGGCCAAGCTGTCCATTTTGGTCAAACGTTTCTATCTTTTTGTGTTTCTAAACAAACCCAGCACTGCTTTCTATACTTTTGCTTGGAACTTCTTTCCCAAAAGAAGGGAAGAGACCTCAAAATGGACACCCTAATTTACAAATGTCATCATGGGCTTTATCCACCCTATTTTTACAACTTACTAACTAGTTCTGCTCAGCCATGTCATTTAAATAGCTCCTATCAATAGGACTGTGCTGGAAAAAAATTGCTTTGAGAACCATTTAAACTTACATTTCAAATACTGTATTTTTATGTTTGCTTGCGCGCATGCACAAGAAACATTATGAGGCAGCTTAGGAGAGAAGCAGGTTGTGGAGGTGCGGCAGTGTGGTAACCAATATCAGCACTGCATTTGTGGGCTTGGAGGTGTGCACCCAATGCAGGACCAGTATCCTGATGACACTGGTTCTGCAGAAGTGCCACCAATTTGAAATGATTTGGCAGCTGCAATGAGGGGCCGCCTCATCATTGCAGCATCAGTGATTCCGTTGCAATGAAGGAGCGACCCGTCATTTCAGGGGGGTACCTTGCCTGGTGTAACATTTCTATGAACATGGAAGTGGCTATGCCACCACCTCACAGTCACATGTAAGCCAATGGTGATGCCCAATCCCCTGTTGGCATGCCAATGACCCAATTCATTTGTGGATAGGAGAGCCCACTCCCCATTGGCATAATGCCCCCCAATTTGGTGTGTGCTGAGGGGGTGCCCAATCCCCCTTGGCATCATGTCCCCCCTAAACAGTCTTTATTTGCTGATGGGGGTCCAATCCCCATTGGCTTAAGTCCCCCCTTCCCCAAAATGCATGCAGCACACTGGGAGCCCACCCCAGTGTGCACAAATGAATGCTGAAAAAAAAAACCTTCCTGCGACATCCTTTTTATTATTTTTGTCCCTGAAATAAAGAAAATGGTCCCTCGCAGTCTGTCATGCCCCCTCCCACAACCCGCACCTACCTTTTGCGCACACACCCTCCCCACACCCCTCTCACCCCATACTTACCTCCGGAGCCCAGTGAGATGATCTTCGGTGGACCAGGAACATGTCTGCACTTTTCAAAGCCGACTGCAAACTGAAGAAATGCCAGTAAGCTGTATCATGACATAAATAGGTATTTTTCAACTTACGTGGATATCTTACCCATTTTGTGGACTTTTTCCACAAAATTTTTAACATGGGGTTATTGGGACCCCTCCTCATGAATACAGTCACCATCATGGCATTATTCAGTTCCAAAGGCGATTTTGCTGTCACTGTGCAGAATCACCTTTCAGGACCAATAAACAAAATTACAGTGCCACTGTTCATGAGGTGGGCTCTCAAAAAGCCTATGTTGCAAATTTGGTGAAAAAAATCCAAACAATTACTGTTTCACGAGCGTGCGTTGTGCATTTTCAATGCTCCCTCGTACCTTTGCGAATTTGTTATATTTTCACTCCAGATTTTCAACATTGGCATTTTTCCATACCTCCTTACGAACAGTATAGCTGTCATGTTTCACATCCTGGCCAAAATGTGTTTTCACACTTCCAGCACAGAATAGCACAGTCGCTGTGCGAAATAAGTGTTTGGGACAGATTAAGGAAATCACAGTGACTCTGTTCATGAGCAGAGGTCCTAAAATGCCTATGTTGAACATTTGGTGACAAGCGCCCATAAAATGACTGTGTTACGAGCGTGTGTTGTGTAGTTTCCACGCACCCTCATAACTTTGCAAATTTATAGTATTTTCACTCCAGATTTTCAACATTGGCATTTTTTCATACCTCCTTATGAACAGTACAGCTGTCATTTTTCACATCCTGGCCAAAATGTGTTTTTGCACTTCCGGCACACAATAGAGCGGTCGCTGTGGGAAGTCAGTGTTTGGGACAGATTAAGAAAATCACAGTGACACTGTTCATGAGCAGAGGCGCTAAAATGCCTATGTTGAAAATTTAGTGACAAAAGTCAATGAAATTACTTTGTTACAAGCGTACATTGCGCAGTTTCCACGCACCCTCATAATTTTGTGCATTTGTAATATTTTCACTCCAGATTTTCAACATTGGCATTTTTTCACACCTCCTTATGAACAGTACAGCTGTCATTTTTCATATCCTGCCCGAAATATGCATTTGCACATCTGGTGCAGAATAGCATGGTCACTGAGGGAAATTAATGTTCAGGACAGATTAAGAAAATCATAGTGACAGTGTTCATGAGCAGAGGTCCTAAAATGACTATGTTGAAAATTTGGTGACAATCGTCCATAAAATGACTGTGTTACGAGCGTGTGTTGTGCAGTTTCCATGCACCCTAGTAACTTTGCAAATTTATAGTATTTTCACTCCAGATTTTCAACATTGGCATTTTTTCATACCTCCTTATGAACAGTACTGCTGTCATTTTTCACATCCTGGCCAAAATGTGTTTTTGCACTTCTGGCACACAATCGTGTGGTCGTTGTGGGAAGTCAGTCTTTGGGACATATTAAGAAAATCACAGTGACACTGTTCATGAGCAGAGGTGCTAAAATGCCTATGTTGAAAATTTAGTGACAAAAGTCCATGAAATGACTGTGTTACAAGCGTACGTTGCGCAGTTTCCATGTACCCTCATAATTTTGCGCATTTGTAATATTTTCACTCCAGATTTTCAACATTGCCATTTTTTCATGCCTCCTTATGAACAGTACAACTATCATTTTTCATATCTTGCCTGAAATATGCATTTACACATCTGGTGCAGAATAACGTGGTCACTGAGGGAAATTAGTGTTCAGGACAGATTGAGAAAATCATAGTGACAGTGTTCATGAGCAGAGGTCACAAAATGCCTATGTTGAAAATTTGGTGAAATAATTCTACTAAATGACTGTGTCATGTGCATGCACTGTGCAGTTTCCACATACGCTCAGAAATTTGAGCATTTTTAATATTTTCACAACAGATTTTCAACATAGCCATCTCTTCACACCTCCCTATGAGTGATACAGCTGTCATTCGTCACATCCTGCCCAATCTGTGTTTTCGTACATCTGGCACAGAATGGTATGGTCGCTGTGGGAACTCAAAGTTCAGGACACATTAACAAAATCACAATGCCACTGTTCAAGAGAAGAGGTCCCAAATGCTTTCATGAGGTGTAGGTCACAAAAAGGCCATGTTGAAAATTTGTAGTGCAAATACCAACAAACACCTAGGGCATTAGGGTTTCTAACCATAACGTCCCACCCTGTACAGAACGACAGGCATCAGGGGCGTGCCTTTGGATTGCCGACTGTAATGTTCATGCCATTCCACCCCCACCCTGCAGCCAGTGACGGGCATCGAGGTGTGCCTTGTACTCTTTCCCCAAGAGTTCACCCCATTCTCCTATACTACACCCATTTCAGTGTATGTCCTTCTGGAATGCGGTGACTGTAAAGCTTAACACCCCAAGGCACACCTCAACACTTGTCATTGTCTGCAGGATAGGGTGAGGTGAAATGGCATGAACGTTATGGATGAAGACCCAGATGCATACCCCAATGCCTGTCCCTCTCTACAGGGTGGAGGTGGGGTTGGCGTGAAGTTCAATACTTCACTGCCATTCCTATTCTGCATCTGTCTAACTCCTGCATTCCCAATGCTAATACCAGCAAGCAAACATTCGGCATTGACAAATGCTTGTTTGAATTTAGCTTTCTTCTTTGTGCATTTGCATGAACATAGGATCCCTGTCCCCCTAGACATTTTCTTTTCTGACTACTTGTCTACACCTGACATCAATATCCTCAGCCCGTGACTCCACAATCTGTTGTTGTGAAAATGATTGTGATGTGACAAGAAAATGATTATGTCAGGTGTAGAAAAGCTGTCAGAATAGATAAAATCTAGGAGAATGGGATCCTGATGTCATGCTAGCGTACACAATTAAAAAGAACGAGAGTAAGTCTAATGCAGAGAATCCATCTGGTATTAGCTGAATTACGTATCAAATAGTTTTTTTCAAAGTTTCTTGTGTGATATCAGGGTCTCTTTAAGGTGACAGAGCAGGAATTTCCTCTAAATCTCATGAGGCCACAAATCATTTGGTTATTAATTAGTTGTAATTGCTTCCCTGGCTACCTGGAATTCCCTTCACAATAGCATAAAATAAGCCGCAACATCCCAGCCCTCTGTAGAGCCTTGCACTTTCACACCCTTATCCGATGTGACTGTTAATCAGATCCTGACTCTCTGCTCACTGTTATTCTCCCTTTATTACCACAAAACTTACTCTGTTCCAGTCCTCACCTTCTGTGTTATGACAGTCATTCAAAGTGAATCTGTTTAATTGTTAAACATGCTTATAGTATTACTTCAGTGTTTACTGCATCACTACAGTAAGAGATGAGTTGGCACTTTCAGCCATCTTTTGACCCAGGGACCTAGAACTTGGCATACACACTCTTTGTAAGGTAAACACTTCTAAATATAAACTGAATTGATTCTTTGAAATATAAACTGAATTGTGTCTAAATCTTACTTTTTTCAAAGTTTTCTCAATTGTGTGTGTGTTTTTAAGGAAAAGTTTCTTGAAAAGGGAGTATTACTTTAAAAAGGGGATACAATCCAATTCTTCATTCACACCTAATGGATATAAAATGTTCAAAGTGAAAACCCATTGTGATTTTTTTTGTAATAGCAATTTAGTTCTGTCTCCTTCCCCCTTACCTGGCCGAACATGTTAAATTTCCATGTATGTCCTACCCATAAGATTACTATGTGCCTCTGAAAGTGTGCTCCCAGGCTGCTATTCATGTTTTGTGCACTGTTGATCTGATATTCTCCGGGATGGACACCTTCAGAAGCCTGATAGTTCAGCCAATATACAGTTTTTGACAAGGACATCACACTACATGCAATGTATTGCAAAAGGCATCCTGGAGTTTATAAACTGCCTTATCTTCACTATTTATCTATGTAACCAGGTTACCGATTGACAAAGACAAATGGGAGACAATCCCCTGAAACCAGCATTTCTTGTGACACAATGCACACTTTTTCAAGGTATGTGTTAGTTTCAGGGGGTTGTCTACCATCTGTCTTTGTCAACTATTTTGTTGGTTTTAAATAAATATGAATCCTAGTTTTAACAAAAAGTTTGATAGGATTCTTTAAACAATACACATCTATTGGCAAGTGGTTACATGCCTAGTTTTCTGCTTTTAACTCTGAAGTTCTTATAAGAACATCCATGTCCTTGGTGCCTGCTTTTCCTGTCTGTAGCAGGCTGAAGCTCACAGGGCAGGATCAAGGCTAACAGCCTTTGCCTCCTTCAATGGTCTGAACAAGACAACCCACTATTTTTAGAGCTTCTGATGTTCCAGGGGGAATTACAGGCTTTGCTTGGCTGAGAAGGTCTGTCAGTCACATGCATGATGCCCTAATGGCTGCTGGTTTAAGTCCCAGCTGATGGCAGTGACAAACTGTGATTGGTTGGAGGCCAGGGTGCCTGGAAAATTAACATGGCAACCCCCAGTCACACAAAATAAACATTGCCCCCCAAAACACAATTTGTGGCAGGTTGGTACACATTAACATGCAGCTCCACATAGCTTTTAATTTACTTACAGTACTTAAACACTTTGATCCAATGGACCATTTGCCCTGGGGGGGGCCCATCAGAGGAACTGGGAGCCCTTCTACAATATGCACCACTCCATGGCACCTTTTCACTGCAGTTATTGCTAATTGCACTCACAAGCACATCCCCAGGTGCATGCATGTGCACTTGGGAAGCTACATGCCTGAACCACACTTGTCATGAGGGCTTGAGCTTAAGGGAGAGCCTTGCTGCCTCTAATTATGTGGCCCAAGAGGTAAGTCCTGATTCCAGGGGCAACTACATCTATTGTATGATGATTAAATTCTACCCATTTTGGTGTGTTTACATACACTGCAAGTCACACATTTTAGAAACCACTTGGCTTCTATTTTAGCTCCTTATTCAGTTTTGGTCTAGGCTTTAGAAAGTAGCCTAGAGTGAAAATGTCTGAGCTCTGTAGCAGACAGTAAATGTATTCTCATCAATTGCTTTGGCCAAGGACTTGTCATTTTTCAAAATAGATCAATGTTTTCTTACACTTGTAAAAACATGGAAACATAGAAGTTGTCATCAGATAAGGACCTCTTGGCCCACCTAGTCTGCTCTATATTCCCTACCTACTGTGTTATTGCAGGCCCAACTCAATCTTCAGTCTCCCCACTCCCTTGCCTTGCCTCTAAGGTCCTCCTGTGTCTATCTCATGCATGCTTGAATCCTGTCACCATTTTAGCCCCCACCACCTCTGCTGGGAAGCTGTTCCAGACTTTTCCCACCATACCGTCTGTTTTATTTTATTCTGTGATAACTGTAATTATTTTGAATTTGGATACATTGCTTCTTTTTTTGGGGTCCAATACATTATTTCCTGCCTCCATTCCCCTGGCTCCTCTCTCCCCCTAGTAATTTTCTCTCTGTACTGCCCAACACAATTCCTACCTACCCCTACAGCTGTTCCCCCTCCTGCAGCTGCCTCCATTCCCCTATATCCTCTATCTCTCCCCAGTAAATTCTCCATGTACTGCCCAACACAAGTCCTACCTACTATTCAGTACCTTATTCTGCTCCCAGTGCCGCTACAACAGTGCAGCCCTCTCACTACTAAATTTTCTGGCACCCCACATTTTCTATTTCATTCTAATAGTGCTACTGTACTCCTAAGATTATAAATTCATTCTCAGTTCCTCCTCACATTGCACTATTGCACCTGAAGCCTAGTACCATATATTGTATATGCATTGTTTGGACTGCCTCGATTGTATATTGTGTTTGTTACTGTGTATATTGTACCATGTATAATACTGATTGTTACCATGTACTCTTGCTCTGTCCTCCCCCCCCCCCAGGACTCATCTGGAAAAGAGCAAAACTGCTCAGTATGCTTTTCCTGGTAAAACTTTTAAATAAATACACAAATAAAAAATGTCATTTGTATTTATCTTTCTATTTTATGCAGTTTCTACACCAGTAACCATTTCAATTCTTCAGCCTGTTTTGCATTTCAAAATTCTCAAACTCTGAATTTCTTTGTAGCTGCAAACATTGGCTAAACATTGCTGCATTTTTATTTGCAGTTAACTTTTAGGATTCAGCACTACTTGCTTATAATGACGTATAAGCTACTGTTTTGTACTAACTTGATTTACAGAATCCACTGACAGGGTCAGATCAAGAAAATCAATAAATTTACTAAGGAGCATTATTGTAAATTTCAAATGCAAATTATTGGTATGATCATTTGCAAACATTTGTCTGCTTCCAACTTGGTACCATTCCAAATACACATGATGCATTCTATTAAATGGAGCCAGCATACTATCATCTCCAAAAAAGATAATTTACCTGACTGTAAAGGGCATCTCCTCCAGCCTGCCTAGAAACAAGTTCACATACTGTAGGAGGGCGCAATCATAGTCCCCATGGAAGTCCTGCAAATCTGTAAGTAAAATCTGAATTAAAAAAAATGTTATGAGTTACAATATACTTTAGAGTCTGCACAATAAATGTTTTGTCAGTTTGATGATATCCACATAATGATGAAGAATCATTTCCATTGTTTGTAAATCGTAAGCATACCCAATCAATGTGTAAAAAAATGTTACAGCAATACAAAGCCAATTAAAATCTGTTTCCCAGAAAATGTTCTCAAATACTTTTAGGATGTCCATTGAATCCCTTATGAAGAAAGTCATGGTCTTTAAAAGATCCGGTAAAAGAAATCTATCAATTTAGAAAGACTTTTTGGGTAGAGACACTTTCTGTGACATGATCACTTGTTCTGGAGAATTGTTGAGACTTTTGTGTGTCTTTGTATATTTTTGGCAGGTGGCAGAATGTGGGTATCACTAAGCTGCAATTTCTTAAAACTTACACTTTCTTTTTCCAAAAATATGCCTGTTGGCGAAAAGGCTGCTGTATGTTAAATACAGATGGTGGATTTTTACTGGGCAAAAGATCCTGCATGTGTGACAGGAAAAGTAGTGAATTGGGAAGCTATGATGTTCCCTACTTTTACTATTTGTAGTTGTACTTGAGTTTGTGCTCAGGGGGTGAGTACTTTGACGTATGGTATTGTAACCAACTTTGAATTATTCTTCCAATTTAATAAAATATGTTTTCTTGCATTAATTAACAAACTGTTAACTAATTTAATCTTATTAGAGCTAATATTTTTCAGAGTTATGTAATCCATTTCTGTTAATGTAATCCCTGGGTTGAAAGAAAAAGGTGCTGTCCAAGATCGTTGCTAATAGTTTTTCAATTGTATTCCACAATAGTTTGAGCATAGTACAATTTGCAGATATATTACCTAGTAGTCATCTAACCTGACCACATCCAGTACAGAAGTCTGATAAAGAAGAATTTAATTTGGTTACCTTAGTAAGCATCAGATAGACTCTGTGGCCCAGATCTTCAAAAGGGTTGCGCCATGCGCAACAGGGTTGCACATGCGCAAGTCCAAAACTGCACCATTTTGCGATATTCAGAAGGAGGCAGTTGCGCCCCCGAAAACATGCTGAGCAACAGCGCAACAAAAATGAAGGCATGCGCAACTGAAGGGGGTGGATCCATGCATAAAGACCGCAATGCGAAGTTCAAAGACTTGCGCGATGCGCAATAGCGGCACAGCCGGAAATTGCGCACTAGCGGAAATGAGCCAAAATAAAAAGGCTCAAGGAAGCAGCGCAAGAACGCTACCAGGCTGCCAAGTGGGGGAGAGAGAGAGAGAGAGAGAGAGACAGAGAGAGAAAGACAGACAGACAGCAAAGGGCAGGCAAGGAAAGTGTGTCCCATAGTTTGTAGAGGCCAGCGGGGGGTGCCCGGTGCAATGGAAGTAGCAGTCAGGACAGTGGGGGTAACACAGCAACACCAGCCAGGGGGGGTCAGAAGCCAGGGAGATGGACAGTGCCAGTTTCCACATGGAAGCTGTAATGAGGGGGGTGAGAATGCATGCTGCAGGGGATGGGTCGTGGAAGGGGTCTGTCAAGGTATTGCTCTCGACAGGTGGCACCGTGCCCACATCAGCTTTGATCTGTACACAGATGTAGAGATCGTGGGCCGGTACCACCTGAACAGGGCAATACTGAGACAGCTCTGTGAGCTGTGCAGTGATGTGATGCAGGCACCCTCACGACGGAGTCATGCTCTGTCGGTGGAGACCAAGGTGACAGCCTGCATGTGCCTGCTCACCACGGGCACCTTCCAGAGGCTGACAGGGGACACCACAGGCATCACACAGTCAGCCATGTCACGCATCCTCACCCAATTCCTCAGCACACTGCTGCCACATGCTGCGGAGTACATCCATTTCCCCAGCACCATGGCAAAGCGTACAGCAAACATCCAGGAGTTCCACAGGGTAGCACGTATGCCTGGCATGCTAGGGGCCATGGACTGCACCCATGTGGCCATCCGCACACCACCTGGCCCCGATGGCCACGCATATCAGAACAGAAAGGGATTCCCTAGTGTCAACTGCCAGGTGATGTGTGATGCCACTGGGCGCATAATCAGTGTCTGTGCCACACACCCTGGTGGAGCACATGATGCCTTCATATGGTATCAGTCTGCACTGTGCCATCGATTCGAGAGTGGGGATATCTCCACAGGACATCTAGTGGGTGAGTACACATGTATGGAATGCAAACTCTGGGCAAGGGTGGGAATGCCACAGGTGCCATGGTAGTGGCACACAGGAGATGGCCAATATGGACCTGAACATGACACTGATCTCCACTATCTCCACACAGGTGACTGCGGATACCCACTCCATCCCTGGCTGCTCACACCGTACCGGCACCCCATGACCCCAGCGCAGCTATGCTATAATGAGGCACATGCCGCAACATGCAACATCATAGAGCGGGTGTTTGGGATGCTCAAGGCATGCTTCCAATGCCTAGACACCTCCGGCGGTGCCCTACAGTACAGCCCCCAAAAGACCTGTGGGATATTCCTGGCCTGTTGCATCCTGCACAACATGGCCAAAGACCATGGGATAGCCATACAGGTCGAACAGGGGGACAGCGATGGGGACGCCAGGGGCACCGGTGATGATGGTGATGAGCAGCCCCCCCTAGGATGGAGGGACCCCAACTGATCCGGCAGGCCCAGCTGCACCGGGACACCATCACAGAGGAGCACTCACGCACAACACAGGTAAGTCAAGGGACATGTGCAACCAACACTGTCCATGCGCAAACCACAGGCACACAGGGAACACACCAGGGTGCATGACGGTCAGGGGTGGAAGGGTCCAGGCATACAAACACACCATCAGGGAGGGGTGAGCACTCATATGGACACACACACCAGGCACAGAGTGTACATGGGCAGATGCACAGCACTGCAGAACCGACATTGCTAACATACAGCACCACCGACCACCCCACCAATTGCACTGTCCAAGTATGTGTGTCAGAACCTGGGCACCCTTGACCTTGGTGTACAGTGCAATGCAGGCATCATCATGCACAAGCACCTGTGGACAGCAGTTGGGAGGTGTGCAGGTGGTCCGTAGTGTTGGTGTAGAGCAGAGCACCCAGCAGTGCACTGCCCACCATGACACACATTGCACACATGGCAGCACTAGACAGGGCCCGCACTGGGAGACAGCTCAGTCATGTAGCACTGTCCCACGGCCACCACGGATGTGTGGGCGGCCCCGCCGTGACCCAACAGCACGGGCAGGCTGAGCAGGGTCCACATGGGGTGGCACTGTTGCACCACCAGGGGTCCCACTGCGCGAACGCGACCTTGCCCGCACAGGGGTCTGCAGCATGCCAAACAAACCTGCACCAGGGGTGCTCGGGATGCCCACAGCAGAACCCGGTGTCGACAGGCCTGGTGTCGCACGACGCCAGGAACGGGGAGTGGAGAGTGCACTGTGTGGGGTGTGTGGTACAGAGGCACCTGACTGTGTGCCCAATGCGTCCATGACAGAGACCACTGCCTGGGTCAGCCTGTCAATGGTGGCGGTCACATCCGTCCGCATACGGACCAGCTCGGCTCAGTCCTGAGCACACTCCCTGCTGTGCCGCTTCACGGACACAGACAGTGCCTCCACGGACCTTGCAACCCGCCTCTGCAGCTGTACTGATTCCTGCAGCAGGCGGGTATGCTCGTCCAATGGGTACTGTGCCCCAACAGCATCCTGACCCCCAGAGTGTGGACGATCCTGATGCACAAAACCCCTTGAGGGTGGGCGCTGTTCACCAGGACCAGGAATGGGTGGATCAAAGGGCAGCGGACATGTGCCACTGCTTGACACTGTACCCCAGACCTGGTGGGCGCTCGCTGCTGCTGCCCTCCAACCGCCGCCCCGGCCACTGCTCCACCGCTGTACTGGCAACAGTGCCAGACACCTGCACAGCCACCGTGCTGCCCCATCGGTGCTGACAGGCACAGCCTGGGACCGTGCCAGCATGCTGGTACACAAGTTGAACCAGACAGGCCCAGGGGCATGTGTTGGTTCTGCCGTGTCCGCATGGGACACACAACCATCACTGCCCATTGCAGGCCTTCTATCATCAATGGTGCAGGTACGTTGTTGCCATGGTCACAGCGTGCTGGCATGCTTGCATGCCAGACTGCTGAGACACAGGCTGTGCACCCTCCGCACCCGTATCACTGACACCAGAGTTTGCGGCCCAGCGGCATGCTGCTGCAGTGCCTGCTGGCTGGTGGTGGAGGTGGATGGACCTCCTCCATGTCCAGCAGGTCAGCATCACTGTCTGACCCACCACCACCATCTCCTGAAGACGAACAGGATCTGTAACAGAAAGAGAGTACATGTGAGTGCATGTGAACAACCGCCCCAAACACCACCACCATGTCATACCGCAGTGATGGGCTTCCACCTGTCTGGAATCCTCCACCTGGTACGCCCTCAATGGCGCTCGGCTGCATGGCTGTGACCAGTGTCTCCTTAGTTGGGGTCAGCTGCAACACCACTGGCGGGCCCCCACCAGTGCCAGCACGTGCTGCCCTGAAGGCTGCCACCTTCTCCTTCAACCTCCTGCGGTCTGTCCCCATCTTTTTCTTGCATTCCTGCACAGAGCGCTGGTGGCTTCCATGCAGGTTAACGGCCCGGCTACCCCTCCCATGCAGCGCCTGCGGGACTGAGGGTGCCTCCAAATCCCTCAGCACTGGCTCCTCATCCAGGTAGGCCTGGAAGAGAGCCTCTGTCTCTGCTGCTGTAAAGTTGGGCCTCCTCCTACGCCCACCATCCTCACCCTCACAATGACTCTGCTCGGTCATGGCGATCTGTATGGGGGGAAGTGGTCACCTGTCACTGTGCAGTCTACAGCATTTTCCCATGACCATCGTCCTGAACATCACACAGCATGCAACTCACCTCTCACCTGCAGTAACCGAATCTGGCCAATGCAGCCCAATGTCGCACATTTATAGTGCAATACATGCAAATTAGAGTGGAGCAACTATAATGACATGCAAATCGCGCCACTGCGCCCTTGAATGGCTGATCAGATGATTTGCATGTGTCGGCTGAATATCGCGAATCTGCGCTTTGTGCAATACGGAAGAGTCGGCTGAGCCAATGGCGCAGATCTGTGCCTGTGTGGTACACTGCATTGCGCATGCCCAGATAGCTTACGCAGGCATCTGTCGTGCTGCTGATGTGCTGAGCATGATCGGCAATTCAGGCCATGGCCACCATTGTGCCAGTGGCACTACAGCAATGGGCACTATATGGCGCTGTGGCACTACTGCACAATACTCCACTGTGGCTCTGGTACGCAGCTGGTCGGTTGCGCAGGATGCCTATATCGCCGATGGCGCCAGCGTAGCCTCAAGCGCCATTGCCTCTGACCTTGTGTATGACCTTTGGCCCCTGGCACTGTTCGTCTGCCATGTGTATGTCCCTATTGCGCTGTCTGGTGACAGTGCTATGTGAAGTGACGGTGCTGTTCGAACAGCGCGATTGGAGCCTGTGGTGGTCTATTGTGCAACATCTCCATGTGCGGTTATGGCGCAGCTGGGTGCCATATTGCCTGCTGTAAAGTTGGTGCCATGGCTAGGAGGAGTGCGGTGTCCTGGAGCCAGCTGGAAGTGGCCAACCTGGTGGCCCTAGTTGAGCCACACTATGATGGCCTTTATGGTGAGGTGCCCCTCACCAGTGCAAGGACTGACGTGTGGCAGCAAGTGGCCACTGACCTGGTGGGGGTCACTGGACAGTGCTGGTCTGCTGAGCAGTGCCGGCACTGGTACAGTGACCTCTGCCGGAGGGAGCCAGAGCTTTTAACGTGGCTGCGTTCACGTGCCAGGCGGGGCGTGGTGCCTAGGCCAGGTGGGTGTGCCATCTATGCACCTGTATTATCTGTAGGGGTGTGTGTGTGTTTTGGTGGCTGTGCATAGGTGATGGCTTGGCCATGGTTGGCTGTGTCAGTGTGTGCAGCTGTGAGATGAATGGGTATGGCTGTGTGGGCAGGCACTGTCACTGGGGCAGGGGGCAGTCTGCTTTTGAGTCACACTGATGTTTGTCTCAACATATGTCTCCCACAGGCCGGGATGTGAGGATGCGGGGCAACAGTGATGAGGGCCGTGTCAGAGACCCGGTGCCAGCAGGGGTTGGACCCCACCAGCAGCAGCAGCGCCAGCAACAGCGCCAATCAGAGCTGCTTGAGCAGTGTGAGTATCATGACTTCATGGATGCTATTGCATGCTGGGGGGGGGGGCCAGTAGCCCTGCACAATACAAACATGCAGGAAAGGGGAGGTCATAATTCCACTATACGAGACACTAGTGAGGCCCCACCTGCAGTACAGTGTACATTTCTGGAGACCATACCTACATAAGGACGTAGAGTGGGCAGAGAAGGTTCAGAGGAGAGCAACAAAGATGGTGCATGGCTTGCATCACAACCCTATGGAGACAGGTTGAAGGAACTGAACCTGTACTCCCTGGAGGAAAGGAGGGAGAGGGATATGATAGAGACATAAAAGTATCTTACAGGGTGGAACAGGGTGCAGGAAAACACTATTTTGAAGTGCAAAAGATGTTCCAGGACTAGAGGCATGGGATGCAGTTGGAGGAGGGCGATTCAGAGGAAACATGAGCAAGACTTTCTTCACAGAGCAGGCGGTGTACAAGTGGAACACCCTGCCAGAGGGAGTGGTGGGGCTGACACACTCAGTTTCAGACTGCAGGATAGACATATGAATTCTTGAGGTCAGGGAAAGGGCAACAGACTTCTAGGTAAACAAAGTAACTTACAGGCTGAAATGGACTGACTGTGTGGGCCATAGGCTAGGTCTGCTGACACTGGCTATGTATCTATGTCTGTAGGCACGACACAAGGTGACATGCATCACTGTCCAGTTTCATAGCACGTCTGTGTATGCATCACTGGTGGTCCATGCATGCACTGGGCACATAGCTGGGTAACTGGCATCGCACCACGTTGCCACGTCATTTGCCAGCCTTGTTTGTGCTGTGATGGACATGGGCAGTGTAAGTGTGCAGTGGTGCGCATAGCTGGTGCCGCCTGTTTGTGATGGCCATGTGCATGTTCACTGTGGGTGGGTGCATGCCATCACAGGTGCGGGACATTGGGCTATATAGCTTGCAGGTTGGGTGGTGTTCAGGGTTGTGGTCAGTCACAACCATTGACTGTGTTCCCATTTTCCTAGGCCTTGAGGTTCTCCATCGGATGGCGAGGGATGTCAGGGCCATCCGACAGCTTGTGGCCCAGAACAGCGACATCCTGCAATCAATACACCGCCATGGCGTGCGGAGGAGGCGGCAGGGAACTGCAAGACACCAGCAGGAGGATGGGCGGCTGGCTGGCCCATGACCTCTCTTCCCTTCCCACTTCTCCCATCCCTACCACCCTGCCTTCCCTCTCCAAGTTTGTCATCCCTACCCCTTGACCAACCCTACCTTGTACCCGTTCCCCCCCCCCGTAAATAGTTGTACTTGTTCTTGTTAATGTTTGTTGTGTTGAAATACATTTTATATTTTATATGAATAATGTGTTGGTCTCTGATTACAGCTGCCTATGGGTGCTCAGTTGCAGGTGTACATGCCATCTGGGCTGGTATGGTCCTGGGTATGTGTGTGTGTGTGTGTGTGTGTGTGCGCATGGGAGGTATCTCCAGCATGGCAGTGACTTTCGTTGGTCTTGCGTCTGCCTGCCACCACTGCTGGGTGCACAGGTGTGTCTGGCTTGTAGGCTTCTGTGCTGCACGGGGTTGACGTGTGCTGAGGGGGATGCCTGGTTTCCTGCAGTGCCAGTCACTGCACATAGGTGGTGTCTTTGGCTCACAGTGCAGGGTGTGCTGTGCGTACGGGGGGCTGATGTGCACTGTGGTTGTCAACCCCCTGTGTGTGGCACTCTCAGCCTGCCAGTGGTTGTGCTGGGGTGTCATGGCTCTGCTATGCTTTGTTGGCTTGTCCCCATGGGCAAGTAGATCATCCGTCCCACCCCAGTGATGCTGTGCTTGGGGTGTGCAGGTGTGGTGTGGGTTCTGCAGTTTGTTCCTGTGCCCATGTGTGGCATGGCTGGCGGTGGGCCCCAGCCTGCCTCCCTGGATGTGCAGTTCCATTGCTCTGGGGGGGCTCTGCTTGCTATGGCACCTCTGGAATGCTCAGCTGGGCTGCCCTGGTTGGCATATGCGCAACATTTCGGCTCAGCTTCTCCTTCCTGGTTGCGCTGTGGCGCAGTATGTGCGATATTCAGACGTTGGTCGCTTGAGCAATTTGTTCTGCTCCATGTTTGAATATCGCACCTGTTGCGCATTTGCGCAACTGGTTTGTGCTTGCTCCTGCTGTTGCGCTCATTTTGAGTGCAGTTTGAATATCTGGGCCTGTGTATCATATTAAATTGTATTTGACATAGCTTTATATTTTTTGATATTTCCATAGGTGATTGTAAAAGTTGAAGCCATGTCTCGCCCTTCATACCTTACCCCATTTCCTTAGCCCAAGCTGTATATCATTTCCCCATGTTGTTTTATTATTTTCCATCATTACTGCATATATTTTCCTATTTTAATTTTTTAGACTGTTTCCTCTGCCTCCCATAATCCCTCTAAAGGACAGTGGGTGGAAGGACTATCTCTGTATACTATTTTAATAATGACTGTACAGATTTGTAACTAAGTTAAGTAATGACCAATAGATAGCTGATATTTCTGTCTAAATTATTCAAAGGACATAAACTTATTATTGCTGTACAATTATCCTATATACACGATACCCCTAACCTTCCATAAACATGCTATTAAACTAGCCTTCAGAAATGGAGTACTGTCATTATTTAATAAATGAATATACCAAGAAATAGTATTTGAGTAATTAATCTCTATGAAAGCCTCTCAAAACTTCAATAGCATTTTTAGTGAATGGTGAAACTTTCTTTGTATTACAAACAGCAGAGAAGTCTAAAAATAAGCTCACTTTTAAGTGCTAGCATACTAGTATTGACTGTTCTATTTTTACCCAGTGCAGGTATCGTAAATGCTTGAATAAGAGCCCGGGCACTTATTTATTTCGTGATGCTTATGCACCAGGTGTTTATTCAAGCAAGGCGCTTATTCAGACACAGGTGCTTATTAAACTGGCAGACCATTTCCAGGAAAAATTAAAATCAAGCAGTCAATATTTGCATCTGCACTTATAATCACTTTATAATCACTTTTATTTTATGAAATTTTTTTATGTGGGAAAAAACGTCATTCATCACAGTCATCACTGTAATGAACAGCTAGTTTGTGTAATGTTATTTATTGCAATTGCGAAGCATTTATATTTGAGGTGGTTGTTACTAATGGATCTACTGATTAAATACATTTCTGTTTCAGAACAAGTCTCAAGTCATACACAAGGTCCGTATAAATAAAATTCTTTGGTCTGGTAATTGTTATTCATGATCAGATTGAAAAATGCAGTACTGCTGACCTTTTATTAAGTGCAGGCTTCTCAGTATCTTTCTTTAAGGAACCCAGTCACTTTTAAAGCACACTAGCTCAGAATCTGCTCTGAGCTGAGATCAGTGCTTTTAATGTTCGGTGTGGGATGTCTCTCATATTATTTTGCCACCTGAGTCTCCAAACACACATACCAGTAAATGACTAGTTCAACTGAAATAGCCAGACCATGCACCTTATACCCTGTCCAACTGAACCAGTTAATTCGTCTTTTTCCCGTTTTGTCCAGTCCGGCTGTCTGCATTGCTTTGCACTGTGATGAGCCCTGGTCTGTAGCTACTTGACCATACCCTGCCCTCAACCACACCATAACAGTGCAAAACCAGGAGCTAAATTAAACCAGGTGCTTAATTGAACACAGGTGCTTATAAATTTTGTGGCGGCAATTGACCAGGCGCTTATTCAGACAAGCGCTTCTTCGAGATCCGCTGGTTCTTCAAGCATTTATGATATGTCTCTTCCTCTCTGAACCAGCAATATGTGGTTTCCAACTTAGATGCTATATAATACCATAGCAAATTTGGAATCTGTAGTCCAGCTAGCTGTTCAGACATGTATAATTTATCCAGACTGACTCGGGGTTGTTTACCCTGCCATTAAAAATTTCTTAGCAATTTTTCCCAATCTTTAAAAAAAAAGCAGTGTGGGATTGTGATGGGAAGGGCCTGAAGAAAAAAGAGGAACCTAGGAAGAACATTCATTTTTGTAACATGTTCCCTTTACATCAGAGTCAGTGGTAGCAATTTGCATCTCTCAATGTCTTTTCTGATCTGTTTGAAAAAAGGGTATGTAATTTAATTCAAACATATTGTGAAACTGTAGAGATAGTTTCACCCCTAAATATCACTTTTTATATTCACCAGACATAGAAACGTTATATGTAACATAGTTGTGGTCCTTGTTTAAGGTATCCTGTCAAGACCCCGCATCCAAAAAAAGCTTGGTGAAAAAGTATGCCATGATAACTGCCCAACAAGAAACAGTGAAAGTGCTGCTATGCAACCTAGCACACATCCTTTAGTTTATTATCAAAATATAGAAACATAGAAATTGATGGCAGATAAGTTCCGCTAGGCCCATCCAGTCTGCCCATGTACCCAACCTTTTCTTAGTTATCTCTGACAATACTTGGTCATTGGCTGTTGCCTCTCCTTCCCCCACCCCATGGTCCCCTTGTGTCTATCCCATGCACGTTTAAATCCTCCCACTGTGCTTGCTCCCACCACCTCCTCCTGGGGAACGCCATTACAAGCATCCACCACCCTTTCCATGAAGAAGTATTTCCTCATGTTGCCCCTTAGTCTACCCCTTCCAGTCTCATTTCATGCCCTCTTGTTGTTTTAGAGCAGCTTCTCCTCTGAAAGATGCAGCCCTCCTGCACCTTATTAATCCCCTTGAGATACTCAAAGGTCCCTATCGTGTCCCCCCTCCCCCTCCTCTCCTCCAGGGTGTACATATTGACTATATATATTGGACATATGGGGTAACAACTTTATATTTTGAGAATAAGGTAAAGGAAGTGCGCTTGGTCGTATATTTATGACAGCACATTTTTGGCCATGCTTTTTCGGATAGCAGGGACAGTGCAGTTTTTGACCACACTTTTTTGGATGGTGAGGATTTGATGTGGAACCCTTGTTTAATGAGGCAATCTCTGATTTGCTCTGATTTATTTTATACCCTACTAATTTAAATTAAGTGTAAAGATTTCCAGCAGAGGCTTTGATGATTCAAAAACATTATTCAGGAATATCAAAGCATCATCAACATAAATCAGGATCTTATACTCTCCAAGTTTACTTTAATACCCATGACAAGAGTGGAATCCCTAATAGCCTGAGTCAATGGTTCCATTTACTGTAGATAGTATAGAAAAGGGCTGATAAAGGATTCCCCTGCTTTGTACTGTGACCAAGAGAGAATACACTGGAAATGGTAGAGTTAGTTTTACCCTTGACTTTGGGAATGCATACATTAGGCTTTTCCAGTTCTGAAATATTCTGCCTGCTCCAGCCTTTGACATGCTCTCCCCCCAAAATACCCGGGACACTCTATCAAAGGTCTTTTCAGCATTGAGTGAAATCAGCACCACATCTCTATCATCTGATACTGTATGTACTGTATATTAAATTAAGAGCTTTCCTAACATTATGGTGGAACCTTTGTCCTTCGATGAAGCCTGACTGGTCTCCATGCACCCGTGTCTTAACAACCATTTCTAAGCATTTTGCCAACATTTTTGTGAAAATGTTGTAATCACTATTTAAAAGAAATATTGGATGATACAATTTACATCAACTGGATCTTTTCAGATTTCAAAATGAGTGTGTCAGGCTTCATCAAGGATTTCCTTTATTTATTTCACCAGGAAAAGGCTCTGTTGAGCAAACTCATTTACAAGGAGGTCCTGTGTAGGACAGGGATACAGATGACAAAAATGGCTCCATTGAGCAAGCTCATTTATAAGGAGGTCCTGGGTAGGGCAGGGATACAGATGATAGCAACAAAAACAATAGAATAAAATGTCATAATATACACAGACAATTACAATGGTAACAGAATACAGTGGAGATACACTCAGTATACATTAAGATACAAAGGTAGGTAGCATACCATATGAAAGACTCTTGAAGGCAAGACAATAGTTTCAAGGGGGTGTGCAGGAAGGACTGAGAAGAACAATATAGTAAAAGTCCAGCATTATTTATATGAGTAAGACTTAATAGATAGATTGTCAATGAGGGCTTTGAAATGATTGTGCCCAACCAGAGAGCAACTCTGCAACTTGTTTCAGGCCACCAGAATGACATTGCTGCTCACAGATTTGCCATACTGCATAGTGTACCTAGGTGTCTCCTGAAGTAGAAGATTGTTCCTTCTTAGGGAATAGGAGCAAAAAGACTTGCTGATGAGTTCTGTGATATACCCAGGTAGAGTATTGGTTAACACCTTATATGCCCACATACAAAGATTGCATAATTCAGTGTCAGTGGCTCAGTAGGTAGCACACTCACCTCTGATGCCGGGAGATCAGCGGGCTGTGGGTTCAGTTCTGACATCTGGCACTTGGGTTAATATCCCAGTACTGACACTGTAGTGCAGCATGAGAGGGGTGCTGCACTTCTGAGGTGCCGTCTTTCGGATAAGACGTTAAACCGAGGTCCCATCTGCCTGGATTGGTGGTAGTTCAGGTGGATGTTAAAGATCCCATGGCACTTATCGAAAAAAGAGAAGGGGAATTTCCCCAGTGTCCTAGCCAAATTTCCCTCATTAACTAAAAAGGCCACCAGCAGCTTAATCTGATTTAAGGTCAGTTGGCATTCATCTGTATCCCCCTCCCCTTGGTCTTGCCTGAAAATAGGCAGGATTTGTCTAGAGCACTTACCTGGTCAACAAAAACTAAATGAAATAAATAAATAAATAATCTCCTTTTAAGTAGAGAGGACCATCTGACTGCTGTGTATAGATTACAATGATGAGTTCTTGCTGTCAAGCTAGTGATGAACCTCAAGGCTCTGTGGTAGAGAGCACTGAACTTGTTTAAGCATGCAATAGGTCATCGGTTATAGATTATTTCAGCATAGTCTAAGATTGGCAAAAAGGTCACCAGCACTAGATGCTTTCTGATATTCATATGAAAACAGCACTGGTTCCTGTAACAGAAGTCGAGTCTGGCATGTAGCTTCTTACAGACTGCCTCAATGTGGGTGGTGAAGGATAGTTTATTGTCAAGCCACACACCAAGATATTTATAGCTTGACACCACCTCTAGGTATTCACTGAGCAGCATACTGATGACAGGGACAGAGGTAAGTTGTAATGTAATGTAGTTGGTGAAAGACATTACCTTAGTTTTGTTAGCATTGAGTAGTAGTTTGGAGTGGAACAGTTTATTTGCAACAGGTTAAAAGCTGCTTGAAGGTCAGAAAATGCTGCTTCAGTGTTGGGCCCTGAGGTGTATAACACTGTATCATCAGCATAGAGGTTCAGTCTGGCATTATTAACATTGTTTCCTAGGTTACTGATATACAACATGAAGAGTATTGGTCCTAGGACTGAGCCCTGGGGAACACCTCTGGGCAAAAAGGTGTAGGTTGAGAGAAATTCCTCTGCCTTAGTTTGCTGCATTCAGCCATTTAAGTAATTGCTGAACCAACGTAAAGCTGCAGTGGAGATTTTGATGTTCTGTAGCATTTGTAAAAGTATGTGGTGGTCAACTGTGTCAAAGGCCTTGCTAAGGTCAATGAAGATGGCATCTGTGATTTGTTTGTAGTCAACAGCACATAGCCAGTCGTTAGTGGCTTTAGCTATGGCAGACATGGTACTATGTTAAGGCCTAAAACCAGATTGCTGAGGCATTATTAAGTTTGATTGTTCAAGGAACTCTCACCTGGTATTGACCAATTTTTCTATGCGTTTGCCCAGGGCAGGTAGGATGGATATAGGTCTGAAGTTATTTGGGTGACTAGTATCCCCAGATTTGTGTAGGATGGAGGCACTCCTGCCATCTCTCCAATTTGATTAAACAGATTTCAAAATGTGTAGTAACTCTTCACAGAATGATTTATAGAATTCAGCAATAATACCATGTATTCCAGGTGATTTAGCCCCTTTTAAATATGTGATAGCTTCTGCTATTTCAGTTTCTTCAATAGGTTTGTCATGTTGTTCTATCTTGCTCTTAGAGAGGCAAGGGAGATCTATAAAAATTCCTCACATCATCCAAATCTGGAACTATTTCAGGTGTCTATAATTCTTCATAGAATGATTCAAAAACATAATTAATTTACTATTTGGATCTATCTTACAAAAAAGAGCTGTTTAATCAGATGAAAAGAAGATATGATTTTCATTGTTGCACAAGGGTTAAACAACTTGGATATAGAGGTAGTGACCTGCCAGTTCTCTCAGATACATATCTCTCACTCTCTCTTTTTCTCTCTCTCTCATTCCAAACTGAAGTAAAACACTGGGCTGCCCTCTAACAAAGGACTTTGTAATTTTACACTGCCTCCTTCTAGCAATAAAATACAGTATTTCACCATTTGCTGAGAGCACAGTTTACAACCTCTCTTGAAGTGTTTGTTCCTGTAATTTTGAAACTCTGAGACAGCATGTCTGACCCAAGATCAGTTATCTTTGTACATCAAACAGTCTTATCTAAAATCAGTTATCTCTGTACATCAAACAAAGTCCCACTTTCTTATTACAAAGGTTGTATGGCTTTGATATCCGATAACAGAAATCCTGCTTTCTCTCAGTCCTAGCATTGAAAAGTAAACGCTGAGAAAATCAGGGTAGAGTTGTGTTTTTTTTGTATGCTGCTCTGGTTGGTTGCCAAATATGAAATATCAGTTTGTAGTATTAACTGTACTAGGAAAAAGAAATACCTTTGTCTCATTCCTCCCCACCTCTTTTAAACAAATTCTGGCTGGAGCTGATAGGACTGCATGTGAGGAATCTGGGGTAAAAAAATATTGTAAATTAGTTTCTTAACATTTTTACAACAAATTTTCAACATAGCCTTGTTATGACCCTGCCTCATGAAGACAGGCAGAGACAATGTTTAGCTCCTGGCTTAAAGGTGATTCTGCGCAGGGACTACAAAATCAACTTTTGGGATGATAAAGCACATTTTGGGCAGGAGCTGTAAAATGACAGTTGTCACATTCATGAGGTGCTGTAAAGAAATGGCTATGTTGGAAATGTGGGGA
Organism: Neoceratodus forsteri; assembly: GCA_016271365.2. Classification (NCBI taxonomy): domain Eukaryota; kingdom Metazoa; phylum Chordata; order Ceratodontiformes; family Ceratodontidae; genus Neoceratodus; species Neoceratodus forsteri. The sequence continues at coordinate 1,543,407,739 of CM057455.1, read as the reverse complement.
AAAAATATTGAATATTACCAAATGTACGAGCCTCACAAAATTCATCTTAGGCTCATGACCTTGGGTTTTGATATTTTTACACTGCATTTCCAACATAACCATCTTATGACCCCATCTCACGAACAAGGGCATAGAACATTTTCAACTCCTGCCTGAAAGGTGATTTTGTGCAGGGACCATGACATCAGCTTTCAGGAAAGATTTGCCTAAGGATAGTAACATTGTTCATGTGGTGGGGTCCCAAAGATGGCATGCTGAAATTCCAAGCAGAAAGAGGCTGCACAGGGTCAGGGTGCTAGGATGAACCAGGAAGAAGAAAAAGCATACCATATACAGCACTCACCACCCGAAATCAAAAGACTGCCCACCAGGGGCCAGATATTCAAAACTTTGCCCCAGGCTAAATTAGCACTGCCCGGTGTGCTAAATTAGCCAGGAACAAATAGCCCACCATATTCAAAAGGAATAGCCCCCAGTACTAAACCTGCTGAATGTAGTGTGCTAAGGAAGCCGGGCAAACTGGGCTGGGAGTGCAGTGCTAAAATAGCCTGGGAAATAAGACAGCTCTGAATATAGCAACAGGGAAGTGCAAAATGCAATGGCAGCCCAATGGACATGGAGGTGGACCAAGTCGGAGCTGCAGGTGGAGTACAATGTGTGTGATTGCAAAGAGGTGTTTCACACCAACTGCAAAAAACAAAGTAGGCCACACACTGCAGAACTGTGCTATGCTGATGTGAGGTTTGCCTAAGCTGATTGCACAGTGCCAAGATATTTGCCTGGTGCAAACAGGTTAGCCCGGGGCAAAAGTTTGCTATATTCAAAGCACATATGCAAATGAACCTAGTTAGGTAATTTGTGGGCAGTCACATTTGCATCTCATTATGTGATATTTAGCACCCATGTCCGTGTAGTTTGCCCAGTGCTGCTGCATGGAGCACGCAGCTTCACCTTTTGGTCGGAATAGAAGTGCAGGCTGGATGCTGCAGAATATGGGTGTAGGCAGGCACAAGCAGTGCATACGACCCACCCATGCATCACTACAAGCAGTATATCTATATCTATATATATATATCTATATATATTTATATATTAGAGGCAAAAAACTCAGTTTAATGCATTAGCTAGGGTTGTTCCACAGTGACAAAAGTGAGGAAATGCGGTGTTAGGGTTGACAGCCCCCCTTGGACCCCCCTGCCCACACCCCCAACCGGCATCGAGGTGCACATCAGGGTCGCTGGCCCTAACTCTCACCCCATCACATGTGTGAAGAAGCAGAGGTATAGGAGGATGGGTGAGAGTTAGGACGACAACCCCAATGCGCACCGATGCTGGTTGGGGGTGTTGGTGGGGGGTCAAGGGGCTGTCAACCCTAACACCAATTTCCTTGCTTTTGTCGCTGTGGAACAACCCTAACTAATGCATTAAATGGAGATTTTTGCCTCTAATTTCCATTCTTTTTAAGAATGATGATGAGAAATAGTGAATGTAATGCGGTGGCGGGAGCGCGGGGCCCTCCCGCCATGTGATGTCTTGTGACATAGTAACAGGAACAGCAATGCAAACAGAAGTGCGAACAGTGGCGCACATGGTAACGCAAGCGCAAATGAGAACACAAAGGGTAACGAACACGGTGGCGTAGATGAGAACGGTAACACAAAGTGGGATATAAATGCAACTAGAAACAGTAACTGTAACAGTAACAGAAGCACATACCCTGTGTTTTCCAAGCAGGTGCATTCAGAAACACAGTGTGTACAAAGAATGTATGCATTGCAACGGGGATCGAAGCTTAAAATGAGCATTGGAAGTACTTAATTGGTAATATCTCAGCAACCGCACTACGTAGAAAAAAAATCATTATTTTCCTGGCTATCATTTTGTATTGCATAGCCCTATGGGCTATGCAACTTGCGACGAAAAATCTGTATCTCGCATCATTTTTAAGATACGAGTCCTGAAAGGCACGGTGTATGCCACCATGTTAGTCTATGGGAAAAAAAGCCAATTTCAGAGTACTGTAGCTTTGCAGCCATGCAATATTTTTTCACCAAACCAGTGAAAAACACATCTGTGAGATGTTGGCTGCCTTCCCTCCAAATTTCAGCCCGAAAGACTAAACGGTTCTTTTGCAGCAGGGTGGCAAAGAAGTGTTGTCATTTTGGCCATAGCCTGGAAAAGTAGTGTCGCAATTTGTGACACCTTTCGCAAATTTTGTGAAAGTATCATGAGTGCGACACTACTTTGTGACACTGCTTTTTCCAGAAATTTGAAAAACATATTTCTGGGGTGTTTAACCCCAAAATAAAGACATGGCTAGCATCTTCAGGGTCCGACTAGGTGAACACAAAAAGAATTGTGTCCCTAGAGGGTCCCAAATTTAAATGCTAAGCATTTCTGTGATCACTAACTAAAAAAAAAAAAGGCTGACTCACGACACTCCTGGGGTCATCTGCGACACTAAAAACTGCATGTACGACACTTTCGCACTTTTTGTTAACTTTGCCCATTGTCTTATAATGGGAACTTGTTTTTTGAATAACTTTTGAACCATTTAGTATTTTTTCACAAAATCTTCAAAAGGCACATTGGGGACACTGGCCGCATGTTCCCTGAAGTTTTTAGACTGGTTGTGCAAACCGTGCAACCTGTAGGCGAGAGCAAAGAATTCGCAAAAAAGCATAAACGCACATTTCGTTGGCACTTAGTAACTCCACAGCCATATATCTGACTGGTACAAAACTTGGCACATCCTAAGATTCACCTTGCCCAAGCCTGCATACCAAATTTCAGGCAAATCTGTTGAATGGTGGCAAAGTTATTAAGGTGCAAATTTGACCCTTTAACCTTAAAATGGCTCCTCTACCATAATATATATATTTATTTATTTAGATTTTGGTAACCGGGTAAGCCCACTGAGACCAGAGATCCCTCTTTCAGGGGCGACCCGGAAATTGTTACAGAAAAAACAATTACATTTTTCTTTACAGAAGTTACATAAGTTGCACAAATAGACATTAGTGACAGTATACAGGGGTAGAATAAGGAATACACAGAACAGTCTCAAGCATTAATTACAATAGTTACATTAGATATACAAGTGTAGTATAGAGACAAAATATATTATGAAGTCAAGTTTCATCACCAGTTTGTAGAGGAGGGAGACAACAGTAAATTGACACACAAAGATTAGGAGATACATTCAGGAATGGAGTGAGGTTCTAGGCAGTGCAGCAGAAAAGAGGCTTGGGCTAGGGAGCTAACGGTTACAGCCACAGAGACTGAGATTTAGAAGATATAGTTTGAGACCAGACTTGAACTGGATGAGGGAGGATGAGGCCGTCAGGCTGGATGGAAGGGAGTTCCATAGTTGGGAGGCAGCTAATTTGAAGGAGCGTTTGCCTTGGTTGGAGGCGAATCCTGGGTATATTAAGGATGATTAGCAGATGAGCGCAGTGTTCGGTAAGTTCTTTGGGAGAGGTAACCCTCTTAGGTGGGGAGGGCAACCAAGGGTAGTGAACTTGAAGGCAAGGCAGGCAACGGGGTAAGTTAGCTTTTGCCGAAGTATGGGCCAGTTTAGTTCCTTAAGTGCCTCACAATGATGCCTCCTAGGAGATGAGTTTGTGGCGAAACGAGCTACACGGTTATAGAGCACTGAAAGTTTACTGAATTCGGTCTCACGGAGGAACTGTAGTAGAGCAGCTTCGTATAGGATAGAGGGAAGGAGATTGCAATTAGCAATTGCTCTTCGGGCTACCGAGGATAAGGAATTCCCCAGGCGGTAAAGGAGGCCAAGTTTTTGGTGGGTGGTCTTGGTTATGGAGTCGATATGGGGTGGGAAGGTCATTTCTTGGTCAAGATGGATCCCAAGATATTTGAAGCTGGCCATGACCTCTACTTTTTTCCCAAGGTTTGTGTGGATCTGGAGCAGCTGACTCCTGTCAGGGCCCAGTCGTCTAGAACCAAACAGTACGGTTTTAGTTTTTTCCTCATTGAGTTTAAGGGAGTTTGCGGAGAACCAGGTCTCAAGTGTTGAGAGACTCTTTTGCAGTTTCGTAGCTATGACACTAGGTTGGGGATCACTGCAGTGTATGACGGTGTCATCCGCATACAAAATGAGTTTGCTGTGCTGGCAGTTTCCCTCAGTGTTATTGAAGAAGAGTGAGAAGAGCAGGGGACCCCTGCCGTAACGGATCTAGGGACAGACTGGGTACCCTTCCAGCGGACTTTTTGGGTACGGTCACTCAGATAGCTCTCAAACCATGTGAGTGAGTGGTGATCCAGTCCTAGGTGCAGGAATTTTGCTAGAAGGAGATTATGACTGACCAAATCAAAGGCCTTATACAGGTCAATGTAGAGGGCACCCGTTGGGGAGCCTTGGTCCAGAGAGGCAAGGATGTCCGCAGAGAGCCGTATGAGTGCAGTATCTGTACCATGGCCCTTTCTAAAGCCATGCTGTACATCAGCCATAAGAAGGTGCTGCTCCAGGTAGTCTTGAAGTATATATATATATATATAGAGCACCCCACAGCTGTTGTGGGTGTAATAACAGTGGGATGATGCAATAATGCACGGGACAGGCACAAGGCAATCCTGGAGAGGGGAGGATGTAGGCTGCAGTCTAATGAGGAACTACATCATATCCATAATGTAGGGAACTGGGCAGACTGGGTGAGCCAAGCATTCCTTTGCTGCTGTCAAGGTCTCTGTTCCTATGCATATATGTTACAGTCCTTGGTAGTCTAGTGCCCCCCCCAGCATGATCCTGACCCTGTAGCTGCAGCAATGAAACAAATTCCCTGGTAGTTAATGGCCCCCACCCCCACCACAACTCCCGACTCCCATTCCATGATAAAAATATGGTAATCCCTAGTGGTCCCCCAGCATGATCCCTGACCCTAAATAATTTAATTCCCTGGTAGTCTACTGACTCCCACCTAGCAGTGACGAACACCGCTCCCCCCCCAAACCATCTTCCAAATGGAGCCACGACTCAGCCCTCCTGTCACCACCACAGCTGGCCACTGACTGAGTTATGAATGAGTGGTACTGTAATGAATAAATGCGTTCTCACACAAGGACCTACTCATTCATTATAGTACTGCTCGTTCATAACTCAGTCGGTGGCCGGCTGTGGTGGTGAGAGAAGGGCTGAGCCAGTTGCTTGCTCCTTTCAGAATATGATTTGATGGGGAGTGGGGGTTGTCACTGCCAGGTGGAGGGATGGGGGGCCACTAGACTACCTGGGAATTAAGTGATTCGGGATCGAAGATTGTGCTTGGGGGTTGGGGGACCACTAGACTACCAGGGGTTTCCATAGCAGTAATTTAAAAGTGTATCAAAGTTGCACTTCAAATTTCTTCGAGCATCACAGCCGCATTACCACATGCTTTTTGCAGGCAGTATTTAGGGCCACACAACAGGGGGTGCTAAATCCTGTAGTGCAGTGCTGAACTTTTGAATATGCCGCTGTGCTGGCATGCATGGCCACTCTCCTAACCTCCACCCCTGAATACATTAACTGTTAGCATCAGTGCTATCACACAGCACCGGTGCTATTAGGGCTTTTGAATATTGCAGCCTGGTACAAATCCAGCACTATTTGAGCTCAACAGATTTGTGCCAGGTGCAAAGCTTTGAATATCTTTCCCCTGGTATAAATGTGCTTCATTGTATTGCCAGTGCAAATGTGCAAAACAAAGCTCCTGACATGTTTCAGAATATACTTATTCCTCCCTCAAAGGATCCTGGCAATAAAATGAAGCACATTTATATCTGGTGAGCAGTCTTTTGATTTCAGGTGGTGAGTGCTGGATATGGTCTGCTTTTCCTATGGCATGTTGAAAATTTGCACCAAAATATGCAAAAATGCCCAAGTTATGCCTTTAAGTTTAAAACCTCATTGAAATACATTGAATGGCATACCTGTTTCTTCAGTTTGCAGTCCAGCTTTGAAGAGTGAAGATGTGTCTGCAGTTCAGAGAGGATTACAGCATTGGATCCCCAATAAATTAGTAAGGGCTTGGGGGTGTGGGGTGGTGGGTGCTGAGTGGAAGTGTCAGGTGGGGGTCAGAAACAGCACAAAAGCCATCAATGGATGGTTTTCTTGTTACAGGTTAAAAGAAAGAATATAAAAAAGAAGACCTAGAGGCCCACCGCTACCACCAGGCAAAGATACCACAGATGTTGAGACGCAGCGAGACACATACACATTACACTATAGTAATTGTGAATGATATCTCCTGCCTGCTCTTGCTATGTGTCTCTGTCTCTCGCTTTTCCTCCATCTCTCTCTGTTTCTCTTTCTGTACCTCTCTCTCTAGCTGCTTGCTCCTGTCCACATGCCGCCTTTTAACTGCTTGCACACATCTACATGTAGAGCACTGACTGTTTCATAGGACAATGGCAAACCTGTGTGTGTTTCTGGACCTGCAGCTGGGAACCAACTTGACACAGGACACTGTTGCAGGTGAGACACGGCACAGCTGACAGACAGCTGCTGCAGACATGTCTTCTCTCTTCTGTCTTCTGTCCTCTCTCCTCTCTCCACTCTCTCCCTGTTGCTGCAGCACTCACCATCAGGAAGAACCTTATAGGCATGGCCTGTGCCATTTTTAGTATATTGACCAACATGTCATCTCACATCAGAGGTGCAAAAACACATCTCGTCTAGGATTTTAAAAATAACACACGTAACATGTGTGAAGAAAAATGGCTGTGTTCAATGACTGGAGTTAAAATATTGAAAATGAGTAAACAATAGTGGAAAAAATTGTCAACTCCTACCTGAAAGGTGATTTCACGCAGCAGCTGCAAACTCATCTTTTGGGATGCAAAAACGCATTTTGGACATGATTTGAAAAATGACGGCTGTCATTACTTTGGCAATGCTCCACTCATGAGTGGCACTATATCCCAGTGCTTTGGGTCCACATGTGACACTTCATGGGGGTGTGTGTCTCTAAGGTGTAGTATTTGCTCATAAAGCATTCAATTAAAACCCTAGTGCATGCTAATTTTTCACATACAATCAACAATCAACACCCAACATCAACACAACACAGTGCAAATACAAATTGAAAACCCCATATTTAAAATCACTGGGGACACTTAGCACAGCAGTTAAACAATTGTTGTTACAATATAGCATAGTATCACCACTTGAAAGGTGCAGTTCCTCATAAGCAATCGCAGTACTAATAATGATTTACAGCTGAGTGTGAAGCAACAAAGTACACTGGAACAGAAAAGCAGCGCAGAAGAACAGAAAGGGGGAGAAGAAAAAAACGAGGCAGGCTGGGAGCAAGCAGCAGAATGAAAGACTTAAAAGCACTGAGAAACTATACACCAGTATTGAATATCTATTACACGATATGAAAGTTACATTTTATAGCATAGGGGTAGAATGTTAAAAAGTTAATGCTCTCTTCTGACTTACGTAGGTAAAGTATAAATGACAAAATACAACAGTTCTGGTAATTAAAAAAACTATAACCAACAATCAGTTGTAGTAAGGATGATTATATAAGACAACACTAGAGCCTGTAAGCTTAAAAGATGCAAACAATTCATAAGTACTTATCAATTCCAAACAGCATAAAAAGAAAGTTCAGTTTTGAATTGAAAATTTATCTGGGCAAATAGAGGGAAATATCTAATGTTTCATTCAAGCTACATGGTGCTAATGCTTTCAAAGTATAAATCTAGTGTGACTCTTTTTGCAATAATAGGACTTTACGGTTTCCCACAGGGGCTTGCACATTGTCTGTCAGTTCCCATGAAATGAAACAAAGTTAAATCAGTGCTGTGAATATGTATGAAATGCTTATGCAAGCCTACCGGAGATATATAGCGGTGACTGATGTTATTGAACGGACATGCTATTGTATTTATATTTTACGTCTCCTAGTGGTTCTTCCTACTTAAAGCTGTGTACAGGAACTTGTTGCCCCCACTACCAATAGGCTTTCATAAATGCAGCAGATGTAGTGTCTGTAGATTTGTTATGACAGAATAATATGTTCATTCATCCAAGAGGGGTAAACATTTGGAAATTAAGCAGTTTATAAAATGTTATTCTGAATTTGTTGTTTACGTTCTGACCTGTTCTTGTAATGTACTTTATGTAGGAAGAACCACTAAGAGACTTAATACACGAATGCAAGAACATCTCCGTTTAATAACACCAGGCAACCCTATAACTCCTGTGGGCTTGCATTTCATACAGTAATACACTGATGAACTTTTTTTAGGTTAAGAAAGAAAAAAAGGAGCGAGGATTCCTGATCTTGACACTGAGGGATTGAGCACCCCCAGTGTCACTCTTATGTTTCTGGGGGGAGTGCTGAAAGGGAGGGTCAGGTTGGGGCAAGGGTATTTTAAAAAAAAAGAAAGAAAGAAAACAAAATGCTGAGGAGTCTTGAGCATGACACTGTGGGATTGGGCACTCCCAGTGTCAAACTAAAATGAAACAAGGACTCATGATTGTCACAATACTGGGGAAATTGGCACCTCCAGTGTGCACCTCCAGTGTCATGCTTATGTTTTGCTGATTGTGCTTATATTTCAGGAGGGAGTAATTAAAAAAATAAATTAAACTCTGAGGAGTCCAGAGTGCTACACTGGAGGACTAGGCACCCCCAGTGTCAACCAAAAAAGGAACGGTGACTCCCGATCATGAGACTGTGGGATTGGGCACCCCCAGGGACATGCTTAGGTTTCAGGGGGATTAAAAAATGCAGAGGAGTCCAGAGTGCAATACTAGGGGATTGGGCATCCTCAGTGTAACTTTCATGTTTCTGGGTATGGGGGTTGGAGGGTGGGTGGTGAGAAGAAGGGTTGGGTGCGTGGATAAAATCTCACAAACACAGAACACCAGCCTCAAGATCCCCCAGATGATGCACTGCTTCCCTCACACTCAAGATCTGCTGCTAGAAAAGACTCATACAGCCAGAACACAGAGAAACCTAAACATAGTAATGCCATAAACAACGCCAAGAATTTGGGTACTCAGATCCATCCTTTATCATATGCAGTGATGACTAAAATGTCTGGTGAAACATTGCTGGAACAATCGTTAAGGAAAATTATACCTTTCTCCCAATCACAGTTCACTTATCAAAATAAAAATAAAATACATAAAAAATAGAAAAGTAACCCTAAAAAGCATATCAGGAGCAGAAGCCAGGAAAGGAGGTCATAACTGAGTGTAGGCTCATCATGTGAACTGTCACTAAGAAAAGAAAAATAATCAAATACATGTCACAGAGAGATCAGAGTTCACTGACCGTTGCAATTTTCTTTTGATTAATTTCACGGGATCAGATCTCGGGCTGCAGTCCAGAATGAACTCCACTGTCTTTTGGGGACTTTGTGCTCCTCTCAATGTACATGCTTCGGAATAGTAATGTCTTTCCTTTGTTATTTTTTGTTCTACTATTTGATTTTAATTTTTGCCTTTTTTGAGGGGAGGACATGATTGGACTAGCAGTGACTGAACCTGTAGCCTGATACAATAACTGCCACATAGGTGAGTGTTCTGTTTTCTGCAAAAGTAAACATTTCAAAACTGCAAAAAGCGAATGGTCATCCTCATGTAAGCATCCTCTTTATACAGAGTGAGTATCAAGTTGCAGTTGCACTTTGCGGAGTTTCTGTCATACATAGTTATGTTTCCTCTTTTATCAGCTAGCATTTGATAGGCATTCGGTTATGAAAAAGAATCTCTCTCACACACACACACACATACACACATGACGGTGATTGCATTGCTCTTTGCCTGTTTTGGCCGCTACAGAGGATCACAAGTGAAAATTTATCCACACACTGCAGTTGCTATTTCAACACAGAGCAATTTTCAGTGCTGTCACTTCAAAAGCTAGAAGACTAAGCATAGACTGGGAGGTGGTTGCGGAAGAGAGACTTTCAGTGAGTGCCTGTATAATTTCAGCCTGTTTCTATTTATTGTGCCATTCCATGCTGCAGTTCAATGTTTAAGAGCATGCTGTATTCAATATTGGGTACAGAGATACAGAAGGGATTCTATTAATCACTCCCACCCCACCCACACACACACACACACTTAGGCACACACTTAGGCATAATTGCACACAAGAAAGAAAGGCAAAAAAAATAGTGGGCAGAGACTATGTTAACTTGCAAAAACAATAAAAAATAAAAAAAAAATAGAGAAAGGGCGATGTCAGTACAGGAGTGGGCCACTATACTGGGCTGGACTCTGTGCAGCAAATACTACTGGCAAATACAGTATGTTAATCCAACAATAACACAGCATACCGCATAGGGAGTCCCCACCTGCCCCACATACCTAATCAGTACATAATAGTAATCACGAGGCATGCATAAGAAAGAGGATGTGAGAAGTGGTGGTGTTTGTTGGTGGGGATGGGGAAGGGAGAGCGTTTGAATAAATAGAAGGGCATATACATGATGTAGGAAAGTATGTATGATTGGGGGATGGTTTGCCAACTAAAATCATACATTTAGGGAGAATGAGATTGTTACATTTTTTAACAAAATACTCAAGTCAGAGGATTGCATGTGATACTGTAATCAAATAAGAATCATTACTGAAACTTTGACTCGCGATCCTCTGTAGTGACAACAGCACGCAAAGAGCATTGCAATCAGCGGCATTTCAGAGTGTGTGTGTGTGTGTGTGTGTGTGTGTGTGTGTGTGTGTGCGTGCATGTGTGTGTGATTCTTTTTCATGACTGAATGCCTGTCAAATGGTAGCTGATAAAAGAAGGAAAAAAAAAACAGATCAGTGGCAAACGTCATTACAGCAAAACAGTTCAGTACAACCCCAGAAATTTTTTATGGCTCGTAATCAATAAATGGATCACAGTAAACATAACTATGAATGAGTAGGATGGTGAAAGGAATCCAGGAAAGGACAGAAATTACTTTGCATGGGAGTCACGTGATGTCTGGCTAGGGTCAGCAGCTCTTCCACCCTGCACCCGCTCACCTTGCTACAATTGTATTATTTTCACTGCCTAACTCACTATTTGTGGATTTCTTTTTTATTTCCACAGTGAGTATCAACTATCCAGCACTGAGTTCTGCTACTATTGAGGAGAATCATGGTGTGTCATGGATGCAGAGATGAAGCAGAGTCTCCTGCCTCATACACCTCCACAGACACTGGACAAAGCCTCCAAGAAATCCAAAGGCCATGGCACCAAATCCAGCTCAGCTGCCACTCCCACTGTGGCTGCTACCCCACTTATGGATGAACAATTTCTACTAGAGCTGCAACCCCTGAAGGACTCGATCGCACTACTGACCAAGGAGTTCACAGCTATGTGCAAAGAAATCAGGTACACTAACCGGAGAGTTGGGGATTTGGAAGCCTGGTCCATTTCTCTGGAAAAGTGGCGCAATAGAACAGATCTGGAGCTTTCCTCCCCCAGACAAAAACTGCACAAAATGGAGCTGAAATTAGAAAACCTGGAGGGGAGAAGCAGGCGCAATAATTTGGTCATCCCAAGGCCTCCCCAAAGATGCCGAGGGGTCTACCCCAATTTTATTCACCCAGTGTCTGTTAGGAAAGTTGGTGGAGCCATCACCCAATGTCCCAAGTTATATGGTGAAGCAGGTGCATTGGGCTCTACGTTGCAGACCACCTCCTGGTTCACCACCTCATCCTTTTCTATTTAAGCTTCTCAGTTTTCTAGACAAGCAGTTCATTCTGACCAACTTGAGAGCCATTCAGTCACTATCCTGGGAGGGCCACAAACTGTTTTTCCCAGGACTTGTCAGCCACTGTTTGCCAAAAGAGAGCAGCCTTTCACCCTGTGTTATCCAATCTAATTTCGTTTGGTATAAAACTTCAAATGTTTTACCCTGCCCATCTTCAGGTGTGCCTGCATGATGCCTGGCACTCCTTTGAGGACAGTGAGCAAGCCACCAGAGAGGTTCACAGTCTTCTCCCAGACCTCTTTACTTCAGGCTGAAGCTATCTCTATGTTCTGGGTCTTTGTCAATCATAGCAGTGTCATCTTTCTTCTTACATACTGTGGACTTTAATCTCTTCTGGCTGCTCCCATGTCCAATCCTGATTTTGACTGCTTGTTTTTTCTCAGGACCTGTTTCTTTGATCAATACATGGACCTGTTATCATTTTGTTGCCCCAGCTGAATCTTTCTTCCTTATGTGGATCCTGTGCCAATTGTGGAGCCTGCTGCGGGTTTTTTTCTCACCAAAGAAAGAACTGGATGCAGCTCTGTCTTCATCATGCATGTGTTCTGCTTAGTCCCCAAACGTGGATGGCTACACGAGAGGACTGGAGGATGCTTCAGTGTGTTATTCGCTTTTCTGCTCCAGTCATCAAGGGTATGTGCTGAGACCCTCATTTTTACTTCTTCAGCACTGCAACCACCACAATGTTCCTTGAGTTTCCTGCTGTATTCTGCACGAGTTCCATGGACAGCTAATATAGGATGATCTGGACTGCTGGTATTTTTTTTTCCCTGGTTTCTTTAGAAAGCCCCTAGGAATTGTGTGGGGTCCTACTGTATTATTGTTGTGTTCCTCATCATATGCTTCGATTTGTGTGCTATGTCTGCTATAGGGTTTTTGCTTTTTATACTGTATATTCTGACTTGCAATATCTTACCCTAGTGGGTTATGGTTGGTGTCTGTTAAAATGGCATTTTGTCTCTTTCTTTTTTCTTTAAAAAAAAATGAAAATGACTTGTCCTTGTTGAGTTTTTTGGTGGATAGCGGGTGGTATTGGGTCTTGTACTGCTGATCTTGAGCATCCTCATGAACCAAGTACTGGGTTGGGTTTCACTGTCAGCTTAGTCCAAGGGAGTGTTTTATTTTTTAGTTTATTTGGTTACTGTGTATCCGTCTCTACTTGCACTCAATGGGTAGTGTTGGGGTCCTTGCCACAGCTCACTAATAACAGTTGGCTTGGTTTGCTTTTTTAATTCCCCCCTCTTAGATTTTTTCATACCTCTGGGAGACAGTACATTGAGCATCATTTAACACATGGCTATGCTGTATTGTTTTTACACTCCCATAGTTTTTTGGCTGCAAGTATGGGTTTTGGGGTTTAACTATTGTGTGCTGTATTTTGGCTCTTTTCTTAATTGGATTTGTTGGTGGTTTTCTAATGGGGAGGGGTATGTTGGGGGTGGGTGCCACTGGAGGAGGGGTTATATTAAGGTTGTTTGCTACTCCTTTCCTGGTTGTATATATGCACCCAAGTATTTTTTTTTGTTACCTTTTACCACGTCAATATGGCAATGTAGAATTTTTGTACCTGGAATGTTAAAGGCGCACAGTCCCCTACTAAAAGGTCCAACATTTTACTTCATTTACACAAACTACAAGCTGATGTGGCCTTTCATCAACAGACTCACCTGCTTCCCTCCCAGGGTCTCCTTCTTCGGTGAACCTGTGTGGGGCAGGTTTTAGGAGCAGGCTGTGATTCTAGTAAGACAGGTGTGGCTATTCTTATAGCCTGGAGAATTTCTTTCCATTTTCTCCAAGAAGTCGCAGGCCCGCAGGGTCATTATATCATCCTTGGAGTTCTGCTTGGCCACCTCAAGGTGGTAATGGGTGCTATATATGGCACTAATACTGATGATCCCTGTTTCTTTGCCGCTCTTATGTCTATTTTTAGTTCCCTGGAACTCCTTCCTGATTATCCTAGGAGGGAACTGGAATCTGGTTTTCTGTAATGACCTGGATAGAACTGGCCAGACCCAACAGGCTCTTTCACCTGGACAATTGGATCTCCAAGACTTCATGCTTTTTGTGAAGTTGGTAGACTCATGGAGAGCATTGAACCCAGATGGTCAGGAATACTCTTTCCACTCCCTTCCCCATAACTCCTTTTCTAGGCACAATTATTTTTTGTTAGGAGTGGACCACCTTTCCAGAGTTGTTTTGTGTCATTACTTTGCTAAGGTTGTTTCAGATCACCACCCTGCCCTCATCCAAATTAATTTTACTCCTTCACTGACTAGAGATAAGGTGTGGAGTTTAAATAACCAGTTACTTAAATCGGAAGATTTACTGAAGCGTTTCCAGTCCTTTGTCACCACTTTTATAGAACTGAACTCTTCTCCTCCATGCCTAAACTTGATATTTTATTGGGAGCCTTGAAATGTGCCCTCCGAGGGGAATTGATTTGCTTAGCTGTTAAACGGAAGAAACAGACCTCAGCCACTTTACTTTCTTTGTTAACCCGCATACGATCCCTTGAGGGGCACATCTCACAGGCTTCTCTTCAGTCAGAGTGGGAACAGTTGGATAGTCTCAGATTTCAGTATAACACTTTGTTGGGGGAGAAGGTGGAGCATATTCTATTATGTTCCAAAATAAAATACTTTGACCAAGGGAAGAAGGCCGGGAAGTTATTGCTGTCCACCTGCGATCCCAAGCCATGGATAAGATTATTTCTTCTATCCGTACAGATTCTGGGCACCTCCTCACTTCACTTCATGACATTGTTAATACCTTTAAGGTTTTTTATTAATAGCTGTATGCTCCACCTTCTCTTCCCTTTTACTCTGTTCAGTTTGAATCTTTTCTTCAGGACATAACCCTCCCCCAATTGGCTGAGTCTCATGTGGCAATTCTACAGGCTCCATTGACCCTACTCGACGTTTCCCAAGTCATTGACTCCCTTGCTTCAGATAAGTCCCCTGGCCCGGATGGCTTTACCACCAATTTGTATAAAGCCTTTAAAGACCAAGTGGCCCCCATTCTTTTAGATACCTATAACTACATTTTTAAGGAAGGTCTGTCCGATTCTTCTCTGACTGCAGCTGCTATTGTGGTCTTCTCAAATCCCAGTTGGGATCCCTTGTTGGTTTCCAACTACAGTCCAGTATTGCTCATTAACATGGACTTTAAAATACTTGCTATGGTATTGGCCTGTAGATTGGGTTTAGTATGGGACTTGCTTATTAGTAGGGAGCAGCTGGATTTTGTGAGAGGTAGACTCTTGGCTGATCACCTCAGAAAGATATCTATCTTCTTTTGGGATCCAGGGATTCCTCTATTCCTGTGACTTTGGTATCCCTGGACACCAAAAAAGACTTCGATAGGGTTTCGTGAGATTATTTATTTGCCTTATTACCCAAGTGTCATATTCTCCAGCAGTTTATACAATGGGTTAAGGTGCTCTACTCATCCCTGTCAGCCCAAATGCTTTGCAATGGTATTTTATCATCATCGTTCTCTCTTCACCAGGGCACCAGGCAGGGATGGCCTCTCTTCCCTCTTACTTATTTAAACTCTTTTGGAATCCTTGATCCATAAATTTAATTCTTCCCCCTCTGGTCTCCAGTATTTCAATTGGTAATATTGACTACAAATTATCAGTGTACGCTGATGACATACTATTAAATGTCTCCTCCCCTGCTATGTCCCTGCCTGCTGCTTTATGGATTATTTCTCATTTTGGGATTATCTCCAACTACAAATGAAACCTTGTTAAAACTGAGGTCATGCCTGTCAACAATGCCACCTTTAGAGTGGAAGTCAAGCATCTTGGCCTTGTCTGGAGAAAAGATAAACTGAAATACCTGGGAATTTATCTTAGTTACTCACCCCCTCAAGATGAAACAATTTAATCTTGATTCCATGGTGTCCTGCCTTAAGATGCATCTGGACCGCTGGTCTATGCTACCTCTTTCATTGTGGAGCAGACGGAACATCATTAAAATGAATGTTTTACCCCGGTTATTTTATCTCATCCAGATGTATAATTCAGCTCTCCCCCATTTGTGGTTTACCCAAGTGTATAGGATCTTATCCTTCTTTTTATGGCAGGGTAAAACAGCCCATTGGGCCTTCTCCAAACTAATGCATACTAAACAAGATGGTGGCCTACAAGCTCACAAAATCTTTTTATACTACCTGGTCCTGCAGCTTACTAGACTTTCTTATTGGTTGTAGCCCCCTGGGTGTAACCTTCTTACACCATATGTTCCATGCTGCGTAGACATAGAGTGTTCATTGTGTTCCATTAATGGTTTGGTTATCCGGGCACTTCCTTACCTCTCTAGGAAGAAACTTCCCTGATCATTGTGGGATACACCCCTCGGGGCATCTCTTCATGTTCACTTACAACTTTGTTCTTTGCTCAAGATTTACCCATACAAGGATACTTCCCAGCCCTTACTCGGGAACCCTAACCTTCAGATCACTAGTTGAATGCTCTCTAGAGGGTTTTGCCCTTATATGAGAGTGGATACAGTTGGAGATCTTACTCTCAATCAAAAGCTGTTATCCTTCCAAGATTCATGTGCCTTATATCACTGGCCTGCTACCTTTAGTTTTTGTAATTTTCAAATATCCCATATGCCTTTGCAAGTTTTTGGTAATGGACCGTGGCTTAGTCCCTTTAGTACTTGCGTCCTCCCTTTTCTCCATGTTGCCCCACCTCCTCATCTCATTTCATATTACTATCGGTCTCTACTGGAATATTTGGTTGCTAAGGAGGGCCCAAGGCTTTTTTAGTGGGACCAGGCTCTTCAGGCCTCTGACTCCCATAGAAATTACTCTGTCATCTGGAAGCATCTATACTAGTTAATCAGGTGGGACAGATACCATGTTATGCAATTTCAGTTTATTTACAGCCTTTACTATGCTCAGGTCAAATTGCATAGAATGGGTCTATTACCCACTGATTCTTGCTCTAGATGTGGTAAAGAGCCTGATGCCTTGCTTTATATTTTGTGGTCCTACAAGACTGTTGTCACCTTTTGGAATTCAATTTGAACCCACCTAGATCCATTGTTAGGATTATCTGATGCTTTTCTTCCTGAAATATGTGTTTTGGGTGAATATAATGATACCTTAATTGGTAACCAGAGGTCGCATATGACTCGATTAGTGTATTTCCCACCTTTTAGAATGGTACAAGGAGATCCTGTTTGCCTTACAGGCTGAGCACCTCATAGCAAATATGTCAGGCAAGTTGTCTAAATATAAGGATATTTGGGAACCATTACATGTTTTATTAACAGTGTAAATACTCTTTTTTTATTTTTTTTACCATTCACTGTAATTTCCCATTGGCAGACTGGTGCATAACAGGTCAGGCATCCTAACCTATCTTTCTTTGTGGCTTTATTAAATTCCCTCCGTGGCTGGGTGGGTGGGCGTTATGGTGGGGGGTAGGGTGGGTAGGGAACAGTGTTGTTCTAATGTAAAATTTATGATTTCTGGATCTGTTTATGACCTTTTTTACCTCACAGTATTTTCTGGATTTTACCTGCTTCTGTATGAGATCTTTTTCACTTGATTCGATTTAATAAAGTTTATTCAATTGAAAAAAAAGAAATTACCTTGCATGCACGGTAGTGGACATGGGAAGGGGGGTGAGGAGTTGTAACCTAGACACTGGGGGGCTGGGCACCTCCAAGTGTCACTATTATGCTTTGTGGGGGGGGGCTGAGAGAGAGAGAGAGAGAGAGAGAGTGTGTTGGGTGGCTGGGGGGTAATATATTTCTGCAGTTAAGGACCACAAGGAAAAAAAATAATAAATAGTGCAAGCGAGAGCAGAGTGTTTCAGAAATGAGACTTCAGAGTGACTTTTGTCACTTCATCATGTTGAGCATTCGTAGAGAATGTGTGAATGGCCAAAGTGCTTTTCTGCAGCAATAGATCTGCAGGGCTATGCCCGCTGCAGCCCTAAAAAGGTATGTGTGTTGCAGTATAAAAATCTTTTTTTTTTTCTCTTCAGTTTTCTTGTAGCATGTTACCATGACAGAAAAAGCATTTGTACTGCATTAGCAGTCTGGATCTCTTTCTTCCCTAGCATACAGCTTGTTTCTGATGTGAGCTATGGAGTGTTCTCCCCACTTTTAACAAGAGATGTGTCAAGTTGCCCAGCTTTGCTTTGAAAAGGGATTTCTATGGGAAGTGGAGAAGTCAGCAACTCTGCAGGTTGTGGCGCATCATGGGGAAATCCTACATTGTGACCTGGAGAAGTTGCAGAAACTCCAGGTAATGTAATATACCTACAGCATGAAAGACCATGCTGAGCCTCACTTCTGTGCAGTCCCGTTTGCTGTTTGAGGGTGATAGGAACTGTCCTCTACTACTCTCAGGAGTTTGTAGATAAAAAAAAACCTTTGTTTGCTGTTGGAAATGCCAAACTGATTGCTTAATCAGATTTGTCTTTCCTAGTACTGGATGTATGCATTTCTGCATGTTTGGAGTGCATTTTGATACTTTTATTTTATGTTTCAGTTTGAACACTTTTGTTGCCTGATCTGTGTTTGCGTGAGTGTGGCAGAGAAGCAGAACTACAACTTCTGGGCTTGATATTCAAAGATTAGCACACCTGCAAATAGGATTTACAGGTGTGGTAATTCATACTTGCACAGGCACTCCCTGCTGGCCCATATTCAGAAGCCCTGGGAGCACTAGTACAATCCCACAGCACCAAAGCATTATAATACCACTGTGCCAATGTAAATGAGGGTGTCCTCCATGCATATCAGCACAACAGTACCTTCAAAGGTTTGCTGCAGTGGTAAACAACCCCCAAAGCAGAGCTACTTACAACTGCCAAAAAGTACCTCCTAATTGTGTGCCCTCACCCCCATGGCAGGGTGGCTGTACTACAGCTGCCTGCCACTGATCCCAATCAATCAACCAATCAATCAATCAATCAATCAAAATTTATTTGATAAGCGCATTTCTTGACTGCAACTCAATGCACTTTACATAATTCAAATTTTAAAAATATAAAGCAAACCAAACATAAAATGCAGATAAAAACAAGCATTAATTCACAATATTAGCATATTAATTACCCAGAAAAGCTTGGTTAAATAGAAAGGTCTTGAGCTCCTGTTTGAAGATGTCAAGTGTTTGGCTCTCTCGAATCTGATGAGGGAGGGAGTTCTGCAGGATTGGGGCTGCAGACAAAAAAGCATGAACCCCTGATGTCTTTAAATGAATCCTGGGGACTCCCAAAACACCCTCATCCACATAACAAAGAGAGCGGTTGGGCTGGTAGGGACACAGGAGATCTTGCAGGTAACCAGGCCTCCACCCGTGTAAGGCTTAATAGGACAGCAAACTGACCTTGAAGAATATCCACCACCTTACCGGCAGCCAGTGTAGAGAGCGCAGCATAGGTGTAATATGACATGATCTAGGTAGACCAGTCAACAACCAGGCTGCAGCATTCTGCACTAGCTGCAGGCAGCACAGATCTACCCCAGGTACAAGGAATTGCAGTAGTCCAGGCACGACGTCACAAAGGCTTGAACTAATGATGGTAGATCAGCTGGGGGTATCAGGTCTTTCACCCTGGTGATGTTCCTCAGATGGTAGAAAGAGGTATTGACCATGGCCAACACCTGTGCCTTCAGTGTCAGGCTGCAGTCCAAAACAACACCAAGGTTCCTTACCCAATCAGAGGTAAGCAACTGGGAGTCCCCGAGCCTAAGCCCTGAGACTTGACCAGATTCAGCCTCATCCCCTGGAGACCAGGTTCCATCACCAATACATCAGTCTTATCCAGATTCAAACCTCAACCAGTGCATCCTCATCCAGTCTTGGATCTGGTCCAGGCAGGTGTTCAATACTGAGACTCTCTCCTGCTGCTTGGGTGCAAAGGACATGTTGAGCTGAGTGTCATATGCATAACAGTGAAAACTCAGCCCATACCACCTTATAATGTCCCCAAGCGGTAGCATGTATACTGTGAACAACATCATAGCTATCATAGGTATTTCAAGCTTTTGAACTTACGTCCTTAATGCTTGCCCTTTTTGTTACTCCTTGTGTGAATTATAATTTTAAGCTTTAAATCATCCCTTTATGCTTGGCTAGCATATATTCATGCAGTTTGTCTTTAAAAGATTTCATGTACAGTATGTACTGCCCACTACCTCAACTGGCAGTGCATTCCATATTCAAGTTCAAGTTCAAGTTTATTGCAGGAAAAACTCCATTGAGCAAGCTCATTCACAAGGAGGTCCTGGGTTATTTACATAGATATACGGACATAACATACAAGATAACATTGTCAGTCGAGACTTATGTAGCATACAAGGTATCATTGTCAATTGAGCAAACAACACACACACACACACAGTTCATAAATGACAATTCTTGACGTGATACAGCCAGGTAAGGCACGGTTCTGGCAGTAGAGTCTGATGCTGTATCAGCAGATGTTTGGGTAGAGTTGCATACATAAATGACAAGTGCATTATAGGTGAAAGTTAATGATCTGAGACAGCAGGGGGAGATTAAGAAGGAATTGTAGGGAAAGAAGGTAGAAGATGAGGCTAGGGACTAGCAGAGTAAAGTGGAAAAAGGTGTGATAAGGAGATCTAGAGGTGAAAGGCATGAAGACAGCAGGGGGAGTTTAAGAAGGAATGGTAGGGTAAGAAGGCAAAAGATGAGGCTAGGGACTAGCAGAGTAGAGTGGCAAAAGTGTGATAAGGAGATCTGGAGGTGACGGGCAATGAAAGCAGGTCATGGGGATCAAATCTATAGCTGTTATATTTAGTCTACTACTTCCTGTGCGATTGCAGACCTGTTATGGTCCTAGCAGTGTAAGTTGGAGTGTGAGTAACTAACATAACATAAGGGTGGTATGATGGGTTTAGTGGCAGTGACAGGTATCTTTTATTTTAGATGAGGATAAGGCTTTGTAGAGATTTATTAGGACAATCCTGGTTAGTTTTAGTATGGATTGGAGTTTGCGACTACTCTCTTGCTAAACCAATATTTTCTATTGAAAAGGGTATCTCCTTAGTTCATATCTTGATTTTCTTAAAGTCACTCCCATCTCTCCTCTAAATTTACTTTCCTGCTTTACCCTAAACAGTAGGCACATGTCTCCCCTAGTCTTTCTCAACTCTAGGGAATACAGACCTAACTCCTGGAGTCTCTCCTGGTGGGACATCTCTCTGAGTCCTTCCACTACCTTAGTTGCTCTATGCTGTATCCTCTCCAACTTACGGATTTCTTCCTTTTTGTATGGAGCCCATACTTGGAAGCAGTATTCCAGATTTGGCCTTAAAAGGGCACCACACAGAGGCATAATTATCTTCATGTCTCTACTTGTTATGTGTCTTAATGTACAATTTAATGTCTGATCACTTTTTTTAACTAATTTATTTTAACATGTACTGAATTTTAGGTCTGCACTGATTGTAACCCTTAAATCTCTTTCTTCAACTGTTTCTCTTAATTCAGTATTTCCAATTTTGTATGTATGTCCTATATTGTTTTTCTCCATGTGCATGACTGTGCATTTGGCACTATTCAGTTCCAGTTTGCTCATTTTGATCCAATTATTGATATTGTCCATGGCATCTTGTAGATTAGTAATGTTTTCCTTAGAATTGGCAATGGCACCAATCCTACAATCATCTGCAAACTTCGTCACCCAGATATCCTTGTGATCTATTTTTAATGATGTAATGAAAATATTAAAAAGGCAGGGACCCAAGACGGAGCCCTGAGGCACCCCACTAGTCACTCTAGCACATGGGGGACAAAACAGAGCCCTGCAGGACCCCACACAGCAGGGGCATGGGATCTGAGGAATAAACCCCAGACATCACATGCTGCGACCTGCCTTTGAGGTAAGATCTAAACCAATTGTGGACTATACCCATCAGTCCACAACATACCCGCAGGTGTTCCATCAGCACCCCATTGTCCACAGTGTCAAATGCTGCTGAGAGATCGAGGAGAACAAGAATAGAATATCTCCCCCAATCCCTCGACACCAGGAGATCATTCAGCACCCAAACCAGGGCAGTCTCAGTACTATGCCAAATCCTAAATCCAGACAGGAAAGGCTCATAGATGTCATGGGCTGTAAAACAGGTCTCCAGTTGAATGGCTACCACCTTCTCAATAACCTTTCCCACAAAGGGAAGGTTAGAAACAGGGATGTTGTTTGCCAGACAGTTCACGTCTAGTGTAGGTTTTTTTTAAGCTCGCCCTGCTGCGAGGGGGGGAGTGATGGTATTTTACTAAGCACAAGTGGACTAAGACAACAGACCTCCTTGAGGGGACTGTAATTTGTGCAGTGCAGTGTGTGTGTTGCACACAGAGATCTTTATTTTACCTTGTTTTTTTATTTAATGACATTTGTTGGAGCCCTGCCTTTTGTTCTATACAGAAAGCAAGTAGAAAGTGGTGTAGTCCATGAGAAATTGGGCTGTAAAAAAGCATTACCACTGGTCGCACTTTTAAATCAGAATCTCTTGTCTGCCACCAAATCTGTGCCTTTCCCACATATGAGTGGGTAACACATAGGTAAAAGCACCAGAAAATTAAAATAAAAGTTATTTTATATCGCAACTAGTTTGCTAGAGACCTGTGACTCTAAATATCTCTTCTGGGTCTTTAGGGCTTTAAAGCTCACCCCTGCTGTGAGTGGGCAAGTGACAGTATTTCACCAAGCACAAGTGGACTGAGGCAACAGACTTTCTTGAGGGGACTGTAATTTGTGCAGTGCAGTGTGTGTTGCACGCTGAGATCTTTATTTTACTTTGTTTTGTTTTTTTTACTTTATGACATTTGTTGTAGCCCTGCCTTTCATTCTATAGAGAAAGCAGGTAGAGAGTGGTGCAGTCCATATGAAATTGGGCTGCAAAACACATTACCACTGGCTATACGTTTAAATCAGAATCTCTGGTCTGCCACCAAGTCTGTGCCTTTCCCATGTATGAGTGGGTAACGCATAGGTAAAAGCACCGAAAATTAAAATAAAAGTTCTTTTATATTGTAACTAGTTTGCGAGAGACCCGTGACCCTAAATATCTCTTACGGGTCTTTGAAGCTCACCCCTGCTGTGAGCAGGGCGAGTGTGAGCAGGGCGCGCATCGCTGTGTGCAGAGACGTGCGCAGAGACACGCGCATCGTGTGTCTGCTGTGACTGCTGGGGAATTGAACACGTAACCACCGCTCATATAGTAAGTATTACTAATGCATGTTATACTGCTGTACTACTTAAAAATGGAGGGTCCCTGCAAACAGTGCAGCATATGTTTGATGTACTGCCAGGGTGAATCTAATGTTAGCTTAACCTGTGACAAATGTTTGCTAATTTCCATCCTCCAGGAGCACATACTGTAGCTAGTCTTCTGGACAGGGAAACTGTAAACAGGGACATAGAAACACTTGAAAATGTTATTGATAACACAGCAAAAATATATATTTCACCTCAGGATTCTCTATCCCAAAATGTAGTTTCTCCTACCTTGGAAGCTGTACTCAGTTATCCCCAATCACCCGTAGAGGATTGGGCATTGGTTACAAATTCCAAAGCTAGGCGAAGAGGGGGTCAGATTCATCATCCTTTTCAACTTCCCCTCCAAAGCAGTTTTAATGTGCTATCTGACACTGAATTACAGGAAATGCCTATTAACTCAGACCCTCCAGTTCACTGTCCTATACAAATTGTTTTAAAATCACCTAAATCTGTTTCAAAACAAGTCAAGAGCATTACAAAGTACCCCGTGTTTTCTACAACTACTCCTTCTATCCTAAATCCAGGATCTGGTAGCAAATTGATTGTTGTGCCCTAGCAAATGCCTATAAACACAGATATTCAAGTTCACTGTCCTGTTCACACTGTTTCAAAACCACCCAAATCTGTTTCCAATCAAGAGAAGAGCACTACAGAGGATACAGTGCCTCCTACAACATCTCCCCTTACCTTAAACTCAGGACCTGGAACCCAACAGATATTCATACTGGGTGACTCTATAACACAACATCTAGACAGGATTATCTGTAACTCTGATAAAATAAATCGCACCTGCTCCAGTTTTAGGGGGGCAAAGGTATCTGATATTACTGCTATGATTCCAAATATTTTACATAACTCTGGCACAAATCCTCTTGTCATCATTCATGCTGGAACAAACGATATACAATGAACTAGCCATAATCAATTGAAACAAGACTTTGTTGCACTTAACAACTTCTTGTTGATAAAGGTTACACGGTCCGTTTCTCAGAGATTCTACCTGTTCCTAGAGCCACAAAATCAATCTCTACTGAAATTAAACAAACGAATGGTTACATAAATGGTGTATTCAGTAAAACATTCCTTGTATAACACACTGGAAAAACTTTGTAGATAAACCCCCCTAATTTAGCAGGGATGGTCTACATCTTAGTAGAAGAGGTAGTTCCTTGCTGGGAAAATCTTTATTAAAGGTCATCAACAGCCATTTAAACTAAATAAAAAGGGGGAGAATGGGAATATTCCCATGTCTCTTACATCACCCATTACTCAGTCTCAAAAAATATGTAAAATATTGTCATTAAATGCTTGATCTCTAAGTTTTTCCAAACTGATGGAGTTGGAGGCTAAAAGTATATTGTTAAATCTGGGAATCATAGGAATAACAGAAACCTGGTGGGATGCCAGTTCCTTGTGGAATCAACAGCTTATGGGTTACAAACTTTATCACAAAAACAGAACTGATAAAAAAGGTGGGGGGTTGTCTATACATAAGAGAAGACATTCCTTCCTTTGAGATTCCACTTTTAAATAATACTGAAAGCATTTGGGTATTAATATCTTTATAAGTGACATTGGAGAGCACCTGGAAGGAAAGGTATGTCTCTTTGCAGATGACACAAAGGTCTGCAACAGGGTTGATACACAAGGTGGGGTGGAAAGAATGAAAAGGGACTTGGCAAGGTTGGAGGAATGGTCAAATATGTGGCAGCTCAGATTCAATGCAAAGAAGTGCAAGGTAATGCATCTGGGAAACAAAAACTCAGGGGAAGAGTACACAATGGTGGGTGAGTTAATAATAACAACAAAAATCGAAAGAGACCTAGGAGTAACTATATCAGATGACCTAAAGGTGGGCAAGCAATGTGAGAAGGCAGTAAGGAGGGCTGGGGGGATACTGGGATGCATAGGGAGAGGCAACAACAGTAGAAAACAGAAAGTTGTTATCCTTCTCTACAGACAGTTAGTGAGAGCCCATCTGGAGTACTGCGTGCAATTCTGGAGACCCCATCTCCACAAAGACATAGACAGAGTGGAGGCTGTTCAGAGGAGGGCAACCAAAATGGTGCAAGGTCTGCACCAGAAGACATAAGAGGAAAGACTAAAGCAACTTAATATGTATACCCTTGAGGAAAGGAGGGAGAGGGGGGACATGATAGAAACTTTCAAGTATCTCAAGGGAATTAACAAGGTACAAGAGGGTAGTATCTTTCAGAAGAAGAGATGTGCAAGAACAAGGAGGCACAATTTGAAGATAGAGGGGGGCCCTGCTCAGAGGTAATGTTAGAAAGCATTTTTTCACAGAGGGAGTTGTGGATGCATGGAACAGCCTTCCTGAGGAGGTTGTGGAGTCAGGAACAGTGGAAGAATTCAAGAATGCATGGGACAGGCATAAGGCAATTCTAGTGGGGGGTAGGAGGAAGTAAACTGTTGATTAACTAGAATCTACAGCTTTTCCATCCGGTAGGAAAATGGGCAGACTAGGTGGGCCAAGCAGTCCTTATCTGCTGTCAAATTCTATGTTTCTATGTTTCTATCAGAACAATTAAATGGACTTCCACAAATCATTACAGGAAACTGCTATAACCTCCCAATGTCTGAAACAACCTACAAAGCAGACTTGTTGATGGACATTTCCCATTTTGCAAACCAGAAAGATGTGATAATCCTGGGTGATTTCAATATGCCACATATAGACTGACCCACACTTACAAGCAGTAGCAAATATGACTCTGACTTTTTAGATATCTTAGCAGATAAAGGCTAATCTCAACTTATTACCTCACCGAGAGATCACGTGATGTTCCTGTTGGATTAGCAGCATCGCGATCCGGCTCCCGCTCAGAACTCGGCCCTTCCTGGAGGAAACATCTCTAAGTCTGCTATCTTTTCTCTTACCACACATCAACTGTCTTCAGATAGTCTCCCAACACATAGGAGGTGAAGGCTTTTTTGGGGAGAAGCAGTACGCAGCGTGAAAGTGTTCGGCACTAATCCAGGGCCTACTACACAAATGGAGGCAGAGATGCGCCAGGCGCCCCCAACTCACACTCCGCCACAATCTCCTGAGAAAGGGCTGAAGAGGTAAAAAAGCCACACTGAGGCCTCATCTAAAGTTTCCTCTGTGATATCGCCGGCCTCTTCTCCCCTCACTGAAAATAAATTTTTAGAGGAGCTGCAACCCTTCAAGCTCAAGTTGCAAGAAATTACAATGGAGCTTAAATCTATTTGGGGAGAGATTGTAGACACCAATCAAGCAATTGCAGACACCATGGCTCATATAGCATCACTGGAAGGATAGAAGGACAAACTGAACCCCGAGATCACTAGTCTGAGGCAGCAACTGCATAAAGCTGAAAATAAGTTGGAAGATCTGGAAGGCCGAAGCCGCCGAAACAACATCATTATCTTTGGCCTTCCAGAAGATGTGGAGGGCTCTGCCTCTATTTCATTTTTACAAAAAATGCTCACTAAAATAGCAGGGTCCTCCCCCAACAATACTACCTATATTACAGAGAGGGCTCACCTTTCTCTGAGGCTGAAACCAACTTCTGGCAAACCACCTCAGCCACTGATTTTAAAGTTTTTGAACTATCTGGATAAAGCTCATGTTTTGGGGCAGGTTAAAGATCTACAGCAAGTTCTTTGAGAGGACCAGCTACTATGTTTTGCACAAGATTTACCTGTTTCAGTTCAGCAGCGTAGAGCAGAATACCATCCTTTGGTTTCCAAGCTTATCGCGGCTGGTATTAAATATAAAGTTCAATATCCATCCCACTTTGCGGTGGCCATCTCTGGTACCTGGCACAAGTTTGATACTGCCCAACAAGCCCTTCCAGCATTGCAGTCTTTGCTCCCAAACCTGTTTCCTCCTCGCTGATCTACTGGAGTAACAGGCGGCATGCTTCTTAATGGAGGCTCCTGCTCGAGCATTGATTTTGTCTCATGTGGTGGTACAGCAGTGGCATTCTATGACCACTAGAGTGCAGCAGAGAACTGTTGTAATTGGCTTCATGAGGACTGCTGTTTCCCTTCTTATACGTTTGCAGAGATACTAATCCCTTCTGCTTTTCTCTGCCTTGTAGCTACTCCAAATTCGATCTGTGTTTACCCAAAGATTGGGGATCAAGGGTTTGAGTGATAAAGTTATTCTTTACTGTTTGGAGACATGTCCCTGTAGAATAATCTTCATATAGCCGCATTGTTGAGATTTAAAGGATCTTTCCACAAGTTGTTTATAGTGGGAGATCTCATTTCATTTTTATTTCTATTTCTCCAATATTTTTCTCTGTTGGTATTAATCGAATGTGGCTGTGTTTCTGGAGTGGGAGGGCAGTGGGAGGGCAGTGGGTGTTTGCAGCTGACAGGTCATTATGTGCTGTATTGGGGGTGGGGGGTGTTTTACAGCTGCTACATGTGCATATATCGGATGTACAATTTCTTTCTTATTATACACTACTTGGCCAGAGGTAATATTTGGCCAGGCATTTTTTTCACCCCAAGGAGGGTTCCTTTTATTATGCTGTGATTATGATGTATGGGGGAATAAGGAAGAAAAGGGTTAGGGGGGTTTGGAAACCAACATTGTTTACTTCTCTTATATATGGTTCATCTGGGAAAATTTTACCTCAGAATGGGATATATCTGTTGGGGGGTGGTCGGGGTGGGATGCTGGTATACATTGAATATTTTATTATCTCATTTTTGGTGGAGACATCAGTCCAGGTTTGTTTAGCTTTTTTTCATTAGGATGTTGTTAGACAGGACTCTAAATTCTGTAGTATGGTATGGCAATATATCAAATCTGCTCCTGGAATGTGAGGGGTGCCCAATCTCCAGCGAAGAGAACAAAAATACTCCAGCATCTGTGAAAGTTGGAGGTGGATATTGCTCTTCTCCAAGAGACTCATTTACTCTCCAACCAGGTTCTTCTATTTTGGCGAACCTGGGTGGGTCAAGTTTTTGGAACAGCCCCCAATTCTTGCAGAGGAGGAGTGGCCATTCTTATAGCCAGAAAATTGCCTTTCTGTCTGTTGGATACACTGGTGGATATTCACCACAGGTTTATCATAATAAAAGTTTTAATTGGCCACTCTGAATTGGTTCTTGGGTCAGTGTATGGACCAACTACAGAGGATCCTTTGTTTTTTACTACTCTCATGGATCTGCTGACTACCTGGTCTAATTACCCTCTCCTACTTGGAGGAGATTGGAATATCTGGTTTTATGTAATATTCTAGATAGCTCCAGATCCTGTGCTTCTTCCCTTTCCCGTGCACAATTGGCCATCCAAGAACTGATGGGTACTTTGGGTGTAGTAGATCTATGGAGAGCCCTTTTTCCTTCTAGGAAGGAATATTCCTTCCACTTGGTTCCCCATAATTCATTTTCTAGGATAGATTATTTCTTGCTGCATATTGGCTACCTTTCCTCTGTGTTATCCTGTTCTTATCTCTCTAAGGTCATTTCTGACCATCATCCCACATTACTAGATAGGGGTTTATGTCCAAATGTAAGACGGGGCAAAGTTTGGAGATTTAACCATCTACAGCTGAAGTGTGATAAAGTTAAAAGTCATCTTCAAAATGTTTTTATCACTTTCCTTACAACAAACTCCCCCTCCATGCCCAAGTTAGATTAACTATGGGGGTTTTTAAAATGTTTTTTTTTAGGGGCAAAATAATTCACTTGGCTACTATTAAGAAAAAGTTAACCTCTCAGCTTACGTCTCATCTTCTTCAGGAGATACGGCATATAGAGCTGTCGCTTTCCCCCATCTTCTTCTCAGGCCACTCTCTCCAATCTGGAGATTCTCAGGGATTGTTACAATTCTTTATTAACGGATAAAGCAGCAGATCTTCTCCAGATGTCCAAAATTCACTACTTTGACCAGGGTGACAAGGCCGGCAAACTTCTCGCTCTTCGATTGAGAGCACAAACTGCTGATAGGATAATACCCTCCATATATAATGCTACAGGTCTCTTAGTTACTTCACCACAGGATATTCTCCTTTCTTTTCAAGAGTATTACTCTAACCTGTACTCCAGGCCTCATATCCCCTTCGATCCCACAGAGACAGATCACTTTTTGCACGACATACAACTTCCATATTTGGATGAGCTTCAAATTACTCTTTTGGAGGCCCCTCTTTCAGTTCCTGAAATATGTGCTGCCTTTGACGCTCTGCCGCCATATAAAGCACCTGCTCCAGATGGATATATGGCTGAATTTTATAAGGCTTTTAAGCATCAACTGGCTCCATTTTGTTAGATATTTATAACTATATACATGAATTTGGTACTCTGGATCAGTCTCTCTTAGAATCCACTAATATAGTTCTCCCTAAACCAGGAAAAGACCCTCTCCTCGTTTCTAATTATCACCCTATATCTCTAATAAATGTGGATTTTAAAATACTAGCAAAGATTTTGGCCACTAGAGTAGCTAAAGTATGACATAGTTTAATAAGTCCAGAACAGGTGGGTTTTGTTGCTGGCCAACATTCCTCAGACCACATGCAGAAGCTTTGTCACCTTATCTCTGCATCTCGGGATTCCCAGACACCTGTTGTTTTGGTCTCCCTGGATGCAGAGAAAGCTTTTGATCAGGTCTCCTGTGATTACTTGTTCTATCTTCTTCCTAAATATCATATTTCCCAGCAATATATCCAATGGGTAAAAGTATTATATACTCATCCGACGGCCCGGGTGCTGTGTAACAGCATGCATTCTAACACCATTGTTTTGCAGCAGGGCACCAGGCAGGGCTGTCCTCTTTCTCCTCTTTTATTTAATTTGTACTTGGAGCCACTTATTTGTTGTGTAAATGTTTCGCCTTTAGTCTCGGGTATCACTACTGGTCCCCATCAGTATAAGCTTTCAGTTTATGCTGACGATATACTCCTTCACATTCGACATCCTTCAGCCTCACTTAAAACTGTGTTATCCATTATAAAGCAATTTGGTAAATTCTTCAATTATAAACTTAACTTAACTAAAACAGAGGTAATGCCCCTAAATGTTAAAACATACTCCTCGGCGATATCCCCATTTGGTTTAAAATGGGTCAAAGATCATATGTTATATCTGGGGATTTACCTCTCTATTCATAGTTCACATATGAAACAGCAAAATCTTGATAAAACTTTCACCCAAATTAGTACTGATCTTGATCGTTGGACTGCACTCCCTCTTTCTTTGTGGGGGCGTATTAATTTAATAAAAATGAATGTCCTTCTCCGATTGTTATACCCCTTCAAATGACTCATTTACTCCTTTCCAAATCCTGGTTTCTTCAAGTGAATTGTATAATATCTAAATTCATATAGTGTAATAAAAAACCTAGGAGAGCAATTGCCAAATTACAGCATAGTAAAGCTAATGGAGGCCTACAATTACCAGACCTCCTTCTCTATTACTATTCAATGTCTTGTTCGGTGCTTCTACAATGGCTTAAAGAGATCCCTCCGGATTTATCCCTGAATAATATCCCGCAGTGTCTCCAACTTGAAAGATCCCTATGTGCTCTCTACGGAATTAATATTGGCACACTTCCATATGCTTTACCTAAGAACATACCCAAGGATTTACTCCATACACCTATCAAGACTACTCTCAGGGTATATGCTATGTTAAGTGCAGCATTCCATAAATCCATGGTGAAAGAAACATCACAGCCAATTCTTAGGAATCCTAATTTTAGGATAGATGGTAAAGCTCTTACTGAAAGTTTCTGGCCTTTTTACCCCCAGCTCAGAGTAGTGGATTTATTGAAGGACCACAAACTGCTAACATTCCAGGAATTACAAGCTAAATACAAGGTGCCATCCGGCTATTGTTTTAAATACTTTCAACTGTCCCATATGCTTTTTGCTCATTTTGGGATGGGTCCTTGGAACCAATATCTAGCCAGACCTCTACTACAAGTAATTCCCTCTCCTCCCACATCCCACTTAATTTCCTATTTCTATGGTTTTCTAAGAGACTTCCTGGAGTCAATTAACGGTTGTACAATATACTCGTGGGACAATACACTACAAATTCCCTCTACCACAAAAAGACCCTGGTCCAAGATATGGCAACACTTGTACCAGGATGTGAGATGGGATAAATATCATCTGTTACAATTTTTTTGTAATTCATGACTTATATTATACCCCAGATAAGTTACATAGAATGAGTTTGCTTCCCTCTAACTTATGCTATAGGTGTGGGACACGACCTGGTACCTTATTACTTACTGTATATTATGGGAATGTGATAAAGTTTTGCCTTTCTGGTCTGCCATTAAAGCTAACTTAAATCCCTTGTTGGGCCTTGCTGATGCGTTTACCCCTGATATTTGTATCCTGGGTAATTATGGTACATCTTTAATGGGGAATCAACGTAAACATATCACTCTTATTGCTTTATGTGCCAAGAAAATAATTATGTGCCATTGGCTTGACCAGGTTGTACCTACTACAGCTGAATAGTTGAAGGAAATTCTCTTTGCCCTCCAGGCCAAAAAGCTCATTGCCCAGATGTCTGATAGACTTCATTATTATACTACCGTATGGGACCCTCTACATACTCTGTTAACACTTTAACCATTCTATTGTCTAAATGACTCTCCTCATTAATCTAGTAAAGGTGTGTAGCAAGAAGGGAGGTGGGTGGGGTCGAGGATTTTGGGATGGGGGATGGGTGGGAGGAGGGGGAAGGGGTGGATGGTGGAGTCTGAATTCTTTAATTGTACTTCTTCTTCTTGCTGTCTGTCATGTAATAAATGAAAATGTCAATAAAGTTTACTAAATGTGAAAAAAAAGTATTACCTCACCAACTAGAGGCAGTAACATTCTAGACCTTCTTGTTACAAATATGAGCCATAAACTCAACAACATCCAGATTTTAGACCCACTTGGGAATAGTGACCATTACTCAATTCTGTTTGAACTACTATGTGACCACCACAGTTTAATAAAAAAGACAATGTATAGGAACTATGATGGTGCCGACTTTACAAACATCATTAATAAATTAAACAGCATCCACTGGGAAAAAGTTCTCTATCCACTATCAACGAATGAGGCATGGAATAAATTAAGAACTATGGTTCATAAACTAGAGGAAATCTATGTACCCATAAGAAATAAATATAACAAAAAGGGAAGGACCAAAATGGCTAAACAAATCTATTAGATCTCAAATTACATGGAAAAAAAGACTTTTTATAAAACTTAAATTTAGCCAGCCTATGGTTAAAGCCTCTGCTTACACAAATTACAAAAAAGCCTTACATGAGCTAAAAAATATGATTAAACAAGCCAAAATGAAAATAGAATTTAAACTAGCACACACCAAGGATGGATACAAAGCACTGTTTTCATACCTTAATAATAAAAAGGGAAATATTAGAAAAATAGGCCCAATCACACAAAATGGTAACATCATGCAGTCTGGTACAGAAACAGCTAATTTATTTAACTCATACTTTCGTTTGGTCTTCTCAAATAAAGACTTCTGCCCCACCCCCAAGTTGGCCCAAGTATTAACTCCACATCTACATGTACATATAATATTACTTCTTCTGAAATTACTCCACTTCTCAAGTCATTAAAAAAATCTACCAGCCCAGGGCTGGATCAAATTAGTGTTAGATTTCTAATCGAAACGGCAGAAGAAATAACAAATCCATTACGAATAATATTTAATAAATCCTTGCATGAAGCTGAAATTTCTACTGACTGGTTAACAGCATCAGTTACTCCCATATACAAAAAAGGAAGTAGATCCAAGGCTCAGAACTATCTCCCCATAAGCCTTACATCTATCATCTGCAAAACTATGGAAAAAATAATTAAAGCATTATTTGAAAAAGAAATGAGGGCACTAAACATCATGGACAATATGCAGCACTGGTTTAGAAAAGAACATTCTTGTACTACAAATTTACTAGCCTTTTACAATAATATTAGTCAGGACCTGGATAATAAAAAACAAATGGATGTTATTCTACTGGATTATAGTAAGGCCTTTGATAAGGTTCCTCATAGAAATCTTATTAAATTGAAATATTTGGGCTTTTCCAGCTATCTAGTCAACTGGGTCAATGCATGACTGACAAACTACACCCAGAGAGTTGTCATAAATGACAGCTTTTCCAACCTTGGCTTAGTTACAAGCGGGGTTCCTCAGGGCTCTGTGCTTGGACCAATGTTATTTAATATTTACATTAGTAACATGCAAATAAGTAGTCAGAATTGGTTATCTATGTTTGCAGATGATTCTAAACTTGGGGGACTAGTGGAAAATAAACACAATCTTTACTCACTTATATTAGATTTACATAACATTGAAATGTGGGCTTTAGAAAATAAAATGGAATTTAACACAGATAACTGTGTGGTCTTGCACTTCGGAACACATAACCCCCAAAACATTTACTACATAAATAAGATCCCCCTTAAAGCTACTAACAAAGAAAGGGATCTGGGGATACTGGTTAATTCTAAACTCACTTCAACGGACCACTGTTTGAAAGTGGCAAACATAACCAATGGGCTACTAAGGCAGATAGAGCGTTCTTTTGTCTCAAAATCTGTACAGTGTCTGATACCAATATATCGGGCATGTGTCTGACCATCTATTGATTATGGGTCTCCGTTCTAGAACCCACATCTCAGAGGAGACATCGACAGATTGGAGAGGATCCAAAGAGAGGCAACTAGGATGGTCCCTGGATTATCAACATGTACCTTTCAATCTAGACTGCAAAAAACAGGCTTAAATTCCCTGCAAGATAGAAGACTTAGAGGGGATCTATTACAACTTTATAAGCCGGTGCAATCCCCAGACCTTATGACAAAATGTGGACTTGCCTATACTATAAGTCAAATTATTCCTAGACGACATACTAAACAACTTACAGTCCCCAGAGCTAGGACCAATCTTAGACAAAACTTTTTTCAGTAAGGGCACCTAAGCTCTGGAACAAAACACCACAGGAACTGGTTGATTGTGGTAGTAATGAAACATTTAAAAAAGGTCTTGATTGTTGGCTAAATCAAGAACAAATTATATAAATTGCCCACATGATCGTGGGGGAAAATCTAGATGGACCTTGGCCTTCTTTTTTCCTATACAAACCTAGTAACCCTAGTAAACCTAGTAAGGAGGGGCCTTACAAACACCTCCTTCAGGGGCACCAGAAAAAACCCTGACACCAGAGAACATCGTGCTATCTTGGCTAGGACTGGGCTGATGGCATCAACGCACCCCACAAGGAGGCATGTTGGTCCCAGGTCCAAACTACAGCAGGTTGTCCATAACTCCTGGATGACCCTCATGGCATCTACTACAGCTACCTGGTCGAAGCCAGACCAGACAGACTGAGTGCCTGTAATGTCATGCCCTTCACCACAATGCCCATTTGAGGGTGCTGACTGGATTTCCTATCTGATAGAGACAATTGTATCAGCAAAAAAACAGAGCAAACTTGTCACATCTTGACTGCTAAAAGGCTCCCCTGGACTGAAGACAGGCTGGATTACAAAGCCTGTCCATGGTGTGGAAGAGCTGATCTGGTCTGTTAATTGCTGCAGCAATCTCCTTGGACAGAAACTCTGCCTTCTTACAGGAGATTGCTGATTGACAGCCCCTACAGTGGGCCATCAATATAAGTTTGTCCTCCCCCAAACCAGATCTCCACCACCACCATTCTAACCTTTGACCCCTCCTCCTCATCTCCCTGACAGTCCCATCAAACCAAGAGGACCTCTGGCGTGAGGGGTCAAACATGGGCAGGTGTGACAGAGTCAAGGGTCTCAGCAATCACCCTATTATAGGTCAGAACCAATTCCCTCAGCTCTTCGCACACATTTATCGGACCTGATAGATCCAGCACTGCCATCAGACCCTGTTGGGTCAAACCCTTTAAAGGGCGGTACTGGATCATCTCCATAGGGGATGGTCTATTTGGGTGGTCCTCAAATGAGAACCTCACAGTATGGTGGTACAACCATGCAACCGGTTCCACTATAAGGTCAAATACCTCCATTCCCAGCAGGAAGACGAGGTCCAACGAATGGCCATGTATATGGGTTGCAGAGGTAACAACCTGTGTCAGGCCCAATGAACACATTAGCTGTAGGAAGTCTTGACCAAACTGTGAGAGTTCATCATTGATCCAGGCATTGAAGTCCCCCAGAATAATCCATCTGGGGGACTCCAATACCATTTTGATGATGAAGTCTGCGACTTCCTGCAGGAACTCCTTCCCATCTCCATGGACAGTAGATGAGAAGGATTCTGCAACCTGTACTCGCACATCCTTGAATAGCTACATATTTGAAGGATTTTGTTGCTCCTACTGGGATGGCTGTGAGGTTCAAGTCGACTTACAACATACTGCCACACCCCCACCCCTATGATCCATTCTTGGGCAGTGTACCACCAAGTACCCGGCTGGAACAGCCGATTCCAAAACTAGGTCAGCATTTTCATCCAGCCAGGTCTCAATGATGTATGCCAGATCTGATGTTGCAACAAGATCAGCAATAATTGCCTTCTTGTTTTTAATAGATCTGGCATTGCATAACACTGCCCAAGAAGGAGAGGTCAATGAGGCTGGTCCGGTCACCTGCCCACCATTTTAACATATCTATTCTTGGGGCCCAAGTCAGGCAGCCAAAAATTTGATGTAAGGTGCCTACATCAATCGGATTTGACATTAGTGGCACCTTGCATCAAAAAGTGCAGCACCCCCGATTCATCAAGGCATGCTGCAGCAATATTGGGTCCTCTTGCAGCAAACAGGGCCTGTACCAGTACTGCGCAATATTCGTGGGTTCAACACAGTGCAAGGGGGCTTACAGCACATGTAAGCTGCAGAATCCCCTTCAGAGGGCTTCATTAACCCCCACCCTACAGGCCATATGGGCCATGACAGAACAGCCCAGGGCTGGTCTAATGGCCAGTGTGCCAACCCCAAGTCATTGCTATGTGGGACAGAACCTGTGCTGAAGCCTGTCTGTGGTATCCTGCACTCCTACAGTACCTGGAGATGTCCAGGGTGTGGTGCCCACAGGGCCACCCTCACGGTACCCAGCATGCAGCTCCCCCCCCTCCCAGGGAACCACAGGCATGGAAACAGCTGTGCAGTGTCCCTGTTGGGGAGCTGTTGCCACCCCTACCACCCATTTGGCCCCACCTGCCCTCCTTGGCCTCGACGCTGCCCGCACAACCCCATCAGCCTCCAGGCAGGTCTCCAGCACTTGATACCAACACTGCTGACCTTGCCACACCTTGCAGCAAACCTCTCCCATGCACC
The DNA here is from genome assembly GCA_016271365.2 of Neoceratodus forsteri. Lineage (NCBI taxonomy): Eukaryota > Metazoa > Chordata > Ceratodontiformes > Ceratodontidae > Neoceratodus > Neoceratodus forsteri. The sequence goes on along the minus strand of CM057455.1, from coordinate 1,543,371,425 downwards.
TTGTCTTTAGTGCATGACAATATGCGCAACAACACTGTCTGATATTCAGTCAGATTGCAACGGCCCGTTATCAAACTGAATATGGCAAATGCTGTGTTGGGCACTAGTGCAAGTGCAGCACAAATACTTGTGCTGTTCTTGTGCTCCTTTTTAAATATCGGGTCCTCTGTCTTTTACTCTCTCTTTGTTTGCAAGCTGACAAGACTCTGTCAAAGTCTGATAGAGACAGAGAGAGAGAGAGAGAGAGAGAGAGAGAGGTAAAGAGAATGTGTGGTATTACACTACTTTTGAGCTGTTTTATTCATTTTGGTACATTTAGTTCTATGTTTTTTTGCAGTTATTTTACTGTGTGATTATATGATATTTGGTGTTTGAATTATCACTGCTATTTAATGCAGTGTATCTCACTCTGAATTGGAGTAGTAAATAATCAATATTATGAGTAAAGTTAGACATGGGGTTGTGGGAAAAGAAAGAGGTAGTCAGACAGCATAAGCCCCAGCTAAGTGTGATGTATCTCAGTCAGGGGAGGTAAGAAAAAGAAGGCAGCACCTAAACTGTTTCCAGTAACAGCTGTTACAGGGGCATTAGCCAGCAGCAGGAGAAGCGACATTATTGGTGCATGGTGCAAGTGCAATAAGTTCCAATTCCATTCCTGCCATCCCATCACAATATGAGAAAGCAGTTGTTGGGGAAACTGATTTTGTTAGTATGTAGAGATGCAGCGAAGTTCCACTAGAAACTCAAAGTGAACCCGAAGTGGATCACTTTGAGTTCGAGAAACGCTATGCGAAATATCCATTAAAAAGCCAAAATTTGCCTTTAATGGACTTCGTGTTGTCCACTTCGGGTTCACTTTGAGTTACAGTTTGATAATGCGAAGTTGGTGAGAAAAAGCCCACAGATCACGTCTGACTGTCTCTGCAGGTCTGCAAGTCACTTGATGCAGGGAGGGAGGTAACTAGGCAGGAAATCAGTGTTTTACTTTCACTTTATCATCAAAGAGCAAGTGGTAGGGTAGGCTCCAGTGAGAGACAGAGAGAGAGAGAGAGAGAGAGAGAGAGAGAGAGAGAGAGAGAGAGAGAGAGAGAGAGAGAGAGAGAGAGAGAGAGAGAGATTTTAATAGATTTGTTTTTGTAGTTAGTGGTGGTTTTCTTTTGTGGTTATTTTGTTTAAAACTTTTTTTGCAGCAGGGTTTTTTTGTTAATTAGAAAACATTTTTTTATTTTAAAAAAAGGATTTGTTTCAGTTAGTCTACGTCCATATAAGTTCTTTCTAACTAGTACTTTTACTGGTATTTTTTTCTGCTGTGATGAATTATAGTACTTGTGGAGGGAGAAGTGGTGGTGGCTAGTGGGGGCCACGAATGTGAGGCAGTCTCGTCCGACCACTTTGTCTAAACCAGGCGAGTTTTGGTGAGGCCACAGATAGCTCCACAGCAGGGTCCATAGCATGTGGAGCAGCAGCCACAGCCAGAGCAGCAGTAACAGGCTGAGCAACAGCAGCCACGGCTGGAGCAGCAGTAACAGGCTGAGCAGCAGCAGCCATAGCTGGAGCAGCAATAACAGGCTGAGCAGCAGCAGCCACAGCTGGAGCAGCAGTAACAGCCTGAGCAACAGCAGCCACGGCTGGAGCAGCAGTAACAGGCTGAGCAGCAGCAGCCACAGCTGGAGCAGCAGTAACAGGCTGAGCAGCAGCAGCCACAGCTGGAGCAGCAGTAACAGGCTGAGCAACAGCAGCCACGGCTGGAGCAGCAGTAACAGGCTGAGCAGCAGCAGCCACAGCTGGAGCAGCAGTAACAGGCTGAGCAGCAGCAGCAGCAGCCACGGCTGGAGCAGCAGTAACAGGCTGAGCAGCAGCAGCCACAGCTGGAGCAACAGTAACAGGCTGAGCAGCAGCAGCCACGGCTGGAGCAGCAGTAACAGGCTGAGCAACAGCAGCCACAGCTGGAGCAGCAGTAACAGGCTGAGCAGCAGCAGCCACGGCTGGAGCAGCAGTAACAAGCTGAGCAACAGCAGCCACGGCTGGAGCAGCAGTAACAGGCTGAGCAGCAGCAGCCACAGCTGGAGCAGCAGTAACAGGCTGAGCAGCAGTAGCCACAGCTGGAGCAGCAGTAACAGGCTGAGCAGCAGCAGCCACAGCTGGAGCAGCAGCAGGCTGAGCAGCAGCAGCCACAGCTGGAGCAGCAGCAGGCTGAGCAGCAGCAGCCACAGCTGGAGCAGCAGCAGCCACAGCTGGAGCAGCAGTAACAGGCTGAGCAGCAGCAGTCACAGCTGGAGAAGCAGCAGGCTGAGCAGCAGCAGAAGCAGCCACAGCTGGAGCAGCAGTAACAGGCTGAGCAGCAGCAGCCACAGCTAGAGCAGCAGCAGCAGGCTGAGCAGCAGCCACAACAACCGCAGCAGGTTGCTATTCCAAATTCTGGAGATTGCTGAATACTGCCGATGTGTCGATTGTTGTCTAATATAGTAAGCATGTGTTTCAGTAATGCACGGCTTGACCTATCTTGCAACATCAAAGCTAGGCTGCAGAGCCAACAAAGTCTTCCTCAGCACCAGGAGAAGTGGAATGGCTTGACTAACAGATGCAGTGTCACCACTCACTGCCTGTGTGGCATGTTCAAATGGTCTCAAAATTATTATTACTGAATCCACGACTCACCATTGTTCACTTGTCATAGACATTGAGGCCCTGGAAGTGTCACGGCTAGTTTGCATAAATAGGTACTTGTTGATTGCTTTGTACTGCTCGTACAAATGCTCTTCCATGTAGTGTCGAGTTCCATCTCATGACAACTTCAAGCTTCAGGCAGTGCTGAGGGAGGCTGTTTTGAATCTGCAGCTGCCTAAGTTGGCCATGGACCTTTCCAGAGCATGCAAAGTGGGCACAGATGCGACATGCAACAGTCAGCATTTGCTTTATATCAGGGTACTGCAGAAACTCCTGTACCACCAGATTTAAGCAGTGGACCATACAGAGAACCCACAGAAAGCCACCATTGCTAATACATTTCACAACATTTGATCCATTATCACTAATTATGAAGCCAGCTTTTAGGGACAGGGGAGCAGCCACTCATCTTTTTCTGTCAGTAGCAAGTCTAGCATGTGTTTGCCTGTATGTGACCCTGCTACACTACACATTGCAAGTGTGGCATGCTGTCTAATACCCTGAAGGTTACTACCACCACCACAGTCTGACTTATTACACTGCTTTCCCATCCCACCATCACAGACAACACCAGCTAGCTGCACCCAAAGTGGAGTAATACACAGATAGGAATTACCAGCCATTTTGTCACTTGTCCACATATTCATGCTTATGTGAATGTAAGAAGAGGTGGAATGTTGAGGAAGAAGAAGAAGAAGAATCAGTATTTATATAGTGCTTTTTCATACATCCAAAGCGCTTTACAAGCAAAGCTAGACTGGTAGTGAAGTGACTGAATGTGTGGTGGCGGCCATATCGCACATCATCACCCACACACAGCCTGGATAATTGCATGAACTGGTTTATGGGAAGGGGAATGTTGGCCAGGACACCGGGAATGTTCCCTACTCTTTGCGAAGAGTGCCCTGGGTTCTTTTACTTCCACCTGGACACCCACCAGGACAACACCAGGATGGGTAGAAGGGACCTCAGTTTAACGTCTCATCCAAAGGATGGCACACCCCAGCAGTACAGCACTCCCCAATACTGCACTCGGATGCCAGCGATTTTTAGGTGCAAGTCCAATCCCAGTGTGGGACGAGAACCCACGACCTTCTGGTCCAGAGGCGGATGTGCTACCAACTGAGCCACACTGACACCTGGGCATGTCTTATACACTCTGCCACCATCCAATATAACTCAGGGATGGCACAGGTGGATAGGTATGTCCGGGACGGGACCTTCTATTTTGGATATGTGCATGCCGCAAAGCACCAGAAACCTGCATTCTCCACAAAGGAAAACGGCAAAAGATCAATTGCCAGCATTTCTGCGGAGGTAGCATTGAGTTCATGTGCAACCATATGATTGGGTGGGTATTTACTGGTGTGTGCAAACAGACTATGCAACGTGGGCTGCATGGTTAGTTGCTTTACACGTGGTGTACGACATGGCTCTACTCTACCAACTGACATGGATGGGCTACCTGGGACATGTGAATGTGGGTGCACAGCTGACAAGCCAATACATGTTGGTATTTTCCATATTTTAAGCACAGGGGTTGATGTGGTAGAATTACTACAAGGACCACCACTGCTACTCTGACCACTGCTTGAACATTCCATCAAATCCTCCTCCTCCACATGCCTGTAGTAATCCTCCGGTGTTATTTCACCACTTTTGCTCACATGGCTACTTACACTGAAGCAAGGGGATACCATGCTCGCTAACATGGATGAGGGTGAATGCCCAACTATGGCATTAGCTGCCCTCTGGTGCCAAGTCCACAGTGCCATGTGCCTGCTGTTCAGGTGAGTATGCTGGCCCCCCTGTGCCCAAGTGGCTACTCTTTTTACCATGCTTCACATGCACTTGGCAAAGCTGGTAGATTGCTACTGTTTCATTGTTGCCATCTTGTACAAAAAAATCCCAAACTAGGAATCTGGGTGCTGTATCCTTCACATGTCACTGCTGGTGCTGCTGCTGCATATGTAACTGCACCTTTGGTGCTGATGAGATAGGGGGTGTAATGAAAGATTTCTGCTGTTCGCCACAATGTGACTTTGACTGAACATCACAATCGCTGACTATTAACTTCAGGTCATCATCTACAGACATAGGTACAGCAGAACTTTGAGGGGGGGGGGAGGGGGACTAACAGACTGTTTAGAAACAGCCACCTTAACTTTCTTTTTTTTTCCGGTTACCAAATGAGGTCACTAGCATCATCATCATAATCATCAGCCCCTACTTCACTTTGGATGCTGTCCTCCTGTGGAGATATTCCATGTTCAACAGCAGCCTCAATATTATCATGCACACTTTTTTCGTCAATGCCTGAATGTTTGGATGGGCTATTCTCAACATCAGTGCAAACATGAGACTGTGATTCAGCATGATCAGAAACAGAATCATGTTCAAGTGATGTCGGACTCAGGAGTGGCACATCAACTGCACTCAAGTCTGTGGATTCAACTACATTTTGCCCACATGATAAGTTTAACAGGATCGAACTTGTAGCAAAACTTATGTTGTTATCAACCATGCCCTCACTAACTTTACTAACAGTAGGGACAGCACCATCTCCAACCATCATTGAAACGACTGATTTTGCTGTGAAAAACATAGTTGAAGAAATCCCTTTACTTGCACCAACTACTACCTTGCCCCTCTGCTGCGTACTACCACGACCACGACCACTCTTAACACTGCTAGCCTTGGTACCCCAGATGAACCTGACTCAACTTCACCTCAAAAAACACTGCTAATATTATTCTTGGTAGCAGCACCTAATAAAGAAACTGCTTTGCCTGACCATCTGTCCGAGGTCATTTTGTCAGATGACACAGACAATTTATAGCAACTTGATATTTCGGCACTTTTGGGTGGCTGGGAAGAAAAATAGTAATTGCAGCCACACAGGCACAACAAAATACCTGTTCTTGAATCCTGAGCCAATGTTCAAAAATCAGACACTCACAAAACAATGCCTTGTTTTGATGGGGGGGAAGGGATGCAGTACCTATTGCAGACAGGATTAATATTCAGAGTACTGCTATTGCGTTGACGCAGTGACATGCGTATCAAATGACAGGCAGCACGCATGCAAATTAAAGGTCAGGCACAGAAACTGTATCTGTTCAGTATATAACACAGACAGTCTTGTAAAAAGACTGAAAAACTGCTCAGCAATCAGAAAATATTTAGAAACAATTCAGTTAAGTTATACTGTGTCTTCAGGAACACAAAAATAATAAAACAATTGCCAACTACAGTTGGAAAAACTCCCTTTCTCACTAATCTGACTTCTACACCACAGATCCACCCCTCCCCCGAAGCACAGTTCTACAGTGTCTGTCACTACAGAGGCTAAATCAACTAAATTGACATTCAATATTCACACAAAATCAGTAAATGCTCGATGATATCACTACATAAGGGTTTACTACAATTGATCTACTAAATTTTGTCACAGAATTTTGTGGCAAAAAGACATTTTTAAAGGTTTTAAGATGGTTTGAATCTCAGAGCTCTGAGAGCAAAGTGTCTCCAGCGTTCCACTACACACACTATGATGAACTGAGGCAGTGTAAGAAAATACAGAACCCGTGTGACCTTACATCCCATGAATCACTGCAAAATTTGCCCAAAACAGCAAAAATATAAGATGAAATAACGCAAAAGTCCATAGAGAATAATGGGAACTTCGCACTACTTTGAGAAGCGTACTTATTCACTGTAAGTTGCATAGTATTATGCAAAATTAGGGTTATATGCGAAATACTATGGGTTGCAAATTTTAGCAACTTCGTCCACCACTAGTAGTATGCTCTCAGTTGATGCCTCTCCCCCACAAATGGTGCCAAAGCAAGAATGATTTGGGGAGAAGGGTTCTGCAAGCTCAGGCCATGGTGGTTTCTGAAAAGTTGGCTGACCCTGATACTGAAGGACATAGTTAAGGAGTTGGAGGATGTAGTCCAGGTTGAGGAGGTAGAGGAGGCAGAGGAGGCAGTGGAAGTAAAGATAGGAAAGGAGGAGGAGGAAGAATGTAATGATGATGGTGATGTTAATGAGGACCCATTATGGGAGCTTAAGGTAAACACCAAGAAACATAAATTTAGTGTGCCAACTCTGAGAATGTTATAAATACAACTAAATCAAATGCAGTAAAAGCAGAACCTATTTCTCAAACTGCTCCTTCTGTTGTACTCATTCCCAGTCCTGGCAAAGCACCTACCATACTTGTCCGAGCTTCATCAGCATGACTAGACCCAAAAAACTCTGATCCTATTCCCTTCAAATACCTCGTAATAATCCACACGTGTTCAGACCAAAAATGGGTATCAAAATCATTGGTCTGTGATTTTTTGTGCTATATATGGAGAATAACACAGTTGCAATTTGCCAGTTGTGTCAGGCTAAGGTGAGAAGTGGTGAAAAAGGAACACATGTTGGGACAGTGGGTCAGTGGACACACTTAACTAAAATACATCTTTCAACATGGCATAAACTTCAGAGAGCAAAAGTGGTAGTAGGCAGTGGCACTGGTACTGGTACTGGCACAAGTAAAAGCAACATGTGCAGGCAGGCAGCAAATGGCAGAAAGAGGAGGAGGAAGAGGGAGAAGAGAAAGAGGGAGTAACAGACAAAGTGTCCTTTGATTTGGAGCAGCAGGAAGCATCACATGAAAGCCAAAAATTGAGCTTGAGAAACTTGAAAACCCTCAAGTATACATGTACTAAGGGCTCACAAAAGCTGCTAACTGGTTTTCAAGAAAAAAACAATCCAAGTCATACACTACCTTACTTCATCAGGTCAGGCTGTTTGGCACAAAGAAGGGTTTGAACAGGCAGAGCTGCACCCCAAACCAGTATCAGCCTACTTTGAGGAGTAATGTCACGAGACAAAATATCTTCCTAACCATACTGATGTCCAAGAGCTTAGTGCTGCAACATCAGAGATGCTTGTGAATGACTTGATACCTTTTTGATTTGTGGAGAATATGGGGTTGCAGAACTTGATGGCAAAGGAATATTTGAAATGGACAGTGTAATCGTGGGTATACACTCTACATGAGCCATCCTAGAACTATATGATACAATCATGAGTTAGGTCACCCATGTATTGCAGGACTCAGACTCTGCAAATATTCTCCTATTAAACAATACAGGGACAAGCAAACAAACATTGGACAGCTCATACATGGGCTTGATAGCTCACTAGTCACAGATGTCTGGGGTATCCAGTGAACATGGTGACCACAACTGAGAGCTTACAAACATGGCAACTCCATTATGGCACCTGTGTTCAGGGCTATCTGGCAGGGTAGCGACCAGATACCTGGGTGGGTGAGGTAGGGCGATGGGAAGCGTTCACATGTGCACACGCACGGGGGGAAGAAAGGGAAGGAAAGTACATGGGAAGCAGTGTGGCAGGCAGCTGCTGAGCTAGTCAGCTAGCATGGTGGTGAGGGTGGTAGGTCGGGTGTGCAGGGTGCAGGTTCAGGTCTGGAGCAGCGCATTTTTTTCTTTGTCCCAGCAGGCAGTCTTGTTTTCTTTTAAGAATCTCACCCCCTCCCCTGACATGCTCCCCCTGGAGTTGAGAATCCTTAAGTAGAGGAGTGCGGGGGGGGCGCAGCCCCACATACATGTAAATTTGGTAGCTGGCTTGCAGTTCGCCATGAGTGTACATCACCATAATTCATTTTCGATGATGTACACTCACCCAAACAGCGATCACTATTCCATGATTGCTGTTATGACCTAGAACTGATGCCTGGAGTAGTATATGTATGACAATAAAAATTGCAACATTAAGAAGTACACTGGCAGCAAGTCTTGGGGAATTCGGCAGCATGCAACCCTATCAATGAACAATTTTGTTCATATGCACGGTGCTGAAAATATTTTGGCAGACTTAGTAAGTGAAATATATCTGCTGCTTCTCCCATGTGCTTTAAAGGCAGTCCTTATCACTAGTAACAATGGGTCAAACATGGTAAAAAGTATTAGCAGTGTTTTTTAGGTTTCACTGTATACTGCACATCTCGAACATAGCGGTTCAAAATTCTGGAATCAGCCAAATGTGAAGGCAGTCTTTGTTGTGCCTAGGTGAATAGGCACACTTTTCCCAATCTGCAAAGACCAGGGACTATCCTTGTCATCGCAAACTTCAAAATGGTCTTCCTCAGCACTGGTTAAAATATGAAGTCATGATTTGGTGGAACTCAACACTACACATGCGGGAGTGGATGTATGAACAGATCAAGGTGGTGTCAGAGTACTTCCTTGTGCATACCACCTGAGACAGTGCAGGAATGTCTATGTTGATGATGACTCATCTATGGCATCTCATGGGTGACTTCATTATCTTAAGACCTTCTGAGCATAGAAACATAGAAATTGTCAGCTGAAAATGACCGCTTAACCCACCTAGTCTGCCCATTTTCCCTACCTATTGTAATACTGCAGACCCTACTTGATGTCCAGCTTTACCCACTCTTTCCTAACCACTAAGGTTTCTTTATGCCTACCCCATGCATTTTTGTATTCTGTTACCATTTTTGTTCCCACCACCTCTGCTGGGAGGCTGTTCCATGCATCTGCCACCCTTTCTGTGAAGAAGTACATGTGAAATGCATGTCACACAAATAGTGAGTGGCGACACTGCTTGTATCAGCCAAGAGATTCCACTGCTCCAGGTGCTGAGGCAGGCCCATATGAGCATACAGCAGCACCATGAGGTGACTGAAGATTCCTCCATCTATGATCTAATGGAACATATGTTGCAGATCCTAGATTGCAACACACCTGTCTGCCATATTGCAGTCAGCAGACTTTGAGATTGTGGTGATACTGGATCCTTTTATAAAAGGGTCATTTCAAAAATCCTTTGGGGGGAGCAGGAGCAGATCCAAAATCTAACAGGTCTATTCAGTCAATGTGTACATAGGGCAAACATGTCGCAGTAGGAGCTATCAAATGCAACACTTTGAAAAACATCACCTAAATCATCAAGCATCAAGAAGACAGGAATGGCTTCAGATGCATGTATCAGCACCAGCAAAACAACGGATCAAAGTAGGTATTTGAATCCTCTATGGACAGTCTTATCCCAAGTGGGCTCACAGTTCCATACACCAGAGAAGGAGAGCAGGTCAGAGGAGGAGATCAGTCAGTGAGCAGCAAAAAAAAAAAAAAAATATTAGGAGTTTATCTAGCCGAGACCAGCAGTTAGGCATTTATGATGAGTCCCTACTGTACTAGGCTAGTAAAGTACAGTAAATGCTTGGCCACCACTGGCATTGCTGGTAATCAAGCACCTTAGTTGTCCTTCAGCTAGTGTCAGCTCTGAGAAGGTCTTTATTATAGCAGGGGCCATCATCACAGATAGGCAGACAAACATTCCCGAAAAAATGTTGATAAATTCACATTTATAACAAGCATTTGTCAAAGCCAAATGTTGACTTGCTGGCATTAGTAGTGCAGGAGTTAGAGAGATGCATAATAGGAATGGCAGTGAAGTATTGAACTGATGCCAGCCCCACCCCTACCCTGCAGAGACTGACAGGCATTGGTGTGTGTCTTTGGGTAGTCAGCCATAACGCTCATGACATTTCACCTCACTCTACCCTGCAGACACTGACAACTGTCGCGGTGTGCCTTGGGGTCTTTGGTCCTTATGCTCATCCCATTCCATAAGGACATTTGATGAGATGAGTGCAGTATAGGAGAATGGGGTGAACTTTAGGTCTGAAAATGCCAAGGCGCACCTCAATGCCTGTCACTGGCTGCAAGGTGGGGGTGGGGGAAGAATGGCATGAGCATTACAGCCGATGATCCCAAGTCACACCCCTGACGCCTGTCAGTCTCTACAGGGTGGTGCGTTAAGGTTGGAAACCCTAACGCCCCAGCGTTTGTTGGTATTTTCACTCCAAATTTTTAACATAGGCTTTTTGTGACCCCACCTCATGAACAGTGGCACTATCAGTTCATTATCCAAAAGGTGATTTTGCACAGTGACTGTGCCATTTGGCAACACAGGTGCAAAAACACATTTTGGGCAGGATGTGAAAAATGACATCTATACGGTTCATGAGGAGGTGTAAAAAAATGGCAATGTTAAAAATCTGGAGAGAACTGCTAAACCAGTAGGAGGAGAGAGAGAGAGAGAGAGAGCTTAATTGGAGGTGTGGCTTAGACGCTATAGAAGCAGGTGACTCAAATTACAACTTCCTGTTGCTAGCCTTGCTTGTAGAGCAGAAAGCAGCTAACTAAAAGAAGCTACATTTTCTTATTAATTTAACACTTATAGCTCAGCAGGAGTCAGTGTCTATTGAGATTAAGTAGACAGATACTTTATTAGAAGTAGAAGGGGGTCTTATTTAGGGCTAAAAAAAGAAAGAAAGTCAGTGTGTGTTCTGTGCTGGGAAGGGTACTGTATCAGCTGACTTTGCTAAACCAGTAGGAGGAGAGAGAGAGAGAGCTTAATTGGGGATATGGCTTAGACACTATAAAAGCAGGTGACTCAAATTACAACTTCCTGTTGCTAGCCTTTTTTCTTACTAATTGCCCTCCATCCCACGCACCCTCAGCCAGTTCTACTTTTATAGCCACTGGATTTGACTGTCAACAGGAACTTCCAGTTTGCAAATAGGAAGGGAAGGATCATAGAGAAACCTTTGTTTTTGTCGACCCTAAAGTAAAAAAGTAGCTCACTCTCCCCCCTAGCTGCTGGTGGTCTGACATTGAGCAAGGAAGAAGGAGGCTACTGAAGAAGATAGGAAGATGCTGTCCCAGAATAGGAAGGGTGAGAGTTGTAAGGAGAGGAGAGAGAGTAAGCATACAGAGAAACAGGAGAAGGGACACAAAATAAGACATGATAGGAGTGGTGCAGTGCAATGGCTGTGGGGCGGCAGTGTTCCAGGAGACATTCTGGAGGCTGCGATGCTGCCCTATTTGCAGGCACCTCTCTGGTCTGAGAGAGGAGGTTGCCCGTCTCCAGGCTGACCTGGCTAGGATTCGTGAAACCTCCTCCCCCACCCAGAGACCACCAGGGCCAATGCTACTACCTTAGAGGTTGTCAAGAAAGAGGAGAGGCTGGACCAGGATGGGCTCAGGGAGGGAGAGGGCGGTGGAACAGAGTCGCATCCCTCCAGCTGTACCTCTCCACAATTAATTCGCTCTTCTGGTGGATAGTGGTTCCTCTATGGAGGCACCTGTGGTGGAGACCAAGGAGGATCCTGGTACCTTCACAAAGGAGACCCACAGGAGGATGGCATGGGACCCCACAGGGGAAGGAAACAACTCCTGGTGGGGGACTCAATCATTAGGTGGGTAGAAATGTGGGGGGAAGGGGAGAGGGATGTAAGGTGCCTTCCTGGTGCCACGGCTTGGAGGGACAGGAAGCGAATCCTCAGGATCGTGGGAGGAGCTGCACGAGGGAGGGAGCTGGATGTCATTGTCCACCTAGGGACAAATGACCTGGCTAGGAATGGGATCAGAGCAGTGCAAGAGGCATTTGTAGAGTTGTGGAGGGGCCTTAGACAAGTAGCGCATACGGTAACCTTCTCAGAGGTGCTGCCTGTCTATGGCAAGAGTGATGCTAGGGCACTCCTCACCAGGGAATTCAATGAGTGGTTGAAAACGTGTGTGAGCTCAGGGTTTTGGCTTCATTGGGGACTGGGGAGCCACCTGGAGGGATGCAGACCTATACTGGTGCGATGGTCTGCATCTGTCCAGGGGAACCAGGATCCTAGGTGAGAGGTTTAAATGCTTCATTGGCAAGCATTTAAACTAGCCAAGGGGGGAGGCACTGAAAAGGAGCAGGGAGATCCCAGCCTTCCCACAAAACATGGTAATTAGTGAGGTAAACACCAAGGCAGAGAAGTTATTAGGGAGCAGGACAGAGGTAAATGTAAAAAATAGGCAAAGGCACTAAGGACAGGAATGGGGCTAAAAGGGGTAAGGCTGTAAAAAAGTGGAGGGTGATGAGTACCAATGCCCGTAGTCTGTGTAACAAGCTCCCTGAACTAGTGGCCTTGATGGAAGAGTGTTGTCTGGATATTGTGGCAATCACAGAAACATGGTACACAGAGAACCATGACTGGGATGTCAACATACCAGGATACACAATCTACAGGAGGGACAGGGAGGGTAAAAGAGGAGGTGGAGTAGCTGTCTATGTAAAGGAAGGGATCAAAGCAACAGAACTAAGGAGTAAACAGGGAGCAGATGAGGCACTCTGGGTCACCCTGGAGACAGGAAATGGCACCACAATCCGCATGGGGGTTGTATACAGACCCCCATCTCAGGGGGAGGGAATGGACAAGGAAATGATAGAAGACTTCCTTAGAATGGCAGAAAAAGGGGAGATATTGTTGATGGGGGACCTGAATATGCCAGATGTTAACTGGAGTACCTTTGCTGCAGGCACATCCAAGAGCAGGGTCATTCTTGATGCCCTACAGGGGGCATGCCTCAGACAGCTAGTATTGGAACGCACTCGGGAAGGATCAATCTTAGACCTGGTACTCTCAGATGGGGATGGAGAAAGAATCTCAGATTTAGAAGTGGGTAGCCATCTGGGAACAAGCGACCACCAAACAGTGTGGTTCACGATAAACACAGCCATACAATCAAGCCATAAAAATGCAAGAGTATTGGACTTAGGAGGGCTGACTTTGGGAAAACGAGAGAGTGCCTCAGAAAAACACTAGCAAACAGGCAAGAAGAAGGGGTGGAGGAACAATGGGGAGTAATCAAAACAGCCATCACAGAGGCAACAAGCCTTTGTGTAAAGCAAATCAACAAAACGCAACGAAGGAAAAAAATGCTATGGTTCTCATAAGAGGTGGCAAGGAAGGTTAAGGAGAAAAGGATAGCATTCAGGAAATATAAGGAATCACAGAAGGATCAGGACAGAAAACTTTATCAGTTAAAGCAGAAAAAGGCTGGGAAGGTAGTCAGAATAGCAAAGGCCCAAACCGAGGAAAGGATAGCCAATTCTGTTAAGAAGGGGGATAAGACCTTTTATAGGTACATTAGGGAGTGAAGAAAGACCAAAGGAGGGATACTGAGGCTTAATAAAAGGGAGGGAATGTGGGTAGAGGGTGACAGTGAAAAGCAGGGATACTGAACGAATATTTCTGCTCAGTATTGACAAAGGAAGAGGAGGGAGAGGTACCTAAACCAAACAAGAGAAACACTCTGAAGACGGGGGTCGATACCAGTCCATTTACAGAAGAAAGGGTTCTGAAAGAACTCATAAAATTGAAGGTGGACAAAGCAATGGGGCCTGATGGGATTCACCCAAGAATTCTAAAAGAACTAAGGGTAGAACGAGTGACACCACTGACTACTCTCTTTAACAAATCATGGGAGGATGGGCTGGTACCTGAGGACTGGAGGAGGGCAGATGTGATTCTTCTTCACAAAAGTGGGAGCAGAACAGAGGCAGGAAACTACAGACCAGTTAGTTTGACCTCAGTGGTAGGGAAAATGATGGAATCACTTCTGAAGGAAAGAATTGTTGAGTACCTAGAGGCCAGTGGGGCACAGGACCCAAGGCAGCATGGATTCATGATGGGAAGGTCATGTCAGATGAATCTAATAGATTTCTTTGACAGGGTGACCAAATTAGTAGACCAGGGAGGGGCTGTGGAGATGGTCTACCTAGATTTTAGCAAGGCATTTGATACAGTCCCACACAAAAGATTAATACACAAGTTAGCCAGCCTTGGAGTGGGTCCCAAGGTGGTAGCCTGGATAAAAAATTGGCTAGACAACAGGACGCAAAGGGTAGTAGTAAATGGAGTACACAGTGAAGAAAGGAGGGTTACTAGTGGGGTACCGCAGGGTTCAGTAATGGGACCGGTCCTTTTTAATGTCTTTATAAGTGACATTGCAGAGGAACTGGAAGGAAAAGTATGTCTCTTTGCAGACGACAAAAAGATCTGCAACAGGGTGGATACACAAAATGGAGTGGAAAGGATGAGAAGGGACTTGGCAAGGTTGAAGGAATGGTCAAATGTATGGCAGCTCAGATTCAATGCAAGGAAGTGCAGGGTAATGCACATGGGAAACAAAAACCCAGGGGAAGAGTACACAATGGGGGGTGAGATACTGACAACAGTAAAAATGGAAAGGGACCTGGGGGTAATTATTTTAGATGACCTAAAGGTGGGCAAGCAATGTGAGAAGGCAGTAAGGAAGGCTGGGGGGATACTGCGATGCATAGGAAGAAGCATCGATAGTAGAAAACAGGAAGTTGTTATCCCTCTGTACAGACAGTTGGTGAGACCCCATCTGGAGTACTGTGTGCAGTTCTGGAGATCCCATCTCTGCAAAGACATAGACAGAGTGGAGGCTGTCCAGAGGAGGGCAACCAAAATGGTGCAGGGTCTGCACCAGAAGACATACGAAGAAAGACTAAAGGAGCTTAATATGTATACCCTTGAGGTAAGAAGGAGAGAGAGGGGACATGATAGAAACTTTCAAGTACCTCAAGGGAATCAACAAAGTCCAAGAGGGTAGCATCTTTCAGAAAAAAGATGTGCAAGAACAAGGGGCACAATTTGAAGATAGAGGGGGGACGGCTCACAGGTAATGCGAGGAAGTATTTTTCACAGAGAGGGTTGTGGATGAATGGAACAACCTCCCTGAGGAGGTCGTGGAGTCAAGAACAGTGAGGGAATTCAAGAATGCATGGGACAGACATAAGGCAGTCCTAGTGGGGGGTAGGAGGAAGTAAGCTGTTGGTTAACTAGGATCTGCAGTTTATCTGTTAGGTAGGAAAATGGGCAGACTAGGTGGGCCGGACGGTTCTTATCTGATGTCAAATTCTATGTTTCTATGTTAATATGAAAGACTGATGAAGTTACAAGCGTGCGTAGAAGTTGTGTAACGCACATCCGTAACGCAATTATTTTGGGGATTTGTTTAACCAAATTTTCAACATAGGCATTTTGGGACCTCAGCTCATGAACAGTGGCACTGTGATTTTGTTAATCTGTCCCAAAAGTTGATTTCCCACAGCAACCGTGCCATTGTGCGCTACATGTGTGAAAACACATTTTGGGCAGGATGTGAAAAAAGACAGCTGTACTGTTCATAAGGAGGTGTGAAAAAAAGGCAATGTTGACAATCTGGAGTGAAAATATTAAAAATTGTCAAAGTTACGAGTGTGCATGGAAACTGCACAATGCACGCTTGCAAAGCAGTCATTTCTGGGAATTTTTTCACCAGATTTGCAACATGGGCTTTTTGGGACCACACCTCATGAACAGTGGCACTCTCATTTCATTAATCTGTCCCAAAAAGTGATTCTGCGCATTGACCATGAAATCCCCTTTCAGGACTGAGTAACAAGATGACAGTGCATGTGTTCATGAGGTGGGGTCCCAAGAACCCCATGTTGAAAATCTGGAGCCAAAATTCCAAAAAATGTCTGTGATATCAACCTAGTTTGAATCCCCCTAATTGATGCCATTATAAAGCTTACCGTGATTTTCTTCATTTTTGCGGTCATCTTTTGAAAAGTTCAGACGTGTTCCCAGTCCACAGAAGATCACAGTGCCAGACCTCCAGAGGTAAGTATGGGGTGAGGGGAGGTGCAGGGAGGTGGGGTGCACAGAGGGTGAGTGCTGTTTGGTGGAGGCGGAACCAGGAACAACGAGGGACCATTTTCTTCTTTACAAGGACATTTTCTCTCTCTGCCTCTCTCTCTCTCTCTCTCTCTCACAGCAGACATTGGGGGATGGTTTTCTTTATTTATAGGTAAAATTACAAAAAAATGTTGGGTACATAAGGGTGGGCTCCCAGTGTGTCCCATGAGTTTGGGAGGGATTGATGCTGACGGGGATTGGGCCCCCTGTTGGAAAAAGGAAGTGTGTAGGGTGGGGGAACATGATTCTGATGGGGATTGGGCACCGTTGGCAAAGAAAGTGTTGGAGGGGACTGATTCCAATGGTGATTGGGCCCCATTGGCAAAGAAAGTGTGTGTTGGGGGGAACATGATGCCGACAGTGATTGACCCCCATCAGCAAAGAAACTGTGTTGGGGGGGATGTGCCGACATGGGGAGTGGCCACCCCCGATGTCATCTTTGTAGGGATTGTGTGTGGTGAGTGGCAGGAGCCACCATATTTACTGAAATGTTTCACCAGGAAAGGCATTTAATGGAGCCTTGTCATCTGATGCTCAAATGAGGTAACTGCAACTCATTGGAGTGGCAGATTTCTTTCAAGGTTTTGGCACTCTTTGAAGTTTTGCGTCAGTGCTAGCATGCTCACTAATTGGGGGCTGAGGGATGCACTCCGTGCATTGGCCAACACTGACACACCTCTGAAATGTGCTACTACCGCAAGATGTTGCTTACGCCTGCGCAAGACAACATACAAATGAACCAGCACCACATTCCACCAGATCAGATGGCTACAGTGTATGAATGAGGCTGCTGGGGATCCTAAACAATTTGGGGCAATTATTAAGAACTTTAATGGAAAGATGACTAACTTAATATATCATATCATATCATTTTATTTATAAAAGGCACCTTTCCAATGATCAAGGCACCTGAACATAATAAATAAACAACACATTAAAAATCCAGTACATAAAATCACAGCTTTAAAATAAGAACAAATGACTACACCAATAAGCAGGACTGCCATATACTTCAACAAATATCTCACTAATTAAAAGTTCATCTCAGAAAACACCAGGCTAAACAAATGGGTTTTAAGGCCTGTTTTAAAACCCAAATAAATTTTAACAAATTCTGTTTTAAATATGAAAACCCCAAATGAGTACTTGACAGACTGTCGTTTGAGAGCGTCAAACTAGCGGACAGGTTTAAGGAATTTTTCATTGACTCTAGTAACTTCTTTCGCTAGCTGGACCAGAAGCTGTTTAATTCCCTGGAAATTGCGGTTGTCAGTAGGGATTTTTTATTTGAGGAGATTCAGACTTATGAGGTGTTGGAGCTTTTGTTGGATTTAAGGCAAAAATAACAGCAGTGGTCCTGATGATTTGTCCCTCTCCCTCCTTAAATATTCAGCCTTTAAATTGCTGTAAACCCTGTTGCATTCCTATTTGACCAGTCTCTGTCTTCTGGAACCTTGTCCCATGATTAGAAACTGTCCAAGGCCATCCCAGTTATTAAAGAGGGTGACCCTGGCCAGATGACTAACTACTGATTTCCCTTTTTCCAGTAGCATCTAAACTGCTGGAAAGATTGATTTCAAAGCAGCTAAATTGATACCTAGAGGAGTACAGTTTGTTTAATAATTTTCAGTCTGGATTCTGCAAATATCACAGCACAGTGGTTTCTATGTTGAGGGTCTTGGACAACATCAGCATTGCATTAGACTCCAGAAAATATACCAGAGCATCTTTGTTGACCTCTCCAAGGCCTTCAACCTGGTTGACCATCAAGCATTGCTGTGTAGATTATCTGAGATTGGTATTGGTATGAGGCATTCTTAATTTGGTTCTCTCTTATTCTGAGAAACCAGACAACTTTGGCTGATGGATTTCAATGCAAGACCCTAACAATCATTAGGAGTCTTCCCAAAGGTTCAGTTCTTGGACCACTCCTTTTTTTTATCTACCTAGAGGGGCTGGATGGGAGTGTTGATTAAGCAAGTTGCCACTTAAATGCTGACCATACAGTGATCTAGTCCTCTAGTGCCTCAGTTTTCATAGCACTAGAAAAAACTTCAGAAGAGTTTTGAATGACTACAGTCCTTTTTTGAAATCTCAAAACTGAAATTAAATTCTACTAAAATACAATCAATGTTTATCTCTTCAGCCAAATTGAGATCTCTTGCAACCCTGAAATTGTCCATTTTTATTTTATTTATTTATTTATCGATGATTCAGATTGCAACCTCTGAGCAAGCAACTCATTTACATTTGGGCCACAAATTGCATATTTTTTAAAACAAGTTGACAAAAATCAGAGTCTCTGGGCTTTTGGATAGCCTCCTCTCATACAGAAATAGGTCCCACATAAAGTGAAGTAGTAAGATCAATGTTTTCATTCAATCCCCTTCCATCCCATGCCCCCAGGCCAAATATCCAATAGGGTTCCCTTTGGCTGATCCTTTTCACCAAGTCCCCACCTCTCAGGCCCATGGCCACCTTCTCAATTCCCAAAAAGATTTCACGTACCCCATGCATTCACCTCATATGTTGCACAGTTGCATAAGTGATGTCATCCTTGTGCATGGCCCTAATATTCTCCCCCCCCATGTATTTCTATATGAGCTGAGTTCATTTGAGGTAATACATTTAGTTAGGATGTACTTTTCCCCCATATTAATGTTTGGCTATATGGAAATAAGTGTTTGTCTTTTGGGATGAAATATGTTACCTCCTATTATGCTACCAGATTAAGGGATATGTATAGACTTCATTGATTATAAACAACTGAGTATTTGAAATTTAAATACTCTGTGTAAATTCAACCATGAGAATGACGCAATTTAATAATAAGTGGTCATATAACTGCCAATATTTTACATTTTTTGTATAAATTATTATTTGAAAAGGTTTCACCAGGAAAGACAACATGAGCTGCAAGCAGCTTGTTTCCAGTAGCGTCCTGTGGGGAAGGGATACGTAAGTGGGATGACCAAGAGAAACATTCATAGGCTAAAATACATACTGTATAGGCTAGAATACATAGAGTGCAAATTCAGATACAGTACATATCAATCCATGACAGGAGGACATGCCTAGGCTAAAATACAAATAGAGCAATTAAAATAAAGGTGCATTCAAAATCTGAGACAATAATTTGACAGAGTCTGACTATAGCAGATAAGGAATAACAGTATAAAAACAAGATTTGAAACAAAAACATATGGAAGTAGCCTTGACAGAAAACAAATAGAAAGCAAATATATCATAAAGAAAATTATACAATGAGCACATGGGAATAATCATTAACTCAGATGTGTATAACCCAGCTTGTTGGAATACACAGTTAAAGTGCTAGAGGCAGACTGAGAATGGGGAGCAAGTGCTATAAACCTATTAGAATACCTATTAGAATAGCAGTTCCACGAGGGGAAGGCTTGCAGGAAGTGTAGGGGTATATAGGGGAGGAGGGATGGAAAGGCTGCCAAGACTTACACCACTTCAAGATGCTGAGAACCCTGCAAGGGGACAAGGACCTGACAAAGTAGGAAAAAAAAGAGAGGAGGAAGAGGGATTGGCTTGCAGGAAGGGTGGGGGTATGGGGGGGGGAGGAAAGACTGCTGGCTTTGTGTGTAAAATAACTTTCCCTGAGGACCTGAATTCAATGGGGTGACACCCCACTAAGGGTTCTATGCTGCAGGCTGCCACCACAATCCCAGGGCTTGGGTGGGTTCTACTTCTTGCAGGCCTGTACTCCTTCAGCTGCAGACTGCAGCTGTCTCTACTTCTCTTCTCCAAAATGAGTAAACAACCACACCAGATGACTCTCCAGTTATAGGATCTGGCCACCCCCCTAAAAACTCCCAGTCAATCCAGCCAGCAGGAAATCTCTAGGCTGCCTATAGTTAACCCTTTAAGGTCCATGAACCTACTGGTTGGCCAGAGCCAACCAGGAGTTACACAAAGGAGACTAGGGAAGAATAAGGGAGATAGACAAGTAAAAAACTAAAGGAGATCAGATGGAAGAGGGTCTGCCTCACCTCCAGGAGTCTGGGTAATAAAATAAGTGATCTCCAGGCAATGATGTCAGACACAGAGATGGACCTCATAGCCATCACAGAAACGTGGGTCTCAGAAAATGACTTGGTCCTGACAGTCCCTGCTAACACAATGTTTAGGAGGGGTACAGGAAACGGCAAAGGGGGAATTAGCCCTGTATGTCAGGAAGGCATTGATGCTGTGGAAGATAGATACATCAGGGGAAGTAATGGGGTAACAGAGTCACTGCAGGTGCAGCTCACAGCAGCCTTAGACAAGAAACTATGATTGGAGGTGATCTATGTGACTGCCAGGACAAGGGAAAGAGAGAGGGACAGGGAGTTTAGTGAAGAACTAGGAAGGGAGTAGCAAAGTGGGAGGTAGAGGTGGTGGGTGATCTGACCCTGCCAGATATTGACTGGGACATTTCAGCCATCAGCAGCACCAAACGTCAGACCCTGTTGGATATGTTCCAGAACTGTCTGCTGGTGCAGCTGTTTAAGGAACCCACCAAGCAGGCTGCCATTCTGTGTGGTGCTCACATAGAAACCTAGAATATATCTTCAGAAAAGGACCAGTGGGCCCAACTTGTCTGCCCTGTCTTCCCTGCCTATAAATACACCATGGACCTTATTTGGTCACAGGTGTCCCACCCTCCTCCTTTACCTATACTTATTATACCCATGTGCCTATCTCATGCATGTTTGAAGCTCCCCACTGCCTTCAACCCCACAGCCTCTTCTGGCAGTCTGCTACAGGCATCCACAATGCTTTCTTTGAAGTAGTATTTCCTCACATCCCTCTTAAACATCCCCCTCCTCAAACTTAATAGCATGCCCCCATATTCTGTTTCTTTCCTCCTGTGAAAGAGACTCCCCTCCTGCATCTTGTTTACCCCCATGAGATACCTGTAGGTCTCACTCATGTCCCCTCTCACTCTGATCTCCTCTAGGGAGTAGACATTGAGCTCCCACAACCCCTCCTCATGTGGTTTCTCGTGCAACTCCAGCACCATTTTGGTAGCCCTCCTCTGGACTGCTTCCACCCTGTCTATGTCTTTGTGGAGGTGCGGCTGCCAGAACTGAACATAGTACATGTGAGATCTCACAAAGGCAACACCACCTCCATTCTCCTGCTAGTAATTCCCCTCCCTATGCACCCCAACATTCATCTGGCCTTGCCTGCTACCTTGTCACTCTGGTCTTCCATCTTGAGATCCTCAGATATGATCACCCCCAGGTCCTTCTCTTATTTGGTATCTGTAAGAACCTCCTCCTCCCATCTTATACACAGCCCCCAGGTTCCCTGGCCCAAGTGGATGACTGTGCACTTTTTGGCATTGAAACCCAGCTGCCACTACCTAGGTCACTCCTCTAGTCTTCCTAGATCCCTTTGAATTCTCTCCACCCTTCCTGAGTGTCCAACCAGTTGTAGATTTTTGTGGCATCTGCAAAGAGGCACACCTTCCCCTCTAGTTCCTCAGCAATGTCACTTAGGAAGACATTGACGAGGACAGGACCCAATACCAATCCCAAGGATTTGTGGGAAAGGATGGACATATACACAGAGTTCAAGTAAGGCAAGCCTACAAAGGCCAAGCAAAGTTTTATTAATACATAAAAATTAACAGTGGACTTGATTCAACCAAAATAAAACAAAAAAAAAAATCTCAAGCCAGATCACAATAACATTGTGAACTCTAGAAAAGCAGCTAGAGTCCTGCAATAGGCTCACTAGCCCAGATCAGCACTGCACTGATCTAATATCGAATCTGAGGTGGATACCAGGTAGCACTCCTTTTATACTAGGAGTCGAGCTGGTGATCACTTGAGACTCCACCCCTTTTTCTTTGACTACTTTATTTTTACACAACAGTATTTTGTTACAATACAATAATGGTTTACATACAGTACCTTCATAGGTTGCTAAATCATGAAAACATATAAAAAACAATTGTTTAAATGTGTTTTAATTACTATTGACAGTACAAGATTCTCCCCTTGGTCTGTCCAGTGTATATTTATAGAGAGGAAAGGGCCAGCCAGCGCTTAGAGAAACACTGGGCTGTCACAGGAGGGAAGCCTGCTGCAAGGGTAAGAAGAACACAGTAAATACCCATCTTCTTTAATGTTACTTTAAAACAAAAACAGTGTTGCATAAAAATTAACTGAGTACCAATGTTTATGTACCTCTCAGATAACAAAGCAGTTTGTCTACTCTGGGATAGGGATCTCTAACATCTCTTCATGACCCCTATATAACGCTTTGCTAAAAAAAGAAAAATAAGGAGCTGAAAGCTTTATATTTGAACTGACAATTTTCTGCTGTAAGCCACGTTAGCTAGGGTGCGGTGCGTCAGCAGAGTGACAGAGCATTGCAACAGCTCCGAGCCTGTCCCACACGCATTCAGAAAGAAGCTTTCTTCTGATATTGTCATGAAATACTACTGTAACAAAACCTAATGGAGACAGTAACCCTAAGCGTAGGAATTTCCCCTCTTTCCACCATAACTATGGAAAAATGGCTACACTGTAATATTCTTCCCAGGGATTGGCTGACCTGATGGGTAGTGAGGTGTTTGAAGGAGTGCAATTTACTCAGTTTGTCCGAAACCTCATGGAACATGGCACAGGTCAACTATGGGAGGACAAGGTAGGGGGTTTGTCTTTTTAGAATCGCCCCCCCCCCCTTTTCTTCCTCCCACAAACTAAAAACAGTACAATAATCAAGGGAGAGGTTTGGAGCTGCACAGAAGCTGCCACTCTGACCCTGTTCCAGGCAAACATAATATAAAAACATTTACTGGGTGTCTAGGTAAAGGAACTGCTGGAAGCTATAGGAGCCACATTACAAGTGTGGCAAGACTTTTGTTCTGCCGGCTGTTTGTGCAACATTGCAGCAGTACAGCAGGACTGTAAAAGCTGGGGAAAAAAATGATAACTGAAGTCCACATCGGACCATGGGCTGTATTATAACTCTCTCTAATTAGGAGGGGGCTAGTGAACAGACATTCCCTAAGGGACTCAAGAGAAAAGAAAAACAGGGAAGTACTGGAGAGCCTTTTCCAGGTGGCCTGCCTGAAAAAGGGTGAACACAAAGAAAGAAGGGGAAAATAGAGGAAAGGACATAAAAAGATGCTGCTACAGCAGTCTGAGGTGAAAGAATTAGAAGAGGGTCCAAAAGGGGGTTCTGTACACTGCGACATACTCCTCCTTGCCCAAGAGGAAACCAGGGGATTTTACATAAATGGGTTTCCTACAGTGAGGTAGCGGAAATTCTGCATTTCCAGGCACAGTGTCAGATCTCGCTAATATAGAGAGATGGAGCTTTAGCCCACCCTTTCCCAAAGCTCCATCTCAGGGTCCCTAAATCAAAATAACAAATAAAAGGAAAACAGGTTAAGAAGTTTAGAAGGCTGTTCTCCTAACCTTACTCATGTTGCATCACCCCAAGGTCTGACTGTGCCTGTATACTTGAATCTGCTCCATAACAGGACATGAAATCTGCCTTTTTCTTGGAGTACCTGGTCTATGTCTAATTGAGAACCTATAAGGCCGAAGAGCCAGGTACCATCACATTATGCATTGATTTTTATCCTTCATCACCTGCAGCCAACATAAGGGATTATGATCAGTAATCACATCAAATTCCGAGCCCCAAAGGTAAAACTTAAGTGCCTCAATAGCCCATTTCATGGCAAGGCATTTCTTCTCAATAGTGGCATATTTGGTCTCTCTTTCATGCAGTTTATGACTAATATAAATGATGGGGTGCTCTTCCCCCTCAAACATTTGTGACAATATAGCCCCAATGCCAGTATCTGAAGCATCGGTCTGTACTAAGAAAGGCAAGGGGAAATCAGGGCTCCTTAACACTGGTGAGGCACACAAACTTGCCTTTATAGTACAGAAAGCTTCCTCACATTTGGGTGTCCACTTCACTTTATTGGGGTTGTTCTTTTTAGTGAGATCTGTGAGTGGTGTGGCTACAGTGGCAAAATTGGGTATGAATCTTCGATAATACCCTGCTAGCCCTAAAAAGGACCTGACATGTTCCTTGGTAATGGGTCAGGGACTATTAGCCACGGCATCGACTTTACCAATGTCCAGCTTGATTTGCCCATTACCATTCATAAACCCTAGGTATTTGGTTTCCTGTATGTCAATAGAACATTTTGTTGGGTTTATGATCAGACTGGCCTTAGTTATGGCCTATAGTATGGCATCAAGGTGTTTCAAGTGTTCTTCCCAATTTGGACTAAAGACCACCACATCATCTAAATAAGCAGCACAGTAGGCCACATGGTGTTGTAAAGTATGATCCATGAAGTACTGAAAGGTGGCAGGGGTCCCATGTAACCCAAAGGGCATGGTCACAAACTGGAACAATCCGATTTGGGTACTGAATGCTGTTTTCTCCTTGGAGGTCTCATTTAGAGGGATCTGCCAATACTCCTTTGTAAGATCAAAGGTGGTAATAAACTGAGCATTTCCAAGCCTGTCAATTATATCGTCTATCCGTGGCATGGGATAGGTGTCAAACTTGGAAATGGCATTCAGTCTCCAAAAATCAAGACAGTCTTATTCCCTCTACTTTTTTTCAACCACCACTATAGGGAATGCCCACTCACTACTGGATGGCTCTGTGACCCCTAAGCACTGCATTTTCTTTACTTCTTCTATCACCTCTCCCCGGATCTTCTCGGGCAACCTGTAAGTCTTCTGTCTAATGGGAGTAGTCTGGGTAACTTCTATATGGTGTTCTATACCACTAACCTTCCCAGGGATATTTGTAAAGGCGATACGGAATTTAGACAGCAATCTATCCAGATCTTGTTTCTGTTGTATTTCTAAATTGGGGTTTATGATTAAATCCTGCAGTCTCCCTTGTTTCTCTAATTTCTGGTATGCTACCTCTAAGTCACTTTCTTTTTTGGTCTGGACATACATATAATCCCAGAGAGGGCCTTTCATGCCATTTTTTTAACAGGTTAGCATGGTAAATCCCCTTCTTGTACCATTTGTCAGGTAATTCAGTTTCATAATTGACAGGGCCGGTTTCCCTTAGAACAGTATAAGAGCCCTGCCATTTCATCATTAATTTATTTTCAATAGATGGTAACAGCAATAGAATGTGTTCCCCTGGCTGCAATACCTTATTGCCCACTCCTTGGTCATATCGTATCTTTTGGGTCACTTGCTTCTCTGCATTTTGCCGATGGGCTATCTTAATGTACTTCATGAGTCTCTGCTGAAGCTGTGTCATGTACTCAAGAGCACTGATGGGTCCTACCCCATTTCCTTCTTCCCAGTCCTCCTTAACAGCAGCTAGGGGCCCTCAAGGGTTTCTCCCATATAACAGCTCAAATGGGGAGAAACCAGTTGAGGCTTGTGGTACCTTCCTATAAGCAAACATCAGGAAAGGCAAGTAAACATCCCAAGTCTTCCCTTCCTCCTGCACAAACTTCCATAACATTTTTTTCATGGTCTGGTTAAATTATTCCACCAGACCATCAGTTTGTGGATGGTAGGGGAGGTATGGAGGGCTTTCATCCCAAAGGTCATGTACAATCTTTTCAGGAGTTTAGAGCAAAAAGTAGCTCCCCATCTGTTAATATTTATTTCGGGATTCCAACTCTACAGAAAAGTTCAGCCAATTTGTCAGCAATTCGCTCTGCTGTAATTGTTCTCAGGGGTAGGGCTTCTGGATATTTTGTGGAATAATCACAAATAACCAGGATAAATCCATTTCCCTTGGAACTCTTTTGTAAAGGCCCCACAATATCCATTGCTATTCACTCGAAGTGGTTAGTTATCAAGCAGAGCGGATGTAACGCACCTTCTGTTTTTTAGTTATAGTCATCACCTTCTGGCAGTATTCTGCCACCTGGTCATGGATACCTGCCCAGTAGAATCTCAGGAGGAGACGACTTAGGGTGTGATCCCTACCCAAATGTCCTGCTCGGAGGATGTCATGGGTCAAATGTAAAAGCTGGGTTCTATATTTACTAGGTACTAATAGTTGATTTATTACTTCTCCAGTAGTAGGGTTTATACACTCCCGATACAACACTCCTCCCTTCAGAACACATTTTGGCCCCTTCACATCATCCTGCCCCACTATCTGTAAAAGAGGTTTCAAAGGCATATCATTCATTTGTTCTAAACCAAACTCATTGTTCTTATCCACTTGTAACAGTTTATCATTTGAGTCTATATGGTTTTGAGTCCATTGGGCTCTGTCCATTCTTTTCACCCTTTTTGTTTTCTGGGTTTTTCCTGGAGGTCCATAAATGTCTTCATCAAAATGGAAAAGTTGTGCCCATTGTTTCTCATGCTTCTCCTGTGCTCGGGTAATAATAGCACAGACTTCCGTGGTATCAGTCACAAGTGTCTTAAACTCAGTATGATCAAGTCCAATAATTACAGGGACAGGGAGATGAGGGACCAAACCAACGTTAAGCCGGTAAACAGCTCCTTTAACTTGTAAGTCCACTTTGGTGAGCGGGTAATAATAATAATGGGTGTCACCATGTATACACATAATGCTAGTCTTGGGGACATTAACTTGCTTCCCTCTCACCAAGTCGGCTCACATCAGTGTTTGTCTGCTCCCAGAGTCTATTAACCCATACACTTCTTCTTTCCCAATTTTAACAGGCAGGATGACTTGTCCTCAGTTGGCCAAAGCTAATTGGGTTGGTACAGTATTTTTCTTTGGACAGAATCTAGCGACGTGCCCCTTTCCTTGACATTCCCTATAAATACTATCTGGATTATACATTCTCCCCAATTTGGAAGTCTTAATACCCCCAGCATTCCCAGTATTAACAGGAAACACTATAGTGGGTCTTACCATGGGTGGGGTAGCACCAGTCCCAGAATAACCCCTCTGCCAGTTGGGCCGAGCAGCAAGGTAGTCCTCAGCAAGGGTAATGGCTTTTTCTGCTGTTTCTTGGCAGTGCTCCCTTACCCACATCTGGACATCTGATGGTAGAACCTTCACAAATTGTTCCAAAATGATAATTTCCAGCATCTGTTCCAGAGTGTTTAGTCCAGGTTGGAGCCACTTGTGACACAGTTCTTTCAGCCACACAAAGGCTTCACAGGGGTTATCAGTATTATGAAACTTGAAAGTCCTGCACCTTTGGTGACATGTTTCTGGTCTGATATCGTACCGACACAAAACTGCACATCAGACTGTCTCATAATTGTTTGCCTGTTGGCTGTCCATGTGACTATATGCCAGCTGGGCTTTCTTGGTCAAATAGGGTGCTACCCTGATGACCCATTGTTCTCTAGGCCATCCACAGGCTTGGGCCACTCTCTCGAATGTTGTGAGGTAGGATAAGATTCAATATCATCCGACTCACCCAGCTTGGTGAGTTGATGTCCTTTGGGGAGTCAACAGGAGGAGGGTTGCAGGTTCCTATGGCCTGAATAGTTCTTGAAGTGTCCAACCATCTGTCCTCACTCCTTTGGTGATCCAGTTCCTGTTTTCTATCCATGTCCAATTGTTTGACACAGAACCACTGCAAAAGCCACTGTATATCCTCAGGGGGAACCTCCTCAGGTGATTCATCCTCAGGGGACTCCTCAAAAGCTGCACCTTCTTTGTCTGGGTGATCTTTCTCCTCACATCTTCAAGGCCGGCCACTGGCATTTCTCCATATCTCTCCATCATGGCTCGAGTGAGGATGCCACTAGGCTTCTCTGTGTCTGCTGGCTATATCCATTGTCTACCCAGATATCAATAGATATCCTTGCTGGAGTGCTTCTGGCTCAAGTACCCCAACCTTATCCCACTTCTAACACCACTGTCAAGGATTTGTGGGAAAGGATGGACATATACACAGAGTTCAAGTAAGGCAAGGCTACAAAGGCCAAGCGAAGTTTTACTAATACATAAAAATTAACAGTGGACTTGATTCGACCAAAATAAAACTAAATAAAAAAAGAACAATCTCAGGCAGATTACAATAACATTGTGAACTCTAGAAAAGCAGCTAGAGTCCTGCAATAGGCTCACTAGCCCAGATCAGCACTGCACTGATCCAACATTGAATCTGAGGTGGATACCAGGTAGCACTCCCTTTATACTAGGAGTCGAGCAGGTGATCACCTGTGGCTCCACCCCTTTTTGTTTGACTACTTTATTTTTACACAACGGCAGTATTTTGTTACAATACAATAATGGTTTACATACAGTACCTTCATAGGTTGCTATTGCATGAAAACATATAAAAAACAATTGCTTAAATGTGTTTTAATTACTATTGCCAGTACAAGCTTCTCCCCTTGGTCTGTCCAGTGTATATCTATAGAGAGGAAAGGGCTGGCCGGTGCTTAGAGAAAGGGCAGTCACAGGAGGGAAGCCTGCTGCAAGGGTAAGAAGAACACAGTAAATACCCATCTTCTTTAAAGTTTCTTTAAAACAAAAACAGTGTTGCATAAAAATTAACTGAGTACCAATGTTTATGTATCTCTCAGAAAACAAAGCAGTTTGTCTACTCTGGGATAGGGACCTCTAACATCTTCTTCATTTCCTCAATGTAACGCTTCCTAAAAAAAAAAAAATAAGGAGCCTAAAACTTTATATTTGAACTGGCAATTTTCTGCTGTAAGCCACGTTAGCTAGGGTGCGGTGCATTGGCAGAGAGACAGAGCATTGCGACAGCTCAGAGCCTGCTCCTCACTCATTCAGAAAGAAGCTTTCTTCTGATATTGGCATGAAATACTACTGTAACAAAACCTAATGGAGACAGTAACCCTAAGCTTATGAATTTTCCCCCCTTTCCACCATAACTATGGAAAAATGGCTACACTGTAATATTCTTCCCAGGGTTTCGCTGACCTGATGGGTAGTGAGGTGCTTGAAGGAGCGCAGTTTTTTCAGTTTGCCCAAAACCTCATGGAACATGCCACAGGCCAACTACAGGAGGATAAGGTAGCAGAGTTGTCTTTTTAGAATCCCCCCCCTTTTTTCTTTCTCCCATAAATGAAAAACAGTACAATAATCAAGGGAGAGGTTTGGAGTGGCACGGAAGCTCCCGCTCTGACCCTGCTCTGGGTAAGCATAATATAAAAACATTTACTGGGCGTCTAGGCAAAGGAACTGCTGGAAGCTATAGGAGCCGCATTACAAGAGCGGCAAGACTTTATGTTCTGCCAGCTGTTTCTGCACCATTGCAGTGGTACAGCGGGACTGTAAAAGCTGGGGAAAAAATGATAACTGAAGTCCACATCGGACCATGGACTGTATTATAACTCTCTAATTAGAAGGAGGCTAGTGAACAGACGTTCCCTAAGGGACCCAGGAGAAAAAATAATACAAGGAAAGTACTGGAGAGCCTTTTCCAGGTGGTCTGCCTGAAAAACGGTGAACACAAAGAAAGGAGGGGAAAACAGAGGAAAGGACAGAAGAAAGATGCTGCTGCAGCAGACTGAGGTGAAAGAATTAGAAGAGGGTCCAAAAGGGGGTTCTGTACACTGCGACATCTTCTCCTCCAGTTCCTCAGCAATGTAACCTAGGAAGACATTGAAGAGGATGTGACCCAATACCAATCCCTGTGGTACTCCACTGGTTACTCTTTCATCCACTGAGTGACTGCCATTTGTTATCATTGTCTGCCTCCAATCTTTCAACCAGTTAGATACTCAGCTTACCATCATCTCTCCCATCAACAGGCTGCTAAGTTTCTTTATCAGCTTCCTGTGTGGTACAGTGTCAAAGGCCTTACTGAAGTCCAGATTAGTCACATCCACTACCCTACCCTGATTCACCACCCTAGTTTTCTAGTCAAAGGTATCCATGAGATTTGTTTGACATGACCTACCCCCTTAAGCTGTGCTGTCGGTTGTTCTGCAACCCATTTGTCTCCAGTAGTGCTGTGCGGAATGTGGAATTCTGCCAGCGGAATTAATGTGGGATGACCCATTTTACCAGCAGAATTTCACTGGTTCTTCAGCAGAATTTCACGTGCTGTGATATGTGGACTTTTTTCCCATGGAAAATCATTCTGCAAATATTTCAGTGGAAAATATTGAGATTGTGGTATAGAATTCTGCAGAAATGTTGCCGAAATTTCATTCTGCATTTTTCTGACACGGAATTCTGCCATTCTGTTTCTGGCAAAATTTGGCAGAATTTTGAAAATTCTTTGAAATTTCATTCTGCTGGACTTTGAAATTTACACTCAGCACCAGTCTTCAGGTACTCCATCAGTCTCTCCTTCAGCAGTGACTCCACTATCTTGGAGGTGGTAGGAGGTGTGCATGTAGGGGGAGTCACTAGGTTCGAGTGGCCATAATTTTCATTGGTTCATACCGGCCCTTTGCACCAGAAGGCCTCAAATGAGGTCAGAGGTCCTTGATTTCAGAAGGACAGACTTCAACAGGATGAAGAAATTGGCCAGCACAAGTCAGTCAGGTAGACAATATTGGAGGTGTGGAGGAGAGATTAGGGCAATTAAGGGGGCCACTCTTGAAGCATCTACTGTAAGTTATGTATGAGAATGGTAACCAAAAGAAAGAGGTACAAGAAAAGAATATGTTTCTCAGAAATGGTCAGGGAAGCATAGGGGAGGGGCAAAATAAAGGCCTTTAACAAGTACAAGGAAATGCAGAGGGAGGAAGACTGGGGAGAATATCAAATGAGAAATAAGGAGGCAAAAAGGGCAATCAGGGAAATAAGAGCAGACACTGAGCTGCATATTGTGGAGCGGTCAATGGTGAGGAAAAGCAGTCCTTTAGGTATATTAGGAAAAAAATAAAGAAAGGACGGAGAGTTGTTGTGCTATCTAAAGGAGGTAGAGTAACAAAGGAGGATGTGCAAAAGACGGCCATCCTTAATGATTACTTTTGCTCTGTCTTCCCTGCCAAAAAGTGACATCAAGGAAGCCATAGAAGAGGTCCTGGAGGTGACGCTGCAAGTATTTATCAGTAAAAGGGTGCAGAAAGGCTAACAGCCCTAAAGATAGATGAGCCCCCTGGCCTGATGGGGTGCATCTGAGGTACTCAAGGAGCTGGCAGCAGAAGTGACTGAACCCCTAATAGGGCTGTTCAATAGCTCATTACAGGTGGGGGTAGTTCTGAAAGACTGGAATGTAGTGGATGTAGTTCTGCTTCATAAAGGGGAACTGAGTTTTGATGTCTTTCACTGGCTCAGTTTCTATCATGAAGGGAGCAGCTGCAGCAGTGCCTTTTTGAATGGGGTTTAGGGCCAGGTATCTCAGTTGTGACTGACAGACCACGCCCCCAGGGATCCAGAGGTTACTGATCCCAAGTAGTTGTCCACGGGTGCAGAACACTTTCTTTTCGGGTTCACTAGGTCAGATGGAGAGCTGCTAATCACCTTGTATTTTCCTTTCGCTTCCTGTTCCACAACTTTCATCTTTCTTTCTTGAATGCTTTTGTAGCTTAGGTGAAAAGGGATCCATTTCAGCATGTCACAGGCAGAAATACTTTGGAAAACATGGTAACAGATTAAAAATGACTTGGGGCTCAGGTGGAGCAGCTCTTACACGCTACCAACTGCCATTGTCTGTTTTGCTTCATTAATGCATTGCAGGAAGATTATTTATTTCAGCACTCCTGTCATACTGAATATGATCCGCTAACCTTTATGAAGCACTATAAGTAAGAGATGCAAATATAAATGAGCTTTCATTTGTATTGGTATGCATTAGCAATAATGACCATCCTCTTCTATACCATACTATTCTTTGTAATATGTATGGCTTTTGTTCCCTCTTAGCATTGATTGAATATCATTTGAAGAGAATTGTTGTCTCTTTCAATATATAATTTCTCTTTCTATTTCCCATACTGTTTCTTGTATATATAAATCTTATGTCTGGAACAAAAACTCACCCTGCTGCCATGTTTTCCTTTTTTTAAGATTATTATATCTACTGTATTTGGTGAATCCCCACTGTTTAGTAGCACTGTAATGCTGTAAAGTGGGAAGAGGCTTTGTCAATCTCATTGTTGAGCTACTGCCAAATTACTAGTTTACATCCTTATTTGAATCTTATTCATTTACAATGTATGGGCTGACTCACCCTTAGTTCAGTTCAGGTGTAGGGCTCAAATCACTCTGCTGCATGAGTGTCAAGTACTGAATGCACTATAAGGTTAAGTCAAAAATATGGGATCAGTCTAAGGTATATTCTTTAATAAAAAACAAATATTCTATTCTTTCAGATAAACACATACCTTTCGATAGAATTTCACAGCAGCACCTCCCGGCTGTAGCGCACTGTAGTGGAGGCAGAGTCTTACCTTGTTGTAACAGCATCCTTTTGTACTTGGGTGTCGCTGCACCAGGCCCCCATGATGATGTTGCAGTGCACAACATCATGCTGAATGTGGTGACATCATCATGCCAGATGCTTCACAGTGGGCACGGGATCATAATGTCATGGACAAAAACACGCACATCAAGACCGCGCATCACGATACATCATGTGGCAACACCCGTGCCCTACACCCCCAAGAACTATTATAATCGACTCCAAGGGGGTGTGGACACAGAGTCAAGAAATGAAATTGAAAAAAAAAGATTCCCTAGAAGGGAATCAAACCACTTCACCCAACCCCATCCACTGCTGGGTAGGGTACTCTTGCCACTCCACCATGGGAGCGGCTTGACCGAGCACCTGACCGGCAGTGACTACATCCACTTCCTTGTTGCTGGTGAGCATCAGGGGTAGCAATACTTTCTGTCGCTGTAATTTCCCTGTTGCTGTAAAGCCACATGTGGTACTAGCAGCATGGTCTTGCTGTGCACAGTTTTGTCTGCGATATTATGACCCAGTAGGTTCACAGTGTGGCCGGGCTTGCACTGTTGCAACACAGCAAGTGAATAGAAGTTGATCTTAAAGGATCTTAAAGGGCTAGAGCCACAATAGAGATATTCACGTAACATCTACAGTAGTAGCTCTGAATTCGTTAAGCAATTTTTAGGGAATTTTTAAAATCCCTATGGGTGTGGGGCACAGCTAGCCATCTAAGATGGAAGCAGTGTAATTAACTAGCTACAGTACAAGAACCACCCATCTAGACCTATCCATTGGAACAGCATTCCCTATCCAGGATTATTTTGGTGGATTCAGCTTCTACAGACAGGGACTGTCATTTTGGTACCATTCTTGTCGTTATCCAGACTTTGGAACACAGTGGACATCAGAATAAAAATCTGAGCAAGGCCACACTTTTTCTGGCCTGTGGGACATAGATAAACCACCAGGGTTGAGGTAGGAGACCACCCAGAGTGAGCACCCTATGGCTGAAACTCAAGGACTTGATATAAACATGGCTCAACCAGCAATCACGACTATGGACCAATATGGATCATTGTTACAGCTATGCTGAATAAGGTTCTGCTAGATACAGCTGAGTTAAAAACCACCACTGCTAGCATAAAAGTAGAATTATTACAGTTCACAATGAGAATGTGTAGCACAGTGACTGTAGCTAAATGGCAGGACAGAATCCTACACAACCAGCACTGCCAACTGAGGGAGTACCATAGCCAGATACAATACCTTCTTGCCAAAGTGGACAATTCAGAGAACCGGGGGAGTCGTAAAAATATAAGGCTTGTCGGGGTACCGGAGGGAGCTGAAGGCAACAATATGAACACCTTTCTCAAGAAGTCTCTCACGGGGATGTTAAAACTAAACAACAGCACTCCTCCTGAGCTGGAATGCACCCACAGATCCCTGGCACCTAGGCTGTGGCATGGGGACCACCCAAGGCCAATCCTGGTTAAGTTTCTGGAAAAAGAAATGTATTTACTGGTGGCCAGAGACCAAAGGCAAATGGTATGGGAAGGCTGTCAAATACAGATATATCAGGACTATTTGTACAAGCTGTCAAGGAGAAGGAGGGCTTACGGGCCTGTCAAACAGCTGCTGTATAAGTTAAATATTCCTGCTTTCCTAAGGTACCCAGCTTTACTGAGAGTGAACTCTAGAAATGAAGTAATTACCTTTAATAATCCTTCTGAAGTGGAATGTTTTATTGAGGACATCTCTGGAGAAATAAATGCCCCATGACAGACACCATCCCACCCTCGTTGCAAGGCCCCTCAAGAAATGGAAATCTCAGTGCACCATGCTGTCTTGGACATACAGGGCCCTATTCACAAAGATGACCTTAGAGCTGCGCAAGGTGTGTTGGATGCACCATGCGCCAAAGCCCCCTATGTCATCGGCAATGCACCCTATTCTGTAAGGAACACACCATGTACCAGATGCAGTGCACATGGCGTAAGAATGCACAGTGCATCAAATAAATAGCATAGGTGAAACGCAAGGTGCAGGCAGTGTCAAAATGCAAGGGGCGGAGGAATGGCTGAACCATGGAGGATGCAGCAAGAAGAGAGGGGGCAGCCAACCCCAGGGACATGGAGGAAGAAGACTGGGCATTCCAGGAAAAAGAACTTCGTGGACCAGGAGACAGATGTCCTCCTGGATGCAATAGAGGCCCAGGTAGGTGTGACAAAGTGTCAAGAGCACAAGACCATGATGGGCAATGGTGCAAGGCCCTGACCTGTGTGTGACACTCAACAGGCAGACCTGCTATTGTCCCGGGGAAGGGACCAGAAGGTATGAACACAGTGGCAGGAGGCATGGGATGAGGTAGCCAGACTGGTGAATGCAGTGGCACCCAGCAAGCGCAGTGAGAGGGAGCTGCAGAAGCGGCATTGTGACATCAAGCGCCAATCCAAGGAGAAGATAGCCCACAACAGCAATGGGAGGAGGACCCACACAACCACGGCCTCTCAGCAGACATGAGAAATGTGTGGTGGCACAGATCAGCATGTGCAGCATACAGGGTGACACTGAGCTAGACCTGTATCGGCAACAACTTGCACAAGGTAAGCACCAGGCATGCATGTGGCAGGTGGCACCACCATGCAGACAGCCGATGTAGCACCACCAGTGGAGGCCGATGCACCGCAGGGGCACCAGGGACCTGCAATGGATAGGGACCCAGGGGTCAGGTGCAGAGGGACACAGTGTAGCCTGGTCCACCATGCAGAAGCAGGAGATGCAGGAGGTGATCCCATCATTGGGTGCCACAGGCTGGACATGCACCATGGCACTGGACACAAACCAGCATGTGGGCACCTGAGGTAATGTACTGTGCACATCTGTCTGTACACCCAGCAGGTGCCCGGACCACAGCGACCAGACAACATGCCACAGCCAGGCAGGCAACACCACCATAACGCCATGCTGTGACCCACAGTGACAGTGAAGTGTCGGAGCACAGCAGTCACAGCAGCAGTGAAGAGAAACAACAGCAGGCATCCACCAGTGACAGCACAGTGAGCCAGGCTCACAGGAGGGTGATAGATAGTGAGGCAGGTGACCAACAGGGAAGTGACACTGACAGCAGTGCCATGCTATCCAACAGCAGCAGCACCGTTGGGCCAAACACACCCATGGCCAGAACTGCAAACCGGCACCAGACCACAGTGGACAACCAGCAGCAGGGGGAACAGAGGGGATGGCCCTGTGGTGGGACAGGTGAACAATGCACCCACCACTGTAGGCAACGATGGCCAGGCATACAGTACCACCACACCGGACCATGGAGGTGCAGGTGGGACAGGCGAACATGGTGCAACACCACTGCCACTGGAGGATGACTTTGAGGAAGACCTGTCACGATACTGCCAGGATGTCCTGCTCTCCCAGGAGGCAGCGCAGCGTAAGCTTGCAGGGATACAAGACAGCATATGGGAACACACCACTGCCACAGTTGCACACATGGGACAGTTGCAGCTGACAGTGGCAGATATCCATGCAGCCATCATACTGTACATGGGATCCAAGCAGGGGCATGCCAAACAACACAGACAACAAGGCTACTCCAGGACATATGGCTGTGCATCACACGCCAAACGGATGCCATAGAATGGCAGACCATGATCATGGAACGCAGCATGGTGCTGCATATCACCCAGACAGAGGCAACAATAGCAATGGCAACAGCACTGCAGGAGACTGCAAGATGCATGCAACAACAAGCAGCCAGTGTGGCACTGGTCCCAAAGGTATGTCCAGACTGCAATGTGTGCTGGCACAAGAGAGGGGCAGTAGACGACCCCCACAGCATGGGGAACACAGCCAGCATACAGGATGTGGGACAGGGCCATGAAGGCGCACAGGGCATAGGACAGCCATTAATGCCTACAGGACAACAGCCAGACACAGTGCTAACACAGCACATGACATGCACAGCTGTGCCCAAGGACAGGGCTGTGGGCAACATGGCAGGCAAACACACAGACAATTGAGAACAGCAGCTGGATGCAATTGCCTCTGAAGACAGACAAGTGGGCCCAACAGACATCAGGGATGGGCTGGAGCCACGCAGTGATGCTGGTGTGGAAGATGGCTATGGCGCAGTGGAGCACACACTGCAGGGGGCCATAGCCACAGAGGGCCCAGAAAACAACTGTAGCAAAACACCCAGTAACAGAGCTGAGGGTGTGCACAGGCACATAGGGGTACTGCAACACGACAGGCACAGGAGGATGGACATCCACCCACCTGTCAGTGATGTGGAGCAGTCCAGACAGACATAGAACAGTACAGTGTTAGACAACATCATGGCCATGCCAACACCCAGTGCAGCACGGCGGCTGGGACAGCACATGAGATCCCGATCCTGAGGCCGCAAGAGGACTCACCCTGAGGTAGGTAGAATGGCCTGTGAAGGGCAGATGGCCAGGCGAGGAGCACCAGCAGCAGCACCTGTTTCACAGATGGCAGCAGCTGGCAGCAGGACCGGAGGTGGGGAGGACAATGGCTGCAGTATGTCAGGGACCACTGCAGCACAACAGATACCCCCAGTGACATGACGTAGTTCACAGAGGCACAGGGTGCACACAGTGCCGCCTGTGGCAGATGTGCAGACAGGGTGTGCCACACTGCAGGATGCTACACAGAGCAGCATCATGGTGGTACAGCCACCATGCACTGCACAGAGTGAGCCACCAGACACCGTAGGCCAGAAGGGGAGGCCAGCACACACACACCGGTAGGATGCACGCAGCATGCCAGACATGCACATCGGGGGGTGACCAATGATGCTGGCCACCACAAAGCAATGGTCCAGTGCACACACCAGACCATGTGCAGGGACCCCAACACAACACACACCACACATGGATGTGAAGGTGCATGTGTCATGCATACCTCTGCTGCACGCACATGTACCCCTTATCCCCTGTACAGTGCCCATGGCCATGGCACACCCTGCCATGGCACTGCAGCATGGGACATGCACACAAGCCTGCATCCGCAGACAGTGGCAACCCCCCACATGCCAGTGATATGCACACCGCCATCCCAGATGGTACATACTGGACACCTGCACAACCCCCAATGCCAGCCCTGCGATCAGTTGCATGCATCCGGGTGTGTACGCCATGGCATGCCACAGACTGCTCACACTGCACACCCACGCCCGTGTACCACCAACTACTGTCAACCAGACAAGCCCCCCCATGTGACCAGTGGGAGCAGTGGGCGCACACACCATGGCATGGTGCACCAGCACAGGTGTGGCCCCTGGCACACATGTCACCATACCTGTCCATGGTGCCATGCATGCCACCACACCCAGGTGCATGGCCTCTGCTGTACTATTGCCTCCCCAACACACAAGGGGCTCCACATACCACCCAGAACCAACACTCACACACAATACCCACTGTGGGGCATGCCACCATGGCAGACATACAGAGCTGCACACTGCAGTCCACTGGGTGGGACCTGTGGTATGCAACATACCATAACACACCACACGGCCCCACACGTCTGGTACCGACACATGCACGACACATGCAGGCCCAAACTGCGTGGTCCCACCCTGTCGACTGGTGGTTTGGCTTAACCACTGTGCCATGCCACTGTGGAACTAAGAGGACCCCAACACTGGATGGCACAGGCCCACAGGGATACAGTGTTCTGACACTGTGCCCAGTGTGTAGCATTAACAATACCTGTGGGACACTGCAGTGCATTCCACACGTTGTTGGACAGTGGTCCCTGTTGTCCACATGGTGCCCTGTGTAGGCCCTGTGGGCTGGTACTCACACATTGGCTGGCACCGACCAGTACACAGCATAGGCAGGTGATGAGCATGCACAGTACAGAATGACACACAGACACAGCTTGCACATGGAACAACAGTGTATTAGGAACACATAAGCAAAACACAACATCAACAGTTAAGGTGATCCAAGAGGTACACAATGCAATGGGCACAGCTCTACACATAATAGTCATGCAACGGTGATGCAATTAACTGCATTGCATGCTCAGTCACCATATCCCTGAAGTCCCAGTGACCTGTGTCCATACTACCCTATGAGCCCTGTCCATGGCATGTCTGTGATTGCATGACTGGGGCCAGGACAATGTTGCACTCACATGCCCACCACTCAATGTCCACCAGTCTGGTCCAGGTAGTCCAGCAGTTCTTGCACTGCATCATGTAGGTTGGCCAGTAGCCTTGCCATGGGCCTGATGCACAGGCTGAGTCCCTGGGCAAAGTCACGGAGGATGAGTGGCTGGGGCTGCATGTCGTTATAACTCCTCACGTCCCTGTCTGGCGATGTGTCCCTTTCAATCCCGAGCTGCCCTGGACCATGTTCGGGGGTTGCATCACCACTGCCATGCATGGGGGCATCCCCATCCCCAGTCTGGTCAGCACCTGCCTGCCCACCTGTACCACGGGTGTCCCCGCCTTTTGCCATGTCAGCAGTGTCACCTGCTGCAGGCAGTCCCACAGCACGGTCGCCTGGCCCTGCATGCTGGCGACATTCCTGTTGGTCACCCGGGACATCCTCCTCTACCACCTCCACATCCTCCTCATCTGTTACGTCCTCTACACCCTGCTGTGGTGCCACCTGTTGCCTGCCCTGGGCCATCATCCGGGTCCTGGCTGTGTATGCCCGTGCGTCGCTCCGCTTCAGGTGTCGCATCACCCACTCCAGGGAACGCCACCGTGCATCCCGACCCTGCTGCCCACTCCTCACACCACCATCGGCACCTGGAAAACAATGTGACAGCCTGTGAGTGCACCATGTGCCCATACACTGCCTCACTGCATGTTGCCCAGACCACCAACGCAAGCCCGGCAGGCCATCACCATGTCATGTCACGTGTTGCATGGGCTGTGACATGCACCGACCATGTGTGGGACACACACCCACATATGTGTCCATGGTGCATGTGCCCTACCAGCAACCACCAGCCACGGCCACCTGTGCTGGCCCTGCCAGTGTGTGTGTGTATATATATTTGTGTGTGTGTGTGTGTGTGTGTGTGTGTGTGTGTGTGTGTGTGTGTGTGTGTGTGTGTGTGTGTGTGCATCCCCCCTGTCTACTGGTCCCTACACAGCTACATACATGTCATGACTGCTGTATACCTGTCTTGGCGATGTTGCTCTCTGTGGGGTCCTCTGCCATGTCCGTCCAGGTTCCCAGGGCCCGCCCTGGCCTTCGGTGTCACTGCCCTCTCTTGTGGGGACATAATGGTATGTGACATCATTAGTACCCATCTGTGCAGTCAAGGTCACTGTAGTGTGTTGTGTGTCATACATGTTACTGGTGACACATACCTGACCGGCATGGCCATCCTCCATGCATCTGGACATCTGACTCTCATGCCATCCTCCTCAGGTGGGCAAGGAGCCACCCCTTCCTCCAGACCAGTTCATTCCATCGGTGTCTGACCTGCCGCATCATCCTCCTAATTCCAGACATCACTTGGAGCCTGTTGCCTATGGTGGACCACACCCTCTCCCTGTCAACTGGGCTGGACTTCTGTGCTCGCTGTGGGAACAGCACCCTGCTCCACTGCTCAGCCAGGCTGATAAGAAGCACTCTCTCATCATTGGTGAAGTTAGGTGCCCTGCTCCAGTGTGCCAGTGTGGAACTGCCACCTGCTGTTTGCCCTTGTGACTGCTTTACTCCCTTGCCTCCCTCTGCAGTGTATTTGGAGCTGTGTCCTGTGTTACACTGTCCTGTGTGGCCTAGCATGTACTACTGAAGCCCTGCATGTGCTGGTGGCTCAACTCCACGTGTTGCCTGCTTTCCCCTGCCAGTCACACGCTCTGACGCACAAGTGACGCAGCATGTGTCGGCACACAGCACGCAACACACTGTGTGTTGCATACAGGATAACTCTGTATGCAAGTAGCATTGCTGTGGCTGCAGCACAGCATGACATGCACCCTCCCATTGTTGATGCACAGCACAACCTGCAGTGCATTGGTTGTCATCCCCCCTGTCTCTGCACAGTGCTTCTGCAGGGTACCAGAGCTGTGCTTGGGGGGGGCATGCCTCCAGTGACACTGTGCCAGTCCTCACGGCATGCCGTATGGGTGTGCCACAACACAATCATCTCCTGCAGCCTCGGGTGCACTGCATCCACATCCACCCATATGCAATGCCTGTGGCTGTGCTAGTTGGTATGTGCAGCCTCCCACCCACACTGTCCTCCATATCCCCCTTGTGCCTAACTCTGGTGCCCACTGTGCACTGACATTGTATGTTGGCACCAGCTCCAGTGTGCTGCATGGGACATGACCATGGTGCCATTCCCATCATGTGCAGTCTATGCTGCCTAGCACTGTGGCTGCTGTGCATGGGACCCCACACATCCCTCCATCCCTACATTACACTGCTCGTCCACATGATGCCCCTGCTAGCAATGGACACCTGCCCACTCATGCTACTGTCCATGTCACTGTGCATTGCACCATCTGGGGCAGCACAAAGGCAATGGGCACATCTGTGTCAACTGTGCTGCCACTGGCTGTGTGGTGGCCCAGGTGGCGACACCTCCGTATCGCCACAGCTGTTTCGGTCCACCTGCAGTGTGTGCTCTCCATGGTGGTCCCTGGGTTCCTGGCACTGCTTTGTTGTTCCCCGCAATGCCATGGCACTGCTGCCCAGTGTGCCTGTTGTGTGTGCCATTGCTGCATGTGTGTGGTCTTCTCATGGTCTCGAGGCTGTGGTCCGAGCCAGCACACAGCATGGTGGTGTTGGCATACCTGTGTCCATGCACACTGCGCATGTTGTTGTGTGCTTATCCAAAGTGTGACGGAATGAGCTGCACTCACATTTGTTGTCCAGCTAGTATGTGTTCTGCCTGGCTTTGCTCTTGCCAGTTATAGGCAGGCCCTGCAGCCTCCTCCTCCTCCCCTGCAGTATCACCATCCTCGCTGGGTGCCTCCTCATCCTCTGCCAGTGGTGTGTTATGTTCCAGTGCTATGTTGTGCAGCACACAACATGCTATGAACAGTTTGCATGCCATTACTGGTGTATACTGCAGTGCACCCCCTGATCTGTCAAGGCACCAGAACCTCATCTTGAGGATGCCAAATGTGCGCTCTATCACACTGCATGTTGCTGTGTGGGCATTGTACCATTGTTCTGCTGTACTGTTGCTGTGTGGATGCCTCACCAGTGTCATAAGCCAGGGCTGTTGTAGGTATCCGCTGTCACCTGTGGGAAGGGGGGTGTAGATTTTTAGTGTTGTGCCCACATGGTTCCCATGCCCACCCATGCTGCGTGTGTCTGTGTGTGAGTTACCAATCAGTCAGCCATCTGTAAGTGTCCCACTCTGGAAGGCCTCACACACTCCACAGTTTCTGTAGATGTATGCATCATGTGTGGACCCTGGATACAGTGCCATGATGTCGAGGATCTTGTACCTGCTGTGGCAGATGACCTGTACATTCACGGAATTTAAGCCCTTCTGGTTGACATAGGTCTCTGGTTCATCCAGTGGTGCCTTTATGGTGATGTGTGTGCAGTCTACTACACCAAGCACATGTGGATATCCTGCTGCGCTGTAGAATCCCTGCTTGATTACCAGTTGCTCCTAGGTGTCTGTGGGTAGGTGGATGTATTGGTGTGACCTGTGTATGAGGGCATCCATAACTGCCCTCAGACACCATGATACAGAGGGCTGTGAGATTCCCACGGTGTCGCCACTTGGTGTCTGGAATCCTCCAGTGTCCATTACCTGTGGAGCTGCACATACCTTCACCTCTATTGGTACGGCATGGCCTCTCCGGGTCCTGCTTCTCAGGTCAGCATCAAGTTCCTGGCATAACTCTGCTATGGCTGCCTTGCCAAGTCGATATCGTACGATGCACTGCTCCTCGGTCAGGTCTGTGTGGGTGCCGTGTGGCCAGTACACATGCATGGCATGCCTCCGGTGTCTGGGTTGCTGCTGTCTGTGCACCTGCTGTGCAGTACCACCCTGTTGTGCAGCCTGGTGGGCACATCGCCTATGGAATTGCATGGCCAGCTGTATGCTCAGTAGGGCCTGTGGTGCTAACATCCTCCTGGGATTCATCTGTCTCTGTCCTCCTGCAGTCCTGTGTCTCAGTCCTGTTACACTACCCTGCCTCTTCCCTTCCTTTTTCTAAGTCCCCTTAGATCAGCTCTGTGTGGTGTAGCAGGTGTTTTAAATCGCTGTTTGGTGCACCTTTGTGAATTGCACTCCTGCTTCCTGCATGTCTTACCCCTGTCGCAACGCACCATGCGTCATGGCGCTAGCTGGCATCTGGCACTGTGCTGGCACATGGGGTGCTTGACGCAGCAGGTCTTTGCATTCGCGCATGGTGCATTTGTGAATCCAGTCTTGTCTGCATCTTGGCGCAGCATGCTGCTTGCTTCCTGCTGCTTGACACACGCACCTTGCATCTTGGTGCAGCATTTGAGAATCGGGCCCACAGTCCCAAAATATAGCAGCAGCAGCACCAGAGGGCAATCTAGCATGGCAACAGGTGCAGAGGGGGAGATAGAAGAAAAGGACAAAGAAACAACCAGTCATGCAACCTTCCCCCCAACATGCTGGGTTTCAACGAGCAAGATCCAGGAGCAGACAATGTAAGATCCACCTTTCTGAAAAAAGCAACTCTTCAGCATTCAACACTCCTGTCAAAATCTCCAATCATTTTGAAGCATTGGGCGATCTTCACCCTGCAACATTAGACGTCTTAAACCCAACTGCTACCGGAGCAACCGCAAAGCCAGATTCAACTCCAGAAGACATCACTGGGGACTGGGCCCCCATTTATCAGGACTGTGCTAGATGCTTCAAGGAGCCACAAGCCACCCATGAGGTCCCTGCACTTTCAGAAATGGAAGACTTTGCTGTTGCTTGAAACAGTGACTGGAAGAAGGTAAAAGGTAGCAGCGGATCCCCTAGGGGGTAGTAGATGATAATTAAAGTGTTATTGTATCCAGTTTGATAGTTTTGGGGAGTTTAAAGTCCCCGAAGCCTGGGGATGACAATGGAGTATGCTTCCCGGGGCCATGGTATGGCTCGGTTCTTACAGGGCATCTTCCAGCACTGGCTGTTCATGTCGGCACACTGTTACCAAAAGCTGTTTCATATTTAAATGTTGAGCCATTATGCCATTTAATAGATGTACAAGGGTTTAATTAATGAGTGAGTAAATATGAAAACAGTGTCAGGGTATCCAAAGCTGCTCGCATGGATTAGCGAGTGGGTGCCTTACCCTCGCTCCTTTATCCGCAGGCCTACCAGCTTTGGGACTTGCAAATTAATCTCAGCAGCCAAGGGAATTAAGGTAATAGAATACCTCTGGTGCTCCCATAATTCCATTGATGCCTGCCTGGGTAAGAAACTGTACAAAAGGGCAAATGACAAAAGCTTAAACCACAAGAGGGGAAACAGGCTGCTGCCTTTCAACAGCAGCAATCTCCTCCTGGCATGGACAGCTCTCACTGAAGTGTGAGAAATCTATATGCACAATGGAGAGACGGGCAGGGGAGGAATAACAAGGGGAAACTTTAAGGGATTAAGCCCCATAACTGGGTAATTAAGAAAAGTGTCTCAGCTAACAAGGTTGCATAGGGTATGTACAGGGACATATGCGCAGGTGACACTGTAACCCAGGGAATCCAGAAGTCCCCAGCATATGAGACCTTGCAGTAAAGGGCTGAGATCTTTTTCCTTTCCACCATGTAACCCCTGCAGTAGATATCATGGAAGAATGGTACTTGCACCAGGAAACCAAGCCGAAGCAAATACTCTGTGGGGCTAGGGGCGGCCAGTTTATAGCCAATAGGGTGATCCTGGTCACACAGCACCCCTTCTCACTAACTCAACATGACACAGGATAATAGGGGTGTCCCACACAATACCAAGGGCACTAGCATTTCAACCCCTCCAGAGGAGTGCTACCTGACCATTGGAGTTTGGTTAGACAGACTAGCCTCTTGGTCATTGCAGGTGGTCGAACCGCAAATATTTTTAACTAAACCAATGACAATCAGCAAGGCTCTTGTCATGCTACAAATGCAAGCAGTCACTGGTGTAACTGTTGGTACAATGAATAATCTGCCAGAAAAGCTA
This sequence comes from Neoceratodus forsteri, assembly GCA_016271365.2. Taxonomy (NCBI): domain Eukaryota; kingdom Metazoa; phylum Chordata; order Ceratodontiformes; family Ceratodontidae; genus Neoceratodus; species Neoceratodus forsteri. The sequence goes on along the minus strand of CM057455.1, from coordinate 1,543,326,672 downwards.
CCCCCTAATTGGTACAATATGCAACGAACGGATGTTAAATGTGTAATATGGGGGAACTTCATACAGTGCGAGTTGTTACAGTTGTTTAAAGTTAACATTTGAGTAGTGTGTTCGAACTCAAGGCAGAGGAGGTATAAAGGTAGGCTGAGGGAAACTATAAGAGTGATCAGGATGACTGTGATACTTACAGATGACACAGGAGGAAAGCACAGTGGATACAGGGGGAGTTTCATGGTACTAAAGTGCTTGTTACCCATTCTTTTGTACACAAGATGGAGACAACCCAAATATGGCTAATTATTCAGATGTAACAGCAACATCTTGTAATGTGAAGGGTCTTGATTCACCTGTCAAGAGGAAGAAGGTTATGTCAAGGCAAAAAAAATTGGGTACCCAAATTGCCTTTCTCCAGGAAACAAAACTAAATTCAAAAGATGCTGCTAAACTACTAAGAGAATGGGTGGGCAAGGAAGCACATAGTGTTTCAGGCTCAGACAGAAAGTGAGTTTCCATCTTGCTTCATTGTAAACTTCTATGGCACCCCACGGAGTTGCATACAAATAAGGAAGGAAGGTAGATAGTTATGAAGGTTTCTACACCCACAGGACTGGTGGTGTTGTTAACATTTATGCTCCAAATGAAGATGCCCCTGAGTTTTTCGATACCATATCCCAGAAAATTATGGATGTTTCTTATGATAACCCAGACATACCACTAGGCGGAGAGTTCAGCCTGGCAATAGACCACTTACTGGATAGGTCTAATGCCAGGCCTGAACCCCATATCCATTCCCTCCAAGCCCTAAGTGAGCTAACCACTTTACACCAACTTTCAGTCATATGGCAGCTCTGGCACCCTGCTGACCAGGATTACTCTTATTTCTCTGCCCATGAGGCCGTGGCTAGCAGGTTGGACCATTGGTTTACCTCCCCTAACCTGACCTCAGCAACTATTGGTGTAGACATCTCTCCACTATGCACGTCTGACCATGCCTCAGCGGTCTTCAACCTCTGGACCACTACACAATATAATAGATTCCTTTTATGGTGGCTGGACCCACTTCTTCTACAGGATAAGAAATTTGTCCTATGGCTTGATCTAGAAACCAAAATGTATTTTAGAGTAAACCCTATGGTAGGCTTCTGTGGCTACTATCTGGGAGGCATATAAGGCCACTATAAGGGGAAAATAGTTTTGCAACTCACAAATGCAAACGTAGAGAGGAAGAGCACTCAGAGCTAGAAGGCAAGCTTAAAGGACTAGACAGTCAGTATAAGAATAACCCCAAAGCCATAAATAATCCCCAGGTGATTTCAGAGCTCACAGAATTGAGACTCAAAATCTACAGCCTGGCTACCAGAAAGGATGAATAACACCTCCAAAGGATTCAATATAAATACTGGGCAGATGGAGAAAAGACCAGCAAGTTTCTATCGTTCAGGCTGAAACAGAGGCAAGCTGAGAGGTCTGTCCACCAGCTGAAAGACAAATCCGGCAAACCCTGTCTGAATCAAAAAGTGATGAATGAGATTATGGCAGATTTCTACATAACCCTATTCTCCTCCCAGTCCAAGTGAGACAGGAGAAATATACCAACTTCATTGCCAATTTACGCCTTTCCAAACTATCCACACCACAAAAGGAGAAATTGGAGGCCCCCATAACTGAGTCAGAAGTTAGACAAGCCATTTCCAATATGGTCCCACACAAAGCCCCAGGGTGCGATGACTTTCCAGTTGATTTTTATAAGTTAGTCCCACTCCAGATAACAACTCCTCTACTGTATATGTTACAAGAGGCTCATACCAGGGGCGAACTCCCCACCACCCTGAACAAGGCCATAATTACAGTCATCCTCATGGAGTGGAAGGACCATACCTGCCCTGCTAACTACAGGTCGACCTCATTGATAAACGCAGATGCCAAGATCCTAGCCAAAGTTCTGGCAATGTGCCTGGAGAATACTCTGCGTGAAATTACAGACCCCTCCCAAGTGGGTTTCGTCAAAGGCAGAATCAACTCCAATCACATTCAAGTCATACTCTCCTTAATGCAATCTGCCGCAGTACTACCAACCCCAGCAGCTGCAGTCACAGTGGACTTCAGAAAGGCCTTTGATTCTGTGGAGTGGGAGTATCTGCATGTGGTGCTAGATAGCTATAACTTTGGCCCACATTGTTCGGCATGGATATATGAACATACAAATGTGCCAGCAGAAACAGACCACCCAGTCTATCTAAGTCTGCTCAAGTATGCAGCCAACACCCCTCGTTTGCAGCTGCCCCACCCTCCTCCCCTTCGTCATTCCATTGCCACCCCACACCTCCCCACCCTCACTCTCCCCTGTTCCCTGTCCCATGCCCTTTTGAAGCTGTTCACAGATTTATGTGATACCACCCAATCTGGTAGGGCATTCCATTTTTTTACCACCTTCTCTGTGAAATAGTGTCTTCTCATTTCCTTCCTAAATCTTCCCCCCTCTGTTCTTAGCCCGTGACCCCCTGGTGACCCTCTCCCTCCTTAACTTAAAGACCATTTCTGCCCCATCCTTATTGATTCCCCTCAGATACTTGAATATTTCTATCATGTCCCCCTGTCTCTTCTAGACTCCAGGGTGTACATATTCAGGTCTCCCAGCCTGCTGTCATAGTCTCTCCCCTCCATTCCACATATCATTTTTGTTGCCCTCCTGTACACCCCCTCCAGTAGCCTGATATCACGCTTTAGGTATGGCCTCCAAAACTACACACAATACTCTAAGTGCAGCCTTACCAGTGACCTGTAGAGGGGCAAGATCACCTCTCTTCTCCTGGATGAAAACCCCCTCACTATGCACCCCAGCATTTTGTTTGCTTTTGCAGCTGCTCTCCTGCACTGAGAAGTGTTGTTCATGCTCCCTGTTATCATTACCACTAGGTCCTTCTCCTCCTCAGTGATCCCCAGCTTAACCTCCCCCCTTGCCAGTATTCTCTCCTTGGGTTCTTCACCCCAAAGTGCATAACCTTACACTTCTTTGCATTGAACCTCAGCTGCCACCTCTCTGACCACTCCTCTAGCTTGTGTAGGTCCCCCTACAGCTGCTTCCATCCCTCCTCTCCATCCAACACTGCTCCAATTTTGGTATCATTAATAAACAGACTTACTTTGCTCACCACCCCATGTGCAATGTCTGAAATAAAGAGCCCAAACAATACTGTCCCCAACACAGAGCCCTGTGGCACCCCACTCATCACTGGCCTTGGAGTTGAGAGCTCCCCTCTCACCTGTTGCAGCCTGCCACTCAGCCAGCTTGTAACACAGTTCATAATTTTTGCCCTACCCCTATACCAGTTAGCTTCCCCCCAAGACACCCATGAGGCACCGAATCAAAGGCCTTACTGAAGTCCAAGTAAAAAACATCCACCGCATGCCCCTTATCCAGCTCACCTGTCACTCAGTCATAATATTGTATGAGGCTGGTTTGAGAAGACTTCCCTGAAACAAACCCACGCTGACTCACATCCTGGAGGCCATTGTCCTCCAGGTACAACACCAGTCTTTCCTTTAGTATTATTTCCATGAGTTTGCACACTATGGAGGTGAGACTTACCGGACGATAATTACCTGGTTCATCCCTTGGCCCGCTCTTGTGTAATGGTACTACATGTGCCGTCCTCCAGTCCAGTGGCACACATCCTGACTCTAGTGAGGTGCTGTACATATCCGCCAGCGGCACCACCAACACTTCCACCATCTCCCTCAGCACCCTGGAGTGGATACCATCTGGCCCTGGTGCCTTGTCTACCTTCAGTGCCCTCAGTCCCTCTAGGACTCTACTTGCCTCAATTCTTCCATCTGTTGCCTCTCTCCCTGTCCCCACCCTCCCAGCCCATGCTGGTAGTAGTCCCCCTTTTCTTCCGTGAGCACTGAGCAAAAGTATTCATTCAGTGCTTCTGCCTGCTCCTCCCTTTTCTGTTCACTCCCCACCCCTTTTTATCCTCACTATTGTCTCCTTGCACTTCCTTTTCTCCCTGATGTATCTGAAAAAGTCTCCCCGGCCCCATTAATTCCCTGTGCTAATCTCAGCTCCCTCTGAGCCTTGGGTTCTCTCACTTTTCTGGTCATCTCCCTGGACCATCTTGCATATTTCTCTCTGCCCACTTCCTTCCCTGTCCTCCTAAACCTCTGGTGCGCCACTCATTTTGCCCACACCACCTCCACAACCTCGCTGTTTCTCCATCATGGTTTTCTTGCTCTGCTCCTCTTACTCTGTGCCTTGGTGCAGGCTTCTATTGCCTCTGTAACTCCCCCATTTAATAATATCCCATTTCTGCTCCAGGTCCATCTCCTGCCTTATGCCCTCCAGTTTCCCTTTCAGTACATCCTGCATCTTCCCAAAGTCCGCTCCCCTGAAGTTTACCACCCAAGTAACTGATGTCTCTGGCTCCCTGCACATCGTGATATTAAACCACATCATTTGGTAATCGTTGTCGGCTAGTGGGTTCTCTACCTTTATTTCCCTCACTGCCTCCCCATTCAACAATATCAGATCTAAAGTGTTCTTTAGCCTAGTAGGTACAGTAACCAACTGTCAGGATACCCTCCTGGATCGCGTCCAGGAGCACTTGCTCCCTAGCACTGGAGGTGACCTGAATGCTCCAGTCAACCCCCAGCAAGTTGAAATCCCCCACGATGACCACCTTCCCTTTTCTACATACTTTTTTGATTTGTTCTGCTAACTCCCTGTCAAGCTCCTCAGACTGGGATCGCAGCCTGTATACCAAATCCAAACCTCAGTTTCCTACCCCTTGAGTCTAGGAGCTGCAGCCAGATTGCCTCTGTTCTCCTTTCTTCTCCCTCATCCCTTGTGCATTTGATCCCATCCCTCACATAGACTGCCACCTCCCCCTTTATGGTCCTTCCTGTATAATTCGTATCCTGGGATTGCCAGATCCCAGTCCTGGTGCTAAGTTTCCCACATTTCTGTGACAGCTGCAATATCCACCCTCCACACTGCTAAGAGTGCATGTAGCTCAGCGGATTTGTTTCCTAGACTTCTTGCATTCAATTAGACTGCCCTGCATAATGCCCCCTTCTCTTCACTAGCCTCCATCTCCTCCCTTCTACTCCCTCCTTTTTTGGCTGCCCCGAGTCCTTCCCTACTAGCCTGGGAGGTAGGCTGTGACTCCACTCTATAGGATCCCTGCCTACCTGCTGTCCACTTGCCACCCCCCATCTAGTTTAAATCCACCCTTGTGGCAATATACAGTGGCGTGAAAAAGTATTTGCCCCCTTCCTGATTTTCTCTATTATTGCATATTTGTCACACTGGATGTTTTCAGGTCTTTAGAGAAAATGTAATATTAGATAAAGGGAACCTGAGTGAACAAATAACACTTGTTTTTTTTTTTAATTTCACTTATTTAATGAAAAAAAGTTAACCAACACCAACTGGCACTGTGTGAAAAGTAATTGCCCCTTACACTTAATAACTGGTTATGCCACATTTAGCTGCAATGACTGCAACCAAACACTTCCTATAATTCAATATCAGTCTTTCACATCGCTAGGAGGAATTTTAACCCACTCTTCCTCTCAGAACTGCTTTAATTCAGTAACATTTGGTAGGTTTTCAAGCATGAACTGCTCGTTTCAGGTCCTGCCACAGCATCTCTATTAGGTTTCAGTCTGGACTTTGACTAGACCACTCAAAACTTTAATTTTACTTCTTTTAGCCATTCTGATGTGGACTTGCTTTTGTGTTTTGGATCATTGTCTTGCTGCATGACCAACTACGCTCAGCTTCAGCTGACGGAAGGATGACTGGACATTCTCCTTAAGAATTTTCTGGTACAGAGCAGAGTTCATGGTTCCTTTTAATTATGGCAAGTCATCCAGGTCCTTAGCAAAGCATCCTCACACCATCACACACTACCACCACCATGTTTGACTGTTGGTAGTATGCTCTTACTGTGGAATGCTGTGTTTGCTTCGTGACATTATGGGATCCATGTTGTCAAAAAGTTCCACTTTGGACTCATCTGTCCATAGAACATTTTCCCAAAAGGCTTGTGGATCATCCAGGTGCTTTTTGGCAATGAGACGAGTATTTATGTTCTTGGTTAGCAGTGGTTTCCTACTTTGCTACTCTCACATGAAGCTCATTTTTTGCCCAGTCTCTTTCTGATTGTGGAGTCATGAACACTGACCTTAGCTGAGGCAAGAGTAGCCTGCAGTTCTTTGGATGTTGTTTTAGGATACTTTGAGACTTCTTGGATGATTTTCACTGTGCCCTTGGAGTAATTTTGCAGGCCGCCCACTCCTGGGAAGGTTCACTACTGTTCCAAGTGTTCTCCATTTGGAGATTATGGCTCTCACTGTGGTTTGATGGAGTCCCAGAGCCTTAGAAATATCTTTGTAACCCTTTCCAGACTGATAGAGGGCAACAAATTTTTTCTGATCTTTTCAGGAACTTCCTTTGATCATGGCATAATGTGCTTGTTGAATCTTTGTGCTGGCAACGTGACTCTGATGGTAAGGGCCAAAATAAGTGAGGTTTATATTGAGCAGGGCTGGCTGTAATCAAGCCTGGCTGTGTTCAATCAGCTGACTCTAATTATCCCTTTAATTGGGTTGATTTAACTAGGGGGCAATTACTTTTTCACACAGTGCCAGTTGGTGTTGGTTAACTTTTTTCATTAAATAAATGAAATAAGTAAAAAAGAAAAGTGTTATTTGTTCACTCAGGTTCCCTTTATCTAATATTATATTTTGTCTAAAGACCTGAAAACATCCAGTGTGACAAATATGCAATAATAGAGAAAATCAGGAAGGGGGCAAATACTTTTTCACGCCACTGTACCTCCCCATTCTTTGCTTTAATACCTCCTTCCCCTCCCCACTCAGGTGCAGCCTATCCCTTGCAAACAGATTGTTATTTTCCCAGGTACTGCCCCAGCCGCCCACAACCCCATACCCCTTAGTTTGACACCATTCTACCAACCATGTGTTCAACTCTCTAATCCTCTCCTTTCTCATTGTGCTTGCGCAGGGTACTGGGAGCACTTTGGAGAAGGTCACAGACTCCCAGTCCTCTCAGACAGCCTTTCCACTTCCTCAGTCCCTCTCCCTGTTACTCTCCACTGCTTTCTCCTCCTAGGTCATTTGTCCCCACATGTACCACAATGTGTGGTTTCCTCCTACCCCTCTTTATGAACCTTAGGATTGCCTGTCCTGCCATGTCTGCCTTTAATCCTGGTATGGATTCCACCCATATCTGACTGTGCCCCTCCCCCTTGCTGCACCATCTGATCCCCTTGAGTATGGAGTCCCCCAACATCAGTATACTCCCCCTCCTCTTTCCTTATGCCCATTGCCACCCCCACTCAGGTTCTCATTTTTGGAGCCACTCAAGACTGTGTTTTACCATGTGCCCCAGTGTCCTCCCCCCTGTCCCTCCCAATTAAGAACTCACCCCTCCTCCTCTTTGACTGCCAACCTCCCTCTCCCTCCTCACCCCTTTGAGTATTATCCCTTCCCCTGCCACAACATGCTCAATCTCTCCACTAGTAATGCCCTCACTCCCTCTTCTTTGTGAGTGCTACCTTTGTGCAATCACCTCCTGCATCCTCTTTCCCATGTGTTGCTAGTAAAGTAAACATGTTCCCTATCCCCTTTGCCATACTATGTGCTTTATCCTCCCTCCTACCTACTGCTGCTAATCTTTTTCTAGGTCCTACTAGAGTCCACCCTTCATCAGCTGGCTTCCTGTCTAGTTTGCCCCTCCCTCCCTTTGACCCACTGTTCCTTCTCTGTGGTGCCCCACAATACTCTCAGATGTCAGCCCTCCTACCAACGCAATCCTCCCCTCGTCCCTCAACCTCCCCAGCTCCCTGCCAAACCACTGAATCTCTTCCTCGAGACAATGTATAAGTGCCCTAGGGCAAGGGTATTTACTAACAGCAACCTGTATAACCCCTTTTCCCTGCACAGTGGCACTAGGCAGGGGTGCCCACTGTCCCCCCTATTGTTTGTCTTGGCCATGGAGCCTCTTGTGGCAGCCATCAGAGCCCATCCCTGGATAACAGGGATACAACTGGAGAGAAGCAATACATTATAAAACTCTAAGCGGATGACTGCTTAATATTAACTAATGCTATCCCCAAGTGCTTCCCACACATTTTAAGTACACTAAATTTATTCAGGGAGTTCTCATGACTCAGCATCAAAATATGAGATCTTACCCCTTAATAAGCTAACCACCTCAGCTGGGCTAGGCAACCTGGGCCTAACATGGGCTAACACGGAGATTAAATACCTGGGCGTTAGAATCTGCCCCAACTTGACTTCCTTAAATGACATTAATTTCAAACCCCTGGTGGAGAAACTCCAGAATGACATAGCAAGGTGGGAGCACCTTAAGCTGTCGATGGTGGGTGAAATAGCTGCAATTAAGTTGACGGTGGCCCCTAGGGTTTACTACCTGATATCACATATCCCAACGATTCTTCCAGAGAGATGGGCCCAAAAGCTAAATAACATGTTGAGTAAATTCTTATGGGTCACCACCCCACCACCCCGCGCAACAGCAGAGCCAAGTTAAGGGCTCCATGGGTATGAGGCAGCTGGAACCTACATGACTTTACTCAGTACTCCCTAGCATTCATTATGGCAAAAACAATAAAATGGTTTCAGATGCACAACACCCCCGGCCTGGCTGGTAATAGAAAGAGACATTATGATGGGCACACCCTTGTCAGCATATCTAGGCCACTCTCTCCCCAGACAATTTCAGTATTGGATTGCAATATATAACTCTCATATGGCATGGCATAAAGTAGGTTGGAGGGCTAAGCTATGCCTGAACCCAGGTCTTTTTACCCCCATTTGGGAAAATTCTCATCTTTGTATTGACCACAACATGGTTCAGTGGCCAAGATGGGCTAGCAGGTCAATTGAACTGCTGCGTGATCTGGAATCCTCTGATTGCTCCAGTCTAGACTGTTTCAGGGGCTTCAAATAAGATGTAACCTACCACAATGTGATTTTTGGAGATACCTTCAGATTAGAAGCCTCTGTAATACGTGGGGTAAACAGAAATGTAAATGTAGTATGTGTAACAGCAATAAACTCAAAAGTCTGAAGCCATTCCTCTTAGGGCAATGGGCAAAGTAAACCAAAGGGCTAGCAGGTGAAATACAGAGCCTTATGAGAGATAATACCTCAGACCCCTCCATCCCAACAAAGGATATATGGGAAGCTAGGATTGGCATCCAGATCATGGAAATGCAGTCGTGCCAGGGGTGGCTAAGAGTCCATCAAGCATGCAAAGACCAGAGGGTCATTCTTATTCAGAACAAGGTGATGCACTGGTGGTACCACACCACCTCGTAGTTAAAAGTAATGGGTGTAACACATTTGGATAACTGTTGGACGTGCAAGGCTCCTGCAGCAGATCTACCACACATCCTTTGGTCATGCACTCCGATACAATCCTTCTGGTCAGAGGTGGCACGACAACGTGAAAAGATCCTGGGCACCCACAATCCATTGGACCCCAAATTGTGGTTACTAGGCCTCTTTCCCCAGTCCACCAGTTTATCCAGATCTCATCAGCTGTGGCTTATACTGGCCTCGGTTGAAGTAAAGAGGTTAATATTGAGGAGGTAGAGTTCAACTGACATTCCAACACTCAGGGAGTGGCTCAATGTCATAGAGGCTCTAGGCAAAATGACTAGAATAGCATACTGTGACACAGAGAACAGGCACACATTCGAAGATATTTGGACACCATACCTGAATTACCTTACTGATTGCAATAAGGACCTGCACAGCAGATACTCAAAGGATTGGTTGAAGCCCCCATGAGCCATTCCCAAGGTGCTGCTAGATAACTGGGTTTCGAATGTATGTTTTTTCCAGGTACAATGAAACTTCGGTTGTGGAAAGCCACACAAGCCCAGGTTTCTACATGATAGGTGAAGATGTGTACGCTCCCCAAGCCAATAGCTAAGAGCTACATGCACCCTCATGCTGATCACTTAGAAGATCATGTTTATGCAGGTAAGTCAGTGTTTTCCTATTTAATGTTCCTCTACTAATTAGAGATGTTTTAATCTGACACCACAGTTCTCTTATGCTCTTCTCTGTTTCTTCATTTTTCTTTTTGTAGTTTATTTCTCTAATATATGTAGAACTGTATACATTGAGCAGCTCAAGATGTGCGTTATGATAACATGTTTGTTAAAGTTTGAAACTACTCAATAAAAAGATTAACTGTAAAAAATGATCCCTATTGAGAACTGTGAAACCTTTTGTTAGGGATTTCTTTTTTGTATGGTAGTGTGTTCACTTCTACCAGGAGAGGACACCCCTTACCGAATTCATCACAATGGCAATACAGTGGTATAACAATGGCAATACTGTGATAAGCTGAAAAATCCACAGTGGTACTACCCAGTGGTACTCTGGTATCACAGTGGTGGTAATATATAGATTTTCTTTGGTGCACTGGTAGTGCACAGGCACAGTGGTATCCCTATGGCATTTTTTACCATTTTCTCTTTCACAGACATACACACTGGTAATACATAGAAACATAGACTTTGACGGCAGATAAGGACCGCTTGGCCCACCTAGTCTCCCCATTTCCCTACCTAAAGTATAAGCTGCAGATCCTAGTTAACCAACAGCCTATTTCTTCCTACCCCCACAAAAATTGCCTTATGTCTGTCCCATGCATTCATGAATTCTCCCACAGTTTTAGACCTGACAACCTCCTCAGGAAGGCTGTTCCACGTGTCCACCACCCTCTCTGTGAAAAAAATACTTCCTCACATTGCCCCTGAACTGCTCCCCATCTTCAAATTGTGTCCCCTTGTTCTTGCACATCTCTTTTTCTGAAAGATGCTACCCTCTTGGACTTTGTTGATTCCACTGAGGTACTTAAAAGTTTATATCATGTCCCCTCTCCCTCTTTCGTCAAGGGTATACATATTAAACTCCTTTAGTCTCTCCTCGTGATGGCTTCTCTTGCAGACCCTGCACTATTTTAGTTGCCCTCCTCTGGACTGCCTCTATCCTGTCTATGTCCTTGCAGAGATGGGGTCTCCAGAACTGGATGCAGTACTCCAGATGGGGTCTCACCAACTGTCTGTACAGAGGGATAACAACTTCCTGTTTTCTGCTGGTGATGACTCTCCCTATACATCCCAGTATCCCCCCAGCCCTCCCTACTGCCATCTCACATTGCTTGCTAATCTTAAGGTCATCTGATATGATTACCCCCAGGTCCTTTTCCATTTTTGTTGTTGTTACTACCCCCATTGTGTAATCTTCCCCTGAGCTTTTGTTTCCCAGGTGCATTGTTTTGCATTTCTTTGCACTGAATCCAAGCTGCCATGCTTCTGACTATTCCTCCAACCTTGCCAAGTCCCTTCTCATCCTTTCCACACCTCCTTGTGTATCAACCCTGTTGCAGATCTTTGTGTCATCTGCAAAGAGGCATACTTTTCCTTCCAGTCCCTCTGCAACGTCACTTATAAAGACATTAAAAGGACTGGACCCAGTACTGAACCCTGCAGTACCCCACTAGTAACCTCTCTTTCTTCAGAGTGAACTCCATTTACAATTACCTTCTGTGTCCTGTTGTCCAGCCTATGTTTTACCCAGGCTACCACCCTGGGACCCACTCCCAGGCTGGTTAATTTGGCTATTAATCTTTTATACAATGGTATCACGTAATTTTGAGATTTTTGTCAGTTCCCCCAAACACTGGCACAATGGTAGCACCATGGCAGTGCGTTGTTTTGACATTTCAGGATTTGTCACCTCTCACAGCAACCCTGGACTCATGTGATAGCACAGTGGTATCAGTATTAATCTCATTATACTCGGTTCTATAATGCATTGTTAAGATAAATTACTCCTCACCAAAGTTGAATACTAAATTTAGTATTAAAGCAGTCATTAATTTGCCTTTGAAGACTAATTTTTAATCATCTTTAATCATCATCAGAAGAATACTGCTTCAAAGAATATTAAAGTCTAAGAAGTATTCAGCTGATTATTTGCTTAAAGAGAAAATTGTTACAAAATGAAGATTAGAAATAGATCTACAGGTACAATGCTTTTCAAAAGTACAATTTTTTGAATACGCACTGAATCATACCTGAAGACTACAATCAGCTGTCTGTCCCAGTTTTCCTTATAAGAAACTAAAACAAATGCGTGACCCCAATTGTGCAGAAGTCTTCTTTTGTATTACTGTTTAAATATGAAGTACAGTATTTCCATTGTTTTCCAGCAGAAAATATATTTACAGAAAAGCAAAATAGGATATTAGCCCCTTCTCAAGTCCCATTCTGCTATATACTGTACAACCGAAACTTAGACAATTATTTTGTGTGGAATCTAAACACTACCACACGCAAGATACATTAAAATGCCATTAGTTTCCATTAAATCTAGTCAAACCCATTAAATCTCACCATTAAATCTTGTTGCAATGTTTTAATGGCTTTAGTTTTTTGTGATTAAATTGGTAATAATTACCGGGTAGCGCTTTTTCCCATAGGGAAACCCGGTTATAATTTGCAGTTATAACCAGCTCGGTTGGGTATAACGGCTTCTCTGACGTTCATGTTCCGTGAAGCAATCCCATGGTGCAGCACACTTCATGGTCCCTCATATTCGGCTGTAATGTACTTTTTATAAAAAAAATAACTCTTTTTCTGAACAAAACCACTTGAAAACAGAATCAAAATTAAAGAAAACCATAGCTGTGTTTTCCTGTCAGCCTAACATCGCAGCCAAGTCCATGCCACAGACTGCCCCTGCCTCTCGAAACCCGGAAGGACGCTGCAACCGATTCTCGGCAGTAAGTTTATATTCAAACAAAAATCAAAGTTACTACACATTTTTTAATAAAATATCCTCTTCCTTTTCCTCCAAGAAGTGCAGCAGTATAACTAGGAAGACCATGGACTGTGCAAAATCCAGACTGGTCTGCAGCTTCCTGAACACTAATCTGTTAGCTTATTTTATTTTTTTTTAATTGCTGACGCAAAAAAAGCACACTCCTGCAATTATAAAAAATAAAATATGGGGTGGTGTGTTTAAAACTCGATTTTACACACACTCGCATTGTGGGATGCTTTTTATAAACCCCGAGGGCAAAGCCCTCGGGGTTTATGTAGCATACCACAACTCGGGTGTGTGTAAAATCTCGTTAAACACACCACCCCATATATTATTCACTATTTAGTTTTGAAAGTATTGTTTGATTACTTCATTAAATTCCTAAAATACCCCATTAATTAATGATAACTAGAACCCATTAAATATTTATTGTTTTCTTATTTCTATTAAATCTCATCAAAAGCCATTTTTAATGGCAGAATTTATACCCATTAAATTATTTAAATGAGCATTTCCTACCATTAACAAATGCCACACTGGTGGGCGAATACACTAATGGCCATTAAATAACAAGTATGTGCCAATAAACTTTATGGATATTCCATTACATGGGTGAGTAGAGATGGTCTACTTAGTGGGCTGCAGTAAAGAGGGCTACTATGTATTTTTTCTATTGTGTGTAGCTGATATGAAGCTGGCATGGGATGTGGATTCTTGTCATGTGTGTTGCTGGGTGATAGGTAGGAGGGAGGAATAGAGTGCTATGGGGAGATCAAAAAAGACATGCCATTCAGCAGAATGATGCCCTTGACATTCTCAGGCCCCATGCTATTGTCTGCAATGGTTTGCACCAAAGAATTATCCAGGAAGAGTGGAACCCCAAAGGCCCCACCACTAAAAGGGATAAGTTGTGGGGATATTAGGGCACTTAAAAAAACATAAGCAAGCAATACAACATAACAGGGTGGGCATTATGCTGAGATGACCACCTGCCCAGGGTGTAGTGAGGCCCAATGCTACAGATGAAGGGTCTTACTGCCCCTGGAAAGATGTCTGTCTCAGCATAATGCCCACCCAGCAGTGTCTTATTGTACTTATAAAATGGGTAATAGGTTGTTTTGTTTAAAAAAATGAAAAGAATAAAAAAATTAAAAAAAAAGAAGATACAAAAAGGTTTGATTTTCAAAATGAAATAGTTCCTGCACTATCTGTCACTAGAGGGAGCTGTGATTTTGTGTCTTGCTGTTACCCGGTCCCCTCTGCCTTCTCTGACGATCAGAAGGGGTTGGCACACTGTCTGTATAGCTTTATTTATTTCCCCCAATTTTTGAAAACAAATTTTCCTCTCAATGCAACTTTGGGATGTTTTCTGTTGACAATTTCTGGTCCTCGCTTCCTGCTCTGAAGAACAAGGGTGACTGTATGCATGGTTTCACTTTTTTATTTTATTATTAGCTTTAATGAGTTTGTCCCTTGTTGTGACTCTCAGCCACTCTCCATCAGTTTCTCTAGTCTTTGTTGCCTGCACTGAGGGCAGGGGCTAAGTGATTTAAAGGGAAACTCCAGTAACCACGGTAATTGCAGCAGCTGCTGCAGAAACGCCTGATTTGGGTTCTTTGCATAAAAATACATTTTTTATTTACCTGCTGCCTGGAAAGTTTAATTACAAAGATCTGCTTGATGCATAATGGCTGCAGAGCCCCAGGCAGACATCTCACACACTCTGGGTGGTTTCTGCCGCAAATGGTATACTAATTAGGGTACCAACAAATGACAGGGTTGGTAGCCCTCATTAGCATATCATTCATGGCAGAAGCCACCCGGGGTGAGTGAGATGTGTGCCCAGGGCTCTGCAGCCATTATGCATGGAGTGGATCTTTGTAATTAAACTTTCCAGGCAGTAGGTAAATCAAAAATGTACTTTCATGCTAAAAGCCCTAATTGGGCATTTCTGCAGCAGCTGCTGCAATTACCATGGTTATTGGAGTTTTCCTTAAAAACAAATAGTATTCACTGCTCTGCTCTGCCTGCTCTGAAGATCAGGAGTGCATATACATGATTTCAGCAGTGTCCTCAGTGTAGCAGCTGGATGGGAGGCAGACTGATGAGGGGGATAGAGTGTGATTTAAAACATGCCAAAAATTCCTGATGTAAAAAGGAAAAGCAATGCCAAATTTGCCTATCAGAGTGAAGAATGAAGAGAGAAGATTACAAGGTGAGCAGTGGAGCTTTTAGGGGTGTACATTTATTTAAAAGAAGGTGTCCTTTTAAAACACAATTGCTCTGATATTCAATTAGACACGCAAGCATTGTGCAAATGATTCCACTGCACTTGTGCCCAACCTGGCAGCTGCAATATTCAGTTGGATAGTGCATGTCGCTATTTGATTGAATATTGTGTCATATTGTTGCAGGGGTAAGTGCAGTAGTGCTGCCAGCATGAATCTGTGCCGTATGTAGCCAACAGGGAGTAGCACTGCCCAAAACAGAATGGCGCCAAGACCCTTGTGGGCTATATTCAGCCTCAACATTTAAAACAGACCATTGGGTATGTAAGATGCTAAGGGGACATTTGCAAGCCCATTATGGGTTCATTTGCATGGGGTGCAGCAGCTCCTTAGTGCCATTGACACTGTTCTGGAAGCCCTGGTGTCTAGTGGTAACCCTCTGCTCACCCGTTCCTGGCTCCATCAATGCTTCCCCGAGTCTAACCCTCCTCTCACCTTCTCAGCCAGCTGCCATATAAACTGTCAGTGGGTGTGCATACAGTATCACACTTATTGACAGCTCACAAGGAGGCAGGCTGAGGAGATGAATGGAGGACTGTGCTGATCACTGTATCAGGCTGCGATGATCTCTGGCCAACCTGGTGAGGGGTGTTGGGAAGTAGTTTGTGAGCAGGCAGATTGGGTGGGGGGATTACTGGACCACCACTGATACCTTGTAGGTGTCAGAATGGGTGATGGGGGTACAACTAGCCACCAGGGAGCATTGATGGTGATGGGAATAGGTGATTGAGGACACAGTAGACCACCAGGGAGGAATGAGATTATTGGGAATGGGTGATCGTGGGGGACACACTAGACCACAAGAGAGCATTGACAGTGATGGGAGTGGATGATTGGGAGCGGGCAACTGCAGTACAGCTGCCCTGCCTTTGTGGTGAGGGTGCAACATTAATGCCCCATTTAGAGCTGGTTTTAGTGGTGATACAGGACCACTTTGGGGGCTGTTCACCACTGCTGCAAACCTTTGAAAATGCCTCTGCCTTAATATGCATGAGTGGATCCTCTCTTTTGCATAGGAGGTATTTTAGTGACTGGGCACTGCTTGGTTTAGGGGGCTTTACATGGGCCTTTGATTATGGCCCCACCCCAAGCACAAGCACAAACCTGGGTAGTGCTGGTGCGAACCACATTAGTGCTGGCACTATCTTTTCAATATGAGGTCAATGTTCTAAACTGGCCCAGTGGTATTTTCATGTTATGGGGCACTCTGGCACCAATACTTTTTCTTCAGTGGACATTATGCAGAGATAAATGCACAAATGCCAGTCTGTCACAGCCAGTCAAAAGCTTGGACCAATAGGGACAGGAGCTTCAAAAGGCTTCCCATACTGCTCCTGTAAAATCTCGACGAAAATGAAATGCCTCAGTTTGACCTTCCTTGGTAAATAAATGATTAAAAAAGTGGATTCCCTAATACAGCCCTCCTATATTGATTCTTTACTCCCCCCATTTAATTTTCTGTAATAATTAGGACAACCAGATGTTTTTTTCTTATTGTAGTATTAGCCACTGCTGAGCAAGTTTAAATCACAAGTCTGGGTTCATATCCCAGTGGGTCACATTATTTCTTTCTCACTTCAATCTGTAATAATTAGTGTATCTTGTAAAACTGACCTTTTTAACTCATTTTTATTGTGGAAAAGAACATCACATGAATTACATAGGCTCTTATCTACCAGGAAGAATCAAATAATTATGCAAGGTATACGTCAGACTTTTAATATGTTTCTCTCACTTTAAACATCTAGTCATATAGTAAGAAAAACTACAACTCCCAAGTTTGTATGAGACATCAAGAGATGCATGTGACTTAATTCCTCATGTGACTTCCTGGACCGTCTCTATATTTGATTTAGCAGTTGAACAGCTCAGGGCTGAGAAATCTGCATGGATTAGCTGGATTCACACATTTTGCAGGTACAGTACTATATTTAGAGAGAAGACTTTACAGTTTTTTTATCTGAGAAAATCTGGAGTAACCTGCAAATTGATAAAGAAAGATTTATTTACTGTAAAGATTTTAGTGTTTGAATGTGTGTGGAGGAGGGGGAGGGGTTATTTTTTTTTTGCATTTAATATTGTATTTAATTAAAACATTTGCTTGTCTTAATCCATTAAATTAAATAGTAATGTGGGGACCCTTGTGCTTCTTGTCTAAAGCTGATGACTGTTGTTTATGAAAATATATCCTTATATATAGTGCTTGTGGAGGAATTTATATTTGCTGCATATCCTGTTTGTATGTAAACTGATTCAAGGCGGGGTGGAAAAGTTGTTTTTTTGCATTTGATATTGTATTTAATTAAAACTTTAGCATACAGTATATAAATCCATTAAATGGTTGGGATCAGTGAATGTGCTTATTTTTTTTTTTTGTTTTGTTTTCTATTTATGAAGACTGTTGATTATTAAAATCTTTTTTGAGTAATTTTCCTGTTTCTGAAAAGCATGCCTTTTTTAACTGATTCTTTGAATCCATGTAGCTGTTTATTGGTGCTGTGCTGAGTTTGAATTTTGGAGTATGTTTTGTATGTTAGTGTCTCACATTTCATTTACACTATGTTGAGAAGTATGGGGTCTGTGGTTGTGGAAGGATGATCGGGGGGGTCTAGTTGAAGGGAAGGAGGTCTGGGGGAGGTTCTCCTCTGGAGGGAGGGTGGGTCCAGCTCCTGGGAAGGGTGGTCATCTGGGTGTGCAGCTCCAGGGAGGGAGCTCAGTTGGGGAGGCTGTTCCATAGCCAGGAATGATGGTCCCGGGGGTCCAGCTGTAGGGAGGGTTGTCTGCTGGGGAAGGCTGGTTCAGGGCATGAAAGGGTGAGCCAGATGCAGGGAGGGTGGTTGGTGGTGGGGGGCCAGTACAGGGATGGAAGGGAGGTCCAGCTGCAGGGTTGGTAGTTGACTAGGGGAGCTGGAACTGGGCTTGTGGTGGGTTCAGCTCTAGGTAAAGTGATTGGCCTGAGAGTGCTGGTCCAGGGGCTTAGGAGAACAGATGCAGAGACTGTGGTATGTTGGAGGGGAGGCTTTGGGGGTGCTCCAGCTACATGGAGATTGTTTGCCATGTGGTTGGAGGCTGGTCCAGATGCAGGAAGGTTGTCAACTGGGGCACAGCCTGGTCTGGAGGCTGTATGGTGCTCTAGCTCCAGTGAGGTTGCTTATCATGGGAAAGGCTGGGGCTAGAAGAGTTGTCCAGCTGCATGGAGAATTGTCTGGTGCCTGGAAGTGTGATCTAACAGAGAGGAGTGTGATTGGCTGTAGGGGGAGGAGGCCGATCCAGGCACTGGGTGGTGGGGGTGGGGATCAGATCAGATCGGACCTTGACTTTTCAGGATGAACTACTGACTAACAATAGTCATGACAACTGTCAGTCAGTAGTTCATCCATTAGGGTCAATATTTTCCCTCTGTAGCCCTCAACTGATAAGGCTAGTATTGTTGGCTCCACATTGTGCCATTTGCACTCCACTCATCACAGTGTCATGTGCAGTGCCACCACCTCACTGTTCTGAACACACTGCCACCACTGTGCTGTGCCATGTGCCCCTTCTCTGTGTGGTACCATATGCCCTGCTGACTCTGTGCTGTGCCATGTGCTCTGCCAACACCACACAGTGACTCATGTATTGTCATCACTGCATTGTCACATGCACTGCTGACTCTGTTGTGCCATGTACACTGTCAACACCACACGGTGCCACTTGCACAGGTGCCAGCTTGCTGTTCTATGCACGATGCCATCACTTGCTGTGCCAAATGCACTACCGAATCCACACTGAGCCACTTGCATTGCTGTCAGTGTTTG
Source organism: Neoceratodus forsteri (assembly GCA_016271365.2). Classification (NCBI taxonomy): domain Eukaryota; kingdom Metazoa; phylum Chordata; order Ceratodontiformes; family Ceratodontidae; genus Neoceratodus; species Neoceratodus forsteri. The sequence continues at coordinate 1,543,307,690 of CM057455.1, read as the reverse complement.
GTGCCATGTACACTGCTGACTCTGCTGGAACTGTGCCTTGTGATGACCATTGCTGTGCCCTTTCTCATTGGTCCTGGGCTGGAGGCTGCGGCATGTGTGGCATCAGTTAGTTTCATCCACCCACCCTTAAAGGCCCAAGTATTGATACATGCTGTGTAGGCCCGGTAGTATCCATGGGCATCAGAATTAAGGCCTATTATGTTAAAATTATTGCATCAAAATGAAGGTCTACACTTTAAGGCTATGGCCTGGCTACTCCCCTGACCAGTTCATAATGACAGCCATTTTCAACCCAGTTTAAAAGCTGGGAGATCATGTGTGACATTCCCAAGGTCATATCCTAAGCCCGTGACTGTGGTGGAATTTGAAGTAGGGATCATGAGGCTCATGCATGTAATATCCATGCTCTCCCTGTAGCTCTTGTACCTCTCTGGAACTCTGTCTCTACTCTTGCTTTTATTTTTTACTTATACTAATCCTTTTTTCCTTTATTTATACAGGTCTGAGAGGACGTTGACCCTAGTCTGCCAGGGCACAGACTCCCTACATAGCAGATAAGTATTGCTTATGTTTAACTTTCCCTATTGGTCCCATTTTGTTCTTGAAGAACTATGGATCCTTTGTGACCCCATGGCTGTTCTTTTTTAACAGGTACAGTATGATTGGAAATCAAGCTGAGACACCCATCCCATGCTCCTCAGGATCCAGGTAAGAGATCTCTTCTATATGCTAGGTAGGCAAGCTGTAATGATGTAGCCACAACTGTGCCTTGCCTGTCTCCTGTACCCTTTGCATTGCCTATGCCTATGAACCACATAACATGTTAATGCATTTGCAGTGGAACATCAGGAATCAGAATGCCAGAGCCAACAGGAAGGCAACAAGCAGAATATGGGAGTATTCAGGCTCTCACATGGCATTTCCTAACCTTGCAAGAAGAAAAGTTTTGAACTAAAACAGATCTGCCAGTTTAAGGATCTTTCCTTCACAGCGCCAACATAAATGTGTGGCTACAGCCCGAGTAAGTTATTAAGGATGATAAGTATTCACCTCCCTCCCAGGTTTAGGTTATCTTCCAAGGTTCAGAAGGTCTGGTATTTCTCGTTGATGAAGGCCAACAGAAGCTCATTTTCCACCACGGGCAGAGGTAGCATCTTGAAGTAAAACATGAGCTGGGTAGTAGGCAAGCTTTGTGTGTGACCCTTTTGAAGAACAGGGTGGCATGATGCCAGGAGGCCAAGACACCCACTGGAAGAGGTGCTGGGTGTTGCTGCTCCAGGTGCACTGAGGGGGTTGAGTAGGGTAACATGCTGATAGTGACCCCTTGTTTATGCTGGAATGCTGCCTCCGAGAGGGTTTGCAGGCTATGGGCCAAGCCTGGGCTGGCACCTGGGTCCAGGGCAACAACACAGAATTTGTCCAGCAGGAAAAAGGTTTGCCTCTGGGAGGCAGGATAGGGAAGAGTGGAGCTGTTGCTGGCATGCAGGGGCAGATTAGTTAGTATCAGGGAGAACAGACTCAGTCTAATGAATGTCAGGCACATTGGGAGAGACTAAGGGGCAGATGTGGCAAGAGAGCAGAGGTATTTTGAGTGAGAGATAGGCTGCTGCTGTATCTCTGACTGTGAGGATACAGCAGGAAGTTCAAGTGGCTTTATCGCAACAGTTGGGCAAGGAATGCACACAAATAGTATAATCGTTATATTTAATATTATCCTGGTACCTGTATGTATGCTCATGCTATTGCTTTTCAAACAGGAAGCTTGCTCTGTGGCCCTGAGGGAGGGAGGCAAGCAGGTGTCTCATGGACTTTATCCAGGATTCACAACCCACACATCAGCTTGTCATCTACAGGACCACACAACTAGAAAGAACATAAAAAAAGCAGGAGTTGTGATTCAGCTAGTCCATATAAGGGCTCACAACCGTCATGCTACAGATAAGTAACGCTTTCGATTCTTATTGCCATCCACAACATGGAGCCGTGCTCAATGTACTGACATCTGGAAACATTAAGGGGCATTGTCATTTTAGTCTTCTTTCTAGTTCTGTGTAATCTGCCATGTGGCAGGGTAGGTTACAGTAATAGCTCTTAAAAATGATGCTCTAATCTCACTGCTCACACATGCTGTTTATTTACAATAGAGCATGTGCATGTGATCAGTGGGTGTGACAATATGCATAGTATTGCTGGGTATGACAGAACGCATGGGGGTATAGAATCATAAGATATAACAGTGGGCATGGTGTTATGGGGTCAGTTGGTGTGACAGCATGGATGGGGAGGCATGGGATCATGACGTGTGATAGCGTGCATGGTGGTATAGGTCGGGGAATTTGACAGGGTGTATGAGGGATGATGGGTGTGATGGTGTATGTGGTCATTGGGTCTGACAGCGTGAATGGGGGCACCTGGTCAGTAGATGGATGTGGCAGCATGCATGAGGGTATGGAATCATGAGGTGTGACAGCGTGCATGGGGGTATGGGAGGACAGCATTCTTGGAGGTATGGGATTGTGAGGTGTGACAGGGTACATGGTGTTATATGGTCTGTTGGTGTGACAACTTGCATGGGATTACACAGAAACATAGAAACATATAATTTAATGGCAGATAAGGACCACTTGGCCTACCTAGTCTGCCCATTTCCCTACCTGATGGATAAGCTGCAGATTCTAGTTAATCAACAGCTTACTTCCTCCTATCCCCCACTAGAATTGCCTTATGCCTGTCTCATGCATTCTTGAATTCGTCCACAGTTCCTGACTCAACAGCCTCCTCAGGAAAACTGTTCCATGCATCCACAACTCTCTCTCTGTGAAAAAATACTTTCTAACATTACCTCTGAGCCATCCCCCCTCTACCTTCACATTGTGCCTCCTTGTTCTTGCACATCTCTTCTTCTAAAAGATGCCACCCCTTGTACTTTGTTAATTACCTTGAGATACTTGAACGTTTCTATCATGTCCCCCCTCTCCCTCCTTTCCTCAAGGGTATACATATTAAGCTCCTTTAGTCTCTCCTCGTATGTCTTCTGGTGCAGACCCTGCATCATTTTGGTTGTCCTCCTCTGAACAGTCTCCACTCTGTCTATGTCCTTGTGGAGAAGGGGTCTCCAGAATTGCACGCAGTACTCCAGATGGGGTCTCACTAACTGTCTGTACAGAGGGATAACAACTTCCTGTTTTCTACTGTTGATGCCTCTCCCTGTGCATCCCAGTATCCCCCCAGCCCTCCTTACTGCCTTCTCATATTGCTGGCCCACCTTTAGGTCATCTGATATAATTACTCCTAGGTCTCTTTCAATTTTTGGTGTTGTTATTAACTCACCCCCCCATTGTGTACTCTTCGCATGGGTTTTTGTTTCCCAGATGCATTATCTTGCACTTCTTTGCATTGAATCTGAGCTGCCACATATTTGACCATTCCTACAACCTTGCCAAGTCCCTTTTCATCCTTTCCACCCCACCTTGTGTATCAACCCTGTTGCTGATATTTGTGTCATCAGCAAAGAGACATACCTTTCCTTACAGGTGCTCTCCAATGTCACTTATAAAGACATTAAAGAGGACTGGTCCCAGTACCGAACCCTGCGGTACCCCACTAGTTGCCCCCTTTTCTTCACTGTGGACTCCATTTACTATTACCCTTTGCATCCTGTTGTCCAGCCAGTTGTTTATCCAGGCTACCACCTTGGGACCCACTCCAAGGCTGGCTAACTTGTGTATTAATCTTTTGTGTGAGACTGTGTCAAATGTCTTGCTAAAATCTAGGTAGGTCATATCCACAGCCCCTTCCTGGTCTACTACTTTGGTCACCCAGTCAAAGAAATCTATTAGGTTCATCTGACATGACCTTCCTGCTGTGAAACCATGGTGCCTTGGGTCCTGTGCCCCATTGGCCTCTAGGTACTCAACAGTTCTTTCCTTCAGAAGTGATTGGTGAATATGACAGTGTAAGGGGGGGCATGGGGTCATGATCTCTAACCATTCTTGCCCCACTTGCAGCAAAACAGAGGATACCATGCTAAAGAAAGTCACTTCTCAGCTGAGCTGCTGTGTTATTTCTGTTTCAGGGAGATGTCACTGGAACAACCCATGGTGGCAATGAGAGGATGGACTGAAACTGTCTGCACTCCCAGGAAGACCCTTTCCTCTAGATCTAGGAACAGGTAGAATCAGGGCCATTTACTTTATTGTTTTCATTTTTGTAGGGAGAAGGGGTGTCCCACAAGGTCACTTTGTGCTTATCATGTGAACAAGGAGGGTTCCTGCACTGAAGTGGCACCATGTAGTGAGGCTAGGTGGACACTGTGTAGCGTAGACAGGGCATGACTGGTGTACGGATAACTTTGGTGGGATTTCCAATGTACAGCTGGTGATTAGCTAGTGCTGGATGGCACCTACATTACATTAAAGATGTGTGGATGTCTGATCTTGTTGGATGTGCCTTAATAATTTTTTTGGACCACTCCACAGGCAGGTTTTTCCCCTACAATGTGAACAGTGTGATACCAGTGACCCACGCGGGACATTTTGATACCATGCTGCATGATCATTGTGGTACCACCAGCATAAGGCATTGAATGAGACCATTGTAGTACCACTGCAAGTGCACCCATTGTGCTACCACTGACATATGGTACCACGGTGGTCACAATGGTTGTGCAATGGAATTGAAACAAATCCATTGTGACACCAGTTGCAGTGGTATCATACTGGTATTTGCCATTGTGTTACCATTGCATGAGTGTTTGCCTCTGTTCTACCACTGTGTGTCAATGGTATCACAGTGGACATAATGGCATCACACTGGAATTGGAACAAAACCACTGTAATACCAACAAACTGTGGTATCACAATGGTGCGCATTGTTACCGCTGTGGTACCAGCAGAGGTGGTGTTACCAATGAACTACAGCTGTCTACATGGTATCACAATGGTTGCAATAGTATCACAATGGAATTGGAGCAAATCCACTGTGATATAATTTATGAAACCCAGAATGGTACTACATTGGAAACTGCAGTGGTAGTGCAGTTCTCCCCCGTTATAACAAATCTCATTATAACAAATCCCACATGTTATGAACGTGGTTCATGGACCCCTCCAAAAAGCACAAAAATGTCAAACTCTGCTACTTGCTATTTGCGGTTGTGGTTTTCAGTTTGCAGTGCAGCGCATTGCAGTTGGTATCCTCAGTTAGCCATTAAACCCCATTAAGCTCCATTTTTCAGTTCAGTGTACCTGTAGGTTGTAAGTTATTGTTAGCTGATGCACTACTAGGCGCTATTGTTAACTGATGCACTACTAGGTGCAACTATGTGCAGCAATGATCAATTTAATTTTAGTGCAGCTCTATTGAGGTGTCATAGTAAGCACTGCAGTGTGACAGCAAGCACACATTCTTAAAATTAGCACCTGTCAATCGACTCTTGTTCAGCTTTATTATTGAATTATAAGAAGCACTATGAGTTCTCACAGTGTTCAGTGTTCTCCTGCAAGCCTGTTACTCTGTCTGTATTTGCCTTCATCTCAGTTCGTCTGCTTTCTTTCAATGTTGGAACCAAAAAAAAGAAAGGCACTAGATGTGAACACCAAACTGTCAATTATTGACAGAACCTGCCAAACCTGAGGCTGACAATCATTACGTTCAGGCAGCAGAGGGAATCTCAGGGCTTGAGAAAGGTCTGCGCTACCTAGAGCACCAACCTTATGTTTCTTCTCTGCAGCTGTTCTAGCTAAAGCAGCTTATTGACTCTGCAAAAACAGAAGTGCTGCAACATGAGATGGTCCAGACTACACTGGACACTTTAAAAAAAAATAATAGTGCATCGAATTATTTCATGATTTTAAAGCATTTTAACAAACAGTACAATAACCAAAAAAATTTTTTTTTATACAAATAAAGATTTGATACACTGCTAGAATTGTTTTTGTTGTTTTATTCCTTCAACTGACACTGAGTGGTACAAAAAATTGCTATAGAAACACTTGTTTCCCATTATAATGAATCCTCATTATAGCAAACTTTTCATGTGGCTCCCGATGGGTTCGTTATAACGAGGGAGGACTATACAATAGTAAAGAACAGGTATTACAATGGTATGCTGAAGAAATTTTTGTAAGGGTCTTCCATCTGATAGTCTAGTTGAAAATCCACTAGATGGCACTTGAGTACTGTAATAGGAACTGTCCTCTTTCTGTAGTGTGAAATGTTTTTCTCAGTTGCTTTGTGTCAGTTAATCATGAGTTCACTGAAGTTGCAGGTCTCACCAACAGAGCTTGATGGGGTACTGGTAGGGTGTCTGCTCCTGAAACAGGGAGTTAAGGGCTCAGATTCAGAGAGAAATATATTTTTTCTCTTACTTTCCCCCAGAGAACATGGTTTAAATCTTAACACAGGTTTAAACATTTGTATTAAAATATTCCTCTTTCAGTTGCAACTTCACTTGAATAACAATCCATGGAAGCAATGAGAAAAGTACATTTTTATCAAAAAAGTTAATTGTAGAGGGGCCGTGGCTTGAACCTAACAAGATGGAAGCTTAACTCGCTAGCTCTACATACCTCGAAGCAGACATCTGTCAATACTCACCACAGTCAACTTCTTTTTTGGTAATCAGCCTATACCTGCGGGGAGCCTTTAACCCAAGGATCAATACTCTCATGTTATTTTCAGCAGAGATAGTCATACCTCAGAGGATTGCAGCACATCTTGTCTGAAGAGCCAGACTACATCCTAAAGCATGGCAGCAGGTAGTGCAATGAAATGGGACCTGACAGCGATCGAGGGCATGTTTGCCAATTCATGAAGCAAATGGCACAAGTAACTGTCGCTTCGAACCATACCATACAGGCTATTCATAATATGGAGATTATGCTATTTCAAAGTGAATGGAAGGTCAGCTCATACACGGTTGCCATCATGGACATCACCACCACAGTATAGGAACAACATCAGGCTATCCAAGCACTAGAAGCCAAGATGCATGATTTAGAGAATCGAAGTAGATGGAATAATCTCTGATTCTTAGGATTTCCTGAAGGAGTTGAACTTAAAAGACACCAGTAACTTTATGCAGCATGTGTTAGTGGACATTCTGAAATGGACTGAGCCTCACCCAATAGAAACTGAGTGGGCTCACCACTCCCTGGCCCCTCCACCCAAGGCAGGGGACAAACCACAGCCTATATTGACCGTTTTCTGAATTTTAAAAGAAAAGAGATTATGGCCTCTACCCAATCAATGGGGACCTTGCACTGGCAGGATCATCGGAGTTTAATTTTCCAACATTATTCCCATGAACTCTTGGATAAGAGGAGGGCTTACATGGAGGCCAGAAGAATTTTACAACAAATAGGAGTACCATTCTTCTTAAGGTACCCGGTGACCATGAGACTGCTACATAATGGGGTCCCGTTACTATGTCACTCTTCTGAGGTGCTCATGGACTTTATGTAAAGTATATGGCCCAAGGAAATGAGGACACCAAGACCACTGAATTCTGACACTCCCCACACTATTCGATATGATATGGAGACCAATGGGATCTCACAAGGGGAAGGAACTGAAGCCAGACCACTCGAACCAGAAGAACTGTGATCTCTCCCCACTCACAGCCACAAATGCTATGCAGATAGAAAGTACAATAAGAGGGAGCACCCGATGGAGAGGGAATGCTTTAGGAGTCCTGGGGGACATGGCCCATCTCAAAACCCATCTAAAGCACTTGAGCCCTACTACTCCCTTAATAGATACATGTTGTAGAGGCCTACAGCCCAGGAACAGCAGTGTTTCCAGCCACCCAAGATTCCAATCCCACCTGCAGAAAAAACACATTCACCAATGCCTGGAGCCTCCACCTCGTGAGCCGTAAGAGTAATCACCAGACCATCCACACTGAATGGCAGTTCTGCAGCTGTGGGACAAACTGAGAAGCAAACACCTCCAGGGAGTCAGAAGAAGGAACCCCAAGCATGTAGGGAGGATCGGCCAACACCAGACCAGGGCTGAACTATGATCAGATAAGTGCACTGTGCTCTTTTGTTTCAGGAAGGGGTGAGAGGTTAGGCTAGCAGGGGGCTATACCCCAAGGATGTTACAGCTGAGGTTCCCCCATGGATGCATAGGCTAGGGGTTGAAAGCTAGGGTATAAGGGGCTCCCTCAACTGATACCTACTCAGTCTAATGCTCCCAGATCCCCTCTCAAAGTATAGAGCTCAGTACATAATATGCTGGACAGTAAAGCTTTAATGGCCTGGACTAACAAGTTCTTTTCACCAACATTCAGGACACTATTCTCTTGAGGTCCTTATTTCAATGCTTATATTCTTGGTCAGCCTCTATCTCAAGTGTCTTTGACATATATGTGTATCCCCTACCACTGAGATTTTACTCCGCTGTTACGTGGGGGGGGTGGGCACATCGAACATACACATTAAAGATGTGTATTTTTATGTTTGCTTGCATGCATGTGCAAGAAACTTCATGCCATCATCCGAGTTTTCAGAGGTGTGGCACCCCGTCTTCCAATTCAGTCAGTGTGTTTGCAGGCGCGGCCCCAGTTCGCCAATGAATGCTGCAGCAGTCTATGACAGCAGTTGAAAATGCAGTGCCGTACAGTTGAAAGGGAGAGCTACACTTCAGTGAGCAGCGATAAGATAGCGTGTGCTCATGTGATCCTCCCCACACACATACACACACACACATATGCACGCATATTACGTGCTCATGCATCGTCGTCCCCACGCGCACACTGTATGGCTGACGAGGGTGCCCAATCCCCTGTCAGCTCTGCTGCACTCCCCCCAACAGAGTTCCAGGTGCCATGCTGGGAGCCCACCCCAGCATGGCAACAGTCTGTATGGCTAACACGGGTGCCCAATCCCCATCGGCTCCACTGTCCCCCCCAAGAGACTACCGGGTGTCATGCTGGGAGCCCACCCCAGCATGGCAACATTCCGTATGGCCAACGGGGGTGCTCAATCCCCCATTGGCTCCACTGCCCCCCCCAAAACAGCCTTCCAGCTGCCATGCTGGGATCCCACCCCAGCATGGCACAAGTCCCGCGTCGTCCAAGTGGGAAAAAAAAAAACCTGAAAGAAAAACCTTCCTCGCTGACTGTCCTTACCCCCTCCCCACCAGTGCCCACCCTCTGCGCACCCTGCCTCCCCACCACCCCATACTTACCTCCGGAGTCCGGCGCGACAATCTTCGATGGACCGGGAACAAGTCTGCACTTTTCAAAGCCGACTGTGAACTGAAGAAATGCTGGTAAGCTGTATAATGTAACAAATAGGTTTTTTTCAGCTTTGCTGCATATCTTGGGAATTTTTGGGAATTTTTTCACCAAATTTTCAACATGGGGTTTTTGGGACCTCACCTCATGAATTCTGTCACTGTCATTTTGATACTCGGGCCCGAAAGGTGATTTTGAGGTCACTGCATGGAACCACCTTTTGGGGCTGATTTACAAAATGACAGTGTCACAGTTTATGAGGTAGGCCCCAAAGTCTATGTTGAAAATTTGGTAACATCCAAAACTACTGTTTCTGACATCGTTGCGCTGTTCCTACACACGTTTGTAAGTTCACAAATTTTCAATATGTTCACTCCAGATTTTCAACATTGCCATTTTACCATACCTCCTTATGAGCAGTACAACTGTCATTTCTCACATCTCACCCAAAATGTGTTTCCGCACATGTAGCGCACAATGGTGCAGTTGGTGTGTGAAATCAATGTTCCGGACAGAGAAAGAAAATCACAGTGACACTGTTCATGAGCAGAGGTGTTAAAATGACTATGTTAAAAATTTGGTGAAAAAATTCCCAAAAATGACTGTTTTACGAGCATGCGTTGCGCTGTTCCTACGCACGTTCGTAAGTTTGCAAATTTTCAATATTTTCACTCCAGATTTTCAACATTGCCATTTTACCACACCTCCTTATGAGCAGTATAGCTGTCATTTTTTACATCTCGCCCAAAACGTGTTTCCGCCCATGTAGCATACAATGGCGCAGTCGGTGTGCAAAATCAATGTTTGGGACAGATTAAAAAAATCACAGTGACATTGTTCATGAGCAGAGGTGTTAAAATGGCTATGTTAAAAATTTGGTGAAAAAAGTCCATAAAATGACTGTGTTACAAGCGAGCATTGCGCAGTTTCCACGCACCCTGGTAAGTTCATGGATTTCTAATATTTTCAGTCCAGATTTTCACCAGTGGCATTTTTCCACACTTCCTTATGACCAGTACAGCTGTCATTTTTCAAACCGTGGCCGAAATGTGTTTTGCACTTCCAGCGAAGAAATGCGTGGTCGCTGTGGGAAATCACTGTTCGGGACAGATTAAGAAAATCACAGTGACACTGTTCATGAGCGGAGGTTCCAAAATCCCTGTGTTGACAATCTTCTGTAAAAAATCCCCAAACTAATTGCATTACGGGTGTGCGTTGCGCATTTTCTATGCACACTCGTGACTTCACCAGTTTTTTTAATATTTTCACTGCAGATTTTCAACATTGCCATTTTTTGCACCTCCCCATGAACAGTACAGCTGTCATTTTTCACATCCTGTTCGAAATGTGTTTTTGCACCTGTAAAAAACAAAAACAAGGCGCTGCATCAGCACGTGGTCTAAAAGCAAAACAAAATGGTTATATTAAATGCACATTGAAAATAGAAAATAGAGTTAAAAATCTATGTTTTGACCTTAGGTCTTCTTCAGGAAATATCTAAAAGAGAAAAAAAAAAACAATCGCTTTTAGATATTTCCTGAAGAAGACCTAAAGTCGAAACGTAGATTTTTAACTATTTTCTATTTTCAGCGTGCATTTAATATAACCATTTTGTTTCCAACCTGTAGTGCCAAATGGCGTAGTTGCTCTGTGAAATCAGCTTTCTGCTAACTAACTGATATTGCCACTGTTCATAAGGTGGGGGTCACAAATAACCCATGTTGAAAATTTGGAGTGAAAATGCCAACGAACGCCTGAGGCGTTAGGGTTTCCGACCATAACGCCCCACCCTGTAGAGATTGACAGGCATCAGGGGTGTGACTTGGGATTCTCGCCTGTAATGCTCATACCATTCCACACCCTGTAGCCAGTAAGAGGAATAGAGGTATGCCTTGGACTCTTCGGCCCCAAAGTTCACCCCATTCTCCTATACAGGACCCATCTCACTGTATTTTCTGATGAAATTGGCTGAGCATAAGGGCCAAAGACCCCAAGGCACACCGTGACACTTGTCAGTGTCTGCAGGGTAGGGTGTGGTGAAATGGCGTGGCCGTTATGCCTGACGACCCAAAGGCACACCCCAATGCCTGTCAGTCTCTGCAGGGTGGTGGTGGGGTTGGCTTCAGTTTAATACTTCACTGCCATTCCTATTATGCAGCTCTCTAACTCCTGCACTACCAATGCCAATGCCAGCAAGCAAACATTCGGCATTGACAAATGCTTCTTTTCCACTGAGACTGTATAAGGATTGCCTGAGATCTCATGACATGATGGTCCGAAGGGTTTGTTAACTTTTATTTTTTTTCCTTTTATATATGCTTTCCTGTTGAAATGCCTTGTCAACCATCATAGTGAATACCTGGACAGAAGTCCAAATTGCACCTGGGTAACTGAGGTCACTACAGATATGGCCACAATGGAAGTGCTAAATACCAGGGCATTTAGTGCACTTCCTTCAGTGGTTATGCCAGTGTACCTCAGTAGCAGGGACTCTGATTATTACCCCAGGCATCCGGCATGAACACTAACATTAGTTATACCTGCCATTTTTACTGATGGCAATATGTTAAGTGCAAGGCCATTCTGCGGGAGCTGACCCACTGGTGCCGGCTTTGCCAGTTAGAGTTTACACAGAGCAACCCCCTATGCAAATGTTGACAACTTCGAGGGGCAGTGAGCTACATTGCTCTATTTCCCCCAGGGAAGATATTTTCTGATGTTGAGAAATAAACTGGGCACACTAACCAGACCTGTGGTCTGTAGCAGCCTGCCATGGTGTCCCAGGGCATAGAAACTGTCCTTGTGCAGGTCTCACCTGCCAGTCACATGCCTCGAATGTTTCATATACAGTAGCATATTGTCAATTGTAAATAGTTTTGGTTTTTGGGTTACAAGTTGTTCTTTAGTGCTGTACACTATAGTGGAGTGAATGTATGCAGGGCCTACTTAGCTGATGTGAGATATGGAAGGTGCAGTGATGTCCCACTTGAAATCTGGGTTTTAGATTCTCTAGCAGAAAAGCAAGGGGGGCTGCAGTGGATCTCAGCTTCTGATTTCCTGTTTTCCATGGTATTGCATAATCCATTCAAATGAGAATAGTTCGGGTAACCTGTCATACCTGGAACGGATGGGGGCTCAATACCCCAGTGAAACGTAAACAGGTGTCTCCAACTTAAAGAAGCTTAGGTCTACTCTAGCCTTCCTGCAAGAAATGAAACTGAACCCATCAGATCATGCAAAACTGAACAGAGAGTGGGTGGGACAAGTGTTTCATGCCTCGGCACCCACACATAAAAGAGGGGCAGCAATCTTGGTACATAAGGCACTTTGCTGGACTCTTAAAAGGTTCACCAGTGACCTGCAAGGCAGATAGGTGCTGACCCTTATGGACCCCCTTACTGGGGACATCCTCCTAGGGAACATTTACTGTCCCAATGAGGATGACCTGATCTTTTTCCACGCCATTGCCCTTGAAATTGGCCAACTAGTACAGGTACATACTGCGATCATTTTAGGTGGGGATTTAAATCTCACCCTTGTACCATTGATAGACAGAAGCTCAACAGGTATGGAACCTCATGCTAGAGTGTGGTGGGCTCTGGCACAATTAATTCAAGACCTCGGCCTGGAGGATATTTGGAGGCTCTTTCACCCTCAAGAGAAAGATTACTCCTACTATTCCCTGTTCATGGCTCTCATGGCAGATTGGAATACTGGCTGACCTCTCCCAAGGTTACACAGACTTCTTTAGACTCGAGGATCTGCCATTGGTGATTTCAGACCATGTCCCAGTCCATTTACAATTTTCATGGAGTCCCATGGTAGCTAAATCCTCATTTTGGAGACTTGATCCTCTCCTGCTATGAAACCCGGAATTCATATCATGGGCTAAACAAGAAGCCAAACTCTTTTTTTTTTTTTTCAAGAAACTCCCATAGCAAATACATCAGCTGGTAACACCTGGGAGGCATTTAAGGCCACCTTTAGGGGAAAATAATAGGGTACCCTGTAGCCAGGAAGTAGAAAGGGGAGTGCCAACTCTCGCAACTTTAGACAAAGCTCCAAACCTCAGATTCAAATCTCTTCCCCAGGCTACCCAACACTTGCCCCTAAGCTGCACTATTTTAGGTCTTCGTATGGAGATCAATAACCTTCTGTCTAGAAAAGTCAAGATATCTCTGCTCTGGCTTAGACACAAATATGGGGGGGGGTCCTGGCATACAGGTTACAGAAATAGCAAACAGATATATCTCAGGTCTCACTGATGACAAGGGGCTGGTTCAAACCAATGCACAATAAATAAATCATATTATAGCAGGCTTTTATGCCAATCTATATACCACTTCCCGAAACCTGGAGCTCCTCACCATGCAAACATTTTTGAGTTCCATAGAGATACTCAAATTAATGGAGCAACAAGCTGCACTGCTGGATATGCCCCTGATGGAGGCAGAGGTAACTCAAGCTCTCAGTTCCATGAAAGCAGGCAAAGCTCCTGGGGGGATGGATTCCCTGTAGAGTTATGGCAGACAATGTCATTGGTTGTTACCCCTGCACTTTGCTCTGTATTTACTGAGGCACTAGTAACAGGTAAAATTCCCCCTACCCGCAGAGAGGCAGTGGTAACCGTACTCCCCAAAAAAGGCAAATATCCCACATCAGCTGGTAATTGCAGACGTAGTTCCCCCATTAACACAGGCAGTAAGATCTTTGCAAAAGTTCTGGTGGCTCGTCTTAAGCCTCTGTTACTGCATCTGATATATCTATCTCAAGTGGGGTTTATACAATGTAGGTATAGAGCTGACCACATAAGATCCCTCCTGAACTTCATACATGCCGCACAAAATATCCCCACCCCAGCTGCGGCAATAGTCATAGATTTTGAAAAGGCCTTTGATTCTATAGAGTGGGATTAACTGCAGGAGGTACTTAAACACCTGGGGTTCGGGCCCCTATTTAGAGCATGGGTAGATGCATTATGTACACTCTCATTGGCAAGAGTACTCAAAACTCCCTAATGTCAGACCCATTTCCACTTTGAAGGGGCATGAAGCAGGGCAGTCCACTTCCCCCTTAAATTTTCATGCTGGCAGTAGAACCCCTAGCAGTTGCCATTAGACAACACCCCTGATACAAGGAGTTCCCATTGGCCAACAGCGGTACCCAATGCTGATGTATGCAGATGATTATTTAGTCCCGCTAGCTAACATGGATGTATCCCTCCAGCCCTAATAGACACCTTCACCACCTTCACACAGATTTCTGGCCAAATCAGACAAAGATTGAGGTTCTCCCATTAAGCCAATGCTGTAACCCCGCTATGGTTAAAACAGGATTAAAAAAGGTGTCATATGGCATTGCATATCTAAGAATTAAAATAGTCCCAATGATCTCAAAAATATGGGAGTTAAATCTCAAGCCCCTAATTACAGAAATGCAGGCAGAATGTAAGAGGTGGAAGCTACCTCAACTCACAATGGCAGGGAAGATCTCATCCATAAAAATGGTCACTGCTCCCAACCTCTTATATACTTTCCCACATGCCCATCAAACTACCAGCAAAGTGGTTTGCCAAGATAGATGGAGTCATTGGAACATTCTATGGAAAGCAAGAAGCGGAGGAACAGTAGAAACAAGTTGCGGGCACCCTGGAGAGAGGGAGGGAGGAGGAGTGGTGTCTCCCTTGGATTGAGGGTACAAGTGGGCCTTCCATGCAACCCAGACTTTAAAATGGTTCATTGCTCACACATGAAGCTCGCCTCAGTGGCTTAGCACGGAGGAAGTTCTAGGAGAGGCCCAGCCACTATCACTTCTTTTATACACAACCCCCTCCCCCCCAAAGCAATTGCCTCACACCCCACAATAGGACTCTCAATGAAATTCTGGGAAATCTTCACAAGAAACTGAATCCCAACCCTAGCCCAATCAGGCATACCCCTTTATGGGGACACAGCGGTATTACTGTAGACCACAGACCCTGACCGGGTGCCCCGGATCCCAGCTCGAACCACTCTGGCGGTTGGACTCCACAAATAAGCCTCTGCCCAGCCAGCCTAAGTGGATCCAGAGCCGCACCAAGGAAACTCTACCACTCACCCAAACACTCCAACACATAAGGTACGGAGGCATGGAGCAGCTCTAAATGTCTCTGCCAAATTTTATTTTTCAAAGTTTGGTGCCTTGTATTGTACCACTATGTGACTGGCTACCCCCACTAGCTGCTTCAAGAGGACTGATCTGAAGGTACTGTCCTCTTTTTTTTTTGGGGACTTTCAAAGTATTTAGCTCTAGCAGCCTTTTAGTAAATTATTGCAGTAGGATTTTTGGGGAAAAAATTAATTGTTAGAAACTGATGTATTTTCTAGGTTCAACTCTGATTTTGTACTGTATGCAGTTAAAAGCGTTAGGCTCTTAAAGGCATTTAGTTAGCTTATACAGCAGCAATTGCAGGGGGAAACTTTTTTTCAATTGTTAGAAGCTCCTTCTTTTTTTAACTTACTTGTTTTATTTGTTACTTGATTCCTTGTGGGACAGAGTTACTAGCCTTTTCCTGGCTCTGACTGAGGATCCTGTTCCCTGTTCAGACTGCCGCAGCCCCTGTCCCAGCCCCATCTGCTGGGTTTTCTAGCCTACAGTAGTAGCCACAGACATTGCCAGTTATTTCCAGATATTTTGTGAAATTTCTAAAGAGTTTTTCTCTGCTTCCCCTACTCTGGAAATAGAGAAAGCAGGAGATTTCTCTGGAAATATCATAGAAATTTCGGGAAATATTTGGCAGTGTCTGTTGCTGCTTCTGTATACATGCCCTCTGATTAGCTCCCCTTTGTGTTAAATCCCTCTGTCTGTTGCTGTCTTTGGCCTGAAACCCTCCCCCTGATTTAGCCTTAATCTCAAATTTTCCTTATCTGCTTCCTACCTCTAGGCTTCAGTCCTTTTCTCCTGACCAAGCGCATTGGATCCCAGCTCGAACTGCTCCAGTGGTTCGACTCCAAAAATAAGTCTCTACCCAGCCAGCCAAAGCAGATCCAAAGCTGCACCCAGGAAACACTGCCACCCACCTGAACACTCCAACAGAAAATGCTTCTGCCCTTTACCCCTGACCGGGTGCCCTGGATCCCAGATCGAACAACTCCAGCGGTTCGACTCCAAAAATAAGCCTCTGCCTAGCCAACCAAAACTAATCCAGAGCCACACCGGGAGAACTCTGCCAATCTGCCCAAACACTCCAACACAGAAGGTATGGAGGCAAGGAGCAGCTCTACAGGTCTCCGCCAAATTTTGTTTTTCAAAGTTTCACGCCTTGTATCGTACCTCTGCGTGATTGGCTACCCCCACTAGCTGCTTCAACAGCATTGGTCTGAAGGTTCTGCCCTCTTTTATTTTGGACTTTCAAAGTATTCAGCTCTATCAGCATTTCAGTAAATTATTGCAGTAGCATTTTTGGGGAAAGAATTAATTGTTAGAAACTGATGTATTTTCTAGGTTAAACTCTGATTTTGTACTGTATACAGTTAAAAGTGTTAGGCTGTTACAGCCTTTTAATAGGTTGATACAGGAGCAATTGCAGGGGAAACTTTTTTTTGTCACTTTATTCCTTATGGAACAGTCTTACTAGTCTTTTCCTGGCTCTGACTGAGGATCCCGTTCCCTGTTCAGACTGCCACATCCCCTGTTCCTGCCCCATCTGCTGGGTTTTCCCGCCTATGCACACCCTCTGAGTAGCTCCCCTTTGTGCTAAATCCCTTTGTTTCTTGCTAAAATCCCTTTGTCTTTGTCTTTGTCCTGAAACCCTCCCTGATTTAGCCCTAATCTCAAGTTTTCCTTATCTGTTTCCCTCCTCTAGGCTTCTGCCCTTTGCTCCTGACTGGGCGCACTGGATCCCAGCTCGAACTGCTCCAGTGGTTCAACTCCAAAAATAAGCCTCTGCCCAGCCAGCCAAAGCTGATCCAGAGCCGCACTGGGGAAACTCGGCTGCCCGCCCGAACACTCTAACAGAAAAGGTGCAGAGGTACAGAACAGTTCCCCAAGTCTCCGCTGAAATTTGTTGTTTTTCAAAGTTTGGTGCCTTGTATTGTACCTCTGTGTGATTGGCTACCCCCACGTGCTGCTTCAAGAGCATTGGTCTGAAGATGCTGCCCTCTCTTTTTTTTTTGACTTTCAAAGTATTCAGCTCTATCAGCCTTTTAGTAAATTATTGCAGTAGGATTTTGGGGAAAATAATTAATTGTTAGAAACTGATGTATTTTCTAGGTTAAACTCTGATTTTTGTACTGTATGCAGTTAAAAACATTAGGTTCTTACAGCCTTTTAGTTAGCTGGTACAGCAGCAATTGTGGGGGAAACTTTTTTTTAATTGTTAGAAGCTCCTTCTTATTTTAATTTACTTGTTTTGTTTGTTACTTGATTCTTTATGGGACAGTGTTACTAGTCTTTTCCTGGCTCTGAGTGAGGATCCCGTTCCCTGTTCAGACTACCGTGGCCCCCTGTCCCGCCCTGTCTGCTGGGTTCTCCCGCCTATGCAAGCCCTCTGATTAGCTCCCGTTTGTGTTACATTCCTCTGTCTCCTGCTGTCTTTGTCCTGAAACCCTCCCCCCCGATTTAGCCCTTATCTCAAGTTTTTCTGATATGCTTCCCTTTTCCAGACTTCTGCCCTTTGCCCCTGATCAGGTGTACTGGATCCCAGCTCGGACTGCCCTGGCAGTTCGACTCCAAAAACAAGCCTCTGCCCAGCCAACTGAAGTGGATCCAGAGCTGTACCTTGGAAACTCTGCCACCCGCCCAAACACTCCAACACAAAACACTTCTGCCATTTGCCCCTGATTGGGTGCACTGGATCCCAGCTCGAACTGCTCCGGTGGTTTGACTCCAAATATAAGTCTCTGCATAGCCAATGGAAGTAGATCCAAAAATGCACCAGGGAAACTCTACCGCCTGCTTGAACACTCCAACACAAAAGGTTTGGAGGCACAGAGCAGCTCTACAAGTCTCCACCAAATTTTTTTTTCAAAGTTTGGCAACTTGCATTGTACCGCTGCATGATTTGACTCTGAAAATAAGCCTCTGCCCAGCCAGGCGAAGCAGATCCAGAGCTGCACCAGGGAAACTCTGCTGCCCACCCAACCACTCCAACACAAAAGGTCCAACCCACCCTTCTTGGCAGTGTAGCTTTATAGTCTTATTTTGACACATGACCGATCAGGTGGCTTAGACACTCTTAAACCTAAGTGTCTGTTTCCCTATTTGCAGGTTATACCGATCAGTCACTAGTGGGCTGTGTGCCATTGCATATTGTGATTAGCTGTTTTTTTCCCTGACACAGACAAATAGTGCCACAAAATGTATTCTAAACCCTACTTTATTTAGCTGCATTAACTTAGAGAACATGATGTCTCACACATTTAATCACATTCTACCCGGATGCCTCCTCCTTCTTATCAATATACACTTACACACAGAACCGTTCATTACCAATATTCCCCTTGATGTCTCTATAAGTATGTCTAATTCAATGCTTGTGTATATTCATATAGGCACCAAGTCCCAGGGACCTGCCATTCCCTTTATTCATTTTAGGCCAGCCCATTACTGCTAGGCTTCATTAATTATATCAGTAAAAACAGCTCTATATGCATTGTACTTCCTTGTCCACTGCTTGCCCCTTGCTCTCCCTTCATGAAACCATCAACTACAAGAAGGTACAAAACACTGACTATCAGGGAACTCATAAGGACACTTATCATTCTTCTACTCATATTTTCTGGAAATGTAGAATTAAATCCTGTCCCTCCCATCCCTATAGATACCCCTGCAGATCTACCCCAGCTTAAGAGTATCAGTTTCCTGCATTTAAATGTCTGTAGACTGCTAAAGAAACAGGACATGATCCAAGCCTGGGTGCTCTACACTAGACCGGATGTACTAATGACCTCAGAGTCTTGGCTCAGAGGATCTACCCCAGACCACAGCATTAATATCCCCACATATAATGTCTTCAGATCTGAGAGACCCTCAAGGGGGGTTGCTATCTACATAAATGATAAATTCTCTGTAACAGTCATGGAGGCATCCTCTTTTTCAAAGGAATTTGAGAGTCTTTCCTTAAAGGTGACCCTTACCTCCAAGGAGGCTATATCAATAACTGCCTGCTACAGGCCACCACCAGGGGGTCTTGGAATTTTATCCCATCTCCATAAACTACTGGAGAAGTTAAACTCAGAATGAATTATAATGGAGGACTTTAATCTTGACTAGAAAAATGACTATTCTAATATTCTGAAATAATTTTGTGATAAGCATGGCTTATCACAAATTACTCCGGACATTACCCAACCGAACAGCAAAAACCCCCATTGTAGCTCTCTCCTGGACCTAATTCTTGTCAACAAACCACACAATATTTTGCATTCGGGGTATTCCATAATGACATAAGTGACCATGGAGCAACAGCCTGTATAAGACGCACTCCTAAGATTATCTTGACCTCCACTTACAGACTAAAAAGATGCCTCAAAAACTTTAGTCAATCTGTGTTCTTATCAGACCTTGGCATGATTGGATGGCAGGATTTCTACTTAGCTCCATCACTTTCTGAGGCATACAGCATCTTCCACAACCTTGCCTTGGGAGTGATTGGCAAGCATGTCCCCTTGTACGAACCAAGACCAGAAAAAGGTCCTACCCTTGGTTTATGCCTGTTTTAAAATCAGCCTTAAAAGACAGGGACAGATTGTGGAAAAGGGCCCATAAAACAAAAACAGATGCAGACTGGACGGCCTTCCGAGTGGCCAGGAACTCCTGTACTAAACTCATAAGAACTGAGAAAGCTTAATATTTTCAGACTTCCCTCGATGCATCCAAAAACAACTCCACCAAGTTCTGGAACATCCTTAGATAAATAGAAGGTCACACACCTTCTTCTCCACTGCCCTCTAAGTTTATAGTTGGAAACATCACATACACAGACATGGCCGATGTCCTGGACCAACTTAACAGCCACTTTGCCATGGCAGACCTAGCATTTGACGTCTCACCAGCTAGTATGTTTAGCACCCAGTTCCACAGCAAGGTTGCCCTCTGCCCCAATAGTACGAATAGCCAGCAATCTTTGTCTTTTAGTTTCAGCCCAGTATCATTTCAACAAGTCAAGGACCTGCTAACTTCCCTGGACATCAAGAAAAGTGCCAGTGTTGATCCCCTAGAGCCCCTCTTCCTGAAAATAGGTTATTATCACATGACCACCCCATTACACATCTTTTTAACCTATCCTTAGCACTAGGTGACCTGCCTACAATCTGGAAAATTGCACACATTATCCCCCTTTTCAAATCCAGTGATACATGCAACCTCAACAACTACAGGCCTATTTACCTGCTACCCATCCTATCTAAACTGTTAGAAAAGATAGTTAACTGTCAGCTGAGGGAATACTTGGAGTCTGAACATTTAATAAACCCCACACAGTCAGGTTTCAGATCGAAGCATAGCACGGTATCCATCTTAGCCAGAGTGACCAACGACTGGCAAAACACACTTGACCAAAAGAAGACATATGCACAATCTTTCTAGACCTAAGCAAGACCTTTGATACCGTCGACCATGGCCTGCATTTGTCTGTGTTGCACCACCTTGGTCTCGATGATATCACACTGAAGTGGTTAAATTGTTACCTTAACAATAGAATACAGCAAGTTAAGGCACAGGGGGACCTTTCACCACTCAAAATTCTTCCAAGCAGAGTGCCACGAGGGTCTATCCTAGGACCTCTTCTCTTTGCAATTGATATAAATAATAAAGGCTCTAAAATCAGCATGGAAAACGTGCATCTGTTTGCAGATGACATGGTACTGTACGCGGCCAGTCCTACCCCTGAACTTGCCTGTGCTGAGCTGCAATATGATTTTGATATACTGCAATTGAACCTCCTACAGCTAAAGTTGCTTTTTAATGCAAAGAAGATAAAAACTATGGTTATCTCCCCCCAAATTCACTCATCAACATCCAATGTACTATCACTCAAGATCCAGACCCTGCTAGGGAACTTCTAGAAATAGTGGATAAGTTTAAATACTTAGGTTTTTGGATCGACAATAAACATAGCTTTTTATATCACATTGATGAGTAGGCCAAAAAACTGCGGCAGCAACTGGGCATTTTTTACCGCATCAGGCACCTCCTCAACTATGAGGCAAAAGTAAAACTAGTACAAACTACTTTTCTCCCATTAATAGATTATGCTGATATCCTTTATAGCCACTCTCCAAAAACAGCTCTTTCTAAGCATGACACCTTGTATCACTGGGCACTAAGACTTGTTACCAATGCACCTTTTAATACTCACCACTGCTCGCTTTATGACATGATAGGCTGGTCCTCCCTCACTGTTAGGAGGATGAGGAACACTACACTTTGGATTTGCAGAGCAATCACAAACTCCTCCTGTACATTACCAAGCTTTTTTTCACATAACTAGGGGCCTTATTGTCTGAAGTGTTACTCTCGTGTTATGTTCAATGTCCCTATATTTAGAAAACGCTGTGGCACTTCAGCCATTAGTTTTGCTCTTTCATCTATATGGAACTATCTTCAGAAGACTCTTAAGCTTACTCACATACCAGGGATATCCACATATAAGTCCTTGCTTAACCATGTTTTCAAGGAAACTTGCACCTGCCACCGCTAACTGCTCAGAAGCCACAGATGGTAACCCCATGCTTTTGGCATGTCACCCCAACTATTGTACTTCCCCCTCCACCCTCTCACCCCCCCTCCTAATTTAGTCCATGTTAGGATGTGGGTAATTACTAGATGCTGGACACACATCTTACCTTTCTTCTCATTCTAGGGGAATTATTGTACCCTACGTATGTTATATTATTCAACTGTAGCTAGGTGATGTCATTGTGTAAAAATTATTCGATGTGAGTTTTTATGGGTATACCTGCAACCTTTGTTAAATATTCAACTGTGCATTCCTATTGTGCCACTATTGTATGTTACTCTGACATGTATTTTTACTATATGTATAATTGTATGACTGTAAGTCTTATTCGTCACTGTTGTATTGAAAAATGTCTCTGTTCTCCCAGCACCATCTTGCAAATGAGCTTGCTCAACAATGTATTGCCTGGTTAAATAAAATGTGAATTGAATATGCTGGACAGCTGGGTGCTGAGAGGAATTTTCTATATGCAAGACATCCTGGATCATATGGCACTGAGGGTGGCTACGTTCCCTGAACTACAAACGTTCTGGGACCTCCCCAATCAGACTTTTGAAGATATCTCCAAATTAGAGGTGCAGTGCGAACATATCTACGCACCCTGCCTCAGTATTGCCAGGTAAATTCAACAGAACAGTGGCTCTCTAAGTCTAAGGGCACAGCCAGTAGCATATACTCGGCACTTAGAGTCAAAATATCGACCCAATCGGAGGAGTCCAAAGCCAAATGGGGACGGACAATATGTATTACTATCTCTGTCTTGATTTTGCAAAGACCAGAAGCCGACTGATAAAATCTTGCATTTCTGGCACAGAACTCCGGTAGTATTACATAAGGACAAACTCCTCAGTAACGATCCATGTTGGAGGTATCAGGCTCATAAGGGGAATTTATATCACATTCTATGGAAATGTCCCATAATCCAGCCCCTTTGGCAGTAACTACAAACCCTGAGCACTAAAGTTCTCTGCAAACAGATACTGCTGTCACCCACTCTGCTGTTGCTTGGTATGGAAACAGGTGCTCCTCATCTGACCTCCCCTGAATGCAAGTGGCTTGCACTACTTAGCATACAGACCAAAAGACTCCTGAGCAGATGATGTACATCTGAAATTCCCACCATCTCTGAAATCCTTAACTCTCTATTGGTAGTAGCCACTCTGGTACACACATCACATGTGGCAACCAACACCCTCTCCTCCTCTTATTATCATTGTTGGAAACCATTTCTAACTCACTGAAAGCCTAAGGCTGGCATTGGGTGAAGAATGATTGCCCCTACAACCAGCCTTTAACCTCCTCAGTGCTAAGCTAGTGTCCAAATAATGGTAATGAATAGCAAAACAACTGCATTCCCTCTATAAACATTCAGATGAATCTCAATGTACTGTATGTGTTCTAGGTTCTGTGTGGTTATAGGATTAATTTTCTAGGGTGACATGCAGCCAATCCACCTGCAATGTTCACTTTTCCTTATGTAACGGTATGCCACCTCATAGAGCTGACAAGCCTTCCCAGCACTAGTAGGTGTTTCTAACATCCAGGTAAGTTATGGATCTCATGCACAACCATATTGTATGCAGGTATGTACTGTTCTTCCTGCTGTATCTCCCATGTTTGTTCATATTTGCTGACTGTTTTTGTTGGTGATTGTTTATATATTAGAACAATAAAAAAACTGTAACTACAAAAAAAAGCTAATTGTAAGTATATGTGTAGATAGAATGTTGTCGTTTTGGGACAGAAAGTTCATGAAAGATGTTCATGTAATTTTTGCTACCTAGAAAAGCACCCTTGACATGTGTGCTAACATTTCTGATAAAAGTACAGGTAGCAGAAAATTGCTTTTTGCACTGCTGCTATAAAAGCTTTTTCTTACTTTTCACTTACGTAGTCATCCATGGTGACATGGAGTAAGAACAGTAAATTATAAACATCACAGATCTGAGCAGGGACAAAATACCTGTAGTGAACATGAAGGTCCTCACAGAAAATATTTGTGGTACCTTGTGTGTGTGTGTGTGTGTGTGTGTGTGTGTATGTGCACCTGTGTGTGCATGTGTGCGCATGTGTCCGTGTGTGTGAATTCACAGTGTATTCACTGGAATGCAGTTTACAGGAACATTAAGGCCCTGTCATCACTTGCGGTCTTGTAATGTTACCAGCAGTCGGTAACGTTACAAGACTAGCAAACACAGATCGCATCCACATCATAGCACAGTAAAACTGTGCTATGAACTGTATTTAAAAACCATGCAAAAACCTTGATCAGAGCAGGGTTTTAGCACAGTTTCAGACCAACATAGTTCCCAGTTGGGAACTTGAGAGGGCAAGCACGGTGTTGGAGCACAGTGTGGACGCTCTGACAACTGTGCTCAAACTCAGAAAATCAAAACCTTTTGAAAAAATGTTTTAAATATATAGGTCAGTGTGGACAGGGCCTTATGGAATTCATATGAGCTGTACTGAGCTGTAATTGTTTAGTGAATCAGATTTCAAAGTATCCTTAAAATGTCTACTCCATTAAAGCATTACTTTTCCTGCTGATCTGTAATCCATTGGTAGTGTCTATACTTTAACCAGAATGTAAGGGGTTCTAATCTTGGTAATGAGGTATTTTTTTTTTCATACACACACACACACACAGATATATATATATATATATATATATATATATATGTACAAAGAGAAGAGTTGTATTTAATTTTGTATGCTCATTATCTAAATATTGTCAAAAGCAATCCCATAAGAGCTGATAAAGTTGAGAACATCTTCCATTGAGGTCTAAATCCCACAGCACCCACTTTTAAGCAGTAGATCACATTTCAAAGTATCCTCAGAATTTCTATTCTACTAAATCCTCCCTGCTAATCAGTAGTCTACTGGCAGGGTTTCTCTGCCCCACACACACACACCATAGAGCGAGGAGTTCAGATCTTGATAAGGAGACAAACTTGTTTTCTTTTCTTTCTTCCTTTTCTTTACAAAGAGAAGAGTTTTGATACTAACACCTTTTACCAAAATCAGTGCAAGTGAGCTGTGTTGAACTGCTCAGTATCCTAAAATATTGTCAATAGCAATATCAGAAGGGCTGAAAAAGTGGAAAACATTCCCCCCTTAATCCAAACAGTGCTGCCAGTGTTTAAACAATGGATCCAAGTTCAAAGTATCCTGAGAGTCTCTAGTTCACTAAAGCAGCACTCCTTTTCATTGCTGATCTGTAGTTTACTGGTATGGTTTCTAAATTCTAACTATAAAGTGAGGGGTTCAACTCTTGATATGGATGCAAGTTTTTTTCTTTCTTTTTTAAACATTTTTGTTAAAACACTTTTATTTCAGTTGCAAATACACATTAGTAACAATCCATGGACGCATAAAGAATAGTAAATGTTAGCAAACAATCAAATTTTGTTAAGAAAAACAATTTGCGCAGCTATAGTAGAAGACTATCCTGTCAGCAGAACAGGAAGCTCATAAAAGGAAATATTCATGTCCCCTTTGCTACCTCAAAAAGCAGACTTGACATGCATGCTAATTTTTTTTTAAGGCTATAGATCACAGAAAACATTTTTATTTTTGCATTGTTGAAGTGCACTTCCATTTGTAAGAAAAGTGGTTGAAGATTGTCAACTGCCATACAGAAGAAAACTATTTTCGTAGACAAAACTGATACCTAGTAGGAAATTGTCCACATCTGCAGGCCCTAGTAAATCTTGGACCCCAGCCTAATCAAGGTTCTCTGTGGGCAAATTGGCTAAGGAGGAGAAGCAGAGAGAAACTGTGCCAGAAAACCTACAGTGCCCCTGCATCAGAGGATAGTTAGGCGTACGCAAGCCCTCGATAAGGACTGTGTCATATACCTGTCAGTCAAGGTGGAAGATCTCCTAGGACATTAGGCCCTCTTTATTTGGACTACAAAGAGGGGCTCCTTTGTTGTATGTTTGTTATTGCTACATTACAATTTTGTTTATCTCTGCAAGCATACTAATGCTGAATGTATCCACCACAATGGGAGCTTTGCCAGAAGCCCACATAAGGTCTCTGGGGTGTAACATGGTGGGTGTACCTACATATTAGGGACTGAGAACTACCAGGGGGAAGGTATGAGTGTGGGCATATTAGTACTGCATTTTACTATTTGAATTGCATTGTTACCTTTTGAGTCCCATTTTCCCTATTCACCCTTGTCACTTTTCTTACCCCCTTAATATTATTGCCTATATAGTTTACTTTCCAGTGTGCATACTAATATTACATTGTGCCATTTTATTTGTGATGTACCATGGCATGCATGATAGTACAAATGCAGGTATGTTGTTTGTTTCTCCTGGGGCTTATATTGACTTCCATCAAGTACCTTGGAAACTACCCCTGTTAGAGGCACCATGCTACTGTTATATACAGCCACTGCTCTGGCCCCCCAAAAATCCTTGGCTTTGGTTAGAGAGGAGGATCCTGAGGGCTCTGGGGTTGGCACTGCTGGGTACCAGCTGCAAAGGTTGAGCACACCATGTTGACACTGGAAAGATACCCTCATCAGATTCTACTGAACCACCACCCAACCACTGTGGGAAGCATGGTTGAGGAAAGGACCCTGTTCCTGGAGACACTCCAACCAGCCTTACTATCATGTATACAAATAAAACTGAAGTAGAAAGTACAGCTTTATTTGTGGAGCTTTTTTCCTCACCATGAAAAACTCATTTATTTTTTAATTCTATTTTTGCCTCTTCTGCACCGGCATCTCAGATTTGTCTTGCTAGCCAACCACAACAGCTGCATCACCTCTACAGTTTATCCCCAGGTCCTCTTAGCCCCTTGGAAGGGGACTTCTTACTTAGAGCCATGTGGATCTCCCAATGGTGCAGATATTGGTTTCGGGTGTCAGGTGTAGAGCCTGTGAGTCTTGGGCCTACAGGAGGGCAGACATGCACCACTGGAGCCAGTCTGGATCTTCTGTTGTTTTCCTCTCTTGTTCCTCGCAGGCCAGCTGATTTTCAATTATGTGACACAACTATGCACACCATTAGGCAGACATCCTGGCATCTGGTATTGGATCCTGCCCCACAACATAACTCATTCCAGGCTGCCTGATCCCAGCCTCTGATGTGAGGCAGACCACGGCAGGAGCCCTGTTCCTTTGCTCCCTGAGAAAGGAGAACTGTCCTTGAGATGCTCAACCCTTCCTCCCTTGGCTGGCCCAGTGACCCAAAGATTGTTCCCAAACATGGGTGGCTGGCATCACAAGCAGTAATGCTACCATTGGCTCCAACAGACTGGCTTGAAAAATTCTCTTCTTACCCTAATCTGCCTACCAGGAAAACTTTCATAGCTTGCCCATCCAAAGATGAAATATAATCCCTAGTGTGGGAGAGGTAACAGTGGCAGAGGATCATACTGATATTGAGGGATCAGAAATGCATAGGCTGGGAGGTAAAGCCATGAAAT
The DNA here is from genome assembly GCA_016271365.2 of Neoceratodus forsteri. Lineage (NCBI taxonomy): Eukaryota > Metazoa > Chordata > Ceratodontiformes > Ceratodontidae > Neoceratodus > Neoceratodus forsteri. Next base: position 1,543,280,283 of record CM057455.1, on the reverse strand, counting down.
ACCCCAGCCCAATGCACTGGAAAAACTATTATTGTCTTCTTAAAGAGAGAGCTATTGATCAAGTATGGCCTGTGGTGAGAATGTAGGTAGGTAGGGAACAAGAGCAGACTGGGTAGGCCAAGTGACCTTTATCTACTGTCAGATTCTATGTTTCTATATTGCTATTGCATAAGCTTCAGCCAGTATACCTGACTTTATTTCTGATTAGTCCACACATTGCTGTGAATAACCCAAGGCTGATTCACACAAATTTATGAATTTCTAATGATTATCATGGCCCTCCAGCTACCAAAGTGGAGGGGTCGACTTATCCCCAATCCCCTGGCTCCTCTGCCTATGTGAGGTAAACATCATAGCAGTTTGAATTCCTCTATCCCATGATAAACAAGTATTCTATCTGCTGAATATGTGAAAGATGGATACAGTACTTGACAGCTGAAGGGAAGCTACAGTTTACTGATTGCTTGTAGCAAAAGAAAATACTTGTTTCTAATGAAGTTTAATAAAGTTTTCTCATTTTATAAGTGCAACAAGACCCTTTCATTTTGCTTTGTGCTGCTACAATGGCATTCCAGCAACTGCCGGCACCGTTTGGTTGCATCAACACAATGCAGACCCCTTCATGGGTTATGATTCAAATAATTTTTGTGGCTTTGTAATCATCTTTTTTTGTAAATTGTTCAGCCCATTTTCTAAGCAAGATATTTCCAGGTGTGGTGTGCCAAGGGACACTGGTACTTCCAAGTGCTTCAAAGCTGTATGCCTGCAGCATTGGGCCTGACTTACCCCAAGGCATTGGAGTATCCCCACCATGCTATACCATTTTGTGTCTTATTACTTACCTATCGTTGGATGTGGGGTAAGTTTTTTATTTAAATAAACATTGAAATGGCTGGTTGGTGAAACTGCCATAATACACACTCATATCTTATAGAAAAGTTGTATATAATGGAATATTAAAGTGACAGTAAATTAGCCATAATTAAGTACATGTTATTTATTTATCTAGTCAGTTAGTTAGTTTAAATTTAGTAACTTGGAGAGGTACTGTACACTGAGTGGGAGATTACTTCCTGGTGTGGCTTGGGCAATGGGTTACAAGAGGATGTAGAAAGTAACAAATATAGTGACAAGAAGAGCACATGTATTGTATAGGAACACTAGTTGTAAACTATGAATAATAAATTGCAGAAATATCAACTAGGAAAAGAAAACTTTTGCAAATACATAGTTTCAATACTGGAAGAACAACAATTATGTAGCAACAACAACCAGGGAGTGTAGAAGAACAAAAAATGCAGAGTATAAATTATAAATTACAAAGAAATGAAATAGGCAAAAGCACAAACAATTTCAACACTGTGCAATGTCAGCACAGTACTACAAGAGGAACACCTTTTTTTAAATAACACATTTCGAGACAGTGATGCTGAGGGAGGGGACAGTAACTAACTGTAGGTATATGCTATATTCAGTGGAGCACACCATAGAGCAAGGCCTAGTTTCTTTTTTTTTCCATATTGCCTTTTTTCTGTACTGTTTCTGTTTTCTCCCAGTACACCCCCTCCCCCTCGCAGTGTGAACGTGCGTGTGTGGAGGCACGTGCACGTCACATCTCTGCGCTTCTGTATCTCTCGGTCTCTGATGCTGCCCTCTGGCCTGCACTAGGGGGCAGTCAAGGAGCATGATGACAACCCTCCTTGAGAGAGGAGAACAGTCCATTGGATGCTTGATCCTCTCCCTTCCCTGTTGACCCCCGGCAACCCGAGGTTGCTACCGACCCTGGGTCACCAGCATGACATGAGGTGTGGCGTCCAGCACCTCAACCCTCTGCTCTACCAGGCTGGCCCCACAAGGCTCAATTTCAACTGCTTCCCAGTTAAGAAGAGAGAGAGGGGGAAGAAAAAAAAATCTCTGATGTCCTCCCCTGGTGACACTGGGAGAAACAAAGTACTAGAAGGAAAGCCAGCCAGAAAAATGTCCTTATCTCCAAAGCCCACAGTAGAGGAAAAGGGGATTCCAGCAGCTCTAGAGGCAGACCCTGCAGCATCCATTCAAATACTGCCCCTTCAGCCCTGAAAGAGAAAGTGGAGAAAGGATAGAGGAGAGAGAGAGAGAGAGAGAGACCCCAGAACAGCTGTATGTCGAGCAGAGCAACTTGTACAAAAAAAAATGGTTTGGTGGGGGGTGGGGCCAGATGATGACCGCAAGGAGGGTGGTAATCACAACCCCAGAGGGGGATCCAACCACCAGCTGATGCAAGCACCAGCCCATCCTTTTCTCAGACTCTGGAACTGTAGAGGACTGCCACTGGTCACTCAAGCCCAGGTATATGCTTAACTGAAGTACAGTAATCCAGTAACGGGTTTTGAGATAGTGCAGTACAGATACGGAACTTAACATAGAAACATAGAATTTGATGGCAGAAAAAGACCGCTTGGCCAACCCAGTCTACCCCTTTTAAAGAGGAAGGCTATTTCACAGTAAGGAATAGACTGAAATAGTGATAAAGGGATGGATAATGATACAGAACATCAAAAGGCCTACCACAGATTTCCAAGGGAGGAATTAGAAAGGTGCAAACAACAGATGAGTGGAGGGAATAAGAGGATGGCATAGAAGGGTAAAGAGAGAGGAGAGTACATGCTTTGTCATGACATGTTCCCTCAGATATGGAAACAAGAGGTCTTATGCCCTATCTTTAAATCTATAGATCCTACTGTTACTAAAAATGACAAGCCAGTTTCCCTTTTTGAACATCTCAAAAATTTTGGGGAGGATTGTTTATGATCAATTGTCTGAAGTTCTCTTTCCTCATAACCTCATCTCCGCTTTTCAGCACAGTTTTAAGTCCCAATTTAACACCATGACAGCCTTGGTGAGGTTCACCAATTACACCCATCATGCCTTCAACATGGGTGACTGTTTTGGATCCCTTTGCATGGACCTCACCAAAGTCTTCGATTTGGTTGATCATGCTCTCCTTCTGCATTGTCTGGCTGGTGTTGGTATCTCAGAGGATGTGATCTGTTGGTTCTGTATTTATTTACTTTCCCAGCAACAATGTACACAAATTGATTCTTAGAGATCTAGCTTTTATTGTGTGGAAAGAGGGGTCCCCCAGGGTTCAATCTTGGGGCCTCTGCTTTTCAACATTTTTCTGTACAATTTTACATTTCCCTGTCCATCCTCCAAGATGCTTCTCTGTGCAGGTGAAGGGGAGAAGGACTAATAAACACCAGGGCCAAATGTTTTTATTACCAGGCTGGCAGTCTGGGGGTGGGACCACTAGACACCAGAGACCAGTGCTTTGCCTAACAGGCTGGCAATTTGGGGAAGTTCTGTGGACCACAGGGGGCAGGTATGCTCCCCTACCTAACAACTGGCTTGTCAGCTGCAGTACATCTGGCAACTGCTAGGACTGCACAGATTTAAGAGGAGGTCTTCCTCGGCAGTATTTGTGCCATGCAAAGGGACCATGATACACACCTTTGCATGGTGCAAATCCACTGAATATCGACTTGCACTCATATTCCTGTCTCCACCCCCAATTTGCATTGCTCCCCACTTTTTGCTTTGTGCAGGCGCTAACCTTGTTTGCCCACACAAACAGCCTTTTGAATATATCACATCGGCATAAACCCGGTTTGCATGTTCAAACTCGGGTTTTTCCCAGTGCAAAGTTTTGCATATCAGGCCCCCTGCTTACTAACAGGAATAGCACTGCAGACATCAAGGTGTGAAGTCATCTGGGGACCAGTGTACAATGTGGTTCAACATAAGGACAGCAGTGGAATCCAACTACACAATGGCAAGGGTCCTGGACTTCAGAAGGACACCTTTATAAAGATGAGTGAATGCCTCAGGAATGACCTGGCAGGGGTAGAGGACCTGGTGGGTAGAGGAAAAGTTGGACAAACTAAAAAAGATCATAGTGAAGGCAACAAACCACTGCTTCAAGCTTGTAAGCAAAAACAAAAGGAAGAGGAGAAATCTATGGTTCTCGAAAGAGGTAGCAGAAAAGATAACAGTTAAAAGAGTAGCATTCAGAAGGCATAAGGAGACCTAGAGAAAGGAGAAGAGGAAAGCTATCTTAAAAAGGCTCCCACATTATATTTCTGAATGTCTTCCCCTAAGTGAGCTGGGACTGTACGGCTTAAGAAGTGCCTCCTATTTCTCCCTATGCATCCCTAAAGCTACCACCCGCTATGGTAGAATATTCTTTAGCTTCATGTTGCCATCCTTGTGGAACACAATGCAAAAACTACTGAAACTAAGCTACTTCCAAAGTATTAATGATTTCAAGTCATTATATGCTCAAAGTGTGTGTGAACCGTGCAACTGTTTCCCTGGCCTCTAATCGCTAACCGCTGCTAGCTTGCTCCCCAAGACTGGCAATAGCCATGAATGGCCTTATCCCAGGTTAATTTGTGCATGTCTTAATAATCCTCATGACTTTATTATTTCTGGTCCCTGTACCCATTACTAGACATAGGCAAGTCTTACGGGGGCATCTGCACCTAAAGTGTAAAATCTCTAGCTCCCGGGTGGTTGCACCTTCACAAGCCGCCATCTGAAACCATTCGCCCAAATTCTTCTCTAGCAAAGCACCGCTAAAGCCGCCAACAATCAGTTTGTGAGTGCCTTCCGGCTGTTGCTCCCGATTGGCTTCTGTAGTTCTCTTCGGCGATCCTTCCAATTCTGGCAAAAATTGAATGGTCTGCCTGTACTCTGCTAAAATAGCTATAACCACTTCCCTCCCTGACCGATGTGATCCTCTTCCCTATGACTTAAAGTGTAATTATCGGGAGTAAGAGTGATTATGCTCCTCTTTGAATCTTTGCCTGAGACTGGCCCTAGACACACTAGTGTATTCATACCTTCCCTGCCTTGCGACCTTCCCATGGTCTGACGGTCCATTAGACATGGACAGCCAGCGCTAGCACCTAGTTTGGGAAAATATGTGTGGTAGGTGCTGTCCCATTCGATGCCTCAGTACCTTGCTCACACCTTCTACCAGCAAGCCGCAGTACAGCCGCCTCCCAGTCCCAATATAAGCTCTCCCTTGGCTGCTGTTATAGTGCCTGGCAGGCAGTCTGCTCCCTTCAGACCTAACTATACCCAATTTACTCCTTTGTGAACTGTGTCAAAAGAAAAGCTACTATCACTTATTTTGTCTGACTGTTATGATAGCGATACCTAGGTCTCGCTTGTTTTTTTTTAAAGAAAATTACTGTAACAATATCCACCTCTGTATCTCTGTGGAGTTGCCTGTTCCCACTATTTATACTGCTCACTGTGTCTCATTGATGTTTCTGAACCAACTGTTATGCTATGCACGTCTGTGTATCCTGATTTGCACTTCTACTATGTTTTATTCCCACTGTAAATATAGCTGTTTGTAATATAATCTGGACTTAACCAGGTCCATCTTGTAAATGAGCTTGCTCAACGGCGTTCACCTGGATAAATAAAGATTTGATATGATATGATATGAAGTGTATCAGGGGAAACAGAGCGAAGCTGGGAAAGCAGCAAGGAGTGCAATGGCAAAACTGGGGAAAGAAAAGCCCAGGCAGTATCAAAAAGGGACACAACATTTTTTAGGTATGTTGGAGAGAAAAGGAAGACAAAGGGAGGGATTGTACATTTAAAGAGGGAGTAGGAAGTATGGGGGGTCAAGAAAAGGCAGACATCTTGAACAAATATTTCTGCTCAGTGCTCACAGTAGAGGGGGAGGAAGAGGGACCATGAAAAGGAACCAGGAGCTTTGATGGGAGGAAAATGGACACAAGTCCTTTTTCTGAGGAGAGAGTCCAGAAAGCACTCGCTAACCTGAGGGTGGACAAAGCAATTGGATCAGACGGGGTGCATCCAATGGTGCTTAGAGAGCTCAGGGATGTGCTAGCAGCACCTCTGACAGACCTATTTAATAGATCATTGGAGACCATCATGGTCCCAGAGGACTGGAGAAGGGCATATGTAGTACCACTTCACAAAAGTGGAAGCAATGAAGAGGCAGACAATTATGGGCCTGTCAGCCTCACATCAGTGGTGGATAAATTAATGGAAACACTGCTAAAGGAAAGGATAGTGGAATATCTGAAATCCAATGGATTACAGGATCAGAGGCAGCATGGTTTCACAGGGGAAAGGTCATGCCAAACTAATCTGATAGAGTTCTTTGACTGGGTGACCAAGGAGATGGATCAGGGAGGGATGGTGGATGTGGGTTACCTGGATTTCAGCAAGATCTTTGATACTATTCCACATAGGAGACTGGTAAGCAAGCTGGGTAGCATGGGAGTGGGCAATAATGTGGTAAGCTTGGTAAGAAACCAGTGGGTTGCCTCAGGGTTCAGTGCTGGGACCAGTCATCTTTAATGTCTTTATAAGTGACATTGCAAAGGAATTGGAAGGGAAGGTCCACCTCTTGCAGATGACACCAATATCTGCAACAGAGTGTACACTCCAGGTTGGGGGGTGGGGTGGAAAGGATTGGCAGGGATCTTAAAAAAACTGAAGGAGTGGTCAAGGGTATGACAGCTGGGATTTAATGCAAAACAGTGCAGAATAATGGACTTGGCCCATAGAAACCCAGGGGCTGAGTACAAAATTGGTGGAGTATTACTGGCAATGACCAAGCAAGAGAGGAACTTGGTTGTAATCATATGGATGACCTGAAGGTGGCCATGCAGTGTGACAAGGCAGTCGGAAGGGCTTATGGGATGCTGGGGTGCATAGGAAGGGGTATCACCAGCAGAAAGAAGGAGATGGTGTTGCCACTATATAAATCACTGGTAAGACCACACCTTGAGTTCTGTGTCCAGTTCTGGAGACCGCATCTCAGAAAAGAGAGACAGAGTTGAGGTGGTCCAGATGAGGGCTAACAAAATGGTACAGGGTCTGCATCAAAGCCATATAAGAAGCTGGCCCGGTGGTGCTGAGGGTTGAGGTGCTGGATGGCACACCTCACACCACACCGGCAACCTGTGTTTAGGAACGAGCATGGGTTGCCATGGGACAGCAGGGAGTAGATGGATTGAGCATCCATCGGGCTGCTCTCCATCTCTGGGGAGGGGGGATTTGAGTGGCCGGTGCACACCTGACCCCTAGCAGAGGCTGGGGCTTGATGGCACGGAGCCACACAAATGTGGGGCAGGGACATGGCAGACACTTGAAGGGGGTGTGCACGGGAGCATATGTGAACCCCGTCACAGGCATCATTGCACGCCGCGCGCCTTTCAAGGGGAGAAAAGCAGAAACAGTGGCTCCTGATCATGTGGCTTGATAGCTGTCTGCCAGCACCCACTGTCTCCTCGGGCACCACCTAGTCCAGATCCGTGCTAGGTGGGGGATTAGGGGGTTCCTCTCCTCCCTGCCATGGGGGGTAAGCATTGGAGGAGCATAAGGTGGTGGCCACAAGGAGCTCATTCTGGGTAGATGGCGGCTTGAGACAGGAGAGGAGGAGTGCTGACTGGGACCACAGCAAGTAAAAAGTATAAGGTTAAAAAAAAAAGACATACAAGGTGAAGCTAGAGGAGCTCAATATGTACACCCTGGAGGTGAGGAGGAAGATAGGGGATATGATATAGATCCTTAAATACCTCATGGGGGGTAATCAAGTGCAGGAGGGGAGTATTTTTCAGAAAAAAAGGTGTGCTAGAACAAGGGGACATGCCTTCCAGCAGAAATGGTGGATGCAAGAACAATATAGGGGTTCAAGAGTGCATGGGATAGACATAAGGGTACCCTGGAGATGTGCAGAGCAGCAGGACCGCAGATCAAATAGGATATGGGGCTGCAGCAGTGAGCAGGGAAATGGGCAGACTAGGTGGGCTGTATGGTCCTTATCTGCTGACAGATTCTATGTCTCTATGCTTCCATGAAGCTAGAAGGGGTAGATTCAGGAGAGATGTGAGGAAGGACTTCTTCACAGAAGGAGTGGTGTATTCTTGGAACAGTCTTCTAGCAGAGGTAGTGGTGTGAAAACAGTTGAAGCAGTTCAGAAATGCCTGGGATAGGTACAAGGGCATTGTAGGGCTAAGGAAGGTGGGGGGGAAGGAGGCAGCACTGTAGATCAAATATAAAACAAAAGTGGGCAGACTGGGTGTGCCAAGAGGCCCTTGTCTGCCATTGTAGTCTATGATTCTATTTAAAAGGGGGTAAATTAACCATAAATAATATTCTCCCTAAATATGCAGAAAAAGGGGTGGATTTTTCCCCAAAACAAGGAAAGGTGGTCTTTCTCAAATCTGCAAATGAGCATGGGTACCACTTTATTTGTAGAGTGCCACCACCAGAGAAGCTACTCAGCAACCATGTCTTGAGATAGTGCAGTGAGGATGTGGAATGTATAGAGAGGGAGGCTATTCCATGGTAATGAACAGAGAGAGGGAGAGAGACAGTGATATAAGGATGGATGGTGATACAGAACAGTGACAAGCTTATCACAGATTTCCATGGGAGGGATTTGACAGTATAAACAACAGATGAATGGAAGGAATAACAGGATGGGATAGAAGGGTAAGGAGAGGTACTAGGGAACAGTGTCCAGCCAATAGTTACAAAGAAGGATTTTATTTCAGTAATCATGTTTTCCAGTGTTTCCACTGTAATATAAATTGGTCTTTTTGAATTAGATAAGTTCACGAGCACTTCTACCACACAACAAACTACCATAAGTTATTTCCTGTGAGACCCTATTTCAAGTCCTTGCCACACTGTTGAACTCTGTTTCAAGCATCTCCAGCATCACTTACACCCTGTGAGACCCTGTGATACCCACATTCATGTCCCTCCAGCACCACTTAAACCTAATGAGATGTAGCTTCAATCCTCTCCAGCACCATTTACACCCAGTAGAGCCAAGATTCAGCTGTCAAGTACCACTTATACCTTGTGAGAACCATGTGTAAGTTCCTCCTTGTACCACCTACACCCTGTTAGACCTGTGTTCAAGTTCCTCCTGTACCTTACGTTCCTTTAGACCCAGGCTCAAGTCCCTCCAGCACCACTTACAACCTTTTTATGTTCTGTATACACCACTTCCACTAGACATTGTGCCATCCAGTTTACCTGTGAGCAACACTGTGTAGGTGAACTAGAAATGGCTACAGCACTGAGCCCCAGAAATATTTGAGATCTACCAGTGTGAAAATCCCGTATGTGTGTAAACACAGTACACCTAATTTATAGAAAGAGTGCTGCCCCATGTTGTATTGCCTAGTGGCATTATTGCAGTACCTCTCAATTACGTAACGTTAGATGGAGTGCTCAAATCTTACCACTCATAATCTTATTCTAAATATATCCCCCCCCCCCAAATAGTGGAATAGTACAGCAAATTTCTCTAAAGCTTCATACAGCTTATGTACAGAGGGGTCCTTGGGGAAAAGTTACACAAGGAAATAGTTAAATCCACACTGTAATGTATTGTTATGAAAAGTAGCATAACTGTTAAAAAGGAAAAATATACTTTTATTTCCAGTGGTCTTCATGGATACAGCATATATTAAAGTCTTGTCAAACAACAATTTAATGCCTTTATCAAAAACAGGCACTACTGGTAAAGAGGAAAATATTGTTTTATTAAACATATTAGTACAAAGTTCACAGATCTAACTTTACACAATGTTTTTTTGTAATAAAATAAAATAATAAAATAAGCTCCAGCAGGGGTGGGCTGCATATATATTAAGAATCTCCGGGAGGCAGAGCCTAGGGCAGGGCAGACCCTGTTTAAAGTGAATGGTGTAGAAAGCTCCAGCCAGGAGCAGGGAAAAGTAAAGCCCCTGACTATAGTCAGGCCAACCAGTTGAGTTACATGAACAAGGGCTAGTTAGCTGGAAGTTGTTTTGTTTTACTGTTTTATTCAGGAAAATCTCCAGGTGGGCCAGATAGGGGAAGCAAGCCCCAGATCATAAGGAAATAGCGCCCCAGAGTGATAAAGGTGGCTACTAGCCAAGTGGGCACCAGTAGTCAGAGATTTTCCGACCTATCTGAGAGCAGCTACCACTCACATATTGAGCTAGCAGCCCTTAGCGATAGTTATTTTAGCCAGGCTTTAAGAAGAAATAGCATCCTATACCTTTGTTATATGCCTCGTAATGTTTGCTTAGTGATGGCCAGCCTGATTAATTCATAGTGCCCGTCATGCTGACACTCCCCCCCCCCCCCGTGCTCAAGCATGTAATGATGTGTGACCAGGGAGAGCATGGGGGCGTGCCCCATTAAAATGAATGGGGCTCAATTTCTCTTCCATTTTTCAGCTCAAGAATGGTTACTTAGATGAAGGGCACCGCTCGACTAGCTCCAGTGGTGCCCGCCATTAATCTTTAAGTGGCCATTCTTGAGCTGAACAATGGAAGAGAAATCAAGTCCCATTCATTTCAGTGGAGTGCACCCCTGCACTCTACCTGGTCACACATCATTACATGCTTGATCGTGGGGACATGTCAGCATGACAGGGGCATTATGAATCAATTGGGCTGGACATTACTAAACAAAAGTCACGAAGCATATAACAATGATATGGGATGCTATTTCTTCTTAAATCCTGGCTAGAATAATTATCACTGAGAGCAGCAACCACAATATGTGAGTAGATCCCTTACATCAGAAATTTACTTTAAGCCAAGGCTAGTGTCTGAAAAGTGCAAAATTCTGCAGATTTAAGTGCACTAGTGTCAACTTTAGCCAGGAGCAAGAAGAAGGGAGTGGGCCAGCCACTTAGCCACCCCAGTAGCATAGTTGCCACAGACCTAGCCAAGGACTAGTAACCTGAGTAACTGACTCATAGCTCCTTAAGCCTGGGAGGGACAATTAGCGTGAGATCCCTAATGTGCAAGCTAGTCAGATTACCCTTAGCCAATAGGATAATCCTCCTGTTAAATTCTTTGAACCCAAGTAAATACCTGTGGGAGGGAGGATGCACTGTACCTTATGGTCCCCATATAGCTAAGTATATCTAGCTTTAGCCAGCTTTTCCCCTTATATATCAACTTTTCTTGTGCCCCTATTATAAGAAGTGATTCTGCTGAATAGTTTTGATGTGAAAATGCTTAATCATTTGTAAATTGTGAGAAAGGACAAAACTGCTAATGACTTGAGACTGCATTCAAAGGGGCATTGCCTGAACAAAACTGTGTAATTGCCCTGCATTAACCAATTGCCCTACTGCTTGAATTTGCTCCTTGTCTTTTCCAAAGACTATTGGATTAACATAGAACTTGCCCTGCATGTGATAAACTTGCCTGCATGCCATCGAACTACTTGTATGTTTATGGACTTCTCTGCCTAATGTCTATCATCTGTAATGTTTGCTTGACCAAAGACTGTCACTAACGTCCCAGAGACTGTGACAGCCATCTGCCTCTGGACAATTAGGGGCCAGTCACCAGTATAGGAATAGTGTAGACAGCTAAGGAACTTCCTGTCACTTGCTTTTTCGTCAGATCTCCAGGCCAATCCCTCCCTAGTAGTGACCTAGGTACTAGTGCTGGGAACAGCACTGGTTCACTGATAAAGATCTATCGACCAGTGAGTTGGGGATTTTGTTGCATGTCTTTAGTCTTCCAGAGGTTCTTCAGAAGAAGTGTTCCAGCTCTTCAGCATATCAAGTCTTCAGCTTCAGTTCTTCAAGTCTCCTGGGTCAGTGGTGATGGCCCAGAGATGTTCTTGTGCTACAGTCCTTCAGTTTATCCATTTCCATCTTCAAGTTTCTTCCAGGTTAATGGTGACAGCCCAGAGGTGCTACATTTCTTCAGTTCAACAAGTATTCAGCTTCAGTTCTTCAAATTTCCTGGGTCAGTGGTGACAGCCTAGAGGTGTTCTTGTGCTACAGTTCTTCCAGTTTGTCAAGTCTTTTGCTTCAGTTCTTCAAGTTTTACTGGGTCACTGGTGACGGCCTGGAGGTGTTCTTGTGTTCTGTTCTTCAATCTTCAGTCTTCAAGCTCTTTCCCGAGTTAGTGGTGATATACCTGAAGCATTCAGTTTTCACCAGTCCTTTGGAATACAAGTGTGTTTGCTTGTATCGCTGGGTCTAATCGACGCCCAGTGGCCTAGCCTTTGCCTCACCTGCTCTACAAGCTGACCAATGGAAGCACGTGCACAGAGGTTTCTTGTTCTGCATTCTTCTGCAGCATTCATTTATGGGGCCCAAAGAAACTTAAGTGTACTCTGGGGAGAATACTGTGTAAATTGTGTAAATGTCCCAGTCTTAGAGTCTTATAGTCCTGCAATAGATCTATTTAGTGATGATAGTAATCTTAGTAATTGTAGTTGTAGTACTAGTTCTATAGTGTTATAGTAACAATAGAAAGTGAACATGAATGTTGTATCACCCTTTTTCTCTTGCTCTGAGTTCTGTGGTCAGTTGCTTAATGAACTGGTCCTTTTCATGAGTTGTGCCTCCTGCCTCTTCATTTTGGTGAAATTAACATTGTGTAGCCAAATAGTCAAATAACTGCCTTACCACCCAGTCGGTTTATCTCTTCTGCCTGCTAACTCCAACAACATCCTCAGCACATTTCATGAGAGAGGACTCACTATTGAAAACTCACCCACAACATCTCTCTCAGCTGACTTCATTATTAAACAAGTTATTACAAAGTTCACAGATATACCTTTACACAATATTTACACTTCTGTCAACGTGCTTCATTTGCTTCTAATTTTTGCCATATGCCTGTCCTCCACATTACACTGGCACCCCACTATTTACATAAGTTTGTCATGAACATTTTGAGGGATTGCAGGCTTTCCTCTAGCACCATCAAATTTATCTATTTTTGTCCACTGGAGGTGAACCTCATGGGGTACCAGTGATCTAAAGATGTGGAATGCAAATGTATCCACATTCCCCCTGGCAACTAGTGCCTTTCCATTTCCTGGGTAATGTTGTTCAGTTCTATATCCTCCAGATGTACTGCACTCAAGTGATGTGTTATGGGATTTGATGAGGTAGTCACAATGGTTTCACTGTTTGTAATTGGGCTAGAAATGAACATGACACTTAGTGGTGTAAGGGAACGTGGTGTAAGGGATTCAGATGTCATGGGAGTACTGCACAGGATAGGCATCATCATGTCAGAGTCCTCATCTTGCAATTGTTCTTCCAGATAGACATTGCTATCTCTTCTAATCTTGAGAAGTCTGCCTTTTTTTCTTGTTTTTCTTTGGAGAACCTTGCATTGATCAGAAAGCATTTTCCCTTGATCCTCAAGTATCTTACTTTGCTGAGCTAACACACCATGCATAGAAGTCATGACCTGTTGCACATGTTCCAGTTCACATCATAGATCACACAAACCACTGTTCATGGCATCCATCTGAATGGTAATATCATTTACTAATCTTTCTGTCTGTGTTGCAGTTGTGGTAGTGCGTGCTTCCATATCTTTTAAAAGAGCCAAATCCCCTTTCTTGAAGATCTCTGCTTCCAGTAAGACATGATTTGGGCCTGTATGTAGAACAAAACAATTGATCAGGCACACTAACAGTGATATACAGCAAAATAAGCATCAGTTGTACATAGCGGGGAGGAGGCAAAAATATACAGACATTGGGCAAGATTCACAAAGCAGATGCGCTGGGCACAAATGAGATGCACTGGCGCAACATGGAAATGCACCTTGGCAACATTCAGAAAGGGCAGAGATGCCCCAGTGCATCCTGGATGTGCTGCTCTGCACTGGATGCACCGGAGAACGAAAATAAGTATATGCAATGCATCTGGAGGGGATGTGTATCTGCATACGCAGCGCAGAGCCATTCACAGAGCAAAACGGATGCGCAAACATGGCACATTCACAGCACAAGTACCAAATGTGCCATAAAAAGATAAGTATAAAAGAAGTAGACTTGAGTGCAAGCCCCCAGCAGGCAGACTGGAGGATAGCAGCAGCAACTTGCAGAACAGCATCAACAGAACACAGGCCACAGACATGGATGGTGCACCATTTTTGATGGTGGGAATGATAATGGGGATGAGGAGACAGTCAGACTAGCAACGTGGTGGCAGAAGGCACTGTAGACAGCCTGCCCCATGATGGTATCGTGCCAGACTAATGTCTGAACAAGTGATGACACAGAAACAGTCATCTGATACTGCCTGAACCGGGCTATTCTGAGGCAGCTCTGTGAGCTGTGCCATGACAAAATGCAGGCACCTACTGGAGGGGGTCATGCCATATCAGTGGAGACCAAGATGACAACACCAAAGTGCCTGCTCAACACAGGAACCTTCCAGAAGCCAGCTGGAGACACCACTGGCATATCCCAACCATCCACATCCCGTCTCCTCACACAGTTCCTCACTGTACTGCTCCCACATGCTTCAGAAATCATCCACTTCCCAAGCATACAGGCAGAGTGGACAGAAGCCATGCATGAGTTCCACTGGGTGGCACACAAGCCAGGCATTATAGGAGCCATTGACTGCTCCCATGTGGCAATCCATGCACCACCTGGCGAAGAGGCCATGATGTACGTGAATCACAAGGGGTACCACTCCGTCAACTGCCAGGTGGAGTGCAGTGCCACAGGGTGCATCAACGATGTCTGCGCTACACACCCTGGGAGTACACACGATGCCTTTATATGGCAGAAATCCACCCTGTGCCACCGGTTTGAGACTGGGGACATACCCAGCGGACACCTAGTCGGTGAGTGGGGAATGCATACATGCCCACGAATAGGACAACATGGTGCAACAAATGACAGGAGGGTGAGCAGGTGTGCATGGGCCATAGCAGGGACAGCACAGGAAGAGTTGCATAGGTGGGACATTGGAGGTGGTCACACTTAGAGAACTGTGCATGTGACATGAGGGACAGTGTAGCAGAACAACACAGCATGGGAGGTGAGGTGATGCGCACCAGCAGGCATGAATAGCAGAGTGGAATGCACCACACAAAGACATGCACGGATGACTATTGGGCGATGGAGGACAGGCAATGCTGGATGGTACAGATGTAGGTAGCCGTGGAAGCACGCAAGGGCAGGTACAAGGCAGCTGAGTGCAGCCAGGGCATGCAGTCACTGGTGTGTGCAGCACGGAGACACACCAGGAGGGGTGCCACAGGGACAAGGGTGGACAGTCAGCAGCCACAGCAGTGTGCCATGGTGGAAGGGGGGGCTATGGGACACAATGCACATGTATGCGGGGTTGTAATCAACTGCTCTTGTCACCCCACAGGTGATGTGACATACCTAGTCCAACCCTGGCTCCTCACACCCTTCCACCAACTTGGCACAGAGGTGGAAGAGTGCTACAATGAGGCACACATTGCTGGGAGCTCCATCATTGAGCGTGTCTTCAGCATGCTGAAGATGCACTTTAGGTGCCTGGATGGGTTGGGTGGTGCCCTACAATATAGCCCAGAGAAGGCCTGTGGCACATTCCTGGCCTGTTGTATGCTGTACAACATGGCCGTTGACTGTGGACTAGCTGTTCAAGTTGAGGAGGGCAACAGTTCCGGGGAGGAGGAGGGGGAGGACGAGGATGCAGCGGAGCAGGTGCTCCATGGTGGACCACGACTGGCACGCAGAGACCCATGCCTGGTCTCCAGGTCCCAGTGGCACAGGGACACCATCATGGAAGAGCACTTCAGGGACCACAGGTGAGTAACACAGGTGGGTCAAACATGTCAGCCCCCCCAACCCACACACCCACATACACCCAAACACCCACACACCCACACACACCCATACACTCACAACCACACCACACCACAGGGCAGATGACGGCAACTCAGCAGCCGTGTAGTGCACCCATGTGTGGTGACATCACTGCACATTCACACGCACAGCAGGACACACATGGCTGGGGGGGTCACGGTGTATGTGCTGGGGATGGCATGGATCAGTGTACAGCTGCTGGCACACATGCACAGCAGACACAGGTCAGCACTCATCATGCCTGTGCAACACAGCACAACAATGGCACCCCTGGCCATGCACGGTGCAATGCACAGGTGACCCATGCAGGCATCGTACTGGGGCGGGCACATGCCACCCACACCGTCCCAGGCACAGTCAGCCTGGTGTGTGGGCCTCAAGGGGTGCAGGTGACAGGGGTATGTGGGCTGTCACCCAAGCATCAGTGGGAGGCACCAAGGCCACCACGGACATGAGGGCAGCCACACCCACAGCTGGTGGACACTGTGTCAGTGCCACTGGCAGCAGGGGGGGTGGCCACCATCCCTGGAGGTGTACTGCAGTGAGACCATGAATGTGTGCTCACTGGTATGTCATTCCTGAGATCCATATGGGATCCAGGGTTGCTGGGGATGACCATGCATGGTGACAGTGTCAGCAGCAATGGGGTCACCTAAAGCTGTAACCTGGGGGTGCATGAGGCACTCCTGGGGGTGCGGCTGGTGGCCCTGTGGCCACATGGCACACTGAACTCACCATCTTGGCAGCGAGTGCAATACACTCCAGAGCTGCAGTCAGGCCCACCCACAGTAGGTGAGCCTCTGCCAACATCTGGGTGCATGACACAGATGATGACTTATATGCCACGGCCAGCTGTGTCAGAATGCCTCTGAGCTCTACCCATAGGGACGCCTCCCCCTCCAAGGTGTCCCACAGGAGGTGTGTATAGCCCTCAACCTTGTTGGCAGGGGATGCATCACGGGGACAGCGCTGATGGGCAGGTGGGGTGTCAGCCTACTGTGCTGCAGCCACCATAAGCAGATGCACCACAGAAGGACACTGAATGGGTGAGGACTGGGCTTGGGCAACCACTACATGTCCAGGAACAGCTGCATCACAGTCCCCCACCACCCACTGCTGCACCACAGCACCCTGCTGAACTGTGCTGGTGGTTCCTGTCCCCACAGCAGCACCAGACACAGAGCCCCCATCAATCACCAATATGGGCAGGTGTACAGGCCCTGTGGGTGTGCCGGGGGCTGCAGGACTGCTGACACCACATGGTGCCACCTGTGCATGCACCTGTGCCTCAGCTGGTCAGCTGTTGGCCATGTCCCCCAGATTTGTGTGGCATCTGAATCATCATCATCATCGTACACCCCCTGCATACCAGATGCCAGCACCAGCAGGGCATCTGCGATGTCCACCCTGTCCACTGGGTCATCATCAGCCAAACCCAGAATGCTGACCAGCCATGATCTGTTCTGGCCTCCAGCCATGGCACCAGTCACAGAGGAGTCGGACGGTCCTGCTACAACCGTCACTGTGGCCGGGGCTGCTGTGGTGGTAGAAGGGACTGGCATGGCATCATCTACATCCCCAGCTGCAGCCCCATGTGATGGCCTGGCAACATCCCCCACAAGGCCTTCTTGCATACCACCTGCCATGGGATACATGGTTACTGACATGCGTGACTATTGTGATCAGACAGGCATGTACGGGGGGACATGCATGTGTGCCATAGGTGCATCTGACATGCCATGTAGGTGACAGTCGAACAAGAGATCACTGATGTGGCCAAGCACCAGAAAATGCAGACATGCACCAGTGCCTGTACATGTGCCCTTGGACATGTGTGTGACCAGCCCAACACCCTGGACACCACCCGCAGGGATGACATCCCAGATGAGCACCAGCACCATGCACCATGGTTGGGCCCCCCAGGCCCCCCCGCACGGGGCTGCACATAGGTGGCTTGCTGTGTCTCTGTGATGCACAGTAGATGGATAGGGCACACCGCAGCAGGGTCAGTGCACACTGACACATGGTTGCGTAGTGTCCGACAGTGAGGCTGGTCAGGGCTCCCATGGCACACACACAGGGATAGGTACAGTTCCTGGGACATGTATGCTCACAGTGCTGTGATGGATTCCCACCTGTCTGGAAGCCCCTTCCTGGAACTCCTTGCATGGCCGTCCATTCCATGCTGGCCACCAGCAGCTCCTCTGTGGGTGTGAGGCACACACCTGTCTGTGGCACACCCCGTGTCCCACCCAGGGAGGCCTCAATGTGTACCACCTTCCTCTTTGCTCTCCTCTTCTCATTATTAAAGTGCTTCCTGCACTCCTGGGGTGTTCGGTTATACTTCCCATAGGCATTGACATGCCTTGCCACTGCCTCACAGCCTTCATCCCTCTGCTGGTGGCTGCCACCCCTGCCAGTCAGGATGTCCTTCCAGATGAGGTAGGTCTCAATCAGCGCCCTGTCATTGTCTGCAGTAAAATTTGGACGTCTTTGTCCCGATGCTGCATCCTGTCTGGACATAGTGGTTTCTGTGGGTGACAATATGCAGGCATTAGCACAGTACTGGTATCTATGTATGTGTGCATGCACAGTGTCTGGCTGCTGCATGGTCACAGCACCCTGTATGCATACCTCTCAACTGCCTGCATTTCACATCAGGTACAAGACATAGGAATGTCAGGGACTGGTAGCCAATGCCAGGGTCACAGTGTTAACAATGGGAATAGTAGCTAGCATGTCATGTAGATGCGTCTGGCTTTGCTTTCCAGGTACTATCTGAAAGGGAGCTGGACTGTAACACACATGTAACATGGCAGTCTGTTGTACTTTGCCTCCTTACTAATTGGCAATAGGCCCACACTGCTGTAGCTGGAACAGAGTAACACTGTGAGACACATCAAGGGATATGTCTGATGAACAGGAACAGTTGAGAGGTATGCCTATATGACCAAAACTCCCCACTGTCATATTGTGCTGACATACTGAATATGGTAGAATGTAAACAAACTGACCTTCAAGAATGCCTTTCCTGTTGGTCACCTGAGCTCTGTGGAGGCGCATTCAGGAGCATTTATAGCTCAGGGTATGTAAATGAGAGTGGGAGCAAGTGTAATGAGAGGCTAAATGGGTGAGATGCCTCTGAATTTGGCAATCAGCTGATTTGGGAGCATTGTCTATGAATTGCATAATTGCTCCCAGCTCAGCTCAATCAGCAATGTGCAACTGATGCGTTGGTCACATGCCCCATGGTGCATTCTCCGCCTATACACAATAGACCTGGGGCACTTCCTGAATGCAGCACAAATGTTCCAGCGCATCTCCATGCATGTGCCATGCAGGATCAGTGGCATGACAGGCAGAGCACAACTGGTCTGGTGTGTCTGGCCTCATGAACGAGTATGGTGGTGAATCCAGGTCCCCGTGCATGATCGGTGCTGTAATGCATGCCTCATTGTGTGCATGTATTCTGCATCAGCATGACATGGCATCAGTGCACACCTGCAGTGCATGGCACAACACTGGCAGTATGCGTGGCAACAGTGCACTGTGGGTGTCATTGTATTCCACTCACAATATAGCAGATACGCACGGGCCACACATGTGTGACCTGGTCGTAACCCCTGACCCTGGTCTCTTGCCCATGCGATGCACAGTGTGCATGTGTGGTGACTTGAAATAGGTGGCAATCACATATTGCCATGCTGCATTACCATGTTGCGCAGTGTGGTGCATGACGGTCAGTCACACATGTGGTGCGACTAGGCCATTGCACACCAGCAGCCTGATCTGTGCAAACCTGCCCAGGAGAAATGGTGTGCACACATGCCACATGCTCAGGCAGCAGGGCCCAGGGCCATGAACTAGGGGAAGGTTGTGCTAGTCAACCTTGTGGCACTGGTGCTGTAGGTGGAGGGAAAGCTGTTTGGCTCTGATGACCTCACAGAGCCACACTTGCAGTATAAGCGAGGGTTGCTGAGCACCTGGTGAGCAGGACTGGGGTCAAGCACATCAATGAGCAATGCAGGCACCGGTACGGGAATGTGCATCATGCTGCCTTTCATAGTGCCCCTATTCTGTGTGTGGTGCATGACGGCTGCATCTGTTGTGCTGGTCCCCTTTTGTTGTGCCACTCCTATTGCGGTTCACATTGTATGTGGGCATGTCCCACCTGTGCAGGTCATGGTCTTCAGCCTGTCCGCCATTGTGTCTGTCCACCTGTGTGCACCTGTGTGGCATCTGCCTTGTCCATGCCATTGGGTTCCTGTGCACCAGGCCATGCACAGCACCCTCAGCTATGCCATATGGTGCACCTCTGCTGCTGTGACCCACCTTACCAGGCACCCCTGTGCATGGCATCTTTGCCTGTTGGGCCCATGTGTGGGGTGTGTGTCTGGTGCCTCCAAATGTTTCTGTGTGTGCTATGTCCATGCAACTCATTTGCTGTGGCCTCTCTCTGGCCCTTTGGCACTATGGCCAGTCCCTGCTGGTGTGTTCCCTGCATCCTTTGTGCCACTGCAGTCTTCCCCTGTTGCTCCTGTGTCTCTTGCTTACTTGCTCCATATTCAGTGTTGTGCTATCAGGGTGCTTCCGTGCATCCCTGTTGTGCTGGGGCATCTCGGGTTGCACCATAGCACTTTAGTGTGATTCGCTGTGGGGATGTGCACAGTGCATCTTGCAGCACGTCCTTCTGTGAATCCCACTGTTCGGGGATGGCGCATCTCGTTTGCACCCAGCGCATCTGCTTTGTGAATGCTGCCCATTGAGTTTTCAAAATAGCTGAAAAGTTATGTAAACTTGGATTTCTGAATATATATTTTGCATTGCTGTTTATCAATTTTAGGCATTTTGTAGTAATTGCTTGCATATAGTTTGGTGCCGCAACCATCGAAATCCAATAGTCATGTTTTTGTACTGGTACTATGTTCGCAGACTTTTTTACTGTAATTGCATATGCTGTATAAATGTTACAATTTTCAGGATTGTACTGAAAAACATGGATGTAACAAAATGTTGATTCCTTGCTTCCTCTTTATTTTTTGAATCTTGAGCCTTCATTTTTTTGTCTGATTCTTGAAAAAGATGTTGTTTTTTATAAAGGCATTTGTCCCATCTTTCTTTGTCACAGTGCTTCCCCTGAGACAAGCACCTACAAATTTGAAAAGTTCATTTATGGGGTGGGGTGGGGTGGTTCTTATCAGAAAAGTTATTGCATAAAAGTGCAATGGCATTTACAATCATAAGTACTGTAATACAACATGGTTCCCTCTAAAGCATGAATATATATGAACTGCCTGTATCATTTTACTTTAAGTCACAGTCCTTTTATAAGACCCCCCCATGCAGTCCCATGTTTAAAGCAGAGTCCTGGACCTTAATACTGTTACAGTTACAGACAGGACCAGATTAAGGCATAGGCAACATAGGCCCTGGCCTAGGGCCCCCTGCCTGCCAGGGGGACCCCAGCAATCCCCAAAATATATTTACTGTATATTCTTTTTCTTTTTGCCTGAGCTGCATCTTTTTGTAAAGGACTCATCCATTGAGTAATTTGAAAAAGGCACAGATTGAACTATGACATAACTCTTACCTTCCTGATTAGGTGTTAAGTGCAGCTGATAGCTTCAGGTGGCCCTGCCAGGCTGACATTTAAAGTGAGAACAGGCACAGTTCCTTTGCTTTGTATCCCACCCCCATTTAGACACCCCACTTAGAATTAAAGCATTTCTCTTAAATCTAAAAGATTTATTAATTTAGTTTTTTGTTGACCAGGTAAGTGTGCCAGACAATAAAATGCCTATTTTCAGGCACGACCTGGGAGATTACAAAGTTATGAAGAAAAGATGTACAGTAACAGCAGGGTTTACAAACAAATATAGTGCAATAGTTAAAGTGTATATGAGAAAATTATGTCAAGTAAGGATCAACAAATCAGCGAGCAGCAGAAAACTGTAAGAGATAGTACCTCGTTACATTAGAATACAGGCAAAAACATCAATAATCAATTGCAAGACATAACAGCAAAAATGAAAAGACAAAAATAAGAAAATAGATTTAGGAGCAGGAACAAATGTTCGGGTAACAATATGAAAGAGTCAGATCAGGAGCATGAGCATAAATCAGAGGAACTCAAATAGCTGAATAGTTCTCTTATGAATGTAAGGTGGGATTTTCAGAGACCTGAAGGTGGGAGTGTAGGGAGTTACATGCCCTGGGGGGAAAATGGGACAACACGTGCTTCCCCATTTTGGAGGAGCACTTGGGTACACCAGGAGGGCATGATTTTTGGAGAGCAGGGAGTAGGCAGTATCAGCAGGATTGAACATGGAGGCCAGTGAGGCAGGTTTAGAGGACCTAAGGATGTTATTAATCGAGCAGCATAGGGTAAAGAGGCACCGGGGGGAGCCAGCTCAGACAAGAATAAAGCAAGCAAGCAAGTAGTGGTGAGTAAGTCCAGGGGCCAATAGAATAAACCGACATATATTACTATAGGAAACATTCCATGTGTAGAAGCTGGGTGCACTAGCCTGATAAAAAGAGGTGAGCCCATAGCAGAGGCTGGGAAGTAAGACTTCCTCGGCAATAGCAACCCTTAGCCACAGGTGTTAGGGCATTTTGAACCCTACAGGTGAGCTCAACTGTAGCGTGAATGGACTTGCAGATATTGGAGGTATGCTGTGAGAAGTCCATGGCAGAGGCGAGGGTGATACCTAGGTATTTGACGTGGCCAGATACAGAAATCAGGGAGCCATCAAGACAGTGGATGTCTAGGCTGGTAGCGTAGGCCTGAGGCTTTTGAGGGGATCCAAAGAGCAAGGCCTGGGTCTTGCTGGTGCAAGGACAAGGCAATTCTGAGTCAGCTAGTGTTGAACTTTGTGGAAGTCGGAGGTAAGCATAATAATGATATCAGTCAGGGCCTTGGAACTGGAGTAGCACACCAAGTCATCAGTGTACAGAAGGGTGTTACATTAGAAGGGGGTATTAGGGATATCATTGATGAAGATTCAAAATAGTAGCAGGCCCACGGTGGAACCTTGGGGTATGCTAATACTAATAGTAGTAAGAGTGGAGAGGGCCTTCATAAACATAACAAATTATTGGTGGTTGCTGAGGTAGCTAGAGAACCAATTTGTGGTAAAAATGAAGACTCATAGGGATGTCAATTAGTGTTGAAGGAGGGAGTGACTTATCAGATCAAACACCTTAGTGAGATCAATGAAAATGATCCCAGAAAGCATGACTTTGTTCATACTAGATTTTACATCGGGGTGAACTGGATAAGAGTGGTGGAAGTGCTGTGAGCTGGCCTAAATCAATACTGGACTGAGGATAATAGGATATATTTCTGCAGGTGGTCAGAGACCTGGGAGGAAATGAGTTTTTCCAAAAGTTTACTAGGGTAGGCAAAATTGTTATAGGGTGGTAGTTTGTAATGGATTTAGAGTTGCCCTTTTTGATCACTGACATTATCTTAGCCACTTTCCAACTTTTGGGGATGTTGGCTGTGGTGAGAGAGCGAGAGAGAGAGAGAGAGAGGATAAAAAGTCAAATGATTGGGGAGGCAAGAAGAGGGGCAGCCAATGTAAGTATTTTAAGTTTAGTCACATCTGGACTGATGCTCCAAAAGGAAGAGATGGATTTAGGAATCAGATAATGTCTTTACATATGACTGTATGGAGGTAGAATGGAGAGATGAGAGGGTGCGTGGGGAGGGGGGACCTCAGATGGGCCTGACATGTATGACTCAAACCTAATAAGATCGAAGAAGTGTGAGTTAAAAGCGCTAGCAATAGTGACAGAGTTATTGCAGTTTGCGTTGTTAATAACCATGTTGAGAGGAGTTTGGCTTCTACTGTTACCTAAAAGACCATTGATATGGGTCCAGAAACTCTTGGAGTATCTGGCTGAAGCATGCAGGAGATCCCTGCAGTACTTGCTTTCAGCCTGTCTGACTCTTTTTTTGCAAACATTTCTCATGGCCCGATATGCGAGCCACTCAGAGTGTAGGGATGAAGATTTGAATTTGGTCCAGCATTTGTCTCTAGCCTTGAGCATGACGAGCAGGGTGTTGTACAGCCATCTAGTGGGATTCCCTCTAACACAGCACCTAGTAATGGGAAGAAAAAAATTACTCACCTTAGTAATTATGTTTCTTTTAATGGAGTCTTGCTGTATTCTGGCTATTGCAGCTAGCCCCAACACTCAAACTGCCCCGGAGAGAAGAGGGTTAATTTAATATGCAGAGCATAGAACGTTGAGCTCGAGCTCGGTTCAGACCTCTGTCTGCTGCACTTAGAAGCACAACCGTCAGATTCTTATGAGCTAATACTAACTAACTACTATGTGGAAATTGTAAAATTTTTACTAGCCAAATGGCAACCAAATATTTTGGATCCCAAAAGACTGAAGTCAAGAAATCCAAAATCAAAAACCAGGTAGTGAATAATTTAAGACTGTTAATTTAATAATATAACACATTCCCCATCTCTAAAAGGAGGGAGTGCCCAAATGCCCCCCGGAGTGCAACACTGCACCTGCCAGCCCACTTCCCAAAAACAGGTTCTGAAAGGGGAGGCAGGGAAGGAGATCAGAATACAGCAAGACTCCATTAGAAGAAACATAATTGTTAAGGTGAGTAATTTTTTCTTCAAACCACATGAAGTCTTGCTGTATTCTGACTATTGCAGATTACCAAGCAGTACCTCCATGGAGGAGGGAATCGAACCTACCTTGGGAATAGGCTCTGCAGTACTGCTGTACCAAACCGAGCATCACTCCTAGCCTGAATGTCCAGGGAGTAATGTTTGGTAAATGTATGGACTGTTTTCCAGGTGGCTGCTTTACATATCTCTAGCAAAGGAATATCCCTGGCCACAGCCAGGGAAGCAGCTGTACCTCTAGTCTAATGAGCCCTCAGACCTGAGGGAGGTATTTTGCCTAGCTTCTCATAGCAGAATTGAATACAAGAGACAATCCACCTGGCAATAGTTCTCTTAGTGGCAGGTTTGCCATTCTCCATTTCCCCATAAGTGAGAAACACCTGGAGGGAGTCAAACCTGTGAGCCTTAGTACGCTCAATGTAGTAACTAAGGGCTCTTTTAACATCCAAACTGTGTAAACTTCTTTCTCCTGAAGAAGAATGATCAGTGAAGAACACAGGGAGAGACATATTTATTTTATTTTTTATTTATTTAGTTTTTGTTGACCGGGTAAGTGCACTAGACAAATCCTGCCTATTTTCAGGCACGACCCAGGGGAAGGGGATACAGATGAATGCCAACCAACCTTGAACCAGATTAAGCTGTTGGTGGTATTTTTAGTGAATGAGGGAAATTTGGCCAGGACACCGGGGAAATTCCCCTACTCTTTTCGATAAGTGCCATGGGATCTTTAACATCCACCTGAACTACCACAAATCCAGGCAGATGGGACCTCGGTTTAACGTCTCATCCGAAAGACAGCACCTCAGAAGTGCAGCACCCCTCTCATGCTGCACTACAGTGTCAGTACTGGGATATTAACCCAAGTGCCAGATGTGGGAACTGAACCCACAGCCCTCTGATCTCCTCAGAGGCGAGTGTGCTACCTACTGAGCCACTGACACTGACATAGATTGGTTCAGATGAAAATCTGAAACCACTTTAGGTAAAAACCTCCTGTTAGTTCTAAGGACCACCTTATCTCTATGGAATGAGATAAAATCAGGCTCCACTGACAGAGCTTGCAAGTCACTGATATGCCTGGCAGAGGTAATAGCTACCAGGAAAACAGTTTTCCAAGTCAAGTACTTAAGCTCTGCTGAAGACAAAGGCTCAAAAGGGGGTTGCATAAGCTGAGCAATGCAAACACTAAGATCCCAGGCAGGGGTAGGATCCCTAAGGGGGGGATTGGTATAAAGCAATCCCTTGAAAAATTTACAGAATACAGGATGAGATGACAGTGAGGAAGGCTTTCCCACTGACAGAAAAGCAGAAACAGCTGACAAATATACTTTGAGAGTAGCTGGTCTGAGGCCTAGGCCATTAAGATGAACCATATAATCCAGAACTGTAGACAATTCAGCGGTGTCTGGGGATGTATGCTTCTTGGAACACCAAATACTGAATCTTTTCCATTTGGAGTTATAAGTTTTTCTGGCGGCAGGCTTTTGAGAGGCTTTAAGAATATCCAGAACCCCTTGGGACAGATGCAAATCTGCATACTTTAACTCTTCAAGAGCCATGCCTTGAGATTGAGAGACTGAAGATTGGGGTACCAAATCCTCCCCTGAGAGGAGGTTAACAGGTTGTAATTCCTGAGACAGGGGAAGATGGACTGCTGGGGACAGCAACAGGGGGTACCAAGGCTGCCTGGCCCAGTCTGGAGCAATCAGAATCATTTTGCAGGGTTGTGACCTTATCTTGACCAGAATCTTGAACAGTAGAGGAAAGGGAGGGAAGGCATATAGAAATTTCCCCTCCCAGTTGAAAATCAGAGCATCCAGACGGAGTGAGCCCAGTACTGGAGGTCTGCAACAAAACAGAGGAAGTTGGTAATTGTCTGGGGCTGCAAAGAGATCTATCTCTGGAGTGCCCCACCTTGAAAGAAATCACTTTCAACACCGGAGGGTCCAGGGACCATTTGTGATGGCCCTGGGAGTTCCTGCTCAATGCATCTGCTAGCACATTGTCCTTCCCTGGAAGGTGGACTGCTATCAGAGAGGTCTGCAGAGAATAAGCTAGGGACCACAATTTCATGGCTTCTGTGCACAAGGCCATGGACCGAGTGCCTCCCTGCTTGTTGATGTACCACATGGTGGTGGTGTTGTCTGTCCTGACCTGAACCACCTTGTTCTGCATTGACTGAGAGAAAGCTTGCAAGGCTAGAAAGACTGCCCTGAATTCCAAGAGATTGTTATGAAGAAGGAATTCCTGAGGGGACCACAGTCCCTGGGCTGTGAGAGCCCCCAGATGGGCCCCCCACCCCAATAGAGAAGCATCCGTGGTTAGGACCACAGAGTGAGACTGAGTGACGAATGGGACTCCTTGTCTGAGGTTGCCCTGATCCTACCACCATTGGAGAGCCTGGATCAGAGTCTGAGTCACTGGAACTAGTTTGGTTAGAGAATCTTTCTTCTGAGACCAAAAGGCCATCAGGTGAAACTGAATGTCCCTCATCTGAAATCTGGCCTCTTGGGCCACTGCTGCAGAAGCTGCCATGTGGCCAGGAAGCTGAAGGAAGTGTCTTGCTGGCTGAGAGACCAGAAGGTGGAATGAAGAAGCCAGCTCTACAATAGCCCTTGCCCTTTCCAGGAGAAGAAAAGCTCTTGCTTTGACTGTATTCAACTCTGCACCTATGAAGGTTAGGAGCTATACAGGCTTGAGAACTGACTTGGGAAGATTGAGAAGGAATCCTAGGGAAGTGAGCACTTGCTGAGTCACTAGCAGGTCTGACTTGACTTGGTCTGGGGACTGACCCACAATGAGCCAGTCGTCCAGGTATGGAAATATGGAAATATTCTTCCTTCTTATAAAGGCCACTACTACTGCTAGGCATTTTGTGAATACCCTTGGAGCCGATGTCAGGCCAAAGGGCATAGCTTTGAACTGATAATGGCATGAAGGCAATTCAAATCTGAGGTACTTTCTGTGGGAGCACCAGATGGGAATGTGAAAGTATGCATCTTTTAAGTCCAGGGAGGCTAGCCAGTCCCCTGGCCTTAGAGAGGGAAGGATTATTCCCAGAGTCACCATTTTGAATTTTGGTTTTAAAAGATGTTTGTTCAGGTATCTTAAGTCTAGGATGGGTCGCCACTCCCCTGCCTTTTTTGGGGTAAGGAAGTACCTGGCGTACAGACCTTTGCCTCTGTGTAATGTAGGAACTCTCTCTACAGCCTTTAGAGCCAGTAGAGATGAAACCTCTGCCTCTAAGGCAATGGTTTCGGAGATGCTTGTAGGTGGAAAAGATCTGGCCTTCAGCTTGGAAATTTCTTGAAACTGAGAACCAGCTCCTGGCTCACCACCTCCAGGACCCACTTGTCTGAACAGACACCCAGTCCTGGACAAACTAAGCCAGCCTGCCTCCTACAGGAATGGGGGAGTTGATCCGGGCTGACATATCAGGGTGTCTGCTTGGCAGGAGCCCTGGGTTGAGGGGTGGATGCAGCCCTTCTCATCCCCCTTCTGCCTCTCCCTTTGAAGAAACCCCTCTGAGGAAAAGGAGAAGAGACCTGTGCTTGGTAGAAAGCTCTATGAAAAGGTCTGCCCCTAGCTTAGAAACATAGAATTTTATGGCAGATAAGGACCGCTTGGCCCACCTAGTCTGCCCATTTTCCTACCTAACAGATAAGCTGCAGATCCTAGTTAACCAAAAGCTTACTTCCTCCTACCCCCCACTAGGACTGCCTTATGTCTGTCCCATGCATTCTTGAATTCCCCCACTGTTCTTGACTCCATGACCTCCTCAGGGAGGCTGTTCCATGCATCCACAACCCTCTCTGTAAAATACACTTCTCACATTACCTCTGAGCCGTCCCCCCTCTATCTTCAAATTGTGCCCCCTTGTTCTTGCACATCTCTTTTTCTGAAAGATGCTACCCTCTTGAACTTTGTTGATTCCCTTGAGGTACTTGAAAGTTTCTATCATGCCTCTCTCTCCCTTCTTTCCTCAAGAGTATGCATATTAAGCTCCTTTAGTCTTTCTTCGTATGTCTTCTGGTGCAGACCCTGCACCATTTTGGTTGCCCGCCTCTGGACAGCCTCCACTCTGTCTATGTCTTTGCGGAGATGGGGTCTCCAGAACTGCACACAGTACTCCAGATGGGGTCTCACCAACTGTCTGTACAGAGGGATAACAACTTCCTGTTTTCTACTATTGATGCCTCTCCCTATGCATCCCAGTATCCCCCCAGACTTCCTTACTGCCTTCTCACATTGCTTGCCCACCTTTAGGTCATCTGGTATAATTACCCCCGGTCCCTTTCCATTTTACTGTTGTCAGTATCTCACCCCCCATTGTGTACTCTTCCCTGGGTTTTGCTTCCATGTGCATTACCTTGTACTTCTTTGCATTGAATCTGAGCTGCCATACATTTGACCATTCCTCCAACCTTGCCAAGTCCCTCTCATCCTTTCCACTCCATCTTGTGTATCAACCCTGTTGCAGATCTTTGTGTCATCTGCAAAGAGACATACTTTTCCTTCCAGTTCCTCTGCAATGTCACTTATAAAGACATTAAAAGGACCGGTCCAATACTGAACCCTGCAGTACCCGCTAGTAACCCTCCTTTCTTCACTGTGTACTCCATTTACTACTACCCTTTGCATCCTGTTGTCTAGCCAATTTTTTATCCAGGCTACCACCCTGGGACCCACTCCAAGGCTGGCTAACTTGTGTATTAATCTTTTGTGTGGGACTGTATCAAATGTCTTGCTAAAATCTAGGTAGGCCATGTCCACAGCCCCTCCCTGGCCTACTACTTTGGTCACCCAGTCAAAGTAGTCTATTAGATTCGTCTGACACGAACTTCCCATCGTGAATCCATGCTGCCTTGGGTCCTGTGCCCCACTGGCCTCTAGGTACTCAACAATTCTTTCCTTCAGATGTGATTCCATCATTTCCCTACCACTGAGGTCAAACTAACTGGTCTGTAGTTTCCTGCCTCTGTCCTGCTCCCATTTTTGTGAAGAGGAATCACATCTGCCCTCCTCCAGTCCTCAGGTACCACCCCATCCTCCCATGATTTGTTAAAGAGAGTAGTCAGCGGTGTCACTAGTTCTACCCTTAGTTCTTATAGAATTCTTGGGTGAATCCCATCAGGCCCCATTGCTTTGTCCACCTTAAATTTTATTAGTTCTTTCAGAACCCTTTCTTCTGTAAATGGACTGGTATCAACCCCCGTCTTCAGAGTGTTTCTCTTCTTTGGTTTAGGTACCTCCCTCTCCTCTTCCTTTGTGAATACTGAGCAGAAATATTCGTTCAGTGTCCCTGCTTTTTCACTGTCACCCTCTACCTACATTCCCTCTCCTTTATTAAGCCTCAGTATCCCTCCTTTGGTCTTTCTTCGCTCCCTAATGTACCTAATAAAGGTCTTATCCCCCTTCTTAAGAGAATTGGCTAGCCTTTCCTCGGTTTGGGCCTTTGCTATTCTGACTGCCTTCCCAGCCTCTTTCTGCTTTAACTGATAAAGTTCTCTGTCCTGCTCCTTCTGTGTTTCCTTATATTTCCTGAATGCTATCCTTTTCTCCTTAACCTTGTTGATTTGCTTTACACAAAGGCTTGTTGCCTCTGTGATGGCTGTTTTGATTGCTCTCCATTGTTCCTCTACCCCTCCTTTTTGCCTGTTTGCTAGTGCTTTTCTGAGGCACTGTCTCATTTTCCCAAAGTCAGCCCTCCTAAAGTCCAATACTCTTGCTTTTGTATGGCTTGATTGTATGGCTGTGTTTATCGTGAACCACACTGTTTGGTGGTCGCTTGTTCCCAGATGGCTACCCACTTCTAAATCTGAGATTCTTTCTCCATCCCCAATTGAGAATACCAGGTCTAAGATTGCTCCCTCCCGAGTGGGTTCCAATACTAGCTGTCTGAGGCATGCCCCTTGTAGGACATCAAGAATGACCCTGCTCTTGGATGTGCTTGCAGCAAAGGTGCTCCAGTTAACATCTGGCATATTCAGGTCCCCCATCAACAATATCTCCCCTTTTTCTGCCATTCTAAGGAAGCCTTCTATCATTTTCTTGTCCATTCCCTCCCTCCTCCTAAGATGGGGGTCTGTATATAACCCCCATGCAGATTGTGGTGCTTGCTGCCTTTGAGGAGTTGCCTGCCTTTCTTTGGCCTGTGCACCCCTATAGGTGGTCCTATACTTATCCATCTTTTTCATGTAATTCTCTGTCTGCTCCCCAAATAGAGAATTACCCACCACAGGGAAATCCATGGCCTTAGCCTGGGTGTCCTGTGAGAGACTAGTACATCTGAGCCAAGCCATTCTCCGAAGAGCCACAGATGCAGCCATGACGCTAGATGACACATCATTGGAGTTCACAGTAGCATGGAACTGTACATTAGATGCCTCAGTCCCATCAGCTGCCACCCCCTACAGCTCTGAGGCTAGCTGGGGGGAGGCCTGCCTAGCCAGTGGCAGTACAGTGTCCCACCTGGACTTCTGGTACCAGGCTGCATAGGCCATATAATTAGCCTGCCTGAGTCCCAAGGCGGATGCCATGTACTGTTTCTTTGCCATGGCATCCAGCTTCCTAGAGTCTTTATCTGGGCAGTATGAAGCCAAGGGTATATTAGCCTTATCATAGGCTGCAGCCTGCACACAAACCCAACATGGCTGCATTGTTGATACAAGTACTCTGTACCTGAACCTGATAAGGTGTACCTTTTATCCATCCTTCTGTCAACAGGAGGTACAGAATTTGGAGTTTTTAAAATCTTTTGTACCTGTTTCCCAAAAGACTTATGAAGGGGAATAGATAGTCTCTTGGACTCTGGGATGTCCATCATCGCCACATAATTAGGTTCCTCTTGTTCCTCCATGGCTTCCTCCACAGGGAGCTGGAGGGTTTCTGCCACTTTCCTGTAAAACATGTAGTGGGAAGGGGACTCAGAAAGCCTAGGAGGGGAAACACCAGAAGGTCTGTCTGGGGAAATGTCGGGTTCAATGTGTTCATCCAGACCTTCCACACCATTGTCATCATCATCATCATCAACATAATCTTCATTCCCTTCCAAATCCAGTTCATAAAAATCTTCAGAGGCATAACCTTGAACCGGAGTAACCGACTGAACCGAGCACCTGCCAGAAGGCGCCGTATCAGACGGAACTGTGCAAAGCAATTCTACAATCCTTATCGCTTTGGCGATCTCTTCGGCAGTCGGAAAATGGGTCACTGGATCCAAACCGGCCGATTTTTCTTTTCTTTGTCTATTTGTAGGAACCAATCCCTCAGGATCGGCTCTCCTCTTGCCCGAAGAAGTATTTCCCTGGTCAGAGGGCACTCTCTCAGGTTTGGTTGGAACCGAACCGGGCTGACTATCCAGGTCAGTGGACTTCACGGCCTCCTTATTCCTAAGCCTACCTAATCTTTTTTCCAGGTTAGACTTAGGGAAATTTTTACAGATTTGTCAGTCTGAATCGAAGTGGTCAAACCCCAGACAATAAACACAGGTGGTGTGGGGATCAGCCTTAGCAAAGACCTCCCCACACACACTGCAGTGTTGAAACCCAGTGGGCCCAGTTTTTCTTTGGGGTTTCTCAGACATAGCCATCCTAACCACAAACTTACCCTTTTTATGGCAAACAACCAGGCAAGACACCCTTATTGGTTTCTAACCGTGTAATGGGTATTGGAAAAAAACACAAGAAAATGCGGGGTTTTTTTTAAAACGATAAGGACCGGTAACCACACTCTAAGTTTAGAAACAAAGACAGAATATGTAATTCACTAAATGGCCAGTTCAGTCGAACTGGTTGAAAAATACATTTTTACAATTTCCACAAGTTTACTATGTCTAGTTCACTACCTAGTACTTACTGTACCACAGACAGAGATCTGAATTGAAACTTGCAAAAAATAATCAGTAAAACCGAGGACTTTAACCGACTTTCAAACCGCGAGCAAAGGAGAAATCTCCTGAGCGGCTGTTCAGTTAGGTGGAGTAAGGAATCTGATGGTTGTGCTTCTAAGTGCAGCAGACAGAGGTTTGAATCGAGCTCAAGCTCAACGTTCTATGCTCTGCATAGAAAATTAACCCTCTTCTCTCAGGGGCAGTTTGAGTGCTGGGGCTAACTGCAATAGTTAGAATACAGCAAGACTTCATGTGGTTTGAATGTATTTTTCTTGTAGGGATAGAAGGATAGAGGAGAAGTAATCAAGGACCATGTCAACATCACAACTAGAGTACAGTGGGGACAAGATAATTCAGCTGAGGATGGCTAGGAAGGCATCAGGGATGAGACCTGGAAAATCTCTTAGGATTAACTCTTTTGAGGGGCAGGAAGGAGTGTGAGCATTCTACATGGAGAAGGCTGGGGTGAGATCATTGATTGAGTCAGCAAGGGTGCCTGCTGCAATGATTCTGTCCTTCCTATTTGTTAGAACCTAATCTGTGAGTGAGTTGTGTGACCTATTTGAGGAGTATCTGGTAGGATCTGTTATTAATTGGGGAAGTGAGCCTTGTTTAAAGGGGACTCGAAAGATTTGGAGTTTTGCAACGAGCCAGCCAAGGATAAAATCACCCATGAGAATGATCTTGTTTTTCACTATGGCAGGGAGCAGATAGTCAATTAGTCCAGACAGGGCTGCTTTGCCTCCTCTAGGGGGATTGTAAATGCTGACAATGTGAAGTTTCTTGGTCCCACCTAGGACCAATACGGAGCGTACAACTTCACCTGAGGTAAGGGTGGCACCAAGATGGGTAGTAAGGTTCAAGTGAGTCTTGTAGTATAAAACAAGGCCCCCTACCACTTTTAGGGAAAGGGCAATCAGCTCCAAGTATTTTGTAACCAGCAAGAGAGCACATGGAATCAGGAAGCAAGGTTTTAATCAGGATTCAGTGACCCCAAGGATATTAGGGTCATAGTGAGATATCCAGTTTCAAGTTTGGAAAGGTTGGCCATGGGACTTCTTATATTAAGGTGTGCCACCTTCAGGCCCTTTGCATGTAGCCATGGATTTGGACTATTTGGGCTGATCTTACCCTGTGGGCCCGGATTACATTCAACATCACCTGCAAGAGTTAAAGTGAGGGTTATATGTCACAGGTGAGATAGGTCAGCAGCAATGTACTTATGAATGGTGAGACCACAGTTTGAATTTAGCTAGGTACCTTATGATAAATCCTAAGAACTTCGGTCTTAGATACCACTTTGGGGTAGGGGGTGGAGTAGACGCAACCAACACATTAGAGAATTTGAAACCATGATAATTAATTTCAGGAGGCATAGGAGAGAGGCATGGGGAAAGGACTAGGAAGTCAGAAACAACTGTAGCTATGACTAGAACTAGGCATGCTAGAAAATAAATAAGGAGACTGCATTCTAATGAACCAAACTAAGGAGCATAATACCCCAGAAGTTACAGTAAATAGAGCTGGAGTAATAATACTGGAAGAAGGGGCCAAACAGAGCTGTAGTGAAGCCAAGTCAACACTCACTGCAGTGCAACAGCCAGGATACAAAGTAATATGAACCCTAGAAGCACTCTAGAATACCTAAGCAGCAAAACAAAAAAGTAATTGTAGACACAGACCCTTAGAGTACAGTATAACACCTAAGCAACAAGCATATAAAGAACAACAAGGAGGTTTGAGTAACTGAGTAGGACTAAATCAACAATCATTGGGCCCTATGCATTAATGGGGAGTAAGTTACCCCAACCCTGAAGCTCTGTGGCCCCAGACAGGTGCAAGGTGCATGGTATGCATGACTGCGAGTGCCTGCTGGCCACCTGTCCAGGGCCTTGCCCCCTGGTATGCAGGTTTGCAGAGAGCGAACTGGTGTGGAAAGGTGGACCCGGGCAGGTATCCAATCGGATGCCCTACCCGGGTCCCATAGTGGATCCCTTGCACCCATGGGATGGTCATGCATAGGATGTGTGGATCCATGACAATACATAAGAAAATCAAATGTATGGGAACTCGCCCAAATGGCTGCCCCAGCCCTCCCCATATGCACAGTGGGCTGGAGCAGCACAGAGGGTCGTTTCCTGGTCCCACTGTGACCGGTGGGTGATGTCCATGGGGGCACCCACTGGTTTACAGCAGGGTCCCAGATGCGATAACCTGTGCCACCCCGTGCCTGGCACTACGAGCCTTAGTAAATGACGTGTAGAACAGGCACGCCCCGACACTCCTCCTGACTGCCCCAGACATGTTGCTGCCTGTGTGGCCAGGGGATCCACCTCGATAAAGGCTTGTGTGCTGTATGTGAATGCCACAGGGGGTGTCTGTGGGATACCCACTATGTGGAATTCCCACTTAGGGTTGCCTACGCACCACATATATGCAGCATGTAGGCTATCTTTTTTTGTGCATAGAGCCCAATATTAGTGATAGTATTACAGTATAACATGTGGTGAGAATATCAGCGACTGCCTAGAGTTCAGTAGTGTTGAGGTGAGAAATGGAACAAACTAACCACAGATCAGCATTGAGATAGTCTCATGTGGAGAGCGGTGGCTGCTGAGCAGTGATCTGAAGAGGCAGCATGTGAGACAATGACAAGGGGCAGCAGTCAACAGACTAGCACTGGGGCAGCATGACTCCCACAGCTGACACCCACAGTGTGATTCCCTTTGCACTGTGGCCCTTAGTGCTCCAGACTGCTAGCTCTCTGGTCTGCTTGGACAACTCTGTCTACAAAGGGGAGGAACAGAGGTCCGATTGGCTGTTCTGTGGGGGGGGGGTATCACTCTCCAGATTCCTGGCAGAATCAGGCAAGTGCAAGGAAAGGCCTGGTGGCATTAGTGGTGGGCGATATGTGGTCCCAAATGAAGGATAAAGTCACCTCATGGCCCAGTAGCTTGCAACAAGAGTGGGTGGGAAATGCAACATACAGTTGTGCTTTTAAAGTCCAGCATCAGGATGAGTAGTTCCAAATTGACACCTGTAGACCCACTGAGTCCCTGATTGGCTGTTCGGTGCAAGGGTGTCAATCTTCAGATTCCTAGTAGAAGCAGGGCTTCAAAGTGGTCAAGTGGCATCAGCGGTGGGCCCTGCACTTTTAAATTCAGCTTCAGAATGAGCAGTTCAGAATTGGTCCCTGTAGACCCACTGGGCCAGACTGGCTGTTGGAAGGAGGGAGACATTATTCTCCAGATTGCCAGAGGAGTTGGGCCAATGCAGGGCTTCAAAGTGGTCCAGTGGTATCAGTGGTGGGTGAGAGGGGGTTCCAAAACAAAGGACAAAGCCACCTCACGTCCCGATAACTTGTGGCAAGAGTGGGATTAACAGTGCAGTTCAATGCATATACTTTATATTTAATCTCACTCCTAAAATCAAGAGAACTACAATGCATTTCAATGGTACAGTTAAACATTTACTCTTTTTTATTCCCTCATCTCACTCATTTTGAAGTTCTGACCAGTGGTTAAATTGGAAATGTTTAGATGGGGAATCTCTCACATCTAGATTTCCAGGTGGTGGAACTATCATTTCTACATGGTGGAACTCTCCTACAGTATGGTAGTGAATGGATAAAAATGATAGAAGTGGTGGAAGTGTCATCCAATTTTTTAAAGATTTGATGGAACTGAGTTCCTATGGGCTCCTGCCTAGTTTAACCCTGGTTCTCACCTTGATATAGCTCTGTTTTCAGAGTGAAAAAAATTGCATATTTTCAGGATCCCATTAGTAAATCTTGCTATTATTTGTTCCTGGCTTACTTAGCAGTAACAGATATGTAAGATTTTGCAATATCATCTCTACAGATCATGACTCCTCTAGTAATCCACCAACTTATCTCCTACACCACCCAGGACCTAGCCTCTATCAAAGATGGGTCCCTACCCTACCCAACAAAACTCCCACATCCTGGTTCATACTACCTGACAGGACAAAATGATTAAAACCCAGACTGCGAGCACATGAGTGTATGTTTGGGGGGGCCTTGGAAAAGTGCAAATCATGACATTTCACACCACAAAAAATTATTTTTACCAGGCCAATTAGTAATTATGTTCTCTAAATGATCAAAACATGGATGTGATGAAAATCACACACCAGGGACTTCTAATTCACTTCCATCAGCAGGTTTTTACCAGGACAGGAATCGGGAAACCTGCTTCTTACCTCCTCCTTTTGCCCAAGGTCAGGAAGGGCAACACAACAACTGTGTGTCCAATGTTTTGGTGAATAGCATATGAAGTCAGTAGTGCTTGTGTATCATAGTTTACTTTTGGCTTCACTCTGTTCCCACCCTTCACAGGGAAACTGGGTAGTGAGTAAGGAATAAAAAGCCCAGTACCAAGGGTGAGTAGAGTGCCAGAGAAGGAGTAGGCAGGGGTTGATGGTGGATGTTTCACAACATGGTAGGCAGGGAACTGCTGAAGGAGGCTGGCCTTTAAGGGGAATGTAGGAGGAGCTATTTCCCCACATTGAATCTCAGGCTTTATCCCTCTCATTCAGTGTTTTGGTGAATAGTGAAAGAAGTCAGTAGTGCTTGTGTAACGTAGTTTACATTTGGAGTTACTCTATTCCCACCCTTGGTAGAGAAACCGGGTAGTGAGTAGAGGATAGAAAGCCCAAAAGAATTACCAGTGAATGTCCAAAAGAGTATGATTACCTCCTCCTCCTCATGGAGAGTATGACCAGTAGCACGCAGAAGAGGAAAACCCCCCAGGTGGAGAAAACCTCTGAGAACCCATGGGCACTGATCCACCCATCCTCCGGGCAAACTAAGGAGATAAACGTAGGTTCTAGCAACCATATTCTACTTTCTGAGGAAGTGGAACTGCTTAGAGAGATGACGGTCCATCTTCAAAGTCTATTGGGTTATGCACTCTGGAAGTATGATTCTGAGGTTGAAGAGGTAGGTCTATTCTGAAGGAGCATCCGGATCCTGAAAGTGGAGTAGGTCCAGCTGAAAAAGGGTGAATGCAGTCCAGGTTTCCAAGGTGATGATGGATGATATCCATAGAATTATAGAGATGAAGTGAGCATGAAGAGCATGATTTGATAAAGTTTGCTGCCAGACTTTGAACGGTGGGAAGTATGATGGGTTATAAAGTCATAAGGTAAACAATCTGACTTTGTAGAAGGCTTGACATTCACGTTAAAGTCTGAGGGTTTGGAGTTAGGTGGTGAGCGATAAGTTGCAATGTAGGCATCCATGAAGAAGATGAAGGAATTGGACAGAATTTTTAGGTACCTGGAATGAGGGGAGAAGTGGACATTTTTGGACCAATGAAGGAAGATTGGTATATGCAATAGAGATGGTAACTGAATGTATATGGACATAACTGGAAGTTCAGTATGATGAATTCAGGAGTTGATTTGGGTATTGATGTCATAACAATACTTGCATAGAATCTTTCTGATCTGCTGGAAGGAAAAGGAGATATGGGTATTGCTGTGGCATAATTGCCAGTGACATGAGCTGAGGTGGCCATGGGTTGATCCACTGTCTAAATGCTGTAGGAAGCCCAGGAATGGATCTCTGAAGGAGTCTATAGATTGATGTGGCAATGGGAAGTTGAGAGAGGTGTAGAATGCCAGGCGTGCCTAGCATTGAAGTCGGATATATGCCTGGTGGAAGACATGACTGGGATAGTGAGACAACCAGGTCTGTTACAGAGGTGCAGATTGAGGAATCAATGGAAGCCTGCTCTCAGTGAAAGTCTTCACTGGAAGGAGTATGGTGACGTAAGAGTCTATAAGGCATTTTCTGGAAACTTAGCCACTCAACCAGGACTGGGTTCTCTAAAGCGCTATACAGGAACAATCTTATCAGTGCAGTCTATAAGGCATGTTGTTTGAGGGATGTTGCTAGAAGAAGTTGTTCTCAGGGGAAATGAATGAATGTTCCATAGAGTAGTAGATGGGAGCTGTTAGGATGGCCTTTGTAGGAGTATGAAATAGATGATCAGGAGGAGTATTTGATTGGGTAAGAAAACTGACCTGTGATAGGTATGAAATGCCCAAAAAAAGAACCACAGCTTATGGGAAGGAGGCCTGAGCTGGCAGGGTGGCGAGGAGAAGGCAGCTGACCAAGGATGAAAGGAAAGTCTGGAGTGGATGTCTGCATGCTAGAGGAAGGATTCCTAGAAGAAGATAGCATAGGCCAAGCTGAATTGAAATTGCAGAAGCAGGAAAGAACAGGATGGGGGCAGCACTACAGCAAACTGATCAGAATGTGTAAAGTTGCTGCAGGCTACTAGAGGCAGAGCCATGGAAGACCAAGAAGCAAAGCCATGCACCAAGTGCTACAAACCTGAGGTATGAGAGTCCCATGTCTGAAGAAGATGGTGAACAACAAGTGCAGAAAACAGAAGGCGCTGCAGCGATGGAGCACGTGGTTCCCACTTCCCGAAGGAGAAGATGAACTCTCAGTTATCGGAAGGAGTGACCAGCAGCAAAGGAAATCCAGGAGGCAGTCATGCTGACTGGAGGTAAAGACCGAACAAGCTGGAGGAGTCCAAGTCCAGAGCATCAGCCAAGGTGGGAACAAGTATGATGAGTCCACAGAAGTGCAGGATGGAGACTGGTGATGAAGTATGCATAAGGTAAATGGGGTACAGAGGTCCCATTCCCAAAGGAAAGTGGCAACTGGGTATGCAGGGAGAGAAGTTCAAAAGTAGTAGGTAGCAGTGTTTGTAATGGAACCCCATCCCCAGTAGACAGGGCAAGCCTACCTTCACTCAGTGCAGAGGAAGGTACGAGTTAGGGATGGAGTCCAGAAAAACTGCTGGTATGGGCTTAGCAAGGAAAGAGCAGTTAACAGCTATGTAGTAGAAGGTAAGTACAGTAACGAGCATGACAAAGGGGAATTCAGCAAGGCAGAAGGAGAGGAACCGAAGGAGAAAGTCAACATAAAAGCAGAAGGAGACGACAGTGCGATCCAGGGAGGAGCATGGTACCAGGGTAGAACAAAAAGTCTCTAGGCAGTGCATGGAATAGGTGCCGGGAGCCAAATGGTAGGGGTGTCATCACAGACAATACGTAAAGGTAGCATGGTCAGGACAGAAGAAGGGAGGATAGAATGTGTCTGTGGGGAGTGCAAGGCACAAAAGGAATCAAAGTAGTAAGGGACCTAAGTGGGAACAGGGGGACCGGGGGGGGCAGAGCAGCAGAGAAGGGGGTGACAGCAGGGAGCCATGACTGAGGGTGGAGCCAGCAAAGGGTCCAGTCGAGGCAAACAGTCTGGCGGTAAACCCAGGTTCAACGCCACCCAAAAAGCATGTTTGTAAAAATTACTGGACTCCAGCAGAAGACACATGGAGATGTGTATGCTGGTGAAACAGATCCCAAAGCAAGTACTGAGATCATTCAGAAAGATCACTAAGCCCAGGGAGGTGGCAGAATACCAAGAGATCAGTGGCTCATGTAAATAACCAAAGTAGGAAAATAAGAGTGTTAAGGGGCAAACTTACTGCCAAAGGTGAGGGTCCACGTCATCAATCGGGAGAAGAGAATCTTGGGTCTAGTAAAAAGCAGACCAAAGAAAGGTATGTGGCAAGGCAGACTCACAGGAGCGACAGAGGCAGCAGTGCAGAAATCCACAGAATGGGCGCAGATGAATAAAAAACAGCTGAGCAATCACAGGGTGAGGAAACACTACACTAACAGTGGTGTAGCACAAAGACGGGACGCAAGGTAAAGGTGGCGTGTAGCAGGGCAATGGTGGGCGCATCAGGAAGAGGAGGTAAAGATGGAGTGGTGGCTTCGAAAAGAGGGACAACCCAAGGGAGCCGGCAAATATGGTACGGCGCAGGGAGGAGGAAAAAACAGAGTTAAAGGGAAAAGAAAAACCAAAAACAACACAAATGAGGACAGAGAGAAAGGAAAGGGGGGATGAGGAGCAAGACACAGAGAGCAGCACAGAGTAGGAAAGTGCAGACAACCTGCCATATGCTGCATGGGTGGAACCCCAGGGAGCTCAGGGATAGAAAGGAGCAGGGAGGCTTAGGAGGCTCAGCCTACGAGCCACACACAAGCCCAGGCACCGATGTGGAATGTGGGAGGGGCTATTCCCCCACACTGAACCTCAGGCTTTAGCCCTCCCATTGAATGCCCGTCAGGAATGGATTGCATACAGTCTGGCAGAAACAACCAAGTTACCTTAGTAAATAAACAGGCAGTCATTTGTTCTATCAAAAATATGTACTTTACTAGTGACTACATACAAGTGGGATATATTTACAGTCAGACAAAAGGTTTACAAGGTTACTAGAAATGAAAATAAATGGAGTTGCACAGACAGTTGACAGGAGAATGTGAGCTTTCCTCATTTTATAAACTATACCTGCTGCAACCGAAGAAACACTCTTCCC
Source organism: Neoceratodus forsteri (assembly GCA_016271365.2). Taxonomy (NCBI): domain Eukaryota; kingdom Metazoa; phylum Chordata; order Ceratodontiformes; family Ceratodontidae; genus Neoceratodus; species Neoceratodus forsteri. The sequence continues at coordinate 1,543,239,628 of CM057455.1, read as the reverse complement.
TAAGCTATATTTCTTACCAGATCTCTAGCTGTAGGGCTCCGGTCTTTAGATGTTGCAGGGTCCAAGAGAGAGAGATGAACCTCTGCTCCCTAATTTCTACCCTTTGGCTGTGGGGAAGGGTCTCTCCCCTTTGAGTAACAGTTCCCCAGTGTCCACATGATGAATGACCTTCTCTGAGCCAACTGGCCTTTAAGTAATGGTTTCACCCCTTTGAGTGATAGTTCCTCACTGTCCCCAATGGTGAATGACATCAACCGAGCCAACAGGCTACTTCACACCCCAACAGCCTTTGTCTAGGTTTACTATCCTAATTTGCAAGATGTCTGAAGTGTCCATCCCCATGCCCCTGCCTTTCAGGATGTCTGAGGTGTTTAACATTGCACTCTCCCATCTGCCCTTCAGGAACTGTAGCTTAGTTCCCATGAGAAAGTTATACTGAGCAGTTGAGCTGGCCAATATTTCTCACGAGACCAGCCTGGACATGTGACCTTGGAAGCCATACTTGTGTCCCCTTGCAAACAGCAGAACTTATAACAAAAGCATAACTACACTAACAAAAGAAATAAAAAAGAAATTACTAGCTCAGTCTGGTCACATGTCAATCACAGTGGACTAATGTAATTTTGTCATACTGATATTATTAGTTTCATTTATTTTGAAGCATTTTAATTAGGTCATTTAGGTTGTATGCCCCTTTTTAGGGACAGTAAGAAAATATTTTTTCATGTGTCAGTAACTGACATGGAATGGTGAAGGGGCATGGTTGTGATGAAGGTGCATGGTTGCAGTGAGGGGGTGATTTCTCTTGGGCCTAAGGCCCCAGGTTGCCTTAATCTGGCCCAAGTTACAGCAAATGGGGGATGCAGTAGAGAGAAATAAAGAAAAGTGACCTGAAACTTTAAAGAAGCATGACAAAGATAAGTAAAAACCTCAAAGAAAGAAATCAGTGGAAAAAAATCAATAATTAGAGGGAATGGGAAGTAGCTTAGCCAAGAAAGGAACAGAAAGTTGAAGCTTGTTTACAGGTGTGTCCTCGGAGCACAAGGAAGTTTAATGACTTGCTGAGGATCACACAGTAAGCACACAGGGGCTGCTGGATACACACCAAAGATTCCTGCTTTGTAGATCAGTGCTCTTAACCACTGTGCTATACTGCCTCTAGAAGGCACCATGTGGATTAAACTGAACATGCATTACTTGACCAAGGCCCCTATCCTTTTACATTGTTTTGTAAAGGAGACACTTTATGTATTCATTTAGAAACTGGTAATTGGGAAAGGCACATTGACCCTGAAAGTATTTCTAGGTGTGACCTGGGGAGTGGGGTATGAAGTAGGAGACAGATAAAATGCAGTGTATAAAAATTGGTGATCATAAGTAAAAATGAAAATACATGGATTAAAGTTCATTAAATAGCAATCAAGTGAGGAGTCATCATTGGCCAACTCAGACAGGGTAATGCTGCGCGAGAGGCTCAAGAAGTATGGCAAAGAATCAATGACAGGAATGTGTACAGTAGGAGTAAACTGGAGTAGCAGGGAAGACATGTGAGAGGGAGCTGGAGAGAACTAGGGAAACAGTTCCAGACATAACAAGTTATAAGTAGAATATAACTTACTTATAACGTATTAATAACATTAATCAATTGTAAAATGCACAATTATTTTGTAATGAGGTACTGAAGTCTCAAAAGCATGGAACATAAATATTTAGTTAGGCTAATAAAGCACCTTTCTTACTTTCTGGTATGGTGTAGGCTACAGGGCTTGAAATAACCAGCTGTCTGTCCGTCTTAGACAGACGATTTTCATTTTGGATAGCTGAATTTGGTTCTGGAGCTCTTTTACTGCTTGTAGTACCTTAATATTATTGAGCACTAGGACCCAGCCACAGTCTTAGAGGCAGGGAGACAGAGGAACATGACGACAGAACGTCATGGAAGACATCAGAATATCAGGAAGTACTACCACCCACCCTGCCATCCCAGCCACGTTCTCTGAGTCCTGTGACTACAGACTGACTGTGTTACCTGACTCTGCTGGCAGTGTTTAAGCTGCAGTGATTGAAAGAGGCAGCTGTTGAATGATCGGGCACTCAACTGCACATGTGCAAATCATCAATGTACATGCGTGATTGACATGTCCTGGCTCGTTCTCCTCATTGTGTCTCTGAACACCATTTGGAAAGGCCACAGTGTGAGGAGAGCAGGTTATACCAACTGAGTGAAGGGGGCTGGAGTCGGAAGCATAGTGCACTTCAGTGATCCCTGAACTTTAAAAAACAGCCATTTTTAGGGCTCTGGGAGATGGAAGGTTTTAAAGAAAGAAGAAAGAAAGAAAGAAAGACTGCAGTGTCCCAGCAAGGGGGAGGGGAGGGGAAAGAGACAGCAGCCAGACAAGGCAAGGAGTGCTACTGGTGAAAATAGCCCTTTTCAGGGCTCTGGGGACAGAAGCCTATTTAAACAAAAACAAAAAGAGAGTGAGAGAAACGGCAAAGATGGCAAAATAATGTGGACAAGTAAAACTTTTGTGGGACAGTCAAAATTGACATCTTGCCTGTCCTATGGACAGGCATCTGAAAAAAAATTATTTATAACCCTGGTAGGTTAGCATGACTGACAACATTGTATTGATGTCAACTGATGTTCAAATATTATTAATGTTCCTTATAAGGTAAACCGGTCTTGGTATACTGAATTTTATTTTAGTCTGTACTGTTTGTAATGTATCAAAAACAACAGTACTTTTTTTCTTTTATTTAATAGATAACACCACATCAATTCTTTTTTTTTTTTTGTACTTTGTTCAGTGTTATTTTGTTACTAGTTATTAAATTTCTTTACAGAGAACACAACATGACAATGAAGGAACTGTCCTTTCAAATTCCCAAATCAATTGCACACCACCCAAATGTGTGCCGCTGTTTTTTTTTCTAGTAAAACTTAACATACGTACGAACATACGAATGTGCCAGCAGAAACAGACCACCCAGTCTAAGTCTGCTCAAGTGTGCAGCCAACAGCCCTAGTTTGCAGCTGCCCCACCCCCTCCCCTTTGTCATCCCACTGCCACCCCACATCTCCCCCACCCTCACTCTCCCCTGTTCCCTGTCCCATGCCCTTTTGAAGCTGTTCACAGATTTACATGATACCACCCATTCTGGTAGGGTGTTCCATTTTGCTACCATTCTCTCTTTAAAATAGTGTCTCCTCATTTCCTTCCTAAATCTTCCCCCCCTCTATTCTTAGCCCGTGCCACACTGCAGTAAAAATGCAATCAAATGACTGGAAAACAATATTCTGTATGTATTATAAAATTGCAAAATGGTCTAGTAAAGGTGATGTAACTTTGCCTGCCCGGGGGGGAAACTTAAGATTTGAAATTTTCATTTCCTAGGTAATCTGGGGGAAAAAGCTGCAGTACTGACAACAAAAGAAACAAGGAGTTATTTATGAGAATTTCACACCAGAGTTGCTTTACATATATTTAAAATATTGCATGCAGATCTTACGAACAGAGACCCACATTTTCAAAAGAGATGGATGGTGCATCTCTGAAAATAAAAGGAGATGAGCCGCTCATCTCAAAAGTTGCTCCAAACTCCCATATTCAAAGGAGGGAGATGGGCTGCTCAAATCGAGATGGGCCACGGCCCAAAGTTAATGTATGCCATCTAAATAGAGGGCGGGTGCCCATGAATATCTTGCACAATGGGATATTAAGAAGAGATGGGCTGCCCAAGTGCAGGAGATGAGCAGTGCAAAGTTAGGCATGGAAAAGCATGCCTAACTGCTGGCCACCCACAGGGAGGCTGCGGTACTGCATACTGCAGCACAGCAGGCTGCCAGCACCCATAGCCCTGTGGCACCCCCCCAGACCTGTCCCCCGATGCCCACAACATAAAAATGTACCTGGTGTGTCATAGTGTAGTGGATCCCCCACCCTGTCCCGTTCCCTGATGCCCATGTAATGATATGAACCCCCTTCCCTGAGTAATCACCATCCCTTTAAAAGAAATAGCAATTCCCCCTTTTTCCATAGTGTAGGGAACCTCCCCGCCCGATCCACAGCTCTTTGAACTGAATTGAAATTCCCCCACTTTTCCATAGTGTAGGGAACCCCCCCACCCTGCCTGATCCACAGCCCTGTGAAATGAATTAGTCCCCCACTTTTCCGTAGTGTAAGGACCACCCACCCCAGACCCGTACCAGGATACCCATTTGATTCATAAAACCCTGCTGCACACATACCCCAGTCACACTCAAACCCCTGCCATAATCATTCCCCGGTCGATAAATAAACCCATGCTGCATACTGTATCATACTGTAACGGCCCCCACCCCGTAGGCATGACCCCCTCCTGCACCCCACCCCCAGCGACTGGCACAACCCTCCACATCCTGCCATGGCCAGTCACCTACTGATCTGATTGGGAACTCATACTGTACATAGTACAAGCCCATTGGCTGTCACCAGTGTGCCAGTTCTTTCTTTTATCGGTTTTAAAGTAATTAATTTTAACCTGTATGGGGTGTCCCCTTGTTACTGAATTTATGTCTTTAAATTCAACATTTAGTTTATCAGATATGAGTCATTCACAATATCGCAGAAAAATAGCATGTCACCACGCTTCCTTCGAATCTCCAGGCAATGCAATTCTAGCTGTTTCAGTCTGGGTGGATATGGTACAGATTTTAGTTCTCCAATGGATTTTGTAAACCTTCTCTGTACTCTCTCCACTCTGTCAACCTCCTTCCTTGTGTAAGGGCACCAAAGCTGGCTACGAAAATCCAACTGAGGTCTTACATAAGACAAGTACAGAAGCGTAAGTACTTCTGCTGTCCTGCTCTTGACATTTCATTTACTCGCCCCAGAGTTCTGCTCACCCTTGATACTATACTTGTACACTGTCCTTAAAATCAAGTTTAGTGTCAAATTTTATGCCCAAATCTCTTTCAGTTTTGTTTGTTTTTAAGATGCTGTTGTTTATGATGTATTTGTTAAATAGATTATCTCCCCATTTGTAGGATGCAGCATTTATCAGAATTTAGCGACATTCCCCACTTTTCTGCCCAACTAGAAATAGAGTCCAGATCTTTTTGAATTCTGTTTCCTTTCTCTATGTTTCATCCCAGTTGCAGCTTTGACCAGAAGTAGGGAAATTCTGGAGGTGCTGCAGGGGGTGTCCCTTTAGCAGCTAGTCAGAGAACCAACTAGGGGAAACAACCTACTGGGCATGGTCCTGACCATCAGAGAGAATGTAGAGGAGGTGGTGGTGGGGGAGGAGCTGTGAAATAGTGACCTTAAGGCCATCAGGCTGAAGGTGAGGGCAGGGAGGGAAGTAAGCCAAACCAGCACAACGGTGCTGGACTTCAGGAGGGCAGACTTTAATAAGATGCAAAGGTTAGTGAGGAAAGTGATGGATAGTACTGGGGAAATAAATGAAGTGGAAGAACTATGGGGAGGCTATTAGAGACTGGGTAAGGGAGGCCTCATATGCAAGTGTAAGAAGGGTAAGGAAGGGAGCAAGAAGCAGGAGGCTGCTGTGGTTCAATAGGGACATAGCGAGGGTGGTAGGGGGCAGACGAAAGGCATTAAGGAAATACAAGGAAACACAGAAGGTGGAGGATGCGGAAGCCTACAGGGAAATGAGGAGGCTAGCAAGGAAGGTGATTAGGAAGGCAAAGGCCTACACGGAGGAATGGATAATGAAACAGGCCAAGAGGGGTAAAAAGACATTTTCAGATATGTGAGGGATAAAAGAAGACTGGTCAAGGGATCGCAAGGCCTGGGGAGGGAGGGAGGAGGAGCCACTGAGGATGACTGCAAGAAAGCAGAAGAGCTAAACAGGTACTTCTGTTCAATTTTACAAAGGAGGGGGAAGGTAGGGGACCAGAGTTGAGGATGGGGGGGGGGTGCATGGGTAGAAATGAGCCCTTATAGCATAGAGAGAGAGTCAGTGAGGAAATGGGCAGGGTGAGGGCAAACAAGGCCCTGGGACTGGATGGACTGCATCCGAGGGTGATCTGAGAGCTAAGGGAGGAGTTGGTTGCTCCACTGGTGAGGCTATTCAACCTGTTCTTGGACACTGGAAGGGTGCTGGTGGACTGGAAGAGAGATACAGCCATGCCAATACACAAGGGGGGGGAGAAGAGAGGTGAGGGAGAACTATCATCCAGTCAGCCTCATGGCAGTGGTGGGGAGAGTCATGGAGGCACTCATTAGGGAAAGGGTAACACGGTACCTGGAGGTGAATGGATTGCTGAATGACAACCGACACAGCAACCTAATAGAATTCTTTGACTGGGTGACACAGGTACTAGACCAAGGGGGGCAGTGGACATGGCCAACCTGGACTTCAGCAAGGCCTTCAACACTGTACCCCACAGAAGGTTGGTCAACAAACTGGGATGTATGGGGGTGGGGGGCAAGATAACTAAATAGGTGGAAAACTGGCTAGCAGACAGGACCCAGAGGGTGGTAGTAAATAGGGTGCACTCTAGGACAGAGTGGGTGACAAGTGGGGTACCCCAGGGGATGGTGTTGGGACCGCTCCTCTTCAGTATCTATCTATGCGACATAGCGGATGACTGAAGGGACATGTGGCACTCTTTGTGTATGACATGAAAATCTGCAATAGGGTTGACACTGAACAAGGGGTGGAAGACATGAGACAAGACCTGAGGATGCTAGAGGAGTGGGCAGAGACCCAGTAACTAAAATTCAATATCAAGAAGTGTGCGGTTATGCACCTGAGACACAGAAACCTGACAACAGGGTACAGAATGAGAGGGGAGAGAATGAGGACTACAGAACAGGAGAAGGATCTAGGTATAATAGTCTCCACTGACCTTAAGGTGGGGAAACAGTGTACAAGGGCAGTGGGGAAGGTGTATGAGAGGCTAGCAAGTATAGGCAAGGGAATCACCAGCAGGAAGAGAGAAGTCCTGGTGCCCCTGTACCAAGCTATGGTGAGACCACACCTAGAGTATGGATTCCAGTTCTGGAGGTCTTACCTGACTAAGGACATAGCCCGATTGAAAGGGTTCAGTGAACTGTGACCAAGATGGTGCGAGGGATGAGGGACAAACCATATGAACAGAGATACAACGAGCTGGGGCTCTACACACTAGAGACCAGAAGGGAGACAGGGGACATGATAGCAACCTTCAAATATGTCAGAGTGGTAAACAAAGTAAGCATGGGGCGCTTATTCCAAATGAAGAAGAACATCACCACAAGGGGGCATGGCCTGAGACTGCAGGGGGATCACTTTAGAGGAAATGTGAGAGGGTGATTCTATACAGAAAGGGTGGTGGATGCCTGGAACGGGCTTCCGGAGGAGGTTGTGGGGGTGGAGACAATGTCTGGTTTCATGCGGGCAAGGGACAGGCACAAAGGGTTACTGGGGAGCAGGGCGGGTACTCAAGGAGGGAGGTGGATGGTTTAGCAAGGCGAAAAGGGCAGACTGGATGGACCATGGGGTCCTTTTCTGCCATCAAGTTCTATGATTCTATGATTCAATGATACATGGCCCCCCTAGCTTTGAGTCATCTGCATATTTAACTAAAAGAATATGGATGTTATTTTCCATGTTTACCATAAATAGCTGAACTATAATGGGGCCCAGAACTAACCCCTGGGGTACCCCACTTGTAACCCTTCCTTCAGTGGATAGATAACCTTTAATCAATACTCTTTATGTTCTATTGTATAACCAATTGGTTATTCATATTACAGTGTGTTTATCAATGCCGTATTTTGTGAGTTTATTGACAATTGCCCAGTGTGGCACACAATCAAACATTCTCCTGAAGTCCAATAAAACCACATCCACAGGTTCTCCCCTGTCCAAAGAGCAGCGAACATGTTTGTAAAAACATACCAGATTCATGGCACAAGATTGACCACAAGTGAATCCATGTTGGTTTTCATCAAAATCTGATCTGTTAGCAATGTTCAGCTATTTTATTTTCTTTAATAATGGAATCTAATATTTTGCATAGCACAGAAGTCAAACTTATAGGTCTGTTATTACTTGTATCTTGATTGTAACCCTTTTATAAATCGGTGTGATTTTAGCAGCTCTCCAGTCATTAGGTATTTCTCCTGTGTTTAATGACTTTTCAAAAAGAAGCTTAAAAGGAAGAGATATACTATTTTTTATGAGGGTCAACATCCTTGGAGTTATATTATCCAAACCTGGTACACTCTATAACTCCTCAATTTTTGATATAATTTCTTCAGTACTTATTTCATAGTTTTCAATCTCCAGTTTGGTATTTGTGTTGTTATACCCTTCTTTAGGGGTCATGTAAATTGAATGTAACCCCTCTCCGGTGCCGTCCTGGAGAGGGCCACTGCCCTTGGCTTGTCTGCCATTACAAGTCCCAGAGGCCTGGGTTCCCATAGCTGACCTAAGAGGGGTCCTTTCCCAAAAGTTAAAAATGAAATGGTGGTGCCTCCATTCAGAGTGCATTTATTTTTAATTTTTTTTAATTTTTCCCTATTTTTGCTCCTGCAGCCGGCCACCAGACATCAGCCTGGTCATGGTGCCCCCAAGCTTCCACCTCCGGGCTCTTGTTGCTATCTCCCAGCACCCCGGCTTACCCCCAGAGGGCGGGGATGTGGCACTGGACTGCCAAATAACTAGTGACTGTCTGGGGAGAGCAGGTCCCAGAGGCTAATCGAAGCCGGGGGCAGGCTTCACCAGTGCAGCCAGCTGCAAGGAGTTTTTCCCTTGCTGCAGGGGCGGGGACGTGCAATGACGTCCAGCATCCGCCCTGCCCCTCCTAACACTGGCACCAGTAGCTGCGTGAACCCCCTGCTTCTGCCAGGGGTCCGTCGAGCCCCGAGCGTGACTCTCCCCCTCCCCCCGGAGAAGGAGAGCAGTCCATGGGATGCTCGATCCTACTCCTCCTGGCTGGCCTTCCAGCGATCTGGGTCCGTTCCCAAACCCAGGTCGCCGGTGTCGCAAGCAGAAATCCAACCACTGCACCGGCAGGCCAGCCTACCCAGAGTACATTTTAATTGGGTCTGTTAGCTTGCAGTACAACCCCCTGGGATGTTGCACCAACCCACCTCCCCAACAGTTACCCCAGGCATGGACTTATCAGGATTTGAACCTCCCCACATTCAGTTACCACATTTACCTTTTCATCTCATCAATACACAGGCTCACTAACATCAGGCACTGGATCCATTTTCTGCTGTAAAACAATAACTCCAGGGTTAATTTAAAGGGAGAGGGTTTAGGAGCGGGGTAGTGGAATAGAGATTAAGGCATTTTCAATTTGCATTTCCCAAATCACATTTCCTTTGAGTCATTCCCATGTTTCAGTCCATGCAGCCATCAGTATCTGTCTATCTAGCCATATGCTGCAGTTGCCCAAACCCAGACCCACATGCCTGAGTCCATTTTCCCTTAAGTCCTTCACTGGGTACCCAAATTTAGATGCAGGCCTGAGGTGCAACTGGTAGCCGGCGTTGGTGCGCTTACTTGAATTTAACTTTTTACGCTTTCCCTTGGCTTTCCCTCCAGCCTTAGCGGGCATACTTAAACTATGTACAGTCCCCAGGTACAGGGCAATTCCTGCCATTTACTCACTGTTCTGCAGATTCAGTCCAGGGATGGCACAGTTCCCGATGTCCTGGGGATTGATGGCATTACAGGCAGAACCGAGCACAACGCATGACCAGGGGAATAGAGGCTGCAGCTTGCTCTCTCTTCATCTTGCTTGCTGATCTTGCAGCTTGTCCCCTTCAGCCCATTACAGGCCCCATTACAGAGCATGTGCACAAGGCCTACCATCACAGAGGACCCAGACCGGGGAGTGGCACCACAGCCCGGTTCCCTCGATCAGGGCACACCAGCACTCGGGTACAAGACCTGTGACCCCTGCAGCGGCAGACCCCACATGATGTGGGTTAGTAAGTTCCCCACCTGGTTCTCGGTTGCTGTTCTATTTCTTCCTCTTTACCTGCTATGGTGTGTAGCCACAGCCATCTATTTCTCTTTTGGCTGTACCTCAGGAGCAGACCACAGGCACTTGGACCTGAAAGCACATGTCCATCCTTCTGCTTCCACAGTCTCTCAACTTTAACCTGACTACACTATTCACTCTGGCACAAACATCATCCCCTGCATGCACAGTCCCTTTTCTCACTTTGCAGATACTGACAAGTCTCTGTATTGAAGAGGTTCACTCTCCCTCTTCTTCTCTCAGCACATTTATATGTCCATGTTCCTCTTTATTTGTACTCCATCTTTTCAACAGGTTTAGATGCAAACCTCATTCTTTTCCTAGGCTCAGAATGCAGCTTTGGTCTTTTTCCCAGGTTTAGACCCCACCTTTGTCCTTTTATTTCAGGCTCGGGACACAGCTTTTCCTGCTCTTCTTCTTTGGCCTCACTGCTGTGATGCAACTTCAGAACAATGCAGATGATTCACAGCCTGCAGCCTTCCCTTTTACTTTCCTAGCTGCTTCTTTCTTCCAACCTGCAGTGCTCTCTTTTCTCTTTCAAGCTGCTGCTTTCCATTCCCAAAGAGGCACGCCCTCCCTGCTCTGGGGACAAATTGCTGGCAGCCCCCAGGCAGGCCCACCTCTCAGCCCCAGTCTCCCCAAGGGCAAGAGCCCCCCTCCTTCAGGAGGAGCTCTCCCCAGACTGCCTCAATCTCTAACTCTCCTTGGCTTTTGGGAGCCCTTTCCTTGCTCCCCATTGGATGGAGCCACCATCCTTCAGCAAAAATGCATAGCATATGTATGAGGCTCCCTCGATGCTTCATTGGTGCAGAAAAAGGCTCCTAGATTATCCCCGATATTTTCACCAAGAGTCTGTTCAATCAGTCAAAGAATCCCTTTCAAGAATCCTGGCTAGCATTTGGCTGGCTGGTGTCACATGGCTGCTATACATAGTGACTGTTGTAAACAGTGCCCCACATTGCCAAAGTGTACCCAGGTTCAAAACGTCCCTGCAGCCAAACTGTAAACTTTTATTTCCCCAGCATTAAGCAGCCACCCCCGTGCCCTGTGTAGCAACTGCATTACATTACCTTTTCATTGAGCCTACTTCCAGTTGCTGCTGCTGTTACCTTAAGCCCTAGGCAGCACACATACACACAAGTCCCACTTTATCCTCTGGCTGCAGTCTGTGACACTTTTATATTATTTATTTCCCCCCATGGACTGCCAGCCTCTCCAAAATGGGCACACATATCTTTATTTAAACATTTATTTCTTCCCTTTCTTAGCCCATTGCTAGTGCTACCTTTATGCCCCCCATGCTAGACAGGACTCTTATCGCTCTTCAAAGGGAAGCCACCTCATTAATATTCATGAGGCGGCTCCCAATCTCTATATCGTGATTGGTGCTCAAAAAACTTTATTTTCTATTCCTCAGTTGCCTCTCCACTTCAGCCAAGGTCCCCGGTCCCTCTTTTACCTTTCCCTGGAACCGGGACCACCAGGGAGGAACACTAAATCAGCTGCAAATGGCTGCATGAAATGCACATGTGCACATGTGTGCATGCGCAGAGCTCGCTGGCACCAGAGTGCCTTTTCAAAGCTGGCGGCACCACGAAACAGCTCCTTACACCTCGCTCTCTCAGAAAAAGGACAGGGGGGTGGCAGGAGAAGCCAGGAAACACAAGGAAGAGCTAGGAATATGCCGGACCCCTGCCAAAAAACTTGGGAGGTGGAAGCAAAACCCAGAGGAAAAAGCCTTTTTCAGGGGCTTTCAGGTAAGCCTCTGACAGGGGGGTTACACTCCCACTCCCATCAAATGCTTGACATCCGTGCCAAGCTAAGGATTTACCCTCAGATCACTCTGTAACCCATTCCCATTAACAGTAATGCCAAAAATTATGACATCCTACTCTAATACATAGGGTTACCTACTCTATACATTAACATCAACCATGTTCTCATTTTCAATCATCATCATCTATTCCAATCAATTTTACACCTTACTCCATTGTCTCAGAGCTTTAGATGGTATTCGTTGACCTCTCAAAGGCCTTCAGTCGGGTTGACCATTCCCTTCTCCATACCACTCTTCATTCCCTCGGATTCTCCCACCGAGCCCTAGCCTGGTTCTCCGACTACTTTGGGGGAAGGCAGCAATACTCCTGCTTCAACCGCGCCCTCTCTGCCCTCTCCCCCGTTAACTGCGTGGTCCCCCAGGGATCCGTCCTTGGACCCATTCTGTTTTCCCTTTTCATAAATGAGCTGCCCTCCGTTGCTACCTATGGGCACCCAACTGTACACGGGGATGACCTCGTCGTAATGTACAGTTCTCAGGACATTCCTAGCATCAACTCCCGACTTAACTCAGACTTCGATCATATCCAGAACTGGCTGGAGGGATACAAGCTCACCATCAACATGGATAAGACCCAGGCCATGCTCTTTGGTTCGGTGGCCAAAACCACTTCCCACCCTACTCCTCTAATGATACATGGAGATAATGGCTCCCTCCTGCCGATCACCGACGCTGTCAAGTACCTAAGAGTTACCCTCGATCCACAACTGGATCTTACCACGCACCTTCGGAATGTCTGTAAAGCCACAAACGGGAAGCTTGGACTTGCCTACAGGGCAGAAGATTGCCTCACCTCGGCTGCTCGTCCCTCCATAGCCAGGGGGATACTCCTTCCCACATTTTGCTACGGGCTCATAGCCTTTGCCCCAGTCCCACCCCAGTTCAGCAAAGTGATACTGCTACAACATCTGCCGCCTGCATTCTCCGCACCTCACCTTACGCATCGCTGTGAGCTCTACTCCCGGCTGGAGTGGCTCCCCCCTGAAAAACACCGTGCATTTGTCCTTGGCAACTTCATTGATAACATCGTTAGAACAGCCACTCCTTCTGCACTTGCCCTTCCCCTCAAATGTGATACCCCTGCCTACCACCTAAGATCTAGTGCTACTCAGATCCACCTGGTTCCTAAGACCCGCACCCTCACAGGTGACCAGGCCTTCTCCATCTATGCACCTAGGCTGTGGAACTCCCTTCCCGCCCTTGTTCGTGCATCTCCCTCCCATTCCTGCTTCAAAACATCCCTCTGGAACTTACTGAAAACCGCCTCTGCCTGTCTTTGTGCTACATAGTTCCAGAATAGTCTCTCCCTCCCCCCAGAACACTTTGGGAGACTGTGGGTTGATACACTGACCACTGCTAATCTCTGCTGTTTACCTGCATAAGGCATTTTTAGCCCTCCTGGTGGGGAGGCGCTCCTGTCATAGCACTTCCCGCATCTAACTGCACAATGTTTGAAGCGCATTCTCTCTAATGTTAGGCGCTCATGTACTCTCATGTAATTTTGTTGTATTCTCTGTCGTGATGTTACCTGTTGCTAACCTACCTCTCAATTGCTCTTATGTATCCTGTTGCTTACTGCCTACCTTACTATGAAATGACAGTCGTACCATGTTGCTATTCTACCCATTTGTTCATGGGCCTGTATGTACCCTGACTCTGTATTGTGTTTCTTATGTACTCTGTAACCTCCCGGGTCGCACCTGAAAATAGGCACTTGTTGTCTAGTGTGCTAACCTGGTTAACAAAAGCAAATAAATAAATAAATAAATAAAACCCTCCCTGGGGACCATTGGCACCTATATTTCCAAGTGGCTCACCTTTTGACACAATTTCCACCTTTGACCACAAGGGGGTGTGCACCCCTAAATTTTTCATTGACCAGCAATGAAAGTCAACCGAAGACAGTTCTGGAGCCAAAATCACTTCTCCATTGTTTCTCATAACCTTTTTTCCATCTCCCTCCACTTGCAAGGGTCCCCATTTTAGTGAACTTGGAGGGGGAGGTCCATGCTGGGCGTGACTGGCAGAGAAGATCCCAGCGGTGCCTCCATGATGTAACCTCTCTCCAGCATCATCCCAGAGAGGGCCACTGCCCGTGGCTTGCCAACCATTACAAGGCCCAGGGGCCTGGGTTCCCATAGCTGACCTAAGGGGGTCCTTTCCCAAAAGTTAAAAATTAAACAGTGGTGCCTCCACCCAGAGCACTTTTTATTTATTTATTTATTTAAGAGTTTAACCAGGCAGGCATACTGAGTGCAGAAACCACTCATTTCCAGATGCGGCCTGGGGGAAATAGGGTAGAGGGACACATAGGATGAATTACATACATTGCAGGTTTACCAATGATACAGAGTATGCAATAAAGGACTAAGTCATTCATAAATACTGGTTGCTATAGTTACAGAGTTTACAATGAGAGGGCTGAGGCAACCATAGATTGGAGGTCCTGGGTATTTACATAGCATCCATGATATACAGCCTAGAGGTCAGAACATCCTGGTTTGAGATCCCTGCAGTAAAGCACTTGATTTGCCCATGACTATCAGATGGTGGTAACCAGAGGGCATGTGGGCTTGTACTTATGTCTGCTGGGAGCAAGTGCACGTGGTGAAGAAGTGTTCAAGAAGGAGTGGGTAGAGGTGGCTATGGTTGGTGGAGTGCCTGATATCTGCAGGCAAGTTATTCCAAAGTTTTGGCAAGCGATATGTAAAAGCCGATTGTCCCTTAGAGGTGTGCATGAATGGGACATGAAGAAGCCTGGAGTCAGAGTTTCTGAGTGAATAAACAGGGGAAGGTTGAGCCGATAGGGCGGAGCCTAGGTAAGGGGGAAGGGTCTGGGACCAGAATTTTGCAGCGACTCTGGTACAGTGGATCTGTCTGTGGGCTATGAGTGAGGGCAGGGCTAGGGAGTTGTATAGGTCACAGTGATGAGTCATTTGTGGGCACTCCAGGATGAAGCGGCAGAAGGAGTGGAAAACTGTGTCCAGGCTGGCCAGGTTGGTGAACTGGCGGCGCCATAGACCACGTCCTCATAGTCAAGTAGTGGGAATATCATCTTTTGAACAAGTTCCCTTCAGACTGGAGTGGACATACAGCCTTTGTTGTAATATAGGGCACCAAGTTTAGGGTGTAATTTCTTGTGTAATGATTTGACGCGTGTGGAGAAGTCAAGGTATTGGTAGAGCCAGACACCCAAATATCTGAAGGAGGTGCAGGACTCTAGGGGTGATCCGTCCAGGGTTAGGAATGAGGGGCAAGTTGCTAGGCGAGAAAGCCGTGGTTGTGAACCAAAGGTTAGTGAGACTTTTTTTTTTGCATTTAGGAATAGCTGGTTGGTTTGGAGCCATTGTTGTATGGCATTGAATTCCTGCTGAAGCACGTTGGACACTGCTTCAGTGGAAAGGCCTGTGCCGTACAGTACAGTGTCGTCCAAGTACATTTGGATAGATAAGTGTGAGGAGGCCAATGGGAGGTCATTTAGGAATATTGAAAATAATATTGGGCCCAGGACTGATCCTTGGGGGACCCCCATTGTAATAGGGAGGGGTAGATATGTGGGGGCCAATTTTCTCCGATTGGTGTCTACCTTCCATTTATGCCTGAAACCAACCAGTGGCATGGCTGGAGAGGCCGGCATCACTTAGTTTGTCTAGCAGAATTGTATGGGAGACGATGTTGAAGGCCTTGGCCAGGTCTATGAAAATGGCTGAGGTGATATGGCCTTTGTCCATGCCTGAGAGAACATCATTGGTGATTCTTAATAGGGAGGTGATGGTAGAATGTGACTTACAGAACCCAGACTGATAAGGGGTGAAGAAGGAGGAAGTGTTTAGGAATTGGGAGAGTTGAACAAGGGCAAGGTGTTCTTGAATTTTGGCCAAAATTGGGAGTAGGGAGATGGGACGGTAATTTCCTGGTGTGGTGGGGTCACCACCCTTAGGCAGGGGGATAACAGTCACCTGCTTCCATGCGCATGGGATTTTGGTTTAAGTGGGTCTGTTAGGTTGCAGTACAACCCCCAGGATGTCACACTAGGCCATTTCCCCAACAGTTACCCCAGGCATGGACTTACCAGGATTCAAACCTCCCCACAGTCAGTTACCAAATTTACCTTTTCATCTCTTCAATACACTGGCTCACTAAAATCAGGCTCTAGATCCATTTTCTGCTGTAAAACAATAACTCCAGGATTTATTTCCAGGGAGAGGGTTTAGGAGTGGGATAATGGAATAGAGATTAAGGCATTTTCAATTTTCAATTTGCATTTCCCAAATCACATTCCCTTTGAGTTATTCCAATGTTTCAATCAATGCAGCCATCAGTATCTATCTATCTATCTAGCTATCTGCTGTAGTTGCCCAAACCCAGACCCACAGGTCCCAGTCCATTTTCCCTTAAGTCCCTCACTGGGTACCCAGATTTAGATGCAGACCTGAGGTGCAGCTGGTTGCCGGTATTGGCATGCTTACCTGAATTAAACCTTTTACACTTTCCCTTGGCTTTCCCTCCAGCCCTAGGGGGTATACTTAAACTATGTACAGTTCCACAGGTGCAGGGCAATTCCTGCCATTTACTCAAGGTTCTATAGATTCAGTCCAGGGATGGCACAGTTCCTGACATCCTGGGGACTGACAGCATCACAGGCAGAACTGGCACAAAGCTTGAACAGGGGCACAAAGGCTGCAGCTTGCTCTCATTTCATCTTGCTTGCTGATCTTGAAGCTTGTCCCCTTCGGCCTATTACAGGCCCCGTTGCAGAGCACATGTGCAAACCTACCATTATAGAGGACCCAGATCGTGGAGTGGCCCCAAGGCATGGCTCCTTCAATCAGGGCACCCCAGCACTCGGATACAAGACCTGTGACCCCCTGCAGTGGCAGACCCCACTTGATGTGGGTTAGGAAGTTGCCCACCTGGCCCTGGGTGCCAGCAGAAACACTCAGCACATTCTCTTCTGCCGTTCTATTTCTTCCTCTTTAAACGCTATGGTGTGTAGCCACAGCCATCCATTTCTTTCTTGGCTGTACCTCAGGAGCAGACCACAGGCACTTGGACCAGAAAGCACCTGTCCATCCTTCTGCTTTCACAGTCTCTCAAGTTTTTTTTTTTATTTATTTAGTTTTTGCTGAGCGGGTAAGTGCACTAGACAAATTCTGCTATTTTCAGGCACGACCGGGAGGGGGATACAGATGAATGCCAACTGACCTTGGAACCAGATTGGCTGTTGGTGTATTTTTAGTGAATGAGGGAATTGCACAGGACATCAGATATTCCCTCACTGCATTGCTGGCAGTAGGGGGACTTGCTGCTGAAAGTCGGATCACTTGTGATCAGACTCGTGGACTTATGGTCAATATGGAACATGAAGAGCGGTCGGGCTCTACTTGTATAATAGTTGGATCTACAGTGTTACCTGAGAGCCAGGTTATTGATGAAACTTTGGAGGATGGAGAGATTTTCAATTCGACGGAGGACTTATCCGCTGCTTTGGTTAAAAAGGGAACCCTTTCTGCATCTATTGCCATGGAGGAATGGCAGAAGCAGCTTGAAAGGCAGCTTACTGAATTAGCTCGAGAACACAAGCGTGTCAAGCAACAATTGAGTTCATATTCTACTAAGGAGTTACCTGTCATTACGTTCCCTCTCACTGTCAGCAGCCTTGACAGAGAGTCAGAGCCTTCGGTTCAGTCGGGGGAGTTTTTGCGTGCTGTCACCACGGTAATACAGCCTACGCAATCTTCTGGCACCGCTTGTTTGGCTGGCAGTAATGAATCAGAGGAGATTCTGTGCTGAGAGCCTGTTACAGACATTGAATTGCCTGTGGTCACTCCCGATGTACCTCCGGTTGCTGCGGTGACCATGGGAGTCCCGGATGTGTCCACATCGGAGCACGGAGGCTCCGTTCTCACCGAGCAGGTGAACAACTTATCTAAAGAAGCCGGGTTTGTCTTTCGGGCTTCTAACCGAGCAGCTTCTTCAGCGCTACAGCATCCCGATGTAAGATGCATTTTTCAAACGGAGCCACTGAATCAAACCGGGGTGTCAGAATTTTCCTTTTCAAAAAGGACTCAGCCTCATTATGAGAAGTTGGGAGAGGAAGGGAAAGAGAAACGGGCAGCTGTAATTTCTTCCAAAAGGAACTTGGGGGTACTAGATGGGGTACAAACTGTTTCTACACCCATTTGTAAAACAACTGATTCTACAGCTTCCAAGGTTGTGCCCCCTATACAGCCATTGACGGATGAAAATTGGACTCCTCAGCACGCTTTAAGTGCTGCAGGTTGGACTTTGAATGATGGATCGTGGCGACCAACGCCTGATTGGGACCCCAAGCTGAATTTTTCCCAAAAGGTACCAACATGGCAGCCAATGTTGCCTACTTTACCTGTAACCCCAGAAAAGCCTGTGGAGGAACAAGGGGGAAATGGGCCTTCTAGGGGCCTTACAGGCCACCTCTTCTGATATTCTTATTGACTTAAGATCTGAGCACCCAAAACTATACAGAGTAATTCAGGATCTGAGAAGCCACTAATGTCCGAATTTTTTTCTAAAATTAAGAAAGAAGCAGCACCACATAGAAATGCAGTAAGGTTGCGGTATAAGGGATGTTTGGAGGTCAGGACTGATAGGCATTATGTTGGGAAATGTTTCTTAAAAGATTCCCTACATGTTTTTCCCCGGGAGGTGTTCGCCTTTATCAATATCTCCGGAGAAGATAATTTTGATGTGAGCTTTCGCTCAGCTTATGCCCTGGATTTATTTTGGGAAAGGTACAACCAAGTGAAATTTTCTCCTATATGGACCCCCTTTTTGGCAATTCCTTTAACGAAACCATTAATTAAGTTTGTTACGATAATGTTCAGGAATGAGGGAGTCCACATAGATGATATTTTGTACTGGCTGTCTCAAAAATGTGAGGTTTTGAGTTCTCCAGAAGCTATATTAGATGCAGAACAGTTTTGGACTGGGGTATGGCGGTTTAAGGTCATGCTTAGGCAGACTGATAATGGGATCGAACTTATTCCAAATTCCTTCTTGTTGGGACGGGATGGGGGGTTTGTTTTTATGCTGGGTAGCCTAGGGCCTGCTATGAATGCGGTTCCAGGACACATTTATCTAGTTCATGCGACAAACCTTGTTGCGATAACTGTGGGGAAACTGGACATATTGCCTTTCAATGTATGAATCTCACAAGATGTGATCTTTGTGAGGACACAGGCCATGTTTTTTTGGAATGTGATTGGGCTGCAAAAAATAAAGCTTCTACTAGTAGCCCAGATCTTTTAATTAAAAAGGCCCAAGATCTGGCCACAGGTGTTGTTCCAGTGAGCCCAGTGAACAGTGGAGAAGTAGTTATCCCTTCTTCACATTCCCTGCTGGAAACACCGGAGGTCCATCCTCCTGATGTTCCAGTAGAGAATTCCCTCATTTTCTCTCCTGTTTGTTATTCCAAACAAAAGGAAGTTCTACCTCAGGAGTCTGTCAATTCTTTATCACCTCAGGTGAGAAGGTCCTCCAGAAACCTTAAACCACCCCTAGTTCCCCCTCCTTCATTAGAATTGGAAACTAGTAATCCCTTTGATGTTCTGTCTACCCAGTGGGGTGATTCAGTTGTGGATTGTCAGGAACCAGACTCTCAACCTGTACAAGATAGCCCCCCCCTTCCCCTGTATGGTCCAGGAGGGATATAAAAGTAAAAAGAAAAAGAGAAGGAAAAAAGATGGTTAATCTCTTTACATTATAACTGGCTAGTTTTAAACTGGTTCTGTGAATGTTCATAGTTTATTGAACTTTAAAAGACGGCATGTAATTTTACATTATATTCATTGTAATTTTTTGATATATGTCTATTACAAGAAACTTGATGTATACTTTAGATCAGGCCAGAATTTTCCAAAGAGAATGGTGTTGGTCCTTCATATTGGTCCTTTGACAACAATCCGCTGATGGTTTAGGTTTTCTTTAATTTTATGAGTTTTCTTTGATAAAATTAATGGATCTCATTCCGGTAGCTAATAATCCTAGATGGGGTCTGGAGGTCCATGACTTGTAGATTTATTAATGTGTACTGTTCACAGTTGAAAGCAGAACAGGTGGCACTGTTTCAGATGATTAAACCCTTTTTAGTCACTTCCTTTGAAATTTTCCTCTGTGGTGATTTTAATTGTGAGCTTAAATCGGTGGGGGGGGGGAATAATTCAAGGGATTCCAGGAAAAAGATTTATTGTGATTCTCACGCATTAGGTAATTTAATAAAATCATCTGGGTTAGTTATTGGTAGCAGCCATCAGCAAGGGGGTCCAAAATTTTTTTTATAAGAAAAATGTATATACATCCACTATATAGACTATATTTTTCTTTCAGATAATCTCCCTTTTCAATTTTATACAATTCCGGTTTCCTTTTCAGATCATTTGCTACTTCAGTGCAATTTCTCCCCTAATTCCTTACCTAAGTGGCAGAAAACCTGGTGGAAACTTAGTGCACTTTTATTAAAGACCCCTGGAGTACTGCCTACTATTCTAGCATTACTTAGTGCACGACTTTCAGTTTCCTTTTTATACGAGGAATTGGGGCAATGGTGGGGTGACATGAAATAAGATTTGTGTAATTTACTAAAAAACCAAGGGAGGTCCAAGGAAAACTTTAAATTTCTTCATTATTTAAAACTAAGGCAGCAGTTATACTATTTAATTTCTATTGCAAATACCTCAAAAAATGATTATTCTGCTCAAATAAAAACTTTAAAGCAACAAATACAAGAGGTGCAATATAATAGAGCTAAAATGTCACAGGTACTTTTTCAATTCGGTATAAAAAAACAGCCCCATGGTGATTCGTATGAAGCCTTTAAGAAATTCAAAAATAACACTAATTTAGTTGCACTGTTAAATCAGGAGGGACAACTAGTGGGAGATCCTAAGGGTCTACATATGGTTATCAAGACTTTTTCACTTTCTCATACACCTACAGTGGCCCCTAGTGTTGAGGACATCAGGCAATTTTTGCACACAATAAAACTTCCAGATTCTCAATTTGATAAATCTTTGTTAACTAGTCCAATTACAAGATCAGAAATTGTGGCAGTAATTAAATCTCAAAAATCAGGTACTTCACCTGGGAAGGATGGATTAACTTCCGAATTGTATAAAGAACTACCATTTGAATTTTCCGAATGTTTAGAATTGGTTTTTAATTTTTTTTTATCTGCTGTGGCATTTCCAGTTTGGTTTTCTGAAGGGTTATTGATTTTTCTTTATAAATCAGGAGACAAAGCAATTATTGAGAATTGGAGACCTATTACAATTTTGAATACAGATTATAAACTTTTTACAGGAATTCTGAATAATAGGCTTAAACAATATGCAACCAAGGTGCTCTCACCTTCTCAATATTGTGGCCTTCCGGGAAGGAAAATTCAACATGCTCATATGATTCTCCGAGATTTAATAGAGTATTCTGGTTTGTATAATCAACCAGGCTGTATTGTCTCAGTGGACCAAAGGAAGGAATTTGATCGAGTCTATCACCCATTTTTGTTTATGACGTTAGAACATTACGGGGTTCCTGACATTGTCATAAACTGGATAAAATTACTTTATAATAGGGCTATTATTCATCCAATTATCCAGAGAGTAATTGGGGAGGGGTTCCAAGTGCCCACCGGGTTACGCCAGGGATGTCCCTTAAGCCCTTTACTGTATTCTTTCATTATAGACACATTAATCCAATCTGTTTCACAAAATCCAAAATGGAAAGGGGTTTTAGGACCTCCCTTGTTGGAAGACTTACACATACAAGCTTATGCTGATGATCTTTGCATGTTTTTTTCTAATTATGAGCAAGTGGCAGTATTTTTGGATCATATGAGTTCTTATTCTAGGGTTTCCAATTCAAAAATTCAAAAAAACAAAAGCCAAGGTCTGTTTATTGGGGTTGGATGTTCATCGGAAATTATTATTAAGGGACTTCGAATTTCCTCAGGTCCTATAAAAATCTTAGGATTGTTATATGGGCCTCAGAATCTTCCTGAGTTGAACTGGGAAAATGCACTGACCTCTATAGAGGGCAAAATTCAAATTTGGAAACATTGAAAATTATCAAAATTGAAACGTGTGCAAATAATAAAAAAATGTTTTGTCCCAGGTTTATTGTATACTGCAATGATATTTCCATTACCCATACGGTTAGAAACATGGATTTATAGTTTATTTTTTCAAATGTTATGGGTTAACAGACTCAACCCTATTAAAAGGCAATATACGTATCTTGCAAAAGAAAAAGGGGGCTTAGGGATGGTGGATCCAGTTATTTTTTTCCATACATTATTTTTATCACAAAATATTAGAGTAGGATTATCACCAACCATGGCTAGATATGGGTTATTAACGAAACAGGTATTAGTTCACTATTATTCGGCCTGGCAGGTAAGCCCTCCTAAACCCCTTCAGAAATTATTATTGCAACATTATTTTCAGCCGGTAGCAAAAAAACCTTTTAAATGGGGTTTATTTGCTCAAGTGGTTAAGGACAGTGCAGGTCCACAATTATATAAAATAGTGATGTCTATTATACCCAAATGAACCGGCTTTTAAAAACTGTCCTTCGATACGTACAGTGAAGGTACTTCAGAGATTAAATAATCCCAGATTACCTGACTATATGTGAGAATTTGTATGGCTTTCAGTTTATGGTAGGATTGGAGTTAGGGGTAATGCAAAGCATAAAGCGATAAATGAAAGAATTTGCCCCTATCTAGAGTGTATAACTCAGGAAGAAACAATGGAGCATTTTTTATTTTCCTGTACATATGCTAGTTCTCTTTGGAAATTCTTAGCCTTAAAATGGAATATGACATGGTTATTACATCTGGATTATGACACACTGGTTTTCGGTTGTTTTCCTGAGTTAGGGGGGAGGTATAATTTAGAAACCTGGCAAATTTTTTGTTGCTGTTTGACTTATTATTTATGGCAGGCTAGATGCCAGTGGGTACTGTATCAAAGAATGATGTCTTGTGATACAGTGGGATTATTGGTTCATGGGGCAATGGAAAGGATTTACCTTAATGATTTGGGAGTTGCTACTACTAGGAAGGTGACTGATTGGTGGAAGGGATTTACAAGATTTGTCAAATATAAATAGGAAGATCAATATATTTCTATTACATTGGGATAGGAAAGGGTTGATACTTTTGCATCTGAAGTCCCTTTGGTTGAATGATGCTTTATTATGCCTATAACACTTCCTTTTTTTTCCTTTAGATTATGTGGTTAGTTTTATGAAAAAAAAATGTGGGGGTTGAAAAAAACTTATATTTATCCTTTTGTTTGGGTTGTATAATTTTTGTGTGGCTTAACACTATTTTATATCTATTTGGATTTTCTTTCCTTTATGATTAGTTTACCATTTTGTGTGAGGCAACACTGTTTGTAATTATTTGTTGTTGATGTTATTATAATAAAAAATTCCCCTACTCTTTTCGATAAGTGCCATGGGATCTTTAACATCCACCTGAACTACCACCAATCCAGGCAGATGGGACCTCGGTTTAACGTCTCATCCAAAAGACGGCACCTCAGAAGTGCTTCACCCCTCTCATGCTGCACTACAGTGTCAGTACTGGGATATTAACCCAAGTGCTAGATGTGGGAACTGAACCCACAGTGCTCTGATCTCCCAGCCTCAGAGGTAAGTGTGCTACCTACTGAGCCACTGACACTTCAAGTTTATCCCAGCCACACTATTCGCTCTGGCTCACACAACATTCCCTGCACACACAGTCCCTTTTCTCACCGTGCAGGTACTGGCAAGTCTCTGTATTGAAGAGGTTCACTCTCCCTCTTCTTCTCTCAGCACATTTATATGTCTTTGTTCCCATTCTCTGTATTCCATCTTTTCCACAGGCTTAGATGCAACCTTCATTCTTTTCCCATGCTCAGAACATAACCTTGGTCTTTTCTCAAGGTTTAGACCCCACCTTTGTCCTTTTATTTCAGGCTCAGGACACAACTTTTCCTGCTGTGCTTCTTTGGACTCACTGCTGTGGTGCAACATCAGAACAATGTAGATGATTCACAACCTGCAGCTTTCCCTTTTACTTTCCTAGCTGCTTCTTTCTTCCAACCTGCAGTGCTCCCTTTTCTCTTTCAAACTGTTGCTTTCCTTTCCCGATGGGGCAGGCCCTCCCTGCCCTAGGGACAAATTGCTGGCAGCCCCCAGGCAGGCCCATCTCTCAGCCCCAATCTCTCCAAGGGGCAACAGCGCCCCCCCTCCCTCAGGAGGAGCTCTCCCCAAACTGCCTCAAACTCTAACTCTCTTTGGCTTTTGGGAGCCCTTTCCTTGCTCCCCACTGGATGGAGCCACTGCCCTTAGGCAAAAATTAATATGTATGAGGCTTCCTTGATGCTTCATTGATGCAGAAAAAGGTGCCTAGATCATCTCAGGTATTTTCCCCAAAGAGTCTGTTCAATCAGTCCCAGAATCCCTTTCAAGAATCCTGGCTAGGCAGTTGTCTGGCTGGTGTCACATGTCTGCTAAACATGGTGGCCACTGTAAACAGTGCCCCACATTTACAAAGTGTCCCAAGGTTCAAAATGTCCCTGCAGCCAAACTGTAAACTTTTAATTAAACATTTCCCCAGCATTAAGTAGCCACGCCTGTGCCCTGTGTAGTGACTTCATCACGCTACCTTTTCAATGAGCCCACTTCCAGTCACTGCTGCCATTACCTTAAGCCCTAGGCAGCACACACACACACACATGTCCCACTTTATTCTCTAGCTGCAGTCCGTGACAGTTTTATATTATTTATTCTCCCCATGGACCGGCAGCCTCTCTATAATGGGCACACATATCTTTATTTAAACATTTATTTCTTTCCCTTCTTAGTCTGTCGCTAGCTCTTCCTCTCACTCCTCAAAGGGATGCCACCTCATTAATATTTATGAGGTGGCTCTCGATCTCTACAGCATGATTAGTGCTCAAAAAAATGTTATTTTCTTTTTCCCGATTGCCTATCCACTTCAGCCAAAGTCCCTGGTCCCTCTTTTACCTTTCTCTGGGACTGAGACCACTGAAGAGGCACACTGAACTGGCTGCAAAAGGCCGCATAAAAATGTGCCTGTGCGCATGTGCAGAGCTCGCCGGCACCGGAGTGCCTTTTCAAAGCCGGTGGCTCCATGAAACAGCTTCACCGGCCCCGCTGTCTCAGAAAAATAATGTGGGGGACCCACAGGAGGAGTCAGGAAACAGAGGGGACAGCCAGTAAAATTCCGGGACCCTGCCAAAAAACTGGGGGGTGAAAGCAAAACCCCGAGGAAACCAGCCTTTTTCGGGGGCTTTCAGGTAAGCCCCCGACGGGGGTTACATGAACAGAAATATTTATTGCAACTATTTGCTATGTCAGGTGGCTCTGTTAGTAGTGTATTATTTTCCTTTATTGCAATTAATGTAGCATCTGTTTTTTTGAGTAAGTTAATATAACTGCAAAATTGGGTTTCCATGCCATAATAGTGATCGCAAAAATAGTGATCTCTATTATTGCAAGTGTATATCACTGAAAAGCAGATATACACATGCCGGCGAATAGACATCTGGCAAGGAATCCAGGTGTTTATTTGGGGGGGTTTCGTCCCCCTCACACCCCTCATAAAGGATTATCAACTGGGGTGTATGTCGGGAGGGGGACACTCTGATTGCTGCAAAAACTGCAGCAGCAGCCAGCGGCAACATTTTTGCCCCGGTCCCCAGCCCCTAACACAGTACCTGCTGTGCTAGAGCTAGCCACCCTCACCACCACACCACACAGCTAGCTCTACTGCAGCAGGCACACTACCCCCTGACAAACCCAATTCCCTATCCCTCCCCTTCCCCTCACTATTCTCCCCTTCCAGTTGCCCTCCCCTATGGTTGCCTTCACATATGGTCGCTACCCTTGCAGGGTAGCCCATGTGGATAGTGCTGATTATGAGTCACCGTTTTGGCAGTCACTCATATTTAGTCGCTATCCTCGCTGGATACCGTAAAATTGTTTGCTGTTGTTTTTGTTGACTGATTTTGCAAATTTCTTTTCATAATTCTGCTTTGCTGTATTTATTTTGTTTTTAGAAACCTTCTGAATGGATTTGAACTTCTCCCAGTTTTCTGTTATGTTCTGTTTTTATATATGGCATAGGCCTTATTCTTCCTTTTGATTAGCTTTGGTATTCCTTTATGTAGTCATTTTGTTTTTTGTCCTTTGCTGTTATAGTTCTTAATTCATCTGACATGCTTGTTTATTACAGACAACATTACGGGCAGGTTTCACAAAGGATATGTGCTAGGTGCATCTCGGATGCCCCGGCGCAAATGCTATGCACCGAGCACCAACTGTGGTATTCATAGAACATGTGCCAGGGGATGCCCCTGGCGCATCTTCTCTGTGAATACCACAGTTGCTTCCAGCCTGGGATGCATCGGTACAATCCTCTGGTCAGACTAGGAATCCAATGGGGCAGCGCATCGCACGATGTGCTGCCCCCAAAGTTGCTATTCAGTGCCAGCAACATGCAAATGGGACCATTAGGCATGCATGGTGCAATGGGGACCATTTGCATGTCATTATGGCCCCATTTGCATACAATGTGCAGGGGTGTGCCCAGCCGAATGTGCTGGGTGCCCTGCTAGGGCTGAGGTCCACACACAGAGCCCCATCTCATCCAGAAGAACCCCCCACACTCCCTGGTTGACCGCATCCCATGCACAACTGGACATATCCCTGGTGGTCCAGTGTCTCACCCTCCCTGCCCGCATCTCCATTGTATGCCACTTCCTGTGATGGTTGTTGAAATAACTCAGAACCCCCCCGCATCTATGTAATAGTGCTGCTCCCTGCAATGGTTGTTGTATTAACACAGAATCCCCCACCCAACCCACATCTCTGAAATAATGCCGCTCCTTGCGGCTATAATGTGGTGAAATCAGAACCCACCTCCCACCCCAACCCGAACACACCGCACAGCACTTAAGACCCTCCCTGTAGACCAACAGATCTCCGACTCCACCTCCATCAGGCACCCCTGCCCACCCTGCTCCCCCATCCCAGTATATTCCCACCATCGGCGGGTAGCTCAACCCACCCTCATACCACCAGGGTTGCCCACTGACAGATCTGTCTGTGAATGACAGCTACTGTACACTCTGCAGCCCATTGGTGGACCCTGTCGACCAATGGGCTTGCAGTGTGTACTGTACCCTGTCATTCACAAAATTGTGCATGACAGTGTACAGTAGCTCAACCTACCCTCATACTGCCATGGCTGCCCACCGACAGAACTGTCTGCGAATGACGGCTACTGTACACCCTACAGCCCATTGGTGGACCCTGTCGACCAATGAGCTTGCAGTGTGCATGACAGTGTACAGTACAGCTTTGTCGGCTGGCAGTCATGTTGGTATGAAGGTGGATTGAGCTGCCTGCCAATGATGCTAATATGCTGGGATGGGGGGAGCAGGTGAGTAGGGGGTGCCTGAGTGGGTGGGGGGGTGGAAGATCTTCTGGGCTACCGGGGGGACTTATGGAATGCCAGCACTGGTGCGTTCAGGTCGGGATGGGGAGGGGAGGGTGGATTCTGATATCACCACATTATCGCCGCAGGGAGTGGCATTATAATGGAGATGTGGGCAGGGCAGGGGGTTCTGTGTTAATACAACAACCACCGCAGGGAGCGTCATTATTACAGAGATGCGGGCAGGGTGAAGGGTTCTGTGTTAATACAACAACTGCTGCATGGAGCAGCATTATGACGGGATGCAGGTGGGGAGGGGGGGCACACTAGACTGCCAGGGTGAGCAGGCTGCCATGCTGCTGTCTGCAGTACGGCAGCCTGCCTATGGGTGGCAGTCCACTTAAGTTTACTTGTTGTAGACTTATTTTTGGGAGGCACATTTCCTGACTTGCCCAGGGGATGCGCCTCCATATTGGGCTATGAATGGGACTGCGCAACATATGCTTGGGCACGCCCCCTGCACAGCCCCTCCAGATGTGCCACATATCATTATGGGTGGTATGCCACACATCTGTGATGTGTTGGCACATCAAAGATGCCCTGGCGCATTGGTCCTCTTCCAGATACATGCTAGTGCTCAAGTCGGGGATGCACCGGCACATCCCCTTTGTGAATCCTGCCCTATATTCTTTATGTAAACCCAGCTTTCTTCAACTGTTTTGTCATTCAAGATTGCATTCCAGTCAATTTCTGATATGTCAACATTTGCTACACCTGTGGCACCCACTTCATCCTGCCACAGTGGGTGGTATTTTCAAAGCTGCCACATTTTTGCAGCAATATCCCCACTTTACAGCACTTTGCATCATTTTCAATGATGCAAGGATTGAATTTGTCTGAGTCCCCTTAGAACATTGCAACAATGGTCCTGCTCAGCTCGAACACATGTGGTGGACACACGGGGAGGGTGCTAAAGGCTGTTAGACCCCCTGCATCTGGGATACAGGGTAGATGTAGCCTTTTGAAAATACCTGCAGATACAAGGGGGTCTCCATTCTTTGATAATCCAGCCCCAGGATTATACAGTACCATCATATTCCTGGAACCCTTATGGGTAATGAGCCATGAGTACAGAGCTCTACATGGATTATGTGTAGTATGGGAGTGTGCTTCTACTGCACTGTTGACATAATAGCACATATTAGATTGCTCTAGTATTACGGTATATGCCCTTTAACACACTTTGTCCCCAGAGCCTGATGTTCCAATAATAAAGTCCTGTATTTACTTATATTCACTTACTACAGCAAACACATGGAGCCACAGGTGGAGGAGTGGTTCAAAAACTAGGGGGTCAGAACGAAAGATATGATATGACAGTTTCACAGTCTCACAAGTGATGTTATCAATACTGCGGGAAGATACATAGATACATAGACAGTGTCGGCAGATAAGGGCCTATGGCCCACCCAGTCTGCCCATTTGCGCTTGTAAGTTCAGTTTGTTTTCCTAGAAGTCTGTTGCCCCTTACCCCTGACCTCCAGAATTCCTTTATGTCTATCCCATGCATTCTTAAATCCCGTGATTGTTTCAGCCCCCACCACTTCCTCTGGCAGGGTGTTCCACTTGTCCACCACCCGCTCTGTGAAGAAATTCTTCCTCACGCTTTCTCTGAATCGCCCCTCCTCCAACTTCATCCCATGCACTCTAGTCCTGGAACATCTTTTTCGCTTAAAATAGTGTATTCCTGCACCCTGTTCCTCCCTATAAGATACTTGTATGTCTCTATCATATCCCTCTCCTCCTCCTCCTCCAGGGAGTACATGTTCAGTTCCTTCAACCTGTCCTCATAGGACTTGTGATGCAATCCATGTACCATCTTTGTTGCCCTCCTCTGAACCTTCTCTACCCTGTCTATGTCCTTACGTAGGTAAGGTCTCCAGAACTGTACACTGTACTCCAGGTGGGGCCTCACTAGTGTCTTGTATAGTGGAATTATGACCTCCCTTTTCCTGCTGGTGATGCCCCTGCCTATGCATCCCAGCATCCTATTTGCTTTACCTGCTGCCTTGTCACACTGTTTCCCTACCTTGAGGTCATCAGAGATGATAACCTTAAGATCCCTTTCCTGCTTGGTGCATGCTATATCCTCACCCCCAACTGATATATTGTGCCAGGGTTTTGTGCCCCATATGCATTATCTTGCACTTCTTTGCATTGAATTTCAACTGCAAACCCTGACCATTCTTCTCAAGTTTCTGCAGGTGCCTTCTCATTCTATCTACACCCTCTGGTGTGTCTACTCTGTTACAGAGCTTTGTGTCATCAGCTAACAGTGAAATTCTGCCTTCTAGGTCCTGTGCAATGTCACTGATGAAGATGTTGAATAGGACCGTCCTCAGCACTGATCCTCAGTGGTACCCCACTGATCACTCTTCCCTCTGTGGAGTGACAGCCATTTACCACCACCCTCTGTGTCCTGCCGCCCAGCCAGTTACCTACCCACCACACTACTGTCCTGCCCACACCTATATTCCCCAGTTTGTGTAATAGTCTTCTATGTGGCACAGGTTCAAAGGCCTTGCTGAAGTCCAGATAGGCCATGTCCACTGCCCTCCCCTGATCCACCTCCCTAGTCACCCAGTCAATAAATTCAACTAGGTTGGTCTGACATGACCTCCCCCTGGTGAAGCCATGCTGCCTTGGGTCCTGTAGTCCATTGACAACCAGATGTTCCACCAATCTCTCCTTCAGTAGTGCTTCCATGATCTTCCCCACAACTGAGGTGAGGCTGACTGGTCTGTAGTTCCCCACTTCCTCTTTGTTCCCACTTTTGTATAAGGGGACTACATCTGCTATCCTCCAGTCTTTGGGTACCTCCCCTGTTTCCAGTGGCCGGCTAAACAGGATAACCAGAGGTTCAGCCACCACCTTTCTTAGTTCTTTAAGGACCCTGGGGTGCACCCCATCTGGCCCCATTGCTTTATCAACTCTTATTACTTCCAGTTCCTTCAGGACCCTTTCTCGTGTAAAGGGACTTGTGTCCATTTCTGCACCATTCTCACCCTTTGTGCTCCCTTCAGACCCATTACCCTCCTCTTCCTCAGTAAAGACTGAGCAGAAATACCTGTTCAATATGTCAGCTTTACTGTTGTCATCCTCCATGCGGCCCCCATCCTCCCCTTCAGTCTCACTATCCTCCTTTGCCTTTCTTTTTCACTTATGTACCTGTAAAGGTTTTGTCCCTCTACCCACTGATTTTGCAATGTGTTCTTCTGTCTGAGCTTTGGCTTCCCTTACTGACCTCCCTGCCTCCCTTTGCTTCTCCTGGTACTTCTCCCTATCCCCTTCTGCCTGTGTCTTTTTGTATTGCCTGAATGCAATCTTTTTGGCTTTCACTTTCTTTGCTACCTCTTTGGAAAACCATAATGGTCTCCTCTTCCTTTTCCTCTTGCTAACCTGCTTAATGCATAATTCTGTTACTCTTGTAATCCCCATTTTAAATACTGCCCACTGTTCCTCAACCCCTGATTCCTGACCCATTCCCCTTAATGCCTCTTTCAAGTATCTCCCCATTTTCCCAAAGTCTGCCCCCCTAAAATCCAGGATACATGTTTTTGTGTGGTTTGGTTCTGCTCTTTCTGTGATTTCAAACCACAATGACTGGTGGTCACTGTTACCCAGGTGCTTCCTCACTGTTACCCCCATCACACTGTCCCTGTTTGTGAGCACAAGGTCCAGTATTGCTTCTGCCGAGTTGGTTCCATGACCAGTTGCTTGAGGAAGGCACCCTGAAGGGAGTCCAGGATAAATCTGTTCTAGTTGATGCTGCTGCTGGGATGCTCCAGTCCACGTCTGGAATATTGAAGTCTCCAACCAGTACTACCTCACCCTTGTCTGCCATCCTTGGATGGCTAGCATCAGCTCCTATCCGTTTCTTCCTCCTGGGCTGGTGGTCTATAGACCACACCTGTGTGATGGCTGGCCCCATTTTTCTTTCCAGCTTAACCCACAGTATTTCTCCCCTTTGTTCCTCCTGGATCTCTGTGGCCCTTATGTCATTTTTCACATACAGTGCCACTCCTCCCTTCCTGCCTGCCCTGTCTCTTCTGAATATGTTGTAGCCAGGTATGGCCATCTCCCAGTTGTGGTTATCATTACACCAGGTTTCAGTGATGGCCACAATGTCCAGGTCTGACTGCACCATGACAGCCTCCAGATCTTCCATCTTGTTGCTAAGGCTCCTGGCATTTGCACACATGGCTTTCCATGATTTGACCTCCCCAGACTGTTTCGCTGTTCTACTCCAGCCCCTTCCTTGGTTGTCCTTTATCCCTGGTTCTCCTTGCTGTCTGCCCTTCTGCTGAATTTTGCCCCTTTTCTGCCTATCCACCTCTTGGGCGCTGATCTCCATCTTTTGCACTCTGCTTTGTAGAGATAGCCACTCCTCTGGTTCACCGGTTCCACTGCTAGCTGTGGGGAGTGAGCAAGTAGGTACCCTCCTTGCTGGCCTGCCACCCCCCTTTGCTAGTTTAAATGCTTGTCAATGTAGCATTTAAACTTATCATTGAGTGCTTGGATTCCCCTCCAGGATGGATGCAGGCCGTCAGGCTTGAACAAACCTCCATCCCTCCAGGTAGGTCCCCAGTCACCAATGAATCCAAACCCTTCCTCACAGCACCAGTTCTTCAACCATGAGTTAAAGTTCTTGGTGCATGCACCCCTATGCTCTCCCTTGCCTCTCACTGGTAGTACTTCTGAGAAAGTGACAGAAGTAGCTACTTGCTTGAGACCCCTCCCCAATTTCCTAAACTCTTCCTGTACTTCCTTTGGCTCCCCCTTTGCCAGGTTATTAGTACCTAGGTGGATAATGACATCCAGCTCACCCTCCCCTCTTGCCTTCCCAGTGATCCCCAGGATCTTCCTTCCATCCCTCCATGCCGTGGCACCTGGTAGGCACCTCACCTCCCTGTCTTCCCCCTCCTGTGTTCCTAGTTGGATCCCTCTTATGATGGAGTCCCCCACCAGGATTCGCTTCTTCCTCCTCTGGGGTCCACTGCTTTCCCCGCTGAGGTCACCTCCTTGCCTAACCTCCACATCCTTTCCTTCCATTTCTCTGGGTACCTCTATTTGGTTGTCCCTGTTTGCCAGTGTGGCATATGAGTTCTTGAGTGGAATAGGATCTGGGATGTGCCTCTGCCTGACTGCTCTAACCCTCCCTGAGCTCACTGTCATCCAAGTGCTCCTCGTTCTTGGCATCCTTTGAGGCAGTTGCATCGGACTGGGTGGTCTCTGGATAGGGGTGATGGTACTCCTGACCCAGTTTACTTCTGCTCTGATTCTGGCTACCTCATCCCGCAGTCCAGAGAGATGCATGCAGATAGGGCAGCACCTCAGTGTCCAGAAGGTCTGCCTGAATATGACTGCCCCACAGCCACTGCATTGCACCACCCCCCACATTACACTGCAATTATATTGTTATTCCACTACTTGTCTGCTACCGAAGCTCTCCTAGTTCCCTTTTTATTAATTTACTGTCCTAAAAATCTTGCCACTGATCCTCAGATACTTTTCTATTTAAAAAAAGAAACTAAACCAAGAAATAAATAAATGAATCAAAACACTTGTCGTGCTGAGGGTGGGCTTCTTCACCCTTATGCCCCTCCTACTCCACACCCCTTACTATACCCTGTGTTTAGCTCCTGTCAATCAGATTTAACAGGGCATATAATTAAGAGCTGGGGGAAGGGGAGACTAAATTTGCAGCAATTAAAGACAGCAAAGAAATACACCACCAATACGTTTTAAATTTTTAACAGCCCAAAAACAATTCTAATTAAAGACAACAAAGAAAGTACAGTGTCACTAAAAGCCCACAATCTAAGTTTAAAAGTAAATAGCAATTACCAGTTACTATAAAGCACTAAATTGAATAGGTTTCCTTCCCCTTCTGGCTTCTTCTGAGAAAATAAAACTCACTTACTACCTCAACTCTGACTAAGCCTCACCTCCAGTTATCATGTAGCTGAGGTCAGAGGCCAGACAATTAACACCCCTCACCCAAACTACAGGGCAAGTCAGACAAGCCGAGACTAAATTTGCAGCAATTAAAGACAGCAAAGAAATACACCACCACTACGTTTTAAATTTTCAACAGCCCAAAATCAATTCTAAGTAAAAACAACAAAGAAAGTACAGTATCACTAAAAGCCCACAGTCTAAGTTTAAAAGAAAAATAGTAATTACCAGTTACTGTAAAGCACTGAATTGAATATGCTGATACGATGATAAGATGATACTACCATCAATGGTTCATGGTATACTGTATCATTGTTTTCTGGTCTTTTAACCAGTTCAGAGGGGTGTTTCTTCATCTGTGCCATCCCTCCCAAAATATAATAATAATAATAAATATGTGCCTTAATTTGCCAGTCTTGTAATTTCCATGTATGAGCCGAGCAGTCGTAGAGTGCTGCAACTGCAGCCCTGCTCCTAAAATATGTTTAACCATGACACAAACTAGGGAAGTGGCTTGCAGGCGCTCTATGTAGAACCAGTATTAACAGGATTGGTAGGGGTGGAGGGCATTCTAAACCTAGCTGCATTCTTTTTGCTGGCAGTTCTACATGTAAGGGGCTAATTATAGACCCATTCATATAGAGCTTCCAGCAAAAGTAATACAACTACATTTAGAGAGTCCCCCCTTCCCATACATCCTATTAATATCTACACAGACCACCTGCAGCCTGTTCCTTACTCTGTGTCCTCATTAGGCTTATTTTACGGGCATTAGAAGAAGAATCTGTATTTATATAGCACTTTTTCATACATCCAAAGCGCTTTACAAGCAATGCTAGACTGGTAGTGAAGTGACTGAATGTGTGGTGGCGGCCATATCGCACATCATCACCCACACACAGCCTGGGTAATTGCATGAACCAGTTTATGGGAAGGGGAATGTTGGCCAGGACACCGGGAATGTTCCCTTCTCTTTGCGAAGAGTGCCCTGGGTTCTTTTACTTCCACCTGGACACCCACCAGGACAACACCAGGATGGGCAGAAGGGACCTCGGTTTAATGTCTCATCCGAAGGACAGCACACCACCCCCCAATAATGCACTCAGATGCCAGCAATTTTTAGGTGCGAGTCCAATCACGGTGTGGGACGAGAACCCACGACCTTCTGGTCCAGAGGCGGATGTGCTACCAACTGTGCCACGCTGACACCATTGCTGCTGCCGTGCTCAGCAGCCACTTAGCTCATACATGGGAGTTACAAGTCAGGCAACTTAAGGTACATACAGTATTTCTTTTATAGCTAGAACTTTAGGCAGCCAATTCCTTGGTACGAATTGCTTTTTCTGGAGTATGTCAGCTGCTATTTGAGATACTGTATAAACATGACTCCCCGACCCCTACGCAGAATCCCAGAACATCTACAGATTATGTCTCCCTGCATTCACTACTGGACTCTATGTTCTCACTGACCAGATCAAATCTAATTTGAGATTTTAGTGAAATCAATGGTCACACCAGCAATATACAAAGGATTCTAAGCAATAAAACAGTCATTCAAGTGTCTGTTGGTGTTATTTTTTTCTACAAAGTACACTCTGCCCCTTGTCTTCCTAATAAAGATGGTTTATAAACAAAATTAGTAGGCTTTATCCCCACCACCCCCTTGAACACAGAAATATCTGATCTATCCAACTTCCTGGCATAACTGGAGAACAGTGGGTCCAAGAAATAGCTTAGAGTGTAGTGCACATGCTTCTCTGTTAACATAACCACTACTTATCATTAGATTATGTTTTCTCATTTTCTTTTCTTTCTCTATAACCCTAATCCTCACTACTACTGCATTAGTATGTACAGAGTTGCAAAAAGCTGTAGAGACGGTTACTTCTGGACCTGTTTGTTCTTCCCAGTTATTCCATGAGTCAGGAAGCCTTACCCCAGATGCCATTACTTCTGTACCCACCACAGATTACCAGTTATGCTGCAACCAGGATGGTTACAATGCTACAGCTATGCTATTCATTAACAAGCATAACATTGTATGTGGGTCAAAACTGAAAACTGTATGGCACTTGTCTCAATCCCCTGCTCTGAAATGAACATTGCAGCTTTTCTTCTTCACTTTGAGTCTGCATTAGCATTTCTGCTGCTTTAGGTTACACATACAGCACTGAGTCGGCAATATAGCCTAGAGGTTATAGTAAGGAGTTGTGAACAAGTTAGGTACGTCTGGAAGATATAGGTTTGATTACTACAGCCTCCACATGCATACTGTATGACCCTGAGCAATTGCTCCCAGGTAGCACCTGAAAACAGTTCTTGGGTCTAGTGAGCATTACCCAGTTACCAAAGAATAAAATAAATAACAAAATAAAAGGAGCATCCCATAGACTTTCATCAGCATAGTGTATGGTGGAATGTATTCAGTATGGAATTTGGTTACTGGAATGAGCTTGTGCTGCAATAGTGATGTCAAATTGTTGTTGTGCTGCACTGAAGTACATCACTACTGTAGCACAACAAGGTCAAACATCATTGCGTAGGTGCGATGAAGCAGCCACGGCAGTGAGAGATGGACCAGGAAGTGAGTGGTGCTGGGAAAAAAAGGAACAGCCCACAGTAAAATAGGGCACTTCCAGTACTGGGGGGAACGTTTTGGGACACAGGCTGGCAGTGATGGTTGCCCATACACTATAAAAGATTGTGTATTAGCAACCATACACAAACAGTGCTTTTTTCTCAGTCTTAAGGTTTCCGTGGTAACAAGAACTCTCGAGCTGTGCTCTCAAGGTCTTTTGTTACCATAGAACCCTCTTGATTGAAAAACAGCGTTGTTGTGTATGACTGCTCATATGCAATCCTCTATATTCTCAATATGTTGTTTTTGAACACTTATTACATCATTTCTGGTGACTAAAATGAATTAGCATGCATCAGACAGTGCTCCATGACTTTATAGGACAATTGTACTAAAACCAGGACTAACTTGTAAATAAACATCGCTCAACAGAGCCTTTTTCAGATAAAACACACACACACACACTCGGCTGGTTTCAGACTTTCTGAGCGCACACACACACACACACACATATACACATCTTTTGGTGTCCATTTTCAGGGAGGCACATAAGCACTTGACAATTTATAGCCCTTGTCACATTTTATTCCTAGGGAAAGGCTGATTTAAACACAGCTATGATTTTAGCCTTTTTTTTAATTTCTAAATAATACCATTTCTACCCTATGTGTTTAAAGTGAGTTCTTTGCAAAGCCTATCACTATCTGAGGAAGAGTTCTGCATCTCAAAAGCTTAAATTCTTTGTATCTCTTGTTGGTCCAATATAAAGGTATCAAATCAACTACTTTGTTCATCTTTAAGTACAAGGATCAATATGGCAACAAACAATTCTTCATATCTTCCATTAAGTAATTTATTATTGTATTGCCTGCTTATTGTTTGATTTTGTTCATTGCAAATAGACTTTATTCACAAAAAAATATTATGGTTTAATGCACATGTATTGGTTTAGAAAGTTAATACAGAGTTAAACTAAATGACGAGGATGACAATGTGATCGTCTTCCATCTTGTACATGCTCACGGCTATCGCTTACTAGTTAGTGACATGCTATATTGCTGGTGGCAGCTATGACATCAGAGTTCCACCACCTCAATTTAATCACTGGGTTGATTCCCACAGTCTTGGGCTCCACTTGCATACTATGCGACTCTGAACAAGTCACTTACCTGTCCCAGTCCTCCCTGGTAGTCCCTCAGAACAGGCACTTGTGCAGCTGTGCCTAGTGGGCCTTACCTAGTTACCAAATAAAAAAAAATCATAGGTGATCAACCCATGGTTGCCAGTTGCTTCCCCCTAAATATTTTACTATTATGTACACATAAAGGCATAATTAACTGCTACTCCATCAAGTCCCCCCCCAAAAAAAGTCACAGATGGTCATATCAGCTTAGCAACTACCACCCCCCCAAAACACACACACACCACAACCCCCTGCATTCGAAATGTAGTTTAATCAGTTTGTGACTTCTTACTTCAGGCCCATCTTGTGTGAGCGATTCAAAAATCATTGGATCCAAACTAATCAAATACCCCACCCTGTGGGGGCAAGCCTTGGTCTGTAACCCCTATAAACCTCCCTTCTAAAATGCCCACAGGAACAATGCCAGAGGTGTGGTGGTGTGAAACACAATGAAATCCCCATTCCCTATACTGAGATCTCCAGGTAATCCCTCATATTTACCCCAACAAACATTGCCCAAGGTGGGGGGGATACTTTGACTGCTGCATTGCCAATTTTAACAACCCCCACAATGATTGTGATCCAATTTTCCCTACTCCTTACCTTAGGCCCAGCTTGCAATTCATTCAACAACATACACAGAAACATGGAATCTGATAGCAGATTAAGGGCTCTTGACCCACCCAGCCTACATTTTAGGCTTATTATATATTTCCTTATTTGCTGCATGCCCAGCTCAATTTAACAACCTCCCCAACACATTTTTAATATACCTTTAATATAGTTTCAATTCATTTTTCTAGCCCCAGCTTGGTAATTCCTCAACCCCAACCCACAATATTTTAAAATATACTTCTTATTTTCTCCCTGACCCCAGACAGCTTCAGTTTCCTAACTGCTACCCCAATGCTGACAGAGTTTCATTGTACTATTTCCATGCCCTTCCCCCACCCAAGAGACAGTGGTTCAGGCTTCAGCTTGTAATTCTAATAGACCCTCTTGACCCTTACACAAACAAGTGTAAGCCCACCAGTTTGGGCTTACCTTGTGGGCTCCAGCCCTGAGATTGCTCCTCTGCAGCTCCAAGGGGTCCCAAGTGGGATCCAGACCTGGGAACCTCCCATCACCCTGCAGCTGCAGCCATTGACACTGGTGCTGTCCTTGGCCCTGTGAGATCTCCATACTGAGGGACTGAGGTCTCCAAAATTGTTTCCGCACCTCCGACCTCTATAAAAAAGGACTCAGCAGTCCCGGTGGAATAAAAAGCCAGGCCGCCGTATTGTAAATAAAAATTATGGCAGCTATGCACCCAGTGCTTATGTGTAGCCACCAATGTAAAATTTAAAGGAGCCACTGCTCCATTTTCCGGTCAGCCATATAGCCATAGATAAAACCCGCATATTCCTGGCTCAAGAAGCTGCCGGGGAGCCGGGGATTGGGTGACTGAGTGATCAAAAGGTCTCTGGTCAATGGTGGATATTGTTTTAGCCCTCTTATAGGGCTCAGTTGAATAAATTAGGGCTGAACTGCAGAGAGCCCCAAGGGAGACAAAATGGCAACCTCATAGAAAACTACAGAATGAAGGCAGCTGGGTAAAATACAAAGCCAGCTCTGAGATCACCTGGGAAGTTTCAGCCAATCACAGGGAGGCTGTTGGGAGGTTATAAATAGAACTTTTTTTCCACCAGAAGGGAGAGTCATCAAGAGGAGCAGCAGTGTGGCTGTCAGGAGAGAGACTGTATGGGCTCCTGGGCCAAAGTCTCTGAAGTTTTGCCTTGCTGCTTCTGGACCTCAGCTCTAAAGAAAACTATTAAGTTGTGTGCAGGAGGAATAGCTGCTGTGTCATTTGATTAAAGTGGAAAATTGTTCCCTATCAGTCCCAGCAGTTGGAGAGTGAGTTACTGTGCCCCCTCAGCAGAGAAACTGTACTGGTGAAGGAAACATTCGACCAGGGGAGAGACTGTAAGTGAAGAGGCAAGCAATTGTGACAAGATACAGTACTGCATGAAGAAACATCTCCTGAGGGAGGGGCTGTGAGGTAGAGACTGTGTAAGTCCAACCACTCTGTGTAGCCCTGTAGGCGGACTAGAGGTAAAACAGTGAAGTTTGGGGACCTTCAGACATTCTTGTTCCCCGGACCGAAGACAGTAACACCCCCTGGTGTAGAAGGACAGAACAGGCCTGCCTGAGTTAAGTCTGTTTATAAAGGCCCGTAGGTGAAATTGGCAAGGCCAGGCAGGCAAAGATCATCTCCCCTTGATTTTGTCCAGCTTCAAGGCCTTCAACCTGTGGTGCACCACCAGTGGAGACCCCCCACAGCACTGTGCAACTCAGTTGGCAGTGAGCTCCCTGTGTGAACTGCAAACACTGTGAGTACCCCAAGTTGTGGCTCTGGGGAGTCTATTAGTTAGCCAGTTAGGATTCTGGGTCAATTTCCAAACAGGATTTTGAGTAATGTTAAAGTTTGGCAAGACCAGGATTTCAAGTTTCAAAGTGTGTTCAGTGTTTTACTTGGGCCCCAAAGAAAGGCCCCAGGCCTGCATCATCAACCGGTGAGGTACCCACAGTATAGGGACATTCTGGTGGCACCCAGTGGTGCAAGGAGGGGTTGCTTTGGGGAAAGTTATTTTATAACTAAAATTAATGATGTTTGACATTCTCCTCCTTGTTTTCCCCTTCCCCAAATAAATAAGTTTACTGTTTGCATGTTATCCACTGTCACTGAGTTATTGAAAGAGTGCTGCTGGGTGGTGTGGGTGGCTACTGTGTGGGAAACTGTTATTGTGTGGGGAAAAGTAATACAGGGGGAAGCTTACTTACTGAATTTTCCTCTGGGGTGGTAACCTGTTCTTTATCCACAGATATTCCCTGCCATTCCCCCCAAGTGGAGGCACCACACCACATTTGCTACCACTGTGTAACCCAGGCCAACCCCCTTGGAGGTGTGTGCTGAATTGTTCCAAGGGCCCTGGTGCAGCCTTGGTGAGTCAAATAGCTGTTACAAGTCGAGGCACTGCTGGGATCTGCTTCCCCTTTGTGGTTACCCCCCCAAATTGCAGTTTGAAATTTTTGTATCCCCCCCCACCGTGGTTGGGATAAATGAGAATGGCATTCCAAGAAGTAGAAGACTGGTGTATGTTTGAGGGCCTTGACCCCCAGAAAGTTCTCCTGATAAGAAAAGTGACTGAGGGGCAGATAAAATAATTTATTTTGGGAGTATTGGATGGGGCCCTGAAAGAACGTGGGAAGAAGAAAATTCAAAGGGTGACCAAGGACCCTAGCACTGGGCTTAGGGATTTGATCATAGAGACTGACAAGGACTTAAGGACTGTTGATGTGCCACCTACCATGATGTTAGAAGGGTTCCAAGAGACCTGGGTGGTGCTAAAAAGAGGGAGCCAGACCAGTCCACAACTTGTTAATCTGCCCCCCGAGATCCCCCTGTCAGTGGCAAAGGGAATTTTGAGTCTAAACTGGAGTCCCTGTTTGCTAGTGAAGGGAAGTCTATGAAAGACATTCAGGCTATACTTCTGGAAGGGGAGCCTGCTCCTATTGTGCTGCCCAGTGGGGTAATCCCCTATGTGATGGCACCATACAAACAATACAAGTGACTGCGCACCTTCTCAGGGACAATCCCCACATCAGCCAGGGAAGAAGATTTTGAATCCTGGATAAGTCAGTTCACCCAAATGGTCCAAGTCTGGAGGTCCTCTGATGAGGAAAAATGCAAGAGGGTTGAAAGCTGAATGGGCATTGCTCTGGATGTGATTCGGTCTCTGCAGATCAGCCAGCCTATCTGTACCACAGATGACCATGAGGCAATTCTGAAAAGCTCCTTTGGGGCTGTTGAGAAGAGGGAGACCATCCTATTTCAATTGTGGGGCACCATGCAGCAGCACGGAGAGAAGTTGTTGCAGTACATTACCTGGTGGAGGCAATGATGTGCAAGATTGCCGAGACTGGTGGAGGTACCCCAGAACAAGTTGCCAAGATGAGGCATGACCAAATCCTTTGAGGGACTGTGCACTCCCAGTTGACTCTAATCTCCCTTAGGTTGTGGGACTGAAAAACTGAACCCTGCCTTTAAGCAGTTGTTGGATGGGGTGAAGGAGGAGAAGGCACAGGAAGATGTCGGCTAGTCATTGCAGATGCCTGCAGCCACCATTGCTGCCACATGACCTCAAGCCATGAACCCTGCAGAACCGCCTTATTCCTTGGAGTTGGGAAATATGCTGAAAGAGTTAAAAGACTGTATGCAGGACTTCAAGGGAGTGAGAGGAACCCCCCCCCCCACTATAGCTGAGTTCCAAGAAATAAAAAACTGTGTGAAGACTCTGCAGCAAGTGTTGGAGTCCCAGCCCTTTCAGAGTGTTGGTTTGTTTGAGCCTAGGTGGCCTAGTCAGCTCAATACACTGCCCCAAGGCCTAGGCCCCGAATACCACTCGGGCCTTGCAAAGGCTGGTTCTGTTCTAAATGTGGACAAGATGGTCATACGAAGTGAGGGTGCATCAGTGCAGAAAATCCCCAGCTCGTTGCAGAGAAACAAAGGTGGATGGACCAGAAAAATGCCAATGGGGACCAGTAAAGGAGCTATCTGGGCCTCAGCCACTGCATTGCCCCACCAAGTGGACAGACCCCCAAATTCCCCCTAACAGCCGGATACCACCAGGCCTGATTGGTCCCTGGGCTGATGCTAAAGACTTGCTAGAAAGAGTGCCTTGTTTCAGCCTACTGGATAGTGGGTCACAAGTCACCATCATACACCAGACTTTCTATGACAGACATCTGCAGCATTTGCCCCTCCTACCCCTGTCCGGTTTATCACTGTGGGGGATAGGTAGCTCAGACTACCCCATGATGGTTATTGCCTAGTATAAATAGTTTTCATCTTGAAGGGACCAGAAGAAC
This sequence comes from Neoceratodus forsteri, assembly GCA_016271365.2. Classification (NCBI taxonomy): domain Eukaryota; kingdom Metazoa; phylum Chordata; order Ceratodontiformes; family Ceratodontidae; genus Neoceratodus; species Neoceratodus forsteri. The sequence goes on along the minus strand of CM057455.1, from coordinate 1,543,197,635 downwards.
ACCTCACCATTGAGACTTTGGCCCTGAACTGCCAAGAGCCAAAAGGGATGATGAGACACCCGTGATAATTGGAACAAATGCTGATATGTTCAGGCGGCTGGAGAAGATATGTACTGAAAGAGGCGGGGCTGATGAGCTAGTGAACCCCGTGGTAAAAGCTGTGATAAAGAGGGTTGTCTTGACTGTGGGAAGTGTGAAAACTGATGTGTTGGAGGAGTGTGTTGGTGTAGTGTGCCGAGTGGATGGAAAAGAGTTGATCCTGCCCCCCCGAGTTCAGAGTGCCTAGTTGTGAGAATTGCTCAGTTTTCTCAACTGCCCCAAGGATCTGCCTTCATCATCAATGTCCCACCTCCTGACAGTTTTCCAGAAGGGCTACTGATACAAAGAGCAGTGCTGCCACCCCCGGATACACCCTGGGCCAGGCGGGTTATGATGAGGGTCCGAAGTGAATCCAAGAAACCCATAGTAATCTGAAAGGGTCGAGTGATAGCAAGTATTAATAGATGTGACAGTGCTATTGCTGTGAACCCAATGGTGGCCACAGAGGAAGAGGTAGATCCAATTTTGTTTGAGTTTGGCAATTTCCCCTATACCAGCCAGTGGTTGAATATAGTGCCACAATTACACCACTACAAAAAACACGCAGCACAAAGTGTGAAAACATTCAAAGCGACAGGGGTATAGCAGCATATGGAATTACTGCTACCCCTGTCACAGACTGCAAAGTAGAGAAAGGACTCAAGAAGGATGTGCTGCTGTGCCTGGTTGAGCCACTCCCATGGTGGAGTGGCTAGAGCACCAGCACATGGTGCAGTTGGGAGACCTGGGACCATGGTTCACTTCCCCCCAGGTTTCCCCTGGTGCAACTTTTACCGGCATGTTTTTTTTTTAAACTAAACCTTGCCTACTCCTGAGTTACTACCCCACCCCCGAAGACCCCCCCAGAGCTTGTTAAGTTCTGGGGGGGATATGGGGGCAAAGCCCCCTGCAAAGAAACATGCAGACCCATTGCTTGCAATGGGTGCTGTGCACAGAACAGGTCAGTGTTTTGCCCAACTGTGTTTGTGTGGCACACTGTTTCACTGCGGCATTTTCAGCCACGTGGTTTTGGCATATGGTAGTATTACCCCATGCCCCCTCCAGTTACCGGTGAAGTTGAAGTCAGAATTTGGCCAAGTGTAGAAAGGTCTTCTCTCTCTATGAGTGGGAGATGGGGTGTGTGGAAGGCGAAGAGCATCAGATCTGTCTGAAGGATGAGCGCGCCCTTTCAGAGACAGGTCTCGGATTTTGGCCCTGGTGACATTAAAGACGTCCGTCAACACCTGCAGGAGTTTTTGGACACAGGTATTTTTACCGAGTCTTGGAGCCCTAATGCCTCCCCATTATAGTGGCCTGGAAAAAGTGCAGAGCTGTGAGGATGCGCATAGACTATCGTACACTGAACAAGATGATTCTAGAGCAGTGCACTGTGCCCCAGGTAGAAGACAGTTTGGCTAGCCTGTCCGGGAGCCAGTGATTCTCTATGTTGGATCTCTGGAGCAGCTATTAGCAAATCCCCATGGTGGAAGAGGACAAAGAAAAGACCGTCTTTATTTGCCCATTGGGGTTCTACCAGTTTGAGCACATGCCACAGGGAATATCCAAAGCACCGACCACCTTTCTGCACTTGATGGGGAAGGCTGTGGGGATATGAACTTGCTCAAAGTTAGCGTCTACTTTGATGACTTGATCATATTTGGACATACCCTGGAAAAACACGAGACCTGGTTGATGAAGGTCCTAGGTCGGCTGGAGGAGTTTGGCCTAAAGGTTTCGATTGACAAGTGCCAGTTCTGCCAGCCTGCTGTAAAGTATGTGGGGCACATCGTCTCATTGGAAGGCATTCAAACTGACCCAGCTAAGGTGGAGGCCTTCACCACCTGGCCCAGACCCCCCCATCTTAAGAGCTCTGCAATCCTTTTTGGGGTTCTGCAGCTACTACCGTCATTTTATGAAGGACTACTTGATGATGGCATGACCTCTTAATGACTTAATGCAAAGCTATCCTCTGACAAACAAGAAGAAGGAACCCAGCGGTCAGGAACCAACCCACCAAAAGAGTATTTGTGAGTTTTTAAACCTTTTCGGGACAAGTGGACACCTGAGTGTGAGGTTGCTTTCCGGGATATTATCCAGAGACTAAGTGAGGCCCTAGCTCTGACTTGCTAACCCCAACAAGCCCTATGTCCTCAACACTGATGCCAGTTTGAATGGTTTGGGAGCTATGCTGTACCAGGACTATCCCAAAGGGCACAGGCCTGTGGTGTTCACTAGCCACAGCCTGATATCCTCTGAGAAGAACTACCCTGTGCATAAACTAGAATTTGTGACATTAAAGTGGGCCATAACAGACAAGTTCCATAAATACCTGTATGGGGTCCATTTCACAGTCAGAAAAGACAACAACCGACTGATTTATGTTACCACCATGGCTAAATTAGATGCTGCAGCACACCGATGGCTATCTGTCCTTTCCACCTACAATTTCAGTCTTGAATATCTAAGTGGGTGAACTATCATAGATGCTGATGCTTTGTCAAGTCACCCACATTGTGATACATCTAACCCCCCAGTTCAAATACAGAATGACTTGTTCAAGTGCTGTGTTCCAAGTTTACATTACCCACTGATGATCCAGCTGTGAACCCTACCAGAGCAATAGATATGCTGGGGAACTCTTCGGAATCTATCCCACATACATACCTTAATTTCACAGGGCTGGACATTTCTTCAGTGCCCCAACCCAGTAAGCCAGAACTACAGCAGGCACAGAGAGATGACCCTGACATCCAAGACCTAATTTGGGCACTTGAGAAGAGACAGTCAGCTGATCAAGTGGGTAGCCATCACCCTAACACCAAACACATGCTGAGAGAATGGAGCAAGCTAGTTCTACTAGATGGGCTGTTGCTGTAAAAAGTGCATATCTAGGACAACCCAGAACATCCCAAGCTCCAGGTGGTACTGCCATGGGGGTACCGTGAGGCAGTCCTCAAGTCTCTGCATGATGACATGCATCACCTGGGTTATGAACACATCATAGATTTGTGTAGAGCAAAGTTTTACTGGCCTAGGATGAAAACTGATGTAGAGAAACATTGCAAAAACTGCCTGCGATGCATACAGAGAAAAACTTTATCAAGATGAGCTGCCCCCCTAGTCAGCATTAGTACAAGTGGGCCCCTTGATTTAGTCTGCATGGATTTTTTTGTCCCTCAAGACTGACAGAAAAAACACAGCTAATATTCTGGTTATCACTGACCACCATACCAGATACGCCCAGGCATTCCCCACCAAAGATCAAAAGGCCAGCACTGTGGTCATAGTCTTGCAACAGTTTGTACAAGACTATGGCATTCCCAATAGAGTCCATTTTGGCCAGGGCCAAGATTCTGAAAGTCGACTGGTGAACAAATTTTTGGCCACATATGGTATAAAAATATCTCACACCACACTTTACCACTCCAGGGAGGCCCTCAACCAGAGCGATTCAATCAAACTCTGCTGAACATGCTGGGTACCCTGGACCCAGCTGACAAAGCAAACTGGAATCAGAAAGTAAGCTATCTGATGCATGCGTACAATTGCACCAATAATGATGCCGGCCAACCCCCCTTTCTACCTCATGTCTGGTCGTGAAGCCCAGCTGCCAGTTGATCTTTGTTTTGGTGTGTCCTCTGATGGTACATCCCACCAAACCTACCTTGAGTAGTCCCATCAGTTGAGACAGCAACTTCAAGAGGCATACCAGCTGTCATCTGAAGTGTCAGCCTGAAGTAACCAGAGTCACAAGCAAAGGTATGATGACCGAGTCCGCCATCAAGAGTTGCAAATAGGGGATTGTGTTCTGCTCCAAAACTTGGGGTTACAAGGCAAACACAAGCTTCAAGATTGATGGGCCCCTGAAAGTTACACCATGGTTGAGAAACTGCCTGAATTGCCAGTGTACAGAATCAAACAAAAGCAAGGCCGAGGTCTGGGAAAGCCTGTTCACTGAAACCACTTACTTCTCATTGGCGAGATCATTCCTGACCCAGTCCCCTGGTCCTGAAACTCCAGTTGCAAGAAGGCCAACAACCTGTAGTCAAGTTGCTCAGCAGAGACAACAAAGTCCCAGCTTGTCCATGCCTCCCGAAAGGAACACATTGAACCTGAATACTAGTCCAACTGTGCCTTCCAAGAGACCCCACAGAAGTGATACTGCTATTGAGATGCCCCATGAGAGGACCACACTGAACCTGAACACTGGTCCAACTGAGCCTCCTGAGTGGCCTTCCAGCAGTTCTTCTGATGAAAGTGAGGCTGAGAATTTTGAAATTTGTCCATATGAGCCCATTCCTGAGCTAACCTAGTCTCAATGACAATGGTACTGTTGAAACTCATCTACATCCACCAGTACTAACTCTCCAGACTCTGTGTTTCCATTGAACCCAAATGCAATGCCTTTTATTCCTGAGAAGAGGCCGGCAATCCCTAGCCCTGAACCCAAATTGGACATTGAAATGGACACTGAGAATGATTCGTGCCCAATCGAAACTGTGGTTGATGCACCACCCACCCCATGCTCTGCCCTTGTACCAGTCCCTGAGCAGATTGCAGGCAGTATAGTTTTACCTGACCATGCCCTTGGGTTGACTGTAGAGTGTAGCCAAGCAGGTGTGTCATTTATTCCTAGGGAGATTCCCATACCTGACACAGCCTTGCCTAGGAGGTCAGAAAGACAGCCCTGGCCAATTTTTAACTCATGTATGATATCCTGGGTGCCTCCTCCAACCTTCTACTCCATGTTATTCACAAACCTGTGGTTCCTGTTGTTTATTTCCCAAAGTGTTGCCCAATGGATAGGGTGGAAGGTGGATGTGCATTCTTGTCATTACCTGTGTATAGTTAGCATTCATGTCTAGACAGACACTATCTGTATAATGGTCAATGTGATTGAAATGCGACTAGTGTTGGTGCTAACTAGAAATCAGGTGTCTAGCCAGAAAAGTGCATGTGAAATGGTTATTGCATTTAAATGGCTTGTCAGGATGCCAAGCATTCAGCCCGGGGAGTGCATAAACCCCCCCAAATTGGGCTTACATTGTGGGCTCCAGCCCCGAGATGGCTCCTGTACTGCTCCAAGGGTTCCTGGGTGGGATCCAGACCCTGGCACCTTCCGTCACCCCACAGCTGTGGCCGTGGACACTGGTACTGTCCTCGACCCCGTGGGATCTCCATGCTGAGGGGCCAAGGTCTTCAATATTGTTTGTGTGCCTCCAGGTGCTATAAAAAAGGAATCAGTGGTCCTGGTAGTTTAAAAAGCTGGGCCGCCATATTGTAAATAAAAAATATGGCAGCTGCTGAAGTAAAATTTAAGGGAGCCATTGCTCCATTTTCAGCTTGGCCATGTGGCTGTATATAAAACCTGCATGTCTCCAGCTCAAGGAGCTACTGGGGTACCGGGGATCAGGTGACTGAGTGATCGGAAGGCCTCCAGTTGATGGGGACATAGTTTTAGCACTCTTAGAAGGCTTAATTGAATAAGTTAGGGCTGAACTGCAGAGAGCCCTAAGGAAGACAAAATGGCATCCCCCATAGAAAACTACAGAATGGAGCAGCTGGGTAAAATACAGAGCCAGCTCTGAGATCACCTGCAGCCAATCACAGAGAGGCTGTTGGGAGGTTATAAATAGAACTTTTTTGCCATTAGAAGGGAGAGTCATCGAGAGGAGCTGCAGTATGACTGTGAGGCGAGAGACTGTGTGGACTTCTGGGTCAAAGTCTTTGAAGTTTTACCTTGCTGCTTCTGGACCTCGACTCTGAAGAAAACTACTAAGTTGTGTGCAGGAGGAATAGCTGCTGTGTCATTTGATTAAAGTGGAAAATTGTTCCCTATCAGCCCCAGCAGTTGGACAGTAATTCTGAATCAGAAAAATAGTTGGGCTGCTGATACTGAGTGAGTTACTGTGCTCCCTCAGCAGAGAAACTGTACTGGTGAAGGGAACATTCAGTCAGTGGAGAGACTGTAAGTGCAGAGGCAAGCAATTGTGACAAGCTATAGTACTGCATGAGGAAACATCTCCTGAGGGAGGGGCCATGAGGTAGAGACTGTGTAAACCCAACTACTCTACGCGGCTTTGTAGGTGGACCAGAGGTGAAACAGTGAGGTTTTGGGACCTTCAGACATTCTTGTTCCCCGGACCAAAGATGACGACACCCCCCAGTATAGAAGGATGGAATAGGCCTGCCTGAGTGAAGTATGTCTAGAAATTTATTTGTTTATTTAAAAGTTCTAACAGGAAGGCAGGCTAAACAGAGTACTGCTCGATTCCAGGTGTGTCCTGGGGAGAGGGACAGTGGAGGATAGAAATTACATATATATAGCATACAATTAGTGCTAACAATGAATATAACAGAGGTAGGTAGTACAAATGGCAGAACAATTAAGTAAGTACATTACAACACATGTAGTACAGTAGCAAGGTAAAATGAGGATAAGCAAAACATCAATTGAACCAAGGTCAAAAATCAAGTCAAAATAGTGATCTAGGCCATAGTGCATAAAGGCCAATAGACGAAGTTGGCAAAGCCAGGTAGGCAAAAATCATCACGCCTCGATTTTGTCCAACTTCAAGGCCTTCAACCTGTGGAGCACCACCATCAGAGACCCTCCATGGTACCGTGCAGCTCAGCTGGCTGTGAGACCCCTGTGTAAACTTCAAAAACTCTGAGTACCCCAAGATGTGACTATGGGGAGTCAATTAGTTAATTTGCCAGTTAGGATTCTGGGGGTAATTTCCAAACAGGATTTTGAGTAACATCAAATTTGGCAAGACCAGGATTTCAAGTTTGAAAGTGTATTCAATGTTTTACTTGGGCCCTGACGAAGGACTACAGGCCTGCATCACCAACCAGTGAGGTATCCACCATATAGGTACCTGATTCTGGGTGCACTCAGTGGTGGGAGGAGGGATTGCCATGGGGAAAGTTATTTTCTTGTGGTTAATAAGTTTTATTGATTTGACTTATTAAGACGATACAAACATTAAAAGAGTCGGATACATTGCAATGGTCTTACAGACTGTCACATATGTCTGTAGAAGCAGAGAACGGAACATGCTGGCCAAATAGTAATGAACAGAATATACTAGCCAGGTAAGCAGTAGGCTAATACTCTGTGCCTGGATGTACAACACCTATCCAGCTGGAGATGGAAAGTTATTTTCTAACTAAAATTAATTATGTCTGACATTCTCCTCCTTGTTTTCCCCCCTTCTCAAATAAATAGGTTTATTGTTTGCATTTTATCCAGTGTCACTGAGTTATTAAAAGAGTGCTGCTGGGGGGTGTGGGTGGCTACTGTGTGGGAAATTTGTTATTGTGTGGGGGAAAGTATTACAGGGGGCAGCTTACTTATTTTCCTTGTGGGTAGTAACCTGTTCTTTATTCACAGGTGTTCCCTACCATTCCTCCTGGGTGGAGGCACCACGCCACATTTGCTAAAACTGTAGAAACCAGGCCAGTCCCATGGAGGTGTGTGCTGAATTGCCCTCCCCAAGGCCCAGTTGCAGCTTAGGTGAGTCAAAGGGCTGTTACACAAGAAAGCATACTAAT